>CM073428.1:65262819-75262819 GCA_037114965.1 Monochamus alternatus
AATTATTGTGTTACAATTTTGTTAATTAACTAGAAAGGTACAGCAAGGTCACAGAGCGGCATTTTCTGGAGAAGGTGCTATAGTGGGAAAGGTATTCTATAATTTAATTTAAAGAGTGGCCGGCATTTCATTCTTTTAAAATGTCAATTTTCGTAAATTTTGAGGTTCTTTCAAGTTTGGTTAATTTTTTTCAATACTGTATTTTAAAAATTGAATTGGGTCGTCTGTATTTAGTGCTGAAAGTTTCGTCAAAAGTGTTTTTCAAATTCAATGAAATTGAGAATTTTTAGACACTTATTATTCGATTTTTTTAAATATCCTGTATTTTTTCATTAATTAGTGTTCTAGTAGACCCTTGTTAGAAGTTTCATTAAAAAAATGTTTTACTTTCCTTAATTTAAAAGTTTTTTTTTAACGGTCAAAAGAAAAATTTATTTCGTCGTTTCTACTGACGTTTCAATTGACATGAGTCGATCTTTGTTTAAACAGAGGCTATATTTCGAATTTCTCGTGGAAAAATTTTTGAAGATTAAGGGCGAAGAGATTAAGAGATTAAAAAAATAGACTGCTGTTTGGAAAAATAAAGCTGTCACGCAAATACTTTTATTTACAACTGCTTCATAAGAGCCTCATTACAGCATTTATTTGGCACAGTTTAAGTTGAATAATGAAGGTCACTGGCTGATTGGTTATTTTTATTAAGAATAAACAGGTTTATCAATTTGAAAATTAATAGATAATTTAACTTAAATTAAATTGAACTACTTGTTAACTACACAACTTTTACAATTCGTGAGATCAGATGAATACAGCTGGTCTGTATTTATATTAGTAATGCTTAAATTTTCTTTGTAAGCACTTGAAGTAGCTTCAATGACGGCAATCTCTTCTCCAACAACTTTTGTGGCGATTTTTTTCTTGTTTTCAAGAGACGTATCAATATAATCTTCACACACGGAGTTGGACTTCCAACCGCCATACCGTTATACAGTGCTTTCAAAAAGTAAAGAATAAATTCATTATTTTTGAAATTGCGAAGTTTTCGAAAAAATCCCCTGGCAAGTCGATTTTGTTTTTAAAAAAGGCACTTTTTGACATAAGACCCATATTTGTGACGTCATCGTTGTTCGAGATATGACGTCATCGACAATTTTTTTAAGCAGCAACCCCCAATTTTGAACATGCCATTTGAAAGAGTCATTCTACATACATACATTGAGAAATTATGGTGTTACATAACAAATATTTCAAGATAATAATGTTTGAAGATTTTAAAATCTATCTAAATACTGTGCACCTCCCCATTATGCAACACCTGTCCGCGCTTATTGAGATGAGCTGTTCCCGAATCGTTGGATAGGGAGAAGGGGGCCGATTGAGTGGCCAGGCAGATCGCCTGATTTGACACCCCTAGATTATTTCTTGTGGGGATACTTAAAAAGCAAAATATACGTTACTAGACCGGTTAATTTGGATGATTTAAAAGCAAGAATTCGTCACGAGATACATCGTATACCTCCTTACCTAAGTTATTGATACTGTCCAAAAGAATTTATTAATCGTCTTGGTTACTGTCAGGCAGCCAACGGTGCACAATTTGAACATTTAATTTAGTCGATTTTTTTACATAATCATTATCTTTTTCAGTATTGTGAAAATTAAATTTTAAAATCATTATTTTCTTGAAATTTTTGTTATGTAACACCATAATTTTTCCTGATGTATGTATTGTCACGGATTTCCTAATCCGAATTTTACTACTACCAGAAAAACAATCCGTTAATTAATTGCTTATCTTTATTAACTACTCAGTACACTACTGAACACTAATTACAACTCAACTAAACACTTATTTAATTAATCGCTATCTAAATCACTTTGATCTCTCCAACTAAACACTTCAATTCATACTGTAATACAAGACTAACTGACTCGGCCGTTTATTCTTCTTTTATAGACCAAACGAATATTCCAGGTATTTGCTAGCATCTTCAGATCCATTTTCTAGCATCTCTCGAACGACTCGAACGCTTCTCGTCGTTTCTCAGATTTTCTAGATGCGCTTCGATTTCCCGGGATTTTGTTAGTTTAACAGAATTGTGTAGGGGCGATCGGGGAAATCTTAGCAATTCACGGTACCACAGTAGTCGATTTGGGTGTGAGTGGGGCAAATTCCGTGACAGTATGTAGAATGACACGCTCTTTCAAATGGCATGGTCAAAATTGATATTTAAAAAAATTGTCTATGACGTCATATCTCGAACAACGATGACATCACAAATGTGGGTGGTATGTCAAAAAGTGCCTTTTTTAAAAACAAAATCGACGTGCCAGGGGATTTTTTCGAAAACTTCTCAAATTTATTCGTTACTTTTCGAAAGCGCTGTATAGTTAGAAGGTCCTGCGTTGGCTAGAAGTGAAGTAGATGATCGTCGAAAATAGTGCCTTGCCTTGTATATACTGTGATAAATTTAGAAAAAAGTGATCTTCTTTCACATTACACTAAAAGTATTTCTACCAACAGAAAGTTTCATACATTTACCACCTCTGTAACCAACAAAAAATCTTCTATGATCAGCATGACTAGGACGCAAGGCGAGGTTTACTTGGACCATATTCACATTTTCGATTCCCTCGGCAGTGATGAAGAATTCTTGGGAAACTGTAGTTGTAGCAACTTTTTCAATTTCAAGAGGTAAGTTTTCTGTTTCTGAATCACTTATTATTTCAGTCAACACCACTATTTTCACAAGAAAATGTAAAAATGAAAAATCGTTTTGTTTTTAACAAGTTTGACGGGTTACCATAGCAATGCCCTTACTTTTTGATGTTAAATGAAAACTTACAAACTGGGTCGGATTTTGGACTTTTCTCAATTTAAGGTAGTTGTAGATAAAATATTTTGCAGTTCTGGATACAATTTTATATAGTACACGTGGGATAACGGCATTTTTTATTACACACAATGTCTCACTCATGTATAATAATGTCTATATCCAATTATACTATAAATAACCATTAAAGGGTTTTGATTTTTATGGAATTTATATAATCCATTACAAACCAATGAATAATACAGCTTTCATATTTTATTTCATATTATTTTTAGATTACACCAACCTATAGTGCACTTTTACCAATTACAAGCGGGACAACAGATAAAAAGACACATTTTATACTATAAACATACACTAAGACAATAAAAACAATATTAGCACAAAAATTAAAAGTAAATTAATTCAAGTTAGCTACAGAAACTGCGTGCATACTGACCTAATATTAGCAAGGGTCCTAAACAGGATTCTTGGGGAACCCCTGACCATGATAACAACTTTGGAGATCTGAGACTGCGAATTTCAACAAATTGCGTGCGCAATGAAGATAAGATTTAAGTAGTCTAAGCAAGCTATTTAGAAACCCCATAGTGCCCAGTTTATTCATCAAGATTACGTGATCAAGTCTATCAAACGCTTTACTGAAGTCTGTATACACAACGTCTACTTGAAGACACGCATCGAGGGCTCCGCTAAGATATTGAGTGAAACAGAGAAGGTTAGTTGTAGTCGACTGAGTTTTCATAAAACCATGTTGTGCAAAGCCAATTTGTCTGTGCATATTATAGTAAATTGTGAAGTATTATTTCAAAGACTTTTGAGAAATTACAAATTATGGCTATCAGCCTATAATTATCAACAATATTTGATTTACGTTACGAATGGGACAAATCTTGGAAATATTCCTGGTGTCGGGGTAGACACAAGTTTTCAGAGATAGATTCAATAATATTGTTAATGGGGCTGCTAGAACATAAGCACAATCACGCACAAGAAAAGAAGGAATATGATCTGGTCCAGAAGTCAACTTAGCTTGAGCTTTTCCATCGCAGATACTATTTCCGAGTCTGAAATATTCTTGAGCAGAAATACGTTTTCATGAGGACATAATGTACTGTTATCTGATGAAGCAGATGGAAGAAAATTAGATTAAAAAAAACTCAGCAAACGTATTAACAATTTCAATACAATGAATCTATGGCGTTTAGTTGTTTTCATTAAAATAAGACATATTGGTTGTGAACAAACAGAAATTTGCTCCATAGTGCAAATATCCTGGTTTGTATTTTATTTATTTTTTAAATATCTATATAAAAATATTCATTTTGTTAGAGCAGAAAGTATATATTTAGATTATTCAAATGTACTGTACTAGGTATTGCATACATAAAAATAATTTTGTATATAGAATTCCAATCTTTCGAGTAATACTAGAATAAATTGAAATCTTGAAACATCTTGTGATAAAACAAAAACTGATGTTGTGAGGTAACCCGTAAAAAATACGAGCATGTTTGCTTAAGGGTGCAAATATTTTTCCCATTTTTGTAAATAGAATTACTTCGGTTACTATCAAGGTCCCTAAACTTAGTAAGCTGTCTACAAACTGCCGATCCTCTAGTCCACGAAGGGGCAAATGACATCATTGGTATGATAAAGAAGTTATTCAGCCATTGCTTGCTAATAAATTTTAAGATTCATTGGTATTTTAGAAGTTTCTCTGTGTATTATTTTTGTATTATTGTTTTGTTATTTATTTGCTGCTGAGTTTACATATTTTTTTCTTAAATCTCAAATTATGTCGCACTATACTACTGGAAGTGTTACTTGTGAAACCAAAATAGGAACCGATTTAAAAAAAAAGAAAAAATGTAGTAAGTGAATCTCTTGAGTCGAAAGCTCGAAGAAAACAAATAAATATACACTAAAAAATTTGGAAATTTTGATTTGGTGCAACTTCCTTTTCCTTTCTGATTTGATATGAATAAGTACAGATGGGGTTTACCAAAACCTTCTGTATGAAATACGTTTATATATAAATCAATCTTCGATCCTGATCTTGCATAACCCGATGTGCCTTGTTTGCGTACCAGTGTGTACCGGTACGATAGACAGAGGATACTGGAAGTATGGACACGTAGTCGAGTGAAGCAACTTATATTTTGAAAAATTTGATAATGTAGTACATAATTATTTGGTAAAGCAGTACACATTCAATATGTGTCAAATAAACTGACACCACCTGCTAGGTATATTTTGCCTATTTATAGTTTATATCTTAAACTTTTCTGATATGTCACAATGTTTATAAATTAAAATTACTCTGAAAACGGATCAGTTTATCGCTGTGAAACAGGAGTAACCTTTTCATGTAAAATTGACAAAAACTTTTGGTTTGACAACGAGAATCTCGAGATACAAAAAATTAAAAAAAAAACAATATTTACTCAGTGACCCCCCAATTTGGCACGAGTATGACTAATTATGCGAAATTATTTTTAAAACCTTAGATTTACAATTTAATTGGGTTAATTTCAGCGATCCGTTTTATAAATATTTGGAAAAAATAAAATTTTTGGGTCACCCTTTAGGGGCCAGAGCTTCGTTAGGGGACGTTTAAGGATCCACATTTAATTTTTCTCCAGTCTAATTTTAGGACACTCTGTATATAGACATTGCTAATTATGCGAATGCTTGTGCTGTGCACTTGAAAAACTTGCTCATACTGGATGTAAATCATAAAGAGTGGGATAAATGCATCGGAACTTGATTCATTGTTCTGTACCAGCATCAAAAACACTTGTCCAAATATGGGTATCTTTACAGACACGAATTACCTAATATATAAAAAAATGTAATAAATCACTGCTATTATGTAAATGTTATTACAATTTGCACACAAAATGTACCTATATATTTTATTAAAGCATTTTTATGGTAACACACGCTAAAAGTCGTTGATTTTAATACATTGACGAAATTATATATAAATATTTGTTTACTGCATTAATTTTTAAAATAAATATCTGTTTCTAATAGTATAGGATCCCACTATAAAACGACCTTCACCGAGCTGGTTAATGGATGAAAAGTATTTTTAATCCAATTAAATATGTCAATAAATACATTGCAAATGGGTTGTCTAAAAAATTTCGGTCCAGAATATGATTAATTAACAATTAAAAATATTTTTTTCTTTAAACATTTCACTGGTTTGGTTAATAGACAAATTCCATACCAATCGCAAGTATGAAGCCCATAGAATATGCAAACGTTAGGTTGACTATTTTTTTCCCATCACAACTCTTAGGTAGGCAGGTATAAACAGGTAAATCGATACTAGTAACTTGCACCGGTGTGGTTAATAAATCAAAGTTAAATTAAAATAAAGATTATTTCATTATCAACACGGTGGTATAGGGTTGGCTGCGAAAAATCAGTCCAGAATTCCGGTTGCCGAGTTTTAAGAAGTGAAATATTCCCCAGCGAACCATTCCATGCGATAGAAGAGTACACAGCATTTCAGCTGTGTGTAGTTCATCCATACCGAAAACGAGGACGATTCGTTTATCCGTTTCTCCAAAAAATCGAATAAAGTCCGGGGGCGGCGGTACCTACTATTATTAATCTGCCTCTAGGAACTCCTAACGCCCTTCAGTGACAATAAAACAACCCTACTAATGATATATCGAGATCGAAAACCCGTAAAAAATAAAATTTTCTAATAATCCATTTGCCGCCCCAAATTACGTTTAATTTTTTTTAAGGAAACGATACATATAATCACAAAATTTTATTAGACTTTTCGATATGTAAGGTGAAGAAGAATCCACAAAACAATTTCAATGATTTTAGACAAATTTCGTGTTTTCAAGGACCGCCCCGGGGGGGGGGGGGGCAGGAACGTCATAATATCATTTCAAGTCACTACCAGGAAATAATAGTCTATACCGAAAATGAAGACAATCCGTTTATCCGTTTCTCCAAAGAATCTAATAAAGTCCGGGAGCGGTGGTATTTTGCCGCCTACCTCGTAAACCGTTGTTTGTACAAAAAATTCTATAGAAGCATTTATTCATATTTTCATAAAAAACATTCGAATATGTATTCGAAATGAAACAGAAAAGGTCGATTTCTCGAACTCGTTATGAATCGTTATGAATTCGGGAAACCTCCGATCCCGTCCCACAGCCCCCGTTTGCCTAGCCTCATGTTCGTCGTTAGGAGTAAAAAAAAAATTCCGCACATCTCACGGCCACAAATCGAATCCGATCGACCTCAAATTTTATGTACGTATACTTCGCGATAAGGCGGGGACGCATCCGGTAATGTACCGAAAAATTTAAAAAAAAACGGGATACCGCCCCCGGAGCCGCCCCGCAACCGATCGAATAGAAATTTTAAAGACCCGTACTCTTAGAGACGCGGAATCGAAAAAATTAGTCCGTCTTCGCGTTAGAGGTTCCTAGGGGCAGATTAATAATAATACCGCCGCCCCTTGACTTTATTCGATTTTTTGAAGAAACAGATAAACGGATCATCTTCATTTTCGGTATGGACGAACTACAGACAGCTGCAATGCTGTGTACTCTTCTATCGCATGGAATGGTTCGCTGGGGAATATATCACTTTTTAAAACTCGACAACCGGAATTCAGGACTGATTTTTCGCAGACAACCCTATACCACCGTGTTGGTAATGAAATAATCTTTATTTTAATTTAACTTTAATTTATTAACCACACCGGTGCAAGTTACTAGTATCGATTTACCTGTTTATACCTGGCTACCTAAGAGTTGTGACGGGAAAAAAATAGTCAACCTAACGTTTGCAAATTCTATGGGCTTCATACTTTCGATTGGTATGGAATTTGTCTATTAAACAAACCAGTGAAATGTTTAAAAAAATAATAATTTTTAATTGTTAATTACTCATATTCTAGACTGAATTTTTTTAGACAACCCATTTGCAATACATTTATTGACATATTTAATTGGATATAAAATACTTTTCATCCATTAACCAGCTCTATCCTAGACTGAATTTTTTTAGACAACCCATTTGCAATATATTTATTGACATATTTAATTGGATATAAAATACTTTTCATCCACTAATGAGCTCGGTGAAGGTCGTTTTATAGTGGGATCTTAGACTATAATATTTATAAGTATTAATAAATAAAGCGTAAGTAAGGTAATTTCCGTTTCAAATATGCCAATAGAATTACGAAGGCCGTAAGCTAGTCTGTGATAAATTGCTTTATTTCCATAAAGTAAAAGACGGATAGGTAAATTTTCGGGTTCAGTTTAGGTGAAATTGTCGACAATTTATTTTTTCTGACGCTCTTTAATTTTGAAAGATAAATATAGAATATTTATATTTTTTCTAATTTAAATAAATTGGTACAATTGGTATAATTTTATAACAATTTTTTAAACACAAATGAAATGATGTACTTAATAAGGAATCTAAATTTTAATTAAAACGATTAATTCGGAAAGAAACAATTTCAATAATCCAGTTTTAGTAATTGTGTATAACACTTTGATAAAAATACTTACACAAAAATTCTATTGCGAATTGACGAATGTAAAATAAACTGCAAGTTAGACTTTTGAAAAATGTATTGCAGGTGCAAGGGCTTGTTGCAAGCCATTGCAAAAAGAATTGCTGTAAAGGACTGTAAAGCGGTTTAGTGAGCGTGTTTCCTAATAATATGTATAATAGTGGTATATTTAAAGTTTGCATTGAAAGGAATAAATTCATTGGGTAATATTCAACAATATCTGTAATTAGATGAATATTGAAAAAGGTGAGGCTTTCAACATCAAATACTATGTATAATAAACTGTCACTTTTATGTATAGAGTAAAATATCTGTCACGTTAAAATATGTCCCAGTATGTCTCTTTGGGTAGGTATACGTAAATATGCACATATATATATATTATCTCTTGGCCAAAGCAGAGAACAACTAATTCTCAGGCCATAGTATTAATAAATCAGTTAAATTATTATCAATAGCTACTTCGCAGATATGAAACAAAATATTTCCATATTTCTTTCAAATCTCCGAGAAAAGTGCACCTATAACAAATTAGTATTGTACTGCACTGAATTATTCATAAACCATAATAAAACAATAAAGAAATGTGACGGTTAATGTCAAGTACATATTAACAACATTTTAAACTTAGTCTTACTTATATATTTATTTAATAAAATTATCACTCAGTAGTACCAAATTAATTCGTGGCCCTATGCAAATGGTTATTCAATATTCCAATACCGGATGCTCAGGGAGAAGCTCGCCAAAGCGGATATCGGTCTGGGTAGTCTCATTAGCATCGAGGAATCAACTAGATGACTAAATTTACAGTTTAAGTACAGTTCGCTATAGTTAAACTTGGAAGATTTCTTTCTCTGGATTCGGAAATAGTTTCTTCACGTCTCTAGGGATGTGTCATATTTATAATTTTCTTAATACTAATTTAACAAACATTGCAACTTTCTTTTCAATTAATTGAATTTCAATGGAAGACCTTCTTACAGAGACATAGAAAACATAAACATATAAGTTGAATACGCGTCTCCAAAAAGGTCCATTTTAGTTAGTAATTGTTATTTCAATTTTTTTAAGTTGGCATTGCACATTATAACAGATAAAAAAATAAGAAATAATAATGATCATATTTAATTTGTCGATGGAAATATGTTAAATATTACATACATTTGAGATTATGGCATAAACCAAGTGGTTAACAGGATCGAAAAATCATTGAGCAATAAAGAGTCCAGCCTGGGGGTATTCATAGACATAGAAGGGGCATTTTATAAAACGTCTTTCTCTAAAATTGATTCAGCTCTTGTGGATATCAAACACACCCAGCAAAAGAGCCATACAAATCAGCGTGGTGAATGCCTCCATAAGAGGAATTATTGCAGGCAGATGTTGTATCACCACTGCCATGGAACTTTTGAAAATCTTCTGTGCCAGCTCAACTTGGAAACTGGATACCATCGCTCATGTACTTAGATGATTTCACTATGCTGATTAGTGGAAAGTTCTAAAGTATCCTTTGCCAAAAATTGCAAACAGCCCTAAGAATCATTGAAAAAATTATATGAGGATTATACTCTGTCCGTCAACCCCAGAAAGACAGATCTGGTTGTCTTCACGAGGAAGAGAAGAATGGGGCCAATAAAGGCACCAACTCTCCTAAACACTACGTTATTCTTTCTATTGTATGTGAAATATCTTAGAGTGACACTTGATTTGATGTAAAGTTAACATGGATTATTTATTTGGAGACGAGACTTTTTAGTCTCGTCTTTAGACGTACATATCCTATGAGCAGTGCCGCAGGGCCGTTGGTAAAGCCTGTAGGCTGAAATTTTCCTTCCCAATGGAACCAATGTTAGCCTATGGGGACATTATCTCGTGGCCGAAACTGCATAGCAATGGAGGTAATGCTAAGTCTGTTACCTTTGGTTATCCATCTAAAAGAAGTAGTTTCGCCTCAAGAATTCTTATATTATAGCAGATGTAGGACGTAGTGAAGTTATAAGTCGCCTGTGGAATGCAGTCATCAGAAATATGTCCCTTCTACAGTGACAGTATTTCTTACAAGTTCACGTTTGACAGACTCTCATACCTTCACACGGATTGGAAGAGAAGGAAAGTGCAGGATATAGGATATATTCCAGATCCCCACATATTCGAGATCAGTGGGCAATGGATAGGCATGTTAACATAGTAAAAAAAGAATTAGCAGTGGTAGCCATAAATTGCCCATCGACATACAACAGATAAAACCATAAGAATCTGCACAGACAGTAGACAATCACAACTGATCTTACGTAATCATAAGATAATAACTAGATCAGTATGGAAATGCCACCAGGCACTGGTAGTGCCGATAGCAGCATATCCATATGCCGAGTAAAGAGACAAATACAAATGTTTTAATTACCTTAACTCTCTCAATTAACATTAACAGCCCAGACACATACATGTGTAGTGTATTCTTAATATTTTGGTTAAAAATACCACAGGTGGTCTTTGATTCATTACTTATGAAACAACATAAATTAAGATTTTATAAAACTGTTAAACTTTATAGTTTACCTGTAAACGAAGTTATGCACTTTCTAGTAAACTGCGGTAATGACGCGGTTGCGACAGGTCAGTGTAAAAAAAATAAAATTATGCAATGCCCTTGGTAACGAGTGCAGCACCGCTTCGCTGTGAATGCTCTCATATACCGCCATAGTTTTTAAGACCACGTTATTTCCACCTGTCCCGTTGCTTTTGCAGCGTTGGTTTGAGAGGTCCTTAAATGACGACTGGGATTAGTTTTAGCGAATAAATTTCAAAGTCTATAAAAAAACCACATCACTGGAATTAAATCGTAGTCATATGATAAAAAATTCCGGCTCAGTTTTATTGCCATAACTTAACCCTAGCCGAGATCTGTGAAAATTTATTTGGGATAAAGCCCTTTTCTGTGTTCCAGTAGACGCTGTACGTGCGATACGTATCTTTGCAATGCACGTGCGGACAACTAATGTCAAATAATATCCTTTTTGCGCCCCAGACATTAATGCTTTTTGTACCCGCTACTTATCACGACCCGCAAGAAAACTAAGCTATTTGAAAATCAAATGGCGCATGCAGCACGGCTTGATGATGTGATCCTTCAGTGGTGAAAGGTCAGCGGCCAGATGCCACGTTATATTCCCCTCTGATTTTTATAGAGGTACCCGCATTAAGTCTGGGCGATTACTGTATTCGAATTTTCGTTATTTACATCAAACCGAGAAAAAATTGTAGACCAGTGTGTTGTATGCTATTAAAAGCAACTGCAACAAAGAGACTCTTTAGGTATCTTGATACTATTATCAAAATGACTCACGCAATAACGATTCGATGCGGCTTGCGCCAGGTTCCATAGAAAAAAGTATGGTTTCCATGATACCATAATTCATATTTTTTAATACGAATAAACTATATTTTAAAACGTAAAGATAATGAAATAAATAGGAATCCTAGAAGCGGCGAATTATTTTATTATATACACTCTAACTTTATATATTTGGAGATAAGAAAATTCAAAGTAACTGCTTACGTTGAAATAGAATCAGGCGATAAGAGATACGAGGCTGGCGAAAATGGAAGATGTATGTAAAGTCATACGGTACTGTACGTGTTTTTACAGTGGCATCTAATGTGGTCCTTTAATCTTAAATAAGGATAGGATAGATAGACAGCACCTCAAAATATATGAATAACAAGTGGTAAGACCAACAAACCAATTTATGTAAAAAAAATTGGGAATAGATGCCTCATGAAAAATGGAGTCAATATCGTAAAAAATTTTTTATAAATATCCTCAAAGTTTTCAAGAATAAAAATATTGAAGTGTAGTATTTTCAACCTTTACATCTCTGGGCTACTGTAATATCTAACCAGGCGATTCAGAATATAGAAATCCAGTTACTTATATGTTAAAATGAAAATGCTTAAGCAGAACGACGATTTCCCAGTAAACATGTGCCAAATGCAGCTACTTTTACAGATGTATCCAGTGCAACTGAATCGTGGAAAAGATGGAGGTCCAGGGCATCCACGGTAAATAGCAACAGTGTGGCGTATCATACACGAAGTTCAAGTATATTTATACCATGTACAACGTTTTCAAGGATTAACACCAAAGGATTGGACGAGGAGAACCAGTACCATGGCCGCAACAATCTCCTTTAACTCCTTTAACTTCAAATCCTTTGTACTTCTTTTAATAATAATAATAATAATAATAATAATAATAATAATAATAATAATAATAATAATAATAATAATAATAATAATAATAATAATAATAATAATAATAATAATAATAATAATAATAATAATAATAATAATAATAATAATAATAATAATAATAATAATAATAATAATAATAATAATAATAATAATAATAATAATAATAATAATAATAATAATAATAATAATAATAATAATAATAATAATAATAATAATAATAATAATAATAATAATAATAATAATAATAATAATAATAATAATAATAATAATAATAATAATAATAATAATAATAATAATAATAATAATAATAATAATAATAATAATAATAATAATAATAATAATAATAATAATAATAATAATAATAATAATAATAATAATAATAATAATAATAATAATAATAATAATAATAATAATAATAATAATAATAATAATAATAATAATAATAATAATAATAATAATAATAATAATAATAATAATAATAATAATAATAATAATAATAATAATAATAATAATAATAATAATAATAATAATAATAATAATAATAATAATAATAATAATAATAATAATAATAATAATAATAATAATAATAATAATAATAATAATAATAATAATAATAATAATAATAATAATAATAATAATAATAATAATAATAATAATAATAATAATAATAATAATAATAATAATAATAATAATAATAATAATAATAATAATAATAATAATAATAATAATAATAATAATAATAATAATAATAATAATAATAATAATAATAATAATAATAATAATAATAATAATAATAATAATAATAATAATAATAATAATAATAATAATAATAATAATAATAATAATAATAATAATAATAATAATAATAATAATAATAATAATAATAATAATAATAATAATAATAATAATAATAATAATAATAATAATAATAATAATAATAATAATAATAATAATAATAATAATAATAATAATAATAATAATAATAATAATAATAATAATAATAATAATAATAATAATAATAATAATAATAATAATAATAATAATAATAATAATAATAATAATAATAATAATAATAATAATAATAATAATAATAATAATAATAATAATAATAATAATAATAATAATAATAATAATAATAATAATAATAATAATAATAATAATAATAATAATAATAATAATAATAATAATAATAATAATAATAATAATAATAATAATAATAATAATAATAATAATAATAATAATAATAATAATAATAATAATAATAATAATAATAATAATAATAATAATAATAATAATAATAATAATAATAATAATAATAATAATAATAATAATAATAATAATAATAATAATAATAATAATAATAATAATAATAATAATAATAATAATAATAATAATAATAATAATAATAATAATAATAATAATAATAATAATAATAATAATAATAATAATAATAATAATAATAATAATAATAATAATAATAATAATAATAATAATAATAATAATAATAATAATAATAATAATAATAATAATAATAATAATAATAATAATAATAATAATAATAATAATAATAATAATAATAATAATAATAATAATAATAATAATAATAATAATAATAATAATAATAATAATAATAATAATAATAATAATAATAATAATAATAATAATAATAATAATAATAATAATAATAATAATAATAATAATAATAATAATAATAATAATAATAATAATAATAATAATAATAATAATAATAATAATAATAATAATAATAATAATAATAATAATAATAATAATAATAATAATAATAATAATAATAATAATAATAATAATAATAATAATAATAATAATAATAATAATAATAATAATAATAATAATAATAATAATAATAATAATAATAATAATAATAATAATAATAATAATAATAATAATAATAATAATAATAATAATAATAATAATAATAATAATAATAATAATAATAATAATAATAATAATAATAATAATAATAATAATAATAATAATAATAATAATAATAATAATAATAATAATAATAATAATAATAATAATAATAATAATAATAATAATAATAATAATAATAATAATAATAATAATAATAATAATAATAATAATAATAATAATAATAATAATAATAATAATAATAATAATAATAATAATAATAATAATAATAATAATAATAATAATAATAATAATAATAATAATAATAATAATAATAATAATAATAATAATAATAATAATAATAATAATAATAATAATAATAATAATAATAATAATAATAATAATAATAATAATAATAATAATAATAATAATAATAATAATAATAATAATAATAATAATAATAATAATAATAATAATAATAATAATAATAATAATAATAATAATAATAATAATAATAATAATAATAATAATAATAATAATAATAATAATAATAATAATAATAATAATAATAATAATAATAATAATAATAATAATAATAATAATAATAAGAGAGAGCCACAAGAGGTGTGCCCACCGATAACCCCGGATGAAGTTCGGAGATCATTTATTAGATCGAAGAACTTCGCTGCTCCTGGTCCCGATGGGATCAGCAACTTCTGGTGGAAAAAATTCACCAGTGTCCACCGTCATTTGGCCAGAATATTCACGTCCTGGCTAAATGGAGAGCAGCAAATTCCGGCGTGGTTTGTCGAGGGGAGAACCGTGCTTATCCCTAAGAGCGGAGATTTGTCCCAGCCAAAGAACTACCGCCCAATAACCTGCCTGAATGCGTGTTACAAGGTGTTTACTCGCATCTTGTACGCGCGTGTGCTCCACGCAGTGAACCCGGTTTATCAACGGATGTACGAGCAGCGAGGGTCCAAGAGGGGTGTAGCTGGCTGTAAGGAGAACCTGCTCATCGACAGATGTATTACGCAGGACTCCGTGCAGTACAAGCGAAATCTCTCAATGGCCTGGATAGATTACCGCAAGGCATTTGATATGACATCACATGAGCTAATAATCCACTTGCTCCAATGCCTTGCGGTGGCCGACCCCATAGTGAGATGTATTGAACAACTCATGCCGCTCTGGAGGACCCGCTTTACCATAACATCGGCTAATGCTAGGGTCCAGACAGAGCCGGTTTTGTTCAGGAGGGGAGTGTTCCAGGGAGATTCCCTGAGTCCCCTCTTGTTTTGCATCTCACTGCTGCCATTATCCGTTGCACTTCGTCGTACCCGGGGTTATAACTGCGGTACCCCAGGAGACCGGAGGCATAAGGTCACCCATTTGTTCTACATGGATGACCTTAAACTCTATGCCTCCGGTGAGAGGGATTTAAATCAGTCCCTCAGAGTGGTACAGGAGTACACGCAGGCAGTTGGGATGGAGTTCGGGCTGGACAAATGTGCACTGGTTCATCTCAAGAGAGGACGATGCGGTGCATACGGAGAGGACGCCCAGCTAATAGACGGAAGCATCTTCCACCACCTAGATGCCGGAGAGTCGTACACCTATTTGGGTGTCCCACAGCGGGGCACTCATGAGGTGGCAATGGTGAAAAACGCTCTCCGCGGCAGGTATCGGCACCGCCTCCGACAAATCTGGTCTTCGGAGCTGTCGGGTAAAAACAAGGTGAGTGCCACTAATATGCTTGCCGTTCCGATCCTTCTCTACTCCTTTGGAGTAGTGAAATGGACACAAGAAGAGCTGAGGCAACTCGATGTAGGGACCCGCAAAATGATGCATCTCCATCAGAGTTTGCATCCAAGATCGTCCGTTTCGCGGTTATACTTCCCAAGAAATCGGGGAGGCCGTGGACTCTTGAGTTTGGAGTGTCTCCAGGGCAGAGTGGTTTTGGAGGAAGCCTGTAAAATCATCAGGAGCTCGGATCCCCTTCTCTGCATGGTCCAAGACCATGAAGCAGCAGGGATAGGAGCATTTGTATATAAGGCAGCGAGAAGAGCAGCCAATGAACTTGGTCTCGTGTTCGATACTGAGCGGGAAAATCCAGACTCTGTCACCGAGTGGGACCCTGCTCAGTTAAAAGCCCAAATTAAAGCTGCAGAGACGCGTCATCTTCTGCAGCTACATAAGGATAAGCCAATGCATGGTCTCTTCTACCGTCATCTAGAGGGGCTTGGCTTATCTGAAAAGCTGACCTTCGCTTTTTTGAGGTCAGCGGGGCTGAACTCTGAGACCGAGGGGTTCATAATGGCTTGCCAAGATGGTGTAATTAATACTCTCGTCTATCGTAGTCGTGTCTTGGGTATCGAGGTTCCTGATACCAGATGCAGGGCCTGCCGCCAGGCGCCAGAGACGCTTATGCATCTCCTGTCGGCCTGTCCGGTATATGCGGCCACAGCGTATATCCAAAGACACGATTCAGCCTTACGGGTGTTGTATTATCATTTACGACACTCGTATGAGATAGACGAGACGCCAGTGCTGCCTTATGCTCCGGGGGATATAGAATCCGTTGTGGGGAATGAGAAGTGCCGAATTTATTGGAACTATTCATTCCCCACCCTCAGGCAAATTCAAGCCAATAAGCCTGATGTAGTCCTCCTCGACCACCAACTTAGGACGATGTTTGTGATTGAGTTCTCGGCTCCCGCAGAGAACAACATCGTCCTAAAAGAGGAGGAAAAACGGAGGAAGTATCGAGATCTTCTCTCCGAGCTCCGCAGGCTGTATCCAGACCACTCTGTTAAGATTGTGGTGCTCATTATAGGCGTCCTGGGTGGAATGAGACATACGTTGCTTTCTGAGTTAAAGATCATACCGGCTTGCCGAAATTCGGCAGAGATCTTAGCCGGCAGAATGCAGAAGGCAATCGTCCTTGGTTCGCTACGTCTACTCAGAACGCACGATTTACGGGCTCAATGATTACTGACTCCACGGAGTGGAGAGTGGTCATTGCTTGACTCTTCAGAACATCTCCGAATGTGTCGGAGCTTCGGAAGGTGTTACTGGAAAATTATAAAAAAAAAAAAAAAAAATAATAATAATAATAATAATAATAATAATAATAATAATAATAATAATAATAATAATAATAATAATAATAATAATAATAATAATAATAATAATAATAATAATAATAATAATAATAATAATAATAATAATAATAATAATAATAATAATAATAATAATAATAATAATAATAATAATAATAATAATAATAATAATAATAATAATAATAATAATAATAATAATAATAATAATAATAATAATAATAATAATAATAATAATAATAATAATAATAATAATAATAATAATAATAATAATAATAATAATAATAATAATAATAATAATAATAATAATAATAATAATAATAATAATAATAATAATAATAATAATAATAATAATAATAATAATAATAATAATAATAATAATAATAATAATAATAATAATAATAATAATAATAATAATAATAATAATAATAATAATAATAATAATAATAATAATAATAATAATAATAATAATAATAATAATAATAATAATAATAATAATAATAATAATAATAATAATAATAATAATAATAATAATAATAATAATAATAATAATAATAATAATAATAATAATAATAATAATAATAATAATAATAATAATAATAATAATAATAATAATAATAATAATAATAATAATAATAATAATAATAATAATAATAATAATAATAATAATAATAATAATAATAATAATAATAATAATAATAATAATAATAATAATAATAATAATAATAATAATAATAATAATAATAATAATAATAATAATAATAATAATAATAATAATAATAATAATAATAATAATAATAATAATAATAATAATAATAATAATAATAATAATAATAATAATAATAATAATAATAATAATAATAATAATAATAATAATAATAATAATAATAATAATAATAATAATAATAATAATAATAATAATAATAATAATGTTTATTATCGGAAAAGAATACAACTGACTAAAATAATTAATTTAAAGTAAACATTATGGAACCCACAGAAGGTAAAACCTTTTTCGTGGGGTGACGCAATAATGTAATACAACAAATACAACAATATAAAAACAAACATAATACTAACAGGTTACATTTTATGAACACCAAATATTGACACATGTGAACACACACATACACTTAAAAACACAATAACATATAACATATACAGAAGATGGTAAATTTTTACTGGTTATGTTTGAATAAAATAAACTAGTTGATTTTTGTTTCAATTAACTGGTGTATTAAATTCCGTGGTTTACTAAGAATCTATTTTTTTTACTTTAGATTTAAACAAATAATAAGAGTTTAATGTTTTTAAGTTTTCAGGTAAGTTATTAAATATTTTTGGGCCAATATACGTGTAATGTCTCTGTCCTATTGGTTTGCACATTTTTGGTACATATACACAATTTTCTTTATGGCGAGTTTCATACAAATGCTGAATTATTTTTATTTCTTTTTTATTTTTGTACATATTTTGCAATACGGTGTAACAATAAAGTTGCCTAGGGTCCAATACTCCACACTCCGCATACAGATCGTCGGATGGATAACAGTAGTTTTTATTATATATAATCTTCAAAATCCATTTTTGCGCAATTTCTACATTTTTCAGGAAGCAGCTACTTACTCCTCCCCATCCAACGATGCCATACGCCAAATGTGGCTGAACCAAAGCATAGTACATTATTTTTAAATGCTTCAGATCCAAAATATATTTGAGATATTTGAATATTGGAATTAAACTTCTTAATTTCTTTATTATATTATTAATATGCAAATTCCATTTCAAATGATTATCTATTATTATACCTAAGTATTTGATGGAATTACTAGATTTTAGCTCTACAACTGTATCTGCATAAGGAACCTTAATTACTTTGTACTGTGGAAGACCATTGGCATAACTTGAAAATGGTAAGTAAAGTGTTTTCTCTACAATTAGAGTAAGTAATATATAATTAAAGAAGTCTAGCAAACATTGAAAGTCTCTTTCCACTTTTAGTGGAAGTTTTAACAGATCCCAATTAGTGTCTTTGAATAAAACTGCCGTATCGTCCGCAAAGCTTATTATTTCTGCATCAATAGGAATACTAAAAATATCATTTATATATATATATATATATATATATATATATATATATATATATATATATATATATATATATATATATATATATATATACAGAACAATATCGGACCCAACACAGTTCCTTGTGGCACTCCATAACTGATAGATTTTACAGAACTACTATTCCCATTTAAGTTAACTGATTGCTGTCTGTTAGTTAGATAACTTTTAAACAGTTTAAGGGATGTTCCTCTAAAACCACTATTTTCTAAGGTGTCTAACAATTTAAGGTGACTTACTGTGTCGAAGGCTTTCACCAAATCGACAAATATGCAAATTGATGAGATAACTGCATCTAAATTTCGGTATATTTTACTAGTTAGGTCCAATATTTCATCGTTGGTAGATTTTCCTGCCATAAATCCATATTGCTTATCAGAAATAATATCATATTTATTCAGGAAAGATGACATTTGAATTTTCAATATCTTTTCAAATGTTTTTGCCAGGTTGGAGATTGAAGTGATTTTTGTGGGGTTATTTAAAAAATGAAGTGTATTGCACTCAAATGGGCACTATTGATGATTTACGCAAAAGTATCATAGCTGCTGCAGTTACGAATTATAATTTACGAGTTCAAAACGGACATGAAGTAAAAACATTTGTGTTAGTTTGTAGAAGAAACTGGATAAGATAATTTTGTTGTAACATCAGATAGGTCAATTTATTTTATTAATTAAAAAGACATATTAATTCTATTAATAATTAATAATAGCGGCAAAAGCAGTTAAATTTTCTGTACAAAATCGATGTTATAAAGTGTTATTTATTTCTTTCCTTGAAAATGTTTTTCAGTTACATTTATAAGAGTACATTTTTCAGTTACATTTATAAGAGTACATAAAAAATTTGTTTAGAAGTTCTAAATCATCCTGCATATTCTTTTGTATCTTTACTCGTTGAATCCGAATTTGGGGTTCGTTTAACCATCGTACAGTGGTCGCATCATAATAGTTTTCAACTTAACACGTTTTAAATGGCTGAACTATTAATAAAAATTTTGAGAAATATCAATGATTCGTTCGTGTCGTATGCACATGTGTGACGGAGAAGCGGTTAAGCCGTTATAATTTAAACAAAATATGATGTGAATAGGACTGGAAACCTTTATGTTACGATGAGTATACGTATTTATATATGGATACAAAATACTTATTTTATAACCCTAATCTCAACGGTCTCAAAGTGTCTACTTTGTCAACGTCTCGAGTACAAGTCTGTTTCTAATATCTACACTTGTCGATGAAATACACTTGTGTCCTTTTTCAGACCAAACATTTCGAAGATATTTGCAAGCCACATCTGGTTTCTTTCATAATCGAAAAAGCAGATAAAAACTCAGAAACACAATGTCCTGCGATTTAACAGCCCTAGATCTTTTCTTATGGAGTTATCTAAAAGCCACGATATATGCAAGTATACCTCAAACAACTCTAAATTTAATGAATAATAATAAAGAGTTATTGGGCAAATTTCATCGACTCGTAAGAAACAATGTTGCTTTTTTTAAAAATATGATGTGGTCCTATTGTATTTAAAAAAATACAATTTCATTTTTCAATGAAAGTAGCCTGAACAATGCTTATTATTTGTTTGTATTATTTATTCCTTTGACTTAGCGTTAAAGTGCTAAATAAAAAATGCATTTATTTACAACTCAAGAGTCGTAACGTCAGATAAGCAGCCCGAGAATACCGACGAAGATACTAATAGACATCAACCTCCCCACACAGTCTTTAGTACATCATTTCGTAGACTTCGTAGGTTCGTCCTACTGAAGTGAATGTACAAAATGAAGATATAATAGACGCCGTGATTGAAATCCCTTGCGTATAGCAAGTAATCTTCATTTATTACCGAATTCTGCATAGCGTGTATAGAACAGAAAAAATATTACATCCGTTACGTTACATATAATTATTGTTATAGCAATCACAATTTTTATTTATCATGCTACTTTGATTGAAATATTAAATATATTTTTTTAAATGCTTTTAACCTCTAAACAAAAACGAACCTTTTCTCATATAACAAAAAATGGTTGACATCTGCCAAAGTATGTCTTAGAGCTTGTAAAACACTCTGTATAGTACATAGATTATCTAAAAAGTACATAGATTATCTAAAAAATCCTTAATTCAACATTAATAGAGATGGAGAAATGTTAAAAATGTGAGTATATAATACTCAAAAGTAAGTATAGAAAGATATTCTTACAAGAAATATAAAGGAATTTTGAAAAAATTCGATGTCCGTTATCAGATCACCTGAAATTAAAAAAGGAGTATAACTTCTTCCAACCAGCTTTGACAATGAAACACAATTTATTATTACGTCTTCTTATTTTCCATTTAAGCCTTTTTCATTTTGAACAAACAAAGTACTTGCTTTAATTAGTAAATCAGTCACCGAAAACTCAATCAAAATGGTAATGAGACAAAGGGAACGAATGATAAAACGAATACTTTTAATTCAATGGAAGGTAGATTCTGTCATGACACGGATGTTCTAGACAGCGTTATCTTACTTTTATTTGTAGGTCGCTTAGAGGATAGAATTTAATTTAACTCTTTATAAAATTATATGTGGGAATGTAATTGCATTTTTTGAAATCCTTAATATAAAAATTAGACATTCCTTCACATGCAATTAGAAAAATTAAATATTTCATGTTCATTCACACAAGGACGTTTCTCGCCAAATAAAACAATTAATTTAAACATTCTCTTACTTTACCTTACTTCTAACATTAGATTGCGCTTTATTATTATGCAAAGATTACATTACATTTATACAGGATGTCCCAAATTAGTATGTCAAGGTCTTGTACTATGGAAATAGTTTTCTATTAAGACAAATAATGTTAAATATTTTATAACTGAAAGGCTTAGTAAATAACGAAAACATTATTTTTTGCCACCTGGGTATCATCAAGGATACAAAGAAAAAACACGAACGAATGGCAACAAAAAACGGTATAACCAAATCTAAAAAATTTCAACCAAATAACGAAGTAATAATTCGTTTTTAAGATCTTAAGTTTAACATCCTTTATTACAAAATGAATAACGGTATAAACAGTGATTTAGTCATAATGTGATTAATTTTAACCTCGTATTGGGAAGGCGTAATAAAAAGGCAGAGACTAGAAAACCAAATTTTTACTCGTCCCTTCAAAACATAAGCAAATCAACCCATAATAATCGGTAACATGGTGCTCCTGGTACGCTACAAATTGTCTGATGCCGCGTTCGATTGTCAAAGCGAAACAGCGTTGCCATGTCGGGACCCAATACATAATAACAGCGTGTTATTAAAATCTCATTCATTTCTGAATTTATTTCCCGACTACACATATGGAGAGGGGATACATGGAAAGAGCAATATACTGCAACCAGCAGTTCTTGCTACATCCACTCGCGACAGTCGTGACGTCGTGACCCATTAGTTATTAGTTTATTTTGTATTGTCTCGTGTGTAGCTCGCAAAGCAAGTGTTTCAACGTTTCCTGTCTCCACTCTCAACTATAATTTTCCAAATGTATGTGTTTTCCTGTATATATTATTATTTGATCCATTTAATTTTTTTTCTTCGGCATAAATATTTTTTTTAAATCGCGTATTCGTATTATACTAATTTTTCCCTATCTTCTCTTGACTATGACTCTGAATGAATGAATCACCCTGTATATTAAAAAAATCATCGTAAAACATTTTCTACTAGTACCTACTACGGCAGAAAAATATTACACACAACTGAAAATATTACAAACATACCTATAAAATCGTTGTCTTGCTAACGGCTTTCCGTAGTATTGATTTTGTGCAGTCCACAACATTTCTCCTAATTTCAGGAACGATGTAATAAAATGTATTATTGCTGCTTTCTACTTTAGCAGGCCTGCAATTGTCCTCAGAACAAGTTACATCGTGAAATGAATGTATTTAAACATTCCATAATTTATTAGAACCCCTAAGGTAGGAAGTGTTTCATTACTAATTTAATGGAAGATAAATTAAGGATTCACTTTATATTAGTAATACAATCAAACGTGTAAAGTCCGACACAAATAATTATTATAATTTTATAATTTTAGGTATCAGGTTTGTTCAACTTAAATCTCCAGGTAGGTTGGCTTTAGAGACATAAAAGTTTTGTGCATTGAGGGTTTGCATCATGCTATTCATATTCATGTGCTATTCCAAATAGTGTACGGAAACGGTTGCATATCGAACTGGTAAGGAATGGAGCCGGTTTGAGCGGAAAAGAGGAATTAAAGATGAACGACAAGGTGTTCTATGTACCCATCGACAGAAATCAATAAATCAAATATTGAAGGCCTGATTAGAGAAAATCGTCGATTTTCAATTGGAGAAGCTTCAGAAAATGTTGATGAAACTGTAGGACCTATCCATAATATTGCACACATCCTAAGTTGGCAATGATTTCTTTTTCCTTTACCTGTGGGTCAGTACGCATAGGAACTTGAAACACCTCGGCCAAAATTGGCCTATTGTGCTTCCCACTAGTTAATCATTCGTTTAACAGATTTGTCCTTTGCACAAAGTCCAAAAGTCTGTTCGCCGATATTTCCTTCGATTCTCTCGCATCTAAGAAAGGTTTACGAAGAAGACGAGATCTCAGGCGTGCTAAATCTTCGCATTCTCTCAGTAAATGAAACGCGGTCTCTTCCTTCTCTTCTCAGTTGCATCTTTGCCATGTTGGTTATCTACTAAATTCATGTTATAGAGATGCTTTTTCAATGGGCAGTGTCCTGTTAAAAGTTATGCGGTCTGCCTCAGTCTGATCTTGCTCTTGTTCAGCATTTCATTTACTCTTTTCTGCCAAGGAAAATCTAAAGCTTCCTTTGCTTGAGCCTGCCTGGTTTTGAAACCCAGTATTCATGTTCTTTTTGGATCCACATCCACGGAGCCCGCTTTACGGCATTGTAAGGAATGCCAAATGATCCTCATTCCTTTTTTGTGAGTTCATCGGCTCTTTAATTGCCTTCAACTCCCTCTGGCATCCAGCACAGCTAACTGTCTTGATACTTGTCGGTTTATTGTAAACAATCCCAAAGGAGTTTTGCCGGCACCTTGTTTGGGTCTAAGGCTTTTATGGCAGTCTGACTTATCAAGAATATATACTTAGATGAGTTTACAAGTGTAAACCCTCCTCCGTTACTTCCTGAGATTGTCCATTACACACGCGTTTATTGCGAAAATTTCATCTTGAAATACTGTGTGAAGGGTCTCTGGATATAACTTCTCTACCACCTGAGTATCACTGCTACTACTCTGGCATCAGTTCCACTACCCATTTTTAGAGCTACCTATAAACCACACCAGGTTCCATCTTTCCTATGCATTTTAATTATATTTCCATTCTTCTCGATTCTTTATTCTAGTCCTGAAAAATAAATTTTATTTCATTACCATTCTACCGGATCTCATCTCCTGGATAGGATCTAACAGCAATTTTTCCATTATATTGGAGTGCACCTTATTACAATGTGCTGTTCTATACTCGTTATTATTCATTATTAGAAAGGTCGCCATTTGTAGTGGATTTGCTTGAGCAGCAAAAATGCTTGTGAATGAGCTTGGCTTATTCAGTAAGTAGTTATTGATGCAACAGAAATATTTAAATTCAGCATCGACTAGGTGTTTAAAGCACAATTTTCTGCAGATGTTGATATTTCTTTCACCCATAAAGAACGCTCGCTGACAAAATTTAAAAACGAAAGTATTCATGAAAGATTTCACATTCTGCTGCTCGTCCTCATATGACAATATGGTAAAAGAAAATATTCAACAAAGAAATGGAGAATCCTTAGAACGTCCATTATAGTCCAGGTTCATCACCTCCTGATATCCATATTTTTGGATTATTGAAACTGGCGTTGGAATGTAGGCGGTTTCGGTTAAGATTACTTTGTAATACATTTCAAACTAACAATAAAATTCATTCACCCATTATCTGTGCTTATATTTCCAGTTAATTTTTTGTGATTCAAAGATAAATTTTAATTAAACAAACCTGAACATATTGTCATGAGTCAAATTTTCAATATTAAATGAAAATGTTATCATTAATTTACCTAGATAGATTGATTCACCCAGTACCTTTAATATTATTATGATATTAATATCATAGAAACAACGTGGGTATCTTGACTTTCACTCAAACTAATAATAAACAGTAATTTGTCAGAGAAAATATTGTCTGGTAATAAATTACTCCCTTTTGGAAATATAGCACTTAATGGCAAATTGTTCAGATAAAACCTCCCATTATAAATCAGATTACCAAATTAACGGTTAGGCTGAAGGCAACATAACACAATTCTTATCAAACTGTTAATCCTGACACTTACATCACTTCCTGGTATTTTATGTTAGGACCATACATCAGACCGAGATTGCTATGTGTCAGATCATTATTTTGACTAAGAAGCTTAGCTACATCATCGATTTTCCTCGGCTCGGTTGATATATCATAAATGTTTTAAAGCATACGAGTTAATACGATAGTCGAAACCAAGTATTAACACCCAATGTCGGGAACCACGGATATTTTATACTGAAAGGAATTTTAACTTTTTATATTTTATTTGTATCAAATTCTTGGAGCCATTGAACCCTATAGATTAATCAGTATTGGATAAATTCAAAATACTTGTACAATTAAGAGAAGAAACATAAGCAATTTTATATAAAAAAAATGGGGAAAGTTTTATTTTATTAATAAGAATACTCATTGCAATATTTATTTATCCTACAGGTCAAAGTAAAACTAAAGATTTCATTTACCGAAAATTGTATGAATTGTAACGAAACTGTTACACGCAGAAAAGTATATCACTAATTAGAAGGCTACCTGAATACTTGAATGCTAGATTAGAGTGAATGTAACAAACAAGAAACTTTCGTTTTGCATAAACAATTGCACTTTAAGTACTAACCAAAGCGTGGTCAAGAGCACCTTCTTGATGAAGGTTTGCAACATTCACAAATCATTGGGTGTTATTAATGACTTATAGTCAATCCTGTGTTTTTTTCTTCGAGAACGTCTGTTATTTAGTTATTTTGCAGAATTTTGCATATAGTTACGACAAGACTCCACTTTTGATGCACTCTATTTTGCTGCTGTGTGTTGGCATTATCTGCCATTCTAAAAACATAACACTGATATAATTTATAGTATATTTACAAAATACGGTGCATTTACATCTTTAATGCAAAATTACATGTTTTTTTCTGGATATACATAATTATCTTATAAAATTGCATTTGGGTGTACAAAAACATGGTTTTACTATAAAAAATACATATTCATAAGTAGTAAATTCCCATTAGATATATAGTATTGTATTATATTGAGTTAATTTACACTATTTATCTAGGCAATAAATTACCAAAAGTTACATAGGATTTAAATAAGAGGGAGAACAATCTAGAGATGGGAATCTCAAATACTTTAAATAATATCTAGAATCGTTCACATTGATTTTGGACATATGAATGGACCAGAAGAGGTCGGAAGCTATTGTCACATTTAAATTATTTTATGTTCTACTTTATCTCAGGTTTCGACTATGTTTTTGTTACCCATGTAAATGATTACTTTCAATAATGTGTTGTAGTTTCAGAAAACTTTCATGTATCTGTGCCGTCCACATAAAAATTATGATTAACAGTAATGAGGTAATCAACAAGATCCGACAAATATAACAGGAACACAAGTGGTCTACGAACAGAACCTTGCGGAACACCGGACTATACTTTATCAAAGAAAACACGATGACCTATTCAACCATGAAGACGATTGAACAAATAGTTGAAATGAGCTCAACTCGCTACGAATTCCTAGGTGTTCAAGTTTTAAGAGAAGTGTATATTTATAATATGTATTTTTATGTTTAGATACTTTTTGGGAAATCAGGTCGAATATATTAAGTATCATTCACCAGCATTTTAAAATAAAAAGAACCTACTGAACTGATTTTTACGGATTTCGGTCTCATATTGGTATACTTCTTAATGATGTCAATATAATTTACTTCACTATCGTCAGTATTTAATATTTTAAATGTTTTAGTATCTCTCATATAAACCACAAACAGTGCCTTCCTCCTTAACATCATCAACGCACTAGAACTACCTAAAGTTTTAATTTTATTAACTTCAAATAAAAAAATAAAATAAAAGTATAAGATACCTTCATAAGCAAATATTTGTCATTTGGGGCATGGAGTAGAAAATCCGCTAACTGTTCCTTTGAAAATACTGAACTTTTTCCCGGTAAATAACCAAGAGAGCGGTTCTTCAAATATGCAGTGAATTTAGAAAATTTAGTAATGTCATTTTTGGTTCGTAACATATATTTTAATTTCTAATATGTCAAAGAAATATGCAAGTAATGTTTTCTCGGTATCCATTTCCTCAATTTCCATATTACTAACTCGCATCCATTGAGAAAACCTATCCAATTCTTGTTTATAAAGATCTTATATGATTTGTTTGATATTAGGCTTGATTCAGTTTCTTCAGCTGTTTTTAGAATTTCTTCACATAAATACATATTTTTAGAAAAAAATTGCTTTCTGCACACAATGCTACAGCAAGCACATGCTAACATTCTACGAATGCTCAAATAATAATTTCATAAGTAGAACAAATTTAAGTTTTTAAAACTTAAGTTGTCTGTTAAAATCAAAGTTCTACTATAAAATAGCGTATGAAATTCGTTTATAATGCACGATTATGGCATAGTGAATTTCATTCATGCCATATCTGTTTCATTATAAATTAATTTCATAAAACGGAAAACTTTTACCAAAAATTTTGGATTTAGTGGAAACAAGGTTCGTTTTTTAATAATTTAAAAATCTTCCTAATTAGGAACTTTTTCAAACTATTTTATATGTTAAACTATTACGTAATTTATAAATACCCAAAAAAAAACACTAAAGAGCAATCACCTATGATAATAATAAATCTAATTCTTAATCATATAATATATATTTGAAAAACATATCACTGTTTAATGTGGTTTTTGGGTTTTATTACGTAATAGTTTAACAAATAAAATAGTTTGAAAATGTTACTAATTAGAAACGAAACGTTATACGGAGATTTTTACATTATTAAAAAACGAACCTTGTTCCCAATAAATCCAAAGTTTTTCGTAAAAGAATATGGTTGAAGAATAAATATTATTGGTAATTTCATAATATACTATTATGCTCTTATGTCAAATAGGCATTATATATTGATCAGCATTTAATTTTTCGCCTTTTTTGAAATAGTATCTACCAACAAATCGAGATTAAGGGGCAAGGAAAAATGTCAGCACACTGATGCTGAAAGGTCATTAGACATTGAAGTCAATTCAATAAAGAAGTTGAGTTAGTACATCAATCTGATTAAATGTTATAAATTTCAAATATGCCTGCCTAAAAGTTGAAAATGGTAGAGTTATACTCAGTGGTTCCTCAGTAATTATTTTGGCAAAAACTCCAACACATTCCAACTTATTCTTAGAGGGGATACATTTTCTACAATATGTTAAAAACAGCTTTTCAACCTGTGCTTAAGATTAAGTTCGTAATCTTTGACTATTCAATATCTTTTTGCATAACATTAGAGAAATTTCTTTTCTATAAATAGTGAAATCGTTAGAGTTCCCCAAAGGAAGTTTACAACACTCAGTTGGCTTTTAACCCTATAGTAGTAGTAGAACTGTGGCGCTTCAACACATTCAACTAATGGTCGCTCTGCGCGCCGCTTAACTTCGACGCTTCCCTATACCGCAATCAATATATTTATGAATAATACATCCAAAATTTAGAACCGGATTCCAGCATACGCCTATTTAATATATGAGTTTAACCAAACATGAAATAGAACTTTGCAGACGGAAATTGCTTCATAGTGTTTAACTTGTCGCGGCAGCAGCACTGAATTCAAATCGACAGACACCCTGAAACCTTTTTGGGGTAGGGCTCCATCAAAGAGCTTGTTTTATTATCTTTGAAGGATCTAACGTCACAGGGCGCATAATCCTCTTCCCCAGTGTCCCCTTTTTATATTTCATTTGTTCAAGGGCTGGTAGAAGATTTGCGTATTCAAAGAAGAGATTAGTCCTCATTTAGCAGCACTTGAAACGTTTTTCATGTTAGCCAATTTTGTTCCGCTCTATGCCACTGCCTATCCGATATAAATCCTCAAATTGTTATCGAACGTATTGAATGAACGATATAACTCTAGTATAAACAACCTGGAAAACCATTATAGGTCAAATTAATAAACAGTATTGTACAAAAGTACGAATAAAAGGTGAATGTTCGGACTATTGATACAGGACTGAGACAAGGAGACCCACTCTCAACGCTTCTTTTTAATTTAGTACTAGAAAAGGTCATAAGAGGTAGTCAGTTGAACAGAGAAGGACACATATTGTTTAAAAGTCATCAAATTGTAAGTTATGCAGATGACGTGGCTATTATTGCTAGAGATAGTAGGGAATTAGAAGAAGTAACGAGAAAACTTGAAGGAAGCACGTAAAGTGGGATTGCAGATAAATCAAGAGAAAAGTAAGCTTTTGAGAATAGGAGAACAAAAAAAGGATACCAATTTTAAATTGAGAACAGAGCATGGAGAGATGGAGTTTGAGGAAGTTCAAGAATATGTATATTTGGGGGCGCTAATAGCAGCTAACTGTGATGAGGAACAAGAAATAAATAGGAGAATAATAAAAGCAGAAGTTCGGCAGCAGTCAACCACTTATTGAAATCAAAAAATTTGTCCAGAGTAGTAAAATTTAGAATGTATAAAACAATTTTGAGACCGACAACGCTGTATGGTAGTGAAACCTGGGTTCTCAATAAGAAGTCAAGAGAAAACCTTTTAAGGTGGGAAAGGAAAATCTTAAGGAGAATTCTAGGGGGTAAGAAGACGGAGGAAGGCTATGTAAGGAGAAATAATGACGAAATATATGCAATGTACCAGGCACCAACAATAGACGAAATTGTAAAAGCCAGAAGAGTGCAGTGGCTAAAGCATCTAGAACGTATGGAAGATGAAAGGGCAGTTAAGAAAGTAGTAGGGAGTAAACCTAACTACAAGAAAAAAAGAGGTAGACCGAGGAAGCGATGGAGAGAGGCAGTGGCAATGGATCTAAGGGAGAAAAATGTAACGGATTGGAAAAGAAAGGCGAAGGACAGAATGGAATGGAGGAGAATAACACAGCTCTGGGCCTAAAAGGCCTGTAAACAGCTTCTCTACTTGTATAAAGTAACATTTTATTTGATTGTAGCAAAATATGGAATATGAAAGCTGAGAATTAACTGTCAATTTAAAACAGCTTAGTTCTTTAAAAGATACCAGAAATGACCCCAATTAATAAAGGCTGCATATACAGGGTGTCCCGAAATTAATGAGACATAGAGTAAGAGTAGATTCCTTACATCAAAATAATGCGATTAAGCCAAACTTACCTTGGTCCATTTGTGGCTAATAAAAAAGTTACAGGGCGATAAATTTCAAATTTTGAATTCGCAATTCTTAAAATTCTTAGAAACTTTTCAAAGGATTCTTTTGAAAATATGGATTTGGGGTTTTCTGGGCCCAGAAAAACGAATTCGTACTTAATTTTGCTGTTTTGCTTTCTAAGAATTTAGAATTCAAAATTATAACTATAACTTTTTTATTAGCTACAAATGGACCAAGATAAGTTTGGCTTAATCGCATTATTTTGTTGTAAGGAATCTACTCTTGCTCTGTATCCCATTAATTTCAGGACACCCTGTATAGGGTATTCCTAAACGCATTCAAAAAATGGAGAGAGAAGTTAATCATTTCCACTTATAATATCCCTAGTGCTTAAATTATCTCAGGAAATTCTTTCGAAGTTATAAATATTTTGAAAATTATCCCGAGCCGAAGCGATAACATTCTAAAAATATTTAAGGGCGCGGAAAAATTTCCGATTATTAATTTAAGCTCGTGGGATCTATGGCAGGAAAATTTCACATTGAACTAATTTGAAGATGCAAATGGGGGATTATGACATTTAGTAAAATTGAAAATAATTTCTTGTGGAATATAATAAATAATAAAAACTTTGTTTTAATTTACATATAGATGTTTGACAATTAAAATTCAATAATAAAATATAATTAAAATATCAAGTTTTGTCAAACAAAATGTCAGTCTATTTAAAAACGTGAAAAAATTTCCAGCGTAATTACATGCAGTTTTCTTGAAGGAAGATAAAAATTTTTGAAAATTTTATGAATTACCACTCGGCGAAGCTTCTGACGAGTCACCACTGAAGATGCCGACAGTGAAGAGCGGCGAAGCGTTTGGAATCAAAGGATGCAACCAGTTACAGAGGCGGCTCTCGGAATATTACCATTATCGGAGGAACGATTCCGACTGTAGCAGTCATAATACCAACAACAGGAGCCAATATCAATATATGGGCGGGCCCAGAGATACCAATAGCGAGTCTGCCCCAACAGGGTCTAGTCCGAGACCAACAAGGGCAGGTCAAGTAATCCCAGCTAAAGCTACTGATTACTGGTAGTGACTAGTTACCGAGGTTACGACATAACAACCCGAAAAATCACTATTTATCAAATAATAGCATAGACCATGAAAACCTAAAACCACTCTAATGTCAGATAAAAAAAACAAAATTTATAAACCGGTTGTGTAAAATACACGTGCATACGGCGCCTTCTCCTAAGTTACCTACTTGTCAATAAATATTCGGTAATCCTGTAAAAATTGCGTGAAATTATTTCCACCACTTAATAAGCATGCTTCTAAACAGCGGTGAATTATCTTGCTTAAAGATTTGTCTTATTTCATTGAAAACACGCTGTTGAAAAGCATCAGCGTCAGCAATGGATAGACGCAATGTTTAATAATAATAATAATAATATCTCTACCCCTCATTCTAATCACAGAAGTCGGAGACTTGTGCGGGAGAGGGGCGGCATATTATTAAGCAGGCCGCATTTGCGCTCAGGAACGACTTACGTTGGTAGGCCCTAACCACTATTCAGTGCAGGAATGAGGGAAACCTGGAAAACCTCATTAATTAGGGGGGTAGTCAAATATCAACCGGTATCAATCTCTCACATTGACCCAAGCCAACATTCTTCCACCCTACCATATCCGCAGAGAGGGCGCCAAACCTCTCCACGAATATAGCTTATATACGGTCTAACAGCAGCTGGGCTCGAACCAACACCGATCAGTCACCTCGATTCAAGTACTGACGTCTTAAACCGCGCGACCACTGACCGACAATACATCTCCAAATAAAAACTTGCTAAATGTGCTTCGTGCACTGGCTAGCACAACATTTATTGCATCCTATCCTGTCTGAACAATGACTGTGTAAAACGCCATCCTGTTTGAGAAACATGAAGAGAACCACCAGCATGCATGGAAACCATTCTCGCAAGCGTATGGCAATAAAACGTCATCTAATAATAATAGGATTTGTTAGAAAAAGTGTGAAATATAACCACATACAACGTTTGAACTATCATTATAAATATCACATTTGGATCAATTTTATTAAATAAACTACACATTAAAAACAATGCTAATGCATTGGTTCTAGGAATGCCACAGTAAAAATGTGCGTTTTCTGCAATTGCCACGTTAAACTCGAAAACGAATTTGACTGAAAAGTTCAAAGCAGCCAACTTTGCTGTTCAATAAGTTTTGAAGATAACAAACCAATGCAACTTCATGACGCACATCCAGTGATTCTTGGGAGAAACGTTTTAAAAGACTGGCGTGATCAAATCCTATAGGTGGATAAAAACCATCTTATGAAAAAGAAACTATAAAAATTAGCTCTGAACTGACTCCAATCTTTACTGTTATACAGGGTGTTTCAGGAGGGGATATACATACTTCAGTATGTTATTCTACGTTGAATTTTAAGCAAAAAATTTCCTATGAACTTAGGTCTGGAAACGTTTCGTTTAGGATATACAGGATGTCAAATTTAAAAGAATTAATTACATTTTCTCTAATAACTCTCGACTACTTTGAGCTAAATTCATGAAATTTTGTATGCGGATGTTTTTTGGAACGGGAAATTCAAATTTAGCTTAGCACGTAAAGATATTGAGAAACAAACACACAAGTATTCGATATACGGTCTAAACAAAGCTGTAGATCAAAACAATAAGACAGAGAGTTTATTCTAGAGGAGAATTTGAAGAGTTTGAGATCATCAGCGAACATCAGTCGATTACATGAGACAGCATCAGAAATATCATTAATGAATTGTAAAAATAAGAGTGACCCTAGATTAGGGCCTTGTGGTGGCACACCAGAAGGACCCTACGGGAAATAAAATTTTAATATCTGACATTGGTTGGTTGAGACTGTATAAAATCATTATTAAAATAATTACCAAATGCATATACTATTTCAATAGAATTTGAAATCTCCAAGTCACTAAATATCATAACAGGTGGGATGCGCGACACATATTTTTCCAAAATTGTGAAGAGTTCTTAAAAACATCTTTTTTAGTGTAGTAGTATTTTATAAGCCTTGTTAATAAGACGTTTGCAATTAGACCCGCTAAAAGAGATGTAATGTTCAATAGTCTTATGTATTTTATAATTTCTATAAGCACGAATAGATTTGATAATATCTTTTGTAACCACTTTGAAAGAAGGCACTTATTTAAGAAATGTCCTGTATATGCATTATATGTATATTTCTAATGTATAGCACAAAGTTGAATTTTTATCGGGTCATATTGAAAATACGGAATACTAAATACTAGTTTTATTTACAACCATACCCGATTTTAGTAAGTTTTTCCGTGGCACTTTCTAGTGGAATACGATATACGTATCTTGGGGGCATAAAATTACTTTATTAGGCTATACGGGCATTGAATTTCAAATTACATTACATTAGCCTTTTGTGTTAAGATTTTATCGGTGGAGATATAACCGGTTAGTGGCAATGTGCACAATACAATTCTTTATTTCTACAGTATATTTTATGTGTCTGTAACCTTTATTACTCGAAGAGACAGTTGTTGTCTATTAGTTTAGAAAGGATTGACTAATATTTGTATACAAAGAAGTAATTTTATTGCGGGACTCATATTAAAATATCAAAAGTGTACTAAACTTCCGACTACTTTGAGGGAATAAAATATTTATATCCCTTAAATTTGCTTCACATACTGAAATTTATGTAGGTATAAAATGAACCGGCTTTTAAGGTACCTACCCTTTTTTAAACTCTTATATATTCCCAAACACAATTACAAACCCACTCACAATTTATAGCAGTCGGCATACATGATATGCAGTAAATACTCATGCGTCAAATCGAAATGCTCGATTTCTATTGGTTATGACGAACGAATTGACAGATTCACCTGTTCCATTTCAAGCGCTATCAGCGTGGAAAAAATTCGAGTATATCTTTCCGCTAATTTAATTGTTTATTAGTGATATTGTATTAGTATTCTTAAGAATGGAGAATAATTAGAGCTCTACAGTGTGTTCTCAAAATCCTAAACGCCCTTATCCCGCTATAGTTGTTTAAACCACGGTTAAAAAAAATCATTTTTTGTTACTTCAGTGTTTGAAAAATGATTATTTATGTCCTTATGAATGTAAATGAGTAAAGTAACAATAAGCAGAGGAACTGAGTATGACTTTGTTAAAGGTCACGTCTCCCGAACTCTGCTTATAACATTATTTAAACAAACTCTATACAAAATTTAGCTGAAATACAAATATATTTGGTACAGGTTGATATGTATCAAACGTATTATAATAATTACAATTGTAAAGCTTCTTACATGACGAACATTGTATTTAATAGTTATTTATGCAACAAATACAAAATGTAAGTGTTTATTGCACGCGACGTGAAATTGTCTAAAGTAACGTTCAGATAAACGTTAGTGCAATGGCACTGCAGTTGTATTGTTATTGTATGGTGTTAAATATTATTTACTCTGTTTACATAAAATTACTGTAGACTTAAGAAGTTCGGGAATTTTTCCGCTGTAAGTTGGCGATATGCAAAAACTCAAGATTCTTGACCTTCAGAGAGGTTATGTTTATGTTTTGTCAACTACGTCCCTATCTACGGAAATTGTTGGTTTTTATCATTTGCCGAATAGTAATTAAAAGCCTACCCTAGATAAAATATAAGCCTACAATCTGCAGGAATAGATGGTCTATTTGAATGTTTGGTTAAATCACAGTATATTAGTATACTGTGGGTTAAATGAGGTCCCACTAATTTCAGCAAGTCATCAAACACTGCCACTGTCACTCGGGTGAAATGAAAAAATAATCGGCATTCTCATTTCGCATTTCTTTATATAAATTATAGAAATCACCTTGCATGTGCTATCTGCGGTTAATAGGTCGCACCATCTCCGAGTTCTTCTTTTCATTTTTTTTGCATGTATAGTTTTTATACATATTGACGTCGCTGCGAATAAGAGCAGCAAAAGTAAACTAAACCAAAACCAAACAGTCCTCTTCATCCATTTTTTTAGAAACAAATTCTAAACTAAATATCTAAATTAGAATCTAATTTAAAAACTTAACCTGCAAAAATGTGAATCTTCTGTTTACTGTCAAAAAAGCAGTTTTCTGATTGGTCCTTGTATGATTGTTGGAAAAGGATTGGTAAAAGCTAAAATGCTTTTAGCTTCTGCCATACAACTGCAGTACAAAGGCGTTACTGTTAGGTTTATCTGAACGTTACAAAAGTCACCCATATTTCTCGCCGTTTTACTTTGAATATCTTCTTTGAATATTTGCAGGTGGGATGAGTTAACATTCCTATTATTTGCTAAACCCTAGATTATTCAGTTATTAAATGTCTAAAATTATTTGTATTTTGTAAAAAAACACTATTTCAAGAATACGGCGCCCTTTTTAATAACTTTTCTGCGGTACCAATGCAACCGCACTAATCTTATGCGAATGAAGCTTAACGAGGCCGTCAGACCGAGTAGGATAACACTTTTGCATGAACGTAGAAAAAATTATTTATTAATACTGTATCGCGGAGACTACTTGTCCTACAGCTTCTAGAGAAAAAATATTGATAGCAAAAGGTACCCCGACAGGTCTAACAAAATTATATTCCACTTTGAAAAGTGACATTTTGTCCATACAAACAATATAAAAGGTATGTTATATTGAACAGTTTTGGACTCTCCTATCGACACTTAAGATATTATTTCTTTGACATCTCTATCTCTTAAAGTAAGAGGTAGGGGGAGGGCAGAAGTATAATGCAGAAAAATATGGAAAAGTCCCAACGTTAACCGATTGTAGCAAACTAGGTTTGTTGTAAAGCTATTTGATAGCCGAATCATTATCAATGTAACAATACTTAAGTTCTTGTTGAAACTTGAACCACCAGATGGCGTTGGTATCTTTAGAAATATTTTTGCTCATAAGTTAAGTTTGGAAAATGATAGCTTTATCGGTTTGTGTTATTTCTTAAACAATTTAACAATGTAACTTTCCGTAGAAAATTGAGTAAACTTCTAAAGATATCAAATAACGCCATATGGCGGTACTGGCTTAAACATAAACTTAGTTATTGTTATATTTTATAATTCGGTAATCAAACAGGTTTAAAACAAAACCAAGTTTGCTATAATCGTTAGTTATCTAGCGGTAAACTTAGAAAGTGGAAAATAATTTTGATAAACTTCACTTTTGTTATAAATATTTTTTTCCGAAAGCTGTAGAGTGAGTAGTTTCCGAGATACAGCCGCTGCCCCACCTTAACATAACACCCAATACATTGATTATGGGAATTCTTGTACAGTCTGAAACTTTGAAACCTGCGGTATTTTTCATTTTACGTTTGATATTCCGTCAAGGCATAATCCGATGTTTTTCATGTTTGAGCATTAGTAACAGCCCAAATTAAATGTTTACATTAGACCCTAGGCCTAACGGTAATTATTCCAGAGCGTTTTATCTTTCACCTCTTCTGCCAGTGAGTCGAGAAGGGTTTAAGGATAATTGGCTGGATTCAGGAATTTCATAATTACGGGTGAGGTAAACGAAATGTCCCATGCAACACTTTAGAAATCTGTATTTGAATTTTGCTGTTATTCATGACATTTAAAAATCTCCTTATGAGTAAAATATAAGATTGTGGAACCTCACTTCATTTTTACTCAATAAGTTGAAGAATATTATAAGTATTCTACTTATTTCTATCAGTTGATTCCAAATATATATAGGATGTTTTCCAAGTCATTACTGCAGGAAGTTGATCGTTTTGAAGGACATGCTGTTCATTCAGAAATTGTAGTGTGGCAGCTCACATTAGCTTTTTAGAGAAAACTCTAACCATTGACAAATTGCAGAGCAGTTTCTACTGCGTAATCGGATGCGTCACTAAAAATTGCTAAGCGTGCACTGAGTTCTGGATGAGCCAGGAGAGTAACTTGAACAAGGCTGTTTTTGGATGCTTCAAAGGCATGAAGAGCATCAGGTGTCCAGTTGACTGCTGGTTTTCGTTGCCTTGCAGAAGGTTATTTAGTGGTGCTTGAGTTTGAGCAGGTTTGGGTAGGAATCTTCTATAGAAATTTAGTATACCCGAAAACTGTCGGAGCTTTTTCACGGTATCTGGTCGAGGATATGACACAATTGCCTTCACCTTTTCAGGTAATGAACCAGCTCTGGTCACTAAATACCCAAGGAATTTCACTTCTGGCTGACCGAAAACGCACTTGTTTGAATTGATGATTACACCGAACTTCTTTAGATGTCATCTATGTAGGCATCAATCAATGAATCTTTGGAATGTATGGGCCGCATTACATAATCCAAACTGAAATCAGAAGTCAAAAAGGTGTTGTATTGGCTGTTCTTGGGACATCCTCCTCGGCAATAGGAATTTAATTGAACACGCGTACAAGATCTATAGTAGAGAAGTCACTTCTCCACGAAATGTAAGATGAGTGGTTTAGTCTAGCAGTCGGCGCTTTTGTATGTCTACCAGGAGTCCATAATGCGCCAGGAAATCAGCACCTATGTTTGGCTTGGAAACGTCAGCTACCACAAATGTCAAGTTAAATTACCGTCGTAGACCCAAAGCTAGTGTCAGCAAGATTGTACCATAGGTAGCGATAATTGTACCGTTGGTCGCGGAAAGTTCATAACTAGTCTTTTCTAGCGGTTTTGGCAGTTGACTAGACGGGTAAACACATAAGTTCACACCGGTATCGATAAGACATTTTGCCCGTGTCAAACTATCGGTGACGAATATGCAGCGTGATGTGGTTGGGTTGATGTCGTTTGCCGCCATTAACGACTGCTAGTGTCGTTTACCGCACTATCACGGCTGAAACTACACGGTTTATTACATTTATTTGCTTTGTCCTTAAAACGCCAGGGATACCAACACACATTATGTCTTTCAGTTTGGCGATTTTGCGATTGCGAACACAACCGCGAATGTGAACGCGAACGGAACTTCACTTGCGCGCAGTATTATTGCGCAGTTTGCTTGCTACTTTTAATAGCTGTAAGTTCTTTAAGTTCTGTGATAAGTGCTCCTTCTAGATCTTGATGCGTGGCCATAATTCTAACTTATGCGCTGCATAAACACTAAAATAGTCACTGCGCGAAAAATTTGATTAGCCTTATACGTTTTTTGTAACTTAAATAAGACCGTTAAAAGCACTTTCTTGTGCACTGTCCGAAGCAAATCACGTCGGCAGTTGCAAATCACGTCGGCCGTTGCAAATCACGTCACCAATTACTGTGGGGGAGTGTGGTTTCAATAAGGACAGTGTATTGCGTACTACTATTTATTATTGCCTGCGGTTGGTTAGCACCCACAATGTTACACCATTAGTCGATGTTTATTGACTATTGGTTACAAATTTGTGACTCCTCGTCTTCCCCGTAATCTAGGTAGTTATTAGAAGGGTATGTTACTCTTCAAAATGCAGAATCCTAAGATAAGATTCATGGGGACGCCGGGCGTCTACCTACTTATATATTTACAAAACATGATATGGACATTTGGCACTTAAAAACAGACGTTACTTTTTGAATTCCAGTTTATGATCTTTGGATTACGTAATGCGGCCCAGACATTCCAGATTCATTGATGAGGTCCAAAAAGGCATAGATTTTTGCTATGCCTACATGGATGACATCCTAGTAGCATGAACTTCTCAAAACGAACATTTACGGCTTCTAGAAATACTGTTCCAACGTCGAAAGAAGTTCGATATAATCATCAATTCAAACAAATGCGTTTTCGGTCAGCCAGAAGTGAAATTCCTTGGGTATTTAGTGACCAGAGCTGGTTCATTACCTGAAAAGGTGAAGGCAATTGTGTCATATCATCGACCAGATACCTTGAAAAAGCTCCGACAGTTTTCGGGTATACTAAATTTCTATAGAAGATTCCTACCCAAACCTGCTCAAACTCAAGCACCACTAAATAACCTTCTGCAAGGCAACGAAAACCAGCAGTCAACTGGACACCTGATGATCTTCATGCCTTTGCAACCGGTAGAGTTTTTCTCTAAAAAGCTAAACTCTCACGAACGCAAATATGGAAGGAGCATATGACCGGGAGTTACTAGCTATATACCTAGCCGTCAAACACTTCAGGCACATGGTAGAGGGACAGTTATTCACCATCTACACAGATCATAAGCCGATTACCTTTGCCTTCCAACAGAAAAAGCAGCAATGTTCAACCAATTTCATCACCTTCATTTGTCAATTTACAACCGACATTCGCCTCATTTCAGGAGAAGACGACGTCGTTGCCGACGCCCTTTCACGTGTTGGAGAAATTCGAAAGTTGAGTCTGATTTACTTTTTAAACTAGTACCCATTCCAGGTACTAAAACATCACTTATGTGTGATACCAGTACATCATCATCATCACAAACTCATTTCGTAAAGCAGCAGTTTACACTATCCGCCACCTGACTCACGCAGGAGCTAGAGCAACCATCAAACTCGGAACTCAAGGCTTTGTGTAACCTTCGATTAAAACGGACTGCAGAAAATGGGTTCGCAGTTGTCTACAGTGCCAACAATCAAAGGTTTCACGTTACGTTTCCGCACCTGTTGGTGCCTTTGCACCACCATCAGCTAGATTCCAGCACATTCACATTGACATTGCCGTGATGCCACCTTCAGAGGGGTATAGATATTGCCTCACTATGGTGGACCGCTTCACACCATGGCCAGAAGCTGTACCCATGTGTGATCAAGAGGCATCAACAGTTGCACGAGTCTTTTACGACAACTGGATCACGAGATTTGGTGCACCGATGAGAATAAATACTGACCAAGGCAGACAATTTGAGTCTCATCTTTTTTCACTAGTTGAAGGCGACAACAATGTGCCACCAAAACAACCTCTGGACGGAAAGTCTCTCCACGGTGTTACTGGGTTTCCGCTCGGCTTGGAAAGAAGATGTCCAGGGAATTACTTTACAGCCAACCATTAAGCCTCCCTGGAGAATTTCTTAGCCCCCAGTAATGCGACGAAAGTGCTATGAATGACACTCAATTCATAAAAGACCTTCGTTAGCACATGAAAAACTTGCGACCAACAACAGCTTCACATCATGGCGAGAGGGAAGTTTTCATATTCAAGGACCTCGCTACTACCACACACATATTTGTACGCCGAAATGACCCAAAACAAATCTTACAACAACCCTACAAGAATCGTCTCGAGCCCTCGTCTTAGTGGAAACTATTTCGATTTTTCTAGATTTATATGTATATAGAAAATTTCTATATTCGCCATGTGTTCCACAATTGATGGCTATTCTTTATCGTTTTACGTTAGGTAGTATTTGAATTCTTTCAATCTAATGATAACTGATCTTCCTGTTTGTCCATATAGGCTTTGCCGCATATATATGGTACTCTGTATACATCACAGGCTTAAAGTTCATGATGACTTTTCTATCTATTTTCTCTCACAGCTTGATCACAGGTAATGTAGTTCTTCTTTCAACTCACAAGTGCTTGACGAATCAACACTGAAGTATGTCAGTGAGAGTAGACTTTCTATAAACACTGGATTCTAATGTGCCATATGATTTTCTTTTCACAAAGACATCTAGAAATGGAAGAGCTTCGTTTTCTTCAAATTTCATAGTCTATATTGAACTCATATAAGTTGCACCAAACAAAACATAAAACTAGTCACTTAATTGTATTAACTGTGTATTATCCTATAACTAGTTTTATGTTTTGTTTGGTGCAGTGTTATCCACGTTACAGTCTAAAAAACTCCGGAAAGTTTATTTTACTGATACAAACACTTAGTCTTAATTGCACCTTAGTTTGAAATTTTGTAACACAGCTTTGCATTTTATAGTAATAATATTTTTTTAAATGTATTTGTAGAAAAACTATTAGTTATTGACATGTCTTTTCCTAGGAAATTTTTTGTTGATTTTGGTAAGATAGAAGCTCTTGATCAATATTAATACTTATATTTCAAACACCTTGTACAATCTGGTACTTAGTACTTATTGAAGATAATTGTGGAAAGAGTAATTGCATAATACAAATCAAGACTAAAAGACATTTTTTTAAATAAGTCGTTTCAAATGAGGACCTTCTCTATCTGAAGTAGGTGATATACAACTTGTGACGTGTAAGGTCGGCTTTTAAAAAGTTTCTTAATGGAACTGATTAAATAAACATTCGAGCTTAAGGCGACTGCCATGTTTTCGTAGGTGCCTAGCCTAGAATTAGGACTCACTTGTTGATTCAACTTTGTTTCAGTTTTCTCCTTTCTCCGTCAATCTGCTACGTAGAAGTAGCAATTCGCACAAAAGATTTTAGTCTTCCGAAGTAACTTTGGGGAAATGTCTTTTTTGTTCCGTATCTCTTGACAGATTTTTAACTAATTGCACCTTAATAAGTGATTACAGTAAAAGACTGAAACTTCTCTCAGAGAGTTTTGAAAATAAGGTGTCTGGAGTAAAATATTTTGACATGTATTTCGGGAAAAAGGGAATGTTTAGAATAACCAGCGATATTTTGCAAGATTCAGTTTTAATTTCAACATGTACGAATATGGAACAAATACGATGGCAAAAAAACAGCAGATGGGATAGTTTACTTCAACTGCAAAAAAAAATTGAAAATACTTATTTGTTAAATATATATTTAAAAACAAAATTGGTGAAAAAATTAATTATATTAATCGGAGATATTTTCTTATTTTATTTTTAAATTTTATTTTACATACATAATGTCACTAAGCAAAAAATAGAAAATCGTAAAATGTTTATCTGTTAACAATTTCTGTTTTGGTTTTTTTAGGTATGATCCTATGGAGGATATCTAAAAACAACACCAAGATACAGCAGTAGCTGATTTCTTCTAATTGTAAGGGTGATTTTCTTATATACAAATTGTATTTTGTTCATCCTTAAGGATTTACACTCCATTGAAAAAATTATCTACAGTTACGTCCAAACTATTTTCCGGCTCTCGACCGTAGAAACTCTTCTTCAAATGAGTAGCTCACAAATAATGTAATAAAAAAGCAATAATACCATTGGTTAATATAGGCTTTGCTGTCACATAAGTCAAAGTAACACTTGAGACTTGAGATCCAAAGGGCATTATGATCGTTGCCCTCACATCTAACAAATAAAGCATTTATCATTATTATTTATCACATTCATTACTTTTACTCTCCATTACATCAGTATAAGTTACACAATATAACGATTCTGAAGATTTCACGGCCAGTGCTGTTATTTGATCTATAGATTGAATAAATACCAAATTGCAACTTTTTCTTGCATAGCAAGAGCAGTGCTCTCTGTGAATCCTGACAGCCTACAAATGCCAAAAGTTGCAGTATTAGCAATTAGACGGACCTTCTTATTCCCTCCATTTTCATATCAAGTGATAATAATGACACACACTTATAACTACAATAGATAGCCCAAAATATCATAAACCCTACTAATTTGACTTTTGAATTGAAATTTTTGCATAAAAAAATACAGGTTCTTTTTTCCTTACTCTCATTTTTTAATATGACTAAATAGTTGAAAGATACTCCACTCCAGATACTCCAGAAAAAGATTTTCAAGTTTTCATGATATAAAAAATATTTTACTCATTCATGTTAGTATTTCACTTTCTTTAACTTTCAGTTAAGTACAGGGTCTCCTAAAGTTTACGTCTTTGGCCCATAACAAATAAACGAAAAACGAGAGTAAAAAGCTGTTCAGATGGCAGGAATCTGGACTCACTTGAAAATCATTTTGTTTCAAAACTCGAAAAGTAAATAAATTGACGTCCTTTTTCCAACTTCCATTGTTGTAATTTTAAATAACATGTAACATTTTTTGCTTTAAAACCAAACTCCATACTTCTTGTGGGTATATAATTGACTTTTTAATGTTCCTTATAAAAAGTAGTCAAAGGGCGTTAAGTCTGGAGATTTCGAAGCCCATTATATAGGTCCATTTATTCCAATCCCTTTATTTCCGAAAACATTATTTAAATATCGGTAAGCTTTATGTGTAGGGGCACCATTGCGTTGAAACTACATTATACAACTTCAGCTGCAGTGGCACATGTAGAAACAGTGGTGGAAGCTTATCTTGCAAGAGAAGTAAGTAGCTATTAGCGTTATAAAGCCCTGATTTAGAAGGGATAGTGTGGATTTTCGACCCAGTAATGTTCGTTTCCTTTATTTGGCTTACCATTACTTATAAAACTACTTTCATTGGTCCGAAGAATGTGTTGGAAGGGTCTATTGTATATCTCCAAATTAAGTCTCCTTAGCAGAAGTGCTCCAAGTTATTTAGCTTATAATCGTGATATCCCTTAAAGCTCAAAATTATTTGCATAAATCTTCTTAAATTCAATGCAAAGTTGCCCATCGTATAATAGTTCTAGGATGTTTTTCAAAATATTGTAATATCATTCTACGGTAACAACATCGTACATCAATTTTGAAACGCCTTCCCGTTTCTTTAAGAAAACTCATTTTCGTTAGGTACCTCGCAAAATTTGTTGTAACACCCCGAATATCTCTCACGATATAAGTTAGCAGCTCTACTGGCATTCTGGGCTTCACCATAAATTAAATTCGTGTCAATTTTTTCATTGTTTAGAACATTTTTTAATCGTTAGCATTCACTTCCTAGTCGTTTATCACACAAGACATGTTTAACAGAAACTTATATGTAAACAACCTTGTAACAGGAGTTCCTGTTTTTAGTTTATTTATTATGGGTTCGAGACGCGAACTTTGGGACACTGTACAATGAACATGAGGGACTACATACAGGGCGGCCAAATGAAAACGAAACAGATCCATTTTCAGGAACTGCGTCAGGATTGTAGAAAAACACTCAGACCCGTCGATTTTAGATTAAAAGGGGACATTCTTTGCTGGTATTTTTGACTCCGCCACTTTCTCCCCCAAGCAAGGATAAGCATCACCCCAAAATATTTAAATGGCATTGGGGGTTGAGTAATATTTATTGCGAAAGCTCTTAGAATTCTCTTTATAACAGACTTTAAATTTTATAATACTTTGAAAAAAAATTATATTTTAGAATTTAAATTATGTTTAGTTGCTTACTTACTATTTAGTTGATTAAATGTTCAAACTGATGATCGCCTGCTTCCATACAAGAATAAAAAGTTTGTTCGAAACGTTCGCGCACATTTTGAAGCATTTCCGGAGTGATTTTTTGACGTAAATCTTGCAGCGACGCTGGCTGCAAATGCTTAGTAAAACTTTTGAAAAAAAAATGAATTTTTTAATTAACGACTTCGATAATTGTTAAAATAAAAATTTGGAAATTGGCACAAATATCTTTTATCTAATAATTTTTTGGCAAGAATCTTGAAAATAATATTTAGAACATTATAATTTAGGCGCCCAACACCTTCTTCCTCTCCAAATATTTTTCAACATACGTCCATGGCCTTAAAGCTACGTTAATTTAATAGCAAACTTGATGTGCAAACTTTTATGTCCCGTTATTATTTTTTTTTTCATTTAAAGCCCAATTTTTTAAATTATTACACTTTCTTAATCAATATCATGTGTTATATCCCTAATAAGTACTTTTTTGTGTTGAATTTGAACTCTATTGAACTGATTTACGGCAAAAATTGACATTGACTAAAAACTGTAAAAAAAATAATCTGTAAATAAAAATATGTCAAGAGATAAAAGTTTGCAAATCAAATTTGCTATCAAACGAATGTAGTACGTCTAGACCATGGGCGTACGTTAAAAATATTTAGAAAGGAACTGGAATTCGGGACACTCTGTATTTAAAATGTTTTGTTGGAAATTGGGAAAGGAATTGTCTTCTACACTACAAATTAATTTGCCTGTAGATATAGTAAAGAAATTACCCAATGTTTGACTGACACAGACTCCAATCTAACCTTAAAAAATCTCACTTGCTAAATAAAAATAGCATATACAAAGGATATGACAAAAAAATGGCCTCCGTTAGAAATGATACAAATATTTCAGCCCTAAGTAAACGCTGATATATATTTTCACAATTTTATTGTTGAAGGAAAATTGCTCTCATTAATTCGGCACACATTACACAATAACTTCAGGATGACTAAAAATTAATGTTCCCTGAGCTGCGAGCCTAATTTCCATGTAATTCAATTAACACACGAGAGGAATTCTACTACAAATTAGCGTACACCTCGGCACTCCATTGCATTTAGTTGTCTATCAGTTTCATCCCTTGCCAAGGCTAGGTTTCATCGCTTACTCTGTAATGTGGTACCTGCAGTAATTAAGGCATAAAGCTCGTTGTTTAGCACATGAACGTACGTCGCCCGGATTTATTTATTTATGCGCCACGGCAAACATCCCTGCATTTAATGTACGACGTACACAAATATGACAGCGATAAGCTCGTAAATGTAAATGAGGGACCTTCCAATTAATATTTGTTGTGACTGGCGGCTGCATGCTTAGCGGTAAATTGGTTCCGATTGTAAACAGAAACGACACTTTTAAATGTTTCTAAGGCCACATAATTTTACGTGGAAAAAATTTGTACTTACTATAGTTGACGGCCAAAATTGTAGAGAGTGACTAATGTTATACACCTGCTCACAATTTATAGCATCAATACAAAGAAATATATATGCAGCCCGTATATTTTTCCTACAAAATCGTATGCCGCGTATCTCTGACAGAATGCCCGATTACACAGCTTCTGCTGCAATAAGTACGCAGGCGCTGTAGCTTTTGATTGACTGCGACGAATTGTCGGATCCAAATGTTTAATTTCCATCGCTATCATTGGCGGGTATATCGGCTATCGTTTCTGTACTAAAAAAATTGATTAATTTTATTATTACGATGGCACAACGTTGTCGTATATTTCAACACTCTGTATATTTGTAAGAAGGCTAGCTCAGATTCATAAAAAGTTCTATATTATACAAATTAACAAGCAAGTAAGGGCACCACGTAATTTTTGATGGGTTTTGCGTGCTGATAATTACTAAACTAGGTAATAAAATCACAAAAATTATTAAACAGTTTATACAGAAATAAAGGCTACAAAATACTGTTATTTAAATATTAATCTGGAATAGATTTCACAAAACGGCGGATTTATAAAGAATATGTATTTATACAAAAGAAAACAAAACCGAATACCCCTTCATAGGTCTATAACGGATTAACAATATTATAGTGATTATTGTAAAATATTATTTTAACTATATGCATATAAATAACAGTCACTTGGAATATAGAGTATAAATAGAATATACTGAATAATAAAAAATAAATCAAAATGGAATTTGAAAGTAAATTATTGAGTTGTTCTACTACGGTTGCAACGAGTGGTAAATATGTATATGTATACTGGTGTATCATCTGAACTGCGCAGTAGACATATAACATGGGTTGTTGTAACACCAGTACCGTCGCACCCAATTTTTTGGTACGCAGCGTTGGAAGGAACAGGGCCGACCACAAGGTTTTTCCAGTATGGAAGTAATATTTTGGAAATGGTAACCCAAGAGTTCCACACCTCTGATAGATAGTATCCAGATTAAAGTTAATAGGGGGCCTCGGGAGAGGTGAAGAATGCTCCAACAGAAGCCCAAATCAAAGAATAAGTAGCAAAAAAACCTAGAAATGAAATAACACTTACTTAAGCTCTTTTCTAAACTAATTGGAGCAAAGAAAAATATAAAAGGTAGGTACATACCTCTATCAGGAGGGTTTTCTTTTTAAGAACCTGGCTTGCATCCTCGTGAGAATTATATAATCCACTAAAGCTAGACTTTTCCCAAGATAACCAGCAACACAAATGGAAAAGTACCCACAAGATGGTAAACACTAAAAATCCTCCACAGGGAGTACCTATTCATAATTATAACAGCGTTTTCCACCAAGAAGAAAATTCCCTACGAGACACCTTTTTCGGTCAGTTAGCTTTTTCTTCTCTTTCTTTTTATTAATTCCTCCCCACTTTGGTTTAGGAAGACGTTTTGGCGGAAACGGTCAACAGTACCAACATAAATAATTAAAATATCTCCAATTTCAGTAGGAAAGAAGCCTATCTAGCAAATCTATTAAAACATTATCGATCCATAAAGGCAGGAAAATGGGGTTCTCGCAAGAATTTGTACATATTAAAAGAAAAAAAAACTAATTTAATAATGCAGAAAACAATTTTCCTAAAATCGGCTAGCCGGTTTTAAATTTAGACACTAGTTTAGCACCCTTCATTCAGTTTTAGAAATTATCGTCTAATAAATACGCCTATATAAGCTGGCTTTGTTTTACGGAATAAGAGAATTCTATTTAGTTGCACTGCTGGCTAGAAATAACTAGAAAACTCGCGGTAAAACAGCTGTATTTGATTTGTAATTGTAAAGAATTGAAAAGATAGATAATAGATAAACTCACTAAAAAATACCATTTTTTTTTTCAATATACAAATATATTTCTTGGATGAATTGTTTTATAATTATTATTAGACAAAATAGAATATTAGAAAAGTATATACTTTGTTACAAAGAGAACATAATAACTCTAATCATTAATATTGTTAAGAGCAGATAGAATTTATATCTATCAATTTGCTGCCGATCAAAAACAATATATATTTCTTGATCGATACTAGGTCTGTTTTCACAAGAGTAAGGGACTAGTTTGAAACTCTCAAAAATGTTTAACCAACTACTTTTTGAGTTTACATGCACTGAAAACACATCCACAACTCACCTGGTCCAATATTTGTAGCAGTTCTTGTGAAAATAAACCTTCTATTAGCTGTCATCAAATGTGTTGACGTAGTTGATCCTTAAAATATTTTGCACTTAAAGCTTAAGGATTCAATTTGTTGAGGCTAGAAGACTCAGATTACATTACTCCATTGAAATTAGTATAGAATATATTCCATATGTTCACAGGCCATCTGGCATTGAAAAAAATTGTTTCAACACTTCGATTCTAATCCACATATAATAGATGGCTAATAATTCTTCTTGTACTGAAGAAATAAACAATACCCCTTCAGAAAATAAGAGCTAACATTGTAGTTCTTGTAAGATTAGAAATAAATAACCGATATTAAGGCAAAATAAGAGTATGTAATAATCGTATTTGTTTACAACATTTCAGATATGTCCAAATGTTTAGTTCTAAAGGTTAAGCTGAATTATAATGTTTTCTTCTCATGACATCAATCCTCAATTCCAAACTACCAAATTTCTTCAGGCGTGGAATAGAGAAGAATATATCGGCGGATTTATGCATCAACCCAATACAGGGTGTTTTAAAAGAACGAAAATATAAGATAGCAAATCCTGTTCAAAAATGTGAATTTTGAAACACCCTGTATATTAAATTTCAAATGGCTACAGCACGAGAAATAGTAAATCTATACCTTCCAACATTCCAGGTTCTATTATGATTTGACTATTGTCGATATAAATGTAGAATATTTGTGCCAGTATTTATACGCTAGACGCACCTTATTGTTAGGTAAAATCCACGTCGCGACGCCAACGTTGTAGATATAGTCTAGCATTTGTAAAACGGCGCTCGGGTTCTGTTTTTACTGCTTGTACACATCATTGCTCATCGCTTTATACCTTGCTGTTGCAGCCTGTAGATACATGAGAGGGTTATTACGTAGACCGCAAAAGTAATGTTCGTAAAGGTGCGACTGAAACGATAAAGAGAACGTAGTATGCTTCAGGTTTTACAGACCGTGTAGTTGTATGTGTAATTTTTGCATTCCAAAAAGGTTCGCATTAAGTATAGTTAACGGTGTGTTAACTTTAAATTTGCAATTTACCATTGTGTGTTTTTTAAGACTTCGTCGTTTGCAGGAACAATAAACGAACTGGGTCTGTATCTTCTGGCATTCTAAACAAATAATTGTTACATGAAACAATTAAATAATATTTAAAAATCTATAGAAATAATGTGAATGATGACAACAGTAACAGTAGAACACAGCTTGTTGATACCAACAATAAAAAAAAAAAGAAAAATTTAAAAACAAGTATGTAAAAAGATGACGAATGCTGAGTGTTTTGAAGCGTATTATAAGATTTGCACACATAGTTAAAAAAACAAAATTATATGTTAATGAAACATGATTTCCAAATCGAGACATGACTAAAAGTGGTGTATTGTAAATAGTTTTAACAATAGATGTTACAAATGTAGTGGTTTCTCACACTTCTCTAAACAGTGTACTCGACCCCATCCTTCTTGCCCTAGTTGCGGTGACAATCACTTAGTTACCGACAGATAATCTAAAATCTATTAATTGTATTCGATGTAACAACGAAAAAGGTACCGATTATGATTTCAAACATACAGTCTGGGATTCCAACTGTCCAGTGTATTTAAACAAAGTTGGTGAATTCAACTCTAGTTTGTTTTTTCCAGTATAAAATCCCAAGTCGTGGTTGTCAATCCTCAGTAAAGTCACTTAAAAATTTACTCGTTTATTACCAAAACGTTCGTGGCTTAAACTCGAAGATAGCTCATTTTTATAATAAAGCCTGTAGTAGTAACTTTGTCTCACTGACACCTGGTTACAGCCTAGCTGCCTTGACTCTGAACTCTTTGACCCTCAGTATACAGTATTTCATGCTGACCGTAACCTCTCTGCTTTGGGCCTAACAAAAGGTGGTGGAGCTTTCATAGTGGCAAAAAGTTCATTTTGCTGCGTTGAGTTGAATCTTTCATACATTCGTCAGATTTTACCTTCTATAGATATCGTTGGGGTCACAATCAAAAGTATTATATCTTCTATGCATCTTATTGTCCTGTACATTCCTCCGCGTGCAGAACTAAGCCATTATGATCAACTGCTGGAATACTTACAGTCTCTAGAGGATGTTACTGACGGCGACCAATATTTATTGGGTGATTTTAACATACCTGGCTTTAATTCGAATGATGACAACATTCCACTATAGCTCAAAAACTTTGTTGCTTTTTATAACCTCCAACAATATAACTCAATCTTAAATATTCAAAACAAGTTACTTGACCTTGTCTTTGGAAGTAATTTTTGTGCTCTTGAGGCCTGTGATGACAATTTGGTACCTCCTGATGATTTCCATCCTGCTCCACTTATTCGCTTATTTACATCAGTCAAGCATAAAAAGGGATTTATATGCAATGAACCTGTTTATAATTTTAAGTATGCGAACTTTCTCCTACATTATGAGTAATTGAGTTTAGTTGATTGGTCTTTCTTAAATGACATTTCTGACTGTAATTTGGCTTGTGAGGAGTTCTACAAGTGTTTATATACAATTTTTGACATGTATCTGCCTAAAGTTTCTCCTAGGCCTAGAAAATATCCACCGTGGTTTTCTAAAGATATAATTTCCGATTTAAGAAAAAAACTTCAATTGTATAAACAATTCATTAGATCTAAAAAAATGGAAAAGATTTGCTGGAGCCAATTTTTTTAGTATAAAACCATGTTGTCACGTAGAAAAGAAATTAGTCAATAATTTGACAGGAGCAGGTAACAGAGAAATTGGTCTACAATGCTACCTTCTCAAACAAATGTATTGTCAGGATTAAGTCCTTAATCAACGTTCCCTCACAAATAAGCAAAATAATAAACAATTCGAGTTATCTGTTTATTAAATTACTGTTATTCACTTTGATATTTCCCTTTGATTTCATGCCACGTGTCTTCATAAAGACATATTTCTCTTCAAACAGCTTGTTCAACTGAGATAGCATTGAAAATATTTTTAATTATTCTAATGCATCAGTAGAGAAAAGTGTTTATTCAGTAGGTATTATAAATTATAACATTGATTAAAGATATAATAAATCGAAATTAATTAATTAAATTTTCAAATATACCACCGTTTGTCTTGATGCATGCATCAGTTTGTTTGCATGGGTAGCTCGTTAAAGTGCACGGTGCACTCTTACGAGTGCTGCACAATTGACAATCCGATCCGATAGCGCCTCTCTTGTGTTCACTTTCGTTGCATATACTAATGATTTAAACCATCCCGTAAGGCAGTAACCAAGGGGATTCAAATCTGGTGACCTTGGTGGATAATTTTGGAAACCACCTCGGCCAATTCAGCGTCGTTGAAAGCCATTGATAAGATGATTGATTACAACATAGCTAAAATGGGCAGGGACATCATCATGTTGAAAGTACATGTTTTGCCTAATATCCAATGGAACATCGTCCAGTAGATCTGTCAAATTATTTTCTAAAAATGCTGCATATCTAGCTCCAGCAAGACGACCATCTAACACAAATGGGCCAAGTAATTGGTTATTATATATTTTTAGGTATTAATAATATTGTGTGAAACTAACTACTCAGAGGACAAAAGCTCCAACCTGCGTTGAATTACACCCACAATATCTACCCATATATTCCTTATTATTAGCTATTGTAACATTTTTTTACTGTTTTAGGAAGATATTTTAAGCTAATATAAATCAAATCTCCTACAATTTCTATCAATGAAGTCATATGTATGTTCTCTGATACCAAACATCTAGGTATGCTAATGAACAATTCCACAGACAAAGCTCTATTCAACAATTATCTAAAGAAAAAAATTTAATTTACTAACCTGCTAATGAAACACTCTATAAATATCTAACTTCACTTTTTGGCAGTGGGAACACGACAAATTCAACCACAATAGATGAGATCTGACCTATTTCTGCATTTTTAGGATTGCTTCTTCAGGTGGTCTCCTTTAAGTTGAATCAAATATCTAACTATAAAAATTATTATAAAAATTAAAATTATTTGAAGTTAAATATCGACAATGACAAAAAGTGACATCCTGTCAATGAATTAAATATGACAATACCTACTTGAAAAATGTTCATCTTTTATGTAAAAGTTTTTATATATTTTTAAGTATTAATAATATTGTGTGAAACTAACTACTCAGTGGACAAAAGCCCCAACCTGCGTTGAATTACACCCACAATATCTACCCATATATTCCTTATTATTAGCTTTTGTAACATTTTTTTTACTGTTTTAGAAAAGTATTTTAAGCTAATATAAATCAAATCTCCTACAATTCCTATCAGTGAAGTCATATGTATGTTCTCTGATATCAAACATCTAGGTATGCTAATGAACAATTCCACAGACAAAGCTCTATTCAATAATTATCTAAAGAAAAAAATCTAATTTACTAACCTGCTAATGAAACACTCTATAAATATCTAACTTCACTTTTTGGCAGTGGGAACACGACAAATTCAACCATTGTCGATATTTAACTTCAAATAATTTTAATTTTTATAATAATTTTTATAGTTAGATATTTAATTCAACTTAAAGGAAACCACCTGAAGAAGCAATCCTAAAAATGCAGAAATAGGTCAGATCTCATCTATTGTGGTTGAATTTGTCGTGTTCCCAGTGCCAAAAAGTGAAGTTAGATATTTATAGAGTGTTTCATTAGCAGGTTAGTAAATTAGATTTTTTTCTTTAGATAATTATTGAATAGAGCTTTGTCTGTGGAATTGTTCATTAGCATACCTAGATGTTTGGTATCAGAGAACATACAAATGACTTCATTGATAGGAATTGTAGAAGATTTGATTTATATTAGCTTAAAATACGTTTCTAAAACAGTAATAAACATAATTGGTTATTAACCATACAACACCACACCACCATTTTAGACATTTTTTGAGATTAAGGACGAACGCTGATGTAATAGGGTCAAACCGACTGCGGATTCGGATTCAACAGTCCAAAAAAACATGTGGTGTACTCCACAGCATATGAGACTTGATTTTTTTTGTGTGTCGGTGTCATTGTATGAAAATGTTTCACCCGTTTAATTACCCTCAAACGCTAGACGTGTTGCCAACTTATTATAGTTTAACTTGGTTTGGCAAAGAGGATATTGCTAGATTTAGACAACTTGACGTTTTGAAATAACTAATCCGACCCTTTATCCCGTTTAACAGTGACAAAGACGAGCAACACCAACATACATGAAATATTAGGTGCCCTGGCCCGACATTACTAATAAGCCTTCTGGGTCGCGTAAGGGTCATATGATGAAATTTCTGCGACGACGCTTGTAGAACACTAACAGCATCCATAGCCCCTTTTTATTTCAAGTTTTTGTCGCTGTAGGCCCACAGCCACCTTTGATATTTAATTAAGCTTGGAATATTGTAATGAAACAAGAACTCAAAGTTACATTTTACGGCGTCATGAAGAACGGAAAAGTTAATTTTAAAAATAAAGTTGCTGTGCCAAAGTTTGTAAGCATTTGTACGCAATTGATGACTAGAAATCCTGTGTTATCATATCAGGAATAAATGATTAATGAAAACATATGTCTTGTATTATTAGTTATTAAAGCTGTGTTGAAATAAAAACGTTTGCCTTGAAATGAAAAAAAAATAAAACTCAAGCCAGAGACCAAATAAAATTAATTCAAAGGAAATTAATTTAACATAATAATGAGTAAATATAATTTAAAATATTTTTTTAAATTATATTAAATCATAATTTCCCCATCGTCGCAACCAACATGGGGCAAACAAAATTAGGGCTACTTTTTTTTAAACAAAAATCGAAAAAGGAGGTAATTACAAATGGATCTAAGAAGTGGAGAGAAAAGACAAGGAGAAGGTAGTAGTGCTGAAGACTGGGAGGAAACTGACGAAAGAAGTACGTAGGAACAGGAAGTGACCAAAGAGGAGAACAATAAACAGAAACGCAAGAGAGAAGAAAATAAAGGACATAAGCAAATAAAACTAGAAGAATAAAGAGATCAGGAAAATGAGAAGAGAGAAGCAAAGAACAAGAAGAAACAGACCAGAAACAAAGAGAAGAAAGACAAAAGGAGAAAGAAGAGTTGAAGAAGAACATTAATGAGTAATTACAGAAGTAGTAGAAAAGGTAGAACCATACCACACCTAAACAAAATACAAATAAAAATGCAGAAATAGATCAGATCTCATCTATTGTGGTTAAATTTTCGAGTTCCCACAGTTTAGGTATTTATAGAATGTTTTCATTAAATCAGGTTAGTAAATTTAGCTAGATTAATTTTTATTATAGACAATTATTTAATAGAGCTTTGTCTATAGAATTGTTCATTGGCATAGCTAGATGTTTGGTATCAGAGATCATACATATGACTTCACAGATAAGAATTGTAGAAGAATTGATTTATATTAGCTTAAAATATATTTACAATACAGTAAAAAAAAAATACAAAAGCTAATAATAAACAGTATATTCGTAGATATTTTGGGTGTAATACAACGCTGGTCGGGACTTTAATCCGCAGAGTAGTTAGTTTCACACAATATTGTTAATACGTAAAAATATGTAAAAACAAACAAATGCAGCTACAAAAACAATTTTTTTTTTCATTCAAGACAAAACAAAATTAAACAAAGAGGGAGATTCAAATAAAAACAACATTTGGAAATTCATGAAATGAATTAAAAAAATTAAATCAAAGACAAAGTAAAATAAACTCAAAGGAAATTAATTTAAAATAATAATGAGCAAACAAAAAATAACATTTAAAATCATTTCTTAAATTAAATCATAATTTTCCCATCCCCCACACATTGTATTAACAAATAAAGTAAAAAACGTTTCGTTTTAAAAAAAGCTATTCTTAACAAGATATTTCGGAATAAAAATCAATGTGAGCGAAACAATTTTATAAAAGTAACAAACTACGTTCGACAATTCGTAATAGGATCATTCTGCTAAATAAATTTATGTTAGGAGAAACGCAAACTGAATTTTGCTTGTATTGAACTTTATAACTTTTCGAACACAGATATGTTTGCAGAGCTGATGAAGGCGTTTCCTTTAATCCAACCTTACAATACAGTTTCCTGTACACGGGAAAAATTTTCTTTTTTCTTTTTAGCTTTTAGCACTTTACAAGTATTTATTCAATTTTTCGAAAAACTGTATAGGAATATTGCCTACTTGATAGAATTTATTGAGGTTTTATGAGTGAAAATATACAGGGTGAGTCAGTCATAATGTCATTAATTTTAAGAGGAGATAGGGAATAATGAGTATAATGCGAATACGCGATTAAAGAAAAATCTAAATGCATATTTACGCCTAAAAAAATATTTTCAAATCATTATTTAAACCCCATTTTCAGACTGTCACTGACCGCTCACAGCCTTGATCGTTTACAGCTCACAGTTGGACTCGATGTTGATCTGATGCAATGTTGTCAAGTTGAAATATTTTTTTCGTACCTACCTACCTAGGTTTTAGCGTTGAGTGAATAAGTTTATATAGAGGCGCATCCCTGTACAAATAAACGACTGCTATGCTGGGCTCGAGATTTGGATGGCGCTGCTGGAGAATTGGGCCCGAGATTTCTCAGTCTGCTGCCAACAGTTGAGGGAGTGACATCGACCGCTCGTCTGTTATTAGCAAACAGTTTTGTGTGATCTGTAGTTTTAGTTTCTACTGTAGTAGTGTTTTTTGCAATCATGACAACAGCTAATCACAACTGTGTTTATAAAAACTGTTTAAATAATAAAAGACGAAACAAAGGAATAAGCTTTTTTAAATTTCCAGTTACTGACGGTAAACGTGCCCAGGAGTGGCAAAAAAATTGCGGTAATTTATGTATTGCTCTAATGGACGTTAATGAATTAAAATATAAATTAATTTGTGAGGTGCATTTTTCTCAGAACTATATTATAATAAACAATAAGAGAAAATTGTTAACTAAAAATGCAATTCCCTTACAGTTTATTGAAAAAGGTGAAATTTGTCTCATTAATCTGTGGTTTTCAAGTTTTAACTTTCTTTCACATATACAGTGTCGATAAAAAGTTTGGAATACATAAAATATCTCCTGAAATAATATAATTTTGGAAAAATGCTCACGTCGATTTTTTAATTAAATTTGCCACTTTTTGAAATGATGAAGTATTAAGGACAGGTAGGTATCATTGAGCAGGATTTTTTTTAATCGCAACTCCAATTTTTTTCCTCGAATATGAAAGAGCTTTTTTTTAATATGGTATCATAAAATTTTTATTATGCTATTTAAGAAAAATTTCGAGATAAATTCAATTGAAATTTCAAGATATCAAAACACTGAATTATTATTTATAATTTTTCTGTAGGCTAATAGCTACATTTTGATTTTAAAGTCCTCATTGTCGAGTAGTAGGCATTAAAATAGTTTCTGTATCAAAATTTGATAATTTGTCATACAATAATAATTATGATACGATATCGTGAATCTCCAATTATCTCGATTTTTTACGTTACTTACCAAAATTTTTATGGCGCCATATTCAGAAAAAAAAGCTTTTTTATATTCCAGAAAACACAATTTTTTTCCTGCTCAATGATACGCCACTTTACACAATTTTTAATTATTTCAAAAAGTGGAAAATTTAATTTAAAACTCGACGTGTCTGAATATTTTTCCAAAATTGCTCTATTTCAGGAGATATTTTTTATACCCAAATACCCAAAATTTCATTAATTTATGTCGTTGCATGTTCTTATATAGAGCCTCAAAGTCCCAAAAATTGAAAATTCTTATCTTTTAGAATGAGTAAACATTTCGAATATTTACTTTGATTTAATATGATTTTCGTTATTTATTTTTTTATTTATTCCTATTTAATTAATTAAAAACAATTTTAACCTAATTTTTTAACTATTTAATTTAGTTGTAACACAATGTTAAAAATTATTATTTGACTTCTAAACTGCATTTTCGTTTTTTCTTCAAAACTTCGCGTCCTACTGACTTCAGACAAGAGGGACTTTTCTGGGTAAAATTACATGTTCATACATATTTTTCGAAAACATTTGCAAAATTTCAATTCAACTATACTTTTTTATATAAAAATGTTAATAGATACCCCTCTATCTCCACCACTGCAATCAATATGCGATGATTTTCGGTGTCAAATTATTTGTTCTCCAATAGGTCTTTTGCCGCAACATGACGATTTATTTTGTTAGCGGTTATTTAGTTAAAAAATAAGTAAACAAAACAAATATAACACTGAGCATCCTGTTTCTCACAAACGAAGCGTTTTAGGACCCATATATATATTGGAACTTTTCGTCTCAAAATGAGATCTTATAAAAATGCCTGAAGTCCTGCTATTTAAACCTGAGACACTCTGTATATTAAGCATACACATGTAAAATCTGCTTCATTCAAATTCTACCTGATCTTAAAAAGAAAGAAAACAAATTGAATTCGGCTCCGAATCAAGCCGCAGCTGTTGAGTGAGTCACGCAATGCCGCAGCCGGACAGATACCAGTTAGTTCAAATAAATGAAATATATCGGCCTAGGCGGCGCTTCAGATCAGCGCTATAGTTTGTGGACGGTGCGGTACCAGGGGTAGAATGTGGTGGGGAACCTGCATGAATTCGTTTTGGGCCATTGGACTTGCGGCTCTTGTATACTTATTCACTCAACGGTTTTAGACATCACAAATAAACAGTTGTACTGACTATTTTAGAATATCATTTTTTCTTGCTCAGTTCAACTTCAGCCAATAATAATTGAAAATGTTAATATCCAATTAAATCAAATAATAATAATCAAATAACTCTATTAAAAATTGCAAGTAACGCGGTCCACTCAGGTTTTTCGTTAGAAAATACGGCCCAATCAAACGATACCTGTACACTCCTGCCCATACGCTGACAACAAATCGCCTCTGAAAGCTAAACCGACAAGTAGCGTGAGGATTTTTCTCTGAGCAAATGTAGCTGTTATGACTGCAACAAAACTCCAACGTGTCTATTAATAAACCGAGTAATAAACCATTTACGTACATTACATAAAAAACCTATACCCAATGGGTAAATTATTAAGAGAAGCTGAAAAGTGTTTTGTGTTTAAATACTAAATAATAAAAAACCATCGTGTTGTCGACAGAAAACTGTCCAAGACGGAAATGGCACGCCGCTAATCTAAGTTATCTTGACCTATTATTAGGTCAATAACCTAGTTTTTGTACTGTTATTTAACGACAAGGAGTAAAACTATTTTTTTTAATCTAGATACATGAATGAATTTTCCTTAAATATTTATTTATTTGTTAATAAAAACAAATGTAGATAATAAATAAATCTTTTCGAATGTTAGGTTATTACAGTTTAATAATTTTGATATTACGTTTTCACTACGTTTTACAAATAAATATGAATTTTTAGAATTACTCGAAGTACAATTAATTATTCATTTTGTAGTTACGTACATCTAGCCTAGAAATGTATTGTTTTTTAAGTAGTATGGTACTAACCTGTTAACTGCACTCATCCGTCCATAGCACTTTATTAATAAAATTAGGGTCAGTCGCATTTCGTAAACATTCTCCATATAACACTACCATTTCCGCATATTCGGAATTTGTAAAATTATGCATTTACGACAAATACGCGAGACCGAAATAAACAAACTACTGTTTACTGCTTGTATTCTCACTATTCTCTCCATCTCCTCCCTCCAAATGTGTGACGTGATCTACAAATTTGGGGGTAAAGAAATGCGGGTAAATCTGAATAACACGCTGATGTGTTAGACGATATTATGTATGTAAAGATGATGTGGCAACGATGTTTAATTCGGCATTGGATAGATCCGGATTATCGTATGAGTGCGTCCTCAGAAAGTTCGTAGCGCACCAGGAGCGTCGTGTTACTAATTTTTATAAGGCGATTTGTTACTTTTTTTTGTTCGATTTTCTACCTTTATTAGGCCTCCCGGATACGTGGATACTGACTCACCCTGTATAAGAAATATAATAAGGATAGAAAATACTTCCAAAGTAATTATTATAATACTTTTTTTGTTTATCATGATTTATTGAAAATCCTCAAAATACTAGTAATATTGAAGTTGAAGATGAGAGAGAATAATATCAAATAGATGGACAGAGCTTATCACATGGTTTCTATATTCTCCAAATTTCAATCCACAGATTTTTTTTTATTGGAACTGACTATTTACAGTTCTTTTATATTTGATATTACTTTTTTAATATGTAAAAATTAAAAACACATACTTAATTTAAAATATAACATAATTATCTTAATACTCATGTGAGTTGATGTAATTTTTAATAGATTACATAAAAATATCCCTATAAGTAAATTCTTTGTTATGTTGCTATTTAATGGCATATTACCTTTGAAGTATTATTAATGAAAAATGCTTAAAATTTGCAAAAATTGAGATAATATTCAAATAATTCTATACAATTTGTCAGTATAGAATAATCAAATAATATAGGATTTTAAAATAAAGTCGACGTTTCGTTTTTATTTAAAAACTTCTTCAGGACTAAAAAAACAATATAACATATCAAATCATCGCTTAAAACAATTATATGAAAAAACAATAATCCACCGCATAATAATATTTAAAATACAATCACAAAACATCATAACCTACATATATATATATATATATATATATATATATATATATATATATATATATATATATATATATATATATATATATATATAACTACCAAAAATAAAACCTATATCTATTATGTACCCTTATTCCAGAGCATCCTTACCTAATTTTATGTATCCAAAAATCAAACATAAGTTCATTGTCCAACTTTCATATAAATAGGTAACATTGATATGGGAAAAAAACATATTTTCAAAACAGGCTATCAATAATATATAAATCTAATGGAGCAACAGTCTAACGTACAAATGAATTTTCTGTTTAAAACTACACCAAAAACGAATGTCCCGAGGAAAAAAAACAAATTTTATAAGACTAATGTATCTATTTACTTTTTACTACCCTTACTTACTTATTAATATAATTTCTTATAATATTACTGCAAACAATACTTAAATTATCCTTATCAGTTTTTTTATTTACCGTTATATGACTATGTGCCCGAATGCACACCATTTCGCTAATGAGCCTTTTGTTATAATTTATTTCTCTGTCTAAAATACTAACATCATTAAAATTAAAAACATGATTCTCATCAAAATGATGTGCAGCCAACGTCGTCTTTTGCTTTTTTTCCCATATCAATTTTACCCATTTATATGAAAGTTGGACAATGAACTTTTGTTTGTTTTTTGGATACATAAAATTAGGTAAGGATGTTCTGGAATAAGTGTACTTAATAGATATAGGTATATATATATGTAGGTTATGATGTTTTGTGATTGTATTTTAAATATTATTATGCGGTGGATTATTGTTTTTTCATATAATTGTTTTAAGCGATGATTTGATATGTTATATTGTTTTTTTTAGTCCTGAAGAAGTTTTTAAATAAAAACGAAACGTCGACTTTATTTTAAAATCCTATATTATTTGATTATCCTATACTGAACACAGAATTATAGAACAGTAAGGATATTAGAAGCTGGGAATTAATAATATTTTCTCTAACAAAAGCGAAACCAGTTAGACAAGTTTTCTATAATACAATATTTCTTAACTTCAACATCTAAACTAATAATTGGTAAATATGGACAAATTTTCTATTATCTGCCTTCTTTTGATTTTTCGCAAATTCATCACAGTTTTATTACTTTTTTTTTGTCCAAAAATATCTAATTACTAACTGATTCTTTACTATTAAGGAGATGTTTTCAACTGTTTTCCTAAAGTTAACATTACCTACATATTTAAAATTGAACTCAGTTGAAATATTGTCAACGATCCTACTCGTCTGTGCTGACATGTTTATAATGATTAGAGTTTGAAAGTTGTCACATATCCACACTGCTATTTAATTTCCTTCTCATTTTTATAGTGTACAACGAATTAAAAGTTTTTAATTAGAAACATATTTAATCATAAAATAAATATGAGAAAACTTTTTCGTTTAACAAATACATTTTTTACTACAGCCTAGTGATCATTTGAGCAAACTTCATATGAAATTATTACAGTAGCTTATAATTCAGCTACATCCAGAGAAAGGAAAAACAGAACGCAAAAAACCAGACGTACTTGAGTTCGTTTAATCCCATTTTTTTATAGCAAATACAGACAGTGAGGTGGAGAAACTTAAATCTCAAATTCCCTCAAGTGAATGACCCTTACACGACACACACAAAAGAAATAAAAATGATTTATTATGTTCAGAATAAAATATAAATGTTTTCTTATTCACCTTATCTAAGCCTAAGTCTTTTACGCTCTCAAAAAAAAATATATCTATATTTATCTTCATTGTACCTTTTACCAACATCCTATTCGTTCTATTATTCGAAACAAAACCGTTATGTGTAAACTTTTCAGACAACGAAAAATAAAGTTTTGTATCCATAGAAGTAGATATTTAAAGTTCTGTATTGGACCATCGGCAAGTGTCAAACTAAAGTTATTAATTTGAATTGTCTTGGATATTTGCCATCCCAATCACTTAAGCTTTTCACTTTCACTCTGTGGAATAATCCTTATTAAAGGCGTTGTTTGTTCCTATTTGACCTTTAGTTTACGTTTTTATTCTTTGTGGTTTTGTTAATACAACATATTTTTCTTATTCAGTTACGGCCTTTTGCATAATTTGTCTCTTCTTTTGAAAAAAGAGGCGTTGTTTGTTCCTATTTGACCTTTAGTTTACGTTTTTATTCTTTGTGGTTTTGTTAATACAACATATTTTTCTTATTCAGTTACGGCCTTTGGCATAATTTGTCTCTTCTTTTGAAAAAAGTTTAAAAGTGAAAAATATTACAGACAACTGTTAATAAAATTAGTTCAATATAACTGCATAATATAGCTATACAGGGTGTTCGAAATATGAATACTTTAATTTTGCTCTATGATAAATTGTACCAAACAAAATATATTTGACTTTTTTTTCCTGACCAACGGTAACAGAATTATAGCAACAAACAAGTCGTAAATATATGATAACATCGTTCACATCAGGTCAGTCAGTGGTCGAGCGGTTTAAGTCGTCAGTACTTGAACCGATGTGGGATCAAATTCCGCGGCCGGTAGACCGTATATCAGCTATATAGTTGGTGTGAGATGAGAGGATTGGCAGCCTCTCTGCGAGTATGGTAGAGTGGAAGAATGTTAGCTTAGGGCAAATGTGAGAGATTGATACCGGTCGACGTTTCACCATCCTCCTAATTAATGAGGTTTTCCAGGTTTCCCTCATACCTTCGCTACATGGTGGTTAGGGCCTACCAACGTAAGTCGTTCCTGGATGCAAATGCAGTCTGTTTAATAACTCATAGCCAGAGAGTTTTGCCTAGATTCGACATTAACATGTCATGCATGGTTACTGTACATTATTAATTTACTGTTACTTAAATTACTATTAATTAGAGAAAAATGAAACGCACTAGTTACAATACTACTATGACTAATATTGCTTTTAGGTTATCAGCAGCAGCCTGACACATTTCAATCTTGTCGAATCTTACAGTACGTTAAAGTTTTAACGAGTTTCTCGGAAACTTCAATTGTTTACTTATTAATACTAATACAATATACGAATTACGTTACAGGGGCTTTTACTTAACCTTAACTGTACCTTAGTTTGTAATTTCGTAGCATAGTTTTGCATTTTATTGCAGTATTTTTATTTATGAATTGTAGTTGTAGACATTTTTTTCATAAGAGATTTTTGTTGCTTCTTGTCAGATATAATAAGCCCTTAAAGATACAGCATTCATATCCTGTGTTCATATCCGGGCATCCTGTATAATACAGGATCAGGCAAGACGTATTACCTATTTTGATTCATTAAAACAGAAAAACCTTTGAACTATTCACTACGACGGTGAAATTTTTGTCTGGAAGAGTAGGCTTTAGAGATTTTGTTACGATTGTTGACAATTATCAAAAATATCGCGTTTTTATGTCGAGAAGAAAAAATGAACAATCTGTTATAAATATCTCTATTGATAAGAACAACTATATTTATATTCAAATGATTGTATTTTTTAATTTTATGGATTATCCTTCAAATAAAATAGTGTTTGTTATACAGGCTGATTCATTAATAATGAAACAGAGCTTAAGGGTTCGTTGCTAACCTCAAAATAAAGCGATTAAGCCAAATATGCCAAATATGCATGTTGCTCCTTTTCGATCTACAGGGTGTCAAAGTTGAAAAAATAAATCACATTTTCTTTATTAGTTTTCGATCGCATCGACCGTATTTTATGAAATTTGGTATAGGGGTGTTGCTTGGGATTAGAAATTCGAATATGTCGACGGTGTATCTGCTAGAGGACGCCACCAACGATGGTTTGAACCCATTTAAATCGCTACGACTTTTTTGTGCTGCACTGTATCTAATTTTGGACTGGAAAAATTTTCTTCCCTATCTTTTCTAGTTAAAAAAGGTACACCTTGTTGATGTCGCTAGAAACAATGGTTTCTGACAAAAACGCATCAAAATCTTATGATGCATGCAATTTATCTAAAAGTAAAGTCAAATTGTTGCGTAAGTAATGGGCCATACTGTAACAGCATAAGAAAATTTTTCCAGTCCAAAATGAGATACAGTGTAGTACAAAAAAAGTCGTACCGATTTAAAGGGGTTCAAACCATCGTTGGTGGCGCCCTTTAGCAGATACACCAAAATCGTCGACATATTTGAATTTATAGTACCAAGAAACCCCCCTATATCAAATTTCATGAAGTACGGTCGATGCGATCGAAAAATAATAAAGAAAATGTGATTTATTTTTTCAACTTTGACACCCTGCGGGTGATCGAAAAGGAGCAACATTCAGATAAGGCATATTTGGCTTAATCGCTTTATTTTGAGGTCAGCAACATGCCCTTAAGCTCTGACTCATTATTAATGAATCAAATGGACATGTTCGAAATTGTATACTACATCAGAAAAAAAAAGTTAACTTGCTGTACCAAATTTTAGCTGTATCTGTTGAGAAATAATGACGCTAGATGGCATTTTCCAAAACCACTAGTGAGTCATTCAGCATATTTTACGGTTTCCGAGGAGCCAATGCAATGGTGAGCCAAAACGGACCATCCTGTATAATAGGCAACGATACCTCCTTAACAGCTACAAACATTTTTTAAAAATCAACCATTATGAATTATATAATCGGAAAAATAGAGTAGGTTTTTCCTTTCTAAATATCTTTAAATTTTAAAATTTTTATATGTGTATTTCTTCTAGTACCGAACACACAAAAGATATTCGATTACAAACCAGTTCTAAAATCTCTCTCTAATTTAAAATTAAGCCTAAATATTTGTTTACAAATTAATTTTAGTTTAAACTTTAATTAAGTCACTAAGTAATTAGTTACTTATTACTAATAGTGAATAGTAATTAATTAGAGTAATGGTTATAATTACTGGATATATGCCAAAAAGTTTAGTTAGGTTTCGTTTATAATGCAGCGGACTATTCAAGATGTCTAATTACACATGAAATACGTAAATCAACAGGAACTCTGCTGTAGACTTTGTTGCAGTATTCAACATCACATTTAATGTGTAATTACCTCAAATATGCCAGCTATTCTCACCAAGTTGGCTAGCAGAACTTTATTAAAAGGATATTTAAGGGAAATTAACTGGATGAATTTGCTCCCGTGCATAGTATTGTTGATATTCCTGCCATAGTTAAACAAAGTTAATTTCCAATAAGCTTTCCTCAAGTAGGTATACTGAATTCTTCGTTCATACTTAAGCGCATATGTGCGAATCCTTATTAAATTACTCTAATTCTTCGATTTGGAAAACTAAATTTTAATACATCATAAACTGAATGAAAAATATGTATTTTTGCGGGATATTTAGAGAACCATTAAAATATTCAAAAATAGGAATGTGGTGAACGTGGTTTAATAAAAGGCAATTGAAGTCGGTTGAGGTAAAAATGAAACAGTTTATGAAACTTTTGGAATTTCATTATCAAAAAGAAATGTAATAAGTAAGACTTATCCCAGAGAGTAAATGCAACGTTGCATTCATTTAGTAAATAATTATATGTTATCCTATGCTACCTGCGACAGGGTCAACCAACAAATTTGTAGGAACAGAAATCTTTCAAAATATGTTTTTTTTTTAATTCTACTGTAAATTTAAATATTGTTATAACATAAACTTACATAGTTCTGCATAAAAGATTGTTCATTTTTGTTCATGTGAAAATAATTGTTAAAATGCGGGGTTAGAATAGCAAAACAATGCGTGCCTTACAGATGCATTTTAAAAGTTATTATATTATTTGAGGAGAATTTAAATAGTAAAAGTAGATAGATCAATAATTTTATTTTTCGAGATTTCTGTACGGCGGGAAATAAAGGCAACCTTAAACTCATATACATCATATTCAATTCATTATAAAGTTTTAATGCAAAGAAATTTTTTCAAAGTAAATTAATTAAAAACCTTAATAATGTTAGTATGCAATTTATATAGGTAATGGGAATTGTCATCAGCAGTTACTTTTGCTTGTAAATATGTAAACAAGTGTAGAAAAACTATAAATCACGCTTCTCGCGTCTTGTAATAAAAGAAATATATGTTTTGGAACTTTCATGTATTGATTTTTGTCGGAGTTAGTGCATTTTAAATCCATTATTTCGATTTCTCACTACCACCCACTTACAGCTACCTGATGAGCACTCCGCGGATATCACACTTAAGCCTTGTCCTCATGGACACGAACTTCGCGGACCTATGCACTAATTTCGTAACCTTTGTTTTAATTGTTTATTGCGGGAATGTTTGACAACAGTTAGACAAAACAAATAATGTGACCGTAACTCGATTTATTCAGCAGTCTCTATCAATTTTTTTTTTACCAGATCCAGTTCCAGTAGACAAGTTTTTAGTGTTTTTGTCTGACGCAGCGCCGTATATGGTTAAAGTAGGCCAAAACTTAAAAATATTTTATCCCAATATGGTACATGACACTTGTCTTTTACACGGGATAAACAGAGTTGCAGAAACTATTTGAACAGCATATCCCTTGGTGAACAAATTAATTTCAAATGTACAGGAAGTGTTTTTGAAAGCACCTCTAAGAGTGCAGATCTATAGAAAGAAATTGCCAGGAGTTACTTTACTTCCAGAGCCCGTAATTACTCGATGGGGAACATGGATTAAGGCCGCGATATTCTACGCAGATCATTTTGAAGGGTAATGGGAATTGTCATCAACAGTTACTTTTGCTTGTAAATATGTAAACAGGTAACAGGCATTTTAAATCCATTATTTCGATTTCCCACTACCATCCACTTACAGCTACCTGATGAGCACTTCGCGGATATCACACTTAAGCCTTGTCCTCATGGACACGAACTTCACGGGGCTATGCACTTTGTTTTAATTGTTTATTGCGGGAATGTTTGACAAATTTTGCAAAACAGTAAAACACTACAAATATTATTTTTTTCATTATTATGTGGTGTTAATAAGTTTGTTTTGAGCGTCTGACAATCTGCGATGATAGTTTCATGATGAAAATGATAGAAAATGTTATAGCTGACAAAATTCGTTACAAGTACTATTATATAAATCGCGCAAATATTCGCACATTTTGCATCCATAAGAACAAAAGACTTTAGAATGCACTATCTATACACATTATTTACTATTAGTTGCTAGCACTGTCATTATAACGGTCAGACTTAACATATTATTATATCATATCGTACTGCCTTCCGTATGACCTTCATATATCCATGTTTCGTTAAAATTTAATATATTCTTCGATCCAGATTCCGACCTTTTAATATTTTTTTAAATAGTTTCCTCGCCATATTACTATTTCGTCTCTTTCTATCAGTATTTTCGTTTCGCAGTTGTCCTTCTTTACCACTCTATTTTGCACTCTATATAAACACTACTCTCGGACATTCTTGTTAAATAATTACATATTTCAACGTCACTTACACTCATATTTTGACCTCGCGCCCTAAACCCTTCATACATATCATCCGATATTCCTTATTTGTTAAATTAGGGTGTTTACGATTTTGATAATATGTTGTAAAGCTTCAATTATTCTCCATTCTTAAGAAAACAAAATCACTAATAAATTAATTACATTCATAATTAAATTAGGGTAAAGATATACCCGAGATTTTACTCGCCCAAATGGTACAACCCCCCAACCGCCCAACTCTCCAATGGTAGCACTGGAAATGGAAAGGTGGATCTGTCAATTCGTCGCAATCAATAGAAGACTAACTTTTTTTGATCTGGCGTCGCACGATTTTGTAGGAATAATATACGGGCTACATGTATGTTTCTTTGTGACGACTGCTATAAATTGTGAAAGGGTTTATAACATGAGTTACTCTCTAGATTTTTGGCGGTTAGGTATAGTTAAATACATTATACTCGTATACGTGGGTCATTTTTGCTTATCAAATGATAATTTAAAAGCGTTTAAATCCTCCAACACCTGAATATGGCGATTTAACAACTACCTAACAAACCAAAACCAATATACAAAAACAAAAATAAGAAAAATTACGAAACAGAGGTCAAATTCAAAATCTCGAAAATAGGACCCAATATGTCTCAGTAAAAAATAGTTGTTCGGTGCAGCATCTAAAGATGGGTGTACCGCAAGGTTCAGTTTTGGGACCTATACTCTTTTTAATATATCTTAACGATTTGGATGCTGTTTCACCGAGCACACATTTTACCATGTATGCTGATGACACATCTTTAATTACATCGAACATCAACGATAATGATTTGAAAAAAGATTGCAACGTTTTATTAAAAGATTTGACAAAATGGTTCTCTGAGAATAACTTGTACTTTAATACTAATAAAACGAATGCTGTAAGATTTCATAGTTCAAAGAAGTATTGTAATATGTTGAGTTTTACCGTGGGAAATAATGATTTGAGTACTGATGTCGAGGTAATAAAATTCTTAGGACTCAATATAGACAAAAATTTGAATTGGAAAATGCACTGTACGTTACTAACTAATAAAATTTCCTCTCTTACTTATTTGTTCCGCAATTTAAGGTCGATATTAAATATTGAGCAACTTCTCTGCCTTTACCACGCACAAGTCTCATCTCGTCTCAGGTATGGTATCTGTTTCTGGGGATATTCTACTTTTTCTATCCAAGTTTTTATTGCACAAAAGAGACTGTTAAGATATATGGTAGGAGTGTCTAGTCATTACTCTTGTAAGGATCTTTTTAAAAATTTAAACCTACTACCTTTACCATGTTTATTTATATTTGAGATCTGTTTATATGTTTTTCAAAATAAAAGTAAATTTGTTTTAAATAATGCATTTCACGGGTACAATACAAGACAAAATATGAATTTACATATTCCATTTGCTAGAATAAGAATAACGTCTAACACTCCGAACTGTTTAGGTCCTAGGCTATTTAATAACTTACCTAACCAATTGAAATTGTTGGAAAGTGAATATTTATTTAAGAAAGCTTTAAAGCAGTTTTTATTGGAAAAATGTTTTTATTCCATATTGGAATTTTTACCTACTTTTTCTTAGCTTGTAAGTTTTATGTGACTATTCCTATACATGTTATGTCTCTAAGGAAAATAAATTATTATTATTATTATTATTATTATTAAATTATTGTAATATTATTTATTAATTATTAATTTCATTTTTTTCCCCACTTATTTCTAAATTTCATAAAGAATTTTAAGAAAAAGTTGCTTATTTATAATACCTAATTAGAATACATAAGATAAAATTATATAATCAATTCAAAAATTACCATGTATAGAAATAAGTAACAACCATGTATCTTGGTTATTACTTCTTAATGACAAAAATGCAGTTTTCCATAACTTTTATGGTTGTAGAAATCCACATAGTATTAACCCGAAGATTTATATACATTTATGCTGTAGGGTGAAAGGACCTTAATGTAAAATAATGTGAAATTGAATACCTGAAACGAGCACTAGTACGATCCACATGATCCCAACCAGGCTCTTCATCATGTGGTTGTCGCGTCATGTCCACATGGCGCGTTTTTCAGTTTCCTGGAACAACACAAAGGAGTACATAGTTTCAGAGCATCAAAATGGAAAGTGGCTAACAAAGGGGCATGTTTGTGAAAGCATTTATTGACGTAAAAATAATTATTAGGTATTGTCTTGACAGCGTGTAGGACAATAAAGGACATAAACGAATAATTCTATACTGAAAATTGAATCTATTAATCATTTGAATCAATGAAATTATATTGTTATTTTTCTATTGAATAATTTTATGCTTATTATTAGTTATTTAGTATTATTTTCAATGATCATGACAATAACGATAGCGCGAAGGAGTAACTGCTCATGGAAATCTTGTCCCAAATCGTTATTTCTAAGAAGCTGTTAATTTCACATTTTTAGTCAATCTGATAGTTTCATCCAATGTCGTAAGTCGCCATGTTCTGCGTCTTCGTTACAGGCATCGAGTAATTTTTTACGTTTTTGTCACAATTCTGAGCAATCTTCAAGATTCTTTTTGTTGAGCTAAAACATCAGAATGTTTTTTGAAATTTTCTCGCGCATGCAGGGTGTCTGTAGATGGTTGGAAAACATACATCAAAATTTTATATTTTCCGAAATACAGAGTGTGAAATTACAATTTTATTTTAGTCTTTTCTCAATAACTTCATATAAATTGTAGTAAATATATCAAAATTCGTACAGAGAAATTTTCTGGCACGAGAAATTGAAATATGTTCGCGAGTTTGCTTCAGTACTTGACATGGATTTAAATCGTCTTAATTTTTTTGTGCTTGCTCATCCAGTACAGAGTGTCTTTGAAAGATCTCGATAAAATGCTATCACATGTTCCTAGAGCCAAAATATGATGATCTTACCTAATTTACCGTAGTCCAAAATTTGATAGCATCAGGTACTTAATTGAATAAGGCATGTAAGAATATAGTGGGTTTATGTTTATGAAATAAAACCTTAAAATGCTCTACAAAAACGGTTATTCAGCCATTTTTTAAAGAAAAAATAGTCAAAGGGTAAGAATTCCAGAAAACCACTGCCAAATTTTATGCACTTAGTACAATTTACACCTAATAAAGTTATTGAGAAAAAACTAAAAAAGTTTACACCCTATATCTCGGAAACTATAAAATTTTGGATTAAGGTAACTTGATTTGCGCCATCATATTTTGGCCCCCGGAATCTGTAATTTTTTCCCCAACCTTTTACACACAACCTAAATATCTAAGTATAGTAATTTTCGAGGCAATTTTTATCAAATGCGAAATTCTATTAAGAGATTAAAAAATAAAATGACTTGCGGCAATGATCTGATCCCTAGTTTTTTAATTAAGGACTGTTCTGGCGTATTTTGTACTCCACTTCTTGTTTTATTTAATCTCATGTTGTCAACAGCCACTTTTCCTGCCATGTGGAAAGTGACAAGAGTTTGCCCTGTTTTAAAAAATGGTAACCCTTCTAACATCAAGAACTATCGACCTATAGCCATTTTGTCAAATTTTGCTAAGGTTTTTGAAATGACATTATATGCATATATCTATAATAATGTTAGCACCTGCATTTCTTCTAATCAACATGGGTCCGTTGCACGGCGTTCTACTGTTACTAATCTAGTTGAATTTACTCAGTTTGTTTCAGACCATATTGATAGAAAAGGCCAAGTAGATGTAATATATACAGATTTTGAGAAGGCTTTTGACAAGGTAAATCACTCCATATTAATACAGAAATTGAAATCATTTGGTTTTGATGATTCTTTGCTACTACTCACAAAATCTTATCTTGACCGCCGTGAGTTGTATGTGTCATATAATGGATACCGTTCTCATATTTTTTTAGCTCCTTCTGGGGTACCTCAAGGGTCTAACTTGGGACCACTTCTGTTTATTCTTTATATAAATGATTTATCGTCATCTTTGCAGTGTAATCACCTTTTTTTTGCAGATGATCTAAAGCTTTATCGTAACATTCGCTGTTATGATGATTGTCGTGCATTGCAAGAACTTTTGAATGCAATACAGGTGTGGTGTATAGAAAACATGGTTTCCGTAAATATTGATAAGTGTAAAGTTTGCTCTTTCAGTTTAAAGAAAAATATAATTTTATTTGATTACAATCTTGATTCAAAGCCATTAACACGCAGCAGTAATATTAAAGGGGTAATATTTGATGCTAAACTCTCATTTTCTGAACATATTAATACAATCTCAAGCACCGCCTTTAAAACTTTGGGCTTTATTCCACATCGTTCAACAATATTAGTGCTTTGAAATGTTTATACTATTCTTTAGTCCGTTCTAGATTAGAATATGCTAGCCTTGTTTGGTACCCATGCTATCAAGTTAATATTCATCATCTTGAAGGTGTTCAACGTCGCTTTTTAAAATTCATGGCATATCGCGTTGATAATATTTATCCTGTTAGTGGATTTGATCATGGCCTCCTGTTGCAGAGATTCGATTTTAAATCGTTGCAGTTGAGGAGAGTTCTCACAAGTCTATCTTTCTTGTTTAAATTATTTCATAACCTCATTGATTCACCAGAAATTTTAAAAATGTTCTACTTACGTGTACCTAGGCCTGAATCTCGTGATGATTGCATGTTTTACTGTCGTAATGCTAGAACAAATGTCCTTACGAAATCCCCTGTATACACCATGTCAATTAATGTTGATCAAATTTCTCATTTATGTGACCTAAATTTTGATACACTCAAACAATTATTATCAGTTGGTTCTCAATTTTTTGGAAGCGTTCAACTGGCCTCATCTATATTATGATATAGCTTTCACACTGATTTAGTTTAGTAAATGTTAAATATTATTAGTAATTAAAATTAAGTACACTGTTACTTCATTACTTTGTTATAACATGTTTTGTCCTGTAATTGGAATGTCTATTCTGTTGGGCAATAAATGCATTATTATTATTATTATTATTATTATTATTATTATTATTAAATCTCTATTTTACGAATTCTTGTCATAATTTGGACCCAGTGGTGACGGCCTCGCGACAGCGGTAACGATAACAATAACGATAACGGTAAAGATAATGATAACGATAGCTATAACTATAACGATAATAATAAAGATAATGATAATATATTTCCCGCTATTTTATCTATAGGAATTAATTTATAGCAATACCACAGTATAGGGAGACCAGTAGAAACACTCGGGCCAATATAAAAGTCGCGCATAGCAGCTCGCGCATCCATTTCAAGCTGCAGAGACCTCAGTTTACATCCAACTCTGGGAGTGCGAACATCGGTTATACAGAACCGTATTAAAGCAATATTTTGAGTCTGATCGAGGAACGAGTCGCTGCACAACAGTTAGATGTTTAAATATATCATCTATAATAGTAAAGTTTGTTTAAATTTCTTAAATGCATAAATATGTAATAAGTAATCTATAATATACTGTACAAACCATAAATGTTATTTTACTGCTATTGCCTTACCTATTAACTTATTTCTTAAGTATAACATTGGAATATAAATACTTCTCATGAAAGTGAAGTTTAAAATATACATATTTATATTTTTCACAAATGCAAAGTTCTGTGCAGAGGCTTCTAATAGAGAAGATTTATTAGAAAAGCTGCTCAAGATTAGTAATAGTTCATACAAACTATGTCAAATACATTTTTAAAGTAATATGTTTTCTAACGATTCGCGCAATAGATTACGCAAAGAGGCCGTTCCAACGTTTCCTGCACAAGAGGGCTCATCTTCAAATTATGTAGATGATCATATTTCTTGTAGTCGCTATAATGAGAGTAAGTCTCAAAACAAAATAATAAAAAATATTTTTTTTTAAATCTACATTTTACTGCACTTTTCTGTTCTGAAAAATACTTGTCTTCTGATTTACGTAGATCATTTAAGACAAAAAAAAAACATAAATTATTTGTCCACTAAACTTCAAACGTCAAATTTTAAATTTAAGAAAATTCCAAAATAATGTAATTATCGCTAATAGCAAAAAAAGTAAGTAAATAAATAAAAATGTTTTGTAGTGCAATAATATATATTTTAAACTCTTTTTTTTTAAGTGTCCAAAGAAATAAATCGAATTTTCACACTGTATGTTAGTAGCAGTAAATAATAGTATATAATACATGTTGAATTACCCATTTATAACTGTATAATGAATTATTACGTAATGTGGATAGATATAACGTAAACTTGCATGTGGAATAACTACGCTTTCACGCGCAAATAAAAAATTCTTATTCCAATCCTGATCACCGATTCTATAAATTCTATCGGATGCGCTATCGTACTCACATTTCGAGGTCACCGCAGAAAACTGAAAACAGTTCAAAGTGCCGACAACGGAGTGAAACTGCTGGCCTACCTATGCTGTGGCAATACGATATTTAGGCTAAACTTAGCTAAATAGGAAAATAGTGTCGTGTGTCCTACTTATGTACTTGTAGATTTAAAAGAGATAAGAACAGACAGTTCGTGATATAAGTCAAGGAATGTCTAACTTATTTATATGCATTGGCAAACTAGAACTAGTGCCAGAACTTTCAGATAAATTAATCAGTATTCAGAACTTCGTAAAGGCTGACAGTTTTCCCATTGTTAAAGTTATATTTGCTGTTTGATGGGCACATCCAGCATAATGAAACAATGACAAAACAGAAAGAGGCTCTATTTTATAATAGCCACTGAGTTAATTTTTCAGGAAAAGACAAAACTCAATTTTAATGTATTTAAAATATCTAGACAATAATAGTTAATAGTAATTAATATAAGAAGCTATACTAATGTATTTATTATGACACCGTTAACATTTTTAGTTAATACAAATTATAATATACGAGGTGTCCAGAATATAAGTGCCGTAATTTTAAGGGCTTATATATCTCACTAAAAGCAATAAATAACTCTTACGAAAAAAATGTCTAAACGAATAGTTTGTCTACAAATACATTTCAAAAATGAAAATACAACTGCAATAATATGCAAACTAAGGTACAATTAAGGTTAAGTAAAAGCGCCTGTAACGTAATTTGTTCATAATTTGATTTTTGGATCAGCATTAATGAAGAAAACAATTGAAGTTTCCGAGAAACTCGTTAAAACTGTAACGTTCGACATCGTTGCAGTGTTAGGCTGCTGGTGATAACCTAAAGGCAGTATTAGTCATACTGGTATGTACAGCTAGTGCGATTCATTTTTGCCTAGTTTTCTTTGATGTTGGTGAGTATACATAAACAAAAATGGAACAATGGAACAAGTAACCATAACCAGCTGCATGGCATGTTAATTTACGACGAATCTAGGCAAAACTTTCTGGTGACAAAACGTTTGTACGGTAAACGCTTCTTGCAAGAAACAGAAGTAATTTTAAACACTTGTAACTATTATTCTGTGTTGTGAGGAGAGCTCTAAGAAAACCATTCACAGTGATCACCTATGTTTAGGTGTACATATTTGTAATTACTGTGTATAAATACATAAGAATCCTAAGATAGTATGTGAGTGCCGTTGTCACATATTCAAGAGAAGAAAATTGTCAAGTGAAATATATTTTATTTAGTACAACTTATCATTTGACATTAAGGGACTCATTTTCCGGACACCCTGTATAGCACAATATTATAAATGTATGTTTCATTAGTAGTAAGTAAGTAAGTAAGTTTATTCAGGTGCAAGTAGTAAGAAAAATATTAATGCAGGAATAGATTTCGTTATAAAACAAAGTAAATAAATAATAAGTAGCATGAATCGCACTAACCAAAAATGGGTTTAATCAAAGCATAATTTACAATTATAAATGACTACCTAGTTCTGTCTTTAAAACCGATTTTTTTGCAATACTTTTTATTCTTTTAGGCAATATATTAAATAGTTTAGGACCCAAATAAGATGAGAATTTTTTATCTTTTTACAACGGGGGATGATTGTATTAATATTGGCCAAAGAACGAGTGTTATGGGAATGGCAAATATAAGGAATATCAATACTAAATACTCATATTAAACATTGATAAACAAACAATTATCTAAGCTTAAAGACATTGGCTTTTTCATACAAAGTTTCCGTTAAATTAATCTTATCTTTTTTTAACATAATTTTCAATATACTATTTTGTACAACATTTAAACTATGGACTTACATAAAACACTCCATACAGTTATATAATATCTTAAAACAGACACTGCTAGTGCCTCATAAACAATAAATATATGTTTTCTATCCAGAATATCCCTTAATTCGTAAAGTTTGTAATTGAGTTTTCTTAATATATTTACAGTGTATCAGCCTATCGTAGAAATTGATCTATCATTATTCCTAAATATTTTAGAGAATTTACTTTTTTAATATTAGGACATGGACAATTTAAGTGGTTTGTACAAGAATGTTTGTGAATTTTAATAATATCAATAGAAGGCTGCTCAGTTATCGATGAAGTAAAATCAATAAATCTAGCCTTCTCCACGTTAAGACTAACGAGGCTGCAACTCAACCAATTAGCAAATATTTAAAGTTCTGTTTCAGTTTTGTGGTATACTTCAGGCCATAATCACCAGTAAACATTATAGCAGTCTCCTCTGCATATGAAATAACTGTAGCAGTGGTATCTGATAATTTAGAGATATTATTTATATAAACTAGAAACAAAATAGATTTTGGCTGAACAGAATTTTGAATAGATTTGGACATTTTTTTTGCTTGTCTAATTGTTCAAGAATATCACATGCAAGTTGATGAACAGCGTCTTCCGTTGACATTTGTTCTCTAAAACCATACTGACCACTAGCTAAAATTTTATTATCCTCTACAAAATATTGCAACTTATTTTTCAATGCTTTCTCAAACACCTTAGCAAAATTGTTTATAAGGGTGATTGGCCGATAATTAGTTACAAGTTTTTTATAACCAAATTTAAAAATTGAGACAGTTACAGACTCCTTAAATGCTTTAGAAACAAGCCATTTCGAAAAACTCAAATTTATCAATACACCAATGGGTCAATGAAATACATATGAAATTTTTTTACGACAAACAGGTGCTCCATCAGGGCCTGGATAGGAATTATTTTTTAAATTCGAAATTATTGAAATAATATCATTTCTATTAGTAGGAGGTAATAAAAGGTACTCGTTTATGTTAAGTTTGTTTCTGACTGAGATATCAAAAGAAATCTTATCAATCCCACTCGCCATTTTCGTACCAGTATTTGCAAAAAAATTATTAAAGAAATTAGCTTTTTCTGCATCAGTTAAAATTTCATGATTGTCGTGATTTATAATACAAAAAGATGATTTACTCCTAAGGTCAGAATCAGAGATAGTTATAGTATTAATCTCACTCCATACTTTCCTACAATTATTTTGTGCCTCTGAAATCTTATTATGATAGTATGAGGATTTAGTTTGTTTAAGTAAACTGTTGAGAAAATTTCTATAAGTTTTGTATGCAGATTTTGAAGTATCTGTACCTGTCCTATTAAACTCTCTTTTTCGACAATCCCTATGGCGAATGGAATTAAGAAGTCCCTGCGTCATACAAGGTTTTAATTTAACATTCCATTCCATCTTTTGTTAAATGTTTTATAGTGGTACTTCTGTTAATATAATCAAGAACGTTATTGATAAATACATTATAGGTGACGTCAGGGTCATTCTTAATAAGAACCTCTGTCCAATTTTCATATTTAAAATAATGTTCAAAAGTTAAATAGTTTGTAAATTTTATTTCTTCATCAGAAACATTCTTCGAGTTATTTTTACATCAGTTTTAATATTTATGCATAAAAAAACTACATAGTGATCGGTCAGATTTGATTTAATTATATATGATTGCAATTTAACTTTTGTTAGACAATTGATTTTGGGAATCCTAACAAATATATGATCAATTAACGTGGAAGAATCGTCTGTAACTCTGGTAGGTTTATTAATAATATATGGAAATAGATCAAATTCAGCCAGGGCACATATAGTCAGATTTCGGTGGCCTATAAGGAGCTATCAATGTAAATCTTACATAATTCAATGTAAAAAAGATTTCCAGTAATTTCAGAGGTACACCGAATATGACTATTAACAAAAACAATTACGCCATTCGATTTATTATATATATATATAAAATTTGGAATTGCAAAATATTCTACATTATCTAAATTCCATGTTTCAGAGTTGATTAAATAACAGCAGGGACTGTGAAATCCTTAAAACGAGAGCTGAATTTAGTTAATTATCTTATTTTGACTCTACAAATCTGTTGTTGCTCACCGGATTCATTAAATTGGGACACCCTGTCAGTCATAATTCCCATTTGTTTTCTTTTATGTGACTTTAAGGGTATTTTGTTATTTGAAATTAAATTATAATTTTCATAAATTGTCATTCTGATAATGAATTTGAATTAACTTAATATTTTCAACGTAAAATACAAAAGCTAATAATAAAATATGCATAATTTCAAAAGCAGTCCTTTCTTGTTTCCAGTCGGCATATTAAAAATATATATTTACATAAAAGGATTCCAATGTCCAAGGGAATATATAGAAATTATGTACCACTTGGTTCCGGAAAATGTAGTGGGAATATCAGACACCCTACGACATTAGGGTAACACAGCTTTCAACTACGGACACGAAGTGTAATTCCTTGTACCTAAATAAAGGAACTGGTTGCAGGAGGGGCAGTATTACTGAAATGCTTCTAAATAAGTTGCCATCCTTGAAAGAAGTATAGGAGTTTAATACGTTCTTTTTTCTACTATTTCTGAAAAAAAAATTAATGATAAATTTATTATTTATAACTTCTAGCTGGCTATATATTTCGTTTACACCTTAGTCAAGTAAATTTGGAGGAAGCAAATTGCAAATTTTTGGTCTAGCTGCAAATATTGTAACATAATGTCTCGTATAGTTTTTATGTAGTGAACTAGGTAACAGTTACTACCCGTTACAGAATTAATATACACTTCCCGCTGTGGAATAAGCCGCTGGCACTGAAAAGCGAAGAAACGTTTGGAAGCATAGTATGCAACCAATTACAGAGCTTACTATGGAACGTTTCAGAAAGTCACCATTGTCTGAGCAGGTTTCTCATCTTAACAGAAGTGCCTAATACCACTAATAGGAACCTGTATCAATATATGAGTGCACTCAGGGGTACTGATCCGATCCCACAGATCCCACGGATCAAAAATTCCCAGCTAAGACTAGGGAAGTGCATAATAATTCTATGACTGATAGTTATCACTTACCTAGGCCACGACATAATACTCCTGGAATCTGGTATCAGGAACCGTGGGGAGGGTAGCTTTAGAGGCTGCATCACTTAGGCCCCATTGGGCCCTTTGTACTTCTCTCATTAAAAGATCAATACACCTGAGCCGTTAACCAGCCTATTAAAGAGAAGAAGATGATGATGTTGCTCAGGGGATATCTCTAATGTAGGCCATAGAAGACTATCATTCTCCCAACACGCATTCTCTTATTGACGAAATTGAGAACGGTTTCGTCTTCCTGTTCGCAACCCCTATAAAGAGGTGTTTCTCATGTAATAAGGGTACATCCTTAACCAACAGTGTCCAGTTTGAATACGACAGGTATTCAAACTGGACCAGGCGAAGATTTGTCCTAGATGGCCATGTCTGTCTGGTAATTTTTCGCTGTATCGGATACTCTAGGAACTCCTTAGCAAATTGACAGCTGTTTGTTGGAATTGTTTATAAATTCTCTGTGAATGTTCTCCTTGTTAATTCCAACAAAAGCTCACAACGGAAGCATACTGGGGGGACCAGATCCAAAAATATTGAGACCCGATACACTCCTGGCTAGCTTGTTACCCTACTGAAAATTTTGGCATTTTTGCATGTAAAATGATTTTATCAATATGACATACTTATCCCTAAGTCATAACAGAAAAAATAATAATTGTTGAATAATAAAGAAATTAGCTTTTTATTTTTAATTATTTATGTAACTAATATTTTAATATAAGGGTTATAAAGATTTATGTTACAAAACGAGATGTTAAACTTATCAAACAAGGCGTCAACATCAAAAGTAGTACCTAATATGAATTTACAAGAGTATTATACAAAATTTTATCTACTTTCAATTGGCAATAGGAATAAAAATATATTTGGCAAAAACTTTCTATGAACAGAAAGTAGTACCTGTTATGTTTACGGGTCAAATTTTCTTATATTATCTTTCGCATGTACTGTCAATACCTACTCTGTCAAACGAACTTATAAACATAAAAAGCGCTTTTCAAAATGAGTGCCTCTGATGGACGTTTACCCTCTGATATAGAAGCAGTGACAAACAGAGCGATCGCAATTCTAGTTCAGACAAAATCCAAGGCGCGGTATGAGTTGGTTTAAGATTGGTGCAAAGCTAACAAGGTAAGGGAGGTGTCTGAAAACATCCTTTTGACTTATTTTTCCGAAAACCAACGCTCCTAGAAACCATCTACACTATGAACACATTCTCAATGTTGAAAACTACGATTTCAGTTAAGAGAAAAATCAAGATATAAGCAGAAGAATGTTAATAAAATCGGTTTTTTAATTATAGTACTAGTGCTATAAAGACATTTACGAAAACTAGTCAAAGAACTGTAAATTTGATATTACTAAATGAAAGTAGATAAAACAATTTTCGATAAAAGATTTGAACATTTACGTACACGTTATATAATCAGAATTTTAATATAATATATATCAATTTATTAATAATTATACCTAGAGATATATATTTCCCATGTTATTAATGAACAAAAGTTATTGTATAGAACAGAAAAATAAGAAGAATATTTGTTCAAGTTTAATTCAATTTTATGTTTCATCTACCTTTACTAAAAATGTACATCTATCTCATTTCTATGGGTCACTGAAATTTTATCGCAAAGCAATGACCTTTTTGCGTTCTACAGTTGGTTTCCAAAACGTAACGGGAATAGTTCAATCATGTGTAAACATATCACTTCTCCTGAAATATGCCTGTTTAATGTATCGTGAAACCTTTCCATCTCAATTTGCAACATATATCCAAAACTTGTTTCGAATGAGATAAATGAAGTGGCTATTAACACGTTAAGATTGTGATTTAGCTACAGTTAGTACAATAATGTTTTTCTTCGTCAACTTTTAAATAACAGTTATTTATTTTAACTGTACTATGTTTTAGACAGCGTTTTATATATGCAAGAGTTTTTAAACACGGGAATATAGTTCGAGCGTTTAAATTATTAAGTGGATAAAACGCGACTAAAACAGGAATGTAATACAAGTTGTATTCATAGTGGCAAACCCAAGTTAATCGAGTTTAATTTAAAGTTTAATGAAAAGAAATTCACATTACGAGTTGCGGAGGTTACTATGATAGACTATTAATTTTTTCATTTAGTTTTGTTCGAAAAGCTGGAAAAAACAAACATTTTGGGCGTATTTCTCAAGAAATATCTGCAAAAGCTGCAGAAGTAATTATGTCTTTTTCATTAGGCAAGTGGATAGAACTTTTCGAAAAAGAAATTGTATAATTTAACAGTTGTAGAGAAAAATGGCTAATAATAGCAGTCAATGAAGAGGTCGAATATCAACAAAAGTACACGGTTTCATCAATATGGGCGTTCTATGTTAAAGACTACTTCACATGAAGGTAGAGCTCAAAATACAGATTCAGGGCTTTTCTGGAAAGTTTTTACAGAAAATAAAGAAAAAGCGTGTTAGATAGAGAACACATCGAAATATTTATAACAAGATGAAGAGTGTCTGATGAACTTGAAGATCGATGACGTACAAGATACTGGCTCATATTTATTGGTTTCCATACTTGATATGACGACGAATGCTTCAAGTAGGTCTAACATTGCGAAGGAGGGATTTTTTACTAATGTTCAGCTTTTTTGTATAGTACAACCGTTTTCGGTAAGGTAAGGCGAAGTCTGTAATAAAACGTTGATGGTTATGACAGGTGGTAGCTGGCGAGCCAGCCCACATTATACTAGAATGACGTTTTTAGGAATGCATCTGCGGTGGAAAGATTAGAGTGCAGGTATGGCGGTACTCAATTACCTCTAGATGTAAATTGCCATGGTTGACTGTGAAATTTTCTCATAATCACTAATAGTAAAAGCTCCAAAATATTTAACACAAGTTTCCTACTTTGCTCGTTCAAAACTTCACGATGAGCCATTTTCAAATTTTGTTAAAACTGTATCACAAACGCACCACAATAGAAAAATCAACACAACGCAATAGAATAATCAACATATTCCAACTATTCCAAGTTCGGCTCTGTTCAACCGTCTATTTTTGACAAGAAATACATCTTATTGGCCATCCCTCTCTAGTGCAGGTAATTTCTCCGTAACATTAGTAGTACCTTAGTAGAAAACGTACCTGAGCATGACTTAGGTACATTACAAACAAGTGGAAGGGGCTCAGAGATATATGTCGGGTTTCACCAACGTTTTATTGCCTACTTCGCCTTCCGAAAACGATTCTATTATAGAAAGTACCTACATTTCACTCCGTCCAAACAAATTGGCTCACCCCAAATTCTTTTTACGATATACGAATTAGAAATATTCTAGCCAACCTGTTGGAATGAATGCAATAGGAAAAGTACCGAAGCAATAACAGAAACTTACTTAGAAAAATCTGTACCAAATAGCAAGAAAAGTTCAGTAGGAATCTTCTAAACAAGCAGATATATTAGACATTGTGATGTAGACAAGATATCTGGCAATGACAAGAAAGTAAAAATTGCTGCAAACGTCAGTTATAGCGTGTGAATAAAATCCCTTACTAAAAAAAAATCTTGGAACATTAATATTAAACTATTTATTTATAGTTAAAGAAAGGAATTGCTACTTACAATTTACAATTACATATAATTTATAAATAATATATTTTTACAGTTATTGCTGTTTGTTATTACACTGTGGCGACTTTAACCACGACATGTATCGTCTACTAAAGATTTTACAAGTTATAATAATTTTATTACTGTTAATGATAGAGAAAAAAGTAGTCATCAAATACAAAATCATGAATCATATCAAAAGGCCACCGTGGTGTAACTGTTTTAAAGGGTAACTTTTTTAAAATGTATATCTTCAGCATTAAGTATATTAATTAATGTATGATGGTTATATCTGGCGTAAACTGTTCTCCAAAGTAATCTGTCGTAGTTAATATACAAGTAAAAGCACGAATTTTACTATTTAAACTTGTCTATAATGTTTATGGCAGGTAAAAATACCTAATCTAAGTAGATTATATAAACATAACTGTAAACCTGGTAGGATATTAACTATTTCATTACTACTTAACACTTAATAGCTAAATAAAATTGTCAACACTGTAGTTACTACGTAAATTAAGACAAAGTAAATAATCCATTAAAATAGATGTTTTCTCGAACTTTCACCATTACAATCTTAAGTGCCTATATACAAATTAAACATAAAACACCCTTTATCGTGCTTAAAATGTTAAAAGCTAAGTAAATACATTCTGAATCCGAACGCAGAGCAATTTCTCAACAGTGGATTTCCAAGTAATATCATTAAAGAATTGTTCTAGGGAGATTACGGTGTACGTATCTCGTCCAAGGCGATTAATCGTAATTAATTTGACTAAGAAAATACTTTTATTCAAATTGAAATGGTCAATTTGGGGAAAGAATTGCACGTTAAACAAATAGAGATTTCTTTGATTGTGTAAAAAAGTAAATCTTTGGCTGAACCTTCTGCATTCTTTAACTTTCTATGTGTTTTCAAATAGTCGTACCGGCATCTAATAATTATAATTTAATATACAGTGATTCACAACTTATCAAAAAAGGTCTAGAAGAAATCGTGTCGTGAAAAATGAGTCAATACCGTAAAAAAATGCAAAATCCTTTTAGCTTCTGAGAAAACATTATTGAAGTTATAGTATTTTCAACCTTTACATCGCTGGGTCACTGTAGTGTTCGCGTAGCGCGATAGGTGATTCCGAATACTGGAAGTTGATGAATATCGTTTTAAATGATGGCGAAGTAAGACAAAATTCTTTAGTAGCTTCTCGTCTTTATGCAGAATAATTTCCCGGTAGACATATGCCAAATGCACTTACAAAGGCGCGACACAGGAAATCTGCAACCGAATCGTGGAAGAGATGGAGGTTTATGGCGTCCACGACGTATTGCAACAACTGAGGAACACATTTAAAAGATTGTTGAAGAAAATCCACAAATTAATACTAGACAAATTGCTCAAGTAGTACACGGAATGTCCTAATCAACAGTGTAGCGTAGAGGTTAAATTATATCCGTACCATGTTCAGCATATCCAAGCTCCCTTACGAATTAGATTTTGTTGCTGCAACAAAATCTTCAAAATTCCAGATTTACAGATGACATGTTAGATGAAGCGATTTTTACACGGAATGGATGTATGACATTCATAATACTCAGGTTTGGGATTTGGAAAATCCGCAGGCGATCCAACAGGAACATTGTTAACAACGTTTTTCCTTACATGTTTGGACAGGGATTGTTGAAAATCGCTTGATTGGACCATTCATCTTACCAAATCGAATGGATGGAGTTCAGCAAGATGTGCCCTTAGCTGTCCAACTTCTTGCACGATGGTGCTCCCTCTCATTTTCGACAAAATATTCGGGAGTACCTTAATGAAGTTCAAAAGGTATGATGAATTGGACGAAGACGACCGGTACCATGGCCGTCATTTATGGCCATGGCTTTTTGTGTGGATATTTAAAAAATTAAGTGTATCGTACCGAAATGGACACTAGTGATGATTCGCGTAAATTTATCATAGCTGCTGCCAATAACTTACTTAATAATTGGCGAGTTCGAAACAGACAGAAACTAGAAACATTTGCATTAGTCTGTAAAAACTGGGTAAGATGGGCCCAAATGTGTTTACACGTCTGTGGACAAAATTTTGAACAATTGTTGTAAAATGAACATGAATGATTGTCAAATGTGTCTACTTATGTCCCGATAAAAACTTGCATATTTAAATATGATTGACGGTTAAATAATAAATCTTCCAATTGATTTATCAAACTCATCTTGTTTAAGTGTTCTGTAAAATCAGCTGTAAGTGATACGATTTGTCTATATATTTTTTGCAGCTTACTGGCAGTATTGTATATATATCTAACGTATCATTTATACTATTTTTTATAATTTTGAAGACAGAAATTTAAAATTTTCATCTTCTTTGTGATGAAGATTGTTTGGAGGTTGGATTGGGTCCACGAGATGGGTAGAAACGCCACCGTGCGGTGTTTGCGGGGGTTTACGCCATTGTACAGGGTGTAACAGCGACGTTACAAGTAGGACAATAGGGCATTTGTTGATACAGTGCAATTTCATCAAAATAGTTTTATGCAAGATTTGTTGCTATTAGAAGATGAGCTTGCGGATTTAACTATCAAAAGCGATACATTTTTTACCTGATGCAATTAGAAAACATACAACATAAAATGTTAAAATAATTTTAGGAAAATTAACTTGAATTAGTTTAATAACTTAAAATGTCAAACCACAACAATCTGATGTTACAGAGAAATTTCTTTTACAAGTTTGAATATGAAATACCAATTTTAATATATGCTTTTATGTCAAATAAAGAAAGAAACTCGTCAATAGCGTACAAACATATTACTATTTAAACTACAATTAGAGGTAGATAAGTGCTTTATCCATATTTCATGAACATATGCTCGAATTCATTAGAGCTTTTAGGTTATATCGTCCCTACTGCTTAGATATTACTTAAGAACCACGGTAAAAAAATGTAAGCAGTCAACACAAAACTAATATTTATGTTTTTTCTCTGTAACCGTTTGATGTTTATAACTTTCCTTACAGTAGATACTTTTAAAAATTGTAACGTAATTTTCAAAACTTTTTATAATTACTTTAATTAAGAGGAATAACCATATCTCTTGTTTCCAGGGTTCCGTGGCAGATGTAGAAAGAAAGCTGTTCTTTTCCGCTATTAGATGTTCTGGCGAAGAGAAAACCAAGTGGAACACTAGGATAAAGTGTGTTGCAGATACACTATAAAATAGTCAAAATAATTTCAAGCGAGATGAGAGCTATAGAATTTGGAAACGATTCATATGTAAAAAATTCGGAACGTTACGGACCAATGACTTCAAACAATGCAACGAAACATCGTGAGCCAGTGCACACATCAAATATAAATACCGATCAGAGAATTTCTTAATTTCCAATTTGAAAGTTACTTTTAAAGATGAATAGAATCCAAAGATTGACCTACTTAGGAATTGTGTGGAGGAAAAGATCTTTATCTGTTCTAACAGTCAGGTTGCACTTAAAATCCTTGGCTTTCCAAGGACGAGATCTACCTTTGTTCAGAAGAGTGGAAATGGCCTGAAGTATTTGGTCAAATAGAGAGAGAGAGAGATAGTCTGGCTAGAGACCCGAACCCACTCTTGGAATTAAGGTAATATTAACACCGTTCTTATTAAATGGATCTATCAATTATTAAGATGGAACTGGAGAAGGAATAAAGGACATAGACAGATGGACCCAATAAATCTAGAATGGTGTGACTGTTGATCCTCAGGCAAAGGTTTCTGAACCAAATGGTTGGAGTCCTGACAGGTCACTGAAGGTATCTAAGTTTGATAGGGATAGAGGAGGATCCTTTATGCCTGAAATGTGGAAGACACTCCCATTCAGGAAATTGACCGGCTTTTGGGAGACTAAGACATATATTTTCGGCGAAGAGCTTCAAAAGGAAAAGATAACGCGCCTACCATGGACTAAGATCCTGGCGTCCATTAGAGCGTCGGGTAGGTTTAAAGAGGGCCGAAGGCAGATAATACTAAAGACAACAGCGATGTATCTCTGGAAATGAACTTTCTTTCTTAATTCCTGTTTTGATTCGACTTCAAAATTTTAAAAATATCTACGGTTGTAAATATTACACTTGGTATATTCTTTATTTTATACATTTCCATAACTTTCTTACCAATGATTCACGTCCATATACTAATAAATATTTTATAAACTTCTGTATATAACTTCTATCTACAACTAATTCATCACCCTATTAGTCACTAAGTTAACATGAAGTTTATGTCATACTTTTTTTACTGTATATCGAGAAAAGCTTTTATTTGCTTTTAAACTTGTCTAAATACTCTTCGGATACGCCATTAACCTAATGTTAAACTATTGTTTTGAAGGAGAAATTCTTCTTTATCTAATATCGCGCATATCCGAAGAGTGATAATGGAACACTTGGTTTAATTATCAGACCTCTATTATGATTTATGGTGCAGGATTAGAGGAATAAATGGTATTAATTTGTCATAAATAGTCGCTCTGCGGTATGCCAAGTTCAACTCAGCACATTAAGTACGAAGGGACGTAATTTCCAGCGTCATAGATCAAATGCCTTCCCATATCTGTTTAAATTAACATTTTTACTACAAGTAAAATATATAATTCACTATTCTGTATGTGTGCTTATTATAAAAAGTAAATTGAAAACCAATTTTCATATTTTGGTTTTCAAATAACGTTTTCAGAATTAATGGAAATCATTTCTATGGCAATTTTAAATATCCTGTACTTCACAAATTATCAGCAACACAAAAACCTTTTCAAAAGGTCAAAACAGTGTAAGAATGTTTATACAGCAAGTATACAACCAAAATTGGCAACACATTATAAAGCACTTTAGTCGCAGTTGAGATTTTGTAAGTCCTGTTGGAAACAATTAGGCATTAGTTATATAATAGCAACAAATCAACTGAACAAAAATTTTGCAAGGGTCCTATTTTGGTTTCTTTAGTAGCAATAATACGACAAAAAATTAAATTATGTGTTAACTGCATCGTAAAGGTATCAGAAGGTAAAGTAACGAGCATCTCTGTTTAATCGCCATGTCTGCAACTGAAGTATTATGTATATTTCTCATAATTATTTTACATATTTTCCTGTACTTTGTGAAAGTAATTTAGTAATCTGGTGAATTTTGCATGCGCCGCGTGTTAAGTAAATTATCATAATTAAAATAACCAGGGCCAAACGCATTAAAATCATCATAACTTGTGATATCTGTATAGTTATATGTCACAATTCAGCGATTTTTAAAAAACACTGGAAATTATAATTCTATAAAGAATCACCAGGACCGTATTCTAATGGTAAATAATACAGTATGCGCCAAAAGTATGGAATAAATTCAATAAAAACGAAACAATTATTTTTTGGGAAAAATCCTCGAACAGGTCGATTTTTAATTTAAAAAATACATATTTTAGCGTAAAATGCGACTTTCAAATGTCATTTGTTTTCGAGTAATGACGTCATCGACTTTTTTTAAATGGCAACACCATATTTTTTTCCTTGATTCTGAAGGATCGTTTAATTCTCTATCAGACAGTACTAAAATTTTGCCCTCTTACATAGGAAAGTTTTCGAGTAAATGACGATTGAGATAAAAGTAGGAATCCTTTCGATTCAAGATAAAAGTCATAGCCTTTTTTTGTTTTGATAACATTTCTTTATTTTTCTTCTAAATGCGTCACTTCTTTTGATTTTTTCCACTGACTTAAACTTGACATATTTATACTTACACAATTTCAGTTCCCCCTCCATATTGCAGAAACGGTTTCGGGGGATTTTTGATATCCATTGTAAATTTTAAAATTATCACACTCTATCTGAGTCTATTACAACTCTAAAACAGTATTGGAGTGTCATAAAAAACGTTACTGTACATTAGTTAACAGGCAATTTCGTTTTAACCTTTAAAGCACTTCACAATAAATCAATAAATAATAAATCATCCCATTCTCTTTGTTTTCGTAAACAACAAATTTTCGATATTGGATATTGTCGACATTGTTATTAATTTAACGATGAGAGAGTATTGATAGAGTTTTGAAAAATATCGAGAAATACTGAATGTTTCCTAAATTTTTATCATAACAGTCATGGTTTCTAAATTTATGTCATACCATTTATGTCATGTTCTCGGATAATTTTAAACCAAAAAACTATCTCCAACAAGTATCAAACCGCGATAGATTCAAGTATATTGATGATGCTTTGTCACACATTTTTGGGTACCGCTGACATTATCTTCTGTTTAGCCTCTGTTTACAAATGATTTTATAGTGGGTTCACATACTAATAAATATACACACTCACACAGAAAATTGATTATCTACTAATAGTTGTCTAGACAACAAAGCACATATGATTTTGGTGATTTGAGTACCCTTATGACATTGTATAATACTTTTTTTTTAATGTTTTAGAAAGGTATTTTAAGCTAATATAAATCAAATCTCCTACAATTCCTATCAATGAAGTCATATGTATGTTCTCTGATACCAAACATATAGGTATGCTAATGAACAATTCCACAGACAAAGCTCTATTCAATAATTATCTGAAAAAAATAAACTAATTTACTAACCTGCTAATGAAACACTATAAATATCTAACTTCACTTTTTGGCAGTGGTAACACGACAAATTCAACCACAATAGATGAGATCTGACCTATTTCTGCATTTTTAGGATTGCTTCTTCAGGTGGTTAAGTTGAATCAAATATCTAACTATAAAAATTATTACAAAAATTAAAATTATTTGAAGTTAAATATCGACAATGACAAAAAGTGACATCCTGTCAATGAATTAAATATGACAATACCTACTTGAAAAATGTTCACCTTTTATGTAAAAGTTTTTATATATTTTTAGGTACTAATAATATTGTGTGAAACTAACTACTCAGATTTGATTTATATTAGCTTAAAATACCTTTCTAAAACAGTAAAAAAATGTTACAAAAGCTAATAATAAGGAATATATGGGTAGATATTGTGGGTGTAATTCAACGCAGGTTGGGGCTTTTGTCCACTGTTGTTAGTTGTTAGTTGTTAGTTTGACACAATATTATTAATACCTAAAAATATATAAAAACTTTTACATAAAAGGTGAACATTTTTCAAGTAGGTATTGTCATATTTAATTCATTGTCAGGAAGTCACTTTTTGTCATTGTCGATATTTAACTTGAAATAATTTTAATTTTTATAATAATTTTTATAGTTAGATATTTGATTCAACTTAAAGGAGACCACCTGAAGAAGCAATCCTAAAAATGCAGAAATAGGTCAGATCTCATCTATTGTGGTTGAATTTGTCGTGTTCCCACTGCCAAAAAGTGAAGTTAGATATTTATAGAGTGTTTCATTAGCAGGTTAGTAAATTAGATTATTTTCTTTAGATAATTATTGAATAGAGCTTTGTCTGTGGAATTGTTCATTAGCATACCTAGATGTTTGGTATCAGAGAACATACATATGACTTCATTGATAGAAATTGTAGGAGATTTGATTTATATTAGCTTAAAATACCTTTCTAAAACACTAAAAAAATGTTACAAAAGCTAATAATAAGGAATATATGGGTAGACATTGTGGGTGTAATTCAACGCAGGTTGGGGCTTTTGTCCACTGAGTAGTTAGTTTCACACAATATTATTAATACCTAAAAATATATAAAAACTTTTGTATAATACTTTAGTCCGACCTAAATTGGAATATGCTAGTGTTGTTTGGAGCCCTTACTTCGATGTACATATAAACAGTATCGAAGCAATTCACAGAAAATTTTTGCAAATTTTTAAGTTTCAAAATAGATCTACCCCCCAATTGGCTTCGATCATGATATATTGTTAAATCGTTTTGAGTGTAAGCTTATGCAACAACGCAGGAACATGCAGAGCGTAGTAATTCTATACAAATACTTGATTGGCCTAATTGACTGTCCGCAATTCCTTGAGATGATTAGTTTTAAGGCACCTACCAGATCAACTCGTTCTACATCATTGTTCTATCTCGGAAATACTCGGACTAATGTATTATTCAACTCACCGTTGTATGCTATGTGCCGTAACTATCAGTATTTTGAAAATAATCTTGATATTTTAAACTGTAAATTTAGTGAAATTAAGTCTTTGTTTTAGCCATTTGTTATTTGTGTTTTTCTTTTGTTGACATCTTGCGAATTTTGTTAATTGTATAAGTGTGTCATATGTAATTTTTGTTTTTTTCTTGTTATGTTGTTTTTCCGACTCTGTAAATGGAATGTACATTCTGTTGGGTTTGTGTAGTAAATAAATAAATAACTAAATAAATATGCTGTCGCAATAAAACAACTGATTAATGCTAAATTAACTTCAAACAAGTATCTTTTCTGTTTACAGCAAAAATACAATTACAATGCATTCATCTGTTTAAATGTAGACCAAAGATGATTCTAGAGGTTGTCGATAAATTTTAACAAATTCCATTAATCGCACAGCTCCACCAAAAAATAAAGTTGTGTTCGTCGCATCAAAATGGTCAACTCTCATGTTTTTGGGCTCGCTCAATACAATCTAGTGTCGAAATAGTTCCAGCATCCGTAAATTTTCTATTAGAATAGACCAAAGTAACCCGGAATCAATCAGATTGTCCAACATGGCTTAGCAAATGACCAAACCAGTGCACCTGTATGTTCTTGGGATCGCTGAATTCGAATTCGGAGATTCCATTAGGCCATTTTTAAGGTCATTTGATGGTCAACGTAAGACCGAAAAATTGTACGTTTGGATACGTTTCAAATAAACATGGAAATGACGTGACTGGGTCGAACAGATTTCGGACTCGAATTTAGTTACCATAAAAATACGTGGACATTTGCTAAATTATGCTGAGAAGATCTCACCGATTTCAGGTATATCCTTGAATAATTTTGGATATAGTCGAAAATCTATGGGTGCTTGAGCTATTCTTACTGGATTCATATTCAGCGAACCCAAAAGTTCGCGACTCTCGTCCGAGGAACGTTATTTCTTATGATTGTATTTATATATTTTTAGGTATTAATAATATTGTGTGAAACTAACTACTCAGTGGACAAAAGGAATTGTAGGAGATTTGATTTATATACCTTTCTAAAACAGTAAAAAAATTATTAATTGTAGACACAGTTTTCTAGTTTCAGTGGTTTTAATATTTGGAACTACTTATTTATTATTAATGTTCTACTTAGCATTAAGATATTCTCTCGGAAACACTGTATTTTAATCAAGTGTTTCTTTTTCAAATTATGCAGAATTTGACGAATTGTCAGGAACTCCTGTCTAATTTATCTATGTCTCTAATGTATATGTTCCTAGATTTAGCTATAGAGGATCAACATAGTACTCGTATTTACCAATTCTTCATATTAAATATACTCAAATATTCTCATTTATGATATCCCTAGTGCTTAAATTATTTCCAGAATTTTTTTCAAGATCATAAATATTTTGAAAATTTCCGGTTATTAATTTAAAATTCCGGACATTCCGTAAGAAAACTTCAGAATGTCAATAGCAGCATAAAAATTTCCGGAAATTTTTTGAATTACCATGGTAATGTAACAAAACACAAGTTTCTAATTGAACTAAGAAAACGTTGGCGTGAAATTTTCCGCTTTATATAACTTGTGACATTTGCTGCCATTATCATTCCAATTTTAAATTATTTAGTGTATAAGTTATACTTTATTACTGCCTACTTGCTAAATACTGATCAAATTTTTGATGTAATTAATACAGTTTTGTTTTTTCTTGATTTATAAGGGGCAATACATGTTGAATGTACAGCTTATAGAACACATACATAAATAAATAACTACATAAAAACAAATAAATAATATAATTAGAACAATATTGATTATAGTATATTATTTAACGAGCGTATAATGATGGGTATTATTCACGAGGTGAAGTTTACCTAAATCACCGAGTGGATAATAGCCATTATACGGGAGTAGAATACTATACTTTATCCACGACTACTAAATATTTTTGTTGAAGTTTTTTTTGCTGGAAAATTCTGTTAAGTATATTACATACACATTTTAAGAAACACTATTATTTTATTCTAATAAATATTTCATACAATACATTATTGTTCATTTATGCACAGTACATAGTTATCAAAAATTATAATAATCGTATAATATCTATAAGTAATACAAAAATCTATATATTTAGCTTAACAAATAACACGTGTTTAATCTTACAAGATACTTATTTATAGTTATTAATATTTGTAATATTTGAACAATTGGTCAAGTTAATCGGAGGGATAGAATTAACATCAAACTAATGTTTTGGTGACTGGAAACATTTGAATTATATGTACATTGATTCGTTTAGTTGAATTGAAGATGATATTTTGTTGGCCGTATTGGTTTTATTTTTGACGGATTTGTCTATGTAGCCTTCTACTACGGCGGTGGACTTCCATCCACCGTGTCTTTTGAGAGCAGTAATATCCCTGCCTGCGTCAACCAGTATTGTTGCAGAAGATCTGCGGAAACTGTGCCTAGAATATTGTTCTGGATTCGGCAATTTGAGGAAAGTAGCGATATCCTTTCCCATTTTTGTAAATTTGTTTACTCCAATTCTCTGAGTTGTACATTTACCATTTCGGAAATTTAAAAAGAATGTATCACTGGTTACATGACTTAGACGAAGATATATATTTCTTGCATATTTTGTAAAAGTTATCCGTAGCAGCAAATTATCGGCAAATTTTTGTCTTGGTATTTGGCACATTAACCAAAAAAGCTGATCCAAGATCTTGTAAATGGGTTATTTTCATTTCATACAATTCATTACTTCTGCATGCACCCATTACTCTCATTATTAAAGCAACCTTAAATTACAGAATGTAATGAAATAACTATGTGCAAAATTTACTTAATATTTTACCTTTGTTGCTAGGTATTTATCATCAGATGCTTTAGTTATTGATATCTTCTCCAGAAAAAGTTTTCACTTTTTTAGGCTGCAAACCTTCTGATTTTCGTTTTAGTAATGCTCGTAATTTTTTATAATCTTCTAAATTTATATCTTGATGTAAGGTGTTCGTACTTCTAAGCATTGAATAATAGTGTTGAAGATTTATATTTTGTGGATAATTCAGTGAAGTATACTTACAAAGTCGATTCAGAAAATGAAGTGGTTTTCTTTTCCTTTTGCCACTTCAAAAAATATTCATAGGCCACATTATATACTTTCCTTGACTTTTCCGGTAACAAATTTAATAACGGCAACTTCAGCAGCTTCTCTAATTTCTGATAGTGTTAAAGAAAAGTCATTTTCATTTTCAATATCCATTTTTGTTCATTTTATAATACAATTTAACACAAAATATCAAAACACTGAGAAATCTATGCACACAAACAATAATGTTGACAGGTTTGAGTCAAATTTCTTTTGTTTTAAAAGCTACTTAGATTTATGAAATGTTTCGAAAAATATGGTATGTTAAGAAACAGATATACGACACGCACGAACGAAGTCGCTGATGACTCAGTGCCGCGGGTCCCGGGTTCGAATCTGGTATAGGAAAATTCACTTTTTTTTTTTTATATGTACAGCACTGAATTGAAAATATTTAGTGGTTTACACAACAAAATTTTAAAAATCGATTGTTTGTAGCAGAACAATATAATATTATAGCTAAATCAAGGAAGCATCTAACAGTAGTGATTAATGATAATAAGGTCGAGGAAACAGATGTATAATGGGTACATTATATAATAGTCGTGGATAAAATATTATATTGTAAAAAAAAACATGCATTCAATTAAAAATAATTCGTATTTGCATTACTTTCTTATCTAAAAAAGCAGTGGCTCTTCTAGAAAATTTTATATCTTAGACGTCCAAGTCTTTTCGTGAATTTTAGCATAAAAGTTAATAAGTATATTCCCGGAAAGAGATTTATTTATGAAATGTCGCATAGAAGGTCTCTCACAAGTTATATCAGCAATGATTTAATCCCAAAGAGTCTGAAGTAACGGTATTCTGAAAGCTAGAAGCTCCAACCGGAATAGCTGGCGGTTAGGAGAGGGGATAAAAACGAAGTTAGAGAACGTATAGAGAAGCAAGAGCAGGATTCAGTTGTTTGCAAGTATAAAACGCGGGCAAAGTCTCAAGTAATTTATCAAATAAAAGGCACACTCATCTGCTGGTAAACAGAGCACAAAGTATAGGTTGGTATCCCAGAATTTGGGTCACACTTTCACGAGATATTCTACTTTAGAGTGCATTTCGATTGACGGAAAATAATGTGTTGTCCACTTACATGTATTAATTTTTATTTAGCAGTTTGTAATAACACTACCGTATTTTTTACGAAGTTAAAGGAGATCAAAATGTAAAAATACAAACAATATTCATATTCTGCTATACAGGATGTAACAAAAAAAGTGGATGATCCCATTAACTGCGTATTTTCAGTGACAAAATATAAAGATTTAATCATAACATACATAAAAATCAGAATAATAATTGAGGAGAGACTTGTATGACCTTATAGGAGATTTGACGCTATATTTTTGATATAGAATTCAGAACTGAACTCAAATGTTTTTATTAAAATTGGTCAGGTCTGTATTTAAATATTTTGAATTAAAAAGTTCAAAATATTTGTAAATAAAATTGTTAAAATAAATAAGAAATGAAAGGATTGTGACTGTATGTATTAAATTTTTAACTAGTATGTCAAATGTTCGAAATTAACCACCTTTAACTTTATTATGTCAGAGATAAGAGGAAACATAAAAGTAGGTATATAACCAAATAAGTATTTAGAAAAATCCTGTTGCTGATATTTTAACATTTTGCATAATGCGAATTTTTGCGATATTCCTATTTTTAATGGGTATGATGTGTAATTATGATCATTGTATATATTTGAACAGTATGCAGTCCACATTGTCTGTAGCAGTTTGTAATTTGTCCACACTTTTCCAGTTTTTCTGTTACAGGGAATTGTCTATATCTGTATAACACAACACCATAGTCTTCAGTTTAACGTATAAGCAATGGTTTGACGTTCGATTTTACTAAATTTGCATTTCTGCATTATTTCGTAAACAAATTTTTACCACATTTTCAAAAATACGAGGAATACATAACATTTTTCTAAGCTACATTGACATACATTTATGATTTAACTTACTTTTCAGAATTTTTAGAACGTCTATAAAAGCTTTTCTCAGAAGCATTTACCTACTCCTGTAAAATGTGGCAGAACATACCACATCACCTTTCTCCAAATAACATTTAAAACATAAACATAAACGACACGAAAATATAATAAAACACAGTACTAGAAAGTTGAGGTTATATATTGTGCTTTTTTCCGCCAAATGGAATTTATTTTTTAATTGTTAGATATTCTGTTGAACAGAGAAGGACACATATTGCTTAAAAGACACCAAATAGTAAGTTATGCAGATAACGTGGCCATTATTGCTAGAGATAGTAGGGAATTAGAAGAGGTAACGAGAAAACTTATGGAGGAAACACGTAAAGTGGGATTGCAGATAAATCAAGAGAAAAGTAAGCTTTTGAGAATAGGAGAACAAAAAAAGAATACCAATTTTAAATTGGGAACAGAGCATGGAGAGATGGAGTTTGAAGAAGTTCAAGAATATGTGTATTTGGGGACACTGTAACTGCTAGCTGTGATGAGAAACAAGAAAGTAATAAATTAATAGGAGAATAATAAAAACAAACAGAAGTTCGGCAGCAGTCAACCACTTATTGAAATCAAAAAAATTGTCCAGATCACATAATAGTCCAATTTTTATAAAAACTGTGTAAGAATCAACACAGTATAATGAAAAATCACCATAATTTTGAGTTTATTACAACACTAAAATTATATAAGGTAACTCATTACTTATTTAAATTGTATAGATATTGCGAAAAAATAACAAAACGGATTGATGATATACCTCAATTTTGTGTTTGGAATAACACATAGTTTAGAAAGCTAACTCAAAAATTATTAAGAATTACCCTTAAAAGATTTATTTAGCTAATAAATAACTGAGTGAATATTACTCAATGAATGGTGTTATTATTTCAACACAATCGGCTGTGGACTCGTTTTGACAACCATTTGTGTTAAATTTTACTGAAATTTTTTTACAGTGTATGGGCAGTGGCGGCTCGTGGTAGCTGCAAAAGGTGAGGCCCAAATAATACCTATATAGGAATAAATTTACACGTCTCCCCTGAGGTAATATTCCTTAACGCGTTGACCATTTTTTATTATGGAGGTCTTCGCCAATAGCCCTACTATAACCATAAATAAAAAAACTAAATAACATCAGAACTCCGATTTTTATTTGCAATATAAATAATAGAAAAAAATATATGTTTCAGCATCTAATAATTTAAAAAATTGTTCCTACGTGTTTAAAACACTAAAAAATATAAAAACCAATTTTCAACTACTTATCTATTTACATACAAAACAAAGCCACTTTTGCCAAAAATGTTTTAATGCTTTCACTTCTTATAAAACAAGTCTCGTCGGTCTTTTAAATTCGCAAATTTATTTATAATGTCTTCATAAAATTGGGAATCGGCGCTAAGACTTTACAACAGTTTGTTGTTGTTTAAGCGCTCTTGTGTCATCGTATTTCTTAAGTAAGTCTTAACACTTATTGCAGGAATTGTTAAAACTAAGCAAAATAATTTGTATGTTTATGAAAATATCATTATAAATTCCTTGTATAATATTTCTACCGTTTTCTGAACTTCTAAATTATAAAATTGTTCATCTCTGTACAAAATATAAAGTCCGTTTTTCAACTTATCTATGTCAAATATGTTTGGATACATTTGTAGCAAACAATCAAACGATATTTCCAGAAATTTGTTTGCATATTTGGGATATTTTAAAGCGTTGGCCGATTATTCAAAATTTATCGTTTCTCTACTTCATTACGTATTGAAAAAGGCGTTTCCAACAGAGATATAACAATATCGTGAGAGGGATTCATTATTATAAATAACTATCGACGAGGCTATCGATAATATATATTTAAATTAGGTTCCCATTCTATGTTAAATTTAGTCTTGTCTTGTAAGAAAGTTGTTTTTTATTTCTTTAAATTAATCCTACCTGCCTTGTCCCTAAAACTTTACCACCGCGCGTACCACCTAATCTTCAGAATATTTAAGAAGTCACATTCAACAAATCAACCACTAACACTAACCACAAGAAATTCAAAACACATAAATAAAAGTATTAACACTTGAACAATCGTCACACACGTAAATAACACATCGACCATTTGCCGTTGAACTAAAAACTTTGAGGCGCCAGAAATCGGGCCTCAGTCTCGCGCGGACATCGAAAAACATCGACTTTAACCGTCTCGCGTGGTGGGGGAAATCATAACGTATAGACATGTGCGACGCAATTTGAGGCTCGGAAAATTCGGCCTCACTGTGGTGGGATTGGTGGGTGACCCGGACTCCCCACGCGGGTAGAAACAGGAACGACGGGATATTGAAATGTAAACCAAAGGTACGTTATAACATACGAGGGCTAAGATTGAAGCAATTATTTTATTTCGTTACATTGATTTTTGAAAAATGTAGTAGGCAATCGGATTCGAAATTATGGGGTATTAAAATATACAGTGAAACTCAAATTTTACAGTGAGGTCCGGCCTCAGTTGCTTCATACGACGAGCCGCCACTGGTGTGGGTGTACATGAGGAGTGGACAAAGTGCCCCTCTCCCCTCCCCCAGTTTCTATTTTTGTTTTTTAGATGTCGCAGTAACAGCTATGAGCTTTTGGTTAATAATTAAATTTCAAACGAACAAAATTATTGAGAAGAAACAATTTTAAAAGTTTAACTTTAATACCCTGTATACTTTAAGGGAAGTATTTTTGTACATAGGTAAGTACTATTAAATAGTCATATTTTGTCGCCAAAAATATTGGTTAATGGTTAATGATACATCCTGTATCTAATAACTGATAGTTGGTCCACTTTCAAGATTATACATTATTTTTCAGAATATTTTTCTACCAATTTAACTGTGATTTATAAACGTCCATATTTCACAATAATTGTATGATGTATGACTTCCTATCGAACGGTGTTTTTAAATTATTGAGAAATTACAATTTAGCCATTCCTATATTGTGGTTTGCTACCCAAACTCTTTATCAAATATTTGAAAATCTAAAACGTCAGTACAAAATAGCAGATCATAAAGTTGTGTAGCACCGCATAAAAAAATAGTGAACTCTTCTTTTAACAAACATGTATCTTTCTTTTCTTCTATAAAAATTATAACTAGTAGTCATAGAAATTTTAAATTTTCACTGAGTATTAATATACAGGGTGTAGTGTACCTCGCTGCTGTATAGGTTAGTGCGAACCGGTGTGTTAGAATAACTATATGCACTAGCCTTCTAGCCGCCAGTGTTGTTCCTGTCGGTACAAATGTACAAATTACTATTTTGCAGTACATCAGTATATTGATAGCTATTTTCAGTACTTTTCAAACTTTGTTTATGTTCTTATAGTTAATATTTTTTGATATTGGCATATTGCTAGCATTGCATTGTTGGAGGATTCAGTCACTATTGGTTACCAACACTGGTATCCAATCTTGCCATAGACTTCAAAGTCTATGGTCATGCTTATACTTAATTATAGACCATGGCTTATGTTATATTTTCATATAGGTATTAAGTTTTCTTTTGTTCAATAATCTGTGGTCATGTAATAGTTAATTGTGAAATACCAAATGGAATTTAATTTTAAACTCCAACGTTTCAACTTTTTGCATTCGTTGATTTAGAGTATCTTTTTTTGTAAATTAGACTGAAGTAGTTGGAGGTTTGAGTTTAGTAAGGAGATGGGTCAATAGTGAGTTATTGGACGTGTCATAAGGTTAAGCAGTATTTAGGTCTCCCTTATATTAACATCTAAGCATGCGCATATGTGCTGTATTATTAAGACAGCAATAATAAGGATAGTGCTCGACCATATTTATGCATGATTAAGGTAACGTTGAGCAATTCCTTATATGATAGATCGGGTCGTTCGGCCATAATCGGTCATACCAGTCCTAACCTAAATTAAAAATAAAATGTTTTTCGTTTTTTTTAAATAAGTTCCGTCGCATGTTTCAAGGAAAATGAAATAAAGATAAGTAAACTTATTTAAATTTTTTCAAAATATTAACTTCTACTCCTTTTCTCATTCACCATTAAAATGGCAATAATTGAGAGACATAAACAAAAGAATAAGGGAATCTCATCCGTCAAATGATTAACCAATAACTATATTTTTCCGAACAAAATAAGGGCAAGCAGTATTTAAATAAAGTCGTTCCTAATACTGTTTGGTAGTATTAAAGGGATTTCCAACAACTCTCTATTGTCTGTTGTAATTGTTATAGATATTGTTGAGAATTGTGATTGAGGAATATGGTGGTGGAGAGCTTGCTTTGGGGGTAGTTGGAAGTTCAAATGCAAAAGGTGTTAGTGCTCATCTAATACTAAAATGGGTCGCATTAGAAATCAGCTACTACTTTTTTATACCTATTTATGTAATTTAATATGACAATAAAAAGTTTATAGTCATGTATTGCGTTTCTTTTTAGATAGATATCTGGTTTGAAGTTTTATAAACCGGTTTACATATTATCTAAGTTTGAATTTCCCGCGTCAGTACAATTGAGTTTCAAATCAGTACATTGGCAACACTGATTGCAGTACATAAACATATATCCTAGGAACAACACTGCTAGCCGCCCTCTTGAAACTGCGGCATATAAAGGGTGTCCGAAATATTAGTGCCGTATGCTTGTGAAGTGCTTATATATCTAACTAAATGCAATAGAAAACTCTTATGAAAAACATGTCTAAAACGAATATTTTGTCTACAAATACATTTTGAAAAATATAAATACAACTGCAATAATATGGAAAACTATTACAAACTAAGGTACAATTAAGGTTAAGTAAAGACGCCTGTAACGTAATTTATTCATAATTTGATTTTTGGATTAGTATTAATGAAGTAAACAATTGAACTATAACGTACGACAACGTAGCAGTATCAGGTTGCTGGTGATAACCTAAAAGTAATATTAGTCATATTGGTGCATACAGCTAGTGCGATTTATTTTTATCCAATTTTTCTTTGAGTGTACATAAACAAAAAGAAACAATTTGTAGTAACCATAACCATCTGCATCGCATGTTAATTTACGGCGTATCCAGCCAAAACTCTCTACAAGACGTTTGTACAGTAAACGCTTCTTGCAAGTAATTTTAAATATTTGTAACTCTTATTCTGTGTCGTGAAAAGAGCTCTAAGAAAACCATTCACAGTAAATACATATATTTAGGTGTACCTATTTGTAATAATTATGTATAAAACATAACAATCCTAAGATAGTATGTGAGGTAAGAGAAAAAAAATTGTTAAGTCAAATATGCTTTGTTCAATACAACTTATGATATAGCAAAATTAAGACGCTCATATTCCGGACACCCTGTATTGTTGTCAAATCTCATAAATTAAGTAAAAGAAGCGGAAGTAGAAAGCAAACTTCCACACTACCCGTTAGGTACAGCTACATAAAAAATAGTACACCATCCACTGATTAGTGATGAAGTAAATAACTTCATTAATAGAAGTCGACGTTCGTCGAAATAAAATTTCTACCACTTTCTGTCTTGTGAAACGGACCACCTGTGTACATTTACCCAAGGCACATCACTGAATACCACTTTAAATTTTACTAGATAATCAAATCGTACTTATTTTATTTGATAAATATATAAAATTAAATGTTGAATCGCTTATACTGTAGAAAAGTTATTTTGCATATGAAACTTTAAGATAACATGAAGTAAGGTCAGTACTGTTGGTTTAAAAAGGTAACAATATGTAACACTGATAAGTGCTCTGATACAAAGCTATTCAACTATTTATTTGATTAAAAATAGTAACTTCAGATGAATACTCTGGAAAACATGTAGTGTTATCCTTATAAAACTGACCCCGACCTAATATTGCACTCTGTTACTAAAGTAATACTCCCTGCATATTGCTGGCAAAATATTAGATAAAATTTTAAAATACTCTTAAACCTCTGTGGCAGTTAAAAAGTGCCAGAACACTAAGCCATTCAATAAATTTTCCTCGAAGTGCCGTAATTCCTGCGAAACGTTTGGCTAACCCTGAAGATATACAGACTTATCTGTTAAATTTATATTTAAAGTTATTCTTATCAGCGTCAGGATGTAACAACACTGAAAACTATTAAAATATTTTGTCGGGTATAATCACAAAAGTTTTCGCTGTAATAATAGATAATATCTTTCAGAAATTGTATCTAAATGTTATTTAATAAGCAGTAATATAACTTATTTCCATGTTTGTTGGAACAACACATAAATAGAACTTTATTTTTATAAATCAGATTCTTTTGAAAAGGGTTCATAACGAACGTAACACATATTATATTTTGTAAATTATTTGTATATTATGTTATTTTGAAACATTTGTTGAGATTTGTCTTTAAGAGTCCGTTCTCTGTACACTCCTCGGGTAACGCTCCGGGGTCGGGTGCACGAGCGTTACGGTTGGAGGCGGAGATTATCGCTCTTCCACTACAATGACTTTACGCAGAACGTATTTAGAATATTTAGATTTAGATAGTGGAGTAAAATCGGCTAGCAATTATGCCGTTTTGTTTTTAAGAAAATATAACGATCTTGTAGAAGGACATTTTTAGTATCTAAAATGGACTTGTACAACTTTTTTTAGTAAGGACGCATTTTATAAAAATAAAATCAAATTATCGATGCTTGGGACATTATTTGACAATTATTACGTATTTCGTTACATCGCGCTTGTAAATCAACGATTTTACTTATGTTCGTAGTTTTTTCACAGCTTATATAAAAAACTACAGTACCTACTTCTCACGGTACACACCAATTCTTTATAACTTAACGTCTTTTCGAAAAAAGAAATGTTTCCAACTCAGCCCATTAAAATTGTGCATTACAAACTTATATTAATTATTTACTATTGATATGTAGTTATATCGAGCAAATGTAGTCAAAACTATAAAAAAGTTTTTTAAAAACAGTTTACGGTGTTACACTTTTCAAGAAATTAACTTTGTGCGCCGTGTGCGTATTTGTGATGCAGAATATATTTTCAGAAATAGGACAGCGCATTCATTCGATGAGTTAAAAATATCTATATTTTCCATAATGAGAAAAACATTTTTATTGTACATATTATGATTGTGTATGACATTGCCCTCTTTAAAATTAGAAGAACAAAGATTTGAGAACAGGTACATTTTTATATAAAATAAATATAGTGACTACATTTATTTCAGTGTTTTATGTTCTTTATTATTTTAATATGGAAAATACGTATTTAATTTGCAGAGAATTTTGTTCAATTTGAAACTTACGAAAAAATGACATTGTTTTAATAAGCAATGTAAAAATTGCATACCTAAGGAATTCTAGTAGAACTTCTTATATTTCCGGAACTGTTGGTCCAAACGAAAAAATGTATTCTACAAGAAAAGTTTAGACACCACCGCCAACAAAAGAATCAGCATCGAACTCCATAAGATCGATTAATTCAATACTGTCTCAACTGAGAACGTATGGATTATAAGTGACTATGTATTTCTTTGAACTGCGGTCCTGCCTGCATTTACCAATCTCTAAGCAAATCCCACTCAGTGAAACAGCAGCATTTAAAATGTATTCGTTTGTAGACGTTCGGCATTTAGCATAAAATTTTGAGTAATTTTTATCAATTCGATATAATTTTGGTATCGTTGCAAAGCTAAAAGACAGACTTACTTCCCTCGTGTAACCAATTTTCGATTTAAGCGTTTATTTTTAAGTAAATAAATTGTAAATTTGACGATTTCTTACACAGTTTACTCATTAAATTTAAATGATTAAAAACTAATTTTGAAAAAAATATTACACAGCAGCCTTAGGAAACAACTTTGTCTTTCGATTGTTTTTTTATTTGGACCGCTATGTTTATTCGTTGTCTAAATAAGTGTTATGGGCCTAGTGTAAAAAATCGGTTTTAAGCGCGTGACGGACTCTTAAAGGCCTGTATGTAATGTACGAAAATATTATACAGGATGTTCGGAATATAAGTGCCTTTATTTTGCTGAATAATAAATTGAGACAAACAAAACGTATTTAACAATTTTTTCTCTGATCAACGGTAACCGAATTTTGACAGCAAACAGATCTTGAATGAAACATATCAGGATTGTCAGGTGTTTCTACATAATAATTAAAAATACACCTAAACATACTTACTGAGAATGGTTTTCTTAGAACTCTTTTCACAACATAGAATAAAAAGTGAAATAGTTACAAGTGTTCAAAATTGTTTATGTTGCTTGTCAAAAGCGCTTACCGTAGTCAGAGAGTTTTGTCTAGATTCGACGTAAATTAACATATGCAGTTGGTAATGGTTATTATAAATTGTTCCGTTTTTGTATAACTACACTCACAAATATCAAGCAAGCATAAAAAAGAGCAAACAGAAAAACGAGCGTACTAGCCATAATACTACTATGACTAATAATACATTTAGGTTAAGAGTAACAGGTAATAGATTACAATGTTGTCGTACGTTACAGTTTTAAGCGAAACGCATAGATTATTGGACAAAAGCGAAGCATCAAAGAGACATGAGGTTAAAATATAACCTCAAAATGAAACGTCAGAAATATCAAATAGATTTTACGAGTAGGTCTCAACCTAAAAGATAACCTACAAACTAAAATATCAGTAAGCATGATTTTAAAATTTTTTGTCTTTTTTTGCTTCGGAATTGTTAGTGTTAAACAGAAACTCAAGTTTAGGTGAACTAAACAAATCTTGTTAATAAAGCTTCTAACAAGGATCTATTAGATCACTAATTAATGAAAAAATACAGGGTGTTTTAAAAAACTAATTGCTAAAAAATCTCACATCTCGTGGAATTTAAATTTTTTGTGAAACTTTTAACAAGCGTCTAGAAGAAAATGAAAAAATACAGGATGTTTCATGAAACGGCACCAATCTCTAACAATCTTCAAAATGAATGGAATTTTAAAAAATATTTTACTTATTGTAAATTATAAAATTTATTAAAAATATATGTATGGTAACATCTTTCCAAAATTAAAAAATTGCACACCCAAATTAGAACAAACTAACTTAATATATAAAATAAACTGTAATGAATGAAATAGTTGTTACATAGGTCAAACAAAACAGTATGTAAAGAAAAGAATATATGACCACAAAATTCCCACTTCCCACGAAATGGAACTGCACTTACAAAACATGCAATAGACGTTCGACTTTGAAAATGTCACAATACTAGAAAAAGAAAATAATTTAAATAAACAACTTGTTAAAGAAATGATTCATATTAAAAAAAGTAATTCTGTTAATTTCCAAAATGATATAGAAAATTTAAGTCATGTATATAACGGTTTATTGTGAAATTTGTAATAGAATTCTGCATCTTACTTATAAATGAAAAAAAAAATCTTACTACTTTTTGTAATGAATATATTTCATATTGTATGCACTAATAGCATTAATCTTTTTATTAATAATATTAATTACAAAAATAGGAATTTCTTTCGTTTTTCTTATGGTATTTTTTTTACAATTGTTATCATGCTAACATCAAATGTATCAGGTCTTGTCTGTTTTAATTTCATTTAATCATTGACCACTAAGTAATACATTACTACCAACAATTTTGAAGTTAAATATTATGGAAATTTATTTGTATAATTAGAAATTTTCACATATTTATTGCAGGCTGCAATAAATTAGGTAAATTATTTGTTGGTAACTTTATATTATTTTGTCTTTTACTTTATGTTATATTTTTTATAGATCTGAAGATGGAATATGCAGTTTATTTTATTATTTTTTTATTTTGACTGGTGTATCCAACTAACTAGAAAGTGTTCTAAAATTTATTAAAACGTTATTTATATTACATTGTAGCCTCTTGCTTTGACCGGAAGATGAGTTGCAAAATTTGATAAAACCGATCGTCCACTATTAAATAAACGATTGTGAGTGGAAGGACTCATTTTGAATTTCAAAAATGAACACACATGTATCAATTTTGCATTTAATATCACGTAATAATCTTGAGAAAGAGAAAAACCTAATTTTAAAAAAGTTGTGTCAAATTTTGATAAAACATTAAGACATGTATGTGTAAATTTTATAATTTTTTTAATATCCTTACACGCTCTGTGCATCAAACATGAGTGGCTCTAGGGCATATGTTTATTAAGCAAATCCCACTTATATTGCATGTTTTATCACCTTTAGGAATATTTCCTTGTACCCACCCTGTATACAAGGTGATTCATTCAAAATGTAATTAATTTTAATCATGTATTCGGAAGGCATAATAAAGATAGAAAATCGGAAAGGAAATTTTATGATTGACCTTTTAAAAGAAAAGCAAATCAACCCATAACATAACACGGCGCTCCTTGTATGTTCGAGCGTTGAAGGAAGCCGACGCCGCTTTGATTTGGGAGCTGTGCATGAATCGAGGCCGCTAGAGGTCAGTAAAAGTCTGAGAAGGCGGGTTAAATAATGATTGAAAAATATTTTTTGTTTCTACGAAAATATGTAAGATTTTTAATCGCGTATTCGTATTATACTCATTTTTTCTTATGGCTGAATCAACCTATATAACAACAAATTTAATTGTTTGATATGCTTCCTAATCTACTTATTTACCCGATTCTTTTATTACTAAGTTTTGAAATGACGTCTTAAACTACTGATAATTTTTATTATGAGGTAATATAAAATATAAAATGACAAAACATTTACGCAGTAATGGCTTTTTATATATCATTCACCCTGAAAAAGCATGCCTAATATTTCATGATCATTTACTTAACAAAAGCCGCAACTTCGGTCGCGATGCGAAAACTTCCTAATAGGATTACACAAAAGGGAAGTTTTAACATTCGGTTCCGAGGATTGAAGCGGTTTTTCACCTTTTCGTTCGCGAGGATGCTGATAACTCACTGAACGAATTATGGAATTTTGTCCCAATATGCCAGAAACACCTCCTGAAATATTATAATAAAGGCAGCTCCATAACTGCGGACGTCTGGAAACTTGAAATTGCCCAACTTCTGCAGCTACACATTGTCGCGGAAAGAGCTGCCACAGTCGCAAAAACCTTGATTTATGTGCATTCATGAATTCACAATTCGCACAATGCGAATAGGTGACACGATGTGTAAAAGTCGATGAAATATGAAAATTTTAGGGGCCTAACGCTTGAATCGGTATGAGTATTTCTATTTAAGGCAACAGAGATTTGATTACGGTGAGAAATGTTATAGGTTCCCTATACAAAGTTCACTTTCGCTGGACTCATGCATCTCAAGTAAACTATGTTGCTAAAAATAATTGATAATATCCCCTACCCCTCTACCCCTCATTCTAATCAGGAGGATTAGCCCAGAAGTCGGAGACTTGTGTGGGAGAGGGGGCGGCATATTATTATTAAGCAGGCCGCATTTGTGCCCAGGAACGACTTACGTTGGTAGGCCCTAACCACCATTCAGTGCAGGAATGAGGGAAATCTGGAAAACTTTTATTAATTAGAGGGGTGGCCAAATGTCAACCGGTATCAATCTCTCACATTGACCCAAGCCAACATTCTTCTACTCTACCATACCTGTAGAAAGAATGCCAATCCTTTCCACGAATATAGCTGATATACGGTCTACTGGCCGCGGGGTTCGATCCCACAGCGGACGAGCCACATCGATTTAAGTACTGATGCCTTAAACCGCTCGTATTAATGTAAATATTTATTTATATGGTGTAGGTGTCCGAAATATTACCCACAGGTAAAATAACATTTCTACACCACTGATATGCGATTTTCATATTAAATATTATAAATTATTTTACTATGCAATATTGAGTAAATGGGTTGACGGCTTTTTGATTTTTGTAATTTCACTAAAATATGCCAGCACAATAGTTTTCCTTTTTGCGAGCACGAACGAACTCTTTAAAACATCATAAACTTGATCGTACCTTGCACGACTCTTCTTAGGTAACATTTTTTTCCTTCAGCGGCTTCTCTCAGTTGAGGAAGAGTACAAATAATTTCTTCTGATGGCAATCTATCAAAAATGCAACTAATTTAAGTTTGCGTGAATTTTTTAGTATCATAGTAACTATTGTCAAAGTGTCAACTTGACGTTTTTTTATCTGTAATATTACTTTATTAATTTCTTACGTAATTATTTTTTCTGCAAAAACCGTCACTTGCATTTGAAAAGTATGGTTGTAAATAAAATAGTAAACAAACTTCGGTGAAAAGTTTTATTCTTGTCTAGAGAAATGGTAAACCATCCTTTTCTCTCGACAAGAGTTAAATACTTTCCACCTCAATATGGAATATACTTTTATTGAATTTTCACTCCTAGTAAGTCCTTAGTTAACTTCTAATTATTTTGCAGTTATCTGTTATTGGTAAATATGATTATTGAAATATAAATTATTGTCATAACTGCATCCCATTTTTCGAAACTTTAGCAATATGTTTCACAACACTTAAAGCACAAATATGAACAGAAATGTTTAAAACAGATTGCTACGTTATCAAAGTACATCCTTTTCAAACTCCAAGCAAATACAGCTATCGAATAGTTGGTATATACCTGCCAAATCTCGAGATAGCTATAAAATCGAGTATAGACGATTTAATGCCAACTTGAATTTAAATGCAAATGAAGATAGTGCAGTTTGTGCATATCAGCAACTACTTTCTCATAATTCTCACTCTTCTCAATACCCAGAGAGTTGTTAGCTACCTTCTTGAAGCTAAGTCACGCTGCCTTTTCTTCGTTATCCATTGTAATATTAAATGCTTAATTTATCATTTGTTGAAAATTCCTTCTCCAGCTTAGCAGCAGACGTTGCTACATATATTTTTCCTTACTACAACATATTAGAGATTACAGCGAAGAACAGGGAGAAAGATTTCATCAAGATATCAAGGAAATGGAACGACCGAGGGAACTGTTACCATGGTAGATGGAATACAAACACAATGGCTGACTTTTGTTGGATGTGAAGCAGAGAAGGTGCAAGTTAAAGCAAAGAAACGTAAATGAAACCCACTCTACAGATTACTCAAAAACAAGAGGATACGAAAGTTAAGTGGCCATTTACTTGTTCCAGTTTGAACATTGAGTGTCTACTGTCTCAGCTAAATTGTCGTCAGGGTTATGTGGTTGTTGGGAAGTTAGAAAGCCATGTAGTTGGCTGGAACATAATTTGTTAATAACACTTCTCGATTCGAATCATCTCTTTGAATTATGTGTTATGGTACTCGCCCACTGAGGAGAAGCAAGGCGAAGCCAAGAGATGCGTCATTTTGATTCTATGTTCGTACTGGAATAAAACGAGGTATAAAAGCCTCCTGGTATTTTTATCTCTTTAGTTGCTTCATGCGTGTGTGTAGACCCAAGATCATAATGACGCTTCCCTTCGCTTCGCGCTGCTTCTGTTCAGTGAACGTGCAGCTTTATGTTATTAAGGGGTCATTTGTATTCCAAGGCTATAGTGTTAGTACGAAAAAGCCATAAAATCCTAGATGAGCTTTGATGTTTGGTAGTAAATTCTAGAGCTTTATCAATTATTCAAAGAGTTTTCGACAATATTAAAGAAAAATACTGAATTAAACTGACTTCAGTTTCAAGGAGCAAATATACATGGGAATATCATCCATGAGACACACCATTTTTTTGTTCCTATGTCATTCTAGACCATCTAAATAACTTGAAATAACGATGAAAGCTATATTTTTAATAAATTACCAGGTAACCTTGATAGGTTGCCCTGTAACACTAATAGTTTTGCACACATGGACTAAATTTGCTTAACGTGTTTGTAGGAATATTAAGCCATCGATATCCCTTGAACGTAATGTTTTTTTTTAACAATGGCACCGTATAACATAATGACAATAATTAACACTTGTGCGAAATAAGGCCATGTTTCTAATGAGCTAAACGAAACCTTTAATAAATGTAAAATTGATTCCAAAAATGTAATGTATTCAAGTGTCCTTTTATTGCTTTCAGCTTTATTAATAACTTTCTGAAATATTTCCTCCTGAAATTTCCGACTGTCTGAATTTTATTTAATATAACATTTTCAGGGTCCTATTATAATTAGAGACCAACCAAGCCAATTTAATATTTTTTGTATTAAGAACTTTGTCAAAAGTTAACTTTAAATCAAATTTTGTTTAATAATAGACTGAATATTGTTCACTCCAAAACTCAGAATTTTGCAACTGTAATGATTTAAAGTTTAGTATGACCTTAACTGAGTGTTGAGTTAAATACTTTCCACCTCAATATGGAATATACTTTTATTGAATTTTCACTCCTAGTAAGTCCTTAGTTAACTTCTAATTATTTTGCAGTTATCTGTTATTGGTAAATATGATTATTGAAATATAAATTATTGTCATAACTGCATCCCATTTTTCGAAACTTTAGCAATATGTTTCACAACACTTAAAGCACAAATATGAACAGAAATGTTTAAAACAGATTGCTACGTTATCAAAGTACATCCTTTTCAAACTCCAAGCAAATACAGCTATCGAATAGTTGGTATATACCTGCCAAATCTCGAGATAGCTATAAAATCGAGTATAGACGATTTAATGCCAACTTGAATTTAAATGCAAATGAAGATAGTGCAGTTTGTGCATATCAGCAACTACTTTCTCATAATTCTCACTCTTCTCAATACCCAGAGAGTTGTTAGCTACCTTCTTGAAGCTAAGTCACGCTGCCTTTTCTTCGTTATCCATTGTAATATTAAATGCTTAATTTATCATTTGTTGAAAATTCCTTCTCCAGCTTAGCAGCAGACGTTGCTACATATATTTTTCCTTACTACAACATATTAGAGATTACAGCGAAGAACAAGGAGAAAGATTTAATCAAGATATCAAGGAAATGGAACGACCGAGGGAACTGTTACCATGGTAGATGGAATACAAACACAATGGCTGACTTTTGTTGGATGTGAAGCAGAGAAGGTGCAAGTTAAAGCAAAGAAACGTAAATGAAACCCACTCTACAGATTACTCAAAAACAAGAGGATACGAAAGTTAAGTGGCCATTTACTTGTTCCAGTTTGAACATTGAGTGTCTACTGTCTCAGCTAAATTGTCGTCAGGGTTATGTGGTTGTTGGGAAGTTAGAAAGCCATGTAGTTGGCTGGAACATAATTTGTTAATAACACTTCTCGATTCGAATCATCTCTTTGAATTATGTGTTATGGTACTCGCCCACTGAGGAGAAGCAAGGCGAAGCCAAGAGATGCGTCATTTTGATTCTATGTTCGTACTGGAATAAAACGAGGTATAAAAGCCTCCTGGTATTTTTATCTCTTTAGTTGCTTCATGCGTGTGTGTAGACCCAAGATCATAATGACGCTTCCCTTCGCTTCGCGCTGCTTCTGTTCAGTGAACGTGCAGCTTTATGTTATTAAGGGGTCATTTGTATTCCAAGGCTATAGTGTTAGTACGAAAAAGCCATAAAATCCTAGATGAGCTTTGATGTTTGGTAGTAAATTCTAGAGCTTTATCAATTATTCAAAGAGTTTTCGACAATATTAAAGAAAAATACTGAATTAAACTGACTTCAGTTTCAAGGAGCAAATATACATGGGAATATCATCCATGAGACACACCATTTTTTTGTTCCTATGTCATTCTAGACCATCTAAATAACTTGAAATAACGATGAAAGCTATATTTTTAATAAATTACCAGGTAACCTTGATAGGTTGCCCTGTAACACTAATAGTTTTGCACACATGGACTAAATTTGCTTAACGTGTTTGTAGGAATATTAAGCCATCGATATCCCTTGAACGTAATGTTTTTTTTTAACAATGGCACCGTATAACATAATGACAATAATTAACACTTGTGCGAAATAAGGCCATGTTTCTAATGAGCTAAACGAAACCTTTAATAAATGTAAAATTGATTCCAAAAATGTAATGTATTCAAGTGTCCTTTTATTGCTTTCAGCTTTATTAATAACTTTCTGAAATATTTCCTCCTGAAATTTCCGACTGTCTGAATTTTATTTAATATAACATTTTCAGGGTCCTATTATAATTAGAGACCAACCAAGCCAATTTAATATTTTTTGTATTAAGAACTTTGTCAAAAGTTAACTTTAAATCAAATTTTGTTTAATAATAGACTGAATATTGTTCACTCCAAAACTCAGAATTTTGCAACTGTAATGATTTAAAGTTTAGTATGACCTTAACTGAGTGTTGATTTTGATTTTTATGAGGAAAGCCATAATTGATAAAAAATTCTTGCTTATCAAAATAGCCAGGTAGCTTTTAATAAATTCTAATTTTCATATATAGGATATTCAGAAAATAAGAACATGAAAAATAGTCGAAGAGTGTGGTTTAATTTTAAAGATTACAAAGACGTCATACTAAATTGTTTGTAATAATAAACTGAAAACAAATTGCATGTTAGAATGTACATCTAACAGTAAACAACTGCAATTTGAAGAAGCTGGTGGTGGTGTCACAATCTTAAAGATAGAACCTATTTAAGCAAATTATATTTATTAGTTGACTTGTATGGTACCTTTTCGTCAATTCACTTCAAATTTTATGCGCGACTATAGTTTGTGTAAATAGGGATATTCATGAAAAAAATTCTGTTTAAGCGTCATTTAATTTCATTTCTTTAATAAATATAAAATTAATCGCGTTGATTCATCAAAGGCTCGCAAAAGTATTAACTGTTTTTGTCAGGATAAAGATAGTGGGACGGTTTTTCTAAAATTATAATTTTCAAGCCGCGATCGCTAAGGTGTGTCTCGTATAGCAAATTTTTCCGATTACTGAAATAACAATTGTGTTGCCTCAAAAGAGGATTTTCAGTTGGAAGATTTTGTGGAAATTTGTATTCTTTTGGTTGCATTTTTGTGGTACGCATCGTCTACTTCGGTGGAATACAATTTCAGCAGGATTTTAGTGCACATCAGGCTGGAACATTTTTGATTCTCTATAATACTCACTGGGATATTGAAAAGAAAGCCAACCACCATCTCTGTAAGTAAAGACCACTTTTTAAAAATATTCACTCATGCAGGGTCATCTTCTATAGGGCTTTTTACCACGGGTTTTGGTGAACCCATACAAAATACAGTGTGTTTCGGTGCATATGTATCTTCATCTGCTAGAGTCCCATTCGCTGCTAGGTAGATTTACGCCTCTACATTGGATGCTATCAAGGGTCCAACCTAGATTTTGGTGAAATCTTTTCCTGATCGTTGCTACCACGTCTACAGCTACAGGGATATCAGTGACATCATCATAAGCAGATAAGCCCTATTTTCTTTTACTACATATTTCTTTGTTATTGTCTCTACACAATTTTATATATATATATATATATATCTATTTTCAGTTAATTAAGATTATCAATTATTATAGACTAATGAAAAAAAAACGCAATTGATTATGATTATTACATTTCTCTATGAATAATTAGTAATAAATTACTTGCATAATAATTTCGTTTAGTCCTATAATCTAACCAACATCAGATAGAAATATTTTTTTATTGGTTATATATGGTCAAATTGATTAGTTAGTAATTATTGCGTGAATATATATCATTATTAAAATAATTTACTTATTAAGCAAATGCCTGGGCATATACCTATCGTGATCACGAACGGTTCCAAATTTCATAATTACTAAAGTGTGCTGTGTTTCTTTATGATACTAGTTCGTAATTAATACTAGTTAGAATTGGACTTAACCTTTAGTAGCCGAAGGTTAAGTAGCCTTAACCCTAGGGCAACATGGTTACTAGCGCCCATACAAAATAAAAAAAACGATCCTCCCTTAAAAAAAAGGTAGACCGCACGACCATCTCCGGCTGTCGGCTAGCCTAGGGTTTTGCACTTTGGATCTTTTTAGACCCAGGACATTTAAATTAGTCCTTTGCTAAAAGGAAGGTAGCATGCTCTCTGACGTCACGAGGCGGTTAGGTTAAGTTTTCATGTAATAGTCTGACTTTACCAACGTTTGCGAACCGTTGTGTTCTTTGTCTTCTCCTATGTCCTGTATTTTTTTTTTTAATTTCAGCCAAGTTATGAAAATTTACTAAAATGGAAGGTGTTCAAAAGATAGACTCACATAATCTGCCAGCTGTGGACGTTACTATAGTGTCATGTCCAAGGACTTGAATCAGACTGAAACCAATGGTTTTTCATAGCAATAAAAAGTAGATACCTACCTAAACTTCCTAAGCTTAAGAATTTATTTATCTATTACTTTGCAATTAATTTTACTAATTTTCTTCATTTTACTGACTAACGCACACAACAGAAGATTTTAAAATATTTTTTTTCAGTTGATGTTACTAAAATTGATACGAATGTACCATATTTATTTTCTAGATAGCATTTTCGACGAAAACAGCTATTTTTGCATTAACAGTCCATTTCACCTGCAATTATCAGGAAAGCAGATTGGTTTTTCGATAAAGGGGAACTGACGCTTTGAAATGGGATTGGCATTAATGCCTCCAGTAATTGCAAACGCGAAGAAAAATTTATACGATTGAAAAGTAGTAATGGCCCGAAAAATGCCCGCAAAAAAGTATATGTAAACGAACATTAACGTCTGAGTTATAGTTCTGTATCATATGTCAGATGAAATAAATGTAATCATAAATTATTTTTAAGAAAAACAAGTTAGCTGTAATTGATTTTATACAAAAGTTCCACGTCTATGTTTAAAGTAACATGAAATCGGACACAAATTCATGGAAAATTGTTAGTCAGTGACTAAAGTATTGCTCCTTTTAACAGGTGGAAAATTCTGATATAGGTACCTAATATGCAGGATGATTCAGAACTTATCTAAAAAAAATAAAGTACAAGGGATTCTTAAAAATACAATTAAAAAAGTCAAAAACTGTAGTTCAAAAATGATTTAAAAATATACTTCAGGTGCATTTGGCACATGTTTACCAGGAAATCGTTCTGCTAAAGCATTTTCATCTCATCTTAAATTAAAACGATATTCATCAACTCCGAGTTACTATAATAAAAACTAATGTAAACATTCGCATCACGAAAACATTAATACTATAAGTAATCGGATTTCAATATTCGGAATCACTAGGCTGGAAACTACAGTAGCCCAGCGATCTAGAGGTTGAAAATTTTGCAATTTATATTATATTTTTTGATCTTGGAAACTACAAGCATTACTAATTTCCCAATTTTTTTAGATAATTTGTGAATAACCCTGTATTGAGAGCCATATGACCCATCAAGTTTGAAATTTTAGGAGATTAAAATTTTAATGAGCAATACAGCATTTATCAAAATAGAATAATATTCAGGCGTCTCTTAATTGATCAGCCCTAAAAAATATATCAATTTGAGTTTACAAAAGACAAATACAAGCAGAAAAATATTCTACTCATTACAGTAAAACTTACTGCCAGTTGTTTATATCGTCCTTTTCAAATGAACAAATAACTTTATCTTCCTTCCTTCAGTATTAATTATATAGCAGCAGTTGTAAAACAAACTTTATCGGCTAGTTCTAAAAACAAAGGTATAACAATGTTTCGTTTATAATTGATTAAGGAATTTCGTACTGGATTAAACGCTAACAAAAACCTACGCCTTCCTCCCGAAATTCCTCAATGCTTTGTCGATGATCAATAATCCCATCTCATCACATCCGTGGAAGGTTGCTGCTTTATGAGCACTTGCTTCCACATCAATACTAGTTAGTAAATACAGTTTAACCGAAATTAATATATAAATATAATAAGTACCAAAAATTCTGAAGTAGTGTCCTTCTCAAATTTATGTGTTTTACACATTTTACACAAATTTAATATTTTTCTTAGTTAAAACATATTTTGTAGTACGATACAAAATTAGATATCATCAATTTCTGAGTTGAATTAATAATGGGCGAAACATTTTACCAGTAGGAACACAGAAGGAGAAAAGTAATTTCATTAAACGGTACTGTATAGACAAGCCGACCATTACTGTATCGGGATGATCTAGATGAATGGGTTGGAATGTGTTTTACATAACTACATAAAAATATATAATATTTATAATTTTTATTAAATTTACAGAACTGTACACAATTTCCTGCGAAAATTAAAAAGTGAAGTAGAACTAGGTGTTAAATATCAGGGGTTGTCACCCGGTGTATTCTGTGAATAACAGGACTATTACACTCCTTAGATATTATTTCAATTAATATTGTAAATTTCCTTAACATTTGTAAAATTACATGATATAATTGTAAAATTACCATAACTAGTATGGTAAACACGTATATATAAATATTTCTTAAAAATTTTACAGATATTTTTTAGAGTGTAAGATCTGGTGCATTATACCTTTTATTTCTGACCGGGATATTATAAGCTTATATCGTCATAGTTACGCTATCAATAAAGAGAGTCATAACTCCCTTGGGACATTATAGATTCTATAATTCCCTCTACCTTTCACAAGTAAAAAATAAAATAAAAAATGCTAATATGCATATATGTGTATATATTTATGAAATGAAAACTGATATTTTATTTATTTGCATCATTACAAATAATAAATACAATTTTGAAATGCTCCCTCAAAATTACTATCGCCATTGGAAACAATTTCTTCTTTTGTATGGCTGGAGCTTCTGTTCACTACAGTCTAGGTACTTGCCTCTTCTAATGGCAAAGTAGACAACATACGCGCCGTTTTATTTCTCAATTCGATGCTATCCTCCAGATACCCCTCCGCCACTGTGGAACTTTTCCAACCTCCGTGTCTTTTTAAGTTAGTCATAGTTGCTCCTGCATTAGCTAGAGCAGTAGCAGAAGTGTAACGAAGGCAATGTCCCGTATAGGAAGATGGGTTTGGCAATTCTAAATACATTGCGATTTTGCTGGTAATTTTCCCAAACATATTTTTTCTAATTGGCTGAGATGTACATTTATTTTGTTGGAAGCGCAAAAAAATCGGTCAATACCTTTAGGACGCAGACATATAAAGTCTTAATAAAGGCAAAGCAGAGAATTCTTTTTCATCCCCAATTGTAAATTTCTTCGATACACCAGTTTTACTTTCCGGTACGTTCACTACCATAACGGAATCCCGGTTCTCTATATCCGATATCTTCATATTCAAAAGTTCCTGACTTCTGCATCTTCCAAAATAACCCATAATCAAAACAACCTAAACCAAAAAAGGAAATAAATACACACAAAAAGGAAAATAAGAAAAAAATTACCTTATGCAATAAATGAATTTCATTAGGAGCGTTCTTTAGAAATCTGATAACATCATTAGGAGATAAAACAGCAGACTTTTTCGGCTTATAACTCTTACTCTTCCGTTTCAAAAAAGCTTCTAGTTCATTGAACTTGGCGATATCTCGCTTCTCATGTATATTCACCTTCGATTTTAGCATTGACCATTTAGTCCATAAAGAATTCGAACTATACGTTTCTGACTGCAACGAATAAACCCAATTACTACCAAATCTACCGAAAAACATAGAATATTCCTTACCAATTCTTGAAAATATGCCAGTTTCAGTGGCATCTTTTGGCATAACATTATTCCGTGTCAGCCACTCCACATATATCTTGTATTCTTTTTGGTGTACGGCTTCACTTTTCGATGGAATTAATGATTCTCTTGGTTTTTCAGCATTTTTCAAAATCTGCTCCATTATATTTGGGGTAGGACACACGTTTTTAACGCAAACACAGTTTGATAACAAAGTTCTGTTTATAAACAAGTAACAATTCTGTTTATAAACACGTAACATAGCAACAACCTAGCAACAACAAAACTCTTATAATCAATGGTACCTGATTCAAATATACTGGGAAGGTAATAAATTGGTACATTTTTTCCGTTTTAAAAATAAACAATATTTTATTGAAATCGGTCAGAAATAAAATTTATGTACCACGGGAATTAATAAGCCTTAATAACCTCAGGTAATTGCCATCGGCAATTAAGGCCCTTATAATTCCCTTGATACATAAATAACTATTTAACAACCTTTTTTTTAAAATTCAATACGAAAAATGTCTCGAAAAACTAAAAATTGATACTTGACATATTTGAATAGAAGAAAGTAAACAGTTCTCTATTTTTTAATAGGTACATCTAACAATATCTTTATTTATGATGAATGTCAAAATAAGATATTTCGTTCGTTGAAGAACGTTTTCATTTGTGTGAAATTATATTTTAAAAAGCACAAAAGAACTCTTTTATGAATGCATGAATGAGAATAAAGTGTAATCATTGAAATAAATACTACTCTTTTGAAATTGTCTCATAAGTCGCATAATTTTAACTAGAGGTTACCGTCGACAAACAAACTGGATGATTTAACAGAGTTATGTCCTTTGTGTAGGGCTAGAAGTGGCTCTAGAGAGCGGAAGTTTGTAGGGAATCTTGGGAGAATGGTAGGGTTAAAACAATATTTTGATATAGAATTGCACTGACAAAAGCAGGTTACGATGCGAATTTACATAAGCTTCCTTGTGGAAATGGTAATTGTCGATAAATTAAAAGTAATGGAGATTACGTACAAATCAAATCGACCTTTGAATATACTTTATATTTTAAGTTTTTCTTACAGATACGGTTGTGATTGTACAAATACGTAAAACCACCATTAAATTAAAAATTATAATAATTTTACTCTCATCCGCCTGTTGTTTCATCTGGGATCATGCCTTTGTAGGCAAAATGTATCTTTATATTTTACCATTTAACAATGAAATTATAGTTGAACAGTTACCTGTTTTCTTGTACTAAGTTGCTACCAATGATTTGTTTATAAATTCGCGATTACCGCCGTAGTATTCTAATTTACAGGTATAGGCTAGTCAATATGATATGAAGATATGTCTTATTAACAAATTATTAGAAAGACAGTAGGTTTTATTTTTAGAAGTCAATAATGAAGACAATATGCGAGTCACATTTTTATTTCTAAGTAGATAAGAAGGTTTTGTACGGAGCAGAAATAACTTCTTCGTAGGAAGATTTTTTTACTGGAATTTGTCCATTCGTCCTCTAAATGTGAATGATCCATCCTTCTCTTTAAAAGTTCACCCATCATCTAAGAATGTATTGCAATTTTTTCGCATTAAAATATATGTTTTCACTGAAAATACTACATAATTATTCTTGAAACATCACTATATAATCCTTGGTTTCAGCAAATGTTAGTAGATATACGTATATCTGTGTAAAGATAAATATTTTTAGCTCGCATTTTAGTTAACAGTAAATTTATAATGAACGTAACTACAACTAATATTAATATCTATTCTGTTGTAAGCAATTACTAATTTTACTGTCTTAAAGATAAATATGTTGTTTAAAATGAATGTTGTTTAGAGGCACACGTAATAGTGTAGTTTTGTAGCAAACATCTATACAACGTACCATTTCAGTTTCTATGATATTTATGAATTCTATAATATTCAAATTAACACAAGCTGCAAGTGCACACGTAACAACATATCATTTTATACTTACTGTCTTACGAATGTCCCACAAAAACTCCTTATTAATGAGACATATATGTTTGTATACTAGACGTTAACAACACAATGTGCTTCTGCGCATGTGTAAGAGAAATCACATGAAAACTTCTGTAAAATTTCACAATAAATTAAGTAAACGTATAGTTCAATTGCAGTACATTGTATTACCACACTATTTCTGAAATTACCTAATTTTATTAGGTAAAAACACATACACTTGATTATTCCTTAATGTATAATGTAAATTAAAATTTTAGGTTAAGGTTTTTTTTAACAAACAGCTTTAATTAATAATTTACTTTATTTTTTTTTGAAATACCAGATGTGTGCCACGAGAATTAACATAAATTAAAGTAATTAATATGAAACTTAACAATTACATAATGAGAGTTTACTTTGTCAGTTCAAATAAAAATTATTAATAAAAATAATAAACAACACAAATTACACTATTTACCCGATGTTTTGAAAAAAAAAATGCCTCTAATAGGATAGCAAATAATAACACATTTTCCCTTACAAATGTGTATGAGTATTCGTATTTGTTGGGATACCGGTGCCAGATATATTTTTTTTATATCTAACTTTGACCATTTTTTTTTCAAAAAATAATTTATTGATTGAAATTTTTCTCAACGAAATTTTATATGTTGCAATTACATTAGTGTTGTTAGTGATCTATTACTTTCTCAACGATTCTTTAACTTATACATTTTTTGAGGTAAGGTTTTCTATATAGGTTTTCACAAAATTTAATTTGATTTAAAGAAAACTAGTTAAAATTGTATGAGGGTAAAATATCTACATTATCTTTTTAAATTCGCATATTAATATTCTAATCTTGACTTATAGCAGATCTAACAGACCTGTTTCCAACCGTATATTAAGTATACGTGACTGAGTGAGTTATGTTCTTTAGGTATCGTATTTGTCGTTAACTTATCAGAATTTATGTACCCACGTATCTTCCAAATCATAAAATGATAGCATACGCAGCAATATTTTCTAATAAGGTGTGTCATACAAATGCCAAAAAATATTTATAGTATGATTAAAATTTTGCTTTTACAAATACATAAAATAGGTAGTAAACAAGGTTTTAATTGTATTAATTTATTTTATAGAAAAAATAAACTACAACATTTGATATACCATGTTTATATTTGAACATAGATCAAAATGAGAAAGGAATATATGAAACTTTTGCTAAAATATGAATTTGCTAGCTTAGACATTTTTATAGGGTTCACATAATTTAAGGCATTAATTTCAAGATTAATTTCAGCATGAAATGAATTACTAGTAAATAAAACGAATAGTAGCTGACTATTACTGTACTGGACAAAAATAATGCGACATTCTTTACGCCATTTTTTATTTGGGCGTCCATGTTTCAATATACAGGGTGTTAAAATTACATTTTTAAAAATTATTTTTGTTAATAATCCCATTGTTTTGTAAGATACGCACTTGAAATTTTGTACGTACTTTTATCTTATTCGAATAGAGGTAACTGAGGGATGCAGTACCCTTTATCCCTTTCAATTATTTCCAAGTACGCCTATGCGTTTCTTTAAATAAAACCAAAGTACAGACTACAAAACGTTTTTATAATTGCTATATAAGATTGTTGTATACATTTTTTATAGAACTGTTATACATTACCAAAGTGTTTTATAAAAATGGGCCCTTTTCGATTCTATAAGTATCGTATAAAGCCATTTAAGGTCGCCGTAAAATGATCAAATTTTTGGTGTTTTTTAGATACTAGAATCTCGAAAAATAGATAACGTAGAGCAAAATTAATATCAAAAATAAAATTACTGATGTTTTGTTTATCCACTTTTACTATTTACTCTCCTCAAATAATATAATAACTTTTAAAATGCATTTGTATGACACACATTATTTCCCTATTCTAACCCCACATTTTAACAATTATTTTCACATACTATGAAAAACACACTATATGTTAAACTCTAGATAAAATATCTTTAACACAATTTTTTCAATAATATAAAGTTTTTTATTTATCATTTCCATTAACGTTGTATTACTTTGATCCTGGATCCTCCGCCATTTCTTTAAATAGCCATCATATAAGATCAGAATTTTTAAATTTCTTTGGGGATAGTGCCTAAATAAAACAGTTGGGTTTTTGCTATTTACAACTAACTTCATAAATTGTGAATGCTTAATAGAATACCACCTAATTTATTTATTATCGATATTTATTTACATTGATATCAATGCCAATATTTTTAGAATTGCCTAAAAAAATATATTTTATGACAACAAATTAGTACAAAGGTATAAGCCGTACATTGAACAACATAATGATTTCGAAATGAATGAAATAGCATTTTTATCTCTACCTGTAATTTAGAGTTCCAATAATTAATTCGACTCTAAACCATTTTCAGGAAACAAGTTCTTAAATAACTCCGTTTTCGAGATACATTTTTTTTAAATAACACATTAACATAAATATTTCAAATTATCTAACGTACAATTTTAAAACTGAGACTTAAACAGGGTAAATCTTGACTGAACTTATGGTAGTTATACGGAATGTTCCACCACTTCTTCGATTGTTATCTGGAAAATACTGAATTTTGCGGCATGGCAAAGTCTCTAAGGCGAACAGAACTAAAATATAGAGAACTTCTCAGAACTTCTTATTATACCAGAAATCGACACCTTTATTATATTGTATGGGGACATCCTATACATAGGTTATTTATTATTTTAAATGGGACACCCTACCAAATGCCAAATTTCTAATTTGGTGAGTCGCTATACACAGGGTGTCCGTGAAAGGTTGGGAAATCTCGGAGCTAGAGATATTGGTGACCAAAAAAGTCGATTGAGCCAAATATGCCTTATCCGAATGTTGCTGGTTTAAAAAATACAGAGCGTTCAATGCTAGAATTTTATTTAGAAATATCTCAATAACTTTGAAACCTGTATTTTTGAAACCAGCAACATTCGAATAAGGCATATTTGGCTCAATGGACTTTTTTTGGTCACCAGTATCTCCAGCTCCGAGACTTCCCAACCTTTCACAGACACCCTGTATAACAGTTATATTATAGGAAACAATATACCTCTACATGATTTAAAACCCATTTACTCTGGAATTTCTCAAGGATCGATATTAGTTTTATTACTGCGCTGATGATTCTCAAATTTTAAGAAATCATGCATCATTGACTACTCAGTTCTTAACCTATCTTTATCTGTATCCCAGAATACTAAATTTTCCATTACTTTCGGTAATGCTCTAATACTTATAGGAGAAAAGACAGAAACCAAACAGCAGAATTATTGCATTGTTAAAGCACGTTATTATATTACCCTGTGGACAAAACAAGAAGTCTTCAGTTTTTATGACTATAAACCAGTTGATTTTGCCACTACGATTAATAAGCGGTTGCAACTTTTTTCATTTCGCACGAACCATGTAAACAAAACAAGGGCGATGATTAAAAAGGCTTTTCACGATATTACATTATTTACCTCTTTTCGTAAAATTCGTTAATAAAGAAAATTAGAACGTTCAACTTTGCTCGTTCTTTGTAAAAGAGTATTTGAAAGTTTTCCATGTGGAGCATCCCAAATAATTTCCACCTGTTTTGTTCTAGATACAGATGTGTTTAAAATAGAATATATTTTCCTTGAGTTTACTTAATAGGTAGCAATAAATTACACTTTGAAAACAAATCCTGCATAAATATCAAATGTTGAACAATAAATAATTATCGAGGAAATCTTTCGAACACGTCTCGTAAAAATTTAAGCATTACGAGTTTGACTCGTGACTACCTGACTAGGTACTTGAAACCTCACAACACCGTTACATATTAACAGCACATGAATATTTTAAAAACAATAAAACCATCTCAAGTAGCCTGCTCTGAGAACACTCTAAACAAATACCTCTCTCAGGTTATGGCAAGGACGCCCGCACGTCCATTTCTTATGGAGGAAAGAGACGAGGATACGGTATCATAGCAACGCTGGGGCAATCGATGGCTTTCGCTCTCCGAGACAGAGGTAGACCTTCGACGTAAAGTTGCAGGGTAAAATTGACGAGCTGCATTAAAGCTTGATTATTCTACAGGTATGGAATGTTCAAGTCTTTCTTTTGCATAAGAGGAATGAGTTATTTTTATACAAGACAACCGAAATCACGGGCGATGAAATCGCAAGTGAATTAATGTCGGGGGACAATAGAATTTTATGGTCGAGTGAAAAATAATGTTTTTTTTTTCTATAGCCCTAATATGGACGCGGTTAGAAAGAAAAAATTTTGAAATTATTTAAAGCGATTTGTTTTCTATGGAATTTGATTATTATACAAAGTCATCCTTTTGAGTTGTCATTATATGGTCATAATAGCTTAGAATTAGTATACTTCCTGTATTGTCTAAAGTGTTGGAGAAAATTGCACAGGATCAAATAAATAAAAATAATATTTTATCTGCTAGTCAATTTGGCTTTCGTTACCATCATGGTACTGCTACTGCTTTGTTAATGTAACTGAAGATTTATTCTGCGCATATGACGGTAGCCTTAATATATGCTTAACCTTACTGGACTATAGCAAAGCGATCGATACTCTAAATCATGCTACTTTAGTTATAAAACTGAAATATTTTGGTTTCAATGACAATGCTCTTAATTTTTTTAATAATTATTTAAACATGGGGCAACAGCGAGTTACATTTAATAACACATTTTCCGACCTCACTCTTTTGAACAAGGGTGTTCCTCAGGGCAGCATTTTGGGACCGTTACTGTTTTCTCTATATAGCTCTGATTTATGTGAGATCGGTCAGTGATTGAGCGGTTTAAGGCATCAGTACTTGAATCGAGGTGACTAGATTGCTGTGGGTTCTCTCCTGCACAAGTTTAAGACTTCTGGGGTAATCCTCGTAATTAGAATGAGGAGGAATTATTATTATTATGTTCGCGTTTAACATTCTGACAGATCTCATCAGTATGTTGATGACACGCAAATTTATTATTCATTTCCTGTCAATGATATTAATTTGGCTGTTCGTAACATCAACTCTGATCTTAGTAAATTTTCTAATGCGCATGGTCTGGTTCTTAATGAAAAAAACTCAAATATTATTATTCGGTCCTCAGCTGTTATTCATTCGTATCCACCCTTCATTTCAAATTATGCTGAATAATACGGTGCTGCAACCTTTTGACAGGGGTCTAAATCTAGGTTTTCCTTTATATGCAGATCTTACATTTGGCACTCATGTATATAATCTATTTAGAAGGTGTTATAGCAAATTAAAAATTTTATGCCTGTATAAAAGTATTCTAAGTACTGAAATTAAATTAAGACTCCTTAGTATTATCTATTTTTAATTATTATCTTGTAGTTTACTGGCCCACATTGTTACTTAAAGATAGAGCGCGTCTATAGAAAATTCAGAATTATTGCAAGTGTACTCTACGCGGATCTAATATTTGAATTAATATGACTAGAAAAAGATAATCAGCTATCAAACACTACACCAAGATCTTTAATTTCCTCGTAACGTGTTAAAGCTGACATACCTTTACTATAATCAAATATTAGTGGCAGATTTTTAAAAGAATACGTACATGTTTTACATTTATTTATATTAATAGATAAATAATAATCAGTATACCAAGTATAAACATATAATCTACAAGGCAGCATCAAACAATTAGTTTTAGATGATATAATCAAGAACAATTTCAAGTCGTCGGCAAACAAAAGATGATTTGATTTTAAAGATTAGGATAAATCATTTACGAACAGGATAAAAAGAAGTTGCCCCTAATTGGAGCCTTGGGGCACTCCTGATCTACTTGAAACCGTTATAAGAGACGTACAGCTTTTCATTTATAAGAAACCATAACGTTCCAACTTGCAAAGAAATATATTATGATTCAACTTGTCAAAAGTCTTTAAGAAGTCTGTGTAAACAACATCAAGTTTTTCTTTGTTATCAACATGATTCGCCGTATACTGAGTAAACTCAACCAAGTTAGATAACGATTAGGGAAAAAATAATGCTGATTTGGTGATATGTACGTCTTAACCATATCAAATATTTGCTTGTACAGACATCTTAAAGACCTTTGCGACGTTAGACAATATGGCAATAGGGCGATAACAACTCAGGGTTACCGCTTTTTAAAGTTCATCGTGTTTAGTCATTGTAAAGTCAACAATTATTTCTTCTTTGGTATCGTTTTGTGTGGTTGTTACTGTCCGAAATATATGAAAACGGGATAAAAGAAGAATTATTATTATCCAATATTGGGGCCAAGGTGCCAAAAAAATCTGGATTGACCCATGAAAATGAATATAAACTAATTCAAAAATAGAAGAACCAAAGAACACCAAGGATCTAATTGAGAATGTATTGTTAGCATGTTTTTCTGAAAAATCAATGAAAATGCAGCCCTCAAGTTTATTGTCATTTACTCAATGCTTAAAAGTACTATACTGGTGAATGAAAATATGCCGCTTAAAATTACGTAGATAGTATATCAATTGAACTTGTTTGTAGATACAACAAACTCATAGCTTTCATAAAACAATCAACTAGCGATTACAAACCAAAATATCTTACATTTTTAACCCGTAAGGTGTCATAAAATAAATTTCTATAAACTGCTGCAGTTGATGAATATCTCCTTGTCAAGGTAAAGCTCAAAAAAATAAAACTATAATAGGTTTACATGGAATGCAGTTGGAATTAGTTGCACAAATGATGGAAACATTGACGATCTGTAATGCTTGTTTCTTTTCTCGACACCAAAACCAAGAAAGACCGGTCGCTCTGAATTACAAATAAGATATCTGGAGTCTTGAAAATTGAAGAAATTCTTCATCAACAATCGGCAGAAAAAATGCACTATTCAACCTGTAAGAATAAACACCATTATGTTACAACAACAAAATTTTGGGCTCGTCTAACCCAATTCCTATAAACTAATACAAATGTGTCTGCTTCTTGTCCGTTTTGATCTCATAAGTTATTGACAGCAGCTATGATACGTTTGAGTAAATCATCAATAGTATGTATCCACTTAGATGCGATATACTTAATTTTTAAAATATCTCCACAAAAAGAAGTCCGAAGGTTTAGTCAGGAGATCGTGGCGGCCATGGTACCAATCCTTCTCGTCCAATCCCTTAGTATTAACGCTTGGATACGCTGTGCATAGCATGGATATAAAACTAAGCCTCGTATATGATACGCCACACTGCTGTAATACGCCGTGGAGGCCCTGGACCTCTTCCTCAATTTGGTTGCAAATGTTTCGTATCAAGCCCGCGTTGAATTACACTTGCACTCACTGCATAATGCGGTCGAAGTAGCTATATTTGGTACATTTTTTTTATGATATTACCTCCATTTTTCATAACGCATCTATTCCCAAATTTTTTGGAAAGTTGTAAATTATCCTCTACACAGTATGCGCCAAAAGTATGGAATAAATTCAATAAAAACGAAACAATTATTTTTTGGAAAAAATCCTCGAACAGGTCGATTTTTAATTTAAAAAATACATATTTTAGCGTAAAATGCGATTTTCAAATGTCATTTGTTTTCGAGAAATGACGTCATCGATTTTTTTTAAATGGTAACACCATATTTTTTTCCTTGATTCTGAAATATCGTTTAATTCTCTATCAGACAGTACTAAAATTTTGCCCTCTTACATAGGAAACTTTTCGAGTAAATGACGATTGAATGTTAGAAAACGTAAATTTTATCCATAAAAAAGTAACAATTCTGAGGTATGTAAAATAAAATACAATTGATTAAATTTTATACTTAAATTAAATGTTCGAATTGCCATCCACCAACTTCTTGACAATGTACAAGTCTGTGAAGAAATTCTTCTTGCACATTATGAATGATGTCTGGGGTAACTCAGCGTATTTCGTCCCGAATGCGATTTTGAAGTTCTTCTAAATTACGTGGTTTATTAATGTACACTTTTGACTTCAAGTATCCCCATAAAAAATAGTCAAGAGGTGTAAGATCTGGCGATCTTGCAGGCCATTCTATCGGTCCGCGTCTGCCGGTCCACCTCCCAGGAAAACAGTTGTCCAAAAAATCTCGTACAGGGCGCGCATAGTGCGGAGGTGCACCGTCTTGCTGAAACCATATGGTATCGTCAGGAATGTCAGGGTCATTATCGTTAGGAAAAATTACTGCAAGGGCTGGAACAAGGTCATTTTCTAGAAACTCTAAATATCTTTGTCCTGTAAGGGTTCCTTCAAAGAAGAAAGGCCCTACTATTCTATCGTCCAGCCCACACATTTCATTTCTGAGGGTGTTGGGTATGTGCCTCTGCCATCCAATGAGGATTTTCCCGACTCCAATATCTGCAAGTTTGACGGTTTACTGTACCATTCAGATAAAATGTGGCCTCATCTAACAAAAGTATTTGCCGGTGTAAATTTCTATTTCCTTGACATAATTCCATTAGAATTTCGCAAAAGTGTAAGCGGCGATCGGGATCATCTGCATTGAGTTCCTGCACAAGTTGAATTTTGGATGATATTTTTCCTTCCTCAAGATACGTAGCACTGTGCTCTGACTAGTGTCATTGTTTAATGCAACCAATCGTGAAGAATTATGAGGATTATCCACGATACTTATCAAAATGTTCTGTTTCTGATTTTCATTAATACTTGGACGTCCAGGTTTTGGAATATTTACAACATTGACAGTTTCTCTAAATTTAGACTCTACCTTACTGACTGTTGATTGGCTGATAGGGTGATCTGGATATTTTTCATTAAATAAATCGCAAACTTCCTGCTGAATTCTAGTCATATTCCCGCATCCGATAAGAATTAAAATTTCAATTCTTTGAGTAACAGTTAAATGTGCCATAATTCTTTAAATTGAATAATAATTTCTATGTCGCTTACAATACTTATTAGAAAGTTGGTGTGACAATGACACTTTGCAAAGAATTTCACCTACGTGATCCATAAAAGAACTATGGAATTCGAAAAACTAAACTTGATAACGCTTTTGCTTTATTTTAATTGATTTACGTTTTCTAACATTCAATCGTCATTTACTCGAAGACTTTCCTATGTAAGAGGGCAAAATTTTAGTACTGTCTGATAGAGAATTAAACGATCTTTCAGAAACAAGGAAAAAAATATGGTGTGCCATTTAAAAAAAATCGATGACGTCATTACTCGAAAACAAATGACATTTGAAAATAGCATTTTACGCTAAAATATGTATTTTTTAAATTGAAAATCGACCTGTTCGAGGATTTTTCCCAAAAAATAATTGTTTTGTTTTTATTGAATTTATTCCATACTTTTGGAGCACACTCTATACTCGTATGTAATTCAGTTGTGTAATTCCATAACGTAATAACATTCTATTCGGAATTGATTTATAATTAAGTCATAACAATAGGTATTAGCATCCCATCTCATTGGAATTGTAAAACGTGAAGAACACCACCACCCAATTGTATAGCAAATTCATCAAAGTATTTTGATGACGAACAAAGGGCAGACGTAAATAGTTATTTGTGAAAACTAATGTACCAAATTTATGGAATATTAACTTAGGACAACATTCAATTTTCAGTTTTTGAATGCGGTCAATTAGTTCATAGTAAACTAACCACACTGAAACCCTAGGGCCTGCAAGGACCTTTTGTGTAAACTGGGCCATCATAGAAGGGCTGTGCTAATTCATCTCTAACGAAGTTCGAGATTAATTAAATAGCAGATGTATACGTTAGCATTATGATCTATATTGTTAATGTGTACACTTTGTTTTTATTCATTAGAAGGATGATATAGCAAAAAGATGAATCCACAATTGAATAAAAAATTCCTCTACATTTAACAATCTGTAGTATATCGGACATGAACAAATTTATATGAATACGAGCATAAATTAAATAAATATTCACAGCATTTTTCAAAAAGTTTCTTTAGCATCGTTCCTGTCTACCGAATATGTCACCCTTTCGCACAAATTACCAATTTTTGAGCTAATACTTGTAATTGTTTAGAAAAATTTTATAATTATCATTCCTCTAGTTACTGGGGAAAATTATGAAATATCAGTGCTAAAGTGGTATTACCTAAATGAATTACTTATTATTAATTTCTAAAAGCTACCATGATGCTTTGAATTATTGTTGTTGATTTATGCAAGTTTAATGTTCACTGATTTTGACTCAATATGTGCCTGAATGTAGCAAATATAACAATTTAATTTTATAATTTTTATTCATTGTACATTTATAAATACATATGTACATATCAATTGTGTCATTATGTGTCAAATTCTTCGCAACGTTTTAAATTCTAATACAAATTCTGTATCATTTCTTGGTTAGTATAAATAATGTTATTTTTTGTTTGGTTTAGTTTCTAAATAAATTTAACAAAAGTATACTTTCGCTTAATGATGGATTTTTTGAATTATTTTTATCAGTTTCTTAAGTAGTAATTGCAAATTTGTTATTAAACTGTGACATAAATGCGTCAATATGTCCTCTTGAATATGCTGTATTTTTACTTTCCCGTTTAAGTAGGCTACCATTGCTATTTTTAGTTATAGAGAAATATTGCTAATCATGTCAAATATGTAAATATATCAATGATTTATAAAATATATTTTGAGGAATACCTGCATTTAGAATTATACACTTCAAAGCTTTTATTAGATTCAATTTGAACTTCCTGTACAAACTTCCTTTTTGGTTCACTTCGATATTTGTCAATTTTAATACAGATTATAATTAAATATACCCTTTTAATAATCAAATACAGTAGATCAGTTAGAAAACTTATCTTAATTACAATGTCGACAAGACCCAAATCTAAAGCCAGGCCCATACTGTCCAGACCTATTTTAGACACTATCAGCACTGAAAATGACATGTCTGGTCCCTATTGAAACATTTGCACAGATTTCAAGACGATTGAACAAAGCCTACAAAGTTTATTTAATCAGTTTTTCTCATTAAAGTGGTTTTATTGTGCCTAAAACTAGTTTCTTAACATTGCCTATTATTATTATTATTATATTTTATTATTATGTTATTCTTGCCAAGTCCATACTACATAAGTTTTTATATATTTTTAGGTATTATTAATATTGGGTAGATATTGTGGGTGTAATTCAACGCAGGTTGGGGCTTTTGTCCACTGAGTAGTTAGTTTCACACAATATTATTAATACCTAAAAATATATAAAAACTTTTACATAAAAGGTGAACATTTTTCAAGTAGGTATTGTCATATTTAATTCATTGACAGGATGTCACTTTTTGTCATTGTCGATATTTAACTTCAAATAATTTTAATTTTTATAATAATTTTTATAGTTAGATATTTGATTCAATTTAAAGGAGACCACCTGAAGAAGCAATCCTAAAAATGCAGAAATAGGTCAGATAATTTGTCGTGTTCCCACTGCCAAAAAGTGAAGTTAGATATTTATAGAGTGTTTCATTTCCAGGTTAGTAAATTAGATTTTCTTTAGATAATTATTGAATAGAGCTTTGTCTGTGGAATTGTTCATTAGCATACCTAGATGTTTGGTATCAAAGAACATACATATGACTTCATTGATAGGAATTGTAGGAGATTTGATTTATATTAGCTTAAAATACCTTTCTAAAACCGTAAAAAAGTGTTACAAAAGCTAATCATAAGGAATATATGGGTAGATATTGTGGGTGTAATTCAACGCAGGTTGGGGCTTTTGTCCACTGAGTAGTTAGTTTCACTATTAATACCTAAAAATATATAAAAATAGTATCTGATATTTTAAATTTCAAAATTGTTTATATCTTTCGATGCAAACATTATCCACATAAATTTTTAAATAAATTTAAGACTATAAAAAATGTTGTCGTATAAAGTTCTAATTTACACTACAATATTTTTCATGCTTTTATGTGGAATAAAATCATTGTATTATAAGTCGCCATGTTTAAACGAAGATTTGTTGTATCAGCGACTGCCGCCATTATGTAAAATTAGTTGAAAGCCTTATTAAAATTATATCTGAAACATGATTTTACTATTTTTGGAAGATTATTTTATAACAAGGTGATTAAATATTTATACAATGATTATATAAATTAAAGAAAGCTTAATTTTAATATTTTATAATTTATATTTTATAATTTTAACGGAAATGTGGTTTAAACTAAAGCGCATTTTTTTTTGTCACAAACACATATATAGTTTATCAATAAAATTTGCGACGCAATAAAATTTTTGTTGTTGAAACACAAAGTCCTGATAATATTCTGGAATATGCAAATGTTCTCCATAGAATTTAGCCTATCCTATTTTTAAATATACCCACAAATAATTATGAATCTACGTTGTACACCAATCGTAAATGATTTGTTTCTAATATTCTTCACTAATAAAAAATATAATGTAAATAAAAATAAAAATACAGACTATAAAACGTTTTTATAGTTGCTGTATCAAATTGTTTTAAAAGTGTTGTATACATTTTTTATAGAACTGTTGACCAAAGTGTTATAAAAGTGGTTCCTTTTCGATTATATAAGTGTATATATAAAGCATTTAACCACGCTATAGGAATTTGAAGCTCCTATAAAATTTATTTTATAGCAATTTATACAATCTTTATAAAATGTATTTTGCTAGTTAAGTACATGGGATAGGAGGAGACATAGACCTGTTGCATTGCATCTAAACCGTAAGCACGTTTAGGTCTTTTTAGTAAATAATTGTTTTTACCCAATAATACACATGAGAGTTTACAAGGATAGTGACTGGAATATTGAATTTCTGAAATTATATTAAACTGGTCAAGAATCTCAGAACCATGACCGTCAGCTTTCGAAGTTTGTTGGAGGTATAATCAAATTACAATCGATATTGGACTGATTTGTCTACTGAAGCAACTGCAACAGCAATAATCGAATGCCTTAGTAGCAATGAATTGATCACAGAACTACTGAAATTCTGAATAATCAAAGAATCATACAATTACAAATGAGCTCTTTATTGTCACTTAAATATAAACAAATAAAAGATTTATTATCATAGTATAACTATTAATTATACATATAATAAACGTCCTCAAGCCATTCATTCTTGAAGGTGCAGAACGTTTAAAATAATTTTAGGAAATCAAATATTGGATGTAAATTTTTGATACTGTATTTTATAAAAAATTGAGACAAATACGTATTTGGTGATGCTGAACATGCTTGGTGTTTCACCAATATTTTCGCTGCATTCACTCATATCTTATTCTGTAACTTTTTTTAAAAGACACAAGAGACAATACAACAGAAAATAAAAAATAACAATATATTATGTAGTAGTCCGTAACAAGCACAGCAGAATAAAATATTAACAAATTTGCAATATTCACTAAAAGGACTAATTCAAACCAGAGAATAAACAACATATCCTAATTTCTGTTATACATAATGTGGCATATTAAAGGAAGAACCAACAAAAATGAATCGCTTTAACTTCCAAAAACATGTTTTATTGAAACAAAAACAAAATCACATTAATTTTTGGAATGCGTCTTTTGGCAAATTCTGATTTAAACCTTATATGCACGGAAAAAACTCAACATAAAAAAAGTTAGATAATAAATGTTAGCGAAAATGCTAGCAACTAGCGCCCCCTACTTTGTACAAAGAAAACTAATACCACCAAGCGTGTTCGCCTACACCAAAAACGGAAGTGTCAAATTTTAATTAAATATTGTTGTTCTTTAGAAAAATTACATCTAAAATTTGATTTTTTTTAATTATCTTACACGTCCTGTACCTCTAAAACGTAGTAGTAGATTTATTAAGCAATCCCCAACTATTTTTTCACCCTGTATATTAATTGTACAAAATGGGTTCTTATGTAAAATTAATTGAAATTTGAAGTTATTAGGAAGCTTTCGATTATATTTTTCTAAAAAAATATATGAGAAACAGTTACAAAATGATGAATATATTCTCATCACAACTATATTTTGACTACGCACATATATCAGTAACTTATTTAAAAGTTCATTGTATTCAACATAAATTAACTTATGTACAAAACTCTGTTCACGTTTGTGTATGTTTTTTTCGTTTTTGTTTTGCTACACACATTAACACCAAATCCGCTCTGACCCTTTTCAACTTTTTTCAAGGATGAAACTTAATGATTTAATGAATAAACTAACCGGCACGGCACTCAGAAACTGAGTTAAAATGTTGCTGGAAGATTTACAGTATTTATAACGTACTTCAAAAACCGATATTTTTCTAAAACAAAATACTCTAAAATAAAAAGTTATAAAAACACTGAAAATGGTAAATTGTGTTTATGAGTTTCTGTAGTACGGAAATTTCATCACAAACAACTGATAACATTAAAGTATTTTGAAAATATACAGGGTATCAGGAATATAAGTGCCGATACTAAAGGGGCGTAATCTGAACAAAAGCAACAAAAAACTCTTATGAAAAAAATATCTGACACGAATCGTTTTCCTACAAATACATTTCAGAATTAAAAATACAACTGCGTTACGAAATTACAAACTAAGGTACAAATGGGGTTAAGTAAAAGCTCCTGTAACGTAATTAGTTCTTTTTATCAGTATTAATGAGGTAAACAGTAGAAGTTTCCCAAAAAATTATTAAAACTAACGTACTATAATATACATTACAATCCATTACTTGCTGCTGTTAACCTCAAATTATTATGAGTAGTAGTATGGCTACTGTATTTCGTTTCCCTGTACCTAGTGTTTGCTTGATGGTTGTGGATATACACACCTGAACAAAAATTGAACAGTAATTATGACCAGCTGCATGACATATTAGTTTATGGCGAGTCTGAAAACTCTTTGGCTAAGCTTGTTTTACGCAAGCAATGGTCATTTTAAACATTTGTACTTAACTATTTCACATTTTAATTGTTGTGAAAAGACCTCTAAGAAAAATATTCACAGTAAATATGTATAGGTGAATTTGTGATTATTATGCACAAACACCTGGCATGGTAGGTGTGCGATGTTTTCACATATTCAAGACCTGTTTGCTGTCATAATTCTATTAGGGTCGATCAGAGAAAAAAATTGTGAGGGTAAATAAGTTTTGTTTTATACAATTTATCATACAGCAAAATAAAGGCACTCATATCCCTATCTTTACTAGTACTCTTTAAATCTCTGTTGTGGTGAAGTGTAAATCAGTATACAGTAGATACCATGCAATCGATATTATTACTAAAAAGGTTGTTGTTGGAAGTTATTATATAGGTACTAGGTGACCCGACAAACGTTGTTTTGCCATATGAATTATTTCTAGTGAATACTTTGGCAGTTACATAAAAAATAACTAACTTATTATAAGTGTGTGGAGATGTGGTATATGACTAAAAGAGGAACGGAGCATTGTGAACGATGACAGCCTATAAGAATAACAAAACACGAAACATTAATTTTTTGAATTATTTCGCGTGCCTGCAATTTTACTTGTTTGACGGCCCAAATGAGCCCCTTTATGTCTTGTTGACATTGTTCACTGTACAAAATAATAGCTGTTGTTGGCAGGAGTTCGTGACGTGTTGCGTACTTTTGAGGTTATGTAGATCTCTTAATTAATTAATAATGAGAACTACACTTAAAATTAATAATTTTATTAATTATTGATAAAATAGAAAATAAATAATTATGACCCAGCAAATTAATAATAAATTTACTTGAGAATTACACTTAGAAGGTAAAATGATAATTGTAAACGTCACTATTACGCTCGATTCATACACAATAATAATGGTCGAAAACTGTGTAGGGAGTGAGAGAAGGCTTATTGTGAGAGAGACAGGAGACCGGCTTCGTTCTCATCCCTACTCCGTGCTGTTTACTGGGTGAGAAGTGACACCGGTAGATGCCTGGTGGAGATAACTGATCTAGTCATAATCGATCAGTTATCGACCAGGGTTAAAAATTATTAAATTACTAAAATGGTTATTAAAAAATAGGGGCTTGTGATAGAAGGATGAAAATTAAGGGTTGTATGTATTTTTTAATGCCACATCATAAAAAAATAAAAATAAAAAATTTTGTCCAAAAAATAAAAAAAAATTGTTTGGAGTGGACCACCTCTATAACTTAGGGGGGGTATGAAAAATAGATTACGACCGATTCTCAGAGCTACCGAATATACATATAAAATTTCATAAAAATCGGTCAAGCCGTTTCCGAGGAGTATTGCGTCTAAAACTGTAACACGAGAATTTTATATATTAGATTAGATGCAAGATAATTACGTATTAATTTGACAAATGACATATTCAATTCAGAGCTGTCGCTGTCAAGTGATTTTATTCACATTGATCTTCAAAACATCCAAATTAGTCCGTGTGCATAAATGTACGAATCAACGAATATTGATTTAATTTCTTTTTACTTTATTATAAACGTAATCAGGTTAAAAAACGTATGTTACATAATGAAACTATCAAATTATTTTCAAAATTTAAATTCAGGTTTAGACATATGCAATCACAATGGATGAGATCTGACCTATTTCTGTATTTCATTGTTGGCTTTTCTGAAGGCCTCCTATTTAAATAAATCAAATACCCAAATGCAAAAATATTCACATGTAAATTAAAATTAGTTGATATTAATTGAAACGTATCAGAAGTGTTGATAATTTGTTTAGATTAACACAAATTAAAAGTATTCATCAAATTCATTCAAACATTTGCTGCTCAAATAAGATTCTTATTTAGTGCCGTAGCCAAGTATATACTAAAAGTATTTTTAAAAAGTATATGTTAAAAGTATTTATCCAAAAAATATACATTCCACGAAAGCAGCATGTAGTCTAAAAAGTAAAGTTTTTCTTTAGTAAACACTAGCACCCTAATAATATCAGTGTTAATGCTATAGTCGGGTCTCACGGAGCATATCAAATTGCACAGCTTCTGCTGCAACAAATATGCAGAGGCCACATCAGAATCCTCCACTCGTCCTTCAGCGCTGCCAATGATGTGCGCATGAAAAATTTTCTGGAATATTTTCCCACGAATTTGTCATTTAATTAATTTTTTAGTGGTTTTATGTTTGCGTTCTTAAACATGCAGAATAACTCAACTTCTACAACGTGTTCTCAAAATCATAAACGCCCTAATCTAACAAGTGAAGAATATCAAAAACCAAAACATGAGTGTAAGTGATGCAGTTGGAATACATATGTTGTCAATTAACGAGAGTGTATGTGAGTAGTGTATATCGTGCAATAAAGAGTAGAAAAAATATAGAGCTGTGAAAAATACTGGAAACTCGTGGAAGTAAGAATATAGAGGTTGATGATAGAAAATATACGATTTGTAGAACAATTCATGAATGGTATTTTAAAAATGGGCTTCCGGCAATAAAGAAAATCGGGTTGCTATCTCACAGGATTAAACTTTGCCTAGAATATCCAGAAGGGTGTTTTTGTGAATTATGTGTGGCATCAATTTTCGTTTTATATTAAAATTGAGTATGCTTATAGAAAATGACAAAACGAGGCGAGGAAACTATGTAAGATAAATATTAGAAAAATACGAATTTTTTTTTGTCTTGAAAATATTTAACAGTTGCCAAATATAAGATTTAACTTTCGGTACGTCCACCATGTTTCTACCTTTGTTACGAAAAAACCGCCGTAATTAACATTTGAACGAATTTGTTCTCGAGGTTAAAAAGTGAAAGGGTAGCTTAAAAGCTTTTTTATTTCGTGCCCTTCGTTATGTACCCCCTCCCCCGTACCTCTCCCTTCCCCCTGTTGTTCTTTCGATGGGAATTAATATTTTATCAGCTTTACATAGAAACCTCAGAAAATACTTTCGTTTATTTTCTTAACCTCGGTCTATGACGCCGTTCTCGTTGGTGGTTAATTGATTTCGGCTTCCACGTCGCAAAGTTCGAGACTTTTATTAAATTAACGTAAAAGGCGAGTGGATAAACCCTAAAGTTACTGATTCCGTTCTGTTACTAACAGCAGCGTACTAGTGCAGGAAGGCAGACAGAAATAAATCAGTCTGATGCAGACGGTCGTCCCGAACAAAGAGCATAATGTCAAAACAGAACCTGAACAAGTACCAAAACCTAATCCATATTTATTCCGACAACAAAGGAGCAAAGAGCAGGATCAATATTAGTGTCATTTGAGAGAATCATTCATGAGATTACATCAAAGGAAATATGTGATCTCGCGCGCGTTTCTGTTAAAATTAAATAACCCCATTTTCATTACTTATGCACTTTTTGTTCTCTTGCAATTTGGTCCCGGTATTTCCTTACTTGTTCCATATTTCAGCTTCCAGATAAATTAAATTGCATTAGTAATTCATCATTTCTTTCGTCTTGTAGTTAAGTTTACAGTTAATTTTATTGCAATTAGGGTCCCAGCAGAAATATAATTTAACGTATACGTACTTCTCACATCAATAAACTTTTATAATCAATGACAAGATAGAATTGTACTCTTTTCAGTCGTCATTTCATTTATTTCCTCGGATATTTGCATATACAATATACACTTTTAAATAGCAGGACTTCAGGAATCTTTATAGGACCTCATTTTGAGACTAAAGGTTCTCATAAATATGGATCCTAAAAGAATTCGTGTCTGAGACGTTGATTTTATTTTTTATTTACTTATATATTTTTAACGAAAAAACTGCCACCAGAGAAAATCGTCATGTTGCGGCGAAGATTTTTCGAATTATTCCAGAATTTTAGGTCGATATTTAAAAAATCGGGCAAAACCCTTTTTTCCTACGGAAAGTTGGCGCCTATGATAAGAATCGACTGAGATGGCTTAGATTCATAGATAAAGCTTACATCTGTCCACAATGTCAACTACCATGCGGTCGTCTTTTTGTAGCGTTGCTAAATGTAGAAAGGACAAAAATTAACATTGTTATTAGTAATAATACCTCATAGATAGGTAACAGTTAATCCAGTTAGCTCCAGTATTTTGCATTCATTTTTCATTAGTTCGTTATAAACTGGTAAAACTACATATTCGCTCATTACAGCCACTCACTACCAATAAAAGACACTTCCCATAGGTACAATTAGATAAAATGCCTATTTATTATAACAAAATCGAACGAAAGGAATAGATAATAGACAAGTTTTAATGTAACCGCGGCAGTCTTGTTCAATAACCTAGAAAACCAAACCGGCGAACTATATTGTGGGAAAGTATCTGCACCCAACACAAATATCTTTATTTAATAACTATAAAACGTTTAAAAATTAAAAAAGGCACTAAAAACTGAAGAAGAACACAAAATTGCAACGTAAACACAGGAATTGAATTATGACATGACAGCGATACCGACTGAGCGACTGTTGCATGCTTGTAGAGTAGGCAACCAACTTGTTTGTTGGTTGCCTACTCTACATTGAGGGCGTTAAATAAGGATTTAAAATAATATCGAAAACAATTTTTTTTGGCTTTATAAATAAGTTTGGAATTTTTTTGAAGGGTGATTCCGTTAATTCTTATTTTTCCCTATCCCCTCTTAAAATATATATATTTTATTGTTGTTTGTTGTTGAAATAATATTAGCTCATATTATGAGGTGTGTCAAACTATTTTATTATTTAAAACCACAAATTAATTCTATTAATAATAATAGCGGCCTAAGCAGTTGAATTTGTTGTATGAAATAGGTGTTATAAAAATTTTTGTCAGGTCGCCGACTGCATATTTTGTCTTGTTATGTTTTATAGTGGACCAGTTTCCAGTTTGAGTTCCCTGTACATTCAAGACTTTTTTAGATAACTTCTGAGTCACTGTGTATAATAAAAATTTCCAAATCTTTGACGCCCTGTATCTTCGAAACGGTAAATTGTTGGATATAGATTGGATAAATAATTTATTTTGACTGTACAATCGTTCCTTTCAAGGATGCCGGTAATACCTGAGACATATTGGCAATGTTAATTGCGCTGCTGCATGTGCGTTTGATAAAATATGTTGTTTTTCGTACTTATATAGTTCTCCCTTGGTAAGAATAACTTGCTGAACGTAAACTGAAAGTAAATCATAAAGTTAGTTAGGTAAGAGGTTACAGAATAAACTATGTTTTTGTTTGACATATTCTGTTAGTAAAATCGTAACAGTACTGTCTACGAAAATATATTCGTTCAGATATACAGTGCTTTCGAAAAGTAACGAATAAATTAATTATTTTTGAAATTGAGAACTTTTCGAAAAAATCCCCTGGCACGTCGATTTTATTTTAAAAAAACCCACTTTTTGTCATACGACCCACATTTGTGACGTCATTGTTATTAAAGATATGACGTCATCGACAATTATAAATAGCAACCTTCAATTTTGACCATGCCATTTAAAAGAACGTGTCATTCTACACACATACATAATGAAAAATTATGGTGTTACATAACAAAAATTTCAAGAAAATAATGTTTGAAGATTTTAAAATTTAATTTTCACAATACTGAAAATGATAATGATTATGTAAAAAATCGACAAAATTAAATGTTCAAATTGTGCACCGTTGGCTGCCTGACAGTAGCCAAGACGATTAATAAATTCTATTTGGACATTATCAATAACTTCAGGAGGTATACGATGTATCTCGTGACGAATTCTTGCTTTTAAATCTTCTAAATTAACCGGTCTAGTAACGTATACTTTGCTATTTAAGTATCCCCACAAGAAATAATCTAGGGGTGTTAAATCAGGCGATCTGGCTGGCTACTCAATCGGCCCCCTTCTCCCTATCCAACGATTCGGGAACAGCTCACACAGCACAGCACAGTATTGTGAAAATTAAATTTTAAAATCTTCAAACATTATTTTCTTGAAATTTTTGTTGTGTAACACCATAATTTTTCATGATGTATGTATGTAGAATGACACGCTCTTTCAAATGGCATGGTCAAAATAGAGGGCTGATATTTAAAAAAATTGTCGATGACGTCATATCTCGAACAACCATGACGTTACAAATATGGGTCGTATGTCCAAAAGTGTCTTTTTTTAAAACAAAATTGACGTGCCAGGGGATTTTTTCGAAAACTTCAATTTCAAAAATAATGAATTTATTCGTTACTTTTCGAAAGCACTGTGGATTGCAAACATTGAATAATAGAAATCAAATTATAAATAAATGGCGTCATGTCTCAGAAATACAATGCCATTGGACGAAAATTCTTGGGATAAGTTGGAACTATTTTATTATTGCTAATGGCAAAGAAGAGCTTTCATAAAGTATAAAATTACAGATCATATCAGAAGGCTACTGTGGCGTAACTTTTTGAAAGAATCATTAAAAACCAAACAAATACTTTTAAAAATGTATGGTTGTAATAAAAGTATTGTACGTAATGCCTATGTTAAATGGGTTTTGTCGCACTTGACTCATTAAAGAAGTCTTCAATATCGTGCACAATTAATATTTTAATATTTCAAAAATGTCTTATCAAATTTAAGAACGGATTTGGGTTTCCCATAAAATTCTCTAAAAAATATATCCTCAGTTAACCGTCAGAACTCAGGGAGCTGAAATTTGGGATATACTCGTAAATATATAAAACGTTCCCTGCCAAATCCACTCATTCTTTTTATAGCAAAGAAATGCCCCTAATAAAAAAATCATGTATCATCAATAATATGGAAAACGTGCACTTCTAAGAAATAAATGAAATCGAAATAGGTATAATCGATGCGTATATAACAAGCATCGTTCGTTAAGACTTATCGAGTGGAATTGATAAAAAGAGAATGGGAAAGAATATGATTTACAACTATATACTCTTCTTTGTATATGTTTGTCTAAAAACCTTATATTGTATCTTTCATGAAATAGTAATTATTTTACAGTGTATTAGGTCCACAACATTAGAAATAATTTTTGTAGGTCATACATGGTGTTTAAAAAATAGTTACAAATTCTGAGACATAGTAGAGAATACATAACTAGTATTAAAAACAGAAAGAAAGGACAATGTTAAAAATAGGCGATATTTGGCTTATTCGGGGGAACGCATAAATCATAAAAAAATCAATTGATTATTGTTAATTGACATTAGAAATGGCCCAGAAACACGTCAGATAGCTGGGGAAATGTCGCTACTACCCCTAAACCTATATAAGCTACCCCTAAATAGCTTTAAATGGATAATCATTAATTATTGTTATAAAATTCGTGTAAAATGAAAAAAATGCTTGAAAACGATTTGAACAGACAGTATGTCAATATAAAAAGTGATAAATAACTATAAAAATGTCCATTTCACCCCTAAAAATTAAAAAAACGACTTTCAAAAGCTAATGGTGACCTTACTTCGACATCAAAAATAGATAATGCTTCAATGTTCAAGGGAACGCCTATTGCTAGAAAAAAATTATAGATTACTGTCAAAAAATGCAAAAACTGATTCTAGAGTACATTAAGTAAGTGGGGAAATATTAATTGCACCCCTAAATCTATAAAAACTGCCTTTAAATAGCTTAAAATAGATAATCATTATTTATTGTTGTAAAATTCGTTTAGAATGAAAAAAACACTTAAATCACTTTTAAGGTTCATTTATACTATTGCGACCTGCAAAATGGGCGCAAGGATAAATTGCCATTTTTTCAGTACGCGCTCGCAAAGTGAGAACAATTGGCGCTATTTCGCCATTGAATGGGCGCTTTTACAGTCATTTATCACTTTTTATATTGACATACTGTCTGTTCAAATCATTTTAAAGCATTTTTTTCATTTTACATGAATTTTATAACAATAATTAATGATTATCCATTTAAAGCTATTTAAGGGTAGTTTATACAGGTTTAGGGGTAGTAGCGACATTTCCCCAGCTATCTGACGTATTTCTGGGCCATTTCTAATGTTAATTAACAATAATCAATTGATTTTTTTTATGATTTATGCGTTCCCCCGGATAAGCCAAAAATCGGCTATTTTTAACATTGTCCTTTACATTTACATACAAAAACGGCAGATTATACAGGGGGTTGCTTAACTAGAGGTCAATAATCCAAGGGCGCATTTTCAAAAATAAGTGTTTTTTATTATATAAATGTGGGGGTCTTACGATAGTCATTGCCCAGCTACAGCGTGGCAAAAATCAGTTTTTGAGATAATTTAATCAAATTCGGTGCGCATATTTATAGTATTACAGTAGGTATGAAGCCAAAAACTAACAACTAGCAAAATATATATATTGTTAAATCACAATATAATACTGTGGTTATATTTTATTTTTGTGTTGTATTGTCTTTTGCGTCTTTTATATGATAAGTTGTTTAGGTCTTTATAAATTTAAATTTGAAAATATTTTAACATAAATTCTATCTTTACTTACCCGAGATAGCTTACATCTGCGCCTTTCTGATGATTAACTTATAAAATTTGTTTTATATGTCTACTAATTTTGATTAATAATAATTTTGGAAATTAACTCTTATATCCTTTTATAATTCTTTATCTCAATGGTAGGTTCAAAGCAGGATTAATATTGACTAATAACTTTGATAACTTCAACTTATTAATGAGATGTTCAATTGTAACTGATTTGCTTTTATTTAAAATATTAAACTTTTAACAATTTGATTGATTAAATTCTTCTACTCTACCTAAATCCTGCTCTATCTTATACTCTAATCACAATAAATTCTACAAAATACAAAGTTTATTACCGATTTTTCTCCTAAAATTCCTTCATGAAATTTAATCCCTCTCTCACTTCAATCTATGTCCTTCCTTTTACAGATGTCCGCTCCTTTTCTAATTCCTTACAGTTGTCTTGCTTTCCAGGTTTTTCTTTTCCTTATTCTGAAATTCAACTTCTAGCGACTGCTCCTCGTATCGTACTTATCAATTCGTCATCCGTGAATTAATTTTGTGTAATGTTCTCCGGATATGCTCTATGATCAGAAATAGAATTTGAATAACTTGCCTAATACTACTTGTTTAATGCCTTCAATCCTTAAGTTGATCTTCTTTATTTCTTAATTATTTCTGGTAACTGTTGAACTGCTTATTCCTGTTCTATTTTCAATTTTTAATTTCAATTTTCAATAAATATCTTCTTATTTCTCCTTTTATGGACGTTTTTATAATTTTCTGTCATATCAGTTTTCATATTAAAAAAAACTTCCTGTTATTCCGTTTCCTTGATTACCTTTCTTTTCTTTTTTTCAATGCACCCTTATTTCTACTTTACATAATGTTTTTTTTAAATATTACATTCCCTTCAATCAATCAAATTAATTTTTGATATTTTATAAAATTTACATATCATCTGCTTAAATATCTATTTAACTTTAAAAAGGCGAATTTATATGGAAACATTTCCGAATCATTCAACTCCAGTTCCAAAAATGTTCAGACATGTTTTCTAACGACTTTTGAGTCAGGTTCATTTCAGAAAGGTTCAATTCCTGGAAGACCTTTGAGTGTTAAAACGCCTGAATCGAAAGAAGTTGTTCTGAAGTATCAACAGTTATACCCGAATCACATACAAAGGATTGCTGTCGCTAGACTATCTTGCTTGTCTACAATTTTGCCACTGAATTTTTCAAAAAATTGAGTAAAATAATACCACTAGCATGTTGTTTACCGACAAAGCCAATATTACCAGAGATGCTATAAGAACACGTTTGGTCTGATCAAAACCCTAATGCCATAATGTAATTTCGAATTCAACATAAGTTTTCTTTTAATATATGGATGGGTATTATTGGGAATTTTCTTGTTGGGCTTTACTTTTTACCAAGAACCGATGCCTTCTACAGAGATTTTCTTAAAAACGTTTTACCTGAACTACTTGACGATGTTCCCTATGCATTAAAATTTTCTATTGCATAAATACATCCATATCTCGCATTTCTCCATTAGAAAATAAATTATGGCGAGGCGTATTTCACGCAATATTATTAATTGTAAACAAAAACTTAAAGGAATACACTAACAGCATTAACATAAGTTACTTGTCAGTCAGCTAATTGTCAATAGCACAATTTGTTTTTTTATTTTTGTTTGTTTTGTTTATTTATTAACAAAAACTTACTATGACAGTTTTACGTAAGTAACTACTAACTTTTATTTTATTTTTTGCATCCAATAGAAAAACAAGAAATAAATCGAAATCGGTTAAATTTATCGACATAAAACAAGTATACCTTATTTGTGAAAAATAGATAGGAGAACAATATTTTTCTATTAAAACTTTCGTACATATACTGATAAAAAAGTTATAACCAGTTTTTATCAACCAAGACTACAGTTCGTAACGCCCTCTAGCGTCTACAGCAAAATTAAGTACGGATTTGTTTTCCTTGTCCCAGAAAATTTCCTAATCTAAATTTTCAAAAGAATCCTTTGAAAACTCTAAGAATTTTAAGAATTTCGAATTCAAAATTTGAACTTTAACGCCCTGTAACTTTTTTATTAGCCACAAATGGACCAAGGTAAGTTTGGCTTAATCGCATTATTTTTATGTAAGGAATGTACTCTTGCTCTGTGTCCCATTAATTTCGGGACAACCTGTATCCTCCTCCCTCTATTCTCTAGCAATTCTGAGGGTAGTTGCGTAATTCAACGCTAGTCATCTTACTTCATACAAAATATGGCCCTGAGAACTACGCGGTCTCCTTCCGGAACAAATGTGGAAATTAAATCCCAGGGATCTGCCTGATTCCCTGTATTTCGTGGGAAAGACGTGCGGAAATTCGGTATGCGAAGTTTATTCAGGCATGTATATCAACTTAAATGATATAGCAAAAAAAAAACATCTGACTAACTAAATATTGGTATTGGGGTGGGTTAAACAAATTTGAAAACGCAGCTGGCCGGATTCATCATAATAAGAAAATGTAAAATATCTGAAAATAAAAGAAATTGTATAAGAACGCAACGTATTTTGTATAACATATGCAAAGAAACGTAAGAAAATTAGATTAGACAACGCCTACTGTGCTTTTAGTAATTGTAACTTGAAATGCGATTGAAAATTTTAAAAATGTCATTATTCCTACTTTACCCAGTGGCACAACATTTAGTTTTCTCAAAATAACCCCGCCAACAAAGTTGGCACGTCACAAATCATTTGTTTGCGTGATATTGCACCAGACGCTAACGGTTTGCTTTAGTACCTATTTTTCATGTTAAATTAGATACCTTCACAAATTATCAAAATATACCTGAAAATAGTTTAATTTCTTTTAAATTTCAACACTCTGTACCTATAAAATGAAGCATTTTTTGAAATAATTTTATTTGAAGTAACTGACAAAGATCTGTATTAGTACCAACTTCCCATGTCACATTAGGAAAAACAACATTTTCCGATAATATCTTTTTTGAACTAATCTCATACCCCTCAATTTAAATGATGCTCAAAATGAGAACCATTTTCTTCAATACAACAATAGCATAACCGCCTTGTTCGAATTAACATGTCATTATTTATTTCAGTACAAGCTCTTCGAATACGATGTAATACATTTTTTCTATTGTTCACCGGAGTTGCATATACTTTTTTCTTTAAGAAGCCCCAAAGGAAAAAATCTAGTGGGTTAAGGTCGGGTGAGCGAGCTGGACAAGCAACTGATTCACCTTTCCGTGTAAAGCAGCCATCCAATTGTATCCATGCATTTCTTCTCTCATTAAGTGGTACTTCCTCCCACATATCATTATGATTAGTTTCCAAAAATGGTAGAAACGTAACGGCGTCAAGTCTGTCTGGTAAAATGTAAGGTCCAAATATACTATTTTTAAAAATTCCGACCCACACATTTACACTGATTTCTGCTTAAAAGTTTGCAGGTCTTATACCATGCGGATTTTCATAAGCCCATAAATGTAAATTATGAAAATTAATTACTCCCCGTCGGGTAAAATGGCATATGTCCACAGTATTTGCTGCAGGAAGTGTTCGTTGTTATTCAGGGAATTAATAATGAAATTGCAGAATTCTAAACGCCGTTCGTGGTCTCCTGGATGTAAAGCTTGAACGAGATGCAGGTGGTAAGCTCTTTGACGATCTTTACGCAAAGTTTTCCAAATTGTAGCTCGAGGTATATTAAGAATACGAGCAGCTCTGCGAACACTCATAGATTTTGTTTCTTCGAATAATCGAGGAACACATCTAGTTCTATTTCGTACTACAACATTATTGTGTCTACCTTGTTCTCTCCTAAGCACAAGACCATTTTCCGAAAAAAATTGATGAACTCTTCTAAATACCGCTGAAGATGAATGTCTTGCATTCGGAAATCGTCTTCGGTATTCTGTTGCAGCTGCGATGGAATTTCCGTTATAAAATCCATAAACAAAATGAATATTTCCATATTCTTGACTCGTAAATATAAAAGGCATCACCAACACTAATACTTCAACAAACTCTGACTGCACAGCAAACAAACTGATTTGACATCTGTCAATACTATTGTTACAAACTTAAAAACAAGCAATGCCTGCTTAATCGTAAAATTTTTGTAATGCTTAGGATAACCCTGATTAGAAAAAGACTAAATATCCCAAGAACAAATACTTTTCACCACTGGCGTTGAAGTTTAGGGGGTTCAAAACAGAACAAAATCCCATATCTACGCCACTGGTCATAGCCGTAAAAAGTTATTCACGACGAGATATTAACCTTTTATTATGATTACTGTATATCAAGTTTCAAGAAAAAATATTTATTTGTTAAGTAAATAATACAGAAAATAACATATTTTTTGAGAGTTGAACCCTGTATCACGAAAACGGAGCGCTACAGGGAAATATGTTATAGGAAAGATTCCCATTATTTCTTCACGCTCTATCATTTCCCAAAGTTAAGAACGAAAAAACAGAAACACTCTGTATATCTAATAGATTAACGACCTTTACCAAGTGTTGAAAATAGCAAAATACATAGGGTGTTCTACAAGCTCTGGCAGCATTTTTCTTATATTAACACAGGTCCGATTCGTTATTGTTTAGAAGTTAAAAGCATTTTAAAAAATATGATTTCATATTTCAATCAAAATAAGTAAATAATAATTATTATTTCTGTTTAAACTTTAAACATTAGTTAACCAAATTAACAAATTTTAAGACTATAAAAATTGTTCAAAATGTCCACCCTCGACTCAAATTCAAGCCGTTCACATCGGCGAACTAATTAATGATTCCATCACTTACGGATGAAATTTGGATCATTTCTTATCTGATTATCTGCCTCCTAAATTATTTCAAATAATTGTTGACGTTAATTGTTGATAGTTATTTCAACATAGCAGAGGAGCTGCTTCATATATCTCCATAAATAAAAGTTCCAAAGGATTTAAATCAGGGAACGCGGTGACCATGCTATTGGACCTAGTTGACCTAACCATTTGTTCGGGAAAAGATCATTTCACCAAGCAGTTACTTGTCTCCCTCTATGTGGTAGTGCACCATCGTGCTGATACCACATATTTTGAACAATATTAAGCCCTACGTCATGAAGATAGTTCTATACAGATCTGCATTTAAACATCATTTAAAGTATGTACAGATAGTAAATTATTGTTAAACACACTGCTGAAATCGTCTCGACCTATAGTCGACGTCCAAAATTGTAGAGATGTTATAAACCTGCTCACAATTTATAGCAGTGAACAGAAAGAAATATACATGCAGCCCGTATATTTTTCCTACAAAATCATGTGCCGCATATCTCTGATAGCATACCCGATTACACAGCTTCTGCTACAGTAAGTAAGTAATCATACTTTTGATTGGCCGCGACGAATTGTCGGATCCAACTGTTTCATTTCCAGCACTATCATGAGCGGGTATATCGTTCGGGCGGGCAAAATTTCGGGTATATCTTTTCACTAATTTAATTATGAATGTAATTCATTTTATTAGTGATTTTGTGTTCTTAAGAATGGAGAATAATTCAAGATGTAAAACGTATTCCAAAAATCGTCCTAATTTAACAAGTGACGAATATCGGATGATGACATGTCTGAAAAGTTTAGAGCGCGAGGTCAAAATATGAGTGTAAGTGATGTTGAGATAAGTATTTCATTAACAAAATTGTACGGGAATAGTATATGTGTGCAAATAAAAAAGTGGTAAAGAAGTACAACTGTGAAACTCGCGGAAGGAAGATTGTATTTTTAAAATGAGTTTTCGACAAAAAAAATTCGATTGCTATATCTTACAAGATGAAACTTAGTCCATATAAATGAAATCGAAAAGAGTATACTAATAGAAAGGACGAAAAGTGATATGATGAAGAAACATTTAAAATAAATATTAAAAATAAGAATCTGGATCGAAGAATTTATTAAATTTTGATGAAACATGGATGTATGAAGGTCACACGGAAAACGGTACGATATGATATAATAAGTGTTAATATGTGACCGTTATATTGACAGTGCTAGTAACCAATAGTAAATAGTGTGTATGTATTCTAAAGCCTTTTGTCCTTTTGAATGCGGAATTCGCAAATATTTGCTCGATTTATTTAATGGTGGAAAAATCTGTATTTGTAACAAATTTTGTCAACTACGTCATGAAACTGCCATGGTAGATTATGAGAAGCTCAAAACAAATTTATTAACACCACATAATAATGAAAGGGGCAATAAAGTTTGTAGTGTATGACAGTTTCGCAAATTGCAATTGTGAAAAGTTATTATTATGTCCACTGTTCACTGTATTAATATATGAAGTCGTTTGTTTACGATACTGAAATTAATCCAATGCATTCACGATACCACCACAGTGATTAAAAATAATTACGGATATTTATTTAGAGTAAGACAACGCTTAATTAGAGGAGTTCGCAAATGTATTCACATTTGACATTTTGAACATTTGTTAAAATAAAAATATTAATTGCATTTTTCAAATTTAATTGAATTATTTATTCATAATGATGTGCATGTGCAACTAAATCCTAATATTTTAACGCCTAGAATTAAATTTTGCTTTTTGGCGCATTTTTTTATGTAGGTACTCCTATTTAGTATGTCATGAGTTAGGTTTACAAATCGTTTGGACACGAATATCTCGAAAATCGCTCGTTCTATCGGTTTCAATTAAGTATACCCATTCTTCGTAGAAATAATCGGTCTATCGAATGTGTTACTCTAAATTCGGCTAGGACGTTCCATAAAAAAGTTTTAGCTGAAAATAACACCAGAGTCACGCGTAACTAGCGCCCTCTAGCAGCTGTCGCAAAAACGACAACAAATTCAAATTTTTCGCCACCCAAAACCCCCAGTGCCAAAATTTCATATATTTCCGATGATGATTACAGTAATTATTAAATAAATTTTAAAAATAAAAAAAATGTACACCCTGTATGTCGAAGAGGAACGACATTTTATTAAAACATGTTTGGTGGAATCCTAATATTTTGACGTCTAGAATCTAACCTTGTTTTTTGGCGCATTCTTTATGGAACATATAGAAAGTTGTATAAAGCATGAAACACATTTACATATTTTTTGAAAATTCCTGTCATAATATTGATGTACGTAAATATGTAATATTTTTTAAATCACCTCTCATACACTATTTTACAGTACAACTAAACCGTACACATACTTGAAATGTCTCGTACCATTTTAATTTGAACTACATTACAATATCTATAACGCACAGGATTGTATAGACAAGCCGACCATTATTGATTCGTGGCGCTTTAGGCACAAAAATTCATGAAATTGGTAATTTTTATTAAATTTGCAGAACTTTACATGATTTGCTGCTAAAAAGACAAGTGAAATAGAACTATTACAACATATGCTGCGAATAACGAGACTATTACACGATTATTTCAATTATTATTGTAAATGTAGTAAATTTTTGTAAAATTACATGAGATAAAATTACCAGAACTAATATGGTAAACAAATTTTAGAGTGCACATAGCCTAGCCTTAAACAGGTTCTCTACTAAAGCCAGAGATGTGCACATTACTTACGCGAAAACCTTAATTTTATTATGTTCATGTAATCGTGTGCACATGAAATAATACGAACAAAGTTAAAGAAAAGAGTGTTGCCCATTTTATGTAAAACAAAACTTTATTAACATAGTGTGACAATTTTTTAAATTCATCAACGTTACATATTATGTACAAATATAAAAATTAGCATAGTGCATTTAGGGAGATTTAATTTGGTACATCGCTGCTGAAAAGTACTCCGTTTGGAATAAAATATAAAGTATATTATGCTTCTGCAATATCCTGAACTAATGCATTTTAAACTTCTTTCATACCTCAATTTCATCACAGCATGTCACAATATTAGAGGGAAATATGAGATTTTTAATATATACATATGCATGTGAGGTTTGCTGGCAGATATGTCGCAGACTATATTAGCTTTTGGCATCGCATTCGCTGTCCGTTAAAGTGATGCGTCTTTTTTCCTACCGCTATATTAAAGATCTTCCTTCCACTATTTGGCTTTTATGACTTCTTCCCCATTTAATGGATTTTTAACTTTTCGATTAGTACACCTGATTTGTTTCCGGATGTAATTAGCGTAGTAATAACCATATTGTAGGGGCAGTAATTTTGGTAATTTTATGGTCAATTAAGCTTTAAAGGAAATCATCGGTGTTAATTTCCCCCTATTTAACGGGATTTACCGTTTCATCGAGGTCTGGTGATATACCTTCCTTATGTCCCTAATGCCAATAATTATGACTCCCAAATTGGTTGATTTATGTGTATAACCCAACTTCTGAAGGTTACATAATTTTGACAGTAATGTTTAAGGCATCGGTAGTACAACGCTAGATGTGTAATCTAATATAACAAATATTCAACCGCGACCGCTGAAGATTGGTGTTGCAAAAAAGGTTTCAATTTAGAACACACCCTGTACTTCAAAAATACCTTCTTAAAGTAAGTGCGTCGAGATGTCAGAACATTTAAGTTAAATATATTCAGTAGATTGAGGAATGCCTCCAGCAGGATAAACATTGTCTAGCCTGAAGATAAATATTTAAGAAATCTCCTTTGAACTGCATCCAGATGTTGAGAATGAGTAACAAATAGGGGATGCCAAATAATAGATGCATGCTCAAGATTTAACCTTACAAACGCATTGTGCAGGGTGTCTCAAACTCGATAGAATGGGTCTACTGTAAGGTTAGAAAAAAATTAAATAAAATTTGGGACACGTGGTGTTAAATAGGATGAGGTACCTAAGCTTTGGGATTTAACAGAGCGACTAATGAGGTCATCATTTATATTTTTTCCAGAGACATATCCAAATTTTTTTCCTGATCAAAAGCTCTCTTTTTTGATAAACTTTTATTGGAGAATTTTTTCTGTATTACTCGTACTTACCTAACATTTAAATAAGCAATATCGTCCTAAAGAGTATCAAAAGAAATACCACCTAAAAATCACATTAACGGTAGAAGGATCAAGTAGTCGTTGGAAAATAATTGAATGTTCGTTGTTTAAAATGAATAAATGTCATTAATAATAAATAAAAGGGTTAAATATAATAATTTCTTAATACAATTAAAACAAAAAATGATGACAACAATACAACTTAAAAAATGAGGCAAACGCCCTCACACTACATATATATTACAATCTATTCTCTATATGACCTCCTCTCATTTCGAGACACATCGCCTGACTTCTATGTGGGCTGCGTTTTTTAACATTTCGCCATTTAACTCATTACAAGCAAGCGTTTGTGATTTTTTCTTTCAGATGATTAATACCTCGCGAAGGTGTTTTGTAAACCTTATTTGGTGACTTTCCGGACCACTGAATCCCAATCCATTTTTCTTAGAAAGTGTTATCTAAATATTGCTGCACAGTCCTGGCTTTGTGGGATGGAGCTCCGTCGTGCTCAAACCATAGGCTTCTCCTTAGCTGTGAAGTTCTCCAGAAGTGCAGGAAGTTCTTCTTGTATGAAATTAGGTAACTCACGCTGTTCAATGTATGTTTATAATAATAAAGCCCAATTAAATGCCTACCGATGATGCCGCACTATACATTTACTCCAAAATGGCCTTGGTTTTGGAATGGATTTACAATGTGGGGATTTTTAATGTGTTCGTTGCGTCTGTTTGGCAAACCATTACTGACAAACAGACTTTTGTCCGTCCAAAGAACATGCCAAACATACTGACAGTTTCTACGTTTACTATAATTTGAGCTATAAAATTAAGCCTGTTTTCTATATGACGCTCAGGCAAATACTCCAAATTGTGCTGCTATATGGAATTTCGTGGATTTTGTTCGAAATACATGTAACAGTCTAGCTGTTTTAACATTGTTTCTTAGTCTTCACCAGTCCCGGACCGATCCTTTCTGCTCCATACACTAAACGAGCAGTTGTGGTATTATCAGTATTTCTCAGTTGACGACGAACCACTGCGACGCGTTGATATCATGCCGCCGTTATCACGAAAAAACGAAATTGCTGTAATTGTCGGAACAGTAATAATTTTTGCAGAGAAAAAAAACGAGCGAGGACAAAGGAATGGTTTCGCAAAAGGAATCAGTATACTCATTTACGGTTGCTACAAGATATCCAATCATGTGAACCTTCCGATTTCGTAAACTATTTTCGAATGGATTATAATACATTTAATGAGTTACTTGACTTAATAAAACCTTTAATTGCAAAACAAAATACTTTCATGAGAGATGCCGTTTCTGCAGAGCAACGTTTAATGGCGACATTAAGATTTTATCTATAAATACTAATAAATTCTTCCCAAAATTCACGATTATCTTCGAACGACATTTTTAGAAAACAGTAAAGAGACTCCAGTCGCAGTCGTTGTTGCAAACTGCCCACACATAATGAATCAGCACGGATCAGTCCGAGTCGTGTCGTGAGTCCGTTCGTTGATTCTGCGGACCTGCGACCATACCACGATATGTTGGTGCCATTACATTCACGATAGGATGGGTCTGCCGACTGGGTCCAACAGACTCGTCCGGCGGACCAGTCCGCCTGTGAATGGCAGGCATTACAACTCTCCTTGCATTTAATTGTGAGTTGCCGTAAATTAGCAATATACCAGCTTTTTCTGAATGAGAAAACATTTTATAAACACAAAAGTTATACGTATGACGTTCGTATTGAGTAATCACAAGTATTTTATACCATTTATGCACTTTAAGCAACAGACATTCTATTGTTTTCCAACGACTACTTGATCCTTCCACTGCTAATGTGAATTTTAGGTGGTATTTCTTTTGAGCATCTTTAGGAAAATATTGCTTATTACTTTTAAATGGGAAGTAATACAGAAAAATGTCTCTAATAAAAGTATCTTAGAAAAAAGAGAGGTTTTTAATAGGAAAATTTGTGTATCTGGAAAAATATAGTTGATGACGTCATTAGTCGTTTCTGTCAAATCCCAAAGATAATTCTTTCGATTGAAGATGGAGTTTACCTCATCCTATTTTAATTTTATTTAATTTTTTTGTAGACTCAACGAGCGACAGCCACAGAACGAATGTTGTACATGTAAGTAATAGAATTCATTTTCCTTGTGTAAGTCATAATGAAACATTTAGAAATATTCAAAGGCAACCTGCGAGGGGTGTTTCGCAGAGGCATTTTGGTGTACACATTGCAGGTATTTTGAGACATTTTCTTGAATCCCGAGGTATTTTAGGGCATTTTGAGGCATTTTCTGGTATTTAGGGGCATTTAAGTGCATTTCGAGGTATTTTCTGGAATTTCGAGGCATTTTGGGGTGTTTTAGAGGCATTTAAGAGCATTTTTGAAAGAATTTTTGTATTGTATGTGTACGCGTAATAGTTTGTCCACGAGGTGCTCGTTGAGATGGCTTGTATAATTCGATATCAAGGCGGCAGGCTGACCAACTAGGCTCATGGATGTTGAAAATTGTACCTTAGTGTCATTTCTTTGGTTCAAAATAAAAAACATGTAGGTAAGTAATTTACTTACCTACATGTTTAATTATAATAGGTAACTATTTTTGTTTTTTGTAAATTCGTTTTCAACTGGCTTTGAGTTTAATCTAACCCGAGACCTAACCTAATTCACTCCAACTCACGACTTCTATAGTTGTACACATTGTATAAGAGTTAAAAACGGATGTAAATAGGCAAAGGGGATCCAGTGTATGTTTGTTCAGTCGATAACTTGACAAAGGAGATTTATTGCAAACCAGAAGACTTTTCAAAATATGTAGGTGCATACATGCATATTATATGGGTGTCCGGAAATTATGAGCAAATATTTCAGGCGATTCAGACAAAAAATAGGAAAAAAACGTTATATAAACATAGATCGACAAACGAACTCTCATAGAGCTAGAGGCTTCTAAAGGATCAATCCTGAAAGTGGTTTATATTCAATGGCAGCGATTCGAGAAAATGTAACGAAATTTTGAACACTGACTAAATTTTTATGCCGGATTCGAAAATTTGCACGAAATTGAAGTATATAATTCAGAAATGTATTTAACAGCGCAGGCTTAGAATATTTTTAGCCCAAACTTTTTCATTAGAAATTATTTTTACAGTTAGACTAAAGAAATTTTAAATGTAATACATTTTACATTAAAATGATATTCTAGTTCGACTTATACTTCAATAAATTGCACGGTTTCCGAGAAAAAACAAATTACTATGTAATTTAAAGCTTGTATTTTCTTAAATACACAATTAAATTTATAAGTTATTAATATCTAAAAATAACAGTTTTACGTTACGTAGCAATTTTCAAGTACTATTTTACTCTGAAACGGTGCATTTTATCGAAGTCGAAAAAAAGTACCTTTTTAATTTAAAATGCATTACATTTCTTTGGTCCAAGCTAGGGTAAAAATAATTTCTAACTAAAAACTTAAAATATAAATATCTTAAGTCGGCCCTGTTTAACACATATTTGAATCAAATGCTTAAATTTCCAGCGTTCAAAATTTCATTATTTTATCTTGAACCTTTTCGGTAATATTGAGTATAAACCATCTTCAGTATATTTATTATCTTATAATAGTAAGAAAGCATTTAGATAACATATTTCGTCATCGATGGATAGAAAAAGAAAATGAACATCCATGGCCGCCGCAAAGAATAGTTTCAGCTGCAAATGCTATGAAAAACATGAACCCATCATTTTTCACTGTTTGGAGAAATTTTTTAGAAAGGTATCGAACATGTCTTTAGTCAAATAATTGAAAATGTTTTTCATAGTTTTTCTTGTTATATTTTATTTTTTACTTATGCCATACAAAAAATATTTAAATTTTTATTTTAGTTTTCTTAATTGTGTGATATATTTTACAACTACAATACTTGAAATATATTATGTAAACAATATAATGTTTGTTAATTATAAAAAAATTATGTTTCTATAACACAAGTTGCAAGTTAATGGAGTTACGTAATCCACGAACTGCACATCCTTGCCTACTTTAAACGCAGTTTATTTTTTCAAAATCGGTGCCTCTCAGCGATATTCAACAAATATACCTTTTTTGTTGAAAAATCATTGAAAATTTTAGAAACATTATTTATTTCCCCTTTATGCAGTGGCGCATTTATTTTTTAGAAAAGAATCTCGAAAATATAGTTTGCACGCCACTGTTTTTTTCGTATTGACGTGAAGTCGCAGCAAATGAAGTAAGTTGCCATTAGAACTCCTCATACCCAATTAGACAAAAATATCGTTTTTATTTTTCAACTTCAACACCCTGTATCTGAAAAACTAAGCATTAATGAGCAACATTGTATGAATTTTCTCAATTAATTTTCGTCGTAGAATCTAATGGTAAGATTTGGCCTATTTTTTAACGAATACCCTGTATAAAATTGATAAGTAATACAATTAGGACAGAAAATAGTAACTAAAAACATAAGGTTTTTCGAGGTATTTCCTGACATTTAGAGGCATTTTGTGGTATGTCTGGTATTCCGGTAACATTTCGGTGGCATTTAGGGCATTTCGGGGGTATTTCGAAAATTTTTTAACATATTGAGGTAATTTGTGGCATTTCGGAGGCATTTTGGTGCATTTTCCGCGAGGAAGGCATTTTGGTGTACAAAATCTGGACAGCGAAACGCCCCTCGGCAACCTGCTTCGAAGGCACCATTCATTAACTACAGTTAAATCATTCTGATGTATAATACAATTATATGTAGATGAAACAGATGTATACAGTTTGAAATCAAACGCATATGAAAGAACATTGGCTCGAAAACTGTCAGACATATCATTAATGAACATATTATATAATAGAAGGTCAAGAACTAAACGCTAATGTACCCCATATGCAGCAAACCACAATATTGTACGCTTAGCAATATATTAGAAAGGTAAGGTTTAAAGAATGTTAAGAAGTTTATTAGTAATAATCACCAACTATTATCTCATAGAGATAATTTCAGAACATCAAAAATTTGCTTTACCCTACACGAATCTTATTTAATTAACGGCTAAAATGTAACACCGTAACTTTCAAGTTTTTATTAAAATATGAAGAAAATATAGGGAAATATTATATTAAAGCTAAATACGCTAAACATACTGTTACAAGAATGCAATTCAGACAAGTTTTACAATTTTTTCCTGGCAACAAAAGTTAGCAAAGTTTCGTCCTTCGTTCATATTTTGAGCTTATTTCGGCAAAAGGTAAAAACTGAGTTCCTAGAAAATTGTTTCAGGCAATAGGTATCGATTGGTTTAAGTAAAACATGCCATTTGGATTATTTTTATAAATACTAATTTCTCATAGGCCAAAGGCAATGCCGAAGGAGATAAACTGTTTCATAAAAGTTTAAATTAGCAGAGGTTAAAATAATAAAACCAGCACAGAGTTTTCTACACATTTCTTTTATGTATGAATGAAATTGTTTGAAGCTAACTACTCTGCGGACTAAAACCCCGACCAGCGTTGAATTTCACCCACAATATATTATTTCTTATTAGCTTCTGTAGATTTTTTACTGTATTGTAAAGATACTTCAGCTAATACCAGGTGTCCCGAAATAAATGCAACAAAATTTGGTCAGAAATTCTGAAGAGAAATTTAAGGGACCCGTATTTTTTACTTTTGATAAGTGCGGCCCCCTTTCGGAGATATAGCCCCCTGAAACAAGCCCCTAAAAATTTAATTTTTTTTATATCTCAGAGCTATATCGCACAAGAACCACCAAATTTGGTACACAGGGATTTTATGACATGTAGAATGCGATGCTGATAAGCTTTTTGGCAAGGGGCCCCCACAAAACACTTTTTCGGGGGCCCCCTTGCCTTTGGGGCCACCGAACTTTAGTTGCATATTTAATATTTTAAAAAATTAGTAGCCTCTTAGAAACTCCAGGGAATTTAAAAATTTTTTTGTCTCTTAAAATTTTTTCGAAAAACGCAGCGTTTTTCGAAAAAATGGCAAAATGTGATTGGATGCATATCGAGGTTCATATGAAATTTTAAAGTGTTAATCGTAGGTGGCTGGCATTCGCAATAAACAATCAATTTTATTCTGTGACAGTTGTCATTAACCATCATCGGGAACTCATAGAGACAGGATCAGTAGTTGTAAAAAAATCACAATTTAAAGAAATTTAATTTTAATTTAAAGAAATCACAAGTTAAACATTAACAATTAATAAGAAAATGGGAATATCAAAATAAGGTACAATAAACTTGGAAATTAATAACAAAATTAATGGTACTTCATGATTAAATAATTTAATTCTAAAAAGTTTGTTAAAATCACACTGGTCAGTTCCGTAAAACGTGTTCAAAGTGAGAACCGTTTTGTTCAACACAAGCCTGCAAACGTGACACGAAATTTTGACGTATTTTCGTGTGAATGTTGGGGTATGCCGTACCAATCTAATTGGTACGGCATAGACGCGATCCTTCATGCCCCCCCAGAAAAAAAAGTCCATGGCATTTAGATCGGAAGAACGGGGGGGCTATGTTACATGAGGAGAATTGTTACCTATCCATCGCCCTTGGAAATTTTCATTCAGCCATTCAGTTACGAAGTGCCCCCGATGTGGTGGGGCACCATCGTGCATAAAGAACAAATTGCGTCTAATACCGAGAGGAACATCTTCCATAAGAGGCGGTAGTTCATGCTTCAAAAAATTAAGGTAACTTTCAGCATTTAATCGTGGAGGCAATAAATATGGACCGATGATGCAATCTCCGACAATTCCAGCCCAGCAATTAATTGAAAATTTTTCTTGCGAATGAGTCTGCCTTAAGACAAATGGATTTGCCATAGCCCAATAATGAAGATTGTGCAAATTTATTAGGCCATCTTTTGTAAAGCACGCCTCATCGGTAAAGAAAAAATTTCGTATAAATCCCGGATTTAAGTTGTAACGTTGAAGAGCCCATAAGCTAAAATGTCTTCTTCGTGGCAAATCTTCTACTTTAAGTTCCTGGGCCTTTTGAAGGTGAAAAGGTTTCAACAGTTGTCGTTTGATAAAGCGGTGTATTCTTGTTCTGGGAATCTCAAGTTGAGATGACGCGCGTCTTATGCTTATTTCGGGATTTTCTTCAATGAAATTTAAGATAATTTCTTCCTGTTCGGGAGTTAATAAATAACTTCTCCCTGAGTTAGGTTTTTTCACAACTACGAATCCTGTCTCCATTAGCTGCCGATGTACTCGTGCAAACATTGAATGGTATGGGAGTATGCGTGCAGGAAATCGCTCGGCGTACAATCTGCGTGCGAGACGTGAATTTCCACGAGCCTCCCCCTAAATTAGGTACCCTTTCTTGGATAGAAAATCTCACCATTTTTTCGGGAACAATGATTACTGACAACTATTAATGGTAACAATTTGTCACTGGTTAATGACAACTGTCACAGAATAAAATTGATTGTTTATTGCGAATGCCAGCCACCTACGATTAACACTTTAAAATTTCATATGAACCTCGATATGCATCCAATCACATTTTGCCATTTTTTCGAAAAACGCTGCGTTTTTCGAAAAAATTTTAAGAGACAATAAAGTTAAGTAGTGAGCAGCGTTTTTCGAAAAAATTTTAAGAGACAATAAAGTTTTTAAATTCCCTGGAGTTTCTAAGGGGCTACTTATTTTTTTAAAAATTAAATATGCAACTAATGTTCGGTGGCCCCAAAGGCAAGGGAGCCCCCGAAAAAGTGTTTTGTGGGGGCCCCTTGCCAAAAAGCTTATCAGCATCGCATTCTACATATCATAAAATCCCTGTGTACCAAATTTGGTGGTTCTTGTGCGATATAGCTCTGAGATATAAAAAAAAATAAATTTTTAGGGGCTTGTTTCAGGGGGCTATATTTCCGAAAGGGGGCCGCACTTATCAAAAGTAAAAAATACGGGTCCCTTAAATTTCTCATAAGAATTTCTGACCAAATTTTGTTGCATTTATTTCGGGACACCCTGTATATATCAATTTTCCTACAATTCCTATTAATGAAGTTATATGTATATTCATTGATATCAAATATGCTAAGGAATAAAATTTCATAGGCAAGATTAGATTCAATAATTATATAAAATTGATCTAGCTAAACTTACTAATAAAAGAGACATACCTGACTTAACAAAATCATTCAATAACTTTCAAAATTCAAATTCACTTTTGAACACATCCTACACGTAAATCCGGCCACAATAGATGAGATCTAACCTATTTCTAAATTTATAGGATTGCTACTTCAGGTGGTCTTCTTTAAGTTGAATCCAATATCTGCATATAAAAATTAGCATACCTAGATATTTGGTATCACTGAATATACATAAGACTTCATCAATAGGAGTTATAGGAAAATTTATTTATATTAGTTGAAATACCTTTGCAATACAGTAAAAACAATTGTATATCACACTGCACAATGAATATTAGGAGACGTCACATCAAACTGGAATCTGAAATTATTTTCACTGGAGTTTCTCATAATGATATATCAAATGAAAATAATGCCATGAATGTGACACTTTAGGTTACACAGGAAATTGAAGTCATCTTCATTATTTTAAAAATATCACCCTGTATATTATTGCATTTTTAAATAAACGTAAAATTTGAAATAAAAATTATTCAAGCTACTTCCATTCAAAATATATAAATACTTCATAGTATCTACCATTAAATAAAGTAGACTATGACAAGTAAAGTAGAAGCAACTGCTTAATTTATAAAAAATAACTGTTTACCTTTACTGGGTAGTATTTTCTGGAAAAATTGAAGTAATCGCTACCAGGGAGCTAATTATAAACGAAATAGTCAAGTATTTGCTGTAAACAAAATCACAAATTTGATAAGTGACTTTACTTACAAAAAGTAATACACACAGTAACATTCTATTTGTGAGCTTAATCAAAAACCATCGGGTAGTATTGAATAAATGTATTAGCCGAAAATGTTATACAGGATGTTGCATGACGTACTGGTTAAACTTAAGAAACAAATTTCTGAGATCATTCTGAGTAAAAAAAGTTATAATATACATGGGGTCAATTTTCCACGGTCACCAAGCTATGTATCTTTAAAATTTAGAAATAAGTACTTACATGTACATAGATTTTTAGCTTGTACTATTATTATATAAGGTGGACTTCAAATAAGTACAAATATTTTAACCAGTAGTACAGATCACTGTGTAGAACACTTAATAGATTTTTTACAAAGAAATCAGAAATAATAAAGTCAAATTTTAAATAAATTTCGTGATTTTTCAATCGAAAACTTGAGGACCGCTGATCTGACGACGATTCTAATATTTTTAAGAGTCATAGTGGATGAGTATTCCACAAAGTTGCCAGTGTTGCACTAATGCTTCGAATAGGCTTCAACAATGTTAACTATAACACATGTCAAAGAATTATTGAAATATGTTAATTTATGAAAATATTGACTGCCATCTCCTCCCCTTTGCCATTCCTATACCTCACCAATAAATTGAAAATATAAACCAGATTCTCTGCTCACAATCATAGATCAATCTAGAATTTGGTTATTATCCACTTTTATTACACTCCAACTGATTTATCACAATACGTTATCACTACTTAACAATTATGATTTTAGCATGTCATGTGAATAATGCGCCATAGTATTTAATCACTGTATTTCACGAAAAATATTAATTAAATACACAAGACACTTAAGACAAAAACACTGCCCGTGATAATAATAAGACGATTTAAATACGTTTTATACCTTAAAACAGATGCATTAAGCAGTGCATTAGTTAAATAAACTATTAGCTTAGTTCGGTTTCAGAAGATGCAAAAGTATCTCATATTAATTTAATGATCTATTCGCTATTGATATAGTAGCTGTTAAATTAAATATAAAAAATTCCGCGTTTTATATCTTTGTTATATATATTCCTCCCTTCTCAAGGAGTGATGATTATGAAAAACTTTTTGATTGTTTTGAATTTTTAAATGTACTGTATGACTCTAGAGTACTAATTATAGGTGATTTCAACATACCGGATATAACTAGTCAAAATTTTAATTTATTAACAAATTTTAACAATTTTTTCAATTTTAAGCAATATAACAATGTTCTAAATTTTAATAATCGACTTCTAGATTTGGTATTATCTAATGAGAACTGTAACGTTGTAAGCTCATCTGATATATTGGTACCAGTAGATCAGCATCATCCAGCCCTAGTAATTGAAACAAAGTTTTTATCGTCACCTAAAAATATGAATTTTCCCTTTAAATCTCTAGGTGGTTATAATTTTAGAAAAGCTAATTTTCCTGCCCTCTGTCAAGAATTTACATCTATTGACTGGTCACCACTTCTCACGTACAATGATGTTAATGCTGCAGTTTCTGAATTTTATAACATGCTTGACTCATTATTTGTTAAATATGTCCTGAAAAAAAGGGATGCAGCCCGAACTCGATATCCGCCTTGATTTGATTTTAACATAATATCACTTGTGAAGCAGAAAACAAAAGCGTGGAAAAAATATCGTGTAACCCAAGCATTGGATGATTTAGAAAACTTTAAGCATCTTAGAGCTACTACTAAACTAAATATTAGAATTGCTTATAATAATTATATTAACAATGCTGAAACCTCAATTAAGTCTGACCCTAAAAAATTTTGGAAATTTATTAATGCTAAGAAAGGTCACTCTTCCATCCCATCTCTTATGACTTACAACACTAATGAAACTCATGATCCCCACGATATTGTTAATAATTTTGCAAATTTTTTTTCCACTGCTTATATCGATCCTAGTCCATTTACAATTGCAAATAATACCATTAATAATAACTCTATTATGGTGAATTCAATTGATAATAATGACATTCTGGCGGCTATTAAAAAGATAAAGGCAAATATGACTATGGGTCCTGATCTCATTCCGTTTTTAATTAAAGATTGTGGTAGTGCTCTGTGTGAGCCATTATGTATAATTTTTAATCTTATTTTAAAAACTTCTACTTTTCCAGATGTATGGAAGGTTTCCAGAATATGTCCGGTGTTTAAAAAAGATAATTTGAATGATATAGCCAATTATCGCCCCATCGCCATACTCTGCAATTTTTCTAAGATTTTTGAAAATGTTGTTTACTTTTATTTATCAAATTATGTAAATAATATTATTGTACCAGATCAACATGGCTTTTGTGAAGGACGGTCTACTGTTACAAATCTTTGTTGCAAAACTCAATTTATTATTGATGCCTTAGATCGCACTAGTCAAGTAGACGTTGTCTATACAGACTTCTCAAAGGCATTCGACCGTCTAGATCATGGTTTATTATTGGGCAAATTGGATGAGATTGGTCTAAGTACTAATCTTATTGCCTTATTTTATTCATACTTAACGAATAGATCGCAGTATGTGCAATACCGTGGTTATCAGTCCGATAAATATCCGCAGAAGTCAGGTGTCCCACAGGGCTCTTGGCCCCTTATTGTTTATTTTGTTTATTAACGATATTACTGCCGGACTGGATGTAAACGTTTTAATTTATGCTGATGATGTTAAAATCCTTTCTAATATAGAGTCATACACCGACTGTAATAAATTGCAGCAAAATCTAAATCTTGTTAATTTGTGGTGTGTTACTAATAAATTACCTTTAAATGTTGCCAAGTGCAATGTATTGTCATATTGTCGCAGGTCTCGTATGCTGCTTTATGACTACAAATTGGACAATATTACTTTAAATAGGTCTGAAACTATATGCGATCTCGGTGTCACTTTTGATTCAAGACTATCCTTTGTACCTCATATTCAGAAAACTATTAGTAGTGCCTATAAAACTCTTGGATTCATATTGAGGAATATGAAAGAATTTAAAAATATGAGTACTCTTAAACTTCTTTTCTACTACGTTTATCAGACCTAAACTGGAGTATTGATCTATTGTATGGAATCCTATATATGCAGTACATAATACGGCAATTGAGAGGGTGCAAAGGCGATTCTTTAAATCTGCATTTTTTTCTTTGGATGGTGTATATCCATTGAGAGGCACACTTTACAATTATTTCTTGGAGAGGTTTAGTATGAGTAGTTTAGAAAACAGGAGTATGACAGCTGAACTGTTTCTTTTTAAAATTCTCCTCAATAAGGTTAAATGTCCGTCTCTATTGTCTTTGCTGGATTTTCGTGTGCCTAGGATTAATAACAGAAATAATGGACTATTCTACATTAAGAACTATAGAACCAACATATATAAGCAATCTCCAATATACCACATTATAAATAGTCATTCACTAATAGATGGTCATTTAGATATGTTTGTCTGTACAATTGCAGACATAAAAAAAAATTTTAGCTTCTGAATTTATGTTTGTTATTTGCTTTTAATGTGTACAGTTTGTTTATTATACATCGTAGATGTTTGTAATGTGCCCTATACACACGATTTTAATTATTTTGCATTCTTCATTAACTTTTATTTTTACACAAAATTTTATATATTTATTTGTAAATTCTTAGGAGTATTTTAGTTTGTTATGTTTATGTTAAGAAATGTTTGTAATGTGCCCTATATACACGATTTTAATTATTTTGCATTCTTCATTAGCTTTTATTTTTACACAAAATGTTATACATTTATTTGTACATTCTTAGGAGTATTTTAGTTTGTTATGTTTATGTTAATTAACTCAGTTATATTATCTTTTTACTATTATTTTTATTGTATTCTTGTGAAACTTATCCTGTTAATGGGTTCTATCCCGTTGGATATTTTAAATAAATAAATAAATAAATAAATATTAACTTTCAATTTACGTGTATTGAAATTATCAAATCCCTTTCCACAAATATTAAATGTTTTGTTTCCACTTTCCTTTGCCCTGGACCATACTAGTGCACCGGTATCAACATATAACATAACCTCTATCAATCCTAGAAGAGGGGGGCTGGTACGGGGCAATTCGCCTACTGCTCCTGGGACCTACCTGTTACCTGTGCGTACGACACCACTTTCTTTTTTGCATGCGATTGACTCTGCTTTTAAATATTTTAATTTGCTGCTCTTGATATTAAACGCATCCATCAAACTAGTTATTTTGTTATTCCATGTTCTGTGTTTGTTTTTAAAATCTGTTTCATTCACGAAGTACGAAATGGTTAGCACTGACATGTTGTTTGAGGTTATGTGTCGAAAATTAACTGTAAGATGTGTGAAAATCATAGTTTTTTGTTATTCTTCATAATTTAAGGGGATAATTTGTAATAATCTTTCTAACAGTGTACAATGGTATTAACTTGTGAAATATGGATAACTGTTTAAGTAGCTGGTTTTTCAGTAAGTAGGTGAGCTTTTATGCACATTAATTGATAATTTTTAGAATCATCGAGCAAAGGAACTTCCTAAACACTTTAATTGATAGTTTCGAACGATATGGCAACCTCGCCTTCAGTAAATCATATGGTTTATTTTATTAGGTTACGTAAGTGGTCTATCTGGTCAGCGGTCCTCAAAATGTGGATATATTTTTAAAAAATTAATATCTCCATAAATATTTGAAATTTTTAAAAATGACTTTTACTAGACTCATCTATATGACGAATATATTCGATTTAAAATTTTACAGATCTTTATTTATATGTACTTACCTATATTTAAAATTATTCTGGTGAACGGGAAAAATCTAATTATATAGCAGAGAAGAACCGTAATAGATATTTTTGTAGTGATAGGGGTAGAAAAATAAATTTCGTAATAGATATAATTAGCATTGGCGCATTCACCATAACTTAGAAGGTGAACTGATTTTAAATTAGGGAAACTTTTGCATAATTAAGATTGGTGTCTATGAAATTTGATTATAAAACAAAGTCAAATGTCTGAAAATGAGATAAAAGAAAGTTTATGGTTGTATTATTCAACGCTTAAAAGTACCATACAGGTGAATGAAAATATGGACATTTCAAGGTAAGGATGAACTGAGGAGCGTAGTATTAATTGAACTTTTGTTTGTGGATGCAGTAAGCCCATAGCTTTCATAAAACAATCAATTAGAGATTACAAATCAAAAAAGTCAACAATTTTTAATCCGAAAGATGTGATAAAATTTTTACAAACTGCTGAATAGCTCCTTGTCAAGGAAAAACACAATATAATCTCTAAAATAAATGTGTATATTGCTCGTTTGTCTTACAGGTTGTGGCTAAAATAGTTTTACATTGAGCGTGCTGTTCGGATGAGTTGCACAGATTAGAAGTTGAAAATATTGATGATTGGCGATTTGTAATGCTTCTTTTCACAACACTAAAGTCAAGAAAGACGGGTCGTTCTATATTACGAATAAGAAATCTAGAGACAGTGTACTGAATATTACACGAAACTACATCGTCATACGCTGTCAGCCCCGTAACAAATTCGTCATGCACTATCGACAGAAGAAATTCACTGTCCAATCTGTGGGAATAAACGCCATCTATAAAATTACATTTTTAAAGCTGCCAAATTCAGAAATGTATACCTACTGGACATTGCTTCCGCAGTTCTTCAGCTACGATGCCAATGGTTGCAAATTCTGGCGCAAACTGGGTAATAGAAAAGCGGTTGTATGGTTGGCAGTCTTCTGCCGTAACAGAGACATACGTACTTAACAACGTGTAAAAATAGATCATTGACACCAATACATCGGTACCCTGATCGGACCAAAAAAAGTGGTTCTTCTGTTCCCATGCATATTTATATAGGGTGTTAAAAAAAGCGTAAAATATTTCAGGAGGTAATAAGTATGAACCAAAATAAGCAGAAAAGTCTTAATAATAATGGGTCCGCAAAGTAACGGTAACTAATGGTTTTTCAAACATTTTATTTTACTAGGAATAAACCGACAAAGGAAGCTTTTAACAAACAAAAAACAAAGTTACAGAAGATGTTCAAAGTGCCCTCCGTCCATTTCCAAACAGGCATCTTCGTCTCATTGCATAAAATCGTAACCGGCACGTTTAAATCGTAAGAGTATTGATCATAAAATTGTTAACTATACATTTTTTTCTAAATTAACCAGAGGCATAATGTATTAGGAAGGTAGGCGGTATTGTAAACTTCATCTTTTTAAAGTAACGAATGTGGATGGAGCACACAAATTGATCCACATCTAAGTGGTTGTCGTTATCTCGAGTTTTGCCTACATTAAGGAATATATGGCGTATTTATAAAGTAAATGAGTTCAATTATTAATTCTCAGCAGTGAAACGGAGAGGCAGGAGATTTATAAACTAAAAGCCTATGTGTAGGGATTTACAGAGAACATCCTCTTATGCTTAGAATGATACTAATGGGAGCAAATAAGGAAACTGATGAGATCAAATTTTAGAATAAATAAGTCCTTTTAGCAAAAATTGCTTTTGTTTTCTTTGATTATTTTGGTGACAAAAATTAGTCGCAACCATGTAATTAGTTTGCAATATATTTTTCCAACTAAACAGCAATATTAAAAGACTTGATAATCCTATCTACTAAATTATAGCTGTTTGTAGTTTACTACCGATAGTTACAAGTTTTACAATATTTTTCAAGAGCGGTACTTATATAACTTGGCAAGTGTTCAGTGCTAATGTATTTCCCGATAATTACAAGAACCGGAACCAAAAGTATGAAACGAATTTTGCAAACAAGATAACGTCTTATGCCAGCTCACATGTAACAACAACGCTTTTCTGCACAAATCAAACTCTCTAGATTTATCTGATATGTGAATCAGAAATTGATTTGCATATATATTTATACTGTGAATGGAATAAATTGTAGCGATGTCAGCTACACAGATAAATCGTTACCATTATATCAATATGTGACTCAGGAATTATCTAAAAAAATGGGAATAGATGCGTTATGAAAAATGGATTTTTGTGATGCGAGTATTTACATTAGTTTTTTTTTCAAATGTCAAAAATAAATAAGTGAAAATGTTTTAGCAGAACGATTTCCCGACAAACATGTGCACTATTACAACGGTGTGAAGTGAGTGCAAGTATAGTGCATACGCAGGCGCGACACGGGAAATTTGCATCTGAATGGTGGAAAAAATGGAAGTCCAGAGCGTCCACGGCGTATTGCAGTAATGTGGCGTATCATACACGAGACTCAATTTTATCCGTATCATGTATCCGTAGCATGTCCAAGCATTAAGGCCAAGGGATTGGACAAGGCTGATCGGTACCATACTAGTTTATAGTGCCATGCAGAAGTGTATTTGTAAATAATTTTTGAACTGGCCTTTCTGATTTTTTTTTTGCAAAATTGAATTTATAAGAGCCTCCTGTACATTAAAAAAATTTTTTTTAGATAATTTTTTAATCATCTTGTGTAGTGGAATAAAATAAGCTCTCAATTATGCTGATCTTTTTATCTTTTTTAAAAAAATTACAACTAAATTAAACATTTACCATCTCTAGAGGTACAATTTGAGCATCCGAATGTAAAATATTTAAAAAATTGAGCATTATATTAAAAAAAGTTAAGACATAAATAAAAGTTAGCATATCAAATTTAGTCTAGTGTAGTTTCACACAGCACACATAGTAAACTTTTTTTTAAAAATATACTTTTGACTACATTTGCCTTGATATAACTACATATCAATTTTCAATAATTAATTTAGCTCTCTGCTTACTGAAATTTTTAATGCATAAAAAGGCTTTAAGCTATCAATAATTGGTATGTACCATTACAGGCGTTATAGTTTTTTTTTATGTATGCTACGAAAAAATTATGAACATAGGTAAAATAGTTGATTTACAAACATGATATACTCGTATGTTACGAAAAACATAATTCTCAAATAATGTCCGAAGCATCGAAAATTCGAATTTAAAAACTTTATGTCTACTGAAAAAGTTGTAGAAGTACTTTTCAAATGCCCAAATTGTCCCTTTATAAGATAGTAAACGTTTCATTTGGTTATACCTTTAAAAAAATCTACCAGAAATAAGCGAGATAGCGAAGCAATTTGACTCCACTAAAAGCCGGTATTAGAGCTCTAAAGGCTTATTTCAAGTTGAAGAGCAATATAATATCTTTAGACTTTTTTTGCTACTCTTTTTGTATCAGAAAGAAGTAGTTCAACGAATTCAGCTATAAATAATAATATCATATTAAAATACGAGCCAGTTCCGTACTACTCATTTTCAGAAGTATATTGTTACTGAAATTGGATCTCGATGTGATCAACCTAAGGTCCCTATCGCTACGTCAGTTTTAACAAATGGCCTGTGAAAATATGTCATCATAACACGTATAGTAACCGTAAAAATATAATGCCGCACATTCAGTGAACCATATCTTATGCTGCTTTATAGGAAAGTGTACTCAACATCTTTATAAAAATTTAAAAACAGCAACAATTTACTGCAATATGTCTGTTTAATTATTTTAGAATGCAGTGGCAAATAAAACAAGGTAATTTAGGTTTAAATGACCAAAGTCCGAGGGTTACTAGAAGTTCGGAAAATAATGCGTTTGTTATACAAGGTGTTATAAAAAAGTAGGTCATGCCGTTAACTGCGTATTTCTGGCGGCAAAATATGATGAATTATTATCTATATACGAAAATCCTTACAAGATATAGGGTGTTGAAGTTGAACATTGGAAAACATTTTTTCGCTATAATTTCTTCAGATTTTCACTTATCACTTACACGACGCTTAAAAAACCAATATAGAAAGGGGGGAAAGTATGATTTTTTATAACGTGATGATAATTTTTTTTGAAACATTTTATTACTCTTGATAATTTTTCGTAAAACTCTTCATATTCAAGGTAATTTCGATTTTTAAGGGCACTTAATATTTCAAATTACGAAGGAACAATTTGTAATGTAAACTTAATTTATACAAAGTGTGTTTAAACATAAAGCTAGCCAGATGTACACAAATAAAAGATTTTTTTTAATGAAAATTTGTTTATTACGAAAAAAATTGAAACTTTTTTTGGAGAGAAATATTAAAATTAATGCAATCCAATGCAGTAAAATTTGCCACATAACATATAAAAACTCAAAATACAATTTTTACTTGAAATTAAGACATTTAAAAATGCCATCGATTTTAATATTTTACGGGGTGTACAATTTTCTATCCAAATTAATGGTACTAAGTGCTCATACACCACTGATTGTTGAAAGTGCTTGATACTATAATATTTTGTAACACCTTAACTACTTACACTATATACCAATATAGCTTAATTAACTCTGCTACTATAGAACTATACACAAAAGAAAACTTCAACATTCTGTTGCTCCCTTATAAAGCTGCAAAATAAGTTAAACTCACCCTGTATTTTTTTAAATATGTTTATTTTTTAAAATTTTAAATTTTTAATTCAAATATAATTCTGAAATTTAAGATAAACGACTTATAGAGAACAAAACTTCATAATGAATATATTTAAAAATATTCTTTAAATATTTCCTAAAACATTAATTTTTTAAAATCTATTACTCAGCTGACATAAACATTCCAAGAAAAAATATTTTCAACAAAATGTCCCAGATTTACTAAAATTCCTACGTTCATATATTCATTGAAGTAAATATTATGATCAGCTATGTACATTCTTCTAAAACTGATATATTTTGTTATACTCGTACAAGCGATACACCAGTCTGAGGTCGCATTTTAGGATAGGAATGTAATATCTGTCTCGAAACAATATAAATATTTTTCCATTTTTAGTTTATAATATAAAAACGCGTAGTATGTTCTAAAAAACAAACATTCATCTTTACATCCAAAATTTTAATAACAGAATTCTTCAGAAATTAAGTAGCTTCGTATGCGTATTTTCGATAAAAAAAAGATTTTTTTGTTATCCTGTTGTTTTATATACATTTAATGCAAAAATTATATGAAATCGGCACACAATTTTTAAGTAAAAACGTTTTGCGATTTGATTCATATGCATATAGCGTTATACAGGGTGTCTCAAACCCAATAGTTTGGGTCTACTGTGATATAAAACATTAACCATTCACATGACAGTGTCATTTATGCATTTTAAACAACGAACATTCAACGACTACTTGATCCTTCCACTCCTAATGTGATTTTTAGGTGGTATTTCTTTTGAGACTCTTTAGGACAATATTGCTTATATCTTTTAAACGAGAATACAGAAAAATTATTTTATTATATATTTTATTAGAAAAAAGAGCTTTTTATTACGAAAATATTTGAGTATGTTTCTGGAAAAAATATAATTGATAACGTCATTAGTCGTTTCTGTCAAATCCCAAAGATAATACTTTCATCCCAATCTCATCCCATTTAACACAATAGGCCCATACTATCGAATTTGAGACACCCTATAAACTAGTTCTCACATAAATATAAAGAAAACTGTAATTTCAAAGACGTAAAATAAGGATTTGAAAGATATTTTTATAATCTGCCATATTGGGTGGTCCCTGTCAGCTCATTCCATTGTATTTAGTGGGATCAAAGCAGCAGCTTTTATTAAATGGTCAGCCAATTTACATAGAAGTTCAGCGAATCTTAATGAAAATGGAACAATGAATTCTAAAGGATCAATATACCAACACTTTCAATAGAATCCAAACTCCTAAAAGGATTTCCTGAGAGATTAAAGTAATTTAAATAATCTCCTAACTATTTAAATGAATTATCGGTTGCAGAAAACAGATGGTCTTTATTATTATGTAAAATCACAACGTGCTACTTACTTTATTCCTTATATTTTTTGTTTAAACTATAGAGTTACAATTTTGATCTGGTTCTGAATTTGAATGAATATACAGTGTGCACATAAGATATGGAATAAATTCATTACCTCGGAATATGAATATACAGGGTGTCCAGAATATGAATGCCTCTATCTACATGATAATATGCACCAAGCAAAACATAATTGACTTAACAATTATTTTTCTATGGCCAACGATATTCGAGTTATGACTACATTTTTATGCAGAAACATCTTGTCAGATGTTTCTACATAATAATGACAAGTACCTCTAAACATGATTATCGTAAATATGTTTCTTAGAGCTTCTCTCATAACACAGAATAAACTTTGAAGTAGTTATACTATCTGCTCAAAATGACTGATGTAGCGTACGGAACAGCCAGAGAATTTTGTTTAGTTTTGCTGTAAAGTAACATGTTATACAGCTCATGGCTCATGGTTACTAAGAGGTACGTTACGCACGTTTACAAACATCAAGCAAGTACTAGGTATAAAATAACAAAATGAAGAAAGCATAGACGATGCACAACTAATTTGATGTTATCCGCTACAGGATAGATAATGGGTTCTATCTAGCTTCTATTGATTACCTTATTAATAGGCATGCAAAAAAACAGATTACAAATAAATTACGCTAAAACGGTTTTTGTTTTAATTGTAACTTAGTTTGTAACTTTAGTATTTTAATTTTTTAAATGTATTTGTCGAAAACTTTTCGTTTTAGACATTTTTTCATAAGAATTTTTTTACATTTGGACGTAAAATTATATAAGTTACATTAAATCCCTTTGACTATTGGTACTAATATACTAAATGCTTCACTGTATCTTATTTAATTTTTAAACTCCCTATCGAAGTTGCTTTCAAGAACCTATAACACCTAATGTTCATAAGTTTGTAGCAAGCAATCGGTTCCAATATGATAATTGTAATAGGGTGGTGTCAATATAATTTTGAAAAACAATTGTAATAATAATTAAGAAATATACGTTTATATAGGTCAGATCCCTCACTTATGGCATACTGATGAGAACTAATAAGCTCAAAACTGGTGTATGTCTGGTGATAAATAAAGATATTTTTCCAAAACTATAATATATACATTATTTGTCTGTATAATTCAGTGATTAATCATTATTTACTTATGATTAACGATTATTCACAAATCTGTTACCAAATTTAAATTCTTCAGTGTGACAGTATCGGAAATGGACGAACAGTGTTTTGAGGTATGGTTTCAAGTGGTTTCCACGAAATTCAAGATTAGACAAAAATATCTTGAATTACTTTGTACGTGGATAAGAGTACGTATAGCAAATTTGTATTTTTTTAACAGGTATTTCGATGTTTTTAGGTTTTATTTGATTATCACAGTTGGGTTGCTTAGGTAAATAAAAGAAAATAAATAGGGTTTTAGTGCAGTTCACTTATTTCGATCGTGGCACAAAATTTTATAAACCTTAGGTTAAGCGCAATACCTAGTTAAATGATAACTTTTCTTGCATGTAAACATGCAATAAAGAATATAGCACTTTTATCGCAATCTGTAATGTACAATTATAGGTGATTTGTTGCTGAAAAATTACAAACCCATGCGAAAATTCTAATTTTAAATTCTGCTGCATCCTAAAGCTTACATAAAAGTAACCGTTCCCTTTTCCCATTCATGAATAGGGAATTGCAACGGTGACGAGACACGCAAGAGAGAAATCAGTTATAATTGGGAAGTACTATTCTACAATTATTAGAGGCGATTGCACTTTGATTTATGACAAAGCTATTACTAAGTTTGATTTATCGTCATAATTGTGCTGCTGCTTAGAAACTTATTTGATTTTTCCGAGTGATAAATCAGTTTTCAATTATTTAGGATTGGAAAACGTTTCGATATGATCAATAAATCTTTTTCACACATTAACTGTACTTACCTATAACAAAATTAAAGTTGATCTGAAATCTGAACTAATACCTACTTGATATCATTCACTTCCTACTTTTAATAGTTTTTTTCTATCAAAACTTTACGGTTGTATGAATTTATTTTTTAATTTAATATAGTTATAGAAATTGCGAATAGCACCACAATCTACACCTATTGACGTTTCTAACCTCGGCTCAATCAAGTACTAACGGGCACGGTTTACACATACTATAGAAATATTTTTTTAATGCAATAGAAATAAATCGTATCCATAATGGTATCGCTGTGAATAGAGAGGGGCACAGTATTAATGAGATAAATAATGTTCAAACTCTTATAAAAATTATTTTATATTTTATACGCTTTATAATAATATTGTCATTTTATGTTACTTATGGAGTTACTCTCTAGATTTTTGGAGATTGGATTAGATGTTAACTTCCACATGCAATCCATTGTAGCTCTGATGCATTTACTTCGCAAGGCATCTTGATGTGTGGAGAACGGTAGGAATTCAAAGCGAAGGGTTTTACGGAATGCTATGAATTTAAGGCAATGATCGATGCCAATTATGTTTTTGACAACTATCATATCACATATGATCTGCCCAATATTTTTAATAAAGTATTGAAAAACGAAAGAAGCACTTCAATAACTGTCACTTTCTCGTGCAAATGTTCCAATATTATTGATTTTCTTTTTTGAAAGAGTGAGTGACAATTACTAACACGTTTGCTGACACCAATTTTTTTCTCAGAGAAAAAATGCTACTTTTAGACTTTCAAAACATAAGTTGCCTCCAAATATTTCAATTATTTGCTGCTGACATAAATGATTCCAATAGTTTCATAAAAACGTAATCTATTACTCAATTTAAATCATTTGCATCCGTAAAGTTGAAGTTCATAAAAAAAATTTAGATTTTTCTTAATGCACACACATAATGAACGGATTATTTTGATATTGAAAAAAATGTTATTATTAATCGCTACTGTCTTGTGGGGATCCAGCAGAATACTAAAGTCAGTAACATAAAATTAACACTATAGTATGAACCTTAAAAAAAAGTGTTGCACTAATATTAAGAATAATTTGTGTTTTAGATTTAGATTTTATTTATTGTAGTAAAAAATAATATAGATTTATCACACTGTAATGAATCTGTCATTATGAGGAGGTACCATTATGTACCTCATCAGAATGGCAGATTCGCTACAGAATGGTTAATGGTCGATTTGGTTCTGTAAGAAGCCGACTTAAATCGGCTACATTTCTTTTTAAAGGAAATTTTAAGGCAATGGATTCACCTCGAAGTAGAAACATCATATATTTTCCTAAAAAGGCGTTTTGGTAGGAAAGTTTATTTAGCTTATTACATTGTTTTGGCGCGAATGAATTTCCGAACATGTCTGGGTAAATAAAGATCTTTTAAGTTTTAATAATTGGTGCAGTGATAATGGTCTTAGGGTTATTCCTAGTAAAACAGTAGCTTTATGTATAGGTAATAAACAGCAAAGACAATATATATGTGATAACTATAACATCATCGTTAATAATACATGCATTAACTGGGTAAAATCTGCAAAAAATCTCGGTCTCATTATGGATGATTGTTTGGATATCAGTAAATGTTAATCAGGTAACCAAAAGATCATTCCTTCGGCTTAAATCAATGTATCATTTACGTGATCAACTTGATGAATACACTAAATTAAAATTAATTAAAGCTCTAATTTATCCTCACGTTGATTACTGAAGCCAAATATTTACTCTCACTTTCTTCCAAATTATAATCAATCCAAAATTCAAAGAATTCAGAATGCCTACATGCGATTTATCTTGACACGAAGGGACACATAACACCACATTTAAATAGAATGAATGAGCCACGATTGAAATTTAGAGTGGAATATTTATACGTACTGTTATTATACAGTATGCGCCAAAAGTATGGAATACATTCAATAAAAACGAAACAATTATTTTTTGGGAAAAATCCTCGAACAGGTCGATTTTTAATTTAAAAAATACATATTTTAGCGTAAAATGCGATTTTAAAATGTCATTTGTTTTCGAGTAATGACGTCATCGATTTTTTTTAAATGGCAACACCATATTATTTTCCTTGATTGTGAAAGATCGTTTAATTCTCTATCAGACAGTACTAAAATTTTGCCCTCTTACATAGCAAAGTTTTCGAGTAAATGACGATTGAATGTTAGAAAACGTAAACAAATTAAAATAAAGCAAAAACGTTATCAAGTTTAGTTTCCATAGTTCTTTTATGGATCACGTAGGTGAAAATCTTTGCATAGTGTCATTGTCACACCGACTTTCTAATAAGTATTGTAAGCGACATAGAAATTATTATTCAATTTAAAGTATTATGGCACATTTAACTGTTACTCAAAGAATTGAAATTTTAATTTTTATCGGATGCGGGAATACGACTAGAACTCAGCAGGAAGTTTGCGATTTATTTAATGAAAAATATCCAGATCGCCCTATCAGCCAATCAACAGTCAGTAAGGTCGAGTCTAAATTTAGAGAAACTGGCAATGTTGTAAATATTACAAAACCTGGACGTCCAAGCATTAATGAAAATCAGAAACAGAACTTTTTGATAAGTATGGTGGATAATGACACTAGTCAGAGCACAGTGCTACGTATATTGAGGAAGGAAAAATATCATCCCTACAAAATTCAACTTGTGCAGGAACTCAATGTAGATGATCCCGATCGCAGCTTACACTTTTGCGAAATTCTAATGGATTTATGTCAAGGAAATAGAAATTTACACCGGCAAATACTTTTTTCAGATGAGGCCACATTTTGTCTGAATGGTACAGTAAACCGTCAAACTTGCAGATATTGGAGTCGGGAAAATCCTCATTGGATGGCAGAGGCACATACCCAACACCCTCAGAAATTAAATGTGTGGGATGGAATAGTTGACGACAGAATAGTAGGGCCTTTCTTCTTTGAAGGAACCCTTACAGGACAAAGACATTTAGAGTTTCTAGAAAATGACCTTGTTCCAGCCCTTGCAGTAATTTTTCCTAACGATAATGACCCTGACATTCCTGACGATACCATATGGTTTCAGCAAGACGATGCACCTCCGCACTATGCGCGCCCTGTACGAGATTTTTTGGACAACTGTTTTCCTGGTAGGTGGATCGGCAGACGCGGACCGATAGAATGGCCTGCAAGTTCGCCAGATCTTACACCTCTTGACTATTTTTTATGGGGATACTTGAAGTCAAAAGTATACATTAATAAACCACGTAATTTAGAAGAACTTCAAAATCGCATTCGGGACGAAATACGCAGAGTTACCCCAGAAATCATTCATAATGTGCAAGAAGAATTTCTTCACAGACTTGCGCATTGTCAACAAGTTGGTGGATGGCAATTCGAACATTTAATTTAAGTATAACATTTAATCAATTGTATTTTATTTTAAATGAGAGATATTAAATTTTTGGTACCAAGTTATAATTCCAGATCTAATATAACATTCAGATGTAACAAACCTAGAACGAATTTTACTCAAGTCACCTATTCATGTTATGTGTACAAATTTCAATAAATACTGTTGTTTATGTGATATTCATAACTCTACATTGAAATCGTTGTTGCTTAATGCAACAAGAACATATTGTAATGAATTATAGTATAATAATTTTTATACATATTTAAGCATATACCTATTTTTTCTCTTTTGTGTATTCTAAACCAAGTGTAGATTTTATTTTATTTTATTTTTCTATTTAGCAATATTATTTAGAGCACGTTATGTAATGTATTTTTAAGTTTTGCCCTGTAAATGGATCTCTGTTGGACAATAAAGCTATTATTATTATTATTTATATTATGTGCTTAAACCAATATGAAATTTTCACACTGAAATTTTCGTTATATCTATTGTTATAATCAGTCTATTGCTGAAGATTTTTCCCTGTAATTTTGAGGTAAAAATTATCTGAAAATCATATGTAAGACAAATAAAAGTACAAATTTTTATAGTGTTCTAAAAATGTTGAAAAAAATCTCATTGCTAAAGGATGCTAAGGGGCAAAGATAATCGAGGCCAATTGGCTTATAAGCAATTCTGAAAAATAAGATACCACACAGGCGAAAGGACGTGAGAAAAAGGGCCAGAAAACCCTATAGAAATGTTTTATTATTATTACGGTACCCGGAAATTTTTACTACCCATATCCGCATCGTCCTGGTTGTATCGACGAATAACATAATTTTTTCTTCAAAAACGACAAATTACTAGCTAATATACGACGTCGCATGGTGTCAGCCAAATACACACCCAGTTTTACACCTCTTTTATTACCGTGTTTTTTGTGCGCCCTATTTACAACGTAACTATGAGAATATTTTTTATGAAAAATTCTGTAGTAAAAAGCGATAAAATAGAAACAAAAATAATATTTGTTTTTATTTCATTTTAAAACTATGAATAAAGCTGTTTTACTTTAACTAGCTTTACAACCTGCATAGTATTTTGGTTTTCATTTTTTGTTTAAGTTGTTTGTTCGAAGGATAGAATATAAAAAAAATTCCTCCAAATAAAAATATATTTCTGAAGAAAGTGTTTAATTAGCTTTCAATGGAAAACCTCAAGTACTTAATCAAACTAACACCTGTCTAAAATCATTAAGTTCTCAAGACTTAATCAAAGAATTACACTCTGCCATCGCAATTAATATTCATTAATCATTTAACATAATCCTGTTGTGAAGAAAATAAAGTGAAGGTTTTCAAGCTCAATAGATTATTTCCCGCCTTTATATTTACGTTTCATATACAGTGTGTCTACTTTTACTAGTGTACAAATCTGTAAAATCTTTATTCTTTAAGGTAACCAACAAATATTTTCTTCTTTTAAATGACGTCGAAAACCGCTTCTTCTGATCCTACCACGGCTTTTAAGATGGCAATCCAAGGTCTGTTATGATTTTTTATACCCGCAAATTCGAATAAAGATTTTTTTTATTTAAACTATTTTAAATGAAGACAATCAAACAATTACCATGAGCTATCAATATCCAACAATATACTGAAATCGAAACGTCAGGAAATAATGTGGATAATATTGTACAATTAAAAATTTTTAAAGGATAGTTTTGTTGTTATTGATTGTAAATTATTTTAATTAATATAACAAAATTTGTATGTCAGTACTGAGGATTTAACTCAAATTTACTTTTATACAAGTCCCAAAATAAACCATTCCTTCATTCACTTTGGTGGGAAAAATAGTTTTTGCTTATTAGTGTTTCAACAAACTAAGCAAAACACAAAAGCAGCCTCTTTGGTGACATTACTTAATGGTAAGAACAGATATTTCACTCAAGAAGAATATCGATATTAAAAATACTTAAATTTGATTGCATTCCTAAAACGAAAATCAGAAGGCTATAAACCTAACAAGGTATTAATAAAATAGAAAATATCTAGGATTTTTAATGAATACAAACGATGACGAATTTCTTCTCATTAAGGTACCTACCTATATTACAATAGTTTTTTTTGTAAAAAAGTTTTATAGCCAATATTTATTTTAAGTTATTTTGACATTGGTTTGACGGGAGCATGCCAGCAGGAAGAACTCTTGTTCTTGTAGAAGATGTGAAAGATGATACTTCATATGCTTCCAAGTCATGATATCCAATACCAAAGCAAAAGCGTCTAGAAAGTTTTTTGTAACATCTGTGATAAACTGTGATCATGTTCGCTTCTTTCTTCAATATAAAGCTGGTAAATATACCAAATAACCTAATGGTATAAATGCTAAAAACAATGTGCCAAAACTAATTGCACGATTTCTTAAACTGCCTAATCCAAATGCATATACTGGACACTCTATTCGGCGATCAATTAGTCTTTCAGCCGATTATGAGGCAGACCTTTTAAGTATAAAAAGATATGGTGGCTAGAACTCTAATTCTGTCGCCAAAGTGTACATCGAAACTTCTACTGAAAACAAGAAATAAACGGCTATGAAAATTCTAGGCAATGGAGAATATTCCTTTGGAAGCCGAAAATATTCCCTCTACATCCAAAGTTATTCCATCTAAAAATTACGTTCACACTCAATTTATTTCCACCTATTCAACGAAATCGTTAGGCATGTCAGCATCTGGTATTAATTTATTCAATTGTAAAGATTTCACAGTCAGTTCATATATTAAATGACTTTTCATATGATCTTACATATTTTGTTTAATAAATGCCTAATTTGAGTTTAATTTAATTTGCAATGTCATCACACTAAGAGAATTAATAAATTTAAAAATGTGCGTTTATAAGCAATTATGACATTCGAAACAGTGTCAAATCATTATGTGATAGTTGTAGATAATAGTTATTTATAATACAAGTGGCATATATAGGCATTATTATACATAAGTGAGACGCAAGTCCGAGTCGTGTAATTTCACGAATGTAATAAAAATTGCTGTTGTACCCACGTGCAGTATATAAAATTGTATCTAGAACTGTAAAAAATTGTATCTACAACTACCTTAAACTGAGAAAACGCTGCTGCACTGCATCACTTTTACCAGATAAATCAAGAACCAAGTACGAACAATATTATAAACGATTGGTGTACATCTAAGAATATAAAATATGAAGCAAAAGAAAAGGTATCATTAGCATTTTTTGAAAAATTATCAAAGAAGTATAAATTATCTAGTCTTTGGGCGTTCTATTCTATGCGTATGCGGAAAAATATTGACATCAGTAAATTCGACAATTTAATTACTTTTCTGAAAAGCAATCAGTGGGATATAAACCAGAGAAGTCAAAAATATTAAGGAAAGAAGATGTTTCAAAACTTTTACAAGATGCCGATGACACAAAATTCTTGCTAACAAAGGTAAAGTAAAGGTGCATGCAGAGCGGACGAGTTAACTAATTTGCTGTTAGAAAACGTAAAAAATGAAAGAAACATTTTTCATATCTTCATACCGGATAAGAAAACCAAAGTTCCCCGAGAATTCTTTATCTTTTTTTTAATATATTTTTAGGTATTAACAATATTGTGTGAAACTAACTACTCTGTGGACTAAAGCCCCAACCAGCGTTGAATTACACCCACAATATCTACTCATATATTCTTTATTATTAGCTTTTGTAACATTTTTTAATGTATCAGAACGGTATTTTAAGCTAATATATATAAAATCTCCTACAATTCCTATCAATGAAGTCATATAGCTACTTCAAGTCCTTACAAAGAAAATTTAAGCATTATTAATACAAATACAGACCAGCTGCATTCATCTGGTATTAATCTTACCAATTGCCAAAGTTATGTTGTTAATATTTATAACAAGTAACTCAATTTAAGTTAAATTATCTATTAATTGTCAAATAAATAAACCTGTTCGTTATTAATAACATAACCATTAAGCAGTGATCTATTTTTTTAAATATTTCACTAGTGGGGTAATATGTCACATTACAGTGCCAAATAAATGCTGTAATGAGGCTCTTATAAAACAGTTGTAGATAAATTATGTTTATCACACTAACTGCAGATATTATTCCACCGCATTCTTTCGACGCAGAATATTTCATATTTTATTATTTCTGATGCATAGCTATGGTATCACATATTTTATAACATTTTTCATATTGCCATAAAACAAATCAAAATACACCTTAATCAAGGATCTGCTGGAGAGATACCAATTCCTTAAAGAGCGCCGATAGATTCTTATACTTGCGCCATATATTTTGGCGTCCGTGAAGCATTCCCTGGGGTAATCTTTGCAAGATAATCGAATAAATCTGATATAAAGGCCGTTGGATCTTCATTCCAGATGTTGCAATAAATAAATGTTGATTGTGGAGAGTTGCCATTCTTAGAACTTAATAAAAGCCCCGATCCCGGAAACGTTTAGACTTCTTGAGTCATATAACTACTTATTGCAGTTTAGACCTTTTAAAATTGCATATTATGTAGATAATAGAAACAAAATGGCTAAAGTTAAAATAGCTTTTTCAGTTTTAATGATTTAGGCTATCTCAAGTTATATACATTTTTTTTTTTCAGTGTGAAATTTTTGGTCAGGCAAGTTTAAGGATGCATTAATTATTACTATAGTTATTGGCAAACCCTTTAATACTGCCAAACAGTATTTAGTTTAAATATTGCTTACCCTTATTTTGCCAATAAAAATATAGATATTGGTCAGTAATTTGTCGGATGGGATTCCCTTATCCTTTTGTTTATTTCTCTCATTTTTTGACAATTTAATGGTGAATCAGAAAAAGAGTATAAGACAATATTTTGAGAAAATGAGGGTTAGTTTCATTTCATTTCAATTCCAACATGCAACAGAAACTAATTAAAACAGGGAAACACGTTTTATTTTAGGTTAAAAAGATATTACAACGGGTACGGTTACGACCGAATGATCCGCTTTAACAAATAAGGGATTGTTCGACGTTACCTTAATTATGCATAAATAGGGTCGAGAACTATCCTTATTACTGCTGCCTTTATAAAACAGCACATATGCGCATGCTTAGATGTCAACATAAGGGAAACCTAAATACTGTTTAACCCTATGAGACGTCCAATAACTATATTATTGTTAAACTGATAGGACAATATTAATAATTATGTGCTAAAAAAATAAATTTGTGTTAAGTATTCGGTACAGTATTTTATGATACATCTAGAGACCATACAATATGCATAGGGAGATAGTAAAATAATAGATCTATCAGAACTTGAAAATTACTAATATCCTTTGATAGATACGTATACCTAATTAGAAATAGTTTAGTTGTTCGCATTATTTTGTTGGAGCTACTGGCTTACAGAGTTTATAGTCTTTTTACGGCGTGTCAAGGTCGAAGAAATATAAAAATTGCAAATAATTATTAAACTAATAATTTATCGGAAAAAGTGCTTAGCAGGATAAGTATACAGTATGCGCCAAAAGTATGGATTAAATTCAATAAAAACGAAACAATTATTTTTTGGGGAAATCCTCGAACAGGTCGATTTTTAATTTAAAAAATACATATTTTAGCGTAAAATGCGATTTTCAAATGTCATTTGTTTTCGAGTAATGATCGATTTTTTTTAAATGGCAACACCATATTTTTTTACTTGATTCTGAAAGATCGTTTAATTCTCTATCAGACAGTACTAAAATTTTGCCCTCTTACATAGGAAAGTTTTCGAGTAAATGACGATTTAATGTTAGAAAACGTAAATTTTATCCATAAAAAAGTAACAATTCTGAGGTATGTAAAATAAAATACAATTGATTAAATTTTATACTTAAATTAAATGTTCGAATTGCCATCCACCAACTTCTTGACAATGCGCAAGTCTGTGAAGAAATTCTTCTTGCACATTATGAATGATTTCTGGGGTAACTCTGCGTATTTCGACCCGAATTAAAGTATTATGGCACATTTAACTGTTACTCAAAGAATTTTAATTCTTATCGGATGCGGGAATATGACTAGAACTCAGCAGGAAGTTTGCGATTTATTTAATGAAAAATATCCAGATTGCCCTATCAGCCAATCAACAGTCAGTAAGGTAGAGTCTAAATTTAGAGAAACTGGCAAAGTTGTAAATATTCCAAAACCTGGACGTCCAAGCATTAACGAAAATCAGAAACAGAACATTTTGATAAGTATGGTGGATAATCCTCATAATTCTTCACAATTAAAACTACCATAACTCCCATAAAAAATTCCTGAGAAATTTAAGTTGACATTAGTGCTAACTTCTACAGATTATTTTAAGGGTGTCATTACTCTGTAGTAGCAGAGTAGCCTATAGTACTTTAAACCCTTGACAGATGCTGTTACCTAGTAATAAAGCTAAACTATAAACGATAACTGTACACTCGACATAGAAAGTTTTAAAGGTTTAAGTTTTCCTCTCTTTTCTACATAACAGTTAACACTTTATTTGACACGTATAGTTCAGTAAAATACACGTAAAGGATGAACTTAGGAAAGTTGTGTTCATTTTTCTTATGCTTTTAAATGCGAAAAATTAATGTTTGAAGTTTATGTGAAAACTCCATAAAAAGAGACACTTTCAATAAATATTTTAAGTTTAAAGTCGCTACATTTGGCAATATAAATACTAACACTACCGAAGTTGAACCTTCTAGTATCCAACAATGTAACTTTAGTAACTAATTCCTAACTATCCTAACTTTAAAATTGCATCAACATTCCATCATTTGGTACCACAAATATGGCCACTTTAACCACATCCGCGAGGGAATGGCACATACATATTCTTATCCTGCTAAGCCCTTTTGGTTTTTTACTTGTATATTTTGATCATATGTGTACTCGATTCTACTCTTTTCATTTACTTAATTCCCAGACCTACTAAATAACTAAACTAAAATATTTTTCATATATAAGTAAAGGGATAAATAATGATAATTTTATCAAATTTGTCATTTTACAGTTTCTAAGGTATATGGATTGCGTTGGAAAATTTTCGATTAATAATTGCTGATGAGATTTCTGGAATAATAGATTTTTTATTTGATCATCACAATACGTTCGTTAAATATATCTGATAGGGGTTTATATGCCTTTGCCTACACAATAATACATAATTGATTTAAATTAGTAACCGAACAACTTCGGTGTTGTGTATTCTGTAATATTTCGCGTTTGCTCTTTACTTAGATCTCCTAGTGAAAGCATACATTTTCTATGTCTAATTACATTTCAAGTAAAGTTAATTGGATTAATCGATTAACTGTCAAATCTATGTAGTTAGATTAAGTTAAAGGTTACTTTTGTTATGTAGTAAGAAGAAGTATATACCTAACCTAGCTATCGGAGTTCTGTTTGTATTAAGGAAATATTTTCAATATTATATAAAACTATAAACAAAAACTTTAAATTAATAGAAGCAAAACCCAAATACTTTTAGGATAAAATAAATATAAATATATGGTTTATTTCAAGTTGTAAAACAATTTAGAAAAATCAGCAAACTAATACTTTATTTCATTTTCAATTTTTAAATTAAAAGTAGAAAATAAATACTATTTGATATATAAAAAATTTAATCACACAACAACAGCATGGTCAAGATTAAACGTACATTTCCAGAGGTGATTTTAAAATATTTGCTAAAAATTTTAGAGCTCATAGATCAAATATACAGGGTGATTGAGAACTTATCTAAAAAATTTTTAGGAATAAATGCGTCATGAAAAATTGAGTCAATATCGTAAAAAAAATTTTTTATAAAATCCTTATAATTTCCGAAAAAAAAAATTATTGCAGTTGCAGTATTTTCAACCTTTACATCGCTGAGCTACTGTAGGCGATTCCGAATATTGAAGTCCAATTACTTTTTATAGGTATTAGGTTTTTTTGATGCCAGTTTTTACATTAGTGTCAAAAATGACTTACATGTATAGCAACTCGGAGTTGATGGATATCGTTCTAATTTATGGCGATTGAAAATGTTTAAGTAGAACGATTTTCCAATAAACATGTGCCAAATGCAGCTACTTTTATCGCGGTGTGCAATGAGTGCAAGTGAAATGCAATCCGAGGGAAATTTGAAACCAAATCGTGGAAGAGATGGAGGTCCAGGACGTCCACAGTAGATTGCAGCAGTGTGGCGTACCATATGAGGCTGAATTATATCAGTATCATGTACAGCGTCCAAGCATTAATACCAAGGGATTGGACGAGGAGGACTGGTACCATAGCGGCCACGATCTTTAAACCACTGACTTTAAATCATTTGTATTCCTTTTTATGAGGATATCTAAAAAATGAAGTGTATTGCACCGAATTGGAGAACTACTATTAATGATTTCCGTTAACGTACCATAGCTACGAGATCAAAACGGACAAGAAGCAGAAACATTTGTTTTAGTTTGTAGAAACTGGGTAAGACGGGCCCAAAATTTTGTTGTAACATCAGGTATGTCAAACTATTTTATTAATTAAAACTACAAAAGCAGTTCTTTCCTTGGGTTTTTTTCCAGTTTTATACTGTCGCATGCTTTGCCGCCTTATCAGGTTTTACAGTGGACCAGTTTCCAGTGCCACGTAGAAATGTATTTTTAAATCATTTTCGAACTGCCCTTTTTGATTTTTTTTTACAAAATGAAATCACCCTGTATAATAGTATGATATTCGATTTTTTGCCGAATGCGCCAAGAATAAGACATAATTGCATTTAAAGCATAAATGAAAATAAACAGCTGTTTCAAATATTGTTTAATGAATTCTAATTTAAAATGGTGTCATAAGTCAGGAGCTTGTAAAGTAAAAGAATATTCCTAACGGGCACAAACCTACCACCTGTTATTTTTAAATAGTTATCAATGGAATTTTAAATAAAATTAATAATAAAAATGTTTAAACAGGTAAGTTTTTGAGGATTCTAAATACGCCAATATTAATTTTTCGTTACATCGTATAGATCGCAGAAATAGTAGAATTAAAAACGAAATTTGGTTACAACAGAAACTATACTATACTCTGTACGTATTGCTTAATAATAATAAAGAAACACATAATCCCTCTCTCGTACACAATGTCCTATCACGAAGCATAAAGTGTTCCTTTTATCTTTGTCTAAAGTAGCATTTGGTAAGCTTTCAAGTACCACTCAAAAACTAGGACATTTAACACTTATATAATCCATGTATGAAGCGTCGTGTAAAATTTCTTGCGTGTAGATAAAAACAAAACTGTATTGAGGCTGGTTTTGCACTACCTGAATAAACTGTAAACCATTTTCTCTTTTATTCTTCGACAGATTTTTTTAAGTAGGCCTATTCAATATTATTTATTACATCCTAGTGTTATAATTTTGATAATAATTTCAGAAAACAATAATTTCGAAAATAGGTCGACTTTTATTTTCCTTGTAAGAGGAGATGCAGCCACGAGCAGGTCATTGATATTGTTACAGAAACTGACCTACCTTAGTTTGTTAATTATGTCCCTGTTTACGTTAGAATTTAGATTTGTTTGAAGGATATTTCTTGTGTAAAGTGGTAATAATAAAGTTTGATTTTCTACGTGACGTTTTCCATGGCTAAGTCAACGTAGAGGTTACAATATATAATATATATAAAAATTTAGTAAATCTCTTCATTAAGCATATACCATTCAAGACAGCTAGAATAAGCAAAAATAAAGTTCCATGGCTTACTGATAATGTTAAATTGCTTGTGTCCCAAGCCTAAGTTTTACAAGAGAGATTTTGTCTCTCGTGTTGTGTTTTGTAACAGAATGTTTGAAAATCAAGATACCTTAAATAACGTTCTATGGGCTGATGAGTGGCAGTTTACAAGTAATGAAATTGTCAATTTTAGTAACTGATCATTAGTGCGACAAAAATGATCATGTAATAAGAAGGCATGATTTTCAACACAGATTTTCGGTGAATTTATGGGTCGGTATTGTCAATAACCAGTTTATTGAGCCTTTTGTTTTTCCGGAGCGCCTAAATGCCGACAGCTATTTGTTATTTTTTGCCAAACGTATTATATACTTTTCTTGAAGACGTTCCACTAAATGTAAGGTAAAATATGATTGTGTAAATAGACGGAGCTTCACCGCACTATGAAAGAAATGTACGTAATTGGCTCAAAGTTGCTGTATTTCTTAATGCAAAATGATCAAATTTATAGATACAGATATCTCGTAAAATAAAACGCGTAGAACAAAAGTAATATCAAAAATAAAATTATTGATGTTTTGTTTATGCACTTTAACTATAAAAATTCTCCTCAAATAATATAATAACTTTTAAAATGTGTATGACACACACTGACCCCACATTTTAACAATAATTGTCACATACTTATAAACAAAAGTGAACAATCTTATCTGCAGAACCATGTAAGTTTATGTTATAACAATAGTTCCATCTAACGTATTTTGAATATTTCTGTACCTAAAAATTTGTTGGTTAGACTGCTCTCAGTCGTTATATATTTGTTTTACTTCGGTTCCTTTGAATATTCGCAGGTGACATGAGATAACATTGCTGTTATTTGTTAAACTCTATATTAGTCAGTTCTTAAATGTCTAAAATTAATTGTATTTGTAAAAAACACTATTTCAAGAATACGGCGCCCTTATGTGAATCATCCAGAAAGAGGTGAACCTACTGCATGGTCACCTTGCTCACCAGATCTATCGTATCCGGATTTTGAAGAATTGAAACTGAAATGAAATTAATGACAGGGGAAATTTATTGGAGAGTATTGATGCGGCAACGCTTACGATAAGGCAAAACTTACAATAATTTACGTGGTTGATTCGATAATTAGGCGTCCAAAAGCATGCATCAGAAACAAGGGACACAATTTCTATCCATTTTTGAAGATGCACTTGTTTTATTAATACGTATTCTTGTAAAATTTGCGCCTTTTGTAGTTACCGTCATCGACAAATATTTTTGATTTTAAATAAAATATTATCACCTAGTTTATGAACATATCCTAATCTGCTTTATTAATAATAGTCCATACAATACTTTGCTATGGAAACACTTTATTGATTGTATTAATAATACGAATACCTACCTTATTGATAGTATTAAGCTATGCATTAAAACAGTTTCTATTTTACTCGAAAAAATTTTAACACAGATATTTTCTTCAGAATTGAACAGGGAATTTTAAAAAAGTATATTTTAAGTGAAACTAGCGGCGTATCATTTTAGTCTTCAAAAATATTCAATGACGTTTCGCTACACGAGCCACTGGTAGGACTAATAAATCATCATCAATTGACACCTTTAACATTTCGTTATATCTCAAACGGTTTTGAAGATATTTAAGTTTTCGTGATTTTTTCATTTAAACTTAAAACTGTATGTCTGAATGTACAAGGGACGCTTACAAATATAATTTTGTAAAAAAAAAATCAAAATAGGTAGTTCCAAAATGATTTTAAAATACACTTCTGCACGGCACTTGAAACTGGTCCACTGTAAAACCTGATAAGGCTGCAAAGCATGCAATCGGCAACCGAACAAAAAACGGAAAAAACTAAATAACATTTTATAACACCTATTTTATACAGCAAATTCAACTGCTTTTGCAGTTACTGTTATTAATTATTTGACATACCTGATGTTACAACAAAATTTTGTACCCGTCTTCCCAGTCACTACAAACCAACACAAATGTTTCTATTTCTTATCGGTTTTGAACTAGAAAGCAGCTATGTTACATTCGCGTAAATCATCAACAGTGTCCACTTAGGTGCTATACGCTCCATTTATTAACCCCACAAAAGAAGTTAAAGTTAGAACAACATGATAGCCATGGAAATGGATCTCCTCGTCCAATCCCTTGGTATTAATGCTTGGACACGCTGTACGTGGTACGCATATAATTGAGCCTCGTGTATAATACGACACACTGCTGCAATACGGAGTAGATGGCCTGGATCTCCATTTTTTCCACGATTTGATTGCAAATTTTCCGTGTCATGATTGCACTCACTGCAGACCTCGGTAAAGGTAGCTGCATTTGGCACATGTTTACCGGAAAGTCGTTCTGCTAAAGTATTTTCACATTGTTATACACATAAGCCATTATGACACTTGAAAAAATAATGTAATCACTCGCATCACAAAAACGTTACTACTATAAGTAATAGGATTTCAATATTTGGAATCGCCTGGCTAGAAACTACAAGTAGTCTAGCGATGTAAAGGTTGAAAATACTACGTCAATAATTTTTTTCTCAGAAACTAAGGATTTTAGAAACAATTTTTTTTTACTTTATTAGAAAGGTATTTTAAGTTAATATATAATAATAATTCTTTTATTTTCCAAAAATTGCATATATACAAAAGAATACCTAAAAAGTTGGCGTCATTCAGCAAAGCCGCTCGTCCATGTAGCCAACTGTAGTTTATTACAGAAATAAAACAAAACAGAGTAAACATTAGTTTCAAGTTAAGAAATGTATACAAACATTTTTCTATCGGCAAATTTGTTCTTGAAGTAAGTTATTTTTGATTTGTTTTCGGAATGACTCAATATTATATATAGACTTGATATGAGGTGGAATTTTATTACATATTTTTATGGCATTGTAGGTAAAACATTGTTGGAATTCAGTCTTATTGTGTCTAGGAACACTGTATAGATCTTGACTACGTGTAAAACGTTCATGGAAGTCACCAAGTCTAATTAGCTTATTGTAAAGATACACAGGTATTTTAAATTTATTAATTTTATAAATTAAACAAGACATATGATATTCGAATCTTTCATGAAGTTTAAGCCACCCGGTACGAAGAAACACAGGAGAAACATGGTCAAATTTGCGTACATTTAATAAATATCGGAGACAGTTATTTCGAATTTCTATCATCTATCATTTACACGCAAGGCAGGCCAGTAAACAGTATCACAGTACGCAAGTTGAGATTAATGAATCGCATAATAATAGTTTTCTGGCTGTATCTAAAAACTCCTTATGCATGTATAATATTTTGAGTTTATTATAAGATGTTTGGACCAGCTTATTAACATGTGAGGAAAACTTGAGATCAGTATCAATAACGAGTCCCAGATTTTTACATTCAGTAACTGGCTTAAGTACTTGATCATTTACTTTTATATTAAAATCATTCATGTTTAACAAGATTCTATTCCTATCTTTTCCAAAAATTAAAAGTTCAGTTTTGGTTTCATTTAAGATTAATTTATGTGCATTAGAAACATGATATATTATTCTTAAATCGGAACTAATGTAGTCAGCAGCTATAACACTTAAGTATAACTGTGTATCATAAGTATTGTACTATCCATCAATACGCTATTGATGGATAGTACAATACTTTAAGTATGAATAAAAATCAGCCGTATACACAGCAAATAAAATTGGACCAAGTATGCTCCCTTGGGGAACACCTTACATAATTAAATGAACATTAGAGCTTTGGTTGCCAACAATGACTCTTTGTGCCCAGTTTGTTAAATAAGTTTTAAAAAATGAGTACACAAAACTGTTAACACCGTAATATTGTATCTTTTTTAATAAAATTTCGTGATTTAACATATCAAATGCTTTACTGTAATCAAGGAGTACTAGGGAAGTACATAACCCCTTGTCATTATTACAAAACAAGTCATCTGTAACGTGAAACAGCGCGGTAGTGGTAATAGGTATTTAGCTGTTCACGAATAATGGTCTCCAAAACTTTATATACTGCAGGTAAAATACTAATTGAACAAAAGTCGGATAGGTTTACGGGATTGGTTTTCTTTGGAACTGGTACAACTTTAGATTCTTCCCAAACCGGAGGAAATACACCTTCAGATAAACATTTATTAATAATAAAGGTAAAATATTTACTTAGCGAGGGAAAAATATAGGTTAACATTTTTTTATTAATTCCATATATTCCTTTTGTTTGAGTTTTAATTCCGTTGTAGGAGATTTGATATATATTCGCTTAAAATACCTTTCTAATACAGTAAAAAATGTTACAAAAGCTAATAATAAAGAATATATGGGTATTGTGGGCGTAATTTAACGCTGGTCGCGGCTTTAGTCCGCAGAGTAGTTAGTTTCACACAATATTATTAATACCTAAAAATATATAAAACAAAAATTTACGATATTCATTTCCAATTTATTTTGGATAAGTTGTATTTATTAGATGCATTCTCCAATTTTTCGTCAATGAGAGCATAGGTTAATTAAAAAATAAATAAACAAAAGGAAATTATTTCAAATGCGGTTAGAATCTTGCAAGTTATTAGGAAATGATCTGTTTTGAAAGTTTGTAAATGGAAACTATAAAAAAACTAAAAAGTAGCACGACAGTTGAATTCATATACCGTGAGTTATGTGTATGTAACAATACGGAACTACATATCAATAAAAAAGTCATAAAATATGCATGGCCATACACAAAACAAATTTTGTCGGTAAAATAATCACTAACTACAATAACCCGGAAATATATAAAATTCATCACATTCTACACAATAAATTTTAAATATTTATTGACACCCATAAAATAATGTTGTTTTATTAAAGCTACATTTGTTTCGGAAAAGGGAACAAAGGAAATAATCTGAGACATTTCATCATCTATATTTCCCAATAATTCTTGTATAAATCCCTCAGAATGTTTTTATTGCGGAAATATATGAGAAAGAAAATAAACATACGCCCGAGGAGAAAAAAGTTTTAAAGACGCGTCAGTGAAACGTTGAAATTGATTGATAGGAGATCCATTTACCATATTATTACATTCTTTATGGACTTTCAGACTAAAGCTGTATAGTTATGCTGTAGAGTAGTCTAAACTTTTCCTCCGAAAAGCACGAAGGTTCTGAAAATAGAGAAGCTCCAATATTTCTATTCAAATTATTACATAACGGATCTCCATTTTTAGATCTCTTCCTATAGGTACAACGAAGCCTTCCATTTAACTTCTCCTGGAGTTGTTTTCGTTTATTTTACATTGCTATTACCTACAGGCGCTGTAAAATAACCGGCAGCTTGATATACTACGGAGCAAAGATAAAGGTATTATAGCTATAACAAAACCAATTTTTGGTACAACAAAACTTTGTCAAAAGAAACTTTGTGGATAGCCCATATCCAATAAAAACATTCACGTATGTACATTCGCCGCAATATAAAAGTTTCAAACTTAAAAGTCATTCTACCTTCAAAGAGGAGAGTCGTTGGACTATTATTAGGAATTGTGGAAGACATCAGTAATAAGGGTACTCATATAGACAAGCAGTTATGCCGTCAAAATTTAAATAAAATATGCTTCAGGAGAAAACCAATAGTCGTAGTAGTAGTAGTATATTTCTTCCAAAAATAATAAGCTTACATAGAAAACGTCAAAATTACATATAAATGTATAAAACAAGACATTAAGACAGTATATGAATAAAAATAAAACTACGCACATCCTACATATATAAACTATTCACGTAGAAGTCTTGCATTGAACATGGACACATTTCTATAAGAAAAACATTTAAATTAATTAAGACTGTTAAATAATTTTCTACCAACTATATCTGAATATTTTGCTGATATATTCAAGCGGCGGTTAGGTAAAGAGAAATCTAATTTATATCTCATATTATAAGAATGAGTTTCGCTATTAATTGCATATATTGCATAATTATATATTTTTATCTTTAAAAACTAATACGAGTAATACGCATAATATACAGACAATACATTATTAATAGTTAAACAATTCACAACATGAGTAACGCTGAGGAGCACTCATAATACATCTAATAATCCTTTTTAGATATAAACACATTTTTTACACATTAAGGAGAACTGCCCCATTATTATTCCATAGGCAATTCTAGACTGTACTTTCTAAAGTACAGTAGTAAGTAAAGATGCTGCACGTTAAGAATTCCTTTCAAATTTCTTATCTGATAACATTTTGAATTCAATAATATACTGAAACAGTAACTCTTAAATGACAAATCAGAATCAAAAATCCAAGGAATTTTACATTATCAGTATTTTGTATATTACAGTTGTTAATAGATATGTTTCAATGAGGCATAGTAATTTTTTGTCTAGTGTGAAAAGAGACAATTAGTTTTATTTGTATTAAATAATAATGACTGGTCACTAGGTCCAGTGAAGAATTTACATAGTCCTCTTGAAACCATTTCATGAACAACAATTGAATTCTTGGCACTAAACAATAATATAGATGAGTCATCTGCATAAAGAGAAGTAAATGTATCAGATAAAATAAAAGGAAGTTTAATAATATATGATAAAGAAATATTGTTCCCAATACTAATCCTTGTGGTACTCCATCTCTATTCATATAAGAGTTAGACGTAGCTGTATTTTCTTTATTCATAATTTTATTAAACTGTTTTATATTTCTGAAGTAGAAAATAAACCACTCCTGTGCCTTCTGGCTTCTCACACCATATTTATACAGTTTAATCTTTTAAAATACCATGTTGTAAGCAGTCGAAAGCCCGACTAAGGTCGCAAAATATTCCAATCGGACTTTCGCCTCGTTCTATTAAATCTCTCACTGAAAAAGAAATTCAAGACTATAAAAGTTGAAAAATTTGATCTAAAACCATGTTGGTTTATTGAAAATATGAAGTTTTTTTCATGAAATGTTATTAAATGTTTTAGCACATACGTATTCAACAATTTTAGAAATAGGTCCATAGTTTGACATCGTTTCAGAACTGCCTTGCTTTAAGATTTTAATATGGAGGGCAAAATCCTTCCCCGAAGGACGTGTTAATAATATGAATAATACGATCTACAATAAATCTAGCAATTTTCTTCACCAGGGTACTAGATATACCATCAAAACCGTATAATCACTTACTTTTTAAATTAGTCAAAATATGTAACACATCATCAGATGTAACATTGGAAATAAATATACTTACTATTTATTGTAAAATTATTAGTAGGATATGTTATATTTATATTTGGTTTAAGTATTTTTTTAATAGTATCTATTTATGCAGTACTTATTAAACCTATTTGCTATTACCTGTGGATCGTCAATTATAGAATCATCAATTTTTAAAGATGTATATTCAAAAGACTTGTTTACCATTAAGTTTATTTATAACTTCACTAATATAATCAACTTTTAAATGTGGCAAAATACATGTTGTAGGATTCTTATGGAATCACTTTAAATTGTTATAACAGGAATACAAACGATTCCTTAAAGTATTCAACACATTTTAAAATGTAACGATAATCAAATTTTTTGTTTCTAAATTTATTTAAAACAATAAAATTAAATACTTACAAGACGTCAAATCTAAATACATAATATATAAAACGCAATATATAAATATTTTAAAAAATACCAAAGAAAACTATTATTCAAAACATATTGATTCTTACTGCTTTAGTTGAGTCTTCCTACATCATTTTTTCATTTGCTCGGAAATTCGGAATTTCCCTTTACTGAAACCAAACGTATGCAGCAAATAAATATTACCTTTTTCTTATCTAAATCCATTGTAGCAATATTTTTGAAACTTATTACTGTAGGGATCAAACAAATTATTGAGTAAATTATTTTACTGTAGGGATCAACTAAGACAACTTCAAATAAATTGTTGAGTAAAGGATTAGTCTGCTAAATCGCGTTGCCTGCGTAATTTAACTTGGCAGGCGATGGCTAAAGTTAAAATAAACATAGTATATAAACTTTAAATAATTATGCATACACCACAGTTGTCTAGGTTGTAGGTACCAATATAAGTAATATGCATGGATTTCACAATAATTATTACAAGCGGCGACTGACTACCAAGCAAAATTATGTTTTTAGTATTTGATGCGATAATCTTACATGTGCTTATTTATACTGACAAATAACTTATCTATATTTACATAAAAAAAAGTACAGTAATAAAATTTGTATAGGTACAAAAAATCTTCGTCTTGTTCCACGTTATTCGTTTAGATACATTTAAGTATTTAAAAATCAGTAGAATAGAATATATAAATTACATTTTAAACACTTTAATAATAATACAGAAACCATGGTTTACAATAACATTATTTAATCACAAGAATATTGACTATACCCGAGTTCCAAAATAGTAGAGAGAGAAATTTCCAGCGCTTATATGAGTACAGGAGGTGAGGGTTGCAGGGGGCAATATTCCATAGGCGTACCACTTGAGAAGGTTTCAAAGAGCAAGAGACAAATAAGTCGACGATGAGTAACTTTAATAGTTTATTTTTAAAAGTGCATAAATTCAACGGTGTCTCTCTCCGCAATTAATCCACTACACACTGTATACTAGTGGTTATTTACACTGACATTAAAACGGCCACATATTAACAGTTATTATACACTACACTACACTAATACTCTATAGACTATATTATGACATATATTATCGATCACTAGCTAGTTCTGTCACTATCATTGTCATCACTAGAACTGTCTATTCATTACGACCAAGACACCCTCATTTATGTTTCGTCCCTATAATAAAATATATTCTTCGATTCAAATTTTGACCCTTTAATATGTGTCTCAAACAGTTTCTTCGCCATATCATTATTGTATCTTTTTTTATTGGCATACACTTGATATAGTTTCATAAAGCGGAAAGTAATGATGAACCGAATTCGCAAAAGTGCTTTTCTGGAATCCTAGGCAAAGTTTCATAGTTATTTTGTTTTATTATTATTGGAAGCTCATTTTTAAAATACAATCTACTACTTATCCTATCCTATCGAGTATATTGTGTGGTCATCAACTTCTAGTTGGGCCAGGGATGGCCAGAAGTACGGAATAAAATTCACATCTTTTGAATGAATGATTTTTTTTAAAACGCCGAAACACGTTAACTGATCTTGATTATTTCTCATCTTTCGGTTATATAATAATTAATTTTTCTGCAACCCCCTAACTACCCTACTTTTTTTCAAATGGAATCATAAGGCATGAGGGGGCTCGTTGAAAAACTTATGGAAAACCGAATCCAGCCATACCAAATAAACAAGTTTTATGTTTTCAATAGCAAGGTTTTTAGGGTTGTATAAAACACCTACTTAACTTAAGTGAAATAAGATTCAGTGTTATCCTCCATGAATTTGGACAGAATAAAATAAAGAATTTGAAACTGTACCTATCACTGCTAAGGCAAAAAAATAAATCTTTTTTATATTGCATTTTCTTTGGTACCACTTACTTGTCAGGATTTACTATTGTGTCAAAATCAAGTTATTTACTGAATCGCAATCTTGATATTGCTTAGATGTGGAGACAAAACAAGAAGTCAGGCTGAAGTGCGTGATTTATTTAATGCGAAATATCCCGAAAACCAAATTTAGCAAGGGACAGTTAGTAAAATATTTCACAAATTTGAGGCAGTACTTTGCCCAAAAGTGGACGGGCACGTGCTTTGAATGAAGAAAAGAAATTAAACATTGTATTAGAACTTGTTGAAAGTCCTCATACTTCAACTGTTTCATTGCCCGCAATCACAATGCTTCTTGAACTGCAATTCGAATGTTCTTGAAACCATCCCTAAAAGGCATGTCTTGTTCAAGAGATTTTGGAAGACTATTATGATAGGCGATTACAATTTGATGAGGAAGTGATGAGACGGTGGTGTGATGATAATAATGGTTTTCAACGGGGGTACTTTTTTCGGATGAAGCTACGATGGAGTGGTTAACAGGCAAAACTAGGTATCGCTTTTGGTCACAGGAAAATCCACACTGGACATGCGAATCGCATACGCAGCACCTACAGAAAGTTAATGTATAGGCAGGTATGATCAACAACAGAATCTTGGGCACATTCCTTTTTGAAAAAAATCTTACTGCCACACGCTACCTGGATTTCCTAACATTTGACCTGATACCTGCTCTAGCTGTGATTTTTCCTCATAAAATTGATCCAGATATATCGAATGAAAAAATTTGGTTCCAACAAGATGGCGCTCCCCCACATTTTGGGCGTTGATGTTCGAAGATACTTAGATGAAATGTTTCCAAATCGTTGGATTGGGTACAGTTGAATAGCTGCCAAGATCCCCCGACTTTGGGGATATTTGGAAGAAGGAGTTTACCAGGACAGACCGGATAATGTTGAGAATTTATAGAACAAGATTAGGGCGGAGATGCATTCGGATTGCTGTGGACAGCTTTTACTATTGTCTTGGAGAATGCCAAATAATGAATGGTGAACATTTTCAGCATTTGCGGCATTTAGTTTATTTTTGTAAGTTATCTAGTCATTTCAATTTCTAAAAGAAAAAAAAAACTTGTTATTGAATACATAAAACTTGTTTATTTGATATGGATGGATTAGGTTTTCTACAGGCTTAACTATGACTAAAGTACAAAAAATTTAATCACGTGCTTAGGGAGGCCTAAAAGACAATAAAAAAATTATTCCAGAATTTTAGCTCGATATTTAAAAAATGGGGCAAAACCCTTTTTTCCTACGGATAGTCGGCGCCTATGATAAGAATCGACTGAGATGGCTTACATTCATAGATAAAGCTTACATCTGTCAACAATATCAACTACCATGTGGTCGTCTTTGTGTCGCGTTTCTAAATGTAGAAACGACAAAAATTAACATTCTTATTAGTAATAATACCTGATAGATAGGTAACAGTTAATCCAGTTAGCTCCAGTATTTTGCATTCGTTTTTCATTATTTCGTTATAAACTGGTAAAACTAGATATCCGCTCGTTACAACCACTCACTACCGATAAAAGATACTTCCCGTAGGTACAATTAGATAAAATGCCTATTAATTATAAGAAAATCAGACGAAAGGAATGGGTGGTACTAATATGTAGGTAATACAAAACTTTCAATGCACCCGCGACAGTCTTGTCCCATAACCTAGAAAAACAAACCGGCGAACTATATTGTGGGAAAATATCTGTACCCGACACATATTCCTTTATTTAATAACTATAAAACGTTTAAAATTAAAATAAGGCACTAAAAACTGAAGAAGAACACAAAATTACAACATAAACACAGGAATTGAATTATGACATGAAAGCGATACCGACTGAGCGATTGTTGCATGACTTGCTTGTTGGTTACCTACTCTACATTGGCGGCGTTAAATAAGGATTTAAAATAATATCGAAAAAACCCTGTATAAGCTTTTCAACGAGCTTCCCCATGCCTTATGTTTCTATATGAAAAAAAAGTAGGGGTAGCTGGGGGTTAGGGGATTGAAGAAAAATTAATTATTATATAACCGAAGAATGGGAAAAAATCAAGATCAGTTAAGGTGTTTCGGCGTTTTAAAAAGAAATTACTCATTCAAAAGACATGAACTTTATTCCGTACTTCTGGCCATCCCTGTAGAGATAGTGGTGTTATTTTAAGCAAAACGAACCGTCAATTTTCTAACGCAACAGCCCATCTATGATACGGTGATAATACGTTGAAAATACATATGTGTGCTGACAGTGTAAAGTGTCAGAACTAAATGCATTTTACGCGTAACAAATTTATTCATAGTAGCCGTCTCGATCACTATTAAATTATATTTCGCATGAAACTAATAAACATGTACGATTTCCAATGCATCATTAGTTATTTTAAGATGCTTATCTTACAGGGATTTCCACAAGTTTTTAAAGAACTAATAAAAGTCGAGCTTAAATAGTTCCATTTAATTTTTTGGCGAATGCGCCATGAATAATGTACAGCTTTTAAAGAAATTTCAATGGTCGACGTTTAAGTAGAATTTAACAAATTTAAATTCACTTCAAAAGTTTCTTTTCAAATATTAAAGCGTAAGTGGAAGCAACCATACAATTTTAGAATGTCTGTAGAATTCCAAAGATATTTATATTTACATAATATTTACCATATTAGTTATGGTTAGGCCACTGCTGGAAGAAAAATAATATTTTTTACGTAAAAATATGTATCTAGATTACCTATTCAAAGGTTTCAAATTTCATTTAAATATCTAAAGTAGTTTTAAAAATATTAATAAATTTGGAACTTTTGATAAAAATGTTGACACCCTGTATCTTTGCAACGAAGCATTTTTCGAATATAGTTTATAATAGAAACTGATATTATTTTGTGGTTCTGTCTGCTTCTAAAGTGAACCGCCCGGTATTGTAATAGTTCTATTTGGCTTTGTAATTTTAGCAGCAAATCATGTAGTTTTGCAAATTTAATAAAAATTACCATTAGCAGGCGGAGTAGTTGCAGTAGTTGCACTGCAGTATCATTTATAGATTTAATAGCATGTCGCCTAGGGTGAGAGGTCTGCGGTTAAGTACATACTGCAATGTAGGTCGCTTCCTGCAAGTCGAGCCGCTTAAGCCGAGCAGGAAGCAGCAGACCACTTATATTTCACAATAATAATACTCATGCGCTCATAGCGTCACGATCCAGTAAAGGTCGGCTTGTCTACACAATAATATGCGTTATAGATATAGTAGAGTAGTGTAGTTGAAATTAAAGTGGTACGGGACATTTCAAGGCTGTGGGAGATACTTTCTGAAAGTGATTTCAAAATACATGTTTAAATGCACACTATGTGATACTGCATTTGTAGCTGCTGGAAAATACAACATAGGTCCCTACATTAATTTTATCATAGTTATGGGCATAAAAGATCCAATGATAATAATCATGGCGAAATTTACTTTTTATTCCTACCTACACAAATTTCTAATACTGCTGTTTTGGATACATATATCGAACGGTTTTTGCTGTAATATAGCAGTCACTAATATTTGATAGGTCATGCTTACCAGTAAATATCTAAAAGTAAATATTTCCTATAATATTATACTAATACTTTGCTAGAAGAGTGGAAAATGTTTCAAGAAGTCAAAGATATACTAGAAGGTAAGTATAATTTTTTAGTGATAATAATGAATAATTTTAGAAATAATAGTACAAGAATTTAGTTGCGAAGGTGAATATCTAAGGGGGTGATTCTACATAGAAAATTAATGATAGCTTCCTTCCGTTACAAAAATACGAGATGCTAAAGTTTTAAGAAAAGAAAAGGAAAATAATTAATATTTTCAATTGCAGTACAAAAACTCAAGAGGGCTTTTATTTCTCAAATTGAAAATATAAAGTCAGTGTCCGTACGCACGCCGCTGTAAAAGATATAAATTATGTTTATATTGCAAAATATGCATCTTTATTAATAGTTACCACATACCAAATTTCATGAAAATATCTAAAGCGGTTTCGACACTATTATTTTCTTTTTTTTTCCAAAAACTTTAACACCCCTCTTGTCACTGATCATTTTTGGACCATAGTTTATAAAGCAAACTATCATTAATTTTCGATGTAGAATCACGCCCTTAAATATTTGCATATCATTTAAGAACACCCTGTATATCAAATCTTCTTATACTCGTAGATGCTGGAATATATTATTATGGTTTAAATTATTATTTTATAGTTAGGCTGCCGAAATAATCCCATGCATCTTTTGCAAAGCATAACATAACAAAATGTAACCGTTTTGTAAGTACGAGTTTCATCATATTATGGAAAAACACCACTTGTAGATCCTATTTCAGCAAATCATCTTTTATTTAAATTTATTCGCTTATTTTTATCACTTAAATAAAGAACCCGAAGCGTACGTAAAATTCTTGTTTTCTTTTTGTTTTATAAATTCACTAACATTCCCAGTAAGTATTGATATAAACGTAAACATAACCTATTTGCATATAAATTTATTTTTTTTTTCAAACTAACACTAATCAATGTCAATGTCAATGTTTTATATTGATGAATCAAAATATTTAAAATACAGGGTGGGCCAATAGTGTGTGGACGGAAGATTGTGGTTATACTGATATATATTTTTAAAATCTGCTGTTGGTGGGGGGTGGGGGATAGTAAGAACTACAAACTAATTAATTATTAATTCGTATGAATAAATGCTACCATCATATTTATTTTTATATTTATTTATTTTTCAATTTAATTTAAATTAATTGGTTTGCATAAATCCATTATAATAAAAAGTAAATGTGGATTAGAAGAAAAGTATTAGAGATAAATATAGATAACTTTATATCGGGTAAAAGGTAATGAAATGTGTTATCTGGTCACGTGAAATAAATATGTGGGTTCCATTTAAAAAAATCAAGTTATCCATGATTTAAATTTTCAAAATTAGAGCGACGATATCAGCCATAACAAACAGAGTTCATAATTGACTTTCTAGCTCTTGGTAGTATGGAGGGTGGTCAATAACTTCCCCCAATCACAGCCTCCTATGTTGCCGCCCACCTCTGATATTTAGCGCTGTTTCTAGACATTAACTTTTTGACAAAATATCGAATAACGTCCAAACGCTACGTTTTAGGTACCAAGTATGGTACATGAAGTCACATTAGAATTGACAGAGGAATCCAAATATGCAATAATATACAAGGGGTTCCATTTATGCAACTTTAATATGAATCACCCTGTATATGTCTAGGAATTCCAGTAAAAATATTTTTAGTTTGTATCTCTTACTACCCCCCACCCCCCACCAACAGTAGATTTATATCAGTATAATCACAATCTTCCATCCACACACTATTGGCCCACCCCGTATATGATTAGATATTGTTTCAAAAGAGAGGCAGGTAATACAAGTTTCTGAATATAATTAATAATTTTTACCTTAGTATTGTAACCTGAATGCTCAAATTTGGGTTGTTTTGTTTTAAAAAAGTAGTAAACAATTCATGACTACTCACATACATTAGTAAGTAGGTATATTATATACATAGGTATATACTTCAGAATGTAATTAAATAATACCGAAAAGTTGCTCATAAAAATGGGCCATTGTTCACGGAACCCTTATAAATTAGTCAATAGGACCTTGGCATTCGTATAAGCGCTTCACTGTTCCTGCGAATTAGTAAATGGAAAGCAGGGACGAATATTTTTTATTCCGCATTTTCAAGATAAACTCGGGGAAATTCAATTTCAAAACTCTATTTATCGAGTTTTTGATGCATGCAAATGTTTCACTAAAAAGTGAATACATAGCAGTTTTTGAATTATATATTGCAGCGGCTGGTTTTTAAAAAGCTGCCCCTAAAAATTACAAATTATTAATACGAAGCAAATGGGAAATCTCGTAAACGTACTCGTATATACGTTAACAAATTATCTATAAGTCTGTTTGGAAATGAAAGAGAGTAATAAAACCCCGAGATAAGAATCGGCCATGGGCGTGGTAATGTTTCGTTTCAGGTAATTATCGGGGAACACTAATGCTAACAGGTAATGGATGTACATTAGTATATTTTACTGGATGCATCATAAGGCAGGAACCAGTGTATTGTGACAGATCAATCCAGTCTTAGAGCTGAATATACGAAGACGTGCTAGTGCAGTAGAGTAAAATTCGACTTGTGTTTAGTGACCATTGTGCCAGTGGATATAATATTGTTTGGGTAAAATGTTGAGCTTATCAGATTACGTACCTGGTAAACGCGTGAAAAGATGTGCGCTGTCTCAGAATGAGATGATTATTATGACAGACATGAACGCAAATGTTTTCGAAGAGTATTTTATACAGATGTTGGATTATATTCCTCCGGGGTCATAGATAATGCCAGTTACCATTCACGGCAGACCGAGCGGACGCCTACGACTGCTTGGAGGAAAGCCGATATTATTCAATGGTTATCCGGAAAAAACATTTCTTTTGAAACAAATATGGTGAAAATTGACACTTGTCAATCTTAATAAAGATCAGAAAAAATATGTTATCGATGAAATGGCAACAAATCGCCAAATAACGGTACTACGGTTACCACCTTATCGCTGTGAACTTAACCCAATCGAATTAGTCTGGGCGCAGGTAAAAGGAGACGTAGCGGGAAATAATACGACGTTTAAATTAAGCTAGCAAAGATGTATACATCATGTACAAAAAGAAGAGGAGAAAATGTGGGAACTCGATAATTTAATTGACGTCATAAATTAACATGCCATGCAGTTGGTTATGGTTACTATAAATTGTTCCATTTTTATTTATGTACACACTCACAAACATCAAAGAAAAACTAGTCAAATCGCACTAGCTGTACGCACCATTATGGCTAACATTACTTTTAGGTTATCACCAGCACCCTGACACTGCAACGTTGTCGAATGTTACAGTACGTTACAGTTTTAAAGAGGGGAACTTCGATTGCTTATTTCATTAATACTGATCTAAGAATCAAATTATGAACAAATTACGTTACAGGCGCTTTTACTTAACCTTAATTGTATCTTAATTTGTAATTTACAATATTTTTTAATAACATAGTGTTGCATATTATTTTATTTGTATTTTTATTCTTAAAATGTATTTGTAAACAAACTATTCGTTTTAAACATTTTTCTCATAAGTTTTTTAAAATTACGGCACTCATATTCCGGTCACCCTATATTATAAAGTCTGTACAAAATATTCTTTGAATTACTTGGCAATTAGTGATCACGTCGTACCGTTGACAGCACAGTATTAGTTTCGAAGAGTGCACAGTGGTTCAGGAATAAGCAAAATGCAGCCAAAAATACATTTTTCAAGTATATTTTTGTAAATGTGAAATAGATGCAACATGAAAGAAAGTATACCTAGTATACCTAATTATAATTACCAATTTACTGTATGTAAATTATAAACAAAAAATGCCAAAAATCTTACGTAACTTTCAGAAATAATAATCACACTTATTTTACGCAACTTAATTATCACCAAACTGCTCCCTAATAACTCTCGCTCAGTTCTTTAGATTGATCTTGTTCAGCATTCTCCTCAGCAGCTAGTTACATTTTATGTGGAAGTATAGCAACTTGAACAGAAATATTGCTGACAAAATCTACTATCCAGTAAATAGAACACAAATAGTTAATCATCATTATTCTAATTATATTTCTGATATTTCTGGTGTTCTATAGGGCTCTCACCTAGGACATCTTTTATTCAAATTATTTATAAACGCCATTACTTCCTGCTTTATTCATAGTGACATCCTATTACTTGATGATTATCTAAAGTTATTTCAGCTTCGTAATAGTATTGCCAGTGCATTTCAATTGCAATCTATCTTAAACAACCTAATAAACTTGTGCACATATAAAGATTTGAATACTGAGAAATGTCATACCATAAGTTTTAATCGTACTCGATAACTTATATTGTTTGATTATAATATTAATGAACGGATATTAGATATGGTTCATCAAATTAAAGAACTTGGTTTTATTTTTGATACTGCTCTTAGTTTTAATTAACACATTTCTGCTGTCGTAGCGAAATTATTGAAGATGTTAGGTTTTGTCAAAAGGCTGCTGGCATTTGGATAAAGGTATTTAGAGTTCAGTCAATAGCTAATAAGCTCAACTAATACGTTCCTAAAGAAACAACCCTGTATAAGACAGTAGTACACAAGAGATAAAAAATAACCTTGGAGGTCTTGAAGATCTTGAAAGGGTAATGCATCATAACAGATGATGAAATATAAGTTTGCAATTATAACGTGAAGACTAAAGTTAAGTTATCACAAGCAGAAGGGTTCCTCAAGATCCAATAAAGCAAATCAGTCAACATCAAGATTAAAGTTCATGTTTATTGTTTTCTTTGATTTCAAGGGCGTTTTTTTGGTAAAAATTCCTACCACAAAGTCAATGAATCAATCATTTTTTGTTATCTTGAATTAGTAGTGAATGGTTGCTACACCACGTTCTGCCTCATTCTGCGTTCACGACATTTGCACAAAAATTATATAACAATGTTTCCTTGACTTCTGATTTAACCTCTCTGTCCATTTTTTTTAATTCTCCATGCTCAAAACTACCTTCGAGAAACGAATATTTGACACAATTAGGAGACAGAAACAAATATCGTTGCAGGAGTACTTACATTCTACTGACATCCCTTTAGAAAGTGAAATTAGTAAATATGTGAATACTGCTATATACCAAATTACACTCGAATTTGAAATATACAAATTTTGTATAACTATTATTAAACTAAGATTATAATAATGAACATAACTTTTATTTTACTTAAGCAGCCAATAATTTATGTTACAAAAGTTCTATAAGCATCCAATCTGTGTCCTTTTTATACCTATAAGTACTGACATGTAGTTAAGAAAGAATTGTGAAGAGCAGTCAGGTTCAATTCAAGAAATAAAACATGACCTCTAAACATTTCTTAGGATGAAAGAAACTAAAGTTTGCAGACACGTAATTTACGATATACAATTTTTCATTCCACAGCTTCTCCGTGAATTTTCTGTGAAAAATTGTCTGGATTAAAATTAACTTGCACACACCTTCAATTTCCAGGAAAAGGCATCACTTTACACAGAGCTACAATTTTTTAATATTAAGGTAGTATTATTTACGTGAAAGAAAAATTAAGAAATACATTTTACATAAAACGGAAGTTATAAATTTCAATAGTTTTAGATTATTATGAATAATCAAGATGTTGGGTAAATCTGAGATAGATGGCCATAAAGAAATATTTTTGACGGTAGATCGAGTTTAAGCATAACAAGAAAAATGTTCTAGTACATGTTTTAGGCTATATATAGCCCCGAAAGTATAATAAGTGTAAGTAAACGTGTTACTAAAATTTTGCAAAATTTAAAATAATAACAATTATTGGTCATATCACTATGGAGTAGTTGGCTATACAAATATGTTATTTTATTTAAAGAAACAACAAATAAATAAAAATTAACTATCATTATTAAGTACGTATGTGTGTAACTATCTCTTCAATCTTTATTTCAGTTTTTAATTTAAAAAAAATAATGCCGATTTCTTCAGTAATCTGACCCAAAATTAGCATAGCCATCTCAACCGATTTACCAGGGGGGGTGATCAGTAAAACTTACCAAGGCGGTTCAAAAAGCTATACAGATAGTAAATGGTTGATTGCCAATACTGAGAGTCAAAGCTACCCTGTACGCCTATTTCATAAACTAATATCAAATTAAGGTGAACATATTTCCTCACTTTCTTAATACCTAATCGATTATGGAAAACGTAAACCGATAATTGGTACGACAATATCCCTGTTGGAAAAAATACTATTAGTGGGTGGACTAAATCGTCTGCTGAGGCTATTGACCTGAATATAAAAAAAAAAGATAACAAACCATTTGAACAAATCAACTGCTGAATCATAATAATCCAAATTCTATAAAACCATACTTAAACATCGACCAACATCACAATAAGATAATAGATACTATGCGTGGTAATAAATCTTCTATAATAGTAAAAATAACCAACCTAATGTTGTGTTCAATTTTAGTAGCTATACCTTTACCAGCTGTACTTTCAATAAATAAATATTTGGTTTGTTGTCAGTTATTTGATTTTTTGTCAAGAAATTTTCTGACCGAATATTACTGATGTTACGTTTGCTTTGCAAAGAATAAAGTAATTTTTTTATATATTTTTAGGTAGGTATTAAAAATATTGTGTAAAACTAACTACTCTGCGGACTAAAGCCCCGACCAGCGTTAAATTACACCCACAATATCTACCCACATGTTCTTTATTATTAGCTTTTATAAAATATGTTACTGTATTAGAAAGGTTTTTTAAGCTAATATAAATCCAATCTCCTACAATTCCTATCAATGAAGTCATATGTATGCTTTCTGACACCAAATATCTATAGGTATGCTAATGAACAATTCCACAGACAAAGCTCTATTCAATAATTATCTTAAATAACAATTAATCTCGCTAAATTTACTAACCTGGTTTAATAAAAACATTCTATAAATATCTAAGTTCACTTTTGATTTATATTATATTAGCTTAAAAAACCTTTCTAATACAGTAAAAAATGTTACTAAAGCTAATAATAAAGTATATATGGCTAGATATTGTGGGTGTAATTCAACGCTGGTCGAGGCTTTAGGCCGCAGAGTAGTTAGTTTCAGACAACATTGTTAATACCTAAAAATATATTAAAAAAACGATTACACAAAGGGTACAAATTTTGTTGATTAAATAAGTAGGTAATTGTCATGTTTAATTTAAAATTGATTGGCAGGTTAAAGTCTCTCTTGACATTGTCGATATTTAATTTCAAATAATTTTAATTTATTAGTATAATAATTTTTGAAGTTAGATATTTGACTCAACTTAAAAGAGGCCACCTGAAGAACCAATCCTAAAAATGCAGAAATAGGTCAGATCTCATCTATTGTGGTTGAATTTTCGAGTCCCCACAGTTTCAAAAGTGAACTTTTTATTAAACCAGGTTAGTAAATTTAGCTAGATTAATTTTTATTTTAGATAATTATTGAATTGAGCTTTGTCTGTGAAATTGTTCATTAACATACCTAGATTTTTTATATATTTTTAGGTATTAATAATATTGTGTGAAACTAACTACTCAGTGGACAAAAGCCCCAACCTGCGTTGAATTACACCCACAATATCTACCCATATATTCCTTATTATTAGCTTTTGTAACATTTTTTTGCTGTTTTAGAAAGGTATTTTAAGCTAATATAATTCAAATCTCCTACAATTCCTATCAATGAAGTCATATGTATGTTCTCTGATACCAAACATCTAGGTATGCTAATGAACAATTCCACAGACAAAGCTCTATTCAATAATTATTTAAAGAAAATAATCTAATTTACTCACTCTATAAAAATCTAACTTCACTTTTTTGGCAGTGGGAACACGACAAATTCAACCACAATAGATGAGATGTGACCTATTTCTGCATTTTTAGGATTGCTTCTTCAGGTGGTCTCCTTTAAGTTGAATCAAATATCTAACTATAAAAATTATTATAAAAATTAAAATTATTTGAAGTGAAATATCGACAATAATTTTTGAATAGAGCTTTGTCTGTGGAATTGTTCATTAGCATACCTAGATGTTTGGTATCAGAGAACATACATATGACTTCATTGATAGGAGTTGCAGGAGATTTGATTTATACTAGCTTAAAAAACCTTTCTAATACAGTAAAAAAGGATGAAGCAATTTTGGAAATTACTTATCTTGAAGATATTCTGACCTTCCTATATTTCCTACTCTTCGCAAAGTACGCTACTCTTATTAGTGATTATATTATTACAATATAGTTGAAAGTACCTTTGTCATCTGGAAAAAAAATTAAAAATAATTAAATTAGCACGCCAAAAGTCAAGAAAAATAAATAAGCAAATTTTGTATCTATATTTATTGCATTTATTTAATCTAATATTATCGAATAGACAACTGAACAATACTGAACAATATGCAGTAGAAAATATTGATTTAAAAATTTATACCAGAGATGAAACAAAACTAATCAAAGAATATCGAATACACTATTCTCGAGTAACATCGATTTGATTTTTTCTCCATGCGTCTGTTTTCAATTTAGGAAAATAATACTTGTTTCAAAAATAAGTATGTATTAATTATTATTTAGTAACAATTAATAATAACACAATAGTAAGATAATTATCGACATAGATCTCAGGTCTTGAACTTGATTATCTATAAGCACTTAAATTTTAAATACTCATTTTAGAAACACCTTGTAGTTTATGCAATTTTATATATTTGCTGTAAAACATATATTGTGAGTAGTAAACACGCCAACTGAAGATTGGATAAATATATACATAAGCACTTAACGATATCTACTAGACAATAAATAAAATCAATCAGCTTTACATTCCAGCAATTTATGAATTAAAGATCAAAGTAAAAGTTCCATTGCCAATTTATTACCAATGCGGGTATTTCTTTTACGATTATGAGGGTACTGTTCCTTTGTCAGTCGCTTTAATAAATCAGATAAATTTTCTACCGACATAATTAAATTCCAAAACAGGGTCACAAATAGTATAAAATAAGAAACTGTAAATAATGAATTAAAATATTTTTTTATAATAACGTGGGCAGATATAACGTCTTCAAAATCAATACAAGATTTTGTATAAAAGTAAAAAAAATAAATTTCATTATTTACAAAGTAATCCACAAAAAAGGTTTTAATTTTCTTTATGAAAGAGCTTTAATGTTGGCTTTTCCTTTTCACTGACTTACTGCTACCCCTGTGTTATATACCTGCTGTAATGTAATTAATCTGTACAGAGAAAGTCCATTACGGTATAATCTGAAAGTCGCGAATGCACATATTTGAAAAAATTAAATTAGATTACCTCAGAAATGACAAATAAAGTAGGTCGAACATATAAAAATTACATTATGTCCTCTAATTTGTTTTATTTAAATGGAATTTCGATCAGTCATAATTGCCACATGAAATTTGAATTGAATAAAGTATATTTTCGTGTTTCCTAATGTTATTATTTTTAAAAAACATTTACAAATACTTAGAAGACTCGAACTATTTGCGTCATATCATATTTTGTTGTAGAATTTAAATTTATTACAATATTTACCTTTTTGGTTTTTTATCAGCAAATTAAGCGAAAACAAAACATTTGGGATATCTAATAACTTCTATTTTATGTCTATGACCTACTGCCATTGTTTATGTGTTTCATAGAAATCAATTTTTTTCAATGCTCTTACAGAAACTTTGGTAAAAGTTATAAAATGTGACTATTCTTAAAATTAAATTTCCTAATGAAGTCAAATCACGGAATTCTGGTAAATTGTAGGTTGAAAAATAGTACAAGAATACAAATTATTTCTTACTTTGTCTATTGTAATGTTCTTAACTCAGGTGAACAATTATCTCTGCTGTGTAGTGATTTACTGTTAATTTAAATAATTCTATTTTATTCAGAATAATATTATATATAATAATAAATGTGCAGAACAGTCACAGACGACGGTACACGGGGCATAGTTGCCACTAAATTTATAAGTGATGAACATCGCATTAATCCAAGATATAGTCGCGTCAAGAATTCAGACGTTTTACGTCACGGCTGACGTTACACATTTGTTTTTATTGTCAATATAATTTTCGATATTTGGTCGCGTTAAAAACAATCAGCTTTTGCAATTTAGAGCAATATATAATGCAAACTTTTAGTGTAGTATATAGTTTTATTACTATCAGTTGCAGATTGTTAAATATTTTGACAAAAATATAATGAATCATTCATTAGGGGTCGGTCAGTGGTCGCGCGGTTTAAGGCATCAGTACTTGAATCGAGGTGACTAGATCGGAGTTGGTTCGAGCCCAGCTGCCGGTAGACCGTATATAAGCTATATTCGTGGAGAGGATTGGCACCCTCTCTGCGGGTATGGTAGGGTGGAATAATGTTAGCTTGGGTCAATGTGAGAGATTGATACCGGTTGATATTTGACTACCCCCCTAATTAATGAGGTTTTCCAGGTTTCCCTCATTCCTGCACTGAATAGTGGTTAGGGCCTACCAACGTAAGTCGTTCCTGGGCGCAAATGCGGCCTGCTTAATAATAATATGCCGCCCCCTCTCCCGCACAAGTCTCCGACTTCTGGGCTAATCCCTGTGATTAGAATGAGGAGTAGAGATATTATTTATTATTATTTGTTCGTATGACGTAAGTCGTCTGAATTCTTGTCGCGAGTATAAAGATTAGTGTTTACTACATCTTACTGTATGGTTACTACCACCATCAATACATTTGCTATTTAATAAAATTATAAATAAACACTTTCTAAAATAAAATAACATAGACAAGCAAAAAAATAAAATAGTTTGTCAGCTCATAAATTTTTATTTCAACCGATGTTAAACCACTCAACTAACAAAGACAGGTAAGTTGGACAGAAAACAACGATTTATTCTACCTACCTTAGAACACAGAAGTTTAAGAACCAAGAGAGAAAGAACGGGGAAGTTCCGGTAACCTAGTCTTTGATCTATTTTACTGACTACCAATTGTTATGGACGCAGTCGAAATTTGCATGTAGAGTGCTTTTAAAGAATACGTTTGGAAATTCATTTAATGCAAGTGTAGTTTTACTCTACTACTATCAATAATAGTGGAGACGTTTATTTTTCTGCTAATGTTCAGAAATATAATTATAATATCATCATGTCATTTTGTCGATGTATACGATTTTATTATTAAACATTTATCAGTAGAGCAATAAGATATCCAGTAGATCAGTAGAACAAAGTTGAAATCAGTAGATCTAGCAACCCTTATCCACAGTACTACTGTTACTAACATAGACCTTTGGTATATAAGGTCTATAGTTACTAATAATAGTTTTAGGTTAACAGCAGCAGGTGATATATTAACAATGATGTCGTACGTTACAATATATCACAGTTTTAAGGATTTTGTTAGAAACTTCTTATGTTTACTTCATTAATATCAATACAAAAAACAAATTACATTACAAGAGCTTTTACTTAACCTTAGTTGTACCTTAGTTTGTAATATCGTAACACAATTTTGTATTTTATTGCAGCTGTATTTTTAATAATTTTTTATAGAAAAATTATTCGTTTTAGATATTTTTTTTAAAGTTTTTTATTGTGTCAATTATAGTAACTTAATATTTTATTTCTTGTTTACCGATAGACTTTTATTGCATTTTTTAAATAAATGAACTTATTATTATTAACTAATGCACGTATGGTTAATATACAGAATGTTCCGCATAAGAACAGATACAGACCAGGTGCATGTAAAGTATCCCAAAATATTGCAATTTAACCAAACATATCTATATACAAAGTTGCACACCGTCGGAATTATTCAAAGTGGGTCACTCGTCGATCCAAATCTTGAGGCAATAGCTCTTGCACTTTCTTAAGGTGGTATGGATACGTACATTTAAGAATTCGATGTGCAGAAGTTCCTTATAATCCAGTTTCTTGAGATAAACGTATAAAACTTATTTGTGGTTCATTATTAACTGTTTGCAAAATTTTCTTCTTTCACTAGAATATTCTCGGATATTACTGACAAACTTTCTGTTTGTCGAGCCCGTTTTTCAATATTAGAAAATTTGTCTCTATGAGAAATCACTCGATTTGGAAATCTCCTACGATATTTTTCCACACGTCTTTTACAGTTTCCTTCACAGAAACGTAGCACAAGTAACAGAATTTGCCCCGCTCGCACCCAATTCGATGACTGTGGTATCGCGAAACGCTAGATTGCCCCGATCGCCCCTACACGATTCTGGTAATCAAACAAAATAATGCCGTGTATCGAGGCACGACTGGAAAATTGTGAATCGATGAGAATCGTTCGAGACATGGATTTAAAGATGCTAGAAACTACCTGGAATATTCGTTTGGTCTATAAAAGCAGAATAAACGGCCGAGTAAGTCAGCCTTGAATTAGATAGTCGAGTTGTAATTAGTATTTAGTAGTGTACAGAGTCGTTAATAAAGATAAGTGATTAACTAACTGTTTGTTTTTCTGGTAAAAGAAAAAGTCGGGTTGGGAAACCCGTGACAATATCAACTTTTTCACTGAATGTACATTTTCCAGCCATTTTCAATAACAAACAGAAGCAGTAATAAAATAATTTTATTACTAACTGTCAAATTTTAAAGACAAAGTCTATTACCGGCTTTTTTTATTCTAATAAATGTTCATATTTTGTATCAATTAATGCATTTTTCTTGAAAACCTTAAAGTTCTTTAAATTTAACAATAATAAAAAGTATTTGAAATTAAATTATACGCGGGATATTATCATTCTTTTTAAATTCAATAAATTTTGGTATAATTTTGGAGGTGATTCACCGTCAATAAACACCTTGTACTATTTCAATTTACTTGAACTCATAGTCAAAGAAGCCCAATAATAAGCCTAAATCATGGACCAAAATTGGTTATACCAAGTTGAAGCAATTCTAATATATTCAATATTTTCGAAATATTTATCCCCACTTTGGCCTGTAACTCTGCCTGTGTGCAACTATATATAAATATGTTTGGTTCAATTGCAATATCTTAGATCCCCTATATACACCAGCTCTATGTCGGATCTTATCCGGAACACCCTGTATAATTGCCGTATTAGTTGCGAAGTGTGTTTATCATTTTCATTCAATTACTTTGATGCTCCAAAAAAATATCTAAACTGAATAATAATAGTCCAGTAATTTAATTTATCGATAAATCTTCAGTAAAATGTGTTCAACTAAGCGACTTAATATTTAATATCGCGAGTAAATCACATTGAAGTACTATTCTAAAATTTCCACTATGCATTGCGTGGCTAAAGCTAACTATTTTTCCTTCCGCTAACTCTAGATAATAGACCCGAGCGTATGAAGTTGGCGAAGTATTCGCAGGTCATTGTTACTAAACAACCTCGCTGAACTTTTACGTCGGTAATTACAATTTTCAGTCTGTAGTCGGGTGGTGTTTGCTTATCCCGTACCTTAAATTTGATTCTACCGAGAAAGCGTAGTTATAAGCGCTCAAATCCACTATTCCTATCCGTATTCGCGAAAACCAATCTCAGTCATGCGAATAACAGCGGGCACATGCACTTATTTTGTAGGTGTACGTTGGGATCAGGCGTTTGTCTTTGTTTTTAAATTTTACGTGGCAAGTGTATTAGTATAGGATCCCACTATAAAATGACCTTCACCGAGCTGGTTAATGGATGAAAAGTATTTTATATCCAATTAAATATGTCAATAAATATATTGCAAATGGGTTGTCTAAAAAAAATCAGTCCAGAATATGATTAATTAACAATTAAAAATTATTATTTTTTTAAACATTTCTCTGGTTTGGTTAATAGACAAATTCTATACCAATCGAAAGTATGAAGCCCATAGAATATGCAAACGTTAGGTTGACTATTTTTTTCCCGTCACAACTCTTGGGTAGGCAGGTATAAACAGGTAAATCGATACTAGTAACTTGCACCGGCGTGGTTAATAAATTAAAGTTAAATTAAAATAAATATTATTTCATTACCAACACGGTGGTATAGGGTTGTCTGCGAAAAATCATCCTCTCTGGATGATGTTGTAATCTCTGGATGCTGTTGATCCTCCGGACTGGATATCCTGTTGAATTCTGGAATTTTATACCTGTTGATGTCTTGGTGTGTTTTTTGGAGGTTAATTCCCTCTGGAGATGGATTTCTTCGACCTTTTGCAAACCCCCAGGTCTGGTCTGGTCTGGTTATGGAGATGCTTTCCACTAAATTCCTTGAATGTGGTATTGATAGCGGCTGACTTGAGTTACTTTGCTTTTTATAAAGATGCTGTGAAACTGTTAAGTATGAATTTATGAATTTTAATTAACTATTTAAATATGAAATTTTAGGCTCTACCAAACGTGCACCTCTTTTCGCTTCACAGTTTCTTTCATAACTAATCAATAAACTATTGTTTCTAGGTAATCTTACCCTCTAGATTCATAGTAGTTTAGTTTTTCTTAGGGTCAATACACAATTAACACTTTTATTTTTAATTATCTTTTCGAAGCACTATTCACTACACTAATTGTTTTTTTATATTCTTATAACTACATTTTACAACTACATAATAATTTTTTATCAATTTTATAATGAAATATTCTTTAATTTGTTTCTTTTTTAGAGTCCTGTCAGAGATGTTGAAATTTCATTGTATAGCCATCTTTACTTTTGACATTTTTAATTGTTCAAAATTGGAATTTTCATTTTATTTAACTAATATTTTATTTGACCGATGTTTTCGTCTTGCGATATGCATATATGCTAAATCTTTCTTCTTTACGCTTTCTTTTGATATGTCAATGTCTTGGTTTTGAATTCATTTTCTTTATGTACTGTGTGTTTTTGTATTGTCATGTCCAAATTATATAGATACAATTTTAAATTAAATTTAATAAATTTTGTAAAATGTTGTTATTTTAATATAATAATAGGCTTCATCGATTTGTTTATTTTATATAGTTCCAATAATAATAATTTCTCTATAATTTACCCCAATAATAATAACATTTCAATAATAATACTATATATTTGTTGTTTAAAATTAATTTTATAGCATTTAATTTTATGTAATTTTCTATTTTATCACAATATATATCTAAACTTCTTCTTCTTTTAGATTTTGAAACTTTTTTAAGCATAGTTCAACAGATAAAAAAAATGTTTTGATTTACCTAAATAATACAATAATACGGTGAAACTAGCGCCCTCTAAGAGCAACGTTAAAATAATATTTAAATTCGTATTTTTCAGACCAAAAAGCCCTAACACTACAAGTTTTCAAAGTCATGCAAAAATTTCTCAATTATTGACAAATTTCAGAATAGAATTTAAACCTTGAACACCCTGTATTTCTTAAACCAGCGACATTTGTATGCGACAAGGTATGATGAGCTCAACATATATATCTCAAAATCGTCAAAAATCTCAAAGAGAAAACTTCTGTATTTCTGAATGTATTACTCATGTACAGGATTTAATAATAGATTGTTTTTTTAACATCATCCCCTTCAAACTACTCCCCCTGCCTCAATTGGACCAAATCTTTGTCTTTTGAGGAAAGCTTGAACTTAGAATATAAACAAAAGTCGATAGAGGCCAAATCAGGAGTACGGAGGTTGAGCGTACAATGAGAATAATCATTGTAATGATGCAATAGCATCATTACAATGCATCACAGTTCAGATCTCTTCTTTCAAACACTTGAAAATCGGTTCAAAATTAAAAACTGATTATTTTACTTTGTTTAATCACGCAGCACGACAAAAAAGTGGTTCGTGTGATGTAAAGACCTATGTATTTTCACACGCTGAATTCGAATCTAAGGTTCGCTTAACTGCAAGGTCGAAGGGAAATACAGATATGTAAGTGGATCAGACCATCGTACACCGTCGCTGAATCTGAATGGGGGATTAGTTTATCTCCATTAGATCAGTTTCAAGGTTATTTCAAGGTCAAATCGAAAACTAGATATGCATTGCACATATATGTTTTTGGGGTCATCGGATCTGAATCGGTGAATCTCATTTAACACCATCATATCAGATTTAAAGTTATTTCAACTCTATCAGATTAGCTAGCAAAGATAGACATGCAAATGGGAAAAACCATCTTATATCTATATTTTTGGGGTAATTGAATCCGAATTTGGAGTTCGGATCAGCTTAATCTGACTTCTAATCTAACTTCAAAACTCTAATACCAATATTATCTGTAACCCTGTAACCGATGAATAGAAGCGTTAAAAATCACAACTCTTGAGAATAAGAAATTTTATACAGTAACAATCGTCGTAAGTTTGAGGATTTTCAGTCATGTAGTTTTATAATATGTACCATTATTTATGTTGTCTACCTATTTTACACTTAAAAGATCTGTGCAATGGATGTATTTTACGTTTTCATCCTCTTTCTGGTAAATCTCTTATGAGCATCCAGCTGTAATCACGTAGCATATATTTATCCCATCTGTCTTGGTACTATCGCTCTGCATTCTTCAGGTCCTGCTGAAATATTTCACCTTGTTCTTTACTGAAAGCGTCAAGATTTTATGATAACTAGTCAATATCGGAATCCATCAAATGTACCTAATTACAGACTAATCAAGCAACCCAGTTTCCTATAGTTTTCCCTGTAATTTAGACTTCCATGGTTTCCCAGGAAGTTCTCGATAACTCATTTGAAATTCAGCCATGTTGTTTCTTCGCCTTTCCTCATTTTGATGACAAAAATTTGGTGTCATCATTTTACGAATCTGAGATCCATTGAAAATTATTTCTTGCAATTTTGCATCTGAAATATTGAGAAATACTTTTCGAGATATAAATAGCATCCACCTTCGTTATTAAGAACTTTCACCCATTGTTTCATAACTCCTAACATCAAGTAAAGAGCTGAAATCAGGAAGAGCAACTAATGCTTTTCTATTGATGCTCTTAGTACCTGGTTGAAATGAAACTATTCCTGACCATTCTTTTCCTACACAGTGTTTTTTCTACTATCCCATTCACATAAGAAGCACGGATATTTTGTTAAACCTGATTTTTATTAAACAAAACATGTTTTAATTGGTTGGAGTTAAACCCATTTAAGAGAAAAAGAAAATGAAATTAGACTCGACTAAATAAAAATTTATAATTGCCGTAACATTCGTTAATCCGTTAATGTAATTTTAAATTCCTTTAACACTTACCCTCCGGATTTAAATTGATTTTTAAACAGGAAATTATTACTTTATCAAATTAAGTACCACTTCCCCTTCCGGTTATGATTGGTTGCTTTATTTTGATACCGCATTGTAAAAATTATTGATGCAAATTGAACCCATAATACAGATTAAAGGGTTTTAAAGCAAAATCTATTATAAACACATTTTCAGATGAAATGAAATGTAATATTTCGTTATTTTCCGGAATAGGTACATTAATCTGCCTAATGCGCACGTCATACGTTATTAAATATCGAGATATTGACTAACAGCCAGTTTGACAGAATTAATTAGTTCGGTGTTTACCACATATCCTAAAGTGTTTAGTGTGCATGCATAAATTATAATGCTTGAAAGTATATTTTAGCTGTCATCTCCAGTCTACCGGATGATAGAATGTAAATGAAGGAAATTTAAATTTTAATAGAGTCAAGCTGGTTTTAAATCAGTCAGTGCTCCTTTCCCTATCGCGAGTAGCTTCTTAATTAATATAGCTGTAAAATAAGATGAATTTATATGAAAAAATTATAGGAAGATTGTTGAGTTATATCGTGTGATTCGTTGTCCTGAAATAGCTATTTGTGCAATAAGTTTTCTGCATCAGACGTAGGTTTTCTCATCAAGAATGCAACTTTAGCATTTTTTCTCTTGTTTACTTATTGAACTTTTATATAATTTTTAACAAATAGAATTCTAATTGCAAAATGCATATATACCCGCGTCAAGAATTCAGACGTCTTACGTCACGGCTGACGTTATATATTTGTTTTTATTGTCAATGCAATTTTCGATATTTGGGCGCGTAAAAACAATCATTTTTTCGAATTTAGTGATATATATAATGGAAGCTTTTAGTGTAGTATATAGTTTTATTACTATCAGTTGCAGTTTCTTAAATATTTTGTTGAAAATATAATGAATTATTCATTTGTTCGTATGACGTAAGTCGTCTGAATTCTTGTCGCGAGTATAGTAAAAAATTGTAGGGTAAGTTCTAAAACACCCCGTAGAACTGTATTGTTTCAATTCATCAAGTGGTGGCCAGGATCGGATAATCCTTGCATAAAAAAGAGTCCACCTAAGACTAGTCATAGACATAGAAGGGACATTGGAAAATTCGAAGAGATCCTTTGCCAAAGAATGCAAATGACTGTAAGAACTATCGAAAAGTGGCTCTCTTGACGAGGATCAGGAAACTGAGGCCAATAAAGGCACCAACTCTCCTAAAGACTACGCTAAGCTTTGCATCGGACCTGAAATATTTTGGAGCAAAACTAGATGGAATCTTTATTGGGAAAGAAGACTAAAAAATGCTTACATATCCTATGAATAGTGCCCTAGTACTAATCATAAAACCTGAGATAATTAAACCAAAAGTGGTTATGTGTCACTGCAAATGTGAGACTAATGTTAGCGTGTGATGCTTCAGATCAATACATATCCAATATCAGTGGGCAATGAATAGACATTCTACCGTGATACAAACGGAAGCAGGTATAACCATAGCTGCCAATGAAATTGACGTTAGGGATACAATGGAAAAACTATCAACATCTACAGAAACAAACACTACTGATCTTGTTTAACCATAAGATAATGACTAGATCAATATACTTGTATGCTGGATTGAGAGACACGAGCAGTTACAATAAAGCTGATAAGCTAGCCAAGAGTGCAACAGACCTCAATATATATTGACCTAGTCTCTTCGTTATCACATTTATTGAAATAATCAAAGAAAACGCCCATAAAGAGTTTTGAAGGCGATGGGATGAAAGAAATAACTGTTGATTCGCCAAGGAGTTCCTAGAATGTCCTTCTAAGTATACAACTAAAGAGTACTTAGGCGTGACAAGGCTAATGACCTTTACTATACACCTTTACTATATAGAAAAGTTCGCAATCTCTCTAAAGGTTGCGAACGATGAGATAATGCTTCCTACCGTCTAATCAACAAGAGAATACGTGTTGGAGACGATGGCCTATAGCCTATATGAGAGAGATTACCTTGAGCAGCATCATTACATTTTCCTTACTAATAGGCGAATTAACGGCTCAGGTGGGTTGATTTCCTATTGGGGGGAAGTACAAGAGGGCCAATGGAGCCTAAGTGCTGTAGCTTTCTAAGAAGGTACCTTTCCCCACAACTTCAATATCCAGAATGTATTGTTTCAAACATCGTAATTCAAATTATTGGCCACATTATTGGAAACGTTAATTAGATTCCACAATAACCACTTAACTCAAGAAGTGTAAATTGTGTAGTAGTTTGTATTTTCGAATATCTATATACCCAGAATTGATCCTAAGTCTTTTAAGTAATATGAATTAAAATATTTCATTATTATGTTTCATAGAATACCATCAGATCGTATAATAATTATTAAGCATCTGAAAATAATTTTGCATTTTGGAAAATGAATAATATATTCTAAACTGTAATTTACATTTCTACAATTAATCTTTATTTTTTCAGAAGTGTGGCAAAAACCCAATAAAACTAAAGAAAAACTTTTTTTTCAAATTGGCAAATTCTGTAATTTACTTCATATTTTCGAAAATAGAATTGCCTACTTTGCAACATTGCAAATTTAAATGAAATACAGTAAAAGACGTCACAAAATAAAATGTCTCTTTTAGCCTACCGCACTCTACAATTAATCTTTATTTTTTCAGAAGTGTGGCAAAAACCCAATAAAACTAAAGAAAAACTTTTTTATCAAATTGGCAAATTCTGTAATTTACTTCATATTTTCCAAAATAGAATTGCCTACTTTGCAACATTGCAAATTTAAATGAAATACAGTAAAAGACGTCAGAAAATAAAATGTCTCTTTTAGCCTACCGCACTCTACAATTAATCTTTATTTTTTCAGAAGTGTGGCAAAAACCCAATAAAACTAAAGAAAAACTTTTTTATCAAATTGGCAAATTCTGTAATTTACTTCATATTTTCCAAAATAGAATTGCCTACTTTGCAACATTGCAAATTTAAATGAAATACAGTAAAAGACGTCACAAAATAAAATATCTCTTTTAGCCTACCGCACTCAGAAATATATTACCGTGGCAGATTTTCCCATACAATATCAATATTCTGAATATCCTCAGTTTACCACAAAACTCGTGAACAGAGAAACTTATGCAGAAAACTTAAGATATAAATCAAAGTTTCAAACCTGCTTTGTCGCCTATATCAGGACAGCTTTTACCGAAGATCTCTTTCTAGTTTTTGAAAGTATCAGCATAACAAAATTATGTAAAATAAATAAATTATTTGCATTTATAAATTATAAAGTGATTGACCCAGAAATCTCTTTTTTTTTTTGGATGATTAGTGAGACAACTTCCACACGCAATGGCATTCACAATTTTCACAACATACATTATTAGGCATTGCAAAATGCGCATGTAGTTTGGCGAACATACTTTCAGCAACGATTTTCAGTAAATCATGTGTTTCCCGAACGATAGATAGGCCGAGGTGGTCCATTGGGGTGCCCTCTCGATCACTCGATCTAAACCCGCTTGACTTTTATTTTTGATGTTACATAAAAACTGTGGTGTATGTTGTTGAACTATGGTTCAGTTAACACTGAACAAGAATTGTAAAGTCACATGCATGCTGCTGTTGAGGCAATTCGACTAGAGACTGGTTAGGCCGTAAGTGTAGGGACTGTGGGGAATAACCTCGAACAGTTGATGATAAATTAAATCCATTTTCAATTTCATGAAATTCGCGGTCTTTTATTTTTATTTGAAATAAATTGGCATTTGTGAAACTAAAAAACTTTATTTTTCACTATTCCTCATTATTTTTCCTCAGTTATAATTTCCCAAGTTTATGCGTATAGGTTAAGAATCAACATATACAGATAAGGAAAATATTTAACCGATCATATGAAATGCTAACAATAATCCCTTTCACTGCATCGCCGTCCAAGCTTGCCTGTCCTCCCCTATTTTGGCGGACTAAACCAGTATTCGTATTCGTACGCGACGTTGCGTAGGAGAGTAGGGGAGTACTGGGAGTACTGACACAATATAGAAAGATCAGTAAGGACAGCTGCACTTTCGCGCCAAGCCATTTCCAGAATTCATTCATACCATTTACGCACTCGTTTTGGTTTACGTTTCGTAGTATAACCGCTTGTGTGTCTTATCGTTTTGTGATATTCAACTTCTTAACCTATTTGTGTTGCGTTCCAGTCTTGGTTTTAAATTTTACTATTTTGTTATATCTCCAAAAAAATAATTATGAAAGCATCAGAAGAACCGGGCCAAGGTACAAAAAAGTGTAATATAGGTAGTAGGAGTTTATTGTGTAGTAGAAAGTTGCAAAAACAATGCTGGAAATTATACAGATATGGTTTTTTTACTCCCAAAAGGCAACAGAAGGTAATTTTACAATCATTATATAGAATTATAATTATAATAAATTAAGAACATAAAATATTCCTTATTATTTTCCGTGTATCGTTTTTTGTGGTAATGCATAAAGTTTGTAACGGAGGAATATTATTTTCAACCAGCATTACATACTTATGACAATTTGCAAACAGTATTCCTTTCTTATTCTTTGTGTTTGTAAAATTGATTGCATTTTATGATTGAAATTCATGTAACAAGTATAAAATAAAATTATTGTTGTTTTAGAGCGAAGCAGTGGGCGGTTAAATGTAAGAGAGATCTTTTGGTTAAAAACTTATATAATTTTCGAATATGTGCTCAGCATTTTTCATAGAAATGTTCAAAGATCAGAAAAGAAAACGACTTACGGCAAATGCTTACAATACTTTCAGACGATATAGTGGCAGGTAAAAATATTTAACGTTTATTTTGAAATAGCTATCAGTATTTGAACATATAGAAATACATATTTAGAACATTTTTGATTGTATACATATAAGAATGTATTTTTTCAGAATTATCACAGAAAAATGTGGAAATTTGAATGCAGTCTTGAGTTTGTCTTGAGAATTATTTTGGTAGCATCAGACAACAAGGAGGAAAATCTATCTTCTATATAATTTCGGGGATTTCATTCATAAATTTGTGTACTTCCGATTAGAGAACCTAATTCAATTTCAGAATTGCTTCTGAAGAAGCGAACATACATATGCCTCTTGAAAAGTCAAAAAACCAAAAGCGACAACACGGCAACCAGCCCAGGAATTGTTCAACAAAGTTACTTTTGTTTATAAGTAAGAAATAATTGAGTATGTTCAATTTTAAATATGAATGTACACTCGCCATAGCTTTATGCCATTTTTTTGTTAATGAAATAAAATGTTTATATAAATTGTGTTTTATTAAATGTCATAGTTCCAGGTAGGGACATATCCGTTTTATTTATTGCCTTCAAAGTTTTTATACGCTTGTTAAATTATTAATAATAAACCTCTCAAAATATTTATTTTAAAAATTTTACGTAATGCGAATAATACTATATATTCGTAATTTATTAGCTCGAAGAATTCAAACTATCATGACAATTTATTTCACACATCTAGTGTTTTTTGCTAATTTAAACAATAATTTGTTGTATTATTTTTAAAAATTACACGTATTTCACAAATTTGCATGTTTATATTTGTAGCAGGTCACTTATTTGACTTTCTGGTGACTTGAACAAATATATAAATCTAGACAATGTACTTATATTAGCGGAAACTATAATAAAATTGGGCAAAAAAACTGGTGGTAATAACAGTAATATTAATTACAAATAATGAATATATATGTAGTAGTAAATTAAAAACAAAAAATGTAAAATAAATTCATACCAACTTCTATTTATTTTTTTCATTATTTAAACTATTTACATTATATTTACTGTTTATAGATAGCTTATAAAACCAATATATCATTTACTACAAATTTTCAAAATCATATTACATTTTGAGTACCACAGTTACAATTTAAATTTTGACAGTCACAGGTTACAAAGTAAATCACGCCATAAACAATAGTGAAGAGAGCCTCACTCCCAAGTGGGAGTAATGCTATCTTCACTTCAAACAACAAGGTCAAAGAAATCGACTGGCGGATTTCATTCATAAATTCGTTAGCTGTCCCTACTGGTCTTTCTATACTGTGGTACTGACTAGCCCGCCCTGCCGTGCGTCATCTTCCCACCAATACCCCATGCATTTGAAATGTATGTAATAGAATCTCCCCATGATCGGTTAAATATTTTCTCTATCTGTATATTCAAATGGTACAATCTATTCCTTCTTTCATCGAAAAAGAAATCATTCATTTAATGGTGTATCGTATCTCAATCATCCAAATTTTTCACAATAAACATTGTCCGGTAATCATTTCTAGAATCACCCTGTATATTCAAATGGTACAAATCTGATTATTTTTTCATCGAAAAAGAAATCATTCCTTCAGTGTTGAGATACGAAAAATAAAGACTTCACACGGCGTTAAAAACAACTATTTTCTGCAATTCAGTGCAATATATAATTCAAACATTTAGTAGTATATAGTTTTAATGCTCTCAATTGCAGTTTCTTAAATATTTTTATGAAAATACAGTATGCGCCAAAAGTATGGAATAAATTCAATAAAAACGGAGCAATTATTTTTTGGGAAAAATCCTCGAACAGGTCGATTTTTAATTTAAAAAATACATATTTTAGCGTAAAATGCGATTTTCAAATGTCATTTGTTTTCGATCCATCGATTTTTTTTAAATGGCAACTCCATATTTTTTTCCTTGATTCTGAAAGATTGTTTAATTCTCTATCAGACAGTACAAAAATTTTGCCCTCTTACATAGGAAAGTTTTCGAGTAAATGACGATTGAATGTTAGTAAATCAATTAAAATAAAGCAAAAACGTTATCAAGTTTAGTTTTTCGAATTCCATAGTTCTTTTATGGATGACGTAGGTGAAAATCTTTGTAAAGTGTCATTGTCACACTGACTTTCTAATAAGTATTGTAAGCGACAGAAATTATTATTCAATTTAAAGTATTATGGTAGGTATGGTATTAAGGTAGAGTCTAAATTTACAGAAACTGGCAATGTTGTAAATATTCCAAAACCTGGACGTCCAAGCATTAATGAAAATCAGAAACAGATCATTTTGATAAGTATGGTGGATAATCCTCATAATTCTTCACGATTAGTTGCATTAAACAATGACACTAGTCAGAGCACAGTGCTACGTATCTTGAGGAAGGAAAAATATCATCCCTACAAAATTCAACTTGTGTATGAACGTAATGAAGATGATCCCGATCGCCGCTTACACTTTTGCGAAATTCTAATGGATTTATGTCAAGGAAATAGAAATTTACACCAGCAAATACTTTTTTCAGATGAGACCACATTTTGTCTGAATGGTACAGTAAACCGCCAAACTTGCAGATATTGGAGTCGGGAAAATCTTCATTGGATGGCAGAGGCACATACCCAACACCCTCAGAAATTAAATGTGTGGGCTAAAATAGTTGACGACAGAATAGTAGGGCCTTTCTTCTTTGAAGGAACCCTTACAGGACAAAGATATTTAGAGTTTCTAGAAAATGACCTTGTTCCAGCCCTTGCAGTAATTTTTCCTAACGATAATGACCCTGACATTCCTGACGATACCATATGGTTTCAGCAAGATGGTGCACCTCCGCACTATGCGCGCCCTGTACGAGATTTTTTGGACAACTGTTTTCCTGGGAAGTGGATCGGCAGACGCGGACCGATAGAATGGCCTGCAAAATCGCCAGATCTTACACCTCTTGACTATTTTTTATGGGGATACTTGAAGTCAAAAGTGTACATTAATAAACCACGTAATTTAGAAGAACTTCAAAATCGCATTCGGGACGAAATACGCAGTTACCCCAGAAATCATTCATAATGTGCAAGAAGAATTTCTTCACAGACTTGCGCATTGTCAAGAAGTTAGTGGATGGCAATTCGAACATTTAATTTAAGTATAAAATTTAATCAATTGTATTTTATTTTACATACCTCAGAATTGTTACTTTTTTATGGATAAAATTTACGTTTTCTAACATTCAATCGTCATTTACTCGAAAACTTTCCTATGTAAGAGGGTAAAATTTTAGTACTGTCTGATAGAGAATTAAACGATATTTCAGAATCAAGGAAAAAAATATGGTGTTGCCATTTAAAAAAAAATCGATGACGTCATTACTCAAAAACAAATGACATTTGAAAATCGCATTTTACGCTAAAATATGTATTTTTTAAATTAAAAATCGACCTGTTCGAGGATTTTTCCCAAAAAATAATTATTTCGTTTTTATTGAATTTATTCCATACTTTTGGCGCATACTGTATAATGAATTATTCATTTGTTCGTATGACTATATGTAAAAAAGTGATAGAAAAGAGAATATATTCAGTAGTAATTTTACGTGCAGTGATAATATGGAATATCAAAGAAAGTAAAACACATTGTATCATTATCTAAATAACGAAAGCCTCCTACATTATTGAAAGTTATCATCAAGTACGCCTTTAGAATTACCTAATATAACTGGCTGGCGTCCCAGTCGATTCAACTTTTCAATAGACAAAGGACAGAAATATCTTTCACTACTGAATGACACATTGTCTCACAATGGATATACATTGTTTAAGAAGAATAAACTGAACTACTTACTCCCTTGACAGGAATGAGGAATTGATTCGACAGATGAAACTCTTTCAAGACTATACTCCTTAAAATGGGAACACGTCGTAGATGATGAATACCCTTTACGAGTAGATACACTGTAATACAGTTCGCATGCTGGCATTTCTCAATCTAGCTGTAAAAGTGAGATCCTTTGAGACGCCTAGTCTGAAAATAAAAATGTAGCGTGTTTCCATATACAGGGTGTTTCAAACAGACATGGCAGTATTGCTAGGGCTGAGAACATTGAAAAATAAGTGGAGACTTTTAATAAACGTAGAACGTCATGTTTAAGATATGGATGTGTAAGATAGTTTTACAATATCAAATTCTGATGTATTTTTTTTTGAAGAACAACATATTTGATCAAAATTTGACACAGATGCATTGCCCTGGTATCGAATACGTGTATCAGTTTTTTTTTTTTTTGTACAAAGTAATGAGAGCTAGTTACTAGCATTTCCGTTAACATTTTATTCTCTAACTTTTGTTTGTTTGAGTGAGTGCTTCCAACCCAAAGTCTCGTAATGTTATGTAAATTTTATTTCACACAAATAAGATGCTCCTAGTAAATGTAATAATAATAATGCACCGTTTTGGAAAATACAAAACACTGTGTAAAGTCAACCAGGCGATATCTCGCGATCCCATATCTTGTTTTAGTAAAGTTTTAGAAAAAATATTGAAACAACGAATTAACTCTTACTTAAAAAAATATGAAGTGTTGTCAGGGTTACAATTCGGTTTTCGAGAAAAATATTCAACTAATGATGCTATTGCATATTTGACAAATCTTATGTATGATGCCGCAGATCGATCTAAACCTTCTCTCTGTGTTTTCTTAGATTTAAAAAAAGCATTTGACACAGTTTGTCATAAAGAACTTCTGTTATCTTTAGAAATAGTTGGTTTTCGAGAAGTACAATATAAATTATTGCAAAGTTATTTAGAAGGAAAACAACAATATGTGAAAATAGGAGATAGTGTTAGTAAGGCCAGGACAGTTACTTGTGGTGTTCCGCAAGGTACGATTTTGTGGCCAATTTTATTTATTTTATACATAAATGATGTTTTAAAAACTGAACTTACAAGCAAAATATTGTCGTTTGCAGATGACACAGCTATTTTATACGAAAGTACCTCTTGGGAAGACCTGAAAACATTAGTGCAAAAAGACCTTAAACATATAAAAAACGTATTTGATTATAAAAAATTATCAATTAACTATGAAAAAACATTTTACCTACCAATCGCGTCATACTCGATACATTTGCCGAATTATCACTCTCTAGAAATTGAGGACACAGGTAATCAAAAAATATATATTGAGGAAAAGAAAAAAGTTAAATATTTGGGTATCATTATTGACTGCCACCTCAGATGGCAAGAACATATAAAATACGTAATGCAAAAGATACGGGGATTAATATATAAATTTAAATAGTTAAAATCATTTCTCAGGCATAAGAAATTATTAATGTTGTATAAAGCATTAGTAGAGTCGATAATAAGATACGGAATTATTGGATGGGGAGGTGTAGGGAAAACGTTTCTTACACCTCTAGACAACCTGCAAAAAAGGATTATAAAAATTATTTTGAATAAAGATTACAGATATTCAACCGAGCGTTTGTTTAAAGAATCTAATCTGTTCACTATAAGACAAATTTATTGTTATACTGCTTTATTGTATAAGTACAAAATAAATAACGAACATAATAATATATTACATAATTACAATACAAAATGTAAAGAACAAGGGCTCATTAGGATAAAAAGAACATATAAAGCATTGAAAAAAACTATAAGAAGTTGGTTAAACAAGCAAGGTATTAATTTGTTTATGAAATTATTAGATTAAGTTTAATATGCATGTTAATATTACAATTATATGAGCAACTGATATAAGTAAATAAGTGCTATGCTAGGGAAATAAAACTTTATATTATTTGAAATTTTCTATTGTTTATCTGAATTATTTTATTTTGTATTATAGTATTCTATTTAGGAATGTAGTTATAGAACTGGAACGAAATAACATAGTAAATAGTGGATAGATGAGGAGCAAGCAGGCAATCAAGTTTACTTGTAAAACTTACGCCTGTTTACTTTAAATATTTATTTACACATACATGTACCTAGTTACTAACATTAAACCGAAGAATGTAAACAAAATTTTTGTGAATAAATATTATTATTATTATTATCTATAAAGTGCGTGTGTCAAAGCCCAAACACTTCCATTGATATGTCATATTTTGTATAACAGTAATTACGGTATATGGTTTATTTTCTAATTTAAATAGTAATTTGTTCTTTTAAGGAATATTATAATCCCGTTAGAGAATAAAATGTCATCGGAAATACTAGCAACTAGCGCCTTCTACTTGTACAAAATAAAAACTAAAAACACCTGCATGTTCGGTACCACCAAAAATATACCTGTGTCAATTTTTAATGAAATATGGTTTACATAAAAAAAAGAAATTACATTCAAAATTTGGATCGGTCAGTGGTCGCGCGGTTTAAGGCGTCAATATTTGAATCGATGTGACTAGATCGCTGTGGGTTCGACCCCCGCAGCCGGTAGACCGTATAATAAGCTATATTCGTGGAGAGGATTGGCACCCTCTCTGCGGGTATGGTAGAGTAGAAGAATGTTGGCTTGGGTCAATGTGAGAGATTGATACCGGTTGACGTTTGACTACCCCCCTAATTAATGAGGTTTTCCAGGTTCCCCTCATTCTCAAATTCCTGAATGGTGATTAGGGCCTATCAACGTAAGTCGTTCCTGGGCGCAAATACGGTCTACATAATAATATTATGCACAAGTCTTCGACTGGGTTAATCCCCGTGATTAGAATGAGGGGTAGATATATTATTATCTGGTTTTCTAAAGTTAATTTACACATTCTGTATCTCAAAAATGAGTAGAGCATACATTTATTGAGTCAAACGCCCTGTATGTGTACCAAGTATACAGCAGTCATTTTTATTTGCTAGAATATAGTATAAATTGTATGAATTTAGTAGGTAAGAGTATATGGGAAACTAGCGAAATTAAAGCTACCTTGTTGTTTTTTAATGGGACGCCCTGTATATTTTTACTTAGCTTGATAAATATGTACCTAACAGCATACTTAAATATTTGGTATTGAAGAACATACATAACTGATAAAAATTGTGGAAAAATTTTATAATAAAGTATTAAAATAGGTTAAAGATATACTTATATAAAAATATACCTAAGTTGTTACAATAAAAAAATAAATGCAGGTTCATTTTAACAACTTTGCGTGTACAGAAAACTAAATAACTATCCTTTTTTGTAAGCTATTATTATTTTTACACATCTATAATGTCTCTACTAAATATTTTTCCATTTTCATAATTATCAAGCATTCAAGTAAATACAAATCAAATGCTGGAAGTTATTTTACAATTTGAACTGTCATACATAATTTTATAAATGGAAAGTACAAATCTACCTCTCTATGAATTTATTTCAGCTATTAATTACAATATGTGGAAAATATATTTGTAATCAGTACTGACTGGACTGGAGTGTTTAGTGAATATAAAGGCACAAAATAAATTTTGATTTTGGTTCTAATTATTCAGGACTAAAAAAAAGAGAGAAATAATATTGCGTTTATTGCCCAACAGAATAGAGAGATAAGTGACATATAATGATAATAATAATGGTCTTTATTTAGTTATATTACAATATTACAAAAAAATGAACACAGAAAAATAGGGCGCAGTTCAGTTAACTTTTTACAGTAGAATCATAAATATAGAAAAACAGGAAGCAAAAATAATAATAATAATAATATACACATATCCACATAATACTTATTAAAGTCAAAATTAACCTAATATACTCATACACAATCAAGACATGTTTTATAAGTTGTCATGGCTGTATTTAGTTATTTGCTTATGAAAATTTTTCATTAATTAGTTGCTTTGTATATGCAGTTTTAAATTTTAATCGATTTGTTTGTAGTGAACGTCAGTCCTAAAAGAGATTTTATTATACAGGTAATTGGGTGCTTTATTTATAATGATTTTGTGGTATAGACAAGTTGCATGTAGTTGTACGTTTATTTGCCATGTTCAGCCATTCTAGCTCAAGTTTATATGATATTTTCTCATACTTTATGAATTCTTCTAATGTCGACATTGTTTATACAAAACTCATAAAGGGAGTCACAAATAGAACTTGATAGTACAATCGATGCGCATGACATCGCCTTAACTTTTTTGTTCAATATATGTCTATGTGGATATAATAGTCTCAGTTTGAAATATACCGATGATATTAATTTTACAATGTGCTGTTTGAATCTTAGGGGTTGACCAAAACTAATTCCAAGATTTTTTATGTTTTCATTAAAGTTTAACAAGTCATCTCTTAATGTTATTTTTACAGTTTGTTGTATTAATGATAGCTGCTTCTTTTTACCGAAAATAATAGCATTTGTCTTTCGGGGATTTAATAATAATCCGTGCTGTGTTACACATGTGTCGATATTAGCAAACTCTACGGTCACACGCTTGCATGCAGTAGCTACTTCATCTGGCTGAAAATGATTATAAATTTGAAAATCATCAGCATAAGCATGCGATAAGCAGTGGTGGAGAGAATTAGAGAGCTGAAAAGTATTCAGAGTGAATAAAAGAATACTGCCCTGTGCTACACCTCTGTTAATAATTCTGTACAGTGATGTGTTTGTGCCAATAACAACAGCTTGTGACCTATCAGTTCGAAAGCATTTTATTAAAACAATTGCATTGTGACTTAACCCAATGTATTTTAGAATAAGTACAGAGTAGGTAAGAGTGTCGAATGCTTTTAAGAAGTCCAGGAGAATTAGAACTGTGAGTTTGCCTTGGTCAAGGTTTGAGTTATATCAAGTATCGCAGTATTGCAACTATAACCAGGTCGGAAACCCGATTGAGTTGCAGGTAAAATATTATGAATATTCAGTTGTGTTTCCATGATCTTCTCAATAACCTTCGATAGACATAGCAAGATACTGATAGGCGTAAAATCAGAATGTTCTGTTGGAGAGTTTATTTTTGGGCGTGCTAAAATCTGAGCTTTCTTCCACTGTTCTAGAAACACCAAATTTAATAAACAAAAATTGATTATATGAGTTATAAATGGTAATAGAAATTGCATACACAATTTTAAAATGAAGACTGATATTTCATCACATCCCACGGCTTTGGTTTTTATAGAATTTATGTTGTTTAAAACTTCAAGTTCTGATACCGGTTTAAAGCTGAAAGAGCTATTATTAAATGTGTTGGTTGTGTACAAGTTAATAATATCATCAAAGTTGATATTTGAAGTAGCAATGCTATCAATAAAGTAGTCATTTATTTTATTAGTATCGGACAAATTGTCCGATAGTTAATTTTTGTTACTTTTTCTTATATTTAGTAATTTAATCTCCCCAAATTTTGTTTTTATCAGCGTTATATTGGTGATTAAAATAAGATTTATTCTCTGATTTTATTGCTGAGTTAGTCATATTAGTCTTACAACGACTAAGGTAGTAACGGACGGTGAGCGATATTATAATGTATAGTAAATAGTAAAAGTGAATAAACACAACATCAGTCATTTTATTTTTGATATTACTTTTGCTCTACGTGTTTTATTTTTCGAGATTTCAGTACTTAAAAAACACCGCAAATTTGATCACTTTATGGCGAGAAATACGGCGACCTTAAGATCAAAATACGATGATTTATGCTAATTTACTGCAAAAATGCACCGTGGGGAACCAAAGTTTTTGAAAAAATTAAATAAATAAATCAATTCTAAAATATTTGCTATATATCATAAAATTGTAATATGTCCATTTATTTATTTTAACTTAACGTATACAAATAAAAAATACATATGTAATTTAAAAAACGATTATAAAGTAACATTATCGTCGAAGCTTTCAATTAAATTTCGAACAATCTATTTCTTATGTACATAAAAAGTACGGATAATAAAAAATATGGTATCGATATTCTGGTGCAGAATTTATAATTTAAGCAAACAATGGAAATCTGCAGCCAAAATTTAAAATTATTCACATGGCGGTACGGAATTGGGAAATCATAACACTGAGCGTTATGAAAAATAACAGTGCGGTATGAATAGTGGAATATTAATTTACCTACATATTGCTTTAGCATTCCGAAAATATAGTAAAGTAAATTAACTGATGTCCAAGTAATTTAAGTTAATATCGTCCACTTTTTGATGATATTTGAAATTATCAATTCAGATATTATTTACAAAAAGAAAATGATAATTTTTTATAAAAAAAATACAGGACAGAAATCTGTCCAATGCAAATAAATCTGATGAACGCGCGGGTCATTCAGTAGGTCCTCTCCTTCCATTCTTGAAATGTTTCGTTTAAAAATTGTCACACAGGCATCGCATAATGTGGAGGAGTCCTGATTTCGGCATGGTAACGACCGTCTTGCCCAACTATGTCCGTCAAAGTGAGATTAATCGTTTTCCGATAGATTTAAATACATTTCTCTGGTTAAATGTCCAGGCAAGAAATGGGACAATAATGCAATCTCCAAAAATTCCGATTGAAACGAGTTTTTCTGTAACCTGAGTGTGTACCTCACGAGAATTCTTAGTTTATTTATTTAATTTTTGTGCCATATACACCAAGATGTACTTACTACACACGTCAAACGCAGTCAATATTATACCTAAATAAAATCACTAATGAAGACGTTATTTAATAGACAATAATACAGAAAAGTCAAGAGACAATAAATCAAGGACATAATAAAAACAGAAAACAAGCATTAAAAACCATTAACAGTAGTGTATTAAAATTAATTCTAATATGAAAATTTAAAAAGTTTTAATAGTGGAACATTATAAAATTGAAATGAAAAATATATACGAAGTAATGAAACATCATGAATGAAAAAGGAATGGAGGCTAAAAGTTTTCAAAAATTATCAAAATTACCATTAAAATATTCATCACACACACACAAAAAATTGTTTTAAATAATGTTGAGGGCAACGTTCGTACATTTTGGGGTAACTTATTAAAAAACACAATATAGTCTAAAGTAACTATTTTTGAGGTCATTTTTATTTCTTCTATTATAGTGGTGGTACTCATTTACATTTTGGAAATTATGCAAAGTATTTTTTATGAGAAGAAGGCAGTAGAACATGTAAGTAGAAAGCACAACGAGGATATTCAAATTTATAAAAAAATATCTACAGTATTGTCTGCATCCCAACAATGAAATAAGTGTGTATAACTTTTCTTTGTAACGGAATATATGAGCATTTGAAGGAACATGTCCCCAAAGCAAATTCACAAAAAATATAAAGTGTCTGTTGTATATATGCATATTGTTTGGTGTTCCCTATGTGCAATACATTTGAGGAAGTTTTTATTTATTCTGTGACAATGACTTCCAAAGTAGAAAATATAATTTTTTAAATAGTCGTGAAAAATGACGCAAATTTTAAAGAAATAAGTGAAGGTGTTATTTCCCCGTTACCTACTAACTGAATAAAATGTAATTGAGTAAAATGTAAAAATGTAATTGAGTGAACAGTTGTTTTAAAAATAAAGACACATTATGTACCAAGCTTCTCAGTAAATATAAATATGTTGATATTTTTTGGAAAAGTAACTGGTATGTTGATTCCATAATAATTTTGAATCTAAATAAATGTCAAGAAACTTGACACTTTCTTTGAATTGTTGATATTACTCGGACAACGAAGCCTAAAGACAATTTTGTCAGTCATTTGCAATCGATTGAATCTGAGGCATAATGTTAAGTAAAGTGGATAAATTCGAATTGGGTATAAATGTACTTATGTCATCCGTAAGTAAGATACTCATTAAGTTGCTACCTACCGAAAATCATAAATATAGATAAGGAATAATAAGGGACCCAAGATCGAACCCTGAACTCCATGCTTTATTTCCTACACAATAATAAGTAATCTGAATTTAAACACAAAATTATTAATAAAATGTTATAAATTTGGCATTGCTCATAATGGAGAAAATTTTTAAGAGAACTTATAATTTTAAAAAATGCCGTTTATATCCATTTTTTAAATAAAACTGATAGTTTCCATATTGTAAAAAATAATTTGTTTTTTTTAAATTAAAGATTGGCTTAGAAGTAGGTGAACAAACCTACAAAATGATATGAAGATCGCTAAGGTATTTTAAAAAATCCGTTATTTCTTTTACCGGCCTGGGGAGTTTTAAGTGGCGGACCCTGCATCCTACTTTTAAAACATTTTAAGGTAAGATTGAAGTTTATTGGAATGTGAAAATAGTTAGTACCTAAAGTATGACTCAGAGTTCAGCCCTCTTGTGAAATAAGCAGTAAAAACTAATTAAATAAAACTTTAACGTTACACTACGTGAAAGAAAATTTAATTTGTTACAACAAAAAATAAACATGTGTAGGATGTTTAATTTAATTACAGAAAAAGAGATACCGAGATTATAACGTCACACTGTGCCACACTGTCGTACAAAAAACATAGAATACGGAATTTTTATTACATTGTACATCAAAATATGTAGCTGTGACTAGTACGTTTTATAAAATTGAAAATTGTTTAGGAAAAATTATATACTTAGATACATTTAAAAATTTTGTTGAAAACATTGTAAATTTTTAATTTTATTAGTATGTATAAAATACATTCAATGTTTCAGTTCAAGACTTCCCAAACCATCATCAATATCTAAATTACGGCTTAAACTTTGGAGGAAGTACTAAAGGTCGAAGTTCAGGAATGAAAATTTTATGACAAAGTTGTCACTCACAATTCTGAAACTGACCTTATTTCGTTCTAAACGAATAAAAGTGTAATTTGTAGAAATTTGTAGAACCACCAGCTTAAGAAATGTCTGAAAAGTAAATTAAACTTCTATTATCTGCACTTTTTATACACAAAAATAAGTAAGAAACGACGTATATAACTGAAAGCAGAGTTCTCAAATACGAAGTACGAGAAGCCAAGGAACCTCTTGAATATGTGAGAGTATTTGAATTCGTTCTAACCAGGAGACAAGTATTCATGGTATGCTCATATGAACTTTCCACCGATATCCCGCGACCCCAAGAAGTTCCAGCAACCAGTATAATTAATTTTAGCCGGACTTGAGCAATTCCTATATAACATGTAATCAAATGTTTTTATCTAAAGTAAAACATAAGTGTATCAATCATTGCCTATAAAAATTTTGTTGGACAAATTTCTATAAAGGTACCAGCTTCAGTTCACCCTTACATTGTGCATCTAACGAAATGAGTGAAAAGTGCAGTGATTCGTCTTTTTTATAGCAAAATGGAAATTCTTAAAATATCTCAATAAGGAAAGATGCTATGGCATTATAATTGCATTTATATGATCATACTGTATATTAGTCGGATAAATATTGAAACTAAAGTCAATATTAAAAAATTGGGTAGTTCCACTTTTTCCTTCAATAAACTTTATTTTTAATAAAAAAATCATGACAGTATAATATCAAACGCAAAATATTAAATACATGTTGAAGTAAAGTACCTATATAGGTATACAATGGCTGAATAACCTAATGTTGTAAACATTGTTATATAAGTACATACTCATATATTACAACAAATAGTTCCTGTGAAATAAAATTGTATATACAAGTATAATTAAAACTAGGTTTTATATTAAAATAGCTTTTGATACATAAATATTTAATAAAATTTATAAACCAAGTTATATAAATCGCACACACTTGTATACATTCAGCTTATTAGCATCAGTCATGACTATAGCATGTCATTTCAGGTTTACCTTTGGTCGAAATTGCATCAGAAAGAATTTTCTCCCCAGTTTTCATTCAGGTCACCCACTATAAGCGAACACTTGCACAAGATGAACACGTTTTCCTGTGAGGACACTAAAAACGGCAACAGACACAGCAGGATGGCACCCGGCAATGCCTACTGAATTGCCCCAACCCTTTAAACGAGAATCGTCGCCGCCGCCACCCAGCGCACGCGCTTCCTGGTCGCCCCCAGGTCTAGCGGCGGCCACATCTCCACGGATCTCCCCCGTGAGCCACCTTCGAGTTTGGCACATTTCAGTCCGAATGGCAGTCAAACGGAAAAATAGAAACGTCTTTAAATGCGGTACCTATATAGGGTGTTCCAGTTAAAATTAAAGATCCTGTAACTTTTGTAGAAAGAGAAGCTTAGAATAATCTCAAGGCGTGAATTTTAATTTCATAACGTTCACATTTCTATTAGACGTTCAGCCCAAGTATGTATCCCATTTTTTCCACAATAACATTTACGTTATTTCATTACCTAGAATTTTTGTAGTATACAGTATGTGCCAAAAGTACGGAATAACTTCAATAAAACCGAAACAATTAATTTTTGGGAAAAATCCTCGAACAGGTCGATTTTTAATTTAAAAAATACATATTTTAGCGTAAAATGCGATTTTCAAATGTCATTTGCTTTCTATTAATGACGTCATCGATTTTTTTGTCGAAAAAATCTCGTACAGGGCGCACATAGTGCGGAGGTGCACCGTCTTGCTGAAACCATATGCTATCATCAGGAATGTCAGGATCATTATCGTTAGGAAAAATTACTGCAAGGGCTGGAACAAGGTCATTTTCTAGAAACTCTAAATATCTTTGTCCTGTACGTGTTCCTTCAAAGAAGAAAGGCTCTACTATTCTGTCGTCAACTATTCCAGCCCACACATTTAATTTCTGAGGGTGTTGGGTATGTGCCTCTGCCATCCAATGAGGATTTTCCCGACTCCAATATCTGCAAGTTTGACGGTTTACTGTACCACTCAGACAAAATGTGGCCTCATCTGAAAAAAGTATTTGCCGCTGTAAATTTCTATTTCCTTGACATAAATCCATTAGAATTTCGAAAAAGTGTAAGCGGCGATCGGGATCATCTTCATTGAGTTCCTGCACAAGTTGAATTTTGTAGGGATGATATTTTTCCTTCCTCAAGATACGTAGCACTGTGCTCTAATTAGTGTCATTGTTTAATGCAACCAATCGTGAAGAATTATGAGGATTATCCACCATACTTATCAAAATGTTCTGTTTCTGATTTTCATTAATGCTTGGACGTACAGGTTTTGGAATATTTAAACATTGCCAGTTTCTCTAAATTTAGACTCTACCTTACTGACTGTTGATTGGCTGATAGGGCGATCTGGATATTTTTCATTAAATAAATCGCAAACTTCCTGCTGAGTTCTAGTCATATTCCCGCATCCGATAAGAATTAAAATTTCAATTCTTTGAGTAACAGTTAAATGTGCCATAATACTTTAAATTGAATAATAATTTCTATGTCGCTTACAATACTTATTAGAAAGTCGGTGTGACAATGACACTTTGCAAAGATTTTCACCTGTGATCCATAAAAGAACAATGGAATTCGAAAAACTAAACTTGATAACATTTTTGCTTTATTTTAATTGATTTACGTTTTCTAACATTCAATCGTCATTTACTGGAAAACTTTTCTATGTAAGAGGGCAAAATTTTAGTACTGTCTGATAGAGAATTAAACGATCTTTCAGAATCAAGGAAAAAAATATGGTGTTCCCATCGAAAAATCGATGACGTCATTACTCGAAAACAAATGGCATTTGAAAATCGCATTTTACGCTAAAATATGTATTTTTTAAATTAAAAATCGACCTGTTCGAGGATTTTTCCCAAAAAATAATTGTTTCGTTTTTATTGAATTTATTCCATACTTTTGGCGCATACTGTATATCTCCCTGTAACTGTAAAGAAATAATGGCAATGTTATTTCTAACACGTTATGTAGAATTTTAACAGAGTTTCTTAAAACAAGAAATTAGGTGTCGCCATAATTTAACGTATGTGTTATTTGAATTGTGAAAATGGAGGGCTTCTCAAATATACATTTAATTCGCGGTTTTCTAAATGCACATCGAAAGTAAGTTGTAAAATTTAAATAAGAACATCTAGCGAAGAAGAATAAAAAAATTAAGTATTCCATTTGCTTGCGTGATGAAGAGTTTAAAAAAAATATTTAGATATAGTAGGAAGGTTCAATACGGCAATTTATTGAGGAACACAGCTGCTTTCTGCAAGTTTCTTGAAGGCCATTATGTAGGTAATAGCCTTGTTTATGTACTTACCATAAACAAGGGTAACAGGCATGTGTATTCTGCTCTGTTAAGCATAGTAGTCGTAACTGACAAAATTTTCATTCTGAGATATTGCCTGGATTGGTTAATTTGCTGTGCAATCAAATTTTAAATATTTAATAAAATTAATTAACATATTACTATATGTTTCACATTAGGTTCTATTAGGCCAGAACCTTATTTTATCATATAAGTGGAAATTAGATTTTTGATTGATACGAACTTTTGTGCTAATTCCGTTTTGAAAAATAATATAAAAATAAAATTCAGACTTTCAGTTTTAACATGTGCATACATACAGTATGCGCCAAAAGTATGGAACAAATTCAATAAAAACGAAACAATTATTTTTTGGGAAATATCCTCGAACAGGTCGATTTTTAATTTAAAAAATACATATTTTAGCGTAAAATGCGATTTTCAAATGTCATTTGTTTTCGAGTAATGATGTCATCGATTTTTTTTAAATGGCAACACCATATTTTTTCCTTGATTCTGAAAGATCGTTTAATTCTCTATCAGACAGTACTAAAATTTTGCCCTCTTACATAGGAAAGTTTTCGAATAAATGACGATTGAATGTTAGAAAACGTAAATTGTATCCATAAAAAAGTAACAATTCTGAGGTATGTAAAATAAAATACAATTGATTAAATTTTATACTTAAATTAAATGTTCCAATTGCCATCCACCAACTTCTTGAAAATGCGCAAGTCTGTGAAGAAATTCTTCTTGCACATTATGAATGATTTCTGGGGTAATTCTGCGTATTTCGCCCCGAATGCGATTTTGAAGTTCTTCTAAATTATGTGGTTTATTAATGTACACTTTTGACTTCCAGCATCCCCATAAAAAATAGTCAATTGTATTTTATTTTACATACCTCAGAATTGTTACTTTTTTATGGATAAAATTTACGTTTTCTAACATTCAATCGTCATTTACTCGAAAACTTTCCTATGTAAGAGGGCAACATTTTAGTACTGTCTGATAGAGAATTAAACGATCTTTCAGAATCAAGGAAAAAAATATGGTGTTGCCATTTAAAAAAAATCGATGACGTCATTACTCGAAAATAAATGATATTTAAAGTCGCATTTTACGCTTAAATATGTATTTTTTAAATTAAAAATCGACCTGTTCGAGGATTTTTCCCAAAAAATAATTGTTTCGTTTTTATTGAATTTATTCCATACTTTTGGCGCATACTGTATACTAATTACCAAGTTGTGGGTGTCATAAACCGAAAATGATAAAAAATGTATATACTATTTCTATTCTTTACAGGACAGTATTCCCTGCTTAATATGATTTTTGACAATTCGATTATGGTTTTTATATAATCTAAAACTGTTTAAATTAAACTGTTCTTCATACAGCTTACTCAGTTTTTATGCGGTTCCTTGTTTGATGAGTTTGTGGAAACATCATATATTATATCTCCCTAACAAATGTTCGGTAACAGCATTGGTTACCTGTGTAATACAGCTACTAACTGACTTTTGGTAACTACCTTATGTTAAAAATAATAATGTTGCAAATACTAGAACAAATCCACCTATCAAAAAATAAAATTAGAAAGCAGTATAATTTTATCTTTAGCTCTCCTGGAATACTTTTTGTCTCTGAAGAACTACCAAAAATGGTCTTAAATTTGATGGCACAGCATATTACCTAATCCAGGCAATATCTCAGAATGAAGATTTTGTCAGTTACGACTTCTATGGTTAACAGGGCATAATACACATGCCTGTTACCCTTGTTAATAGTAAGTACTTAAACAAGGCTGTTACCTACATAATGGCCTTAAAAAAAATTGTAGAAAGCAGCTAGATTCCTCAATAAATTGCCGTATTGAACCCTTTTAAATTCTTCATCAGGTAAATGGATTATTTAAATCAAGTATGCGTCTTCGTTGAAATTAAATATTACAACTTACCTCCGATGAGCATCTTATAAACCACGAATTAAATCTAAATTTAATACGCCGTCCATTTTCACAATTCAAATAACACGTGTTAAACTATAGCCACACCTAATTCCTTGTCTTTAAGAAACTATGTTAAAATTCTACATGACGTGTAAGAAAGAACATCGCCGTTATTTCTTAATAGTTACAGGGGGATACATATTACAAGATGATAAAATATAACACTAAAGCTTGAAATAACGTAAATGTTATATAACCAAAATGGGATACATACTTGGGCTGATTACAAGTAGAAAAAAGGTATCGCACTTTTTGTAATTCACGCAAGCTAGTAATTCATATTATTTTCACAATTTCAATTGACAATTTCACAAACATAATGGCCAAATCAAAACCCCAAAATGGCCAAATTCTATTAAACCTATCCAGAGAGGCCTCTCATCAGTAGGTATACAAAATAGTAGAAGTACATAAAGTCATACACTTGACCATCTATACCCGAGGTCCAAGATAGAAGTAGAGAGTGATTCATTCACTTGGATGAGTACGGGAGGTGAGTGTTGAAGAGAACAAGATTCCATAAGCTTGCCACTTGAGAAGGGTTCAAATTACCAAAAATATATTGACGTTGAGTGAACCTAACTCTAACGTAGAATGCCGTCCTCTCAGACAGCAACGGCTTGCCACCACCCACTACCTGATGCGCACTCCGCAGATATCACACTTTAACATACAATACACTGCACTATTTACATTCTCACTATACACTACCGGTTACTAGCACTGTCGATATAACGGTCACACGTTAACACTAAACTTAAGGTTGAAGCTGATTCATTATTGCATTATACATTCAACCACGACAGCATCAGGTTCCAATGTGACAAAACAACAGTACCACAGTTTTGTCATCATATAGTCTTTATTTATTTATGTTCCGTCAGTGATTATATTAAATATATTGTCACAGGTTTCCTACCCCGACTTTTTCTTTTACCATAAAAACAAACAGTTAATTTTTACTGATATTTATTAACACTCTGTACACTACTGGATACTAATTACAACTCAACTAAACACTATTTCATTAGTCTCGCTCTGAATTCTAATTGATCTCTCCGAAATATCCAAATAACAACTCTCTAATTCAAGACAGCTTGACTCGGCCTTTTATTCTTCTTTTATAGACCAAACGAATATTCCAGGTATTTTCTAGCATCTCTAGAGCCATTTCTCGAACAATTCTCGTCGATTCTCCATATTCCAGTCGCGCCTCGATACACGGCATTATTTTGTTTGTTTACTACCATCGCGTAGGAGTGATCGGGACAATCTAGCGTTCTATGACAATATTCTTCGATTCAGACTTAGGCCTTGTAATATTTGTCTCAAATATAGTAAATAGGTTCTTTGCCGTATCACTATTCCGTCTTTTTCTATCAGCATACTCTTTCGATTTCGTTTTATAAAATTAAAATTCATGTCACGTGTAATTCGCAAAAACACCCTTCTAGATATTCTAGGCAAAATTTCATTCCGTGAGATAGCAAACTGATTTTTTTATTGGCGGATTTTTAAAATACCATCCATGAATTGTTCATGTATTTTTGTATCATCAATCTCTATCTTTTTTTGCGAGTTTCCACTATTATCCTTTTCGCAGCCATGTTCTTCTTTGCCACTCTTTTTTGCACTATATACACTACTCCTAGACATTCTTAATAACTATATATTTCAACCGCATCGAGTTTTTTCTCAATTTTGTTTTATCATTCGATATCCCTTGCTTGTTAGATGAGGACGTTTACGATTTTGAGAATACGCTGTAGAGCTGGAATTATTCTCCATTCTTAATACAAACAAAAAATCACTAATAAATTAATTATATTCACAATTAAATTAGCGAAAAGATATACTGGAAATTTTCCCACGCACACGCCCATGGTAGTCTGTCACGATATGATTACCAATATAAATCGTACATTCCGAATTAGCGCATGCGTATTTGCTGCAGCAGAAACTGTGTAATCTCTGGCCTCAGAGGTATGCGACACCTAAATTTTATACGATAACTATAGCATGAATCACTCTGTATCATTTTGGGCCTCGACTATAGTTGTATTCAAACAGGACATAACAATATTAAGATAGACTCAGTATTATGAGGGCAGGACCTAGCAGTACTAAAGCAGGACCTAGCACCTGGTACTATATCGCCAGGATCTTAGTCTAGTTCGGGACATTATTTGTCATTTTAAATACTAATTCCAGTTTCGTATGTTGTGCCGTTTTCGAATTCAATGGTGGCTGGCAAAATATTATGTAAATGTATTGTGTATGTAAATGTATTACCACCTCGCGCTTGTCTAAACACAAAAGTGTCGTAAAATTTTACTAGTAAACTATGTGAGATAGAGAAAACTGTGAAAATATCTTTTGAATGAAATATTCTTTCGAGAAAGTGTACAAAATATTTCAGTGGCATACCTACATTTTTTTTTAAAAGAACACCCTATAACCTTCTTTAAAAATCATGTACTTGTTAGCATTGGATAATGTAGCACGTGTGTCAAATTTAAAACTATTTGGTTAATACAAACAAACAATTTTCAAAAACTTTTGGTAATAGTTTCGTTCAATGAGCTGTATCCCGGAAATAATACATATTTGGATAGAGGTGAGTTTAGTTACATCATATTTTGGATCAGGAGTTTGTGGTCTAACATGGTCCATACATTTTACAGGCATCCTGTATACTATCACATATTTGACAAAAGCTACAAATATTTAATAAATACAAGGTAATTTTTTTTAGATCTAACGGTACACAAGGGGGACTTTTGTGTAGTGGCGGCTAAAGCGCAAGAAGTATATTACCAATTCATATAAAATAATTGTTTTTCTTACAATTTTAGTCAAATCAAGAATTTATTGCCACGCGAACGTATCATAGCTGCTACCCAATAACTTACGAGTTCAAAATGGACAAAAACCAAAAACTTTGTGTTAGTTTATATAAAATGGGTAAGATGGGCCTAGATATGTTTACACGTCGGTGGACAAAATTTTGATATTAATTTTTTTAATTAATAACAACTAGTGGCAAAAGTAATTGAATTTGCCGATGTCAAATAGGTGTTATAAAATTGTATTTCTTTAAATTTTTTGTCCATTCATTTTTTATTACACTCCGCCGTGCCGATCGCCGACTGCATGTTGTATCTTGTGCAAGGTCAGGTTTTGCAATGGACCAGTTTCCAGCGCCGTGCCTTTTTTGATTGTTTTTGTACATAATTTTTTTTATAAGTTCTGAATCACCCTGTATATTGAGTCCTAAGCTAAAATTGACGTAGATCCCCTGTTCAGACCATTTAGTATGTTTGATATTTTTTAATAGAATTTTAAACAAAAATGGTTTGTAAATATATCTTTATTAAATAAAAAAATCATGCATTACAGCAAAGAATGACAAAAGACATTAAAATATGAATATTTTGCATTGAACAAAAATTAGGATATAGTACAAGTAGTTGTTAATAGACGACATGCCTACCCTATGCAATTAAATGGTCGTTTCAGTGTTAAAGCTACAGAACTTCAATAATTCTTTCAATAGGAATTTTATTAAGATTATTTTCCATGGCAAACAAAGAAAGATCGTTAGTTTTTTAGTAGTGATGGGCGCCATTTCAAAACTTTACATCACAGTCACAAAATCCGCCGCACGACACTGTAATGGATAATCCGGCCCTGATTAAGACGTTGGAAATGTTCTGCTAGTGTTTAGAAAATTTCTAGCTCCTTTAATTTCTGCATTTTTAAGATTTATCAAAAAAGCAAAAAACAAAATTTGTTATAAAACAGCGTGATAGGCGATTTTATGCAAGTACTTGACAATATCCAGTAAATAATTAGCAGTACTATGAGGCTATGAGAAATACTTCAAATCAAAAATCAATCAATCGGTTCAAAATGGTAGTAGCTGTTAGCTGTACAAACTATTCAACAATGAGAGGCCTCACGGCCTATAAATTTGTTGTCAAAAATATGATGTCACCAATTACCAATAACAGGAATAAATAAGCTAAATTTATCTGTGCAGGAACTAAATGAGAATAACATCCACAGGCGTCGAAACGAGGCCAAGGGGGGCGCTTGGAGTACAAAATTTTCAACAGAATGATAACAGTCATAGGTGCCGAAATGAGAGTATGGCGGCGCTAGTATATCATACACTGATAAACATTATTAGCGATAGTTAGGAATTTAGGTTTGTTATTCGATACAGACCTACGTTTCAAATCACACATTAATAAGTGCATTCAAAAAACTTACGGTAATCTGAAAATATTATATTATATTCTAGTCGTCATATTCTCTCTTATAAACTTAAAATTCAGTTATCAGATGCTCTAGTTCTGTCTATTTAATTATTGTGATGTTATTTATGGTCCTTGCCTTGATAAAATTGTTGTTAATAGAATCGAAAGATTACAAAAATCATGTTTAAGATTCATCTACGGAATCAGGAAATTTAAACCTATCTCATAAAAACTAATTGATACTAAATGGTTAAATATGCACAATAGGAGGAAACTTCACTATGCTGTATTATTCCACCGATTAATAATGTATAAATGTCCTCAATATTTAATAAATAAAACAATCTATTGCACAGACGTCCATACAATTAATTTACGTTTTAAAGGTCTTATATCACCTCCTGCTCATAGATCCTCTATTTATTACAGATCTCTTTCATACAATATTTAAAAATTATACAACACTATTCCCGGCGATATGAAGTTACTAAAATTTAATTTATTATGTAGGTGTAGGATTATATATTTGCTTTTTCCACTCACAGTGCGGCAATGTTTAGATATTGTATTGTTATATATTGTATATTGGAGCTGAACTTTAAACTTTTTTAAATTGACTTCAGTTCCATTTTGCAGTGTATGTTATCAATGTTATAATATTTTTTATGTATACAGGGTGATTCATTAAGAATGGGCAATCTCTGAACTGGAGATACACACCAAAATATGGTGATGGAGCCAAATATGCCTTATCCGAATATTGCTGGTTTAAAAAATACAGGGTGTAAAATATAGACGGGTAAAGTACCTTTTCTACTGAAAATACAGCCAAATTTTACTTGAAATAGTTGTTCAGAACGGTAAATTATGAAAACGTGCAAAATTTAAAGAAGATCGGCTTGCTTTGATAAAATCTTTGTGTGTTTTTGAAAAATGGTTTCAAAATCAAATCTCGCCGATCTTCTTGAAATTTTGCACGTCCCCATAACTTACCGTTCTGAACAACTTTTTCAAGTAAAATTTTGCTGTATTTTCAGTAGAAAAGGCACTTTACCTGAAACGATAACAGTTTTCAATCGGTGAACTGAATACTTCAAATAGGATTATTTCGAAAACTGTTACTCCTAACGACTTCAACAAGGTATACCTTTTTTAGATACAACAGGTAGGAGAATCGATTGTTTCAATAGACAGATGGATACACTAAACAGCAAAAATGTGCTGCCATTTAAAAGAAACATGCTGTGCCATAAGTGGCGCCCTCTACTAGTGACGTCAAAATTAGTTTAAAATTCTTATTTGCCTTGCCAAAAAACATAATTGTGCCAATTTTTTTTTAAATACTCCGACAGGTTTCAAAGTTAATGAAATATTTCAAAATAAAATTGTACCATTGAACACCCTGTGTTTTTTAAACCAGCAACATTCGGATAAGGCATATTTGACTCAGTCGCCATATTTTGGTGTGTAGTATCTCCAGTTCAGAAATTGCCCATTCTTAATGAATCACCCTGTATATTGTATTATATGGTACTTACATTGCAAATAAATCTGTTTTTACTATTATTATCATATTCCACGGTAGATTTGGTTATTTGTTACCTAGGTGGACAGCGTTAAATAACACACCAGAACGTAATGTTACAACTGTAATGGGTAATACTACTTATGAATTTTTCATAGTAAAACCGTGTTTCTGTACGCACCAAATGTAATTTTACAACGCTATGATGTATTTTTAGGTAAAATTTTGTAATTCTACATGAAAAATGTAAATGATATTCACATGGAAATTCTTGTAATACAGTATGGATTTGGTATTTTTTACATTAATGTATAATGCAAATAACGTGTAAACTTACAATCATTTTTATCAGTGTAGAATTGCTCTGCAACAAAGAACGATGGCAAAGCGATTTTTGCGTCATATTTTGTTGCTCTTCGAGCACTTTCAGAACGTGTACAGATTTTATCACAAATAAAAAATTTGGCCATTCAACTCAAAGTCAGTTAAAAATCTATTGCTGTTGACATTCGTCTGAAAAAAGGTCTGAATATTTTGTTGCTATTTGGTTGTTGATTTGTACCACCAATTTAAATTTTGTAGCTTAAGTCGTTTTTTTAGCAAAATGGTGACTGCTGGCTTAATATTACGCAAGCATATCATAGAATTGCTCCGCAAAATGGAAAAAACAAAAAATTGAATTTCTTGGATTTGTCAAGAACAATTTCTAAATTAATTTTTAAATATGGTTCGAATTTGACCACAAAATTTGTCTAATGCCTATTTGATTTTACAAGCAGAAGGCAGCAGCAAATTTGTAACCGACTTTATGAGTTGAATGGCCGATTTTTTTTATTTTTGAAAAACCTATACACCTTTTGAAGGCAGGTACTCGTTGAACAGATATAGTGCAACAATCGTTTTGCTACCTTTCTAAGTTCCTAAAGAATTAAATGGTCTGCTAGCGTAATAGTACTGTATTTGAAACAAAAAATGTATGAATATGCATGTTATAAAATATCCAAATCGTGCATGTTACTCGAAAGAACATTGCACCTTATCAGTATTTAATAAGAGCACCTTTTGTTATGTAAGACAACATTAAGTGCTCATATTTTTCATTGAGAAATTAGAAAACGCACAGAAAATAAAAATTGTAAACTTTACCCTTAATCAAGCTGTTTTTTTCTCACACCCCACATTAAAAACGATTCATTTTATCGACAATAAACCAGAGTATCTTTTTTAGTGTAAGGTTGAGCACTATTTTAAGAGGTGCTTACTATTGTCCATCACATTCAATTTTTATTCAATTATATTAAGTACTTTAAAAGTTATTCAAGATAAATCGATTTCCAGCGGCGTCCTTCACGGACACATATCTCCAAAGGACTGTAGGAAAAAAAATTATAGGAACTTGTCATCATATTTTTTCAAGTTCTATCTCCATCCGAGAGATTTCCCACATTCTCCCAGACACCTTGTATATAAACAAGGGTTTTAAACTAAGAAATACCCTTTCAATCAATTTGACAAGAATTAGACATCTTATACTAGATAAATCAAACATTTGTATGGTAGAACAAGATACCAGATGGTTAATTCTTAAAATTTGTACAAAATGTTTACCAGTTTCTTTTTTGAAAAAAGTTTAGCAATTTTTTTTTACAGTGTTGCTGCCCTATCAAATTCCTTGACATCTTTTTTAGACATCAAATTCAGACAAGCAGTAAAAATATAATAATTCTTCATAAAACCCCCATAAAAATATATTTTTGAAACATACCTAACTCTGTGGGAAATTTAAGCTTTACATTATTGCTGACTTCTACAGAAAATATTAAGTAAATACGCAAGAGCAATAAGTGTCGTCGTTTTTAGTCGGACATAAGAAGAAAAAAGTAGTGATCTAACTTGCTTTGTCAATCTCAGGAACGGTGGATTTTAGTTAGAGCCAGGAATCAAATATACCCTTTTTACAAAAAAATGCTTGTTCCCCAAATCGAAATGATTGAGCAAACAAAAAAATTAAAAAAACATGGCAAAGACATGTTTGAGTCCTGTTTCTTCTACGTGAATAATATGGTCGACACTTTGTATCATGTTTTTTTGTTTAAGCCTGAAATGGAATTTATGACTGACACATATGCCACTTAGATTATTGTTTTTTAATTAGTATTTCAAAGTTGGTTCATTGTAATGATTATTAAATTAATTTTTATCTTGAAAACGGTGCGTCAGGCGAAAAAAGTCCAAAAGACACTTTTTAAGCACGATTAACTTGACTTTAAGAGAGCTATACCAATCTATCTAAATATCAGTGGCGTACAATTTTTTTTTGTTAAAAATGAGTATTTAATGGGACGAACTCCACTGTTGCTAGTATATTCCAAGAGAAATTTGTACACGTAAAAGTAACCCTTCACTATACAATGTTGTGTACCAAATCCCATCACAATATCTCGATCGGTTTTCGAGAAATGAAGACTATATAGTATTTAAGATAGAAAATTTAAATTTTTTATGTTGTATCTACTGACCTTTCATAAATTATTGATGTTGTTTCTTGGTCTGGTAATCAAGTAGAAAAACCAATTTTTTACATATTGCCAATATATATTAATAATAATTTGCCAATATATATTAATATTAATTTTTATATTAAATTGGACAAAGAAAAACTAAACTACAGAGCCCTGAAGATGGCTTAAATATAAGCCGAAACGTAGGCAATATGTAAAAAATTGGTTTTTCTACTTGAAATTGACCTATCACCAGACCAAGAAACATCATCAATAGAAAATTTAAAACAAACTTTTTTTCATATTTATAAACATAGAACCTGCCCCTAAATTTTCTTAACATCATTTTGTAACACCCTGTACATAGATGAAACAGAATCACCTATTAATAAATGAATCCTTGATTTCAGAAGTATTTCACTGAATTTTATTGCGTTTAATAACAAATACCTATGCCAATAATTTATGATTCGATGTTTGCACTGTTTCCTCTATTAAAAACCTTAATTTTGTACTTCCTACTTCATTTGTATGTACATTATATCACCTTTCTCCCGTCTTTACATAATGTAGGAAGGAAAAATCATATAGATATTATGCAACCAGTCATGCTCTCCACTTGAAGTGTAAGAAATGAGGAATACGAATAAATCGCAATTTTTTATAGTTTTTATCGATCGATATAATTTGCAATGGAATGTATTCAGTTTCTAGGAAACTTTCAAAAAATGAGCACTGACAAACCTCGTTTACAAAGAAAAATCTGTTCTCTGAGTGCTATATAAACCAAACATTATAAATATTAAAGTTTAATTACCCACTTACCTTTACCTGCAGAAAAGTACTCTCAGTCTACAGAAACATATTACTAATAGTCAGTCAGGTAATACGTTTTCCATGTTAGTAAAACAACACTTCTATGATTTTTCCATATGATTCACAATATACAAATAACAGAAATTGTAAAACAATATAACTTTCCCATCCGCAATTTTACAGTATATACATAAATAAACCTTACAACAGACGCGACGCGCGTTGACTGAAGACAAATGCTAAACATGATGCTTTTTGCAAACCATCATATCTTTTTTACCATTCAGAGCCGTCTGCGTTTTTGTAGAACTGTATGTAGTTAAGGAATATAACTAAATTACGAATTATTATTTATTAGTTACAATTAAAATATACATTCCAATTGTTTTAATTATTTCACAGGAAAAATTGTGGCATACATTTTATATAAGTATTTATAAGTACATTTTTTTATTAGGTTATTGTCAATGTTGTCTGAAACTAACTACTCTGCGGATTAAAGCCCCGACCGACGTTGAATTATACCCACAATATCTACCTATACAGGGTTTCCGGAAAGTAATGGGACCCAGCTGAAACATAGCTTGCTGTGATCAAATAAAACCGATTTAAACAAACTTAGCTTAGTTCAAAAGTGCCTCGTTTAGAAATTAAAGGGCTTCAAAGAAAAAAAAATTGTTTTCTTGTTTTGGGCATAATTATGAAACGAAACGTCCAATCATGTTGAAATTTGGTACAGTTATGTTTTAGATAAGTACAAGCATTACGAAGGAGTAAGTAGTGCCGCATATCGTAGAGAGCGCTCTTGGCAGTTTTTCTGTAAATCATTTTTATCGTATCTTTTTTTATGGTTCTATTCTGATACGCCTGACTGGAAATTATGATGGAGAAATAAATTTAATTAATTATTTTAATATAATTTATTAAGTACTACAACAGAAATTTTAATCATTTATATGTTTCACATAACAACTTTTATTTTAAAAGTACCTGACTTAGAAAAAATTTTATAATGTTTAAGTAATAATAGGATTGGAAATATCACTTAATTATCTCTTAAAATGATTAACAACCATGGATTATCTTTAATATCAAGAACAAATGAATCAATAAATATATCTGTATTTCTATCAACACTGACTACTGCGACAGGAATTTTATTAGATCTCTTTATACATAGAGAAAATATATATTTATTATTCACTTTCATCCATTTTAAATTTACAAACTGATTTAAAACACGAATAACAACTTCCTTTTTAGAATAAAAGTATTTTGTTACAATTATGTTAAGAGGAAATGAATGACCTTCATAAAAAGCGATACCCTCATGACTCTCAACATGTTCTGGCATCACAGATAATGCACCTAACCATTTACAGTTTTCCACAGGGCAGAAAAAGTCCTTTTGAAAGGCACAATTATATTCATGTTTTTGTAAATCCCAACTGAAAATTGTTTCACCACAATTCCACTTACAAAAATATTGTACATCTTTGAAAACTGTGGTTTCTTGAGGAGCAAACTCATAATTTTTTCCATTATCGCATTTTGTAATACCAAAAAAATAACATTTTGAACAGAGAAATGAATTATTACAATCAGAACATTGAGTACATTTATATATTGACTGGTTTATTGCAAAGAAATGGAATTTATTTTGACAAAAACAACAATTACTGATCAGTTTATCATTCACATTAACCAGAGCACTTTCTGAAGGATGTAAAGTATACTGTGGGAACCACGTTTTTCCAAATTCTTTACTAAGGTGTAATTTATTACAGCATATGTCAACTGGATCCATTAGAGTACGATGTTCCGATATATTATGGATTCTACTATTATGTGACAAAGGCAAAAATATTAATTTTTGTGCCTTTATTGTATCCAAATCAATTTCTATATTTAAACTGCATTTCTGTGTTTCCAAATGTATTAAAAATCCATCATGAAACTGTATATTGTCATATATACAAATTGGTAGTTTTTCTGTAATGTACCTTTTTAATAAACCATCTGATGAATAAGATAATATAAATCTCTGTGTTATTCCTCTCGATGACTCTGGCTTGCCAATATGAAATGTATTGAGTACCAGGTAATTATTTTTCAAACTTACACATATTATAAATATAAAATTTTCCTTAATATACAGGTATTTCTTATCTTCTATATTTAATATGTCTGGGTTGATTACAATGGAGCAGCTTTTCAAAATATATTCCTTATGATGCTCTTTAAAATGATTTATGATGAGTAACGAAGACATTTTAGGTACCAAAGGGCAATTTGGACAGCTATATAATTCTGATTTACAATATTCTTCGTGGGATGAAACTGTTGAATATGGTAAGACTTCATTGCACCCATCATACCTGTTTATACATTTAAACAAACTGCTTTCCATTATATTTTCATATAATGATTTTACACCACCATCATTTTCTTCAGAACACCTTCCACAATATATACGTTTGTTAGGGTACACTTTAACAGGCGACACAGATAAGTATTTTTTGCAGTTATCACAGATTAAGTTTTCCAAAATATTTTCTGGGATTAAAAGCATTTTGCCATTATAATCCTAATTTAAAGCATTAAAATTTTGATTACTTAACAGCTTTTTATATTCCTATAATTCTAGTTGCTTTATACAGTACGGGTCACTTTAACTACAAACCTTATGAATAATATGAATGACTCACAAAAAGATAATTTCGTATTTACATCGTTTTAAGATAATACCATAGATTAAATATTGTATGATAATACGACGAAGATAAATTTAAATATAAACCATACCGCATGTATGAACAAGATACATAATAATCTCAAAATTGGTATGTTAACTTACCTTTGAACGCAAAATAAATGAAAATAGCAGAAAAATAGCCTGCAGACTATTTCTACTAATGGCATACAGTTTATATATAGTTTGAGGGGTAAAGCTTTAAATTTTATATCACCCTTCCATGATTTTCCACATTCACAGTCGAAAGGGAGGTTATAATTTCAAATTATGCGCCAATATAAGGCAGCCTTGGCTTGGAACATTTTTCATTATTTTGTTGGTACCTCGCCCAAACATCATGAAGCGCATATTTTTTGCTTGTTGACATTACTCGTTGCTTTGACGTAAGTGACGTTTATTTGTGGTGTTTTCTCCAAAATTTTCCAGAAAATTATAAATTAAACGTCTATAGAAGAAGGAGAACTGATACGAACTAATTTGCAGCACGAAGGCAGTAAGGAAAGCAACATTTCGATGCCGGTATTATGGCAGCGATAATTTTGTTGTGTACAGAATTTTATTATAAACCTAAGTAATTCTTAAAAACATTGCTATGTCTAATAACGGTGTAACGCCTGGAAAAGTGAGGGGACCTGGAAGGCCTCCTAAAAAAATAACGTCATGTACATGGTGCAATGAAACTAAACTACCGCTCAAGTATGTATATCCAACAACAAATGGTAAAAAAGAATTTTGTTCAGAAACTTGTCTGGCAGAATTTAGAAAAGCATATATTAAAGGAGCATGTATACAATGCGACAACGTTATTAGAGGGAATAATAATCCTTCTAAGGATTTTTGCTCAACTTACTGTATGAATAAACATCAAAAGAAAGAATTGCAATCAAGAGTAGCTGCTGTTGCACCTACAACTCCTTTGGAAGGTTCTCCTGGACCATTCCAGTATGAGACATATCAACCGTTTGATTGGGATGAGTATTTACGAGAAACAAATAGCATTCCGGCTCCACAAAGTTGTTTCAAACAGGCACCCAATCCTCCAATTAACGAATTTAAGGTAGGAATGAAACTAGAAGCACTAGATCCTAGAAATGTAACATCTACATGTATTGCCACCGTAATCAGTATATTAGGTCCAAGATTGAGGTTAAGACTTGACGGAAGTGATAATAAAAACGATTTTTGGAGACTGGTTGATTCTAGTGAGATACACACTATTGGACATTGTGAAAGATCTGGAGGAATGCTTCAGCCGCCTTTAGGTTAGTATCATTTAGTTAATTTGTAAAAGTACGAGGTATGTCAAGACAGGATAGTTAACCGAGACCTTATTTTTATATAAGCAGAGTTACGTGAAAGTATGTGTAAAAAAGAAGGTATATATTTCTCCTGCAGGAATTTCTTTATTTGTAATTAAGGATAGGAACGTTTTTAATAATAAATGAGATATATAAAAAATGAGATTTTAAATACTTTGGATCAGTATGCGATAAAAATTTATTATCATTTTTTTTTAGGATTTCGAATGAATGCAAGTTCCTGGCCAATGTTTCTTCTGAAAACTCTAAATGGAGCTGAAATGGCACCTCCAAAGATCTTTCAAAAAGAACCGACTGGTCCAAGATCAAATCTGTTTCAAGTGGGGCAAAAACTGGAAGCAGTCGATAAGAAAAATCCACAACTGATATGTTGTGCTACAGTCGGGGCTGTAAAAAATGATCAGATACATGTGACTTTTGACGGGTGGCGAGGTGCTTTTGATTACTGGTGCAAATATGACAGCCGTGATATATTTCCTGTAGGATGGTGTGCTAAATCGGGACATCCAATGCAACCCCCAGGCCAAAAAAATAATTCTGGTGCAAATAGGTAAGTGGACATGATTTACAACAATTAAATATAACAATTTGGTATCTTATTTTAAAAAATGCCTCTGCAGGTTCCGATTTAGACCAGCCTTCACAGCACCACCGCCTACCCCTCCTGTGAGCTCTACTGCTCCTGAAATTGTACAGTCACCTGAAGCCGACACATCCGCACCACCACCTCCACCAATAACGATTCATTTTCGAAAAAATTGCTTAGGAGGTCCATTGATAGACTCAAATCAGTTACCTTCTACTATAGAAGACACCACTCCTTCTGTTCTGGCAAAAAAGTTGATAAATCAAATTTTACTGGCATCTCATAAGTCGGAAACAATACTAGCGAGACTTGGGGCTCTAAGAGGAGAGGAAATGGTTATTACACATGACGGGAACACCTACACTATTAAGTTGCCTCAGCTGAATAAGGCTGGTGATCTAACAAATGTATTTCAGATTGTATCGCAGGCTTTAGGATGCTGTCATAATATATTTGGTAAGTTAATAATAAAATCCGTTATCGGAATTACAAATTATTCTTAAGACTATTTGGTATATTTTACTTTGCTAATGATTTAATTGCAATAACACTCATTTTATATTCCTAATATCTTCTTTTGCTGATATTTTAAAATAATTTCTAATTTAGGGATTTTGCAACTATAAAAAAATGTTACCTTTTATAGTGTAGTAATAAAGTGTCGATTATAATATAATAATTCAATATAAGTTGAGGGTGAATTATATTTTATTTTCTTATCTCTGATTTACAGTTCATAGTTACAATGAATCTGGTTCAAATATAAAAATATTCTCTCAATATAAATTTTGTCATTAGAAATCATCAGGTTGCTTAGAATTTTTTAAAAATTTATTTCATTTTGAACTTTCTGAATAAATATGTTTAGAGATTTATGACAGAGTAGTATTCAATATGGAAAATTGATATGATATGGATCAGCCTGTTTGAGACATGATGTAAATGATAATTTCTTTATTTTTTAAAAATAATTGTTAGTGTTTTTTCACTAAAATATCCCTTTGAATATTTTTGAAAGAAATTGATATTTAAAGTCAAATAAGAGGCATCCTAATAGCAAATTAAACCTAAGATTTAGAAAATCCGAATATCCAAGCAAGGCAATTTTCAGTACCTAGTCATTTAAATCGTCAGTCTTAATAATATTTTAGCATCGATAGTTAAAAAAAAATACTGTAAGAAGAAACTGGTTACAAGATTTGAACCAATACCCAAAACTTCTATATTGTCGGCAAAAATGCAATGCAGTAAATATTGAAGTATATAAAATAATTCACATAGAATCACATCTGTGCTTTTTTAAAGATTATGACACATCAGAGGATTTTTTTTGTATGTTTGAAATTCAAACTTTATTTTGAACTAAATTAATTTCTTATTTTCATATTACGTATGTGTTATTACAAACTAGTAATACGATGCATTTAAATAAATTTATATTATATTCATTTTTTCTGAAGATAATTAAAGTTACCTTTTTTAAAATTTACTATTTGTATTTCAAAAATAAGCTTGAAAAGTCGATATTTGTAAAAGTTATCATGAAATGCTTGGCCAAGAACTCTACATCATAAAACACTTCATCTTTTGAGATACAGGTGGTGTCATTTATTCCAAGAAGCAAAGACGTGATCAATATTTTTTCTATTGGTGGATAGAATGTCCACTTTATGACACTTCTAATATTAATTGCCTATACATACATGGTCTGATATTTTGCCATTTACTTGGAATAGTGTATTATGTCAAAGAGTGTAGAATATATTTTTGTATAGTTTTTAGTGCTCCATAATATTGTTGAATCACATTGAAATTGTGTGAAAGAAAGAAAAATTGAAAATAAAAAGTGCATTTGTCAAACTGTGTCCCTGTATGGAAAAAACTGTCTCATGTATGTTATTTGTAGACAATCAAGAACTAAAGCTGCATATGAAAGTCATTTTAACACTCATCTGAAAAAGCGAATATTTTGTAAAGTTTTTTACTATTTAATGCAGATACATTACTAAAAATGTTTGACCAAATACCCTTACCCACCTTTAGAAAATCCACTGTAGTTCCTTTATACATAAATACAATTTGTGGTTCTTTATAGGGTTAAAAGAAAATTATATAATATAATATTTATTTAAAGTAGGATTTAATAATTACAAAATTAATATGTTACTATATTCAGGGAGTTATAGTATTTTTTCAGAACAGTAATTGACAAATATTGACAAAGATGAAACCTTATAAAGACTTGTAACAGCTCATTCTTGCATTTTAGAATGATCACTGAATGATTAATAAATTTTATTCTTAAATGTATCTATTTTAAGAATTAAATAATAGCTAGTATAACATACACATATGCAGGTTTGGAACAAGTGGTCAAGGATTGTCCATCATGCGACGTGAAATCTGCCTCTCCGGCAAAACGTAAAGCTCCAGAACAAGAAGCGGCGACTTCTACAACCCCTGCAGAACCTTCAAGTCTAGCAGAATCGCCGGTCGCTAGTTTGAGTAAAATCCCTACACAGGAGTGGGGTATAGAAGAAGTTATTCAGTTTATCGAATCTACGGATCCTTGTTTGGGTGTTCATGCTGACTTATTCAGGAAACATGTAAGTATTTATCATTGTACACTATGAGTTAATATTGTATATTGAAGAAATAAAAAGTACTTAAAATATGTGGTATTTAAACTAACGTGTAAAAGGGAATTTAAAGCGTGTTGAAGAAAATATTAAATTGTGGATATAAAATAGCACCTCAATATTGTTTTTATGTTTTCAATTTTTTTTGTGAGTACTAAAATACGTTTTATACATTTGTTCACTATTTATTTTTAGCTTGTGAACTGGCATTTATTTTCTTATATTCTCTTCAATCATATACCAATGTTCCAATTAATAGGTATACAAGTTATTGACATTTCAATTGTTCTTTGTTTTGTTTTCTGAAAGTTAATTTGTAACTGAGGCATTTCAATTCCACCTCGTAAATGTAATAAAAATTGGTAAGTATTTAGTTTAAAATGGAAGCAAATAAACAAAAAATTTCTAAAGCATTGTTAAACGGATGCCATATGAGACTGTGGCAGGCATATAATTTGCAAGTTTCCAAAGTTGGTCTGTAGTCTATTTAATAACAAATATTACTGATAACAATTGGAAGGCTGATCCTGATCCCAGAAATAACTCATAGATAACTCGTCATTAATAATTATTATCGATCACTTAAAAATAACCTGAATAGTAGTAACAAAGAAGAAATGTTCTTATTAAATAACATATATAAATTATTATTAAATAATATTTATTTCAAATCCTAAAAAATATCACGACAAGAATTCAGACGACTTACGTCATATGAACAAATGAATAATTCATTATATTTTCATCAAAATATTTAAGAAACTGCAACTAATAGTAATAAAACTATACACTATGCTAAAAGTTTCCATTATATATTGCACTAAATTGCAAAAAATGATTATTTTTAGCGCGACCACTATCGAAAATTACGTTGACAATAAAAACAAATGTGTAACGTCAGGCGTGACGTAAGACGTCTGAATTCTTGACACGAGTATACAAAGGCCAGTCACGACAATTCTCTCACAATATATTATACAAATTATTATTCATTTTAAAAATTGTTTAAGTCAATTAAGAGTTAAAATTTTTCATGTTCCAAATGTTGATTTTCAGATTAGTAATATAAAAATATACAGGGTGATTCAGGCATGTCATTAATTTTAATCACATATGCCGAAGGTAATAAAGGCAGAAAAAAAATTCAACCTTTTAAAAAAAGCAAAACAACTCCTAATATACTTTGTAGAGGTAAAATTTACATTTTTTGAGATACACAAGGCAATTAGTACTAAATTCTGACGGTTTGGTTAGCATATCAGGATATAACCCGAAAAAAAGTTATAGAGGATCTTACAAACAATTTCAAAACAGCTTTGTTTAGGGATAGGATATGCTTCCTGGTTTTTTTTTCAAAATTTCATGCTCTTTCCAAAAAAGTTATATATAGGGTGTTTTGTTTGAAATAGAAAGTTGAAATACTGTGTGTAGCAATTTTCAAATTTATATCTTAGTTGGTTCTCTACAGGGTGTTAAGGGTAGCTTTCTTGGACAAAAAAATGTGAATTAAATCAACTTACCCTAGAACAGATTTACGTTATAGGACTGAAAAAGTACTTATTAAGTAGTTATTTCATTTTTTCATTTTCAATTTTTTATAATCATTTTGTTATTGGTTGGGTAATTGTTTATACTACTGTGTTTAGGTTTAAGTGATTGTTTTATTTTATTTTATTATTTTTTATTATATGTTGTCTTGCTTTTCTTTCTTCTGCCGTATTTATCTGTGTTGTGTTTTATGCTGTTTTATTGAAACGACATTACTAACTGTAATAACTTTTTGTATTATCCATTTGTCACAATTTATGTATTGATTTCCAACCTTAACAAATATGTTAAACGTAGTTTTCCCTAAAATATTGCATTTTGGCGACATACTTGTTGTACCCTTGTCTACGTTTTTTAAAACTAATGTTGCTTCAAAATAACTAATCATTTTACAAAAATCTTTATCCTTAAAAAAAACTGCAAGGAATAATATAGTGGTACAGCCTCTCCAGAACTCTTTGTACATTTAACTCAAAAATTCGTGTTTATCCCACAAAAAATTTTATTTTCCTAAATTTGAGTACACTTACCCAACTAATAAGAAAACTATAGTAAAAAAAATTAGATATAAAAATATACTTTCTCAGACCTATAACTTCTTAAGGAAAATTGTTCTAAGGTAAGTTGATTTAATTCACATTACGTTTGTCTAAGGAAACTAATCTTCGAGTACAGCCCATTCTTTACTGAACAACCTGTATATACACCTTTAGTGTAGAGTCGTCATGACTGCCTCTTATTTTAAAAGAAGACAACAGTGTTACATCACATTAAACCAATGCATTTTAGGAAATTGATGGAAAGGCATTTTTATTGCTAAACTCAGACATGATGATGAAATATATGGGTCTGAAGCTCGGGCCTGCCCTGAAGATATGCAATTTAGTCTCTAGACTGAAAGGTAGAAGACATGCACTTTAAAAGTATTATGAATTTCTACTTTAATAGTACCGTACTTGATTGTATACATTATACATTTTTAAATGTTGAAAACACTTGAACCACAGGACGTGTGGTTGAACTGTATTGTACTTTTTGTTTTCCTAAAATGTTTGTGATATAACATTACTTTTATACATTAAGTTTCATCTTTACAATTTATATTGTACAGAATCTTTCTTTTACTTTCCAGAAAAGGAAAAAAAAATCATTTCAAATTTGTGAATAATATATATTTAATATATTTTCGGTAACTTGTAGTGTAGTGTAAATAACTGTAGAAACAGTACAAGTAAAAGAAAGAAAATATAAAACTGATAGTTCGTAGTGGTTTTAACGTTTTACGTATAAATATCTTAGAATTTTTGTTCATAGGTTTAAGTGTAGATTTTAATGAAAACCGTCATTTATATGGAATATTTTTTTAGTTGGTCTATAGTAACAGCAAAATACTAAGGACGTATTTATTTTTTATTATGTTATACTTTACTATAATTTTACAATAATTATTCTGATTTTTGCTCTTTCAACTACTGTATACTGTATAAACAATAAAATATTACTTAGGTGTCTACATTTTTTTACAATGCCCTTCTAACTTTGAATGACCATTTATCTTAGTCTGCCTCTAGTAAGCTAATATAATTTTATTAATTTCTATATTTGAGACTGAAAAAATACATAGGAGTCAAAGTTAGGCAAAAATTATTTTAGATAAAGAAGTTAATATTTATTACCCAGTGAGTTTATGACAAATAAAAAAAATGTGCTGGATGAATAGCAAATAAACAAATAATAAATAATGAATAATTTAAACTTATTTTAGGTAAGGGGTAATAGATAATTATTTATTTGTGGTTATTTAAACAACGGGTAATGAATGAAAAATTATCCGATTGTTATCTGAATAAAATTTTATTGAAAAACATGCAACATTGATGGTAGTAGATTTTATGTTGGAATTAAAGGGCTCATTACATGCAACCTTACAAGTTACAGACTGTATACAGGCAGGACCCTTATTTTTCGTTTTTAACTTTGGAAATATTAGAGCATGAAAAAATTATATCTATTATTAAGGGTTTTTTCCTGTAACATTTTGTTTTCCTGATGGAGAATGTATAATTTAAAAAAAAATGCGACGAAAAGTACAAATAATTCAGTACAAATATTAAAATTTTCTATATTCTGAAAAATACCCTCCTGAGAAAATTCACTAAGCAACTTTGTTTTTCATATATTTTAACTCTTCTAATGAGGGCTATGCTATGAAATTTTAAAAGTTACAGTCAATCATTTATTAAGACCACTTTACGGTCCCCCAATTCTTTTTATAATTTCTTGTAGCAACACTACTTACTCCTTTGCAATTCTTGTACTTATTTAAAACATAACTGTACCAAATTTCAACATGATTGGACGTTTCGTTCCTTAATTATGCCCATAACAAGAAAACAATTTTTTTTTGAAGCCCTATAACTTCTAAATGAAGCTTTTGGAATAAGCTAAATTTGTCTAAATCGGTTCTATTTGATCACAGGAAGCGATGTTTAAGCTGGGTCCCATTACTTTCCGGACACCCTGTATGTAGACTGTAAAGTGGCTTTTCAACAAATAAAAACAACAGTTTGTAAACAATTTAATTAAAATGATGCTCCAAGCATTTTAGTCAATGCAACGATTTATTAGAAACATCTTGTCCGAATTAGTATGTCATTATTTATTTCACCACAAGCTCTTCGAATACGATGTAGGTAATAGATTTTCCTGATTATGTACTGAAACTGCATACACTCCTCTTTAAAAAGCCCCAAAGAAAACTCTATTGGATTGAGATCTGGTGATCGAGCTGGCCAAGCAACTGGACTACCTTGACCAATCCATCTTTTCCTGTAGATTGTATTTAACTTATAACAATACTGTTGTTATAAACTTAGAAACAAGCAATGCCTATACTTAATCCTATAATTTTTGTAAATCTTTGCGCTCTCATAAGATAACCGTGATCAGAATAAAGCTTCTTAGTCAATTCTTTCAAGAGTACTTTTTTTCAGAAAACATAAAATTTTAATATTTATACTGAAAAAATACTTCACGCATTAACGTAGAATTTTAGGGGGTTCAAATGAGAACAGAAAAATTTGATTGATACTTTTTCGTTAAATATGCAGAAAGTTACAAAATAGTATATTTCATTATATTGTTATGACTTCACTTCAACTGGTTCTTCTAATAATTACACAAACAGAAATTAACCCTTACAACTTTAATTACTAACCGTATACAGCGTGTCACGAAATTAATGCACCATAGGGCAAGAGTAGATTGCTGATGACAAAATAATACGATGTACCCAAACTTACCTTAGTCAAAACTTAATGGATAAAAAGATACAGGGTATTAAAGCAAAAATGTTATTTTCGATATTTGTAAATAACTTTTCAGAAAATCCATATTTGCATTAATTTTAAATGTCGGAGTTTTTTGGAGGCGAAAAATTCAATTTCATTTCTAATTTTGACGTCACCAGTAGAGGACACCACTTATAAGACATCGAGGTTCTTTTAAATGGCAAAATTACTACTATTAACTATTAAATCAATAGATTCTATTTCCAAAATAATCCTATTTCAAATATTCAGTGCATCAAGTAAAAACTGTTTGGATTTTAGGTGAAGTGCCTTTTTCGCAGAAAATACAGCAAAATATGAATTAAAAAAGTTATTCAGAATAGAAAATTATGATGACATGCAAAATATCAAAAAGATCGTCAAGATTTCATCAAAGCAGCTGTCCAAATTCATACTTTTATTCGTTAAAAGTGCAACATATTTTGAGGAACGTTCTACATCTAGAGATGTAATATTTTGTATGCTTATGCTAATATGGATCATTTGCAGTATTTCTTGCGTGTGAAACTGGAAAATATTATTACTATTTGTGTAACGTATGAATTTGTTTGTAAAACCATACACCATTTTTACATTATTAACTGTTGAAGCATATTGCAACGGATCAATAGTATTTATTAAAGTGAGATATATCTAGTTGTATAGTGTGCAAATTTTCAACTTCCAGAACATACACAATATTTGAATTTTAGGTACCTACAAAAATTTATTGCAAGAATAATTACTGAAAATTTACTTGGAAAATGGGTCTTATAGGAAAAAAAAATCTTGTATAAATTAGTTTCAATCTATTTATTTAGACATATTTCTTACATCAGCATTAAAAACTAAGTTAATGGTACAATTTATGATTAAGACCTTTCATTGACCTTGTTAATAATGTGACATTAAATTAATTTTCTAAGTAATCACTTTTTTCTTTGATACGACAACCATTTGGAACAATTATTCGATTACAGATAATCTCCGACAGATTCTTGACCTGTAGTAGCAAATGCTGTTTCATTTTTGCGTTTTATTGCTTTACAGATTATTGAACTTATATTTTTTGTCACCAATTAAGTAAAATAACATGATCTAATTTTTTTTTTAAATTGAAGTTTAATAGTAGAATGATTATTTCACTAATTTTATTTATAAATTTGCAAATAGTTTTATTTATGCTTTAGACAAAAAACTTAATTACCAAATAATAATAAAATAAAATTAAATTGATGCAAGACAGAGCCTATATAACTATTACTTTAATTGTGTGTCTGTGCAAAATATATATTTTGATACAAAACTATAATAACAATCCACTTTTAGTTATTTAATTCCTTCTTCTCTGAATATGAATAAGTACTTAAAGCATATTTCAACTTATAAAATGTGTCCTGAAATTAGCTTAAAATAATTTGCTAGCACATTTTACGGCAAAACATAAAAGAAATATAGTTATAGGAATATAAGCGCAAGTAAAAGAGGTCTGAAACCTCTAAAATGGTCATTATTTTTTCAGCATTTCTATAACCAGCTGTCTCTAGGTATTTCTCCATCTGTTTACTATACATACTAACTTCTTTTTATAATTTGAGGTGCAAAATGCACAGATTAAATATATTCCACAATGATATAATTGAATGGTATATATGACTTTGACATCAATAGGTGCCGACTATCCCTCTAATTAATAAGGTTTTTCAGTTCAGTAAAGTCAATAATGATAAAAGTTTACCAACGTATGTAGTTTCTGAATATTAATCTATCCTATCCTATACAATTTTTGATTTTTTGATAATGATTAGGCAGAATCAGAAGAAAAAGAAATTTATAGTTTATATATACTCTCAAATTTTCATTATCATATTCTTACTGACCATTTTTTCTGTGTATTAAACTACTTTTTCATTTAACTGATCCACATTTTGTATTTGTAATAACAATTTTCATTATATTTTTATTATAATTATTTTTTCTGTGCATTGTTGTTTTAAACATCGTTACTCTTTTATTCTATGAATATTGCCATATTCATATTTTTGTTCTAAACATTTTGTTTATTAATCTTTTTTATTAACATTTATCTTGAATATGAAATTGAAACTAAATTAAACGTCAATAAGTATGTCTTAAAAATTCAGTGAGAATCAGTTTCATGACAAGACGAGATGTTTGCTAAGGTGGATTGTTTATACTTACTTTAACTTAGTTTTGTTGGAAAAGCTGGTGAAAATAAAAGATATCAAGTGTATTTCTCTTCTTCCTCAAGAAATATTTGCAGAATATAAAGCAACTTTGTGTTTATTACTAGACAAGTTGAAAGAACTTTACGAAAAAGAATTTCCAGAATTTAAGTTACAGACAAAAACAGCAACTAAAGGTAGTCAATAAGGAAGTCATGCTCATGTATATTTTTCGTGTTAATATGACATGTTACAGCAGCAATGCTATGGCATTCACTTTATATATTTTTTTATATATTAATATCTAAACAATGACTGATTTTAGTTTATTGGTTAACTTTATAAAATATTACTTGGATATCTATTACAGTTGACCCGCTGTTTATAAGGGCTTACACATACATGGCAAGTGGATTTGTTTTTTCAAGATACGTGGATGACACTTATTGTTTGAAAGCATGGAACAGACTCCCCACAATAATTTTGGATCATATTAACTAGCAACATCAGATCAACTTTATCATGGAAGCGGAGCGAGACCGTTTTCGTTTCTAAACATTCTGTAAATAGAAAGAGCTCTGGCGTTTTGGGACACGGTATCCACAGGAAGAAGACACATACTACTAGATCTTCATAGAAAATCCAACCATTATCCGGCACAAAAACGTTCATGAAGACCCTAGTTTGCCATGCATTAACGTTGGCTGAGGATGATCATCGACAGGAAGATCGGCAAATGGATACTCTAAAAAATGACATCGATGGAGCATTAGACCTCGACGTGTGCAAACTGCAAAGCCTACATTCACCACTTTACCATACATCCCCAATGTGACATAAGAGAATCGTAAAAATACTATGCAAGAGATGTACTACTTTCACATGTAAAATAAGTCATCAATTAAATCTCTTACAAACTCCTGGAGTGTACTTGGTGTCATGAAGCGACTGTGACAAATTATACATGGGAATTTAGAAAAACATGAAAGGCACATACCAGCCTGAAAAATCTGCTTGAAAAGAAAGATACATAATATCACTATATTGTAGAAGTAATGTGACAAAAATCACTACTATCGCACACTTCCGTATTATTGACGTTTCGAAAAACTCTCTGTTTTCGTTCTCAAAATAGTAGTAAAAATATTAAACTTGACATAGTTTAATTTTTAGTAATGTGACTTTTGTTATTTTTCACTCATCTGCTTTTTTCAGTGTGAGATTTTTTGGTTAGGCAAACTTAGTTTAAAAAATAATTAATCTTTATTTTTTCAGAAGTGTGGCAAAAACCCAATAAAACTAAAGAAAATCTAAAATTATGCCACAAATAGATAGCTTCAGACAATACTCCTAATTACTTGACTAAGGATTTACTAATCTGCATCTGTCCTGACAAAAAGTATACGAGTTAATTTTTTTCCAAAATACGACAAAAATAAAAAAAATTTATTTTTCTTAAACGCAACAATTATGAAAATTGCAAATAATCTGGTAGGCTTCTTATGCAAAAAATGAATCGATAGCTATGTATGTACACACCAACATAATCACTGAATCAACTGTAATGGGTTCAAAAGATACTTTAAAAGTGTTCTGAAAATCAAATTGTTTAGATAACAAAAAAAACTCAATTTTTGCAAAACTTTAATCATCCTGTATCTCAAACTATAATAGCATAAAAAAATAAAATTGAATTTGTTTTCTTTTAATTTCTAGAATGAATAATTAACTCGCGGAAATTAGAAATAAATATTTTTAATCTGGCAACTGTAATTGGCAGCCATAAGGGCTTCCAATAGAAAATTAACCCAAAATTTGAAGAATAGATACAAATATACAAGCGAGGTCTTTTGAATTGCTAATCTAAGTTCACCATAACAAATATGTTCTTGATATTAAACAAATTAGTGCAGCTAAAATGAGAAAAATTGGCTCCAAACCTTAAACAACCAACAGAAACAAACTTAAAATCGTTAAAAAATCCAAATCACTATTCTCGTTAAAGATGCTACATATAATTATATTACATTTATGCAGAAGACTTTTTAACCGAATCATTCTCAATTCTAGTTCGTTTTTCTCACATAGTCCAATTTATATTCCAAGCTCAGTGTAGTCCAACTCTGCCTGTCTCCAACTATGCGGTGTCTATTTATAAAGGTTTCTGAACTAAATACACAGTATAGGGAGACCAGTAAAAACACTCGGGCCGAAATAATAAGTCGCGCATAGCAGCTCGCGCATCCATTTCAAGCTGCAGAGACCTCAGTTTACATTCAACTCTGGGAGTGCGAACATCGGTTATACAGAGCCGTATTAAAGCAATATTTTGAGTCTGATCGAGGAACGAGTGAAGTTTCTTTAAATTTGCTAAAGACATAAATAAGTAATAAGTAATCTATAATATACTGTACAAACCATAAATGATATTTTACTGATATTGCCTTACCTATTAACTTATTTCTTAAGTATAACATTGGAATATAAATACTTCTCATGAAAGTGAAGTTTAAAATATACATATTTATATTATTCACAAATACAAATTTTTATTTTAGAGCAAAGTTCTGTGCAGAGGCTTCTAATAGAGAAGATTTATTAGACAAATATTACAAACTATGTCAAATACATTTTTAAAATAATATGTTTTCTAACGATTCGCGCAATAGATTACGCAAAGAGGCCGTTCCAACGTTTCCTGCACAAGACGGCTCATCTTCAAATTATGTAGATGATCATATTTCTTGTAGTCACTATAATGAGAGTAAGTCTCAAAACACTGCACTTTTATCTGCAATTTAACAATTTTCAAAGTTAAGTAAACATAATTTCTCTATTCTGAAAAATACTTGTCTTCTGGTTTACGTAGATCATTTAAGACGAAAAAAATCATAATAAATTATTTGTCCACTAAACTTCAAACGTCAAATTTTAAATTTAAAAAAATCCCAAAATGTAATAATCACTAATAACAAAAAAAGTAAGTAAATATATAAAAATGTTTTGTAGTGCAATAATATATATTTTAAACTTTTTTTTTAAAGAGTCCAAAGAAGTAAATCAAATTTTCACACTGTATGTTAGTAGCAGTAAATGATGTATAGTACATGTTGAATTACCCATTTATAACTGTATAATGAATTATTACATAATGTGGATAGATATAACGTAAACTTTCATGTGGAATAACTACGCTCACGTGCAAATAAAAATTTCTTATTCCGGTCCTGATCACCGATTCTGTCAATTCTATCGGATGTGCTATCGCACTCACATTTCACCGCAGAAACTGAAAGCAGTTCAAAGTGCCAACAATGGAGTGAAACGGCTGGTCTACTTATGCTGTGCTAAATACACGAGATTGTCCATCAACGGACATTTTATAAGCAAATTCTTCAAGTAGGATGGAAGGGCATTTTTAATAAAAAAGAAACACATTTAATAATAGATTTATTAGACATTGCCACACGGCATTACTTAGTAATATAATAATAATATAAACAGTTTGTATCTAATCAACTGATCGTTTAAAAGTTAAAGGAAAACCATTTCGGTGACAAACAGGATTCTTGCACTTTTTTATGCCTCAAAAACTATGTACAATGGAAGTGTGCACGTTACAAGGAAAACTAACCATTTTTGATAAAATACAAACCACGTCTTAACAATATTCAACCATCGCTGAAAATATTAGTGTTGATCAGAGAAAAACAGTTACCACCTTCAAAACGACCGTTCGGTAATCTATGTACAACAATTTTGTTAAATCCTGTTTCCAGAACAGTTGTCTTTGCTTAGTCTCTATTTACACAAGAACGAACTGTCATTTCAAAGTGATAGTAAGCATTTGCCGAATTTAATGTTACACAAACTAACATTTAGATTAATACGTGGAAAACTACAAAGAAACCAACTTCACCTCGTTATAACAGACATAAGAAGCAACACAATTTAATTCCAATTCCAAACCCTCAAATCGCTTAATTTAAACTGTTCTTGAAATAAAATTTTGTTAGGTGCTGATATTTCCTCATCGTTCGCCGTTTCAGGCTTTAATTCAAAATTAAATTGTCTTACTTTATATTTATAACCCATCAGACATTTTTTCTCAATAAGTATTTTTAATTGGCGGCAGTATTGATCAGAAAAAAATATTTTGTATTTTTTACCAGAAAGGTGGGCAAGTCCGCTATAGCAGACACAATATATTTGGACACGGAAAATTTGGTAAATTATAAATTCAACTTTAGTTTTAATTTCCCACTTAGAAAACCCGATAAAATCAGGTGAATCATGCCAATAAACATTAAAGTGACTATTTTGTAGTCAAGCTATTCAGAAATGCCAAAGAAGAAAGGGAGAGACAAGAGAGATTTGGGACAAGAAAGTATTAAAGTGTCCGTGGCACATAAACCAACCCAAGATGTTCCTCTCTGATATCAATATGTTCTCATTGTTCACCATTTCAGGCTCTAGTTCAAAATTAAATTGCCTTGTTTGGTATTTATAACTCAGACCATTTTTCTCAATTAAGTATTTTAAATCAGTGGCAGGTTTGTCTAGGAAAAATTCTTATATTTTTATTACGAGAAGCATCAAGTCGTTATAGCGCCACCTTTCTAGTAATTTTTTAAAATACGGTAAAAATGTTTTAAAATAATGACCAATCGATTCACTAGGCAGCTAAGTAATATATATTTTTTTCAAGAAAAATACTAAATTATAAAAAAATTGGACATGAAAAATTTAGTTTTAATTTCCCACTTAGTGAGCCCGATTGGGCCTTTGTAAAAATTTTAAACGCATGGAAAAGCCGACAAAATCAGGTGAATCACGCCAGTAAACATTAAAGCAAGTGTTTTGTAGTCAAGATGTTGGGAAGTACCAAAGAAAAACCGTTTAAAGAAAATAGATCGATAACAAACGTCGATGCTCTGCGTGGCGTGAGAACCGAGCTGAGACGTTTCTCTCTTTGGTAACAGATACGCAATTAATCCAATGCAACACTCAATTAACACTCCCGATTCTGCAAAACCTACGCACTCAGAGTACATCACGACGACACACCAACTTATGTCCGAACCTCGCACAGTGATGGCAACATTAAAAACGAAACATCTACCTCATCCGGCCCAACAAAAGTCCACATTATATATATTTGCACGATAAAATAAAACTGCTCGTAAAAGAAGAAACAATTAACTAATTTAACCTTGTTCCATAAGTTCCGATCGGCCGCCGACATGCAAAGCACTCAAGTTGATAAAAAACAATCAATAACAATTAAACTAATTATAAAGCGAAAGTCAGCAAACTTTGCGTGTCTCTGGCCGACGGAAGCACAAAACAAAAATCTACTTCTGTATTAGATTAGATTGCAAGGACCGGGGCATTATACAGGACGCCCCCCCGCCCACGGTAAATAATAACTTGACTATATACACAATCAACAAAGAAGTTAAAATGACATATATACCTATAAATTTATTAACTGAAATAAAACTAAATGAAAGAATAGAATTTGAGTGGCAATTGTAATAAAGTACTGTGCCACTGGGCTCGTCGCAGTACCCAGCGACAGCTTGGTTGAATATTTATTCACTTAAGTCTTTTACACTAGATAGCACCCAAATTGGTCAGCGTCCATAATCACTTTGTTTTAGGTGCATGGCACACTTGTGGCGGGGTTCAGATTTTTTGAATCTTTTCACCAACGACCACGGGGTTGTTACGTCTAATTTCCTGAGCTCCCATCTCTCGGTAGTTAAAACTACAGTCGTGCTTGTCACTGTACCGATGGATCGCGCAGAACAGTCCTCCGCAGCGGCACTCAAATCCTGCGGACATAAAAAAAAAACATCAAATGTCTCTCCTGTAATTGCAAAATCTTGTCAAGTTATTCGCTTGCGACAAAACGATCCCCTCAGCTCTCATAATCTTGGCGCACATTGGGCCACGTAACTCGGCAAACGAAAACACAGCTATATTACTATGCTTGGCACTAACCAAATGTTTGCAAAGTCAACCCCTAGCGGCATTAGTTCACATCATTGGGGACATACTAATTAATTTACTAGTTGATATTAGTTTAATATGAACAATATAGATACTTAATTTTAATAAGAACACTAAAACTTCAGCCATGAATTTAAATCATGTTATTTTCGTATACTTTCACCAGTTATACAGAGTGTCTCATTAAGAACAAGATACAGTTTAATGTTTTTCAAGGGTCAATTTACAAACAAAATTCTAGTGTTTAATACCCATTTATCATAACATTTCAACTTAAAAAATTTCAACAATTACATTTCTTCGGTAAAGAATTTCAAAAGATGTTTAATAGATGACCTCTTTGTTTACCTTATTCCTTAATTTGAACAAAATATAATAAAAATCTTATTAATTTACATTAGTTATGTTATCAAAATAATAATAATAATAATAATAATAATAACTATTAAATATTTAAAGTAGCAATTTCAATAATTGTCATAGGTAAAAATTTTCTCATTAATATAATATTGCATTTATATTTCACTGCCTTAAAATATCCTGTTACATTAACACTATGCAAGAAAAATAAATTTGAAATTTGAGGTATAAGCTAGGATAATAAATAAATATTATTATTTTCAATATTATGGTGTAAATAAAACAATGTGGAACTTTAGACATTTGATTAGTCAATTTTGTATTGATTTCTACTATTGAAATTATGGTAGATATAGTATTTTAAGAAATCATACAATTTTGTTTTTCATACATTTACGTTTACACAGAACCTATTGGTTTATCAACAGGGACAATATGGTTAATAAAAAGTAACTATTAATATAAACTATATTCCTCTGTTACTATCATTTTTCACAATAAAACTTTCTGATCAAATCTGTGATGCATACTACTACTATTGCTTAACTTCTTTATTGTTGTTTTGGCATAAAAATTACAATACAATGCAGGGGCGTATCTATGGGGGGGGGGGTTAATGGGGGTAATTACCCCCCAAGAAGCTTACTGAAATGAAATACATTACTTTATAATTTTCCATGTAATAAAACAGGGGTGAAGTATTTGTAATTTGAATTACTTGATAATCGCATGCAAACAATATTAAATTGTGTAATAAGTAATATTTCTATAAGTAATATTTAGCGTTTACTAATGTGACTAAATTCTGTAATTTTGCTTGATGTTGCTGCATATATGAATGCTGAAAATACCTCTGATCTAGAAAAATACCATATTTTTAAATATGCTTTCATCCCCGGCGAAAACTTGCTCTTTCCCTATTCTGTTCATAAAAAAAATCCTTGCTCTTCTACATATACATAGACATATTAAGTTAGACATTTCAATTATTGATATGCGAGTAAAACATAAATAGAAAAATTAATTTAATTTCCATTATCTTTTATTTTTATAATACTGCTGCAATGCATAAATTTTTAATTTATATTTTATTATTGATCTTGGATATTAACTTTTTTTATTTAACAAAAGTCTTTACTTATGTTTAGTTCTTTAGTTTGTTGATGTTATAAGTCTTTACAACTTTACCCCCTCCAAGATAAAATCATAGATACGCTCATGATACAATGTTCTATGTGCAGTGTCAAAATTTTATCACGGAACTTTATAATTTATAAGGTAACAACTCGCATGTGCAACAACAATTCCTGATTTTTTTATGAAACATTTTAGACATTTTCGTTTTACTGAATAATGTACTAGGCAAATTTAGTTTAAAAAAATAGATTCAAGGGCATAATCCCCCTAAAGTTTTTACAGCTAATTATGAGTCACTTCATATAGAAGTATAGTCTTATTAGTTCTGAATTTAATTAGTTACTACTTATTTTTATTTTAGTATTGTTTATTATTTATTATCAATTTATTAGAATTATTTAAATTTAAAACATTTTCAACTATTTCCTTACAAAATTTACTTATTTTTTCTACTTTATATTTGTACCAAAAACCAACATACTTTGAATGAGTTGAAAAGACCAGTTAAACAAATATATACATTTTTTTATTTTAAAATGTACAAAAATGCCTGAATACCAGTATATGAGCTGGAATGTTACTGATTTCTAAGTTACCAGTCAATTAGCCGTCACTAATAATTGTGAGTAAGAATGTATAATTTAAGTCAAATAATTAACCATTTTCCAGATGACAATGATATGTTCATTATACAGTATGCACCAAAAGTATGGAATAAATTCAATAAAAACGAAACAATTATTTTTTGGGAAAAATCCTCGAACAGGTCGATTTTTAATTTAAAAAATACATATTTTAGTGTAAAATGCAATTTTCAAATGTCATTTGTTTTCGAGTAATGACGTCATCGATTTTTTTTTTAAATGGCAACACCATATTTTTTTCCTTGATTCTGAAAGATCTTTTAATTCTCTATCAGACAGTACTAAAATTTTGCCCTCTTACATAGGAAAGTTTGCGAGTAAATGACGATTGAATTTTAGAAAACGTAAATCAATTAAAATAAAGCAAAAACGTTATCAAGTTTAGTGTTTCGAATTCCATAGTTCTTTTATGGATCACGTAGGTTAAAATCTTTGCAAAGTGTCATTGTCACACCGACTTTCTAATAAGTATTGTAAGCGACATAGAAATTATTATTCAATTTAAAGTATTATGTCACATTTAACTGTTACTCAAAGAATTGAAATTTTAATTCTTATCGGATGCAGGAATATAACTAGAACTCAGCAGGAAGTTTGCGATTTATTTAATAAAAAATATCCAGATCGCCCTATCAGCCAATCAACAGTCAGCAAGGTAGAATCTAAATTTAGAGAAACTGGCACGTTGCAAATATTCCAAAACCTAGACGTCCAAGCATTAATGAAAATCAGAAACAGAACATTTTGATAAGTATGGTGGATAATCCTCATAATTCTTCACGATTGGTTACATTAAACATTGACACTAGTCAGAGCACAGTGCTACGTATCTTGAGGAAGGAAAAATATCATCCCTACAAAATTCAACTTGTGCAGGAACTCAATGAAGATGATCCCGATCGCCGCTTACACTTTTGCGAAATTCTAATGGATTTATGTCAAGGAAATAGAAATTTACACCGGCAAATACTTAACTAAACTAAAAATAAACTAAATGGTACAATAAACCGTCAAACTTGTAGATATTGGAGTCGGGAAAATCCTCATTGGATGGCAGAGGCACATACCCAACACCCTCAGAAATTAAATGTGTGGGCTGGAATAGTTGACGACAGAATAGCAGGGCCTTTCTTCTTTGAAGGAACCCTTACAGGACAAAGATATTTAGAGTTTATAGAAAATGACCTTGTTCCAGCCCTTGCAGTAATTTTTCCTAACGATAATGACCCTGACATTCCTGACGATACCATATGGTTTCAGCAAGACGGTGCACCTCCGCACTATGCGCGCCCTGTACGAGATTTCTTGGACAACTGTTTTCCTGGGAGGTGGATCGGCAGACGCGGACCGATAGAATGGCCTGCAAGATCGCCAGATCTTACACCTCTTGACTATTTTTTATGGGGATACTTGAAGTCAAAAGTGTACATTAATAAACCACGTAATTTAGAAGAACTTCAAAATCGCATTCGGGACGAAATACGCAGAGTTACCCCAGAAATCATTCATAATGTGCAAGAAGAATTTCTTCACAGACTTGCGCATTGTCAAGAAGTTGGTAGATGGCAATTCGAACATTTAATTTAAGTATAAAACTTAATCAATTGTATTTTATTTTACATACCTCAGAATTGTTACTTTTTTATGGATAAAATTTACGTTTTCTAACATTCAATCGTCATTTACTCGAAAACTTTCCTATGTAAGAGGGCAAAATTTTAGTACTGTCTGATATAGAATTAAACAATCTTTCAGAATCAAGGAAAAAAATCATTACTCGAAAACAAATGACATTTGAAAATCGCATTTTACGCTAAAATATGTATTTTTTAAATTAAAAATCGACCTGTTCGAGGATTTTTCCCAAAAAATAATTGTTTCGTTTTTATTGAATTTATTCCATACTTTTGGCGCATACTATGTGGTTAATGCTTAAAAATATCTTGTCCTACAAATTACTCTATTCATAAAAAAACATAGTGTCAGCCAACTGTTTCCAGCTATTAAGATTATATAAAATGGATTCAATTTACTGTAAATAAGTACTTGTGTTGGATGACATTAGAGTTTGATGCCAAAAGAAAAAAATATATTTTAGTTGTTAAATTTTCTGACCTACCAGAAGCATTTGAAGTATAAAATAACCTTTTTGGTATGTTAAGGCACTGGACTTGAGTGCTGATGTTTCCCCTCTGCAAGAAAATTAACTTTATTTGTGTTCTTGTAGTGAGTTTCATCCGAGAATTTACCATCACTACTCATTTGCACCAGGTCGGATAGTTCATCAATTTATTTATTCAGTTTTATACGCAATTATTTTAAGATTGATAAATATCTACATTAGTCACTAAAACTTTAAACATAAACAAGTCCCTTCCTTTAATTTCTCAATTATTAGTTATATTTTAAGCTATGATCAGATACAGACTCTTCGCAAAAGACTAGCTGCTTGAATCGAAAGAAGAAATCCACACAACAAAATTTTTTGTCTGAACCAAGGCTTACTCAAAATTAAACAGATTTTTATTATTTTTGGTCCAATTTTTCTATATGCAAATGATAAAACAGTTTGTTTGAAATTCTCATCCTAAAAAACATTCAAAGTTTGAATTATACCAAATATTGCCAAAATTTCAATGATTTTTGAACACTGACATTTTCTAAAAAGAGAAAGAAAAATACCTCCCATTCTTAGTAAAACATACCTTACATTGATATTTCAGAGTTATTGAAAGTTAACAGATACTTAATATTTATTCAATAAAAAATGTAAATTTGTGTTCCTTATCAAAGAATTAACTGATTAGATAGATATGCAAAGAAAACATGACCTTATTGGAACATAATTAAGATGAACATTTGTAGACTGATATTTTTGTCAGCCACTAAAACGTTAATTTATAAAAACAAATTTTATACAAAGTGTCTACTGTTCTCCTTGGAGAGAGTGATTATACAGTGAAAATAATTAAGATTTACCCAAATATACCTATTCCTAAAAGTTCATCGTTGTCAAGATACAGGATGTCAAAGATTTTGAAATTTGCATTATAATTTTTATTTACTAGGTGATAAAACAAGAATAATTCTATGTTGTAATGGATAACTTAGGTCTAATTATTCAGTATGTTTAAATATTCCCATTATCGCCAGTGGCGTAGAAACCCTCTTAATTATAAAAAGTTGTACGGAAGTTTTGATTATTTAGAACAAATAATTATTCTTTGCAATTTTCTTTAAAATGCATTATTATTTGTATAAACAACTGAAGAAACCTAAAAATCCACTTAAAATTTTGCACATCTCCATAATTTACCATTTTGAGAAACTTTTAAGTAACATTTTTCTGTCAGCGGAAACGGTGCTTTACTCGAAACCAAAACAATTTTTCCTCGCATTGGATATTATGATTATTTCGAAAATGGTTACTCCTAATGATCGCAATAAGGTATATCTCATTCACATAAAGAAGGTGGCAGACTGGATTGTTTAAATAGTCAGGCATATACATTAAGCCGCAAAAAAGTTCTGCCATTTAAAAGAAGCATAATGTGCCATAAAGTGGCGCCCTCTATAAGAAGCGTCAAAATTAGAAACAAATTTGAATTTCTTGCCCCAAAAATCCCCCAATCTCCAAAATGTGTCAAAATATTTGAATTTAAAAAAAATTGTTTACAAATATCGAAAATAAAATTTTTATTTTGACACCCTGTATCTTTTTAACCATCAAACTAAAGTAAATTTAGTTATATCGCATCATTTTGTTGTCTGGAACCTACTCTTGCCTTATAGTGCATTAATTTCGGGACGCACTGTATTACTGAAGCATAATAATAGGTCTTACCATGCACAAACTACAAAATGCAGAGATATTTTTAAAGAACAATTACCCAAATACAATGCATTTTAGAGAATAATTATTTGTATAAAATAATCAAAATTTAAAGTATCTTACATTTTTTTATAATTAAGACAGTGGCGTATCATTTTTATCTAACTCAAAGTAAATTTACAGTATTTCAGTGAATTATTCAAACTCATTTTTGATTACTGTGCAACAGTTTTATACATATATGTTTAACCTTAATATAAATAAATTACAAAAGTTACAAAATCGCACTATGAGAATTATACTGACAGCAAACCGTTTTACAAAAATATCAAATATGTTGGAAACATTAAATTGGTTATCAGCTGAATAAAAGTTATATTTTTCTACAATGGTTTTTGTGTATAAAATATAAAATAAATTAGTTCCAGAATATTTTCATAAATATGTTCTTTGGTGAGAATTAATATGCTACAAGAAATAATAAAAATTTGTATATTTCTTAAACTAATTATAAGTGTACTATAAATTCATTATTTTTTAAGGGTTTCAATTAATTCAGTAAGTTGCCTGCTGAAATAAAAAAAAGAAAGAGAAGATTAATTTAGCAAGAATAGTATAAATGTTAGGCAACCTATTTTCATAACCAGATATTTTATTTTAAATAAAAGAAAAGTGCCAGCAATTCTACGCTACTGGCGACAGTGGAAATATTTAAACATAGTGAATAATTAGACTAAAGATATCTCATTACAACCTAGAACTATTGCTGTTTTATGACCAAAGGTTTTCAAGTAAATAAATAATATAATAAAAATCTTAGACACCCTGTATCTCAGAAACGGAAAACGAACTTTTAGGTATCGATATATTTGAGGAAATTTCATTGACTGTACAATCATTATGCCACTAATACCTGAGAGCCTCTGTAGTAGTAGTAATAGTAGAGTTGTTTTAGTTATTTAGTCCGTTTCTATATTATTTTCATCTACATATTTCAGTTAATTTCCTACACGCGACTTAAACGTTTATAGGGGCGCATTTCCCTTCCGAGTTCAAACTGTAGGCAAGACTCACCTGTCAACCCGACCTTCTTGCGGCAGGTGGCACATCGGTTTTTTTTCTTTTTGGCGTCCTTGTCGCCGTCTTTGTCTTCGCACCCCGCGTCGTTCACGTTCACGACGGCTGCGACGGCGATGTTCTCGGCGGCGCTGGCGGCCTGCTGTGCTGCCTGCGTCTGACTCGAGCACTCCTCGGCGGCCTGCGGGAAAAAATACGAAAAAAATGAAAGGCGAAAAGTCAGACCTCCGGGATTCCACCTGCTGTCCCTCGCCGTCGGCGGTTACGAAAATGTCGCTATCGGCATTCCCGCCGTCGCCGCCATCTTTGTCGAAGGCGGCGCCGTGGCCGTCGGACGGGCATAAATTGCTCTCCCTACTGTCCGGGTTACTACTGGCGGGCGATGATGAGGATGGTTTTTGTATTTTGTGATCAGATGATGACATATAAATGCAGACTATGAATTTTGAGATGAAATGTCACGGCGGACATTTCATCCGTCGCCGTTTCCGCGGCAATGCTCTCGTATGGGAGGGGCGGGCAACAAGTAGGTAGTTTTCTTATGAAGAACTGGTACTACCATGACTTCGAAAAATTTGAACAATTAATTTTATTTAATTTACATAACTCTTTTCTTTTATAAAAAAACTTGAATTTGCACTATGCTTTAAAATATAGCATGTATTTCCAAGTTCTTCATAGAAGCAACGAAATGACATTAATTTCCTTAAATTAACTACAACACACACACAGAAATAACATTAGATACTGAAGTAAATCAGGGTGTATATCAAGACAGAGCAGGTGCATATAAGGCTGTTCAAAATATAGTAATTTAATCAAACTCAGCTATTTACAAAGCCGTAAGAGAAGTTATTAGCATCCAAAGTGAGGCCTTAAATTTCTAAAATAATAACAATATGTATGCAACACTTTACCGTGGAAGAACCAAATTTGGTACATGATTTAGGTTTACCATTGATCTTTGACTACGAGTTAATTGTTCATTGGGGGTAACTCATCCCTAATCTTCTACCAAAACTTATGTTTCCATTGAATGAATTAAAAAATAATGATATTGTTGTCAACAGAATTTAATTTTAGAATTTTTTTTTTTACTCGTCAGAAAAACAATAAAAATTAATGTTTCTTCTTTTTTTAATGCTGATTTTATTTCAACAAGAAAATTTAGTTTCAGTCAAGATAAACTAAATGATTTTGCTGGATAATTTATTAATGCCGATGAAGATCTGCAACATTCCCTGATAATTTCTATTTTTGAAATTGTTATACGCCCTGATCAATTTACTTAAACGATTCACAGCACTACCATTCCATTCGCATTATTCTCAAATGAAGAATTGTGATATGCACTTTATGATCAGCAGAAGATGAATCACTTTAATACACAGCAATTCACAAAAAGGCACACATTTGTTTACAAATCAGTTATATCGATCACAATAAAACTTACTTCAATAGGAAGATCAGTGACGGGTGAGGATGGAAGATGACTAATGGTAGGGTGTGCTGTCGCCGTTTCTCTAAGAGCGCTCAAAGACGTCGGCGTTGTTGGTAGCTGCTGTTTCTTCTTTAGGTTTTCCTAGAAAAGAACATTTCCCTTAGGTACCATTACAATTAATGAATAATAAATTATGTGGTTACAATATTTAATTTTTTGATAATTTCTTACTTTAAAGCAAAGCGAACAGAGACCATCTGTAGCCGGACTGCCGTAGAAACCACATCCTGATCGGCACAAGGCCTGCATAGGGTTAGATTCACGCTCCATGGCGCCCCAAAAGTAAAAAAGACACCACTAAAGAAGTTCTTGCTTTCAATCAGTTCCACAAATGAAATCACTCAGTAGTCGGAGTGGATACCCTGTTGCCAAAGAAATTCTGAAGTACTAATCTGAAACAAAAACACGCAATACTAAGTTTCAATAACCAAATAAAACTAATGCACACATATATAAAATATATTTTTTAAAGTTTCATGAAAATAAAATTCATCCCAAAAATATGGATAACCTTTGCCACTGACAGAAGATGCCTACTAAAATAACACACTCGGTAACACATTAACCAAAACTGAATGACTATAATCTGGGTTACAATATAATCTTAACCTTGACGCCTTTGTGGTTTTTTAATGCTGTTCATTTGATGTTTACATGTGGCTTCAACGCTTCAACAAACGAAAAAATACATCACAGATTTTACCGATTACTTTCTTCCGATACTGAGTTCAGCAATAACAAATTTGAACTGATGGAAGTAACGCACTTAATGTTTTTTTGCAATTACATTTCCAACAATGAATAAAATAGAAATTAATTACTTTTCTTTTAAATGATATTGTTTTCAACTTAAAATCTGTCGATAAGAATAATTCGCCATTCGCGATTGTGCGAACATTGTTTAAGAAATAATTTTTTTATTTCATAATATGAATGGACTCTGTTAATGAGAATTAGAGAGAAGGGAATCACAACCGAAGGGTTAATGACACTAGGAATCGTTTTAATGTTGATGCTAACGTACGCACGCACACGTGTATTATAGTTTCGTTTATTCTCATCTGTCGTCGTTAATAAACCTTGGAAAGAAAATTGAGTACGCAAATTTAAAGCAGACGGGATACTACGTATTTTTTATACTAGATTATCAATGGTTATACAGGAGTGGACTACTATTAGGCATTAATTTAGCAAGTTGTCTAAATCGTCCATTAATTATTGTTTAAAAGTTTTATTCTGGATTTTATTTAAAATTTGAAAATATATTCCACACAAAACGATAGTCTCATAAAATTGACAGAAAAATCAACTTTTGGCTGGTAACGCACGCATTTAGAGCAATTGGTTGGCGCCATTGACGTCATTTACCGCAGTTTTAAAAATAGGACCACTTGTTACTCAATATTATTACATGGTGTAACAGATTTTACTACAAAGATATATGGTAATTAACAGTCGACAGAAATGTAAAATTTCTGTTTACCTATTTTTACATTATTTCCGAGCTTTTAAATGCATCTTTGTAATGTAAATGAATTTGCGTAGATAACTTTATATTTGAATCGGGCTTACAAGAGACTCAAGTACTGAACAGTAATGAGAATTATTCTTGAAATTCAGAAAAACTAAGATCAGTTGCACTGAAAATTTCAGCGTTTCTAAATTTTTAATATTATTTCAGGTGAACACCCAACAGAGGCGTACGAGTAGGTTCTTTTTTTTTCTGACGCAACTCTTGGCTACAATATCTAAGCCACATAAACAAGATAAATTCCCCTGTTACTGTTCACAATAATAACGATTTGCTGTTGGCACGATCCAAGATAAGGTCTTATCGAAAGCAGAGACAAACATATTCCAAAACAAAAACTTATATGGAAAGTTGGGCATTCTAAAGTGCCATTAAGTAGTGTTAATGTAGAAAGTCTGAAACGTAATACTGAACTTGTTGGTAAACACAAAACACCTGAGGTTTTAAATCCAGCGTAAGCTAGTTAACCATGGATCTATTCGTCAACGGAAATATTTTTTGATGGAAAGATTCACCAGATTTATTCGTTTTGTTGGTGTCAGTGGCACGCTACTTCACAAAGTGTCAACGACGATGCGTTAAATTAATTCCTCTACTCCTCTAATAAATTACTGAAGAACCATTAAATAGGTATGTTTACGAGTAGTACAGTGCAGCTTCTTTAGTCAAACAAATTTTAACAGAAGCGTTGGCATTAGGATGGAGTTTGAAGAATTGTAGTTGAAATAAAGTTTTTAGATGTTAAATAATTCGATGGATCATTTTCAATTAAGACTTTTTTTGCCCCTTAAGTTTTTTTCGTACAATGCAATTAAAGTAGTGTCTTCAGTTTGGTCTTAAGTCACTTTAGACAAAAACAAATATGTAGAAATTATTCCTCCCAACGTTAAAAGCTTTAAAGTGAAGTAGTGATTAATCTTTGTTCTCTATGCGGTCAAATAATTCTAATGTGATCACCATTTCACCTAATTTCTCATTCTCGGCTTTCGTTATCGATTGTATAACGTCTGTGCAAGCAATCAATTCCGTACAAGCCGACCGTACCGCTCCACATATTTTATCATAGCAAGTGTTACAGTGACCAACTTTTCATTTCACAAACAGATTCACATTCTTTTACATGGCGTACGTTCTCTATACTCTACACGACCTCTATCCGATTTTATCGCAGACTTAAATCAACCTTCACAGCGCATAACGGACGGTACCCGTGCATTTAATGCAAATAGAAATGTAAATAAGAGAACCGTTACGGCATGCCAGATTCAGCGAAAACAACCATGGAACTATTTTATACGCGGATGATGCGACTGAATCGCGTGGGTATCTTACGGAAGAAATTTTGGGAATAACAAGCAATTCGAATAGCTATTAGATTGTCCAGATGTATTGGACAATGACCATGTTTTTCTTGTGCAACTGTACACATATTTAAGTCAAAGCTTACAGCATGGTGGCAGCACCCCTCGACGTGATAAATAAAAAATCAAGGAATTACGAATTTACAAAAAATGTTATTAAAAAGTATTGTTTATTTTTGTATCAGACTGGATGGAAAGTTTGTAATTTTGATCTGACAAAAAAAAACATTTTTTTAAAACATTGTAATTTGTTTACATAAAAGTGGATAACTTTCCACCGAACTTTCCACTGTGTGAACTTTAATTCTAAAGCTACTTGCCAAAAATAAGCTCATTACGACACGTATGAAGCTAAAAATTAGTAATTTATAAATTTCAATCTGGCGACCTAATAGAACGCTTTTAAGTAATTCGGATCCGGCTATTTCATTTGCAGCTGCCGTCAGTAGACGCTGATTGTAATTTATTAGTGATTTTGTATGTGTTCTTAAGAATGAAGAATAATTCAATCTCTACTGTGTGTTCCGAAAATCGTATATGCCTTAATTTAACAAGTGAGGAATATCGGAGGATAAATAATGTGTATTAAGGCATTAACGTCGTAAGTGACGCGATTAAAAAATGTGGTTCATTAACAAAGGTGTCCTAGAGCGGCAATAAAGGGTGACAAATAACATACAACTGTACAGTACAGGTTGATGACAACACAAAATTCGCGATTTGTATAGAACAATTCATGAACAGTATTTTAAAAATAAGCTTTAGGCAATAAGTAACAAATTCTGGTTAATCTCACAGGATGAAACATTGCCTAGAATATTTAAGACACTTTTGCGAATTATGCGCGACATGAATTTACGTTTAATAACGTTTCGTTATTATATATAACAAATTAGCCAGTGCCTATTTAACGACATTGTTATAGGTTTAATCTTTGATAACTTGTAAAACTACGCCTTCAATGCGAAATGAGACAACTTTTTTCAAAATTGACTGCACTTACGTCAATTGTGACTTTCACTGACTTACAAATTTTGCAATATCACTGAAGACGTATTCTGGCAGAATATTAACTCCATAAATTAAACGAAACAATTGCTTCATAGAAATTATAATTTTTAGGTACGCTGAGCATGGGTATAAAATTAGAATTAAGTATACATAGTAATCACAGAATGTAATCTGTTTTCGGCTCTGTTTTGGTATTCTTGCAACAAAGTTTAGTAAGCGGTTCAAAGCCGATCGCATAATGAAAACTTGTCCAAAAATACCGCTTTCACCTCTTCCTCTTTTCCCTCCACCCGCCTTCAAAGCGAGCGAGATCTCACAATCGCCGAAAGTGGGTCCGCACAGCACCATTAAAATTTAAGAAGTGTTACCGTTATGCTATGCCTTCCAACTCACAATTCGGAATGGTCCATTTTATTAACTTCCCACCTTTTGTCTCACCGAAGGTAAAAGCCTATACTGTGGTAAAAGGGTCACATTTTAAAATCGTATCATTTTTTGAAATATAAAAGATTGAATTGGCATTACTTAATAGACATTTTTTAGAGAGGATTGATACTTAATACCACAGTATACTAATCTTAATACTAAGACATTAAAGATGAGTATTTTAAGAGTATTTTTTAAAGATAAGTATTTGTGAATAGCAAATTCACTTAATGAAATTAAGTAGGACGAAGCAAAAAAAAATTAGTGCACAAAATTTGGACTAGCGGTTTGTCTTCCGTAAAAAAAAAGCGCGAGTTTATTGGCACATTCACAGGTAACAAAACAAACTAAGAAAGTACATATAAAAATATCAACGAGATGTTCAGATTCCAAGTGGGTCAACTGGACATATAAATATTCGACGAGTGAGATTTTTAAAAAATGTCCGTACAAATTAAATTAAATATAGGCTTGAATATAGGTAAAGCTAATTCACATATTTGCAAAGTATTTGTAGAATCAAATAAATGCTGATAAATACGGACTTGCATGTGCTTGTGCGGTACATAAACATCGGAAATAACAAAATTGGGCATGGCACAATCCCCACCACAACAGGTTCGCAAAGGCAGACTCGTCCGGAAAGTTAAAACGGCTTATTGCGACTCGCGAGTAATAACAAGCGAAGAGCACCGTTATGTAATGGCGCGTTATCGTCACAGATCAATCCTTTGGCGAATTGAGGCCAATGCAATTAGTTCTCAAATGCGTTATGACGTCATGCGACGAGCTAAGTTCTGATACCGTTCGTTTTTCTTTTAATACTTCTTAGCCCGAAGCTGGAGTATAAGTTACATCTAAAATCCAAATGAAATATACTTATCCGATCTCCATCTAGATATGATTTTTGTTGGCTTTCCACCTAATGGTAAGTATACAATAGCCATTAATGTATTTCTACTTCCTTTAAGGTACTTATATATGTACCAACATAGATTATATTGTAAACAACGCATTCCTTCGTCTAGGGTCAGAGTCTAGGGCATAAATAAATAAACGGAAACGAATTCGTCCAAATTTCCACTTTGATTGAACTTCCATTGACGTATGGCTTAAGGTGCTCGCACACATATACACTTTTATAGCGCAATCACAAAATTGCGCAGTATATTAATACGTTACAATAAATGTCTAAAACAGCTACAAAAATGAATTCCGTCAGTTAAAAGTGTTAACGCCATTTTCTAAAGTTGCGTAGCTATTCACACACAATGCGCTACTTTTATTGCGAATCACAAGCTGCAACTTCAAATTTGTACAAAGACAAGTTAATTCGTTTCGTAACCTGTATATACAGAGTGGTTCATAAAATTGGACAAGTAAAAATTACTTTTCCTGTCATTACTTGAAATATGAATGAAAATATAAGTAAGACGGATTTGTTGGAATTTTTAAATTCTCTGGACACAAAGAGACGAAATATGTAAAAAATGTGTTAAAATACCTACAATGAGAAATTGATGTACAAATAAATGTGATATTTTTAAAAAGAATAACTGCATCAAATAGTTGTAAGTATGCAAATTAAATACATTGTGTTTACGAAAAACAATTTTTAACAAATGAATACTTAATTTTATTTTTAATCACAATTTTATTTTCCAAACTTAAAATAAGTTAGGTACCATAATTTTATTTTACAATTTATTCAACACAAACAAAAAAAAAATCCGAGTTAAAAATTTTAAGGTGTTTAAAGAATGAAACTAATAAACCTTGTTTTATACACATCTTAGCAGTTTGGGTTGGAACCTGTTACTTATTCAGCTGTAAGTTCAGTATTTTAAATATTTTTTAAACATTTTGTTCGTCTTCCAACTAGAATTTATCGATATTTATGTTTCTAAAAGTATATAAATACTTACTTATAGTTGACTTCCAAAATTGTAGAGAGTAACTAATGTTATAAACCTGCTCGTAATTTATAGCAGTTAACACAAAGAAATATACATGCAGCCCGTATATTTTTCCTACAAAATTGTGTGCCGCATATCTGAGAGCATAACCGATTACACAGCTTCTGCTACGCATGCGCTCGTACTTTTGATTGGCTGCGACGAATTGTCGGACCCAACTGTTTCTTTTCCAGCGCTACCATGGGCGGGTATATCGTTCGGGCGGGCAACATTTTCGGTATATCTTTTCGTTAATTTAATTATGAATGTAATTGATTTTATTAGTGATTTGATCGAAGTGAGGAATATCGGATGATGACATGTATGAAAAGTTTAGTGCGCGAGGTCAAAATATGACTGTAAGTGATGTTGAAATATGTATTTCATTAACAAAATTGTATGCGAATAGAATATGTGTGCCAATAAAAAAGTGGTAAAGAAGTACAACTGTGAAACGGAAAGTGATAGAAACTCGCGGAAGGAAGATTGATTTTTAAAATGAGTTTTTGAAAAAAAAATCTATTGCTATATCTTACAAGATGAAACTTAGTCTGTATAAATGAAATCGAAAAGAGTATACTGATAGAAAGGACGAAATAGTGATATGGTGAAGAAACTATTTAAAATAAATATTAAAAAATAAGAATCTGAATCGAAGAATATATTAAATTTTGAAACATGGACTTATGAAGGTCATACGGAAAGCGGTACGATATTATATAATAAGTGTTAATGTGTGACCGTTATAGTGACAGTGCGAGTAACCAATAGTAAATAGTGTGTATGTATTCTAAAACCTTTTGTCCTTTTGAATGCGAAATTCGCAAATATTTGCGCGATTTATTTAATGGTGGAAAAATCTCTATTTCTTAAAAAATTTGTCAACTACCTATAACATATTCTACCATTTTCATCATGAAACTGCCATGGTAGATTATCAGAAGCTCAAAACAAATTTATTAACACCACATAACAATGAAAGGGGTAATAATATTTGTAGTGTTTGACAGTTTCGCAAATTGCAATTGTTAAAAGTTGAGATGTGAATTTCGCGTCCATTAGGATAAGGTTTAAGTGTGATATCTGCGGAGTGCGCATCAGGTAGGTTAAGTGGGTGGTGGTGGGCAATCGCCGTCCAAATGGACGGCATTCTAATTTGTAGAAAGGATGACACATGTGGCACATTTAAAGTAAATTGTTAATGTGCTAGGTTCAGCCGACGTCAACTTATTTTTGATAATTTTGTGTATTTTAACTCTTCTCAAGTGGCACGCTTAGGTAATCATACCACCCGTATTATTATATATTATTTTCGACCTTGGGTAATTGATAATACAAGATAAAAACTTTAAATTTTGAAATATTCTCATTTTTATTATCTAACGCCTCGAAATTGGTAAAAAAAACCGTTACATCACTGTTTCTACTCTAGCAATTATTTTTGTCATATTTGTATATTTTTTATATCTGATCGCATTCAAATTTAGTACTCCTATGAAATGTTGCTCCCCGCACGCTTCGCCCGTCGCGCTAGTCAACAAGCTAGCGATTAGTTACTCTCTACAATTTCGATCCCTGACTATAATTCCTTATATAAAAAGAATGCGCCTCGCAAATTTTTTTTAAACGTCATCAAAAGTCGATATTTTTATTAAATTTTTAGTTGACAAAGTGTCTTTTTTGTCACCTAGCTACGAAATACTTTTGTTCTAGAGCGCCAAAGTCTTTTTCGTTCTAGAACATAAAACAAATGTCAAAATAATTTCCTAATATTTCGGAACTTATGTATGATTTTATTAATTAAACAATACTTATACATTTTAAGTAATTATTTCAGTACAAAACAGCAACTATTATAAACAGGACGATTACAATTTCTTTTGCGCTATTAGTAAATCGAAAGTGCCGATATTGCAGCGATGCGGCGAGTTAAATTATTTAAAAAATTTAAATTATTTTCTTTGGCATTCAGTGTACTTTTTAACATGGACTGACCATAACGTCGAAGTTTTAAGTTTATGTTTGAAATATGTCGGTAAAACAGCTTCAGATACTTCCCTTGGTAAATGCACATCTTCAATTTCCGAACTCATTTTGAACAAACACTTAGAATATGAATAATAATTCTGACACTACATTTTCAAACTAATTGTTATTGTGTATTAGGTTATTATCATTGTGATAATCATCCCGCCTAAACCGTCTTGATTCAAACACGATTCTAACGAATATAAATTAAATTGTTGCACATAACACAATTATTTTATTGCAGTTTATGTAAAAATGTATGTATCTCGAACGCGAAATGCTTTTTTTGCATTCTCGAACCCATTTCACGTTCTAGATACAAAAATAACTATATTACTTAGGTACACACTAAATTAAGTACTTACCGAGGTACCTACTTACTACTTATTGTTTAATATAAATGAATTAAAAAGACAGACTGTGTTTATATCTCACCTGCCTGCTTTAGCAATTATTTGGATTACAAATAGACGTTAAGTAGGTATTTATTTTATTTAGTATAAGGCTACTAATTATATGAAAATATTTTCAATTCTTTTCGTAACAACTACTTTTATTCTATTTATTACACACTTCATTCGTATCTCGCACAATAACGAAGAAAATAGAAGATAATATTTTGTGTAGAATAAATCCGCATTTTCAAATTTATATCCATGAAATCATATTTTGATTTTGTGTAAAATAAACGTACTAGTATATGTATATATTTTTTCCAAATGAAGGTATGAAATAAACAAATCTACGTAAGTATGTACTATGTACCTACTTATTTTCAACAAAAGTTATAAAAGTTAAAATTAAAATCGATTGGATCTAACGACGGTAGGAGGTAGGTAGCCTGCATGGGGGTTGTTTACACGATTTCTTCGAGACTCAGCTGTCGGGAACATGTACCAGGTGTTCGAAAAGGCCGTTGGAAACGTATTTAACTGAATTGCACTTTGCGATGGCTGCCCTAACACACCTGACGACTTGACGTCTAAAGTCGAAGAAAAGTTATTCCATTTCCGTGACGCTAACTTTTTCCAGCTATCGGGTGTATTTTTCATAATCAGTAAATTTTATATGCAATATGTTAAATTTAAACGTTCAGTTTATAACATTTAGGCATATTATTCAGTTGTATTTCCCAGTGGACTTTCCAAATTATCTCTGCATCAATAAAAAAAAAATCGTTTAGCAATATGTAAGTGCTGTTTACTTCATTCCTTTTGCTTTTTCAGTATTATTTTAAATGATAAAGTACCTACACATTTGTATATGTAGGTAAGTATTCATTTTCGATTTTTATGTAGATAATATAATAAGTATTAATTCATAGGTATTGTTCATAAGTAGATATAAAGATTTAGGAAGTGAGAATAGAAATATTTTTTTAGTAGCGTTGCCAGAATTCTATAACGTCCACATCTATATTTTTAAATTTTGTTTTGATGTATGTATGTATATTTTCCGTTTGGCTGTATACCTACATTTACAGCATCAATTAAGTACTGCTATGTTTTGATGGACTTTCCGCATTACCAGGTATCAATGGCGTTACTCAAGAAATTTTAAACACTTGTAGTCTTCTTGGTATATAGTATAAGTAATCAATATACCTACTCCCAGAAACTGGTAGGTAGATTCCTGACAATCTATTTACTTTACAACTTTTAAGAACATGAAGTAGGCAAACAATTTTGTTCTTCAAATAGCAATTCTGAATAAAATTTGTACAAATAAAAATACTTATCTACTCGATTTCTCCTATTGTTTTCTACTGCAGGCACGTGCCATCCATCACGTTGCCCATAGTACACGTGTATCAAAGAGCAATAACCAAAATATGTATACCTAAGTATATACATAGGTAGGTAGACATACTGTGCAATGCTATTAAATCGTAATTAAGTAGGTAGTATTATTTTATTAAAACTCTTGAAATAATAAATATTGCAATATTTAATTTCTCTTAAATTTACCACAAACCACAACAATAATGTAGACGACAATAACGAAAACAGAATAGGTACTCGTCTGCAATCTACATGAAATTACATATTTGATAAAATTAGGTTTATTTCGTCGTTCAATAGGAGAATTTTAATTAAACATTATTATCATTGCTAATAGACAACACGAAAGATATAGGTTCAAGGTTTAATGCTGCTAAAAAAGCTGGCACACGTGTAATATTTTACGTCAAGGTCTGTAATATAATTTATTACATTACAATTGTGATAAAATTTCGACGAGCATCGATACGCAGACATGCGCCACTAAAATCAAATTCAACTTTCAACTTAAATATTTCTATGCAACACAATGAAGCACCGTAAAGTTTACGCAATATTTAATAACTCTGAAACGTGTAATTATGGATATATTAATGAAACCATATTGAAGACAAAATCTTAAAGTGCGATAGGGCAGTCATAATTGTTTTTCCCTTTGAAAACAAGTACAATAAATACGGCCCAGATTACAGCGTGACTAACCAGACTAATACGATGATGGTATTTCCGCCGAACTAAAGCTGACGCCAACATACGTTCTCGTTTAGCATTGTATGGTGCAGCTCGAGGAAAGGTGTACGTCATCAGCACAGGGTCATTATTATTCCCAGTACCAGAACAATGAAATTTCAATATAAAAAACAATAAAATGTCGTATCATTATCGTTTCACGAACTATAGTTAAGGGGTCAATCGTGCGTTAAAGATTTTTTTATTATTTGCAGATTAATTATCGTTAGAGGCTAGAAAGTAACACTTACTGTAGATCGAACAGACGGTCGACTTATTCACACTGCTGGATCTGTCAGCTGTCAGGATGATTTGCAACAACAAAAAATTACACTGTAAAGCGCACGAAACCTACACATCAACCACTGCAACACAATTATTTTTCCACAGTATAACTCTTCCAAGGTGTCCAAAAATTACGAGGTTTCTGATCGAGCTGGCCACCAGCTTGTACGCCACCGCAAATTTCACGGGGTTCTTGATACTTTCGCCAAATTACGTATAACGCCTTTCGACGCCGTAGTCGCCGATTGCTGTGACGCTCGAGGTGATATTAAACACTTTTAAACGAATTAAAAAAATAAAGAGCACTGAGGTTCACAAGGGCAAAGGCCACCCGCCTCCAACAGGCCTCGAATACGGACTGACAACGAGAACTTGCGATCAGAGGTTCGTAAGAGATTTTAGGCAGGCGCGCTCGCTCTGGAAAAGGCAGGAACAACGGTATCTCTGCACGATAGATAAAGATAAGGTTCTTCAAAACTGTACTGTAATCATGGCGGCCGTACTTGAAAAGTTGCCTCATAGTAAGTTCGTAGAAGCGTAGAAACTGCTTTTCTTTTCACAATATGGAAACAACGATTTGTAAAAATATGTTTAGTTTTATAGGAACCAAAATATCATGTATTTAAAGTATTCTATTTTTAGATATTTTGAATTGAAAATATTTTTATAAATATATATATATATATATATATATATATATATATATAAATGCCAGGATTACTATAATTCTAAAGACATCTCAAACCCCTCAGTTCAATAGTAATATCTGAGCATTTTATTCTTGAAAATTGTATTAGGAAATTTAAATTTTCTAAGTTTGTGACGTGACAAGGAAATTACCGAATTACTTGAGCATTATTGATACGTTTCGTTGTATACATACAGAGTGATAACAAAATTTTGTACTTCAGAAATTATTTATCCCGATTTTTTTTCGTTTTCCCGAATTATGTATAATTTTAAAGAGCTTTAGTGCACTTAGAATTTGTACATAAAATCTTGTACCCTACAAAATAGTCTGTATCTGAACATGATATATGAATATAAATAAAATAGGTATAGGTGCATTACTTTTTTATTTGACTGAATTTACTATGAAAGTTGTAATATCCCATTATATTTCAGAAATAAATACATTTGACCTTAATTCAGACCAATACTTGCTGCTTTAGGATGAAACAGTGTTGTTTACAAAAAAAAGAATGTCCAGCGAAAGATATTCCCTAGGATATTTCGTTACGACAAAATCCATGAAATACTATACACTTTTTAAATTTAATTTTTTTCTTTTTATATTTAATTTCATTCTGTATCATATTCTCTATTTATTTATTATTTATTTTATGACACATAAATAAAAAACAAGACCATTTTTAAAAATTCTGGGAAACGAAGATACGAATAACATTAAAGAAAAAAGTGTATTTAATATCTTTTAACATTTTCAAGAAATTTATTAAAATCCGTTTTATAGTACATTTCAACCCCGTATCTTTAGGACACTAGAGTTGTTAATACAGCAACAATCATTAAATTAAATCAATTTAAATCTACCTATTCTCAAAACTATTTTATACCTGGACATGTTTTCCATGAATATGAACAATATTAAACAACTTAGAACGTGGGTAAATATTCTCTGCAGTAAAGGAATAATTTAAAAGTGATTAAAGGACCCAGAATAGTAGAGATTATCTCCAAATGAACAGAGAGAAATTACGACTAATACGATTAGTGCTGCATATCTCGAAACGCTTTGTTGTTGTTTCTGGAAATTGGGTTCAGTGTCTATTTTAATAACTACGTCTAGATGTATATTCGTTGAGTATTTTGACCTCTACAAGGTTTACTGAACAGATAGATATAGGCAGATAAAGAGTACCGGTATATACATTATTTTAAATATTAATAATAAATAATTGGCATGTCTGATGATTTTCCCAGAATTTCCTAGTGGCAGGTTATTTACTTTACGATTAAAAGTTATGAAGTAGTAATTAGGTATACGAAGTTTATTTTTAATACCGCATGCGCCTTTGACAAAGATACTTTTCAACAGGTCATCAATATGGCGTCTCGTTGAAGAGGTTTTCCTAACAATGAATTTTTCATTCCACTGAAATAATGGAAGAACATTAAAAGTATTTTCAATATATTTTTCAAAACTGGTTTAAAACATTTTTAATGTAACGTTTTTGTGATTGTGTGATACAATTTAGATTTATACAATTTACAGCGCAAGAAAATAGGCTTTTCAAACCATTTCTAGACAATCTATTCTAACCTCATTTCTTATTTCATTGTCACCATGTGGCTTTGTTTATGTTTTGATTTCAAAATTTATATTTGCACTAGGTAGGCTGGGTTCAATCGTCTGCAATAATAATGACACTCATTAAAATGATTTTTGCTATTTCTTTTGAACTTCTGATGTATTTGTAATGAAATCTACTTTAAATTTTTAACATTAGTTAATAGTTGTTTCTCTCACCCATAGAAATTTAATTAAATTTCTACTCAAGTTTAAAAACAATTTTAAGAGTCTCATTATTATTGCAAACGAATGTACATAAGTGTACTTAAAAAAAAAAGAAAATAAACAATATAACTTATCACAAACAAAAGACCCGAAGAAAAACGCATGAGTTACTTTCGAAAACAAGATGAAGTTCTTCGTCGAAATGTTTAAACCAATTTCGATACCTACGACGTCATGGATTGATCGAAAAAATCACCGATTTGAAACTGTTTCGAATTAATTTCAAAAAAATTATCGCGGGAAAATACCTCACCTGTTTGCCGTCAACGAGCAAATAACATCATAGCATCTACAGCTGCATGTAAATTCAGCGCAGAGCTATTATGACGCACTAGCAGTAAATTACTACTTATATTACAACGCAAAATACTTCTGTAACAAAATATTTGTGCAGGTATACAAGGTATTTAATTGTGATTGCCTCAGGAACTTCGCCATGTTCCCAAATTTTCGCATCAGTATTTTCCCAGGTAACGATTCGGTGGGACACCCTGTATAAATTGGTCTTAAACTGTAATACTAGATCAAGTTAATGAACAACGGTTAGTAAAAAAGCAAAAAGGATGATAAATGGTAACAAAACATGTTTTTTTAATCTCGCTGAAAAAATTAATGATAGGACTAAAATTAAACTCTATGATTATTATTTTTGTCGTAATTGAAAAATACGCAATCTCTTGATAGAAAAATTTATAATAATAAACAACAATTAATTCATTCAATAATAAAAATAAATAAATAAAACGAAGGCAACGTAAGGTTTCTAACAATAAACATACCTATATGTTGTTTGTTTACAAACTACGTAAAAGTATTTTTTCTGCACTTGTCACAAACAGGACCTAAAAAATTGCATCAAAGTTAGACACCGTCTTTTTACATTATCAATCGTAATAAATAAAATATATTATTTTGCGATCACAACAAAACACAATAAAATGTTCTCCTATTTATATAATATACTCCAATTGCGTGCAGTTCTAGTTTATGCAGGGTGTTTCATTGTGAAATGTAGACGCGTTAACGGTGAATATAGAGCACGTAGGCAATCTCAAAACACCTATTGCAGAAAGTTCTAACGCATCCTCGTTATCGACATACAGGACAATCTTTCAGAATAATTTATATAGGCTGTTGTTTTTGCCTATAACGAAAATTATATATTTTTTTATGGGACCTGCATATATGTTTTGCGTTTTCAGTAGATTGGTAAAGTAGGTAAAGGATCACTACAAACATTACTTTTATATACAGTGATTTTTAAAGAAAATTAAATAGTCAAACTCGGTAAAATATTCTCTTTTTTGTACTTCAAGATTTCACTTCGCCCCAACCCAACCATACCGCCATATTCTTGAAATACTGTTTTCTACAAATACAAGTAATTTTAGACATGTAATAACTGAATAATATAAAGTTTAGCAAATAACAGGAATGTTATTTCATACCACCTGCGAATATTCAAAGGTACCGAAGTAAAATGAATATACAGGGTGTCCAGAAATGATGAGCAAAAAATTCAGGGGATAATTCTCGACTGAAAATAAATGCTACCTCTTTCTATAATATTTTTTCCAAAACTGATTATTAGTTACACGGTGTTAACGTTAAAATTTTATTTTCGATATTTGTAAATATATAACTTCTTAAGAAACTCAAATATTTACATAAAATTTGTAAATCGGGGGTTTTTGCGGACGAGAAATTCAAATATGTTTCTAATTTTGACGTCACAAGAAGGGGGCGCTACTTGTGGCACACCATGTTTCTTTTAAATTGCAGAACTTTTTTGTATCGATGTGACTATCGAAACAATCGATTATCCTACTTGTTTTATTTGAAAAAGTTATATCTTGCTTGTTGCTTGCTGAAGTCGGTAGGCGTAACCATTTTTGAAATAATCCTATTTGATATGCTCAGTGCACCGAGTAAAAACTGCTTTGGTTTCAGGTAAAGTGCCTTTTCTGCTGAAAATACAGTAAAACGTTACTTGAAAAAGTTGTTCAGAATCGTAAATTATGGAGATGTGCATTTCAAGAAGATCCGCGAGGTTTGATGAAACTATTAAACCAATAAAGCATAAAGATTTTATCAAAGCAAATTTTGCAAATCTCCATAATTTACCGTTCTGAACAACTTTTCCAAGTAACATTTTGCTGTATTTTCAGTAGAAAAGACACTTTAACTGAAACGATAACAGTTTTCAATCGGTGCACTGAATATTTCAAATAAGATTTTGAAAACTGTTACTCCTAACGACTTCAATAAGTATACTTTTTTCAGATATAACAGGTAGAAGAATCGATTGTTTCCATAGTCAGATGGATACACTAAGCAACAAAAAAGTTATGTTATTTAAAAGAAACAGGATATGCCACAAGTGGCGCCCTCTACTAGTGACGTCAAAATTAAAAACATATTTGAATGCCTCGTCCGCAAAAATCCCCGATTTACAAATTTTATGTAAATATTTGAATTTCTTAAGAAGTTAAATATTGAAAATAAAATTTTAACTTTAACACCCTGTAACTCCGTTAATAATCAGTTTTGGAAAAAATGTTATAGAAAGAGGTAGCATTTATTTTCGGTCTAGAATTATCCCCTGAATTTATTGCTCATCATTTCCGGACACCCGTATAACGACTGAAAGCGGTATAACCAACAAATTTTTAGGTACAGCAATCTTTCAAAATACGTATTTTTTAAAATTCAGCTGTAAATTTTGTTGCAACATAAACTTACATAGTTCTGCATATTATAAGGTAGAGTTAGAATAGCAAAATAATGTGTGTCATACAAATGCATTTTAACAGTTATTATTTTATTTGAGAAGAATTTAAATAGTAAAAGTGGATACACAAAATATCAATAATTTTGGTTTTGATATTACTTTTGCTGTACGTGCTTTATTTTTCGAGATTTCTGTACCTAAAAAACACCACAAATTTGATCAGTTTACTACGAGAAATACGGCGACCTTAATACCCATCGCCATTTTCCATAAAATTTTGACTATCATGCCGGGGGAGACGTTTTTGTTTCTGGATTTATTTTTTCATCATGCGACGTATTTAGAGTTCGATCGAAATTCACATGAATTGCCAAAAACAGAAAATAAACAGCGCAAACCGATAAAAGGGGGCCTCGGGGTATTTTTGTGAGGTTGTTGATCCATATTTTCGCGGAGCAACGACTCGTTTCTTTACACAATGAATTAATGTGGGATCAGTACGTAGATCGGGCAACTACCTGTATCGGAAGTGTGCTTGTTTTATGACAAACAAATTTACACTTCAAGAAAAGAAAATATAATATATGAAAAAAAATCCTATATTAAAGCAATTAATTATGACTAATAGATAATTATTGATACTTACTGGCGTACATTGCTAGCATTAGCTTTATTTATATAATATATTGTATTATCTTTTTTTATCATGCAGAAATGTGTGTACTTTCATATTAAACATTGAAGGAAACTACGTTTCACCGATTTTGCAACATTTGTCATCCAATGCGTACGAATTTCTAGACGAATTTATAAGATCCGAACTAAGGTCGTCCTGCGCCCATTTGCTTACCGGATCAAAAGTATTTTGTATCGAACATAATAATAATATGTAAACGGATGTATCGCAAATGGGTTGCCTAATGAAATATGTTCATGACTACCCTTAATTAAAAATACTGTAATACATTTTTTTTTCAACACGCGCTCACTTGCTTACCAAACGAATTTAATACCAATCGAAAGTACAAAGCATGAGGAACATGCTAAAGATAGGTTGCCTACTGCTTACTAGTCACTATTACCGGGTTGCTCTGTATAAAGAGGTGAGATGTTACTAGCAATTTGTACTCATATGCTTGCTCATTGAAATATATATTAAAATAAAGATAATTTTATTGCGAACACGGTGGTATAAGGCTGTTTGCGAAAAATTGTGCATGAATCACGGATGCCAGGTTTTGAAATTTCAAAATAGGAGCAAGCGCAGAAGCATTGCACGTACTGTAATGATAGTATACTTATAATTACTTTGAATATAAAAATGTCTTTTAAATACATATTATATGATATCAACATATAAAAACGTCTATCAAAATAATAATATGTTAGTAAAATTTATATCTAATTTAGGAAGAGAAAAACAGTAAATAATATATATATATATTTTTAGAAAACGTTGAAAAGTCATTAACACATTAGTCTCGTGTACATTTTTTTTATTAATATTAAATAATCTAAATACAAAAAAATTATTTAAACATTTTTCAATTACTGAATTCAGAATCCGATTCATCAGTTAAAAGATTATCCTCAAATTCTGAGGAATTGTCATCATCATCTTTTTCAGTTAATGGTAAAACATCCTCTATTTTTAAAGGCGTCTGGTCTCCGACAAAGCCTGTTGGTTTTAAATAACCCTCTAAAAACCAACTGCAGTTTTCAGGGCGTAATTTTGTACAGTAGGGATCAGTTGCGCACACTACTCATAACATTTACAAAGTCAATTACTGAACTGTCAATGTAATTGACGCCAAACACATTTTTGTTTTTTACAACCTGCTATGATAAAAATAATCATAACTTCGATCAATATGAACTAAGAGTACATTTTTTACTAAAAAACTGAAATTTCATATATTTCAGTCAGAAGTCGAAAAAATCAAAGCAATATTACTTCGATTTCCTCTAGGTCAGGACGTATGTGATAAATATTTGCAAATTTTGTTTATAGCAGCGAACAAACGTCATAAAGAAAAAGAGAGTTACCAATTTTCATAAATGTATCTCCGAGATATTTGAGAAACATTACCATCAGGGTGAAATGGTACTTAAGGCATAGAACACTGGAGAAATATTGCCCCCTAATTGCGGAACACCCTGCATTATTCAAGGATAATAATGATGGTTATAAATCACTCGAGTGAATTTTAACCATTATATATGCAAGTATGATACTTTTGTGCATGACTATTTTAGCAAACTTTTTACTGAAAACATTACACAATATTTTGACACTCATAACATGAGAAAGATAATGATGACAATTTCGATTGTTTAATAATAACAAAGTTTTTTTACATTTAGACGTTATATTTAAAGTAGTTATAAATATATTATCATTACAGTACGTGCAATGCTTCTCCGCTTGCTCCAATTTTTAAATTTTAAAGCCGGCAACCGTGATTCATGAACAATTTTTCGCAAGCAACCTCACACCACCGTGTTCGTAATAAAATTATCTTTACTTTAATATATATTTGATATATGAGCAACCAGATGAGTACAAATTGCTAGTACCACCTCACCTCTTTATACCGGGCAACCCGGTAATAGTGACCAGTAAATAATAATAGGCAACCTAGCTTTTGCATGTTCCTCATGCTTTGTACTTTCGATTGGTATTAAATTCATTTGGTAAGCACGTGAGCGCAATGTTGAAAAAAAATGAATTACAGTATTTTTAATTAAGGGTAGCCATGAACATATTTTATTAGACAACTCATTTGAGATATATTTGTTTACACATTATCTTTGATAAAAAATACTTTTCGTTTGGTAAGCAGATGGCCGCAGGACGACGATCTTACTAGCTCAGTAGTACCTTTTACCGTCACCTAAACGTATTCTCTTTAGACTATGCATTTACTATTCCAATCGAGGTTAGTGTATATTTTTATTGTTACATAAAAACCAAATCAGATCGGTAACAGTTTGCTGGAATTTTTGGATCAATGATTTCGATTAATAACTTCTTATAATTTCAGTATTCGATTGCAAACAATAAGTCTCATTTTTTATGAACCCAGGTCTAAAACTAGAACAAATCAGATTTCAATAATTAAAGCGAATCCAAGGCCAAGATTTTTGATAAATGCACAATGTCTGATAACGTTTTAAACGTAAACTTATATAACTTACGTTCAACAGCGTTAACACCAATCGCAGGGGTTCTTATAGATAAAACAGTGTATAGGTATTTGCACTTAAATAAATAACAGTAGAGATGGTAACACATTTAGGTAGATAATATTATTCAAAAAGTACCTACAGTCGCTCTAAAATGATTGAGAATTGAATCCAGTAAATTCATCAGAGCAGCCGTCACATCTAGTTCTCAAATTTTCAATTAATTAGGAAATGTGTTAAATTTACTAGCCCGAATTTCGAAATTCCTTAAATATGAATTTTACCACAACTATTATGTTGCCATGCTCTATTCTTTACCAAAGATAAGAACCAAAAACTATTGCACCATATTTTAGAAAGACCCTGTATAATATAATGGACCAACAATTGTTGTTCTTCTTCATTATAAAACTAACAACGGTATTGAACTTCTGTCGTCTTCCCTTTTTTTATTAATTTCTATTGATTTTGATTTAAATAAGAAATATATAGCAACATACTGCTAGGACTCTAACACTTTATTACATATCTTAGAATATTTCTCTTGTCACCAATAGAAGAATAGGGTGATTTGGTCAAACCTCAAAATACGCTATTTGTCTAATTTTGTGAAGCACTTATGATGCACGTTTAACTCAGAAAATTTGAAGTCGATCTGATAAGTAGTTTTCAAAATATGCGAGGTCAAATAGAAATTAAACGCTAGCCCGGATTCCGAAACGTGACGTCATTGCCTCCCACAGCGTTTCTTTCTAAACTACAGATTTACTTATGATAATAAACTACTTTAATACAAATCTTGTAAGTGCTGAAATGAGAGGTGTAAAAATGCAGCGGTAAGTTCTAAAACTAAATCGTTAATAGCAGCTATGTTTTTCAAATAATGTAGATAGGTACTTAAGTAACTAAAAAATATGTATTTATGTTATAAAATTTTTGGTTAAAATTTAAAGTTTGGTAAATTAATGGCTAATTAAACAAACTTTAAAATTCATACTTTTGATTCCAAATATTTAATGTTTTATATGAAAATGTCTAAAAAAACATTCTACTTGAGATCTTCACAAAAAAGCTACAGACAATAAAGTGCTGCTTATGTTTAAATTAAAAAGACATTTTTTAGAAAGTCTTTTAACAAAAATAGAACTCCTATTTCATACAATAACAATAAAAATAATTAAGTAGATGTTTAGTTTATAAATAGTATTATTCAAATTTAATTGTACACTAATTTCAGTAACTTTATTAGAATATAGTATATTAATTTCTTTTATTGGGCCGCCTTGTAAAACAAAAAATTAAGTAATCAATAAACTCGATATTAAAAAGACTAATAAGGTGCCTAGTTAATACATAATGTTGTTTTATTTTAAAGGTACTAAGTATATGTACATCTAAGAAATTAATCTTAACTAAACTAAAAATCAAGAATAAATTTTACATATATATGTATATTAGAAATTATTGTTAAACTGGTTTTATTACAAATGTTATTATACAACACAATTTACTTGTTTTGGATCCAATATATATGTCGCGCTTCATTAATTTTTGCCATAAAATTCGTGTATTTGGATTACGAGGAAAACAAATAATTAATTTATTTGGACATTTTATCGTTATACTGAGACACTTCGGTACAATACAATAACTATTGCTTTGTTTTAGTATATCTAATAACACCTTCAATATTTGCCAACGACCTTCCTATACTTCATATTCTAAATGCAAGTAAACGGTAGCGAGCGCAACCCGGTATGCTATAGGAGATAGTGACGTTACACATCTGATGCGTCAGAAAATTATATTTTTTTCAGATCGCACTAAAATTACAAAATCATTCATAAAGTGTAATAAAAAATTCTAAATGACCCCATTGAATCCAAAAACAATTATCAATTTCACAATCGTGAAAATATTTTAATAAAATATCTTGGTGCAAAATCGACCGCAACAAACTAAGCATTTTGGCTTTTTTTTATTTGCAACACCCCGCATAGTTTCAGACAAAAGAACAAAGAAGTTATTTCAAGAACAGGGAAAAGCAGTGGCAATCGCTTCCTGGTTTAAAATGATTCCGACAGTTAAGCGAACGCATAACTTATCTTTTTTTCACGATATTGCGTTATACCTACAACCAGCATTGTCGTGTAGGTACTGTATCAACCTCGTCGTCAATAGTTCCATTATCGTTATGTAAAATAAAAATGGACGATTGTACGCAAGTGTCCGGCCTGCATTGGTATCGACTTTTCCGCGAAACCTACGTCACAAGAGAATAAATGCAAACTCATTAAAAAGCCATTTACGCAAAGGACTCCGCTCAGTATCTACGTGCAAACCAAGTAGGCGGTGTACGTATAACAAACACGCGGTTACTTATTTGTTCTATTTCCTACTATCCCTAGACAAACAAATAAGTTGTTTTTCAAATTTGACACCACAATGTAAATAAATATAAACGTCTCCATAAACATGAAATACGCCATTTTAAAAATAAGGCCCAGTGTTCGAGAAATCACTAATACGACACGATTGATAGCCTTTGATAATTTAATTAATTCAGTACAAAATCTAAAAAGTCAGAAGAAAACTAAATTCAAAGGGCATCGCACGTATTTAACACAATTGGTATCCGGAAGACGTGGCTTCTAACAGAGTCGTATTTCCCCAGTTGTTATTTCATTTATTATTATTACCGTTTTATACAGTGCTTCTGTAAAGTAACGCATAAATTCATTATTAGCTAATTATACAATATTATTAAAAATTCTCGAAACAGGTCGATTTTTTACTTTAATTTACTGTTTTTTCAAATAATTTAATATACTGGGCGATCTACCTTCCAGTAATGACGTCATCACCGGTTTTTTAAACGGAACACCTCATTTATCTCCCATTTCCGGATTTCCCTTGCTGAACTGATAAAAAAAAATCATAAGTTGCTTCAAATTGGTACAGGGTGGGCAACAATACCAAAATTACAAGTTATTTACAAATGAATAAATATACTAAAAATTAAATAACATTAGGTATTGTTACTACTTTGATAAACTATTAAAAACACAGCAAACACGGTCATGATGAATTGGCTGAAGACGACGTTGACCGAAGAACTGAATTCTGCGCGTATATGATGCACCAAAATAATCGAAATAACAATTTCATTGCTAACGTTTTATTTTCCTACGAGGCAACGTTTTATTTGAACGGGCATGTTAATCGGCAAATCCACATTGGATGCAAGAATACCATACGCAACAACCACAAAAGGTTAATGTGTAGGCTGCTATTGCGAGAAGAAACAATTGTTGGTCCATATGTTTTTGATGAAAATTTGACAGAAGCATTGTATCTGAATTTAGTAACGCATGACATCCTATTAAAGTTTTATAAATACCTACCTTTGGTATTGTTGCCCACTCTATACCAATTTGAAGCAACTTGTGACACATTTTTCTTATCAGCTCAGTAAGGGAAATCCGGAAATGGAGAAAAAATAGGGTGTTCCATTAAAAAAAATGGTGATGACGTCATTACTCGAATGTAGGTCACCCTGTATATTAAATTATTATTTGAAAAAAAAATAGTAAATTAAAATCAAAAATCGACTTTAATAATATTGTTTATTTAGCGGATAATGAATTTATGCGTTACTTTATGGACGCACTGTATATCACTAAAAGGAAGTACCTAGGCCTATGTTACATACTGTTTGGAAAAAGCCTTTTTAGCCTCAAAATAATAAATTTAATGGCCTCACCTCTAAAAATTTTTTGTTCACGCTTATACGTTATGATGGTTTTATAATACAGGGTGATGCTTAACCTATGCGCATAGACTTGGAAAATTATAGCTGACGACAAATAATGATGAATAGTGAAATAAAATGTAGTGAATTTTTAGTTTCGGAAGTTTACAAACATTTATCAGGAGAATTTATTTGTTTGTAAAAACTAAGTAAACAGGTCAGAACGATATGTTTGGTATTTGTAGCTGATGTAACAACCACTCGCAGAAGTTCACTTGAAGCGGAAGATGCCTTGGATGTAGGGCTTTTGTACTAGCTGCACGTGAAATGGATAGAGGAAGCCGTGACTTAAGTAACGTTCAGATAAAAGTTAGTGCAATGGCACTACAATTGTACTGTTGTATTGGAATTGTATGGTGCTAAATATTATTTACTCTGTTTACATAAAATTACTGTAGACTTAAGAAGTTGGGGAATTTTTCCACTGTAAGTTGGCGACATGCAAGAACTCAAGATTCTTGACCTTCAGGTGAAGAGGTTATGTTTATGTTTTTGTCAACTACGTCCCTATCTACGGAAATTGTTGGTCATTATCACAGATTGTTTTTATCATTTGCCGAATAGTAATTAAAAGCCTACAATCTGCAGGAATAGATGGTCTATTTGAATGTTTGGTTAAATGAGGCCCCACTCTTTTCAGCAAGTCATCAAACATTGCCACTGTCACTCGGGTGTAATGAAAAAATAATCGGCATTCTCATTTCGCATTTCTTTATATAAATTATAGAAATCACCTTGCATGTGCTTTCTGCGGTTAATAGGTCGCACCCACCATCTCCGAGTTCTTCTTTTAATTTTTTGCATGTATAGTTTTTATACATATTGACGACGCTGCGAATAAGAGCAGCAAAAGTAACTGTTTCTAAACCAAACAGTCCTCTTCATCCATTTTTAAAAAACAAATCGATTCTAAACTAAATATCTAAAATAGAATTTAATTTAAAAACCTAACCTGCAAAAATGTAAATCTTCTGTTTACTGTCAAAAAAGCTGTTTTCTGATTGGTCCTTGTATGATTGTTGGAAAAGGAATGGTAAAAGCTAAAATGCTTTTAGCTTCTGCCATACAACTGCAGTACAAACGCGTAACTGTTAAGTTTATCTGAACGTTACAAAAGTCGTCCGTATTTCTCGCCGTTTTACTTCAGTTTCTTTAAACATTTGTAGGTGGGATGAGTTAACATTCCTATTATTTGCTAAACCCTAGATTATTCAGCTAGTAAATGTCTAAAATTATTTTTATTTGTAGAAAACACTATTTCAAAAATATGGCGCCGTTTTTAATAACTTTTCAGCAGTACCAATGCAACCGCACTAATTTTATGTGAATGAAGCTTTAACCTCCGCCAAACTGTGGACTGTGATATCACAAATTGTGCTGCAATTGTCCTAGTAATTATGTCAGTCTACTCCTCGACGGCATTTAAAATCTTCCTTTTACTATACGTAAAAACGCTTCACGTCTTGGATGAAATCAAAGGTTTCCCTTTGGGCGTAAAGATGAGCTGCAGCAACCAAATTTTTTAATAAAACCACAACTGATAAGAAAGTACTGCTACAAATATTAAACATATCGTCCGGACTTCTCTACTTCTTAATTTTTATAAACAAAAAACTTAAACATTTTTATAAACTTCAAAAAATAAAAATATGCTTCTACATTATTTGTCCTCAGCTATAATTTCCCAAGTTTATGCGTATCGGTTAATGATCACCCTGTATAATACGGAGTTTACATTTTCTCTCAACTGTTGGGCAGATTTTGGCGGAGTATTTCGAGGCAAAATTAAAACCAAATAACAATAGTTCTTGTAACTGTCAAATTCAGTACATAAACAACTGATTCAACTATTCCTTTCTAGAAAATAGAGCTGTATCTTAAGGTTTTCAAATACAGCAAAAAGCTGACGCACTTTTCAACAATAGTTTTGTTGGCGACGCATTAAGATTGTGCGAAAGCATTTCGTTAGCCGCAATTTGGCAACTAGGGTTGATATATTATACAGGATGGTTCGTAATGAATGCGCCATATACTAACTGTAGATTTTAGATATTAAAATACCGCGTGAGCCATATTGTGTTAATCTGAATGCCTACAGGGTGTCCGGAAAGTAATGAGACCCAGCTTAAACATAGCTTCCTGTGATCAAACATAATTGATTTAGACAAACTTAGCTTAGTTCAAAAGTGCCTCGTTTAGAAGTTACAGTGTTTCAAAGAAATTTTTTTTTTCTTGTTATGGGCATAATTAATAAACGAAACGGCCAATCATGTTCAAATTTGGTACAGTTATGTTTTATATAAGTACAAGCATTGTGAAGTAGTACGTAGTGCCGCATATCGTAGAGGGCGCTCTTGGCAGTTTTCTTGCAAATAATTTTTATCGTATCTTTTTTGTTGGTCCTAATCTGATGCATTTGACTGAAAATTATGATGGAGAAATTAATTTTGCGTAGAAAAGCTTGTTCCATTGTTGATAAAATGCACAGTTTTCAGTAAACACGCATTTGAAAAGCACATTCCGCACATTAAAATAGAAATAAATTTTCTAATTCGATCAAGTTACCACTTGTCAAACTGACGTTGATACGTTTAAACTAGATAAAATTTGATCAAAAGCCTGTCAGATTAATATCAATTATTGTACTGAGTTAATAATTATCGTTGTATAGTTGTGTAAAGTGTAAATGTAATGTGTAAATATTTATTAAATTATTAGTATTTTGTCAAATTTTGAAAACATACCTCGACATAAACAGTTTTCCAACACAGAACGGAGGATAGGGTTACTGTTTACTGTCAAAATCAATTTAATGGAGGAGCCGCAGAAAGAAGATACAGTTACATGGATAGCTTTTCTATGCAAAATTAATTTCTTTATCACGATTTTCCGTCAAGCGTATCAGAATAGGACTAACAAAAAAGATACGATAAAAATGAGTTACAAAAAAACTACCAAAAGCGCCCCTACGATATGTAGCACTACTAACTCCTTCGCAATACTGTACTTATTTAAAACATAACTACCAAATTTCAACATGATTGGACGTTTCGTTCCTTAATTATGCCCATAACAAGAAAACAATTTTTTTTCTTTGAAGCCCTGTAACACTAAATGAAGCACTTTTGGACTAAGCCAAATTTGTCTAAATCGGTTCTATTTGATCACAGGAAGCTATGTTCAAGCTGGGTCCCATTACTTTCCGGACACCCTGTATATTAAAAAAAGATACTGTATTTTTTTAATATTGGTGATATTCTGAAACAGAGCTTACCCCGACAATAATCCAAATTTATTGACGGTTTTTATGTAACATAAAATACACAAAACAAATCATATTCGTGCAATTCCTTATGATGTATCATAGAAATAATTGTATGAAAATTTAAACAAAGATACATATATCGAAATAAAAATGATATCTAATATTTTAATACACAAATGTAACAATAAATAATGAACTGTTTAAAGGAAATTAATGATTCATTGTGTTCACTATTGTCTACAGTGACAAATATAAGATAAATTTAAGATATTTAGTTATTAAAAACATCGAATTAAAATGTTTTTTTTTTATTTTTCATATAAACAATATGCGATAACATCCTGTTTTGATAAATCGTTACTTATTCCCCTATATCAAAAATATATTTTTAGATAATATTCTGCATCTAACAAATAATATTAACAAGCTTTTTGTTTTATTGCCATTATCTTTCAGGTATATATCTATTGTTGAAAAATAATATCGAAGTGAAAATATGTTTACAAATATACTCTGAACAAACAAGTGAATAATGTTTTAAAAGAGTATTTATACATGTACCAAACAATCAACAAGCTTTATTTTTAACAGAATTAAAGTGCACATGTCTAGTTTTAGCTGGGATTCGTTAACCTGACCTTGTTGTTCTCGGGCTAAACTCTGTGGGAGCAGACCCGCTATCAGTATCTCTGAGCCGGCCCATATATTTATTTCGGCTTCTGTTGTTGATTGCTAAGGTCGCAAAAGCTTCACCGTGACGAAGCGCAAAACTTGTGCGAAGTCACCACTGACGATGCCGACAATGAAGAGCGGCGAAAAGTTTGGAGACATGGTATGTGACCAGTTACAGAAGCGGCTACGGGATATCTCGGGATCACCATTATCCGAGGAACGGTTCAGACCGTAGTAGTGACAATACCAACAACAGGAACCGAAATAAATATATGAGCGGGTCCAGAAATACCGATAGCGGGTCTATCACCACAGAGCTTAATCCGAGAATACCAAGGGCAGGTCAAAAAATTCCCGATAAAACCTGGAGATATGCACCTTAATTCTGTTACTGGCAGCGACCAATTACCGAAATCACGGCATAACAACCCGGAAAATCACTATATTCGGGAAATATAATTTGAAATCAATTTACGTTTATAAAACAATTCCAGAAAATATGATAAATAATTAATCACCACAGAGAATGTGTTAAAAAGTTCGATAAGATAAAATGTAGATAAATATACATTTAGATCAGCAGAGTATTCATGTTCATATAAATAAAAGTCACATGAAGATGACGAAAACACGAATGAGAAATATAATAATAATAATAATTAATAAATATTATATAGTAAACCTGAACTGCCTTCTTTTAAAACAGGCTCGACTAGAAAAATTTCCTTGGGCTTTGGTTTACCAAATTCTCAATTTAAATCAAACTATAAACATTACAGACAGACACATAATTTCAAATGTATTCTATGAATTTACAATAAATACCAGTCACAGAACCAAAATGTTTCAATATAGGAGACAACGTGCTTCTATTTTAACTTAAATAGCTCGAAATAAACATACACGTGTCCAATGCGTGTGCCCTACTAGTCTGATGTACTGCTATCACTATCATTATCTAAACTACACACCATTGACAAAATTTAGTGACATTTGAACTGATAAAGTCTCCAAGTATATTATTTATGAATACCTCAAAGAAGAAATAAATATTCAAGGATTACATAGATTTAATTAATTAGAACTGTTCCAATATAATTAAATTCAAAAGAAAATTTCCAACATATACAGCTGAAAATTGACTGCATACTTTGTATAAAAAAGATAATGTGGCTGTTTGCGCCGTTTACAATTTTCACTATTACAATATTTCGTAGTACTACTAACCAAATCGTGGGGCTAGTAGATACTAAGAATTTACATTATTTTTATGTTAGTTATCGAGCGTTGTTGTGTCATAAACATTAGTTGTTGGTTACCTACCAACTTAGTTTATTAGATATTACGATTATAACGTAAACTTAGGGACCGATGTTTTCCCTTAACTCCCAAATACTATTTGATCAGTGCCAGTGGTTAAGTGATAACATCTATTTTGATCAAATAATATCAGAATTTCTCTCTATTCTATCCCTTATTCTGTTCCTCAAGGTAACAGCCTACAACCTACAGCATTGGGTAAGTCTGGTCGAATATTTCTGACAGTATGAAACCAGTCTGTACCTCTTACTTGAACTATTGTCATTTGACGGTTTGACTCTAATAATGGAGATGATTTTAGCGTTACTGCAGATAGATAAAATCTTTAACAATGAATTTTGCAAATATCTGCAAAGGCGTCAATATATCCTATAATTTAGTACTTATATTTTGTCGTATTATAATTTAATAATAGTAATATGTTTAAAGAGCCCATTATAGTTTTGTTCGGCTAGTTTTAAAGTTGTTGGATTACAATTTTATTGCTTTTTGCAACAACCAAAATTTTGAAGAAGTGCTTATGCCTCAGAATATTCCTGATAGGTACATACATGTCGGTATTATAAATTAAATATTAGGTATATTATATTATGTATAGTTCACCTATATATGTTATTGGAAAGTCTTTGTGTGACTAATGATAAAATAAAGCAAAAACAAACGAATTTCCAACAGTTTCCAGAACGGTAGAAACTTCGATTGCTTATGACTCACTTCCACCAATATTGATATCACAGACATAATTCTCAGAATGAGAAATATCTGCAGCTAAGTAATTTCGAGAAACACTTTATGATTCAGCTTAAATTTAAGGCAAACGTAAATACGGGTAATTTTAAAGAATATTAATTACTTGTACACAGTACCCATATATTTATGAAACTACGTACTTATGGCATACGACCATACGAGAGATACAGGGTGGTCTTTAAGTAATGACCAATGGAAACTAACTAGATTTTTCATTTCAAAATATTATGATTTAAGCCAATATGCCTTAGTTAAGTTATCAAATTTTTGTAAACTAAGTTAGATATTTGCAGCATCTCAATTTATAGTTGTTTAAGCATGCCTAATATACTTTCAATTTACGTTTAAAGACTATAAAGCTATGAGATACAACCCAGGGGAATGGCAATTTACATCTAAAATAGGATTTTTATATAATTATAAAAAATATAATTAGCGACGAAATAGAACTAAATCAAAGAGTGTTTAAAACAGATATCTCGATTATTAGAGCTTAAACCCAAGCACAGTGCACCACTGACATTCTATATTTCGCAGTTTACAGGCTTTCGCCCATAAACCATTTTTAAAATGTTGTTATTTCGAACTGAAGCCATACCAATAAATATGAAACACCGTTGAGGTAAAACATAACGTAACGGGAAATAAAATCGAGGTTGTGGTATTCAAAAATGTTGCGAATCTCATTCCGTTGTTCGAAAATCGTGTGGCGCAGAACAGAACAAAGATACACGCCGTCTATCCACGCGTCAACGACGACCTTGCCGAGCGCCAACGATAAAAACAAACTGTGGCATATTTTAATAAAAATGTAGGTAGCACTGGCTGTACATCGGGATGGTAACTTGCGGATAAAGAACCCCCTAATCCTTTATCCGTGGCAAATGGCAGACATGTCGTACCGATAGGGGAAGAATTTAGAGATATACGGAGGGGAAAGTCAAATGCTAGAAATTCAATTTTTCGCCATAATGAACGCGGAGCGGCGGTCGATCAGCTGAGCATTGCGTGGTTGGAAGGCCGCTTCGAGGCCGTCCGATTTCTCGCCGTTTCAATAGCCGCAGATCGGGGCGTGGGACTCGATTTACCAGACAATTCGAAAGTAAAGCTAAACAATTTCTGAATTACCCAAATCGAGAAATAACGGAAAATTCACCGATCCCTCATTAAGTTAATGAGACAGAAGAAACTGTATTAATTTTTAAATGAACAAAATGTTAATATAACAGAATATAGAATTAGGATTGAAATTTTACGATATTTACACAACTAAGTTTACAAAAACATGAGCATCACAAAACAAATGGATGCAATAAATAACCAGTTATGTACAGGGTGTGAAAAAATGAGAAGTTTCTCATAATTAAAATTGAGTAAATATTAAAACTTTCTATGTTCTATAATTGTCTTATTGCCTGATTTCGGATTTTACTGTATTGATACTTGATTGAACTTGAACAGAGAAAAATCAAAGTAGGCACTGAAATTGTTGCATATGTACAGGGTTATTCATTAATTTTAAGCCACTCTTTATTATCGTTATTATTAGAAATACAAAATAAAGATTCGAAATATTGACGTCTATTACCTTGGCAAGCCAACATCAGCGGCCGCCAAAAGCAAGTACTGGATATTTTGTTGCTAATTTGTACCACCAATTTCAATTTTGTACCTTGTGTCGTTTTCGAGAAAAATTATTACGCTAGCGGCCCATCGAATTACTCCGCAACTAACAACGATAGCAACGCGATTTTTGTATCATATTTTGTTGCTCGTCGAGTAGTTTCTGCCAGTGTATAGTTTTTTGTTTAATATAAAATTGCCCATTCGACTCATACTATCAGTTAAAAATTTGTTGCTGCTTTGCGATCGTCTAAAATGAAAAATAAAATATCGTCGCCAAAAACAAGTGGTGGATATTTTCTTACTGTTCTGTTGCTAATTTGTAGCACCAGTTTTAATTTTGTACCTAGTGCCGTTTTCGAGAAAAATGAATTACACCGCAACTCACAACGATAGGAAAGCGTGTTTGTACCATATTTTGTTGCTCGTCGAGTACTTTCTACCAGTGTAGCATAATTTTTTAAAAAATATAAAAAATTGCCCATTCGACTCAATCAGCTAAAAATTTGTTCCTACTTTGCGCTGGTGTAAAATGAAAGATAAAATATCGCCGCCAAAAACAAGTGGCGGATATTTTGTTACTATTTGGCTACTTTGGTTTTGACTACTATATTGGCGTAATGTTACTCTAGCACGCACCATTTTTCTCGCAAAAGGCGCAAAGTACAAAATTTAAACTGATGGTACAAATTACCAACAAAATGGTAACAAAATATCCACTACTTGTTTTTAGCGGCGGTATTTTATTTTTCATTTTAGACGAGCGCAAAACAGCAACAAATTTTTAACTGACTGAGTCGAATGAGCAACTTTTTATATTTTTTAAAAATTATACATAGGCAGAAAGTACTCGACGAGCAACAAAATATGGTACAAAAATCGCTTTGCTACCGTTGTTAGTTGCGGAGTAATTCGATGGGCCGCTGCCGTAATGTTACTCTAGCACCCAGCATTTTTCTCGAAAAAGGCACAAGATACAAAATTGAAACTGGTGGTACAAATTAGCAACAAAGTAGTAACAAAATATCCACCACTTGTTTTTGACGATTTTATTTTATTTTTCATTTTAGACGAGCTCAAAGCAGCATCAATTTTTTAACTGATTGTATGAGTTGCATGGACAATTTTTTATTTTTGAAAAAACTATACACTGGCAGAAAGTACTCAACGAGCAACAAAATATGGTACAAAAATCGCTTTGCTATCATTGTTAGTTACGGAGTAATTCGATGGGCCGCTGGCGTAATAATTTTTCTCGAAAACGGCACAAGGTACAAAATTTAAATTGGTGGTACAAATTAGCAACAAAATAGCAACAAAATATCCAGTACATGTTTTTGGCGGCCGCTGATGTTGGCTTGCCAGGGTAATAGACGTGAAAAATTGTAGGGCTGTAATCGAACCCCTTTAATAAGTAATGGAAGCACAGTGGCCTACAGAAGTTAAGAAGTACAAAAAGCAACAATACATTTTTTAATGGGACGCCCTGAGTTATTGTTGAACTATTTTTTTTTTCTGATTGCAAAAGTATTACAAGAAATATTAAAAATCGTATTTAAGCTATTTATCATACAAACGGAAATTACAATTTTCAAAGTAGTCTATGAAAATGACAAGTATTCTGTCATTATATGACATTTATTTAATCGAATCAGTTGAAATAGCTAAATGTTTTATAGTTTTCTTAATAATTTATTAATTTTTGATAACTCGAAAACGGATAAAGGGTTGTCGTATTTTTTAAATCAGAAGTAAAAATTCAATACACAGGGCGTTCCATTAAAAAATATATTATTGCTTCTTGTGTCTCTCAACTTCTGCACGCTACTGCGATTCCATTAACTTATTAAAGAGGTGCAGTTACAGCCCTATAACTTATATTCGAAATTTTGTATCTCTAATAATTACAATAATAAAGGGTAGCCTAAATAGTACATATAATGGTTAACCCTGTACCTACTCGCTCATAGTCATAGAGAAACGGAACTAATGAAAAAAAAATTAATTTTTTGAATTTCCATCGCTTACTTGATTTTACGGATTTCAAATCATAACCAATTTCGTTCCACAAATAAGCAGAGCACGAATCCCACAAAGACATATTTCAGCACCACCTAACCTTTTTATCGTTACACTCATCTGAAGACACCCTGTATTAATATACATGAAAAAATGTTTAACGGTGCTTCAATGCCACAGGAACACATTTTTCTTTTTTTTAGTGCTGACAATAACTAAGTCAGGATGCGTGTTTTTGAAGCTAAACCATGAGGATATATTATTCATACGACATAATTCATAGGACCTTGACTTTTTCTTATAGATCGAAAACTATATTTTCGTAATATTTTTAGCTTAATGATTTACTATTAAGACAATTTCTTGTGGAAACTTGGAATCTGGTATAAAATCTCAAAATATGTTTTAACTGAACACAATATGAAACAAATAAGTAAATTAATATTTCTGCGTATTTTTTTTAGAAATCACAATTTAGTTTATAGTTATTCATAAATATTTTGTATTTGAGATGTTAAAAAAGGTAAAAAATAAAATATTTTGGGAAGTACGATGATAGTCCATTCATATACGTTTACGTATATACATGGTTGGCGCAGACCTGATCCCGCAAATTTAAAGTAGCAACAAAACTAGATGATGAGAAAAGTTCAAAACGGTACAAAAGCGCAATAGGCACGAGCAGGAATCCTGCTTCCAGCGTGTTTCTACCCTTATTTACATACATTTTTTAAGGAAGTCTAAAAGACAATACAAAATTTGTTTCGGAATTCTAGCTCAATGTTTAAAAAATGGGGCAAAACCCTCTTTTCCTGCGGAAAGTCGGCGCCTATGACAATCAATTATTGTCCGAGATGGACTACCGTGCGGTCGTTTTGCAACGTTGTGTAGAAGCGACGATAATAAACATTTGTATTAATAATAATAATGCCTAAGTACCTGATAGATAACAGTTAATCCGGTTAGCTGCGGTATTTTAGTATTTGTTCTTCGTACTTTCGTTGCACACTGCCAAAACTACATTTTCACTCCTTGCAGATTCGTCATAATTATCCACATATATATATATAACATATTCGACATAAAATACTTTATTTAATTATCATTAAATAATAATCTACATTTTGTAAATAATTTTTTTCTTTCAAAGCAGCGTAAACCGATACACGTGTCAACGCGATGACCTGTCACTACGTTCGACACCTTTGACTTCGGCCGAATATACCTAACCTCGCGGCTAACAGAAGGCCAGTGACGGCGATAAATAAGGATTTAATATAGCTTTGAAAAAACATTTTTTTCGCTTTATAAATAAGTTTGGACATTTTTTGATAAATGATTCCGTTCATTCTTATTTTTACCTACCCCTCTTAAAATATTTGTACTAAGTCATACCCTGTATATGTAAAAAATCATTTTATCAGTCCTAGCTGCAGACTTGGCACGTGACGACTAAAAACGAAAAATAAAAAAATGACCCACATCACTGCGTGAGTCGCCACGTGCCACACCAGGTTATCATCTGATCGCTGGTCTCGTCACCGTCAACAACAGGAACTAGCAGCACCCCACGTACATTTAACAGTAATTAACGCAACATCTGCGACAAGTGAGCATGCCATCTTTTTGGCGGATCAAAAGTCGTTTAAGGAATTATCCTGAAGCACTATTGACAATAAATCAATAGCAATATAAATAAAACATTTAACTCTCTTGATATTTCATAAGGACTCTATGATTGTTCACAAGTAGAAAAAAACAGTTCTCAATTAATCATTCAAGAATTGTTAAAGAAACACAAACAAGAAAATTTATTTTATTTTGACTAATTACACCTATCAAAATTTGTCGCAATATCGCTGTTGTACCCTGTACAATCAATGGTTATCCCTCTTCATTGACCCAGATAATAGATAAAGTTGCCACGTGTTATGAAGAAGGAAGTCAATTACTTCGATTATATTGACAATAGACGAAAACAAAGAACACAAGTATGTACACAACAGCAAATTTCCTTCTCAGCTTGTGGAAAATAAACAACATCAACAGTTTAATTACATAGCTTCTCATAAACAAGATATTATTAATCCATAACTTGCGTTGCGTACAATCTGAAGTTAATTTTTTTGACTCGTTGGCAATTTCTCTACCCAAAAATAATACTGAGAAACCTAAACTGTAGACATATGTGGTGGAGATGTTTGAACACACTTTTCATTATTAAATGCGGCTAATTTTAAACAAGAGTGCAAAATATATATTTTTTTCTCCAACACAATCGCACTGCAGATAACCAATATTTTAAATACAACCACAATATTGCAGTTAAAAACATTAAATATAGTAAAAGAATATTACGCAAAGCCCAATGGTCTGGCTCTGGTAAGCTGAATTTCTGTAACTGAAATTCGCAAAATTACATTTTCTTTAATAGCTTGATAGCTACACCCAAAAATCTGCATACCACGAAAAAACGTTTTAAAATAAGCAAAACGTCAAAAATAATTTCGTATTCTGGAACATTTTCCGAGTCATTTGAACGAGGAGAAGTCGGTATTGTGCCTTCCGGGACTATGCACGTCATTTCCCGACGATAATTCACATGTAAAAGTTAATTTGAACATTTCGAGTTCATGCCGCCTAATTCAAGGTAATTCAGGTTAGTACAATATAAACGTTCATACATTCATGTATTGTAATGCTGACCAATATGTATATACCAGTAATGCTTCTAATAGGCAAACCTTCTTCTATAATACAGGTTGTCCACAATACTAAAAGAGCTTGTATATGTGACCAAAACTAACAAAACATTCTTATAAAAAATATGTCCAATACGAATAAATAGTTTTTCTACATATTTCAAAATTAAGACTATACAAAAGCCCTTTTAATGTAATTTGTCTTATGTATCAGCACTATTAAAAGAAAACAATAGATTTTCCTTCAAACTGTAACGTGCGACAACATTGCAATACCTGCACTTCACTTCAAACTACAGATCAAACATCGTTTAAATGTCCACCTCGTCTACACGAGCGAATTCGACGAACCCAATTTTTAATGCAATAAATCGGACGTGATCTGACGAATTTAGCGTTCAATGTTCAGTCTTAATGCATCAAGTGTTTGTAATCTATTTGCATAGATCTTAGATTTCAAACAGACCCACAAGAAGTAATCTAAAGGAATTAAATCACAACTTCTTGGAAGCCACTGAACAGTTGTATTCCTTTCGTCAAACTTTTCTTACAAAACGTTGATAATTTCATGAGGAGTGTGATATGTGACACCGTCTAGGTAGAAGCCTCCAAACCAAATGCATCTAAATTTGGCTGCAAAAACATATGTCGGTGTCGTTCACCATTCACTTCTAACTGCATCTCCTACCTCATTACGGAAAAAATGGTCCGATAATGCGATCATGCTATAAACCACACCATACAGTGACCTTTAGAAGATGCAAAGGCTTCTCGTGAATCTATTGTGTATTGTTTCCACTCCAAAAATGGCAATTTTGATTGTTAACATATCCGCTAAACCAAAAATGAACTTCAGTTATTCACATTCTCATCAAAACGCAAACCACTGTCAAGAATTACTCCTAGATTTCTTGCATGGTTATAGATAAGAACCGGAATGCCATCATTACCATCAATCAAAACATTAAAATTGTGTTTTAAAACTTGTACCTTATTCTTACTACCAAAAAATATAATTTTAGATTTACTGGAGTTCAATTTTAAATCATGCTTCTCCAATAATTGTTTAATAGTTTGTAACCTCAAAGCTGATGGTATCACTTGCAAGCTGAGAATCATTAAAGTAAAAATACTGTTGTGTTATCAGCGTATGCTTGTAGTTTACACTGTTAAACAGTTAATCAGTTAATTCCAAAATATGCCAGCAGTATAAATTATGAAAAGCAAGAGACCTAAACTCGAACCCTGAGGAACGCCAGAAAGAACTTCTCAACTGGTAGAGAAAATATTATTAACAAGTATACGCTTCTTCCATATAAATAACAGTGCACGTGAATCCATTGTCAAATGCATAATATTTAAATTTAGAACACAAAAACTTATGATTGTATCAAAAGCGTTACAAAAATCCAATAAATCCACAACACTAACCAATTCCAAGTCTTGTGTTTGTTTTAAGTCATCTGTGACAGTTACTGGAGCAGTCGAAGTACCACTTCGCTTTCTCAAACCACATTGTGTCTGAGGCAAAAGGTCGTTATTTGTACAATAATTATATTATTCTCAGGTCAGAAAGGAAAGAAGGGTTATTTTTTTTAAGTAAATTTTTTGTTTCGGCATGAAAGGAAAGTTTGTCTCTTAGTACAACAATTAATTATGTGAGTCACATAACGATCAATAAAGAGACTGCAGTACTTCAACATAATGAAAGAAGGGTATATCTTTATTTATTCTATTATTATAAAAGATTAGTTGATCATCACATTTATTAGACATAAAAATGCAGCAAAATAGTTGTTAATTTTATCAGGATCAGCCAAATCAAAGGGCAAATTCTTATTTATACTTGAATGTATACTGAGTTGAGCGCCTTCCAGGTTTGCTTATAATTTTTTTTGAGAAGCAATGAATTCCAAGTACCTTTTTTCCCCCCGTTGACCCATAGCTACACAGTAATTACGAAGATTAAGCACACTTAAATTTTTGAAGGGCTTTATCCCTTTGCTTCAGTATTAATTTTAAGTTTGAAGTTAACCAAGGGGCCCAGAGTTTAATAACTCTTACATTTATAATAGAAATATGCACATCAAAAATAGTTGTAAAGAATTTATTAAAAATTAATGTCTTTTCATCAATATTATTTCCATAAATCAGCTCAAACTAAGAGAGATTATACAAGTCATTTAAAAAATCAATCAAACTATAGTGCTTAAAACAGCGATATAATAGATCTGTTCCAACAGTCGTCGAGAATTTGTTCAGAACTGTCGGAGATGTTTGACCAACTCTTACGTCGCATTCGCCGAAAATACATTAACAACTGAACTGAATAGTTCTGGACGGTTGGGAATAGATTCTTGCCGTTATTTTAACAAGTTTAAGTTTTTTAATGCGAATAAATTTCAGGTTGCAAAAAACCATTCCGTGATTCGATATAGGTATCATCAATGGAAATGGTACCAAAAGACTCAACAATATTAGTATTGGTAATACACAGGATCAATCAGCGTATATTCCGGACACCCTGTAGAATTGTCCCACGCTTCCCACCGTTAGGTGAATAATTAGGCCGGACAAGGTCGCGTATGGCGACGACGTCGCACACCGCCAGTCGTCCGTCGTCCGCGGCACGGCGACGTCACAAAGACGAAGAGGATGTTCTCCTCCTGTCCTTCAAGCGCACAAAGAGAAGGCGAAGGGGCATGCGGCTGCGGCAGCCGGGCTCCCAGAGGCGGCCCCACGTGAACTCCTTGCCGCCTTGCCGAGCGGTCACTGAACCCTCCAGTGTCGTCTATTATTCGCCATAGAGGCGTTGCGTAGCGTTCCCCGCGAGGGAGAGATATAGACAGAGGGACACCCCTGCGTGACTGTTGGGCCAAGAGCGATGCGGGTAATGAACGGGCGAGTGAGTTAGATGTGCGATTTTGGAGAAACGGCGACTCCACAGACGCATAACTATGGGGAAACCCGCGCGGGTCGAAGTACCGCCAGAAAAAAAATTGCCGGCCACATGCCCAGCACGAAACGGAAAATCAATGCTTGATCGTTACCCTTCTCTTCTCTTCTGCAACTGAAGGAGTTGATGGAGACAAATTAATATCTATTAATATACAGGGTTTCTTGCAAGTCGTTAAAATAATTTTAGGAGGTGATAGAATACTTGATTTTGAGTCGATTGAAACAAACATACCTATATACCAAGTGTTACAATATTTGTGATAATTAATTTTTTAATATTTTTTAATTTAACCGTGCTGTTCTACTATTATTGAAGTGTAGGAAAAAATATTTTTTATAACAAATATTTCTATACTTTTTTTTATTAGGAATGAATGGATTATTTAAATTATTTAACTAATAAAATGCAAAGTGGCTTCGTTCGTAAATATGGTTTTTCTACTTTGTAAAAGCGAAGAGTCTAATTTAAACGGTGATTTTATTTAAACCTTTGTGTGCAGGTTTATTCAGATATCATTAAAAACTTACCTAAGCAATGCTCTTTCAGTTCTTAGGAAATATAATTCTGTTTCTGGTAGCAATCAATTACCGAGGTCACAGCATTACCGGAAAGTCACTATGTATCAAATGATTACAAATGTATAACCCCGAATCCCGGGATGGATTCGATGGAATGTCGATATACTATGAAAAATTATTATTAATTTAAGTTTTATTTATTTAAAAAGGATAGAATGGTAAATGACAAAAAATATTATAATTAATATAAATTTTGGAAAAAATATATAAGAAAAACTAATTCATCCAGCACATTTAAAATTAAACGCAAACGAATTTGTACTTAAACTTGGCTGAAATGGCCACAAAGACTCTTTCAGACCTTTATGTCTTAAAAATATCTAGTAGACTGTAAAGCCGTTGTTACTTTGTAAAAATTTGATCAATGTTCAATTTTTTAGACCTAATCACTAAATTAAATATATCTATTAATTAATTATTCTGTGGCCTAGTATTTCACATTAGACCGCAACGTGTATATAAAATTGACAAGGTCAAAACCGAAAATCCCGGAAACCAAGCTGGCGGCATCCCAGGATTTTTGGGGCTGAAAATCCCATGATGTTTCTCCTCAGTAGGCAGGCAACTTAACACAAACAGAACAGTAGCGGGCCGTGATTGGACCCTTGGGGTACTCCTGCGGAGCAATATACAAATTGGATTTATATCTATTGTAAGCTGCAAACTGCGGCCTTTCTATGAGATTGGGTTTAAAATCTTAAAAGAACAGGACGACGACAAAGCAACGTCAAATCAGGCGGAGCAGAGAAAAGATCCGTTTTGGCGCATCTCATGTGACACTGGCGTGTTTTATTGTCCTGGCCGGGCTCTCTTCGCTCTAGACAGTCTTTGACCTTTGCAGCCTATCCTGGCCCATTGCCGGCCGGCGCTGCGGCGGATGCTGCCAGTGCACACAAATAAACACAACAAACGCACAAGTATTTGCGCGCCTATATTTATAACAGGACCTGGCCTCGGTGAATCTTATTAGCTCGCGTGGACGTTATTTTCGATTTTTGTTTATAAAGGGTGTTCCAAATTGGACCCCATAACGCTGCTATCTCGGAAACCGTCGGAGATAGCGAGATAGTTAAATTGTTGAGTCAAAGTAGCGTAACTTAGTATCTAAACTTCCTTAGAGGGGAATGAAAATAACCGTACCTTCTCGAATATCTCTATTTAATTTTATATTGGCGTCAGGGAATTTTCCAACTCTTTGAAAATTATCAAAAGTTACACCCGTGCATAAAAAAGAAGCAAAGAATGATTTAACGAATTACAGGCGTATTTCCATTCTAAGCAATTTTTGTAAAATTTTTGAAATAATCCTACACTCCTATATTACGCATCATGTCTCTTCTATGATCATACCGGAACAACACGGTTTCAAACAAGGACGATTCACTACAACGAATCTTATGTGTAAGACGCAATTTATATCTGATGTTCTTGATCAAGGTGGTCAGGTAGATGTCATCCATACCGACTTCACTAAAGCATTTGATAAGATTGATCATGTTTTACTATTACGTAAACTCAACACCTGCGGCTTCTTCCCCACCTTAAACTATTTCAGTACTATCTAACCGATCGCTATCAGTTTGTTCAATATCGTAGTTTTAAATCGCTTACTTTTTCTCAGACCTCTGGCGTTCCCCAAGGCTCTATATTGGTCATATTTTATTTGTAATATACAGGGTGAATCTTAAATAAGTACAAATATTTTAACTGCTGGTGTAGTTCGTCATATAGATCAGTCTAGTGAAAGCCATTTTTAAAAATTTCTAATATTTACGGAGATATTAATTTTTTTTAAAAATACCCACATTTTGAGGACCGCTAGCAGATTTCTCATCCATCAACCTAATGAAACATATGATTTGTTGCGAGGTTGCCATATCTCCTTCAATATAAATATAATATATATAATAAAAATACTTGTTTTAAGCATAAGTACAGTAAAATTGGGTATGTAGTATGATACGCAGCAATATTAACATAAATTTTAACTTCTGAACTAACCTTACTATACTTAAACGATTAAAAATGAATTTACGCAAGTTCAATACTACCGTAAAATATTTAGAAAGATATTACGTGATATTACTATGTCCAATGTTCAAAAATTATACATAAATGTGCACACAAGCTTACCTGTTTGTTAAAAAATTAACTATTTAATCAGTAATCCACATTTCACAAGTTAAATGTCATTGTACACTGTTAGAAAGGGACACAAAACACAATTTCCTTAAGTTATTTTATGAAGAATAACGAAAAACTATGATTTTCACATATTAAATTTAATTTTCGCAACATAACCCGAAATGAATCAGTATTAACTATTTCGAATACAGAACCATAAGTGACTTCGCACTTTAATCAGTGAAAAAATTTTTAAAAATAAAGGTACACACAATAACAATATTAAATAACAAAATAAGCAGCTTGACGTATGCGTTTAATATCAAGAAAAAATGTATAAAATGCATACATTTAGACGGCAGATCCAGCAAAGTAAGTATTTTCTCTCTAATGAAATGTGTTGTGGGTTGCCGGTACAAACGGGAAAGGGAAATATACTGGACGAATTATTAAGAGATCGATTTATTATGGGCTTTTCAAAAGGCGCAGCTCGAGACAGATTTCATGAACAAACCTAATAGACTTCAAATGAAAAATTAGTTGCAAAATTTAAGGAGGGGTTGTTCTATTAGGCTTAGTAAGGGCGCATGCTCCAACATGGAAGCAGTTTTTTCCGGAACATGGCTTATATTAAACCAGCTAACTTATTGACTACTATTAAAGATATACCCAACAATAATTGTGTTTTCATTGTGAAAACAGGACACCTGTATAGAGTTGCCTATTTGTATAATTCCTTAATTAAATATAGCCGCAAGCAACATGACATGATTTTATTATAAATTTTTTTTTAATTAAAAATATTTTAAATGTGCACAAAATTTGTTTAAACGTATTCAAAATTATTATGAGACAATAATTGTGTTCTTCATTGTGAAAACAGGACACCTGTATAGAGTTGCTTATTTGTATAATTCCTTAATTAAATATAACCGCAACCAACATGACATGATTTTATTATTTATTTTTTTTTTAATTAGAAATATTTTAAATGTGCACAAAATTTGTTTAAGCGCGTTTTTTATTTAAAATGAAAAAGTGTCAACTTTTATCAAATTTTATTATTGCTATTTTCATGCATTATGTGGGGTTAGCAAGTTTGACTTGGGCTTCCGATAATCTGTCATTAATAAAAATAATATAAAATGTTACAGTTGACGAAATTCGCTAAAAGTTGAGATTTTTTCCCCCCATCAAATAATTCGAGCGAATATTCGATTTTAAAACTTCCTTGAAGCAAAGACATTTGTGTAACACTGGCAACACTGTGAACCACACGTTCAGCTGCTGCACTATGACTCAAAAGTATGAAAGGGTCTGCCTAGGCCAGCGGTCCTCAACAAGTTTTCTGCTGAAAAATTACGAAATTTATTTAAAATTTCACTTTTTTATTTCTGATTTTTTTGTAAAAAAAACTATTAATTATGTGTTCTACACACAAAACTATACTGCTGGTTAAAATATTTGTACTTATTTAAGATTCACCCTGTATATTAACGATATTGTCAATGACCTAAATGTCAGGTACTTTCTATATGTCGGTGATGTAAAATTATTTTCTAGAATTGACTGCTGTAGGGACTGCGAAAATGTGCAAAGTAATCTTTGTAAATTTAACAATTGGTGTGTTACAAATAAGGTACCACTAAACGCAGTGTAATTTCTTTCGGTCGTATGACGCGTTCTGAAGTAGTGTGGTAGTGGTGAGGTATAGGAATAGTTCGTGGTATGGGCATAGTGAACATTTGGCGTGGCGATGGAATAGCGGCGAAGTGGTATGAAGGGAGTGACGCCACTGCACGTCACTTGCTGGCCACTTTAGTGCGCGCCTTGCCTAAGATTGACTGATATTCTTGAGAGACCTGTAGTTATTAAAGATTTAGCAATTTTATTTGAGTCTAAACTTAGGTTTGCACAGCTTATGGACGTTTGCATAGCGAAGGAATACAAAACCTTGGCTTTATTATACGTAATTCGAGAGAATTTAAAGACCTCTCTACTCTTCGTCTGTTCAAAGCTTGAATACTGCTCCGTCATATGGAGCCCAATTTATGAATGTCATATTTCTGCTCGCCCACTTAGGACAAATGACGCATCGCGAAGAAAGCGTCATTTTGATCCTGCTTCCGTACCCTGAAAACTACTCGCTTGTCATGATTTTGCCACTCTCACCAATATAACGCAGTTCACATAATGTGGATGTATCGTTAAAATATCCTTTTTCTCATCAGTACAAATTCCTGTTAATGTCTAAAATCGCATTTAAATCGTCCACTATTTCGTATGATATAACGAATTTCACATAATGTGGATGTATCGTTAAAATATCCTTTTTCTCATCAGTACAAATTCCTGTTAATGTCTAAAATCGTATTTAAATCGTCCACTATTTCGTATGATTCTCCTAAACACAAATAACTGCTCTGCAGTTGATCAATTATTCAAAACTTCTCTCCTAACTTATTGCCAACTGCCAATAGAAATTGCGTCAGTAGGATCAAAATTTGAAATTACAAGTTCGACAATTTTCAAATATTTATTAATAGATATCTGCCCCGCCACATTCCCCTGATTTTGGAAATGTTTTGCGAAATGTGTCACTTATTAAAAACAGTAGGAAAACATTATCATGTCCTATACCTAAAATTAACATTTTGCCATTTACTCAATACAATGCATACCGAGATGCATACTTTTTACGAAACGCGTTTTAAATATGCATATTTTCATACAGTAGGTTGTGAAAGCGTACTGTGATGATCGAGGACACTGGATTACCTAACGTTTTTGGTTGTTACATATGTTCTCATTATTTTTAATGAATGAATTCATTAATAGAAAAAAATGGATTTCCATCGAATTTTTCAAAATGTTGAAATTCGAGGAAATTTTTTGGACGCCCAATATAAGATTTTCATGTGCAGCTAATGGTTTCCAGAAGAACTATATTTAATTTATATTATTTCCAAAAATCGATACTCTAGCCAAGAGAATTCATAAGAAACACTCATTTTTGTGTTAGGTATTACATCACATTACATCTGTCAAAAATTTTGAATAACGAAACAACGAATCGTTGATTAGATTTACTAAAAATTTCACGAGGACTTCGAATATGTAAGAACTTGTATGAATGAAAATATTAAAATAACGTAATTTTTATTCCGTTTGGCAACCTTGCCAATTACACATTAAATGGACAACCGGTAGAATAACTAATATAAGTATATTCAGTCATCAGTAATGCCATATATTTTTTAATTTTTGTATTCAAAAACTTACATGACGTGAAAAGTTGTCTTGGCTGTTAAAAATTCAATGTTTTCCTAACAGCTAACACCTAACATTGCACCGAATATTTGACTCCATATTTGAATACAGAAATAAGCATGTTTTTTCTATTTTCACCAACTCAAATATCTTTTATCTCATCCCATATAAAAAGAAAACCTGTACATGAACACCCAAAAGGTACTCCTATTGTGTCTATGGAGCAGGTATATAGAACAATTTTAAACCAGCTACCTGTATCGAATAGAAATTTTACGGTAAGCTCAGATTAATAGGGTAGAATAGACTAAATGGAAGTTTACAGAAAACATATTTCCAAGAGGTGAAAGTACTGTCAAGAAGGAAAAATAATTATACACGCTTAGGAACTAAATATTCCGTAAGATAACGCTTCTTGCAACAAACACAACAAATGGTTTCGAGTTCGAGATAAGGATATTTTATAATCATTAAGAGACTTGTAGCCATGTATAAAATATATGTATTGATTGTAACAATATGTAATGTAGGCAGATCAATTCAAGTGAGACATATATGTAAAACATTTCATTAAGAACATTTTTTATTCTCCAATAATTTTGATAAATATAGCAGGTGTTTTTTTTCATTTTAAATCAATTAATCAATCAATTTATAATTTAAAGAGTTATGTACCACATACATTTTTCGTGTAACTACCACTTTGTGACACAAGTCACAATCACAAAATAAAGAATACAAATATCTAAAATGAGGTATTACCCAATCATTATTTTCAGTAGAAATTGGTCCGTTTAGGCAGATTTTCATATTAGCTTGGCTTGCACAGATATATTAAAAGATGTTCTTCTCTTGGCATATCGCTCAAAAGAAACTTTGAAACTGGACAACATTATCAAGGCAACCCAACTGGATCCAAATGATATCAGAGTATTTACACACACCTCAATTAAAACAAAAATTTTAGAATCTGAAGAAACAACTATGGATCTGAAGTTGGCAACTCTTACGAGCCCTTTCAGGCATGCGTTCATATGGAGCCTTTCAGACGTTTTAGACGATATGTGTATATGACACTATCCCTTCTCACTTCTTTCTTCTTCTTCAAAAGATACCAACATCTCGACATCCATCCTACTTGGGCCGTTGACAAACAATGGCTGAACTGAAAGGCCGTATTTAGCAAGTCAGTATCTCGCATACAGTATATTCGTCAGAAAGGGTTCTAACGACAATACTCGACTCGACAATATGAATTAATATACTTGTACTAAAAAAAACATAGAACAGCATTTTCCAAAACGAGTTATAACAGCTACGAGGCTCATACCACAAGTAAGTGCAAATGGGAAAGCCATTTTATTGAACGTCATGTTGAGCAACTTTGCCAAAATTTAAACGGTTTCGTCATCTCTAATAGTTTGCCCAGGTCACTCCTGAATTTGGAATTCCCTGTGGATGGGACAAAGTTTACATTGCACAAACAGGGAGCCCTCCGTTATAAGATTTTATTGGATTTATCAAGGAGGACACCCACAAAGCATTTTTAAATCGGTGGGATGAAACAAATAGCTGTCAATTTGCTAAGAAGTACATAGACTAGTCCTGCAAAGATACCGCGAAAAAGTATCTGGCCACGTCTAGAATAAATCTTCGTCTGATGATAGGTATTCAAACTGGACACTGTTAGTTAAGGAAGCAGCTTTACTATATGAGGAATTGTGAAACACCTCTTTGTAGGGGTTGCGAACAGGAAGGCGAAACAGTACTCCATGCACTGTGAGTGCACTGCAATTTCGTCAATAAAAGAATCTCTGAGCAACGTTACCTCACAATTCCAGATTCCAGATGCAAGACATTCATTAAATAATGAAAAAAATCGAGATGAAATCGTCAGACAACAATATTAGTACAGCCAAACATTCTTACACTAACGTCATACAGACGTTAAAATATAGCCACTAACGTCATACAGACGTTAAAATATAGCCACTAACGAAAAAAACCACTAGAAAATAGATCACGCCACAATTCATTATACAGGGCGTTTATAATAAATATTAAAATCCTAGATTCCTGATAATTACTGAAATACAACCAGAATACTATTTTACAGCCATTTTGATAATATGAAAATCGGAATTAAAGAAATATAAAAGAGGTCAAACATGAAAGTCAACCCTGAGTAAAAGAGAGGAAAATGTACATACCGGTTTTGTATTTTGTGATAAAAATATTTGGTGTTATGTGAATTTTGTTTATAGGTTTAGTACACTTTTTATCTGTAATGTAAATAAGAAACGGCCAATTGCAGATGACATATTTCTTACGTTTTAGAGTGTTGTTCTTTCTAGTTTGTGAAAAATAACGTTGACAATAACCAAAACAAAAATACTATGTAAGTCTTTCTTTAATTAGCAAATTGATGAACTGCCAACAAAAACGTACACGTAACTATTATATACACAGACGTACTGGCGACTATTTTTTCAGAGGAAATCTCAAGTTTACTTTTCGTCACAAAATGTCAATTGAACTTTTTTGTGTTATTACAAATATTTTTAGAAAACTGTTTTTAAATTTTCCTCCACTGTAAACGCTAGAACCTATAATACTACTCCACTATCAGGAAAATATATCCACCCAACACTTCCTAATGAAAATTCAAATTAGTTAACTGCTGATTAAATCTCGCGCAACTTATTATTCCATAGTTTGCTTGTTATTTTGCACACAACGTCTGTGCTCAAACCGCGTTTTCATTCATATTACGTGATGTAATACTCAGTAGCTAAAAATAACTTTTTGTAAAAAAAATGTAAACATAAATTTATTTTTGTCACTAGTTTAATATGTACTCGCAATCAACCTGAACAATTTAACTTATGACTGAATGCCAACCAGTTTTAAAAATTTTAAAACAATGTATTTATTCAGTCCCCTTAGTAGAATATCGCTGCTCTACTGTCACCGTGACTTTTATGATTTATTCATTTTTGATTCACCAAAACGTAGTCAAGGTCAGTTGTTCAAGACAAAGACTGAGAATCCTTGTACGAGAGACAATCGGTAGATGACATGTTGTTATTATGCTTTGTCAGTTGTTGTTATTGTTTGTGCGTGGACAGAAGACAGTTTTATGCACAGAAATTGGGAGATATTGGCTTTTCCACAGACATTTACAAAATATATTTGTGCATCTAGAAAATAGTTTACGTATAATTTTTTTACCAAATTTGTCATGAAATCAAACTCAAGTCGTAGCACTGAGTTACTTAAGTGTAAATATTCTAAAACTAAAATTGGTATATACCTCTGTAAATCGATGGTAAATTATTTCCAACTTAGATTTCAGTTTAAAAAATTCATATAATTCTTCGTTTTTTTAATGAATAATAAAAAGGGACTGATAAAGTAAACAATTTAATTAAATAAATGTCGTAGTCTCCGGAACTTGTACGGCCACGTTCCAGCGACGTTGTTGCTCCGTGGAGATGACGCCGCGGCGTGCAAACCGCAAATTTTAAGGAACTTTAACAGTTTTCTACGTCTCTTTCATATTAGGTACGTTGCTTGCTTTGTTTGACAGTTAATATTGCTACATTTCAGTTATTTCTACAGATTCCTTCTCCATTTTCTTAAGTCGGAATCAAGTAGGTGTTAGACTGATATTTATAATAAGTGCAGTACATATTATTTACGCAAGTGAAATATGTAGCTACGAAATAAATATTAGTGTGGTGATCTGAACCCCAAAATTAAAACGTATGAAATTTTATTGACAAACATTTTGATAAAACTTTCAAATCCAGCACGCGCCTTCAAAATGTATGTGTTTTAATAAAAATGTTGTCTAAAATATATAATAACATTACGTGTGAATGTGATACTCTAGATGGTGAAAACTATTTTTTATTGTTCGAAATAACATTAATTTTATGGCATCAATTTATTAAATTTATTGGCGCATTTTTGCAAATCTGACTTTAAAGTTGTTTACTCTAAGAAACGTCAACTTGAAAGTAATTGATACTTTAGCATCCGCAACGGGAACTTTCAAGTAATATTTACTAGAAAGTATCGAACGAGGCTGTAGCGTAATTTTAAAGTAACGGTAAACTTCACACTGTCACTTACATAACATTTTTCCCGTTCATTTTGAACGCAGTACATTTGAAGTCTACACTAATCACACTCCTTAAATTTTATCTTTAAGTAGTAGTTGAATAGTAACTTCCCTACATTGTTTTTATCGCATTTCTTTATTTCTTTGTGGTTTTGCTTGTTACCTCTGTTGCATGTTTTGCTCTTTGAATTTTTTGCGGTGTTTTGACTCAGCGCTATTTAATCTGGGTCAAAGTTTATAGTTTAGTATAGACATAGTATTATATTCATAAAGACAGTGGACATATTGCATGATTGAGTAGGTAAAACATTACACAATGAAGAACAGCATGAAGGTTGCCAACATTGGGAAACTCCATGGTAAAATTTACTTTACATGATGAATTTAGGAGGTGACACGCACTTCATGGATGCTGTGCGTCATGATGGTAAATAGTTCTACAAGTAGCGATAACGTTGTTTGGACCAATAAATATTACTTACAAGTTCTACGACTTTAAACAAACATTTGAGGTTTTCTGAACGTCGCGACAACTATCAAAACTACTTGAAAGTGATTTCAATTTTGAAGTCTACTTAAAGGTCGTCTCATTGGTAACGGAGGTGTCTCCAAAGCCAGAAGACCTACTTATAATTCACATAAAGTAGTGACAGTAATTTTGTTATATGAAGTTATTTATACAAAGTAGCAAATTTGAGGATGTTTACGTAACTTACTTTTTAAAGTCTCAGTTAGTGTTACTTTGGTGCTAGTTGGGAACATATTAATCCTTATATCGAATTATGATTTCTTTCAACATTCCGTTTACTCCCCTTTTAGTCAATTATAAGAGATTTTAGAAACAAAGCACTACAAAAATGGCTTCTCTTTGTGCATCCTGAATATAAAATGACAGATTTGACAAACTGTCGCCATCACTTATAATATTCGAGACGTTCAATTTTGCGAAAATTCCATTAGCCACCGAAGACGCCGATTTAGAAATTTAATAGGCTCCTGGGTAAACGTCACGCTGTTTGACGTGACCCGTTCTCTTTCTGTACCTACTCCACCCCCGCCGTCTACCAATTACATCACATCCACCCGTCCCAAAACATCCCTGCAAACTTCGAATGATCCCCTCAGGGTTTGATACGATTCGATGTTTTACCATTCAAAAGCATAGCCGTACTGCACCAGAGGAAATAATCAATAAATAAGATGACGACATTGAAATCAATAGCTATTTTATCGATATTATATCTACAAAGTATTACTTTGTTTTGCATAAAAATTCCAGGAACAATTTAAGTTTTATAATCCTCAAAAATTCGCTTATAAAAATAATGATACTGTGTAAAATTTTTATATCTGATATTAAAAATTCCATCTCTACTTACTTAAATACAAAAGTTTTGTGAATATTAACAATTTGCTCTTATCCTTACAAAAGCTATATACTTCTTTTGAAAGAATACAGCTTTATTCAATATCATCACTGACCTCATTACAACAATTTATCGCAGATTACTAAATTTCAAAGAACTTATTTTCTTATTTTGATCAGTACCTGTTATAATTTCTCAAATTTTTATATATTTGTTCCACTTCAACCTCTATACCATCCATTTATACTTGTCCATGAAAGAATTTTGTTGTACTTTGTACTGGAGACACCGATGGTATCCAGTAGTCGTGTACCCGATGAGTATTTGGGATCCGGACAAAAATTTTAGGGACACCCTGTTTAGACCGAATATTATGATTTCATAGGTGAGGATGAAGTTTGTTTTTAGTTAGTTTGAATGGGGCATAGTGTAGGTTTATGATACAGTTTATGTAATCCAAAATGTTATTTCCAGATGTATTCAGATCGAGTTGAGGGATCGATCTAAGTATCAATTCCACGATCAATCGCAATATGATAATCCACAATATCTTACCAACTTGGACACGATTTTAGATAATTTTGCTTATACTGAATAAGAATTAGAAACTAATTTTCCCTTAAAAAGTTATATATTATTTACATAGATCTGTAGATGGAATAATTTCTAAAGAAATATGAAACAGTTTTGGAAAATTAAAGGTATATTAAGTGAACTCAAGGGAAATTTAATGTATTTTTCGTTTCTTATATATCTGGGTATTTAAGGGTATTTTTGGGTACTATTCGGTATTTCTGGGTATTTAACGAGATGTTTAGGTACTTAAGGATATTATTGGGTAATAGTCATAGGTATTCTTTGGGCATTTGGAGGTAATTCGTGATTTTTGGGTATTTTTGAGGTATTTGCTTATTTGATGAGGTATTTTTTTGGGAAAATAAGTTATTTACGGGTAATATTTTTAAAAAATGGTATTTCATTGTACAAATTTCAAGCAGTGGTTTACCCCTCGTCTTGGACTAATTGGGAAATCGTGTGCAATCTCTGAAGGTGAGGGCACAGGCGGGTACATAATTTTCTACGGGGTAGACCGTGATCAGCCTCAAATTGTCAAAAGACTGAGTTTACAGACGTCCGCTTCATTTCATCAGCCACCCCATGAAATATCTACATTGTTAAGTAGTGGAGAAAATGGGCATACGAAGAAAAACTTGAAATTTGATTTAGCAACTAGTGTAAGGTAGTAGCGTAGTTTGGCATTTCCACCTGTAGAATTTGCGGAAAATCCACTTCACGGCAACGTAAACAAATAAAAATGGCATGCACATACGGACATCTGTTCATTACGGCGGTGTAGGTGATAAATTTCAAATTGGAGGTCGCCCCCAAACACGCCGTGCGAGAGACGCTGTACATTATGTGAATCGATAGCGGAGGCAGATTGCGGCGGCGGCAACGTTTGTAGGCAGAGCTGGATCGATAGGCCCATTTCCACGTGTCGGCCCAAAATTTCACTCTCTCTCTGGCTAACGGGCAAGTGTGGGCCACCACCAGCTAGACACCCTAAAGAGGATGGATTCGAAGAGGATTGGACGTTGTTCTGCGCGTATTTCGGAAATTTTTAAATACATCAGTGTCCCTGTGTAAAAGGGTTCAGTCACGATAATCTCCGGCTCACCAATAGCCATCCACTGATAGTAAAAATTATATATATACACAATATTGGTGCGAATCATAGATTAGTAAAGAAAATAGGATCATTTGGTCAAACCTCAATTTATACTATTATGAAGTATTTGTGATGTATGGTCAACCCAGAAAATTTGAAGTCAATCTGAGAAGTAATTTTGCGAAATATACGAGGTCACTACACGCTCGCGATTCGTGACGTTGTTGCCTCCTACAAGTTCTCGGTACTCGTCGACGTTGAACTCGGATAAGGGACTTTCTATATAAATTGAAACAGATTACGAAAAGCTAACTACATTTAAAATTCACAACATGCTATGTAAGTAGTACAAATCACCAATTTGTAAATGCTGAAATGAATAGTGTAAAAATGGTACGATAAGTTCTAAAATAAAATCGCTAATAGCAGTTATTTTTCAAATAATGTAGATAAGTACTTAAGTAACTAAAAAATATTTATTTACTACGTTATAAAATTGATAATAAAATAGAATATTTTGATTTCTAAAAAAGAGTTTTATGCAGGTATATGATTTTGCAATAATAATGGCACTCCCTCAAAATAGTTTTTGAACTTCTGGAAATGCTGAGTAGAAATTTCTTTCACTTTCTATTGGTGAGTGAAACAACTAAGAACTAATGTTAAAAGTTGAAAGTAGATTTCATAATACGTCAGCAGTTTAAAAGAAAGCGCAAAAATCATTTTTTCAAGAGTGTCATTATTATTGCAAATGATTGTACCTACAACAAAACATTTAGCCAGCATTTTAGTTAATTTAAAGTTTTATTATTTTACTTGGCTTGGTTGAAAGAAAGTCATTCAGTAAAAAGGAAATTAAAGGATTACGTGTATATTTTATTGACAGTGACAATTGTCTTTCTAATTATTCTTTAAATTTTGACTATTTTTGGTTGGATATTCTTAACGACGCGACGAGGTATAGTAACGACAGGTATCTTATACTACTATGCAACAGAAATAATTGTATATTATTCAACTTATAATGATGGTTGTAATTCATGAGGGTAAATATTACAGCACAACCCGTAGACGACCGTTGTAAATCACCCGAGTGAATTACAGCCATTATATGCAAGTAGAATACTTGCATATAATGGCCACGATGTCCACGACAATTAATAATATTTTAGCAAACTTTTTACTAAAAAAACTTATAAAATATTTTGACATTGATAAGTTGAACAAGATACATAATATACATATCTAAACCATTAAAAGACTTTACTTTCAGGTTTGACATGTATCGTTCACTTGATAAATTTAAAAAAGTAAATTAAACTCCTATGTGCTAACACGGCGGTTTTTTAGGCAAAACAAAATAAAAATCAACCTCTTGACTGATCCATTAGGCGCAAGTGGTAATTTATTAATATATTTATATTTCAATGGCAGGAAAAGGAACCCAATCAAACAGTAAACAAGTAATAAAAAATGCCACAAATATTACAGGCTATAACTTGATTTGTATTAACTGATTTCGTAAAATATTAAAACTGATTTTTAAATAAAACTACCGATTTTCTTTTAAACGATTACATTTAATAGCTTTAATGAAGTACTACATGCATTATTGATATTGTCTCTAAAATAATTTCAAAAAAATAATCATATTATTACATATTCAAATCCAGTCCCAAATATTGCCATTGGATAACGTAAAATATTTCAAAAAGAAACTTTGAATAGCATGAACTATGTTATTATTTCCAAATTTATTTTTCTTCCTACAAGTATTTTAATCAATAACCATTTTTCACAACCGATTTTATTTTTGACATATGACAGTGAATTATCTTCATGAAAATTTAAAAATACTAGACCGAATTTCGTAGACAACGTCTATAAACAATAGCAAAGGAAACCTAGTTGGCAAAATCAAAATGTAGGTATTATTTTTAAAACCTTCCGCAGTTTTATAACGTTTCAAAAACACGCGATTTTATAATTTACTGCGTGCTTATTTTTAAATATAATAGGTTCGTAAACCAGTTATTTTTAATAACGGTTTTACTTCAATAAATTGGTCCATATATTGGGAAATTAGAACACGTTTCTGGGCTAATTCTAGGGACATTTAGTGTCACTTTATAGACTTTATATCTTTAACAACATAATACCGACGTATCAAAGTAACATTATACATAAAATAACATACATAATACATAAAATATTTGTAAAGTAAATATTATACCAAATTATTTTATACGTGTTCCGTTTTATCAGATGACTGAACTGTTTAACCTAAACACATGTTCAATAGTGTTCATACTGTTAAAGCCAATCTTTTGAAGAATAAAGTTATATACATAGTTAAAGTATACATGGTGATTCACTCGTAATGTCATTAATTTTAAAAGGGAAAATTAGTATAATACGAATACGCCGAAAAAAATATTTTCAAATCATTAATTAAACCCCCTTTTCAGACTGTCACTGACTGCTGGCGACAGTTCAACTATGTGTCGGCCTGACGCGACGTTGCCAAATTTAAATAGTTTCCTATAGTACCTACTTATTGTAATATACAAATAATGCTATAAATAATTTTTTAAACGTATACAATTAACATAAGTTTCAACATAAAAAATATTGAAATTACAAAACTCCAACGGATCAAAATAAACTATTCATATTACATAAATAGTGAAATAAAATTCAATACTCATTAGGTTAAATTATTAAGAGATGCTGAAACGTATTTTGAATTTAAATATAGGCAGTAAAAAAAAACCTCATGCTGTCAATAAAAAAACATTTGACCTACTGTATTTAGGTCAATAACATTATTGTCAATGTCTATCCAATGACAAGCGTTGCAGAGCTGCAGGACCGTTAAATAGACAGAAACAAACATAATTAGATTTGCATTTTTATAAACGCGCCCAGTGTAATCAATATGAAATCATGAGAATTTTATAATAAAAGACCAACCACAATAATTAACGTCGACATCGGAGAGGTTGTAATCGGCACACTAGACACAGTTCGAGGCACAGTTAAACAGTTGGCAGTTCAGATTCCCGTTTAATGCGTTACCGACGGAATTAGTAGAACATCGTTCAGGTCCGTTTTCCTATGCAGGCAAGCCCACCGTCGACTACATCTGGAACAGATGCACACGGCCCGACGTCTCTCCTCTCTTTTCTTCATCCACATTCCACATCAATCAGTTACATTTTCACGATTTCGCGTGGTAGAGGCTGGTGAATTTCGTGTGTTTGTATCACCAGTGCAGTTTATGTGTAATTCAAGTTAGGTAAAGTAAAGTAGTGAAAGACGCGGTTGACCTCTTCTGAACGGAATCGTGGAAAAATGTATAACACATTTTAATAGACATATGCGTCTGTGTTTTCCGTGTGCGTCTGTTATTTGTTAGCGAACCTACTGATCATGAGTAATGGGTTTCATTCAGATTCATATTCATAATCAAGTGTGATTTGCATTAATTGGGAATATCAACGTACAAACTCAATTTGATTCTGCTTTCAAGAACATAACGAAAAGGTGACAAAAAATAGATATGTTTTATACAAATTCATGTACCAATTGTACCAAATTTTGCGGAATCTTTGAACTTGCATTATGGGTGCATGATGTATAAATTTTACGTCAGAACTTAACAAAACGCTTAATGAACACCTTAAAAATGCAATAATTTTTAAAGATACCTCCAAGAATATGCAAAATAGCATCAATACTCGTATACGTCATTAGAAAATTTGTAGCGTACCGTAAGCGTCATGTTACCGATTGTTACAGTGTGATTTATTTTTTGAGAGATGTAATAAAAAAATGTTTATTCGATTTTCTATCTTCCGAATATGTGGTTAAAATTAATGACATTATGACTGAATCACACGGTATATAAAGGTAACAGTCAACAGAAAACATCACAGTGTTTGATAAAACAGTTAATCCAGTACATAAGTAACTATGTTATATAGTACGACATGTCTTCGGTAAGACTATACAATGAGTGGAGGAAGACGTTCCGACATTCAAATTTCAAATGGGTGATGGAGAATATGAAAATTCATAAGCTAAACTGTAACCTACAGAAATTTTTTAAACCGACCCGCTGTGCAGAAACGTGGCAATGTCAAATGGTTTTTTTTTTTTACTGGAGGAAATTTTTATTTATTAATTTTTTTAGGTTATTGGAATAAATTTTACTTTCTAATTAATTAATTAAGTAAATAAATCTAAATTGACGCCACTCATGTTACAGAATGTGCTCTTGCCTGTATAACACGTGCCAGGGAGCGGCAGATCTAGTGCGGCGACTGGATACGCCGCCATATCGATCTAACCTGAGGACGCGATGCATAATTCAATGGCGTGCGAGGATTCCCCTAAATTCCGGGCTAAATTTGTCTTAACGAAGCAAACTGGTTACAAAAATCATTACCTTGCATCCCTCTCTCCTTCAACTTTACGTCTAAAGAATTAAATGTTAAAATAATATAATTAAAAACATTTTGTTCAACAACTTCTCAAGAAAAAAATAAGAGAAACAATCGAGTCGTTTCCAAAAGTAAAAATCTAAATGAACATAAAATAAAACAATAAAAACAGAAACGCACTATTATCACGTCTATTATCCTGGCAAGTCAACATCATTGGCCGCTAAAATCAAATAGTGGATATTTTGTTGCTAATTTGTATTGTCAGTTTCAATTTTGCACTTTGTGCCGTTTTCAAGAAAAATGGTGACTACTAACATAATATTACGCTAGCAGGCCATCGAATTACTCCGCAATTAACAACGATAGAACAGCGATTTTTACACTGTATTTTGTTGCTCAAGCCAGAAACAAATTTTTAACCGACTGTACGAGTTGAATGATGAATTTTTATTTATTAAAAAATAAACTACACACCTTTTGAAAGTACTCGAAATTTAACTGTCGTATTTGATTTTTCGTTTTTAAACAAGCGCAAGGCAGCAACAATTTTTATAATGACTACTAATGAGTTGACTAACTTTTTTTTATTAAAAAAAAACTGTACATCTTAAAGTACCCGAAGACCAACAAACTGTGATGTAAAAATCGTCACATACTATCACGTGAGCTCATGTTGTGCATTAAAAGTGAAAATTATCTGAGAATTCGCAATCGAGCATATTCTTTTCACCCATAAAAATTACACGATGAAATTTTATATTTTACGCCACTGAATCATATTTTAATCATAGACATTCATTTAAATGTGTAATAATACGTGACGTGACGTGAAAATAATTATATTTTTTTTAACTTCAACGCCATGTACATTGGTTTATAAAATAACATTTTTGTAGTTTTCATACACAATCAATGACGGAGTTAGGTATATGGATAATTATAACACCCTGTGTAATATTACAAACAAACTTTGTGTTTATACACTGCATTTTACTCTTTTTATATTTTCTCTTTTCTCGAAAAAATTATAGCACCCTGTGTAATATTACAAACTTTGTATTTGTATGCTGTACTGTTTTCATTTTATATTTTACCCCTTCTCAAGTGTATTTTTTAAAGCATAATGCTGCCTCAGTAGGCATACACAGGGTGTTCTACAAGTTCTATGGCAAATTTTGGCAGATGGTAGCTGGGTTAATGTATATTTTGAACAATATTAAGCCCTATGTTATCAATTAAATTTAAAAAGTTGTTTTCTAAGGAGTTCTATGCAGATTTGCATTTAAACAACCATTTAAGACATTTACATTGTACAGGCAGTAAATTATTGTTGAAAATGCTACCCCAAACTTTGGCAGTGAAAAGTTGCTGAAAATGTCTTGATTTAATTGCAGGGGGATTTTGTAATGCCAAGATATGTTCAATATGATTATTATTCATGTCGTCCCTAATAAAACACGCTTCTTCAGAACACTTAACAAGCGAACTGAATCTATCATTTTGTGCATGTTGTTGAAGTAACCAGCGACAAAATTCTAATCGCTGAGAAGCATCTCCAGCATGTAACGTTTAAAATGCTTGTAACTTCTAAACAAAAACGAATCGGACCTATGTTCACATAAGAAAAAATGTTTCACATTAAAGGTACGGATTCGCTGGTGCGGCTGCGGTTGCGGCTCGCGGCTGCGACTCGTCGCCAACCAATAGACAGTTTGAATGCGCTCATCAACTACAGCATTTGGACTGCCTATTGGTCGGCGACGAGTCGCAGTAGCAAGCCGTAGCCGCAGTCGCACCAGCGAGTCCGTACCTTAACCCGTCTACCATATTTCAAACTTTTATCATACAGCTTATAGAACACCCTGTATGTTATATACAAATAATTAAATTGATTTCTTATTTAACAAAATTATCCTATATATTTTACCATATGTATTGGAGTTATAGATCTTTTTAGGTTAATATTCAATATAACTTGATTTTAAATTGTAAACTTACTACTTGAAAATATTAAAAAATATCATATTTTCTATTATTCTGTATAGATATTAGTTCCATGAGGTAACGGATATTAACACAGTTTAAGATCAAATCTTAGATTATCGTGACTTAGCCTGTTTTCCCCCGGTTTTAATGAAAATAGTTTTTCTCGTGTATAGAATATTTTACATTAGGCATATCTTCGGACTTGTCTGGTTAATCCCTCGACTGACTTACCCATAGAAAGAATTATAAATTTACTACAAGATGGTACCGTTGTCGCAATTTCGATAATAATGGACTTGGCTTATTTTTCCCCTGTACCCTTCATATAATACAACTCTGGGTTTTCTGCATGTATTTACACGTATAAACAACGTGGCTATCTATGGTACAGTAAAACTTGCAAAAGACTGTGTCGTTAACTTCATAAATATACACTTTCTCCCTCAGTCATGAATAAACAATTTTTAATGTATACTTATTTCCCGAAGGCAACACAATTAAGAAAAAGATAATAAATACTAAAAATTCAAAAGATTTCGACAAATTATCATCATTATTTCCTAATTTACGTTATCTACGGAATCTACTTAACCACTGTATGATAATTGCCTTGTCAGGACGACTGTAGAATAAATACTCTGGCTTTAATTATGGCGTATCTCCCTGACCTTACGGAGCGAAAATAAAATATATGGTTTGTTTCGTAATAGCTAATTTTTGTTTCGGCAAGGACGTCATTGCGAAGGCAAATCCCGTGGTTAAAACAAACGCTACCAATTTAAATAGCAGAATTTGTAGGATGTGATTATTTTGGCATCACTATAGATTATATATTTTTTAATATCCTAAACTAGCGCCTGTAAGCTGTTCCACTAAACAATAAAGATTCATTAAAAATATAAGAGTATAATGGTATAATAGAATCTGGCTTGGAGTAGTTTTGTCACTCATCCATATATATCTGGCAGTCAGTGTCAGAATTAGGAACTCGAATAGGCTGGTGTTTTTTTGGACAAAGGAGATATCGGTTATTATTAGTGTAAAGCTAATTTATGATGCTGAAATTGAATCAACTGTTATACAGGGTGTCCCATAATGATGTGCGCTGCTTTGGACGGTGTGTTCCTTGGGTCATTGTAGGCGGGGAGGGTTCTTTTTATAAAATTTTTCTTTCATTGTGGATTTTATTTTTTTTTAAGGAAAACGCGTGTCTGCATAAAAATACTAATAGGGGAAATATTTTGTAAACTGATTGTTCTATTTACTGCCATTTTTTTATAACGAGAAACGATTTCAATAAAAAGTTTAAATTAAAAGACAAGAGAGGTTGGCGGTTGCCATCCTTTTAGACATTTGGTTAAAATAAAAATCGTACTCAACAAGGTCACTTAATTAACTAAATATATTCACCGATTTTCAGATTTATAACTTTAACAGTTTTTGAGAAAAAAATGAAAACCGAAATTTTTTCAATTTTTTAGAAGTCCTTATCTCGTAAGGGAAGGTTAAAATCGAAAATTTTTATAAAAAGAATCCCCCTACAATGGACCAAGGAACACATCCTCCAAAGGAGCGTACATCATTATGGGACACCCTGTATACCTTGAGGAAAACTTGTATAATTGGCACAGTGAAGAGATTTGTTTCCAACTTGCTTGGATTTTTTTAGGTTGCCTCTAAAAATATCTATCTATAATCATTTAAAATTGCGTATCAAAATGGCACGAATACAAATTTTCTGTCCAGCTGATCTTAACCTACTAAAAATATTGAGATTCTCTTGCATTTCATTATTCTCTTTTAACTTTTTCTTTTGGTTGATATTAGAATCAATTAAAAATAAAGAAAAGCATAAAGAATTTATTATGGCTGATTTTGCGTGATCGTATATGTTCAAAAGTGAATTTGGGTTTTATAATTCATTGAAAGATTTTCTTAAGATAGGTATATATTTTCTTGTTAATGCATTTAGCAAAATTTTTATTTTAAATATTTATTGAATCCATCCTTAGCATACCTAGATAGGTATATGGTATCAGGGAACATAGATACCTGCATAAGACTTCATCAATATTAATTGTAGGAAAACTGATTTATAATAATTAACTTAAATACTTTTGCAATACAGTAAAAAATCTAATAATAAACAATATACAGCCTGTCTTACGGTGACCGACACATTAGAATATTTCAGCGACTAGGTACTACGATTGCAGTTTTGAAAATTTAGACTGCGGTTTCCGAGATGCTCTCTTTAAATAAAATAATGTCATTCTTGCTGTACTTCCGGTTATACCGGAAGTCGTCATCTACTTGCTTATTTTAAGAGGAACACCCTGTATATTTTTGCATATTTGGATTCTACCCGTGATTTTTGGGGAATTTTTATCAAGCTTCCTCATATCTGTCACTAATAGTCTCCGAGATATTTTAATTCTATAAAAAAGTTGCATTCGAAAGCGTAAAATTGCCTATTGTTCGTGCATGATATTTAAAAGAGGATTTGGTTTTTCTTAATGGAACACCCTGTATATTTAGAGACCATTAGAGATAGATACAAGGAAACTTGTATGTATAAAAAATACGATATAATTATCTTAGAAATACGTATTTTAAATAGAAATAATAATAAAATCAAGATTAAAATCTTACCGCCGAAATTTATACCTAAGATAATAGCGGGTATCTCAACATTTATTTTTTTTTACGTATAGCGCTCTAGATACGTTTACAGATACACTGTAATATTCCTTATATGGATATAGGTATAACACATTACAGCAAAGTATAGAATTCATATAGTAAGAACGTTTCCGCATTGATTTCTACGAGTAATTTAAAGGCTAACAATATGCATGTATTTTATGAACAAATATCGGTTAATTATAAATTTTAATTCACAATCTAGGTCAGAGGATTTCTATAAAACAATTCGGCGCCATTCTTAATTTTCTTGTCAAATATTTACATTTTTCAAGATTAAATAATCCGTAACTTCGCATTCGAATAGACAGTGAGGGGGAGGGGGGAGCTTAGAGTACTTTACGTGGGTATAAAGTGTAAAAATGTACATTTCTCAATAAATTACGCAAAATAAAATTGTGAGTATAATTGATTATGATTACAAAACATTTATTATATAGAATATTCATTTATTTATCATAGCAGTGGCGGAGATTGTGCCATAAAAGGATTGCGAAAAATTTTATCACGACATATATATATATATCTGAATTGATGAAAATAAACAGTTTTTATTAAGCAACCTGTGATCCAAAATGTCAAGACAATAAAACAACTGTCAAATAAAAGAAACAGAAAATAAGTTGACTTAATTTAGCTTATCCTAAAAAAATCCAAAAATTCACCAAAATCATTATAATAAAGATATAGGGTGTCAAAATTGAAGAAATAAGTCGCATTTTCTTTCTTATCTTTTGATCGCTTGAAGCAAATTTCAAGAAATTTCGCTTATTTTGATCACAGTATTGTGCTGTTACAGTATGGCCCATTACTTACGCAACAATTTGACTTTACTTTTAGATAAATTGCATGCATCACGAGATTTAGATGCATATTTCTTAGAAACCATTGCTTCTAGCTACATGAACAAGGTGTACCTTTTTTAACTAGAAAAGGAAGGGAAGACAATTTTTCCAGTCCAGTGTAGCACAAAAAAAAGTCGTAGCGATTTAAAGGGGTTCAAACCATCGTTGGTGGCGCCCTCTAGCAGATACACCAAAATCGTCGACATATTTGAATTTCTAGTACCAAGAAACCCCCCTATACCAAATTTCATAAAATACGGTCGATGCTATCGAAAAATAATAAAGAAAATGTGATTTATTTTTTCAACTTTGACACCCTGTAGATCGAAAAGGAGCAACATTCAAATAAGGCATATTTGGCTTAATCGCTCTATTTTGAGATCAGCAACATGCCCTTAAGCTCCGTCCCATTATGAATGAATCACCCTGTATATTAAGGACTGGCAACAAATAGATTTTTTACTTAAATAGATTGTACACGCTAAATTTACTTCCCAAATGCACCGCTATGGAATAGACGGAAACAAATATTTACAGTATGCAAAATATTCATAAGCCAACTACAGCAGATAACCTTCAAGTACGATTACCATATTATAACTCGGACAATCTTTGTTCATACTAGGATTTATTAAAATCATGAATTGGAAACAAGCGTAAAAGTGTTGTGTCGCAATTTTTCAACAAAAAAAGTTAACTGGATTTGATAAAGCTTCATATATTCTCCACGTGCTTTGGAATTCATTCAGGAAAAAATTGTATAACTGCGTATAAGTACAATCTTTCAAACTGCATGGATACAGCTGTGGCTTTCAAAAAACAACCTGCCAATTCGTTCATTAATATAATAGAAGTGATAAGTAACATATATTTTACCTCCTTTAAACCTAATTTGAAAATATCTTGTAGATAAACTTCATTTGAAAACAAACGCATTTTAAAAAAGATTTATCGATCGTTTCTCTCATTATTACACTACTTACAATCATTAAGGTGTTATTTATATTATTTCAGTTTCACTATAACCTCCATTATTGATCAAACATTATTAGACTACACCATAACACCCTTAAAAACAACCCACATCGAAAACTCTACGACTATAACTAGGTATACGAATTTCTTAACCAATTAACTGTTTTCTCAACCTACATACTTTACTATCTAATGATTGATATAAACGAATTTGCATAACAATTATTTTTTAACCTGACCTAAATTTTCCCGCGTTCCCTAATAATTAGTTACATTAGCAAATGTTGTCCCTGTCCGTTTCCTTGTCAACTAAATTTGCTCTAAGACGCAAATTGTGTAAGGTTAATTTAATATGCTATTGCCGTCTACCTGTATCATATATCTCTACGTTTATGCATTTTAAATGCATAACGTATGTTATAATTTCTCATCAAATTCGACTTAAGCTGCGCCCAGATCTGAGCGAACCAAATGAGCATTAGATTTCAGATGTAGACGGATAGTCATTGCTCTATGAAGACGGCTTAATTTAGCTACTGCGCATCGCGCGGTCAGAACAAAGATAAATATGGTCAGATATACATATTTTAATAAATAAAAATAGAATTATAGAAACAATGATTGTGTTACCTATACTGTATTTCAAGGTCATTGTCTCCCTTTTGCTATGACCCTGCAGTATACATAGTGTGAAAGGTTTGACTGTGCCATAACGTGAATATAACGTAGATAAAATATAAATAAACAAAAAATCGAATCGAAAATAAATCGAATTACGTATTATATCAAGAAATTTTATCACAATGTGGCAACAGTGCAGATACACGCTGTATCACGGGAGCGGTTTGTAGGTTGCCTACCACATGCCAGCTTGTTTTTTTAGTAATGACAAAAACTGTTTTGCAATTTTATTTTTGAACAGAGAATGCTAGAATTAATGATTTTTTTATATTAAATGTTTAAATTTCTGTGATTTTTAAATGCTTAAAACAGTAACAAACTAAATGGGAGTTTGAAAAATAAGTAATAAAAACTTTTAAGAAGACTCACTCGCAGAAATAATCATAACTTATATAGAAAATAATAATAATAATTTAAGTACTTACGGAAAATCAAAATACAATGTCATCTTTAAATACCTAACATAACACAGGATAACACATAATTACAACATCTGTTCAAAATGTCCACCATTATTTTCCACACATGCATGACGCTACCCAAGAATTTTATAATTATAAAATGCTTGGACACTACCAATATCAAAAAGTTGTTAAGATGCAAATGATGCTAAATAAATATGTTGTGGTTTTGCAGAATTGTTGCGATCTTCTCCATAAATTAATAAGATATCGTGATACTCACGTATGCTAAACATTTCAACAAAGAAATATTAAGGAAAGAGTGGTACGTAAAAGAATTTGCGACAAGCTACAGACACCAACTGATTTGTAGTCACTGTAATTCTCGCGCTGTTGCCACATTCGGCGATATCAACTTTATCGAATTTTATTGATTAACAAAAAAATTGTTTTTATTAAAACTAAGCATAAGAAAATTATGGTGAGAACCCTTAATTAACAAATTTTGCACAAGAAATTGTTTAGGACCCATGTTATATAAGTTTTTTGGTTCATTTTGATGTATATCTACTATCGTTTGTTAAATTTATGACAGTCAAACCTCTAACACCCTGTATCGAATAGCGGAAGATTACCGAGTAGATTGCAATGTTTTTAAATACACAATGAGTTCTCCATAACTGACATAAATGTCATAAATCCTCTGAAACTAAACTTCCTGAAATCTTAGGGATCAAATTTTTCAAAAATTGCAATGTTCCTCGGACAAAAATATTTGTAATGAAAGACTTACCATACTAATCAAGACTGATGAGTTAGTCAATCAAATGATCAGCATAACGTATTTCTCCTTCCACTTCTACAAATAAAATACATATAAAAAATAATATAACATTTAAAATTTCACATTAATGTGTTACTACAAAATTACAAAATCGCTCACATCATTAATAGTTAAAAGTGCATTTTTAAGGCACGCATGTAAAAGCAATTTACATCAGTGCCTTAAAAATACTTAACCAATATCATACAATATTTTTTCTACAAACAGCATTAAAAAGAATTAACCCGGGTATAAATAAGTTTTAAATAGCATCGTAGGCACTATATCAAATTTTCGAAGTGGACACTTGCCATTGATATAACAGTGCTTTCAAAATGTAACGAATAAATTCATTATTTTTTAAATTGAGAAGGTTTCGAAAAAATCCCCTGGCATGTCGATTTTGTTTTAAAAAAGGCACTTTTTGACATACGACCCACATTTGTGACGTCATCGTTGTTCGAGATATGACATCATCGACAATTTTTTTAAATAGCAACCCCAAATTTTGACCATGCCATTAGAAAGGGCGTGTCATTCTACATACATACATCATAAAAAATTACGGTGTTTCATAACAAAAAATTCAAGAAAATAATGTTTGAAGATTTTAAAATTTAATTTTCACAATACTGTGCACCTCCCTATTGCCTTTTCTAAAAACAAAATCGACATGCTAGGGGATTTTTTTCAAAAATAATGAATTCATTCGTTACTTTTCGAAAGCACTGTATTAACATGGTGGCATTGTTGTATTCATAATTTACGAAAGCTTTGGATTTGTCACTTTTAAATGTTGTATCTTTTTGCCCTTAACAAGTATAAAGAAAATATGGAAAAGAACAATCCATTTAAAGAAATCGATGAAGCGGTCAACCGAGCTACTTTGAACTTATTACCAAGAATATCCCGGATTCAATATGAAATTGCATACAATAAATTTGTGAAGTGGTGTAAAGAAAAAGGCATTCCTGGAAAATATACTGAAAATGTATTCTTGGCGTATTTTGAGGAGAAATCGAAGGTTTGGAAATCTTCATCTCTATGGTCTAATTATTCTATGATTAAAGCTGTTACAAATAAATAACGACGTAGATATCAGCAAGCATTTTAAGCTCATTGCGTTTCTGAAGCGTCAAGAAGAAGGTTATCAACCCAAAACATCAAAGATCTTGACCAGAGAGTTTTTGAAGTGCGCACCGGATGCCGAGTATCTTATAATGAAAGTAGCTACTATTTTGGGAATATTTGGTGCCTGCCGTAGAGAGGAGCTTTGCCAGTTGACTCTCGACAACTGGGAAATTGTGGGCACTTCTAATTCAATATTGGTTAAGATATCAGATACCAAAACCAAGGTTCCACGAAATTTCACTATCGTTGAAGAATTTTATTTGGATTTTTACCGAAGATACATGGCTCTTCGTCCAGCAAATGTGGGACATCGGAGGCTTTTCCTAAAGTATGTGAAAGGCAAGTGTATGGAAAACCCTGTGGGAATAAATACGTTCAGAAAATTTCCTGCTGCTATTGCTAAATTTCTGCAGCTTCCAAATCTTCTATATTGTTTTCGGCGTTCGTCGGCAAGCTTACTAGCGGATAGTGGAACGACAATTAAGCGGCATGGGAGATGGAATTCTTCAACAGTGACCAAGTGATGCATCGAAGATTCATTGGAAAGTAAAAATTCGATTGCCCGAAAACTGCTTTCAGTTCCATCAATATCAGCGCTCAAACGTCAACTAGAAATGTGGTCGTTTCAGTTGATAGTGGTAGAATTGTGGAAGGATTTAATTTCTTAAATTGTGTGAATTGTTATATAAGTATGCATGTTAATAAAGAAAATACAAATTAAATGTATTGCAAATTTACTGTCACAATTTGACATTTACTTTAAGGCACTAGTGCCTTAAAGTGATCATTTTAAGGCACTGGTGCCTTAAAGTGATCATTTTAAGGCACTGGTGCCTTAAATCAATATTTTCATTGCTACAGGGGAGTGTTAAAAATTGCATTTTTAACATGATTGTAAATGGAATGGAATGGAATTCTATTTTAATACAAATAGGAAACCAATGGTGCCCAAACCGATTAAAGTAGCAAGATCCAAAGAAAGTTTCTTGTGCCTACACGAGTAAGAAATTTTAGGGCATTTTGTTGAGAAATAAATCAAGTTGGAAATAGTTCAAGAAGGTGACCCCATTTCTAAAACCGTTTTTAAAAATTTTTTACTTCGTTAAATATAGTATTTCCGCGTCCTGCAGTTAAAAATATAGCTTATTAGATTTTGTCACTTGGTGCGAAAATGAAGTGGGGGATATTTTAAAGGTGCGTATAAATACGACGATTCGCGTTGTCGGCTGACGGCTCACGGCGTATTGTCTTCAGCATTTTACTCCGATCGAACCAAACGCGCCGCACGCATCCGAATTCGGATACAGCGTTGACACCTCTAGGAAATATCCCTATTCTAGAGAAATATGAAAACCGACGTAGATTTTAGATAATCTTCCAAAATTTCAAAGTAAATTTTTTCTCGGCTTTAGAACATCGATTATTTTAAAAATATTAATAGTATACAGCGTTATCGCAAAATAATTCTGTGGCGTTATTTTATTTTAGTGCCATCTCTTCCCACAACCACTAAAAAGTATTGGAAATTTATAAAGCACGCTATATACGGCAATGCTATGGAAATTATGTTTAGTTTTTAGAGAATTCCTCGGCATTCAGCTGACATTTTTTGCCAAAATGAAAGTTAAAATATTGTAATGATAACACACTCAACTGACCCATGAATCGGACTGAAGAATCAGCTATATTTATTTTATTTTTTTACAAAATAACAACTTTCTTGTTTGTAACTTTGAGGAAAAAATATTTTGTTCAACTTTATTCTCGTATAGTTTATTTGCCAGTGTTGTTTTAAAATATTGTATTTGTTATTTGTCTATAAAATATATACGTGTACGTTTTAGTTATTTATATAATAAACATATACAGGGTGTCAGAAAGAATGGATCAACATTAAACTGGAGATACTAGACACCAAAATGTTATGTTTGAACTCATCATGCTTTATACGAATTGAAATTATTATATGAGTTATAAATAGTAATACAATAAATTCATAAAACTAATTGAAAACAACTAACTATTAATAAATAAAGACAAGTTTATTTAATTAACAATTTTATACGATGTCAAAAGGTTTCTATTTTGCTTAATACATTTGTTAGCTTGACGTCAAAGTGTCCCAAAAGATTTCAAAACTTCAAAATTACTTTGTCTAACTTAGTTCGGTGCAAAATGAAGTATCTGCTGTAATTCTTGCAAAACATTTATTTCTATAGCGTAAACTATATAGCCTTCATCCTATCCCATAAAAGCATTATATGAATATAAACCATCTTTATTTATTAAAAGACTTTGAAATTTCATATTTTTCAGTCAAGCCGGAAAAATCAAAGCACCAAAAATTATAGTAAATTTTACCCCACTCCCTTCATGCTGGAACGTACGTTGTTTAGGGTAGCGAACTGAGTACATAACAGTTAAGCTAGTCACGAAATTTTATAAATTTATCTCAACTAGTTTCGGAGTTATTTAGAAAAAATTATCATTGGAGTAGCTTCTTTAAATGGCTATCACTTCTTGAGCAATAACATTTTTGGACCCATGTTTATATAGAAAGTATTTATACTGGAAAATATTGCCCTCTAATTTCGGGACACCCTGTGTAAAAATATTTGCGGTCTTTACTGACATTTTCGTCTGTTCATCGTCTGCTAAATCGCGTCGCCTTTAGCACTGATACGATTTAAGCCTGCTTCAGAGAACAATGTACCTAGTGTTGCTGGCAACATCCCCACCACCAGTTTAATTTTAGTAAATAAAGATTTTATAAAGTTGGTTTTGTTACTGTTGGTTATGTTATGTACAAATGTTGCTCCTCTGGATAGTTGAAGTTGGAAATTTTGAACTTCGACTTCAACAACGAATGCAATTAATTTCATTGACTGAAAGTCACGTGACTTAGTGTTGCTGGCAACACTACGTCGTTCTCTGAAGCTGGTTTTAGCCGACGATGGTCTGTTATTTGTGATGAGTATAGTTTTACGCCGTAAATTATTGCACTGTTTTCAAACATCCTGTACATTTAAAACCAATTTGAAATTATTATAGCATAGGTAGGAGAAAAATTTCCGAAGTGGTGAAACAAGATACAATGCAACAAATAAATACATTCTAGTGCAATGTTTTGTTAACAACTAAATAGGTCAACCTCAACGACTATTACGTCTTAATCTAAACGGCAACTTCAACTTTTGCAATCAAATATTTGAACACCATTACTTTAAATGCCACAAGATAATAGATATTTTGCAACTATACAATAAAACTATGCAAACTAAAGCACCTGTTTGCCACACAGTCCTAATTATCAACTTCTACTATATTACAAAGATAATTCTAGATACCTACCTTGATTGATATGAAAACATTGTGAATAGTACATATGTGACATATTTTTGGCTTTAGAATTAAAATTTTAAGTGAATTTGTGGCTACCTATATCCTATATCACAATCACAACTTTATTATGTCTAATGCTTCTCATAATCATCACAATCGCGCCCACAATCATCATTGCTAATAATAAAGTTATCTATAGTATTCAAAAAATTGTTTATGAGCGAGGTTATGACAAACAAATATTTCTCAAAAAATGTATATCAAACCAAAACAGACAAATGCAATTTTTTATTAGTACCGAATTTAGTATACTTACCATTCAGAATTAGGTAATTTAATTCGAATAGGTATACTGATCGAATATTAAAGTATTGCCCTTGTTTATTTATTTTTTAAGCGTTTTAAAATTCGTGCTCGCACATGCAAATTTAATATTACAGGTGGGTACTTTAAATTAATTTAAATCTAAGAAAACATTGCGAGTACTGCGTCACATAGGTATGTTCTCAACACAAATTAAGTACCAAGATAAGTAGATATTTGAAAAAACATGTTTAAATTTTATTACTATCTACTACAGAAATGTTCATATTCGTGTGTATAATTAAAAACATGTTTTTCAAATTATCTGGTTTAGAATTAGAATAGAAGAAAATGTGTACTACCTACATTATAATAAACAAAAACGGATACTTTAGATAATACAGTAAAGAAAATGGCGTCTACAATTTCTAAATCAATTCTTTGAACATTTTTTGTGTAATAATTATATTCAAGCAATAATGTTTTCCTTCTACTTAATGGATATAATATCTAACCATCATTTATTACTTACCAGCTCAAATGTGCATCCAAAAAATATAAAAAAAATGGAAAAATAGACAGGGCAATCCACAGCGACTACACAATCGACAAAAGTTGTACTGACAATCACAAACCACGTGACCAGAATATCAGAAATACAGATCCCTATTGGTAGTTGTATTCATTCAACATGTTTTCAGAATAATACTAGATGCGCCCTCTATGGGAATTTCATAGTATCTGTATCTGAATTCTGTGGTTGTGGTTACGTTGGTTACACAACACTTCCAACACTCGACAACATTAGAAAAAGTCTTGACTGCATTTTAAAAATATCCAGTGAATGTTTTTTTCTGTCTTATAATGGGTATATTTTACTAAATCTCATACTTAAGTGTTGTGTTGGTATCAATATTGTAATGGATTCTCTTCCGGATGAAATTATTGTAAAAATTTTTAGTTATTTGCAAACTTCAGATTTATTTCAGTTTTTGAATGTATGTGATAAATATTCTTATATTTTGAAGGAAAAGAGTGTTATTCAGTAAGTAGAAGCGTGCCGTTAATAATAGTTTCTGAAACTAACTCAAAATTATAAATATGTCTTACCATAGACTTAAAATCCAGATAGAATAATGAAAATGAAACTACAACCACAGTCTATTGTACAGTCCGGCGTCTTCACGTCGGCTCCCTTGATGTCGAGGTCCCAGATTTCGTTTTTTTAGACGACCAAAAGACGACTGCGCATTTAGCCGCGCACATTCGCGCGCTCAAGGGGCACGATGATTTGTCAAGAAATATAATTTCTCCCACTTCGTGGTGTACATATGAATTTCATTGGTGTTCATTGCGCATTTAGCCACATCCTCTGGAACCTTCACTCGAGGAACTGTATATAAACCGTTGAGTGAATAAGTAACTTATTCACTCAACGATATAAACATAGCTTCCTGGGATCAAATAGAACCGATTTAGATAAACGTTTCGTTTCTTAATTATGCCCATAACAAGAAAACAATTTTTTTTGAAGCCCTGTAACTTTAAAGTGAGGCACTTTTGGACTAAGTTAAGTTTGTCTAAATCGGTTCTATTTGACCACAGGAAGCTATGTTTAAGCTGGGTCCCATTACTTTCCGGACACTCTGCATGCTACACTAAATGTTAACACTATATATTACATTAAATTACACGTCAGCCGTGACGTAAGTCGTCTGAATTCTTGCCTCAACTATACCTAGGTACCTACTTATAATTGAAATAGGACTAATTATGTTTATAATTAATTATGCGTTTCATAATGTTTCTTTAAGACCTACGTAAATTAATATATGCACATGCGATGCAATATAATTGTGGTAAGAAATCAGACGAGTCACGTCACGGTTGACGTTACGCAATTGTTTTTATTGTCAACATAATTTTCGATAATTTGTTGCGTTAGAAACAATCATTTTTTATAATTCAGTGTAATATAAAATGCAAACATTTGGTGTAGTACATAGTGGTATTATTCTCAGTTACAATTTCTTAAATATTTTGATAAAAATATAATGAATTATTCATTTGTTCGTAAGTCGTACGTTATCTGAATTATTGCCACAACTGTATCATGAAACTACATTTATTTTTTGAGGAACTTAAATCTATTATTAATATCCCCTTATAATTTTGATATGGGTTGAAAATTGTAGAATATATGTTATACATAAAATGAGTTTTTCTATGATTTTTTATCATATTAATATAATCCTTTCTTTATAGATTTTTTATTTCAGGGTTCTGAACTTCAAATTTATGTGCCAGTTTAGTAATTTTCATATAGTGCCATATGTATTAAATAAAATAAAATACAATTACATAAAGGCACTGAACATAAATTATTTATATTGGATACCACTTCAAGATATTAGAGAATTGCTTTCAAAACTTCATGTTCTCGAGGAATTTTATGCTCTTGATACAAAAATTGGTGTCAGAGAAAAGGATATTTTCTTATACGGCCGGGTTAGTTAGTAGTGGTTTACGAAAATCAAGTGAAATATTTTTTTGTTTTTTTTTTTTATTTGAAATCATGAAAATTACAATAGGACATATATAATTTAACATTTATATTCATCTATTAAAACAATTAATCATCATGAATTTATGTGAAACATAACCATCTATTGCTATGTATAGCTAAAATTGAACTATAGATAGATACTTAATAAGTCTTGTTTTGCTTTTATGCATGAGAATTATAAAATATATATAATCACTTAATCGATAGAGGATTTTGATATCATGTATTTGTAACAATATTTGTGTCTACTAATATCTATTATTGTAAATGTATAGATATGTATAATTATACTAATTTTAATCCTTCAGTTGAAAAAATTATCAATATCTGTCGCACCTGACCAGTTAGAAAATAATAAGACAACAGATTTTTATTACAACTGCCTATATCAGCTGGAAAAATTGTGCTTGAAATTTAATTTGAAAAGGGCCAATTTTGAGGAGCTCTATACATTTTTGAGTGCTCTTAAAAAACTGATTGAATTATGGGTAACGTTTACATATTTAAGATTAAAATATTTTTAAAGAAACATTATTGTAGATATACGACAATGATGAAGAAAGTGGAATACATTATGAAAGGATCGTCTTGAATCTATCTACATTAAATAAGCTTGTCATTAAATCTCGAAGAGCTTTACCGGTTTTAGATCTAAGCTGTTGGGGACTTATTAAAATTTTTCAAAGTAAGCGGTATGAATTTGCTGAGGAAATCATTTTTGGTGAGCATGAAAGATAATAAACTAAAATAAATTCAACATAGTCACTCTCTTTCAGAAAGGATACCATTAATTATCGGTGAATATCCAGTTTTCTGTCCTGAAAATCCGGTAGAAGAATCGTGGGAGATTTTGAAATCTCTTCATTGTGATGTGCCGTGGGGACCTAATGACGCTGAGGTGATTTTAATTTGTAAAGTATTAGTTAAAATTGTATATAGGTATATGGATACTTTATTTATAATATCCATTAGCCATATAAAATTAGAGAAAAGTGCTTGCTTGTGTGTAGCCCTTTACGTTTTATTGTATTATAATCATTTCTTAAAAACTTCTTTTCGGGTGTTAAAAGTTCATCATTCATTCAGATCATATTTTATTAATTTTTAAAAGTTCAATCGTGAATATGTATAATCTGAATCACCCTATATATAAACGTTAAGTAGTTTGAAGGTATGCGCGAGTAGATCATATGGACTCTATGATCTGTAGTTAATATAAACCAAATCTGTGAAAATTTGATAGCTAATAAAAGTGAGGTTAGTTATGTGTTTTTGGTCATTTGAATTATTAATAGTGAATTGTTCAAATGTAGGTAATTATTTTATTAAAATGTTTCATTTTCTGTGGTAACATTTTTTTAAATAGATCTATTATTTTTAGAATCTTTCTAAATTGTAGAAGGCAAGACTAAAATTATTTACTATGGACGGTCTTCCTATTGAAGTTGTTATTAAAATATTAAGTTATTTAAACAGTTATGATTTAATGCAATTTTCTAAAACGTTTGAACACTACATTTGTCTGTTGCAAGAAAAGAATATAGTTCGGTAAGTTTTCACTTATAATAAATTATGTATAATATGTAAACATATGTCCATACTTTTATTTTTAGAATAGTAGATTTTTCGGGAAAATTTGAGGCTCACAACATCAATCTCTGTAAATACATTGCCACAAGTTTGAATTATAACCACATAAAAGTTTTAAATATTAATTATTTATACTGGATACCTAGCCAAGATCTGCGAAAGTTAATAAAAAAATTAGAGAATCTTGAAGTTCTATATGCTGTCAATACAAAATTAGGAATGAAAGATAAAGACATTGCAGAATATATTAAAGTGAGTTCTTCAACCTACATGTTCACATAATTTACTTTTCAATAACAGCAGTCTCAATTTTTATTTTTCCTTAAATGAAAATATGTATCGATTTTTTCAATTTCACCGTATTTTAGTTGAAGAAACTTGCTATTTCTGTTGAAGAGAATCAATTTGATCATTCAACTGTGACTGCAAGTAAAAATTTGAGTGCTCTGAGATCGTTATGTCTGAAAATTACCCAAAAAATGGAAGAGTATAATGGCATATATCTTTTCTTTCGAGAACTTAAACAATTGGAGGAAGTATGGGTAATATGGAGAGTTTAATATAAATGTTGATGTTGCTAATTTTTGTAACGTATTATTATTTTATAGATTTCTGATGAAGTTGAAGGAACTTACCGAATTAATTATGGCCAAATTGCTGTGTTACTAAATAATTTAAAAAAGTTTGTTATTAAATCAAAAACTGTTTTACCTTATTACGACTTCAGTTACACAGGACTTGTCAAAGTATTTGAGTGCAAGAGAAGTGAATCTGCAACAGAATTAGTATTTGGTAATATTTAATATGTTTTATATATTAATATGTTTCGATGTGTCGCACCCCTAAAAATATACATACATTTTTTATTTAGCATTTATATTCAGTTTTCGCTAAATTACTTTATGCATTGATAATTTTAGAAAAGACATTAACTAAATCTAAAAAAGTGAAACCTTCTATATTTGATCCAGCGGAAAATGATTATGAAAGATCTTGGCAAATATTTCAAAGTCTTCACAAAGATACACCTTATGGGCCCAAAGAAAGTCAAGTATGTTTTTTACTGTTCTGTATGTATGTGGACAATGATTTGATTGATGCTTGCTGTATTTAAAACCTTTTACTATATACAGCCAATAAGTTTTTTTGATGCATAGCGATTTTCTGGGTTGTTATGCCATGACCTCGGTAACTGGTAGTTGCCAAAAACAGAAAGTAGGCTCTGTGGGGACCGACCTACTATCGGTGTCTTTAAGCCCGCTCGAGATCCACCAAGGCAGGTAAGAGAATCCCGGTTAAGGCTAGGGATATGCACTTTAATTCTGTTTCTGGCAGTGACCAGTTACCGCCAAGGTCACGGCATAACAACCCGAAAAATTACCATGTATCAAATGATAGCTCCGGCCGTGAAAGCGTAAAAACCACAATAAATATTTTTGTTAATTTGTTTTAAAAGTTGTATTACCCTAATTTACGTATAGGTGATTCTGAACATACAAAATCTATACTTTTGTTTCTTTCGTAACCACTTTTCTACTATATTTTGTGCTTTACATTTCTTGTAGTTTAGTTTTGTGTCATTTAATTTTACTTTTTCAGATAATTCATTCGAAGAAATCTATAGAAGAGGTATATTTTGAAGATTTAAATTTCTGCCATACCATTATTTTATGCAACTTGAAGTATATAGATGCTGCATTAAACATTTTGTCTTGCAAAAATTCTTCCAAGTTAAAAAGGCTAAGCTTTAGGTCTTGTCTCTTTCAGAGTAAGTATAATTATATAAAAAGCGATGGGTCTAAATTATTATTTTTTTTTTTTGCAAATTTAGGCAACAGTTAAATTTGTTTGATATCTTAACTCTTTTTCCTGTTGTAGATAATAGCGAAAAAGCAAAGGAGGAACCTACTTCAGGCTTCAAAAGATCAAGGAGAGGTGTTCAGATTAATTCTGCATTTCACCCTTTTCAAACTATAGCAAATAATTTGAAAAGTTTAAGGGAGTTGGAAATTTTAACATGCTCCGGGTATATCACTAGCAAATTTTTTCAATTTTCATTTGATATTTCTTTTTCAGATGTGCAACAGGAGCGGTAATATCAGCATATCCGTTAATAGCAATATTCCAATACCTAGAAAAATTAGTTCTCGAAATACCTCTTCTACTAGATGGTTCTTTTTTAAAAGAGGTTTGTTGAATTTATCTTTCTTAATATATTAAATTAATTCCAGCAGATAATCCTTTGTAAACACAGATTAAATTTATAAAGCTTAAATCCATATACAGGGTGTTCAGTAAAGAATGGCCCATACTTTAGGCGTCCTTGGATAAAAATAATGTGAATTAAATCAACTTACCTTAGTACAATGTTGCTTCCTTAACAAGTTATCGGCCTGAGAAAGTACCGTTTTTATTTCATTTTTTTTTACAATAATTTTCATATTGGGTAATTATACTAAAATTTTGGAAAAGAAGGTGTTTTTAGAGATAAGCACGAATATCTAATTGATTTTTGAGGTAAATGTACATGGCGTTCTGAGCGCCTATGCTATAGGATTCCTTTAAGATTTCAGATTAAAATAAAAAAGTTCTTTCTCAGGCCTAGAACAGAGAAACATTGTACTAAGGTAAGTTGATTTAATTCACATTTGGTCCAAGAAAGCTAGCCTTACAGTATGGCCAATTCTTTACTGAACACCCTGTATTATTCCAGGTATTTACCAAGTGCCCACACCTAGAATCATTGTACTTATTTTGTAAGGGTCAAAATGACAAATTTGTTATAAATTTATGCCAAAACTTGAAATACTCACAGAATCTAAGACATTTCAGGTAATATCCTCATCAGTATAAAAAATAAATTTTATAATCCTATTTCTTTTTTAGATTAGACTACACAGAAGTACCGATAACTAAGCTACTAAACAGTTTCAATGAAATAGAACAGAAAAAACTGTTACGAATTTTTGTAAAATGTGATAACTTACGAGGTGCTGATAACCAAGAGGAATCTTTTTCCATTTTTATGGAAAACAATCCGCAATTAATTTTTTGCGGTTTCGTGATTAGTAGCAATACCAAAAAACAAAATACTGATCTCCAACGTACTATAAATAAATTCAAAGATGGGAACCCTGCCAAAGTCTTTTTTATAAAAAAAGATATTTCTTCTTTTAGTGGAATATTTCCCATTCCCACAGCTCACCATGACTTTATTTTTTACCGCACTAACGTTGCTGTCATTAATATTGATGATTTTTAATATTTTTTGTTCCTGTTTACTTGTTATGCTGTTCGCTGTAGTTAAAGTCGAAAAATTTTAACATTTTTCTCTTACCCACTTGTGTTTTTTTTTTTTATCGTTTTGAATAAATATATGACACCATTATAAGTTTATACATCAAATAAGAATCCCTTGAAAGAAAATTCCATATCAAAAATGTCTAGCTGAAATTTTAGATGCAGAAAAGGTAATAATTGAGGAAAAAATAAGTAAAATATCAATTAAAATAACTAGATTTATTTCGGTAATGTTAGAATACAGACTGATTATACCTATAAACACATAAATACAATGATTATTCTGAAGCCTAGAAATAAAAGATAAATTAGATGTGTATAAAAAGAAAATAAATATTCTGTACTTACTGTGGGGTCACAATCGGCACAATGCCAAGAATATCCTCTTCGTTTTGGGGTTTTCTTTACTGGAGGATCTAAACATGTGAAATGGTAATTCTTCTGACACTCATCGCATCTTAAAAAGTAAAAATAGACTCCCATCACAAAAAAGTTTTATGTCAATTATAATTATATACATATCGATGCATACAAGGCAAAACGACGTTAGCGACATTTTAGTTAAAATTGAGTTTTTGGTGTCAATAGAAAGATAGAACCACCAGCAATCAACAGATAAACGCCCCAAACGCCAAAAAATAATGTTACTGGAGATATTTGAAATTGCGCAAGCGCCATCTTCCTGCGGCCATATCTATTCAGTGTTGTCAGTTTGTGACCTAAGCGCCAGTGTAACATTGGGCGTCATAGGAAGGAGTGCTAAATTTTACCAACTGTTTTTATATGTAATTGAAGCTCCATATACTCAAGTAAATACATAAATAGCTTCCTAAATATAATCACTACGTTAAAATTAAATTAATTAAAATGTAGTATTTTTTGCTTAAAGAGCTTCACTATAATTATCATTATTTACTATAGTTTGTCTTTATTATTTTTATTATTATTTGTAGCAATGCAATATTGGAATATTATATAAATCAAACTCCATCCGCGTCGTTAGTTAAATTTTACTTTAAAATTTTAAAATATAAGCGACAATGGGACGAGTAAACTAAAAACTAACACATGCCAACATTTAAGTTTGTCATAAATGACAGTCATAATCACCATATACCAAAACTAAGACATAACCGACGAAATTTGACTTTTTAACGATTTATTAATTTAACTTGGATCTCAAATTCACGAAGTCTTTACTTAAACGTTTTGTCATCATGTATGATATAAGAACGCATATACTTGCGTCAAGAATTCAGACGTCTTACGTCACGACTGACGTTACACATTTGTTTTTGTTGTCAACGTAATTTTCGATATTTGGTCGCGTTAAAAACAATCATTTTTTGCAATTTAGTGCAATATATAATGCAAACTCTTAGTGTAGTATACAGTTTTATTACTATGAGTTGCAGTTTCTTAAATATTTTGATAAAAATATAACGAATTATTCATTTGTTCGTATGACGTAAGTCGTCTGAATTCTTGTAGCGAGTATATTTCCGACAATTTCAGTTTTTTCCTTCTCACCAAAATTTTATCCAGCGGCCCTTACGTCGTTTTGCCTTGTATACGTCGATATATAATAAAGCTCGGTTACAATGTACACGCTTATTACATACTTATGGTTATAACGTACTGAATAAACAAGCACCCGCCATTATTATAGGGCCTTCTTCTGTTGCTGCTTTTTGTTAAACATGTACATACATATGTTTGTATTTTTGTTAAGAATTAATAGAAATTTAAAAAATTTAATATATTTTAAAACGTACTTCTGATATAAAGTACCGATTTTTTAAGTCCCTGCCGGTACGTTATAATCAAGCTTTACTGTATTTCTATACATTTTTCATAAAAAAAGTAAGTATATAAAAGTTTGAATTTATAAAGACTATAAAATCAAATTTTGTGTTCAAAATCAAAATTTCAATTGTAAATTCCATATTAAGAGTTTCATCACAAAGTTTCAAATTCGAACTCGAAATTTAGTTAGGGTTACCATCCGTCTGGATAAAGCCGGACATGTCCTCCTTTTTAAGGCAAAGGATGTCTCTTCTGTCCGGTTTTTTAAAAATAATATCAATCTGAAATCATGAATCATCTGAAAAATTTAGTTCTCAAGCATCACCTTCTGACCCCGAAAGAGAACACCGAAGAGAATAAAAGTCTAAATCTAATTATATTTTGGCTTTAATATATTTTCTAATATTATGTTTTTTTTTTATTATTTCATTCTTTATTTTTGATATTATATATAAGTTCAAAGTTAATACTCATTAACTCACTTATATAACTATAAAAAATTTTTTTGTCTTGTTAACGCAATATATGCAAAATGCAATATTGTTTAAGTTTACTTGTGTTTACAAGTACATTTTATGTTACTAAATAATGTAAAATAAAATGTTCTCACAATTGTCATACTTTACGTGTTTCACACCTGGTAACCGTAAATTTAGCACAGGAGACACAAAAGTTCTAATATAACATTTCTGAAATTTTTTATTTGCACATGAAATTCAAAATTTTGAATTTGGGCAAATTTGTTACCAAAATTTGAGATCTAACTTAAAGTTTCAAGTTCAAAATTTCATATATGAACTTGATATTCTTGTTGAAACCAAAATGTGTAGATTTCAAACTTAAAGTTTCAGGTTCAACTTTGAATTTCAGCTTACAGATTTTGAGTTATATACATATTTTTTGTTAATCTAATTTCATGTTGTGTTGCATTTCATTTCAAATTTAAAATTTGAGCCAACATTTTTTGAGTTTGAAATTTCGAGTTTGAACTTGAATATCAAGGTCACACTCACTATCTGTTTTTCAGCATAAAACTTCTTATTGACATTCTAAATTTTTAATTCAGTGTTTATATATGTTCAAACTTGAAATTTAAAAACGAAGTTCAAACTTAAATTATTTAAACATAACAATTTTAATCATTCAATTCAAAAGTACATTCACTTTCTAGTTTGAAAAATAAATTGTGTGTACTAACACAACGTTTCAAGTTTAAGTTCAAGACTTTCTATTTGAACTTAAAAGTTCACGTTCATCCCTGAATTTCAGTTCAAAATTCTAGTTTGATTAATAAATTGTTCAAAAATAAAGTTTAAGTTCCAGATTTCCGATTTGAACACAAAAGATCAAGCCCGAATTTCAGTTTTAAATTCTAGTTTGACCAATTATTTTCGAGTTCAACACAAGTTTCTAGATTAATTTAAAAAATTTCTGTTTGGACTAAAGTTTATATTGAATATCCATTTGAAATTTCTAGTTTGAGTAATAAATTTCAAATTGCAATACAAAGTTCAAAAATTCCTGTTTAAATACCAAAGTTCAAGTGCAAGCCTTAATATGATCAATAAGTTCGAAATTTCTAGTTTGAAAAATAAGTTCAAAAACAAAGTTTCAAGTTCTAAAATTCCTGTTTGGAGTCGAGTTCATATTGAAATTTGAAATTCCTAGTTTGCACAATAAATTTCAAGTTGAAATGTTTGAACTTGAACTTACAAGTTCAAACATTCCTATTCGAACTCCATAGTTCAAGTTTAATTCTGTATTTCCATTTGAAATTGCTGGTCTGACAAATAAATTTCAAATTTGAACCCAAAAGTTTTGAGTTCAGTTAAAATTTCCTGGCTTCCCTTAAAAATTCACATTCAACTCTGATTTCCAATGTGAGAATTTTAGTTTATATGATTTTTCCATATTTTTATAGAAGTCTGTTGCCACTTACTTCACAGAATCATTATTAGAACCCTCCTCCTGGCAAACATCGCAAATAGTGTCAGTAGATGAAGCCGCTCCAGGCTTTTTAAGGATACTTTTATATTTTTCTTCACTCTTGCCAGCATCCGACACTCTAGGACTCCTACTTTTCCGCACCTCTCTTTTCTCTATTTTAGCCATTTTCGGAGGTAACGGAGGAGGACCGTTGTCGTCTTCTTCATTACGGACATAGAAACATTGTGGGTTTGACTCCGATGCAACCTCTCCAGCCGGTAAAGGAATGGGTTTGATCTGCAAAAAATATTTTCTTTTAAAAACGGGGAAGGTTTCAATGAAATGTAACATCAAAGATATTTCTCGATTATGGATTTCAACCTTAATCGTAATCCTAGGATGTGGTAAAGTGTCTTCAATGTCAAGACTCTTCTTCTTCCGCTTTCTTTTATGTTCCTTTGAAGAGATCCCCAAGTCGGGAGAGTACCGGTTCCTATGCTTTTCCCTTCTGCGTTTTTTTGCGGACTTGTGCCCCTCGATGCAATTATCGAGTATAACTTTTAAGCTGTTAGATTCGGTTGTGCTATTTAAGGACATGTCTTGTATGTTGGTGTCGTGTGATGTGCTTAGGCTAGGAACGGTTTTGTTAAGGGAATGAGAATGTTTTCTTACGTGAAGGAGAGGACTGGTAGGATTGGACTTGGATTCGGCGGGAGCCACGGGTTTTATTTTAAGCTTGGGAGGGGAGGAGGTCTCCTGGTCCGACTTGTTTTCCTTGCTGTAGCGGCTCCTACTTCGGCGAGGGGTTTTCACCTCTTCTACTTCGGAGTCTGACGTCTTATCACATTCAGAACACTGCCAACCGTACAACTTCGATTTCTTGGGGAGGCGGCTCAAGGGCGGGTTGAGGCAGTCAAGGTGGTAATACAAGTGGCAGGTGTCACATTTTGCTAGGAGGTGCTGGTCCCTTCTTTGCCGGCAAATGCCGCACTCGTTCAACATTAGAGGATCTGAAAAATTTTATTATGTAACAGGTGAGAAATTTATTAACCATAAATAAAAATATGTGGTTTCCATATTAACATAATTTTCAAGTATTTTCAAATATTGCAGGAATAATAATGATAATTAAGTTTGAACTTTATCAATTTTAAGTACAGGTTCACAAGTAGAAACATTCCCTCTGGTCTACAAAAAGAAAGAAATATACTCTTGTTAAATCAATTAGACACTTTCAACATTGACAGTGGAAATTTCTTCTTTATTCACTTGCATAGAAATCAAACAAAATAATACAGATGCAGCTTTGGAATACACATGGGAGTGTGCATGCTCACTGTCAATGATGGAATATGTCAGTCCACTCTCCACTTAAAGTTTTCCTTATACCGATGTTTTTCTTCCTGTCTACTAACTCAATATTGATTGTCGGGTGTCTCGCAATCGGTTTGAAAGATTTGATTTTATAGAGTAAGTATTTAAGATCCTTCTACTACAAATGGACAGTAGGTATTATGTAAACGTGCAATATAAATGTCCTTGTCTATCGCACAGATGTTTATTTGACTGAAATTTGCAAAAGCAATGGGAAGATATGAACTTTCTGAACCTGTATACGTTTATAATATTATTTAACAGACACTAATTTTTTTATACACAGGGTGTCCAATTTAAGTCAGATCCTTCTGTAGGTCAGGTAATATCAAAAATACAAAATAGTATGCTGAATAAAAAATGTTGTACCAAACCAATCGCTGTACATTTTAGAATTATTTTTATTTATACAGAATGTCTCTTTTATTCTTGATTTCACTTAACTTTTTCCTCAAAATGTTTTTTATATGATACTGCATTTTTTAATTCTTTGATAAAGAAAAATTGATTAGACATTAATTTGTTTGGGACAGCATAGAAGGTAGAAACCTTATTACAAGGCAGAATAAGAAGTACAAATCGTTCGGAACAGCACATTAAAAATTAGCAATTACAAAATAAAAACGACGATAATAGTCAAGAACAGAATAACAATATTAAGAATAAAAAAAGGAAAAACATACGAAAATATGAAAAATAGAAAGTAAACAAAATATTTGTTCTCAGTGTGTAGTAGATGAAACAAAAATATTTATGGTTTATTCTGAGCACATAAAAATATAATCTCTAAATAATATCTGAACAGTCAATAAGACTTTTGGTTATCTTGTATAGTGATTAACATGATAGCATGACTTCACTTCTTTAGCAAAGAAGTCTTATGAGAAATTTTGTTTATAATAAACTCAGTCATATTTAAAATCCATTTAAACAATATTCCGTCAAGTTGTCAGTGATGACATTATAGCCTAGAAGCCAAACTACTGCCAGATATTTTAGTTTAGATCTCATATAAATATGATGATAATAGTATATTATTTAACGAGCGGTAATGCAGGTCATAACTCACGCAGATGAAGTTTGCAGCACGAGCCGCAGGCGAGTGCTGTAATTCATAAAGTGAGTTATGATCATTACCGCAAGTTAAATATTATACTTTATCTACGACTATAACAATAAATACTAAGATACAAGTATCGAGAAAGAAAATTGATTTGAAAATGTCAAAATTATTTTGTTAAAATATCAAATGACATTAGTCCCCTCAATGATAATAACTGACAGTTCCGCCTACTGACAGGCATTGGCAATTTAATATTTTTAAAATCTTTTAATTATTCATTCCTTACCATTTCTTAAAAATTTCCAAGAATTTACTGGGTACACTATTTACATACCGAATTATCGTTGTAGAAGACCAGCGTGAGTTGTAATAACTCACTATAAAAACTCACGCTATTTGTTTATTGATACTATTAATTGCTCAAAAGCAGTTGAATAATTAATATATAAATTAATAGGAGTAGATAAAGGATATTAATTGCATAAAATACAACTGAAAGACTTTAGTACCATGGACATAACTGCATTTACATAAAGACAGACGAATAATGGCCAAATAGAGCAGTGAAATTTCTAAAACATCAAAAAACAGGTAGCAACATTACATTGACAAAAATACCTATATTGTACAAATTGTACAAAAAACTATTAGCCAACAATTTGTACATTATATACATTTTTAGCAATTGTCATTATTTGTGATATTTTCAGGTTTGTATTTAAATTTAATTAGGTATATATTTATTTTTTTATTTTGAAAGTAACAACAAATTATAATAAAAGTTTAACTGAATTTACACAGTACTGAAAACGTAATAAAGACAAGGAAACGTTTATGCTTATAGAATTGGTTTCTTTTTGTTTTTTACATATTTGGAAGACCTAATAGACAGAAAACAGAAAAAAAAAATTTACTTTACCAACTGTGATTTTTCATTACTTCACTTTACCCAACTTGAATTGCATTTTTATTTAGGCAAATAGCAAATTTTATTAATAATTATAAACTATACTGACGACACAAACACACGAAATTCACCAACCTCTACCATGCAAAAATAAAGACTGATGGATGAAAAGACAAGTCTGGCCGCATGCATCTGTTCCAGGTGCAGTCGATGGGGGTCTCGCCTGCATAGGAAAACGGACCCAAACAATGTCCGACTTATTCCGCCAGCAAGATATTAAACGGATATTGGAACTGTCAACTTTTTAGCTGTGCCGATTACAGCCTATCTGATATACGTGCTGATTACTGCGGTTGGCATTTATTATAAAATTCTCATGATTTCCTATTGATTTCATGGGGTGTTTACAAAAATGCAAATTGAATTATTGTTTCTTTCTGTTATTATTTAGTGGTTCTGCAGCTCTGCAGCGCTTGTCATTGAGTAGACATAAAAAACAAGGTTATTGAGGGTTTTTTTATGACAGTATTTAAATACAAAAAATGTTCTCTTATTAATTTAAGTTAGTATTAGATTTTATTTCACTATTTATGTAATGAAATGTGAATGGTTTATTTTAATCCGTTAAATATTTTTTATGTTGAAACTTGATCTGTTAATTGCATAGTTTTAAAAAATAATTTATAGCATTAATTACATATTACAATAAGTAGGTACTATAGAAAAATGTTTAAATTTGGCAAAGCCGCGTCAGACCAACACCAAGTTGAATTGCCGTCAGCGGTCAGTGACAGTCTGAATAGGGGGTTTAAATAATGATTTGAAAATATTTTTTTTCGGCGTAAATATGCATTTAAAATTTTCTTTGAATAGCATATTCATATTATACTCATCTTCTCTTAAAATTAATGGCATTATGACTGAATCACCACATATTTGAATTACAAAAAAACAATTTACAAAAGATGTCAAGCTGTTAAGTTTGCTGCCAGTATAACTGATACAAAAATTGAATATATTACAATGTATTGAGATCTGAAGTTACGAATTTCGAGATATTACAAAAATAGAGCATATACATATAAATTTTGAACATACATTAATGACACTGTACGCAGAACTATGGAAAAACCTGTCAGAAGTTGAACACCTTGTTTTGGTAAATGAGGAACGTAATTTAATACCTTTCATTATTCTAAAATTTTGTTAAATTGTTTAATACACACAGAGCATTATTAAACTTGCCAACTATTTCAAAATTTGGTGTTATACCTTTGTTAGCATGACTACTAAGCACCCTATCCCCTCTACCTGAAGGAATATTTTTCAACGGAAAACCAACTCCCATTTTCAAAGCGGCCGCTGTTGGCACCATCATAGGCTGTGGAGCTCTGGCAGTTGGCGGTTTACCCAAATCTTCGATGTTGGGTAAATTCTTAGTAGGGCAGGCACTCAGGATAGCTGAATGATATTTGTGGATGTTTTGTTTTAGGTCGATATTTTTCGAAGTCACATCCGTGTTTTTCTTCAGAACCTTCAGAAGGAAATATTTAAATTACAAGTGACCGACGAATATAATTCAGAATTTTATACCTCATCGTATTTGACTCTCAAATGTTGCTGTTCATCCAATAAATTCTTATTGTCTTCCATTAATTTTTCTAATGTGGTTTTCATTTCCTTCAAACGATCATTGCGATCTAAATAATATGCGATAAATTCTACCGTAAAGGCAGGAGGGATATGCCACTTCTTTCTCACGTCTACCAAAGCAGCTGCCTGTGCCTCCTGCATTTCTAGGGCTAGTGTGTTTATGCCCATCAGTTCGGCTTTGCGCAAAAGCTTACGACACGCAGATGCGCTAGTCGTTAATAATCTGGGCATTTTTTGTGTTGGCACTGAAAAAGATATAAGTAAATCGATTTTTATCAAATTAAAACACAAAAATAGAATAAAGTAGTTGCTAAAATACGCAAATTAATCATACATGATGTAAAAATCAACGAATCCGATTACCATGTAACCAAGACATGTTAAACTTAATATTAACTGACAATTTTGTAATATACAAAATACATGAATAATAAATATTTCACTGAAATATAAAGTTAGGGGTCAGTAAATAAAATTTAACTATAATCTAACTAAATCGAGATTGGTTTCCTAAAGTATGAGACACTGATTGGCTATTGCTAAGGGATCTAATTAAATCTGGCTTAAAGTTCCTTTGACAAATTGATCCTCAAAGGGGTAAATTTCATAAAGCAAAACTAATTCCTTTTCAAATTAGCCTCTACCATATATCTATTTATTTACACAGTCCCTTCCACTTTGAGCAACATCATTCTTGTATTTTGGAACATATTAGTTGATTTTCAATATTTTTTTTTTCAGCACCGAGTGATTTTTCCCACAACCCCTAAATTAAGAACGCATAACAGTTAACCATAGTAGGGGCAAAAATAGTTGCTAACACACACATATGTTTTTTCCCTATCACACACGGGCGTTAGAAAAATAACGCACAGACGTCACTGTCACATCTTTGTTGTACAACACTATTTTAAATTTATGTATGGATTTAAATATTATATTGTATATGTCTGTCATGTCAAAGCAACAATATTTAATAATTTATTATTAATTTGATTTGAAGGCTATAAAAGTGAATAAAGAGCAATATAAAAGGGATATGGATTGCAGTAGTGATGATTCCAAAGACTATACTCCGCCTTTAGTAGTTCAATCAGCTAAAAATTCATCACTAGAATTGTTACTGAAAAATATTTGGTTACAAAAATTTTATGGAATGGAGAGAGGACAATATATTTTCTGAAAATGTTTTAATGGCTTATGCAGGCGAGTTATCTGAAAAAGCTGAAGCTGAAAACGTTTATATGAACCCAATATTCTATGCTGCGAAGTACTCTTAGCATTTATCATGATGTCGATATAACCAAATATTTCAAATTGAAAGTACTGCTGAAACGCAAGTGTAATGATTACATACCAAAAAACTTTGACCTACGAGCAAATTAACATATTTCTTCGTAAAGCTTCTGACGGGTATTTGTTTACTAAAGTGGCTTTAATTGTGGGTATTTCAGGAGCTTGTCGGAAGCAAGAGGTATCTTAACTTAAAGTACAAAATTTAGAAAACCCAGCATCGGCAACTCTTATTAAAATACCGGACACTAAAACAAAATAACAAAGAGCACACAGCATTTTTAAGAAATATGCTAATTTTAGGTCAACTAATATATAACTATCCTGTTTTTGTTTTTAATTATCAGAAAGAAAAATGCACCTAGCAATCAGTAGGTGTCAACAAATTTGGAAATATAATATCCTGAATTATTTATAGGCCATTGGTTTCAGAGATCATCACCTATAATTTTTGTGCATGCAGGTAGTGATATAAAGACACTTAAACAACAATAGAAGATGGAAATCGACTACTGTTGCAGAAACCTACATTGACGAATCTATAACAAATAAAATGCAAATCACAAAAATTTTTAAATGCACCATCAATTTCCAACAGTTCAAAAACAGGACTGTGCATTCCAAACGAAGCAGAAACTGTACAGTTGGTTCAAGAACAATTGTGATCTCACCCTTTAAACCCACATATTGTCTCATCCTATTCTTTTTAATAAAGAAATGCCTAAATAAAATGTAGCAGCGTATATACAGGGTGGTCCAAAAGTCTGAAAACGGTGAATTCCTTTCGCGCACGGGTGGAAAATCGAAATTCTGATACTGGGAACTTTAGTAATTTCGCCCGAGGAATCGAATAGGCCCATCAGATTTTGGACCCGATGGGGCCTTATACGAGATATCAGGCCCAACTTTGAAATTTCAAATGCAAACCCATCTTTTTTATTGCAGATTCGGATTCAGCGGGAAATTTTACATCCGAATTGGTTAAAACCCAAAATTTTTTCGTCCATTTTTGGGTCCTATGCAGCGTTTTTTGTTCAAGACCAGGGGGCACAAATCGATATTCTGGTACTGAGGTCCTTAGCAATTTTTCTCGGGCAATTGATTGGGTCCATCAGATTTTGGGCCCGATGGGGCCTTTAACGAGATATGAGGCCCAAATTCAAATTTGAGGCCCAAATTCAAATTTGAATTGCCTCAACCAGAATATCAATTTGTGCCCCCTGGTCTTGAACGACCCAATAATGGACGAAAAAATTTTGGGTTTTAACCAATTCGGATGTAAAATTTCCCGCTGAATCCGAATTTGCAATAAAAAAGATGGGTTTGCATTTGAAGTTTCAAAGTTGGGCCTGATATCTCATATAAGGCCCGATCGGGCCCAAAATCTGATGGGCCTATTTGATTCCTCGGGCGAAATTACAAAAGATCCCAGTATCAGAATTTCGATTTTCCACTCGTGCGCGAAATAAATTCACCATTTCCAGACTTTTGGACCACCCTGTATATATAATATTATGTATAATAATTTCCATATAGCTTCTTATTAAAAATTGTTATTAATTAGTGTTAAAAAAAAAATTAAATATTTAGTAATGTTTTTCTTTTTTTTCTTACATTGTGGGTTGTGGAAAGTCTATTATACACAACTCGCTGAAAAGAGCATTAACACACTCATGTAATTTACGCACTCAGCTATATGTCACACTGATATGTCATACACTTTCCACGCTCATTATGTAATAGACCATTTCTTTCTACCCCAATTCATGGCCTATTCCGCCAAAAAATGTAAGTTCCAAAAATAAAAAAAAGCACCAGGCAATTTAAAGAAAAAGAAATTGTTGCTTAAGTAATGGGCCATACTGTAACAACTTAATACTACGACCAAAATAAGTCGATTTACTTTAGCTTATCCTAAAAAAATACAAAAATCCACCAAAATCAATAATAACAAAGATAAAGGGTGTAAAAATTGAAGAAATAAATCATATTTTCTTTCTTATCGATCGCTTGAAGCAAATCGACTTATTTTGGCCGCAGTATTATGATGTTACAGTGCCCATTACTTATGCAACAATTTGACTTTACTTTTAGATAAATTGCATGCATCATGAGATTTAGATGCGTTTTTCTCAGAAACCATTGATTCTAGCGACATCAACAAGGTGTACCTTTTTTAAAAATATTACGACTCAATATTGCGGTGCGCGGTAGATTTTTGAATAAAAAAGTGCTTCTCTTTTTTCTGTAACAAAATTAATTAAATAATGCATCACAAATGCAAAAAAAAAACTTGAAAAAGTGCAATTTTTAATTATAAAAGAGAAAAAAAATATTTTTCTTACCCCAAGGTGGAGGTTTTAGGGCTTTATGATTTAGATAATGAATTTTCTGTTTCTCCAACTTCCTCTGTATCCTTACTTGCTCCGGGGTCTCTTTATGACCTTCTTGATCAAACTGATATTTTCTGTAATGTGTGCGAAGCTGAAGAGCCAAATAGTTTCTTTTCCTCTTTTTTACCAGGGTTTTATCGGAATGTAATTTACAGTGGGCATAAAACGGATCTGCTTGATCGACTTCTTCGGAATGAGCTTCTGAGAGGAACCCTTCTCTTTGTGCGCTAAAATAAAACCACCAAACATTTTAACTTCTCATCTTACAATTGCACAAATATTTTACCATGTAACGTGAAAGTATGTCCTGCACATTCCTGCATCACAACCGATGCAGACTCCAGTTCTAGCAAACCTATCGTCATCACATAGACAACAGGTTTTTGCTCCCCATTTACTGTACGGCATTTCAAATAAAGTTACACTCGTCAGTTTATCCACCTCGCCAAAAGCCACGCCTGGCACATAGAGAGCACATACTAAGTGCACCCATTTTCCTACGTCGGTTTCTTTGAAAATACCACCTTTATTAGGACATAATTCACAAATTGGGTCTTTCACACCTAAGTAAATAAACTATATAGTAAAACATTATGATCTATGATCTGATTCATTTCTAAACTACCTGCTTTGCAAGCTTCGCAAAACCATGGTGTGGTGGGGGAAAGTGAATCGGTACTTGCTAGACTAGCCGAATCTGACACTCCGTAACATGCCTCGTGGACTGTAACCCCACAACCATCACATTCAATAATCTCATTTACACCATCGCTTTGATCTCCCAAGCATCCGCAACAGATAAGTACTTGTGCATTTTTTTCATCAAACTAAAAATATTTGGAATCTACTTAACGTTCTAATAATCACAACATATGCATTCATGACATAATTAAATAGGTAGGTACTAATAAGTAAGTATGATAAAATATTTCTCAATCGCTTGTTTTAGTTATTAAATTTATTACAAAAACAGAGCAGAAGCAAGCTAAGCTTTTAAATATCTTTATTTTTATTAAAAAGTAACCAATTATTTTACAAATAATATTATGTAAATAGAATAACAAAAGTTTTAAGTTCAACTATAGTTTTGTCTCGAAATTTACAGTTTACTAACGTTCATGTTATTACCTTTAATTTTGATTGAATAGCAGCCTGGTGTATTACATCTGCAATAGAAGTAATACCATTGCTATTCGAGAGATTTAAATCTTTAAGCTCATCTATGTCGGATACCTCAGACTCTTCTTCCTCTTCGCCACTGCTTTCAATTTCTATAGACAGTAGATTCATCTTTACGTGCTAAGCATAAACCTTTAAAATAAAACACTACGTACCATTTCTTTCTCCATGGCTGTCAAGAGAATCATCATCATCACTAATTTCTGGATGATCTTCAATTCGAAAATCACTATCATCAGAACTCTCTTCATCAAAATCTAATACACATGCTTGCTCCACTGGTTTCACCCTCCTCTTATTGGGATCTCTTTCAACTGTTAAAAAATCCATGTACTTTATTATCTTTCTTACTTATATTTGCATTATTGATTAATGTAGTGACTTTTTGCAGAAAATATTTGTGCACTTAATAGTAAAAAATTATTAAAAACAATAACTTATGAAAAAATAACTGAAGTGAATAAAACTAAAAACAAAAATATACATACTGGAACTCATTTTAAGATTATTTCAAAATAAATTAAGAAAATAATGACTCAATGACATCTTAATAACATAACCTAACATCTTTGAGCGTCAGTAAAATAGTAAAATGGCCAGATGTGTGGTGGAGTGGTACAGCCACGCGAAAAGTAATTGGCAGTTAATATACCTACCTACATCATAATAATTTTAACCGGCCGTATAATAAAAAGTACATTTCAAATAATTATGTAATGCTTTTAAATTTTGTACTCACTTGCAGTTTTTGTTATAAAGTCAATGTCTTTTGCCGTATCCAGCATTTTAGTCATCCTTTTACCTGGCCAATTCTTTGTTGCTGCAAGAGGACTTGCCGAAATATACAGAGGGTTAATCACTATTATATCTATTCCCGTTCTTAAATTTTGAATAGGGGAAGCCCTTAAATGATACAATTTTTCATTTTGAAGAGTTTGTCTATCTGTCCACTATTGGGTGCTAGTACAAGTTTCTTAATTAGCAAGTACCTACCTAGGTACTACTTACCTGTACCTATAATAAGCAATTTTTTTTTGCTGATACAGTTTTCACCTTTAGTCATTTCTATTAAGTACCTATATATATTATTTTAATATAATTTAACCGGATAACCCTTTAGCATAATTTTGAATCAGTTAATGGAAATATATGAATTAGTAAACGATATTTTATAAGTAGGTACCCATAGAGATTTGATTATTTTTTAACTAAGTGCAAGGTAAAATCGGGAGCTCTAAGAGAAAGATGCCCATTTTTTTGGAATAAATGCTTTTTGTATCTGTTATGTCATCAAACAAAACTCGACAGTTTTTATTTAATATCTATTATTGAATTAATATGTAAATTTTTATAAAGTTATACTGAAAAAAAAGTAGAAATTGTAGTATGAGCCTTAAATTTTTTAAAATTAGTAAAAAATAAAAATCTAAACGATTATGATTACTGATTTGTGTTATCTAATTCGTATTAAATTATTTTTACTTAAGAATAAGCGTTTTATCATCATGAGAAGCGTGAAGTATATACATATCTCCTCATAGCAAAATACTTTTATAAAATCAGGTAGGTACACAGTCAAAGGCAAAATATTATTATAAGTTAACTCTTTTTATTATCATCGAGCTTTCGACAACAAATTTCCCCTTCTTAAGAAAGACCTACAAAAAAAAAACAATAGTAAACCTTAAGGTAACGTTAGATAACACAGCACTTAGATACATGATCGAGGTTTAAATAAAAATTGTTCATGCAAAACAGTGAAGTCATAATATTGATGATACAATAACACTTTTAGCAAACATTTTCCAACGAACTTTATGGATTTTCTCATATGTAGTAAGTATATTTTAAGTAGTTATAACTAAGAAAACAGTACGTAGCTGATTAAACATTTTTATTATAAATTTAAAACATATAAAACATGAAAGTCAGTGACCCTTAAATAAAAGTAAGTAGTTTTATATTGTTCTTAAGCTTCTAGTTTTATCAATCAAATTTATATTGTAAATATAGTGCAGTTATCCAAACCAAAAGTCCTTTTTTTCATCTTTAGGAAATCCAAGATTATAATTCTAAATAAAACCAAAATTCTAAAATTTTAAATGAGGATAATTTTCCATTAGCTACAATATAGCAGATTTACTAGACGTTCAAAATAAAACAATAGCTAAAGACTGGAAAGAAGATTTGTTAGATATCACTATGGTATACAGCTTACATAGACCGCCTGCGTAATATGAAAATCAAATTAAAAATAAAACTCCTACTGAAATATTTGAAACATTTTTCGACACTGAAGTTATGCAGCTTATTACAGAGCATACATACAATTTGTATGTTTCTCAAAATAACAACTATATATTTCGTGAAACTAAAGATGAAATAAAGATATTCGGCGCCATTCTATTTTTGAGTGGATATCATAAACTGACACGAGAGCGCAAGTATTGGTGTCAAGTAACCGTTTTCAAGAAATCAAAAAATATTTATTAGTTAATTTATAAATAGACAGAAGCGATGAAATGTAACTAAACAAAAAATTTCAGCAATTTGACATATTCCATAAAGATTTCTCAATTGTTGAACCAATGATAAACTATTGTGGTCATCATTCTTCTAAGCAGTTCATAAAGGAAAAGCCAGTAAGATCTGAATACAAAGACTGGATGTTTTGTTACAATTTCGATACCTATTTGGGCGCAGTACTTCGTGACAAGAAAGTCTCAGCTTTGCCTTTAGGATCAAGAGGTGTTTTGAAAATAATGGACATCGTTGATGTGCCCACTGATCATGAAATATTCCAGTGTAATAAAAAAGAAGGATCGCAGATTATTTCGATTATCGCTTGAACAGAACAAGCATACTACTTTTTGTACAACAGTGTGGTCACCACGTCATCAAATTTTGATTCTGTCTTCTACTACTATTTGATTCCAGTTATTTCATTAAATTTGTTTCAAAAGATTTTTTTCAAATACGTGATGTTGAGGGGGTCCTAAAATTATCGAGTTGCTGGGGGCCCACTAAGATGCCAGTGCCAGTCCGACACTGCCTATAAATACAATAGGTGTTTCAAGCACAACTGTTCAAAGAATATTAAAACACCATGAATTTCACTGACATCAAATATTAGTCCAAGAGCTTAATTAAAATATGAACGAACTGCGTTTAGAATGTTGTGAGGTCATCAATCAACGAATAATTGTTAATCCAATTTTCAGGAATTTTTGGAGATCGCTTTGTTGACCCAATTTTTTACGTACGCAAGACGATTGTCATACTGAATACTGAAATATAAATTTCCTAATCAAACTATTCTAATGCATTTATTATCACAGTGTTAAAATTTGTAAATTTGTGTTAATAGATATTGTAATATCTAGCACAGCAATATTATAAATAACCCTCGTATATGCTCTACCCCAGATGTGGTACAACTTGTATTCTTTGTAACGCACCTGTCAAGGTGATTTATGACTTCAGACAAGAGACATTGCTTAATATGTTCCCTAACATTTCATAAGAGTATCATAATAATCTTTATGCTAACAGGAACTCCCAATTACAGGAATAAGTAATAAACATAACTAAGTGGTACTAAGAAATTAAAATAAATACATATAATATACACTAATAAAGAGACAAAATCATATAACACACAAGCAATGTATAAATTACGCTAAGTGAGAAACACAATAACACAGAGACTTTAAACTGCCATTAAAAATATTACAATCCTTAGCAATTTTATTATACAAATTACACATTAAGTAAATAGGAGATTTTGCTAGTATATTAGTTCTAGGGGAATCACAGTAAAACAAACTTTGTTGCCTCGTGTACCCACGTGGTATATGAAAGTAAACATTACTCAATAGTATGAGGCAATCAACTCTGTTGTTTAAAAGATTATACAGAAAACGAATAAGAGATACGTTACGACGTAAATCCAACGACTCTAATTCGAAACGATTCAATAGGTTAGTGTGATTACAACCCTGAAGTGGATAAACGCCCTCTTGTCGATATGCAAGAAGTTTTAAAAATCTTCTTTGAACTGATTCCAGCCGGTGTTGATGCGTATTATAAATCGGGTACCATATTATGGAACCGCATTCGAGTTTAGACCTGATCAGGCAACAATATAAAGTTTTCAACGTGACCACATTAGTAAAATCTCTACAATTGCGGTATATAAAACCATAAGTCCGGAAAGCACTAGATACAATATTATTAATATGTTCGATAAAAGTAAATTTAATGTCAAAGGTAATCCCTAAATCTTTATATAGCTCAACACGACTAATGATGTAGCCGTCAATAGAATATTCATATGCAACAAAATTAATCTTGCGAGTGAAAGACATAGATTTGCACTTGGAAATAAGTGACAGATGATTTAATTCACACCATACAACCAAGCGATCTATACAGAACTGAAGATGTTCGCAATCTGAAACCGAATTAATTTTAGAATAAAGCTTAAAGTCATCAGCGAATAATAATTTTTCACAGGAAACAACATCAGGAAGGTCATTAATGAATAGTAAAAACAAAAGTGGACCCAAATTAGAGCCCTGCGGCACACCAGATGATGGAACAAAAGAACGAGAAGTGAAGTTTTGATATCTAACCTCAAACTGTCTATTAGCTAAATAAGATTTTGTATCGTGATAAGGCTACACTTGTGTACGATGCGATGCAGTCTTGTAATGATTCAGACTGTAGGCTTAAATTGTAGTCTTTATATGACTCTACAGAAAAAAGTTCAACGGAAACAAATCTAGTGAACGTGCGGGTCATTTAGTAGGTCCTATCCTTTAATCTATTCTTGAAATATATCGTTTCAAAATTGTCTCACCATAAAGCCGACAACGGACGGTGAGCTATAATATATCTGACATATTACAAAAATATCGTTTGTGATGAAAATGCATAGAACGCTATGCATTGACGCTATACTATATATTTATATCTATGCGGTGAACTTGTCCGTTGGAATATATCATTGCAAAAATATATATTATCGCTCGCCGTCCGTTACCGGCTTAAAGCTAGTTACGGACGGTGTGCTATAATATATATATCTGATATATTGCAAAAATATCGCTTGTAATTAAAATGCATAGAACGTTACGCACTATGCGGTTTACTTGTCTGTAGGAATATATATCTCATTACAAAGAAATAAATATACAGGGCATCCCTAAAAGCTTGGGGCAACGTTTCGCCACATAAAGTACAACTGAAAATAAGTCGATTTAACTAAACTTGCCTCAGTCCATAAGTTGATAATCACGGAGCTATAAGGTGTCAAATGTTAAAACATAAATCGTGTTTTCTTTAATAACTTTCGACTGTATCACGTTAATTTTACGAAATTTTGTATCCGGGGGTTTCTTGAGATGGCAAATTCAATTTTATTGTACATTTCGGTGTATCTTCTAGAGAACGCCACCGGCGACGATTTCGAACCTTTTAAACCGTTACAAGTTCTTTGTTCCACCCTGTTTGTTATTTAGGACTAGAAAAATCTCTTTCTCTGCCTTTTTTAGTTAAGAAAGGCATACCTTATTGAAGTCGCTATGAGCAACGATTTCCGAGAAAAACACATATAAAGCTGATAACTTATTATTTTATCTAGAAAATTCAAAATTAATCATTTATCCAAGGGTAAGTCCTCAAGCAACACTGGTAACTTTTCTTGAAGAAAGTGCAAATAGCTCTCTGTAATTCAATTATTTGGTAGAACTATAGGACCTATTAGATTTAATCTTATTATACTGACGCAAACATTTATTCTAATTTCATGTTTAAAGTTTCTTTGTCTTATAGCAGGTAGATTTCCTTCAGCGTTGATATGTTCGGTATGGAAGTTAGTCGTGCCTCTTTTTCTGGAACACGCTTTGTTAGTAAAAAGGTTTTTATTTTGAAAATGAATATCAATGTTTCTTCTTTCACAAATAAAATAACTAAATTTCAATCGGGCATCAAAATCAAGTGGCAATATCTGTCTGTTGGAGATTTGATGTCATGATAACATTAATTCTGTTATTGATGTCATGATAACATTAAATTTGTTTTGTTATTTGCCTCTTACATCTGGTAAATACAAGAATGGCTGGAACATGCACATTTGAAGAACAAACAGATATGTTGCTTGTACTAGGAAGGAAATTGTAGAAGTGTTACAGTTTACCAAGAAAGGTTCTCAAATCGACGGGTACCAAATTTTAAAACTTTTGGTAGGATTGAGAGAAGGCTTCGGGAAACGGGAAGTTTATAGTCAAGTACGGTAAATTGGGGACTTCTTAGACAAATTTGCAATTCACTAGTAGAAGAATAAATCTTGGATACTATTGCGGAATATCCCGGATAAAGAGTACGTAATCTTGGACGTCAGCTGGGGGTTTCCAAAAATATGCCACTCACATACAAGTGTTGAAAGAACAGTTGCTGCATCCTTTTCATGTAAAACTAGTTCAAGAACTATTGCCACTTGATTTTGATGCCCGATTGAGATTTTGTCATTTTATTCACGAAAAAGAAGAAACATTGATACTCATTTTCAAAATCTAATAAGTACTGTCTTTCTACTAAATAATTTGAATGCTGTGAGCTACTTGCACTTTCTTCAAGAAACATTACCAGTGTTGCTTGAGGGCTTACTCTTGGATTTCAGATATAGAATGTGGTTTCTTCATGACACCTCACTCTGGATTAAATGTTAGAAACTACCTGTGCAATTTCCAAACCGATAGATTGGCAGAGGAGTGGACGCACCGGAGAAATGGCCTGCGCGATCACCGGACTTGAACATATGTGATTTATTTTTGTGGGGAACACTTCAGAACAAGGTCTATTCAGTCGTTATAAGTAACGAAAATGAGCTAAGATGACGAATCGTGCCGCTGCTCAAGATATCGCTGCCAGTGAAGACATTCTACGCAGAGTACAAATGAACTTTGTTTAGTTATTCATGTTTGCGTTTACTGATTAATTATTTTTACTATTCAGATCATTGCAAACAATAGATTTAGATGTGTTTTTCTCGGAAACCGTTGCTCCTAGTGACTTCAATAAGGTATACCTCTCTTAACTAAAAAAAGGCAGGGGAAGAGATTTTCCTAGTCCAAAATAACATACAGAATGGAACAATAAAGTTGTAATGGTTTAAAGGGTTCAAAATCATCGCCGGTGCCGTTCTCTAGAAGATACACCAAAATAGAAAATAAAATTGATTTGCCATCTCAAAAAGTCACCGGATACAAAATTTTGTGAAATTAACGTGAAACAGTCGAAAATTATTAAAGAAAACGCGATTTAATTTTTAACCTTTGACACCCTATAGCTCTGTGAGCGATAGCGAGCGATAATATAATATATATCTATTTCTTTGAAATATTCTATGCATTTTAATCACAAGCGATATTTTTGTAATATATATTATGTTTATAGCTCACCGTTCGTAACTAGTTTTATGTGGAGAATCTTGTTGCAAAAGTTTTCGCATGGTAAAGATCACCTTGCTTAAATTTACAGTTTAAAGGAGGACTAACGGTGTTTTCCAACAAATTCAAATACATTTCTTTGGTTAAATTGTCAAGGGAAAAAAATTGGTTATAATGATGTGATCAACAAAAATTCCTAATGAAATCTTGATTTTTCTGGAAGCTGCTTATCTTAAATATTATTGGATTGTTGTTTGGCCAATAACGGTAGTTATGACGGTTCACTTTTTCATGTAGAAAAAGAGAACTCGTAAGAAAAGTAAACATTGAAAGAAAATTTGAATTGAGCCAATTATTCGTTGACTGATCGGAATCACCTCCATTTTTATACACTAGTCTACCTGTTCCTTAAATTCATGTATTTTTATAAAGAATATATCTACTGAATGTTTACTAATTAAGTTTGAACATTTTTAACATCCATGCGTGCATCAAATATATTTCTTGGATAATTTAAGGTACAGAAATTGCACCAACAGAAGAATTACAATGTTTTTGCTCTGTAGTTTATAGATAATGTTGAATGCAATATTTATAGGTATATCAATAAAGATGTTTGAAATTTGTTAGGCAGTACCTAAGTACTTATTTATTTTAATAGATATCTTAGTGACTGTTATACAGCTAACCTATTTGTAGGGCGGGAAACAGAAAGTACAACTCATTCATAAAGGGAAAAACGTAAATTCTAATATATAAAATCATATTTATTGAGATTATTATAACAAATTAATACAACATTGATATGACATGAAATACATACAACTTTGTATTTAAAATAGAGCTGACATGCTAATATAATTTTGGCTTAAGCGGTAACCTTAAAACGAGCATTAAAATAATATATTGCTTTTCTTATAATTACATGTTTTTGCTATTCTAACAATAGGTAAAATTTTTATTGGAAAATAAATTTACTATCATTTTAAAGTTATGAAATTTTAATTTTAAATATACAAGAGATAATGATTCAAGGTGAATAGCTTGATCTATAACAAAATAATATAAGTGTAATTGCACATGTTGAAATGCCCAATTTTTTTAAATTGGTTTTTGCACTGTTATAACCTTTTTACTACAGAATTATGTAGAAATATCAAAGTTTATTGTACATATATATTTTTTAAGGAATTTAGAAAAGCAAAACATAATTAACAGATATTTATAAAATAATTATCTAATACAATTTCTTATATTCAGTGACTTAGGAATACCTTTGGCAACAGGAAAAGTAATATATTATGGCACAGGTACATATTATATTAAATCATGTTTACATTTGTATAATAATGTAATAAATAAAGAAAGACAGAGCTAATCATTACAAAATTCTCTAGTACTGCGTAAACACACCCCAGAATTACAACCGCAGTAATAATGTTTTTAAACACAACGCTTCCATTATTAGTTTTTTCATGTTTTTTCATTTTCATCAAAACCAAAATTTATATAATCTTGCAATATTAGGTGCATCTGAAACTTGATTTGAAGAAACATGAACTGTTTGAAAGCTTAAACAATGTAAATCACGAGATAAATAAAATTTGTCTTAATTTCTATTTTTTGGCACATCTATCAAAAGTGCAACATTATTCGTCTAGGGCGCATATATACACTTAACGTTAAGAAGTATTCGGTAGTCTACACTAATTTTGACATCAGATTTAATTTCAGTGATTTTAGTTTTACTCTTAATGGGCGGATACTTTACATCATTATCTATATACAATTTTAATTTTAGCTTAAGTCCCAGTTTCCCAATCTACACAAATAATTAAGTAGTTGGAAATAAGCATTTAGTTGTCCCAGGTTGTTTAAATTGTATCGAAACAGATAAGTGGATGAAAATTCTGAATTGTTGTATCCACTTTCGTTTACCTAAACTCGATACGGCAGTATAGAATTAAATTGGCTTATATTAATACTTTCTTAAGGCCACTATACACGCAAAGATTTTACCTGCAATTTGGTCTGCTTAAAGATAACTCCAGTTCAACTTCTTGCGTACAAAAATGAATATATCTTTTTGTATATTTAAGGACCTGTAAATATTATACAGGGTAGGAGTACTTAAGAGTACGCACTTAATTTTTAATTGCAAGCAACATCCACATTTATTTATTTATATGCCTGTACTCAATAACTTTTATAGTTTTGTAAGAAAAAAACCATTTTTTATGTACTTTAAATATGCATACTCTTTTCATCACACGTTCCTAAGAGTACGCATATGTGAATTAAAAATTACACAGCAATTAAGTACTATGAAAAGTGATAAAAATGACGTGTCAATAAATTTTCAGTACATTTTAGTTGTCTTTCACTCTTTCATATTTTCCCTTTGCAAGAAACTACAAATTAGAAAACGATAGTAGGTATGTAGATACAAAAAATTACCAAAGAGTACGCAGGGTGCCAAATGGTGCACATGCGTACTCTTTGGGTGCGTACTCTTGCGTTGCTACAACATAAAATGAATAGCACGTTATAGAGCTATGTTGTAGCCGTCACATATCCTCCAATACATGGATTAGAAAGTTAAATACAGGGCTCTTTTACACATCATATTATTTACTGTACAGCAACAAATTAATTATTAATTATTTATCAACGAAATTGAAAATATTTAGATTCATAGGCGTCCGATTTAACGTAAACCAAATATCAGCTTATGTCGATATCGAGAAAAATAGTGGCTGTCATTTTAATATTTCGTCAGTAGACCATAATAATTGCTCCGTAACTAAGAACGATAGCAAAGCGGTTTATGCATCATATTTAGTTGCTCGTCGAGTACTTTTAGAAGACATATAGTAATAAAAAAATTTAGCCATTCAAATCATACAATCAGTTAAAAATTTCTTGCTTTTTTATACGCTTGTCCAAAAACGAAAAATCAAATACAACCGCCAGAAACAAATCTGTTGTTAAGTTGTACTACCAGTTTCAATTTTGTTGGCTGTGCAGTTTCCAAGAAAAATGGTGGCTGCTAGTGTAGTATTGCGCTAGTAAACCATAGAATTTCTCCGTTATATTTTCTTGTTCATAACGTGTCTTCCAGAAGGTGTCTAGTATTTTTACAAAACTGAAAGAAATGGTAATTCAACTCATAGTCAGTTACAATTTTATTATTACCTTATACGTTTGTCTACCAATTCCAGTTTTTTAGCGTGTTACGTTTTCGAAAAATAGCGGTACCTAGTGTAATATTACGCTAGCATGTCATCGAATTTAAAAAAATAAATAATTCCCTAGATTTCTTGTCGAGAACAGTTTCCAAATTCATTTTAATGATGCAGAAAATTACTAATATTATGTAATTTGACTAATGACTATTTGATTTTTAATTTTTAGACAAGCGGAAGGCAGCAACATTTTTTTAACTGACTGGATGAGTTGAATGAACAATTTTTCTTTAATTAAAAAAAAATCCTGCAAAAATCAGTTTTCTATCGTTCTTAGTTGCCGAGCAATCATTGCATAATTTTTCTCGAAAACGGCGCAAACTACAAAATAGAAATTGGTGGTACAAATTAGCAACAAAATATCCACCATTTGTTTTTGACAACCGTTAACATTGGCTTAGAAACCTAAGCACTGCATCAACTTCCTTTACAATTTTTGTCACTTACTGAAAAAAAAAACAAACAAATGCATACTCTTAAGGGATACGTGCTCTTAGCTGTTCTAACCATACTTGTACGTATCTACGTTAGTAACAAAACTTATTCACGAATATAAAGCAGAATTTCGTTCGTAATCTATCCAAATGAAAGCATTCCTTAGACGTGCAGAGAGACCTTTAGAAATAGCTTAAAATGTAACAATTGATTTATATTCCTTATTCTACGAAGTGCGAAAATAATGCATTTGGTATTTTTGCCTAAATAAAAGTTCAAACATTTTGAAATGGCTTAAGAAAATATGTAGCGTTGTACACTTATTAATTAACATTAGTTTATTAAAATTCATCGAGTTTATGATTTATGTTCGTGTCAACTATTGATTGTTAATTGATTTTTCATATACCAAAGACACTTATATCGTATTGCTACTCGTGGTTACATCTACATTAAAAATTGTTGCTTAAGCTGACATTTTTAGTTTAGTTGTTTCCTATGTACAATATATATTCACGAAGAGTGAACCGGGATAGTGTAATCTATATACCTTTTTAAATATATTTTATAATATTTTGAGAGAATCATCAGGGTGAGAATAATAAAATTCATAACATCTTAACACTATTAGAGATCAATGTATTCACAACGCGAAAAAGACAAATTCAATGCCTCTGTTTTTACGTGAATCCCTGGCTTATTTTCTCTCTATTTATAATTTTTGAGTTTGTTTTTCTTTTGAACTCATCGTCGACGACTTCCTTCAACATTCCCCACAGTGCTTCCTTGTCTAAGAGAATGTACTGATCATTTTTAATTTCCGGAGCAAAAGTTACTTGTTCTTCCGGTTCGTTTTTAATTTTATCGTATTTTTTTGGTATGTCGTGGACTTCCTCCTTATTTATGTGTTTGATTGGAGACTGGGATCTGCTTTCAACAGCTTTTCTTGCAATAGATTCCTCTAGTTTATCTGTTGTTGATTTTATCGTGCTTGGAGTCGTAGATGTTGAGGTAAAGTCGGAGTACTTTGAGGTGGTGGATATTTCATTTTCTGCAGTATTGGTTTCAGATGCAACATGATTATTTCTGTCAGCAAATAAATTTGGATGAATAAATTTAACTATGCCGTCATCATGAGGTATGGTGTTCTTTTCTTCCATATCGTCACTACTGAAAGAAATAGTAGTTGTTGTACTACTTTGTTCCGGAAAAGAAGACGTTACTGTTTCTGTCGAGGTTGGTGTATCGAAGGTACCAGTTATTTCACTGCCTTTAGTTAAATAGACAGATGGGCCTGTATTTTCACTAACCTTAGTAAATTCAGTAGTTTCAAAGTTATTGGTAGGCGTAGTCACACTTATATCTATTCTCTGTACATTCAACGGAACTAAAGTAGTAGCAGAAGTTATATCCTTTTCTTGTGTAATAGTGGTGGTACTTATTGGTTGCATTTCTTTAACCTTACATTCTAAAGGTGTTTCTAAAACAAGTTCTGTGCTGGTACCGTTAGCGCCAAACCAAGTAATCATATCGTCTGCCGTGACGCTTTTAAGCAAGTTGCTTTTGAATTGGGCGTGGAAAAACGTTTCAGCTGCCAGATCTTCTCTAGATGCAGGATAAATTTTGGCGTACGCAGGTCGAAGTGAAGTTATAACGAAGGCGCTTCTTACTACAAACTGAACGCATATTGGACATGCTGTGGATACATTAGCGAATATGAACCAAAGTTTATTCGCATGATAGCTGTGCTGCATTTCCGCCATGTCTTGCGGTGGGTTTAGTAGTTGAGGAGGGGTGGTTGTCAATTCAAATCCAGAAAATAGGCTTATTTCTAATCGTAGTACTGCCGAAGGCTTACTACCTTTCCACCTGAAATGGACGAGGTTTATAAATGATAATAATAAACAGGAAATACGTACTTGAAACAAGTTTTGAGTTTAAGCATGGGTAATTTTCCCTCTATTTCCTCAACTGAACTGCGATCGGGAAGAATTTCTTCTACAACTCCTGACCACAATTCCAACAACTGCGTCTTACTTTTAGCTGAATATGTAGAGAAAGTTGTTTTACCCTGAAGAAACACAACTTTTAACTTTTATTCATAATATCTAATTTCTGTATACTACCTGTATGGTGGCACAACCAGCTCCAGTTGCATAAACAAAGACTTTGGTGGGTAAACTAGGCAGATACAACACCTGTGGAGGTTTGTTGGAGTCCAGTTCCAGAGTGTCTGTTAATTCCATTCCAGAAGTGGCTAAGGAAACAGTGAGTGACCTATGCCTGTCTTTTGCTAGAGAATCGTACTGGGAAAAAGCCTTCACTGCCTGATAAAGCAGCTCGTGGTGTTTATCCAGCATGTGCGATCGATAGAACAGGAATCTAGCCACACTTTCAGCAGATTTCAGGTCACCGATGAGGCAGAATGTTGTGAGAGCGTATAGGGAAGCTTTATACTCATCCACAGTAGCTAGAAACAAGATGGAATAAGCATTCTCTGACAAATAAATGTTTAAGTATGATAGAACTAGTGTTGGTAAATGGTAATTTTACAATTGGAAGTTTCTAAAATGAGTGTGAAGTTACCTTAAGTTTACAAGAAAATTTAAAATTACGGTAGGTACAAGGGGCGTTCAAAATATTCTTGGTATCAGCAGAAAGGAAAAGAAATAAGAACTTAAAATAATTTTCAAGAATAATCTCCCATAATGTCAATAAGTCTATAATAATATCTCTACCCCTCATTCTAATCACAGGGATTAGCCCAGAAGTCGGAGACTTGTGCGGGAGAGGGGGCGGCATATTATTATTAAGCAGGCCGCATTTGCGCCCAGGAACGACCGAACGAACCACTATACAGTGCAGGAATGAGGGAAACCTGGAAAACCTCATTAATTAGGGGAGTAGTCAAATATCAACCGGTATCAATCTCTCACATTGACCCAAGCCAACATTCTTCCACCCTACCATACCCGCAGAGAGGGCGCCAAACCTCTCCATGAATATAGCTTATATACGGTCTACCGGCAGCTGGGCTCGAACCAACACCGATCTAGTCACCTCGATTCAAGTACTGACGCCTTAAACCGCGCGACCACTGACCGAAATTTCCCCTGTACACATCTTCTTTGTCTGAAAAATGTGTGTTAATTGCCGCCTTGACCTCTTCATCATCTAAAAATTGCTTTCCATGAAGATATTTTTTAAATTTGGGATCAAGTAATAGTCACTGGGGGCTTAATTAGGACTATAGGGTGGATGGTTAATTCCTCAAAGCCACAGTTACTTATTGTTGTGTAAAAAACGTAATCACATCGCGGTGCTCGATTTGCAGTCATTATGGTCGTCTTTTACTAAGGATTACTAGAAAATAAATGGTCACAGTTGAAAATTTATATACATACTCTCAGATAGTGACATTAGTTAATGCAATAATAAAATTATCCACATCGGTAGCAGATCATACTGATACCGAAAATAATTTGAACTCCCCTCGTAATATATGTAATTTATTAAATTTAAAATGTTACTGTAATTTTTGGTAAAATTACTTGACCCACGCAAAAAAGTTGTTTCTAAATATGAACATAAAATAGTGTGATGCCATTTAATAAAGCAAAATTAGTTGTCATGATAACAAAATTAGTGGCTGCGAACAAACTCAATGTTCCTATAAAGTAAACTAAAAAGCATTTGCCTGGACAAACTTTTATGCAGGGTATTTTAAAAAAGTTGTAAACATTATTCCATATTCCATTATTCCCACTGATAAAAATTATTGTAAATTTACGCGTTGTTCACATTCATGCATTAATGTAATAAATTCCACACTGTATTACAAGAATCTCCTTGTCTTTCATGCAAAACTATGACACATTACTGACCTATAGGCAATAAATAACCAACAATCAACCCTGTAATATAGGTAATAATTTTTATCAGTGCTATCAATTTTGCTACATCTTGGATATATAGAATTATAGAAATACAATTAATCGTTATTTACATTTATTACAACTTTGTACCATATTTGTCCTTTACTAAGAATTTTTGCCTTGATTCAAATAATAGAAAATGTAGTGGGAAATACCTACGTATGTCCTAAAATCTTTCTATTATAATCCGCCAAGTTGCTTCCATTGATAGTAAAACTGAAAAGATACGACCGCAGGTTTCTAAATTTAAAAAGATAGAACCCTAGCAAATAAAACTTTGGATCTTATAACCGCCCGTAGCTACCTTGAGACCTATTTCAAGTCTTTATATCCACTTTTATTTTCTTTAATATCGTTAATTTCAACGGAATGAACTCACGTCCACACAAACTTACCAACCAGGGGCTCCTTCAGGGTTTTTCCCGACTCTGACTCGTACAGCCAGTCAGCAGCGTCCCTGCGGGGCATAAAGTGCGGCCATCCGAACTCACCATCTTCTGTAGTAGAGGCGTTCCTCAATTTTTCTATAGCCCATGCCGCTGTCGCGCTTCGCACCAAAACTAGAGCCAACGTGACCGCGGCTATCGTCTCAGGAGATTCCACGTTCGGCAGGCTGTTCTCCAGGAATATTTTAGCTTTCTGCAGAGTGTCTGAAAGGGTTTCATAAATTATGTAGGTGCACTTTCTGGGCTACTTTACAGTGGTCGATGCTTAACTGCAGCCGTTTCGCCATACTTAACAGATGGATCTTCAGTGCTTTTGTATTTTGAGCAGCAGCTGAATGGTTACTCAATGTATAAACCGAGCTTTTATACTAGTCGATGTAACATGGTTGGCTAATTCAGTGTTTAAGTTGACAAATACATCTAAATATGACTAATCTTTAATCCTTTGTCTCTGTTCATGTTGTTCAGGTATTGAAGAATCTCCAAATCCTCTCTTTGTGCTAGATTGTAATACCCATCTATACGAGCCAGCATTTAGTGTTCTCTAATGATATTATGTGTCCATCTTTCCAAACATGTTTAGCGGATTTGTCATAACAGAATGCGCCTTTCATGTTCTTTTCCCTGGTTTCGACAGTTTCTTTGCACATTTCCACGTATACTTTGTCATACTTGCTGCATTGCAAATACACTCTCCCAGTTTGTTCCGGGTTGTGGAGTTGCTGACTTATTTTACACGTTAGTGTGAAAGTAGTCTGCACGCCTTGACGATAGTCCTCAGAAAGAAATAGATTCTCTCCGATCTGTATTACTAGCAAATGGATACTCTAAGAAAGACATCGATAGAGCCAGTAGACCTCGGCGTGGGCAAACAGCAAGGCCCAAAGAGGATGTCACAACACCACCACTTTACCATACATCCCCAAAATGAGATAGCATTACGAAAATACAATGTAAAAAGACTTGTGGACTACTTTCACACCAACGTGTAAAATAACTCGGTAACTGCAACCCGAACATCAATTGAATCCGTTAGTTCAAGAATATATTTGGTGCTTTGCAGCTACTGTGACAAAGTATACGTGGAAATGTCCAAACAAACTGTACAAAGCCAGAAAGAAAGAACACGAAAGACACATATGATTATACCAGCCTGAAAAATCCGTCGTTGCTGCACATGCTTGGAAAGAAGGAGAGAGAATTTCACTAGAGTGCACTAGAGTGTTGGTTCGTACCGATGGGTATTTCAATTTAGCACGAACATAAAAGGCTTTGGAGATTCTTCAATACCCGAACAACATGAACAGGGATGAAGGATTGAAGATTAGTTATACTTGGAAGCCTTTGCTTAAGAACAAACAAGTGAACCGGAGCGTACCTGAACCAGCCATCGGTAACACGCCTTAACCAGTCAACCTAAAAACTGAACTAGCCAACTTTGAATAACCGACAAGTATAAAAGCTTGATTTCGACACCGTGATAACCATTCAGTCTCCGCTCAAGATACAAGATGCACTGAAAATACCATTTGTTAAGCATGGCAAAACGTCTGCAGTTAAGCATCAACCACGACAAAACATCCCAGAAAGTGTATATCATTCAACTGACACAGACCGTGAAAACCTTCAAACAACAGAGTTTCATAAAGTCGGAAACAGGTGCAATAGGTACTAAGTGTAGTAACTGTAGTTAATATTTCTTACCTGAATCGGCATCACTCTCAATTCCAATTTCGTAAAGAGCTATCACAGTCTCGGCGGTGATTTCCACAACATTTTCAAAACTAACCGCTTCTGACGTCAAATTCTTCTTGGTCGGATTAAATCCATAAGTGGACGGTAACTTGAAGTCTGCATCCAGTGGTGTAAATCTACCATCGTCTTCTTGCCTCAATTGGACCCATCTTTTGATGGCCTGTATAAGATCTGGATCGACACTAAAGTAGGTCTGGACTTTAGTTAGGGCTTCTAAGATAGACACGGTAGATCGATGACTGCCCAGCATTTGATGTTCGCTGAAGGAGTTGTCCACTTTTCTATAGGAAAGGATTGATTGAATCTGAAATAGACAGGTTAATATCAGTCAGTACAAGGCGCCAAATATGCAGTGGGTCGCAAATACATTTCAATGTTATTGTATAATTGTTTTACACACTTTCTGCTGTGACAGATGATACTTTCAAAGCAAGAGGTAATAGAGAAGTTATGGTACTTATTTTGCTGAATTGATTGCAGTAATGCTACTGATACTATTAATAATAATAACAATAATAGATGTTTATTGCCCAACAGATAAATCCAATTACAGGACAATTATAAAAGCAAAAAGAATACACAAAATTTAAAGTAAAGTAAAATGACATCATAGTGTACACTTAAAATTAAAGCGAGTAACTAACATCTGAATAACTTAATGGTAAAACAAATTAATAGTAAGAATATAACTAGGAATACCTAAATAAAATTTATGAATTATTTAGCGACTTATAACCAACTCTTTAAATTTAGTTGAATAACTTTCAAAAGTTTGATACATAGTGATTTTTCGGGTTGTTGTGCCGTAACCTCGGTAAATGGTAGCTGCCAGAAACAGAGTTAAAATGCACATCCCTAGCATTATCCGAGATTCTTTTACTTGCCCTGGTTGTTCTCGGGCTAGGCGCTGTGGGGACAGACCCGTTATCGGTATCTCTGAGCCCGTCCATATATTGATTTCGGTTCCTATTGTTCGTATTACGACTACTACGGTCTGAACCGTTCCTCGGGTAATGGTGGCCCTTAGGCGTTCCGTAGCCGCTGCTATAACTGTTCGCATCCCATGCTTCCAAACGTTTCGCCGCTCTTCACTGTCGACATCTTCAGTGGTGACTCTGTAAAAGTTTCTGGCTAATGCTAGGGATGTGCATTTTACCTCTGTTTCTGATACTTACCAGTTACCGAGGTCACTGCACAACTACCCGAGAAATCACTATGTATCAAATTATAGCACTGGCCATAAAAGCCTAAAAACCACTATAACTTTCAAAAAATCAACAAAACAAATCACAATTACTACTTAGAGCATTGTAGGCACACATCATAGAATGTACAGGGGACTTACTAAGTACATTTGCTCGACTTGTTTAACAATAAAACAGTGCAATTTGACTGAAATGTAGGTACTTTAAAATTAGTTTTAGATAACGGCCATAGACAATCAACTAAATAATTTAATAGTTTACACAGAAAACACAATGTTACAATTAACCTTCGTTGTTCAAATGATTGCATATCAAATCTTAACAGTAATAAATCATTAGAATAGCCTCTATCAGGATAAACGTTGTCTACTTTCAAAAATAAGTACTTCATAACCTTCCGCTGAACTTTATTTAAAAATTGTAAATGTATGTTATATATTGGATGCCAAATAATTACTGCATACTCAATCTTGGAACGTACTATCGAATAATATAATATTTTAAGTAATTATTTTACATTTGGCAACATTCATTTCCAATTTGTTAGCTTTACACCACTTTTTAATGTTACAAATTTGCCTCTGTAGTATTATACAATCTGTTAAATTGTTAATTTGAGAATATATTTTGAGGTCATCTGCGAATAAAAGTTTGTTGCATTCAATAACTTCACATAAGCCATTAATAAATATGGAAAATAGCAAATGACCCAGGTTTGAACCCTGTGGCACTCCTGATATTGCCAAATATGTTTGAGATTTAAAACCATTATAATGCACATACTGTGATCTATTATACAGGTATTATGATATAAAAAAATAGTAAAGAAGCATTCAGTCCAATACAATTCAACTTCTCTATCAATATACAGTGATCTACACGATCAAAGGCCTTTGAAAAATCAGTATATATCACATCAACTTGCTTTCTCATGTCTATGGATTCTGAAATAAATTGGGTAACTCATGCTAAATTCGACACTGTGGATCGTTATTCCATAAACCCATGTTGATAACTAGATATATAATTTTTAACAGAGGAATAAACGATAGCATATACTGACATTTCAAAGTTAGACAATATTGAAATAGGTCTATAGTTCACAATATTATTGATATCCCCACTCTTATGAATAGGGCATATTTTTGCCAACTCCAGCAATCAGGAAATGTCGAGGTTCATATGGTAAGTTGCTAACAAAATAGGTAATTGAGGATATTTCTGACAGCGGAGAATAAACGCTACTAAAAAAATACTGAAACCGTCAAGAATGTGTTGTGGATTATTCAATTCATTGTTATTAAAGAACATTTTTCCCGGAATTTTAGAATTACATTTCTTATTGGATATAAATGACCTAAAACGCCCAGGATCACCAGCTACATTACCCTCAACAGTTTGAATATAATTTCTATAAGCATCCGCTCATGTTGATGTTGATGTTGAACTTTTCATAATATAGGTTTTACAAATTCCTCCTCATATTAAGTAACAGTAACAGTAAAGTGAAATATTATCCTTAATTTCTCCATCATCTTATATGATAAGGAATATATTTTCGTACCAATAAAAGTTCATTTAATACACAAATTGAATTTACTTTAGGAAACTTTTTAAAGTTACTGTGTGGTCTTTACAACAAACACATTCTCCAGCTCATTAAGAGAAATTTATATAAGATTAAACGATTTTTCATCATGCGTTTGCTTCCATCCCAGTGCCACATTTGCATTTAATAATCTAGCTGAGCTCTCGAAATTACCTCGTTTAAACGCAACTTGAAAACTAACCGACCAAATCGTATAACTTCCCACTACATTACTTACGCTTCCAGGCAAAGTTTGCAGAACTTGTAGGCGTTCGGTCTCGTTAGCTTTTCTTCCAAGGTGCTGCAAGGTGAGGAGCGGGCTCAAGGATGCCAGGGCACCTGAAAGGTTAGCAACTTTGTAATATGTGGAGAGGACAACTGCCGTGATGCATGGTTGAACGCCCCCCAAAGCAGGGTGATTTGCTGCGTAAGTTTTCTCTTAAATGCTTTTCAAGTGTTTGCGCTAAGGGTAGACTTTCATTTCTTTGAACTCGTTATTTTAGGAATCCATAGACGAACACCAATTTAGATGCTGTTCAAAGCAATGAAAACAAGTTATTTTTATACGGGATATTTCAATAAAATAGCGGAGGCAGTTTAATCAAATATTACTGAGGTTAAGTATGGGACTTAACAAACTACTTATGCTTTAATTAAATATTGTTCCTATTCAATCTATGGCATCGAGCTAATTTTATTTTACTTCTTATTTTGACATATTGTCTCATTAAGCAATGCATCGTTCTTAGTTAAATGTCCTATAGGGTAATTCTTAACCTATACGCATAAACATGGGAATTTAAAGGATAATTTATAGATGAGGACAAATAATGAAAAAAATGTAATAAAATACTTTTTAGTATCTGAAATTATTGTTTATAAAAACAAAGAAGTAAACATTTCCAAACATATAAGTATTGATTGATGTCAATATTAAAATCCATTTTTCTCGAAACTGTTGCCGATATTGAATTTCAGCAAAAGTACCGTTTAAACATTCAAAGGGGAAGACAATCCTTTTTTCAATAGTGACGACTAGTTCCGAGGTCAAATTTTGCACCTTATCTACAGGTCATACAAGAGACTACAATGTAATGTAAAACAAATAAAAACATTTTTCAGAAAATTTTATTTTTCCAATAAAATTTTCATTATAAAGAAAAACTATTATTTTTTATTCATTTTTAGAAAACTTCAACTATTCATTTTAAACTGTAGAAATATTTTTTAATATTATTTTTATTTAAATCAAATTTAGATTAACATAAAAACATAAGACAACGTTGTACGTTGTAATGTTGTAGTATTTGGTTTGCAGTTTATGTTTTTATGTTAATCTAAATTTGATTTTGGCTGATTTTTGACCATATTGTTATGGATGTTGCATGTTTGCATTGGATATATTGACATTCATTGTGATATGTGAAGTGCTTTGAATTTGTTTAATAGGCTATTGACTTTATTAATAGGTAAATAATTGAAAAGTATTCTATTGTTTAAAAATAAAAGTTTTCCTAAATTTTAATTATTTAAAAAAAATTTAATTGTATTAAAAAATATTTTTATATAGTTCAAAATTAATAGTTTTCTAAAAATGTATAAAAATTGATAACTTTTCTTCATCATACAAATTAAAATTTAATTTCTAAAAAGAAATTTTTTTGAAAAATTTTAAAAAAATGTTTTTTGTTTCACATTACATTGTAGCCTATTGATGACCTGAAGAAGTGCAAAATTTGACTTCCAAACCGGTCGTCACTATTGTATAAAGGATTGTTGATAGGACACTTTTTGCTTTTGAATTTTTAAAATATACATATAAAAACCTCTTTTCATTACCCCTCTTTTACCCACGTCTGCATAAACTGTATTGATTTGTTTCTTGATTTTTAACAAGATATTAAAAAGTTATGAGATTGTATCAAATTTCATTAATTTATCTCTGCGCGTTTGGGTACCTAATTAAAAACTGTTATCAAGAACTAACCCTTCACATCCTGTATGTCAAAAACGAAACGTTTTAGGATACCATGTTTATATAAACTTTTCGTCTTCTTTTTAGAAAACGCAGTTTTCTAAAAAGAAGACGCAACTTTAGCAACCTTGGAAAAGATAATATCTTGAACAGGAATATCGTTTTTTTTTGTAAATGAACTTTTCTCTGGCAAGTTTTTACACATATTTTCTCAAGTTAAATTCTGATTAATAAAAATTATTGTTTATATCAAAATTATTGTTGTAGAACATAAAGAAAAGAGAGATTAATTTGAACACCGCAAACCCCGTTCAAGCATAATTATAATTTTGAATTAAGTAACTTGTTCTTCAGTTTTTAATTTATTTAAGGGCGTCGTATTCTTGAAATAGTGCTTTCTAAAATTATAAGTAATTTTAGATATTTAAGAAATGAATAATCATGTACAATTTAGTAAAAAATATGAATATTACCTCATGCCACCTGCGAATATTCAACGGCACCGAAGTAAAAAGACTAACCAACAAATCTTTAAATATTGTTATAACATAAACTTACATAGTTTTGCATATAAGATTGTTCAGATTTGTTTATAAATATTTATAAAAAATAATTGTTAAAATGTGGGGTTAGAAGAGCAAAATAATATGTGTCGTACAAATGCATTTTAAAAGTCTATTTATTATATTATTTGAGGAGCATTTAAATAGTAAAAGTGGATAAACAAAACATCAACAATTTTATTTTGGATACTACTTTTGTTCTACCTGTTTTATTTTACCAAAACAACACCACAAATTTCATCATTTTGCGGCGAAAAATCCGGCGACTTTAAATAAAGTTAATTAATTTAGTATATTTTGGGTATACACAAATAAATGATTTATTGTATATACAGTGTTTCAGATATAAGAGAGATAGATCCTTATGTTTCAAAAATAATCACAAGTTACAAGTATCATTAAGGAAACTAACGTCAACACAATATACTCGTAGTACCACACGTTTAAACAGGACAAAACAACATAGTACACATGAAAATATTCATTTAAAATATACGGCTATAGTTTTAGTAATATATTTTATAGTTATTTACGCAACAACTACAAAAAGTAAGTGTGAAATTGTCCAACGAGGCCATCAGGCCGAGTAGGACAACACGTCGAGTGCATTAAGCACTTTTTTAACGAGTTGCATATAATATTTTTTCTACGTTCATACAAAAACCAAAAAATGTTTTTTAGATGACACTAAGTGTAGGAAAATATGACGTCGATTTGAACATTTATGTTTGTCATTATGACAAAAAGCTGTAGTAAGATGCCATATGAATGCGATAAACATTTTATTGCACTAGTGCAATAAAGAACCACTTTTTCCACTAAATATAGTTCGATAAATTTTTGTTTTTTTCATGAACGTACAAAAATTATTTTTTTAATATTTTTTGTATTTGTGCCTGTTCTAATATCAATCGTTAATTTGTTAAACATTTTAATATAACTATAAGGGTGCCTACCCTTCTCAATAACTGTCAATCTGCGCATTGGATATGAGCAATCGTCTATTCTGGTGTAACAATTTTGTGAAATCAGTTCTGAGAATAAATACATATTTTTTCAAAGATATCTAATAGTACTTCCTGTATGTATACTGCAGTAAATGTTAATATTTTATTTTAATTGAATTTTCCTCGGTAAGATTTTTCACAATTCAGTTTAAATATAAGTAAGTATATATGTTACATATGTGTTAAAAGAAACAAATTATAAGAATATGTTACGTGAAGCTAAATCGGCCCTAAATTATTAATCAGCTATTTGAATATAGTAACATACTATTTTGTTATAGATATCTATATGGTATTAACGTATGGAGTATAGGAAGTGCGGATAAGACTAGCCATTTGTATGAGTACCTTTATTTCCAAAGATAACAACTAAGTCCCATAACAGTGTAAAATGTTGGTACACCGGTAGAAGGAATCTAGCAAAAGTCATGGACAGGAAGGCCGCAACATGCCTTTAGAGAGCACTCAACAATTATTGATTTTTTCTGTTGTGAGATGTCATTTTGACTTACATGCAAAAATGTTTTACTAAAACCCACCCTTCATAGAGCATCAAAAATTGGAAGTAGTACAGTTTTAAAGATAAATAGATATAAAAAAGAATCCAACAATACAGCACATAAATATTTAATATACCTAACTGAAATCTCGGATTTTCTCTGTTCATATTAATTCAAATCCAAGAAACGATAAATCTTCCATTCTTTCATTAGCCAGTGACATTCATTTAATAACAGTTAATATTGAAAAAGTAAATTCGCAAGTTTAAATGGTTATAACATGACGGATTTACAATATTTTAAGATATCGCCATTATTTCTTTCGTAATCGAATGTTTGCATTTTTATTGAAATGAAAGGTTTTTTCAAAAAATTTTATAATGCAACTTCGTACACATATTTACACATCAAATGCAAAAAATAAGTATAGAAAATAGTATGCTGCCATTTAAAAAAATCAAAATTGGTTAACCATAGTAACGGAATTATTGGCTTCGACATAAACTCAAGATAACAAGGGGTATAAATAAATAACTCAAAAACTTTTGTTTAAACAATGTTCTGATACAGGGTGTTATTAAAAAGTTTTAATCATTATTCCATACATGTTGAATTTATTTTATGTTTTTTGTTGGATTAAATTTAAAATACAATCACTTTCAGTAGCTTGCAGGATCTTTTTTAAATATTAATTCAACTTTCAAAGACTACTGCCAAATGAGAGTTTTGGTTTTTAATTTTCATTAAAGTAGTAAAAATAAATAAGAATTAAATATTACTCATGCTAAAATAAAATTTGTGTAGAATATATCATCTTAAATGACGTTAAATTTAGTCTGACTTCAATTGATGCAAATACCTCAGTAAATAACTTGTGTTATGCTAAAATCCAATTAAAAACTTCAAAAAATACATTGCTTGTGAAAAAACGGACTGTTACGTAATTGACTCTTCTTAAGCCAGAATTTATTAGTTTCTGGGGAACTAAGCCGGTAAATATTTGATGATGTCTACCGTTTACAGATTTTCTTCATACAATATTTATCCCGTTTACCTGTCAAACCGCCGCCTTCGATCCTTTTGTTTACGGCCGGCAAAGCCAGGCCCCCTGCGACCAGCAATTCACCCCATTCAGAGCCCGGTACGACTGATTTCGGTGTGTCTAAATGGAGCACCTGGGAAAATCCGGATTCTTCGTTGAAGTTCCATATCCTGCGGACATAATTTAACTAAATACTTTAAATACTTTTGCGACATCGCGTACTGTTAGATGCATTAATTCCTAAACTGTCTAGAAATGTGAGCTTTAATAAATCATAATAACGTTCCCAAGTTTTGTTACTGGCTCCTTCGCCAAAACTTAGAAAATAATGTTTTAAATATATATACAGGCTGTATCACATAAGAGGGCCACTCCCATGTATCTCGCTTATTATGCGAGATACGTCAAATATCTTTAATTGTTTTTTGTTGCATTTTTGGAGGTCTTTATGCTCGTAAAAACAAATTTGAGATCCATGGCCAACTTTATGAGTAATAACAAAAAAACCTATAAAGTGCCCAAACTTTGAGGCTGTCTAACTTTTTTATTTTAAGAGATAGAGAAAACTTATTGGGAATAAATTTTTATTGCAAAATTGATACCTTCCACCTAATATAAACCGATTTTTGAAATATCGTATGTGGTTCGATGCGCCCTCTAGGCGGATAAAAAATTTTTTTATTGAATCAGGCTATGGCCACAAAACATTGCCTGTTTTTTTGTCTTTCATGCAATATACTACATGTTGCCCTTATCTTCTGTATTTATTACATTTTTTTCAATTTTAGTTAAAAAAATGTACATAAATATTTTCGTGTTGCTCAAGATAATGTAGAACCTGTTTTAAAGACGTCAACTGCAAAAAAATAATAAACAGAATGTACTTTTATATGCAAAATACAGATTTTCTTATAATATTATTTTATTGCTTTTCACATTAGAAGAAATTGGGTCTTTAAAATTATTTTGACACAGACAATGTAATAAAATAATATTATAAGAAAATCTGTATTTTGCATAAAAAAAGTACATTCTGTTTATTATGTTTTTGCAATTGGCGTCTTTAAAACAGGTTCTACATTATCTTGAGCAACAGGAAAATATTTAGGTTCATTTTTTTTACCAATAAGTTTTTTCTATATCTTAAAATAAAAAAGTTAGACAGCCTTAAAGTTTGGGCACTTAACAGGTTTTTTTGTTATTACTCATAAAGTTGGTCATGGATCTCAAATTTGTTGGCATAAAGGCCTCAAAAAATGCAACAAAAAATAATTAAAGATTTTTGACGTATCTCGCATATTAAGCGAGATACATGGGAGTGGTCCTCTTATGTGATACAGCCTGTATATATACGGGGTGATTTATTAATAATGGCACAGAGCTTAATGACATGTTGCTGACCTCAAAATGGAGCGATTAATCCAAATATACCTTATCCGAATGTTGCTCATTTTGGATTTACAGGGTGTTAAAGTTAATATTTTATTTTCTATATTTGTAAATAACTTTTAAGATCCAAATATTTGCATACACTTGATAGATCGAGATTTTATGGTGACAAGAAATTAAAATTTGTCTCTAATTTTGACACTTCTAGTAGAGGGTGCCGCTTATGTTTTTTTTTAAATAGCAGAACTTTTTTTGCGACTTAGTGTAAGCATCTGACTATTGATATCTTGTAGAAGTTGTTAGGATTAACTGAAATAATGCATTTGAAATATTTAGTGCACCGAGTGTTTTTATTTCAGGTAGTGACTTTGCCGTTGATGAAACCATTGTTAAAAATCGAAAGATGATAGTTTCATCAAATCTTGCCGATCTTGTTGAAATTTTACACGCCGACATTATTTACCATTCTGAATAAGTGTTTGGAGGAACATTTTGCTGTATTTTCAAAAGACACTTTACCAAACCAAAACAGGTGCGCTAAATTCCTCAAATATAGAATTATTTCTAAAACGGTTGCTCCTAACGACTTCAACAAGGTATACCTTTTTCAGATAAAAGACATAAGATGGATACACTATATATAAGCTGTAAAAAAGTTTATTTAAAAGAAGCATATGAGCCATAAGTGGTGCCCTCTACTAGTGACGCCAAAGTTAGAGACATATTTGAATTTTCCTCCCTCAAAAAACAAACGATCTTCAAAATGTATGTAAATATTTGAATGTTTTTTTATAGTTATTTATGTAACAAGTACGAATTGCATACAATATTTTTTCTACGTTCATGCAAAAACCAAAAAATGTTTTATTTAGATGACACTAAGTCTGAAGTATGACGTCGATTTGAACGTTTATATTTGTCATGGTGACAAAACGCTGTAGTAGAATGGCAGATGAATGCAATAAACATTTTATTGCATTAGTGCAATAAAGAACCACTTTTTCCACTAAATATAGTTTAAGAAAGTTATGTTTTTTGCATGAACGTAGAAAAACGTTATTTACAAATAGCGAAAATAAAATTTTATATTTGACATCTTATATAGATCGAAAAGGAGCAACATTTTGATAAGACATATTTGGCTTAAATCGTTCTCCATTATCTCTCTATATCCATCATTACCTATTTAACATTGTCTTCGAGAACATTTTTTTAAATTTTGCCCTAAAGATGTCGACCCTCTTCTACGGTTCATTATAAATAATCCACCCTGTATTAGCATAAAGCGGTTGTGGCTTAATTTATTTTGTTATTACACGAAAAGAAAAGTTTTACGTAAATGTATAAGTGCAATATGCAGCTTTATAGACTCCATCTAAAGGAAGTAGAAAAATCATATAATTTTTGTACAATTTTTCACAACTGATAGTTAATATCGAACAGGGATGGTAATTTCGAATATATTCGACATGATATTGAAAGCTATATTTATCCTAGTGAATTGTTTGTTTAAATATTTTAACAAGAGAGTAATAAAGAATGAAAGGAAGGAAATTTTCTAAAAGTATTTATAGATAATTTTCCTTCTTAAGGCATTTTGCCATGCTGTAAATTTAAAATATCTAAAACATAATAGGTAAATAAATTACACATGACACATAAGACTTAAAGCTCCTGCACATTATACCTGCACGGACCAGCACAACACGGATCAGCAAAGCGTGCTCATGAAGATGTCCATGTGATTTGATGGAGCAGTGGACTTAGACCAGCACGAGTATGTACCGTCACCTCCGATGATCGTCATAGCAGGTCGTGCAATTTCTATGCCTGGTCTGGTCTAATCTGACGTAAGGTCTGTTTTAACAAAAGCCAGGAATTGATTTCAAACTGTTAAAAAAATTCGACCAGTTAAGTTGTGGGTGAGCTGAACTGTCGGGCACCATTGCTTATCAACAACCCCTATTTACTTACTTTAAACAAACTCCAAGTATTTTCTCAGACGACACTGCTCTATAAAATCTATTGTTTTTCTGCTATAGCCAAAGGCAATCCAAGAGGATGAAAAAAAGGTTTTTATTGATAGGGTAAACCCAAAACTTTCTCATTTTACTGGATAATTCCTCCCCCTTCTCTTCATACAAAATCTCTAAAATAAAAATTTCTTCTTCCGAGCTACACACTTCCATGTTGTACACTCAAACTTCATAACGAATTTCACATACAGAACCTACACAAAAAGTTGCTGGTCCGCACTGAACAAGAGTGCTAAGTCGTGCAGGTTTGCAGATCCGCTGTGCGTAATTTTTTATTCATTTCAACAACAAACTTGTTCGCCTACTTTCATATTATTACATAATAATAATGTTTCATCAGTTTATTTTATATACCATATGTACTTTAAAACGTATAATTAGAATAGAACAAGAAGACATTTCAGATACGTTACATATTTTAAATGCATTTATACGAATGTTGCTCTATGTTTTAATTTCTTCAGAATTCAAAACATACGAGTATTAAGAATTAATACGAAGATGTAAAGGCTCTAACAAAGCTAAGGAATTTATAATCTAGACATACTAGCCTGTATATCTAAATTTATGAATTACTGAATTATTGAAATAATTATTTTAATAAATTATTGCATGTTTGCAAAATATCGGTCTCGCCGAAAGCGATAGAGCTTTCTTCGTATAACATAAATAAATAAACATAATAATACTCTCTACCCCTCATTCTAATCATGGAGATTCGCCCAGAAGTTGGAGACTTGTACGGGAGAGGAGGCGGAATATTATTATTATGCAGGATACCCAGGAACGACTTACGTTGGTAGACTCTAACCACCCTTATGTGCAGGAATTAGAGAAATCTGGAAAACCTCATTAATTCGGGGGGGTAGCCAAATATCGACCGGTATCAATCTTTCACATTGACCCAAACCAACATTCTTGCATTCTACCATACAGAGGGTGCTTACGGTCTACTTGCCGCAGGATTTCAACCTGCCGGCAGGGTGGACACCTCAATTCAAGTAGTAACGCCTTAAACCGCTCCGCCACAGACTAGTAAATTATATAAATAAATATAAGACAACAAATAAATAAATAAAAAACGAACAAAATAGTATTTAAATAAATAAATAACCAAACAAGCAAGAAAGTAAACAAATAAATTAATAAGCCTATGTGCTTTTGCTAATGAATTTTCTCTAGGTATTTATGTAAAAACCAGTTATTCAAGTTCAATGATAACTTTTCAGAGACAGTTAAAATCATACATATACTTATTAATTCTTGGATATTTAAATAGGAATATAAGTTGATCAGTTCAACTCTAGTATAGATCGTTCTCAAAGTAGGACAAACTCATATTCCTGCTAAGGAGCGTAGTTGGGTCTGGCATCCGTAGTAGTAGTATTAGCGAGATCGATGTAACTACTTGGAGAATGTCAGCCGTATCAGAGTTCACCGCATCATCAATCTAGCAGGACCAAAATAAGGGGAAAGCGGCGGTGTCGCCCTACTGACGGGTGGATTGATTCGAACAACAACGCGTAAATAATTGGTTTCATATTTCCATAAAGAAGGAAATATTAACAAGCCAGTGCCCGATATTTTCAAGTAATGAGATGTAATCATCGGCGTTAGTAACTGAATATTATCACAGAAAAAGGTTCAGCTATCAATATTTTTTGATAAAATTATGTTACTTTATCTACAACTGCTTTATAAGAGCCTCATTACAGCATTTATTTGGCACTGTTTCAGTTGAATAATGAAGATCATTATTACACCACTAGTGGAATAATGACATATTACCCCACTAGTGAAATATTAAAAAAAGATCACTGCTTCATGGTTATTTTTATTAAGAACCAAAAGGTTTATCAATTGGACAATTAATAGATAATTAACTTAAATTTAATTGAATTACTTGTTAGAAATATTAACAACATAACTTTGGCAATTCGATTAATACCACATGAATGCAGCTGGTTTGCATTTGTATTAACAATGCTAAAATTTAGTTTGTAAGCACTTGAAATAGCTTTAATGACGACAATCTCTCGTTCAAGAACTTTTGTGACGATTTTTTTCTTGTTTTCAAGAAACGTATCAATATAGCCTTCACACACGGTGTTGCCGTTTTATAGTTAAAAGGCTCCTGTTGCGAGCTTATCCCTTGATTGGGTGTTGGTTCATCTTTCGTTGTCTCCAGGGAAGAGAGAAGTTCCACAGTATTGAGTACGGAGTACAAAGCAATAAAATAAACACCTCAATGTTTATTAAATTTACTGTAATAGGTATCAAATTAACACATACATAAACAGAAAAACAGGCTACAAAGTAGCTATCAGCGGACAGAAAAATAACCCAGCTGCTTGGAGTCCACTACTCTTCGCAGACTCTCTAGTCCACCACCACTCCTTCAACTCACAGCGCCACCAAACACTGGATTTTTCACAATGCGTTAAGCGGTCCGCACACTACACTTTCTTACGTACTACACAGTGTTGGCCAGAAGTGAAGTAGATGATCGCCGAAAACAGTGCCCTGCATATTGTTGAGACTGTGATAAATTGAGAAAAAAATTTTCTTCGGCATTACACTAAAAGCATTTGTACCAACAGGAAGTTTTGTGCATTTACCACATCTGTAATCAACAAAACATAATCCATAATCGGCATGACTAGAACGCAGGACGAGGAATTGTCGTATTATTTGGACCATATTCACATTTTGGATTCTCCCGGTAGTGATAAAGAATTCTCGGGAAACTTTTGTATCCGGTATGAAGATATAGAATGTCTCTTTCATTTTTTACGTTTTCTAAGAGCAAATTAGTTAACTCGTCCACTGTGCATGCACCTCCAAGTCCAATAATTAAGGCAACCTTAAATTATGCATTTATCAATTTTAAATATCTTGTTCTTATCTTTGTTAGCAAAAATTTTTGATTGCTTTTTCAGAAAAGCAATTAAATTATTGAATTTACTGATGTCAACATTTTGCTGTATACAGAATGTAGACCACAGCATCCAAAGACTAGATGATTTGTAACTTGGATAATTCTTCAAACATGCTAATAATACCTTATTTTCTTTTGCTTCATATTTTATATTCTTAGATGCACACCAATCAGTGAATCGTTTATAAAATTGTTGGTATGTGGTTCTCAATTTTTTTTGTAAAAGTCAAGCTACTGCAGTTGCAGCAGCTTTTTCAATTTCACAAGGCAAGTTTTCTGTTTCTGAATCATTATTTCAATCACCACTATTTTCACAAGAAAATGTAAAAACGAGAACTCAATTTTGTTTATAACAAGGTTGACAGGAAGTTTGACAGGTTACCATAACAATGCCTTTGCTGCTTGATTTTGAATAAAAACTTACAAACTGGATCTGATTTTGGATTTTTCTCAATTTGAGGTAATAGCGGCTTGAGGATGTGGTTCAGTCGTGGCATTTACTGTTGACAATTATGTGCTACAGGATTAACTTAGTAAGCTGTTGACACACACACATTGCTTAGTACATTTATCTCCTTTATAGAATAAGAAAAACCGATCGTGAGGGATATCACTAGAATGCAAAATAGCACAACTTCGATAGATATCGACATATTTAATCGTTTCTTTGTTATTCACCACATTTTTTTTTAAACGTTGGTCGTCTTTGGCATGGTAATAATAAGCACATCCCTTTTGTCTTCTATATCGCGGATCGTTCTTTGGTCATATGATATATGTTGTCTGGGGCATTTCAGAGAAAATTTTCTATTGCTTTTCTTTCCGATACAATTGATTTTTTTGGCTTGTAACCAACATTTGGTTTCTCAAAATATGTCATTAGTTTGAGGTATTTTGCAATATCAATGTCCCTCTTTACCTTGAAGCATAGTTTCAACATCGAATACTTCGACAATATAGTTGAAGGAGAGTTACGTTTTACAATATCGTCTTTTAAAGATGTTCTTCTCCTTGCGCCGTTGGTCGAAGGCAATAAGCTCGTTTTTATAGCGAATTCTTGATTTTACAGGTATTAATGCATCACTTTCATCATTATCTCAGTCAGAACATCATTGAGAGACTTCTCAGTCATTTTGGGTAGTTCACGATAAAGAGAAATGAACAATAAATCAAATTTAACCTTCAAACTGAACTGATTAAAAATTTGAAAACTTATGTCAAAAATATTAACAATAAAAACTGAACGTAGTTATGAAAACGACAGGAATTTTTACCGGTGATTACTTTTGTTCAGAGTAATTCAGCGTTGTAGCAGCTTTACTGCTATTTACTACTAGGCGTTAGTCTGTAGCAAACAGACTCTCCGTGAATTCGCGATTCGATATGGGCGATTCGTGATATGCGAGGAATTCCCGAATAGTATCTAGGGTCTTGTTCATTACAAATCCATTCATAAAAACCCTACAAACGATGCATGAATTCCTTACAAACCACGCATCGAGAATCGCGAATTCACGCATAATTTGTAGCGGACCTTAGACGGTAACCTGCTTCGAACGGTACTCATAAGCAGCTTGAGAAAAATCTAGTGCAAACTTGTTCGCTTAATGCTGCCTGCACCCGCTGAATTACGATGGATACAAGCATTGCCACAACAATACGATAGACCCACTGTATGTAACAAAAAACTTACGGAAAAGGGTTTCGATTTATACTCTGTAGTTTAATACTTCAAGACCTTTTTCAAACTAAATAGATAATAAACGCATGTGCTTAAGTAATTAGTCAACTAGCTTTGATTAATCATTTAACTCATAATGTGAAGACAAAACGGTTTTATGGTATATGTTTTGCAAATTCGTGCTGATTCCGGGCCACTGAGAAATTTCGCAAGAAAACGTGCTCCACATACACCCAATTACTGGCAGAAAGCTTGTCCTCTTTAATTTCAATCGCAAAAAGTAAACGAATTGTTTTTGCCACGTTTCAGTAGCAGGGAGCAATTTGCCTCCGTTCCAGCAATGTTGTGAGGGTAAATGTGTACTGTTTGATCCATTAATCCTTTAGTGAAAAGTTTAAAAAAAACACGTTCCGACATTCAAGTCACGGTGCGCACTTTATCCATCTACTTACTCGTGGCTATCTGTTTCCAAGCTATTAGTCGACGTTTTTGTTGGGCACATTTCTCCGTTTCCAACTGAAATTTTACGTCTTCCTTTTTCGTTATAAATTAAAATTTACGATACCAACTTCAATACAAAGTTGGGTGTCTGCATTCTACGATTTAAATTCACGGATCAGAGGCGTGTCAGATTGTAGAGTTATACAGCGTGTTTCAGGAGGAGATGTACATACTTCAGTATGTTATTCTACGTTCAATTTTAAGCAAAAAATAATTACATTTTCTTTAATAACTCTCGACTACTTTGAGTTAAATTGATGAAATTTTTTATACAGAGGTTTCTTGGGACGGGAAATTCAAATTTTATACACAATTGGCTGTATCTCCAAGGGGGCGCCACAATCGGCCATTAGGATCCTCTTAAATAGCTTCAACTTGTTTGTGCCACGGTGTATGTCATTTTGGAATAGAAAAACATTTTCTCCTACCTTTTCTACTTAAAAATTATACTTCTTATTCAAGTCTCTAGGAGCAGCCATTCTCATTAACAACTCATCTAAAGATTGTAATGCATGCAAATTTTGTATTAGAGTGAACCGAAAGTTATTGTCAGGTTTTGTACATTTTGTTTAGAGATTTTATTTTTGCAATTCTCACAACAAATTCAGGCTGTTTTGATTAAAAAGTATTAGTTCTTAGCCTTTAGGTCTGCTACAGACTATGCGTGTATTCGCGATTCGCCGTGTGTGATTCGTGATATGCGAGGAATTTGCTAATACTGTGTAATGTTCGTTAAAAATAAATTTATAAAAACCCTACACACTATTCACGAATTCCAGACGAATCACGCATCGCGAATCGGGAATTAACGCATAGTCTGTAGCGGGCATTAAAGTGTTATGGCTCGTTTTTAGATAAAAGTAAGATAGGACACTAACACATAATTTTCATGCATCACCATCTTTAGATGAGTTTTTAACGGAAACGACTGCTCCTAGAGACTTCAATAAGGAGTACATATTCTAAGTAGAAAATGCTTTTCTATTCCAAAAAGACACACCGTGGCACAAAAAAGTTGAAGCGATTTAAAAGAATCCTAATGACCGCTTGTGGCGTCCTCTTGGAGATACAGCCAATTGTGCATAAAATTTGAATTTATCATCCCAAGAAACCTCCGCATACAAAATTTCATGAATTTTACTGAAAGTAGTCAAGAGTTATTAAAGAAAATGTTTTTTTTTTAATTTGACATCCTGTATATCCTAAACAAAGCGTTTCCAGACCTAAGTTCATAGAAAATTTTTTGTTTAAAATTGAACGTAGAATAACTTACTGAAGAATGTACATCTCCTCCTGAAACACCCTGTATAGCGTGTTTCATAACTCTATCGACATGAGCAGGCACGTGAAGAAAATCTAAAAATATGCCGCTTTATTATGTAATATTTTTTTCTAGGGTATACTGTTTAAGTGATATTGGTCTCTGAAGATGAGTGTTAAATTTTGAAAAACAATAATATTTCAGCAATGCCTTAACACAGGGCAACCAAATTTGGTACATGATTTGCGTTTATTGTTAACATTAGTTGGTAAAAATATAAATTTGTTGAAAGCCTAAATAAGGGCCGACCTAGAAGTAGGGCGCCCTTAAAATGATATCGTTTTTTTTATCAGTTTGTCAATTATTAAATAGTTTTAGCAGTACAGGAAATTTAACTTTAACACCTTTTATATTCTTACAAATTTTTCGAAAAAATAACGGTTTTTCAGACAATCGTTACTAACTGAATTGAACAAAAAATAAAGTATGCAGTTTTGCGACTAGTAGGCTATGATTTCATGTTTCATTACAAAAATGTACCTATAAAAATTTCATTTAATTAAATTCTTTATTTTGTTTCTTTAGCATATTCAAAACGGAACCTTACAAACAAAACCTTTAACAAATTCAACTTTAGTAGATACAACCGGTGTAAAATCAACAAATTCTATTAAAACTTCCATGAAAGAGAAATCACATTTACTTAGATTTAGTGATCTTGGTGGCCAATTGTTTCCTCCTGCTCTTCCTGCTGGTTAAAAAAGTCTTCTACATTAGCACTAAAATACGGTGGAGCACCATCATGCATGAACCACATTTGGCGTCTTAATTGTAAAGGCAAATCGTTGAGTAACTCAGAAAGAGTATTTTGTAAAAAAATAATAAATAAGTTTTGCCATTTAGCCGGTTTGGTAGAATAACTGGTCCAACCAAATAACCTCTGAGAATATCAGCCAACACGTTAATTTTAAATTTGTTTTGAAAATGGCGAAGAATTATTGCATGTGGATTTTCATCCGAATATTGAAGGAAATTATGCAGATGTGTGATTCCTCTTCGAGTGAAACAGACCTTGTCTATAAAAAGAATCTTCTCATGAAACTTAATACTCTGACGCAAAATGAAATTACAAAAAGTTAGTCGTTGGCCTAAATGTTGGGATAACAATTGTTGAATATTTTGTATATGATAAGGACGAATCAGATTACGACTTATAATTCGATGACCGTGGCATGTGGTATATTAAATTGTCTAGATAATCACCTAATGCTGGTGTGAGGGTTATTCTCAAAAATTCTTAAAAATTGTAGGTACCTCGTTTCGTGCGTATATTACATGATTAACACATTCCTTCGTTGATGACAAGAAGTGATCTAGTCTCTCGAGCCCTCATCTCAACATTAGCAAAGGTTTTCCGGTGTGGAATCAAACGAAGAGGAAATCTTCTGTCACTTCGTCGACAATTACCTTCACAAATCCCCAATACTAACATGTCAACTTTTTCATTTTTTATTTAAAAATAATTTAAGAAAACCTTTCTTTTATAGAACACATCTATCACAAAATAATACTTTGTGATAACTTTATGCGTAAATTCTACCATATTGCTATTGTAGAATTCGCGTGGACATGAGGTCATGCAGTTACTTGTTTCAAATCAAGAAAAATAACGATGGTTCTCGTATTGAATATAATCCAGTCCAGCCAAGGCAGTTCATAAAGCTGTACAAATAGCAAATAATTGATTGCTTATCAAATAGTTGATTGTTTATAGCGAAAGATAAAGCTGCCCTGTACCTACGCTTTTTCAGAAACTGATATCAAAACGACGCGAACATATTACCATACCACGGCTTCTCTTAAAACATAACCGACACTGGAAAATGAAAACTGATAATTGGCACAACAATGTCCCAGTTGGAAAAAAATGCTATTAATGGATGGACTAAATCGTTTGCTGAGACTATTGACCTGAATGTAAAGGACAAAAAGATAACAAACCATTCGAACAGGTCAACTGGTCTTAATGAATTGGCAAAAAATGGAGTGCAAGAAACTAATTACTGAAAATTACTGGTCACAACAATTCATATTCTATAAAACCTTACCTAAAATCGACCAAGAACATCACAGTAAGATCATAAATAATCTTTTGTAATAGTAGAAAAAATAGCCAATCTAATGTTGCGTTAAATTTTAATAACTACCTTTACCAGCTGTACTTTTAATAAATAAATAGTTGTTTCGTTGTGTTGCCACAATTTTCTAACCGAATATTCCTCTGACATTGACAAATGCCTTCAGCGGCAAGCAACCTGTTTTCCACTGCTATAAAATTATCCCGTACATTATCAATGTCCTAGGGATATCATAGCTGAAAAGTTATTCTTGTGTAGCTTTTTACTATTGTCATTTAATAAACCTACTTAAAATATAAAAGTATTATCAATAATTAACCTGAGTATTTAATGTAAGTATAAAACATTTGACTGATTGATGAAAAAGGATTTAATTAAATCCAGTTCCATAAGCTAGACAAAACTTAAATCTATTTTTTTTATTAATATCTCTTCGTATTTCGTTGGGGGACATGCGATATTTCAAATACCTCATATTTTTTTATTATTATGGGGCTCAAAAAGGACCTGTTACCTGAACTCGGCCGGCGTGCCCCAGGACGATGCGAGCCCTATCTGTTGAATCTTAATCTTTTTGTCCATCCTCCACTTGAGCAGAGTGTTATTATGAGGCACCGAACCGTTACCGAAGCATATCGTATTTCTCTCCCATGTCACCCAGAACGTTTTCCACTCATCCTCCGACAGGATCCCCGGCGTTTCGATGCTTGTCAGTTGGACACCATATCCTACAAAACGACAAGGCAATAAGGATAATAATCGGGACTCTGTTGTATTTGCTATATTGCGTGTTACATTTGCAATGGCGGATTGCTTAAATCAAAATCAAGTTAAGGTCGACGTAGAATGATCAAATTTGTAGTGTTTTTTAGGTACAGACATGTCGAAAAATAATACACGTAGAACAAAAGCAATATCAAAAATAAAGTTATTAATGTTTTGTTCATCCATTGTTACTATTTAAATTTTCCTCAAAAATATAATAACTTTTAAAAAGCGTTTGTAAGACACACAATATTTCGCTGTTCTAACCTCACATTTTAACAATTACTTTCACAAAAGTGAACAATTTTATATGCAGCACTATGTAAGTTTATGTTATAACAATATTTGCATCTACAGTTCAATTTAAAGAAATACGTGTTTTGAAAGATTTCTGTACCTAAAAATTTGTTGGTTAAATCACTTTCAGTCGTTATACAGGGTGTTTTTAAATGAAGTAGCAAAAAATGAGACCACAGATTTCTTAGGTGAAAATAAATCGATTTAACCTAAAATACTTATATCCCCAGTCGCATAGTAAAAAAGATACAGGCTGTCAAAGTTAATTTTTTTTTTCGATATTTGTAGACAGCTTGATAAGAAATTAAAATATTTACATAAAATTTGAAAATTAGGGGTTTTTGCAGGAGAGAAATTCAAATTTGTTTCTAATTTTGACGTCACTAGTAGAGGGCGCCATTTATGGCACATCATGTTCCTTTTAAATGGCAGAGCTTTTTTGCTGCTTAGTGTATCTATCTGACTATTGAAACAATCGATTCTCCTACCTGTTATATCTAAAAAAGGTATACCTTGTTGAAGTCAGTACACCGATTGAAAACTGTTATCGTTTCAGGTAAAGTGCCTTTTCTACTGAAAGTACAGCAAAATGTTACATGAAAAAGATGTTCAGAACGGTAAATTATGGACACGTGCAAAATTTTAAAAAGACTGGCCTGCTTTGATAAAAACTTTGTGCTTTATTGAAAAATGGTTCAAATATGTTTTGTTTACTACATGCAACGTATCATATGGCAAAATTAAGTCACTCATATTCCGGACACCCTGTATAAGAAAAGTACAGTCGCATCCCCATTTCATACAACCTTTTTCCTTGTAGGCCGGCATAAATAGTTGTAGGAGACTAACTGAATTTAATTTGTTTTTGAAGACTTCTACTAAAAATAGTAATAATTATTCACGTAATGAAAAATATATTTCACAGAAATTCACTCACTTAAGATAAAATATGTTTTTGATATATAAGAACTATAACCTACCGTGTTTTCCCCTTCCAATATATGTATTACTGTTGTCAGCATCTCCAACAGATATCCTATACATTTTATCTGTTTTCGAACGGGACTCTCCGAGAGCGATATGAAGTGGCCCAATATTTTTAGATTTTCCCGCTTTCATTTCTATAATGATGCTTTGGTGGTTTCTGGGAGCTGCTATCCACTCGTACTTGTAGTTGTCTATTGTTGAAATGATTAAGTTCTCTGGAAAAGATATATCACATTCTTTAAGAGCTCCAGACAGAAAAGATACTTAAATTCATAAAATCGTGAACGGAAATATTTTATGCGATAATTAAAAGAATAGTTTTTCCGAATGTAGGTTAATAATACCTATAATTAATAATCTTTAGAGAATAACAATAGACATTTAAAAATTGATTCTTTTTTTAATTTAGATTATAAGTGCAATGAGAATTTATTATAGAAACGTAGAAGTACATTACATAACAAGCAGTACTTTTATTCCAGCGTTTGTTAAACTTAAGCTAATAATCCAAGAAACAGTAAAGGTATCAATCAGGGTTTTTGAATGTGCATTAGTACAATTGTTACAGCGGGTTGCTCTTGTCGCTTCAAATCTATTGAAAGTCATTCTGTTTCTGAAGTACAAGAAACCTCTATCTAAAGCTTACTTTTGTTATTATTATTTTTGTTAATGACAGTCGAGAATTTAGACGCTTTTGCATCTCTTATTGTTTCAGACATCGGATGTTGATGCTTTATCCTTTTTAAGGAGAAACAACAAACAGTATAAAAAAATTAAATTTGTTATAAATGGAGCTAAATAATATCTAATTTGCATAAACATTTTGTTTTATAATTCTCTAAATAAAGGTTATAATGTTTTCATAAAATATGTTGAATTTGTCTAATCCTTTAATTAAGAAAAATGTTGACTCTCTGTATCCGTTCAGAAGTTAAGCGCAAATATCTTTCGAAACAATGAGCCAGACAAATACTTCGTAGAGATATAAATACGATATATTTCATTTGCTGTAACGCTTTGTCAGTTCAAATGTCAAACATTTGGTTAAGATGGCAATGCCTATTATAATACAAAATATATATAAAAACGAAGTCAAGTTGACTTTTTATTGATACTAATAATGTTTTCTGAAAATGTTTCTAATTTGGCTGAATTTCCTGCCATAGTTTTAATTGATCGTTTTATTTTTTTATTATAAAATGCTGGAAAATAAAACCAAGCAGTGACACTATGGTCATTGATTTAACAGTCCTGGTATGAATATCAGCCTTATGAATTTGCACAGTATGTTAATTCAATAGAATGGTATATAGTTTCAAAATATACTTTTCTTGAATTAACACTAGACAGTGTAGTTTTTAACATCTATAATTTAAAAATCTACATCACTAATAATAGGTAATTGATATATCTACGTCAGATTTTACATTTTACACTGAGATTTATATTATTGCAACTAAATTCTACCAAATATTTATTACAATTATTATTCAAGTGTCTTTGTAACATGCACCAAATTGCAATGGGGCACATTTGATTCTTTTTCCATGCGAACTTCCCTGGATCAAAAGTAGTGTAAATTTCCTGTAAAATTTGAACCGCTCTTTTTACTGTGATTTCATAAAAATTTGACACGCTTTTATTATATATATTTTTTTGTAAAGAATGTACCTGTGTCAAATATTAATGAATAAGTTGTGCTTTTTAAAATTTCGATTCAAAATTTGGTTTTCTAAAATCATCTTATAAGTTTATTAAACAAAATCAATTTATTTTTCAATATTTCATTAGTTTTAGCAGTATTGCATGTTTGTTTGAAAAATTCTGTATAATAATCAATTGTACCACCTACAGAATTCTTACAGAACAATCTGTTGATGAATATCAAAAGTATATTGACTCTGAGCATTCCATCGGATTCGACATTTCTCCCTAGTATGAAAAAAATACTAGTATCACTTGAGCACCGCAACGCTTGATCAATAAATTAAACTCCTTGCAGGAAACGACATAGTTAACGTTCCTCCCCCTTTTATCTTTTAGCGCGGAGAGCTAATGTGTCAAGGCGGAATAGAGTGGAGTTTTTATTCCCAGTGACGGCCCTTTCATTATAATTTATTCATTTCATATCTTACCGTTGGCGCAGAAGTAGGCGCTCTCCGTGTCTGTTTTAACAATGCCTTCCGGGTAGACTTTGACGGTGGCGGAATGCACCACTGCCCCAGTTAACGTCGTGTTGTTGATGCGGTCCGCGCCCTCACAGCTCGAACTCGTGTACCCATTCACCTCCACTGCAACAGAGAACATGCAGTTAGTTAGCGGTCGCATCGCATATACTTTAAATTTTTAGTCTCTTTGCTGTCAAAAGTATTATCTTTGGGAATTGACATCATTATATTTTTTCCAGAAACATACCCACATTTTTTCGTATTAAAAAGCTCTGTTTTTTCTAATAAACTTTTATTAGGGAATTTTTTTTATATTACTTCCTGTTTAAAAGTTATAGCAATATCGTCCTAAAGAGAGAAAAAATATTACCTAAAAATCGTATTAGCGGTGAAAGGATCAAGTAGTCGTTGGAAAATAATTGAATGTTAATTGTTTAAAGTGCATAAATGACATTTTGAATAAATAAAAGGATTAAACTCGATCATTCTTTAATACAGTTAAAACAAAAGGTGATGATAACAATAACTAAACTTAAAAAATGAGGCAAACCCCCTCATACAACATAGAATTACAATCTATTCTCTATATGACCTCTCATTTCAAGGCACGTTAATTAACATTTTGCCATTTAACTCATTACAAGTGTTTATGATTTTTTCTTTCAAATGACTAATATCACGCAAAGAGGTGTTTTGCGAACTTTATTTTTTAAAACCCCCCATGAAAACAAATCAAGAGGTGATAGATTTGGTGTCTGGAATAAATGTCCTTTGCCAGTTCATATAGGTCAGGAACATTTAATAATAATATTAATAATAATTTTTGTACAGGGCCTACTGCGAGAATACAAAAAAATTAAATAAAATTTGACCAGTTAAAAAGCTCTCTTTTTTCTAATAAAATTTTATTAGAGAAGTTTTTCTGCATTACATCCCGTTTAAAAGTTATAATCAATATCGTCCTAAAGGGTCTCGAAAGAAATACCACCTAAAAATCACATTAGCGGTGGAAGCATTGTTGGAAAATAATTGAATGTTTGTCCTTTTTTAAGTAGAGTTCACTGGAGTATCTACTTTTTTTAAATAGAACACCTTGTGTATTTTTATGCATTACTTTGTCTCCTTTATAATGATATAGAGTATGTCCACGGATGTACCTAACTACATTTGTCGACTTTTTAATTTCACATTTTTTCGAAAAAAGTAATTATTTCATAAAAGTTTTGCTTGTCTTGAAATGTACATAATAACTGTGAAAATGGCGTTAAAAATATAGAGTTTTAAAAATGTAAGATAATGTAAACTTGTGTCAAGAGTGAAGTGCCATTTTGAAGAAATTAAAAATGTTATAGAGAAAAGTTATTTCTAATGTCAATAAAACCTCAGGTATAAATTTTGAAGATTGCATATAATGCATTTTGGTTTATGTGGTACATTTCTTCACTAAATTTTCCTTTAAAATATCTTTGTTATGTATTAAATTATGTGAATATACTATTTGCTTCAAATATCTCCATAAAAAGTCACGGGGATTAATCTCAGGAAATCATTGTGGCCACCTTAACCGCCAAATCCATTTCGAGCTGAAAATGAAGGGCATTTCTCGTTTTGTATCCCTTTTATCCAAAGTTAGTAGTAGTGCCTTAGTATGTATTTTGATATCCTGTGGAATTAACGAAATAAGGTCCAATAATTTATTTTTTCGATGGTAAACTTTTAACTCCGACAAAATTTTTTGCAAGTAGAGTTTGCGATATTATTTTCATCACAATCTCGTTTTCAAGGGTTTTTATTTCCTTTGATAACATTATTTTAATAACCAAAAATAAAATTCTTTATATATAATGTTCAATGTTCTTATTTGAGGTTATATTGGCATTAGAAACAACTTTTCTCTATAATATTTTTAATTTTTTCATATAAAAGGCACTGTTCTCTTGACACAATTTTACGTTTTCTTATATTTTTAACACCCCGTTTTTTGAACGCCATTTTCACAGCTGCGTTGTATACTTCAGGCCAAGCAAAACTTTTTTGAGACAATTATTTTTTTCGAAAAAAATATGAAATACCTAAGTAAGTTTACAGGTTAGGTATAGTTACGTTCACTCATGGGTGTATAACAATAGCTACTTTATATTTTAGTCAAAAAATGTTAAAATACTAAAACTAATTGTGTGTGATGCATGATGAACAGGTCATGCATTTTTGTATGTTTAGGTCATATTTTAATAGAAACCCTGTAGATACATTACAAGTCACCATTCAGATATATTTCAGCTATATTCTGATATATGAATAATCCTTTAAAAGTAGTTTATTTTAAATGTCACCCTGTATCTCAAAATCAGAGGTCTATGAAAATTTGAGGCATCTTAAGTAGTCCAGTGAAAACCGCATCCTTCTGTCTCTTGTAGTTTCCTAGATATCCTGCAATTACAACGAAATTGGGACACCCTGTACTTTGAATTTTTAGTTTCTTTGCTGTCCATTTTGTGGCTGGATAATTCTTCAGATGTCGAGCTCGAAGTTCCCTCTGAATAGTTCTGTATTTTATGTTTCAGGAGAACGTATAGTGTCATCGGTCAGGAACTTTTCATCTCTCACGTTTTCTTTATTTGTTGAAGAGACTGTGCCGGAATTAAAACGGTAGGGTAGGTACAATGATGCGTTTGACACTTTATAAAATATCGCTGCAAAATGAATTAATATACCAAAAAATTGACTACTATTATCTCTTGCCCATCTGGCAAAGAGCGATTTGCTATTTTTAAATACCTATCGTTTCAACTTGCTGTCTCTGCAGATACTATGGATCTGTGTCTCACTAGGCGAAACAAAGTTTATAATTTACTGAGGATATTGTCGGAAACAACTCGATCTTGGCTTCAAATTAAATTAATTTTATAATTAAAGTTCACATGTGGCCAAAGATAATTGTATTTAACTAAAGGAAACTTGATATAATGTAATTTTATCACATCCAATCACGTTTCGGCTTTATTTTATTATACAGGATGGCCACTTTTAAGATGCCCAGTATAGGGATCTCGGAAACAATAATATATACAAAGTGGTTTAAATTAGGAAAAAGATGCGCATTTTTATGTTTCAATTTCCTGAAAAAAAGAGATATTTTAAAATACCGGCTGTAAACTGAAAATGTCATAACTTTTATATTTTGAAAGTAAACGTTATGAAATTTGGTAGGTTCATGTTGTTCGATATGAGCTTTCTAATGGAAGTGGAAAACATTCTACGCATACCATATGTCTAAGTTTTTATAGCGAACATTTGATTTTTTTATGGTCAAAGACCAATTATTAATAATTTAAATTGTTTTGATAAATCAAATTGTCCCCTCAAGAAAATAATTAACTAGCACTGTTATTTTACTTGTCTTAACTGCAAATATTACTGTAACAATTGTAATGTAAGACATGATGTCGGATTGCATAGACTTGATTATATTAAGAATTTGGGAGTTTATTTTGATCCTTCGTTGTCTTTTTCAAAACATATTGACAATATAACTTCTAATACCTCTAAAAGTTTAGATTTTATTGTAAGAAGTGATAAAGGTTTCACTAATATCGAGACTAATATGTGTATCCTGCGGTTGTACATTACATTTGTTAGATCAAGGTTGGAATTCACTTCATAATACGCATGTGCAGGAAGTTGAAAACACATGTTTCTTGAACGTTGAAACCTCGATAATATTTCTATATAAGATTGTAAATAATCAACTTAATTTAACAAACAAGTTATAAAATACCGGAGGCTGTATTAGAAATGCCAATGTATTTTATTTTTCTACACTCCTATCTTCTACATTTTATAATATGTGCCTGAACCACTATAGTATAGAGCGCAATTTAGATATTTAGTTAAACTACTAAAAATTGGTTTGTATCTTATATTTCACAAAAATTTGTTTGTTATTTTGATAGTACTTAACTTTTTAAACAATCATATTGTAGCCTCTCTTGTGACAAGGTGTCAATCTATCAATGTGGATCATCTTTGCTTACGCTTGATTCTTTTTGAGTTATACAGCCACATTTTTTAATTCTCCGGGGACCCACTGTTGTCGGCACGCAAATCATATTAGTCGAGGCAATAAACTAGTAAAAAGTCCAAAAGTTCTAAAACTAGTTGTGGTGGACGGATCGGAATGCGGTTTTCTGCATTCTCTTCCAAAAATTATTTGTAAAAAATGTGGCGACATGGAATTTCTGACAAATCGGAAATTGCATTGCTGCAGCCAAAAGAGCATTCAAAAAATGCATTATTTGAGAGGCCTCTTGGAAACTTGGTAAATAAGTGTCAGAACTGGCCCAGATCGGGTACTCGGGGGTTTTCGAGGTCGCTGATCACGAATATGATGTTCAAATTGACCCCCCGAACACCTGGACCTCAGGAACGCCGATGAACGTCATCTCCGTGGGACTCTCCCACAAATCACGCGGGAACGAAGAAGAACTCGGCGCCCGAGTTTTTTTTGGGTCGCTGAATCCATATCTGGCATCGGCGAACACTCCACGGGCACCTGGTGCGACCGGAACCTGGACGCGGACGTCATCTCCGAGAATTTTCCTAAGAAGGGTGCCAGAAACCACACAAAAATCATAATAGGGGCGATTTGTGGGGCGTTGAATCCGAATTTCACGTCTGAAATGGCCCCCCGAACACCTAAGGCACCAGAACCTGACCCGAAACGTCATCTCCGTGGCTTTTACTGACACAATCAAACAAGGCGAACCGAAAATCGTTATGGGAGTTTTTTTGGGGCGCTGAATCCGAATTTCACGTCCGTAACGACCCCCCCGAACCCCTGGTGCACCGAAACCTCACCCTGAACATCTTCTTCGTGGCTTTTCCAGACACAATCGAAAAAGACGGACCGAAAATCGTTATGGGAGGTTTTTTGTGTCGCTGAATCCAAATATGACGTTTTTTGTGTCGCTGAATCCAAATATGACATCGGCGAATACCACACCGGCACCTGGTGGCCCCGAACCCGGACGTGCACGTCATCTCCGAGAATTTTCATGAGAAGAGTGCTAAAAACAACCGAAAAATCATTGTAGGGGCGTTTTTGGGCCGCTTAATCCAAATTTCACGCCCAAAACTACCTTCCCAACGCCTGGAACTGGACCAACTTTTTCGAAGGCCCTAGGCGGGAGTTACACATTAATGAATGTGTCAAATTATGAGACGGTTTTTGGTGAGTTTGTTGCAGGTGTTTGAATTAAGCGGCCCAAAAACGCGCCTGTAATGATTTTTTGGGTCGTTTTTAACCATCTTGGTGGGCAAATTCTCGGAAACGACGTGCACGTCCGGGTTCGAGGGCACCAGATGCCCGTGGTGTGTTCGCCGATGTCATATTTAGATTCAGCGACTCAAAAAACCCCCCATAATGATTTTCGGTTCGCCTTTTTTGATTGTGTCAGGAAAAGCCACGGAGATAACGTTTAGGGTCAGGTTCTGATGCACTAGGTGTTCGGGGGGTCGTTTCCGATGTGAAATTCGGTTTCAACGCCCCACAAGACACCCTTATTATGATTTTCGGATGGTTTTGGCACTCTTCTCAGGAAAATTCTCGGAGATGACGTCCGCGTCCAGGTTCCGGCGCACCAGGTGCCCGTGGTGTGTTCGCCTATGCCAGCTTTGGATTGAGCGACCCAAAAAAACTCTCTTCTTTCTCGCGTGATTTGTGGGAGAGTCCCACGAAGATGACGTTCATCGACGTTCCTGAGCTCCAGGTATTGAGGGGGTCAATTTGAATAACATATTCGTGATCAGCGACCTCGAAAACCTCCGAGTACCCGATCTGGGCTAGTTCTGACACTTATTTACTAAGTTTTGACATCTTCCAAGAGACCTCTCAAATAATGCATTTTTTGAATGCATTTTTTGCTGCAGCAATTCAATTTCCGATTTGTCAGAAATTCCATGTCGCCACATTTTTTACAAATAATTTTTGGAAGAGAATGAAAAAACCGCATTCCGATCCGTCCACCACAACTAGTTTTAGAACTTTTTTAGTTCATTGCCTCGACTATATCTGCTTTTCATTCTACCGCTTTCAATTTTCAGTTTTTCTCGTACCTATTCATGTATCACCTTTATTAGATCTTTCACATGGCTGAGATAATCATTTAAATTATATTCGTGTTGATGTCGATTCATAAGTAGGTCTATTTATAAACGTAATTCAGTGCCAAAAATCACACGGGCTGGTGTCTTACCCGTGGTCTCATGAATTGCTGCTCGATAAGCCGATAAATATGGAGGAAACAGGTATCCCAATTGGTCTGTTTTTCGTTGACGGCCGTTCTTAGGAAATTTTCAATGGTGCGATTGAATCTTTCTACCATTTAATGCAATTGAATCATTCCATCTGACTGCAGGTGACGAGCTGTAGTCCTGATTTTGTGGACGGCTAGCAGCCGACAAATATTCTGAAACAGTTTAGATTCGAAATTTCATCCTTGGTCAGAATGGATTTTCTTAGGGATCTCATAACGGCATAACCAATTCTTAAATAAAGCTTCGGCTACGTTGACGGCTTCTTGATTAGGCAAGGGATATAATTCTAGCCACTTACTGAAGTAGTCCATAACTGCGAAGATATAGCGATTTCCACTAGTACTGTGAGAAAAATGTCCTGTGTCAACAGCTATTCTCTCGAACGAACTGCAACATTGTATTGCTTCATCTGTCCTTGACTTCGAGTCTTGGGTTTCTTACTAGAAGCACATACATCACAACTTCAGCGTCGACACCATTCTCAAAGTTTTATTTATTCTAAAATGTCCACCACCGGCTACTACTATGCAGCGCTTGAAGAACTCCGGGAATTTTTTTCTGGGGCAGTACTGTTTGATAAATCCCTTCTTTGCCGTTGGGGCTCTCCCACACTCTTTTTGACAGGTCATTCTCGATAACTGAAGAATATCAGAGCATCCAGCAGCTTTTTAGAGATGTAGAGATGTAGATTTATTAGAAATCTCCTACTAGGTGATTCTGTCCATATTTTTAGCTTTCCCACTGCCGACACCAGTGTAACCTCTACGTTAATTTAGTCTTGAAATACGTCACATAGAAAAAAACTATGTTGTTACTACTTGATTACACAACAAATGTACTTCAAACAAATTCACAACTGTCAAATCTCTACTTTAACGTTTCATTCATTCGTGTTCAATACAAACTGAACGGATGACTGAGAAGACGAAACTGATCCGCTTATATACATTTTTAGGGTTCTAGAAGTTTCCGCGGTCTCGAGAACGCGTCGAAAATCAAAATAAAGGTATTACAAAAATTATTCTGATGCAAACAGGAACATAATTAACAAATAAATAGGTCGGTGAGGGTCCGTATCGATATTAAATTAATTATAATTTTTCAACCCAATTTTCACTATCTAATTCACAAATTATCAAGTGGTTGGAGTGAACAGGTAAATTAAAATTGGTTAGTTAATACTTCATTTAGGTTCTCCTCGATATTACAGAAACGGAGGTTTAAAAACTTTTTTGTATGTTAGCCATTGTGAGTTTTCACATTGTCACATTGTATATGCACTGAGAAGCTTAAAATATAATTAATATACCATACCAAAAACTTACAAATTCAAAACGGATAAGAAGCAGAAACATTTGTCTTAGTATGTAGAATCTGGGTAAGACGGGCCCAATATGTTGTTGTAGCATCTGGTATGTCAATCTATTTTACTAATTATTAATAATAATAATAATAAACCTGGAAAACCTCATTAATTAGAGGGGTAGTCAAATGTCGACCGGTATCAATCTCTCACATTGATGCAAGTCAATATTCTTCCACTCTACCATACCCGCAAAGAAGGTGCCAATCCTCTGCACGAATACAGCTTATATACGGTCTACTGGCTGCGGGGGTCGAACCCACAGCAATCTAGTCACCTCGATTCAAGTACTGACGCCTTAAACCGCGCAACCACTGACCGATCCATCCGAATTAAAAAAATTAATTCTGTTAATAATTAATAATAATAGCGGCAAAAGCAGTTGAATTTGCTGTATAAAAATAGGTGTTGTAAAATGTAATTTATTTCTTTCCTTGGGAATTTCTTTCAATTTGTTTGTCCGGTCGCCGATTATACGCCTTATTAGGTTTTACAATGGACCAGTTTCCAGTGTTGGGTGGAAGGGTTTTTTAAATTTATTTTTAAACTGGTCTTTTTGACAAAATTGTATTTGTATGAGTCCCCTGTACATTATTTTTTTTTCTTTGATATGTTCTGAATCACGGTGTATAAATTTAATTTGTCATATGTAGAATTTGTTGAATTCAATCTAAATAATTTCTTACAACCCTCACTGTGAAACTTTTCGATCTCACCAAATTATAAACTAATCTAAATTCTTACTTTAACGGTTTTTTCGGTCTCTAAATTCTAAAAGTTAACGAGATTCTGACCGGGAGAATATTTCACGAGATACTGCGAGGGATCTAATAATGAGAGGCTTATGGCACAAAGCGGCACGGTTAAATCGAAAACAGCTCGAATCCTTTATCGGGCTCATTTTCTTAGAGGCACATCTATTTTGCTGTCTAGGGTCTGATTACGCACTTATTTTCTGCGATGCATATCAAAGAAAAGCAGAAAGCACTCTGCTGATATCCGTTTCAGACCCATTTACGAAATTAAAATGGAAGGTAATATCGGCCGTGTAGGGAACCCTTTATTTATTACACCACACAAACGTTGATCAATATTTTATTATATTATAACGCAATTTGTCCTACTTAGTTTGATCATCCGTTGACATGAAAGGTTAATATTTCAATTTTGCCCTATTATTTGAGGTATTCAATTTGTTTTGAAAATTTCAGGTGATGGTAATTTATTTTATATAAAACTAAATATTATTACAATACCAAAACTGCACGATGGATCGTTGAACTATTAATAGGTGTAGCGGAAATATGTTATTTTATAATAAAAAAAATCTAACTAATCCATTAACTTTTTAAACACAGGGTGTTCCGCATAAGAATCAACACAGAGCAACTGCATGTATGGGGTCCAAACATATTGCAATTTAACCAGACATACCTATAACAGGTTTTTCCAGAATCATGGTCAAATATTTTACCAGTGTATTTCACAAGCCATTTTAGGGGGGGATCTTCATATAACATTTTTCAATTTGGGTCCTCCCTGTTGAGATATTCGAGTCTCAAAATGGCGGAAAAAAAGAGTTTTTTTAATTTTCTTAAAAAACCGTTACACTTAGAAATTTCAATTATCATTATCAGCTAGTCAAAAGCTATTTTATGGTGGTGTCTATTCCTTGGCTCATGTTTCTGGAGGGCGGAAGTAAGCAACCCCTAGATTTATTTCTTTCAGAACTTTTTCCTGCAATGACCGATTTCAACAAAACTTTTTTTTTAAATACCACATATAATTTTACTATTTTTTCCATCTTGTAATTTTTTCATACAATCAACAGTTTGCTCGGAAAAAAATAAAAATAGTTTTCCTTACTCTAAACATCTTTTCGTCATCGGTTACTGATAACCGCAGTAGGCGGTTGCTATGTTGATGTTTGTCTGTTGTTTTGTCAAACAAATCAGTCTTGACAGTTTCTGCAAATATTTGTAAACAACTGACTCTTCCGTACAAATATTAGCGAATAAATTGACGGAATATGCATACGGCAGGATTGACAACAGTTACAGGAATACCTTTGTTTAAAAATATTTGCAAAAACTGTCAATTATAGACCTAATGGCGATTTGTTCAACATAGCAACCGCCTACTGCGGTTATCAGTAACTGGTGACGAAAAGATGTTTAGAGTAAGGAAAACTATTTTTATTTTTTCCGCGCAAACTGATGGTTGTATGGAAAAATTACAAGAGGAAAAAAGTAGTATAATTAGGTGTAGTATTTAAAAAAAAGTTTTGTTGAAATCGACTATTGCAGGAAAAAGTTCTGAAAGAAATAAATCTAAGGGTTGCTTATTCCTGCCCTCCAGAAACATGAGCTAAGGACACCACCAAAAAATAGCTTTTGACTAGCTGATAATGTGTACCAAAATTGAAATTCCTAAGTGTAACCGCTTTTAAGGAAAAATAAAAAAACTATTTTTTCCCGCCATTTTGAGACTCGAATATCTCAACAAGAAGAACCGAAATTGAAAAATTTCATATGAAGATCCCCCCCTGAAATGGCTTGTGGAATACACTGGTAAAATATTTGACCATCATTCTGGAACACCCTGTATACCAAGTTGCCTACAGGCGAAGTTACAGGCCTTCAAAGTAGAACAAATTATTTTTAATAAGAACTATATATCTCTGAACTATTTTGACTTCCAATAACCATATTTGGTACATGATTTAGGTTTATTATTCGTCTTTTTTGACTATGAGTTCAAGAGTTTTTTTCCATTGATCAAATTTAAAAAGAATGATAATACTTTAAAAAACTTTAAGGTTTTAAGAAAAAAATACATTAATTAAAACAAGATTTTAATAATAATAATAATAAATGCCTTTATTTACCCTAGGATTTCAACGAGGATACGCTGCTATTAACTCCAACCAGCTTTTTACAAATAATATATAATAATATAAAACAATAGCAATAGACTTCTTTTACTAAAGTAATTTTAATAACAATTCAAAAACAATAAGAAAAACTCACATTTCATCTATTAGATTTCTAACGTATCTTCTAGAAGTAAATTCTTGAGGTTCCTTTTAAAAATATCATACTTCAATAATTTAAGATCTGCAGGGAGTCTATTGTAATACCGCGCTGCGCTGTAACAGTATGCCGACTCGAACCGTTTAGACTTATGTCTAGGTATATGCAACATATTTATATGCCTGACATTATTTTCGTATACGTCCGACCTAAACACAAGTTTTTGTCGAAGATACATGGGAGAGTCATTTATTACAGCTGAGTGAACCATACAACAAAAATGTAACACAGACCTCCTAAGTTTTTAACACTCGTAGAAAAATCTATAGTATTGCAATTCTTATTAATATTTATATTATTTACATTTAATTTACTTAAAAGCTTTTCAGTACTTAGATTTAAAGCTGTAGTTTTTTGCGAATTTGATATAAGACCATGTGCTTCCGAATAATTGGCGACTGTTTGAAGATCAGTATTAAGTATATTAAAACTGTTTATAACTCCCAAGGGAGAAAAAGATATATATAATTGTTGGTCATCGGCATATGAATGTAATTTGCAGTACTTTATCTTATTACTTATATCAGACATGTATAAAACAAATAATATAGGCCCCAAAAGGGGACCCTGAGGTACACCTCTTTTTACTGTTACATGTTTAGATATAGACGTAGTGTTTTCTATTGTGATTTTAACCTTTTGATTTCTATTATTCAGATAAGATTTAAACCATTTGACTGCATTTTCTGTTAATCCAAGATAGGAACTTTGCAAGCAACAAATTATGATTCAGGCAGTCAAATGCTTTACTATAATCTAACAATACTGCCGTACTAATTTGAGATCGATCGATTGCTGTGAGGTAGTCATCAATGATATCAGATAGCACCGTAACTGTACTATGTTGAGCTCGAAAACCTGACTGACGGTTATATTTAAAAAATCAACCATCAGCACGTAAATAACACGTTCCATAACTTTGGATAAAACAGGTATCAAGCTAATTGGCCTAATAGTGTTTATTAGAATAAATCAAAAACTCAGTAGTAGGCTTTGTTTTTAAAATTTGACAGTTAGGAATAAAACTTATTTCTGCTACTGTTTGTTGTTGAATGAAATTTACTACATCTAATAAATGATGATCGTTTCTTATAACGTTACATTATTCATAATACGATTCCACAAATCTTCTCGGCATTCAATTTCTTCAATGTTCCCCCAAAGAACATAATCACATTGGTTGAGGTCTGGTGATTGTGGTGGCCAATTTTGAGGACAATTATTTCACCGTCTTAACCATTTATTTGGAAACTTAAAATTCAAAAAGTCTCTAACAGAAACACTAAAATGAAGCGGTGCTCATGCATAAACCAAAACTCTAGCCTAAATTGTAGCGGTAAATCTTCGATTAAATCAGGGAGAGTATTTTGCCAAATAACTTTCGCTACTTAATCAAGTTGGCAAAATAATTGGTTCAGTCAAATAACGACCACTAATACCGGCCCAAACATTTATCTTAAACTCGCTTTGAAAATGTCTAGTCTAGGCTAAGAGTTATTGCTAAGGAGTTTACATCGGATTATTCATGAAAATTTTGAACATTTGTAAATTCCTCTACGAGTGAAACCAGTCTCATCAGCGAAAATTAATATTCTGATGCAAGATAAACTCGCAAAAGGTCACTAGTTAATCCAAATCTTAAGACAATAACTCTTGCACTTTTTGAATGTGATATGGATGTAGTAGACGTTCAACACTATACGTTTTAAATTAATTATTAGTTTATTTTCGCATCAACTGGTTTTACTTAAGCAATAAACATGTACCGCGTATTTTTATCTGAAATACAAACAGAACACAACTGTCTCATCAACAGGTCTCCATTATTATTTTAAGGGCCTTTCCTTTTAAAGTTAAAAATAAACATTTTTTACTTATAATTTCTAAAGTATGTATATAAAACATTAGTTTATTAGTGTTAGATACGTATATGAAACACGTTTTTACTAGAAAATATCCAAAATATGTGAACAGATAATTATCATTACCACGAATTTATCGGAAATAATAGTTAACTGTGCAATTGTGGCATGTCATATTATTGATGCCTGTTCCTCCAATGTTGAGCGACGTAGTAGTGGCACCAGCAGTATTATCAGCTTGATTTCCGGGCACGGAGTGTCTTGGAGAAAACAAATGCTTAGAATTGTAGTCGGTGTGGCCGAATCAGTGTTGCCAGCGCCGAAGAAATTGTTGTACTAATTACTTCAGACAATTGTACCAGATTTCAGACAATTCTACCAAATTTTATTGCCAAATTACAAATCATATCATTGGTAACTCTATAACATTTACTTACTTCTGCATTTTTGTGCTAAAAGAATAACAAATAAAGCAGCAAATTTCAGTTTTTAGGTTACATGCATAGACAAGAGAACATTCGGTTGTACTCTCACAGAACAGAAAAAGGGATAGATCCATAGATATATTAGTGTCTATGGATAGATCATAGATTCCTAACTACGATCATTGATTCAAATGATGCCGTGGACCATAGATAATATTTAAAGAAAGATGTAACTTCAACTCAAACATACTCCCATACTCAAAAGGTTTTTTGCTTTGCCAAGAATACTGGTTATAGTTGTACAGATGTACTTGTCACATTGCAATGTACCAAATCTGGTACAATGGTACCAGCACTGGCAAAACTAGGCCGAATTGGGTAAAACATCACACTCAACAGTGGTACTGGGTAGTGGGTACTAGGTAGAAGGAGTGACAAGAAATGAACGACGTTTGAACACCATTCCGGCCATGCGTCTCTTATAGGCTATTGATTCTTTAATGTATCCTTCTGCTACCCCTGAAGATCGCCACCCACAGTGACGCTTTAAGGACAATATATCGCCCCCATTTTCAGTCAATATGGTAGCTGAAGTTCTGCGAAGGGCATGACCGATGTAATTCTCATAATTTCTTTCAAGAACTTTGTGATCACTTTGGACATATTACTAATTGTGTTGTGCCCCATATTTTGCCGTGTTGGCACCCCATTTCGGAATCCAATAAATAATCTTTGTAAACCTGGTGCAGGCCTTTTTTCCAAGTACTTTTTTACCACCTCAATACACAGGGGTTTCAACACGATAAATTGGGCTGAATTAGTGAGTTTTTAGAAGGCGGCATCAGGTGTTTAATTTCAAACAAAAGAGTACCCACTTGATTCTTGTACGTGATATCAGCGTTTTTAGAGTATTTATTCAAATTTCGTGAATTGTAAGACACATTATTTTGCTATTCTAACCCTACATTTTAACAATTATTTTCACATACTTAAAATAAAATTGAACAATCTTATATGCAAAGCTATGTAAGTTTATGTTATAATAATATTTACATCTACAGTTGGAACCTAAACATTTGCAGGTGGGATAAACTAACTCTATTATTCAGTTCTTAAATATCTAAAATTTCTTGTATTTGTAGAAAACACTATTTCAAGAATACGGCACGATTAACATAATTGTCGATCTTCCAAAGTTAAAAGACGTTCCGGCTGTATTTAAGCCTTCTTCAGGAAGAAAGGTGTGCATTCGAGTAGAGGGTGGATATTTTGAACAATTTTTATAATTTTAAGATTTATTAATTTTTCTAATAAAGATTAACTAACATTTAAACTTTAAACACAAATAATAATTATTGATATAGCAGCCACCATTTTTACCAGGCTACTTTGGAATATGAAATTATATTTTTGAAAATGCTTGTAACTTTTAAACAAAAACGAATCTGACCTATGTTCATATAAATGTTTGAAATTAACTCAGCTATCCTCTGCCAAAGTTTGTTATATAGCTTGTAGGACATCCTGTATTTATAAAAATAGAGAAGCATTAGAGTTTCATTCAGTATACGAAAGAAAATATAATTAAGCAAACCTGTCATGTTCTTCAGGCCGGGCGAAGTGACTAGCAGCCTCACAACTAGAGAAGTGGCTCCGTGCGGTCCTAATCTTAGCCTCTCGGTGACATACAAAAGGCCATTACTGAGGAATTGCGCCCCTTCACTTAGAGCCAATAAAGCTGTTACCTGAAAAATGAAGAAGCCCTATAAGAATGACATTAGCCGAGTAACAACGTTACGGCGCCTGCTTTTATTCTTAAACAAGCTTGTATAAAGCTAAGAGCTAATGTAGGATGAGGCTGAAATTTAGGACAGCCCTCATAAGGGCTTATTGGGGAAAATGTCTGCTTTTTATTCCGGCACTCGCATTGAATATTCATGTAAATGTTTGTGGAAGGCGTTTGGATTTAAATGCGTTGCGAAATATCTTTAAGTGTATATTTTCTTTATTGGTTCGAACCCTAATCTATCGCGTAGAGAGGGATGTAACGGCCTGAAATATTTATACGCTTTTATTGCTTGTCGCTGAATATTTACGTTTACCTACATTTTCCTTAAATGGGTGATAGTATACGACAGGTTGTATCTAGAAACCTTAAAATGATATATTTTTTAGTTCTGGCACTTAGTCAATGAAACATACTGGTACAAGTTACAGAACTTTAAAGAAACATATGTACACGGTTAGACTGAATAAAACGGGAAAATATTCCTCATTTTTCAGATGAAAAAACATTATTCTCGAAAAAGATATACGGTATATGCGTTTGGGGTTTGGGGGCGTTTGGTCACTATTTTAAATTTCAGCATAAATATAAATAACTATAGCAATAAAATATCTTCAAATTATTCACGTTACCATAAAACTACAAAACTAGTTCATTTAATGGCAGCTCCAACGGGTTTTATTTGGTTATTTATTAAGTTCATAGGGAGTTGAATATATTATTGCCATATCTACATCTTTGAGGACCAAATAGGTACATACGGAAGTGCTATGAAAACTGATACTCTGTTGTTCATATGTCAGACTCTGCGAGAGATGAAATCTACTTACAAAACCTTTATATCTCTAGTTGCATAAATTCTTTTTTCTACACCCGTATTATAACAATGCACTCATATGCCCATAATCCGTTTCATAATGATACCCATTACGAAACAGATTTTTCATTACGATACAGATTTTTAAACAATAGAAACCCATAATTTTTCAATCAAGCATGCTGTGCATTTGACGTTTATCCTAGGTTATATGTAATTATTTTAGATGTCAAAATCAGTACGTATTAAATTTTCGTAGATACCTAGCTAAACTTCGATAATTTATCAAAATGTCTGATATCAGCGATATAGAAGAATTACCATCGACTCCTCCACACATATCGGAGAAAGCAGAAAATGCAGTTCATACGAATAATTACTGTTACCTATTGTGTTCAATAAAAATATAAAATTTATTTTTTTTTGATTATTTATCGGGTGTAAAAAAATAGCGTATGCAACTCTCATGTAATGGTTATTAATACACGAGCATTAACCGGGATACGAAATGAGCCGAAGGCGAGTTTCGTATGGTTTATCATTACATGATCATTGCATAATATACTATAAGTCGGGAGTTTTTAATTATTTTATCCTTTTTCAGTTACATTTTAACCGTCGTGGGTTTTTTCAAAATTTTTAATTTTGCTTTTATAAAACAGGGTGTCCCATTGAAAACTCCCTACATCTGGAAAATTATTGATCCGAAATAATAGAAAATTTGGTAACATGACAAAGTCTCTGGGACGAATACAACTAATATATCTAGAACTCTTCAGCAGTTCCGGTTATATCGGAAGTGGACACCAACTTTTATTTTTAAATGGAACACCCTGTATATCATGCATTTTTAGATTCTACGGAAAACTTAAGAGTTATTTTCTGTAACATTCTCTATAACTAAGAGTTATAATCTTGCAATGTGTTATATGAACCTTTGTACTTGAATTTGGTTCAGGAATGCGTTTTTGGAATTACGGTCCATCATTAAGTAACAACTTGCATAGTCGTTGGCAAAAGAAATTATAAGGACATCTTAATATATTATATGTTTCACTGGGCAGAAAACCACAAAATTTAATGCTGCGCCTGGTGTTTCCTAGCCGAGACTTAGAAACAAGGCAAGGCATTAAATCTGCTTCTCTGCCTAATAAAACATATAATTTTTTATCCAAATTCGTTCTAATTTCACGCAAAATCGTCTTTTTTATATTTATTAATTACGTTGATTTGGACTTTTTGTTACTATGTTTACCGCTGATAAAATTTGTTGAATTGTTTGTGTTTATAAGTAAACACAAACAATTGTCCATTTTAAAAAATTGTCAAGTAACTGTTCAAAATGGATGTAACTGAATGTGAGGATGATTTATTACCATTAACACCACATGAGAGAAGAGACCTGGCGCGAGATATGGAATTGAATCTATTACCCGATAAGTCAATAACTGTATATGGACTCACATACAGCAAATTCATTAAATATAGACAGAAGAAAAATGTAGAATATCTCTTTGAAAATGTGTTGATTGCCGATATTTCAAAGAAAATGAAGCCTTCAACGTTATGGTCTACCTATTCCATGCTGAAAGTTTTTTAGAAACGGCAGTCTGATGGTTTTCATGCAAGAAAATCCCGAGTTTTTCAAAGAGCAGAAATCGAGAAATTTTTAGCTGAGGTCCCAGATGAACTATATTTTAGCAAAAAGGTAGGGATATACTGAAAATTATCTATTATGGATTTAAGAAATATTTTTCGATTTATATTTTAGATTGTACTTATTGTAGATGTGATAAGCTTTTGCAAATAAAAACGGCTGACATAAATGATATGGACGACAAATTGTTAATTATGCTACCAAATACTAAGACCAAATAATCAAGACCTTTTGTAGTAACAGAATATTTAAGCATTTCGAGAAAATATGCGGCCTTCAGATCTTCGAATTTGAATAATCGGCGTTTCTTCTATAAGTATGCGAACGGTAAAAACAATTCATTGGCATTTACAATTTCGGTAAAGTGCCTTTTCTGGAACTAGCTCTTACAAAAGAGGACCCGCTAGCCAATAAGTCGAACATCGGCAGTAAAATATTTCAGATGATTCTGGAGTTTTCGAAGTAGTGTGGCTAATAATATTGTTAATTTTACGAAAAAAGAGAGAAGTGGAGAAAGTTCAATTGTATTAAATAATTGTTCACAATTCACTATAAATATTTCTAATAAGTAAAAATTACCTGTTGTACCAGTTTTGCGTATTTTTTTTAAACTCCATCATTTTACCTATTGTCATTGTCAATTTTAATTACCAGTTTGATTTAAATTATTATCTGGAATTTTTGCATATTATAGCAACTTTTTCTGCCTAGGCAGTAAAAATACACCTTTTAAGCATGTCAAGTGTCATTAAAAAAAAATAGATATATATTCTACTTTTCAAGTGGTTATTTAACAAATAAAAGTTGAAATTTTTTAGTGATAACATTTTTTTAAATTTACTAATCGCATACCTTCATGGAACATAATATCTATGGTAGTAAAAAATACTAATTACTATTTTTAATTTTGATTGATGTAATGAAAAGCAAATACTTTGTTGCATTTGTCCAGATTTGTCAATTTGTTAATATATCATGTAATGATTATAATGATATATTTGTTGACCATCTTTGTACAAAAATTTATTCAATTTCTTGAAAATAAAAATACGTTTAATTTAGGTAATACTTTTACAAAAAAAAAAATCGATCAGTGAATTTGCAAGAGGTTGAATATGTTTTGCATATCCGTGAATTTGATTAGCAAGTGGAGTGAAAAATCTTTTTTCTACAAAACTGTTAAAAGTGGACTTTTTAATTGTCATTTTTTATATTAAAAATGTCATTTTTTGACAAGCGTGTTAAAAGTAAGTTACTTTTAACACTAGTGTTAAAAGTAAATGAAAGTTTATTTAAATTTTGTTTCGAAAATTAATAAAACGTTTTAACAAACACATGAACAACTTTTTATTTTAAATAAGTACAAACCAACATTTTAACTAGTTATTACTATTAACATTTATAGTAAAATTAGAACAATTTGAAATTGTAATTTCCTGCGGAGTCATCATACTTAAGTTGGTTTTACTGTCAACATGTGTGACACATCTATTTTCTGTAGAAATACTACTGGTAGTACTGGTGGTCTTGCTAGTAGTTGCAGCAGTAGGAAGTATTTGGCACGCAATTTCCTTCTTCTGTCCCAGTGAATTTTCAATCTAGCCTTCAGCTACCGTCGATTTCCATCCTCCATGTCTCTTGATGGTAGTAAGATTTGCACCAGAATCTTCTAACAATGTCGGCGATGAACGAGGAAAACATTGTCCGGTGTAGAGTTGAGGATTTGGTAGATTCAAGAACTCTGCAATGTCGGCAGGCATTTTACCAAACATGATAATTCCGACTGGATTCTCCACACATTTATTCTTCATATATTTAAGAAAAAGTCGTCTGTGGTCAGCGTTGGGTGGCCGGAGTGCCATATACTTTCTAAAAATGTTTAAATGGAATTCACCAACAACACTGAAAGTCCTAGGCATCTTCGTTTTAGTATCTGATATGGTCACAACAACCGAAGTGCCCAAATATTCGATATTATCGATGGTCATCTGACACAATTCCTCCCGGCGACACGCCCCAAAGACACCCACTATTGCTGCGACTTTCATCATCAGATACTTTTCGTCTTCTGCTTCTGTGAGAAATTTGTCGATACGCGTCTTCGTTAAAACTTTTGACTTTTTTGCTTGATATCCTTCACCCTTCCGTTTCAAAGAAACCAATAAGTTTATAATGGTTGCTTATATCTTGATCTTGCTTTATTTTTAACATAGTTTTGATCATGGAATAATTTAACCACAGCGTTGACGATTTCCATATCTTGGCTTTTTCCTCAAAATATGCCAGTAAAACACTTTCGTTACATTTCCCAGGGACCTTTTTAATGTTGCACCATTCCGAAAAGCGTCTATAAGCGATTTCGTACTGTTCCTTTGATTTCGCCGGCAATAATTCCAATGTTGCTCGACTGGCGGCTTCTTCGATTTCAGCAGGGATGGATTCGTTACGCTCATTATCGAGATTATTCATTATACTTATAATATTACTAGAAAATGCTGTCAATATTTTTGCGTTTTTTCCGTAACTAACAACATCACTGGTTGCTATGAAAATTTTGGTTCATAAACATTGCGATCTGTGTGGTATTTTTTGATTTCTTATTTTTATTGAGTTTTAAGTTCTTCCGATTGTTTTGTAGAAAAAATAGTGTATGATATACGTGTTAAAAGTTATTTTATTTTGTTCGTGAAGTTAAAAAACTCGCTACGCTCGTTTTTTAATCATCTTCACTCACAAAATAAAATCTTACTTTTAACAGCTATTTGTTATTATTGTATTCACAAGCTTTGCAAACAACGAAAGATTTGGTCAGATCAGATACTCAGAAGGTACAGATGGCACAAAATATTTTGTATAAACATCTTGAACTGTTAAGCTCCATTTGCCGCAAAAAAGATTTAAAGTTGAAAAAGCCGTTTAAAAGTTTCTTGATAAATATTTGAGTAGCGACCCAAAAAGATTGGAAACACATTTAATATAAAATACAACAACGGCGCATCACAAATTCGCTGTACCGAAAGATTTATATACGATCCGTAAAAACAAACAAGGAGAAAATCCTCCAGGACCTTAAAGACCTTTAAGTCCCAAACAACAAAAAGAAAGGATATCCATTATATATAGAACTTTCTTTTTATTATTCGGGGTCTTCTAAAAGTGTCTTAACCGCTCCCCGTGAAAAACTTTATTCAATATATTAAAAGTTTCATTTAGTCGGCGGCTGTGGAAACAAAATGAACGAGAATAAAGGTGTAATAAACAGTGGCGTAACCTGGGGCTTAAGTCGCTTAGTTCGTTTATGTGTATCTCGTACTATGCTGAAATTTTGTTTTCTCTCGTAAATCTAGAGTGGATTTCATTTTCACCTTAGTGGATAAACTTTTGATGAAGTGTTGACGCAAATCACAAAATAAAACTGGCAGGCTAGCGATAAGATAATGTGCAGAACTATTTTAAATGCATAAAACGTCTATATCGCTCTTGGTAATATTAAGAAAAGTAGTATATAGTAGATTTCCATCTATTAATTATATATTTGCAATAGGAAGATGTTTCTATATGTGCATAGGAAATATTTAGAAGATTTAATTTAATTAGTAGTAGTTCTTTCGAATTATTATAGCAAATGAAGAAATAGTATATTAAGATAGGTATAAGTGGATGTCACATAAGATTAATTCTTGTCACGACAGTTGCTAGTGGTTGAATATTGTTAAAAAATGAGTTCTAACACTGATTACTTAAATAATAAAGCAGAATCGCGATTAATACCGCAGAAATCGGAAAACGTTTAGAAAAAAGAATAAAGAAAGTTTATCAAATGGATGGAAGAGCAAAAGGTAACAGATAGAGAACGAGTTGTGATTGCTTGCCTTCAGAAAATGTCGGAGCAGTACAAGGCATCGACTATGTGGGGTATCATTTGTGAAAGTGCGTGCATGCATTCATGAACGCAATTAGCAAGAATGATGTAGCAAAGAAGGCATATCTATTCAAAGAAGACGATTTGTGGGAGGTTTTCACAGAGACACCGAACATTATTATTTATTTTTGAAGGTGGTCGTCATTTGTGGTATCTTTGGCTCTCGTAGAAGATGAGAATTGTTTGACTTATGCACAAAATGACATCAAGGAAGAAAGAAGCAAATTGCTTATTACCATCCGACCATCTAAGACAATGCAGGCTCGACGTTTCATTGTTGACGACAGTGTTGGAGTTATGTGCATTTAGTGAAGCAGTATTTATCATTGTATCTCCAAAATGTAAGTATAGACTGAGTTTTCTTACAGTATGATAAAAGGAAGTCCACCAATCAAGTGATTTAGTGTTAATACATTTGGATCATCACGAAGAAAGTATTAGCAATAAGAAGAATGTTTCAAACATTATTGGGAGTGCCATTAATGGAAATGCAATCTCATTGTCCTCCGAGAATTTTAGCAGTATTAATTTGAACAGCATTTCCTCCGATTTAAAAAACCGAAACATTTCAAACAATACTGTATATTTCATATTTATTCAAAAAATTAATAATGTTGAATATTTGATTAAAGCTTTTGGAACATTTGTTAGTAATATGTCACTAGACGCTACAAGGTACTCTTGTCAGATCAATAATTAGAAAGGTAACATTTAGACGTTTCTCGTGTAGTTGATTTTGCGATGGTAAGTTTAAAACGCGCATTATTAAAAGTTGGATTTAAATACGCTGAGGCGTACTTTAAATGAGCAAAATAAGGTACTAATAATAAAATTATTAAAACAATATTAAAACTAAAACCATTAAGAACACTGAAAATAAAGATGTATATAACTTACATTGAGCTCATAAAAAATATTTCAATAACGATGTCTTACTTATAAACTGAAATAAAATTAATTATGCAAATTATATTGTTGCATTTGGCCAGCTAATATTACCACCAAGCCAAATTACAAAACTTCCAAACATTTACTTTAACAAAATTTTTATTTCATGCATGGTACGCAATGCCAAATTCTCTCTAATAATCGAATATTATTGTCCTATATCTTTTGCCATTAACATTTGCGGTTTCATAATGCAAGTACGTTTTTGAGACAAGTGGAATTATGGAAACGGATGAAATTTGTTCGGATCTAATTATACAGGGTGAATCTTAAATAAGTACAAATATTTTAATCAGCAGTATAGTTTTGTGTGTAGAACACATAATTAATAGTTTTTTTTACAAAAAAATCAGAAATAAAAAAGTGAAATTTTAAATAAATTTCGTAATTTTTCAGTAGAAAACTTGTTGAGGACCGCTGGCCTAGACCGACCCTTCATACTTTTATGAGTCATAGTGCTGCAGACTGAACGTGTGGTTCACAGTGTTGCCAGTATTACACAAATGTCTTTGCTTCAAGGAAGAAAAAATCTCAACTTTTAGCGAATTTTGTCAAGTGTAACATTTTATATTATTTTTTATTATCAAACTGTCATTGACTGTCATGACAGATTATCGGAAGCCCAAGTCAAACTTGTTAACCCCACATAATGCATGAAAATAGCAATAAAATTTGCTAAAAGTTGACATTTTTTCCATTTTAAATAAAAAACGCGTGCATAGTTTTTCGTTATTCTTCATAAAATAACTTAAGGAAATTGTGTTTTGTGTCCCTTTCTAACAGTGTACAATGACATTTAACTTGTGAAATGTGGATTACTGATTAAATAGTTAATTTTTTAACAAATAAGTTTGTGTGCACGTTTATGTATAATTTTTGAACATTGGACATAGTAATATCACGTAATATCTTCCTAAATATTTTACGGTAGTATTGAACTTGCGGAAATTCATTTTTAATCGTTGAAGTATAGTAAGGTTAGTTCAGATGTTAAAATTTTTGTTAATATTGCTGTGTATCATACTACATACCCAATTTTACTGTACTTATGCTTAAAACAAGTATTTTTAAAATAGAACTATTACGTTAAAGGGAACGTAATATTTATATTGGAGGAGATATGGCAACCTCGCAACAAATCATATGTTTCATTACGTTGTTGGATGAAAAATCAGCCAGCGGTCCTCAAAATGTGGGTATTTTTTTAAAAAATTAATATCTCCGTAAATATTAGAAATTTTTAAAAATGGCTTTCACTAGACTGATTTAAATGACGAACTACACCAGCAGTTAACATATTTGTACTTATTTAAGATTCACCCTGTATAATTGTAACTATTATGACTTCTTTCTTTACAGACTTGTAAATCATATGAAATAGAGCAATTATGCAAGTAACTTTAGCTACTTTTGGAAAAGGTTATTCTAACTATAGTTAGTTAAAGTAATTTAGTATTTGAAAATGGATTAAATTTACACATGAATCATTAGTAGAACTAAATTCAGACATTGCTAAGTGGTTTCATTTAGGGTTTCAAATGCTTCGAATAGAACATAGAACTATATTTAAATATTTAAATGCTAAAAGATTCAGCAATAATAATGTGAAAGCAAAAAATTAGTAACATTCTTAATGAATTTTTGGTAATTTACTTATTACAGAGTTTAAAACACATAAGTAGTACCTTAAAATATAATTCATTTGTAAGCTATGTTTTTTATACAGGTTGAAATAGCAAGGTTGTAACAATTTCAGCATAAGATAAGGCTAACTTATCGATTGTCAAAAACGATTCCTAAGAACTATATGATCCTTTAGATGTTTGAAAAGAAACACAGTTTTTGGCTAGTTATTCAACAACCACTTCGAAAATATAGACTTCAGTTGTGGTACAACGCAGGTGGCTCGTGGTGTTTACTTTCATGCAACGGATAATAGATTGAGATCAATTACTATTTCGGCCTAATTTACCAACAGTTAGAGGATCTATATATAAAGAGGTTGCAAATATTCCCTTGTCCTCTTAATCAGTGCTTTGAACCAGAAATATTAAGATACAAAAGCGATAAGAGAATAAAGTTATTTTTAACGTTCGATAATTGTTCAGATTTCTTCAGGTGAATGGGTTGTGCCAGATTTCAAAATTAGATCGGTTCGAACGGTTCTGTAACGATTCAAAATAACTAATAATACTAAATGACAACAGCTGGACACACACGAGAGGAATTTTTGAAAACATCTGGACATATGGTCTTGTCTTAGTCTCGCAAGACACGACAAGATAAGACCAAGACAAGACGAGATAAGAGCGATACAAAACAACATTTAAAAATGAAATATTGCTACAGCAAGAAATCTTGCACATACAGGGTTAACTATGTACAAAAATTTTAACCACGTGCTTAGGAAGGTCTAAAAAACAATAACAAATTTATTTCGGAATTCTAGCTCAATGTTTAAAAAATGGAGCAAAACCCTCTTTTCCTACGGAAAGTCGGCGCCTATAATAAACAATCATCGTCCGGGACGGTTAGATATGTCAACTGCCGTGCGGTGGTTTTTCTGCAGCGTTGTCAAGTGTAGAAACGAAACATTTTCATTAATAATAGTAATAATAATGCTTAAGTACCTGATATATAACAGTTAATCCGGTTAGCTGCAGTATTTTATGTATTTGTTCTTTGTTCTTTCGTTGCACACTGCTAAAATCCATTAACATATCCGACATAAAATACTTTACTTTATATTACTAATTATTTTATGCAAACATCGTGGATTACTGTTAATATTATTGCTATTATTAGTATTAACAGAATTTAATTGCTCAACAACACAAGAAGTTTACTGAAAGAGCTCCGATTCTATTTTTCGTATTGTGTCCATTATTTATAACTTATTATGTAATACTGATCATTTCCATACTTTATCAGGGCTACCAATTGACGACTGTTGACGATCAACCATATACAGGGTGATTTATTAATAAGACAGAGCTTAAGAGCATGTTGCTGACCTCAAAATAGAGCGATTAAGCCAAATATGGCTTATCCGAATGTTGCTCCTTTTCGATCTACAGGGTGTCACTGTTGAAAAAATAAATCACATTTTCTTTGGACTGAAAAAATTTTCTTCCCTATCTTTTCTAGTTAAAAAAGGTACACCTTGTTGATGTCGCTAGAAGCAATGGTTTCTGAGAAAAATGCATTTAAATCTCATGATGCATGGAATTTATCTAAAAGTAAAGTCAAATTGTTGCGTAACAAAATGGACCATACTGTAACAGCATAATACTGTGATCAAAATAAGCGAAATTTCGTGAAATTTGCTTCAAGCGATCGAAAGATAAGAAAGAAAATGTGATTTATTTTTTCAATTTTGACACCCTATATCTTTGTTATTATCGATTTTAGTAGATTTTTGGATTTTTTTAGGATAAGCTAAAGTAAATCGCAAGACGAGATTTGTAAGACCTTCGCAAGACAAGGCAAAACAATTTTGAGGGAATAAGAATTTAAAGAAACTTTTATCTTGTTTTGTAAGACAGGATAAGACTTTTTGAAATTTTGCAAGATTGCTCGTCTCAGCTAACACTAGTTTTGTAGTAAGTAATTTTAAAACGATTCAAAACAACTGACCAATTCATTATTAACAGCTACTAAATGATAATAAGTTTAAAATGCAATTCGATTGCTATTTTGAACTATTTTAGAATAATTCGGAAACAGAATAAGCCTAATACGGTTCTCGAGTAATTGATCAGATATTATTTCCACAGGAAAAACTAACTCTGAAAATAGGTGACTGTTACATCCTACATTATTTCAGTGAAAATATACGGAACCGACAAAAACAAGAAACGTTCGTTTCGCTTGGTTCAATTTCATCCAAACATTACTTCATAAACATTTTTTGTATGTAACAAACTACAAAATAATTCCCAACAGAGCAGGAACGTTTATGTTCGCTTTTGTTTTTGCAACGAAAGTAGATAGGTCGGAATTCCTGCGCGAATTTAGGTAACGCCATTGGTTTTATTACTCTGCAGCATCGGTATTCCGACGACGACGAGCATTTAATTAGTTTTTTAATGGCTTCATAAAATGAATAAATTTACATAGGCCCGGCTACTGTTGTCATTATTAAGTTCGATATAGCAATTTATATGAATTTAAAGAGAGACAGAGGAAACCTAAACAAAAATAATTAAACTTCGTGTACTGGCAATTTCACAATGATGACTTTTATTATCTTTCGTTAATTAATTAATTTTCTACGTTGATTAAATTAAAGTAAACTACCTGGTGGCATCAATAAGGATCGTCGTGTTGTTTAAGAATCCTGCTGAAGGAAATTTGTCATTTGAGAGTGATCGCATTCTTTTGGATTGAAAACCAGATTGAAATTTAAATAATTTTTTGGGGATTTGGATTAAAAGCACAAAGGTACTAATTATTTTTATAAAGTAAATTAATATTAAAATAATACCATTGCTAATTAAATTTCTGATTTCTGGTTCGAAGATATAGAGCACTAGGTAATAAAAAATAGCTTTATCTGCCAACTGTAAGTGGATTCTTATGCTTTTCCATTTAAATAAAAATTGCCTGGTTATCCATGTTGGCAAAACTGTATTCTTTAAAAGCTTTAAATGTTGTGTCATTGTCGAAGAGCAACATTGGATTTAGAAAGATCGAATCCTATAAAGTAGAAAGATTTGATGAAATTTTCAGGTTTTTGTATGGCGTAAGGCGTATCAGGATACTTGAAAAATTAAAAAACTATCGTGATAGTTCCTGAGAAAATTACCAAGATTATAATTTATCTCAGAGACAAAGATATTTCGTAAATTATTATTTACACAGTTATAAACACAATATGATAACAAAACACTACTTAATCCTGCAAACACGGAATTTCAGGAAAAAACTACTCTGCAGGCTAATGCTAAGATCAGCAATGAATTACACCTAAAAAATCTATAACAAACAGTTAAAGTCACCCGTCAGCAATCCACTAGACATATACCAGTTTAGAGCTTATTAGCTCTCATCAGTATGTCATGGCAGGTAACCGACTAATAATCCTAGCTGTTTTAAGTCTGTCTAACCCGATAAAAGGGACCATGAGTATGCGGTTTAGTAAAGCTACATCTAGCGGCCATTCGCTACTCCATGTTGTTGTTGACTGAAAAGCCACAGACATGAAGCGTTCTACATCGCAGTAGGCGCTATAAAAAACTATCGATCTCTATCGCCATTAGGCGATTATCGCCAAATCGTGAGCTATTTGCTATAGGTTTTCCAGGTGTAATTCATTGCTGATGGAGCAGTAGCCCGCAGAAAAGTTACTTCTTGAAATTCCGTGTTTGCGAAATATCGTTATCGCCGAATTGCGATGAAGGTCGACAGCTTTCAATAGTGTCTACTGAAGGATAATGGTGAATCATTTTTCATTTCATCAAGAAAGTCAGTTCCAAATAACACTGACCTGATTTGATGTTTTCTTTTCCGAAAATATAAACTTGTATTATGCGTACCTACATATATAGATGAATAATGAAGTAATGTTTTGTTATCATATTATTTATAGATATGAAATTTTAATTAGGAAAATAATAACTTAGGCCTCTATATTTGCGGTAAATCATACCTAATATTGAAAATACCGTCAACATAGCTTTAGAAATTCAGAGAAATCTTAATTTTTTTCAGTAGTAAACTAGTATGAAAAACATCAAAGCAATGAAAAATTGGGAGAGCATACAAAATTTCAACGTCTTAGACCTACTTTGATTTTTTGATTTCAGAATGTTCTCGTTATTAGTGCCCTTGTTGTATTGAATATAGTAAAATATTACAAAGGAAAGTATATAAAACTAAAAAATTAAATATGTGTGATCTAAAATCCAGCAAAATATGAAAGTAAGCGCACACTTATTTAGATGGGTTTGTTAAACTAATTCTTATTCTAGTATTATTTGATTATAAATTATCGTTTAATGACCACATATTGGAGATTACTTCTAAAGTGTATAAAACACTTGAATTGATTATTAGGAACACGTCCACGTTTAAATCTGCTAAAACTTTGAAACTTTAAAACTTCTTTATTTAACTTTAGTTAGGTCGAAATTGGTATACGCCTCTGTTGTTTGGTGTCCAAATTATGTAACATATATTGACAGTTTATAATAGGTTCAACATCGTTTTTTAAAATTCGTATCTTTTAGAACTAACGGAATTTATCCTCAAACTGGCATTTCCCAGGATGAGCATTTACAGAAGAGTTCTGTTAAATCTTTGGAAGGCAGATGTAGCATTGCTTATTTAGTATTTTTATTTAAATTATTAAATAACCTAATTGATTGTGGTGATTTATTAAATAGACTTAATTTTTATGTTCACAGGGTAGTTTCAAAACACGCTGGTACCTTTTGCTTGCCGACGCCAAGAAATAATATTAGGAGTTTTTCTCAATTTTATGTGCCATACTTATAACAACTTCGGTTGATTGTTCCCTCGCAAGCTTCAATCAGGTAGCACTTTGATGCTTTTTTTAATATGATGCTTTTTTTAATATGATGCTTTTTTTAATATGATGCTATTTCTAGTGTTAATTACGTATTATTATAGTTTTTTTTCTTAAGTTTTCTTTTTGGTTTCTTTTTTTTATAATCTATTTAGTGTTTCTCGTTCTTATTTCTTACATACTGTTTGTTTGTTGTTTTTACTGTATATTTTCTTCGTATTTCTTTTTTTGTATGTTTTACATTCTGTAATTGTGCATTCGTCTGTTGATTGGTGTAAAGTAAAATAAAATAAATAAAAATAGTTATGTCGCTTTCTTGTAACAATATTTCACGTTTTATTGATATCAGAATATAATGCTACTACATATTATTGTAATATACCGTATAGTATTAAAAATTTGTAAAAAAAAGTATTGAAATAAATGTTCTCATTAATTAAAAACATATATTTTCATTTTACAAGTATTTCAAATAATTAGGTAAACTTTTACAGCTCAGTAAAAAGTATAGATATAAATAAATAAAGATGTATATAATATATACCTAAATAGGCAGATATGTTCAAGAATATTTAACTTTCCAACGTAATAAAATAAACTTTTTTTCTTAATTGTATAATAACTGTATCTATTCTTTTTTATCAGAGGATGACTAGTATTTCTCAGAGCCTAGCCCGACAACAACAAGGACAAGGAAAAGGATTCCAGCTAAAGCTAGGTATGTGCACTTTATTTCTGTTACTGGCAGCAACCAGTTACCAAAGTCACGGCATCCATAAAGCCTAAAAACCGCTATGAATAATTTATTATATTTTCATCAAAATATTTAAGATACTGCAACTAAGAATAATAAAACTATATACTACACAAAATATTTACAGTATACAGGGTGTTTCAGTTTGATATGTCACAAACACGTGAGCATATTTTGGGAGTAAAAATAAGAATAAAAGTCTGGTAAACTTTTGTTTTAACTTCCTTCGTTATGAAGATACAGGGGCTTGAATTTTTTCTATAAATTAAAATTTTCTTTCAAAACTTTTAAACTGATTAAGATATTATTATCAAATTTGGGGTACTGCATAATTGAAACTTAAAATATTGCTAATTATTAACTTAAAATATTACTATTATAACAAACTGCATAAACGCTATTCATTATAAACATTAACTGTCACATTCAAAACTACATAATGAATTGGATTTTGTTTTCACGGCATACTGAATTCAGAAGCATTGTCGCATGTTAACACAGTCGTCGAAAAACAGACTTCTATGAATATCCAATTTGTGACTAAACTATGAGAGACACGAAGAAAATGAAAGAGACCATTTTTATTGGAAATGAATTGCAAAAGTATGAAATGATCACTTTTTTAATTTAACCAGTGGCGTCACATATTTATCTACGCCACTGCTTAATTTTAAAGAGCCATATTTTGGCAGCAAATGCAATATCCTCGGCTTACACAGTACTCCAAATTTGATAACAATATCTTAATCCGTTTAAAAGTTATGAAAGAACATTTTTTAATTTATAGAAAAAAATCAACCCCCTGTATCTTCATAACGAAGGAAGTTAGAACAAAAGTTTACCAGACTTTTATTCTTATTTTTATTCCCAAAATATGCTCACGTGTTTGTGACATATCAAACTGAAACACGCTGTATATTACACCAAACTACAAAAAAACTATTGTTCTTAACTAGACAAACTATCGGAAATTTTATGATTATACTAGTGTACTAATTTGTCACAAAAGCCATATCTCAACACTAACTCTTTTTGACTCTTACAAGTGTCGTTTTATCTTCAAGCAAACTATGAAAAAAGAACCGTTTTTCTCCAAATACGTACGGAAAGAGTTATATGAAGTATTAAATAAATTAGGTATAATACAATTTTTAACAAAATTATTTTCCATTTTCTTTGTCAACAGAAATAAATACATTATGTATACCTGTATAGCTATTCATTTCTTTTAAAGTAATAAAAAAACTAACTAGGTACATGCACTTCCGTATAAAGTTTATACTTCCCAAAACCAAACTCGCGCCAGCCTATACTGTGTAAAACAAGCAAGTAAAAGAGCTTGGGAAAGTCCGTAACAATATTATACATCCTCGATATTTCCTTGAACGAGTTCCGACTCAAAAATAAATTCCGCAGAATCCCCTCGAAAACTAAGTTAATACAACAAAACTTTGAATAGAGATATACGTACGTCCATGCAGGAGTTAATATTATTTCCTATCTTAATGTCTACTTCCAAAGTTTCCCTCACTCGGAGGCTCGAGGGCAGATGAAATTCCACTTGTAGCGGTCGGAAAACTTGTACTTGGACGGGGGCGGAAAACCTGAGGCCGCTGCTGGACACGGTCAGAGCCCAGAGGGACCACTTTCCGGCCTCTTCAGGGGCCGTGATTGTCAATCCGGTCGCCGCTATTTCCGATCTGGAAGAGAGACAGAAGAAGTTAAATAAATATTGTTTACCTCGGTGGAAGGCTTACAAGTACTAGACTAAATACCGTCAAAAAAAAAGACCGAATTTTAAGCAGGTATTGCGTTTCAAATAAAAAAAACACTAACCGATACCAATAAGATAAGATTTAGGTTAAAAATGAAATTAGTGTGATATAGAGAGTCAAATATAAAACTCTAACGAAGTAGCCTGCAGATTTACCTGATTTGACTCTTCTACAATTTTTATATATAGGGCGATTCATTGGTTTTTATAAATTCTAATTCAGCAATAATAAATTTATTTAAATAGCAAAATAAAACATATATAGACAGATAAGAAAAAAACCAAAACAATTTTAGGAAACGCTACAATAAATGCTCAAAGTTTCCACCGTTATGTTGAACATACTTTCATCTTTGTTTTATATTAGCTGTTACATATCTTCTTATTACCTATATCAGAATTAAGTAATTGCAGGTAGGTATTTACAATTCGCTCAATCAGTTACTGTGGACTGTTAATTTCAATTCCATATACCTTCGAGTTTGAATGGCCCTATACGTAATAATCAACAGGAGTGATATTTGACGACCTTGATGGCCACTTAAGACACCCATTTGGACCTATGCACATGTTTGGAATATTGTCATTCATATTAACAAAATAATAGATCAGTTCCATCTATTGTGGTTGAATTTTCGAGTACCCACAGTTTAGAAGTAAAGGTAGGTAGAATTAAACCAGGTTAGCAAAATTAGCTACATTAATTTTTATTTTCAGCTGAAAATACGTTTACAATACAGTAAAAAAAGTTACACAAGTTAATAATAAAGAGTATATGAGTAGATATTGTGAGTGTAATTCAAAGCTGGTCGGGGCTTTAGTCTGCAGAGTAATTAGTTTCACACAACATTGTTAATATCTAAAAATATATAAAAAAATGTATAGACTTCACTAGGAAATAATTCTATCGATGTTTCTGAGCAAAAAGACAAATAGCAATTACTGATGTATCAATCTTTTTTTTTAATATAACGCTCATTTTTTCTTTTGAGAAACGCAATTATCTTTAGAAATCTACAAATGTCACCTGAACGTCATATTTACCATAATTTTAAATAAAAAATAAACCTGCGAACTTAACATTTTCCTTGATTTCTAAACAACTATTTTAAACTATTTTGCCCATAATGTATTCGAACTGAATTTAACAGATATTTGATTCATATAAACCAATACATCTTCTGTTAGTCCAATAACACCATTGTTTTTCTGACAGTTCTTGAAGTCGCTATATTTATGCAATAAGCTTGAAACTGTGATGGTAGTTTTTTTTAATAATTACTTGGGGTACATTTATTTTTACGAAAATAAATAAATACTGAAATAAACAATATAAGTAGTCACGGTAGCGCTCCAAAGCTAACGACAAATTATTGAAGATTTTTTTGTAATGGGAATTTGAATATCTATATAATATATTTACAAATGAATAACAAATAAAATATATAGTATTACATGCAAGGTAACGGTTTTTACTTGCTCCAGAAGGTGACAAACCTTTCTACCATGTTGGTAGTGTTATGTACTATTCTAAATGTTAAATGAGGTACTAAAAAATTGTTATCTTATTTGTATATGTCATAATAAACTGGGGCTTCATGCCATCAGCATAATATAATTTAATTTTATATTCAATAACGACAGTTAGTTTTTTTATACATTTTTTTATGCATTAATAAATAACATTGGAAACTAACTACTCTGCAGCCTAATTATCCCTTATGGAAAAAAGGGTGGCATATTATTATACCGCGTATCCATCATCCTACTTTATATCGCGAAAATAAAAATGAAAAATATCCCTCAGACGTCGCTATTTATTTCAGAACTGATATAATCTATTTATGTCGGTCGTAAACTATTACCGAACCGAAATAAAAAATGTTGAGAGGGTCAGTGTTCGCCCGACCCGGCGAACAAAAACTAAATCGTATAACATCAACAACTTTTAGCTATAAATTTGGCCTTAATCAACGATTCATGTGGCATCGCGCAATGAACAAAACAAATTTATCATTCAAAACATGGAAACATTCACAACGAATGGTAACCGCGAGCGCACATAAATCTATATGCGAGGAGCAAATGAACCCAGACAAACTAATACAAATACCGCGGCAGTGTTTAACAAGTAGATATTAGTTTATAGGACGCCAGACAAATGAGAATTTGGTGGAAAGTTAACGGAGAACTACAAACAATATTGGACCGACATTAACTGCACTCTTCAATATATCCGTGCTTGTAAGGGTACAGAGTGGAAGCAGGTTTTCCATTTACTGGTAACCAGCGCCAAATACGTACTTATAAGCTATGAAATTTATAACTGTATATTTAATTTGATATAAGAATAGCAGTTTATAGCAGACTAAAGCGAACAGAGTGGAAGCGGTAATATAATTTGTTAACTAGAATGGAATGAGACACACAGTCAAAACTTTAGTAAAATCTAATAGTGGGAACATACAGAATGCTCCAAAAGTATGGAATAAATTCAATAAAAACGAAACAATTATTTTTTGGGAAAAATCCTCAAACAGGTCGATTTTTAATTTAAAACATACACATTTTAGCGTAAAATGCGATTTTCAAATGTCATTTGTTTTCGAGTAATGACGTCATCGATTTTTTTAAATGGCAACACCATATTTTTTTCCTTGATTATGAAAGATCGTTTAATTCTCTATCAGACAGTACTAAAATTTTGCTCTCTTACATAGGAAAGTTTTCGAGTAAATGACGATTGAATGTTAGAAAACGTAAATCAATTAAAATAAAGCAAAAACGTTATCAAGTTTAGTTTTTCGAATTCCATAGTTCTTTTATGGATCACGTAGGTGAAAATCTTTGCAGTGTCATTGTCACACCGACTTTCTAATAAGTATTGTAAGCGACATAGAAATTATTATTCAATTTAAAGTATTATGGCACATTTAACTGTTACTCAAAGAATTGAAATTTTAATTCTTATCGGATGCGGGAATATGACTAGAACTCAGCACGAAGTTTGCGATTTATTTAATGAAAAATATCCAGGTCGCCCTATCAGCCAATCAACGGTCAGTAAGATAGAGTCTGGCAATGTTGTAAATATTCTAAAACCTGGACGTCCAAGCATTAATAAAAATCAGAAACAGAACATTTTAATAAGTATAGCGGATAATCCTCATAATTCTTCACGATTGGTTGCATTAAACAATGACACTAGTCAGAGCACAGTGCTACGTATCTTGAGGAAGGAAAAATATCATCCCTACAAAATTCAACTTGTGCAGGAACTCAATGAAGATGATCCCGATCGCTGCTTTCACTTTTGCGAAATTCTAATGGATTCATGTCAAGGAAATAGAAATTTACACCGGCAAATACTTTTTTCAGATGAGGCCACATTTTGTCTGAATGGTACAGTAAACCGTCAAACTTGCAGATATTGGAGTCGGGAAAATCCTCATTGGATCGCAGAGGCACATACCCAACACCCTGAGAAATTAAATATGTGGGCTGGAATAGTTGACGACAGAATAGTTGGGCCTTTATTCTTTGAAGGAACCCTTACAGGACAAAGATATTTAGAGTTTCTAGAAAATGACCTTGTTCCAGCCCTTGCAGTAATTTTTCCTAACAATAATGACCCTGACATTCCTGACGATACCATATGGTTTCAGCAAGACGGTGCACCTCCGCACTATGCGCGCCCTGTACGAGATTTTTTGGACAACTGTTTTCCTGGGAGGTGGATCGGCAGACGCGGACCGCCTGCAAGATCGCTAGATCTTACACCTCTTGACTATTTTTTATGGGGATACTTGAAGTCAAAAGTGTACATTAATAAACCACGTAATTTAGAAGAACTTCAAAATCGCATTCGGGACGAAATAAGCAGAGTTACCCCAGAAATCATTCATAATGTGCAAGAAGAATTTCTTCACAGACTTGTGCATTGTCAAGAAGTTGGTGGATGGCAATTCGAACATTTAATTTAAGTATAAAATTTAATCAATTGTATTTTATTTTACATACCTCAGAATTGTTACTTTTTTATGGATAAAATTTACGTTTTCTAACATTCAATCGTCATTTACTCGAAAACTTTTCTATGTAAGAGGGTAAAATTTTAGTACTGTCTGATAGAGAATTAAACGATCTTTCAGAATCAAGAAAAAAAATATGGTGTTGCCATTTAAAAAAAAATCGATGACGTCATTACTCGAAAACAAATGACATTTGAAAATCGCATTTTACGCTAAAATATGTATTTTTTAAATTAAAAATCGACCTGTTCGAGGATTTTTTCCAAAAAATAATTGTTTCGTTTTTATTGAATTTATTCCATACTTTTGGCGCATACTGTATATAATCTTTTTGTTCAAAACCTGCATTGGTTCCAAGCGATAATGGGCACCACCGAGATGGGTCTAATGTTAGAGGGATCATTAGTATATCCTTTTTTATGAATAGGGACGACCTTTGATATTTTTAGACAATATGGAAACTTGGACTTAGATAATGATGATATCAATTAGCACTGTAAGAGAATCACTATTGATAGTTTGACATACTTTAATATTTGATTATAGATATCAAAAAACCTTTACTTTTTTAATCATTCTTCAGAATTTCCAGAAATAATGAATCTGGTGAGAACCTCCATATTGCCCATATACAGGGTGTCAGTTATAATATCATTAATTTTAATCACGTATTCGAAAGGCCTAATAAAGGCAGAAAATCGAAAAAAAAATTTTACTCGAACTTTAAGAAAAAATAAATCACCCTATATAAATTGGTAACACGACGCTCCTGGTGCGCTACGAACTTTCTGATGACACACCCATACGACAATCGAATGCCGGATGAAACATCGTTGCCACATGATGTTTACATACATAATATCGTCTAACATTTCAGCGTGTCAAATTTACCCCCATTTAGCACTTTCTGCATTTCCCGCATTTCTTTCCCCCCAAATTTGTAGATCATGGCACACATTTGGAGGGGGGATGGAGAGAATACAAGCAGTAAGCAGTAGTTTGTTTATTTCGGTCTCGCGTATTCGTCGTAAATTTACAATGCATAACAAATTCTGAACATGCGAAAATGGTAATGTTATACGGAGAATGTGCGCGAACTTTGTATAAGTGCCTTCGCGATACGGGTTCTGTGTTATTAATAAAGTGCTATGGACGGATGCGTGCAGTTTTACTCGAACTGGTATTTTAAACTGATTAGTACCATACTACTTAAAAAACAATAAATTTCTGGGCTAGATGTACGGAACTACAAACTGAATAATTAATTGTACTTACGAGTAATACTAAAAATTCATATTTATTTGTAAAACGTAGTGAAAACGTAATATCAAAATTATTAAACTGTAATAACCTAACATTCGAGAACATTTATTTATTATCTACATTTTTTTTATTAACAAATAAATCAATATTTAAGGAAAATTCATTCATATATCTAGATTAAAAAAAATAGTTTTACTTCTTGTCGTTATATAACAGTACAAAAACTAGGTAACTAGGTTATTGATCTAATAATACGGTAGGTCAAGATTCACTCTCGATAAGCATCTCAATGAGCATCAGATTAGAGGCGTGCCATTTCGGTCTTGGACAGTTTTCTGTCGGCAACATGATGATTTTTTATTACTTAGTATTTAAACACGAAACACTTTTCAGCTTCTCTTCTCAAGTTTTTTATAAAATGTACGTAAATGGTTTATTACCGAATAATAAACCATTTATTATTAGATACGTTGGAGTTTTGTGATTTCAATGTAAATAAGTGAATTTCAATCATAACAGCTACATTTGCTCAACGTATGGGCAGGAGTGTACGGGTATCGTTTGATTGGACCGTGTTTTCTATCGGAAAATCTGAGTGGACTCCGTTACTTGTAATTTTTAATATAATTATTTGATTATTATTATTTAGTTTCATTGGATATTACCATTTTAAATTATTATTGGCTGAAGTTGAACTGAGCAAGAAAAAATGATATACTAAAACAGTCAGTACAACCGTTTATTTGTGATGTCTATAACCTAGGTAGGTAGGTACTAGAAAAATAATTCAACTTGGCAACATTGCATCAGGTCGACATCGAGTTGAACTGTGAGCTGTAAACGACCAAGGCTGTGAGCGGTCAGTGACAGTCTGAAAAGGCTTAAATAATGATTTGAAAATATTTTTTTTCGGCGTAAATATGCATTTAGATTTTTTTTAATCGCGTGTTCGCGTTGTACTCATTATTCCCTATCTCCTCTTAAAATTAATGACATTGTGACTGACTCACCCTGTAGTTAGTGTATAATGTGTTAGTAAGAAGTAGTGCATTAGTTAAATTATTAGCAATGTTCCATGCCCGCAGAAAGGTGCAAATCCTCTCCACAAATAAAGCTGATCTACAGTCTAACGTTGGAAATCAGGTATTGTCTCTAAACTTATTTCACTAGACATTTACGTTAAGAAACAAAACTGCAAGTAAATAATCTACAAAAACCAAACCTATTACATACAGCGTTACAAAACCACAGACCCCGAGGTGTGTATGCTTCTGAAAATCTAAAACCCTAAAACTCTTTCAGTGCATAAGCCCATAACTCTGTAGCCACGTCATAGACTGACTTTTTGTCTGTGGTCTAGCAGAATTCTTTGTTGTTAATGAATGAGGAATCAGTATTAATCAGGTCTGACGACCTATTGTGCGTGCCGCTAGTTGTAAAGTTCAAAGGATGTTGTGCTATGTGTAAAGGCTGTCACTATATATGCTAGAGTAATATCTCTAATATCCTGAGGAGGAAGGGATACTGCCCCAAGTTAATTGTGTCTTCAACCAATATACAGACAGTCACAGAATAAGTGTTTGGAATCTTCGCCTGCTTATCCATAGACCTGCATATAACCTGCACCTTGCATTATTGCTTATTACAATTTTATGAAGGTTTTGTTGTTCGTGTCTTGTTGCGAGATCTATTACGACGCTTTTGCTAAAAGCAATATTAGGAAAACTCAGGAAAATTTAAATAAGTTTCAAAAATACTCTTGGAGTATATTCTGTGGGGATATCTCCTACGATATTCTTAGGTCTCCAAATCTGTGTCATTACAGAAATCATACACAAGGTGCATGCATTAGAATCCATCACTAGAATCCATATCGAAGTCGTCGTCGACCTACCACGCCTTTTTCACGAACTTTCAAATCCACTACAAGAAGATTTTTCAACTATTTTGCTCTAGCATAGGAACTATCTCTTTTAGGTTGCACATAAAATGGTGAAACTTGGACTGGTGATGCATATTCTCTATGAACAATTTTTGGCTCTTTGCAGGTGGGACGGCAACCTATCCGAAATAGGGCAACCATAATTGCCCAAAATTAGGTAACGCTCTATTTTGGGGTTAAAATTTTTGTCGGTGTCAAACAAATAAATTTCTGCAATTCTAGATATACTCTGGGTGAAAAAACAGCAATTTTGGAAAACAGAGCACCAGTTTTAGGATGGAGCTGAGAAAAAGTTGTTGCAGCTGTTCAACGTGTTTAGTACTACTACCATTGGAGGATCCCATGGGATTTTTATTTGTAGAGGATCTAGGGCTTCAGAGGAGATAACTCTTTTTTGATGTAGTTGTAAGTCTTAAGCAGCTTGGATTTACTAGATATATGACTGTCCAAAATTAGGCAATTATTCGAAATATGACGACTTTCCTCTACTTTACATAAGCTGCAAATTATTCATTTTATACTTACCAACTTAAAAAAATATATCAAATTTGACAAAAAACATCTAAAGGGGTTTAGAAGCTACGAATTTTAAAATGATTTTTTTTATCAATTTTGGATATCCATAAGGTCTGTTCTAACCGTCGAGAACTGGTTCAGAACTGTCATAAATGCTTGACCAACTTCACCTTACTTCTCATTCGCCGAAAGTACATTAACAACCGAACTGACTGAATAGTTGACGGTTCGGAATTGATTCTTGCTTTTGTTAGAACTAACATTTTATCTCGGAAACGACGCCCAGCACACAATTAAGAAACACCCTATATAATTGTGCCATATAATTTGCAACAATAGCAAATACCGAACTATAGCTACTTGATGCGTACTTTAAAATCTCTAATAAAAGACAACTTATTTATCGCAGTAATTAGCTGCATGTTCTCCAGTTGCCGCCAGGAAAATATTCTCTGACACGTTTCACATGGACCATTCTTTTTGCGGCCGGTGAAGAATATCCTGGATTATCCTAACGATGGATTCCAGGTCCGACCGCCACCGCAAGCGCCATAAATTCATAAGCGCGGTCACACCAAATTAACAGTCCACAAACAGTCCTTAAGGAGGACAGTAAATTCAGGCGAACGTTTTCTGGAGAATTACGGACGTGAACCATAGACAGATGCGGTCACATAAATTACCGAACGCTCCATTTAAGGCTTTAATCTGGTACAGTGGATAACAAACATACGATGGGTAGCGGTAACTGCATAATGCCTGTATAAATTGCCGTTAAATAGGACGCTTTGGCCGGGCGATCTTCGAACACTAGCGAAGTCGCCTTCCAGGAGTGCAGTTACTGAAATATTTATGTTTGGTACGCTAGATTAAGGAGATTTATCGACTTTAAAGAGACAATTGTATAATTTTCGTAGAGGAAATTTGGTTTTCCAGACAAAACAACCAATCTGTTTACGTAGGACTACAGTCAATACGCTTCGCTGCAAGATTACGCTTTAAAGATGAAACATGCTAAACTGAGCCGAGATGAAACGGAATCTTAAAATTATAATTTTAGCAGTAAATGAATATCTACATACAGAAACCCCATGCCTTAATTAAAATACATGTTGCAGTTATAAATTACTTAATTCAAAAAATATATTTATTTCATACTAATACTTTATAAACAAATAAACCCTTAGTTACCGTAACTATAAACATGTTCATAACTCTCTTGGGAGTAGTTATAAATCCTTAACTCTCTCTAATGTATTTGCAAAATAAACCGACAATTATTGTCGTTCCACTGAAATTATTACTCGAATTGCAAGAATTTTCCGTTGAACTGTTGTCACTACCTATGACTGTAGTCAAACATGTTGATGTTCCACTTTTTTCATGTGACATGCCAGCCAACATTCTCGCAGTTTTATTTTTCAATTCCATCCTGTCGGCCAAATCCCTTCTGCTACCGTGGAACTTTGTCATCCACCATGCCTTTATAATGTCGCCATATTTGCTCCTGCATTGACCAAGGCAATAGCGGAAGTCCTCCTCGATCTGCCAAACCCATAAAAGTTAGCATTTTTGCTTGGCATCTTTCCAAATGTATTTTTCCCAACGGGCTGAATTGTGTAACGCTTTTCACGATACGTTAGAAAAAATCTTTCTGAACCCGACTAACGCAGACATATACTTCCTCATTAGACCCAATGCAGAGAACTCGTTTTCTTCCACAATTGTAAATTTCTTACGGATATCTGTATTACGTTCCAGAATGTCAGCCACCATAACCAAGCCTCTATCTTCAACATAATTAATCTTCATATTCAAGTTTTTGACCTCAACAGCCGGCGAAATAACTCATAATCAAAACCACCTGTACAATAGAGGAATAAATGTGCAATTCTTATAGCTTAATGCATTATCTTATGTAACAAATGTTCCTTCAAAAACGCTTCCAGTTGATGAAACTTTCTCCCATCTGTATTGTTATAAATTGTCATCATTGATTTTAATATTGACAATTTAGTCCACAGGGAATTAAGACTGGACAATTCAGACTGTAAGAACAATAAATCAATATTACTTATACTAGAACGTGGAAGAATAAATACATATCATGTCTTGAAAGGAAGCCAATATTACAGGTTCACCTATATTTTCAATGCAGTTAATTTCAGCCACCGCAAAAATTTGTCATACCCTTTTTTATACTTTGGTTCCTACTTTGTTGGTAGTGGTGCGGCACAAGCTTTCTCAGCCTTTTGTAACAATCGCCTGAAATCTCACGTCTCTCCAGATTTTCATTTATTTTCACAAATTAATAAATTTGATATACTTTTATTTACAAACTCAGTTGATATATTCCATGGTAATCATGCCTACTAAATTATTAGACAACGTTCATTTAATTTTGAAGACCAACAAAATTTAGTTTTCATATTTCATTAGGAATCTTTATCTATCACGTGAGTTTTTGGATGTTAATAATCTCGGGCAAATTAACAATCTGTCGCCCTCGATAATTAACATCTTTATAACTCCCTTGATACATAAATAACTATAATAATCCAAGCAATTGTATACCATATATTGTTAAATATTGACTATATTTAAACATTATTCATTTTATTACATTATTTTTCTAAGCTGCAACTATATGCAAGCAAATCTATGTCTTCGCACATGTAAGCACTTATATAGTTGACGTGTGTTGCCTATTCAGTGTTTAGTGTATAAGTAATTTAATAAATAAAATAAATTATTTGTCATATTCTATATAGTTTGCGTTTTATATATTTTTAAGAATATAATCTCAAGACTCTTTGACCTGTTGACATCTTGTCTTGTAATGTTCAGGAAAATAGTAAAGGAATAAATTAGAAGTGAAATGCTGGTTGCTATATGGTGTATTTGTGTACATACATAATTTTTACATAACCTAAAGTGTTTTATAGTTGTACAGTACTCATGTTCAGATCTTGTAAAGACTAAATAAAACTGGTAAGTTCTTGATCTTATGTAAGTGTTTTGTTATACCTAACATTTTTAGTCAATATGATTAATAAATACTTGTTTTGTGTTTTTTCATTAAACGTTGTGAATTTTCATTATATTCCTACTTTTATTGATAAGTAAAGTAGGTATTTTTATGTTCTAAACTTACTTCTTTAAATTATATTAACAAGGTAGAATTATCCTAAAAAATGATGGTCCGAGTGACATTTTTTCGAAAACTATATTAAATTTTCTTTCATAATAGAACGTAATTATATTAACACTAGAAGTGTATCATTGGAATAAAAGAATGTTTTTAATGGAAACACTAATAATCGTTAATGAACTTGTATTTGATTTTAGTTGACTTTAGTAAAAAAAAAATTAGATTGCTATAATTGCAATGATGGTCAGAAATTATTTATTAATGGTATTTTAACTAACATAAAATATTTTTTTCCTTTTCCAAAAAAAAAAAACACTTTCAAACATGGCGTGGTATCCTACCAAATTAGAAATTTTAAAAATGCCATATATAATCATTTTCTGTTAATCATTATTTAGCACTATTAAGGATTATGTTTTAATTCAACAAGGTTTATTTTGTCACCCAACACTTTTGTGTAACCCTTCGCCAATTTAAAATTTTTATAATGATAAGGTTGATCTATCGTACAGATATTTATTGACTTATGTTGTTCGTTTTACGCAAAAATAATGAGAAGTAAACTTTTCGATACTCTACATTAATATCTTATGCGGCTTACTTTAGATAGTGTATTTTCAAATAAATCTTTTGTTCCAAGATCTTAAAACACAGATAATATTTATTCTAAATTTATTTTTCAATACTTTTCCTATACTTAAGAGTTTTTAATAAATTAGAAACATCTTCTCCACGGAGAGCATATGCATTGTCTTAAAGTAATCAAATTACATCAGCAACTGGTGAGACTGATTAATACACATTTTCTAAATTATGGTGGATGCGCCAGGACAATTTTGTACAACATTTTTTTCTTCTTGTACTTAATTGACAGTACTTTTTTGTGGTTCTTTTCAAATACCTCTGTGTTCAATTATAAAATGGTTTAAATATTATATTGTGTAATAATTAAATTGTTATAGAGTGTTTTCATATAGAGGCACGGTTCGACTTGTTTTTATACGTTATGAGCATGTGCCAGAGATCGGTTAGGTAAAGATTCCACGCAAGGTAAAAAATGGCATAGTAGATACTTTTAAAGATAAGAATTTTTAAACAGGACGGTTGACGTTTAAATTGAAACTGCCACGACTCCTTGACAAATGATTCCAAGATAAAAACTTTTCCTAAACATCACATTTTCATTTTTGCACCTCTCCCTTCCACCGCGAAAACCATCTGATAGGCTAACTTCAGTAAATACCGGTGAATTGGCGGAAATAATACACCGAAGTGACTAGTTTTAAAGATTTAATTAATTTTCAGAGAACTTTGCTAAACTGCTGCGAATTCTTTCTGGAACGAAATTTGCGGGTGAAGTTTTTTATTAAATTTTATCTTAATGGATTTGGAGAGTACGAAGCATGGATGGCATTTTTATGTGGATCAGTTAAATTAGAAAGGTATTGTGAACATTGGAGAAAAAACAAATTCTAGGATAAATGTCTGTTGCGACTAAAGTCATAAAACTGACGTATTAAATTAAATTATTTGCACTGTTTACACAGGGTGTTAAAAAAAGAGTGTAAAATATTTAAGGAGGTAATAGTATGAACCAAAATAAGCAGAAACGTGGGTCCGCAAAGTAACGGTTGCGGAGATATGGAATGTTTTATGTTTCTAGCCTCTTTTTTATTTTGCAAAAATGTTGTGTATTTTCATATAATAGTTGGTTGATGTTTAGTGAAATAAACAGTACGTATTTGACAGTAGTTCTCAGTGCACAAGTTTTCTTTCGCTATGGCTGGTTACTCTAACGCAGAATTAACAGACATGCATTTCATGTATGGTCGTGCTAATGGGAACGCCACCGAAGAGCGACGTCTTTATGTTGACGTTTATCCAAATCGCCAGATTCCTTCACAACGCATGTTTGGAAGAATTCACTAAAGATTGCGTGATACCGGTTCCTTGAGCAAACAGTGCCATTTATCCGGAAGACCAAGGTCGGTATTCACTCCCAGAGCAGAAGAAGAAATTCTAGCACTGGTAGAGCAGAATCCAGGTACGAGTGTGCGGAGAATATCAGCTTAGGTAGGAATGAGTGGTTCTCTTGTTTGAAGAATCCTTCACGAGCAACTGCTTTATCCATACCATGTGCAACGAGTACAGGCCTTAAATCCAATAAATGATCATCAAGCACGTTTGGTTTTTTGCCGCTGGTTTCTACGTCATGATGCTGAAGACCCTCGTTTTCTTGCAAACATTCTTTTTACTGATGAGACCGGGTTCACAAGAAATGGAGTGTTTAATTTTCACAATACGCATATTTGGGGCGACGAAAATCCTCATGCTCTAATAGAATCTGGACATCAGGCACGTTAGGTAGGTATCGTAGGTGACTGGTTTCTAGGTCCTGTTGTTTTACCAAACCGATTAACAGGCGCTGCTTACCTCAAATTTCTGCAGAACACACTATATGAGTTTTTCGAAGACATTCCTTTGAACCAGAGGCAACAAATGTGGTTCCAGCATGATGGTGCTCCAGCTCATTTTGTCATGGCCGTTAGAGAGCATTTAGAGATTTAGAGACCAAACTTTTCTACATAGATGGGTAGGAAGGGCCGGACCTGTTTTATGGCCTCCAAGATCACCTGATCTGAATCCTCTAGATTTCTTTGTTTGAGGATATTTGAAGACATTAGTGTATGGTACTCCTGTAAATAGCCTGGAAGAGCTGCAGCTACGGATTAATCAAAAGTATCAAGAAATCCAAACCAAGGAGGCTGATTTCGAAAGAGTTCGAATATCGTTGAGACGAAGATGTCGTGCCTTCTTGGAAATGGACGGAGGGCACTTTGAACGTCTTCTGTAACTTTGTTTTTTGTTTGTTAAAAGCTTCCTTAGTCGGTTTATTCCTAATAAAATAAAATTTTTAAAAAACGAATAGTGGTCCATATCTCCGCTTATTTTGGTTCATACCTCCTGAAATATTTTACACTCTTTTTTTAACACCCTGTATTTTATTCAAATAATATACAAAAAGTGTTATCTCTTAACAAAAAGTACATTTACTAATTACCTACACTCAGGATTATAATTACATTTTTTCTTCAAAAAGAGTAAAGAACCTAACCAAACTTAATTGGCGATTTAAATAATAAAACTGTGTTTTGCATTCAATTTTAGTTTTTATGGGATGATAACTATAAACAGTAGGGTCATTTTTTAAGTGAAAATCTGTATGTAGTACTAGAAAACAAACATTGTTCATAGTTGCATTTATTAAAAAAATCAAAAACCGCATATGAAAGAAATTTAAGATCATCTAAAATTTACCTTACCTTTATAAATACCTACATATAATATTTGTATAATATGATAAATAAAATTTAAAATCTATCATTACAAAAAATCCACTAAATACAAATTATTTAAAAATTCACAAAAAATAAAATATTTCTTATTAAAATAGTTAGCTACTACAGTGTGCATCAGTTGCACACGTTAAATGTACAGATCTCGTATAGATATATATAGAATAAAATATTTCCTGTTTTTAATATAAAGGGTGATTCAAAACTTATCTAAAATACTCTTATAAATACAATTTTGTAAAGAAAAAATCAAAAAGAGCAGTTCAAAAATGATATACACTTCCGCAAAGCACTGGAAACTGGTCCACTGTAAAATATCACAAGGCAAAGCATACAATAAGCGACCGCACAAAAAATTGAAAGAAGTTCCCAAGGAAAGAAATAAATAACATTTTATAACACCTATTTTACACAGCAAATTAAATTGCTTTTACCGCTATGCTATGATACAACAACATAATTGTGGACCCAGTTTCTACAAAATAACACAAATGTTTCTGCTTAATGTCCGTTTTGAACTCGTAAGTTATTAGCAGCAGCTAATATTTGCGAAAATCATCAATAGTGCCCACTTCGGTGCAATACACTTCATTGTTTTATAGCCCCACAAAGAAAGTCCAAATGATTTAAAGTCAGGATATCGTGGCGCCCATAGTACCGGTCTTCCTCGTCTAATCCCTTGGTATTAATGCTTGAACATGGTATGAATATAATTGAGCTTCGTGTATGATAAGCCACACTGTTGCAATACTCCCTGGATGCCCGCGATTCGTTTTCAAATTCCTCGTGCCACGCTCGCGTTGCACTACAGTTGCACTCACTGCACACCGCAGTAAAATTAGCTGTATTTAGCACATGTTTACCGGGAAATCGTTCCGATATAGCATTTTCACATCAGCATAAATTAAAACGATATCCAACACCGAGTTGCTATACACGTAAGTCATTTTTGACACTTGAAAAACTAATGTAAATTATCGAATTTTAATATTCGGAATCACCTGGTACTACTGGAGACTACAGTACAGCCCATCGATGTAAAGGTTGAGAATACTACAACTTCAATAATTTTTTACTCGCAAACTATAAGAATTTTACTTTTTTTTATAATATTAACTTTATTTTTCATGATGAATCTATTCCGAAAGTTTTTATATACGTTGTGAATCACCTTGTATACTTGTCTGTGTCACAAGAATTTGAAATTATGTGAAATTAAAACAATCAGTAACAAAATTTACAAATGTTTTGTGATTAGTTTTTTAAATAAGTGACTGTCAGTATTAGCTAACGAGACACACCCAACTTCTTTAAGACAATAGGAAATTAAAAATCTTCAGCGCTGGACGAGGCATAGCTGATCAAATGTCTTGTTAGTTCAGTTTTAGTAGAAGAATTTATAATTCATTCATAAACATTATAAAACAGCTCATTTCATTAGCCTTTATAACCTACAGTATTATTTATTTTATCGTACCAGTCTGTAGCACTGAGCTACTTTCGTGCTGTCAAAATTGTGAAACAAAATGAGTTATTTCTCGGACTCATTTCCGTCCGGGAAATAACTCATTACAGTACTGAGTCCGAAAAATGTTTACTTCCCGGACTGCTTTAAAAAAACACAATATTCACATTTTTAAAAGATTTTATTTTTAAAACTACAAAATCAAGCTTATAAAAACTAATTATAATTATAATTAACAGTAACTGTGCAATGCGAATTTCCTTGCAGGCTGAATGCAGGAATATCTTTAGGGACAGAATCTTCACTAGACACGGTAGTGGTGGTGGATATAGTTTGTTGCTTGGTCTGAAGAACCTGTGTAAAGTTTTCTCCATTTTGAATCATCCTCGCTGCTTTTGTATTGTTTTCTAAGGAATCTTCAATGTATTGTTCCGCAACAGATGAGCTTTTCCATGCACCATGACGCTTCAGTGTTGATAAACCAGCTCTCGCATTCGCCAAAAAAGTGGCAGATGGTCTGCGGAAACAATGCCCCATATATTTTTCTGGGTGTTCCAACTTCAAATATCCCGCAATTTCTTTTGGTGCCTCCCCAATGGTATGTATGCCCGCTCTTTGAGAAACACATGTACCTCTTCTATAACTAAAAAAAAGAAAATCTTCATCTTCATATTTTTAGGTCGGAGCTTAACGTATTCTCTGAATATTTTCAGAAAGTTTATTCCTTCATTGTCGTCACTCAATACAGTGAATACTCGTTTTGTATTCGTCTTAGAAATCGGAATGGTCATAATTAGTTTGGGGCCACAATCTTCAATGTCTTTTAGGGTCATATGGTGTAAGTCTTCTCGCCGACGAGATTACCTGTAACAATAGAGAAAATTGTTTAAAACTGATTGTCAATTTGATGAAATTTTGACTAACGAAACCAAGAAATGTATTTTTTGTAATTAATTGACATTGAGTACCTATATCATTCAAGATGCACATTGTTTAATTCAAAACTAATGAAAAGGTTAAACTTGTTTACCTTCATCAAAAGATACTCTTCTGATGGGGCTTCCTTCATGAATCTATTAACTTCTTCTCTTGTTAGAACTTTTGATTTGTTTGCCTGATGACCAACTGCTTGCCTTTTTAAGAAAGCCACCAGTTTTAAATATTTTGAAATATCACCTCCTTCTTTTACCATCAGCATAGACTTGAGCATCGAATATTTTGTCCACATTGTCGCAGGATTCATCTTTTTGGAAATATCCAAGAAGTACGCCAAAAGGATATTCTCATTCAGGCTGTTTTCCACCTTATAGGTTTTTCTCCACACGTTGAAGAGCTGGTATTCCTTCTCATAACGAGCAGAAGACTTCGTAGGCACTAATTTACTGGCTACTTCAGCACATTTAAGCTCGATTTCTTCCATTTTTTACGAAAATTATCGCAAAATACGCACGGGATGACAAACTGTCAAATTTGTTATTTTTATTTTTACATCACTAAGCTAAATCAAAAGCTATGCGATAAAACAAGAATCGAAACCACGCTAACACCTACATACAGGCAGATTATGTGAAATAAAACATTAAAATTTAATTTTTAATACAACACAGTATGAAATAAAACGTTGTACGATACACGGCAGTGAAATGTCAGTAAAATACCATTTCCCGGCCTTGTAACGTAAATAACTATATTATGTTTCGTGATAAACATATTTTTTCTACAAACGTCAAAAAGTGAAGAGGTGCGCGCATTGACAGCAATATGTGAAATGACACTTTTTTTTATTTTCCTACGCTACCATGATACCGTTCAAGAGATATGTAAACTATATTAGATTTTTGTATTTTAACCTCTGTGATCCTCAGTCAAGCAAATATCCAAGAAATTATTTATATCTAAATGTTTAACAATAATTAACACTTTTTTCAAAGTATGATAAAATTTTATTTATAATTTACAATGTTAACATTAATAGAATCTTAGACAGATAGAATCTTCGACGTATCCTTCGGCCACGGTCCAAGATTTCCATCCTCCATGTCGCTTCAAACTACATATATTGCCCTCGGCATTAGCAAGAGGTGTAGCTGAAATTCTCCGAAAATAATGTCCAGTATAGCCATGAAAATTTGGTAATTTTAAGTATTTTGCTATTAAGTTCTTCAATACTTTATTCCAATAACTTGGTTAAAACATCTTGTATGAAACAATCGGCGATTGGTAGCATAACTTGGACGAAGAGCACCATATTTTCGGTAAATGTCAATATAATCTAGATTTGAGACTGTAAAAATACATTGTATATTCGTTTTTGTATCGGGTAATTTAACAATCAAAATAGAATTTTTATCATGTATGTCATAGACCGTCATTTTAGTAAATTCGTCACGGCGGCAAGCATCCGAAATACTTAAAACGACCTAAAAGGTTGACGATATTTAGTAACTGAAAAAAATAATCATTACAAATGTACCATCAAATAGATTTTATCATCTGCCTCTGTTATGAATTAATTAATTTAATATTCCTTAGATTTATTAGGATAATTTCCAATTGCCAATTTTTTCAAATATGGAACCAACTTGGTAAATTTCTTAAAATTCACGTTTTATTTAACATTAAGTATTGATTTCAACATAGAATATGCTGCCCATAACGTGGAAGACTTCATCTTCTTAGACTTTTCTGCAAAATATGCCAACAGCACATTTTCGGATATTTTTCTTGTTTTATTTGCCTCACACCACTCTTTAAATTGCTGATATGCATTTTCATACTGCCGCCTCATTTATCCGGTAAAAGATTTGAAATTACCTAATTGGCTGCATCTTAGGTGGGGTACTCCTTAGATCATCGTCGCTAGAAATTTCCATTATTTTACAGTTAAAAATATCAGATGGAAAACTGACACTAGCAAAATGTTACTTTCAAATAATTATTGTAATTGTTGTATTGTCAACAATTGCCTTGTTATTTCCATAGTTACAGTGATTACTTGATTTTGAAAAACATAATATTACTAAATATTACTAAACTTATTTTAAAATAATTTTAAGGGATATACATATTTTGATATTTGTAGAAAAATTTTTGTTTTCAACACGTGCGCGAACTATTTTGGTGGTCGATCATTCCGCGCTCTAGGTACAAAAGTAACTATTAATGTTGCGGTATATCATTTTTAGATATTATTTTCCTTTGACAATATTGATACTTATTGTGGTTACCCATATTTATTTTTAATACAGTTTTACTCCAATAAAATAAATTACTGCAGTAGTAACAATTTGGAGTTGAATGGATTGAGACTGCGCATATCAAAAATTTTTATATGAAGTGCCCCTATGAAAATTGGTCACACAATCTAACCTCAATTTTTTTGCACATTATTCGAGATCAGATAAGTGCCATACATATATGTTTTTAGATAGACCAGCTTTTTTAAAATCTCAAATAAAACGTCCAGATCCAGTTGATGGTGGACCTGAAGAATCAAAACGACAAGCCAAAAGATTATAGTGCCAATTTGTAGAAAAGGAAAAACAGCAATGGGAAAGTGCACACTCAATTTTAAATACTATTAGGAAACATAAGAACCAATTTTCAGAATTTTATTTATTTTTTGTTTGATTAGTATATTCAGCATCAAATTATACAACCTTGCCATAATTTAAACGTTTCTGTATCTTATATAATTGCCGAGACCTAATGGTCATCCTCGGATTTAGATCTCCCTTTGCAGCAGTAAAATCCGATAATAGTCTTGAATAGGTTGGAAATATTCTGTCTGTATTTAATGTTTAAAACGAATAGACTTGTTAAAAGGACTAATCTGTAAAATAAATTAGGAAACGTTATGTCGAAGCGTCCTTTATCCTTTAAATTTTAAAATTAATTCGGTGTCGTTTTCAGAAGCAGGGGCTGGGGGTGGAGCCTCAAAAAGTCGGTATCAAATTTTAATGCGAAACTTCAATTAAAATCTCGAAGAAGGTATATTGAAAGAAAAGACGTATAACGAAGCCTAATCATTTAAAACTTTAATGAAAACCTTATTTCAACGAGGTGAATGAAGTCTTAAAATGCCAAACTATTTGAAAACGTTGGAATTAAATTTATCAGGGCGGTGTTCTTCAGTTCGATGTGGTTTTAATTAATACAGGGTGTTACTAATCGGCCAAATGTCATCAATACAAGATGTTTCTGAAATAGTTCTTCTTCAACGGGAGACAAGGGCCTTCAATAGAAGGCGTAAAATAAATAATTTTCATTCAATAACCTTTGCCATAAAATATCATTTAAAAATTGACAAGCCAAAGAAAATTTTGAAACCGACCCTGGTGTGTAAAGTATACGTTGTCGATTTAAAAACTCGGTTTAAAGACATGGCAATCAACATTTATTTCACTTTCACCTTACTCATCGAGAGCATCATTTGGAATCGCAACAAATAATAAATAGTTTATCTGTTGCAGCTATCATCTGATTTCGAAATTCTATAATCTACAGGGTGTTTTTAAATGAAGTAGTAAACACATCTATTTAACCTAACATACCTATATTCCAAGTCGGATAATAAAAAAGATACAGGGTGTCAAAGTTAAAATTTTATTTTCGATATTTGTAAATAAATCCATATATTTATATAAAATTTTAAAATCGTGGGTTTTGCGGGCGAGAAATTCTAATTTGTTTCTAATTTTGACGTCTCTAGTAGAGGGCGCCACATGTGGCACACTATGTTTCATAAATTTTTTGTTTATAATTTTGACGTCACTAATAGAGGGCGTTACTTGTGGCTTGTGGCACACTATGTTTTTGAAATTTTGCATGTCGCCATAATTTACCGTTCTTAACAACTTTTTCAAGTAATATTTTGCTATATTTTTAGTAGAAAAGGCACTTTACCTGAAACGATAACAGTTTTCAATCGGTGCACTGAAAATTTTAAATAGGATTATTTCGAAAACTGTTGCTCCTAACGACTTCAACAACGTATACCTTTTTTAGATATAACAGGTAGGAGAATCGATTATTTCAATAACCAGATGGATTCACTAAGCAGCAAAAAAGTTCTGCCATTTAAAAAAAAACATGATGTGCCATAAGTGGTGACGTCAAAATTAGAAACAAATTTCTCGCCCGTAAAAACCCCTGATTTACAAAACACCGACAATACTAAATTTAATAAAACAGAATATTGATGAAATGGGATTTATCAATAACAAACTGACTTACTAAACACAAGTCGGAAAAAACAAAAAAAAAAAAACATCTGTAACTGAACAATGAAAAACATCAAATTTATTCTGAATAAAGTTATTATTACACGTATTATTAATAGGTTTAATATATTAGTTAGACATTTCTTATCTATAAATGTATATGGGAACGACTTGATTTGCAAGGAACTCAAAAGTTAGTCATTTGAAATATATTAGGACAGTTCACATTATTTCATAAATTATATAAAAACAAAACGCCATGCATATCTTGTCGATTTTGAAGTAAATTATAAGAAAAAGAATGAAGTAAATAATTGTTATCTGTCCCTACCGGTAGATACACTCCGTCTAACTTATAGCATAGATATTTTAAAAACTTTCTCTGGATGCTTTCTAGGAAATTTATATGAGAGGTATGTTATGGAGACCACACTACACTTGCATATTCTAGTTTACTTCTGACAAAGGTATCAAACGAGACTTGTTGTTACGGAAATCTCTGATGTTTCTAAGGACGAAAGCCAAAGACTTAAAAGCAGAAGCATTAATACCATCGATGTGTTGGATAAAACTTAATTTACTGTCAAATTGAACACCTAGGTCTTTGAAACCATTAGCGCGTTCCAATTTATTATTGCTCAGCAGGTAGTGTCTAAATTTCGAATTTTTTTCTCTAACACTATTTTAGAAAGTACACATTTCACAAATAAAAATTAGATTGTAATACATGTCATTCCAGCAACTTTTTTGTATGATTTCTAAAATCTTGTTAGAGAAAGTATAGTCTAAAACACGTTTAGAATGGCATATATGCCATTCTACAATTTCTTGTAGAGTATACTATATTTTCTAATTTTGACATATAAAGTAACATATTGTCTGAAGCTATTTATTTGAGGCATAATTTTAGTTTTTCTTTAGTTTTATTGGGTTTTTGTCACACTTCTGAAAAAATAATAAAGATTAATTAAATAAGCTCTTGCGCTAAACGGAACAGTCGAGGGTTATTTTTGAAACTACGTTTGCCTAACCAAAAAATCTCACACTGAAAAAAGCAGATAAGTAAAAAATAACAAAAATCACATCACTTTTCGTATGACGTTTCAAAAAACTCTCTGTTTTCGTTCTCAAAATCGTAGTAAAAATATTAAACGTATGTCAAGTTTGACAGTTTAAAATTTGTTTATCTGCTTCCAAAGAGATGTTAAATGATTTTTATTTTATTGTTACTTACTTCTTCTTGATACAACTGCAGCCAACAATGATCGATGTTTACTGAACAGTTTGACACACACTTATCTCCGTTCAACAAAATAATCGCGGTCTCTTTTAATTTTCTTTTTGTTGCGTTATCTTCCTTCTCTAAAATTTTTGGCGAACCCATTGAATCAAATGACCGTTTTCCCAAGTGTGTTCGCAAATTTTGGATTTTTCAAATTCCCATCTTTTTATGTAATTTTTATGTTCCTCAACTCTAACATTCATCTTCTGTTATCGAAACAAGTGTCAAAACGTTCTACTTTATGTAACGTAACTAGTTAATGAAACCCATTATGCAGCTGGTTACGAAACGTTCGTTATGTCTCTAATTGCAAAAAATAATTAAACAAAATACAACAGAAAAATAATAACTTTTATTTAAGTCAGTAATTTTATAAATAACACAACACTTTATATTAATTATTATTATTCAATTATAAATATTCACAACGCAGTTGGTACAGTTAGTGAAACTAATAATTACAGAAGAAATCGTATTTGCTGAACTTGCAGTAATATTCCGTGATATGTTATTGATATTACTTGGTTCTCGAATAATATTACCGGATTTTGTTTTAATTTTCTATAGAATTTTGAACATATCCTTCTGTAACAGAATTTGACTTCCAGGCGCCGTATTGTTTTATTTTTAAAATATTGGCTCCGAAGAATCTGCAAGTAAAGTGGCCGAAGATCTTCTGAAACAGTGCCCGTGAATAATGCACAATTCGGCAAACCAATCATCATCTTTGTTAAATGATCGATAGTATTAATTCCTACTGGTTGTACACTACATTTACCATTTCTATATATATAACAAAGAATCTATTGTGTTTAATATTCTCCGGATGTAAGTTTCTATACTTCCTGATAATGTCAACGAAGTTTAGTCTTTCTATATCTCCCGGGGTGATTACAAATTCACAAATTACTTTAGTTTTTGTATTTGGAATATTTACTCGAGAATACGTCTCCTCATCTGTAACATCTTCAACACGTAAAAATGTTAATTCTGACTTCTGACATGCACCGGCTATTCCCAAAACCAATACAACCTAAAGTAAAACATGCGGATTAGTACAGTGACAACTAAATGAAGCAATTATTAGTTACCTTGGCCAGTAAAAAATTATTGTCATCTACCTTCGTAAAAAACTTCGCAATATTTACTTTTGAAAAACGTTTGATTTCTTAGCGTGGTATCCATCAGACTGCCTTTTCAAAAATGCTATCAAACTATTGTATGTAATGTCTATACCTTTTTTTAAAGACAGCTCAGTTCTCAACATGTACTGTGTCCATAGCTTAGAAGTTTTTATATATTTTTAGGTATTAATAATATTGTGTGAAACTAACTACTCAGTGGACAAAAGCTCCAACCTGCGTTGAATTACACCCACAATATCTACCCATATATTCCTTATTATTAGCTTTTGTAACATTTTTTTACTGTTTTAGAAAGATATTTTAAGCTAATATAAATCAAATCTCCTACAATTCCTATCAATGAAGTCATATGTATGTTTTCTGATACCAAACATCTAGGTATGCTAATGAACAATTCCACAGACAAAGCTCTATTCAATAACTATTTAAAGAAAATAATCTAATTTACTAACCTGCTAATGAAACACTCTACAAATATCTAACTTCACTTTTTGGCAGTGGGAACACGACAAATTCAACCACAATAGATGAGATCTGACCTATTTCTGCATTTTTAAGATTGCTTCTTCAGGTGGTCTCCTTAAAGGAGGAGAGAGAAAAGCTAATAATAAGGAATATATAGGTAGATATTGTGGGTGTAATTCAACGCAGGTTGGGGCTTTTGTCCACTGAGTAGTTAGTTTCACACAATATTATTAATACCTAAAAATATATAAAAACTTTTAGATAAAAGGTGAACATTTTTCAAGTAGGTATTGTCATATTTAATTCATTGACAGGATGTCACTTTTTTTCATTGTCGATATTTAACTTCAAATAATTTTAATTTTTATATTAATTTTTATAGTTAGATATTTGATTCAACTTAAAGGAGACCACCTGAAGAAGCAATCCTAAAAATGCAGAAATAGGTCAGATCTCATCTATTGTGGTTGAATTTGTCGTGTTCCCACTGCCAAAAAGTGAAGTTAGATATTTATAGAGTGTTTCATTAGCAGGTTAGTAAATTAGATTATTTTCTTTAGATAATTATTGAATAGAGCTTTGTCTGTGGAATTGTTCATTAGCATACCTAGATGTTTGGTATCAGAGAACATACATATGAACTTCATTGATAGGAATAGTAAGAGATTTGATTTATATTAGCTTAAAATACCTTTCTAAAACAGTAAAAAAATAGCGTAGAAGTCTTCAAATTCTTCTTACCCTCAAAATATGCCAATAGCACTTTCTCATTGACGTGTTTTACTTTCTTCTGTTCGCGCTTTTTCTCAAATTTTCCGTAATCCAATTCATATACTGCTTTGGATTTTTCAGGAATCAGTGAACATACGGCATTTTTTACCGCTTCTTCGATGTCGCTCGATATATCGTCAGAATCTGAATGTAAATCACACGTTTTTCCTAATAAGAAGTAATAGTAACGATCAGCGCCACAGAATAGGTCTATTAAATGTCAAGCCAAATGACAAGAAAATTTAAACTGACACTGACCTACTAGATAATTGTTATTTAAATTATACTTGCAAATGATCAAAATTAAAAACTTAATTATATTTCCCATTTTCGTCGAAATTAGAAAAAATCTTGTATGTAATATGTTCCGTTCTTATTAGGTTTATTTTATTGTTAATTATTATACCAGGTTAATTGTTAGCTTAAAAATTTAATTTAATACTATTTTCAATTTCTATTTTTCCTGTTGCATATAAAACTTAAACTTTATAGATCTTATTTAAAACACTGAAAACGCGCCCAATTTTTTGTTCACACTTTTTTTTATATATACAAAAAAATGAGATAGCTAGCGCTTGGCGATATACCTGTACACGTGAAGACGAGCTGCACGCGTATCGTTAAATATCCCGCCGCCTAAATGTATAGTAAATTTGCAAATCGTTGATTTTTTGTAATATAACCGCTGCAGTGTGTGTTTTTTGGATATACTGAACGAGGTGGAGCACTTGGAGTTGTCAACATCAAAAGCAAAAAGAGAGGCGCCTCTCCCGAAGAACAAGAAGCCAACCTAGGGTAAGTCGCCAGCGGACTATCTCATTGTTTTAAAGTCATTTTTGCTGGAGGTATTTTTTTTAACCTCAATTATACGCTCCCGAAAAATTATGCAATAACAGCTCATTTTTCTATCTAATAACGAGCGCTTCGTTATGAAACATGCGCTTCGCTCGTCCCGCAAGCTTGCACTATTTACATAAAATCATCCTTTTCATAACTGATTACATAAATAGTTATTTAGATACCTATTTAAATTTAGAATTCATCATATATCCGTCTTGATTTAACAATGACGTAACGTAAACAGTAGAATAAGTGGGATAATTCAGGGTCAGTCCAAGTTTCGGATAATAATTCTAGATTAATTTTCTGTAATACAAGATACGCTTGATCTTAGATCAATTAATGAAAATTGTTTATTTTTACGTCCTTCAAACCTCTTTAAAGGAACTCACTTTTTTTAGAAATGCCCTGTGTACTATATTATATTCAAATTACGAAGTACCATCAAAAAGATCTATTGTACGACATAAAGCCAAGAAATTCCGCATTATTCTACAAAACGGTATCAATTTTTTTCTTCACACGTTCAGCGTTAGGTCCTTATAACTGGGAAATATACTGTCGCAAATATAAAACATTATTTACTGCGTTATTTATTGATTATCCTGATGCTGTCACAGTTCCTTCAAAACGACGAATAACTGAATGCATCCGTGAATAATAAAAATGTATGTATGCTAAATCTTCGCGAATTCTAGGATTGTTAAATATCCGTTAAACATATAAAATAGAAGTAGCATCACTTGAGTGTAGTCTCTGTAGAATACTTTTTATGCTGTCAAAATGAACGTAGCAATATGATGTTGCTTCTAACTACCTATCGTAACGTGCAACTGTTTTGTTTTACGAGTAGTATTCCTCTTAGGCCTATTGTAAGCAATATTTTGGCTCCAACATATAATCATTCAAAGTTTTTATCTAATATTATTTCAAATATGTTAGGGAATAACGAGTATTATATCAAAGATTCTTGGCAATTTTCTGATTTTATTAAAAAAAAAACGTGTCATATTATTATTTCTCTTGATGTTACGTCTCTTTTTACAAATATTCCAATTGATTTGGCTGTTGTGTTAAAACAAAAATGGAATCAAGTTTGTAATTTTACTTCGCTTAATCAAAAAAGTGTTTTTGATCATTTAGAAATTTTTTTAAAGTCTACATATTTCGCTTATAATGATAAATATTATTCTCAAATTTTTGGGTTCTGCCATTTCTGCAACAATCGCTAATTTGGTTATGGAAGAATTGGAAAGTGTTGTAATACAAAAATTAAATTTCATTCTTCACTTTTATAAAAGGTATGTTGATGATTGTATTATCTGTATTCCAAAATACAAAACTGGATATGTTAATAATGAATTTAATAAATTTCATCCTAGACTTCAATTTACCAATGAAGTAGAAAAAAATAAAAGTATAAATTTTCTAGATATAACTATTTCTTACAATAGTAATGGTGAAATCGAAACTAATTGGTTTACATAAAATGTTTGGTCAAAACGATACTTAAATTACAATTCATTTTCTGCCAGTGTTTATAAAAAGAGTGTTGTCAATAGTTTAACATATATTGGCCAAGCAAAACAATATCTCCATCAGAGAATTTATAATCATAAATATAATATTAGAAATCAAAATATAAATGGTACTGTATAAACATTACTTAGAGAATAACCATAATTTTGACCAAACCGTGAAAATAATTTTCAAAAGAGGTGCATTTTAGAAATGATTCAAATTAAAAAATCCAAATTCTATTAATAGTAATACAGATATTGACAATCTGTCACGTATTTATTTTGACTTAATTAATAATTAATCTTGTGCGTATATTTGTGTTTATTCGAAATAGGCCTTCTTTGTATAAATAATATTTAAATTATTAAGTATGAAAAAGACAGTTAATCTCGGCAGAATGTAGTTGTTTAAGCTTAAAAATTTTCTATATAAAAATTGTTGATAAATGTAGCATTAAATTGGCTGGAAAATAATATTTTTAACAAAATAAAAAATGTAAGTTATTAATTAAATTTGACGTAATTTTTTAATATTGTGGTCTTTTTTTACTCTTTTTTGTCCTTTTGTTTTAGATGTAATTGTTGCAGCTATAATTATGTAACATTTTTTTTAAGAAATATTTTAAACTTTGAAGATGGGTATAATACAGAAACGTGCGTAGTTTAAACTGATGTTCTTTGTGTAATAAATGACCAGTTGTCCAGGAAATTCGTTGATATTTTTTTTATGTTGAGTTATGATCAGAAAAGTTGTTAGAAAAAGAGTAGTAACCTGCTGTAAGCCTAAACATGTCTAAATAAAAACAACACTCCTGGGCTTCGATTCTCGAATGCAGTGAAATAAATTCGAGTGCGAATTCATCCCACTTAAAAAATTCCATACAATTCATGTAACTATAAAAACCAGTGGCTCGCAAACTTTATTATTTGCTAGCAATACAATAAACTTTTCACTGATAAACAAATGATGTAAAATCTTAATGGACCTCTCTCATTGACCAGAATTTACAGACAATTATCAGTGTATCTATTTAAACCTTGACGATTAGAACGATTCAAATAAATAATTCATTTTAAATCCCTGCCACTAATTAGGGCTTGAAAATTCCAGTTTCTGGCTTACTTCCAGTGCCGTCATTTGTTATTAATTCACCTGGAATCGTGTCGCTTGTTCTTGAAGGCAAATATGAAATCATCTATATTGCTTAGGATTTGACGTACACCTGAGTTTGGTATTGTCAATTTGTATATAGTGTCATTTGTTTTATTTTTAAGAATCAGAGCATTAATGTATGTGTATAGGTGCCAGAGGTTTCAACCGTAGTCTGTTAAATTTATACAAAAAACTATTAAGAATTATTGGTTGTCCCTACTGTCTGGTTAGACAGACTCAAAACAGCTGAGGTTATTTGTTGGTTACCTCACCTCTGTCATACTGGTGAGAGGTAATAAGTTTGAAACCGGTATATATCTGGTGGACTGCTGACGAGTGGTTTTAGCTGTTTGCTATAGGTTTCCAGGAGTAATTCGATGATGGTCGGGGCATTAGTCCGCATAGTAGTTGTTTTCTGAAATTCCGTGTTTGCAACATATCGTTATCGCCTAATTCGGTCAGGTCGCTAGATTTCAATATTTCAATGGTTTTCTACTGCTTCGTTTCTGTGGCTTTTTAGTCCGGCATGGAGTAGTGAATGGCCCCTAGAGGTAGCTGTGCTACTCCGCGGGACTTATTATACTTTTAAAAAATTACTTTAGCATTGTACTGTCATTGTTAAAAGATTTTCAAGTTTCTTTCAGCTTTTAATACAAATGCTTGATGTGCACAAACTACGAAATGCAGAGATATTTTTAAAGAATAATTACTTAAATACGATGCATTTAAAAAAATCAAAGAATAATTATTTGTTCAAAATAATCAAAACTTCAAGTATCTTAGGTTTTTTTTATATAATTAAGACAGTGACGTACTATTTTTATTGTAAATAAAATAAGTGCCACAATGTTTCTACGCCACTGGTGATAATGGAAATATTTAAACATACTGAATAATTAGACCTAAGATATTGCATTATAATCTAGAATTATTGTTGTTATATCACGAACGGTTTTCAAGTAAATAAAAAATATAATAAGCATTTTGAAATCTTTGACACCCTGTATCTCGAAAACCGTGATCTTTTAGATATAGATATACTTGGGTTTCATTAATTTTGACTGTACAAGAATACTAGTAATACCTGAAACCTGAATAAATAACCTTATGAATTTGCACAATATGTTAATTCAATAGAATGGTATACGATTCCAAAACACAATTTTTTCGGATTAACACCACTCGGTGTAGCTTTCTTGTTTATAGCTTAAAAATCTACACCACATAATATAGTAGCTAATTGATTTATATCAGATTTTACATATTTACCTGTGATTTATACTATTGGAAATAAATTCTAACAAATATTATTTTTTCAAACGTCTTTGTAAAATTTACTATATAGCGATGGAATAGATTTGACTCTTTTTCTATGCACACTTTCTTGGACCACTCGCCTTTTTTACTGGCAATGTCAAATTTGAAATGTTCTATTTAGTTAGGTTTGTGTTCAAAAAGAAAAGTAGATGAACTGTCATTATTTAAGGTCTACAATCAATATAAAACTGATTATACAGTGGATAAAAAACATAAATTATAGAGTATTTCGCATCACAGCCCCAACCCCCAATCTACTCAGGCTCCTTTTATCGAGCATAGACCCCTCAAAGTCGTTCTTGTCGCATCCCCAGCACCTATTCAATATAATAAATCCTAAATATGGCTAGGGTCGTGCACATTAATTCTGTGACTGGCAGCGATCAGTTGCCTAGGCCACGGTGTAACAATCCTGGAAACCATAGTAGGTCAAATAACAATACGAACCATGAAAACCTCAAAATTACTGCAGAATATGTATTTGACAATACACGTAAGGTGTATGGGAAAAAGATGATACGTAATGTAATTTCATTTATTATTATATATTTCTATACAAAATTGTCCTGTGTCCCAAAAAATTAAAAATCAATTACGTATTTTCCTCTATTTTATTCTGTTATTTTATATATAAGCCATGTTATATTTTTGTAGAAGCTGCTGAACAATAATGTAGATTGTCATATTAGAAAAATTACAATTCAATGCTAAGCATTACTATGATAGATCAAACTCTTTGTTTTATGTCTGTACTTCATTATTAGGTTATGTATGTAGCAGTTTGTGTTTATTATATGTGCAACCCTATAATTGAAATAATAATCCATTCTGTTGGGATGCCTTGTTCTTTAAATAAATATTTACTTTGAAATTTACATTATTGCAAGTAAATTCTACCAAATATTTGTTTAAATATATTGCTAAAGCGTTTTTGTAAAATTTACCAGATAGCGATGTAGTAAATTTGACCTTTTTTCTGTGTGAACTTTCTTGAGTCAAAATTGGTGTAAATTTCGTTACCTTTTCTTTTTTTTTTTTGAAATGTCAAATTTGAAGCTTCCTATTTAGTTAATGTAACGTTAAAAAACAAAAGTAGATGAATTGCTATTATTCTAAGTCTACAATCAATATAAAACTGATTATACAGTGAATAAAAAACATAAATTATAAAGTATTTCGCATCACAGCCCCAACCCCCAATCTACTCAGGCTCCTTTTATCCAGCATCGACCCCTCGGAGTCGCCCGCGTCGCATCCCCAGCACCTATTCAATATAATAAATCACCAGCAGGACAAAAATACTTACGAATAATTAAAGCACTTCCAGAGCCAGAGTTGATCAAAAGGTGCCCCACCCACGAAGCTTTCGGGGGGCCGCCTCCTGTTCGACGGCCCCGCTCCGGAGCCCCGCTGCCTGTAGGAGACGGCGGAGAGGCCGGAATTGCTGCGCTTAATGCACTGCCGCTGAAAAAACGAAACGCCGGCTTCCAGGAAATCCACCTCACCTGTTATGGATGTCGGCTCGTGTTCTTCGCTGGAAAGAAATCCACCATTAATTTAAATTAGTTGCAGATTGTTTGTTTCTGGTACGAAGGTGTAGATAAATTACTGGTCCGAGCAGACAACAGGGCCCTACAGTCCAGGCCAAATTATTTTTTACACGGCACACTAATTTTATCTACAGTACGGTTAATCCGTATAAGAAAAAACTTTTTTATTTTACGTTTTACGGGAAAACACACTAAATACAAACTTTTTTTAGTAGTGCAATAGTTAACTAATTTGAGTTATGAAAAAACAGTGCGGGAAAATTCCCCTCACGCAAAAATACTTTACAATTCTTGAATTAACTATTCATTTACTGTCAACTTAAGTCATTTCTTATCATTATTATAAATTTTAACTGTAACTTTTTTTACAATTGATCATGGAATGCCCTGAATATGTAGTAGATAACGAGTTTATATTTACATCGATCTCGCTTTGAAATTTTTATTGAACGGAACCCTCTATATATCCCTCAGCCACCTTCATCGCTTTCCATCCGTCATGCCATTTAAAAGTGGTGATGTCTGTTCCTGCATCAAGCAGTATCGTAGTAGACGTTATCCGGAAACAGTGGCCACAGTAATTCCTGGCATTCGGAAATTTTAAAAATTCTGTAATTTTTTAAGGAAACTCCCTAGAGAATGTGTATACTCGCGACAAGAATTCAGACGACTTACGTCATACGAACAAATGAATAATTCACAATATTTTCATCAAAATATTTAAGAAACTGCAACTGATAGTAATAAAACTATAGACTACACTAAAAGTTTGCATTATATATTGCACTAAATTGCAAAAAATAATTGTTTTTAACGCGACCAAGTATCGAAAATTACGTTGACAATAAGAACAAATGTGTAACGTCAGCCGTGACGTAAGACGTCTGAATTCTTGACGCGAGTATACCAACGTATTGTCTACATTTTACATTTCAATATCCTAGAAAAATCTTGAATGATGAAGAGATTAATATTTTCGAAATATTTCGACTGTGATGGGAATCTCTATCAATATATATTCTCTAATGTCTTTTATATGTTCAAGCTGAAGAAATAATAATACTTCACGACGGCATGCTTCACTTGCACCAATAATAAACACTATCTAAATGAAGAAATAATTTCAATATTAGGAGTGTGCAAATTGCACTTTAGCTTCATCATAAAGTAGATTTTATCATCTGCTTCTTTCAAAAATTTCTCAATTTTTGGTTTTCTTAAAACATTAGACTTCCTGGATCTATGTTATACCGATTTACGTTAAAGAAAAGCAATTAAACTTGTAAATTTCTTTGTCAGTATACTTTTTCATTGACAATGACTAGACTTACTGGATCTATTTCATATCGATTTACGTTTAAGAAAAGTAATTAAACTTGGAAATTTCTTTGTCAGTATACTTTTTCATTGACAATATTCTTATTATCATTGAGTAAAGAGTCCACAGAGTTGAATTCTAGTATACTCTGGAATTCAGTTCAAAATAGGCTAGTAGAACTACCTGAGTGATAGCAGTTACCCCCTTTTAATGACTCCCATCTTCAAATAAACGATACGCTTTTTCATATTTATCTTTGGATTCTGTCGGTAATAATGATTGAATCGCGATTTTTGATTATTCTTCTACATCATCTTCCATATTATCGTCGTAAGCAGAAGATTCTGATATTTTTCGTTTCTATATCAATATTCTCTCAGGATACTTAATTCACATTTTCAAAATTCACAATTTTCAATAAAAAATTATGACAGCTATAGTTATTTGAGTTATTTTCAAAATACTATTTAAAAAATCATATGTGCAACTCGTAGAAAAAATATCTTTTCTGCACATGGCGTATAAAAAACTAATGCGGAAAAAGCCTTTCCCAACTTATTGCACAAATAGTTATTGCTTCTGTTTACAATAGGCTGTAATGGAGAAAGATAACATTTCATATACATATGGGGTTTTCAGAAAAGTAACAAAACTGAATATGGCTAAATGTAAACCTTTATTTTTACTTTTTCTTTTACTGTCATTAGCAGAAATTGTATGGTATTAAAAGAAATTCCACTTGTAGCAAAATTGAGCCAGTTTTAAGTAAGAAAAAATATATGACATATTTACGGCTAAATTGGTACACTTGATTTATAAAAAAATATTTCAATGGATATAATTAATATCTTTGGTTCTTTGATCACATAAATAAACAAACAAAATTCGTTCATCAAACTTAAAGTGCTATGCAGGGTGATTCTTAACCTATGCATAAACTTGAAATTATAGCTAATGGCGAATAGTGAAAAAAAAATGTAGAAAAATATTTTTTATTTCGAAAGTTTACAAAAATTTATCAGGTGAATTTTTTTGTTTATAAAAACTAAGAAGTAAACAAATCAGGACGATATGTTTGTTATTTGTAGCAGTACTCAAACTACCAGGAACATTTTAGTTACGAATGAGGAAATTTTCACACATAATAATGATATTCAAAATTTTTACAATACGCATATCACGCGGCGAATACACTTTCAACAACCATTTTCAGTAAATGTGTGGATTGGAATTGAGAACGGAGTACTTATTGGCCCTTTCATTCGGGAAAATCGGTTAACTGGTACTTTTTATTTATAAATTTTGCATGGTAATTTGCTGGTACTCCTCGAAGAAGTTAATCTCAACGTCAGATGTGGTTTCTTCACGATGATGTTCCATTACATTTTGCGCAACTAGTGGGACAACATTTGGATCATATTTCTCTAAAGATGGATACGTAGAGATGGTCAAATTTGGTGACCCTCTCGATCAACCTACCTAAATCCACTTGACTTTTATTTTTGAGGTCACATAAAACCTATGGTGTGTTATCAAAATTAACACTGAACAAAAGTTACGAAATTGCATACGTGCTGCCACTGAAGCAATTTGACCAGTAACTACGATAATTTAAATGCATTTTTAATTTTATTAAATTTACGTTCCTTTATTTGGTAACCGAAAAACATTTTATTTTACTTTTCCTCATTGTTTGTCCTTTGCTAAAATTTATGCGTATAGGTTAAGATTATTGCACTGCTATTCACTAATTTTGTCCCAATTTGCATTTTGTAATGCAGTTTACTGGTCAATTTTATGTACAATTCTATGAACATCTAAAAAATTATATGATCATTAAGGAATACGGAATATGGAATACCTACGGATGACATCAAATGTCCAATAATGCACATTTTTATCTTACTGACTCCTTTTCTATTATATTAGTGAATATTTATGCTTCCAATAATTGACTAACTTATTAACTCATGGAAATTGTTTTATCAAAATATACTTATACAATTATGGAATTACAGTTATAGCTGACTATTAGGAATCATTGATGATTCATATAAAAACTCTGTATGTAAGTAAAACAATTGGAAACAGCAAATGTTAACAAAGATAATAAATTAGCGTAGGATTTAAATCTAGTCATTCAATATGTAGTGTAGGCAGAGTTAATTGACCGCCACTGGTTAAACGAGTGAAATAAGACCGTCTTTTGTTGCTTACCTAATGCGGGGATCAAATCTGATATCTCCATTCCCCCCCGCGCGGCCGCCTAACAGGCACACGAGTGACGAAGGTTCGGCCTCAACTTCCAAATCCAGGGATTGACCGGGAAGCCACCATTCCCGTTCCTCTAGATTTACGTAAACCTGGAATAACATCAGAATTGGATATGTTTCAGGTTTATATCGCAAATCTGCCATTAATCAACACCAATCAAAATGTGCACACGTGTTTTGCCATTAGGATAAACGCGTAATGGAATCATTCATGGGATCTTTTGCAGAAATTTAGTTATCATATTTTATTTTGTTTTATAATAAGACAGTTGGGTGAACAATGTTTTAGTCACATATTGATCTATAATAAACAAGGAGTTAGGAAAAAAATTGGTATGTATGAAGATTAACACTTTCAGTTAAGGCACGTGCCTTTAGGAACTCCAAATAGTATATAATAGTATATACTCCAAATGCTAACTGTTTCAAAACTGGTCAGCTATCCTAGTGTACTTAAATATAGGTTAAATAAATGAAACATTTAAAATCCGACATCAAGAGGAAACAGTTATTTACTCAATAATAAATGGGATATAGACGTTATTACTGCATGCATGTGAAGTTTGTACGACGAAGCTGTAGGCTGTCCTATAATCACATAAGTGTGGTAATAATGTTGTACGTATTGGGTACAATGTTTCATCTACAACTGTCGTTTAGTGATAACAGTATTATTATACATAATTCATGTTATTGTACGGCATCATCTATTAAGAAGTTACCATAGTAACAACAACATAGCTCTTATTGGATTATATATTTTTTTGTATTGTGAATGTGTAAATATGCGTTGAAGCGATGATTTACCATAAGATATTGATAATGAAGCTTCCAGTGTTGTTTTTATTCTCGTGCCAGAGAAATCAAAGAAGAAATACGAACAAATACAGGGTATTAAAGAAAGAGTGTAAAATATTTAAGGAGGTAATAGTATGAACCAAAATAAGCAGAAAAGCCTCAATAAACATGGGTCCGTAAAGTAACGGTTGCGGAGATATGGAATGTTTTATGTTTTTTAGCCCCTTATTTTATTTTCCAAAAACGTTGAGTATTTTCTTATAATAGTTGGTTGATGTTTAGTGAAATAAACAGTACGTATTTGGCAGTTGTTCTCAGTGCACAAGTTTTCTTTCGCTATGACTAGTTACTCTAACGCAGACAGGCCTTAAATCCAATAAATGATCATCAAGCACGTTTGGTTTTTTGCCATTGGTGTCTACGTCATGATGCTGAAGACCCTCGTTTTCTTGCAAACATTCTTTTTACTGATGAGGCCGGGTTCACAAGCAATGGAGTGCTTAATTTTCACAATACGCATATTTGGGCCGACGAAAATCCTCATGCTCTAATAGAATCTGGACATCAGGCACGTTTTTCATTAAACATTTGGATGGGTCTGTAGGTGACAGGTTTCTAGGTCCTGTTGTTTTACCAAACCGATTAACAGGCGCTGCTTACCTCAACTTTCTGCAGAACACCCTGTATGAGTTTTTGGACATTCCTTTGAATCAGAGGTAACAAATGTGGTAACAGCATGACGGTGCTCCAGCTCATTTTTCCATGGCCGTTAGAGAGCATTTACACCAAACTTTTCCACATAGATGGGTAGGAAGGGTACCTGTTTTATGGCCTCCAAGATCATCTGATCTGAACCCTCTAGATTTCTTTGTTTAGGGATATTTGAAGACATTAGTGTATGGTATTCTTGTCAAGAAATTCAAACCAAGGAGGGTGTTTTCGAAAGAGTTCGAATATCATTGAGATGAAGATGTCGTGCCTGCTTGGAAATAGACGGAGGGCACTTTGGACATCTTCTGTAACTTTGTTTTTTGTTTGTTGTTGCTTCCTTTGTCGGTTTATTCCTAATAAAATAAAATGTTTGAATAGTGGTCCATATCTCCGCAACCGTTACTTTGCGGACCCATGTTTATTAAGATTTTTCTGCTTATTTTGGTTCATACACTCTTTTTTTAACACCCTGTATTTGGTCGCTATGAAAAATGATACAGATAATAAAAATACATTTAACATAGTAAAGAGAAAAGATTATTCGTATATTTCATTGAGTTAATTACTAACTCAATGGTATATTTCAACGATGTAAAAAAACACAGAAGCTTTTGTCTCTTTGATGTCATTATTCAATGGTAAGAACACAAATTTTACTCAAGAAGTATATCACTTAAATATGATTGCATTCAGAAGGGTACAAACCTAAAAAATCTAAGGTATTAACAAAGAAGGAAGTACTCATATTTTTAATTAAATTTAAATATGTTTTTTTAGTAAAAAAAAACTTTATAACCAATATTTATTTTGGATTATTCTGATTATTGATTCAGCTGGCGCATGTCGACGGGAAGAACTCACAATTCTACTTGTAGAACATGTGAAAGATGAAGAATTATGCTTGGAATCCACGATATCCAGAGTAAGAACAAAAGTTGCTAAAGAGTTTTTTGTTGCACCTGGAAATATTAATGGGTTAAATTTAGTAGAATTGATGAAAAAATACGTCAATTTCAGGATTTCTTAAATTGCCTAATCCAAATGCGTATACTGGGCACTGTTTCTGGCGATCTTCAGCCTCCCTTTTAACCGATTATGGCGCATATCTAGACATAGCAGATAAAAGTCTAATTCTATCGCTGAATACTACATCGAAGCTCTTATGAAAACAAGAACCAACGGCTATGACAATTCAAGACAAAATTGAGAATATTCCCTAAACATCCAAACTTACTCTATCAACATCTAAAAATTATGTTCAGACTCAAAATATTTTCAACTATTTAAGCAAATCGTTAGACATGTCAGCATCTGGTATTAATTTATCCAGTTGTAAAGATTTTATTGCCAATGTATTTAATAAATGAGTTTTCATACGATCTTACATATTGTGTTTATTTAATATATGTCTAATTTGAGTCTATTTTAATTTGCCATACCATTATTACACTGAGTGCATTAATAAATGTATTATGGCATTCGAAATAGTATCAAATGTAGTCATTGTAACAGTTGTAGATAAATAAACTTAAATTATTTTTTCTACGTTCATGCATAAAACAAAACTTTATTGTTGTATATTTTGTGGAAAAAGTGGTTCTTAATTGCACTAGTGTAATAAAATGTTTATTGCAATCGTGTGTCATTCAGCGTTTTATCATCATGGCATAAAACATAAAAGTTCAAATCGACGTCATATTGTCCTAGATTTAGTATTATCTAAATAAAACATTTTTTAGTTTTTGCATGAATGAATAAAACATATTTTGGAAACATTTGAGTTTATTGATATTTAATTAGTATTCCATTTCTATTTCTGTCCCTATTGTCATAAATAATTTACATAGTTTTCTTTTTTTTTAATAAGATTAGTTAACTATGGTGTTGTTAATTTTAGATTTGTACAGAACTAAAAATTATAAACGTAATCAGTACAATCACTGATTTTTTTTGAATATTGCAAACTATGTGCTATTAATTCATTATTATTAATTAATGTAAATGTGAACCATATGTTTGTAGATTTAATATTGACAAAATAATTCCGCCACTCAATCAGAAATATTTGCTTTGCACCTGTAATAAAATCAACTATTGAATTAATAAAGCGATGGGACAATTTTATGTGTTAATCTGGTGTTTAATTGAGTAAAATTATCTCTTAATTAATAATTCGCAATGTCAAAGCTCTGTTAATGCGACTTAATTTAATTTATTCAATTTGAAAGCGGTTTAAATAAAATATGATTGTTTCCATTAAAACTGAAAAGTAACTATTCATTGTTTTCATTGTCATAATTATTTAACCAAAATGCTCGTTCAAATTTGATGAAATATATAGCGCTTCAAAATGCTGTTTTATACATTTACTAGGTTTTTAGGTAAAATCAAATAGCTGCAATACTTTTATTGTGATTTAGCTATACATAGTGTCCTAAAATACTAACACAAATTTCTGAGACTATAATATGAGAATCTAATCTAATTTACCTTAGTGCAAAAGATGACACACAGCAAAAATTGACTTAGCACGTTACCATTTTGGAACTAAAATAAATAATGTGGTGTAAAATGCTACACATTTTATTTGTAAAAATCTTGAAATTGAAAGTGTAAAAGTATTTACAAAAATCTTAAAGGGTAAAATCTAGAATTTTAATTATTTAACCAAATTTGCACCGATATAAGAGATGTTTGTCCTTGTTGCATATTTCCCTGTAGTATGAAAAGGTTCCATTAAAACAAACTTTTAAATATAATTTCCGAATTATCAATAAATGTTGTAGTTGTTATGTAGTTTTTAACATCAATTTTTCAAACTACACCACATATATTAATTGATTTACACCATTTTTACATATTTACACTGAGATTTACACAATTGCAAGTAAATTCCACCAAATATTTGTTAACATATATTACGAAAGCGCTTTGTAAAATTGACTAAAACTCCATGAGATAAATTTGACCCTTTTCCAAATCAAAAATGGCGTAAATCTTGTGTAAAATTTTACCCGTCTTTTTTTGCTGTGTAGTTTTTGAAACATTTTGGGCTAAGGTAAATTGGACTAGATTATTATATCCTCAGGAATTTGCGCTAGCGTGTTTTCCAGACCTTTTACGAACACCCTGTATATCTATGTAAGAAATTACAGTTTTAAGTTAAGTACGTAAAACTGTTTGAAATTATGCGTTTACGAATGAAACAGATTTGAAAATATACATTTGAAACAATGGCTTATATTAAATGTAAATTTATTCACTACATTTTCAAAAGCTATATCAAATAATTTGGATAAATATTTATGTTTTATATTTATAGCCGGCTTGAGCATTATGGAAGTCTTCCATTGTTCGACCCCTACTAATAAAATTTTATAAGCCCAGAAAGTTTTAAGTTTGGTTACACAATAACTTTTATTCGAGTTCTGAGTTTGAACTAGATTTAGAAAATCCAATGAAGTTATGATTATTAAACTCGAAACTTATCCTGTCACTTCGTTTTTGTTTCAAATTTATATACATAGTTTAAACAGTTTTCATTAAAATGTACCCATTGAACAACAAATATAAATCAACGATGTTAATTCAACACAAATCAATAAGTCATTTGTAATTAAACTTATAAATATTTTCTAGCAATTGTGAGTTCTTCATTTCTGGTTAATATATTATCGTAATGGCAAATGTTTTACATTATTTATTTTATTGTATTGTGTTATATCATATTTCTTTATACAGAATGTCTCAGTTTTTTCGTTCTTAACAAAATGATAGAACATAAAAAGTAATAGGAATCTTTTCTGATACAGGGCGTTCAACTATAAAAAAATATGTTATTTTCTTTATTATCTATTATGCAAATACATAGTTTTTTAAACTTAGCATACAGTAATCATAATAAAATGTTAATATTTTAACGTGAATATTTTTTTGAATTAAAGTCAGTAGCGTAGGTATAGGGTTTTGTCAGTGTCACTGGGTTTTGTCCATTTTATATTTTACATTATTTATTTTATTGTATTGTGTTGTATCATATTTCTTTATACAGAATGTCTCAGTTTTATCGTTCTTAACAAAATGATAAAACATAAAAAAATAATACGGGCCTTTTATGATACAGGGCGTTCAACTATAAAAAAATATTTTATTTTCTTTATTATCTATTAAGCAAATACATAGTTTTTTTTTAAACTTAGCATGCAGTAATCATAATAAAATGTTAATATTTTAACGTGAATATTTCTTTTGAAACAAAGTCAGTGGCGTAGAGGGCATATAGGGTTTTGTCAGTGTCACTGGGTTTTGTCCATTTTTGAACCCCAATGGTGACAAGTATTTTTTTAGAGCAAATATTAAAATTTCATTGTACTTTCTGAACAATTGTTCTCTTGAACTCACTAAGAAGTTTTGTATTGCAGATGATTCAGTGGTTTGGCCATCTCGATTACCGGACCTAAATCTACTAGATTTTTTCCTCCGGGGTTATTAAAAGTAAATAGTGTATGCAACTAAGAGAAAATTTATTACCTACATCGTATTCGAACAACTTGAGGTGAAATAGATGATGACATGCTAATTCGGACAAGACATTCCTAAGAAATCGAAGCTGCCGTTGCACTTATGCATATCACCTTTTAAGAAGATAAAATAAAATTTTAATACTTGTGTTAAAAAAATACTTGTCACCACTGGCGTAGAACTTTAGAGGGTTTTAGAGTTAAAATATTAACTTTTTAATATGATTGCTGCATGTTAAGAACGAAATCGGGGACACCCTGTATATCTATAAACATCATATACTATAATACCAACGATTCCAGGAATTAAAAGAATATTTTAGATATGGACGGATATGAGGTGGTGGTAGTAAACTAACATGATTTTGATTAATTAGTTTGGCATGTAATGGGGTGAAAGTTATGAATGTATGAAAATTAAACAAAAAGTAATAAATACCTGTCGGTGTAGCAGTTTGACGTCGAAACTGATAACATCACTAACAGGCTCACCCTGGGGTGTAACGTAATACACCAAGAGCTGACTAACAGGCGCCATTACTGAGCGTACGGTGAAACTGGAATAAAAAAATTGGTAATTTTCATATGATCGAAAAGGTAATATAAGATCTTATATTCAGAAGTGTAATTTAAACATTTGAAGAGGCATAAGTTGGCTATTGGAAAATATTATAAGATCTTATATTCAGAAGTGTAATTTAGACATTTGAAGAGACATAAGTTGGCTAGTGGCTAATAGATAGTTTTTGTATACAAAAATGTATATAAAATGTGTACGCACTTGACATATTGTATACAATTAAACAATTTATTTATTAATTTATTTATTTAATTTTCGTAACACATATAGCATAGTGCTTAAACAAATCAAAGAAAAAAAAATAAAGTCAATATTATACCTAAATAAAATCACTAATGATAACGTTATTATAGATAATAATACGTAACAGTCAAATAATGACAACAAATCAAGTAGGTACATAACAAAAATAGAAAGCAAACTTTAAAAACTATTAAGAATAGAGTATTAACATTAATTCAAATATGCAAATTAAAAAATGTAAATAGAAATAAAGAATACTAAAACATTATGAATAAAATATGATTTGTAGCTAAAAGTTTTTTAAAAAATCATCAAAATTACTATTAAAATATTCATTAAGGTTATCAAAAAGTTTCTTAATTCTCGATATCAATAAAATTGAGTGCAATTTTCGTATATCTAGAGGTAACTTATTAAAATAAACATAATTCCAATATAATCTGTTCCATTTTTAAGTTTAAAGTAACTGCTTTTAAGGTTATTTTTTGTATTATAGTGGTGGTACCTGCTAATATTTTGAAAATTGCACAAATTATTTTTTATAGAAAGAAGACAAGACAGTGAAATATGTAAGTTGAAGGCACCGTAAGAATATTTAAATTTGTAAAACAGTATCTACAGACTTCCTTTGTATCCCAACCTTGAAATAATTCGTACCTATAGTTTTTCTTTGTAATATAAATTCATGTCCCCAAAGTAAAATCGCATAGGATATACTAAATATCAAAGAGTGATAAGCTGTTTTTAATGTAGATAAGCACACTTTATGTACCAAGCTTCTCAATAGATATAGATGTTTTGATATTTGTTTGAAAATCTAACCGGTTTGTTGATTCCATAATAATTTTGGATCTAGATAAACGCCAGCTTGAAACTTTTAGAATTATTAATATCACTTGGACAATGAAGACCAAAGACAATTATTTCTGTGTTAGGCAAATTAATTGTAAGTTTTGTTAGCAATAAGCTTACAATGAATTTCAGTCATTTGCAATCGACTGAATCTAAGGCATGACACTAAGTGAGGTGGATAAATTCGAACTGGATATAGATACAATTGTGTCACCTGCAAATAAAATATTCATTACTTTGCTACCGAAAATGTTAGTAAAATCATTAATGTAGATAAGGTAAGGGACCCAAAACTGAACCCTGAAGAACTCTATGTTTTATTTTTAAAATATTCCATATACATTTACATACGAATACAGGATTAACTATGACTAAGCCAAGTTAATGGAATCACCCTTCAAAAAATTCCAAACTTATTTATAAAACGACAAAAAATTTTTTTTCGAAATTATATTAAAACCTTATTTAACGCCGCCTATGCGTCTTTTCCACCACACGTTTACAGAATCTGAGTAGGTAACGTATGCCACTAGCAACACGACCGTAAAATTTCCAATCAAGTCATAATTTAATTCCTGTGTTTACCATGTGTTTACGTTGTAGTTTTGTGTTATTTTTAATTTTTAGTGCGTTTTTAAATTTTAAAACGTTTTATAGTTATTAACTAAAGAAATTTGTGTTGGGTGCAGATATTTTCCCACAATATAGTTCGCCGGTTTGGTTTTCTAGGTTATGGAACAAGACTGCCGCGGGTACATTAAAAGTTTTGTATTCCTTTCGTTCGACTTTGTTTTACTGTTACCTACCTATCAATCAGGTAATATTACTAATAAGAATGTTAATTTTTTTCGTTTCTGCATGCTGCGACCACATGGTAGTATTGTTGACAGATGTAAGCTTTATATGTGGATCTAAGCCATCTCAGTCGATATTATCATAGGTGCCGACTTTCCGTAGGAAAAAAGGGTTTTGCCTCATTTTTTAAATATCGAGCTAAAATTCTGGAATAATGTTTTATTGGCCTTCCTGAGCATATGGTTAATTAATTTTTGTACTTAGTCATAGTTAATCCTGTATACTATTTTTATTTGAAAGTATATTTAATCGTTGAGTGGACGTTACATTTTAAAATGTAATCCAAAACTTTTATGTACTTTCACTATCTATTCCTTTATACATATTATACACACGGAACATCTTAAAAATTATTGTAACAGAAATTTACTTACGAACCTATGATTGCTGAATAATCTACAGTTATAACAGTATAAGTATTAATTGCTCAATTTAAAGATTTTATTACGATTGTAAACAATATAGTTATAGTACGTGAGATAATTAGAAGCCATACATACTATAATTGTGGATTTATATATATTTTTTGTCCTGTCTATATAAATGTCACATTTTAAATTAGTTTTGCAAATGTACCAGAAGTGTTTAAATATTGAAATTGTTATCCTTTTTGTATAATACTTTTTCTATAAAAAGACATAGCAAAATTCTTTAAACATAGAGTGCAATACCTGCAAAAGCTTTTTCCAAATACTATATTGAAGATGCATTTGCAGCATTATAAATTTTCATAAATTTCTCTTTCGCTGATATGATAAATACTCTAATAAATGTTTAATTTGCGACCATAAAGAGCAGGAAACATTACTGAAAATTATTAGATACATCCATGTTGTTCACGTTATTAATTGAATCCACAACATACCGCAAAAAAGATTTAAAGGCCCTCCATACAATAAATCTCTATAAGTAAACATACAGGTGCAAAATTAAAACCATTATCACATGTCAACCCATGTGTAAACGAGGATTACGTGTATTAATCCTGGAATTTCGTCTAAAATGAAATAAAAACAGTACAGTTCGTTCACGTTCGTTAATTTAAATTTATCCGATTTTATTATTAAATATCTCTTTAATTAAATTTTTTATAGCATGAAAATGTATGCTGCTTATTTTTACATTAACGAACGCTTGTGCATGGGGTATTAGTATCTTATTATATGTAAGCTTTAAACTTGTGCACGTCACATACACATAGACAAAAAGTAAACATTAGGTAATGAAAATGTCAGATACTACGATTAATTCTTTAATCTCTCGGATGCAGATAGAACATAAAGAAATAAGATGACAAGTTCCTATAAACAATTTTTCTATATTTCCAGATATGTGTCCTTGAAAGACGCCGCTGAACTTTTAAAGTAGGTACTTAATATAATTTAATAAAAATTTAATGTGATAGACACTAGTAAGAAACTTTTAAAATAGTGTTCTTTATTAGATTACCAGGGGCGGACTAAAATTACAACTAAATGCAAAATTTTTAACACCCTGAATGATAAAGACTTTAAAATAAATAATAATAATAATAATAATTTATTTCCTTCAGACAAATTAGTTCTATGTATAGGAATTGTCAAGACTAATATGCTAAATATAATCTAAATATAATGCTAAATTAATCTACTACAATAAAAAGAAAAAACTTAAAGTATAAAAACACTTATCGATTAAAAATAATTTTAACTGACGCTTAAAGCATCAGCACCAGTTTCAATCCATTACCGTGTGGATAGGAATCATTGGGCAACATTTGATTGAACCATTTGTATTGCCAAGAAGAATTGTAATTGGAATTTCTCCAAAACAACTTGCCAAATCTTTTAGAAAATCTACCTTAAGCAATACGACGTGATATGTGGTTCATGCATGATGGAGCACCATCATGCATGAACCATTATAGTCTAGCAGTCCGAAAAGACTTCGAAAATCGTCGAATAGGAAGAGGAGAATAAGTGTCTTGGCCTCCTCGATCACCAGATTTAAACCCACCAGATTTATTTTGTGGGGATATTTGAAAACTTTAGTAATTGAGCAATTTTATCGATATCGACCAAGAGTATCTTTTTTTAGTTTAAGGTTCAAGCTATCTAGAATAATTTGTTTATGGCTTTATCGTACAGGGTGTAAAAACGAATTTATTATGCTGATTCTATGTAGTTTATAAAAAGTTAATGTCTTATGTAGTAGAGGGCCGTAGGAACAAAATTTCTAGGAACTTGTTATTTATTTGTGTTCCACCTAAAACCGGGAGATTGGCCACATATTCTGGGACACCCTGTATATGTGATGACCTTTCTATAAAAAGCAATGGTGCACCTAAATAGATCTCGATCTGTCTTCTATTGGCAGAATTAACATTGGTGTGTATGTAGAAATGTTTTAAAGCAACTCGGTGTTATTCCAGAGAACAAATATTATTATCGTCGTGGGTATTGTTGACTTCGTTGAGTCTACTTAAAAACGTGGGCTTTCTATATTTTTTGTCAGTCTGGATATTCAATTACGTCTACGTAGTAAATAGCAAATATCAAATGTCACAAGAATGCAGAATACATTCGAATAAAAATGTTTTGTAGAATCTCGCAAAATAATAGGATTGGACTATTTAATACTGTGTGACTTCTGTACTGAAGTCAGGTTTTGTCTAGGTACATATTACGTTTTTTATTCATCAGTCATCAATTTTTCTATACTAGCTGTATTTACGTGATTGCTTTTGTGGATTGTTTGTACTGAAATTGTTGAAATAAATTAAAAATCAAATATCGAAGCAGATTTTTCATTTGGTATGAATAAAATGATGATATGCAAAGAAACACTGGCTACTTTTGTAACTACCTTCTTAACAGTGAGTACCTTTTTAAGTTTCAGTATAAATAAAATTGAGCATACACTATAGAAATGAAGAAGCTAGTCAAATAATTTAAGGTGCTTTGGTAGCATAGGTGAAAACATTGGGGCGCGACTACGTTTCAAAGAAATAAAATCATAGACACGTCACACTGGTGTTGCTTTTGAGCATGCTCTTAAAAAGCTGATGCAGCTGCTCCATTTTCATACCAAAAGTTTATTAATATCAAAAATAAGTATGTGCTCAATTTTTTATCATCTACTTCACTTCTTGATGAGCACCTGCTACGAACATGTACTCTCTTCTATTTTTGGCGCTTCAGTGTTATTACTTTAGTTTATTTTTTATATATAATTTTATAACCAATTAACAGAACACAAGGTGGGTATATTGTAAATGTAACATTATATTTTATAATTAAACTGACCCGGCAAACGTTATTTTGCCATACGAATTATTTCTAGTAAATATTTTGGTAGTCGGCTTCGTTCTCATCCCTACTCCATGCTGTTTACTTACGCCTGGCAGGGATAACTGATCTAGTGATAATAGATCAGTTATCGACCAGGGTTAAAAGAGATTAAATTACTAAAATGTCTATTAAAAAATAGGGGTTTGTGATAGAAGGGTGAAAATTAAAGGTTGTATGTATTTTTTAAAGCCACATCATAAAAAAATAAAAATAAAACATTTTGTCCAAAAAATAAAAAAAAAATGTTTGAGGTGAAATGTTTGAAAAATAGATTACGACCGATTCTCAGACCTACCGAATATACATATAAAATTTCATAAAAATCGGTCAAGCCGTTTCCGAGGAGTATGGCGTCTAACACTGTGACACGAGAATTTTATATATATAGATTTTGAGATGACGTTTTATTTAGATAATCATTTCTATTTTGTCAGTTCTAACTGCTATGCTATTTTTACAAAAGCTTGGCATACTCTTGAAACAATTATTTATTGAATGTAATACGCTAAATGTGTACGCTGCATAACAATTCCTAAGCTGGCCCTGTTTAGTACATTTCTGAATGAAATAGTTAAATTGTATGTAAGTTGTTCGAATTCAGCATAAAAAACTCATTAAATGTTCACAATTGCATTACATTATGTGAAACCATTTCGATAATATTGAACAAAAATCATCTTCAGAACCGACCCTTTGAAAGGCTTTAGCTTTCTTACTGTCCACGACCAATGCTTATATGAAGTTTTCGTTCAATATTTTGCCGTAGAATCATCTCCTGAAATATTTGCTCATAACATTCGGACATCCTATATAATATGTCTAATGTGTATAATATATGAATTTAAATTTTGACAATCATTCAACAGTTTAATTATCCTATCGATGTTTGTTTCATTATTAAAGAATTATTTTTAATTTTATATATTTATTGAATATGTAATCTTGCCTATAAAGTTACGTCTTTTATATGGCATATTTGGTATCGATGACTTTATTAATAAAAATTGTAGGAACATTGATTTGAACTAGCTTAAATATCTATACAAAAAAGTAAAAAATATTATCTGATGTTTACATTTTCATAAATGTTTTGATGACTGAGAGAATAAAAAGACGTTTCGTAAAATATGTTCAAATGAAATAATGGTGCCTTTTCAGTTGTTGGTATATTACAGCTCAATTTTTCTTCATTTTTTTAAAGTGCCTTATTTGTACAAAAGACATAAATTTATGAATAATTTTTTTTATATTTTACTTAATATTGTTTGTGTATAAATTATTATAATGAACTGATAAAACAATAATACATTTACTATCATAGAACATGTAGATATGGTTCTAATGTATGAGCGAGAAAAATGCGCTCGCGACAAGTAGGTTGTACAGAGAACGATGACCAATTCCTCGCATTCCAAGTGCACACACAATCCTACGTTGTGTCCAACAGCTACAAGAAACGAAAAATGTTATTCTACGAGGAGCACATGACAGGCAAATTACCCTAATGTAGAAGAAAAGTTTTTAACTGAAATGTTTTCACAGCGATTGATCGGGTGCTTTGGTCCTGTGCCAAGGCCACCGCGATCTCTAGATGTGATACCAATTGACTTTTTTTTGGAATCACATGAAATCACTACTTTACAAGTGTGTTATTTACATGGTGGAGGAACTACAACACTGTATATTTGAAGCTGCTAACATAATTAAGGGGGTTCCTGAAATCTGAGAAAATGTTGCGTCTCATGGAGGTAAATATTAACATTTTCTGTATAATAATGTTGCCATTGCATTATTTTATGTAGGTATACCTGCTGTCTACAAATAATCTACTATAGAGTTTAAAACAATTTACTGGTAAATACATAAATATTACGCTTCTGTTTAAATATTTATTTTAGTTGTTTGAATTTGTTTCTGAAAAATTAGCAAAACGTCAAAAAACAGACAAGAATTAATTACATAAAATATAACCGCTGGTTGCATCCAGGACCGTACTGGACACAATTTTTCGTCGCAAAAAGTTCTATTTACATGAAAATACATAAACATCTAACTTTTTGGTATAAGAGCTTCTTATTTCAAATATTGTCAAGAAGCTGTCCTATCATTTTTATACATTATAAACGTCGCGCCTATTTACTGCAATATGAAAAGAATACTTAAAAGGTTTTTATTCTAATCGCGCACCTTTGTCAAATGGATTGTTCCACTGAATACATATCAAAGGTTTTCATTCTATTATTTACATTGTTGACGACGAAAAGGACAATTCAATATTTACCAAACGTTGACTACAAACCGCTTGGAAAATTTTAGGAAGTCGCTTTATAACATTACTGACCCTTTTGGTGATTTCCCAATATCGAGAATTAATCAACCGGTACATCGTTCCAGTTCGATATTAAATAAAAATTCCTTGTTTCCTTTTAAATCTTCTATATCCAGTCGAGCACAATCGTGCTTTATGAAATGTGAAGTTTTTCAAATTATTTACGGAATTCCATACCTACATTCTGTATACAATATCTGATTGTGACGTTGCCTTTGTATCGTTGTTTCGCTGAATGTTGTGCTACAAAACAGAATCGACTGGGACAATTCCATAAAGAAAATAATGTCACTTTGAGCTTGTTTGTAATTAAAAAAAAAATACGTTGAATGCTAACGCAGTTTCACATTTGATGACCGGTTTACCAAAGGAATTTTAAATCAAGTTTGGTTAAACTTTAGCAAATATCTACTGTCTTAGCAACCAAACTCAATTTAGTTAAATCGTAGTAAAATTTTTTTTGATAAACAACTACTAAGTAAAGAAATTTATATTTACTGAAAATATTGATCCTTACTATAATGTATTAAAAATACAGGGTTAACTATGACTAAGTATAAATATTTTAAGAGGATACAGAAAATTAAGAATTAACGGAATCACCTTTCAAAAAAATTATAAACTTATTTATAAAGGGAAAAAATTTGTTTTCGAAATTATATCAAATCCTTATTTAACGCCGCCTATGCGCCTTGTCCGTCACACGTTTGCGAAGTCAGAGTAGGTAACGCAGGTAACTAGCAACACGACTGTAAAATTTCCAGTCATATTATAATTTAATTCCTGTGTTTACCATGTGTTTATGTTGTAGTTTTCAGTTTTTAGTACCTTTTTTAATTTTTAAACATTTCATAGTTATTAAATAAAGAAATTTGTGTTGGGTGCAGATACTTTCCCACAATATAGTTCGCCGGTTTGGTTTTCTAGGTTATGGGACAAGACTGGCGCGGGTCCATCAAAAGTTTTCTAATATCTATTCCTTTCGTTCGATTTTGTTATAATAAATAGGCATTTTATCTAGCTGCACTTACGGGAAGTGTGTTTCATCGGTAGTGAGTGGCTATAATGAATGAAAATGTTGTAGTTTTGCCAGTTTGTAACGAAATAGTGGAGCTAATTGGATTAACTATTACCTACCTATATATCAGGTATTATTACTAATAAGAATGTTAATTTTTGTCGTTTCTGCATTTAGAAATGCTGCAAAACAACGACCGCATGGTAGTAGATATTGTTGACAGATGTAAGCTTATCTATGGATCTAAGCAATCTCAGTCGATACTTATCATAGGTGCCGACTTTCCGTGGGAAAAGAGGGTTTTGCCCCATTTTTTAAATATCGAGCTAAAATTCTGGAATAATTTTTTTATTGTGATTTAGACCCTTCCGAGCACGTGGTTACATTTTTTTTACTTAGTTATAGTTAACCCTTATATCAGATATTTTATTGTAAATTCAACTAAATTTCTGTCTTTTGCACCATGTCAGTTTTACGCCGGTTGTCTTGAGAATCAACTTCGATACTGTTCTCGAAAAGGATGTACGTCATCATTCGGTAGGTAATTTTGTGATTTTATGCGTACTACCTGCTTCCAGAATTTTCCATTTATACTATTCAATTTTAATAATTTTTTTGTACGACCGTCCTATTTCCGATTGTTTACCATACTTAGTTGCCAAGAAAAAACGCATCGGTAAGTAATTACGTGCTGTTCTGGTTTTGACAGGACTGAACGGTAAGTAATTTATATTATTTGTTGTGAAAAAATGCCCAATAAACAATAACAACGATGCTATAGATTTATTTATATTAAAATGAAACGTTCAATTATTACAATTTATAATACTAATAGCAAATGCAGACTTAGTCAGTATCCTTTGTATTAAGCGCATTGACAGAAAATGCAGAATACAAGACAGCAGAACCCAAGCGATGTTGGCCGATGACTGATCATTATGTAAATTTTTTTCAGAAAAATCTAATGTATTTTGAATAGAATCCCCGACATAGCTTTCCAACCAATATGTCTTTTTAACCCTAAAATATCTACACCTTTCTTGGCTAAAAGTGTAGTCGAAATGCAGCGCAAAGAATGACCCGTATAACAGGCCACATCTTGCAATTTTAAATACTCTGCAATTTTCATTGGAAATTTTCTTGTCCTACCTTTACTCACCATCTGATTACAATAATTGCATGAGTCACTTTAGATTTTCCAAAATTAGGTATAGTTTAGTTGCATCTCAAAGGTCAATTCATGCATAAACTTCATTCTGGAGATTCTTTAGTAAAAATTCAGTTATATTTATGTCAAATAATAAAGGTTGAACAATTTTCAGACTGAATGACACGCCAGTTTAGGTGTTTTGACATTTTGAGACACATTACTCCCTTCTTCAAAACTCTGAAGCTGTAACTTCCAAAGAAGAAGAGAGTGATACGTCTCTCAAAACATCAAGGAACCTAAACCATTAGATTTATATGAATAAGAGTTAGTGAAGTTTATAAAAGCAATGTCTAAACTAACAACGTGGCGATTAGCTCGGAAATTATTCAATAACTGATAATTGCCATTGCGATAGTTTAAAAACAAATTCGAAAATTTAGCATGAGGTTGAAGTTTCATATAATTTTGAATAATTATTTGCAAATAATGAACTTCTTCATCCTCCTTGTTTGTAACAGTAAATGAGTGGCTCATATGCATTTCAGTATTCGGAATTTTTACAATTATACCTATATGAATCACGATTTTCAATATCTTGAATGCACATACACAGCTCTTCTCACCTACAAGCTCCTGAAACGCCTAATATCATTGCAACTTACAACCTGCAAATGTTTAGAAATATATAAATATATATATATAAATAAAAAAAGATAGGAAACTTGAAATAGAGAATACTATTAGTTATGACTAATGTCACTTGTAGCACCCATGTTGATCATACGTCTTTACAAATCTGTGGTCAATGGTCCATGATCAGATTTAGAATTTCATTGTTTATCAGGACCGGCTTTATCATTAGACCCTACAATAAAATTTTGAAATCTTTAACAATTCTATTGCAGATAAAAAAACAAAATTACAATTTTGTTTAAATTTATTCATAAAAATATAGGTCTATTAAAAAATATTATTATCCTTTTTAAATGTAATACTTTATTCTTAGTTTTACATTTAAAATGTCCGACATCTAAAAAAGAAATGGATGGAATTTCAAACTATTACGTATATGAGATGAAATATTAAATTATCGCTCTACAAATGGTAATGATAACAGTAGCAACGGAAAGAACATAGAGTATGAAACTGTAAATAACAGCAAGTTAAAAGATCTATATTCTTATGCAATGCAGTTAATAAAAATGTGAGTGGTTTTATTTTAAAAATAAAGCTTGAGCCAGTACAATGTTTTTGGGGCAATTCCACATTAAGTTCTAACGTTTTCTTAGCACAAAAAAGAATTTTAAGGTGTATTGTTGGCATACCAAGTAGGCAGTCTTGTAAACCTATTTTTAAAGAATTTGAAATTTTAACTTTGTATATATATTTTTGAAATTAGTGTATATGTTTTTAAGAATAGAAATGACTTTGTTTTAAATAGCCATTATAATAAGTTAAATACAAGACAAATGAATAAGATGTATGAGCCTATTTCTAGATTAAAAATAACCGGTAACTCAACTAAATTTATAGGGCCTAAAATATTTAATATGTTACCGCAAAATGTAAGTCAGAGTACTACGGAATCGATGTTTAAAAAGAGGTTAAACAACTTTATAAAAGAAAAATGTTTTTATTCTTTAGATGAATATTTTAGTTTTTAATTACTAGACTTAGGTTAACATGATTATTCCTATACAATAATGAATATTGTCATAAAGGAAAATAAATAAATAAATAAATAAATAAATAAATAATTTGTATGCTTACACAAGAATTTTGGTAAGATTATCACAATGGATGTAAATAAATGTAATAAAGTGTTTTTTATATTTCACAAAGTGGATTTCACAGTTATCCTTATTTAAATTTTAATGTAATACTTAAATTTTATTTTTGTAAATTCATAATGCTTATTATTATTATTACCTTAAGAAAAATTAAGAATTTTGTGAAAACTGAACAATACCTACTTGTTTTTATGCTTTGTCGGAAAATTTTTAACATTTGTAAACCATCCAGATTCACAAGATATTCCAATCAACTCTGTTAGAACTGACAAATGACACTTATCATTACTATTTATGCCCCTTGCAATATTTACTACACCGTCATATTACTTTATGTAACAAATTCCCTCTTTTTCTAACATAAGTTATATCTGGCACAAAATTTACAGTAAAACCAATAATATTACATCCAAAATTAACCTATAAAGTTCCACACAGATTACTGAACTACTTTTACACAACGACAACGTTGCTAGGCAACGTTGACTATACCATAGAATATGTAGAAGTTCAAACAAACTCTTCTGTATTCTGTATTTTCAGTCTGACCATGATGATTTTAAACTTATAACTAACTTTACACTGCTGTTTACGCCGCTCGTGGCACTAGTCAACATTACAAGTGCATCCCCCGTGCGTTTGACAAATATATTGACGTCTAAAAATAAATTTACAAGCGTATCCATGATAACGACAAAACCTACTTAGGCCAGGCGCGCACTAGAAGTTTTTACTGTGCGGCGAAAAACTCCTAGTGCGCGCCTAGCCTTAGTTTGGTGGATATACGAGACAGGAGATAAAACTAATTTTAATATTTTTGAGGTATTTTGTTACTTAACACCAATCTCCACCAATATTGTCGTCGATCGGTAAACTCCCCTTACTATTCTTGATACTTAATATACTATTGCGACTTATATTACAATTTTACAATATGTTATCATGTAATTTGTTTAAAATAAATGGATTTAAATTTATAAATGATCATCATGTGTTTTAAAATATTAATTTTTAATTTATCTCATTTAATTTTATAATTATTTTAAGCAATATTTTTCTCTTTTTTATAAATTTGGAATTTAATTAATATTTCTTTGGTAATTATTCATGTCAAATATGCTGCATAAGCAATTTGCCAAAGTTTTCTTTCTAGAACAGTTAAATCTATAAAAAAAAAAACGTTTATTTCGGCTTACTTTTAAACGTATTTAAAAATCGATAGAAAAATGTATACATTACACGTTACAGAAACATTAATAATAGTACTAAAACCCTGGTCTACGATAACGCTATTTAAACGTGAAAATATGGACTAGTAATATTTTGAATAAAGATATACGTATGTATTTTATAATATAATCATGCTTTTTTACACCAAAAACGAACCGTCGATTTTCTAACGTTACACGGTTCACCAATCACTAACACGTTAATAATACGTTTAAACTAAACGTATTATTAATAGTTGAAAATATTCGATCTATTTCCAGTAGACGAATTTTTATCTTCAGCATTGCTGAAAAATCAGCTAAATGTTTTAAAGATTTAATTAAATTCGTAGACAACTTGAACCAAACTTTGACGAACGCATCCCGCTATTTGTTGCAGTCTTAGGAAACCAGCTTGAGGCAAATGAGACGTCTATTATGCAAAAACTACAATCCTCATAATTAAACCGTCACTTAGCGAAGGAAATTTTAATCCCGTTACTTAACAGTTGACATTTTAATTATAAGACATTCTAATAGACTTGATTTTATAACCGGCAACTCCCCGGGATCGCTGCAAGAAAAATATCCTACAACGGTAGCGGCGGAGGAATAATCGTTTTAATAATTAATGAGATGGTGAAAATAAAAGAAAGAACTAACCTAATTTAGGAAATTTCCCAGTCAGGAAATTGGCGGAACCCAATTTGTTCTCGTGAAGTAACTACGTCTGTCGGCAAATGCAAAGAAAATATTTACGAAGATAATTAAATGGGAACTTATCTAGATGAAGTTATTTTGCTCGTTAGGGGAACAAAACAGGGGAAAATAAGTAAATTTATTACATTGTGTAAACAGATGCAGCACAATACACATAATATTCTTTTCCGGCGTTGGTTTCTTCTTTTGTTTTTTAATCTCGCGCCGGGATATTTTTTGTTGGGTGACGGTTTGCTAAAATTTATGTTAATGTCTCAACTTTAACACTGCAGAAGTTTTGGTAATCTTATTATCGTTTTCTGGATATATTCAAGCTCGTGAGATATTATGGCGATTTTACATTTTAGACGCTACGAATTGAAAAAGATGCATACCTCTTAACATATATTGAAAAAAGTGTTTTGGTCTACATATTTGTCCGTGGGAAAGAAGTAAGCGGGAATATTTAGTAATAATAATAATATACTGCCCAAGAAATCGGGGAGGCCGTGGGCTCTTGAGTTTGGAGTGTCTCCAGGGCAGAGTGGTTTTGGAGGAGGCCTGTAAAGTCATCAGGAGCTCGGATCCCCTTCTCTGCATGGTCCAAGACCATGAAGCAGCAGGGATAGGAGCGTTTATATATAAGGCAGCGAGAAGAGCAGCCAATGAACTTGGTCTCGTGTTCGATACTGAGCGGGAAAATCCAGACTCTGTCACCGAGTGGGACCCTGCTCAGTTAAAAGCCCAAATTAAAGTTGCAGAAACGCGTCATCTTCTGCAGCTACATAAGGATAAGCCAATGCATGGCCTCTTCTACCGTCATCTAGAGGGGCTTGGCTTATCTGAAAAGATGACCTTCGCTTTTTTGAGGTCAGCGGGGCTGAACTCTGAGACCGAGGGGTTCATAATGGCCAAGAAGGTGTAATTAACACTCTCGTCTATCGTAGTCGTGTCTTGGGTATCGAGGTTCCTGATACCAGATGCAGGGCCTGCCGCCAGGCGCCGGAGACGCTTATGCATCTCCTGTCGGCCTGTCCGGTATATGCGGCCACAGCGTATATCCAAAGACACGATTCAGCCTTACGGGTGTTGTATTATCATTTACGACACTCGTATGAGATAGACGAGACGCCAGTGTTGCCTTATGCTCCGGGGGATATAGAATCCGTTGTGGGGAATGAGAAGTGCCGAATTTATTGGAACTATTCATTCCCCACCCTCAGGCAAATTTAAGCCAATAAGCCTGATGTAGTCCTCCTCGACCACCAACTTAGGACGATGTTTGTGATTGAGTTCTCGGCTCCCGCAGAGAACAACATCGAAAGAGGAGGAAAAACGGAGGAAGTATCGAGATCTTCTCTCCGAGCTCCGCAGGCTGTATCCAGACCACTCTGTTAAGATTGTGGTGCTCATTATAGGCGTCCTGGGTGGAATGAGACATACGTTGTTTTCTGACTTAAAGATCATACCGGCTTGCCGAAATTCGGCAGAGATCTTAGCCGGCAGAATGCAGAAGGCAGTCGTCCTTGGTTCGCTACGTCTGCTCAGAACGCACGATTTACGGGCGCAATGATTACTGACTCCACGGAGTGGAGAGTGGTCATTGCTCGACTCTTCAGAACATCTCCGAATGTGTCGGAGCTTCGGAAGGTGTTACTGGAAAAAACCTACCCCTCATTCTAATCACAGGGATTAGCCCAGAAGGCGGAGACTTGTGCGGGAGAGGGGGCGGCATATTATTATTAAGCAGGCCGCATTCGCGCCCAGGAACGACTTACGTTGGTAGGCCCTAACCACTATTCAGTGCAGGAATGAGGGAAACCCGGAAAACCTCATTAATTTCGCTTTATATATAAGTTCGGAATTTTTTTGATAGATGATTCCGTTAATTCTTATTTTACCCGTATTTGCACTAAGTCATAGTTAACCCTGTATATGTAAGTGTAAATTTATGTCGAATTCTTTTAGATCAATCAATTAACAAATACATTAATGTGTAATTTTACACATTAATGTATTTTTATGACCAAATAAAGTAGTTCATCGAAATATCTTAAATTGAAATTTATAATACCTAAAAACCGAAATAATCTTTTAGTATAGCACGAAGCTACAAAATTTTATTACTGCATAACCATAAACTCAATTTCAGTGTAGTACATTCATTTTGCGCACGTGTATGTGTCTTTCTTTCAGCATAAAAGAATATGTGCTTCTAAAACCAAAAAATAATAACTGAGAAAGAAATGTTGTATGTAATATGTCTGGGAATTCAAATATAAATTTGAATAACTCTCCTATAATTTTCCGTAACGTTTGAATGTTCCCTCAAAAAATATTGGGGTATTATTTGCGTGACATTTCTTTTGCCATCCAAGGAAAATAAATATAAATTCTTGAAATGGTTTTTTAATGCTGACAACATAGGGAATGGGGAGGGAAAGTCGCAGCAGCAAGAGAATCTTAGAATACATAGGTCGTGTTTAATGAAGTTTAAGTTTCATCGAGCTGTGAAATTGACTTTTGCTTCTCAGGAGAACATCATCTAAAAATTTCTTTAATGGCTAATAATTTATTGGTCCTCGTATCACGAACTTGGTAAGATTTTCTGGACTTAAAAATATGGCGAAGGAGCCAGGGACTAACAATATATTCGTTAATATACGGAGTGTATCTAAATACACGGAAATTCCTTGGATCATTTTAGGCCAAATAAAAAACTTAATAGACCAGTGGTCTAAAGTTACTGGAAGAGAGAGGGCGTTAATGGTTTTGAAAAATATCACATTTTTCCAGGTAGCTCTGACGTTGTTTAAGGTAGACTGATGAAACATTGGTATATGGTGTAATAATATATTATTTTAACGAGTATATAATCCACGAGGGTGAAACTTTGGTTAGGTGAGATCACCCGAGTGAATTGCAGCCATTATATTCAAGTAGAATACTATACTTTGTCCACGACTGTTAACAATATTTCATCACACTTTTTACTGGCAAAATTATACAATATTTTCAATTCAAAACTGTCAAAATACCTTACATTTAGGTTTGACATTTGTCAATATAAAAAAGCAAATAAAACCGTAGTTAGTAAACTTCTACCATCAAATTGTTTATAGAAGATGCTGAAAATGTCCACTATATTTTCTAGAACTAAAATTCATTCATTGGTATAGATATGTTGAATTTGTTTAAGGTATTGTTTCCAAATAAGTCTTTAACCATATATAAGATTATATTTTTAACACTTATGAAAAGAGTAGTTTTAAAGGTATTGGCAAGTTTCTCTACTGCTTATTTTAAATAAAAGAAATTCTATATTAAAATTGATATTTTTAGAATAAAATAGAAAATAATGATTTCCCTCAGTTAGATATCAAATGCACTGATCGAATTTGCAAAATTGAAATTCTGGGGATAGTATATAGGGTAATTCAGAAACATTAAACAAATAGGCGCATAATCAACTCGTAAATCCCTAAACCAATTTTAAAAGAATTTGCTATGTAATTGTGGAGCGTCAATCTCAACATGACTGAGTAATTCTTCCAAGTGACATAAAAGCAGTTATGCATAAAGCCATTTCGTTTTTTATTCGATGATTTTCTTTTAAGAAGAACAAGAGTTAAATATTCTATATTTTGTGTGATTATACCTTCAGTGTTTCGAATGAAAGTTCAATAATAAAAACGTTAGAAGTAGGCAACCTTCATATTTCATAAATATGATAAAATTTAAAGTTATTTGCTACAGGCTTTTATTTGACTGAAGACTAAATTGATAAACTTTAGGAAACGATAAATCATTGAAAAATAATTTCGCTTTGAAACATGAAACTTTATATATTTGTGACATAATTTTGATATATCACAGCAAATCAACAATTTTTATTTTACCATAAAAATTATAAAATAATTTCTTTTTAAAATTAAACATTAGGATTTTCATGAAAATCTCTAATAAGAGTTGCATCAAAATCTTTAATACGCCTAAAAACCAACTACTGACACCTAAAATTGTACAGCGAACAGCTATAGGAACTAATTACTTCATAACATAACATTTTGAAAAGGGGAGAATTACTTTTTTTAATTTGCGACAGCAGTTCCATATACAGGGTGTCTGGAAATTATGCGTCAAAACTTCGGTAGAGGTGATTCCTCACAAAAAATTAGGGTGACAAAGTTCTATAACAATTTTTCGAAAACGGAGATATTTGTAAATTGAGGTTTTTTTCGAACGAAAAATTCAAATATGTTTCTAATTTTGACGTCATTAGTAGAGAGCGCCACTTGTGGCACATCATGTTTCTTATATTTTAATGACAGAACTTTTTTGCATTTTAATGTATCCATCTGACTATCGAAACAATCGATTCTCCTACATGTTTTATTTGAAAAAGGTATACCTTGCTGAAGTCGGTAGGCGAACCATTTTTGAAATAATCCTATTTGAAATGCTCAGTGCATCGAGTAAAAACTGTATTGGTTTCAGGTAAAGTGCCTTTTCTGCTGAAAATATAGCAAAATATTACTTGAAAAAGTTGTTAAGAATCGAAAATTATGGGGACGTGCAAAATTTCAAGAAGATCAGCGAGATTTGATGAAACCATTTTTTATCAAAACACAAAGATTTTATCAAAGCAGGCCGATTATTTAAAAATTTTGCACATCTCTATAATTTACTGTTCTGAACAACTTTTTCAAGTAACATTTTGCTGTATTTTAAGTAGAAAAGGCGCTTTAACTGAATCTAAAACAGTTTTTACTCGGTGCACTAAATATTTCAATTAAGATTATTTCGAAAACTGTTACCCCTAACGACTTCAATAAGGTATACCTTTTTCGGATATAGCAGGTAGGAGAATCGAATGTTTCAATAGTCAGATGGATACACTAAACAGCAAAAAAGCTGTCATTTGAAAGAAACATGATGTGCCATAAGTGGCGCCCTCTACTAGTGACGTCAAAATTAGAAACATATTTGAATTTCTCGTCCGCAAAAACCCCCAATGTACAAATTTTATGTAAATATTTGGATCTCTTAAGAAGTTATTTACAAATATCGAAAATAAAATTTTAACTTTAACATCCTGTATCTGCGTCAATATTGAGTTTTCGAAAAATTGTTATAGGGCTTCGTGACCCTAATTTCTTGTGAGGAATCACCTCCTGAAGTCTTGACGCATAATTTCCGGACACCCTGTATAACCGCCACTATTTTCCGATCAATTTGATACTTGTCCATTATTGAGATAGGTTGCCATACTCCAATAATATGTAAATAAAATCCGAAGCAGGATTACTGGGATATTTCGAACATAAAATTCTGCCTTCGACTTTATGATCGGTATATCGCATATTAAAAAATACACTGAATGCTCACTGCAATATCGACACCTTCAATTTACATGTATTGCAAAATAAATGGTAGTCGTCTTGTTTACAACAGTTACTGTTTTGTATTGAAGCGTTATATTACTTAAAATGTATATTGTTTAATTAATAAAATCAATTTCAAAAAAATTACAAATTATTATTACATTTGCTTTATGTTCTAGAACGAAAAAGGTTTTGACGTTCTAGAACATAAATTTATTTCGCAGCTAAGTGATAAAAAAGACTTACTCTGTCAACTAAAAATTTAACGAAAATGTTGACTTTTGATGACAGTTATGACAATATATTTTCCTTTTTTTTTTTGCAAACTTTAACACTATAATTTTCTTACAGAGCTTCAAAGATATAAAATTTATATGGCAAAATTTCATTATTTTCCAAACATTTATCGTTTCCTAAAGTCAGTTAATTTAAAACTGAAACACTCTATATTATTTATTATAATTTCACAGAAAAAAAAATCTAAAGAAAAATAAATAATTCTAAAGCCGCCAATTTATTTCGACCTTGTAGAATGATGCTAAATAATTCGAAAGTAAAGGTTTCAAATGAATTTCTATTGATAAAATAGAAATTGTAATTCATGAACTAAATTTTAAGTGCTTCTTCGTTTTTGAAATGACAAACATAAAATAAATGTTTGAATGAGAGAAAAAATAAGAAGCAAAGCAAAACTAAATACGCAATATGTATAGATATTTAAATTAAACTTCGATAAAATCCTAGCGCACAGCTTGTAAAGTTGGAACAATAATCCCGGTAACTACAGCGCGTTACACTACAGAATATTATTAGCTTTCTCCAAAGATTTCATTTTACCCAAGAAACGCCGTAAGCGACCGCCGTGCCTTATTCCTATGCTCCGTGCATTCTGGGATACCGAATATGAGATAATAGATAGGAAAATTGCCTTAACTTTATACCAGACGACTGGAATTACTTTACTAAATTCGTCTATGCGATGCAGCTGCTGTTCGTAATTACGGAGACGAGGAGGACTTGCTTGACATCGAATCCGGGAAGTATTTCGAATAAGCATCGGTAGAATCTGTGAAATATATATTCACCTTGGAAAGTTCTTCAGACAACTTAAAATGCTTTAATAGTTTCTAAGATTTTCCATACCTTGTTTAAGTAGTTACTTTTGATACTAAATTAAGATAATTAACGAACTGAACTGAATATACCGGATGTCTCCATTTCTTCATTATTTACTTTGGGAAAATTAGAGCATGAGAAAGTAATAGTCTTTTCTATGACATTTTCCTCTGTGATACTCCATTTTCCTGTTACAGGGCCTTCATTTTAATTTCTTTTTATTTCTTTAATATCTACTAAACTAATAAATATTTTTCGTTCAAACTTAGTATGCAGTAATTACAATAAAAAGTTAATATATTGATGTCAATAAATTTTTAAATAAAGCCAGTGACGTAGGTATAGGGTTTTGTTCACACTTAAATCCACTAAATTTCTACACCAATATTGAAAAGTATTTATGTAGTACAAATGTTAGGATCTTATTTTCAGAAAAACGTGCTCTTGAGGAAATTCACTATGCTTTGTTTTTTAGATATTTTGACTTTCTAATAAGGGTTTTCTTATGGGATTACAAAGATCTTACAAAAATTATAGGATTAAGTAGACATTGCTTGTTTTTAAGTTTGTAACGATAGTACTGATAGATGTCACAACTTCTTAAGAAACACAAATATTTACATAAAATTTGTATACTGGGGGTTGGGTTTTTGCGGACGAGAAATCCAAATATGTTTCTAATTTTGACGCCACTAGTAGAGGGCTCCACTTATGGTACATCATGTTTCTTTCAAATGACAGAACTTTTTTGCTGCTTAATGTATCCATCTGACTATTGAAACAATCCATTTTCGTTTGTAACGATAGTACTGATAGATGTCGTGTCAAATCAGTTGGTTTCTTGTGCAATTAGAGCTTGTGAACTTATTTGTTTTTGATTTTTGTAATAAAAATTTAATCACAGTTGAAGTAAATTACTGAAGAGGATTTCCAACACAGGTGTGTCCGGAAATTATGCGTCAAGACTTCAGGAGGTGATTCCTCACAAGAAATTAGGGTTACGAAGTCCTATAACAATTTTTCGAAAACTCAATATTAACGTTGATACAGGGTGTTAAAGTTAAAATTTTATTTTCGATATTTGTAAACAACTTCTTAAGAAATACAAATATTTACATAAAATTTGTATATTGGGGTTTTTTGCGGACGAGATATCCAAATATGTTTCTAATTTTGACGTCACTAGTAGAGGGCGCCACTTATGGCACATCATGTTTCTTTCAAATGACAGAACTTTTTTGCTGCTTAGTGTATCCATATGACTATTGAAACAATCCATTCTTCTACCTGTTATATCTGAAAAAGGTATATACCTTATTGAAGTCGTTAGGAGTAATAGTGTTAGAAATAATTTTTTTTGAAATATTCAGTGCACCGATTAAAAACCTGTTTTAGTTTCAGTTAAAGTGCCTTTTCTACTGAAAATACAGCAAAATGTTACTTGAAAAAGTTGTTCAGAACGGTAAATTATGGAAATGTGCAAAATTTTTAAAAAGTCGGCCTGCTTTGATAAAAAATCTTTGTGTTTTGCACGTCTCCATAATTTACGATTCTGAACAACTTTTTAAGTAATATTTTGCTATATTTTCAACAGAAAAGGCACTTTACCTGAAACCAAAACAGTTTTTACTCAGTGCACTGAGCATTTCAAATAGGATTATTTAAAAAATGGTTGCGCCTGCCGACTTCAGCAAGGTATACCTTTTTCAAATAAAACAGGTAGGAGAATGGATTGTTTCGATAGTCAGATGGATACATGCAAAAAAGTTCTGCCATTTAAAAGAAACATGATGTGCCACAAGTGACGCCCTCTACTAGTGACGTCAAAATTGGAAGCATATTTGAATTTCTCGTCCGCAAAAATCCCCGATTTACAAATTTTATGTAAATATTTGGTTTTCTTAAGAAGTTATTTACAAATATAGAAAATAAAATTTTAACTTTAACGCCCTGTATCTCCGTTAATATTGAGTTTTCGAAACATTATTATAGGACGTTGTGACCCTAATTTTTTTGTGAGGAATCACCTCCTGAAGTCTTGACGCATAATTTCCGGACACCCTGTATATAGAAAACACCTTATACATTATTTACAGTTCCACAGTTATTACAAGAAAGAAGAAATGCATTTGCTAAAATCGTTGTATCTCTTATACAGTTACGTTTTTCTGTGAAATGTCAAAATATCTATATGAAAAATATATCGAGTGCGGATTAGTGGAAACCATTTTCGTTTCGAACATGTTTTGTCCAGTTTTCCCACATTAACGTCAAGCGCCCCCCATTTCGTGTCGCACGGGAGTATGAAATAAGGATTTTCTCGAGAATTAGCGACGTATCGCCACCGGAAAAACCACTTTATTATATGTCCGACATTGACAGCTTCCTATGACTCAGGAGGGCTAAGGGCGTGTTATTTCAGTTGCAAAGGGGATTGGAGTAATCCCGATCTTTGGCTGGTTGTCCGTAATAACACAGTAAATTTTCATTTGAAGTAGTAAAAAAGGCCGCGACTGTATCATTAAAGTTTATTTGTAGTAAATAGAAGAAAAATTAAAACATAGGTTCATATTTAATGAAAATATTATTTTACTGAAAACAGTAACAAAATGAAATTATGCACTTGATATTGGTAGACATAGTGTAGGCTTGTTTTAAACTCTTCTTTTAGCGGCATGCCTAATGAATCAAAAGAGCTGAGTTGCGAGTAGCCATGTCGCTTTTCAAAGCAAATGAAATTTTGATATTATATTGTTGAAATAAAGTCATTCCACATCATAAATTAGGAATGAAATATGAAGTATATACAGTGTGACCCATTTCAGATGAGAACAGGCCTGTAAAAATGGTACTTATTATCCGATTTAGATCGGGTTTTTGCTAAAAGATGGAGCAGTAAAAACTCTAATCTGGTGCAAAATATTAAAATGTACTTTCTATTCTATTTTCAAGGCATACTGCATTCAGCCTAAAAGAATTGTATATCAAATATAATAAAGGATTTATTTTATTAAATAGATTTATAATAATTCTAATTAAAAAAGTAATACATTAATTTTTCTCTTATTATTAAATGTAAAAATGAATAATTAACGGTTAATAATAATTAGGAATTTAAATAAACAATTATTAATATTTATTTACCAAATTTGGTATACCCGTTTTAGGAAATGTTTAATCCAGTGCCGGAGTTAGATACGAAGAAAAAGTTTTTGCCAAATGTTATAATGAAAAAAAATTGGAAGTAGGTCTTGAAAATGGGGAACAAATTTTAATATTTTACGCTAAAATAAAATTTAGGTTCCATCTTTTAAAAAAAACCGAACTAAATCGGATAATAAATACCATTTTTACAGGCCTTTTTCCATTTGATATATGTCATTTTGTATAAAGGAAGACCATTTATACAGATTTTCTCAGATATCACAGCAAAGGCATATACCTCGGTCATTTTTTATGTTAACTATAAACAACCCTACATATTCCTAAATGGGAAGAAATTCTCCAAAAATTATAAAAAATCAAAAGTTATTACGTCAGATGAAATTCAATTTTTTTTAAATGACACATTATGTTGATTTTCAGTTGTTTCTCGTTTTATCCATATAATATAGTAATGGAAAAAATAACGCAAGAAATGTAAAAAAGTGTTTTATAAACTATTTCTAAAAACAATTACAAAACATCAAAACTTCATTTAATGTTAGGAAAATGAGGTAACCAACATTGGCCCAATTAGGTAATCGTAGGTAATTTACTCGTATTTAAGAATATATTTGGAGTTGCTTATAGTTAATTTAAAAAATAATAGAGATATTTACCTGGAGAGGTAATGTCTGGGAAAATATATATACCTTAATATACAGGGTGCTACACTATAGTACACTAAAAACACATGAGGAAACTTCTATACAAACATAACAAGCTCGAAACCGGTATATGTCTGATGAAGCCGCTGACGAATGATTTTAGCTGTTTGCTATATATTTACCTGCATGCATGCAAGTCCAGCATGGGGCAGTCAGTGGCCACTAGATCTAGCTATGTGCTGCATCACGTGTACAATTGTTTTCCAGTTATAATTTAAAAAATTACTGGCTTTTATGTTCACTAAGTAGCAACCATTTTTAGATTTAAAAATATGGCGAAGGTGCCGGGTTACATAAATAATCAGTAATTTTATGCATATTGCTGCATTGAACATTTTAACGTATTATTTTATCCACTGTTAGTCATTAAATATCAAATGTTATTTATAAATATATTTATTTTATGGTTGAATAATATTATTGTTGCAAACATTTAATTTTGATTTATACATTTTGTGTTTAAAATTGCATATATTATATAACATACTCCAGTGATGTATGTCTTCATCATCAGCTAAAATTTCATGTAAATACAGAGAATCAGTGACGCGTAAACTCTATTTTCATGGTTTTTCATAAAAATAAATGTGTGTTACAGAAATAAAACACATTTAATAGCTATTTATGATATACGTGTTAAAAGTAAGATTTTCAAAATCACTTTTAACACGTATATCATACACTATTTTTCTACAAAACAATCGGAAGAACTCAATAAAAATAAGAAATCAAAAAATAACACACAGATCGCAATGTTTATGACCAAAATTTTCGTAGCAACCAGTGCTGTTGTTAGTTACGAAAAAAACGCAAAAATATTGACAGCATTTTCTAGTAATATTATAAGTATAATGAATAATGTCGATAATGAGCGTAACGAATCCATCCCTGCTGAAATCGAAGAAGCCGCCAGTCGAGCAACATTGGAATTATTGTCGGCGAAATCAAAGGAACAGTACGCAATCGCTTATAGACACTTTTCGGAATGGTGCAACATTAAAAAGGTCCCTGGGAAATGTAACGAAAGTGTTTTACTGGCATATTTTGAGGAAAAAGCCAAGATATGAAAATCGTCAACGCTGTGGTCAAATTATTCCATGATCAAAACTATGTTAAAAATAAAGCAAGATCAAGATATAAGCAAACATTATAAACTTATTGCTTTTTAAAACGGAAGGGTGAAGGATATCAAGCAAAAAAGTCAAAAGTTTTGACGAATACGCATATCGACAAATTTCTCACAGAAGCAGAAGACGAAAAGTATCTGATGATGAAAGTCGCAGCAATAGTGGGTGTCTTCGGGGCGTGTCGCCGGGAGGAATTGTATCAGATGACCATCGACAATATCGAATATTTGGGCACTTCGGTTGTTGTGACCATACCAGATACTAAAACGAAAGTGCCTCGGACTTTCAGTGTTGTTGGTGAAAGTATATGGCACTCCGGCCACCCAACGCTGACCATAGACGACTCTTTCTTAAATATATAAAGAATAAATGTGTGAAGAATCCAGCCGGAATTAACATGTTTAGTAAAATGCCTGCCGACATTGCAGAGTTCTTGAATCTACCAAATCCTCAACTCTTCACCGGACACTGTTTTCGTCTTTCATCGGCGGCATTGTTAGCAGATTCTGGTGCAAATCTTACTACCATCAAGAGACATGGAGGATGGAAATCTTCGACGGTAGCTAAGGCTACATTAAAAATTCACTGGAACAGAAGAAGGAAATTGCGTGCCAAGTACTTCCTACTGCTGCAACTACTAGCAATACCACCAGTACTACCAGTAGTATTTCTACAGAAAATAGATGTGTCACACATGTTGACAGTAAAACCAACTTAACTATGATGACCCCGCAGGGAATTACAATTTCAAATTGTTCTAATTTTACTATAAATGTTAATAGCAATAACTAATTAAAATGTTGGTTTGTACTTATTTAAAATAAAAAGTTGTTCATGTGTTTGTTAAAACGTTTTATTAATTTTCAAAACAAAATTTTAATAAACTTTGACACTAGTGTTAAAAGTAACTTACTTTTAACACGCGTGTCAAAAAATGACATTTTTAACATCAAAAATGACAATTAAAAAGCCCACTTTTAACAGTTTTGTAGAAAAAAGTATTTTATAGGCAAGGATAAAATGTTTTGAATTGAATTTTTACCCATTACTCATGTAGAATACGTGAGTACCTACTTTTAGTTTCCTTGTAGCAAAGAAGTTTTCGAACTGCAAAATGACTGCATATTTTAATGTATAGAACACACCACCTTCCTTGTGGTCTACATACTCGATGTTATTGTCAATGTTACTTATTTATGAGAAATTAGATACTAGCAAGTAAGTTTCATAGTGCCATATTTTTTAAATTAAATATTAGATGTAACCCCGTGCTTAATTTATAGGTTTAAAATCTGGTTTCCGCTTTTGAAAAGCAAGTATAAAGGGTACCAATCTAGAAAGACGAAGACATTTGGTCATAAAGACGTTGAGTAATTTATAAATGAAGCTCCCGATGAGGTTTTCTTACTTATGAAGGTGATTATTGTAATGAGAGTTATGGACGCTTGTTGGTGCAATGAGCCAGTGAATTTAAAAACAACTAGAAAAGTTATGAATTTGTAACAGCTTGAAATCATTCCGGATTTCTTCCTTGGACAGGTCCATTTTTTACTCACTATTTTTGCCCAGCAGTTCCCATAAAAACAATGTGTAAACAAAGCAAAGGATTTCGAGTTTTGCGTCTAAGTAACAAACTTCATGTTTCAAGAGCAGCATTACACAAAATAACATTAATTTCATATTTTTTACATGTTAGTATTATTTTAAAGGTTTTCGTGTTGCATAATTTTAGTCTCAATTGACAACATGTATACCTTATCGCCGTTTACCATTTTTGCCAACATCTATATTAAGGTAGCTGTAAGCTAACTAAGTTACAAGCCCTATACTGCAAGGAAAATATATTGGATCATGAAGAGTGCCGCAACGAACTTTATCGCGATGAAACCCGCCCATAATACACAATAGCTAGCACGGAAAGACAATACTTTCACTTTCCGGTAGCTGATTTTTATCACCTAGCGTAATGCCATTAGTCGCTTATGGGCTGGAATAATACGATAAATGAGGCCATCAAAGGGGGGGCTCGGTCGCTTCAGTGTTAAATAGCGAATAAATTTAAAGAAACATTTTAAAAATATGCAATATTTACTGGTAGGACTGAGGCGGAGACTAATTATCCATTATATTATTTAGTCCTGTTGGGAACAATAAAAAATAACAGTAGTAGTAGATAATCAAAGCCTGAGTGCATATGTTATTATTATATTGTCTCAAACGAATAGAGCAAAAGGTTACAAAAGCACTAGAAGCAAATTCAAATAGAGCATAACCAACAATTAACAAATGAAGGGCATAACCAACAATTAACAAATGAACCACAGGGTGTTCTATAAGCTCTATGATAAACTGTGATTTTTTCTTATATGAATATAGGTCCGATTCGTTTTTGTTTAGATGTTACAAGTATTTTAAAAAATATAATTTTATATTTCAATCAAAGTAGCTTGATAAATAAAAATTATGGTTATTATAACAATAATTATATTTGTGTCTAAAGTTTATGATTGCCATATTTCTCGCAGTATATAAAAATTATCAAATTTGTGGTGTTTATCCACTTCGACTATTTCAATTCTTCTCAAATAAAGTAATAACTTATAAAAAGCGTTTGTAAAACACACATTATTTTGTTATTCTAATCTCATATTTTAACAATTATTTTCACATCCTTCTAAACAAAAGTGAAGAATCTTATATGCAGAACTATGTAAGTTTATGTTATTACAGTATTTACATCTACAGTTACATTTAAAAAGTACGTTCTTAAATATTTAAAATTATTTGTATTTGTAGAAAACACTATTTCGAGAATACAACGCCCTTAAACATTGGTAAACCTTTATTAACTAAATTAAAAAGTCATAAGACTATAAAAATTACTCAAAATGTTCACCCTCGACTCGAATGCAAGCGTCACATCGGCGAACTAAAGATTCCTTCACTCGACAGATGAGATTTGGTTTATCTGGTATTTGTTTTAATATGCTTTTGTAACCTTAACCTTTCGCTTCAAAGGTACCTAAAGTTTTTTATTCATGTCAATGTTGAGGTTGTGTTTATCAAGTCTTATTTTAAGTATGGAATATAGTAACCACATTTACGAAATTTTCGGTGAATGTGTGTAATTATTCAATTTTGTGACATATTTTGTGGCTTCTATGTTTAATTGGGTATTCTTATCACTAAAATAAAAAATATGCTTCCAAGAGTACGTACTAAATATTGTATCCAGGATATCACATTACAATATTTAATACGTACTTTTCATATCTTCATTCCGGATACGAAAATAAAATTTCTCGAGAATTCTTTATCACTGCCGGGGAATCAAAGATGTGAATTTGATCCAAGTAATACGAAAATATCTCGCCCTGCGTCCTAGTCATGACGATCGTGGAAGATTTTTTGTTAGTTACAGATGTGGTAAATGTATGAAACGTCCTGTTGGTATAAATACTTTTAGTGTATTGCCAAAGATTGCTGTTTTCTCAAATTATCACAGCCTTAACAATATACAGGGCACTGTTTTCGACGATCATCTACTTCACTTTTAGCCAACACAGGAGCAGACTTTCTAACTATAAAACGGATGGTTATTGGAAGTCCAACACCGTGTGTGAAGGCTATATACATCTATTGAAAACAAGAAAAAAATTGCCAGAAAAGTTCATGGAGGAGAGATTGCCGTCATTGAAGCTACTTCAAGTGCTTACAAAGAAAATTCAAGTATTGTTAATACCAATACAGACCAGCTGCATTCATCTGGTATTAATTTTACAAATTGCCAAAGTTGTGTTATTAATATTTATATCAAGTAATTCAATTTAATTTAAGTTAAATTATCTATTAATTGTCAAGTTGATAAACTGTTGCTTCTTAAAAAAAATAACCATTAAGTAATGATCTTTTTTTTTAATATTTCACTAGTGGGACAATGACTTTCATTATTCAACTGAAACAGTGCCAAATAAATGCTGTAATGAAGCTTTTATAAAGCAGTTGTAGATAAATACATATGTTATTCAACGCTTGAAAAAAAAACCTTTTACCTACGTAAATGCGGCCTTCTTCCGGCTGGGCTAATCCTCATGATTAGAATGAGGGGTAGAAAAAGTAAAATTTAAGACATACAAAGATTTTCATTGGAAATGGTCTAAATTACGAATGACAATAAAAAAATCAAATTGCTTGATACGCCATAAATTAATTATTTTTCAATTAATTTAATAGTTACATCCCTAATAAGTCTTCTGTTTTAGTTCACTAGCATCTAATGTAACTTTTGCTTATTCTGCTATTCGTCAGCACTTCCACACCGAAAGATTGTTTCTGTATTTGCTTGTCAGCTTGGTGGCCGTCCTCTCGCCGAATTCTCTCGGAGAGAGTCAAGCTGTCGACGTAAGATTCCCAAATTTATCGCCCGGCGGACGCCTCATGCAATTTAATGGGCTCTCTGCTACTAATATGTCACACTAACCTGAAATTAAGTCGGCAGACAGCACCAGCGGCGGTGGAGGTGGCCGGAGGCACGGGGTCCTCGTATCTGCGCTGCGCCCAATCGGTGATGCGACCATCCGTGGTGATGACGTAATGCAGGTCACGTTCGCAGGGGCATGTTGATAAAATGGCCACGTGCGCCTCTTCCTCGGGCTGCAAACGCCAGAACATAAATATAATTAATAGATACAGAATGAAGGCCTTTATTTTCGGTGTAACGGATGGCATTTCTGGTGGCGGAAAAAATTGTACTCTTTGGCGTAACAAAGTGTGGAGGGTATGAGGAATATTAACAGATTTCCTTATAAACTCTGCAATATGTTGAAGTGAAGTGAACTGTTGTAACAGTTATTTGTCTAATGTTATCAGTTTTAAGATAAATGCCGTTAAGGTACCTACAGTAATAGTTATTTATATATCAAGAGAGTTATGTTAATTATCGAGGCCAATAGATTGTTAATTTGTCCAAAATTATTAACATCCAATAACTCACGTGATAAGTAGTTTTTATCATACTAATGAAATATGAAAACCAAATTTTGTTGGTTTTCAAAATTAAACGAACGTTATGTAATAACTAGAAAGGTGGCAAGTCGGCTATCGCCGACTTGACCTTTCTTCGGGTTAAAGCACTGTGGCCGCGCTGAGCGCGGTATGACCACCGCTGCGTAGTGCCTTTTACTTAATTGTCATTACTGCGCGCGGTTCTATGCCTGTGGATAATTAAATGATGGGGAAAATCCGGCGCTCTATAATTTAGAAGAGTGGTTGGCATATTTTGGTAATTTTTAGTGTTTTCTCGAATTTGACTAATTTTTTTCAACATTCTGTATTTTACATATTGAATCGGGTGGTCTTTATGTGATGCTAAAAGTTTCATCAAATTTTTTTTTTAATTCCATGAATTTAAAGAGTTTTTAGAAAATGGTTCGTTATTTTTACATTTTTACACTCTGTATTTGTTTCGTTAGTTAGTGTCAGAATAAATCCTTGATGGAAGTTTCATCAAAAAAAATTTTGATTTCCCTTAATTTTGAGTGTTTTAACGGTAACATTTTTTTCAACACTTTGTAACGAAACAGTCTTTCGCACGTTAGACAACCGTTCCGAAGCGAAAAAACCGAAAATTTCCTCGAATTTGGAATTTTATTTTTTTTTGTCATTTTTTATTTTAAACACTGTCTATCAAGCCTTTTTGAATCACCCGACACGGCAATGAAATAACTACCACCATATTGTCTAGCTAATTTTTACCACGTTTTCACTCGTATTTATGCATAAGTTATAGATAAGTTCAAGGTATAGACAAGTTCAATATAAAAACGACCTCAAACCCCAGCGCTCGGGTACGTGAAACTTTCTAGAGACTTCAAATTTACAGTTTTTGGTCTTTGCTGGCCTCCAGTCGGCCTATTTTTCCAAATTTCCTACATTTTATTCCGAGATGTCATCGCCGGAGCATAGGTTTGACGTTTCGGTGATTTTGGTCGGCGGTGCGCCTCGTAGTTGACTGAACTGAAGCAATTTTCGTTATAAAATCGAATTTTATTTAAACCCAGGCTTAAGACATGCTGGACATTTTAGAAGGTTCAAATTTAAAGTTTCTATATAATATTTTATAGAAATAGATGTAGGAATACATAAAAATCTCGAATTTCCATCGCTTGTCATTCTCTCATTCCATCTGTCAACTCATCTGACGTTTCTCGATTTTCCTTCAAGGTTAGCCATCTTGTCTTGCGTCTCACTCCCACACAGAAAATAGTAGATTAGGTGCGGGACCTACCAGAAAGACGGAAATTTAGCTAGGAAAGCGCGAAAAAATCAGCATCAAACGCCGTAGGCAATCTAGAAAGACGGCGAAAGGCGTAGCGTGTCTTTGTGGCGGTAAAATGGGCAATTTTCGAGTCAACTGTGCGAGCGAGAGTTACCTACAGCTTTTAATATACAGGGTTAACTATGACTTAGTACAAATATTTTAAGAGGGGATAGGGAAAATTCAGAATTAACGGAATCACCCTTCAAAAAAATTCCAAACTTATTCATAAAGCGAAAAAATTTTTTTTCAAAACCTTATTAACCCCTAATTTCTCGGCGACTATGCCGCCTGTCAGCTGCGAGGTTAGGTATATTCTGTCAAAGTCAAAGTTGTCAATGGTAGTGACAGAGCACCGCGTTGCCACGTGTAACCATTTACGGCGCTTTTAAAGAAAAATTTTTGTTTAGAAAATATTAGATTATGTAATGAGAAACACGATATGGTAGCACTGACAGTAAAACCTACCTTACTGATACTTCCAGAACTGATATTTGGAGATTTCAAGAAAGTTAAATTATTTTCTGTTTTCTAACTTGTTTACATTATAACTTGTCATTTTAAAAATTGTTGTACTTGCTGGGAACCTCTTGGTTTCCCTCAACCATTTTATAAATAAAAAAATACTTGTTTTCAATAGATATATCTATTATTGTAGTTTAAAAATGCTTTATTTTTATGTCACTAAGTAAAAAAGAAGTTTCAAGGAATTTTAAAAAGTATGAAATTGGTAGGTACATACGTATTTAAAACTCCAGCACGTGTAAAACAACATTCGTGGACGTTGTACAATTCGTACAAATGTACGAGGATTTGACATATTCTGTCTATTTGGAAAACGTATTTGATATTCTGCTGCTGCACAATATGCAAATGAAAACTGATAATAGTAACGATATTAACATTTGTTAGGGTAATATTTTCTTTTTTAATCAAATAAATACCCAATAACGTTTTACTACTTTCTTTATTTCGCACTTTCTATCTTTACAACAACAACTCAACTCTAACACACCTCTTCTTCTTCTAACATTCTTTCTGATCTACATTTTACAAAACATATATTTATGTCTACTTTACTACAGTTTAAACTAAGATTTTTATTAACAAAATAATCGACCATGTTTGCATATAATAATATTGTAGTATTATTATTTTAAATTTCCCGAGGCGTTTACAGTGCTCTGTAATATTACTTTTCTGACCACTACTGCTGTTTGACATTTGCAGAGTATTAGAAACAATGCAACCAACAACACAGTATAGGTTTATATCGACTGACAAGTGCTATGTGGGTGTAACCCCATGTCACGGAGGAAGTGTCAAAACAATACTAGAATGAAGAAACCCACGATCGTACATAGAAGAAGATAATATTGATTATATTGATTGCCATAAGAATATTTATCTGAAGAATATTAAGTTCTCGGTGCAGGCGGACTGATTGTTATCTCTACCGTCATTGTTATTTACAATTTATTTGTTCTATGTACTTGAAAACTAATGTTGAACTTCGTTAACACATTCACTGCCAGGGCGGACACCGGTGTCCTCTACATTATAGATTGACTGCGCCAGGGCGGACACCGGTGTCCGCCATGTTTTAGGAGATATTATTTCCCAGAAACCGCCTATTTTTGTGAATGATTTCGTTAATAATTATCCTCTTTGACTGTTTAGAATGGCCTACTGACTCTGGTTTATTAATAGAAAGCTTTGTTTAAATTGTATGGACTGTGTCCGCCATTGTGACCGCTGTGGCGTGTAAAAAAGTTTTTAAAACAGTTATACTCTAGGCGCCAGGGCGGACACATTTGTTTTTTAAATGAAAATTATAACATTTTGAATAACTGAAACTTTATTGTTTTATTTACAAAAACATAGGAAGTACATAATTACCAATCATATCACAATCACTATCCGATTCCGCGTTACTATTGGTTTCCACGAGGGACATAATATGTTTTGTTCTGCTGTTCATTGTCACGTTTACATCGACCACTCCGAAAATTTGTTGCGAAATATCACTAACGAAGTGTCTAGTAACTACGCTAATTTACTCAATAGTGATGACGCAAAGACGTTTGGCGCGCGATGCTGACTGGAAAAAACAGTCACGACAACAACCGAGCGTGTCCGCTGATATATTTGTGCCCGCTAAAATGTCCGCTGTGGCGTGGTAAAATGTAATATTTGTGTCCGCCCTGGCGTGGTGAAATGGAAAAATCTATTTTTTTCCTAGTGCGCCAGAACAGACACCGGTGTCCGCTGAGCCGCTCTTATGGGTGGCGTGTGTTAAGATAAATTTAATAATTATTATCATGTTAGTGTATCTAGATTTGGACGATTAGCTCTGATGATGGCTGTTTGAAGCCGAAAGCGCTTAGCTGGATTTTGAAAATACAAATATATACTTAAAAATACACAACATTTGGATTTTCATTTTATAACTCACCGAAGTGTGTACTCAAGGTGCATTGGTTTTTACCTATTTGAAATCATCGATAGGTATATCTCTCTTAGGATATTTAGCTTTTTAAAACAATTTCAATACATTGAATTTGCAATTTGACCAAGGTATACAATGAGATGTTAACGTGCACAGATTTACTTCTCCAAATTCTGCAAATTAAACACTTAAACAAATTAAAATACCTAATCAAAAAATTTATGAATTAAGAGACGAAGAAAAATTTAAAAATATTTTTGATAATGCAAAAAATATTACTGAATTGGAAGCAAATCGGGGTAAAAATTGCGACAAATTAGAAATAATTTCGATCTATAAAATGCTATATACTACGAAATTATAGATTGCATTTCCCTTCAACTAAGTACTCGTTTTGGAAATGTACTTACTTACTTATTTGCTTGCTTTAGTAGACGCGAAATTGTTTAAATGTTTACTATAAATTTATCCAAACGATTTTGACAAAAAGTCGAAAAACGGACTTTGTATTTTGTACAGAGACGAACAATTTCGTAATTTAGATGTTCGAAAAACAGTAAAAATATACAAGGAATTTGAAATGGTATTTTCGGAAACATACAAATTGTTTTGCTTAGTTTTATTAATTCCTACAAGTCTTTCAATTTTATGAAGACATAAATAAATTTGCAAATTTAAAAGACAGTCGAGTAGATCTGTTTTATGTAAAGTGATAACTTAAAAATATTTTGTTAAAAGTGGAGGCAAATGAAAACGAAAATTTAGCAGCCTTGTATTATATGTGGGAATAGATAAGTAGGCTGGCTGAAAATTAGTTTTTAGGTCTTTTCAAATTTTTTAGTTTTCTTAAATGAATTACGAACATTTTTGGATATTTCCTATTAATTTCATATTACACATTCCTATCTAGTTGAAAATTGGTGTCTATTGTTGAATATTCTGTAACATCTTGTTTAGATATATCCGTGTTAAAACAGTTCAAATATTTAATTAATTCTTTTGAAGTTATCCTACCTTTGCCTTTCGTAAGCTTGTCGTTGAAGTTTTGTAATTTGAATATTTGACATCCACTGCCTTTCGTAGAGTAGGTCTGTGCTTCAAAAACAAATTAGTATGAGTTAGTATTTAAGAGAGATACTCGAATAATTAATTTAGACTTCAGAATTGGTGTTTAAACAACTCAATATGTTACAAATTCTCTCAGCCTAGAATCAATAAATTATACCTTACTATTCCCAGGAAAACTTTTAACGAGAGAAATATGGAAATATTTGTAATGCCCTAAATCCCTACGGTTCCATAAATTCCAAATTTTACCCCATGGTAATAGGGAATATCTAGGAATAGCTGAATACTAGTGGGTATAGTGGGTAGAGTAAGAGGAAAACATTAACTTTTAACTTGAGATTTAATTTGTTCTTAATAACTTAATTACAGAAACAAAGCAAAACATTGTTTTATTTTAATTAAAGAACTTGCTTCTTACAAGATTGTACTTTGAAATTTGTTATCCTAATTGTGGTCAGAATAATTACAAAATTAATTTTTACTGATAATAAGCTTATGGTAATAATAATTAAACTTTCAAATTTATTAGTTTCTACAGAGTGATGTTTATTCTATTCTTAAAATTTTAAAAGAAGCGATGGAAAATGCTTGTTTTTTTTTTATCAAATTAAATACTTGTTGTACAATTTGATAATGAATAGATCATAGAATGACTGTAGATGTCAAAGTAATAGGACTTTAAACTTTGAAAATCAGCATCTGAACTTTATTTCAAGATTTTAAGGCAGCAGTATGGCCATTGCAACTAAACGTAATATAGTTTTTAAGTAAAATTGTCAAGTAAGAGACACGTTTTGTCGACTAAATGGCACAGGTGCTTTAAAATACTATCAGCCTCTTTTTAGTTTAGTTCAGTTTATTTGTTGATGCTCAAATATACAAAGTATACTTGCTCGAGTCAAAAAAAGAAAGAAAAAACAGTACACATACAGCAATTAAAACAATTTTGTAGTAAATATAAAAATAAGTGCAAATAATATAAAATAAATTACAAAGAGTATACCATAAATTACATATAATATAAAAATAGACAAAAGATATTCATCAATTAAAAAAAGAATAAAAATTAAGATGAGAATAAAACTTCTATGACATCATTGACAAATTGGTGTTTCAAAATTTCTGAGGACTGTAAAATGCGTTGTGTAACATATACTTTTTTAACAATTCAAATCTTTAATGATTTTTTGTAGGGTGCTAAAAATTTTCATTCCCCAACAACAATTACCGTTTCCAGTGTTTGCAAGTGTCAAAAAGTGCCTTGTAAGATGATACCATGTCTGTTATGGTGAACATGAATCCCATTTCTCACAGTATAACTGCCGGTATTGTTTATGTGAAGTAGACAATGTAGATCGTATACCCAAGGCAGTGTTAGTATCTTCAATTCAATAAACTTAACAACACATTAAAATACTATACAATAATATAAAATTAATGAGATGTTTCAAAATTCGAAGGAGGTAATAAATGTTTTAACATCTTTTTACATATACCTATAATTTCTATGACAATTCCTTTTGATCATCGTAGAAAGAGAACCTGATATTAGCAATGACGGAAAGATACATAGGTATTCTAAACAACATGGGTAGTGTTGCATTTAGAATTATACAGGGTGGGCCAATAGTGTGTGGACGGAAGATTGTGGTTATACTGATATATCTTTTTAAAATCTGCTATTGGTGTGGAGTGGGGGTAATAAGAACTACAAACTAAAAATATTTTTTCTGAAATTCCTAGACATATAAAGGATGATTCATATTAAAGTTAATTTTTTTTAAATGGAACCCCCTGTATATTGTTGCATATTTGGATTCCTCGGTCAATTCTAGTGTGACTTCATATACCATACTTGGTGCCTAAAACGTACCGTTTGCACGTTATTCGATATTGTGTCAAAAAGTTGATGTTTAGAAATAGCTGAATATCAGAGGTGGCCGTCAACATAGGAGGCTGTGATTGAGGGAAATTATTGACCACCCTCCGTACTACCAAGAGCTATAAAGTCAATTATCAACTCTGTTTCTTATGGCTGATATCGTCGCTATAATTTTGAAAACTTCAATCATGGATAACTTGATTTTTTTAAAAGGAACCTACATATTTTTATCACCTCATCAGATAACACATTTCTCTATTTTTTTTTTTTTTTTTAAATTAAGTTATCCATGATTGAAGTTTTCAAAATTAGAGCGACGATATCAGCCATAACAAACAGAGTTCATAATTGACTTTCTAGCTCTTGGTAGTACGGAGGGTGGTCAATAATTTCCCCCAATCACAGTCTACTATGTTGCCGCGCACCTCTGATATTCAGCTGTTTCTAGACATCAACTTTTTGACAAAATATCGAATAACGTTCAAACGGTACGTTTTAGGCACCAAGTATGGTACATAAAGTCACGCTAGAATTGACCGAGGAATCAAAATATGCAATAATATACAGGGGGTTCCATTTAAAAAAATGCAACTTTAATATGAATCACTGTGTATATGTCTAGGAATTCCAGTAAAAATGTTTTTATTTTGTAGCTCTTACTACCCCCCACCCCCCACCAACAGCAGATTTTAAAAATATATATCAGCATAACCACAATCTTCCGTCCACACACTATTGGTCCACCCTGTATAGCCAAGTACTGTTCTCATCATTATACGAGTAACAGCTGATGTCCATCATTTTTGCTTAAGGGTGGAATTGAGTGACATCTGGAAGTACCTGAGGTTTGAGGACAGTTAGGTTCAGGCGGTTCGGTACTTCAGCACCACGGATGAATAAAATGTTCAGTATTTAACTTGATAAATTCGAGTACAAAAAAATAAAGGTTTATAAAGTGTCTAGTTTAATATTTGCTCGTCACAGTTGTTTTCTTTATTTGGTAACACTTTATTTATCTTTTGTTAATGTTATTAAAAACATTTCTTTGGAATTATCGCATTCTCTTTTTAATAAGTTCAATAAGTGTCAAAGTTAAGTGACCACGAAACTATGGATTATAAAGCTAGAGTTAGATGATGTAACATTTCGCAGATCTCACATATGATAAATTCAATTTAAATATGAAGATAATTTTCGTAAAGACAATAAAATAATAACCCTATAGGTTATACTAGCGTCTTCTACAGAATTTTTAATTAAGTTCAGATTTAGATATCTATTATCAAGTATCACTTGTTTCAAGTTTCTATGCCAATTTCACCAAATTTAAAAATAAAACCTTAACCAGAAACATTTTCCTAAAACATGTTTGGCTAAATCCTATTATATTGATGGCTATTTTCTGAAGTTACTCTATCACCCAATAATTACTTACCACCCTGTATAAAGAAATCTGAACAAAATTACTAAAATGAAATAAAAAATTACAAACAAAAACTACAAGTATAAAAATGAAAATATGAATGCAAACAATATCTTCTAACATCTATTTACTTTATTGCAAATAATTTTCTTCTTAGTAGTATGTGCTGTTTCTCTTTATATAAATAGGTTGATTTGGTATGAATTTCGCAACAGTAATACATTAATTACATTGGACTTACTAGAAATTGTATATCAACTTTTCGAGGTTATCTGAACAGACATAAATAAGGGTCTATCTAGAATAGGATCCCTAATAGGAACTTATCTGATTTCTGAAATTAATCAAATGAATAATAATATGTTTATAAGAAGATATTATATTTTAATACATTGTATTATGTATCATTTCTTCCTCATAGCAAGTAAAATATCTGTCTATGTATCTGAAGAATTTTATTTTGTAGCTGCACTGAATACCGTCATGAAAATATTAACCTATAATGTATTCTCCTAACATTTTATAGAATTTATTCTACCAAAATTGTTCTTTCAGTTCAGTGGTTCAGTTTCGCTTTCTAGATTGCTTCCCTCCATCCACTTCAGTCGTTCCAAGTGTTTATATTCAAGGTTTGTTTGGCAGAAGTTTTAAAGGAAAATATCTATAAAGATTATGTAGGGAGAAACATAAAAAATATAATTCATATTTCACGTTGGAATAAATCGAGAAATAATTTTTTTTAATGTTTGATTGATGAGCCTTGCGTTTGCTCTGTTTCTTGGTTGTTTACTTTTTAGTTAAGTGAATAGCAGAATGTTTACAAGAGAGCGCAGACTGCAAAAAGACTATCAAAAATAATTTCAGTGGTTGAAACTGCTGCTAAGGAATGAATTTTATTAAGAAGAAGCATTTGGATTAAGATCGTGTAAACCCATTCAGGGAAAATACACAACACTTGCGTTCTTTATTTTGCGTTAACAATTATTCAAAATTGAGATCTATTTAAACGTAGGACTAAAAATAGAACATTATGTACTTTTTTAAATATTTGGATAGAGACTTTTCTCGAAGATACATCGGAAATCGTGGGAGAAGACGAAAAAACGTTAAAATTGCGAAAATCGCATTAGTAAGCCCGAGGAAATTTGGAAAAATTCGGAGTCTGTTCAGCTTCATCACGACAAATCGCAAACAAATAGCTTAAATTTGCAAAGAATTATATTAATGAGAGGTCTCCACGATAATTAGTGAATATAATAATTCTGAAATTATTTTTATAGAATAGAATGTAAAAATTCTCACTTGGGCTAGAATATTCTTTCCGAAGCACTTGCTTCTTATGTGTTTTGCATATATTTTCATTCTATAACAAGGTACTAAATTAATATTCCGTAACAAACTAAACGATTAGATTGGCATGAATTTCAAAACTGTCAATGTCAAGTGTAAATGGTGGTGAAAATAATTATTATTTTCAGACAAGTTTTAATTTAAATAAAATAATGAGTAAAAAATCGAGTGGATCAGATATATAATTTGATAATACTTCACCTGAAATTACGAATTATGGAAATAATATAAGCGAGAACCTGCCGTCGCAAAAATCGAGACATGAATATAAAAATTGTACGCAATGTTTAGGGACTGGTAACAAAAAAAGAAAACGCACTCTTTTTCCGAAAATGTTTTAATTGCATTTTTCGGTGACTTATTAAAAAATTGGAAATTCTCGACCCTATGGAAATATATTCAATCTTAAAAGCAACGATAATTAAATGTGAAACACGATATCGATATTTCAAGACACAAAAGATTAAATACTTTGTTAAAACGCTCTTCTGAAAAGTACCTACGTAGCTAAGAAATCGAAGATTTTTACAGAAGAAAATGTTAAGTAATTCTTAGATGTTCCGGATGAGCTATAGTTAGCTACAAATATAATAAAAATCATAATTTAAATAGCAATTTTAATGAGTAGTTTTTATTTTCAGGTCGCCCTTGTCATTGGTGTTTTGGGGGCTTGTCGCAAGAGTAAGCTTTGCAACATTAATATTTCGACACTAAATATTTAAAATTCGCAATACTAATTGCAATGCCTAATACAATAACTAAAAACCAAGAGAGTTTACAATCACGGGAGATTTTTATAATATTATAAGAGAGAAGTTACAATGTTCCTTCTGATATATATATTTTTTAATTTCCAAAAAAAGAAATGTACAAGACAAGTAATTGGGATAAATAAACTGATCAATTTCTGAATCCAGACAACCCATAAAAGTATACTGGCCACGTTGGTAAATGCAGGCGCGGATATTACAACATTAAGAAGGCATGGCCGTTGGAAGTGTTATATAAATTTTGTTTAGATTTAATTTAAGTTTTTTGATTCATACTTTTTGGTTGTGGAGAAAATATAGTCTGTTGTTCGGTTACATTGAAAATTCGATATTAGTTGTTCTTTCCTCTCATATCGAATTTGTTCATTCTAACCTTGTTACAGAACATACTATTCTACATTCACGTTCTTACGACTGAACAAACATTTGCGTGTTAAATGTTACCTAGCTGTCGTAGTCGTGGTATAACCTGTGATGTTTGTCATACAGAAATATTAGTTTTCAGGGCATCACGGTGCAGATCATATAATCGGATCGTAAATCTATGGTTTTATGGTTTTCCAGTCTTATTTCATCGCATCAACATCGCATTACATTCAATTTATCTGATCTTCTGACAATTGGAAATTTCAAATTCACCACAAACAAAACAAAACGCATCGGCACATATAGTTTGTGGTCGTATTATACAGGGTGTTCCTAAAAGGTCTTTACAACTCCACAAGATACAGTGGGGTTCAGGGTCAGCGCCTAAATGGAGCAACATTGAACTAAGGTAAGTTTAGCTAAATCGACTTATACGTACTATATCTGGTGGAGCGCTGCTAAGGCCTTTTAGGGACACCCTATATAATGCGATGGAAAAATATTACAAAACGAGAGTACACTGAAAAAAAGGCCAGTAACTTTACAAATTTACTTTGTAAGAATATCCTTATAGTTGTCTTAAAATAATTCTAAAAATAATAATGATATTACACTGACACTTGTAATTTTACAAGAAAACTGCCAATATACAATAAAACCGTAAATTTCCTATGTAATTATAATATAATTTGTACATTTATAGAATATATTGTAGTACATTTACGATTAACAATGTGAAATCAATTGTAAAATTACTGAACATACCAAATTTACTATATAATTGACTGTAAAAATATGCCTAATGTGTATGTGAAGGTACTACTAATTTTAAAACGCGCTAACATAACCTAACCGTTGAGAGCGTTGGGTGGTGACGCCTTTATTATTTCTTGCTTCATTTCGATGAATGCAGCGTGTACCTAGGACCTAGGTACTTACATAATTAATTTAGTGAGTAGTGACTAGCAATATAAACATATCTAGAGTGATAAGTGAGTGTTTTTAGTACTATAAATAGTTTTGTCTAGTGCTTGTTTAAACATAACCTCAATTAAGAAGTAATAGGTATGTAAGTTATACATAATTATTGAAACAAAGAAACATTGCAGCTACAAAAATCGGGTACCCCACTGTTGTTTTGTTCATCTTACATAATATATAAAAATATATTATTTTCTATTAGAATTATATTTTATACTTATTTGAAGAACAGGGGAGGATTAGCATGATTTACGTTCTGAGTATCTACTTACAATCTATGCACATTTTTTATATAATTAACATTACTTGTTAATATAAGATCATAGATTTCGTTTGAATATTATAAAATGTTAACTTTAGTTCTACGAATATTTTTTTACATTGTTATATGTCTTGTATAAAGTTAAGTGTTCTGTTTTGTACTAATAACCTAAATGTGTAGGTACCAAATTTTAATAAAACATTGCCGTAAAACCATAATATTTTATTACTTCAGTACCTGTATGTACATGTATTTCTAAGCTAAAAAATAAGCAAAGGGCAGTTAATATATTGAAGATATAATAAAGTTGTAACTACTAATTAGCTAACTGATCCGTAATCGGAGTACAAAATAGCTATTTATATAATCAGTTAGGGAAAGTGCGGTTTTGTGTAACAAATGTTTTTTACACAATTTGTCCAAAAATTTTAATTATAAATTTAAAAAGGATTATTCTGCTGATTTTAAAGTATACATCGGGGCTATAATAGAAATAAGTATTATTTTCTATTTAACTAAATGAGTCATAAATTCCAAAGAACTTAATTTTTTGTATATAAATCTGAAAAGCATATAGAAAACGAATCTATTGGTTCGAAAATGTTTGACTTCACTGGGGATATCATATCACTATTGAGAAACTCACGGAAAAGCCTGATATGTTACTTAAGGTAAGTAACAATCGTTAATTCCTTATGATATTTCAATTTTTCTCATGTAGGCATATTAATCTATTAGTTATAAATGAATTGCTATTCAGATTTTTTTTAGGTATCTAGGTATGTCAAAGCACTGTTAGTGAATTCGAATGTTGTAAACAAGATGTCCTGTGTACGGGTTAGGTCAGTTTCGACACTTGTAGGCGATTTCTTTTATTCTCCGAAAAGATAGTCCAAATGTCACGGGAATATTTTTGAGAAAAATTGAATTACAAAAATTTCATTTCGATGTCTTGATTAGTTTTTATATAGCATTTTTTTAATTTTAGGCCTTTTCTATGATACCCCATATTACGTACGTATGATGTTTCATTAAAACATATATATGTTTATTATAGCAGCGGAAAACTAGAAGTTATAAAAAAATATTCCTCAAACCACTAGATACTACACAGAGAGAAAAAATGTTTTTACAATGTATAAATATTAATATAATAAGTAGGAAAGTTACCACAGAAAACGACCAAAATTTAAAAATATCATGTAGGTATCTCTTAAACAAATCAAAATATTGAAATGTGATTCTCGCTATTCAACTTTTCTCAAAAATTAAGCTCTAAATATCTTGGCTACTTTTTTCTGCCCTTTCGGAAAATAGAAGAAACCTTCTATACCTAAGTGCCCAAATTGGACCATCCTGTACAATAAATAAAAAAATTACATTGTAGTCATAATATAAAAAGTATTATTACAATGTAACTATACAACTGCCTGTAAACTTACTCTGCAATTTTACAAGTAATTGTGCAAGTTACATTGTAAAAATACTTTTGTATTGTAAAATCACAAAGTAATATTACAATTGCAAAATCTAAAATTACACCGCAAAATAAATTTACAACGTAATTTTACATTTTATTTGTAAAGTCACAATCGATAAGAAAATTGCAGCAATAATGAGTGGTAAATAAATTGCCACCTATTTTTACTGTAATTATTTTTTACAGTGTAGCTGAGATTTACGAATCCGATGACATGGAAGATGATATTTCTGTATGACATACATCATAGGTTCTAGCTCAATAGCTAAAGCTAACATTTCATAAGCAAATGTTTTCTCAGTCGTAAAATCAGAAAAAATAGTAGTCGTGCATGAAACTGTAGTTTCCGGATGTGGACCATTCACGTAAAGAGGATGAAATGGAATTTGATGAAGCATTTGAAGAAGAAAGTGAAAACGATACCAATGATGATGAACTTTCCAGTTTTTAGTGATGCTATGCGATTTTTGCAAAAATTTCAGTCCGCACAGACTTCAAAGAATTCAAATTCGACTCGCCAAAACATATGAGAAGTATACTTGATCCAATCTAAAAAACATGTTTCTAAAGTTCCTCACTCACATTCTTGTTTTTTTGTTTCGCAAAATCTGTGGTGGTGAAGCCAAACAAACTTCAAATTTTGATTGAGCGGATCAAAATACATATGAAACATATTTGATCGAGATAAGAAAAAAAAATTCGAATTTTCTCATTACTAATGTGGTTTTCCGCGACTTTTATTCTTGCCCTTTTCCATCTATATTTTGCGATTTTTGCAAAATATGTAGGTGATGCAGCTCATACCTGAGATTCGAATTCAGCTCTTTGGAATACGAAAGAAATATCATATTGATCAAAACCAAAACAAATTTTGAATTTATTTTGCGCTTATTAACGTAATTTTTTGCAATTTTTCGCTGTTGTTACGATTGATACAAGATTTTGAAGGCGTTTAAGCTGAACGGTCTTCAGATTAGGATTTAGTCAAAATACATAAAGTAGAGGTGGATCTGGTCAAAAGTGCAGTCCACCTGTTTTTGTAAGTGCTGGTGTAATGAGTGATATAAAATGGATAGGCAAAACAAGTACACTGAAAAATTGATGGTGTTGCACAGGAATTAACAATTAATTCTTTTTAATAGATTACATATTTTAGAAATTGCAAAACGACTTATCAAATCCTTATCCTTTGCAATAGATTGAGAAGGCTGCTAAAAGATTTCTTATCTAAAAAAATTCTCTGTGGAATTTGACAAAGCAATACATACCTGCAAAACATTACCTTAAAAGATGCAATATGTGGTTTGTTCCCGGTCTCTAATTTGCACTGTTTTTATGGTTTGATGATATCGGTGATAACCATTTTAATAAATAATAAGCAGATCAAAAGTACTATAAATTATAATTATATTTTATTGATATATGAATACCGATATACTGATACTGATATATTTTTACGGATATAAAGCATGCTACAATGTTTTTTTCAGTTTTTCCTTTAATTTCAATATCTGCACAATTTAAAGGCAATTCAAGGCATTTTGCAAAATACGTGAGTCATCAAAACGCATAAAAATTATAATTTTCCCGAAAATATCGCAGATTGTTATATCAAATAAAAACAGGTATTTGTGTTTTTTAAGATGTTTTTTAATAAAAAATACATTATATCTCTTACTAAAAATGATACATACAAAAAAATAAGTGCCTCGTTATGTTATTGCTTTAAGTAAGTATGTAAGTTTTACAGTGCACTTTTTTAATGATCAAATGAAATCTTTTGTTGAAAATGATGTTCTGTATAGGTTATTAGTAAAAAAAATATTACAATCATCAATTAACATATATCTAAAATATGTTTTAATTGTTGTATTTTAAAAAAATACACAGTGGATTATCTCGCATTTACTTCAGCGAGTCTTTAGAGAATGACATTTGGCTAAATCAGTTCCGACCCAAAATTAAAAGAAATGTCTCTAGAGTCTTTTTGTCAAACTCTTCTCTTCGGCTACATAATAAACCCATTAGTGGTGTAATATTTCACTCACCTGCAGAGTGTGCTCGACGCCTTCAATCAAGAGATAACAGTCTGATGAGGAATTCCATTTGTGAATGGGTTCTCTCGCCAGCACGTAATGGCTTTCAATTTCTTTGCTCTCGACGGACACAAGCTCGGCCTGAAACAAGTTAATAAGGTGTTTCAGAAAGGTTTGTCACCTTACCCGAATCGCTGTTACGTAAGTGAAAGCTTATTTTCACGCGTTCCCTTTAGCTATATATTTACGAGCTTTAGATGCACGAAGCACGTTTATTGCTGTTTTCTGTAACTACATATATATTACAGAAATTCCTAATATCTGTATTTGCACCAAACCTTTGACGATTAAATTTAAAGTACATATCAAATTAAAAGTTAACTAGGTACTATTTAGAATTAATAATTATGATATAATTGCTAAAAGTCCCATCCCTTTCAACAAAATACATAAAATTATAAACAACTGCAGTTTTGTGCCAAATATCATTATGGAAAGAAGTTAATTAAAATATTATTTTCTATCAGAATAAATTACTTTCTTACTTTATAATACTATACAAATATCACTGTCATTAAATATAATTCACAAAACTTCAAAAATAATTAATCAAAATAAAAGACAGGTTATCTGTGAAAATTGGCGGGAAAATATTCTTATATTTCATTGGTTAATATCAAGCTAACAGCGTAGCCAACGCTCAGAAATACATTTCAACATCAGGTTGATTGATGAACCATGACATGAAATAGTGTTATAATATAGAATTTTTTCAACAATCGATTCAAATTCAAATTACGGTTGGAGAACCAGAGGTTCAACCTGAGCTTTATAATACTGCCCCTAACACCATTAATAGTTTTTGTAGAGTTGCATACATTATTTTTTCTACGTTCATGCAAAACCCAAAAAAATGTTTTGTAATTGTCGATATTCAAAGGAAACTAATTGTATTGTTATTAAATTGCATTTTCTAGTAACTTCGTTATCTAGAATGTAATAAATATGATTGAAAATAATATATGTAATTACTTAAAACATAATACAGTCTCACATAAAATGGATTAAATATGGCCTCGATTTGGACGTTTATTTATTTATTTATTTATTTACTACACAAACCCAACAGAATGTACATTCCATTTACAGGGTCGGAAAAACAACATAACAGAAAAAAAACAAAAATTACATATGACACGCATATACAGTTAATAAAATGCACAAGATAACAATAAAAGAAAAACACAAATAACAAATGGCTAAAACAAAGACTTAATTTGACTAAATTTTACAGTCTAAAATATCAAGATTATTTTCAATATACTGATAATTACGGCACATAGTATACAACGGTGAGTTGAATAATACATTAGTCCGAGTATTTCCGAGATAGAACAATGATGTGAACGAGTTAATCTGATAGATTCTTTAAAACTAATCATCTCAAGGAATTGCGGACAGTCAATTAGGCCAATTAAGTATTTGTATAGAATTGCTACGCTTTGCATGTTCCTGCGTTGTTGCATTAACTTGCACTCAAAACAATTTAACAATGTACCATGATCCAAGCCAATTGGGGGGTAGAAGTGATCTATTTTAAAGCTAAAAAATTTTCTCTGAATAGCTTCGATACTGTTTATATGTACATCGAAGTAAGGGCTCCAAACAACACTAGCATATTCCAATTTAGGTCGGACTAAAGTATTATACAATGTCATAAGGGTACTCAAATCACCAAAATCTTTAGAGTTGCGTATAAGAAAGCCTAGCATTTGTGAGGTAGATGCTGTAATATTCTGAATGTGATCTATAAAAGAAAGATGGGCGTCAAAGGTTACTCCTAGATCTCTAAACTTATCTGCGCGAATTAAATTGTTTCCATTGATGTTATAATCAAACACAATTGCATTAATTTTCTTGGTATGAGACAACTTTGCACTTATTTATATTCAGTTGTAGTGTATTTTTATCGCACTATTTTTGAATATTATTTAAATCATTCTGAAGACATAAACAATCAGCATAGCTATCTACTCTATAATATAACTTCATATCGTCAGCGTAAAGAAGAGATGGGCAATACAGTTCATTAACAATATCATTAATAAATAGGATGAATAGTAAGGGCCCAAGAACTAAACCCTGAGGAACACCTGACGAGGGTGTATAATAATTTACACATGAGGAAATTTCAAGACGACGTGGATAACCAAAGCAATCTGCAGGGGAACATAGTGGTTGCTATAGAGGTCCCAGTATTGAAAATTTCAGAGGTATCAATTTTTGTTTATAAACAATGCAGTTGATCTTATCAAAAGCCGAGTGATGACAATCTATAACAATATTTTTATTATTTTTTAAACTCAAATTTTTATAATTTATACAGTTGATACAATTTTCGGGATATTAGTCTTTGCAGGCATTCAATTCATGCTCTTGGGAACAACGGGGACATGCAAGCATACCTCTACAGAATGATGCAGAATGATTGAAACTACTAATTTTTAAAACATCTAGCCACCTCAATTCCATCATAAATACGACAACGAACCAAAATATAACATAATTTTCTTCTAACGACATCAAGTTTTTTTTTTCATGGTTACAAAAAGCTTTAGTAAAATGACAGATAAGTGCAATAAAAGGTTTATTGCATTATTTCAGTAAAGAACCAGTTTTTCCACTACATATAGTTCAATAAAGTTTTGTTTTTTGCATAAACGTAGAAAAAAGTACAAATCAACGCATTTCTTACGTTACTAAATTTACAAAACATCATTTTGAAATCCAATTGTCCATGATTTTAAGGTTTGATTGTTTGTTGACAAGTAATTTCAAATCATGGACATGGAAAGTGATCCAGAAAGCCAGTTTCAAGTTATTGCTCATTAAGTCAAAGCAACAGTACCATTTTTCGTACAATCGTTTTTTGAGATGATATGATCTAAAAAATGGTTGTAAACGTAAGACCAGTTCTGTTTCTTTAAGTTTGTCAAAAGTAAACCGAATAACATTGTTCTGGGATGAAAATACCCCTGAAGGTTTAGTAAAATCTACCATATTGCTGCTGTAGAATTAACGTACAGAGGAGACGAGGCAGTTGTCTGTATTTTTTTTTCAAATCGAGAAAAATAACGATAGCTCTCCAACATATCGCATTGAATATAATCCTGTGTTCAGTAAAATTTGCCAAAGCGGTTCAAGAAGCTGTACAGTGAATGATTGATTACCAATAGTGAAAGTTAAAGCTGGGCTGTACGCCTATTTCATAAACTGATCAAAACCAGGCAAACATATTACCTTACCACGACTGTTCTTAAAACTTAATCAACACTGGACAACAGAAACCGATAATTGGTTGACAATGTCCCTGTTGGAAAAAATACCAATAATGAATGGACTAAATCGTCTGCTGAGGCTATTGGCCTGAATGTAAAAGATAAAAAGATTACATACCATTCGAACAGTGCAAGAACAATTGTTGAAAACTACTCATAACAATCTATATTCTATAAAACCAACAACATTATTGTTGCGTTAAATTTTAATGGCCATACCTTTACCAGCTGTACTTTTAATAAATAAATAGTTGTTTTGTTGTGTTTCGATTTATTTGTCAAAAAATTGTTCAAGCACGTTGCTTGGTAACAGTCTTTTATCTATATTCGATTGCCATAAAATTATCTCATACATATCCTAGTGATATTATAACTGATAATATTTTTTTCTTTCTATATTTTATGTTTTTGTAAAAATTAAATTTTATTTTTCATTGTTCAAGTTCATTATTTTCTTGGTATTTTATTTATATTCTATTATTTTCTGTTTAGAGATCTACATAAAACTATATGTACGAGCTATAACTTTAGTCACTTAAGGAGACAAGAGCATCGTGGCCTTTCTTGAGGATAAATGCAGCCTTAAATAAAACACAGCTAAGCGCGAAACAAGATATAATGTAATATTTAGCTCGATGGGGTGTGTCGAAATCTGGCGTTGATATATTGTGACGCATTTGTTATAACGTATCTATTACAATAATTCACGAATTATCTCGCCCAGCCACTCCTCGCTGACTTTTTAATCGGGGAAGACCCTTTAATCCTTTAACGTCACACGAGAAAATGTTCGGCCTGGAAAACTGACGTTACACAAAAGCTGGCTGTTTAATTTATTGAGTCAAATGTGCCATCTCGGTGACGACATTTTGTGTAATTGAATTTTATTACCTACAGCGGAATGAAAAATTGGCGGAAATAATTTTTTGTGACAAAAACATAATATTTTTGGTCGCCTTTTCCAGCTTCTAACTTAATCTGTGAATTGATTATAGTATAGCATTAAGCCTGCTTCAGAGAACAACGTAGTGTTGCCGGCAATACTAAGTCACGTGACTTTCAGCTAATGAAATTAATTGTATTCATTGTTGAAGTTCAAAATTTCCAACTTCAACTATCCGAGGGAGCAATATTTGTACATAACATAACCAACAAAAACAATACCAACTTTATAAAATCCATGAAATTTGGTAATGACTATTAATAAAGGTGCATATTCTGCAATATAAACATATTTTCTATCTTTAACAGTGGCGTGCCCACGAGCACTGACTGTAATATTTTTAAAGATAAAAATGGTACGCCAACGGTATTCTCCCAGATAAAAATTATTTTTGAATTCTCCGTTCAACTTGAAAAATAAGAGCCCTCTTGAGTTTTTGGACTGCAATGCACCTTTTTTGAGAAAAAAAAAATAAAAAAGCGTTGGATTGTTCGGGGGAATTCATGTATTATACTTTTCAACAAGACCTATTATACTACACGCAGACCAGACCGAGAGATATTCACAACGCCATCTTTGTTGAATATCTGGCGTAATGTTATTACTAGTTTATAATAGAACATTGTAATCAGTTATAAATATCTACCTAATTCAGAATATGTTACAATGTTATAAATTATATATAAACGACAAATTCCCGTTATAATGGCCTTATTTTAAAATAGTATATTATGCAACGATCATGTATTAATAACCATTACATGAGAGTTGCATACGCTATTTTTTCTACACCCGATAAATAATCAAAAACCATAAATTTTATATTTTTATTGAACACAATAGGTAACAGTAATTATTCGTATGAACTGCATTTTCTGCTTTCTCCGATATGTGTGGAGGAGTCGATGGTAATTCTTCTATATTGCTGATATCAGACATTTTGATAAATTATCGAAGTTTAGCTATACTCGCGACAAGAATTCAGACGACTTACGTCATACGAACAAATGAATAATTCATCATATTTTCATCAAAATATTTAAGAAACTGCAACTGACAGTAATAAAACTATATACTACACTAAAAGTTTGCATTATATATTGCACTAAATTGCAAAAAATTATTGTTTTTAACGCGACCAAATATCGAAAATTACGTTGACAATAAAAACAAATGTGTAACGTCAGCTGTGACGTAAGACGTCTGAATTCTTGACGCGAGTATAGGTATCTACGAAAATTTAATACGTACTGATTTTGACATCTAAAATAATTACATAGGAACCTAGGATAAACGTCAAATGCACAGCATGCTTGATTGAAAAATTATGGGTTTCTATTGATTAAAAATCTGTATCGTAATGAAAAATCTGTATCGTAATGGGTATCATTATGAAACGAATTATGGGCATATAAGTGTATTGTTATAATACGGGTGTAGAAAAAATATTTTTAGTCGCTTATATGATTATAGGATAGCATTATGACCAGTATCTAATTTTGTATAAAATAGATACTAATCTAGTAGACATTTAACATTTGTTCCTTTAAATTAAATTTAGAAATATTTGTGATAATAGTAAAAACGTTGATAAATTGATAAATTTCGTAAATATAGATAAATTGTAAATATGATATAGTAGGTTACAAATAAAAGGACACATACTTTTTTCATCACAACATTTAATAAAAGAATACCTGGATACAAGGTAATTTCAGTCGAACCATTTATTAAATATTATTTATTATTATAAATTGAATCTCTCACCCCCAAAAAATCCCCGATCTCAAAATTACATGCAAATATTTGGAATTTTTAAATAGTTATTTGCAAATTTTGAAAATGAAATTTCAACTTTAACACCCTGTACCTTTTTAACCATCAAATTCTGAACTAAAATAAGTTTGGCTATATCGAATAATTATGTGATCAGGAAGTTTTCTTGCTCTACGATACATTAATTTCGAGACATCCTGTATATTTGTAGGAAAGCATTTTTGAAAAAATTATTTTGAAGGGGATAGCATCAAGCAGAAATTGTTTCTTTGTTATAACAAAATTTTTGTTTTTTAGTTTAGTTAGCCCTGAGTTTGATATATTGAAATCCTAATGTGCTAAAAAAATTCTACAACTGTGTTATTTGAAATACAATTTAGATTTGAGTTAAACTAAGGAGTCTTAGGAGTCACATAAAAGGCAATTGTTTTAATATCTGAACTGCTATTTATCTTCTACTTCTAAATTTCTTGAAAAAAACCACTTAGGATGGAATTCATAGTTAACACTTCTCTTAAGTGACTTTTAATTTAAGGTATACTTAAATATGATATCCTTCATTATTTTGGTTTATATCTAACCTAAATGGAAACTTATTAAAGTACGAAACTATTAGTAAGTTGTAACCTTGCATTTTTATCTTGTAAATTGCTAAGCTAAGTGTACACTTAATCTTAAGTGTGATCTATGAATTCCACCCTTAATAAACGTTCCTTATCTTACTATTTAGTAAGAAATCAAACTGTATTATTAATTTAAAAAATTGTATACATAAATGGACTATAGTCGCTGCTATTATATTGATGGATTGCACAGACAATTTTTTTTCGCCGATTCAGCCGTGACTCATTATTTTTATATCGAACGCAAAAATTTACTAATGGCCTCCGATATCTTTGTTTTGCTCTAATAATATAGAGCGTCGTGAAAGAAGTCAATAGGAAATCATAAAAAACAACAGAAAAGCATTTCTTTTAATAGAGCAAGGCTCAGAAAGAGAAACTTCATTGTTGCAGGATTTTTATTCTGTTCCTTTTATTCCAGGGACAAAAAGTATTATTCTTATTGTTTATATATAATTTATTGTGACATGTGAACGTAGCGAATATATTTTTAACGAGATATATGTCAGGTCGTTAAGGATAACTGGCAGTGGCCGTAGATTTATTATATATATTTTAGAATTTCATTTAGTAAAATTTTAATTTATAGATAATTTTGACCCTGACGAACTGTTGTAGAAATCGAATTTCCATATTTATATCAATCGTCCACGCATCTAAACATTTTTGTCAATACTAATAATAGATTACTGTTACTTTAAACGAATATTTTGAAATTAGTAAGGTTCTAACTATATGTTTTTTACTTTATCTAATTTTGGGAAGTGACACTGACGAAAATAGAAAAGAAGTTCCTATAAACATATGCCCTAAAATAATTTTTGTCTACGTTCACGCAAAATACAAAACTTTATACTATATACTATACTATATTTAGTGTAAAAAGTGGTTTTTATTGCACTAGTGCAATAAAATGTTTAATGCATTCATCTGTCATTCTACTACAGCGTTTTGTCATCATCACTAACATAAACGTTCAAATCGATGTCATATTTTCCTAGACTTTAGTGTCATCTAAATAAAACATTTTTTGGTTTTTGCATGAACGTAGAGAAAATATTGTATGCAACTCGTACAAAAAGTGAAATTGTCCAATGAGGCCGTCAGGCCGAGTAGGACAACACTTTTTGTACTTATTGCGTAAATAACTATTTTCTACGTTCATGCAAAAAACAAAACTTTATTGAACTATATTTAGTGGAAAAAGTGGGTGTTTATTGCATTCATCTGTCATTCTACTACAGCGTTTTGTTCATCATGACAAACATAAACGTTCAAATCGACGTCATATTTTCCTAGACTTAGTGTCATCTAAATAAAGCTAAAACAAAACAAAAAATGTGCGGCTCAAATTAGAAAGAAGTCGCGCGGCTTTATAACCATTAAGATAAATCAAACAGATCCAAGCTATCTACTAATTTTCAGAATTTTATTTACTTTAAAAAAAGCTGAACTTTTGTACAGGGAGATAAGAATATACGAGACATCGATTTTCGTTAAAAAAATATACGACTACTAGTTTCGGTTGTGTAAATAAATTTTCCCCTCGTATGCTACCATCAACCAATTCCAAAATTTGATAATTTACATTCGCTAAACGAGATTTTTTTTAGTACTGTCGTCTCTCAAAGTCCCAGACTATTTTATCATAACCTGCGTATAGTTAAGCTTTAAAATAAAGTAGCATAATCTGCGAAAGACATAAACATCTCAAAATTGTCCTTGTACAGAAATAAATTATTTTCTGTATCGAATTTACTTGTGGCACAAAATTATCCCACATTCTCTAATCATGTATTATTCCAGTATGAGGTATAATCATAATAATTTTGGTTCCTGAAATAAAATATAATTCATGGTACTAAAAATGTCTTCTCTTGATATGTATATGTATACAGATTGATATTTCAGGACGTATCTACACAATTTATAATTAACCGAAATAATATGAAGTAAAACTACTAAAAATGTTTATACAACCGCAGATAGATATAAGCTACCAAAAACTGTTTTTTATAAATATATATTTGATATTTAATGGGTATATACAAGATGTCTCAAGTATTACTGGCATCTCTGCAAGGGGTAACTGTACCGTCAAAATTAATGAAATTTACCCAAATATCTAAAAGTTCATCATTTCCGAGATACAGGGTGTTAAAGATTTTGAAACTTTTTTTGAATTTCTCGCTTTCAAAAATCCCTGATTTCCAAAATGTATCTAATTATTTAATTTTTTTTGTAATTATTTACAAATACCTAAAATAAAAATTTTACTTTAACACCATGTATCTTTTTAATCATCAACGTTGGGCTAAAGTAAGTTTAGCTATATCTCTTATTTTGTTGTCAGAAATCAACTTTTTCCCTATGGTGCATTAATTTCGGGACACCCTGTATTACTGAAGTTAAATAGGTCTCACCACGCACAAACTACGAAATGCAGAGGTATTATTAAAGAACAATTACTTAAATACGATGCATTTTAAAGAACAATTATTTCTTCAAAATAATCAAAGATTAAAGTATCTTACCTTTCTTATAATTAAGACAGTGGCGCACCAATTTTATTTTAAATAAAAAAAGAGTTTTACAGGGTTGGTGATTGAGAATATCTAAACAGACTGAACAATTAGACTAAAAATATCTCATTACAACTTAGAACTATTGCTGTTTTATCACGAAAGGTATCCAAGTAAATAAATAATATAATAAAAATTTCGAAATCTTTGACATTGCAATTACATTTTTGTATACAGGGTGTTAAAAAAGAGTGTAAAATATTTAAGGAGGTAATAGTATGAACTAAAATAAGCAGAAAAGTCTTAATAAACATGGATCCGCAAAGTAACAGTTGCGGAGATATGGAATGTTTTATGATTTTTAGCCCTTTTTTTATTTTGCAAAAACGTTGTGTATTTTCTTATAATAGTTGGTTGATGTTTAGTGAAATAAACAGTACGTATTTGATAGTTGTTCTCAGTGCACAAGTTTTCTTTCGCTATGGCTGGTTACTCTAACGCAGAATTAACAGACATGCATTTTATGGTCGAGCTAATGGGAACGCCACTGAAGCGCGACGTCTTTATGTTGACGCTTATCTAAATCGCCAGATTCCTTCACAACGCATGTTTGAAAGAATTCACCAAAGATTGCGTGATACCGGTTCCTTGAGCAAACAGTGCGATTTATCCGGAAGACCAAGGTCGGTATCCACTCCTAGAGCAGAAGAAGAAATTCTAGCACTGTTAGAGCAGAATCGAGGTACGAGTGTGCGGAGAATATCAGCCGAGGTAGGAATTAGTGGTCTTCTTGTTTGGAGAATCCTTCACGAGCAACTGCTTTATCCATACCATGTGCAACGAGTACAGGTCTTAAATCCAATAAATGATCATCAAGCACGTTCGGTTTTTTGCCGCTGGTTTCTACGTCATGATGCTGAAGACCTCGTTTTCTTGCAAACATTCTTTTTACTGATGAGGCCGGGTTCACAAGAAATGGAGTGTCTAATTTTCACAATACGCATATTTGGGCCGACAAAAATCCTCATGCTCTAATAGAATCTGGACGTCAGGCACGTTTTTCATTAAACATTTGGATGGGTATTGTAGGTGACAGGTTTCTATGTCCTGTTATTTTACCAAACCGATTAACAGTCACTGCTTATCTCAACTTTCTGCAGAACACACTGTATGAGTTTTTGGAAGACATTCCTTTGAATCAGAGGTAACAAATGTGGTTCCAGCAGGATAGTGCTCCAGCTCATTTTTCCATGGCCGTTAGAGAGCATTTACACCAAACTTTTTTACATAGATAGGTAGCACGGGTCGGACCTGTTTTATGGCCTCCAAGATCGCCTGATCTAAACCCTCTAGATTTCTTTATTTGGGGATATTTGAAGACATTAGTGTATGGTACTCCTGTAAATAGCCTGGAAGAGCTGCAGCTACGGATTAATCAAAAGTGTCAAGAAATTCAAACCAAGGAGGGTGTTTTTGAAAAAGGTCGAATATCGTTGAGACGATGTCGTGCCTGCTTGGAAATAGGCGGAGGACACTTTGAATATCTTCTGTAACTTTGTTTTTTGTTTGTTAAAAGCTTCCTTTGTCGGTTTATTCCTAATAAAATGAAATGTTTGAAAAACGAATAGTGGTTCATATCTCCCCAACCGTTACTTGGCCGACCCATGTTTATTAAGAATTTTCTGCTTATTTTGGTTCATACTATTACCTCCTGAAATATTTTACACTCTTTTTTTAACACCCTGTATATAAAATATGCAGTTAATGACCTGCTTTTTTGTTACATTCTGTATATTCATTAGATATACTGAATATTCTCTTGTTAGTTGTTGTACCAGTTAAAACCGCTTCGTTAAACGAAATTGTAAATAGTTCGATCTTCTAAAGTTCTAGACTATGCCCAGCCGACACAAAGAAAGCATTTGCACATGTTATCTCCTACTTGCTTTCGAAGTGTAACCTACATCAGAAGCCCCTCCAAAGTAAAAAGCTATTGTGTCAGGCTGAACGAGATCGAAATTTAAAGATCTTCTGCTTGAGTCGTGAGTGCAAGACCATGTTCAGAGGATAATGTAGAACACGAGGTATTTGTTTCATGAAAATTTATTATTTATGCGGCATCAACTTTTTTTACTGAAGAAGAAAATGGAGCGAACCGACACATTATTCTGGTATGCGTAATTTAACATTTATGAAAGATAGGATAATTTTAATTTTGAGGGATGCCTGGCAAGAGTGAAAAAGTCGTTTCTACGCTTCATCTGAGTAAAACAGGATGGAAATGTACTTAACAAAATAAAATTAGTTTTATTATAATACTAAACTAAATATGTTTTTAAATAAACTAGTAACAAATAAGAGTTCTCTATCGTCGTGCAAAAAGTTACTACTTTCTGCGCATCTACTGTACCAAAAGTTTTTGTACCAGTGCAAAAAGTACCTTATTGATTCTCTATTGATTACGAATTTAATCTGTAAACATTTTTTTTGTGTAATTTCAGTATACGTACTATAAAATATTGACACTGATAATTTCCGTAATTAATTTTAAATTGTCTGTTTAAAATTTTAATATTTTGTTGTAAATCTGTTAAAAATATCGAGTTTGGATATTGTGGAAGAAACTATTTGTACTCCTCCAGATATAATTAAAATAGCAAAGGAAGCTACAACAGGTTATTACCCGATAAATTTAAAAAAGAGTAAGAAACTTATAGACTGGTGTGAAAGAACATTACTGAAAACGTCCTCCTAGCTTACTTAAAAGAAAAGTAAGAGATGCTAAAACCATCGACCTTATGGTCAGAGTATTCAATGTTAAAGGTTACACTTTGAATTAATAAAAACCGTGGAAATTCCACATTTTACCAAATTAATTTCATTTTTGAAGAAGTCGGTAGGATGCCGTCCCAAGAAATAACATTTTTTTACCAACAGGAATTTGACAATATTTGATTGAAACTCCAGATGATAAATATCTAATGATGTAAGTAACACATACAAATGACGTTAGTTTTTAACTTTACTTTTACTTGTGTTCTGTTATAGATAGTTGCAGTATCTGGCATTGCAGGAGCATGCCGCAGGAACGAGTTATAGAAACGAACATTAATAGTTATTTTTTCTACGTTCATGCAAAAACCAAAAAATGTTTTATTTAGATGACACTAAGTGTAGGAAAATATGACGTCGATTTGAACGTTTATCTTTGTCATGATGACAAAATGCTGTAGATGAATGCAATAAACATTTTATTGCACTAGTGCAATAAAGAACCACTTTTTCCACTAAATATAGTTCAATAAAGTTTTGTTTTTTGCATGAACGTAGAAAAATGATATTAATGACATAAATGTGGAAATTTCCGATACGAAAACAAACAAACCTCGATCATTTGTAACAAGCAGTAAAATCAGATGTTTTAATTTTGTTGAAATGTATCGCAAATATGCATCCATATGTCCTTAATCTAATATTCACACTAGATTTTTTATAATATATCACAACAGAAAATGTTAGTTTAACCTTGGTACTTTTAGTAAAATTCTAGGTGATATTGCCAAACACTTAAATATTAAACATCCAATGCAATAATATACAGGATACTGTTTTCGCAGATCTTCTGCAACATGACTTGAGGAATCGAGGGCAGACATGTTAATATTAAAACGCCATGGAGGATGGAAATCTTTAACTGTAGCTGAAGGCTACATTGAGGGGTCAATTTCTAAAAAAACTGAAATAACGGTTTCAAATGCTGGATGTTGAACCAAGTATCAGTACCGGAAACTTCACAACAATAAGAACAAGTTCTAAGTTAAGAACCTGAAACCTCAGCAAAAACGAAAACAAAATTCAAAAAATTATTGAAAATAGAGTTTGTCCATTAGTTACCATAGACTGCGATATAGTTTAAAGTGTTCATGTTATTCTTAGAACTATTCCAAGAATTAGTAATATTTATTGTAATGTTAATATAATCTGTACATGTCAAGGAAAATGGGGGTAGGTTTTCCTAAGTCTAACTGGAAGAGCGATATACTTCAAGGCTCTGATGTGTACAGCGTCCTGGGTATATGTAATAAGGTATGCATTGAACAAACAGAAAGACACATTATATTGCAAGAATACAAATGCCATCCAAGGTAATAACAACAGTGAGAAGTTAACAGGAAAAACTCCTAGGTCTATTCCTAGACTCTTTAAACAATGTAAAATTACCACCAGATTTTGGAAGTGCTAAATATAGAAATTATTACATCATGAGAAGTATGATTATTAATCTAAAGGAATAATCAGTTATGTCTATTTCGAAAAAGTGCTATGAAATTTTTGTTTAATGAGAAGACCTGATGACTCCATTTCTATTGATAATTTGGAATCTGCGGAAATATTAGCTAATATTGTTCTCTCTTGAACCACCTGGGGCTTTGCCTCACTTATTAAGTCAACGTATACAACATTCTTTGGAAAATGTATATATCTCTGAAGAGGTGGTTTTTAAATATTTGCAACAGCTTCGAGTCGATACTTCTCCTGGACCGGATGGTATAACAGCTAATGTGCAGCACGTGCATTGGCTAAACCATTATCACATATTATGTTGACTTCTCTTAGAACATCACAACTTCCATTATCATGGCTAAATGCATCTACGACATCAATCTTTAAGAAAGGCGACAAATTAGACCCTGTAAATTATCGCCCAATTAGTTTGACATCAGTTTGTGTTAAAGTAATGGAAAGGATTATAAAACAATAACTACTAAGTTACCTCCTGCATCATAACATAATCCCTGATACTCAACATGGTTTTCTATCAGGTCGATCTACTTTTACAAATCTTTTGTCATCTGTAAATTATTGGACATTACAAATGGCAAAAGGTCTTTCGGTTGATACGAGGATCTTTACTTACTTGGATTAATTTTTAACCGATCGATCGTTTTATGTCAGAGTGGGCAATAGTAAATCAGATCATCAACCAGTTCTATCGGGCGTCCCTCAAGGTTCGGTGTTAGGACCTATTTTGTTCCTGATTTATACTTCAGATCTTCCATAACACCTTAAATCTATGCACGCGTTTTATGCGGATGATACAAAAGTATTTGGTGATCCTGTAAGCAATAAACAACATCTTCAAGATGATATTGTAGCCATAGAACGCTGGTGTGAAAACTGGTTGATCGCTTTGAATAAAAATGAATATAGTGTTTTACACATAGGTATAAATAATCCGAGACACCTATGCACCTTTAGTGACGGGGAGCCAGTTACATCTGTTGATAGTCAAAATGATTTAGAAGTTACTATAAACAGCACTCTTTCGTGGTCAGAACATATCAGTCACGTTGTAAAAAAAGCAAACAGTGTCTCGTATTTAATAAGAAAATCCTTCCAACATCCGAGCAAACAAGTATCACTAAAGCTATATAAGACGTCTATTCGCCCTCTGTTGGAATACTGTGTTAATATATGGTCTCCTTCTCTCGTTAAGGATATATCTTTACTTGAAGGCGTACAGAGAAGTTTCACGAAATGGATACCTGCTCTTAGTAACTTATCCTATCACGACCATCTCCGTAAACTTGACATTTCTGTTTTAAACAACAGACGACTTCGAGGCGACCTTATTTAGGATTGCCGGATACTGTGTGGTAATACTTATAACAGTGACTTCCCTAATTTGTTCCATTTAAATTCGGATCTGCGTCTACGGGGTCAGGAGTTTAAATTATCCAAAGAAAATTTTGAAAACTTCTGTACGACAATATTTCTTTCCAAATATATTGTTATTACTGGAACAACCTACCTTGATCAGTTGTGTCAGCACCTTCCATAAATGTGTTCCATAAAAGTCGACTGGATGAGTGGATGTCACGGGAGGTAGTGTAAGTGAGCGATATATAATTCTTTACCGAGTGCGGGTAATGGCCTGTTTCGTTGGTTTTGTGAAACAAATGTTTATTGTAAGGACATTTTTGTCAATTGTTATTTTACTTTTTGTATATTTGTTTAATTTGCTGTCTACTATGTGTAGTATTTTATTATTTTGTTCATTTGCACAAATACCTGCATATTTTCATGAACTAGAAACTAGAAAATTCTCTGTAGCTACATAATCGTTATTCCATATCACACACTTTACGAGATTTATTCTTGGAATAACTCCATCCGACAGCATCGCAATATTTCTTTTAGCTACTTTAGCATTATTTATTGCATTTAATTTCAGTAGAATCGCAATAATACCTGTTATACGATTTTCCATTCGACGCCACGTCGCTTCTGAAGTAAAATATGAGATATATATTTTTGTGAAAATTTATTATTTACAAGAAAATGCTTTCCTTTATTCCTATTTTCAGTTTCCATATCCGAGAATGGAACGTGATCGTATGTATTGTATTGTAGCTTTGCAAAGACAACATCAATAAATAACGAACGATTTGGATTTAATATTGCTTTTAAAGCTTGGCTTTCCATTGGCGGTATATTATATACCTCGACGATAAAAAGGAATAGCCCGCAATATGTGTAATCTAAACGGCTCCTGCCATCTTAATTTTATTCAGGTTATATGAAAATTCGAATAATATTAAAAGAAATTGGGAAAAGAATGCTACTGGCATTTAAAAAACCAACTAGAGGGAAAAGAAATGTATCAGAATTATACAATATGGAAACTACTTATGAAAAAATGATGATAATAATAATAATAATAATAATAATAATAATAATAATAATAATAATAATAATAATAATAATAATAATAATAATAATAATAATAATAATAATAATAATAATAATAATAATAATAATAATAATAATAATAATAATAATAATAATAATAATAATAATAATAATAATAATAATAATAATAATAATAATAATAATAATGATAATACATTTTACTCTTTATACAGGAAACTGTATAAAAAACGTCCAGACTTAAAAAACTAGGTTACAAAAAATTCAGTCAAAGACTTATCTAATAAATATAGTTTTAATTGTCTCATAAAGGAGACCACATTTTTAGCCAGTTTTATGTCATGAGGTATATGATTATATACCCTTAAACCTAAACATATGGGTGAATTAATTGATACCTTATACCTACAAAATGGTACATGGAGATGTTTATTCTGCCTAGTATTCCTATTATGTACGTTATGATTGGTGACAAATTGTTGTCTATTAACATATACATAAATACACAATTCTAAAATAAAAACACATACTAAAGTTAAGACACCAAGTTGTTTAAAAACTTCCCTGCAAGAAATTGTATTTGAAAGTCCTAAAAGTCTTCGCCAAATTCTTTTTTGAATGATAAAAACATCTGAGGAAAAAGTGGAATTGCCCCAGAAACACACACCGTATCTCAACCTAGACTCAACCTGACAATAATACAAACTTAGAAGCTGCTCAGTGGTGAGAATATATCTGATACTTTTAATTAAGTAATTAAAGGAATTTAATTTATTTACACTGCAATGTGTTTTCCAGTTTAAGAATTCATCAAAAACTATTCCCAGTAACCTGACACTTTGACTCTGTACGACTTGTCTTGCTCCGATTTTGAGTTCTAAATTACAGCATTGTTTTTGCCAATTGTGAAATCTTGAGAAATTTGTTGTTTTAATATTTAAGTACTGATTATGAGCGGAACACTAATCATTTAAAATATTCAAACTATTGTTGCATTTACTCTGTAACCGATCATCAGATTTATCCGATACAAGTAAAGACTGGTCATCCGCATACATAACTAAATGAGTACCCCACTGAAGTGACCCCAGTTCATTTGTATATATTAAAAACAATATAGGACCCAAAATGGACCCCTGAGGTACTCCAACATTAATTACACTTCGCTTAGAATTGACCTCCGCTGCACAACCTTCATGGAAGTATTTTAAATTTACATATTGCGACCTGTTAATAGTATAGTAATGATTTTAGTGTCAAGATATTAATACATTTTGTAAAAACTGTAAGAGTTATAAAATCAACTTTATTTAACATATCAACTGCTCAAAGTGTTGTCGATCAAATTGTTGATACACTTGCAGCCTATAAGAGAATTAATTTCTAACAGGTGGAATTTATTGGTTATAGAATCCGGAAGAAGAGGTGGAATGGAACAACGAAGTAACTGTAAACAATGTTGTTTCTGGTTTCATCAGTGCAACAAGAAGGAAGACGGAAAAGGGTAAAGGCCATGAATACAGAGGAATGACGAATAGCAACCTATATTTATTTGCAGCTTAGAGTCACACAGTTTCAGTTTAAGGTTAAGAGCAACAGCCCAGAAGCAACCTTGTTCGCAGTTGCTTCGTTGTTCCTTTCCATCAGTTTTTTCGGATCTTATTGCCAATAAATTCCACCTGCTCTTGTATTTTTACGATCCTCTAAGTCCCTTTCCTTCATGTATTTGTTTTGGTTGAGAGACCCTGACAGTTGTTGGTTTCTCTTCCGTAGCAACTGTTGCTCTTAGCCTGAAAACCGAGGCTGTGTGACACGAAATAGGTTGCTGTTTGTCATTTTACTGTACTTGTGTACTTTGTCCTTTTTTTTCCTTCTTGTTCTTAAGTTGCGCTACGCTGATGAAGGCCTATAACCCAGAAACAACATTATTCGCAAATGCTTTGCTGTCCTTTTCCACCTTTTTTTTCTGGACTCTATAGTCGATAAATTAATTTACTCTTATACATTTACAATCCGCTCTTCTCAATTTTGTTGCAATTCATCGTTTCAAATAATTGTAATTATTAGGCTTCGTTTTAGATACTTTATTTTTTAAACAATCCTGAATGTGACAATGAATTGGGGTTATATCTGGCTATTTGGCAGGTCTTTCCTGAAAACCTTGTCTCCCAGTCTACTTATAATATATATTCCTGTAATTTCTCAGTACAATATAACTTATCAATTATTTATTTATTATAAATAAATTCTTTACAAATTTACGGTAAATTTAATTTTGTCATAATTCACGCATTCGATAAAATTTTTTTTAAAAAGTTAAAGAAGTGGTACGGCATCACTAGATGTGGAGGTAGAAAAAAGAGAGCCATGCATAGAGTAACGTTGCGTTGTGGACTGAGTAAAGCATCCATTACTTTTGATTTGTTTTTGTTCTATGTATTTTAGATGTTTGTATGGGCAACTATGTCTAAATAAATATTTGTCATTTGAGTTATCAACTGAATAAATTTAAACGTCCTGCTTATGCTGTGATGAAGCAGTAATAAAATGTCGGATATTGTTGCAGCGCGTATTCTAATGCCCGATAAAGTAAAAATGCCATATTTACTCGCGAGTAAATGGTTGCCAAAAATAATGTTCAATCAATACAACTTATTGCCTGAAAACAAGAAATTCCAGAAAAGAACCACTCTGCGGATACCCCTACCAGCATTGAATTATACCTAGAAAACTTATAGCAAATAGCTGGTCACTCGTTAAGAGAACAACAGACGGTTTCGAGCTTATTATCTGTCATAGGTATGCCATAGGTGAGGTAACCGACGAATAACCCTAGCTGTTTAAGTTTATCTAACCCAACTGAAAAGATCGTGGATACGCGGTGCAGACAAGCTACATCTAGCGGCCGAACTGACAAGTCAACTGTTCAAAATTTTGTCCACCAACGTGTAAACATATTTGGGCTCATCTTACCCAATCTGTACCAACTAACAGAAATGTTTCTTGTTCTTGTCCGTTTTCATCTTATAAGTTATTGGTAGCAGCTATAATACGTTAGCGTAAATCATCCCTAGTGTCCACATCGGTGCGATGCATCTCATTTTTTAAATATCCCCACAGAAAGAAGTCCAAAGGATTTATGTCAGAAGATCGTGGCGGCCATGGTACTGATTCTATTTGTCCAATGCGTCGTATTCCTTGAATTTCATTAAAATACTCCCGAATATTTTGTTGCAAATAAGGGGAAGCACCATCGTGCAAGAACCACATTCAGAGTGGCACATCTTCTAGAAGTCCAAGCAAATAACTTCCAAGGACCTGGAGGTAGTGAACTACATACAATCGATTTGGTAATATCAATGGTTCAATCAAGCAACCATCGACAATACCTGCTCAATCATTTAATAAAATGCGTTGTTGGAAATAATCCCGATCAATCGCGTGCGGATTTTCAAAACCCCGAACAGTATTATGAATGTCATACATCCCATTCCGTGCAAAGGTAGCTTCATCACTAACTAATGCGTCAGTTGTAAATCTTGGATTCTGAACATTTCCTTGCAGCACCATTCACAAAATCTAAATCGTAAGAGATTATCCCTTGGTATTAATGCTGTACATTATACGGATGTAATTGAACCTCGTGTATGATCTGTCACACTACTGATTGGGACATTCATTATAAGTACTTGTTGAGTGATTTGTCTGGTACTTTTCAGGGATTTAGGGATTCTCTTCAACAATCTCCATCTCTTCTACGATTCGAAAATCGTATACAGATGAGAAGGTAGGTACCAAACTATTTTGTCTTATTTCACCACAAATGAAAACGTTATCCATTAACTCCGAGTTGATATACAAATAAGACATTTTTGACACTTGAAAAACTAATGTAACCACTATCGGAAAAACGTTAATACTCAAATCGGATATCAGTATTCGGAATAACCTGGATCTACATATGGAGAGAGAGATAGCACACTGCATACAACGCACAACGCGGAGATTACAGTAGCCCAGCAATGTAAAGATTGAAAATACTACAACTTTTTTTTTTTTGGAAACTGACGATTTTACAAACATATTTTGACGATATTGACTCATCTATTCCCAATTTGTTTGGATAAGTTGTAAATTACCCTGTATGTTTAATTTTGCTAACCTTGTTTGTTGTACAAAATGTATTTACACGGTGCAGTAAACAGTATTATATTCTCCTTACCGTAACCTACTTTCTTACAAAGGTTTTTACGTCCTTGGTACTAAGAGTAATTAATCACTTCTTTATTAAAATGTAGTTAAGAATGTAACTGAGAAGGTTTTCCTACAATCATAAAGTGTTTTTTCTGGAAAATAAATTACAATAAAAATCCTATTAATGCTCGCCTTCGGCTTTATACATTTTTTCGTAGTATGGCAAGAAGCAATTTGTTAGAGAAAATTTATGTAATATTTACCCTCTGTTCTAAACAAAGGAAGTAAGAAATAAAAGGTTTTGACAAAACATGTTTTCCTAAAATGATTGATGAACTTCTAACTTGTAACAGATCAAATGTTATTATCTCGTACTCAAAAGATCAACAAAACATACATACCATCAACCATTATTCCATTTTCTGTGCGTTGAGATAAGAATCGATATATTTTATGAATGAAAGCTACCGACAACGATTCTTGCTGAAAATTACTTAGCCATATTTCGTTTTTGTTCAATTTTTCCAAAAGAGGGACAATATCAACAAACATTTTATAGCATAATAGGTCTGTGCATAAAATATACTGGGTGCAAATCAGTAGATCAAGGTACATATTCTTTGGACCAAAATAATGGGATTTGTCTTACGCCATTTTCATTTTGGAGTTCTATTTTTAAAATACAGTGTAATTTTGGTTTAAAATGTCAAAGCATGAAAAAAAGGAGGTTTGTAGAACCCACAGACCCGCCACTAATTTTTTTGAGTACGCCTATGCTTTCAGAATACTTTTTTTAGATATAGCGTGTTTTTATTTTTTTATGTGGCATGAGATAACATTCCTATTATTTTCTAAACTCTATATTATTTAGTTCTTAAATGTTTAAAATTAATTGCATTTGTAGAAAACACTGTTTCAAGAATTCAGCACTTTTTTAAAGGTATTTCTATTACGAATAACTAAAAGAAGAAAAATACTACGTTTTTTAACTTCATAGTTGTTTATAGCACCTATAAGCCTATCATTTTCAACTAATATCAACATTTTGTGAACATACCTATTATATATTATTTTTTAATAAATATTAATATTATAAATATAAAATCTGTTGAGAAATATGAACATTCAAAGCCAAATGTTACAATAAATACGACCATTATATAAAAATACAGTAACCATGATTTAAATTTTCTGGCAAATGACATGACACGGGTTCAATATCTAACTTCCAATAATTCCCTATCAAACATTAATTTTAAATCCATGCTGGAAATGCCAATCTCATGTTACATGTTGATTTTCAATCTCCCAAACATGATTATTCATAAAATTAAAACATCGCGTCAAATAAACATGCTTTATCCGTAAATAATATTTTGCCTATAAATATTGGATCAACGTCTTACTGACTTTGAATAAAATAGACAAACTGCAAGTAACCTAAGATCAGGTCGTAATAAATTTCGATTATAGAAATTCTCGTTTCTGGTTAAAAAAGTCAACACTTTCAGGACTGTAGGTAGTTGTTTAGCAATATTTCCTTGAACCAGCAAGTGTAAATTTACATGGAAATCAATTTTTTAGAAATGATAGTACATGCTCAATACTCTCTAAAATATTATTTTTTTAAACCAAATAAATAGTCGAGCTACAATTCATTTTTTAAACTTCACTTAAACGTCTGCGTCACCACTAGGTAATAACTGACCTTGTACCAACCTATTTGAACCAGTTGTACTAACTTTATGACATGCGACCCTAGTCTATACTGCTAGATATGCTAACAGAAAGGGGGGGGGGGAGGCACACAGGCATAAAAACAAACGACCAGCGTTAGTTCAGCATTGTGTTTTAATGAGTATAATTTTATAGAAAAAATTTAAAGTGTTATTCAGTATGCTTCTAAGCAGCAATACCTCGCAGGTGGTATAGGAATTTGCTTTCTAATAATAAATTATTAAAGTTTAACATTTGTCAACTGTGCATGCTACAGCACCTATCTCACGACTAGTGCGCCTGGTTGTTCACATTAGTTTGTTCAGCATACAAACAAGTTTACAAAATAAAACACTTTTCAGGACAAAATTTAAGATAATAAAATTATATCCTTCTAAAGATTAAAGGTAATCCTCATATAAATATGACCAATATTCAAAGTTATACCCCGTAGCACAGAATCGTTATTAATGTGACAAAAAAATATCGACCAATTGCATTTAGTTTAATTTTGAATATCTTTTTGGACGTTTTTACAATGTAAAAAAATGCTTTTCTTCTAACCATCATGTATTAGCTCACTGCAGACTATGCGTGAATTCGCGATTCGCAATGCGTGATGCGTGGTTTGTAAGGAATTCGTGCATCACGTTATGAATGGAAGCCTTAATATCACAGTATGCTAGACTAATTTAACTGAAATTACACAATGTAATATTAATCAAGTATTCTCTTTTCATACAAAAGTTACAAGGGTATGGTTTAATAGTAATTTCCTTATCCTCCTTGAGTTTTATGCCGATAAAAGAAATAAACAAGTTACCTATCATGGCTAAATCTTGTATGCTTTGTCAGGAGTACCTCAAGGATTCAATTTGGGTCCTCTTTTGGTCGCACCTTATATAACTGATTTTCAGTTCAATTATTTTCACTGATAATTAAAAATAGTTTTGCAATATTTGGTTCTGTGAATTGTATTGTATAGCTAAATGTGTCTCAGTTAAATGTTGCTGTGGAAAAAGATACAAGGTGTCAAAAATGAATTTTTTCTCTTTTTGTAATATCTCGAATATCGTTCAACCGATTGCCACCAAATTTGGTAAAGAAACACTTTTGAAGAAAATGAATCATAATTTATTAATTAAATCAGATTCAGACATTGAGAGCGCCACATTAGCAATGCCTGATGATGAATTTCTCTCTTATTTTTTGTTGATAAAACGTTCTGATCCAGTTGACTACAAATTCTTATTTGGGCATCATTTCTATGTAAATAAGGTACATTTGGTAGAACTTGATAATTTCTACCGCTTTCGAGAAAACTGACTCAAAAGATTTTTGCTTACGCGCGACTTCAAAAATTTATTTTCAGAAAATCTTGTCTTTAACATCTTGAACAAAAAACAACATAGCATGGTATGTACATGCCAGATTAAAAATAATAATAACTGCATAGTTGATTTTTGAATATTTGTTAGAGGATAACCAAATGTATTTTTCGTTGTAAGGAAATTTATTATCAAGAGAATTAGATAATGCATAGCATATGAGTAAATTTCAGGTTTTTTTCCAAAGTTACTACAAACAAAATAAATGATTCATTTCTCGAGTTTTATTTATAAAATTAATAATCCGATTAACTACACAAATATTTTATTTAAGAAAGTACAAGGATTACGGCTCAAAGAATATGTCATAACTAACTAGCAAGGTTAAAGTATTATTATTTAAATAAACTGCAAAAAGCTGACTACACATTAATTTTATCTGAGGTTGATATTACGGATTCTTAATAACTAAGTTATGAACTGGAAGTTATCTACCAAAAAAAAAATATAAATATACAGGGGACATCACTCTCGTACCACAATATTGATTTTTTGAAAACAAATCAGTAGCATTTTTGAAGTCGCATGTATGCAAAAAATGTTTGAAGTCATTTACGTAGAGATAACGCTTGGATAAGATTTTGTAACAAGTCAAATGAGAACATTTCGTCAACATAAAATAAGAGAGAAATTTATCATCAGGCATTAATAATGTGGCGCCCTCTATGGCCAAATCTGATTGAATTCATAAATTATAATTAATTTTCATAAAAAATATCCCTAGCAAATTTGGTGACAATCGGTTGAACGGTACTCGAGTAATTAAAAAAAACAAGAACAAATAATGTCATATTGACACAACATATTTAACTATATTTGATATTTTGTCCAAAAGATGGCGGCGCCCTTGCTCTAGGCCTATTATTAATGTATAACATAAAATTACAATAGAAATAACAAACTGAAATAACTGCCTCTCATTTACGTAAATGTAATTGAAACAAAGCTCTTAATAACCCACAGATACATCCTCATGCATACAACAAAACTCGCATCATAATTGGGATATATCCCTTGTCCGTTTCATGTAAAACGCTTATTTGCTTACATTCCAACCTATTCAAAAGCAGCAAAGCCAATCTCGGAACCATTTATTTATTTACCTGCAGTGCAATAACATCGCTATCGGCCAGAATGGCAGGAACAACAAAAGTGCCCTCGCCGTTTGATATTTCAATATCCTGGGAGTATATGGAAGTGGTATTATCATAGACTTTAACGCGGACTCTCACTGACTTCTCGGTGCTCATTGCTTCCACCTGAAACACAATAAAACCGGTGAAACCGTATATCGATACAACATGGTAGCGATAACACTAATAAAGGGAGCATTCAGCTCAACGTATTTACCTATGGCGGTGTAGATGCAAAGCGGTTATGATAACTTTATTCAATTTTGCATGGAGGCTGGCAGATAATGTGAATACCTATATCTTTTAATGGGACGTGAGCGTTCGATGATTGTGTGCAACCGTTGTTTTAGCAGTTACATGGAGAGCTTTGATCGGATATTACACATAAGTAAATTACTTAAATGTTGCCAGTTTCCAGCATATGAAATACCTGATTTTGTCTATTAACTGTTAGATGTGTATAGGTATGGAATCTCACCAACCTTTATAGTTTGTTAATTATGTTCCTGTTTTCTTTAAACATTTATAATTTTTATAAAATTTTTACTTCGACGTTTCGCACATTCACGTTCAACTTCGCAATATAAACTGAACTCTGGTTTCTTAGGTCCTCGAGAACGTGTCTAGAGTCAAATCGCATATAGCCTGGAATGTTCTAGAAAAATCAAAATAAAGATATTTTTAAGCAAACAGGAACATAATTAATTCCTCCTTCTTTGCTTCTTCATATTTAATTATAGCTCTTTGGGTATATTTATTCAGTTACATAAACTTTTACATAAGAAACAGAATAATTTCGGGTGATTTCTTTGGCAGTTTTGTAAATGAAAACACTATTGTTACTTGATAGTATAAGATAGTGAGAGCAATGCAATGAGTTATCAGGATATAGGTAAAGGAGTGCCATATAAACTTCAACGTCAGAGAATTTGCAATTCACTTGTAACCACATTTCTCATATGTCACAGCTCAAAATTCGACAAATAAATACCATGTAGAGCTACAAGAAATTTATAACAGATTTAGCACCCTGGCATAATCGATTAAAAATAGTTAGTCGTTTATTGTATTTGTTAGAAATTGAAAGTGAAATGAAGTACTTAGAACATGTTACCATATTTGTCACATCTTCCAAATCTGTCTTGAACAAGTTAAGTTCTTTCGTAGAACACCTTTATCAAACAACTACTGAAAACCTCATAAATTTGTTATTGTAGAAAATGATCGTTTACAATTCTCATTATGAGAGTTATGTAGCACTGTCTCTAACAAAATTTTTAGATAATAACTAAATATATGGGGGCTACGCCATGTAGCAAAGCTATAGCAAACAACTAAAGTCAACAACTCACCATACTGGTTTTGTGCTTATTGGCTCTCATTAGTGTGCCACAGGTGAAGTCTTTGCGTTCTCATGATCACTTCTGTCGGATTAAACAGAGTTAAAACAACTAGAGTTAGTCTAGAGTTAGTAGTTCACCTATGACATACTGATGCGAGCTAATAAGCTCGCAACAAGTATGTGTGTGTGGTGGGCTATTAACAAGTGACTTTAGCTGTTTTCTATATGGAAGCTGTTGATATTATTTCATCGCGATCATTGCTGTAGATCTGCTGTGAACTTTCATAATCTTAAAGATCTTCATATAGCTTTGGCCTTCCAATGGACTTCACAATTTTGACAGCAGTATAGCTCAACCTCAGATTTTCCTAAAGTATCCTCTACCAGACCAATGTTGCTCAGATATTTCTTTGATTATACAAAGTTAGCAATTGTACTAGTATTCTTATTAATCGGTACCTATAGTTTACTAATAATGTCTCTAAATTTATGATGATCAAAGATTAGATTTTTACCTTCATTTCTATTAACTGTATTGCATAATATGCAATGGCCATGATCTCCGCATGGAAGGCATGCGTTCCTAGACCGAGGAAAACTAGAGCTCATTTTTTAACCCCGTATATTTCAGTGTACACAGGCCCAGCTTGATTTTCGTCTTTGAGTTGGTCTAAAATCAAATGGCTAACAACCAATTTGATCATACATGTTTTCATATACATCCCCTTATTTTCGAATAGTTGATGGATATTGTTGTTGTGACCTCCCTGGATCAGGTTGTTTAATGGCGGTAGGTTTGGCAAGACCTTTAATGATAGTCAGTTAGCCTCTGAATACAACTTAGAAGCAGTTCCGTCTTTTACTGACATTAACTAATCTTAAAACTGATAATTGTCTTAAAATTATATTAAGACGATTATTAATCATATTTCTTAAATTTGCATGCACTGTTTTCTATTAAATTTTTTCACATAATGTCTTCAGTTCATCTAGCTAAACCAGATAAACTAATTTTTTAATTACCAGAAAGAAATAAAACTTATAACCACATTACTAACAAATAAAAATGCAAAACTATACACAGCTGCTTGCTCTATTACCCTCTTTAATAAGATAAGCAAGAGCTAATTTAAATATTGCTCTTAATATAAAACAAAATATAAATACTTTAGTGCAATGCGTACACATTTCTCCACTCTCCCATTTATTGCTAGTTTCCTGATTCATGTTCCTACTTAATAATTGTGTCAGACTGCCTTCAGGAAAATTCTATACAAAGGGTATAATGGTAATGCAGGCAAAATAATCAACATATTCCTTAATTGATGTAAACTCAGTTACAACTTGGCTTAGAGCTATTGTTATTCACAAATGCAATCTGACTTTGAATCCGCTTCGTATTTAGAATTTGTATGTATTGAAGAATTGTGATCCTCAATTTGACGATATAAAACTCTTGCAAAATCAATAATAAGTAACAAATTTTGATTAAAATCTTCAACTCCGCTTTTTAAACCAATTTTTCTAACTTTTACTTCCAGAATCTTTGTCATATGTATAAGTAAATATTCTCTGGACTGAGATGCCGATATAATCCATCACCATTAGGTCTTACTTACCTTCCCAGAGAAAGGCAGTCCAGGCTTATATCTGCGTCTCATTTCTCTTCCAAATCTCAGCTCGACGTAGTGCTCTTCCGCTACCGCGACGTCAGGAAGCCCGTTTCCAACGCCTGGCGCAATCTCTATGGGAGTTGAGAATTCCGTCGACTCCACCTCCACGTGTACCAACCACTTTCCTGATCGCACGTATTCGGAGAGTGGCAGGGTGAAGGATTTTACACCTGCAACAAAATAAATGCGCCTGAGAAAATGAAGTTAACTTGAAATGGAAACGCTTATATAGATATTTTTATATACAGGGTGTTCTGGATAGGTGAAATGACTGTTAAAGGAGAAAAAGTGTTGGTTGAAAAATGAACTTCTGGGATTCAGCTTTGCTTGTTTAAGAAACAAAATATGCCATAATTTCAAATCCAGTATTCCTTGGAAATTTGGAAAAAATGTTTTTCACCAGTAAAGTGTTATTTCTGTACGAGATATGACAAAATGTTATTAAGAAAAGTATGTGCAAAGTTTCAATGTCCTAAACTTACTTTCATTTTTGCTCGATTTTCAGATTCCTTACGCTAGTGAAGTACCGTTTCAGTATGAAATGCAAGAAAATGTTATTAGAAAAAGTTTTTTCTCAGAATAAAAAAGTGAGTATATGAGTAGTGGTGAATCCAGAAGGCCATTTCTCAACATCAAAATTTGTTCTATTTTGCAAGAGTCGGTTTATTTATCCGAGGACACTCTGTATGTATAGGGTGGTCCTTTTTCCTTCTTTGGCATTTTGGTAACAGCATTAATTACATAATAATATTTTAAACTTACTAATTAGCTAACTACTACGTTGTAAAACAAAATAAGATTACTGAGCGTAATAACTAAATCTCGGAAATCTGGACAAAATGCTTTATCTTTGACGTGAAAAACCTAGGTGGAGAACAAAATTTTTACAACGTAAGAATAGATAAAGTCGTCCACTTTGAGTTTTTTTTCCTTTAAAAAATAATATGTGACGGCATCTAATTAATTGAGGAAACGGGAAACAGAGTATTTGTGGAAACTTAAATCTCTTAGGGTACTTGATTTTGTTTCTTGATTGCAGATTGATACACTATTAGATTACCAAAAATTGTTATCAAAAAACGTTTCTCAGAAAATTTAGTGTTATTCTATTCTTGCAGAGTATATACGCACGCATCTTCAATTTTTTATTCTAAGAAACTCATCTGAACGATATTTTGTTGTATCTTATATAAAAAAGCTACTTTACTAGCAAAAATATGAACGTAAACAAATATCTAAGTAAGCCTAAACCATCAAAGTTTTGCTCAAATACTTGAGTATACATTCTCAAAAAACTTTTCTTAATAACGTCGGTGGCATTGTCTCCATAAATTACACTTTACCGGTGAAGATGAGAAAAGGGATATTAAAATTTTGCGGACATGTAAGTTTCTGATTCTGAAAATTGTTCTTAATATTTTGTGATGGCAGATCAGACAATAAGCGGAGCAATAACAATTTCACATGACGGTATTTATTTAAGGTGAAGCCATTTCATGGTTTTATATGGAAATCTATTACAAAACTAAAAGTTGGTCTTACATCTTCATTACAGAAATAGAGCGAACTTCACTACTAACTAAAAATTGTAGCAATCTATCCTTTTAAAGGGTCGGCCTGAAGATGTTTAATATTATCTAGATGATTCGAGGCAAAATAATTAAATTTGGACCAATGAATTAAATTTTTATGCTGAATTCAAAAATTTACATAAAATTTAGGTGCTTTATTCAGAAGTTTATGGAAAAGGGTTAGCTTAGGTTATTTTCAGCCTTAAGTTTTTTGTTAGAAATTATTTTTACCATTGTACCACAGAAATTTAAAATCTATCATGTTTCACATTGAAAAGGTATTCTTGTCCGACTTAAAATACACCGTTTTCCAGTAAAAAGAATTTAAAGTGGTACATGCAGATTGTTATGTAACGGAAAAAATCTTTGAGCATTTTATTGTTCCCAGAATGCAGGAAACTGTCTTTGATGCATTAGGATTGTTTGCAGAGCAGTTGAAACTAATAAAGCAGTGGTAAAAATTTATTAAAATAAAATAAAATAGTCGTACGTTTACAAAATTTTATTAAATGACTGGACTATTAATGGACTGAAATGTAGGCATGAAGCATTCTACATGCAGTAAACACCAATGAAAGCTGTAGATCTTTATCGCGTTCGAAATATTTGCTATTTCCGGACACCCTGTAAAGAGTCAATGGGAAAAACTAGGTTTATTTAAACCAAATAAGTATTTCTTACTTTCTTTTTGCATTACTTTTTACTTACGAGCAAAATTATTACAGACACAAGCGCATGCATTAGAGGTAGTTTTTGAAAACATGCGACAAAATTCGCTCGTTACTGTCCGACGTTACTGTTGCTAATGTAAACAGGATAGCGAGTCAACGCGCTTTAACGTCTAGAGGACCTTGCGCTACACTTTTTGTTGCTAGTCTAAGCATTGTATAATGATAGAATCGCAATTTATGTTTGACTTAAGGAAGGTGTGAATATACAGTATACGCCAAAAGTATGGAATAAATTCAATAAAAACAAAACAATTATTTTTTGGGAAAAACCCTCGAACAGGTCGATTTTTAATTTTATTTGTTTTCGAGTAATGACGTCATCGATTTTTTTTAAATGGCAACACCATATTTTTTTCCTTGATTCTGAAAAATCGTTTAATTCTCTTTCAGACAGTACTAAAATTTTGCCTTCTTACATAGGAAAGTTTTCGATTAAATGACGATTGAATGTTAGAAAACGTAAATTTTATCCATAAAAAAGTAACAATTCTGAGGTATGTAAAATAAAATACAATTGATTAAATTTTATACTTAAATTAAATGTTCGAATTGCCATCCACCAACTTCTTGACAATGCGCAAGTATGTGAAGAAATTCTTCTTGCACATTATGAATGATTTCTGGGGTAACTCTGCGTATTTCGTCCCGAATGCGATTTTGAAGTTCTTCTAATTTACGTGGTTTATTAATGTACACTTTTGACTTCAAGTGTCCCCATAAAAAATAGTCAAGAGGTGTAAGATCTGGCGATCTTGCAGGCCATTCTATCGGTCCGCGTCTGCCGATCCACCTCCCAGGAAAACAGTTGTCCAAAAAATCGCGTACAGGGCGCGCATAGTGCGAAGGTGCACCGTCTTGCTGAAACCACATGGTATCGTCAGCAATGTCAGGGCCATTATCCAATATCTGCAAGTTTGACGGTTTACTGTACCATTCAGACAAAATGTGGCCTCATCTGAAAAAAGTATTTGCCGGTGTAAATTTCTATTTCGTTGACATAAATCCATTAGATTTTCGCAAAAGTGTAAGCGGCGATCGGGATCATCTTCATTGAGTTCCTACACAAGTTGAATTTTGTAGGGATGATATTTTTACTTCCTCAAGATACGTAGCACTGTGCTCTGACTAGTGTCATTGTTTAATGCAACCAATCGTGAAGAATTATGAGGATTATCCACCATACTTATCAAAATGTTCTTTTTCTGATTTTCGTTAATGCTTGGACGTCCAGGTTTCGGAATATTTACAACATTGCCAGTTTCTCTAAATTTAGACTCTACCTTACTGACTGTTGATTGGCGTTTTCATTAAATAAATCGCAAACTTCCTGCTGAGTGCTAGTCATATTCCCGCATCCAATAAGAATTAAAATTTCAATTCTTTGAGTAACAGTTAAATGTGCCATAATACTTTAAATTGAATAATAATTTCTATGTCGCTTACAATACTTATTAGAAAGTCGGTGTGACAATGACACTTTGCAAAGATTTTCACCTACGTGATCCATAAAAGAACTATGGAATTTGATATTTGCTTTATTTTAATTGATTTACGTTTTCTAACATTCAATCGTCATTTAGTTGAAAACTTTCCTATGTAAGAGGGCAAAATTTTAGTACTGTCTGATAGAGAATTAAACGATCTTTCAGAATCAAGGAAAAAAATATGGTGTTGCCATTTAAAAAAAATCAATGACGTCACTACTTGAAAACAAATGACATTTGAAAATCGCATTTTACGCTAAAATATGTATTTTTTAAATTAAAAAACGACCTGTTCGAGGATTTTTCCCAAAAAATAATTGTTTCGTTTTTATTGAATTTATTCCATACTTTTGGCGCATACTGTATGCTTCACTAAAAATTTTATTTTTCCTGTATGAAGAAAACTCCAAGTATGGGCTATGCCGGTGAATTCACAATTTAAGAAGTCAGTTTATGCAAGAAATATGAAGGTAAATATGAAATGATGTGGCTTGGATGACCCTTCCCACTTCCGCAAAATTTATTGACATCAGAAAAAATGTTTTGGTATTTAAGAAAACTCGGAGAAAAATCCTATAAATGCCACTGGCTACAACGCAACATACACATTACTTTTCCTTCTGTATAATATTTAAAGATTATAATATTAGGCGATAGATAAAATGTAGAAAATCTCCTCGAACCGAATTGGATATGGTAAACATGCGAGTTTCATAAATGTAATTTAGTCCGCATTCAGTTCTCGTGATTGCACGAATGCAAAGGGAGCGTCCGATGTTAATAAACAACTTCAACTAAACTAAGTTAGGACACAAAGAGCCATTGCGGTGACCTAAACATCGACATCTGCCCTCTTCTGTACTTAGCGAGGCCCCAGTTGTATAGTAATTGAAATTTGATGGACAATCGTTTGAAATGGTCAACCAAGCGTCCAATATCCCTTCGGGTCCTACCTACTCAATATTTCTAATTAATGAGAAACTAGCGGTCAATACCTTCATCCAGAGCTACTTGATCCCACAAGGCGACCTTTGTTCCTGCTGGATCCTTCACGCTTATGCTGCCGATGGAGCCGGACGCGATCTGAAGATCGTGGTCGAGTGCTAGCACCCAAAAAGAAACTGCAACAAAATAAAGTCTGAGAATAAAATTGTATGTAAGTATATGTAAGTAAGTATATGTATATGTATTGTATATGTAAGTAGGTACTCAAAATAATTAATTGTTCATCAAAGTATTTGGTAAATCACAAATTATTAGGTAATATTTTTAGGATATCCTCTAATAGGAAAGAATAAGATAGATGGTTATAACTATATACAATTTTTTTGCTATGTGTTATGTATGTTTGGCTTGGCACTAAGGAAATACCAGGATGGTTTTAGAAATCATAAATCAACTACAGACTATATCTTTGCATTAAAAGAAGTTTTACTGAACTGTTCCAATCTTCGTACTTTTTGTTGATTTTAAAGGTATAATAGAGAATAAGAGTAGAACTAATTGCGGCCTTAGAAAATGTCAATATCCCATCCATATCTATTAGATTTGTAGTAATAGTCAGTCAAATTAAATGGAAGATTAGGCAAAAAGGCAAAGTAAAATTAATATCGAACCTATTTCAAAGAAAAAGCGATTAAAATCAAATTGAATATATTACCAAAATATTTGATGAAATATTTATTCTTGTAATACAATTAACAGTTTATGTACTGAATAGCATTTGATGAATTTATATATTTGGCAGATTCTGACAGTATCGTCCATATAATATGTAATAGTAACAACTACAACATTAGATACTAAAGTCACCATCTTCCACATTCGAAGTCTTTCAAATGTAATAGTCTTTTTCCAATAACCAAGAAATCGAAGGTGTTTTCTAAAGAAATCAATGAGTTTTTATACGATTCTGATGATACAATGTACTTAATGATAAAGTTGCAGTTTAATTTAAGAATTTACGGAACATACAGAAAGAAAGAACTGCATTGATCGACTAGAGCCACTAGAGCCTACAATCAAGCTAGTTTCAAAATTCTCTAGTAAGTAAAAGTAATAGTATCAGTGTAAATTGATTGAACAAATGATACATCTTTTAAAGACAAATTTGAAACCAATTTTACTAAAGTGATACTAAGATAATACAAAAGCATTGAGAGATTTATATTATTTTGTTTCTTAAGAATTTACGGAACATACAGAAAGAAAGAACTGCATTGATCGACTAGAGCCACTAGAGCCTACAATCAAGCTAGTTTCAAAATTCTCTAGTAAGTAAAAGTAATAGTATCAGTGTAAATTGATTGAACAAATGATACATCTTTTAAAGACAAATTTGAAACCAATTTTACTAAAGTGATACTAAGATAATACAAAAGCATTGAGAGATTTATATTATTTTGTTTCTGACTGATTCTATTTGTTTATTTTAGAACAAATCACATATATAGGGTGTTTCAATTAAAATTTCCTACCTGAGAAATATCGGAATAAAAAATAACAAAAAAATCTGAGACACGTCGATTTTCGTTTCAAGGGGGACACATTATGACGTAAGGGTTGGTGTATTGGAAGTTACTCCTTGGACAGTTAAAGTTAAACAAAAGTTTAACTGATAGAGTATGAAGTTTTTGTATTGACAGATAAACGAAAAGTCAAAACAATTTTTTTTTCGAAAAATTCTTGAAAATGTCCTCAGACAACGCTCGTAATGCTACAAAATGTTCGTTCGGAAATTCAGCAAAGATTTTGTTGCTGCATGGAAGCGTAAGAAAACCAATTTGAACGTTTAATATGATAACATTAATTTATTGATATTTTGTCTTATTATTTAAGAGATGATTTTATTGCCATATCCAAACCAAAAATTAAAAAGTCGTATGTCGTCGTGAGCAGAATTGAAAAAGCTTTAAAATGAGTGGCACTCAACATAGGTTACATTTAAAATTTAAGGGTATTTTACGCACCTGCCTAAGGGGTAACTTCCAAAACAGCAAAATGTATGCCTCAGGTTTTCTTTGTTTTTTTTTAATTCCGATATTTTCTAGGTGGAAAGAAAATAAATCAATGGATATTTTCTCTGTGTTCAGAGTTCATTGGTTTGAGAAATCTCACGCAAGGCCCGTTAAATATATTCTTTTTTAATGGCATCGTATTTTATGCGCTACCTTACCCTTAATAAGCTTCCTGGATTTAATGACTCATACGTATAAACTTATATCATCCCTCTAATTAATTTCTTTTAATGACTACTCTTGATCACACTAAACTTCCGTTATCAATCATGAAACATTATTATACCGGGACAGAGTTCTTGCCCTCTGCTTTCCGTCCCCTTCACACGGTTTCGGATATATCACATGCCGTTTATGACAGAAATATAAAATAAGGTTTCTTCGAAGATATTATTACAAAAGTTCATGGGGAGTGATAATTTATGTTCGGTCGAGATGACAGTTTAATAACCGTAGACTGAGTTATCCTTCGACCAGGAATCTTTTACTTTTTAGTTCTTAACTAGTTCAGCCTCACTTGCACGTTTGCGTCTAGGTGGCCGTGATTAATTATTTACTGGAAGTTCGTAATATATGTGTATCTATATTGCCTAAACACAACATTAGTATTTTATAAGCGAATGTATTCATTAGTATTTTATGAGAGACTATACTAAAGACTAATTTCAATTAAGAGATAAAAAGTAGAAATATCTATAAGTATCACTGACACTGCTCTTAATTAACGTGCTTAGTCTCCATATATATTTTTTTACACAAGGTTAACTGTGATTAAGTATGAATATTTTAAGAGGTGATAGAGAAAAATTAGATAATGGAATCGTCCATCAAAAAATTTCCAAACTTATTTATAAACAATATTATACCCCTAGTCATAGCCGACTCTCGCCTTCTGTCAGCCGCGAGGTTAGGTATATTTCGCAAGTCAAAGCTGTCAAAAATAGTGACAGGAAATGGCGCTGTCCCGTGTATCGATTTACGCTGCTTTGAAGGAAAAAAAATATTTCCAAAATGTAGATGATCATTTAATGATTTATTGCGAAACGCGATATGGTAGTATGGTATTTATTTTCAGGATTGATATTTGGAGAGATTTCAATAATGTTGAATCATTTTCTGTTTTCTTACTTGTTTATATTAAAACTTGCCATTGCAAAGATTTTGGTACTTGATGAGTGCTTACTGGAGGACTTGTTCGTCCTCTCGATCCTACTTTTTGTTTGAAGCGAGGTACTCAGCTGGTCGACTACGACCAGCTGGATTCTCTCCTTCCGAAAGAACCACAAAGAAAAAAGACACACGCAAATGTACATAAACACATAAAAACACTGTCACACGTTTACCTTCAAGGCATTATAGGAGTTGCTCAATGTGGTTCAAAGTGGCATAATATTTTGTCTACTCTAAAAACGTCTTTGGTATTAGGCTGTCACACGATAAGATGCACTTGTCACGCTTCTCATAAATCAGCACATTATCCATCGTCTCGGCATTTGAATACGATATGTTTGTATATACATTAAAAAAATACGCAAAAAATTAACACCACAGAATACCTAACAGTCTAGCACCATATGCGATATTATTTTTTTCATAATTTAATGCAGTCGCATTTCATTCTTATGGTAATGATCAACTGCATTCTTCTAAAGCATACTTACTTAACCTATGAAGCCTTATTCTGACTTATCTGATAGCAAAGCTTGTGAAGCTTATATAATCAATAGTTATGTACATCTTTATTGGTCACAAAATTGCTAATTGTTACACATATATAAAAGTGTTCTTCAAACTTGTAAATTTGTAACAAGTACTAACTAAAGATCAAGTATTTGGAACATTTCATTTTTTAAATTCAGTAGAGTAATTAATATACCTTGAAAATGGTTTTCTCAATGACTGCCATTATGTCAGAAACGGTTTTTCTTACATAGGAAACTCATCTGCAGATCGCATTAATCAAAATAATCCACATCCATCAATATGGGAATTGGTATCATGAATTCTAAGAATTTACCACTTTCGTTCCAGAGTGTTACTGGTGGTGAAAAATGGTGCCAACGCCAATGCCAAAATCAGAAAGTAATGGCCTAGCACTAAAAAAAAATCTAAACAAAGGCTCATACCCATTCACGTAAGCTCATGTTGTGCATTTGGTGGATCCAATAAGGCGTCTTCTACTATGAATTATATCTACATATTCATGCTGCTAGGATCCCGCAAGTGGCTATTCCACATCTACCGTATTCTTCTAATACAACAGATTTCCCTCTCTTTCGCTCTATATTGACAAAAATTGTCTTAATGAAGCTATCAGTCTTCTTTAGACGTAGATATGTTGATAAAAAATACTAAACAATAAAGGAGAATACTTACTTATCCTTAATTAGTGCATGTATTGGCTTTATTAAAAAGAAATAAATTTTGATCAATAAAATTATTTGCTGCAAATACTTTTCCATTCACCAAAAAACGTTTCATAAATATTCAAATAATGGTCAATACTTGTAATTCAATTTATTTACAAGTACTGTTATTTAATTTCAGTTAATGTAGATTTTTTCATTACTACCACTCGTTTTATTCGAACTATAAAATTGATTTGTAATGAAAAGGTATTTTGCTGGTTATTTCAAAATACCCGAGCTATTCCGCATGAACACCGATCCAAACATATGAAATGTTTGGAATGTGAAATGCATGCCCATACGGCTGAAATATGCTGCCGATTCTTGTCCACAATGCCTGTATGGTCGAAGAAAATAAATTGACCACATGTTTTAAGACTGTCAGAATAATACTATGTATCATATTACTTATATGACACAAATAATATGGCACTTTCTTTCTCAATCTTAAATATGTCAATATACTTCATTTAAGGTAATCGGCTTTATGTACGAGTATTTTAGAAACAGGAATATGCTTATATCACTTAAACCATTTTGTTGATGCATGTATTAGGATCTTGCAAATAGGGATTTTCAGCTTCAAAGTGATCAAGGATCTCAGATATGTACAATTATGTACGTGGACGCAGTACGGTGTATTTTTTCAAACAAATCCTTTAGGACATTACAATATTTTTCCAACAACAGTATGCAAGTACGAAAAATTTTGATACAAATGCAGTCCCCAAATGCATCATTTCTGAAATACAAAATGATTTACTCTTTCAGATTTTTTTATTTCTCTTACATACTTCCAAATAATATTATTATAGTTCTACATAACTATTTAAAGATGGTCAAAACTAAAGAATGTTATTATGTGTTACGTGACATCAAGCAAATAAATTTAAAAAATAAATCAAAATGTTAAATATGAATCACTTGCGGAAGTTGTATTTTATCAGAACAAGGTCAGTGTCATTCCAATAAAAATAGGATTAAGGAATTTAAACTCACTATAAACTAGAACCCTATAAATTATTTCAAATGGCAATTTGTGCACTTTGTTGTTTCAACAAGTACCGAATGTTAAAAGTTATACACGAGTAAAATAAATACGATAATGTAAAAAAATATTATTATAACCAAGAAAGAACTTTACTATAACTTTTTTATTTAATAAAGATTGTCATATCAACACGTTTCGCTTACGAAGATTCATCAGTCACTTCATTTTGCCTTTCTACAGGTTTCAGAAATAGATGAAATTAAAATATATTAACAAATATACATTGTTTAAAAAATTAATAGCACAAAATTCATATGTTAGAATGCATGTGTATGTTTTTTATTTGTATTAATCTAGGTAAGTTTGACATTGTTTCAAATAATTTTTATTCATTGTATATTTAATACCCATTTGTATTTACATACCGTTTAATAAGTAAGTAATCTTTAAAACACAGAAATAGATCAGTTCTCTTCTATTATGACTTAATTGCTTGCTAATTTACGTCTGAAATTGGATTTGAATTTTCAATTAATAATTTATCTACACCAGTTATATTTCTCTCATTAGTAAATGTAGCTAGATTACTTTTAGTTATAAATATCTATTGAATTCAGATAGCTATGGACATATTTCAACATTGCTATATTTGGTAAAGTCTTCGGATTAACCAAATATCGCAACCAACGTTCTAGTTCATCCTGAAATGGTGGTTTGACACATGCCATTTACTATTCCAAAATAATAAAATTTGAAGTAATATTTCAACAGTTTTTCACAATTATATTACTTTATTTTATAAAGTAATACTTGAATGGTAACAATAGGAATAATTTTCCAAAAAAGGTGGTTAACTATGATACTTTATTATTGTAGGGACTTTAACATTTGCTATGAAAGCTCATACATGACCACATTGATAGCATTAGATAAACATACAATAGCTGAGCTTATAAAACCAATTTTGATAGGAATTGATTTGAATTAGCTGAAGTACCTTTATATTAAGTAAAAAAAAACATAATATACACGTGATGTAGCACGCAGCTACATCTAGTGCCAATGAATACTCCATGTTAGACCTGAGCAATTCCAACACCAAGCGTCCTGCCATACTGCAGGTACCTTTGAAATCCTCCAACCATAATCACCGCCGATGATAACAATATTACAAGAGCAGAATATCAAGAAATAACCACTCTGTAATGCTCCGACCAGCACTGAATTACATCTGAAAAACCTATTTAAAACATATTTTTAAAAAACACTATGTAAGAAATGCAAAGAAAACTATTTCGGTTCAATTCAGTTGAGATAATTTATGTTTAAGAGCCGTAAACTTCTAGAAATGAATTCATCATTGTTGAAACTGCTGCTCTATCGACGTTTAGCACGTCCGCGTCCATTTCAGGTTTTAAAGGCATATCGTAAAATAGACCAAATGCTTATCCAAATTTACTTTTATAGGTAGTAAATTCTTTATCTCTTCCCTTTTAAAGAAATGCAGAAAAAGATTCGGTTGCGTAAAACTACGTACAGATAATTCTGAAGGAAAACTTTCAGGATAATCTGATCTGCAGAAACAACTTTAGACAATTTAAAAGCGTCGAAGTAGGCGACTCGTAAAATACAAATTTCGAAATCCAACTTTATAAATAGCCCTAAAACAGATCAGCGATTGGGTGGGGAAAGAAGGGAGAGTTGCCGAATAGATTTATCGGATTTCTCTTTGGGCCTCTGAAATTTTAATTTAAACAATGGCTTTTATATGAGAGGCTCATGTATCTCTCTGCTGCTGTTAAGAAAATTGCTTATTGCCAGGCCTACCACGATTATTTTTATGCCACAAAAATTTAAGAAACCATTTTTATGAAGGATCGCTCAAATTGTTTTTTGTACCAAACCTTTTTAAAAAAATCAAGACGTATTCTGTTTTAACTGAAAACATTTGCATTGAAATATGTAATGCAAGACATTATGTAAAATTTTGTACAGTAAGTATATACCAAGGCAGTAGCTCAGTTTGAATGATTCCACCAATTTTCGGTTAATATCAGAATTAACTTTTCAGTGCAACTAAAATAATGTTAAATATGCTAATTGATAAACGTAACAATTCAAATTATAATTTCAATATAAATGAAAACTAGATACATTCGCCGATATATTGAAGACCGTACACCGTTGCACTTTCAAACAGTTCAGAGTTTTATTTCCACGGTTTTAAAATGCCTTTGCTATTCACATATATTTTGCAGAAAATTTATCTAAATATGTATCAACTTTTGTAAGGTCTTTGAGATAACACTTGGCAGTCATATATCATATGATATGATTATTCCCGAACAGCTGGTTTTGTAAAAAGTCGATTGACAATATCCAACCTTGTTTGCAAAACCCAATATATATATATATAAACATATCTCAAGTTATTGATGACATCTACACTGATATTTCCAAAGCATTTGATATACTTGATCATGGATTAATTAATTCTCTTAATACCTTTGGCCTTTGTGATAGTTTGTTAAATTTGTTTCAGTCTTTCCTTTTGAATAGTTTTCAGTTTGTTCAGTATCGCGGTTTCAATCAGATTTGTTGTGAAAAACTTCGGGTATTCTGCAGAGATCGATATTTGACCCTCTTCTCTTTATACTTTTTATTAATAATATTATCAATAACAAAACTGCTCGCTATTTGCTGTATGCACACAACCTGAAACTGTAGTGTGGTATAGTGTAGTGTAGTATTTCTACATTTGCTGACTATGTTAACCTTACCAAAATAAATTAAAAACGTTAAACTACTGGTATAATAATAATAAATTACCCTTGAAATCATCGAAATGTAAAGTAATGTTTTATTAAAAAAATATCCAACGATAATTGATTATCTACACCATTGATGATGACTATAAGAACGGCGGTCAGAATTTGCAGACCTTGGCGTTATTTTTTATTCTGAACTTAACTTCTCAAAAAAAATTGAAACATGTTTGACAAATGCGTATAAGAATTTGGGTTTTATTCTTCGTAGCCCTCAAGATTTTACTAACACTTCAATATTGCCCTACTTGTTATTCAATATGATTGTTATGTCAAAACTAGAATATGCAGTTTAATATATATGTCTTATATCACGGGTATTATAATAGAACGGCTTCAGCGGAGATTTTTTAAGTTAGCAGTGTTTTTATTATAGTATATATCTCCAGCTATTGATGAGGAAAATCAGGTAGATGTTATCTACATTGATTTCTTCAAAGCATTCAATAGACTTGATCATGGATTAATGAATTATCTTAATGCTTTTGGCCTTTGTGATAGTTTGTTTCAGTCTTGCCCTTTGAATCGTTTTCGGTTTGTTCAGTATCACGATTTCAAATCAGATTTGTTCTGAACGACTTCGGAAGTTTCGCAGGAGTAGGTACTCCCTTTATACTTTTTATTAATAATATTGTTAATGATATGACTGCTTGCTATTTGATTTAACCTTAAACTGCAGTCTACTGGTGTTATGATTGAAATGTAAAGCCGTTTTATCAGAAAAAATGTCCAAAGATATTTGGTTTCACTATTCATGGACGATAACAATAAGAATGACCATCGGAATTTGCACACCTTGGCATTCTTTTCGATTGTGAACTTAATTTTTTGAAACGAAGTAGTGAAGGAGCGTAGATTTTTTAAGTCAGCCGTGTTTTTGTTACATGGAGTCTATAAAGCTAGAGATATTTACATCCCACAATAATGTTTTAGATTTAGCCTAAAATAAAGACAGAAAATGCAAGTTATATGTTGTCTTCATAAAATTCTTAATTGTGATATAAAATCTGAGACAATTTTATCTGAGTATAATTTTAAAGTACCTAGTTATAATAACCAACACAATCAACTATTTATCCTACCTCAATTGCGTACAAATTTACTACTAATATCACTTCTATATAAGATGATTAGTAATTACCAGTAATGGATCAGATCCTTTTCATATTGTCTTGTAGGGTGCACTGCAGTGCAAATGATAGATACTAAACATTAGATCATTTAAAACGTTGCGCATTCGTTCATTGGACCAAAGAAAAACCAAGCGGTTTTTTATTAAGCTTGTACATTGTACATCCTACATGAGTCAATGTTTAGTGTGCATTATGAATGTGTATTCGGTCCAAACTACTTTGAAAATGCTGCTAGCGCTGTAACTGTGAATAGTGTTCCATATCGTGACATACCTAAATTGATAAATATTTATCCGAATAACATTTTATTTCAATATTTCACTTTGCAGATGAAAAGATAAATGTATGGTCAACAATACTTCGTAATCGTGTAATTAAGAGAATAAAGTACAGTTATTAACATTTTTTTTTTTTCTATTTCGTCTCGATTTATAAAATGAAGATATAACCAATTTTTTAGTTACTGTTATTTAAATACCTATATTAATAACTATATATTTTACTTATTAAGTAAAAAGGTAATGGTATAAAGTAACTAAGTAATTGATTTTTTCTCAAAAATAACAAATTATACTGCTTATTTTTAGATGAAAAACTTCGATCTTTAATTAATTTATATTTATGGGGAATGGATATGAAAAATATTAAAAATAAAATGAGTTATTTTATTAGCATCCCATGCTTCCAGCGATGCGACCAGCTACAGAGGTTGCTACAGGATGTCTCGGAAGACCACTATTATCTGAGGAACGGTTTCGACCGTAGGAGTCGTAATACCAACAATAATAGTCGAAGTCAATATATGAGCGGGCCCAGAGATATCAATAGCGGATCTGTCCTCATAGAGCCTAGTCCGAGAACAATGATGACAGTGATCAATTACCGAGGTGTACGAAATATGCAATACTTAATAATATTTTTTTTTATTCATATTGAATCAAATAAGTAGTACCCAACACGAACAGGGCTCAAGTGCAGATATACCAATAACGGATCTGTTCACACAGCCTAGTCCGGGAACAACCAGGGCAGGTAAAATAATCCCGGTTCAATGTAGAACAGCATAAAACTTTGCAGAAGTGTTTTTGAATTAGTCGTATTTATAGCCTTTATTTTATAAATTTTGTGTAGAACACTATGTTTTGTATCGTATTTGTTTTTTTCACTTTGTGGATAGATTAAATGTTATATTTGTTATTATATTTGTTATGTCTAACTCACGCACAAGTTTGTATTTATGCGAGTATTCTGTTTCTTTACTATTAAAAATTATTATTTACTGTACTTATGATATTTCTCTATTGGTAGATAAACGTTATTATTATTTGTAAGTTGTAAGAATTTACACCTATTAAATTCAATAATTAGATTGTATTTAATAATGCTGTGAATGTGCAATTTAATTCTGTTTCTGGCAGTGACCAGTTACCGAGGTGTATCAAATACGCAATACTTTAAATTCTTTTTTGTACTCATATTATGTAATTAATTTTTCCAAACGTGGGAATAAAATTCAATTTTCAGGTCCATTATTTTTCACTTGTACTTTAGTTTTATGAAGTAAAAAAAAATGCTGAACAAGGCTATTAAACTTTTCGCGTTATTAAAAAAAACGAGCTACAATGATGCCAACATTTAATTGGAAATTTTAACAAAAGAGTAAACTTCTGGGGAGATGCTAGAAGTGGTTATTTCAAAGATATTGTTTTTCGTATTTACATGTCATTTATTATACTAAAATGTATTCAAGAAATAAGAGAAACGTTCAATTTGGAATACGCCGTACAGAAAATATGTATTCGGAAATGAATGAGTATTAAAAAAGAAATGAAAAGTATACATGTTATGGATTTTCAATGTTTCGCTTAACTATAAATAACACGACACCAAAACATATAATTTTAAATAAACACTCCTCGCCCTTTTTCATATACTGTTAACTGAATTCCTGCGTCGCAAGTAATAAAAAAGAGTTTTTTAGGGTTAACAAAATTGATTACATAAAATACTTCAGCGTAGCGCGCGACCCTCAATCTTTTGTTGAAAACTTTTCTTCTAATTTATTTGAGCGACGTCATTGTACCGTAATGACATGTCGCTATGGAAATAAATTCGATCATATAAAGCACAAAAGTTGTCCGTGGAAACACCGAAATCTCGAAGGATGTGTGGGATAAAAGAACAAAGAACAAAAGGCGAAAGAGATATTACCAACTTAACAAACTTTACATCAGATTACGATATGGAATTAATCAAGGCATCCGGAAAAGTCGTGCGGATGAGAAAAAGGACTCGAACCGTCCTAGAATTAACGCAAACTAGGTGGAAATTGAATTATTGGCGGGCAACAAAAGTGATCCATCTAGCTCAAAATATATAGCCCTTGTACGGTTTATTATCCGTCCCATAAATCCGGTTGAATTTGAGGACGACGCATATGGAAAAAATCGTTTCAGTGCCAACAAGTTTTTCTATTTTGGTATGTAATTTTTATTTACAAAAAAAATAGAGAAAATATTCGATTTAATACAGTGTGGAACCCTTAAGATGGAAACACATCTGCAAAAATTGCATTTATTATTGAATTTTTTAAAAAAGATTTTAGAATTTAAATTCTATTTTGACTCACAATATGAAATTATATTGTCTATAATCAAAGCCTACTTTGATTTTCCTCATAAATTGGCAAAAACTGCTTAGCGATTTTTTGATCTAAAATCTAACCCCCTAAAATGGATATGTACCAAATTCCATAAAAGAATACTTATTATTAACGGTAAAATTGATATTCATGGTTTTTATAATTTTACCTTGAAACAGCCCTGTAAAAATTGCATACATTGTCCCAATTGGTTCGGAATTGTTTTAAAAGATAAAGAATTTAAAACTATTTTGGCTCATAATATGAGATTCCATTATCTATCATAATCAACTACTTTGTTTTTTTATGTCACAATTATTATTGATTGTTTGCCAGTTTTGACATCGAAAAAATTAAAGTAGGCCTTGAGTATTGACAATAGAATTTCATATTATATTTCAAAATAGTTTTAAATTTTCTATCTTTTAAAAAACAACCGAACCAAATCGGATGTTTCATAAAATGATCAATTTTAGCGATAATACTAAATACTTTTTTATGAAATTTTTTACACGCTCATTTTAGGGGATGCTGAATCCAGTGGTGTGATCAGATTTTGGATGAAAGAATCGCGAAACAGTTTTTGAACATTTTGACACTGAAAAAAAAACCAAAGTAGGCTTTGATTATAGGCAATAGACTAAATCGAATAATAAATGCAATTTTTATAGAGGTGTTTCCACCTTAAGTAGGCATAAAGGGTCATAAAATTTCTCACAATATTCATAACTTCCTTAGAAAACTTGTTATATTTTTTAAAACAACGTTTTTTAAAAAGGCAAAGTGTAGCTTTTAATTTATAACAGATATCTTAAAGGTGTTCTAAAATACACACACACAATCTAACAAAGATCATTGTAAAAAGCTGATGCAGAAAATTCTCTGATCAATAATTCAATGATTAACTAATATAATGATGGGTGGATATGGTAATAAATTAAGATCTCGCGATGAGACTTGTCAGTTATTTCGTGGCGAATATCCTGAGCGGCAGCCTATTTCACGATTAACAGTGTAAACTAATTCAAAAATTTTCAGAAATTGGTAGTATAAAAGATTTTACCTCCGGAAGGCAGACCGCAGAAAGATGAAAACATTAAATTAAACGTTTTCTTAACGTCAAGAATATCTTCATAGTTCTTCCAGTTGATTACTCCACAGTTATAACATTGTTAGGAGAAGAAAAGTTACACTGTTACAAAGTAAATGAGAATTTATATATTAGTAAAAGAGTTGAATGAGAATGATTCAGATCGTCGCATAGATTTACGACGAAATCATATTATGATGAAAATCGCAACTTCTTTTTTATTATTTTCTCATCGAACTGAAGGTATTGGTGTCAAAGTAACCCTTATTGGATTCAAGAGTCGCATAGGTAGCGCCAAGGTAAAAATACATGAGCTGGAATGATAGAACGTCGTACCTCTAAAAAATAAATAAATAAACTGCTACTATATATATTTGGATTTGACTTAATGCCAGCTTCAGGAGTTAATAATGGACTTCACTCAACAATATGGTTTCAACAAGACGGACTTTGATGTTGATATCCAGAAAAGTTTTAACAATACCTTCCCTGATAGATGGATAGAGCGATGAGGACCAACTCAATCACGATTTAGGTTTATTAATAGTCTTCTTTGATTATGAGTTCAAGTAAATTGAAAGACTACAAAGTGTTCATTGAGGGTGAGTCATCCCCAAAATTATACAAACCTTTTTTTTCCATTGATCGATTAAAACACATGAAATAAAATGCATGAAATAAAATGAGATTTTAATATAATGTGTAATGTATTAGAAGAAATCAAAAAGTCTGTAGTAGGCCTTGTCTTTAAAATTTGGCAGTAAGTAATAAAACTATTTTACTTCTGCAACTTGTTGTTCTTGAAAATGGTTAGAAAATTTACATTCAGCGAACAAGTTGACATGTTACTTGTGCTAAATTTCTAAGGAGGAAACTGTAGAAGAATATCGTAGGAGATTTCCAAATCTAGTGATCTTCCGTAAAACATTTTCTAATGGAATGGAGATACAGAAAAGTTTATCCGAAATCATCTTAGTGTAATAAAAGTACATATTTTGCAAACGTTTATTTCAAGAAACTGGATTATCCAGAACTTCTTAACATCGAATTCTTAAAATCTACTACATCCATATCACATTTAAAAAGTGGAAAAGTTGTCTCAAGATTTAGATCGACGAGTGACCTTTGCCGAGTTTATCTTGCACCAGGATATTAATTTTTACAACAAAATTATTTTCGTTTTTCTTTAGTTTTATTGGGTTTTTGCCACACTTTTGAAAAAAATAAAGATTAATTAAATAAGCCCTTACGCCAAACGGATCAGTCAAGGATTATTTTTTAAACTAAGTTTGCCTAACCAAAAAATAACAAAAATCACATCACTATCGCGCACTTCTGTATTTTTGAGGTTTCGAAAAACACTTTGTTTTCGTTCTCAAAATAGTAGTAAAAATATCAAACGTATGTCAAGTTTGACAGTTTAAAACAGTTTATCTGCTTCCATAGATATGCCACAAATAAATAGCTTCTGACAAAATTATTTTCACTGATGACACTTTTTTCACTCGTAGAAGAATGACAAATGTTCAACAACTTTTATGAAGATTCCGATGTAAACCTCTATACAATAACTCCTAGACATTTTCAGTGCGAGTTTAAGATAAATGTTTGAGCCGGTATTATTGATCGTTATTTGATTGGGCCAGTTATTTTGCCAAATTGATTAAATCGCGAAAGTTATTTGGAATTTCTGCAAAATACTCTCCTTGATTTAATCGAAGATTTACCGTTACAACTTAGAAGAGTTTCGGTTTATGCATGATGGGGCACCGCCTCATCTTAGTGCAACGGTTAGAGACTTTATGAATTTTAAGTTTCCAAATAAATGGTTGGAATGAGGAAATAATTGTCCTCAAAATTGTCCTCCACGATCGCAAAACCTAAACAAATGGGATTATTTTCTTTGGAGAACATCGAACGATGTTGTTTATTTTTCGTCAAATGAATCCCGAGAAGATTTATGGAATCGTATTATAAATAAATATAACGTTATAAGAAACGATCATCATTCGACAGAGGAAATTTCAATTTTCGGCGAATTTTGAATAATCTCTTTAGTTTTAATTTTATTTTAATTTTATAGTTTTATTACGAACTGTCAAATTCTAAAGGCTAAGTCTTTTTGATTTTCTCTTATAATCACTATTAAAATCTTGTTTTAATTAATGCATTTTTCTTGAAAACTTTAAGTTTCTTAAAATTTAGCAAGAGTAAAGTATAAATTAAATTCTGCGCAGGAGCCTAAATCATGCATCAAATTTGGTTATTCCAAGATAAAGTGATTTAGAGTTATTAATTTTGTTCGAAATATTTGGCCTGTAACTCTGCCGGTGTACAACTTTGTATATATCGTCACCCCAGAATTATAATGTTCTATACGCCAAATTGCTACTTTTGGGAAATCATGTCTAAATATTGTACGGCTATCATACATTAACATATATCATAAAGAGATGTGGAATTAAGATTAGATTCTTAAAATATGAAGTAATGTTACAATTTAGTTATTTTAGTATACAAGAGAACTATGTAAAATCATAAAAACCGGTTTTTATAAATAGATATAGAACAAATGCCTTATTTTCAGATTTGGTAAAGAAATATGGGGATATAGAACAAGATATTTTGATTTTTTTACTGTAGGTATTTTAAAATAAATCAAATCTCCTACAATTCTTATCAATGAAGTCATATGTATGCTCACTGATACCAAACTTCTAGGTATGCTTTAGTCCACAGAGTAGTTAGTTTCACACAATATTTTTAATACCTAAAAATATATATAAAAAAGATATTTTGATGTAGAACAAAAATAAGTTTTTATGCAACTCTAATAAAGCCTTGTGGAACTGTCTTTCCTGTTCTGGAATTTGAGGAAGCAAATGCTCTTTTCCTGACCGGGTATATTAACATTCGTCTTAGGTATTTGGGGGACGTTATCCGGACGTGATACCTCCGTCTTAAGATTTATTCTTCTTGTATATTTTAGCTTAGCAGTCTTTATTTCTCCGTATTGTGTCCTTTTCATATATTAAATGTTTCGCTTTTGTGTAAGAATTAAATTATAGGAATATTGGGCTGAAAATGATTGATAGTCAAAATAATCTCTAGGAGTCATCTGGATTATTCTAAATTTAAGTTTCCAAGATTTTGGCATTGACAGGAGGAGACGAATTAAAGTTAAATGGGACCAAACTTCTAAATTGCGTATATAGCTTTCTATGCAACTGTGAGCATTATCTATTTCTTGGACGCTGCCATGGCCTGGCTCCTCGAACTTTTGATCTCATTTTTATGTTCTATGCTTGCCGGAATTAAATAAATTTCTGTAAAGCAAAAGACATTATCTGACTATGAAATCAGTGTATTAAGTTGAGGAATGTCCACCTATTTCCTTTAGTATTCTAATCAGGGCACTAGCAATGTGGACACCGGCTCGTTCACAGAGAAGTTCGTGCAACACTGCGTTGTAAACAGTATTATTCACATTGAGGTGAGCTGTAAAATTATAACAAGATAGTTTCATTTTATAAAAGTTCTTTGATACATTGCACTTTGGTAATAAAAATGTACTTTGCAAATCAAAAGTAACAACTCCTACTGTGTTATCATTGGAAAAGCGGCATCTCTCACTATTTCTTTTAAAATTACCCAAATTCTTACGTGCGATATGATTATTAAAGTTTCGGATTTCTTCAGCTGTCGAATTGTTATTCATACGTACTTACGATGATCGTCGATCGAGCTTTCCTATATTATGTCTAATCGAATATAGAACAAAATAGTTCTGGGTGAAAGGAGTTACATTGAAAGGGGATATAGCACAGTATAATTTTCTTAGACGTTATGGAACAATATAATTATCATAGATTTTGAGGGACAAGATAATAATATTATGTTTGGGAAAAAATGTGGATATAGTACATTAATTTACTAAAAACTTTCTTGTAGAGCTTTGTTAATACGAACTATGGATATAGTTCAAGCTAATTATCTAGTTTTCAGGGATTACACTATGTTATTTTGGCCAAAAATGGATATAGAACAATATAATTCTGGGTTGACGATATGTGTGTTTGGTTAAATTGCAATATTTAGACTCACTATATGCACCTGCTTTATGTCGGTTCTTTTGCGGAACACCCTGTATATGTGACCGCAATATAAAGGTGTCAAACACTAATTTTGAAGAAGTGAGCCGGTGGACTACTACTAGGAATTTTGAAAAGTATCAGTGATTAGGCCGTGTCAATAATTATTTTTGTCTAAATATATTCTCTGTACACTCCTCGGGTAGCGCTCCGGGGTCGGTTGCACGGGCGTTACGGCTGGAGGCGGAGATTAGTGCTCCCCATTACAATGACTTTACGGTGGACGTATTTAAAATATTTAGATTTAGTAGAGAAAAATCGGCTAGCAATTATATCGTTTTGTTTTTAAGAAAATATAACCATCTTGTAGAAGGATATTTTTAGTATCCAAAACGGACTTGTACAACTTTTTTTAGTAGGGCTGCATTTTATAAAAATAAAATCAAACATATTCAAGTATACAGCGAGAATGTTTTGTTGGCATACTTCAGTGAAAATGCAAAGAATTACAAGTCTTCCACATTATGGGCGCAATATTTTATGGTTAAGTCATGCTTGATAATTTACGACAACATAGATATAAGCAAATTCCCCAAGCTGATAGCATTTTTGAAAAGAACCGGTGACGGATATCAAGCGAAAAAATCGAAAATATTGACAAAGGGGGAAATCGACCGTTTTCTATCAAGTGCAGAAGACAAAGAATTCTTAATGATTAAGGTAAGATTACTTTTGTTGTTAGGTATTTCAATTATTAAGTATTTTGATTTTTTATAGGTTGGATTAATTCTGGGAATTTCCGGAGCTTGTCTAACTAGTTCATCAACTAGTCAATTTAACTGTAGATGATATTGAGGATGTAGGCTCTTCCTTGATTGTAAAAATTCCAAACACTAAGACAAAGATTCCACGAACCTTTCTGGTTACCGATGTGGGAAATATGCTTGAATTGTTTTGAAAATACCTGTCCCTTCGTCCTCCCCACGTCATGCATAAGCGCCTCTTTTTGTACTACAAAGCAGGAAAATGTAGTTCGCATCCAGTTGGCAAGAATACCATGGGAAATCGATGCTTGGGACATTATTTGACAATTATTACGTTTTTCGTTACATCGCGCTTGTAAATCAACGATTTTACTTATGTTCGTAGTTTTTTTACAGCTTATATAAAAAAACTACAGTACTTCTCACGGTACATATCAATTTTTAATAACTAAACGCCTTTTCGAAAAAAAATGTTCCAAAGTCAGCCCAGTAAATTTGTGCATTACAAACTTATATTAGTTATTTACTATTGATATGTAGTTATATCAAGCAAATGTAGTCAAAACTATAAAAAAGTTTTTTAAAAACAGTTTACGGTGTTACACTTTTCAAGAAATTAACTTTGTGCGCCGTGTGCATATTTGTGATGCAGAATAAATCTTCAGAAATAGGACAGCGCATTCATTCGATGAGTTAAAAATATCTATATTTTCCATAATGAGAAAAACATTTTTATTGTACATATTATGTGTTTAATATATTTATGACATTGCCCTCTTTAAAATTAGAAGAACAAAGATTTGAGAACAGGTACATTTTTATATAAAATAAATATAGTGACTACATTTATTTCAGTGTTTTATGTTCTTTATTATTTTAATATGGAAAATACGTATTTAATTTGCGAAAAATTTTATTCAATTTGAAACTTACGAAAAAATGACATTGTTTTAATAAGCAATGTAAAAATTGCATACCTAAGCAATTCTAGTAGAACTTCTTATATTTCCAGAACTGTTGGTCTAAACGAAAAAATGTATTCTACAAGAAAGGTTTAGACACCACCGCCAACAAAAGAATCAGCATCGAACTCCATAAGATCAATTAATTCAATACTGTCTCAACTGCGAACGTATGGATTATAAGTGACTATGTATTTGTTTGAACTCCGGTCCTGTCCGCATTTACCAATCTCTAAGCCCATCCCACTGAGTGAAACAGCAGCATTTAAAATATATTCGTTTCTGAAGTTGTAGACGTTCGGCATTTAGCATAAAATTTTGAGTAATTTTTATCAATTCGATATAATTTTGGTATCGTTGCAAAGCTAAAAGACAAACTTACTTCCCTCGTGTAACTAATTTTCGATTTAAGCCTTTATTTTTAAGTAAATAAATTGTAAATATGACGATTTCTTGCACAGTTTACTCATAAAATTTAAATAATTAAAAACTAATTTTGAAAAAATATTACACATCAACCTTAGGAAACAACTTTGCCTTTCGATTGTTTTTTTTTATTTGGACCGCTATGTTTATTCGTTGTATAAATAAGTGTTATGGGCCAAGCGTAAAAAATCGGTTTATTTTAAGCGCGCGACGGACTCTTAAGCAAAATATGATACTAATTTGGAGTGGAAACCTTTATGCTACTGCGAGTACCAATTCAGTATTTTTTTATATTACAAAGAAACATATATTTTATTTTGGCAGCTCAAACTATGTTGATTGATTTGGTTAAATTAAACCTTTTTAAGAGACTTACCTCATATAACCATGAAAATAAATATTCTTAATACTACTAGAAATATTCTTAAGTGAGGGAGTAGAACTTACCGGTTTCTCCGGGTCTGTACGCGTGTTTGGCGGGACGAATGATGACATCCCTGACAGGGCCGACAAGTCTCATTTGGGAAGAACTTTGGAGCTCGCATTTGTCGTTTCCGGTACAGTTTATCAGAGTTTGCAGCGTACAACTTCCGGTGGCCTCTGCGGGTACCTTTAGGGGCAGGATGCCGTGGCCTGGAAACGAGGGAAATTGTTAGTGTTGCGAAATGTGACATTATGTATGATCTACGTTTTCAGGTCCCTCATTTCGGATGTAACAGTGAGAGCGGATGGGATATATTAATTAATTAGGCAATTATCCCTTACCGGGTTTACTATTTCTTCATCTAATGCGGACTTACTTTGCTATTGTACAAGGCGTCCCGTTCATACTTTAAAGGTAAATAGGGTAAGTACATTTTGGAAAAATAGTAGTTGTATCTAGTTCATATACTATTGTTATCTACTTTCATATAGTAATATGAATTTATTTATTTATTTATTTATTTACTCTTAAAATATCCAACGAGTATAACCCACTTAAAGGATAAGTAGTTAAACTAAAAAATTACAGTAAGAGAAAAAAAAATACTTAAAAAGATACGTACATATTAAAAACCGATTGTATAAAATAAAATATAAGTAGTATAAAAGTCTAGACAAATAAAAACAGTTTAAAATCTAGTAAAAAAGTAATATACCTGAAAGTTAAATTGTCAGATAATATAAAATAACATAAGAATTAAAAAAACAAATAAAAATTACTAACCAAGATAAAAATAAATAAAAAGAAATAAGAATATACACATTCACCTATTGAAAATACTTTTTTATATCACGTACACCACAAAAGTTAATGTCAAAACCCTCCATATTATTGCTATTGTTCAGTATTTGATACAAAGGCGACTTTAACAACATATTTGTACAGGCAAAGGGTAACATAAACAAATCACAATTCTTAGAGTTCAATATGGGAACTCTAAATAATAAATCTTTGGTAATGCATTCACATCTAATTTTAAAATGGATTATTTTATATAATAAAATAATACCATGCGTGGTACGTCTACTGGCAAGACTTTGTAGATTAAAACGGGCACAAAATAATTCCTGTGGAGTACTTTGAGCAGGATAAACTCCATCTAACATATATGTGGCAGACTTAAAAAATCTTCGTTGGACTCTTTCCAGTAATGATGTATATGTTATATAAATTGGATTCCATATAACTGAACCGTATTCAAGTTTGCATCTCACAAAAGTTATATAAAATAATCGCAAAGTAGACTGATTCCTGTAATCTTTAGAGTTTCGTAAAATAAATCCCAAACTCCGGTATGCATTGGATAAGGAATTTTGTAGTACTATAAATAGTTTCGTTTCTTTACGGCACTAGTGCTGTACGGGAGGGAGGGCGGTCACAAATGTCACAAAAGTGAATTAAAGCGGACTATTTTGCACCAAAATTGGTGGCTGGTTTTGAAAGTATCATTAGAGGTCCCCCAGAATTTTCACCTTGGTCCATTACTGTTTTGTCTTTTTTTAAGTGATATTAGGAGGTGTTTTCGACACTCTAAAGTAATTATGTATGCAAATAATATAAAGATTTATAAAGTAGTCAGTACTACCGACTATACTAAATTACAGGATGATCTGGATCGAACAAATTATTTTGGAATATTGAGCAATGCCATAACATTTTATTTTCTCGCTTGCAATGCCCCTCTTATAGCCATCTATACCTTAATTATATGAAAATTAATGTTGTTAATGAAATCAAGGATTTGGGCGTTACTCTTGACCAAAAACTTATTTTTGATAGGCATATTGAAGTCATTGTTCCAAAATCTTTAAGAGTTCTTGCCTTTATATTTAGAACAATAAAAGATTTTTATCACTTCTCTTCCTTGATTACAATGTAAACAAGGGTTAGATGGCCTTTTTTGTATAAATAAATAATTAATATTAATAATATCCCAATTTTTTAATTAAAATTAAGTAACATTCATCAATAACATTATATTATATAGAAGGGAAGTAAACATTAAACAAAAATGTTATTCAATTTTGTTATAAGCGACGCTTATGTGATAACTTACCCCAAAAAGGTACAAGTTGTCGCAATAGTCGGGGTTAGTTGTCACCAATTTGAATTTAAGTGGAATATTGTCAAAATTATTGATAATATCTCAATGTTTTTATTAAAATAAAGTAACATTCGTCAACATGTTGAAGTATACAGAAGGTAACTGAATATTACACAAAAAATATTAATTTATTTTTTTATAGGCGATGCATACCTATGTGACAACTTACCCCGAGAAAATGAGTAGTCATAATAGTCGATGCTACTTGTCACATTTGCTAAACAGTAAAAATTTAAAATAATAAATACATATAGCGGGAAAATAAGTTGTGGGAGAGTGATACGATTCGATTTATTCTTCGTCAGAGCTGTCTTCTTTTTACCCGTCCCTTTCTTCTGCGACTGTACATTCTGTTTTTTTTTGTTAGTTGTATTCAGTATTCATATTCATCACCTTTAGATATGTATTCTGATTCAGTACTTCAAAATAGTATTCATGAGTAGTGAAAGTATTTTATGATTTTAGAGTATCCATGAATCCTGAGCATTGTATTTGTTTTTTATTTAACTCAAATCGCTAAATATTATGTTTTGTAGTTTTAGTTATATAACTTACGTAATTTCCAAAATCTTACAGCACAAGTAAATGTTGAATAAGATAAATAAACTTTATTTTATATACACACAGTCTGCTTTTTGTTTATAGGCACAGACAGACTAAACAAAGCGCAAACAGCGTAGTAAATAAACGTTACCGATTTCCAAGAGAAATTAATCGCATTTTAAAAATTTGATATTTCTTTTTAATGGATTTCATAGGGCTAATTTATGTATTTATCTATATAACGTAAATCAAATTTTGAATTAAATTATTTATTATGAAAATTTACAGAGATAAGGAGGATTATGTTTTCTAGTTCTATATTTTTGCTTTTTAATGCATTTATAATATAATATATTTATAATATTTAAATATTAATATATTAATTGTAAATATTCAGCATTATATTATATAATATGCATACTTCAGTACAAGTATTCGGGATCCATGTACTCTTTAAATGCTGTATTAAGGCTTCAAGTAATTATGAATGTTTTTTAATAAAATACTCAGTATTCATGGATTGAATACTTTTTCTGTATTCATATCCACCTCTATTTCAGAGTAACAATACTCTGAATCTCGGAAATGTAACGTTAATGACAAAAACCTTATATGAATTAACCCTATTATTTTTCCAAAAGGAACTCACCCCTCAGTGTCTTTGAAGTATAAATGGGACTCCGTGTTTAGGGATGTTCACATAATACCCCCCACTTATTTCTATATCTCTTTATATAGAAAAACCGGTAAAGATCAAAGTTAAAAAGTAATGGACGCGTCACCAATTTTTTTTTGTGTTTTTAACAAAATGTCCTCTATAATTGTCTCTATCTTTTCAATACTTAATTTTTCTTGTTATATAGGATTAAATACAATAGAACAAAAGGAAATACCTATGGAAATTTTTTTAGACTTGTCTAAAGCCTATGATACAATAGACCATGATATTCTTTGTCAGAAACTGTATAGATATGGAATAAGAAATACTGCTTTAAAATGGGTAATGTCATATTTGGAAAGACGAGAACAACTAGTTAAAATTAGATCAAATCACAAGGAAATAAAATCTGAAATTAAAACTACGTTTTTAGGTATTCCCCAGGGAAGCATAATAGGTCCAGTTCTGTTTAATGTTTATATTAATGACTTGTGCGAGCTATTAACACACAGCAGGCATACTATCACAAATTATGCAGCTGTAATGAAATTAGTAGAAAGCCGGTTAGTACAAAATAAATTAGTTCTAAATAAGGAGAAAACTTATTATTTGATATTTAGAACAAGTGCATCAAATGTAAATTACAATGACAATCAGATTATAATAAATAACGAAAAGAAAAATTTGAGTTCAGTTACAAAATTTTTAGGTATATTTACAGATGTGAACTTAAACTGGGCTCAACATATTTCAGAATTAACAAAAAAGCTGAATGCCGTGTGTTACAGTATGAGGGTTATTAAGAAATATGCAGAAAGAGCAACTATCAGGACGGTATATTATACTTCCTTCATTTCAAGGCTAAAATTTGGTATTATTTTCTGGGGAGGAGCTGTTGATATAAATAAAATTTTTGTTATACAGAAACAAGCTATACGTATTATCAATAGTATGTTAATAAGAGATACTTGCAGAGGTAAATTTAAAGATAATAAGTCTTGTTTTTCCAGTTGGTCTTCTTCCAATTCTGTTTATATCTCGCAAATCTCTATAGCTGCAGTTTAAGTTCAGCTTTTCATTAAATAAACTAATAATGACATCACTTTCATTTTCCTGACTTTCATTTTCTGGTATACCATATATTAATAGATTATATTTATTTAATTTTCTTTCGCTAATTAAGAGCCGTTTTCTTAAGGAAGCATTGTCTTTCTTCAATTCAATGTTTTCTTTCTTAAGTTCATCAATTTTATTTATAATTTCTCTGTTGAAATTTCTAATTTCTTGTTTAAGTTCTTCTTTGGTAGTTCGATTTTGTTTTTGCAGCTTATTGTTATTTTCAATTAAATTTTGTACCAAATCATATATATCCTTATTAGAAATTGGATCATTATTACCCATATTTTACTGCATTAATTATTCACACAATATATTAACACCGGTTAGGTATAAGGTTTATAAGTCCGAGCCTGTTCAAATTTGTTTGTTTTTAGAAACTAGAAAGTTTTTATAAAACTTCTTTTAACACAATAATCATAGGTATTTCACGATTTTTTGTGTCTATTTATCACTACACGGTGTTCTTGAGTCTTTAATTTTATTTATTTAATTATTAGAAAGCCACAAAACAGAATAATTATTATTAATTATAAACCATATATCCATATGATAATAATAACATATTAACACTGCAAAAAGTTACACTTACACAAAAGTAACATCATTTTTTAACAGAATCTTTTCAATACGTGCTTGTTATCAGACGACGAGTAATAATAGCAATTACTTAAATAATTTACCTATTTTTATTTATTCTAGCGAATTGCAGTACATAATTGAGCCTTATGAAACATTGTAGCAGGAAGTGTATTATGTTGAGTTTGGGCACTGAAATAAATATATGCTTCAAATTAAATCAGCAAACACATTTTTGTTCATATCTATTCTTGTTTACTTATTCACAGTATGAATTGATTACAGCACATTTGAACCTGTTCCTATTGTAGATAATTTACATGCTATTTGGTTATTTAAATTAGATTTTCTGTATGTTATTGGTTTCTGGCGCACTACAATGAATAAATGCATATCTAATAACACTTTGTGCATGACAATATTTTAAATATGTGCTTCCGGTTGGCAACATCTGATCAAAAGTTTCATACGTAATATAATGTAAAATAAAATAGGAATTGTTTGAAAAATGTATGCTATTTAAGCTTGAATAGAAAGTAATGTAAAAAAACGTCATCAAATTATTTGAACAATATGCAATAGCATATTAAATATTAAGAACGGTAAGGGTAATTTACCGTTCGAAGACAATATTTTTTCTGAGAACGGTATACCTTTCACGTTGGTGATGCTTATACTACTTTTTGCAGTAAATAAAAATGAAGTTATATATACGTATTTAATTTTGTATGTAATGTTAAAAATGATTCAATTTACGAAGTAGGTGTTTTTGAAATCTATTGATGTTTGTTGTTGTTGCGGTTTTCATAACTGACGAAATTGACAACTATGGAACTGGTAACTATGATATTATTTATAAATAATTGGTAGTTCTCAAATTTTATTATGCGTTGTTGCATTTACGAGAATTTATTCAGTCAGATGTAGAGTTAGGAGAAGCATGGAGTGTTGGATGTTGAACATACATACAAGATTTCCAAGAAATGATGTGAGCGTACTTTGTCCAAAGGCACGAAAAATTAAAAGCTCCAGGAAGCTTATGGGCAGAGTATTCAATGTTAAAAAGCACAATTTTTGTTCATGACTCGTTTGATATTTTCAAATTTTCGACATTAATTGGGTACCTCAAACGGTAAAATGTTGGTTACAGACCAAAAATAGCCAGTGTGTTTACTAAGAAGGGTATGTTCCGATTCCTAATTCAGACACCAGAAATATTTCAGGAGGTAATAGTATAAACCAAAATAAGCAGAAAAGTCTTAATAAACATGGGTCCGCAAAGTAAGGGTTGCGGAGATATGGATCACTATTCGTTTTTCAAACATTTTATTTTATTAGGAATAAACCGATATAGGAAGCTTTTAACAAACAAAAAATAGTTACAGAAAATGTTCAAAGTTCCCTCCGTCCATTTCCAAGCAGGCACGACATCTTCGTCTCAACGATATTCGAACTCATTCGAAACCACCCTCCTTGGTTTGGATTTCTTGACACTTTTGATTAATCCGTAGCTGCAGCTCTTCCAGGCTATTTACAGGAGTACCATACACTAATGTCTTCAAATATCCCCAAACAAAGAAATCTAGAGGGTTCAGATCAGGCGATCTTGGAGGCCATAAAACAGGTCCGGCCCTTCCTACCCTATCTATGTGGAGAAGTTTGGTGTAAATTCTCTCTAACGGCTATGGAAAAATGAACTGGAGCACCATCATGCTGGAACCACATTTGTTGCCTCTGATTCAAAAGATTGTCTTCCAAAAACTCATACAGTGTGTTCTGCAGAAAGTTGAGGTAAGCAGTGCCTGTTAATCGGTTTGGTAAAGAACAGGACCTAGAAACCTGTCACCTACAATACCCATCCAAATGTTTAATGAAAAGGGGCTAAAAAAGATAAAACATTCCATATCTCCGCAACCGTTACTTTGCGAACCCATATTTATTGAGACTTTTCTGCTTATTTTGATTAATACTATTACCTCCTTAAATATTTTACACTTTTGTTTTAACACACCCTGTATTTAATTTCTAAGGTAAATTTGGATGATTTTACTTGTAGATATAGATGCTAAATATCTTTTTGCATTTTAGGAAGCATTGATATTAGGAATATCGGGAGCATGTAGAAGGGAAGAGTTATACAATATGATCATTCAGGATATTGACGATCAAGTAACATATAGTTGTAAAAATTCCCCAAATAAAAACAAATATTCAGCGAATAATTATTGTTACAAACAGACAGGATGAAAATATTCATTGTTCAGAAATTTACCGCAAGTACATCAACTTGCGACCAACAAACACAAAATCTTGTAATGTAAATTGCTACAACCAGGTAGTGGGAAAAGAAACAATTGGACAGTGGCCATCGAAGATAGCCCTGTATTTAAAACTATAAAATCCTACAAATTTATAGAGATCATTCGTTTCGCCGTACTTCAGCCACTCTTCTAGCAAATAGAGATGTTGATGTGCTCGGGTTAAAAAGCCATCAATAAATGTTGTTATATGGATATAATTGTGTTATGTGTGTTATTTTATTTTATATGAATTTAATTTTTATTCGGTGCCAATGTTTTATTTTGTTTTGTTATGTTATTTATTAATTTTTGTTTAGAAGTGTATTTATGTTAAATTTGATGTGGGAGTTATGTATGTTTGATTTATTAAGGAATATAATTATTGCGAAATTTAAATTTTTATTTTTTTATTTAAGATAATATTGTTTTACCTGCCATATCTATACCTGGCTATGTTTTTTAACTCTTACCTCAGGAGTGAATTCTAGCAGAGTAACTAACAGCTTTTTTATATATAATGTTCTTCTATCTGCTACCACTCAGTATACATGAAATAATTTATGAAACTGTACATTAATTTTTATTCATGCATAAAATGAAAAATTTTCAATTCAAATACGAAATAGTTCAATAAACAATGAACATTAAAGAATACTTTCTAACAATATTTAAAAAAGAAATTTTATTTTTATTTTCTGCTACCTACCTGTATATTTCATCTAATTTTTAAAAATTTCTATAATACTATTTAATTTAGGTAACTAGAAATATGCAAGTGTGTAATGAAAATTGCCTAGATACTATCATAGATCCTATATAGTTTATTAAATCAAAATGGCCGTCTTAAATGACTGTGTTATTTCGTGAAACAGTTAATAATTGAAATTTTAAAGTTTAAACTTTTAATATGTTTTTGAATTTTAATAGAGGTAAGTCTTTATATGTTATATTTTACTTGTTATCGTTAGAGAAGTTGAATACTGGTTATTTTGAATGCTATCTAGCTAGATTTTCGTTTTGTGTGTTAAATTTCTTACTCCTTTTTTTATAGACGATGTATTATTGATGCCTTGGAGTTGATTCCCTCTCTCTGGAAGTCATAGAAGTCTCTGGATGCCGTTGATACGCCGGACTGGATATAATGTTCAAATTCTGGAATTTATACCTGTTGATATTCTTGATGTATTTTTGAGGTTGTTTCCCACTGGAGACCTATCCCTTGGATCTTCTGCAAACCCTAGCTCTTGCTATGGAGATGATTTCCACCAAATTTCTTGAATTTTGCTTTTATAGATGTTAAATTTGCGTTACTTTACTTTGAATAATTTTGTGAAACTGGTAAGTATGAATTTATACTGTTTAATTTTACTGTTTTTTTACTACTTAAAAACTAAATTTTCTCTCTGACCAAACTTTATACACCTCTTCGTTTCACAGTTTCTTCGTAACTTAGTAAATAAACTTTTATTTTCATGCAATTTTACTCTCTTGATTCCTATCAGTTTTTATTAAGGTCAATACACATGTTTCACTTTATATTTAAATTATTCTTTTCGTAGCACTGTTCACTTTACTAATTGTCTTTTTTTATCTTTTAAACTAAATTTACAAATCTATAACAATTTTTATTAATCTTTATCGTAAAATATTCCTTAATTTGGTTTTTTCTTGAGTCCTGTCAGATATGTGGATTATGTATTGTATAGCCATCTTTACATTTGACAGTTCTATTTGTCATTAATTCTAATACTGGAAATTTTCATTTTATTATACAATTATTTTTATTTATAGGTGTTTTTGTCTAGCGATATGCATATATAATTAATCTTTATCTTTGATCTTTAAGCTTTCTATTGATGTATCTATATCTGGGTTTTTAATTCATTTTCTGTATGTACTATTCATTAATATGTAGTCATGTGCAACAAATTTGATAGAATTTTTGAAATAAATTGAATAAAATTTGCAAAATTTTGTCTTTAAATATTATAATAAGTTTCTCTAGATATACTTTATACTACATAATTTCAAAACTAACCATTTACTGTATTTTACACTAATAATAATAAACATTTCAATAATAATTCTTTTATATTTGTTAGTTAAATAAATTTTCATAGCATTTAATTTTTAGTAAATTCTATTTTATCACAATGAAAGCCCATTCCAAAGTTAGCCTTTGCAATCAGTAAGCACATCTTACTGTCGTAGAAACAAACATGGTAAATGAACTAATAAACCTTGATCGGGCAAAAATTACTATGATTTTCTTCAAAATCATTTACTATTTTCAAATTATTTCTTTTTCTTTTAAAAAAACTGGATTATAATGAATATAGAAAATGTTATATTTCAGTAGGCATACAATTTCTGAAAGCAGATATACGTAGGCAGTTCGAAATAATATTACTTTATTTTCCATTCACGCACGTAGCTTCTCATATGGCAATGTTTAAAGAAAAAATAACAAGTTCTTTTAAAGTTGATATGCGTAGGTAGTGTAACATTCTTATACAAATATTATTTATATTCCATTTGCGTATGCGTTTCCGCAAATTGAATATTTTCCTCTCGTTGGCTAAATTTTTAAAACAATTTAATTTTGTTTTTAAATTCTTTTGATACATATATGGTATATGACACTAAAATATAAACTTGTCTGTACAGATATTAGATCAAGAATTAAATTTTATGTACCCAGAATAAATCAAAGACATTTTAATGTCATATTTACCAACACCACCAACACTTTAAAATTATGAATATAAATATTCAGTCTGTCATATATACAGTGTTCCGTTTGTCAGGTTAACACCTCTGGAAATGTGGAAAGGCTGTGGAAATTCCGCAAGTCAGTTTTTTTACAATTAGTACCCTGACGGGAGATTATATTCTACTAACCATTCTATTGAGACAAAGGCTCGGCTTACTCGATTTTTTAAAAGAATCGGTTTTTCAGAAAATGGAATTTTTATATTAGGCATTTTTTTAGCAAAAAGAAAATATTTTCAGGCTATTCAGCACCCAATAAAATACCCATATACCCAATTTGACTGACAAATGTCTATTGAGTGTTTTTTATTGGGTGCCAAATTTCGAAAGAACTAAAAATTATAATAAACAGGTCAAAGATTGCCATGAAAACGAAAACAAATACCAATCAAACAAAGAAAAAACAGAAACATTAAAAATTTAACACTACGAGTCCTGTGCGCATTACAGATTATATCTCCAAGTCTTTAGATAATCATGGTCAAGTCGACGTTATATATACGGACGTTTCTAAAGCTTTCGACAGATTAGATAATAAAATTTTGCTGAAAAGGTTAGAGGTATGTGGCGTTTCTACAAGCGTGTTATATTTATTTATATCGTACTTGTTCCAGAGAATACAGTATGTTCAATATAGGCGATTTAAATCTGAAAACATAAATGTATTGGATGGAGTTCCGCAAGGCTCTTAGGACCCCTACTGTTCAATACTCTTTTGAATAATATTTATCAGTATTTAGATGTTAAATTCTTTCTCTATGTCCTATATGAAAATATTAGTTAAAATTGAGACTTTACTAAATGTGTTAACAGTATTCAATACATAATGTACAGAAAACAATCCCCCCTCTTATTATAAATAAGTGCCGATTTTAAGGTATTCTAGAATTGTGAATTGAAATCACTAAAACTAAAATCACTAATCATCAATCGCTAATCACTGGTCACTAGATACTAATCACTAACATCAATAAAATCGGCAGTGAAATCTACATTAACTTATTTGACCAATATCCGTAGTGTGTTTTAGTTCAAGTTAACGGCACGGTGCAAAATGATATGCAAAGTAAGTTTTCATTCTTTATCTTAATCTATCATAATCCTAGAACTGAACGTTATTTTGAATTATTTTATTGCCTTGTTCAGTTAATACCAATATTGGCTATAACCTAAGCATGGTATTTTAATTAAAAATAATTGTTAGAAAAAGTTTTAAATAAGTATCCTGTCAATCGCGTGAAAAATGCGTAATTGGACGATTGTAACAATGCCATAGGAGGACGATTGTAACATGTTACAACCGTCCCTCATATTTAATGATCGTATTTATCATATTTAAAATGATAATTCTGTAGATATCCAGATAATTACTTCAGTATTTGTTATACTGTGTGGGAATATATAAATTCATTCTCTTTGTTTAGAATCTCTAACAAAAGACAGGGAATAACAGATCGTGGGAAAGATTGCTATGGATTGGGAAAAACTTGGTCCATCCCAAATATGAAATATGGACGAGTCTGGCGACAGACAACCATGCAAAAGGCAGATAGGGATAGGATTCTTTGTTATTACCACAAAAATATTATTATTTTATATTTTTGTTTCATTATTCTATTTTATTATTTATTTATTTTTATTTCAAATAAAAAAATATATTATGTACCTGCACTACAACTTACTTTTATATAGGTATAATCCATAAACAAATACCTTATAAATACTAACTTTCTAAACCTATTATTCATATGTTACAAACGTCCCCATGTTCTGTTACTTTTGACCCATACCATTGGTAAATTTTAACGACGTACACTCTACTTTTTTATTAATTGTACATCAATATGAACTCTGACTACTTCAATATTATTTTTCTTCTATATATAAAATGCCAAGGAAATGACTTATAGTAAGTAAATTTATATAACTTTGTTAATTTTTTATTTATCCGGCTTTACAAAAATATGTTACTTTCGTACCTGGTCTCTCCTAGTGAAAAATGATTAATAGATTTTTTTATCACAGACCTTCAAATATATTTTCAACATTTTTCAAAAGAGCGAATAATGAAATAACGTTATTTTCTGACGTGCTGCATTCGCCTTTGATGTACCTACATTACGGTATTATTACCCACGTTTGTAATACACACTTTGAGGCTACACAGAGCATTCTTTGATCTCACATGCTAGTTAAAATTTAATGAGTGGATTATAAATTACTATAAAGGCGGAATATTATATTGATTCCTATTTTAACCACGTTTAGTAGTCGACATCATGGTTGTTGTAGTTTGCATAGCTGGAGGTAAACAAAGGAAAATAAATTCTTGGAATATATCGTGTACAAGAATTACTATTTAATATGTTTCATTTTATTTTAAAAGTACCTCAGTTTGTCTTATAAAATTAAGTTCAAATTTAAATACTATTTTAATGATGATCAATATAGTTTTATACAATTTAGTAGTTACAAACAATCTTGTTTACAGTTACAATAGTTATATTTAATATAAATTCTTTCATTTTGAATTGTTGTTGTTTGCATTATTTTAATCAAATGCAACCACCTCTTTCAATGTTTGCATAAAATACTGCTCCATCTGATCACAACAGGTTCATGTGGTAGTGATGTTCCAGGTAACTTCTCCTTTCAAAAACTGCACCCTTCATGAAGTCTTTATGAATTTTTAAGATTTAAGATTATTTGATATTTCAAAACTGCTTTTCCAGATTTCTATAAATTTTCCAATCATCACCCAAGTTAACTGCGTATCAACCACTGACACCAAGTGTTTCATCGATACCAATCTATATATAGTTGCCTCCAGTTTCGTTTGTCATTATCTTCATCTGCAGCATTTAATTTGAAAAACTGTTGCAGAATGATAAAATTATTTAAAGGAATAGTAGCAACCAAGAAACATTCTGATGCATAAATCTATTAAATTTATTCCAAAAGACTGCTTGAATATTGACTGAACAGAAGAAAACTTCATTCTGTTAACCTTCGCAATGTGAAAAGTGATCTTGGTGTACTGCAGTTTTTTCGCAACACAATTCTTGATCAAATCCTACAAAAAATACGATCGCCGTTCAAAACATATTCTAGATAAGGATAATTCACGGGTACATTGAATTTTTGCCATTTTCACAATTTAATATTATTTTCTTTTTGTTTGGGCGTACTTTAGTAGTGTGTTAACTACTGCAACCACGATGATGTTGATACTCTCAAAATGAAACAAATAACTTTATATGGCATGTGTAGGTAAAGAAATTCTATTTATTATCACTTATGGTCAAATTGTTATTTTATTATCCGTGCAATTTGTCATAATTTCATCTTCATTTTAATTTTTTTGGGTGACATTTTTTGACAAGTGTGTTAAAATAGCAAAATTTCAAGATAGATGCAAAATATGAATTTACAATAAATCTGGTATCCTAACAACGTTCTACAATAATTATTAGATGTTCTAGGAAATTTGTAGCAAAACATATTTGTGTTTCCAGTTAACAACGTATTTACTGTATGTAAATGTTATTTGCTGTATATTTAAATAACTGGAGAGTATATAACTTTGAGATTATGATAATTAATGAATATATTTGAAAACTATTCATTACTATTACAGAGTTAAATCATCACGATGATGATGAAGAACTTTACAGTGCTAGTTTTAATCCATTTACTAATTGCTCAAGTAGGTAAGAAACAGTATCTATATTTTTAGATGAGGTATAATAATTATATTTACTTCGTTAGAGAACATATATAATTAAATTTTACTGTAATTGTGATTACTTTCCAGTATTACCGAGTTGAGTTTATCCAGGTAACATGGATTAATATTGGCAAAATTTGTAAACAGTGGCCCAGTATTTGTATCAATTTGCCATTATTGGTATTGGTTTCATTTAGGTAACCTTCAAAAACTATATGATCATTATCTTGATAAAAATAACTATTTACTTTTATTGGTTAGAAAAATATTGGCATCACATTGGATATATCTTTGTGACAAATATATTTTTATGGGATTGAACCAATATTCGTTCGTAATTAAATTACAATATTGTACCATTACACTACTAATGTCATTGTGCTAAAAATATGTAAAACATAAGAGGTCAATGTAAGCCCTTTAAAGATTTATTTTATCATTACATCTGCCGTAAGATATTGTCTGTAGCTATTTATTTGTGGCATTTTTTGTTACTTTTTTGTTTCATTGGGTACTGAACCACTAGCGCCTAATAGATCAGTCTAGGGATTGATTTTACAAATTAAGTTTTTTCCTAAAAATATCTCACACTGATGAAATAATTTGAAGATTCAACATTTATATAAAGTATTGGGCCAATAAAATAAAAATATATACGCCCAATGTGTATGTACAATACGAATAACGTGAAACACAGAAGAACATATTGACATTGACATATCTACCTATATATTTCACTAACACAGCTATCCAATATTAAACCACGAATTAGCAAATATTGATTGTTTTATGCTGCCTGGATAGAGCTCTTAGAAAAGGAACCTCGTTTTTTACACTATTAATTAATTGTTAATTTATTTTCCTCACCTCTAATATTATTTTACATTAGACTTCAAATTAAGAAGATCTACCTTCATAGATACACTTATCAATTTAGATTATGGAGCACTCTTCTGAAGCAAAAGCAGTGTGACTTGTTATTAAAACGTAATGACATTCGCGTAATTTTTAGTGTTAAACGAAACTACAGAACCTACTTTTAAATACGTCACCTCTTATATCAAGGAAGGAAGATTTATGACCAAGGACGATATTGAAAAATCAAGCGTCAACGTACTCAAGCCAATAATATTCATTATAGGTGGTTTGACAAATGCAGACAAAAAGAACGGTTCCTGGAGCACTGACCTTCAGGATGCTTACCTAGAGAGGCTCGTTCATAACGTTTTCATAGGTAGGTAATCGATCATTTCCCATATTCAGGAGTTATTTCTCGTTCAATAGTATTTCTAGTTAAGAAAGTTCTTGTAAGCAGAACCATGATTAAATAATATTGATGTCATGTAAATTGGAAGTAATTTAAAGAAAAGTACATATAAAGAAAATTTGTAAAAGTACTATTTTCTTTAAATCATTGCCCAGCCTATCGTAATGTACCATGCAGTAGGAGAAATACATTTTACTAGACCTAATTTCTTTTTAACGTAAATAACATAAGAATTTTGTATTTGAATATTGCCTACGTTGTTAATAGTGACCACCTTCTATTAACTATACGGTCGGGGCTATCAGGGCCAGGTGACATCTCAAAATTCCCTTAAATTGAGACAAAATAGTGTTTCTCGAAAGATGGACGTCACAAAAGTACTCGGTTTTCATTGACTGATGACCCCGACCGTGTAGTTAATAGACAGTAGGTCAAATTTCAATGTTTTGAAACAGCATGGGATATTTTAAAAGGAATTTATTTATTATGTATTTATTTAATTTTCTTGATACATACACCAAGATACTTACACACGTTAAAAACAGAAACAAAATTAAATCAATATTATACCTAAATAAAAATGTTAATTAAAACTTAAATATAATAAATCAAATATAATAAAAACAGAAAACACACATTCAACACATTAAATACGTCAATGAAGTATTAAGAATTAATTCAAATATAAAAAGTATAATAGAAAAACATTATAAAATTGAAAAGGAAAATACTAAAAAATAACAATATCATGAATACAAAAAAATGAGGCTAAAAGTTTTAAAAAATCATCATAATTACAATTAAATATTGATTTATAAAAAGCATGTTTACATAAAAATGTTCTTGTTCTAAATGAAGTTGAGTGCAATGTTCGTGCATTTTGGTAACTTATTACAAAACAGAATTCCAATATAGTCTGTTCCTTTTCTAGTGCTTAGATATCTAAAGTATTTTTGAGGTCTTAATTTCTTCTGTTATAGTGGTGGTACTCGCCTTTATTTTAGAATTTATGCATATAATTTTTTTATAAAAAGTGGACAGTGGAATGTGTAAATAAAAGTCACAGTAAGAATATTCAGATTTATAAAACAATATCTACAGTCTTCTCTGTATCCCAACCCTATAAGATATCATTGAGTGAATCAAACAGTGATAAGCTATTTTTAATTTAGATAGAGACACTTTCTGTGCTAAGCTTCTCAATAGATATAGATAGATGATAATTTTGAATCTAAATAAACACCAATAAAATTGTTATTAAGATCATTCCGGTAACGAAAACTCAAGATCATTGTCTCTGTCATAGGCAAATTTATTAACAGTATATTGCTAATAAACCAGTCATTTTCAATCTGAGTCATGATATTAAGTGCTGTGGATAAATTCCAATTAAATATCGCTTATATACCCTTACGATAATGCTAATAAAATATTCGAAAAATCATTAATACAGATAAGAAATAATAAGGGACACAAGGCTGAACCATGAGGGACTCTCTTAACTAAATATAAGGATAAAAGTGATACACTCTCATGTAACTCATTTGTGGATAAATTATTACGAAACCGGTATTGCTGCGATCTGAATAATCGGTATGTTTCCATAAAGTTAGTAATTTGACTTTTAACTTGCGACTTGACGTAAATAGATATTGATCGATAATTGGATGGTTCATTGTGATGATAATTCCGTTGCAAATAACTAGTAAAACCTGAAACTACTAAAGGTAATTTACTTAATAATTCATATTAGGGGAGGACTGGGTATAACTTTTTTTAAACAGTTAATTATATCCTACATTGCTTTGCTTTTTGCATTGTTGTGTAAATACATAAGGTGTAACAATCATTAGACAGTTTTTTAGCCTTGCAAATTTCTCTTATGTAGATCTTGTTCAAGTTGTTGTAAATAGTTTCATTGTTATTAGTTGGGCGAGCGTCATAGAAGAAATTCAGTGAATAACGCATGCGACGAAGTTGATCATTAAACCAATTGGCATTAGGTGTACGTAAATTTTTAATTATTTTGTTTTGAAAGATAAAAACTTGTTAACATGCATGAAAATTGAAACATGTGAATTGATATGTTGATCTCTATTGCACAGGGTGTCTGGAATAGATATAAAGGATAATTCTAAAAGGGCTTGTATATCTGATCAAAATAAAAAAAAAACTCTTATGAGAAAAATGTTTAACACGAACAAAAATTCTAAAAATACATTTCAAAAATATAAATACAACTGAATTATGTTGTCTTATGAAATTACACATCAATGTACAATGTATAACTAAGGTTATGTCAAATCTCTTATAATGTAATTTATTTGTGATTTATTTTTTGTATCAGTATCCCAGAGTCCTTAAAACTGTAACGTACGACGACATTGTAATCCATCATCTGCTGCTGTTAACCTAAAAGTATTATTAGTCAAAGTAGTATTCTGGTTAGTACTTTTCGTTAGATTTCAATCAATATTTTCTACAAAAAAAAATAGTATCATGGCACTTTGTCATAGTATTGACCGATAAATTATGGGCTATTTATGCAATCATAAATTTAATAAATATAAATAACATACGTTCTATAATTGAAAGAAAACAAAATATAATTTATAAAATATGAAAAGCATATATTATTCACTTAATAATAATACCATTTCCCTCAAAAACTCATATCATCATCCAAATTTCGTTTTCTTTGCATTATTGAAGTAATTATAAGCCTCTGTCAGTTTAAAAAATATGTGAAAACATTTATTGTGAGGATGAAACTTTTATATTAAAGTACGGCTTAGTTAAATCAATAAACGATTTGTCTTAGCCTGTTTTTTCTGTATATAGCATCGTTTATATAAAGATAGAAGACATATTTAATTTAATCCTATAAATCTAAGGCTAGAAGAGATACAAAAAAATGTGTATTTAGAATTTCTCTCAATTTTAACTTCTCCCTATCAAAAGTATATGAAGTGTTCTTTTAAGAAGCTTTGGGAATATATATATACATGTATGCACGCTCTCTAAGGATACATAAAAGAGAAATAGTAGCTTTTGCAGAATATAAAACTGAAGTAATTTTCGTCATGAGATTTTTAGCATTGGGTATATGCGGAGTTCTGTGAACAATAATTTTTACCTACATATTCGTATAACTTATTTTTACGATTTCTTTGATTCACTATTAAAACTGTAGTAAATGTAGTACATAAATATTACACAATATTGTAACTTTAATGATGCAGGAAGATGAAAATTTGATTTATAATGAAACACTGATATATTACATTTCATGATTACATAAATTTATTATTGAAATGAAAAACTGCTGTAAAAGTTTCCTGTGTATAAAAAGACACTGGAATTTCTTTCCGATAACATTATTTTTAACTTAGGTAATATATTTTCCGAGTATATTTTGCAGCCTCTCAAATTTCCGATTGACCGGCAGCAACCAATATAAATATTATCGGATGAAAGACCTGCCATAAAAATTCCTCTGTTCCAGTGGACTGGAGCCTGCCTGCTCTTCCGGAATCTTCGTCCATAAACAAAGCCCATTCCGCAGGATTGGCGGTGGCGGATTTTATAGCGACAATATTTAATAAAACCGGAGAAGGCTACTTAGATATTCACTTAGTGGGAGTCTCGTTGGGCTGCGAGGTTGCCGCTTCGACGGGCGAGCGCTTCCGTCAATTATCCGGAAGAAAAATAAACAGACTTACTGGCTTGGATCCTGCTTATTACTTAATTAGTGACAAAGGGGTGTCGAGGAAGCTGTCGCTAGAAAATGCAGATTTCGTCGATGTGGTTCATATAAATTTCACTGAAGCCTCTGAGCAATCGGGTCATGTTGATTTCTATGTAGATGGAACAGCCAATGGTAAATATGTTTGATATTTTATTATGTCATTATATTTAATGTAAAGTAGTAAGAATAATCAAATAGGAAACTAATATTTCAAACCTTTCGGCTGTGACAGTAATGAAACTACAAAATGAAACTGTAGTTTTACATGGCAATTATTAAATACCTATTGTTTTGTCAGCAAAATTTAAATAGCTATTTTCCATATAAGTTGCGAAATAATGATGTTTTAGCCAGGCGACGTGAAGTTTGCCAGACTAGGCCGTAGGCACGTTAAGTGCCTAAAACACCTATTCCGCTATAGGCATCGAACAAGATTTTTCGTAAAATCGCCAAATAAATATCCAAAATAGTTTCGACATAATTTGCGATTACATTTGCTAATATGAAATAACTTTAACTAAGTTGCCTATAAGCTTGTTGCCATGGAGCAGTTGCTGTGGTACAATGTTTACAAACTATACAAACATTTTAAAAACATCTGAAATTTGTGAACACTTGTGAACATTCAACCTCAATAATTAAACTCGTATGAATTCTTCATAAAACTTCAGTATGTATGGCGCAGATTCTAGTGATACTGAAAACTCTGAAATATGAGGCGGAAGTTGTACATTGATTCTTCAGAAATCGTACTTATGCAAAATTTAATATTTGGTGTGCCGAAAAAAAGGTATGTAATATTTCGGACAAAGTTATTCTAGCGTACTTGTCCCAGTTATCTTTAAAATGTGCACCCTCTACATTATGGAGTAGGTGCAGTGTGTATAAATAACATAGATTCAATTCCTAAAAAGATTGCCGATTTTCTTATATTACCCAATGTACTAAGTATACTGCGCACTGCTTCAGACGATGTTCTGCAATCTTATTTGCAGATACAAGAGCCAACATATCGATGCTCAAGAGATACGGAGACTGATGTTTGACTTCTGTGGCACAGGGGTACATAGAAAATTTTATACAAAATAAGCGGGCGATAACAAGGAAAATTCTCGGGGAGAAAGGAAATACCACTTTCATTCCAAAAACTCAGTGCACCAGCAGCAGCAGCTAATTTAAAATTCAGTTATTTTATTTTACTTTTACGCACATATGCGTAAAAAAAGATTGTTTTAAGCATATGTGCCCAAAAGACTGTCAACTCGATACTGAAATGGCAATCGTAATGTCATTATTATGCAAAGATTTTACGAAAAAGTCTTTTAATTAACAATATATTTAGCATTGGTATTTTTTATTAATGTTTAAATTTAAAGTCGTAATTGTACAATGAGGAAATTGCATGATTTTTCCGAATATGTGCAGAAGAAAGAATGTATTTCTTTAAGCGAAATAGTCTTTGTCTTTGACACTTTTCTGGAAAAATAAGCCTAGAAACGGTTATTAAAATTTCTGTTGGGCCACGCTCCCAGAAAACGAGGGCCGCCACAGCAAAGACCTGTGACATCAGACGAAGTTCGCACGTGTATACCACTGAAATGTACGATATGAAATGCGTAAAGTTCATTGCGCATCCAAATAAATTTACTAAACCTAGGAGCAGACAGAAGGAGGCACATGAAACTCATCAAAGACATACTTCATTGGTTATGCATGTGGGTGCGAGAGAGATAACCATCTGCACGTACGATATGAATTCTGTTCTTAATTTCCCATTATTTTGTTTGTAAACACATCATTGGCGTACAGTGTGGTTTCTTCTTTTATCTTGTATCTCGTTAGTGTTATTCTTTGTGTATTTTTGTGGGTGTTATTGTTGGAACATGTCACTTTTTAACCAGCATATAGCACGAAATAATTCTTCATATCCAGAATTCAATTTCATTTCAATTCAGAATCAGCTAAGCCCCTACTGCTCCGCCATTGCTAGAGGCACAAAACATCTGTATACGATTTCCATTTTAAGATGGCACTTCTAGCACAGGAAAACTAGATGGCTCCACCATCAAAATATTTCAAAGATGATAATAAATTAAATGGAACTAATTTTATTGCTAATGAAAAGTTGTAGGGCTTTAGCATTTCTTGGAGCTCCTACTAATATAGTTTGGTTTGGAAAATATTCGGTAGTTTAAGAGAAATAACATTTTCTTTGTGGAACAGTTTATGCTCAAAAACTTTTTTTTTAGATCAAAACAGTTATTTAAAGTATGTCAAGAGGAAATTTGAGGTGTTTTATAGATGCCTTAATAAAGTCTCGAAAGGATTTAATATTTAAATAAATCATATTTGAAAATCCTAATATTTCGCCGACATGGAAAACGGAAAATAATAATAAATAAGTTTATAACTTATTATAACCCTCTGTAACAGATGGCACTCGCCCTGCAAACTGAATTATTTAATACATTTAAATTTACATAGTATGTAGCTTTTGTTAATAAATAGATACTTTGCTTTTTAGTTCTAAATGTATACAGGGTGTTTCAGAGATATCATAAATAATATGATGTAAAAACCGACCAATACGGCCCTGTAGAGCTAAAACGGTGAGACATAGAACCTTGGTTTATAAGGCAATTCTTAATTACGAGTTCTATCTGTGGTTAAAATTTGATTCACTCGAACTGAAAGACCCTGTATAGACTATAAATGATATTATTTTCTTATTCCATTTAAACATTATTTTTGCTTATCGTCACTTTTTGTTCTAATGGCTATATTTTATTATGTTCTTTACTAATTTAGCTAAGTAAGGATATTTCTAGTATAAGCAAGCCGGAAGCAAGAAAGATGCAGTAAGGATTGTTCTTTCGAAGTAAGGACAGGTGACAACTCTAATAGTGACAGTTACAAAATAAATCCTGGCTATGTTGTACAAAAGATAGTGTTAGCAATGGTAACATTACTATGTCTTTTCGACATTTACTCATTTTACCAGATTCAGATTTTAGAAGGGGTGTTTCATGTAAAACAATTAATTATAGCATTATAGAAATTACAACCCTTTCAAAGTAAGTGCTGAAATCAAGTTTCCATGTTTTTTAAGTGTCAAAATAGCAGCTAAACTTATCGTAAGAATGATAAAAAGCAATTAAATAAACTGGTAATTGCGGCTAAACTAAAGTGGCCTACTACAGAAAGTATCGTTTGGAGAATCATAGGGTTTAGATGCTGGTTTTTATTTTTATTGTACGAAAACTAAAGATATTTCGTAATTTGTGTAAAAACAAAAAGTTTTGTTTTGAATAGGGCTATTCAAAATGTTTAAGTATGAAAAAGTTCTGATAATAAACGTACAAGGAGTCATATTAAATTAATGTGAAATAATATAAGTGCTTTATCAACAAATCTATAAAAATACCAATGAATTAATGTGACTCACCTTCATTAATAATAAGAAGCTTTAATCTGATGTTTCTTGTGAGAATTTCTGAATCTCCGCTTTTCAACTTATTTTAAACGATATCCTACACATTTATTTTTCTAATACGGCACTATGTCTCTATATCTATATTTTGTTTGACGCTCAGTATCCTCTTCAGCACGGAATATATAGACCATAACGTTATCGGTCTTTTGCATTCTCGAATGATTTTTATTGTTCGCTATTGTTACAAAAAAAATCTTGAATACCAAACCAGTATTTTGCAATCTGGCATAAAAAATAACAACCATTTTCTTATTTGTTGACTATTAATTATTGTTAGTGATTTGAATTCTACTCATTAACCAAACATCAAGTTTAAACAACAAAATGTATTTGTTGCTACTTTAATAACAAACATAAAAACATTAATCATTTTGTACATGTAATATTACCCAAACGTTGCTTTATAATTTTTAACGCCTTAGTATAAAAAATGCTTTATTTTAAAAAAAACAAGACGCATGAAATGCCACGAGATGGGCTCATTATATATCATCCCTGCTATCCTCATTTATTTTCTGTCAGCACTAAATTAGGGTATAAATTTTTATCATTCCTAAATTTACATAATATTTTTTCAGGGCCCCTTGATGGCAGTAAACCGAAATCTGTTGCATTGTTTGCCAGATCTGTAAATTCCAATGATATCAAAGCCACAAAATGTGATAATAGAGAAAATTTCAGAAGTGGGGCGTGCAGTAATGGCGAACGGGTGACGTTTGGGGAAAATGTTAGCCCTGATGCGAGAGGAAAATATTTTTTGAGGTATTAAACCGCCACAGTTACTTATGTAATGCTTATAAAATAAATTAATTAAACAATGACAAGCATTTTGATGTCCTACAAAACCATAAATAAATGTAACATTGTGACGCAGCCAAGGATCACAATTAATGGTGGTAATTGATTCAACTAAATTCATAAATAAAATATTTAAAACCCGGTTGTAACTAAGCAGTCTGACTTGGATGGCCTGCTAGCAACAGTGAAGATGGGGCAGGTTCAAAGAAAGATCTAAAATATAGGGCGCCACATGGTTGATATCCAGCCAGATTCTAATCATTACCAACCAACCATGAATTTAGTAATTCTAAACAAGCAATGTCTAGGTTATAAGACCAAAGCGATTCTAAATACCTACATAATAATTAAACAACGAAAATAATAGAAAAATAACAGTAAATCTATGAATTTATTATAAGCAAATGTATACTATAAATTTTACAAAGTCCAAGATTGCTAATGAAAGTAATATAAATACGAATAAAGAATCTAAGAATATTTAAGGTTATCTGCTTACTATTAAATGTTGTAAGACAAAAATATGAAGAATGTAATAGAATATACGATGAATATTATATATTTTAAATCAGGATCTCGCACTAAAAGAAGGCTACAATAAATCACCCTGTACGTGGTATGGTGAATTATAAGTGACCCGGTATATTATAATAGGTTTGACTAAAGAATGAATCAAAACTAGCAAATTTTGCCGCAATTATGGCTATAATCCATATAATTAAGACTGACTGCAGTTTTATATCAATTGCCTAAGCTTAAGCCGCACAATATATAACCGCTTGCATAAGTGTACTAAAATATCAATATCAATAACTCAACAAAAATAGCTTTAAAATAAATTTAACTAACCAAAGATGTAAAATGTTTTAGAATTTAACGCCCTGTATAATTACTATAATATACTAATTACTATATACTAAATTTAATTTTTAAGATAATGCCTCTTATGAATTATAAAATAGATAATAATATGGGAAAGAAATGTTCCCAACCTTTACTGGAAATTTCAGTTTCAAAATCTAATCAGATAAGTATTATGTAAAGTTAATGAAATATACTCATAAAATTCATTAATATTTCGAATCAAGGATAACTTGCGGGTCTCCTATGTGTTTCAGGACGCTGTAGAGTGCAAGGATGGATGCTGGGGCCAAGGTGCAACAGATCTGGGCCTCGTGCTGCACTTTCACGGCTAACGGGGCCGATGTCAAACGACCGGAGCACCAAGAAGTTGTCTCAAGGTAGCTACACCAAGACAGCTGATAGACAGGACACCGTCGTTTCCAGAAAATACGTCGCTGGCGTCGTGCAGGGCACCGTCCTGCCGATACAGCCACTATCGTACCAGAAACAATGTCGTACCCGGGGGAAAAACACCCTTGGGGAAGAAAATCAAATAATTACATGTCCCCAAGAAAATATATACACGTACCTGCTATGAAGGGTGTATTTGAACTGTTTTAAGTAAATGTAACGTTATTTCTAACTGAATACCCAGGTATATAAACTGAAACCATTGAAGAAAACCTTATATCATCTATAACATTATTAATAATTTTATGCAAATAAATAATCTGATGAATCATCCAACGTTTTTAAAGACTATCAATATTTGTGGTGTATAACAAATCAAAAATTGAAGAGATCTTTTTCGTGCAGAGATTTTTCTCTAAAATTAATATTATTGGAGATATTTAAGAAAAACAAGGAAACGTCATTCTTATTTGTTTAAATAAAATATTGGCGTCATTTAAAATTTTTCTGTCCTCATGGGTGTAAACAATTGATAAAAAAAACTCGAGTAGCAGTTATTCGAAGCATCCGATAACTTTCAACCTCTGACTCCTGAATTAATAGGACTGGACAATAATTTATTTGCCAATGAGACTTTTGTAAGATAAATTTGTTTCAATTGATCTTTCTTTTCTTTGCTGACAGTTTATAAAACGGGGTCCAGAGCTTTTGAATCGCACGGTAGTTAGATCACTGTCACTATTTGAATTAACAGAGACAAAGGGGAATTTAGGATTAAGCCGGTGGAACAGAAAACCGGAAGGATAAAGTACCTTCCGTAGGGTGTGAGCAAACAATGTTTGATGGATGCTTTCGCGTCACCTCCAACACAGCTCAAACCCTGACCAGATCAGGATAAGCTTTATACACAAGCGCGAGGTATAAAGTTTGTTTGATATTCATATTCCGATTTGTGTACATATCTGTGCATTTAGTAGAGAGGAGAGACGGTAGATGGGATCTATATTGTGGACATTCTGTACGAGAAGGCTTTTATTAACAAAACCGTACTGCGAAACCTGAGTGCATTTAACATTGTGGATGGTAAAGTGGTGCATTCCTTTGTTTGCATGTCAAGTGGTTAGATGGCGTGAAGTCATTTTCATTTTCGCATTATTTACACGTTTTTTGTTCTCCCATGACACGGCAGTAGAAACAAGAAATAATAGTTGGATCTCCTAGGAAATAATGTTTAATTTAATTTTAATTAAGTTCAACACGAGGAGCTTTTAAAATCATATTTTAAATTATACATCAAAGAAGCAAATTATAAATAATTTAATCATTATGGTACAATAATCGACTTGATTCAGTAATTTAGTTTCTATCGTAAACTATTGACATGTTGCAAGTGACACAGAAGTGCAATAAAAAGTGAATAATGGCTGATTAAAAGAATATAATTTAAGAAGTATTCAACAGTTCGGTGAAAAGAATGTGTTAAACATTTGTAAATGATGACAGAAAACATGCAGAGAATGAAAATTGTTTTTAACGAAAGAAGATTTTGCCTGTTACCAGGAAAGTTTTCAATTCAAAGTTATCATCAAATTAAGTTGAAGTACACTACTTTTAATTTACACAATGTATTCCATTACAAGCATTAAGAAATGTCATTTATAAATATATTTCAATTACTATTAAAGTCTGGCTACACTATGTCAAATTATATTGAATTCCTAAGTTCAGTTGTTCATAAAACGGTTCATAAAACATATTCTAATATGTCCATATAATTAGAACAGAATATTTATTTATTTAGCAAAAATGCTATTTACAAATACATACATACACAAGAACATATCAACAAAAGACAATGTGTATCATGCCCTATTATTGCTAAAAAAATTAGATATTCCTAACAAACACTTTCACATTTACATATCCTTTTATTTCCTCAGGCAAATCATTATATAAATGTAAAACTTTATTAAAGAGGGATTAGAATAAATTATTAGATACATTGGAATTAGAATAAGGAATTAGATAAAACATGTTTGCCCTAATCCTGAAATCATAGAAGCTACATCAGCAACTACAGGATTTTATTTCTTCTTAACCAATCCTGAAGCATGGTGTTGTAAGAAGAAAGTTCTTAAAAGAGCTTTGTCTGTGGAATTGTTCATTAGCATACCTCGACGTTTGGTATCAGAGAACATACATATGACTTCATTGATAGGAATTGTAGGATATTTGATTTATATTAGCTTAAAATACCTTTCCAATACAGTAAAAAATGTTACAAAAGCTAATAATAAGGAATATATGGGTAGATATTGTGAGTGTAATTCAACGCAGGTTGGAGCTTTTGTCCACTGAGTAGTTAGTTCCACACAATATTATTAATACCTAAAAATATATAAAAAAGATAGTTTCTTATAGAAAGCGGAAAAGATCTATATGTGACAGCGCATAGAGAAAGGGACCTAAGGGTAAAATCCGGTTTTCAGGAGAGCCATTTTATAGATTTAAATACGTGTATCTTTGGTGTACCATCACTGAGCGTGTTGGTATTGGTCTCATTTGAAAGCGACACATCTCATGACGTCAGGAACGTGTTGGACAACCTTGAAAACGCGCGTAGGTAAAAAGACTTTATTTATGTCAGATGATCTTCATGAAGATGTCAAAATGACATTTTTTCGATATTTATCTGAAACAACTGGCAGTATTTCTCCCAATTTTGCGTTTTACAGACCTTGCATGGTAATTATCAGGAATGAGGACACCGTCCGTGAGGATGTAAGCAACATCTTCATAGACAAATCAAAGGGAAATGAAGGTGCAGAATGTGGAATTTATTCCAGATCCTTACATATCTGATATCATGACATGCATACACGGAATTAGCAGGTACAACCATAGCCGAAAAGGTTCTCTTTATTAGGTTGGTTAGAGGCTCAGATGGATTGATCTGTTAATGGGAAGCAATACAACGGGCCTGTATGCTATAGTAACAAGCTACCCTGTCACAATTCTAGAATCCAGACAGTTTTTCAAAATGAGAAAACTTAATTTTTCTACGAACCAACAAAAGGCTGTGTTGGCAATACTCATTTTTTTTTCAAGCTTCGTTTCCTTTTCCAAATAATTTCTGCAATTTTTGCACGAATTTAAAATTTCGAAAAATATTGAATGAAACAATAATATGATATTAGAACAATTTTGAGATAAGATTAACAATTGATTTCTATGAATCTATAAAATTTAAAAATGATGTAATTTTATTAAATTATTTGTCTGAATTGTATGATAATATTTGCTTAAAGTCATGTTAGGGCAAGTAAAAATAGAAATTATTTATTTAAATATTTGCAATATTATTATATTGATCTTTAGAGTGAATTAGTTTAATACTCTTAGATGACATAAAACTTTAATAGCAAATATAAAAAATATATAACTGTAAAACATGTTGGTTCTTTCACCATATCCTCTAAATTTATTTAAGCTTTATATCTGAAACCACTGCAGTAAGTAAATATTGCTATATTTTATTTACCGAGTAAAAAGTTTTTGTTAATGCCATTAGGGGAGTGTTTTCTTGTTTAGCTGGGACTCGAAGATGTGAAATTAGATTCTCTGAACCGTGGTATTTGTTCAAAAACTTCCGCTTTCATTTTCGCTTAGGTAAATAGAAAATCACAAGGGGATTTAAAGGCATATACATACGCCCTTATTACTCCGGGGAGCAGTGATTTTAGATATAGTAAACAATCTCGGCTTAAATCAGCAATACGGCGGTTGAACTCGCCTTGCCCAGCATCGGACTAGCCTCAGGGAAATTGATACGAAGTTATCTGAACAAATTTCCGCAGTTAGTGGCGATGCGGAAAGTTTTACTCAGAAACTGAATGGAATAGAGAGTATAAAAGAACCGTCCCGATTTTATTCTTGACTATTAAATTTAGCACTGGGAAGATAAGCAAAGGGATCCAGGAAGAGATCTCGCAGATAAGCCGAAGTGGGACAGTTAAGGTTTTTCAAAACCGGAAAGTTTTATCTAAATCATCCCTTAATTTTAAGTGGAAGGTGTTCACATTTCTAGTATAATGAGGAGTCGTCAGGCATTTAAAAGATTAAGTAATAAAACTAGTATAATAAGATTCTCACTATGATTGAAATGTTACTGTATACTGGGTGATTCAGAACATATCTAAAAAAAATGGGAAAAATTGCGTCAAGAAAAATTGAGGTAATATCGTAATATCCGATTTCAAATATCCGATTACTTATCGTATCAACTTTTTTGTATTAGTTTTTCAAATATGGCTTACGGGTATAACAACTCGCAGTTCATGGATATCGTCTTAATTTATGTAGAAGTGAAAATGCTTTAGTAGAACCATTTTCCCGGTATGTATGTGCCAAATGCAGCTACTTTTACAACGGTATGCAGTGAGTGCGAGTGTAGTGCAAGCGCTGGCATGACATGGGAAATTTTCAACCGAATCGTGGAAGAGATGAAGGTCCAGGGCATCCACGACGTATTGCAGCAGTGTAGCGTGGCATAACCGAGGCTCAATTATATCCGTACCATGTATAGCGTGTCAAAGCATTGGTACCAAGGGACTGGATGAGGAAAACCGGTACCATGACCGCCACGATCTCTTGACGTTAAATCATTTGGACTTATTTTTGTGAAAATTTTAAAAAAATTAAGTATATTGCACCGAAGTGGACACTATTGATGATTTACGCAAATGTATCATAGCTGCTTCCAACTTACAAGTTGAAAACGGACAAGCAGCAGAAACATTTGTGTTAATTTGTAGAAACTGGATAAGGCGGGCCCAAAATGTTGTTGTTGTATTAATAACAGTAGAGGCAAAAACAGTTGAATTTGCAGTATAAAAATGAATGTAAAATGTAATTTATTTCTTTCCTTAGGAACTTCTTTCAATTTTTTGTCCGGTCGCCGATTATACGTCTTATCAGGTTTCACAGTTGAACAGTTTCCAATTCCGTGCGGAAGTGTATTTTAAATCAATTTTGAACTGCTCTTTTTGATTTTATTTTTACAAAACTTTATTTGTAAGAGTTTTCTGCACATTCAAAAATTTTGTTAGATAAGTTCTGAATCTGTATGTATAACAATAAAAGTATATGTGCCACTTTTAAAATAAAGTTGTTTACCAGCCAAAACATTAGTATATAAGATACATTTATGAACATTTTATGATATATTAGGAGAAAATTTAAAACCATGGTAGTTAACATAAGGCATGGGCTTCCATGATCTTACAATTCTTCATGGGTCTTCTAGGTTTCACAGCTTTGACAGCAGCTCACATAGTTACCAGTTTCTCGTATTTATTTTTCGAATACTAAACCTTTACTTTTTGCTCGCACATTATACACTTACTGTTTCCTATTTTTCCTGGCATAACCCACACATGCTATCTTCTACCAGGCTAATGTTTCTTAGATATTTCGTGTATCTGCAATGTATTGGTAGCTGTCATTATTATGCTCTGAGATAATGGTTCATCAGATCTGTCAACTAATTTAACAGTCCTGTTTTGGTTTGCCTCCCTTCTGGGACTTCCTGCTAACATTTCATCTTTTACTCATTCTTGTATAAGTGCCTTACTAATGTCGTTAACAATTCCTCTAGGAATGTTGATCTTCTTTGTCTAACTTATCACATTTTTGTTGTTTTTTTTTTGTCCCAAAAACTGTAGTGTTATAATTATGTCTTCTCAGCCTTTTTTCTGATGTGAAGTAATTGTTATAAGCTCATCTTTCTTTGATATTTTATGTTCTTTGTAATTAACTCCATTGTAAAAAATTCAATAATCTTTACTTTCGTCTAGGAACCGTGAAAAATATTTCTGTACTATATATATATATATATATATATATATATATATATATATATATATATATATATATATATATATATCATTTAGCCTTCCACACACCCCACTAAATGTTCGTTAATATAAAACGCTATCTTCTAGTCTTTTCTTTTTGGTGTTAATATCCTGAATTGTTTTTTAAAATTAGACTTTGAAGCCAAATAATCATTTGTATCTCTAAATTCGAATACGCCTTAAATTCATTGTACAACTCTTCATATGCCTCTGAACAATCGTGTATGTCCTCGTTACAAACTATATTAAACATATCTAACTTCTCCCTGGATCGTATTTCCTTGTAATAGTTTACAGCAAGACATTTAGAGTCGCTGTGAGTACCTCTCATACCCCATATAATACTGGTGTTTGAATGAAATTTTGGATTTTTTCTTACAACATTCATAACGTTTTTGGCTATTTTACCACCGCTTTATTTGTTCTTTCCGACCTCTGTATATAATCAATTTTAGACCGGCACGGCAGCAATGTGAATAAAAAATGAAAGGACAGAAAATTGAAAGAAAAAAGTCCAAAGGATTTAAGTCAAGAGATCGTGGCGGTAATGGTACTGGTCCTCCTCGTCCAATCCATCGTAATCCTTGAACTTCATTAACTCACGTTTGGAGAAAAATGAGGGGAAGCACCATCGTGCAATAACCACTTTCGGAGTCGGACAGTTAAGAACACATCTTCTAGAAGTTCAAGCAAATCATTTCGAAAGAACTCGATATACTGAACCCTATCCATTCGATTTGGTAATGGTTCAACCATCATCATCATTCAACGACAATCCCTGCCCAAACATTTGAGGGCAGGGATTGTTGGTAAAGATCCCGTTGAAACGCGTGCGAATTATCAACATTGCAAACATTATGAATGTTATATATCCCGTGTAAAAATAGCTTCATCTGTAACTAACACGTCAGCTGTAAATCTGGGATTTTGAACATTTTGTTGTAGCAACCACTCACAAAATATAATTCGTTAGAAATAATCCCTTGGTATCAATGCTTGGACACGCTGTACATGGTATAAATATAATTGAATCTCGTGTATGATGCGCCACACTATTGATTGGGACTTGTACTTGTTGAGGGATTTGCCTGGTACTTATTCGAGGATTCTCTTCAACAATCTCTAAAATATGTTCCTTAGCTTCTATAATACGCCGTGGTCCTCCATATCTTCGATGATTCGGTTACAAATTTCCCGTGTCACGCCCGAGTTGCACTATCGGGGTTAAATTAGCTGCATTTGTCTTACTTCACCATAAATTAAAACGATATTCATCGAATCCGAGCTGCTCTACACGTAAGCCAAGAAGATCTAATATAAACAATTGACAAAAAAATTATTAAGTTATTAACTGCATTTTTCATGACACAATTATTCCCAATTTTGGATGTGTTGTGAATTATCCCGTGCATGACAAATAAAGTGAACAATTTATTTCCACATATAATTAAGGTGGAACAAATATAAAAAAATGTAATAATTTATTAACCCATCTGGGCTAAGAATTGTAAAATGTAACATTCATTTTATGTGGCAAATAAACTATTTAAAAGAAAATATTATAAATATTACAAATATAAATAAAAGCACCAATTGTCATTATGTGCTGTGCTATTATAAATAAATAATGTCGTTTTATGACATTTACCTTCCAAAAGTGGTTTTACGAGTAGTGCAGATTACACAGCTCGCTCAAAATAATGTCATTTTGGCTGTGTAACGCGCTCCTGGTATGTTTGCATATTTTACGTTTCACTTCTTGCCTAACCAAATATTTGCGTTTTAATAAAAGCGGCAAATATTTTTCGCGATAATTACTAAATATGTACGAGGTAAACGGTGTAACGGGAAAACCACGGTAGTGGTACAGACCGTTTCATATTTACCCACTTTATCATATAAAAATAAATGATTTTAATACAATGTTTGCTTACTCTGAATTAGTCTGTTTATTGTATTCCAGTAATGCGGAATACGAATTAACAGCTTTAATGTTATAAAGCGGACCATAATTTGCTTTATAAAATAATATGTACCTAGATTTTAACAAATAATTTAGAAATGTCTGCTGTTTTGCCATAGAATGTTCTGTTGGGCAACTTCTACTATTACGCACAACGTCAAAAGTCTTGAACCCCCTTTATATAAAATTCGATTCGATTAAACCTAGTAGTTTTCCTTAATGTAGTAAAAAAGTACATGTACTTAAAGCACAAAAAAGCACAAAATTGAAGACCATGAACCTTTACTTAATTACCAATGTTTTTACAAATCTGATTAGTTTAGCAGTGTATTTAGCCTTTGAATTTTTGTACATTATAATGCTATGACGTCAAATTTCTCCTTTTACTCGAACAAGAATGATTACTTTACTGTTGTTGTACGAATAGTACACAGATATGAAGAATTTGAGACAGTGGTAAACACCACGTCCATGTAGTGGACGTTCTCGAGTATCTAATGAAAGGGAAGATCGGTATATGGTGCAATATGCCCTTAGACACTGCACATGTTCAGCTTCAGCTTTCAGGGCCCACTTTTAAGGTACGTTTTGCCGTGTTATATCGACACCTACCATTCGAAGACGAAGCAAATTTACGTGCTAGAATACCATTACGGGTTCCCATTGTGCTGCCCGTCTCCAGTGGACGCGAGAGCATAGATGTTGGGATTTACCCCAGTGGCGGTGGGTCTTCATTTACAGATGAAACCAGAATTAGGCTGGTTACTGATGATAATCGACAAAGAGAGAATCAAGTAGTCAACAGCGATATCATTTTCCCCGTGAAGTTGCTCTTAGTAGAATAATGTTCACCCGCCTCACCCCATTAATTCGCATATTACAGATTATAATCAGTCAAATTTACATCGAACATATTACGCCCATTATCTACCCCCTACGTAATGAATTAGGTGAAAATTTTGTGTTTATGGACGACAACGCTGAACCACATCGCGGAAAAAGGGTTCAAGAGACACTCGAAGCAGGATATATCAATAAATTAGATTGGCCAGCCAACTCTTGTAACATGAATCCTATTGAAAACGTGTGATTTCGTTGCTAGAGCCATTTATAATCATATTCCTTCACCTCAGACTGCAGATGAGTTACTCGTGGCGGTAGAAATTTGTTGGTTTTTAATTTTCTAAGTACTCAGTTTATCGAACATATTCTTTTCACAAAAAAAGGATTCAGAAAACAATATGCTTTTATAAATGTACTTGGTTTTCCTCACAAAAAGATGTCTTTAACAAGAATGAGGGGGAGTCTAAGACTTTTGACGTTGTGTGTATTATTGTTATTATTCGTTAAATTCCAGTTGCAGATAGTTTATGAAACGTTAAGTAATTTTTCTTATCATATTTAATTTAAACAAATAAGAAAAATATTTGCATTTAAAGTTAAGCAGCGCTCTAGATACTTTGAGATATATGTGAATTAATTAGTTTCATGATGTTGCTCTTTGATAATATTTCATTCTCGTAGGACACAGAGTTAGGTGTTAGAAAGATGGTGTAGGTCGCAATTAGTTGAATTTTACAACCCAAAGAAAATGTTTTACACACCATAAAGGAAAATCCTCCTACAATCACAATCAGGAAGTCATTGAATATTACCATTTACAAATTTGATGTACGATGATAAATGTTGTTTCAAAGGGCTCTTTTTGAAGTATTTTATACAAAAAAAAAAAAAAAATCAGAATGATGAAACTTGGACTAACGATATGATTAAATGCAAGAATTCACTAAATATATGTGATATATTTCAACTAATTACAGAGTAGATACTGCCGCTAAATATCCTAGAATTTAGACATCACTGAATATTATGAGAATTACACATGTGCATTTAATTATGAATATCATTTAAAAGAAAAGTGTATTTGTCATATTCCAAGTTATTGCAATAAGAACGTAAATAATTTTTAAATTCTAAATGCAAAATGTCTTCAATCCAAAAAAGAAAATAAAACTATACAATGTGCATATTCGCATTTCAGTAAAATTATTCTCAGAAACATTGAATAGTTAAGAATGACAAAGTCACTTTACGATATACAATGAAGTATTTTATGTAAAGTTTTAAATGCACGTTCTACTTTACTATTGTTTCAGTTTAATGCGGAACAATTTACGTTTAATTAGAGACGATGCAAATATTCTTAGCGATAAAAAGTATTCAACACTTGTACCGTAAAAGTTGTAATGTAAACCTATAACTGGCCATAGACTTGTTCGTCGCATAAAATTTCTTCTTTTATGATTTTGGAAAATAAAGTTTTTATTATTGACAATGTGTAACAATTTTAGTAATGATGATTTAAGGATTCTTTAATACTGAATGTATAAATTTTATTATGCAATAGTCGAAGGATATATTTCATAATCTAAATGTAAATCGCTAAAGCAATCTTGAAAATGTATTTATGAAAGCTTATTACTCAAAACATGAAAATAATCACTTTCCATTGAAGAAATTGTTTCCTAGGTACATTCTTCACAAATTAAATAAAAAGGTGCCCGATCTCATGATTTTCAGAAAAGTAAACTAATCTTTTTTATCGAATTTAGGTGTTATTACATTTACACGTATATGTTTCGTGTCGGTCAGTTATGTGCCAATGCAATGTTTTGATCTACGCTTGAATCAATAAGGCCTTATTGGACGTAAACCGCCATTTCAGTCACGCTTATCCCATATAATTAGGTTTTTCCGCCTGTATAACTCCTTTCGTGGCGCATTTGAAATGTTACAGCAGTGACACTCTTTTTCTATATCAGATTATATCAGATAAACCTTGTAGAAATTTCTTTCGATAAGAATATAACCTTACATCAACTAGACTGGTGCAGTCTTGCAAGCATTGAATTTTGGTTTGGGTGTATTAATTATTTTAAGATTAATTACAACTTTCCTTAAGTAGTTACACCGGAATCTTACAAAGTTTTGTCTCATTTCTCTTGTACATAAACTCAATTAAACTTATATAAACTGAGTCACATAAAACATTTTTCAACAGAGATTGTATTTGTATCTTCAGTTTTCTTTACTAGTATGCTGGGTTGATATGCTAATAAACAGCAATCAGCTACAAGAGAAGAGGAAGGAAGCATCATCGGGTACTATTTCTTAGTGTTATATATTTTCATAAAAAGTTTTGGTTTATTTTATGATATATTGAAGATCCGTAAAAAACCTAAAAGCTATATCTCAATATTTGAAAATAAAATGAGAAAATAAGAAAAAATATTATTATAATCAGATAAATTATTGTACCAATACAATAAACCACCAAATTCTTGGTTTGGATACTTAATCCAAACTGTTTTATTTAAAATTATATATCTCTTATTTAGGTTTTATTATGAATAATTGATATAAAATTATGTTAAAAATCATACGTACTTCTCGATGTTCAGTTTTTATTAATCTACAGGGCGAGACAAGTTTAAATGGTCAAACTTCAGGAATTGATTTTAAGAAAACATTGTAAATACAACATACTTTTCTCTCGTTCTCCAACAGATATACAGGGTGATCAAGTTAAGCAAAAAATCAAATTTACCTGGTTACTCGAAAATTACAAGAGCAACTTAAAATTGTGAAGCTCCTTATTACTTAGGGTGGATCATCTTAAGAACTAAAAACCGAAATCACATCATACCTAGTGGTGGTGGTGAGGCGCCAACGATTTCAAAAAAATATTTGGTACGCAATTGAATACAGCAAAAAATATGCGATATTTGAAATACCCAATCTCTTTACTACATAAAATAACTGTGATAGAAAATTTGACAGATGTACTGTTTCCCGTAGAAAAACTTTTATGACAACTGTACATTAAATGAAAAATTAAACAAATACAAAAAATATTCAAGCAGGCTCGCTTTAAAACGATTTGCTAATGTCAATGTAGAATTATCATCATTCACCTTGTATATCTCTGTTTGCGAGCGAGATAAAAAGTTTGTTGTATTTACATTTTTTACTTAAAATCGTAGTAGTCTGAAGTTGATCTTTTTAAACTTGCCTCATCCTGAATATGATCCTGCTAAGTTGACCTTCAAGTACATGGGTGCATGCAAGGGGGGAATAATGGGGGTAACTACTCACCCCCAGACCTAAAGCTATTCCGTTAAAAGCTGACAACATAATAATGAAATTTGAAATTATTAATATTTATTAACACATTGAGAAGACCGGATTTTGTTATTAAAAAGTTGTTTTTGTTTGACAATTTTTTATTTGCAAATACGACATTCCAGGAAACAACTACTTTACGGGCTAATACCTCGATCAGCATTGAATTACACCTGGAAACCTATAGCAAACAGCTAGAATCACTCGTCAGTATCTATCGGCCATTCGCTACTCAATTTTGTATTTAGTTTTCTACGGATATATTACATACAACTTATTTTATCTGTAAGTAAGATCTGTTTATTTATTTTCTATAAAAAAAGCAAATCTAACTCTATTGTTTCAACAGATTAAGAATGAGCCTTACAAATTTTACTATACATTTTATAATATTTCCCCATTACCCTCCCCAAATCAAAATGTTGGAAGTGCTGCTGTTGAAATAACTTTGATACTGAGTGATGGAGTCAAGCAGACCCCAGATTCGAAATCAAAGTTTCCAAAAACACGTATAGTATACTTGGTCCGGTCGAAACAACCTTTCGATCTTATTTTGTCGCTATGTGAATTAAACATACTCGAAAGTGCTTGTACTATTTCTAGATAAATAGAAAGCTCAAAATCAGTAACTTTTACATTAAAACTTCTCCTACATAGTATGTATATTCAATTGAAGAGACAATAAGAACAACCTAATTTGAGAAAATTTTACAAATTACAATTTTAAACACACATTATGGTGTAACTTTTCTTGTACCTACACACAATTGCAGTAAATAAAAATAAAATACACGCGATTTATTAATATTATAAAATAAACTAACAAAGCTAGTTAAACACTCAAGAAGTTTTTTTTTTCTCTTGAAAATATTTTACAAATGAATAAAATAGCATATAATATCTATGAAGTTTACACATGAGGTACGCTTCAGGGCAATACAATAGCTATTTTTTTATTTCCTACAATAAATACCTATCTTTTGCAGGGACGCTTTAACGGGCGCATCAAATATCGGTTTAATGTCAGTTTTATTATCGTCACCGTACCGATAAACCATTTATGGCATTGATGTTGATAATAAAATAGCAATAAAATTATATAGCTAACTTTGTAATTATTTCATAAGGTAGCTCTGCTACCGCCCATCAAGATGTATGTAATTGGGTTAGATACATTTACTTATTAAAATAAAATACTCAACGGGAAAAATCCAATTACAGGATAAGTTACATATTAATTAAAGAGACAAATGTAGGAAAAAAGTACAATGAATGTCAAATCAACAATAAAGACACTATTAATAATACAATATACCGGACAATAGAAAAAAGTTAAACAAATATAGTTTTTACCCAAGTTGAAAAAACATATAAGACAAATATGCAGCAGTATATACAATAAACATAAATATAAAATACAACAAACATATAAAACACTAAGAATAGAACACATAGCAGGTTATTAATATCACGCAGCGTGCATAATAAAATATCTATGTTATTTTACGATACATTTGCTATAACGGCGATTTAACTAATATAGTAGTACGAACAACATATATGGCAGATAAGCTATTAAATCGACTATTAGATCTCGGCACTCTAAAATTCAAACAATCTAGCTAATCATCAGATTTAATAATGCATTGAATTATTTTAAAAAGAAATGCCATTTGCGTCTGAGGATCAGGCTATTTAACTGGAAACAATTATAAGATATATTCTGTGGTGTTCCTATAACTAGGATAGAAAACATCTGATAAAAATATTGCAGATTTAACAATTCTCCTCTGAACCTTTTCAAGTGCAGAAATTTAGCACTCAATTGGGAATCTATATGACACGTATTCAAGTTTAGAGCTAATAAATGTAATGAAGAGTAGTGAGGTTTTTAAATTCTTTGGAATTACATATAATAAAGCCCAAATTTTTGTATGCCTCCGTTATGCAAAGCTCCATATGTCGCACAAATCTAAGCTGTGGGTCAAATAAGATCCTTAATGACTAGTGGTAGTTTGTTGTTCACACACCAATTGTTGAATGTCCATAAATTTCTTTGCAAATTTTCGCAATACTAGAAACTGTAAATTCTGGAATATAACTTTACCTCATCAGCATAAAAAAGGTAGCAAACATTTAGGTGAATAACAATGTCAGTAATACAAATTATGAATAGAGGAGGACCTAGTATTGAACCTTGGGGAACGCCAGAAGTCTGAGAGAAGATGTGCAATTTAAAACCTTGATACTGATAAATTGACAGTGAGTAGTTTGAGCAAGTCAGCGCTGAACCTACAGCTGTTAAGTTTTTGCAATAGCAAAAAATGATCAATATTATCAAATGCTTTACAAAAATCAATATAAGTAGCATATACCTGACCTAACTGATCAAGAACTTTATATAAATTGTGTCTTACATGTAAGATTTTGTAGTGATGGATCGCCCCTGTATAAAACCGTGTTGTTCCGGTATGATCATATTAGAGACGTGTTGCATAAAATAAGAATGATTATTTCCAGAATTTTACAAAAAATACTCAATATGTAAATGGGTCGATAGTTCTCAAAATCATTTTTTTGCCTCTGTTTTATGACGGGCGTAACTCTTGATCACTTCCAAATGCATAGTTGGAAAATCACACACATTTATTTGCGGAGAACGAGAAGATAACCCTTTTGATGATTGAGCTAGGAAAATGCATGAAACATGATTAAATAAGAACTAGCAAAACATCAAAATGCGAAAGTACGTTTTATATAAATAAGAAACTAACAAAATATGAACTAATGATGTCGTTTCCCACCTTTTTACAATTCTTTTCAAAAAGTTCATTTAAAAATATTTAATAGATACATCGAAATTTTTGATTTTCGATCAGTTTAGGCAAAAAATCAGCTTCGAAATACTTCATATTACCGTAATGGATGGTGTAAGTTGCTAATTGATTGATATTTAGATTCCCGAATGTCTATAAGCCATTAAATCCAGTGTATTATAGATATCCACTAGTACTGACAATTGGTAAATAAGCTTGGATGCTAATGGTCACTGGTAGAGGGTATTGCAATTAACACTCTTATATTCCAAAAATTAAGAACCTATTATTAATATTTAATACATTACTTTTTGTGGTACGGGTCCTTAGATATATGGTACTGTCGATCACAATGTTCCCTTTATTCTAATGTTTTGGTGACTTACAGACATCAAAAGTTATAGACAGTATTCGCAATTAGACATACCCTCCTGGTCCTATACATCAAATGCTAATAGCATTGCTTTTATAAGCTCCATCTAATACTAATAACCGTTGTGCATGCTGCCAACAAACCTTGACAGTTGCTTTAATATTATCGTTAGATATTCAGGGTGGCTCAAATATAAATACCGATACTAAAGGGGCTTATATATCAAACCAAAGGCAACAAAAAAACGCTTATGAAAAAAGTCTGAAACGAATAGTTTTTCTACAAATACATTTAAAAAAATAAAAATACAACGGTAATAAAATGAAAAACTGTGTTAAAAAATTGTAGACTAAGGTATAAATAAAACTAAGTAAAAGCTTCTCTAATGTAGGTAATTTGTTTTTGTATCAGTATTAATGAAGTAAACAATTGATGTTTCCCAGAAAATCCTTAAAACTATAATACTGTATTCTACGACATTGTAATTTTTCTACACACGTATTATAACAATGCACTTATATGCCCATAATCCGTTTCATAATTATACCCATTACGATACAGATTTTTAATCAATAGAAACCCATAATTTTTCAATAAAGCATGCTGTGCATTTGACGTTTATCCTAGGTTATATGTAATTATTTTAGATATCAAAATCAGTACGTATTAAATTTTCGTAGATACCTAGCTAAACTTCGATAATTTATCAAAATGTCTGATATCAGCGATATAGAAGAATTACCATCGACTCCTCCACACATATCGGAGAAAGCAGAAAATGCAGTTCATACGAATAATTACTGTTACCTGTTGTGTTCAATAAAAATATAAAATTTATTTTTTTTGATTATTTATCGGGTGTAGAAAAAATAGCGTATGCAACTCTCATGTAATGGTTATTAATACACTCGCATAAACCATACGAAACTCGCCTTCGGCTCGTTTCGTATCCCGGTTAATACTCGTGTATTAATAACCATCATTACATGATCGTTGCATAATATACTATTATCACCTGCTGATGTTAACCCAAAAGTATTATTAGTCATAGACTATGACTAATAACTAATATTATGACTAATTGTAGCTAGTGTGTTTCTTTTTTCTGTATATAATGACATTTGTATATCAACAAAAATATGGCGAATCTAGGCAAAACTCTGACTATGAGACGTCTGTACGGTAAACTCTTCTCACAAGCAACATAAGACATTGTGAACACTTGTAGTTATTTCACATTTTATTGTATTTTGAAAAGAATTCTAAGGAACTATTCACAGTAAATATGTTTAGGTGTATTTGTAATTATTATATACAAATACCTGACAATCCCGACATGGTATCCTAGCGATATGTTGTCACATATTCAGAACCTATTTACCGTTGGTCAGACAAAAATAATTGTTAAGTCAATAGTTTTCATATCAGATTTCAAACCTTTTCTAATATGTATACTCTATATTTTGACCTAAATACTGATTTTGACTAGGTATAGATATTTGAGGTTTATGCGGGTTTTTTGAGGTAGCAATTGTTGCCCTTGAAAGTTTTTCCTTGGAAATAAATGTTTTACTTGTAAGTTGTTTATTAGAAGTGTAAATGTTATTTGCATTTTCGTAATTATTCCAATTCCTATTATTAATGGATCTTGAATTGTAGAAATCTTTTCTTATATTTTATACAAGTTTTACTGATTAATGAGACAATAATAATTTTTTGTTTTTGACTTTCTCGTACATGTGACCGCTCTGTGCCGAATTGATCACGGACTTTTATAAAATCAGTTGCATATGTCATTCTCTATGCGATTCCGACTTGTTCTACTGTACTATTAGAGTGTCAAAATATGTTCCGTGGAAGATGTATTTTTATTAGCTTTTTTATTTCATGCGACTGGCAGAAATTCCCCAAAAAGTTTCTGCGAGATAGTGACACAAGTGTATCGAGCTCCTGACCTACTAGCAATGTTTTTTTCTTATTAAATCATGTTTTAGCTTATGCCCTTGGTAGGTATGACTAAATTGTAACATTATCTATTATTTGAAGTGCGATATCTTAAAATTACCTACTAAATTTTCTGAAGCTAAGTATAGGTAGAACTTAATTTGCTTAAAATTAAAGTATTTAATAAATATTTTAATTATTTATTAAACGTCATAAAATTTATATTTGGCAAATGAGTAATGCGTAATTTAAGTTAGAATTTATTTTTGCGTTTATGATTCCAGTTTATGAGGAAAAGGGACACACAAGGACAATAAAGAATTTATTACTATGATGAATGCCTAAGTAAAAATAAACATACAGTAAACTGCATTTTTTATATTTCCATCTGGCTAATATGTGTTCTATTAGTTTGGGGGAAATATGTGGCTGTTCCCAATTAATATTTGAAAAAATATTTAGCAGATAATTATTTATACAGCACTCATTAAATATAGGACCTAATAGCCCAATTAATTCGTTATAACAAAATTCACTGAACGCTAACAAATCACGAGAATTAAAACTGAAATTAGTACAGTAAATTGAATTTGTTTTAGTGAATAATATTTAATTGAATCAAAATCGTTAATTTCACTGATTGAATGCCGAAAATTACAATATTTGAGTGGTTAAATATAATTTTTAATAAGTGTTAGTTTGCATGAATATTTTTTTTTCTTTACAGATAATTCAAATGAATTCTAAAAATATGCATAAATTGTTATTAAGAAGTATTATATAATTTAGGTAGGCAGACTTTTCGAATTGGAATACAAGAGCTAATTAAAACAGTATATTTAAAAAAATGTTTACTAATAGCTGCTGAAAATGTTTTTCAGGTATAGGATACATATATCTATGTAATTATGTATATGTGTTGTCGAAATGCCAGTGTAATAGAGCATTTTATTGGTTGCACAATTTTCGAGCTGAATGCTTCTGTTAGCTTGACGTTTCGAGGTTCATGTTGCTCTCTTCTTCAGAAAGAATTGTAAATCTGGAAATTGGGCCCTCTATTCGGTGTTTATATAGTCCGTTGTGGGCATAACGTTCTGATTCATAGCTAAGTCAATGTGTTGTGACGTTCAGATCCCTCATTTTCACATATAAATCTTCTCCAAGTTCCTAGTAAATCTAGACCTTTGATGACAAAATTATTTCGGTTTTTCTGTATTTTTATGGCTTCCCTGTAGAGTCTTGACTAGAATCTCCTCTCTTTGACCCAAATTTTGGTTACTTCCCAGTCTGTAGCGTGTTGTAAACTGAATTAATACTATGTCTTCTCAAAATGCACCCTATTTTATCCGTAGATAGGTGGTTGCTCGATAGGTCTCCGGGGTCCTCATAGTGGTGTGTTCGATAGTTCTTCTTCCAGCTGTTCTGATTCACAAATGGTGCGTGTTCGATATACCAAGGTGTTGATGACCTTGTTTTTGAGCAGGTGATGACACTAGTATAGTATATATTCTTCCTAACACTATGTCCTAATGTTCCTCTTGACAAGAATATCTAGGGTGCCAACAAGTTACTGAGGCCACGAAGCCATATGATGAATGTGTCATCAACATAATATATGAAGCAAGATGTTGACTTCGAAACTGTTGATTCCAAGTCCTACCTTTCAGGCTTCCATGTAGATATGCGCCAAGGCTGGAAACAAAGGTGAAACCTTCCTGCTCCTTCCGTTTGTTCGTAGAACTGATCCTCGAAAAAAATAAAGTCCATTTGGTGCATACTGTTGCAAAATCTACTAATCTCTCATCTCTACCTTCTGCCCTAAACCCGCGATGAAGTTCTTCTAAGGCTTCCTTAATAGGCAATTTCGTGATCAAAGATATTACGTCGAACCTGATTAGAATATCATCTGGTTCTAATTGTATTCCCTCGACCTTCCTGATGAAATTTGCAGCGTTTTTGACATGGTCTTATTTTATTTGACATACCGGGCCCGTGGATGGGTATTTTCAATACCACAAGAGCCACTTATTTGAGAATCTCTAAAAAATTGCTATATGTATTTATATTACTACATGTAACCTAAATTTTTAATTATCAATTCATTTACTATGTAATGTGAAACGTTAAATATTAAGGTACTTGTACCAAATAAGGCCAAGGTCCTAAATAAGGCCACTGTCATTTTTTGACAAACCAATATATTTAACTAAAAAAAGTTTACAGTAATTTTACAGGTTTCACAATATGTCTAAATTTGCATAGTTTCTAATTTCTAAATTGTATCATGGGTGGCGCCATTAGCAATCATCATTTTACCGGCTGTGTGATGGTATTTTTAATGTGAATACAAGTTTATATTTTTGCCTGAAGAAGGCTTTGTTTTACAGATATGTATTGACATTCTGAACAACTGAGTATCCGGCAAAGAGTGACGGTATATATGGACATGCCTAGTTTTCGTTGTTGGTCTATAATATAATTTTTATAATTTGGGATAGGTGTGCCTAATAAAGCCACATGTCAGCAGGACAAAGTTCAAGACATGTGACTGTGTATTATTTGTCTAAAATACGTTCACGAAGAATACGCAGGATTGTATAAAAGTGACAAAGCTAAATTTCTTTGCCCATGTCAAAACTGAAATTTATTATTCGATTTTGTTTTAGTTTCACATTAAATGTTAAGTTAGTGTCATATGTAAGTTTTATATTTGATTTTACAATTTGTATTATTGTTTATTTATATTTATATGTTATTAAAAACAGTCTAATAATAATTATTGATGTTTATTTGCAATATTTGTCAACTGGCTTTATTAGGAGCAAGTGTTCCTAACAAGGCCATTTGTCAGTTTTTTTTTAAATTAGAATTGAAAATAATCTAACTCGACTTTTTTAAATTTACAAGTATACAACCGTTTTAAATAAAGTGAATATACTCTAAGTTTTATATATTTTTGTTAAATATTAACAAAAAATACCTTAGTTCAAATTATTGCCTTCAAAGCTACAACAAAGATCTATGATCAAAACATCGGTTTAATAGTTTGATAGTAAATAAAATCTAAATAATTAAAGTTTACTATTTACTACTACTAAGTTCATTCATTTCTGGATTTGACAATTTGTTTCATAAATCACTTGCTTTCAAACTGTACTGACTTTGTGGTGTTACAAATATATATATTTTTTTGTTTGATATATTAATAGTAAAAACATGGATTGGTTTAATGTTGATTTTCTACAAACATATTAAAAAATGCAATTTTAAACAGTCCCTTGTAGCATTAAAAATATTGGTTTAAGGCACGAGTGTCTTAAAATGATTACTTTAAAGTACTAGTGCATTAAAGTAAATGTCAAATTGTGACCGTAAATGTGCAATACATTTAATTTGTATTTTATTTATTAACATTAATACTTATATTTCAATTCACACATTTTGAAAAATTAAATTCTTTCACAATTCTACCACTATCAACTGAAACGACCAGCATGCCTAGTTGACGTTTGAGTAGAATCCGCTAATATTGATGGCACTGAAAGCAGTTTTCGGGCAATCAAATTTTGACTTTCCAACGAATCTTTGATATATTTATCGGCGACTGTTCAAGATTTCCCTCCTCCATGCCGCTTAATTGTCGTTAAATTTGCTCCACTATCCGCTAGTAAGCTTGCCGACGAACGCCGAAAACAATGTCCAGTATAGAGGTTAGAATTTGGAAGTTGCAGAAATTTTGCAATAGCAGCAGGCAATTTTCCAAACGTATTTATTCCCACAGGGTTTTTCGTACACTTGATTTTCACATACTTTAGGAAAAGCCTCTGATGTTCTACATTTGCTGGACGAAGAGCCATGTACTCCGGTAAAAATCCAAATAAAATTCTTCAACGATAGTGAAATTTCGTGAAACCCTGGTTTTGGTATCTGATATCTTAACCAATATTGAACTGAAAGTGCCCACAATTGTCAAGTTGTCGAGAGTCAATTGGCAAAGCTCCTCTCTACGGCAGGCACCAAATATTACCAAAATTACCAAAATAGTAGCTACTTTCATCATAAGATACTTGTTATCCGGTGCGCACTTCAAAAACTGTTCAATTTGGTCTCTGGTCAAGATCTTAGATTTTTTGGGTTTATAATATTCTCCTGATATCTACGTCGCTATTTATTCGTAACATAGCTTTAATCATAGAATAGACCATAGAATAGACCTTGAATTTCTCCTCAAAATAGGCCAAGAATACATTATCAGTATATTTCCAGGAACGCCTTTTTCTTCACACCACTTCACAAACTTATTGCATGCAATTTCATATTGCATAAGGGATTTTCTTGGTAATAAGTCCAAAGTAGCTCGGTTGGCCGCTTCATCGATTTCTTTAAATGGATTGTTCTTTTCCATATTTTCTTTATACTTTTTAAGGGCAAAAAGACATAACGTTTAAAAGTGACAAATCCAAAGCTTTCAAACTTTTCGTAAATGATGAATACAACAATAGTTGCCACCATGGTTACTATATACCATTGGCAATTGCCCACTTCGAAAATGTGATATAGTGCCTACGATGCTATTTAAAACTTATTTCTACCCGGGTTAATTCTTTTTAATGTTGTTTGTAGAAAAAATATTGTATGATATTTGTGTTAAAAGTGTTTTTAAGGCACCGATGTAAATTGTAGAATAAGCGCAGCGTCCCTTAAAAATGCACTTTTAATACATCATAAATAACTATTACTATATTAATTTTTAGATTTCTGGTTAGATTTCTGGTAAGTGGTCTAAAAAACTTGCTCTCCATTGCAATATTGTAGTCTATTGTGTCGCATTCCTCAACTTATATTTCAAGTTTTAACTTAATAAATTTAATAAGTTTGTTGGGTAACGTTTTGGTCAGGTTTTCTGGTAAAAAACATACTATGCCAAATATAGGGAACCTGTTAGCACTTAGCCTTTTCAACAAAACGTATCTAATGTGGCTGATATATGAACCGTCAGTGATTATATATTTGAGGCAAAAATCTATGCTATTGTATTTGTATGTATTCAAGATGAAATTACTGCAACATTGGGAAGTCGAAAAATTTGCTCGTATTTCAAATGTGTAACTCAAAAAGCTTCAAGTTAGCTCATTTTTTCAGTGATTCTTGTCAGTATTTAAACGTTCATAGCTATTTTGGTAATGAAAGCTATATAAGGAGATAATTTTGATCCAATGAAGCTGGAAGCAGAGCCTTCTCAAATTAGGGAGTCTATCGTTTTCTTTTCTAAAGATCTAAATTATCAGAATTATTGTTAATCTAACCACACCAAAGCCGTCTTGCAGTTATATACTATTGTTAAGTTATATTGATAGGATCCAACCAAAAGCTTCATATGAAGTTGTATGAATACCAACGATTTTTCACATTCTGGTTTCTGTATTTCAGTTATATACTCTGGCTTCATCTTTTAAAGTTTTGAAGGCATGTATGTATTAACATTCTATATTCCATTTCTGTTAAAATGCTATAACATTACAGCTAATATTCTGTTTTAGAAATTAATTATTGAGTAGATATACCCCTCGAAATTTTAAAGCAGACATTACTGAAGTATAACAATTAACGATAATTAGAAGTTTTTTTAGTTATTAAATATTTTAAGTACGAATAGAATAATCTTTGTAGATAAACAGGGATAATATTCTTGGATTTTCCTTGTGTTTTCAGTTTAAACATATATCAAGATTATATTCTAATATCTAATAATATGTAAAGTATACCTCAAAGCTACTGTCTCAATGGGACATAAAACTATGTCTACATGTTCACCTCGAATACATCTATGAATGTCTTGTTCCTTCGCCAAGAAAACCGAGAACTGATGGATATATGCAAATGCTTTAATAACTGTGGAAATTGCCAGAGGATCTCGGCGATTTACTTAGAAATTGCTTCATATAAAATCATTTAAATAGGCCCTGGCATTATTAGCGCATAATCCTGGTTTAAATTTCAGCGCTTCCATTGTGTAAAGTACAAGGGAAATTTTAAGAATTGTTTTCTGGGTTAGACAATCCAGTTTAAGTGTTAATTGGAATTCCTGCGCTAATTGGGTATGAAATCTGTTCATACCTCGTTAAGGTTATGAGGGTCAAGGTAATTAGTCATTATACGAGTAAAGTAAAGCGGAAATGATGTGAAATTTAAGTTTGTGTGATTTCTTTTCAAAATAAAATGTAAATTGTAGGTACGTCATTTGACAAACTTCATTTGAAAATTATGGTTGGATATATTATGGAGTTATTGATACTTCGCTACATTTTCTTCGTTTCAGAATTAAATTTTTCAAATCATCTTTTACAGTCAGATATTTGTTTGATTCAATTTAAAGGAGGCCAATTGAACAAGCAATCCTAGAAATGCAGAAATAAGTCAGATCCCATCTATTGTGGCTGATAGCGTGTTAGCATATGTTCAAAAGTGATTTTTAATGATTTCATTGTGTCAGGTATGTATTTTTTACATTAGTAAATTTTCTTTACATTTTAAACATTGAATTGAAATCAAATTTCAATGTCCTGTCAAAACTGTCACACGCAATTCCGTAACTTTGAATTGATAACAGAGCCATTATTAGCTATAATATTCCTAGGCTAGTGATAATGTACTAGATAATTTAATAGCAATCCAAAGGACGTTGCTTGAGAAATTTGACAAATATGTTTTTACCAAAAAAATCAAATAAGTGGCAACACAACAAAACAACTGTTTATTTATATTAAAAGTACAGCTGATAAAGAAGTAGTTATTAAAATTTAATGCAACATTTGATTGGTCATTTTTTTTCTACTGCAGAAGATCTATTGCCACGCATAGTATTTATGATTTTTTTCTTCATTTTATAGAATTTGGATTGTTATTACTAGTATTTTTCAGCAATTGTTTTTCTTGCGCACCATTTCTTGCTATTCACTAACAGCAGAAGCGAATAGTTTGTTATCTGTTTGTCGTTTACAATCAGGCCAATAGCCTCAGTTGACGATTTAGTCCATCCAATAGCATTTTTCCAACAGGGAAATTGTCGTACCAATTATCATTTGTCCATTTTCCAGTGTCGATTAGGTTACATTAGGAAACAGCCATGGTGCCAGCCAACTGTCCTGACATGAATCCTATTGAAAACGTGGGATTTCGTTGCTAGAGCCATTCATAATTATATTCCTCCAGCTCAGACTACAGATGAGTTAGTCGTGGCGGAAGAAGAGGAATGGAACAATATTCCGCAAGAGATCATTAAGCTTATGCTATTGGAACGTGGTGGAGGTCATACCGACTATTAGTCAAGTAGAGAACTTGCTCCGTTACTTCTTTTTGTCAAAAATGTCACACATTTGCTGGTTTTTAATTTTCTAAGTACTCATTTTATCGAACATATTCTTTTCACGAAAAAAAAAAATTCAGAAAACAATATACTTTTATAAATGTATTTGGTTTTTCTGATAAAAATATTTCTTTAACAAGAGTGAGGGGCAGTTGAAGACGTTGTGTGTAGATCGAAGCGTATGTACGTTGAGTTTAATAAGTGGATAGTGAAATGTCGTGATTCGATAAAGAACATCAACAAGTTATTAAACAAGAAATTCAAAACCTAATACCAGATAACACTAGAAAATCAAAACCACGTGTATGGAAACAATTTGTTGTAGCTTTAGTTTCATCAAATGCTAAAATTCAGATGGGTAGTAGTTCAATCTATCGTTCTTTGGTAATTTTAGGTTACTAAAGGTGGTAGAAATATATTTTTTGCAAGTAGCACGACGCAATTTCGAAGAAATTTATACGTATATTACGTATATAGATAAGATGCCAATGTGTAGATCATATATGTTTACCTTCTCAATTTTCAAAAAATGTCCACTTAATTATCGTCTAGCCATGAAATAATTTGTGGAAATGTTTTTGGTTGCCATGGTAACGAGTCAAAACAAAGGCATCTTATTGGTTTTAAAGTAAAGGTGTGACATTTTCAGTGTAATTATTAGCATAATCAACAAAAGAACAATTTTTGAATTTAGTTTGTTCCTGTGGCAATGTTTTAAAATAACATTTGATTAACTACGAAATAGAGGTGTGAAATTTTCTTTTTCTATGTTCATGCAAAAAAAACAAAACCTTATTGAACTATATTTAGTGGAAAAAGCGGTTTTTTAAAATTTTTATTGCACTCTCCTGTCATTCTACTACAGCGTTTTGTGATCATGACAAATATAAACGTTCACAACGACGTCATATATTTGCCTAAGACAAGGCGCATATTGAGACGCGTATGATGCGTGTGAGATGACGTGACCCGACCAGCATGACACGACTGCGCGACACGCGTAGCGTTGTCTTTCGCATATTGCAAGACGGTTCTTCTCACGACTTTCGAACAGCCACGTCGTTCTAATTTTTTTTGTTTATTATAAAAATGAATGGTTTAAACAGAAAACTGGATTTATAAATGAAATAGAACCCTGAGTTTGGAAATCGATATTAAGAAAACGTAAGGACGAAAAAATTTGAAACTTAGACCATATATAGCCTGTAGTTTAGTAATCGTAATTTTCAGTTATCAATGAAAATCTAGAAAAAATTACGGTTTTCTACTTACAAAATATACCATCTTTAAAGTGCAGTTCTTTTGCAATTTCACACCAAATCTTGTTTTTTATCTTCGCTTTCATGTAATTCTCATGTCTGGTATCATAAAGCTCTCTATGCCTTCTTATCAGCTCTATCAGTGTTGTTTTCATTGCCACAGTAGAAAACACAACTAACCTTAAAATTATCACCACGTGGCGCGTACGGCGCGAAAAACTGTGCCACTGTCACTGCGCCGCGCGCCTTGCGTCACACGCGAGTCTTGCTATGCAACGTCGTGACACGAATTTGCGCTATCCTATTACTTTCCTTAAGCTACAAAAGTACGTGCTGTGCTGTGTCACCACACACGCGTCATACGCATCTCAATATGCGCCTTGCCTAAGTGTAGGAAAATATGACGTTGATTTGAATGTTTATATTTATCATGATGACAAAACACAAACATTGTGTTGCACTAGTGCAATAAAGAACCACTTTCTCTAAATATAATTCAATAAAGTGTTGTTTTTTGCATTAACGTAGAAAAATAACTATTAATAGTTATTTATGCAACAAGTGCAAAAAGTAGGAGTTTATTACAGTAGAATGACAGACAAATGCAATAACCACTTTTTCCACTAAATATAGTTTTTTTTCATGAACGTAAAAAAAAATATTTAAAATAAATGAAATACTATGTATAAACCTAACTAAACCTTTTGCAAGAAAGGAAATAGGAACGTTTTACGCTGCCCCAGGGATGGCGTTGCCGGCGTATGAATATTTTAAAACATTTGCATGAGCGGAAACGAAAGTGAGCATAAAGGCGTGGCGGGAGCAAAATAGGAAATAGTAGAAAGACGAGTCGAACTTAGCTCAGCCTTAATGGCCAGGAAATTACAATAATGCTGCGAGTGCAAAGAGCGTAAGAACAGGAGCTGGAGGAAATTAACTAGCAGTAGTTCATCAGCTGAACGTCGTCCTCCTCTCCTCCTTGCAGTGAAGGATTCGATAATATTTTAGGGGCGAGGATGTGGTCATGGCCCAGATTGCAAGCCTGAAAATTATTAATTACTGAGTTATGTTTACGTAATATCTAGGGTTTAATCTTGAGGAAACATCGAGTAGAGGCCGGAGCAAATGAAGCGTTCTCCTCCACATGGAAGCCGTATAAAAACTTCCAGTGTGCTTATTTCATGAATAATTTACCCATAATTTAATACAGGCGATAGGTACGTACAGGCTGCGTACTTTATATATTCTGACCTTTCCATATTCCCATGAAAATACGCGATTTGAAACAAGATGCAAATTAATTTAGAAACAGAAATTCGAATTGTATTTTAAAATCAAAAGAAATTATTTTAAACAAAGCTATGGTTGGTATTGACAGTTATTTATTTATTTATCCACAATCGCCTTATAATCAGATTTTTATCCACACATATAAACCGTCTAAAGTGATACTTTATCAGTTAGTGGAATAAAGTAACTTTATTTCACTAGAAGAATAATGAAAAGGTAATAAACCTATAATAAATCATATTTAATTTATTTATTTATTAATATTAACATTTACATTTTCTTTTCATTAATAACAACCTATGCAGCATTGTTGCCATCATTTTCGGAACGCCTGACGTCTGCCGAAGTGGAGAATTTGCACAAGTTGCGAATGTGTCTTCTTGTAAGGATTTTCCTTGCAGTATCAAATTTGTTAGATATGGACATACGATAGCAAGTATATGCTTCTGGATTTGCTATATTCAAGAATGCCGATGCAGTATTACCATCGCAAAAGCCATAAATAAGTATCATATCAACTAACTCTTGTCTCGTAAACTCTTCCATTTTTTTCGCTTAGAACTATTAAATTGGCAATCGGGTTGACAATAGTTTGACATAAGAATACCTGGATAATTTTGTTAAAATTACTATGAAATTGACCAAAGTGGGATTAATTCAAGAGCGATTTTCTCAGAAACCGTTAAAGATAACGATTTGAAACAAGAGTATCTTTTCGACGTAAAATAGTTCCGGAAAACGGAATTTGCTATCCAATTTGTTAAAAAATCAAAGATGAAAAAGTTACACACGCAAAATACCAAGGGCCCCCCCGTACCCACCCCAGTGAACCTTGTGGAAATAAATGGATTAGTCCATCAAATTGCTCATAAAAATTTAGCTGTATATACCAAATTTCATTCATTTATCACAACGCGATTGAGAGATATTAATGATTTCCATTCCTCCCTCTTCAATGGGTTCCTGTGCCCTTAGGAAGCATTTCCAGACCCATGTTCATATGAACTTTATTTACTTAGTTTTGATCATAAAATCGGCCTGTTCAGGGTTGGCAGCTAATTATGAGACACCCTGTATACATATTAAATACATTCTATAAGCGACATCAATGGAATAACAATAACGGAATAACAGGTCCAGAAGTAGCAAAATAACATTAACCTCATTATTAAACAAATCAAGCATAAAATAAGTGCGAGAGGACATTTTTGTATTAGGTGTTGATAAATAATACGTAGTAGTAGTAGTCTGAAATTGTTAGGGTAGATATGAAAATTTAATTTACTTAATATTAGGTCATTCAGTGACATTGTTTTTAATATTGAAGAGCATTATTTGCAAAAAAATTACGACATTTCTTCAGGAAAGTACCATCTTTCATTTTTGAAATTGATATATTTTAAAAATTTACGTTGAACCTTCTTCAAGTTATCACTCTGAATATTATAACCTGGAGTATAGATAGCAGCACCATATTCCAATCTGGATCTTACATAAGAAAAAATATTGTCCTGATTACATCAATATCAGCAAAGATCCGCGTTCATCGAAAGTGGCCTCGTATACAGGGTAAGTAAGAAAGAATAGGTCAACAGTAGCTGGAGATACTAGACACCAAAATATCATGTTTGAGGTCATCATGCCTTATATGGATGTCGCTGGTTTAAGATACAGGGTGTTCAAGATTTAAATTTTATTCTGAAATTTTTCAATAATTGCACTAATAATAAATAGCACGCAAGCAAAATACGCTAATATTTATTGACATGAAAATTTGACACATGCCTACTGAGACAAGAAATAGCAATATTAGCGCCTGAAAGAAAATCACCACAAAATACATTGAAACTTTTAAATGTAAATAACTCCGAAACCGAGAAAATTAGGAGACCCAAAATAAGAGTACATCTTTTATGTAGAATTGAACGTTCTTTTAAATTTTTAACTTTTTTTTAAGGATAGCTCAACAGATAAAAAAAATGTTTTGATTTACCTAAATAATACGGTGAAACTAGAGTCCTCTAGGAACAACGTTGAAATAAGCTTCAAATTCGTAATTTTCACACTAAAAAATTCAGCACCACCAATTTTCAGAGTCATGATATCAAAACTTTCTCAATTATTGAGGAATTTCACAATATAATTTACACTTTGAACACCCTGTATTTCTTAAACCAGCGACATTCTTATAAGGCATGATGAGCTCAAACATAATATTCTGATGTCTAGTATCTCCAGCGTAGTGTTGACCCATTCTTCCTGACTCACCCTGTGTATTGTATGATTAGTAAATTGCAGCTTTATATCAAAAGTGATGTTTTACTACGCACCACTCATAAACTAGATCTTTTTATATAATTTTCGTATCACATCTTCTGTTGGCCTTGTCTCATTAAAAACTGCAGGTGTGTTCGCTTAGGATGGGTGTCTAATATTGCCTCATTAAAAATGCTTAGTTTCATATCTTTCATCATATTTCATAAGCTATATGATGTTGCATATTAACAATAAACAACACTTCGAAAGCAGTAAAAGAGAAAAGGTCGGTCTTTTCAATGTCAAAAAATATATACAGGGTCCATTTAAAAAATTAAAAGTTAAGCCCACAGCTTGGAAATGCGATATTGACTTGTTTTTGTGACATATGCTTTAAAAACTATTTAAAAGTTCCTCCCATTGTTATTTTTTTTTTTCGTTTCTCGAATAATAACGGAGAAAATGGGCAGGGGGGCAATTTTCGCATGACAACACTGTACCCTCCAACATTTTTCTTATCAGAGTAGAATCTTATTGCAACGCTAAAATTCGAAAGCACACCGTTATATTTTAAATATTCGCCAAATTATATATTAAATAAGTTTAAATTAGGAGGCTACCAATTTATGGCAGAATAAAACACATTCATGAAATGTGAAATTTTAAATTCAACGTACCTCATTTTCTCCGCCATCTTGAAAGGCGTATTTCTCAACATTTTCCATTTGACGTTGAATCAAAAGATAATAATTTATAGGTTGTGCTTTCAGACCACTTTACCAACTAAAGTTTTCAAGTTACCCCTTCAACTGTTTTAGTTTCAAGTTGAAGTGTTCCTGGAAGAACACTTATTTTATATCTCTTATATCTCCTAGAATAGTTTAGTATTTTAAAACTATTTTTATATTGATGGAACGATGAAAAAAAATGTATAAAAATAAATCGTTTAATATTTGTTATTGGTGCATTGGACTATTTAAATATTGATTAAAACAAACAAGAGTGCGTCCTGGCTTAATTTCCTTGCACATTTTGTATCTGGTAAAATGGAATTCAAATTATTAATTAATCTCTTGGGCAGCTTTTTAAATTGTAATTTATTCGTTAATCTGTCACATCAATAAAAATATTAAAGCTCTCTTAATCTCTTTTGCCGGGGGAAAACTAAATTTACCTTTTACGGGTACTAGTTAGAAAATAAAACAAGATTTTCTCATTTAATTACAAATGTTTAAGGTTCAACTATAGTAGGTACCTACAGGGTGTCTGAAAAAATGCGGAAAATCTCTCGGGTGCAGATAGAACATCAATAATAAGAAGATAAGTTCCTACAATTTTTCTTCCACAAGGCTCTCCCTTCGGAAATATGTGTCTCTGAAGAACACCGCTGGAAATCGGTTTTTCTTGAATAACTTTTAAAGCACTTAATATAATTTAATAAAAATTTAATGTAATAAACACTAGTAAGAACCTCTTTAAATTGTGTCCTTGAAACATATTTAGCTTCTTTAGTTTACCAGGGGCGGACTAAGCTTTACAACTCTAAATTTTTAATACCCTATATGATAAAGGCTTTAAAAATAAATCCGGGTAGCTCTAAACTAAAAAAGGTACTTGTCGATAAAATGAACCGTTTAGAGAAATCGAATAATAAACGAATTCATGTTTTATTTTTATCAAAAATGTCCATGACTTATATTTTTTTTGACAACCAAATGCGATACGAAAGTCATTCAAATAAGAAAGTTTTATTTTAAGGTGTTAAATCCGAAAAAATATAAAATTAAAAAAAAACGCAATGGTGTCCCAGGAGGCACCTTCACGAAATTATTGAAAAACTTCATAAGAGTGTTGGGCATGCGAACATTGGTCGAACTTTTTCTCACAAACGGTTTATATTATCGGCAATAAATAGGAGTACCTTTTTTCAGTCTAAGGTTGTAGCTGCCCAGATTTATTACTTTAAGGTCGCCATATTTCTCGCCGTAAAATGATCAAATATGTGGTGTTTTTTAGGTACTGGAATCTCGAAAAAATAAAACACGTAGAGTAAAAATAATATCAAAAAAAATTACTGATGTTTTGTTTATCCACTTTTACTAATTAAACTCTCCTCAAATAATATAATAACGTTTAAAATGAATTTGTATGACACACTTTATTTCGCTATTCTAACCCCACATTTTAACAATTATTTTCACATACTTATAAACAAAAATGAAGAATCTTATACGCAGAACTATGTAAGTTTATGTTATAACAATATTTACATCTATAGCTGAATTTACGTATGAAAAAATACGTATTTTGAAAGATTTCAGTACCTACAAATTTGCTGGATAATTCGCTTTCTGACGTTATATATTCATTTTACTTCGGTACCTTTCAATATTTGCAGGTGGCATGAGATAACATTCCTGTTATTGGCTAAACTCTATATTATTCAGTTCTTAAATGTCTAACATTACTTGTATTTGTAGAAAACACTATTTCAAGAATACGGCGTCCTTAAAGTCTTTATCATACAGGGTGTTAAAAATTTAGGCCCGTCCCTCTCATTTCTGTAGAGAGTCAATAGTTCTATACAGGGTTTTTAGATAGGCCTCCCCTAAATACAGTAGGTAGTAGTACATCAAAAAATAAGAATTTTTTGTTTTATAAACTATGTACCTATCTCCTCTTGTTTTCGAATTACGGAATGACAAAATAAAATTTTTATAATAGAATATTTACGAAGATTACGCTGGTCTATTATTTTTTGGATATTTCATAGCGGCCGCTACTTATACTATGTTCCTATTACATTTTATGTTCTATTTTTTTAAGGTCCATTCGGGCTCCATTTTCTAATGTATAATTCCTAATGTGGACGATTTTCGAAAAAAGGCTTTATGGCGCATTTCGCAAATCTTGCTTTGAATTCTTTTGCACTAAGAAACGCAACTTGAAATTAATTGGTACTTTAGCATCCGTAGCGGCAACTGCCAATATGTAACTTTCAAGTAATATTTACTACAAAGTATCGAACGAGATCGTACTGTTACTTTAAAGTTGCAGTTAAGTTGTGTTGTTGTCCTCTACATGTGTTGAATGTTTTGTCCTCTGAATTTTTTGTAAAGTTTTCACACAGATATTTAATCTGGGTCATAGTTTAGTATAAATACAGTTTAATATGTGGTTTTGATGTCCATACTTAGCACTGTTAATAGTTATAAAAAAGTAATGACGAACATTATGGAAGCTTTCTATTTTGGGAAACTACTTGGTAAAATTTACTTCATAGTGAATTCAAAAGGTGACACGCACTTTGTGTGCAATGATGATTAATACTTCTACAAGTAGCGATAATGTTGTTTGGACTAATAGATTATGTACTTACAAGTTTCACAACTTTAAATAAACAATTAAGATTCCTCGGATGTCCACTTTCAAATTCTGTAAACTTATAGGTCATTCCACTGGTAACTGAGACGTCCCCAAAACCAATAGAGCTACTTAACAGACAGAAGTCACATAACAGTAAAGTAACCAGGAGTAGTCGAAAATCCGTAATACTGACTGTAACTTTGTTGCATGAACATATTTATACAACAAAGTAACAATTTTGGTGGCGGTTACGTAATAATTACCTACTCTTTGAAAGTTCCAGTCTTAGTTAGTGTTACTTTGGTGGTAGTTGGGAATTGATTGCTATACCCTAACTGTATTTATAATCTACTAGGTAATATAAGTTGAAATAAAATAAAAAATGTATATATACCAAATAAAGTTTTTATCTGCGAATGAACGTGTTTTACTAATAATATTGTTTTCACGACACTGCTATTTTTCCCTACTCCAACTCTGACTACCCCTAAAGTTAGACAAATTTGCTTATTTATTGTAAGGCTTAATTATTCATTCCTTAAACTAAACAATTTTAATTGAGCTCGTTTCGGAGACGGACTACGTATTTGATTTATCTCCGAGAAGTTAAATCAGAAAAACTTAAGACAAATCGTTGACTCTCCTAACGAACAGACGTGAATGAAAGCACATTCATGCTGAAAATCACTGGATTAATTTGGAGGAGCACAATTTCCTTTCAATTTACATAAAATCATTTTTACGGGGGCCAAATAATGAAAAGTTGTGCCTGAAGAATCCCTAACAATCTCTTTTCTCTTCCTTGTTTTGTAGGTCAGCTGATTTGAAACTACTTGGTTTTAACTTGATTAAAATCTTTTAAATGGATTAAAGGTAACTTCTAGCTTAATAAAATAAATTTAAAGGATTACTCCAAATTTTATCTTTCAGCGTAAAATATATATCTGTATGCTGAGTAAAGGGACTGGCATGGAATGGAATTGGAATATTTATTCTTCTATTATTTTCACGCTTAAGTTTGACGGTTGACTAACTATATTATTTATAAACAAAGCCACTATGCCTCTCTATTTATCACTATAAAGACTGAGTAAACTCAAATAAGATTTCTGATAAACTATTTATTACTACTAGTTATTAGTGTTAGGTATTAGTTTGATGACTGTGGCGTACGAATCAAATAAACCAATAATTTTCTTTTCATCATCTTCCGTTTTACACAAAACGTCACGTTCTTCGTTGACTGTATTTCTCTCTGTATATTTCTTCTTTCTAAATTTTCAATACTCTAGACTTCATTGTCTTTAACACTTTTATTTTATAATCATCAGTGTGACTGTTCCCAATGAAGTAGGTGAATGTCAGGAAATATTGCCCGTAATGACTTCATGGAGATCATTAATTGAAAATATAAATAATATAGGGCCCAAATTAGAACCTTGAGGAATGCCTGATGATGTCGAAATGATACTTTGATATCTGACCATAATTTGGCTGTCACTTAAATAAAAACTTAATAATTTAGTTAATGTGTCTGATAATCCAAAACTTTTTAATTTCTAAATAAATATATGTATATTATTAATATGATCAAACTAACTGGATTGAACAGTAATATTAGATACAGGTTATGCGGACATGTACATCATTCCTTTCTCCTCAAGACATTAAAGAAACTCCATTAGAATTTTAATATTCCACACTTCGTATCTTTATAAAGCATATTTGGCTCATCGACACATTTTGGTCACTTGTAGCTGGAATATGGAATTGTAGGGAGGATAGCTTAGAGGCTATAGTATTTAGGCCCCATTGGTCAATCTATACTTCCTTCTGTTAGGAGATCAATCCACCTGAGCCGCCAACCAGCCTAATATAAAAAGATGGTGGCGTTGCTAAAGGGGACCTCTCTAATGCAAGTCATAGAAGGTCATCGGTCTCGTAACATGGATTATCTTATTGATGACATGGCAGTGTACTCACAGAGTGCATGGAGTACTGCTTCGTCTTTCTATTCGCAACCCTTACAAAGAGGTGCTTCATACTTCCTCCGATTTGTCCTAGATATGACCAGGTACTTTTGGCTGTATACTTGCAAGAGGTCTCTAGGAAATTGTTAGCAAACAACTATTTGCTTCATTCATTTCCTAAACTCTATATGGGTGTCCTTCTTGATAATTTCAACAAATGCTGACAACGGAGACATACTGGAGGGACCAGGTCCAAAAATATTGAGATTCGATGCAGTCCTAGCCAGCTTGTCAGCCACTTTATTGCCATTTTACTACTTGTGTCCCTTTACCCAGCATACAGATATATGCTGTTATCGGTTGAGACCACTACCAGGGCCCGATGTCATTCCCATGCTGATCCAGTTGTTATCTTATGATTAAGAAAGATAACACCTAGATCAGCATGGTGACTTGTATCTCTAGCTTCCTTACGCTAAATATGTTAAAGGTTACCTTTCCCTTGAGACAAAATAAGACGCTAGTAAATTTATTTTAATGTAATTAATAGTTAAATTATTTTTAAATTGACAGTGACACCATCCAAAAGTTAATTTTTAATTACGAGATTCCTTAATTTCGAAACCATGGCAATCATTTTATACTTTTTTTGAAGTATCCAATACGAGATTGTTAAATTAAGAAAATGGTAGACTCTTTTTGCGCTGTTTTATATAATTCCAGTGTATGAATTTCCCCCAAGTCAGAAATAGAATATTGCTGACTGAATTAATTTTAAGTTCCTTTTAAAGGTACATTACGCTCTGAATACGCACGTAAAAAATCGTCTCGAATTAGATACGAATTTCCGAGCAATTGAACATAATGCATTAAGCTCGGGGGAATCACGTTTTGTTATTTTAAGGTGAGCCGGGGCGTTAGGAGCATAAAGAGGTGGTACCCCGTGAGTGGAAACGGCAAACGCGAGATTTGCCGCGCATCCAGTAAATAGAGTAAATGATGTACAGGTGCTTAACAAATACCAATTCCCTTTGTCTTCTTGAAGCGCTTTGACAAGTCATTAATCCCGGCAGTGTATTATATGTATCTAAACTGGCGTCTTCATTGACGCAGTTATTGGAGAAGTTTATGAAGGGCGGCGTGAATGAGAAACGACTTATGTTTATTACATTTTCAGCCAGTTATTTGCTGAAGGGTTGAATATGTTTCAAAGTCGTAATGGTTTTCGCAATACATACAGATATACGGGCCTATGATCGAACACATCCAGTTAGCATTAACAGGCCTGTGTTAACGGTAACTGGTAGGTTAATCAGAAATTCGTATGATTGACACACCTGTCAAGTTTATTTTTCCTAGTTACTTAACTTCAGAACGTTCACGTGACCCAGTTATGAAACTGCTTGAAATAACCTGCCGTTAAATGTAACAGAGGCCTTTCAATGGTCAAATTTTAATTTTATTTCTATGACGTCTATTTGACATATCATTTTACTATTTATTTGCCTAGCACAGATCAAATCCCTAAAGGTTTTGATTGCCTACGTAAACTGTTATTCTTTCCTTAAAAAGTGAGAGATTATTTATTAATTTTAATTCTAAAGCCAATTTATTGGATTATAAATATTTCAATGTACGAAGCAAGTGTTTGTGAAATAAATTTCTTTCATAGAGGAATTTCAATATAAGATAAGTAATATTTTATAGTTATTTATTTGACCAGAAAAACAATTTATTTTATTGTAATTGAATACCATGCATAGAAGTATAAAAAAATAAATATTTGGTAAATTTCTAATAATAAGTAATGCAGATTCTTTAAACAAGTATGAAATATACATTTTATCTTTTTTAACTATATTTTTATTATGTATTTCTAATGAATTACAGTAAGACTGGTAGGCCATTTATACTATACCATATTGATTTAACCAAGGCGTAGTAAATAGTAACACAGTTTAACAGATTATATGCCTAAAGGTACATTTTTCATTTCCTACGAAAAACTACAAATATTTAATATTTCTGTTCAATTTTATTTTTTTTCGCTTTCTGATGAAGTTTTCTGCTCTTTCTTTTTACATTCTGCTTCCACCCTGCAAGGACCTAATATAAAAAAATAATTTAAATAATTATCTCAATAAGTTAATTATGAAATATTAAACGTATCTATCGCCATAGTTGGCTTTTTCCTATGCCCCAAAGAATTTATATTAACATCCTTGTATGCATTAGGCTATTTTGCCTCCCAACAATATTTCATTACATTTAATGAAATTTAGCATTTCACTGTTAAGTACCTGTGATTTAAATTTGAAGTGCATTAGTTGACAATTTTTGACATTTGAGTGACAACAGACGTATGGTAAAAAATTAACTGCCATGACAGGGTTACTTGGCCATAATAACAGGCACAGATAACTGGTTGTTCGATCATAGCGATCTTTCCATTTCGGTTAAGAGCTCAGTTATGCCAACCCAGTTATCGTAACTTATCTATCATCGGTTACGCTAACCTGAATATTCGATCATAGGCCCGAATTACAGGATTAACTATGACTAAGCACAAAAATTTTAACCACGTGCTCCGAGAGGCCTAAAAGACAATAAGAAAATTATTTCGGAATTCTAGCTCAAAAAATGGGTCAATTCTCTCTTTTCCCGAGAAAAATCCGCACCTATAACAATCGAAAATGACCCGTCGAAAATGACTTAGAAATTTAACTACCTACTTATCGATTTTACATCGTTGTGAAATGTAGAAGCGATAAAAATAAATATTTGTATTAATAACAGTAAGTACTTGATAGACAACAGTTAATTTGATTACCTGCAGTATGTTGCATTCGTTTTTCGTTCCTTCATTGCACACTGCTAAAACTACATTTTCAGTATTTTCACTCATTACAGTCCGTCAGAATTATCCACTAACAGAATACACAAACTTTGTTAAGTAAAACACCCTTTTATTCTAAGAAAATTCAAAGTTAATATAATGAATACCTACTAATACAATGCACCCTCGGCAGTCCAGTACTTGTGTAAAATCTAAAATCGTGCACGAAAAACAAACAGCACATATCACAGGGCGAACATATTATAGGGAAGTACCCCTGTATAATAAATTCCTTTATTTAGTTATTATCAAACGTTTAAAATTAGTCACTAGTATTGAACTAGGTTTCGATTATGCATTGCTAGTGGCATACCCTCCAAATATCAAAAAACATTGATCAAAGCTTAGAAGGAATATTGTTAAGGCGTGAAGTACATTTTACATTAGTGGCCTACAGATGGCGACTGTAGACTGCATCAGCAAAGTTTATTAACTGTGGCATCAGGTTCATAGACCTTAGAAGTCAATAATAAGAATATGTCAAAATAAGATATCGTATACGGTAATTAGAATGAATTTTTCAGTACTTGTCTTGGCAAATTTCATTTTTCGTAAAATTTTTGGGTAACTTATGGAAAGTGCATATTATCGTGTGGCAGTGTAATACCAAAGACGTTTTCCGAGTAGACAAAATATTATGCGCAGAAGAAACGCGAGGTAGCATGTATAAAAATCTTTGCAACGACAAATTTTAATGTAAACAAGTAATAAAACATTCTAGAAATCTCTCCAAATTTCAACCCTGGAAATAAATATCAGTAAGGTAGGTGCTACCATGTCGTGTTTTTCATTAAATCATTAAATAATTCTCTATATTTTTTATTCAAAGCTCTGTAAATCGATACGCGTGACAACGCGGTGCCTGTCATTACTTTTGACACCTTTTACATGTGCCATTTACTTCCTCCATGAGGCTGACAGAAGGCCAGAGTCGGCGAATAATAAGGGTTTCATATAGTTTCGAAAAAACAATTTTTCGCTTCATAAATAAGTTTGAAAATTTGTTGATGGAGAATTCCATTAATTCTTATTTTTATCCATCCCCTTTTAAAATATTTGTACTTGTAAAATTTATATATTTATGTATTTCATTAAAATATCTAACGAGCACAAAACCCAATTAATGGATAAGTAAGTTTATAATAAGAATATCATATAAACAATATACAATAAAAAATACATATAATAGTAAAAATACAAACAAAAGACAATACATATTTGTAAGTAATTAAAATGGTTAATAAAAGTCTTAGAAAAACACAAAATAATGTGCGTTTTAAAACTAAACTTAAATAAATTAAGAGGAGGAGTAAACATTGCATTTTATGGTAATTTAATGCATAAAATTATGGTGAGAACCCTTAATTAACCGAATTACACATGAAACTGGAGATTTGTTAATTTTTTTCTTGAAAGTGGTTGGGCTTAGAATCCATGCATATAACGTTTTTTGTTCATTTTCATACATACATCGCCTGCTAAATTTGTGGCAGTCAAACCTCAAACACCCTATATATCTGGCATACTATTCTGTCTAATAAAAAACAAAACTTTAACTAAACTGCCAACTCCCATAACTTTCCTAATTAATTAATTGTCTGTTAAGCAAATATCTAAGCGACAAGACGTCATAAATCAAAACTTAGCCATAATTAACTTGAATACAAATGTTGCTTCAAGCACAATTTGATTGAGAATTAAAAATTTTTATTAATTCGTAATATTAATTCATCGAACTCATCGGAAAGTTACTCAACATTTTTTAATTGTATATATTCTGCATTTTTTTTGTTCGAAACATTTATGTCAGTACTTCAATATCAACATAAAATATTATGCTTAGAAATTGCACCCTTTTCGGAGATACCAAGAAATTTATTTTACGGGTTAGTAATTTATATGCTTTAGCTGTGTTCGTAAAAAAATCAATGGAAAACAATTCAGAATCAGCCCTACGTGTCAACCCGTATTGAACCGTAATGAATACGAAATTTTACTCTAACCCCATCGGAATAAAATCGTTGATACCTACTGTGGCTCGCCTATTTTTTATACAGGGTGTCTTACAAGCCGTTACAATAATTTTAGTAGGTGATAGAATACGTGATTTTGAGTCAATCGAAACAAACATGCCATACCAAGTGTGATAATTATTTTTTTAATTTAACCGTGCTTTCTACAATTATTAAAGTGTAGAAGAAAAACAAATCTTTTTATAACAAATATTTCTATACTTTTTTTATAAGGAATGAATAGATTATTTAAATTATTTAACCAATAAAATCCAAAGTGGCTTCGTTACTTACCTAGAACTTCATAAACATGGTTTTTCTACTTTGTAAAAGCGAAAAATCATATTTAAACTTGGATTTTATTTAAACCTGTTAGTGTAGGTTTATTTAGACATTATTAAAAACTTACCTAAGCAATGCTCTCTCAGTTCTTAGGAAAAGTTTCTTGATATACATTCTAAAAATTAGGTAAATTCATCTTAACACTTTTAAGTATGTAGGGAGCGCATTCGCCAAAACAGAGGACATTTTTGTTAAAAATAAAATCTTCATTTCATAAATGACAGAGTTACTTAGAATAAGAGAATAAGAGGGTGACACGCCATGAAGCCTAACATTATCGTTTTGACCTTATTTAGAGATTATGCACCTAGGATTGAAATTATTCAACACAGTATACCGCAGGGTTCCATTATTGGTCTAATATTATTCTTGGTATTTATTAATGACATTCATTATTTTTTGCACGAGAAACGTACTTTATTTGCCAACAACGTCACTTGTCTCATACGAGGTTTTATCTCAATTAAGAGTGGTTTTAGACCAGATAGAATAGGAAGCTGAATAGTTATGAATTATTAGTAATAAGCTTAAAATTAATAAAAGATTAAAGTTAATATTACGTCAGCTTGTATTGTATCTTATTTTCTAAAGACTGAATTTTAAATGTTTGAGAGTATTGAATTTTCAAAAGCATAAACCCCGGTCACTTTAAAATTTAAATATCTAAGAAATTTATTTTGAATTGCTTCAAGACTTAAATTATGAACCACATATTGAGGATTCCAAATGGTTGAAGCAAAGTTTATCTTTCTACATACTTAAGCAAATATAATGCTTTTAAAGAATCCACCTTTCCAAAGTCTGTACATGCTCTAGTGATAAAGCCTAACATCTTACTACTTTTTAAAGCAGTGTAAATCTATATGTAAAAAAAACAATTTTCTATCAAAATTAACACCTGCATCCCTTATCTTTTCTAAGTAAGAGAGAACTACGTTATTGACGTTATAGTCAAATCTAAATATATTTTTCTTGCGAGTAAAACAAATATAATGACACTTATTGAAATTTAAGTGTAATGTATTCAATAAGCAGCAGAAAATATCTTAAGATCATCTGCATGCATTAAGAAATTACGAAATTTAAAACATTTATTGATATCATTTATATAAATAAGAAATAATAATGTTCCCAAGAGTGATCCTTGAGGTGAACCTGAAGTAGCTGTAAGCGGAAGAGCGTAGTAACCGTTGATTACTACCAGCTGCGATCTATTGAAGATGTAAACCATCTCAGGAAACTTCCATGTACACCGATTTCAGCCAGTTTTGTTATGATAAATTTTATCAAATGCTTTGCTAAAATCGGTGTACACTTTGTCGACCTGAATCTAACAATCCATGTGGTTATTAATGTAATTGAATCACTCGTTTCAAAAACAACATAAGTCACTAAAATGCAATTTTACAGGAGAAGCAAAAAACTGAATAATTACATAAATTTAATAAATTAAGTAACCAAACAATTTTTAATTGATGTTATTACATAAAAAATACACACAATAGTTTTTACCAAACAGTGTTCTTGAGAAAAAAATATTTTTGATATCTTGACTTACGCAGTTTATGCAAAAAATAAAAGTATTCTGTAATATTTTCTTACATATCAAGTACTACAAATTAAACACACTCAATGGACAGTAAAAAAACTTTTATTAACGTTATTACAAGTGTTTTTACACTATGGAACGTAATCATATTCATTATCTTCTTCTGTATCTCCTTCTTCTACAGTATATGTTGTTGGCCATCGCAATATTTCTTGATAAAATGGCTTATACTCATCAAGAATGTGGGGCTGAACTTGTCGAATATTTTCTATTTTTTTGGGGTTTATTGGAACACAATTATTTGGATACGCCTGTTGTGTCGGTGGAAATGCAATGGCATGATTTGATGTATTTGTTAGTAAACTAAACGTGTGGTAGTTTAAACCATTAATAAAGTCATGTGCTATAACAACTCCTTTTTTTATTGTGATTGTATTCAAAGGACATGATTGAGGACGGTGTAAATTACTGTTTTTGTTCTTTGGGTACTATCTTCCCAAACGATTCATCGGATAAGCAGTTTCTTTTATAATAAAGAGGCCACCATTTACTGAAGTTATAAATCTGATATGTCTTAATGACAAATACTTTAAAATTTGGACTAGTATTAGTCATAATGGTATAGTACTGATCTGGAATAAAGACGCGATTATGTTTATTTTCCTTTTAGTGATACCAAAGTCCTGGTCGTTTTTGGTACTAAAGCCGTTTATTTTCTTTATGCAGAAGTTAAAGTCGTCTACCGAAAATGCTCGAAAGCATTGGTTTTTGCAACTGAAAAAATTACTTAGTTACTAAATGGAACATAAATAAGAGTTTTGAATAACTTAGCAAATCGCAAAAATGGAGTACGACCGACCGACTATCCATACCATACCTACTCGTATATAAAAATGTTCGGCGCAAGAACAACATAAGTCAACGACTAATGTTGTTTTTGCCACGAACATAGGATGTGACCTTGCATTATTTATGTAAGGATAAATGGGACTTATGTCATCTTTATTCGGAACGTGTGCCTTCTAATGAAGATTCTTTTCGTGGTAAAGAGTGAATTTCGTAAAAAAGTGACTTATGTCGTTTTTTGAAACGAGCGATTCAATTAGTATATTGTACTAGATTTGATTCGACTGATCTTTACATGAATCAAAGGGAGAACGATGCCACATATTATAAGAAGTTTAAAATTGTCACAATATTTATTTAAAAAGCAACACAGAATGCAGGCCATGTCTGCAGAAATTCATTAAACTAATACCACAGTTCTGCTTTTTCTCGGCCTGTTCCCAAGTGGAAGAGTGGCACACTTTCTTTTAAAGAGAATATGTTCGGGCTTATATAGTTATATTTAATGGCGGTATAAAGGGGAATTAGAAGTATAACTCAGACATAATACGTGTGCGGTACTTATAACACTCTTAGAGGAGGGGATATATTTTTATTAGACATTATGAATGAGGGTGGAGGTATAAAACCCAGAAAGCCCTATTAACACGTTACAATAAAAATGAAGGCATTTATGTAACAACTGCTACGCTTCCATATTTCATAAAGAATTTGGTGGTAATCCTTTTAAATAAAGACGAAATATTGTTTGTTTATAATCAAGCATAAACTACGTCTGAATCTTTGACGAATTGAAACGAATTTGTGAGGATTTTACATTTCTAAACAGCAGTCTACAAAGTGAATACAATGTTATTCCAAAATTTCCGCATTCAGATTTTGCGTTGTATGAACAATTATCTACAGCTTGCTGTTTAGTAAATAAAAGTAGATATGTACAAGTTTATAGCTTTGTCAGGCATCTGCTAATTTACCAAATAAATATAATATAGAAATTGATTCTAAATATTCTGTGTCATGTCAAATAATACAATTGATTTCAAATACCAAAAAACACTGAAATAGTCTAGTTAAATAATTAATATAAAACGCATTGTATGCTGGTATTGAAAACTTGTCAATAATAGCTTGTTTTGATGTAGTAGGTAACTTAATACCATTCAATGTAATCATGAAAAGCTTGTAAATTTTAAATATTTCACAGTTTTAGTGTTTTAATTAAAATATTTATGGTTTTTGTTTCCATTATGGATTTTAGCGTACCGGAAATACTATAAAACATGAAACAAAGGTTTGAAAATAAGCTATACTATTTTAATACTTATATTCGAATGAAGAAAAAGAAAAAAAAGTCACTTATATACTACATTTAAAACTAAAAATAAGAAATTTTAATCTTCCGGTTAGTCCGAGATCAAATATGAAGTTCTTGCATTGTTTAGAAAGAATAATTTCAATTTTAGAATGTATGAGAAATTAATAAGCAAGAGGTCACCTAAAAATATATGGATGGAATTTATTATTTTACATTTAACAGCCGCAGAAACATGTGTTTTATGTAAATAAAAGCTTCCGTAAATAACTGACGCTAATATACTCTAATGCCAACGATTGAAATAATATTGAAATCAGGAATTTCAATATTGTGTTAATAGATGAATTAAATATAAATAATTTAACCTACTTTTGCATTTTTTTAAACGAATTTTTGCTTTGTATGCTTAGACAGGCATACCAAATCAATGTTATTTTATAAAATAACCCCTTTATGTGAAAAATAGTTTGCCATAAAATTCTACACAATTTTTAAATAAAATTATATTATATAACAATACTTTTCAATTTAAATCATACGTTATTGAGAAAGACAATTCAAGTTTTGTTAAATACAATTGCTGCATATCGATATTATATCTTTTTTGCGTTTCTCATAAATTCATTATTGAAACATGATTTATAATAATAATAATAATATCTCTATCCCTCATTCTAATCACAGGGATTAGCCCAGAAGTCGGAGACTTGTGCGGGAGAGGGGGCGGCATATTATTATTAAGCAGGCCGCATTTGCGCCCAGGAACGACTTACGTTGGTAGGCCCTAACCACTATTCAGTGCAGGATTGAGGGAAACCTGGAAAACCTCATTAATTAGGGGGGTAGTCAAATATCAACCGGTATCAATCTCTCACATTGACCCAAGCCAATATTCTTCCATCCTACCTTAAACCGCGCGACCACCGACCGACCCAGTCAACATATTCCGTGTAATTTGTTTCCTAATTTTGAAAATCTTTAATGAATGAATTTATTAGATACAACAAAAAATATTAGTTTTACTAATATAATTAACATCAGACAGGAATATAATCAAAGAAAAAAATTCAAACCCCTCTTCACTCTGTTGCTGAAAAATTGTTCAGACACTTAAACTCCCTACTTCATTCCGTGAGATTAGACTTCCACTTTGACACAACTTTTAATTAATCTACTTAATTATTTACGGCTATCTTGAACACGGTATGGAAAATCTGCAGTTGATACGTTTTAAATTACTAAAGTTGACTTGTTATTCTAGTAAAATTTAAAATAACAAGGCGGTGTTAAAGCCGATGAGAAGAGAACGCGGCTTGGTAAAATTACAGTCTAAACGTCCGCGATCGACACCACAAATTACAGATATGCTATTGCAGGAGATATACAGTATGCGCCAAAAGTATGGAATAAATTCAATAAAAACGAAACAATTATTTTTTGGGAAAAATCCTCGAACAGATCGATTTTTAATTTAAAAAATACATATTTTAGCGTAAAATGCGATTTTCAAATGTCATTTGTTTTCCAGTAATGACGTCATCGATTTTTTTTAAATGGCAACACCATATTTTTTTCCTTGATTCTGAAAGATCGTTTAATTCTCTATCAGACAGTACTAAAATTTTGCCCTCTTACATAGGAAAGTTTTAGAGTAAATGACGATTGAATGTTAGAAAACGTAAATTTTATCCATAAAAAAGTAACAATTTTGAGGTATGTAAAATAAAATACAATTGATTAAATTTTATACTTAAATTAAATGTTCGAATGCCATCCACCAACTTGTTGACAATGCGCAAGTCTGTGAAGAAATTCTTCTTGCACATTATGAACTGGGGTAACTCTCCGTATTTCGTCCCGAATGCGATTTTGTTTGCGAAGTTCTTCTAAATTACGTGGTTTATTAATGTACACTTTTAACTTCAAGTATCCCCACAAAAAATAGTCAAGAGGTGTAAGATCTGGCGATCTTGCAGACCATTCTATCGGTCCGCGTCTGTCGATCCACCTCCCAGGAAAACAGTTGTCTAAAAAATCTCGTACAGGGCGGGGCGCGCATAGTGCGTAGGTGCACCGTCTTGCTGAAACCATATGGTATCATCAGGAATGTCAGGGTCATTATCGTTAAGAAAAATTACTACAAGGGCTGGAACAAGGTAATTTTCTAGAAACTCTAAATATCTTTGTCCTGTAAGGGTTCCTTCAAAGAGAAAGGCTCTACTATTCTGTCGTCAACTATTCCAGCCCACACATTTAATTTCTGAGGGTGTTGGGTATGTGCCTCTGCCATCCAATGAGGATTTTCCCGACTCCAATATCTGCAAGATTGATGGTTTACTGTACCATCCAGACAAAATGGGGCCTCATCTGAAAAAAGTATTTGCCGGTGTAAATTTCTATTTCCTTAACATAAATTCATTAGAATTTCGCAAAAGTGTAAGCGGCGATCGGGATCATCTTCATTGAGTTCCTGCACAAGTTGAATTTTGTAGGGATGATATTTTTCCTTCCTCAAGATACGTGTGCTCTGCTGCTGTGCTCTGACTAGTGTTATTGTTTAATGCAACCAATCGTGAAGAATTATGAGGATTATCCACCATACTTATCAAAATGTTCTGTTTCTGATTTTCATTAATGCTTGGACGTCCAGGTTTTGGAATATTTACAACATTACCAGTTTCTCTAAATTTAGACTCTACCTTACTGACTGTTGATTGGCTGATAGGGCGATCTGAATATTTTTCATTAAATAAATCGCAAACTTCCTGCTGAGTTCTAGTTATATTCCCGCATCCGATTAGAATTAAAATTTCAATTCTTTGAGTAACAGTTAAATGTGCCATAATACTTTAAATTGAATAATAATTTCTATGTCGCTTACAATACTTATTAGAAAGTCGGTGTGACAATGACACTTTGCAAAGATTTTCACCTACGTGATCCATAAAAGAACTATGGAATTCGAAAAACTAAACTTGATAACGTTTTTGCTTTATTTTAATTGATTTACGTTTTCTAACATTCAATCGTCATTTACTCGAAAACTTTCCTATGTAAGAGGGCAAAATATTAGTACTGTCTGATAGAGAATTAAACGATCTTTCAGAATCAAGTAAAAAAATATGATGTTGCCATTTAAAAAAAAATCAATGACGTCATTACTCGAAAACAAATGACATTTGAAAATCGCATTTTACGCTAAAATATGTATTTTTTAAATTAAAAATCGACCTGTTCGAGGATTTTTTCCAAAAAATAATTGTTTCGTTTTTATTGAATTTATTCCATACTTTTGGCGCATACTGTATACAGGATGTAGCAGCGATGCTGCGACAAATGCAATTTTGTAAAAAAAATGCGCGGCATTGGAAACTGGTCTGCTGAAAAACCTGAACTTGCGCAAGGCAAAACAATCAGTCAGCGACCGGCACGGCGACAAAGTGTAATAAAAAATGAACGGACAAAAAATTGAAAGAATTTCTCAAGGAAAGAATTAAATAAAATGTTTGTAACATCACATTCAATTGCTTTTACTGCTATTGTTACTATTAATTAATAACATTAATTTGTGGTTTTAATTAATAAAATAATTTGACACTTGATGTTACAACAGCTGTGCAGAATTTTGTCCGCAAACGTGTAAACACATTTGGGCACATCTTACCCAGTTTCTACGAACACACACAAATGTTTCTAGTTCTTGTCTCTTTTGAACTTATTATTGGCATAATTGAGCGTCATGTATGACACGCCACACTGTTGATTGGGACATACTTGTTGATCAATTTACCTGGTACTTATTCGGAGATTTTCTTCAACAATCTCTAAAATGTATTCTTCAACTGCTGCAATACACCGTGGACGCCCTGAACGTACGTCGATCTCTACCACGATCCGGTTGCAAATTTTCCATGTCACGTCCGCGTTGCACTACCACGATAAAATAGCTGCATTTGGCACATGTCTGCCTGGAAATCGTTCTGCATACAAACGAGAAGTTGCTAAAGCATTTTGTCTTACTTGACCATAAGTTAAAACATCCATCAACCTCGAGTTGCTATACACGTAAGCCATTTTTGACACTTGAAAAGCTAATGTAAACAGTATGGTAAAAACGTTAATACTACAATCAGATTTCAGTATTCGGAATCACATGCATTCCGATGACTCTAGAGACTGCAGCAGCCCAGCTATGTAAAGGTTAAAAATACTACAACTTCAATAATTTTCTTCTCGGAAACTATAAGAATTTTATATATTTTTTTTTTACTATATTAACTTAATTTTTCAAGACGCATCTATTCCCAAATTTTGCTTGTCGGTTGGTTTTACATTCTGAGAAACTTGTGCTAATAACATTTTGTCGTATCTCACACACAAACAGCACTTTATTGATGACAAAAATCACTGGCTTATTGGTTTTTATGGATTTGAAATCATTGCAGATTTTGTTTCTTTTGTCTCTTACAAGAGGACACCCTGTATATTTTTTAAATTTTGGTCACAGGAATTTAAAAGTATCCTAAATCCAGAAGCGCACTCAGATTTGAAATACAAAATATCATATTTTTTTTTATTTTGCTGTTGAAAAGTATTCCAAGTAAGCCTTGTAGGTCAAATCCGAGAATTAAAATTAACCTCAGTCATCGCTGTTGCTCTGTATAGTTTTGGCAATAGTTTATTTCACATTACAATCTGAGTTTTATCCAGACTATTCAATGCCTTATTTCCATACATCCAATGTAATCCAGTGAAGGCATCATTTTTCAAAAAAATAAATGCGGACAAGCTGAATTTTCAGAATAGATAAATGAGTCCTGAGTCTCCAACCAAAAAATCACACGCAAAACCCCTATGAGTTTTTTGCAATAGAGGTGATTTCTAATTTGTTTTAGCTTGTACATAATTTTCTCTACAACTGTTCTTTATAAAACTCAGCACTAGATAGACCAAGATATTTACAGCGACTTCCGTCGCCTCGTTTTTTGAAAAATTCTTAGCCAATGACATGAACCACGCGCCACAGCTGAGAAAACCCCCATAAATTGTACCCACTTCGCTTCCGAGTTGGTATAAACCGCTGTGTCTGTAATTGCCCTTGTGCTATACATTTCTAACATCAACAAGCATAATTGTGAAGAGCATCATACTCTGTATAAATAACCTCTAAATAGCTTACAAACTACATATTTATTTCTGCTTGATTTACCTTCTGAAAACAACATGCTTTGCTTACGAAATTACATTATCCTCAAAAGGACTGGCAATTTGTTTTTCATTACATTTCAATCCATTCCAAACGTACACGGTCAGCAGACTTTTGTTTCCTGGAGAAGTAATAACCGAAATTACGACATCATAAAAAACGGCAATAAATCCAAAATGAAACCCTTCCTAGAAATGACAACAGGATATCCTTTTTACAGCTCTGTTTAAGTTCCTCGTAAAATGAGTTTTCCAATACCTTTCCATACTTTTATGTTATACATCCAATTACCTGTATCAATAATCATTGGTAAGAATGGAACTACAGCAGTCACTCATCTTATACTTTCAGGTATGGACTACTACAATATTATCAATATGAATTCATGAATTATGAAAACTGGAAATATTTGATTGACAGTCTAAATATCAGAGATGGAGAAAAGATATGGATATAGGCCACCATATGGATACTTGCAGAAAAATAAAATAAAATTTATTGGAATATATAGTATTAATATACCTGTAATTTCACATTCATATATTTGCACAAAATTGTAGAGCATTTATGTTCATTAAGTTTTACTGAAATCACAAGCCAACTTTTGCTGCTTGAAACGTAGGTATCAACTACAAGTTTTTCATTTAGTTCAATATAGCCATAAGTAGATTAATTAAAAGTTTTGTCAAAGTGAAGCTTTATTTCATGACAACAATTTTCTCTTTACGAAACGAAGTAGACACAAAAATGTCATCTTTAATTATACTTCGGCCTGAAAATTAATGTTACTACAATAAAAATGTCCTGTTTTAACATAAAGTATACTCATTAATTTCGACTTCGTTATAATTTGAATTATGTACCAAAACAAAATATGCAATACTAATGAACACGTTCGTTATAATTTGAAAATTAAATGCACTCGAATCCTGGTAGGCAATACTTTGGCCTACTCTAATTCATTGCTGAATTTTAGATTTTTCTGATAGTAAGCTGAGTATGTTTTGCATAATTACCTAATATCAAATAAAAAAATGAAAACTGTGTCATCATGTTCCATTCTTTGTTTAATATAAATCTGGTAAATGTACCAAACAACCTATTGGTATAAATACTATTGGCAATGACATGATATTTTAAACTGCATAATCCAAATGCGTATAGTAGGCACTGTTGTAGGCGATTTTCGGTCTCCCTTTTAGCCAATTATGGGACAGATCTTTTGAGTAAAAAATACATCATTGCATAGAAGAATAATTTTGTCACTGAAACCTACATCGAAACTGCTATAGAATATTGCAAGCTAATAACATTTTTTTAACAACAAAAAAATTTCTTCACAATCAATATTTCCACGTCAACATCTGGAGCAATTGTAAAGATTTTACTGTCAATGTATTTAATAAATGACTGTTCGTATGATACACATATTTTTTTTACTTAATAAACGTCTGATTTAATTTACAATATCATTATCACAGTGCCTTAATAAATTTTGTCATAATATGAGTGTCAAAATATTGTGTAATGTCTTTAGTAAAAAGTTTGCTAAAACATTGTTAATAATCGTTGAAAAATGTTTTTGATATGCTCTTTTATATGAGTGACTTTTTGGTTCCTCTTTCGAAAGCATTATCAGTTTTTGGCGGTTTTATTTTTCGTGATTTTAATCCAAAATTCAAATTCTTAAAACAATTACAAAAAAAGTTTAATAGAGGATATGTCTACCTCGCACTTCAGTGACTTCCGGAACAAAATTTCTAGGTCTTGAATAAGAATTGACTTAAAACTAAGACTGACTTAAAAAGACCAAAGAAAAGAACTAGCCAAAAACTGAAAAAGTCACTCAATGATGAAAAAACACTCAGATAAGAAAGCAAACATTTTAGTTATTATCTGCAACCATTTGGAAAATAAAAAACCTTTAAAAGAAATCTGGATATTTGTGAACTTCCTTAACTTTTGTGGAGCAGTTTACTTAAATGTAACCGCAGTAACTTACAATACTAGGAATAATATGGTAAGGATGAGGTGTAAAAAGACTGGTCTAGATAGAAAAACCCCAAAAAAGTCTATAAAAGTCGTGGAAAATTTACGATTGGATCAACGTCTCGATCTCAATAAGAAACCGGGCCATTTTAATAGAGTATTTCATAACGAACTGACCGATAGCATTCATAGTTATTTCCGAGAATGAAAAGACCCGCTGTGGCCTAGTTCCTGTGGCAGGAAATCGGAAAGTCACTGCCAGAACATTGATTCAATGCAAAACGCCCCATATTTGGAGCGAACTGAAAAGGCCGGACCGCCACCGCAAAAATACAAGGCTATAAATGTGGCGTTTCAGCCCGCTGAATGGTGTACATTTCATTCCAGCAATGACATAGTTTATATGTTTGGAAAACACAATTGCAGGACCAGTACATACGACAATAAAAAGGTATTTTGTAAAGCTAATGTAGGTCACAGATATTTGTTCAATGTCAATCCTGTATGTTCCGCAGGGAAGAATATCTGTGTAAATAAATATGTGCACGTATTTGTATTATTTTTATATTTACCAGGATCAACTCGGCAAGTATGAGGAATTATGGAATGCATTTTTCAAGTGAAACTTTCTGCTAGACCAGTAAAATCTGAGAGGAGAAATTGTAAAAAAGAAATGTATCTATTCTTTAGAAAACTGCAACACTATATACAGGATGTTTTAAAATATTAGGTCATTTTAAGCATAATTATGTATTTTATGAATGACCAAATATGTTAATATTTTTTTAGATAAGTAAACTTTTAAGTATTCGGCACTATAAAGTTTCATTTAAATCTGATGACCCAATTTGAGATATTTTAAAACAAATTATTTTGACAATGCACATATTTCCTTTCAATTAATTTGCTAATCGTTTTCGTTCTCATGTTTGTTGAAAACGTTATACATAATATGACATTTCGTGAGACACTTGTTATTTTTTCTTCAGTTTAATTGGGTATTTTATTTTTGAAACTAAGTTAACCTAACCAAAAAATCTCACACTGAAAAAGCAGATAAGTAAAAATGAACAAAAATCACATCACTATCGTGTCCGTATTTTTTGACGTTTCGAAAAATTCTCGGTTTTTATTCTCAAAAATTGCAATTATATTAAAAGTAAATCAAGTTTGACAGATTCAAATTTGTTTATCTGCTTCCATAGAGATATTAAATGATTTTTATTTTATTGTTACTTCTCCTGGATACAGCTGTAGCCAACAATGATCAATGTTTACTGAACAGTTTGGCATACACCTATGTCTGTTCAACAAAATATAATTTAATCAAATGACCGTTTTAATAAACGTGTTCGCAAATTTTTGATTTATCAAATTCCCGTCTTTTTATATAATTTTTATGTTCCTCAACTCTAACATTCATAAGCCGAGACGTTACTCCAATATAATGGGGTTAGGCAAAAATTTTAAAAAGATAATAATGTTGCAAAAAAAAACTTAAAAGACACCACGATTATTTTGTTCAAAGGAGATAAGTGTGTGTCACACTGTTAACATTGATCATTGTTGGCTACAATTGTATCAAGAAGAAGTAAGTAACATAAAAAAAAAATATTTAACCTCTCCATGTAAGCTGATAAACAAATTTTAAACTGCCAAACTTGACTTACTTTTAATACAGAGAGAGAGAATTTTCTGAAACATCAAAATAATGATGTGATTTTTGTTATTTTTTACTTATCGGCTTTTTCAGTGTGAGATTTTTTTGTTAGACTAACTTAGTTTCAAAAATAACCCTTGACCGATCCGTTTGGCGCAAGGGCTTTTCTAATTAATCTATATTTTTTTAGAAGTGTGGCTAGATCCCAATTAAACTGCAGAAAAACTAGAATTATGTCACAATTTAATAGCTTCAGATAATACGCTTGTTTATATTATATTTTTTTCTGTAAAGCTTAAATTGACGTTATATTGAGAAATATCATCTCAGAGTTTGAAACCTACTTAGTCAAATTAAATACTGCAAAACAATTATTTACTTATAAAAAAATAAGTATTTTTTTTCACTTTTCTACGAAATTGTGATAAAATTCCACAAAGTACTAAAGTTAATCATAACAATTTGTCTTCTTTAAAACTTACTAAATCTATCATTATAATGGATACACTCTAGATACATTACTGATTATTAAATTTAGAAACCATCCATCTTTTTTATTTATCGACTTTCTGTCAACGATAATTGATTCTAGATATTTTTCTTCGTCTCACATCGTAATTGTTATTATTACCTACCTCTTTTTTAATCAACTCTTAAACAACAACCAATATTTAGTATATTTTAAGTAGTGAATAAAATACTTGTATAGCATTTAGTAAGCTTAAATTTGTCATAGAAAGGCAACATCTTTAAAAAAAAAGAGAAAATCAAATTATTGTAAAAGCGGTGTAGTATATTTTTGAGACAATTTTACCAGTATTATTATCTCTCTTTCTCTTTGAGAAAGAAACCTTGAAAGGGAATTTTTATTCAGAATTGTCATTAACGAAAAATTAGTTATTGTCAATACTTATTAAATTTGATTATATTTTATTTAATGTACCAGCAACTATAATGATTAAACACTTAATTGTAAATAGATTTGTTCCTGCAATACCTTACTGTCAAAATTATGAGTCAACTTTGATAATTATTGTTGGAGACGAATTTTGGTTTTTATATTGTACCAGTCAGTATGATGTCATCAATTAAAACATTTAAATTGACCACCAAAGAAGAACCATTGCATATAAAGTTTAAAAATCCAGGAGTAAATGTCAATGCAAACCGATACAATGAAAGTTTGAACAAACTCCATCAAGCAATAAGATAGAAATGCCCAGAAAATATTTTACGTGGTGTCATATAGTCAATATGGTAAAAAAAACTATTAAATATAGAAACAGATTTTAGAACCAGATCTATCATCTTCTAAATTCCTTGTTTTTGAACTAGTGTAAAAGGCATTAAAGGGTTGAACGCAGAAGTACAAAATACCTACTATGAAAAAAGTCTTCAATCAAAAACCACAACAATTCTATGAGGCATTCTAAAGTACATATTGATTGGTGAAGCAATGACAGATGTCTTAATTGGTAATTTGTGATTATATTTTAAAATATTTTTTTATGGACACAGAACGGACTTCAACCAAACACACATCATACTATTTTACTACTATTAAAAAAAATAATATAGAAGATGTATTAGTCATGCTGTTCTGATAGATATTTAAAGGATATTAATAAGAATGAATCAAATAGTGTGGTGCCATTAAAAAATACAGAATTGATTCTCATAGGAATGAAATTACTGGCACCGAAATAAGCTCATGATTACCAAAAAGTTCAAGAAACCTAAAAAACTGTCGTCTGTACAATTTTCTATACAGGATGTTTAAAAAAAAAGAAACATTTAAAAGAAAAAATTCAGGAAACAACTACCCTGCGGATTAATGCACCAACCAGCATTGAATTATACCTGAAAAACGTACAGCAAACAGCCACGGTTAGTCGTCAGTGGTGCCACCAGACATATACCGGTTTCGACCTTGATAGCTCTCATCACTAAGTATGCTACAGGTGAGGTCACTGACGGATAACCGAAGCTCTTCGATCTCTAACATAACCGACAGAAATTTTGTCAAAAAGTTTTTAATAGTTCTGCAAAGTTTTGTATTAAATTTATGTATACAGGATGCGCCAAAAGTATGGAATAAATTCAATAAAAACGAAACAATTATATTTTGGGAAAAATCCTCGTACAGGTCGATTTTTAATTTAAAAAATACATATTTTAGCGTAAAATGCGATTTTCAAATCGCATTTGTTTTCGAGTAATGACGTCATCGATTTTTTTTAAATGGCAACACCATATTTTTTTCCTTGATTCTGAGAGATCGTTTAATTCTCTATCAGACAGTACTAAAATTTTGCCCTCTTACATAGGAAAGTTTTCGAGTAAATAACGACAAAACACATTTCCCGTAGGTACAGCTAAATAAAATACCTATTTATTATAACAAAATCGAAATAAAGGAATATATAATAGAAAACTTTTAATGTACCCGCGGCAGACTTCCATGGTCCCATAACCTAGAAAACCAAACCGGCGAACTATATTGGGGAAAAGTATCTGCACCCGACACAAATTTATTTATTTAATAACTATAAAACGTTAAAAAATTAAAAAAGCACTAAAAACTGAAGAAGAAAAAAAACTACAATGTAAACACATGGTAAACACAGGAATTAAATTATGACGTGATGGGAAATTTTACCGTCGTGTTGATAGTTGCCTACGTTGCCTACGTTGCCTATTCTGATTCTGTAAACGTGTGGCGGATAAGTCGCATATGCGGCGTTAAATAGGGATTTAATATAATTGCGAAAAAAAAAATTTCGCTTTATAAACAAGTTTGGATATTTTTTGAATGGTGATTCCGTTAATTCTTAATTTTTTCTATCCCCTCTTAAAATATTTGTTCTTAGTAGCCAAACTGTATGTTTAATGTAACTGCATTTGCGGATTTTGGGTAAAATATAAAATTTTATTGTTGCTTTGAAGCAATTTTTTCTGTGGACTCCATGAAATATTTCATTAACGCCATCTTTAAAAATTTACAGTAAAAAAAATTCTCATAGTTCTCATGGTGGTCGGCACTTCCCCCTGCTAAAGTACAATCCCGATTCAATTTTGCGAAGGTGGGGATTAGAGGAAAACATGCAGATAAACAAAAATCGAGGATTTTTCATAATTGGATGAGTTTACACGATTCCATCATCGCTGGCTGCATCCATTAAAGCGGAAAGCAACTTCGAACGAAGTCTGCGAACTTTGGATTTCTGCTGTTAAATCCGGCGTGAATTGTGGTTCATTACAATGACGGTCGGTGCTTTAAACCGACTCGCACCAATCCATCCCGATCGCCCCGAACTCGAATGACATCCTAGGTTTCAGTTGGCGACGACGAGGTTCCAATGCGATTTGTCGCGAGCATGAACGAACTCCCGCTCCCTGTAAACGTAGAGGGGAAATTGTATAAAACCGGGATAATTTTATTTATTACAACGCTCGTTCAAACCGGAAATAAGAAAGACAGGAAACATGAGAAGCTCCTTTTCATTGGTATGGGAACGTTGGAGAATGTTTTATTTCTAGGTTTGTACTAAAGGACCTACTTAATTCAGTTAAACATTTTCCTTTATATCTCATTCGCATGTATTTATTACACAGGAAAAATATCATTGCATGTATTCAAACTTATTTTTGACTGAAATTATTTTTAAGGTGCTTTAACTTTTTAATAAAGAGTTAATCAACACAGTCGTTGGTTAAAGGAACCAAAATAAGTGTAAGTGGGAGTGGGTTTTACAGAATGATGTTAAAAAAGAGACAGGTTCTATGTTTAAGAATAAGAGAAAAAGTTTATACAGGGCTATGACTAAGTACAAATATTTTAAGAAGGGATAGAAAAAATTCCAAATTCCAAACTTAACTCAATATTATATTAAATCCTTATTTAACGCCGCCAATGCGGTAATCAGAGTAGGCAACCAGCAAGCAACAGTCGCTGTCGCTATCACGTCATAATTCAATTCCTGTGTTTATGTTGTAGTTTTGTGTTCTTCTTCAGTTTTTAGTGCCTTATTTTAATTTTAAACGTTTTATAGTTGTTGTAATAAGAAATATGTGTCGGGTACAGATATTCTTCCACAATAGTTCGCCGGTTTGTTTCTCTAGGTTATGGGACAAGACTGCCACGGGTGCATTAAAAGTTTTGCTATTATCATATTCATTACGTTTGATTCTCTTAAAATAAATACCTAGGCATTTTATCTAACTGTGCCTACGGGAAATGTGTCTTATGAGTAGTGAGTGGTTGTAATGAGTGAAAATGTAGTTTTGCCAGTTTGTAACGAAGTAATGAAAAACGAATGCAAAATACTGGAGCTAACTGGATTAACTGTTATCTATCTATCAGGTAGTATTACTATTTAGAATATTAATTATTGTCGATTCTGCATTTAGAAATGCTGCAAAAAGACGACCGCATGGTAGTTGACATTGTTGACAGGTGTAAGCTTTATCTATGGATCTAAGCCATCTCAGTCGATGCTTATCCTAGTGTTAATAAATTTAAAAGAACAGATGTGGAATAATGCATTCGAAACAGTGTCAAAACTTAGTCATTATGTTATAGTTGCAGATTAAAAAGTTTACCTGTTCCAAAATATTCAGTTTTAAATAAATAAATATCTCGTAAACGGATACTAAGTTATTACATTAATTTAACACCTTATTTCACGGGCATTAGCGATACTTACAGCATTTTTAAAAGCAGTTAATTGAAATTCGGTATTTCATCTAAAACAAAGTTTTCAGAACTTACTGGTAATTTAGAATTCTACGATAAAGATAATTACCTCTTAGTCGAGGACTTTTTATCAAAATATTTGAAAATGAATTCCAATGATCTCAATCTCTCTCTCTCTCTCTTAAAGTGGAATGAGAATTTATTGTTTATTTTATAGAACTGTCGTAATGCTTTGTACTATAAACAAATTGTCAAATTCAATTTGATAAAAATGTACTGAATTGCTTTTTAAGTATATTTTGAATTATTGGAACAATTTACTACTGTTTGAATATATTTATCGCAGATATCCACACTTTAAAAACGTAAGTGAGAACAATATAAGAGAAGGACAAAACTTGGGAACTTCTCGTGTTCAAGCGTTGTTTTTCAAAGACTCGGGGGTGTCTAGTGAGCTTATGAAAATTGTTTCTTAAGAAACTGTTTTACCACTACCCCCTGCTTTTAATAAAAAGTTTCGTAGAAAGTTTTCAGGTTAAGGAACTAGACATCTCTTATGAAAAATTCTTCAGTTTTTTTTTCGGTTTTGTTAAAATTAACGTTTGCCTTTCTTCTGTATATTTCTGTCTTTATAAAGTACTAATATTCATTCACTATATAAGTATCCATAAAATTCGTTATATTATAAACAAATTTGTCAACCAGTAATTAAAGTTATGAATATTTCGTAATAAATGTCATGTCAAATTTAAAATGCGGCTATAGTGCAAAATAATAATATTTATAGATGATATTTTATTAAAGTTGTGTGTGCATATGGATGTAGTATCATGTTGCATCGCGTCTACTCAGGTTTCCTTCTATCGTATAAGTCATCGGTTGTCTCGCCTCGTATGGCATACTGAGGAGAGCTAATAAGCTCAAAAGTGCTATCTGTCTGGTGTGTCGCTAATGGACTACTTTGACAGTTTGCTATAAGCCTTTCTTTCATTATATAAGTAAATAAATACTATTGAGTGAGTGGTATTTAGTAATTTGCTAATTTCAATATGGCGGCCTAACTATTAAACGCTCTTGAGATACCTTAATAGCATATAGTGGGCCCCGAGATTAGGGGGCAATATTTCTCCAAGACGAATAAGATTGCATTATCTTCATATAAACATGGATACAAAAATTATTTGTAAGGAGTTATAACCACTTAAAGTGACTACTTTTTTATGCTTTGACTTTTTTGACTGAAAAATTTGAAATTTCAGAATATTTTAAATAAAAACTCGTGGGTCATATAAATAATAATAATAATTTACTTTTTAATTTTAATTTTTGTACTGGTTTTATTTTTTTTTCACTTATTCACTTTTTTACTTATTATTCTTCTTACTCCTTTCTCAGAGTGTAAATGATATTTATAGAGTTGTAAATACAGTACAACCAAATCAAGGTAAGTATAGATTTAAATTTTTATTATGTGTACTTTTGCTCAAAAAAATTCCCGTTAGGCGCCAGGTCTATATGTTGATGCAACCCATAAACCAGTCTCTAAATTTTTCTCCACTTGATTTGGTCGCCCGGTATATTATGGAGCTTGAACTGTTATTTATTTATGAGATAAAACAAATAAAATGGATGATGTTAAGCATTTGAATAACGATATTGCAGTGATAATTTTCCACAACATTTGCAAAGGTACAAAAGAATTATTCTTAGTAACAACCTAACTTAATTGTTTCTTTTAGGTAACCATTTCAAATTCTATAAGATAATGAAGGGATTTGGGCTATTACATTCCCTGCCCTGTTTATATTCTACATTGTCTTTACAAGGTGAAATTGTCTTTATACTTCTAATACATATTTTTTTGACGTTCAGTATTTTTATTAATCGTTAATATTTGGAATTAACTTGCACTGTCTTCCAACGTAAAGCGGGTGGGTGCGTTACCGATTCTGTTGGCGGGAATCTTTTTTAAATCTCGGTGTAACGTCACCTCGACTGCCTGTCGTTTTCGTTGGGGTATTCTTGTGCGGTCTCCGCTGTGTATTGGCCTTGGAATCTTATGTTTTTTGTGTGGGGACTCTTCTCTGGCAGAGAACAAGCTTTTTACACCTTTTCTTCTAGTATCCTCTTGTTATCGGTGTCGTTAATCAACAAAACTTCCTGGATACCTTGTTGTCAAGATAATTCTAGTGATGTGCTAATATTTGGTACGTTTCTTTATTCTTATTGAGAATGTTTCTTTTGTCTTAGTTACTTTTACGCATTCAATTCACTTTTCACTAGTTTTTAATTTAAAACTATTCACTACTAAACCTAACTTAAATTATTAACAAAATTATATACAAGCTTTGCGTTTAATTTTTGGTATCTGTCAAAATGTTTGCGAAATATTCACTAATAATTATTCCAACTTCATCTATCTTATTTGAATTATTTATTATTTCAGTAGTATTTAAATTAAAATTTTATTATGTGATTATGCGTTAGCATTGTTCTTTTTGTTATACAGTGTATAGTATAGTATAGTATAGTGTTTATTAACAACATTATGCTTTACATAAGCATTTGAAGCAGGTCACAATTTTAATGTAAAAAATTACAAAAAACACTCAATTTATAAAAGTAATAATTAGAAACACAATATAAGTGTAAATATAAGCATACAGCACAAATAAAATGTGACAAACAATTGAATAAAAAAAATAATAATAAAACAATAATAAAAAATAAAAGAAAATGTCAATGTAGCAACACAATTCTTACGAATAAATAAATGTCAAGGTATTGTATATAGGTGAATTTTTATGTACATGTCAACACACAGTAACTTAAATAAGTGGCACTTCCAGAAACTCTTCTACAGAATAGAAGCAATATTTCAGAATATTTTTTTTAATAGCATTTTTAAACAACACCGAATTTAACAGTCTAAGCTCGTAAGGTAAGTGATTGAACAAATTAAAATTAAGGGAATTTTTGAACTCAGAGTTAAATTGTAACGAGGTGTTCTAAGAGAGTAGCGAGACCCGGAGCACTCCTATGGATCTCAAGTAGATTGTGATAGATATATAATGAGGGAAGAGGCATTATGCCCAATTCTTTAAATATAGGTTGACAGCGTGTTCTGTAATTAGCACCAAAAATTATTCTAACAGTCTTTTTCTGCAACCGAAATGATTTAAATGCATGTTGTGAATTTCCCCAAATCACAGTAGCGTACGTAAGATGGGAATGAAAAAGTGAGAAGTAAGCCAATCTCAGAGTACTAAGATCTAAAAAATTTCTTAGCCTTCTAAGTAGGAAGAGAGAACTTGAGACGCCCAGTTTAATCTGTCATCAAGGCATATACCCAAAATTTTTACACTTGCACCTCTTGTTACAGTGTGTTTCTTTGTGCCATATGTGTATTTTATGCTTATCACAATATATGTAGTGTAATGAACACAAAAATTAAAATAATAGGAAATATAAATAAAAGTTTCAGTCATTAGAAAAAGGAGGAATTTAAAAGTAAATGTTTAGCATATTAAGAATATTTATAAAAATTTGGTATAAAAGAAGGGATAATCATTGCACATGAGTACAATTTTGAAGGAAGTGGACATTGTAGCAAAAATACGATAAATACTTATTTAGTAAAAGTCTAAAGGTTAGTAAAAATATGTAGATAGATGTCAACATAAAAAATAATAAAATATAAAAAAAGAAATTAGTTAAATCTAGTTTATAATTAGTAGATTAAGGTGTGTTAAAAAAAAACTCTATGTGAGATAGTGCAGACGTTGCATAGTAACGTAAATAAAAAAAAAGGTTGTTGATTTTAAAATAATGAAGGGATGCCAAAATTTTGAGAAGAAAAGAAAATTGTAAAATAATTATAAGAAATTATTAAGAAAGAAACAGTACCTGAATGAACAAAGTTAACCTACAAGCAAAATAAACATTGTTGTATTAAAATCCAATCCACAAGAGCGAAGAAAACTACATTGAGGGATATATCCACTATTTATCACAGCACAAGAAACATATAACCAAGAAAGCTACATTAAAAAGGTATTAAACTTTAGTAATAATCTAGTAGAAAGCCGAAAATAAGACACACTGAACATTTGCCAAGCTGGTGAAGACGAAATTTGGCCGCTAAATGTTTAGGAGGCGCGAAATAAAAAAGAACAACAGTAAACAGGTAGCAGGTAACAAGGTAGCTGCAGACGAAGATGAGCATCTAAGAATATTCACCGACGAGAAATCAAAACTAAATTAGAAGGTAAACTGTTAGACTGTTTTGCTAAGTGTTTACAAAACTCATTGAAGAAATATTAAAACAGGGTTATAAAAATTTTGTAATCACTAATAGTAATGTATTAAATTTAAGTAGCGCAGGTTTAGATGGGGTAATTTTAAATAATTTAAAGAAATATTGGAAGGTATCTGTCTATAATAAAAATTTGTCATACCTTTTTTAAAAAAATATTTTTGTTACAAACTACAAACTTCACTGAACCGCTCCTGAGAGGTTTCTCATGCTGATCAAATTTTTTTGATAAACTTGTTTTATAAATAAAAAATACTATCGTTATCCCCGACTCGTGATGGAGGTCGCTAAGGGTACGTTTACATCTGACATTAATTGCTCGATATATATGTCGGATAGAAGCTATACCTAATGTAAACAGGGGCGAATTTCTGTCAGACAGATATGCTTCAAGCTCCTGCGATATGTATCGACACATCTATACGGTTAGATGTAAACACCTATTCGGAATCGCCTGACAGAAATTACTGCAGCTGACGTAACCGTCTACTTTTGTGGTAGTGTCGGCTGCAAATTATCAATATTGAGTGATAAAAATAATGGATATCACAGTAAACCTTAACTATATGACTATTTTACAAATAAGCCTTTCAAACTAAGCGGATTACATCTCGAACAAATTTTTAGATTACACTGGATCTTCCACACTGAGTTGGCATATTAATTGACTATAAGCAAGTCATTTTTTTTCGTCTCAAAATCAACTCTCAAATCCATATTGAACGATTTTTCATTCTCTGTCGGACAGAAATCGCATTTAATCTAAACAGCGCGAACATTTCTGTCAGAGTTATATGTATCAAGCGTCTACGATATGTATCGACACACCTATGCGATTAGATGTAAAAACATATTATTTTCATATTCGCACTCGCCTGGCAGAAATTGCTCTAGTTGACTAGTCGTCTACTTTTGTGAAAGTGTCGGCAGCAATTCAAAAACAATGATAAAAAAGAGTAGGTAAAACGCGATATCGATGAACCGATTAATTTATATCACGAACCTAAACTCTGGGGTGTTAAAAGAAAATCAAATAAAGATAAAGTCCATAGAAAAATTCTTAATTTAAGAAATTTTTAAGTATAAGAATGTTTGGAAAATAAACATGGAAGGGGTGGTTCATTTCACCACTTACAACAAACCAGGAACATGGGAAATATTCCAGTAAAATATCTTTTTTTAAGTAAATGTTCCTGCCAAAATTCATTTGTTTATATTCAACAGATTGTGAGAAAATGTTTTTGAGGATAAATCTGAAAATTAAATCTGATTTAGTACCGTTCAAATTCAATATTATGCTCAACTTAAACTATAGATATACATATTTAAAACGAAAAAATATTTCTTGCATTACCGCGAAGAATAAATTTTTACGGAGCTGTATACGAAGGAAAACATTGTGTATAATTTTTGCTAAAAATTCACACATAGGGGTTTGAGGGGTCCTGATTAGCACCACTTATTCAAAAAATATCTCTGGGCGTTTATATTGAATTTCGCAGGTGTAAAAAATAGCATGCCTTCGGTCGCCATCTTAAAATCCGTAATAGCATCAAAAGAAGCGATTTTCGATGCCATTTAAAACAAACAAATATTTGTTGAAATATCTCGAAAAAAACCATTTTTACAGATTTATACACTAATAAAACTTGTCGTGTAGAAGAAAACACTATATATAGTTTTATTCGAATTTCACATATTACATTTTGAGGGGTCCACCTGAATAACAACTTAAAAAATGCTAAACCTTTTTATTGAAATTCAAAAGTATAAAAAAATGGTAGCAGACCTTTCATCGGCATCTTAAAAACTATGGTAGGATCAGAAAAAGCGGATTTTGAAGACATAAAAAAATATTTGCAAGATTATCTTGAAGGATTTGTACACAAATAAAACTAAACATGTATATACAGGATGTATCACAACAAGTGTGCATTAGATGTATTTAGGAAACCGTAAATGATAGAAATCTGAAATTTCTTTTTTAGAGGATTTTGTTTTCCTTTCAACACTGAATTGATGCAAAATATTTACATTATACGTCAACTTGCTTATTTTGAATGGAACATGTATTTTTTATTTAATTTTGAGATTCTGTATGTCATGTTGTACATAAGTTATTTCACTCACAAAATTGTTACTTTTTAAGTCCTTACCTGGGAAACTGAATAATTCAGTCATGATGAAAAAAAAAACAAATTAAGGAAACGAAATAATTCAAAAACTATTGATCTTGGACATATGGCATATTTAATAAAGTTGATTTAAAATTGAACGTAGAATCTGAAAATGAAATAAAAATATTATTTTTCGTTTAAAGATTTCTATAGTTTCCTAAATACGTCTAATGCACGCTTATTGTGGGATACCCTGTATATATCTATATTATCAGTGTTTTTAACTGGGTATAGGTAGATACAGCTAATCTTTTTCTGCTACGCTAATAGTTTTTCTGAATTTGGTATCTTCCTTATTTATTTTACGAAAAAGCTTTTCAAATTGAGTTGGTGTCATCCTCAAATAATTTGAGAATTGTTGCGGATTCTCGACACTTAGTTTCGAGATTAATTAATTCATAGACACCTAATTCATCATGTTTCAAAATTCATTCCCAAAACTACACTGAACGTTTTTTTGTCTTAAGTAACCTATCCAGGGCAGTCACACGAGTAGCAATTTTTTGTTTCAATACTCATCGTGCCACGACTGAACTTACTCTTTCTACTATGAATTGATGTGTATGACACAAGTGTATTTACTTAATACATATGTATAAACGGTTCGTACACATATAGCGACGAGAAGTGTCATACACATCTCCATGATATAAATATATAGTAACTTCTGTTTGTAATGTAAACAGTCACTAGCGATATATATCTGATGCTTGACACATATACCGGGACATAAGTGTCAGATGTAAACGTACCCTAACTTACAATGATTTCTACTGCTTCGTGTTTGTGGGTAAATATAGCTTTGTTGCTTTGCGAAACTCTTAACTTATTAATGATAAAGCCGCGATAATACTTTTCAATAAAGATTAGCATGAAGTCATCTTTGCGCAGGCAAATTTGTTCATCTCGATTTCTCATTATTCATAGATACGTCTGCTATTAAACCATATCAATTAACTCCCGATTCCGTATTCATAGCCGAGCGCCTGCAGCTAACAACCACCAAACACAACTCTAATGGCGGGGTAAATACATCCAGCTCACCCCACCTCGAAAGGAAGATTCAAATAACGACACGTTACACGTGTAAAGCGCTTCGAAGCAGGCACATCGATGAGCACAGGGGCCCCAGGCACCGGCGGCCTGCAAATTAAATCTTGCTCGATTAGAAGGCAGTCGGCTGTGGGCACAAGTTCGTCTAGTTTCTCGATTCAGCGGGCCGAAAGATTGTCATTCCACTCTGCACCGCCAACGGTGATCACAGGAGCGTCACGGCGGCGGGTTTTTGCAGCGTCGCGCTTTGAAAATCGGGCGGAGCGGCGGTCGTCGATACGTGTCGCCTGGCTTCATTCGGGGCTCATTGTCGGCGAACCCTGCCGCACGCACAACGGTCTGATCTATATTAGGTGGTTGGTGAGTGTGAAAATACATGGTCGGAACGATTTTGTTAACTTTGATGTCCTAACGGCTTCATTATTTTTTTTCGGTTCGGATAAACGGCTCGACAAAGATGTACTGTTCTGACGATATGTTATAATCGAGGGGTCCATTATATTTATTAAGAAACAAACAACGTAGACATTTAAGTTGTAGTTTTACGTATTTATGCTCCGGAAAAAAAAATAGTAAAATTTTACTCAAAATCAGCACAAATGATTGTCAAAACGAGTTCACACCCGATTGTCTTGAAATAATAATACAATTCATTGACTGATGCATGTTCTCTCAGTTATTTGTTAGCTAAATAAATCTTTTAAGGATAAAATTGAATAATTTTTGAGTTAGCTTTCTAAATTATGTGTTATTCCAAACACAAAACTGAGTTATATTATCAATCTATTTCCTTTCCTTTTTTCACAATATGTATACAATTTAAATCAGTAATGTGTTACTTTATACAATTTTATTTTTGTAACAAACTCAAAATAATGATAATTTTTTTTATATTGTGTTGGTTCTTACACAGTTTTCATGAAAATTAGCCTATTGTGTACCTATGAAACGTGTTTATTTTTTACGGATTGTAAATTATTCCTTTATGAATTATCATAATATTTATAACATTATAACTATTACAAATAATTATAATTAAATAAATTATAATAATTACAGTCATAAAACGAAAACCTGATTATTTAGTTTAATGGAATTGTGGCAGCACCCAGCCCCAAAATAATAATTATTTTTATTATTATATTATAATATTTATTACTACCACTAACTACACTATTTGAAATAAAAGTTTGCTATAACAAGTTGAATAAAATAAAGGTAGAGGTTATATTTGTAGATAATAACATGACGCAGAATGTAAAGATGTTTTATTATATGTTTTATTATATTATTAAACAATACATTATTTCTAAATATAACAAAATACTGAGTAGTGTTTTATGATGAAGTTCAAACAGCTCTTTAAATCAATAATTTCCAGGTTTGATCTATTTTCTAAAATTTTATAGCTAATTGGCTGAGGATCAAATGAAATGGTAATAATGTAATAATACACAAGTTTTCTGAAATAAGAAGCAAATCAAAATTATTATTTTTTTTTGTAACGGATGAAGACGGTCATTGTTACTTACCTATTTCTACCACAACTTCATGACACAAATTCTCAATTTCCATTTTATGCAAATTGTAATTTGAAAATATATTTACAATTACGGTCCATGATTGGGTAGAACAATACACTTATGATTATCGTCCCCAGACAGCAGTGGCTTATATCATACATAGCAAAACTACAACTTCACATCGATGTTTTCCCTCTTCCACTTATAATGTGTAATATCTACAACGGTTGGTGTTATTTTTACGCAATATGTTCTCACTCACTTTTTTCTCTAACTAAATATTATGTAGATAAGCTCATTACTTTGTTGAAATATTAAACTTATTCATAATTCGACACCAAATTAATTCATAAATGCGTTTGAACTTACTCAATGTTATTTTTTTATTGTGTGTATGTTCATAGGATGCCTATGCCATAGAACAAAGCAGGATTAAAGCTAAGGTCTAACATTTACGTTTACTAACATTTTGCTGTTTAACTCATTACAAGCGTTTGTGATTTTTTCTTTCAAATGATTAATATATCGTGAAGGTAAACCTTATTTTTTAAAACCTACTATAAAAAAAAAGAGTTGTTAGATGTGATGACTTTCTGGGCTACTGAATAGGTCCGTTAATCCCAATCCATTTTTCTGGGAAAGTGTTATCTAAATATTGCTGCATAATCCTGGCCTTGTGGGGTGGAGCTCCGTCGTAGTGAAACCATTTCTCCTTAGCTGCAAAGGCACATTTTCCAGAAGTGCAAGAAGTGCTTCTTGTAGGAAATTTAGGTAACTCACGCTATTCAATGTATGTATAAAAAAGAAGGCCAAATTAAATGCCTACCGATGATGCCGCACCATACATTTACTCCAAAATGTTCTAGGTTTTGGACTGGATTTGCAATGTGGAGATTTTCTTGTAGTGTTCGTTGCGCCTGTTTGGTACACCGTTACTAACAAACCGTCTTTCGTCAGTCCAAAGAATGAGCCGAAAAAAGTTGTAATCAATAGTTTCTACATTTACTATAATTTGAGCTATAAAATTAAGTCTGTTTCAATGTGACGCTCAGGCAAATACTCCATATTGTGAATTTTGTAGCCATGTTACCCATTGGTCTTTAAAATTCGTTGAAGGTTTAATATATTGAAATTCAATTCCCGGTTAGCCTACCGTATAGAATTTAGTGGATTTTGTTCAAAATACTGTAACAGCATAGCTGTATTCACATTTTTTATTGTTATTGTTGTTATTGTTATATATTAAAAAATATAACAGACCTCCTAATTATAATGATGTTAGAACCGCACATTTACGGCATGAATTTAAAATGCTATTTTTAATCGTAAAATTATTGTTATATTATTTTGCGTATAAAATACTAATACTATTTTGCTTCTTCCAAATGTAGATTTCTTCCAACTTTCATTGGTTAAGTTTCAAGGTTTCAAATATATTTAATTGTAATTATGTACTTTATCTTTCTAGCTTCTTCTTACAATTTTATATACCATCATTATTATTATATATTGCAGTTGATTATTTTCTTTTAATTTTATATGTACGTGTGAAGACATATATGTATTTTTTTATGTAGCTTACCACGATTACTTATTATTACTTATATCATGTAATTAATTGTTCCTTGTAATTAGGCTTTATCGCCTGTTTGGAATAAATAAATAAAATAAATATTGCCTGATTGATCACCAAATGTAATCCCTTTTTCATAAATTTTTAAACATTCTGAAACATAACTCTTAATAGTACAAAGCCGTGTACATCTAGATTTTTTGGTGATGGAATAAAATGGCGAATGCCAATGTTCTACTAGTATCTACTACTTCGTGTATGGATCGTTAATTTAAATCTGATTTGTATTTTTTCCCTGGCTCATATTATATAGAAGATATAGGAAATACTACACATTTACAAGAACCCAAACATTCTTAAGGTTTTGGAAAATATTAATAATTCTATGACCATAATAACATGTTTTGCATGCCGCACCGAAGCCGTTAGGTCGTTGTTTTAACATTCAACGACCATTGCTGCATAACGAGCTAAACTTAATTAAAAAAATGTATCACTCTTCGAAATAAACTTTCAGAGGGTGAAATCTCCAGAGAGTCAACGAAACCCAAAAGACATTAATCTGCTACTGATTCGTTAGCCCCAGAATGTTTTAATTGTACCGACGCATCCAAAATTAAAAGCAAATTTAAGGATATATAAATACGAGTATATTTTATTTTACTTTTTTTTAAATAAAATTTAAACTAATATAACAATTTTATAAAATTAAAGACTAACTAAATCCTATATTTAGTAAGTGATAACTGCGTGTATTCCCAGCCGCGTTTACATTGTGAAATGTATTTTATCGTCTCTTTAAATGAATTAATAACGTGCTATTCGGTTGGGATGGGGTCAGGAGAATAAGGGAGAACAGACATATATTTAAATATTACATATTTTACATTTGCTGTAGCTGAACGTAAATTATATGACCTCGCGTTGACGTGCTGCAAAAGAACTAGTACTAAGATATTGTCACGGATTTCCCAATCCGCCTTTTTCTTCTGTCAGAAAAACAATCCGTTAATTATTTACTCTTCTTTATTAACTACTCAGTACACTACTGAACACTAATTACAACTCAACTAAACACTTATTTAATTAATCGCTATCTAAATCACTTTGATCTCTCCAACTAAACACTTCAATTCAGACTGTAATACAAGACTCACTAACTCGGCCGTTTATTCTTCTTTTATAGACCCAATGAATATTCCAGGTATATTCTAGCATCTCTAGATCCATTTTCCCGAACGACCCGAATGCTTCTCGTCTATTCCCCATTTTTCCAGTCCCGTCTCCATCCACGGCATTTTGTTTGTTTAACAGAATCGTGTAGGGGCGATCGGGGCAATCTTAGCAATTCGCGGTACCACAGTCGTCGATTTGGGTGTGAGTGGGGCAAATTCCGTGACAATATAATTACCCTACCGATTCTGATAGATTTCTGAATATATGACATTATGATAGTATCATAACAGTAACTATATTCTAAAAAAGAGTAAGTATAATCTTTCCTCTTGTAAAATTTATTGAACTTTAGTGTAGAGCTATTTTTTACTTACTGTTTCTGTTCCGAGATGATAATACAACCGGGACATCCCTAGTCACAATTTTTGCTATAAAAGCATCCTTATGCGTACTATCCAAATGTTGGTTACGTGTAACGTATTTACCTCATATTGCTGGATTCCTAGTACACAAAACTTATAATGGAGTAAAATCGGATCTCAATTATGCCGTTTTTTTTTTCAACTGAATTAAATCTTTATCATCTTATAGAGGGACAATTTGGACAACCTAACTGGACTTCTACAACTATTTAGTAGAGACGAGCTTTAAAAAAATCAATTTTTCGATGCTTTGAACGTTATTTGACAATTATGTTTTCATAACATATATCGTGTTTGTGAATTTCACAACTCATATAAAAACCCATAGCGCTTCTAATGATACACATCGATTTTTTAGAACTTACAGCCTTTTTGAGAAAATTGGTTCCAAAGTCGGCTCCTTCAAATTTCTGCATTAAATACTTTACTTATTATTAAGTTATAATACATTTTCCTACAATTTCTTGACTCCTGCATTTGATGGAGTGACAAATATGAATTTCCAACGCAGTATTCTACTTAAATTTTCCTTTTTTTCACCTTGTCAGCATTTTCATTCGTTTTCTTGCCACACACTAACAATGCTTTCTAGATTTCAATAATTTCTGCCTAATTGTTAGCAATGTATAACTGTGCATCGTAAACAGGGTGATTGTGTCATAATGTCATTAATTTGAAATCTACCCATAACCTCCAGTGAGGCGCTTCGTGTTGACAACAATTTCCTAGTCACAACATCACAGTGTTGAGCTGTAAAACGAATATTTGTGTTCTTTTATAGACTATTATCTGTTAATACATATATCTGCTAAACCAATAAAATCCAAGAAAATATTTACTGAATTTTCTTATAACTGATTTTAACAATATAGTATGCAAAATGTTTTATTAAGTGTAAGTTTTACACTTCCCGAAGTCAATTTCACTAACAGAAAATAAATAAAGGAGAGGTATTTATATATTTAAATTTACATTTGAAAGTTTATAATTAAAACAACGCACAGCATTTTATCAAATAAAAAGATTAGAGCACTAAATAACATCCGAATATACAAAATGTAACCTCAAATACCCACACTCCCAAAGCCAGAAAGCCACTTCATCGACAAGAGCAATTTCAAGGCGATTACAGTTGCGGAAATCCCAAAGCAAGGTCTAGAGCACGTCTGGACATTATACGAAAACTATTAATTACGAAAAACATATAGCCGTATCTAGGCTGCATGGCTTACGTGCGGTAGGCAAAGTTTACGTATTTATTCTAACTTTGATATTGTACTGTTGGTTGCATTTTTACACTTCCCTCAACTTCATCGAGATACAGACGTATAAGTTATTGCAATAATAATAATAAAACAATATTTGATGAACTATTCGTTAGATCTAGTTCTAGTGTGTCTGTGTATATATTCAACTGAGAAAACATTACAGAGGAAGCAATATTACTAGGTAACAACTTGAACAGGAACTACATGGCCATCAGTTTTCGGCGTTTCTCCAAAGATGTAAAATTAAATTTATTTAATAGCGCAGAATAATTATATTCTCTTTCAGGATATCCATAAATCTTAAACGTTAAGTATTTTTGAATATTTTCAATGGACAGAGTGTATTTCATGTATATAGGGCTCCATATTAAAGAGGCGTATTCCAGTTTTGTCCTAACCAAAGTAAAATACAAAGATGTTAATTCAGGTGTGTCACTAAAACCTTTACAATGACAAATTCCTGAGTACTGTAGGCTGATTTAATGATATTATTTATGTGACAACTAAATATAAGCCGATTATCAAAGTAGACGCCCAAATCTCTTATGTCAGTTCTTTCCAATACTATGATTTGACAGTATAAGGGTATTTCAATACGTCAGATTTACGACAAAATGTTAAAAATTTACATTTGGGAATGTTCTGAAAAAACATATTCATTTAACACCAATTATCGAGACGCCAAATTCATGTAGCATAGCACAATTATGAAAACCAAAGGTCTGGGAATATAACTTCAAATCTTCAGCAAACAACAATTTGTCACGAGTTAGTACATTACACAGGTTATTAATGAAAATTAAGAATAGCGATGGTCCCAGGTTTGACCCCTGAGGTACTCCACTAGTAGTAATATAGATGTAGGAGGAGAATCCGCTGTAATAAACGTAATTGTGTCCTCTGTGTCACGTAAGATTTCAAAAGCTGAAAATAACTGTAGTGAAGACGTAAGCTCGAGAGTTTGTTAAGCAATATGTTATGACTAATCTTATCAAACACTTTGGAAAATCTGTGAACATAGCATTCACTTGTCCCCTTTTATCTAATGTTTTACTAAAGAAGTGGCTAAAGACTGCCAAATTACTTGTTGTTGATCTAAAGTTCATGAAACCATGATGATGAATTGAAGTACAAATTATTGTATACATATATAGGTGCTGATATATAACGGATTCAAAAATCTATGCAAAATTGTTTAAGATAGATATAGGTCCAATTAATAATATTTTACTTCAGTTGAGATTTATGTATAGGACAAACTTTTGCCATCTTTCACTTTTCTAGAAATACTGATGTTTTTAAAATTAAATCGAATAGCTGCTGCTTTTTAGATTTCTTTTTCAGTAATTGGTTCCCAAGCAACAACCAGGACCACATTAATACCAATACCAAAATTAAAGTTATCTTCGTTATCTGGGAGACTTTGAAAAAAATTGCCAAATGCATTAACAATTATTTGAGGATTATTCATATTATTTGGTCAATGGTTCTAGAAACTTTCTTTTTATTATATGAATGCCCAAAAATATTTGAGCTCATTTTTTAATTTATTTTGTACGTCCTGTAAATGATGATTATAGGCAATTCTAAGTTTTTGCTTAACTTCCATTCTAAGCGTACTAAATTCTTGATAAGTATAGTTGTTAGTATTTTTATATCTTTTATGCACCTTTTCCTTCTATTTAAGCAGTTTTATCATTTTGCTAGTATACCCATTAGAAAATTTTCGTTAGAAATTTTTAAAAATTGGTACATGATTATCGCTATGATGTCTTATACTAGCACAAATTTAAAATTTGGCAGCGTTGCATCCAGGCGGTCAACGAGTTGGTTTCGAAGCTGTATGAGTCGGTCAGTGACAGCTTGAAAAGGGGTAATAATTTGAACATATTTCTTCAAGGTACATATGCATTTAAAAAATTGTTTTAATGGCTTCATCGTATTATATTCATTGTTCTCTATTTCCTCTTAAAGTTAATGTCATTATGACTGAGTCACTCTGTATATGTAACGGTACGTAACACGATACAACAATAACATCCAAAGTCATAAACGCTACCTTTCAAAAGTTAAACAATATATCCCAACTAATTAGTTTAACTTGGCACTTCCGGGATCTGATTCAATTAGAATGCCTACTATCAAAGGTAACCAACTGCTGTTAGTGTATCATCAACGTGTTGACTTGTTTGTGGGGTCATTGGAAAGCACCTCTGATTATGTAACTGTTCATAAAATAAACTGTGCTGTTCGGTTTGTTGTTAATAAACTAGATGGTTGTTAAAAGTTTGTCGAATAACGTGAGATAATTCTATTCAAAGGAAAATGTTCTGTTGGTAGTACATTGTAGTACACAGTATTTTTTAAAATTTCTGGTCAGTTTAAACAATTATTTGTTGGCGTTGTCCATTTTTATAAATGTTTTACAACAATGAGCATATATTACTTACTTTACAGAAAGCTACAAAAATACAGGGTGTATTGCAATTTATCCGATAATTTCTAACTCTACAGGGCGAGTCAAAATTCAGTCCCCAGCGGCTGGATATATATTCTAATAAAAAATAAAACAAAAATGTAGAATACTAAAATCTTAAAAGCGGAGCCGTTTTCGGAAAATTTTGTAAAGAAAAATTCAAATTTATAATTGTTTTGTTAAATACTAACACATTTAAATCCATAGAAAATAAGAAATAGGAAAGACAAAAATCCTTCAGACTTTGGCTAACCTTCAAAAACATTACCATTTTCGTTAATACACTTCTGCAATCTGTGGTAGAAATTCTTGGCAACAGAACAAAAATTACCTTCATTTATTTCTGCTACTGCTTCATGAATCCTGCCAATAACACCATCTTCGCCAACAGGCACAGTAAAATAAACCTTTTCTTTTACGTATCCCCATAACCAAAAGTCTATCGGAGTCAATTCAGGAGACCGGGGTGGTCATGGTGTTGGTCCACTTCGTCCAATCCATTTATTGTTGTAGAAGAATATCTTCTAACAAACGTGGCAAAATGTTATCGCAAAAATTACTGTAATTTTCACCATTCAGTACTTTGGCAAAACATTTGGACCTATGATCTTTTTCCCGTAAATACCTATCCAAATATTTACAGACCAACATCTTTGCTTTTTGTCTGTTTCTTGATAATATGCGTCTACTCGTGGTAGGATTATTCTCAACATCCTGCAGTAACCGTTCTTCCTCTTGTTATGTCAATTTTCGAGGCCGACCGGCATACAAAGAACATTTGGGAGCTACGCATCCTGTTTCCACAATACGTATTTCTACATTTTGGATTGTTTTGTGATCGGGATGATTCGGAAATTATTCCCAGCTCGGCAGCAGGGGCGTTATTGTTACAAGCTCCTAAAGCTTTAGTCATATCGACGGATTCTCTGTTGGTATAAGCAAATCCTGCTTTTTTTAACTCAACAACAAATACTAAAAGTCAAATAAATATTATACGTCACTGTCAAGTAAATCCGTGTCAACAAGAATTTTGTCCGGCCAACTTGATTAGAAAATCGAAAATTGCGCATTTATTGAACTAAAATTAATAATTTATTTGAAAACGGCTTCGCTTTCGAGATTTTAGTATTCTACATTTTTTTTATTATTTTTTTTTTTAGAATATATATCCGGCCGCTGGGGAGTGAATTTTGACTTACCCTGTATATGCACTTTTAAATAAGAAGTGGATCTGTTAAAAAAATAATAATAACATTTCAACTGAAAACAAGGAAAAAATTATTAAAGTTACATTCACTGAAAATAATAAATATCGGTATCCTGTGTAGTAAAATGAGTATTGTATGAATAAAGTGACAATAAGAAGGCTCAAAGATAGTTTTTTAATACTGCTCGAAATTTTAATACTGAATAAGAGCGCCATTGCAAGTTTTATCTTTATTTTAGGTGGTTCTAGTGGTTAAAAGTTTGTTTATGTAAATTAAAGTGGTTTTAAAGTGTTATTTACTTATTATTTTTAAATAAGAATGGCGTATTTGTTTCACTAATGAGTTAATCAATACAATTGTATAAAATATGATTAACTTCTTCTTCCCTTTCTCTTTCATAAAGTGAACTTATTTAATTAATTCATTTAATTAATTTTATGATCAAACATCACCTTGATATTCAGGATTTGCTTGATAAGTTTGTTGTATTATGTATGTCTTTTTTAATATTATTATATGCTCTTAACAAACTGTGATCTCAGCTTTTCTTTATTACCGTTATGTTTCTAATATTATTTTTAGTATTTTATTATAATTTTATATTTTTTTTTAGATTTAGATATTCTCGAAACAGTATTTTTCCACAGACAAATGACAAAGTTTTTTAGCTTACCAAATAGTGGGAATTTTGTCTCATGATGCCTGGTTATTTTCAATAGATAGATAGAAACAAGAACACATAGTAAAAGAAATCGGTCTAATATAGTTTGCCATATTGTACGGTCGTTTTGTGGTTCCTTTTTCGTTATATCATCATTAAAAATTTAGTTTTAGATATGTGTATTGTTAACTATGTAATGTGAAATGAATAAAGCTAATTTTAGATTCGTGTTCAGTTCCCTTGAAAATAGAGGAGTAGGAGTTTTTTAATTAAGATTGAAGAGGTTTTCTCTAATGTGACAATAACATTACTAAAATGTTAATATGTACCACTACTATTCAAGAGTAACCCATAACATATAGGAATTTGAATAAAAAATAGTTGTTCTTGATGTAAAACAACATTCAATACTTAACCAACCAAAATACACAAATATTTTATAAATACTTTGTGAAATAGACCTATTAGCATCTGAAATTCTGAGCAACAGGACAATCCAATTACATATTTGGAAAGCGTCTATTTATAAATTGGAACACCATTGCAGAAATATAATTTAATTTTCCTAGATCATATGTATGTTTTCTGATATCAAATATCTAGGTATGCTAACGCACAATTCCATTGACAAAGTTATATTAAAAATAAAATGTTTATCTGAGTGGTTTTTTGCTCATCATTGAGTGTCTTTTTCAATTTTCGGCTAGTTCTTATCTTTTGTTTTTTTAAGAATTTCAGTTGTTGTTTCGAGTTTATATAGCCAATTCTTATTCAAGACCTAACAATTTTATTTTGTAATAATGCCTAGAAGTAAACTGAGTTCAGCTGAAATCAATAGTGCCATTGGAATAATCGAAGCGGAACGCTCTAAGAAAGAAATTTCTAACTTCTTTCAGGTCAGTGAAAGCGTAATTTCAAAGCTTGTGCATCGATATAAAGAAACATGTAATGTCATTGAAAGATCGAGGAGTGGACGCCCAAGATCTACTACCCCTGCACAAAACCCGTAGCCAGCCTCTTAATACTTGTCGGATCATGCAGCAGCGACTTTTACACTTCTGGTGTTGCGGTTTCAACTGAAATAGTTCGTAGAAGACTGCGAGATGTTAATTCACATTCACGAAGACTTTTAAGAAGGGTTCCACTAACACAAAATCATATGCGACTTCGGTTGCTATGGGCTAACGAACACGTGAATTGGAATGATCAATGGTCTGTATTGTTCACAGATGAGTCGAGATATACTCGCGTCAAGAATTCAGACGTCTTACGTCACAGCTGACGTTACACATTTGTTTTTATTGTCAACGTAATTTTCGATATTTGATCGCGTCAAAAACAATCATTTTTTGCAATTTAGTGCAATATATAATGCAAACTTTTAGTGTAGTATATAGTTTTATTACTATCAGTTGCAGTTTCTTAAATATGTTGATGAAAATATAACGAATTATTCATTTGTTCGTATGACGTAAGTCGTCTGAATTCTTGTCGCGAGTATATGGACGGTTTAATCGAATAGTCGACGTGTTCGAGTATGAACCCTTCCTTTGATATGCAGAAATCGTAGAGCTATCCAGGAAGTGCATTCATTCAGAAGTGGTACAGTTGTTGGTGCTTGATGTAAACATGAATGCACAGATCTACGTCGAACAAGTCATCAACAATGTCATGCTTTTGTTTTATGATGTAATTTGATCAATTTTTTTTCTCAACGTTAATGCGGGACCTCATTATGCGAGAATTGTTGTCCATGCCCTGAAATTTCATAGCATTCCGCATTTGGCACTGTCGCCTCTCTCGCCAGATCTCAATTGAGCACGCATGGGACCAACTGTAAAGAGCCTTAGATTCGCATCAACCACTCCCACAGACACTTCAGGAACTCAGAGGGCTTTTACCACGCCTGACGGGAGAAATTGATCAAGACTACTTCAACAACCTGATAGATAGTATGCAAAGGCGTTGCCAGGTAGTCATTGAAGTGCGAGGAAGACATATCCTGTATTATTATTTTTTTTTTATAATTGTTTTAAGAATATTGTATAAAAATCACCAAAAATAAAACTTTGCCAAAAACTGAAAATGCTTTCGACGGAGGAACAAAAAAAGCCACTTGTATAAAATAGTAAACATTCAAGATAGCATATCAAAAATATTTTTAGACAAATGTTGTCAACCTTTAAAAGAAACTCAAGATTTTTTAACTTTCTTAACTTTTGTGAAGCAGTTTATCTTTGTAATGAGATATATTCGTACATACAAATAAACCGCATAGACATATAATAGTATATTCTACAAGTTGTAGAATGGTCGTATTCCTCGCCTTCGGTTCGGACTACAAACTTTTCGCTCATGTGGAATATGCCATTCTAAACGTGTTTTAGACTATACTTTCTCTAACAACATTTTAGAAATCATACGAAAAAGTTATTTATACATATTCCATAACGGTATGTTAGTATAACATTCTAACACAGTGTGATAGAATGTCATTCTAACACAGTATGCTGGAATGACATGTATTACAACCTAATTTTTAGTTGTGGAACGTGTGCTTTCTAAAATCGTGTTGGAGAAATATATATTCTATGTATTTTAATCACAAGCGATACATATTATAGCGCATTGTCCGTAACCCGCCTTAATAATGTGCGGGAGAGGGGGCGGCATATTATTATTAAGCAGGCCGCATTTGCGTCCAGGAACGACTTACGTTGGTAGGCCCTAACCACTATTCAATGCAGGAATGAGGGAAACCTGGAAAACCTCATTAATTAGGGGGGTAGTCAAATATCAACCGGTATCAATCTCTCACATTGACCCAAGCCAACATTATTCCACCCTACCATACCCGCAGAGAGGGCGCCAAACCTCTCCACGAATATAGCTTATATACGGTCTACAGGCAGCTGGGCTCGAACCAACACCGATCTAGTCACCTCGATTCAAGTACTGACGCCTTAAACCGCGCGACCACTGACCGACCAAGTTGATTTAAATATCTACATATTAACGTTTATTCGATTTTTTGTATACTCTTGTTCTTCTATACCAAATTTCAGCCTTTTCTGTTGATAAATAATGACGCTAAATGATCTTTTTCTAAAATCTCTATTTCAAGATTTTTTTTTTTCAATATTTCAGCAACGGCAATAAATATCTTAGATCTGTTTAGTTTATTTTAATGGCCATCAAAGGACGCAACTTTTTTCTAATTTGAGTCATCCTGTATATTTTAAGGTTTCTGAGATGTCAATGAAGTGCCATAAATAACGGTCCATCCTGTATACTCTTTTAATATACTCATATAAAAATGTATATCTAAATATTTTTACCATGAGTCTTCTACGGGAATTTGAAAATAATTCAAATTATTTCCTCCAGTTTAAAACGGATTCTTGTTTACCGTCTATCTGTATCACAAATACAATGATATAAGACCCATCTACTTACCCCTGATCTCTTGAACGGATTCCACGAGTGGCTGGTTCGAGCCGTCGGAGGAAGCCGAAAGAGCTATTGAGGCATCCTGCAGGAGTCTCAGGGTGACGTTGAGCGGCTGCAGGCTCGTCGGGCCGTTGAGAGTTACAAATACGGCTGTTGTTTTCCCCGGTACAGCCAATTCAGGAGCCACTACACTGAAGCCCCTGTAACATACAGACCGTAAATATTTAAGTTTATTTCTTCAGAGGTTTGGGGCATTCCCCAGCGTTCCTCCTTGGGGATGGCAAAAAGTTTGTAATAAGAATTATAGGGGATAACTCAATATTTTATTTAACATTCGGCGCAGAGGCGACGTTACAAAATGTTTAGTATTCAGAGACGAATGCCATGCGGTTGGAGCTAGGATTCGAAAGATGAATTTATGTGTACCTTTTCTTTCTTTAATGTAGAGGAGAGGGTCCTTTACAGAGGTGGTCGATGAAAATTAAAATTGTTATTTTTTATAGTGAAGCATTTAGAAAAATATTCTATGGGCATAAAGAGAACTTTCCTGATAAAAACAGTTCAATTAAGCATTGCGAAATGAAGTAGCATTTTCTGATTTCTCGAAACGAAATTGGACATATATTTGTATAACAACGTATATTTTTAATAATGCATTGAGAAGTTGTACCTGGTAATAACTAATTTGAGTTAGGAAAATTTTGATGGTTCCTATCTAGTGTAAGAGAAATTTTCCCGCACGCAAAAAAACATAATTCTTGAACTAACTATTCCTTTGTCAGCTTAAATCATTTCTAATTATTATTACAATTTTTAACTTTAACTTTTTTATTACAATTGGTTATGTATTTGATGAAGTAGAGAGGCCGAGTTTATATTTATATTGGTCTCTCTTTCACTTTTAAGGCTATTTGAAGTTTTTGTTAAATATAATTCTCTATATATATCCTTCTGCCACGTTCGTTGCTTTGCATCCATCATGCCTTTTACGAGTGGTGATGTCTGCTATTGCAACGGAAACAATGGCTGGTGTAACTCCCAGCATTTGGGAATTTCAAAAATTCTGCAATAACCCCCTATAGAATTTATACAAATGCATTGTCTTGTACATTTTCCATTTCTATATCCTAGGAAGAATCCTGAATGCTCAATTGGTAGCGGACGCAGACATGAACATTTTCTGCAAAATTGACTCCTTCTCTGTTCCCGTTAAAAATACTAAATTTTCTTCTCACGATCGTCTTTGAAAATCTCTATCAATTCAACTCATGACGTTTATATGTTTAAGCTGAAGAAGAAATTACACCTTACCTTCATTACTTAGAAGGTTTTATCATCCGCCTCTTTCAAAAGTTTCTCAACTTCTAATTTTCTTAAAACACTAGACTTACTGGATCTATATCCTACCGATTTACGTGTAGGAAAAGCAATTAAACTTGGAAATTTCTTTAAGTCAATATTCTTTTTTACTGGTAATTTTGCTATTTTTAGAATATTTGTATATTATAAAAAGTAAATCCAAATTTTATGTATTTTAAAGTGTATGTATTTGTATTTTCAAAGTCCCAGCTGTTTGAAGCCGAAAGTGGCTTCAAACAGCCATCATCAGAGCTAATCATCCAAATCTAGATACCCTAACATTATAAAAATTGTGAATCGAAAAAATAATTTTTTCGATTCACTCCTAGTGGTCAACTACATGTTCAACATTGTTTGTTATCTCTATCGTCTTTGTTATATGCAATTTATTTGTTTTATGTAATCGAAAACTAATGTTGAACTTGTTAAGAAAAATTTTATAATTATTATAATATTAGGTTGTCTAGATCTGGACGATTAGCTCTGATGATAGCTGTTTTGAAGCCGAAAGCGCTTAGCTAGGGTTTTTAAAATACATGCAATTTGGATTTTCTTTTTATTCACCGAAGTGTGTACTCAAGATGCATTGGTTTTTTATCTAATTGCATTATTTGTATATTGTTTCTTATACAGGCTGTAACGTCTTTAATAGGGCAAATGACGTAAGATAGAAGAATAGTCCATCATAATAAGATTTGAATATTATAAATACTTAACAAATAAAATACAAAAAGTTCATGCCGGTCCTGGACGTATTAACTGCGATAGATGTACCTGTGAAGTGGAATGTAGTGGAGACGACGACGGCAGTGTTGCCAGATGTGAATATTTTCATTACATGAAGAACTTTGACCTAAAATTTGACCCCTGTTAAGGAAATATTTTTTCAAATCACTAAAATCGGAAGAATTTTCTGATTAACTTAGTTTTAAAGTTTTCTGTTTTGTATATATTCTTTATTAGATTTATAGTCGGATATAACGCTCTTTATTTCATTGTAGTGTGTCATAGTAAAATGTTATTAGAACGTTACACTTGCATTATCTTGAACAATATGCCTTTGTAAACTATAATATATATTCAATTTATAAGCATGTATGTAAAAGCTTTCCATAGAGGTTTTTGCTATGCGAAGAAATGTTTAAATTGGCAAGTCAAGTTCTGTGAGATAGATGTGTTACGTTATTGTATTTATGGATTTGCATTATGTTGTGTTTGTTTTACTGTTTTTATTTGAGTAGTTCTGGTTTTATTGAATTCAGTAGAGATACTACGAACTCACAATTCAATAATTAAAAACAATTAAGTATGTATATACCTATTTAACTCATCGAGATGTATATTATATTAAAGTAGTTGATAGTTCTTGTAGTAACATTACAACTCTACAGTAATAAATATTAATCAATTATGATGCATAGCAAGACTAATCACGTAAATTTAATACATAAATAAAATACAAAATATATTTGTGTTTTATTAAATAATAATAATCCTGTAACAAGGTGTTAGATCATGTATAAAAAATGTATTTCTAAATATATGTAAAGGGTGTTCCAGAATGATGGTCAAATATTTTACCAGTGTGTTCCACAAGCGATTTCAGGGGGGGATAAAATTTTTCAATTTGGGTCCTCGCTGTTGAGATATTCGAGTCTCAAAATGACGGAAAAAATAGTTTTATTTTTTGTTTCCTTAAAAACGGTTGCACTTAGATATTTCAATTTTGGTACACATTATCAGCTAGTCAAAAGCTATTTTGTGGTGGTGTCTATTCCTTAGCTTATGTTTCTGGAGGGCGGGTATAAGCAACCCCTAGATTTATTTCTTTTAGAACTTTTCCTACAATGGTCGATTTCAACAAAACTTTTTTTTTTAAATAGTTCTCCTAATTTTACTACTTTTTTCCCTCTGGTAATTTTTTGATACAACCAACAGTTTGCGCGGAACCAAATAAAAATAATTTTCCTTACTCTAAACATCTTTTCGTCACCGGTTACTGATAACCGCAGTAGGCGCTTGCTATGCTGATGTTTCTCTATTGTCTTATGAAACAAATCAGTCTTGACAGTTTTTGCCAATATTTGTAAACAACTGACTCTTCCGTACAAATATTAGCGAATAAATTGATGGAATATGCATACGGCAGGTTTGGCAACAGTTATAGAAATACCTTTGTTTAGAAATATTTGCAAAAACTGTCAATTATCAACCTAATAGCGATTTGTTTGACAAGACAACAGAGAAACATCAACATAGCAACCGCTTACTGCGGTTATCAGTAACCGGTGACGAAAAGATGTTTAGAGTAAAGAAAAGTATTTTTATTTTTTTCCCCGCAAACTGTTGGTTGTATGAAAAAATTACAAGAGAGAAAAAAGTAGTCAAATTAGGTATAGTATTTAAAAAGAAGTTTTGTTGAAATCGGATATTGCAGGAAAAAGTTCTGAAAGAAACAAATCTAGGGGTTGTTTATTCCCGCTTTCCAGAAACATGAGCCAAGGAGTAGATACCACTACAAAATAGCTTTTGACTAGCTGATATTGTGTACCAAAATTGAAATTTCTAAGTGCAACTGTTTTTAAGAAAAAATAAAAAAACAATTTTTTTCCGCCATTTTGAGACTCGAATATCTCAATAGAAAGGACCCAAATTGAAAAATTGCATATGAAGATCCCCCCCTAAAATCGCTTGTGGAATACACTGGTAAAATATTTGACTATCATTCTGGAACACCCTGTATATTAAAAATGCATTAATGTACCTATTTCAATTTACTAATTTATAATAGAATGTTTCAGTAATTTTAGGCCAAACTCATCAAGCTTCATTGATATTAACTTCGAAGTTTTTCGGCAAAATGGGGAGTGCTGCCTATACAGTGAATATTTAATTTGCATGTAGATTATGAGATTTAAGAAAATAGGGCTATGTTTAAGGATGACATGACCCTAAGGATAACAAGCTCTCACAGCGTACTATTAGCCTCCCCTTTATAAAATCTTTAAATTTATTTTTATCTAACCTAGTAACATATTCATTTATAAATTAAATTAAGAAAAATAATTCTTAAATAAGTATAGTAGCTCTTTTGTTAATGTTTTTTAAATAATTTGGAGTTGAGGCATACCTTGAAATTTTATTTCTTTTTTTATGTATGTATGTGTGTATTTTTTATTTATTTATTTTGGTACAATTGCTGAATAAACAAATCCAATTACGCGACAGGAAAAATACGTTGAAACTAAAACAATCCAACAATGTAAAAAACATAACAAATGTTGACTTACGGTCGACCAAAAATATATTTTTTTATGAAACGAACATTACAACAAAAGGCATCAAACTTATCTTGATAATTATGATACTTAGAGCATATCGCATTTAAATGAGTAAATTACAATATATTAATTCTACTGTATTAGTTGCGTTTTAACACAAAATAAGAAATTATTACGTGTGCTGTATCCAAATGAATTGAAATTTAAATTCTTTAAATAGATCAGGGTAGTCAATTTTACCATTTAAAATTTTAAATAAAAATATAACTGAATAGTAAATTCTCGTTAGAGATAAGTCGGTCACTTGAATTCTGGTTTACTGTTTTATCAATACCATAAGGTAGGTAGAAATCTTCTACTTTAAAAATTATATATTTAAGAAAAAGTCTTTATATTCTGTCAATACTATTTTTATAAACGGCAGGCATAGGGTTTCACACCACATTGACATATTCCAATTTGGATCGTACAAAGGAAAAATACAATAACTTTATAGTACTTATCTCCGAAAACTGTTTGGAATTCCGAATGATAAACACAACACAAAGTAAATTGTGTTAACTGATACTGAAGCATTTACTAATATTTAAGGTTAATACACTGTTTTTACACCATGTATTAATGAGAGGTTATTTTGCAATTCCAGACAGTGGTCAGTAGTATTAATACATCTGAATAACTTTAGATCACCAGCATACATCATTCTGTTTGTACCAAGATCCCGATTTAGAATTATTTCATTATGCATTTATTCAATAACTTTCTGTTAATACTTTACATATTTTTTTATATTTATTATGTGGCCAATACTCGAGTTAATGATCATACTTCCTTGTCGTATCACGGATTTAAATTTTTCGGTTAATCCAGTTCAAGCACTCTTCAGCTGGAAATTTAAAATTCTATTTGCCCAGTAACAGTTCTACCACAAAGCACATTGTGTGCGATAAATCACAATGATGCAGTGGACTGTGGAAATGATGCACTTTGTGTACTTTTTACTGCGATTTGTCATGGGAGTCGACCGGATAGTTATTATGCAGTAATATCCAATTAATATACAGAGCGGGTTTTCCCCGATGCAATCAAGAAATTTACATCTTTCATTGTGCTATCTTATGGAATTGGTAATGAGGGAGAGTCAAACACAGTAATGAGTTCACCGCTCGGGTCTCCGAATAATCAGATCTATCAAAATTAGATGGATATCGCTCTTTTGTACGTATGATCCGGCTTAATTTTCTAACAAAAGGAAATTGAGTAGATACGGCTAGCGTGGTAAATATTTATTTTATTGGGTGTTCAGAGAAAACAAATGGAATTGTAGATAGGATTAGTAATTTTTATTTATTACATTGAAACAATATCTACATCACTATGTCAATTATACAACTTTTCTTTAGTGTATTATAGTACATTATACTATAAGGGAGAGAAATGCGTTATTTTGGCAAAGATGCAATTGAAGCCCGAGGGCTACAATGTACCGAGGACATAATAGCATCTCTCCCGAATGGTATATACTATTTTTTCCACGGTCTCATTAACATAAAACACATATTTTGTCATTATGAAGTAAGTAGCACCAGAATTATTGTATTCGGATTTGCGCATTTATTTAGTAGTCGTTGAGTTATTGTCATAACAACAAAATAAGCAAACAAAAAGAATTGTCAAATTAAGGTGCTAGTTTGGTTTAGTTTAAAGTTTGTTTAGTGCACAATGAATAATTGTGAGTCGGAAGAGATTGTGGAGGCTTCAAATATTGCAATAAGCAATTTGCTGCCTACGAAGTCAAGATCTTTATACGATATAGCCTACAATCGGTTCAAAAAGTGGTGCGCCGAGAAAAATGTTCAAGTATACAGCGAGAATGTTTTGTTGGCATACTTCAGTGAAAATGCAAAGAATTACAAGTCTTCCACATTATGGGCGTAATATTCTATGGTTAAGTCATGCTTGATAATTTACGACAACATAGATATAAGCAAATTCCCCAAGCTGATCGCATTTTTGAAAAGAACCGGTGACGGATATCAAACGAAAAAATCTAAAATATTGACAAAGGTTGAAATCGACCGTTTTCTATCAAGTGCAGATGACAAAGAATTCTTAATGATTAAGGTAAGATTACTTTTGTTGTTAGGTATTTCAATTATTAAGTATTTTGATTTTTTATAGGTTAGATTAATTCTGGGGATTGCCGGAGCTTGTCGAACTGATGAACTAGTTAATTTAACTGTAGATGATATTGAGGATGTAGGCTCTTCCTTGATTATAAAAATTCCAAACACTAAGACAAAGATTCCACGAACCATTCTGGTTGCCGATGTGGGAAATATGCTTGAATTATTTCGAAAATACCTGTCTCTTCGTCCTCCCCACGTCAAACATAAGCGCCTTTTTTTGTACTACAAAGCAGGACAATGTAGTTCGCAGCCAGTTGGCAAGAATACCGTGGGAAAAATTCCGAGTGTAGTAGCTTCGTATTTAAAATTACCTGATGCTGCATGTTATACTGGTCACTGCTTACGAAGATCTTCAGCGACATTACTGACAGATGCTGGTGTGGATATCACGACAATAAAGCGTCATGCTGGTTGGAAATCAACGACAGTCGCTGAGGGTTATGTCGAGAACTCCATTGAAAATAAGACCAAAATTGCTAATCAGGTTTTAGTAAGTACCACTACTAGCGCAATCACAAAAACTATAAATGTAAGCGAAAGTAATATTCCTTCTAATATTAATTTTGAAAATTGTATAATGTATCATTTAATTTAAATGTCAATAAATAATTTCAGTGTTATCTTTTTTTTGCATGAAAAACGTTCTCCATAATGTAAACTCCCTTGGGAGCATTATATTCCCTTGGGAATAATCGACTACTTCTGTTTTAATTTTGATGTCATAGAAACTGATTTCTACTCTCGACCGTGGAAAAAATAATTTATATATAACTGTCACATAATAACTATGATTTGACAGTTTCAAATGTCAATGACTTATATTATCCCACATGTGCTTTTTAAATTTAATAACGCACTCAGTGCGATAATGACATTGTAAATTAAATTAGACGTTTATTAATAAACAAAATATTTAAGATCACATGAAAACTCATTTATTAAATACTTGACACTAAAATCTTTACAATTGGACAAATTAATTAGACATATCTAACGATTTGTTTGAGAATTTTGAACATAATTTTTAAATGTTGATAAAATAACTTTGGATGTTGAAAGAATATTTTCGGCTTCCAAGGGAAATATATGGCGGGAAAATATTAACTTTTCACAAATTTTACAAAACAGTACATATATTATTGCTACTTTCATTATTATGTGGTGTTAATAACTTTGTTACGCGGTTCTGACTGTACCATGACAGTTTCATGATGAAAATAATAGCAAATGTTATAATTGACAAAAATTCGTTACAAGTAGATAAAATAAATCACTCAAATAATTGCGAATTTCGCATCTATAAGGACAAAAGGCTTTAGAATATATACACACTATTCGCTATTGGTTACTAGCACTGTCACTATAACAGTCACATATTAACGTACCGCCTTCCCTATGACCTTCATGTGTCCATGTTTTCTCAAAAGTTAATATATTCTTCGATCCAGATTCCGACCTTTCATATTTGTTTTAAATAGTTTCTTCGCTATTTCGTTTTTTCTCTACTCTTTCTGATTTCATTTATACGGAAATTTACGTATCATAAGTCATATGTCACAAAAGCACCCTTGTATATATTCTTAAGTTTCATCTTGTAAGCTATAGCAACCCATTTTTTTTTTGTGGAAAACTCATTTTTAAAATACAATCTTCGTTCCGCGAGTTTCCACTATTTTCCTTTTCGCAGTTATACTTCTTTACCACTCTTTTTGCATTATACATAATATATGCTACTCACGAACATTCTTGTTAATGAACTACATATTTCGACATCACTTACACTCATATTTTGATCTCGCGTCCTAAACCCTTCATACATGTCATCTCCAATATTTCTCACTTGCTAAATTAGGGTGTTTACGATATTGTTAATGCATTGCAGAGCTTGAATTATTCTCCATTCCTAAGAACACAAAATCACTAAGCAATTAATTACATTTATAATTAAATTAACTGAAAGATATACCTGCCTATAATATCATCAGAAATGGAATAAGTATAATTTATTTGACCTGGCGCATGCGTAATTCCTGCAGCAGAAGCTGTGTAATCGGGTATGCTATCAGAGATATGCGGCACACGATTTTATAGGAAAAATATACGGGCTATAAATTGCGAGCAGGTTTATGAAAAAGGTACCATTTTTCCCATTAAAAATATTAAATTTCTCCTACCGCACGCCACTGATAGAATTGTCAAAGATATTAGAGTTGGAAAAATATATTTTCTGTCACATTGCTATACACTGTATTGTATACACTGTAAGTGTAATATATTAAATCGTTTTCGAGATATCCAAAAAAAAAACGATTTATAATTTTCTTTTGACATCCTCCATTTCGGAAAAGAAGCATTTCCGGACCCGTAACGTTATGAACTTATTAGTTTACTAGTTGTTTTGGCCTAGATAACACATCTTTATATATTTCCCTACAATGATAATAATAATATCTCTACCCCTCATTCTAATCACTTCTATTAAGCAGGCCGCTTGCACCAAGAACTACTTACGTTTGTAGGCTCTAACCTACATTCAATTCAGGAATGAGGAAAACTTGGAAAACCTCATTAATTAAGGAGGCAGTCCAACGTCAACCGGTATCAATCTCTCACATTGACCCAAGCCAACATTCTACCACCCTACCGACTATACTTCTGAAGTTCTTAAAATCCATTATAAACAGCGTGACAAATATCCTAGGACGTGCCTAAACCATTTATAATGTGTTTCTTAAAATCCTTCGTTCCGTTCATATTTTACTGTATAACTTGGAAATAATAGTAGAAAAAGAAAATAAAAAATTGTACCGATGATAAAGTTTAAATTGGTTCTGAACAGAATTTTTTATAAAAGTGAACTCATTTGTAGTTAATCTGTAATTAAAACAGATTACAAGACACTTCCTTTGTTTGAAAAGTAGCTTTCGCTATTGGCTTTTGATTGGAAACGCAGAACACAAACAATACATCCGTTATTTACTCGCAATATTTCCAAGTGACTTCGAACAATGAATGATTTTTAAAGGGCGCTCATGCATTTTACGGGGAACAATGTGATTTTCAATTATTTCCAACTTCCATTTTTCATTACCAGTTTTTATGTTTCTGATGGTCAGTTTTTAATGGACCTTCCGCCACACGTACGGTTAACTATGGATGTTTCATATTTGGGAGTTGTCCATTTGTTTACAGCTTTTGTATTCAATCTGGTTTTTATATTTATAGCTGCCTGTCCTCAACTTTTATTATTGTTTTAGTTGCTTTAATTATTCTCTTACATTTATTAGTCTCAAAATATATTGAACGTTTAATAAATATGTTATTCAGGGTGTTCTGAAAGTCCATCAGGAAACTCCGGGATTCTACAGATTAAAATAGTAGCAGTATGTAATGAAAATTGTTTTAGAATTGTGAATTGTTTGCAAGTTACAGCTTGTCAAAGTTATTTTTTTTTTCTTTTTAAATAACTTATTTTAATTCACGTTCGATTATTCTCTAGCTCTATTGGACCACTCAAAGAGTAGTTTTATTCTAAAACTCAGAATTAGTTGTATTCATAACTTTTTTTTCTTGCTAAACATCACAGAAATTGAACAAATATCGGAAAAAATTATTTACTCTTTATTCAAGCCGATAAATGTAACCGTTTAGCAGGATATCGCAATTACTGTTTTATTAAACATCAAATTTTTAATAATTCTCTTTGTAATTAATCAAGCCGTCATGCTTCAAATAAATGTCAATAGTAATTTTGGTGTTACAAATTATAACGAAAATTGTTTAAAGCCGGTATAAGTTTGACCATAATATATTTTTCGGTTTTGTAATACCATATCTTATAAAACCAGCTTCGTCAGTAAATAAAATATTATTGATAAATGTATTATCTTCATCATATTTTTCCACAATGCTATTACAGAGCCGTAAACAAGACATTGGATGTTCATGATAAAGTGCTTGCACTTTTTGCACATGAAATGGATGAAGAAGTTGCCCGTGGAGAACTTTCAAATCTAAAGAATGAGCAATAGCCTCCTGAGCAGCAATTCTTCTTGGACTTATAGTCGAATTTATTTCTACTATATCTACTACTCTTTCTTCTCTTTCTACAGTTCTCGTGGTTCTTGGTATTCCTGTGAATTATCATTTTTAAAAGAACCTTGCTGCATCTACATCTATGAATGTTAACGAATGTTTGAGCATGTGGTAATTTTTTATGATGATACGCGTCAATGTAATTTCGAAGAGCTTGTCCTGCATTGCCATCTGCTTGTCCATAACAAAAATGCATGTCACAGCATTCAGCACCTACTTGCCATTTCTCAAATTATTATAGCGAAAAATCAAACTTACACTTGTTTTAAACAATTTTCGTTACAATTTGTAGCACCAAAATTACTAATGACATTTATTTGAAGCATGGCAACTTCATTAATTACAGAAAGAATTATTACAAATTTGATATTTAATAAAACTTTACTAGCGATTTCCTGCTAAACGGTTACTTTTAAAGGCTTGAATGAAGAGTATATAATTATCTCTGATAGCAGTGTTTCTGTTCAAAATTATTGCGGAATTCTAGCTCAATGTTTAAAAAATGGCGCTAAACCCTCTTTTCTAGAGGAAAATTAGCGCTTATGACAATCATCGTTCGAGATGGCTTAGAAATGTCAACTACCTACTTGTTGTTTTTTTACAGCGTCAAATGTAGAAACGATGAAAATAAACATTTTTATTAATAACAATTTTTATTAATAATGGTAAGCACCTGGTAGATAACAGTTGATTCGGTTAGCTGCAGTATTTTGCATTCAGTCTTCGTTCTTTCGTTGCACGCTGCTAAAACTACATTACAGGTTCGTCAGAATTATCTATACTAACAGGCTTGAATAAAGAGTACATAATTTTCTCTGATAGCAGTGTTTCTGTTCAAAATTATTTCGGAATTCTAGCTCAATGTTTAAAAAATGGCGCTAAACCCTCTTTCCTCGAGTAAAATTAGCGCTTATGACAATCATCGTTCGAGATGGCTTAGAAATGTCAACTACCTACCTGTTGTTTTTTACAGTGTCAAATGTAGAAACAATGAAAATAAACATTTTTATTAATAACAATTTTTATTAATAATGGTAAGCACCTGGTAGATAACAGTTGATTCGGTTAGCTGCAGTATTTTGCATTCAGTCTTCGTTCTTTCGTTGCACGCTGCTAAAACTACATTACAGGTTCGTCAGAATTATCTATACTAACAGAAACAGTAAAATACCCATATATTCTAAGAATATTGAAATTTAATGTAATTAATTTCTACTAATACAATGCAGACGCGGCCGTCTGTACACGATATAAATTCCTTTTGCATTGCTAGTTGCATACTCTCCAAACATCAAAGAACACTGATCAAAGCTTACAAAGAATATTCTAAGTAATTTTTACAGAACACTGTAAACATCTCAGGATGTTATAGTTTAAAATAGTAATAAGTATTTTATATCGTCGATTATTGTTAATATTGTTATTATTAGTATTAACAGAATTTAATTTCCCAGCAACACAAGAAGTTTAAAAATGTATCCGTGTGAAGTACATTTTGCACTAGTGACCTACAGATGGCGACTGCAGACTGCATCAGATTCATATACCTTGGAAGTCTATGACACATGCCTATGATCAGATACTGTCAAAAATAAAATATCGTATACGGTAATTAGTTTGAATTAATTTTTCGGCACTTGCCTTGGCAAATTTAGTGTTTCGCGTATTCTTTGTATGATTTATGGGAACTGTGACAAGTGCATATTATCGTGTGGCAGCGTAATACCCAAAGATGTTTTCCGAGTAGGCAAAATATTATGCCAAATCCTCTTTCAACCACAATGAACAACTGCTGTAATGCTTTGGAAATAAACGTGTGTTATGTCTTTATGGTCGAAGGAAGGAGAATTCCTCAAAAAACGACAAGATAAATAGATAAGTCAGAAAATATTTTTGAAATCTCTACAAATATCAACCCTGAAAATAAATATCAGTATGGTAAGTGCTACCTCCCTGTGCTGCCATATCGTGTTTTTCATTAAATAATTATTTACATTTTGCAAATAAATTGTTTTCTCTCAAAGATGCATAAATCGATACACGTGACAACGCGGTGCCCTGCCACTACTTTTGACACATTTGTCTTGTGGCATATATCTAACCTCGAGACTGACAGTAGGTCAGTGTCGGCGAATAATAAGGGTTTAATATAGCTTCAAAAAAAAATTGTTCGCTTTATACATAATAATAACGTTGTTAATTCTTACTTTTCACTATGAACTCTTAAAATATTTGTGCTGGCAAATGATAACTTGCAAATAGATCTGAATAACAAAACTTGTGGTGGCAACAAGTCTTGCTTTTTCTTGATCCTATCTTGTTCTCGCAAAACAAGGCAAGACCAATACAAAATTTGGTTTCTCGAACTGCAAGATTTTTCACATCAAAATGTTATGATTTAAACCAATATGCCTTACTAAAATGTTGATAAATAAAGATACAGGATGTCAAAGTTAAAATTTAATAAGTAATTTTTTGTAATAATTACGCTGTATTTGACTGCATCAACTTTAAAATTTGGGAATAGTTGTTTTTGGATATAGGAAATTATAATATGTCTCTTTATTTCGACGTATTCCCTAGAGGACGCCACATCCGCCATATTTGTGACTTATATGTTACGTAACTAACCTAACACGTTTCTTATAAAAAATCTTAACTTATATTGTTTTCAAGGAAAACGGTATACTTGTCATTAGTCTTAGAAACTGACCAATTTCAAGATAATAGTTTTCCACATTCACCTGCATAGTTCATTGTACAATATTTTAATCAATGTGTAGTCTGCACCAATAGTAAATTAAATTTTAACAATTATTAGACACAATCCATGTTAAAGTTAAGAAGTATTTCTAAATATAAGGTATTTATCCAGTTTTAGTTCAAATCAATTACTTTACAAAATCGAAAAATTTTGAGATACAAGAATTTTTCATATTCAGATATGAGAAATGACTATTATTTGTGGGCAATTAAATTTTAATGAAAGTGCTGGGCAACGAGAATAATTGCAGGATTTTGAAATAGTTTACAAACTGATAATCAACAATTTAAAAAATTTGTTTAGTAATTATTTAAAGAGAAAAAAGACAAAAATTTTTGTCACATTCCGAATTATCCACAGATTCATTCAGGACGACTATCTGCAGCTGCAATAATCAGTAAGTATGACTTCTTTTTGCAACGTTGCATTTTGAAAAATACTATCCGTAGCATTTTACACCAGTGCAAATTTTATTGCTTGTCAATCGACCTTCAATATATCCGATTTGCAAGGGAATTTTAGCGCCTAGTACGTTAAAATATTGTACAATGAACTATGCAGGTGATTGTTAAATATCTATTTTCTCAAAAATGTCCACAAGTACAAGTATAACTTTTTTCCTCAAAACTATGTAAGTTTAAGATTTTTTAATAAAAGACGTGATAATGTAAGAGTAAAAAAAGTTACGCTCACATTTACGTCACATATATGGAGGATGTGGCACCCCTTACGAAGTAGTGTAAATAATACAAGAAATCACTTTTTGAATTCTAACGTTGACACCCTGTATCTTTTTTATTATCAACAATTTATCAAGGCAAGTTGGCTTAAATCATAATATTTTCAAGTGAAAATTCGAATACGTCTCCATGGGGCATTACTTACAAACCACCCTGTATTATGTTTACAGATCTTTGGAATTTTGACACAACTATAAAAAGATAGCACTAACGCTCTGTGTCTCATAAAGAAAGAAAGGTAGACATAATTTTATTTTTTAATATTTTGTGACCCTTACAATTTATTCTGTAACATCCAGTATACGATTTTTTGTTGGTACACTCTTACAAAAATTGTATGTAACATTAATGCTAATCCATACTGAAAAAAATATATAGCAGTACCATTTTGCTAATATCCGTTAAGTGCAAAAGCAAAACAAGCAAGGTATTTTATTTATAATTAGGTCTGTAGGCAATTAAGGTATTATATCGCTAATGTATTTAGGAATTTTCGGTGGACTAATTTAGGACATATGGTTCCAACCCTTATGTACGAAAGATGCAAATTTTATTAGTGTATGTAAAGTTAGTTACCCGAATTTAAAAACAGCGGTACATTTTCCAACGTAGTACAAGAAAATGTTATCTAGAGAAATTTTAAAATTGCAAAGCAGATACTAAATTAATTAAGTAATAAATTAAGTAAAATAATGTAACACAGGGTGTCTGGAAATGATGCGTCAGTATTCATTCAGGGATTAAAAAAAGGGCGAGTTTTTTTTTCAAATTTTGTATACGTATCACTAGTGTTCCTTTGTATGTTGTTTTTTCAAACAACAACAAAAAACTACTGCCTAATCTACAAATTCAATAGAATTGACAGAAACACTATAGTCATTGGAATGGCAGTTTTCTACTTATTATTCCAATGACTACTACTGTGAAAAAAATAATTTTCTAACTTAATTTATTATCTGTGTCTGGAAAATGATTGAGCTTATCGATATGTAAAAGGTAAACCTTTTCTATATAGAACTCAAAGTAGGTTAATCGTTAAAATATTCAATAGTACTGGATACAAATAGTTGACACATTTTTACATCTACATAACAGTACAATTAACACTTTCTAAAAGTGATTGCCACCTCAAAAAAACGTAAGACTACATAGATATTTCCAAAGTAATCGACTGATACATACTTAAAATGTGGCGGACAACCAAAATTATTTTTTCAACTATATAACGAAAAGGAGCAAAAATCGAATAAGACATGTTCGGCTCAATCGCTATATTTTGACATTAACAATCTGCCCTTAAGCATCATTGTTAATGACTCACCCTATATATGTATATTAATCAGTGACATATATGGATGGTAGATGACTTTCAAGCTCTTTTTTTTGACGGCCCTTCCTTAGCTCATAATATATCTATGTGGTCCTCGGTATTAACATCCCTGGCCTACACAGTCCTTAGTTTTTAAATAATGGCTTACTTAGAACATAAACATAAATAAACTCTTTTTCGTCAAACCCTAGCGAATATGCCATTCTGCAATTTTGAAAGTGAGTTCGAAGAGGCGGCTGTTCAATTAACGCATGTGAACAAAAAATTCTTAAGTTAGTATTTGAAGGCCAACAAGTGACACTTGTACAAAATTAGACAAAAATCGACTCACAAAAAGTTATAACAAGAAATTGTTATAGGACTTCATGGTATTAATTTTTTTTTAAGAATCGCCACCCGGAATATTGACGCATCGTTTTCCCTACAAATAATGTGGAAATCAAAGCTAAATTGAAACTATGAATTTAAAACTCGCGAGAATTTATGTTAATTGATCTGCTATTTGTGTTTGTATGAAACCGAGCTTTTCGCTTTAGATCAGAGGTAGTAGGTATTTTAATATTTTGTGTGCACCACATTCTATTTAAAGGCTATCCATCGGTTCACATTTTTTTATTTATTTTTATTAATCATTAAGGTCTATTAATCTTTATTGGAAACCACGATCAATTATGAAATTGTAGTGTAAAAATGAGGGAAGTGTTGTTAGAGATTATTTCCATAGATAATATTCAAATGGATTTTTGTGTAGGGTGACACTAACCCAAATAGTTCATCAATATAGTTATATAATCATTTTTTATATGTGGAATATCCACCAACCAACCTAGCCGATTCTTATTAGGATATACATGAAATTCAAATTTAATTCTTTCTATTAACATTTGGGCCAAGGCGCATTTCAACCCACCTCCACGAGGCTAAATTCACTCGTGATTGAGTAAATAACTGTCACAATGAACATCGTTGGCCAGATGAAAATCCACACACCACGGTGGAAAGTCACTTTCAGCATGGGTCCAGTATTAAGGTGTGTTGTGGTATGATTAATAATCTATTACTTAACCTAGTTGTACTAGGTGATGGTCCTACTAGAGCTAGATATGTAGAATTTAGAAATATTTAGAAAATAATTTGATAGATATACTAGACGATGTTTCTTTGGATATTAGACAAAACATGTACTTTCAGCATGATGGTGCCCCTGCCATTGGCTGAGGTGGTTTCCAAAATTGGTCGCCAAGGTCACCAGATTGGAATCCCCTTGATTACTGTCTTGGGATTGGTTTAAATCATTAGTAGAGGCAACAAAAGTGAACACAAAGTGAAAGAGAGGCGCTATTCGATCGGATTGTCAACTGTGCAGCACTCATAAGACAAAATCACCGTGTATTTCAACGAGCTGAAATGCATGCATGCATAGAGACGTACAGTAGTATATTTGAAAATTCAATTCATTAATTTCGGTTTACTAAATTTTTAATCAATGTTATAATTTATAATACCTACAGAATAAACACTTTTCTCAACTGATGCATTGCAATAATTAACTCGGGTAAAAATATTTTCACTGCTATCTGAGTAACCGTTGATATTTGATCATACGTTTATTAGGCTTTTTTGTTCACTTTTCCTTCCTCAACACCCCTTTCGAATATTGGAGGTCCCCCTCAATCACCCTGTATATATATTTACTGGTGTAAATACTTCATTACTTGCATGTATTTCACCTAAATTAACTGTAAGGAACCGCAGGGGGTTTAATATCTTTTGTATGTACATGTTCCCGGTTGAAATCTAAACCTCACATTATGCGCCAAAAAATAAAATAAGCTCATAAATGTAACAAAATCCTATTGATCGGGGGTGACGTTCTGATCTCTGATAATAACGGGTCCGATGGAAACAAAGACCGTTGATGCCATAAACCGCCCCAACTGACGCGTATATGCACTGGCTCAAAATTGACACATCGTGCGGGTGTAATTTATCACGTTTATTTATTTAAAATTTTATGAAATTGCAGGGGTGAAAGTGAAGCGCTTATGCCGCCGAACCGGGGCCAGTTTTACGTAAACACGTTACTGTACAAGCGCGTGACGGTTTCGACTAATTTATATCAATTACAGGGAACATCATAATTAGCAAAAAATGTTAATTCATTTGGGACTGTCAGAGATAAAAGATTAAAGCGTCCAACAAAAAGCTTTAATATTACTTGCGCCGCTGCCCGAATTTTTTTACTTGTGGCAAATTCAGCTTTTGTTTCGCCGTGTGTTTCATTAAATTTTCGATAAAAAACTACTCACTTGAAAGTTAATGTTTTAATTATTTTTCATGAAAGTATTATTTTTAGTCATATGCATGTACCTTTAATAAATATTAGATAAATATATAGGGTATCTGGAAATCATGAACAAATATTTCAAGGGGTTTATGTAGCAAAAAATAGAACAAAAGCTTCATATAGACACAGATGGATAAATGGACCGTAAGAAAACTAGGTCCTGCAAGAAAACTGGCTCTGAAGATGATATTTGTTAAAAATCATCGAAACGGAGGTAAAGTAAAGTAATGATATTTTGAATACTCAATCAACTTTTTATACCGAATTCGTAAATATAGGATGTCCTGGAAAATGTAGGAAATCTCTCGGGTGCAGATAGAATATGAGGAAATAAGATCACAATTCCTATAACTAATTTTTATTCCAGATATGTGTCTTTGAAGGATGCCGCTGGAAATCGATCTTCCTTGAATAATTAGTACTTAATATAATTTGATAAACATTTGATGTGATGGACACTAGTAAGGAGCACTTAAAATAGTGTAAAATATTTACAAATCTGGAAATAGAACGCTTTATGAAACAAATCGGGGATAAAAAATTCTTGTTTCAGTCAGTTGTTTTAATCGCTGAAGTATTTAGAAACATGTAAGAGAGAAGAAATTACATTTTTGACAGTAGATGTCATAAAAGATTGTCAGTAATTTATTAGTGTAAACATTCCGAACATAAAAACTCATTTTTTACTGTATTAGAAAGGTATTTTAAGCTAATATATATCAAATTTCTTACAATTCCTATTAATGAAGTCATATGTATGTTCTCTGATACCAAATGATGATGATGATGAACAATTCCACAAACAAAGCTCTATTCAATAATTATCTGAAGAAATTAATCTATCTAACTAACCTGTTTTAATGAAAACACTCTATAAATATCTAACTTCACTTTTGGCAGTGGGAACTCGATAATTCAACCACAATAGATGAGATCTGACCTATTTCTGCATTTTTAGGATTGCTTCTTCAGGTGGCCTCCTTTAAGTTGAGTCAAATATCTAATTATAAAAATTATTATATAAATTAAAATTATTTAAAATTAAATATCGACAATGACAAAAGTAACAGCCTGTCAATGAATTAAATGTGACAATACCTACTTGAATAATATTTACCCTTTATGTTTTTATATATTTTTAGGTGTTAATAATATTGTGTGGAACTATAACTACTCTGTGGACAAAGGCCCCATCCAGCGTTGAATTACGCCCACAATATCTACTATTCCTTATTATTAGCTTTTGTAATATTTTTTACTGTATTAGAAAGATATTTATGACTTCATTGATAGGAATTGTAGGAGATTTGATTTACATTAGCTTAAAATACCTCTCTAATACAGTAAAAAATGTTACAAAAGCAAATAATAAGGAATATATGGGTAGATATTGTGGGTGTAATTCAACACTGGTTGGGGCTTTTGTCCACAGAGTAGTTAATTTCACACAATATTATTAATACCTAAAAATATATAAAAACTCATGTTCCAAGAATGTTTAAAATTATTGAGGAAAAATAATTCCTTGGATTTTCCAACGGCAATGGATATTTCTTACGGCGCAATTCTACAACAATGTTGGCAGATTCTGGAGCGGACATAGAGATTGAAGATCAAGTTCAGTTGCCGACCATTATATCGAAAATTTTATTGAACAGAAAAACCAAATAGCAAATAGAATCATACGTCAGAAAGATACACCAAATAAGAAATTAAACGAAATCTACGAAGAAGCAGAAGTTAGCAGTATTGTCACTGCTAGCAATTTGTTCATTCTGACTTACTTACATTGCTGTTAAAGATAAGAAACTAGATGCCTCTAGCATGCACATTAACAATTTACATAATTGTACCTTTAACATAAATATCTCCATTGTTTTTAATTATTAATTTTTACTTTTAGATACTGGTGCCTAAAAGAATGTCATTTCAAAATTCTAATCAATATCAAAATTTGTCAATTTCGAAAAGCTTTTACAAAAATCTTATTTCCTTCACTACACTGGTTTCATCTATAAAAATATACACGCAGATTTGCAGTGACATTTCCTCTTCCTTTGTGTTGTCTCTTAATAAAAACAAGCCTGGCGTCTTACTTCAGCGGGACAAATTGTTCGTTTCATGTACTCCGTTCTCACAGGCAATTTCTTTGAAAAATGGGAATGCACCCTTGACGAATATGAATGCTCAGTATTAAATATTTTATTACCGTAATTTTTTACTGTCATTGTATATTTAACTAGTAAAACTTTAAAGCGCTGCTCCGAGTAGCTACAAAATGAACATAAAGTCACAAAATGTAAACAAACTGCTTGCTGACGGACAAAAGCATTTGCATATTCTACTCGGCCGACATGATACGACAAATGGTTTTACCTCCTAGCATCCTTTTGTGGTAGACAATTTTAACATTTCATACTGCCCAACAAAACTGAAAATAAAGGGAGATATATAAATATTCGTTATGCGCTTTATCTTCCAAGTTATGGGGTTGTAAAATCTTTCTTGAAACTCTTCATTTTGTTTACAACAATTTTGTCGGATTTTTTTTGCGTTCACATTATTTTCGTAGATATAATGATTACCATACCAAAAAGTAATATACAGAAAACATGTAAGTGAAGATCCTTTTATGAAAAGGTCCTCAACAAGTAAGAACATAATTTTTTGTGAAAGACGAGTATAATGGTACACACAAATATTTTTTGCAAGATTTGTGCCAATGGCAATTCGTCGCCACAATAATTGTTTATACTGTTTGGTGAAATTTTCAACAATAATTTCACTTCCCTGTTTGATTTCGTAACCGCTCCTCTGCATTGTACACAGGGTGGACTAACAATAATGAATCATAGAGCAGGGGCGACAGTGTATCTAAGTTAAAACTATTTTTTCGTTTTTTTTTGTACACTGTAAAAAAAGTTACTGTGTAAATAATATTGGAAAATATTATTTACACAGTAACTTTCTTTCAGGATAATTAAAACTTCCGTGTTAATAGTTGTAGAGGATGTCTCAAACTCAACAGTAGCCTACTGTGACGATATAAAAAATTAAAAAAAAAATTGGGACGTGGTGTTAAATGTAAGCTCCATTTTCCATCGAAAGTATTATCTTTGGAATTTCACATAAACGACTAGTGACGTCATCAATTATAATTTTTTCGGAAGCATATTTTTCCCGTTAAAAGCTCTCTTTTTTCTAACAAAGTTTTATTAGAGAATTTGTTTTGTATTTACGTTTAAAAGTTATAGGCAATATCGTCCTAAAGAGTCTCAAAAGAAATGCCACCTGAAAATCAAATTAATGGTGGAAGAATCAAGTAGTCGTTGGAAAATAATTGAATGTATGTTGTTTAAAGTGCATAAATGGAATTAAGAATAAATAAAAGAATTAAATTCGAAAATTTCTTAATACAGTTAATACAAAGGGTTGTGATAACAATAACTAAACTTAAGAAATTAAAACACTTGCTAGTTAGTTGGGTACATCAGTCAAAAATCAAACAAACAGCAAATTATCACATTCGATTACGTTTCGACTTTTTATCTAAAACCATCTTCAGATCAAAAACTTTTTATTATTTTCTTCTTTCGCCAGTTTACTAATTAGATGATGATATTTTCCAAATAGATTCTTTCTATATGCTTCCATTCTTAAAGAATTTCTTAAGGCTGATTTTAACCCAGGCTTTAATATTATAAAGTTACTTCTTTATTGGCTGTTATTTACGCTAGTTAGGTGGGTGCACCATCTTCAGATAAAAAAAAACAATAGTATTTTCTTCTTTCGCCAGTTTATTCATTAGACTCGGAATCGGACGTGCTGGATCGAGCGCGCATCCTACGTCATATCTCCACAGCGGTAGAGTCTCTGGTGCGCGGTTCAATGCGCGTTCGGTTCTCGCGACCCATAAGAGATTTTTTGTGTACAACACAACGAGCTGGAATAAACACTCTCAAAAATTTCCTCGTACTTGAATTATACACCGGTCAATGTATGTGAAGATTATCCACTACGTTAATGGTAAATGTAGGGATTAACATCACAGCATTAAAACGACGTAGAGAATGGAAATCTGCAGCCGTCGCAGAAGGATATACAGAGTAATTCAGAAAAAAATTGAACAAATACAATTTTGTAAAAATAAAATCAAAAAGAGCAATTCAAAAATGATTTAAAAATACACTTTCGAACGGCACTGGAAAATGGTCTACTGTAAAATAAGGCGTATTATCAACACTTATTTTTATACAGCAAATTCAACTGCTTTTGCCGCTATTGTTATTAATTATTAATAGAATTAATTTGTTGGTTTAATTAGAAAACAGTTTTACATACTTGATGTTACATTTTGGGCTTATCTTATCAAGTTTCTCAAAACGTACACAAATATTTCTGCATCTTGTCCGTTCTCAACTAAGTTATTGGCATCAGCTATAGCTATTTAAACAGGGTTAACTATGACTAAGTACAAATATTTTAAGAGGGGATAGAAAAAATTAAGAATTAACGGAATCGCCTTTCAAAAAAAGTCCAAACTTATTTAAAAGCGAAAATATTTCTTTTTAACCGCGCCGATGCGAGAATCTGAGTAGGCAACCAGCAAGCAACGGTCGCTGTCGCTGTCATGTGATAATTCAAATCCGGTGTTTACGTTGTAATTTTGTGTTCCTCTTCAGTTTCTAGTGCTTTATTTTAATTTTAAACGTTTTATAGTTATTAAATAAAGGAATACGTGTCGGGTACAGATATTTTTCCACAATATAGTTCGCCGGTGTGTTTTTCTAGGTTATGGGACAAGACTGCCGCGGGTGCAAAGTTTTCTATTAGTATCTATTAGTACCTATAACATTTCTTTCGTTCTGTTATAAGAAATAGACATTTCATCTAACTGTACCTACAGGAAATGTGTCTTATCGGTAGTGAGTGGTTGTAACGAGTGAAAATGTAGTTTTGCTAGTTTGCAACAAAATAATGAAAAACGAATGCAAAATACTGCAGCTAACTGGATTAACGGTTACCTATCTATCAGGTATTATTACTAATAAGAATATTAATTTTTGTCGCTTCTGCATTTAGAAACGTAAAAAGACGACCACATGGTGGTTGACATTGTTGACAGATGTAAACTTTATCTCAGATCTAAGCCATCTCAGTCGATGCTTATCATAGGCGCCGACTTTCCGTAGGAAGAAAGGGTTTTGTCCTATTTTTTAAACATCGAGCTAAACTTCTGGAACAATTTCTTTAATATCTTTTAGGCCTCCCTGAGCACGTGGTTTAAATTTTTCTACTTAGTCATAGTTAACCCTGAATATCCCCACAAAAATAAGTCAAATGATTTAAAGTCAGGAGATCACGGCAGCCATGGTATCCGTCATCCTCGTTCAATCCTTTAGTATTAATGCTTGAACATGGTGCATGGTGCGGATATATTTGAGTCTTTTTCCCGTGTTACGCCAGCGTTTGCATTACATTTGCATTCACTGCACTCCGTTGTAAAAATAGCTGCTCTTGGAACATGTTTGCCGGGAAATCGTTCTGCCAAAGCATTTTCACTTCGCCATAAATTAAAACGATATCCATCAACTGCAACTAATATAAATACTCGCATAACAAAAAACTTAATACGATAAGTAATTGAAAATTTGATATCGCCTGGTTAGAGACTAGAGTAACCTAGCAATGTAAAGATTGAAACTATTATAGAATTTAATAATTTTTTCTGGGAACTATAAGGATTTTACAAAAAAATTTGTTAGGATATAGATTCAATTTTTCATGACAAATTCCCAAATTCTTTTAGATAAGTTCACCCTGTATAGAAGAATCCATTATCAATAAAACTGAGATTACAAAAAAAATCCAGGGTGTGAGTGGTCCAAAACGAGCTGATATAATAACAAAACCTAGTTCAAATATTAGAAGCATACAAGGTTTTATCATTTCTGAATCCTCAAACAGCATTTCATTTTAATATTAATGTTAATTGAAGTAAAGAAATTGTGTAAATTTACAAATAAAGCTTGAGTGTTTCTAGAAAAACAAACATGCATGACTTATAACTCATAACGCACTAGTGTGCTTTTATTTATCACGCGTGTGTTATTCTTCCCTTTATGTGTATGCATGCGAATAATGATGTAGTGGTTGTTGGATAAAGATATTTTTATTACTCCAGGCACCTTCGCCATTCTCTCGGAAATATTTACAAATTTTTAAAATAGCTGCTGTTCCACTTTGTCTTCGATTTAAACCCATTAAAAAAGCTTTATGTTACATTAACTACAAATTTAGTACATGTGAAATAACACCAGACATTAGGCATTAAACTTGCAATACTTATAATCGATGTGTTAAATTCACCGTTACAAGATTACGTCGGGAAACTAAGGAAACTATTGGTTGAAAACGCTTACATAATCTTGTCATTTCCATCCGACAGGTTAACTCAATTATAGAGAGTCTCACGCTCAACCTTAAAACCGACGTTAATTGTTAAAAGACGCCATTCAAGCTGAGAGGGTAAATTCAATTTTCAGATTAATATGATAATAATGGGAATCAAAACCTGAAAATCAGATGGTAATCCAATTAAATAAGATATATCTTGGAAGCGAAGCGAACAAGAAAGCTGATAGAATTTGATGAGAGACGGTTTTGGCTTAGGGCCGCTGAAATTTGACAGTAGACAGTATTGTAAATATGGCCGTGGTCTTGTTTTGCATTTTAGGTAGAAATTTAATGACCTCATCATAGGGTGCACAATAACTGTGCACTGCAAAACAAGTTGCTGTGAGAGTTTCCAGTGCGTATTTCAGGATGTGTAAAATTTTCGTGTTAATAATTTTACTCATTCTAGCTTTTTCACACGTTTTACACAAAACTATTTCTGAAATATGTTTTATATTTTTTTAAAAGGCAAATTTAATATATAGTAATATTTTGCTACATTTTGTTTAAAATTGAGATTTGTTCACAGAAAATGGTAAGTACCTATTTACTATAACAGATATCGCTGATAAGTGTGATAAAGCTAAAACTAATTAGGACTATGATACTTAAAAATTTAAGGGGTTTATTCTGAAGTTTTAGATTACTATCTCTGTATTTTGATTTTCTTGATATTTTGAGGAGAGAAAATTTAATTTTTGTAAACTCCTATTATGCAGTACCTAAATATATTTTTATTTAATGTTTGTTGTTTCGTTTTTTATAATTTCCTAGAACATTATTTGTTTTGTCCTTTATTTTGTATGTTTATTTTATATGTGCCACTACTACTACAAATTTTATTAGGAAACTTAGTTATTACTCATTTCAATTGAATTATATATTTTAAATAAAATCATAAACAGTAAATTATGCATTTTTTTAGTATTACTGTAACACCATAATTCTGTAAATACCATATTATTATACAATGAAATTAACATGTGTACAGTATCTCTCATTTTTGATATAGATAATACCAAAACTTGTAAAAGTATCGCATAACACTTGTTATATTAACACAGTGCTACAATATAGAGAAATTTGTAAAAGTATATATACCTCGATTAATATATTATTGTGTTCTTTGTTAAATAGTATAAATATTTTCTTAGAGTGTAAATATATTTACTTCTTGCATAGTAAGAAAACTGAAATGTCAAATTTCACACAAAATAGCTTTCCCACAGTGTTTCGTGGAAAAGAATTTACCCAAAAATGGTTAAAATAAAACAACCTTTATTAATAGGTAGATGTTGGTTATTAAAAAATAAAGAGAAAACATTAATTAATCATATGCAAAAATGACCGCCAATTTATTGAACACACTTATTAACTTTTAAAAAATGAATTTGACTGTTTTAACCTTCATAAACCCGTGGTCAAAAACTTACATTAAATACCGACTGGGGTTTAAATGTATCCCAACATTTTTTTGGCTTATTATTATTTTTTTTTATGTTATAATTAGGGAATATTAAAAATAAAACATATTCTGCTTATAAAAAATATATTTTTACATAAAAAAGTTGTCAGCATTGATAAATGAATAAACACATTTTGAGAAAATAATATGAAATGATTAGAAATAATAAAAACAAAAATAATTATGAAAAAAAACAAGCATTTTTGTGACATTTTAAATAATGATTTAATTATCACACTTGTTACAAACTGTTATATTTTTTTAATGTTCTGCACATACGTTGCCCCAAGCAACAAAACTCTATATAATTACAATAAAAAGCAATTTATTCAAAATTTTGTATACCAATTTAGATATATATTTAAGAAACATAGCTCGAATGAAATTAAGGAAAAAAAGATTATTTAAGAAAATATACCCAAAAATTCATGTCTGGGGTACAGCTATACCCCGCTCGGGTTTATGAAGGTTAAGAGCACCCTACAAAAAAACCACACATTTGTAAATCTGAAAAACGTGACGGCAATCTCTCACATGCATCATTACCTCTTCCGATGTGAACCCTAAAACTTTCATGACTATTTCCTTAGCAAAACCCGTACACCAGAAGCATTGAAAGTTCCCATAATGTGATCATTTGGTATAATCAAATTTTATATGAATTTGTCGACAACTTATTATTATCATAGCAGCAAAGTCACTCAAAAAGGTTTAGTTGGTCTCATCTTACGAACATTTATCAGATAATAAAAAACTTGTAAATACATCCGGATTTAAAAATATCCTTTCGGTCAAAATCTTGGAAAATATATAGCCTCAATTTCATAAGAGTTCCAAATTTTTGTAGCTGATGTAGCCTCTAGAAAACGTAATTTTACAGTGTTAAACTATCATCACAAAATCTATGACCAATTTCTAAGAAATTTAGGAAATAAATAATTATTTCGGAAATCTTTAAACAAAGTATTTTCGACAAGTGATTTCAATTGATCTATTTTGAACATATCAGCCTGTGGCTAAGTGCTGTAAACGTATTTTCGGGACAGTACGCCAGTTTTATCCCCATGGGCACATGTACGTTTATATATCTTTTTTAAAACATTATACTGATTGATTAAACGTTTTGCATTAAAGTTTTCGACGTGCATTTTTAGTTAATAATTTAAACATATAAAATATATCATTTAAAATACATTAATAATATTCGCATTTCATCCAGAGGTAGAAATGAACACATCAAATTTACGTTTATAACGTTTATTCGACTGACAAACGTAATAATATAAGTTTATATTTTAATAATATTTAACTGCATGTTAAGTGCAACGATTTTAAAAAGTCAAATTAAACGTTTTAAATACATATTTGAATTTAATATATTAAACGTGTTGTCGAAATGTTAATAACAAGTTTCCAACACAACGTTTTAATAATATAAATATAAAACGTATAAAATACATTGATACTACATATGTTTCTAATTAAAGGTAGAAATAAACACCCAAATAATAATATGTTCTCTGGTAACCATTACTTCACTATGTATGTAAATCCGTAATATAGATTTATATTTTAATAATTTGAAACTGTTCGTTAAGTGCAACGTTTGCAAAACGTCGAATTAAATGTTTAAAGTACATATATAAGTTTAATATATTAAACTTTCATTCAAATGTTAATAACACGTTTTTTACACAACGTTTTAGTAATATAAAAATAGAACGTATAAAATACATTGATACTACATACAGTATGCGCCAAAAGTATGGAATAAATTCAATAAAAACGAAACAATTATTTTTTGGGAAAAATCCTTGAACAGATCGATTTTTAATTTAAAAAATACATATTTTAGCGTAAAATGCGATTTTCTAATGTCATTTGTTTTCGAGTAATGACGTCATCGATTTTTTTTTAAATGGCAACGCCATATTTTCTTCCTTGATTCTGAAAGATCGTTTAATTCTCTATCAGACAGTACTAAAATTTTGCCCTCTTACATAGGAAAGTTTTCGAGTAAATGACGATTGAATGTTAGAAAACGTAAATCAATTAAAATAAAGCAAAAACGTTATCAAGTATAGTTTTTCGAATTTCATAGTTCTTTTATGGATCACGTAGGTGAAAATCTGTGCAAAGTGTCATTGTCACACCGACTTTCTAATAAGTATTGTAAGCGACATAGAAATTATTATTCAATTTAAAGTATTATGGCACATTTAACTGTTACTCAAAGAATTGAAATTTTAATTCTTATCGGATGCGGGAATATGACTCGAACTCAGCAGGAAGTTTGCGATTTATTTAATGAAAAATATCCAGATCGCCCTATCAGCCAATCAACAGTCAGTAAGGTAGAGTCTAAATTTAGAGAAACTGGCAATGTTGTAAATATTCCAAAACCTGGACGTCCAAGCATTAATGAAAATCAGAAACAGAACATTTTGATAAGTATGGTGGATAATCCTCATAATTCTTCACGATTGGTTGCATTAAACAATGACACTAGTCCGAGCACAGTACTACGTATCTTGAGGAAGGAAAAATATCATCCCTACAAAATTCAACTTGTGCAGGAACTCAATGAAGATGATCCCGATCGCCGCTTACACTTTTGCAAAATTCTAATGGATTTATGTCAAGGAAATAGAAATTTACACCGGCACATACTTTTTTCCGATGAGGCCACATTTTGTCTGAATGGTACAGTAAACCGTCAAACTTGCAGATATTGGAGTCGGGAAAATCCTCATTGGATGGCAGAGGCACATACCCAACACCCTCAGAAATTAAATGTGTGAGCTGGAATAGTTGACGACAGAATAGTAGGGCCTTTCTTCTTTGAAGGAACCCTTACAGGACAAAGATATTTAGAGTTTCTAGAAAATGACCTTGTTCCAGCCCTTGCAGTAATTTTTCCTAACGATAATGACCCTGACATTCCTGACGATACCATATGGTTTCAGCAAGACGGTGCACCTCCGCACTATGCGCGCCCTGTACGAGATTTTTTGGACAACTGTTTTCCTGGGAGGTGGATCGGCAGACGCGAACCGATAGAATGGCCTGCAAGATCGCCAGATCTTACACCTCTTGACTATTTTTTATGGGGATACTTGAAGTCAAAAGTGTACATTAATAAACCACGTAATTTAGAAGAACTTCAAAATCGCATTCGGGACGAAATACGCAGAGTTACCCCAGAAATCATTCATAATGTGCAAGAAGAATTTCTTCACAGACTTGCGCATTGTCAAGAAGTTGGTGGATGGCAATTCGAACATTTAATTTAAGTATAAAATTTAATCAATTGTATTTTATTTTACATACCTCAGAATTGTTAGTTTTTTATGGATAAAATTTACGTTTTCTAACATTCAATCGTCATTTACTCGAAAACTTTTCTATGTAAGAGGACAAAATTTTAGTACTGTCTGATAGAGAATTAAACGATATTTCAGAATCAAGGAAAAAGTTATGGTGTTGCCAAAAAAAAATCGATGACGTCATTACTCGAAAACAAATGACATTTGAAAATCGCATTTTACGCTAAAATATGTATTTTTTAAATTAAAAATCGACCTGTTCGAGGATTTTTCCCAAAAAATAATTGTTTCGTTTTTATTGAATTTATTCCATACTTTTTGCGCATACTGTATGTTTTCAAGTGAATGTAGAAATGAACATCAACATAAAATGTATTCCTCACGTATTTAAATGTAGGTTTATATTTGAGTAATATTTAACTGCGCTTTAAGTGCAACTGATATACAAGTAAATATTGAGCATTATCTGGCGCCATAGTAATCCATGTTGACTGTGGCAAAAGAAAATTATATCATACTGTAATCTGCATTACAACTTTATTTATTTATAGAACTGCGTTTTGCGTTAAAAGTCCTGTCTCTTTTTAATTTAGTATTGTTCCTTAATTCTTATTTTATTTTTATCCTGTTCTAAATTATGCGTTATCGATCGCAATCCTGTACTAGTTCACGCCCAGAAAGCAATTCTTCCCAGCATTTTAATTCAAATGAGATCCCGTACGTATTGCTCCACTAATTGTAGTTCCAACGTAGAATTTGTGGTGTTAGCGAAAATTATCGTTGTCGGAGTAACACAATAATAATGCAAATTTATACCTCAGAGCATATCTCCGTGACAAAGAGATGTTAATTTATAGCCAAATACGGTCCAATTGTTATAATTCAAAACCGTATATCGCTGAACACACACAGCACCAGCGTATGCTGACCAGGATTTTATAAATTTCTGTTCTAGAATTCTCTTATTGCCTGAAATTATAATTAAAAAAGTAAACAAAGTAGATTTATACAGGATGTTTATTATCCAGTTTTACCTACTTTTTCCAAATTTACTAATAGAAACTTAAACAAGATATGGTAAATAGTTTGCATTCGATACACAGTTAAAACTTTTAACTTTATTCAAATGTATATGTACTAATTCAGTAATAATGTATATTTGATAAATATTTACATATTCTTGACATCCAATCATTTTTATACTTAATTGAACATTTTTCTTTCTTGAAATGACTTTGTCCAATTTAAGATTTATATAAAACTGTTTACAGGTCTTTTAGGCCCAGAGCTGCGTTATTCTCCTCTACTCCATTATGTTCTTCGCCTTTTTTTCCAATCCATTACATTGTTCTCCGTTAAATCTATTGTCACTGCCTCTCTCCATCGTTTCCTCGGTCTCCCTCTTTTTTCTTGCAGTTTGGTTTACTCCCAACAATTTTTTTAACTGTCCTTTCTTTTTTCATACGTTCTAGATGCCCTAGCCACTGCACTCTTCTGGCTTTTACAACTTCGTCTATTGTTGGTGCCTGGTAAATTGCATATATTTCTCATTATTTCTCCTTACAAAGACCTCCGTCTCCTTGCCCCCTAGAATTCTCCTTAAGACCTTCCTTTAACATCTTAAAAGGTTTTCTCTTGACTTCTTATTGAGGACCCAGGTTTTACTGCCATGCAGCACTGTCGGTCTCAAAATTGTTTTATACATTCTAAATTTTACTCCTCTGGACAAATTTTTGGATTTCATTGAGTGATTGACTGCTGCTGAAGTTTTGTTTAGTTTTACCATTCTCCTATTAATTTCTTGCTCCTCATCATAGTTAGCTGTTACTAGCGCCCTCAGATACTCATATTCTTGAACTTCTTCAAACTCCATCTCTCTCCCTGCTGTGTTCTCAATTTGAAATTGATATATTTTTTTTTATTCTCCTATTTTCAAAAGCTCATTTTTCTCTTGATTTATCTGCAATCCCACTTTACGTGCTTTTTCTATAAGTTTTCTCGTTTCTTTTTCTAATTTCCTACTATCTCTAGCAATAATGGCCATGTCATCTGCATAACTTACTATTTGGAGACTTTTAAACAATATGGGTCCTTGCCTGTTCAACTGACTATCTCTTATGACTTTTTCTAGTACTAAATTAAAAAGAAGTATTGAGAGTGGATCGCCTTGTCTCAGTCCTGTGTCAATAGTAAAACCTTCCGAACATTCATCTTTTATTCGAACTTTGCTTTTAGTGTTTTCTAAGGTCATTTTCTATAGTCTAATCAGTTTGGTAGGTATCCCAAATTGTTTCACTTTTTTACTTAATTTATTAATATTTATCGAATCATATGCTTTTCTGTCCACAAATAAGACCATTGTTTTAGTCCCATATTCATAGCATGTAATCAGAATTTCCTTCACCATAAAGATTTGGTCCGTTGTTGACCTCCCTGCTTGATATTCCTCTATCTGTAGTTCTGCTATAAGTTCTATTCTCTGTTTTATTAACGTTGCCATGATTGTATACCTTATATCTAGCAATGCTATACCTCTATGGTTTCTGCAGTCTGTTGCATCTCCCTTTTTTAAAATTGGTATAATCATAGCATCTCTTCTTCTAATTTTTCGGATCATTTCGTATATTCTTTGTCTTAAATCCTCTCCTGCGTGCTTAATGTTCTCTGCCGTTATTCCGTTTTTCCCTGGACTTTCGTTATTCTTTAAAGGTTCTATAATTATCTCTATTTCCTTTTTTGTAGGTTCTTCTACTTCCACTTCCTCTTCCATTACCAGTATCATCTACTCCTGATTTAAGATTTACTTAAAGAATGATATTTTGTTGAAATATGAATAAAATAATCATTAATTCTAGAACAGGTTATTATTTCTTAAATAGATTTATAGGTAGGTATTTATAGGTTTATAGATTTGCAATTAAAATTATTAATATTTTGTAATAAATGTCATACTGTAAAGATTAAAATGTGGCTGCAGTCTTGTAAAATAACACACTTTTGGTGATCATTACCAAATCTATAGAGACACAATTATTATAGAATTTTACTACATATTGTATTACAGTTGTGGGTGCAGGTGAACCGCCAGATGCAGCATGTAGCCAAAACATGTAATTACATGTTGCGTCACATCTAGTTATATTTTCTTCTGTCGGATAAGTCGTCGGTTGCCTTGCCTCCTATGGAATACTGATGAGAGCTAACAAGCTCAAAAGCGGTATATGTCTGGTGTACCACTAATTAATAACATTGACAGTTTGCTATAAGTTTTTCCTTACTACTGAGTGAGTAGTATTTAATTATTTATATACTCTAGTATTACTCTAGAAAGGAATACAATATAGCAAGAATACTAATTATGTACTTCAGTTCTTAATGCATGCATTATGCAATGTTTTTTCTTAATGCATTGCGATTATTTATTTGATTCAAAATTATTTTATATATTTTAAATATTTGCAGAAATTCTTTTAAGTCACGTAATATTTCAAAATAAGGAAAACATAACTTTATTTTGAGAATAATAATTGTTGACTCAAGTAATTTATATTATCTAAATAAAAAACAATTGTTTAGACAAACATAACTTTATCTCTAAAGTAGTAATTTTTATTCTTACATGAATAATATAATATGAATATATAATCCTATTTTACAAGAATAAGTTAATTTTTCAATAAAGTACACTTGAAGAATAGTGAAACTAAGCTAGTGTTGGAATAAGTATATTAATCTTGATATTAGTATACCTTTCTTCCCGTGTAAATATTTCAAACACTTCCTAAAATGTAAGTACTTAACGCTTTAATTCTGTGTCTGTAAAAGGACGAAGCAGATTATTTTATTGAATTAATTTTACACAAAAGAAAGTATTAAAATCTATTATCTACGTAGCAAGCTAGTCCTCCAAGTAACGATTCGGTATTATTATATAATTAACTCTAGCGTTGATAGTTAAGTGTATATTACAAAATTAAATGAAAGTAGATATTGCAGCTGTTAAAAGCTGTTTAGCACACAATGTGCTCTTTAACGGTTCACGAAATAGCTTACTTTATGAATAGAGAGTTCCAAATGGATTATAAGGCTTCTAAGAACCAGTCGCTAATTTTAGTAAATTATTTTAAGTAATTCTACACGCATTACCTCCTTTTGTTTGTTTGAGTTAAACAGACATGTTTAATTACTGACGTATTTCTGTTAATATAAAATTTAATGATTTAAAATAAAAATAACCCTATAACCAAAAAACTTGTTTGTGTCATGGATGAGACCATGATGTTCTTATGGATCTTTATTAGCTGAAACAAAATTTGATATCAGTACATGTCAGAATTTTCCTCTACCTTAAAAAATCAGTAAAATTGATTCAGCAGTATCTAGGTCCAGCATTAAGAAGCCAGTGGACCACAAGCTAATAGGTAATAATATTTATACCCCTCATTCTAGACACGAAGATTAATCCAGAAGTCTCAAGAACGACTTACGTTGATGGACCCTAACCACCATTCAGTGCAGAAGTCAGCGAAACCTGAAAGACCTCATTAATTAGGAGGATGGTCAAACGCCAACATGTATCAATCTCTCATATTAGTCGAAGCCTTGTTGTAGATACAGCCACTTTACATCTCGTACAAGCTTGAAACTGATATATGTTGGGTAGTCAACACTTGCATTTTGCGTACTTAGGATTCTATGACTTTATGTTGCCCTCAAAACATTTTACAAGAGACTTCTATTATCACAACTGTTTAATACATAATTAAATCGAACTTAGATGATTATTGACATGTCTGATTCATCAAAGTTCGATAATTCCGCTAATTTTTTTAGCCTCCCAGTAATTACATAAGCCAGAACAGGAGAGAATCTGTGAAGCAGACTCTCAATAACCATATATTCCAGAGAACAATTTAGCCAAGACAATGTACAATGTTGGATCTCGTCTTGGTCTTAAAATGATTTGGTTTACACTGGTTTCCTTTCACAACGCTTTTTCTCGTCAACATCTAGCAGAACTGGGTCAGCATATCCCTAAAGTGACCTACTCCAGAAACGCGTTTCCAATCCATCTTCATGAAATCGATGTCCTTGCTGCTCTATCTAGGTGTAAATGAAGAAAGCGTAGTTTTTAATTTATCAAGCAACCTAGTCGCTGGTAATTCTTAAGCATATGAGCAACTTCCTGACAATTCTCACTTTTGTGATTAAATAGAAAGTTTCCCAAGAATACTGTCACGATGTTAAAAGATTTAATAAGTTAATAGAAAAAAACTATGTACAAACTTGACATTTTGAAATTATGTACATATTTGTGTAATAAAGTACGGTAATTCTGTACGAATAAATATGTTCCAATATCTATGGCACATTCAAGTCATAGCTTAAAGCTAGCATTCAAAGATGAAAAGAGGAGAAAAGAAATATTGAGATAGTTTTAGATAAAATATACGTTTTTACTATTATTTTGGGCAGCATCAGTCGCTTATACAGTTATATAAAGCTTCAATGCTTCTATGTTCATAAGATCATGACAAATATTAAAACTAATGTCACCAATAAGATCTTAGCATTTCCATTTCAACTGAAATTTGGCATGATAAAACAATTAGCCAAAGCTTTTGATAACTAGACTGAAGAAAAAGAGTGTGGCTTAGATTTAAGAAAGTAGTTGATAACTTTGTAATCACAAAAGTGAAAATTATAATAAATTCGTTGCTAATATGATTAGGAATTACCTACGATTCGGTTACTTGATAAATTACAAGCTACATTTGCTCCATCTAAATTACTTCTCAGAAAATCTTAGAGAAGAGCAGGCAAAATAATTTCGTAAAAACATCAAAGCATGAAACGACGTTACCAGGTTCATGCCAGTTATGATGGCTGACTTCTGATAGATATTCAAGAGGGAAAGTATTGAAAAAGGTAGGACGCATAAATCTAACCTCCTCCACAGATAATTCGAAGACAAGAGAGTACAAAAAAGTAGACGGTTATAAGCTATACGGTCATTCAACTGTTTAAGTTCAAATATCGGGTGTCCACTATCTTGGTTAAATGATCGTCAGAGTTATATAGGCTCTCTTACGGTGAGGGTCCATTAGAATATTTCAGAGACTACTTAGATTTCAATTTTAAAAGTTTAGACTTTGAGGTTTTCGGGGACGGTCTCTTTAAATACAATAATGTCATTCTTGTAGCACTTCTGGTTATACTGGAAGTCGTCATCTACTTGCTTATTTTATATAGAACACCCTGTATATTTTTCTATTTCATTGGATTCTACGAGTAATTTTAGGGGAACTTTTATCTAGCTTCCTTATATTTATACCTCTAATGGTCTTCGATATTTTGATTCTAGCAAAGAAAGTTCCTTTTTGATAGCCTAATTCAAAATTGCCTAATTTTTACATCATGCAAGCTGAAATAGGTATTGATATTTAAAAGAAAGCACTCCAGAAAAACCCCAAATCCGAAATTTTTAAAACTGAAATGAAAGTAGCTTTCAGATATTCTAATAGACCGTAAGATAACCTATAATAGGCTGTCTTACATAATGATCCCTTTTTCTGGGCTATGCCGTTATAGGGATGCTAGAAATCCATGAGGGTTATATTCTGATGTTACGAGATTATTTTCTTTATTTATTACATACATCACATAGATAATGCATTTAGAAAGTAATACCATTAACAAAATGAAAAATAACATAGGAAATAAATACTACATAACCAAGACGAACACCTGATTTCTTTTATTTTGTAAATAAATCATTCATAAAGTATTTTAAGGTAGTCCAAAGAAGTCATAAAATATAAATTTAACTGTTTCAATTTTTAAGTTCAATATTTGATACTGAATTCAACATCTTTATTGATTGGTTGGAGATATTTTTGAACTGTACAAAAATATTCCAAAGTGAAAAAGTAAACTGATTTAAAATTCGGTTTCGGCGAACAAAAATACATACAAATACCATGTCGCAGATAACTTTTCTTTTGTAAGCCTTTGTAACTAACACTAAGAAACATAAGACATATTTTATATGAAGTATTAATTATTAGTGTATTTAACAACTGTAGCAAGAAACCTTCATGTGTTGACTATTCGAATAGAGATTAGGGTTCAGTAATCATTATTCCAATATTTTTTATTAGTGATACAAAGAAGGAAAAATTTATATTCCCAGCAAGTCGTACGTCTAGAAAGAATCGATAATGAAGCTGTAGCCCGGCCCAACGAAGTCGCTGGACTGAAGTGTTAATATCTGTGGAAATAAGAATTTTATTTGGGCGGCAAATCTCACTTTGTATTCATTTGCGGCGAGAGACGTTTTGCGAAGTAAACAAGAATGCGGATTACTGGTTTTAAAGGAACGGAACGGAAATTCTAACAATTTTTCATTTCAAAAACTTAAAAGATATATTTGCAAACTTCTTAAGAAGTGCCGCTGAACTGAAGTTCGCGAAAGAAAACAAATTTACCGCGTTTTTTATTTATCACTTTTACACGAAAACCGTTAAAGGGGGTGTCTGCACAGTTAAGCGTAAACATCTAAACTGCAGACCTTTTCATTTAAAAAGCAGGTTTTCTGTCTCAGACGACATTTATCATGCTTTCTTTAAATATATTGAAATTAAAGACATTGTATAGGATCATATAGTCATGTTTCGGGAAAAATTGAGAGATGAATATCGAGAGATAATTTCTCAATAAAAATTGAATGTTAACATATCCCTAATTTACATATTGGTGAAATGTAGATACACAATAGTCATCCCATTTTTGATGATGATGATGGAGAGAAAGTTGCTAATCCTGACAGAAATTTCATAATATTAATCTATAATATAAAAGTTGTTATAAAAGAAAAACCATTGAGCTTAGTACTATATAAAAGGGGGGTCGGTGTAAGTCACATTATATTTACAAAATGGGGTGTAAATGTTATTCTTATGTCTAATATTTATATTACGTATACCCTTACTTATCTTAGGATACATTTCATATATTATTACAACAGTCAAAATATTATTTTTAAAAGAAGTTTCTACAACAACATTTGTGAGACAGGCCAGCAATGCTTCTTGAATGCGCTTTATATATATAAATTACCTGCATCAGGTTGTGCATGTATCAGATCAATTTGAAAATTTCTCAAGATAAAACATACTGAATTTAGCTGAAACATAAGTTGGGTATAGTACATTTTCCAATTAAGATGCTCCTCTACTGTGACGCCCATTGATTTACCATTATCCTTAAATTAATATTTAGTAATGTGACTCTTTTGTCTGTTATGGAATCTTATATGAGTTTTGTCTGTGGAAACATAAATACAATTAGACACATACCAATCATTAGTGTTGTAGTTCTACATTGCATTTTTACTCTAATTGCTTCTCTGAAGAATCTGAAATTTAAAGGAATTGATCGTCCGTATACATCACAATAAATAAATCCTCCATTATACAGGGTGTTATAGGTTTAACTGTCATAACTTCAATGTAAGATATATAAAGTATAAATGAACAAAAAAGTGGCATAACACTAACGGTTTTTAAAATCAGCCGAATTATATCAAGGAATTTTATCACAATGTGGCAACATTGCAAATAAAGCTGTGCCAGATGAGGGATCTGTAGATTTCCTACCATGACCCAGCTTGCTTTTCAATGATGACAATAAATTCACAGATAAACAACTACTGTGAAAATTAATTAATTCGGTTTAGACAACTGTTTTACAAATTAAAAAATGTGATCGTTTAGTTCTTCAAAACTACAGAGGCATTACAGTTCCATCGGCATTGAGCAAGATAGTGGAAAAAATAATATACGATAAAATGATAAAATACCTTAGTAAATATAATATACTCTCAATTTGTCAAGACGGGTTTTGCCCAAATAGATCCACAGAAACTGCTAGTTATGCTTTTGTTGAGTATGCCTATGAAAATCTCGATAAAGGAAAATGTGTAGGTGCTCTTTACTTCGATTTATCAATGGCATTTGATTACTTAGACCCTAATTTTGTGGGAAGGAAGTTGCATGCAGTTGCCACATTTAACTAAAAAATTGTTTTTATTGAAACTAAAGATAAATACACTGAAAGAAGAGGTAAACATTGCATTTTAGGCCATTTAATGCAGGAAACTTTGGTGAGAACCCTTAATTAACCGAATTTTTACACATGAAATTAGAAATTTATATTTTTTTCTCGAATATGTTTGAGTTTAGGACACATCAGGTTTTTTCTTAATTTTGATGTATACTATTGCCTGTCAAATTTATAGCAGTCAAACCTCTAACACTCTATATATTCTAAATCATTAGTATATTCTAAATATAAAACAGGGCTTAAAACGAATCTCTGTGGACCTTCCATACCTGTACCGGGAGTTCAGAAATAATACATCAGTACTCCTGCGGCTGAACACGAAAAGTTAGTGCCATAAAACTCTAAAACATCTTTTCGAAAACTTAGCGGGGTTACAAAGTGCCAAAAAAATTATTTATGAATATATTCTAATAACTTTTTGTGTGTCTAAAAAGTGGAAAGGTTTTATAAATGATCCTCATTGTTAAATAATCATATACCCATTACAATGTCTAGTGAATCACAAAAAATTCGGATATGCTTTTTTAGACTGAATATCTAATTTAAAAAACATAGATATCGTTGTGGGTGGTTTGTGGTTGTGAACTATGTTTTATGACACAATTAAATAATTGTATGGCAGTAAATGTTAACCAATGGTTAATATAATATACAAAATAAATGACTGTAATTAAGAACGACGAATAAATACAGACTTGGCAGTTATGACAGCAGTTTTTTTCTTTAGCCGTTTGTGCCATGGTGTTGGCAAATTAAGGGTATAATGGAGGGATATTAAACAAGGAGCTCCCTTCTCTAATGGGGGATCCAGCGGTTTCCAGCGTAATGATTATTGTCCATTTTTGTACACATCCTTTCGCCTGGCATTACAAAATTAATTTAAGGGATGATGCATTGAAATGATAAGCCTTGTCAACATACTTTCTATATTATAAATATAGACCATTACCTGAAACACCACTGTCTAATTAACTATTGGCTATTCACAAACAAAATAGAGATAGATTTAGAAATTAAAGTTTTCAAGAGAGTTTTTAATTTATTCAACATTTACTGATTTTGCTGTTCTGCAGCTGTGCCAGCTTTTTGCAGATGTTATTGCAAGAAAACGTCTTACTTATTTTTACAATAATGGTTTTTGCTTTCTATAGATATACTGATGATTCTACCATTTTGGAGTGGCTATAATATTTACTACAAAGCAGTATCGAGTAGTAAAGCATATTAAATAATCCAAATGTGGTAATATTTACACTTACAGATTACAAAAGTCTAGCAGACAAATTATGTTCTAAAGTGATGCACAAAAACGACAATATACATGTTAACAATTCACTGTCAAATGTTAAAAAGCAGCAGAAGGAAGATTATATTCACATAATCTTCATTGCTTTGATGATAAACAATACATATAAGAATAAAATCAAAAGAAATATAGTAAACAATATTACAAGAGAAAAATAGGATAAACAAAATATAGCTCTTTCATCACACATAGGCACTATTTACAGAGACGCTCGGAATAGGCAAAATGGGCAAAGAAAATATGAATGAAATCGAATAGAAGGAAACTACAAGCAAATTAAACCCAAAATATATTTGTTATATTTTTCTGTTTATCTAGCAAACAATTTATTAAAACAATGGCTCGTATTCTTGCAATTTGCGTTCACGCAAATAATGAAATAGAAGATGTGTAACAGAATATTTAGAATTTTCAACATACACACACAGACATTATCAGGAAATAAAAAATTAGGTACAGAATTTCTTATAAAGCTTGTGTATCTACTTTCCAATAAGAATATAGTACATATATATTACATAGCAAAAGAAAGCAAATAAAATGTATTTATATGTATGTGTGTATATATATATGTATTTTAAAAATTCAAATTATGCTGAGTAAATGTAGTGTTGTATAAATGTACAATAAAGAAAATAAAAAAGTAGGTATATTAAAATTCATCCTCTGTATATTCTGATGAATTATCTTCGTCTCCTAGATTGATAACGATAGGTTCCACAGTAACGTCAATTAAATTATCGAGTTCTCACATTTTCTCCTCTTCTTTTTGTACATGATGTGTACATCTTTGCCAGTTATCTGTAGTTACTCGTTCCAAGGAATTTTTTAACAAAATTTTCACGTCACTTAATTTAAACTTCGTATTATATCGGGCTACATCTCCTTTTACCTGCGCTCAGAGTAATTCGAATAGGTTAAGTTCACAGTGATAAGGTGGTAACCGTAGTACCGTTATTTGGCGATTTGTTGCGATTTCATCGATAACATATTTTTTCTGATCTTTATTAAGAGTGACAAGTGTCAAAAATTCCTTTTTCACCATATTTGTTTCAAAAGAAATGTTTTTCCGGATAACCATTGAATTATATCGGCTCTCCTCCAAGCAGTCGTAGGCGTCCGCTCGGACTGCCGTGAATGGTAACTGGCATTTTTAGATTCAAATAAAAGTAAACCGCCATATACAAAGCCACTGGCACTACCTATATGTGTCACTATTAATCTTCGCCTTTTACCTGAAGGTGCCTTGAACCCTGTTCAAAGTCCATCCAAAAATGCTTGTCGAAAACTTTTTACATTTTTATCTTGCCATACTTTTGTTACAGTATATCCCTCGCTGACCCAAGTTTCGTCTAGATAATAACTATTACTCCATTACTCCCTTCGTCACGGAAATTTCTAATTGATCTTAAGTAGGATCTTCGCCAACAAATAATTTCATCTTTATCGATAAGAACTGACTTTCTGTTCTGCTTTTCTCAGCAAAAATTCAACATTCGTAAGACGGCCCATAATTTGCTTCTACTGAATTTTGGCAAATCGATGTCCTCTGAAAGTTCACTTAAAATTTTGTTTAGCGTTGGTATTTTTTTTTTAAATAAAATGAGTGTACTTTTCTGTGAATGATGTTTTTGAAGAAATCATTTATAACGACTTTTGACCTCCCTGTAGATGATTTTGGGGGATTTACAGTATCTTGTTCATTTGTTGTTTCCTTCTTTCCTGGTCGGTCAGTGGTCGCGCGGTTTAAGGCGTCAGTACTTGAATCGAGGTGACTAGATCGGTGTTGGTTCGAGCCCAGCTGCCGGTAGACCGTATATAAGCTATATTCGAGAGGTTTGGCGCCCTCTCTGCGGGTATGGTAGGGTGGAAGAATGTTGGTTTGGGTCAATGTGAGAGATTGATACCGGTTGATATTTGACTACCCCCCTAATTAATGAGGTTTTCGATGTTTCCCTCATTCCTGCACTGAATAGTGGTTAGGGCCTACCAATGTAAGTCGTTCCTGGGCGCAAATACGGCCTGCTTAATAATAATAATATGCCGCCCCCTCTCCCGCACAAGTCTCCGACTTCTGGGCTAATCCCTGTGATTAGAATGAGGGGTAGAGATATTATTATTATTATTTAAAAGTCTGTAGATAGTCGATTTTCCAATCGATGTCATTTTGGAACACTTTTTCACGATGTCGTCAACACTGTTGATAGGATTTTGATGTTTCATTGCATTAAATACATTTAATATAATAATCTCCTCATTCTGAGACAGCGCACATCTTTTCACGCGTTTAGTAGGTACGTAATCTGATAAGCTCGACATTTTTCTCAAACAATATTATATCCACTGCCACAATGGTCACTAAACACAAGTCGAATTTTACTCTACTGCACTAGCACGTCTTCGTATATTCAGCTCTAAGACTGGATTGATCTGTTACAATACACTGGCTCCTGCCCTATGATGTATCCAGTAAAATATACTAATGTACACCAATTACCCGATAATTACCTGAAACGAAATATTACCACGCCCATGGCGGGTTCTTATCTCGGGGATTTATTACTCTCTTTCATTTCCAAGTAGACTATAGTTTTAAAACAATTTAAAACTAAACAATTATTATAGTTTCCCATTTGAAAACCCAAAGTTAATCTCGCTATGACCTTGAAAACATAGTCAATATCAAAAAACTGCAACGCCATTTTATTTAACCCCCCCCCCCCAACACGAATTAACTTCTATTTTACACATTTTTCATAGAACCCGCCGTTTTCAAAATATATAGCTTTCTCAAGTAAAATGGGCCACCCAGTATAAAAAATCGGAAATATTTATCTATGTCGCGATGGATAATGTACTTCAGATAAAATAATATTAATAGCTAAAGTCTTACCTCATTATTAACAAATTGAAAGGTAGATGTAGCAGAAATGATGTGGAAAAGTAATAGAAAATTAATTAAAAAAGAAAAGAACAACACAGAATACCTTCAATATTACTCAACTCCTAATGCCATTTAAATATTTTGGTAAAAGTGGTGGAGTCAAAAATACCAGTACAAATTGTTCTAATTTGTTTTATTTTAAACAGAGATAATCGTTGCACTGACCACTTACCCTTTGTTCCATATCTAGAAGGACAAATTATTATTTATAGGTAACCTGAAACTTTTCCTCAATAGTCTATTTATCATATTTCGTATCTTATCATATTTATCGAGATTTGGGTCACAGATTTCCCTTATTGTATTTTACGTGACTTTCATATCTAGTAAGAAATATTGCATCCTCTAAATCACCCAAACAAAAAACAAAAATTATAATATTTTCACCATAAAAATCAGACTAGGTAAACAGAAAGTTTAAATTGCCGCATAAATTTGCGTTGCAAAATGAACTATTGCAAGGCGGCTTTTCCCGTAATTCCAGAAACTGAAGCTACTTTATTTGCAAACTACCTCTTCGAATAACTAACTACTTTACTCACGTTCTCATTTTATTTTAGAGTCCTTCTCCGTCTTTATCTGCTTTGAGAAAATAATAAATTGTGTGTTACTGCCAGTAGAAAATCGCTGCCTTCAAATTAGTGCAGCTATTTACGAGTAAATGCTTTCTGTTCATTATGTTATTGTTTTAAATTAGTCTTGTCTCTCTGTAGATGTTGTGAGTCTACAGAATAACAGTTGATTAGGAAATAGTTTTATTTCCGTGATAATACTTCTTGTTTTTTGTAAATTAAATATAAAGGGTGTTTCAGAACTTATCCAAAAAAAAATGTTTGAATGTACAGGAAGAAAATCAAAAAGGGCAGTTTAAAAATACACTTATACACGGCACTGGAAACTGATCCACTGTAAAACCTGACATAAGACAAAGCATGCAGTCGGCAACCGACACGGCGGCAAAGTATAATAAACAATGATTAAAAATATTGAAAGAATTTCCCAAGGAAAGAAATATGTAGATAGAATTTTATTACATCTATTTTATACAAGGTTAACTATGACTAAGGACAAAAAATGTAACCACGTGCTCAGGGAGGCCTAAAAGACAATAAAAAAAATTATTCCAGAAATTTAGCTCGATATTTAAAAAATTGCGCAAAACTCTTTTTTCCTACGGAAAGTCGACGCCTATGATAAGAATCGACTGAGATGGCTTAGATTCATGGATAAAGCTTACATCTATCAACAATGTCAACTACCATGCGGTCGTCTTTTTGTAGCGTTTCTAAATGTAGAATCGATAAAAATTAACATTCTTATTAGTAATAATACCTGATAGATAGGTAACAGTTAATCCAGTTAGCTCCAGTATTTTGCATTCATTTTTCATTATTTTCTTATAAACTGGTAAAACTACATATTCGCTCATTACAGCCACTCACTACCGTTAAAAGACACTTCCCATAGCTACAATTAGATAAAATGCCTATTTATTATAACAAAATCGAACGAACGGAATAGATAATAGACAAGTTTTAATGTAACCGCGGCAGTCTTGTCCCATAACCTAGAAAACCAAACCGGCGAACTATATTGTGAGAAAATATCTGCACCCAACAAAAATGTCTTTATTTAATAACCATAAAACGTTTAAAAATTAAAAAAGGCACTAAAAACTGAAAAACTGAAGAACACAAAATTACAACGACTGTTGCACGCTTATAGGCAACCAACTTACTTGTTGGTTGCCTACTCTACATTGGCGGCGTTAAATAAGGATTTAAAATAATATTGAAAACAATTTTTTTTGGCTTTATAAATAAGTTTGGAAATTTTTAATACAAACAGAATATATACATATATTTATTTGCAAAAATCGTATACAAAAATATCTCCTTCGGCAGTCGTACATGTTTTGTGAGCCCGACCATTACAGATAACGCACCTATATCTCTCTACATCGGCTCATAAGGAATTTTTATTGACTATATATTCTGCATCATTATTGTCCGTGTTGTATTGAGCTACCGAGAATCCCTGATGGATGTCGGAGTATCACACTCAAAGTCCCCAGAAAGTAAATATGTGGAGCGGCATAGTCGACGGAAGAATTCTGGGTTCCTATTTCTTTGACGTCAACCTAACTGGTCCAAGATATTTGGATTTTCTTCGAGACGACCTCATTCCTGAATTAATAACTTTATATCCAGATATAAAGGGACATGATCTTCTAAGAAATGACATTTTCTTTCAACAAGATGGTGCACCTCCCCATTATGCATCACCTGTCCGTACTTATCTAGATGAATCGTTGGATAGGGAGAAGGAGGCCAATTAAGTGGCCAGCCAGATCGCCTGATTTGACACCTCTTGATTATTTCTTATGGGGATATTTAAAAAGTAAAGTATACGTTACTGGACCGGTTAATTTAGAAAATTTAAAAGCAAGAATTCGTCACGAGATACATCGTATACCTCCTGAAGTTATTGATAATGTCCAAAAAGAATTTATTAATCGTCTGCACAATTTGAACATTTAATTTAATCGATTATTTAAATAATTATTATTATTTTCATTATTGTGGAAATTAATTTTTAAAACCTTCAAACATTATTTTCTTGAAATTTTTGTTATGTAACACCATAATTTTTCATGATGTGTATGTAGAATAACACGCTCTTTCAAATGGCATGGTCAAAATTGGGGGTTGCTGTTTAAAAAAATTGTCGATGACGTCATATCTCGAACAATGACGTCACAAATATGGGTCGTATGTCAAAAAGTGCCTTTTTAAAACAAAATCGAGGGGATATTTTTGAAAACTTCTTAATTTCAAAAATAATGAATTTATTCGTTACTTTTCGAAAGCACTGTATAAGTATGTTACGACACTCGTAGTTACTAATTCATTATTCTCATAAACATGTACTATACAGGTAATTATTTTGTTCTATAAACACACTGCAGTATAATTAAAAAAAATAAGTATAAAAAAATAATTTTACTTAAACACGTTTTAGTAGATATAAAATATATCAAAGTCTGTCGACAAGTGTGATACGGGAAGAATAGAGCAACACAATTTTTAAATGTTCGTAGAAAATAAATGTTATAACAGTTATTTATTTTACACATCATAATGCTTTTATCAAATACACGCATTCAGATAAATTGGATACAAAATTAATGAGAAATAGAGTGGTATTAATAAATAATTACATATGTTGTCAGGTATTCAATTTAAAGGTTACTCCGATTTACCCTAGGTGGGCGGAGACTTCTACGCATTGAGCCCTGTGAGGCCGATATGTAAAAATGCCCCCTTAATAAATAATTGTTAAATTAAATAAAACTAAGTTATTTAGCTAGTTACGTTTAAAATATAAAGATATATTCTCGAAATATAAGAATATGCTGAATTTGCATAAACTTATTTTAAGAATAAATGCATTATTCATTTCTTTTTTGACATTTATATTGTGCATTTTAGTAAAATACTAACTCGCCGAAACATTTGTCAACACAGCTGGCCTGTTTTTGCGTTTTCGGCTATATCAAAGAGTTTTTTATTTCTGCAATATACAGGGTTAACTATAACTTAGTACAAATATTTTAAGAGGGGATAGGGGAAAAATAAGAATTAACGCAACCATCTATCAAAAATTTTCCAAACTTATTCATAAAGCGAAAATTTTTTGTCAGCCGCGAGGTTAGGTATATTCTGCCAAAGTCAAAGGTGTCAAACATAGTGACAGGTCACCACGCGTAATGTGGTTCAAAAAGTATTCATCATAATATTTTGTATACTCCGAAAACGTCTTTGGTATTACGCTGTCACACTCCCATAAATTAGCACCTTATCCGTCATCTAGGCATTTGAATACATATTTGTAAATACACAAAAAATACGCGAAAAATTAAATTTGCGAAAAGCAAGCACTGAAAAATTATTTTAAACTAATCAGAGTACCGTAACCGTATGCATAAACATGGGTAACAGTTCCCTTGTCTTTGACCGTATGTAACATTATTTGACATCTGCAGACGCCATCTGTAGGCCACTAATGCATGGTGCACTTCACGGCGATAAATTTTTAAACTTCTTGTGTTGTTGAGGAATTAAATTCTGTTATTACTAATAATAGCACCAATATTAACAGTAATCGATGTTTGCATAAAATAATTAGTAATATTTTAAACTATAACATCCCAAGATGTTTACAGTGTTCTGTAAAAATGTTTCTTAGACCCTTACAGCCGGATTCATGAAACGGGCGTAGCGTTAGTCGGACTAATCAGCTTTGCGCCCGTGTAAAGCGCGTTAGTTCGTCTAACCAGCCTTGCGCCCATTCACGAAACATGCGTTGCTAGGTAGCGAAACATGCGTTGCTAGGTAGGCTGTTTATTTACGTCCATATTTGCGCCAAAAGTTAGACCCAGTATTGTACCTGTCTAAAAATCGCGTAACTTCGGCCTTTAGTTCCTTGTGTTTCCCATTGTATATTTAGTATTTATATTCAAAAACAGTACTTTTCAGTGCTACGGATTGGTTAACATATCATAAAGTAAATATTATATATAGTAGTGAATAGGAGTATGCCTTTTATTTAAATTGGTGCAACAGATGCGTAAATTTTTCGCGTAACCTCCGCTAGTGTGACTAACGTCACGCCTTGTTGATGAATCCGTATGTCAGAATATAACTAAGAGTCGCATGTTCTTTGAGATTTGGAGAGTATGCAACTAGCAATGCAGTACTCTAGGTTATATTATTTTAGAACAGTAACTAATTTTAAACGTTTTATAGTATAGCAAATAAAGTATTTTATGTCGGATATGTTAGTCAATAATTATGACGAATTTGCAAAGAGTGAAAATGTAGTTTTGGCAGTGTGCAACTAAAGAACGAATACAAAATACTGCAGCTAACCGGATTAACTGTACAGGTACTTAGGCATTATTATTATTATTAATAAAAATGTTGATTTTCGTCGTTTCTACACTTGACACCGCTTCAAAAAACGACCGCATGGTAGTTGACCTATCTAGCCATCTCGGACGATGATTAATTGTCATAGACACCAACTTTCCATAGGAAAAGAGGGTTTTGCCCCATTGTTTCAACATTGAGCTAGAAATAAATTTTTTATTGTCTTTTAAACCTCCCTGAGCACGTGGTGAAAATTTTTTTGTACTTTGTCATAGTTAACCCTGTATATGAAAATATACATAAACATAATTATTTCAGAAGGGTTTATCCATTGTCACCCCTTAAAAATATCAAAATTTCTACTCGAATTATTACTTTTATCATTTTTAATGATACACATTGTATTTATAATAGTTATTAAGTTAGTTATATTATTGAACTATTTTTTACATAACTCACAACAGACTGTTTGAGTTATATTCACAATACTTAACAACCACATTTTATATGGAGGTGTTTGGCTCGCAAATTTATCCGTGTATAGTTTTAACTAAATAAATTAACTATATTGAATTACAATATAATATTCTTCATCTACATCTACAGTCAAACAGCATCGTAACATAATGTTTCTTGAAAAATATGTGTCACTGGTTTTTCTAGACTCCATTATAAAAACGAAACGTTGCAGTGACGTAAAAGACATTAAATATGGTAGGTGCAAATGAGAACTCTCATATCACACACCTCGTTTGGCACCCTCCTCCATAGCACGGATGTATCGCGGACCCGCTGTTGCGGGCGTAATTAGTTTTTTCGTATTAACGAAGGAAAAATTACACCACTCTGCTCCACATTTTAGCATATATTACACGCGACATTTCGGCTAAATACCACGAAAGAGGCGTTACGGATGTAACTTCGCTTTATTTTTTTATTTTGCAAAAAAGTTTGCCTTACATTTGCAGTAGATATTCATGAAATTTTTTGATAAAGTAAATAAATAAATGCAGTAAAACTATTAATTACAGGAATGCTTCGTTTACTTACAAAAATTAAAATTCTTTTAATATGTAAATTTAAACTGTCATTTATGCAACTTAATGTGGTTGCGGTATTCTAAATAAGAAAGTACCTCGATCTTTGACAGACAATGATATAAAACTGTGTACCAGGAAGAGAAGTGCTGGATATCTAGCGGAGAAAACTTGAACTGCAAATATTTAAAGAATGTCACAGTTGGAGTGCAGAAAATAACGGGTGGCCGAAACTGAGTTTGAAGGTCATGCGTTCGATCCTGCGGCAAAATATTTACAACTCTATCATCTAAATGGGATATCGATTTTTCCGTATTCTAAATTTCAGCGTTCAGATGCAGTTTATTCTTTGCAAATCTGTGCTTTGCAGTAGCAGTGGTTTTCTGTATTCTTTATGTGTGTGTAATACTAGTGAAAATTATAGAACATTTTTATTAATTGAAAGTTCGTTGGATTTAGAAAGGTATGTATATCATTATTTGTATTAAAGTAATAATTAAATAATAGGTACTTAATAATTATATATTTATATGCAACAGGAACATGGGAGGGGATTCGAATTTTTAATTTATCAAATTTTAGGAATACATAATAGTTATTTATGCAACAAGTACAAAATGTAAGTGTTTATTGCACGCAACGTGAAATTGTCCTACGAGGCCGTCAGGCCGAGTGGACAACACGTGTTTATGTTGTTGTTTTGTTTTTCTTCAGTTTTTAGTGCCATTTTTAATTTTTTTTGTATATGCTGTCTAGATACGTATTATCCAAATTTATAAAAAAATAAATTCTAAATCAGGATAAGCGTCAAATTAACGTGAATGCAAAGAGACATTAGTGAAGGGAACAAAATTTAAAGAAAAACGATATACTTACTCAATAAAGTTATTAAAAAACATTAACTAAAAATAATTTCTTAGACGCCTTGGAACTCGAACGAAAATTTTATAAAACAGTGTGATATTAATTTTTCATGTAAACTGAACTCTCGAAATCATATCCGAACAACCCTGTATAATGTAAATATATTTTTAATTCATTATTTATCCCTTTTATAATAGGTATTTAATAATAAATAGTGAGACAATTCACAGAAGACAAATAGCAATATACTTTTTGAAAAATTTGTGTACCTGCAAAATAAAAGATAATAGTAAAAACAATCGTTTTATGTTTCAACCTTACCCTGATATCTATTACATCTTTATTTGTGTGGTGGGTTTAAAATATGTAAGCAAACTTATACGGCAAAAATTTTGCAGGAGTTTGGTTTGGTGTTTTAAACACCTGTATTTTTTCGTTAACAGTGTAAAGATATTTTTTTAGTTCCCATAATTTTGAGGTGTTTTTAAAGGTCAAAATTTTCTCATAACTGCATATAGAACGTCTTTCGCACGTTCAATAACCGTTCCGAGCATATGTGGCAATAGGTGTGATAAACATTTTATATAGCCAATATAGTTATAGAGGACCTGCGCTTCAAGAATTTCCATAAATATGTAGTCATGTCTATAGGAATATGGATGTCTACAAACACTTAAGCCTCTTCAGTGAATACAAAAAGCTATGCAAAAAGTTTTCCAATTAGGCAATTGAGAAATAGCAATACTATCTATAGCAATCTATTGATTTTTTTAATTATTTTGAGCTATGAAAACTGCAATCTGTAATAGCCATTTTATCATTTATTAAATTAGATACTATTAAAATTTTATAGATAAATAACTATAAACATTATATGGAGATGTAATTTATGACATTGATATGGAAATTGAAAGTCAATTTCGGTATTGCCTCATATTAGTTATCAATAAGGTTATAAATAAACTGTTATTTACACGAGAATAGATCGTATAGATATATCAGAAAATAACCCAAAATAGCAATGCATACAACAGCAATTCAAAATCAATTTTTGGCCAATCAAGCGCCTATTAACAATCAATTATTGCCGGCTGAACACTACACCAACGCAATTGTGTGAAAATTTGACATACGCCAGGTAGGAATACTGTTTACTTTAATCCATAGCGTAGAAGCAAAACTAATTAAGCTTTAATGTAAACCTGCCATACGTGCTGCTATTTATTGATGTCCCGTGGCTGTGGCATGAAGCAATAAAGTTATTATCCTAAAATTCCGGTTACAAATGAACGTAATGGGAGTTGATTTAAGGACATAAATCAGGCCATTGTCCCGAGCGGACCCACACAACTACATGACGACGGCCTGGTAAATATAGAGGACAAGCGATATGTCCAGTTATGTGGCTATCACTGCCAGAGAATGCACCCGCAACATAATATTTACTCTTCATCTCAAAACTTCTGACAAACTACATACCATGTAGATCTTGACAAGTATGATACTTTAAAGATTCACTGCAACTTGAAAATGATAAAAAAGATGGAACTGTAAGCAGGTACATAACGGGTAAAAAGATATAGACAACTACAGAGTTAGCAAATTAATTTAAAAATAATATGCAGGGTGTTTCACTCATGCCATTAATTTTAACTACATATTAGGAAGGTATAATAAAGACCTTCTAAAAGAGGAGCATATCAATTTAAAGTTTTCGGGAGCATGACGCTTCAGGTACGCTATACATTTTCGAACTCCATATTGAGTTCAAATGTTGAAGCGAAACAGTGTTGGTATGTCAGAATCACACACATAATTAACATTTGTGTATTATTCAAATCTACCATCGTTCATACATATTAAAAATGTAGTAAAAAGTAGGTTAGTGATCTACTAATACGTTAGGTCAAGATTCATAAACATGCCTGTTTGTTTATCACTGGACTCGGACTGTTTTTTGTCAACAAATTTTTAAATTGGGTGTTAAAATGGATGTACCTACATTTTTAATAACAATTTTGAATAAGGGCGATCAAAAATAAATGATCCTTATGTCATTTGTTGTATTTTAAATTATTATTATCAGCAATGAATAAAAATGATCCCAAATAAGAGTAGGCATATATAAAATAATATGCGTTTCTTAAAAAGGTACATTCTCGAATGAGGGCAATTTTGAAACATTAAACAAATCATCATCATCATCACCATCAATAACTTAATTTTATCTGAGTATCTTCTTTAATGAGCTCCTATCAGCATATATTTAATTTGTCCTTTTTTCTTGATTGTCTGCACATTAGTATGCTTTATATTATATAAAATATTGAATTAAATATTAAATGTCAATTGTTTTATTCATAAATATTCCCAATCGTATTATCCCTGGTTATTATTTATCTTTATTTATTTCTTTACTTCTACTTAGAAACGTTGATATGTATAATTACTGGTTTTATAATTTATAAGTAATCTTAGATTAGTTACTAATTTTGTCTTACGTTTTAAAAATAACATATATAGTATTGTTAGTTACTTGAGCAATCTGGTTTGAATCATATTTTTGATTTATAATATTGCTTTTTAAAATTAATTGTTTGTGTTTGTTCTACATGCCTGCTAAAATAAATTTTCCAAGAAAACTACGTCAACCACGATAACTCAAAATGATTGTTTTAATAGCGTTGTACCTCGTTTGGTCTCTCTGCCAAACATACATCAACTTCTATTCATGTGCTACATCAAAATGCAAGTGAGTTTCAAGCTGCATGGTGCACGGAGATAGTCATTTAGATAAGTGTACCACTGAATACTGAAAACTGACTGCTTGATGGTAGGTAACAATATGCAGGCTCTGAATTAAGGAAAACTATCAGTGGAGTAGTAATGGTAGAGTTATCTAGCAATATTGCAGGAAATGATTTAATTTAAAATAGTTGCCATGACTTTCACATTAAACAGCAATAGACAGGGTGATTCAGTCATAATGTCATTAATTTTTAACACTTATTCAGAAGGCATAATAAAGACAAAAAGCTTTTGAAAACTCGAAATTTTGAAAAAGAAGCAAATGAACCCATAACTTTCGATAACATGGCGCTTCTGGTACGCAGCGTTGCCACGTCCGGACCACTTATATATTTATATTGTTTAACACTTCAGGGTGATTATTCAAATCTACCACGATCAATCGCATCTTCCTCTTTTTTCAAGCAAATTTGAATAACATCACATATATGTAGAAAGGACATGTGAAAAGAACAATGCTGTGCAACCCGCAACCATTAATTTATTTAGGATTGTTTCGTGTGTCGGTCGTAAGACTAATTTTACGAACAAGTATGCGAATATATTTACGAAATGTAAATGCAACTACAGAAAATTATCGCAAGCATGCTCCTTTACAACCACTTCACTCCTGTAGTTGTCGCTTTATTTAAACTATGCCCGATTTCCACATACTTCGTCTGGAATAGACAGTTCTACGAACAAAGGGATGGTGTTGCGATGGGTAGTCCACTGCGTTCTATAGTGTCGATTTTTTTTTATGAAAAACTTTGAAAAAGAAGCATTTCTATCGGCTCTTAACAAAAATAAATGCTGGCTCAGACACGTGGACAACACTCATAATTTGGCATCAGAATAGATTTCCTACATGAATTTTTGGAGAAGCAATACAATAAAATCAACTTTACCATGAAAGTGCTGCAAGACAAAAACTTACCATCTCTATACATTCTGGTGAAAAGGAAGACCTTTGGCGCCTTGGTACATGGTATCTTCAGAAAGAAGACACATGCTAATAGATATCTCCATAGAAGGTCTAACCAGTATCCGACACAAAAACGGTCGGTCATGAAGACCCTAGTTCACCGTATGCATTGACATTGGCAGATGATGACCATCGATAGGAAGAAATACATTCGCTCCGATCTGTGTTCCAAGCAAATGGATACTCTAAAAAAGACATCGATAGAACCATTAGACCTCGACGTGAGCAAACAGCAGTGCCCAAGGATGAAGTCATTACAACCACCACTACTATACAATCCCAATGTGACAGATAGAACCGCGAAATTACTAGGTAAAAAGGGCGTGCGGACTACTTTCATACAAGTCAGCAACTGCGCAACCCGAAAGATCCATTGAGTCCGTTACAAATTCCGGGAATATACTTAGTGCCACTGTGATAGTGTACGTGGGAATGTCCAAACAAACGGTAGAAACCAGGCATAAAGAACACGAAAAGCACATTCCACATATCAGTCTAAAAAATCTACCGTTGCTTGAAAAAAAGGGACACATAATCTCACTAGATTAGTCATACTTGCATGCCTTTGCTTAAGAACAAGTATGGTGAAACATCTGCAGTTAAGCATCGAGCAGCAGCGCAAAGAATTTACATCATTCAATTTCTTTACTAATCCACATTTTTTTACATTTTTAGGAAGAATATTAAACACCCTCTTTAAGAAGTGTAATAAATATTACTTAGCAGACTACGAGAAAAACGGATTATAAACCAATTACATCTTTCCGCGAACAACAGCGTTTTAATATATTAATTGAATATTTAAAAAAAATAATTTATATTTATTATTACATACATTTTAAATTATTATTGGCTCAAGTGAGTAAGAAAAAACATAAGTTTTTAAAATGGCCAATACAACTGTTTATTTATGATGTCCAATACTAGGAAAACGTTTAAATTTGGCAACGTCGCCAGGCCGACACTGATTTGTTTTGGGAGCTATGAATAAATCAGGGCTGCCAGTGGTCTGTAAACAGGGGTTTAAATAATGATTTGATTTATTTTTTCAGCATAAATGCGCGTTTAATTTTGTTGTTAATTACGTATTCGTATTAATTATGATCATTTTTCCCTATATTCCCTTAAAATTAATAACATTATGACTGAATATCACGTTATTTTTTGCTAAAATATTTATTTTTCATAAATTGAGTATTCAAAAACGCGTATTAGATAGCTTGGTTTCTTTTAAAACTTTAACCTTTATTACTTTTTTGCTTTTTATTAGCAAAAAAATAAAATTTATTATGAATCGCAATTTAAGTAGGCGGCTGTCATGCTAATTTCTGTCATTATACCTTTTATGACTTTTCCTCATACTCACTTTTTAAACGTCGAGCAAGAATATCGTAATAATTTTTTCCACGGTCGGGAGTAGAAATCAGTTTCTATGACATCTAAATTAAAACAGAAGTAGTCGATTATTCCCAAGGGAGTATAATGCTCCCAAGGGAGTTTACATTATGGAGAACGTTTTCCATGCAAAAAAAAGATAACATTGAAATTATTTATTGACATTTAAATTAAATGTTACATTTGTACAATTTTCAAAATTAATATTAGAAGGAATATTACTTTCGCTTACATTGTGATTGCACTAGTAGTGGTACCTACTAAAACCTGATTAGCAATTTTGGTCTTATTTTCAATGGAGTTCTCGACATAACCCTCAGCGACTGTCGTTGATTTCCAACCAGCATGACGCTTTATTGTCATGATATCCAAACCAGCATCTGCCAGTAATGTCGCTGAAGCTCTTCGTAAGCAGTGACCAGTATAACATGCAGCATCAGGTAATTTTAAATATGAAGCTACTACACTCGGAATTTTTCCCATGGTGTTCTTGCCAACTGGCTGCGAACTACATTTTCCCGCTTTGTAGTACAAAAAAAGGCGCTTATGCTTGACGTGGGGAGGACGAAGGGACAAAAATGCGATCAGCTTGGGGAATTTGCTTATATCTATGTTGTCGTAAATTATCAAGCATGAGTTAACCATAGAATATTGCGCCCATAATGTAGAAGACTTGTAATTCTTTGCGTTTTCACTGAAGTATGCTAACAAAACATTCTCGCTATATACTTGAACATTTTTCTCGGCGCACCACTTTTTGAACCGATTGTAGGCTATATCGTATAAAGATCTTGACTTCGCAGGCAGCAAATTGCTTATTGCAATATTTGCAGCCTCCACAATTTCTTCCGACTCACAATTATTCATTGTGCACTAAACAAACTTTAAACTAAACCAAACTAGCACCTTAATTTGACAATTCCTTTTGTTTTGTAGTTATGACAATAACTCAACGACTACTATATAAATGCTCAAATCCGAATACAATAATTCTGGTGCTACTTACTTCATAATGACAAAATATGTGTTTTTAAGTTAATGAGACCGTGGAAAAAATAGTATATACCATTCGGGAGAGATGCTATTTTGTCCTCGGTGCATTGTAGCCCTCGGGCTTCAAATTGCACCTCTGCCAAAATAACGCATTTCTCTCCCTTATAGTATAATGTACTATTTTATTCCCTTTTAGGCCTCCCTGAGCAAGTGGTTAAAAGTTTTGTACCAGTTTAGTATTTAATATTTTATCACTTAAATTTTCACTGATAGTAGATTTTATTATATTTTCCGTAATTGACTGCTTCATCAATTGAAAGTAAATAAATGTATACCAACTACATATACCGCAGCAAAGCATTAAAGTAGAAAAAATTAAATTTCTGGGTCTGGACGAGTTTTAACTATCCTCTCTCATTGTCCTGTGAAAAGCTTAATCGAATATGGTGTGAAATAAGGCAAAAAATCCTTTTGTTGAGAGCATAGCTGCTTCAGTACCCATATAAATCGCAGAATCGGGGAAGAATACCAAGCCAGGCAGCAAGGAACAATAGTGGAGCTGAAATTATCCGAGTTAATTAACCGTTACTCACGCGGGTGCTGGTTTACGCCGTTGTTTGTTTTTCTAAGCAATTATTTTAATTTATTGTCATTGGAGTTTTAAGCTCTTTGGTATTTGTTCTGTTCTGGGAAAAATAAAACGAAAGAGCTCCGCTTTGTGCTGTAGCCGCAATTTCCTCGAATTTATTACATTATAATACACCTCACAGTATCCTTCTATGTAGGACAAATTTAACGGCGCACTTAGTTCACATAATTAAATAGTTCCATTTATTTTTTCCGCCTTCGTTAGTTTTAAGTTAATTTTTGTGGTGAATTTATAGCGCTCGTGATGAAGGTATTAGTTTGCATCCGTAAGGAATAAGGTTTGCGCTTCTATTAAATCCTGGAAATTAGTTATTTCAGGTGCATTAAAATTTAACAAAATGTGTAGAATATCTTAATATCCATGTATCTATGTACATATATGGGACTACAACAGATTATTGATTTATAAATAACTCTAATAGTTATTTATAAAATAAGTGGCATATAGACATTATTAGAATGAACTATCAAAATAGTAATTATAGTAGCAGCAGTAGTTATACTATTATAGTACGAAGTTACCGTAGCAACAGGCATAAACATAGTTACCATTGAATTATTTTCCATAATTATTGGAAAGTGTAAATATAGGTCTGTTCAAGCAAGGAATCCGGAATGGTTTGTAACTGTCATAAATATATCTATTGCTGTGGATTTTGTCCTATATAGGTCATCGAAAAAGTATAAACATATTACTAGTTTGTCCATTTTTCTACACGCGACCCACATTTACAAATAAATTAAATTGGAATTCTGATAAAAGTGGGCTCGCAGGATTCCGGTGCTGATCTGTTTCAACCTACTCTCACTGTGTACGTGTCCATTTAAAAGTATGTTATAATTTTCAAAGCATACAATCGCGGTTCGGCGCGGGATACCAGTAAGCGGAAAACCTGCTTCCACTCTGTCTGTACCCATAGCTTGAGTGTACGTTGCTGAAGCTATTTCAAGTAAAAATAAACATATACCCTAAATTCAGTTGTAATTCATTTTGAATTTGAGTAAATGTCAAATAAACTTAATAGAAATCGAGAGATCACAATATATCAAGCAACTGTAGCAGCTCTTCCAATCCAACGGTTAGGATAATTTTTATTAAGAAACTATTGTCACAATGGAAGGTCATTTTTTAAACTGATTCTGATTATTAAAAGCTGAAGATCATTTTAGAATTAAAATTAAATCCTGTCATAACGTTTATGACAACTCACAAGCAGTTAAGTACTTAAGTAAATCAAGTCATTTATGTTAAAAATCTAAATACAGTGTTTGTTTAACAATCATGTGATGAGTGTAGGAAAAGGGTCTTCAATTCTCCAATAAGCATCTCCTAGCCTGCACCTATTGACCACAGTCGCAATATGATATTTTAATTGAGAATTACATAATTCCATGGCATGTATGTACGACTGTTTGTGATGCAAACTGGATAGACTTTTAGGTTCAACAAGATGGAACTACATCTCATACAGTATATGAAACTATTTGTTTCTTATGGGGATGTCCAAAGCCAAGATCTATGCCAAGGCACTGCAATAACTTTAGCTTTAATGACTAATATTAGAAGAGTTATTGATATTGATATACCAATATTAATTCTTAGTAACTTCTGTAAGATTCTAGAAATAATCCTTCACTCTTATATATTACATCATGTTTCTCCTATGATTATTTTTGAGCAACATGGCTTCATACCGGGAAGATCGACAACTACAAATCTTGTATGCAAGACGCAATTTATTTCTAATGTCCTTGATCAGGGGGTCAGGTAGATGTTATCTACACTGCATACAGGAGGTAATGATCATTAAGGTCTTTCACAATGTCGTTAATAAATATTATAAATAGTAGTGGGCGCAAAATAGATCCTTGGGGAACACCAGATATCTGAAAGAAAATGTTAGATTTAAAACCTCTATACTGAATAAACTGATAGCGGTTTGTTAAGTAAGACTGGGACAGTTGGAGCAAAGCATCGCATAATCCAAAATTATTAAGTTTCTGCAATAGTGTTAGACGATCAATTCTATCAAGACTCAAATTTCTATGTTTGAAAAGGTTCAGAAGAAATTTTTAAATCTGCAACATTTATCTTAGATGTTTTTTATCCTGTTAGAGGTACACCACAAGACATATTTTACAATCGTTTTAAATTACTAAGTCTTATTTCTAGGTGTCAAATTCATTCCGTAATATTCCTTTTTAAATTAATTCATTACATTACTAAATCGGATCCTTTGCAGAATTATTTGAATTTTCAAGTGCCTACCTTTAATAACCGGCTTAACAGTCTATTTCTGATGCCACAAGCCCGTACTAATATTTTGGTTAAATCACCATTATTCCAAATGCAAAGCAATTATCATAATAATGTAGAAACTCTAGATATATTATCGTGTACACTTCCTGATATAAAGCAGCATTTTATGTAACCTCTTATTGTTTTATCCTTTTTAACTCTCTATATATATATATATATATATATATATATATATATATATATATCAAATTTATGAAAAATAGAAAACTACATATACCCATAAGAGAGAAAAAAGCCATAACTGCCATTTGAACGACATATTTTTTAATGCATAATGCCATCGATTGTACCTATAAATACAAATTTTATTTCAATTGAAAGGTTTTTTCTAAATCGGTAATGAAATAAAGCAAATATGTCGTGAGGAAAAAAACAATTTATACTTTCATTCGTTTTCGAAACAATCAAAATAAAGTATAGAGATAACTTCGCAACACAACAAGCGCTTAAGCCCTACTTTATGTATTTATTTTGGTCTCTGTGATCGAGTATAAAACTGTGCCCGAGCTAACAAAGCATCCTATTACTCAGTTGGCTGATTAATTTCTTTAACCAAAAAATAGCCGCCACACAAAATCAATAAGCCACAGCAAAGATGTCATTGATTTATAATCCGTTTTCCTCTTTCACCGTCTTAATCTGCTAAGTAATGTTTATTACATTTCTAAAAGAGGGTGTTTAGTATTCTTCCTTCCATTCAAATTAATTTCAGATGATACTGCCATATATAAATGCATTTATTTTAAATATGCGATAAAACTATATATTATTATGATATTATGTATTACCTCAAGAGTGCCTCAAGGATATGTGATGGGTCTACTTTGTGTTTAATTGTTCCGCAAATCACGAAATTACTATTTGACACTAAATTAAGATTTTATGAATCATGTTTCAGTACTATATAAAAACGTTATTTTGTGCTGAGCTATCTTTATAAAAATGTAAATAAATTAATAAAATCATTAAATGAATGTACATTTTTTGGGCTGCTGGTCGATGCTTAACTGCACATGCTTCTCCATACTTGTTCTGAAGCAAAAGCATCCAAGTATGACTAATCTTCAATACATCGTCTCTGTTCATATTGATCGTGTTGTAGAATCTCCAGAGACTATCTTCGTGCTAGATTACTCATTGGTACAAACCAGCTGGCTCTATCTATGTCTTTTTTAAAATATACATTTGTTAGAAATACAGATCAGAGCAAATCTATTACTTTCTGTCGATGGTCATCATCAGCCAACGTTAATGCATACGGTGAACTAGGGTCTTCGTGACCAAACATTTTTGTGCCGGATGATAGTTAGACCTTTCATGGAGTTTCTCCAGAATGTATAGAGATGGTAAGTCTTTGTCTTACTCCACTTTCATGGTAAAGTTGGTCTTATTGTATTGTTTGTCCAAAAATTATTGCAAGGGGTCTATTACATGATGTCAAATGATGAGTGTAGTCACGTAGCTGAGCCAGCATTTTGGATTCTTAGGGTCCTATAGAAACGCTTCTTTTTTCAAAGTTCTCCATAAAGAAATTCGACACTACAGGACTCAGTGGGCTACCCATCGAGATACCATCCTTTTGTTCGTAGAACTGTCCATTCCAGACGAAGTATGTGGAAGTCAGGCATAACTTAAATAAAGCAAGAGTGAAGTGGTTTGTTCAGCAGTTGCAGCTGTCCTCGATTGGAACACAGCAACTTCACATCGAAGCTGACCAAGAGGTCCTGGGAATCGATTGTCATTCAGCCAATGAAGGAAGAAACTTTGTAGAAGTCTTGTTTTATCAAGATTAAATTATTGTAATGTTGTACTACTACTATTTATGTTTAGAGGCTACAACTAAATATCACCTATCACCAAAAAGTTCAAAACCCTTAATGATTTGTTCTTAGTTTAAAACAGTTGATATAAATTTTATTTATCTTTAACTGTTTTAACATTTATCTTTAACTGTTCATGGTATTTTAAGAGATGCTACTATATACATAATACTAACTTTACTTTCCTTGCCAAAATTTTATAGTATGTTATGCACGATATAATTTTCTTACAGCGTAGAAAATAATTATGACATTAGATATAAATAATCGTTTATGAGAAAAAATCATGTCCTATTATCTTTCTGTTCAATAGATTTGTTTCATTTGGTGACTTGTAATTATATATTTTTTGTTCTTTTACATGTCACATTTGTACGTGATTATATCTATCCAACACAAATTTCCATAATGTATCTTTTATGTCTTCTCATTTATATGTGTTTATTGTCACATTTGTATGTGATTATATCTATCACAACACAAATTTCCATAATGTATATGCATGTCTTCTCATTTATATGTATTTATTTTTTGTTATTATTAAATGAATTGAAATCTTTTTTAAACAAAAATTGTTGTTTTAGAACCTTACCAGGTTTGCATCTTTATATCAACTCCAAAGGCTTACAAAAATTTTAAATTTGTTCAGGTAACATATTTGTTCTCTAGTTGAAATACTGAAGCAGCAGTGTCTAAAAACAGAATGTTAGTGTAATACTCCTTATTTAAAAAAGAAAGCTTTAAGAGTAGCTTTATTTGCCACTACTTATAGAAATTACAAAGCGTTTCGAATATGTATTATAATTTGTAAGACTTACGCTTATATATGCTTACCCTGCCTCGTTAATGAATTATACCTACACTAGAGCCAATCAACTCCTATTCTTCTCCCCCTCGCCGAATATCTTGTTGCTTTTAGGACCCTTTGTTAAAGTTAGTGTGTTTAGGATTGTTTATGTCTATTCTAGTCTCGTACTTATAAAAGGCTCTTAACTGGGACCAAGAACATCCTGTGTTTTAGTAACTTTGGAACCAGGACGCAATTATATCCGTTTGATGTACTGTAAGAAATATGAATTGCCGTCATTTACTTTGCTGCCTCGTCCCCTGAGTTGAAGATCAGGAAATATTCATGTAATGAAAAATATGTCCGTCGCAGATTGATTTCAATTTATATGCATGAAATATAAATAGATATACATCAAAATGTATCAAAATAACTAATAATAGTTTTTTATAGACATGTAGTTTTGTGGAACTCAAAATTTTGCATTGAAAAATATAGTAATTTTAATGACAACTATATGTTATGTTTTTTTATTATAAAAACAAATCGTTGAAATGTTTTAAAGTAATACAAATAAAAAATATTGTAATTATTTTGCATTGTATTAAAACTGTTTCTTCGCCAGACTAAGCAAAAATAAATTTATTAGAGCGCCATAAATTTCAGCTGCATTTTAATTTCATTTCCAGTAAAATAAACTACACGCCCAGCTGCATGATAATTAATTGAAGAAAAAGGATATTTTAAAACGTATACAAACATGAAAAATGACATCATTATGAGTACAGAATAAACACAATACATATATACAATTGGACCAAAAAAATAAATAAAATAGATTGAAAAAGTCGTAGGAAATATAAAGAGAAAATAAAGGACAACCTGAAGTTGTGAATAGTATTTTAAAAAATATATTAATAAATAAAAATTGAAGTTAACTTTAGTTCTGCACTTTTTGACACAATAAATTAAATTCAGCTTATTTTGCATTGAGGAACCTAAAATACATTGTAAGCAAACAATAGTTACTTAATGTTTACTATGCCTTAGCATATTCACATTTTAAATATTTAATTATATACTGGGGTGCATCAACAAATGCACACCGAATATTTATTTTACAGAAGAGAAAGCTTAGATTGATTTTTTCCTTAAATCGATTAGATTCCTCCAGAACAATATTTATAGAAAACAATATACTGACTTTTTATTCAATACTTATTTATGAGGCGGCTATTTTTGTGAAACTTAACTCTGACAAATTCCCTTTACGAGACACTTTGCATACTCACGGTACAAGAAATGCGAGTCTTGTTATCATCCAAAATTATAATTTAAGCACTTTCAGAAGAGGTCCGTTTTTTATGTATCAATGTTTACAATTATTTACCTTCAAATAATAAAAAATATTTGGATTTTAAAGAAATTCAAAACAGAACTACGTAATTTTTTGTGTAAACATGCTCTTTACTCTCTGCAGGAATTATATTCTTGTGTTTTACCTAATACTTAACGTAAAATTAGATTTAATATCTGTATGACGTATATCCGTAATTTTATCTCTAGATTGAAAAAATATGTATTATTATATCAAATATTGGGATTTCATATCACTGTTATATTTTTTAGGTTTTATGAATAAAGATTATACTACTACTAATACTATGACAATTTAATAATGCTGATATTTTAATTATGTGATTATTGCCGCCAGACACATGATCTAGCATATTTCAATATGTTTCAGAGATTACCCTGTAATAAATTTCAAACAAATATAAAATTCATGCAACTACCCCGTTGTATCTTCGTTTGCAGTTTTGTAAAACCACGGTTTTTTTACTGTGCAGTAGTTGTATTAATTTTGACATGTATTTGGAAAAAAATTATTCGTTTTAGACATTTTTTTTGTTGAATTTGGACAGACTTTTGAATATTAACACTCATATTTCGGACACCCTGTATTTTTAGTGGTTGCAGAAATTCATAAGAAACTGTTAAGTAAGTATGCACTTTTTTGTTTATTTACATAAAAAAAATCTCTCCTTAACATTTTTCGTAACGCCATTGATTCTGGAATACATGAGACACAAATGAGATGTGATGAATTCTATATCGCTCCATTTCAAGTGAACTTAAAAGATGCATTAAATAGTTACCATTAACGCATGTATATTTAACGAGGGTAGTGTATTCGTGAGCTATATAATTTACCATGTTGAGAAAACCTAAAGGTCCCTCGCAAAGCGCATTAAAATTCTCTCAGAATTAAATTTGATTTGATTTTGATAATTTGATTTAGCAAATGTCCACAAAGGTACAAAGTCGCGTGATTTATACGTTTTTTTCTTCAGCGAAAGGGTCGCCGCACACAAACGTGCGTAGCGAGGGTTGCATAAAAAATTACTTAAGGCACGTCGGGCGGCCCGAGTCATAAATTCATGTTGTCAAATGCGTGTTCGTTTTAAAATTTTTATAAATAGTGGGAATTCCCATTTGTCGAGTGCCTTGTAAACATGTGTTGAATAAAAATTACGTTATTAATATATGTAGTACATATACTTCATGTTGAATTTATTTTAAATTTTCTTCTTCTGATATAATATACAGAGTGACCCATTTGAGACCGAAGCGCCTTTCTAAAAGTTTTATTTGTTGACTAATTTAAAAGATTTCTTATTTGTCAATGATACAGCTTCAATAACTACTGTGGTGTCAAATTTCAACAGGCTTACCTACTTCAAATTTTATGCAATCGCAAAAATCCAAAGAAAGATTAGCAATTTTTTTATTTTAAATCTGAGTGCGCCGCTGGAGTTGTGATAGTTCCAAATAATTCGTGAATTTGTAATCACCCCGGGAGATATAGAAGAACTAAATTTCGTCGACATTATCAGGAAATATAACCTACGCCCAAAAAATATTAAAGACAATAGATTCTATGTTAGATATAGAAAAGGTACAACCAGTAGGAATTAATACTATAGGTCAGTTACCAAAAATGATTGCTCAAATGATTGGTTTGCCGAATTGTGCATTATTCACGGGGCACTGTTTCAGCAGATCCTCGGCCACTTTTTATTTATGGATTTTTTTTAAGGAAAATATTGAGGAAAATCATTTACACATTCATGTTTTTTAGGGTTTTGTGAATAATCGACGGTTAATTAGTATTAGGATTCATGTATTTTGAGTTTTGTCAATTAACGAATGTTATTCAAGTTATAAAAAGTAAGTGGATTTGTAGCATTTTTTTACAATTGAGCGCGCCCGGTCGCTTCGCTCGCGTTTATTAATTATATCCATATAGATGTAGAATATAAATGTTAAATAAAAATCATGTGAAATTCTGTATGTATTTAAAAGATAAGGTATCTTTTGTAGCAATACTGTGGCGGATAATGATTTTTATGTTGAAACTATTTATTTGAAAAATCTCCATATTCTAATTTTATACAATTAATGATTTCATCCATCGGATCTAGACTGCTTTTCTTACAATTGCGTCTCCGCAAGTACTCACAGAGTCTGTCTGCAAATTCGTCCGGTGCAATATGTTGATCTTTTAAAAAAATTTTTTGCAACCGACTACGACGACTCAATACGTTGGATTTGAGTACCGTCTTCAGCAACGAATTTAACAGTATGGTTAACAGTCTAATGCGATATTCAGTGAATCTCTCATGCGCTTTCCACATATCCGAATAGATAATAGACCCTTTCTCTACATGTTGTTCCAAAAGGAGAATTAACGTGTCTGCATCCCTTTTATTTTCGGGACAAATTACCATTCTTAAGTCTTCTGAGTTATCAGCAACCTTCCGAATACCTAGGGACCTTCCTTTGTTATATTTTTGTTTACCAAATTTGGATTTTTGTGTTCAGAAATACGTTTAGAATTCAAAAATAAAAATTGGTCACATTTTTTCCATATAGGTAATGAAAATGTCTATAATTCACAGCAAAAAATATTTTGATTTCCCTTTTTCTTAAGGTTACAAAATTTCCTTTATAAGGGAAATGACGCATTTCCGCGGGAAAATTTTAATGTTTCTGTGTTTAGACAGAGGACTCTGAATGCTATTTGATATTTGTTTTTTTTTCATAGCTGATTTCTCTTGAACGAAACTTGACCCCACTTTAAAATAAAACAACACTGCGGTTGGAAGTCAAATTCTGTTGCAGAAGGATATGTTGAAAATTCCATAGAAAATATAAAAAACAATTTCCTGTGATGTTCTTGGAGAACCGAGTAATACCAATAACATATTACGGAATATTACTGCAAGTTTAACATATAATATTTCTTCTGGAATTAGTTTCACTAAGTGAAAAGAAGAAGAAGAAAAGAAAAGCAGAAAAAAATATTTTCAGTAATAGAATCTTATAAGCAGACTATTATTTATTCAGCATAATTAATATTATAATATAATAAAAGAATATTATTCTGTAGAGAAGGTGTCAATTTAGGTTTTTTAAAGAACTACTTTAAGATTTTAGGCTTTCCTTTACGATTTATTCTGGCTTCGCTGTCTGGAAACAACTTCGAGCCACTCCTCCAACACCTTATTTGTTTCTCGTCATTCAAAGGCACCTTCCAAAGTAAACACATTACCTCCCCATCCCGAACGACGTATGACGAGACGATTACGTGCGATAAATTTCACCCCGAGCATGACCAAGCAACTTTGCAAGACAGCGCCCGTCGCGCCCCCATTCCCGGCACAATGTTATGACTCAGGGGCGCTTGTTAAGGGTCAGTCCGTGGAGCTGTACCCGGCGCAGCGTCTGGAGATACATAAAACATGAACGCATCGTTAAGGAGTGCCGCAAATAAAGCACGCCACGGCTCATAATTTAGTTAAGCCCCGACTTGCTCGCGGAAAGAAAAGGGAATTCAGCCGAGAATAGTCTAGTTTGGGATGTATGAAGGGACGGAATTTGTCGGTGTATTTGCGACCCGTGCTCTAGTATTCCATCAAGGCGTTAACCAGCGCGACATATTGAGGAAAGAATGGACAAATTGGATACAGTATTCGTTGCTTCGCGAAACCTAGTTTTACTTCTAACAAAATTCTAGGGGAGACCTGGGCAATGCCGCCTTACCTCATAGTGAATTTCTTTTCCGTGGATTAAAGGAGTTTTAACACACTAGTGAATTAGAATTTATACCACGCTTCGATTTTATAGCATTTTATTTACAATTATTATTATTAACATTTATCTCAAGAACGATCTTGTCATTTTGATCGGGATTATTTAAATCAATCGATAAGGAGTTTCTGAAGGACTGGAGGGGCCCACACCTTCGCCAGGTAGGACCTGGATTTTTTCAGCAATTGTCATCTTGCTCAACAGTGAATCTTCAATACAACTTTGTGCTACCATAGTCGACTTCCAACCACCATGACGCTTCAAAATCGTCACCCCCAGCATTGGCAAGTAATGTTGCCGAAGAACGAAGAGCCCATGAAATGCGGCTATTGAAAACGTTTTTCGAAATTGTGTTGATGCCTTCATGTTGTGCACTACATTTTCCAGCCACATATCACAAGAAAAATCTCTCACCGGCAATTTTAGATCGCAGATTGTATTTTGACACAGCATTAACTGAAAAAGCTTTTTCCATGATCGTGAAACTTCTTGAAACATTTGTTTTTGTATCCAGAATAAGTACATATAGGTAACTGCCTTTTCTTGGATATGGGTGATATCCAAAATTATTTAATCGTAACCACAAGCACCTGTGACTCCCATAATCGTTGCAACCTGTAAAGAGTTCAAAATAAAACGCTTAACTAGTAAATATTCTTCATTCCTTTTTCAAAAATTCTTCGATTTGGTTTCTCTCCAGTATCTTTGCCTTCTTTGGTTTATAATTTATTGATTCTACTTTCAAATATGAAGTAAGTTTACCATACTTCGAAATATCAATAGTTTCCTTTATTCACTTTCAACATTGATTTTAGCATAGACTATTTTGTCCACATCGAAGAGGCAGCAAACCGTTTCTCCACATTGAGAAAATAGGACAGTAACACTTCTTGCTCTGTAATTGCTCTTTCCCTTATGCCCCTTTTTTCGCCTGTTATCGAATTCCACGAATTCCTTCTCATACACACTTTTGCTTTTCGCTGGTAACAGACGTAATATTGCTTCTTGGACACCTTGCTGGATTTCAGCCGGAATGAAGAAATTCTCAGTATTCTCCCTCATTTTTTGTGTCGATTTTGCAAATTCTTTCACTCTTGTTGACAAATAAACAATCGCATGTCATAGAAACGGTTCCAATACTTTCTAGTATTTAGCTGACTATCAATATTCTTGATTAAAATAAATTTGTCAAATATGTTTCAAAACCATAATTTTTCACCTGCTCTCACGCGGCTTTCGCTCTCCTAATTGGCCGGTTTTGGCCGTGGTAGTGGATAAAACGTTGAATTACATTCGGAAAATTAACCAGTCTTTATTCCTCTCGAAAAATTATAATTCTCGGCTGCGCCTCGGGTGTCTATTTTTCTCGATGATTAAAGGTTTGTTAATTCCCTTATATAATAACTAATATCTACAACTGTCACATAATCTCTCGAATGTCATAATGAGTTACGTTATTCTACATGTGCTTTTTTAAATTTATTAACACGTTCAGTGCTATAATGGCAATCTAAATTAAATTAGACCCAAATTAGACATTTATTAAATAATCAAAGTCTGAATCTAGAAATTAAAAATTTGTAAGTTCTTCCCGCCGACATGTGCCCGTCAAACCAATAATCAAAATAACTTCTTAATAGACGATTAGAATGAGAAAGGATGAGAAATTGAGATCTGATCACAGTTTCGGTGTACTATCGTTTGCAATAATAATGACACTCATTAAAATGAATTTTGCGATTTCTTTAGAACTTCTGATGTATTTGTAATGAAATGTACTTCACATTTTTAATATTACTTCCAGAAGTTCAAAAACTGTTTTAAAAGAGTGTCATTATTATTGCAAACGATTGTACATTGCACAGGACGCCACCAGCAGCATTTCGCCTACGCCTAAGTACAGAATCTACGTGAGACATTGTTTGACTTATATTTTTTGTTTTTCTCATTTCTCATTATTGGGTGGTTCTATGGCCCCTTGAAATTGGACCTAAAATTTTGTTTCTTGCAAATATCTTCAGAACCCCTAAGTCGATTTTAATGAAATTTGATATGGGATTGTAGACAGTCTATCTCAACATTATTAAAAATATTTTTAAGTACCACGCGCCAATTATGCATAATGCCACTCTGTTGTGTTTTTTTTTTTTTGAAAAACTTGTTTCTAGATTTTCCAAATTCTTTGCAATTGCATTCTAAGCAGCGTTTCATTCTACACAAGTTGCGAAAGCTGTAGTGCGACCATTGGCAAATGCAACTGAAAAATCCGTAAACAAGAAGTGGAACCTGATTGATAAGGATATCACAAGACAAATATGTTTCTAAGTGCTAGAACAAATATTTTTTTCATTTAAAGCTTAATATTCTACAAAAAAATCTCAGGTCTATAGTATTATCTTTAGCAAATAAACTGATAATTCAAAATTTTTAAATTATGTAATTTTTTAAATCCCTTAAAAAAATAATTTGTCACTGAAGCTGCTTGAATTATCTTTGCAGCCACCCTTTTCATTTAATGCATTCATAATTTTTCAAGTTTGTCAATGATTGTACCACGACTTCAGAAACTTTTTATGGAAAATTAAGCTTCAAATGTAGAGAATTTTTGTGTGTAGAATCAAATGGCGATTCTAATACACTGGCAAAGAATGCATGCAGCTTTAGCAACTTTTCCTTGAAAATATGTAGAGAATTTTTTTGTGTAGAATCAAGTAGCGATACCAATACACTAGCAAAAAATTTAAGAAAAAAAATAAAAAAACTAAATGGCATTACGCATAATTAGCGTCCTCTGTAATACTTGACAAAACTACTACCTTAATTCTGTTCAGATAGACTATCTATAATCTCATACCAAATTTCATTCAAATCGGCTTGGGGGTTCCAGAGATATTTGTAAAGAACAAAATTTTCACTTATATTATCACAAGACCTTAAATTATTTCTGGAAACTTTTTTGAGGTTATGAATATTTTGAAAATTTTCTTGAAATATTTGTGACCGCAAAAATAATTTCCAGAAATAATTTACGGTCAACATCGGTCAAGGTATTGTTGCTGTTGACATATGTTGATTTGTCGTTTTTATTTAAACGGTTTTGTCACAGTAGATGTTAATTACTAGTTTGAAGAGTATGTACGTTGAGTTTAATAAGTATATACTGAAATGTCGCGATTTGATAAAGAAAATCAACAAGTTATTAGACAAAAAATTCAAAACCAGATAACACTATAAAAAACTAGCAAAAGCAAGTGTATGGAAACAATTTGTTGAATTTTGCAGGTATACCAAATTTCGTTAAATAAAAAAATGACCAACTTTAGTTAAATCAAATGCTAAAACTCAGATGGGTAGTAGTTCAATATATCGTTCTTTGGCAATTTTGAGTCACTAAAGGTGGTAGAAATATTTTTTTTACAAGTAATACAACGCAATTTTGAAAAAAATCATATGTAGGTATATCCACCATATTTCGTATATAGACAAGATGCCAATGTGTGGATCATTTATGTTTACCTTCTCAACTGTCAAAAAATGTTCACTTAATTATAGTCACGGCAAGAATTCAGACGACTTACATCATATAAACAAATGAATAATTCATTATATTATCATCAAAATATTTAAGAAACTGCAACTGAGAGTAATAAAACTATATAGAGTATTAACTGTTTGCACTATATATTGCAAAAGATGATTGTTATTAACGCGCCCAAATATGGAAAATAATGTTGGCAATAAAAACAATTGCGTAACGTCAGCCGTGACGTAAGACACCTGAATTCTTGCCGTGATTATATCGCCTCGGCATAAAAAAAATTCCGGAAATTTTTCTGGTTGCCATGGTAACAAGCCAGCATCTTATTTATTTTAAAGTAGAGCTGTGAAATTTTCAGCCTAATTTCAAGGACCATAGTCCCCAAGTTTACCTAGTTTTCCTGAATCACACTGTATAGGTAAATGTTATGACTCATTTTATGCAAAATAGGAAATGCACAAGACAATAAATAGGACACAAGAAGAATGACCAAGGCAGGCGTACAGTCATGACATGACAACGAACGCTGGGATCTAAAATCAATTTGGCATTGCGCGTGTTCGGCGTACGAAGCATTATTGTCACCCTCAGAGACAGGGGCACATCGCAAGAGAACCAGGGCCTCCAGGGCTTCTGAATAGCCAATCAAAGAGGACATCACAATGCGCTGAGTGTGCAAACATCGTTACACCTATTTTACGACACCATTGCTGCCGGGAAGCGTATGTCTGTAACCTTACTTAGCAGACCGATATACATTAACTAAATTCAAAGATTTGTTTCTCCCAAAATAAGGATATTAATGTTAAATACATGGTGTACAGTTATAAAAACCGACACAGAGCAGGTGTATCTAGGGGGTCCCAAAATATTGCAATTTAACTATACATACTTATATACAAAGTTGCACACAGGCGGAGGTACAGACCTTTAAAATGGGGCCAGATTTTTCGAAAAAAAAAAATAATATCTCTGATTTACTTTAACTTGGACCAACTAAATTTGGTGCATGATTTAGGTTTATTATTGGTTTTCTTTGATTATGAGTTCCAATAAATTAAAAAACTACAAGTGTTCATCGAGAGTGAGTTACCCCTAAAATAATACCAAACTGTTTTCCATTGACCGAATTTAAAAATATCCCACGCAATTTAAAACACTTTTAACTTTTCTTAAATTTTTAAAAAATTTAAAATTTTCAAGAAAAAATACATTGATTATAACAAGATTTTAATAGTGTTTATAGTTGCAGCAAGAACTCAGAGGACTTACTTCATATGAACAATCATTATATTTTCATCAAAATATTTAAGAAACTGCAACTAAGAATAATAAAACTATATCTACATTAAATGCACTATATATTAAACTAAATTACAAAAAATAATGGTTTTTAATGCCATAAACTATCGAAAATTATGTTGACAATAAAAATTCCTGATGTCAGCCGTGACGTAAGTAGTCTGAATTCTTGCCGCAACTATATTACAAGAAATTAAAAAGTCAGTAGTAGGCTTTGTTTCTAAAATTTGACAGCAATGAAACTATAAAGTACTCTTGTACTTTTTGAATGTGACATGGATGTAGTACCTAGATTACGTTTAAGAATTTGGTGAACCGAAGTTTTGGATAATCCAGTTCCTCGAAATAAACGTTTAGTCCGTACTAGTACAGTTTGCAAAATATTTTCTCCATCCTGTATTCTTATTACACTAGGATGTCGTCGGATATTATTGAAAAATGTTCCTGCCTCCCGAGCCCTTCTTTCAACATTAGAAAATGTTTCTCTATGGGGAATCGCTCGATTTGGAATTCTCCTATGATATTCTTCCACACTTATTTTTCAATTTCCTTTACACAATCTTAGCACAAGTATCATGCCAACTTATTATGTTAATTTTCCAGCTATTTTCAACAACAAACAGTAGTAAATATGAAACACTATTTGAGTCTTGTTTTAATTAATGCATTTTCTCTTGAAAACCTTAAAGTTTGTTAAAATTTAACAAAAATAAAAAAGTATTTTATATTAAATTCTGCACGGGATATTATCATTCTTTATAAATTAGGTCAATGGAAAAACAACGGTATACGATATAATTTTAGGGGTGACTCACCCTCAATGACCAGCTTGCAATGTTTCAATTTACTTGAACTTATAGTCATAGAAGTAATAATAAACTAATTTTTTAAACTCCGCTTGTGTGCAACTTTGTTTATAGGTAGGTATGTTTGGTTAAATTGCAATATTTTGTGACACCGTACAAGCACCTGCTCTACGTCGGTTTTTTTATACGCAACGCCCTGTATATTTGTGACATTAAACTAAATTATTTCTCATGGAAAGTGTATATTGCGGACAAATTATTTGAAAAAATAGAAGATAATACAATGCATAGTAGTCTTGATCCTGAAATATCTGGAACTATTAATAATAAACTTTGGAAATAGATATGCCCGGTTGGCGTGCAATGTGCGGGCAGCAATGTGTGGGATTATGGACTTACGCTGCCGGATAGTTCGGAATACACCCCCATAAGCTATATTATGTTCTTACGACTCCCTTGTGACCGTGGAAATGATATAAGAAAATCCGCGATAGGTTTTTTAATGCCTAGAATTTGTTGTTGCGGCTGATGGGATCTCCGCACGATTTTCCTGATCCTCTTACATTTTTTTTGAGGGGTTATCAATATTCTAAATAACGAAATAATGGGAAGTTGCTTGTATTTCATAAAACTATATTGTTACATTGATAACACAAGTGATTAAATACATTATTGATTTCCCATCCGAATATAATCCTTTTTTAGTTTGTAACATAAAGCGTATACGGATTTAAAGAAAACAGAAATTTATATAGACAGGGTGTTCTAAGAGACATTGCTGGAACTGATAAAATATTGAAAAATAAGTGAGGTTTGCATAATAATTTTTAGAAAATTAAAAGCCCAATATATACCATCAAAATTTGTCTTAGGTACGATTTTACCGGCTGGTGTTATCTTTTTTTTGTACAAGTTAGAGGGTGCCAGATGCTAGTTCTTCTACTGGTATTTTGTACTGTAACTTTTTTAATTTAGATTTTTTTCATTCTAAATTACGTGAAATTATGTAAAACTTCAATTTATACAAAATAGATGCTATCAATAATGCATTGTTTTGGATGAAAATGCGAAAAACTGTGATAATGTGAACTAGACGTTGTCTGTACTTACTAATTTATAAAGTATGTTTATGTCAAACCCCAAACTCTTCCATTGATATGGAATAAAATATGGCATATTGTCCAACAGAAATTATAGTACCGTTTATTCTCTGATTTGAATTGTAAATTGTTCTTTAAGTGAATATTGTGGACTTTAGGCAAGTGTTTAAGCAGTATCGCTGCAGTTAGATGCTCTATAAAAGTACTTGTCCTTTTTTGTAAAGATATGGATGCAATTGTTGTTCTTTTGACATTCTCCACACGCTGGAAGATGTAGCAGTTATATGTAAAGACATTTTTCTTACGGCAATTCTCGTAGATCAATAAAAAATATCTTGTTCTGCCTACCGATCTAGGTCTATTGGAATCATTATTTATTTTATTTTTATTTATTTTTTTTGTTTAACATGCTTAGTTTTTCAACAACGCCTTTCTGTTGTCAAAAATATTTTCTATGTGGCATCTGCCTCTCGAAATAGCATCAAATAGCTATAAGTTTCCATTATTATTATGTAGTAGCGCGTAACAATCACAACAATCTCAACAAGTGTATAATAGAGAGTTTTTGGAAATGATGTTTAATACTGCCGAATAGTATTTAGTACGACTTTTTTTAAATACTGCTTACCCTTATTTTGTCCACAAAAATATAGTCATTGGTCAATAATTTGTCGGATAGGATTTCCTTATCTTTTTGTTTATTTTTCTCATTTTTTACCAATTTAATGGCGAATCAGAAAAATTATAAAAGACATTATTTTGAGAAAATTAAGATAAGTTTACTGTCCAGTAATATAGCCGTGTCCTTTTGAAGCACTCCATATAGGTACACTTCCGTTTGTATGAAATTATTTCTCATTTAGATAAATACATTTTTTCTAAAATTACATCGTATTTAGTACTTTGAAAAGAATTTACTTGTATATATTTGAATGCATGAAATGTACATATAACAAAAATATATGTACATATATGTGAGTAAAAAAATAGATGTTTATTTAGTGAATTCCAAATAGCCGTTAAAATAAATATTATTTAACAGTGAGCAATTTTGCAAACGTTTATAATTTAATAACACATTACAGCAAAACATATACAAAGTAATATTGGAATGTAGGTTTAAATTAATATCCACAAAAGCTTAAAATACAAAAGTGCACAATTTTCATCCTCTGAAATTCAAAAACAAAATCAATTTCATTTTTATTGATGATACCTTATAATTTGAAAATAAACCGAGAAAACATAATAAAATATTTATGTAATACGTTAGCAGTTTCAACTGTACAGGGTGTCTCAGATTCAATAGTATGGGCTAGTTCCATTTTCAATCGAAGGTATTGTCTTTGATATTTGGCAAAAACGACTAATGACTTCATCAATTACATTATTTTCAGAAACATGCCCAAATTTGTTCCTATTAGAAAAGCTCTTTTTATTAGACATTTTTCTGTATTACTTCCTGTTTAACTTATAAGAATATAGTTTTCCTGTTTAAGTTATAAGAATATAGTCCTAACCCAGTAAACACATATACGTTATAAAAACGTTTATAATGCCCATACAACGTTTGAAAAAGGCGTGGCTTTTTTTACGTACAATCAACTTAAAAATGTCGCGGTTTTACACGTTTCTGTAACCAAAGTACAAACGTTTAATATTAGTAAATGTGGAACGATTATTTTCAGTATTAATAAGCTTTAAGTTTTACGTTTAATAATGACATTTTATTAAAGTTTTTAACTAACGTAAATTAAACCTTATTTTAATGTCCAAAAAGATGTTTTAGAGACGCGTTTTTTAACGTGTTATACAACGTTGTTTTTGGATCCTTCTGGCGGCATTGGGTGGTCGAGAATTATGTACCATAAATGCTAAATACTAAATAATCAGGTACACTTACTCCTGTAAAACCGCAAAATAAAAACCACTTCTTTAAATATCTATAACACTTAACTAACTATAATACTTTTATAATGAATTTACTTTGTTTAGGTGTTGGTACAATTAATTTTATGTTACCACTTATTCCATCCCTTTAAGATTAAAGCGTTGTTTTGAAATACATAATTTCAAATTTTAAAACATATTATCCAAAACTACCCCTTAAACATAAGTGATTGGATAAGTGGTAACAAAGAATTAATTATCCTAGTATCATATACTCACCCCATGAACCCATTATTCAAAAGTATCTGAAAGACATTTAAAAAAAATTATTTTTATTTCATCCCTCAGAGGGTTATATCTCTCTTATTATTGAGTTTTGAACCAACATTTATGTAAAATAGTACCCTTATTTTTTAACGTGCCGTATGCTCTAGTATTTACGGTACATTCTGGACCACCCTGTATTAAATAAATAATTATCAGGGAATTAATATAATATAAATAAAATAGTTACAAAATCTTCTTTCATTTAATCTTGTTCCTATTAATAATTATTATCGATATTCCAATAGTGTGGCTCGAATGTTGAACTCACTAAACGCCTATAAATAACAGTATTAGAAAATATCAATACCTGTTGTTTAATTTTAAAATTTAGGTAGGTAACAATAAATAACTGGTTTTAATATCAGTAATAGTTTATTAAATAAATAATAATGCGTATATAATACAAACAAAATATAAAAATACCAAAATAATATATCTTATTTATGCTACTGATTGGAACCTAAAAACAATGAAATTAGGTCTGAACAAGTTTCATATCAATAACTTCACTTACATTGGATAATATAGATTGTTTAAAGAAAGTCTAAACTTTAAACATGTCTAAGTTTAATAATAATGCTAATAATAATAACAATAATAATAACCTAATATACATTTAATATGACCACGAAGTAGATAGTCAAGAAAGGAAATAAAAAAGTTTAAATCATTCCCAATCATGATTAGAAATATGTCACTGTATCTTAAATTTTAGTATAAAGTAAAAAAATTACCAAGTCATAATAATTGTTACCCATTTTACAAAGTAATTTAACGTAGGCATGTACGAGTACAAAATTCACACGCCTACTTTTACTAATTTTGTCATCGGCTTTGTAAGTATTTTGAAACATAAGTAGGAAAAGTTATAGCCGAAATAAATTTAGATTCCATTATATAATTATTTGTAACATGTAATGCAAAAAAAACCTAATATTCTTATATTAATAAAATAAAATTAAATACTTATAGAAGTAGGTATACTCACCAAAATAAAATAGGGAAATATTTCACAGATCACAATAAGTACGTACAGTGATGAATATACAACTGACAAACTTTTACAAAAAAGAACTCGAAATGGTATGTGTGTAACACGTCATCTTTATCTACCAATAAGATTATTAAATTCGTATAGAACGTTTAACGGCATTATAACTGACACGTGTAAAAAACAGCAATTCACTTCCTTATTTCAATGAATGATTATAAAGTGTAATACATGTTTAAATTGTACTGTTTTATAACACTTGTGAGGTTTATTAAAAAATAATTACTACCTAGTTATTTGTATATATAAGTAACTATATATTCTAATTGCAAAACGTTTATGATACGTTTTGTAAACATTACTTATGCATGTTACTCTAAAACGTTACAAACACGTTTTTGTTCAATATCAATGTATTAATCATTTGACACAGACGTTTTATAAAGGTTTAAATAAATAAGTTTTACTTGAATATTTTAAATAACGTTCATTTAACGTTACAAAAGGTTTGCCAACATTTTTTGTTAAAAAAGTACGTATTTTGAACGTTATGTTAGACCGTTACTTTTCTAACCATCTAATAATGGTTGATTTTGTAACGTAACACGAATTATCAACCAATGGTACGTTTAAATAACGTATGTGTGTTTACTGGGAAAGAGTGTCAAAAGAAATACTACCTAAATATCACATTAGCGGTGGAAGCATCAAGTAGTGGTTGGAAAGTAATTGAATGTTCATATATGTCATAAAATACTTGTTATTACTCAATATGAACGACAAACGTACGAACTTTTGTGCTTAAAAAATGTTTTACGGCGTCACAAAAAATTTCTAGAAGAGCTGTAGAGTTATTATTCAAATTTTCATAGTATTTCTTAGTTTTTTTAGAAAAAAATTGTTCCTAGTAAGCCGCTCTAGGTATATCAGCGTTAAGTAACCCTTTGGCGTAAAAGATATTCCGTAACTATGCTTTTCAAAGAAATTTTAAAATAGAATTTCCAAATAGAGAAGTCTGGCTCGAAGAGTAAATTTATTTCACTCCTTGAGGAAGCACGCCACGGCCTTTCAGGCTGAATTATTTGCTATATCTGCTTGTGTTCAAGAGAATATCAGGAGGAGATATGTAAATCAGCATATTCAAGTATGCACAGAGAGTCAGGCAGCTTTACGAGCGCTTCTGTCCTTCAGGATCACCTCTCGTGTCGTCCTGGAGTGTCAGAGCTCTTTCTCTCTTGGAAAGGGACAATAGTGTTAAGCTGACCTGGGTTCCGGGTCACAGTAGTGTGGCAGGTAATGAGAGGGCTGACATGTTGGCCAGACAAGGCTTAAGCTGTCAATTTGTGGGACCTGAACCAGTTTTAAGGTTACGACAATGCCATCTCGCAAAGTCAATTGATGACTGGATCAAAAAACAATCAATTGAAGATTCGTCGGTGGGATCCGGTTTGCGTCAGGCCAGGCAGGTAGGGGGACCATGGGCTGACGCAAACCGATACTTCATTATGCTTAATAGAAGCAACATCAAGATTGTCACTGGTCTCCTAACAGGTCACGGACATCTGAACAAGCACTTACATAGAATTGGCTTAAGTAATGTAGCGAAGTGCAGACTTTGCGACAATGCAGATGAGTATTCGATTCATATCCTTTGTAACTGTGTATATTTAATGGTATAAAGACACAACTATCTAGGAGCGGCTTTTTTGTCTTCTCAAGACATTAGAGAGATTCCAGCAGAGCTTTTTCTCGCCTTCGCGCGCAGAACTGCTTGGTTTGAACTCTATAGTCAGCGGCATGTACAATGGGTCTTCAGACCTGAGTGCTGCGGGCATTCCGCACTGCTATTAACAACCACAACAATAACCCTTTGATGTCTACCCGATTAAAGAATAAGACAACAATGTTGCTGAAACTGAAGTATTTTAATTTAATACAAAGTGTGATATAATCTAGAGTCAAATGCTTTACTTTCAAAGCATCAGAAACAACTGCATTTACGTGAGGAGAAAACGTTAATTTGCTGTCAAATGGAACGCCAAGGTCGCTAACGTCTCGCTATATTGATTTTCTTTGTCAGATAAATTATTAAAATCAATAAATATATAATTATATAATAATATATAATTAATGAATTAATGTTTTTTTAATTTAACATTTAAAATCGTATAATACAAATAAATCGATGTTCATTCCACTCCATAAACCAATAAAACTTCCCCAGGACATAAACTGAGTGTCGTAGCCATATGGCTTTACTCATGCGTATCCACTTATTTCTCCCTTATAATAGTACGTGTAGCAAATAACTATTCAAGCAAAATTTCTTTCAGGGCAATATTATAAGGAGCCATCTTTCAACAGGAGCTTATGCATAGCACTCCCTATACATCCATTATATAATGTAGGTCACTCTTGAAACGGCTACCGCACGGAAATGGAAAACTTGTTTGCTGACGTCCTCTATAAAACTATTTTTAAGGTATTGGATTCAAGTCTGTCAACAAGACGCTTCAATGACCGACGGTCCACTTTTGTATTTTATTTCATGTACGGGGCCATCCATTTTCGATACGATGCATGCTATTTTGATGACTGATGACACTGATGAGTCAGAGCATTGCCACTAGACTGGCGGGCCTCAAAGTTTCGCAAGTGATATCGCGTAAGTATAGTAACAAAAAATATGCATTGACCTATTTAGTGTTCAGTAAAGAATAAGCCATATTTACGATAATATGAGTTAAATCACGTTACCTTAGTATAATTTTGCTTCCATCAGAAGTTATAGGCATAAGAAATAATAATAATAATAATGATAATGATAATGATAATGATAATGATAATGATAATGATAATGATAATGATAATGATAATGATAATGCTAATAATAATGATAATGATAATAATAATGATAATGATAATAATAATAATAATAATAATAATAATAATAATAATAATAATAATAATAATAATAATAATAATAAGGATAAAGATTTTTGGAAAATGATTAGTTATTTTGCAAGAGACTTCGATTAGTTTTAAAAAACTATACTTGTTTCATGTCGCAAAACTGCACCATTTTAGAGAAAACTGCATTTAACGATATGAAATTGAATTAATAATTTGATAGAATTTTTATATTGACTTTCAATTTTTTTAACTTTCTCAAAAAATATGTTTATAAAATATTTTGCTCTATCAAACAATGTTGATAATTAAAAAAATGCAGTTATAAGCCTTTAACAAATTTAGTAATTTTTTAAAATGTCTGTAACAGAATGTTTGCAGAGCAAATATGCGTGTGTATTACGTGACATAAGCTATAATCCTAAATTAGGTCTCAGTTCTTATAATACATAAACACTTAACTTAAAAAAATGACCTATTACATAAAAAGCATGTTTTCTTTCTAGAGATAATTTAATTTGTTTTTATGGTATTTATTAGTAAGTTCATAAAACCTAATTTTTTTAAATGATTTATCAATATCTGTAGCATTGGCGACTTCGCCATTTTATCGACTTGATTTTTTTAACGGAAATAACAATTAATTTCAAATTATGTTTTCTTGACTTCTGATAAATTATATTAAAAAGAATAAAGAAACTCACACTGACAAAAATGGGTGGAAATTTCCATGTTTTGTTATGCTCTTTTTACATAACATTTAGTGGTAATTTTTAATTCACATTACATATTAAAGAAAAATCAAGTATATGTGTTATTATATAATATAATTAGCAAATTTCAAAAATAATGAGGTAGTACAATATCTTGATTAAGAACTATTCACTTTTACACAATTGATGTCGAATTTTTACGGAATGTTTAATGATTTCTTTTACCCGAACTGTTCTACGTGCGCAAAGGCACATCAATCTAACCTCTCATTTAATGAATTTTAGTTAGATTAACATTTACGATTAATTAATAAAAACTTTTTGTGGAAGATTCGGAAAAAAGTATATAAAATAATATTTTGCAACGTAGGCACTTGTAGCTTATGCCAATTTTAATGTTATACAATCCATAAATATAATGGAAACTGAAACGAAACAGTGTTTAGATGCTTTCATCAAGACTGCGTCATTCATTACTTGTACTTGTAGTTGCATGAATTGTAAATTTACTATACCTAAAAACCAAGGAATATATAGTAACGTGTCAAGAATAAGATGTCATTTTCAGCAACAATACTTCAACACATTTTTAGAGGAAGTAATGGATAATACGCATTTTAGAAGATATATAGACAAATTTCGCTAAAAAAAATCCTTCCATAAAGAAATTATTCCTACCCCTGGCAAGACGTTATTCTTAACTATTTAGAAATAAAAATGTAGCTGTTCATGTATTTCTTAACTCGCATAGGGTATTACTGAATAAAATCTAGGAGGAATATAGTAAGTCAATAGACCATTTGTCAACATCTGGATATATGCACTGCTGGTATAAGTTTCCATTATTATTATGTAGTAGCGTGTTACAAACACAGAGCAGGATAAAATTTTAAGTTTACAATATTCTCTAACAGAACAAATTACTATTCAAACTAGACTGTATTTCAAAAGTGATCTCACATATATTTCAACGTTCAGCCTTAGTAATATTGCTATGTCTTTTTGAAACACCCCGTATTCTTAAATGATTCTTTTTTATTCTTAGATACGAATTTTATAATGTGGCGGGTACACTTTCATGGGTATATAATGTCTAATACAAACATCCTAAAACTATGTACCTAATTTCGATTAATTGGGTCATGTCTCAAAAGAACTACTGCTATACCCTTTATATTTAGCAGTAACTAAAACAAAGAAATTAAATTCGTCTTATATACATATTGATTTTCCGGGTTGTTATGCCTTCAACTCGGTAACTGGTCGCTACTAGAATTAAATGGCACATCCCTAGGATAAGCCGGAATTCTTTGACCTGACCTGGTTGTTCTTGGGCTAGGCTCTGTGAAGACAGAATAATTTGCATTTGAATAAGTTGGATCAAAGAGTAATCGCCTTTTCCAGCACACGGCGAACTACTAGTTTCGATAGACTTTAAACAAAAAGCTAATAATACCGCGTGTTCGGCACCACCAAAAACGTATATACTATTGCAGTAATAATGATACTCTTTAAAATTAATTTTAATAAAGTCTGTTGGTCTTTTAACTAATTACGTCTAAATTTAAAATTATCTTCACACCCTGTATCTCAAAAACTTTAGGACTTGATTATTAAGCAAACCCCAATTATTTTTCAATGTTATTAGTAATATTGCTATGTTTCTTTAAAACACCTTACATTTTTAAATGATTGTTTTTCTTACACACGAATTTTATAATGTTGCAGGTACACTGTCATGAGTATGCTAATAGTATATTAATGCCTAATACGAACAATTTTATACTATCTAATTTCTTCGAAATCTCGGTTGATTGTTTCAAGAAAATTACTGCTATACCCTTTATATTTTGCAGTAACTAAAACAAAAATAAAAATAAAAATTTATCTCAACTAGTTTTACGATATTGAATTGTAGATGTTTAGTAACTGAACGTAATTATTTATAATTTAAGTATCTTAAGTGGAAAACACTAATTAGGGGGGCAAATATTTACTAAATGTTTTAACGAACTGCTTAGAAGCAATACAAGTCGAGTAGAAATTGCAATTAAACGGAAGCAAAAGGACGCGAACGTAAAACATCAAAAACATGAAAAGAACCCAGAATCATTAATCTAATAAGACGGAAAAAGTATCCATAGAAGTAATTTATTTCTGCTCGATTTCGGGGCAATAACACTAGTGTGTAAGAGACTGCAATGATCGATGTTAAAGTTGCATTCCGACATCAAAGAGTAATCGCCTTTTCCAGCACACGGCGAACTACTAGTTTCGATAGAGATCTTTACGGGAACGGTCGTGAGCGCTATTTCATCAGTCTAAATAAATTTTCATTAGCTAGTAACGTTTACACGCTATCAGTTTAGGGTTCTGAAATAGATATGCCCCTCAAAAGGGGAAAGTCTCCTTTTTTGTTTCACGCGAATGATTGTTTCCATCTTCCACGTCAAATGGAGGCTCTGTAGTAATTAATATAAATTTGTGAGAGCTACGTTCACTGGAATTAAGAACGGCTTAATATATCACGCGTAACTATAACTTGGCGGGTAATTTAAAGGCACGGTCTGAGAATCAAGTGGATAAGAGATAAACGTTAGATGTTCCGTTAATTTGGAAAATAAATAAATAATACAAGAAATATGTAAAACCAGAAAAATTACAAAATAAATGCCAACATTGAATTGTACCCACAATACTTTACCCAGGTACAATTTTTGTTATTACTTTTTTTGCAGTTTATTTTATTGCAAAGGCATTAAGCAATTTAAATGAAGACCGTTATTTCTTTACTACACCTAGTCAAGCAAAGTCAAGATGATAGATGACTTAGTTCAGCGCTGTCCAACATGAGTCATTTTTGCAACAAATATACACAAGTGAGTCATTCCTACACCAACTATGAAATAAAATAACACATATATATGATGCCAATGGCGCTAGAAAGGACACCGTAATAAAGTTACTGGAATATTGGAGATCACGAGAGACCGCTCTAGAACATTCGAGTGGCCATGCGCACGTATACAGGGTGTTTCTTACTTAGAGGTCGAAAGTCCAGGGCGGGTTTGGTTGTTAACCGGTTTGGAATACAAAAAAGTGTAAAGAAACAAAAAATGAAGATAATATAATGGCGCATATAATGACTTATTTTATTTGTAATATTATACAGGGTGGTATATATTTTTTGGTGAATAATGATCGATGATACATCCATACCTCCGCCACTAGTTTTTAAGGCTGGTAATTTTTTGTTTCGTACTTACTGTCATACTAAATACACACACTGAATTTGGTTAAATTATCTCAACTAGTTTGGAAATTAAAAATTAAAAACTATTTTTTTTTTTATTTTTGAGACGCTGTACCTGGACAATGACTGTTCTCACATTTATATAACAAAAGACCCTTATTTTTGACCACAGAATACACCATGTATAGTGTGGATTAGAGACTCATTGATAGATAAAACGTTTGCAAAGTTAATTGTTACAGTCAAGTGTTTATCTATCTATAATTGTCTTATTTTGTTCTGGTGTGCGGTACGAAGCAAGTCAAGTTAAGGGTTTTTAAGCACAATATGTCTTCGGAGAAAAGAATAACGAACGATAATGACCGTTGAGAATCAGACTATTTAATCACAAACAACAATAATAAATTTCAGTGCATTGTTTATATGTAAATACAATTAGTTCCTAAAGAACATACTATAAAATTACATTACGCTACGTTACACAAGAAAAAGTTTCAGCAGTATATAGGGGAGTCTATAAATGGTACACTACGAATTATAAAAAAAACTAAAACAACAAACACATTTTTTCAAAAAGTCTGAAACTGGCAACAAATGCAATATTGTCACTTCAAAAGAAGTAGCTCTGAAAATTGTCGAAGGGAAAAAATCTTTTAGTGGTGGAGTGTTTATTAAGAATTGTGAAATCAAAATAGCAAAATAATTCAATGAAACAAAATTGCCGAAAAATTCGAAACAGACTCAGTGTCGTGTTGCATCAAACAATTGTAATACGTGTAAACCACATAAATCAATTTGTATCCAAAAAATTGCATGACTACAATCTGCCTAGACTAAAGCACTAACATATTCGATATCAGTCATTTTTATTCGAGTTTTTCAAGAGGACGGCAGTGTAGCAGAGACTGGTGGTATCAGACTATGAAGGGTTCAATAATAGTTCTTGTATTATCACTGATGGAGCCAGAGCTATGACAGGAACTAAAATTGGATTCACCGGAAAAACACTATCAATTGTCCTGCGATACACTGCATTATCCTTACGTCAAATGAATGTCATGAAAGTGGTTGCTAAAATAACTAATTTTATAAGAGGGGGCAATGGTTATTTGACTTTTAGAAAGTTTCGTGATTTTTTGACCGAAGGACAAAAATTGTTTCCTCGCTCTACGCAAGGAGATTCCTATTTTCCTTAAAATGAAGTGAAGTCCGACACTATGGAACTGGAAAATCAAATTGTCGATGCAACATTTCTTTCAGACCTTGTATTTTTAACAGACCTGACATCTTACCTTAACGAATTAAATTCGAAGCTATAAGGAAAGCAGCAGAGTATTGCCAATTTATATAGTCACATGAGAGGATTTAAAAATAAAATTAAACTTTTCGAATCTTGACTAGAAAAACATGAATTTTCATTACTTCCAAAGCTGTAAAGTGCACTTGGAGGAAATGAAGGATATTAATTTATATTTTTTAACTCTATAAAATTGACACAACTGCACAAGAATTCAAAAACCGAGTTAGCAACTTTAAGAAAATAAAAAAAGATATTTCAGTTTTTAGTCAGCCACTTGCTATTGAGCAGAGTAGACCTTGGACTGGAATTGTTGATTTGCAGTCAGATCATTTTTACCAGGGAAGAATTGAAATAGGATTAGGCTTTTGATGAATGGATCTCTGAAGTCGGTGTTATGTGCTAAACTGCGTTATTTATTTTCAATAAAAATAAATAGATTTATTTGATACTGAATTTTCCATACCTGCAGCGCAGTGCAGTGTTATGCCGATGCTACTAAGCTCTTATGTATTTAAACCAAATATTATTAATTTTGTATATAAATTTAAGTACTACATATCAAAATAATAACAATATTATCTCTAGATAAATGCATAATTCTATTTAAAAACAGCCAACATTAATATATTGCATTTTCTCCTCTTTATAAAATGTGCCGAAATTGTGATCTACTTTATACTTTTATTGATATATTTAATTCAAATGTTAAACATATTAAAAGAATTTGTTTGTCATTACCTGGTCCTTTTTAGTTTGTACTTTTTGTTTGTTTGTGTAGTGTACTACTTTCATATATGTATCTTTTTTGTTATTGTTCAAGCATATGTGTTTTTTTGTAATTTTATTTCATTATGATATTATATATTCTGTACTTTTTCCCACTATCCTGTAATTAGGACTTGTTCCTGTTTGATAGTTTAAATATATAAATAATGATCTGCTTCTGTTTAAATCTATTGTAGAGAATATATCTGAAGATTAAATGATACATTGAATTAATCACATTTTGCAAGTGCTAGACGTAGCGCGCTACAGACAGAAGATGGAACAAAGAGTAGAACTCGGAAAGAAAAAAAAAACGAAAGCCGTAACTAGGTTATAAAATCAAAATCCATCATCGCAAAAGGGGAGAATGACGGCCCCACAAGTTGTGTGTGGCAATTTTAACTTTCATGCTGCGTTGACCCTATTAAAATGCGCTTCTAATGAATGGCTGAAGATAACTTTCAATAATGGTGGAATGAAACTCTAAGACAGAACCTGCAAAGTTCTTAAAAGGATCATTAATCAAACTAACGGTGGATCTACTCAGAGTCGAACAAGGATAGTTGTATACTTTTCTAAGAGGACACTGGGGAATCAGAAGCTAATGGAACGTTATCGTATCGAGCTTAGTGATTAAAAGCTTGATGCAAATTATGCTAGTCAGCAATACAACAATTCAATTGAGTGTAACAGATTAGTAGAATGTGTGTTGCAAAATTCAAAAAATATGTTTCTTAGTTAAAATTAAGAAACATGGTTATAATAAACTATAAATATAAGAACATGTATTTCTGAAATTATTATTATCGTTTCACATAATTGGGTTTGTTTTGTTAGTTAGTGTTTTGATTTACAGTCTGCAGAATGTAATGGCAGATGCCGAATATCTATATGAATAAAGAACAGATTGTATTATTTTTATACAATTAAGTTAATTGAAGATATTTCTGGAATAAATTTCTACAAAGAGGTAATAGAGATCAAGAAAAAATAACATTGATAAATAGAGAAAATAATAAATTATGTAGAATAGACTCCTGTGGTATATATGAAGTGATTTTAACAACCTAATTAGTATTTATCTTGACACACTGTAACTAATAAACCCCATGTTAACAATTTGCTGCGAACACCGATATTTTCTAATTTAGTAAACATAGTAGGATGATAGATTTAGTGTTGCCAATCTTGTCTAGCTTTTACTTGGTCTTGTTTTGGTCTCCCAGGACAAAATTAAGACAAGGTTTGACAGCTTGAATTGCAATACAAGACAAGATTTTTAAAAAAAAGTTGGGAAAAACTCAAAATCAAACTTATACCTGCTTTAAACAATTCTTGTTACAATTTGTAACACCAAAATTACTAATGACATTTAATTGAAATATGGCAACTTGATTAATTACAGATCAAAAATGTGATGTTTAATCAAACTTTTTCTACGTTCATGCAAAAAACAAAACTTTATTGAACTATATTTAGTGGAAAACGTGGTTCTTTATTGCACTATTGCAATAAAATGTTGATTGCATTTATCTGTCAGTCTACTACAGCGTTTTGTCATCATGACAAACATAAACGTTCAAATCGACGTCATATTTTCCTAGAGTTAGTGTCATCTAAATAAAACATTTTTTGATTTTTGCATGAACGTAGAAAAAATATTATATGAAACTCGTACAAAAAGTGTTTATAGCACTCGACGTGTTGTCCTACTCGGCCTGAAGGCCTCATTGGACAATTTCAGGTCGCATGCAATAAACGCATACTTTTTGTACTTTTTGCATAAATAACTATTAATTGCGATTTCCTGCTAAACGGTTAAATTTATCGGCTTGAATAAAGAGTACATATTTTTTGCTGATATTATTTCTCTTTTCAATAATGTTTAAATTTCTGTGATGTCTAGTGTGAAAGAAAGTTATGGATAAAACTAACTGAGTTTTAGGTAAAGTGCTCTCTCGCAGCGCATTTTCTTTGACTGATCCAATAAAGCTTGATCTACTAGTGGGTGTGTCAAATGAGAGAATAATCTAACTTGTGTTAAATAAGTTATTTAAAAAGAAAAATAAAAAAAAATAAGTTTGACAAGCTATAATTTGCAAATAATTGACGATTAGGAAAAAAAATTCAATACATACTATTATTTTAATTCGTAGAATCACCTCCAGGAGTTTCCTGACGGATTTTAAAATCAAATTTTATTGAGTATAGGTCCAGTTTTACTGAACTAGAACTAATAAATAAATTCACTGTCACTTGATTGAGACAGTTCTTATTTCGTCCATTACTTATTATGTAAACTAGTTTCTATACTTTATAACGTCTACCAATCGGCCACTCGCGACCATGTATTTATATATTATATAAAAGTTACGTATGAGCTCCGAGTGAGACCTCACCGACCGAGCGTAACCACCACTGTTACTAAATTCGTAAAAAAGTTCCATGTTTCTCATTTGTATGCAATAGTCTCACAAAATAAGACTTTAATAAAACTTTTGCCTCGTTTTGCAAAACAAGACATGACTTTTTCAAATGTTACAATGTGTCTCAGCTAACACTACTCTGATAAAAGTTATTGGCTATATAGGATATTACACAGAATGCAACTATGATGGAAAATTACTACTTATGAATATGCATTTTTAAAAAAATTAAAAACGTAATTTTAAAAAGTTATTATGTATTTAAAAAAATATATGTAATTTTATATGAAAGATTTAAGTGTACGGTATTCACAAAGAGATTTTTGTACAACAGTATGGATTTGGTATTTTTTACATTCATGGATGATGTGAACAACGTGTAAATTTCAATCATTTTTATCAATATGGATGAATTATTCTTATTAGTTTTGTACTTTTATTTTAAACATATAAGCATAACATATTTTAATATATAGGCTTTCAGAAGTAAAAACAATACTCAATACTTATTCATTTCATTTAGTTATTTAGTTCGATATAATAGTAGTTTCTTTTGGTTTTTATCTTCAGAAGTAAATGTTTTGTGGCTTACAAACTTTGCTATTTCAGGACGAGGTTGGTAGTTCCAATTTAGGCAATATTTTCTATGAAATTTCCATGAAATCCAATTTTATCAGTTTCTGCATTTAAAATTGAGTCATTCCGAGGAAGGCAATAAATTATCATCCGAATCCATGCCGCCGCAGTACTTATCTTAAAATTCCAATAAATATGTAAAATAGGTCTCCCAAATATGCTTATTTTTACCGACACCTTCTTACGTTTGCATAAGTAGATGAGAATGCAAGTCGTACGTATTTAAATAAATTTCGAATATCATTCAGGTAAGTCATCGATAAAAATTGATTTACTAATTGATGTTTAAATTGTTAGTTTCAAAGCAATTTTTAAACTGGAAGCAATAAACCAATGACATCAATCTTTTGGCAAGTTGTATTTACATAATAATAGAATAGAATATTTTTTTAAATTAAACTTAAAGTATAGGTGTTATACCTAAATGTGTTTCGGTTTTATCTGCTGAATTATAATGAATATTAAATGTACTATAACAACATACATATTTTAATTTTTAATTCTATAAGATAAACAACATTACCTGCATTTGTTATGAATGTTAACAAATGGTAGCAAAATGGTAATAAAATAACATATGAATGTCGGAGATTAAACCAATTTTAAACCAAAACCCATATGATTCAATAGTGAACGATAGATATAATTATGTATTCAATCACTATACATTGTACCTACAGTTCAGCATTTACGCAAGAGTAAAATAATGCAATTTGATTAAAAATCGTTTTATTCAGATAGCAAACGCGAATTATATTTTATAAACAATCCCAGACAGATTGAAACACACAGATAAAAACTTCTAAGCCACTACTTGTTCGAATAAAATAACTTATACTTAGCACTTTAATAACTGATAAAAACTGCGTAGGTAGTAAAATAAAAAATAATTTGTGTATTGAATTTTTTAAATGCAAATAAATATCTCGAAAATGGTATAAGTGCACATTCACATTTTTTCTAGACTTTTAGTATGTCAAAAAGATACCAATAGCCAACTATAAAATTCAGTTTCCGTTTTTGCCAGAATTAGTTCCACCTATCATCTATTTTTTGCATATATCTACTGTATTAAAAGGCAAAATTATACTGGGTCCTTTTTTTCAAAACATTAAGTGTTATATTTCCTGAATGGCGTTAAATTTACAAAATAAAATTTGCCAATCGACTAGTTTTTCGTTGGCGCAAAAGCAGTTTATCAAAAATTGATAATAGTAGTGCCATATTTTTTCCTCTTCTTGTGAATCAATTAAAATAAATTTTATGGCTTCTTCCTATTATTTTTGTAAAGTTAATTTTTGTTACAATACAAACTATAATATTCTCTGAAGTTATTTATTTGCGGCATAATTCTAGTTTTTCTTTAGTTTAGTTGGGTATTTTGCCATACTTCTCAATTATTATTTTTGAAACTAAGTTTGCCTAACCAAAAAATCCAACACTGAATAAGCAAATAAGAAAAAAATAATAAAAATTCGAAAAACTCTCCGTTTTCGTTCTCAAAAATTGTTATTGTATTATTGCTTCCATAAAGATGTTAAATTTTTATTTTATTGTTACTTACTTCTTCCTGATACAACTGTTGCCAACAATGATCAATGATTACATACAGTTTAACACACATTTTTTCAGTGTGAGATTTTTGGTTAGGTAAACTTAGTTTCAAAAATAACCCTTGACTGATCCTTTTGGCCCAAGGGTTTATTCAATTAATCATTATATATTTCAAAAATGTAGCAAAATACCCTCAAAGAAAAATAAAATGTAATATTAAGGTTAATTTCATATTTTACTGTAATTATACCGGGTGTTCCCTCTAACACTTTCAGTGCTTATATCTCTCTATCATAGCCAGTGTGACGAAATTTGGTATACAGACACTAGATGGCGTATAGAATCTGATGATATCATCAATTCTTATACAGAGGAAATCGATTTAATTTTAATTTTTTAATAGTCGATTCCGCTAAAACTTATGTTTAAACTTAAATGTACTGAATTATGAACACATTCTGAAAATTAAACATTCAAAAATTTAACATAAAAACGCCTCCAAAATATGCGCAGATTTCATTGTTTTGTCATGTAAAATGTGTATAGCCTTGATCCAGACCTACACAGACGAAACTAACATCGGTAAACGTCAAAACTATAAATTGTCATTGAATTATCAAATATTAATGGCATAAATATTTTATTGTACATAAATAACGCTAAATACTGTATTGAATGCAATTTACGTATACACAATGATGTTATTGAGACTTATCGATAAAACTTTGAAGACTTGAGTTGAGGGTTTTGGTTCATTGTGATAATTGTGTAAAATATTTGTCGATATTTTTAAATTGTTCCATTATAATGTAATAAAACTTGCAAACTGTTTTTTTTTATGTTACTACAGTATAATAATTAGGTGTACGAATTTTTTATCAGACGTATTTACAGAAGCTTATAAGTATAGAATAGGTATTCCTTTTTCCAACTGCTATAATAATTATAGAATACTTATTTAAAAAATATAAAATCAAACAAAATGACTCCTAAAACTGTTTTGATTATAAAGTGAACGTGTTTGTCCTTGAAAGTCATCAACCCGCCACACAAAAGAAATATTGCTAAAGCATAAGTTAGAAATTATTGATGGTTAGTTTGTCATGTGCACATATTTCAACACTTTATTTATGTTTCTGATGGATAAAGTATGTTCCAGAAGGATTCTACATCTGTAAAATAGTAATGTACTACAATTTTTGTATTTCATATGATACAAAACTAAAATAAAGCAACTAGACCCAGAAGGTACCTATCACATAATCATTTAAAGCTAGACAGTAATTTGTATTATCTTTCAGGTATGTGTGTAGTGCCACAAATTACATTGAAACAAAACGATTTTTAACATAGGACACCAAAAAGAATGAAGAAAAATATCACACAGACATTTTATTAGAATTAATTTTAATCATGGAATGATGAATAATATAAAAAGTCCCCTAAGCACTGGTTATGATAGTTTCTGAGATATAAACACTGAAAGCCTTAGAGGGAACACCCGGTATGTTTTACAGAGCAAAATGAATATATTAAAAAAATAACTTTAAATCTTCGAATCGAACTAACTACTGAAAATTTTGTTGCTAATTATCTACTTGAAAATTTATCCGTGAAACTCTTGCAAGCAAGAAACTGTTGTTTTGATATTTCAATTAATTCAACGTCTCATACTTGGCAGAGCACTACATATTTTCAACTAATTCCCTCATGAAGTCATATGCGCTCTTGAGAATAACCCAGTTCCCTTAAACGAAATTATCAAAATTGCCGGCAAAGTGCTGAAAAGCACAAAGTTAGAGTGCATAATTGTGCGAAAATACCGAATGTTAACTGCAACCACTGCCTCAGTTTGAACTTACGTTATGCAGTCCTCGGCCAGCAGGAATGAAGGCTTGCTCAGCAGGAGAGTAGTCAGCAGAAAGGCAGGAAACTCCATTATGCGCTCCCAATTCACTGCATTTCACTTAATCTGCAACTAACAGAACTTATTAATCTGTCGGTTCACTTTGACTTCGGAAAACAACATTCATAGACTAGAAACTATTATTCTGTTGAAACAGAGCTTCAAATTCACATAGTCAATGTCACTAAATAATTGAGAATTATATTTTCTTTCTAAAATTTAAATTAGGACATGACTGAAGATACATTTTTGTATATATCTACGTAAGGGCAACATTTTTTTAGTGTAGGAATAGTATAATTTTTTAAAGTTGGTTCTTCTGGTGGGTTTATAGGTCCATATAATAAAACAACAACTGTTAAATCTCATGCTTACGCTTAGAAAAATTTATTTATTCTTTTCATGAGCATAATTCATCTTAAATTATGCTCATGGAGATGAAAAAATAAATTATTCAAAAAGTATTGATACAACAGTTATTGTTTTATTATTTGGACTTACAAATCCACCCAGTTGGAAGAACCAAATGTAACATTTTACCCTAAACCATTACTAGGTCTTAGTCTACGTACCAAAATTCGTCATAAAACACATATTTTCAACAAATTAAACTGAGAAGTGACGTCACGTCGGTGAACAAGTGTAAAGTGTTCAAATTGTTGAAGGATATATTTTAGGAAATATGAAAGAAAAATATATATCTTTTTTATATTCAATAATACAGACCATCAGAATTATGTTGCAGCGTTTCTGTCGCAAAAAAAATCATTTGAATTTAAAGCACATCTAACTGATAGCAGTCCCATCTTCATTGTTTAAATGGAAATAGGCCACAGGCACATGTTTTGAAGCAAAATAAATTTAAAAATGATATAACATTCTCTTTCATTTCATCATTTGCTGTCTTTCTTCACAAACCAAATTACTAGAAAATTAGTAATAACCAAAAAAATTTTAATCTGTATTAATTAGTTCTTCTTAGCGCAACATATATATTTACTGGTGTGATATGCAGGTACCATATCGCTTCATCACTTAAAATTATTTTTAATCTAACTTTTGCAGTTTATATTTCGATATTAAAAATGTCTACCATTTGCTCTTTTAGATAGAAAATACATAGTTTACCTAAGTTTATCGCATAATGATAAATTAGTAAACGATTAAAAAATAATAATTATTATATAGTGTAGAGAAAAAAGTCTTTGTTTTCACTGAGCGAGACTACCGATTTTGTACAATGCATAAGCAACGGTGTCGTGCAATTGCCATCAGTCAAAATCCGCTGCGGTTCATTACCTTAATTTACGACGGTTGATATACCAACGTATATGGCCAGAATTAGACTGTCGCAGAGGTCGATAGCTGCATTGTCTTTTTTATAATAGAGAAATACATGATTTTTCCAAATACCTACAGAATAAAGAATGTATTATTTTAATTGAAATAATGTTTGTCCTACACAATTTCGTAGAAAAATAAACCTAAAAACGGTATTTCAAAATTTGGTATGGTCATGCCCCCACAAAACTGTCGCCTCCACACCGAAAGCTTATGACGTTAGATGAAATTTGCACCTAGATACAACAGTGTCCTTTAGTTTACATCTGTATATGATTTCCATTTCGGACAACGCACATACGATTAAAAGTGTTAATTTATCATTTGTGATATTATTAAGTGTTATTGCGTTATATAAACATTGATATTGAATAAAGCTACAAAGTATATTCGTAAAAGGGGAATAGAAAAACATAAAAATAGACTTTTTTAGTTTTATTGGGTTTTTGCCATACTTCCGAAAAAATAAAGATTAATGAAATTAGCCCTTGCGCAAACGGATCAGTCAATGGTTATTTTTGAAACTAAGTTTGCCTAACCAAAAAATCTCACACTGAAAAAAGCAGATAAGTAAAAAATAACAAAAATCACGTCACTTATGCCAAAAATAAATAGCTTCAGACAATATAAAAATAGACTTTGTATTTAAAAAGTAAATGGGTTTGTTTGATACTTTTTTAATATAAAGTAATACTGAAGTTTTATGTACCTCAAACAGTAAATACATTTTTGTGTAACGACAATGTTAGAAGAAAAAGTGTAGCCACACCAGAAACAAACATCTCTGTCGAGATTCCACTTGAGCATAATGTAAGCAAAGATGTTGATCCGTTTTAAGAATTGTTCTAATATGTTGAAACAAATATGTAATAGATGACAACTTTGAAATAATTTCTTTACAATTATGTTTCCAACTAAGGTTAACATTTAGCCCACAGATTTCGTGTCAGAAGGCAGAGGAGTGCTATTGATTTTGACATTCAAAATTTCAAAATTCTATTATAATATAGTGCAGAATCGTGTTACTGAGATTCTTTATATTAAAAAGTAACTGAGCAATCCGTTACTTAGATTTATTATATAGCACTAAATACGTTATCACTCGCATACATAATGAAATTAATATTAGTCGAAAGGTTATCAATATGGACACAACACGGCCCCTAAAACAGATCCCTATGAAATACCCAACCTTACAGGCATATTCTCTTAGCTATGTCGATCGCTGTAGCACACAATAACAAACTGCTTCCTATTTTCAGAAAACGTGATAATCCAATTTAACGCATGTCCACAAATACCGTACCAATAAAGTTTTGATATTAAAATTTTATGAATAATACAATTGAATACCCTGCTGAGATCGCAAAAGATCCCAACAGGACATTCGCCGCTCCAAGAAGTATAGATATAAGTTGTATGTTTTTTCTTATAACGAGTTTAGGCTGTGGTCGTAGACCTGGCCTGTGCTGATTGTAAGTATATAACATTTAGTAAAAGTAAATACACATTCGGAACAGCAATCCTCAAAAACTCTTGAATATCCGCAGGAAACTAACATAGGTCTATAGTTTTCTAAACGCACTGGATCGTCCTTCTTAAAAACAGAAAAAATCCTACCCGATTTTGAAATTTATGGCAATTCATCAAACGACAAATTTACAAGGTATGTAAAAGGAAAAACAATATATGGTACGACTCTCTTAATAAGATGGCCGTTTGTTTTTCAATTTATTTGCAAGAATGTTGCTTTGGGTGAATTAATGCGGTTTCTCTCATTTCTACACTGAATGGTGGTTTGAGCCTACCAACATAATTCATTTCAGGATGCAAATGCGGCGTGAATAATAATAGGATGCCGCCTCTTCTCCCGCACAAGTCTCCGACTTCTGACCTAATCCTTGGAATTAGAATGAGGGATAGAGATTTTATTATTATTTTAATTTTTATGTATTTGTTTATGTATTTGTATTAAATTTCAGTGAGCACATTTTTCAAATAAATGGTTCAACTGATCGTTTCATAAATATATATCTTAAAACATGTTAAATTTGTTATAGCTTCTACCCCATCTCCTCGACCGTAACTTGGCTGAAATTAATAACAATGTGTACCAGACACTTCACCATAATACATTTATAACACTTCCTAGTCTCGTCTACTATCATAAAATTAACTAGACGTAAAGGCGGACCATCTCATCCATTTTAAATTTATGGAAACGGAAAAGCTATTTTATGGCTCTTTATTTTCTCATAAGATGCACGTGGTCCAGTGAGCTGTAAAATTTCAGTTAACTTTACTGCACGTAAACGATGTCGCATGCAGAGCAATGCGGATTTTTTAAATGTCGCTTCTGATTTCGTATGCATGTTTCCCAAGTTTAAACATTGTTGCAGCAGATCTATTATTTTTTTAGAGCAATGCAGATTTTTTAAATGTCACTTTTAATTTCATATGCATGTTTCCTAAGTTTAAACACTGTTGCAACAGATCTATAATTTTTTTAGTGGGTACATAATAAATGATGCGTTACCAGAGTAGACCATTAGGCATAGAAATTTTCAGTAAACTTCAATCAAAACCTTCAAAGCCCTCAAAACTTCATCGTGATAATATTTTATGAATATAAAGGATACATCTTACAGGGCGATTTTTAATTTATAGCGTAAACTTGGGAAATTATAGTTGAGGACAAAAAATAATGACAAAACATGAAAAGAAAATGTGTTTCTGTTACAGAGTTACCAATTTACCAAGTAACTTCGGTAGCATACACCATAGTTTTTATGTGACGCCAAAAATAAAAGTCAAGTGGATTTAGGCCGGGCGATCGAGGGGGCCGCACAATTGAACAACCTCGGTCTAATCATCGTTCGGGAAATACGTGATCCAAATGCTGTTACACTAGTCACGCAAAATGTGGTGGAGCACCACCGTGAAGAAACCACATATACTATCTAAGAGCACCAAATAACCAACTTTTCAGAATGAAAGGGTCGATAAGTACTCCGTTTACAATTCCAGCCCATAAATTTACTGAAAATTGTTGTGGGAAGTGTGTTCTCCGAGTGACATGCAGATTTTCCAACACCCAATTGTGAATACCATAACTTGTAAAAATTGTCTCATCCGTATCAAAAATGTCTATGGTAAAGTTTGGGTTTAATTGCTGCTGATATAACAACCACTCGTAAAAGTCCACTCGAAGCGGAAGATCCCTTGGAAGACTTGTAATCGCTGTACGTGAAATAGGTAGAGTAACACGTGAAACGTCTACGTGGTTGCTCTACGTCGACCAGTGCCTCTCGCTCTATGTCCTCGGTCTACCTGAGTCCACGCCTGGTAACACCGTACTATGGTACGTAAGGATATGTTAGTCCTTCTAGAAATTTCTTTCACCGACAAACCTCCTTAGTGTAACCTAACAATCCCTGTCAAAGTCACTAAGCTGGGAAATCTGTCCGTATCTACTTACTCTAGACATAATGCTGTTTGCAACAAGCTTCATAATACTTAGGTACATCACAAATGTGAGCAGAATTTTTTAAAATAGAGTTCTATGTTATCAAAGTACGACCTATACAGACTTCAAAAAACTTAGCAGGGAATCCTGAAAATTTAATCTTTTTTTTTTCTTTTCACCGAGAGAAGTAAACATGTAAAAAATTATTAAAATAATAATTTAATTTAATGGGTTATTTGTCACTTAGTATATTATTTACGTTCATATATCAAACAGTAAACTGTTATGACATGACAAAGGAAACATAAAATTAAGCTCAGCCATTTGATTTCAAGTGCGTTCTTCAGATAATTCGTATTCCATATTATATTTTTACATATTACATATAAAGGCCTGTCAAGAAAATATTGAGCTCGATGAATCTCTGGATCCAAGAACTGATATAATTTATTTCCTGCGGTGGTTTTATTTTTGATAATAGACCATCTTGATGGTTTTTATGGACTATTTTATTGTGTTTCTGAAATACATTGGTCGTTTATCCATATATGTGGCTAAAAACTGGCTTTGCATCATACAGATATATGTTTTATGTGACAATTTTAATAAATATGTGTTTCTCTGGGAATAAATCTTTACCTATGTCTTTGCTTCAGAAACAAGTAATGGAATCATGTACAGTGTGTTCCAATTTCGTTGTAATCGCAGAGTATCTCAAAAACTACAAAAGATAGATGGATGCGGTTTTTGCAACACTATACTACAGGGGTGAGAAATTCTTCGTATCTCAGAGAATATCTGATATATCGGAATGGTAAAAATTGCTACTGATAGAATTTTTTACGTAGAATTCAGTGGCATACTTGTAATTTCTCTACGTTACTTTTTTCCTGCATAATGATATATAATAGTTGCTGCTTTATATTTTGAAAATTGTCAAAAAACGTTAAAAACAAAATTAGTTCATGAATTCTACTTTAATTACCTACTTAAAGAAAAATGTATGCAAAATAAACAATTAAGTTATACAATAGTTAATATTTTGTATGCTATATCTAGTGGATCTTTATCATGATAATTAATAATAGAATAGAATAGAATTGAATTTTATTCAAGTAATAGATATCATATATAATAATCAATAACATAAATATCCTGCAAAAGGAACAGTTGCTCCTTCTGCGGAGGATAACATGCATATGATGCCAGAATCTAGATACAAAAAATTAAACAAAGTCAATAGTAACAGTAAAAAAAAAATTTAAATGCTATATGATAAGATTACGTTAATAAAGCCCAAAAAGTTAAATAGTACTGAAACGCCATATTATAGTATTAACTGAAGGTAAGTATATTAGACATTATTATTATGCTCAATTATTTGATAATAACAAATAAATAGTAAAAAGAAATATAAATAAATAAAAATGCTATATTTTATAAGGATATGCATTAATAAGGCACAACAAGCTAAATAGTGCTAAAATACGATGTGGTATTAAACTGGAGATAAGTATATTATAAATTATATACGTTCCATTCGTTTATAATTAATATTTCAATTCCTAACTTTGTTTATTTGTTATTAGCAGAATCATTTAATCATATTATGAATAGTTAGCTAGTTAGCTATGTATGTTAAGAATAATATTCATTAATATTGAAAAAAAGATTAAAACCAAAGGTACCTACATTTATTTATCCCTATTTTACAATTTGCTTATTATATTTAAATTCGTCCCCAGAGGAAAATTTTAAACAGTTTCTAAATATTTTTTTATTATTAAATAATTATTTGCAGCTTTAAATGATTAATTTTCTTCTTATTATAAGTCTGTTTAGAAATAAATGAGAGTAATAAATGTAGTATTGGTGCTTATATTCATTATGTTTATATTATGTATTATCGGTATAGATGAGGCGTACTTTTAAAAAAACTTTGTGTGATCGATGTGTGCTACTAAATTGTAGCAGGTAGCTAAAATTTAATTCCCGACAATCCGTCTTTGTCTATGCCGCTTCAATTTCTCGGTCCATTTCTCTTATAAGTAAACAATATAAAAACAGCATTTCAAAACATGAGGCTACTTTAAGCATCATAACCGAGTTAAGAGGGTTTTTAGTAATTCAAATAAAATTATTCAATATTATTATGAAAATATTTATTTAAATTTAATGAATAGACTTTTATTCCACACAAAAATATATGTATTTTGAAAATTGAAATTATGGTGAGTAAATATGGAGTTGTATAAATGTACAATAAAGAAAATAAAAAAGTAGGTATATTAAAATTCATCCTCTGAATATTCTGATGAATTATCTTCGTCTCCTAGGTTGATAACGATAGGTTCCACAGTAACGTCAATTAAATTATCGAGTTCCCACATTTTCTCCTCTTCTTTTTGTACATGATGTATACATCTTTGCCAGTTATCTGCAGTTACTTGTTCCAAGGCATTTTTTTAATTTTTTAAATTTTCACGTCAATTACTTTAAACGTCGTATTATTTCGCGCTATATCTCCTTTTACCTGCGCCCAGACTAATTCGATTGGGTTAAGTTCACAGTAATAAGGTGGTAACCGTAGTACCATTATTTGGCGATTTGTTGCCATTTCATCGATAACATATTTTTTTTTATCTTTATTAAGATTGACAAGTGTTAAAAGTTCCTTTTTCACCATATTTGTTTCAAAAGAAATGTTTTTTCCGGATAACCATTGAATTATATCGGCTTTCCTCCAAGCAGTCGTAGGCGTCCGCTCGGTCTGCCGTGAATGGTAACTGGCATTATCCATGATAATTACAGACCCCGGAGGAATAAGATCCAACATCTGTGTAAAATACTCTTCGAAAACATCTGCGTTCATGTCTTCCTGATAGTCACCTGTATTTTTAGATTCAAATAAAAGTAAACCGCCATCTACAAAACCACTGGCACTACCTATATGTGTCACTATTAATCTTCGCCCTCTACCTGAAAATGCCTTGAACCCTGTTGAAAGTCCATCCAAAAATGCTTGTCGAAAACTTTTTACATTTTTATCTTGCCATACTTTTGTTACAGTATATCCCTCGTTGACCCCAGTTTCGTCTAGATAATAAATTTTCCTCCCTTCATCACGGAATTTTCTAATTGATCTTGAGTAGGATCTTCTCCAACAAATAATTTCATCTTTATTGATAAGAACAGACTTCCTGTCCTGCTTTTCCCAGCAAAAATTCAACTCTCGTAAGACGGCCCATAATTTGCTTCTACTGATTTTTGGCAAATCATTGTCCTCTGACAGTTCACTTAAAATTTTGTTTAGCGTTGGTATTTCTTTTTTAAAATAAAATTACGATAATTACCTGAAACGAAATGTTACCACGCCCATGGCCGGTTCTTATCTCGGGATTTTATTACTATCTTTCTTTTCCAAACAGACTATAATTATTTTTTGTTTGTTTTTAGTTATTTTTAAATGTTATTCAATCAAAAATATGTATAAATTACTACATTGACTAATATCATTAGGTATCTCATTCAAATATTATTTTTTGCGATATTAATGAATATTCATAGCATTGCACGACTGTGCACCACTTAACATTAGTTTTATCAATTTGACAATTACTCTATGTAAAAAACTCTATATTCACTGTTCCGATATCTCAGCTATTCTCTGAGATACGAAAAATCCTTAAAAATATTTTTTTAAATTACACCCTATATCTTAACACCGAAGAGGTCTATGAAAGCTCTGATTATGGCATCTTCAGTTACTAGAAAAAGTATTCCAAAAAGTGATGCAAAAAACCTCAACCTTCTGTACATAGTTTTGTATACCATTAATCAGTAAAGACACCAATAATATTTTAAAGTTTTAACATTAACATTTTAGTCAAATATTCCGGTCAACTGTGACAACACCTATAATGCGCTACTAAAAGCAAACGGGATCTAATTTTCCGAGATAACTGCGTTTTAGTTATTCCAAACTTATAATGCAATTTCGAGTTGCACAGCATTGGCACTAAGCACCATTCCAACTACTGCACAAACAATAGTTTTCCTGCGAGTTTCCTTGCACCATTTGAATAATTATTATTGTATCCCTGTAAACAAGAAACAACAAGTTGCAAGTGAAGTGATTTAATTCTGAGTAGATTGAAAAGTTTCCTACTCATTGCAATATTTTTATTAACCACAAATTCAAGTAATATCTTATTGCCGTATATATTTTACGGGAACGGAATTATGAGAAGGTAAATTAAAATGTACATTCAACATTCACTGCAATGCAAAACTTAATAATATGAATTTTTGTTTTCTAAATCAAATTTCGAATAAATTAAATATTGATTTTCAATTTATTTTTTGAAAATATAGCTACATCCTTAGTCTAGTAAGTAAAACCAGAATGCAATTTACATTACATAAATTACGTAATAATATTGAACTACTCAACTCATTAGGTCTCTAATTCATTAAGACTTGTTGATATAACAACAACTTGTTAATTTTTAAATATTTAATTCCATACATAAATACTCAAAGAGCATTTAATGAGATACATTTTACAGACAAGGATTTAAAATTTCAGTCCAGAAAATACGTAAAATGACAAATCCATATAAAAGTTCCATCCACCTTCGTATTTTTATTTGGCTTTTATAAAATGTCAGAGGTTGAGAGCTTTTAATGAAAATAGAGTTGCTGGAACTTTTAATAGTAACTACACAGAACAGTCCATTTAAATTAATTACCTAAAATATAGCAAAGCGGGTCTTTGTAGAAAAAGATAGTAACGACCTGACAAATCTGCGGCAGAATAGCATTTTTCAGAGTTAACTTAGTTCTTACGAAATAGAAACGAATCCCTAGTTTATACAGGGTGATGCTTAACCTATACCCATAGACTTTGTAAATTATAATTGAGAACAAATAATGACGAATAGTGAAAAACCGGAGATATCAATTTCTTTCAAATAAAAGTAAAAGAACAACAGTTCTTCGAATCCATGAGTCTCTACATACACGACCCAAACAAGGCTGTAGTTGAATTGTCACAACGACAGCATGTATGCGATTTTGCAACTCTTGTTTAGGTGCTCCGGTAACATACATCATAGCTTCTATGTGACCCCAAAAACAAAAATCAGTTGGATTGAGATCGGGTGATCGAGGAGGCCACCCAATTGGACCACCTCAGCCTATACATCGTTCGGAAAACATATGATCCAATTAGTCTCGCAAAATGTGGTAGAACATCATCGTGAAGAAACCGCATATCCTGTCTAACGTTGAACTTCACTTCTTCGAAGAGTAAACCGGTAAATTATTATGCAAAAATGTATTTCTTTGTTTATTTTAAATTGCCTCATCCGTAACCAAAATGTTCATGGTAAGGTTTGGGTTTAAGTGTTGCTGATGTAACAACCCTTTGCAAAAGTTCAAAATTGCTCCTAGTGCTTTTGCCAGGCTGCTCCTCTATGGCATTTAAAATCTCTTTCTCGAGATTCACAATTTGTTTAGGTCGAATGCTCTCCCTTGTTGCCCAGACCTCGGAAGCAAATTGCCAGTTTCTCTACCCCCCTGAACCACACGTAAAAAGGCTTCACATTTCGAATGATATCTTTAAGAAACCTTTGGGCGTAAAGGTGAGCTGCAGCCACCGAATTGTAATGTGATTCCCCGCATGTATCATGTTCTTAAATGCTTTGTTTGAGAAATTATGCGCCATACTTTTATAATCGCGTGAAAATAAACTCGAATAGGACTACAACTGATAACAAAGAAGTGCTACAAATACCAAACATATCGTGCTGACTTGTTTACTTCTTAGTTTTTATAAATAACAAATTTTACCTTTCAATTTTTGTAAACTTCTTAAACTAAAAATATTTCACTTTTTTACTATTCGTTATTATTTGTCCTTAGCAATAATTTCACAAGTTTATGAGTATATGTCAAGAATCACCCTTTATATAATCATTGAATTCTATTAACCTTTGGATATAAATGACAATGAAAGTTAAAGCATTTATAAAGCACTGGTCATTTTTATTTAAAACTGCTACATTATTATTATTCATCATCATTTTCCTTTAAAAATTAAACATTTGATGTGTGAAGACCCGATGATTGAATGTGATGAAATGGTGTAACAAGTACTAGTTACTGAAAGACTGAAACCCTAGACATGTCAACCTTCAGGCGGATGTAAGCCCTAAGGTTCCATGTCCGTTTGATGTTGCAACCGATAAAAATCCCTACCTTGCGTCAAAGCAAGGGTGCGGGAAATTTTCGGATTAAGGGTGTTCATTTTAACACAAACATCGATGAGTTTGTTGTCTATTATTAATCATGCACCTATATAAAGTGTAGAATACTTGTTTAAACAATTTTTTTAAATTGTATGTGTATTTCGGTATAATCAGAATTGTTGTTCATAATAAAGTAAATACAAAATAATAGCTATTTATGATATACGTGTTAAAGGTAAGATTTTATTTTGTGAGTGAAGATGATTAAAAATCGAGCGTAGCGAGTTTTTTAACTTCACGAACAAAATCAAATCACTTTTAACACGTATATCATACACTACTTTTTCTACAAAACAATAGGAAGAACTTTAAACTCCATAAAAATAAGAAATCAAAAAATACCACACAGATCGCAATGTTTATGAACCGAAATTTTCGTAGCAACCAGTGCTGTTGTTAGTTACGGAAAAAACGCAAAAATATTAACAGCATTTTCTAGTAATATTATAAGTATAATGAATAATTTCGATAATGAGCGTAACGAATCCATCCCTGCTGAAATCGAAGAAGCCGCCAGTCGAGCAACATTGGAATTATTACCGGCGAAATCAAAGGAACAGTACGAAATAGCTTATAGACGCTTTTCGGAATGGTGCAACATTAAAAAGGTTTCTGGGAAATGTAACAAAAGTGTTTTACTGGCATATTTTGAGGAAAAAGCCAAGATATGGAAATCGTCAACGCTGTGGTCAAATTATTCCATAATCAAAACTATGTTAAAAATAAAGCAAGATCAAGATATAAGCAAACATTATAAACTTATTGCTTTTTTGAAACGGAAGGGCGAAGGATATCAAGCAAAAAAGTCAAAAGTTTTGACGAAGACGCATATCGACAAATTTCTCACAGAAGCAGAAGACGAAAAGTATCTGATGATGAAACTCGCAGCAATAGTGGGTGTCTTCGGGGCGTGTCGCCGGGAGGAATTGTGTCAAATGACCATCGACAATATCGAATATTTGGGCACTTCGGTTGTTGTGACTATACCAGATACTAAAACGAAAGTGCCTCGGACTTTCAGTGTTGTTGGCGAATTCTATTTAAACTTTTTTAGAAAGTATATGGCACTCTGGCCACCCAACGCTGACCATAGACGACTTTTTCTTAAATATATGAAGAATAAATGTGTGAAGAATCCAGTCGGAATTAACATGTTTGGTAAAATGCCTGCCGACATTGCAGAGTTCTTGAATCTACCAAATCCTCAACTCTACACCGGACACTGTTTTCGTCGTTCATCGGCGACATTGTTAGCAGATTCTGGTGCAAATCTTACTACCATCAAGAGACATGGAGGATGGAAATCTTCGACGGTAGCTGAAGGCTACATTGAAAATTCACTGGAACAGAAGAACAAAATTGCGTGCCAAATACTTCCTACTGCTGCAACTACTAGCAAGACCACCAGTACTACCAGTACTATTTCTGCAGGAAATAGATGTGTCACACATGTTGACAGTAAAACCAACTTAAGTATGATAACTCCGCAGGGAATTACAATTCAAATTGTTCTAATTTTACTATAAATATTAATAGTAATAACTAGTTAAATTGTTGGTTTGTACTTATTTAAAATAAAAAGTTGTTCATGTGTTTGTTAAAACGTTTTATTAATTTTCGAAACAAAATTTAAATAAACTTTGATATACTTTTAACACTAGTGTTAAAAGTAACTTACTTTTAACACGCGTGTCAAAAAATAACATTTTTAACATCAGAAATGAAAATTAAAAAGCCCACTTTTAACAGTTTTGTAGAAAATATTTATTTTTTTAAACAACTGCATTTGACAACCCTACGGCATTTTACAGACGTACATGGTAATATATGCAGACTGTTTTTATCAACACATTTTGAATTTTAATTGTAGATACCATAGTTCTAAAAATAAATAATATATTTGTATTATAAGGAATGGATAATACCATAGATAATAACATGGACCCTGGAAACAGTTTGAGATGTTGGCACGACCAAATGAATAGTTTAGTCTGCAGTCGTGGAGCTATGGGAACTGCAATAACTATAACAATTAAACGTAGTAGGGCAAAGTATGTACACAAGCAGGAACATAAAACAAGATTACGGAAAGTGGTATTAACACAGAACTACAAGGGCATTCCGTAGAGTATATTAAATAACATTGTATTCCGTCTAATAAACCGACAACCGTTACGTATCTTAATATTTCTTCACCATATTTTGTAGAACAGAATATCTACAAGGTGATTGAGAACTTATCCAAAAAACTTTGAGGATATATGCCCATTAAATAAGAAGTCGACATCACAAAAATTATAATAATATAATAGTTTTTGCGTAAAAAATGTTGAAAGTTCATTATAAAGAATACGTGTTTTTTCGCCTGCAGCGCGTGTCAACACAATAGGGTTGGAATGGGGATATGCTCTCTAGGTGGCAAACAAACGAGGTCAGTAGTGAAGTTTGGCACTTGCAGGCAATTTACTGCTGATGTTTTAGTTACAGATGAAGCTTTATCTGTTTGAAAAGGATTACAAAATATTCACAATACACACCTCAACAATCCGCACGCAATTGAACGAGACCCCTTCCAAGACTGTTTTTCACGGAATATTTGGATAGAAATTATAGATGAGCGTTCATATTATCCAATCTTACGGACGGTTTACAATATCTCGAATTTCTTCGCAATGTCCTTCCCGCCTTTGTTGAAAATGTACCCCTAGCTGTCCAACAACGCTTGGTAGGGCACCTTCTCACTTTCGGCTAGAAGGTTTCCGTCAAGTGCATAAAGTACGGCGGATTGGACGGGGTTGATCAGTAGCATGTCCTCCGCGGTCTCCTTCTTTAAACCCACTTGACTTCTTTGTGTGGAGCTATTTAAAAAATGATGTGTACCGTACTGAAGTGGAAACCGTCGAGGGTTTGCTAGAGCTAATCACAGCTGCCGCGAATAATTTTCGTTTACAAGAACAGCAACCAGAAGGAACATTGGCTTTAGTATGGCAAAATTGGATAAGCCGTGCTCAATTGTGTGTACAAGTCAAGGGACAAAATTTCGAACAGATTTTGTAATAAGGTATGTGCTATTTTTTATAAATTTCATGTTTCTAATAGCAATTAAGTTTTTTTTATATATTTATATATTAAAAGCCCCAACCTGCGTTGAATTACACCTACCATATCTACCCATATATTATTAGCTTTTGTAACATTTGTTTACTGTAGGAGATTTTATTTATATTAGCTTAAAATACCTTTCTAAAACAGTAAAAAAAAGCAATTAAGTAGACATAAAATTAATATATTCAAATTTTGTATTACTATAACATGCAGCTTTGTAATGAATTATTTATAAAAAGAGCTTCTTACAAAACCATAATGCAATTAACATATTCAAATATCACACAATGGTAATAGTATAAGCATAGCCATCATCATCTCCGTGACTCATAAAGTTCATACTAAACTTTAATACTTAAGCCATAAAATTAAATTACAGTTGTTGCTATGCACTTATAATCCTACTAGTCGAGGCAATGAAGCACTAAAAAGGCCAAAGATAGGAAATCTTTTAGGGTAGAACGTATCAGAATGCGGTTTTTTGCATTCGCTTGCAAAAATTATTTATATCATTCGTACCTACTTTGTACCTATTACAAACCGGAAGTTGCATTGCTGCAGCCAAAAATGCATGCAAAAAATGCATCTTTTGAGAGGTCTTTTGGCAAATTTAATAACTTCGTAAATAAGAGTAAGAATTAGCTCAAGTCGGGTCGCTGATCACGATTATGATGTTCAAATTGACCCCCCGAACACCTGGAGCTCAGGAACGCCGACGAACGTCATCTCCGGGGACTATCCCGAACTTTATGCGAGAGAGGAGAGAAACTGGGCACCTGGGGGTTTTTTGGGTCGCTGAATTTGAATATACCATCGGCGAACACCCCACGGACACCTGGTGGGCCCCAACCTGGACACGGAACCATCTTCGATAATTTTTCTGGAAATATCGGCAATAACGAACCGAGAATCGTTATCGGGGCTCTTTGTGTGCGCTGAATACGAATTTTATGTTGAAAACGACCACCCGAATACCTGGTGCGCCCTAACCTGGCCCTGAACGTCATCCCCGAGGGTTTTCCAGATATAATTGAAAAAACCACCCGAAAATCGTTACAGGGGGTTTTTTGGCTCGCTGAAATCAAATATGGCACCGGCCAACACCCCACGGACACCTGCTGCACCCTAACCTGGCTCTGAACGTCATCCCCGAGGGGTTTCCAGACACAATTGAAAAGACCAACCAAAAATCGTTCCATAATTTCATACATTCATTCATGGCTAACTCTCCTCCGGGGCTCTCAAAAAATGTGATTCAATCCTGTAAAAACGACGAGAATAATCTCCGGCTGGATCTCCGAACCTTGCCGAGCGGCCTTCCACTTTTCTCCCAACGCTCAAAACGCTTCAGTGTAAGTATACAAGTATACACAGATACTTTCCCCTACTCCAGGCCCCGCCCAACACGGGTGGAACGAGCAGCTGCTGGCAGTAGAAAGAAGAATTCAGCGACCCGAAAAACCTCCAGTAACGATTTTTGGTTGGTCTTTTTCAATTGTGTCTGGAAAACCCTCGGGGAAGACGTTCAGAGCCAGGGTAGGGTGCACCAGGTGTCTGTGGGGTGTTCGTCGGTGCTATATTTGAATTCAGCGACTCAAAAAACCCCCAGTAACGATTTTTGGTTGGTATTTTTCAATTTTCGGGGATGACGTTCAGAGCCAGGTTAGGGTGCACCAGGTGTCCGTGGGGTGTTGGCCGGTGCCATATTTGATTTCAGCGAGCCAAACCCTCCCCCCCTAACGATTTCGGGTGGTTTTTTCAATTATGTCTGGAAAACCCTCGGGGATGACATTCAGAGCCAGGTTAGGGCGCACCAGGTGTTCGGGTGGTCGTTTTCAACATAAAATTCGGATTCAGCGCATACAAAAAGCCCCCATAACGATTTTCGGTTCGTTATTGTCGATATTTCCAGAAAAATTCTCGAAGATAACATCCTCGTCCAGGTTGGAGCCCACCAGGTGTCCGTTGGGTGTTCGCCGATGATATATTTGAATTCAGCGACCCAAAAAACCCCCGTGTGCCCAGTTTCTCTCCTCTCTAGCATCAGGTTCGGGATAGTCCCCGGAGATGACCTTCGTCGACGTTCATGAGCTCCAGGTGTTCGGGGTCACATCATAATCGTGATCAGCGACCTCGAAAACCCCCGAGTACCCGACTTGAGCCAATTCTGACTCTTATTTACCAAATTATTAAATTTGCCAAAAGACCTCTCAAAAGATGCATTTTTTGCATGCATTTTTGGCTGCAGCAATGCAACTTCCGGTTTGTAATAGGTACAAAGTAGGTACGAATGATATAAATAATTTTTGCAAGCGAATGCAAAAAACCGCATTCCGATACGTCCTATCCTAAAAGATTTCCTATCATAATGCTTTATTGCCTCGACTATACGCAAAGTTTGTAGAATTCTGGTTTTATACCGAATCTCACAAATATCATTACAGAGCTTCTAATGATATGTTTTTTTAACTGAACTTCAGCCTGTAGGATAGTTATATAGTTATATAAATGACTGTAAAATACTAAAGATTAAGGTAGCCATACACGAGCTGGCCTTCCGAAAGAAGTTCAGGTTACTAATGTAAATATGGACATATTCACATGCCTACACAATAATAGTAGTAAGGCTTAGTAAAAATTAATAAAATACGTAAAAGTGGAAACGAAAAATTTGATACAACATATTTCTATATACTTTTCTGTTTTTTCGGTAATAAAATTTCAATGCCGGTCACTATTGAGTAAAGAAATAATACTGTTGAACGTCTACTGTTGACAAAGAACAATATGGGAAATTTTTGAGGCATAAACTACATATTTTTGTACATTTTTTGTATTTCTGTGTTCGCGTAATTAATTGTTATTTATTAGTTAAGGTCTAGATATTCCAGTACAAATCTATTAATAATGAAAACGAGATAATCTGTAATTGAATATATTTTCATAAGAATTATTAAAATAGTCACCATTTTCAGTAACGTTCATTTTGCCCACCATATCTATTATTTGTTATTATACCATTTTTAGCGATACCAATAAAAAAAATATAGAGATGTTAAAATGTACGCATTTAAAGATTATAACTGGCATAATTTTATACATTACATACACTTGGAGCCAGGATTTCGTCGTCTTTTCGACCGTGGCCTACTTTGCAGGCAGTTCAGAAGCAATGCGGCGTCATACCGAGCACAAAATTGATAACAAAATACGGGTACAGCTGTGAATATGACTTTTTTCATAAAAAAACGTTAAATACATTTTTTCATTGTTTGTTCACATTAAAAATCACTAGCTAAAAATTATGAGATGTGAAATAATTATGAAATTACACAAAAACATACAGTGTAACCGTACATTACTGTCCAGAGATGAATATCTTTTTTCTTTATTTTTTTGATAAAACTATTAAAAACAAAATTTTTGTTTATCAAAATAATCGGATTGCAATATTAAATAGTACCAGAACCATTTTACCAAGTTTTACAAAAAGAATGTCATATTAAAAATTTATTTATAATTCAAAAGTAAAAACGAATTTAATGTTGTTTAACCATCATATTAATAATGGGGAATACCACTAAATTTTGTATTTTGCATTTTTAGAGAGTACTCTAAAAAACATTGGATACGTGTCGTAGGATTTGGACTAATATGCAGTTTTATGAGAGATAGTTATTAATTATTTAAAACAACAAGACGTCACGCGTACATTTTTACCAGCTGGCAACAATGCGTGACAATGAAACCACTAAACTCAAACTGAGGTTATGCCATAGTCTATGAATTCTGTCTTGTCCTGGTCTATGGTCCGTGATATTCCTAAACAAACATAATCTATTTGTAATTTAGTTATATTTCTATACTCTGAAATCTCTTGAGTTTTGTATCGGCAGAAAAATAGGTTATGTTATATTGATGGAAGTGACAAATGATCTTTACAGGCATTATATCTGTCTCTATTTATACAGTACTGCATTTCATTTATTTTATTCTAAGACAAGTTGCATGGTATTGCTTTGTTGCCGCATGTTAAAAATGTACATCTGACGTCACATGTACATTAATTTGCCAATAAATTTTTTAAATTTAATTTAATTTAAAAAACAACGAATATAGTCTTTATATATTTCCAAAACAATGTAATTTACTGAGTTTCCAAAAACTTTTCCAACATAGTGGCATTCCTCATTTTATTTTTAAAAAATGAATACTGCAAACGAAACAAAAAAATCAGTCAGTCCACTGACACCTACATCAGTTCAGATTTTCCGACAGGGTGGCAATAGTCTCACTTATTTTGTTTTTCATTAATTATATATTATTTCAGAAAAGCACCTTCTTCATTTTTTTTTATTTCAGATACTCTCAAAGTTCATATATCAAGTATCAACAAAACTATCAGACAAGTCATAACACTCACAGCTTTCTAGATATAGAATTGAGATTTGGAGGACATAATATACAGGGGAAAAAGCAATTATTTTAATATACTCGTATGCATGTAAGTGATTATAAGAATAAGAACAGCTGATTAGGATTACATCATTAATTTGACAAGAAATGAATAGGGGAATATTGACAACCTCGGAAGTCCCGATTTGATCATAACATCAATTATATTTTACTTCAAAAGGAGCTAGAGTAATACAAATAATTGACAGTACATTGCAATTTTAGTTTTTAAATAAATTTGATTTCTTAAGAGGACTAAATTAATATACAGGGTGAGTCAGTCATAATGTCATTAATTTTAAGAGGAGATAGGGAATAATGAGTATAATGCCAATACGCGATTAAAAAGAAATCTAAATGCATATTTACACCGAAAAAAATATTTTTAAATGATTATTTAAACCCCCTTTTCAGACTGGCACTGACCGCTCACAGCCTTGGTTGAAATATTTTTCTAGTACCTACTTACCTAGGTTTTAGACATCACAAATAAATGGATGTACTGGCTATTTTAGAATATCATTTTTTCTCGCTCAGTTCAACTTCAGCCAATAATAATTTAAAATGTTAATATCCAATGAAATCAAATAATAATAATCAAATAAGTTAAAAATTGCAAGTAACGCGGTCCACTCAGGTTTTCCTGTAGAAAATACGGTCCAATCAATCGATGCCCGTACACTCCTGCCCATACGTTGACAACAAATCGTCTCTGAAAGCTAAACCAACAAGTAGCGTGTGGATTTTCATCTGAGCAAATGTAGCTGTTATGAATGAAATTAGTTTAGTTACACTGAAATCACAAAACTTCAACGTATCTAATAATAAACCGAGTAATAAACCATTTACGTACATTACATAAAAAACCTATACCCAATGGGTAAATTATTAAGAGAAGCTGAAAAGTGTTTCGTGTTTAAATACTAAGTAATAAAAAACCATCGTGTTGTCGACAGAAAACTGTCCAAGACCGAGATGGCAAATGGTACTAACCTGTTTAAAATGCCAATTCGAGTAAAACTGCACTCATCCGCCCAAAGCACTTAATTAATAAAATTAGGATGAGTCGCAATTTGATTTAGATGGCAATAATTGCAAATTTTAAGACGACTGGGGAAATCAGCAGTATCTAAAGCTTGAACTTTCTGAAAATGATGCGGGTTCAGTGAGTTTCCTCATAATAATATGCAGACTTTGCTTTGGGATAATATCTCCAATCGCCTTGAAATGGTTCTTGTAGAAATGGTAGGCTGCTCTCAACTAAATTTAAAACTCTCGTCTCACCCGACGCAGTTTCACAGACCCATATCGTGAAAGCACTTAGGTCCATAAAGTTCGCGCATCTGGTAGGTAGACATCTCCAATATTCCGCAACACCGGCATTCGCATTTCGCAAACATTCTCCGTATAACACTACTATTTCCGCATATTCCGAAAATTTGTAAAATTATGCATTGATAATTTACGACGAATACGCGAGACCGAAATAAACAAACTACTGCTTACTGCTTGTATTCTCTCCATCCCCCCTCCAAATGTGTGGCGTATTCTACAAAATTCGAAGGAAAGAAATACGGGAAATTCAAAGAGTGCTAAATTGGGGTAAATTTAAATAACCCGTTAGAGTGTTAGACGATATTATGTATGTAAACATGATGTGGCAACTATGTTTAATCCGGTATTCAATTGTCGTATGGGTGCGTCATCAGAAAGTTCGTAGCGCACCAGGAGCATATGATTCGGTCAAAATGAATTAACTAAGTAAAATATTGTAACAATTTGGGATACCAACCAAACTGATTAGGCTATTGAAAATGAAAAGGTGAATGTTCGGAAGGTTTTACTATTGACACACGACTGAGACAAGGAGACTCACTCTCAACAGTTCTTTTTAATTTAGTACTAGAAAAGGTCATAAGGTATAGTCAGTTGAACAGAGAACGACACAATATTGTTTAAAAGTCACCAAATAGTAGTAGAATTAGAAGAAGTAACGAGAAAACTTGTGGAGGAAGAACGTAAAGTGGGATTGCAGATAAATCAAGAGAAAAGTATGCTTTTGAGAACAAAAAAAAGATACCAATTTCAAATTGAGAACACAGAATGGAGATGAAGAAGTTCAAGAATATCTATATCTGGGGGGCGCTAATAACAGCTAACTGTGATGAGGAGCAAGAAATTAATAGGAGAATAATAAAAGCAAATAGAAGTGAATGGAAATGTGTCCAGAGAAGTAAAATTTAGAATGTATAAAACAATTTTGAGACCGACAGCGCTGTATGGCAGTGAAACCTAGATCCTCAATAAGAAGTCAAGAGAAAACCTTTTAAGGTGTTAATGGAAGATCTTAAGAAGAATTTTAGGGGGCAAGGAGATGGAGGGAGTCTATGTAAGGAGAAATAATGAGGAAATATATGCAATGTACCAGGCACCAACAATAGACGAAGTTGTAAAAGCCAGAAGAGTGCAGTGGCTAGGGCATCTACAACGTACGGAAGATGAAACAACAGTTAAAAAAATGTAGGGAGTATACCAAATTATAACAAAAAAAGAGGAAGACCGAGGAAGCGGTGGAGAGAGGCAGTGGCAATAGATCTAAGGGAGAAAAATGTAACAGATTGGAAAAGAAAGACGAAGAACATAACGGAGTGGAGAATAACGCAGCTCTGGGCCTGAAAGGTCTGTAACCAGCTTTATATATATTCCATCATTTTAATAATACCCTGAAGTAGTACTCCTGAAAATGAAATGAAAAAGAATGTATACAGGAAAATAAAATAGTGCTTAAATGTCGCATATATTTATCCTAAAGCAAATTAAAGAAAGCTTTTAGAATAAGTTCTCGAAAATTAGGACTAAGTTGCCTTCTTCATTCATGTTTGTTTGTTATTTTACCACTTGTTTATTACATTACCTGGAATCTAAAGCTGTCTTGGTACAGCGGCAACTATCTTATTTAGTCTCAAATAAGTGTCTCATAATTTCGCCGGCAATTTCTCGTATAACATCACACTGGCACTGCTCAACAGGATACTTTTAATCTCTGCGTCGCCTACTACCGCTGATATATAAATGCATTTCAGTTTAAGTAGTTTTGATGTATCTCGTCTCGAGAGGCTATAACTCAGAAATTTATTCTATTTGAAGAGTTATGTGAGCAGTTTCAGTTTATATTTGCACAGGTCAGACATAAACATAAATTTGTATAAAAGTTGGATGTATCTACTTTAAGATATTAAAATTTGCTTGAAACAATGTCAAGATAATAATATTTATACGTGGCCAGACGTAAAACTGCATTTCATAGTAAAATGTTTCCTTTAACTAATAGTGTGTATTTTACTTTTATTGAAGGAACATGTCATTTTGTATACCTAACACATTTTATATAAAAAGATAAAGAACTACAAACAATCAATTACAAATTAATCATACTTATATGAATTACATTTTTGTACAATTTTTATTTACAGTACAATTAATAGAATTACTTATCAATTAACAAATATTAAGACAGAATTTGTCCTGTCCATTTTCTCTTTGCTCTGCAAGATTTGTAAATTCAGTATCACTAGTACTTTAGGAGAGAGCACCTACTAGTTGAAGGCGTATTAGTGCCAATATTTTTTTGCTATTTCCACTTTGTTGGACACTCAATTTTCAATACAGCCTTCGGCAACAGTGGTTGATTTCCAACTAGCAGGGCGCTTAATATTAGTTATACCTGCTCCAGCGTCGGCTAATAAAGTAGCCGAAGAACGCCGAAAACAATGCCCGGTATATTTCTTTGGGTTTGGTAATTTAAGACAGTTTGCTATTTTGTACGGAATCTGACCCAACGTATTTTTCCCAACCACTTGCTTGAAACATTTATTATTGTTATAATATAAAAAAAAGTCAATGTTCAGTATCCTGTTGATGAAGGGTCGCATATCTTCTGTATATATCTAAATATCTTGGTGACTTGTTTTCATTATCAATTATACTAAATATGCGTTGTATTTCAATATTGAATTCTTTTATAGATACCAGTAAAGTTTTGTCCAAAACCTAAATATCATCTATTGTTATGTTATATAACTCTTCTCTACGACACATATGCCAAAAATCAGCCCCATCTAATTAAAAAATAATGTAGGTACATTTTAGTTTACTTTTGAAGATGACAACTTACTTTGATCATTAAAAATATTTCATGGGGGGCATCTCTCAGAAAAGTCAATATTCTTGACTTCTCCGGTTTGTATATTATTTTCTTTTTATGAATGTTATTGATCTTGAATATTTGCTAATGTCGATGTTATGAAGCAAAAGTACCGTTACCTTTAACATTGACTAATACGACCACAAAAAGGACGGTTTACAGTTCTCACATTTTTCCAAAGAAATATGCTAGAAGCAAATTTTCAGTGTGGTGTTTCACATTTTTAAAGGAACATCATATAACGAAAAGTCATAAGTTTTATATCATTTTTTTTTTTCGATTTTCCCGGCAACAGGCATCCTTTAGCTTCCTCCGTCGCTTTAAAAAAATCAGAGGGCGCAATCGAAATGTCTTCTGTACTTCTATCACTCTTAAAATTCATATTTACTAATAATAAATGAAAAAATCTATCACTTTACTAGAGGCTTTTTGCGTATTAAATTGTTGATATTATTGCTAGGCTTCCGTCTCAACTCTCAATTCGGCTCCAACAAAAATTACTTAATTTTAGTTATGGAGACACAAGTACATAATATGGTGTAGATCAAATTTATAAGTGATCTAAATACTAGCTGTGTATAAAGTTTTGTATAAATCTTGTGCCCCATAATTTGTTTAATACTCTAAGCATGTAATAGCTTATTTTATTATCTTCACGCTAATATGGGTTTTAAACGTCTATTTACGCCCTTGATATATAAATAACTATTATTTTCAACCAGATATCTGAATGATGACTACTAATTTTTTTAAATCCTAAGTGTCACATTTCTGTCTTCTGATTCTCGTCTCGACTTTCCTGCTCGATTTTCCTGCCGCCTACTTGGATTAATATGCGAGTTTAGTTATTCATTAAAATGTATATAATTATAAAACTTAAATTGGATATTATTATAAAATTAAAACAAAAATCTAGATAGGTATATATTGAAAGCTAATTCCTATTGATATCATTGTCAGCTAGTAACGTAGGGCCAGTCTAAGGCATGGCCAGTCTCTATTTTCGGAAGCTTCAAGAAGGAACCTATTTTTTTAAAGAAAATCTGCTCTTGATACCCTAAAACTTTATTGCATAGCTTGTCATGCCTCCACTGTACTAGAAATCTAAGGTTTACAACATTTACGTCAGTTATTATATTTTTTAATCATCTTGACTCTGTATGACTCAGTAATCATAAAAGATCTACTTCTATAAGTTTTGGTATACTCGCGTCAAGAATTCAGACGTCTTACGTCACGGCTGACGTTACACATTTGTTTTTATTTTCAAAGTAATTTTCGATATTTGGTCGCGTTAAAAACAATCATATTTTGCAATTTAGTGCAATATATAGTACTAACTTTTAGTGTAGTATATAGTTTTATTACTATCAGTTGCAGTTTCTTAAATATTTTGATGAAAATATAATGAATTATTCATTTGTTCGTATGGCGTAAGTCGTCTGAATTCTTGTCGCGAGTATATCTGGAATTTCTATCACAATCTTCTCTTCTAGAATATTAATGTCATTGACCTTCATTTTCAGGAATTCATCTTTTCTATATGCACCAGAAATTACAATAATAAGTGCAACAAAAAAGGTCATTAAATACCTCTGATATTTTTGACAATCAAAGAGTCATGTAATATTATTTTGCATGTAAAAAGTAAAACAAAATGCTGCTTACTTTCATATTCAGAAGTTCTTCAGGTGCTTTAGCCAAAAAATTATAGATATTTTGTCTTAAAAAGTACAACCGATTTCTTCGATTTGATAGCTATATTTTGTTGCTTCAAAAACATCGTGCGTTTTTGTGGTGACATTAGGGCAGATAAATTTGGAATGCTTTTTATCGACAGCAAACTTCCTTCTACTTTGTGAGCTGACTCCTGCAACTCCGGTAGTGTAGGTACCACATTCTTCGCTATTGGAAGATTCAGAACTCATTTTAATACACTTTCGTGTATGAAACTGTCCAGAAACTTCAGAAAATAATATTTGTATTCTTTGTGTTGATTTTGTGTTATGCTATAGGAACGACATAGCAACCATATTTCAAAAATCTGTTTCAGGTGGAAGGTATCAATTTTGCAATAAAAGTTTATTACCAATAAGTTTTCTCTATCTCTTAAAATAAAAAAGTTAGACAGCCTTAAAGTTTGAGCACTTAACAGGTTTTTTTGTTATTACTCATAAAGTTGGCCATGGATCTCAAATTTGTTTTTACGAGCATAAAGGCCTCCAAAAATGCAATAAAAAACAATTAAAGATTTTTGACGTGTCTCGCATATTAAGCGAGATACATGGGAGTGGCCCTCTTTTATATATATATTTCATTTCCGAAAGTAAAAATAAATATACCGGTACTAAAGTATATCATAATAAAATATTAATAAATGTGAGATGCAGTTTACATGCAGATCAAAATACAATGTTATCAACGAACACGAAAATATATCTGGATTAGATTTATATTTATAGCTCATATAATTTGTGAATAAAGCATGTATAGAAATTGTTAATGTGTTCCAAATGAGTAAAGTATTTTGTAACGTTATGGTTTTTTATATATGTATTAACAATATTCTGTGAAACTAACTACTTTGCGAACTAAAGCTCCGACCAGCGTTGAATTAATAATACAGTAAAAAATGTTCCAAAAGCTAATAATAAAGAATATATGGGTAGATATTGTGGGTGTAATTCAACGCTTGTCGGGGCTTTAGTCCGCAGAGTAGTTAGTTTCACACAATATTGTTAATACCTAAAAATATATAAAAAACGATTACATAAAGGGCAAAAAATGTTTATTAATTAAATCGGTAATTGTCATGTTTAATTTAAATTCATTGACAGGTTAAAGTCACTTTTGACATTGTCGATATTTAATTTCAAATAATTTTAATTTATTGGTGTAATAATTTTTATTGTTATATATTTGACTCAACTTAAAGGAGGCCACCTGAAGAAGCATTCCTAAGAATGAAGAAATAGGTCATATTTCATCTATTGTGGTTGAATTTGTCGTATTCCCACTGCCAAAAAGTGAAGTTAGATATTTATAGAGTGTTTCATTAGCAGGTTAGTAGATTATTTTCTTTAGATAATTATTGAATACAGCTTTGTCTGTGGAATTGTTCATTAGCATACCTAGACGTTTGGTATCAGACAGCATACATATGACTTTCATATATGACAGGAATTGTAGGAGATTTGATATATGTTAGCTTAAAATACCTTTTTAATACAGTAAAAAATGTTACGGTTTTTATACCGAACAGGAATTTAATCATGTCAGTTTTCTATCTCAATTTGATTCGAACTTAAAAAAATTATGGCTGAATTAGTGTTTCTATACAAATTGTTTCATAAACGAATTGTTTACAACTTCATTCCAAAGCCACATTTAGAATTCGATCTTTTAATGAAAGAAACAAGACATTTCCCACCTATAGGTGGGACATCGTCGATTATTGTTAATATTGTTGCTATTATTAGTTTCAATAAAATTTAATTCACCAACAACAGAAGAATATTAAGTGTGTCGGCGACACCTTGCACTAGTGGCATACAGATGCCGACTGCATCAGTTTCTGCCAATATCAAAATGTGTTGAACATGTGTTGAAATACGAAGATGTACGGATAAGGTACTGATTTATGGAAAGTGCGACAAAAAGTTCTTTTTGAACGACATTGAACAACTGCTATAGTGCCTTGGTGATAAACGTGAAGCCGTGTTTATAAGTAATTGTGTACATTTACATATATTTTTTTCTTACTCTGTGGTTTTTTCCCGACGAAAGGAATCCACCTGGTCGTGGTCGTCAGGCCGAGTACCTCGTTTTAAACAAAAAGAACGGTGTAATTAAATAGATAAATAAATAAACATGTCCTTTTTAAAATATACGGTTTATTTACAGCACATTTTTTTAAATGTAACTGATAACATTGCATTATTAATATAAATATATATATAAAGCTGTTTACAGGCCTTTTAGGCCCAGAGCATTACCATAAATAGCAAAGTAATAATCATAACACCATTAAATGCTTAATCCAACTAACACTTCGGTAACTTCTAACACAAGCGGTAAAGAAGTAAAAGTCTTCATTAGTTCCATCGAGTCCCCAGGGAAATGTATTAAGGCAATAACAAACCTCTCCGCAAACCCTACGCTAGAGAATGTCTCGCGCTCTTTCACGAAAATGTAAAAAGATAGCCGACTTATGTGTTATTAACTCGGGAAAGGAACGTAAAACAAGGACTAGGTGGTAAATGATAAAGGGCATAGAGGGCTATTTTGAGCTTCAAGAGGAAAGTTGGCACTACGGGGTTATGAACAAAGTATATAAAAACATAAGGAAATTGTAGCGTGCGACCTGAATATGAGAAAGCTAAAACGTGAAAGAATCGCAACCACTGGCGCAACACAAGTACTTTATTTTCTGCGGCCATGGGTAGGTAATGTGAAAAAATTGTAGTGTGCCACAGTTGTGTCTCTAAGCAAGAAAACGTTTTATTTATAAATGGTAGTTAGGGCCTACCAACGTAAGTCGTTCCTGGGCGCAAATGCCGCCTGCTTAATAATAATATGCCGCCCCCTCTCCCGCACAAGTCTTCGACTTCTGGGCTAATCCTCGTGATTAGAATGAGGGGTAGAGATATTATTATTAATTATTATTATTAATACTATTACTATTACTATTACTATTACTATTACTATTATTATTATTATTAATACAGTAAAAAATAACATTTTAGGTCAATGAAATAAGTTAAACAGATTCTTATAATCGCGTCGACGACGAAATGTTTAAAAGTAAGTTTTCCGATTCGTGAATTGATTTATTTAATTGATTGGTAGTATTCAACATAGACTAATTTTATGTCAGTTCATATAAACTGTATTGCATTACTAAACTGTAGACGTATGAGACTATAGTAGTTTTAAATTAACTAGAGAGAGTGATTTATTACCTTATAGACAAATTTTGCCATGTGAAAGATTGTTATTTTAAGAGAAAACCGTTATTTAAACATTAGTCCAATTTTGTCTATTTAAGGAGTTAGTAAGCTTCAAACTTGTGGTTCCTTTATGAGGGCATATCAAACAAATTGCATCAAGATAAAATAATACTTCGTCGTTGTAAAGTTACAGCGGACCAAGAACAACATTTACTATAATTACATATGTATTTCCCTGATTTTGAGTTTTGAACAATTTTTTAAACTCTTAAAATCGGATATATGTCCAAATAACGTTATTCTCTTAAAATAACATGATCTTTCATATGATAATGTTTGTTGGTGAGCTAATAAATAACCGTGTACGTATAATAACTTTCCGGGTTGTTATGCTGTGACCTAGGTAACTGATCATTGCAAATAATGGAATTAAAGTGCACATCCCTAACTTTAGATGGAATTATTTGTCCTGCCCTTGTTGTCCTCGGGCTAGGTTGCTTGAGGTTAAAGAGTTACCAGTACTCCTGAGTCTGCCTATATAGTAATATTGGTGCACATTAATTCTGTTACTGACAGCAGTTGACTTAGTCATGGGATAGTAACCGGAAAGTCACTACAGATAATAGGTTCCTACTGTTTCAAATAATTTTCTTACAATTTCTATAAATAAAGTCGTATTATGTTCTGTGTTGCTAAATATCTAAGTACGCTAATAATACAATAATATAAAATACAAGAGAGCATAGATTAGTGTCTTGAGGCACCGCAGAAGTAAGCAGGTTGGTATTAAGATGCTACGTCATATCTAGTAGTAGCTTTGCCGTTAAGGTTCACATTATGTTAATTAGACTTCCCTTTATATTTTAACAGAAAATTGATTAAAGTTTTAATTACATTACATTACTCGCAATTGCAAAATATGTTTTACAATTCTTCTTTCTCATATTAAATCATCAAATAAAAATGTTTTAAAATTAATGTATGTTATAACTTCATTAATTATAGGGAATTAAATATTTTTTTTAATTACTAATTAATTTTTTCATACCAAAGCAAAATACTTGTTACTTATTTGTTTCTCATTTGTAAACGTCAGTTTATCAAAACACCGTATTAATCAAGAAAATGTATTTTTACAAGCTACTAAATTGTCAAATTTCTTAACTGTCCATTTTACAAATTATCGTAATCATCATATAAGTTAAAAATCATGGTACAACTGTTATTTCCGTTAATACTAAATTGGGATAATGAAATAGTTGAAATTAAACCAGCTAGTGGTGCAGAGATTGCTGAAGTAGAAGATGACAGAATAGTATTTATAGACTCTACTAGAAAATAATATTTCGATATTTCGATTTTGTTATTGTTGGTAATTTCGCTTGATTTCAATCCCCCTGCACGTTTTAGTAAAAAAATGTATTCACCCATGTCTACAACCATAGTTGCCCAGATAGGCAAAATGAATGACCAGTATATAACTCTGGTTGTTTTAAACCTAAAAGTGTCCCTATTTGCTTTGGGACAGCGCTAATAATATGCTGACCAGCATTAGGGAAAATCCGCTTTCCATTCCGATATGTTACGAAAATCATAGGTTTTCTGTTTTACGAGATCAAAGATTTATGTATTTTCTATACAATATGCAGGACTCGAAAGTGTAGCCATCATCGGTTATGGTAAATCTTCTTGTTAAATCTTTTTTATTTATTTATTTAAATTACAACAACCCACGAGACTAACCAGTTTAGGGATGAGGACATTATACAGTAGATGTAGATAAAAAAATTAGTAAGGAATACAATTTAAAACAAAAGTTATTCAAAAAATATAAAATTAATAAGAAAACATATTAAAATCAAAATATCTACCAGTATATAGAAACATAACTATAACAGGAAAAAAGCAAAAATCTCAGACGTATCAGTAAAATAATTATACGACAAAAAGACGCAATTGTACAACAAACATTTCTATAAGAAATACATTAAAAGTACATCTAAGAATAAATGTTTTTGATTTGCTGAATAGAACAAACAAATATATCAAGTGAATCCTCGATATTATGGTAGTGTTTAACCATTTGGTATAATGGTGACAAGATCAGCTTAAAAACATGATTGTTTCTTAAATTAAATGTAGGTACTCTAAAAAATATGTGAAAGAATCTCCTCAGATTTAATGTAATTATATATAACCTTGAATAGGAAAAGTATTGAACAAACCCTACTCGATGAAAAACCACAAATTAATACTCTGCAACAAAATCTCATTAGCTATTCCTCTAGTGGCATATCCTCCATCATCAAAATTGCAGACTTCAGGAATCTGCGTTGCACTTTTTCTATATATAATATAATAACTTTAGCGTATCTATATTTGCAAAATGTTTAGAATTCCGTAAACCTAAACTCTTATAAGCAGACTTAGTGATGCTATTTATGTATTCAATGAACGATAGCTTTTCGTCAAACAGTACTACAAGATCTTTGACAAACTCAGGTCTACATAATGTGATGTTGTTAAGCTCATAATCATTTATCATTTATTTTTATGTCGCAATATCACAGTTATGTATTTGCCCATATTTTCTGTGTCACTCATAGTCATGCAGGGAGATAATTTCATCACATCGACAACAACCATAGAGCAACCAATGGTTCAACAGAAATTGTTCAATCTCTTTAGTGTTTTTGGAATGTAACATTCTTTCTTTCATTTGAGAAATGCAATTACCTTTAGAAATCTACAAATGTCAACTAAACATCACATTTTGCCATATAATTTTAAATAAAAAACAAACCTGCGAACTTGAACATTTTCCTCGATTTCTAATCAACTTTTTAGTATAAAGCATTTAACTCATAATGTATTCGGACTGAATCTAATAGATAGTTGATTCATGTAAACCAATAGAACATATTCTATTTACTCCTTGAGAACCTTGAAGATGGTTTCTCTGGTAATAAACTTTAAGCTACGCTGGTAGTCTTTTTAATAATTGCTTCGAGCACATTCATTTTCAAAAAAATAATAAACAGTGAAATAAACAACATACGTAGTCACGATAGCGCTTACAAAGCTGACTACAAATTATTGAGAATTTTTTGTAATCGAAATTTGAATATCTATCTGATATCTACAAATGAATAACATGTAAAATATATAACAATACACGCAAGGTAACGGTTATTAAGGGCTCCAAAAGATGACTGGCGTATCCTGTCCGCCAGTAAAAAAACTATTACTATGCTAGTAGTAGTATCATATAACAGAAAATTTTTAAATTTCGGACACGACAAATAATTAACGTCAATGTGACAGCAATAATAAATCAACAAGGCATTTTGCAATTTTGTTTGCAATAAATCGGCGATTCAAGTTTTTATTTTATTCACAATGTGTTCACAATACATAATTTATATACTGAATTTGAAGTACGTAAATTATTCGGAAAAAAATTTATTGGTCACGAATATTTGTTCAAAAATGATCCTTCACCTTTGCCTTGAATTCGTGATTTTAAAGTTATTTTCTGAAATAATATAAGCGCTAGTGGCATTATAAGTAACTATTTTCAGTTCTCAAATCATTAATTTTTAAAAGCGTGTACTGAAAATACTGAAAGAACACTGAATTTACCGCAAGACTGCAGAAGCATCCAGCAGTTAAATTCACGCCACTGAATAGATGAAATTGCACATCAAAGTGTTTTGAAAAGCTCGCAGGGCATGAATTAGAACACTGGGCGGCTATATGATGGCGGAACAGTAAACACATTTATCCAGAAGCGTATAAAATGAAGATATGTGTCCCTTGTCACACGTTTAAGATATAAAGGATGATAATATTTTGTGTTAATGCCCCCGGAAACGCGGCGGCTTTTATCTATATTAAAAAGAGTTTTTTACATACTGATGAGTTGATGAATACGTAAACGCGGATTGTAAGAGTGGTTAAAATTCTGCCGCGTGTGCTTTAAAGCAACTAACTTGCAATTTTTAGCAGTGGATTAATTATTATTAAATTCCAAAATGCACATATTATTTTTTTGCTGTATTAGAAAGGTATTTTAAGCAAATATAAATCAAATCTCCTACAATTCCTATCAATGAAGTCATATGTATGCTCTCTGATACCAAATATCTAGGTATGCTAATGAACAATTCCACAGACAAAGCTCTATTCAATAATTATCTAAAGAAATTAATCTATCTAAATTTACTAACCTAGTTCAATAAAAACACTATAAATATCTAACTTCACTTTTGACAGTGGGAACTCGAAAATTGAACCACAATAGATGAGATCTGACCTATTTCTGCATTTTTAGGATTGCTTCTTCAGGTGGCCTCCTTTAAGTTGAGTCAAATATCTAACTATAAAAATTATTATATAAATTAAAATTATTTGAAATTAAATATCGACAATGTCAAAAGTTAGTTTCACGCAATATTATTAATACCTAGAAATATATAAAAAAAAGATTACATAAAAGGTAAACATTATTTAAGTAGGTATTTGTCACATTTAATTTAAATTTCTTTGACAGGCAACACTTTTGAATTATTGAATAGAGCTTTGTCTGTGGAATTGTTCATTAGCATACTTAGATGTTTGGTATCAGAGAGCATACATATGACTTCATTGATAGGAATTGTAGGTGATTTGATTTATATGATCTTAAAATACCTTTCTAATACAGTAAAAAATGTTACAGAAGCTAATAATAAAGAATATATGGGTAGATATTGTGGATGTAATTCAACGATGGTTGAGGCTTTAGTCCACAGAGTAGTTAGTTTCACACAATATTATTAATACCTAAAAATATATATAAAAAGAACAAATTAATATTAAATTATTAGAATATACAAAAATATATCAAATTAACAAACACCTTAATTTTTTCTTATCTTTTCGATCCATTACTGATTTTATTACCAGACATATACCTGTTTCGGGCTTGTTAACCATCATCAGTATGCCATGGGTGAGGTAACAGACGAATAACCCTATCTGTTTTAAGTCTGTCTAACCGACAAAAGGGGCCATAAATACGCGGTGTAGACAAGCTACATATAGCGGCCATTCACTACTCCGATGAAAGACTGAAAAGCCACAGACGCGAAGCGTTCTACATAGCAGTAGACACCATTGAAAGCTATCGACCTCTATCGCGATTCGGCGATAACGATATTTTGCAAACACGAAATTCCAGGAAACAACTATTCTACGGGCTAATGTTCCGACCAGCGTTGAATTATACCTGAAAAAATTGTAGCAAACAGCTAGCCACACGTCAGCAACCCACCAGACATATACCGGTTTCGAGCTTATTAACTCTCATCAGTATGCCACAGCAAGGTGAGGTAACCGATGAATAATTCTAGTTGTTGTAAGTCTGTTTAACCCAACAGAATGGGTACGCGGAGTGGCAAAGCTCATCATTTCGTTATCGTCGAATCACGATAGAAGTCGATAGCTTTCATTGGTCTCTACTGCTATGTAGATCGCTTCGTGTCTGTGGATTTTCATTGCGACATAGACTAACGAATAGCCGCTAGATGTAGCTTTGTTACACCGCGTGAGCAAGAAAATTGTTTACCTACAAAAAGTATCTACATAAATGATGTTTTAAAATTTTAAAAATAAAAAAATTCTAGAAGATTTTTGAAAATGAAATAACTTACCTCTCAATATGAATAAATTTTGTATTAAAATCTTTGAGAAATATGAGATTGAAAAAATAAATAGTAAATTTGAGTATTAATAAAAAATGTTCATAAGAAGAGAGGTTGTAATGAGACATCTTTAGTCTATTCAATATGTTTAAATACTCCCATTATCACCAGTGGCATAGAAACCCTGTGACACTCTTCTTTCATTTTAAAATAAATATGGAACGCCACTGTATGTTTTTTAAAATGCATCGTATTTAGATAATTGTGGTTTAAAAATATCTTTGCATTTCATAGTTTGTACGTGGTGTGACCTATTATGTTTCAGTAATACAGGATGTCCCGAAATTAATGCACCATACGGCAAGAGTAGATTCCAGACGACAGAATGATGTTGAAAGTTGATGCAAGATACAGGATGTCATATTTTATTTTCGATATTTGTAAATATTTTTTTAAATATCAAAATATACAGGTTGCAGATCGAAGATTTTTTGGAGGCGAGAAATTCAAATTTGTTTCTATAATTTTAACTGAAACTTATGGAATATCATGCTTCTTTTAACTTTTTTTGCGGTAGTGTATACATCTATACTATTAAAATAATCGATTATTCTATTTTCTTTATAAGAAAAAGGTGTATCTATTTGAAGTCGTTAGGAGTAACCATTTTCGAAATAATCTTATTCGAATTATTCAGTGCACCGAGAAAAAATTGTTTTGGTTTCAGGTAAAGCGTTTTTTCTACTAAAAATACAGCAAAATTTTACTTAAAGAAGTGACTGAAAATGGTTAATTATGACTATATGCAAAATTTTAAGACTGAATTTTCAAGTTTCCTTTAGCTCTTAATACAAATATGCACAAAACACGAAATGCAGAGATATTTTAAACAAACAATTACTTGAATGAATACATTTTAAAGAGAATTTCAAAGAATAATTATTTGTTAAAAATAATCAAAACTAAGTATCTTACGTTTTTTATAATTAAGGGAGTGGTGTACAATTTTTATTGTAAATAAAAGAAGAGTGACACAGGGTTTATACGTCACTGGTAATAATGGGAATATTTGAACATACTGAATAATTAGACTATACACATTTCGTTACAACCTAGAACTATTGCTGTTTATCATGAAAAGTTTCCGAGTAAATAAATAATGTAATAAAGATTTCGAAATCTTTGACACATACCTTTGGAAATTGTGAAAGCTATAACGGAAACCATATTTCTGCGAGATTGTACGAAAATCATAATCAGCTAATATATAACATAAACCGTTATATAAATAGAAGCGTATGCCTACACGAGTGAAAATCAAATCGTACGGCTGAATCGGCCGTAATTCGGAATATCTACTGTTCAAATTTTGGAAACAAAGGCCATCCCTGCGGACTTATTAAGCCATGGCTTTCCAATTAAACGATAATAATATGATGATTATAACAATCCGAACTGTTTGTATCTTTGATCCCTGTGCGAGCCCATCCGTACAAATTATGTAAATGTGGGATTTTCGAAATAGTTACTATAGTAACTGGCAGCGACTCGATAACGGTCTAATAGCGCAGGCAGTTGCAAACGATAACCGCTAAACTCTTGTCACCCTTTACAGATGGACTAGATATGGACCAGCGCCGGCTGATTATCGTTGTCGTCCGGAATTATGAGGTTTAGTTGAAACTAATACGCAAATTAATAATTAATTCCTGGACCCTTTGCCATAGTCGGAAGTCATAAACAATTCCTTTTAGACGTAATTCGGCCATAAATATTTACTAATCCCGTATCTCGATGATCCTTGCTCGCTAATATTCTAATTCACGTTACTGCCTTGGACGCGTCAACATGTTTCACTTGGCAGGTTTTAATACCCAAAAACTATCATTCATTGGCATTTCTAGTACTTATCTATGTACATAGCATTAATATATTAATTATATATACAGGTGTCCTGATCTACAACAAGATAGATAGAAATATCATCTTGTGTTAAGACAGTGAGATAGAGAAATTAACATTTCCATGGTTGTCAGACATTGGGAATATCTGTTTGCTTAATTTTATATAAACTGAAATGTTCCTACTACAAGTATCCACTGAATACTCATATATAATAGGACTAGTTTTCCTATTAAAAGCCATCGAATTACACTTACAGAAGTGCGGCAATATATTTTTAGCGCACCTATGTGATATATTTATCACAGATAAATACAACTTGAGACGCCTGCTCGTTCTAAAATTGTATTGTATTGATGGTTACCATTCAAACTACATTATCTTAACCAGAGTGAAGTTGGATGACTCTTGCACGTAATCATTGATATGGAGGTGCCATGTTAGTACTAACTTGCTGAATGAGTTGAAATCTTGACAATTTTGCAACTTCCAAGTTGTATCCGGAATGGCAAGTACCGATTTACGAGCCAAAAAGTGAGTACCTAAAAGTTGTAAATCATTTGGATCAGGAGATAAAGAATATAGGAAACGTGAACTTAGAATTCCTTCTACTTTCATTAGGACAGTATTAAACCAGGTCTATTGAACACTCTGTATGCGCCCAGTGCTCCGCCATTGATATGTGTTTAACCTCGTTGTAACGCATCTCTCTGTTTGTTTAAGATATACCTTACCGGATATACGAGACGTTGCATACACCATGCTCTTGAAATGGAGTTCTTCTGATGTCTGATTCAATATTTCTGTTTACTACCTTTTACCATTTCCTAAGACAGTCGTTGGATGTAGCAGTCGTCCTTCCAAGTATTCTAGCTCGAATTAGTCCGTACCTGAAGCACTAATATGTTGATGATATTTTTTTCCTGGTGATAAAACTCAGAATTCAAAAACCTGCTAATGTGAGTACGCTTTCTATATGTGACCTAAAGCTTTACCTGGTTTGTCTTTCACAAGGACATCTAAAAATGTAAGTAAACCGTTTTCATTCAACTCTATAGTGAAACTAATGTGCGAACACATCTATAGCAATAGCTATAGACATATAAAGGGCTAGTAGGCGCAACCTTCCTAAAATCAGCCGCACGTGGAATATACTTCAAAGTCCTGGCAGCATAGTTTACAGCATCCTGTATACACTTTGGGCAGATAGGGAATCATGTTAGTACCTGATTAAAGGAACACGAGTCCTACCTAAGGGACAGCAACAATCAGAAATCCACAGTTGCAGAACATAGAGCAGCTACAGAATATTCAATAGATCTGTGTAAAACCAAGATTTTGGAGAGAAAGAGAATTAAAATATGGAATAATAGCTATACCAGAGGTTTTACACATAAACTAATTGTTGGTTAATAGTTATCGTGACACTTCACTTCACTTTCAATTTTATAAAACTATGAGAAACTATACTAACTCTGCAATAAAGCGAGAGAGAAAAGGCATATTATGCATGCCAATTAAAAGACACTAATTCTAAACCTCTCTGGAATACTTTAAAAGCCTATAATGTGATCTCTAATAAATCTACCCCAATACCCGAGAATTTTAAAAATCCTGATAAAATTAATACCTATTTTATATCTTCATATTCTTCTAAAGATCCCCCAGAGCCGCTGTTATCTTTTTATAAAAATTCAAAAGTCGTACATACTAATTTTAAGTTTCATGAAGTAAATGATTTATTGCGCTTAATGAAGATCGATTGAGTTCGAGATTGATAAAGTTGTGTTGCCCTCATATTATTCCTTATATATCAGATATTGTTAATTATTGTTTAAATAATAATACTTTCCCAAGTTTATGGAGAATTGCTGTAGTAAAGCTGTTGCCTAAAAAACGAAATCCACTTAAATATAAAGATTTGCGGCCAATTAGTATTTTGCCAGTTTTATCGAAAATTTTGATGAGCTATGGAGGTAAAAGAACATTTGAACTCAAATTCATTACTACCTGAAACTCAATCCGGATTTCGCAAAGGTCATAGTTGCACGGCTGCTGTTCTTCATATTATTGATGATATCGTAAGATCCATAGATAACGGAAAATGTACTGTGTCTTGCCTTGCTTGTCTAGCGATATGCATATATAATTAATCTTTGATCTTTAAGCGTTTTATTAATGTATCTATGTCTAGGTTTTTAATTTATTTACTGTATGTACTGTCCATGTATATATAGTAATTTGGTAGAACTTTTGAAATAAATTTAATGAAATTTGTAAAATTTTGTCTTTAAATATGATAATAAGTTTCTCCAGATATACTTTATACATATTTCAAAACTAACAATTTAGATATATGCACACTAATAATATTGAACATTTCAATTATAATTTCTTTTATATTTGTTAGTAAAGTAAAATTTTCATAGCATTTCATTCTTAGTAAATTCTATTTTATGACAATATATATCAAACATGTCATGCAGTTCATGGTTCCTATTTTGTTTATGTACGCTAAGAAATCTATTATATTTACTTCATAAATAATCATGGAAAAAACAATTTTCAAACAATTTACGTCAAAAAGGTTTTTGCTTAGTCTAATTTCACAATACATTGCAATAATAATGGCACGACCTCATCAGTTTTGGAAGTTCTGAGTAGAAATTTCATTAGATCTCTATTGGCGAATGGAACAGCTAAAACTAATGTTAAATATTGAAAATGGATTTCATTATAAATATGTCAGCAATTCCAAATAAATCGCCAAATACGTTTAAAGAGTACCGTTATTATTGCATTAGATTGTAGCATAGATTGCGATTTTGTAACACAGTTTTGCATTTTATAGTGGTTGTATTAAACCAATGGCTGCTCTTCGTATGAAGCAACTACCCCATAATTTTCAATCCGAATGCCTACTACATTTATCAAAAATCAATGAAACGAAATAAAATAATTGCCTCAATCTTAGCCCTCCCATGTTATAACGTACCTCTGGTTTATATTTCAATATCTCGCCGTTTCTGTTTCTACCCGCGTGGGGAGTCCGGGTTACCCACCAATCGCATCACAATGAGGCCGAATTTTCCGAGCCTCAAATTGCGTCGCACAGGTCTATACGTTATGGTTTCCCCCACCACGCGAGACGGTTAAAATCGACGTTTTTCGCTCTATGTCCGCTTGAGACTGAGGCCCGATTTCTGACGCCTCAAGTTTTTAGTTAAACGGCAAATGAACGATGTGATAGTGGCTAGTGACCGTAGGTAACTTGTGAACTGTAGATTATTTACGTGTGTGATGCGATTAATCGATTGTTCAAGTGTTAATACTTTTATTTATGTGTTCTGAATTTCCAGTGGTTAGTATTAGTGGTTGATTAGTTGAATGTGACTTCTTAAATATTCTGAAGATTAGGTGGTAAGCGCGGTGGTAAAGTTTTAGGGACAAGGCAAGTATGATTAATTTAAAGAAATAAAAAAACAACTTCCTTATAAGGTAAGACTAAATTTAACATAGAATAGGAACCTAATTTAAATATATATTATCGATAGGCTCGTCGATAGTTATTTATAATAATAAATCCCTCTCACGATATTGCTTTATCTCAGTTTGAAACGCCTTTTTCAACAAAACGACAAATTTTGAATAATCGACCAACGCCTTAAAATATCCCGAATATGCAAACAAATTTTCGGAAATATCGTTTGATTGTTTACTACGAATGTATCCAAACATATTTGACATAGATAAGTTGAAAAACGAACTTTATGTTTTGTACAGAGACGAACAATTATATATAATTTAGAAGTTCAGAAAACTGTAGAAATATTATACAAGGAATTTATATTTTCGGAAACATACAAATTATTTTGCTTAGTTTTAACAATTCTTGAAATAAGTGTTTCAGTAGAACGAAACTTTTCGTGCCTTAAGCACATTAACTTTAATTAAGAAATATGATGACACAAGAGCGCTTAAACAACTTCGATGATGGCTATAGAAAAACAACTATTGCAAAGTCGATTCCCAATTTTATAAAGACATTATAAATAAATTTGCGTATTTAAAAGACCGACGAATAGACTTGTTTTATAAGAAGTGAAAGTATCAAAAAATGTTTGGTAAAAGTGGCATTGTTTTGCATGTAAATAGATATGTAGTTGAAAATTGGTTTTTATATTTTTTTATATTTATTAGTATTTTAAACACGTAGGAACAATTTTTTAAATTATTAGATGCAAATAAAAATCGGAGTTCTGATATTATTTAGTTTTTTCATTTATGGTTATAGTAGGGCTATTGGCAAAGACCTCCATAATAAAAAATGGTGAACACGTCAAGGAATATTATTTCAGGGGAGACGTGTAAATTTATTCCTATTTAGGTATTATTTGGGCCTCACGTCTTGCAGCTACCACGAGCCGCCACTGTATTAAACCAATCTCGAATGCAACTATAAAAAATAGAAACGACTTTGTCATTCTAAATAAATCATGTAAATTTATTTTTCAGTAACATCAATTCAAAACTTTATCAGAGCTCTATATTTTAGAGTATATGGAGAGTTTGGAATTGTATTATTTATTTTTTAAGCACTAAAAATTATGAAAAGTAAAAATATATCGAGGTAACCGTTACCTTAAAAATTATATAATTTTATTTGTAACACTAACATCTTTTCTTGACATTGTTATTTGCATTTATGCTGTACATAACAATTTTTACATATATTTTTATTGTTTGCGATAATAACATTATGATATTTTCATAATACATTCACATGCCTATTCAGTATTCTAGTAACTTGACGTTTCATTACATCTCCTGCGATTCTATATACATTTGGGGAATATTTATATGTAAATAAATATTAGCATTTGTGATATTCCTTTTACAATTTAATGTGAATGACAGATCAAAGGCACTTGAAAAGCTTTAAGGTAAATAATAATGTCTAATTATGATTCGTAAATATAACCGGGTATAAAGTGGAGTTGAGCCAGTTAATTATCTTCTGATTGTATAATTTCCCTTTTGAAACAGTTGCTTTGTAAATAACTTTTTATTCGTGAATTTGTTAGAAGTGGAATCAACGGAGTGGCACCCGTGGGTCGGAACACTTTATATCCACATCTTGCAAAATACGAGAGGTAATAATAATACATGGCTTTATGAAATCGAAAATGCTCGTTAAATTTACAAATGCCATCTAACTGAAGAAGGGAGGATAAATTTGTAGATGCTTGGAAATGCTTATATGTACTTCGAAAAGGTATACAGTGACAGGTAAAATGTATGTATCTTAGAAACTATATCTGCAGAGGTACAAACTCTAATGCTGCTAATTCGGACCAAAATCTCAAAACCTCAAGTTTGCTGCTGCTCGCAAGTAATGTTGGCATTTTTTCTCACTTTTTCTTAATCTTGTCTTGGTCTCCCACGACAAGACAAGACCACAAGACGTGACAATTTGAATTGTGAAACAATACACGATTTAAGAAAGTCTTGCGAGACATGTCAACAAACATTGCTACGACAAGAAGTCTAAGAAAGTGTTATTTAAATGAGTACTAGCTCAAAAAATAAATATTGCATTTCTGTTGTAGGTACATACTTTATTTAAAGAACATATAATATATACAATTATTTTAAAATCAAAGTTTATTGAGTCTAGGTGTAGTTCTGCTGACCTAGAACTAACTATAAATTGGCTATGTGAATCTGGCACTTGACTTTTAAAACATCAATTTTTTGTTTGTGATTCTTATAGATTATCGTTTGCAGTAACATTTTTTTCGTTTGTGGTAATTAAAAAAAAAGTTATATGATCTTAAGTGTCGTTTATAGTAGCAAGGGAAAAAGTTATAGCTATTTTTTATATTTGTAATATATTCTTGTGTGTAAAATATATTAAACCATTCCTATTTTAAGTAACTATACTAAAAAGTAACTTTTTCCACGGTCGGGAGTAGAAATCAGTTTTTATGACATCTAAATTAAAACAGAAGTAGTCGATTATTCCCAAGGGAGTCTAATGCTCCCAAGGGAGTTTACATTATGGAGAACGTTTTTCATGCAAAAAAAAAGATAACATTGAAATTATTTATTGACATTTAAATTAAATGTTACATTTGTACAATTTTCAAAATTAATATTAGAAGGAATATTACTTTCGCTTACATTTACAGTTTTTGTGATTGCGCTAGTAGTGGTACCTACTAAAACCTGATTAGCAATTTTGATCTTATTTTCAATGGAGTTCTCGACATAACTCTCAGCGACTGCCGTTGATTTCCAACCAGCATGACGTTTTATTGTCGTGATATCCACACCAGCATCTGCCAGTAATGTCGCTGAAGATCTTCGTAACCAGTGACCAGTATAACATGCAGCATCAGGTAATTTTAAATACGAAGCTACTACACTCGGAATTTTTCCCATAGTATTCTTGCCAACTGGCTGCGAACTACATTTTCCTGCTTTGTAGTACAAAAAAAGGCGCTTATGCTTGACGTGGGGAGGACGAAGGGATAGGTATTTTCGAGACAATTCAAGCATATTTTCTACATCGGTAACCAGAAACGTTCGTGGAATCTTTGTCTTAGTGTTTGGAATTTTTACAATCAAGGAAGAGCCTACATCCTCAATATCATCTATAGTTAAATTGACTAGTTCATCAGTTCGACAAGCTCCGGCAATCCCCAGAAATAATCCAACTTATAAAAAATCAAAATACTTAATAATTGAAATACCTAACAACAACAGTAATCTTGTTATCTGCACTTGATAAAAAACGATCGATTTCACCCTTTGTCAATATTTTCGATTTTTTCGCTTGATATCCGTCACCGGTTCTTTTCAAAAATGCGATCAGCTTGGGAAATTTGCTTATATCTATGTTGTCGTAAATTATCAAGCATGACTTAACCATAGAATATTGCGCCCATAATGTGGAAGACTTGTAATTATTTGCAAGTATGCCAACAAAACATTCTCTCTGTATACTTGAACATTTTTCTCAGCGCACCACTTTTTGAATTGTAGGTTATATCGTATAAAGATCTTGACTTCGTAGGCAGCAAATTGCTTATTGCAATATTTGCAGCCTCCACAATCTCTTCCGACTCACAATTATTCATTGTGCACTAAACAAACTTTAAACTAAACCAAACTAGCACCTTAATTTGACAATTCTTTTTGTTTGTTTATTCTGTAGTTATGACAATAACTCAACGACTACTAAATAAATGCTCAAATCCGAATACAATAATTCTGGTGCTACTTACTTCATAATGACAAAATATGTGTTTTTAAGTTAATGAGACCATGGAAAAAATAGTATATACCATTCGGGAGAGATGCTATTTTGTCCTCGGTGCATTGTAGCCCTCGGGCTTCGCTCTCGGGCTTCAAATTGCACCTCTGCCAAAATAACGCATTTCTCTCCCTTATAGTATAATGTACTATTTTCCATCACTTTGATTTATGTGCTGGTACAGAGGTAACAATTTTGAAAAGAAAATACGCTGCCGGGTTTTGACTAAATTTAACGGGTGGGCTAAAAATCGTTTGTAATTAATTTCATCTCGTTTGTAGTTCGGAATCTAAAGTAGATCTATTATACTTCCATCAGAGTCTAATGAATCGTTTGTAGGAACTTTCATTTCATTTGTAATTCCCTAAAATGCAAAGTGAGTCACTATACTTCAAATGAAGACTAAAAAATCGATTGCAGTTGGTACTATCTTTTCGTTTGTAGTTCCACGAAATCTAAAGTACTTCTACTTCAACCGAAAGCTAAACAATTGTTTGTAGTAATCTTTATTTTATTTCTAGTTATTTGAAATCTAATGAATTACTATACTTCAAGGAAAAACTGAAAAAACATTTGTAGCTGTTTGTAGTAACCTTCGTTTCGTTTGCAATATCGCGAAATCTAAAGTACAGTCAGTATACTTCAACCAGTGGTTAAACAATTGTTTGTAGTAATCTTTCTTTCGTTTCTAGTTCCTTGAAAACTAGAGTTACTATACTTCAAACTGAAATAATTTGTAGCTGTTTGTAGTAGCTTACTTTTCGTTTGTAGTTCCCCGAAATCTTGACTTGACTTTACTGAAAGAGCTCCGTTTCTGTTCGCCTATTTCGTCTATTACTTATTATGTAAAACTGGCCATTTCTGTACTTTATAACGTCTACTAATCGACCACTATCGACGATCGACCATATCTATTGTTACGCGTGAACTCTGGGCGAGACCGTAGCCAACCGAGAGTAACCACCACAGTTACCAAATATGTAATAAAGATTCATGTTTCTTATTTGTAGCCAAGAGTCTTGCAAAAATCATGCAAAACAGTAACAGAGTTATGACAGTAAACAGGTCTTGAATATGTAACAACGTCGCTCATATACTATCTTAGCATTATGTATTTATACATAATAATTATAAATAGGTACACCTAAACATAGGGTACGTACTGTGAATGGTTCTTGAAATGTATTTGTAGACAAACTATTCGTTTTAGGCAATTATTTCGTGAGAGTTTTTTTGTTACTTTTGGCCAGAGTAGCCAGAGAGTACCAACATAAAAATGTCTATGTGTAAAGAGGTTATATTTCATCACTTTTTTTATTTTCGAGTTTTCATATTACGTTTGAATCGTTTATAAAATATAATTAATAAGAAAATCACAACCAACTATTTTGTCCGACAAGTCTACGAGGACAGAAAACCTCTATCAACAATGAATATAAAAATAATCGCTAGGTGTGGGCGGAACCCAATAATGTGCTTGCAGCAGTAATTTTTGAAAGAACATTTGCTTTTATTACCTTATTTGGTCTGGATGCAGCATTAGAGTTCGTAACTTTGCAGAAATAGTTTCCTGTAGTACAAAAATTTTACCTATAACTATATATATTTTTGAAGCACATATCAGCATTTTAGCTACCTGCAGGTTTCCCCTACAATAATCTCTACGTTAGGAACTTTTTAGAAAATACTTGCTCTTCTTCTCTCCCACTCATGAGGTTTCCTGATAGACCAGTGAAACTAACGACTTTTTTATCTAAATATGCAAATATTATTGCTAATGCTGATATTCTCGATTACCAAAAACCTAGTAATAATAACAATTATTCCTATATGATGTTAACGTGCTTTTATCAGTCACTGTATAATGATGTTTTATTTCATACTGTACTGTAATGAGTTATTTACCGGATTCATTTAAGTCCGGGAAATAACTTATCACAGTATTGAGTCCGGAAAATGTTTGCTTCCAGGAATGCTTTAAATAAGCACAATATTCACATTTTTAAAAGATTTTATTTTTAAAACTACAAAATCAATACAGTGAATACCAGTTTTGTATTCATTTTAGAAATGGAAATTGTTATAATTAGTTTGGTGCCACAATCTTCAATGTTTTTTAGGGTCATATGGTATAAATCTTCTCGCCGACAACCACCAGCAATGCCTATCATTGCGATTACCTGTAACAATAGAGAAAATGGTTTAAAACTAATTGTCAAATTGATGAAATTTCGACTAACGAAACCAATAAATGTATTTTTTGTAATTAATTGACATTAGGTACCTATATCATTCAAGATGCACATTGTTTAATTCAAAACTAATGAAAAGGTTAAACTTGTTTACCTTCATCAAAAAATACTCTTCTGATGGGGCTTCCTTCATGAATCTATTAACTTCTACTCTTGTTAGAACTTTTGATTTGTTTGCCTGATGACCAACTGCTTGCCTTTTTAAGAAAGCCACCAGTTTTGAATATTTTGAAATATCACCTCCTTCTTTTACCATCAACATAGACTTGAGCATTGAATATTTTGCCCACATTGTCGCAGGATTCATCTTTTTGGAGATATCTAAGAAGTACGCCAAAAGGATATTCTCATTCAGGCCGTTTTCCACCTTATAGGTTTTTCTCCATACGTTGAAGAGCTGGTATTCCTTCTCATAACGAGCAGAAGACTTCATAGGCACCAATTTACTGGTTGTTTCAGCACATTTTAGCTCGATTTCTTCCATTTTTTACGAAAATTATCACAAAATACGCACGGAATGATAAACTGTCAAATTTGTTATTTTTGTTTTTACATCACTAAGCTAAATCAAAAGCTATGCGATAAAACAAGAATCGAAACCACGCTAACACTACAGGCAGGTTATATAAAATAAAACATTAAAATTTAATTTTTAATACAACACAGTATGAAATAAAACGTTGTACGATACACGGCCGTGAAATGTCATTAAAGTACTCGTCTAGAAATTCCTGACTCCTCCTCCTTCGTCGTCTCGTCCGTAAACATCTAGACTTGTACTTTAATATACCATTTCCCGGTCTTGTAACGTAAATAACTATTAACGTTATATCAAATTCGATATTCATGACAAAATATTTTATTAAATCTTTATATTTCTGTTCCTAAAGCCGTTATAAAAAAATATATGAAAGGCAGTTTCTCTTCTATCTCACGTTTGCAATCGTGGAACATCGGCATGCAACTCTTACTTATAAGACCGTTTTAAACCAATTATCCAGTAACAAGTTGTGTCCACTTGGAAACTATGATCATAAAACTAGATTAAATGAGGGATTGGAGGTGATCCGCTTGATACTTGACATGTTCTAACTAGTTTACCAGTTTACCAACTCTGATAATTTGGTTTATGCATAGACTTAACTAAAGCCTCTCGTCATAAGTTCACCCTCTACATAAAGTATTTAGGTTTAACCTACTCTATTAAATTATGTATGTACATCCGAATACGACGACCCCTATAAGTGGTTGTTCCATCATATTGTCCCCACTAATTTGAGTCTAAAGATACGTGAAGTATTTTAAACATTGCTCTAGGCTGAACCAAATTTGATTAATATTACGGTAGTTTTGGAAACTGAAGCTATGCCAATTGTTGTACTATTACTATAATTATTTAGTGTTAAAGTGCCGAAAATTTTAAAATGAAAGAAGAAATACAAAATGTGTTTGTAAATAGAACCTTTTATTGTGAAGAACTACAAAAGTTTTGTAACGGTAAAATAACAATAAAAGTAACCTTAAATATTTAATACAGACAGGAATAATTATCGTAGCAATTCTCTTACTGAAAGGCATGAAAATTTTCGATGTTTTGTATTGTATTACAAAGCGAGCAGTCATATTTTCATATGCCTAGTTTTACAATAAGCCTACGACTAATCTCGGATCTAAAATATTGCATATTTTTATGAAGTGGGATATATAAAACAATGCTGAAACCACTAGAACAAATTACAAAAAATACGTTAATACGTTGCTATCCAACGCATTTATTATATGAGAAATTGGATGTATATAAACACTTTACTTTACAAACAAAAAAATGTTTTAACGTAAGTTTAATCACAACTAAGGTAAACCTAAAGCTCAAAAGTTTCTCTTATCAACTTCTATGCTCTACAGCTAACTCAACAAAATCTTTAAATTTTAAAAAGTTTTAAAATCAATAAAAAGATGGATTTTTACTTATAATAAATGAGTACGTTTTTCCATGGCCAGCATAAACTAATTAATTAGTGTATTCTGTCTGGTTCTTTGCTGCCCTTTCATTTCTGTTTTTTCGTAATGTAATTGTACTTTAATTACTATATTTGTCCTTCCCTGCATTCTAATTGAGTTTTTCTTTCATTGAATAGAATTACATTACAATTACAACATTGAAATTAATTAATTTTCTTGGAAAATACCATAACTGTGTAAAATTCGCATACGCAAAGTTAGCAGTAAAAATTTGTCGTTACTCCAGGCTCATTCGCCATTTTCTCGAATCCATTTACCAATTTTTATTGTCTACCTCATCGTTCGACAGCAAGACACTCACAGTAATTTTGTATTCGATACATTGAAATGGTGAAACAAATTCTAAAATGTTTCGTCCGTTCTATGTCTATATAAATTAATCCATTTATTAAAACGTTTTGCTAACTTAACGTTGTAATGAAGTGGCAACAATCATAAAAAAATATGAACGGGAAATCTACTACCGCACTGTATTTCTATATCATCTAATTTTTATCTCTATCTTCAGTTTAAGTATACAGTCTAATATAATTTTGACTGAAAAATGTGCATAAGTCACCATAATCCCTAAGCAGTCGATTGCATCATCATCATCATGTATAAATAAAAGAAACTGAATATTGTCGGACTTAAGCTAGAAAAAAAATTACAATAACTGTTGACGAAACTGCAGACTATTAATAATAAAACAAAACATATTTTGGTATACCTTCTAACTCATGATAAAGCAAACTATGTTACACTTTTCACATAAGATTTTAATGGTATATAGATATAGGTGTTAATGTATTTTAATATTGCAAGGTGCATGGAAAAAATTAAGTCTGTATTTAAGTATAATAATATAGTCAACATTTTAAACTTAATTCAAGTGTATACATACAGGGTGTCTCAGAATGATGTGCGCTCCTTTGGAGGGTGTGTTCCTTGCGTCATTTTAAGGGGGGTTCTTTCTATAAAATTTTTCAATTTGAGCCCTCCCTGACGAGATAACGGCTTCTAAAAAATTGTAAAAATTTCGGTTTTTATTTTTTTTCTCAAAAACGGTTAAACTTATAAATCTGAAAGTCGGTGACTACATTTAGTTAATTAAGTGACATTGTTGAGTATGATTTTTATTTTTATCAAATGTCTACAAGGGTGGTAATCACCAATCTCTGTTGTTTCTTTAATTAGAACTTCTTTTTCTAAACGTTTCTCGATATGAAAAAATTACAAATCTAATAGATTTAAGTCAGGAGAACGTGGTGGCCAATTTACAGGAGCGTTATTACCTCTATCTATCAGTTTGTTTAGGTACTGTCGATTTTAAGCGGTTACGAACAGGTAATGAAATATGTGGATCCCCATCATGCATAAACCACAGATCTCTCCGAAGTTGTACAGGTATATCCTCTAACAAGTCTGGCAACGTATTTTGTAGGTGTTCCAAATAAATTTGTTCCGTTAATCTCTGTAGTAAAATGACAGGATCAACAATAAAATTTCCAATTATTCCTGTCCACATATTAATTTTAAATTCGTGTTGTAAAACGTCTTAACTTTAACTGTGTGCGGATTTTCGTCTGCATAAATGTGTACTGTACTTACCTGGTACCTGTACCTAGAAATTTTTAAAAAAACCGTATACCATATGGAATACGCTAAAACGAATAATCGTGTTTGTTAAAAAGTCTCATTTTTATTTCAGGAATATCAGGAACAGTTGTAAATAATTTTTTCCTAATTTAAATTGTATGTCAAAATTGCTACCAATGGTTAAAATTACAAATTTCGAATAAACCACGAGAGTAATCGAGTCTTATCAAGAGTACCTTTTTTGTAGGAAATAATTTACTTAATCTAAATTTTATATTGAAAAATCTTTTTTTCCATTGGCGTAGAATTATCGAAGGTGTAATTACTAAAAAAAAACAAATTCCACGCCAATGGATTGATATTACTGATAATTTTGATATAGGGTATATTCTTCTATAGAGCAGAGTCAACTTACCAAATTTTAGCAAAATCGCATAAGGCGTTTTAAATTTATAAAAAAACGATTTCAAAATTGCAACTTCAGGGTTGTATAGCACCTAAACGGGGCTTTGAACTAAGGTAAGTTTAGCTAAATCGACTTTTTAGTCGCACTATATCTAGTGGAGCGTTGTAAGGGCCTTTTAGGGACACCCTGTATATTAAAAGATTAATATTTTAGTAAAATATAAATAAAATATTATTAATTATAGGTTTATAGGTTTGCACAAATTAAAATTATTAATATTTTGTAATAAATGTCATAGTGTAAAAATTAAAATGTGGCTATGGTGCACACTTGTGCTGATTATTACCAAAACTATTGAGATACAATTGTAGTTACTACAAATTTTATTAAAGCTGTGTGTGCAGGCGGACCGCCAGGTTCAGCTTGTGGCCAAAAGATGTAGTTCCATGTTGCATCAAGTCTACTCAGGTTCCCTTCTGTCGAATAAGTCGTCGGTTGCCTCGTCTCTAATGGCGAGCTAACAAGCTCAAAAATGGTATAGTGTACCGCTAATGGATGACTTTAACAGTTTTCTATAAGTATTACTTTCCCTGTACAGGGTGATTTAGAACTTATGTAAAAGAATTTGGGAATAGATGCGTCATAAAAATTTTAGTCAATATCGAAAAAATCATGGTCCAGCCCCTAATCAGTAACTAACTATAAATACATGTTCGAAGAAATAGTATAAATACAATTCATGTAAATACATATGCATGTGAGAGGAAGGGAATGATTCTAAAGTGTTTACGAAATAGAATAAAGATGTTCCTTAATTTTATTCTCAAATAATATAGTTTTCAATTTTTTCAGCAATGGTGGAATACTGTTATATAGAAGATATATATTAAAAGAAAAGCTTCGTTTAAAAAAAGTCGTTCTATGAGGAGGAGGTGAAATGAGTCCTTTAAATCTAAAATTCAATGTATGAACATCTGTTCTAAATTTTATTTTATTATACAGGTATGGAGGACGCTCACTATGAATTATATTATGAAACAAAATCATGGAATGAAGTTTTCGCCTGTCCTGCATCTTAAGCCATTTTGTATCTTTTAGTTTAAATGAAACCGGATTATATTTCCTAATGCCATATATGAACCGCAAACAAGACTTTTGAACTTTTTCAATTCTATTAACATCACTCTTATCTAAGCAAGGTCCGTAAATGACATCACAGTAGTTGAAATGGCTCAAAACCAGATAATCAGTTAGCTTTACCTTGAGCTGTTGAGATAATAAATGAGGATTAGGATATAACATTTTAAGATTACAGTAAGCTATTTGAATTCTTTTATTAACATCTTTTTTAAAACGTAGATCAATATCTAATTCCATACCCAAATTTATAGCATTCTGCGTACACCGTAAATTTGTATTTCCAATTTTAACTGAAAAATTTTGTTCAATATCTTTTCTACGCTTACCAAATATCAATACATTTGACTTTAGGGGATGTAAATGAAGCTTATGACGTTTAGAAAATGAAATCAAACGATCTTGGTTAATACATTATTTGCTACAAGTAAGTCATTTGGAAAAAACGAATAGTACATTTGTGTGTCATCCGCATATAAATGTACAGAACAATTCTTTATGCAGCTTGTCAAATTGCAAGTATAAATACTAAACAGAAGAGGACCGAGAATTGATCCTTGTGGTACACCACATTGTACATGCTCTTTGGATGATTCTCCCACATTAGTCTCAACAAATTGCATTCTATTTAGAAGATAACTCTCTAAAAGCCTAATTGCATTATACGAAACTCCTATAAAGTATAAAACAGATAACAAAATTTTGTGATCAATAGTATCAAATGCTTTTGAATAGTCTAATAGTATCAGTGCCGTTGTTTTACCATTATCTGTAGCTCGAATAATATCATCCGTTACATTTATTAATGCTGTGGTACAACTATAACGTGGTCGAAATCCTAACTGATGTTCTGGTAAAATATTATACAAGCTTAAATGCTGCCTGATTTGAGAATTCATAATTGTTTCCAAGACTTTCGACAGAACAGGTAGAATACTTATCGGACGCAAATCATCATAAGACAAGGCTTCTTTTTTTTGACAAGTGGTTTTACTCGCGAAATTTTCCATATATTAGAAAAAGTAGAATCAAGTATACTAGAATTTATAATATTAGTCAAATAAGGTAAAATATGTGGACAGCATAAAAGTAACATTTCTAAATTTATTTGACAGCAAACGATTTAATTTCAGTCAAATAGCTAAAAATTGAAACCGTTGAAAAATCAAAAAATGAATTAAAACCAGTTTTAAAATTATATTTGTAAAAATATGTAAGTTCTATGTCTGTAGCGGTATTATTTGAAGACAAGCGTAAAAAATGTTTATTAATAACGAGTGGTTTGTTTAAGTTTTGTGGAAGTATGTCTACAGTATTTTTATTGCAAATATTAAGTTGGTTTAACCAAAGCAATTTAGAATCTCCTGCATTATTATTAATACAATACTCCAAGTAACTTTTTTTTTCATTACGGACCGCAATATTGGTTTGATTTCTCAATTGTTTGTAATAGTTCCAGTGACATGCATTATTTGTTTGTTTAAATTTTTTAAAAGTCATATTTTTTAAATATGACTTTTAACACAGAGTAGTTAGTTTCGAATAATATTAGGTATTAATACCTAAAATATATAAAAATTGATAGATATATTTTATGGTACTGTGAAAATGCTTTAGCAGAACGATTTCCCGGTAAACATGTGTCCAAATGCAGCTACTTTAACTACTTAAATCATTTTTGAATTGTTTTTTTGATTTTTTCTTTACAAAATTGTAACTGTACATTCTATTTTTTTTATATATGTTGCTAATCATCCTGTATCAGATGAGTTGAGTAGTCTAGTACATCTACTCTAGAAAATAGTACAATATAGCAAGAATACTGACATACTAATTATATACTTCATTTTTATTTTTCTTAATGCAATATAATTCTTTCAAGTCACTTAAAACTTCAAATGAAAAAAACAAAGCTTTATTTTGATAATAACAGTTTGTTGACGTTCAAAGATTAAAAATTATATCTAAAGATATGAACTACTGAAATTGAATCATTTCCTTTAACTTTTGGGGAGAAATGGGTAGAGAACATAAAAATCCGTGAATTGTACCTTACACCTTGAAAAATATTTAATTTATACCATTCAAGTGTTACTAAATTTTTAAAAGAATTCTGCGTGATGTGATAGTGTTTAAAATGTAGTATAAAATTTTCACAATATGCAGTTGACATTGCAAAATTCATTTTATGATAAAACAGCAGGTGAAAATTATCTTATTTTAAATAACTTGTCATTCTAGAAATCGATACAAGTTATTTAGACTGTACTCAACAAACAGCTATGAAATTCATTGAAAATTTGCGTATAAAAACGGCGCCCTTAGGAATAGTGTAACTAAGTTAGCGTTGGAATACGTGTATTAATTTTGATATTCTTTCCTCTTCTTCAAGAGGTGTTTGAAAAGATATTTGTCATCTTTTAACTTATCCTACATGCAGTGAAGATTTTGAATACACATTTTAGAAACACCTTGAAGATTATTTACAAAAATTTTATTTTGATATGTTCAAAATATTTAGAGATGTACCTAATTTCTTTTTGAAAACTTCAAACGTCCACTCTTTCAAAAGTAAAATTTTTAATTATAAAATTGTATTACATTTAAATTGTTAGAAGTGCGTTGTACAATTTTAAAAAGACGCAGCTAATTTTCATTACGCTCTGTAAAGAGGAGCAATTTTATGAATCAATTAAAAGCGCGTCGTTCATTTCAAAATGTATGCGCCAAAATCAGTACGTCGGCTTACTGACACCCTCATCATCCAGCGTGGGCTAATGGGTGTGGCAGGAGAAGTCCTAGCAAGAGAACACCCCCATAGTTTATACTCGCCCTGCATGATTACGCTCATACCAGCCCGGCAGGGTTGAATAAATATGACTCCCTCGACACTTATCGGTGGGCAAAGGTCGGACATAAACTAAAGTGCTTTTCTTTCGCAAGTCGAGAGTTATATCGGATATAAACGATTCTTTACAGGTTGGCCTTCGAGGAACAGCAAACTGGAAATCGAATAAGGGTCCTTTTGATTAGGGGCCCAAGGATTTGTTGCAATGAAAAACTTTGGCGAAAGGGAGAATTTGAAATGTCTCTTTTTATGGAGTTTCATTATTTTGATAAACGGACTTAAAAAATTGTTATCTGCGGACAGACGAAAGTGTGCACAGTCCTAAAGTTTGCTATATGTCATTCGGCTTGTCGCCAAGAATAAATTTTGGTTGGAAAAAAGACAGATAATTTATTCCAATTTCCATAATATTCGCATAATATTTTATATATCTAAACATAAATCGTTTTAGAAAAAGAATTGTAAAATGATATTACAGTAAGTATACCATATTTTTTGCATTGAATCTACTTTGTTTTTCTTCACCATAAATTTAATTTTCTTCATATATCCAATATTAGATTAAAACTTATTTAAAACCGTTATAAATACAGGGTGATCCGTTTTTGGTGACTTACCATTGGCATATCGGAAACCTTAGAATATACAGGGTGGCTCAAATTAGAAAAACTAGACATTAAAATAAACCAAACAGATCCAACATATCTGCTGCCGCTGCTGAAATATTGAGAAAAAAACTGAAAATTTTGGTTTAAAAAATGCCACCTTGCGTCATCAATTTGGTACAGAGGGATAAGAATATAGGGTTAACTATGACTAAGTACAATAATTTTAACGACCTGCTCAGGGAGGCCTAAAAGACAATAAAAAAAATTATTCCAGAATTTTAGCTCGATATTTAAAAAATGGGGCAAGCTTACATCTGTCAACTACTATGCGGTGGTTTTTTTGCAGCGTTTCTAAATGTCAAAACGACACAAATTAACATTATTATTAGTAGTAATCCTGATAGATAGGTAACAGTTAATCCAGTTAGTTGCAGTATTTTGCATTCATTTTTTATTATTTCTTTATAAACTGGCAAATTTACATTTTCATTATGACCACTCACTACCGATAAAACACACTTCCCGTAGGTATATTTAGATAAAATGTCTATTTATTATAAGAAAATCGAACGAAAGGAATAGGTAATAGCTAATAGAAAACATTTAAGGCACCCGCGGCAGTCTTGTCCCATATCCTAGAAAAACAAACGGGTGAATGATATTGTGATAAAATATCGGTACCCGACACAAATTCCTTTATTTAATAACTATAAAACGTTTAAAATTACAATAAGGCACTAAAAACTGAAGAAGAACGCAAACAACGTAAACACAGAAACTGAATTATGACATGATAGCGAATTTTACAGTTGTCTTGCTGGTAGCCTACTCTGGCTCTGTAAATGTTTAACGGCGGTCGTGTCACATAGGCAGCATTAAATAAGGATTTAATATAATATAAAAAAAATTCGCTTTATAAATTTATATTTTGGACTTTTTTTGAAATGTGATTTCGTTAATTCTTAATTTTCTCTCTCCTCTCTTAAAATATTTGTACATAGTCATAGTTTACTCTATATACAAATAATCGATTTTCGTTCAAAGAAAATTTCTACGGGTTGACGGTTATATTGACAGTAACAAATGCAATTTAAAAAATATAATAATTTAAATAAAAAATCTGGTTGTTTCTAACATAACACAAAATTCAATACTTAACCAAACAAAATATACAAATATGCTACAAATCGTGCATAAACATTTGCAACTTACGTCCTTTTTAGCTCTCACAAGTTCTTAATCTACTGTTATCCACAACGTTTTGAATAGAAATGTGAAGTAAACCCAAAAGGAGCAGAAATTCTGTCTGTCCTCTTCTATATTTTCTCAGGGTTTGAATAATTTTATCTTTCGGACTATCCCAAAGAAAGAAATTTAATGGGTTGAAGTATGGACATCGTGGAGGCCAAGCAACAGTCTCATGAGCGCCAATCGAATTACATATTTGGAAAGCGTCGATTTAAATTTTGGAATATCATTGCAGAATTATAAAGCCCTGAGCATTTTGATAAACCATTTCTGAATTTCTAATACTTGTAATGGATGATTACATAGTTCCAAAAAAAAAGTTGTTCTCTGATCTGGAGATTAGACCATATTTACTATATATTTAAGGTCACTATCAAACTTTAAAAACAAAGCCTAAGTTGTTAACCAACAAACCCTTAAATCAATCACCCCATATCCCCACAACTCCATAACCAATGTACATCATGTAGCCCTTAGAAGGGGGTTTGATAAGATAGATGAACTACGGATACTTACATTTATTTTTTTATTAATTTAATTTTTACAGCAATTTTTTTTTTTTTGTCATGAGTTTTATTTTCTTCGAATGATCTGCGCAGAAGATTTGTTTTAGGTTTTTTTTTTGTTTCAGGTATATCTCTTTTTAGCATTGAACAAAAATCATCATATTTACGTCTCTCCTTCCTTGGTAACAAATTTCCACTACCTTTATGTCTTAGTGGAAACATTTACCTTCTTCTTCGCTGAAGTGACCAACATTGTAATCTTGGAATCGTTACCAAGTAAGGTGGAGCGTAAATGTTATGGTAGATTTTTGTTGGATGCTAAAAATATATATACCAGAAGGAGAAAAAACGTGAAAGAAATGCTCTGCCCTGATCAGTTGAAGAAAACTCGTTGCAATTCTATAAAAGAAAATGTATAAGAAATAAGTATGTCTGTAGTTCATTTATCTTAGCAAACATCCTTTTAAGAGTTACATCAAGTTATTAAGTTTTTTGAGGTTACGCAAAACCCTGACGTGATGGGTAAACATAGTCTGACATATAGATCTGAGTTTTTTTTGTAGGGCTTTTCTGAGTGCATTTTACCATTTTGATCCTTAAAATATTTGAAAAGAATCTACAATGATATATAAATAGAGCCTGTAACCCTCAAGCAGCCATGTGAAATATTATAAACAGTAATAACAGTAAATTTTACTTCTAAATCGGCTACTGAACGTATTAGTGTTCAAACATTTAATTTTTTTTTTCTAATATTGCCGAGGCAATTCTAAATAGCTTACCGCGTGCTGATATAGCTTTCGATGATTACCTTAAACCCATTACTCCACTAACCCATTTTGAATCTCATGAGATAAGTTTTAACGAAGTCAGAGACGTTATTAGGAGCTTGAACAATAGCCCAAGTAAAGATCCGCATGAGATGAATTTGCGGATTGTAGAAACATTAGTGAACCAAATTGTCTACCGCCTTACATATTTATATAATGAGTGTATTCGGTATAGCATATTTCCTGATGTCTTGAAAACAGCAAAGGTAATTCCTATTTACAAAAAAGGATCCACTGACGACCCGTCAAATTGTAAACCTATATCGTTAACATCTGTCTTGGGTAAAGTTTTGGAAAGGCTGCTAAAAAATCAAATCAATGCTTACTTTGAGGACCATGGGTTGTTTCATGATTACCAATATGGTTTTCGCAAAAAAGTCCACGACTTTAGCTATTAATAACCTGTCGCAATCAGTTCTTTCAGATTTTGAAGTTGGTAATATCACTGACTGTAATCTTTATGATTTGACAAAAGCATTTGACTGTGCCAGTCATGACCAATAATTAAAAAAACTTACTCATTATAAGTTTAAGAATTCAAGTATTTTACTAATAAAATCATTCCTGGAAAATAGGTTCCAGTATGTTGACTTTAATGATATTAAGTCTGATAGACTGCCTATTAAGTACGGAGTACCTTGTATATATAAATGATTTGGCTAAATGTGGTACAAATTGTAAATTTATACTTTTTCCTGATGACACTACTGTTCCGATTAGTGATACAAATTTTGACACCCTTAAAGATAAAGTATTGGTAACACAAAATAATATTAGGCAGTGGCTTTTTGCTAACAAATTATTCCTTAATAAGGACAAAACATAATCAGTCTCGTTCTCCTTATGTAAAGAGAATGGGGCAGCTGCTAACTGTGCTTCTCAAGCTAGATTTCTTGGAGTAAACATCGACCAAAAAATGACTTGGAAACCGCATATTGTTGTTCTCTCTAAAAATTTATCAACAAATATTTGTATGATTAGAAGTATGGTTAACTCAGTATTCACAAATACTTTACTAACTGCCTATCATTTTTTACTCTAATATGACTTTTTCTATAATAAATTGAGGTCATTCTTGTCATTCCTCTAAAGTATTTAGTTTGCGGAGGAAGTGTATTCGAATTATTGCTGGTCTTCAATATAGAGCTGATGGTAGAAACCACTTTATTAAATATGGTATTCTTGCTTTTCCCTGTGTGTTTATATTTAAATGCCTTGTTTACATTAGGGAGAATTTAACCAATTTCCTAGAAAATAGATTTTGCCATGATTATTCGACTAGAAATAATGATAAGATTAGACCGAGTTTTTTAAGGATGAACAGTACCAGAAGTGGTACGAATTATTACTCCATTGTCTTCTATAATAAACTGCCCGAAAATTTTAAAAAATTGTGTGTTAAACATTATAAAGATAAATTGAGGAAATTCCTTAAAGTAAAGGCTTTCTATTCCTTTAATGAATTTCTTGATCATAAGTTTTTGGATTCATATTTGCACCCGGTTGCTAAGTGTAAAGACTGTATTTTGTAACTGTCCCATATATTATTATATTATTCGATTTTATTTTATGAATACTGTTTTATGCACTTTTTTATCGTTTGTATTAGTTTTTAGAAATATGCTTTTAGGCCTTTTGTGGTGGCGCCAATAAACTACTACTACTTTATTATACATTTGTTACTGTCAAGATCTAATATGGCACCCATTAAAAGCAATTGAATGTTACATAACCGAAACCAGTAGCCGGATAAGATATCACAAGATACCACCTTTTCTATTGATACATAATGGCTAGACGGCATTTTCTAAAATTGCTATTTTCAGTTTTTTTCGCAATATTTCATCAACAGCAATAGATATCTTTCCATGAAAAATGCATCACTCTGTATTCCAGTTTTTGATCCATATGATCAAATTATATGAAAAATTGTAACAAATTTTCCAAATTTACTGGTTCCAATTTAGAAACCAAAGTTACTTTTGATATTTAATAATGCCTGATTTAGAAAAGTGCATTGTATTTTTAATATATAATAATAATATAAAACATATATTAAAACTAGGCATCTATTTGCTGGAGCCCAAATTTTTAAAAATCTATGTAAAATGTTTCATGACATGCAGACCACAATTATTTATAGTTTTCATCTACTTCCTATATGTATACAGAGAATGATAAGGGGCAGGTTTTAGATATATTTAAAAATAGGAAAAAACATGAGTCCGGAAATCTCTCGTTTTCGAGGTACAGGTTGTTTAAAATTTTCTGCCTTAAATACTATAGTCTTCATTTCTCGAAAACCTATCAAGATATTGAGATGATATTTGGTACACAACAATGTATAGTGAAAAGTTACTTTTACGTGTATAAATTTCTCTTGCAATACTAGCATCGGTGGCGTTCACATTTTTAGTTAAAAAAAATTGTATGTCACTGATTGGTATAGCTCTCTTAAAGCTAAGTTAAATCTGCTTAAAAAGTGTCTCTTGTACTTTTTTCTCCTGACGCACCGTTTTAGAGATAAAAATTCATTTATTAATCATTACAATACAAAAATGATCTTCAGAAATTTACATAAAAAATAGTTGGCTTCTGTCAATATTGGTCTTCAATTTCGTGTCAAAATTCAGCAAGAAAGAATTTAACTTGTGAACTTGTGAGAGTGAAGAACACTTCTTGTAATAACCGTTTTTGACATACAGGATACAATTAAACGTATAGCAAATTGTTTATTTTTATTTTATTTGTTTAGAAAAAAAGTGTATTAAACTTCAAAAAATTAAATACTGGAAGAAAAATTACTTTCTAAAGTTCCTGTAATCTACTCTCTCTAGAAGAAATTTCACTTGATGTCTTTGGCTGACGTCATTGCGGACATCTATCAATGACTTTTACAAAATTAAATTTCCGTTATCAAGTTAGCGGCTCTTAAATGTATGTAAATCACCCTGTATATTTCTTTCGTATATTAATTTGTCATCTCCTCTTTCCATAAAATAAATTATACTACGATGGAAAGAAAATCAATACCTAATCTTGTTTCTTTTCAATTATTTTAATTAATCTAGTCTGAGGAAAACACGTCCTTTAATGGAATTTCTTAAATATTCGTAACAAAAACTACTCTGATTAAAATCATGACGAGAGTAATTTAGTTTTTCTAAACCAAGCGTAATCATCTTTAAATAAACCCCTCACTCCAACCTAAGGCAATATAAAACCAATTTAATCCACCAAAATAAAAAAATAAATATTTTTGCATCTAATTTCGACGCTGGTAAATATTTATTGCTCTAATAAAAGCATCCCAACTTTACTTATTTCGTGGGGAATCGTTGCTGTGTTTAGACTTTACAATTGCAGGCTTCTGCCATTGCTCTCTGCAACCAATCATTACATTCGGTGTTATAGGGCGTGCACGGAGAGAGAATAAAAAGGGAAGCGAATTTGGAACTAAAATTACTTTACCTGAATTCAAGAAAGTTGCTCTAAATGTTCCTCTAAACCGCAAAACGTGTTTGCCGCAAGTGCTATTAGCCCGGTAGTTTATTCAGGGGAGGGATTTTATTTTTGGCCTGGAAATGATATGCTTTTTCCATGAGAGAATTGGATGTGGAGCTGAGAAAGTGGATTGAATGGAAAATACTTAAAAATAAACAAACATCCACAAATGTTTAATGAAATTTAATCTAGCCTTTAGAAACTGGAAGTACTGTAGTCTGGTAACAGTCAACAGAAACTACACTTTTTGGAATATTTTCAAGATTGTATTGTTGTAAGAGATTGAAATAATCAACCCTTATGACATTATATCTTATAATTTTTTTCGATATTTTTTTTTTAATATGTCTATAAAGATTAACTAACTTTTTTGTCTCTTCAAATTTTTCCGAAAAGTTAGGTAAGGATTTATGAGGAAAAAATAAATGTATTGCAAGGCACTTTTAAAAAGATGGGCTGTTTAACGCGAATGTATTTTGCCAAATGTTCTAATGGCCTTTAGAATTAAATCTATAGAGACAAAAGTCATTGTCATTTATTTAAGAAAAACCGGTTACAGGCGGTATGCCGCAATATTCTGTACTAGATCCACTGCTTTTCCTCATTTACTCCAGTTATATCCAACATGCTTCAACAAGATATACGCTATCCTCATCATTCACCATCAGTGACTTCAAAATGATTTATCTTCCATCGGTAATTGGTGCAGTTATTGAATTCCTCCATTAAAAATGTTTAAATGTATATGCTTCATCTTTGCAGGAACAACCCTTTTCAACCATATCATTAATATGGTCAGGTGAGATATAAGTGGTATGCTTACTTCCTGCTCGGCCTAAGCGGCTCGACATACAGGAAGCTACCTACATTGCAGCAGGTACTTAACGCAGACCTCTCGCCCTGGGCGACGAGCCATTAAATCTGTAACTTACAGGTCTGCGTTCAACACGGTCAGTGAACTAGATCTCCTACGGCATTATGGTTCACTTGCAATTAAGTTCTAATTTTATCTATAAAGGATACTGCAGGAAACAACAGCTAAGAACCCTTGTCGGCCACCCACAAGACATAGATCGGTGTCGGGCTTGTTAGCCCTCATCAGTATACCATAGGTGAGATGACCGACAATTGAACTGGCTGTACGTTCACATATAAATTGAGACTCGACTTAGTCCGCGGAGTAGTTAATGGCGCATCACCCAGGACGAGAGGCCTGCATTGAAGTACCTGCTGCAATGTAGGTCGCTTCCTGCAAGTTGAGCCGCTTATACCAAGCAGGAAGTAGCAGACTACTTATATCTCAAGTTCAAATTTTATTTTGGTCATTTTTGTAACAAATATTGTTCGTACGTGTTTATTATTTACATCTTTATGATGAGATCGTTTTTGATTTACTTGTTATAGTTTTAATTTACTAAAGCTGTTTTTTTTATTAAAAACAATTTAGTTTGAAATACTTAACTTCACTGAACCCTATGTAAAATTTCTGGGTACGCCACTGCTCTGCTGTTAGAGTATTTAATATAATTATTGATATCTGTCTGTAACTTGATTAATTTTCTAATATCTCAACGTATATACTTTCATAATGTATAAGAAGTATGATTTCCAATAACTCCAAAACTTATTACCAAAAAAATAAGAGTGTATTCTTTAGCTGATTATAGAAAAAGTGAATGGATGTGGTCCTTAGAAGTAGACTTTTAAAAGTTGATAAAACTTCTATTAATACCTCGTCTGAACTTTTTCTTCCTCTGTTTTTCTTCAAATAATCGAGCTTTCCGAAAGTTGAAAAATAAATATAGGCCATAATAACTAGAAAACTTGATTGTTATTAGCTTTATAGAAAAACTGAAAAGAATGTACTAAACTTTTTTACCTTGTATTGTATTGGTAACTGATTAAGTAACTTCTAATACGATTTGAAACTTAAGTTTTTCAGAATTTTTATGTTTAATATTGTTTGAGACGACACAGTAATAACTAAAAAAATTGATGGCTTTGATGCCTTCACGGACGGTGCTGTTATTTGATTTATAATAATTTCCCGGGTTGTTATGCTGTGGCCTAATTAACTGGTCGATGCCAGTAACAATTAAAGCTATCCCTAGCATTAGCTGGAATTCTTTGACCTACAATTGTTGTTCGTGGGAAAGGCTACGTGGCAGGGTGCTGACTCACTATCAGTGCCCCTAGGCTCGCTTATATCTTGATTCATGTTTCTGTTGCTGGTGTTACGGTGGCTACAGTCGGAATCTCCACTCAGATACTGTGGTCTTCTGAGACCTCCCGTAACTGTTTCTACAACTTACATTCCATGCTTCTTAACGTTTGGCGGCTTTTCACTGTCGACATCTTCAGTGATAATCGCGCAAAATCTTTTCCACATCTGATACAGTTGCGGTAAAATAAGTTTATAATTGAGATTTAACCAATTATAGATATTAATTATATAAAGGAATTAACAAGATTTTAACCCACGAGAAAAAATGGACACTCGAGGCGCAGCCGAGAGTAACATTTGTTTCGAAAATTTTAAAGGCTAGTTAATTTCCCGAGTGTAATTCAACGTTTTATCCACGACCATAGTCAAAACCGGTCAATTAAGAGAGTAAAAGCCGTATGAAAGCAGGTGAAAAATTATGGTTTTGAAAAACGACATATTTGACAAATTTATTTTAATCAAGAATATTGATTGTCAGCTCAATATTGGAAAGTCTTGGAATCGTTTCTATGACATACGTTTGTTTATTTGTCAACAATAAAAAATTTGCAAAATCGACATAAAAAGTGAGTGGGAATGCTGAGAATTTCTTCCGACTGAAATCCGGCAAGAAGCCCAAAAAGCAACATTACGTCTGTTATTAACGCAAAGCAAAAGTGTCTATGAGAAGGAATTGCTGGAATAATTGCTCGATAACTGGCAGAAAAGGGCATAGGAGAAGGAGCAATTACAGAAGAGATAGAGCAATGGTTTATTGTCTCTTCGATGTGGACAAAATATTCCATGCTAAAATCAATGTTGAAAGTGCACAAAGGTTTTGATATTTCGAAGTATGGCAAACTTACTTCATATTTGAAAGTAGAATCAAGAAATTACAAACCAAAGAAGGCAAAGATACTAGAGAGAAACCAAATCGAATAATTTTCTGCTGCTGTTACTTCATGTTAGTTGTCAGGTTAACATTTTGTAAAAAAGTCTAAACGGAAGGTTTTTAGCGAGATTGATATATTTTTAGTTTTATTTTTAAAAAATGAGTGATTCAAGTTCTGAAGAGCTACCAAGCGATATTGAAGAGGCAGCAGGTAATACTCTATTATCAGTAATTCCCAAAAAGTCAAAGGCAGTTTATGATTTGGCATACGAAAAATTTGTTACGTGGTGTGATGAGAAGAAAATTAAACATGTCAATGAGAAAGTTTTACTTGCATATTTTGAGGGTAAGAAAGATCTAAAAGTTTCCACATTATGGACACTTTACTCAATGTTAAGGTCTGAACTAAATCTGAAAAGGAATATTGATATTAAAAAATATACAAATTTGGTAGCATATATTGAAAGGCAAGCGGACGGGTATAGTGCTAAAAAGTCAAAAGTTTTTATTAAAGAAGATTTTGCCAAATTTTTAGTGGAAGCTGATGACAAAGAATACTTAATGGCTAAGGTTGCAGTGATAATTGGAATAGCAGGAGCATGCAGAAAAGCAGAATTAACATTTATTCCAGTTGAAAATGTTATAGTCGAAGGAAGCCATTTTCGTGTTGATATCCCACCTTCAAAAACAAAAGTTATACGGCAGTTTCCAATTACCACTGGAGACATTGAAAATACGAATCTTGTTGAAATATTAAGAAAATATATTAAGTTGCGTCACCAAGTTCTTAAACACAACAGATTTTTTGTAAAATATGCGAATGGAAAATGTACCAGAAATCCTGTGGGAATTAACACATTTAGCAGTCTGCCAAAAGTTATTGCACAATTTATTGGTCTTTCAAATCCTGTTCTATATACTGGCCACTGCTTCAGAAGAAGCTCTGCCACTTTCCTAGCAGACAGTGGCGCTGATATTTTAAAATTAAAGAGGCACGGAGGTTGGAAATCTAGCTCTGTTGCGGAGGGATATGTTGAAAATTCCATGAATAATATAAAACTTATAGCGCAAGAAATGTTTGATGAGACATCTAATGCAATGTGCGCCGCTTCCCAAATAACAGCAAGTTCGAGCAATGAAAAAAATATGTCATCGGGAATTAATTTGACTAATTGCAATAATTGTGTTATCAATATTTATAATAATTAATTAATTTATAATTTATGTTTTTAACTTGTATTATAACAGTTTAATAAATAGAATAATTCTTTTCTTCTAAAATTTTACTTTATGCAACTAGTTACAAAAAGTAAGACGTTTCGTAATGTCAATCAGTTTTAAAAAGTGTCACTTTATATGTCAAAATTAGAAAAAAGGCCTTTAATCCACAAAAAAACAGAAATATTAAACCCTCTTAATATAGTGGTTGTGGATAAACTAATATTTATTGTTCACTTATTCTTTAATCTCATATCAATTAATTAATAAATTAAATGTAGTATATTCTCTAATGTTTTAAGATTTATTGATCTCCCATTGAAACAAAATCTCTTTCAAAGTATTTTATCGAAAAGTTAGAGTATCTCCAGTACCGAATCTGCCTGCTAGAGGACATTGATCCTCTGCATTTTCTGATAAAACCGCGCTCTCTTCGGCCATTCATTTTCCTTGACTTTCCGCAGCCAGCGATATATTTCTGACCAGATTCAAGGTTTATCTAAAGCAAAGATAGATAATCCACATAGCTGATAGTATATGTAAATCCCAAATCCTAGACCCGTTCTCAATACCCCTCCCAAACTAGGCAGATGTTATTCAGGATTCCTTTATCTTAAAATATGCACGAGGGTACCATTTAAATTAACTCGAAAATATAATATACAAGGTGCTTCATTATAAGTGAGCCAAACTAGGGAGATTAAGGTAGACATGCTTTAATCAGTTAGTCGTTCGAAAAATAATTAGTTTTAATATTTGGAGAATACTACTTGTATTAAAGTCGAAAACATCAGCTAATTGATTTTTTAGAGTGAGAATTTTAAATAATAGGAGGCGGTATGAATTGAGAAGGGAGTCATCCATAACAAAACTACTTAGTGAAAGTATAAAGACTAAGATGGTTGGAGGATGTAGGAGGATTAGAAGAAGAATAGCCCTGATTATCGTCTCATAAATAGCAGTAGCCGTGTTTTATCATAGGCGACGCGATTTAGCAGATGATGTTCTTACTCGGTGTACAAAATTTACAGATATACCTAGATCCGATCAAAATATGACAAAAAAATAGGAAACCCTTCAAGGGATCAAAATAATTTTGTATTTTGACCCAATTTATGTTCCTGCAAATATTTGTATGCTTGTAAGAACACGTTGTATACGCAGATACCGATAGTATTTTAAAAAAATAAGATATATGTTGGGCTTGCATACACGAACAATAAAAAAGTTTATCATAATTGCACCACCGTCTCAAAACGAGCCCAAAATAGGATATGTCATCAAAATGTCAAAAATGATTTTTGTTTAAACATCCCGATCTTAATAGTATGTTTTAATTATGAATGGGTACAAGCCGTTGTTTTATACAGGGTGTTTATTAATGAATGGGCCATACTTCAAGGCTAGCTTCCTTGGGCGAAAATAAGGTCATTTAAATCAACTTACCTTAGTACCATCTTGCTTCTCTAAGAAGTAAGTTGTTTCATTTTTTTAATACTAATTTATTTATTTCTTGGGTAAAGCTAGTTACGTACAGTGAGCGATAATATAACATAAATATATTTCTTTGTATTGAGATATATTCCTACAGACAAGTAGACCGCATAGATATAAATATATATTATAGCGTCAGTGAGTAACGTTCTATGCATTTTAATAACAGATTTTTATAATACAATCAGATATATATATATAGCTCATCGTCCGTTACTAATCTTATTCGTATTCGTATATTTGCTTAATCGTATTCAAATTTTGTACTAGATGTTTTTTTTTTGTATGATACACACGAATATCTGATTCATTTTTGTGTTAAATGTACAGGGCCTTCTAAGCGCCTGTGCCACTTTATTTTATAAAATGATTAGTTATTTCGAAATGTTTACAAAAAAGCTATGCTTGGAGTATATCATAATAGTATATTATGCAACGTACTATAGCTGAAAATATTCCCAAAATTTATTTTTTTTAACTTTAACACTAATTGTACACTGAACAAAAACATTTGATTGCTGCGTTGGTAGTATTCTTAATAAAGTATATACATATCATTAAATTATATTCAAACGAACATAAACATTTAGTTATTGTTATAATTACGTTTTTATAGTTTGACCTCAAATATAAATAATTCAGCTTCAATCTGATTAAGCGAATTCACAGTAAATAAGTAAGTATAGCTAGGCATCGATTCAGTATTTGCTAACAAATGCATTTTCCATCATTATTCATTCCATCCTTGTGCTGCAATCCCTTGTAAACTCCTAAGCAATTACTGCTATAATAACCTCCCGGTTCCAGAAACTAATAACCAATTAGAATTGCTCGGAAGAAGATCATAAATCCTCCAAAATTTAACAGAATTGTAGTAACAATGCTAAATACGAGGTTAGATCTAGTTGTCGAAGCTAGTGACAGTGACAGCCTTTCCTTAGAATAATAAATTGCGTTACATATTGTTTATCAAAAATACCTGTACAATTAATAATAAAAATATCTCTACGCCTCATTCTAATCACGAGGGTTAATCCAAAAGTCGGGAAATTTGTGCGGGAGAGGGGGCGGCATATTACCATTAAACAGGCCGCATTTGTGCCTAGAAACGACTTACGTTGGTAAGTCCTAACCACCAATCCGTGGAAGAATGAGGGAAATCTGGAAAACCTCATTCATTAGAGAGATTGTCAAACACCAACCAGTATCAGTCCTGGATATCAATCCTCTCTACAAATGTAGCTGATCTACGGGCTACCGGCCAATTTCTTGTTATGCGTCTAGTACTATTTATTGTTCGGTTCTTAAGTACAAGAACGGCCTAGATACTTCTCAGCGGACCGGATATCGCATTTTTACGTTACTATTGTGGAAAAAAGGAAGGAGAGATATTATTTATTTACACATTATTTTTAATTATGCAAACAGCTATTTAATAAGCTAAGCTTACAATGATTGAACAGAATTTCCGAAAAAAATTTTGCAAAAAGCTTTTCAAAGTTCGAGTTTCCAAATCTGGGTCTAGAGAAGACGAAGTTTATGAACCTAATTTTGTAGTATTATAATTTAACATTATTTCTAAGTGATTGAGAAATTCCAAAGCAAGCTACGCCTAATATTGATGAAAACTAACAGCTGGCGCAACTTTTCGTTGTCTTTGAAAATCCATTCTGGTTGCCCATTAACAATATACTACGTGTGTAATCATTTTTTAACACGGGCGTGTATAGGCCATTATTTGTTTGCCGGTTTGTTTGTTTGTTTGTTTGTTTGTTTCGTTATTTATGTATTTGCTCATTTGCTTACTTACTAACTTACTTTCTTATTTACTTACTTACTTTATTTACACTTATAAAATGTTTGCCCAACAGTTACGTATACAGTGTGGAAGAAAAGTATGGAATAAATTCATTATTTCTAAAACAACAAAGTTTCATGAAATGTTCTCGGATACGTCGATTTTGCTTTTTAAAAAGACTCTTTTTTCTATACTAACGCATTTCCGACGTTCATTTGTTTTCGCGTGATGATGTCATCGGATATTTTTTTAAATAGAACTCCCATATTCTGCGGGAAATCTTCTAAATGAAGTATTGAATTTGAGATACAGCGGTTGACGTCTATGAGATAATTTATTCCGGTATTACGAAGTTCATGCATAAAAACAGGTCAGTATATTCTTCATTAAAAAATGGATAATGGGATTATTATTAAGTAAAATAGCGCAAATATAAAATAAATTTCGTTTTAATATAATTTTTAAAGTGCTATAGCTTCTGAACAAAAAAATATAGAACCTATGTTTTGCAAACCTTTCTTCATTAAATTAAATGTAATTTTCATTGACAAAGTTTGTAAAGAGGCTAATGAATTACTCTGTATAAACAATAAAAACGGAGTTACGATTTAACCTAGTTTTTAGCACAGCATAAGTTTTATTCCAATCTTCCATCAGTGTTTTTCACCGCTACGATTCAACTAAAGTTATGGTAAAATCTGTGACTGGTTCGTGTCACAACTTATACAGATACAGATTGATAATGATATTTTCCGAGAGGAATAAGAGTAATTTGAACTGTCTGTCAAGAGTTTAAAACTTCTGTAATTCGTTTCACATGCCCGACCAGTCAACTGCTTAGAGTGCTGAATTTAAACGCTTTCAAATCGAAAGCGTTGAATTGCAAAAACAGTATGTCCCATTTATGTCTAAACTATTTGGAATGCTAATAGAAGGAAAATCTCTTAAGACGTGATTCTTCTAGAGCTTGAAAAAAGTAAAATAAGATTTTAAAAAATCTGAAAACTTTAAGTACCTCGAGTGCTATTTATTGTTTTGATCCAAATGTACAGTGATGCTTATTTATTTTAGTAGCCTCAAGTGGGGAACATACTGGAAATCAAAACGGACTGTAGAAATTAAACCATACTGGATATTTTGAAAATTCGGTATAGCGATATTTTAAGTAAATTATATCTTCTAACTTTACATTGTCGTTACCGAATATAAATCCAAAATAACTTGAAAATTACTCATTTTGTAAAAAAATCTAAAGATATGTTTTCAGAGATACTTTTAAATTTTGTTACTGTATTACAAAGGTATTTTAAGCTAATATAATACAAATCTCCTACAATTCCTATCAATGAAGTCACATGTATTTTCTCTCTGATACCAAACATCTAGGTATGCTAATGAACAATAAGACTAACAAAGCTCTATTCAGTAATATTATTTATATTACCTTAAAATACCTTTCTAATACAGTAAAAAAATGTTACAAAAGCTAATGATAAAGAATATATGGGTACATATTGTGAGTGTAATTCAACGCTGGTTGGGGCTTTAGCCCACAGAGTAGTTAGTTTCACACAATATTATTAATACCTAACAATATATAGAAAAAAAAAACTTATAAATACAATATAACTAAGAAAAATTCTACTTCTAAATTTAAAAAAAAAAATCACCGGTATTTCCCTAAAAATTTTGATTCATTCATCTCTATTTTATAGTGTAACGTAAAGAATGTTACAAACTTTGAATGGAGATAGTACAGTAAGTAATACAATAAAATTTCTGTAATAAAAGTTTATTAGAAAAAAGAGAGCCTTTTAACAGGAGAAAAATATGGGTATGTTTCTGAAAAAAATATAATTGATGACGTCATTCGCGGTCTCTGTCAGAGACAGTCAGGTTCAGGAAGTCTAAAAAATTTGAATATGAATAAAATCGAGAGAGCGCAAGGATGTCTTTTATCACCTTCTATACTATTTTCTGCTTAATTAAATTTTAAGACTTTTAGAAAAGCTATTGAATTTTGATAATTTTTTTTGTATTTTTTATGTAAAACGTTTAATTTTCTAATATTTACAAAATACAGAAGAATGAGTGCTCTTGACTCCTGAATGCTGTACCCTTCAGTCAAATTTTATTGATATATCTTAAAATCTTAAAAAGCAACTAAGTTATTCAAAAAAATAAAATCAATCTTTGAAGACCTGTACTTGCAAAACTGTATTAAGGTAATTAATTTTAAATTTTTATTTTTCATTTAAGAAACCTTAAACCCTTTGTTCCGATGTATAATACAGTAAATCATTATTATTAATGAGATTTATTATTTATATAAAAATTATTACTAAATTCATTTGACGATACAATGTCTTGAAACTCAACGACAATAATTTTAAAATATTACTTAACTAAAAACCATATAATTTCTAACTTAAAATACTTTGTCATTTTGGTTATAAATCAAGAAATAACTAGAATTTCTGCCTCTAAATGTGATATTCCTCGTCTCCCTTACAGAGAAGATTAATTCAACCAAAACAAAAACAACATTGTAGGAAAAGTAAATCCAATGTTTTATCTCACGTAATCGTCAGTGCTGGGCTTTGGTGAATGGGTGATAGATGATGTATGGAATTACTAGTGAAAGATCGGTTAAGAAAGATATGTCTAAAGAAGGGAGGTTTCTATAAGATCTATGGGTTTAGCGGCTTACTATTTTGATAGCCATAAATTAAAGGCATTGAGTACAGTTAACTGTATTGATACAGTTACGATGAAAGATAATACCTATAAAATTTAAACAAAAGTATAAAGTATTCAACTTGCGATGTAGTATTGAAGATAATTTTGCTCAATTTCAATAAAATAGGCAATTAAAATAATAACCCTTCAGGTAGTACAGTATTAGTATTTTCTATAAGACAATGTTGAGTCTCTGGCCAATTACCAACACGCGTAATTCGTGTACATGTTTGTTACTTAATACATATACAGTATGCGTCAAAAGTATGGAATAAATTCAATAAAAACGAAACAATTCTTTTTTGGGAAAATTCCTCGAACATGTCGATTTTTAATTTAAAAAATACATATTTTAGCGTAAAATGCGATTTTCAAATGTCATTTGTTTTCGAGTAATGACGTCATCGATTTTTTTTAAATGGCAACCATATTTTTTTCCTTGATTCTGAAAGATCGTTTAATTCTCTATCAGACAGTACTAAAATTTTGCCCTCTTACATAGGAAAGTTTTCGAGTAAATGGCGATTGAATGTTAGAAAACGTAAATTTTATCCATAAAAAAGTAACAATTCTGAGGTATGTAAAATAAAATACAATTGATTAAATTTTATACTTAAATTAAATATTCGAATTGCCATCCACCAACTTCTTGACAATGCGCAAGTCTGTGAAGAAATTGTTCTTGCACATTATGAATGATTTTTGGGGTAACTCTGCGTATTTCGTCCCGAATGCAATTTTGAAGTTCTTCTAAATTACGTGGTTTATTAATGTACACTTTTGACTTCAAGTATCCCCATAAAAAATAGTCAAGAAGTGTAAGATCTGGCGATCTTGCAGGCCATTCTATCGGTCCGCGTCTGCCGATCCACCTCCCAGGAAAACAGTTGTCCAAAAAATCTCGTACAGGGCGCGCATAGTGCGGAGGTGCACCGTCTTGCTGAAATCATATGGTATCGTCAGGAATGTCAGGGTCATTATCGTTAGGAAAAATTACTGCAAGGCCTGGAACAAGGTCATTTTCTAGAAACTCCAAATATCTTTGTCCTGTAAGGGTTCCTTCAAAGAAGAAAGGCCCTACTATTCTGTCTTCAACTATTCCAGCCCACACATTTAATTTCTGAGGGTGTTGGGTATGTGCCTCTGCCATCCAATGAGGATTTTCCCGACTCCAAAATCTGCAAGTTTGACGGTTTACTGTACCATTCAGACAAAATGTGGCCTCATCTGAAAAAAGTATTTGCCGGTGTAAATTTCTATTTCCTTGACATAAATCCATTAGAATTTCGCAAAAGTGTAAGCGGCGATCGGGATCATCTTCATTGAGTTCCTGCACAAGTTGAATTTTGTAGGGATAATATTTTTGCTTCCTCAAGATACGTAGCACTGTGCTCTGACTAGTGTCATTGTTTAATGCAATCAATCGTGAAGAATTATGAGGACTATCCACCATACTTATCAAAATGTTCTGTTTCTGATTTTCATTAATGCTTGGACGTCCAGGTTTTGGAATATTTACAACATTGCCAGTTTCTCTAAATTTATACTCTACTTTACAACTGTTGATTGGCTGACAGGGCGATCTGGATATTTTTCATTAAATAAATCGCAAACTTCCTGCTGAGTTCTAGTCATATTCCCGCATCCGATAAGAATTAAAATTTCAATTCTTTGAGTAACAGTTAAATGTGCCAGAATACTTTAAATTGAATAATAATTTCTATGCCGCTTACAATACTTATTAGAAAGTCGGTGTGACAATGACACTTTGCAAAGATTTTACCTAAGTGATCCATAAAAGAACTATGGAATTCGAAGAACTAAACGTGATAACGTTTTTGCTTTATTTTAATTGATTTACGTTTTCTAACATTCAATCGTCATTTACTCGAAAACTTTCCTATGTAAGAGGGCAAAATTTTAGTACTGTCTGATAGAGAATTAAACGATCTTTCAGAATCAAGAAAAAAAATATGGTGTTGCCATTTAAAAAAATCGATGACGTCATTACTTGAAAACAAATGACATTTGAAAATCGCATTTTACGCTAAAATATGTATATTTTAAATTAAAAATCGACCTGTTCGAAGATTTTTCCCAAAAAATAATTGTTTCGTTATTATTCAATTTATTCCATACTTTTGGCGCATACTGTATAAATATATTATAAATGTATTAACTTTTTGATCACCATATTTTTTATCTTCTGTTCCATCTCACCTCATACAAGATCTGTTGATATCAGTATGATGCGATGTTTATTCATGGGATCTCTCCAACTAAATTATAATTACTGTTTCGTGATCAAATAAACAATTATTTTAAAAGCATTATAACTTCTGAACCAAGAAAGGTAGGATCTACGTTTGTATGAGCATGTATATCTGAAACTGTAAGCTGAAGGTTGAAATTGATGAGTGTTTTTCAAAGAATAATATATAAAAAACAATTAGTATATACGTGAATCAACATTCAGTCAAAGTAGGTTTACAAAATTACAAGGTATTTCAGTAAAACTCATGAATTTTCTAAACCACTGGTTTGCTAAATTGAAAAATTAAGTAGTAAAGTGTGCCAGTATATGCAAAGCAAATCGATTTCAGGCAACTGTATGAACTGTTATGAATTTATAAAAACATATACATGAAATATTTAATCTTCTAGCTGCGTAATATGTACCTATGTAGTACATTATTATTTCAACAAAAATGCCATTTTGGAGTTGTAACTGTTCATATGTCTACCAAGACATTTACTGAAAACTGATACTGGTTCCTCATTTTCATCTGCATAAAAGTGATTATTATGATAATTTATAACAATAACATACCTCGAAAAGTTGCACTAATCTGTAAACAATACTCTTAAAAAAATTCGCTAAACATTTGGGGAGTATTAAAATAATCATAGCAGGCCTTGGATCGCCATTTCAAACGCCTTGATAGCATTAGAAGGAAATAAAAATAAAATTGTTGCGTTATTTTATAAAATAAAGTTTTTACAAATTTTTGCAGAAATGAAACTTTAAGAATGTGTAGAGGAAAACACTCTGTATAGTTTTTGTTCAATTTTCACACATAGAGGTTATGAGGTGTCCTGATTAACACTACCTTATCAGATTTTAATCATAGCAGGTCCTGGATCGTCATCTTAAATGCCGTGGTAGGGTCAGAGAAAGCGGTTTTCGATGCCATTTAAAATAATATAAAAAATTTTGATTATCTTGAAGAGTAATGTTTTTACGGATTTGTACTTAAATGAAAGTAGACACCCTGTATATTTACTTCTTATTTTATTTCGAGAGGTTTTGGATTTTATTGAGAACAAGGTCCGTTTCTTTTATAAAATTTAAATATTTGATTACTAAGGATAACGTTACGTTTCGTTCCTAATCAGGAACTTTATCAAGCTTTTTATTCAAATAAAAATTACAACATATTTACAACCAACCAACCAACCAAAATGATTGCGTTTATGTTTAATTTCTTTCTTTACTTCATAATGATTAATATTTTATTGCAGCTTTACGTAAGAAAGTAAGTTTTTTGTCATGTACGATTTCTGCGCTGTTTAGTTGGGTTTTGGTTATGAATATGTTGTAATTTTTGCTTGAACAAAAAGTTTGATAAAGTTCCTGATCAGGAACGAAACGTAATGTTATTCTTAGTAACGAAGATTTTAATTTTTGTGGTATAAAAGAAACGAACCTTGTTCCTAATAAAATCCAAAACCTCTTGATTTTATTTTGTTTAATATTTGTTTTTTGTATAACTTTTTATATTATCTTTATATCTTATTTATATTAATTTATTTTGTCATTGATTTTGTATTTATTATATTGTCCGTATATGCATTTTTAGAATACTTAGTGCAACATAATTTCCTTGTTTTTAGACGTGTTTAAACACTTTGTGTAATAACACTAACAGTCATTGTTAAATGTCACAAAAATATTCTTTGCAGCTGCTCGTTGTTTGACTATTTAAACTAGACTCACCCTGTATACACAGATAAATTCATTCTTGATCCAAATTTTTGTTTCTATATACGCATGCAGAGTTAATTTCGAGTGCATATATCTCAAGCAAGATATAGGTATCGTACTAAAAGGTTCAAAACAAACAAAAAAGTTTCTGTGTAATCCTAAAGGATACAACAAACGCGAAAAAAGTAAACAAAACCCTGCTCCTGGATACACAATGCGTCATGTAATATTGAAATCACAACCCGAGTTTCATAACAAATTAAATTTTCCCTGTCAACACGGATTTAGGTACTACAGTCATAACTATGCGCGTGTGCGCGACTCCAAAAGGAACAAAATTCTGTGCCATATACGTTTCCAACCCCTGACAAAATTAATGAATTTTCCTGACAATAAAGCAACATGAAAACATATCCAGGAAGTCTTTAGGAATGTGGGTGAATATAAAACATGACGTATATATAAAAGTTGACGGTTTAAAACAATATATTTCATGGGGCAGTTCTTGCGTGACCAGATAATGCCCTAAATAGTAAAGTTTTTGTGGGCCTGCGTACTGTAGGATAGTCGAAGAGATAGAATGTAGGGGAGTTTTTATGTAAATTTTCGTTTTTGAGTCCAATTTATAGAGAAATTTAACTGTATGGCAAAATGAAAATATGTTTTCCTGTTGGTAAAAGATTGGTAAGAGTAAGAATTACTCATAGATTTTATACATTTTTTATAGGATATTAATAGTGTAATAAATACGAAAGTATATTGCATAAAAGACGATATTTCAAAAATCTGTTTATATCAGGTGGAAGGTATCAATTTTGCAATAAAAATTTATTACCAATAAGTTTTCTCTATCTCTTAAAATAAAAAAGATAGACAGCCTTAAAGTTTGGGCACTTTACAGGGTTTTTTTTGTTATTACTTATAAAGTTGGCCATGGATCTCAAATTTGTTTTTACGAGCATAAAGGCCTCCAAAAATGCAACAAAAAACAATTAAAGATTTTTAACGTGTCTGGCATATTAAGCGAGATACATGGGAGTGGCCCTCTTATGTGATACAGCCTGTATAGGATGCTCACAACAAAGTTGCAGTGCTTACAATTGCGGAATATCATGACTGTTTTTTTTATATAAGACACTAATTTCTCATAAAAACTTAAAGAGTGAAGTTTTTAATTTTCATGAAATTATAAATTTGCAATTATTTTCATCTCCAGATGTGAAAATATTATTATTATTTATGAAACCAAGATTTTACATGATAATATTTGTTGCTAAAAATATTTTTTAAATATACACATAAACTTGATCGATTAGAGTCTAAGGACAAATAATGAATAGTGAAGAAAATGTAAAATATTTTTAGTTTCGAAGTTTATAAAATTTTATACCATTTATCTTAACAAAATTTACTCCAGTAATAACGTTTCAACATTCAAGATATTTTTTCAAGATTCAAAATTGCTTTAGTAACATTATTGATATTGAGTTGAATAAACAATGTTAAAACTATTACAACCTATCGATCATCATAATAAAAATTCTATTTGAATATCCACTATTTAAGGTTTCATTCGCAAAAAAAGTCAAATTGCACTTTAACTATTGCGATATTTTTGCTATTTATGTTTTAGTGTGTAATACAGTAAAAATGTTTCACTTAAATTTGTTTGTCTATTTATTGATAAATATATTTGATATACATAATTTTTCATATAAAAATTCTGCTATATAAAACAGTTCTAAATTAGAAAAAGTAAATTTGTAAATTACATTTCGAAAAGAATGGTCCTGCATTGATTATTGTTAATTCTACAAAGTTATAAATGAGGTCAACTGTCTATTGAAATGTTCTGTATATATTTTCATATTAAAAATAGTATTTAATCCTGTGCTACTTAGGGATTTAAATCATTTATTCAAGGTTCTGAAGTAAATTATCAACTTCAAATCATAGTTTCCCACTGAGTAAGTAAACGTGCTTTCCAACACTTCACAAGGATATTACAATGCATAATAATACGTTTAAACTTACTAGGTACCTGCTGTTATAAATAGCTGTTCAAATTTAATAGAGGTGTAGTTGATAGGAACACTGTTCTTTCATGTTTTACACTGAAAATTGTAGTAGAACTTTGAATTGTAGTTTTCAGGATTTATTTAGTAGGGAGTGCATAACTGAAATTGAATTGTACTTTGTAGTTTTGTCAGTACTTACAGCAAAACATGATTCATTTATTTTCCTCCTACCTTTGTAATAAATTATTTTACTAAACTGTCAATGTTTAAAAAATTTTTTAGGTGTAATTTTTTAAATATATAAATTTTAATACAAAATGTTCCACAAAAGTTCGGTTAATTTTAATATGCAGTTTGCACATTGCAAAGATTTCTTATTTAAGATATTTGATTAATGTAAAAATCAAATCAAATTCTATATTGCGGTAGGATTGATTACAATCACCAAGTATATTTACTTAATTAATATTTAATTTTGTGAATTTAGAAATGGTAGGAGTACAATGAAGATACTGATTTTTACCTTAAAGCTGATGATTTTCCAGAAGTAACGTCTCTTTTAGAAAGTGCTCATGTATGAAATGCTGCTCAGTTTTACCACTTCAACGTTCGCCAATCTGAAAAACAAATATGGATATTGTACATGTCCCAGTCGCTATAGTCAACAAGTTGAGAACAGAGTAAAACGAAAAATTGAAAATTACTGCATTAGGCCTTGGTATTATTTTTTTTTTGTTAATGCTAACTGAGGCAAAGGAAAATATATTTATGAAATATAAAAAACACGTTCATAAGAGTAAATTTAATCATAAACTTAAATTATTGCTGGAAATATTTTCCGTGTAACGCATATTTTTAAAATAATCCCAGACTGAAGACGACTCTTAATTATAAATAAATATTCGTGATAAAGAAAAAATTTTGCGGAATAATTTAACTCAATCGTCAATGAAATAAAGGCATTAGAAATTTTGCAAAATTAAAAAGAATCTTGTCTTGCAAAATAAGACAAGAGTTTCTTTAAAGTCTTGTTCTTGCTCGATCTTACAAAAGCATGTCTTGTCTTGAGAAAGTCTCACAAATTTCTTGTCTTGGTGGTTACTCTCGTTCGGTTCCGGTTTCGCTCAAAACTCACACGGAACTATCGACTCTGCTGTCGATATGGTCTATCGCCGACAGTGGTGGATTGGTAGACGTTTCATTTTGTATATAAACCTAATGTTTTAACTCTAATGCGAATTAAGATAATTAAATACGAACACAAAAATGTTTGTTTCCAGTTAAACTGGAAGTCATCAATAAGTGAATATTATGAAAATATCTGTAATATACATTATATGTATATTCAATATGAAATTTCCTTTGCTGTCGGAGCTATTCCCCCTGCTATTTAGTAATTCATATACCATAAACATTATCTCGTAAGCCTCTATCAAAATAGAACCCTATATAATTACTTAATATACTGTAATAATCGCGTTACAGCCAAGTATTAATATTACTATCAGATACTACTATCGTCAATACAACTGGGTTTAGGAGAAACGAGGTCAGGCAGACAAAAACTGAAGCAGAATGTCTTTGTAAATAGACTTTAAGGTCCTTCACATAAATGAGACAAAGTACGGTTGAGTAATTTCCGGGCCAATTGTCGTTGGTTTAGAACTCTTACAGTTTTGGAACATATTCGCTTTCATTTTCCGAAGCAGCTGATACTGAACACCTTGCCAATAAACCTGTGACCCACAATGCGAGTAACTGTAGGTCGTACTAGAGAAAATTACACAGTTAAATAGTGTAAGTGCAATACATTTAAGACGTATTTGGTTAACTATCCAAGAAAAGTTCAAATTTAAAATATTATCCGCACTTTTCTATATTATAATAGATAAGTTGTCAAATATTCCTCCTTTGTCTTGACCTTAAGCATCCTGATAGTGTGTTCAATATTTCTGGTAATATATCCATGATAACCCTCCTAAGATCAACTGCAAAAGAGATATAACTGCAAGACCCTCCTATCTAAAGCACCAGCTATGATACAAATTGGATCAACAAAGAGATAAATTAACATGAGGATGAAGTGCTATCTAAAGAATCACAGTAGTGAGAAATGAGTGGTTTGTTAACACAGAGCAAATAGATTTAATGCTAGCAACTACTGGAGAGGAGGGCCAGTTGGGCATTATACAGATCGAAATAAGCGGTTATGAGCATATCGACAAACATGTAACAAACTGATGGAAGATATGGAGAACCACATCACTCTGCTGCTGGCCTCGGATATTACGCCAACTATAAAGTGCCAGTTTTGGTGAGTGAAGAATCTGCAGAACACATTAATATGTGTTGATATATGACTGCCCTACAGAGAAACGGATCAGAGAAAGTTTGCAAATGATATCTCTTGCCTGAAGACCTGAAAAAACCCACATCCAATAAGATTATTAACTTAATGAAACAGCTAAACCTATTGAGTGTATAATTTTGAGTGTTTGCCACAATAGATAGTCATAGTGCAGGGCTCGTTAAAAGGCACTTTGAACATAACCACAACTATAAATCTATTTAATAGAACTGAACAGATCTGAATAGAATCAAAATATTGATAAAAACGTGAAGATTTTGGCTAAAGTATAGATAAGAGAAGTTTTAAAATTGGAAGGTGGAAAGGTAGTACGACCTGAATATCATTCTTCTTTTCAACTAAACAAGCACTTTTACGGAGAATGAGCAGTTTATATATTTTTCGGGGCTCCGCAACAGCAATAATAAATTGCAAATTTTCAGGCCGCATTTAGTTTAAAAGTCCTCTCCTGGCATAATGGACAGTTTGAGTAAGCTGAAATAAAACACTTGGCGTGAACGATATATGATTCTTCGATACACCATATGCGATGCATCAGGATATGAGTTAGGTGTATAAAAAATATAAATCTGCGTTTTGTACTACATCAATAATATAAGTGAAGAGATATGGAATGTCTATAGAAAAAGCGTGGCACGCTTAGGGCTTGATGGAAAAAATGTAAAGTGTTCAATGATAAAATTACTGTGTCCTTTGTTTTTTCAAAAAAAAAATTATATGCTTCATCAAACATACCAAATGCGACTGCAGTTTTTATCACAGTGACATACTTACCCAAAAGTAAAATTTATATTAAAAAAATATTTAGTAGAAATTTAAAAGGTATACCAAAATTTAAGCATATATTTAAATTTTATATATAATAGGATAAACCATGGCGATCAATATATTTTGCATACTATGAATAATTACCATAAAATTTAGTCCATTAAATTCAACTTGCCCGGGACCCAAGGGATTAAAGTATTAAAGGTATACGTTTTATAAAGGAAGGATAATAGATTCAAGCAACCTTAGCTACTAAAAAGTTAATAGCATTAAGTAAGAAAGCACACTTATATGCTTATTTATGCATTATGCATTTACTTTTCCTAGCTCCTCTAGAACCTTGAACAAAAAGTTCGTTAGTTACTGAAATGATGAACATTATTTTACAGGGTGTAACAGGAATATTAACTATTTCAGAAGTAGATTTCTTTGGAATAAATACTACTCTATCCGTCGTTACCAAAGGATTCAATACGTTTTTCCGACAGATCTCGTAGCCTGCGTGAATTTGTAATGCGTGAGTAGTGGCTATTATAATTTTATACGGTCTGTTCCTTTTACAGATGAAGCTGAATTTGGACTTGATGATGTGAATAATCTTTACAATGAGTATTGTTGGTCTGATAGAACGAAATTTTCAACGTAAGTTCTCCGTTAACCTATAGACCGGTACTATAGGAGATCACTTCATTGGACTTCATTTCTTTCCACAAAGACTTTCTAGTGACCTTTAGTTGACTCTTTTAAGACATGAGTTGCTCATTTTAGTGGAGTAATGTGGTTGTTTCAAGATGGAGCCCCATATTACAGTTTAGCACTGGGGGAGTTTTTAAATCAAAATTTTCATGAAAAATGGATAGGACGCGGGAATTTGTGTCATGGCTTCCCAGATATGTCGATTTAAACCACATGAATTGAGCTGCATCAAAACTTTTGTGTACAAAAATCATAACGTTGACAACAATAATTATACATAAGGAGGGACTCTTTGCTAGAACTAGACGGAAACTATCGTTATGTCCCTAAACGTATACAACCAATAAATCATTCAATCAAGCATTCCCATTTGAACTATGTGACGTTGTACCCTAAGCAAACCGTCGTCGTACCCCTGTCGCTCTCTACAGCACGACGATAGATCAGTGAATCTCTAGCATCCAACTTTGCAACAAGAAAAACTCCTGTGATACCCCATTAGTGTCACACAATTCTAACAAAAGTGAATCTCAAGCATCCAACGACTTCACGTCGACTTTGCAACGAGAAAAACTCCACTGATGCGCCGTTAGTGTTACACAATTCTAACAAAAGTGAATCTTTAGCATCCAAAGGCTTCAGTTCGACCTTGCAACGACAAAAACTCCTCTGACGCCCCATCAGTGCTACAGAATTCTAACAAAGTAACTCTCGATCAGCCAACGACTTCACATCGACGTTGGATCAAGCCGATCCACTATTGCTTCATCAAACGCTACAAATTTCTAGAGCATTAACCGCCAAGCAGTCTACTTAAAATCAACAGATAGCAAGCAGGGCCGAGTGAAACTACAAACTCCTGTTCTCGCTGCATAACATCGAACATTAAAGTACTCTCCAGTTCTCGAAAAACAGAAGCCGCCAAATCATTATTTAGTTAATATATTGTATTATAAGCATTTCCTTATGATTATCCTGAAAAAATCCATTTATTTTGAAGGTTATTTATTGTCATTTGCCGAATTAGATATCAAGCTATTAAAAGTAACATTTTTGGGACTTGTGACCCCAAAGCAGCTACAACTCTTTTAAATTGGTTTAACAAAAATCTATTAAAAAGTTAAAATAATCATAATAACAATTGTATGTAATAAAATGACAAAATTTTGTAAATAAGATTATTTTATAATAGTATTTCTGCTTTGTCAGTTCTTCTCGGCTAACGAATGTGATGTGTCAAGGATTGCTTCGTTTTTTACAATAATTTGTGTAAAACCAAAAATGTATTAAATACAAAAGAGAAATTAAAACAGCGTTTCTCGTCTCATTATTTAAGATATTTTAAAGAACAAAATCAGGTCGTTAAATTTCATTTAAGCATTTTAAATCTGTTAAAAAAAACATTCTTTCTCAATGCTTTTATGTTTTCATGAATTATTGGTACCCAAAACATGCTTTGTTATACAATTACCATTTTGTCCAATACGGCAGTATTTCATTGTAGTCAGTGATAAAACGAAACTGTAGAGAAATGTGTGCTAACCCACTTAGGGGTCCACATTTAATTTCGGCTATTAATTTACGTTTAAGGTAAGCGGCTTAGGGTTTATATACAAGATTTAAAGTTAAAGTGTATTTTAAGCCCTGCAAACTAATAAGTAAAGTTCTTCCCAAGTCGAAGATTTTCCTGTGCCCTTTGGGGCGTGTAGGATCCGTAACAGCGCTTCTTTGATCTTATCTAATGAATATAGATATTGCTTTTTTAATTAATTTCTATTTAATCTATTTATCATGAATAAAACTATTATCATAATTGTTTATAATAAAAAAATAAAAGAAAAAAAAACATCTAAAATTATATGCCAAGTAAGTTTTTACATAATAAAAAGCATTTTGATATAGTATGTTCTTAATTAAAGCTATAAATTTAGTCTGGTAATTTATTATATAATATTGCGCTCATATAATAAGGATTTAACTTTGTGTGTTTAGAAAATAGTTAAGGAAAATGAAACAGGGGATTAATGAGTTGATTTTAGAAAGGGTGTTTTATGTAAAAAAAATTAATTTTAGCATCCCCTAAAAAGTTACAGCCCTTTAAAAGGGGGGTATTGAAATCAAGTTTCCATGGACTATTTTAAAACCGACTCAAATTAAAGAATTTTTACATGGATGGTCTTTGAATAGTCCTATTAAAAACAAAACTTTTTGTCTCTGCGCAAATTATAAAAAATCTTCTAGTTTTCGTACAAAAAAATAAAAACTAGCATCTCCAAATGATACTTTCTGTAGTAGGTTCCTGTCATTTTAGTTGTTTACCAGTATATTAATTGCTTTTTATCATTCTTATGATTAGTTCAGCTGATGCTTTGACACTTAAAAAAACAAGGAAACTTGATATTAACATTTACTTTTAAAGGCTTGTAACTTCTTAGGAGATGCTATATTTTTTTTACTTGAAAAACTTGAATCAGCTAAAGAGTTAAATGTTTCATTTTCCTCAACTATTTTCGAAACACCCTTTATAGTTCCATTCTGTATAAGTCATATTATAAACTAGTTCCATATCTTCTCATGAAATTCATTTTGAAAATTAAAATTAGAGATATTTTGTTTGACAAATTTTACAGGCACATGGTTAATATTTTTTGTCGCAAAAAGTAAAATATAAATATTCTATTGGAATTTTATAAATAACCCTGAAAGCTTAAAACTAGTCACCTGTTCGATAGATCTCCCATTTAATAATACCAAAACACTACACAAATACAATTGAGTGAGTGACGAAATTATAATATGTTTTTTGTTGATTCATTATAAGACGATTGATTTGCAAACATGCTTGTATATTTCTAAAATTTACATTTGTCAATATCTGTTTGTTGTTTATGGTATGCTAACACTGTTATGCCATCTACAAATGTAGGATAAGAGGTTATATGACTTTCTAAATTTTTGCAGTACAATAAAAATAACAGAGGACCTCTCTTGTGAAACACCAATAGTGACAGGTCGTTGTTCAGAATTTACACCAAGAAATTGAATAAATTGTGTTATGCTTGTTAAAAAGTCCCTCAATAAAAATGGCACAGTCCCCTAATACCATATCGGTCAATTTTATTCAAAATTAATTTATGGTGCACACAATCGAGCGTTTTTGACAAGTCTACACATAAAGCCAGTATTTTATCATTGCAACTTTTTAAGATGGTTTGTTTTCTTATTTTCCGTCTCAAAGTACTTATCTTTTCGTTAACCCAAATCATCGGATAATCTGAAGCGCAATATTCCGACCTCTGCAACAATTTTCCAAACTGTTCTGTGCTAGTCACCATCAATCAGATCACGAATCACACGAATGTTTGTCTCACTGATGCTTGTCCAGGGTTAGTGTGCAATTATACTTAAGATTTTGAGCGGGTTTTATCGGCAAACTGTGCAGTCGTAAAATATCGGCAGATTCTACCAGAAATATTTAATTATGAAAATAGTATGGAATTGAATATGCCCTAAAAATTGATCCAATTCTACTTACCCTAGACTTATAAGTATCACAATATACGAGAAATACCTTTATTGGAGCAAATATTTTTGTTTAGTTCCTTTTATATAATATCAACTAAGCATTATATGCATACATACATAAATATATTAAAATGTAAATAATTTAAAATCAAGTAAAAACCTGTAGGTGTCTGCATAAGAATATAATTACTGCAGCAACAAAAGCGGCATTCAAATCGGCAAGCACCCAGCTGTGTAAATGGAATCCATCCAGACCATAATAAACCCAGATTAAACTTAACAAGAGGAGGAGAATCACTTATTCCGCCAGAGCATTGTGTTCGGCCTACGGCCCGAGGCCAGATATGTTTCTGTGGCATTACACTAGCCGAAGTAAGCCCAATAATTGCTCCAGGATTATTGTATATGGTCTGAATTAGGTTTTAAAGCATTAGTATAATCGTGTGATAATTTGTTCGGTTTTGGAGCGAATAATTACAGACAAGAAGCTCAGCCAGCGTAAGGAAAATTAAGCGGTAGTCCTGTATTTGAATGATTATAGTTGCCTCTCTACGGGGCATTTCAGTTGGAATCGCTAATTTTGTAAATATTCATGAATTATCCACTTCGACGTAACCATTTTAATAATTTAGATACATAATTATTTATTAATTTGAGCATAAGGCACTACTCAATATACAGGGTGAGTAATTAATAATGGTCCATAGCTGAAGGGCAGCTGATTGTTAAAGTCAAAATAAAGCGATTGAGCCCAACATGGCTTATTCAATTGTTGCTTCAATAGAAAAGTTTAATTGATTCTTTGCAACTTTACATTTTAATTTCGATGAACTTAAACCTACCTGTATTTCAAATTAAACTTACATTAAAATGGTTTTCACAAACAAACAAAATGTTACAATGCTTCCTTTCGTCGCGCTTCAACACATTTTTCTTTTCATATTTTGGCACTGTAAAATATTTTTTTTTATTAGGCGCTGCATGTTTTACTCGTACATAATGGCATAATGTTATACTTCTTCCATTTCCCCGTAGTCCATTGAAAAGTTACATTTGGGGTTGCATTTTTTAAAGGACGCAATTTTATTGTTTAGATGTGAGGAAGGGGTAAAAAAAAGCTTAACTTGAAGTTTGTGGGGTCACAACCCTCCAACTTCGGCCGCCATCTTTAAAAAGGGGGTTAAATTGTTTTTAGCATTTATCTTGTAAACTATAGATCATACAAAATTTTTTTAAAAACATTTTTAATTGCAAATTGAATCCTCTACAATTACAGCGCGTAGGAAAAATTAGTGTTCACTTCACAATGCTGTAAAACCCAAAATAATGAATATAATAAAAAAGTATATAATAAAAATTCTTCGTTGAAAACCACTCTACAAAAATGCTCTGATGTTATTTTTGTTTAAATAAAAAAATAAATTAATTATGGCGTCCAAAAGAAAATTTGTCCAAAAATTTTGATAGTTCTTCTTTAATATCTTTGTTATTTTTGATTTTACAACAAAAAGTTACTTGACTAAAATTGCTAAAATGCTAAAAACAATTTAACCCCCTTTTCCAAAATGGCGGCCGAAATTGAGGGTTGCGACCCCACAAACTTCAAGTTAAGCTTTTTTTGACCCCCCCCCCTTACATCTAAATAATTAAATTGCGTCCTCTAAAAAATGCAACCCCAAATGTAACTTCAATGGACTATAGGGAAAATTAGTGTTCACTTCACAGCGCTGTAAAACCCAAACTAATGAATATAATAAAAAAAGTATATTCGTTGAAAACCACTCTACAAAAGTGTTCTAATGTAATTTTTTTTTAAATAAAAAAAATAAATAAATTATGGCATCCAAAAGAAAATTTTTCCAAAAATTTTGATTGTTTTTCTTTAATATCTTTGTTAATCTTGGTTTTACAACAAAAAGTTACTAGACTAAAATTGTAGAGAATTCAATTTGCAATAAAAAATGTTTTTAAAAAGATTTTGTATGACCAATAGTTTACCTGATAAATGTTAAAAACAATTTAACTCCCTTTTTCAAGATGGCGGCCGAAGTTGGAGGGTTGTGACCCCACAAACTTCAAGTTAAGCTTTTTTGACCCCTCCCCCCTCACATCTAAACAATAAAATTGCGTCCTCTAAAAAATGCACGCTAAGACCAAAATAATGTAACATTTCAATGGGCTACCGGTGAGATGCACTTTCTGTGCTCATTTTACGAGTCTCGCAACTTCATTCAATACCAAGGTATATTTAACACAATAACACATAATAATATCACAAGTGACAAATTATCTTTTCTAAACGTATGTACTGCGTTGTCCGAAAGCGTGCAAATCGTATACAGATATGAATTAAAGCACACTGCTGTTTTTATGAATACACGTGCTAACGTCGTCTGACGTCACAGGTCTATGTTGTGGCGGCGACCGTTTTGTGGGGACGTGGCCAGAGAAAATTTTTAAATACTGTTTCTAGGCTTATTTTTCCATGAAATAGTCTAGGACAAACGCCATTTCCATTAAAATAATACATTCTTTCTTCTACACGTATTTAGAAAAATCCTGCAATTTGCCCATTATGATACTCTAATAAATATATAGATAAATAAATAACTCTAGGTAATATATTGAGACAAAATGAAATATCAGACATTCAATACCTATGAAAATTTACATGTTTATTTAAAAACCATAAAATATTATTGAAATTATTATTGTTGTTAAAATTAAAATACAGTAGAATAATATAAAAATGGACAATACAGAGCATATAGGTTGATTATTATAGTGAAAATTAAATAAATTAAACATTTTAGAAAATAAAATATAGTTAAAATTTATCTAATATTGTGACATGATCTCACATTTATGAAGAGTACATAAACAAAAACAGATTTAAACCCAGAGCAAAGAATATAGAAAGAACAAGTAAAGATCATATATTAATTTACTAAATATATCGACAGAAGTCAAGCAAAAATAATAAAAGTATTAACAATTTCAGTAAATAAATTTTATAAAATGTTCAGAAATGTCAAATAAATTTCATAGCCATGGACAAATGTCAAGCATAAAGTTGGCTTCACAAGAGATATCACAATGTACACAAAAAAAGTACTATTTTTTTATATTTAAGAATATTTTAACATTTAGATATAAGTAAAATTGTAAATACAGAAAAATTGTAGTAGGTTAAGTAGTGAAGTGAAAAACATAAAAACAGTGCGTCGAAAACCTCATTAAAATCATATTTATGAACCATAATGTGTATGTAAGTTTTAAAACATGGCATCAAGATATCAAATTGATAGAAAAATAAAGAAAAAACAAGTTTTTGTTGATTAGATACGAAGAAAACAAAGAACGTGCAGCGTTGGTTTTGAGAAAGATCCCGAAAATTAAGAAAATTAATATGAACAAGTTAAATTAAAAGTTTAAAATTAATACTAACGTTATAAGAAAATTGTTAATCAGCACAAGAAAAAGAGATCCAGGTCTAATCTAAGAATTTGGCAGTACCATACGGTGGGTAAAACATCCACCAACATCAGCAGCCCAATATCCCAAGTTCTGAGGGATTTCTAGAAGAGTTCCAGTAGAAGTCCTAGAAAGATCAACATTAATAAAGGTAATTTATGTGCACATAAATTTAATAAAAGAAAATAAACGCTAGCTAGCCATAAAATTCAACAAAAAGACAGTCACACAATCAAAAATTTAGTAAAACAATAAGTTACTTACCATAATATAGTTAATAATATTCACGTTTCTATTTAATATATAAAAAATTGTTATTTAGTGGATCATCTGTCAGAATAAGGATCATTTTCCAATATAATATATCACCACCAATGAACATCAGGCAGAATAATACCACTGAATAAGAGATTTTAAGAATTTTTGTAATATAATTTTAAGAATTTTAAGTTCTGATATTTATTTGATAAATTAACGAACCGACTACCAGACTCTATGTTCTACAAGCAGCCAGGGTAGTTTAATAAGCTAAAAAAAAAAGATAATATACAGGTTTGTAGCCCAATAAATACATTTTTTTTAAATAAGATAGACATAAACACAAAACATAAAAAGAAAAACAAACACAAATTAAATATCAATATTAATTGGCGCCCAACAAATTAAATATATCGCTATAATATATTAATTTTTAATTACTGTTCCATTTAGTGTGTTAATTTCCTGTTGAATATCAGGCTATTGTCGCAATATGATCGGATTGTAAACCCATAGAATATGCATTAAAGTGTTGGCTGTATATCGTTCAGCTAATGGAGCAGATCCTTTTAGAGAAAAGCTTAACGGGATTGCGGATTGATGTGGGTTGGTCATTTTCTGATGGCTTTTCGCAGATTTCTGAACCAAAACGGCCGCCACTAATGTTACGGTCATGGCCACACTAATTTCAAGCCATTAGGTGTATTGTGGATTTGACGAATTACGATAATTACTCCACACGTTGCCTTGCCACAGGTCGTTTGGAATCGCAGCACATATCCTCTTTCAGAGTCTTTTTATTTGTGCATTGTGTGATTATACCATTTAATATTACTTTCTACTCAATTATAATACGGTGTCATCGTTCACATTTGTTAGACTATAATTCATTATTTTTAAATACCTACATCAGAAATGGAAAATTAAACATTTCAGTAACACTTCAAAATTAAAATAAACGATCTTCATAAAGCAGTCTGTGGTTTAAAATGTCAAATGAAACTTGCACTATTTTGAAGAGTACACGTGCAATGTCAAAAATGTTGGCTTGCAAGTTTTTCACTTATTTAGATTAGAAAGTGTTGAGACACGGCTGGATCTAAAATACAGGAAAATAAAGCAATAATAATATCAAGATTAATAGGTACACTTATTCTAATGCTAGCTTATTATCATTATTCCTTATTCTTGTATAATGATATATACAGGGAGCGCCATTTAAATTGTCAAACGCGAAAATTAACTTTGAGAGAAAAATGTTTCATGAAAAAGGATCATTTTTTACTGTTTTATAAAGGTATTTTAAGCTAATATAAATCAAATCTTCTACAATTCCTATCAATGAAGTCACATGTATGTTCTCTGATGCCAAACATCTGGGTATGCTAATGAACAATTCCACAGACAAAGCTCTATTCAATAATTATCTAAAGAAAATAATTTAATTTACTAACCTTCTAATGAAACACTCTATAAATATCTAACTTCACTTTTTGGCAGTGGGAACACAACAAATTCAACCACAATAGATGAGATCTGACCTATTTCTGCATTTTTAGGATTGTTTCTTCAGGTGGTCTCCTTTAAGTTGAATCAAATATCTAACTATAAAAATTATTATAAATATTAAAATTATTTGAAGTTAAATATCGGCAATGACAAAAAGTGACATCCTGTCAATGAATTAAATATGGCAATACCTACTTGAAAAATGTTCACCTTTTATGTAAAAGTTTTTATATATTTTTAGGTATTAATAATAATTTTTATGATATGTTTACCAAGAGGGTTGGTACCTCTTGGTAAACATATCAGAAAATATGCATTAGAAATGCTTGTCGCGATATTGTAAGAGACATGTTAATACAGTCGGTGGACAGTTTTGTAGTACGTATTGAATAATGTATTGCAGTCGAAGGTCATCACTTTGAACATCTATTAAAATGATTAACTTTTAATTTCTGGATGTAAGAACTGGCAAATAAATGTTACTTCCTTTTCCTTCCAATAACATAGTACGCAATGAAATTTTGTTACTTTCATAAATAACAGTTTTTCAGGGGATTTCCGGGAGGTTTCCACTTAGCTTTAGTATCCAGCCAATATATTTCCACTTTTTACAAGTACTTCTACGTTCAATGCATAATTACTCATAAACGCTGTAAGTAAACACGAGAAGTCATAGTTAAGTTTTGTACTAATCATTAAAAAATAGGGGTTCCTATTTAAAAAATCAAAGTTACCCTTCACGTAACCTTGAAATTCTAAACCAAACGTATATCCATTAAATTCCGCTTATAAAACGATGATACTTTTTTCTGAAACACTTTTCTCTCAAATGCTTAATTTTCAAGATATTCATGTTTGCCAATAGCGCATCCGGTATATTCTCCATTTAAGAATAAAAATTACTTCAATTCAAGAAAACTACTATACTTAAATTTTAAAATATTATTCTTTAAATAAATCTTAAATTTAGTGTCATTTTAAGAAAGAAAAGTATTGAATTATAAGAATGTTTGGATGTCAACAATATGTAAATATTTATATAAAATATACTTTATTACTGAATTAATACATATACACCTGAATTGACTTTACAGTGCTTTAATACAGATTATTTTTTTCTGTGTATTAAAATTATTTTAGATACATTTAATATAATAATCTTCTCATTCTGAGACAGCGCACATCTTTTCACGCGTTTAGCAGGTACGTAATCTGATAAGCTCGACATTTTACCCAAACAATATTATATCCACTGGCACAATAGTCACTAAACACAAGTCGAATTTTACTCTACTGCACTAGCACGTCTTCGTATATTCAGCTCTAAGACTGGATTGATCTGTCACAATACACTGGCTCCTGCCCTATGATGTATCCAGTAAAATATACTTATGTACACCCATTACCTGTTAGCATTAGTGTTACCCGATAATTACCTGAAACGAAATGTTACCACGCCCATGGCCGGTTCTTATCTCGGGGTTTTATTACTCTCTTTCATTTCCAAACAGACTATAACTACTGTTAGGAATAAAAAAGCGATATTGCAAATTTAAAGCTCTAAACACTACTAGCATGATTTCTTTTGTTAAAATCATTGATCTTTTTGATCGAAACCCTTCCGATTTTCTTTTTAGAAACGTAATTAAATGGACGTACCTACTAATATCCAAATTTGTCTTCATTGTATAATTGAACGTAGCGTATAATAATAATAATAATTTCCGAGGTGAAAATTATCTTGCAGCAAGAATACGTTTTAGAAAATCCTGGCAGCGACAATAAAAGTTCGGTATACACCCCCACTTGCACTGTTTCTACTAATTCTTGATCTGAATAAGGTGTTTTTAAACAAAACAATGGAAATCAAACGAGACACGTCCGCATCGCGTCGTTAAAGATAGTGACCTAGTTGACTAGTTAATACATTGTAAACAGTTGAATAGAGTCGGTCTATTTTTTTTGGTTGATTAAATAGTTTTTTTTAGGATACCATCTCTGTGGTGTATTTATTGTATATATCGTATCATCATGATATATGTGTGGATCATTATAAGAGATTGATACTGGTCGGCGTTTGACCATCCCCCTAACTATTAATGTTTCTCTCATTCCTTCACTGGATCGTGTTTAGGGCCTACGAACGTAAGTCGTTTCTGGGCGCAAATGCGGTTTGTTTAATAACAATATGCCGCTTCCTCTCCCGCACAAGTCTCTAACTAGGCTAATCTTCGTGATTAGAATGAAGTTTAGTTACATATATATTTTTTTATTTGGTATTACCAATATTCTGTGAAACTAACTACTCTGCGGACTAAAGTCCCGACCACCGTTGAATTACACTCACAATATCTACCCATATATTCTTTATTATTATTAGCTTTTGTAAAAGTTTTACTATATTGTAAAGGTAGTAAAGCAAAGCATAAATCAATTTTCCTACAATTCCTATCAATGAAGTCATACATATGTATGCTTTCTGATACCAAACATCTAGGTATGCTAACCAACAATTCCAGAGACAAAGCTTGTATTCAAAAATTATCTACAATAAAAATTAGTCTAGTTAAATTTACTACAAAAAAGTCATACCTGGTTTAATGAAAATATTCTTAATATTCAGTACTTAAGTTTGCTTTTGAAACTGTGACTCAAACATTCAGCCACAATTGATGAAATATTACCCATTTTGCCCATTTCTGTAATGTCATTGTTCTCTCTATATTATGAAACTGCCCACTTGCTGTTTATTAATAATGAAGCATAAGCAAATAGTAATAATAAACATGCTTGCTAATAGCACAGGTCCACAAAAAAAAAAACGTGGTGTGTGCTGAGGGTCCCATTATATTTTTTCCATATCCCCTCCCCTCTAAAACTGAAACAATGAGAAATGCTGTGAATTAGTGAATATTTACTATTTTACAGCTATAAGTATACCAAGATAGCTGTAAAATAGTAAATATTCACTAATTATTCACAGCATTTCTCATTGTTTCAGTTTTAGAGAGTATCATATAGAATAAATTACGAGAAAGTGATTTTTATCCATTTTTTAGGTTTTATCAAATACTTACTGTGTAACCCCCAATTTTAACTTCAGATTCGTGTTCAGCGAAGAAAAATACAAAAGAAAAATATAGTCTAACTCCCAGCACACATGACTTTTTTTTGGGCCTGTTTAAACTTGAGTAATTTTTATCGTTTTTATGGGTTTTCTCCAAAATTTGCTGTGCGACCCCCCATTTTGACTTCAGATTCGTGTTCAGCGGGAAAAAATACATGGAAAATATGTAATGGGACCTTCAGCACACACCACTTTTTTCTGTGGACCTGTGTAGTTAATTGTAACACCATTTACCAGTAATTTTGAAGATAATAGTCACTACTACTAGATGATTTATATACTAAGGAAATTATCTTTATCAAACGTTAGAGTTCCATGAACATTGAGCCTTTCCAGATTGTCCCATTTATCAAGAAAGTTGGTAACGGCGTGCATAATGTAATAATTCCACCCAAATAGGGACAAAATATATTGTACATTAAATTGTATAGTTCATCATCATCTGTCCCTGCCCCACTGAATAAATAGTTAATACAGATGGGCCCGATTTATTACATAAATCCGAGGACGGCCAAATGCGGAGCAAGCGCGTGTGGCCAAAACAAAGCTCCCTGACACAAATTAATTAAACTAGGCCGTTTTATGTTTCCCGATGTTTTCGATGTTCTCGGCTTTAGTAGCCACAGTGCCCGACAGAAGAAGCTTTATAGGATCGTTCACAAAGACAGCAGTCATTTTATGATGCGTTGTCTTTCAGAACTAATCCCAACTGAAAACATTGTTATGTTATACAGGGTGGTGATAAAGTTTCGCGCGATATTCATAACTTCCTTAGTGAAAATTATGAATTACGTCAACCTATTTTTTAAAAAAGGCATTGCTTGACGTAAAACAGTTATTTATGATGGAATTCTAAATGTGCCATTTTATTTTGTGAGAGGGAAACTTTTAACACATATATCATACAAATATATCATTTTGAATCTAATAGTCCATGGGATTGTTGCTAAAGTAATGGAAGTTTGATAGTTTTTTGACAACTAAGAGATATACCCTAGTAAATCAAAGCAAAATAGTACAAGTTTCTGTTGACTATTTCTTCAGATGGAAAATATGAGTTACAAGTTCAGTGAAAAAGTGCTTTAGGCAAACTTTGAAGCAAAGAACACTAGTTATTTGGGAATTTTCATAAAATACGTTGGCTTGGAATTAACACATGAGATGTCTGCTTGCTAATACGAGTATTACTGAATTTCTAAATTTGCTTGACTCACCTTTATACTGGACACTTTTTCCGACAACCTTCCTGTAGTTTGTTGTCAGTACAGTAGGTACAGTAGTAGTAGTAGTAGTAGTAGTAGTAGTAGTAGTAGTAGTAGTAGTAGTAGTAGTAGTAGTAGTAGTAGTAGTAGTAGTAGTAGTAGTAGTAGTAGTAGTAGTAGTAGTAGTAGATACAGAAGACGTTACAAAACGAGATCATCGTGGGTCAAATTTTGGGCAAAACTTCAGTGGATAACATTGCTTTCTAGCCTGGTATAAGTTTTACAGAAATAATTACTTCTACAGCTACTAATGCGATTGGTCGTGGAATTACATATTCTAATTGAAGTTTCTTTAATTGTGTAAATAAATATGTCGTTGATTTAAAATTTCTTAGTTGTCCTCTATAGTGCAACGCGAGGGAAAATTGAAATAAAATCGTGGAAGAGATGGAGGTCCAGGACGGCGTATTGCAGCAGTGTGGCGTGTTATACACGAGGCCCAATTATATCCGTACCATGTACAGCGAGTCCAGGTATTAATGCTAAGGGATTGAACGAGGAGAACCGGTACCATGGCCGCCACGATCTCCTGACTTTAAATCATTTGGGCTTCTTTTTGTAGCGATATTTAAAAAAGAAAGTGTCTCGCATCGAAGTGGATACCTACTATTGATGATTTACGCAAACGTATCATAATTGCTGCCAATAACTAACGAGTTAACATTTATTAGTTTGTAGAAACTGGGTAAAACGGGCCGTTTTTTAAAATTTGGTTGTAACATCAGATATGTCAAACCATTTTATTAATTAAAACCAGAAATTAATCCTATTAATAATTAATAACAAAGTAACATTAATGTAGTTGAATTTGCTGTATAAAATAGGTGCTATAAAATGTTATTTAGTTCTTTCCTTGGGAATTTCTTTCTATTTTTTGTCCGGTCGCCGATTGTAAGCTTTGCCGCTCAGGTTTTACAGTAGACCAGTTTCAGGAACGTGCAGAAGTGTATTTTCGAACTGCCCTTTTCGATTTTTTAAAAATAATTTGTATTTTGTATTTGAATGACCCTGTATATGAACTAGAATAATAGACCTTCGTATCTCAGGGCTTTGCTTCTAAGAAGAACATAATTGCTGCTAGATTTTGACCAAATCGCAGCTTTAACAGTTATTTATCCGAACAATAAGGCTAATGTTAGTAGTCCCTTCTCACCTCTTAACAATCGTCTCCCTGGCAGTTGGATAAGGCGACAAAAATCAACAATGGTCACCACATTCACATGCTTTAACCGCCTTGGATTATTTCTTATTAGATTACTTAAAATTTCGAGTCTATTTTAATAAACTAAATAATTTACTGGACCTGAAGCTACAAACTAGAACTGAAATATAAAGTATTATTGAAAGTTCAGTTCAAAAAGTTTACACATGCCATCCTTTATCGGAATGTTAATGGAGGACATTTTAAACACCTTTAAAATTTCTGTCATAAATAAATATCCTATGTCTTAAAAACAGTAAACCGAAAACACTTAATATTGGATACCGTTGTACTCAAAAAAACTGCGTTTGTTTTTGTTAACAAATTGAGGGGTGCAATTTAAAAATATCTGTCACAGCTTAATGATAAAACCTGTAAAAAAAATATTTCAAAAACTAATTGTATTTGGACTCATGTTGACATAACCTTTTTATTATATTTTTATGATTCACTTTGTATAGAAATATGGTAGCTGAAGTCCCTATGTTAACAAGGAGGTCATATAAATAGTTCTGTACCCGCTTCTTTTTTTCTATTATCAAGAAAGAACCTAAAATTTATATCATTGTCTTTAAATGTTAAAAATATACAGTATGTTTTCAAATGAAGGAGCAAAAATGAGACCACAAATTCCTTAGGTGAAAATAAATAAACATACATATATCCTAAACCGCATAATAAAAAAGGTACAGGGTGTCAAAGTTAACTTTTTTTTTCGATATTCGTAGATAACTTCTTCAAAAATCCGAATATTTATATAAAAATCGTAAATCAGGAGTTTTACGGCCAAAAATTCAAATTTGTTTCAAATTTTGACGTTACTAGTAGAGGGCGTCACTTATGGCACATCATGTTTCTTTTAAATGGCAGAACTTTTTTCCTGCTTAATCGATTCTCCTGCCTGTTATGTCTGAAAAAGGTATACCTTGTTGAAGTCATTAAGAGTAACAGTTTTCGAAATAATCCTGTTTGAAATATTCAGTGCACCGATTGCAAACTGTTATCGTTTCAGGTAGTCAAGTGCCTTTTCTATTAAAAATACAGCACGTTGTTTAGAATTTTTGTCCTTTGTTGAAAAATGGTTTCATCAAACCTCGCCGATCTTCTTAAAATTTTGCACGTCTTCATAATTTACCAATTTGAACAACTTTTTCAAGTAAGATTTTGCCGTATTTTCAGCAAAAAAAGTACTTTACCTGAAACCAAAACAGTTTTTACTCGGTACACTGAGCATTTCAAATAGGATTATTTTAAAAATGGTTACGCCTACCGATTTCAGCAAGGTATACCTTTTTCAAATAAAAAAGATAGGAGAATACATTGTTTTGATAGTCAGATGGATACACTAAGCTGCAAAAAAGTTCTGCCATTGTAAATATTTAGTTATTTACAAATATCGAAAATAAAATTTTAACTTTGACATCCTGTATCTTTTTTATTATGCAACTTGGGACATAGGTATGTTTGGTTAAATCGATTTATTTTCACGTAAGGAATCTGTGGTGGCATTTTTACTACTTCATTTAAAAACACCCTGTGTATGTACAATAAAATAATGAATGAATATGCAATAATAAATTTCAAGAAATTTTTTCATATTTACTGACAACACAAAAAATAATATACAAATAATAATTGCACACCTACATAATATTTTATAAAGATACTTATTCTTTTACCGTACAATACAATAAATAAAAGAAGCGAGTATTGAGTTTAAAGCCTGATTGCAAAAACGCTCTGTTCTTTTATTTGGTTGCGGGCCTGTTACTCTGTTCTATTTCCTTACAAATTTCTAGTAGGGCCCGATTTGATTACAAATGTTTTTATTTTCTAGTCACGTCGCAACTAAAGCCAGTATAAGGATTCCACAAAGTTTGGGGTCGCTTGCTACACGTAATTTTCAAAGGGCATTTTAAAGAGAGGTTTTTCTAGAACGTGCTTATTTTTCCTAATTTTAAGGTAATTATTCAATCCAAAACATCTCGGTAAAATATGGTGTCAGCAAATTGTAAACTAGTCAAGTTCTTTGCAATATTACATTTTACTCAGAATTAGGACGATTCAAATGGTTATAAAGCATCAAATTGAAATGTTCCTGAGGTAATTTGCGGTTTTGATTAAATTGGTTGTAAATAAAGCAACTGAAGCGTTAATTCAAATCAAAATTTCGCGGTTGTAAGTAATTTACCATTGTGTCCGTCGCATTCACCAAAATATACAGACGAATCTTAGTTGTCTGAAACTGAGAATTCCTCAAATTGGGTTAGGAATACGCAAATGGATATTATTTGGTAAATAGACACAGCCCACAGGCGATTCATTATTAAAGAAAAGAAAAATCAAAATGGGTATATTGGAATGTGTATGGAGAAATTGCATGATTTTTCTGAATACGTGCAGTAGAAGAATGTTTCAATCGAAATGGTGTTTGTCCTAGATAATTTCGTGGAAAAATAAGCCTAAAATCGACATTTAAAAATTTAGTTTAGCCACGCCCCCACAAAATGATCGCCGCCACAGCGTTGACCTGTGACGTCAGACGCCGTTCACACATGTATATCTAATACAGCATATATATATGTATTATGTTTTATGAGTGTATGTTGTGTTTAAGCTATACTTTTTCAATACAAACCTTTTACTTTATTTTTTTTAACTTTTTTATCTTACCTTATTTATACAATTTTTTTTTATCCCTTATTTGACACAGTTTAACAAATCAAGCAACAAAAAGAAACTTAACTCAGGAGTCGATTCAAAAGTATGCAGAGTTTTTATTTTATAACAGATGGTAACACAAATAAAGATTACTGGTTTTTGGTTTTAAAATTAACTTTAAAACAATAAAGAATATTTTCTTATTAAGACTACTCCTCTGATGATAATTTTACCAAACCACTATAAGTTAGAACTTTGTTATTTAATTTAATTAAAATTTTAGAAATTATACTAATACATATTCTTTAACTTGTAATGGTGGTTGCATTACTACAGGAAGTATTTATTTATTCTGATAATACAGAGTCCTAATATATTACTAAAATAATGGCTGTTCATGCATGACAGATATTAATAGTTCCAGTGAAATTTGTAAATATGGTCGTTATATTTGCTTGGATTAGACTTATTTTATACAGGTAAGTCCTGTGAGTTATTCTTAATACTTTGCAAAGATTGAAAGAATTGAAATCTGTGTTAATTTACTATAGCTATAGAAATTTAGAGTGCACTTTATTCTTTTAACGTACCTGATGTTGGAAAATTTTATTATTGTCCTTGCTGGAAACTGTCTGGAAACTGGAAACTGTCCTGTAGGATTTTATGAAACTGCCAATTTTCCTGGAGATGATTGATATTTTTCTGTTAGTGGCAAAATAACTTTCCTGGAGGCTGGAGACTAGTAAATTTTGCTGGTGAGTCGATATTTTCTTGATTTATACTTGTTTATTCTAATAAAATTTGTAGATTTTCGGGAGCTCTCTTGCGATGCTGCACCTTGTTATAAACCCAAGCCGTAACTATCAACAACTTCTTTATTTTTTATCCTTTCTGTAGATTGCCATGTTAAAAGGTCCACTCACATGAATTTTCCACAGTTTTTGGTTGTCTTTTTATACACATTATCACAACACTGCTTATAACTAATACATTTTTTAAATGTCCTTTTATTTTTATTGTACAATTTTAATTATGTTATTAATGAAAATAGTCTTTATTTGGTGCTTTAGGTCATTTACAAGGGATTCTTGTAAAGTCACCTTTACTCTTGACAGTTCTGAAATTAATCTTATAATTTGACATTTAAATTTATTTTTTATAATATGATTTATTTTGAATGGAAATATCTTTAATAATGTTACTCGTTTGCTTATTATATGTATATCAGATTAATCTATAGACTTTCACCTTTCCTTTAATATATGGTACTCTGAGTTTAAATTCCTTTTCTTTATGAACAGCAAATGTCTCAAAAATACAAGAAACAAACGCCTGTTTACATCACCAACATTGTAACCTGCACTTGTATCCACGGAAACAAATCGCGCTGAACGGCGTGTAACGTCACACAATGATATCGCGTTTTCGGCAACGTGGTCTTGTTTACATTCTATGGCAATTTATTAATTGTAATATTTTAATTATTATGTATTATTGCCGCCATGTTGATGTTCTGACCTTTCAATATGTTTAAAGGATTACATAATACATTTGAAACTAATATAGAATTCATGCAACTTCCCCATTAAAATACAAATCAGATTTTTCTTTTCTATAAGTTCCAGTCATTTATAATTAATTACTGTTTTAAATCTTAGTAAGTATATAAAAATTATACCTGTGTTTAGGCTTAATTGCTATCAAAATATAATATATACTTTGTACCAGTATTTACATTTATTATTTAATAATTTAAATGGTACCAATATTAGCTAGAATAAGGTATTTGGCCCAGATTACGCCATATTAAATTATAATTCATTGTTAGGCCTAAATCGTGTTTCAAAATAATTAAAATTATGAACATTTATATCAATGATCGTAATAGAGTACAATTAAGATACAGATATTGGTGTTTGATATACAGATTATTGAAAAAAAGGTCTGAAGGTGAAATTGACTACATAGTCCCAAATTACACCTATGGTAATTTTTTTCAATAACAACTCTATGGTACTAAACTGTACTTATCAGAGTACAGTTACACCTCATTTCTCATTGGTAATTAATAAATATATTACGAATATACATACAAATAGCGACTATATATTGTTGATTCAACAAAAATAATTTTATATTAGGCATAATTTTCTTAGGCATGAATCCGAAAACGAATCTTATGTTGTTGCCGTAGAACTTCACAAGTAACAAATAACATTCTACATCTCTTAAATGGTAGGAACAAATAGAGAACATGCTTTTTGGAATCGGAATATTTTTTATTAGACGCAGAATTCGTAAATAATGGCATAATGCAATACTTCTTCCATTTGCCCGGTAAGATGCACTTTCTGTCGTAATTTTGCGAGTCTATTTTGCAACTTCATTCAATACCAATCTTTATTTAAAACAATAACACTTAATAATATCACAAATGGCAAATTAACTCTTCTAAACGTATGTACTACGTTGTCCAAAAATGGAAATCGTATAGATACAGGGTGTCCGGAAATTATGCGTCAAGACTTCAGGTGGTGATTCCTCACAAGAAATTAGGATCACGAAGTCCTATAACAATTTTTTGAAAACTCAATATTAACGGAGACACAGGGTGTTCGATATTTGTAAATAACTTCTTAAGAAATCGAAATTTTTACATAAAATTTGTAAATCGAGGGTTTTTGCGGACGAGAAATTCTAATATGTTTCTAATTTTAACGTCACTAGTAGAGGGCGCCACTTATGCCACATCATGTTTCTTTTAAATGACAGAACTTTTTTTGCTGCTTATAGTATACATCTGAGTATTGAAACAATTGATTCTCCTACCTGTTATATCTGAAAAAGGTATACCTTATTGAAGTCGTTAGAAGTAACAGTTTTCGAAATAATCTTATTTGAAATATTCGGTGCACCGGTTGAAAACTGTTATCGTTTCAGTTATAGTGTCTTTTCTACTGAAAATACAACACAATGTTACTTAAAATAGTTTTCCAGAACGGTAAATTATGGAAAATTTTTAAAAATCGGCCTGCTTTGATAAAATCTTTGTGCTTTTTTGAAAAATGGTTTCATCAAACCTCGCCGATTTTCTTGAAATTTTGCACGCCTCCATAATTTTGAACAAGTTTTTCAAGTAACATTTTGTTGTATTTTCAGCAGAAAAGACACATTGCCTGAAACCAAAACAGTTTTTACTCGGAGCACTAAGCATTTCAAATATTAATTATTTTTTATTTATTATTTAAAAAATGGTTACGCCTACCGACTTCAGCAAGGTATACATACCTTTTTCAAATAAAACAGGTAGGAGAATCGATAGTCAGATAGATACATTAAGATGCAAAAAAGTTCTGCCATTTAAAAGAAACATGGTGTGCCACAAGTGGCGCCCTCTACTAATGACGTCAAAATTAGAAATATATTTGAATTTCTCGTTCGCAAAAACCCCCTGATTTACAAATTTTATGTAAATGGATTTCTTAAGAAGTTATTTACAAATATCGAAAATAAAATTTTAACTTTAACACCCTGTATCTCCGTTAATATTGAGTTTTCGAAAAATTGCTATAGGACTTCGTAACCCTAATTTCTTGAGAGGAACCACCTCCTGAAGTCCACCCTGTATCCATACGATTTCCATTTTTGGACAACGTAGTGTATACGTTTAGAAGAGTTAATTTGCCATTTGTGATGTTATTAAGTGTTATTGTTTTAATTAAACATTGGTATTGAATAAAGTTGCAAAATAGACTCGTAAAATTACGACAGAAAATGCATCTTACCGGGCAAAGAGAAGATGTATTGCATTATGCCATTATTTACGAATACATCGTCTAATAGAACATATTCCGATTCCAAATATTTCTCTCTATAATACTCTATTTATCTAAGAGATGTAGAATGTTATTTGTTACTTGTAAAGTTCTACAGCAACAACATAAGATTCGTTTTTGGATTAATGCCTAAGAAAAATATGCCCAATATAAAATTATTTTTATTGAATCAACAATATATAGTCGCTATTTGTATGTATATTCGCTATATATATTAATAATATCTCTATCACTCATTCCAATCACAGGGATTAGCCCAGAACTCGAAGACTTGTGTGGGAGAGGGAGCGGCATATTATAATTGAGCATTTTTTCTTCTGCGCATTGGGAAAAATCACGCAATTTGCCCATTGACTAATTTGAAATTCAAATTATTTTTTCTGAAATATAACAAATGACAAATTTTGAAATATATCTCCAGGAGACGTATAACTAATAAATTATATAAGAATAATATGTAGTCGTAAATTATATTGAAATGATTAGAATTTAAAGTTACTTTTTTGTTTTGGGTATATTAATATGTCTATGTATTACAATTTTTTTTTTATCCGCCAAGTTTGTTAACCAAATCAATTTTTTCTATGAGCGCGAGATGACTTCATCCATTTATTCATATTTTTAGCTCACTTACTGTCATGGCATAAGGGGATTCTTTTAAAACCGTTATTAGGTAGGTACATATTTTACCTGGAGAAGCAAAAGCTTATACATCTAATTTAAACCTACAATACTTTAGGATTTACAATATGTATACTTTAATATGAAATAATTTGAAATTATTCATATTAGCCTTCGTATCTCGTGGATGAATTAAAATCGATAACAGTATCCTTCTTCGTGATATTCTCTATGAATTTGGCCTTGACCTATATAAATAGTAACATGCTATTTCACAAAATCTATTCGACCCCAGGGAACAGAAGATGACAAGCAACTTATTCGCTGGTCGAAATTAAATGACCAGCGGAGCAAGGAAATTGCTCTGTCAATATTTGACAAGATAATTATGTGGCATATATTACAGAATAATAATAATACCAGCAAGCAACCTACCAGCATTTCAAATTGACATCACATCTTTTGCGCTTACTGTCCTACAAATCTGTTACATGATTCTAAAAAAATTTGACTTTATGTCCGATAAATATGACATATATAGCGCCCTAGATATATTCATTTAGTATAATTCAAAATAAACTGATTGTTAGGTATAACATACCAGCAAAACATTAGGTTTGTTCCTGCAGCAGTTGGAAATGTTTTGAAACTGTCAGAAATATTCCGTTTAACCGTTTCAAATTGTTGCAGGAACAAACCTATTAAGAATTATATAGGATGTCTCGAAATTAAGAGCAAAAGTAGATTTCTGTTGACAAAATAATGCGATGAAGCCAAACCTACCTTAGTCAAAAGCTGATGGTTAAAATGATACAGGCTGAAAAATTAAAACTTTATTTTCAATATTTGTAAATAATTTTTTAAAAGATTCTAATATTTGCATACATTTTGCAGATTGGGTTTGTTTGGAACTAGAAATTTAAATTTGTTTCTAAATTTGACATCAGTAGTAAAAGGATCGTTTTATGACACACCATGCCACTTTTAAATGGCAGAATTTTTTGCGGCTTTTGCGTGTATACATCTGATTATTAAATTAATCGGGTCTCCTACTCTTTTATCTAAAAAAGGCACACCTTGCCTTGAAGTAGTTAGGAGTAACCGTTTTCGAAATAATCCAATTTGACATTCAGTTTACCAAGTAAAAACTGTTTTGGTTGCAGGTAAAGTGCCTTTTCCGTTGAAAATAGAGCAAAATATTACTTGAAATAGTTGTTTAGCATACTAAATAAACGCGATGTCTAAAATTAAAAAAAAAAATCGGCAAGGTTTGACAAAAGCGTCATCTTTAAATTTTCAAAAGTGATTTCATCAAGGCAGCATTGAATAACACACACACATACATTCTGAAACATTTTGTTGTATTTTGAGCGAAAAAGACACTTAACCTGAAATCAAAACAGTTTTTACTCGATGCACTGGTATGTCAAATAGAATTATTTTGAAAACGGTTACTCCTATGAACTTCAACAAGGTGTGTCTTTTTCAGATAAAAAAAAGGTGTAAGAACCGATTGTTTCAATAAGCCGCAAGATACACTAAGCCGCAAAAAAATTCTAACATCTAAAATATGCATGGTGTGTCACAAAAAAACCCTCTATTAGTGACGTCAGAATTAGAAACAAATTTGAATTTCTCGCCCCCAAAAATACCTGATCTCCAAAATGTATGCAAATATTAGGAGTTTTTAAAAGTTATTTACAAATATCGAAAATAAAATTTTTACTTTGACACCCTGTTTTTTTCACTCTCTTTTACTCTTGTGCTATGTACCTTTCATGTCAGAACACCCTGTATATTACCCCAGCATGTTATTTCAAGAAAATACTAATATAAAATCAATACATCACCCTGTATAAATTATATAAAAAAGTTAACTGTAACTTTTTTCTTGTTAGCATTAATTTTTTCCTGTACCTCATTAACTCATGTACCTATTTTGTTTATCTGAAATAAATTTTAACAACCACTTGCATCAACCTAACAAATCATAGCTCCGACTAAGCCTGCAGCATTTCAGTTGGGTTTATTAAAATCAGATCGGATAGGCCCTCACTCAAGATTGGGGTCATGACGCAATAAAACAAAGTAGCTTCATTTCCCATCAAAGGGATTTTAGTGGAGTGCCGGCTAATTCTAAAAACTTATAGTAAATGCCAATCTTTTAATGGAAGGGCTTAAAGAACAAAAATCGATTAAATCGACACAAAGTGGTTTTAACCCCTTCATACTAATAAGATTTTTCTTCCGGCATATCTGATGAAAATGTGAAAATTGTTAGCTATGGATTTACCAACTCTTTTACTCTATCAGAGGCTTGTAGGCGTACCTTGAATAAAGTAAAATTATTCGTAGCATTCGCTCCTAGTATAAAAGCTTCTCTTAGAATTCCTCAGGCCCTTTTCTGAAAGCTACGATATGCAAATTACGAAAACTTTTATAGTGGAACGGCTGATAAAAATGTGGATATGAAAGGTTTAACGGGTTTTATCGCTAGAAAAGCGAAGTTTTTACTTTCGAAATATAACTCGCAATTGTCTGTAGGTATATGTAACTGATATATGTACAGCAAGAAATCGACTTTACACGTTATTTTGAAGTGGTATTACAAAATTCTTAAAGGGTAAAATCTAGAATTTTAAGTATTTTTTCATAAAATTTGTATCAACACAAGAAATATGCCAAATTTAATTATGCCTAAAATCAATATTTAACTTCTTATCCTGGAATCCTGGAAGCCAAAAAACGTATATAAAGTATTGATATTATTTTGACACCTAATCCTGCGTGCCCTATTATTTTTGACCACTAGTTTTTGAACTCACTGTATAACCACAATTTTCAATAGTACGCTGAGATTTCAATGTGTGAACTTAATGAGATCCTGTATATTTATTTATTTATTTTAAAGTTCTTGTTTCAAATGCTTTGACTAAAGCATACAGGGTGTTAAAAAGAGAATGTAAAATTCAGGATGTAGTATGAACCAAAATAAGCAGAAAAGTCTTAATAAACATGGCTCCCCAAAGTAACGGTTGCGAAGATATGTACTACTATTCATTTTTTAAACATTTTATTTTATTAGAAATAAACCGACAAAGGAAACTTTTAACAAACAAAAAACAAAGTTACAGAAGATGTTCTAAGTGCCCTACGTCCATTTCCAAGCAGGAACGACACCTTCGTCTTAACGATATTCGAACTCTTTCGAAAACACCCTTCTTGGTTTGGATTTCCTGACACTTTTGATTAATCCGTAGCTGCAGCTCTTCCAGGCTATTTACAGGAGTTCCATACACTAATGTCTTCAAATGTCCCCAAACAAAGAAATTTAGAGGGTTCCGATCAGGCGATCTTGGAGGCCATAAAACAGGTCCGGCCCTTCCTATCCATCTATGTGGAAAAGTTTGGTGTAAATGCTCTCTAACGGCCATGGAAAAATGAGCTGGAGCACCATCATGCTGGAACCATATTTGTTGCCTCTGATCAAAGGAATGTCTTCCAAAAATTCATATAATGTGTTCTGCAGAAAGTTGAGGTAAGCAGCGCCTGTTAATCGGTTTGGTAAAACAACAGGACCTAGAAACCTGTCACCTACAATACCCATCCAAATTTTTAATTCAAAACGTGCCTGATGTCCAGATTCTATTAGAGCATGAGAATTTTCGTCGGCCCAAATATGTGTATTGTGAAAATTAAAGACTCCATTTCTTGCGAACCCGGGCGCATCAGTAAAAAGAATGTTTGCAAGAAAACGAGGATCTTCAGCATCATGACGTAGAAACCAGCGGATTTAAGGCCTGTACTCATTGCACATGATATGGATAAAGCAGTTGCTTCTAAAGGATTCTCCAAACAAAAGGACGACTAATTCCTACCTCGGCTGATATTCTCCGCACACTCGTACCTGGATTCTGCTCTAGCAGTGCTAGAATTTCTTCTTCTGCTCTAGGAGTAGATACCGACCTTGGTCTTCCATATAAATGGCACTGTTTGCTCAAGGAACCGGTATCATGCAATCTTTGGTGAATTCTTCCAAACATGCGTTGTGAAGGAATCTGGCGATTTGGATAAGCATCAACATAAACACGTCGCACTTCGGTGGCGTTCCCATTAGCACGACTATACATGAAATGCATGTCTGTTAATTCTGCGTTTGAGTAACCAGCCATAGCGAAAGAAAACTTGTGCCCTGAGAACAACTGTCAAATACGTACTGTTTATTTCACTAAATATCAACCAACTATTATAAGAAAATATACAACGTTTTTGCAAAATAAAAAAAGGGGCCAATATACATAAAACATTCCATATCTCCGCAACCGTTACTTTGCGGACCCATGTTTATTGAGACTTTTCTGCTTATTTTGGTTCATACTATTACCTCCTTAAATATTTTACACTCTTTTTTTAACACCCTGTATAATTTCGTAGTACCGATATGATGAACAGTTAAATATATTTTGACTGATATGTGCTTTTAAATAAAATTCGCAGTATATCTGATAGTGCTGTACCATTACAAGTAATCCCAATTTAGATAAATCGTGTGCTGTATTCTCTCGCCTGTCCAGTTTTAGTTATAAACTTTCAATGGATATTTTATGTGATCTGTTGAAGGTGCACAACAAGAGCAAATTTCGGACCGGTTTAAAACAATCCCTTGTTTAATTTTATTGTGTTTCAGTTTGGATCTAGTTTTAAAGTTCAGTGGAAAATACAAGTAGTCGCGTAAATTCGTTTTGCGGAAATACGTATTGGTGCAGATTATTATAGCTTTCAACACAACAAACTTGCATTACATGTTTGAATTTAAACACCAAGAATTAAAGACTTAACCAAATACATTTGAGTAAATGTCAAATTTTGTAACACTACAGTCTTTGAGAGTGGTGTTAGCAATCTTGTCTTTCTTGTTCTTGTTCTTGTCTTGGACAAAATAAGACAAGATTTACGAGTAAGAAATGTTTGCGAGCCACGGTAAGAAATACTGCTACGGCAAGAATCCTTGCAAAAATAAGCATGGGTAATTATTTAAGTAAACATTAGCTGAAAAAATAAATACTGCATTTCTGTTATCCATCGGACGGTGATCGAGCGGTTCGAATCCTGCGGTCTGTAGACCGTAGATCATCTACATTTGTGGAGATTGGCACCCTCTCTGCGGGTATAGTAGGGTGGAAGAATGTTGGCTTGGATCATTGTGAGAGATTAATACCGGTTGACGTTCGACTATCCCCCGAATAGGGCAGTCCAACGCCTTAACCTAAAGTAGTTAAAAAATGGCGTCTGTAGGACAAACAGTACGGATTTATGTAACACAACAAAACAAAATCATTATTATAATCTAAATTTTCCTTGATATTCCTAAATAGGTATAAAATACAATGAGCAAGACACACAATTCACAGTTCTACACAAAAGCACAAATTTCTGCTTGTTGTTATATGTCAAGTTGTTTGTCCTACAACCGCCATTTTTAAAGTGATTTGACAGCACGTCGGATTGTCTTATTAATGAGGTTTTTCAGGTTTTCTTCATTCCTGCACTGAATGGTGGTTAGGGCCTACCAACGTAAGTCGTTCCTGGGCGCAAATGCGGTTTTCCAACTTTTGAGCGAATTCTCGTGATTAGAATGAGGGGTAGAAATATTATTATTAGTATTATTGTAGGTATAGATAACTCTATTTAAAGGACATCCAGCTTATATAATTATTTTTAAAATCAAAGTTTATTGAGTCTAGGTCCAGTTCTGCTGCAGTTTCTGATTTGTATGCAAGAGTCTTGCTAAACTGCCAGGTAAGAAATTTGCAAGACTCTCGCAAGACAGAACAAGACATGACTTGTAGGATTGAGCCAGAATAAGACTTTAAAGAAACTCTTGCCTTGTTTTACAAGATAAGACAAGACTTTTTAAAATTTCTTGTTCTCAGCCAACACAATTTGAGAGACAGATCCTTCCGCTAGGATGCACACAATTTTATTTTATAAACGCCTACGTTGATTTTAATGAATGGTAAGCAATAACAGTGGAAACCTTGATGGAATAAAGGAAGGATAGAAATCTGGAAAAATTTTGAGAATCGGTTCCAGTAACACTTTGATTGTACTACATCTGTTTATTTCATTTTATTTTGTAAATTTTTTAGTCTTTCTTTTTCTCTAACGTTTTTTACTGAATGTCTAATAGTACGACGAAAAAGTTGCAATTGCAAGTTTTAACGGCAAATACAGGAGCATATTGTCAATAAGGTATTAATAATTTAAATGAATAGAAATAAATGAAATATTTTCCCAAAATTAAAAAAAATACGTAAGTAATATAAATAAGTTTATCGGGTGCATATGCAGGAGCATATTTAGCATTACCAACACAAACAAGAACGTATATAACTCAGCAGATAGAGTAAGATACCAAATCAGAATTAAAGATTGAAAGCCTTTGGAAACATATTTAAATAAAAACTCACCCCCTAATTAGAACTTCTTTAGACCTCATCTGTACTTATATCAGATCAGGAAAAAAAGGAAAGTTGCAATAAAAAATCACAATTTTTTGACAATTATTATTTATATAAAACTTTATGCGAGAGAGGAGAGAAACTGGGCACCCGGGGTTTTTTTTGGGGCGCTGAATTCGAATATACCATCGGCGAACACCCCACGGACACTTGGTGGTTGGGGCCCACCTGGACGCGGGCGTCATCTTCGAGAATTTTTCTGGAAATATCGACAAAAACGAACCGAAAATCGTTATGGGGGCTTTTTGTGCGCGCTGAATCCGAATTTTATGTTGAAAACGACCACCCGAACACCTGATGCGCCCTAACCTGGCCCTGAACGTCATCCCCGAGGATTTTCCAGACATAATTCAAAAAAACCACCCGAAAATCGTTACGGAGGGTTTTTTGTCTCGTTGAAATCAAATATGGCACCGGCCAACACCCCACGGACACCTGGTGCACCCTAACCTGGTTTTGAACGTTATCCCCGAGGGGTTTCCAGACACAATTGACAAAGACCATCCAAAAATCGTTCCATAATTTCATACATTCATTCATGGGTAACTCTCCCCCAAGGCCCTCAAAAAATGTGATTTAGTCCTGTAAAAACGACTGGTTGGTCTTTTTCAATTATGTCTGGAAAACCCTCGGCGAAGACGTTCAGAGCCAGGGTAGGGCGCACCAGGTGGGGTGTGCGTCGGTGCTATATTTGAATTCAGCGACCCGAAAAACCCCCAGTAACGATTTTTGGTTGGTCTTTTTTAATTGTGTCTGGAAAACCCTCGGGGAAGACGTTCAGAGCCAGGGTAGGGCGCACCAGGTGTCTGTGGGATGTGCGTCGGTGCTATATTTGAATTCAGCGACCCGAAAAATCCCCAGTAACGATTTTTAGTTGGTCTTTTTCAATTGTGTCTGGAAACCCCTCGGGGATGACGTTCAGAGCCAGGTTAGGGTGCACCAGGTGTCCGTGGGGTGTTGGCCGGTGCCATATTTGATTTCAGCGAGCCAAAAAAACCCCCCCGTAACGATTTTCGGGTAGTTTTTTTCAATTATGTCTGGAAAACCACCCAGGTGTTCGGGTGGTCGTTTTCAACATCAAATTGGGATTCAGCGCACACAAAAAGCCCCCATAACGATTTTCGGTTAGTTATTGTCGATATTTCCAGAAAAATTCTCGAAGATGACGCCCGCGTCCGGGTTGGGGCCCACCAGGTGTCCGTGGGGTGTTCGCCGATGGTAAATTCGAATTCAGCGACCCAAAAACCCCCGGGTGCCCAGTTTCTCTCCTCTCTCGCATAAAGTTCGGGATAGTCCCCTTAGATGACGTTCGTCGGCGTTCCTGAGCTCCAGGTATTCGGGGAGTCAATTTGAACATCATAATCGTAATCAGCGACCTCGAAAACCCCCGGGTACCCGACTTGAGCTAATTCTGATTCTTATTTACGAAGTTATTAAATTTGCCAAAAGGCCTCTCAAAAGATGCATTTTTGGCTGCAGCAATGCAACTTCCGGTTTGTAATAGGTACAAAGTAGGTACGAGTGATATAAATAATTTTGAAAGCGAATGCAAAAAACCGCATTCCGATACGTCCTATCCTAAAAGATTTCCTATCATAAAGCTTCATTGCCTCGACTATACGCCAAAACATGAAAGTAATTCCAGTATCACAAAAATAATAACAGGAAACACTGGGATACTTCTGCAACACAACAAAAAATTCAAAATTTATCAGCAAGCAATATTTGACATTTTCGGAATTCTTGGGAATTAACAAGATTTTGTATTTGCAAACAAGTTATTACACAAAACAGCTTCCTGTCGATACAACTTCTCAGCTTTTCGAAATTCGTATGCGAAAGCAAATAAGTTCCTCGAACTGAGATGCACCCAGATGCCATGCATTTCAGATAAATAAAAATGTTTCAATAAAAAGCCCCAGTCTGTGTTTTCCGTAATACGGTCGACGACGAACAACACCGCAAAGCCACGTTCAACAATATCAGATTGAATGGAAGTAAGCCCCGGAAATAAGAACGTCAATCAGGGAGCGGAACCGGCGTTCTTGACTTTTTTGTGAGTAAACATCTTATTTTCAATAAAGACCGTCGACGATTTGTCTTTTACTCTCTGACTGCCTAGTTTCCCTGTGCCATCCTGTCACTGAGAAACACTAGTGCGTATACTTTACACGGTGAAAAATGGGTTTTCCTTGCTTTCCTCCGAGCAGGTATTTAAAAGACACTTCAGTTTTCCAGATTTTTTAGAACGTTTATATCATAGAAAGTGTCTTGAAAAAGAAGCTCTCCATAAATTCAGTGACTGATAAAACACTAACAAATAAGAAGATTTTTGCTATAGGCCAGGGTTCCCACTGAAATTTATTATCTTGATAAATTATGTATAAATCTATACATTTTCCAACATATATTTGCTTTGCTTTAGAATTTATTTGTGAAAAATACTTTACAGTTTATAATAATATAATATTTTGTAAAAAAAAATCAGAAAGGGCAGTAATAAAGAATGAACGGACAAAAAATTTAAAGAATTAAAGAAATAATGAAAGAAATAAATTAAAATTTATAACATCTATTTTATATTAGCAAATTCAACTGCTTTAGTCGCTATTTTTAGTAATTAATAAAATTGTGATTTTAATTAATATAATAATTTGACATACTTGGTGTTACAACTATTCAAAATTTTTTCCACTGACGTGTAAACACATTTGGGCCTTTGTCTGTTTTGAACTCGTAAGTTATTAGCAGTAGCTATGATACATTCGCGTAAATCATCAATAGTGTCCACTTCGGTGCTATACACTTCATTTTTTAAATATCTCCACAAAAAAAAATCCAAAGAATTTATGTCAGGGGATCTTGGCGACCATGGTACCGGTCCTCTTCGTCTAATCCATCGTACTCCTTGAACTTAATTAAAATACGAAAATATGGTCCAAAATGAAGGGATAGCACGATTGTGCAAGCCACCACATTCGGACAGGACACATCTTCCAACAGTACAGTCAGATCATTTCGAAGAAACTCGACATACTGAACCCCACCAATTCAATTTGGTAATATTAATGGTCCAATCAAGCAATTATCGGGGATCCCTGCACAAACATTTAAGGAAAAGCATTATGGGAAATTATTCCTTTAAATCGCGTGAGGATTTTTAAAATCCCAAACATGAGTATTACATATAAATATTATACATCCCATTCTGTGTAAAGATAGTTTCATCTGTAACTAACACGTCAGCTGTAAATTTGGGATGTTGAGCATTTTGTTGCAGCAACCATTCACATAATCTAATTTGTTAGGGATAATTCCTTGGTATTATTGCTTGGACAAGCTGTACATGGTACGGATATAATTGAGCCTCATATTAATACGCCACACCGTTGATTGGGACATTCTTTGTACTTTTTGAGGGATTTGCCCGGTACTTATTCGAGGATTCTCTTCAACAATCCCTAAAATGTGTTGCTCATCTGCTGCCTGTGCACGTCCTGGACCTCCGTCTCCCCTACAATTCAGTGGCAAATTTCCCCGTATCACGCCTACGTTGCATACCACGGTAAAAGTAGCTGCATCTGGCACATGTTTGGCACATGAAATCGTTCTGCGCACAGACGAGAACCTGTTAAAGCATTTTGTTTTACTTCACCATATATTAAAACGATATTCAACTCGCTATACACGTAAGCCATTGGATCATTTAGTTACTTAAGTATCACAAAAACTGTCAATAACAGAAATATTCAAAAATATAAATATAGAGAAGTGAATATGGATAGCTAGAGGATTATATTCTACAACATATACAAGGTGCGCCATAGGCTTCCCCCTATCCCTCTCTTAAATATTAATGCTTTAATTTGCACGATGTACAAAATAGGCAATTTCGAATTAGACTATCGAAAAGCAACTTTTTGATGGAATTGAAATATTTCGAATTGGAATTGAAATATTTCGAATACCATTAGCGATAGATATAAGGAAGGTCGATAAAAGTCCTAAAATTAGGCGTAGAATAGAATATTCAAAAATGTACAGGGTGTTCCATTTAAAATAGGTAAGTAGAGTGCTACAACAATAGTATTATTTTATTTAAAGAGAGCACCGTCGAAAATCCGAAAGAATTTTGAAATTTCAAAATTGAAATCGAAGTAGTCTCTGAAATACTTCAAGGACCATCATCATAAGACAGTCCATATAGTAGCCACACTCTTAAATATAAAAACGCTTTTTGAAATTAAATTTTAAGTTAAAACTGGAATGCAGCTTCTTTAAATATAATTGACGTTTTCTGAAAAACAATTGGAAGCGGTGGAGTTTCACATCTATGTATATACTCAATAAGTTTCCAAAGTTTCTAAATATAGAGAATTACCTAGAGGTCATACAGGAATTAATTTACGGACCTGCTGTGCCCCGCCGGTAGCTAAATAGGTTATAGTTATTAAAAGCATGTGAGAGTTAGCGCAATATTGTATTTATTACGCCAGTTTAAAACATCCTACATGGAGCGCTCTCCGCATCCTGCAGCACAAAGCCCTACGAATAACCTACACGCGACAAAACGGGATGACGATACAATTATCCCTGTCAAAGGATACTAATTTATATTTCATGTTTAACAGTTTTGTAGTTGTTGCACATTAATTGCAATCTATATTAATCCGACGGTTGGTAATAAATGAAATACGGATTATTTAAATTGCAATTAGAGGCATTCGAATTAATTAGGTTGCAAATTGCGTCGCAGGAAAGGGACTATATAGGAACATTGTAATACTGAATATAAGGCACCCAATATTTTAAGTGGACTAAGTACCTACTGTACGTTTCCCAGATGTATTTCAGAAACGGCTAATTTGAATTTTTTCTTTGTAAATTTAATTTCAGAGGACGTTACTTGAATTCTGGATTAATTTATTTTATTTCAGAAAGCATTACTTGAATTTCATATTAGTAAATTTTATACATTTTAACAAATTATTTGAAATTATTTTATATAAGTATTTGTCCTTCGATTTAAGACCCAACGTAACTTCAAATCAACATGGGTTTATAGCGGATAGATCTACAGTAACCAATTTAGTATGCGTAGATCAGTTTATTGCAGAGGCTCTAGATAAAGGAGGGTAGGTTTATGTTATTTATACAGATCTTTCAAAGGTATTTGACAAACTTGATCATGGGATGTTACTTCAAAAATTGTTTGTGTACTGTTTAACTTAACTTTAACTTTAACTTTAATTTCATTTAGTACTATAGGTTTATGTCTTGGGATTTATATGCGACTTAGTATCCCTCAAGGATCGGTACTCTCTGTGTCGTTTAACTTATTTATAAAATATATCGGCCTGAATCTGCATTTTGGTACACTCACTGATATATGCTGATGATATAAAGTTATTCAGATGTATTAATACTACTGACGATTATCTAGAATTGCAGAATAATTTATCATTAATTAATATATGGTGTAACAACAATTTGTTAACGCTAAATATTAATAAATCCTTAATATGACTTTTACCAGGAAATCAGTTATTAATACCATTAATCATATCTCGTTAGAGAAATGTCAGCATTTTAGATTAAAATGATCCAATTTCTTGTGAGAATGGCTGTAAAAGAACAATCAAGTAAATGATGACTGATGACATATTAGTTGTTTTAGTGTAAATGGATAGATAGAGGATTAAATTCTACAACAGTTTATGATTAATTATATAGACTGCTCCATTTAGAAAAACCAAGTTTTGACATTCGAAGTTAAGCAAATTGAACAATAAATTTGCACCGTCCTGTGTAAAATTAAGCAGTTTTTAAAATATCTGTAACAAATGATAGGCCCTATCATCTAAAATAGGCAATTTTAAATTAGGCTATGGAAAAGCAACTTTTTTATAGAATTGAATATCTCGAAGACCATTAGAGATAGATATAAGGAAGCCCCTCTAAAATTACGCGTAGAAACCAAATATGCTTGTTGTTCCATTTAAAATAAGCAAAAATTGCATTTTATGGAACATTTCTGTTTCAAAATATCAAACACCACATATCTAGTTCTCATTCTTTTTTTTTAATAAAGATGGATGAATATTTTGTTGCCATTTTGAAAATTTCGACATGTTGGCTTTCCATTTTTCGTCTAATAAGTAAGTATATAAGTTGTTACAATCAATCAAATTATTAATTCAACAAATAAACGAACAACATAAGACTCTTTATCATTTGAGAATTAATAAACAAGATCTATCGATATTAATTTACACACAAAAAAAAATAAATTAGTCTATGTCATGTCTCATGACTGGTATAAAAATCACCATCTTTCAAACCTTTGAGACCTCAGCAGGTTCAAAACCAACAGATAAACATAGAAATCAATAATAAATACAAGCAAAGTGGAATTTCAGGAAGAACCTACTTGTGGACTAATGCACCCATAGCAAACAACCACGATTAGTCGTCAGTCGAGTATACCGGTTTCAAGCTTGTTAGCTCTCATCAGTATGCCATAGGTGAGGCTACCGACAAAAAACCTTGGCGGTTGGCTCTATGTCATAACCGACAAAAGGACATTAGTGACCGTGATGTAGTATGTGTCTATATTTAGTACTCACTGGCTACTCAGTGCTAGCAAGTACAAGCTCGCAACCGGTATACTCGACTGATTGCTATAGGTCGGGGCATTAGTCTGCAGATTAGCTGTATTCAGGTCGTGGTTTTCAATACAACCCGCAGAATAGTAGGTCACTTTCCGCTTGTGGCCGATTTAGAAACAACATTGATTAGCGAGTAACCACTAGATGTAGACACGTACTACGTGACGAGTGAAATACATACCGCCTCATTTACATCCCCAATTTAAAACAACAACCAAACTCAAATGTTGAATTTTTTCATAAAGGTACGATATATATTGTCAATAAGGTCAAGAAATTGTAATAAAATTATATAAAAAAACTTATTAGTAAGTGAAGGAGAAAATGGAGCGGCAGAAAAAGCATCGTATCTTACAGAATTACCAATATCGACTAAGTACTAATTACGAAAGGAACTGGACAAAGAAAAACATAAAATGACTTAGGAATATTAAGAAAATCGCTTCATCGCATGAAAAACTGTTATCAAACATAATTTAGGACAAATTTAAAAAATTATATATCGACTTTGAAATCCTTACAAACGAAATTGTGAAGTGAATGGTAAGTAATTATCTGTAAGTATTACGCCTTTGTAAAGATGACTTCATTAAAAAGAGTTTAAATTAAGTATCATTAATAAGGGGGGTGTAAAATGTATATCTATTTAAAACATGTTACGGTCTTTCTTGACCATGACCTTCGTATGCTCAATTCATTCATTAAACTTGACCCAGTTACTGCATTATAAACAGTTGACTAAAAACAAAATTTGTACTTTCCCTGTGAAATTTATAATAATGTCAATATACCAGGCATACGTTTCTTTATTAGTAGTATATATCAGTAGTAATATGGCGGCAACAGCTTGGCAATTAGACCACATATGGGCACTCGAGGTGACTAGATTGCTGTGGGTTCGACCCCCGCAGCCGGTAGACCGTATATCAGCTATATTCGTGAAGAGAATTGGTACCCTCTCTGCGAGTATGGTAGAATGAAAGAATGTTGGCTTGGGTCAATGTGAGAGATTGATACCAGTCGATATTTGACTACTCCCCTAGTTAATGGGGTTTTCCAGGTTTCCCTCATTCCTGCACTGAATGGTGGTTAGGGACTACCAACGTAAGTCGTTCCTGGGCGCAAATGCGGCCTGCTTAATAATAATATGCCGCCCCCTTTCCCGCACAAGTCTTCGACTTCCGGGCCAATCCTCGTGATTAGAATGAGGGATACCGTTTGGTTCTGGAAGCTTTAACTGAGATGCAGCAGCCACACCGTCCTAGATTTATTGAATCCATCGAAAAAGTCATGGTCTTGTCTACATCCTCTATTGCTTCTCCAATTCCATCCTAATATTTGATAGGCTCTAATTCGAGACGTAGTAATATTTAACTAGAATACTTTTATTTTAGTCCAACCTATGGCCTACCCAACCTGTCCAACCCTTGTCCGTGTCTATGAAATTATACCTAGATATTTTTTATCAAAAACATATATAGTATTGAGTGATAGGAACTGGAGGACAATACATTTCAATTAGTTTATTAGCTGTTTTCTACTTCATGCAAAAAACAAAACTTTATTGAACTATATTTAGTGGGAAAAGTGGTTCTTTATTGCACTAGCGTAATAAAATTTTTATTGCACTCATGTGCCATTCTACTACAGCGTTTTGTGATCATGACAAATTTAAACGTTCAAATCGACGTCATATTTAGTCCATTTGCTGTGAGATTGTATTACATTTTAAGCAATTGCATATTTTATATTATTTTCAATCATATTTATTACATTCTGGATTACGAAGTTACCAGAAAATGCAATTTATTAACAATACAACTAGTTTCCTTTGAATATCAACTGGATTACAAAATATTTTTTTTTTTTTGGTTTTTGCATGAACATAGAAAAAATACGCATACAAAAAGTGTTCATTGCCTTCAACGTGTTGTCGTCACGTCACGGCAATTTCAAGCCGCGTGCAGTAACCACTTACTTTTTGCACTTGTTGCATAAATAACTATAATATAAACTAAAAAAATACAAAAAATAATAGGTAATAAAGATACGTGAGTAAGATACTGTGGATGTAATGTAATAAATATATTGTTGTGCGTTATTTGTACAAAATGTTTGCTTGATCTAAAATTAGCATTTTGATAATTATCTTTGTGAAGGGAATAAAAAGGACCGCATTGAGTGTTTTAGAATATCTTACTTATTTGGTAATATTTAGTTTAGCATATTTTTTCCTCACAATCTTGTATCAACTTAAACAATATATCATTAATTTGAAACGTGGAGATAAACGTATGTGAAATGGAAACAGGTAATCACAAAATTATTCCTTGGAATTCATGTACCGGAAAAATTATGAAACCTTGTTTTAATATATTCACCATGTCTATGCATAAATTACTTCGTACAATTTATGATAACAAAGTCGTTTGAAATTCTAGAATTCCCATATCCAGTACTCGGCCGGCGAATATTTTATCGTTTATCGTTAACTCACACAGCAATCAGAGTTGAATTACACTGCATAATTTAAAACAATCAAGCTGCGCTGCGTGATGAAAAATTCAAGATGACGAACCGATGAAATATTTAGCGTTGTATGATTGTATCACAGACCGCGTTTTTATTCACTGTAGGAACTCATCACCATCAGCATAAAATTATATTTTCTACAGAGTGTGGCGTCTTTAATGCAGAGTATTAAAAACCTAGATTTCTGACACCAAATGAAGTAATACATATCCAATATCAGTGGGCAATGGATAAGCACGCTACTGTGGTACAAATGGAATTAGCAGGTATAACTATAGCCGCCAAAGAAATTGTCCGTAAGCATACAATGGGTAAAACCATCAGAATATACACAGATAGTCGATAATAACTATTGATCTTACGTAATCATAAGACAGCAAGTAGATCAGCATGGAATGCCATTAGGGACTAGTAGTGGCCTCGACAACAGTATATCTGTATGCTGGGTGAAGGAACACGAGCAGTGCAATGGCAATAAAGTTGTTAGCTAGGAGCGCATCAGGTTTCAATATTTTTGGACCTGGTCCCTCCAGTATGCTTCCATTGTCAGCTTTTGTTGGAATTATCAAGGAGGACATCCACAAAGAATTTAGTTGAAACAAATAGCTGTCAATTTGCTCAGGAGTTCCTAGATACCCCTCCAAGGATGCAGCGAAAAAGTACCTGGGCATGTCTAGGATGAATCTTCGCCTGGTGACAGGTATTCAAACTGGACACTGTTGGTTAAGGAATAATCTTTATTATATGAGGAAATGTGAAACACCTCTTTGTAGGGGTTACAAACAGAAAGACGCAACAGTACTCCATGAACTCTGTGAGTGCACTACCATTTCGTCAACAAGAGAATCCGTGTTGGGAGATCGATGGCCTTCTATGGCCTACATTAGAGACATCCCCCTGAGCAACGTCACCACTTTATTAGGCGGTTAGTGGCTCAGGTGAATCGATCTTCTAATGGGAGGAAGTACAAAGGGCCCAATGGGGCCTAAGTGCTAAGCCTCTTAAGCTACCCTCCCCATAATTCCAGATTCCAGGTCGATTATGAATTTTATAGAATATTAAAAATATTTAATAAAAATTACAAAAAGTAAGGAAAAGTTAATGCCGGTCCTGACTATCTTATAAGTGTACCCCGCACTGTGATAAATATACCTGTGGAGTGAAGTGTAGAGGAAACTACAAGATTAGTGTTGCCGGATGTGAATATTTTTTTCACATTGAAGACTTTTTACCTAAAATTTGAAATCTGTGAAGAAACAAATTTTTCAACGAAAATGTGAAGGATTTTCAAATTTACTCAGTTTTAAAGTTTTCTATACATTTCTTATTCGATTTATAAATTAGTTGGATGCCACAGTTTTTCTTTCAATGTAATGTGTGATAGTAAAATCTTATTAGAACTATTTAATGCAGAGTAGACGTTCGATTCGTGATCGCTAAATGACATTTGACATTATTTTCAACAATAGATCTTTATAAACTCAATTTATGGGCATTTATATCAATGCTGCTTTTTAATAAGCATGCTAATTGTTATTGCTTTTCCACTGGTGTTTTTATGTGACGAAATGTTTAAATTGTCAAGTCAAGTACTGTTTGGTGTTTGTTTTGCTGTTTCCTTTTTTGATTTGAGCTGGCATCATGAGCTTATGATTAGACTTTTAATTTAGAGTATATTATTTATCTAATATATGCTATGAGTAATTATATAATTTTCAACTATTCAACATATTGCAATTTATTTAGTTCAATGTTATATTCTCAGTAGGTATTCAATAAAATATACAGGGTGATTCAAACATAATCTCATTAATTTTAAGAGAATATTGGGAATACATGATTTTAAAAAATTACAAATGTATATTTACGCAGAATATTTTCAAATCATTATTTAAATTGACAGACTGTCACTGACCGCTGGCAGCAATTTAACTCGGTGTCGGCCTAACGCGACGTTGCCAAATTTAAATATTCTCCTATAGTACCTACTTATTGTAATATGTAATTGCTATAAATTATTTTCTAAAAGTTAAGTTTCAACATAAAAAATATTTAACATTGAAATTACAACACCCCAACAGATCAAAATAAACCATTAATATTTTATACTGAAAATGATAATGATTATGTAAAAAATCGACTAAATTAAATGTTCAGATTGTGGACCGTTGGCTGCCTGACAGTAGCCAAGACGATTAATAAATTATTTTTGGACATTATCAATAACTTCAGGAAGTATACGATGTATCCCGTGACAAATTCTTGCTTTTAAATATTCTAAATTAACCGGTCTAGTAACGTATACTTGGCTTTTTACGTATCCCCACAAGAAATAATCAGGTCAGGGTGTCAAATCAGGCGATCTGGCTGGCCACTGAATCAGCCTCCTTCTCCCTATCCAACGATTCGGGAACAGCTCATCTAAATAAGCATGGACAGGTGTTGCATAATGGGGAGGTGCACAGTGTTGTGAAAATTAAATTTTAAAATCTTCAAACATTATTTTCTTAAAATTTTTGTTATGTAACACCATAATTTTTCATGATGTATGTATGTAGAATGGCACGCTCTTTCAAATGGCACGGTCAAAAGTGGGGGTTGCTATTTAAAAAAAATATCGATGATGTCATATCTCGAACAACGATGACGTCACAAATATGGGTCGTATGTCAAAAGGTGCCTTTTCAAAATCGACGTGCCAGGAGATTTTTTCGAAAACTTCTCAATTTCGAAAATAATGAATTTATTCGTTACTGTTCGAAAGCACTGTATGTATGCTGCAACGCTGTTGGACTGCTATACAGTATGCGCCAAAAGTATGGAATACATTCAATAAAAACGAATTAATTATTTTTTGGGAAAAATCCTCGAACAGGTCTATTTTTAATTTAAAAAATACATATTTTAGCGTAAAATGCGATTTTCAAATGTCATTTGTTTTCGAGTAATGACGTCATCAATTTTTTTTAAATGGCAACACCATATTTTTTTCCTTGATTCTGAAAGATCGTTTAATTCTCTATCAGACAGTACTAAAATTTTGCCCTCTTACATAGGAAAGTTTTCGAGTAAATGACGATTGAATGTTAGAAAACGTAAATTGTATCCATAAAAAAGTAACAATTCTGAGGTATGTAAAATAAAATACAATTGATTAAATTTTATACTTGAATTAAATGTTCGAATTGCCATCCACTTCTTGACAATGCGCAAGTCTGTGAAGAAATTCTTCTTGCACATTATGAATGATTTCTGGGGTAACTCTGCGTATTTCGTCCCGAATGCGATTTTGAAGTTCTTCTAAATTACGTGGTTTATTAATGTACACTTTTGACTTCAAGTATCCCCATAAAAAATAGTCAAGAGGTGTAAGATCTGGCGATCTTGCAGGCCATTCTATCGGTCCGCGTCTGCCGATCCACCTCCCAGGAAAACAGTTGTCCAAAAATTCTCGTACAGGGCGCGCATAGTGCGGAGGTGCACTGTCTTGCTGAAACCATATGGTATCGTCAGGAATGTCAGGGTCATTATCGTTGGGAAAAATTACTGCAAGGGCTGGAACAAGGTCATTTTCTAGAAACTCTAAATATCTTTGTCCTGTAAGGGTTCCTTCAAAGAGGAAAGGCCCTACTATTCTGTCGTCAACTATTCCAGCCCACACATTTAATTTCTGAGGGTGTCGGGTATGTGCCTCTGCCATCCAATGAGGATTTTCCCGACTCCAATATCTGCAAGTTTGACGGTTTACTGTACCATTCAGATAAAATGTGGTCTCATCTGAAAAAAGTATTTGCCGGTGTAAATTTCTATTTCCTTGACATAAATCCATTAGAATTTCGCAAAAGTGTAAGCGGCGATCGGGATCATCTTCATTGAGTTCCTGCGCAAGTTGAATTTTGTAGGGATGATATTTTTCCTTCCTCAAGATACGTAGCACTGTGCTCTGACTAGTGTCATTGTTTAATGCAACCAATCGTGAAGAATTATGAGGATTATCCACCATACTTATCAAAATGTTCTGTTTCTGATTTTCATTAATGCTTGGACGTCCAGGTTTTGGAATATTTACAACATTGCCAGTTTCTCTAAATTTAGACTCTACCTTACTGACTGTTGATTGGCTGATAGGGCGATCTGGATATTTTTCATTAAATAAATCGCAAACTTCCTGCTGAGTTCTAGTCATATTCCCGCATCCGATAAGAATTAAAATTTCAATTCTTTGAGTAACAGTTAAATGTGCCATAATACTTTAAATTGAATAATAATTTCTATGTCGCTTACAATACTTATAAGAAAGTCGGTGTGACAATGACACTTTGCAAAGATTTTCACCTACGTGATCCATAAAAGAACTATGGAATTCGAAAAACTAAACTTGATAACGTTTTTGCTTTATTTTAATTGATTTACGTTTTCTAACATTCAATCGTCATTTACTCGAAAACTTTCCTATGTAAGAGGGCAAAATTTTAGTACTGTCTGATAGAGAATGAAACGATCTTTCAGAATCAAGGAAAAAAATATGTTGTTGCCATTTAAAAAAAATCGATGACGTCATTACTCGAAAACAAATGACATTTTTAAATGGCATTTTACGCTAAAATATATATTTTTTAAATTAAAAATCGACCTGTTCGAGGATTTTTCCCAAAAAATAATTGTTTCGTTTTTATTGAATTTATTCCATACTTTTGGCTCATACTGTATATCTTTAGTACTCGAACGCGTCTTCAGAAAATGTGTAGCGTACCAAGAACGTCGCGTTACCGATCGTTATCTGATTGTGATTTGTTTATCTTTTGAAAGCTCCAGTATTTTTTACCATTTTCTGTTTTTATTAGGCCTTCCCAATACGTGGTTAAAATTAATGACATTATGTCTGAATCACCCTGTATATTAAAATAGTCAATTTAAACTCAAAAGTATCATTTTAACTTTAATAAACGAAAAATAAAGTTGTGATATAATCTCATTTAAAATTTTCAGTGAACATGGTGGCTTACGACTGTAATTAAATTTCACAGCATTATTCAGACCCACATCTCTTCTTAACAAATACAAACAAATTTTAGATTGTATTCGATTCCAAGTTTACATAGCTTTAAGCGCATTACGATCGTGTTTATTCCCAGAATCGGTTCTAATTCAATTTAGGGCTGAATGTATCTCTAAACCGAAACCTATATATATATATATATATATATTGTAACGAATTTTCTCGACATGAACCGGTTTACAAAGAACTTCATTAATCCGTACCCAAGATGAATCTATACAAAGGGCTCTATCTCTTCGCTTTGTTCTTTGATTCATTGTCGTTATTTGCCAGACATAATTAATTGCTAATTAAGTAGAAGCTTTTTCATTCACTGGAATATTAGTATTTTAATGAAATTTGGTCTGCGAGAAGCCTTTTTATGTTTTTACAATGTTTAATTTTCAGATAAGGCGATTAATGAAATAGTAAAGGATTCTTTTTGTTTATTATTATTATATGTATCTAGGAGAATAAAATTGTGACCTACAAGATATTTTTATTTAACCAATTTAACCAAACATACCTATATACATACATATATAAAGTTGCAAACAGACGGAGTTACAGGCTACACTACAAGGTGTTCATTGAGAGTGAGTCACCCCTAAAATTATAATAAAACTTTTTTCAAATGATAATATCCCGCGCAGATTTTTAATTAAAACACTCTTTTTACTCTTGTTAAATTTAAAAAAATCTTAAAATTAAAAAAATAATTAAAACAAAATTTCAATAGTGATTATTAGAAAAAATCAACAAGTCAATAGTAGGCTTAGTCTTTAAAATTTGACAGTTATTAATAAAACTATTTTATTTATGCTACTGTTTGTTGTTGAAAATGGCTGGAAAATTTACATTCAGTGAACAAGTTGGCATGTTACTTGCACTAGGTTTCAATGAAGGAATAAGAGATTTCCAAATCGAGCTATTCCTCATAGAGGAATAATATTGAAAGACGGGCTCGAGAGACAGGAAAGTTTTTCAATAATATCCGAGAACTTCCTAGTGTAATAAGGATACAAGATAGAAATATTTTGCAAACACTTGAAGATGAACCGCAAATAAACGATTATCTCGAAAAACTGGGTTAACAAGAACTTCTTACACCGAATTCTTAAACATAAAATCTACTAAATTCCTATCACATTCAAAAAGTGCTATTATCTCAAGATTTGGATCGACGAGTGACCGTTTATGAGTTTTTCTTGCATCAGGATAATAATTTTCATAAGAGAATTCTTTTCACTAATGAGGTTTGTTTCACTGGTAGAGGAATTGCAAATGTTCACAACTTTCCTAAATATTCCTATGTAATTCCCTATCCAAATAACTCCTAGACATTTTCAACGCGAGCTTAAGATAAATGTTTGGACCGGTATTATTGATAATTATTTGATTAAACCACATATTTTGCCAAATCGATTAAATGGCGAAAGTTATTTGAAATTTCTGCAAAATACCTTCCCCAATTTAATCGAAGATTTACCGTTACAACTTAGACTATAGTTTTGGTTTATGCATGATGGGGCACAGCTTTATTTTAGTACTACTATTAGGCACTATGAATTTTTAGTTTTCAAATAAGTGGTTGAGGAAATAATTGCCCTCAAAATTGGCCACCACGATAGCCAGACCTCAATAAATATTATTTTCTTTGGAGGACATTGGACATTGATTGTGGAATCGTACTACTATTAAATGTTATGTTATAATAAACGATCATCATTTATTGGACAGAGTAAATTTCAAGTTTCTGCGAATAGTAAATTTACGTTTCAGAGAAAATGACGCCCATTTTGAACAATTTCTTTGGTTTTGATTTTATATTTTGTGTCATGTCATATCAAAATATTGGAAAATAGTTGTTAACAGTTGGTACAACGAATTGATATTTGGTTTAAAAATAAAATATGTTATGGTTTTGTCAGATTATTAAAGGTTATAATAGCGTTGGAAATGAAATTAAATTATTCAATTTTCAAATATATATATAACACACGAAATGGCTTTGAAACACACTGTATAAACTTATGTACAAAATATTTTCAGACCACCTCGACATATGGGAGGTACTATATTTATATATTTTACCTTTTGTGTAATATTCTGTTAAATATTATTAAATGCAGTGTGGAATCATCTTCAGTTCAAAACATAGAAATAGCACTTAGTTCCTATCCATGTATGACGAAGCAAAAAAACGCATTGTCTACAAATTCCGCAGTGCCATTTGCGAAATTAGACGATTCAATTAAACGATGCGCCATTAAGAATGTTAGGCGAGTAAGCAATATTCTCATGATAAGAAGTTTCCATTTTAATTAAAATACAATTCGTGCCTTAAATCGAGTACATAAATTTTGCTTAATCCTCTTCCCCAGTGAATATATTAAATAATTTGTTTTCTAACCCTTTCCTTTAAATTCATCCAGCGGCGGACGAGGAGACTTTCAAAAGTTAAGCAAGAGAAGAAATGTATTAGTAATCAAATAAAGCATCATCTCAACTTACGATTTTTTAATATAATAATAAACAGAAATTTATTTATACTGCACAAACAAACAGAATACATTCCAAAATGTTGCACAGTGAGTATAACAGAAATCGTATCTACAAACTAATCAGTAAATTACTTTTACTTACATTAAAAAAATCTATGTTTCTTTCTCTCACAAATAAATTACATGATGTCAGGCAATTTTGTAAGGGCGACAATGCCGTTTTAATCTTAAATAAACAACCGCGTTGTCTTAACCTAATGTCAGGTATATTTATAAAAATAGCGTTTAGTAATTCAGGTACATCAATAATTGATCTAAATATGTTATAAATAAATAGAACTTCGATTATGCAGAGACTGAATAATAAACTCATTTTTTTGTGAAAGATATGACAACATAACTGGATAAACAGGGAATATTCCGTGTTTCTTAAAATATATACTTCTTACAAATCGTTTTTGAATCTTCGATAATTTCTGAATTATTGACGGTAGTAGGGGACCATACTACCGACGCATATTCTAATTTGGATCGAACCAGAACATTAAATAACTGTATACATGACTATCAAATCTAAAATCACTTGTGAATATTACACCTAAATTTTTAATTTCTAGTAACCGTCCTAATGTTATATTGTTTATTATATAATTATGTTCAAACCGTATAATATAATGTTACAGATTTATATTTGCCTTCATTCATGACTAAACAGCTATTTACACAAAATGTATTTATTTGATTCAGATCCTCCTGTAATCTCAAACAGTCTTGATAGTTATGTAGAGATATATACAATTTCATCTGCATATAATAGGATATTCGAATATTTTATGCCACTAACTATATCGTTTATAAATATTATAAATAAGAGAGGCCCTAGTGTTGAACCCTGAGGCACCCCTGAAGTAACTACAAATGTGCCAGATAGTTGATTATTATATTTCACAAACTGGATTATGTAAATATGACTCAAATAGTTTAATGAGATCTTCATTAAATGAAAAAGATTTTAGTTTATAGGACAGCACAGCGTCGAAAGCTTTAGCCAGGTCAGTATATATGACGTCAACCTGACCTTTCTTAGACATTTCATTTGCAATAAAATCAGCAAAAATGCTAAGATTAGTTACGGTAGATTTTCGTTTTACAAAACCATGTTGCTGCTGTAGGAGTACTGAATCAATATGGTTATAAATTCTGGTATGTAACACTCTCTCCAATATTTTAGAAACTGCAGACAATATAGAAATGGACCTATAATTTTTTATCAGTTTCGTGTTACCACTCTTATGTATAGGCCCAATACGAGCCACTTTCAAGCGATCAGGAAAACATCTACATTTTATTATAACATTAAATAAAGCAGTTAAAGGTGACTTGATTAAATGACTGTATGCTTTAAAAAAAGGGAGGTAACCCATCTACACCAACAGAGGCTTTGGGTTTTAGAGTCTTAATAGCATGCTCAACTTCATTTTCAGTTATTTGGTCTATAGTCAAGAGTTCCAAATTATAATTGTGATCAAAATTTGCAGTATTCAAATTGAAATTACTTGTGGTATACAAACTTTTAAAAAAGTCAGCAAATCCATTAGCAATAGTTAAGTCAGTTTCGGCACCATTATGGTCAAATCTAAATACTATTTATCATTATATAATTCTGATGATACTGACAATATATGGCATGCCAATTTCTATTTTTTATTCATTGTACTCATTTTGCTGCAAAATAATTCGTACAAATATTTAACATAAAAGTACTAATAAGGTATAAAGAACTTCAAAGGAATGCCTATAAACAATTAATTTCATCGTAAATAAATGTAAAATTGTAAGATTTTTTATAATCGAACGCTGATTGATGTTCACTGAGTGTTCAATAAATTTTTACCATTGATAAAGTTATTAGCAATCAGCTCCACACTGCTGAAGAACATAGAAAGCCACACTACTCTGTTGATGATCTGGGATGTTGGTCCTACAAAAATGAACTATAAATTGCCTTTTGAAATTCTTCTTCCTCGTAGGGAGAAATTGGAGCGGGATGGAACCGACCTTCTGAAGACAGATAGTTGCTGACTCCAGAAGATGTTGAAGATGGAATGTATAGTTGCAACCCAAAAACCAGGCCGTCAGTAAGTCTAGGTAAATATGCAACTATATTTTAGACAAAAATTCATGTCACTGACTTCTGTTTGTTGAAACATACACACAAGTTGATAAAAAAATGTTTGATAGCCAAGTAGCTTTAAAAGCACTTAAATCATACTGGTGTAATTCAAGAATGGGATGGAATAGTCAAAGGGCTTGGGAGTGGTTGAGACAAGTAAACTGGTCATTCAGCTATCTACGGGAATAAGGTGACTTGTTAGCAAGGTAAGATGCTTCTTCCAGCTTCATTGGTACAGAATCGACTCTTGCCATAGCCAAATTGTGGGAATACTTATATAATTTGCCAAGATTAACTTATTTGAAGGCATTCATAGGGGATCCATCGACAAAGAGAGCTAAAAGCTTAATATAGTTAAATAGGGTAGACTCTATTTGGCACTGGATAAGGAATCATATGTACAAGTTGGATTTATCTGAATAAACCGAGTGCCGATTGTGTTTAAAGTGTGAGGAATCGGCAACTACATATACTATGTCACTGTTCAGCAGAAAAACAAACCATATGCTCCATATTTGACAAGATTAATTTCTTACCGGAAAACCTGGACAAAATCTCGTCCAATAAGTAGTGAAATATAATATAAATGTCACCCACAATAGACCATAAGGACGCAGTGAAGGGTCAGTTCTTTGCCCACTCACTTTGATCATAATCATGATATTACTTAGGTATATCAAATTAGATTTTGCACTGAATCGTTAAAGTTTAATTATAACTCAAAAAATATTTTTTAAGGTGGAAAGTAGACAAATATTTATAAATAATATATTCTCGTCAAATTAAAAAATATGAAAACTAATATTTATACAAAATTGTGTAAACAAGGGTGAACAACGATGTTGGAATGCAAAATAAATCTTACAATCACATAATATTAATATAAAAAATACTAGCCGAAAATCAATAGCATTTACATTTTTCAAGAAATGTACTAAAGACATATTAATTTTAACATTTTAATTTTATTTAATTTTGTAAAATAACTGCGCCACATTATGTTGTAGGATCTTTAATGAAATTTTGTTATCAAGAATTTCATATTTATGATAGCCAAATATACAAGGTGTTTCCTAATTGCATGCATAAAATCCAGGGATGTATTATATTATTAAAATTAAGGTAATTTTGGGAAATATACATGAGATTACAACAATGTCGTTTTCAAAAAAATCAATTTAAAATGTATAATTTCTAAAGCTCTTGAGATATTTTTGGAAAATTTGATATATTTTTTTAGTATGTGGGTAGATATAAAATTTGCAGCTTACGTAAAGTAACAGGATTATGGAAAAGTATATCGCCCTGTATAATCATACCAACATACTCAAATGCATTGTCATCATTATTTCTGTCTGCACATTTTTCTTGTATCCTTAGCCGTTTAGAGACAAATGTTATTTTCTTAACAGGTACGCCACTGGTACTGCTGCAAATTCTATACCTACCGAAAATTATGCCAAAAATATCACAAGGGATTTAGCTGAAAAAGACTATGGCTAGTTGACTGTATTGTACCACAATGAATGAAAATGATACTTAATTGGATATTTTCCCATGTAAATATTTAAACCACCATTATTTTTCAACATCCATAACACGTCTATTTTACAAAAATATAAATTTCTCAAATTAATACAAAGTTTTAGATACTTTAACATATACGTTTTCTATAAATGAATACGCAATGTGAAAAATGTATATTTTTATATTATTTTTAACTTTTTGAATTCTTAATCATTTAATATTAGAAGTTTTTTAAAAACTTATGTAATATTTTAATTATTGTAAGAATTTAAAGCAACCATCAAAGAAACAAATCCCCATTCTGTATCGACTCGCGCCAAACGGCAGTTTATAAAAACAACTTACGAATGTGGATATTTTTAGAATTAATTTAAAACTTTTCTCATTTTTATGATAAATTCCAATCTCCAGATCCCCTCCCAGCCATTCCCTATTGATATAAGTAATCCGTAAAATATTACTTTGAAACTTATTTCCTTGGCGGATAAATGTATCAATCTCTCAATATCCAAAGATGTCATCTTATTATATTATCATCAATCAAAAGACGAGAATTAATAACGTCTTTTCAAAACGTGTAGAGATCGTTGCCATCAGTTTTTTTCTTCTTCTATATCTAGTCCCGTTCAGATTTACTCTACGTTAAGATGAAATATTAATGACTGCTCCCTTATCAAATAAAATTTATTCTGAATAATAGCTGCGATACTGTATTACAAATATATGTTTTTTATGTTTGTTATACAACGTTGCCCTATTTCTGATGCCAAGGCCAGTCACTGACGCCATAGGGAGAACTTATCCATGTTTATGATACGTCTAATCTGGAAATTTTACTGATTCCCTACATGTCGTGGGATATAAACGTTTGACGTGCTGTTTTCCGCAAGATTGAATCTTCTTTCCAACCGAACTCGATAATAGGATATTAAAGCTAATTTAAATTGCATTTTCTAAAAATATTCACGAACAATCAAAATAATGCAGGAAGTATATGCGACACACACTTAGCTGCCTCAAATGAATTTGCCAAATATTTTAATAGTGTTTACTCAGAAGAACCTGATGGACATATACCAGTTTTTAGTGGATTAGTAAATCTTAATGCTCTATTCCGATTTGAATCGGATACAGTTAATAATGTACGTAAATTATTGAAATATTTAAAGGAAGATATTGCACCTGACAACTTATCCCCAAGAATATTTAAAAATTCCGCTGATTCCCTCTGTTATCCAATTCATCATATTAGACGAATATCATTTGATGCCGGAATATTACCTAGTCAATGGTTAGAAGCAACTATTACACCTATATTTAAAAATAGAGATAAATTAACGGTGTCATTCCTGCTCGATAATAGTGTAACCACTTTCTCAGCACGTATTTATCCCTGGAAGATCTGTTGTATCTAACCTTCTAACATTAGTGAATTCATGGACTTCTTGATTCTGATACCTGCCTGGATATTGTTTACCTATATTTCAGCAAAGCATTCGACAAAGTACCTCACAAAAGACTGCTACACAAACTTGATAATCTAGGTATACGTAGTAAATTACTATCGTGGATTAAAGCATTTCTCAGTGGTAGATGATTTTGAGTTTGTATTGCCGATACCCACTCTAAGTCCAATATTGCCACTAGTGGAGTTACACCAGGATCAGTGTTGTTAAAAACTTTTCGGTCTCATATATACGCATATGTCCAAACTTTTTGAGAACCCCTTACCCATTCCCTTGGGCATAACCTTTAACTTGCCTACAGCTGGTGTCAGGATTGACTCATTCCATTGAACAGTGATAAGTGTTTGGTACTTCTTATGGGAAAAAGCAATCCCTGCATTTCTTATCATATAAACATTACAGAACTTTCCATGGTGAGTTCGCAGATAGACTTAGGTGTGATGGATACAAGAGACTTAAGTTGGTCTTCGCATGTTTCTAATATTGTAAACAAAGCCAATTCTGTGATGGATCTATTCAAAACAAAACTTTCATAGACCCAGATCCATTGTTAGGGTGCAAACTGTTTGATCTCCTTGGTTTGTCAGAGACTGCTCATTGTTGGAAAAAGTGCAACGTAGCCTTATGAACAACGGTTGAACGTCTACTCTCCAAGAAAGGCGGCTACGTGGAAATTTGCTACAAATGTACCGTTTTATCCACTACGATTTTCCTTCCTCATCTTCCATGGTAGATATCAATCACTTCCTTCGAGGTGGGTAAGCTTAAATAAGAACAGCTCAGAACGGCACACCGATTGCATTTTGTCAGCAGAACAGAATATTCGACACATGGAATTCCCCTCAACGAATACATCGTTTATGCATCAACTCTTTTAAGCATCGTGTTGATTTATTTTTGTCGCAAAGCTAATTTTATTGTTGATTTTAGTTTAACTTTTTTTTGTCATGTACTATTGTTACTATTTTTACTATTGCATTTGCTTCACAATAACAGTGTATCACTTTCAATTTCATATTTTGTGCTTATAGGCTTGCCTCAGCACATCTTTTGTAATAATAATAAAAAAAATATAACATATAAAAAAGTCCAAAAAGTCCAATAAATATGTGCCAAATGCATCTACTTTTACAACGGTGTGCAGTGAGTGCAAGTGTAGTGCAAACGCAGGCGTGGCACGGGAAATTTGAAACCGAATCGTGGAAGAGATGGAGGTCCAGGGCGTATTGCATTAGTGTGGCGTATCATACACGAGGCTCAGTTATGTCCATACCATGTACAGTGTGTCCAAGCATTAATACCAAGGGATTGGACCAGGAGGACCTATACCATGGCGGCTATGAACTCCCGTTTTTAAATATTTCAAAAATAAAGTGTATCCCACCAAAGTGGACACTATTGATGATTTACGCAAACGTATCATAGCTGCTGCCAATAATTTACAAGTTCAAAACGGACAAGAAACAGAAACATTTGTGTTAGTTTGGATAAGAACTTACAACAAAATTTTGTTGTAGTATCAGGTATGTCAAACTATTTTACTAATTAAAACCACAAGTTAATGCTATTAATAACAATATTTTAAATTAATCAATTGAATTTGATGCAATAAAATAGGTGTTGTAAAATGTAATTTATTTCTTTCTTTGGAAATTTCTTTTAATTTTTTGTCGTCGATCAGGTTTTACAGTGGACTAGTTTCCAGTGCCGTGCGGTGTATTTTTAAATCATGTTTGAATTACTCCTTTTGATTTTTTTTTATTTTTACAAAATTGTATTTCTATCACAATAATAAAAAGTGCTCGAGGTACTCCCCGCTACTTCAGTATTTTCAATGATATTGTATACGAGAAAGAGAATAAAAGTCATCCTATACAGGGTGTCGTGTCTTGAATGCACAATATATAAAAATTCCTGGGAATATTCTAAATAAAAAAGTCTATATCAAAAAGTTCCATATTCATGTGTTGCCAAGGAAATTGAACATTAATTTTGTAATGAAAAAATAAAACCTAGTACGGCCATGGCCAAAATGTTACCTTTTAACAGCTATGAACCCAGCGGTTGCATATTCAAAAGCCCAGTCAGTGTTGTCAGATGGTATTTTACGGTAATTTTACGGAAATTTGTAAAACGAACATATAATGAGATAAGAATTTTCATAAACTAATTAACTTTGGACTGGATTTTTTTACGAAAATTTAGACTAGTTTTTAAGCGGGTATAACTCTTCCGATCTTTCACAATTATTTCTTCAGGTTTAGACTAGAATCAATAAAAATTAATTGCTAAAGGTCGGCAAGGCTTAAAGCAAATGTTTGTTTTTCAACGATCCTAAATTCCCATATTAGATACAGTTCAAAATCAGTATTAAAGTGAACATTAATTAATAATTTTAGGCAGTTTAATAGAATCCTCTTTTTAATAAAGACAGATAAACTGTAAAAATTAATTAGTTACTTCCCTGTAAATGATAATGTGCGATCCAAGGGAAAATGCTTGTACAAACAAAATACAGGGATTGGACAAAATAGTGCTATTATTTTAACAGGTGAGAGGTTGGATTTCTACAAACAAAATTAGGTGCTTTTATAGAAAATGTTGAAAATGATATTCATTAATGCAGTGGCAAACCTGGCAGCGACGCATCCAATTTGGACGGACAAATAGCACCAGACATTTCTTTTTTTTTTTTTTTCTTTTAATGTAATTTGCAATAAAACCTTATATACTCTTGTATTACTCAAATTAAAATAGCAAAACGAACACAACACAATGCCTGCTTAATAATAATATACCGTCTTCTCTCCCGCACCAATCTCCGACTTATGGGCTAATTCTCGTGATTATAATGAAAGGAACAAATAACGATACTGACTATTTATAAATCGAATAAAAAATATATAGAAAACAGAAAATTTTTAAACTACGTAAACCAGAAAATTCTTCACATTTTAATAATTTAAAGAAATCTTTTCTTCAAAGGAGTCAAATTTTAGGCCAAAATTTTTCAATGTGAAGAAAATATGCATATCTGGTAACATTGATCTCTTAGACTCCATTACACTCCACTCCACTCCACAATTGCATCTATTACTTTGCGGGGTACGAGATCGATGCGCGCTTATAATCTAGCCAGGACTGGTGTTAACACACACATTTTGTAATTTTTTATAAAATATTTTTAATATTCAAATCTTATAATCGACCTATAATGACCTATATTATATATATTTTCTGTCAAGAATCTAGGTTTCTAATATTCTGCATTAAAAGCGCCACACCCTGTATAATATTTTTTTTCTCTTACTCCGAAGGATAGATAGAAAAATAAATACATTGGTACTTAATTTAAATAGTTTAATTTCTGGCTTCAAAAATGGTATTTAAATTGCGTAAGATTGACCTCGAGAAGAAAGCTGCTTCTGTATTCTGATACTACCACCTTTGAGCAGGGAAACTTGCTTGAGGGATAACTACTATTAATTTAATTTGTTTAAGTGGCAAGTAACTACTCAGAACTTTAATGATAGGTGAAGAGGGTGACCCTTTGCGTATTAGAAACTAACGTTGGAGCCAGTGGTTTTGACATATTTTAATAGAGAAATAGTATCCAAACAACACAATCAAGATCAGTCAAAATATTTAATTGCTATTTAATACTCAATATTCAGAACTTATTCAAAAGTTGAATGAACAGAAGGCTCTTACAAAGACAATTTTATAAAAAAAAACTCGAAAAGGACAGTTCGACAATGATTTAAAAATGCACTTCTGCAGGGCACTGGAAAATAATTCACTGTAGAACCTGACCTTGCGCAAGGCAAAGCATGCACAGAAATTAACGGATACAAAATTTAAAGAATTTCTCTAGAAAAGAAATAAATCAAAGTTTTTAACATCTATTGTATATCAGCAAATTTAACTGCTTTTGCCGCTATTGTTATTATTAATAAAATTAATTTGTCGTTTTAATTTAAAAATAATTTGACATACCTACATGTTACAACAACTCACATAAACGTTTTTGGTTCTTGTCCGTTTTGAACTCGTAAGTTATTGGCAGCAGTTATAATACATTCGTGTAAATCATCACTAATGACCACTTTAGTGCGATACATTTAATTTTTTAAATAATCCTTCAAAAAGAAGCCCAAAAGATTTAAGTCAGGAGATCGTGGTGGCAATGGTACCTCCTCGTCCAATCCATAGTACCCCTTAAACTTCATTAAGGTACTCGAACATTTTGTTCAAAACCACATTCGGTCGGACAACTCGAGATAATAAACCTCATCTATTCGATTTGGCAATATGAATGATCCACTCATATGATCATCAACAATCTCTGCACAAACATTTGAGGAAAAGTGTTGTTGAAATTTTGAGTATTTTGTTGCAGCAACCATTCACAAAATTCATAAGGGATAATCCCTTGGTATTAATTCTTGGACAAGCTGTATATGGTACGGATATAATTGAGCCTCATGTATGATACGCCACACTGTTGATTGGGACTTGTTGAACAATTTGCCTGGTATCTTAAAAATCTTCTTCAATCTTTAAAATGTATCCTCATTGCACATCTTTTCCATGATGCGGTTGCAAATTTCCTGCATTTGGCACATGTCTATCGGGAAACTTCACTATAAATTAAAACTATATCCATCAACTCCGACTTGCTATATACGTAAACCATTTTTGGCACTGGAAAATCTGATGTAAACATAATCATAAAAACGTTAATACTATAAGCGGATTTCAGTTTTAGTATGACGCTAGGGACTACAACTTTTACATCGGATGATTTTACATTTTTTTTTACTTTATTGACTCCATTTTTCATGACGCCTTTATTTCCAAATTTTTTTGGATCTTAGAAGTTGAGAAACACATATAATAATAATAGATATATTCTTTATTCAATAAGTCCATGACTGGTGTGGGTTAAAGTTTATAAGATATGGATATTTCATACATTTTTTTTTATTTTAAAACATTTCATATATTTGTTCTAAATTTTTCACCCAATAAGTTAATTAGGGACATATAAAAACATTCCTTCACAAAAACTGTTTTAGGATCATGTCCTCTACCAATTCTTCAAAACTTTTGGGGATTATAATGATAATATCTGACACAGAGAAAGGAATATTACCACCCACATAAACCTTTTAACTTTAAATACTTTAGAAAGACTCTAACTTTATTCACAGGGTTAAAAGTATCGATTCGTCTTTTTATGAGGTTTGTTTGCCTGCCAAGAAAAAAACGTTATTTTGTTTAGGTATTAACAATTTTCTTATTAAAATTCTTCATAAAATTAGTTTTAAATTCTGGGAAGTTTTTCACAATAAAAAGCGACTCTGGTAGGTTAATATATTATTTTCAAATCATGAATAGGTATAATATTTTCACCAAATGAGTAATGAGCCTTGAAGAATTTTTGATTGAAATACTAAAGCAGAATTCTCACTTATACTGTATCAAGGTTCACAGCACTGCGCTTCATTGAATCGCAAAGTATTATCTTTAAAATATACATGTTTCCTTATTAGACCATTCTCACCTATTCTGCGTAAGCCTTTACGCATAATCAATATTCAAATTAAGAATGGTTGAAGGAATCTCCTTTTCCACTGTTCATAAACAAGTTCGAGAGTTCAAATGTGGCCATAGAAGACGCACTCCATAGTAGGCAGATTGGGCCAAAATAACTAACTACTCTAAAAATTGTTGAAAAAGTTTATGCTATCATATTTAATGAATGTCAGTTGAAGAAATATGACATTGCAGAGTCTCTAAATGTCACCAAGAACGTGCAACATACATTTTGATTGAAGAAATTGAGCAGGAAAAAATTGTTGGTTAGATGAGTGTAGATCAAAAATTTATATGGATACAAATTTGTTGTGTGCGTTTGGAGAGATATCGGAACAATTAAGTGGATTTTATATGCCAATATATATCACCTCAGAAAATTATGTCTACTGTTACATGTCCGGAATGAAACAAAGATGTAAGCAGTTTGTTTCAAAGAGAGCAATATTCCACTGACAATAGCTCTTCCACTGGCGGGAAAGGTATTCGTTTAATTGGTTACTAGAATGTGTATTTTTTTGAGTCGACATAATTGTAGAGAGTGACTCATGTTATAAACCTGCTGACAATTTACAGCAGTCAACACAAAGAAATATGTACGCAGCCCGTATATTTTCCCTACAAAATCGTATGCCGCATATCTATCTATGATGCATATTTCTAGTGTTTCGTGCTAAATTCCGTGAATTTCGCGTCCATGAGGACAAGGCTTAAGTGTGCTATCCGCGGAGTGCCCATCAGGTAGGTGTAAGTGGGTGGTGGTGGGCAATCGCCGTCCAAAAGAACGGCATTCTAATTTGTAGAGAGGATGACACAGGTGGCACATTTAAAGTAAATTGTTAATGTGCTAGGTTCAGCCGACGTCAACTTATTTTTGTATGCTTTAACTCTCCTCAAGTGTCACGTTTAGATAATCATGCCACCCGTATCTCCCGTACACATCTCTGTGTTGTAAATTAGTCACCTCTATTATTTTCGACCTTGGGTAATTGATAATACAAGATAAAGACTTTAAATTTTAAAATAATTCTTATTATTTGTTTTTATGTAACGCGTATGTATCTACTAAGAATAATAGTGTTATGTAATAATAATTTGTTTTGTTATATTTTATGTAAATTTTCTATATCTGAGCTCCTGTAAATTTAGTACGCCTCTGAATGTTGCTAGTGCTAGTGTACAAGCTAGCGATGAGTCAGTCTCTACAATTTTGGATGTCGACTATAGTGAAAAAAAAAAAGAAATAAAAAAATATGAATTACGCTTTGTTCTGCTGCCACACCCAACAAATCTGAAATATCAACAGACGACGATATTGCAGCTGTTATTTATGTCGAATAATTTAACAGGTTTGCATTTTGTTAAAGCTTTGAGCAATGTTTGTTAAATCGTTCTCTATCAGCACCATTGATGCTTACAGATTAAAGACAGCTCGAGGATTCTGTTAGAAACGCAAGTCATCGAATATTTTCTTTGGCATCAATGCAAAAATTTTGACCACGGGCTCAAGAACGACTAAAAGATAATAAAAAATGTAATACTTGATGTTTAAAAAAGGGACCAAAAACCTTCTTCTTCCCCGGAAAATTGGCCCCTATGAAAATCTTTGTCCCAGATGGCTTAGATTTGTCAACTACTATACGGTCGTTTTTTACAGCCTTGCGAAATATAAAAACGACGAAAATAAACATTTTTAATAGCAACAATACCTAAGTACCTGATAGGTAACAGTTAATCTGGTTAGCTGCAGTATTTTGCATTCGTTCCTCGTTTCTTCATTGCAAACTGCTAAAACTACATTTTTCACTCATTACAGGTTCGTCAAAATTATTTAACAAACAGAATAAAATCCGGGTTAAATAAAATACCTATTTATTCTAAGAAAATTGAAATTTCATGTAAGGAATACCTAATAAAACCCAGAATGCACCTGCAGCAGTCTTTAATAATAAAATCTTGTACGGTTGCCATATCTCCGCTAGGCCCTCGACACTAGGAAAAACAGCACATAGCATAGTGCAAATCATGTTATAGAGAAATATCTGTACCCGACATAAATTATTTTATTTAATTACTATAAATCGTTTAAAACTAAAAATTTGTCACTTTATAACTTAACCTAGTTGCATGCTCTGGCATGGGATGCGACTAGTTATAGCAGCGGCTACGGAACGCCTCGGAGGACTACCATTATCTAAACGGTTCTGACCGTAGCAGTGGTAATACCGACAATAAAAGCCGAAATCACTATATGGGCGGGCCCAGGGACACCAGTAGCGGGGTCTGTCCCCACAGAGCTTAGCCTGAGAACAACCAGGGTAGGTAAAAGAATCCCGGCTAAGCCTAGCGATGTGCACTTCAATTCTGTTTCTGGCAGCGACCAGTTACCGAGGTCACGGCATAACAACCCGGAAAATCGCTATGTATCAAATGGGATAGCACCGGCCGTGAAAGCCTAAAAATCAGTATAAACTTAATCAAATTAGTTGAATTTTTGATAGATTGTCATCAAAAAAAGTGTTTTCAGGGACCATGAGCGGTTAAGAAGAAATTATTTGTACTCCTCCTCAACTGAGGGAAGCCGCTGAAAGTTTGGAAATAGCTATTTATGATATACGTGTTAAAAGTAAGATTTTATTTTGTGAGTGAAGATGATTAAAAAACGAGCGTAGCGAGTTTTTTAACTTCACAAAATAAAATCACTTTTAACACGTATATCATACACTATTTTTTCTACAAAACAATCGGAAGAACTTTAAACTCAATAAAAATAAGAAATCAAAAAATACCACACAGATCGCAATGTTTATGAACCAAAATTTTCGTAGCAACCAGTGCTGTTGTTAGTTACGGGAAAAACGCAAAAATATTGACAGCATTTTCTATTAATATTATAAGTATAATGAATAATCTCGATAATGAGCGTAACGAATCCATCCCTGCTGAAATCGAAGAAGCCGCCAGTCGAGCAACATTGGAATTATTGCCGGCGAAATCAAAGGAACAGTACGAAATGGCTTATAGACGCTTTTCGGAATGGTGCAACATTAAAAAGGTCTCTGGGAAATGTAACGAAAGTGTTTTACTGGCATATTTTGAGGAAAAAGCCAAGATATGGAAATCGTCAACGCTGTGGTCAAATTATTCCATGATCAAAACTATGTTAAAAATAAAGCAAGAGCAAGATATAAGCAAACATTATAAACTTATTGCTTTTTTAAAACGGAAGGGTGAAGGATATCAAGCAAAAAAGTCAAAAGTTTTGACGAAGACGCATATCGACAAATTTCTCACAGAAGCAGAAAACGAAAAGTATCTGATGATGAAAGTCGCAGCAATAGTGGGTGTCTTCGGGGCGTGTCGCCGGGAGGAATTGTCAGATGACCATCGACAATATCGAATATTTGGAGACTTCGGTTGTTGTGACCATACCAGATACTAAAACGAAAGTGCCTCGGACTTTCAGTGTTGTTGGTGAATTCTATTTAAACTTTTTTAGAAAGTATATGGCACTCCGGCCACCCAACGCTGACCATAGACGACTTTTTCTTAAATATATGAAGAATAAATGTGTGAAGAATCCAGTCGGAATTAACATGTTTGGTAAAATGCCTGCCGACATTGCAGAGTTCTTGAATCTACCAAATCCTCAACTCTACACCGGACACTGTTTTCGTCGTTCATCGGCGACATTGTTAGCAGATTCTGGTGCAAATCTTACTACCATCAAGAGACATGGATGGAAATCTTCGACGGTAGCTGAAGGCTACATTGAAAATTCACAGGAACAGAAGAAAATTGCGTGCCAAATACTTCCTACTGCTGCAACTACTAGCAAGACCACCAGTACTACCAGTAGTATTTCTACAGAAAATAGATGTGTCACACATGTTGACAGTAAAACCAACTTAAGTATGATGACTCCGCAGAGAATTACAATTTCAAATTGTTCTAATTTTACTATAAATGTTAATAGTAATAACTAGTTAAAATGTTGGTTTGTACTTATTTAAAATAAAAAGTTATTCATGTGTTTGTTAAAACGTTTTATTAATTTTCAAAACAAAATTTAAATAAACTTTGATTTTAACACGCGTGTCAAAAAATGATATTTTTAACATCAAAAATGACACTTTTAACAGTTTTGTAGAAAAAAGATTTGTTACCTAGAAAAAGTCGTGCAAGGTACGGTAAAGTTTATGATGTTTTCAAGTGTTGGTGCTCACAACAAGGTGTTCAGAAAACTGTTTCTGAAACTATTGTGCTGGCATATTTTAGTGAAATTGCCTAAATCAAAAAGCCGTCAACTCTTTGATCCATTTACTCAATGTTGCGTAGTAAAGTAATTTGTAATACTTAATGAAAATAAAATTTGTTGAGAATGTTTTAATGTACAATAAGATATTTTTTGAAATACACATTTTGATTATTCAAAGACATTTATCTGGGTTGAAAGAGACATTTGTCTGGGTGGAAGTTATTCACTTTTCACCCTGGTAAATTTCACTTTCCATCTGGATACATGTCAAAGCCAGAAATATGTTTCTTTCAAACTTACTGTAAATTTGAAATATCAACATTAATATATGATTGCTAATAAAATTATTTATTTCTTTGGTATAACAACCCTGCATGTAGACCTGTGTTATTAGGTTCGTTTTCTGTAATTCTTGTCAAAATAACATTACCGTAGGTATTCCAATAACAATGGCTCAACAAGTCATCAAGTCTAATAAAACGCTTTGACGTCGGTCTCCGTGGAGCAATAATATCGCGAACGCAGAATATTTTGCAGATAATAAACATACTCTAATTAAGCCATGATTTATCACCCACTTCTAATTTGGTTAATAAAGGGGGTACAAATATTTCAGGGGCAAACGTTTTACATATGTAAAGGCCCCCTTCGCCATAGGGAACGGTGTTGAATGGAGTATTCGCGAAATTAATTGCCCTAATTATTAATCATAACAGAGTCAACATAATAACAACTCGGCTTAGCCACATAACTTATTAATTAAGGGAAACACCCTTTGGAAGGGTTAAGTATACCAACGGACTAGGCAAATTCTGTTCAAAATTGCATCGTTCAGATTTTGTGTTAGATATACAGTGCGTCCCGTTTTTTAGGTTAACACCTCTGTAAATGAGAGAAGGCTGTGGAATTTCCGCAAGTCAATTTTTTACAATTGGTACCCTGAAGGAAGATTATATTGTACTAACTATTTTATTTACAAAAGCATGGCCTCCTACGATTTTTTAATAGAGTCATTTTCCCAATTTGATCGACAAAAGTCTATTTGTTGTTTTTTTATAGAGTGGCAAATTTCGAAAAATCAGAACTAGAAAGTAGATCAAAGATAGCAATGAAAGTGAAAACAAATACCAATCGGACAAAGGAAAAACACATACAATGTCACGAATTATGTATACTAAATTGTTAAACAAAACACTAATCTAAATTAAATTTTAATTTCCTCCACCACAGTTTCCTCCAGTCCAACACATTTTTTCAATCATCTTAGCATAGCATAGCTTATATTGTTTAACAACTTCATTCATTTATAATTCAATACAGTTTTTGCACGTTAGTTATTTTTGCTATGGCCGCATAAAGCAATTTTAGATTTAAGCAAACGATTGGAAAAAAGTGTTTGACTGTGCTCGAAAACTATTACCTATTTAATTTAGATTAACATTTTGTAATTTTTTGTTCAGCAATTTAGTATTCATAATTCATTATATTTTTTGTGCATAAAATTTTTTTTAAAACAGTTAAACTTGCAGTTTATGTGTTTTGTTCTTTGCCCTATTGGTATTTGTTTAGACTTGGAAATCTTTGATCTGCCCCATAAAAAAACACTCAATAGACATTTGGCAATCTTTAAATCAAATCCCTAATATTACTTTCTGGAAAAATAACACTTTTAAAAAATCGTAGTAGGCCAGACTTTTGTCATATTAGTAAAATGGTTAGTAGAATACAAAGTCCCTTCAGCATACTAATTACAAAAAAAATTGGTTTGCGGAAATTTCACAGCCTTATCACATTTCTACAGGTGTTATCCTGAAAAAGAGGATACACTGTAGATGAAAATTGTACAGGTATGCTGTGAAAACTATACAGGTGTACTGTGAAAACTATACAGGTTTTTGTCGCATTAAGTCCAGTGGTAGATGCTTATTTATATACATATATAGAACAGACAGGCAAAGAAAAATTTATTATATAAATTCCGATTAAATAATTTACAAACATCACATAATGGCAATAATCACATACATAAAATAAAAGTGCTTAAAAACTCTCACACAGTTAAAATAATACATCAGTTGGAATATAATTAATTTTGGCACTGCTGGAATCGAATATACAAGGCGTGTGTAGGTGCACATAAGAACCAACACAGAAGGGATGCATATAACCAAACATATCTATATTATACAAAATTACACACAGGTCCAGTTACAAGACAACGTGGTCGAAAAAAATATCCCTGAATTATTTGAATACTTTCTTAGAATAACCTAATTTGGTGCATGATTTAGGTCTGTCTTCTTTGATTATCAGTTCAAGTAACTTGAAACACTACAAGGTGTTCATTGAGGGTGAGTCGCCCTTAAAATTATATCAAACTTATTTTTCCATTGATCGAATTTGAAAATAATAATAATATCCCGCGCAAAAATGTTATTTAAAACTCCTGTTAAATTTTAAAAAACTTTCAAAAAAGGTTTTTAAAAAAAATTTAATAATTTAAACAAGATTTTAGTAGTATATTAGAAGAAATCAAAAACTCACTAGTAGATTTTGTCTTTAAAATTTACAGTCAGCGAATAAGTTGACATATTACTTGTGCTAGGTTTCTGTGAAGGAAACTGTGTAGGAGAATATCGTAGGAGATTTCCAAATAGAGAAACATTTTCTAATGTTGAAAGACGGGTTCGAGAGATAGGAAAGTTTTTCAATAATATCCGAGAACGTCCTAGTGTAATAAGGAAATAAAGAGAAGAAAATATTTTACAAACAGTTAAAGATGAACCGTAAATAAATAATAACATTCTCTCCCGATAAACTGAGTTATCAAGAACTTCTGTACACCGGATTGTTAAACGTAATCTACTACATCCATATCACATTCAAAAAGTGCAAGAGCTATTGCCTCAATATTTGGATAGAAAAGTAACCTTGTGCGCGTTTATTTTGCATCAGGTTATTCATTTTCACAAGAAAATTGTTTTCACTGATAAGGCTTGTTTCACTCGTAGAGAAGTTGAAACTTGATATGAACCATAAATATTCCAATGCAAAGCCGTATGCACTAACTCCTAGATATTTTCAACGAAAGTTTAAGATAAATGTTTGGGCCAGTCTTATTTTGCCAAATCGATAGTTATTTGGAATTTGGAATTTCTGTAAAATACTCTCCCCCTGATTTAATTGAAGGTTTTCCGTTCAAACTTAGACAAGATTTATCGTTTATGCGAGATGAGGCACCGCCTCATTTTAGTGCTACTGTTAGAGACTTTTTGAATTTTAAGTATCCAAATAAATAGTTAGGACGAGAAAATAATTGTTCACAGAATTGGCCACCACGATCGCCAGACCTCAACAAATCTGATTATTTTCTTTGGGGAACAGTGGGGGATTTTATTTTTTCCTCGCCAATACAATTCCAAGTAGATTTGTGGAATCATATTATGAATAAATATAGCGTTGTAAGAAACGATCATCAGTTATTAGAGACAATAAATTGCAATTCGGCGAAGAGTAAATTTATGTTTCCGTGAAAATGGTATCCATTTTCAAGAATTTCTTTATTTTATTTTATAGTTTTATTACTGTTAAAATTTTGAAGACAAATACTACTACTGACTTTTAGTTTTCTTCTAATAAAGACTATTCAAATCCTGTTAAAACCTTAAAGTTTTTTAAAATTTAACAGGAGTAAAAAAAGTGTTTTAAATTAAATTCTGCGCGGAATATTATCATTCTTTTTAAATTCGATCAATGGAAAATAGTTTGGTATAATTGTAGTGTTTCAATTTACTTGAACTCATAGTCAAAGAAGACCAATAATAAACCGAAATAATGTACCAAATTTGGTTATTCTCAATAAGTGGACTTCCTCTGGACTCTGCATATATAGCGTGTTTACACATTATTATTCGTTAAGTATACGAAATGCCTTTAAAAATGAAGCCGGTTCCTAAAATAGAATTTCAAAATAAATCATTTAAATTATTGTTTGTTTTATGACTGGGGTATTTACATATTATAAATGATTATATAACAAGGGCATATGAAATTTATTACAATTCCTAGTATTGATAGATTTCGGAGTTTAGACAAGTTTAAGTTTTATTTATTTATAAAAAAAACATAAACAGCTGACTCGAATGTAGAAAAACCACATGAGGCAAAATTTTGCACTTTTTAAAAATATCTGTATATGAAATCTAGTGATATATATTTTTTATTAATCTCAGAATTCGCTTCTGAACAAGAAAAACATCAGGTGACATATTGGACGAATCCCAAAGCAAAATTCCATACCTCAATCTCAACTCCACACATACGTAATATAAACCATTTAACTGCTACTTGAGTCTCTTAACTCTCCTAAACATATAATATACTGAATTTAACTTAGAAATTAGGAAAAGACAATGGTCCTTCCAATTCAAATTTTCGTGTATTGTGACATCCAAGAACTTTACATTACCTGTATTAGAAAATGTTAAAGACTCTTTTATACTTATATCAATTATTGAACAGTTATTATAAAATCTAATGTCCTCTGTGTTGAAACTGTGTAAGAGAAGGCTTCGAACCTAGCTAACATATCGTTCATAGAACACTGACATATGATTTTCAAATAGTCAGAGCATGGAAATGAAACAAAACCGCAGTATCATCAGCATAACGAACAATAAGGGCAACAGATGAAACCGAGACAATATTGTTACTGTAAAAAAGAAAAAGGGTTGGCCCCAGCACAGATCCCTGTGGAACTCTCATGTTGTTAATCAAAATATCACAGTTAATTTTGTCCACTATTATCAATATGATTAATACTGGACATATTAAGAGTTTAAAAAAATTGCACTCATTCAAGGGCGACGCCTCAAAGGGAATATGCAGGGTGTCCGCAAATGATGAGCAAAAAATTCAGGGGATAATTCTAGACCGAAAATAAATGCTACCTCTTTCTATAACATTTTTTCCAAAACTGATTACACCGCCAAAAAAAAAAAAAAGTGTTCGGACTTGTGGGTCGGACATATGTATTTCCATGTATTGTTTCACGCTGAATCCGGTTCCGAGCTCAGAAATGGCCCTCTACGTCTGGAATTGGCCCCATGGGCCAAAAATGGCCTCTCTAGGGCCTGAAAGATGGATTCCGGAATGAGGCGAGGTCGAAAGTGCATTCTAAAGCCAAAGCCGGATTTGTGATCCCAAACGGGGAATTCCAGTTGGCCATAAACTTTTAGAGCACAGTCTGAGTTCCAAAATTTAAAAGTACATAAAAATACCACTGTTGCGATTGCGGCTTCCGAAACACGATTTTCCGGCCCCTAAGGGGTCATTTTTCCGATCTCAAAAGGGGAATTTCAGTTGACCATAAACTTTTCGGCCACAAATTCGGTTTTGGCTTGAGAATGCACCTTCGACCTCGCCTCATCCCGGAATCCATCTTTCACGCCCTATAGAAGCCATTTTTTACTCCTAGGGCCAATTTCAGACGGGAGGGCTATTTCTGAGCTCGGGATCGGATTCAGCGTCGAAAAATACACCCACAAGTCCGAACACTTTTTTTTGCGGGGCTGTGTAATTAACGGAGTTACAGGGTGTTGAAGGCAAAATTTTATTTTCGATAGTTGTAAATAACTTCTTAAGAAATCCAAATATTTACATAAAATTTGTAAATCGGGGGTTTTTGCGGACGAAAAATTCAAATATGTTTCTAATTTTGACGTCACTAGTAGAGGGCGCCACTTATGGCACATAATGTTTCTTTTAAATGACAGAACTTTTTTGCTGTTTAGTGTATCCATCTGACTATTGAAACAATCAATTCTTCTACCTATTATATCTGAAAAAGGTATACCATATTGAAGTCGTTAGGAGTAACAGTTTTCGAAATAATCTTATTTGAAATAATCAGTGCACTGATTGAAAACTGTTATTGTTTCGTTAGTCAGATGGATACATTAAGATGCAAAAAAATTCTGCCATTTAAAAGAAACATGGTGTGCCACAAGTGACGCCCTCTACTAGTGACGTCAAAATTAGAAGCATATTTGAATTTCTCGTCCGCAAAAACCCCCGATTTACAAATTTTAAGTAAATGTTTGGATTTCTTAAGAAGTTATTTAGAAATATCGAAAATCAAATTTTAACTTTAACACCCTGTAACTCCGTTAATAACACAGCCCCACAAAAAAAAGTGTTCGGACTTGTGGGTCGGACATCAGTTTTGGAAAAAATGTAATAGAAAGAGGTAGCATTTATTTTCGGTCTAGAATTATCCCATAAATTTTTTGCTCATCATTTCCGGACACCCTGTATATCGTATTAATTAAGATATGTTGAACACACTCGAATGCCCTACTGATATCGCAAAAGATACCAACAGAATCCTCAACAGGGGCAATTATAGTTTCCAAAACTGATATAGGAGCAGTATTTGTAGATTACCATAAAGAAACCCATGCTGACTACTGACAAAAGATAATAATCTATACAAAAATGCATATTCAAAGAATTTAGAGAAACATGACGTTGCCGTTATTAATCTATAATCCTGAACAAGTTGAGGATCATGTACAAATTAGATACGACTTTACCCAATTTTAATATTTATGGAAATACGTCAGTGCTAAACGATAAATTAAGATAAATTGAATTATCATCGGCAACGCTTTTTTCATAATAAATATTGGAACGTCAACAGATCCAGATGATCGCTTATTTTTTCAGTTTAAGTAAAAGAAGATTTAGCAATTCATGCTTTAAAAATGGAATTAAAATATAGAGCAATTATTAGATGTCGGATACAAAAAATGTTACTGGTTCTTTGTAATTTTGCTCAGGATATTTCTAGGCTCATTAATAAAATAATCATTAAATACTTTACCTACTAATAAACCATGGAAGCGATACAGATTATAAAAGTAAATTTTATCAAAAACCATTTAAGTTTTAAAATTTAATTATTGTCTTGACAAAATAGAAATAGTTTAATAAAGTATTTAATTTATAAAGGAAAATAGTGGGCGTAACTATAAATAATTTTCAGATCATAAAAATGTGTCTTAGTACTGAAGTCATTATTATATTAATCACAGTCTGCTAACTGATTTGACGTTACATTGAAGAGCTCAGGAATTTTCTTTCAAGTCTGCACAGATTATTGAGAATGACAAGAAATTTTTCGTCCGCCGTACAATGTAACAAAGTTCTTAAATGATAATTTACTGTAAATAAATTCAAAGGCTAGAAAACATGATACTTACCAATTAAGGACTAACGTGTGACCTACTGATTTTCAGGGCACTAGGAGGAACGAATCTTGCCAGCGAGCTTAACCGGTCTGAGAGGGTTCGAGGTTCACGCGTGAAAGTACGAGCCACTCGCGGGGGTTGCCAATGACTACTGACTGTTTCACAGCCGACTCTTCTTTCTGGACCATAAGCTCGAAGCTGCAAGGAGCTTGCGCGAGCTTTTGCTGGCATGCAGTGGCACAGCGAGGTGAGTGCTATGTGTTGGCGACATGTGTTCCCAACGCTAATTTACTTGAGAAAGGCTGTGTTTCGTGGAGGTTTTTGCATTGCGGCCGGAAAATGTTGTTTTCGCTTGTTTTTCACCCGAGTATGAGATCTGCTTCGGTTTATTTTTGTATTTGTCGATCGGCTTGCAAGTCGGGAAAAGTTTTACGATGCCACACATGAGTGACTCACGCTGTACTGCAAAAGAAGAAATACAGGGTGGTCCGTTTTTCATGGCTCATAATTGGTATCTAGAAAACTGCAAAACATACAGGATGGCTCAAATAAAATAAAAATTGCGTTTTTTTTCATTACCATTAAGCTAAGTCAAACAAATCCTATATATCTGCCGCTATTACTGAAATATTGTTAAAAAAACAGCGATTTTAGAGAATCCATTCTAGCGTCATTATTTCACAACAAAAAGGGTTGTAATTTAGTACAGAAAGATAAAAATATACAAAAAAAAATGTCATGAAGCGAATGATGACTTATGCCATATTGGTTGTTTTATTTTTAAGTTTAGCAGCAATTTCACAGCCATCCTCGCGAGAAATTTAATTACGTATCACAAAAACCGTCAATAACAGATAAATTAAAAGAGTTAGGTATAGAGAAGTGGAATATGGATAGAAAGTTTTGAAAGTATGTAAGAATTTAAAAACATTCGAAACTATTAGAGCTAAAATTGATATCAATATGTTTTTTAAGACAATAAATTCGAATTTTACAACTGTTTCCTCAAAGAGGGCGTCAGTTACAGATACATGAATTAATATATTTACCCCTAATTTTTTATTTGCGATTTGGATGTGATTGACAATAAATCATGAAAAAGTACTTTCCTAAGTAAAATGGTTATACTTCATTAATTTCGCTGTCTAGCCTCGTTTTCAAAAAGTTTGTATTTAATGAAAATGAAATCGTTTAGCTACCAGTGAAACATATTTATTAACAACAAACTAAATTATTTAAGAGTGTCCAGCATTAACTTGAATGCGTTTTTTCAAAGATTTTTCATATGATGTCAAACTCTGAAAACAATAGCTACCTTCACTATGTCTAACTAAAGTATCGGACTGTTGAATTTTCTGTAGTAATTCGCCCCAAATTCGAATCTCTATCACTATAAACTAACTTACATAAGTTCTTAATTTGTTTCTTGTTTGACATTATGAAACGTCTTACTTTTTGTAACTAGTTGCATAAAGTAAAATTTTATGCAATTGGTGACGAAAAATGTATTTCAAAATTAGTGACAAAAAGAATTATTCTATTTATTAAACTGTTATAATACAAGTTAAAAACATAAATTATAAATTAATTAATTATTATAAATATTGATAACACAATTATTGCAATTATTCGAATTAATTCGAATATTTTTTTCATTGCTCGAACTTGCTGTTATTTGGGAAGCGGCGCACATTGCATTAAATGTTTGACCAAATATTTCTTGCGCTATAAGTTTTTTATTATTCATGGAATTTTCAACATATCCCTCCGCAACAGAGCTAGATTTCCAACCTCCGTGCCTCTTTAATTTTAAAATATCAGCGCCACTGTCTGCTAGGAAAGTGGCAGAGCTTCTTCTGAAGCAGTGGCCAGTATATAGAACAGGATTTGAAAGACCAAGAAATTGTGCAATAACTTTTGGCAGACTACTAAATGTGTTAATTCCCACAGGATTTTTGGTACATTTTCCATTCGCATATTTTACAAAAAATCTGTTGTGTTTAAGAACCTGGGGACGCAACTTAATATATTTTCTTAATATTTCAACAAGATTCGTATTTTCAATGTCTCCAGTGGTAATTGCAAACTGCCGTATAACTTTTGTTTTTGAAGGTGGGATATCAACACGAAAATGGCTTCCTTCGTCTATAACATTTTCAACTGGAAGAAATGTTAATTCTGCTTTTCTGCATGCTCCTGCCATTCCAATTATCATTGCAACCTTAGCCATTAAGTATTCTTTGTCATCAGCTTCCACTAAAAATTTGGCAAAATCTTCTTTAATAAAAACTTTTGACTTTTTAGCACTGTACCCGTCCGCTTGCCTTTTAATATATGCTACCAAATTTGTATATTTTTTAATATCAATATTCCTTTTCAGATTTAGTTCAGACCTTAACATTGAGTAAAGTGTCCATAATGTGGAAACTTTTAGATCTTTCTTACCCTCAAAATATGCAAGTAAAACTTTCTCATTAACATGTTTAATTTTCTTCTCATCACACCACGTAACAAATTTTTCGTATGCCAAATCATAAACTGCCTTTGACTTTTTGGGAATTACTGATAATAGAGCATTACCTGCTGCCTCTTCAATATCGCTTGGTAGCTCTTCAGAACTTGAATCACTCATTTTTTAAAAATAAAACTAAAAATATATCAATCTCGTTAAAAACTTTCCGTCTAGACTTTTTTACAAAATGTCAAACTGACAACTAACATGAAGTAACAGCAACAAACTAAATTTATGTTTTCCAAATTTTTGTCAATTATATTAAATTTAATTTTTTTATTACTTTCTTCAAAATTAGAAAAAATCTTGTATGCAATACGTTACGAAATGAAATTTTGTGTAACTTGTGAGTTTTTGCGAAACTCACTTCGTTCGTTCCGCAAAAATCTCACGTGTTACACAAAATTAGGCATTTCGTAACTGATGGCCTAAATAGCTATTATTGCTTTCCTTGAGCATTTCTTTCAATTTTTTATTCATTGTTTTTGTCTCATCAGGTTTTACAGTGGACCAGTTTTCAGTGCTGTGCAGAAGTGTATTTTTAAATAAATTTCGAACTGGCCTTTTCAATGTTTTCATTACAAAGTATTGTATTGTAAGAGTCTCCTGTACACTCAGATTTTTTTAGATAAGTTCTATATCACCCTGGCGCCTTCTATGAGGAATCTGAATATTTTAAATTCAAATTTCTCGTCCCAAAAAACATAGTGGTATCCATTTTAGCACCAATAAGTTCAACCATTTTCAAATTTTTAAATATTTTCAAAAATTAATATTCACTTTTAACACTGTATGTTTTAGACGAATTACATTTTATGTTTGGCTAAATCTTATTATTTTGATGTCTATAATCTACAGTTTCTCGATCACCCATTTATTACGGGACACTCTGTATACACAGCTTTACTACCTTTTCGATGGTGATATATTAGCAAATAAATTACTGGGGTGCTTTGAATCGACTTGAATTTTACTGAATTCGTCCTTTCTATTTTACAGGACATTGATAGAATACGCGTAATATAAGTACAGCAAAATGAATGTGATACACAAAATATTGTTTTGCTTCGAGGTATTTAACGTAGTATAATTATTAAATAAAAGCATATAACTACTTTCAGCTGAATGTATTTAAGAGTCCATTGCGCGTTTAAAATAAACCGATTTTTTACACTCGGCCCACAACATCTTATTTAGACAACGAATAAACATAGCGGTCAAAATAAAAAAAACAATCGAAAGACAAAGTTGTTTCCTAAGACTGCTGTGTAATATTTTTTTCAAAATTAGTTTTTAATTATTTAAATTTAATGAGTAAACTGTGCAAGAAATCGTCATATTTACAATTTATTTACTTAAAAATAAAGGCTTAAATCAAAAATTGGTTACACGAGGGAAGTAAGTCTGTCTTTTAGCTTTGCAACGATACCAAAATTATATCGAATTGATAAAAATTACTTAAAATTCTATGCTAAATGCCGAACGTCTACAACTTCAGAAACGAATATATTTTAAATGCTGGAACACGTGTGTTTCACTCAGTGGGATGGGCTTAGAGATTGGTAAATGCGGGCAGGACCGGAGTTCAAAGAAATACATAGTCACTTATAATCTATACGTTCTCAGTTGAGACAGTATTGAATTAATCGATCTTATGGAGTTAGATGCTGATTTTTTTGTTGGCGGTAGTGTCTAAACCTTTCTTGTAGAATACATTTTTTCATTTAGACCAACAGTTCCGGAAATATAAGAGGTTCTACTAGAATTCCTTAGGTATGCGATTTTTACATTGCTTATTAAAACAATGTCATTTTTCGTAAGTTCCAAATTGAACAAAATTCTCCGCAAATTAAATATGTATTTTTCATATTGAAATAATAGGGAATATAAAACACTGAAATAAATGTAGTCACTATATTTATTTTATATAAAAGTTTACCTGTTCTTAAATCTTTGCTCTTCTAATTTTAAAGAGGGCAATGTCATAAATATATTAAACACAATCATAATATTTACAATAAAACTCATTTCTCATTATGGAAAATATAGATATTTTTAACTCGTCGAATGAATGCGCTGTCCTATTTCTGAAAACATCTTCTGCATCACAAGTATGCACACGACGCACAAAGTTAATTTCTTGAAAAGTGTAACACCGTAAACTGTCTTTAAAAAACTTTTTTATAGTTTTGACTACATATGCTCGATATAACTACATATCAATAGTAAATAATTACCATAAGTTTGTAATGCACAAATTTGCTGGGCCGACTTTGGAATATTTTTTTTCGGAAAGGCGTTATTAAAAATTGGTGTGTACCGTGAGCAGTACTTTAGTTTTTTTATATAAGCTGTAAAAAACCTACGAACATAAGTAAAATCGTTGATTTGCAAGCGCAATGTAACGAAAAACGTAATAATTGTCAAATAATGTCCCAAGCATCGATAATTTGCTATTATTTTTATAAAATGTGGCCCTACTAAAAAAAGTTGTACAAGTTCATTTTGGATACTAAAAATATCCTTCTACAAGATGGTTATATTTTCTTAAAAACAAAACGGCATAATTGCTAGCCGATTTTACTCCACTAAATCTAAATATTCTAAATACGTCCACCATAAAGTCATTGTAGTGGGAGAGCGATAATCTCCGCCTCCAACCGTAACGCCCGTGCACCCGACCCCGGAGCGCTACCCGAGAGAACAGACTCTTAAATATTACCCTTGGCGCCTTCGCCAAATATTTAAATAATACTTTGACTACTATTTTTAAATGAGGATGTATTAGTAAAGAAATTACTTACGTGCTTTATTCCTTTGTGCCCTAAATTGAATTCAACAATAAATGTTTTTATGGAACTAGAATGCTTAGTAATGTATACAGGGCGTGACGTCTTTATTGCACAATATTAAAAACCTAAAGTCCTATAAAATTTATGAACTATATATTGCTGATTACTACTACTGTTTTTGATTAAGCAGATACAAAAAACTTATTTTTAAAATTATGGCCAAGTCAAACTGTCATGTTTTACTGTAATCACTGTCTTACTGCTGGAAATAAACAGAATGAACTTATTGCTAGCATTTTCAAGTAAGCACTCATAATATTTATTCTACAACTATGTTTCTGTATAGGTATATTATTGTGATTGCTATAAACACCTAATTATAATTAAAGTCCTCATATTATATATTGCCGTAACCATATAATCGAGTTAGATTAATTAAACAGTTACCGAATATGACGTGCGTAATAAATTAGTGTAGAGAAATTTATTAATTTTAATTTCAGTGATGCAAAGGCGTTAAAAAATAACGACATGGAGCAGCTGATCACGCGAATATGTCCATCAAAGTCATTTTATCGTATTTACTCAAACACAGAATGCAGGCGATATGCAAAACAATTTTCCAGCTCCCAGTCGGTGGAGTTGCCGGAACAATTTAATTTTCAAGTATGGCTGAAAATATTGATAAAATTGTTGGGAATTATGTATCTATCCTCCACAGCTGCTGATTATTTTACTCTATTCATGGAGTAAAATAATCTTAAATTAAACATACAGGATACGTTCGATGTTTAAAAATAAATAGTCGAAGTTGAAATAATTAAATATGGTTGTATAGTGCTAAAAATAAAAATAAAATTAATACTGTTTCACGCGGTGTAGAACAAGCTACATCTATCGACCATTCGCTACTCCATGCCGGACTGAAAAACCACAAACACGAAGCGTTCTACATGCAGTAGACACCATTGAAAGCTGTCGACCTTTATCGCGATCGGCGAGAAACGATATTTTGCAGACACAGAATTCCAGGAAACAACTACTGTGCGGGCTAATGCCCCCACCAGCATTGAATTACACCTGTAAAACCTATAGTAAACAGCTAGAGTTACTCGTCAGTAACCCACTAGACGCGTTTCCACCAGAATGGTTTCGAGCTTATTTGCTCTCATCAGTTTGTCATAGGTGAGGTATCTGATGAATAATCTTAGCTGTTTTAGTCTGTCTTTGCTGATGTTTGTTTTTTGATAGAGCTAGCAGAGAACCAATCACTAGAAAAAGATAATCATGCTATGCTTCTTTTTTAATGCAACAAAAAAACCAGAAACATCTGTCTATGAAACTTTATTGAAAGAAAATATCTCCAGTCATTCCTATATTTACACTGTAAAAAAAGTTGCTGTGTAAGCGAGATGTTCCAGTGTGTAATTTAGGATGTGTAAAAATTCCGTGTTAATAGTTTTGCACACTATGGCTTTTTTGTACGTTTTACACAAAATGTGTTAAAATTAAATATTATAATAAAATATACTGAATTTGTGTAATATTTACCAGTTGTGTAAACTTAACACGCACATAACTTAATTGTATTCTATATCCCTACTCCTGACAGGTTGAGCACAACTGCGCAGCTGCAGTATATCAGCTAATCCACACACGTCACTACGCCATATTGGTCATGTAGCGGTGTTGTGTACAGTTACCTCTCGTTCACTGTGTTTAAATGGAGAATATTTAAATTTAAAATGAGGTTTAATCAAGGAAAATGGTAAGTACTTACCTAACTATAACAAATATTACTGATAATTGTAATAAAGCTAAAACTAATTAGAATATAACTATTAAAAATATTAGGAGTTTACTCTGACGTTTTAGATTACTCTGTAATCTAACTTTTTTGTAACTTTAGGGAAAGAAAATTATATGTTCAGATCACTACCAGTTAATTTCCCTAAACTCCTATTATGTAGTGCCTAAATACATCTTTGTTTGTTGTTTCATTGTTTATGATTTACTAGAACATTATTAGTTCCTTATTAGAATATGTACTATTATACTGTTAATTTTAATACGTACATATTTTGTTAGCAGACTTGGTTGTTGTTCATTTGAACAGAATTTTATTGTTTTAATAAAATCATAAAAAGTAAAATATCTTTTATTTTATAATTACACCATAATTCAGAAAATTCTTTATATTGATACGGAAGCTCACCTACCTTGTTAATTATGTTCCTGTTTGCTTCTGAAATTATAATTTTAAATACATATATTCTGCCGTTTAATAGAACATTACAAACTATATTCAATGCATTCTCGACGATAGGCAGAACCTCTAGAAAATGTGAAAATAAAAGTATTTCAATAATTATATTTATTAAAAATTATTTCTCTGGGCCTAATATATGTATAAATTATTCCGAAAGTAAACAGGAACAAAATTAACAAATTAAAATAATAGCCTACACCTTCAATGATACAAATAACACAGAAATGTGTAAAAGTTACACATTGTTATATTAACACAGTGGATTGTGTTAAACCTTTAACATACTGCTATATACAGAGAAATGTGTAAAAATATACAGAATTCCGTGTGGACCTCCATTAACACAGTATTGTGTTCTTTTGTGTTAAAATATGCAATTATTTTTTTACAGTGTACCATAATATTCGTATTACAGATTATTTGTAACCTTTTCAAAAAGTAATATAATCCAGGCAATAATTCAGACGTCTTACGTTGTTTTTATTGTCAATATAATTTTCGATATTTGATCGCATTAAAAACAATAATTTTATGCTATTTAGTGCAATATACAACGCAAACATTTAGTGTAGTATATAGTTTGGTTACTCTCACTTGCAGTTTCTTAAATATTTTGATAAAAATTTAACGAATTATTCATTTGTTCGTATGTATAATGTATACGTCATTTTTTAAGATTATTCAGCCCTCAACAATTTTTAAATGGACTGTAAAAACGTACAATATAAGAAACTGCTCCTATTTTTTTTACTCAATTAAATTGACTTACTACAAAAACATATTCAAAGATTAATTTGAATTATACCACTATACAGGGTGTTTAAAACTTAGTACCTAATTCTATCACGAAGAACAAAAAAACTAATATAAAAAAAGCTTGAGTCATGGTCTCTAATATGTCAATTTTTTTGCTAAATTGTTAAAATAAATGTTTATGATATATTAATTTTATATAATATTTTGTTCTTATTTATTTTTATGCACAATATATTTGTACGTAACTCCTGACGGGATGCAATAAGCGAAAAACAATTATCGTTGAGTTCCAATTTGCGATTTTAGATATTTCTTTTATTTTCGTACAATAACTATACTAGTAAGTAAATACAATTATATGTCTTTTGTTCTGCTTAACAATATAGTTAACCACTGACGCAGTCAATCGTTACGTTGATTTAGCATCCTTTACAGCATATTCCATGGGTTAACGAATATAACAAAGTGAGCACAAAGACTTCGAGCCGTCGGAAGTATCTTCTCTTATTGACTTTCTATCAGTCCAGGAAAATTATCGGGAGTTAATAAATCTCCGTTAAAAAAAGTGCAACATTCAAAGTTTAAATGTAGCACAGACTGTAAAAAAAAGAATTAAGAAAACGATAAAAGTTGGGAGCGAGAGTAATTATCAAGATTAATAGAGCGGATCGATTTATTCTAACTCGTTATCCTGAAATTTAAGGAAGTGGTAATGAGTTTTTACCAAACATACTTTACTTTCCAGATTACTTTCCTAGATGAATGGATACTTTGAACGAAATTAGCGCGTCCACATTACCGGTTCTCAGCTAGTGATTTTTTTATCAAGGGTGGTTCTTTTTGTTTCTCTATATTTGACACTCAAGATTTTTTCCGTTTTATCTCTTTCAAAGAAACTACTGAATCATTTTATTCTTATCTCCCATCTCGCCATTAACTTATTTAGGGTGTTAATATATGCTCTTTTATTTTTTTTTCTCGTTAAGTCTTGTCCTCATGCACGTGAATTCGCAGTTTTTTATATAAATTATTAATGGTGGGAAGGTCTCAACTTTTAGCGAACTTCAAAACGAAACAGGAATGTTTTCATCATTATGCGGGAATTTTGTGTGTATGAAGACAAGGCTTTAAAACAGTTTTTCCAATGCGAAATAATGTGACATATTTTAGCATAGCCATCTCTGAATGAACAATTCATTGCTCAAACTATTGACATAGTTCTGAATTTTATAGGGATATCGAATAGAAAGAAAATTATTTAGGAATTTTAACGTTGAATGTGTATATTAATCATGGTATTTATCCCAATTTTGTTATAAAATTTAATGAAAAGCGCATAACATATTTAAGTTAATCGCAATTCAAAATTATGCTAGTTTCAACTTATTATATAATTAAATTAAAATTAATTCGAAAAATAAATATTTAATTTTTCTTAAATGCCTACTGTGAAATGAAACACCACATATATTTTAATTCTGTTGTGTGAAATTAAATTTTGTTTTGTACCGTTTCATAATATACAATGGGGCTGAAATTACATTTTTCCACGGTCGGGAGTAGAAAGCAGTTTCTATGACATCAAAATTAAAACAGAAGTAGTCGATTATTTCCAAGGGAGTATAATGCTCCCAAGGGAGTTTACATTATGGAGAACGTTCTTCATGCAAAAAAAAAGATAACATTGAAATTCTTTATTGACATTTAAATTAAATGTTACATTTGTACAATTTTTAAAATTAATATTAGAAGGAATATTACTTCCGCTTACATTTACAGTTTTTGTGATTGCGCTAGTAGTGGTACCTACTAAAACCTGATTAGCAATTTTTTTATTTTCAATGGAGTTCTCGACATAACCCTCAGCGACTGTCGTTGATTTCCAACCAGCATGACGCTTTATTGTCGTGATATCCACACCAGCATCTGCCAGTAATGTCGCTGAAGATCTTCGTAAGCAGTGACCAGTATACCATGCAGCATCAGGTAATTTTAAATACGAAGCTACTACACTCGGAATTTTTCCCATGGTATTCTTGCCAACTGGCTGCGAACTACATTTTCCTACTTTGTAGTACAAAAAAAGGCGCTTATGCTTGACGTGGGGAGGATGAAGGGACAGGTATTTTCGAAACAATTCAAGCATATATCCCACATCGGTAACCAGAAAGGTTCGTGGAATCTTTGTCTTAGTGTTTGGAATTTTTACAATTAAGGAAGAGCCTACATCCTCAATATCATCTGCAGTTAAATTGACTAGTTCATCAGTTCGACAAGCTTCGGCAATCCCCAGAATTAATCCAACCTATAAAAAATCAAAATACTTAATAATTGAAACACCTAACAACAAAAGTAATCTTACCTTAATCATTAAGAATTCTTTGTCATCTGCACTTGATAGAAAACGGTCGATTTCACCCTTTGTCAATATTTTCGATTTTTTCGCTTGATATCCATCACCGGTTCTTTTCAAAAATGCGATCAGCTTGGGGAATTTGCTTATATCTATGCTGTCGTAAATTATCAAGCATGACTTAACCATAAAATATTGCGCCCATAATGTGGAAGACTTGTAATTCTTTGCATTTTCACTGAAGTATGCCAACAAAACATTCTCGCTGTATACTTGAAATTTTTTCTCGCCGCACCACTTTTTGAATCGATTGTAGGCTATATCGTATAAAAATATTGACTTATTAGGCAGCAAATTGCTTATTGCAATATTTGCAGCCTCCACAATTTCTTCCAACTCACAATTATTCATTGTGCACTAAACAAACTTTAAACTAAACCAAACTAAAACCTTAATTTGACAAATCTTTTTGTTTGTTTATTTTGTAGTTATGGCAATAACTCAACGATTACTAAATAAATGCTCAAATCCGAATACAATAATTCTGGTGCTACTTACTTCATAATGACAAAATATGTGTTTTTAAGTTAATGAGACCGTGGAAAAAATAGTATATACCATTCGGGAGAGATGCTATTTTGTCCTCGGTGTATTGTAGCCCTCGGGCTTCAAATTGCACCTCTGCCAAAATAACGCATTTCTCTCCCTTACAGTATAATATATTTCCAACCAATTTTCTTTGTTCCTACATCTTTTTCAGATATTTAGTTAGTGTATCGTACATTTTCGTAAAATGCCTAAATCTAAGGTGTTCATTAAACATTTTAAACTGCCATTTTAAACATATTTTGTAGGGTTCACATCATTTTATGATATTCCACTGTGCTAGTAGGTTTAAAATTAAGCCTCTTAAAAAAATAGAAGAGAAAAAATATGAAAAGAATAAGCCATTTTAACTTTTTTCTCTACTTGAAGCCGAAAATAGAAACTAAATCTTTAAAAGAGCTACAAAATTGGTAAATTAAAGTTGGTAAATTCGATATAGATACTATTTTGCTCAGCAGGATACATTTCAAATATTGTACAACGGTTGATGAAAAGCTATTTCTCGAAAATGGCGAATTTCTGAAACTAATAAAATGTATATATTTTTTTTCCTCAAAAATAATGTACGTTTAAGATTAAATATATGATAACGTTAGGGTCCAAAAAGTTACAGTTACATTTACGTCACAATTATGGCGGATGTGGCGCCCTCTAGAAAATACATCGAAATAGAAAACAGATTATAATTTCTCATATCCAAAAAGATCTATTCCCATATTTTTAAGTTGATACAGTCAAACACAGTGAAATTATCACTTTTTTAAATTACAACTTTGACACCCTGTATCTTTTTTACGACCAACATTTTATTAAGGCAAGTTGACTTAAATAGTAATACTTTGAAGTGAAAAATCTAGTATGTCTCCATTGGTCATTACTTAAGGACCACCCTGTATACAGAATGATTCAGAACTTATCTAAAAGAATTTGGGAATAGCTGCGTCATGAAAAATATAAAATCCTTATTGTTTCTGAGTAAAACATTATAGATCAGTTTACTCAGTACACTGCACATTTTATGAACAACAGAAAGCGTTTGACAAAGTAGATCATGCCTTACTCATTGATAAATTAAAGCTATTGAACGAGAGCACTATCCTACTCATTCGATTTTATTTATGTCAGCGTAAACTATATGTTTCTTACAATGGATTTAGATCTGATAATTTTGTAGCAACATCAGGAGTACCTCAAGGATCGAATTTGGGACCACTCCTGTTCATTATATTTATTAATGATTTGTCTACCTCTCTGGATTGTAACCATCTATTTTTTGCCGACGACTTAAAATTATTTTCTAATGTGACCAGTGTTGAGGATTGTATGTTACTTCAGAAACAGGTGGATCATGTAGGTAGATGGTGCACGGAAAATAAGTTGCCTATCAATACAGATAAGTGAAAAGGAATTACAAATGCAGCTAATAAGGCTTTAGGCTTTATAATAAGAAATTCAACGTCATTACAACGTCACTGCACTGAAATGTCTTTACCACTCATTGGTTCGTTCAAAATTAGAGTACTGTAGTCTTGTATGGTACCTTTATTACTAGACTCATATTAACCATCTTGAAATAGTTCAACGTCGCTTCCTTAAATGGTTATCTTATCGTATAGATGGTTATTATCCATTTAGGGGATATGATCATCACAGAGTGCTGTTAGATGGATTTAATGTCCCTGCATATGTTTGTAGTGTCTGCATATTAGGAGAATACTTAATAGTCTGTCATTTCTGTATAAACTTTTTCATGGCACTGTTGACTCGTCTTCTCTACTCAATTTATTTAATATACGAGTACCTAGCCATGGATCTCGTGTTGATTGCATGTTCTATTGTCAGAATACTAAAACCAATATTCTTATCAAATCGGCGGTTTATGTCATGGCGAATAACTATAATATCTCTACTTTGTGATATTAACCACTGCAATCTTAATAGTATGTTGACTATAGCAACTGAATTCTTTAGTATTTTGGGAACTTAGATTTATTTTATTGATTGCATTTATATTTATTTTAACTTATGTATTGTGTATTAGGTGCATTTTTTTATGTTTGAACCTATATTTGTTTTGTCCTGTAACTGGAATATCTGTTCTGCTGGGCAATAAATGCATTATTATTATTATTGAAGTTATAGCATTTTCAACCTTTGTCTCTAGACAGGCGATTCCGAGTGTTGAAATCCGATTACTTTTTGTAGTCACTAAAGTTTTTGTGACGCCAATGTTTACATTAGTTTTTCAAGTGTCAAAAATGGCTTATGTATATAATAGTAACTCGAAGTTAATGGATATCGTTTTAATTTATTACACTGTGAAAATTCAGCAGAACGATTTCGCAGTAAACATGTGCCAAATGCAGCTAATTTTACCGCAGTGTGCAGTGAGTGCAAATGTAGTGCACCGCGGGAAAAATTTGAAACCGAATCGTGAAAGAGATGGAGGTATAAGAGGCATTTGAGGAATTGGTCGACATACATTTATGTATTTAAAATCAAACGGAATTTCAAAGGAAGGAAGGCGTCTCTATGAATATACATTCTTCAAAGGAATGTATTAAAACCTAATTTAAACAATTCAAAAGCAAATCACTCGACATTTTGTGTTATCTTTTTTTATTTAAGTCTGCCATGGAATTTATGACAGACACATAGCACCTATTAGTTTTTAATTAGCATTCCAAAGTTGGTCTATTGTAATAATTAATAAATTAATTTTTATTTCAATAAGGTGCGTCACGAGGAAAAAATCCAAGAGACACTTTTTAAGCAGAATTAACTTAGCTTTAAGAGAGCAATACCAATTCTTCCAAAAATCAGTGTCTTACAATTTTTTGTTTTTTGCTGAAAATGAGTATTTAACGGCACGAACGCCACTGATGCCAGTATATTACAAGAGAACTGTATAAACGCAAAAGTGGTCCTTCACTACCTATACACTGTTGTGTACTAAATCTCATCTCAATATCTCGATTGGTTTTTGAGAAATGAAGACTATAGTATTTAAAACAGAAAATTTTAAACAACCTGTATCTCAAAAACGAGGCATTTCCGGACCCATGTTTATATAAACTCTTTTTCTTATTTTTAAGCATAGAACCTAGATTTTCTTAGCATCATTCTGTAACACCCTGTATATCTGAATTATTTTCTATTAGCCTAATGTTTGTTATTTGCATTTAAAACTTCAGTATTTGCTATTCGTTTACTATTTATGACAGTACCGTAGCTGGATTCTAGAATTTTAGCTACGCAACTCCCGTTCATGAACTAGTAATAAAATACGTTGACGTGTAGTTCAGGGAGCACGGAAAAGAACACGAATTACATTTCCTTCGAATAAAACGAGAAAATGATAAGGAAAGCATTCCGTTAAACCGTTTCCATATTACTTCTCTTAAAACAATAAGAAAGCGAGCACAATAGCATTGTAAGCTTCATTTGTACAAATGTTTCGTCTTCGCTCTTGTAAGGAGGCGGCAATAAAAACGACAAGGTTCGGCTTCAGTGGCGCTCGAAATGCTTTTATTGCTAGGCCGTCATCATTTTTTGCATGCCGAAATCCTAATTAAACAGAAAGTAAACAAAATGGAGAATAATTGCGCGATGCCCTAGATTTTATTTCATTCTGCTACTCTTTTCACTTACACAATCCTGAGCTTTCTTTTTACTTAAAATACTCCACCAAATATCGATCAAATATAAATCAAATGTTCACAATATCAGTGTCGTAGCAACAGCATATAAGTAAAATTCTGTAAATATAACGAAATTTTTAGGTACCTTTTATAAAGATCTCTATATATTCTAATAAACTTTGCGTTCTCCGTGAACTAAGTTAAAATTAAAGTTGATTATCTGGATTACATTCTTCAAATAACGTGTACTATATAAAATTTCATCTACAATTGCAATTTTATTGATATTGATACAGAAACAGAAAACTTGCCTTTTGAGATTTAAAAAGCTGCTGCACTTCACTTTTACCAGATAAATCAAGAACCAAGTACGAACAATTTTACACCGATTGGTGTGCATCTAAGAATATAAAATATGAAACAAAAGAAAAGGTACCTATTATTAGCATTTTTTGAAGAATTATCCAAGAATGATCTGGGCTTTGGGTGTTCTATTCTATGCTGCGGTCTAAAATCTCTATACGGCAAAATGTTGACATCAGCAGTAAATTCAACAATTTAATTGTTTTTCTGAAAAACCAAAAAAAGTCAAGAATTTTAACGAAAGATAATGTTTCAATAGTATTTTTATAAGATGCCGATGACACAAAATTCTTGCTAACAAAGGTAAGAACAAGAAACTGCTTGCTATTTGAAATTTATAAATGCATAATTTAAGGTTGCCTTAATTATTTGTGCATGCAGAGTGGACGAGTTAACTGATTTGCTTAATAATAATAATAATAATAATAATAATAATAATAATAATAATAATAATAATAATAATAATAATAATAATAATAATAATAATAATAAATGCCTTTATTTCCAATTTCTACAATTACAGTGAAAGACAAATATATATATATATATATATATATATATATATATATATATATATATATATATATATATATATATATTAAATAGTACGCAAAAAGAGGAAATCTCAAGAGGAAGTTCACAACTAATGTGTGCTCTACCACCTAACCCTTTATCAAAAGACTCACAGATGTAGACGAAAACAAAAATGTAAAATAATTAACAAATAAAATAACTATGTTACCAAATACAAAAAAAATATACATATATTTTCAGATTCACACTGCACAATATTTACTCCTCAGCAAAACTGCTTTCACATGCCTTTTAAAGTTTATAAGATTAAGATACTTTGCATCAGGTGGAACATCATTGTACAACTTATAAATACAATATTTAAAACCTTCAAAAAAAGTAGTTCTATGTACGGGGGGGTTAAGTAATCCTTTTGATCTAATATTAACATTATGTACATCACTTCGATTTGTTATTTTATTATACAAAAAAGGTGGAGTTTTGGATAAAATAATTTTGTGAAATAAACAAAGAGAATAAAGTTTTCTTCTTTGAGATATATTTAACCAGCATAATTCAGATAACTTATGTGAGACATGATCATATTTACGTATTCTATAAATAAAACGTACACAGGAATTTTGGACACGTTGGATGCCAGCACTTGAATCAAAATCTAGGCATGGTCCATATGCAGGAGCACAGTACGCAAACTGAGAGAAAACTAGAGCCTCACAAAGCATTGTATTGGTATTAATATTGAAATACTGACGATGGGGATATAAAATCCTTAAAGCCGCGTAGGCTCTCTGAATCATTTTACTTACTTGCTCCCTGAACCTTAAACTTTTATCAAAAATTAGCCCAAGATTTTTAGCACTGTTAGAATATTTTAAGCGACAACTATTAATTTCAATGTTAATTAAATTCTGTAAATTTACAGTATCCGATTTCTTTTCAAATAGAAGCAAAGCTGATTTTAATGGGTTTAAATTGAGAGAATGCTGACTTGATATTTCAAACAGGCTCTTCAAATCAACATTAATTTCTTGTAAAGCAGATTGATGATCCTTCGGGAAAAATGAATAATATAGCTGAGTATCATCTGCATACATATGAAGTGAACAAAATTTAATAAACTTTATTAGCTGTGAAGTATAAATTGAAAATAATAATGGACTTAAGACAGAGCCTTGAGGAACTACTTTAAAAACACTTCTGCTTTGAGAGAACTTACCAGATATTCTTACAATTTGTGAACGACCTTGAAGATATGACTCAATTAGCTTCAAACTATTAATATCAAATCCAAAAGATTTTAAAATAGCAAGCAGGACTGTATGGTCTAAGGTATCAAAAGCTTTACTATAGTCGAGAAGAATCAAAACTGTAGACTTACCTAGATCAGTAGCTTCGACGATATCATCTACTATATGCATTACAACAGTGGAACAGCTATGCCCAGGCCGAAAGCCAGATTGAATAGTAGGCAATATATTAAAACTATCTATGTATTGTCTTCTTTGAGTTTCTATAACTTTTTCTGTTAATTTTGATAATCCAGTTAAAATACTAATAGGTCGCAAATCTGACAACGTTTTCGGATCTTAGGTATGGGTGTCACAAGCGCTACTTTCCAAGAAGTTGGGAACTGACACTCGAGCCAAATACTGTTAATAATATGTGCAATATATTTTAAAATATGAGGACAACATAACTTAATGAAGAAGATACTAAGTAAATCAGTACCAGCTGATGTGTTTTTTAGGGTATGTAGAATATTTCTCAAAGAATCAACAGAAACTAAGCTAAAATGTGGTCCAAGTAATACGAAAATACCTCGCCCTGTCCTATTCATGCCGATCATGAAAAATTTTTGGTTGGTTACAGAGGTTGTAAATGCATGAAATTTCTTGTTGGTATAAATACTTTTAGTGTAATGCCAAAGAAGATTGCTTTTTTTCTCAATTTATCACAGTCTTAACAATATACGGGGTATTGTTTTCGACGATCATCTACTTCACTTCTAGCCAACACAGGAGCAGACCTTCTAACTATAAAACGGCATGGTGGTTGGTCCAACACCGTGTGTGAAGGCTATATTGATACGTCTCATGAAACAAGAAAAAAAAACGCCAGGAAAGTTCTTGGAGAAGAGGTTGCCTTCAAGTGCTTACAAATAAAATATGAGCATTGTTCATACAGATACAGACCACCTGCATTCATCTGGTATTAATCTTACGAATTGCCAAAGTTATGCTCTTTTTTTAATATTTTACTAGTGGGGTAATATGTTACATTACACCAATAGTGGTGTAATGACCTTCATTGTTCAATTGAAACAGTGCCAAATGAATGCTGAGACTCTTATAAAGCAGTTGAAGATAAACATACTTATCCTTATTCTTACCTGGAACGATAGATATGAGACCCGTTAGGATGGCTACTACGCGGTCCATACTTTAATGTGCTTGATTTTAAATTTTGGAGTTACTTGAAATCACTAAATTATTCAGATATTATATAATATCACATTTTAATCACAGTTAAACTAATCAACCACGATATTCCTAAGACGTAGAGAACCAGTAACATGGCCACATCGCGTTCCAAGCCTCAATCCGTTTGACGTTTACTTATGGTCATGAAATAACTATTTTACTCAGTTTCTACTGAAATGCATGTATTAAAAAACAAAGAAGGGCGCGAAAAATATTTACTCCGACGCAATAATAATTATATAAGTACTTATGGTTTGTATGATTGAAATATATATAAAAGGTAATTTTTAGCGATATGCAACAAGAGTATCTTTTTGCATAAAAACTTTTATTGAATATATGCAACTTTAGTAAAAAATTTGATATTGATATTGAATATTTCAGAGTTGGTGATAATGCTCTTTCTACCTTTACCGATTACCTTGGAAATCGTCGTCAAAGGGTTTTTATGGATAACACATATTTGTTGTATAGACATGTTAAACAAGGAGTACCACAAGGGAGTATATTAGGTCCACTACTCTTCTCTATTTATACTGCAAATTTTTACACATACTTAAATTATTGTAGAATTCATCAGTACGCTGATTATTTTTCGTTTCTCCGGTAAGATGCGTCGGTTACTAATAATCTTGTTAACAAGAATTTAAATAATATCGTTCTGATTGCCAGTTCTCAAAGATTCGTATTAAATAAAAAGTAAACGGAACTTTTAATTTTTGGTAAAGACAAACTAAGTTTAAAGATTGATCCTAACTTTGTTTTAAAAATAAATTATCAAATTTTAAAACCAGTTAATTATTGTAAAAATGTAAGAATTATGATTTCAAAAGTAATATAGTATATTGAAAATATTATATTTTCAATATTATATATGCATAGTGTTGATTTTATACAACAATACGTTTAATGATCTCAGAAAATTGACACTTTTGTTAATTTATTGTATAAATTAATAACATACACGTTAGTATTTTAGTTTGAATTTATTTTCCAATAAAGACTCTTGATTTTTTTTAAATTTATTAGCCATTTTACAAGTTATGTTTCGAACATAAGCTGATTCTGTTCTATAGATAATACTGCACAATTTGAAGTACCTTTTAAGATTCAAATTTTCAAAATATTTTAGATTGAACTATGTGCTTCAAATGCAATAATGCCAAACATTAGCTTTTCACAAAGTACATTTTGAATGTTTCCAATATTTTATTTAATATTGATCCTTTTTCTGAAAGATACATATACTACATTTTACAGATACGTCTAGATATGAAATTATTTTTATGATGTTAGGGATTGTATGTTGAACAAAGCAAACTTGCCTACGTCTCTGATTTTTTCACGAAAATTCAAGAAAGCTTAAACTGTTCGCACAGTCCCTAGAGTTTTCGGGATAAGTAAAGTGGGTGGCTGCCATCTGCTAGAGTGGGTAGTTAGTGAACTAGGCTACATACTGCAGCAAGTACGTATGACTTGAATTTTGAATTACCACCGGGATTTTCCAACCTGTTCTCAACCGATTGGCTTAACTTGTCTGCAATTTTTATGAATAATAAATTACATATTCAATTTATAAGAAAATCACAAGTTCGACTTAGATTAAAACCAATAAAGTGTTTACATCTCTGTTATATTTTTAAATATACAGTGTCTTAACCCAGATATGCCTAAAAGTAAAATAGCCAAATAAACGCAAAACAGGGTTTATATTTATTATTAAGGAAGTAAGTGAAACTGTTGTTTACCAAAATATCATTTATTATTCTTTCCGTTTGCAAAAAAAATAGTGTACTATATATAGTACGCTAAGAAAATAGCAGGTAATTACATTCACTTAGTATGATACATAATAAAACATTTCACATGCAGTCCCACATTACATTTCTAACATCTCGTGGTTGTGCGATCGTGGCACAACCTACATCTTGTTTGCTTATATTGTGGTACTACCAAGTGATCTTGACGATCATATCTTATACTAAGATTTTCAAATGCGGATAGTCGTCCTCTTGAGAATGATGCCTGTTTTTTGTTCTATGATAATAAAACTGTAGCGATGCTTCTCCTAAATTTTAGCTGATCCATTTGACCACCATATTTCCGATGTAGATGCCAACCATTTTGAATCGCTAAATCAATGCAGTGGGCAATAAGAGAGCAATACCATTTTTTTCCCCGTATGGAAATTCTGTAGAGTCCAATATTTTGATCGAATCTGTCGACGCCACCCATATTTGCATTGTACAAGTGAACTAAATGCGGCTGTTCAATCTGCAAACAAAAATGTTATTAGAATATTTATTTGCTAATGGGCTTTCTGTGAATAAATTGTTTACAGCCATGACTTACTTCTGTAAACTTTTTATTTAGATAATCAAACAATGGACTTACTTTGGAAAAACGATCAGATTTATCTAGGGTTTCATTATCTTTAACATAAATGTTGGTCAAAATATATTCAAATTTATCTTTAGTGATGGCTTCCGACACAAGAGGGTTGTGCCGTCTTTTTCTCGTTCCCAATATATTCGTCTTCTGGGGACGCATACATATCCACTGAGCACCAAAACACCTATAAATGCTTTTATTTCGCTTATTGATATGTTTTGCACATTGTTTTTTTCGTGCAGTGTATCTATTGGTTTCTAAGACTATAAGGTCTAAAAGATCTTCATCGAAAAAATCTTGGAATAAGTCGAGTGGAGATTTCAAATTTTCATTCTTTGGAGTATCACTATCCGAAGTAAAATCGGAGTTATTTGTAGGAAGATCTTCCTTGATCCACTCATATACTTTTTTGTTCTTTGATGTTTTGTTTTTCGATTTTACCGAGATCAATCGAGGTAGCGGCAGCTCATCCTCCGACGAAAAATCGTCATCATTGTGCCGTTTCAAATTTATTTCGGCAGGAGCTTGAAGCTGTAATGCGTGTAAATTATTCAACTCGACCACATTCTCGTCACCAGAGTCCTCATCGGTGTTGTCCCCTTCCGGAGGAAATATAGTTATATCATTAGTTTGTTCTAAAACATCGTCGTTATCTTCTAACATGCTAAGAGTTTATTCTTTAGAACTCAAAATTCTATAACAAAAAGTAGTATATATGTCTAGCGTACTATATTTAGTACATCAAAAAATAGGTCCAAAAAAACAACTCCAATGTCATAATCTAGAATTCCTAGGGCTAGTATCATAAAAGTACATATTTTGGCTAAACAATCAAGTAATGTCATATATTTATTTATAGCTTCTAAAACAAGTAATTTACTTACCTTGCAAATCTCACACCATAATCACTCATTTTTGGATTAGTCACTACTTTTATTCTAATACTATAGCCACTGCTAAGTTCGAAATACCGCACAAACACCTGTACAGTTTAGGGGTTATGTCAAGAATAATATTTTAACCACACCAGATGTAAGTAAAGACATCTATGGGCATGAACCATAATTTTATTGCTGTACTATATTTAGTACGCCAGGCACATCTGGGTTAATAAAGTAATTAATTCATAAATGTGGTACAAACATTTAAAGTTGCAGTAGACAAAAATGAACCCTAACTTATCTGATAGCAAAGCTTATATAACTAATTGGTATCATAGAAAATTATTCTCACTGTTGCGACTATTATCTACATTTCCACATGCTCTAGTAGGTCTATTTCCTGTCTGGAAATAGATGTTTTAAAACTGAAACAACTATTTAGTGCCTTTACTGATGTCTAATTACTTCCAGATATCTAGGTCACACAGCAATTTGCACTGATACATCTCGGTTGGAAATAAATCATCATCATCCTCATTGTGGTCATAGTCTACATTGATTTCATTTAAAACTATCACGTATTGGTTATGCAAACAAAAAGTGGTATAGTGGAAAAGTAATAGCGAAGTGATTTCACTATTACTTTTCCGAAAAATGTCTGTCAATGTTTCTTACACTTTTTGTTTTCTTATAACGAATCACTCTGCATACTTATTGTTGATAATACATACAATCCTTCAAATTTTTTTAGTACATCTTTACTAATAGATCTATGATACAATTTCTTACCGAAGCAAAATTAAGTGGACAAAATTTAGAAAAACGATTCCACTGAAAAAATTTGGCATTTTAAGTTAAAAAATTAATGTTGTGATACCATCTATATCCAATTTTTGAAAATTGTCATTGGAATTATTTTAAGAGGAAAATCTTACAACTTTTTTCCATAGTTTGAAACATTCTGTACATACAAAATAAGTTTGGTTTTGTAATGAAAAGTGGTTATTTCCTAACAGTTCTCTTAAGGGCGCCGTATTCTTGATATAGTGTTTTCTACAAATACAAGTAATTTTAAAGATTTAAGAACTGAATAATATAGAGTTTAGCAAATAACAACAATGTTATCTCATGCCACCGGCGAATATTCAAAGTACCGAAGTAAAATCAATATATAACGTCAGAAAGTGATCTATCTAGCAAATTTTTAGGTATTGAAATCTTTCAAAATACGTATTTTTTAAAATTAGATGTAAACATTGTTGTAACATAAACTTACATAGTTCTGCATATAAGATTATTCATTTTTGTTTATAAGTATGTGAATATAATTGTTAAAATGTGGGGTTAGAATAGCGAAATAATGTGTATCATACAAATGCATTTTAAAAGTTATTATATTATTTGAGGAGAGTTTAAATAGTAAATGTGGATAAACAAAACATCAGTAATTTTACTTTTGATATTACTTTTGCTCTACGTGTTTTATTTTTCAAGATTTTAGTACCTAAAAAACACCACAGTTCATCATTTTACGGAGAGAAATACGGCGATTTTAAACAGTGATTTATTACACTAAAATAGTGTATTAAGTTATACTATTTGCTTAATTGTTATGAAGCATTTATGATGTATGGTCAACCCAGAAAATTTGAAGACGATCTGATAAGTAGTTTTTGAAATATACACATAATTGGAATTAAACGTTTGCAAGGCGTGACGTCATTGCCTCCTACAACTTCTTGATACTCGTTCGCCTCGAACTTAAAACAAATTAGCAGAAGTTAAGTACTTTTAAAATTCACAGTATGCTATTTAAAAACATATTTGTCTAATTTACCGATGGTAAATTTCATTATGATGATGGATTATTTTAATATAAATTACCAATTTGTAAGTTGTGAAATGAGAAACGAAGTCGATACTAGCTCTTTTCCAACACGGCACCTTACTGGTTGGAAACCTGTCCCAAGTGGATAGCCAAATCGTTCACCGACTTACTGCAGCGGAGTTGTATCTAATATTAAACTGACTGACTGCTTCGGACAGGTTTCAAACTAGTCAGGTGCTGTGTTGGAAAAGAGCTAATAGCAACTAGGTTTTAGGTTTTTCAAATAATGTAGATAAGTGAAGTAGTTAAGTTACTAAAAAATTCTGTATATATTATATTATTAAATAAAATGTTTTGATTTCTAAAAAACAGAGGTTTATGTACCTACATCAAAACAAACATGTGTTTAGTTATACAGGGTGTCCGGAATATGCCGTAATTTTAAGGGCTTATTATATCTGACCAAAGGCAATAAAAAATTCTTATGAAAGAAATGTCTGAAACGAATAATTTGTCTACAAATACATTTCAAAAATAAAAATACAACTGCAATAACATGCAAAACTTTGTTTAAATTAAAAGCATCTTTAATGTAATTTGTTCGTAATTTGATTTTTGGATCAGTATTAATGAAGTAAACAATTGAAGTTTCGGAGAAACTCGTTAAAACTGTAACGTACTGTAGGATTCGGCAACATTGCTGTATCAGTCAGCTGCTGATAAGTGATAACCTAAAAGTAATATTAGTCATAGTGGTGCATATAGGTAGTGCGTTTCATTTTTCACTAGTTTTTCTTTGATGGTTGTGAGTGTATATAAACAAAAATGGAACCATTTATAGTAACCATAACCTAACCTAACCTAACCTAACCTAAAAGTAATATTAGTCATAGTGGTGCATGTAGGTAGTGCGTTTCATTTTTCACTAGTTTTTCTTTGATGTCTGTGAGTGTACAAAAACAAAAATGGAACCATTTATAGTAACCATAACCAGCTACATGACATGTTAATTTACGGCGAATCTAGGCAAAACCCTCTGGCTTCTAAACGTTTGTACGGTAAACGCTTCTTGAAAGGAACATCATTTTAAACACTTGTACCATTATTCTGTGTAGTAAAATGATCTCTAAAAGAAATTATTCACAGTTAGTACCTATGTTTGAGTGTACCGATTTGTAATTATTATATATAAATACATAACAATCCTAAGACAGTATGCGAGGGACGTCACATATTCAAGACCTGTTTCTTTTCATAATTCTGTTACCGTTGGTTAGAGAAAAAAATATTAGGTAAAATATGTATAATACAACTTATCATATAGCAAAATTAAGGCACTCATATTCCGGACACCCTGTATATGTATTAGCCAGCTGTAAATTTTAATTAAAGTTTGGTTACTAATTATACAGGACGTGTAAACAAACTTTCAAATTTATTCTTTTTGACTTTAGATATGTAAAATTTTATATAAAATGTCTATTTGAGATTTTCACGATAAACAGAAATTTACGTTGAGCGCCTTCTAACTAAAAGCAAACCAAAATTTCACACAATAACTAGAAAAACAATTGAGTAGATGATTAGTTTATAAATTTTAATTTAGTAGTTCTTTTATTGAGACACTTTGTAAAACTCAAAATTAAGCAATCTATAAACTCGATGTTAAAGAGACTAGTAAGGTACTTACTTAATACTTAGGTATGTTGTTTAGTTTAAAATATATGAACGTAGGTATAAATACTTAAAAATTTAAATGACTAAACTAAACATCAAAAATATATTCTACATAAGTATATTGTAGATTATAACTAAACTAATTTCAATATAAATATTATTATACAACGCATAATTATTTGTTTTGGGTCCAAGTAATATGTCGCGTTTCATTGCTTTTTGCCACAGGTTTTGCATATTGAGATTCAGGAGCAAACTAATAAATATTTTATCTGAACATTTTATCGTTGTACTGAAACCTTTCGGTGCAACACGATATCTAAACTTTGATTGTTTTGTTTAAGTGTTTCCAATAACACATATTTGAATGCTCCATAATTGAAATAAAAATCGCAACGCTAACAACGCTGATGGCCTTCCTACGCTTCGTATTCTAAATGCAAGTAGGGAGCACTCAGCACGTTATAGGAGGCAGTGACGTGACACAGCGATTTACGCGAGTCCATGTTCTCGAAATATTTTAAAAGCTTCAGAAGCGCCAGAAAATTATATTTTTTTCAGACGGCACTTAAATCATTGAGAAAACGTAATAAACAAAATGCCAAATGACCCCATCAGGTATTTAGCTATCAGGTCCGTGTCTGCATGTCAACCGAATTACCTATGTCTAATAATGACGGTTTAAACCCCCTCGCCTCACTAATTTCCAGATCTATTACGATCGCCCCTTCCAAGTTATTAGCCGGAATATATCCTCCGTCAACTAGAAATCAAAGCGCGATACATCACCGGTGCAATCAAATAAACCCATCGGAATTATTATCAGAAACCTACCGGTTCGTGGCCGGGAGCATAAAAGATAAACCTCCTCAATTAACGGAATAGCTGCGAAGGCCCAGCGGTTCGCGTGCCCGTGTCACTCTATACATCCGCGTGTAACAAGGGAAGACCGTACTGCTCGCCCCCAGCCGGCCCAGAACAACCCTCCGCATTACCGCAACTCGTTAGCACACCTTGATGAGCGGTAGATTAATGCGATGCCCGAAGGAGTGCCGCAAACCCGATATCGTATAACCTTATTATTTTTTTTATTAGCCGTATTCCTCGCCGCTAACAACTCCAGCCGGTTAATTATGGAAAACTATGCTGCCCAACGGAAGCGGATAACATCTTACGTAAACAAATCCATGACTAAGAACAAATAAATTAAGAAAGGACAGAGAAGAATAAGAATGAATGAAAAAATGTTCTAAATTACCCATAAGTTATTTTCCATTCCATCCAGTATCCATTCTAGAAAGCAAAAATATTTCGCTTTTGAGGTACAAACAATATTTTTTCGAAAACTGCAATAAAATAAGACAATTGTGTATAACAAGTTAATGTAAGCACGGTGACTATTACAACGATAGCAAATTGGAAAAGTATTGTCAGAATTATACAGGGTGATTGGGGGGAGGGTGGAAACCCCCAATATTCGAAAAGGGTATTTAGGGAGCAAAAGTGAACAAAAAAGCCTAATAAACATGTAGTCGATTATCAACGGTTACTGAGATAGCAATGAACATATTTTTATTGCTATTTTTGCGAAAGCTGTTATTATTTGATATTTTATTTCGAGTAGGTCATGCATTCTAAACTAAACTTATATTAGTGATTACTAATTGTCACATTTATTTTGAAGTTTGTGATTTAAATTTATTTTATAACTGTCGCATTTATTTTAGTTGTGCGGTCGTTTTGTCGGTATTGTACGCACATAATTTCGTAATGCCTGCTGCATTTAGTCATCGAGAATATGCTCTTATTATTTTGATTTATGGATATTGAAACAGTAGCGCTAATCGTGAAGCTGCTGAATATCGACGTCTCTTCCCGAAGAGAAGAGTGCCAGATAGAAATGTACTTCAGGCAGCCTTCAACAAATGCACGTGAAACTGGAATATTTTCCAGTGTGAGAATTACAGCTGATAGGCAAGTTGGACCTGGTTTAGCAGTGGAAGAAGAAATTCTAAATATGGTAGAACATAGTCCGGGTGTAGGCACAAGGCGCCTTGCAACCCGTTTCCAAATTAATCAAATTACGGCATGGGCAGTCATTCACAAAAATGGTTTTCATATTCAGCTATACACTTTACAAATACATTTTGTTCACTGACGGGGCTCAATTCACTCGTGATGGAGTAAATAACAATAAACATCGTTGGTCAGATGAAAATCGGTTCAACATAGCATAGCGTGTGGTGTGGTATGATTAATAATCAACTACTTTGTCCAGTTGTGCTAGATGGTCGTTCTACTGGAGCAGAATTGTTTAGAAAATAATTTGACAGATCTACTGGACGATGTTTTATTGGATATTAGGCAAAACATGTACTTTCAGAAAGATAGTGCCCCTGCTCATTTTAGTCGTGTTGTGATCAATCATCTTAACAATCGCTTTTCATAACGATGGATTGACCAAGGTAGTTTTCAAAACTGGCCACCAAGGTCACCAGATTTGAATCCCTTGATAACTGCCTTTAGGGATGGTTTAAATCATTAGTATGAACAACAAAACTAAACACAAGAGAGGCGCTATTCGATCGGATTATCAGTTGTGCAGCACTCATAAGAGAAAATCACCATGCACTTCAACAAGCTACCCGTGCAATCCACAAACGAGCTGATGCATACATCGAGATGGGCGGTGGTACATTTGAAAGTTTAATTCATTTATTTCAGTTAATTAAATCATTAATCAATATTATAATTTATAAAACCTACAGAATAATAGTATATTATTTATCGAGCGGTAATGTAGGTCATAACTCACGCAAGTGAGTTATGACCATTACCGCAATTTGAATACTATACTTGATCTACCACTATAACAATAAATACTAAGATACAAGTATCGAGAAAGAAAATTGATTTGAAAATTATTTTGTTAAAATATCAAATGACATTAGTCCCCTCAATGATAATAATTGACAGTTCCGCCTACTGACAGGCGTTGGCAATTTAATAATTTTAAAATGTTTTATTTATTCATTCCTTTCCACTTGTTAAAAATTCTTTCCATTTTACACCAATGGAACGTATTTATCGGCTTAAAAATTTTCAAGAATTTACTGCGTACACTATTTACATACCGAATTATCATTGTAGAAGCCCAGCGTGAGTTATAATAACTCACTATAAAAACTCACGCTATTTGTTTATTGATACTATTAATTGCTCAAAAGCAGTTGAATAATTAATATATAAATTAATAGGAGTAGATAAACACTTTTCTCAACTGAATTATTACAATAATTAACTCGGGTAAAAATATTTTCATTGCTGTCTCAGTAACCGTTGATATTCGATCTTATATTTGTTAGATTTTTTTTGTTCATTTTTGCCCCCTGAACACCTCTTTCAAATATTGGAGGTTCCTCCAATCACTCTGTATATTGTAATTGACGTTACTTACGTCATTAACATCGACGTCAAGTATCATTTATCTGTATAAGTACTTACACTCCTAAGCATATAAACACTTTATAGTACTGTGAATTCAATTTTAATAATGAACATTTATTTGTTTATATTTATTATTAATATTTATAAAACTTACAATTGTGAAGATTTACATCATTTAAAAATAACTTCTTACGATATCTTGAGTACTCATTACAATATTTCTAGGATCAACTGCTTTTAAAGATCAATGGCTTGCTAGGCAAGAGTTCTCAGGAATTTTGATCTTACTACAGATCTACAGAATTTTCGATGTATCCTTCAGCAACCGCATCCGTCTGGAGCAATAGACAAAAATATATGGAACTGGTCCCTTAACAAGACTCTCGATTTCTTTGGTTTATAACCATTGGTTACACATTTAAGTTCCGCTATCAGATAAATCAAAGTTAAGGTTTTACTTTTGATGACAAATTTTGACGTTTGTAAACCGTCCAGATCCAGATGACATTGCGACCGATGCCCTTTCATCTGACCAATTATCATTTATTCTTATTACATTTATTAATTTGTTCACTCTATTATAACAGTGTATGTAATAAATTGCATCATTTTCTAGCATGGGTTATTAAATTTGGTGATATCGATCCCAACGTTTCTTGGATTCATTCCTGGCGGACAAACGTCAAAGTTTGTGGGCATTATCAACAATTAGCTAAATCACAGTAGGTACTCCTGCTTTATCTAATCTGTTCCATTGCCCTGTTTCAGTGACTGTGTCAATTCCTCCAATCAGAATATTGACATTACTATACAAGGTGATTACTTAATACTGAAACTGTAAGTATTGACTCTTTGTTGAAAAGTGTTTTCTGTTATGCAAACCCTTAATCGAGGTTCAATAAAATTGATATCCGCATGTACACTCACCAGAACATAAAGTTTTCAAGCCAGAATCATATATTGTGTTGGTATTGGCATGACCAAATAATTGATGCCTCCCTCCATTTCTATTAATAGCCCAACGAATTATCCCTTTAAAAGTAGTAGGTATACGTGTTAGATCGGAAACCTTTAGGTTGCGAAACCTTTATGTTGTTTTATCATGAATGAAAGCATACAATAATATATCGTGATAGAACGATCGAACCTAGGACCAAGGGCTAATCTAGTAGCTCGACATTGAACTTTTTCCAACATATCTTGGTCCCTGATGAGATCAGGACACCACAATGGTCCAGCGTATTTAAGTATGGGACGCACATAGCTTTTGTAGAGTCTACAGAATGTATCAAAAGATAAATTTGAAAAAGCTTTTCGAAATAAAAACAGTTTAGTTTTCGCACGTTTACACACAGTGGCGATATGATCACGTAAGACTCCTATTTATTATTACACCAAGGTTGTTATGTTATGACACACTTTTCAGTAGCTGTCTATTAATAAAGTATGGAAAATTTGGACTGTTTCTACCAACATGCATTACAACGCACTTATATACGTTCAAAGGAATAAGCCAGTCAGTACACCAAATCTGCAACGTATCGTCATTTTGAAGGTTTTGGTAATCGGTCGTGGGATCAGCGTATATTTTAGTGTCATCAGCGTAGAAGGATATCGAGTTTGTGGAAATATATTGAATGTCACTTGCACAAATAACAAATAATAGCGGGCTAAGAATCGAGCCTTGTGGGGCTCCACTTGTAACTGGTCTTGCCTCAGAATAATCTTGACAAACTCTAACCTTAAAAAATCTATCGTCAATTAAGTCAGCTATCCATCTATTCCAGTTACCACAAATACTTAGATGATTTAACTTATAGAGAAGTCTACATTTGGGAACTCTGACGAAAGCTCTACAGAAATCCAGATAAACAATGTCAATAGGGCATGTAATAAGTTTGTTATAATGGAACGGCCTTTTACAAAACCGTGTTGTTAATGCGGAATAATGTTCGAACGCAACGAACAGTCAGACATCTGTTCTTTAATAATAGACTCCATTATTTTACATACAATCGGCAGCAGACTGATTGGGCGGTAGTTATTAGCATCGAGTTTATTGCCTTTTTTGAAAATCGGTATAACAGATGCAAGTTTCCAGGCTGGAGGCATACAGCATTGAGTAAACGAGACATTCATTATTTTGGGCAACATGCAAAACAATAAGAATAAGAGACCGTTATCTTATTTAATATTGTGTATTGTTAAATTAAGTTTATTTTTTAAAAATATTAAGTTTTAATAATGGCTTACGTATATTCAAATGCTGAAATGGCCAATATGGTTACGGTTTAGAAATTAAAAACTGATTTATGTTGAGTGGCGAAAAGAAGTATCTAAATTGAGGAAAACTTATCGCATGTGCTTTTTAAAACGTTACTTTATCTGTCTAAAAAAGGTATACTTGTTGCATGTTTCTAAAATGCATCGTTCCAAAGAATAATCTTCTATTGTAGCTGTAAATTGCAAATTACGAAAGCTAAGGGGCATTCTGGATTAAACATACTACACCCTTTTGCTAAATTTGCAGGTATATTAAATTCAATTTTGCATCTTTATGCATTTCCAACAATATTTAGAGGCTTTGAACATAGTAGATGCTGACTTCAAATAGAAGTTGATCTAAATTGTAAAGTTATGTTAATAAAATCCCAAATTCAGCAAAAGGGTGAAGTTTAATTAGATTGGAACACACCCCGAATAGCTGTCAGTAAGTGATAATTGCAATAGAAAATTAATATTTTCTTAGAGTATAGAAAGCTTTTTCAAAACATCTATAAAAAAATAAGTTTGTTTCATGTATTCTGTAGGTATACATTAAAAAATTAAATTCAAACTCATTTACGAGTGACATCATTATGGTGTGTGCTTTTGATTGAATTTAACATTTTACAAAGAAATGAGATTATCAATATAATTTTTGATTAGAGACATCAAAATATGTGTTTCTCAATATGCTATCATTCACGAACATATCGTGAAAAAAAACAAAGTGACATATTAGTAATATAACCCATTTTTTGTTTGCAATAACACATAATTGAAAAATTATACAGTATTATCCATAAAATATTTATTCAACTGACAAATAGTTGATGAACATTGCTCAACAAATTATGTTATTATTAGCTTTTGTAACATTTTTTTACTGTTTTAGAAAGGTATTTTAAGCTAATATAAATCAAATCTACAATTCCTATCATTGATAGGAATTGTAGGAGAAAATACCTTTCTAAAACAGTAAAAAAATGTTACAAAAGCTAATAATAAGGAATATATGGGTAGATATTGTGGGTGTAATTCAACGCAGGTTGGGGCTTTTGCCCACTGAGTAGTTAGTTTCACACAATATTATTAATACCTAAAAATATATAAATACTCACATAAAAATTATGTTATTACTTCAATACAATGAATGAAAGAATGTATATCTGTATACATTTTCCATTTTCGAAAAATGCAGTCCATATGTTTAGAAGAGTTAAATTGTCATTTTAGTAATTGTGCTGAATAGACATTAGTATTGAATAAAGTTGCAAAATAAACTCATAAAATGAGCACAGAAAGTTCTTCTCACGGGGCAACTGGAAAAAGGATTGCATTTTACCATTACGTACGAATGCGGCACCAAAAAATTGAAAGGGCGGGGCGAACAGAAACAGTGCAACATTGTTTGTTTGTGGTAAGTTTAATTAGAAATACAGAAGTAGGTAGGTTTAAACACATCGAAAACATTCAAATATTGTATTGTAGTTGTAAAAAATCTATTAAACTATTGTATTAAGCTACCAGAATCTATACAGAGCATTTTCAATGGCAAAATAACATATTCTGTATTTGCTCCTACCAGTTACGAGATGTAGAGTGGTATTTAAGGCATTTATAAAATTTTGCTATCTGACTTCACAACATTAAATTACCTATTTTATTCTGAAACTGTAAAAATACAAGTAATAAAGAAGGATTTTTTTTAAATGTTTAAGGAAAAATTAAAACAGTAGTAAATAGCAATAAAAAATTAACAAGTAAACGAAAAAATAAGTAAACACGTTTTCAGCCTCGTAGTTTTGTTTACATTCTATGACAACTTATTAATGTTAATAATATAATCAATTTTTTTTCAGTGTATGTTCATCTCTAAATCTTTACTATACCAAATGGCTTTGAAATACCTTAACTGATCTCTAAAGAAATATACATTAAAACAATTGTAATCTTGATAAAAATAATTATAGTCTTATATTCACTAGGTATCCTTTGTTTTGTCTAGCAGTGTATCAGGTGTAACACCTTAAGGATATATTACGTTGCGGAAAGCTGGTTTAATGAGGAAAATTTAAGACGATAGTATGTCGGGTGAAATTTATTATGGGATTAAAGTGTTTTTGTCGGTGGCTTAATAAAAGGAGAAGTAAATATAATGCAGCTTTAGTAAATTAGAAAGATTTAAAACGATCCTAACGAACTAATTTTGGCAATTTCAACTTTTTGCTGGAAAAAAGGTTCACTTCTTAATATTTTTATAGATTTTGCTTTATTTGTAATATGTATGATATTTTATTTGTAACTCCACAAATTTTAAAACAAATTTTTATTATAATAACAAGTTATTTATCAGATTGACAAAATCGGTAAAGTTCATAACTGAAAATACACTTTATTTTTAAGTGTTTTTCATTAAAACAACAATTCAATGTTTATATTTGGTAATGTTAATTGACGTTTATGAATCAATATATTTTTCCATGGTAAATTTACAATAGGGAAACCAAATTTAATGTTTTTTAACGAATTATTAATTTTACAGTAAATGTAGTCTATCGTATTAGATCTCGTTATGATATTTAAATTGATAATTATTTATTAAAAAAAATGCTTATATTTTGCAATTTTTAATAAAATATTATTTAAATAGAAAGTAGGTAGGAAAACTAACGTTTTATATTATATTGCTAATCATGCAGCATACTTAAACAGAGAATAGAAAATATTTTACTCGGAACGTATCTCATATTCTGATGTGTTTCCTAGTTGCAGTTGGTTGGTATATTAGGTATTTATGTTTTCCAGCGATTAATTAAAGTGCAACTACTGTATTATATTGCATCCAGGAAGCGCATTCATAAAGCTTAAATTAAAATGAATGGATAACATGGGCAGAATAATGGAAACTTTATTGCATGCATCTTCATGTCAAATATAGTTATTTATGCAACAAGTACAAAAAGTAAGTGTTTATTGTACGCGACATGAAATTGCCCAACGAGGCCGTCAGGCCGAGTAGGACAACACGTCGTAGGGTAGTCAAATGTCGACCGGTATCAGATTCTCACAACTAACCCAAGCTAATATTCTTCCACCCTACATGCCCACAGAGAGGGTGCCAATCCTCTTCACAAATACAGCTGATATATGATATACCGGCTGCGGGACTAGAACCCACACATATCTAGCAACATCGATAAGTACTGACGCCTTATATCGCGCGACCACTGACCGACCCTTGATGACTTCAATCTTCAAATAAGCGATTCGCTTTTTCATATTTATCTTTGAATTTTGTCGGCAATAATGAATCGCGTTTTTTTTATAATTCTTCGATATCATCTTCCATATTGTCTTTGTAAGCAGAAGATTCTAATATTTTTTCATAAATCATTGACAATAATATTAACGAAAACCTAATAAACAAACAATCTATACTATCTATATCAATATTCCCTCAAAATTCAAATTTTCGAAATTTATTATTTTCAATAAAAAATTATAACTATAGTTATTTGAGCTATTTTCAAAACACTATTAAAACAATCATGTGTGCAACTCGTGGGAAAATAGTCTTTTCCACATATAGCGTATTTTTTTGTATCAGCTGACGCCTCGACCAAAAAACCTACGCCGGAGAAAAGTCACTTTCCCGAACTTATTGATTGATGTTATATTTTATTTTCTCTCTTTTGTTATTGTACTTATATGTATTACTGTAATTGGGATTGTATCATGTTGGAATGATAAATAAAAAACTAATAATTAAATAATTTTTATATTCTGTATAGTAACAATTGGTATGGAACAAGAACTATGGAAGACAAAAACTTTTATACAAACGTAAAAACGTGCTCAAAATATGAACTCTATACACAATTCCAGTTGTTTCTTGATATCAAAGCATGGACTCGAACAGGCACGTTAATGATAACTAGAATTTATTCATTGAATTCGGGACCGTGTTGCAATCAAATAATTTAATTCAATTTTGGAGGCAGAGGAAGGGAACGAATTCCGCCTTTTTCTCTTTCCTCGTTATCCTATAAATCTGTAAGCGCAATGCCGTTTTTTTCCCGTAACAACGTTCTGATAACATTTCTCTGTGATTTGCCAGTTTCATCATGGCATTTCCGATTTCAATAAGTTTATCTAACGGGCCGTGCCAAGCGCAGATAAATTTCCGGTGTAATACATTTGGGATGAGCGATTATCCGCCGTATTCGCCTTAACCAGAGGTGCTACCCAATCTCCGCTAAATTTTATGCTCTTATCATACGCCTCGGCTCTCACAGTTATCTTTAAATCCTCTGGCCTAGGCGAGAGTTGTGCGGGAAATTTAGTTACCTACCGTATGCTCAGCTATTATATTAACTAGATTTTGAGAAATTTTAAGCTCACTTACATCACTTTAATCTCGTTTGCGTGTACCCGCCGTGGAATCATACCGATACTAATTGATGGAAATGATGTATAGTAAAATGTCTAGACAGGATTTCTTTTCAAAGGTCGTCGAATGTGGTAGAATTTTGAGAGCAAAATAGAATAATAGATGTTTCTCTTAAGTCTAAGACTTTTATATACCTATTATAAAGGACCACCCCCAATATTCGAACTGCGTGTTATATTTTTACCCGAGTTAATTATTGTAATGCATCATCAGTAGAGAGAAGCGTTTATTCTGTAGGAATTATAAATTATAACATTGATTAAAGATCTAATAAACTGAAATTAATGAATTAAATTTTGAAATATACCATCGTCCGCCTCGATGCATGCATCAAATCGTTTGTGGATTGCACGGTTAGCTCGTTGAAGTGCACGGTTATTTTTCTCTTATTAGTGCTGCACAATTGACAATCCGATCAAATAGCGCCGCTCTTGTGTTCACTTTTGTTGCATATACTAATGATTTAAACCATCCCCAAAGGCAGTAATCAAGGAGATTCAAATGTGGTAACTTTGGTGGTCAATTTTGAAAACCACCTCGGTCAATCCAGCATTGTGGAAAGCGATTATTAAGATGAGATTGTAGGCTTCCGTGGCTTAATGGTCAGGTGATTTCCGGGCTGGTTGCCACGTCGTCGGTTTAGAACTCTTGACGTTTCGAGAGATATATCGCTCTCTTCTTCAGAAGTTACTCTGAAATTGGAGATCTACTGGTCGTCGCACCATTTATATCAGGGGTGGTCACTGATCCATGATGTTCCGGCGGGGTGGTCACTGATCCATGATGTTCCGGTGGTGTGGTCACTGATCCATGATGTTCCGGTGGATTGCTTTCACGGATGAATCGTTTCCAAATAATCGGGCAGAGCCACGCCACCGTCCATGTTAAAATTGTTCGGATTTTTATGAATTTCTATAGCTTCTCTGTATAGTCGGGGCCAAAATCTTCTCTCTCTTACTAGCATGCTGGCTTCACTTAGCTCCACCGTGTGTCCTGTGTCCGCTCTATGCTCTGCTACTGCCGATTTTTCCCAGTTGTTATTTTTGAGGTGACTCTTGTGTTCCTTTAACCTTGTGTTGATGTGCCTTCCTGTCTGTCCTATATAAACCTTTCCACAGGAGCAGGGGATGCTGTACACACCGGGGCCCTGGAGATGGTCGCTGTTGCAGGTCTTCGGAAAAGCTGCCGCCACCTTTTTCGCAGTGCTAAATACTGTGTTGATATTTCTTTTCTTCAAAAGACGTCCGATTTTATCTGTACAGCATTCCACGTAAGGTAGGTATGTCGTCGCTAGATACTCCATTTTTTCCCTGGGCGTATGTCTCCTCCTGATAGCTCGTTATTCATGTGTTATTCTATTTTTTTCTATTCAGAATTATGACACCGTGTAAAATTATAAGAAAATCAGTAAAGTTTGATGAAACTGGATTTTCGACAATGGTTTCATCGAACAACAAAGATTTCATCAACTTTTGGGCAACTTTGCATAATTTTCTCGTCAGAGGTCTCCTCTTGTTCTATGTTGCAATTATTTCGGAACACCCTGTATAGTAAAATATCTTTAGTTTAGGTTTTTTCGTGACTACAAGTATAGGTACAAGGAAGAAAAGTATTGCTTCATTAACCATTGGGTATAACTAGCTGTCAAATCCAAAAACATTAATCAGTCAATTTATAAGTTATTACAAAGATTTTCAACGTGATTGAGAAATTGCAATATATCATTCTAATTTTCAACATTTTGTTTTTTTTAACTGTCAATATTTCAGTCTATAGTATCATTAACTTAGATATACCATTTACTATTCACATTATACAATAAAATGTAAAATAATATCTAAAGCTATGTGTCTGGTATTTATATACGCGTACATGTATATTTTAGATTTCCCTTAATTTACACATTCGTATACATTTCTAGATCCTGTAACAAATGTGAAACTATTCCTAACATGAAAAACGTTTACATAAATTCGTATTCTATATAAATTTCCCCACATCGATAAAATATTGCAGCATTTTGAAACTACGAAAACGTTCAATATGCGGAGTATCTAAAGTATTATCTGTGAAATTTATAAATGACTACTGTACAATGCTCTGTCAGTCGCCGACCAAATCTGCACGTTTAAGTTGACATGATGTGTGCATCACTGCCTAATTTCGATTTTCCGTCACTGCAATGTAACATGAGTATAAACAGCAAACAAGGCTTATAAGAGACGTAGGGAAGTTCCTAAGCATACTGTTGTTAAATTAACACAATTAAGTTCCGAAAAATGCAATAGTACTCTTTTTTATACATTGTTTTATTAGGTATTAACAATATTCTGTGAAATAAACTACTATGCAAACTAAAGCTCCAACCAGCATTGAATTATACCCACAATATCTACCCGTACATTTCTTATTATTAACGTTTGTTGATTTTTTGCTGTATTTCCATTAATATAAATCAATTTTCATATAATTCCTATTAATGAAGATATAATATGTATTGTTACGGAAGCTCACCTACCTTTTATGTTTGTTAAGGATGTTCTTGTTTGTTTGCAAATATAAAATGTAATGTTTGTAATACCTTTACTTTGACGTTTTCTAAAATATTTCAGGCTATATTCAATTTGGTTCTAGAGGAGTTCTTGAGGACCTAGAAAACTTTGAGAATCTTAAAAACATAAATAAGAGGATCGGTTTCGCCTCCAGAGTTCCGAAGCCGAACACGAAAGACGTAAATGTCAAAGTAAAGATGTAACAGTTGCAAATTGTCTGAAGTATATTTGTTGTGTTATCAATTAGTGACAATAAAATTTGTTCTACGTTAAGTATTTCAAGGCAAAGTCAACGTAGAGGTTACATTGGTGTCAGAAATACGACGTTCTACAGAAAAAAAAGGATTTGGAGTAGAAAAGTGAATGCCAGTGACGAGATGAAGAGCGAAGGAAATGGAGGAAACATTGAAACAGTAAAAGGCATGCTAGCCAAGATGAAATGAAGGACAGCCAGGACAAAATGACGGAAGACTTAAAGAAAGAAATGAAAAACAGTCAGGAGGAAGTGAAGAATTCTTTAGAAGAAATGTAAAATAATCAGGTTGAATTAAGAAATGAAATGAAAAAAACAGCCTACAAGAAAACAATAGGAAATTAGAAGAAATAATTATAATTAAATTCAGTGAATTTGAGGAGACTGTAGAAGAAGAAATTAGTCAATTGAAAAGTGAGGTGCAAGACAAAGTACAAATTGTGGCGATTAATACATCATCAAGGATTAAGCCACCAACATTTGATGGAAAGTTGACATGGACTTTAAACAATTCGAAGCAGTTGCCTTGGTAAGTAGCTGGTCATAAAAAGAAACTCTAGCCGATGATAAACAAAAGGATTATCAAACATTGAAAACTGCTTTGGAAATGAGGTATGGTGCATTTGTAACACGTTTACAGTAATTTGAGGCAGATATAGTACGTATAGTGAAGCTAGCCTACCCAACGCACTGACAGAGTTTTCAAAGTAGCTAGCCGTGAGTAGCTTCATCGATGGCCTGCAAGATTCAGTCGTTAAGATTAACCAGGCATAAAGATATATCCGAAGCGCTCTGGCGCTCGAAATCGATGCCACTCGACAAATTTCTAGAAGCGGTCAAGTTAGGACAAGGCAAGGCTTCAGATTGGAGAATAACGGTTTACTGGATAATTATTATAAAGAACAGGAAGATCCATCCAGTATTGGAACTGTGGAGTAAAGGGACATCTCAGGAATCAATGCCCTAGGATTAGTGCTTGAAGAACAAGCAACAACAGACTCTAAGCAAAACTAAGTTTCAATATCGATACAAAAAAGAACCAGTTATTGAAATTGGAACTAAAAAATGAGAAGAAAACAATAATGGATTTAGACAACCAGATAAAAGTTCATAACTCTTCAACAAGGTAAAATTTAAGATCAAATGAAACATAGAAGCTCACTGGATTAAAAGAAAAGAAGAACTGTCGAAAAACTTCAAAATCAGCTGCTGCAGAAGTTAAATTCCGATAAAACCAAGTTGGAAATCAGATTGAAACAAACAGAACGAGAAAAACCATCTATAGAAAGAACAATTTTAAAACAGCAAAGTAATTTTAATAACTGAACTAAATGAACTAAGAGAAAAAGATAGACCTTTATGCTAAAGAACTAAATTGAAAAGTCCGGATAAATAATAGAATTATTAAAGTTGATATTTCTTTATAAAGTATTTATAAGATCTTTATGTATTAAAAATGAAGTATTTGTATGGTACTTTAAATTACGAACTGATATGAAAATATTGACAAAGCTAGAATATAAAATCGAAGCTAGGCAAGACAAGGCTAAGCCTCTGAAATATTGCCTTTTTGTTTTATGTGGCTATCTTCCTATACCATAATCCGACAAATATCACACATGTAACAATTCCTCGAAACAAATAAAAAGGTCCACATAAAAATATGTTCCAAACACTTCCCGGACGACGCGCGAAAAATAAACCCCACATCCTGATCATTATTTATGAAAGAGGCCGGCCTCGACTTCAAGCGAGTTTCACCCTAAAACCAAATTAGATAGGGGTTATTCCGGGGGGTAATCTGTTTTATAAAAGAGGCATAGGTACACGCAGTTTAATTTGTTAGGCGCATATATCTGAATTTACCCAGTTTCGAACTGCCCCTGTTCTGCTGCCTTCCACGTTTAGGGGAAACGAGAGCCTCATATTGCAGAGCTCCTTCGGAACCTTTATCTTAATATTTTTGTTTAATGGAATAATTCATTATTAAAAACTTACGTTGGAAAATATATGTAGGGTTGGATGCGCTTTGTACGTGTATTTCTTTTTATGAAGGGGAGAAAAGAGATATAAGGCATAATTGCAAATAGTAGACTTTTTAGGATGCTGCGCCATTATATTTTTTTATTGATCAAGCCAGCGCCGTTTCGTGGATTGAAATATTAGTAGAAACGATCGTTAAGGTTCGATAATGATCAAGAGTCGTTTGCACAAAACAATTTTTTGCCCAGTATTTATTTATTTATGAATTTATTTTTTTTTGTGTAAAATTCAATATCAACATTGGTTTGTACCAAAACGTTCAACTACTTCCAGTTTATTGTACATCACACTGTATTTAATTGATGAAAATTTGATTGAGAATGCTCAGATGATTATTTATACTGACTTTTACTAGGCTTTTGACTGTCCGATCATGGTGTTATTCTGACTAAATTGTGTTTCTCTGGATTTCATGTTCAATTAGTCGATTTTCATCTATGACAGAAGTTAAATTGTTCAATACCTAGGATGTAAATTAAATTATTATACAACCTCGTCAGGTGTTCCTCAAGGTTCAGCACTTGGACTCTTACTATTCATCTTATTTATTAATGATGTTGTCAATGAACTACATTGTTCATCTCGTTTTTACGCTAACGATATGATTGTTATGTCTTCAGAATGACTTTAAAAAATGGTCAACAAATATAAATTACAACTCAACATAAGAGCTATGTTGTCTCATATACCAGGAAAATTAATGCAATTTTATTTAATTATGACTGACCAATGGCTGAATAATTTCTTTTCTCAGCGCCACAGTATAACTTCCGGAATGCCACAAGGCCCCGACCTGTTTTGTCAATTTATTAAAAATATTGATTTCTGTTTTAAATCTTCGAATTAGGTATAAATTTAGCATTATAGGGATACATTTACCAAAAATTTAGCAAAGTTGTTTTAAATTTATAACAAACATAAGTATCCTAGTTGTAAGTATCTACATTTTATGACCATTGACTACTAAATACGAGGCCTGAAACGGCCACAAGCAAAGAGCGTTATACTGTAGATATTATCAAAATCTCGACTTTGTATCGCCCTGTATTAGCCCCCATAGTAGTTGTTTCCTAAAATTTATCTTTTGCAAAGAAAAAACATTTAAAGATCTACACCTCAGAACTGTCTATAACCCAAAACTAAGTATATTTGTACTAGAACTAAACATATGTCCTATAAGACTAGACTTGAGAAAAGTTATTTTCTTCTCTTTCCATTCGCTTCTCTCATTTCACTTTAAAGTACAAAATTACAACTACTACTTCCATTCAAAATGTTACACCTTCATAAAAAATGATACCCTTGACTTTAGCAGGCAAACCTTTTCAGCTGCTGATTTTTCTGAATGTATAAAGTGAAATAAGTCAGAAGGCGTGTATTGTGAACTGAATAGATTTCAGGTTTTCATTAAGTGAGATGCCTGAACTTCATTTCAGATGAACTCCATTTGTACAGATATATAGTTAGGTATACTCGCGACAAGAATTCAGACGACTTACGTCATGCGAACAAATGAATAATTCATTATATTTTCATCAAAATATTTTAGAAACTGCAACTGATAGTAATAAAACTATATGCTACACTAAAAGTTTGTATTATATAGTATGCGCCAAAAGTATGGAATAAATTCAATAAAAACGAAACAATTATTTTTTGGGAAAAATTCTCGAACAAGTCGATTTTTAATTTAAAAAATACATATTTTTGCGTAAAATGCGATTTTCAAATGTCATTTGTTTTCGAGTAATGACGTCATCGATTTTTTTTAAAATGACAACACCATATTTTTTTCCTTGATTCTGAAAGATCGTTTAATTCTCTATCAGACAGTACTAAAATTTTGTCCTCTTACATAGGAAAGTTTTCGAGTAAATGACGATTGAATGTCAGAAAACGTAAATCAATTAAAATAAAGCAAAAACGTTTTCAAGTTTAGTTTTTCGAATTCCATAGTTCTTTTATGGATCACGTAGCTGAAAATCTTTGCAAAGTGTCATTATCACACCGACTTTCTAATAAGTATTGTAAGCGACATAGAAATTATTATTCAATTTAAAGTATTATGGCACATTTAACTGTTACTCAAAGAATTGAAATTTTAATTCTTATCGGATGCGGGAATATGACTAGAATTCAGCAGTAAGTTTGCGATTTATTTAATGAAAAATATCCAGATCGCCCTATCAGCCAATCAACAGTCAGTTAGGTAGAGTCTAAATTTAGAGAAACTGGCAATGTTGTAAATATTCCAAAACCTGAACGTCCAAGCATTAATGAAAATCAGAAACAGAACATTTTGATAAGTATGGTGGATAATTTCTCATAATTCTTCACTATTGGTTGCATTAAACAATGACACTAGTCAGAGCACAGTGCTACGTATCTTGAGGAAGGAAAAATATCATCCTTACAAAATTCAACTTGTGCAGGAACTCAATGAAGATGATCCCAATCGCCGCTTACACTTTTGCGAAATTCTAATGGATTTATGTCAAGGAAATAGAAATTTACACCGGCAAATACTTTTTTCAGATGAGGCCACATTTTGTCTGAATGGTACAGTAAACCGTCAAACTTGCAGATATTGGAGTCGGAAAAATCCTCATTGGATGGCAGAGGCACATACCCAACACCCTCAGAAATTAAATGTGTGGGCTAGAATAGTTGACGACAGAATAGTAGGGCCTTTCTTCTTTGAAATAACCCTTACAGGACAAAGATATTTAGAGTTTCTAGAAAATGACCTTGTTCCAGCCCTTGCAGTAATTTTTTCTAACGATAATGACCCTGACATTCCTGACGATACCATATGGTTTCAGCAAGACGGTGCACCTCCGCACTATGCGCGCCCTGTACGAGATTTTTTGGACAACTATTTTCCTGGGAGGTGGATCGGCAGACGCGGACCGATAGAATGGCCTGCAAGATCGCCAGATCTTACACCTCTTGACTATTTTTTATGGGGATATTTGAAGTCAAAAGTGTACATTAATAAATCACGTAATATAGAAGAACTTCAAAATCGCATTCGGGACGAAATACGCAAAGTTACCCCAGAAATCATTCATAATGTGCAAGAAGAATTTCTTCACAGACTTGCGCATTGTCAAGAAGTTGGTGGATGGCAATTCGAACATTTAATTTAAGTATAAAATTTAATCAATTGTATTTTATTTTACATACCTCAGAATTGTTACTTTTTTATGGATCAAATTTACATTTTCTAACATTCAATCGTCATTTACTCGAAAACTTTCCTATGTAAGAGGGCAAAATTTTAGTACTGTTTGATAGAGAATTAAACGATCTTTCAGAATCAAGGAAAAAAATATGGTGTTGCCATTTAAAAAAAAATCGATGACGTCATTACTCGAAAACAAATGACATTTGAAAATCGCATTTTACGCTAAAATATGTATTTTTTAAATTAAAAATCGACCTGTTCGAGGATTTTTCCCAAAAAATAATTGTTTCGTTTTTATTGAATTTATTCCATACTTTTGACGCATACTGTATAATATTGGACTAAATTGCAAAAAATAATTGTTTTTAACGCGACCAAATATCGAAAATTACGTTGACATTAAAAACAAATGTGTAACGTCAGCCTTGACGTAAGACGTCTGAATTCTTGACGAGAGTTTATTTAAAAACAATTTCATTTCAAATAGTACCATAAACAAGCGGTAGAAAATCGTTTATTCTAGTAATAAATAAATTGATGGTTATGTATTTATTATGTATTTACTAGATCAGTAGATCTTAGAAAAACGATTAAAAAATCAACAGAAGAAAGAAGAAGACAGAAGAAATTATCACTGAAAAAATAATACAAAACGTTATATAATAGTTATTTATAATATACCTAAGTGCTAAAAGTGACATTTTGTTTTGTGAGAAGGGAAGTGCTACAGACACAAATCCAATTATTTCTTACGTTAAAAAATTTAATAAAATATCATTTTTAAATCAAATTATATATGAAGTTCATTGTTGCTAAAATAATGAAAGGTCGATCGTTTGTTGACAAATAACTTCACATTTCTTGATATGGAAATCGAAGAAGCTGCTAATAAAATCGTCTTTTGAGATGGTGTGATCTGAAAAATGTTAATGAAAAAATGTTTTTGGTACTTTTTGAAAAAAAAATTCTAAATATGGAAATCGTCAACGCTTTAGTCAAATTACTTCATGTTGAGGACGATGATGAACATAAGCAAATGTTACAAGCTTCTTGCTTTTTTGAAGAGACAAAGCGAAAGATATCTACCAAAAAAGTCGAAAATATTGGCCAGGGAAGTCATGAAGAAGGATGTCGTTTCGATGTATTTGGAGCTTGTTATCGCGAAGAACTGTGCAACTTGATGTTCAGTACTATCGAAGATTTGGGAACTTCACTATCTAATCGAACACTCATCATTTAAAAATATTTAAATAATAGGTAAATTAAGAATAAATGTGCCACGACTCTAGCTGGAATCAACACATTTGATAAGATGCCCGCCAATATTGCTGAATTGCTAAATTTGCCTGATTGTCACCATTTTACTGAACATTGCTTCCGACGAGCTTCCGAGCCTCGGCTAGTTTGTTGACAGACTCTGGTGCTAATATTGCTACAATTAAAAAATACGGTGGAAGTCCAATACAGTAGCGGGGGGTTATATAGAAGACAAAATAAAAGCATTGCGGGCTAAATTTTGTCCAAAACTACAACACTACAACAGCTACTAATGAGATTGGCCATCGCATTACTTATTCCAATTGTAGTTATAACAATACTCTTATGTAATAATTTCTTTGATTCAAAATTTCTTAATTGTTTTCGTACCAGCGTTAAAAGTAAATCACGTCATTTACTTTTAGCACCACTACCAAAATCAAATTGTTTTTAACACCAGTGCCTTAAAATGACATTTTAGACTCTGTAAGCATGCGTTAAGAATTTTACTTTTACTGAATAAAACGAATCCTTAAGAACTACCTATCACAAAGTTTAAAAAAAAAATTAAGTCTCTTATTTTTTGCTTGATCTCAAAAACAAATGATATTTAAGAATTTCTCTTATCTCAATTTGTATAACATATTGTATCAAATTAGATGTTATTTGTATCTACAAAAGAGTCCTTGACAATAATTTGTTTGAATCTGGAGTTATTATTTTCATGTTCTTCAGGAATTGTAATGGCCTCATTATTTATTATATAAATGTTTTTGATAAACACTACCGTTCTCTATATTACAAAAAAATGTATGTGACATATCTTTGGGAACAATAGAAATATACTTGTTCATTTATCACTGCCGGAATTGCGAACTGTTGCTACCATTTCGTTGACTATTCAGCTGTGCGGGAAAGATGAGAAGGGATGTGATATAACGACTTCAAAAACATGCTAAGATAGGTATTCCGTCATCAATTATCTGTTACGTTTTCTTTGTTAACTTTGACTACTGTGAAGCTTTAACCGAATAATGATTTCAAAGAATTTTGTTAACTGATTGTAAGTGAAGGGAAACCCCAATTCACATTTGTAGGCGTTTCGTCACTCTCGTGACATATTCAGGACAACTAAAAAACTGCTTCTTAGTATCATCGGTTTATCAAAATCATTTTTTGTTCATCTATTTTTTAATTGACACAGTTTGCAACATCTGTATTTGTTATCTCCATCTTTTACATATGTGTTTAGACACATGTTCACATACGAGGGGTGATCAAAAAGTTACAGGTCTAATGCTTAAATACTTTATTAAAAAATATTTTAAGTTATTCAACATTGCCCCCTTCAAAGTACCCCTCTTGGTATCGTATACACTGTTCCAAACGTCCCCACTGTTATTCTTCTGAAATGCTGTTTAGCTCCTCCAGCGATTCTCTTAAGTTTAGGAAACAAGAGGCAGAGGCTAGATGTAGTGAGCATCGGGCTGAGGAATAACACTCATGTCGTTTTTTGTTCAGAAATCGCGACGATCAATCCAGTCCCCACTTCGCCGACACCGTGACCGACTCAAACATTCATCGCTAAACGCCTCTTACAACATTTGCAAAGTTTCGATAAAAGTTTTATCCAGGTTATCACAAAATTTGACACATGTTGCTCTTCATTTAAATTCATCTTGCAAAATATCGAAAAATCGCCAAACGCGCAAAACTCGGTTTAAAAAAAGCTGTAAGCTGTAACTTTGCGAAAACGAAAGCAATTGAGCATTGGAAAAAACAGCAGTGCTTGGGTTGAGTCATACTAAACAATGCTGCCAACCGCACTGCGTTCCGTTGCGACGTTGCGACGCAATTCAAAAAGTCCTAGAACTTAATGATCAGCCCCCGTAGATAACTACAAGCTTCGTATAAAATTGAAATTGTTATGGGAAACATAATTTATAGAAGCCAATATTCTTATTATCGTGTCAGATATTTAAGATTAGGTACACTATTCCTAGAATTGACTTTATGCTATTTTATTCTCCAACGCCTTGTATATGATGACAAAGCGTCGGCAATTAGAAGGTTCAATTTTCTTTAAACTTTAAATTTTTATAATAAATTTCGTTTATATCCAATAATTTCCAAGCTGCAAGAAAGGTGCAATAAATAAATTATATTGGCATGTAACAAATAATCTTGCAAAATGGGTTGCATCAGTATTACTGCCAATATAGGAAAGACACAAATGGGAAAAACGTGACTTTACGATGGATCGTAAACAAGATTAATCGGAAGCACTTTTTTATGAAATTCCTGCAGTGTAATTTAATCTGATGGAAATTAAATTGTTTCCAGATAAGATTCCTTCGATTTTTAATGTCGCCTCATAGTACCACTTGAATGGTTTAATTCATCATTTTCATTTGAAGCTGATTTGATTGACCTTTCCATTCATTCAGTTTATTCTATTTTTTAACTTAGCTATTCTTAACCCATACAACGTAAATAAATAGTTACGAGCTTACACCAGGTGGTTTGAAATAATCGAATAATTTGTTGGATTTTTTGCTAATTGTAATATATAAATTACAAGAACTCTATTGTTTTATTAATATTTACGGATTTCAGAAAAAATAGTGAAATATGAAAGCACATTTAGTAATATTCATCTACTCATAAATTTTATTACATGATGATTAAGTAAGTTATCATCTTTAAATTACAAAATAATGATTCTCCATCTATAGATTGACAAATATTGTAAAATTGTTTAGGTTAAATTTCAGTGGAGGTTATTTAGCTCATCAGAATCCATATACAGAGTGATCGGAAACTAAACAGACAAATAAAGATAACAAATTCTAGGGATATGTGTAAGTTTTAATTTTTCATAGATGGCACATTTAGGATGGGTTTAGAAAAATTTACTTCTTTGCCATCAAAAAGATATACTATACGGCCTAAAGTCCTAGATCCTGTACATCTAATTGTTCTAGTGTAGTGTTAAACTACCTACTATCTTTATATATTTTTAGGTATTAATAATATTGTGTGAAACTAACTACTCAGTGAACAAAAGCCCCAACCTGCGTTGAATTACACCCACAATATCTACTCATATATTCCTTATTATTAGCTTTTGTAACATTTTTTACTGTGTTAGAAAGGTATTTTAAGCTAATATAAATCAAATATCCTACAATTCCTATCAATAAAGTCAATCAATAAAATATGTATGTTCTCTGATACCAAACATCTAGGTATGCTAATGAACAATTCCACAGACAAAGCTCTATTCAATAATTATCTAAAGAAATTAATCTAATTTACTAATCTGGTTTAATGAAACACTCTCTCTTTAGATAATTATTGAATAGAGCTTTGTCTGTGGAATTGTTCATTAGCATACCTAGATGTTTGGTATCAGAGAACATACATATGACTTCATGGATAGGAATTGTAGGATATTTGATTTATATTAGCTTGAAATACCTTTCTAATACAGTAAAAAATACCTACTATCTATTAATTAACACACATTTCATTTGAATTGAGTTGAACAAAGGTATAAAGGAAAATATACATGAATAGATCACTATATCAGATATGAATATTTGCTAACAATTTTCATACATTATTATATAATATTTGTATAAACAAACACAAATCAAAATAGCTTCATTTGCAATTAATTATTTGATAAAATTTCAGTTGCTAACAAATATTCCACTAGGCAATAAAGCGCAATGTCAAATGTTAACAAATATTCCATAACCATCCTTTTTTCTCTAGAAAGTAACTAATTCAATTCTTAACTAGATTTTTTTCGCCCCTCAGTGACATTCGCCAGACGAAGAGTATAATCGTAGCTTAAAGAAGAGATTATATTAGATGAAGTAGAAAAAAACAGTATAAAAACTAAAATCCCAGCACTGCAAAAATTTGAGATGAGCCGTATTCGATACCAACGAATTTCAATCTCGCTTCAAATAAATTAAATCTATTTGCTTTTTATTCTTGATCCGCATTTATTAAAAAGATTCCAGATTAATTTTGTACGCTAAGCCTCGTGAAATTGAGTTTTGTGATTTATTCTGATAAATTGAGACAACTTACGCAAATTACCCTTTCGAAATACTATGGTTTTCGATGTTCTAATTAGTTTTACCCTTCAGTGAAATTGAAGCATAAATCGCAACCTGCTTTTAATAGCGACGGATATTTTGAAATCTTCAGAATACCTAAAATTTCAATAGTTATAAACCTATATAATTACATAGAGATAAAAATAGATAATTTATAAGCATTATTTTTAATACTTTTAATCTTCTTCAACACAATCAGATTTTAAATGTAAATAATAGAGTTTTAGATCTTGCCTACAGTAATTACGATGGGTGTTTAGTATCTAAAGCTGATGTTCCTCTTCTTAATGAGGATTCTCATCATCCAGCGCTAATAATTGTATTTGCTAATAATTGCTTGTATTTCCCCTTCGAACTAATAAACCTAAGCATGACCTTAGCATTTAGCATAACTTGAATTTACTGTACCAAGATATTACTAATGTTGACTGGGAACCGCTCTCTAACTTAGGAAATACAAACTATAAACTGAGTCATTGGTAAGTTTTATAGCATATTAAATACACTGCTTGTACAACATGTACCTGAAAAGAGGATTGTGGATCATTTTCCAGTCTAGTTTAAAGAATAAACTGTGGCACATTTTTAAATGGTCAAATCCTGATGATTATAACAAATTCAATGAAGAGCTGAAGTCAAATCTTTAATTAATGTAACCTATAAGAACTATTTGATATCGATCGAAGAAGACTTATCGTTATATCCAAAAAGTGTCTGATATTAACTCAAAAGCAAATAATATGTCTTACATCAGTTATAATAACGTATTATTAGATGAATCCTCAGATATCGTAGATGAATTTGCTGAATATTTTTGTATCCAACTATGCCAGTTGCGGCAAGAATTATAAATTGTGATTTACTGTATATTTCTGAAATATCAGAAGATGGCATAATACACACCATTAAAAAAAATTAAAATAATTTTATAAAATATTGTGGATTTTTTTTATACTCTCACGTGGAGAAATATATATCTCAATATCAACACGGATTCTGTAAAATTACTATCGACGATAATAAGTAATAGTAATAGTCAACAAGGTGCAATATATTTTAATTGTCTTAACCAGGGTTAAGACAATTAAATGGTTGGTTAATAAATTACATTATGTGGGAGCATATGTCTCTTAACCTTGTTTCGCTCGTACTTTTCAAACCGTTTTCAATTTCAGGGATCTATTCTGGGGCCCTTATTCTTCATTATATTTATCAATGACTTAACTGAACTATTAGATATTAATTACTTAATGTATGCGGATGACCTTAAACTACTTATTGAAATAAAACCAACCTCTGTTATAGATTACAAGATAACTGAGATACTCTCCAATTTTTTTACACAAAATTGTTAACAATTTCCTGAATACGTCTTCTTTGGTGTCTCGAATTTTGTATCGAGTTTCTAGATTAAACTCTAGATCTAATTACATATTACAGTAGCCAACTCCTCGTACTAACGTTATTACAGCATCTCCTCTCTATCAAATGATTATTAACTACCAAATATATGAAGATCGACTTTATATATTTTTTCATTATCTTAATTTTATTAAATATTTATTTGCAGACGGCTAGCATTTTGTGTATAAACAGATGTTTTTATATTTATATACCTTGCTTTGTTATTAGTTGTTAGTTTATGTTTGAATATTTGTTCTTATTCTAGTTATTTTCTGTTTTTGTTTGTTTACACTGTATATTTTGAATAGTGTTTTCTACTTTATTCTGTAAGTGGGATCCTTCCTGTTGGACACTGTACTTGAAATAAATAAATTAATAATAAAATATTACTTTTCGCCAGAAATTAAGGCTGTTCTGCTTTCGTTTTAAATACCTATTTAATTTAACATGTAGTATCAAATATATACTTGGAATTAAAAGGTTACGCAGTGAACAATGAAATCTTAATTGCCAATTTCACTTAGTATGGTGAATTCGATACCTTGCTGCAATATACAGCGACATATCAATGGATATAACATGATGGATTTTGCCGTCCAAACGTATAATCACGTGCCTTTTCGTTAAAATTAGATCTTCCAATCTAGGAGGCATTCGGTTCATTAATTGATCAGTGACTGATATTAATTCTATCTAGGCTTGGTGGAGATGTCGAAATATTTAATTAAAACTTATCCTTAGTTGTGGAAAACTATTTGGCACATAACTATAAATGTTTCTAATACTATTGGGTAAACTACATTAAATGAAAGTATTTTTTACAATATTTATAATTATGCATGAAATAAAAGACAATGGTTTTTCACGGCCTACTTTGCGTGAGTGCTTACAGTTTTTATATTTATATTTTGTGGCATCTAGCATAATTTTTAAATTAATTTTACTCGAAAACTGCCGTTTTTCAAATTGAAGCCAAAGTATTTTTGTTTATAAAATGATCTAAAATTTTTATTTTTAGATTCGCAATCGAATGATAATGCTCAATGTTAAATTTCACTGATTTATCTTTAACGGTTTTAAAAATGTTTGGAAGAATCACATTCAGGGATTTTATTTAAGGAAAAACTATTTGACGCATAACTACAAATGTTCCTAAAACTATTATAGTAATAATATACTACAGGGGTAACTCACTCTCAATGAACATCTTGTAGTATTTTAATTTACTTGAACTCATAGTCAACACCAATAATAAATCTAAATCATGTACCAAATTTAGTTATTCCAAGTTAAAGTAGGTAATTCAGATTTTTTTTTTCGAAATATTTGGCCCCACTTTGAAGACCTGTAACTCCGCCTGTGTGCAACTTTATATATAAGTATGTTTGGTTAAATTGCATTATTTTGGAACCCCCACATGCACCTGTTCTGTGCCGGTTCTTAGGCGGAAAACCCTTTATTGTGTTGTGGTATCAGTTTATGGTAAACAAAAATGCCACAAAATTATGCATCATTCCAATAATTCGAAAACAAAAAAAAAGCTGAAGCCAACTGTTTTAGGCTAAGAAACAAAAAACTAACATTTAACAAAAATTGTATTTTGAAAACTTGGCGTCTATTTCTGTGTTTACACCACTCAGAATCAAATATAATCGATCTAATTTTTAAATTCAATGGCGACATTAAATACAAGCTTTTCTGAGATCAGTGTGAAACATAATTCTTTTTATTTCCCAATTCACAAAGACCTAACTGCTTGATATCGACCTGAAGCTATAAAACTCACTTTCCGGATCTTCAGATTATGATTTTTATGGAGGTGTGACCATCCTAGGAAAATTTATCTGTTCCAAGAACATTTCAGTTAGGATACCTACACATTGTAATATACAGAATGATACTCCTGCGCCCTGTTTCAAGTTAATTTATAGACTCCACAAATAGGTCAAATTATATGCGGTTAACGTACCCCGGCGGTAATACTGGAAGTTATAAGCAACATTCCGAGTTGGAAAGTTTTCGCACGTATCAAAATGTCTGAAACTCGCCAAAAGAACTTTGACAGAGGAGTCTGTAGAAATTATTGCGCTGCCAGTGGTATCCCTTAACTTTGGGAGCTGAGGTAAACTTGGGTCCCAACCCACTTATTTGGTTTATTTTTAAAGGCCGCCTGAGAGAACTAGAGGTAGCATAAATATTTTGAATCATTGAATTTGGCTGGTTTAACGATGGAAGTGAAGTGAAATTATAATTACTTTATTTATTTGGCAGAATATTGTTGAATTCCCGTTTGGTCAGTGTGCAAAAGCATGTATACAACGTGTCCTTGAAGTTTGAACATCATAATTATGCAAGAAGGAGAAGAGGTGAGTTCCTAGAACCTATGGGGAGTTGCATGAATTTTATATTGGTCTGGCGATAATAATCACTTAATAATTAAAATATTGATATTAATAAATTGTCATGGAATGAAAACAAAACCACGTGGTCGAAAACGCAATATCATTGGTGTGATGTCACACGACGTTCAGCGCGGTTTATGATACCGTAGATACAGGTGCACTGTTACAGTCTTAATGATGTAAATAGGCATTTGTTTCTTGAGTTTTTGCGTTTTTGTAGCATTTTTGGGTCAAAAATAGTGTAAATACTGCGTAGGTAATGCTGTGCAAATAGATCGCATTAGTGGTGACGTCACAAATTAGACAACCAGCATTACAAGAGTCATAACAAAATTGGGGCGAAGACTTACCTGTAAAATTCGACCTTAAGGTAACTTAAGAGTCAAAATAAAATCAACAAAATATCACCTATTATTTCCTTTTCTTGTTCAATTACCATACTTATTTAAGAAATATCATCTGATAGATCTTGTATACAGTATGCGCCAAAAGTATGGAATAAATTAAAAAAAAACGAAACAATTATTTTTTGGAAAAAGTCCTCGAACAGGTCGATTTTTAATTTAAAAAATACATATTTTAGCGTAAATTGCGATTTTCAAACGTCATTTGTTTTTGAGTAATGACGTCATCGATTTTTTTTAAATGGCAACATCATATTTTTTTCCTTGATTCTGAAAGAACGTTTAATTCTCTATCAGACAGTACTAAAATTTTGCCCTCTTACATAGGAAAGTTTTCGAGTAAATGACGATTGAATGTTAGAAAACGTAAATCAATTAAAATAAAGCAAAAACGTTATCAAGTTCAGTTTTTCGCACTATGCGCGCCTTGTACGAGATTTTTTGGACAACTGTTTTCCTGGGAGGTGGATCGGCAGACACGGACCGATAGAATGGCCTGCAAGATCGCCAGATCTTACACCTCTTGACTATTTTTTATGGGGATACTTGAAGTCAAAAGTGTACATTAATAAACCACGTAATTTAGAAGAACTTCAAAATCGCATTCGGGACGAAATACGCAGAGTTACCCCAGAAATCATTCATAATGTGCAAGAAGAATTTCTTCACACACTTGCGCATTGTCAAGAAGTTGGTGGATGGCAATTCGCTTTATTTTAATTGATTTACGTTTTCTAACATTCAATCGTCATTTACTCGAAAACTCTCCTATGTAAGAGGGCAAAATTTTAGTACTGTCTGATAGAGAATTAAACGATCTTTCAGAATCAAGGAAAAAAATATGGTGTTGCCATTTAAAAAAAATCGATGACGTCATTACTCGAAAACAAATGACATTTGAAAATCGCATTTTACACTAAAATATGTATTTTTTAAATTAAAAATCGACCTGTTCGAGGATTTATCCCAAAAAATAATTGTTTCGTTTTTATTGAATTTATTCCATACTTTTGGCGCATACTGTATAGAAGATTAAGTTACATTTTGACTGGAATCTGAATTTTAATATAAGTTTAATTACCTAAATCAGATAAAACTTCAACAACAGTTCTATTAATTTGAATGTGAATATACCGTTAACTTTTTTTGTACTAAACACATAAACATAGCTGATTGCAACCATATATTTAATTCCATAGAGCATTTAAAAGCATAGATAAACTCGCTTATACAAGATTTAACACTAAAAAACACATAAAATTAACATAATCTCAGTATACAAATTTGCAAGTTGAAGTTTCCTGATAGATGACATAAACCAAATAAAATTAGTTGCTTAATTGAGCTTAATTCTGCAAGAGCATATTTTAAAAATTTATTTAAAACATTTAAAGAGAATAATATTTTAGAATAGTTGGTCCAAAATTAGTAAATAACATTCGTCTATCGAATTCAAGGGACGAAATGTCTTAAAGAGTTCTTTTAACAGAGAAATAAATCAAATTCCATTGTCTCGTTTTTAGTCAGATTATTTGACCTTTAAATGTAAGTCTCATAAGGGTCATCACAAGAACACTTGATTGAAATTAAATTTCTTATGACACAAAGTACCGCTGCTTGCATGCTACTGTGACGTCACACTAATGCGGTCCATTTCACGATGATAGAATCGGGTTATGTGTAAGTATAATCGGATAATTTGCCACGAGTGTATTCAATTAATTTTATCCTTATAAACTTCATTGGTACGAATCTTTATTAGTGCAGAAAATTTGAAAATTTTCCGCTGAAAATACAGCAAAATGTTAATCGAAAAAGTTACTCAGAATGATAAATTATGGCGATGTGCAAAATTTTAAGAGTAGATTCTCAAGTTTCCTTCAGTTTTTGATACAAATATCCACAAACTACGAAATGCAGAGATATTTCAAATGAATAACTGCTTTAATGCAATACAAAGAAAATTGCAAAATAATATTATTTGTTCAAAATTATCAAAACTTAAAGCATCTAAGTATCATTTTTTATAATTAAAACAGTGTCGTACTATTTTTATTGTAAATAAGAGAAGAGGAACACAGGGTTTCTACGCTAATAATAATAGAAATATTTAAATATTCTGAATAATTAGAGTATAAGGTATCCCATTACAACTTACAGAATTATTGCTGTCCTATGTAATAAAAATTTCGAATTGACTGACACCCTATATGTCGAAAACAATGAACTTCGATATGCATGAACTTAGATATAAATTCTGGAATTGAGGGGAGGGTAGCAAAAGACTATAGCACTTAGGCCTCATTGGGTCCCTTGTACCTCCTCCCATTTGGAGATCAATCCGCCTGAGCCACCAACCAACCTAATAAGGAGAAAAAGGTAGTGATTTTACTCAGGGGGATCTCTCTCTAATGTAGGCCATTAAAGGTCATCGTTCTCCCAACACGGATTCTCTTATTGACGAGATGGCAATGCACTCACAGAGTGCATGAAGTATTATCCCGTCTTCCTTGTCCTTGTTCTAGACATAGCCAGGTACTTTTTGGCTGTATCTTTGCAGGGGTACTCTAGGAAATTCTTAGGAACTCCTTTCAAGAAATGATGACAACGGAAGCATACTGGAGGGACCAGGTCCAAAAATATTGAGACCCGATGCACTCCTAGCCAGCTTGTCAGTTACTTTATTGCCCGGTTGTGTCCCTTTGCCCAGCATACAGATACGCTGTTGTTGGTTGAAGCCACTACCGGTGTCTGACGGCATTCCCATGCTGATCTAGTTGTTATCTTATGATTATGTAGGATCAGTAGTGATTGTCTACTATCTGTGTAGATTCAAATAGTTTTGCCCGTTGTATGTCTACGGGCAATTTCTTTGGCGGCTATGGTTATGTCTGCTAATTCGGTTTGTACCATGGTAGCATGTCTATCCATAGCCCATTGGTATCGAATATGTAAGGATCTGGAATAAATCCCACATCCTGCAAATATGTATATATTTGGATAAATCTTATTAATTTTAACTGTACAATCACCTTTTCTAAGGATGCCAATAATACCTGAGACATCTTGTATATAGATAATTTATGTGTATGTACGCTAATGAATCGCCCATTTGATACTTTATATCTTGTACTTATTTTTTCAAACACAATTTATTAGCTTTTAAAGAATCAATTTAGAGAACTCAGGAATAAAATTCCGTATCTCCAGTTGTTTAATTTGGCCCTAATACCTACTTTTTAGATGTATATATATGTATACCTGTTTTTCTCTGTTTCAACATTATGCGCATACATCCCAATTAAATGTGTTTACTTTACGGATAAATAATCAAATACGGTTACATGTTTATGCATGGAAAATCTCATTTATAAGGCGTGTACACACTCTTTGATTATCATCATCAGTATCAGTATGTATAAAGTAAAATGTAGCATGTGAAATTAGGCTTTGATTTCGAACAAATTCTGACCAAGCTGGATATATCTGTAGGGAACTTTTGAATGTATTAAGTGTATCCTGAAAATTACACTTAATTTCAGACGCAGTTTTTTTATTTTTAGGGAGTGAAAAGCTCCAAATTTGTTATCTGAATGCTAAAGCTGAAAGCTGGTGTATCTTATTTCAAGTTATTAAATTTTAATAATTTTGGGGAAAAATATGAACTATAATGCATAAGATTATGATTTCCAAGTTTTTGCTTTAAAAGTCTGAGGAAAAATTCGAAAAACTGCATTTTGATAATTTTTTTAAAAATAAAATATTTTTGAATGAAAATTTCAGAAAATTGCAAAAAGTCGTTATTATTTCCACAAACAACAATATGCGAACTAGCTATTTATTATAAAAATAAAACATTATTCACCTTTTAAACATTCTCTTCTTAATCTAAACTATCATCTTCTATTATACAGTTACAATGTTCTTCACTCTTCATTTTCATTTGCACTGTGTCAGCATTACAGTTTTTCTACATCTATCCCATCACCAATTTTTGTTATTGTTTAACTAGCTGAATATTTAAATACTATAATTTGTAGTAAACGGTTGAATATAATGTACAGAATATAATATCAAAAACAGCACTACCTATTTTACGAACATAAATTATAATGCATTTTGAAACCAGCGTGATAGCGTCAAACTCCATCTATATCTGGGAACCCGAACTTTGGTCGAAAACTGCTACTAAGGCTAGAATTCATCCCCTAAAAATAATAAAACATAAGGCTCAAATTTAAGGTATTTTTCAGAGTTTCAAATAAATGTCTCCCGAATAATTTAGTTTGGTAGTAATTTGTTCATTTAGTAAATATTGTAATCTCGTTAACATTTTATTCCAACTAATAACAACGAAACTATGTATAAGAACATCAGCAGGATCTATAAAAGAGAAATTTGCAAAGCTGAAAACAGTCTAATGTGGGAAATAATTAACTGTTTAAAAAATAATAATATCCAGTTCTCTCCTAATATTACGTCTGATGAGTTTAATGTATTTTTTACAAATGCAGCAGATAAATTATAAAGTAAACTACCTCCAGTAGCTCCAGATTTTACTAATTATTTGCAACGAATGGTTCCTTTGGACATTATTACTTTTTCGGAGATACCATCATGGGAAAGTCATACGGATTATTTCAGGTTTGGGATTCAGAGAAGACTGTAGATATTGTTTTACTCTTTTAAACATCCTTACTGTGTCTTCAACTTACATATTCCACTGTCTTCGTTTCATAAAAAATAACATATAAATTTCAAAGTATAAGTGAGTACCACCGCGATAATATGAGAAATAAAAATGACCTCAAAAATAGTTACTCCAGACTTCAACGGACCAGAAAAGGGACCGATTATATTGGAATTCTGTTTTTTAATAAGTTACCCCAAAATGTACGGACTTTGCACTCAAGATTATTTAAAACAAGAGTTAATTTTTTTTATGCAAACATTCTTTTTATAATTTTGACAAATATTTTAATAGTAATTTTAACGATTTTTAAAATTTTTTTTAGCTTTAATGTTTTATTGTTGATTTTATTACCTGTTATCCTCAATTTTTATATTTTTATATTATATTTCTTCTATTTAACATCTTTGTACTTTTACATATTTTTAGTTAATTTAATTACCTACTATATTTGTTAGTATGTTCTAATATTTTTGTTTTCTGTTTTTATTATTTCTAGATTTATTGCAATTTTTTTCTCATACTGATTCTCTCCTATTTATTTTGTTCCTGCTTTTGACGTGTGTAAGCACCTTGGTGTATGTGGCACGAAAATGAAATAAATAAAAAATAAATTCTGCTCAGCTTGTTATGCATTACTACATAATAATCGAAACTTATACCAGCAGTACAGGTGTTGACTTTTGGGAGAATGTTTTAATACAAACACAGATAGACCAGAATCTTAAGCTTACAATAGGTCTATTCAAGCAAGGAATCCAAAATGGTTTCAAAGTGTCAGAAATATTCGACCAGCATAGTTATGAATTTATTTTCAGTAAATATCGTGTAAGTTGTTAGACGAACGTTTTTGAGAGTTTGGAACCAATCTGGATTCCTTGCTACACCTATTGTTCGCTAAAAGAACAAATTATTATTCAAACTAGAGAATAATCAACGGAGTTTCTTTTATACAAAATATGACATGTAAATGGAAGAGTTTGGGGCACAAACCTAGAAAAAATATAGACGGCGCCGTTCCGTTATATAAGTCACGTGACAGGTCCAGCATCGCCTAGGGTCTTAAGGTCCGGAAAATGGATATTTTATTTGCTTTATGTTGCAGTTCTGCAAATATGATGGCTGCATTGCAATATGAAATTAACTAACTTGCTGTCATTTTAAATGTCATTAAAGATTGGAACCAATCACAGTAAACAAATGAGCTTCACGGTACAGTCCAGCCAACATAAATTGGCATAAAAGCAAGTTTTGGCGATTCAGGACCTTTTAGGGTGGCCATGAATAAGCGGTCGTCGGCAATTTGCCGCTCGCATCGTCTATATTTTTTTTAGGTTTGTGGTTCGGGGTTTGACACATACACACTTAATAAATAAGTACTATTACAGGGATCGCCTGGTTGACTTTACTACAGTTTTTTGCATTTTCCTCAACAACGGTGCATTTTTAATAAATTTATTAAGAGCAGTTTTTTTTATGTAAAATTAAATTTTACTTAATATAACAAGGCTTAGAATGAAGAAAACCTAACTTAAAAAAGGTTAAAGAATAAAATGTCAGTAAAAATTTTAGCAACTAACGCCCTCTACTTTGTATAGAAAAACTAATAACACCGGAACCATAAAAAATGTGCCCCGTGCGTTTGTTCCCGAATTAATAAAAATTGTCCATTCCATTTCTTTTTTTTTTTTTGTTTTATTGTGCACTTCCAGAATGTTCTCACATGAGATTACGTAGCGAGGAATATTTTAATAATAATGAAAGGAATTGCAGAGATGTGGCTACATAAACTATACGAGACTGTATTCAGCTTGAAAATCTACGGCATCACGAAGTACTTTAAATGAAAAATTAATTACGTACTTTACTAGCACTCGAAGCTGAGAAGGTAACAAAATCCATTTGGATAATGTATAATTAAGGTTCTTAACGTACCACGAGTACATGCATTCCCATATACGTTGAATTTAATTATATTTTACTGCCTAATTTCACATGAGATTAAAATAAAAATCTTAATGAAATGGTCCGAATCATTTATAATTCATGTGGTTTATGTAAAATGTAACGGCGACTCCACATTTGTAAACAAGGCAAAAGGAAATTATTTACAGCTCAAGTAGTTTTAAACAAATTTAACTATATTGTAGATATCCCTCCACTTTTGTAAACAATACACTGCATTAAAAATGACTAGTAAAAAAGTTTCGCTGAAATAATTTGTATCACGAGCCAAATTTTTCTTGTTTATGATGCAGTATCATGCATAAAAAATATGTTATTAAAGGGTCACTATAGATACAGCCGTACAACTCATACAACCCGCGATTTTCCTTACATCTTCGTATCTCTCATCGCTTGTTTCTATTTGAACATAAGAGCGCTTTCTTAGTTTAAATTTACAAAGTTATTATCAATTATTTTCAGGCACAGGGCTGATTAATTTTATTCTTTTTACGTTTTAAACCTTAGTTTATTCGTATAAAAGAATATGGTTTATCTTAGAAACTAGATTTTTTCTAATAGAACAAGTCCAAGCCGCACCGAAATTGGATCATTATTACGGGAATTATTTTGAAGTAAGTTATCTAAAAAGGTCCCTAACATGATTTTAGTACCATAAGTCAGCATTTTGGTAAAACTATAGAATATCTTCTTACGCTGAATATGTACATTATTTCTCAGGTTAATTCTTCTACTAAAGGTATCTGGATAATTTATCGCAGTAGTTAACTGACTTTAGTTGAGACCTACTTATTACTTGTGAATACAATGTTTAAAATTGCGTCATTTAAACAATTATTAGCACTAGCTAGATATTTTGCTGGCTTATACTGATTATGGCTGATATACGCAGACGCACTAGTATTGTAAAACCGATGCAAAATAGTGCTTTATAGAATTATACCATCTCATGTGACACTCTTACAAAATGATTCCGTAATGTCGCTTATAGTTTAATTATATAACTATTGTGTAAAGGGTTGTTAAGTTACAGTTCTGCTCCGGAAAACAAATTACAAATATGGAAGCTGATGTCGAACTTAAGAGAAAAAACTCTTTAAAGCAATTATAGAGAATAATAACACAGTTGTTAATAAACCATTATAGAGTAAATAAGTAACAAAAGCCTTTTTGTTCCATAAAAAACGCTATAGAACTACCATTTATACAGGGTGTTTTATGAAGTTCTCACGACACTAATACAGGATGTTCCTCGGGTTATATCTAGAAAAAAAGTTTATATAAACATGTGTCCGATTTACTTTACTTTGTGAGCTACATGAATTTGAAATTTAAATGTAAAAAGTAATAATCAAAGTTGCGTTACGTCTCGGCGCGCTACACATTGGTCAAGTGTGCTCTGACGACAATTGCAAGGTAAAATGTTATCTAGGTTACTGTCAGTTTTGACAAGTTTGCGGTTTAGTGTGAAGATTCAATTTTGCAAATTCACGAATAATGCCTTTTAAGTTTACTACTGCTGAGTATGCCGATATGGTGTTTGTTTTGGGTAATTGCGATGAAAATGCTACTCTAGCTTCACTGGAATATCAACGGCGATTCTCAAATCGTCGCATTCTATCCCCGAAAACGTTTACCACATCTTTTCATGCGCCCAGAGAAACTGGTTCACTTCCAAGTGTTCGCATTCAGTACGAACGGATAAGTCAGCAGAGTGTTGTAGAAGAAGAGAACATCCTTGCTATGGCCGAGCGTAATCCCGGTGTTAGTACACGACGGATATCCACGCCTTTAGTGATTTCCAATACCAGGGTATGGAGAACATTAAATAAGAATCTGTTGTATCCATACCATCTACAGCGTGTTCAACATCTGGAGCCAGAAGATTTCCCTAGGCGGGTAGAATTTTGTCAGTGGTTGAATAATAATAGGAATTTGTATCGCTACATCTTATTTACGGATGAATCACAATTTACCAGAGACGGTATCAACAACACCCATAACATGCATCAATGGTCGGACGTCAACCCTCATGCCACCGTAGAAAGTAATGTTATACGATCAACTTATAGGGCCATTTATTATAGAAGGTCGTCTTAATGGACCAAAGTATCTATAATTTTTAGAGGAAGAACTCCCGATATTACTTGAAGATGTACCTCTGGCAAGACGATTAAGAATGTACTTGCAACATGATGGAGTTCCATCTCATATTTACCGAATTGTCACTGCTGACCTTAATGAGCATTACCCTGGTCGCTGGATCGGTCGAGGTGGGCCACACATTTGGCCAGTTAGGTCTCCAGACCGTTAGATTACAACATGTGGGGTCGGATGAAGGATTTGGTTTATCAAGAGAAAGTGGAAACAGGTGAAGCTCTAATCCAAAGAATTGTTAATGCTGGAATTTTCGAAAAATTTTTAAATTAAGAATGTATGTATCACTATTACCGATGTTCTAAAAATAAAAATGAAAATTAATTTCCCTTATTTTATTTTCAAATTCGTGTAGCTCAATAAGTAAAGTAAATTGGACACATGTTTATATAAACTTTTTTTCTAGAAATAACCCGAGGAACATCATGTATTAGTGCCGGGAGAACTTCATACCCCCATCTGACGAGACCTGACTGTATAAGTACGAAATATTTCGATCAAAGTATAATGGGGAAATCTATATATAACATAGTCATGACTTGCAGAAATTATTTTCTGCTTGCTGAAAGAAAATTTCATTACGGTAGATAAGATTTATTTAATACATCGATTTTCTTATAGAAATTTAGTAACATATTTAATTTAGACCATTCCAAACCTTATTCATTTGCACTTCTAGATGTTGAAGTTAAAGATTTCTATTAGCTTTATTAATTAAGATTGAAATAATTGAAATTACCGCAATAAAATATGACAACACTATGGATATCTGTCTTAGTAGTTGCTTACGAAGCATATTTGCTCTATAATCATCGCAATCGATGTCAAAAAAAAAATGTCATATTAGTGAGAATTCATTGGAAGTACAAGATAAAACCTTTCTTTCTGTCGCGATATTGTGAAGAAAGAAAAAAATCTTAATTAAAAATATATACAATATATGTATAGGCACAATTAAACGATTTTAAAGTTTTCTAAATATAACACCATGCAACACAAAAATTATATAACGAAGTGCTATAGAATTTTTATGAGATTGCTTTATAACTGTGTTATATCCCATTATTTGCTAAGCCGCATACTATAGCTCAGTAATTAAATGTTTAAAATTACTTCTCCTTGTAGAAAACAACCTCCTGAAAGTACGTAATATTTTATCTTTTTCTTATGTGGTATAACTCTGAATCCTCAGTCAACTAATTATTTTCATGAAGTTAAATAAAAAGATAAACGAGTCTCGTAATATTTAATAACTAAATTTGATTGCTTTATAACTGTGTTATAAAATGTAAGACCTGTGAGAATGTTTATTCAACAATTCTATAAGTATTTCCTGCAGACCTTACAGAACAGTTTGAAGAACTAAAAAGTTCTATAGAACGGTGATCATTTTTATGGTATAAGGATAGAACAAACATTGCTCTATAAAATTTGCTCTGGAAACGTTGTTACGATTTTTATAGAACAGGAAATTGTTATCTGGGTAGTTTCTTTAAAGCTTTATTCTTGCTCGATCTTTCAGTATGATGTCTTGTATTGTCTAACTATCAATATCTTCAATATGATGTCTTGTATTGTCGTAAATGTCTTGTTTTGTAATTTTGCAACATCCTTGCATGATTCTTGTGAGACTCTTGCATAAAAATGAGAAACATGGATCATGGAAGTTGCAGTAAATTTATAATTTGTTCTAGTTCAGCAGTACTGGGCCTAGACTCTATAGACTTTAACATTAAAATTAATTTTATATGCTGGATGTAGGTACTTTAAATAAGGTATATATCTGCAATAGAACTGCAATATTTATTTTTCAGTTAATGTTTACTTAAATATTACCCCTTCTTATATTTGCAAGACTTGTTGAAGTTGCATTATTTCTTGTCTTGTCTGGCAAGATTTTTTTTAAATCTTGTATGCCGTTCGAGCTGTCAAGTCTTGTCTGGTCTACACTAACTAATATGAAATAAAAACATGTTAACCGAAAATATTACATTTAAAGAGTTGAAAATAAAAAGCAAGGGATGGTTGATTCTGTCCTGATTATAGGTATCTTGTAATTTACTTGTGACTTTTTAAATATAAAATTACAGTTTTTAAAGCCAACGTCGATAATTTTACCATGCTGCTGGTATGTTCAGATAGTAATAGCAAGGAAATCATTTAGTAGCAACTATGAAGTCATTTATTTGAAATAAATATACATATTTTCTGGTATTGCTATAGACCTAGTCATCCTAGGATGTAATTCTTATATCAATATAAATTTGTCTAAGAAGTAACCTCAATATAAATTTGTGCTATTGTAGAAAATTCTATGTGCTACAAGAAAGACTGATGCAAAATTGTTTTTGCTATGGCAGCAACGCTTTTCTGGAGCCTATTTAGGTAATTCAGATATTTTCCTGGGAACAAGAATAAATAATAAATCAGAAACTCACAGCCAGAGCTCAGATATTTGTACCGCTAACAATATATGGAAGCAGATAGAATGTTTTTATTTTGTAACGCTAGTTAGAGAAACATTGCAAGAACTACAAGATATATTTAGGACACAATCATAAATTTTAGACTAGTGCAGCACCATAGATGTCACTATCATGATGTTAGCATATCTGGTCTATCAACTAAGCTTTCATTTTCTTTTGATAATCTAGGGAAATTTGTAGCCTTATATATTAACTGCTGTCATGTCTGCATATGATTTCTTTTCTATCGTTAAATTTAATTTAACCTATCTATATTTTGTTTTTTGTATTAACAGCCTCGGGTCATCCCTTACCAGGTCTAAACTTAGTTCTATTGACAAATGCATTTGATACCTGCTATAATAATATAAAAATTAGTAATTTAAAATGGTGCATACTAACGTAATTTCAGCCCTCGGCATAATCATTTATATTTACTAACATATTACATCGCAGCCCTGAGCCAAGTGTTCCAAACGTGAAACTCATGTATTAGTAATAGGCAATTTAATTTACCATCTACCATCCGTTTATGAGAAATTACTATACTGAATACATAAAAGCCGTCCGCCTAAATTATTTACCACTTCATAATACAAACGTAAATTGATCGGAATATGTACACATATAACTGGATGCTGTGTGTTATATCACCTCTGAGTTCGCAGCGGTCACACCTAATTTATTAAATTTTATTACTAACTATAATTAACCTGGATGTTTTGAGTGCTATTCATGAATTATACATTATCTTGTTAAGAGAAAGACAATAATAGATAACTTCAAAATTTGTTCTTAGATGTAGCAGTATAGCTCATGAAGATTTTCGTATACAGGATGTCCGGAATATAAGTGCTGATACTAAAGGGTCCTGTATATCTGACCAGCAACAAAAAATTTGTGAAAAAAAGACTGTTACAAAATTACAGGCTTAGGAGGTTAAGTAAAAACTCCTGCAACGTAATATGTTTTTTGTATCAATATTAATGAAGTAAACAATTGTTTGTTTCCCAAAAAATTCTTGAAACTGTAACGTACGACAACATTGCAATCTAATTGCTGTCAACCTAAAAGTGTTAGTACTATTGTGGCTAATACGTTTCGTTTTTCTGTACATAGTATTTGCTTGATATTTGTGAGTATATAGAGTGCCACAATTTCATTGTAATTGCAGAGTATACTCGGAAACTACAAGAGATAGAAGAATGCGGTTTTAGCAACACTGGACTATACTTTTTCAAGAAATTTAAGATGACGTAGTTAGAAATTCCATAGACCCTTTAATTTTTAAGATACAGGGCAAAATAAAAACTAATTTTAAGAAATTCTTCTTACTCATAGGCCTCGATACTGATGCCGTAAAAGTTCCTATATTACACCTTCACGTCTATTACTCTGGCAAGCCAACTTAAGCAGCTGCCAAAAATAAGTAATGGATATTTTGTTGCTAATTTGTACCACCAATTTCAGTTTTGCAGCTTGTGCGGTTTTCAACAAAAATGGTGGCTGCTAACGTAATATTACGGTTATCTAAGAACGGTAGCAAACCGATTTTTGCGACATATTCTGTTGTTCTTCAAGTACATTCCGAAGGTATAGTTAGCGATTCAACCCACACAGTCAGTTAAAAATTTGTTGCTGCCTTATTAATACGCTTGTCTAAAAGCGAATGACATTCAATTGCACTATTTTTTCCTTCTTAATGATATTATAATAATTGCTACGTTATAATTTGGAAATTGTCAAAAAACATTAAATGAATAATTAGTAACCCTAGAAAATACCCAGTTGGCACGAAATAACATTCCCGTTATTTGCTAAGCCGCATACTATAGCTCAGTAATTAAATGTTTAAAATTATTTCTCTTTGTAGAAAACAACCTCTTGAAACTACGTAATCTTTTATCTTTTTTTATGTGGTAAAACTTTAAATCCTCAGTCAATTAATTATTTTCATGAAGTTAAATAAAAAGATCTCGTAATATTAATAACTAAATTTGAATTGCATCGTCTATAACTCTTCGATGACTATAATATTTTTTGTTTTTTTTTTCAGATGGAAGCTATACTACATAAATGAGAACATTCGAAGACATACAGGGTGTTAAAAAAAGAGTGTAAAATATTTAAGAAGGTAATAGTATGAACCAAAATAAGCAGAAAAGTCTCAATAAACATAGGTCCGCAAAGTAGTAAAGAAGTTGTTTTCGAAAGAGTTCGAATTTCGTTGAGACGAAGATATCGTGCCTGCTTGGAAATGGACGGAGGGCACTTTGAACATCTTCTGTAACTTTGTTTTTTGTTTGTTAAAAGCTTCCTTTGTCGGTTTATTCTTAATAAAATTAAATGTTTGAAAAACGAATAGTGGTCCATATCTCCGCAACCGTTACTTTGCGGGCCCATGTTTATTAAGACTTTTCTGCTTATTTTGGTTCATACTATTACCTCCTGAAATATTTTACACTCTTTTTTAACACCCTGTATACTGCCTTCCTTATCAGTGAATTGGAAATGTTGTCTGTGTTAAGAAATTTTCCAATCTTCATCAGTGTATCCGATAAAATATAAAAGTTTTAGTGACACCTTTAGTAAAATATAAAATGTATTATCGCTGCCGTACCCGGCATAACTTTGAAGTTTATCACTGGTACATTCGGCTCGAATATCAAAACATCGGCCAGTGGTTGCGCGGTTTAAGGCGTCAGCACAGGCGTCAGTGCGTCAATACTTGAATCGAGGTGACTAAATCGCTGTGGGTTCGACCCCCGCAGCCGGTAGACCGTATATAAGCTATATTCGTGGAGAGGATTGGCACCCGCTCTGCGGGTATGGTAGAGTGGAAGAATGTTAGCTTGGGTCAATGTGAGAGATTGATACCGGTTGATGTTTGACTACCTCCTAATTAATGAGATTTTCCAGGTTTCCCTCATTCCTACACTGTGGTGGTTAGAGCCTACCAACGTAAGTCGATCCTGGGCGCAAATGCGGCCTGCTTAATAATAATATGCCGTCCCGTCTCCCGCACAAGTCTTCGCCTTCTGGACTAATCCTCGTGATTAGAATGAGGGGTAGAGATATTATTGTTTATTGCCACTGGCAGTACTGGCACCCCCAGCAAAATAAAACCTTCGAAGAGTTTATCATTGGCGCCTTCGCCAAAATATCGAATTTTAACTTTTCGTAAATATTCAAGGAATTCAGCCGTGACTTTGATGTCATTGTATAGGTTACATCTTACAGCATCCAATAGAAAGATCCAGACAATCGACGTCACGTTTTGGCTATTCCAATGTGTGCTGCATCTGAATTTACCGTGAAAGTTTTGAAGGCACATATGGTAGGAAGTGAATTTGTGTGTAAGGACGACAAGTAAAATTTTGGCGTAGGTGCATCCTGGAAAATATGTGAATTTCTATTTTATCAACGACACATCGGGCAAAATATCGAAAATTTTTCGCTTTTGCATCAGTGAGATACTGGCGTGGGAGTTTCCAGCAAATTATAAAGATTTTTATTTTATCATTTGTACAGACAGCAAAATATTGAATATTTTGTCAAAAGCTGTTTAACAAATCAACTAAAATTTTAGTGACTCATTCAGCAAAATATCAACATTTTTATTTCTTCAGTGGCGTAGCCTGAAAAATATTTTGTTAAACAAAACTTAAAAATTTATCATTAGCACCTCCAGCAAAGCATCGAAAAATATATACACTCTCCACTGACGCTGAGAATGCATTCAGCAAAACGACAACACTTTGAACAGAATACCACAGACTAGTGATGAACAGACTCAAATTAAAATTAACCTTTAATTCGTTTATTGAAATAACTTAACTAATTGTTAGTTTATGTAATACAAATTGTGACGTCGTCACAGTAGTATGCAACTCGAGGTTCATTATGTCATAGGAAAATTAAATTACATTTCAATAAAGTGTCGTTATAATGAATGATGAATGATCCTTATGGAACCTATATTTAAGGGTCAATTTATTTTACTGAAAAAGGGACATTGGAATTCGATTATTTTAGAAATATTTAAGAAATTTCTACATTACCACTTTCAAACGCATCTCGTTTAAAATGTAGTTAGGCAAAACATATCGTCTTTCTTTAAACTGTTTATCTTTATAATTTTATAATAAAAAGCATGTTAGATTGTTTAAATAAGTGTTATTTAAATACCACGAAATCTCGCGGTTTGTCGGACGAATGACGAAAAAATAAATTTAAAAAAATTAATTAAAAATACTTGCGGCCATATTTTGATAGGCAACTTGGGAGAAACGTATGCCTCTATTAATAATCATTTACTAAAATTGTACTTTAATTAAAAATAAAGATGGACGTAGTAATCACGCTATCGGATTTTGGACTAAAACATTAGAAAGAAAATTAAACATCTAAAAAACAGGGCAAAATAGATTATTTTTAGGGATGATCACAGCTGTTTTTTGGGTTGAATTTATCTTTATATTTACGACGGTTTATCCATTATTTTCCAACTGCGAATGAAACTAAATCATTGGCTTTTGAAACGGAATGCATTACAGAACATAATTTTTCTGTTTTACTGAGAAAACTTATCAAATCAATACTTACTCTGCATAAAGAGGAAAAAATAGAAATAAACATACTAAAATTAATTTGTATGACAGACTTACAAGTTTATTTCTATAAAACGTTTAAAACTGAAAAAAATAGTCACTAAAAACTAAAATAAAACACAAAATCACAACGTAAACACATCGAGTTGCAATGATGACAAGATGCAGTGATAAATATATCTCAACTTTTCAGTCTTCCATCCACTGAGAGCTCCAAGATGCCAAACTTTAAAAAGCTTGTCCCAGGCGCTTCTGACACATTAATGAAATTTTTACCATATAAAACTTAAGCCTTGTCCTCAAGAATGCGAAAATTCTTGTGAATTATTTAATGGCCTGAAAAATCTCATGGTAGATTGTCAGAAGCGGAAGTTAAACTTACAGATAGTCGACTTCCAAAATTGTAGAGAGTGACTCATGTTATAAACGTGCTCACAATTTATAGCAGTCAACACAAAGAAATATATATGCAGCCCGTATATTTTTAATACAAAATCGTGTGCCGCATATCTCTAAGAGCATACCCGATTACACAGCTTCTGCTACGCATGCGCTGCTGCTTTTGATTGCCTGCGACGAATTGTCGGATCCTGTTTCATTTCCAGCGCTATCATGGGCAGTTACACCGTTCGGGCGGCCAAAATTTCGGGTATATATTTTCGCTAATTTAATTATGAATGTAATTAATTTTATTAGTGATTTTGTGTTCTTAAGAATGGATAAAAATTCAAACTCTGCAACGTATTCTCAAAATCGTCCTAATTTAACAAGTAAGGAATATCGGATGATGACATGTATGAAAAGTTTAGAGCGCGAGTTCAAAATATGAGTGTAAGTGATGTTGAAATATGTATTTCATTAACAAAATTCTACGTGAATAGGATATGTGTGCAAATAAAAAAGTAGTAAAGAAGTACAACTGTGAAATGGAAAGTGCTGGAAACTCGCGGAAAGAAGATTGTATTTTTAAAATGAGTTTTTGACAAAAAAAATTCTATTGCTATATCTTACAAGATGAAACTTAGTCCGTATAAATGAAATCGAAAAGAGTATACTGACAGAAAGAACGAAATAGTGATATGACGTAAAAACTATTTAAAATAAATATTAAAAAATGAGAATCTGGATCGAAGAATATATTTTGACGAAACATGGACGTATGAAGGTCATATGGAAAGCGGTACGATATTATATAATAAGTGTTAATGTGTGACCATTATAGTGACAGTGCTAGTAACCAATAGTAGATAAATAGTGTGTATGTATTCTAAAGCCTTTTGTTCTTTTGAATGCGGAATTCGCAAATATTTGCGCGATTTATTTAATGGTGAAAAAATCTCTATTTGTAACAAATTTTGTTATAACATTTCCTATCATTTTCATTATGAAACTGCCATGGTAGATTGTCAGAAGCTCAAAGCAAATTTATTAACACCACATAATAATGAAAGGGGCAACATTTGTAGTGTTTGACAGTTTCGCAAATTGCAATTGTCAAAAGTTGAAATTTTCCCTCCATAAATAATTAAAACATAAGTTGCAAAATTCGTGCAAAAATCCGTGAATTTCGCGTCCATGAGGAGAAGGCTTAAGTGTGATATCCGCTGAGTGCGCATCGGGTAGGCTAAGTGGGTGATGGTGGGCAATCGCCGTCCAAAAGGACGGCATTCTAATTTGTAGAGAGGATGACACAGGTGGCACATTTAAAGTAAATTGTTAATGTGTTAGGTTCAGCCGACGTCAATTTATTTTTGATAATTTTGTGTGCTTTAACTCTTCTCAAGTGGCACCCTTAGGTAGTCATACCACACGTATCTTCCGTACTCATCTCTGTCTTGTGAATTAGTCACTCTCTATTATTTTCGACCTTGGGTAATTGATAATACAAGATAAAAACTTTGAAATATTCTTATTTTTATTATCTAACGCCTCGAAATTGGTAAAAACTGTTATATCACTGTTTCTACTCTAAAAATAATGGATGTTATGTATTGTAATTATTTTTGTCATTTTTCTATATTTTTTATACCTAATCACATTCAAATTTAGTACGCCTATGAAATGTTGCTCCTCACACGCTCCGCCCGTCGCTCTTGTCTACAAGGTAGCGATTAGTCACTCTCTACTATAACCACTATAAACACCACATAATGATTAAAAAAGTGATAATATTCCAGTTTCGTACAAGGTTGACATTCTCCTGCCATTATTAATTTAAATCAAAGTGCCAAATTAACAAGAATTTTTGCAAATTTCTCATTAAATCATCGTTCCATAGCTATGTGGCTAGTAAATATTTAAAAGGGTAGTAAAAACCAGAAATAAAGGATGAAATGAAAGATGAATTTATTATATCAAAATTTTTAATAAATAAAAAAATCTACATAAAACGTTTAATACATAAAACATACGTATATGTAAATTGGTATATGAATAAATACCGATTCAAAAAAGAGGCACATACTCAACACATAATCTTGTACCAGAGACAACTTCCATGATTCCTTAAACCATACATGTTATACAGATCATTAAAAATAAAAATGTAAGTAAAATAGGTAAAATATAGTACTTCTTATATAACTTATGATTAGGCACTCAAATAATAATTGTATAAATATAGATCATTATATAATATAGGTATGTCGTAATAGGAAAACATGAACCGTTACTTCCATGTTTTAATACAAATATATGACAAATTCTACGCTATACTAAACAAATGTATGCTTAAATATACATAAATAATATATACTTATTTTTTTACTCTAATGGGTACTATCGGATTGCGTACCCAAGGATAATGCACACGAAATACAAATACTGAGAGTGGAGCAAATACATTGCAGTTAACCTACTATTAAAGCACTATAAATAGGATTGCAATGTAGAGTCAGTGCAGAAGACTGTCCGTCCGGACCCTGTGATATGTTCCTAACACTAAACTACCTTGCCAATATATAATATTGCGTAAATTGTAAATATACATAATTTTATGTAACAGATATTATTTTGGTATTCTCCATATCACTACGTTTTTTCAGTAAAGAAACTTTTTCAACTAATCAACTAAAGGAAAAGTACAAAATTACTTTGGTCTGTATAAAATACTAAAAGTGGAAATACTCAGTACAATTAACTTATTTGCCTTGGTCACTGTTGCTTTCGGAATGATCAGAATTATTGTTAACCTTCGCCTCAGGCTTCTCCTTCTTTATAATTGTTATATCGGGACAATTTGCCAACACCGAGTTGCTCCCAGATGTCGACGTGGTGCTCGCAGGTGTGGACACTAAATTCTTAAAAACGTTTGTGTTATTTGAAGGAATATCGGGCAAGATGGAGTCGGCTTCGTCGTCCGATTCCGCCTCCTCGTACGATTCCCCAGCGTTAGACTGCCTACTGGAATTCGCATCTGAGGTGTCGAGTTGTGACATGGAAATTAAGTAATTAGAGAGAGTCTGGGGTGTTACGTTGAGCTGCTCAGCAGCTCGAAATAAGGTTATTTCTTTTCTTTTTAATTTTAATAATACATCTGTTGGACCCTGCTCCGTCCAGAAGTCTCGAACTCTGTAAGAGAATAAAATCAGTAGAAAAAAAAAAGAATTCATAATGTAAAGTCATTCACTCAGTCATAGTATAACCCATTTTAATTGTACCATATTACAAAAGAATTCTACAGTGAGAGGATTAAATGCTACCTCTCTTACACATTTTTTCTTTAACACAAAAAAAATACTACAACGGCTTTAATTTAATCACGGAATTTTGTGATGTAAAATTTTTATCACTAAATCTTGGTACACTAACAGTGGTATGCATAGTCCGTCTCCGGTTGCCAGAGAGCAATCTCGTTACCGAAATTATATGAATTTCGTTATGAAATTTGCATTATTTCAGGAAGGAGAGATAGGATACCACTGTTACAGTACACTGTATTCATAGTCAGTCCGAAATTATGTAATTTCCATAGTCCGCTCTCCGGCGACCGGACACGGACTATGCATACCACTGTAACTATTTTAAATAACAAAACTTCACACAGTAGACTCTAAATGAGACATGACTTGATATAAAAAATAGCATGGAATGTAACACTTAATCCTTATACCATATTTTCTACTTACAATAAATATCATCAATACGTGTTAAAACCATTAAAAATATTTTACAAGAACTTCACTATTGCTTTTTTAGTGTTAAAATTAGCCTACAACTAAGTTATTATTTTATTAGAAAGAATAAAATTATGACTGTTGTATAAATAATTTTTTAATATGTATGTTTTGGCTTTTTAATTATTTTATATTAAATTCAAAAGTTATTTCATATATTAGATTAGGGTCATTCCATTTGAAATCGTCTAATTGGCAAAGCCGACCCATTTTAGATTTTGGAGTAACTTTGAAAACCTCTTCTCTAACATAGTAGAGTTTTTCAAAGTTACACCAAAATCTAAAATGGGTCCGCAACAATTTTTATTATTTTTAGACGATTTCAAATGGAATGACCCATTAGAAACAAGACACCCTAAATGAATTATGGTCATAGTACTGAAGATTTATTTATTAATTTTTTTTAGTTGTTACCTGATGGAAAATTAATTGAGAAGACGCTTTGCAAATTTGCTAATAGTAGTTCCCGAAGCAAATCTATAAACAACTAAAAATTGATAAAACATTTGTCACCATGACTATTTTGCGCTTAATGTAAATGTTTTTATAAATGAGTCAAAATAAAACAGTACACTTTAATATTTTTGTTTTTTTAAATACCGATTGTTGTTTACTTCTAATCTTGATACCACACACCAACAGAATATTAAAAATATAAGATAATTTTTTTGTATGAACTAATACTAAAAGTTGAGTAAATTTAATTGCTAATACGCCAGTAGTTCAAAACAAGTCACTAAATTCATTTTAATAAGTATCATTATTATTGCAATAGTATCTACATATAATGTACTACATACATCATATAAACTTGATCCAACTTGAAAAATTTTGCGCGTCTGCTTCAAAGCAGGATAGCAAGGAGTTTAGATAGCTAGTACCCGGATAGTTACTAGTCTACTGCATAAAGTTATAAAAAAGCAAATCATATTACTGGACTGTTAGCAACCAATGAAATAGAAGACATGAAAAAGTTCCAGTACATTCATTGTATGCTATTTCTTGCCTACCAAACTGCTCTGTTTCAGTTTTTCTCCGCTCTGCCACTGCAGCATTACCATCGCAAAAGCCATAAATAAATATCATAACAACTAACTCTTGTCCCGTAAACTCTTCCATTTTTTTCGCTTAGAACTATTAAATTGGCAATCGGGTTGACAATACTTTGACATAAGAATACCTTAATAATTTTGTTTAAATTACTGTGAAATTGACCAAAGTGGGGTTCATTCAAGAGACTCGGAAACCGTTAAAGATAACGATTTGAAACAAGAGTACCTTTTCAACGTAAAACAATTTGTTAAAAGTCAAAGATGAAAAAGTTACACACACAAAATACCAAGGGCCCCCTCCGAACCCACCCCAATGGACCTTGTGGAAATAGATTAGTCCATCAAATTGCTTATCAAAATTTAGCTCTGTATACCAAATTTCAATCATTTATCACAACGCGATTGAGAGATATTGCAAAAAAATGAATTCCATTCCTCCCTCTTCAATGGGTCCCTGTGCCCTTAGAAAGCATTTCCGGACCCATGATCATATGAACTTTTTTACTTAGTTTTGATCATAGAATCGGCCTGTTCAGGGTTGGCAGCTAATTATGAGATACCCTGTATACCTACATTTTTAATAAATCAAATGAATTTGCCAAGTCTGTGCAGTGTCAAATACTGACATTAATGGCCTGACGATATTATGTTATTAAAGTACCAAAATGACCCTTTAACCAAAATTAAGTTGACTCAACAGACCGAGGGCATTTTCAAAAAGTTACTCTCATTATGTTAGATAAATCTAATTGGATTAACATATCAGTGTCAGTTGCATTCTGTTTGTATTTGTGCAGAACATAAAACAACTGTACAGTTATAGCTGCAATACAATTGATTTATATCAAACAACAAAACACATAAAAACAATGAACGTTTGAAGGTAGACACAAACTCATTTACTTTGTATAACCTTCCTATGGGCTAACTTTTCGAAAATGCCTAAAGACATGATTTAACTGATTTGATAGGAGCAGCATTGTGCCTGCTTCTGTCACTTAAGGGGTTTTCGGAAACTGCAAACCGATTAATCGGATCGGATTACAATACTGATCCAATCGTTCGTAAACTGATCTAGAGTTAGAATGATATGTAACATTCGAAAACTAATCTGATAGACTTGACTTGCATCATATGTTGTGGCAAAGCTAAGTAAATCAACTGATTATAATTTGAGGTTATGTTATGTCAGCAATCCTTTGCAGTTCAGGTGGTTGCTGCTGAATTTATTTCAGTTTTTAAGTTGTGCTGTGATGTGCTATGCTATGAGGATAAATTCAATTCAAAAATTTCACAAATTACACATGGATAGATTTAATGGCACTAATAAATACTGGGGCGCCAGTAAACCTCTACTGGCGTGCCATTTTTATTAGCGCACTGATAAAAATGACATGCCAATAGAAGTTTACATATGAAATTTTATTTTACTAGCGCTCCAGTAACCACTGGTGCCATTAAATCCATGCATGTGTAAACCTGCTATTAAGGCGCGTTTACATATGTAATCATTTGCTGGCGCCAGTATTTACGCCAGTTGAGCTTCCATGCCAGTAAAGGTTTACACATACATTATGATTTTATTGCACCAGTTTCATTTGCTGTTTGCTAACTATACCGATTTGTACTACTGAATGTAAAAATCTATCAGCCACTCCAAACCAAGACACCTTCTTTCTTTCTAAATTTTATTTAATTCTAAGGTATAAGCATTCCTTATAAAACATATTTTAACCTTGACCTCAGAAGAATAATTAAAGCAATCATAATTTACGTTTCTTATTATCTTTTCATAAGCATATTCTCTTATATTTCTATTTTTAAACAAATTGGGTCCCACAAACAAGGACATTGTCCGTAATACTCTAAAAATTCAACAATTTTTTCCGAATTCCACGTACAATTATAAACAAATTTAAAATCAAATACTAAAGAAAACCTGATCTGGTAAACTAGTGCGTAAATACTGGCATGCATAAATAGGTTTACATTTGCAAACTTTCTTTGCACAAGCTGATGAGTCGTTACTGGCGCATAGAAAAGTAGGAATGCTCTAACATTTTTCATTCGTGGGTGTACTGATAAAAATTGCACACCAGTAGAGATTTACATATGCAATTATATATTACTGGCACTAAATCCATGAATGTGTAAACCCGCTAATAATCAAACGAATCGTAGTTTTCGAAAAGGTCGAATAAGTAATTCCTATTTGGAACTGATCTACAATCAGCTGATGGTGATAGTAAGCTATCTAATATCAATTTATCCTTTCTGAAAAGCCCTTTACTATTCACCTAACCTATCTGTCAACTGTCATATTACTTTTTTTTTTTTTTTTTTTTTGTAGATGTCAGGCTAACATTATATGATGTAGTTGTTATCAACATAGAAAATCTGTTATTCAGGGGAAAAAATATCGTATACAAAATAAAATAATAATGAAAGGGTTTTTAACCTAATTAAAATGCGTCTATATGAAAAACAATTGTTTCTTTCTTGTAGCACAATCTCGGTGATTGTAAATAAACTTTAGAGTTACCAATTAATAACATCGGCACACAAAAAAAAGTGATATGTACTTTTGACCAGCCTAACCTACCTAAAAGGCGCCGCATATGGAAATTTTCAACAAACTCATAGCTGTTTGTTGAAACAGTCTAAAAAAAATCTGAATAAAGTTAAAAAGAATAATGTGTTCATTATATTAAGGGGTATATCTAGGGTGTATAAGTTTCCAAGGCTGACAAGCCATTTAGAATAAGAAAAAAAAGCATCATTGCATTTATGATAAACCTGTTAAACCATAAAATCTTCCAAATTCGGAAAAATTTGTTCTGACCTTACTCAAGTCTGTTTCTTACGTATTTCGATACGCTGAATTTGAATCTGAAGTCTATTGAGCTGCACCATCCACAAATTTTGCATAAATTCCGAGAAATAGCTGGAATAGCCAAAGCATTTTTTTTCAAATTTTTTTTATATTTTGCAATTTACTCAAAATTTTAACGGAGTTTGAGCTAAACGTACCTCAAATTCTGATTCAGTGAATCAAAATACATAGATGAGAATGGTCAAAAATACACACCACCTTTTTTTTGGTGATTTCTAGCTTTTCCAGTTATTTCTCGTAAACACCTAATTTGAGTCTGTATTCTCGAAAAAACAACACGGAAAATTCACTAAATTTATGCAAAACACTATTTTCCTTGTATTGTGCTTTACATAGTCTAGTTTACGTTCCTACTCAACCTTTGTAATGTGTGCAGGTAGATCAGCGTCTATTTATAGCAAATACAGAAAATATTACTATACTTTTTGAAGAAATTCTATATTAAATGATATTAGAAATTTTTAAAAATATAATTTGGTATCAAACTTAAATTTTAAAATAATTTTTACATTTATTTGAAACATTGAATAGGAATACTATTATTCTGTTCAAGAAGCAAACGGAAAAATTTTATGTGACAAATTTCCTGTCTGTAGAAGTCATATTTACCAACAGAAGCTTTTAGAAGTCGATACCCAATAGGAAATCAAACGGTTGTATCTCATCCGACCCAATTTTAGATTTCAATTGTTGAGTTCTAAAAGCTCTGATTTCCATTATATACTAGTGGCCAATATTTCGTCTACAACTAAAATTACAGGGTTCCCACCTAAAACTAGAAGATAGTTTAAATTTAAATGAATTTCAACAACAAAACGGAAATAGATGTCAACAAATGGTGCTTTTCAATTGCATGATAATCAAAAATGGTCTTTGAATCGAGTGATCACCGCAAAGCTTAGACAATGATTATTCAAATGAAATTTGAAAAAAAAAAATGGAAAAATTAGTTACGTAAACAGGTAGTGCCTCCAGAAATTTAATTAAACATACTTAATTTCCCTGATTTTCCATTTTTACAGAGCTACTCTGATTTCCCTGATTTTCCAGGTTCTCTAGGTATTCCAGATTAGTGGGAACCCTGAAAAAATATATTACAATATACAATTATTATATAGAACAGACAGTGTATGAAAAGTGTTTTATTTATTAACGTTTTAATAATTGATTTAGAAAGAAATAATATAGAGCTGTATAGATGTATCTATCCATTACAATGAACTGCTTCTGCCTGTCAATAAAAGCACCTGAACTTCATTTAATAATGCATTTTTGAATAATGGTAAACTTCAGCACACATTACTAAAACCTGTAGCGCAATGTGTTGGCTTCATTTTCTTATTGTAAGTGGTTGCTTTTTTGATAATAAAATATAGGATCCATACCGTTATTTAGGGCATGATTTCTATAGTCACAATTTTCATGACAAAAGCATCAAGTTAACAAGGGATTGCACATAAAAATGCAATATATTTTTTTGCATATTCAACCAAAAGATGTTAAAAAGTCTATTTATCTTATCGCAAAATTCTTCTTATAGTAGTTACATTATTAAATTTGAAAAACAGAATATTAGATCAAATTAAAACTTATACTTAACATATAACTTCAAAGAAAAACAAATTTAATGAAAACTAAAACAAGCCTATCAGGCCATTATTCAAGGAAAAAAAATTACTCTTACAATGTGTCTAAGAATTACTGCTCACAGTAGAAAACCTCTGCTATTTTTCTTTTCTTTTTTTTAGGAAGTTACTCATAAAAATCTGCTTGTAATAATCACTTTGTCAAAATTTAAATTTTGATGTACCTACAGGGTGTTCATAAAATAAAAAATGTACAATAATTAAAAAGTTTAAATAATATTGGAAACATTATAATTATTCGTAACCTTTTTTCAAATTCTCTATGACAGCAAATGTTGGCAATACTGTCTCTAATTTTATTTTCCATTAAATCGATATAAAAAATAACATCAGTTGATCTTCCAATTATTTAACAATTTCTGAATATACTGTACATCAATTTGAAGTTTATCTATCGTTATGTGATTATTTTAATATTTTTCTTGAAGAATGACTTCAAGAACATAAAAAATTAAAAAACATTTGTTCTCCCTGGACTGCTGTATGTGCAACACCTTTCATAATTTGAGTGAGGCAACACCTATTTCACTTTATCAAATTTCACTAGGAATCTTTTCATCCTGAAGTTATTTGAAGTAACTTAAAACTGATATAATTGTGTAGTTTAATTAAATGCAATAATTACATAGTTATTAAGAAATTATATGAAATACCAATTATAATTATTACTTGCTACAGTTCATTATGTGAAACGCATACAGCAATTCGCAGATTTTACAAATTATTTATTGTTTAAAGATTTCTAAGTAGATTTATTTATGCTTAAATAAATACTGGAAACCAAATTATGCTGTTAATTTTGGAAATATTTTATATTTTTATAGGATATTGCAATCAAATTTTTTTTTTCAACATCTGGTAATGCTCTAATGGTGCAACCATTAAAGATATAGGAATAAAAGGATTTGTCCAGTTGTTGTTATCTCCCACAACTTTTTTTATTTGTTAGCCAACAGAAAAGTCAAGTATTGCAAACGACAACCCCAGATCTCAAGACCTGTGCTAGACAAAAAGGTTGTTTTAATAGGGTAGTAAATGTAATAAATAATAATAAATGCTTAATTTGTTAGATCTAATCAATCGCAATGTTAAATTTCCTGTCAATCGATAGAATAGAGAAAAACTGACATCATCAACGGTTTCAGCGCATCCACATCTGTTTTTCAAAAAATGTGAAAAAAAAAACAGAAATTTTTGCGTCAACTTGGCCCCCCATTTGCAAGAATATTTAAAACGTGGTTGTACAGAATTGTGTTAATTGTTCCAAACGTACTGTTTAAAGAAATTTGATATTCGTCTGTTCTCCGGAAAATGAGAAAACAAATATTTTAACATGAAATTTTCAGTTTTTCCACAGAACAGATATCAAATTTAAAGGACACAATGTTCAGAACAACTAAAAGAATTCAGCACAACATGAGGCATAACTCGGTTTTTTAATTGTACAAAAAAAAAAAAGAAATGAAAGGACTAAGTTCATGCAAAATTTTGGATTTTTTTTCATTAATTTATTTTCGTAAACACAAAAGCATTAAATAAAATTTCTTTAAACGACACATTTGAAACAAGTAGCACAATTCAGTCCAACCACATTTTTTAATTTTCGAGAAAAATTGTTCAGTAAGGTCAAGCCAACTTGTTTTTATTAGGTGTTTTTTTTCTGTTTTCTTTATAGGGCACATCATTTGAAACAAATAGCGCAATATAGCACATTAATATACAATTTATTTTTATTTGAATTTTTACCGCACAATGTAGCACAAAACCGGCACATTTAACGCCTTTATTTTTAACATTATCATAAAATGGGGGAGGGCTAAGTTTACGCCCATTACTATTTGATACAAACATCTAGGTATGTTAGGAAGGCCAACTCCTTTAGAGAATCTTATAAATTATTTGAAAATTAGAAAACTACTTATTGAATTAATGAGAAAACAGAAAAGAATATGTCATATTGAAATAATTTAACAGTAACTATCAAATTTTAAAAAAATACAACTCCTATTCTCATTAAAGTAATGATACCTTTTGTTGACATATTTTTGTATATATATATATATATATATATATATATATATATATATATATATATATATATATATATATATATATATATATATATATATATATATCTATTTTTTTTTTTTTTTTTGATTTCTTTTATAACTTTATTTGAAGAGAATATAAAATATTTCAAAATTTAATTAGATTGACAACTATAAAGCAATAAAAGTAGAGCACCTTAGAGTAAAAAAATTTATAATTTTGTATAATTTCAGAAAATATTATTTATTTTCAAATACAATTTTTTTTTTCTTAAAAATGTTTGTACCATAATCCACGTTTGGCGCCCATTCAATTAATGTTATTCACTTTTTAAAAGAATAGTGTACATGGAAACGTTGATATTTAATTTGTGATTTAAAGATACTAAAATAAAAACTTTTAAAATAATCACTGTGTGCATGCTTCAACAATTCTACATATAAAAAAAAATGTTTCTTTTACCATGCATTAATACACTTTTACTGACAGTTAGTGCAGTATTACAATGGATTCCCTACCATCTATCTACCCCAAGAAATTATCTCTCTTTAATTTTTTATAGATAACCTAACACAAACAATTTTATGAAACTAAAATTACTGATACTTCAGCTAAAAACTATGTAAGGTGTAACATACCTGTATGGATGTTTCAAACAGCCATACGAATCTCTGTATCTTCCATACAGGGTTCCATAAGACACTCCCAACAGTTCGGCGGCCACTTTCATTTCAAGGTTCTTGGTCTTAATAGCGTCCATTACCCTCTTGGTAAATGGTTCCTCCCAGAACTGCTGTCGACGCCCGGTGTTTAGGTAATCGTTCATTTTGATAACGTCCGGCCACTCTTTCTCTAATGCGGGTGTTAAGAATGACTGTGACCCTGATGTGGTTACATTGGTGACACTTTTTGATTTGTTATCTCGCTCGTTTTGTAGGGAGAAGGAGGTGTTACTTCGATCATCCACAATCACGTCTTCATCTTGATTCTAAAAAGGAAACGTCCATATATAACTGACATTTTTAGTCTTCAAATGGAATTCCTTAAGTATGTATTATAAAAAAATATTAAGGGTGTCTGGAATAAGAGTGCAATCCATTGTTTACATGTAGGAGTGTGGAAGTTTTGTTTTCTTTATATTTTTCTATCATTTTTTCTGTATAAATGTGCATGAAACTAGAACAGTTTGTAAATAGTATTTTTAAAAAAACATATTTTGAACAATTTCTGTACCTAAAAATTTGTTGGTCAAACCGCTTTCTGTCGTTATACATTCGTTTTACTTCCCTTTGAATATTCGCAGGTGGCATGAGATAACATTCCTGTTATTTGTTAAGCTCTATATTATTCAGTGCTTAAATGTCAAAAATTATTTGTATTTGTAGAAAAACGCTATTTTAAGAATAGGCGCCCTAAAGTCTGTATTTCTGCACAATTTTTCAACAAATATAAAATTATGTAAACAGAGAGAAATTGGGAGACCAATATCAAAATATATGTATGTTTGTAGATTTTATGTCAAGATATTGTAAAGCCAACAATGGTCGCATTCAGCAGAACAAAGTTGATCAGGTAGCGATCTTTAAAACTGATCCATCGCTTGGAGTTCTGCTGAACGTGCTTTTTGCGCATTTACCCATTTGACAGATGATAGTCTTGTTTTGTTTGTGTTTTGTGGATAACCTTAAAAAATAAAATCACAATTTTGATTTAATAAATAATTAAAATGGATAATGTTGATGTTAATGTATAAAAATATTGATAAATTAATAGAACGAGACCCAAAATGTAATGAACAGATATAAACCTTACCACCTTAGAGCCGTTGATGAAACACAGAACTTCCATTAACATTATAACTTTGGTCCTTAAAATCATAGGTAATCATTATTTCTTCTCCTGGGTTCATTTTGATTTTATTATTCAAAATAAAAGTTAAAGCAAATTCAAAATTTTTAAATTTAATTTTAACCTAAAAGTTTTGAAAATGACAGTTGACGGATGACACAAAATAGTGGTTGATGTATCAGTGATCAGTAGCGTAGCATAATTTTATTTCGCTCGAAAAAATAGCGACCGCTACGGGAGCGCTCCTAACTGATCATTTAACAAAACAGGCGTTCGGCAGAAAATTGATGATCGCTCCGGTAGCACTACGTTCTGCTGAACGCGACCATTGTGATTAATTGTTTTAATTGACATTTGTTATATTTTTCAGAAAAAGAAAACTGTATGAAGAGATGCCTTTAAAAAGGAAGTAATACCTTCTCAAAATATTTGCAGTAAGGCAATACGAATCCATTAGACACAAACAAAGTGATAGAAAAATGTTTATTATTAAGTCTGTTCAAGCAAGGAATCCAGACTGGATCCAAACAGAAAAACCTTTGTCCAACTACTTCTTGCACGATGTTTACTGAAAACAAATTCGTAACTTTACTGGTTGAATATTTCTGACAGTTTGAAACCATTCTGGATTCCTTGCCTGAATAGACTTATTATAAAATTATTATCTATATATATTTGACTCAGTTTAAATTTTAATAAAGTCATTAAGGAAGCAATTTATGAAAAAAATGAACAGGAAGTAAATTCTGATGTTCCATGTTTGTCCTCAGGATTCCAGAATTTCAAAAATCCAGTAAATCCAGGATTTAGCATAATGTCATAATTTTCTGACAGTAAAGGTGTACAAACTAATTTTTTTATTTCACATTGATTATATCCTAAACAGTGATCAAAAATTGTTTCATGTTACTGCTGTATTATTACATTATATTTTAAAAAATTGATTAATATTATTAATCATACGTATAACAATATATATATTTATAATTTATTAATATAATTTATATGAATTGATGACTGTGTCTGAATGACATATCTGTGTATTAACATTATTAATAATAGTAATTTCTGCATTAGAAAAAAACTTAAAATGGAAAACATTATGTGTATTATCAGTTTTAATAAATAATGACATAAAAGTTGATGTTTTTCTTTTCCTCAATACCTCATGGCAACTAATAAATTCTAAATTTTTATTTTTGTAATTCATGAGTAACGTTAGAATTTCATGGGGTGGTTGTTACAAATCTGATGTTTGTAAGCACAAGCTTTTTATTACTTAGGGCTGTTCTGGCTCTTACTTCACAAAAAAATATGTGGCTTGCTTTAAAAATACCATTTCAACTGAAAAGGTTATGATGTCACTAACAGCTAATGGTTAGTAAATGCATATCATTTGTTCGTCTACATACATAAAATAAAAGGAAATTAATTTTAATCACTAAAGAATAAATAAAAACACAATCTTACATATAAAACATCTCCTATAGACTAATTTGGTAATTGTGCCATCTATTAATAGGAGGAACAACTAAATTCTTATAACACCGTCTTCTTTGTATTTATCAGAAGATTTCTCTAATAATGTCTCATAGTCTATTACATCATAAGCTTAATGACAATCGCATACTAATTTAAAAAAATCTTGATATTCAAATAAAACTATACCTAAGAAGTTATTAGCACTGCACAGTGATTATAAAAAGAAATATGTGTATTAAAAATATGCAAATAAAATAAGTCTAATAAATTTGCACATTGCAAAATGATGAAATTTTACTACTTAACGACTGATTTGATAAAAGAGTAGGTGAACAATAAAAAAAAAATGATAGTCTTATATATAACATGACCCTGAAAAATAGTTATCCATAATATAATTTTTGTTTGCAGAATAGTATTCAAAAACAAAACTATACATTCTTTTGCATAAATCGCATTAGACGATCAAATTAAATTCAATCTGGCTTTTCCTGATTAAATATATATTATTTTTAGTTAATCTATACCACTGCTATTTCAACCAAGAAAATATCTCTGTATATTTTAAATTTACGTGGTAAATAATTTAAATATTAAATGTAACAATTCAATTCATATTTTAAAAAATACTTCATTGATAATATCAAACAAAAATTTTAAATATAAATATAATTTTATTAAGGATGACATCAGTAATATAAATAAGCAAATCAAAATGAAAACGATTTTGAAGTGTTTACATCTGTCTTAAACAAGATATTTCTGCAAAAGCACTTCATTTTTTAAGATAAAAAATCTCAATCTTCAATTTTCTAAATAACTCATTTCCAAAAAAATATATATATCAATGACATAAGAATATGATGCTGCTGTTTTAGTACAAGAACTTATAAAAATCAGTTAATCTAATTAATATTACTGATGCATGTGAATGATGAATAATAATTACTATAGTCGACTTCCAAAATTGTAGAGAGTGACTAATGTTATAAACCTGCTCACAATTTATAGCAGTCAACACAAAGAAATATACATTTTTCCTACAAAATCGTGTGCCGCAGATCTCTGAGAGCATACCCGATTACACAGCTTCTGCTACGCATGCGCTGCAATTAGTACACGTTAGTACGCATGCGCTGCTGCTTTTGATTGGCTGAGACGAATTGTCGGATCCAACTGTTTCGTTTCCAGCGCTATCATGGGCGCGTATATCGTTCGGATGATGTATGAAGAGTTTAGAGCGAGAGGTCAAAATATGAGTGTAAGTGATGTTGAAATACGTATTTTATTAACAAAATTCTACGTGAATAGGATATGTGTGCAAATAAAAAAGTAGTAAAGAAGTACAACTGTGAAACGGAAAGTAATGGAAACTCGCGGAAAGAAGATTGTACTTTTAAAATGAGTTCTCCAAAAAAAAATTTTATTGCTATACCTTACAAAATGAAACTCAGTCCGTATAAATTAAATCGAAATGAGTATACTAATAGAAAGGACGAAATAGTGATATGGTAAAGAAACTTTTTAAAATAAATATTAAAAAATAAAAATCTGGATCGAAGAATATATTAAATTCTGACAAAACATGGGCGTATGAGGATCATAAAGAAAGCGGTATGGTATGATATAATAAGTGTTCATGTGACCGTTATAGTCACAGTGCTAGTAACTAATAGTAAATAGAGTGTATGTATTCTAAAGCCTTTTGTCCTTTTGAATTCGGAATTCGCAAATATTTGCCGATTTATTTAATAGTGGAAAAATCTCTATTTGTAACAAATTTTGTGAACTACCTATCCTATTATCAAATTGCAATTGTCAAAAGTTGAGATTTTTCCGCTATAAATAATTAAAACAGAAGTTGCAAAATTCGTGCTAAAATCCGTGAATTTCGCATCCATGAGGAGAAGGCTTAAGTGTGATATCCGCGGAGTGCGCATCAGGTAGGTGTAAGTAGGTGGTGGTGGGCAATCGCAGTCCAATAGGACGGCATTCTACTTTGTAGAGAGGATGACACAGGTGGCACATTTAAAGTAAATTGTTAATGTGCTAGGTTCAGCCGACGTCAACTTATTTTTGATAATTTTATGTGCTTTAACCCGTCTCAAGTGGCACGTTTAGGTAATCATACCACACGTATATTTTTTATATCTAATCGCATTCAAATTTAGTACGCCTATGAAATATTGCTCCCCGCATGCTTCGCCCATCGCGCTAGTCTGTAAGCTAGCGATTAGTCACTCTCTACAATTTCGCCCGCTGACTATATTATGAGTACCTACCACTTCTTTTTTAACTTTCACAGGTGGTTCCTCGTTTTCTGTATTTTCCGTGGCTTCGTTTGCTGACTGCTCTTCTTCCCAAATATTTAAGTCATGTTCGCTGCTAGACATAGCATCATTGGAATAAGCGTCTTCTTGGGCTCCCCCCGTAACATTCATTATCCTGGGCGTCGTAAAAGTTTGATCGTAGTCGTCTATCGGCGGTCGACCTCTTTTTCGTTTATTGGATGGCGAATCGAATTTTGTGGTGGGACTATCCATGACAGCCTGAACTTGAGGTATAGCAGTTTGTACTCCATTCGAATTTGAATCACTGTTTCCAGGCTGCTGTTCTTCATCCCGCCAAGAAACCTCGGCTAGACCCTTTATCCTAAGCTCTTCTGCTGTTTTTAAGAGAGTTGCAAGATGACACTAAAAATATACCATGAAAATCAGTATCAATTGCAATCTTTTGAACTTGTAGTTCATAGTGATACTACATACTTTCATACACCTCTTCATTTTTGATGTACATGCTTTTGCAATAATAATGACACTCCCTCAAAACAGTTTTTGAACTTCTGGAAGTTCTGAGTAGAAATTGTATTAAATATCTATTGGTGAGTGAAACAACTAAAAACAAATGTTCAAAATTGAAAGTAGATTTCATTACAAATAAATCAGCAGTTCACAAGAAATCATAACATTCATTGTAAAGAGTCTCATTATTATTGCAAACGATTGTACAGGGTAAAATTTACAAAAACTACTTTTAAGGGATTTTTTGCATCTGGAAAAATATCTAAGATATCGGAATAATGAAAATTGCATAGAGTTTTTACCTAGAGTTCAGTGGCGTACTTGTAATTTCTCTACAGGGTCTTTTTTAAAATATGATCCAAACATACATTTTTTTTTAATGGAACACTCTGTATATTTGTATGCCATTCAATTGCATTATTTTTTTCCTTGTGTGTATAATGATATATAGCAGTTGCTACTTTACATTTTCGGAATTGTCAAAAAACGTTAAATTGATAAAACTGCCTGGATGACTACTTAGAGCATAGTTGGCCATGCAATTTTACATAATTATTATATAACATTTGTTCATAAACTCTACCTTAGTTACTTAAAGTAAGTTAAAAACGTATGCGTTTAAACAAGGCAATTAGATAATAAATAGTATTTTATGCTATATCTAGCGGATCTTTAGCACCACAACTAATTATATACAGAATGTTCCTAAATAATATGTGAATATTTTAAGGGGGCGATTCTACATCGAAAATTAATGATATTTTGCTTTATAAACTATGGTCCAAAAATGTTCCGTTACAAAAATACATGGTGTTAAAGCTTTAGAGAAAAAAAGGAGAATTAATATTTTCGAAACCGCTTTAGATATTTTCATGATATTTGGTATGTGGTGACTATTAATAAAGGTGCATATTTTGCAATATAATTTCAATCTATCAATCTTTAACAGTGGCGTGCGCATGAACAGTGACTAATATTTTTAAATAAAAAATGATACGCCAATGGTTTTCTCCCAGATAAAAATTATTTTTGAATTCTCCGTTCAATTTGAAAAATAAGAGCCCTCTCGAGTCTTTGGACTGCAATGCGTCGTTTTTGAGAAAAAAAATAAAAACCATTGGATTGTCCAATAGAATTCATGCAATTATTAAAGGATACAATTTTGCAATAAATCTAGTTGGCCTGGAATATGTCACTTGCTTTGTGATTTGACATTTCAATCAATTTTTTGCCGTTAAAATCTTTTTGCTGCGAATTTCTTATTTTTACAAAGTCGCTAATAATGGTAATAATAATTTTCAATAATTTCTGTAATAATGCTTTGTTACTATTATTACAGAAATTATTAGTTTTAATTTAGGTAGTTGTAATATTATGTTATGGTGTTATGTTGTTAGTTGTGGTTGTTTTCTATCAAAATTGTATCCTTTAATAATTATCTGAATTCTCCCAGACAATTCAACGGTTTTTTTATTCTCTCAAACGGCGAATTGCAGTCCAAAAACTCAAGAGGGATCTTATTTTTCAAATTAAACGAGAAATTCAATAATAAGTTTTATCTGGGAGAAAACCATTGGCATACCATTTTTTTCTTTAAAAATATTAAAGTCAGTGCTCGTGCGCACGCCACTGTTAAAAATAGAAATTATGTTCATATTGAAAAATATGCACCTTTGTTAATAGCCGCTACATACGAAATTTCATGGAAATATCTAAGGCGGTTTCGAAAATATTAATTATTTTCCTTTTTGTTTTCCTAAAACTTTAACATCACGTATTTTTGTAACTGAACATTTTTGGACCATAGTTTATAAAACAAACTATCATTAATTTTCGATGTAGAGTCACCCCCTTAAATATTCACATATCATTAAGGAACACCCTGTATAATAATACAATGTGTCTTAAGAATAATATTCATTAATATTGAAAAAAAATCTATTTTATAATTTCCTATTCATGATTATATGTTAAATATTCACCAAAGGGAAAATTTAAACAGTGTTTAAATATTAAATATTTTTTAAGACTTTTTTAAATGACTGATAATTATTTTTTTATGTTTGTTTTTATTACTTTTCGAATGTTATTCAATTAAAGATATTTATAAATGTTTTTATTGGCTAATATACCAAATTATTTTTTGTGTTATTAGAGAATATTATTTTTAGAATTATTTATATAATTATATAAAAATGCATAGCCAACTATGCACCACTCAACATCAGTATTATCAATTTACTGTTTTTTGACAATTTCCAACAGTAAGTATTATATTATGAAGGGAAAAAATAATGCAACTGTATGGCATGTAAATATACAGAGCATTTCATTTAAAAAATGTATGTTTGGGTCAGATTTAAAAAAAAAACAAACTGTAACGAAATTACAAGTACGTCACCAAACTCTACATAAAAAACTCGTATCGAAAGCAATTTTCACCACTCCGATATATCAGCTATTCTCTGAGATACAAACAACCTCTTAAAAAGTAGTTTTTTTTAATTTCGTCCTGTATTTCAAATACGAAGAAGTCAATGAAAGTTCTGATTGCGGCATCTTCAATTTCTTAAAAAAGTAGTCCACAACCACTCTTTAATAGTATACTGTATAGGAATATTTATTATTTATCCATATATGTAATTTGTTTTTTTGATATTTGTTATGTAAGAGTAGATTAAAAAATAAATACCTACTTACAAAATTATACTTTAAAAACTGTATTACTATAACATAATTACTTGACAAAAATTCTAAGAAAAATCCAATTACATTAAAACATGTACATAAAGAACCCAAGTAAACAAATAAAAAGCCTGGTATGTTGCAAAACTATAAGAATATTAAAAATAAGTATACTTTGACTTTTTAAGAATGTGAAATAGCACCAACGCCATTTTTGGCACAAACCAGTCCCTATTACAATTTCTGTATAAAAATAACAATGAGTTCATGAAGTTTTTTGACCTTGTAGATTATTATTTCGAAAATTAGGAAACGTGTTCTTAGAATTACTGTTGCACCATCATTTAAAATAATAACTACTGCAAATAATTACAAATGAAAAATATTTCACAGCTCAAAAAGATTATTACAAGACTGGTATTTAAAAGGAAAGACAATCTTTGTTTATTTTTGATGAGCAAAGCATTAGTCACTGTGTTAATCTTTCTATGATTATAAATAAACTGCTATGTAAAAAATATTTATGCTGACAAAATATATAAAGTATATAATGCCTGTATAGAAACAGACATGTTAATATTGTTGACTACAAGGCTCAGTATTATCTTTACATTAATAATTCCTTCCCAAGTGTGAAAATATGCTTGTAATTCACCAATTAGAATATATTGAGCAATTTATAAAACCGTAAATATCTCAAAATGAATATTATTTTGTTCTACACCAATAAGGCATGTACAACATTTGTATATACCTAAATGTAATCTATTTATTTCCAAGAAGTTTTGATTTGTCAAACAATTTAAACAAAATTGTATTTAATAAGAATATTCTAGAATTACAATAACAAAACATCAACCCACTACACTTTTACCTACGTACAAAAATAATGTAGAATGGAAATATTATATACATATATACTTCTAAATTTATAGGAAACGGAGTTATGAAATTATATCAAGTATATCTTAAACAACCACAATATAGCCAACTATTGTAGGAAAGGAGGAAGTTATGAAACTTGGATTATGTTGATACTAATTCGTAACAATATAAAAAGAGTTAAGATATAAACCAAAATGATGTCATAGAAAACAACAAATTCTTTAGACTTAAAGATTACATGTAAAATTTTATAAAATAATAAGGCTTGCCAAATCTATATACTTAAAAATTAATATATCTGAGTTATATAAATGAAATACTGTGTACCTTTCATAAATTCCTATATTCACAAAAGCAAATACCTAAAATATAGTAGAAAATTTAAAAACACTGTATTATTTAATAGGTAATATTTTATTTGTTATTAAACAGATGTAGGCATTATTGCACATCCATCTATTTCATTCTATCTCTACTTATTTCTCTTACCACAACAAACAAATTTTTTCAAGTATAGATAAGAACTGATAACGAGAAAGGTAGTACTATTATTTAGGATTAGTATGTAATAAAATTATCACATTTTTTCATTCTTTACTTGTATTAATCCGAAAACGGTTAAACGGTTAAAGATAAAAATATCATGTCATATTTTTTAAATCATAAAAAAGAATAATTCAACAATATACAGGGCGCTCAACATCTGCACGCCACTGTGCTTCCATTAACTTATGAAAAGGGTTCAATTACTACAATTTTTATTCGAAATTTTATTTTATATCTCTAATAATAACGATAACAAAGGGTGGCCTAAATATAGATGATAAATAACCCTTTACTTCGTCCTGTAGCTACACCGTTAAATAAACAGAATAAAACAATTTTGTTAGAACAAAAATATAATATCAAATATAATATATACTCGTAAAAATGGAACACTATATTTTTTATAGCTGTATTGTGGTTGTGGAAGAATATTTCACTAAACTGTTGGAAGATAAAAAGTTCTCAGTAAAATACCATTTGTGCATGTAATGTGTGTTTTTCTGATTTTTAAGAAATTAAGATAAACACAGAGGTGAACACTGGGGAAACACTATACACAGAAGCCAAAAAAGATTAAAGAAAATCATTATTATAAGAAAATTTAAAGGGGAAATCCACATAAATTTAGAACAACTAATTTGAATACAATTAATATTCAACCATCGTTAATTTACAAAATAAAATTTTCTTAATAACCACTGGCAGAAAATAGTTCAAATATTAAAAGTAGACATGTATATAAAGAGCAAACAGAGGTACTCTTTCAGTTTAGTGAATCGGTAACTGTTCAAATATACAAAAACAAAATTGATCTGCAACATATGTTACTTATAAATATTGATTTATTATAATTTATATCGCAATTTATAGACAGCACAACTAAACTAAAAACAAGATAAGGCATAAACAATATTTAATTAAAATTTTATATCTGACAAAAACAATTCAAACATTAAGTAAAATATGGTTCACTTTTTCAATATTTTTATTATCAATTTTTATATATTTTCAGATAATTATTTTCCATGTATAACAAATTCCAAGGTCAAACAAAATTTCAAACAATTTTATAAGCTACATGCTAACAGAAATCCGAATAGATCTTACATGAAAGTTAATTGAAGGTCATTTTTTAATTTCTATTTGAAACAGTTTTTGCTATTATTCTTAGCACACAAACAGTATGAAAGAATCAAAAACAATATACTTATTTAAAAGTTTCACAAATAAATTCAAATTTTGTTGGTTTTAACATATTGTATGACCTATGTGTAAAATGTTAGGCTAGTTATGCAGATAAACATTCCATATATAGGTATACAGACACTTTACATAATACCTAGTTATGTGGATGTAAAAAAATTGTATGATAAGATGAATACCATCGAAAATATTATTTATCAACTTGTAAAGTTTTATCTTGATTTTAAGATCATAGTATTTAGTTGATAAATTATGAGTGTAAAAATTAAGTACATCAAAATTACAAAAAACTATTATAGAATATTTTAACTAAAAAATTACGATTATATTTTCAAATTAATCTGACATGGTAAAAAAGGAACAGACATTACAAAGTGTTGAGTCATTTAGTTCTCATATAAAAGTTCATTTTCAATTTTAATCATTTAATTGAGTACCTATCTAATATAAAAAGCTATGAATTATTAGATCATTCAAATATTCAAATTCAGTGTACAATGTATTTTTTAAAGTGCCTTATATTTACTAATGAATTTAAAATGTAAAACTAATTCCAAAAATAAATATGACTATGGTAGGAATGTATGACTTAATTTTAATATCCCTTATACAATATGAATGAAACAGGAAAATTATTGAAAATGATATTTAAATGGTAACTTGTACCAAATCTAAATGAAGAAACTAGGTGCAAAACTACATATTTATAATCAAATTTTATATCGAAGGTTGTAAGTGATTGTAAAACTATATAAAAAACAATTTCAATAAATATTATTTATTTTAAACCAACTCACTTATTTATCAACATTGAAATGACTTAAACTAACTTTCTGGAGATACATAATATTATAAATATCGCTGAGCTTAGTTTACAAGTTTCCTATACTTATAACAAAAATCTTTTTTTACTTTTAATTATCATCAAAGATATGACATAAAAATACAATAAGGTACTAGTTGTCTTAAATTTCACAAGGTAACGTTATTTGAATAGCAATTACATTCGGTACTCTCGTAACTCAACAATAGAAAAGAAGTAACTGTAACATATTATGTATGTATCATTTAATAATCCATTGACATTTAAAAGGCCTAAACAAATAGTCTTCGATAGTTGGATATAAGAAAGGCCTTGATTATAAATTTGTTCTGGAAATACTTGTTTGGGTATTTTATTTATTACTACCAATAGTTATTTTATTTTAACATTCCTTCTTGTTTTTCTGTTTACAGTAGGTACCTACATCAGGTGATCACTGTTTTGATTTCACCAATAGAATTTTAAAAACATACCTCCTTAGTATATGAAACAGCAACCAAAGCTACATATTATCTGCTGCAATAATTAGTGGACATAATATGGATAAATAATAAATAGGTAGTATGAATGTAATGTGTACTTTAACTTAAGATGATCCGGGTAATATTTAAAGTACTTACATGTTCTACGTTAATTTCTCCTTTGTACATAAACTCAACTAAACATTTTATATCTACGTATTTTACATCTTTCATAATTAATATGGGATCCTTTTCTTCATACTGGGAAAGAATTGTTTCAAAATATGTACTACATGCGGATAAAACAATTTTGTGGGCTTTTATTGTTCTTCCTTCACATGCCAATGTGACATCACAAAATGCTTCTCGTTCCAGGAGCTGAGAAAACATAGTTTGCAAATTTGAATGATGGTACCTCCATCTTAAACAATACTGTTGAGGCAGCATTTTGTAAAATTTTTGTTGGTTATGTTGTAAAATGTTATAATTACACTTTATTTAATAAATATTTACAACGTAAAACGTCAATTTTTTATTAAATATCTTCAAGTCACCTTTTAAAGAACTTCAAAACATCAAAAATAATCAATACTTGCACTCTTTTTTAATTCTTTTTAAACTCCATAGTTCGCGTTTTTAAAACACAAAAACATTACACTAACACAACACACCTACAACTCATTAGTTTTTTTAATTGAACTAATTCAAAGTTCACACGACCTTTTCTCAAAATTTGAAGACGCGTATATAAATGTTCAGTCATTTGGAAAATTCCAACAAAAAATGTGTCCCTTAGTTTTTTATGAGTCAGTGAGCCAATAGAAACCACGTAAGACCCCTATAAACCATGTATAGTCTGTATATTCGCCGGGCCAAGCCTTTAAGGCAAATCAATACCCGTTCGTCTTAAAAAATGACCGTACAAAAATGCTCAACATTTTTCTAGATTTCTCTCAATTTAAATCTAACACACGGCGAACGCGAAAGATAGCTTCAACTTCAAAGAAACAACTATCTTTTTAGGCTAAACTAACGGCATCGAGTACACAGTAACGCAAACTCAAAACGGGGTCAAAAATTGTACTAGCTACGCTGACTGTACCGACAGTAATTAGGCCTTTCATATTTATTTTTATAAACTTGAGATTTTTCAGAACCTGGGAAAAGAAAGAGAAAATCTATACATTGACAAGTTCAACGATCGCATTCTTTAATAAAGCATTAGAAAATTGTCACAAAACAAGCGTAAATTTCCCAAGCGGTATCATTTTCATACAAATTTATACATGGTAAATGTTTAAGAACATTTTTTCTATAATGACATGCAAACAAGTATTTAAATTCTTAATTAAAGTATCTATCTGTCTTTATCATGGAATTTTTTGAAAAAAAACGATAGAAAGAGATAACCTAATATGTCGTAAAGAAAACATATGACTAAAAAACACTAGAAATTACATGAAGTTTGTCACAAAATATAATAGATTTTAAAAACCTCTAGCTAGAGACCACGTTCCTTTCTCTAGGTTTATCCACATTATCCATATTTTATTTTATAATTTACCTCACAAAATATTACACATTTATATTAAAACGGTTGAATGATACAAAAATTGTTCAAAGTTCTATAGTGTATCTCTAGATTGATGATATATAGAGAAATCATAGATAGCATTGCAGAATATCCGCAGAAGGAGTCATTTTGGTTCGTTACCTTCACGTCGATTTGGCACACGATGCTTATACCATCGTCTCCTAAATTGCAGCAACCGTGTATTATATAGAAGATGCAATTTAGTAGACGATGCTCAAGGTCTATTGACGATGCTTATGCTTACTGCTAACATAGAATGTCACGAAACTCTTTTGAGGTAATTTTCTAAAGCGAGAACCAAAATGGCAGCGCCATTAGAAATTGCCGCGATATTTATGATAAGTACGATTTTAGATTTAAAATAGCACCATATTGATGACAATTTTAAAGAACTGGTTTATCTGTAAATAGAGAGTTTTAGACTCATGCTTTGCAATAGAATTTAAAAGTACCATTTATTCACTACTTATTTTAGAATGCCGTCAACGGTTATTTGACATCCACAAACGTTAATACAACTTACACTTACAACGGAGCGATATAAAACAGCTGTAATAATTAATTATGTACATAAAATACATAATTCTTTATATAAATGTTATATTCATCTGATATACCTGAGATGGTTCTTAAATTCTTACATAAATTTCTTAAAGTAAGAAGAAGAATCACCTTACAAAATAACTAATTCAGTATTTTTATTTGAAAAACTGCAAACTTCTTTCCATTTAACTAACTCTACTCGTGAATTCCAATTCAATTTCAATTCAAAAGGATCTTATTATTGAACTTAAAAAGTATCGATACTTTGTATCAATCTGGATCGTAAACAGAGGTATATGATATACTAAAAAATAATTTTTCGATCCGGGGTGGAAAGGCCACATTGACAACCAAAAAAAAAACACATCTTGCCGTAAGTTGTTGCGATTAGAGAATTTCGCAGTTTTCCTTTATTTTTCGCTAAAAATTGTAAAATGTTATATCGAATCGCATGATCCATACCTGACAAAATGTATCGATACTTAGATTGTATCGCCATCACGGATTTCTTAAATTAATTTAAGAAATCTGTGATTGCCACAGAATACAACTTATCGCTATAAAATATTGAGTATCGAAGACTTTAGTATCGATACTCTAAACAATCGTATCGTATCGTGCATCCTTTTTTATTTAAACTATTGGCAACACTTTTTGGTTTCAACTGATTGATTCAATTGATTGAGGTTATGTTATAATTATTTTTCAACTCTTGTTTACTTGTTACATGTTTCATAATTTTTTGTAATTCTCATTTAATTTCTGGTCATTAGTTTTGTATACACTTAAAAAATGTCGGACGACGATGAAGTGCAATATATTAAAAAGCAAAAAACGATTCATTATGGCTCTTTGGAAGATGCCGAAAGAGCCAGACTAGAAGCACAAGGCGAAACTAGTAATGATTCAGAACCTCCACCCACATCTACAACCCCTCAAGTTCAAGAGTCTTCAGGTAAGTGTTTGATGTTACTTAGATATGCCAATGTTTGATAACTTATTTTTTTTAGAATATATGGAACTGGAAGAGGCAATGTCGAGAGACAAACAAGCACTATTAGAAGAATTTGAACGTAGACGTAAAGCTAGATCGATAAATGTATCTACAGATGATGCAGAAGTAAAAAGAAACCTGAGACAGTTGGGAGAACCTATTTGCTTATTTGGAGAAGGACCAGCTGATAGAAGATGTAGACTAAGAGACATTTTGAGTCGGTAAGACCTCATATTCACTACTTACAGTCACGATATAATTAATGTGAAAACAAATCTATATACATATTTCCATATTTTGTAGAATTGGAGAAGACGCAGTTATAAGACGAGAAGCAGAAGAAGAAAGAAAGCTTTTTGAAAAAGACCAGGAGACAACATGGTATCACGAAGGTCCTGAATCTTTAAGAATAGCAAGGTTGTGGATAGCAGAATATTCATTGCCCAGAGCAAAAGCACGATTGGAAGAAGCAAGAAGAATGGTCGACATACCAGCAGCAACGAAAACAGCTAAAACCCAGGAACTTCAGAAGAAACTTCAAGCTATGTCGATATATTCAAGTCAAGTTGGTGATACAAGGCCAATATCATTTTGTCAGTTTAGTCCAAACTCCAAATTATTGGCCACTGCATCCTGGTAAGTTGAAATAATTTATTTTTCACGATTTGATCCTAAATAAAATGGTTGGAAATCTGCAGGAGTGGTTTATGCAAAGTTTGGTCGGTACCAGATTGTGAGTTAAAACAAACACTTAAAGGACATACTTGTAACGTAGGAGCAATTATTTTTCATCCGAAAGCCACTATTAGCCAAGAAGAAAACATATGTAATATGGCTTCATGTGCTTCAGATGGATCAGTTAAACTTTGGGATTTTAAAAGGTAATGTGCAACCTTAGTTTTCAATTAAATTTTATTAAACATGTCACCTTAATTTAGAATTGTGTATATTTTAGCGAGGAACCTATTGCTGACATAGAAGGGCATATGCCTCATAGGGTATCAAGGCTGGGATTCCACCCTTCTGGAAGATTTCTTGGTACATGCTGTTACGATAACTCCTGGAGGTTATGGGATCTTCAACAATGCACTGAAGTTCTCCATCAGGAAGGACATGTCAAACCAGTGTACTGCATTTCTTTTCAAATTGATGGTTCAGTTTGTGCAACAGGGTAAGTTAATATAATGAAAAATTTAATAACTTTTTCTTCCACTACTTGGTTTTGATTTGTAAAACTTAATTTTTGCTCTTCAAATAAGTATAAGTTATGCAGACAAATTCAAATAAAATGTATTAAAATAATATAAAGTATGTTGTATATAAATACTTACATGTATGTATTACTTTCAATCTTTCTGGTCGTTACATTTTGGTACACACAAAATCTCAAATCTCATGCTTTATGTTTAAATATCACCATTGTCAATGCACAAAGTTACTTTAGCTGTATTTGGTATTCAAATCGAATGCAGCAAGTGTAGTGTAGCTAGTGCACACTAGTGTAGTGAGTGGAAGATAGAACAAACAATTTTGGGTAGAAGTGTAAGATGAGTGGTGTAATGTTTGACAGACAAGATAACAAAAATTCATCGTCGTTGCTGCTACTATAAGCAATCTATCTTCATCTTCACTTTCTTATCAGTACAGATCAAGACGGCAATGATCCGCCACCATCCACTTACACGTACCTGATACACACTCGTAGAATAATTGTTAACACACGTATTGCATTTATAATGCTCACATAAGGTTGAAAATACTTTGTTTTAGATACAGTGCACTGTTTCCGGCGGCTGGAAATTGATTTTGGTGTATTATTATAACAAACATCGTCCCAGGTTCCATCTGACAAAACAGTACCATACTTTTGTCATTGTATGACCTTTATTTATCCATGTTCCGTAATCTATAAGTATATAAAATATATTCTTCGATTCAATCTTCGACCTAATATTTCTCTTAAGTTTCTTTGCCATATCACTATTTCGTTTTTTTCTATCAGCATACTCTTTCTAAAATTCTTGTCACGCAAAATTTGCAAAAGCACCCTTCTAGGCAAAGTTTCATTCTGATTTTTTATTTTTTGTAGAAAGTTTATTTTTAAAATACCATACAATACAATTGTTAGCATATTTTGTATCAACCTCTATCTTTCGTCAATTTCGGTTTTGCAGTTATATATTCTTTGTCATTCTATATTGCACGATATACACTACTCACAGACACTCCTGTTAATGAACTACATATTTCGACTGCATCATTTAAACTCATATTTTGGTCTTGAACTGTAATTCTTACATACAATTTTTTATCAATTTTTACTTTAAGAACACACTGTAGTATCATCCATTCTTAAGGCCCCCGTATTTATCTCTATAAAATAGTCAAATTAGCGGAAAGATATATCAAAATTTCTCCACACGCACACCCTTGGCAGTGCGATAGATGGAACAGCTGTATTCGTCAAGGCGTCTCTACCAATAGAAATTAGCCATGCCAATCTTGCACGCTTATTTGCTGCAGCAAAAGTTGTATAATCGGATATGCTATGTGAGGTACTGTTCGGTAAATATATGGACTGCATGTATTTATCTTTGTGTTGACTGTTTTAAATGGCAGCTTATTATAATTGTTAGGCCAGAATAGAATTTCATAAATAGCAAAATTCATGACTGCTCACTATTATGTTGAAAATAAAACAAGTTTACACATTTTTTAACAAAACAGTTTATATTAATTTGTATATAAATTTTGGTCTTCAGCCAATTTAAAGATCCTCTTCAGATGACACGTTAATGAAAACAAGTTATATTAACTACACCCCCCCCCCAAGAAGAATTATTTATCATCCACCCCCCCCCACCCCCGTTTTTTGCAATATAAATAGAATCTTGTAATTTTTTTTATTTATATTATCTTTTTAGGGGTCTCGATTCATTTGGGCGAGTGTGGGATCTGCGAACTGGTAGGTGTATAATGTTTATGGAAGGCCACCTAAAAGCTATATTGGGAATCGATTTCTCTTCCAACGGTTATCATATAGCCACTGCCAGTGAAGACAACAACTGCAAAATTTGGGACTTGAGGAAAAGGTCCATACTTTACACCATACCAGCTCACACCAATCTGATTTCTGACGTGAAATTTCAAAGGGAGAACGGGAACTATTTAGTCACAGCTTCGTACGACAACACCGTAAAGCTGTGGACTACCCGAACATGGCAACCGTTGAAAACTTTGTCAGGACACGATGGAAAAATTATGTCTGTTGACATTTCAACGGACAACCAATACATAGCTACTAGCTCCTACGACAGGACGTTTAAATTCTGGGTTGCGGAACAAATATGAACGTTTTATATTTATATAATTTATTTACAAATTCAGTTGGACGATTTAATATTCCGCATTTGCCTGACTGCAGCGACGTATCTGGCCGAACAACCACTGCTTTGGCTTAGATACTGATCGGAAGGGATTTTGAGTAAAAGTGACAACTGCTGCAGGTTGTCGCTCAAAGATATACCCAGTTCCTCCAGAATGTTGTTTAAGTAACCTAAAATTAAAGTAAGCAATAATTGAAATAAAAAGAAAGATTGTACTATATTGTTAGTAACAAATAATGTTTGTAAATGTTTTTAAGATGTAATAAAGCACTTAATAAAAGGTGTACATTTATTTGTTAATAATTTTTATGACAAAATAATAAAATGAAAGTTTGTCAACTTAATCTTTAAAACTCAAAAAATAATTGAAACAAAGTTGGGAATTAAAATAAATATTGAAAGGTGTTTAATATACAGGGTGTCTGTAAAAGATTTATTTTTTTAAGGTTTAAATCAAGTCACCTTAGTCCAAAATTTTATAGTCGATATACAGGGTGTTGAAGTTGCTGCTTTTCCTGAATAACTTCATTATAAGTTGTGGTGAATACATAAAACTTGGCAGAGGGAAGTTTTCTGGCACGAGAAATTTAAATATGGTCTAATTGTAGAGGGCGCCATCTGCAGTACTTCACATGCAATCAACAACTCTTTAATGTTTTATCTTAAAAAAAGAGGTAAATATCGTTTTGAACAACCGTTTTTTGAATGTCTGGATTCAATTACTAACAAATTTTGGACCAAGATAAATTGGGTTAGATCATATCTTGGCTCCAGGAACATGTGGCAGCAATTTGTCCAGATCTTTTTTAGAGACACTGTACTGGATGTACAGGATGAGTGTTGATACACAGGGTCTCTAAAAAATGTGGCACATATTCCTGATGCCAAATTCATCATCTAGATCTAACCCAATTTACCTTAGTTCAAAATTTGATAATAATTGAACAAAACGACATTTATCAAGTATACAATTTTATAAGAAAATGTCAAATACAAATTATTGGTTAAAAAATCAACACACCAAGGCACAAAAAAGTTATGACAATTTAAATGCATGTGAAGAACTATAGTTGGTGCCCTTTACAACTGATCGCAAATTCAAGGCCATAAGTTTTATATATTTACTAAAATTTATAACCTTTTTATAATCTTGGAAACTATAGGTAACTTGATTTAGATCATATTTTGGCGCTCTGAATATGTGGTAGAATTTTTTCCCAACCTTTTATAGACACCATACAGAGTGTTGAGGTTCCAAGTAAATTATCAGTTTGGAGAATATTTTGAATTTAACAGTAATACTCTGCTGGTCTTCAGAAAAGGAAAAATGTTTATTGTATCAGTTTGAATAAAGTATCTTAAAAATAAACGAAAATACAAAAAATTTTGATGAAACTATCTACATTGTAACTTGAAATAAAATATGCACGCGAACATATTCAGGTAAATTATTTTCCTCTTTTTGGTTAAAACATCAAATAAAGAATTTTGTTAATTAACATATACAAGGTGTGATTTCAAATAAGTTAAGCCTATACAGGGTGTCAGAAAGAATGGGTCAACACTAACCTGGATATACTAGACACCAAAATATTATGTTTGACCTCATCATGCCTTATACGAATGTCGCTGGTTTAAAGAATACAGGGTGTTCAAGTGTTGGAAAAATTATTATGTCGTGGCATTTTTTGATCAATAGCTAATAATTTTGCAAGAATAATAAATCACAAAATATGCTAATATTTATTGACATGAAAATTTGACACGAGCCTACTTAGAAAATCACCACAAAATACATTAAAACTTTTAAATGCAAAGAACTCGGAAACCGATAAAGTTAGGCGACCTAAACAAGAGTACATTTTTTTTGTAGAATTGAATGTTCTAGTGCCTTCTAGGAGCAACGTCAAAATAAGCTTCAAATTCATAATTCTCACACCAAAAAACCCAACGCTACCAATTTTCATTCATCCTATCAAAACTTTCTCAATTATTGAGAAATTTCAGAATAAAATTTAAACCAGCAACATTCGTATAAGGCATGATGAGATCAAACATAATATTTTAGTGTCCAATGATCTTCAGCTTAGTTGTTAACCCATGCTTTCTGACTCACCCTATATAGAATATTTTGAATTTGAACAGTAACACTCAGATGGTCTTAAAAAACACAAAGTTGAATGTACCACATTTGATAGATTAGGTATTTCAAATATAAATTAGAACTAAACCATAAAAATATTACAATAAAACTGTAATAAAAAAAGGCAAAAGTGCACTTGCACATACTCACATACATTTTTTCCATCATTCAGTACCTAATATCATATCTGCTAATTCTTAATGTCAATAAGGAATTTGCATATAAAAAAACAAATTTATCGATAGGCATCAAGAGTAAGCAAGACACATTCGTGTTCTAGTTATGCAAGTAACCACAGAATTTGATTGCATGCTTGACTGAATCATAAACAGTTCATCAATTAAGTGAGGCACAGATTGTCCCAAGTTTGGTGTAATAATTTTTGAAAATTGTTTACTTTACCTTTCACAAAACACTCTTTTTAAAAAAATACCTTCTGGTATTGGTTAAAAAATATTATAGGAACAATTATATAAACTTTAAACTAATGAATAAATTTATGACAAAGTTATAAAATAGGGAAAAGAATTTCATTATACACAATGAAGTATATATTTTAGATGATTTGCATTACATGTGAAGATTATACACAAACTAATAGTACTTACTAATATCATGAGCAAGTTGCCTACTAGCAGGTTGGCTCAACTCACAAATTGATAATATCCTATCGCAAAAACCTTGGCAAGTTCCTCTCGCAACAATTTTCAGAAACACACTAGCCAAAGCCCCTTCTCCATCAGCTACGCTACTGTATTCCTGATCTACTGCTTTAAGGGCACATGAAAGAGACGGATTTTCCCTAAATAAGAATGGTTCCAGATGTTGCGGTAACGTCATCAGATATTGGCCAATCTAAAAGTAAAAAACCAATCACATTGTTTAAAAAAAAAATGTTTTATTTTCGCAATCAGTATGACAACACGTATTGAAAAAAAATCTACTCACCTGGGTAATGTACTCTTGAGGTGAGAAGCTATAATCTGGCAAATCGGAATTATGCAAGCTTGAATTAGCAAATTGTGCCCATGTCTGGGAAGACTGAACTACATCCAAATGCAATGAAATAGGTGTAAAAACAACTTGATATGTGGTATGATGAATATCAGAGCACAACTTATTAAATTCAGTAGTTACGTGGTCCAGCAAAGACAACTGGGTGCCTTCAGTAACACACTTTACTAGTGAATCGAATTCTTTTAAGTCCGTGGAATTTAAAAGTAGATACTTGTAATCAACAAACGCATCTTTTGACGTCAATTCCAGAACTGAATTAGTTAAATCCTTTTCTAACTGCTGAAGTTTCAATAAAACATCCCCTGTGTTTTGTAACAGCGACAAGCATAACTGAAATGTGTTCCAATCCTCCTCCGACTTTTTACTTCTATCGATTTGCCTCAATGCTACTCTATAAAAATCTGCATAACCGAGGAGAAATGCTCTAAGCGCAATAAGTAAACCACAGTAACCGCAATTCTCCGTAATTTGCTGACATCTATTTTTCGCCGCATTAGCAAAGTCAATTACTGATGTGATACTTAATCCTAAAGCCTGAATGGTGTCTGGCAACTCTTCCTTCATACAATTTAATGTAGATAGCTGCTTCATAAGGTTTGCCTGTTCGTAGGCAGCATATTTACTGACGTAACTAATCATATGATTATAAATTGCTTTTAGCAATTTAGTTATCCTATCTGCATCAGTTTTTCCTAGAATAAATAAATATTTTTTATAAACCATATAAAACGAAAATACAGAGTGCTTTCCTTCAAAGAAGTAGTAAAGAACATAAAAATAAACAATTTTCATTAAGCAGTCAAGTTGAAAGTGTCACGTGTTCCAGAAAACTAATCAAAAATTATTACGTAAAACCTAAGTTGGGCATCACTTAATAAATTGATTAATAATTATTTATAATGCAGTAACTAGGTTAAGTTCATATGTTTCGTGTGGTCTTCCTTGTTTTCTTCAACTGTAGATTGATTTACGTTGTTTTACTTCAAAATGTCTTATTCAAATCAAGAATTAGCAAAAGTAATTAATACAGGGTGTTAGAGGTTTGCCTGCTGTAAATTTAACAGGCAATGCGATAATATATATCAAAAGGAACAAAAAACCTTATATGGCATCGGCAACCTAAACCCAACCATTTTTGAAAAAAAAAATAAGTCTTAAATTTTATATGTAAAAATTCAGTTAATTCAGGGTTCTCATTATACTTTATGTTTTAAATGACCATAAAATGCAATGTTTACCCATTCTTTCAATTTATTTGTTTAGCTTTAATAAAAACAATTTTTTCATTAATAAATACAATTCAACAAAGTCAATCACGGAATGTGGTAACAGAAGTACACTGATACAGATCAGTTGGTATCTGAACTGCGAAGTGTTTGTTCCTCCAAAATCGTGTGCCACATATCTCTGAAAGCATACCCGATTACACAGCTTCTGCTATGCATGCGCTCCTGCTTTTCATTGGCTGCGACAAATTGTCGGATCCAACTGTTTCATTTCCAGCGCTATCATGGGCGGGTATATCGTTCGGGCAGGCAAAATTTTGGGTATATTATTTTGTTAATCTAGTGTTTGACAGTTTCACAAATTGAAATTGTCAAAAGTTGAGATTTTTCCGATTTTTTTAAAACAGAGGTTGCAAAATTCGTGCAACAATTCATGAATTTCGTGTCCATGAGGACAAGGTTTAAGTGTGATATCCGCGGAGAGCTCATCAGGTAGGTATAAGTGGGTAGTGGTGGGCAATCGCCATCCAAAAGGACGGCATTCTAATTTGTACAGAGGATGATACAGGTGGCATATTTAAAGTAAATTGTTAATGTGCTAGGTTCAGTCGACGTCAACTTATTTTTGATAATTTTGTACCACCCATATCTTCCGTACTCATCTCTGTGTTGTGAATTAGTCACTCTATTATTTTGGGCCTTGGGTAATTGATAATATATAAGATAAAAACTTTAAATTTGGAAATATTCTTATTATTTTTATTATCTAATGCCTCGAAATTGGTAAAAACTGTTATATCACTGTTTCTACTCTATAAATAATGGATGTTATGTAATGCAATTATTTTTGTCATTTTTGTATACTTTTTGATCACATTCAAATTTAGAACGCCTATGAAATGTTGCTCCCCGCACGCTTCGCCTATCAAGCTAGTCTACAAGCTAGCGATTAGTCACTCTCTACAATTTCGACCCCTGACTATAATTTATGGAAAAGCTTACTTATTTTGATTGTTTTCCTTAATGGGGGTTGTATAATAGGGACTTGATATTAGTGATGGCCTGCATGTATGGAAAATAACGCAGGACATTTTGAACATACATTGTAATTATGTTAGTCAGGTAATTAAAAATGGCATTGTATTTTGATTTCCTGTAAGTAAAATTTAATATAAAAAAATTCATTATTTCTACCACTTCAAAAATAAAATTCAAAACAGTAGTCTAAACTAAACTAAACTAAACATTTTCTAAATTTCCTGTTTCCTGTCTAATTTGACATTTTTTTATCTTAAAAATGAGACATTTTGGACCATAGAGTGCTTAACAAATATATATGTATATATATATTTTTTCAATTCTTTTGTTACCTCTGAAGGAATGCACTTATTGCAAAAATACCCCGTATATTTTGAGCTGTAGAGGATGTTCTACATCAAAACATGTTACAAATAAATTTTATAATGCAACACAAATTTTCTTTGGAATTTTAGAAAAAAATACAGTTGCTGTGCTCTCCCTTACATTTTTTAAACTTTAAGCATATAATTTAGAATAAAATTATGATAAATAATTTTAGAGCCAATAAATAAAAGAAGCATTACCTGATGCTAAAATTGAAATAGCTTTATAGTTCTTGACATAAGAAACATAAAGTACTACAATTTATTATAAAAACCAAAGCAAAAACAGCTAATAGATTAAAAAAATATATCTTTTGATTACTTCACAAAACTGATTACACCAAAAAACGTTCTTCCAAGTTTTAAAACAGAATAAATTTTACTGCAATAATATTTACGGTTCTTCACCACACCTGAAATAATAAAATATTATTACCTTGTGAAGTTTGGTTTACAACATTTATCAGATTGTCTGCAAATTGTTTAGTGGTCTGCTTCACATCATACAAAAATGACAATTTTTCCGAGACCTGCTTCAAAGCAGCATCAATACATTCGTTTAAGCTTGGATCTAGGGAAGATAAAACGTCAATGTATATATCAATAAAAGCATTCACTGCAGACTCATTTGGAAAAGCTTGATTGAACCAACGATGTTGGGTATGCCAATTTGACAACAGTATGCTATAATAGTTATGAATCCACTGAACGGCCGACTCGTCTTGTTCAATTTCCAACTGGTTTCTCCATTTTTGCAATAAGATATCTCTTTGGCACTTGTGGTAATATTTCATTAACTGCGGCAAACGACCAATGGAGGTAAATATTCTTACATACATCTGCGCCTGTTCTAAAATGTAAATTTAATAGACATTACTTTATGAATAGTAGACAATACCTATATTATTTGAATTAAAGGCTTGAACAATAGCAGGGCTTGCAATGGCTTCTAATCTGTTTTTTAAACCCTCTAACTGAAGTTTTCTATCCTCATAATCGGCTACGCTAACAAGGAGTTTTAAAGAGTTCTGCATTCCCAATATTTTGCTCGAGATATTTTCCACGTTTTTTGAATCAAACACTTCCTCTAGATCGTTTACTAAAATACATCATATTAGTCACACACTTTAATAATTTATATCAAATATAAAGTGTACCTAATACAGTCCAATTATCACTTTCGTGGAGTCCTTGCTTGGCAACATTTAACATGTTTTTCAAAAAGTCTAGTTTTTCTATTGTATTTATGGATTCTCCAGTATCATGTTCGATTTTTTCTATTTCCTCCCTCACTGATGCCATTTTTTCTTTCAACACTAATGCTTCTTGTTGTAAATTTTTTGTATCTCGCATAATCTTTGGCAGAGATGCTAATACCTGTTGGCTCGTTTCTTCTAATGCATTATTTACTTGTTGTACGTAAAGTTGCAACTTCATAACCAAAGACATTGTATTGTTCTAAAAATTAAAAACATCCGAGCAAAGCCAATATAGATTAATTTAATAAATACTGATATTCACTTTTACATACCTCCTTACGGTTCTCTGTACTTTTAAGAATGTCATTTATCCAAGCTTTCGTGTCAAAATCATCATTTGAAAAAGAACTGATATCCTAAAATATTTAACAAATGTACTACTATCATTTTAAATAAAAGATAGATTTTACCATGTTGATTGTATTTTATTTTCTAAAAAAAAAAACAGGAATACCATCATACTTTGACAACTAAACAAACTACATGTCAATTCCTGACATTTATGTCATATTTACAATGTCAAAAATCGAAAAACCTAACCTACATTCTCTTAAGTTGGGTAAAAAATTGCGGGAAATTTAAATTACAATAGTCTAAATTTGTTTGCCTTCTGGTGACTCTAGATCTTTTAAAATGGATTTAATCATAGATACCACTTTTTGGTAAAGAAACGAGTACCTGTAAAATGTAAATTATTAGTTAATATGTTTTCCTTCATATATTTTTTATCAATATTACTTTGTTATTGGTTTGCAAATCCCAAGATGATCTTGAGGAACCTCAAAATATTCACCAACTCCTGGATGACCTGACTCTGGTTCTACTAATAAAAAGTTAAACTTCATAGCTGTGACAACTGTAGCCTTAGTCTCCACAAATGTAACAATCTTTATAGGAAGAGACTTAACAATATCCAAAAAATTTTCATGTATTTTTTTCAGTTGAGGTGAATCTAAAAGGTTATTTAATTTTAACACATACTGAAATAAGTACAAATAAATAGTATAATAAATACAATGACGCAAATAAACAGAAAATGGAAAACTGGCAAAACCAAATAAGTATTTCAATTTTTTTTACAAAACTATTTTGAGCAAAGTAATTCCGCATCAAAATAATCACATTAACATATAAATATGGATTTTAATATCTACACATAAATTTACAGCCCATGCATTGCTTATAAAATACAAAAATGTCATTAAGTAAAATTGTAGTCGATAGAACAAAAAAAAAAATGTTCAACATCCTTTGTCACTTACTTTGACGCAGTTCCTGAACCTCAACTGAAGGCCACAGCAATAAGGCAGTGGCTTGACTTAAATTGGCGATTCTTGAGCCAAAGTGAGGTGTACTATAGAACACAATACCTTTTGTATTCAAACAAATATTTTTTACATTGGGATCTTCATTTTGGAAAGCTGGAAATGGAAATGATATACTACCAATAAAATAAAATTATTGTTATTTTATACACAACAATTTGACCAAACTCACCATTACACAGCATTTCTTTTACTATCAGGCCTCCCATAGAATGTGTAATCCATACTATAGGTTTATTACCGACGCCAATTGCTAATAACTTTCCCAACAAGTCATCACTTCGTTCTTCTAAAGTAAACTTAACTTTTTCTGCAGGACAGATAGGTGCCCACATTGATAAACTGGTATTATAACTTATTCCTATGATTCTTAAATTATTACAGTCTTTTGACAACCAGTCCTTAGGCCAACAATAAGTGTATTCCTCTGATTCCTCTGCGTAATCCCCTCCTTTACAAGTATAAGGCCCATTTGCATGTATGTTTGTATTTATTGGAATATCATCATAAACAATTTCAAAATCTTTGCACATTTCATTAAGTTCTATTTTCTCTTTTAACTCTTGAAAATATCCTTTGACAGTTTTCGACATCGGTTCACATGTTTCAGATTCAGGAAGGATACTCTCTGAAACGAGTATTATTATCAGTAATAATCAGACCGATCCAGCAAAAATTGTATTTGGTAAAATTATTATATTAATAAAATGACGACTTTAATAATATGACTGAAGCAATTTCTTAATAAATTTTATAATAAAGGGATATTTTTTAACATGCATAAAGCATGTAAAAAAATCCATACCTTTTTTAACTTTCTTACCGATGATACTCAAGGTATTTAAACTGTTATTTCTTTGTCGCCATGTATAAAAAACACCGCCAAGTAATCCATGTACAAATATAACGTCCAAATCTTGGTCCTTAACTGTTCTTGTTAATGGATGCAATAAATACAAATGCTGTGAGAAAATTGCATCATTATCTACATCTAGATTAGCAAGCGCTCTTGCTGCTGGTATAGATACTCTTATATCTTCATGGTGTAGCCATTCTGACAATATACCTATCCATCCTGAAATACCATTAACTTTATATTACTGTACTTTATAGAAAATCATAGATATGTTTAGGAATTGAACAATTTTCTACAAGAATCAAAAATTTTATACAGGACTTGCATACATGCAAAATTAATTTATAGACTATAAGTATTTCAATTTGTGACAACCATAAAACGTTATTTCATCTATAATTGCATATCTATTAGATCTAATTAGGATATTACTATTGATATATGAATAAGTGTACTTGTACTTGTCTCCAATTTGAGTTTTGCTTTAATCTAAAAAAAAATTCATTTTTCTTAACTGCATATAGGAAGAACTCGAATTTGAGACATTTTAGACAAATATTATAGGTGAATGCAAACCTGACTTATGCATAGGCTGAATAAAACTTCTATCGTGTGACATATACGATATAATCTGGCATAATTTAATCGTAATATTAACGTTATCTTTATATCTATTCTGAATTTCCATTAACAGTGGTAAACCGTTTAAATCAACAATATCTTTGGCGTGCTTCTCGATAGTTGAATGATGTAGTAATGATTCCAAGCATTTTGGTAACACGTCATTTTCAGACTGTATAAACTTGCTTAATTCTAGAGAAGAAGAATCATGATCGACTATGTGAGAATTGTCCTAAAATTACATGTTATGGTTAAATATATCTACAAGGTGACATGAATTATAAAATGTTAGTACAGCTCAAAAATCATGATTGAACTATAAATATTTAGAGGTGCATGCTTAAATACCTCCTGAAATATATAGTTTGGTTTTAAATTAAATTTCTCTAAGTTCTTCTTACCTGATGATCCATGTACTAGTATAGCAATGAAAAATAATAAATTACTAATAATTGTCAATTTCAAGTCAAAATTAAAGCATTAGTATTTCAATTTCATAAATATAAGTTCCATTATACTTATTTATTTAGAGTGGTTACAATATGTATTTTTATACATTTTTTATTATTACTTAGATGTTAATAATATTGTGTGAAACCAACTATACTCTGCATACTAAAGCATTATTAGCTTCTGCAGATTTTTTACTGTATTATAAAGATTAATCTACTTGGCTAAATGTACTACTAAAAAAAGACATATCTAGCTTAATGAAATCATTTAAAAATTTTCTATTTGTAACTAATTTTTTGTATTCAAGTTCAAAAGTAAATTTCAGTTTTGAAAATTATGAAATGATTTCATTAAGAGGCCTTGTTAGATATTTTGAAACTAATTTCAAATTAACTCCTGAAATAATGATCCGATTTCCATGCGGTTTGCACCAGTTTTCTTCAAAATAAATCTAGTTTCTAGGATGCTCTAAATCATATACTTTGATACAAATAAACTAGGATTTAAAACGTAAATGGAAAAAAGTAAATGGGTATTTTAGAAATGATGAATTATTTTATTAATATATACTTCTGCAAATAATTGATGTTATTTGTAAATTTGGAACTAAGAAAGTGCAAAGTAATTGCTTATGTTTAAATAGAATCAGGCTATGAGAGATATCAGGCAGGCAAATATGTAGTGTAAGAGAAGTCATACGGTTATAGTACGCTTAGCAAAACGTTGGCTGTACGAGTGGGAACGATAACATCTATTGTAGCTTCTTAAGTCAGCTAAGTATGTCTTTTATTGTTAGTAAATTTAGCATTAATTTTTATTTTAGATATTCAATGAATACAACCCATGTACCTAGATATTTGTTATCAAAGAGTTTACATATGACTTCATTAATAGAAATTGTAGGAAAATTTATTTATATTAGCTCTTTACAATGCAATAAAAAAAATAAATAAATATGTACATGCTTTTGCAATAATAATGACACTCAAAGCAGTTTTAGAACTTCTGGAAGTTCTAAAGTAGAAATTTCATTAAATCTCTATTGGTAAGTGAATCAACTAAGAACTAATAATGTTAAAAGTTGAAAGTAGATTTCATTACAAATACGTCAGCAGTTCAAAAGAAATCACAAAATTAATTTTAAAGGGTGTCATTATTATTGCAAAGGATTGTACTTATTAAAAACATAAAAACTAATTTTAAATATAACCCTATCTAACATTCAATATAAATTAGGAACTTTATTGATTATTTTTATTCTCTAAATGAATGGCAATAACATCAATAATTATTATTTATTTGGAAATTTAAATACATTAAAAACAATTTCAAGCTAAATATGTGACAATATTTTAGATAGTATGTATGTATAATGGTTCAATATAAGTTGTAATATAATACCTATAATTCAGTTGCTACTTTAATCTGATAAAAAATAATGAAATTTGTTGTAAATTAATTCATAAATTAACAGATTAAGATATGTGTTCCCAAAACATTATTCATTATTCTTAGCTTCCTGATAAGACTAAATGGTAGATAGAATGGTATTTAGCATTAATGATAATTTATTATGAATGAAAGTATAACTTATTATTTGAACACAGGAAATAAATCAGATATACTTTCTAATTAATTCAAGTAGAATATTAATAATTTAATTTATTAAATATTTAATAAGTTAATTATCTACTTATATCTACTCACATGTTCATAAACAAAAGCTTTCGATAGGAAATATCCCATACAAGGATGCTGAGACTTTTCAAAAAGGCTAATTAAAAATTCTCTCATTGCATTTATGATCATGTCACGGTTGTAATTATGATATCTGAGGGGAGGTTCCATAAACAGACGCTTATCTGCAGTACCAGATCTCGCTAAAGCTACTGCAGTTCGAGGGTCAATAATATTAGCAAGAAGAGCACAATGCCATTTGTCCAAATTTTTTACTTGAGCTAACTGTTTTATTGCTTTTATTCTAAATGTCTTGTTATCACTATTCGCTAATCTGACCAGTCTACGGGCATAAGCAAATTTTAATGTATCCCAAATATTTCTAAGGGCACTACTCTGTTCATAAGGATAAAATGGTTCAACCTCAAAAAACTCTTCTACATGTTTTTCTTCCTGCTGAACAGTAACTCCCTTTACTTTTAAAACTGAGGTATCTACTGCAGTTTCTAATATATTTTGAGTTCTTTTTATTTGATAATAAACCCATCCTGCACTACAGATAAACGATTATAAATTGCTGATTTACTGAATAATATGTTTTACCTAGTTCCAACGAATGTTAGACTTAAATACTTTAATAAATTTGGATAATGTTTATGTATCATTACACCGATACCTGAATGACACATTTAAATGTCATAACAAAACAAAAGTAATCTATGGTCATCATAACTGTCATAACTGTCAAAAGCACATGGCATGCTAGAAATAACTAGAATAAACCAAGCTATCAGTACATAGCGCATGTGTTCCCCACACGTCAAATGCAAAGGATGACAATACAAGTGCAGCCAACACATATAGTTTTGGATCTCAATATAACCAACTGTGAAAAGATTAATAAACTATTTTTCTTGATCACAATGCAGTAAAATTTAAAGTTAAATTTATTAAAATTCGACGTTTTTAAATTTCTATTTTATTCGTATGATGTAAAATACCACGAATTTCCTTTTTATGTAAGTACAATCAGTTTTCACTTCTCTTTTTTTGTTCCAAGAACACATTGCTCTTTCTGTAATTTTCTAGTTATAACCAGTTGAGTTGAGTTACCTGAATAACCAGCGAAAAGTGGCCACTCGGTCCTTTGAAATTGTTCGTCGGTTTTGGGTCCGCGCCATTTTGCTTCACATACACGTTTTTCTTGATTTTTGGTTTGTTACACTTGATTAGAAAATGTCAGGAGAAGAAACTTCAGCCGATCGAAATGTGGAAATATGGAAAATCAAGAAACTTATCAAAAGTTTGGAATTAGCTAGGGGGTAAGTCAAATAACACCAGTGTACATCAAAACATATTGCCTTTATTAAAGTAAGTCATAATCTTGATAATACCTACCTATTTACTACTTACAGGAATGGAACAAGTATGATTTCTCTTATTATTCCTCCTAAAGATCAAATTTCAAGAGTAAGCAAAATGTTGGCCGATGAATTTGGTACTGCTTCTAATATTAAATCACGAGTTAATAGATTGTCTGTGCTTGGAGCTATAACATCTGTACAACACCGTTTAAAATTGTACACAAAAGGTAAGTTTTATCTTTTTTCATCCAAATTTCTAATTTCTTGCACAGGGCTGTTAAAGGTTAGGTGGGCAATTTGCTTACACTCATTTCATCGAAGTACTTAATTTACGTTTGAAGTTTGTACGATTATATGTGACTGCAAACAATGAATTATCATTTAATTAACTTCAAAGAGAGATTCTCAGTCACGTTGGTTAAGGGCTCACATCCCTCTTAACAACCTTGTCAGTGTATAAATATGGAAATTACAAGTTGCTTCTATACAAGTATACCTAAAACGAATTGGTTTCATACTTGTAATCAGATTTTCTATTGTGTGTAATATTGTCTAAATTACCATATGGATGACTTAATTTTATACTAAAACCAGAATATAATAATTTTCAGGAAAAATATAAATTAATCAGTCTCAAGATATAAGCTCACTTGTTCATTTTTTAAAGGCTAGAAAGTGTAATCACTCATATTTAAATAAATATATTATATTAGCCATGTCTTCATTAAAAAGCTGGCTGGAAGAAGAAAAAAGGAATGGCAAATTCTTGTTCATAAACAAAGTGGATTAAATATTGTATTGGCAATTGAAGCTATTGTTGCAGTTGTTCAGTTCTTCCTCAAACAACTAAAAGTGGCTCTATTATCTTAGCACGGTTTACTATAAATTGTAATCCAGTAACGGCCACAGCATGGTATGTGGTCATTAAGAGACCGAAAATGTCTATATACCTTAAAACTAACAAAAAGAAATTTTGGAAGTTTCCAAAGTAAAATATGAACATAATGATAAAATCCTGTTAGGACCTAAAAAGGTGATTGAACTTGAATTCTGGTGGTTATTGCTATTATAGTTGTGTGATAATTCACCATAGTAACCTTACTGGTTATGTAATTATATACCATTGCAAATAAAACTTTAACATAGAATGTAATATGTATTAAAATTAATTTTGTTTATATATACTATAAAAATATTTTTTTAAATAATTTTTCTTATGTATGGTTATTTATATGAGCATGACAAATGTTGCTTCTTATTCTATAATGATACGAAAGCATTTGATAACTAATAAGTTAATAGCATTAATGGTTGTGGCCAGAATTCAGACGAATTATGTTGTACGAACAAATTAATAATTCATTATATTTTCATCAAAATATTGTAAGAAACTGCAACTGAGAATAATAAAACTATACTATACTAAATTTTTGCACTATATATAACTATCGATATACTCGCGACAAGAATTCAGACGACTTACATCATACGAACAAATGAATAATTCATTGTATTTTCATCAAAATATTTAAGAAACTGCAACTGATAGTAATAAAACTATATACTACACTATAAGTTTGCATTACATATTGCACTAAATTGCAAAAAATTATTGTTTTTAATGCGACCAAATATTGAAAATTACGTTGACAATAAAAACAAATGTGTAACGTCAGCCGTGACGTAAGACGTCTGAATTCTTGACGCAAGTATAATTATGTTGACAATAAAAACAATTGCGTAACATTAGCTGTGACGTAAGTCGTCTAAATTCTTGCTGCAACTATAGATAAGCAGTTTATTATTTTTTTAAGATTCTAAATAAAATTATATCATCAACCCCGTTAAATACACTTTTACATTGTTGGATTTTCATCTAGATCTAGATTTTACCATTGATGTAGTCAAGGGAAACCAGTAGTTACCACTTTACATCAATTCAATATTTTAATTTGAATGAACTACGAATCTATTACAAATCAACGCCAAAATAAAACCAAAAAATTATCTATTTATTTATTATACAAAACTTGTAGAGATAAACCCATATACTTACTTCTTTCAATCTTTTCGTGTTTTCCATGTTTCTAATTATTCTTTTATGATGCTAATATAATTGAAAAATATAGGTTATGTTACGCGATTTATATATATACGAAATTGTTGAAGCAAAACCAGGCCTCGGAATGGACCGGAACGCTATTCCGGTTCGTAAAATATTTATTTTACTTGTTCCTGTTTGTGAAATATTACCGGAACCCTGTTCCGCATCATCAAATATTTGCTTTAAATATGAAATTTGAAATCATACCTTTTATGTTACCTACTCTGAAATATTTCTAGAAATCATAAAAATTGCTCATTTTGGCAACATCGTTTTTTCTTTCTTGTCGCTCACAAGTTGCGATCGTGAGTGAGTACACATACTGATTTTGAAAAGTCGCAACAAGCAAAAAGTGTGTATGTTCACTAATATATAATTACTGTGGAAATTGCTTTAAAATTTATGTATATTCATAATCAAATATATTTTATACTTACTTTTATTTCTTTTGCACCTCTAAATACAATGCAAATATAATATGAAAATTTATTTATTATACAATAACATGTATGTTTATTAGTTCAGGTATAATAAAATAACTAAATAGTTGTGTAATATTGCCACTTTTTATAAAATCTTAATGTAAATCTTTCCCACAAACGTCAGTTTTTCGATAATATTGCAAATCCAACTAAAAATTTCTAGATTAATTTAAAATCGTTTGACTTTTAAAATTTAAAAATTTTCGCCTACAGCACTATTTTTCTGTTGCTGTCCACCCAATAAAAAATTAACCAACTGCCACTGGTTCCGGTTCGTAATTAAGTCCATTCGAGCACTGAGGAAAACAAATGCATCGTGTATACTTGTCAGTCGGATGAAAATAGATACAGTTCTGTTTAAGCAAAATCAAATACAATGTCAATTCAAAGAGATCAAATTCACAAACCAGTAATGTAAACATATAAATAAATATTGCATTTGATGTAATTCAGTTACATATCAAATAGAAATATCCAATAATGTAATTAAGTAAAATTAATAGATAGATTTGTTTTTTTTATATTTAGATACAAAATATATAATTTCTACAATAATTAACTACATTTTTCATACTATATGAAAAATACAGAGCGGCCAAATGAAAACGAAACAGAGCCATTTTCAGCAACTGCGTCAAGATTGTAGAAAAACACTCAGATCCGTCAACTTTAGGTTAAATGGGGACATTCTTTGCTGGTATTTTTGACTCCGCCACTTTCACCTCCAAGCGAGGATAAGCATCACCCCAAATTATTTAAATGACATTGGGGGTTGAGTAATATTTATTTTGAAAGCTCTTACAATTCTCTACATTTTAGAATTCCGCCCAATACTTTGAAAAAAATTTACATTTTAAAATTTAAATTATGTTTAGTTGCTTACTTACTACTTAATTGATTAAATGTTCAAACTGATGACCGCCCGCTTCCATACAAGAATAAAGATTTTGTTCGAAACGTTCGCGCACATTCTGAAGCATTTCTGGAGTGATTCGATGGCATTCGTCGACGATTCTTTTATAAATTTTACTTTTTAGGTATCCCTACAAAAAAAAAAAAAAAGGAAAACGGTCCAAATACTGACGGACAATTAATGCATAATGCGGAAGAGCATCGTCCTGTTGAAAAATCAAATGATCTTCATCATACTCTGGAACATTTTCAATAATATCAGTCAAGGCAGGAACAATAGTGTTTTCCAGTAATTGCAAATACATTTGGCCAGTCAAATTACCAGGTAGAAAAAAGGACCCACCAGCCAATCATCGAAAATTCCAGTCCATACATTTAATTTTTCCGGTTGCTGTGTATGCACCTCGTGAAAAACTCTTGGGTTTGAATCTGACCAATAGCAGCAATTGTGACGATTTACCGTCCCGTTCAAGAAAAAACTGCATTAATCAGAAAAACAGATGTTAAGGAACTGCTCCCTGCTCGTTCACTCATTATTTCGCAAAATTGCACACGGCGGTCATAATTATCCTCATGAAGTACCTGGACTAAATGTATTTTGTATTAGTGGAATTTATTCTTCTTCAAAATGATTTATATGCTAGTTCGATTGATCCCAGACACTGATGCCAGCTGCCTTGTACTTAATGTAGGATCCAGATGTAGTTGTCCCAAAACTGCAACTTCACTAGCTTCATTAACTATAGGTTTTTCAATTTCTCGTTTTTTATTGGCTACGTTCCATGTCTCTTGAATTTTTTTTACTAACTCTAGAACATACTTCCTCCTGACATGTCGATCTTGATGTTCTTCATTAAATAGCCGAGCTGTTCTATTCGCACATAAAGTAAAATGAAATGATATCTAGCCTTTCCGCAAAGGAATAAACCATAGTGTTTAATTTTCAAAAACACAATTAAATAAACTACCCACCAACGCTTCCAAATAATACTAGAAAATAAATTTGGAATCCACTTATTTTACGTTTGTTGTGTGTATAGTATTTTCTATTTTTTAGAAGGGTGTTTTTTTACGAAAGTAATAAAAAATCGCCAAAAACCAATGTAACGCAAGAAATACTAAATTTATACCATTGGGGTACTTAACTCGAATGAGTGACATTGTTACCATTACTGTTTGTACATAAGTTTCAACTTTAAAATCAAAATTCTTTAAGTATCAGGCGGAATTATAAAATTTAAACTCTGTTGTAAAGAGAATTGTAAGAGCTTTTAAAATAAATATTAGTCAACCCCCAATGCCATTTAAATATTTTGGGGTGATGCTTATTCTTGCTTGGGGGTGAAAGTGACGGAGTCAAAAATACTAGCAAATGTCCCCCTTTAATCTAACATCCATGGGTCTAAGCGTTTTTCTACAATCGTGACGCAATTCTGAAAATGGCTCTGTTTCGTTTTCATCTGGCCGCCCTGTATAAACATAACATACATTTTTTCAGTACCTCCTAATGGCTTAGTAATATATTGTGGAACTATCGTAACTGACGAAGGAAAAGAGAAGAAAGTCAACATCGATTTTGAACCTTTTAAGCCAATAAATACCTCTTTGTATTTATGCGATAATAAGTTCCACACTGAAGCCCTTACGGCGCTGTTAGCTGACGATAATAAATTTGGTTTCATTGTAATGGACGGTAATGGTGCTCTTTTTGGAACACTTCAAGGAAACACACGAGAAGTATTGCACAAGTTTACTGTAGATCTACCGAAAAAGCACGGTAGAGGTGGTCAGTCCGCTTTGCGTTTTGCCCGTTTAAGAATGGAAAAGAGGCATAATTATGTGAGAAAAGTCGCTGAAGTTGCTACACAATTATTTATCACTAATGACAAACCCAATATAGCTGGCTTAATATTGGCAGGTAGTGCTGATTTCAAGACTGAGCTTAGCCAATCCGATATGTTTGACCCTGTAAGTATTAATATAAAATTAGAAATTGTGCAAAATATCAAGGCATATATTCTTAATTCCTTCATAATTATGATAATTAATGTTCAGTGTTCTACTCCTAATAGACCCCTAAATATAATAATCAAGTATGTAAAAATAAACAACTTTCAATAAGCAACCTGAGGTGTTATGTTTAGTGTAGTTATGTTGAAATGAAAACATTCTTGTTAAATTTTCAGCAGACAGATATTTATTAAACCAAACAGATGCAATATAACACAATAATGTTCTGGGCTAATTTTTAAGTTATTCATCGTTTTATTTTAAAATAACTTATTCAAGACAAGACTGACCAAATGTAATATTAATGTAGGGAGATGCGGGTATGACGTAATTATGACTTTCCACTTGTATGCAAAAAGTTACTGCAATGATAGTAACCAAATATCAGAATTGTACAAAACGCTGATCAAAGACTGGAAGATGAAATGTTGCATGGTTATCATGTCATAAACTTTAATTTCCAATTTTCAGCTGCTTGTAAAATTTTGTTGGTTTGGTATCATTATTTCTCGCAGACAAATTCTGCCCTATTAGAAACAGATATACAGAATTCATGTTTCTAGCAGTAATTTTCGTCAAATATATGGTATAGTATTTTTGATGACAACAAATACCCTTAAATGATTTTTTGGATGATGATGCTTCCACATATTTTTTGAACTGTTTGTGATTTTTCAATTTCAACTTGTGCAAATAATTTTGAGGATCTTATGTGGATTTATCTTAACATTAAGTAGTTTATTTTATTATTTTTTCTAAAATGTTTGGTTTCCGACTTTATTCATTTTATTAATTGGCAGCAAAAAAAAAAATGGTTTTCCTCGGAATTTCCAAAATCGTGAGAAATAGTAAATATGTGTTGTTATGTTGGCCAAAAGACACTAATTGCTTCTTTCAAAATTATTTTTTAATATCATCAAAATATGTTTGATTCAATACTACTTTTGGTGTAAAATAATTGTGGAACTCAATTTACCTTCTACTGTCATGTGGCCAGGAAATCCGGACTGTTATTTTTGAGGTATGGAAATGATAAAAATTGGCATAATTTCCAGAAAAGACGTTTCTCAGATTACTAAGATATAAACACTTGTTGACAAATATGCATTTTGAATGAAATGCACACTATCCGACAGGGCCAAAATTGATTTTTGACCGCAGGTTGCTTAACAAAGATTATTTATTTTCACATCACACTTTTATTTTAAAAACACCTTGTATGATTGATATGTATTAGGCCGACTGCAGTTGGTTTCCTTTTACTTTTTTATTTTAATTTTAACTAAGTTATTTACCTCCCCACTTACCGAATTTATGACTTTTGAACTGGACTAGAATTTTACCAATGTTTTTAAAATACAAAATCGTACTGATCAACCATCATTATTTAATAAATTCTGTAGGTAACAAGAATTATACTACCAATATGTGAACACAGATGAGACCCAAAGATTTAAGCAAAAAAATAATTATATAATAATTTTTAAGCATATTATGGTGCAGCTTTTTTATGTATTCCTTTTGGTAGGTTAGAGCTAAGATTCTCTAAGTAAACTGAAAATTAGCTATACCAAAAATTTGTAAAAGGAAGACAGCTTATGTGTGTGTTTGGAAAGCATACGAAATATTGAACTATTTGAATGATTTCCGCTTTTTTTTTGTTACACTTTTTTTTTTTTTAGAGGCTGCAAGCTAAAGTAATCAAATTAGTAGATGTTTCCTATGGAGGAGAAAACGGTTTTAATCAGGCGATAGAATTAGCTGCCGAATCCCTACAAAACGTTAAATTCATCCAAGAAAAGAAGCTTATTGGTAGATACTTCGATGAAATTAGTCAAGACACTGGCAAATACTGCTTCGGTGTTGAAGACACGCTTAGAGGTCTTGAATTAGGTGCTGTCGAAACGCTGATTTGCTGGGAAAATCTTGATATCCAAAGATACGTTTTAAAGAACCATACGACTGGGTCAGAAAATATACTGCACCTGACGCCTGAACAAGAAAAGGATAAATCTCATTTCACAGACAAAGAGGTGGGTTTTTAAGTTTATCATGAATTCAAACTGATACGAATATGGTTTTGTGTTTTGCAGACTGGCGTAGAATTGGAATTAGTAGAATGTCAGCCGCTGCTCGAGTGGCTCGCTAATAACTATAAGAACTTTGGTGCTACTTTAGAAATCATTACCGATAAATCACAAGAAGGGTCTCAGTTTGTCAGAGGTTTTGGAGGAATTGGAGGTCAGTATATTATTTCAGATATATTTGCTTCATAAAGATGTTTGCACCCATAAAATATTTATGGCTTGATTTGTTCATGCTTTTAACCTTTACAATTTCTAAACATGTAATTTTTATACTAAAGGTACCAGCCCATGGGAAAAAACTAAAAATTTGTATATCAGGAACACACACATACAAAATGTTGACATGCATGTTTAAAATACCCTGTATAAAAGAGTGCATATACTGATTGAAGAAAATTAAAGTTTAAGGCCAAGTTTATTTGCTAATAAGTTAAATATTTACCTATCTTTCAGAGACTGGAGATATTAACACTTAGATTTTTTTTTAGAAAAAATTATTTTTGATTTTCTATTGTCTGTTTTTATAATTTTACGTACTGAGTGTTCCGATTTATAGGTGTACGACCATTAACATACGTAAAAAGCAAATAAAGTTCAAATACATTTAATTCAATATTTGGAAATTGTAAATAGTAAGTCCACAATATTATAATTTTGTTTAAATCTAACACAATTACTTCATCTATTGCAATTTTTGAATTATTACATGTTAATTTTGCAAAAAAAAAGAGGTTAATTTATTTTAATTCAGAGAACAAAATTATATAATTGAAATAAAATTTTCTGAAAATTGTTACATTTTCAGCACAGTGTATGCCTAAATTAAAATGTCGGAAGTATAACGACTTCCTAATTGCATTTTAGCACATGTAAATATATACAGGGTGATTCAGTCAGATTAGTGTCATTAATTTTACGAGAGTATAGGGAAAAATTAGTGTAATATATATGAATATATAATTAAAAAAAAATTTAAATGCATATTTACGCCAAAATAAAAATATTTTCATACCATTATTTAAACCACCTTTACTGCTACTGACCGCTGGTGGCAGTTCAACTTAGTGTTGACCTGACGCGGTGTTGCCAAGTTTAAATATTTTCTTGGTACTTATGGTAAAGTTAAAGTATGTAATAAATGCTATAAATTATTTTTAAAGAGTATGCAAGTAACATATTAAGTTTTAGTTTAAAAAATATTTAATATTGAAGTTTCAAAACTCCCACGGAACAACAATAAACTATTTACATTTCATTACATAAAATATAGTGAGATAAAAATGCTCACTAGGTAAATTATTAAGAGAGGTTGAAAGTTTTCCGTATTTAAATACTGACAGTACTGAAAGTATTACAAAAAACTTTCATACTGTCAACAAAAAACAGTTCGAGACATATACATTGATAATAATTCGACAACAATTAATTTTGACCTACCCATTTAGCTTAATAACCTTGTTTTCAAGGTTTACTCAATGACAAACACTGCAGAGCTGCAGAGTCGCCAAATAATAACAAATAAACAATTTCAATTCACATTTTTATAAACATCTGATCCTTTAATAAATGCTCAACCGCAGTAGTCACGAGCTGACACTGGCAGAGACACTGTAATCGGCAGTTCAATTTTCACATTGTTTATGAAGGGCGCTGTTATTTCTTGTTTGTGTCACTAGTGTAGTTTATAATAATTAAATTTACTATTTACCTAAATGAAAGTCCATTTCAACTTTTATGAAATTACATTCCATAAACTTCCCTACTAGGAAAAATGATTCATATTCATAATCAAATGTGATTTGCATTATTTGCTTCTGAGGCCAAGGTTTTTTTAATTAAAAAAATTACATTTAAATGGTATTCTTAAGAAAAGCTTATGCCTAATAACCCAGATAAGTTTCTCAGTTTATTGATTTCGAAATGGACAAATTCATTGTAAAAAACATTAAATATATACAGGGTGTTCAGTCATAGCTTCCTTGGATGTGTAATCATATTTTTTTTGTCTTAATTATTGGATTTTTCTATTTGATATATGATTGCATTATGTCAAATGCGATATTTACTATTTCATTTTTCTGAAATAGGACGGTAGCTATTTTCATCCAACTTTATTTGATTTTCTGTTGCACTTGTATTCTCTAAACACGTCAAGCCAACATTCAAATATGAATATAACCTATACCTACAAACATTTAAGTTTAATTTTGTGGTTATGTTTTAATATTTATTTATAGTAGATGACAATTTCCTTAAATCAAAATATCGAATTAATGTAAACGGGTAATTACTAATTCCTTTTGATTAGATCAAATATAAATATCAAAAGAAACCATCAAATGGCTTAATCTAATAATGTAAAGTAGCTTTAAGAAAGCTACCCTTAAAACTTGGCCCATTCTTTGCTGAACAATGCATGTTGATACTGAACATTTTCCAAAAAAAAAAAAAATAAATAAATTATTCTATTAATATATGTATCACATTGTCGGCGTACTTAATAACATTTTATTTTTACTTTCTTGCAGACATGCTTATCATTAAATATTAAGTAATGCAACTTTTTGATTTGTTTAAAAATTCTCAGGCTGATCCCAATATTTCTATACAAATTGCACAGAATGAAACATTGAAGATTTTTATAAAATCATTTTTGTCAAATTTTGTCTACTGCCTATCTATAGTATTTAAGTTTTCTTTAGAGAGTAGGACCTTATAGCTAATATTCGAGCCGTATTTCCTAATCCGACACTAACCTCGAAAAACTTTTGTTTTTATGCTGCTTGGATATATTAGGCATACTTCGGTACAAAGTGGATTTTCAGTCACTGCAAGCCGATGAGCCTTTGGATGATGTAGACCTTGATGATTACTAAAGGTCTATTTTATCCTTGGACTCTGCAAACTCAAGGTATAGTCCAGTGTTTTATGTGTTAGTTATGCACATTTTCGTAGTAGTTGTAAATTGTCTTGAATTTTGTGTTTATTAGGAAGAATTTGATTCTTTTATATACCTTATTATTTGAATATTTTTTTTTTGCTTTTTGTGTTACATAGAAATAGACATTCGTATTTATCATTTAAATTCATTATTTGATATTTTGATGTATGCAACTACAGTGTAACCTCCATAATCCGCACATTGAGACTTGTTTAAGCCTGTCTTTGGCAGCCGGACTCTACGCTGCGCGCTGTCTTATATGATTTAAATTTACGTCAAGTGCACTGGTAGGTGTTTATTATTAAAATATGTCAAAAAGAAAACAAACGTTGAATTTGCAACAAAAGCATGAAATAATTAGATTGGTGGACTCCGGAGAAAGTGTCAGATCAGTTGCCGGTAAATTTAGTATTGGAAAATCTACCGTTTCCGATATCTGTAAGAATAATGTGGATGATAATTTAGGAAAAAGGAAGATTTTCTATTTAAAGTTTTAAAATATATTTTATTGTTATTTTTTTTATAAAGGATTACTTTTGTGTTGTTTAATAAATGTTTTATGAATTATTGTGGATTTTACTTGTATCGTAAAATTATGTTTTAGCTTATATTCAGTTATCCGGACAACCCCCTTACAATTAATTATCCAGATTATAGAGGTTACACTGTATAGATTTAAAAAAAAAAAAAATAGGTTTCAAATTATACAGTATGATTCAAAAAAGTATCTTTCACAGCTTGTAGGTATTTGATTAGTTATTTGAAACCTATCACTATTATTAATAGTAAAAAAATTTGTGGAGCGTTGTAGAAAGAGATTTTCTTCATTGTCGTGATGATTACAGTACGGTATATTTGCATTTGTAACTCAAATTAATCTGTTTCAGTAACAGCAGTCTTTTAAATCATAAAAAATTATACATTAATTTGTGGAATACAAATACACTTCTATTTCTGAATAAGTTATTGATCTTCAAATAAATTGTATTTGTTGTTTTTAAGGGTTATCTGAAAGACTTTATACCGATATGTTACATCAAGTAGAATTTCTTGTTCTTATTACTTTTGGAACTGGAGATTGGCATCAATTCAGTATTAAAGTACTGAAGTAGGCTGTAAAATTTTTTTTTTGACAGATTTTGAAAATATATAGGTGTTTTATGTAATTTTTTATGTTACTGTTCTTCGCTTTTTTTTTCAGTTAAATATATATTTAAATTTTCTACTCCCGTTAGTCTGTTAGAGAATGCTATTTACTTCTTTTTATAGTAAATAAGTGTTACTTCATAAAACGTTATCTTAAAATCTCTAGCAATAAATATGACAAATGTTTTAACTTCAGACATCTTAAAGCGAGTCTTAAAGAGAACTATACCACATTTCATCGAAATAGTGAAAAATAAAATATTGTAACTTGATACCTAAATTGGTTTATTAATCTAGATCAACGGTCGGCAACTGGCAGACCGCGGTCCAGATCCGGACCGCGGAAGGTCGAAAACTGGACCGCCAAAAAATAAACTATAATTTACTTATTCCATTTAAATAATGATATATTTGAATAATTCCATAATGATTTAAAAAATATTTTTTAATAGACAATGGGTTTAAGCGCCGATTATCAATATTTCTAGTATGTTATAAGTAATAGTGCGACTGATTTGATTTCTTAATAGTTAGTAATTGTGTAGCGGAAGAGAGTCCGTTGGAGAGGGGGCGGGAAGTAGCAGGAGGTAGCGGGCTGGCCGGCATGTTATGTATGGGATTGGTCAGTCATAGTATAGTTACGATCTCGTGCGGAGCTTTTTGTGTTGTTATTGTCGTGTGCTAATGTCTTGTGAATCAATATGGATCCTAAAAAGCGTAAAGTTGACAGTGAAAATAGTAAATTTCTGACTGAGTGGACTGAACAATATTGTTTTACGCTGCCTGATAGGCCTAGAGCTGTTCCAGTTTGCCCCATATGTAACAAAACTGTTGCTATTGTTAAAAGTGCCAATTTAAAGCGACACTATGAAACAACTCATCAGCAGTTCCATACAAACTTTCCTATTGGCACTGAAGCTCGTAAAAAACAACTACAATCATATCTAACTTCTTACAAGAAAAGCACGACATAACTAGTTCACTCCATGAGCGAGCAAGAAAAATCTGCAGAAACAGCGTTGCGTGTGTGCTGGACGCTTAATAAACACCAGAAGCCATTTTCAGACTCTGAGATAGTAAAGGAATGTATGATGGAAGTGGCCACGGCACTTTTTGAAGAGAAAAAAGATGTTGTCGCCGCAATTAAAAATATTCCATTGTCAGCAAGAAGCAATACAAGAAGAACCGAAATTTTGGCTGCTGACAACAAAAGCAGTTTGCTTGCACTTCTGCAGAAGGCGCCTTGCTACGCCATAGCACTTGATGAATCATGTGACATTGTTGATGATGAACAATTGTCTATTTTCGTGCAATTTTTTGACATTGAAAGTAAAATATTTAGGGACGAATTGCTAACAATATTGCCGTTTAAAGGTAAGACTCGCGGAGAAGATTTATTCGAGGCTTTTGATAATTTCATGACAAAATCAAACATTAATTATAATAAAATGATATCCCTTTCAACTGACGGGGCTCCAGTGATGATGGGCAAAGAAAATGGATTAGTAAAGAGAGTCAGGGATAAGAATGCTGGGTTATTATCTTATCAGTGTATAATTCACCAGACAGTCCTTTGTGGAAAACTTAGTGCTACTCTGAAAGAAATAATGGACAACTTGGTCAAGTTGATCAATTTTATGAGGTCTCGTTCTGCTCTTCAGCACAGACAGTTCAAGGAGTTTCTATCTGAATGTGATTCGGCGTATTCTGACTTACTGCAACACAACAATATTCGTTGGCTTAGTAAAGGTCAAGTGATTGAACGTTTCTGGCAAATAAAAGAACAAGTAACCATCTTTTTAGACAACTTGGATAAGCAGGAAGCAAGTAAGTACTTGCAGTTCTTGACAAAAGAGCGCAATATGCTAGCTGTGGCTTTCCTGAAAGACATTCTGAAATACTTAAATGCGCTCAACACCGAATTACAAGGAAATGGGAAATTAATATGTGATCTGATACGAAGTGTGTCTGCTTTCCGCCGCAAGCTGAATATGTTTGAAAAAGATATTGCAAATCAAGAATTTATTCATTTTCCAACAATTCTTGAATATAAAAAGAATAATTCTGAAGTAGACAATACTATGTTTTTAAGTTTTATGTCAGATATTAGGAAGGAATTTGCTGCAAGATTCCAAGACTTTGCAGAGATAGGGAAGTTGTCGCAATTCCTAAAATCGCCTTATGAAGTATCTGCAACGGCAGAATGGACTGATGTGGCTGCTAACTTATTCAGTATTTCCAAGCCTTTACTTCAAATGGAGATAATCGACTTGCAAGAAGATGTCTCCTTGCAAATGTATAAAACTGCATCCACTGAAGAATTTTGGGGTAAATATGTTTCAGAAAAGTATGAACTTTGCAAAAAAACTAGCTATTAACCTGATTACTATGTTTGGCACCACATATATATGTGAAACATCCTTCTCAAAAATGAATTTTTTGAAAAACAAATATCGTTCAAGGGTAACAGACGCCCACCTTGAAGACACTTTTCGCATAAGCTGTTCCCCGCGTGAACCAAACTATAAAAAGACCACAAGTGTAACTTCTCGCATTAATTTTTTAGAACGAATACCTACCTATTCTATTTTATGTTATGTTATGAGTAAAAATAAAAGTTAAAATTACATAGTAGGTAATATGACTTTTTCTCTGGACCTCGATAAAAAATTTCAAAAGTATTCGGACCCCACTTAAAATGACTTGCCGACCCCTGATCTAGATGATCATTAATTTTTTATATGAAGTATTTAGGTCAGTCGAATATCCATAGTATTTGATATTTGAAATTCTGCATGTTCTTTTCCAACACTATAAATCTGCACAGTTATGCTTTTATTTTTACTGAGGAAGCTTTTCAAGTGTGTTTTGATTATGACAATTTTCTTATTGCCAGTTAACTGCTTACTACCAGGTTATTGTCGGCAACAATTTTACATATCTATATATAAATTACATTTTTCCAAGCATACAAATTTTTTCCGTAATTTTTAATTAGAGGGTTCGCCTTTGCTTAAATGCTAAGAAATTTGAGGTCTTAATCTTTACACATTATCTTCTTGTACTGTAGTTATGCAATAAATTATTACGTAGAAAATTGGAAAGTGGGATTAAATATACAGAATGATTTTATCGTATGTCTAATTTTAAATGATCATATTTAATAATTACCTCACAATTTTTCTACCACATAGTACAACAAGTTAATAAGGTGTTATTGTTTCTAATATCTGCACTAGCATTGTCAATTCGCAGTAAAAGTTTTTTTCTTATAATTATATTCTTAACGTTATTTTGTATGGTGTCCATGACCTACACTATGTTTTGGTTATAATTGTCCCATGGCCCGTGCTATGATAATGAAAGTTTTTAATGAAGATGAAAGCTGGCAGAAAAACACTGTGCATACATATGTACTATTAAGGTTGAATTCTGACAGGCTCCTCTATAAATTTAGCAGCATATCTTTGTTAGTAACGCAGTGATGAAAACGGTAATATTTATTAAAGAAACATTACTGCTCTTTTCATAAATTGTCTCCACTTAAAATTAGACGTTTGGTGATAAAAACAACCTAAATATTACAGCCGAAGAACATTTGATTTATTCTTATGCGACTTAAAAACTATGTTTTATTTCTATTTTAGGTCTGTTGCGATACAAAGTAGACTTCCAGAGTCTGCAGCTAGAAGATTTGGATAATGGAGAGGATTTCGATCTAGATGATTATTAATTTTTTATATGAAGTATTTAAAACTAATAGCATTTGTAGGAGTGGTGCCGTTAGAAAACGTGCAGTATCTCTATTGCTCATGAAATGCAAACACATGATGACAATATTATCATTTGAACCCCTATTGGTATCATGTATTTTGCAAAAATAAAATGTTAATATTTTTAGACAAGCTCTTTTCTTAAAATTTATTACTCATATTTCATTTTTTTTCTTTCTTTCTGTATATTACAGAGAAGAGTTGTTTCTAGTTGAATTTGTAAACGTTTTGTTAAATTATTTTAGAATTATGTCGGACAATTTTTACATATATATATTTATAAAGAAATGAATGTAAGTGGTACGTATTTAATCAGATATATGTCTTATATCTTACATATAAAATGGAATTGTGTAAATATAGTTTTTTACGTTACGAGTTGAAGATCCAGCAGCAGTTCCTCTCACGTTTCTGCCATCAGGCCGTAATAGCTTTAAACAGTTGTCCATTCTTTGACATATTTCTTTAATTATGCCAAATTGTGATCTTAAAATATTTATAAAATTATTTATTAAGTGTAAGGCAGTTGAAGAAATATGATTGGAGAAATTTGCTTCGGTTGCCAACAATACGCTGTCGGGCCTACCATGATATTCAAAAATGTTGACTGTAAATAATTTTTATAACCATAGGTTTTACATTCCCATAAAATACAGTATGGCAACTACTTCTACGAAAGCTTTTTTTATATAATAATTAAAAATTTGTATGGTTTGAACTCGTCTCTATTTAAATGTTGCAGAAAACTGTTGAAATTTGCGTTGTCATGTCACGGTTAATAGTTTAGTACTTCAGTATTTTCAGATTCCGAGTTTAGAAAGTGTAAGCCACCAGGATATTTCTTTATGTTAACCATTTTATTAAGTTTGGTTGAATAACGTTTTTATTTTATATAATCACAAATATCCATGATCAATTATTTTTCATTAATCGAATGATGGTAAATGTAAGAATGCGGATGAGAATAAAAAATTTTACATATTATATTATCTTATTTTCAACCACATACGTAATGATGACATTACTGGCTTCTACTTCCCGTCACGACTTCCTTGCTCGATTTCACATCCCGATTTCCCTGTCACATACTAGTATTAATCCAAATTTAATTATACATAGATGGATACACAATGCAGCTAAAGTGACGTCAAAATTAGAAACAAATTTGAATTTCTCACTTGCAAAAACCCCTGATTTACATATTTTATGTAAATATTTGGATTTTTTAAGAAGTTATCTACAAATCTCGAAAATAAAATTTTAGCTTTGACACCCTGTATCTTTTTTATTATGAGACTTGAGATATATAGGTATATTAGGTGCTTGTGTTATGCTACAGCAGTATTAATCGATGTAAAATTACAGTTGTGTAGAGAAAACAATGCTGTTTAATTATTTCTGTAATTATCCAATCTACGTTAGGGGAAGTATTATTTTTATTCTCTCTCAGTTAATTTTCTGTTACTGGATTAAAAAACATGAAATTGGGATTTATTTCAATATTTTCATTAATTTTTAATGAAGTATCAATATCTTTAACTATGTTAATAATATGCCATTAATTTATTATCACCAAATAGAAGACCATCTTATTCAGGAATCTGTAAGATATTTTTATTATTGTTTTCAATTTGTTTTAGATAACGGTTACTTTTATTCTGTAGGTTTTGTGTTCTTGTTCCAATTAATGTAAAGTGTTTGTTTAGTTGATTTTTTTGCCATCATTTTGTGCTTTTGGAATTTTCAATAATGTGATTGAATTTCTTTAAGGGATCAGTCTCGAGTTGAGGGTCACTTTCATTTAATATTACATTCCACTTTTTTTTTCTATAGCAACTTCTCTAATTTTTTTATAATTGATTTTTACTGTTTTCAGAAATTTTTGTTTTTTTGACAAGCGTATTTTTTTTTGCTTCGAACATCTCGCCAAAGTATGGCAACAGAGTTGTTTCTGATCCAAAAAGGTGTTGCGTTTTTACAATGACACCAGGACCGATAAATATGGAATGTTTTTTCATACCTCACCTTGGTTTTTATTGGCAGCAAACTTCTATTTTGTGAGCTGCCTCCCGCATTTCCAGAGGTGTACCACTTTCTTCACTAGTGAAAGATTCGGAACTGATTTTAATTCATTTTTGTGTCCGAAACTCGAATAGGTTCAGAAAATGACAAAAATCCTGTACTAGTATCGAAAAAATTTCAAATCAACTTGATCATTGTGGATCAGCGACTAGAACAAAAAGTAAAAATTTTTTAAATGGTTTAGTCAGTAACTTGGAATTGCAATTTTGAATAAGAAAAACAACACATAGGCCAAAGACCTAGATCCAACAGGCTTGTGATAATGGCATTGTATTTTTCCTCCTTGGCAGTTTCATATTTTTGTTATCATTGGTTAGAAAACAAAATGTTCATTATGGACTGGGTCTGATTAAATTGCTACTATAACATGGTAAATAATGAATTTGATTCACTCTATTGGATTTAGACAAAGAAAAATCTGATTTAGGTGTTGTATATATATAAACTAAACAGATTTTTTTAATCTTAATTTTAAAACATTAACATCTTATTAAAGAGGTTTTAATCTAATGAATAAACACTTTGCTGCTAAAAAATGTCCTAATAAATATAAAATAAATGATTAGGACTGGTGAGGTAAAAAAAGGAGGAAGGAGGAAGGAGGTGACGCCACTGTGATAGCAATGCTAAAGAAGTTTTATAATATCAATACAGGATGATTAAGTTTTAAGTGAACAAACCTTGAGGGTCAATATAAGCTGAAAAATAAATGCATTTGTTATACATTTTTTTAAATTTTAGTTATTTATAAGGGAGACTATCTACCCTGTATTGAAGTTTTTAAAAAATATATGGACCTTTTAGTTTAGTTGCCAAAGTATATGATTTTTTTACTGTTTTAGAAAGGTAGTTAGTTTCACAAAAAATTATTAATACCTAAAAATATATAAAAAAGTATATGATATTTAAATATAGATAATAGATATTTTTTTCTGCCCTGGAAACTGGACCATTTTGTAATTATTAGAAAGAAAAATGCAATTTATATTTATCTGGTGGATAAAAAATAAAATGCACAAAGTTAAAAATTGTTTATTCCTTAAATAAAATGTATAAGAACGTTAAATACACAATTACATATAGGAAAAACAAAAATTTTTCAATAAAGCGTACATAAAAATTTTATAAATATAATTCGATAAATATTTCTTCAAGTGATAAAATATATGTATAACTTTAGTTACAGAAACCTGCAGCACTTTAAAGGCACTTTTCTGTCGGATACAGTTAAGTTCATATTTACATAATTTTTTATTATAAATGTTTTTTGTGAAGCGATAGTGTTTTTGGTTCCAATACGACTAAAAAACGCAAGTAGTGTTTACTCTGAATGTTGGATGCAAATCATTTTTTGTCTTAGCACATATTTTTATTGTTACTAAAAGTGGTGATATTAAAAACAAGCAAACAAATCTCATAAATATATGTAAAAACTATATAGAGTAAGATTAGATTTCCTAAATGTTTACACAGAGATAAGGGATAAAAACAACAACATATTTTCAATATTTTTTTCTCAGTTAGAATATGCGAAAAAGCAGAAGCACCCCAGAACACAATGCCTTAGTCGACTCTCACTTGCATATACGACCTTTACTTCTGAAAATAGTTTCACATATACGTTTCAGGTTATTATATAATTTTTCAAAAATTAAAAGAGATGTATCACAGATGCAAAGAGAGAAATTAATAATTAATGTGAAATCTAGGTTGTTGTAATAGCATGAAAATAACACGTTTCTGTATTTTCCATTCCCTTCTTCTTGAACTTCAACAATATGTTCAATGTCTATTTACCTCACAAAGATATACAAATGAATTGGCAGATTATTTGCAAGAACAGCTAAAGAAAGTTTTCAGATTCTTTGTGTGTTGATTTACCAAGATAAAATTGTTCATGTTTATTCAAATATACCTATAAGCGCGAGAAGAGAACAGACATAAATAACACCGATTAAAAATGAAAAAAAAAAGATTGTTTATAAATAAATATTTAGGTATTTATATTTAAATTTATATTAATATTTTCAGAAAAATTTAAATAAATAAAAACAATATATACAGTATTTAATTATTTATCGATAATTCTTTGACTGACACATCAGGACTCTTGTCGGGCACATCTGGCAAATTTAGAGTTAGTTTTTCTAATTGATGCTCCAAATCGCTGGTAATTCCACTATCATCTGGTGGTGGATTATTGGCATCGTCTTTTATAAGTTCAGATAATTCTTCCTCTAAATCAGTGTCATCTGTTTCTATCGCTGGTCTGGCCAAAGCTGTTTGTATATTATTATGCATTTCCAATACCTAAAATTATTACCACATCGAATATGTTCTTCAATAAACATACACTGCTAAGTAAACCATGTGATAGAGGAACACCAAATATAAAAAAATAATGTAGTGACTTACATCTCCTAAGCGAATCATTGTATCTTCTATTACATCTTCCGTCATACCAGTATCCTTAAATGTGGTGTTAAATGCAGAGAGAGCATTTTTATAAGCTTCCCAAACATGAGCATCAGTGTGTGTTTCATGTATTTGTTCCAGTAACGTTTGAATATTATGTAAAGCGTTAGCTTTCTTCTCTACTCTCTTTTCTAATTCATGTTTTTTCCTCAGAGCAGTTTTAGCCTAGAATATACAAATAAATAAATATATTTTTTACCATTTAAGCTGTTTACCATTTGTCTGTGATTTTTTGATAAGTGCATTTTTGCTTCCTTAATACACTTCTGAATTTGATCTTCCAAATTTTCAATATTTTTAGAAATGATATTTTCATTCTTTTCAAGGGTATATATTCCAATATCGATTTCTGATACTGGATTAACTTTTTCACCATCAGCAAATTTTATAAGAACGGTTTGAAGTACATCTTTCTTGTTTTTACTGTCTAATGTTACAGTATCTAATTTACGTTGATTTTTCATGTTATGAAGAAGTAACTTAATATTATCAATATCACTAGATTTTTTACCTAAAATGGTTAGCAAATCCTCAAGACATATTAATTTATTTTTACAATTATCTGGTACAAGTGTCAACAGTGTATCACACTTTGAATTTATTACATCTAAATGCACATATGCATAATCATGATCACTTTCTGCAAATAACGTATTTTTTAGTTTATTGTACGACCAAGATAATGGCCTTTTGATTAAAATGTCTGTTGCCCAACCACTCCAGCTCTCAGAATTCTCCTTTATAAAAATTTCCATAATCTGTACCTCTCCTTCTTTAGCCATTTCGACAATGACCTCGCGAAGACAACTTGGGGGTCTTCCATTTCTAATAAATATGTTATTCAGAGATGACAATGTAAACGAATAAACATCGTTGGTGTCACAGTAAGTTTTTATAACAGTTTTCCAGGATGAAATTTTGTTTTCCCAGTCCTTTGGATTGACAGTTTTGTTTCTAAGAGGTGCAAATATAACGTTGATTCTTTTTTCATCTTTTAAAACGTCTGGAAGTTTTTCAGTCGGTATATTGAACATTTGAACACATGGACAATGCCTTTATATTAGTTTATTTTTTTTATTATGCTGTTACACAGAAACGTAATAGAATAGCCAAATTAAAATTATATTTAGATTTGACAAATACAAATACGATTTACAAAATCTGTCAATGTCAACCACCACAGATTAGGACTAGTCATAGACCTTATAAATAAGGTCTATGGGACTGGTCAACCACTGTCAAATAATAATTTGACAGTAAAATAAAAATAAATTTTGTAGTTCTATTTGTTAGGCAACACCACATACACTACTGCAGTCACAGAGATACCATCGCTTCTTTTATCTACTTTTTTTTGGACTTGATTGCTACATACAAAACCTCAAGAAAATATTCATACATAATGATTTCGACTTACCTTTGTAATCTTTAAATATAAAAAGAATCTTTCACACAATTTGGAATTCCTTTTGATTGTAAATACATAACTATTCAACATTTTTTTTCTCTTTTAAAAATGTATAAAAAATAGAATTTTAATATTTTCAATTTGTAAAAATGATAGACTTTCAGCAACATCCTGATTGGTTTGTTGTGCTATCCTAAATAAAAAATGCAGGGTTTTAAAAATAACTAATACAATAAACAAAAATTATAAAAAATTCTAAAAATGAGAATAAAAAAACAAAAAAAAATAAAATATGAGGACTCAAGTTTTCTCAAGCAGTGTTCCTTACCTTAAATAATAATCTACCTATTTCTTGATCAGCACTATAAAACAGTAGAATAAGATAAAGAGTCTTGTTACATTGAAAATATTTATTTACAAAATTTAATGCAGAATTGTATTTTAAGAAAACATTATTAGATACTTTTATTTTCATATTTCATACATATATTTACATCATTAGACAAATATTTAAACTTATTTACAACAAAATGAATAGTCCTGTACAGCACCACTATATACAGAAAAATTAAGAACATTTAAGTTCCTGTCCGTAGCAGTAAACAGACATTCCGCATCAAATGACAAACTGTAAATTGGAGAATTTTTAGTACCGCTACCTTTGCAACAGCCCATAAAATACAACTGCAAATCGATAAAACAAAGAATCATATGTCGATATCTTTAACGCATACCACAAAGAAAAATTTACTTCAGAAAAATAATAGGGGATTGCATGAACATTAACTAACGTTGTCTGTAGAATGTACAGTGGTCGCAAATATCACCTAACACGTATACTACTTTTAACGAGGACTACTGATAGAAGGGCAACAACCGTTTTAAACAAATACAAACAATATATAGGAATAGGGAATTTCATAAAAAATACAACTAATACTGAAAAAATTTAGTTGATTTTAAATCGAAAAAATAAGTTATTCAATTTCATACATAATTTTTTTTTTTTGTAAAATTGAGCATAATATGACATCTAAACTATTGTTTAAAAGAATTCCCTACAAGTGTCCTAATTGTTCATTTTATATCAGTAGTGCCAAATAGAAAATTAAAATAGTAATTTTCAAATTGAAGTATAGGACTCGCACCATTTTTTAAGGAATGGTTTCCATGGTCAGAGAGAAAACTGTAAAAAAAATTAAATCTGCTAAATAAAAATGTGAAATAGAGGCAACTTCCCATGAAATCCCAAAAGGGATTACCTGTTATTAGCAAAATTTTGAAAAAAGTGGTTTATTCGCAGCTTGAAAAATATTTATCTACACATAACTCACCAGTTAGATCTCCAATCTGATCATAGCAGTATTGCTGCAGCACTATTAGATTCTTTCTACGGACTCCAATCAGGCAATCTCTTTAATACTCCTTGACTTTTCAAAAGCTTTCAATTTTTCATTTTTTGTTACTAAGTTAAGATATTGCGGTTTCGATACAATTACGTTAAATTTTTAAGTAACATTCAGCTGTAATTTAAAACAATGGCACACAAAAAGGTACAGCAGGCTATAAAATATCAACTGCTGAGCATGTCACATTAGGAATCTCCTAAGGGTCAATCTTGGGGCCCCTTTTGTTTGTCATATACACCATGAACTTAAAATATCAAATTTTATATTCTATCCACTGCTATGCTGAAGTAAATCACGATAAAATTCATGATGTTATCAGGCAAGTTCCAGAAAGTATTTTGTTATAACGCAGTCAATCAATATAACTCTTTAGAGCAAAATATTCAGCCAATCTGTATATGTATTTAATTATTATTGTTGTTGTAGTTAGGTTTTTTATTTGTTCTTTTTAAAGCTTCCAGTGGTAAAACAGCCTAAAGTGACTATAACTTTGTCTTTCTGTTTTTAAAGTTGCAGCATTATGCATTTTTTTAAATGGCACAACTTCAATGAAATGATAATTTTGACCATAGAAATCATTCACTAAAAGACGTCATCCTTATTCTTTTTCTATAACCACCACTGCACATATCGTACTATACAAGGCAATATTTTAATACAATTAAGCTACACTTACTTGAAGACTGTGTGGTTGCCGAATGTCCCATAAAATAACCCGTCCATAGGACTGAGTACCAGTCATTATGGTATTATAATAATCGTATTCCATACAGTACAACACGGAGGCATGTGGATCATAGAAATTTTGCTCAGATTTGCCCGTACGAAGATCCCACCTCCTTAAACAAGTGTCGTAACCACATGACCATATAGTATGGGGACCATCCCATTTCAGATCTAATACGCCAGAACCGTACCGTGAGGCGGAAAGTTCTATTGGATCTAAAATTCTGCAACAAAAATTTATTATCACCTAAATCAAAGTATATATTTTATCTAATTTATTTACTGATAATTGGTACTGCCCACCTTTCTATATCGTACACAAATAAAGGAGCTCTGTAATCATTTCCTGATGTACCAACTGCCAGTAACGGTTGTTCATCTAATAAAGAAACTCGTAACACTCTATCAAAGAAAACCTGATTATGCGATTTTTTTAAGGCACCTGTTTCCGAGTCATAATCCACTCTCCAAACTTTAAAACTGCTGTCTCTAGAACCGGACACGATTATATCTCCGTTATGAGAAATATCTACGGAATTTATATCAGATTCATGACAGTCTTTCTCATCAAAAATTACTTTCCTGTCTTGCAGACTAGTGAGCCACATGCTACCATCTCTAAAAGATGGTAATAGATATAAAGAACGTGCCAGGCCTAGGGATTTTCGTAGAAACTAAAAAACGTATTTTAAATCAACACTAATCATGAGCGGAGGACAGTAAAGGACATACAAATATTTTTTATTTTGTAGGTGGCGACGTTGTGCAGCAATTTTTTCCCCTAAATCACAAAAACTAAGAGCATTCAAGATGTTTTTGAATAAAAAATGTCAAAATAAACAATTTTCATTAAGTATAACCTGTGGCCTAAGATATCATATTCCCAAGGCACAAAAATTTTCAAATTAAAAACAGAAAATTTCAGAACATATCCTGCTGGACATAAAGTTCTTCAGTTGATTAAGTATAGTGATGCAGGATCCGCCTGATTTCCGCATAATAATATTCATTGTCTAGAACATATGACGATATGTCTAGAACATGACATTTAGACCACAGGTTGCTTAATGAAAATTGTTTATTTTTATCCTCTATTTACTTTTTTTGAAGGAACACACTTATTTTAGAAAGATTTATTGCATTTCCCACTAGGCAATCTAATACATGGAATGTACATTTTCTCAGTAACAAGAAAGAGAACAGTAAAGAAAAATTTTCAACAATATTATGCATCTACTTGTTATTTATATTCCAGTATTATTTTTATGTTGATTTAAAATACATCATTTAACCCTCAATGGCCCTCTCTAAAACCACTACTAAAAAAATTGGATTTTTTCATAAATATAAATAGGTATATGTATTCTTTAAAATGAATAATATTTATTCATAAAAAAATATAAACATAAGAAAGAAAGGGGAAAGAAACAGTAATGTACTTTAACACTTTCGATGCCAGAGTACGGCTATGAACTTTGAAGTAGGATAATCCCAAACAACAAAATGAAATAAAAAAAATTCATGTGACAGATCTGGCCAGCAGTGCCATAGCGGTCAGATCTATATGGCAAACCGCGTGTTATAGCGGTCATGTGGCGTGGAGAGCTCTCTCAATGATTTTACTACCGTCAGTGACTGGTGACCGCTTTGGCACCGACCGAGGGCAAATACTTTCAGTGGGCTCTGGTGACCACCATGGCATCGAAAGTGTTAATGCTGGACGCAGTTATTGCATATTTTTCTTGAATGTAAGCAAATGGACAATGGAAAATATACTTTATACAGATATAAAACATTTTTCACAAGAACAAAATATTTTCATTGTATTTTCTTCTTCTTCGAAGATCATTCATCTAGTCTCGGGAATTTTGATGCATGCTTGATGGTTTAGAATGTCCCATTTCTCAAATAATTTGAATAACTAACGCATTGTTGTAGGTTGAAAAATTATTAATTTACATTTACTTAAACATTGAATAAAATTAATCCGTAATTTTAATATGTTTAGCCTAATGTCAGCATCATATACTGCTAGTAAGCATTTAATCGTATAGTATGTAGTACAGAACATTTTGGAAAGGAAGCTGCGAAAGAAAAATAGAGAAATCACAGAAGCCTTAAATCTTCTAGTGGATGTGGAACCGACAGTTAGCCATTGAGGGTTAATTGCTAAAAAGACACCAGAGGAAATCACACGTCTTGTAACAACAGATATATTACTTCAGCAATTAATATTTAAATACTTACCTTTGTCCGCTTATAATTAAATTATTTTTTATTTGAAAATGTCCAACATCAGCATTACTTCTGCCGTGTAAAACGGCTCTTGGTCTAGAGACGTTAACATGTTTTGTGAATCGTTCATAACAATAAATATTTCTTCCTCTACTTATCCACACGGATTTGTCAGTTAAGTAAAGCCAAGGCATATATTTCCTTTTAACAAATAATAGGTCTTTTTCTCCGAATCGTCCAATTTGCCAATTTTTACTAATTCTAACTTTTTCGAAAGTAGACAAATGTTGCTGGCATCTAGAAAAATAAATAAAGGCATAGAATTCCTTTTCATTTTTACTCATATTATTTACCTTGACAAAAATATGTTGCTTTGTTGATTTGTTACTAGTGGATATATGTCCTTTAGTAATACATGATCCCAAGAATTAATTACTTCATTAAATCGTTTACAAGTTTGTTTTAGTTTGCATAAATCTGATATATCCAAATAATTGAAGATTTTTATAAGCAACTCTGTTGAGAGATACGCAAAATAACTTTGAGACTCCATATTATTCTAGTCATATTTCAATTACGTGATAACGTAAACGTACATAAAAATGAATATTTTTCCTGAACTAGTTTAATTTCCCGTATTTCCGCCTTGCAGTTCTTCTTAGTTGTCATATCTTTTAACACGAAACAAGATACAGAATCTTGTAATATTAGGGACAAATTAATATTCTTGAATAAATTATTACTTCAGCAAAAAATCTATTTTGTACACTAAAATTTTGCATCCTAAAACACAGAGCAAAATACAGGTAACTAAAAAGAAAACTTTATATTTAGCTATAATGTACAGGTTTTTTTATGTAAATATAAATATTACATGATAGCAATCACTTTAGTGTAACTCGGGTTAGGAGCTGTGAAAAACAGAAGTTTATCAATTTCAAGCACTAATTTATTGTTTGAAATATTCTAAATTCTAACTTCAAGTACAGTTCCAACTTGACTTTAAAAAAGATTGCCAAATAAAATAAATAAACATATAAGATTTTGTAACCTTCTAACCTAACCTAATTTTAAAACTGGTGTAATCAATTTTGAAATAAAGTAAGTTAAAGTAAGATGTGTACCTAAGATATATTTTAATTTATATAAGCTAGAAATTAATATCTATATAATTTAATTTAATAATAAACTTACGTTTACGTTCGGATAATATAGCTTAGTATCTTTTATAGATTTGAATGACATTATTTACCTATTCTTAACACATTATTATAAAACAGATTATTACAAGTTTACAAAAAGAGAAACATACAAGTACGAGATAATAAGAATTAAGAATACATTACTAGAAAAATATATTAAATTCAAAATTTTTGAAAAGAAAAAAAAAAGTGTTGCCAATGTCAATAAAAATATTTTAAAATGCTATGTTGGTTATGTTGCAAGATCGCTTAGCTGCTTTCCAATAAGCAAATAGAAGTGAAGTACTTTTAAGGCATAGGCCAAGCCTCTGAAGAACTTGGATTTCGAAAAATAAATAAATAAATGTATATATTTAAATAATAGATTATTGCGAGACCTTAAAGAAATTGGCTTAAAGAAATTAAATAAAAACAAAATAATTTTGTGGTTTAGCTGAGTTGCATATAAATGTTCGAATCATATCAAATAAAAATTGTATTATAAATAAACATATATGTCCGTTCTATTTAATTATATAATAGAGGTGAGAATTTTACTCTTCAAACTTATTTTCCACCAGTTCACTGGCAAATCAAATCGAAAGCAGCTTATGTTGCGGTGCCAATCACAGAACATGGGATAGAATGAACCACTAAATATATAATACATAATGGATCACAACCTAGAACAAATATATTATTCCAACAACTGCAAGAATTAATCACAAACTAAAAGTTTATATTTTGTGGAATTAATCCCGAACCATCCAAAAGTATTCAGTCAGTTTAGCTGTTAATGTACTTTCGCCGAATATAATGTAGGACAATGTCGGTTAAATATTTGTGACAGTTTTGAACCAGTTCTCGATGGCTGTTGAGACATATTTATAGACTGTGCCAATTCTTAAAAGTTTCACAGTCGCTATTGGCTAAAACTATACTAAAATCATCGATGATAAAACTATGGGCACATTCAGCAGAGAAAAACAATGAGTGAGCGATTAGACATAATAATCACGTGATGATTACTAATCGGACGTTTTCTTCTGAATGATCTTTTTTGATGTTTTTATTTTTCAGTTGTCAGCTGATTTATTTTAGTTTAGATTAGTTATAATTGCAGTAGATTTAAAATCGAAATCCCAAGAGTTAATCTTGCTAATCCATTTTGCAGAGACTGTTAGGTTATATCGTGGTAAACAAATCACTAATCATGATTACTAATCGGTCCCGAAGAGCGATGCAAAAAATGGCGACCGATTATCAATCGCCGATTTAGCAGACGATGCATGACGTAATTGCATCGCTGTAACTGTATTATATATTCTGTAGCTGTAATGTCCTAAAGGCACTAGCACAGAATAGAAAATAGTGCCCTTATTTTGTCTATCGCTTGATAAATCGCAGCGGCGGGCTTTTTGAAGACGACGCCATTTAACCATAACAGACGATGATTAATCATCATCGCCTTAGTTTTGATAAAGCACGGAGCACTGCTGCTGCAATTTAGCAGACAACAAACAATTAATAATTACGTCAGAAGTACTTTTATAAACATTGGTCAGAAGTACTGTATAATGTATTGCCATGCTTGTTGATGAGTCACTGCCACAAACCTAGACATTTTTTGGTGGTTTATGGTCACTGCAACATAAGCCGAGTTCGGCCAACAGATCTAAATGCTCTAGATATATGTTTCTCTCCTGTTATCTCATGAAATTGAAAAAGGAAAAAACACATTAGAGCGTCCAGATCTATTTGTCGAACTTGCTTATAGTATACCATCCAATATAAATCTTATTCTATGCAATCATTAAGCGTATTCAGACAAGGTCAGCCGCTGAGTAAGAATTCAGCTAAATGCGTGCATTTGATTGGTCTGGATTCGGCGGCTCAGCTGCTAAATCACAGCGTCACAGTAATCTTTGCATGGCTGTTGCTATTCAGCAGACAAAAGTATATTTTATCTAGGACAGACAATGCTGCAACAGGATAATAGATAATGGTATCCCATTACGTTATCATACGTAGCTGTTGTATAACCATGTAATGGTAATAGAACAATCTACATTAATTAAATATAGCATGGATGCTACTTATAGCTGCGATTTAGCAGACCACCGTTTGCTAAATCGCATCACCGCCTCATATTTCTTTATACCCATGTTATGTTTTGTGTTTCCAATAGTGTAGCCAAAGCCATGCTGATGATATAAACATTATTGATGATATAACATAATTTTCGAATTACCTACATGAATATTGATGTTACTGTGACATTACAATTTTTATTTTAATAGCGAGCTGGGATGAACAATAAGGATAACAATATATAAAGGAAAATTACATATCATTTACTGTGATTTAAATCAAACAAGCAGACTTAATTTCTGTTGTTTCTATTGGTCTTTTCTTACAAGAGTCGAGGATTCATTTCAAGCTGTTGGAAATATTCAACCAGTTAAGTTGTGTAGATGTGCTTTCAGTGCATACAACTAGAGAAATAGTTGGACGAACATATTTGACAGTTTCTATATAACTGATTCCTCTCTGATTATTGTGACAACAGAGATCTTGGACAGACTAGTGACTTTTTATAGTCTAGATCACAGACACAGACTTTTTACAGTCTAGACTGTGACCCTTACTTACATCATCGTCTGCTTAATCGCGTCGCCTTTGGAAAAAGCATGGATGCAGCGATTTAGCGGACGATGATTACATTTGCAATACGGATTACAGAGCCGCATCATTCGATACAAATCTATCGAATTGAGAAACGGAATCATCAGGGCCATGCGGATATGTTTCACATACAAAAAGCGTGGTCTGTAAATAATGGCCCATGGAGATATACTAGATTTTTACCTTCAAAATATTACAATTTACGCCAATATGCCTTGTTGTTGTTGATAATAAAAAAAATATACTAGGTGTCAAAGTTGAAATTTAAAAAGTGATTTTTTGTAATAATTACAATTTCAAAAAATTGCTTTTTATAAATTCCAACTAAGATGTAAAGATGTTTGTAAATTATTATAAACATTTTGTAAAGGCAAGTTGGCTTCATGGCTCCATGGGCCATTACTTGCGGACCACTCTGTATATTTAATTATACATTATAATCATTATATCCTACTTATGATATTTCATCGTATATTTCACATTTTGTAATAAAAATAAATAACATTTATGCAGAGTTCGAGTTTCCTATGAATATGAATTTATTCGTCACTGCGCCATTCAGTTCCAGTCACAGATATGTTCCAGTATTCAAATTTTATAGCCACCTCTATAATAAACTGCTACAATTTCAAAATCATAAATAATTGAGAATTTAAATGAAGTTGTCTTAGCAATATAGCTACATTCGGTAGCGTAGTTTATATGTATAACCATTGTATAACCAATGATAGATAACTACATGCTACATAGTACATTGGTTTATAAGCTTCGCTGTCGCAGCTATGAGTATACCAACCCTACACCCTACGATTTAGCAGACAATGGTTTACAATGATAGACTTCATTTAACATATCTATGTTTACAATTCATTATTTCTGTTTTTAATTACCAAAACAAGCAGATCAGATCAGATGAAATTTTCTCTAATTAATTCATCCTTATATAAAACAAAACTTTTCAAGCTAAAACTGTTTTATGAGCGATGTGATATCCTAACCCTGTCCTACACTCGCGTGACCACCACACCACAGATTTCCAGCACAGCTCCAGTCTCGTCCTCAACACGTGATCATTTTACTTACATTTTACATTTTTTACATTACATTACCACGCCACAGCTTAAACACCACGCCACCACATTACCATTACATTTTCATTTTACTAATTTTTGCGTTTTGTATTCAAACCGTGTGACCGTGACTATGAGTGTGAGTGTATGAGAATTGAGAATTCTATGATGTGGTGCTAAATACTTAGGTTAAAGTTTAAAGTGTACAAAATGTCTGAAGGTAATTAAGTGAAATTGATAAAATGTATACAGTTTATGTAACAAAGATAACATTTGATTAATCCTTAAAATTTACTTCTTAAGGCCATAGAGCATTAGGTTATAAACTTGTTTTAGTTAAAATGTTAATTGATAGCGAGGTCAAGGTCAGGTAACACCTATGGGGCTTGATAAATACGTTAACTTATCATTTTGTATATTTTTACAGTTAAATCTAATGCATGTTTAAGTCGTGCTTTATTGGTAGGTATCCTCTATTCGGTCTTAGACTTGTAAACTAAAGTCCAGTACTTACTGATCAAATGCCGTTTGTAAACTAAAGTCCAATACTTACTTACTGATCAAACGTTGTTCGTTAAGACTAAGAAAAGAAAAACTTTATGCTTATTTATTTACTGCTTTTTTTTCTAATTCTAGAAGAATATGGCTCCTCATAGTTGTAAAAGTTGTTTGAGAGATACTGTAACTACTAAAATGTCTAAAGACATTAGAAATACTCCAATGGAAGTAAATGGAATAGAAGAAAATGGAATATCTGATAATCCGTGTAAGTATTTGTCTAGGTGCAAGTAGTTTTGTTAGTGGAAACCTCAAAAATTACAGAAATTCAATATATATATACTCGTAGGTATATTTATTTACATTGAATATGTTGCAGATATTTAAAATGAATATTATTTATGATTCTATTCATATTGTACATGCATACCCATAAATAAGTAGGTAGTTAACTGTTTTCTGTACAAGTTTCGTGCATACTAATCTAAATAAAATGAATCAAGAATCAAATATCTAGATTATTTATAATAAAAACGAACAAAAACTTTCTAGAAAATTATTTGAGAAACTATTATCGAACTCAAAAAATGTTGATTTGTCATAAAATTTTATCTCGTACCGTTTTCTTTATGAAGGCGTATTTGTTTGTTTTTCCAAATTATATATAGGTAGGTATATTTTATTCTTTAAATATTCATACCTATCAAAGATTTTTAATTATTTTTGGTGCCCTTGTTTTTGTTTATAATGGAGACATTAATACATGAAATGTTATATTTACACCTAATTTTTATTTAAACATTTTGTTGATTTGGTACTATAGTATCTTTTTGTCCTAGGTGTACCAACAACATTTGTCAGTTCAAACCGTGAGTCTTCTACTTTTAACAAATCTAATATATACACATTTTTTTTGTCTGTAATTAAGTATTATACTAACGTCTAATAACAATTTTTTCAAAATACGTAAAATTATTAATCCACTGACCTCTCAGTCCAACTGTTCTAGAATAGGTATTGCTATATTATCGAGGAACATGTGTATTTTTTATGTTTATAATTAGAACATTAATAATTATTTTTATACCACTTCAAGGTTTTTATATTTTGAATAAAAAAGTTATGTATAAGTATGAGGTTCTTTCATATTTGAAAAAATTACATAGGTACACATTTTCCATAAACAAAAATATGTAACTGAAAATTGTAGTTTATTAGATAGAATTAAAAAAAAATTATCTTTACTTTTTCTCATTGATAGATATCATTTAATCTACGTTGCAAGTACTTGTTATCTGTACCTATTTTAATATTAACAATATTGGACGAAATATTAATTTACTTTTTGTTGTTAAAGATCCAGCAAAGATGAGGAATGGCATTTCTGACTTTTCCTGTTTTTCAGCGATGCCTTGGTTTGGAATGGATATTGGCGGAACTTTGTGTAAATTAGTGTATTTTGAGCCAAAAGATATTCCTAAAGATGAATCTGCATCAGAAGTTGAAACGTTAAGGAATATCAGGAGGTATCTTACGAAAAACTCTGCCTATGGGAAAACGGGGCACCGTGACACCCATTTACAAGTAAGTACCCACTATTACCCAAGACATTGTTTAATTTCTATGACGCTTTGTTTCAGTAACATGATTAGTGAATATGTATGTGACCCTTACGGTCTCGTGTACAAAAGTTTAATAAATTCCTAATGTGTGACGTACTGAATATTTATTTATTTGAATACATTTTTTGTTTCGTATCCGTTTAACTTTATTTTATAGTTATATGGAATTAACAAATTAGTAGAAAAAATAAGTATAAATTTTTAACAATTACTTAGATACATATTTGACATACATCCATTTCAGTTTGTTTTATATTAAATAAGAAACTAGTACTTTTTATACATGTGTTGCATAAAGTGTATACAGAAAATTTATTGGTACAGTTGCGACAAGAATTAAAGAGTTAAAAACAATTATTTTTTGTAATTTAGTGTAATAGTTGAAGTTTCTTAAATATTTCGATGAAAATATAATGAATATTTTATTAGTTCACATAACGTAAGTCCTCTGAATTCTTGCCGCAACTATAGCTTCCTTGGCAAATTATGGGGGAGGGGGGAATATGCAGTATTTAAAACTTGATACTGCAATTGTTTGACATTTACCGTAAAAATTGTTTTGGTAACGACCGCTTACGAAGAATAAATTGCCCAAAAAATCTTATAGTTACGGCAAGAGTTCAGATGGGTTATATCGTACGAACAAATGAACAATTCATTATTGTATTTTCATCAAAAAATTTAAGAAACTGCAACTAAGAATAATAAAACTATATACTACACTAAATGTTTGCACTAAATTATAAAAAGTTATGGTTTTATAGATACATGACAATAAAAACAATTGCATAACGTCAACTGTAACACAAGTCTTACTGCAGCTATATTTTGCATTGTTTAAATTTTTTTTTTCTTGAAAATTAGTAATACTAAGAAAAATAATTTTCGAAATATTCTTGACCTCAAAAAATTTTCCAGAAATAATTTAAGCACTAGGGATATAAGTGAAAATTATCAATTTATAAGTATTGACTGCCTCCTGCCAAAATTCGTTTGCTTGTATTAAACTGTTTTTGAGAAAAATTGAAAAAAAACAAACTTTACTGCAATTAAAAAAATAGGAAGGTAAATCTGAATATTTTACTTATGTAACACCCTGTACATTATTAACTAGTTTGAAATCATTAAGTTATATCTAGAGCTCGGCCAGTTTTGAGATATGATGCAAATCACAATTACATATCTGTATCAAACATGTATATGGCAGTGTATTCACCGTTGTTTTACAAAATTTGTTACTTAAGATTTTATTCAAAATATGACCTAATGATTTTTTTACTGTCTAGATAATGTAAATAATAATTGTTTTATCTGTCGCTTATGATTATATTTAAATTTGTATGATAAAGGAAAGTTTATTTTTTACTTTTAATTATTTAGAAGTGTTTTTAACTGAATTTTTTTTTTAGAAATTAAAATATTTCTATTTTTTTTTTTTTTTTTTTTTTTGAAAAATTAATAGGAGAGTTTCTGATAGCCCAAAATTTTTATTCTCCAAATATCTGACAAAGTTTATTTTTGCTATTACAGAAATTTCATGTCTGAAAATATTATTTTAGTATTTATACTGAAAAAAAAATAAGATGACAAATTGGTAGTCAAACTTTTCATCATAAGAACTATGTATTTTTAAAAACGTACAAAATATTCCATATTTTTGTTGAAGACAATATAAAGTATTCACAAAATTATTTTTTATAAAAGCACATCTGCCAAAATATTTTTTACTACTCCAGTTTTTCACTTGGCTCCAGTTTGCGTTTCTGTCATACCTCTGTCAGGCGAGGTCTAATCGTAACATATTGTCCTTCAAAAAATTCTTATAAATTTAATTTTTTAGATGGATAACGTGATGATAAGGGGAATAATGGGGACATTACATTTTATTCGTTTTCCTACTAGTGAAATGAAAAATTTCTTAGCTCTAGCTAAATATAAAGGAATGGCTACACTAGTGACAACCGTTTGTGCTACAGGAGGAGGAGCATATAAATTCGAAGAAGATTTTCGAAGAGTAAGTAAATGTAAGAAAGTAGCCAATCAAAATTAATTTAAAATAAAGTAATAGTGATAATTTGAATGAATAATTTTTCCTGGATACATTTAAATATAATATATGCTATGTTATTCATTATGTTCTGGTTGATTAATTGTAGTTATTTCTCTTTAGGAGGTTAATATGAAACTAGCAAAATTTGATGAGTTCGATTCGCTATTGAAAGGCTTACAGTACATCGATAAGAATAGTCCAACAGAATGTTATTACTGGGCAAATCCGACTGACGAAAGTAAATGTGCCAAAGTGAATTATGATTTTTCTAGTCCGTATCCTTTCCTCATAGTGAATATTGGATCGGGAGTCAGCGTCTTAGCTGTATACTCTGCTACAAATTATAAAAGGATATCGGGTACAAGGTATGTATTGTATGAATTATTTATTTTGCTGTACAGGGTGGTTGAAGCAACCAAAATTTTCTTGTAATGTGTCAACCTCCTTTTTTCACAAATTGAGTATGAAATAGTTTAACTATTTTTCGGCTTGCCGAATACGTGCCCACTTAAGTCCTAAAATACCATAAAATTGAAATGCATATCTGTTCTCACTAATATTTTAATACATTTGAAGGTTGACGTGTTATCTTATCTGCAATGTATTATGTATATATTTATGAAACAAGTATTTATTGAACATACACTGGGAACCCAGATATTAATCTTAAAAACTAGTCTGGTTTTAATTCACTGTTTTACCAACATGACTGTCACTCAAAGCTGATATTTCCTTGAACAATTAAACCGTGGTATTTTATAATATCATGAAATTTCGTATCAAAAATTACATGTTACAACTGCACGAATACATAATATTTTTTAATATAACAGTGACAATTTTTTGAGCAACAGTTGATTGGCTTATAAATTGTTTTGTTGTAAAATATTTAAAATACTCAAAGAACAAATAGGAGAATTTTGTGTGCTAGTGAAAATTATAATTATTGCTACTTCAGTTATTAATAACTATATTAGAATGCAAAAAGAGCACAGGAAATAAGAAAGAAACATTTTATCCAGCTAATGAATTGTGAAAAGAATTTGCCACTTTGCAAGTTTAGTTTCCCACAGTATTTGTTATCTTATTACTTTCTCATAACACCTTGACATTTGCTATTTATACCTTTTAAGTTCAAAATGCGCTATACACATTTTTTAATAAGTTATTCCGTTAATTGAAGTGAAGGTCAGAGCAAAGCAATTGGGTTATTTTTTTTTAAATACATTTAATAAGTATATAAAACTCCAGTCATCTTATTTCGTTTACACATTTCAAAAAGGAGAAAAACATATTTGTATAATATAATGTTAGTATTTCATATACATTTTTGTTCTGGCTGGCTTCCGTACTGTTATACAGGGCTTTCAAGTAAGAAGTTAAATATTGAATTTTAGTCATAATTTCTAAACCATTACTTTGACAATCTTGAAATTTGGGTGACAATAGCACCTCATAGTAATACAACTTTCACTATTTAAATCGGAATGCTTCAGTATACAGGTATGGCCAAAATTAAGTTAGAATTTATACAATTTTGACGGTTTCCAAATTTCAAATTGTGCATATGCAATTTATCTAATAATAATTTATTAATAATAAAGTTTTCAGGTAAATGAATATTATTTTTGATAGGGCAATTAAACTACAAATGCAAAATGAAGTATTGCTAGCAATATCCCCACCACCGGTTTAATTTCTATGAAATAAAGATTTTATAAAGTCTGTTTTGTTTTTGCTGTACAACTGTTGCTACGCTGGATAGTTGAAGTTGGAAATTTTGAACTTCATCCGACTTCAACAACAAAAAGAGAGAAATACGTTTAATTTTATTGGCTGAGAATCACGTGGCTTTGTGTTGCTGGCAACAGTACATCGTTCTCTGAAGGTAGCTTAGAACCTAATTTTTACTATATAATGAAGCATTCCAATAGTGAAAGTTATGTTACTACTATTACTTACATTTCGAGGTAGTCAAGGTAAAGGTTTAGAAATTTTGAGAGTCAGTCAGTATTTAATTTTTTACTCGGGAGCCCTGTATATGCGTAAGGAAGCCAGATAGGGCAAAAACATTACATATAACGTATTGACATTATTTTGGCGCACCCTGTATGATCAGTAGTTTCTGGACGTTGAATCTTTATTATTGTTTTTTTTTTGTTTGTTACAATGAACATATTTATAAAATTCGATTTACTTTACATAATTTTATTAGATTGAACACCTTGTATGTAATTGCCTGTATGTATTTCCCAGGAAATTTAGACTCTACTTTGATAAGGAAATACTGTCACAGCATTTCCCTGGGGGGTACATTTATAATTTCTATTAATACATTTGTTAGTCATGTCATTTTGAAAATAATAAGTTTGTATTTTGCCAGTGGCGTATCATTTTTTTAATAAAGGCATCTACCATTTCCATTTTCAACAATACTTAAAATCAGTCAAAACTCAAAATACATTTAGAAAATTCCTGCAAAAAGTTATCCGCAAAATCTTAGTGATGAATGTGTCTATAATAGAGTCTACTTTGTTAATGAACCACCACCATAACCACCTCATTTCTCAGAAAAAAAATAAACATTTTTGAAATTATTCCTTACAATAAAACTATACACTTTGATGATAAAAAGCCATCTGCTTTTGTATACGTTTACAGTATTAAAGCTTTAGGCGCTGTGACCTAGAACATACTACCAGGTTTTTCATGACTTTGTTTCTACAGTATAGGGGGCGGTACCTTCTTGGGGCTGTGTTGTTTATTAACGGGGTGCAATACTTTTGAAGAAGCGATAGAACTGGCAGCTGAAGGTGATCACACTCATGTTGACAAATTGGTTAGGGACATATACGGTGGTGACTACGAACGATTTGGTCTTCCTGGTGACTTGGTAGCTAGCAGGTAATTACTAAATTAGGATATTTATTTAGTACTGCTTTTGTATATTTAGTTTGCTATTTCTATCCATCTATGCTTAACCTACTTTCAAATTTTACGTATACATAAAATTATTTTTTTTATTTTATTTTTTATAATTTTCTCGAATCTGCGTTGAAGGACTTAACTAGATTTAACGAAAATGTGACAATCAGCAAATTGAGAGATTATAAAAAAGAAGCTTCCAGAACTAATTAAAGAAAATAATTGTGTTTGTTCAAAGTCTGTATGTAGGAATGTTTATTATAAATAACTTTTAACATAGAAACAACATTTCCCTGCCAAATTAAGATGATGTTTCATCAAGGTTATATCCATTTAGTTACTAATGTAAAATTATCAATAATGCTACTAAATACTAAATTACTTCAGGGTGACGTCAAGTCCTTGTATTTGCATTTTCATATAATTACGATTATACAATGTGAATATTAAGTGTCGAGCCTCTTACCTTTACATATTCAAATAGATTGATTTTATGAAAGCATAATATGTTGTAAAAATTTCAACCCTTTGGGTATGAAATGCTAAAAATGTTTCATGTAGTATTATAAAAAAATTTAAATTGACTTGAAGTTTTTGAAAGATATTGGAAAACATATTATTCAGAGTGAAAGTAATTTGAATCAATGATGACTAAAACTATGCTACTAAGCAGTAAAAAAAAACTAATAAAATAATAATAACGACGAAAAGTGGAAAGCCATTTTATAACACTACCTTCCCTATTAAACTAATAGCAGCATAAAGTAAAACAAATTCTTGTTCAATAACTGTGAAGTTTATATAAAAAATGTGTTTTTTTGGCAAAAGAATCTGGTTAGGTCCTAAAGATGCAGGCTTCCTTGCTTCTTGTAATATGTTGCCCTTTCTTCTTCTTTACTCTGTCGCTCTATCCGTTTGATATCTGGGGCACTGAAGTTTCTCGGCCTTGTGTAGTTTTGGACAAATGAATTCTCGGGAGAGACGCAGTAAAGTGAGTCGTCAGGATCTGGCTAGGGCGACGTTGGTTACCATCACCAACAATATTGGATCGATAGCTAGGATGTGTGCCATACAGGAAAAAATCGAAAGAGTAAGTCATGCTGTCGGCACATTATGAAAAAAATTTACCAAGAGAAATTCAACATTTAAAATTTGAATTTGATTTTGAAATTTTAGATTTACCTTTCAGATTTTTTAGATTTTAGATTTTTTTTTATTTTCTTTGTGTAATTGAGTATACAAGAAATGCCACGAATAAATAATTACAGACAATATTATACAGGATGTTTGTATATCATGGTGTCTCGTTAAATAGGAATACATATTTTTAATAAAAAAATAATTCAAAATTTAAAATATAAATTCAACATGAAATGTCAAATTTTATTTTAGAAGTTGAAATTTTCACGAATAATGTATACAGTAGAACCTCGATTATCTGGGCCAGCCGGGACCGAACCATTGCTGGATAATTGAAAACACGGTTAATCGAAATAACACTCAAACACAAATTTTGCAAAACATATATCGTATATCCATTAAATACATACATATGTACATTTTGTAAAACAAAAATTAACATATTTAAGTTTGCACAAATAAGCGGTCTTTTTTTTTTTGTTTCCGAGCGTTTTTTTCGGCCTGCCACGGATAATCCGAGCACGGATAGCGGACAGTCATAAACATCGCATGGCATGAAGAATTTGCTGCACGGATAATCGAGGTTCTACTATAGTTAAATTTGAGTTTTATATTTTTATTGAAAAAAAAAGTGAAATGAAAATTTAATTGTCATAAAAAAAACTGGTTAAAAATAATGTGCTAACATTGATTTGAAAAAAAAAAATAGATTTGAACCAAGTAACCAGAAACATGGAAATAATTATATTATTTTTTATTTAATTAATAAGTACCCTGTAATAATGAGACTACAAATAAATTATCATATTTTGAATACTAAAAATTAGCTATTTAAATTTGCTGCTGGTAACACTTCACCTACGTAAAATTCTTTTTGTTTCATTTATATGAATATTATTTCAGTTTTTTTTTAATATTTTAAAAGGTACTGAGTGAAATAATTGGAAATTGGTTAAATATTGTTCAAAATCCTGAAGCATTTCCTTAAAATTTTGTTGCTTCAGTGGCAGAGATACAGAGTAGGCATATTTTTCTGTATTTTAAAGAGGGAAATTAAAATAATTTTGACATTTCCAACTCGTAACTTCTTGAATTGGGAAAAAGTTAGTAGTAGCAGTAATATTGTCACAGAAGCATAAAAATTGTTGATATATATATTTTTGTTTTTAGTTAATATACAGGGTGTTTAATTGGGAAATATTTTAACACATAGAGGATATCTAGGAGGCCTCGAAAAAACTGTAGTTGATGGATCTAACCATTGGCATCACCGATATATAGGGCGTTTTACCAATTTTGGCTATTTCTTTAACTTGCCATAAAAGACTTGTATAAACAAGTGAAATTTGGTAGTATATGCTATTTCCTTCAATCCTCTGTAATAAATGAAACAGAAATGCAGGTCTGGTGGCATAAAATTTGTATATGCTGTTTATTCGGAAGAATAATCCTGTATGCAGGATTTTGGAAAATCTGTTCAGGCGTTTGAGTAAAACAGAAATAGTACAGTTTATGGTGAATTTGATGTAATTGTAGATAAGTCTGTTTCATTTTCTGTTCAAGCTTTGAATATTAATTGAATCCTACAGTAAATTCTAGCTTTTTAGAGAAATTTGAAATAGTTATCAATTTTTTGTGTGAACTATAAGTATTTTATCTTGGTAATGACAATGATTAGACTCTTCAACAATAGTTTATTTGAGGCCTCCTAGATGTCCTGTATTCACTGTTAACGTATGTACATTTCCCAATGAAACATCCTGTATAAGAAATATGTTGAGGGAACTTGACATGTAAAATTTTTAGGTGGAGAGTTTATAAGACATCTCTTAAATTTTATCAGGTTCTTGTTATGCAAGAAGTGATTATTTTTCCAAAAAATTAAATTTTCAGTCAGTCAGAAATTCTCAAACTTTTTCTTATGTATCACAGTTTTGTCTAAAATATTGAACTAAACTGAACTTTATTAGTGAAATAAATAAATAAAAATTCAAATAACATAACGTGTGTGCATAAGAACAATGTTTAATAAATGTTGTACAATACTTCCAAGTAAGCTAATTTAAATAAAACTAAAAGCAAATGCATTCAGAAATGGAAGAAGTAACTGTATATAAGAAAAAGTATATTGAAGGCACTTACTAAAAATTACCATTCACACTCACTAAATGTGCAACAATAAATAATGTCCAGTCACATTCAGAAATTACCATCAAATATACAGGGTGTTCAGAAAAATGTGGGAAATCTCTCGGGTGCAAATAAAACATGAAACAACAAGATGACAAGTTTCTATAAAATTTTTTCCTACAGATCCTGCCTTCGGAGATATGTGTCCCTGAAGGACACCACTAAAATTCGATTTTTCTAGAATAACTTTTAAAGTACTTAATATAATTTAATTAAAACTTAATGTGATGGACACTAGTAAGGACCTCTTAAAATAGTGTCCTTGAAACACATTAGCTTTTTTAGTTTACCAGAGGTGGGTTAAGCTTTACAACTTAATGTCTAAATTTTTAACACCCTGTGTGATAAAGACTTTAAAATAATAAATCTGGGTAGCTTCAACCTTACACTAGAAAAAGGTACTCTTGTTTATTGTCGATAAAATGAACCATTTATTAGAAAAAGAATAAGAAACAAGTTCATGTTTTATTTAGTTTCATTTTAATGCAATGGTGTTCCAGGAAACGTCTTAATGAAATTAGTGAAAAACTTCGTAAGAGGGAACATAGATCGAACTTTTTCTCGTAAACCTTTTTTTAGTCTATGATTGAAGCTACCCAGATTTATTATTTTAAAGTCTTTATCATACATGGTGTTATAAATATAGGTATTAAATTGTAAAGCTTAGCTTGTCTAAACTAAAAAAGCTTAATATGTTTCAAAGACACTAGTTTAAGAGATTCTTACTAGTGTGCATCACATTTATTTTTTATTAAATTATATTAAGTACTTAAAAAGTTATTCAAGAAAAACCGATTTCCAGCGATGTCTTTCAGGGACACATATCTCCGTAGGGAGGGCCTGTAGGAAAAAATTTTATAAGAATTTGTCATATTATTTTTTCATGTTCTATCTGCACCAGAGAGATTTGCCACATTTTCTCGGATATCCTGTATATTTTTTTTAATGTTTTTTTTTTTCATTTTTTAAAAACAAGCAACATCGACAGTTCAATATAAAGGTACTCTAAGAATATTGAGATTAACAGCACCCTAACATTTTTGCAGTTTATTTTAAAATGATTTTTTTAATGTAGGTCGTTTTCATCGGTAATTTCCTGCGAGTTAATCCAATCGCAATGAAGCTGTTAGCGTACGCGATGGATTACTGGTCGAAGGGTACCATGAAGGCGTTATTCTTGGAGCACGAGGGCTACTTCGGCGCCGTCGGATGTCTATTACAATTTCACGAGGATATAAAAAGTTGAAGTTTATAAATGAAATTGTGGTTCTTGCCTTTTAGATTGGTTTTGCTATATTACGAACATTCCAAATATGAAAGGGGGATTTTAGTACAAATCACCAAGGTCCAAAGGAAGTGGTCGCATGTAGGCATTTTAAAATTAGGGATAGATTTTGTATTACATATTTTTTAACACTGTAGAAATTTTATCGTGGCTCCTTCACATTTATTTATATAGTTGTTTTATATGTTTTTATTATATTCCTTTTATTTATTATAAGACAAAAAAGCTTTACTATCAGTTCGTGAAAAGGTATCTGACAGATTTTATTTATAATTATTATTGAAACGGTGTTGGCTGTTCTTGTTATTAAAAATAAGGCACGCACATATTTTCTATATGTAAGCCGTTTAAAGATTTGCACAAAAATTATGTCATATAAAAAAATATTTATTAAAATATTTCTTTATACATGTGTTTTTATTAACTAACCCAATAATGATGATAATAGTGACTGTTAAAGGAGAATCGAAAAAAAAAACGGTAAGTAAAAAATGGTATAGGAAATAATAACTACAGATAAAAATAATCATTATTGAGACGTTTTGAAAAAGACATTTATAAAACTTTTACTAAACTAAAACTTTTTAACTTAGTATTGAAGGTAAATATTTAAAAAGTTGTACATTTCAACTGTAAACAATTTTTTTTATATATAAAAAATTACATTTATACTTTCATAAAAAAAAAGATTAGTAAATAGCAGAACTGTATACAATATTTATTTCATAAAACCTAAAGCGAGAATTGTACAGAATCAATATTAAGATACATAGAAAGTCATAACTATGAATATAAATTAAATTTCTTCCGCAAGTTGTTGGCTATAGTCTGTTTAGAAATGAAAGAGAGTAATAAAAGCTTACACTGTATGCAAATCGTAATTAAATGTAGTACTGGTGCTTATATTCAATATTTTTATATTATGTATTATCGGTATAGATGAGGTGTCCTTTTAAAAAAACTTTGTGTGACCGAACTAAATTATAGCAGGTAGTTAAAATTTAATCTCCGACAATCCGTTTTTGTCTATGCCGCTTCAATTTCTCGCTCCATTTCTCTTATAAGTAAACAATATAAAAACAGCATTTCAAAACATGAGGCTACTTTAAGCATCATAACTGGGTTAAGAGGGTTTTTAGTAATTCAAATAAAATTATTCAATATTATTATCAAAATATTTATTTAAATTTATTGAATAGACTTTTATTCCACACAAAAATATATGTATTTTGAAAATTCAAATTATGGTGAGTAAATGTGCAATACAGAAAATAAAAAAGTACGTATATTAAAATTCATCCTCTGAATATTCTGGTGAATTATCTTCGTCTCCTAGTTTGATAACGATAGGTTCCACAGTAGCGTCAATTAAATTATCGAGTTCCCACATTTTCTCCTCTTCTTTTTGTACATGATGTATACATCTTTGCCAGTTATCTGCAGTTACTCGTTCCAAGGAATTTTTTAACAAAATTTTCACGTCGCTTAATTTAAACGTATTATTTCGTGCTACATCTCCTTTTTTTTATTGGGTTAAGTTCACAGTGATAAGGTGGTAACCGTAGTACCATTATTTAGCGATTTGTTGCCATTTCATCGATAACATACTTTTCCTCATCTTTATTAAGATTGACAAGTGTCAAAAGTTCCTTTTTCACCATATTTGTTTCAAAAGAAATGTTTTTTCCTGATAACCATTGAATTATATCGACTTTCCTCGAAGCAGTCGTAGGCGTCCGCTCGGTCTGCCGTGAATGGTAACTGGCATTATCCATGACAATTACAGACCCCGGAGGAATAAGATCCAACATTTGTGTAAAATACTCTTCGAAAACATCTACGTTCATGTCTGGCACCACTGGCACTACCTATATGTATCACTATTAATCTTCCTTCTTCAAGGCACCTTCTTTACCTGAAGGTGCCTTGAACCCTGTTGAAAATCCATCCAAAAATGATTGTCGAAAACTTTTTGCATTTTTATCTTGCCATACCTTTGTTACAGTATATCCCTCGTTGACTCTACTCCACTAGCACGTCTTCGTATATTCAGCTCTAAGACTGGATTGATATCTCACAATACACTGGCTCCTGCCCTATGTATCATATATCCAGTAAAATATACTAATGTACACCTATTATACCTGTTAGCATTAGTGTTACCCGATAATTACCTGAAACGAAATATTACCACGCCCATGGCCGATTCTTATCTCGGGGTTTTATTACTCTCTTTCATTTCCAAACAGACTATAATGAGTAATTTGATTATACGGTGTCTGAGGTATTTCTGGCATCCTTGGAAGGGGCGATTGTACAGTTAAAATAAATAAGATTTACCAAATATACTTATATAAAAGTTCATCGTATCCGAGATACAGGGTGTCACAGATTTTGAAATTTTTATTATATTTTTTATTGGAATCCCTTTGTGATAAAACAACAATAACTCTAGGTTTTAATTTAGTTTTTTAGTATGTTTAAATATTTCCATAATCACCATCAGTGTCGTAGAAACTCTGTGTCATTCTTTTTTTTTATTTATATACAATAAAAATAGTACGCCACTGTCTTAGTTATAAAAAAAACGTGAGTTACTTGAAGTTTTGATTATTTTGAACAAATAATTATTTGAAATTTTGTTTAAAATGCATTATATTCAAGTAATTGTTTATTTAAAATATATCTGCATTTTGTAGTGTGTGCATTATATTTATTTGTATAAAAAGTCAAAGAAAACTTGAAAATCCACTATACAATGGCACGACAACGCTAAAGTAATATTTTAAAAGTATAATAATATTAATAATTGTTTATGTCATCACTCATCAGTCAGAAAATATTACTAAAGTACAATAAGTCCCACCACACGCAAATTACGAGATGCAGACATATTTTTAAATCAAACAATTATTTAATTACGATGAATTTTAAAGAAAATTTCAAAGAATACTTATTTGTTCGAAATTTAAAGAATAAAATAACATTTTTTTTATAATTACGCCAGTGGCGTACCATTTTTATTGTAAATAAGAAGAAGTGTGCCCAGGGTTTCTACGCCACTGGTTATAATAGGAATATTTAAATATACTGAATAATTAGACCAAAGATATATCCCATTACAACCTAGAACTATTGTTATTTTATCGCAAAATGTTTCCTATAGTAAATAAAAATTTCAAAATCTTTGACACCCTATATGTGGGCATTATAAAAGCAATGCGTGTGCGTCTGACGGTTGGAAACAGTTTCCAACTGTTTTACGAATGGGCCTAATAGCCGACGGTATGTCTTAACGTGTGACTGTTATAGTGACAGTGTAAATGTAAATAGTGCGGTGTATTATGTATTAAAGTGATACTTCGGAGTGCGCATCAGGTAGGTGTGAGTGGGTGATGGGTAGTAGGCCAACGGTGTTTAAAAGAACGGCATAAGTATAAACTTTTTAAAGTAAACTATTAAAGTGCTAGATGCGTTATTCATATGGTCCCTACTGCCGGTTTAGACAGACTTAAAACAGATAAGGTTATTCCTCGGTAATAAGCTCGAAACCGGTATATGTCTGGTGGGATGCTGACAAGTGACTTTAGCTGTTTGCTATAGGTTTTCCAGGTGTAAATTCCATACTGGGAGGGGCATTAGTCCGCAGAGTAGTTATTTCCTGGATTCCGTATCTGCAACATATCGCCGAATCATAGAATTAGCTTTCAATGGTTTTCTACTGCGATGTAGAACGCTTCGTGTCTGTGGGTGTCCAGCATGGCCGCTATAGGTGGCTCTGTTACTGCGCGTTTACACTCATAAAAATACTGATTTTTTAATGTTAAATAGCTTTAGAACTATTAACGCTAAGAGAAAAGTATAACTAAGAACAAAACATCACCATTGAATGCTGAGTGCTTTATATTTTAATCTATGGTCCATGCCATAAACTTAGCAGGCATTATTCAGTAGACATGTGAATTGAAATTGTTTTTTAAATAACTTGTTAAAAGTAATTTCTTTTTAGTAAAGTATGTGGTTCCTTCAGTTTTACCATTTTGTTCACTGTTGGTAACTGATTTTCTAAAGCATTATTGTATCTATTTCTGACATGAAGAATTTTTCTTAATATATGTTAATACTGCTCTCTTCTGCATTTACATATTCATTATGAGCTAGTGTTTTGCATTGAAAGCTTAGGCATAATCTATTGCAATAATAATGACACTGCATGTTTAAAACGAATTTAGCGATTTAGCGAACTTTTAACATTTTTAGTTGTTTCCACTTGCCAATAAAGCTCTAATGAAATTTCTACTCAAAACTTCTAGATGTCAAAAACAGTTTTGAGGAAGTGCCATTGTTATTACAAGAAAGCTATACATCTATGTGCACTAGATGTAATCGGTAGATTAGTTACTATACTGAAACTACTAGCCCTATTATGTTCTATAGAATTTCCATTCGATCATAAGGATTCCTCAAAGTGGAAGGGAACATATTGAATTTATTTGGTTTATTATCAGGATTTTAAAACGTTAAGAAGGCGTATGTATGAAACAACAGAATTGTTTATCTGCGTAAGAGATATCCGATAGCAATATATAATTTGCATAAAATTATTTAAAGAGAATTTCAGTGATAGGTCGTTGATTTTTTTGTATTCAGTACCTTTACAAGAGCCAGAAGTGTGTAGAGGAAAAGTAGGCGTAAAAAATAATGAACTTGTTTACGTTTTCTGTCCGCAATGTCAAAAATTTTTAGTAGAATATATCTATTTTGAAAATGGCACCTCGCACTCGAAATTCCGATAAAAAGCATTTCAGAAGTCATAGAAGAGAAGTGCGATATCCTCGACGCGAAGTGGCAGCAAGGAAATCTGCAACTGTTATTCGACCCCCGGAAAACTACGAAAACCTGATATTATATTATCTAACAAAACTCAAACGTCTCTTCTCGGCCCCTAACCATCCACACCCGAGATCTAATGAAACCAGTGCTGAAAAAATGCGGCGTGAACAGTTGTCAGAAAAACATTGCAGTGGAACTAAATCAAAAATCGAAATTGATCCAGATAAATATACCGCACGTCGCACAACACCAAAACCGCGGGAAGACTTAGGTGCCGTTGAAGACGATATAAAAAACAAAGTATACAATGTGGTTAACGCAGCAATCGAATATGGATTTGCGAACAACGTCTTGGAGAAAAAAGGCGACTGTTTTGTATTTAAAAACCAAAGAACTTCAAAAATTGCCAACAGACAACCTACACCTGGACCTAAACGATCGTATTGTTCTCAATGCAACTGCAACAAGTGTAAGAATGTTAACAGGACTAATACTCCTGATTCTTGTCATAATGCTAGACCATTAAGTGAACATGACACACATAGGCATCTATATTCTGATAGAAGACCAAACACTAGCGCAAATCCATCGAGACTTCATGAAGCAAAAGCACATTCTTTGTCGAGAGCAATGAACAACATTCATTTAAGTGGAAAAGGCAAACCATCTAGAAGTAAATCTTGCATCGTTACACACGGCAATCATAACAATCGTCTCAGGAAAGTGTGTTCTTGCCGAAGATGCCGGCATCTGCGGAGAAGAAAATCACAAAAGAAATGAATTGTATATAACTGTATAAATTGTTAGCGTCTTGTGCCATTAAAAGTACATATAATTGTATTGAATAATTATTTCCTAGATGACTATGTTGCGGATAAAAGTAAATGACGTTAAATAACAAAAACCATATTTGCATATAATAGTAATAATAATTATTTATCATTTGTAGCAAGTAAAATGAACATTAATAACTATTAATACATATTAAGAAGAAAAATTAATTTCAGCTGACAACCATCACATTCAGGTAAATAATGAAGCACATACAAAGTAAATCTTGGCATGCTCATCTATGTTTATTCCTTAAACTTTTTCTTGCAATTAGATAAGTAGATGCAATTTTATATTCCTTCATTGTTAATTATTTGATGTATCTATAGCCTGGATAAGTTAAATAACCACTTTTTTTATTTCGTTTTAGATAGATGTACATTAATTCTATAAGGTCAGGGCCGCGCGGTGTATTCTATGACTGATAAAGTAAATGATCATTGAGTAATAAATTACTGCTATCATTGTATAAAAAATGCTATGCTATGATGCAAAGTTTGGAAATAGCGTCCTTCGAAAGTAATGACAAAAAAACATAAGATTCACCATATCAACACAAGAAAACCATCAACAAAAGCAACAACCAAAAAAAAAAGATCCCCAGCCTACCTACATTTCGTTGCTTTTGGCATCTCTTCCTTGGTGATGCCGCCCCTTTTCTGCATGATGCAGCCGCCTCATCTTATCGCAGCACGGCATGGCCCTGCTAGGTAATTTGTTATAGAGAAATCTTTGTATTATTGATTTATAAGGTTGGGACACAAAGTGTGTTTTCGATGATCTAGTTGTTCTTGAAAATTATTTGGGTCATATGTCAAATAGTTAAATACATTTTTGCATCTTTGTAAAGATAATTTAATCAGCATTCACGAGTTCTTTTCAAAATTATCTTTAGTATTCATTTTTCTTTTCCTTTTCAGCATTGTCAAGACTTTTTGCCAATAATCTGCAGAAAATAGTATAAAAGTATCGTTAGCAAAACAAATTATGTCTCCGGAAATTTCAAGGGTAAGCAAATTGTTTATGTAAATATTAAATAAAATTGGACCTAATACTGTTCCTTGTGGAACACCGTACTCTATTATTTCCATTTGACTTACATACCATCTATATTAACACATTGTTTACGATTATTTATATAAGATTTGATAAGATCGTATTCTATCAATTCTAGAGATTCTAGCAGTTTATACTTTATACTTACAGTATCGAAAGCTTTGGCTAGGTTCACAAAGAAACCCAAAACTGGTTGTTTATCAAATATTTTGAAGTTGAAATTTCAAGAGCATCTTGTGTGGACTTACCTTCTCTGAAACCAAATTGTCTATCATTAACCAGATTATATTTAAAATTTTGTTATTCTTTGATTAATGATTTTTTCCTACAACATATGAGATGAGATTTTTCTTGCAATAGATGATATTAAAGATATTGATCTATAATTGGAGTATTGTTATCGATAACTTGATTTATGCAGCAGTTTTATTACACCTATTTTTAAAACTTCACGAATATATCGTTTTCAATGATCTTATTAATTAAGTAAGAAAGTAGCTGCGCAATATAGTCAAATTTGTTTAAGAATATTGGACGTTTTACATCATTCCTATTTACTTCTCTAATTATATTTCATGCTTATTTATTATTTTGACTTTTGTTAATTCCTTGTATATAATATAGGTATAAGTACTCGTATGTTGTATTGTATTATTTAAAGTATTTCTACATACTTTAAAATTATTTAGGTTTATATTGTTTTTATTTTTTCCCAATCTTTGTATAATCGATCCCTCATTTTTATTAACTCAAGTAATCCGTGAAATGAATAAAATAAAATTTGAGCAATTACCAAATTAAAATAATTCAAAGAAAGCAAATTTAAAAGAATAATTTAAAAATATAATATATTATCATGTGTTGCAACCAATTCAAACGTGAGACAAGGGTTTTAAATTAAAAATCAACAAGGAAGTAAAAAATGGATCTAAGAAGTAGAAACAAAGTTCAAGGAGAAGGAAATAGTACATAAGATTGGGAAGAAACAGAAAAAAACTACTGCAACTGGAGGTGAAGAAAGGTTGAACAATGAATAGGAACCCAAGAGAGAAGAAATGAAATGGCATATCTAGTAGAGATGTTGCCAAATATGGAGCGAGAGAGGATGAAAGAAAGGATGAAAGAAAAGGAAGAAGTAATTAAAGTTTTGGAAGAGCAAAAACAACAACAAGAAGAAAAAGCCAGAATAGAATAAGAAAAGCAATTAGAAGATATGAAGAGAAAATATTACAAAAGTGGTGGAAAAAGTTGCAAGTTGCAGTGAAGAACAAATTGAATGGGTTCAAACTGTAAATACAGGGTGAGCAGTTGATAGAAAACATAAAGGATACAGCAGAATTTTACATATTTCGACGACTACAATACAAAAATTGCAAATAATTCTTTTAGTCATTATTTCGCCAATAACACACATTATTATTACATTAGTATACACATTTCGCTGTCTGTATAGATTAAAAGAAAAATAATGTAGAAGGTCTGAAATTTGGAAAATACTTTTTTTCCAAATTACCCGGGAACGTTTTATACGATTTCAGTAGAATTTGATAATTCCTTGTTTTTAGATTCAGCTATTTGGTGTGGTGCAATTTATTTTTATTGGCTTGATTCTGATTGGTTATATGGAACCCATCACACCAAACTGATGAATTTAAAAACAGGTCCTCAGTAATCTAGATTATTAAATAATCTTGCTTAGTACTTGCATATATACGTCACTTTGTTTTGACATAGTAATCGAAAGTAATTGCATTTACTAAAATAGGAAGTATACCCCAACATTTTCGAGTTTCAATTATTATTTATTACTAGGAGAGGAACTTCTTTGCAGTTTTTCTGATGCATTTTTCGTCTCTAACAGTTTTTATGTAATGAATTATTTGATTAGTTCTTACCATGTTGTCTCCATCATGTTTTCGATTGAATATTATATAAAAAAACTTATTTCGTAATTTTGGCCACTGTTTTAATTATAATAGATTTTATTATACAGATTTAACATTCTGACGATTCACTATCTGATTCATCACTAGAAGTAGGACAAGGATTGCTTATATTCGTCTTTGAAGAGTCATGTGGAGGAGTACAAACACGTTTCTTCTTTTTGGGTCGCGTAAGTTTACAACTGCGTCTTTTTCTTTTCGAATAACCTCGAGATGAGGTAGAACACGGGTCCCTTTTTTCTTTTGAAGAATTTTGCAAACGCCTGCTATTGATTAGATTATTCGAAGAGTTAGGGCTGCATTTACAGAATTTGAAAGATTTTAGGTAGGATTTAAGCGGTGATTCCGTAGATGTGTCATCTGATTGTCTCAATGATGCTCTCGTCTTGTTGTTTTCAAGATCACATACATTGGTTGTGGTTGGCGAATCATTAGTATCTTTGGGTGGTATAAAATGGGGAGGGCTGTAAGAGTTCCTTCGCGTCTTACGGTTTGAGGATCCTTTAGTACCTTTATTGTCTCTGCACCATTTCGAATTGAAGATTTGTTGAATTCTTTCCAATTTTGCTTTTATGCAAAGACTAGGGGTAAATTGCAAAGCGGCAGCTGGACAAACGAGAGCATATACATTCTTTTTCTTTACGACGAATCTAGAGCATTCCGCTGAACACAAAGCATTTTCTACCTGGCTAACTATGTCTCCGCTTAGATTATAAGTATTGTCCATGAATTTTGTTATGGCATCTAAACCTGCTCCATTGCCGTATTTCTTCTGGCACTGCAGTTGCTTTAGAGACGCTAAAACTTTGTAAAAGAAACTGGTACCAGGTTTACATACGCTTTTTGTGCAAGGGCATCTTGTCATGTTCAGGTTTTAACATTTCATAGCATTTTAAAGCTGCTTGTATAAATGTTATTATTTTTTTAATTTGGTTATTTTGTAGACATAATTTGTCAGAACTGACAACCTCACTGAACAGTAATATATATTAATTTGACATAGAAGAATTAATAGCTTTGGTTATAGAACTCATCAGCCAATAGCAATTACAAATTTTACATAGTTACTAGATATACATTGATTGACGACGTTGTACATCCGGTTTTGTATTTCGCTTCCTCGAACAATGTGAATTTTGTCATGGTAACAATTTTTTGGCGTTTGTCAAAAAAATAAATGGTCGTCAAGTTTCGTCAAATTTTATGAAATTTTTCGATATGGAACTCTTTGGTTGTAGTTCTGGGGTCGAATTTGACACCTCAAAATACCGTAAGAACATATAAATATTTTTATATATTTTTAGGTATTAATAATATTGTGTGAAACTAACTACTCAGTGGACAAAAGCCCCAACCTGCGAATTGTAGGAGATTTGATTTATATTAGCTTAAAATACCTTTCTAAAACAGTAAAAAATGTTACAAAAGCTAATAATAAGGAATATATGGGTAGATATTGTGGGTGTAATTCAACGCAAAATGTATTTTATTTTTTATTACATAATATAACATCTTTATTATACAGGGTGAGTCAATCATAATATTAATTTTAAGAGGAGATAGGGAATAATGAATATAATACGAATACGCGATTAAAAAAATTTAAATGTATATTTACACTGAAAATAAATATTTTCAAATCATTATTTAAACTCCCTTTTCAGGCTGTCACTGACCTCTCACAGCCTTGGTCGTTTACAACTCACAGTACAACTCGATGTCGACTTAATGCGAAAAAATTCAGTTTTTCAATTATTGGTTACCAAAAATTTAGTAGTTAACTTTTGGTTAAGATAACCTGTCCATGAAGTAGGGGTTAACTAAGGATGTGAAAGTTAATTCAGAAGTTTAACCTAGAAAATAGTTAAAGTCTTTAATTTGTTACTATTTATCATGGAATACGATATTAATGCATATAGCAGCGACGAAGAAGATATTAGAAAACCTAAAATAATACGAGCTAGACCAAACTACTTCGAAGAATATGACGGTAAAGACTTTTTTAATATATTTAGATTATCACCGTGGACAGTTGTTGCAACCTGCGATATTTTAAGAACACACTTGACAGTTGTCATAAACAAATTTGAAAAAGTTAGGTTACCAATTTCTGGGTTTTCGTTGCCAACGTAGTGCATTTTATATAAAAATCGTAGCAAAATACAAAAAATATGCCAGCAATTTCGCCAACATAAATAAATAAATTGCAAACCTCCAGATAGTTAACTGAAGTAACAAAAAGTAATGAAAAACGCATTTGGAAATTAACCATTAGTCAACTTGTAGGTGCATGTTACTAATCATACAAGTTAACCATCAATTGAAAAACCGGCCGCAAATGTGGCTGTTATGACTGCAAAGAAATTAGCTTGGTTACAGTTTAAAAAATATTTAACATTGAAATTACAAAACTCCAACATATCTAATAATAAAGCGAGTAATAAACCATATAGGTACACTGCATAAAAAACCTATACCCAATGGGTTAATTATTAAGAGCAGCTGAAAAGTGTTTCGTGTTTAAATACTAAGTAATAAAAAAACCCTCGTGTTGTTGACAAAAAGCTGTCCAAGACCGAAACGACACGCCTCTGATCTGATGTTCATAAAAGTTATCGAGAGTGAATCTTGACCTACCGTATTATTAGGTCAATAACCTAGTTACCTAGTTTTTGTCCTGTTATTTAACGATAAGGAGTAAAATAAACTTTTTTATCTAGATACATGAATGAATTGATTGATTTATTTGTTAATAAAAAGAAATGTAGATAATAAATAAATGTTTTCGAATGTTAGATTATTACAGTTTAACAATTTTGATATTACTTATATATTATTTTCACTACGTTTTACAATTGAATATGAATTTTTAGTATTATTCGTAAGTACAATTAATTATTCAGTTTGTAGTTACGTACATCTAGCCTAGAAATTTATTGTTTTTTAAGTAGTATGGTACTAACCTGTTTAAAATGCCAATTCGAGTAAAATTGCACTTATCCGTCCATAGCACTTTATTATTAAAATTAGGGCCAGCCAATTGTAAAATTCAAGACAGCTGCGGAAATCAGCAGGCTTGAAGTTTCTGAAAATGATACGGGTTCAGTGAGTTTTCTCGTAATATTCTTAAGACCTTGCTTTGGGATATCTCCAATCGCCTTGAAATGGTTTTTATAGAAATAGTAGGCTGCTACTCAACTAAATTTAAAACAGTTTTTATCACATTTATGTCATTTTGCCGATATTCCGCAAGCTCCCAACGCGGTTTCACAGAACCCGTATCGCGAAGGCGTTGAAGTACTTGCACAAAGGTTCGTGCACTTGTAAAATTAGCCATTGTGAATTTACGACCAATACACGAGACCGAAATAAACAAACTACTGCTTGTATTCTCTCTATCCCCCCTCCAAATGTGTGGTGTAATCTCCAAATTTAGGGGGAAAGAAATCCGGAAAATGCAGAAAGTGCGACTAAATGGTGGTAAATTTGAATAACACGTTGAAGTGTTAGACGATATATTATGTATGTAAACTTGATATGGCAACGATGTTTATTTCGACATTCGATTGTAAGATGGCTGCGTCATCAGAAAGTTTGTAGCTTATCAGGAGCGTTGTGTTATCAATTTTTATAGGGTGATTTGTTTATTTCTTTAAAGGTCGAGTAATTTTTTTTCGATTTCTGCCTTTATTAGGCCTTCCAAATACGTGGTTAAAATTAATGATATTATAACTAACTTACCCTGTATATTATAGGTACTCAAGATAGAAATTTGGTACATTGCCATACAAATAATGGGTATTTTAAAGGTTCTACATTTTAATGAAAAAAAAAAAAAATACAAAATATTTAAATAATATTGTTCGATTTCCTTACGTATAGAAAAGTACGTCGGGCAATGACCGTTACTTTGAGTAATAGTGCGTCGAGATGTCCAGTTCCAAATAATACTCATATAAAGCCGACAAAGGACCCCGCAGGGTCCTTATGGAAATTGGATCTCGGTCAAATTTGATGAAACTCTGGACTCTGTTAGTTCTCGACGAGTAGAACAAAAGTTCTCATGGCCACTGAGTCCAAAAGTCTCATGGTTTTGAGATATAGCTCTCTGAAGTTCGACTTTGGGTGCATTTTGCAGTATTACTAGTTTCACACTTACAATAGTATATACTTGTTTGTTGGACATAATCAAATGTATACAGATGAGAAACCGTATAACTGCAGGTTGTGTGGGAAGCGTTTTGAGAAACAGCGTGGCCTTGAATGGCGTGGTCAGGATTTTTCTTAAAATCAGGATTGTCTTGGTAATGCGACAAGGTCTATACGCAACGTGAAGAACACTCCAAAACATTTACGAAAATGACTTTTCAAGTTCGACTTGATAAACAACCAGTTTTTACTTATTAGTAATGTATCATAAGGAGACACCTGATCTTATTCGGAGACTCCGAGATACTATTGAAGGATTATTCTTATAAGAATCGCTAAAACATTTCTATAACCATAAGTACCTTCCGTATAACTTGATGCAACAATAATATAATATACTATTTTGGGAGGTAAGTGATGACTGAGTGGGAACAGACAAGACTCACACTAAAAAAGCACCCCAAAGGGAACAAGAATCTACCACGTCCACGCCGTTGTTCCTGGATCACGCTAAGAGTAGTCAATAGTCAATAGAACTCCCAAGTACAAACACACACTCACAAGTTGATATTAATATTAGTATTAATCCTGTTTGAAGATTATATGTGTTTGAATACACGTGTACATGCATACGTGCTGGAACAAACAAGTATATACTATTGTAAGTGTGAAACTAGTAATACTGCAAAATGCACCCAAAGTCGAACGTCAGAGAGTTATATCTCAAAACCATGAGACTTTTGGACTCAGTGGCCATGAGAACTTTTGTTCTACTCGTCGAGAACTAACAGATTCCAGAGTTTCATCAAATTTGACCGAGACCCAATTTCCATAAGGAACCTGCGGGGTCCTTTTGTCAATAACTTTTTTGATATTGTTCGTTAAGTCTATACCTAGTTGTTTGAGGTGCATGGGCATATATCCCATAAGAAACAATCTAAAGTTGTTAAATTGTAGCCCCCTTGGTGGTTAGCTAATATAACCACGCAAAATTATTAACTCCCTAAATTTTTTCCTGGATAAAGTAAACGCTTTATGCACATGTAATACCGTCTCATTGAAAGGTTCATATCACCCAACCTGGGTCACGGATATTTGATTATATGTAATTGTCTTTAACAGTTACACACTAACAATTTGTACGCGCTATGGAATCCTGTGCGGAAATAAGATCTCTTTAATGGATGACTCTTTATTTGCCAAATTCAAGTTTGCTAAAACAATGTACAGAGCATGCTGTTTTGAGAGCTATGATGCATTTTTCTGATATTTGATTTCTGCCTTTTGAGTAGAAAAATATAATAATACAGAAAATAGGTTATCAGTCCTTGTCAACGTGGGTTTGTGAGGGACAGCTGAGACAGCTGTGTCCAATGTGATATGTATCACTCAGTACCTTCACTCAAATACGCAAGTTGACATGAGCATACCAATTTTTCAATATGCTGGTCCATAATATCATAATACAGAAGTTTAAGTTTTTTGAACTACCTGATTTGCTGCTTCAATTGTTTAAATCTTATTTAAATTGTAGATACTAATTTGTCCAGTGTTTCGGTTGCTCGTCTGGGTCGGTATCTGTTCGGGTGTGCCTTAGGGGACGATTTTGGGTTCTTTATTATTTGTTATTTATATCGATGATATAGTTCAAGATCATGACTGTCACTATTTCATGTATGCAGACGATGTAAAAAATATATAGCAAGATTAATTATATTAATGATTCTACTAAGTTGCAGTATTATCCAACTCGTATTCAGAATTACTGTATTGCTAAATCTCTCTCTAAATGCTAGCAAGTGAAGCGTGATGACATTCGAGTGCATTGTATTTGTTTAATTATGACGGCATCATGCTTAACCGTCCTGATACAGTAAAATACCTAGGCGTCTATTTTGACTATAAATTAAGCCTTAATTTTTATAATGATAAAACAGTTCAATTTGGATATAGGAGTTTGGGGTTTTTAACAAGAATGATCTATAGTTTTTTCAATATTCAAGTATATACAGGAAGCTTAAACATAGCGTCCTGTGATCAAATAGAACCGATTTAGACAAACTTAGCTTAGCCCTCAATTAGAAGTTACAAGGCTTCAAAAAAAAATTGTTTTCTTGTTATGGGCATAATTAAGAAATGAAACGTCCAATCAAGTTGAAATTTGGTACAGTTATGTTTTAGATAAGTACAAGCATTGTGAAGAAGTAAGTAGTGCTGTATATCGTAGCAGTTCTTTTGTAACTCATTTCTATCGTATCTTTTTTGTTGGTCCTATTCTGATACGCTTGACGGAAAATTATGGTAAAGAAATTAATTTTGCGTAGAAAAGCTATACTTACCTGTTCCATGTAACTGTACCTTCTTGCTGCTGCTCCTCCATTAAATTGATTTTGACAATAAGCAGCGGTCATATCTGCCGTTTCTGAGTTGGAAAACTGATTATGTCGAGGTATGTTTTAAAAATTTTACAAATTTTACTGTTTGACAGTGGTAGCTTGATCGAATTAGAAAATTTATTTCTATTTTAATGTGCTGAAATTTTCAAACGCGTTCTTACCGAAAACGGTGCATTTTATCGACATGGAACAAATATAGATTTTCTACGCAAAATTAATTTCTCCATCATAATTTTCAGTCAAGCGTATCAAAATAAGACCAACAAAAAGATACAATAAAAGTTAATTGTAAAAAAACTGTCAAGAGCGCCCTCTACGATATGCGGCATTATTTACTACTTCATAATACCACTTATCTAAAACATAACTGTACCAAATTTGAACATGATTGGACGTTTCGTTTCTTAATTATGCCCATAACAAGAAAACAATTTTTTTTTGAAGTCATGTAACTTCTAAACGAAGCACTTTTGGACTAAGCTAAGTTTATCTAAATCGGTTCTATTTGATCACAGGAAGTTATGTTTAAGCTGGGTCCCATTACTTTCCGAACACCCTATATAACACTGTTTAATGCTGTTGTTGATCTAAACTCGAGTATGCCAGTGTTGTATGGAATCCTGATAATAAAATATTTCAATCAAATGTTGAGGATGTTCAGCGGCGTTTTTTAAAGTTGCTTTCTTTTCGTCAGGATCTCGTGAAATAGATATTCCGCACAATATCTTACTGGAACGATTCGGGGTGTCCATCTTGAACAACGTAGAAATATGCATTCTGTCATGGTTTTTTTTATAAGATCTGACATGGTATGTGGGTCTGCTCTAAATTTTTAAACTTAATACTATAGCAGGTACCAATTCTATAATCTGCTGAATGGATTGGACATATTTAATACAAATATCAGTGTAATAAAAAATGAATTTTTATCATAATGGCAATTTTTCTCAAATTTTTCATTTTCTGTATTTATATTTTATGCCTTTGTTTTCACGTTGTTTGTATTTCTTATTTTATTTTTAATTTGTCTTTGGTGATGTAATAAATAAATAAGAACAGAATTCAATGTCAAGTGTAATTTTGACCTTTGTTAGAATTCAGTTCAGCATATTCAGAATAATTTTATTGACATTTTTTTTATTAAATTTGACATTTTCCTTGATATGCAAAATTTTATTAGGAACCTATGTTATATAAACACTTCTATTAAAAACTATAATAGAGAAATACATTTGTATGTCTTAAACAACATTTCTAACCTCATCACAAAGTATATTTAATGAAAAACAAATTAGGTACTTACTATAATGTTACAATCTATTAACATATTTTAAAAATGTGTTAAGGTGTTCATGATATGTTCGGTTTGGTTGAGGTCCATGTTCTTTATTCAGTAAGTGAAGGTATATTTTACCGTCATCAGTGCCAATAATCTGAAATTAAGAATCAACGGTAAGTATAAACAAATGTTACAGAGACATTAAACTATTTTTAATTTTCACTAAATATTTTTACGGCTAAAATTTGTATACAGGGTGATTCACAACTTATATACAAAAATTTGCAAATAGATGTTTCATGAAAAATAGAGTCAGTATCGTAAAAAAAATTATTGGAAAACCCTTTAGTTTCCCAGAAATTGCTGGGTTACTCTCTCTAGCCAGGCGATTTTGAATATCGAAATCTGATTACTTATGGTATTAATATTTTTGCGATGTGAGTGTTTACATTAGTCAAGTATCAAAAATGGTAACTCGGAGTTGATGAATATTGTATTAATTTATGGTGAAGTGAAAATGCTCTAGCAGAACGATTTCTTGGTAAAAGTGTCCCAAATGTAGCTATTTTTACCGCGGTGTGCAGTGAGTACAAGTGTAGTGCAACAAAGGCGTGACACGGGAAAGGACACCGCACTTTTTATATGTAAAAGTGGTTTCAGTCGGGAGGTGTAATTTTTGGTGGAATATGTAGTTCTCAACATCCTGAACAGAAAAGTTAATGGGCACAAAAAAATCTACCATGGGGATTTTGCGCTACGGCGCATACAAGGTCGGCTCCTGGGTATATCACCCTTTTCTGTGTTCAAAACGAGATTCAAAAATGAGGAAAATAGCTTTATATTTATTTATTCCATCTCAACTACTTCAAAACGGACAAGAAGCAGAAACATTTACACAGATGTTAGATCTTATTCCTCCGGGGTCTGTAATTGTCATGGATAATGCCAGTTACCATTCACGGCAGACCGAGCGGACGCCTACGACTGCTTGGAGGAAAGCCGATATAATTCAATGGTTATCCGGAAAAAACATTTCTTTTGAAACAAATATGGTGAAAAAGGAATTTTTGACACTTGTCAATTTTAATAAAGATCAGAAAAAATATGTTATCGGTGAAATGGCAACAAATCGCCAAATAACGATACTACGGTTACCACCTTATCACTCTGAACTTAACCCAATCAAATTAGTCTGGGGGCAGGTAAAAAGAGATGTAGCGCGAAATAATACGACGTTTAAATTAAGTGACGTGAAAATTTTGTTAAAAAATTCCTTGGAACGAGTAACTGCAGATAACTGGCAAAGATGTATACATCATGTACGTCAAACTATTTTATTAAATAAAATCTAATTAATTCTATTAATAATTAATAACAATAGCGGCAAAATCAATTGAATTTGCTGTGTAAAATAGGTGTTATAAAAAGTGATTTATTTCTTTCCTTGGGAATTTTTATCAATTTTTTGTGCGGTCGCCGATTATATGCTTTGCCTTGCGCAAGGTCAGATTTTACAGTGGACCAGTTTCCAGTGCCGTGCAGACGTGTGTTTTTAAATAATTTTTGAACTGGTCATGAATTTTTGTTGACAAAAAAGTATATTTGTAAGTACTGTTCAACAGTTCTCTGACAAACTTCAGGAGGTGCTTACCATATATGACTTTTTGTTACTACCGTCCTCAACCATCGGTGATAGTTTCATGCAGGTGAGATAGTGACTAAATGGTATTGAATAAATGGGATAAATATCACTTTCGTTTAAATCCCATATGTGTATTGTATTATTAACATCTTTGGCGTACATCACGAACGGTTTATTTTTTGACCACTGAATGGCTTGGATTGCGGTATTTCCTAAGTTTTCTTCCTTATCCGATAATACCATTATAGGCTTTTCTACAAGCCTCGAATAGAGATTTATATTACCATCATTGAGTCCAGCCAGAAAATAGTTTGGGGAAAATGGACACACTTCTATACAGTTTGCTACAGAAGTAGATTCTAAAAGAAGTAAACAGATTTCAATTAAAAGATAATACAAGTTCGAAAAATGTTAGTAGGAAAATATGAAAAATCAACTAAAATACACACCTGGGGCAAATTTCTTGACGTTGCTTCTTCCACCTTTTATCAAATAATGAATTATAAATCCGTAATTAGTAGACACTAATACGTAATTGGAATCCTTTGTATTTACTACAAAGTCTGTACATTGAAGGTCTTCAAACTCTGGGTAAATTTGTTTCAAAGAAATCCTAGTATTTTTTATGAGAAGTAGATCATTCCAAGAGGTATTGGATGCATTGGATCCATGAGTATGTTTCATGATGACACTCCAAACAATTATATCGCCTTCTTCATCTAAACTACAAATCTAAAAACACATGTATGTACAGTGCGTTTCAATAACTTTGATAACATTTTGATCAGCTTTTCTGTTTTTAAAGATATCGGAATGAAGCAAAAACCATATTGCATAGTGGACTAGCAACTTTTTTCTTATTTGAAGAAAAACAAAAGACCAAAGATTTTGAGAGATCTTAACCTAACTTATATTTTTTTAAATGCCCTGTATATTATTGAATATTTGGATTCTACTCAAAATTCCAAGCATATTTTAAAAAGCATATCCTATACCTATCTTCCACTGTTTCTGAGAAATAGTTTTACAAACATGTTAAATTATCATAAAAATCGCTCTACTTGTCTGCCATTTTCCTCAACAGAACAAAACAACACTAAGGCTCGATTGTTACCAGCGCGGCTCAAGTAATGCTGAATTTCAGCTTTAGCTCAGTGCAACGTATGCTATGAACAAGTAGAGCAATTTTTATGATAATTTGATATGTTTGTAAAACTTTCTCAGAAACAGTTGAATATAGGTATAGGATATGCTTTTTAAAATATGCTCGGAATTTTGAGAAGAATCCAAATATTCAATAATATACAGGGCGTTCCATTTAAAAAAATATAAGTTAGGTTAAGATCTCTCAAAATCATTGGTCTTTTGTTTTTTTTAATAAGAAAAAAAGTTGCTAGTCCACTATGCAATATGGTTTTTGCTTCATTCCGATATCTTTAAAAACAGAAAAGTTACAGCTGATCAAAATATTATCAAAGTTATTGAAACACACTGTACCTATTAGAAATTCTTATGCTGAATGTTCTCAATTTCATTTCAATTTAAAAATGATTTGAAATATTACCTCATTTGTTTGATTTCCTTGAAAGTATGTTCCCTTCTCAATGTGATTTGTAATTGATTGCAAAGATATAATTTTACTGATGTGACCTGTACCAATTTCAGTGGTATGCAAAGGAGCCCTCTTCAGCAACGAGTCTTCATTATATATCTTCTTCTTGAAGTCCCATACAGAAATTGTTCTGAAATAATTATTTTTATAATTTACATTAAGAATAAAATTATTTAAATAAATAAATAAATAATGTCTTTATTAAGGCGGGACTCAGCCTAAGGCTGCTTTTGTCCAACCTGAAACATTTATACTATAAAAATTATTAATTATACATATGCAATAAGTACATAGTTATCTAAATTTTTAATAAATAATTTTTTTTCTTTTTTCTCTTCTTAAAGTATAATATACACAGCTCAGTACTGTATTATCGCTGACAATGTATCGATATTATGAAATATTACAAAAATATAATTTTATTTTAATTTTAAAACTATTAATATTTGTTAATAACTTTAGGTCTTGTGGTAAACTATTAAATAAAAAGGATGCATAGTAAGAAAAAGATTTTTTAAACGCAGAAGTGACGTGTTTCGGTATAAATAGTAAAAAAGGATTTCTTCTGGATCTATTATAAAAGTCATCTGCAAAAATAATTTTTTCTTTTAAATACGTAGGGGCACTTGTAACAATTATTTTCTGAACAAAACATGCAAAATGTATGTCTCTTCTGATGTTCATTTTAAACCAGCCATATTCAATATAACTAAGTGTGACGTGATCTCTTCTTCTCAGGTTTGTAGAAAACCTCATACATGCATTTTGAACTACTTGAATGCGATGTGAATCATGAGCCGACAAACATGGGCCGTAAACTGTATCACAATAATCGAAAAGAGACAAAATTAAAGATTCGGTAATTTTAAGTTTAATAGGAGTACTTAAAATATATTTAAATTTAACCTCCCATATGCAGTTTTAATTAAATTATCAACGTGAGAAGAAAATGATAAGTTTTGATCAATGATTAGGCCGAGACTCTTGCATTGATTTCGTAATGGTAAAGATGTGTTATTCAAAAATAATTTATTTTGCAGATTGACTTTGTTACACTGAGTATTAGTTCCGACTAATAACACATTTGTCTTTTGTGGATTTAAATGTAGTGCATTTTTAGAAGACCAATTACAAATATTATTTAGATCATTGTTAATTCGTTTCACCGCAATTTCAGCATCATCTGTAAGAAAAGGTAAATATAACTGGCAATCGTCAGCATACAAGTGAACATTACAGTTTTGTATTATCTGGGGAATATCAGCAGTATAAATTACAAAAAGTAAAGGCCCCAGAATCGATCCTTGGGGTACTCCACTTAAAATATCTAATGGATTCGAAAAAATGTGTTCAGTATCAAATTTTATTTTTACCTGTTGTTGGCGATTAGAAAGATACATTTTGAACCACTCCAAAACCCCCGCGGAAATTCCGTAGTATTTTAGTTTAGCTAATAATAAATTATGATTTAAACAATCAAAGGCCTTGGAGTAATCCAACATTATAAGAGGGGTAACCATAGATTTATCAATACCACATAGTAAGTCATCTACTATACTAGTAAGAGCCGTAATCGTACTGTATCCACTTCTAAAACCTGATTGTTTAGAGGGTAATATGTCAAATTTTTCAATATGTGTTTTTAATTGATTATATACTATTCTTTCAAGAACTTTAGAGAGAACAGGCAAAACACTTATAGGCCTTAATTCAGTTAACTGAGTTACATTTTCTTTTTTTGGAATTGGTGTTACTAATGCATGCTTCCACCGCACTGGTATAACATGATTACTCAAGGAACAGTTTATTATATGTGTGCTTTACAACAAAATGGTAAACATAACTTTATCATTTCAGCAGTTATTCCATCTACACCGCAAGCATTTGTTTTTATGTTAAATATAATTTCAGTTACTTGACCGCTATCAATATTTTTAAAATGCATATAATCAGTAACTTTATCAGATATGTTCATATTAAAAAACGACACTGTTTCTGGGTCCACGTCTGTCTTTTCTATTGAATTAATAAAAAAATTATTTATTAGATCCGGATCTTTTAATTCATTAGGTATGGATGGTGTTCTATTTTTTGTATAAATATTTAATTTATTTAGAGAGTTCCATAAAAGTTTGGAATTTTTATAACTTATTTTTAATTCATTTTCTATATATGCTTTTTTCTCTCTTCGAATAGAAGCTGTAACAAGATTTCTCATATTTTTATAAAAATTCCACTTTGCTTGAGTTTGTGCATTAGAAAAATTTAAACTTTTTAGATATTTATGATAATCAGATAGAGCCTTGTCTCTAATGTGCATCATATGTTTAATGTTTGATGTTATCCAAGGATTGAATTTCTTTGTAAGTCTAATTTTCCTTAAGGGAGCATGCACATTAAATAATCTAGTTATGATAGTTTCCATATATTGAATTTTATCATCTATATTTTCAATAGTAAAAACATAATCCCAATCAGCTCTCTTAGCAGAATTTTCAAATTCCGGTACATTTAAATTTTTAATGTTTCTAGAATATATATATTGTGGTGGTAGCTTTTTTAATATCGGTAAATTAATTGCACAATAAGCCAAATTATGATCACTACAAAAATCTGGCAAATTTAAAACGTCAGAATTCAATATGAGATCGGACTGATTCACCCAAATATGATCTAATAATGTACTGCTATGTGAAGTTACTCTGGTAGGTTTTCTTATTACCTGATTTAGGTTATATGAATTTACAAAAACTGAATTTAAAAAATTGCATTCATGACTATTTTTATCTATGCTATGCAGAACAGATATTGGATTGTAGCATAAAGGAAAAATAGTAGGATACAATGGGTTTATGCATTAAATTATTTTTTCTATAAAACTGTTAAAAGTGGGCTTTTTAATTGTCATTTTTGATGTTAAAAATGTCATTTTTTGACACGCGTGTTAAAAGTAAATCAAAAGCACTGGTTGCTACGAAAATTTTGGTTCATAAACATTGCGATCTGTGTGGTATTTTTTGATTTCTTATTTTTATTGAGTTTAAAGTTTTTCCGATTGTTTTGTAGAAAATATATTGTATGATATACGTGTTAAAAGTGATTTTATTTTGTTCGTTTCGTTTCGTTCATCTTCACTCACAAAATAAAATCTTACTTTTAACACGTATATCATAAATAGCTATTTAATTTAAATACAAAAAAAACTATATATTAAGCAAAAAATTAATGAAATCAATGGTGCTTCAAAATGTACAGGGTGGTCCGTTTTTCATGGCTCACCATTCGCATCTCGGAAATCGTAAAATATATAGGATGACACATTAGAAAAAAGTTTTACTTTTTCATGATCATTAAAATAACAAAGAGATCCAAGATATCTGCTACCGTTGCTGAAATATTGTAAAACAACAATATACAGAGTGTCAGGAAAATTTAGGGGGTGATACTATTCGAAAAAATAATGTGTCAAGTTTCTTCAAATCCATATGACAGCTGTCATTCAATTGTTTTCAAAGTATACTTTGCTCAATCGTAAAAGCAATGAGATTTATCAGTATGTCCAAAAAATTTAAATGTCGATTTTTTCGCAAACGGTTGGTTTTTTGACTTCAAACAATAGTATTAAATTTTTAGATAAAATCTTCATTCTTTAGAGTCATGTCATCACAATTAAAGATAAAAAAGGTACGATCATTTCTTCACTTAGCACGCGCTCTTACTGCCGTTTAGGACGCTGCGATATTAGAAATATTTTACCTGAAACTGTGTCTCTATAAAAGTAACAAGTGAACTTTGAGGTGAACTTGACACATTATTTTTTCGAATAGTATCACTCCCTAAATTTTCTTCACGGAGTGTCCGAATACCCTGTATATAATAAATCGATTTTCGTCGAAAGATAATTTCTGATTCCTTATGGGCGCCATATTGGATAATAGTAGTGTTACATATGTATGTATTTTTTTATTTATCTAAAGAACATGGCAATAAGAAGCCAGATTATTAAGATCTTTTTGAAAAACTATACAGTCGCCTATTGTAGAAATTATACTTTATACATTTTAAGATCATCCGCATAAGGGGAAAATTTTGTACTTGCGAACAACAGGTATAAATATCGTTTATAAACAACAACAATGAGAACAACAAGGGTCCAAGATAGGATCCCTGTGGCCTGATCTGTCAATTAATATGATTTGATCCATCTGAGTAAATTGCTGTGTATGACGAAATTTTCTAGATTTTCCATCAAATATTGCTTGTGAACCTTATCAAATGCCTTAGAAAAGTCGTATCATACACAGTATCGACTTGTTTTTTACTGCCTATGACCTCTGACACTTATTGTACAAAGGGTAAAAGATTTGTTATAATCGACCGCCCCTGAAAAAAAAAACCATGCTGTTCGACACGTATAACATTTTTGAATCTAAAAAATAACTCATTATGACTGCCTCGAAAATTTTACCGGTACACACAACATGGAAATTGGTCGGTAGATTCTTATCGCCATTTTTATGTATATGGTATAATATTTGATATTTTCCAAATATTAGGGAAAATTCCTTCTGACAGAGATTTATTATAAATTAACAGAATAGGTGCAATAATAGAGTCTTTGCATGACTTAAAAAATAAAGGAGGCAATCCGTCGGGTCCAGCTCCCTTACTGATATCTAGTTGGTTATTAATATTGATGTATTCGTAATTTTATTCTACATTTGCGACCATAAAAAATTGCATGATCGAAACTAGTGATCGTAGAAATCATTTTTCGACAAAAATCGAATACTCATATATTTTTATGCCTCTGTATCAAATTTCAGCTCGTTGTGTTGAGAAATAATAATGCTAGATAGCATTTTCTAAAATCGCTATTTTTAATTTTTCATGAAAATACTTTTTATAATTTGAGCCACCCTGTATATCTTACGATTTCTGAGATGTCAATGGTGTGCCATGTGCCATGAGAAACCGACCTGTATTTAACAAATTATTTTAGTCGATAAAAGACAATAAACTTTTACGTATTTAAATAGTTTATATTACTATATATTTTATACATATATTCATACACGGAATATGGAAATAAAATACGTACATATGAATATTTTCTGTAATCTAACATTAAGAAGTAGCATAATAAATTACAGCATTTTATACTAATAGATCATTTACTTAAAAAAAATTGTCTTACCCGTCATCAAGTCCGGCGAAAATATAATCGGAATATTCCAAACCAAACGCACAGCAGGAAATATCACCATATGAAATGAAAAACACGTCTGGTTCTACGGAGTTCATAAGTGTCCATACATATACCACGCTTTTGTATCCTTCTACGTTTTGTTTCACCAACGAATGTACGGTTAAAATTTTATTATTATCAGAGGAAAATGAAACACACTTCACTGAACAGTCTTTGGTAATATCTCTAGTGGTATTAAATAATACGTAACCGTCACTAAATGGAACATCGCGAGTATTTTTTTTAACTTTTTCATTATTTGCTGAATTAGATTCCACTTGCAATTTTAATATTAAATCACCAGCTGATAAGAGGAATTTCGTTAAACTGTTCTCATTAAAGGATTTATTATTAATGTCGTCTTCAGGTACAACATCCCCTCCTACACCTAGATAATCACTTTTATAAATTTGCCAGTAATTTGGGTCATCCGCCCCAATTTTAGAGAAACAAACAGGAAATTGTGTCCACTTAGATACATTTGTAATATTTTCTGTTTGAATGTCTTCATCAACATTGTCCTCGCCCGTTTGTGCAGCAGTTTGAATCGTGTTGTGGTTACCATAATTTTTTATGAAAACTTCGTACGTCACTGGCGCCAACTCAAATAAGGTGAAGTTGCATGTGTCTAGTCTGATCATGTTAAGAATCTCCTCTCCGCGCTTGCGCTTGATCTCCATACTCCTTCGATGTTCGTACTTCTTTTTAGCATCTAAGAAGTTTATAAACTGTAACGACTTTTGGTCCTCGAAACCTTCATCGGATAGAGATGCGGGATTATTCCTTTGTATTTCGTGCAACTTTAAGTTCGAATTTTCCTTTTCTATGGATTCCTTTATGTTGTCCAACACTTGCCTATGTTTAAATTCGAGCATATCGAAGTGTCCCGAATCCATTTTTCTTTCATCGTCAGTTCCAGCAGAACTTGTTCTGATTTCTGTAGATTTGAATTCTGTTGGTAGGTTTACGTTAATGCTGGCACTGCTGCTACTTATGCTACTTGTTTCTTCTCCGGACATGTCATCTAAGTTGGCAGAGCTAGATGAGAAATACTCTTCAAAATCGGATTCGTACGACTCAAAGTCGTCTTCGTAGTTACACTCATCAGATCTTTCTGATTTTGGACTTGGAGCTTTGAAAACTTCTTTGATTTTGGTTTTATGAATCAATTGTTTAGGCACGTCTGGTCCTACTATATTAGCATTGACTATACTGCCTTTTCTTAAAGTGGCTGTCCGAGGTCTTTCAGATATGCTACTGGAATCTGGAGATATATCTCTGGTTTGTTTTTTTGTTGTAGTGGCTGCCTTGAGTATATTTTCGTCTCCATAATCTTTAAGCTTACTTTTGAGTTTTTGGTGAGATATTTTTTTAATTGTGTCCTTACTTTTACTTATGTTTGTAGGAACTTTTGTATCGATCCTTTCCTTCACTTCTTTAGTACTGCTAACTGACGTGTTTTTAAGTACAGATTGATCTACTTTTAAGGCGTTGGAATATAAACTTTTACTAGGAAAATATTGTGTTTTTGATACTCTATTACTAGGAGGAGTTACTGGCACTTTGGTTTTAACATGTTTTCTTGTAGAAGTGGTTGGAACTTGCTTCTCATGTGGTGTACTTTGTACTTTTAATGGTCTTTCGACTTTTACATTAGTTTTATTTTTTATAGCACTGCTGTCTGTAATCTTGTCTACTAAACTGACTGTATTAGGTTTATTTTTCGTTTTCATCGACCCTTCCGTTTTCTTAACATTATTTCTGTCCGTACTTTCGTCTCGTTTTGAAGATGCTTTCGTGGACACTTTTTTCTTCGATAGGTTAGTACTATACGTTTTGGTTGCATCCTATGAGATAAACACGCACTTTATATTTAGTTAAATTGACTTTATATAGCTTACCTTTCTTGTAGACATAAATATCAACTAAAAGAAGCGTTAAAAATGAAGCATTTGCCAATGTTTTGACAGAAATAAGTATGTCATGCTGTTGCCAACAAAACAGAAACTCGTGAAATAATCAATACTGTGTAGGGAAGGCACAGGTAGTTTTCATGGTCTGATGAATACAAAGTTTAGATATCTACATAAAATCAATATTGGAGTAATATAGGCGTTTATGTAAAAAAATATTTATTGTACAGTAAAAGTATATACAATGAATATCACAGTATTTATAATCAGTGCAATTTTGTAAAACAGAATGGAATAAAATTAATTTAAACAAAATTTAATTGAGACGACACTTAGGAACAATAATACAAAATTTAGATGGGATGTTGTAGGAGCTTTAGATATAACTGGTTGACACATTTTATCTACATTTAGAAAGTCCTTGTATGGATACACCATGGTATCAAAATCTTTGCTAGTTGCAACGCTACGGAGTCTAACAGTGGCGTCGTGGAAGAGCAGGTTCGATTTTCCGTCGTACTTTCCGAACATAGTGAAAGGAGTGGTAAGAGACTTATAGTTTTTCCCGAACAAGCTATCCAATTGCGAAAATACATCTAACGTGTCTTTCTTCCAAAGATCTGTTCTGTTGCTTCGAATCATTCCCTGGCCAAGGGGTGCCCAACTCAGGTGGCATGGTTTCGTCTTACTCTCGCAAAGTATTTTGAAGTCCTCAGCTCTTATTTTGTTGCTTGGACTATTTTGATTTTCACCTATAAGGAATTGTACTATTAGATTAACAAGATTTAAATGAAAAGTGTGTTATTTTAATGTTAATTAATTTTGAATTTGTTGAACAAAAAAATATTTTGAATAATTCTTTCTAATGGTATCTAAGCCATTATAATGATCAGGTTATCTTTCTAGGTCTACTATAATTTATTTATAGCAATTTTTCGATATTTTGTATTAGTATTCTTTATTAGAAATCTAACAACGTAGCATTGTCCCTAAAACCTATATATTCAAAATCCCATAAAGTGTTCTGAATATCCAGAGCAGTTACTGATAATTTAAAAAATACACAATAAATAATTTATCTCTTATGCCCGCTACTGACTATGCGTGAATTCGCGATTCGTTATGCGCGATTCGTGATATGCGAGGAATTCGTGAATAGTGTGTAGGCTCTTGTTCGTTAAAAATCCATTCATAAAAACCCTACACACGTTGCACGAATTCCTTACAAACCGCGAATCGCGAATTCACGCATAGTCTGTAGCGGGCCTTAATGTAATCAATAAAAATATTTTTTCCTATGGCCAAGTACATTCATCTATCATGGGTTATTGTGAACAAGTATGATAATTTTAAAAAACTTAGTGGGCTGTGTTATAATATTTTTTTTCCTACAAATTTGTACATAGGCTATATTTGTAATTTTACACATTTTTTCTTTCAGTACAACAGCCTACTATGTTGTTTGAAATTGAAAGTTGATTATTATGATACGAGGGTATATGTGCTTTTATTAATATCGATAACTGCTTTCGATATTTAGAAAATTTTATGAAATTTTGGATATATGGGTTTTAGATTTACAATAAAAAAATCACTAAATATGAAATCTACAAAAATTGCTAAAAGAGAAAAACGCAGGAGACCCTGGAAAGGTCTGACCATTAAGCCTTGCCCTCATGAACGCGAAATTCGCAAAAATTTTCGCAAATTTAACAAAACGGGAATATTATCTCTATTTTCATCATTATGTGGGATTAGTAAGTTTAATTTGAGCTTCTGATAATCTACCTTGACAGTTAATGATAGTTTTATGATGAATATTGCATTTGGAAAAATTGGCTAAAAGTTGAGCCTTTTCCCGCAATTAAACAATCCTGCGAATTCTCGCGAATTTCCCGTCCATGGGGACAATGCTTTTTACTGGCTTGGATATGTATACAGGTGTCTCAGGTATTACTAGCATTCATTGAAAGAGTGATTGTACAGTGAAAATAGATGAAATTTATGTGAATATACCTATAGGTATCAAGTTCGTCGTTTCCGAGATACAGGATGTCACAGATATTAAAATTTGTATATTTTTTTACTTAGAAACTTTATGATAAAAAAACAATAACTCTAGGTTGGAATATCTTAGGCCTAATTATTCAGTCCCATTATCACCAGTGTTGTAGAAACCTTGTGGCACACTTTTTTATTTACATTAAACATAGGATGGCACTGTCTTAATTATGAAAAAACATAGGATACTTTAAGTTCTGATTATTTTGAATAAATAATTATTCTTTGAATATTGGAAATGACCTTAGAAAATACTAAATCCAAAAAACGAATAAAAATGAATGTTCGGAAGGCTTTATTTACTATTGATACAGGACTGAGACAAGGAGACCCACTCCCAACGCTTCTTTTTAATTTAGTACTAAAAAAGGTCATAAGAGGCAGTCAGTTGAACAGAGAAGGATATATATTGTTTAAAAGTCATCAAATTGTAAGTTATGCAGATGACGTGGCTATTATTGCTAGAGATAGTAGGGAATTAGAACAAGTAACGAGAAAACTTGTGGAGGAAGCACGTAAAGTGGGATTGCAGATAAATCAAGAGAAAAGTAAGCTTTTGAGAATAGGAGAACAAAAAAAGGATACCAATTTTAAGTTGAGAACAGAGCATGGAGAGATGGAGTTTGAGGAAGTTCAAGAATATGTGTATTTGGGGGCGCTAATAACAGCTAACTGTGATGAGGAACAAGAAATAAATAGGAGAATAATAAAAGCAAACAGAAGTTCGGCAGCAGTAAACCACTTATTGAAATCAAAAAATTTGTCCAGAGGAGTAAATTTAGAATGTATAAAACAATTTTGATACCGACAGCGCTGTATGGTAGTGAAACCTAGGTTCTCAATAAGAAGTCAAGAGAAAACCTTTTAAGGTGGGAAAGAAAAATCTTTAGGAGAATTCTAGGGGGTAAGAAGACGGAGGAAGGCTATGTAAGGAGAAACAATGAGGAAATATACGCAATGTACCAGGCACCAAAAATAGACAAATTTGTAAAAGCCAGAAGAGTGCAGTGGCTAGGGCATCTAGAACGTATGGAAGATGAAAGAGCAGTTAAGAAAATAGTAGGGAGTAAAGCTAACTACAAGAAAAAAAGAGGTAGACCGAGGAAGCGATGGAGAGAGGCAGTGGCAATAGATCTATGGGAGAAAAATGTAACGGATTGGAAAAGAAAAGCGAAGAACAGAATGGAATAATAATAATAATAATAATAATAATAATAATAATAATAATAATAATAATAATAATAATATAATAATAATAATAATGTCTCTACCCCTCATTCTAATCACAGGGATTAGCCCAGAAGTCGGAGACTTGTGCGGGAGAATAACACAGCTCTGGGCCTAAAAGGCCTGTAAACAGCTTTATATATATATATATATATATATATATATATATATATATATATATATATAATTATTCTTTGCAATTTTATTTAAAATACATTGTATTCAAGCAATTCCTCAATATCTCTGCATTTCGTAGTTTGTGCATATTTGTATCAACAGCTGAAGGAAATTTGAAAATCCGCTCTTAAAATTTTGCACGTCGCCATAATTTACCATTTTGAGTAACTTTTTCAAGTAATATTTTGCTGTATTTTCAACAGAAACTACGCATTACCTGAAAGCAAAACAATTTTTCCTCGGTGCACAGAATATTTCAAATAGAATTATTTCGAATACGGTTACTCCTAAAGACTTCAATAAGGTATACCTTTTTCACATTAGAAGTTAGAAGAATCGATTCGCGTTAGTTACACACGCAAAATACCAAGGGCCTCCCGTACCCACCCCAATGGACCTTGTGGAAATAAATGGATTAGTCCATCAAATTGCTCATCAAAATTTAGCTGTGTACCAAATTTCATTCATTTATCACAAGGCGATTGAGAGATATTGCAAAAAAATGATTTCCATTCCTCTCTCTTCAATGGGTCCCTGTGTACGATGCATTCTATAGAATATTTGTTCAAAATAATCAAAATTTAATGTACTTACGTCTTTTTATAATTAAAGCAGTGGAGTGCCACAGGTTTTTACGTCACTGGTGATAACGGGAATATTTAAACATTTTACTAAATAATTGGACTAAATATATCCCATTACAATCTAGAACTATTGCTGTTTATAATATATAAATAAAAAGTATAAAAAAATTCCGAAATCTTTGACACTGTATCTCGAAAAAGGTGAACTTTTAGATTTAAATATATTTGGGTAAATAGCATTTATTTTGTCTGTAAAATTACCCCTTCCAAGTATGCTAAGTATTAACCTAACACATCCTGTATATGTCATCTAGTTAAAAATAATAATAATTTAAATTGCGTAGGTTGGTAAAATTTTACAGGAGCGTAAGGTAAATGAAAAGCGGAACACCCTGTACAACATGGCAAACATTTTGGTTAAAAAGGATTAAAATTTAATACTTACTAGTAACAAACTTTTCTATTGAATTTCTCGATACAAAAGCTACGTCACCAGCTCCAGTAGATAGACATTGGAGGGCTCCAAACTCTCCATCAAAAGTATCTTCTTGACATAATTTCTTCATATTATCTGAGACATTATCTGGTAGACCTTGCGTACAACTTGGGCCAAAAAACTTAGCCATTTCGTTATCCAAAGGACATGTTTTGATCAACTGTTTGTCGAAGAGAATTTTTTTCACAGTATTCCACGCGACACCATCATATGCTGGGAAACAAGCTTTCTTTCCTCGTAGATCTTCAAAACTGTTTATACTGGAACTTGGTTTTATCACAGCTACAGTGATATATTTATCTTCTACGTTTACAGTTTCGTAAAAAAGAGTGGTTAAGTTGTAGTCCCTAAAATCATAAATAAAAACGATTGTCAAAAAGGACCCCGCAATAATTTTATGGAAATTGGGTTTCTGTCAAATTGTCTGAATTTTTGATATGTTGTAGATTTTGTCATCCTGAACAAAAGTCTCCATGGGCACAAAGTGCCAAAATGAACATTTTGGCAGCTACGGAGCTGCCAAAGCTCCCCTGACCCGTTGCAAAACTTTATTTTCAATACTATTTACAGATGTCAAAGGCATATTTTAATTATTCATATATATAGGGTAATGTTTTTGAGGTCACTGGATACAACCCTCATGTCAGATTGGACAAATTGACCGTTGACAGCTGTCACTACACTGTCAACGAAGAATAGAAAAGTAAATATTCTATTTTCACATTGAGAGTTTGGGCTTTTGAGGGAGCTGAATTCAATACTCATGCCAGATTGGCAAAATTGACAGTTGACAGCTGTCAATTGACTGTCAACGAGGAATATATAAGTAAATATTCTCTGTTGACATTGAGAGTTTGGGTTCTTGAGGTCGCTGAATTCAATTCTCAAGAATTGGAGAAAATGGTAGTTGACAAACTCTCAATAACAAAAGAGAATATTTTCTTCTTTATTCTACTTTGACAGTGAATTGACAGCTGTCAACTGTCAATCTGGCATGAGAATTAAATTCAGCGACCTCAAGAACCCAAACTCTCAATGTCAACAGAGAATATTTACTTTTATATTCCTCGTTGACAGTCAATTGACAGCTGCCAACGGTCAATTTGTCCAATCTGACATGAGGGTTGAATCCAGTGACCTCAAAAACATTACTCTATATATAATATTAGAATAATTAAAATATGCTTTTTACATCTGTAAATAGTATTGAAAATGAATAGTTTTGCAACGGGTCAGGGGAGCTTTGGCAGCTCCGTAGCTGCCAAAATGTTCATTTTGACACTTTGTGCCCATGGAGACTTTTGTTCAGGATGACAAAATCTACAACATATCAAAAATTCAGACAATTTGACAGAAACCCAATTTCCATAAGATTATTGCGGGGTCCTTTGTAGCTATAAATATATGAAACGTGTTGAAAGTATTGAACTTTTTCTCCAACAGTGTAATTTGATAAGGTTACCTTCTAAATGCCAGACCATATGACACTCAATCATATTTGTGTACATTCTTATTCACAATAAAAAAATCTGTTTATTGAAATGTGAGATATTGCTTTTTTCATGCCCGTTAATTTTAACGTGGTTCCTCGAGCAACTCGAGAGCCAAATCTTCATTTAATAATAACTTTCACTGAGGTATTTATATGGGTGCGTATTTTAAGAATTGATGTCAACGATTACCTAATGTATGTTATATAATGGTAAATAAAGCGGATTATTAAGTTATGCATATTATAAAATTTTGGAAATATATTTGAAGTCGATGTGAAATTAACTTCTATTATTTTGTACAGGTAATATCTATACATGTTCATAGTCAGAGGCGTCCGATTCTAAGATGGAGAAAGGGGGTCAATTTTTTCTGAATAATGTATTGCACTGGTGAGAAATGATTGTATAAGAAAATAATATTTTTTTTAGTAAAGCAAAAATTTTAAATTTTTCTAACAAATAATCTAATAAAAACAAGCAAGTGTCAATGTATTCTTGAATGTAAATAAGTTAATACGTCAAAAATGTATGTACCTATGTACAAATTAGAATTTTTGCCTTATTAAAAAAAATATTATTTTGTTGTAGACTCATTTCATACCAGTACAATTATTCTGAACAAAAAAAAAAGAATTTTTTTTTTCATTTGAGAGCCCCTTTTACAGATACAAATTATTTTAAATTGAAAAAAATTGTTTTTCGACGGCCCATATCTCAAACACCTTTGAACCCACAACGATGTAATCTTGTAGAAGGGGGGTAAAGTTGCTGATTAAGAATATCTTACTAGTTCTTTTTAAAAAAAATCGCTAATACTTTTTTTTTTGAAAATTTGACCCCCTTTCTCCGTCTTAGAATCGGACGCCTCTGCCTATAATCAAATATGGCTAAGTCTAAAGACTCACTTTATAGGTATATATTCACCACCAAAGTTTCAAAGTATTCGGATATCAGGTGAGCGAGATACCAGGGTGGCTCCATGAAAAGTGGGACACATTGTATATACCATGATTCCATGTCGTCAAGGTTGGTAAATAAAGCTTTTTTTTTTCTATTAGATATATGCATGTGAAATGAGGTCAAACTGACTGATATATTATTAAGTATAGCAAAGGTCAATTTTATGATTACCACATTACACTATTGCATTCAATTGTTAAATTCTACTAATCGCATTTTTTAAAATGTTAAAATTTACTTACTTCTCAGCACGATGTACCAAGTCTGAAGGAACCATGACAATATCCGCAGCATTCTGATTAAGAGCCGTCATACAGTGTGTTGTATTATCAGCTTTTATGCACTCTAGATCTGGTTCCACGCCATACACTGCTGCAGATTCTCTCATCCAGGCACACTTGGCGTTTTCAATTATAGAGGTGGTGCAAATGTTTATTGTCCTTGGGGGATGGCATCCAGAAAAACTGTTTGCGCTCAGAAAACCAGTTGCTCGGTGTAAATAACTTTCAATTGGTTCTATCGAGTCCACCTTTTTAATGGCAGTGTAGGCCGTTTCTAGAAGTTTTAGTAAGCTTTCACGCCAGCCTGTAATGCCTGGAGACAATGAGGATACTATTTCCTGGATATCCTGAGCTACAGATCTGAAATAAACGAGATAATATGAAATATATAGGGTGTTTCTGAAAGAAGTGCAATCTCTTAACTAAAACGGAGATACGAAAATAAATAACCTTCATTAAGCAATTTGTTAACTCAAATGTTCTAAGAAATAAGTCAAGAATCTGTATGGCCAACCCGTCATCATAACATCAGCTATTTGAAATACAGTTAAGTAACTTAAAAATGTGTGTGACAGGAGGCAAAAGCGTCGGTTACTATATAGACTATATAGGTTGAGTTATCTCGTTTTTTTCTCAAAATGCCTTATTCACATCGAGAGAAGGCAGGCATTAATGTACGGGTAGTGCAAATATTATTAAAATTTTACTTGTTAGTTGTATGTTAATAATTAGCTTAAGCGTACCTAACAATTATTGTTACTCGCAGCGTAACATAAAAACTGAAATACGCTGTTCAAAGACTGACACCGGTACAGCAAATCGTATCCTAAACAGCGAGGGGACTCATTGCTGACATTGTTTACGGGTCTTGGGACTCATCCAGTCTCTACCGTCGCTCCGAATGCGGGACAGCAAATCCTCGCAGATCGATTTTCGTATGTCATTCAGTTCACGGTTTGGCACCATCTTTGCGCAAATCTTTCCTATATTCAAAATTTCGTGTAACATCTTGCGAACAGTTTCTTTGTTGATGTGAGACTCGTCAGACAACGCACGAATGCTTAGACGCCGGTCAGACGTGATTAGTGCACGCAAACGGTCAACATGGATCGTCTTCTACCGATTCACGCCCCTCTTGAACCGTTTTGCCCATTCAAACACGCATGTTTTCGACATGCACTCGTCTCCATACACCACCTGCAATTTTCGAAGGATTTCCGAGGGTTTTTCGCCAGATGTCACTAAAAATTGAATCACAACACGTTGCTTGTAATTCACTCATTTTCACGACGCCACTAAAAAAGTTACTTCCAAAAAATACACATAAAACACAAACCAAACGTACTATCCACTTCAACCTCAACTAAATTCCCGGAACTTAATTGCCACTGAACTACCATAAAACTGACATTTTAGACCTTAGATAAATTGCTGAATAAAGACTGTTTATTTTCATGTACCCTATCACTCTTTGGAAGAGACGCATTTATTTCAAAAGACCAATAATTATTTACCCAGTTATAAAAACATCCTAATCGATCTATGGGGAATTATAAAACCTACCTTCTTGATGCTACAACTTGCCAAGGCTTTACAACCCAAACGCAAGGCTTGGTAGCGTTCAGAGGCATTAGCGAATCATCCGGACAGAGCAAACTGTATTTGCTTGGTATATTGCCAGATTGGAGTCCAAAATGTGGCTCCACATCGTCCAAACGTGCCCAGCTTACATCTCCAGCGCCATCTGTTAAGCATAACAGTGACCCACGCCTGCCCCAGTACTCATCGTTTATGGAACATTTTGAGGGATTGCCGCATAATTCACACAAATGGGGGTACTTTTGTTCTGAAGATAAACAATATGTATAGATAATGTTCTAATTATAACTATCCAATTATATTAGTAAAGTAAAACTTGCATTTACTATTTAGAACAAGTATTATGTAAGAATACAAACACAACAATATGATTTTCAGAACAATCTGGATTATATTCATGATTTGCCTCAGGCATTAGAACTGTATAGACAATTCAAGACGTTCTCAGAGTTTCGATTTTGAGTATTTAGGCAGCTATAGAGGTCAAAGTTGGTATAGATGAAAATAGAGACAAAAACAACAGATTCTGAAAAGTGCTTTGAAATTATGAATAGAATTGTGATTAACTGGATGCTATTATTACGATGTTATATAGAATGTTAATAAAATCTGACAAAATTAATCTATTGCATTTGTGAAAATTGGAAGAATTAGTTAAAGAAAACAACAAATTTTGAAAATATAGCTCTTACGTACGTATACAGGATGTTTGGAAAAGAAGGGTACAAAACTTAAGGCGATAAAAGTAAAAGTAAAAGTTTCTATTGGTCCTCCCGAATAATTTTACCGATGTACTTATCATTTGGATATTTTTAAAAGTAACTTTCTTTCTGATTAGGATAATGGATTGAAAATAATAATCACACTATAAGGGTAATTTAACTATTATAAATTTCATCAAAATTTTTCGAAATTTTTTTATTCCTTTGAATTATCAAGCAAGTTATATTATTTTTTAATAAATTATACTTTTTTAAAGAAAAAAATTATCTACTTTTTTCGAATTCTGTGTAGTTTAGTCAAAAATAATTATTTTTTAAATAATGTATGATTCAGATCAGTGACATTTTCACATAGTAGATACCTGTCATGGTCACAGTTTCATTGTAATGATTGTCACTTCCGCATGCTATCATTTAAATTCTTAAGTTTCTTTATTTTCTTAGTTGTGACATTTGTCCTTGACTGCATTTCATCCGATTATTTTACAACCATGAACCATCATACTTTTACTAACAGCAAATATGCCGATATGCATTTTATTTATGGTTTCTGTAATGGAAATAGTCTGATGGCTCAAAGAGACTAGCGGCGATGTTTTTCTGATGGAAGGCAACCTTCTGCAAGATTGTTTAGGGAAATTCATGCAAGAGCGATGGAATCAGGAGCCCTAACTCCAAGATATCGTGAATACATAATCCTAGTACGAGTGTAAGAAGAGCATCTGCTCGCTTGATAACAAACAGTACTTATGTATGGCAGTTGCTTAAGATTTCAAAGGCTGCATGGTATTCTTCAAGAAAATCGTGCCTTCCGCTTTTGTTTTTGTCGGATAATTCTTGGTCGCCAACACACATTCGTTTCAAATATTTTATTTACCGATGAGGCTTGTTTTACCCGGTATAGCGCTATCAGTTTACAATCTTCATAGTTGGTATGATGAAGTCCCCTTGAATGTTTGAGCCGGAATTGTTGGGTCCTTTTGGGGCCATTCTTTCTACCAAATCGATTTGGAGGTGTTGAAAATCTAAGCTTTTTGGAAAATGACCTTCCAGACTTGCTAGATGATATTTGTTTTGAATTGAACTACGAGTAAACATGTTTTATTTACAAGAAAGAGCTCCTCCACATTATGCTCGGCAATTGGATATATTAAATCGATCATTCTCGGAAAAATGGATTGTTCGTGGAAATGACTCGCCCATGGTATGGTCACTACGTTCGCCGGGTCTAAATGCGGAAGATTTTTATTTATGGTGCGATGTAAAAATAATGGTATATGCTACCATTGAAGAGTTGTGACAACGTATTGGTGAAGTTTTCGATGCCATACGAGTTCAACACGAAATTTTTCAGCGTGTTCGATTCAACTTACATGCCTGTATTTCGGTTCAGGATGCATAATTTGAGTCTTTGCTTCGCATTCGTAATTAAGATTTTTTATACATTTTATGATTCAAAGTTATAACCTGAAATTCAAAATAAAAAACTATTTTCTTTACTCTTTTGCTTTCTTATGTTAATTAGTAACTTGTAAGTACGTCCGTAGGTCTCTTTCAGCCTGCAGACTATTTCCATTACAGAAAGTGAAAATCATTACAATGGAATACTGTCTCTATGACATATGCCTACTATGTGAAAATGTACATAATTATTTTTGACTAAACTATGCAGAATAAAAAAAGGAGAATTTTTGTCTTTAAAAAAGTCTAATTCGTTAAAAAGTTATTATTTGCTTGGTAATTCAAAGGAATAAAAAAATCGAAAAATTTCTGTTAAAGGTACAATTTTCATTCCATTATCATAATCAGAAAAAAAGTTATTTTAAAAAATATGATAAGACCTCTTTTTGGGGCCATATCTCAATAACATTGCTCCAGAGGAACTTTGGACTTTTTTTGGCTGTATTTTTGCCACCTTAAGTTTTGTATCAACTTTTCTAAACATGCTGTCTTATAAACCTTTATGTAAACAAACAAACAATAAACTTGCGTGCATTTGAGTAGTTATAATCAACAGGAAATGTTTAATAATAGTAATATGAGAAAATCTACTTAAATTGCTGCCTTCACACTTGGTAACAAACACTCATTGTTTTAAATAAATTAGGTATGTTATCTTGTCTGGTGTTGTCAATATGAAGCGTAAATAATTTCAAAATGTATCCCAAGATAAAATAAATATTTTTCAATATGTAAGCAGTTCGCAAAAGGGTGCAAAATCTTTAAATGGTTGATGAGTAAAATAAACTTTAATGTATATGTAGAGAACGAAAGTCAGGATTCCTGTCAAGGTCAAGATATTGATGTAAAATAAATTGATTGCTCCTTAATTAAATAAGTATTCTTGTTTCATTGTACAAAATAATATAATGCAAATGGAATAAGGAGATGTTAATTTATTGAATAATTCTTACTTAATTCGATGTTTAGTAACGGATTATTGACCCATGGACCAGCTTTGCAGGAAGATTTGAAAAACTCAGCTGTGGCTTTTATACGGTTTTCGGTAATTGTTAGATCAGTATCACATGATGGAGTTACCACGGATGCCTCGAAGTACTAAAACAAATTATGAAATTAGAGAAAAAATTAAATATAAGACATTATATTCTGATATTTTATATTTCCTAGTAGTAGTAATAGTAGTAGTAGCAGTAGTAGTAGTAGTAGTAGTAGTAGATGATGTCAAACAAACATATACAGTTAATTTTCTCATCGCCATATTGTACTCTGTATAACAATATACAGGTTTATTTACATTTAAAAACAAGCATATGGCAATGTAATATCTGACCAAATATGGAAACAAGATATAAAACATTCTGCGTTTTGATAAACAAATAAATTACTGATTAATATGGTGAATCATGGAAAATGTATTAACTCTTTAAATAAACATTGTTTTCTGCTACTTACGTTTGCTAGTATCTTCGTCCAATCTGTTTCATAGCCATATCCAGGATGACAAAATCTTTTGCCCTTCAGATCGTGTCTGCTTTTGATTCCAGCATTATTATTGACTATTGCCACAACTTCATATTCATAATTAGCTAAAATTCAAGTTAATTAGAAAACATTCCACAAATACATTTGATATGAATACATATTATTGTGATGTGAATTTGTGAATATAATTTTGTTATGTTTTAATATAATTTTAATTTTTATTGGGCGCCAACATTTTATTTTATTTTGCTTCGTTTTGTTATTTGCTTAATTTGTGTAGAATTGTATTTATGTTAAATTTTATGTGTGACTTCTATATGTTTGATTTATTAAGAATATAATTTTTGGAAAATTTAAATTTTGTTTTTTTTAAGATAATATTGTTTTACCTGCTATTTCTATACCCTGGCTCTGATTTTGCTCTTTATCTCAGGAGTGAATTCCAACAGAGTAAATAACACCTTTTTTTCTTTATCTATAATGTTCTTATATCTGCTACCACTCAGTATACATAAAATGATACATGGAACTGTACATTTATTTTTATTCATGCACAAAAATGAAAATTCTCAATTTAAATACGAAATAGTTTCAATAAACAATAAACATTAAGGAATATTTCCTAACAATTTTTAATATTTAAACAAGAAATTTTATTTTTTTACTTTCAGTTACATGCCTGTATATTTCATTTAATTTTATATTGCTGGCAATGCTGTTTTAATCTATGTAACTAGAAATATACATTTAATATGGTTAAAATTTTTATAGAGGTAAGTCTATATATGTTATATTTTACTTTTATCGTTAGAGAAGTTGAATATTGGTTATTACGCATGCTAGTTAGTTAAATTTTTGTTTGTGTACACATGAATTTTCTTAGTCTCTGTAGACGATGCCTCGAAGTTGATTTCCTCTCTCTTTCACAGTTTCTTCGTAACTAAGTAAATAATCTTTTGTTTCCATGTATTTTTACCCTCTTGATTTCTAATAGTTTTTATTAAGGTCAATACACATGTTTCACTGTTAAATTATTCTTTTACTAATTGTCTATTTAAGTTTATAAACTACAATTACAAATATATAACAATTTTTATTAATCTTTATTGTAAAATATTCCTTAATTTGGATTTATTTGAGTCCTGTCAGATATGTTGATTTTTATATTGTATAGCCATCTTAATATTTGACAGTTGTATTTGTTATTAATTCTAATATTGGAAATTTTCATTTTATTATACAAATATTTTTATTTATAGGTGATATAGGCGATATGCATATATAATTAATCTTTGATCTATTGATGTATCTATGTCTGGGTTTTTAATTCATTTTTTTTATGTACTATTCATTTATATGTTGTCATGTCCAACAAATTTAATAGAATTTTGAAGTAAATTTAATGAAATTTGCAAAATAATGTCTTTATTATAATAAGTTTCTTTAAATATATTTTATACTACATAATTTCAAAACTAACAATTTACATATATTTTACACTAATAATAACCTATATTTCAATGATAATTCTTTTAGATTTGTTAGTAAAGTAATTTTTTCTAGCATTTAATTCCTTGTAAATTCTATTTTATCACAATATATATATATATATATATGACCTTTTATATTCATTCATTCACTTTATTTATTATTTTGTTGTAAACAATGGTCAAATAATAACACTAGTATATACTTTTTCAAATTTATTACTACAATGTTAAACATTGTGTGTTGTAGTAGATTGTTGTACGGCATGTCTAGTGTTATTAAAAACCTATCCCTGACAATTTCATGATGAAATATAAGCATGTGTATCGAATAACAATTGCTCATTTTTAAGAATCGATGGAGAAATCAAATGTGTGACAATGACTTGTACGTTCAACAGAACTAGAATTGAAATTAAGCTTATTCTTTGTAATTGCTTTACATTTAGACTAGACTCAAGAATATTATTTTATTTTATTTTTATTTTAGCAATGCACCATCTAACAGTACAGTACCAATTACAATGAGAAATAGAAACAATAAACACAATACAGCAATATTAAAAATAAAATCTACAAACTAACTTTTAATTTATATTTGTACAACATAAATCAACCATATCCTGTAGGCGATTATAAGTGTTGCAGATAAAATGCAATGCACAAAATTTTAAAAGATTAGCTCTAGGAATAATACTTTATTTTCTATGCGTGATTGAAGACTATCAATAGAAAATGTAGTAAGTAGAGCATTTTGAGCATTCTATTGGAGGATAACATCTCTCAACTTGATAAAATATATATTTTTTGAAGCGTCTTTTAATACTTTCTAAAGAATATTTATAACATAACCATATACAGGGTTAACTATGACTTAGTACAAATATTTTAAGAGGGGATAGGGAAAAATAAGAATTAATGGAATCACCCTTTAAAAAAATTCCAAACTTATTTATAAAGCCAAAAAAATTTTTTTTTGATATTATTTTAAATCCTTATTTAACGCCGCCAATGTAGAGTAGGCAACCAACAAGCAAGTTGGATGCGTACTCTACAAGCATGCAACAGTCGCCTAGTCGGTATCGCTGTCATGTCATAATTCAATTCCTGTGTTTACGTTGTAATTTTGTGTTCTTCTTCAGTTTTTAGTGCCTTTTTAATTTTTAAACATTTTATAGTTATTAAATAAAGACATTTGTGTTGGGTGCAGATACTTTCCCACAATATAGTTCACCGGTTTGGTTTTCTAGGTTATGGGACAAGACTGCCGCAGTTACATTAAAACTTGTCTATTATCTATTCATTTCGTTCGATTTTGTTATAATAAATAGGCATTTTATCTAATTGTACCTACGGGAAGTGTCTTTTATCGGTAGTGAGTGGCTGTAATGAGCGAATATGTAGTTTTACCAGTTTATAACGAAATAATGAAAAACGAATGTAAAATACTGGAGCTAACTGGATTAACTGCTACCTATCACGTATTATTACTAATAAGAATGTTAATTTTTGTCGTTTCTACATTTAGAAACGCTACAAAAAGACGACCGCGTGGGAGTTGACATTGCTGACAGATGTAATCTATATCTATGAATCTAAGCCATCTCAGCCGATTCTTATCATAGGCGCCGACTTTCCGTAGGAAAAAGAATTTTGCCCCATTTTTTATATATCGAGCTAAAATTCTGGATTTTTTTTTATTGCCTTTTAGGCCTCCCTGAGCACGTGGTAAAATTTTTTGTACTTAGTCATAGTTAACCCTGTATAAAAGATACGTACTCGGCTTTGAGTCTTAAGGTCGAAGGCATTAAGAAGCAGAAGGAACACATAGATATCTGTAAATCGCTTAGAGTTCCTAATAACAAAACCTAAATTGTTATAATGTCTTAACAACTAGCTCTCTATATATTAAAGGTAAGCATTATTATCATACCATATATTAATTCTCGACAGATTCATTTGTAGTTGAACGCAGTCTTTTAAATGGCATCATCGGCAGTAGTATGTTAACATATAACTTTTCAATTACTTATATCATTAATAAATAATGAAAATAAGAGGGGGTCTGGAAAAGAGCCCTGTGGCACTCCAGAAACAGTTTGTATCAACAGACATGAAACATCCCAAAAATGTATTTTATTACTTAATAACGTTTGCAGAAAAAAAAGTGAAGGTGAAAGACCAGAATTTTGAAGTTTGATAAGTAAAATACCGTGGTCTAGCCTTTCAAAAGCTTTCGAGAAGTCAGTGTGCTGAAAGAAATTGCGTTATACTGAGTAAATTAGTTACCGTAGACCATCTTGATACGTTATTATCTGACTCAATATGTGTTCGTAATGTATAATGTAACACTGATTCAAATACTTAAGAAAAATTATTAATTATAGTGGCAGGCCGATAATTCTCCAGACAAGACCTCTCTCCTTTTTTTATAAATGCAACAGATACGATATGTTTTCCAAAAATTAAGAAATATACCTGTGTCTAGGGACATATCAAAATTTTAGTAAGAGGTACCTACTGCAAGAACTAAGTTCACAAAATAAGAAAAATTACACAAATTACGTAAATATATTGCTACTTGTTAACTGCATTTTGTTTATTCTGAAAGTGCACGTAGAATTGTTCGTTCTTAGTCTTTTTAATAAAAAAGTATTCTTTCCATTCTTGTGGCTTGGTGTATTAGTGAATGTTTGCGGTTTTTCGGAACTTACCCTTGGCGTCGTACCGCAGCTCGTTTGTAATAAGAACTTCTATTTTAGAATTTTCAGCTGTAACTAAATCCTCTGCTGTAAATACTGAAAAATCCGCTGTGCCCTTTGACAATCGCCTTAAGCAGTCCAGCCTAAAAGAACGTCCATCAGATATTAATTATATTTGGTGTTGCACTAAAGAAAACTGTAATTACTTAAATTATTATTATAACAGTTTTAAATTTATTGTGTAACCCAATATATTTTAGAAATTTGGCCAAATCAACAATAGGTATAGTAGTAGTAGCTACGTGAGCCTTAGATTAATACACAGTGTTTATTTTATTTTATTTTTTATTTTACCAGTAAAATATCCAACGGACTAAAATGCCCAATTACAGGATAAGTGCATAGCATAAAATAACAAATTTATATAAAGCTACATGTCAAAAACTAAAAACAAACAGGAAAAAATACACTGTATGAGGGATAAACAAATATAACATTATATAAAAGCAATTAGAAGAAAATAAAAGACAACAAAACAATATAAAAAGCAAACAAAGCAAAAATATAAATCAGGTTTGGGACTTTTCTTATGTCACTTTTCATTTCGGAGCTACATTTTCTAAATACAGGGTGCCAAAATAAAAATGTTTTTTATTGATAGCTCCGGTGAGTTTAGAGATATTTGTTTGAAATTTGGCACATATTTTTATCTTAAGTCGGCACACGTTCTTTGTTATTTTTTGTCTAAAATATCAAAGCATGAACGTAGAAAAGGGGATTGTAGTACCCATCGATCCCCCAATTTCTTCAAGTAGGTACCTCTGTGATTTCAGAATATTTTTTTTTATATAGAGCGTGTTTTTCCTCTATTTTTTTTTTCTTTCATATTTTGATTTAAGACACAACTAACAACAAATAGTAAGAAAAGACAAAAAATTAACTCGTAAAAAATGTTCAATCTACCAACATCAGGAATACATACTAGAGCTCTTTTAGTAAGAGAGTAATGAATATTTAGGAAAATAAAAACACGTTTTATCTAACTAAAAATGTTCTGAAACCATAGGCATACTCAAAAAAAGAAATTAGGGTAACCATAATACAACTCTCCTTTTCTGCGTTGATGATTTGAAATTTTTGACCAAATTTACACAGGAAGTGTGCCGATCTAAGACAAAAATATATGCCAAATCTCTATATCTCTAAAATCACCAGAGCCATCAATTTAAAATTTTTATTTTGACACCCTGTATTTTGAAAATGGAGCTCCGAAATGAAAAGTGGCATAAGAAAAATCCCTTTATGTTAGTCCAAATAATAAGTGGTTAACGGTTTTGACCTACTAATTTGTATCATCCTGTATTATAGCATATAAAAAAATTATTTGCTACCTACATATTAGTTTTTGTTAGGTAAATCATGTGAAGTGTTGCGGTTATAGAACAGATTTCGTTAATAGGCAGAGATTTAATGGTAATAATGTGTGTAAAATTGTATTGTCACCGAAAAAAGGCTTTGTATTACGGATAATCACTTACATGGTTTAATGGTTTTCCTAGTAAGAATGACAGTTCATTTCTTACACCGTTAATATACGACAAACTGGGTATACAATATATGAATGAAAACAATAAGTACTTAAGAGTATTGTTATGACAAAATAATTAAAATTATTATTAATTAAATATTATTGTACTATGTATTTATACAATATTAAACATAGTTTGCAACAAAACCAGTTGCAAATAAAAAAATATCAGACGAATAAGTAAGTACTCTCCCTTTATTTTTTATATGAATAAATTTACCTTTATTGCTAGTCACCTCATTTTAAATGAACTGCAATTGATCTATTTTACGGTACAAAATACATTAAATTTAAACTAGAACGTTTTTCTAAAGAAAATTTCATTCATTTTGAAAATTGGACCCCTTTATGATAACCTTACAATCTTATCACAAAAATATTAACCATGCATGAATATATTTATGTCTTTGGTTTTATCACTCCGTGTTTTGAGGTAACTACATTTATTACCTGCTAATATTTTTAATATGTCCTTGACTTTGAAACATGTATTTTTACTAATGTTTTAAATTTGAAAAGGAAAAATATAAAAGTAAATCTTTCGATGGCTGAAATATTCCACTGCTGTTTGTAAATAAATAAATTTTATTTACTTAGATTTAAAAATTAATAACAGAATACAACATTAAATAAACAGTTAGGTAGACAGAATTTTAATGTCTGTTGTTATTTAATCCTGTTTGGTGGCATTTAATGATTACGTAATTTAAATTTTCTTATTAATTTGTTTATAAACACTTTGTTTATGTCTTAGCAAGTGTTTAGCATTTAATTAAGATTATTTTAATCAAAAAACATCAATATAAAAATGAACTTACCTGTCCAGAGCGACAACACACTCTACTTTGCTGTCTGGTAGATCCAAATTTGGACAATAGCGACCTGACTTCTTATAACCTCCTTTACCATCAACCATACAAAATTTGTCTGAAAGATATAAATAAAATTTATTCCTCAACGGTCATTTCATATTGTGCACTGTTTTCATGGAATAATACATTACACCCTGTATAGAATGGATAATTGCTACTATAACAGGTGTGTTAAGCCCTACGTTTGTTCAAAAAGTGCTAGAGAGACTAATATTTATTTTTACAACTTTCAAAAGACAAAAAAAAGTTAAAAGTATACAGAGTGTTCCGTATAAGAACCGACACAAAGCAAGTGCATGCAAGGGGTCATAAATTATTGCAATTCAATTAAACATACCTATACAGGGTAACTCAGAATCTAAAAGAATTTGGAAATAAATGCTTTATGAAAATGAAGTCCATATTGTAAAATAAATATTTGTAAACTCCTTATAGTTAAAAAATTATTGAAGTTCTAGTAGCTTCAACCTTTACATCGCTGGGCTGCTGTAGTCTCCAGCCAGGCTATTTCAAATATCCGATTACTTATCGTATAAACTTTTTTGTGATGCAAGTATTTACATTGGTTTTTCAAATATGGCCAAAATGGCGTACGTCTATAGCAACTCGCAGTTGATGGATATCATTTTAATTTATGGTGAAGTGAAAATGCTTTAACAGAACGATTTTCCGGTAAACATGTTCCAAACGCAGCTACTTTTACAACGGTGTGCAGTGAGTACAAGTGTAGTGAATACACTGGCGTGGCACGGGATATTTGCAACCGACCATTGCTGTACCATACGCTGTACAACATGTCTAAGTATTAATAACAAGGGATTGGATGAGGAGAAGTGATACCATAGCCGCCATGATATCCTGACATTAAATCATTTGGACTTATTTTTGTGGGGACATTTAAAAAATGAAGTATGTTGCACCCAAGTGGACACTATTAATGATTTACACAAACGTATCATAGCTACTGCCAATAACTTACAAGTTCAAAACGAACAAGAAGCAGAAATATTTGCTAGTTTATAGAAACTGGGTAAGACGGGCCCAAAATGTTGTTATAGCATCAGGTATGTCAACTATTTAAACCGCAAATTAATTCTATTAATAATTAATGACAATAGCGATAAAAGCAGTTGAATTTGCTGTATAAAAATAGGTGTTGTATATTGTAATTTATTTCTTTCCTTTTGAATTACTTGCAAATTTTTGTCCGGTATTTTTAAATAATTTTTGAACTGCTCTTTTTGATTTCATTTTTACAAAATTGTATTTGTAAGAGTCTCGTGTACATTCAAAAATTCTGTTCTGAATCACTATATACAAAGTTGCACATAGGTCTTTAAAGTGAGGCCAAATATTTCCAAAAGAAACATAATATCTCTGAATTACTTTACCTTGGAATAGTCAAATTTGGTACATAATTTAGGTTTATTATATGTCTTCTTTGACTATAAGTTCAAGTAAATTGAAACACTACAAGGTGTTCACTGAGGGTGAGACTCTCCTAAAATTACGCCACACTTTTTTCAATTGATCGAATTTAAAAAGAATCATAATATCACGCGCAGAATTTAATTTAAATCATTTTTTTACTCCTCCTGTGTGCAACTTACCTATGTGTATATAGGAATGTTTGATTAAATTGCAATATTAAATACGCTTGTGCCGTGAGTTTTTATATATTTTTCAACAAAGACTAATTACAAAGTTCATTAATTTTAGATATCATAACATTGTTACATATGACCTCTATTTTCTTATTTTCTTTGGGATCCTGTTACATTTAATTATTTATCAGAAATATTTTATCATACAATTACGGGAAATCATTAATAAATATTATTCCAGATTTTTGTTGAATGATTAGGGTGATACAAAAGGCTATTATAACAAAGTATTTACATTCTCATTAGTAAGTAACTAAACTTTCTAAATTGTTGTATTAATATTGTCAAATTTTATTATGATAATACTGGCTATTAATAATAATTAGGGCTGGACTATTCCAAAGCAAGTCATAGGCGTAGATACGGTGGGGCCTTTATTCACGAAGGATACAAAATAAAAACAAATTTCCACAGATGCGTACAAATAATTACGTATTCTGCGTAAAGTTGCATCAATAATATAGTTCACAAGGCCGGGAAATGGTATATTAAAGTACAAGTCTAGATGTTTACGGACGAGGCGACGAAGGAGCCGAGTCAGGAATTTCTAGACGAGTACTTTAATGACATTTCACGGCAGTGTATCGTACAACGTTTTATTTCATACTGTGTTGTATTAAAAATTAAATTTTAATGTTTTATTTTACATAACCTGCCTGTATGTAGGTGTTTCGATTCTTGTTTTATCGCATAGCTTTTCATTTAGCTTAGTGATGTAAAAATAAAAATAACAAATTTGACAGTTTATCATCCCGTGCGTATTTTGTGATAATTTTCGTACAAAATGGAAGAATTCGAGCTAAAATGTGCTGGACCAACCAGTAAATTGGTGCCTACGAAGTCTTCTGCTCGTTATGAGAAGGAATACCAGCTCTTCAACGTGTGGAGAAAAACCTATAAGGTGGAAAACGGCCTGAATGAGAATATTTTTTTGGCATACTTCTTGGATATCTCCAAAAAGATGAATCCTGCGACAATGTGGGCAAAATATTCGATGCTCAAGTCTATGCTGATGGTAAAAGAAGGAGGTGATATTTCAAAATATCCAAAACTGGTTGCTTTCTTAAAAAGGCAAGCAGTTGGTCATCAGGCAAACAAATCAAAAGTTCTAACAAGAGAAGAAGTTAATAGATTCATGAAGGAAGCCCCATCAGAAGAGTATCTTTTGATGAAGGTAAACAAGTTTAACCTTTTCATTAATTTTGAATTAAACAATGTGCATCTTGAACTTGAATGTCAATTAATTACAAAAAATACATTTCTTGGTTTCGTTAGTCGAAATTTCATCAATTTGACAATCAGTTTTAAACCATTGTCTCTATTGTTACAGGTAATCGCAATGATAGGCATTGCATAGGCAGGTGGTTGTCGGCGAGAAGAGTTATACCATATGTCCCTAAAAGACATTGAAGATTATGGCACCAAACTAATTATAACCATTCCCATTTCTAAGAGGTATTGGTATTCACTGTATTGAGTGACGACAATGAAGGAATAAATTTTCTGGAAATATTCAGAGAATACGTTAAGCTCCGACCTAAAAATATGAAGGAAGATTTTCTTTTTTTGGGTTATAGAAGAGGAACATGTGTTTCCCAAAGAGCGGGCATACATACCATTGGGGGGACACCAAAAAAATTGCGGAATATTTGAAGTTGGAACACCCAGAAAAATATACGGGGCATTGTTTCCGCAGAACATCTGCCACTTTTTTGGCGAATGCGGGAGCTGATTTATCAACACTGAAGCGTCATGATGCATGGAAAAGCTCATCTGTTGCGGAACAATACATTGAAGATCCCTTAGAAAACAAAACAAAAGCAGCAAGGATGATTCAAAATGGAGAAAACTTTAATCAAACAAACTATATCCACCACCACTACCGTGTCAGTAAAAAAGATTCTGTCCCTAACGGTATTCCTGTATTCAGCCTGCATGGAAATTCACGTTGCACAGTTACTGTTAATTATAATTATAATTAGTTTTTATAGGCTTGATTTTGTAGTTTTAAAGATAAAATCTTTTAAAAATGTGAATATTGTGTTTTTTTAAAGCAGTCCGGGAACTAAACATTTTCCGGAATGAGTTATTTCCCGGACTTAAATGATTCCGGGAAATAACTCATTACAGTACAGTATGAAATAAAACCTTTTATTGTAACATTTGTATACGCAAACTTGTTTAGTCGGTTGCTTGTTTATTAGGAAGATATTTGCCAGTATAGGATACAAAAAATTTAAATAAAATTTGGGACAAGAAGCGACTATGACGTCATCAATTATATTTTTTCCAGAAACATACTCAAATTTGTTTCCTGTTAAAAAGTTCCCCTTTTTTCTAATAAACTTTTATTAGAAAACCATTGGCAAACCATTACTGGCAGACCGACTTTTGTCCGTCCAAAGAGCATGCCGAAAAGGTTCTGATCAACAGTTTCTACATTTGCTACAATTTGAGCTATAAAATTAAGTCTGTTTTGTAGTCACGATACTCATTGGTTTTTAAAATTCGTTGAACGGTTAATTTATCCAAATTCAGTTCCCGGCTAGCCCGCTGTATAGAATTTCGTGGATTTTGCTCGAAATACTATAACAGTATAGCCGTATTGACATTTGTCAGGACAGATGCGGCTTAGTAAATATTTGGTGGTCAAGAAATTATGAGTAATATAAATGTATGAGAGCTTTTAATAAATAATACACGAGGCTTATTAGTCGATAGTATATTCGGGACTAATTTACAAACTTGAGGTTGTCTCACACTTAATCACATTATCTCGTTATTTATTTTTACAAGGGTAAGAGCTCGACTCTCGGTCGTCGTCAAATCTAAACAAAAAGGATCAATGCAACGAGTGGAGTAGGGTTCAAATAATTATTATAAATTATATAACACATAATTCCAATTTCTAATATACACAAAGTAACGATATGATTAGCGGGGCAATATACAGGATGTTAATATTTAAATTGAAGTTGTCAGGTGAGTGCCGTAGAGCAAATATATTTTGCATAACACATTGTATCTTACCCTTCGGTTATTTGATTCTTCTGAACAGAAAATATATATTTCATTTCGTCGCAAAGTCGCCTCTAATCTTGTAAAGGTTCTATGATCAGGAATGAGACACTCTGGATACCTTTCACGATATAACTCTACCGCTCTTCTTGTTTTTTTTTTGACGCGCCGTAAAGTAGCAACATATAAATTTTTTCTTAATGAAAAAATATTTTGTAAGGACTAAAGTTATATGTGTGACATTTATGCACTTTAAACAACGAATTTTTAATTATTTTCCAACGACTACTTGATCCTTCCACTGCTGATGTGATTTTTAGGTAGTATTTCTTTTGAAACTCCTTAGAATGATAGTGCTTATAACTTTTAAATACGAAGTAATACAGACAAATTTCTCTAATAAAAGTCTATTAGTTTTTGGAAAAAATATAATTGATAACGTCATTAGTCGTTTCTGTCAAATCCCAAAGATAATACTTTGGATTGAAAATCCCATTTAACACCACGTGTCCCAAATTTTATTTTAATTTTTTGTAACGTCACAGTAGGCTCATACTATCGAATTTGAGACACCCTGTACAAGGCATTTTATTTAATAAAGCAGCAATGGAAGGCGTATGTATGCAGATGTATACAATTATTTGGACAGCCGTGAGCAGCACTGAAAATTATTGTTTGCTTTGTATGTAGCGTGAATTACGGCCCCACCGCATTCACTTCTATGGATCCAACTTTAAGGCCGGTAAAACATGTACGGTATAACTTCGCGGTAAGCTTAAATAGCTACGTTTAATAAACTATAATATAAATTCAATATTATCTACTTGTACTTAAATTATTTTGTACATATTAATTAGTAAACATATAAATTAAATTAAATAATATTAAATTCATATATGATATGAATATTTATAATAATTTTTATTAAGCTCTCTGCATATCATTTCTAAACAATGAAGATTTATTGGCTACTTAAAACCGTCAAGCAATTTATTTTTGTAAAATTTGAATAAAATGAGAAATTAGAAATAAATTTATTTACAACTACAAAGCCTTAATTATTTCAAAACAATTAAAATTTATAAATCACAAATTTTTCAAAAGCGTACAGGTATTGTGATACACTCGTTATTTTTGTCTGCGCATCCTATTGAGCTTATCATGCGGAAATTGAAAGTTGGGAAAGAAGAAAACCCAAAAATAATTTCCTTTTACATCATTTGTAATTATCACGTACGTATCAATTTAATTAACCTCTACCTACGAAATTATTAATGATTCATCCGCCAATGAAAGTATTCAAATAAACAAATAATGGCGGAGATTTACATTTTTGCACATTAGTGCAAATACGGTACGGTAATTATAATTCATTTTATTCTGAAATATGACTTCATAACTTAAAGCTTAACAAAATTTTTGACTGATAGTGATGCTATACGAATCGAGGAATTAGTATATAATCTCTTTTAGCTTCGTAATATAATGGGACAGAAAATTATTACATATGGTTTTAAGATGAATCAAAATTACCATTTTTATGACTCCAAGAACTCTGAGTAATGTACGTCATAATACATATTACAAATTTAGAAGGAATATCCAGTAGCGATATTAAGATTATATTTCTGAGTAACCATTTACAAGTATTGTCAAGGAATACGTTAAAAACCGCAACCTGAAGTTCCAATCATTCATTTCTAAAATTAATTTCTCACTGTTAAGTATATTAGCATATTAGAATTACTAAAAATACTTTTTTTGAAAATATTTGTTTCGCCTGCTGACACTAGCGAGTTTGGACAAAATTAGTACCAAGGTTATTTCTTCAGGCTACAGTATCTCCTACTGTCTACTATTATAAATAGCGCTAGTAGCTTGTAATTTATTATTAATGGTATTTTCAATTCTCCTGACGCATGCAAGGTGGAATATCACATGTTAGTGACAATTACCTTTTTTAAATTCTGCTAAGATTACGGCAAAACTCAAATTATTAACTGGATAGCAGATGCAAGCAATTAAAATTGAATTAGAAATTAAAAATATGCATACTTTTAAAACAAAATTATGATAAATATTATAGGAAAAAATTAATTACAATTTTAGTAATTTATAATCATGATATGTAGTATTAATTAAAAAAGACAATATATCTTAATGTTTCTACAGTTCAGTAAGAAACGACGTATACGGTAGGCTTATTTCTGCATTTAAAATCAAAATTGGATCTAAAGGATCTTTTATCTCACGACATGTGTTATAAGTGCAATTAGGAAAAAGTGGAGGATCCAAAAATATAATAATATACAGGGTGTTTTAGATTAAGAAACAGATAACATAATTAGTATGAATATATCTGCAGTGCAATGCTCGATTGTTTATTTGATATAAAAAAAACTGAAATCCTTTTTAAAAACTAGTCAAGATATGCATGTTTTCCGATATCCTAGGATAGCAAAGTTACAGCCAAAGCTAACATTTTCGTGTGATCACTCTATATATACATATAGATTAAGTATGTATTTATACTTTCGGTCAGTGGTCGCGTGTTAATACTTGACTGGTGTGGGTTCGAGCCCCGCAGCCGGTAGACCGTGTATCAGCTATATTCGTGGGGAGGATTGGAACCCCTGCGGATATGGTAGGGTGGAAGAATTTTTGAATGGTGGTAAAGGTCTACCAACGTACGTCGTTCCTGGGCGCAAATGCGGCCTGCTTAATAATAATATGCCGCTCCCTCTCCAACACAAGTCTTCGACTTCTGGGCTAATCCTCGGGATTAGGATGGGGGTAGAAATATTATTATTACTTTTGTTAATTTAAATAACTATTATTTTGGCACTTAGAATTCAACATTTTTTTAAACTCTTTGTTTGGCATTGTTTCTTAGACTATCAGGCAGTTATACTCCAGATACAGCTTCTCGGGCAGAAATATATTTTTCAGGCACATCTATATATTTAAAAATTGAATATCTGCTGAAACAATATCTGCAATATTAATACAATTCTTTAATATTACCTCCGGAAGATTCACATATAATAAGTCGTACTTGTCGATTGAGCCACAATAATTTTTTTCAACTGACATAGTCCCCAATTTTTAATGCCAAAATAAAAATATTTTTTTACCTGCTTCAACCAAAAATTTTAATTTCTACAGGTAGAATTAAATATTTCAAGAATTCTCAGCAAACGACTAAACAAAAGCCTGTCAAGCGCTGTAACGTGTAACAGTTTAATCTCGAGTTTAATCGTTTACTTTGTTTGACAAAAATTTAACAGACAATCCTTGAAATGATGTAAAATTTCAGTCAAGCAACAAAATATTCATTTGATCACAATCTTTGACGACAATACGATCAATGGCTAGGCTTCTCACAAAATAAAACATAATAATAATAATAATAATAATAATAATAATAATAATAATAATAATAATAATAATAATAATAATAATAATATCTCTCCCCCTCATTCTAACCACGAGGATTAGTCCAGAAGTCAGTGACCTGTGCGGTAGAGGGGGCGGTATATTATTATTATGCAGACCGCATTTGCGCCCAGGAACGATTTACGTTAGTAGGTCCTAACCACCATTCAGTGCAGGAATGAGGAAAACCTCATTAATCAGAGGGTGGTCAAATATCGACCGGTATCAATCTCTCACACAGAGAGTGCCAATCGCCGCAAATATAGCTGGTTCACGGTATACCTGCCGCAGGCATTACACCCAATGGCTACGACATACACACATTGATTATACAAGGTATTCAGTTACTGATCAACCAAACTTCACCGATAGATTTTACGATGAAAATTAAAAAAAATTATTAAAATTTTGTCGAAAAACTATCCGAGTAATTTAATGTATTCAATTATACTCTGTACCTCAGGAACGAAACATTTTGTAATGAATTTTTCAGTAATAATCAATATTATATAAAAAATGTTTGGAAGGTTTAATGTAATGTGTTTCTTAAGTTAAAAAAAAATTACTTTACCTGTTTGAAAATCGTATAACTATATTATTTGGAATTTTAATATATTATGTAACTTCTTTATAAAGATGCGATTTCTAAAAGAAAGCCTAGAAACACACTATAGAATGTAGCAATGTTTAAATAATAAAAGTTTATCAAAACCTATCCTGATGTAGTATATAATAAATAAATAAAACTTTTGTTGTGTTAATGCAAATGAAGTATACATTTCTTGTAAATATTTAGTTATTTCAACACGATATACATGCATTGGTACCAAGCTTAAAGTCATTAAACTCGCTTTTATCAAATCAAATAAAAATTTTGTATTTTTTGAGAAAAATCTATTTTGTGCCAGTTCTCAATACCTTTATGGCATCGTACTCTCTAGGTACTGATTTGTTTTATATATTGCTTCTGTGATTTTTATTTGACACTTTTTCTTGTCAGTACATATTACTTTTTTAATGAATTGTTAAGTGCAAGTGCCCGCACATATTTTCAACACTTTTTTTTTATTGTGATTTACTTTTTTTACCCTTACCTCTCTCTGACACATCTGATATAATAAAAAAATATTAATAATTGTTATTATTTATTAAGGCAATTGTCTTTACTTTTCCCTGACAAATTTTCTGTGGACATTAGTATTGCCAACTTTTCATGTTCTCAAGTAAGGATATGCTTCGCCATGTCTGACATCGAGGGGAGGAGGGAGGGAAAGGATTGTACATAAATTATTTTCATGCGGTTTATTCCTCATTGCATTTCTATTTAAACACATTTTTTCCCATATTTTATCTCTTTGTGTCTTGATAATTAACTTTTAATATGAACTTAACAACTTCCATGAAGGAAGGGTATTTCTAGTTAAAGCAAGGATGGAAGGACATGAAGGCTGTGGTGAGGACTGTCCTCCCGAAATAAGGACGAGTGGCAACCCTAGTGGAAACCCATGTTCCATGGTTACAAAAATTACAAATATGTATTACGCGCAAGAGGCAGTTTGTATCTTATTTTAGTTGGTAATCGGTAGGCAGAAATTGTATGTGCTTGAAGACATTCCCAATATGCAGTTTTTCCTTCTAAAGCAGCTTTACACTACTTGAAGACTTGATAAAGTTTTTCTGAGATAAAAAATGACTAGAAAATAAGTTCTTAGGGGATATACTTTTAGTTTATTTAGTTACATTTTTACTAAAACCACAAATAAGTTCTACAAATCTTTTAAACTAATTCAGTATCGCTGCATATATTTTTTTAAATACGTTTGGCCTTGTAAATCGAGCAATTTATATCTATTACCACAGATAAATAACTAACAGGCTATTAATTTCGCCTTATACTATCGTATTCTTAATGAAAATATAAAAATAACATTAATTGAAATAACAGGGCTTATACTGAGGGGCGTTTTGCTGTAATAAAAAAACAATGTACTTACATTTCTCACAATGAACGACAGATAAACACGAAAGTGCCGCGATAGTACACGTGATAAATCTACCAAAACTTAACATGGTACCACTTCTTTCTGTCATGGTTCGCACTACACTAAATGAGTGTATTCTGTTCTGTTCACTCTGTCTGTGATTTCCAAATACACATCTCGTATTGTTGATATCCGATGAAGGCCGTCAGATTTCTGAACTAGTTTTATTGGACTTCCCTTAGTCTGGGATTTCCTTCACTCGACTGGATAGGCTGAGTCGACTGCAAGTAGTAATCACTAATTCAAATGCTTCAGGATAATTGGCGTTAAAATTACTGGCTATACAGCTATCCCATACCTGGAATTTATTATTTGACTTCAAGTATAAAATATTGTTAAGTGTATATAGAGAAGAACACAAGACAACGTAGCTTCATTACACTACCTACATATTCTTATAACGCTTTAAGATTTTTATTTTGCATGGAATATATGTAACTTGTTTATTGCTTAAAATGTAATAAAACTATCATCACATGAACTCTTGCCAATATACGAGGGGAATTCAAATTTTAATAAAAGAATGTATGAGGGTAGATAATGATGACATAATAATATTTTTATCCTTAATTCTAATCACGTGGATTAGCCCAGAAGTCGGGAGACTTGTGTGAGACGAGGCGGCATATTATTTTAAGCAGGCCTCATTTATTACTTACGCTGGTAGGCGCTAACCACCAGTGCAGAAATGAGGAAAACCTGGAAAACCTCATAATTAGACGATGGTCAAATATCAACCGGTATCAATCTATCACCAATGTGATATGGGTCAATACCCAAGCTAACATTCTTCCACCCTACCGTACTCGCACAGAGGGTTCCAATCCTCTCCACAAATGTAACTGATCTACGGTTTACCGGCCGCAGGATTCGAATCTGCGGTGGGTGGCAAACACGATTCAAGTACCTACTGAGGATCAGTCCAATATTTCAAACAATTGATCAAATTTACATTCTTACCCAATCATATTATATGCGCTAAAGTAGGTAGCTAACTATAGGTACAATCGTTTGCAATAAAAATGCCACTCTTTAAAATTAATTTTGCGATTTCTTTTATACAATTGACGTATTTGTAATGAAATCTACTTTTAACATTAGTTCTTAGTTGATTCACTTACCAGCAGAGATTTAATGAAATTTCTACTTAGAATTTCCAGAAGTTCTAAAACTGCTTTGAGTGTCATTATTATTGCAAAGGCATGTACATATACTATCAATTTTTTACGTGTTCCAAAGTTACCACATTTAACCCAAAAAAAGTTTTCTTACTATGAATCAAGTTGGTGTTCGTATGCTGATATAGTAAACTAATAATTCTGATTTCACCTTTATTTCAATTTAATTGTAGGGTAACTTGTAACATAATTTTTCTCTAGTGTTTGAAGCTTGTGCTTGAGATACCAGAAGTATAAATATTGAGCATCATTTATGGTCAAATTATGTAGGTGCTTATACAACACGATCTGTACTTTGGAAATATCAATCTCAGAAGAAGCCCTTGCAATATACACAACTGAAAACATCTTACAATGGACCTTTCTGCTATTATTATGCAGGACCTTTTATGGTCACACTGCAAAGCATCTGACGCAAAAATTCAAAGCAAAATGCTGTCTTTTGAAGAAGAGTTCGCACATTCAACATTTTCTGTTTATATTTTATTTATTTATTTATTTATTTTATTTTATTTATTTATTTTCGTGTCAATACACAAGTGTGTTTACACACGTCACAAGAAAAAGGGCAGAGCAGAACTAAGTTCACTAGATAAACATTACAAATACAAGCGGAAATTAAAATGAACAATAATAACATAGACCTTAGAAATTAAAATAGTAAAATAGTAAAAGTAAAATACACAAGTTAAAATAATTCAAAATCACATACATACATATTCATTGAAGTATACTACAAGTCAATACTAAAACAAAATTAAGAACGAACAAACATATAAATAATTAAATTAAATTAAAATCACTCACAAAAAACTGTTCTCAATAGAAATAATTTGATTCTTTTCTTAAATTGACCAATATTCAGATCCCTTATACGAAGCGGCAACACATTAAACAAACGTATACCTATAAAACCTGTACCATTTCTGGTTCTAGATAACCTATGGAAATTTGTGTGACAATTATTTTTTGTTCTGGTATTGTGTGAATGTATCTGATTTCCAGTCAACATGTCACTCGAATTTTGTTTTATATACAAAAGACACTGGAATATGTATATACAAGGCACTGTTAGTATATTTAATTTTATAAATTGATCTTTACATTCATCCCTGTAACCCAAACCAGTCATAATCCTGACAGGTTTTCTTTGGTGAGCGAAAACATTCATAGTAGAAGTTGCATGCCCCCAGACAAGTATTGCATATGAAATATTAGATTGGATAAAACTGTGATAAGCTATTTTCAATGTATTTAATGATACTTTACCTACTAAACTTCGTAGGAGATGCATGTACTTGGAGATTTTCCTACAAATATAATTAGTGTGTTGTTCCCACAGCAATTTGGGAACAACACACCAAGAAATTTAACAAAATCACAATTCTTCCAATCATCATTAAATTCGCGTAGAGCGAATACCATTGTCTCAGTGTTTGTTACATTTAAACAAAGTTTATTATTAGTAAACCAGTTCTCAGCGTCTGACTGTATCAGAGAAGCATCTTCTAGCAAATTCTGTAAAATTCTATTTTTAATAATTAAACTGGTATCATCGGCAAATAGTACACTTAGCACGTTGTTTTTCAAAGAATTCATGAAATCGTTTATGTATATCAGGAAAAGTGTAGGACCCAATATAGATCCTTGAGAAACACCATGTTTTACACCTTTCATGTTAGATTTCTCATTATTATAAGTTACAAATTGTTTCCTATTTGATACGATTTCATCAACTCCAGACTGTCCGCAGTAAAGCCATTCCATTTTAATTTGTCGATAAGAATGTTATGAGATACACAGTCAAACGCTTTGGTTAAATCCTAAAACTGAGCACACACATATTCGCCTTTTTCAAATCCATCATTCACAAAATTTGTCAATTTGTCGATAGCAAGGGTAGTTGAACAGTTTTTACGAAAACCATATTGGTGATAATTAAATAATTTGTTCTCTTCAAAGTAATTAGTTATCTGTCTGTTCAACAAACATTCAAAAATTTTACCTAAAAAAGGAATCACAGCAATGGGTCTGTAATTAGTAGGATCACTTTTATCATTCTTTTTATGAACAGGTACAACTCTAGTTAATTTTAAGGAATCCGGGAAAATATTAAGAGCTATACTATAATTAATTAAATTTGTAATGGGATTTAGTACGACATTCAATAAGCTTTTCATAATTTTAGTATTAAGGTTATATACATCCATGCATTTTTTATTTTTTAAGTTTAAAATTACATCGACAACCTCCCAGGGAGATATTTCAACAAAATTAAACTTCAAATTATCATCGCAGCAAATTTGCTGATCCCATGTGAAACTCCAACTTCGTGAGAGATCAGAAGCTATTTAAAGTTGTGCCAATGTATGTTATTTTCCTTTGGTCATAAGTACATGTATGTCTCTACGAATGGGCAATATGCCTAAGATATCTTTTTCAGTAACTCAATTCATGAAGATCTATCTAATCACTATGTAGAATAAAAATTTCAAAACATTAGCGAGATTGACATTTCTTTAGAATTGTATTTTTTCTATATGAAACTATCTATCATTGGTGCATCCGCCTTATCTACTTAAAAAAAAACTCAGTGATACCTGTTATTATATTTATAAGTGTAGCTGCTTAATATTTGTATAATTTTTCAATGTTAGGGTTACTAGAAATTACTTTTTAGATTTCTTGTACAAATAATAATAATCTATCAGATTCTAAGCACACAACAATCAAGATTTTGGGTTATTCTGAAATGTTACCTTAAATTATCTATATTTTTATTAAAGAAAGAATATTTTTGGATAAATGTACTGTACAACTAATTTATGGCTTCAACTTCTCTATCAAAATCCTTTTTCATAAGTTAACCCTCATTTCAGAAAAGCTTCTTCACTAGAGAAAGATATGTCACTATATTGTCAATTTAGAAATATATATTCATTTGCATATAAATATAAATAAATCACATTAAATATTTTTTGAATCGCTATTTTGAAGAAAAATTTGATGTAAATCAGTTAATCCAGTGACTTGTAACTGTAACTTTAATATAAAAGAGAATCAGCCTAGCATGTTAAGAGCCTTTGTTGTATTAAAATTTGGAATGAAAAATACTCTCAAGCTACCTTAATTATTGTAATGCAAATACATTCGCCCATGACATAGTTGTTATCATTATTGATCAATTATTTCTACCAGGTCAAGTGTTAAATATTATATATATAAGCTAAGTAATCGTAAAGCATGATAATGGCAATTACAACAAAATTTGTAATTCAGAAATATACTAATTTTTTAAAATGTGTAGATTATTGCTAACGTAAGGAAACTCGCCGTATGTTTTATCTATAGTATTAAAATCGCAGAAAATAATTATTGCAAATTTTAATAAGGAGTAGAGGAAAGTTCCACACCAAAGAATCTCTGTAAAATTTCAACGAAATTATTTATGTCTACATCATTTTACCATTGGTTATGATAATTTTATAGTTAGGCATTTCATATAATTTTATAATTTTTAAGGAAATTTATAATATTAATTGAAATAATACTTAAAACGTGTCCTGTTATTCACAGAATATACAGGGTGAACCTTAAATAAGTACAAATATTTTAACTACAGTTGTAGTTCATCATATAGAGAAGTCTAGTGAAAGTCATTTTTAAAAATTTCAAATTTTTACGGTGACATAATTTTTTTTTAAATACCCACATTTTGAGGACCGCTGACTAGATAGACCACTGACTAACTTAATAAAATGAACCATATGATTTACTGAAGTGAGGTTGCCATATCGTCTCTAAGAAAAATGATTGTTTAACGTAAAATCAATTTTTGCGGTTGTTTCCGATGTAAAACACTTGTTTTTAACAATAAGTAAAGTAAGATTATCATAAACGATTAATATATGAATTTCGATACTATCAATTAAAGTGTATTTTATTCAATGATTCCAAAAATTATCCATAAACGTGCATAAAAGCTCACCTACTTACTGAAAAACCAACTATTTAAACAGTTATCCATGTTTCAGAAGTTAATACCATTGTACACTGATAGAAAGATTATCACAAATTATACCCTTAAATTATTTTATGAAGAATGACAAAAAACTATGATTTTCACACAACATCTTATAGTTAATTTTCGCCACATAACCTCAAACAACGTGTCAGTGCTAACCATTTCGTACTTCCTAGTGGGTGGAACAGATTTTAAAAATAAACACAAAACCTGGAATAACAAAATAACTAGCTTTATGTATGCAATCGCATGCAAAAAAGAAACTAGTGCCGTAGGTACAGCTAACAGGTAGATGTCACGAGCAGTAAGTGAAATGTCCCGTACCAGCCCTATTCTCTAGGATTCATAGTCGAGGTCGACAAAGAGGTTATGTTGATACCGGTGCAGAAGTATGGTCCAGCGCAAAGGAATAAGCTGTGTGTAAGTTACAAGTGGAAACAAAACATGTAATATTTGTGGAAAGTGATTTGATAATTTCAATACACGTAAACTGAAAGTAAATAGAGATACTTTTGCATCTTCTGAAACCGAACTAAACTAATAGTTTCTTTAAGTAATACACTGCTTGACGCATCGGTTTTAAGAGTTGCGGCACTAACGTATAAAATGTATTTAAATCGTCTTATTATTTTCAAGGGCAGTGTTTTTCTCTTGTAATTTAATTAATATTTTTCATGAAATTCAGTGTGATTAAATAAAATATGGCGCATTATTCAAATAGTGAAAAGGTTGACATGTTAAAAGCATATTTCTCAAGTAGTGATAATCAGTGATAGTGATAACGATAACGTATTGTGATAAATCAGTTGGGGTGTAGTAAAAATGGATCATTTTCAAATTAGAGAATCTGGTTCATATGTTCAATTTATTGGTGAGGTATAGGAATGGCAAAGGGGAGGAGATGGCCATTAATATTTTAATAAATAAACATATTTCAATCATTCTTTGACATGTCTAATCTAGTTAACTTTGTTGAAGCTAATTCTAAGAGTGTAACATTGGCAATGTTGTAGAATTCACACCTATCATGATTCCCAGATTAGCGGTCCTCAACAAGTTCTCTATTGAAAAATCACGAAATTTATTAAAAATTTGACTTTTTTATTTCTGATTTTTTTGTAAAAAAAACTATTAATTATGTGTTCTACACAGTGACCTGTACTGCTGGCTAAAATATTTGTATTTATTTAAGGTTCATCCTGTATTGTAATTCACTTTGTAATTTTAGCAGTAAATCGTGTAAAGTTTTATAAATTTAATAAAAATTACCAATATAAGGTTTTACTGAGATAGTTATGGTAAACACATTTCAACGCATCTGCTAATACCATTTTGATCTAGTAATGGTCGGTTTGTCTATACAATAATGTGTCGTTATAGATATTGTAGTGCAATCGAAATTAAAGTGGTATGAGACATTTTAAGTGTATGTACAGTTTAATTGTGCTGTAAAATAGTGTATGAGACTCTCTCTGAAGGTGATTTAAAAAATCCATGTATAAATAGCTGCCAAAAAATAGGTATAACATAGGTAATTATATCAATATTATCAAAAAATATGTAAATGTAAATTATTTATATATCTATTAATTTTTGTCTTTCATTAATTTTTCACGTATATTACATGCTTTAATAATTTCTATATTAATAGTACAATAACACTTCTAACTTATATAGTAGTAGCATGTAAGAAGATGAAGGATTGCGAGAATAATTTTAGTTTTTTTGAAAATCAATCAAAATGTACTAAATATGCGTACCAATATGTCTACAATTACCTCCTACATATTCACAACTAAGAATATCTAATAAATTTATTTCGGTTAATATTTAATTATTTGTTGATTATTTTGAGAACTACTTTAAAAGATTCGAAATGTATTTAAAAATATTATAGAAAAGCAAAACGTGCTTTGCGTATGTAACACGTGAATATAATGCATAAATTTAAGGTAATAAAACTGATACTGGCGACAAAGTAATTTTTGTTTGTTCGAAATCATTATGTCTTTCTATTTTACATATTCAAGTGCAATACAATCTGCTATGCTATTTTATAGAAATTTGGACGTAAGATCTAATGGGTTTGACTTTATTGCCCAAAATTTTTATCTCTTGTTAGTTATGTCTACAAACTGAAATAACTGCTTAAAGTGTACCAATAATTCTTAACTTTAGAGATGGTAATTATCGTTCGGCAGATTATGCCTGTACTACGTGCAGCAATTATACAGTGCTTTCGAAAAGTAACGAATAAATTCATTATTTTTGAAATTGAGAAGTTTTCGAAAAATTCCCCTTGCACGTCGATTTTGTTTTTTAAAGAGGCACTTTTTGACATAAAACCCACATTTGTGACGTCATCGTTGTTCGAGATATGATGTTATCGACAATTTTTTTAAATAGCAACCCCCAATTTTAACTATGCCATTTGAAAGAGCGTATCATTCTACATATGCATCGTCAAAAATCATGGTTGTTTGACAGTAGCCTTATCGACCGAGAATGTTTTTTATTGCTGTCAGATAAAAACTTGAAATCGTACTTTATTAAATAGTTTTTTGTTTTTTGAGTTATTTCTTTAGTTCCTATCTTTTGTTTGGCAAAAGCAGTACGTTTGAAGTGTTTATTGAGTAGGAACTTTGTCGTTTTATAAAAAAAATGGTTAAATTAACTGAACGAGAACGAATTGAAATTCTTTGCATGATCGGATTTGGAGACAGGATGCGCACCCAAAAAGAAGTAGTTGAATTGTTCAATGAAACTCATCCTGATCGACATCCCATTAGTCAAAGCTTGGTAAGCAATATTTAGACTAAATACCGTAGCTTTGGACATGTTCGTGATCTTCCTAAATCTGGTCGACCGTCAAAATCAGTAGATGATAAGCTTAATGTTTTGTTGGCAATACAAAAAAATCATCACTCAACACTTAACCAGTTGGCTTCTGATTTCAATATGGCAGCGTCCGCAGTTCACAAATTTATGAAAAAAGCAAAGTATCATCCTTATAAGGTATCCAACCAGGTGACCAGCCAGATCGCTTGATCTGACACCCCTAGATTATTTTTTATGGGGATACTTAAAAAGCAAAGTATACGTTACTAGACCGGTTAATTTAGAAGATTTAAAAGCAAGAATTCGTTACGAGATACATCGTATACCTCCTGAAGTTATTGATAATGTCCAAAAAGAATTTATTAATCGCTACTGTCAGGCAGCCAACGGTACACAATTTGAACATTTAATTTAGTCGATTTTTTACTTTTTTACATTTTCATTTTCAGTATTGTGAAAATTTTAAAATCTTCAAACATTGTTTTTTTGAAATTTTTGTTATGTAACCCCATAATTTTTCATGATGTGTATGTATAGAATGACACGCTCTTCCAAATGGCATGGTCAAAATTAGGGGTTGCTATTTAAAAAAATTGTCTATGACGTCATATCTCGAACAACGATGACGTGACAAATATGGATCGTATGTCAAAAAGTGCCTTTTTAAAAAAAAAATTGACGTGCCAGGGGATTTTTTCGAAAACTACTCAATTTCAAAAATAATGAATTTATTCGTTACTTTTCGAAAGCACTGTATACAATTCGTCATGTAGTTGCCTTGGAAAGCGAACATACTTGAAAGTGGTATTTAAGTAAACATTGAATATGAGGGTTTAATATTCAGTTAAAATTGAAAACAAAACAAAAAATGTTATTTCAGGGTAATCTCGTATTATAAGTATATTAGCCTTTATCATAAAATCCTTAAGAACCATGTTTTAATAAACGATATGCTGTACAGTACACATATTGTTTGAGAAATGTACTAAACATGTCAATTAAATTCAAATTGGATATTTATTGAATAAATAAAATATGTAAGATCATATGAAAACTCCTTTACTGAATACATTGGCAGTAAAAATGCTGACATTGCTAACGATTTGCTTGAATAGGTGAAAATATTTTGAGTAAACTTTAAGATTTTGATGAACTTTGGACTTAGGGAATATTCTCGCTTTCGATTATAATTTTCGTAGTCGTTCGTTTCTTGTTTTCAGTAAAAGTTTCGATCTAGCCTTCAGCAACAGAATTAAACTTCCAGGCACCATGTCTTTTTTTACTCAAAAAATCTGCCCCATAATCGGCTAAAACGGGGTTGGATTAGGCAGTTTAAGAAATCATGCAATCAGTTTTGGTACATTCCAATAGTATTTATAGCAAGAGGTTGTTTGGTATATTTACTAGCATTATAACGAAGAGAGAAGCAGACATGATTACAGTTTTCAGTTCTTAATTTGACGTAATTTTTTCAGTTCTACTAAATTTAAGCATAGTCATTCATCTTTACAATATTGTACAAGTAATTTGTTAGTTCTTCCCAGCGATATGAGTCAAACCAATAATCAAAATAACCCAAAATAGATATTGGTTATCAAACTTTTTTATTAAAAACATATTTGTAATATAGCTGCCTTCATGACCAGAAGTTATTCATAGTCCGCATTAATTAAAAATCTGGATATTTCCTTCTTTATTAATACCTTAGATTTTTTAGGTTTTAACCCTTCTGATTTTGGCTTCACAAATGCAATAAAATTGAAAGCTTCTGTGTTTTGCTAAGTTTGTTGAAATATACTAATAATCGTTTCTCGTTAGTTATGTTAAATATCTTTTCTCTACACCATTTTTTATTGCAACAAAATGCTTGTTCATATTTTTTTCTTGATTTCTCTGGATTGAAAACAATACTGCAAGCTTAAATAATAATTAATATCTGATAGCAAATCATCTGTTAAACTCATATTTACACTTTCACAATAATTGGCGACTTAATCCCTAAAAATGAAAGAAAACTAATTGCAGTCTTAATTGACTCTTTCTCAGAAAACTGTGACTTTAGATTCGTAACCTCGTGTTCTGAGTTAATTATTTTTCACTGCTCCTCCCTTCCTCTTGACGGCTCTTCATTTCCTCTTGACTGTTTGAATTAATTAATTGTTTGAATATTTCCTCCATGTTTGTAACTCGCATTCATTGATTTCGGATCAGAACTTTTAGTAGTTTTTTTACTGTATTAGAAAGGTATTTTAAGCTAATATAAATCAAATCAAATCTACAATTCCTATCCTAATACAGTAAAAAATGTTACAAAAAGCTAATAATAAAGAATATATAGGGTATGGGTCGGTCAGTGGTCGCGCGGTTTAAGGCGTCAGTACTTGAATCGAGGTGACTAGATCGGAGTTGGTTCGAGCCCAGCTGCCGGTAGACCGAGAGAGATTGATATCGGTTGATATTTGACTACTCCACTAATTAATGAGGTTTTCCAGGTTTCCCTCATTCCTGCATTGAATAGTGGTTAGGGCCTACCAACGTAAGTCGTTCCTGGGCGCAAATGCGGCCTGCTTAATAAAAATATGCCGCCCCCTCTCCCGCACAAGTCTCCGACTTCTGGGCTAATCCCTGTGATTAGAATGAGGGGTAGAGATATTATTATTATTTATATGAATATAGATATTGTGGGTGTAATTTAACGCAGGTCGGGGCTTTAGTCCGCATATAGTAGCTAGTTTCACACAATATTGTTAATACCTAAAAATATGTTTAGTTCCCACAGTTTTAAAAGTGAATTTAGATATTTATAGAGTGATTTCATTAAACCAGGTTAGTAAATTTAGCTACATTAATTTTTTTTTAGATAATTATTGAATAGAGCTTTGTCTGTGGAATTGTTCATTAGCATATCTGGGTGTTTGGTATCAGAGAGCATACATATGACTTCATTGATAGGAATTGTAGGAGATTTGATATATATTAGCTTAAAATACCTTTCTAATACAGTAAAAAATGTTACAAAAGCTAATAATAAAGAATATATGGGTAGATATTGTGGGTGTAATTCAACGCTGGTCAAGGCCTTAATCCGCAGAGTAGTTAGTTTCATACAATATTGTTAATACCTAAAAATATATAAAAAAAACTTTTAGTAGGTCACGTCACAATGCATTTTCTTTATTTCGTTATTAAAATTTGGATAATATTGTAGATCCTGTCTAACGTCAAAATTCTGGATATTTACCAAAATTCAACAGGCTATAATAACGTTAAGAAAATTATATAATTATTAACGTTATAGTTTTACAACACATTTCTATATAGGTAACAAATCAGGAAGAAAGTTGAAATCTGAATATAAGGATTTAATTACTATTTGTGCTAATTTTCTAGCATAAATGCGAAAATTGCATGTATGTCTAAGCCATTTAAGTAATATGATACATTATATTATTAACATTTAAAATGTATATATTTTGTACTGTAAGATTCAGTTATTGGCATTAAAATTAGTTAATTCTGTTTCATTTTCATATTGTAATTCAAAAGGCAGCATATCAAGTGTGGTTATTCAACTATTAACGTCCTGGAGTAAGCCTTGTTATTAGGAAATATTTAACACAAGAAATTAAAATAATTGTGAAAGCTTTCAAAATGATAATATGTAGAGTTGAATCTTATAGTTAAGGTAAGGTGATAATAATAAAACGGTCTTTAGCCATATATGGAAACCTGTTGAGAAATTAAATTGTGAACCTCTTTCTTATATCCTTCTGCTATAAATACGTACATGTAGCTCAAGGTTAATTTATTGTCTAAATTAAAAAAAGACGCTTCAAGATTATGCTGTGGAAGTTAGAATACATTATAAAGAATTCTTAAAAAAACGTATAAATATACTACTATGTTTCAAACTCTAACTATGCTGTATACATGTTATTATATCCAGGAGCACATTCAGCATTTTGCTTTGAGGGGGAAGGGGAATAATGGAGAAATCTTTTAATGTAAACTAAATTTTGTATGACTCATTTCTAATTGGGCAAAACTATAGCATTTTATTCTCTTCTTACAAAAAAAAAATAATAATATTAAGTTCTTAGAGAAAAAAGGAAAAAATATCTCCATAGAAAAAAAATCTCATAAACAGTCTTCTCATTTTGCTAATAAATCATAATTATTGGAATTATACATTGTTGTCATTTGACGAGATTACTCTGGATCTGGAGGCGAAGGGAGAGATAATTGCCCCCATTACCTCCTCTTGAATCCGCCTATCGTTATATCATGTTTGCGTTATAGTGATGTGAAAACACGTATTTTTGCATAAATTAATTTTTATCATGTTTGTATTATACATTATGCACGCATTGCCAGAAATACATAAAATTCATTTTAAACAAATAATTTAAAATTTAAAACGTTCCAGTATAAGTAGGTAGTTATCTAATATATTTAATTTATAATTAGGCACCGGCCTATTTGGAAGCATAAATAACAGAGACGGACTTAGAGAGTATGTACTCACATTTTCTAAATCAGTTTAATTGTATGTATCAGACTAGTGGTAAATGGTGTAGTTGCTACTATTTAAAAAAATTCTACTTGCAGTTAAAAAAATGTGTAAAATTTATATGAAAAATAATAATAATAAGAAACATTTTTTCTTGTAACACAATCTCAATGATTTAATAGTTATATGACTTTGTGAAATCGTAAATAAATGAATTGATTAATAATTTTATTACTAATTGATTTTATTTTTTAAACAAGTGAAAAAATTGCCTCTCAGTACATTCAAACAGTTAATTTAATATAATAAAAACATATGCAGTTATTAGTCGAACAATTTTCACGCTAGTTGCCACGTAACCACTTATTTTATTATTACTATTATTAATAAAATATCTCTTCCAATATTTTGATGATAATAATAATACCTTTGAGCAAGGTCACTTTAAGTGGCTTTCTTGGATTTGCCAAAAATATTTTCAACAACAAAATTGTCTAATAACAACGGAGTTACCTGACCGTGTCGACAATGAAGAGCAGCGAAACGTTTGGAAGCATGGGATGCGACTAGTTGTAAATGACGTAGCAGCAGTAATACTAATAACAAGAACCGAAATCAAATCATATATGAACGAGCCTAGGGGTACTCTTAGCAGCTTCTTCCCCACAGAGCCTCGGACCCAACGCCGAGTGTGAAATATCTCATCTCGACCAAAATAATATCACTTTTTAGCGCATATACTATTATCAGACGTTATTTTTTCTGTCAACACCATTAAAAGTACAAAATGCATTTCTTACGTTAGACATTAAATCTATAAAATATAATTTTGGTATCTAATTGCTCATAAAATGTATTAAATAAATAATTTATTAAACTAAAATAATGAAAGTTCGATCGTTTGTTGACAAGTAACTTCAAAGAGTAACCGCAAAAAAAAAAACATTTTTTCGCTCGTTTTTGCGTAGTGTGTAGCAAGAACGGGGAAGATCGTCCAGAGGTCTCCGTGGGCTTAAATTGATCGTCAAGAAATATCTAGGTGAGCATAATTCGATTTTTTCAATATTTGTTCAACTTACCCCTACTTAAGGGGTGGAAAATGGTCAATCAATTTTTGGTAAAAATTGGCGGAAACGTGAATGGCAAGAAAGAAATCAGGAATGTTCTTCCAAAAATGCTCAAGGTGAAAAACACCCCCCCGCGTGGGTGTAAAACCACCCCTTTTGCCGAAAACTGGCGGCAAATGATGTTCCCTTCATGTATTGCCTATTTTGTGCCACTCTTCCTTATAACTCCAAATGATAAAATACATGCTCCCATAATTCGTTTTTCTGTCGGATTCTGATCAGTTACCCCTACTGAAGAGGCGGAAATCACCCCTAAAACAAGAAAATAGAAAAAATGGTCACCAAAATCTGGAATTGGCGGAATTCCATATGGCAAGGGAAACATCAAGAATGCCCTCCTAAAAATGCTCAAGGTGAAAAACACGCCCCGCCTGAGGGTAAAACCACCCCTATTGCCGATAGCAGACGGGGAATGATATCCATTTCATGAAGTACTTTGTTTTCCCCACTACCCGATAATAGTTCGACTTTTTGCGAAATTCTGACCAGTTTTCCCCGACTTCAAGGGTGGCTTAAGTAGGGGTAAGTCGGGCAAATATTGGAAAAATCGAATTATGCTCACCTAGATTTTTCATGACGATCAATTTAAGCTCACGGAGACCTCTGCACAACCTTCCCCGTTCTTGCTACACACTACGCAAAAACGGGCAGATTTTGCGGTCACTCTTTCTTGATCTCTTTCTGAAAAGTCATCAAGAAAATAAATTTCTCCCGGCGGAAATCGAAGAAGCTACTAATAAAGCCACTTTTGAGTTATTGCGTAGTAAGTCAAAGCAACAGTACGAGTTTTCGTACAACCGTTTCTTGAAACTAGAAAAATGTTAGTGACAAATTCAATGAAAAAGTGCTTTTAGCATACTTTGAAGAAAACTCCAAAATATGGAAATCGTCAACGCTTTGGTCAAATTACTTCATGTTGACAGCGATGATGAACATAAAGAATCAGGATATAAGCAATATTACAAGCTTGTTGCTTTTTTGGAACGAAAACGCGAAGGATATCGAAGTCGAAAGTAGACACAAGTAGTGAACAAATCGAAATTTCTCGTAGATGCACAGTATTATATTACTGGTACATTATACTAATATTTGAACTATTATAAAAAGTACATAACCCTTCGTCCAGCGAACACTATTCATTGAAGAATTTTCAAAAAAATACAAGAATAAGTAAATGCGCCATGGCTACAGTTGGAATCAATGTATAGAATAAGATGTCAATATTGCTGAATTTTTTTGATTTTCACCTTTAAGTAACGTTCAGATAAACGTTAGTGCAATGGCACTGCAGTTGTACTGTTGTATTGTAATTGTATGGTGTTAAATATTATTTACTCTGTTTACATAAAATTACTGTAGACTTAAGAAGTTGGGGAATTTTTCCGCTGTAAGTTGGCGACATGCAAAAACTCAAGATTCTTGACCTTCAGAGAGGTTATGTTTATGTTTTGTCAACTACGTCCCTATCTACGGAAATTGTTGGTGTTTATCATTTGCCGAATAGTAATTAAAAGCCTACCCTAGATAAAATATAAGCCTACTATCTGCAGGAATAGATGGTCTATTTGAATGTTTGGTTAAATCACAGTATACTAGTATACTGTGGGTTAAATGAGGCCTCACTGGAGCTTTTTATTGGTCAGATATTTTAATTTTATTTCTGGCAATTGACGTATGACATTTGGCATATTAATATAATATATAATTTTATTATTATTTGTCTATGGCACAATTCAGTATCAATTTATTGCCATATCATAGTTTTACATAATTAGTAATATACGGTATTTCGGGCCTATGATCGAACACATCCAGTTAGCATTAACAGGCCTGTTAACGGTAACTGGTAGGTTAATCAGAAATTCGTATGATTGACACACCTGTCAAGTTTATTTTTCCCAGTTGCTTAACTTGAGAATGATCACGTGACCCAGTTATGAAACTGCTGCTGAAATAACCTGCCGTTAAATGTAACTGGAGCTTTTTATTGGTCAGAAATTTTAATTTTATTTCTGGCAATTGACGTATGACATTTGGCATATTAAATGTATAATTTTATTATTATTTGTCTATAGCACAATTCAGTATCAATTTATTGCCATATCATAATTTTGCATAATTAGTAATATACGGTATTAATAGTTTGACAGTAAATACAACCTAAAAAAAACTAAAGTTTGTTCTAAGTGGGATTACAATTTTATACAATTAAGATTGCTATTCTTAGTATGATAGTGATACCTAAATGAATATTAACAAACAAAAAGAAATATATTTATTACCTAATATTATTAATAATTAGTTTATGAATAGGAGAAAGCCACAATGACAAAAGTTAGGTACCTAGTTTTTAATTATTGGTAATAATTTAGATTCTATAAAGAGTAGGTATAAATAATATATTTTATCTTTTTTAAATATTATTTTTATTAGATAGTTATGTGTTTTTGACAATAATTTCTAATGGATTATTATTAACACTGATATGCTGCTGATATCCTCTTATAATTATAATATATTGCAACATGGACTCACCGAAGGCGTAGTAAATTGTAATTAGCACAGTAGCACAGATCGCATGCCTAAAGGTACATTTTTGATTACCCACGTAAACTGTGTATAAATATTGAATATGTGCATCCAGCTTTTACTAGTTTTTGATCTTGATGAATTTTTCTGCTCTTCCTTTTTACATTCTGCTTCCACCCTGCGTGAATAATTTAAATAATTGTATCAATAAGTTAATATGAAATATTTCACTTATCTACCACCACTGTTGGGGATTTGTTTGCGGTCCATACACTAAAGGATTTATATGTACTTCAAAAATTTGCCAAAGTACCTTCTTCATATTGGCATTGGTTCATGTGCCTAAACTTCTTGCCACTTGTACCCACTGTTAAGTACCTATGATTAAAATTTTGGCATATGAGTGATGACAGATGACGTACGTTAAAGAATTAACTGCCATGACAGGGTTATCTGGCCATAATAACAGTCACAGATAACTGGTTGTTCGATCATAGCGATCTTTCCCAGTTATCGTAACTTAACTGGCATCGGTTACGCTAACCCGAATGTTCAATCATAGGCCTGATAAACTTGTTCGATGTACATATGACTGGTCATATTCTGTGGTATGCGAATAAATAAGGTGCGGCGATTGAACATTATTCCACCCCAAAACATTACGGTACCCCCTTCATACGAAGCAACCTGGTTCTCTCCAGACTCTTTGTCGATTGTACGACAGATGATCTAGGAAGGCCCAACATGTTCAATATCTGATTAGAATGTGCTGCATCATGTAAATCAGTCATTCGGTTAAACGCAGAAATTTCACGTCCTGACATTATAATGTACAAAAATTCAAAGGAACACTTGGCTGAATACACTGCCAAACTGACCAGATTTGTAAAAACATTGGTAATAAAGTAAAGGTTCATGGTCTGCAATTTTTTATTGTCTTTTTTGTTCCCTAAGTACATATACTTATTTACCACATTAAGAAAAACCACTAGGTTTAATCGAATCATTTTATATACAGGGGGTCCAAAACTTTTGACGTTATGTGTATATTACAGTAGTGGAAGGTTATATAGAATACTCGTTACAAAACAAGAAAAACATCGCGGCCAAATTTGTCCAAATCTTTGGCTGATAACATTGTTCTCTACCCTGGTACAAATTTCACAGAAATAATTACTACTACAACTACTGACATTGGCCATGGAATTACTTATTATAATTATAGTTCATCTAACTGTACATTTAATTAAGTAAATAAACATTCTTTGATTTAAAGTTTCTTAATTGTTTTCTATTTTTGCATCACCATCATTTCGCGTTTAGTACCAGTGCTAAAAGTAAATTTCTTTTAACAAGCGTTAGAAATTAAACTTTAACTAACGTTTGTAGAAAAATATTCTTTTAACATCGATAGTTCAAAAAGTAGAGCGATTCAAACGAGAGATTTGTGCCAAAATTTGAAGCAAAACTTAAATAAAACCGTTTAAAGAAGATTTTAATATTTTTGTCGAAGTCAAATTTAAGAAATTATGAAAAATTTTCAAAATTTACGTAGGCTCAACATTTACGCAAGACGTTTTTAAAATGGTTCATTTTAAATTTTAATTCTAGTTTTTTTTTTTCGCATTCTGTGGTGTATGGTTTTACTCAGCGTGTGAAGTCCGAGATCTATATATTTAAAATAATGATATTATTATTGTTATTGTACTATAATAATTAATAAAAGAGAATATAATACAGTCTGGCGTCTATAATATTTATAACCAATAACATTTAAATAATAATGGCAGTTACTAGAGCTCAATGTAATTTCTTGAATTTTTTTTAAAGAATCATAATTAATGTCTTTGTGTTTTTTCTTGGAGAAATATATATATCTGGTTACAGCATTGATTGTGCTAAGAATATGTTTAATTTTAAAATTATTTCTCTTTTCTATTTGTGCCTCTGATGTTCTTCTACCATCATTTAAATATGCTGGCGGGCATTGTTATGTCTATACCTTGCTAACAATGTAATTAGTAATTATACATACTTAGAGCAGAAGCATTGCCTTCGGCGAGGGCACGTGGGGAGGACAATTACCTTTTTATCCCCATCTACTTTTTTTACTGGTGCAATTCTTAAAATCGTGACTACATAGTATTACTACGAAAGCTGGCAAGGTCAGTTCGAAAATTACCGATTAATTATTGTTCCTTGGAACTAGAAGTTCGTATAAAAACAATTATTTTTAAAATTAAAACCCACCCAATAAACTGCCTCTGCTTTTTGGTTTTGGTTCGTTCAAGAATCGAAATTAGTAATAATTATGTACAAGGTCATATAATATATTTCGATTGTAGAGTTATCTCAATCATTACCTCTCTAAGATAAGGAAAAATTGCAAATACTGTCGTAGACATTAAAATGGAACACTCTGTGTATTTTTCAGTATGTGAAATCTAGTCGTTTTTCTGTTTACTAAATATATGTACAGAGTGATCGATTTAACTGAAGAAATGAATTTTTCTTGTAAACGGCTGAAGCAAGAGCGTTGCTAAACGGATGTGTTTGGCCTTACTAAGACTTGAAATTAAGATAGATAACTATACCATAAGTAAACGACCCTTGACATCGTGACGCTAAAAATTTTCTTCCTCAGAAGTATACCATTTTTTTACGGATATTGAAAGAACTTTTCACTTCATTCATTTTTTAACTATTTCTTGGGTTTATAACAGTTCAAAGGATATATACTTCTTGTGCAATTGGAATTTTTCGTTTACCACATCAATCGTCAATTTAAATCAGATGGGCCTTCCAAATCTATATGTTTTATATTTGTTTTAATAGATGCTCAATATATGCACCATTGACATCTACACATAGATTGTAGTGCTTTCTTATTTTGAATGAAGTGACTTTTTTAAATTATAGAACGATATTCTATATCAGGCTTAATTTATACTTCAAGTAGAAAGGGAAGCTGATTCTGAAAGAAATTGAATATAGACCTATATTTTAAAAAAGAATCTTCATTCGAAATAAGAAATCGCTACGATCTATGTGTAAATCCAATTGTCTCAATTAAAAAATAAATTTTTTTTTATAAATTTCTTTAGTATTCTCATTAGATCAATATATGTTACCTCTGGGGTCTCTTGAAGATCGGATTTCGGCCCGCTATTGCTCCTAATTTTTATTGATGACATTATCTGGAACCTGAATTGCGAGGCCTCTCTTTATCCAGACTGAACTCAAATTGTATCTGTCTGTGTCAGATGTTAATGACTGTGTCGAGCTTCAATCAAACGTTGATAAAATTTTTAATTAGTGTTTTAAAAATATACTGCCTCTGAACTTCTCAAAGTGTAATTATATGTGTTTCATGAGGAAAGTAAATCCTATTACTGTTAATTACAAGATTGACTGTAACTCAGTTAGAAAATGCAATAGTTTTAAAGCTTAGCTTTGTTGAACATATTTATAATATACAATGTGAGATATATAGAAATCTCGGTTTTGTTCTAAGAAACTAAAGCAGTTTTATGAAGCGACTTCCTTGCTGTTCAAGCGTTCGTTTTACCAAAACTGGCATATGGGTCACTATTATCACAGATAAATTAAGCTAATTTATCTGTCCCACTTATCAAATCCATGTTGAAAAGTTAGACGACATACAGCGTAAATGTTAAGTAAGTATGGTTTAAAAGCTGATAACATTTATATGAATGAAGGAAGGAACGAAAGAACGAACGAATAAATAAATAAAACTACTGAAAACAGACCATACTCGTATAATGTTTGATTAGATTTTAAATACAGTTTAATAAGAGTGTACTATTTAATTTCCAGAGTGTCTCTAATTTTAACCACAAAAATTCAGGAATACATAGGGCAAAAACAATTTTAATGTAACTTGTTTTTAAAACATCATTTGTATCGACCGTAAATCCGAAAAACCATAGTAGTTTATGCAGTATAGTAATAACTAATATTTTTCGTACTCCAAATGTATATAAGTATTTGTCTTCGCGTCATTATATAAACAAAATTTATGAATTATGTAGTTTGGGAAATTCCATGACCCATTTTAAGAGTAAGAGAGTGATTCCTGATTTAGTTGGGATTGCCATGATCTCAACGTTTATCTGTGTGAACAAAGTATTAACATAAATTTGTTTTATCTATCGTTAAGCATACATTTTACATATATCTATCGCCAAACAGATTTACATAGGAAGAAGAGGAAGATTTCTGGAAAACACTGTTCTTTGAACAGTTATCATCAAATTTGTGTGAAGAGTACATCTGGATATCTCTTGGTTTTCTCAAACCGCGAAATTCTGTGAATACCAACGCCCGCTATACGGTAGATATCAAAAAGTCAAAACTGGAAGCTAATTTTTTTGTTTGCCGCATTTTTAATATAATTGTGTATTTGCAAAAATTTATTCAGTTAATATATCACTTTAGTGTGCGTGTATGGAGTTATATAATAATAATAAAGATTTATGTACAAAGATTTACTTCTGATAACGCTTTGCATGGTCTTGATAATTCCTTACTTCACAAATAACTAGTTAAAGAACCTATGTAATTTTTATATTTGATTCCTTCACCCTTCCAAAAAACGCATAATATATTATAAATTGTAATTTACATTCCTAGTTAAGTGACCATAAAAAGATGATGAACTTCTTTTTAATTACAAGCTGATTGTTATCTTATTTTGTATGCATATCACATTAGTATGTATATTTATTTACTTATCCTTGCAGTTTACAGCGTTTAACTTATAAAAATAAACCTGTTGTCATACCTTCTACATTCCAAATAAAGTAGCAAACAAGCAGATCATGATACATTTAGAGAAAATTCGACATAAACACTGATTTGCTCTACCTTATTTGAATTATTTATTGTATATACTTGTACCTATGGTTTATGAAGTATTTTAAATTTATTTGTACTTTTTCCTGCACTAGAAAGTGACAGATTTATTTGTGACGGAAGAGTCCGCATTTTTTGTTCTCAGAGGAACACATTATTTCAATTGTTAGCCTTAAACAGAGTTGTCAAAAAACATAATCTTTCGTAAGATAATAGATAAAAATCTAAAAATATTTATACTAACAATATAATTCTAATAGTATATCTACTTATCTGATTATCTAAAATTAAATACCAATTAATTTAAAATTATAGATAAATCACAAATAACCATAAACTGTAAAGAATTATAATTTTTGCAATGTGTGTTGATAAATGAAATATTTTTTGCAAAAATAAGAAAAATCGTTTTGGAAATCCGTCTACAGTTAATTATAAAATAAGCTAATGCTGTTATGTGTAATATATACTATATTATTATTATATGCGATATATAAAAAAAAACGTTTTCGAACAGCACTAATTAACTTTTAAATTAATATGGTTGAAACTTGGAAAATACAGCTAATCTTTAGTAGAAATCTGATTGTCTTTTGCTACACCTTTATTTCCAATTGCTGTTTAGAATCTATTAGTATAATTTCACAGTAAATTTAATTTGAGAAGGCGTTATTTATATTTTTCCATTTTAATGAATTTCTATGTTCCGTAAAACTAACATTTTATTTTAGAGCACTTTGGTTGTAATTAGGATAGTATAAATTGTTTTCAGAAAACGTCTCTTGTTTTTCATAAAGTTCTTTAAAAAATTTCTAACAATAGTCAATAATAGTAACAGTTATCAATTGAAATACTGTATTATACGAATATATATATAGTAATGGAACGATGAAACTCACTGTAAATGTTTTTGATATGATTTTTAAAACCTAAATTTAATCTGAATATTTTCCAAAATAGTTTTAGCAAATTGTGAAATACATTTGATTCATTGAAATATGTGTGAGATATTGTGAAAAGTAATTATAACAACTAATTGTTCTGAAATATAATTAAGGCTTTCTTGCATACATATATGATTAATCTGAAATTCGAATGATGTTTTTTGAATTGGTAGACACATTTTATTTAACCAGGAACATAATTATACAGGGTGATTCATTAACAATGAGAAATCCGAAAGCTGAGTTTACTACACGTCAAATAGTGACCACAGGCGCAAACATGCCTTATCCGAAAGTTGATACTTTCGGAAATACGAAGTGTTGAATTTTAAAATTTTTTCGTTTCTTGCGATTATTTTGAAACATGTAGGTTAGCAATTTGAAAATTTGTGGAACTATATCTTTTTAAGCGACGAATACGATGCGTGTTGCAATTTCAGCGTTAATCATAGAGGGCGCTACTCACGACCAATTTCACTGACATTTGGTTAATAATATTTTACCCTGCATGCCTAACGTAAAATTTGATTCAAAACCTGAAATAGCAAACTGTTTCTATTCATTATGTATTCTTGTTTCATTTTGGTATCTTGATCCGTTTTCGAGAAAAATCGACCGAACGCTATGTTTTGATAATGCGAGATATTAAAAGCGAAGAAAACCAAACTGTGTCTAGTAAGCTGTGTCACATATGCTTTTGCATTTTAGCTCCATATAAGCCGGTAAATAAAGACAAGTGCTGTCAAATGAATAATTGTTTTGTGTCTTTCCAATTAAAAAATTATTGTTGATACTAAGCGTTTCTCGACTCATGTTTATATGAATTTAGGGTGTTTATTATGTTTAGAGTTTCTCAATATTCCGTAGAGGTAAATAGTAATAAAAAAATCACGTTATAATAAAACCAAAATAATGTTTTGTAAGGTGCAGAAATTTCAAAAGTTTTATTTACGAAAATTATTGGATATCATCAGCGTTCTTCAGTACCACTGCCAAAAGTGAAGTTAGATATTTATAGAGTGTTTTCATTAAAGCAGGTTAGTAAATTTAGATTAATTTCTTTAGATAATTATTGAATAGAGCTTTGTCTGTGGAATTGTTCATTAGCATACCTAGATGTTTGGTATCAGAGAACATACATATGACTTCATTGATAGGAATTGTAGGAGATTTGATTTATATTAGCTTAAAATGCCTTGTGTAATTCAACGCTGGTTGGGGCTTTTGTCCACAGAGTAGTTAGTTTCACACAATATTATTAATACCTAAAAATATATAAAAACTTTCATATAAATTGTAACGTTGTCTGTAGTAGTTGTTGTTAATATGACCAACATTTAATTAGAAATGTTAATGGAAAATATTATAATTTAGAAAGCCAGAAAAATCTGAATTAAGTGGTTTTTTTAAACCGCATTATCTATTTTTCAGAGGCGATAATTTTCGTAAAAAACGTATGCGATCTCTACAAAGCATTTTTTCTATTTCCTTATTTAATAAACCCAAATGGTTGTAATAATTAAATCAAATGCATTACTAATGATTAATGCAATTGTTAATTATCAATTGAAAAAAGCTTGAGAATCTCTATCTTTATGATTAAACAAAAATAATGTAGAAAAGGTGAACATATGCAGGGTGTTAGAGGTTTATCTGTCATAATCTTAACAGACACACAGATTTAACATAGTACATACAACAAAGTAAATATAAAACCTTATTTGTTCTAAACATTTTAGAGAAAAAAGATCATGTTCAAAAATTCAGTTAATTAAGAGATCTCAAAATAATTCTTTGTATTATATTACCATCACATGCAATGTTTACCCTTTCGTTTAGTTTAGATTTAATAAAACAATTTTATTATTATAATACAATTCAATAAAGTGTATTGTGCGAAATGTGCCATGACCGCGAGAATGTACTCAAGGAGTATGGGTTAGTTGGTTTTTGAACTGCAAAATGTGAGTTTGTCGCTTGTCGGAAGTGCTTTTGCGTGTCACTATTTCCTTAATTTTTCTTTGTTTGTAAAATTTTTTAGCATACGTGAAGTGCGTGCGTATCAGATGCTAATATTTTAAAGATTTTTTTTAATTTTCGGCTACTTTCAGGATGACCACAATACAAAATATTTCATTTCATTTTAATAATTTCAATAAGCAAAAACTTTCTTATTTCAAATAGAACACTTTGCACTTTTTTTGCTTCAAGTTGAGTAAAATTAAATTCTTTTTTCCTGACCTTAAATTTATTATGCAATAATATACCTATAGGGTATTCCATTTGAAATAGTTGACGAAATACACTGCACAGAAATTTTTAAATTTATATCCCAACTGGTTCTTTATACACCTTTAATCTAAGGTCGTTGTGATTGACACTGTACAAATCTAACCTAGAATTTTACCTTTCATGAATAGCATTGATGATGCCCTCAAACAAACTGTATTTTCCCCACAAATTACATGTGCAGACATTTCCTTATTTTAATTTAAAAGGCTCAAATCGGTAGTTGTGGTGGTTATATAATCGAATAACCTCCACAGCGAGGCGCCACATGACTCACCTCGAAGTTAAAATTACAGTTTTCTATATACCGGTAGGCGCGACTTGATGAAATATCCAGTAGATATCAGTAGAAGTAATACAGAAGTGAACTATCTGCATTAAAATTACGTATGAATTATTTATATATGTAACCGAGAATAACAAAAACAACTCAATAAAATCCAGTGGTGCCTCAGGGTTCTTTTAACAGCAATAGTTATTAAAAAAATAATTGAATATAAAAGCAAAAACATTTGTTAATTATTAGCTGTTTTCTGTTAAATAAGTAAATCATTGCAGAATTCCATGTTAATTTTTTTTTTTCTTCATAGTTGTTCCAATTGTCTATGCAAACTTTGACATTATGCATTTGTCTGATTAATGTTTATTTATTAAAACATATATTGGATTGTATAAATACTAAATACACTGAGAGAAATATGTTTTATCCATTAATAGATACCTACTGATTATTCCTAGTAAAACATCTGTAAATACGTTCCAAAAAGGTTACGTTGCTGTCAAAACAATTTTGCTAAAGCAACCTATTAACATTTGATTTATTACTGCAATTCTACCTAATTTAGTAGTTTTTTTAATTGTTCACTTTAGCAAAAATTTATTTAGGCATTCATTCTAGGATGACCAGTTCTACCGCAATACCAGCAAATATTTCTTTTTATCACTCATTTCAATACGTAATTTCACCGTTACTATTAAATGATTTTCTTTCTTGCCATTATTATGTGAACTTAGTGCTCACTTATTATCAAATGTGTCAAAATAATTATAAGTAAAATACAAGATATCTACAACGTAGCTATTTTACTGTAAACGTTTAGAATAAGAAATAGAAATATTTTAATTTAAGGTATACATAACTACTAATGAACACCAATATTGTATATGCACTGGCACTACACACATTTTTTATTTCATGTATATACATATCGCAAGGTCATGCTGATTATTATTATCTGTACTAGATATTGATATAATATGGTATACCTACAGTCATTATATACAATATGTTTAGTTTACAGAAAAATGGACTGTGCGTCTTCCTCGTTGTAATTTTGAACAGCAAATAGCTATGTAACTTGTGCATTTGTGTATATTAGATGATATTAGTATTAGCCACGATTACTGCACGCTAGCAAAATATTTAGCTACTGTTATAAAAATGTTTCTTGGCGCAGTTTCAAGCCTTCTGGTTATAGGTATTTTTTTTAACAGTTAATAAGTAGATCTCAACTAAAATCAGTTATCTTCTATAAGTTACACTTAGTAGAAGTTACAGAAAATATGTACAATCTATTGCAATAATAGCACTCTAAAACGGATTTGGCTATTTATTTTGAATTGATGACATATTTGTAACGAAATGTTTTTAATTTTTAACATTAGTTCTTAATTGTTGTTGTACTCACCAATAGAGGTTTAATGAAATTTTTACTCAGAACTCCCAGAAGTTCAAAAACTATTTCGAAGTACGGGAAAAAATCTAATCTGTATTTAAGTATAATAATATATGTACATACAATTTTAAACTTCATTGAAGTGTATATGGATTAATTTAGTAATATAGCAAGTATATTTGGTATAAATATTTACATGTTCTTGATATCCAAGCATTCTTATACTCAATTCAACCCTTTTCTTTGTTAAAATTACACTAAATTTAAAACATACTTAAAGAATAATATTTTGTTAAAATGTGAATAAAATATTATTAATTATAGAATAGCTTATTATTCCTTAAGTACGAAGCCCTAGAAGGGCCATGTCTACAATTTTTTTTAAGTTTAGACATTAATCTCTGAATTCAGACTTTAAACTCTGAATTCAGACTTTAAACTCTGAATTCAGACTTTAATCTCTGAATTCAGACTTTTAACTCTGAATTCAATCTTTAATCTCTGAACTTACACTGCTAACGAAATTATGGGACAAGTGTAATACTCAGAGCTTTCTAGATAGAGAATTGAGATTTAGAGGACATAATATACGGGGGAAAATGAAAATTTATGGTATTTGTCATCCACTATGACAACACCCTATAAAATTTTACTGTGTCTGATTCTAGAGACGATTTAAGGTGCGACTATACTTGTTTGGGAAATGATTTAAACCAACTAAATTTCCTTAGACCTATTTTTATTTCTGGATCTAGATTGCCCTGATGTGCTAACACCAATTTCCTGATTAAATTTGATTGTACCATTGTCATGAATAGTATTATTTAAGTACTGGGTGTCTAAATAACGTTGCGCCTTTGAATTACACCTGAAATGCCTATAGCAAGCGGTGCCACTGTTTATGTACTGGTTTCGAACTGGTTACTTCTTATCAGTATATTACAAATCAAGCCAATAACTCGCAACCTTAGCTGTTCACAATCTGTCATAATAGTTAACAGAACATGAGTACGCACGTGTGTATGTATACATCTAGTAGTCATTGGTTACTCAAAGCTGGGCCTGAATACAGTCACAAGCAGAAAGCAATCAACTATACGGAGAGTATCTACTATTAAAAGCCATATTTTTAAAAGCTGAATTTTAGGAAATAACTACTCTGTGGACTAATGTCCTGACTATATATAGCATAGCGTAGCATGTAGTATCTACATTTGGTACTGACTGATTACTCAATACTGGGTCTCAATAAAGTTAGAAGCAGAAAGCGACCCATTACACTGTAGATACTATTGAAGGTCCTATTCCGACATTAAAGTCTGAATTCAGACATAAAAGTCTGAAATCAGAGTTTAAAGTCTGAATTCAGAGTTTAAAGTCTGAATTCAGAGTTTAAAGTCTGAATTCAGAGTTAAAAGTCTGAATTCAGAGATTAAACTCTGAATTCATAGTTTAAAGTCTGAATCTTAAAAAAATTGTATACGTGGCCCTTCTACGGCTTCGTACTTAAGTTATAGGTTTATAGATTTACACGAATTAAAATTATTAATATTTTGTAACAAATATATCATATTAAAAATGCGGCCATAGTGCAAAATAATAATATTTGTAGATGATATTAATACAACAATTGTGGTGATCATTACCAAAACTATAGAGGCACAACTGGAGTAGGTATTATTTACTATAAATTTTATTAAAGTTGTGTCGGATAAGTCGTCGGTTGTTCCGCCTCCTACGGCATACTGAGGAGAGCTAACAAGCTCAAAAGTGGTATATGTCTGGTGTGCCGCTAATGAATGACTTGGACAGTTTGCTGTCTATCTTTCCTTATATAAATAGTTAAATACCACTGAGTGAGTAGTATTCAGTTATTTATATAAGGCGGATAGAGTAGTAATAGTCCCTAACTGCTCTAGAAAGGAACACAGTAGAGCAAGATACTGAAATACTAATTACGTATTTCAGTTTTATTTTTTCTTAATGCAATGATGTAATAGATATTTACTTTATTCAAAATTATTTAATATTATTTCAAATATTTGCAGTAATTATTATCGCATATCATTTCTGCGACTAAAAGGGGAGAGAAAATTACCTATATAACATTTTTTTTAGCATTAGCGTTACTTTCCATTATTTTGATGGATAATTACTGGATGGTTAGGTCTTGGTAGTACTGATTTATAAAAATTTCACATTTTAGTAATTTCTATGTAATCTTTCATGAATTCAAGGAAACTAGCTAGGAATACAGTTACAGTACGTCACTGTTTGATAACAGTGGAGGGTCAACGTTCGAACCAAAAATTTCAGTAGCGGTACACGTTGAATTATTTAGAAAAAATTTATATACTCTATTCCCCTTTTAATTTATTGAAACCGAGTGTAACACGTTCGCTCCCATACAAGTTTATTTTAAGCACGATAGTCCGATAGCGATATAACTTAGTAACCGAGTCGCGAGTGACACTGGCGTCCTGCTTTTCTGGCCTACACAGTTAACGCTGTTCAAAACAAAGTTTGTGTACCTTACAGTGTTTTACAACAATTATGTACGCCACCGTTACTTATTCATGTGATACGAGATAAAGTTCATTTAATGTTGTACATAAAATTATTTTCAACAAGTATGATAGTAAACAATCTTGTGATAAGGATGACTTCGTTGGGAAAAATCTCAAAATATTCAATACAGTTACGATAATCTCAAAGTAAGTAACAATGTCTGGTTAATTGAAAACTGTAATTTATCTACTTGGGTTTATACTATAACCACTTATAATTTGTCAGTAATTTAAGTCATGTTTGGAAAGCGCGAGAAAGTGTGGAATGCCTAAATTACGCATAAAATTGTGAGGTAAGTAGAACTACTTTAGCATTGTTGTTTAGATGCACATTTTAATTTGTCTTCTTCTTAAATACCTTTATTTATTTTATTAACTTTGCATTAACACTAACTTATTCAAATATTAAAAACATTGAATTAAAAGTATTGATTGAATTTTTAGTTCTATTGAACATGTTATCATTAGAAAACATTTTAAAAATCTAAATGAATCTAATTCGTAACTTTGAAAAAACAATTTTATGACATTATATGCATTGTTTTTATTGATTTGAAAGCCACTATATTCCATACAGCCACGTTTGAGTATACCACAAAGTTTATTTTTAAATGCAATTTAAACTATGCGGTTTATTTTTAATCTAACATCCTTTTAAAGAGAATTGTAAACAAGTAAATATCTCACACAATATTTTAAACGGATAATCCATCATTAGCACGTTCAGCTTACGAAATATACAGGGTGCTCAGAATAAGAGTGTCAATATTTAAAGGGCATTTTTATATGTCCAATAGCAGTAAAAATTGCTAAAACAATTAGTTTTTCTACAAATACAATTCAAAAATAAAAAATAGAATATTCTGAAATCAAAATTATGTTACAAAATTGCGAACTAAGGTACAATAATTAAGACTAAGCAAAAACCTTCTTAACGTAATTTATTAATGAAGTAAAGAATATACACTTCCCTAAAATAAACTGTACGTACTATAACTGTCCTGTAGCTGGCAACATCAAAGTACCAAGTTGTGGATAGTACATGCTTTCTTTATTTCATTATTTTGTACCTAGTGTTTGTTTGATGTTTGCGAGACTACATAAATAAAAGTGCAACCTTTTAGTAACCAAGAGTTGCATGACATATTAATTTACGGCCAAACTGGACAAAATTCTTTGACTACGATACGTTTGTACAGTGATGTTTTTCTGCAAGCAATAGTCAGCAAGCAATCATTCTGAACAGTTATAAAGCCTTTTCACACGGGCCACTGTGCATCGCTGCTGTGTGGAGCCACTAATTTATGGTTGACGTTTCGGTGGGAGTCAGCGACTACGCGCCACCGTGGCGCTGCTAATTCTGTGGCGCTCCCGTGTGATTAAGTCTATATAAAATAATGTTTGGTCAAAACGGACCACTCAACGACGCTTCCCAGAAACGCTGCACGGTGGCTCGTGTGAAAAGGCTCATAGCTATAACTATTACAAATGTTATCTTGTGTTGTAAGAAAAACTCTAAGGAAGCTATTCACGGTATGTATGTTTGGAAGTACTTGTCATTATTATATAGAAATACCTGACATGGTAGGTGTGAGACGTTGTCACATATTTAAAAATTGTTGAGTCAGCTATGTGTCGTTTGGAAGTACTTGCCATTATTATGTAGAAATACCTGACATGGTAGGTGTGAGACGTTATCACATATTTAAAAATTGTTGAGTCAGTTATGTGTTGTTTGGTGCAATTTATCATACAGCGAAATAAAAGAACTCATATTCCGATCACCCTGTATAAGGAACCCAGATAAAAATCGTTATATATATATGGTTTTAATGAATACATTAATATGCTGCAGATTTATTTTGAATGTATGAAGAATTATCAAAGAAGTGTGACTCTATATTTTTTAACCTAGCATACCACACCACACATTATTATGATTTGATCGATTTTGAAGATGTCGATGATGTCATCTACAGTGTGATAAAAAAAATGTGCGTGAGTATAAAGAAAATAACATCTCATTAGATTGTACTCGGGCCGATTTGTAAGATAATAATCAATTGAGAGGTTAAAAGTTTGGCGAATATCCAGAGCACATAATTTTGGTGCCAGAATTATATTTTATTTATTACGAGCACGTTCAGTTTTTAAATAATTACGTTTCTATAAACAAAATACAGCTAGAATTTTAAGTAATAAAAAATTTAAAAATACATATAGTATAGTATATAGTATATATAGTATTTAAATCAATATTTTAGAGTTGTACACTGAAGTTATATTTGTGTTACAGCAACGAACATATTTTGTGATATACTCCATGCATAAAACTTGAAAAATATGCCACAACAATAAAATTCGTTTATGTAGAGATAATGACAGCTATAATGGTGAACGTGGTTAAAAAAATGAATCACTCATTATTTTCTTTAAAATAAAGAAAATTATCCTGTTATTGACTTGAAAAAAATAATATCACTCAAATATTATGTTCGTTAGTAGCTTTAGTTGATTGGTGTTGTTATTATAATCAAGCAATGAAATACTTGATTATAATTTTTGTTCAATTTTTACATAAAAGTAACTATTATAATGAGTCTTGAGAAATAAAAACTGTTTTAATTGTAGCATCTTGCAGGGATCTTAAAATGTATAAGAAAAATACTGTTTTTGCTATCGTTTGTTTATGAGCACTGTTTTCTGTTTTTACTTTTTATACAATACTGTTCAACAATAAATAGAATTAAGATCGAAAAAATACGAAAAGTCTTTAACAGTAAATGAGAAAAACAAGCATGCAATTTTTGTGCACTGATATGTGACGGTACTAAGTATCTAATGGCAATCTTGATCAATGGTATTGTGATATTGAAGCGTGATAATGACGAATACAAATGAAACGTTTAAATCTTTGTATTTTGGATCAGTGTGTAATACAAGAAGTCTTACTACTTTTTCACAATGTTTGGTTATGGTTTATTTAAAAGTTTATAATAAAGTACGTGTCTTTGTGTTTGTCTTTCTACCACGTTATCAACGTCTGGCTTTAAACCACACACCTGTAGAATTAAAACCCTAAGCACAATAATTATTATCAGTCTGATAAAACTGATAATGAGAAAATAACGGAGGTGTAGAAATAAAAGTAAACCAGTTGTCCAACGGTAACATAAAAAATATATTTTGTTACAGTTTTTGCATGCGTGCGGATCGTAGTTTACTATGAAGATCAACAGGAAGCTGCTGCCCATTAAGGCCCATTACTTCTTCTTTATGGCAGGCAAGGCATTTATTCATATTTTCTAAAATAAATAAATAGTTTATTTATTGAAATAAACCTGATTTTACCATAAGCAAGTTGTTCTAATTTTGCTTAATCCATAGTGAACATTTATGTGACACTGATAAAAGTTATATACATAAAATATGCATATTACTTCTAACATAAAAATTTGTAGCGTCATTGTGAGTCAGTAGCCAACAAGTAAATACGTATACAGCAATTAATAAATATTCAATAATTATCTAGTATTACAGCCATAATAAATATCAACATATTTAATATTTTTGATTTATAGTATAAATAAATAATTTATCCATCACTTATAAATAAATGAATATAAATATTCTGTGAAAACATTGATGGATTTTATCTTGCATTTATTTTGGCTCGTAGAAGTAATTAGATAAATAAGTAAAATTTTATTCGTTGCTTAAATTTTGCACACACGACTTTTTCCTAACATCAGTTGAACTATTTCCAAATAATAATATGTTTACGTATTATATTAAATTAAAGAAGAGTCGTTAATAAAACAGCTTTTAATATATTTCAATACAAGTATAAACAAATATATAAAGCCATTTTCAAAAGATATATGTATTCAAATTATTTGAATTGTGAAAGTGGCATTGCTAGCTAGTATTACTTGGCATTACAAACTGGTTCGGTGTGAAAAATTTAGAAATAGATCACCATATTTGTGTGGAATAAAGCGTTATGTTCGTTAAATTTCGTGCATCTATTGTTTTTAATCGATTTAAGAAATTTTTTATGGACATGTACTATATAATAATAATGAAAATCGGTATAAATACAATTTCTTATATCAATAATTTAATAGATAAGATTTTCTTAATTTGTTCTTCCAAAAATCTAAAATCACGAATCCTTTTTCTTTAAGAATAAGTAATTGGTACGAAAATTTTGAAAAACAAACATGTTTTAATTATGTTTATTTTTTTTATCATTATACAAAAGATTTATTAGATTGTTGACATTTTATAGTTTTCTTTAAAATTTGCATTTTTTCCTATAAAAATACCAAGACCTCTTTTTAGTATTATTAGTATAGTACAGTAATAGGTATTAGTGAAAAGTACTAGAGGCCATTAATAAAACAGTAAAAACTGCATGACCGACAAAATTTTGTTATAATACTATATTAAACTACAAGATTGGAATAGCAAAGCTTATAATATGAGTTTAGTAAAACTGTTTTTCTTACCAGATTTGTTTATACTATTTTTTCGCATTTTGTGACAGTAGGTAATTATAAGCAAATGGTGATAGATATAAAAGCATTACAAAGTCAGGAATCTAAAAAAATTATAGTAGGTATACTTGTGTAGGATTTCCGTAAAATATAGTAACGTGACACGGCTTTATTTATTTATATAATAACAGTTAAGTTTCATTTTTATAAGTCGAATTGATTGTAAGTTTTGGGTTAATTATAAAACTGAGTCTTGCTACTGAACATAATTTAGAAAATTGATCTGAAGACATTTTAAACTTGTCGTTTAATGTATTATTCTCTGAAATTGTTTTTTATTAACGGTTACATTACTATGTAGTAAAGTGACATTTAAATACTAAAGTGCCACTTTAGTAAACGATTTTGAATTTAATAAAATAGCATATTATCAGAAAAAATATATTTAGATTTAAATCTTAAATCGCGTAAACGTCAGTTTGTCGCGAACGAATTATAGGAAATCTGACGTTCCTAGACTGAACTTTATACTTTGGTATAATAAACCATTTACGAAAAGGATTAGTAAGTTGACAATTATTTCATTAAATTTATTTGTAATTTACTTTTTTACATACATTACTTAACCCATATTTATTCAAAATACCTTAAAAGAAATATCGATTATTGACTGACTATGAGCTTCATTTTGTCAGATGCTCATAGTCAGTCATAAGCGACATTTTTCATTGAAAATTTTACACCAACGTTTTCTAACCAATTAAAAACTTATATTTGGTTCCGTTATCATAGTAATTCAAAACATTTCTGAAGATATTCATCCTTCTTGAAGTGCATGTCATTACCCTGGAAATTTTTGATGTTTTGTTTGACTGTATCTGACATTTTAATTATTTTTTATTCTTGAGTTTTTAATGGTCTATATGCGCAATTATTATACTCGTATGTTAAATGTAATTATTTTCAATACAAAGTTTAATTGTACCTTTAAATTAATACATTTTGTCATACTTTAAGGAACACGCTTGAACGATTCTCAACAACAAAATTTTGAGTATTTATCAAGGGTCAAGGTGAATACGGTAAGATAATTTTTTACACCCAAAATAAATTAATTGTCAATCTGACATTTGTTGATTTTCAACTTGACATTTTAATGGGGTATTATCAGTAGTAATACCATTAGTGATTGAATTTTCGCGATAAGTTTGGATTTATTAGACTATTTCACGAACAAAGTAGAAGGTCCGACTCATTTTGACGTCTGCAGCTGCAATTATTTTTGTCAAACTTTGCTTTTCGATCTTTAGCCGTGGTTTCGTCGTTGAAAACACAAAACTGATAGACCAATCAGAATTGAAAGACAGCTGGTGTTTTCGCGATAATACAAGCTGTCTTTGGTCTGTGATTGATCAGATTATGTGAAAATTTTAAGATGAGTGAAATAGTCACTGTAATAATTTCATAATTGGATGGATGTGTCAGATGATCTGAAATACAGCAATTTGATTGCTAGCTATACAAGGTGTGGCAATTAAGTTCCGGGAATTTAGTAATAACTCGGAAACTGGCAACACTGCATCGTTCGTCAACGTTTTTCTAGAGAAGGGGGAACCTTCATTTTAATTTCAGTCCAAAGTTGAAGTCGATAGCACGTTTGGTCTGTGTTTTATGTGTATTTTTTGGAAGTAACTTTTTTAGTGGCGTCGTGAAAATGAGTGACTCAAATTACAAGCAACGTATTGTGATTCAATTTTTAGTGAAATCTGGTGAAAAATCCTCGGAATTCCTGCGAAAATTGCAGGTGGCGTATGGAGACAAGTGCATGTCGAAAAAACGCGTGTTTGAATATGCAAAGACATGCGAAAATCGATCTGCGAGGATTTGTTGTCGCGCATTCGGAGCGACGGTAGAGACTGGATGAGTCGGGTAGTCACTGGAGATGAGACCTGGATATTTGAGTATGACCCCGAGACCCGTAAACAAAGTCAGTAGTGGGTGGAAAAGGATGGAGAGCGCCAACAAAAGCGAGGATGTCCAAGCCACGACTGAAGGCAATGTTGATCGTTTTTTCGATATCCACGGCATCATTCATCATGAATATGTTTGCCAGACAATGACTGGACAGTTCTATGTTGGCGTCCTGGAATTGCTGCGGGTCCACGTTTTCCGTGTGTGACCTGAATTCCCCGAGAACTGCTGGATCTTGTACCACGACAACGCGCCAGCCCATTCCTCGTTCATTGTGTAAAAGTTTTTGGCAAGAAAAAGCATTCCAACGTTGCTGCACCCAACCTATAGCCCCGATATTGCGCACAGGAGGTCAAAGAAGCTGTAACCGTGATGCTGAACGGATTAACTATGGAGGGTGCTTCCAATCGTGGAAGCAACGTTGAAATCGTTGTGTAGAGTTAGAGTGAGACTATTGTGAAAGTCGATAATACAATTTTGGCGAAATTTAATTTGCTTGTTTTTTCATTGACAAATTCCCGGAACTTAATTACCGCACTGAATATCCCACTAGTTTAAATTAATAACCGGAAATTTTTTCCTGTTCATGAATATTTTTTTAGAATGTTCCTCTTAGGAAAGCACTAAAACATGATTTTTTTTAGCGAAAATCCATCAATAAATAATGTTTGCTTTATTATTATCCCTGGGATGAGATTTCTATATTGTTGTTTTTAACAAAAAATGTATTCTATTTTAATACAAAATTTATCTTAATGTTGACTTAAGTGACACAGCTGGCATTGTTATGATTGATTTATTGTTTAGCATAAGTGCATTTAAGCGAAAAGGTTAGGTACATTTTGCGATTTGTCTTAAGAATCTCAAGAATTTTAACTTAACCACCATAAAATAAAAACGGCTGCTATAAGCGACAAAACTCAAAAATAAACCTATATTCTGGGCATACAAATTTATATTTATAATTGTTTTAATAATATGTAAATATTTATCAAGTGAAAACTGCCATAAATAATATTTTACTAAGAATTATGGTTTTCTTCTGTTCTCCAATATTTTTCTCAATGACGCTTATATTGCTTTGACTTGTACACGTCGAAATAATTTATCTTGAAATTTTCAGCAATGGGTCCTATACTTCCCCAACTGCAGGTATATGGGAAAGAATTAGGCATATCGTCAGTTGTGATGGGCAGCATCACTGGTATTCTACCCATAATCTTTCTCGTGGCAAAACCTGCGTTTGGAATGTTGGTAGACGTTTACAGAAATTACAGAAAGACCATATTCATGATGTTGATTTCCATCATGACAATTTCATATGCCCTAATGAATTTTATACCTCCTGAAGCCAAAGTGGAGGTTCACATCAAGGATTTGGAGGACGTCGTTTTGGACTCATGTAATGCTACAGTCAGTAATATACATTCTAGATGCCTCTGTTAATTACATGTGTGAGAATTCATTTCACATGCCCGCAAAAACAGCCCAGAAACACTGTTTTTAACAGGTTACGATTTAAAAAAAATTCAGGTTTTGTAAAATATATTTAGCGACGCTTGAAGTAAAGTGATAAAATTTGTGCTAATAATTTACCTAATTAGAAGTAAAAATTCTCTGAAAACCAATACGTCAATAAATTCCGAAGAGACTCTTTCACTCGAACCCCGAGAATTCGGCGTCACTGGAATTAAGCTTTTAAATTCATATTTCTTATCAAGAACTTCGATTATCCTAAAATAAATTGTTAAGTGTAGCTATAGGTCCTTTTTCGTAGAAGTTTAAGTACAATGAATTAAAGAAAATAAAATTGCGTATACATTTTATATTTTACCATAGATAAAAGGGGTCCAACTCCAGAATGTCAAACATTTCTGACAATAAATATTTATTATATTTGAAATAGTATCAATAACAACATTGGCCTAGAAATTTTGCATTATTTTAAAAATATGTCGACTACTACGTTAAGCAAAATGCAACATTTCTACATCAATGATTATTTCGAGATTTTATTGATCATATTCGGTCAGTGGCCGAGCGGTTTAAGGCGTCGGTACTTGAATCGAGGTGACTAGATCGGAGTTGGTTCGAGCCCAGCTGCCGGTAGACCGTATATAACCTATATTCGTGGAGAGGATTGGCACCCTCTCTGCGGGTATAGTAGGGTGGAATAATGTTAGCTTGGGTCAATGTGAGAGATTGATACCGGTTGATATTTGACTGCCCCCCTAATTAATGAGGTTTTCCAGGTTTCCCTCATTCCTGCACTGAATAGTGGTTAGGGCCTACCAACGTAAGTCGTTCCTGGGCGCAAATGCGGCCTGCTTAATAATAATATGCCGCCCCCTCTCCCGTACAAGTCTCCGACTTCTGGGCTAATCCCTGTGATAAGAATGAGGGGTAGAGATATTATTATTATTATGATTATATTTGAAATTGTACTTCAATGAAAATATCTTCTATTTTTTGTGAAACTAAGGTTAAGCGAAAATGATCCGTTTTTCGAAAATGCAAGATATATATTTTTTCTTAGGAAAACCACTATGGCCATTGACCCAATTTCCATATAATATCAGTCGTATTTCTAACATTCTTAGTGATAGTGACTTTCTGCATTGGTTGACGTTTTTGTATACGAGTTCAATTTTTACCTTTAATTAGATTAATTATTAGCACAAGTTTCATCACTCTATACAGGGTGGCCCATTTGGTCTATACCGGGTTGTTCCTTTTTGCATGGCTCGCCACTGCGATCTCGGAAACCGCAAAATATACAGGGTGAATTAAATTAGAAAAAAGTAGCGCGTTTTCATGTTCTAAAGTAAACTAAACTGATCCAAGATATCTGCTGGCGTTGCTGAAATACTGTAAAAAAACTGAAATTAGAGATTTAAGAAATGCCATCTAGCGTCATTATATCTCAACAAAAAGAGTTGAAATTTGGTACAGGGGTATAAGAATATACGAGAAATCGATTTTCGTCGAAAGAAAATTTCCACGAACATTTAAGTTACTCTGTATATTTTACGATTTCTGAGATGGTGAAAGCAATGGTGAGCCATGAAAAACGGACCACCTTGTACAATTCATTTACTTAAACTTCTATGATAATTATAAGTATTTTCTTTTATTAAATGTTTTACTATAGCACTGGATATTTTATTAGATATCTTTATTTGTTATGTTGATTGAAATCAATATTCATTGAAAAATTAAACGTATACATACTCCCATCTCTATTGTATAGCAACTTTTGTTTAAATTATTTTAATGTCTAAGACTTTGTGAAAAATAAATATAAATTAATCATAGGATATACAAGATGAACTACAATGCAATAACCATACCACGACCGTGATATGTACCTCAGAATGCTTGATGGAACCCACTGCTTTTCTGATGAATTCCCTGAATTCCAATACAAGTCAATATAGATTATGTAGCTTCGAAAATGACAGTTTAAACACGAGCAACAACGCCTCCTGTGGAATTGAATGTAAGGAAGACATCGAAAGGAACAGTGGATGTTTGTACACATCCTTTACATTCTGGAGTTTCGTCATACTTATGTCTATTGGAACTATAGGATTCAACGTCACAAATTCCATTAGTGACGCCATTTGTTTCGATGTAATTGGTAAGCTAATAATGAGGTTACAATATTTTGTGATTTATAATCTTAATAATGCACTGGAATTTCTACACATTACTGAAATTTTTGTAGTAATATAATGATTTAGTTGATTAGTTAAAAATCATACGTATCACTGGAATTCTAATAGTTAAAATTTGGTATGCCCCAATAAGAAACAGAACTAAACAGCAACCAATGAGCAAATTTATAATGTTAATGGAAATATGTCTATAATGAATACATAGTTTGTTAGGCTACCGGTCAAATACAGTTTCATATCCATATTGATAAAATAATGCCAATCTCAAAACAACATGAATTATCTGATATTGAACCTGCCTACGCATTAAGTAGATACGTTATTAGTTTTTTAATATCGAATTTATAGATTGATTAATTTTTGGCTTTACAAGGTGGCCCAATGAAACAAATCAAACCACTCAATTTCTTAGAAATCAAATAATTTCATTTCATTATCAATTTTGTAACATAATAAATACATATGTTTTAGTTACTTACTTATCTATATTATTTGAAAAAGCCCCCTGCCATCGATGATTTCATTTTAGAATTTACCGTTGTATCTTTACACCTTCCATTTCAGCACTTACCAATTGGTAATTAAATCTACCATCGGTAGATTAGACGAATATGCTTTTAAATAGCATGTTGTGGATTCTTAAAGCTGCTAGCTTTCGCTAATATGTTTTAATTTAACACAGAAAGACCCTTGCCCGAGTTCGAGGCAGACACTATCGAGAAGCTGTAGGAGGCAATAACGTCACGCTTTGACCTCGTATATTTTAAAAACTATTCATCATATTGACTTGCTTGCTTTAACAGAAATTGGGCAAATAGTATAATTTGAGGTTTGACCAAATGACCCCATCGAAAGTGGGATCTGAACTTGTTAAATCAAATAAAGAAAGTGAATTTTAAGTCTGTTTATCTAAGCTCAGACAGTATTATACAGTAAGCTCCAAAAATATGGAATAAATTCAATAAAAACGAAACAATTATTTTTTGGGAAAAATCCTTGAACAGGTCGATTTTTAATTTAAAAAATACATATTTTAGCGTAAAATGCGATTTTCAAATGTCATTTGTTTTCGAGTAATGACGTCATCGATTTTTTTTTAAATGGCAACACCATATTTTTTTCCTTGATTCTGAAAGATCGTTTAATTCTCTATCAGACAGTACTAAAATGTTGCCCTCTTACATAGGAAAGTTTTCGAGTAAATGACGATTGAATGTTAGAAAACGTAAATCAATTAAAATAAAGCAAAAACGTTATCAAGTTTAGTTTTTCGAATTCCTTAGTTCTTTTTGGACAACTGTTTTCCTGGGAGGTGGATCCGCATACGCGGACAGATAGAATGGCCTGCAAGATCGCCAGATCTTACACCTCTTGACTATTTTTTATGGGGATACTTGAAGTCAGAAGTGTACATTAATAAACCACGTAATTTAGAAGAACTTCAAAATCGCATTCGGGACGAAATACGCAGGGTTACCCTAGAAATCATTCATAATGTGCAAGAAGAATTTCTTCACAGACTTGCGCATTGTCAAGAAGTTGGTGGATGACAATTCGAACATTTAATTTAAATATAAAATTTAATCAATTGTATTTTATTTTACATACCTCAGAATTGTTACTTTTTTATGGATAAAATTTACGTTTTCTAACATTCAATCGTCATTTACTCGAAAACTTTCCTATGTAAGAGGGCAAAATTTTAGTACTGTCTGATAGAGAATTAAACGATCTTTCAATCAAGGAAAAAAATATGGTATAGCTATTCAAAAAAAAATCGATGATGTCATTATTCGAAAACAAATGACATTTGAAAATCGCATTTTACGCTAAAATATGTATTTTTTAAATTAAAAATCGACCTGTTCGAGGATTTTTCCCAAAAAATAATTGTTTCGTTTTTATTGAATTTATTCCATACTTTTGGCGCATACTGTAGAGAACAGTACACGGGCAGAAACGTTATCTTAAATCGGAATTACATTTGTTTGCGTATATAAATCCTGAAATAAATAAAAATTTGTCACTAAAATAGTCTTTTGTTGAAAGTAATTTATTCAGTTCAAGATTAATAACCTGTAACATAAATAAATGTATTATTGTTATCACAGTACACTACACTATTAATACAGCCATGCCATGCTGTTGATGGCGAGAGGGATAATGGGCGTAATTCCCAACCTCCCCTTCCCCCCACAGAATTTAGTAATTTCGTCAAGTTACAGCAACATGACAAAAAGAAGAGGCTGGATCTTGTTAAGCACCGAAATAATTGTTTTTATTATTTACATGAGACTTTCTGTTTTATTTTGGTACAACTTTATTTTTTTATACGTAAAATTTGTTATATATTTTATCCCCTCCTCCCACAACCCAGAATTCCGAATGCGACACTGTATCATATATACTTGAAATTAAACATGATTGAAAGTAATAATATGTCAGTCTGATCAAAATATTGTGTTTCATTTAGTATTTGCTAATCCACTATGCATTTGGTGTTTACTTGAATAAGACAGATAAGACTTAATTTGTAATGGCTTAAGCCAACATCATACTTATCTGTTGTGATGGACGCTGACCTAATAAGCATAGACTGCAAAACAAATTACAGAGAATCTCTTTGTTATATTTATTGTCGACAACAATATTGCTAATAATATTTAATAATTCGATTGGGTTAAGTTTACAGTGATAAGGTGGTAACCGTAGAACCGTTATTTGGCTATTTGTTGCCATTTCATCGATAACATATTTTTTCTGATCTTTATTAAGATTGACAAGTGTCAAAAGTTCCTTTTTTACCATATTTGTTTCAAAAGAAATGTTTTTTTCCGTATAACCATTGAATTATATCGGCTTTCCTCCAAGCAGTCGTAGGCGTCCGCTCGGTCTGCCGTGAATGGTAACTGGCATTATCCATGACAATTACAGACTCCGGAGGAATAAGATCCAACATCTGTGTAAAATACTCTTCGAAAACATTTGCGTTCATGTCTTCGTGATTGTCACCTGTATTTTTAGATTCAAATAAAAGTAAACCGCCATCTACAAAACCACTGGCACTACCTATATGTGTCACTATTAATCTTCGCCCTTTACCTGAAGCTGCCTTGAACCCTGTTGAAAGTCCATCCAAAAATGCTTGTCGACAACTTTTTACATTTTTATATTGCCATACTTTTGTTACAGCATATCCCTCGTTGACCCAAGTTTCGATAATAAATATTCCTCCCTTCGTCACGGAATTTTCTAATTGATCTTAAATAGGATCTTCGCCAACAAATAATTTCATCTTTATCGATAAGAACTGACTTCCTGTTCTGCTTTTCCCAGCAAAAATTCAACTCTCGTAAGACGGCCCATAATTTGCTTCTACTGATTTTTGGCAAATCGTTGTCCTCTGAAAGTTCACTTAAAATTTTGTTTAGCGTTGGTATTTCTTTTTTAAAATAAAATGAGTGTACTTTTCTGCGAATGACATTTTTGAATAAATCATCTATAACGACTTTTGACCTCCCTGTAGATGATTTTGGGGGATTTACAGTATCTTGTTCATTTTTTGTTTTCTTTAAAAGTCTGTATATAGTCGATTTTCCAATCCCTGTCATTTTGGAATACTTTTCCACGATGTCGTCAACACTGTTGGTATGATTTTGGAGTTTCAATGCATTAAATACATTTAATATAATAATCTTCTCATTCTGAGACAGCGCACAGCTTTTCATGCGTTTAGCAAGTACGTAATCTGATAAACTCGACATTTTACCCAAACAATATTATATCCACTGGCACAATAGTCACTAAACACATGTCGAATTTTACTCTACTGCACTAGCACGTCTTCGTATATTCAGCTCTAAGACTAGATTGATCTGTCACTCGGGATTTTATTACTCTCTTTCATTTCCTAACAGGCTAATAGACAGTCGCGTCAATTTAAAAAGTTAATAAAAATACTTCTTCCACAGAACATAATTTGACACATAAATAATACAGTAGAACAAGTCAGAAGCGCATAGAGAGCGACATATGCGACTGATTTTGTAAAAGTCTGTGATTAGCTCGACACAGATCGGTCCGCAATGCGAATAGACCGTGACCTGATAGTGCGTTCTTTCATTTTCTTGCAGTATACAGTATGTTAAACAAAAACTTTATCCCCCTCCCTGTAAAGACCTATATACGAGATGATAAAAAAAGTTTACTTAATTTAAAAATTTAATTTTTAAAAATTTGTGTTTTAGGAGAACAATATGATTATGGAAAGCAAAGAGTTTGGGGAACCATAGGTTTTGGACTGTCAGCATTGATAGCTGGTTATATAGTGGATTTATTTTCAGGCAGTTCAATAACATATACACCTGCTATTATTGTAATGTTGATCTGTTCCTTTTTGGATCTGACAGCCTGTATAAAACTGAAGGTATGTTCAGTTGTGCATAGTTCTATCATTAACACTAACATATTTTTGTGGCTTTTTTAGCTCCCCATTATTGAATCTCCCGAAAATATATTTAAAGACATTAGAAGACTACTAAATAATCGCACCGTAATAACTTTCATAGTTTTTGCGGTTTTCGCGGGTGTGGTGGATAGTTTTATAATTTATTATTTATTCTGGTAAGTTATGATTAGAACGATATCAAAGTTATAGCCATTGTTATCTAAACAGCGCATTATGCTTGCTACAGAGTGCTATGTAGACTGCTATGAGTGAATTTTGATTTTTTAACTAACATGATTCTATACATTATTCGCAAATTCGTCGCATATAATGAATCGCAAATACACGCGTAGTCTGTAGCAAGTCTAAGGCCCTCTACAGACTATGCGTGTATTCTCGATTCACGATGTGTGGTTTCAAAGAATTCGTGCATCGTCTCTAGGTTTTTTATGAATGGATTTTTAACGAACAAGACCCTACATACTATTCGCGAATTTGTTGCGACTTCATGCATAGTCTGTAGCAGCCTAAGAATTGTTTGACATTATTTAACGCGGTTTTCAATTTATAAGAAAAACTTTCTATTGCATAATTAGATTGTACGATGTATATCCTTCTACACAAATTAAGATATTTATTTCTTGGGAAATATTTTCACTATGAAAATCAAAATTAAAGAATTAAAATGCATAAAATTATTTGTAATTGTATTTTTAGCCATACACAACTAACAAACAAATTAATTCCTACATTTTTTTAAATTATTTAATTTTACTTTTTAGAAGAGAAATCTTTTTGAAATAGACATAACAAATAAATAATTCATTATGATTAACATATGCCTTTTATCATATCTTGATTTTAGTACAAAAATGAAATATGCTTTTGTTTTCATTTAAAAATTATATTAAATAATGTACCCAATTCTGATATTTTGTAGAGGCGAACTAATTTTTTAAATATATTAGTATAATAAATTTCCTGTATCTCAGCTGATTTGACATTTAATATTCTCTTCCAGTTATTTAATTCTCTCGTTTTGTAGATTTTTATCCTAATACAACCCATAAAAAATGGTTAAAATATATTTCATGTTTTAGGAGATATTAAAAAAATAACTTTCACACTATACATCTTCTAAATAAAGATCTCAAGCAAAAAAAGTTTATATGAAATATGATTTTCACATTTTGTGGAAAGAAAAGTGAATCACGTTCTTTAAAATATGAATTAAAATCATAAAAATTGTCAATTATCTTTAAGGTACTTAGAAGATTTGGCAGAAGTAACAGGCACTAAAAATATAAAACTTCTGGAGGGACTAATAGTGGCAGCTGAAACGCTTGGAGGAGAAGTTATATTTTTTTCAATTTCAGGTATGTTATTTTTATACACATTTTATCACATACGTCAAAGTTGGTATTGGCTATAAAATCATGGTTAATGAAACATCTCAAAGCACAAAAACAACAAATGAAACATTGAAATATAGAAAATGTTGTTTGGTATTCATTTTGTTGCTTTCCAATTCTAATGTTTATAGGTTTTTCAGTTTGCTTATGTTTATCAAAAACTTTTTGCACTTCAGCTTGTGTAATTTGAAGTATTATGATTTATTTAAAGTCTATTAGAACTTGTCCATGAATATTACTAGTTAATAATTTTCCAGGTAAAATCTTAGAACGATTTGGCCACGTGCATTGCTTCAGCATGTGCTTCATAAACTACGCTCTTCGTTTGGGATTGATTTCTCTAGTTCCGTCGCCCTGGTGGGTAATTCCAATAGAATTCTTACTTCAAGGGCCTACCTATGCCCTTACTTACACAACGATAGTCGCGTACGCCAATGAACTGGCTCCTCCGGGAACGTCAGCCACCATGCAAGGCATAGCAGCTGGAATGGATGATGGATTTGGTAAGATTTTTTCTCTTGAATGAAAACATTGTAATATTATTAAAGTCTGATTACTTTTCATCCACTTCTGGAGCACCTCAAGGTTGTAACTTAGGACCGCTATTGTTTTATTAATGATTTAAAACATCCAATTCGTAACTGTAAACTGCCTTATACGAATGATTTAAAGATATATCGCTTTGTTGATAATTTGTATGATTCATGCCTACTTGAGATAATTTTCAAAAAAATATTTCATTAGATTTCCTTATAGAATAGATACTTTTGAGTTGAGCAGGATTTAGGTGTGATATTTGTCTCTGTCAATAGAATGATGGGATTTATTATGAGGAATACTTTGCAAACATCGATGTACTCTCAACACTTTTTGTTTTTGATTTTGTGTGCTCAGATGTGGAATATGGTGCTTTAATTTAGTGTTCTATTTATGTTTATCACTTATGTATCATTGAAGGTGTTCAGAGACAATTTGTCAGCTTTAAGAGGATAGGTGAATGCGAACGTAGTTTAGGCTACTCAATTTGATAGACTGAATGTCATTCCACTTGCATACTAGATGAATACCTTTATCCATGCCATTTCTTTATAATATATTAAATAACCAAATAATTTGTACTTACATGAAAATGTAAAATTCGAATTCCTAGATTGAGTTAAAGAAATTCTATACTATTTAATACAGACTCGGCAAGACATATTCACCTATGATATCCAATTTGTTCTTTAAAGGAAATTCATGTAAGTATATTGGCTGAGACACATTAATAGTACATAATGAATGGTTTTGTAAACTGTTCATTTTAATTGTGATTGTTTTGATGTTTTTTCCATGTAGCATGTTATTCACTCATTGTCAAAATTGTAGCAGTAGCAGTATTAAATCAATTTGTGTATGGTTTTGTCATTTGAAATAGTATGGTTTTATGTACTAATTTATTGTTTATACAGGGCGATGCTTACCCTATACGCTTAAACATTTTGTTTATAAATATTAAAAAGTAAACAAGTTGAATCGACATGTTTGGTATTTGTAGTCAGTTGCGGTTTATTTTCACGCAATTATAAAAGTATAGCTCATAATTTCTCAAACGAAGAATTTATGGGCATAATACTGGCATACGAGGAATCACATTAAAATTCAGTGGCTGCAGCTCGTCTTTATGCCCAATGTGTTCCCCAAAGATATCATGCTAGACGTAAAGCCTTTTTACATATGGTGTAGTGGGGTAAAGAAATTGACAATTTGCGGCCGAGGCCTGGGCAACCTGAGGGAACCATTAGACTTAGGCAAGTACCTTACTTCCAAGAGATCTTCCGCTTAGAGCTTGTAAATGGTTTTTACATCAGTAGCACTTAAACGCAAACCCATCGTATTTACAATTTGCATAACATACATTACTGGGCATTGTAAAATCCGCATGTCAATCGGCGAACACATTTTCAACGACGATTTTCAGTAAATGTTTGGGGTGGAATTGTGAACAGAGTACTTATTGATTCTTTAATCGTGGAAAGTCTGTTAACTGTTATTCTATTTACAATTTTTGCGTAATATTTTACCCGTACTCCTCGAAGAAGTTAATCTCAACCTTAGACAGCGTACGTGGTTTCTTCACGATGGTGCTCCTCCATATTTTGCGCGACTAGTGCGGCAACATTTAGATCGTGTTGTCGCACTAGCGACGATGGAATTGCCAAAGGCCTTGAGACCTGTAGGACCTAATGTAACTGAAGATATTATTATACAGAGTGTTGTCACAGTCCTAGATGTGTCCGCATGACGAACGATGGTGGTTTATTTGGGTGACCCCCTCGATTACCAGACCTAAATTCGCTTGACTTTCATTTTTTGGAGTCACATAAAAACTATGGTGTCTGCTACTGAAGTTGGCACTAAACAAGAGTTGCAGAATTGCATACAGGCTGTCGCTGACATAATTCGACTACAGTCTGGTTTCGGCCGTGCGTGTGGGGATTCAATGCGGATGAATTTATCGAGCTCAACTGTGAAAATCATGGAAATTTTATTATAGATATAATATAATACACACACCATCAAAAGTCTTGGTAAAAAAGAACATATACTTAGGGAACAACAAAAACAATAAAAATTGCAGCCATAAACCTTTACTTTATTACCAATGTTTTTACAAATTTGATCAGTTTGGCAATATATTCAGCCAAATGTTGCTTTGAATTTTTATACACTATAATGCCAGAACGTAAAGTTTCTGACTTTTTCCGAGCAATAATAACTGCTATACATGATGCAGGGCATTCTAATCATCAGATATCGAACATGTTGGGCATTCCTAGAACATCTGTTGTACGAATAGTACACAGATATGAAGAATTTGATACAGTGGAAAATGGAAAACAGACCACGTAGTGGACGTCCTCGAGTATCTAATGAAAGGGAGGATCGGCATTTGGTGCAATATGCCCATAGACACCGCACATTTCCAGCTCCAGGTCTCAGGGCCCAATTCCAAGGTACGTTTCGTCGTGTTATATCGACACCTACTATTCGAAAACGACTCTAAAACGCATATTTACGTACTAAAAAACCATTACAAGTCTCCACTTTACTTCCACGGCATCGTGCTACCCGTCTCCAGTGGGCTCGAAAGCATATGGGTTGGCTTTTACGCCAGTGGCGGTGGGTCCTATTTATAGACGAAACCAGAATTGGGCCGGTTACTGATGACAATCGACAAAGAGTCTGGAGAGAACCAGGTCTTTAACAGTGATTTCATTTTTGTGTTTATGGCCGACAATGCTCGACTACATCACGCAAGAAGGGTTCAAGAGACACTCGAAGCAAGACATATCAACAGATTAGATTGGTTAGCCAACTATCCTGACAAGAATCCTATTAAAGGCATGTGGGATTTCGTTGCTAGAGCCATTTATAATTATATTCCTCCACCCATAGATAAAGACCAATATTTGTCTTTTTCTATGTCTCCACCTCAGACTGCAGATGAGTTAGTCGTGGTGGCAGAAGAGGAATGTAACAATATTCCGCAAGAGATCGTTAAACACTTGATTATCTCAATGCACAGACGTGTCAATATGCTATTGGAACGTGGTGGAGGTCATACCGACTATTAGTCAAGTAGAGAACTTGCTTTGTTACTTCTTTTTGATTTAATAAATTTTGTCAAAAGTGTGTCACATTTGCTGGTTTTTAATTTTTTAAGTACTCAGTTTATCGAACATATTTTTTTCACAAAAAAAGAAGATTCAGAAAACAATATACTTATAAATGTATTTGGTTTATCTAACAAAAAGATTTCTTTAACAAGAATGATGGGGAGTCCAAGACTTTTCACGTGTATAATATTTGTACAAATGTGAAGGAACGCTTAATTAGTGTGTATCTTCGTGTTTCTATAGAATCAACTTGCCACGAGAAATACAAAGGACGGTGTAGTACTATACCTACGCCTGAGTTTTTATAACGTTAAGCTACTAAAATAACTAGCAGACATGAAACTACACTTTATTGTAATAGTCGCTAACATTACATGTTTTTATATGTTTATAGCGGAGACCTTTGATACGTATTATTATTGTCAATTTCAATAGTACCTCGTGCGTTTTGTTGTAAATAAATCGAAAATAGATAACAATTGTAGTTACTTCGTTACATATTGACACATATTGTACCATTTGAAATGCAGGATATTTATACGTCATAAATTCGTATGTCTAGAAAGTAATCTGGAAATCTAAATATATAAGAATACGTAAATGGAATAAGTGTGGAGATTAATTTTAATTTATCGAAAAAGAATTGCAAATCTCAATGAGCTTTTAAGTGTACAGGGTCTCTATGAAATAAGTACTTTGCTTCAAAGGGGTTAGACCGACTCTGTCATTTGACATCGTCTGCTTAAAATACACTTAGTAGCTTAAAAGGTAATTGTGTGACAGGAGGCAAAGAAGTACGCATATGTATAGGTTACTATATCGACTACAGGTTAATTTAAGTCCTTTTGCCTTAAAATGCCTTATTAAAATCAACAATTAGAAATTATTACGGGAAGTGCAAATATGATTCAAATTATGACTTGTTGTCTGTATGAGAAGTGTTGCCTCAAAGATGTTGTTTTTGAGGCAACCTTGACCTAATCCCACAGTCCAACAGTAAATCCAAAGTATGAGGATCGTGGACAAGAATAACCAAATCTGGTACATGATTTAGGTGTATTATTGGTCTTCTTGCACTATGAGTTCAAGTAAACTGAAATACTATAAGGGGTTCGTTGAGGGTGAGTCACACTAGGACACTTGAAGGTGTTCAAGAACAAATGCATTAATTAGAAGATTTCAATAGTAATAGAACTATTTTATTTCTGCTACTGTTTGTTGTTGAAAATGAATGCAAAATTTACATTTAACGAACAAGTTGACATGTTACTTGTGCTAGGTTTGTATGAAGGAAACTGTAGAAAAAGTGTGGAAGAATATCGTAGAAGATTTCCAAACCGAGTGATTCCCCATAGAAAAACATTTTCTAATGTTGAAAGACGAGCAGGAGAGACAGCAAAGTTTTTCATTAATATACGACAACATCCTAGTGTACTAAGGGTACAAGATGAAAAAAATATTTTACTAAATACTAAACGATTATCTCGAGAAACTGAATTATCCAAAACTTTTATACACGAAAGAGGAATGTTCACAACTTTCATGAATATTGTAATATGAACACGTATGCAATAACTTCTAGACATTTTCAACGCAAGTTTAAGATACATGTTTGGGCTGGTAGTATTGATCATTATTTGATTGGACCAGTTATTTGGAATTTCTACAAAATATTTTGTTTGATTAATCAACTTATGAATGAAGAGGAACCTCCTCATTTTAATGTTACTCTTAGAGATGTTTTAAATTTTAAGTTCCCAAATAAATGGTTAGGACAAGGAAATAATTGTCTTCAAAATTGGCCAACATGATCGCCAGACCTCAACAAATGTGATTATCATTTTTTTCTTTTGGGAATTACTGAACGATTTATTTCTCGCTAATTGAATACCGAGAGAATTTGTGGAATCATATTAACGAATACATGTAACGTTATAAGCAACTATCATCATTTATTAGACAGTAAATGGTGTCCATTTTGAACAATTTCTTTTGCTTTAATTTTATTTTTTCAATTTTTATTTTATAGGTTTATCACTAACTCTCAAGTTTTAAAGACAAAGTCTACTACTGACTTTTTGATTTCTTCTAATAAATATTATTAAAATCTTGTTTCAATTATTGCATTTGTTCTTGAAAACCTTTAAGTTTTTTAAAATTTAACAAGATGTGTTTTAAATTAAATTCTGCGCGGGATAGTACTATATTCTTTTTAAATTCGATCGAAGGAAAAAAGTTTAGTATAATTTTGCCCCTCAATGAGCACCTTGTAATGTTTCAATTTACTTGAACTCATAGTTAAAGTAGATCAATAATAAACCTAAATCATGTACCATATTTGGTTATTCCAAGGTCAAGTAATTCAGATATATTAATTTTTTCGAAACATTTGGCCCAACTTAGAACGCCTGTAACTCCGCCTGTGTGCAAATTTGTATGTAGATATGTTTGGGTAAATTACAAGATTTTGGAATCCCTACATGCATCTGATCAGTGTCGGGTCTTGCGGAACATCCTGTATAGTTCAATTTTGGCGAGACGAGACATGGACATGACTCTTTTCCTCTTCAAATAATGTCTGGAGTAAACGCAAAAGGGTTGGGAGGCTTCATCCTTGATTGTGCACGTGTGTACTCTACCCATCAAGGCCATTAGCACAAAATTTTGTATTTCCTTAATTTGAAAATTTTTATTGTCTTGATAAAAATCATAGCTTAGGCCGCAATATCTTAATTTCACGTCCTCTGCCCCTTTGATGAAACGCACTTATTGAATACGAGGTTTTCGAATTAAAATCGTGAAATAAATTGTTTTTAAATTAATTCCTTATGTTTGTTCCAGGGTATGCAATAGGTAGTTTCTTTGGAGGCATTCTATACAAGTGTATTGGAGGTAGAAATGCGATGCAGGTGTTTAGTGCCTTTGGAGTTTTGTGCAGTGTCAGTCATTTGGTTCTTCACAAGACTATCCTGCAAGAACCCGAAGTTCCAATAGAAGACGGTCAATCGGAGTACAAAAGTCCTGAAGAGGCAATCAAATATGTCAATTCCCATGATATATCGTGATAAACATTATTCGCTCAGAGACAAATGTGATATACTTACTAAGATATAGTTGGGAAAAGAAAAAAATAATGTATTATATATATTTTTTTTATAATAAAATTTACATTTTTATATACTTATTTTCTTCTTGTGAAAAGATAAACATTCATAAATTATTCCGTATGTTCTATTTAACTGTATACTAGCAAATTATAGATTTGTACAAAAAAAAAGAAAAACAAAATTAATATTTAAATTTCCGAAAAATAGAAGCAAAAAGTTGAAAATCTTTAAGGTTTATAAACAAATTTGTAACCATTTAATACCTATATATTCTACATGCAAACTTATAATTAATTTTATTTTATTCATCAATAAAAAACACTGTCATAATCATCCACCAACCACATACATCAAGTTTGTTTTGTGATGGATTGATGGCTCATCAGATTAATCATATGATAAATTTAAAAACACCTACCTAACTTCTGTCACGTATACTTTTGGTGGATTTACATTTACAGTCAAAACGTCGTGTCATTTGAAATGCCAGAAGAACTAGATGATTTTTCTCAAAAACTGATCTTCGATAATGTACATTTTCAAATTGATGGCTATATTAAGAAACAAAATTATTACATTTGGGTTCACAATTGATTCATGAGAAACCTGTAAATCATAAACAAGCCACTGTTATGGTAAAGAGTTCAAGTTTGATTCATAATTTATTGAAAAAGCAGCTTATGATGCTGTAACTGTGGCTGATCATCCATATCGTGAGATTGTAAAGTCTTTGTAGTGTAAATTGTTGAATATTGATCTGGGACATTTGGTTTTACCTGAATAGCGGTACACTGCATTTTGCAAGTAACACAATTAATTTATTGAAATAAACTTTTGCTGGACGTGTAATTGAAAGAAACGGTGATGTTAATTGGCCATCAAAATCATGTCACTTTACTCCGTTGGACTATTTTCGCCGAATTAATAAAATAATGGACATATGTGAAGCTGAAAGAAGTAATCATTTGCCAGATATCGCTTTTCGTATTTAAATCCGTCGATTACAATTAGTTACCAATAAAAGTATTTTGAAATCAACGCCAATTGACATTTCGTTCAATTTGAAAAATCTTTTAGAAGATGAGAGTGAACCAGTATTAACAACATAGTACCTATGACATTTCATAATTAATTTACTTAATGACATAAAAGATTTAAGTCGCTTTTCATTATGAAGTATTTTTTATGTTTCTGTTAAGAATTTACACATTTCGTAATTGTAGTAAAAAGAAAAATAATTATCCTGAACAGCTACGTGATACTTTATTTTTATTTGCATACATATTTATAACGTCACACAAGTTTTCTCGCTGCAGACAAGTTGGCCTTTAGTTTAATATGCATAGATAGTGCGACGTGAAACTTTAGACACGTTTACTATAATTGGAAGGCCCTTTTTTAAATTAATTTAGGTACTTCTACCAAACCCAAAAGAAAAACAAATTTTAGATCAGATGAAGCTGGTTTTATAAACTGAGTTTTGCCTAATCACAAATACTTCACGCTAAGAAAAGTGACAATGTTCTAAAATTTCAGTTTAAACTCATGTCAAGCTAATGTTTCAAAAACTTGTGTCTCCGTTCTATAGTGGCATCGTTTCTACTTTTCTTAGTGTATTTATGGTTAGACAGAACTAAGCGTACCTATACAATTCCTTTTCCTTTTCATTGTGAAAGAAATATTCAATTAAATAAACTGAATGAAATGCTATAATTATTAACAATAAATTGTTGTAATCTATGTCGCTTAACACTTATTGTAATCTTATACCGTTCTTTATGATGATGAAATCGTACGTATTGGCTAACTTAAGTTATGAACAAACATATTAAGTTAAATATTGTGTGGAAAGTACCATTGCCTTCCAAATATTACAATATAAATATACGCTCATAAATAAATATGATGAATACTTTTTCTGAATATTAAACTGTGACATTTTAGTTTACAGATTCTAGAAAATATGCTTGAATGTAAAACGCATTTATTAGGTCTTTAAAACAGTAAAAAATTGCTTTTGATAGAAATATTATTTTATCCAACAGCCACTACTTATACAGTTATTATTCGTTTGCACACAAACACATAAAGAGAAGAATAACACACGCGTGACTTCATAGTCATAAAACACTAGTGTGTTATGAGTTATAGTCGCGCCGTTTCTTCTAGAAACACTCAAACTTTATTTATAAATTTATATAATTTATTTACTTAAATTAACATTAATATTAAATGAGAATGAAATGCAGTTTGGGGATTCAGAAATGTATCTGTTATTACATTAGCTCGATTTAGACCACTTGCAGCACACACAATTTTTTTTGCAATCTCAATTTTATCGTTGTTGGATGATTCTTCTATGTATCCTTCTGCGGCCGTTGCAGATCTCCATCTTCCATGTCGTTTTAATGCTGTGATGTTCGCCCCTGCATTCGGCAATAACGTAGCGGATGATCTTCTCTTACAATCACTAGTGCAAAACTCAGTGCAAACAATTTTTGATGATATTTTTGATAAAGTGTATATTCCAATATATTGCGTCGTACACGTACCTTTATAAAATATAAAATATATTTTATTGTTGGTATTTTTTTATCTTAAAAATATGTATTTTTTTGTATAATTTTACAGGATTGATTGGAAATCCTTCCTGTATTATTGGCCTTTGTATCAGGTATAATTACATACAATTAGTCAGTTCATCACATCTGCAAGCTCCTGCAATTCCTATAATTAAAGCTGTTTTCTTGCGAAAGTTCTTTCTGATCTATTTTTGTTTAAAAACTGCTTTATCCTATAGAGCGGCACCTTGCTGTCAAATCACTTTAAAAATGGCGTCTGTAGGACAAACAGTGCGAATTTGTATAACGTAATACAAAACCACTATAATAATCTAAATTATCCATGGTATTACGAAATAGGCATAAAATACAAAGAGCAAACACACCAGTTGACAGTTCTACACAAAAGCATAAATTTCTACTAATTATCATATGTCAAGTTTCAAGTTGTTTGTCCTACAGCCGCCATTTTTAACACATAACACTTAGTGTTATGTGATTTTTAAAGTGATTTGACAGCAAGGTGACAGCACGTTGGATTGCTCTATTAAAAGTTCACTATTCGTCAGTAAATTAGGTAATAACTAAATGACGTCTGAATGACAGTATCGTTTATTATTAAAAAAACGCACATCCGTGTAATAGTAACATAAAATTGTAGAATAAATGGCAACAAAAGCACAAAACAGTTTTACGTCCAAACGAAATATTGAAAAGCATGTCGTGTTGAACGGGAGTTAAGCAAGAATTGTCTCACATCAGAAGTAGAGGGTAAAAATTGTAAAATATGTCGTATTTAATTTTATTACTTTTGCACAAATTCAATACGAAAACGTTCATTTTGCGGTGGGTATTATTACAATCACACCAAATTTAGGAACGTATCGTGCTGAAACGGAATTAAGCAAAATCGCCATAAATAATTTCTCAATGAGTGTTCGTGTCTTAATAGTATGCCATTTGTAATTTAACGCTAGGATGTAATGTATAAAGTTGGGTAAAGTTGTGTAAAGATCGCAGGGCACTGGTTCATTATCTTTATATTCAGGTGATATTACAGTCTTGCGCTCAAATGGTGAGAATGATCAGGTGTGTGTGCCCTAACTTTGTTATGGAAACAAAATTACCACTAAAATAATCATTAATGTTATTAGGGTCATTAGATGCGAGTCGGCGATCTTTGCTCAGGGGTGGATTACGAAATTTTAATGTTTGATCTCTAGAAAACCCTTTCCGAAGACGAAATATTGCAATAAGCAAAAAATAACAATTTCTTAAAAATTAAACACCAACGTGGAAAAACTTAACGAACGAAAACGACAGTTTGTTGTTGAAAATCAGGCCTATATAATAAGGTGTAAACTCTGAAGCGACTTGTTATACGTACAAGAAATTATATAGTGCAAAATAAGGTCATAATACTATAAATATATTCTCCACCATTATTTTAATATATCGATGTGGGTTCGAGCCCCGCAGAGAATGTGAGATCGACCGATCGACATTTGACTACCCCCCTAATTAATGAGATTTGCCAGGTTTCTCTCATTCCTGAATAGTGGTAGGGTCTACCAACGTAAATCGTTCCTGGGCGCAAATTTTGCCTGGTTAATAATAATATACAGCCCGCACAAGTCTTCGAGATATTATTATTATTAGTTGCAATACAATGGTCGCTAAATCAGCATATTGAACAGAAGAACACATGAAGGTATATTATTTTTATAATGGCAATTCTGGTAAGAAGATATATATCTATATTAATTTGATGAAAAGTTAAAGAAAAACGTCAACCCTTGGTAGTGTAATCGAAACGAAGTTACGCACAGAGTAAACAAATTTCTAGCATTTTCGCATGGAGAAGAGCAAACATATAGAAATATCCACAGAAGATCCACAGTTTTATACAGACTAGGAATCTTGATGCTTAAGTCCCGAAACGGCTCGCCTGGTTTATGGATTGGTCCAAGACAGACCAGGGTTCAGGAGTAGTTCTATGGAACGCCACCAAAAGTGAAGTGATTTCACTCTTTAGTCCAATTCATCACGGTGTTTCAGGCTGAACTATTCAGCGTTCAAGAGAATATCAGAAGGAAATATGAAAACCAGCATATTCAGCCAAGCGGCCATACGTTCTTCAGGGTCGCCTCTCGAATGATCCTGGAATATGTCAAGGTTCTTTCTCTTTTGTCAGTGATGCAACAAGTAATGACAAGTTAACATGTCGACCAGACAAGGCCCAAGTAGTCAATTTGTCGAACCTGAATCAGTATTGAGGTTACCACACTTGGTTATAAGATCCATTGATGACTGGGTCAGACAGAGTCAAATTGAATTTTCATTACGCTTAAAAGCTATATTGTCACGGGTCTGCTATCAGGCCTCAGGCATCTCAACAAGCACCTTTGTATAGGATTGGCTTAAGCAATGTCACAAGGTGCAGGCTTTGTGACAACGCAGATAAGAATTCGGTATACATACCTACTATGCACCGGTGTCTGTTTAATGGTAAAGAGGCACCAATATCTTGGTTTTGAACTCTACATCTACCGGCATATACAATGGGTCTTTAGACATGAGTGCTGTAGGTAAACCACGTGGTTTTTTAAACAACATAGTAGATTGATCATAATTCACCATATTGACCAATTTCCAGATTAACCGCCATGGATAATCATAAGTTGAAGCGTCCAAATGATCTTCATCAGTCATAGTATTCCTGAATGTGAAGAATTGTTCCTGAAACGAGGAAATCATTTATGTGCTCTACTTTTCCAGTGGCGTTCAGAAGTTACAAATAAACATAAAACACGGACAGTAAAAACATTCAAAACCCACTTCTAATGATTATTAATGCCAACTCAAAATCCTCTTGAAAATTATTTTCTAAATACTTGTGTGACGTCAAGATAACTAACTAGAGTTTTATTGTAGTTGTATATTTTCATAAAATGCTAAATACTGCCCTTTCAGCTTAAATAGGTACCAGTTAATGTAAAAACAATAAAGATAAAGGTTTTTATGATTCAACAGCCAGGTAGTAGATGTGAAGTCATAAGCCGTGAGAGAATATCGAGCTATAACAGGTGAGGCGGCGACACGTAAGGCTATTGCGTTGCGCTTACTTATTATAAAATCAGTCACCCCAACTTGCCAACGATCAAACGATTCCGATCTCCCCGGATAGACAGGCAGTTTATTGCTTTTCCCGGTAAAAAATATCTACCATTTAATTACCTGACGAATTTTTAATTATTTAACACATACACCAAAGACAATAAATATTCTCGTTTTATTGCATTTTTAAAATTCTAGTAACTCTGATTCTCATTTTTATTTCTCTTAATTGATCTGTTAGTACTCAGCAATAAGGAAAATGTTTCAATAATTTACCTATATGGATGATGCCAAAGAATTTAATAAAATAAAAGTGGGTTAATTGCAATAAAATATATTTTATAGAACCTGTTATTGCAAGAATAAAACTATTATACAGATGTAGCTTTATATTAATTTCCGAAATAATCTGATGCCCTGAATTCAAATTTGGCCTGAGAATGGTGCTCAAATCAGGACTACACCTATATCCTTAACCCCTGAAGCTCTTTTTATGTTATTACCATTAATAATTCAAATTTAAAGGTGATATATTTCTTGTAAATGAAAAAAAACATTTATTAATATTTAAAAGTAAACTGTTGTCATCACATAATTTTGAAAATCGTGATAAATCTTTTTGCAATTGAAAAGATTGATTGAATATCATTAATATTATATAAATTAAAAATAAAAGTGGTTACAAATGGGATCTGTGAGGGACTCCAGATAGAGTAGATGAAATGTCGGACTGTACTCCATTAATCGTTACGTAAAACTTTAGTTCAGATAAATATTATTTAATTTATTTAAAGAAAACGCCACCTACGCCAACCATACTTAGTTTAGTAATAAGTTTGTCATTATTTATTTTATCCAAAGCTCTATCCAGATTTGTGTAGATAGAATCAACCTGCAATCTAGAATCTAAGCTATTACGTAAATACCAGCTATAAGCATCGTCGGCTAAATCGCAACAGCCGCGCTTTTTCTAATCTGCTTCTTTGCCCGTTTGCAACACTCTACAGCACCAATGACGTAGTCAGGACATAGTCGTTAATAATTGTTTAAAAGAAATTATGACAAATGTCAAATATCTGTTAAGGTGTGTTTCTATTTACGTCTCATTTTTAAATTTATAAATTGATACAATCTAAAATAATAAGTATTGTGCTTTTATGGTGAAAATGCAGGAGTAGCAGTCCATTATTAATACGTATGTTTTATAAAAAGAGTAAAATATTACTTTGTGTGAAGTATTGGAACGGTATCAGTGCCACGTATTTTAATGTTTTAAAATAGTAAATAAAAAATATGTACACTTTTGCAAACCAAGTTAAATAAGTAGATTCTTCTATTATCAATATCAAATGTGAAATTCTGACATTTGTGGCGTGATGTGTATGTATCCAAATGCTAACGTTGGTGTCGCCACAGTACAGCACATTACAGAATTCTAGATTGAATATGAGGTGACGGGATTTAGCAGACGATGCTATAAGTAATGAGGTTAGTTTCAAGAAATCTTCCGTAGAAAAATCCATCCATGCTGTTCGGGAATTATTTGAAATTTAACCATTGCAAGAATATATTTATAAATTAATTTTTCAAATAGCTTGGCAAAAACATGTATAATTTACTTTTATATATAATAACAACAGAAGACAGTTTCCATTTGTCAGGAAAATATCCAATAAATATAGACCGATTATACAGAATATACAAATGACGAGCAATACCGGCAGCACAATTTTTAGCAAGTTGAGGAGGTATACCATCAGGTCCCATTCCTTTCTCTGGATTTAATGCTACCATAGTTCTGTATACTTCAGTTTCAGTTAAAGATATAGATAATAAATTAGAATGACTATTGACGCAAGAAAAATTTCCTGAATTATGGAGACTCTCAAAATAACTTCTAAATGATATTTTAGTTCCACGCCATTTCAATGTAATCAACTTATTTTATAGTCATTCGAGATGTCATTTTGACGACTCAAGCAAAAGTTTTTAGTACCTATCTGTGTAAAGTGATGTGCTTCTGGTGAAGGAAATAAAGCGTCCTGTACTACGAATTTCATTACTGAGGTTTCTTGTCAATATCAATTCAAGAAAAAGGACCGGGAATACATCATTGGATGATTTTGTAGTAGATAACTCCTGCCCTCAATAGTATAACATTACAAAAGCAACAGATACTCGGTTATTAAGACGTTTCACTTTGTGTCCATTCACATTGTCTTATTCTATTATATTCCCATCTGCTTTTATCCACAATCATCAAGGAATGTCTGCAGAAGCGCATACATTGTTGAGAGACCTAAACAGTACTAAAAAGTATGTCCTTAATTAGTTCTTGTATTTTGTTCATTAAAAACAAATACATTTTGAAATTTATTTAACAGTGTGAAATTTTTTAACTCAGTAGTGAATCAATATTGATGATAATGAAATAGAAAAATAAAGTGTAACTGTTAAAAACTTCACATTAAATATGTTTCTTTTTCCCTAAAATACATAATATTTCTTTAAACTTACTTATACTATACAGGGTGTTAAAAAAGAGTGTAAAATATTTAAGGAGGTAATAGTATGAACCAAAATAAGCAGAAAAGTTTCAATAAACATGGACCCGCAAAGTAACGGTTGCCGAGATATGGAATGTTTTATGGTTTTTAGCCCCTTTTTTATTTTGCAAAAACGTTGTGTATTTTCTTATAATAGTTGGTTGATGTTTAGTGAAATAAACAGTACGTATTTGACAGTTGTTCTCAATGCACAAGTTTTCTTTCGCTATGGCTGGTTACTCTATAGCAGAATTAAAAGACATGCATTTCATGAATGGTCGTGCTAATGGGAAAGCCACCGAAGCGCGACGTCTTTATGTTGACGCTTATCCAAATCACCAGATTAGTTTACAACGCATGTTTGGAAGAATTAACGAAAAATTGCGTGATACCGGTTCCTTGAGCAAACAGTGCCATTTATCCGGAAGACCAAGCTCGGTATCCACTCCTAGAGCAGAAGAAATTCTAGCACTGGTAGAGCAGAATCCAGGTACGAGTGTGCGGAGAATATCAGCCGAGGTAGGAATTAGTGGTCTTCTTGTTTGGAGAATCCTTCACGAGTAACTGCTTTATCCATACCATGTGCAACGAGTACAGGCCTTAAATCCAATAAATGATCATCAAGCACGTTTGGTTTTTTGGCGCTGGTTTCTATGTCATGATGCTGAAGATTCTCGTTTTCTTGCAAACATTCTTTTTACTGATTAGGCCGGGTTCACAAGAAATGGAGTGTTTAATTTTCACAATACGCATATTTGGGTCGACTAAAATCCTCATGCTCTAATAGAATCTGGACATCAGGCACGTACGTTTTTCATTAAACATTTGGTTGGGTATTGTAGGTGACAGGTTTCTAGGTCCTGTTGTTTTACCAAACCGATTAACAGGCGCTGCTTACATCAACTTTCTGCAGAACACACTGTATGAGTTTTTTGAAGACATTCCTTTGAATTAGAGGCAACAAATGTGGTTCCAGCATGATGGTGCTCCAGCTCATTTTTCCATGGCCGTTAGAGAGCATTTATACCAAACTTTTCCACATAGATGGATAGGAAGGGCCCGACCTGTTTTATGGACTCCAAGATCGCCTGATCTGAACCCTCTAGATTTCTTTGTTTCGGGATATTTGAAGATATTAGCGTATGGTACTCCTGTAAATAGCCTGGAAGAGCTGCAGCTACGGATTAATCAAAAGTGTCAAGAAATCCAAACCAAGGAGGGTGTTTTCGAAAGAGTTCGAATATAGTTGAGACGAAGATGCCGTGCCTGCTTGGAAATGGACGGAGGGCACTTTGAACATCTTCTGTAACTTTGTTTTTTGTTTGTTAAAAGCTTCCTTTGTCGGTTTATTCCTAATAAAATAAAATGTTTGAAAAAGGAATAGTGGTCCATATCTCCGCAACCGTTACTTTGCGGACTCATGTTTATTAAGACTTTTCTGCTTATTTTGGTTCATACTATTACCTCCTGAAATATTTTACACTCTTTTTTTAACACCCTGTATATTCTAAAATACTGACATTGTACTTTATATTCTAAAATATATAAACTCATTGCTTATTTATTTTTTCTATGTTGACCAACAGTACCTATATACAGTAAGAGATACATATTGTTGATTGGTCGGTGGTCGAGCGGTTTAAGATACTTGAATCGTGTTTTCCATCTGCCGCAGGTTCGAATCCTGCAGTCGGTACACAGTAGATCAGATATATTTGTGAAGAGAATTAGCACCGTCTTTGCGGGTATGGTAGGGTGGAGGAACGTTGGCTTGGATACTGGCTGACGTTTGCACTGAATCGTGGTTAGGGCCTACCAACGTAAGTCGATCCTGGGAGCAAATGCGGTCTGCTAAATAATAATGTATCGCCCCCTCTCCCGTACAAGTCTCTCGACTTCTGGGCTAATCCTCGTGATTAGAATTAGAAAAGAATATTAGTTATTTTCCTGTTTTTAGTTTCATGTTTGCTGTTGTTAGGAGTATTTACGTTTACTATGAAATGTATCTGTTCAATTATAACACGAACATGACACCTGGAAGGATGTACGACACACATATGTGAAATTTCATGACCCTAGGAGTGATCGGTCTCTCATAATTGCACCTATGACCAGCAATAGCGCCACAGGTTATCGAATGGTGACACGCCAACAAAAAATTACGAACGTAGGTAATTATTTATTTACAAGAAAGGTTAAGCTATAAAGCTGAAAATTGATTTTATAAATTATTATTTGTGGTATTATGTGTGCATATTTTTATGTAAATTTAACTGAAAGTTCTTTTTCATATATAATGATACTGATTGTACTTTCAAATAAAAAATACAACAGTATTATTTACACACTTTGTTTTATTTCAGTTCAAAATTAGGATATCTTAAAGATATTTTTATTGAAAGACTCTTTATAATAGCTGGTACTTAGATCCAACAATATTCTGCTGTAGGTATAGAGTAACTACATTATTTTTTCTCACTATTTACTATTTATATTTCCTGTACTTAATTATTATTAATTATTTTAGTTCGTTTAAGCGACAGTTATTTAAAATCCTCTTCGTCAACCATTATTGAGAGAGCGATAATGATTGAGAAAGAGTTTATTATTCCATGTTGCTTTTGTATGTGAGCTAGTACATATTTTACTTAATAATCATATAAAAGTGAAATTATACCGTGTGTCTACATTTATCTGTGTAAAAATCCGTAAAAACTTTATTCTTTAAGAGAATCCAACAAATATTTTCCTTTAAATATCATCCAAAATCGCTTTTCTCATCTTATCACGGCTCTTAAGATGGTGATTGAGGTCCTGCTATGATTTTTGTATACCCTATATAGCAGATCTCTTGAATCTTTTTGGTTTATCTTAGGGCCGGTATTATAATATTCTACAGGTTTTAATGGCCATCAAAATGTGTATTTTTTTTCTAATTTGAGCGACCCTGCATATTTTACAGTTTTCGAGATGAAAATGATGAGCCATGAAAAATGGATCACTCTGTATACATCATGTTTCACTAACTTTTTATTAGTTAAAGTTTTCATTGCATAATAATTTAGGATCACATTTAGTAATACAGAATGTCACTTATGAAATGTTTTACAAAATCTTCTAGAAGTTCTAAAGATACTTTCACGATGGACGTTGATGGTATTCCTAGTTTTGTTCTTAGAGATAGTGCGTATGCTCTTGCTGAGCCTTTGCATATATTATTCAATTGTATCATACGCCATTCTACCTTCCCGTCTTGTTGGATAAAAACATATTTGTTCTATACCGAAAAAGGGATTTTTCAGGGATGTATCCAATTATAAAGGCATTTAATTATTGTGTAATTTCTCTAAGGTTCTTGAAACTTTACTGTATGGTAAACTGTACTGATTCGCTAGGCAGCTTATTTTGCTACGTCAACACGGTTTTATGCAGAAGAAGTCAACAATATCTAATTTAGCAGTTTCCAATCAAAACGTTTCTGAAGTTTTGGATAATAGAGGTCAAGTCGACGTTGTCTACACCGACTTCCAAAAAGCGTTTGATCAAATAAATCACAATATATTCCTTTTAAAATTGGAAAGTTTTGGATTTTTTTGAAGCTTTGATTATATTCTTCGCTTCTTACTAAAAAATACGTACACTTTTGCAAACCGAGGGCAAGTCGACGTTGTCTACACCGACTTCCAAAAAGCGTTTGATCAAATAAATCACAATATATTCCTTTTAAAATTGGAAAGTTTTGAATTTTTTTTTTTTGAAGCTTTGATTATATTCTTCGCTTCTTACTTAAGCGATAGACATTTTTTGGTGAGATATAAAAATTTCAACTCAGATTCATTTCCTCCAACATCAGGTTTTCCGCAAGGCTCAAATTTAGGTCCCATGTTATTTTTATTTTTTTATTAACTATCTTTCTCATTACTTGCGAACATTTGTTATTTGCGGATGATTTGAAACTTTATTCTGAAATTAAATTTTCTACAGATTCTATTCACCTCCAAGAATGTCTTCATGATGTGAACTAAATCGTCTGAAACTTTTCTATTTATGAATACTCCATTGGTGATAGTGCCGTTTGTAGGGTTCATGTATTCAAGGGTTTGGGTATATATTTTGACAGTAAACTTGCTTTTATCGAACATATCAACAATGTTATTTCTAGTGCCTTTAAATCGTATGGCTTCATTTATTGCAACTGTCGGGATTTTTCAAATACAAACACCTTCAAAATCTTGTTTTGTGCTCTAGTGAGATCTAAACTTGAATACGGTTTGATAATATGGTATCCTATTTATCAAATTCATTGTCAGTATTTGGAATCAGTTGAGACACAGTTTTTAAAATTTATATCATTTTTGCAAAATAAGACCCAACTTGCCATCCTCCCAGAGGTTTTTCCCAGAATCAACTGCTTAACAGATTTAATTTTGATTCGGCAGAAACTAGACGGTATATTATGTTGATTCGATTTCTGTGTAACATTTTGAATAACAAAATTGATTGTACTGAACACTTAGAAAAAATAAATTTTTTGACACCCCGCTCTGTTTTACTGTGTTACCCCTCCCATAAACATTTTAACGAAATCTGCTATATCTTTGATGTGTGGTCTTTATAATAAAATTGCTTCTAACTGTGATATACATAGTGATTCATTAGAGTATTTGTAACTGGGTAGCTAGTTTAACGCGTGTATATTAACTATTAATTACATTTTGTTGATTTCATCTTGTTTGCATTATTGTTTTTTTTATTGTTATTTGTAGCAGATTTTATATTTGTAGTTATGTGCACCACAAATAATTGTGAATAAAGTTTATTAAAATTATTATTATTAAATAATCAAGAAACAAATTTTTTTATAAAAATTCATTTAATTGCAACAAAACCAGATTCGACTACAAGTCATTTTGATATACTGATAGTTTTACTATCATTATGACAGTATTATTAAATATGCAATTATTACGTTATCAAAAAATTTTAAATGTATACTAAAACTCATTTCATTGAACGAATTAATATCAGTTATTTATTTTTGTTAATATGAAAATATTTAAATTTTTAGACAGAGTGTACTTTAGAAAATTTACACGAGGTAGTTAAATTATCCAGTACTTAAGAACGGAGCGCCAAAGTCTTTGATTACTGTGAATTGTAAAACCCCTTTCTTTAATCGTAATCTTTTCGGAACTGGTTATTATTCAAATTAAATATTCCCTCTATGCAAACGGTACCTTTCCAGTAATTAATGGTCTAAATGCAAAGTAATTGAAGACTGTTTTGATGATATAAATGAATATAATAATAATACTGCCTGCGACAAATTCTTCGGAGATATTATTAACTAATCGGTTCGTTGTAAATTGAAACTATGAGGTTATATTTACAAAGGGACGGATTAATAATACCTGTTATAAAAGCTTTGTGATTATCAAACAATTATTAGTGATCTGTGCTTCTTGGTTGTGGGGGCATGGAGCGTAATTCCACTTATTGAGTTTATAATAATTACGTTAGTTAGTAAGTAATACATACATACATGATATGATCAATGTTAGCTCTATCATGTCACATATATGATTTGAAATAAAAATGTACCTATAGTCTGTTCAGAAATGAAAGAGAGTAATAAAAGCTTATTATGTATGCAAATCGTAAATAAATGTAGTACTGGTGCTTATATTCAATATTTTTATATTATGTATTATCGATATAGATGAGGTGTACTTTTAAAAAAACTTTGTGTGATCGAACCGTACAAAATTGTAGCAGGTAGCCAAAATTTAATCCTTGACAATCCGTCTTTGTCTATGCCGCTTCAATTCCCCTCTTATAAGTAAACAATATAAAAACAGCATTTCAAAACTTATTATCAAAATATTTATTTAAATTTAATGACTAGACTTTTATTCCACACAAAAATATATGTATTTTGAAATTTCAAATTATGGCGAGTAAATGTAGTGCTGTATAAATGCACAATAAAGAAAATAAAACAATAGGTATATTAAAATTCATCCTCTGAATATTCTGATGAATTATCTTCGTCTCCTAGATTGATAACGATAGGTTCCACAGTAACGTCAATTAAATTATCGAGTTCCCACATTTTCTCCTCTTCTTTTTGTACATAATGTATACATATTTGCCAGTTATCTGCAATTACGCGTTCAAGGAATTTTTTAACAAAATTTTCACGTCACTTAATTTAAACGTCGTAGGCGTCCGCTCGGTTTGCCGTGAATGGTAACTGGCATTATTCATGACAATTACAGACTGCGGAGGAATAAGATCCAACATCTGTGTAAAATACTCTTCGAAAACATTTGCCTTCATGTCTTCGTGATAGTCACCTGTATTTTTAGATTCAAATAAAAGTAAACCGCCGTCTACAAAACCACTACCTATATGTGTCACTATTAATCTTCGCCCTTTACCTGAAAGTGCCTTGAGCCTGTTGAAAGTCCATCCAAAAATGCTTGCCGAAAACTTTTTACATTTTTATCTTGCCATACTTTTGTTAAAGTATATCCCTCGTTGACCCAAGTTTCGTCTAGATAATAAGTAGGATCTTCGCCAACAAATAATTTCATCTTTATCGATAAGAACTGACTTCCTGTTCTGCTTTTCCTAGCAAAAATTCAACTCTCGTAAGACAGCCCATAATTTGCTTCTACTGATTTTTGGCAAATCGTTGTCCTCTGAAAGTTCACTTAAAATTTTGTTTAGCGTTGGTATTTCTTTTTTAAAATAAAATAAGTGTACTTTTCTGCGAATGACATTTTTGAAGAAATCATCTATAACGACTTTTGACCTCCCTGTAGATGATTTTGGGGGATTTACAGTATCTTGTTCATTTTTTGTTTCCTTTCAAAGTCTGTAGATAGTCGATTTTCTAATCCCTGTCATTTTCGAACACTTTTCCACGATGTCGTCAACACTGTTGGTATGATTTTGGTGTTTCAATGCATTAAATACATTTAATATAATAATCTTCTCATTCTGAGACAGCGCACATCTTTTCACGCGTTTAGCAGGTACGTAATAAGCTCGACATTTTACCCAAACAATATTATATCCACTGGCACAATAGTCGCTAAACACAAGTCGAATTTTACTCCACTGCACTAGCACGTCTTCGTATATTCAGCTCTAAGACTGGATTGATCTGTCACAATACACTGGCTTCTGCCCTATGATGTATCCAGTAAAATATACTAATGTACACCCATTGTTAGCATTAGTGTTACCCGATAATTACCTGAAACGAACAACAAACAGACTTATAGCAACTTTAATATTTTAAAAGACGTGTATTGAAATTATGAAGTAAGACCTTTTCAATAGCTTTATCCTTTTATTCAAAATAAATATAGTTATGGTTTCTGATTTCTGATGTAAATATTTGAATATATTCATTACTCATCAATGTACAGAATATCTCAAAGTTTACCTTATATAATATATTTAATAGATATAAACAATTCAATGCGAAACGTCGTGCCCCTTTTATAACTAATTTCTTCTTATATCTTCTTATAAATATTTTATTATTTTGTTGATAAAACATTAAAAAATATTACAGATAAAACTAACACTTTAAGACAAATAAAAGAAATTAATTATACCATAAAAATTCCATACATTCCTATATTATCAGAAAAGTTAAGAAGAATCGGTAATAAATTTAATATTCGAACAGTTTTTCAGACAACTAATACCTTACGATCATTTTGGCAAAAACGCGTCCAAAAAATGATATACAAAATTCAAACAATTGCATCTGCAGTATACCTTGTGAATGCAATAAACATTATGTTAGAGAAACGTCTCGGCCTAAGAATGTTACAGTTGAGGAACATAAAAATAATTATAAAAGAACGGGAATTTGAAAAATCCAAAATTTGCGAACACGCTTGGGAAAACGGTCATGTGATTCAATGGGGTTCGACAAAAATTTTAGAGAAGGAAGATAACGCGACAAAAAGAAAATTAAAAGAGACCGCGATTATTTTGTTAAACGGAGATAAGTGTGTGTCAAACTGTTCAGTAAACATCGATCATTGTTGGCTACAGTTGTATCAAGAAGAAGTAAGTAAAAATAAAATAAAAATCATTTAACATCTCTATGGAAGCAGATAAACAAATTTTAAACTGTCAAACTTGACATACGTTTAATATTTTTACTACTATTTTGAAAACGAATACAGAGAGTTTTTCGAAACGTCAATAATACGGAAGTGCGCGATAGTGATGTGGTTTTTGTTATTTTTTACTTATCTGCTTTTTTAAGTGTGATATTTTTTGTTTAGGCAAACTTAGTTTCAAAAATAACCCTTGACTGTTCCGTTTGGCGCAAGGGCTTATTTAATTAATTTTTATTATTTTTCAGAAGTGTGGCAAAAACCCAATAAAACTTAAGAAAAACTAAAATTATGCCACAAATAAATAGCTTCAGACAATATATTTTTAGATGATGGATGAACAATACACTTTTATATAAAAAGGTGGAAAATTATACATTTAGAGAATGCACGAACAAATTCCACTTAAAAATCACTCATTATATGACTGTAAAACTAATATTAATACATTTTTAAAATTGGTTTCTGTTACACTATTCAGATTAAACAAAATGAGAATATTTGAACCGATTGATGAACTCGTTAGAACATACATATGCATGCTCATTATTTAATTTTTTTACATACTGATAGTAAGTCATATATGTAAAATAATGTTAGTTATTGAAAAAGTTTTCTCAGTGAATTTTTGAATTGTAGTTATAGATGTAAGTATATACAAAATACAAGAAAATATAAATTATCCACCTCATTTTACTGAGTAGATATGTATATTTTAACCTAAAAATTACAATGTGTAAATTCATACAAATAATTATGATGTCGAAAATTTACTATGGAATTTGACATAACAGTTGTAAAATATAACATATTATAAAATTTTATGCAAGCATTTAAAAAACACCTAATTTAAAAGTATCATTGATTTAATAATATTTAAGAATTCAACAGAAAGAACAGACACATAAATAAGAATAATCAGAAAATTTTACGTGTTTTTCTCATTATTATTATAATAGCTAACAATTTTAAAGGAGTTGTTTCATGCTTTATAATAATAATAATAATAATAATAATTTATTAATTCCTTAAGTCATGACATCATGGATAGAACAAGTCATATATAAAACAATACAAGAGATAAGCTAAATCAATAAAGTAGCTTTGTGTTATTAATCTTACAGACTAATATTGTATATTATATAAATGTTTTTCATATATATTTTTTGGTATTAACAATATTGTGTGAAACTACTTTGCGGACTAAAACCCCGACCAGCGTTGAATTACACCCGCAATATCTACCCATATATTTTTTATTATTAGCTTTTGTAACATTTTTTACTATATTAGAAAGGTATTTTAAGCTAATGTAAATCAAATGTCCTACAATTCCTATCAATGAAGTCATATGCATGCTCTCTGATACCAAGCATCTAGGTATGCTAATGAACAATTCCACAGACAAAGCTCTATTTAATAATTATCTAAAAAAATTAATCTAGTTAAATTTAGTAGCTTGGTTTAATGAAAACATTCTATAAATATCTAAGTTCACTTTTGAAACTATGGGAACTCGGCAATTCAACCACAATAGATGAGATCTAACCTGTTTCTGTTGTATTAAGAACATATGATTTCCCTGAACCTAATGTTACCCATACTTAGCATTTCGTTTTATTATTTTCTTTGTTTGAGTTAACCCTCTCATCAGTATTCACAATGTCTCTTCTCATATCTCCAGAGGATATTTTACAGCACTGCCAGAAAAGCCAAAAGCCGGTCCTGGTCATAGGAAAAATGTTGCAGTGTTGTTTTTGCAAGATCATTTTCTGTTTATTTATGTAAAGTTAGGCACGGCTTGTTTTTAAATTCAGCAGCTTGGTGTGATGAAATCCATCAATGCACTCTTATTGGTGGTGGAAAGGAATAATACGGTAGCACAGGCGCTCAAAACATCTTGTACATTTAACCCAAAAATCAATCAGATATTCGTGATATCTAAGAAAAAATCTTCTATTTCAAAATTTTAGTAGAAACATGAAACAAAAAAAGTACTTTCTCAGCCTATAACTTCTAAGAAGTATGATTGTACTGAGTTGATTTAAATCATATTATTTTTGTTCAAGGAAGCTAGCTTTAAAGTTTGACCCATTCGTTACTGAACTGTCATCAGAGTATTTTCTTGAACAATCCATTAGGAGATAGGAAGAGTAACCAAAGCCTGTCGAAATAAATTATGTGGATTTTTGTAAATGTAGTTAATACTATCGCCCACAATTTCATTATTTGTTATATTCTTTTTACTACTTTTTTATACTAAACTTTCTTTACCTAGCGGCGTTTCCAAACTCTTAAAGAGGTGTCAATTACCTTGTCTTTACCTTTATTTGATAAAAATGTATTACCCAGTGGACAACATGCTAATTTTGAGGTTGCTTTTAGGTTTTTGAAGTCTACGAAACGGATTTTGTAGGCTAGATTGGCGTTATATTAATTTTGATAAAGTAAATATCGTTTGAAGTAAAGTGAATTGAACTAGAACGACTATTAGCGGCACGCGTCAATCATGTAAGACGGGGAGCGGCGCCTTTGAAGTTACCGAAAAGATAAACGATGTGTGACGTTATAATATTGGAAAAAATTAAATTGAGGGTAATAAATTGTTTGTGTATTTAATTTAACGGAACATTTCTAAGTCTTTTGAGGGCGATACCGACTACTTGATTTATTACATTATATCTGTCAAACGTGTTAATAAAAGAATTAACTTACCACTGTTACCGATTTATTAGGTTTATAACAATGGAGTGAAATCATTTTCAAGAATTTTCATTATTAGGGGTCTGGCAGGGCATATTATGGCAGTATTTAGAGCTTCTTTAAATAGAAGTGAATGTATTTTAATACAATAGACGTCGTTGTATTATGCAGATTAAAAAATTTAATCACACCCTTTGAGTGTCATTGCCAGGAAAACATCAAACGAAAATTCGCAAATACCGAACCTTACTCGCCTAAATATATTTTATATGCTTCAAACGGTTTCGTTTTCATTTCAGTAAAACACTATCTGCATTTACAGATTAAATGTAAAGACGATGGAATATTAATAAAATACATACAGTGTGTACGGTTTGTCAGGTTAACACCTCTGGAGGTGTAATAAAGCTGTGAAATTTCGGCAAGCCAATTTTTTTGCGATTAGTACCCTGAAGGGAGGTTAAATTTTACTAACCATTTTATTGATGTGACAAAAGCCTGGCCTACTACGATTTTTTGAAAGGGTCGTTTTTCATAAAGTGGTATTAGGCATTTTATTATCAAAAAGATAATATTACCAGGCTATTCAGCTCCAAGGCCAGGCTTTTGTCACATCAATAAAATAGTTAGTAGAATATAACCTCCTCTCCTAAGTATTAATTGTTTGTACTGGCTTGCGGGAATTTCCCAGCCTCCTCTCATTTCTAGAGGTGTTAACCTGAAAAACGGGACACACTGCATATACAGTTAAAACAATAGTGACAAACTTTCAGGATGACATTAATTTTCAGATATGCGTCTATAAAATTGCACCCTAAAACAGTAGTTCTCAACCTTTTTATGCTGTCGGCACATTTGTGGTGATAATAGGAAAATAATGAAACACCATCTCTCTTTTAACATGTTTATATTGAATTGATCAGTTTTTTATATTTAAAAGAAGCTAGATTCTTTGAAATAAAAAAACTAACGAACTTAAAAAATAGATAATACATACCAGTCGATACATATATTTTTGTCCTTAATAAAATAAACTAACATCCAAGATTAGACAAATCTATTGAAACAAATGCAAACACAAAAAAATAAGGACAAAATTATCTCTAATGAAAAAAATAACGACTTTTCTGTTAAAAATAAAATTTAGTTTATTATGACACACAATATACTTGTGAAAAATCTTTATTTTCCTGAGATATTTGGGCTTCTAGTTCTATAGATCTCTGCAATATTTGATCTTATATGAGTTAATTCTGTTCTTATTTCAACTTCCAAATTAGTTAATCTTTCCCCTTTTTTAGATTCATTGTTGGTCATTGTTGAAAACCCAATTTCACATAGATATAAAGTATAAAAGAGTAGCAAAATATTAAGTGCCTTTTTGGAAAAATCTGGATATTTCTCATGTACTAAAATCCAAAAATTTTGAAGACTTACAAATTTATTTCTTTAAATTTTATTTTTAATGCTGTCAGATGACAAAGAAATAAAATTTTTGTAACAGAAAATATATTGTAAACTATTTACAACTTTAAAATATACTACGTATACTGATATTTCTCCACACAGTGCTTCTGCCTAAAGATTTTACATTTTTACAGATAATTTGTCAAGTACCCTATATACAGAATGCACTAAAACTATAGACCGCCTCTTAGCGTCCTGTACTTTCGAAATAATTTTTACAAAGATAAATAGTTTTAAACATTTATAAACTGAACTATCTAAGCTTAGTAAATAAAAGGAATGTTTCATCCCGCATAGCTACTATCAAGTATATCGAAACTACTAGTAACAAAAAGTGGTATAACCAACATTGTTTTAGGTTTTTCAAATGTAAGGTTAGGATAGCAAAGGTTTGTATTAGAAACGCATTTTAAGTGGTATGTTAAGTGTGTAAACAAATTATCGGGAGTAATACCATAAGAGCTCAAATTTAGCAGGATATTTTTTTTGTGTCTTTTCGAACAGCTGGAGTTAAATTACCTACGAAAGTAAGTAAGAGAAAATAAACATAAAAAAATATCAGACTCAAAATCAAAGCTCGAATGGTATTTGATAAGACAATTTCATGAATAATGTGGTATTCCACATTGTTTTCACAATGTACTCTTCATAGTCTTCGCCATTTTTGTTTCTCATGTTGAAACCCCAATCCATTAATATCCTGGCCACATCCTCAATAGATTGCTGTGTGTCCAAATCAAAATTTCTTTCTTTACAAAACATTAAATTGCTTCCAAATTGATGATTAGCTTTTTTAGTATTTTTAGGGATACAATTTTCGATTTCGTTTACTATTTCTTTTTCACACGTATTACCAAATCGAGACATTTGGATAAATTTGTGATTTTGACATCTAACAATTTTAAACTGACGTTTTTGCGTTCGTCGATGAGGTTTTTTTATACATGAGTGGAATTGTCAATAACTATAATTTTGCTTAATTTTGCTCTATATGATTTATTTTTTCGATAGTATTTAATGGCACCCTGGCCCTGGCCTTTAAATTTTAAAAAACAAATAACAGCACTTAGTTATTTTCCACTAAGCATCAAATTAAGATGCACCATTAGTTTAGCACAAGTATTAAACGTCTAAATGAAAAATAATGATAAACGCTATAGCAATTTCGGAGTTTAAGGTCTAATTTGATTTCGTTGGAACGCTTTCAAATATTCAAGTAGCCATGCGCGTATATAAGAAGGTTGAAATTAATAGTTAATAGTGTAGAATAGATAGTCATGGGCAGAAGAAAGTTGACTATAGTTGACAAAGTTAATTGATGCGATAAACATTTGTTTATAATTATAGTTATTTTGTTCGGGTATGCGGTACGCAGCTAGTCGATTTGTTGCAGAAAAGAAAAATAACGAACATCGAATTTATAATGATCGTTGGAAATCAGAGTATTTAATCACAACAAACATATTTTATCAAAAAATCCGATACTAATAACTATGCAGTATTGCCGCTTATTATGAAGTAGCACTGGAAATTTTCAACGCGAAAAAACCTTTTAGTGATGGATGCGGTTTTCGCAACAGTGGATTATTTTTTTGAGAAACCTTTCCGTTTTAAATCGTCGACAAGAAACAGGTGATTAGATTTTAATGATATACAGGGTGTCTCATAATTAGCTGCCAACCCTGAACAGGCCGATCCTATGATCAAAACTAAGTAAAAAAGTTCATATGAACATGGGCCCGGAAATGCTTCCTAAGGGCACAGGGACCCATTGAAGAAGGAGGAATGGAAATCAGGTTTTTTGCAATATCTCTCAATCCCGTTGTGATATATGAATGAAATTTGGTATACACAGTTAAATTTTGATGAGCAATTTGATGGACTAACTAGACAACACCTTTTTAACGTAAAACAGTTCGGGAAAACGGAATTTGCTCCCGTACTCGCGTTCCGCCGCTGCAGCATTACCATCGCAAAAGCCATAAATAAATATCATATCAACTGACTCTTGTCCCGTAAATTCTTTCATTTTTTTCGCTTAGAACTATTAAATTGGCAATCGGGTTGACAATACTTTGACATAAGAATACCTTGAAAATTTTTTTTTAATTACTATGAAATTGACCAAAATGGGATTCATTCAAGAGCGATTTTCTCAGAAACCGTTAAAGATAACGATTTGAAACAAGAGTATCTTTTCGACGTAAAATAGTTCCGGAAAACGGAATTTGCTATCCAATTTGTTAAAAAATCAAAGATGAAAAAGTTACACATGCAAAATACCAAGGGACCCCCCGTACCCACCCCAATGAACCTTGTGGAAATAAATGGATTAGTCCATCAAATTGCTCATAAAAATTTGGCTGTATATATCAAATTTCATTCATTTATCACAACGCGATTGAGAGATATTGCAAAAAAATCATTTCCATTCCTCCCTCTTCAATGGGTCCCTGTGCCCATAGGAAGTATTTCCGAACCCATATTCATATGAACTTTTTTACTTAGTTTTGATCATAGAATCGGCCTGTTTAGGGTTAGCATCTAATTATGAGACACCCTGTATAGATAAATCATACAAAAAATAAAATGAAAAGAAGCGGCCCAGCGTTAGATATTTAAAGAACACCAGAAGTAGCTAAGAAAATATTAGATTTAAAAACATTGTAGAAAACATACAGTTTATCTTGCGGAAGAGAAAATCAGAAAAGTCTAAGTAAGCTGTCGCTAAAACCCAAATGATGCAATTTATATATATATTAATAATTCGTGATTAACTTTGTAGAAAGCCTTTGAGAGTTCTCCTGCTACAACAGTGAACCTGAAGGAGTCTATATTTTAGAATTAAATTCTCTTGTGGGTAAAAGGAACCATGATCCTTTTTCTTGGATCCTTTTGCTCAAACCATAAAAACCGTATATTTAACTTAATTAATTGTGTAAAATATCAAAAAATTTGATACCTGTTACCTTTCTCTGCTGATATACACTGTTATAAAATTTAAAGACGTTTAGATTATGAGACACAATAATGAAGTGGACAGTAAGGGACTCAATTACAGTGTTGTCAGTCTAATATACAAGAAAATACCAGGTGTTCAGCATAAGAACCGACACAGAGCATAGTATATGTAAGGGGTCCCAAAATATTGCAATTTAGCCTTATTCCAAATTTGCACACAGGCGAAGTTACAGCCCTTCAAAATGCGGGGCCAAATATTTCGAAAAAAATTAATATTTCTAAATTACTTGGAATAACCAAATTTGGTACATGATTTAGGTTTATTATTGGTCTTCTTTAACAATGAGTTCCAGTAAATTGAAACACTATAATGTGTTCATTGGGAGTGAGTCACCTCTAAACTTATACTATTTTTTTTCTATTGATAAAATTGAAAACGAATGATAATATCCCACGCGGAATTAAATTTAAAACAATTTTTACTTTTGTTAAATTTTAAGAAACATTAAGGTTTTCTAGGAAAATTGCATTCATTAAAACAAGATTTTAATAGTGTTTATTAGAAGAAACCAAAAAGTGAGTAGTAATAATAAAATGGCGAAGGCGCTGGTATTACACAAACACATAAATTATTGAGAAACGAACACACACTAAGTATACACATTGTAAATTCATACATTCCTTGCATACGAGTATAACGATTTGTTTCTGCGATTGTAATCTAATGACTGTGTAAATATTTTGAATTTACCTACTCATCATTCACCCCTCAATCGGAATCATCGTTACTGAACATTATTCAATGTTTATAGTTGTTATCTACCGTTATTTTATTTAACCTAAAATAATTCTTGGTGTAATGTAACATTAACATGAAGTTCTTCTAATGATAACTTAATTATGTAGGTATATACGTATTTGATTGTTAATTTTTTTACGTTGCATTGTGTGGGAATAATTTTTATGAGACTTGGCATATATTCTACTTATTATGTTTATTGCATTAAACACAGAGATATCTAATCAAGTGACAATTAGAACTCTTCCGCTTCCTCACATACATGGATAATTATAGCTGCTATCTAGTATTTTTACCCCTTTTAACAAAAGGTCAGATTTCTATCCATATTATTCATTAAAGATATTGTGCGAGTTGAAAATATGTTTTTTTTCTTAGTACATTATATTTTAGAAAACAACATTTAAACGTGAAAATAATAAGGCAATGTACAGCCTTACTACGATCCATTACGGGACATCCTGCATAACGCAATGGAACAAAATGTTTTATTTGGTAACTATATTCCAAACAAATAAAACATTTGATTAGATAGATAGAGAGTTCTTTATTTTTCAACAGGTAAGTACATCCAATAATAGGAAAATGCTAACATATTTTAACTAGTAAAAAAGTGTTTGCAAAAGCAATCTTAAACAAAGGTAATAAAATAAATGAATATGAAATATATATACATATACATCAACGAATGATTACATATTATTTTTCAAGTCCAAGAGATATCTATGTATAACAGACAATGGTGAACAATTAAAATCACATCAAACGCACAGATCAAATAAATTTCTAAGACCTTTATTTGGGTTAAACGGTTCGAACCAAAGTTATTAGTATTATTTTATTTACGCAAACGATAAAAATTATTCTATTGCATGAAAGACACAACAGAATATTTATTAATATTTAAGCTAAGATGATTAAACTGACACCAAGCACATACATCATCAATATAATTTTGTAACAACAGAGAGTCATCAATATCACAGTAAATTTTAAAATCATCTGTATATAATAAAGGTCCCAAATTCAACCCCTGGGGTACTCCTTAAGTAGGCGTTATAAAAAAGGAACGATAACCTTCATATTCAATATACTGACTTCTATCAAAAAGATATATGATCTGAACAATGAGATAAGCTTAAACGAAAAATCAAGTAAATTTAGTTTTTTTAATAGAATATATGTCTATTCTATCAAATGGCTTCTGGATATCCAAATATAAAGCAGCTTGACCTATATCATCTAATATCACAGTTATTCATTAGGTAAAGCAAGCGAAGTTTTCAAGACATGACATTTTTCAATAGATCCATGCTGATCTGTTGACAAGATTTCTTAGTATTATTGTAAATACATTGATAAACAATAATTTGCAATAATTTAAAATAATTTGGAAAAATTATACAATACAGAAATAACTCTACAATTTGAAGTTTCGATGAATTGCCATTCTTTTGTATTGGAGACATTAGTGACTTTCCACGTAGTAGGAAAAATCTTCGTGCTGAGAATTAAATTAAAAATATTGACTAAAGGCTCTAATAAATGTCTAATAGTGCCTTTGACCAAGAAGCTAGGTATTTGGTATGGGCCTATATTTAGTATTTCCTTGAGATTCCTAGATGCGCTAATAACATTAGTTACTTTAAGACAAATAACAGGTAAATTACAATAATTATAATTATTCTCTGAAAAATTATAACATAGCCCAGAATTAGTGACATTATATAGACGAGAAAAATTGAACGCAATAAATTAAGGAACAAAAGCAAAAACCATTAATTAAAAATATATGAGTGAAACATTGTGGGTGTAATTAAATGTTGACACTGCAATGATTGAACCATTAGTTTGTACAGTCGTTAGTTTCACACAATATTATTAACAGCCATTTTGTAAAAATATGCATAGAAAACTATAGTATAAAAGGGAACTTAACAATTGATTACTTTAAATCGGAAAAGTAGATCACATTATTTTTTAAGCCGAAATATAATATCTAATGCAGTTTATTTTTTAAGATAATATTTTAAATGATGATAAAATTTAATATGATTCAATAAATATTGGATTTATCTAAAACTGATAAACCAGTTCCTAAACAATTATTTATTTATGTATTTATTTATTTATTTATACGATTATCCAAACAGAGCAAAGATTCTAATTATAGGGTAGGAGTAGTCGATACTGGTGGTATACATTAACAAAAAAGACAAAGTTATCAAAATGCTATAAAGTAATTAAAACTAAACAGAAACATTAAAAGACAAACAAATAATACAGTTTTCTTAATATTAGCATTAATAATTATCTAATGCTAATAATACTATTTTTCAAATTACTTGTACTAATTTACTTAATTGTACTAATTAGTACAATTAAAAATATCAATTTCCCTTGCAACAGAGTTGTAATTAACGTGCAGTAGCAGTGCTACCTCTAGCGTCCATTCGCTACTCCATGCTGGACTAAAAAGTCACAGACAATAAGCGCTCTACATCGCCGTAAAAACCATTGACAGTTAGCGACCTCTACCGCGAATCGGCGATAACAATATGTCGTAAACACAGAACTCCAGAAAATAATTATTACTCTGCGGACCATAGCCCCGACCAGCATTGAGTTACACCTGAAAAACCTCTAGCAACAGCTTGGTGTTGCGAGGTAAATGTAATTTTCAGACATTACTTACAACGGTGAACACTTGAAAATATTGGTTTTCGCAAAGTTACTAACTAAAAAATGAAAAGCGACAAGAAGTGAGGGACAATCAATAATACGGTGAATAAGTTTATATAAAAACATAACCGAAAGATAATTTCTTCTGCAGCTGGGTTGGAGTGAAATTAAATCTGGATATTAATATACAGTGCTTTCGAAAAGTAACGAATAAATTCATTATTTTTGAAATTGAAAAGTTTTCGAAAAAATCCCCTGACACGTCGATTTTGTTTTTAAAATAGGCACTTTTTGACATACGACCTACATTTGTGACGTCATCGTTGTTCGAGATATGACGTCATCGACAATTTTTTTAAACAGCAACCCCCAATTTTGACCATGCCATTTGAAACAGCGTATCATTCTACATACGCGTCGTCAAAAATCATCGTTGCCTGACAGTAGCCTTAGCGACCGAGAATGTTTTTTTTTTTGCTGTCAGATACAAACTTGAAATCGTACTTTATTAAATAGCTTTTTTTCTTTAGTTTTATTGGGTTTTGCCACACATCTAGATATACAGTGATTTAGATAATAGTTTTTTTTTTGTTTTTTGAGTTATTTCTTTAGTTCTTATCTTTTGTTTGGCAAAAGCAATGCGTTTGAAGTGTTTATTGAGTAGTAACTTTGTCATTTTATATGAAAAAAATGGAAATTAACTGAACGAGAACAAATTGAAATTCTTTTCATGATCGGATGTGGAGACAGGATGCGCACCCAAAAAGAAGTAGTTGAATTGTTCAATGAAACTCATCCTGATCGACATCCCATTAGCCAAAGCATGGTAAGCAATATTGAGTCTAAAATCGTAACTTTGGACATGTTCGTGATCTTCCTAAATCTGGTCGCCCGTCAAAATCAGTAGATGATGAGCTTAATGTTTTGTTGGCAATACAAGAAAATCATCACTTAACACTTAACCAATTGATTCTGATTTCAATATGGCAGCGTCCACAGTTCACGAAATTATGAAAAAAACCAAAATATCATCCTTATAAGGTATGCCTTGTTCATGAGGTATCTGAAGACGACTTTGATCGGCGAAATCAATTCTGCGAGCAAATGCAAGAGCTATGCAATAATGATAATAATTTCGTAAAAAACGTAATTTTTTCTGACGAGGCTACGTTTGTTTTGAACGGCCATATTAATAGGCAAAACTGCCGTTATTGGGCTACCAAGGATTCCTGATGGATGATGGAGTATCACACTCAAAGTCCCCAGAAAATAAATATGTGGTGCGGCATAGTCGACGGAAGAATTCTGGGTCCCTATTTCTTTGACGTCAACCTAACTGGTGCAAAATATTTGGATTTTCTTCGAGACGACCTCATTCCTGAACTAATAACTTTATATCTATATATAGAGGAACATGTTCTTCCAAGAAATGACATTTTCTTTCGACAAGATGGTGCACCACCCCATTATGCAACACCTGTCCGTGCGTATTTAGATGAGCTGTTTCCCTATTGTTGGATAGGGAGGAGGGGCCGATAGAGTGGCCAGCAAGATCGACTGATTTGATACCTCTAGATTATTTCTTGTGGGGATACTTAACAAGCAAAGTATACGTTACTAGACCGGTTAATTTAGAAGATTTAAAAACAAGAATTCGTCACGAGATACATCGTATACCTCCTGAAGTTATTAATAATGTTCAAAAAGAATTTATTAATCGTCTTGGCTATTGTCAGGCAGCCAACGGTGCACAATTTGAACATTTAATTTATTCGATTTTTTACATAATCATTATCATTTTCAGTATTGTGAAAATTAAATTTTAAAATCTTCAAACTTTATTTCCTTGAAATTTTTGTTATGTAACACCATAATTTTTTATGATGTGTATCTAGAATGACACGCTCGTTCAAATTGCATGGTTAAAATTGGGGGTTGCTACTTAAAAAAATTGTCGAAGACGTCATATCTCGAACAACGATGACGTCACAAATATGGGTTGTATGTTAAAAAGTACCTTTTTTAAAAACAAAATCATTTTTGAATGTTAAGGAATAACTTATTTTGGGCACGCCATGTGTTTAAAAGTATCCTGAATTGAATCTACAGAAAGAAACAACTTTAGATTTAATAAAAATGATAAACAATAATGGTCCCACGACAGAACCCTGCGCGACACCTGATATAGCAGATACTCTGTTAATGCACAACATTGGTTATTTTTATCATCTAAGAAACTCGTATAGACATGCGAAAATAAATACAAAATGTTAGTATTTACGCAGTATATTATTACAGAATAAACCCAGTTTACTTTTCCTCTCACCTATGCACTAAATAAAAAAAAATGGGTTCAGTAAATCGAGTTTCGAATCTGGAACAAAGGTTAAAATTAATTTATATTTAAGTACGTACAAAACAATAAATATTGTATACATCATTCTTTTGTAATGATGAATTATTAAAAAATATGCATTTCATTATACTAACACATGCATGTCTAGATAATGATTACCATATTATATTTGCCTAAGACAAATCCGAATCTAAATAAAAACTACAACTGTCACTTGTATACACTGTACGTAACGTAAATCATGCATGTTTTATTATTTAAATTGTTACAATGATTAAATGATAATAGGTTTTGATAACACTGGTAAATAATATTGAAGGAAGCACAGACAATACTTCGATATTCACAATAGTTAGTCAATGTGAAGAGCTCAAGACATTTGTGTGTAACATGGATTATAATGCCAAAGAACTCGATGAGAAGCATGGAAACTTCGAAACTGTTTACAAACCCCTAACCTACAAAATATCAGAGCCTCATCCCTTAAAGAATGACGGACAGTACAGGAAAATAAATAGTTTATTCTTATACATTTCTTCAATTACAGGTATATTATGATAACAAACATTTATAAAGTAGAACTGTGTCTCTAATTTGATTTTCTATGTAGTTTTGTGGACTTATTAAAATTTTGTTTAGATTCTCAATGCACTAAATTTTTTGTTTTATATTGACGAATGTCTTTAAGAACTCATCTAATAATTTAATATACTGAGTGACAAATGTAAACATCCTTTAAATATAATTTTATTTTGATAATTTTTTGACTGAAAGTAAAAAATAATAAAAATTTTTTGGTTTATCTGGTAAAATTTTATTGGAGTTTGAATAGATCTTACCTACTTTAATAACGTAGTCTGTTTTAAAAATTTCTGCTCACAGTTGTGTTGTAAGTACAAGCACGACGTCGGCTGCCTCTCGCTATTTTTAACGGCTGTTTATCTGTTTTCAAAATTATTCGATTATTACTAACTGAAAAAAGATATAAGATTGTAGTGAACAAAAAATACATTCGTACAATAAGAATGAAGTCAAAAATTGTTCTCACTTTTCAGCAATTTTAAAAAGTGATAGATAGTAGTCTCAGGTAGGTTTTCCTGGGAATACCATATGTATATAGACATTTCTATCTACTGAAATGCTCAAATTAAGAAATCATATTTACCTCTTATAAATTATACCTGTTATATCTGAATTTTACTTTAAATATTTGCTATCTTAAACCAATTATATATGTTGTAGGCATTAGCTATCTAAGAATAGCAGTCTGCTGAGATTAGTGACGTGGTATAATTTTATTAGATATTAACAATTGGTATTTTCTAAAAACTTAATCGTTTAAATATATACATCTTATACTTTAAAGAAAATCTGTTTAAAATAAAAAACATTAATACAGTTTTCATACTTTTATTATCTTTTATATTTAGATACATTTTTAATTATTCAAATAAAATAATGTACATAATTTAAATTTATTTATATTGTGTCTATCATAAAAATATTTTATATTTTAAGAGCAGTATTTAAAAAAGATTACCTATTCTAAAATTTTATTTACATGATGACATAGAAATATTTAAATGTAATTATTTCGTCATTACTAATATTTCAAAATGTTTCCAAGATAAAATAAATTTATGTAAATGTATACAAATCTTTCATAACCAAAATGTACAGGGAGTTTGATTTATGGCCAGTATTCATCTAAATAAAAGATACCCTTTTATTAATTTAATAATGTAGTTTCCTCAAAAATTTCAAATTTTAAGCCACCTGCGTTTCTTTTTTGGTGACACTTTCTGAAAGAATACCAGTAAATTTTTATTAATCTACTAATACTGTTAAATTATTAACTGTTAACTTTGTTATTAAAAGTATGCAGACAGAATGTCTTATGCAAAAATTGCCTTTTTTCTACAATTATTAACAAAAGTTAAAAGAGGAAAAATATTCAATCTTAAAGTAAATGAAAAAATATCCGAAACTGCTACATTTTCAAATTTTGTCTATAAAATTTAAAAATGTATTCTTTGTATTGGAACGGGATCTCAAAAAATAATTTATTATTAGAATTCGAACAAAAAAAGCCTAAAATAATTTTAAAAAATTGACCCATGGAAATTTTTGCCTGCTTAGGACTTATACAATTATATATATAATGTGTGTATATACATTCTGTATACACAAACAGTATATAGCAGTAGTTACAGTAGTAGTAGTAATGATACATGGATTTATTGAAATTAAAATCAAATAATTACAAACTTTTAAAAATAAATTAATTAATTAGGTAGTACAATGTTAGAATAAATCTTTTGTTACAGAAACTATGTATTTACGTTTTGTCTTTATGAAACGTATATGTTACAATAAATATCGGAATTCAGGCCATTTCTGTTTGGTCTAGTACAAACTAAAAATCACCTGATTGTTATTAGGAAATACCCGAATAAAAATTTCAGAAGTTTCGATGGTCAGTACTATTAACAAATAAATAACGTAGTTACCATTTTGTTGTTTATTACTGTTTAATAAAACTATATTTTTTGTTATATTATTTGTCATATTTACCTTTAACAAATGTATTCTATTTTAGGTTTATAGGTAACTTTCAACTCTTTGAAATATAGCGCTTTTAAAGATAATGTTTGCTTTGCTTCATTCTATTACCCTGAATTATTTTTCCTAATACAATGCTTTTTTTCAATAATTTAAATCGTATATTTCCCACCTTTAATGAGGCTATTTTAATTTGTTCTAAACATTATCAAAGCTCCTAACAACGACAGCAACTTTTAGTATGTCCTAGGCCATATGGAATAATGATCGGTAACATTCCTCCCGCCTCCTTTTATTTTAAATAAATGTTTAAACAAATTTTGTACAGAAACCAAGGGGTTTTTATTATGAAATATTTCAAAAATTATAAGTGTATTATTTCATGTTGGTACAAAATGAAAACTATTTTACGAAAAATGACATAGGCTAAAATTAATTTTTAAACGACTCTCTTTTTTTGTAGCTGATCTTTTAATGTTTGACTGTGGATCTAATATGACATGGACTTCCTCCGCCATTTCTACATTACGTTCGAAGGATTTAGATATCAATCCCCTAGGGGTACCGGTGACAACTGTGCAAGAATCCTGGATTGCAGCACTAATAAATTTGGGAGCAGCCGTTGGACCACTAGCTTTTGGAAAGCTTCCCGACCTTTACGGAAGGGCAAAAGTGTTGATGCTGATAGCTGTGTTAAAAATTATATCCTACGTTATACTTGCGTTTGCACAGGACATAAATCTTTACTACCTGGCTCGGTTTATCTCTGGGATTGGTATGGGATTGAGTTTTGCTCTACTGCCGATGTACACGGGAGAAATTTCCGAGGATCACAATAGGGGAAGGTTGGTTTCGATAATGGGTATATTAACAACGTTAGGGATGCTGTATTCACTTATTATTGGTCCTCTTTTGCCACTGAAGATATTTACTCTTTCCTGTATTCCTTTTGTAGTTATTCCTCTCGTCGGTCTTTTGACCTTCATTCCAGAATCGCCAGTATATTTGGTAACCGCGGGAAAGTTGTCAACTGCGAGGAAGACTTTGATGAGACTCAAAAATTTAGATTCTGAATCGGCCGAGAAAGATTTAATGCAACTGGCGAGAAATACAGAGAGAGAAAATTCTAGCAAAAGCAGTTTTACATATATTTTCAAGACTTTATCGTTACGAAAAGCAATAATAATTTGTTTGAGTTTATGTTCTCTGCAGCATTTATCGGGTATATTTCCCATCATGGCTTTTATTGGGCCTATTTTTGATGTTACTGGGAGTAAAATTCCTACAGACCTTTCCGTAATTATGGTTGCAGTTATACAGTTTATTTCTATTATACTGTCATCGCTTCTTATTGAGAAAGTAGGAAGAAAGCCCTTGCTGTTATCGTCAACAATAGGAACTTCCATAACACTTTTATCCTTAGGTCTGTACTTTTATCTAAAGGAAGGAGGATCTCCATATATACAGAACATTTTTTGGTTGCCAGTCACTTCCCTTACTATATACATGATTAGTTTTAGCATCGGTCTATCAAATGTACCCCTGACTATAGTAAGTGAGGTATTTCCATCTAACGTGAGATCAACCGCTTCATCATTTGTTGCCTTTTTTGGAGCCTTCACTGGTTTCACAGTGACTTTCATATTTCCATTAGTTATGACTTTTCTTGGCGGTGCTAAATGTTTCTGGTTGTTTGCAGGATTTACCTTTTTAGGCACAATATTTATTTACGTTGTAGTTCCCGAAACTAAAGGAAAGTCTATTTCGGAAATACAAGCAATGTTAAGCAAAAGTCGAAAATAATGTAGGTATAATTTGTATCATGTATTTTACTAAATATTAACAATAAAAATATTTATTTTTGTTTTGTTATTTGCAGTTATTTTCAAATTATAACTTTTGCTTGTAATTTGTTTTTTTTCATGTGTACACCTTTCAGCCTTCTCCTCTTGTTTAATTTAATTTTATCTAAGAAGAAATTGATAGCTCTAAATGTTATGCGAAATCCAGCTTTTCATGATCTTTAAGATGTGATAATTTCGGGACATAATGCTCAAAGATAAAGCGACACAACAATTAAATATCCTTGTTTTCCACCAATTACTCAGTCGATTATTATAAAGAGGTTAATGCAGAACAGTCTTTTCTGACAGACAATAACGAAAGATCGAATGATTTAAGTAGAGTTGCATGATCAAACCCTCTAGGAGGCTAATAACCATTTCATTTAAATTCCATAAACTTTAAGTAATTACGCTATACAGATTTTACATGCTGAATAGAATTTTGATACAGCAATAAATGTTACATACAAAATCTTAAGAGTATTTACATCTGAAAATTCACCCCAATTTCTAATAAAGTATCCTAATAACCTACAGGTAGATGACACTGTTTCTGAGATATGATCATTAAAAGTAAGACCTCTGTCAAGAAATTACTCCAAAATCTTTAAATGTATCACATCTTTCTAGTATAGTTTCATTCAAGGAGTACACAAATACAGGATTATATTTTCTGTGAAACGAAACAACCTTACACTATATCGTTGATAAAAATAAGAAACAGTAGAGGCCCAAGTTAGATCTCCTGAACTCCTGAAGTTGATATATAAGCTTCAGATCTTATATCTCCACATTCTACGAACTGACAATGATTTAATAAATATGACTTCATTAAATTTAATAAAGGATATGAAAATCCAAGCGATTTAAGTTTTGACAATAATATAAAATGATCAATTCTATGAAACGCTTTTCTATTGTCAGTATAAATTTCTGAAATGTGAGTTATGCACGTCAAGTTAGTTACGGTTGATCTGTTTGACATAAATCCGTGCTGATATGGTGAAATTGAAGACTTCACTGCATTGTAAATGGTATCATATAATAATTTCAAGTAATTTTCCGAAATTACACAAAATAGCTATTGGTGTGTAGTTGTCAATAGATCATCGATTTCCACACTTATGTATGGGACAAATCTTAGCCGTTTTCCATACATCTGGATATGTTTCGGTTGATAGAATTAAGTTGAACAGATGACCAAGAGGTGCATTAAAACAATTAAGAATTTTGATGGAAACGTTGTAGCATATCCAGCGTTACTGCAACCTCTTTTCAATATTTTAAATTCCACATAACTTGCAAGACGAAGCAGTGTATTTTTCAAAACTGTTGTTTTCTAAATGTACAATAATGAATAAGCGAAGTATATAAAATAATATTGGGTCATTTACACTTACTTCTGCAAAATATAACAATTTTGTTGGACATTATTAGATACATCTTGCTGCAAATTCACAATACATTATATAAATACATAAACCACTTGTGAATATGTATTTTTTCGGAGTATAACAACATTATAATAAGCATAAAATTCAATTTTGCAACATTGCAACATATTTTTAATAAAAATTAACTATGTCGTTTGGCATGAAAGATGTAATTCTACTATATTTGGAGTTTCTTGTAGCACAACCTGCATGGCATTTTTTATACTAATATATGGTGTGAATAACATCATTTTTATCAGTGCAGGTACTTATTAAAGTATATTTTTTGGTTTTATACGTTCGGATAAGTTAATAAGTAATTTACATTTAAGAAAAAAGTACAAAAAAGTAAAAAGTACTTGTACTTGTCTTAGAAGATCTTTGAAGATACCTAAAGAAAAAAGTTAAGTTAACCAATTATTTAGAGTGGACATAGTTTATTTTCCTAGTTTTCACTGACAAACTTTTAATAAAGGATAAAAGGATGTTTTGGTAGTAGTTCTTTCAATATTCTGTCTTCTGGAAAACAATAACTATCAATTTTCCATACCACTGAAACTTTGTTCAAAAGTTGAAACGATCTCTATCATGCATGCACTCAACTTGTCAATCTAATGTTTATTTAAATATCTTTTGAAACATCTATGGTAAGCTTATAATTGTAGAAAAACATTGGGCCTCTGAATAATACATATAACTGGTATATATAAAACCACAGTAATATAGCACCTAATGACTGTAGATATTATTTACATAAATAATAAGATATGCTGGCGGAATAAAAAATAAGGCAATTTGTAAATAAATAATGTAAATAAATGCGTGTATATTGACAGAAAGTAACGATTACTGCAAAACAGTAATGTTGTAACTGTTAGTAAAACAATAAAAACTAACCTGGATATTTCAGTGCGGTCAAGTTAGGGTGGAGTTATACAAAATACATTATTTTGATGTTTTAATGTTCAATAAACTTGCATATTGAGGATTGTTTTTGACCAGTGCTAGCCAATAAGGACCGCAAAGGACCCGTCGTCCTTTGCGCAGGACTATAAGGGCGGGGAAAAACTACAAAGCAAACGCCTTCGGTGTCATAATAGATTCATAGCAACGTTATATTGCTGTAATATTATAATAATGACATTTGAATTCTTACATGCTATTTCTATTGTCAGTATTTATCCAGGTGACTGGAAAACGTCGTCTAGAGACTCATATAATTTCAGTTTCAGTACAGTTTCAGTTCTGTTGCTAATTGTTCTTTGTCAGATTGGTCCGCTTTTGTTTATTCAACTGTTGACTAATGTTTTTGTTCTACAGAAGGTGATATTTGTGATTTTTCAACATGGATCCGCAAAATTCGCACTACCATTTTGGCGAAGGCGCCGGCACTAGTCCCCTCTTACCCGTGTCGGCATTTTCGGCTTACAGTTTACTAAGAAACTGTAATTATTTATTAACGTCCCAAACACAAGGTTTGTATTGAGGAGTTTTCTTAAATGCACTATGATAGCAAAGTAACACTCATCACATACTTAGATATTTGTTTTCGAATTCTAAAATAAGTAGGTAGCTATAAGAGGTACTTGAAAGAAGCTAGGAAGAAGCTGTAAATAAGTAACCACTTCATATGTTTTACAAAATAGAAGAGATAAGTAAAAAGAGAAGCTTTAAAATTATTAGTATAAATGTAAAAAATTTAAAATAGCATAGTTAACAGAAGAAAACATAAACATTATATAATGTAAATTAATATATGGCAATTTTTTTTTAATATTGCTACTAACAAATAATAGAATCTCCATTAGTCCATGTAATATTGACTTTAACAACCCCTCTTTAATTATTATGTGCTAGAAATAACGTTTATTACAGAAGTATTTTTAGAAAAATATTTTAAAAATTGTTGTTGATAACAAATTCATTTATGATTTTGTTTCGAAATATGTAAGTAGGTATGCATTAAAGAAATGCAGTCTAGTTTCCTAATTATTTAAAATTAACTAAACATATATACCACATTACTTCTTTCGACTTACAGCTTTATCGTGTATAATAAATAATAACTATTTTAGCTATGCTGAAAGCATAATCTTCTTAATAATAAAATAAATTAATATATGAATGTAGAGAAATTAGACTCAATAAAATAAATATCAATTCATAATTTCCTTATTATTTACAAAAAATAGATAGATGTTTCATTATTTAATATACATAACAATGTATCTGATCTAGAAGATTTTTTAAATGAAACAAACTTTGTTTCTATATTTTTCTCTGTTATTAGCATCATAAAACGCCAAATAACATATCCTGTCCGCTTCAATTTTGAAAATATTAAAATTTTTGATATAAGATGCTTCATAATGACAACTTTCTTCTATTTATTTATCTATATTTATACCTTATATCGAGTCTATCTATTAACCTGTCTTTATATGTATTTTGCTGTTTCAAGTTTTATTTAGCATTCAAATTAAAAATGTATTATTTATAGATACATTAACAGAAAATCCAAACTACAGATTATGAAAACCAATAAATACTTTATGTATATGATAATACATACAGCTATGGTCCATATTTTAAATATTTCAACGGAAATTTTTATTCAATTAACTTTTACAGTCATGTACAAGTCTAAAATATTTTTCCGTGATCTCTAATTTCCTTAGATTTGCACTGATAATTTTATACAAATTATTATAATTTTCTCTGACCACATTTATTCATTTTAGAAACAAACATCTCTGGAAATTAGAGAAGCATGAAATATTTAATCACGCTTTTAAAGTAACATGCAAGCATTTAAACATGATTTCAAAGTTATTTTATTATAACTATAGTTCATATTTAATTTACATTGTAGGCACTTATTTGATCATATTACCTAGTTGTTTCAATATATATAAAATGCTATATTTGGTGTAGATAAGTAACTACCTATGTTACAATCATAGCAATAATTTTTGACAACTATTATACCTACAAAGAAAGTTTAGATATGTTTCTATTGTTTGCATTTAGGTATGCTAAAGGATATAATATAAATATTTAATCTTAAACTTTACAAAAGCAAATATAAACCAATTTTCCTATCAATGAAGTCATACGTATGCTCTCTGATACCAAACATCTAGGTATGCTAATAAATAATTCCATAGACAAAGTTGTATTCTATATCTAAAATAAAAATGAATCTAGAATTCTATAACACACTTCTTTAAGATCACTTTTGAAACTCAAAAATTCAACTACAATAGATGGGTAGATCTTTTGGGTGTAATTCAATTCAGCTTTAGTTCATAGAGTAGTTAGTTTCACTTAATATTGTTAATACCTAATAACATACATACCTCAAAAATCTGCAAAAGCTCTTTGCTTTTAGTGAATAGTGAATATTTGTCTCATATTTTATTTAAATTTCAGACGCACATCTGAAACCCTTTAGAAATCCTGTATCCTCAGAGTTTCATCTCAGATCGCCGGTGGTTGAAGAAGAAAAAGCTTATTTAAATTTCCCCCCCAAAAATTTTATACCAACACCTTCCACGTTTTTTGGATACTCTCATCCGATTCATCTGCTACAAAATGATCAAACACGTAAGTTTAAATTTTATCTCTTTTATTATCTAAACACAAAACATTAGATGAGGTTCGAACCAGGACTTGGAATTCTGCAAATTTGGCCGTTTTACGGCAATATTCAACAATTTCTAGATTGATTGCGGTGCCAGTTTAGGTTTCTTGACGTTTCGAGAGATATATCGCTCTCTTCTTCAGAAGGAACTGTGAAACTAGATATTATATTCTCTGGTCACTATTTTATGTAATGTTCCTGTGCATGGTTTGAAATTAATAGCCTGTGACAGTCCAGTTCTTGATTTTGCAGTATGTATATACTTATCAAAAACCTGAATTTTGTCACAGTACATTAGAACCAACGTGTCACCGTCTTCCAAAGAATGGAAGAAGAAGTTATCTTAAGGTAGCATAAGTATTACGGCCAAAATTCCATAATCACAGAATACTAATCAGAAAACGACAAAAAAATAAAATATTTCAATACTTTCTACCGACAACACACAAGTATTAGGAAGAGCCAAAATTCCATAACCACATTTGGCTAATTAAAAAACTGCAGAAAAATAAAATATTTTAATACTTTCTGCCAACAAATTAAATGCAGTTTGTAAACAACAGAAGACATGTTCAAAATGGGAAATCTACTGGAGGATCCAGTGTATAAGAACATCAAAGACGATCAGAAAGAAAGTTGACAAAGGCGTCGTCGCGTCTGCAGTTTGAGCTTCCAGTATTCCTAAGAAACTCTATTGTACATAGGCCTGTTTCCAACTGATTCAAACACATTTCAAATTTACTGCTGAATCTACAAATGTAACGTATCAAAAGTCAGTGCATTACGATTAGTCATCCACTTACTTTTTCAATACGTGTGACAACTCAATACCTAAAGGAAAAGAAAAGACAGAACATTATGTCAATAACGTTGGTGGTATCACCAACAAGATCAAAGAAATCCAACAGGAGCTTAATCCATTTGATATCTTAGTGAATCTTAAGGGAAGAACTATTCATCGAAGACAGACACAGAAATCAATGATGATAATTTAGTAGACTTGACAAATGCGAGCACATCAAATAAACTCTGTTCCACTTTGAGAATCAGTTTTAATTATAGATTCACACTTACTTTCAGCCCTGTCCCTCAGGAGGAATATAAAATAGAGGAAAAGGTGGAATATCTTTCAATAACCTTAAATAGATGGATGAACAGAGAGTTTTTCGAAACGTTAATAATACGGAAGTGTGCGATAGTGATGTGATTTTTGTTATTTTTTACTTATCTGTTTTTTTCAGTGTGAGATTTTTTGGTTAGGCAAACTTAGTTTCAAAAATAACCCTTGACTGTTCCGTTTGGCGCAAGGGCTTTTTCAGAAGTGTGGCAAAAACCCTATAAAACTAAAAAAAAAAACATTACATTGTAACCACGAGAAAGAAGATTGGAATTACTTGAAAAATATTGGGAGCCAGTTCCAAGGATCCGTCTTAAGAAGAGAATTTAATGTATCTCGAAACATCAAGAAACTCAAAAAGATACACCAAATTATAATCTAGTTTTGGCTAAAATCTTTGAGGTTTATTTCAGTTCCTAGAAACAAAAAACTGGAACTTTTCCATTTCTAAATTTGACTCAAGTAATTTGCCAGACATCTGTTATTACATATACTAACAGCACATATATTTTCTATTTAGATGTCTGATGAGATAAAGAGCATCTAAATGTGTAAAAAGTTTCAGTTACTAGTTATTTGTTTTTAGGTTGTAGAAGTCCCAATAATGTATCTCCTTGCTCATCCATATATGGTACTAGTTCAAATTTTAAAAGACAGAGAGGAGAGAAGAAACCTATTCCAGAGGAACAAAAAGACGATAAATATTTTGAAAGGAGACGAAGAAATAACCAGGCTGCGAAAAAATCTAGAGACGCCAGAAAAATGAGGGAAGATCAGGTAAGAAATGAATGCTAAATGCTTATAAGATTCTTATGTGCAATTAATTTTGAAGTTTGAAATGGACCTACTACGATATAAAAAAAAATGGTTTCACTATTTTTCATTGTGTTCCATTAAATTTTCATGAAAAAGGTGTTTCAATGGGTAATTAATATTCCTTGTTAATTAACGACCTAATCAATTCACTGATCAAAAAGTTTATAAAAACTTGTAGGTAACTTAATATATGCTCTTTTATTTTCAGATTGCGCTAAAAGCTACTATTTTAGAACATGAAAATGCAATTTTGAGGGCACAGGTATTGACACTGCGAGAAGAAGCTTCATCTCTACGACAAATGCTTCTCCAGAAAAAGGCTTTAGAATTAGCTACAAGAGATTCGCAAATTTGTATCACTTAAGTTTTTATATTAAGTTAGAAATTATATTCTTTGTGATATTTATATTATTGTACATATAAGTTTATTTAAATAAATTCTATTTGTTATATTTATTATTCTTTGTCTTATTGATATAAATTGCTGTAAATAAACTTTAAGAAGAGTTAAGATGATGATGAATATCAAGTTTTTCCTTAAGACATCAAAGAAACCCATAATGGCAAAATTCAGAAGACCAAAGAAAAATGAAATTTACCGTCTATTTTATATTATACCTATAAAATATTGTTTAAAAGTATTTAGGTATTAAAATATTTGTTAAGTTAAAATAAATGTCTTAGATTTCTACTTGTTACAAACTAATTAGCAAATACTATCTAATAAAACAAATCTGCAATATAAATTTTGTGAACTATGAATAGGGTGCCAGACCTTCATTATTTAATGTGTTTTATTACATTTTAACTCTTTCTCATATCTCATATTAATATTTATAATATGGGCCTATTTCTCATATATTTTCATTACACAAAAAAAGTGAAAAGTGGGTGTATATTTTAAGTAAAAATCCGACATTCTTGTCTTCAACATTCTTGTAAAAAATTTTTTAGGTAATTTTTTCTTTTAAGTGGGCCAAGACAAGACATCGAGGTCTGTTCACTATAATCATATATATAAGTGGACTTAGTTTTATAATATATAATAAATCATTAATTCATGCAAAATTACAAAAATGTATATTTTGTTCATTTAAATTTTAGTTATGCGCTGTTTTCAATACTATGTACCCGAGGGGTAAACCACTGCTTGAAATTTGTACAATGAAATACCATTTTTTTAAAATATTACCCGTAAATACCTTATTTTCCCAAATAAATACCTCATCAAATAAGCAAATACCTCAAAAATACCCAAAAATTACGATTTACCTCCAAATGCCCAAAGAATACCTAAGACTATTACCCAATACTATCCTTAAGTACCTAAACATGTCGTTAAATACCCAGAACTACCGAATAGTATCCAATAATATCCTTAAATACCCAGATATCTAAGAAACGAAAAATACATTAAATATCCACGCTTTCACTTAATATACCTTTAATTTTCCAAAACTGTCTCATATTTCTTTAGAAATTATTCCATTTATAGATCTACGTAAATAATATAGAACTTTTTAAGAGAAAATTAGCTTTAAATCCTTATTCAGTATAAGTAAATATATCTAAACTCGTGTCCAAGTTGGTAGGAAATTGTGGATTATCTATCATATTGCGACTGATCGTGGAATTGATAGTTAGATCGATCCCTCGACTCGATCTGAATACATCTGGAAATAACATTTTGGATTACATAAACTGTATCATAAACCCATTGGCGCACCCAAGAAGGATGCCAATACGTACATTATGCTCTCTTCAAACTAACTAAAAACAAACTTCTTCCTCATTTAAGAAATCATAATATTCGGTCTAAAAGGGTGTCCCTAAAATTATAGTCCGGATCCCAAATACTTCATCGGATACACGACTACTGGGTACCGTCGGTGTCTCCAGTACAAAGTACAACAAAATTATTTCATGGACAAGCATAAATGGATGGGTATAGAGGCAGAATTCAATTTTAACCCTAGCTTGTTTTCCATCATCTATCACTAGAATTAAATAATTGTTGTTTACATAAAAAGGCTTCTTTTTTATTAAATAGAATATCAATATGATAGGAAAACCTAATTTAGCAATATTTTAATTTTTATTATAGACTCATCCACTTTTTATTACATATTTTTCATCAATAGAATATGTCGGCGAAGTTTGACCAAGTCGTATCGTACGTATAATATGTAATATATTAATTTAAAGATAACATTTAACAAATTATACCATACTAAAATTTGTTAACAGAAGAGAGGAATGTGCTAGTGTATGATATGATATATCATATGATACTTGTTTATAGCATACTGTACTGTACAATCTATTGCAATAATAATTGCACTGTTTAAAGCGAATTTGGCGTTTTATTTCGAACTGCAGACCTATTCGTTATTAAATCTACTTTCAATTTTAAACATTAGTTTAGTTTAGTTGTTCCACTCACCTACAGAAATCTATTGAAAATTCTATACAGAACATCCTATAGTCAAAAAACTGATTTGAGGAAGTGTCATTACTTTTGCAATAGATTGTATCTAATTCGAATCACCCTATATTATTTTATAAACTAAAGGCTTACGAAGACAGTAAAGGCAAAGTTTTCTTCGAAAATACCCATTAATTACCTTCGTAATACCCATTAAATGTCCAGAAAATACCCATTATTACCTTGATAGTACCCAAAAATACACACAGCACCTAAAAATACTGAAAAAATATCTATAAATACGCACAAATACCCAAAAAATTCAAAAAGTACCTTTAATTACCTACAGCTTCTACAGTAAAATACCCCAGTGGTTTCCCCCTCGTATGTATGTACAGTGGTGGTCAGCACCGTGTATAAATGGCACTAGAAAAGAATGGAGCAGGGCCGGACTGGCAGGTCGGGCGATCGCCCGAGGCGCCGTTTGTTCAACAAGCCGAGGCGCCGCCTGTTCAACAAGCCGGCGCGCCGCAATAAACTATTAGTACAGACTACAGTACAAATGAATCTCCGGCGTCGCCCAAATATAACATGCAGTCACGTATGTAGTATGCGAACGTAATTTCTGCGGTTACTGCGGTTGCGCGATTTGCGTCACACTGACTGCGATCTGGGACGTTTTTTAATCTACAGTTTCCTCCCTCCACCGTTATTGTTAGAGAGAATAGACAAAACAAATGCATTCAGCATTCTAGAGATGAGTCGAATCCGTATGATTCGTTTAAATTATTCGAATCAAGACACTGATTCGTATGATACGAATCCTCTATATTAAAATGATTCGTACCAGTCGTACCACATAACTGGACTTCCGATAGAAGACCGACACCAAATTTATCTGAACGGAACCGTACCGACGCGACGCGACTGATTCATATTCACATAACAAATAATTATACAGTTCACAGTTCGGTTCGGAATACGAGCACGGACGGAGCTATTTGTTAGTACTTCTTACTTACTTTACACTCAATTTGTGTTATGATGATACGAATTTTTGGTACGAATCATTTTGTAAAATTATTCGAACGATACGGATCTTGAAAAAGATCATCTCTACAGCATTCAGTACCTCAGCACAGCTTATTATACAGTTCGTCGAGTGAAGGTTCCAGAGGGTGTGGCTAAATTGCGGCTAAATGCGCAATGAACACCAATGAAATTCATATGTACACGACGAAGTGGGAGAAATTCTACAAATCACCGTGCCCCTTGAGCGCGCGAATGTGCGCGGCTAAATGCGCAGTCTTTTAGTCGTCTAAAAGAACGAAATCTGGGACCTCGACATCAAAGGAGCCGACGTGAAGACGCCGGACTGTATAATAGACTGTGACCTCAGTATCTAATTGATACAGGATGTTCCGATTATGCTTAAGAAAGGGGTTTGAGTTCGAAAAAAATAGTGAGCGTTGCTCATATATGATTTCCGATTTTAACGTCGTAAACCTTCAACATTTGTAGACGAGTAGATGTGAACCATTTTTTAATAAAGCCGTAAAACAGATTCTTTATAAAGACCAGTGGCACGGCTACGGATAGGACTACAATTTCATCTTATCTTATACTAGTACAAATATTATGAGGACATATATTCTAAAATTGTGCACTCAAGTATGAAGTACTTATTTTAAAGATTTTTAATCTGAAATTTAACGTCCCTATATACCAAATCTTGTGTGCTAATAAATTTGAACCGAGTGCTGATTGTAAAACAGCCTGTCAAATGATTATTGTTACAAGTTGAATTTGTGTTGTAGATAATATTTAGAAAAAAAGTAAATAAATAAAGAACTTGGTGCGATATCGCATTTATTAGAACTTCTTCACCTCATAAAGTAAATAATTAAGTTTGTCAAATGTATGTAAATACGTAAATTTTAAACCATCACTGCGTATACTTTTTTTATACGTATTTTATTTCTTAATATTTAGCATTGTCATAAAGCAAAGTTTAAATTAATTCTTACTTCTTACCTACCTATTCACCAAACTTACAACTTGTATGCAAATCTAAATATGCGATAATTGGTAAATTGTATCGTAATGGTATCATAATAAAAAATGTTTTTACTGTTTACATTTTTCTGCCAAGAAAAAGATGGCGCCGGTTATAACAAACGCCCACGCCGATCTGTCGACCCAGTCCGGTCCTGGAATGGAGCATGTAACTGGTGAGTTTATTCTGACTTCCACTGTACATCTATATATATAAAATTCTCGTGTCACAGTGTTAGACGCCATACTCCTCGGAAACGGCTTGACCGATTTTTATGAAATTTTATATGTATATTCGGTAGGTCTGAGAATCGGTCGTAATCTATTTTTCATATCCCTAAGTGATAAGGGTGGTCCACTCCAAACATTTTTTTTTATTTTTTGATCAAAATTTTTTATTTTTTAATGATGTGGCATTAAAAACTACGTACAACCCTTAATTTCACCCTTATATCACAAACCCCTATTTTTTAATAGCCATTTTAGTAATTTAATAATTTTTAACCTTTGTTGATAAATGATCGATTATCACTAGATCAGTTATCCCCGCCAGGCGTCTCACCCAGTAAACAGCACAGAGTAGGAATGAGAACGAAGCCGACCAAAATATTCACTAGAAATAATTCATATGGCAGAACAACGTTTGCCGGGTCACCTATTAGATACCTATATAAAAATTAAATAACACACAGTTATTTTTATCTTAAATTTTTATTGATTAACAAAAAAATTAAGTGTTTGCAGTAATATATTTTTATCCAATCTCATAATTTTATACAGGTTAATCTATTTTATAAAATCATGTATCTATAATAAATGCTAAAACCGTAACCCTCTAATATTAAACTAGATTTAAAATTTGAACCCACTCTTAGTATTTTTATTTCTTTCTAGTGACTTTTGACATTATAGTTGATAGTTTGGTTGGTGACATTTGCGTTACGTTCAATATTGAATTTTTTAGGCGCGCTGCATTAAAGGTACAAAAGTTAATATTGAGTTTAGACAAAAAAATATGAGTTCCGTTGAAGAAAAAATATGTGAGTATGGACATAAACGAGACACAAATGCTCTTCAACAACTTATATCAATACTCGACGAAGATGAAGTAAGTAATGCGAAGTAAATTTTTCATTTAACCTACAAAATTGCATTTTAGTTAATTAATCTGGTTAAAACAAAAATAAATAATGCATATTTTATTAATACTTGGACATATATATTCCAATCATTTACAAATAATACAGAATGCCATAATAAAAGATATAAATTGGTACAAGCTACCCTGAAAGAATTAGAAGAAAGTGTGACAAACTTTAATAATAAAGCCATAATTAACCGATTATGTATAGAACTTCCGAAATTTAAATCCGAACATTTAGCTGAATTATGTTCATTTTGTTTAGAATGCATACAGTCGAGGAGAACTACAAAAATGACGTAATACATATTTCTTACTTAAATTTTACATTATTACATTGAAAGGTATTTTAGATGGAAAGACTTATTATCAGAATTGTTAAATAATTTAGTAGAAAGGGATCGATTTAATTTTAATGACAATGAGTATACCGGAGCAGAATATAAATCAGATTTTATAAACTCTTTATGCATGTCTTCTTGGTCACCTAATAGTGTTACATCCTTAACAGCAATGTTTATGTAAGTCATGCATCATCTAAATTAAATATTGATTATAAATTTTTCATTTACATTTTGTAGAGATATGCCACTAACAAAAGAAGAACATCTAAAAGTGGTGAATAAATTGGGAAGTTACATAGAGAAAATGACACCACAAGAAATACCTGCATTTATACATCAACTCCTAAGATTGTGCAAACAGTATAATGGAAAGTCTATATTTATAAGACTTCAAAGTTACTTTGGATTACGCATATACAATAATGCGAGTTTAAATTCCGAAAGCTCCGAGTCCAATGATTTTGATGCCATAGGTAAATATCTATATTGTTGATTAAAGTTGTGATTTAATTTTTAATCATTTTATTAGCAGTATAATAATTTTTAGAAAGCACTAGTAATCAGGATACGATAGAGGCAGAAAGTACTGTATTATATCATATCCATGGCGCCGCATCATTAGGACATGAATGCATCAAAGAATACTTAACATCTTTAAAAAATATTGCGAAATCACCAGAGTTTGTTTTACATCCATTCCAACTTATGGTACTTTTGACCATATCTACCATTCCACATTATGAAGAAACAGTTTTTGACATTGTTCGACAATGTGTTGTTAGATATTATAATGAAGAACAAAAGAAATTAAATTCTTGCTGGTTTCGGGACATGGTGCCATCAATAAGTAAACCAGAGGAAGTTTTTGGACAAGTTATTCATTTCAGGTAATTAATAATTTTATTTTTCATCTTTCTTAGCACTCTGTGTCACAGTTTAAAAGAAAAATATCTATATTACTACGTTAGTTCGTAAGCAATATTGGTTTGAATGAAATTCCCACTGTATTAAATATTTTAATAAAAAAATAAATATACTTATTACACTTTAAAGTTGATACCTACAGTGCATCTAAGAGTGATTGAAAGTTGAACTACTTATAGTAAACAAATTATTAATTGTTAAAATTTGATTCCAAATATTCCATTGATTAGGAAATATGTGAATTGCATTGTTTATATTGTGTTTCCATAAGCATATTAATATACAAAATATAAGTTTCATGTTTAGTTTGTATTTTTTTTTGTTGATTTATTGGATAGCATACAATAAAATAATGAAGATATATTTACTATTGAAAGGAAAGTGGTACCATTTTTATGTTACAAATGCATATGTATAAGCCTATATATTTTCCGCACATTACTTGTTCTGGCGAGGTATATTTGACATTTGGGTACACTAGCTTTGGTATAGGTTATTTACGGGAGCTCTTTCGTAAACTAGATGATCAATAGTTTATTAATTTATATAAAACAAATGCTTCTGTGGTTTTCATCTAATCTTAATTAATGACGAATAGCATTGGCGTTTGGAACTTTATAAGAACAAAAAGCTTCTGTGTTTACAGGGTGTGACATACTTAATGTAGAATATTAAAAACTTAGAACCCTGACAGCAAGTGTAGTAAAAGAGTGGATTATCAGATTTGAATATTAAAAACATTTTATAAAAAAATAACATAAAGTTAATACCGGTCCTGCCCACATTATGGAGTGGAATGTAGTGGAGACTACAAGATCAGTGTTGCCATATGTGAATGTTGAACATTGAAAAATTTTAACTTACAATCCAAGTAACACCTGCGAAGAAAATCAAATTTTTTCAAATCACTAAAATGTGAAAAATTTCTGATTTACTTAGTTTTCTATACATTTTCTATAAAAGCGGTGAGATTGCACCTAATTTTGTTTGTAGAAATCCAACCCCTCTATCTATCACCAGTTAGAATAATCTTTTCTGTAGTATCCTGTACTTTGTTTCTATGTATAAATATCTTATCTCTGATCACACATTACCGTATATAGAGAAGTAACCAATTCACTTTTACAGTTTATTTCTCTTTATTAAAACGAGGATTCTATCAACATTTATACTGTTTTTTAACTGTATGTCATACGGAAATTTTTGCATGTTGAAAAAAAAAACATTAGTTTTAACATTTGCTGACCATTCGCAATTAATTTTTTTTATTCTATTCCAGCCTTAACGAAACAATAAAAATAATTGTCGGTAAGGTTATACCAGGTTTTTATTATCAACTATCCAACTATTTATCCTCTTATTTGTTTGTTGTTCATTTTAAAAATTTCTGTAAAATTATACCATCTGGCACCACAGACTTGGCCTCGAACTTGGTCTTTGGATAGGCAACCGTTAGATTTATAGCTGTCAAACGGATACATTTTGGCCAGGGCCGTATTGGACTTTTCTGAATAATCCCAGGAATCAGTATTTTATTTGTTCTCCATTAAAGACACCACACTTCCATATTATAGAGGTCATTCAACTTTCAATAATTTTTAAATGAACTGTAATCAGATTATTATTCACTGTAAAAGGTACTTCTTTTTTAAGTTTTGAGGATAGAGATTTGGTCCTGCAAGCCCTTGTAGGTTTTGGATTTACGTTACTCGGTGTTGGGTCAGCTTTAGGGAGAGATCCTATAGCCGAGAAACAATGGACTTTAGGAAATATGATATTGCTAAAAATTATTAAAAGAAAAAGACATATTGCTGCTGTTATAATACAAACTCTTAGCAACCACATAGTAACAAGACAAACTGTTTCGCAATATATTGGTGAGTACCTAAGTGATGTGTCATACAAATATATAAATTTATGAACTTTTAGAACTCTTGTACCTCTTAAGCAGAACTTTGCCTTTACTTATGTTAGAAAATCAAAGCTGCATTGTGGAATTAATGGAAAACCTAGTGCAAATTCCAGGTAATACCGCAAATCAATTACTGGATGCTCTTATTCCGCTAACAAAGGTATCTCCGACAATTCGTGACCATCTTATAATATTGTTAAGGAAAGCTTTATATTCGAGGTAAACTGTAAAAGAAAGCTTGCATTTCAGTAGTTATAAAATAAAACTTGCAGGGTTACAGAAACAAGGCAAATGGCAGTAAGTGGATTTTTAAAACTGTTGACAAATTTGAAAATATCGAATATGGCTGTTTTGAGTCAATCGAGTAATACTACAGGTTCATTTTCTTCTGGACATTCCTTCCTTACTCAGATCTCAATGAATAGAACTACACAAAACATAGGGTCAAGCTCCTTTAGCAATGAAGCATTGTGTTTAGAAGTGTTGAGCATCTTGAAAAGATGTTTTATGCAACAGGTTGAAGTACGAGCTCAACTTTATGAAGGTTGTGTTTTGTGTGTTTTTTCTTTTATTATTTTAATGTTACATAAGATTCTATGCAGTTATTCATATTTTCAGGGCTCTATGATGCAGTTTGTATGAATCCAGAATTGTGCGTACCAATTTTGGATTTGATTTGGTTTCATTTCAAAGATTATTATGTTATAGACGAGGATGTATTACCACCTCTAAATTTTAATAAAATTGCTGTAACAAGAGAAATTGAATCTATTTTACAGGTAAATTTTTGCTTAATTTATTTCATATATAGAGCAAATCTATTTCAGACAGATAACCAGACCCTATAAAATTGAGTGAACCAAAAAATGATACATAATTTTTAATATATTTTTTCTAAATTTACCATTTTATGATTAAATCGACCAACAATTTATAGATTTGACACATAGTGTTGGTCAAAATTGTTTTTTGTTTTTAAATTATGGCCAGAAAGCATACATTACTTTTATTTATCTAATAGTTTTTGAGTCCACCCCATATCATCAAATTTGGTTCACCATGTACTTTTTACTAAGAAATCAGTAGTATTCATCTAGCGGACTAGTTATAACTGCAACGGGAAATAATTTTTTAAATCTAAAAATAATTTGCCTTTTTATGACATGTTATTTTAAAACCAATGATCTTTGGCATTGACTTAGTTTGAACACCTGCTATGATAGGTGGTAAGTTGTGAAGGTAGACTGGCAAGAAAACAAACGACCAACATTAAATTGACAAAATATGAATGGTCAAATGTCACCGGAGCTTACCATCACATAATGTCAAGTTGCACAATTTGTGACATTTAAAGGAAACTAGGTGACTAATGTTAAATAAAAAATATACCAAAATTTCTTATGGTTCTATAAAATATACTATAAATTGCAAAATTTGAATTTATCAAGTTAATAATGATGCTATGTTACCTTGTTAATAGGAACCATTGGGAAAATTAGTATACTGCACAGGATTAATCGTGACAAAAGTATCAGAGTCAGAAGAAGATAAAGAAAACAGTACTGTTATTAAATTTGTCAATATTTTAGATTCTTTGTGTCAGAGAATGACAAATTGTGAATTAATTCATTTTGAACTGGTGAGTATAGAAAGTTTCGGTAGATACAAAGTTACTATTACACAGCTTATTTACAATATAATTGTAATTTTTGGCATTAGAAATGCAGCGAAATCAATATTTCAGGATAATGGAACGGATTTGTTGGACGTGATTCCAGAATCACAAGAAAAAGTTCATATTCTAAAAGAAGCGATGACTGTTTACGAAGCTTTGATCGGTTATAAAATTTGTTCCTGGAATAAACAATCTGAAAACTGTGGGCAGATTATTAATGGCTTGTTTCAGGGTTACAATAGATTGCTTCATTTTGTGAAGGTATAAACATATAATTGATATATTTTTGGTCTTCAAGAAATTAAGGATTGGGTTATAACCGTAGAAATATGATTTCAGACTTTGGCGAAACCAAAAAAGGCAGATGTCAAAAAGAAGAAACTGGACAAGACAACCCAACAAACGCAGCCTGACACAACATTGAAGAAAGACAAACAGAAATCGTTAAAACAACTTAAGATTCCCGACACTGTATTAAATTTTCATGCTATTAAAAAGGCTTTAATTCTGCTACATGAGTAAGTGTCTAAGTAATAAAATTACAAATTGCCACAATAAACAATTAAAACATACTCCCAACTAGACCAGTGTATTATACATTTTTGGAACAACTGGATCCGAATCCAGGATTTCCTTGATCCGATACATTAAGAGCAAGGTCACTAGAAGTCCAAATTCTGCAATTCTGATACCGAATTTTGAAAGGGAGAGAAATTTTGCCTTCGGATGCAGTTTGATCTATGGGTCAGATACGGTAACTTTGAGTTTGACCTTGAAGGTAATTTTCAAGGTTATTCTGAAGTTTACTTTTGTTTTTATAAGGGAGTTACCATTTCTGACCTTCAATTCTGAAAGTGAGAAAATTCCTGATACCTTCCCATCCTGATCACATACCAACGTGAGAACTTTGAAAGTGAGAGACTTGATCTTCAGATAACCTCTACAGGTCGTAATCCATCAGTCAAATTGTAATTTACATAAAAACGAAAGGTAACCCCAGACTGAGCTTGAAAATTAATTCCATTATTTTGATGAGATACTAGCTCAAGACGTTCAAGTGACATATTTGACCTTTAGATGATCCCTAGAGGTCACTTTGGCTTATGGATCAATTGTATCCGAACGCAAAATTTGTCATTCTCCAAATTCTGAACCAGGAATAGGATTTACTTTAAGATATGAAAGTTGACTTTTGGCCAGGCTTCAGATTTGGATTCAGGACCCCTAAATCGTATTGTACACCTGGTCTGAACGTGAGTATCTTTCCACTTCTTTTTGTTACCCTATTTTATTAGACGTTTATAAAGAATTTATTTTTAGACCTGTTATTGAGTGGGCAACAAACGCTCACGTTGTAACAATCAAGACGAAATGTGATTTGCACCAACTCATCATGCAAGCTACGATTTTTCTAGTTCAAAATGTTAAACGATTCAAGGGAATAGAAACACGATATAAAAAAATGTATTATGATTACATTACTGATGTGTCTTGTGTGATTTATTTGAGAATCATTAAGAGATTGAATGAATTCGTTGATTTTGATTGCACCACAGCAGTTTTAGCAATGGAGTGTTTTCATATAATTTTGACTGTTGTAACCACTCAGTATAAAAGTAATCTAAAGTCGTTTTTGGATAAAGTAGGTAAGTGTGAAAAGTAAAAGCAATTTTTTTGTAGAATAGCAAATTCGCTACTAAATTTGATTACTAAATAAAAAGTGTATGAATGTGTTGATACATCTGTTTTCTCAGACTAAATAGAATAGCTAATAATGAATAAATACAGAGGAAATGAAAAATAACTGCGGTTGTCTTACCGCCATGCTTTGTTAAATTCTAGGAATGTTGCGTCTGGCATTATGGTGCCCCTGTTAAAATCTTAAAAGCGTCACCAGAAAGCATGTAGTTAGGACTCTATAAAGACCAGGCATCCGAAGTCGTAGCCATTGCAATTGTTTGAGGATAACCCTTGTAAGAGTTTTGTTTCTACAAAGTTTCAATTTTGCAGAAACATTGAAAAACCAAAATGGCTGCTACTTTGGATCTATCGCTTTTATAGAGCCTTGTATGTAAAACAAGACATTGGCTCTAAGCCGTTAAGTAAGGATTCAGCTAAATGCGTGCATTTGATTGACCTGGATTTCTCACCTCGGCTGAATGTGGCCAATGTTTCAAGCAGAAATTATTGGCGAAAATTAAGAAGTGGCTGACATCTGTTGATAGATTTCGGAACTACTGTAGGAGTGAATAACAAATTACTTGCACAATAGAAGTGTGAAGTTTTGTGTGTTTTTTAATATTTTTCTATCAGTTTTTCTGTATAAACAGTACCAGAACTATTTAAAAATAGTATCATTTTATCATGAATGAAGAAAAGTACAAAATCTGCATAAGAAAATTTGTAATAAAGCGGGTGTGGAGTGAATAACAATCCAACAAATCTGCTCCTCTTACTGTTCATACTTCTTATGTTTCCCTGCATAATTTCTCGTAGAGTCAAAACTCTGTAAGTAGTGGAACATTAAATTGAGAATCAGAAAACTGATAACTAAACATGTAGCAAACTTTTTCTTATAGAAGATTTTATGTCAGGAAATTATAATAAGGTTATGATGTGAATTATTTAAGAATGTTTTTAAATCTGTATTACACATTACACTGCCAATTTTCTCCATTTAATAAAAGCTGGATATTTCATGGAGTGGCTGAAGTAAAGCATACACTGTAAACATTGACTTTTGACAGCATGTGGCTTCTCGCGTGCTACCCCAGAGAAAATTATGTGCCTCACCTTTTAGAAGTCACACACAATCCCCCAAGTAGTTCAAGATATCTCGAACCGAACCGTTATATCTGAATCTGAAAGGCTACAAGCATACTAGGAATTCACGATATATATACACTAGGAATTTGTCTTACATTAAAGTTAATATAATCTTTTTGATAAGTCCTAAAATACACTTTCACAAATAAAAATTACATACATACAAAGAATTACACCATAAAACACAAAACACAACATTCTTGGCAATTAAGATCTTAATATTGTTGAACAAATAAAAAAATTTTATTTCACACAATTTCATATGTGGTAGGTATGTTATTTTAGACATATACTAAACATGTTTGTTATCAATTTCAATTTTCAACTTTTATCAAAAATTTCTTGTAATAAAATACATTCATCTTGGTTGTGTTCAGAGAATGATCAGACCAGTAAGAACCGTTCACAGAGTGAGCACATATTTGTATACATCTGTAGGCATTCGCAGGTGTTAGTTTTGCAAATTTATGCTCCCCGATAAAGCCTAAATAATTTATCTTCACACTGCTGACACCTTCAAAATGTATATTTACGCATTATTGAACTTATAGTATTAGAAACTAACACAGAACAGTACAATATGAATAAATAAAAAATTACAGGAATTGATAACTATAATTAATAAATTTTAATTCCTGTCCTTTCAGGATTCTTGTAGAAATTAAAATACAAAATATTATTCCGCACGTTAGCTTTACAACCATCTAGTGAACAGTAAGATCCATGACCAAGACATTATTAATATTACTGATCAATAAAATTAACTCACTCGAAATTTATCGGGCACACCCAGTGTAACCATTTCACGAGACACGAGTATCTAACAAACCCAATAAATAACCGATGACTGGGCGTCGATGTTCAGTTAATAGATCAGGGGGAGTGGGTTGGCCAAGAAAAGAACGAGTAATGGGGGATGGAGAGTAGTCTAACTGTATATTTAAACTGTGCTATAGTAGTCGACTACAATAATTTGCAGTATGGATAAAGAACAACAATTAATAAAGCAAGCGTAACAGGACTTTTAAGTTTAGTTTTAGAACGAAACAAATGGTGAAATTAATAAACGGGAATAGCAGAGTGGGCAAAGCTAATCGTTCGACTTGAAAAGTATGGCCGAGATAGTCTAATCATCACAGCAAATTAAAATTAAAAATAATAAGAAGAAAAGTTTAAATCATACAAAGAAATAAATTGCGATTAATTGTTACCTATTTCTTCACGAGTATATACAACCTACCTCTTATTAATTTTATTTGACGAACTTGCAGCTGGAGAAGAAAAGAATTTTGTAGCCCAGTTGACGACATTTGTTGAATTGTACCAAAAGTTATTCGAAACTGATGATGAAGATATCAGCAGTGATCCCGAAGTGAAGAAACTGTCGCTTACTGTTATAAGCACTCTCAGCATACTCGCTAGTCAAATACCTAGTGACAGTAATGCCTTATCTATTCAGGTATTTGCTCTGAAATATTACGAATTATAAATTTTAATCTTTTTCATATTCTTTTAGATGTGCGAGTGGCTGAAAAATATTGCTTGTCAAAATGTTGTATCTAATAAAGTTTCAAGTAGCTTCATAAATCTGTTATTTGAAATGCACATAAAGTATAAAGTTAGTTTGACTCTTTTCGAGCACATTTCTGCCAGCGTTGGAGGTGTCACTGGTGTTTTAACTCAGGTAGGCAAAATTAAATTATTTATGGGAACTGCATTCTGTTTTGTATGCTCTCATTATTGTAGGAAATTTATATATTTTAGGAAGAACATAACGAAGAAAATTTTACAATAATAAACGAAGGCACAATACACGGTATACTTTTGTCATTGTGCAATTATATCAAGGCAATACTGGAGGACATTGATGCTATAATAGCACGTTTAAAGTCCGAGTATAATATTTTGGTATATCCTGGTGTAGAAAATGTTGAGAAAAGTATTATTTTATCAGCATATGTTATTTTAGTGGCTAAATAAAATGTTTTAGAAATGGATAACTTGAGAAGGAAAGAACTTGGAGTTTGTTGTCAGTTATGTTTTGTCGTTACTGTCTTAACAAATTTAAGTAATCTTGCTATTGAATCTGGAAATGAATCTGAAGCTGTTTTTAAAAACAACATGCTTTTATTTTCCACACTTAATTCACTTACTAAACATTTTTCGGTGAGGTCTTCAAAAGCAAATTTGGCATTTCAAAGAGCAAGGTAAAAGAAATAGTGTTCTTTAGGGATGTACATTTAAATGTTATTCACCGTTATTCATTTTAGATTTGAGAGATTGGTAAAATTAGCTGGGAAGCAGCTGGCACCTGCAGTATATAAATTTATCTTACATATCGATGAAAATCAAAAGCAGAAGGTGCAACCAAGTCAAAAGAAGAAACACATTGAATCCAGTACTCTGAAAAGCCGAGTTCTCAGGGAGACTAGACTCATTCCAAAAGTTATATATGAAATAGAACAATTCAGCAAGAATATTTTTCAATTGTCAAATAAAACAAAAGTTGATTTGGCAAAATATATTGGACAGGGAATTTCAAGAGATTTCAGAATATCTGAAAAAGAGCTTAAAAAAGCTTTAGGGAATGATGGTAATCCAGATGAAACAATTAGTAGTCAGTCTACAAGAACTTCTGCATGTGATGAAGAAAATAATGGTGACAATAACGATGACGATGAAGAGCAGACTCCACCGAAAAAAAAATCAAGAACTTAATTTTTAAGAATGAACAGTTGTTAAATATATTTTTATACTTGTTTTATAAATATTGTTAGTAATTACATGTTTTTTATATTGTCTGAAATGGTACTGTCATAAAGTGTTTAAATTAAATAATTCATTCAATTCCATTCTTAGATTTATTGGAGATATTATATTTTGACCGAAAATCTAAGCAGCACATAAGTCAATAAAAATCAAAGACAAAATGAACTGATGTTGTAAGCAACATTTAAGAATACAAAGATAAGAGCCATTTAGGCAAAAATCAAATACAAACTTGGATCCACATTTACATTGATTGCATCGCACATATATTTAGTATATTTAGGTATTTGGGCACACCTTTTATTTATTTTTTTTTGTATTTTTAGTCGGAACACAAACTCAAATAATTTATGAATCTTAGTTAATTAATAGCATCTAAGCAAGTTTGAGGGAGAAAATAAATCATTTAAATATTAGGTTTAGCTCTGTTTGCCATTTCTCATCTAAGAATTTGTCATTAATAGGCACCTATAAACATTTTTTAACAGACATTTATAAATCATTCACTACCAATATTAATAAAATTCCTGAATATTCTATACAGGGTGTTCCATTTAAGATTGCACAGGTTATTGAAATTTATAAGGGATATATGAACTTTGTAAAAGGCATTGTATAGTCTCGTCTCTACGTATGATTTTACTTGTAACGGGAAATATAAATTCTCTCCATAACTGTATAGATGGCGCTATGGCGTAATATATTAAACTATAACTTTTGCGGTATAACAATTTCAAAAGCCTTTTTGTTTCCAAAAAATTTTGAGCTGAAGCCAGAAGTTTTTGTAAGATGAAAATTTGTATATCTTATTAAATATAAATTTTGGAGTGTAGGCGCTTTAAAATTTTATTCATATTGAGTCGTAATAATTAAAATGATAAAACAAATTTTCTTACACTTCTGGATTAACTGGAAATTACACTATATTTCAATTTTTGTATGAAACACCTGTATTTACAAATATGCTCATGTCTACTATTATTATAAATAGTTATGAATAGAATAATTTTAACATTTTGCTATTATTTATTTCAACCTGCTGCAAAGGTGACTGTATCTGTTGCGTTACTGTCAGTGTAGATAATATCTATATCATTCTAATCACGAGGATTAGCTCAAACATCGGAGACTTATGCGGGAGAGGGAGCAGCATATTATTAACTGAGCCACATTTGTGCCCAGCAACGACTTACGTTTGTAGGCATTAACCACCATTCAGTACAGGAATGAGGGAATAATAGAAAACAATTATGTCTGTGGGAAAACCTGATTAATTAGGGCAATGGTCAAACGTTGACTGGTATCAATCTCTCACATTGGCCCGAATCGTCTTTCTTCCACTACAATATCCGCAGAGAGGATGTCAATCTTATCTGTAAGTGTAGCTGATCTACGGTCTACCAGCAGCGAAATTCAAACCCCCGGTGGACTAGTCACATCGATTCAAGTACTGCCTTAAACCGCTTGACCACTGGACTGTTAATTTCAGTAATTTACTGCTACCCATTTGCTTCAAAATTTGTATTTAAAAAGAGAATTTTTATCTTACAATAATTTCTTGCTCTAACCAATAGGTTCTCGAAAAATTGTTTATACAAACGTTACTGAGAATTTGACACTATTTTGTGTAGACTATTTTTGAAAGTTCATCGGCATCTATACCATTATGTAGAGATTATAGTAACGGCAAGAATTAAATGGTCACAAGAGACGTTACACACCTATTATTATTGTGCCAACATAATTGTCAATATCTTATCACATTAAAAATGATCAATTTCTGTAATTTAGTGAAATACCATTAACATTTATAAAGTTTCAGTATTTTCAGTTGCAATTTCATATTTTGATAAAAGTGTAATGATATTCCATTTGTTCATGATGTGCAATGATTAAATGCCTGCCGCTACTATACGCAGTGTCTTTTACAAAAATCTTGAAATTTTCAACATTTTTTGCCTGGAGAATTTTAAAACGAACACCCTATATATTATTCTTCCTTACACCTTCACCTATCAATTTTACTCTAAATTCTGATTGCGGTTAATTAATGACAACATAGTTTCGTAATTAAATTTTATTTCATAAAATACAAATTATGTTTAATTCCTTATATAAATTATTTTGAATGAAGTCTTACAGCATGTGTATCATACAAAAAGTGAAATTAACTGGACAACCGTTAAGTATATTTACAGATATTTTAACAACTATGTACTCAACAGTTTAAAAATCAATAATAAAAACCTGATACGTTGAGGTATGGAAGTAACATGAAACTGATGAAGTATAGGGGTAGTGACCTGTATAGGTCCTTAAATGAGGTTTACATGAGGCGAGGTTGAGGCCCTGTAAAGTACTGGTTGCTAAATATTTGTTTCGGCATAACTTCAAATTAGTTGAAAGTCAATCTGTTTTACAGGCCTCGAGTTGAGGTAAGTAATGGTTGTTCCACTTATAAAATGTTCCACTATTTGTATAAAGTCTCAAGCGACAAAATCTAGAGGTCTGTTGAAACCACCCTTTCTATTCATGTATTGCCTGTATTTTCTTTTCAATATAACGTGCACAGCACCAGCGTCATTTCCATCTACTTTCTTTCCTTTTGTTGTATCAAAATTACAAAATCCCATTAATTTCATCATTTCCTGTTCATCTGCACTTTTACCTTCTAAATCTGCTGCTGTCACTATTGGTCTTTCTGGAAGTAATGACTTATGGCTTCTTTTTTCCTGTGATTTGGACCTGCTTCTAGAACGTGAAAATCTCCTTCTGCCATCCCTGTCAAGGGAGTGACGTCTTCTTTCCCTATCCCGTGATCTATCCCTTGATCTTTTCCTCCTGTGTCGCTCCCTCTCTCTATCTCTTTCCCGATCCCTGTCTCTTTCTTTATCCCTTTCTCTATCCCGTCTTCTAGCACCAAAAGGGGATTTTGACCTACTCCTTCTTCCCATTATACTAAACTAAAAAAAATGAATTTTTATTACCTTATAACACAATGAACTCAAAAAAAAAATAAAAAGTTTTTTTGTAATTCTTACCTCTTTAAATTTATAATTTAAAAATAATTTAAAAACTAAATTTTGACAATTGTCAGATCAATACAGAAAAACGTCGGAAAATGTCGATTTTAGTTATTCTTTTTTACACTAAAGCGCTAGTGTTTCAATGCTCTACAGCTGCTAGGCAAATTTGGACCTTATGAAAAGAGTAGATAAGAGTTAACAAATTCTTAGGCTGGTACGAGTTGCCTCTCCACGATACAAAACGAAATGCGCCCGCGCCCGCGCATTCAGGCAAAGCTCGAGTGTTGGAGTTGTGTGCAGTGATACTGCCGTGGGTACGCGAGTCGAATAATTAATATTTTTTGTGACCGAATTAAAATACTTGTGTTTTTAAACGAAATAGTTTTGTACTAACGACCGTTATAAATTTCATTAATAATAAGTTTTGTATGTTATATTAAATACTAAATGGGACTTGTGCTGTACTGGCTGTGGTGTCATTAGTGAGAACATTATTAAAACTGTCGGCAGAGTTCTCGTAGCTCCGTTGTGATTTAAGGCCGGTGAACATTATTTTGGATTAGAAGGATTACAACGGTACGTAAAGTTTAATGCAATAATAGCACCAGCCTGATAATTGTTGCATGTAGCTTGATAAAATAGGCCCTACTTGAACAATGGTTGTCAGGTCAGGGGTGTGTCACATATTCACCTGTATTTTTTATTTCGTTCATCCTGTGCATTTATTTCAAAATCATTAATTATCACATAGTTTTTAAATTCGCAACAATAATGCATTCAAAATAACTGAATTCTGATTTCATATTGAAAAATATTTAGGAAGAGGGTAGAAAAAATATTAAGACAATGACCCACATAGTAATAGTATAATTATAAACTATTTGAGTTTATTTATAGGTATGTCAATGTCTTTTTTATTAGCTGTGAAAATTGAAAAAGTTACATGCCAATTTAAAGCCTTGTTTTTATTATTTTCAATGTGATAAAAATATCTCCAACACCGAGTCCGATAAAGGCCTGTTTATTATATAATCTAATAATATTTAAAGTAAATGAGTTTAATGATAGCCTTACCAATCACTCAATTTAAAATTCTTAAAGGGAATTATGGCCAGACGTAGCACTGCAGTTATCAAACTGGTATTATAGAAGATGATCTCATCCTCATCTCCCAATGAAAGTTGTTTAGTACAGTTGCACAAAATGTGTGCTACGTAACGTAAGACTAATTATTTAATGTAAAATTTATGGTCACCGAAAATATTAGTTAATACCTACATTAGATACCTACTTTGAATTAAATAGGTATTTAAAATGATAAATCCTCCTAATAAACAGCGATACTTTCCTTATTTTTTAAGCATCATAAAACACCTTATTTTACTTAATGCAGGTATGAATTACAACGCGTCTTTTTTAAATCGTAATAGGTACTTAGTTGGTTTATTAATAAAAATGCGTTTTGGAGGGTTTTGGTGATGATTAAAAAAATATGTTTTAAACATAGCTAGGTAGGTATCCTCTCATCAGTAAATGAATTGCCTTCAAATTTTATAATACCTATGTACATATGCGAATGCATACAGTGCAGTGTACAAATATATATATTTTTTTATCTATAATTTCAATAGGTACTAAATCAGGTCTTGATTGAATGGTAGGTACCAGGTACAAATGTTCTAAACAAAATGTAGCGAATACCTAGTGATTTTCATTTGTGTAAAAAAGCTATTACATTTTTTGTATAAGGGAGTAGGTATTTAAGTACTTATATCGACCTTAAAACTGTCTAGAATTGAAAATTCTGGACCGCATAAAAGTTTTTTTTGTCTATTCGAATTTTCGTCACTGGAATTTGAATTCCTTAACTTGTAAAGGAATCAGCATTACACGTTCAATAAATCAGATATTGAAACTGTACTTATTTTATCTCTATCACGATTTTCAATTTGCTGTATAGATAAGAGCGGTTAGTTAAAACAATTATTATTCGATATGCAATGCTTACTGATATTTACTTGATAAATAAATTTACTAGACTTTATTACGGGTTTTTCCTGGAGAATTTCATTTAGAAATGCTTTCTTCTGCCGCATTCATACGAATCCGTAGATATTCCTCATAGTTTATTTCTGTTTCACTTAAAGCTTATTTATATTTTAACAACTAGGGAGTACATAAGAATGTTTTGTCTCGTATTTATTTTCTCCCTAGAATTAGTAGCGATAGGTACATAAGTAACTTAGTCCTACCTTTTTTTAGTTTCTAGCTTTCAAAACATTAATAGTTTAAACATAATCTACTTATTTTGCGAAAGAAATCAGTCTGTAATATTTTACATGCTCTGGCTAAAGGCTTCTCATAAAAATCAGTTTTTAGTTTGAATGAGATTGCCAAATAAAATTGGAAAAACTAGGTAATAGTCAAACATAAATGTATTTAGATCATTTAAATCATTTTCTAAAAAGTAATTTCTAAACTATTTTATGGAATTAAGAACCTATTATTTACTTTTTTTCAGTATCAATTCAGTTTCAACTAGGTAGGTACACTTTTTATTGCCACAAAATATTTATTTGTACTTGCATTTCTTTTAATTATTTTAGGACCAGTAATTTAGATTAGTAAATTAAATTACATCAAAAACATTAACCCATCAATAATTGATGTAAATTCATTTCATGTAATTTAATTTGCTAATCTAAATCACTATTAATTTAAAAAATCTCCTAATTTAAATTTACAGTAAAATTAACAAATCTGTTTCTTAAAAATAGAAGTCTATATATTCTTATTTACTTGGTGTGTTTAATCGTAGGTTAATATTCTTATTATATCCAAAAATTGAAAAATATACAGTGTTTCATTTAAAAAAAGGTGTTGGGCACTTCCAGTGTACCTAACCGGAACTTGCCAAGAAAAAAATATGTTTTTAAATGGTCCATACGATACTAAAAACTATGCCAAAGTTTAATTACTTTTAGAAACAGCGTGTATATGGCGTATTTTGAAGAACATCATAACATGGTTATTTCCGAGGTTATCTATTTATAAGTGTCTTGTCATATTTGTTTAAAAAATGTTATAGAAACTAATTCAGCATATTTAGTTGAATATGACATACCTAGTTAAAACTCTCAGGTTCAATATCAATTCTTGATGCTGGCAAAATCTAATTCAATAATCTAGAAATATTGGCTAATTTTTTTTATCATCTGGATGTTACAATATTTATTCAGAACAATTTGAGTCTAGATAATTTATGTTTACCTTGCAAGATAAATTGTATTTACTTTACAAGTATGGTTTTCTTTGGTACCTAGTTCTATTTTGTTCTTTTTTATTTGTATTGCTTAAATAGGCACCGCCTAAAATCATGGAAATGTCATTTTCTTGAGTGTTCTTTTATAATTCTGATTTGAGTACTGCTGTCGTACCTATTTAAAATGGGACACTTGAAAAACATCACGCGTAAATAGCTTCAGCAGGACATAGTTGACTAAATATAAAATCGAGTTGATTAAAAGAACAAAAATGCGGACTCTTTTATTTGTCTACCATTTTTAACTCCTTTGAAGATTATCGGAGGTTATGTTTGTGTTTATAAGATGGGTTAAAAATTTAATTGAAAACTTAATTTTATAGAAATTTTCAAGAGTTTGAGACTTGGTGAAAGTATTATATCTGTGTAGAACATTTGTGAAATAAATTATGTAACGAAAGCTGGGAAGTAAATTCTATGAGTCATTCTCAAATATAATTATGTCCATACGTTTTAAGTTTACGTAATGTTAAAGGTGTTGCGGCAAGACCAAAAAAAATGCTAATGTGGTTCTCAGGATGGGAATATACCTACAATACGGTGCTTGAATCGTCACGATAACTTTGCGAAACGTTTCCACGTTAAAGATGGTAATTTATTGATCTGAAGATGAAAAACGATTTTTTTAATAAGTATTTGCTCGTGTATTTGAACATGCCTACATAAATTTGATTAACTTAATATAATTGAATTAAACATTTTTACGAGGGGGTAACCACTCATGGAAATCTTGTCACAAATCTTGCGAAATCCCGAGAAATCTTGCGAATCACATCAAATCCCGAAAAATCGCTCGAAATCACGCAAAATTCCGCGTCATCTGGAGGTAAATTTACCCTAAAGGCTGACAATACTGTCTACATTGCGTCATTATCGACGTTATTAAACTTATTCGTGTTTCTATTTCGCGAATAACACCGGCTCCAGCTCCCACGGGGCAAGTCGTGGGTTAGCTCAAGAGTTAACTTCGACGATTCGCACTTTGTGAAACAATTTAACAACTAGTGTGCAATACGTAGAACAAACAAATCTCTATTTCTAAGAAACTGTCAATTTCACATTTTTTGACAATCTGAGAGTTTCAGCCAATGTTGTAAAGCGCCATCTTTCGCATCTGGTTTTGAATAATTTTTTACGGTTTTTTTCTTGTTGTACAGGGTGTGACTAGAATTATAATCAGTTTTTTAACCAAGAATGTCACAATTTTGAGCAATACATCAGGATGTTCTTGAAATTTTTTATATATCTTGCGTATACAGGCTGTCTGGAAGTTTGGGACTCCGAGGGTCAAAATGTGTTGATGAGTTTATGTTTGATCAAGACGTGTCTTTAAAAAAAAGTCAAAGTATAAGAATTATTTATTAAACAATCAATACACCAGTGCACACAAAATTTATAATGATTTAAATACATGTGAAGTACTGTAGGTAGGGCCCTCTACGATTGACAGCAAATTCGAGATCGTATTTCAATTTCTTGTGTCAGAAAACTCACCACTACCAAGTTTTATATATTTACTACAACTTATAAGTTATTAAGAAAAAAACTAAGAAAGTTCAATATTCTGTATCTCGGAAATTATAAAATTTTAGACTAAGGTAACTTGATTTAGGCCATATTTTGGCACCCGGAATATGTAATTTTTTCTCAAACTTTTACGAATGCCTTGTATAAGCAGACTTAGTAGTTTTTGAAGGAATTTTTATCAAATGCGAAATCCGTAAAAACTCCTTGAAATTGCCCAGAATTCCGCGAAATCGCTTGGAAATCTCTATTTTACGTTGTCACAATTTTGGTCCCAGTGGTTATCTCCTCACATTTTTATTCATTATTTTAAGTTATGAAATAAACATTATTCTTTAAATTATTTTGAGTTATATTGTGTACAGTTTATCGAAAGAAACCTACCACTTACGATTTATTGTCTTCAGCTTCATCTTTCTAGGTCCGGCTGCCACAACGTTCTGGAGGAGCAAGTACCTGCCTCACAGAAAAAAAAAATAAATAAAAAGATGATGCCAGTGTACGAGTATACTCTGTACAACGATTAAATATCTTAAAAAAGATTCAGCTAATGCTTCCTACCGTGTGACTGTATATGACATAAGATTTGTTAATAAATGGTTCTGTGAGTTACGCTGAGAGATAAGAGAAAGTAAACATGTCTGCCAGTAATAAATTAAAAATGTTATCCGAAGAGAGCTTGACAAGGCAACCCGAGGAAGTATTTGATATAATTTGTAAGCTGGGAGAGGGATCCTACGGCAGTGTTTATAAGGCCCTTCACAAAGAATCCGACAACGTTGTGGCTATTAAACAAGTGCCTTTAGATACGGATCTACACGAGATAATTAAGGAAATTTCCATCATGCAGCAGTGCGACAGTCCCTACGTCGTGAAATATTACGGCAGTTATTTTAAGAACACGGACCTTTGGATAATCATGGAGTACTGTGGGGCAGGTTCTGTCTCCGATATTATCAGACTGAGAAAAAAGACCTTATCCGAATGCGAAATAGCTACTATTTTGTCCGATGCTCTGAAGGGTCTAGAATACCTTCACTCGAATAGAAAAATTCACCGCGATATTAAAGCCGGCAATATACTATTAAACACTGACGGCCATGCCAAGCTAGCAGATTTTGGAGTAGCCGGTCAGTTAACTGAAACTATTTCCAAGAGAAATACAGTTATCGGTTCGCCTTTCTGGATGGCTCCAGAAATAATTCTCGAAATAGGATATGATTGCGTGGCCGATATCTGGAGTATCGGGATAACAGCTTTAGAGATGGCCGAGGGGAAACCTCCCTATGCGGATATCCACCCAATGAGAGCCGTTTTCATGATACCGACCAAACCTCCGCCCTCTTTTCGAGATCCAGACCGTTGGAGCGCCGAGTTTATCGATTTCGTTAGTGTTTGTTTAGTGAAAAACCCATGCGACAGAGCGTCTGCAACAGACTTAATCCACCACGTCTTCCTTCAGAAGTCTAAAGGCCCCAGTGCCTTAAGTCAGATGATTGCCGAAGCTTGCGAAATCAGAAAGAATCAAACGTACAACCGAATGCCCTTGGTTTCCAAAATCTTGCCTGAACAAAATGAGACTGAAGCTACTTTAGTACCAAACAAAGCACAGAGCCAGACCGGTACTATGATTACTTTGCAGTCGGATTTAGGTACGATGGTAGTCATTAACAGTGACGATGAGGATGGGGAGAGAACGATGAAGAAAGAAGAAACGAAAAAGTATAAACCATTGTTCTTGGAGCATTTTGATCAAGCGCAGACTGAAGCTGAAGCCCAGAGTGAAAGAAGTTCTCAGCAGTTTGGTGAGGCTAGTTCCTCGACACCTGCAGGTGAGCAATTAGCTCTCCAGCCTCGACAGTCTATTGGGTTTTCCGAACCGTTAGACGTTAAATTGCAGCGAATTCGACCCGTGGACTGCGATTTCAGTTTCTTAAAGGACCTAACCTACGAGGAGCTCAAGGAAAGATTCGATTTGCTTGATACCGCGATGGAGAAGGAAATAGAGGAACTTCAGAGACATTTTGCTTTAAAAGCTCAGCCGCTGGAAAATGCAATACACAATAAGCGAGAGAGGAATAGAAACTTTTAATGCGCTTTTTATAAATTAAGCTTTTTTGGAAAAAAATTAATATATATTTTTTTTAATGTTGTACTTTTTGCTTATGAATAAAAAACCTGCTATTGTACTATTCTTGTTATTTTTTAAAAGAGAAAGCCTTCAAGTATCTACTTCGAAAAGTTTTAAAAATACTCAAAATCAAATTGTGCTAAGCGTGAATTTGAATTATTTAAAACACATTGCTGATCTTAACTAACCATCTACACAACATTCTGATGCCGATCTCGTTAAATTGATTTATCTTTGTCCCTTATTTCTTTATTCACTTGTTTAATTAGATAGGTGTGAGTATAGCATATTAGATAAATAAATAACTGTCGGATTTAACGCTTGTTTGTATAATTAAAAAAAACGTTGACAAAATATAGTTATAATAGAAGAACATATGGGACGAGAAAAAATGATTACTCGGTTTAAATACAAGTACCACTTGACAAAATCTCTAAATTATTCGTTTGCAACACGTCACCTTGGCATTTTTGTACATCTACTTCAAGTTTACATGTTTGGGCATATTGCAAAATGCAATTCGTAGTCTGCGATTATTGCACACCTACATGAAATCTAAATTTATCTTCAAACTGCACTGGTAGAATCCCCTAGTCAGAGTCAAGGTTGTCTGCTTGGCCCTAAGGTATTCATTTGACTAGTATCTTCTAAGTAATTTGTTTTCACATACAATAAGCTGAGGAAATGCTATTTTCGATTAAGTACTACATTTTGGCACTTCCACGCAACTTAAACACTTTCTTTACGTCATAATTCAAAAACTAGTTATATTGATCTATATTTTTTAAGGTTTACAAAAACTAGTTGGTTAGTGGCTATTAAACGAAATCACTTTTATTATGCCATCGGTACAAGAACATAAAACGTAATTTAATATATTTATAATTTTACTACTTTGAAATGAGCACTTAACCCACTTATACTTTTTATTTGATATGTATAAAACCTTAAGCTTGTAATGAATAAGGACATGAAATAGCTGGTAAAAACCAATTAATTTTTTCGATATCTAACCACATGATGAGATGTTCAAAAGTAGCAAAATATTATGTTGAAATGGAAACCATAAATTGTGATGAAAGTAAAATGGACTCCAAATATAATTTGTAGCTATTTTCATAAATTATTATCTCATTACTTCAGCATGTACAACTTTTAATACAACGAAATTTCGCAATAAAACGAACAGGCATGTCTTTAAATAAATAATTATTCTGGGTCTTATATTCTTAGAAAAAAAAGCAAATTGCTTTGGGTCATCGAACTGTATTCGTGTCATAAATTATTAGCCTGGTGCGTAATTATATTTTTATTTTGTTCGAAAGCTTGCTTTTTCCATGTCTTCGAAATTGAATAATTATAACAAAATTTTGTCAGTATATGGTTTGGTGTAGGTTATTCGTCGTCGTCTTTCAAGTTAAAAACTAATAAAAAATAATGAGATATTAAATAAAAATAGGAGTGATCTTAAAGGGTAACGTTTTCGTTCAGAGGTTAATAGCTATCAAAAGGTGAATTTTTATGTAATGTCGATGTCAATTTTGCAGTAATAAGTGGTTTTGTTGATACCATTCGCAGTTTCTCAGAAGTATTATAAATATTAGAAATAGGAATGATGATAGTCTTCTAGGTTTTATTGTTGTTAAATGATTCATTATACAGGGTGTTTTTAAATGAAGCAGCGAAAATGGCACCAGTGAATGTAGAACCAAAAATTAGAGGATTGAAGTAAAAATACCTTATATGAAAGTTGCACCCCTGAGGCAATATACCCTCTTAAAGGAGGGAATAGAAATTCACATTTTAACTTTTCTCTTTAATATGGGGAATGCTAGAGACACGAAACTTGGTATAAGCATCCTACTAATGAAGAGACAACTTTTCAATATTTTTTCAGTCATTAACGTATTTTAAAGAGTGAAACATTCAACCCCATTGCAATATTTAATTAGAAATTTTTAATCTACTACATCTGTTGAGGTTATAACGCACTCGCACAAACAGTTCTTGGTCATTACGAAGGTCATCTGCTGCCTGAAATATTCTTAAGCGTAGTTCTTCTAAGGAAGCAACGGGAGTGGCATAAACATTACTTTTTATGTGTCTCCACAAAAAGAAATCCATAGGCGTTAGGTCAGGTGAACGTGCAGGCCAACAAACGGGCATCACAGCCACGACCAATCCAGCGATTCGGGTAATTTACATTTAACCATTCTCTAACGGCGAGTGTACTATGTGCAGGCGACCCGTTATGTTGACATCTTGAAACAAATATTTCACGAGTATTTTCTTCCGACCATGAATGAACATTATGAAGATTTTCTGCACCTACTCTCAGAAAATTTTCTTCATTCGTGAAAAACTCGGTGAAATTTAAGTCGCGCCTGGAAATATTAATGTACCATTGACAAACATCCACGCGATTAGGTAAATCAGGGTCATTGAATTACTGCACGGGTTGATGGTGAAAAGGGTATAAAAGATTTTCATGAGCTACATTCCACACAACACTGTGAGAAACTTGCAGTTGCCTAGACATCTGTCTTGTGCTTGTACCACAGTCTTGTTCTAGATAGTCCAGTATAGCTTCCTCAGTTTCAACAGTTCGAACATTAAGCCTTCTTCTGGCACCCTTACGATTGGCCTGAATTTGACCAGTTTCGCGAAGTCTTCTTTCCACCGAGGTCAAAGTTTGTCTATGAGGAATCGGTCGGTTTGGATATCTTTGGTGGTATAATCTTACTGCAGTGTTACTATTTTTTCTGCATTCGAAAAACACTTGCAGCATGTCGACATATTCGTCATTGGTATAAATATTATTTGTCATAATTATTCTGATAATAAGTGAATCAATTGGTACTAGTTAATGATTGACAGAAAGTGTCAATTTATTAATATGATAAATAACAATTTATTTGTTATGACATCCGCCTACTTTATTTTTACAAATTTTCGCAATTACCCCTTTAGTGAACGATGACCTATCTAATTTTTTTACTAGAAAAATATCGGTTTTATTGAAAAAATGCAAGAGGTAAATATTTTTAAATAAATAATTTGCTTCATATAAAAAATTTCTAATAAAATATGCCAATGATCGAAGAAATATTGAAAAGTTGTCTCTTTGTTAGTAAGATGCTCAACCAAGTTTTGTGTCTCTAGCATTCCTCATGTTAGAGAACAAAATTAAAATGTGAATTAAAATCCCCTTCTTTGAGAGGGTATATCACCTCAGGGGTGCAACTTTCATATATAGTATTTTTATATCAATCCTCTTATATTTGGCTCTACATTCACTGGTACAATTTTTGGTAAAGTCCTGAATGAATGATTAATCATAAACAATTAATCTATTGGCTACCAATTTGACCTTAACTGTACTTCATGTTGAAGAAAAAAATTATCTGCTCGTACACTAGCCGCACCTTGTTTAATTTCCCATTAATTTCGAATGTGTACAATGCCTCAAAGCTCAAACGTACCTATGTTACGTGACTCTTGCTTCCTTTTACAGATTTTACTTCACATTTTATTCCTTGTCCATGTTAGATGTGTTTTGAAATAGCGAACTATTTTTCTACTTACTGTTATTCTCAGAAGGCAAAGTAATTTCCGTTGAAAGAATACCAGCATAGCATCTGAAGCATTCTTGATGGGAAAAAATGTGTTTGTCAGTATCGCGTAGGGTCGTAGGGTCATCTATGAGATTAAAGAGGCGCCACCGCATTAAAATACACCCAAATATGGTGACAGCACCCTAGTGCACACACCCATTCTAGGTTTATGGTGTAATAAAATGTGAATATGAGATGCCTTCTGTGGCTTTACAATGTACGGCACTATACTTGATTAAATTTATTTTACAACTGTTTTAATGACTTTTTTAATATACATATACCTAATTATTTAATTATTTTTATAATTTAAAAACTTATTGAAAAAATATTCGCGTTGGTAGTGTATTGTCATAATGAATTCTATATCAAAGAAATTAACTTGCAGGATTTCGCTATTGAAAAATTCCAGAACTAGTTGCCACATTGTGGGTTTAATTTCCTTGACTTTTCGAGAGCTCTCTGAAAGATATTCTAAAAATTTAAGTTGGAAATTTCGAGAATTGGTTCCAATAATACTAAAACAATTGTCAGCTGTCAAAAATATTTGAGTTTCTTTTAATTCACTGAAAGTATTAACAGCTTTAGACCGATTCTGGAAATATATATAATTTCGCATTAAACGAATCCATTATTTATCTAAAATAACAGTCACGCTAGCGGAAATCGAGGCTTCCAAAATTGAGACTTTATTTCGTTGTGCTATATATGTCACCCGGCTGACCCTTAGCAATAATTTGATTGATGTTTCCATCTGGCGGTAAAATAATCTAGAGTGGATAATACAGTCAGAATTGTTCATCTACGTATGTATTTAGTAGTAATATTATATCTAACGCATTATTTAAAGGATTGTAATTACATATTTATGCATTTTTCAAAATAACTAATCATTTTCCAAAAACTTCTATTTTTAATATAAATCTGAAAGGAATAATATAGTGGCACAGACGCTCAGAACCCTCTGTATATTTAACTCAAAAATCAATCGGATATAACTAACAAGAAAATTATTGAAAAACAAATCTAATAAAAAAGTAAAATTGTGCCAAAGTAAGTGATTTAAATCACATTATTTTTGTCTAAGGAAGCTAGCTTTAAAGTATGGTCCATTCTTTACTGAAGACCCTGTATACATAGTAGATTTCAAGTACAACTGATTGTAACTATACAATAATAAAATGTAGTAAATTGATGTAACCTCTAACCTAACCTAACTTAGTCTGTCAGTTATTTGCAAAATACCAACTTTATAATCGGTATGAAAATATGTATCTAAATTTGTTACTGAAAGTTTATTGTTTTTACCATGCACTTGATAGTTACATTCAAATTTTGCAGTACTTTTATGTAGGTACCCCAACATTTTTCATAACGGTCTTTACCTACATTTGAATCATTTATTCCTAGCAACAGTGACGTAAGATTCGGAAAGTATAAAGTATAAACCTTTCCCTTGTCTGCAATAAGAAATAATTAAATAAACTCTTGTGTTAAGACAGTCGAACAGAAAAAAAACATCCAAATTTGCCAAACCTCTCTTTGCTTGATATTATTTTGTTAGCATTAGAATTCAGATGGGTTCGGTAAAAAATCGTTTCATTAGCAAGAGGTCTAAATATACAAATTGCTGAAAATGGAATTTTCGGAATTAGTATAAATTGTTCTCTCGCTTCCTCCATTGTTTATTCAGGATGGTCCGTAAATATGGGTCCATGGAGACATACTATATTTTTTACTTCAAATTTTTAAAATTTAAGCCAACGTGTCTTAATAAAGTGTTGATAATAAAAAAGATACAGTATGTCAAAGTTGGAATTTAAAAATTGATTTTTTGTATTAATAACACTGTCTGAATGTATCAACTTAAAAATTTCGGAATAGATGTTTTTGGATATGAGAAATCATAATCTCTTGTCTATTTCGATGTATTCCCTAGAGGCCTCCACAACCGCCATACATATTTGTGAGGTAAATGCGATCGTAACTTTTTTTACTCTAACGTTATGACGTTTTTTATTAAAAAAATCTTAAATCTGCATTATTTGGAGGAAGAAGTACTCGTCATTAGTGTCAAAAATTGTCAATTTTCCAGAAAATAGCTATTTTACAATCAGCTGCATAGTTCGTTGTAACGTAGTAGGCGCCAAAATTTCTTGGATACAAATTGGATATGTTGAAGGTAGATCCACAAGCAACATAATTTGCACTGGTGTAAAATGATACTGATAGTATTTCTCAACATGAAACGGTTTCAAATTGGTCATACTGGTTCTTACAGCTTCAGATAGTCGTCCTGAATTTGTGGATAATTCGCAATGTGAATAAATTTTTCGTCTTTTTTTTCTCATATCTGAATATGAAAAATTATTGTCTCAGAATTTTTCGATTATGCAAAATAATTGATTTTAACCAAAATTGGGTAAATATCGTACATTTAGAAATACCTATTACCTTTAACATAAATTCTGTCTAATAATTGTTAAAATATACATTAAAATGGTCAACTTCTAAGACTAATGACAAGTATATCTTTTTTCCTCATAAATAGTGTACCTAAGTTTCAGATTTTTTTGTAAAAAAACGTGATAAAGATAGGTCCAAAAAAGTTACGCATTTACGTAACTCATTTACGTAACAAATATTAGGGATGTGGCGCCCTCTAGCGAATGCAACACACAACAGCACAACAACAGATTATGATTTCTCATATTCAAAAACATCTATTTCCAAATTTTTAAGTTGATACAGTAAAACATAGTGTACCTAATTGTTACGAAATAAAAACTTTTTAACCTTCATAAACCCGTGGTCAAAAGCTTACATTAAATACCTACCGAGTGGGGTCCAAATGTACCCCAACATTTTTTTGGCTTATTATTATTTTTTAATGTTATAATTAGGGAATATTAAAAATAAAACATATTCTGCTTATAAAAAAAAATATATTTTTACATAAAAAAGTTGTCAGCATTGATAAATGAGTAAACACATTTTGAAAAAATAATATGAAATGATTAGAAATACTAAAAACAAAAATAATTATGAAAAAGAAGCATTTTAGTGACATTTTAAATAATGATTTAATTATTATATCACACTTGTTACAAACTGTTATATTTTTTTAATGTACTGCACATACGTTACCCCAAGCAACAAAACTCTTTATAATTAGTTACTATAAAAAGTAATTTATTCAAAATTTTGTATACCAATTTTAGATATACATATATTTAAGAAACAGCTCGAAGGAAATTAAGTAAAAAAAAAATATTTTAGAAAATATACCCAAAAATTCATGTCTGGGGTACAGCCGTACCTCGCTCGGGTTTATGAAGGTTACATTCCTACTTGCACACCCTGCATCTTTTTTATTATCAACATTGGGTTAAATCGTAATATTTTGAAGTGAAAAATTTCTGTCTTCATGGGCTAGTTCTTACGGAGGACCACCTTGTATATTTTTTCAAAATTTACCTCAAGTAAGTAACGTTTAAATATCTAAAAGCATATAAAAAATGCTCATATCTACGGCTATAGTACGAAAATAGATACGCAGGGTTTCGAAGCGTATTTTTCCCTTTCAAGTATTACAGAACGATTCTACGTGTGTACGATAACGATATTTCCTGCTGTACACTGTTTGGTGTCAAATGACGTCATCTGTTTAATGCATTAATCCGTCTGGTCGAACAGAGGGGCTTTGGGATCCCATCGTATTCGAACGGTTTTGGCTTCAAACAGTCGTTACACCGTTATTTTTTGGATTCATGCCAACGGACAGAGTGTAATAAAGTCTCGTGTAATAAATATTTTTTTCGTATTGATCGGAGGGACGTCCGTCCGTGGTTTAAATTGGATAAAAAACCGCAGCACTATTGACTACACAAAAGTGTTTGCATTTGGCGAATAACAAACAGACGCTCCAGTACACTCGGCAGAAGGCAGATGAATTCACGTGAAGTCAATAAAAATAGTAAATACTGGCTATATTTATTTTCTTACTCATTGACTACGTTATAATTCTATTTACAGTTTCCCTGATGATAATCATCCTTACACGCGTCATAAATTATAACGAAATTGGTTTAGAAAATTTTAATGAATATATGTTCGTATTGGAATTTACGATCGATTTTCACCAATTTTCTCAAATCAATATCTTGTAGTTATACAATAGGTACGCCAAACTATTCATTATAACTGTTGTACGAAAGACGTCTTTACACATTTTTTATATGGTGTGAAGAAATGACTACTATGCGAATTAATGCACCGACAAGCATGGGCGTCGTTACAAGGACGGAGGGACAAATGCAGAAAAATATGAAACAGGAAACAAAAAAATATGTATTTTAATAGGGATATATACGGTTCATATAATTCTTAAGCATCATATCTTTTAAAACATAACAAAAATATTATAGGTACTATAACACAAAAAAATAAAATACTCGGCAAGGTATGATGTCAAAAGTTCTGTTTCTGCTGTAAATAGAGTGAATTTGAATAGTAACGCATGCGCACAACACACTACATTCAGAAACGGCTTGAGGTTATCATGAGGCTTATGCCTTCGACCTGCAGGCTTGTATTTAGCATTTTTTAGCTCGGCGCTCACTCATAATGCGTATTACGATTACGTATAATTTAATTTTTAATTGTTTATTAATATTCCGCAATTTTGTCGTGAGTTATGGCAAATGGTGACATATTAGATTTTTCGCTTCAAAATATTACGATATAAGCCAACTTGCCTTAGTAAAATGTTGAAGGTAAAAAATATAGTGTAAGTTGGAATTTAAAAAGTGATTATTTTGTAATAATTACACTGTCTTTGGACGTATCAACTAAAAATTTGGGAATAGAAGTTTTTGGATATGAGAAATCATAATCTGTTGTCTATTTCGACGCATTTCCTAGAGGGCGCCATATCCGCAATATTTGTGACGTAACTTTTTGACCCTAACGTTATCACGTTTTTTATTAAAAAAATCTTAAACCTACATTATTTTTAAAGAAAAAAGGTATACTCATATATAAAAGAAGAATAGAGATCTAAATTTTTTATTTTGTTTTTATATTGTTTTTTTATTATGTGAACATTTTAAATTTGTTATAATTTCCATAAATAGTTATGTTTCTTTTGTTTTCTTAATGTAATGCACTTTTATTGATATAGCTAAATAAATCTATTGCAGATATACCAATATTTATAACTTCATGATAAAATTAGATAATTTTATAAAAAATGTTTAATTGTGTATTATTTTTAAATCGGAGACTCAAAGTCAGTCGGGAAAGGAGTTAAGGATTAATACCTTAATAAATAAGTGTATAAAAAACGATGCATAAAAGGCAAATTTCCATTTAAAAGGATACAAAATTATATCAGATCTCATCTATTGCGGCTGATTGCGTGCTAATATGTGTCTAACAGTGAATTTGAATATTGTCATATAGTTACTTAATAATTTCTATACAGGGTGATTTGCTTTGATAAAATCTTTGTGCTTTGTTGAAAAATGGTTTCAAATCAAATATCGCCGACCTTCTTGAAATTTTGCACATTCCCAGAATTTACCGTTCTGAACAACTTTTTCAAGTAATATTTTGCTGTATTTTCAGTAGAAAAGGTACTTTACCTGAAACGATAACAGTTTTCAATCGGTGCACTGAATACTTCAAATAGGATTATTTCGAAAACTGTTACTCCTAACGACTTCAACAAGTTATGCCTTTTTAGATACAACAGGTAGGAGAATCGATTGTTTCAATAGACAGATGGATACACTAAACAGCAAAAAAGTGCTGCCATTTAAAAGAAACATGCTGTGCCATAAGTGGCGCCCTCTACTAGTGACGTCCAAATTAGTTAAAAATTCTTATTTGCCGTGCAAAAAAACATAATTGTGCCAATCTTTTTTTAATATGTACTCCGACAGGTTTCAAAGTTATTGAGATATTTCAAAATAAAATTCTAGCATTAAACACCCTGTATTTTTTAAACCAGCAACATTCGGATAAGGCATATTTGGCTCAATCGCCATATTTTGGTGTGTAGTATCTCCAGTTCAAAGATTGCCCATTCTTAATGAATCACCCTGTATACCAAGTATGTTTTTTCATTAATAGTAAATATTTAGTTACTTACTTAAAATTTAGGTAATTACTGAATCTTACATTGTTTATGGGGTTTAATTTGTAAATTTGGCTTCATTAAGTAAGCTTAATACCTTTACAATAAAGTAAAAAAGACATATGTGCGTCCTTAAAACGCAGAATTTCTTGAAGAACGTAATTTTCCTTTGTTTTGTAGTTCAAAAGATGTGCACGCTTTCCAACTAAAAACTTGTTATAGTAATGGCGAAACCACAAACTCCTCGTTTACCGTGAATAATCTTGTTCTAAATTATTGTTTCAAGATTTTTTTTTTAAAGAAACCAGATATACTTAACTTCACCTAGTATTTACGATGGATTTCATTATATGTTTTTCTTAGCGAAACAAACTGTTAATTACATAAATTGTCCAGCTATCGAAGCAAACAGGAAATATGTAATTACGAATTTATTGGAACTAGATTTTGTAATGTGAAGAAGTAATGACACTTATTTCTCAATACTGAGGCTAAGAGAATCAAATTAATTTAATTTAAGAAGTCATTAAAAAGTATGTAACCTCATTCTAATTTATTTTGTGACAAAGCATTTATCCAGTACATACAAGATGTTCCACGAATGATTAACAGAAAATTAAGTTGTAGATTATTAAGTTTTTATTTAATTTTGAGGAACAAAGATTTTATAAACTTATATCTAAGGCTTGCTACAGACTATGCGTGTATTCGCGATTCGTTATGCACGATTTGTGATATGTGAGGAATTAGTGAATAGTGTGTAGGGTCCTGTTCGTTAAAAATCCATTCATAAGAACCCTACACACTATGCACGAATTCCATACAAATCACGCATCGCGTAAAAAAAAACCATCAAGTTTTACCCGCTTCTGAAGTGTTTCCTATTCACTATTGTTTTATAGCATAAAAGGAAAAAAAACACCTCCAATTTTTATTCATTTATATTTATGTTTTGAATATACTGCTAAAACTATTTGCAGCAAGTTCTTCTTGAACACTCTATATCTTAGAAACTAAACATTTTCCAATATATGCATCTGGATATTATAACAACCAAAATTCACTTTGAAGGATTTTTAATTTGGCAGAAACGTATCGCCAAAAGTAATGATCTGGGAGATGATACTGCTCATGGATTTTCATAGTGAGCAATTGTATACAAATTTCAAGTCCATCTTGATTAATAGACCTCTAATGACCTCGGAATTTAATTAAAACTGGCAGTTTTGTTGCTCTTTTAACGTTCATTCTTCGTTAACCTTTGCTAACCTTTTGCAGTGTTGGTAAAAGAGAGAATTGTGAAAAAGAATATAGTGCCAATCAACTCTTGTAGAGTACGAATCAAAATTCGTTGATCTTCGAGGAAGAATGCTAGTTTTATGAAGTTACTGTTTGTACGTTACTGCGTATTTTAAAACTATTTTATAACAAAGTTATTGACACAAATTGAGTTCAGGAACGCTTTTCCTGTAATGATTAAGCTGAATCAGTATCGATCCTTGCGTATTACAATAAGACCAATCTGGTATGCCCTGAAAAGGAAACTGATCTAATTATATACCTGATCAGACATGAAATGCAAAAAAACTATATGCTATTAAATGCAAAGAGAAAATTAGAGTTGTTCGACGACAACCACAAGGAAGTTACGGCTTTTATTTTTCGCATTGAGGGTGCCTGCCAAAAATGACGGGCACGCGTGTCGTCCTCGACTTAATTCTGATCGCCCTCAGTTCGTTATATTTTCGGCACCTATTAACGACATGCAAACAAGTACAATGAACTTTATTTCCTAGCCGTCAGGATTAGGGTTGTGACGTGATGGATTGGGTTGGGTATCTACTAGGAAATGGACGTTTATATACCCCAAAAATAAACACGAGGGACTTGATGTGTGCATGACTAGAATCGGCGAAGGTGCGATGAGCTCATCGTCGACTATAAAACATAATTATAATTTTATTTAGGATTTTTTATTTATCCGCTAAAATTTTTAGTATGAAATGGTGACTTCTCACTCTTGAATAATTTATAAGTTTCTTCCATGATGTACCTGGTGAACTTGAAAGTGAAACCTACATTTTCAGCAAAAAACTTTCGTGAATGACCTTTCATATTCAAGGTGTTGCCAAAATGCATCATAAAAAAGAATGTTTTTAAATAGCATTTCATGTTATTACGAACCATAGCCTCAGTGTAATTTTAAATATGCAGGGTGTCTCCATTTTTTCGTTCTTAACTTTGGGAAATGATAGAGCGTAAAGAAATAATAGGAATCTTTCCTATAACATTTTTCCCTATAGCGCTCTGTTTTCGTGATACAGGGCGTTCTACTCTCAAAAAATATGTTATTTTTTTTATTATCTACTAAACAAATAAATGTTTAATAAATTAGAAAAAGACTAAATATCTTAAGAACGAAGCTTCGTACCGAATTTTATCAAGAGCAGCTTTTTCATAAAATTAAAATAAGTTAATATTTGTATTGAAAAAATACTTGTCACCACTGGTGTTGAAGTTTAGGGGGTTAAAAACAGAACAAAATCCCATATCTACACCACTGGTCATAGCCGGAAAAAGTTATTCACGTGAAAATATTAACCTTTTATTATAATTACTGTATACAAAGTTTCAACAAAAAATATTTATTTGTTTAGTAGATAATAAAGAAAATAACATTTTTTTGAAAGTTGAACGCCCTGTATCACGAAAACGGAGCGCTATAGGGAAAAATGTTATAGGAAAGATTCCTATTATTTCTTCACGCTCTATCATTCACGCCCAAAGTTAAGAACGAAAAAACGGAGAACACCCTGTATTTTGTCTCAGATTCCAGATTATTTTATATAAAATGATTAGTAACATTGATTAAGTGAATATAAATGGAAAGATGAACTTAAAAAATTGCATCCCTCGACATACATGGTTCAACCGGAAATGTGTGATGTTAAAAAATGCTCATGTGTGGAAGCTGTTACACTTCTTGTATCGTGAATGGTATGTTTTAACCAAGTAGAAAGCTATTAACCGTAGCTTTGTTTATCCTTCAGACCTACTGTTGTCATACAGGGTGTGCCACGACAAGGGTTTGTTGTCACGAAAACCATTTCAAATTGAAATCTGAACCTTTGTATACCAGTGTTACTCGCTGTTACCTATTCAATTAAAATGTTGTGTTGGATGTGGCACTTTCGGTTATACCGGAAATTGATGTCAACTTGTTTTTTTTTTTTTTGTAGAAATGTAACGTGAAAACGAAAAACTTATAATACAATGATTCAACTTGAATTTATTGTGACACTTAGTGCGTGTCATGGAGTTTATCTCCCAAAAATCAAATGATGATTTCAAGAAATACTGAAAGTGAAGGTGTTTTTTAAGTTTTTGCATCTGTCAAACATTTCATAAAATGACATCTATTACTTTGACAAGCCAACTTCAACGGCTTCTAAAAACAAGTGGTCCATATTTTGTTATTAATTTTCTAATTTGTACCACCAGTTTCAATTTTGTAGCTTGCACCGTTTTCGAGAAAAATGGTGGATGTTAGCTCTTAATATTCTAGCAGATCATCGATGTGCTTGGCAACTAAGAACGATAGCACACCAATTTTTGCACCATACTTTGTTGCTCTTTTGAATACTTTAAGTAGTCTATTTTTTTTAATAAAAAAATTGAACTCATACAGTCAGTTAAAAATTTGTTGCTGTCTTATACGTTTGTCTGAAAATGAAAGATCAAATACGGTCGTTAAAAACATGTTTTGATATTTTCTGCTAATTTATACCACCAGCTTCAATTTAATAGCGTGTGCCGTTTTCGGGAAAACTGGTGGCTGCTAGCATAATTTTACGCTATAGTCTGTTTAGAAATGAAAGAGAGTAATAAAAACTTATTATGTATGTAATCGTAAATAAATATAGTACTGGTGCTTATATTCAATATTTTTATATTATGTATAACACTTTGTGTGACCGGGTTGTACTAAATTTCAAAACATGAGACTACTTTAAGCATCAATTATCAATCAATTATTCAATATTATTATCAAAATATTATTTAAATGTAATGAATAGACTTTTATTCCACACAAAAATATATATATTTTGAAAATTCAAATTATGGTGAGTAAATGTACTGTTGTATAAATGTACAATAAAGAAAATAAAAAAGTAGGTATATTAAAATTTATTCTCTGAATATTCTGAATTATTTTCGTCTCCTAGATTGATAACGATAGGTTCCACAGTAACGTCAATTAAATTATCGAGTTCCCACATTTTCTCCTCTTGAGAATGAGAGATTGAGACACCCTGTATCCTTATTTCTAAAAAATTTTGTTGAGCAAACCTCGTTTAATAAAATTTCTACTCCATTGTTTTTTTTACTAGTGTATTACGAAGTGTATTCTGGGAAAAGAGTTGAATAAACTAGCCGCGTTTTATTACAGAAATCAATATGAAACTTCCTTTTCAGACTAGAAATTTCTGAGAATATTCTTTAGTTCAGTGACGTGATAACTTAAACCTCGCTAAACTGCCACTTATTTCTCTGAAAAACTATTCAACTGTGATTTAACATGTAGTGGAGAGAACGAAAACTATTATATTTTTTTATTTATTTATCTGTCATATAATGACATACTTCGATCATGATTCGCACTTGCCTTTTAAACTGCAATTTAATTTAATTAACATTAAAACTTGGTCAGGTGATCCACAATCTCCTATATGGTAACAATATATAGTAAAGTGGTTCCATTCTATCTGTGACAAGTTTTATGTCCATTGTGGCCTACTTTAGATATCTTACTTTTGCAGACTGTACCTGATTTCACAAAATAGCGTACATAATCATATATAATAATCAGAAAACACTATTAAGAAACATACATTTTGTTTGTTAGATAAAGACATTCGAGATAAATTATATGTTTGTGGATATTCTTTAGGGACAAATGCTTAAAAGATTGATTGGCCATTGGAAGCGGAAGCTTTTTTAAATTTTGTTTATGTAACGATAAGGAAACATAAATTTATATCTTGGAGATTTAGGCAATCTTTTTCACGTCTTCTTTAGCAGATGCTATAAATCAGAAGGGGAGTTGTTTACTGAAACAATGTGATTTATACGCATTGGCAGTATACTCGTAGAAAGAATATTAATTTGAAAACTGTGTAGATACGTTAAAAATGATTTATTGTTGTATGGCTGGCAAGTTGTACTTCCTATGGATATTTATTATTTTTTTTAATACAAAATGGTTTAGACCTATATAATGTTCATAATTTTTCTATAACTCTTTATTTTTGCTGAATGAACCACATATTTAAATAGCGTTATGTAATTTGACTCAAATGATAAACATTAAGCAAAATAGTTTATTGCAACAGTATTTTTTATAAAAAAATATGTGTACCTATTTTATAAAATGAAATTTAGTTTATTTAAGACTGTTTACCGGTTAAAATTTAAATATCTCTAGCTTATTTGGTGATGACAATGTTAATATTGTTTTTATGATAATGGCTTCTTTTTATTTAAAGAAGTGACATATTCGAAGAAAACTGCTTCACATTATTAGCTTTGTGCATGCTTTGTATATTATTTATATGCTCTCTTTGTTAATAGTGGGTCTCGTTTTCCATCTGTTGCCACAAGAGAGATTATTAGAAATGTAACGCAAATTACTCATTTTTTGTATCAACTGTGTATAACATTCATACGTAAGATTATGACACGCAAATATACAGGGTGTCCAAAAAGGTCACACGTCAAAAATGAAAGGACGTACAGGGGAGGTCAAAATAGTTGTAGTAATTCAAAAAAAAACATTTTGCTTCGTTATTCGCCTTCAAAGAAGTTGAAAAATAAATTTCAATTATAACTTACGCCGTTGCCATGAAAACAATGAAATTTGGACAATTAAAGTAAGTAACTGATAGTAATGATCATTTCCAAGTTTAAACTGATATTATTTAAACTTACATTTTACCACCGTTGCTAAATTTTACACAATAAGAGAACTCGAATTGTGAAAGATAAATGTCAAATTTGGTAACGCTGTCAATGATGTATAACTTTAAATGTATAATTTCATTTATTCCTGTATAGCTATAGCTATTTATGATATACGTGTTAAAACTAAGATTTTATTTTGTGAGTGAAGATGATTAAAGCGAGCGTAGCGAGTTTTTTAACTTCACGAACAAAATAAAATCACTTTTAACACGTATATCATACACTATTTTGTCTACAAAACAATCGGAAGAACTTTAAACTCAATAAAAATAAGAAATCAAAAAATACCACACAGATCGCAATGTTTATGAACCAAAATTTTCGTAGCAACCAGTGCTATTGTTAGTTACGGAAAAAACACAAAAATATTGACAGCATTTTCTAGTAATATTATAAGTATAATGAATTATCTCGATAATGAGCGTAACGAATCCATCCCTGCTGAAATCGAAGAAGCCGCCAGTCGAGCAACATTGGAATTATTGCCGGCGAAATCAAAGGAACAGTACGAAATCACTTATAGACGCTTTTCGGAATGGTGCAACATTAAAAAGGTCCCTGGGAAATGTAACGAAAGTGTTTTACTGGCGTATTTTGAGGAAAAAGCCAAGATATGGAAATCGTCAACGCTGCGGTCAAATTATTCCATGATCAAAACTATGTTAAAAATAAAGCAAGATCAAGATATAAGCAAACATTATAAACTTATTGCTTTTTTAAAACGGAAGGGTGAAGGATATCAAGCAAAAAAGTCAAAAGTTTTGACGAAGACGCATATCAACAAATTTCTCACAGAAGCAGAAGACGAAAAGTATCTGATGATGAAAGTCGCAGCAATAGTGGGTGTTTTCGGGGCGGTCGCCGGGAGGAATTGTGTCAGATGACCATCGACAATATAGAATATTTGGGCACTTCGGTTGTTGTGATCATACCAGATACTAAAACGAAAGTGCCTCGGACTTTCAGTGTTGTTGGTGAATTCTATTTAAACTTTTTTAGAAAGTATATGGCACTGCGGCCACCCAACGCTAACCATAGATGACTTTTTCTTAAATATACGAAGAATAAATGTGTGAAGAATCCAGTCGGAATTAACATGTTTGGTAAAATGCCTGCCGACATTGCAGAGTTCTTGAATCTACCAAATCCTCAACTCTACACCGGACACTGTTTTCGTCGTTCATCGGCGTCATTGTTAGCAGATTCTGGTGCAAATCTTACTATCATCAAGAGACATGGAGGATGGAAATCTTCGACGGTAGCTGAAGGCTACATTGAAAATTCACTGGAACAGAAGAAGGAAATTGCGTGCCAAATACTTCCTACTGCTGCAACTACTAGTAAGACCACCAGTACTACCAGTAGTATTTCTACCGAAAATAGATGTGTCACACATGTTGGCAGTAAAACCAACTTAAGTATGATGACTCCGCAGGGAATTACAATTTCAAATTGTTCTAATTTTACTATAAATGTTAATAGTAATAACTAGTTAAAATGTTGGTTTGTACTTATTTAAAATAACAAGTTGTTCATGTGTTAGTTAAAACGTTTTATTAATTTTCAAAACAAAATTTAAATAAACTTTGATTTACTTTTAACACTAGTGTTAAAAGTAACTTACTTTTAACATGCGTGTCAAAAAATGACATTTTTAACATCAAAAATGACAATTAAAAAGCCCACTTTTAACAATTTTGTAGAAAAAATATTTTATATGAAATACTACAACTATTATGACTTCCCCCGTATGTCCTTTAATTTTTGACATAATCTTTCAGAGTTACTATTTAAGCATGTTCTAAATAACTTCTAAATTAAATTTCGTAAGTGTTCTAAATTTTTCTCCAGTCATTATCATTTTGTCTGAACTACAAAAGTTTGTATGTTACAAAACAACAAATCAGTTATTTGTTGTTTTGTGCAGTAATTTAAAATCCATTTTCAGTAATCGGGTATTTAGAAATATTAACCCACTTTTTATGGCTTCTAAGTCCAACTGGAAGTAATTTTGAACATTTGTAATATAAAAGTTCTCATACATTGTTCTTTTGTGTTAAAATCGGTGAGTATAGAAAGCTGATTGCATAACCAGATCTGATATTACATTTAATAAATAAACACTTTCTCTATTACCCTGTCTCATTATTCATTGAGAATAAATTTAGATAGATATCAAAATATCGCACGGAAAGTAAATTGTTTCTGTATATAAAGAATACAAATATATTTATTGTTGCCCCCATTTTTATTGTGCAATTAGATTTTTATTATTTTTAAGAACCTATGTACATATTTCTAGTAGCTTTAGTAATGTATGCATTATTACATAGTTCATGAGCTTATTATCGCAATGATCGATATATATTTTGACAGTGGATATTTCTCGTCCTGCAACTGTTTTACTAAGTAAATTCAAAATTGCGTTTTATAGAAATAAATCAAGAGTATATTTTTTCTAAAAAATTGTATTTTTTGATACAGGGTGAGTTTTAAAGTGGGGTAGTAATTTTAGTATATGTCTACTTATTTAATCAACGAACAAGTGATATGCAAAAAATAACCCAATAAAATGTTAATATAAAAAATCATAAATAATATTTTCGCATTTTTAAATTATGTAAGCCGGTTCTGTACACTTACAATAAATTATATACGCCTTTCGCGTTTGCTTATATTCCGGGTTCGTTGAGTTAAATAAACAAGTCGTCGTGCCGAGGGATGCATTTTTTAAAGATATTTTCTGAGTATTTCGTGCAACATAACCAGTCGATTTTGATTATACTAATAACAAATCTACTGGTCATTCATTATTATCAATACACTTGGGCCATAGTTATATCACTGTGACAGCAAATTCCGTCTAACACAAAATGATACTACTCACACAATAGAAAATACATCAAAGTCGACTTCAAAATTTGCAATAAATTTAAACTCAGTTATCTCGGTTATTAAAAAACAAATATAAGAGCAATATTTTGTAAAATGATTTATTTTAATTCCTGCTGTCATCAGTTAAAATTAATAACCCTTTCAAAATCACCCTGTAATTTGGAAGCGTGTTTTACCCGTGATCTCCTCTGTCTACACTCGTGATTAAACTTTTTAAATATTATTAGAATAATTCCTTAGAACATTATGTCCTACATACTAAATTTTAGAAATATGTATTTAATCGCTTTAGCAATATAAAAAAAAAGATTTTTCTCTCTTAGGAAGCATTTTTCAACCCCCAGTTTTCGTCAATACACCTAGATGATTACAGATTTTGATAACTAGTTGTTTATACTTTATAAATTATTCTCATTTTGTTTAAAACATGCCAACTTTATGGGAATAGATTTTAGCAACCGACTGTAGGTGAAAATTTCAATGAGAGGTGAAATTCATAAGTTAAAATTGAATACAAATTTCTGTTTATTTTAATGAAAAATAGCTAGACTATTATATTTTTTCCGTATTGGTCATATTACTACCTAAATATCGAGGAAAAGAAATTCCTTGCTAGAAAAAGTTGACATTGGTGTAACTCCTAAGCATTTGCTTTACGAAACCCAAATCCAGTTACCTCTGTCCAACTTGCATCATTATATTTATTAAACAAGGCGGATGTAGGACTTCCTAAAATTTGTTAAGTAGGTTCTCCCATCTACGAGTGGTGTCAAAATTTGCACGAGCACTGACACAAATTCTAAAAATAAACCAACTCATAATTTAATTAAGCACTGGCGATAACTTCCATACATTAACATGCAAGTAGGTATTAATTTCGACCTTGCGATGTCCGAGAAACTACTCATCATTTAAAAATTTCATACCGATTTTATGGTTGCTGATTTTTCGCTTCAGCAGTATCGTATTACTACATGTTATTATGAACGTATAAATTTTTAGAAATAAGATACGAGGAGGTACTGGCCAATGACACTGGATAAGAAACAGGAGAATAAAAATATTACCTATATAGTGTATATAGTCAAGGCTATAATATAGTACAAGATCCGAACTAAGGTCGTCCTTCGCCCATCTGCTTACCGGATGAAAATAAAATACGAGGATTTAACCCTACTTACATGTACAGGGTGGTACGTAAGTAATGTCCCATGGAAACTAGATTTTTCAAAATATTACGATTTAAGCCAATATGTCTTAACAAAATGTTGATAATAAAAAAGATACAGGGTGTCAATGTTGAAGTTTAAAAAGTGATATTTTGTAATAATTTGCACTGTGTTTTACTGTATAAAATTTGGGAATAGATGTATTTGGATATGAGAAATCCATAATCTGTTGTCTCTTTCGACGTATTTCCTAGAGGGAAATGTGAATGGGGTACTTTGCTCCTCCCACTTTTGTCTATGGACGATTTCTCTCAATATCATAACGTAATATTTTATTTGGATTATTTTATCTTGATATTTTTTTGTAAAACTCTTCTTTTTTAAGATAACGATTTTTTAGTCATACAACGTTAGATATAGTGTTAATTTTTTTCAACTTTTACCGTGGATCATGGATCAAGGTTTCAAGTTGCTTCTTGAACTTTCTGTGCAACCTTCATTACTACTGGAATATACGAGGTCTGATAAAAAAATTTCCGTGTAGATTTTCTGTCATACCGAATTAACGGCAGTGTTGTGTGTTTTCTGCAATATTATTTATTCCCAGTTTTCATGGTAGGATCTCTTGGCGGATATTGCACTAGTCTCACATAATCGAAGATTTGTTTACACAAGTTTATTCTCTCGCAATATGTCACTCGTCAGTCGATGTAGACGTTCCTCCGAAACGATTTGTATCTCCGACTGAATGCCTTTAACTTAATGTCAGTAAGCAGACTCATCTAAAAAGTATCCGTGAACGATTTTTGTATTTACAAAAACCAATCACCAAATAGAAGTAGTAGCTCCAATAACAGGGAGGACATCAGAAGACAACAAAATAAAAAACGTAACACAAAAATATCTAACTATGTCTAGTCTAGATTTTCGACAATTAATAATAAATTCTTTAATTAATATTAAAAATATAAATATCCACCTCATTTGCCAAATATAAATTGAAGGTTTGCTCAATTTTACATGAAACTCACAAAATCACCAAACACACAAAAATATATTTAAATATATTATTTATTATATAAATTTCAAGAATAATCTTTGATTTGACGTAACAAAAATTAATAAATAGCTAGTCCAATGATTACTCGTATAATGAAAAAGTGCTGCCAATCGTACGAAGTTTACATTGTACTGTAACTTTTTAACCCAACCTCGTAATAAATGTGGATTGTACCATGGTTTGTATACTGCAGAACTAGTTTAATAATGTTTCTGTTATGGTAATCGTGACAACATTAAAAATAACGAGGAAAAGATGAGTCATTTATTCTAAACTATAGATAACATATATTACGACAAAGATAATATTACTAGTATATGTTCATACAAACAGTATCACGCTGTAATCAATCTAAATGGAGAAAATGCATATTTCTTGTATATACCTAATTTAAGTGCTCAACATTATGATGTCAGCCACAGTAGCCACAAAAATGTGACTTTTTTTAGTAATTTAATAAATCAATTTTTAAATGAAATTGACAAAGTCGTCCTAAATATTGGCAACGGTTTCTAACAGATTATGAAACTGGCAGTAGGTGTTTAAATTGAAATGCAAAGTTTTATGATACTATATCCGATTTCCAGTCAATATAATATGTGTATGTAAACAGTCGCACAACTCGCCAATTATAAATGTAATAATGCACATTAATTAAGCGTCAGTTTTAAATGACTTTGGCAATGAACAGAAGTAGCTGCTGGCCAATACAATACGGCGCGGCGTTCTGGGTCGTCGACCTTTAAAGAGACTGTTGTACAATGTTGTTGCATTATATTGTCCTTATATAATGACGGGTCGATGAAAAATGTGGTCATTAGGGCTGGACCGTTGCGAGTCGAGGCATTGATGTTGCGGCTGTTGGACCTCAATTAATTATCGATATAGAATTCAAATAATAACTTTCTGTACTCATCCCAGCTGTGGTTACATTTAATTATGTACAAACTTAGTCTACAGGGTGTTTTTAAATGAAGTAGCAAAAATTACATCACAGATTCCATAGGTGAAAATAAATCGATTTAACCTATCATACCTATATCCCAAGTCGCATAATAAAAAAGATACAGTGTGTCAAAGTTAAAATTCATTTTCGATATTTGTAAATAACTTTTTAAGAAATCTAAATATTTACATAAAATTTGAAAATCAGGGGTTTTTGGCGGGCGAGAAATTCAAATTTGTTTTTAACTTTTTTGCTGCTTATTGTATCTATCTTGACTATCATTTAAATTATGGAGACGTGCAAAATTTCAAAAAGATCGGCTTGCTTTGATGAAATTTTGTGCTTTGTTGAAAAATGGTATCATTAAACCTCGCCGATCTTCTTGAAATTTTGCACGTCTACATAATTTACCATTCTTTTCCTTTTTCAAGTAACATTTTGCTGTATTTTCAGCAGAAAAGGCACTTTACTTGAAATCAAAACAGTTTTTACAAATAGGAATATTTAAAAAATGGTTACTCCTACTAACTTCATCTTTTTCAAATAAAACAGGTAGAAGAATGGATTTTTTCGATAGTCAGATGGATACACTAAGCTGCAAAAAAGGTCTCTCATTTGAAAGAAACATTGTGTGCCACAAGTGGCGCCCTTTACTAGTGATGTCAAAATTAGAAACAAATTTGATTTTCTCGCCCCTAAACACCCCCCGATTTACAAATTTTATGTAAACATTTTGGTTTCTTAAAAAGTTATTTACAAATATCGAAAATAAAATTTCAACTTTGACACTCTGTATATTTTTTTTATGCGACTTGGAATGTAGGCATGTTACGTTAAATCGATTTATTTTAACCTAAGAAATCTGTGGTATCATTTTTGCTACTTTATTTAAAAACGCCCTGTTTATTACTTCTCATTTATCGGTGCTAGGTGCTAGCATAATTAGTCGTTGGAACGTAGCTACGACTATTGTAGATACTTTAAAGTGTTTGTAATATAAATGTTCTCCATTACGTGCTTGCGACTAAAATGGGGAATATGTATTTGGTGTCCGCTACGTTCTAACGACGTTGTGATTCCGTGGAAGGGACATCGCTACACTCTCCCATGACTTTTTCATATTAGTATGTTGCTTTCTTTATCTAGCAATATTGTTATATTTCATTTCTTTCTACATATTCCATCTCCATTTCTTTAACTCTGGATCAAGTAGGTAGATATTTATTAATGTAGTACATAGTGATAAAACTTCCAAATCCAGCATGCCCCTTTAAAATGTATATGTTATAATAGCTAATAGTTTTATTTTTTTTAGTTGACTGAAATATCTGATATCATTATGTGTGAATGTGATACTTTCAATGGTGAAACTTATTTTTTATTGTTCGTTAGAAATTACATTAATTTTTATTTATAAATGTATTCTATTTGATGCAGAAAACTACAAAAGCTTTATTTGTGAAGTTAAAATTAATATTTTGCAATAATGACGGCCTATGTCGTGCGTATCAAAATGGCGCTCTTTGCAAATTTTGCTTTGAAGTCATTTGCTCCAAGAAACACAACTTGAAAGTAATTGATACCTTAGCATCCGTAACGGGAACTGCTAATATGTAACTTTCAAGTAATATTTAGTACAAAGTATCGAACAAGGCGTTACTTTGAAGTGGCAGTAAAGTTGTGACTACCACACATTATCTGTACAAGTTATCACTACCACTTCTTAGCAACATTTTTCTTGCTATTCACTCTGGACGCGGTACGTCCGGTGAGTTTACATTGAACACACTCCTTGAATTTTATCTTCTAATAGCAGTTGAAAATACTTATCTCTACATTATTATTATATTTCTTTATTTCTTTGTGGCTTTGCGTGTTATTTCTGTTACATGTTTTATCCTTTAAATTTTTTGTGGTGTTTTGATGTCCATACTTAACACTTAGTTAATAGTTATAAAAAATGTGATATACATTCAAAAAGACAAAAAAATACCCTCCACACGTGACATGATACTTAGCGATAACGCTGTTTGGATTAATAAATATTATTTACAAATTCAGTGACTTTAAACACACGTTCCCTGAACGTCACGGCACAATTATAGCTACTTCAAAGTGATTGCAACTTTGAAGTAATATTTTAGTAACATGAGATAGTCGCTTCTACGATAATTTGCACTTTCAAGTTCTATAAACTTGAAGGTCGTCCCACTGGTAACTAAGACGTCGTCAAAACCAGGGGAGTTACTTAGAATTTATATAACTGTAAAGTAACCAGGAGTAGTCGAAAATCCGTAGCAGTAACTGTAATTTTGTTGCATAAAGTTATTTCTACAACAAAGTAGCAAATTTGGTGGCTGTTACGTAATAGTTGCTCGTTGAAGGTTCCAGTCTTAGTTAGTATTACTTTGGTGCTAGTTGTGCTTGCATGCAATATAGCTTCAATCGTATAGACTAGCAAACACGTTTGGATTATATTTGCCCCGTCTAATCCTTTTATTTAAATTATTTTTCGTATTGGGAAATCAATATGTGTGGTACTTTCCTGCGTAAAATTATATATAGCTGTTCCCATCGGCAATGTGGGTTTTTTTCATGAATACTGCTATGTATGTATATGTTATATTAAAATGGGTTTATGTTTGTCTATTGTTGCTTTTGTCCAGCTAAGCATACCTTTTACATACATTCAGTAGCTTTTACCGTTTATTTGAAGAAGCATTTCAGTGTAACTAGAGAATGTAATGCATATCTAGCTTTTAGCATCATAATGGAAAATATTCTTAGGTAAAGTTTACGTATTCTTCTTGTTTGAATATAGATTACATTTAAAAAATATATTGTATAGTCAAACTGTATGCAGTGTACATGCCTATAAATTGCGACCATTACTTTTTTATCATTTGGATAACTAATATCATATCTGTTGATAAGGAAGTGTATTTTTAATGTTTATCCAGCTCCTGCTGATGCAAATACAAATATTAAACCGACAAATAAGGTTCTGAATAAAATATGTCATTTAGTCGGTGGGTGGTTTATCTGTAGGTGTTCGAACTGTTTATATTTTGTTGCTAAATACCGTTAAAGCTACCTATTTACCATTTCTGTCGAATCCATGATTCTAGTTCATTAGTCGATTGCTCTCATTTACTTTCATGCTCTGAATAAATTAATATGCAATATTATATATTCATACCAAATTTGGAATGGTTAATCATAATTTATCTAATTTATGTATAATTATATCACATCGGGAAATAAAAAATAGAAAGTGGTCTAACTAATAAACCATTACAATTACCTACTTAGAAAGAAAATGTATGAGTCAAATGCAAGCAGTAAGGCTTATTATTATCATGCAGTTTGTTAAAACAAAAAGCAGAAATGATTCCGTGGAGCAAATAAAATAGGAACCGTAACTTACCGTATGGTTTATTTGGGGTTTTGCTAAATATTTTATAAATTTCCTGTTTCACATATCAGAGTTGTAATCCGATTATATATTTCAGATTTCAAAATTACCGCTTACCCTTGCTAGTACCTACATATCAGCTTAACTACTGTGCTAATACATTTGAAATTTTAAAGATCCAAAAAGAAAATTATCACAACGAATAATAGGTTTATAGATTTAATATAATTAAGTTCTAGGATTTACAAATGTATTGGTCAACTACTCGTAGAACAATAATATATCGGAATGAAGGAAAATAGTTTCCTCTTACAATATTGTCAATTTTCGGCGTTGTGAAGATTATTTAACATCTTCCGAATTTTTGAGGAACGTTTTTCTAAAAATTTCAGTAGCCTGGGGATGTGAATTAATCATATTTGCAAAATATATATTTCTGTGCTATATGGTTCTTTACCTTCATTCCGTTATGAATACCTAATCACATGGTATTAATCACTCTAGAGCAATAGATGCACAGTGGACGTATGGAGGATAATGTCCTAGTTCAAGATCTTCGTATTGTTGACATCAGCGCCTTCGCCAAAAGTTCGAATATCCGACATTTCATTCATTGTTTATACCGTTATTAATATATTACACTACAAGTGAAAAAAATAAGAATTTCTGTCACCTGCGAGCACATACGTGAGCGAATTCGTTTCTTCACGAGTGCTGTATAGCGATTCGTTTAATCCTGCCATTGAAATGTTAAAAAAATATTAAAATTTGTCATACCTGATACTTTCGTTTATGGTTATGCATGTAGTGTAAATCAACATAGTCGGCAGGTTGCGTTGCTATGATGCATGTAAATCTAAACATTTGCAGTTATCAAGAAAGTTATACACCTAACCCGAAGTGAACATTTTTCATAAAAATGTGAAATTAAGGAAGTAAATGAAGCTAATGCCGCTACGTTTTATATGTTGCCGGAGAAATCTAAATCTATTAAAAAAAAATGAAACATTTTGCGAGTGGATGCGAAAAAACAGATTGTGACGGAAGTGGTTATAGCATATATATTTTTTGGAGGTTTGATAAAGAAGTACAGACCATCTTTCTTGCGGTCGAAGAACAGGAACCGAAATCAATATAAATGGGCAGGCCCAGAGATACCGATAGCGGGTCTGCATTTAGGTTGGAGAGCACTTGCTTCTTAAAGTTTCTCTTAGAGAATAATTTAAATGTTCCGGCATTTTCCAACAGGTATGGAACATCACAGAAACAAATACCTTTTTCTCTTTTGTAGGCACTATTTTACATCTACACTAGATATAAATATTTGCAATATGTAAGATATTGGCACGAACTGCATATATTGTAATTTTGAGGTTATGGCGAATTAAGGTAAAGTGGCAAAACAACGTTACTGTAGCGTTGCTACCACTTTTGATGGGTTAGTTTCATTAACCACTTGTTTGATGATTGTAACTAAAGAGTTAAGTAGATAGTTTTAGTTTCTGCCACTGTAAGTATACAATTTTAAATGTATATCACCTCAAAGTTCTATTTTCAAAAGCAGACATGTTTACAGATGAATGTTTAAGTCACCGTTTTATAATAGAAATTTAAAAATATCAGTATTGCATGAAATTTTGTAGGTCTATACATAATTATTGGTTTCAGTTGATAAAAATTGATACAAATTTTTTTTTGAGGCATACATAATTTTTTGATTCGATAATTCTATGTGAAATTTAATTTAATATCGAATATAGCAAGAGGAGCAGATATAAAGACATACGGATCTCGGAGCTCACATGACACTATCGATTTGTCGACAATGATCTATTGGTAGATGTTATAATGTATAGAAACGACCAATTTTACATAATAAGTTGTAAATAATAGACAATATAGGCAAAACAGAATCAGTGCTCTTTCAGTCAAGTGACAGTGAATTTATAATTAGTTCAGTTCAGCAGAAAGTCCGATTCTTCGTGCATAAAACGCCAACCTTAACTTGTTTTTGTTCTGTATGTTAGTCTTCCACTAGTCATTAGCCTACTGTGAACTTAGTTGATTCAACTTTAAGGATCACATCTAAATATAATGCATAATACTCACTGGTATTCAAGTTATTTTTATTAGGCGCGACTTAAGTTGAACCCAACTACAACAATGGAAGTGGAACCGAATGCTCCGAATGAAATATGTAATTTTATTCCTTAAATCCTTTAATCGGCTTGAGAGGGTAATATTATCCACTGCGTGCATTGCATTCACGGGTATTCTCATAAGTTCCGTACGTCACGATTAATTGCTTAATGAGATGATTTATCGTAATTTTTTACTAGGTATAACGGATACACGTAAGTAACCTCATAAGTCTGCTTTTTAAATTTTCCATACGCGTGTTAATTTAATGTCCCATTAAGTAATTATTACAATAAACAAGACACAAAATGGAACAAAAACCGTAATATTTTCTGGGTTAGATAGTAACTGTTCTGTGGTTTTGTACCGAAAAAATGTGGGTCGGCAACCGAAAGTTATAAACAGAGTTTTAACATTTTTGTGTGTTTATTCAACTATAACGTAACTAATGAACATGAACAGAGAAGAGTAATCAACACTATTTTGGTAATCAATCGCCACTAACCAAATTTTACACGCCATAAAAATACGTCAGTTGTAGGTATAAATATTTCAAATTTGCAAGTAAATGGTACATTTAGCAGAACTCTTGGCATCCACAGTAGGTATTTTTCTTATTATCAACTTCAAGGTTTAAAAACTGATTACAAGTTGTTGGTTAACTGATAACGGCAATATTTCTTAGACGTAATGTGAAATAAATCGTGGACTAATTACACTTTAATATTATCTTCCAAGCAGATCATATCTACGCCTATTGTTACCAGATAAAAAAATATAATTCATTTTGTTAGGTAGCTACAAACTATTAAATTTAACACTACAGGGTGTCCGAAATATGAGTGCCTTTATTTTGTTCTTTGATAAATTATACCAAATAAAACATAATGATTTAACAGTTGTTTTTCTCTTATCAACTTTAAGACAGTTATGACAGCAAACAGGTCTTGAATATATGACAACGTCGCACACATACTATGTCAGGTGTTTGTACATAATAATACTTACAAATAAATATGAACATACGTATTGTGAATGTTTTTCTTAGAGATTTTTCACCACACAGAATAACAAAACGTGAACACGTATAACTAGTGTTCAAAATGACTTTACCGTACAAACGTCTTATAGCCAAAGATATTTACCCAGATTCGTCCTAAATGCAGCTAGTAATAGTTACTATAAATTATTGTTCCATTTTTATGTGCGTTAACAAATATCAAGCAATCACAAGAGAAAAACGAAATGCACTAACCACTACTACTATGATAGATTGTAATGTTGTCGAACGTTCCAACACGTTACAGTTATATGGATTCTCTGAAAAATTTCAATTATTTACTTCATTAATATGATAAAAAAAAACAAATTACGTTACAGAAGCTTTTACTTTACATAATTTTACCATTGCCTGTAATTTTGTAACACAATTTCGCATTTTGTTGCAGTTCTATTTTTATTTTTGAGATATATTTGTAGGAAAACTATTCGTTTAAACATTTTTTTCCATAAGAATTTTTTGTTGCTTTTGGTCGAATATACAAGTTCCTTTAATATTTAGTTCTAAAAATACATTTAAATAGTCTGAAGAATTTGATTCATTACGTCACCATTGAAGATCGCAACAGCCAATGCTACCAGAGACAGAGGCCACTATACGGAACGTCTCACAGTGATTTGAGAAGTGATTCCTACAATAGCTGCCTTATAACCAACAATAGCAAACAATATACGGGTGGACCCAGAAGTTCCGTCAGGGGGTGCGTCTCCATAGAGCCTAGCCCGAGAACAGCAAGGGTTGGTCAAAGATTCTTAACTAACGCTAGGCAAGTGCGTAGCAAAGAAGTTGCCTAGGCGATGGCATGACAACCCGTTTAAGGTACCTCCAAAAAAAGTGATTAGTTTTTTTAGTTGGCCATCAAATAAAATTTGGTAAAATGATAAAAGTACTTTTTGTACCTAATAGATTTTTTTAAATTAGGAATGCCTTCAAGAAGGAAGAAAGTACTTGTATTTTAATAGACAATTGATTTCTCTTTTTGCGGTTTGTAAAACGGATATATAATTCGAAACATATTTTTTATTCTACAGCGTAAACTGTATTTTTTATCAACTAATTATACGTGGATCTCTTGCATGGTATTATTGTTATCTATTGAATAAGTACCTCATTGCTGATTGATTTTCCACAATACCTGAAATAAATATATTACCGAAAGTTTTATATTTACTTCATGTATATTATCTAAATTCCATGGTAATTATCTTTATTATTAAATTATTCGTATATGTATATATTTTTAATCTTTCGCGTGTGGATGCATACACGACGGCTTTTATTAAATGTAGATATGAGGAATGCATATTAAGTTTGAAAATAGAATGTGCATCACGAAATGAATATAAGTTTTCATTTAAACGGATGATATCGTCTAGGGTCATTTGTTATGCAAAACATTTTTTATTAAAAAGGGTTCACTTCACAATTACATCTACCATTATACAGGGTGGTTCTTAATCAAGGGGTCATAAAGTACCTAACTATAGTTTATGAACATTACAATACATAATAAGATTTAGCCAAATATATGCTGATATGCGATGCGATGTACAGTGCGTCAAAATTTTAAATTCAAAATGCAGATATAGGGCTTTGCATAAAAATATTACGATGAAAATAACTATGCTGCAGTGCACAACTACTGTCATCTACAAGATACATACAAATTAAATCAGTTTCAGATTTCTCACTATCAGGAATCCCTTGGTTTAACTTTTTACGTCGTTCTCACTAAAAATCAAGCCAAACTTTAAAAGTAGCATTAACTTCATTATGAAAATGACCTTAAGTCATAATAATTTGACGTATGCAATGTACAATTACTCTGTTTATTAGTTGACACATCTTCTAAAACGATATGCATTTTGTAAGAAATGCAATTTCGATCTACAAGGTTCCATAAATATCTTCTCAAAAAAACATTCTGGAAAAGTGTAAAAGTTTCTTCAGTCAGCGAGGTATAATTTTATTAACACATTTTTTAGAAAGTGGAACCCTCGGTGGAGCTATAATTCACAATTTAAGTATAGATTATAAAACTATGCGTTCTTTGTGTAAGTTAATTATGTACTACATTTCATTTTAATGACTATCTGCCAAAATAAACCCTTCGTTTATATTTTAAGGGTAATTGAGTTTCTCTGTTCGTAACCAGTTTTATTATATAAGTAGGTATAATTTATTGTTATCTCTCCCCAGCCATTAAAGCAAAATGGTATAATAACGTTTAATAAAATTCTAGTGTTTCAGCTTGAAACATGTCTAATGAATCTAACATTATTCACTATTACATAATATATTTTTGTACTAAAGCTACTAAAAGCTCATGTAGAGGGTTCATTTTTGAGATACAGAGCGAAATTTAAAAAACAAACTACTTTTAAGGAATTATTTGTATCTCATAAAATAGCTGTGATGTTGGAATGGTGAAAATTACTTCTGTTTTTTACGTTAGAGCTCAGTGGTGTACTTGTAATTTCTCTTCGGGGTGTGTCTTAAAATATGACCCAAACACTGTATATTTTTATGCCATTCAATTGCATTATTTTTTCCTTTACTTTATGTTTCGGAAGTTGTCAAAATATATTAAATTGTAAAGAAAGAGAGAAGAGGGAGATTGTAAAGAAATCACAAGTACGCCACTGAACTGTATGTAAAAACCTGAATCAGAATGCGGTATGAAGAGTCCCCTAAAAATAATTTCTTTAAATTTCGGTCTGTTTCCCAAAAACTAAGAGGTCTGTGAAAGTTCTGATTGCGGCATCGATATTTTTAATTTCTGGAAAAAATAGTCCTGTGTTGCAAAAACCGCATCCTCCTATCTCTTGTATTTTTTAGATATTCTGCAATTACAACGAAATTGGAACAATCTATATTATGTATGAAAATATTTATAGAATAGGTGATCGTCTAAAAATAATCACTAAAAATATTTTTAATTAGCTGGAGTTAGGAGGAGGTCTGTGGTTAGGATGTGATTTAGTAATAATCCGCTGAATGCAATATGTACATAACAAATAATGTTTATAATTTCCGTATAGTTTCGCAATATTTGTTTTATTTTTTACGAATATTAGACTTTTAATTAGGTACCTATCAGCAATAGTTATTTGTCAGTTGTACAATTTTTATCATTACATACCTATTTTCGTACGAAGGATATGCAAGTCGGTAATAACAAAATAAAACAGCCGTTACAAATAAAACAACACGCAAAATGATCTTTTATCGCATTGTTGAAGAGATTATTCGACGGAATCAAAACAAACCACATGAATGCAACGAAACCACATTGCGGGCATATGCTTCATAAACTATTTGTTTTTTTGTATGAGCTTCCAAACGAACGGTAAAGTACCTCATTTTGTTAAATAATACGATGCAATTACATATCCTATAATTTGTGAAGTATTGTGTCTTGAATTTATGGTTATATTGATGACCTCCAATACGAAATTTCTCGGAGCAGTTAATTGGGACAGAGGTCAAAAATTCTTTTTTCTACATCAAGGTTTCGATTTTTATTAAGTCATCATCAGGATGCTATAGAAAATGTAGGTATACTCGCGTCAAGAATTCAGACGTCTTACATCACGGCTGACGTTACACATTTGTTTTTATTGTCAAAGTAATTTTCGATATTTGGTCGCGTTGAAAATAATAATTTTTTGCAATTTAGTGCAATATATAATGTAAACTTTTTTGTTCGTATGACGTAAGTCGTCTGAATTCTTGTCGCGAGTATATAGCTAACTTGACAATAAAATAATGTATGCAATATTATTATTTAAACCTAAACATAAAAAATAGGCAATATTTACTGAAAATTGTGTTTCTTTTGTCAATAATAATAGGTACGTAATAAAACATTTGTGTGTTAAGATACAAATAGTAATTTCTCGTTATAAAATTATTATAATATTTCAGTATCGACAGAAGAATTGTAAATGTGGTAATGAATATATAGGAATATAGGGTGATGACAGACATGACAGTTTGTTTATTTCGAATCGGCTGTCGAGCCGGCACAAATCTGTCATCGACCTTGAACTTTGTTAAAAAAAAATGTTACAAAACACTTACTGACAAAATTCGATGTTTTAATAATACGTAAAATGCTTGCTAAAGACTATGCTTGAGTTCGCAATTCGCGATGTATGGTTTGTAAGGCTTGCTAGAAACTATGCCCGTTTTCGCGATTCGTTATGCGTTATTCGTGATATGTGAGGAATTGGCGAATAGTGTGTAGGGTCTTGTTCGTTAAAAACCCAACACACTATGCAGGCATTCCTCACAAATCATGCATCGCGCATTACTAATCCCGAATTCACGCATAGTCCGTAGCGAGCATAGGGATTCGTGCATCGTGTGTAGGGTTTTTATGATTGGATTTTTAACGATCAAGACAGACTACAGACTATTCCTGAGTTTCGCACAAATCGCGCATCACGAATCGTGAATACATGCATAGTATGTAACAAGCCTTAGGTACTTTTAGGATATACAGAGTCATCAATGGGCGTATTCAGACGAGGTCAGCCACACCGAATAGTGTGCTGATTCAGCTGATAGCTCTCCGCGGAGTTGTGAAAAAAAATATATGTAACATAACCTTACTGTCATACTAAAAAGTCATAATCAATTTTATCTAGGGTGATAATATCTATTACACAGAATAATAAATTTGTTATGTATTCATCAAATTTCCATATAATAAAACGCCCAAATAAATAAAAATAACTGTTTTTTATTGATAACAACATTCAGCCAAATAATTGAAATTGGACCATTATTAAGTATAGGTCTTATGAGGGAGGCTCGGTTTCAAGTAGGTCACACTTTATGTACTTATAGTATTCTAGTATTCCATGTACATGTAACTATCACATATTCTTGTTCTTTTTTAAAAATAAAATATGAGAAATATTGTCAACTTTATGGTACAACAAAAATTAAAATTTTCTATCTACGTTGGTAATTTTATCTTAACACATTTATTTTGATTCCAAGAATCTATAATAGCTCAATGTCAATGGTGAAATTATGACTTTTTAGAGCTTGATTCAGATGCCCCTTGCATATTTTTTGTCGGTTGTCTAGGGATGAGGGCGAATTAAAAAAAATATGTAATAGGAAATAAACAAATTTATTTATATTCTATAAGAGACAAACCCAGAGTAAAACATTCATTGAAATTCCAAAGTTTAACACTTGAAAAATTGTAAATACTTAGAATAACAACAAGGTAAATAAATAACATAACCTCACAAATACGTCAGCGCTTCGCTTACGAAGTAAGCGCAAATTTTCTTGGCTTACAAAAATATTCAGCGGCCAACAGTTAGCATTTAGTCAGCGTTCTATTCAGTCTGAATTTCTTACTTAGCAGCTCAGCGGCTGACCTCGTCTGAATACGCCCAATATTATACATTTTTTAAAATTAAGTGAAAATGTGATTGATTAAGAAACTGAATGTGTCGCATTTTTCTGTTTTGTTTTATTTTAAATAATTTGTGACAGTCTCTTTTTTAAAATTCGCTGTTTTCCTGTAATTTCAGTATTTTCAAAATTAATAGTACTGTATACATATAAGATAAAAGTATTATATACATATAAGATTACACGTATGTAACTAAACTTGTTTTTTATTATTACTGTCGAGAATATTTTTGATCTTACGCTGCTTTTATATTCTACTACTCTATCTTTTATATATCCCTACCCGTTTGGCCTATATACTTTATATAACAATCACTACATGATATTTTAAATTACGTTATTAACTCTTTTAGTATTTTTGTTTTATTTTTGTATATTTTTTCACTTTTATGTTTAGTTTAAAATAGTAATATTAAGTACATAAATTATTTTATTATGTTATTATAGCGTACTGATGATGACATAATAAAAATCGAAACGTTGAAGAAGAAAAAAGAATTTTTGACCTCCATCCCAATTAACTGCTCTGAGAAATTTCGTATTGGAGGTCACCACTATAACCATAAATTATAGGAAGACACAATACCTCACTTGTAATACTATAAAACAGTACATCAAATTATACAGGGTGTTTGGAATATGAGTGCCCTAATTTTAAGGGCTTATATATCTGACCAAAAACAATATATAACTCTTATGAAAAAAATGTCTAAAACGAATAGTTTATCTACAAATACATGTCAAAAATAAAAATTCAACTGCAATAATATGCAAAACTATGTTACGAAATTACAAACTAAGGTACAATTAAGCTTAAATAAAAGCGCCTGTGACGTAATGTGTTTTTTGGATCAGCATTAATGAAGCAAAGAATTGAAGTTTCTGAGAAACTCGTTAAAACTATCCTACAGTAACGTTCGACAACGTTGCAATGTGTCAGGCTGCTGCTGATAACTGTCAGTGCATTTTACTTTTCTCTATTTTTTCTTTGATGTTTGTGAGTGTACATAAACAAAAATGGAATATTTATATTAACCATAACCAGCTGCATGACATGTTAATTTACGACGAATCTAGGCAAAACTGTCTGGCTTCTAGACGTTTGTACAGTAAACGCTTCTTGCAAGGAACAGAAGTCAGAGTAGGATAAAAAATAATGTCAAATGATGAGGATAGAACTTATTATATCATTCGATAGTGAACGTGTACACTCCCACTTGCATTCTAAAGTTGTATCTATTCTATTTTTTCTTATTTCTGTTTATGCGAATTAACAAAGATGGCACTAATATAAAATGAAGTAAACAGACAATTCATTTCTGGTAACTGTGAATATGTTTTTCTTCGACTGCATTAACGCGAGTTTATTCTATGTATTTTTTTCTTATCCTTGTTCAGAGAAAGCGTTTGCACTTTCCGAATGTTATATGTTTTACAGCACAGCCTGCCAATTGACTTCAGAAAAACTGTATCATTCCTTGCACCCTGTTAAGGCGGGTATCCATTTGTTGCAAAATCACGTATCGTATCAACGTATCGTATCAGTGGAGACAGGCAATTGTTGCATAGTAACGTATCAAAATAGGTAAAAAGAAACGCAACGGACTTGATCGCTCAATTGTGGGTTTTTCGCCGACACATCAAAGAAATGATACGATACGAGACAGGCACAGTGTGGACGGACGTTTTTTGTTTGTTGACACAACTGGTCGTTGCATATTTCGCTTTTTAAAACAAAATATATTTTGTGTGCTCAATCGATGACAACAAAAATTCGAAATCAGTAGGATGCATTCTAGTGAAGTTCTTGTACATGCCGCTAACAGCTTGGAACTTCAGGTCAGCCATTAAACTTGTTCCACTATATTGCTCCCTACTGGCGTACAACTTTGACATCCACCAACGCGATGGTTTGCGTCTTTTTTTCTCTTGCTGCAGAGAATAGTGAATAAAAATATACGCGGCTGCCGCTTGCTGAGGTCCATTCATCGCAGAGATGCGGAAACAACTAACGTCCGCACATCCGCACAACCCAAACCGTATTATCCCTCCCGTTCGCGCAATTGATACACAGATACGCAGTGAATCTGGGCTGAAAAAAAAACTGACTCGTTGCAGCGTATCGTACCAAAATGAAACGATACGCTGATACGATACGTGATTTTACAACAAATGGAAACCCGCCTTTATGATGACACAACACGCCACAAATTTCGGTGTGCGGTTGGCTTTGCGGCACTGGCCTGTGACTCGCCTAAAATCAATCTGCTTCCGTTGTTGCCAGGACGATTTGTGGGAGCTCCGACCTACGGGTCCCAAAACCCGACGCATGTTTCCTGGGTAACTAGGCGTCGCGACGCCTATCGACCCCTGGCTGGCGGCATGTAATCGTATACCGGTTGCTCGGATCGAAATTTCAACGCCAAGGCTCTCCTGACCTTCTTCCTCTTACTCGTACCATTCACCGTTGCCTTTGTCCTGCGGATGTTTCTAAATGTCAGTGACACCGTTCTGCCCGTTAATGAAGTCGTTAAAATGTATGCGGCGTTAAACAAGAAACTAATTTTTTCCTTTGTATTCGGCTCTAGGGAATAGGTACTTGACCTAGTTCTTAAAGGACTACTTTACTCGCGGATAATTGTGGCTTATGCTTAGTTAACTGTGCGAGCTTTTTACAATGTACCCTTTGGACTGTATAATAATAAATAGTAAGTATGTCCGAGGAAAGTGCACTTTTCGTAAGAAAAAATGCACAAATTGTGAGAAATTATGGTTAAAATGAATATTCGGTGACAGAGGCGGCCCATTTAGTTTATTTATAAGGGTTACCAGTCAGTAAAATATGTATAGGTGTGTGATCAATAAAACATATAATTAGTAGAAATAATTTTAAGTTCTTTATATTTTATTTCATTTGATTGAAAATTAATTAAGCATTTTTTTTTATTTTTATTTAATCAGTATACCATTTTTCAGTTCTCTCTGGCTCTCCACTGCTATGTAAATGAAGAAGCACAATAGAATGAGATATTGTATTTATTTCCTGTTCATAGATGGCGCATTTACCACAAAATCTAGACTACACTCCATCTAAAAATTATAGACAGTTGAATGACCTGCAAATATAACGTATGTACTTTAAAGCATAGACGTACATGTTACTATCCTGAAAAGGTTAGTAAATGTATGTAAAAATAGGTATGGAGATGGAGATATGTTATTTTAATAAAGTTTAATCAGCATTAATAGAGATGTTTATATTTTTTGTTGTATTGTAAATAAACATAGCATGTTTATACTTTTATAAAGCTTTGTTGTTAGGTATAAGCAATTTTCCACATCACTCCTGAAGTATTGCTTATGCACGTTACCATTTTTTAAGTAGGTGTTTCGCTCGGTGTTTTGCCAGTAGCTCTATTTCCCACATAAAGAACAAAACTCAATATTTAAATAACAAAAATTAAAATAAATATGTCCAAAATTAACAAATAACAAAATATAAAAAATTAAACATGTATTAATGAAAATATTAACAAAATTACTTATTCAAGTAAAAATTAAACATAACAATTAAATAGATAAATAAATAAAAACTTTTCGTCATGTAAATAATATATCTCAAGGCATAATCTTCATTAGTAGTCACTGTCATTATCACTATCACTATTTCGAATATGGATTATAATTGAACCGATTTTAAGATTAAAATCCGCATCTTTTAAGCTTCTACATCGGCCAATTTGAATGTCCTATTCGCATTGGTTATGTTTCCTTTTACTTACGTCCGTATCAATTTTATTGGATTTCCCGTACTGAAAATTCGTGTTATGTAAAACTTTTCTCAATGTGTCCTTGCCCATTTTAGGAATTATTTTGTTTTCTTCAATAGCTTGCAATATATTTTATAACTCGGGCAATTCATTTTTAAAGAAAAAGGTGGTGTGGACGGTTTATGGTTGGCATATTTGGCATCTTCATTTATGTCTATTTTTCTTCGACCGCTGCTTGTTTTTGGCTTTTGTACTTCTCCATATGCTTTTTCTTCTCTCAAAATTCTGTAAGCATATTTATTAACTCATCCTTTGAACGCAGATGATCTCTTAAAAGACACTTGAAAACTTGCAATATGTTTTTTTCTCCAACTCTAATACAAAAACAATATTTTGCATCCACGTGCGAGAGAGATAGACTACATATGCATTTTTGTAAAATAAGGATAACAGTCTATCTGTCATCAGCTGTACGTCTGTTTAATTTTTTGCCACTTTCCTTTAACAGTAAAGATATGCTCATTAGTTAATTCTAATGTTATTTAATAAAACAACGAAACTTAATAAAAAGTGAACTAAAGATGAAGCTTCTATTAGGCAATATTAAACTTCTTAGATAAACATGAAATAGACGATAAAATGTACACGTTTTCCAATTATTGAGACATTTCTGAACTAGATATTTACTGATTACCAGATAATTCAACTGTCTATAATTTTTAGATGGAATATAGTACGTCTAAACTGCCCGCCAAATTCGTTGTACTTGAATATTTTCTAAATTGTTTAACTTAAATAATGATGTCAAGCAAATATAAAAATATCGGACAAGTTTTTTGCATATTTATTGATTGTTTTTTTTTTATACATATATTTATTGTGTGGCTTTTTATTTATATATGATAAGGTGGCAAACATTTTATTGGTTATTGAAAATTTATAATATCTAGTAAGATGCAATAATATTTTTTATGAAACATTTATACACTTTTTAACTTCTGTTGAATACTAAATTTGATTTAAGGTGGCCGTATTTCTCGCCGTAAAATGATCAAACCTGTGGTGTTTTTTAGGTACTGAAATCTTGAAAAATAAAACACGTAGAACAAAAGTAATATCAAAAATAAAATTACTGATGTTTTGTTTATCCACTTTTACTATTTAAACGCTCTTCAAATAATATAACTTTTAAAATGCCACACATTATTTCGCTATTCTAACCCCACATTTTAACAATTATTTTCACATACTTATAAACAAAAGTGAACAATTTTATATGCAGAACTATGTTATGTTATAACAATGTTTACATCTATAGTTGAATTTAAAAAAATACATATTTTGAAAGATTTCAGTACCTAAACATTTATAGATCGCTTTCTGACGTTATATATTGATTTTACTTCGGTACCTTTGAATATTCGCCAGTGGCATAAGATAACATTGTTGTTATTTGCTAACCTCTATATTATTCAGTTTTTAAATGTCTAAAATTACTTGTATTTGTAGAAAACACTATTTCAAGAATATGGCGCCCTTAAATAATAGCATTGCGCATTGAACAATTTTAAACTTGGTCTCTTAATTGTGAGTCAGAGAGTTCTGCAAATTGAGTTATTTTAAGACACAATTTAAATATAATGTTACGTAAGCATATGTAACTTGAATAAGAGCATAACCATTGGACCCAGGCAATAGGTAAAAATCATTTAAATACGCAAAAGTTCCTGATAATATTTTATTATATTGACAATATCTTTAATAGAAAATCTAATTTTATTATTATTTTCCTTGGATTAAACATTTGAAATCACATTTTGTTAACCTACAAAAATGTTCTCATGTCTGAACAAATTACAGGTTTGCCAATTATCTCAAGCTGAGTGTCAAACTAATTTCTTACAGGTAGGTGTGAAAGTAAATTATATATTTGAGTTACTTTATAATTGTTTAACGGTAAAATAATAAATCTCGTGAAACATGACACGGACAACCTATTTAACGCTAACTATTTAACAACACTACTAACAATAATTACAATCTTTGCTTTTGTTATAATACGAACAAACGTAAAAGAGCATTCGAAATTAGAACGTTCGAAACTCTTTCTTGTCCAAGGATTAGCTTGAAATTGATCTTCAAATAACTTGGGCTTTCTATTTTATATTTAATTTACAATTTGCGTCATAAAATATTTATTTCGAATAGTAATTTGGGACCGAAATACAACATTAAGTTTCGATGTGAAACTAAATGAAATCAAATTAATCTGAAACATTTCACGAAGTTATTTATATGATATATTAACAATTTTTCTTATTGTGGCATATATCAAGTACACTGTATGTACGTAATAATATGTATGCTGCTTATTTTCGGTAGTCATTGGTACTGTAACTAGGTTATTACAGCCTGTTTGGTGTTTAAATAATAAAATAAATAATTAATTAATAATGGTATTTAATTTTTAGCAATTATAAAATTTATATAGTCATTTTTTATTAAATAATTATCCACCATAGTATTGAATATTGCATATGACGAGGTATGTGATCTAAAACATTATTTAATTTACGTATGTAGGGTGTATATCTGTTTTTTAGTTGACATTCTAATAGCCTGACATTTTTTAGATATACACGTAAAAATACTGTCCTACCAACTAATAAAAACAAGCAGTAATTTAATTTTACAAACTTTGTACTTGTACAAAGTCAAATTAGTATTAGTATACTTTTTATTAGTATAGTCAAATTTTCAAGTCGTATTTTCTCTTGATGGTAACTGCTATAAATATGGATTATGAAAGATAATCTACCAGACCAACATGTATTTAAATCTTTACGGGGTTTTTATTACCACCATGCTTTTATTATTAAAATACTTGACAGTTGCATTAAAGTCAAATAGACTAATTATAGTTACTTATTCAATAATGTTCGTATGCGTGTCGGTCAAATAATAATAATATTTGCCACCAATACCAATATAATTTTGTCAATTTATTTTTGTATTGAACTCAATTTATAAAGTGAAGCATTGAGAATATTATTTCAATTGGTACATTTTTTATCCATCATAAAAGTTAAGTCTAAACGTAACCAGAATTGATCAAGCTTCATATATTTTTTTGTTTTGGTATATGTGCATATAATGTAGTAATAAACATATTTGTCCAATAGAGACATTTTTTTTTCAAGTCATCATAACCGACAAATTGTTCTAAAAATATAAAAGTTACTGCAGCAATAAATCAACCTGATATAGTAGAAAATGTATTTTAATTACATACATAAAAATTATAAATAAGTATATTTTTAACTATTATGTTAATTAATTAAGAGTATTTTTTATTTAGACTGCCATTGTTGGCACTTGTAGAAACAATTTTTATAAACATCGGACATCGCGTACCTACATAAAAGTAAAGCGGTATTATGTTGACAGCATGATTTTTTTTCTTCACTTGTAATCATGGGTTGTAATGGTCTGAAAAAGCTAGATCTGCATCTTTAATGTACCTACATTACATGTTTCTTAATGAACCGTAATAGTTTTTAAATCAGTTTTTATGCCGGTGCAGTACACGAAGGCTAAAGTTAATTGTGAAACAATTACTTCACTAAAATTATCGAGACACAGAAGACTGCTAGAATAATCGATACGATTTTCTCTTGGTTAAGGTTCCAAATATGGTATAATTGGCGATACGGTCTGCAACTGCAATTTTGATTAAATATTTATGAAAATGCTCGCTTAAAAGTCGTAACTTGGTATATCTAGAACTTAAAATTTATGTTTCAGTATATTAACATGATTTTCATTAAAATTACAAAAATACAGCGAAGTAACTGTATTGGTCGATGGCGTAAAATTAAACCTCGTACAAAACCGCATCATTTAAGTAGTCGCTTATAATAGTCTAAATTTCAAATATTAGTTAACATGTGTATCATATGCATAAATGGATAATACAATTGTGTTTATTTAGCACGTCATACTCGTATATTTGATTCACATTAACTATTTGTTATGGTTTTGTTGTCGTACCAAGAACATTTAATCAAAGTAAATTGAAAAATTGATAACAGCTAATTCTTCAATGACCTGAATTGGAGCGTCATTCTATTCAAAAATTCATATATTACATAATGCCTCGATCCTTTTCAAATTCTATTTTACATTGTGAAGGTTATTTGGTAGTTTTTACAGACGATATACCCAGGCAAACAACATTAATATTTTGGAACATTAATTATTTAAAATTGCTGCTGTAAATCGTTATAATAATTTTAGGTGATAGAATAGAGTCGATTGAAACAAACATACCTATATACCAAGTGTTACAATATTTGGGATAATTAATTTTTAACATTTTTTAATTTAACCGTGCTTTTCTACAATTATTGAAGAGTAGAAAAGAAACAAACCTTTTTATAAACAAATATTTCTATACCTTTTTTTATTAGTAATAAATGGATTTTTTAAATGATTTAATTAGTAAAATCCAAAGTGTCTTCGTTACTTACCTAGAAATTAATAATAATGGTTTTTCTACTTTGTAAAAACGAAGAGTCAAATTTAAACGTGGGTTTTATTTAAACCTTTGCGTGTAGGTTTATTCAAATATTATAAAAAACTTACTTATGCAATGCTCTTTCAGTTCTTAAGAAAAGTTTCTTGATAAACATTCTAAAAATTAGGGAAATTAATCTTAACACGTTTAAATATGCAGGGAGCGCATTTGCCAAAAGAGGACAGCCATTCAGTATGTAATGAAAATGGTTTAAAAAATGAAGATATTTGCTAACAAGAACTCAACCTTTAGAAGACATTGAAGTTATTAAAATACCGGAGGATTCAAAAAGCTAAATATTTATTTGAATTGTTCAAATCTTAAAAGCTAATTTAAAGTTACGGCGTAAAAAGGAAAAGCAATGTTTCTATTAAATAGTTTGGTATGCCATGAGAAAACAATTGTCACAAGGGTTTAAATAAAATCCACGTTTAAATTTGACTTCGGTTTTACAAAGTAGGAAAACCATGTTTATGAAGTTTTAAGTAAGTAACGAAGCCACTTTCGATTTTATTGGTTTTAAATAATCCATTAATTTCTAATAAAAAAAGTATAGAAATATTTGTTTAAAATGATTTGTTTTTTTCTACACTTCAATTGTAGAAAAGCACGGTTAAATTTAAAAATATTAAAAAATTAATTATCACAAATATTTAACACTTGGTTATAGGCATGTTTGTTTCAATCGACTCAAAATCGAGTATTCTATCACCTCCTAAAATTATTGTAACGACTTGCAAGACACCCTGTATACCCGAAGCAAGCTGAAACATTGCAGTAGTTAACGGAAAAATGCAAGGAACCGAAGATGTATAGCTATTAGAACTTTGTTAACCTAAACTTTCAATGTTTTAATACTGAGGGAACGAATGTCCGTCTTATAATGTTTAATTTTATTAACGTCTTTCATACTAAATAATAATCTAACGTAGTACTTGTATAGATGTATAAATATAGTAGCAAAGATTATATTCACCTATTCATACATATAGTTCATATAGTTTAAATAAAGATATAATGACGTATTTCGGTTATCTTAGGCAGGTCTTAACGAAACACAAAACACTTTGAGTATATGTGTGCATAGCGGTATTTTTATTTGTTTTCTGTTCAACTGGGACAAATAAAATAAAATATTTATATACACTCTTCTTAAAAATATCCCTAATAATAATCGGTAAATCCAAACTGAGATATTTGGTATCATTTTGGACAGATATTGGTTGTGATCATTTATTGTATTGATAAAACTTTGTATGTATTATATTAAATGAAACAAAAACATATATATATATATATATATATATATATATTTCAGAATTGTTAGTTTAAAATATAATTGCAATATTTTCGAACATGTTTTAAATACCTAGGTTCAGTCAAAGTAAAAATTATTTGCAACATAAAGAATATAATTACTGATAGTAATGGTTAATTCCTATCTGTTCTTTGTTCTGTTCATATGGATATTAGGTCAACAAATTTGTATTTGTTTAAATGTTTAGTCTATAAATAATTGTGACTAATACTATATAAAAACAATTACTATTTAAATATTTATTATACCTATATCTATTTGTGTACACGTAACATACTTTTATGGCATTATTGTTGTGATAAATGATTTCTACAAGTAATTTTGTTTGTAAGGGTACATTAAACTTTATTTAGGTTTGTGCTAGATCCTTGCTTTATTGCGCTTTGCTGGATATCTCTCCATAATGTTATAAAATTGGGTATACCTACATCTTAAAAGTAATCCTCGGTAAGTTGTTTGTGGAAAATAAATATTTAAATAATGTATTAATTGCTACTACAGTGGAAAAATAGAAACAAATGTGGCAAAAAAAATTAAGGAACAAATTTTTTTTTTTCAAATAATTTCTAATTAAAAATCTGAATGTCTTTAATATTTTTGTAAAACTAGAATAATGTTTACTGACCTTGTGTTTATTTAAATTTATTGTCGCAGTAACCGAACATTTATTTCATGTTATACATGATATTTTTCTACATAATCTCCACTTTTTTAATAATGTTTTTTCACTAGATTGGCTTTTTTAATTCCGTCACCTAAAAATGAAGTTGGTCGTGTAACCAATTGCAGTAATTGCACACAAACGCTTCCACATCTTGATAGTCGTCAAAACGGCATCCTCCCAGTTTTTTCTTTTCCTTTCCAAACATATAACAGTGACATCGTGACAAATTTACCCCTGCAATCCAAAAAACAGTGGCAAAACTCCAGGTTGTCACCACCCCATCTTTGTTTTGATCCCGAGATATAATAGTCTTGTTCGCGGAAGCGATTCCGATCTAGTTCAGGATTAATTTACGGATATGCGCAAGCGCAATTTGAATTTGACCGTCCGAAATACAAACTGCGCTTGCGTTCATCAGCACTGGATTGTCCCCGTAGCTTTCTCGTTTTTAATACATTTTATATACAATTTTTTAAGTCAAAGATAATACTTATAAGGTTGGTTTACACATCTTGTATAGTAACCAAACTTTAACTTAACTAAAATTTAAAAAGGCTAGGTAATTGGTATATAACAAAACAAAAGTTTTGTTTTGTTGCAGGTACTTACCTACATAGAATTCTTTTTTTAGAAATCAAAACATTCCATTTTATTATTGATTTTGTAACGTAATAAAAACATATTACTTAAGTACCTATCTACATTATTTGAAAAACCAAGCTGCTATTAACGATTTCGTTTTGGAACTTACCATTACATTTTTACATCTCTCACTTTAACACTTACAAATTGGTGATTTGTATTAAAATAGTCCATTATCATAAATCTACTATCGGTAGATTTGAGGGATATGCTTTTAAATAATATGTTGTGAATTTTAAAAGTATCAGTTCGACTTCAAATTTTGACCATACACCATAAATACTTCGTAAAAATTAGACAAATAGTGCAGTTTAGGGTTTGACCAAATTACCCTATTTTCCATACTGTTCTGCATCGGTTTACTTCAGATATAGAGTGCACGAGTGCTCGCCTTATTGATGCTCGTCTTTTACTGATTTTCGGTTCAGTTAAAAATGTATTATTTACGTCTTTCCACAACAAATATTTAATAATGCGTTGTTGTGTACACGCCGTGCTCAGACATGGTGCTACTGAAGGTGGACTGGCCTTGGCGAGATTCGCCTCTCTTACATCTCCTCTGCGCTATCCTCGTATTTCATGCAGGCAGAGTCAATGTTTATTATACTTTAAAATATCATAAACCAATTTCTTGATTTTTTTATTGAAGTTTTATCCCTTTCATAGATATGTATCAGTATGTATGTTACAACCTATATTCTTTTCCAGATCTTAAAAAATGACGGACACTAGCCAGGCGGAGCTTCCGCCTCAAACAAACGGTGTTATAGATGGACTAGATGACGACGAGAGGGCCAAAATGAGACCAGTTGATATCGACGCCGACGTCAGGGAGATGGAGAGGAGAAAGAGAGTAGAAATAATAATGAACAGCAAGGTATTTAGGGAAGAACTTGAAAGAATAATCGAAACGCAACTGAAAGACGGCTCGGGTCCAAGCGGATTATTGCAGCAGATTTCGGACATGGTAGGAGTCAACAAACAAGCGGGGAACGTTTTCAAAAGCTCGAATTGCGTAATACCGATTAATGACATCAGAGGGATTGAAGCCATGGGATATTCTAAAGGCGAGAAGATATTGCGGTGCAAATTAGCTTGCTTGTATCGATTGATTGATTTGTACGGTTGGGCCCATGGATCCACAACTTTAATAACTGCCCGGTTGAACCAAGACGACGAACAGTTCTTGGTCAACCCATACGGAATGCTCTTTCACGAAGTTACTGCCTCTAGTTTAATAAAAGTAGGTATGCAAGGTGGTGTTATAGAACAGGGCACAACAAACTTCTCTGTCAATATCACAGCGTTTTCACTACATGCCGCAGTGCACTCCGCACGACCTGATATCAAGTGTATCATTCATATCCACACTCCTTCGGTTGTAGCAGTTTCTGCTCTTAAACAGGGCGTCATGCCGTTGAGTCAGGAATCGGTAGTCATAGGAGAAGTAAGCACACACACTTACCTCGGCGGTCTTCTGGATCCCGAGGAAAAAGACAAATTAGCTAGGAACCTGGGACCCAACAATAAAGTTTTACTGTTATCTAATCAAGGAGCGCTGTGCTGTGGGGAGACTATTGAAGAAGCCTTCTACAATGCCAGAAATACCGTCCTTGCCTCTGAATCCCAGCTCAAATTACTTCCAGTAGGGATAGATAATTTAGTGTTATTAAATGATGAGATTAGGAAGAGAATTTACGACGCAGCCCACAAACCACCAGAGAGCACGCCCAGACCAGATCAGCCATCCATTTTGGAAGGGAAAGTGGAGCGCAAATGGAGGGTTGGCGGTGTGGAATTCGAAGCACTGATGAGAATGTTGGACAATGCAGGATTCCGTACTGGATATATTTACAGGCATCCCTTGGTTAAAGGAGAACCACCACGACCAAAGAACGACGTTGAAGTACCCCCGGCAGTTTCATCTTTGGGATATCTGTTGGAAGAGGAGGAACTTTACCGACAAGGGTAAGTTAATAATTAAATTTATTTTTTTAATACTTAAAATTTAGTTGGTTCTTTTTATTGATGATATATGAGGCGCGGGCGATATTTGAGCTTGAAATTGTAGTGACAAGGATATCCTGGATTTATAATGGAATTTGAGAGGACTGAAAAAGTCAAAAATGTCAGGGAATTTCTCTAATTTTTAGGCATTGTTTAAAAAATTCAATTCAATTCTATTCAATCACCTACGAGATGTCACTAAAAATATATATTTTTAATTATCCAAAATTATAATTAATAGAATTTTTTTTAAAAAAATTTTGATCAAATTTTATTATCATTCATTTTGAATAAATTTCTGTAATGACAAAATTGATATTAAAAAAATGTGAGTTAATTGCATCTTTTTTCTTATAGTTTCAAGAAAAATAAGTTCAAATTTTATACAATTTTGGTGTACAGGTGTTTAGGCAGGTTATTAAGGTACTTTAAACATTTTTTTTTTTCATATGAAAATTTATATTCACTCAAAATAAATGATCCAAAAGCATTATTGAGGACACTTAAGACTCTTCCCATCTTGACGGTATTGTATAAGTACAAATAAGTAAAATGGTGATCTTTTATATATATTTAAATGTGTTCTCTGTTTGTGTATGCATAGACATTGTATTTCATCTATGCTTGGCCTTAGATTGAACATTTCTTCTATTTAAATTTAGTAGGTGGTATCTCTCTTGTGATTAATAAGAATGAATCATACTAGAATATATATAGATTTAACAGCAATTCAGATCTAGTTCACTAAAATTGAAACATGACAAATGCATAAATATAAAATAAAGAGATAACAAATATCACTTATAAAAAACTTTGTGATTAATACAATGTAATCTTCTACTTTGTATAGATAAATGTAGAATATAGCCCTAAAAACAGTTTACACATGTACATATACATGTATTTATGTAACAATAATGATACTTTTCAAAATTAATTTGGCAATCTATTTCAAACCGTATTTGTAATGGAATCTACTTTTTGCCTTTCAACATTATTTCTTAGATGTTCCACTCATCAATAGAAATTTAATGAAATACATACTCGTATATCTTCGATAAATTTACCTCAAAATTACTCAAAGTAGATGCAATGCAAAACAAAATATTTTTTAAACTTTCTGTCTTATTTTCTCAAATTAGTGTGAAAGAAGAAATATTATATGGGGTAATTCTTAACCTATACCCATAAATTTAACTGCATTTTTTAGACCTCAAAAATAAATAGTCTATATAAACATGTAGATATCTTAAAACGTTTTGTCTTTGACATACAGGGTGTGAAAGGTTAGTTATTGATGACGGGTTTTAATTATTCATTCCCAAACAAATTAATGGAATTTGACGCGATCCCATAACTTTTTCCTCTTTTTGAGAATATAAAAAGAAATCAATACAGCTTGTCAAGGGGTGGTTAAAACAAGGGGGGTAGTGTTTAAAAAATACCCAAACTTTTTTGTGTATATTTTTTTATAATTTCATAGTAAAAATGAAAAGTCTAAGGATTTTTATATAAAAAGGTATTTTACTACATTTTCTTTTTAATATTCGTCATTATTTATCCTTGGCTATAATATTCCAAATTTATGCGTATAAGTTAAGAATGACCCTGTATATGTATACTTCGACCTGATCCTAAATTGCACATAAAACAATTTTCTACCATAGGATTTCATTTGCATCAAAACTTTTTTTTTTTTGATATTTTGAGTTGTGCCAGTTTTGTTCCAAATGAGCAATATAACTTTAACTCTTTTATAGCGCAACACAATACTCTATGTATATCAAGTAATGGTCAGGTAGGCAACCAAATCATCGAATCTTTTTTTTCAGACTCTGGAGGAAATTAGAAGGTGGAAAGAAGGGCCACGATCGTAGCCGTTGGTTAAATTCACCCAACACATACCAGAAGGTGGAAATACTGGAAACTGGAACTCCAGACCCCAAGAAAATTACTAAGGTAGAATTTATTAAATTTGAAGATAAAAATTAATTTTATCATTTGTGTTTGGTGAGATAAAAATGATTAAGAGAGATGGTTACGATTTTATTGATTTTTATACAATATATTTCTTGAGTGCCTGATTTATAATCTTGAAACATTTACAAAAATAGAAAAAAGTACATTAAACAACTATGATATATATATTTTTTGTAAATCAGAAGTTTTACATCTTTAATTAAATAATTGAATATTACATGAAAGTAAAACCTCTACGTGTAATTGAGCTCACTTATATTATTTTTTTTATAAATAGGTACTAAAATAAATAATATTTGCCATTAATATGTATATTACAACCACTAGTTGTCTATTTATCTAACATAATTAAAAGTACATAGAAAATTTTCATGTATTTTGAAAATCATCTTTCTTGACCATTTCGTCCCCTTGGATAATTATCATATGAAATAATCATTCATTTAGAACATTCCCATAGCCGATTATTATATAAGACTACTTAGTAGGAGCTTTCAGGTACTGAACATTCTCAAACCTATATGTTTGTCCAAAGAAAAATGTTATCGTTGCCATATAATGTCTGATTTCACACTGTTGCTGGCACAATGGTTTGCTGGGTAAAGCTTATGTTATGGAATTATATTGAGCAATATAATTATTTTATTTAAACATTTGTGTTGCAATATTTTTTTTAGGAATCAAATGTTCTATAAGGCATTCCTAAACTTTACCGTCTTTATTTATGTGCTGCAATCATTGAGAAATTTATGAAATTTAATTTTTAGTGAACCTAATGTTTTGTGCAGCCATAAAATGCTTTAAATGATTTAAGTAATTTTGTTGTGATAGGCTGAAATATATTTAAAGGTTGTTTTTATAGATTTCTTCTCTTTATTTAAGTTTATAAGTGCTTGATTTTAAGTACACATTTCTTTAATACATGCTACTGTGAGAATTTGTTCTATCTGCCTGAATTGTTTACTTTTTTAAATTTAACAGTTTTATCATGTTTTAGAATTGTTATATTTTGTTGTAATTAGATTCTTTTTTATCTTAACAGTAGTTTGAACAGTGAGTCATTTACAAATAGTACAGGGTTTTACCTCAACTGAAAAAATAATATCTACACAGTGACTCATTTGAAACAGAGCACCGCTCTAAAAATTTTGTTTGTTGACTAATTTAAAAGATTTTTTTTTTTCAATTATAAAGCTTCAATAACTACACTGATGCCAAATTTTAGAATGAAAATTAAATTTTCAAGGCCATTTTGAATTTTTTTCAACCTCAAAAACCCCAAAAAAATATTAACAATTATATAATTTCAAATCTGAATGCGCTATTGGATTTAGGATAGTTTCAAATGGGTATGACCAAAACTTAATATATACACGGTGTCCCCGGAAGGGGGGGAAAGGACTCTTATAAAAGACAAAAAATGTTAAACTCTGCTCCTGCCATGCCATCTATTATGATTAAAAATGCAGTAAACCTTGGAAATTTGGAGAAAAACTTTTTTTTTTCAACTATAAAATGCTGTTTATGTATAAGATACGACAAAATGTTATTAAGAAAAGTTTTTTGCGGAATGAAAAACTGAGTATGTATGTGTTCAAAATTGCAATGTCCTAAGCCTATTTTCATTTTTGCTCAATTTTTAGATTTTTTTGCTAGCAATGTAATTAAGAAAAGTGTGTTAGAAGAAAAATTGAGGACATGTGCAAAATTGTAGTATCTTTGGAAAAAATTTAAAATCAAGGAATAAATCAACTAGGCCTAGGACATTGAAATTCACACATATCCAGATCAGAAACTTTATAAGAGTTTATACAGTTCGTCGAGTGAATGTTTCAGAGGTTGTGGCTAAATCACGACTGAATGCGCAATGAACACCAATGAAATTCATTTATACACGACGAAGTGGGAGAAAATCTAATTTTTGACAAATCACGCCCCTTGAGCGCGCGACTGTGCGCGGCTAAATGCGCAGTCGTCTAAAAAAAAAAAACGAAATATGGGACCTCAACATCAAAGGACCCGACGTGAAGACGACGGATTGTAATAGACTGTGCTTTATAATAACATTTTGTTGTATAGAAACATCAATTTACTAGTAAAAAAAATCAGTTTTTTCCAAATTATCAAAACCTACTAGATACTTTTTTTATTTAAAATATCCCAGCAAATTTTGTTTGCAGAGTTGAATCTCAAAAGGCCATATTTCAACATCAAAATTTTTTGCTCTTTGCAAAAATCGTTTCACCCATCCGGGGACACCCTGTATATTTTTTAAATTTTGGTGACACCTATTTGAAACTATCCTAAATCTAGCGGTGCACCCACACTTAAAATAAAAAAATCGCTAAAATTTGTTTTTGTTTTTTGCACAGAAATATCAAAGTACAGTTATTATAGCTTTATAATTGCAAAAAAAATCTTTTAAATCAGTCAACAAATAAACCTTTTAGAGAGGTACCTCGTTTTCAAATGGTCATTGTATGTTAACACAAAACGAATCGGCAAAAATTGATTAATATAAATGTCACAGCCTGTTGATATCAATTTAAGACAATTTCTTTTTATTTTTTAATTTCTACTTTAGCTTAGAGAAAGAAATTAATTTGTCGAGGGTAGTTATAACAACCCTGATTTTTCTATAAACCATCCTTCAGGACAAGATTATTACGTCCTTTGTGCATGAAAATATTAGTAAGAAGACATTTAATAATATAAACTATATAAATATTTTCTAAAAGCTTATATTAGTAATAAGTAAACTATATTATACAGTTTTTCTTTGTCAGGTGTGTTATGCATATATAAAAATGATGTCATAAATATTTAATATAGGAAGGTGTAACTTGTACGTTTTATATGATAAAACATTATTTGCAAGTACACACCTTATCTGCTGATAGCAGATTACAATGATGTGCCATCTTATTTTTTATTTTAAATTCTGTATCCCTAACGTAACATTGAAATATTTCTCTTTAGACTGATTCTGGAAAGTATAATGCTCTAAATTATATATTTAATTAAAATATATGTGCTTTAATGGTATAATTTGCTTAGCTTGAGTAATAAAAAGCATCAGAATTGAATCTTGTATTAATCAATCTCCTTTAACCTAACTTTGCATAATTCTAATTTACTGACAAAATTATTAAATTTATTTAATATTGTCCATATTCGTTTAATGAACTTAAACATAATGCTTCTGTTAACATGTTTTAATAACAAAGATATAGATGCCTATGAAGCTGATATAATTTTTTATTGTACTCATATATGTGAACATATGGATCTCTCATGGTTTATTGCTAAAAAATGTCATATATTAGTTGTCTAGAGGGGGTAATGTTTATGTTCTTAATTAAAACAGAAAACCAATTTAATTTGTAAGTACCTTATGGAAAATATTTTCTACACTCCTAAATATTTAAAAACAATAGAAATTTTATTAAATTTCTACTCAGAACTTCCAGAAGTTCAAGAACCTGAAGTAGTGTCATTATTATTGTAAAAGCATGTACATAGCACTAAGTTGAATTTAATCAGATAAAAAAATCTTTCAAAAACTAACCCCACTTGTCTCTACTGTAGTAGGAACAAGTGGGGCTAGTATGACAATCTATTCTTGAACAATACATTCAAGAATAGTAATTCTTGTTAATACACAAAAAAAAATTCATCATTTTCTAGAAAATACACCTATTTACATAATGGAATGTAATAGAAACTGAATATACAGTTCTTTTCGCTGTGAGTGAACATGGTGTTCGTTAGAGGGGAGTGGGGCAAAAATAATAAACAGAAAAAAAAATATCACCTCAATTCACTAAATTTAATTCAAAACAAATTATCATGCAAAGTGCATTCATTTAGCTTTTTGAACACGCTTAAGTTTAAGGAAAAAAGTTGCACTGGTATACCATACAATGTCAGTGGAACACTAGACAATATAATGAAAAATATAACACTTCTATAGACCATCCTATATCTTTATTTTCACATAGAGAAAAAATATAAATATTTTATTCGGAGGGCCCGAAAATTCTGGACTGAAAATTCGGGAGATGGTAATCAAGAAAATAATGTGTCAAGTTCATGCAACATTTTGTCGAGAACGAAGCTACATAAATTCGAGGTTATTACAATTAGATTATTTTTGGCTATAACTTTTTTAATATTGAAAAAATTTATTTAAAATTAGCTACGCTCGATACTTTTATAGAGCTGCACTTGTAAGTATTTCCAGCGTAATGTATTAAATTGAAGAAGGGATACATTCAAGGTGAAGAAATAATCATAACATTTTTAATTTTATTGAAATTTTGATAGCATTTTCTTGAAGACTGAAAGATAATCTGCAAAATTAATACTCTTGTTTGAAGTTGAGGAAACCAATTGTTTTTGAGAAAATTGTCATTTGTTTCATGATGTAAATAAAGTATATTTTGTGTTATTTGTTCCTGAATTAAAAAAATTATAGCCAAAAAATTAATTAAAAACAATAACTTGGTGATCACGTAGCTCTTTTAAATTGACATTTGAGAAAAATGAACTTAACATTACATTTTTTTTAAGACTACCACTTCCTGAATGTTTGTGCGAAGTTTTGAGACAAGGTGATCACACAAAAACATTAAATTAGGCTGTAATTTTGAGCCTCTAGGATATCGGAAAATTGAAACATGCATTCCTTGACTATTTTTTCACAAGGATTTTTTAATTTTAAAAATAAAGCATCGTACTACAGAGATATTAATATTTAGCATAACATTTCTGATATATTGATATAAACTTATCATAGATTATAGTTTTTTTTTTTTGCAAGATATCAGTAATTAAATCCCATAATTATAACTATATTTTTATATTATAAAGAATATTAAACCATAGTGAGATGTGCAATTGTTTTTTTCTTTTTTGTTTGTCAAAAAATACATGTTTTAGTTTTCCGATATCTTCTAGGATAGCAAAGTTACAGTTGTATCTAATTTTTTTATGTGACCACCCTGTACATAAGTTTGGTTATTTAATTAATTCTACAATAATAATTATAAAGCAGTTAATTATGTATAAAATATAAATTAACATTATGGTTAAGACTGAACAACTCTAAATTCTTTGAAAAATTTCCACTGTCTTTTTTAGTTTGATAAATACCTGTGGGCTTTGCATTAAGTACTGAGCACTTGTAAAAGTGTGCCCGTGATTTGTTGTACTTGTCAAGCTTTCCAAATTGTGGCAAAACCAGTACATTATAATGTTGACTGACATAAAACAATGAGCCGGCACACGAAAAAGAATTAATTTGTTGTAATAGAGAATAACTAATAATTTACTTAACATTACTAATGTGCTGGTTTTGTCTTTCAGTGGGTTGCGGACGGATCACCTAGCCATTCCAGTACACCAGTGAAAATCGATGCGGCTCTTCAATTCGTTCCTAAAAATACTAATCCAAAGGAATTTAAGCAAAAGCAGCAACAGGTAAGTCAAACTTTACATCATAACACAAAAATTTATTTTTAAAAATCTGTACCGAATGAATTTTTTTTAACTACCCGCATTTATACTAGATCAAGGACTACCGAAGAGCGGACAAGATATCCGCAGGTCCTCAATCCCACATATTAGAGGGAGTGACATGGGAAGAAGCGAGGAAGATGCAAGACGCGACAGTGACCCAAACGGGTGATCATGTGGTTCTCATGGGAGCAGCTTCGAAGGGTATCATTCAAAGGGGCCATCAGCACAACGCCATGGTGTACAAGTCTCCCTACGCGAAGAATCCATTCGATTCCATCACAGACGAGGAACTCGATGAGTACAAAAAAGTTGTAGAGAAGAAAGTTAAAGGCGAATGTTAGTATCATCATTAATTTCTCATAATTATTTAAATGAATAGTTAAATATTGTTTCCTATATTCTAATGATTTTTTAGATGACACCGACTTCAGTGAATCGGAAGGATTGTCTTCAGCCCAGATCAATAAACGGATGGATGATATGAACATCACTTCACCTGTTTCTATCACAAGTGAAACGGAAGAAGAAAGCCGGGATGGTGAGTATGCTCGATGAAAAGAGTGCTTGTTAGGCGGGTTGCAACAGATTTAAATGTATTGTTTTGCTGATTGCTTACTTAACTTTGTTGCTGGGGCAGCCGCTGGTTCTGTCTGAGCAAAATGTTCGAAGAGATTCACACAAATTTGATAAAAATATTCCTAGGGTAACCTTGCTCAGAAAACTTCTAAAAAAGTTATTTATTTCTAGAACCTCAAATTCTTCGGATAGAAACGAAGACAGCTCCGAGACCAAGCCAACCAGAAGTAGTTCTTAGTGATGGTAAGTTCCCTTTTAAATTTGTTACTTTTCTACCGCTTATGTGTGTTTCCATATGCTATTAAAATTTTATTTCGTTATTTGTCAGAATATTATTATCGAAAATGATGGACAAGGGGTAAGTGTTCATCGCTACGGATTCATTCTCATTCTAGAGAACAAATCTAGTCAGAGATAGACACTTCCAAAAATATTTATAACCGACACAATACACTAGATTCATCGTCCATCTGTTTGTGATTCTTTATGTTTTAATGTTAACGTTTTAGATGTTTCACTGCACTTATAAGACAGACATTTCAATTTTTCTGTACAGTGTTCTAAAATAAGTTTGTTCCTTCACATGTGTTATAAAGGAAGTTTTAATCAAGGATTATTATGCAAAACCCAGCTTTGGCTCATTTAATCAACCGATGAACTGTACAATGTACATTCCTTGCCTGCATTTTATAACTAGACAGATTTATATTGTTTTATTACAAAATGTCTTATTTAAATCAAGAATTAGTAAATTTGACGTTAACATATGGGCACTAAATATGATTTAAATTTGACTTATCATTTGTATGCAAATCATTATCCATAAATACAGCAACCTAATTCCAGAACAGATCAAAGAGATACTAAGAAACACTGCATCCTTATTGTGGACAAAGTGTGCAGGCTTTAACTGCCAATTATTTTCAGTTGTGTTGAATTTTGTCATTGGTTTTGGCAGCAAAATTGGCACAATAACCAAATTATACAAACACTGGTCTGGAGTAATGGCGCACATACTTACTAGATAATTTTTTCTCCGCTGTTTACAAGCATGCTTATTAACTTGGGGAAATAATATTGAGCAGTTTTTGTAAAATTATTAGGAATATCGAGTAGCTTATTTCTATTATTATTTTATTACCTTCCAACCTAATGGTGTTTCCAATAATTGAGAACTCCTCAAAAAGAGATAAAGCAAGCATTTTGACTGGCATTTTACAGGACGAGACTGTTTTAAAATTTTTTGTTTGGATTGACAAATGAAAATAGGACATTTTGTTCATTCCCTGTTTTACCCGTTTAAAGGAACATACTTATTTTTTAAATACCCTGTATGTATGTGAAATGAATTTGAACTTAAAAAAAAAATACATGTACATATTGAATAAGCAAATTTATTTTGTGTGATTGTGTGATTTGTTGTTTAATATTTTAATATGTTACTGTGCATTTAGCGCCTGATGTTTTGTTAAATTTTTGTTGTTGTTTTTGTTTTCGCATTTTAAATCGTAATACAGTAAAGCTCGGTTATAACGCACCAGCGGGGACTTAAAAAATCGGTACGTTATAAAGAGGTACGTTTTAAAAAAATATATTAAATTTTTAAAATAAGTGTATTCGTAACAAAAATAGAAACATTTAACAAAAAGCAGCAACAGATGAAGGCCCTATAATAACGCCGGGACTTGTTTATTCAGTACGTTATAAGCATTAGTATGTAATAAGCGTGTATGTTGTAACCAAGCTTTACTGTATGGAAGGAAAATTTAACCTCACACTTAATAAAGTACGGTATAGTTACATTTCTTTTTAAGACCTAATTAAAATTTATTGAAAAAAAATTGTTCCGTTTGTTAATAATTGTTTTTTTTGTGTTTTTTTTGCGTACTTAAATCTTTTACTTATCATTAGAGACTGTATATCGTTCGCACATGACGTCACTATCAGGGGCGCATTTAGGACACTAACGTTAACGTTTGTGGAAGTCAAGTAAATATATACATTTATTGTCAAATACAGTTAATATCAACGTTTTACCTTGTACTGGTGATATGTATGTTTCACTGCGAGATTGATACTGGCAATTGGAAAGCGGAAGCGACTGCGACCTTGACACATGCCAGTAAATAAACAGGGTGAGGTTCGTCAGCACTGGCCATTATTTTGAAGATGATATTTGTTTTTAATTAGGAATATTTAAATATTCTGATTTTCAACTGACGGACCTGAGTACGGACCTGAGATGTGCGAACGACATACTATCTTTACTTATCATTATCTGATTTAAGTGTTCAATATATTTGTTTACTGTTCTGTATTTTGCAGCAAAAGTTTGATCAGCTTTTATTAGTTTTTTAGTATATTTTTTTTGCAATATCTAAAACTATGAGTATGTTCCACGGTATTAAACTATCTGCAATTCTTATGGACAAAAAAATAATCTTATGGAGACAAAAGTCCTAAAAAATGATTGTCCAGAAAAGTGGAAGATGCCCATTTATAAAATGAAAAAAAAAAAGTTAGCTTATATAGCATGATGTAGCATGAGTATATTATTTTTCTATTTGCATGTTTTGTTTAGTTGAGGCTTCTCCAGTAGAAAATTTCCTAAGAGCTGAACGAGTTTCAGTAAACAGCTATAAAAGTAAGTAAAACATTAGTTAAGAATCGTAAATTCTTCATTTCACACATTCAAACCTATTTGACAAACACAGTCTATTTTTTCCTTGCTTTCATCTTCATGCTTCGCATGTCCGAATATTACAGATACCGTATGGTAGAAACAAGTGGTTCTTACAGTTATGAAACCGTTAGGATCTCTTTCAGGTTATAAATTGGTGGCTGCTGCTCGTCTTGGTAAACACGTAGAGTCAAGTTACTACCGTACTCAAAGCCATGCTGGATTCCCAAAAGGCTCTTATACTGTCCCTAACCCCACACATTTCCATGTAGCACGCCAAACACAGATAGCTAAGATGCGGCCTTTATTCATTACGATTCCACCCCGCACTAACTCATCAAGCTATAACTATAACAGAGGCTGTAGTACCATTCAACCCACTCTAACTTTGAACTTGGGGAACTGCCGTCCAGTTGCCATCAACATCCCTATAGATATACTTCAAGGATTCATTTATCCTTTTGCGTCTGCCTTAAATTTCCATAGCACACCACAGCTGCACAACCAAGAATGTCAGACGACTTACCTGAACAATTATGAACACAAACCTACAAAGCCTGATTTGCGCAAAGTGGATTATACTCCCTTGTACATAGACAGTTATCAAACTTGTCAGTTACAGTCCGAATCCAGACGTCGCACTCAATCTTTTGAGAGACGGGTTTTGGAAAATATGCAGCAAGATTTATTAGATTTCAATGAAAGTTTTTCGGTATCTGACAGTGAGCGTACTGACATAACAAATAATTCAAGTGAACTTTTAGAAGAAATTAAACAGTTTTCCGAGCAGGATGAAGTGAAAAGTAATGAAAGCTTAGTTGAACTTACTCAAGATATTACGGCGATGCTTCCCAGTTCTTCTACAAGCTCTGATAGTGTTAAGAACCAAACATTCGAAAATATGTCCAATAATAATGAAAATGTTAATGCAGAAAACATTGAAGCTGTTATTAAAGTTGCTGAAAATTTTGTTGATAAATTAATGGACATATCTATTAATTCTGCAAATTATTTCTTGTTCGAAAGGGTCATTAACGAAGCTAAAAGTATGTTACACCAAGAACCTGAAGGAGAATTACCTCATTTAGTTAATACTAATAGTAGTCTTGATGAAGGCATAGAAGACTGCACACTAACAAATAATTCAATTAATTCAACATTAAAATGCGCCTCACCTGCTGATAGTGACATTAAAAAAATTGGAAGTATTATTTTCGATTACTTAGTACAACAATGCTTTGAAGTGAAGGAACTCATTTTATTTCCAGAGGTTCTGCATGACTTTAACATGAATAAACTTTTAATGAAATTGAAGGAAGTTTACGAGCAGTCTTACGGAACTTCTTTAAACAATGAAGAAAAAAATGAGTTACGAATTTCTATCGCATCGTATGTTCTGAAATTGTTAGAAATTGATGATAGGTTAAAAGATACATCTCAAGATTCTAGTTCAAATATTGTTACTGACAAAATATTTACCATATCAGAATTTTTATCTGATATTTTAGACCACTTTTTTAACTCTCTTGATAATGCTAACGTGGTGCCCTTCTTAGATTTTGAAAAGCAGATGGCTAGTGACGATGGTGGAGTGTTTCATTCTACACCAGAGTTTAAAAAAAGAAAGAAGGATAAAACTGCCAATAAAGAAAAAGGTAGTGGTGACTGTACTGACATAACCTCATTTAAGAAAGTCACGAAGTCCAAATCGGAAAACTACTGGATTACATTATATAATTCCCCAGTCCGCGAAGAACAAGAACAAAAAGTCTGTCCAAAAAGGACTGTTGTAAACGTTGATGACATCCCTTTAAGACCACCCGAGTGTCACAACGAATTGAATCATTCAAAAAGAATTCTGTCGCCCATTCTGGAAGAACCCCGCGTTAACCTTTTTGACAGTAATTTAAGTAAAAATGAATTTGAATTTTTTGTCAATCCTATTTGTGAGACTTACGATATTTTAGAAAAATCTAACGACAGTGATAGTATAGAAAACACTGATGATGAAGATGACACAAGTACTTATGTGTCGTTCACCAATTCAGATATTAGTGTACTTGTTAATAATGAAGTTAACTTTTGTCGTGTTCAAACTGTAGGTGCGAATACTTATGTCCAAATTAAAGAAGCAGAATTTAAACAAAAATATTCAAACTCTGACAATAAAGAAAATGAAAAGCCAACAGATGATGTTGAAGGCAACTGGATGGGTTTTGATGGAGCTAAGTTTTAATATAATTTACGACTAGTACGTTTTCTTTTTTTGATATTTGTACGTTTTGTGCAATCAATACATTTAAATATATTTTTTCCAACAAGCTTTAGTTATTCATTTTTATACAAAAAACAACTTTGTACATTAACTGATGTTGGAAATTTAGGATACAGGTAACTCCCTCTAAATGTCGTTAATTTTTGTTGCATTTTTGTTTGTATAATGCATGCGTGATATGAATACCTGCAATAATGGGATGTTGAAGAATAGTTTTTATTTTTGTCTCGTTTTAGGTGAGAATACTGTAAACGGAGACCAATCGGATGCCCATATGAGCACTCTTTCACAGAGTAGTAAAGAGGTAAGTAACAACGGATAAGTTGAAGAATCAATTTAACATGTTTTCTTTAAGGACCACTCTATTTCTGAGGGATCTCCTAAAAAAGATAAGAAGAAAAAGAAAGGTCTTAGAACACCATCGTTCCTTAAAAAGAAAAAGGAGAAAAAGATCAGAGAAGCATAGGTAGGTATTCTCTTCTAAACCCAATATTCGAAAATCTAGAAAGTATATCATTGATAGCTTGTGGACGCCTTTAATCCTGTAGAAAATCCATCTGCAAATGCTTCTCTTTTACTCTGAACATTTGCCGTTCTGCCAAACTTTTGATACAGTGTGATATGGCCTGTGTGTAACCATATTTAATCCGTCTAATGTATTTTTTGCCAAATGCACAAAATTCTTATGGTAATCCCTTCACTATACTACAATTTTATCTTTTTCAAACAGCATACTTTTACGATTTCGTTCCTAATACTGAAAAATCGTTCTTTTAAAAACTGTATCAGATAATTTAGGCATGTTCTCAACTTCAGCATTGGTACTTCATTTATGAAGGAGAATCTATGAATTTTCCTACGAATGGCGAATTTTGCATCATCAACTTCTTTTCACTTTTCTCTTTAGATTTACTTCTACACTTTTTTATAGCATGATATACACTAGAAACTGACACTTGTGTTAGCAAATTACACATCAACAGTTTCACTTAGTCTTATATTCGTTTTGTACCCGAATACCTTCATATAATATGTATTTATTATTATCAGTTATTTTCATTCACCAGCAGACCGTTTACTTGAACTGGAATTTTGATCTATTTTCAATTGTTATTGTGTATCAAAATTTTACAGCACGGTTGGCACTAAAAAAGTATTTTTCTAATGTAATAGACACAGATAGAGAATACATTATAAAAATCATTTTGTATTTTATATGCTTATTAGTAACAATGCTTTTATATTATTGATGAGTTACTCTAGATTATCACAGTTTGGGGTTAGAAACAAAGAATAAAAATTAATGCAATTGTTCAATTTTTTAAGAGTTTTCTTTGGGCTTAAGCGTTATTTTTAAAGTTTTTGTATTTACTAGTGTTATTATTAGTGGTTTTCTATATTCTTAATTACTGTTTCTAATATTTAATTTGAATCTGTGGACCTGGATTTTAGCAAAATAAGTGTACTTAAAACTTTTTCAGTGGTTTAATTTTATAAACTGTTACTGAAAACATAAATAAATTAATTATTGTTTTGGTTGTAGTATTGATATACTATAAAATATTTAGTAATCAGTCTTTTATAAAAGAAAACTAAACAAACAACACATTATTATAATATAGTATCCACTTAAACTGGAAACTCTCTAAATATAGTTTAAATTCTTACCACACGAGGGCATCGTACTTAGCTTGAATCACCAACTTCTACAAATTTAATATACAATATAGATGGTATATCAATGTGGGGAATCAGAAAAGTCTGAAATTATTAGAGAATTATAGAGTTCTGGGTTATTTGTAAGATACAAGTAAGGCAACAATGTAAACAGGTAACACAATCTGTATTTATTTAGAATCTTATATTATTTACGGTTGTCCTAGGTCAGCTAATCCTTTGTCTACACTGTACTAATGGCAGTTCTTAACTATTTGGAAAATTCAATGCACATTTGCAGAATTTTGTGGGAGGAGTTGGAAAAAGTCATGTTTTATGGGATGCATTCACTTATTCGGGTTTGGAGCTGTGAGCTCTGAAAATTGTTGTAGGTTTATGCAGGAATAATGAGGTTAAAATCTGGGTTCCTATAAATACAAATTGCAAATTACAAATATCATTCTGATAAGCGTATTTAAGTAAAAACTTGACTTTTATTTAAATTATTGTTATTAATGTGTCATACTAATAGGATGTTTTTTCTTCTACATATAAAATTCAAAATCATGAATCCAATAAAAATTTCGATATTTCAGATAATTTCACAACTTTGTTGGAATACTCAAATTTATAATTGTATGTATATCTATATCGTGTAATTCAGAACATATCTATCATTTGCCTTGGCTTATTAAAAAATAAATATGACTGCCACTATACAGGGTTAACTATGACTTAGTACAAATATTTGAAGAGGGGATAGGAAAAAATAAGAATTAATGGAATCACCCTTCAAAAAAATTCCAAACTTATTTATAAAGTCAAAAAAAAATATTTTCAAAACTATATTAAATCCCTATTTATCTCCGTTACTGACCTTCTGTCAGCCGTGAGGTTAGGTATATTCTGTCAGTCAAAGGTGTCAAATATAGTGACAGGTCCATTGACACGTGTATCAATTTAAGCCGCTTTGAAAGAAAAAAAACTACAAAATGTAGATTATTATTTAATGATTTAATGAGAAATACAGTATTGTAGCACAGAGAGGCAGCACCTACCTTACTAATATTTATTTCCAGGATTGATACTTGGAGAGATATTAAGAATGTTGAATCATCTTCTGTGTTCTTACTTGTTTAAATTAAAGATTTTTGTACTTCCTGTGGACCTCTCCTTCCCTAGATCGTTCTTTTTGTCTAAAGCGGGGTACCTACTTGGTTTGGCGGTCTTGACCAGGTTGATTACTTACGTCGGGAAAAAGCACAAAGGATAACAACAAAATACACGTAAATGTACACAAATACATAAAAATACTACCACACATTTACCGCCACGGCATAAAACAGCTGTTCGATGTAGTTCAAAAAGTATTCAGCAAAATATTTTATATACTCGGACGTCTTTAAGGCTACCACACGATAACATGCACTTGTCACACTCCCATAAATCAGCACCTTATCCGTCATCTAAGCATTTGAATACATGTTTGTAAATACACATAAAATACGTGAAAAATTAAATTTGCGAAAATCAAGTACTGAAAAATTATTTCAAACTAATCAGAGTACTGTAACCGTAAATTTACGTTATTTGACATCTACAGACGACATCTGTCACTAATACAAGGTGCACTCACGTCGATAAATTTTTAAACTTCATGTGTTGTGTAATTAAATTCTATTAATACTAATAATAGCAACAATATTAACAGTAATCGATGATGTTTACATAAAATAATTAGTAATATTTTAAACTATAACATCCCAAGATGTTTACAGTGTTCTGTAAAAATGACCCTTAGATTATAACTAACTTCGCATTCTGGATGGTTTGGAGCATGGAGAGTATGCAATTAGCAATGCAGTATGGCATAACCTAGAACTTACTGTTACTTTAAATTAGCTATGTGACTAATTTTAAACGTTTTACGGTAATTAAATAAAGTATTTTATGTCGGATATGTTAGTGGATAATTATGATGAATCTGCAAGGAGTGAAAATGTAGTTTGGCAGTGTGCAACGAAAAAACGAATACAAAATACTGCAGCTAACCGGATTAGCTGTTATCTACCAGGTACTTAGACATTATTATTATTATTATTAATACAAATGTTTCGTTTCGTCGTTTCTACACTTGACAATGTTGAAAAAACGACCAGTAGTTGACATATCTAGCCATGACGGATGATGATAGATTGTCATAGGTGCCGACTTTCTGTGGGAAAAGAGGGTTTTGCCCCATTTTTTAAACATCGAGTTAGGATTCCGAAATAAATTTTTTTATTGTTTTTTAGACCTTCCTGAACACGTGGTTAAAATTTTTGTACTTAGTCATAGTTACTCCCGTATAATTAAAAAAAAAAATTTGGGAAATGGCAATCATTAAAAATATACCTAGAGTGTACATGTTCATTTTTGTAGTTTGGAAACTTTTTAAGTTGTACCTAGAAAACTTTGAAATATGGGAATATTATGGTAATATTTTAATATACATTCTGTATACCTATATATTTTATGTTATGTATAATTAGTTTATTGTTTTAGGTACCTATTGACTCCGACAAATTCAAATTATAAAATTGCCTCCATTGAGACTGCCAGCGACTCATTTTAGTTTAGTTCGGGCGCAGCGGCTACATTTTTTGCACTAAATGTGACAGTGGACTGCAATGGTCTAATTTAAAATATAAATTATATTTTAGCTTTATCTGTACAGGAACCTATAAAGATTTATTATTATTATAATTATAATTAACTTTCAAAGTGCGAAATATAATGGTGGATTAATATATTATAGAGAACAAACAAAATAAACAATTCAAATATTTGTAATTGTAAATCTTCTTTCAAAATGTAATTATTACATCGACTGACATCACCTTCATAAAATTTTATTTGGATTGTTTGTTCTGTGCAATAATAGCTATTTTTATTTATGTAAATTTTTAGCTCATATGCTTTTTATCTTTGATTTTGCGATTATGATTGTTATTATTAGTTGTGCAAATAGAGTATATTTACTTTTTAAGGCCATAATTTTTTTTTCATTCATGTTGGGAGTGGGAGCACATATTTTCTAACTATTGTTTCTACTATATAATACATTTAATAATTTGCACAAAGTACTCTTTTTATATATGTTTTCTTAATATTTAAGAAATAAACAGCTTTTTCTTGCTATTTAGTTGTAGTTTTTTTTGTGTAGAAAGTTTATTGTTACTTTTTTAAAATATTTTATACACCTTGCTTAGTCGTGAATAGAGTTTGGAATTTTATACAATAAATAAAATAAACACTTGCGTTTCGGAGCGAATCAAAATACTTCACACATTTTTATTATTATTTTAAAGGCCGCACATAATCGGTTTCTAAAATAAATTTAAAATATTTCTGAAGAGCAATTATTTTGATATCTTTGGTAAGGATTTTGATTCCCTTCTATTATGAGAAATTAATATTGCTGTTTATTTTCACAACTTTAAATGAATTAGAAATTTTCTGATTTATTTTTTGAAAAAAGTGACCATAAAAACTATTATATTTTGTAAATTATATTTTTATTTCCTCTACAGAAAGTTATGAAAATAGATGGCACTTGCGGAGTTGTGTAAAAATAATAAAACACAAATATTTTTTATATATTAGATGTTCTTAGTACTTAATGAACTTTTATATATTTTTCTAAAAATATTTTGCAATATTCTATTTTTGTTTATGAATCAATCCGTGAATGTGTGTAATGCTATGGAAACTCAACAAAGCAGCTCAAGTTGTAGTCACAAGTATTTTATTTTTTATAAGTATATTTTGTGGTTGTTTTAGAATATAAAAAAAAATTAGTGCAGGCAAGATGTATATTACCATACTTGTGTATTATTAAATGACAACTCCTATTGCATGTTAACAGTACTGTTAAAGAAACACTATGATGTATAACTACAGTGTGATACAACTTTAAAAAATTCGTTACAAAAGGTTCATAAAAATGCTTGAACAGCGGGAATATTGAGGCAACATCTTTTGTCTCACATTCTGAGGTAGTTAGCGGCTTTTACAATGGCTTATTGGTATTTTTATAATTGCACTTCTCTAAAAAATAATGCATCAACAGATTTCCATAAATTTGATTTTAATTTCCTGATTTGAATTTACGGTAAGCACCAGGTTTTGTATTATATTTGAAACCTGAAACACAGATTGTACAAATAACTTTGTTATTAATACAAATTAGTCCTAATGATTCCACAGGTTTACATAATTTTATCGCACGAGCACTAAATCATGTCTCCATCACGTCAACTTTTCGAGATGTTCTCACCTTGAAGTGCAAAAAATGATATATTACAGGTAATTTTCCAACAAAATGTAGAATAGTAAGGATTGCATCTTAAAGTAGGTACTAGTATTCTTCAAAATCAAATTGAATTGGCTATTTTCCGCGCATAAGTCATATCAGATACGTATTATTATTGTTATCGAATCCAAGATCATTTATAAATACTCCTTTTCAGAACAGCTGATGGATTATGTTTGTTGTGTCACTTACAGATCGTTCTAATTTATGGGTTTGAATTAATAAATGTCGATGTACGATATCTTGAAAGGAAAAAAGTTATTTGAGTGAACTCGATTTAATGTTACATGCGAAAACTGATACTAAGGTGCAATTTTTAATTTTGTGCCAGAATTTTATCTTTAGGCATAAAATAAGCTAAAATTTAGCTAAAAACAGAATTTTCTGCTCAGGTTAGAGTATCTTGAAAACCTGACGTTATGCTGAACTATGTTATAATTCATATTTGGATTTAGCACACTAATATCCTTTGGAAACATAAATGAGTGCTTGTGCAATATAAAAAAGTCTCAATTTTGTAAATCTATGTAATTTATTAATTTTAATACCCAACTATCAAATATATGGTAAATTTTTGTTGACTTTACAGAGGAGTGTATAAATACAAAGTAACACATTCAAAATCGTTTCTTGTTAGATAATCGTTTAAATTTATAACAATTCTTAGATATTCCTATACTATTTTCATTTTTTAATTCAGTTTTAAATCGTGCCGTAGTCTCGTTTGATCTCATACATTAATGAATTTACAATAATTTAAAGAAAAAGTGGTTCCTCATGCTACTCTAGATGCGTAATATTAACATTTTTTTATGGGAGTTGATTGTAACTCATCTTACTGTTTTAATTTTGAAATAGTAAGATGTTGCTTGTGTTTTCGATGATGCTCTAGATTTTCTTGTTGGAGAAATGTAAACAAGATTATTTTAGAAGAATGCATAATCTGTGGTTTTGTTTCTGTAAATTTAATATCATTATTTCACATTAAATGTTATTTTAATCACATGCAAATAAATTATGTTATGAAATGTCACTATTTTCTTAGTAGAGTAGATTTCTCCCCAAGAGATGTGAATGCTTTATTGAGAGAAGGGTTTTCAAGAAAACCTTTAAATAATTTTTATGGAAGATAATTCAGCAATCGTTTTGAATAAATAAATATAAAAAATTCTTAAACCATTGGCCTTTTGTTAGTACCTAATAAGTGATACTGGTAAGTAACTACATAAATTATCTGTGCTTATTATACAGGGTGTCTCCGTTTTTTGTTCTGTACTAAAAAAGAGGAAAGTATGAAAATTTGATGGGGAGTATTGTACGAGATGTGGCAATTAAGTTCCGGGAATTTGTCAATGAAAAAACAAGCAAATTAATTTTTGCCAAAATTTTATTATCTACCTTCACAATAGTCTCCCTCTAACTACACAACGATTCCAACGTTGCCCCCATGATTGGAAGCACCCTTGGTAATCCTCGGCAGTTAACCCGTTCAGCACCACGGTTACAGCTTCTTTGACCTCCTGTTATGATGAGTTCCCTTGAGGTGCCACTTCATCTTGGGGGGGGGGGAAATCGTAGAGGGCAATATAGGGTGGAATGCCTTTCTTTGCCATAAACTCTTGCACAATGAATGAGGAATGGGCTGGCGTGTTGTTTTGGTGCAAGATCTAGCCATTCTCGGCGAATTTGGGTTGCACACGGAAAACGAGGGCCCGCAGCCATTCCAGGCCACCAACATAGAACTGTCCAGTCACTGTCTGGCCGGCAGGAATATATTCAGGATGAATGATGCCAAGGATATTGAATAAAATGATCAACATTACCTTCAGCCATGACTTGGACATCCTCGCTTTCGTTGGTCGCTCTTCACCCTTTTCAACCCACTGCTAACTTTGTTTGCGGGTCTCGGGGTCATACTCAAATATCCAGGTCTCATCTCCAGTGACTGCTCGACTCATCCATTCTCTACCGTCGCTCCGAATGCGGGACAACAAATCCTCGCAGATCGATTTTCACGTCTTTTTGTTCATGGGTGAGAACTTTTGGCACCATTTTTGCTCAAATCTTTCGCATATTCAAATTTTCGTGTAACATCTTGCAAACGGTTTCTTTGTTGATGTTTAACTCGTCAGACAACGCACGAATGCTTAGGCGCCGGTCAGATGTGATTAGTGCACGCAAACGGTCAACATTCGCGTCGGTACGAGAGGTGATAGGAGCTCCTTCACATGGATCGTCTTCTACCGATTCACGTCTTTCTTTGAACCGTTTTGCCTATTCAAACACGCGTGTTTTGGACATGCACTCGTCTCCATACACCACCTGCAATTTTCGAAGGATTTTCAAGGGTTTAGCGCCAGATTTCACTCCTATTTTATGAAATAGTATTTTTTATTCTATTTGTGTATGTACAGTAATTTACAATTTTATCTTATCTATTTGCATTTAATACACATAATCTATATACATATATCACAATAAAATCAGTACAATATACATAATTGTATAAAAATCTATGGATTTACTCCTGTCTTCATTGAAATTTGTATAATTTTGATACTTTGAAGGAACCAGAACAATCCTGATATTGTGAAGAATACTTCAATAGCTAAGAGTACGGAACTATCGACAGCTGTGAAATCTAGTCTTTGTATAGCTGTAACCAGCACCATACACCTTAACAGCTCAAATATATAAGCATATGGATGGTTGTCGAACAACATTCCTATTGTTGTAAGAGATGCAATTATGTATATCACAAAAGCAAAGACAGAAAGTGGGTTGAGGCTCTGTAACAAAACATAAATTTATTTTTTTACACATATATACAGGGTGTCAGAAAGAATGGATCAACACTAAGCTGGAGATACTAGACATCAAAATATTATGTTTGAGCTCATCATGCATTTTACGAATGTTGCTGATTTAAGAAATACTGGGTATTCAATGTTTTATTCTAAAATTTCTCTATAATTGCACGAGTAATAAATAACACATACGCAAAATAGATCTATTTATTAACATGAAAATTTGACACAAGCCTACTAAGAAAAGAAATAGCAGTATCAGTGCCTGAAAGAAAATCACCACAAAATACATTGAAATGTTCAAATGCAAATAACTCATCGATTAAGTTAGGCGACCTAAACAAGAGTACATTTTTTATGTAGAATTGTAAGTTTTTTCATATTTTAAATTTTTTTTAATTATAGCTCAACAAATAAAAAATATATGTTTTGATTTACCTAAGCAATACGGTGAAGCGAGGGCCCTCTAGAAGCAATGTCAAAATTTAGCTTTAAATTTGTAATTCTCACATCAAAAAACCCAACACTACCAATTTTCAAAGTCATGCTGTCAAAACTTTCTCAATTATTGAGAAATTTCAAAATAAAATTTAAACCTTGAACACCCTGTATTTCTTAAACCAGGCTGCATTCGTATAAGGCATGATGAATTCAAACAATATTTTGGTGTCTAGTATCTCCAGCTTAGGGTTGACCCATTCTTTCTGACTTGCCCTGAAATTTTATTGAAATTCCTTTATATTATCTATTATCTCAATGTTAATAGTATAAAAAATATATTTACCATGTAGCATGATGCAAGTAATTGGAATCCATACACCACAATACAAAAATGAGTGAGGAGGTAGATATTGCACCAAAGTGGCAATTTTACGTCATATTTTTCTCTAGCTACCACCTATAACAAATACATCATCTGTATTATTTCAATTCAATAATATTCGATTAAAAATAATTCTATTGATATATTTTATGCTTACTTTAACTTTGTCTTCTTCTAATCCTAGTCGAGGCTTACCAGGTTCCCAACTTGGTCCGTAGAAAATAGCAGCAAGTTTGTACTTCCAGCTTGGCATGCTGCTGAACCTTTCAATAACATATTTAGTGTAGAAAGTCTGGAAAAAGTAAATTTTATTTGTTATATATCTTATTAACTTTAATTTTATATCGTTTATTTACTTACTTGTAAATGGAGCAGATTGAATGACGGCTGGTTGAAAACAAGTCCATAAATGATGGATTCATTTTTCTTTTCTGCAGCAAAAGTGCCAAATAAGCGGTCCCAAACAATTAAAACTCCTCCGTAATTTTTATCCAGACAGTATATGTTACTTCCTAAAATTACATCTCTTTAGTAACTTGGTTTTTAGAGTGGGTTAATACTAGTGGAATCAGTAATCTAAATTATATGAATTACCATGATGTACTCGGTGGTGTTGTGGTGTGTTGAAAATATATTCTAGAGGACCAAGGGTAGTAATTGTTTCTGTGTGGATCCATATTTGGTACAACAAATTAAACTGTTGATGAGTTATAAAATGTGCAGGAGGAATAAAAAATGCCAGGGGTAAGTAAAACAACTGCAAAGAAAGAAATCATCCCTTAGTACAGATTTTTATTTTTTATGTAGAGAGCGAGGTTTATAGACAATTTTAGAGTGGCATATTCTGCTTTCATTTTAGTATATCAGATTACATCTTGAGTTCTAGATAAATTAAGGCTATAAAAGATTAAAATTTGACTATTTGAAACTCGTATTAAAACCATACAGAATATTTCTGAAATTAGTTTATTCAAAAGTGTATTAGGGGTCGGTCAGTGGTCGCGCGTCAGTTCTTGAATCGAGGTGACTAGATCGGCGTGGGTTCGTGCCCCGCTACCGGTAGACCGTATATAAGCTATATATGGAGAGAATTGACACCCTCTCTGCGGGTATGGTAGGTTGGAAGAATGTTGGCTTGGGTCAATGTGAGAGATTGATACCGGTTGACATTTGACTACCCCCCAAATTAATGCGGTTTTCCAGGTTTCCCTCATTCCTGCACTGAATAGTGGTTAGGGCCTACCAACGTAAGTCGTTCCTGGGCGCAAATGTGGCCTGCTTAATAATAACATGCCACCCCCTCTCCCGCACAAGTCTCCGACTTTTGGGCTAATCCCCGTGATTAGAATGAGGGGTAGAGATATTATTGTTATTAAAAGTGAAAAATAATTTACATTATGCAATCTGTAGTCAGAAGATTAATCAAGAATTTACATAAAACTTTAACCAACTCTGCATCACTCCACTTAATTGATTGTTTTCAATGCAATAACTGGGTCGCAAGTTCAGTGTCTTCCGTTGTTTTAATTTGCGATGCTTTATCCAAATTAAGAATTATCATATATAATTTTGATACAAAGTGCGAATTTTAATGTGAATTGTCATTTACATGTGAATCCTTTTCCTCTAAACAATGAGACCAAATCCCAAATCAGTCCAAAACACAGAGATTGCAAGATCGAGGAAAACTAAAGTCGCAGTACTCGCGATACTGCACATAAAAGGCTACAATATGCTATAATATCGATTTATGGTAAGTAAGAAGTTTATTTCCATTATTTTTTAATTAATATCAGTGTCGGCAGTGTTTTAAAACAAATGGAAAACCCCTAAAAAGGTGTTTAGGAGTAAACGTTTAAATTAGAAAAAAATAACGTGAAAGATGTCTTTAAAATTGTCACGTGCGCTGTACACAATATGGCTGGTTTCAAAATGTTCTTGATTTTTTTTTTATTTAGAAATATTTTATCTTGAAAACACGGCATTTTCGACCACATGTCTAACATCATGTATACTAAATTTATGTATGCATTTTAATTTAAATATCTACAGCTAAACCTCCTAACTAAGTAAAGCACCAGAATACAGTTATAGAAATTTTTTGTTTCATTTTCTTATAGCATACTATCCTTTACTATACATACATTTATTCACTAATATGTCATGATTGTGAATATGTAAAAATGTAATGTACATATATACAATATACAGAACATTTCATTAAAAAGTTTATCTAACTGGAAGTGTAGGATATAATCAAAATAATCACAACTACAAATCTACTATTCTACTACTACTATCTCTATCTACTATTCTAAGTAATATACTTCCTTTTTTATATTTTGATAGGTTTAAAATGTCATGACCATCAGACATTATTATATATCTCTTAAAAGACATATGATAAAACTATCTATACTTTCAGTGTTTATTTAATTAATTAACAGTAATTAAATTAATAAACATATTTGTTACTTTGTAATAATAACACAACAGATAATCGTATTATAAATATTATGGATACTTTCCATAAAAGTAAACAAAAATATACTTACAAATCCACACCATCCTTGCAGTATCGATTGCCTTAGACCCACAGCAATATTAAATTCTTCAGAACTGTGATGAACCTGATGTTGGGCCCACAATATATGTATTTCTTCAAAAAAGATAAAGAAAACTATTACACTATTCAGGACTAATACTATTTGAGTTATAATCACATATTGAAGTCACTTACCATGACATGCCCGGTGTACCCAATAGTAACAGAAATCGACTCCTATAGCTGCTAAATACCAAGTAATTGGGGAGTCCCAAGCTAGATCCACCAAATGGTAATGTTCGTATAAGAAAAAATATGCATAACTTTCAGCACCCCGAAATAGTAACCTAAAGAAAATGTTTTTGTCTATATAACGTTACAGTATGTACTGCCTTATTTATTGTAATAGCTACTTCAAATTTACAATGAAACCATGCACTCAACTAATACTTACTTGCCAGAATGCTGTATCAGTCCATGAGATAAGCTTGTTAAGCTATCATTAAGTCTGTACGTCGTTTTTTTGTCTGCCCATAAGATTATGTTTTCTATGATCATGAATAGTAAAAAATATGGCCATGCCTGGAAAATAAAAAATAGTTTATATATTAATTATATTGTATTTTTTAAATAGTGCATGCACAACGGAATTTATATTTAATAAATGATTTCGTATATATAGAACATATTTTGTGTATAAAAAAAATATATTTAGCAATCAGTGCGTTGAATGTACTATACAGGGTAGTCCATTGAAACATATACAAATTTTGACTTAAACGTATTTGGATTTGACTCATTAAGCCTTTAAAAAAATTATAATAAGATAAAAGATACAATGGGTATTTCAAATAGAATTTTTTTAAAATAAATATAGACTTTGATTGTATGAACGATGTATTTTCTATAGAGGGCGCCACATACAGGGTGTTAAAAAAAGAGTGTAAAATATTTCAGGAGGTAATAGTATGAACCAAAATAAGCAGAAAAGTCTTAATAAACATGGATCCGCAAAGTAACGGTTGCGAAGATATGAACCACTATTCGTATTTCAAACATTTTATTTTATTAGGAATAAACCGACAAAGGAAGCTTTTAACAAACAAAAAACAAAGTTATAGAAGATATTCAAAGTGTCCTCCGTCTATTTCCAAACAGGCACGACATCTTCGTCTCAACGATATTCGAACTCTTTCGAAAACACCCTTCTTGGTTTGGATTTCTTGACACTTTTGATTAATCCGTACCTGCAGCTCTTCCAGGCTATTTACAGGAGTACCATACACTAAGGTCTTCAAATATCCCGAAACAAAAAAATCTAGAGGGTTCAGATCAGGCGATCTTGGAGGCCATAAAACAGGTCCTCACTTACACATCCCATCTAGTAACTACGCCACTCGAGTATATATATTTTGAATTTATGAGTAAATAGTTCATGTTGGAAAAATATCACCACCCAAATATTGTCAAATAATCTTTTCCCGTATTTAAGTTATGGATAAAAGAAGTTCATAAAATTATGACACCCTGTAACTCTCGTATATTAAGCTTTCAATAATTGTTATATAATAAATCCGAATTATTTTCATCGATGGAATATGTCGGTGATATTTGGCCAAAATTATCGTCAAAACCCTGTATACTTGAAGGCTAGCTCTCTTGGACAAAAATAATGTGATTTAAATCAACCGAGAATGATTCTTTTTTTTTGAAACAACCTTCCATTAGTTTTTAAAAAAGGTATACTTGTTACATGCCGCTATAATGCACTATTTTAGGATAAACTGCATTTAATGTATTTGTTGAATTTGGTAATCAATACATACATTGTTAATTCAAAAAGTTATTACAGCTAACGTTGTTCCTATAAAACAGCATGAAATACAACACAAAGGAATATCATAACATGAAAGAAAACCATCATTTTAAAAATAAAAAATATCTACTTTAACCAAAACGCAGCAGCGAAAACAAAATATTTATTTAAAATTTATTTTTGATGTATACTACACAGGCAGCTACTTACTAGACATTACTAACTGTAATATTTTTTGAATTAATCATTTGTTAGAATTTATGTATTGAGTATTTTAATACGTAACTAAAATTATTATTTCTCATTTAAAACCATTCTGGAGAATCAGCATTGCATATAGTAATTATATATTTATAATTAATAATTCGTAATTTTGCAGTACGTTACAGGTACACGACGAATATGTTAAAAAGAAGTAGGTATACCAGCTAATGTATAGCCGCAAAAGGCAAGCACGTATTTTTCTTGCTTGAAAGAACAAAATGATACTATAGCCTGTATCTATTTCTAATATTGTGTCAAAACTGTTAATAATTATTTATATTCTCATTTGCTTAAGAAAAATAACTTTCTGTATTTCTTAGGCTACCGTTATTGAAAAAAAAAATAGAAACTAATGTACATACAATATTAACTATATTAGATAGTATTTCATAATAATTTATAATTATACTTGAGTGAAATTTATAATTATTGTAAATTAAATATCATGTATTGTATTTCATTTTATGTATAAAAATAATATTTAAGTGAATAACTTGCTAATAAAATTTTCTTTAGACTAGATGAGACAAATTATGAATTTAAAATTTACTAAACATAATTATGGTTACATTAATTGATTTGATTAGATAAACTTTAAGTAGGTAATTGGAGCAAGTATGCATTTAAGTGCATCATAGTGCATAATAATAACTATATAAGGTTTTTAAATCAAATAGAGTTCCATTTTATACCGACCTATATTTTTGAACTTTGATTATTTGAGAAAATATGCGAGATGAATTCAAATTTTTGTAATAAATAATAAAAATGCAATGTGTCAATGTGATCAACTTCTTTACCTAATCGGTAAAAAAAAACATTCATCAAACACAGGTTTTACTTGGTTTTGTGAAAAATTTATCAGACGTATTGTAATATTAAAAAAATATATATTAAATACTGAAGATACTAATTTAAAAATTGCTCAACTGTTCAACTTACATTTCTAAAGTATTCAGGTACTTCTTTCGGATCGTTAAAGGTTGTTTCAGAAGGATTTATAATATAAAACATCTGTCCCAGTCCCTTAAAAAAATCCTTGATCGGTGTATTATCAAACGTATCAATATCATCTTTGGCTAAATGTATAAACACAGAGGTTATAGGTTCACAACCGTTGTTACTACTATGAGAGTAGTAACTATCCATCTTCTAAATCTTCAAGTGAATTGTTCTTTTAAAGTAAGATAACTGAACAATCTAGTGCACATCTGCTGGCAACAGCCCAAAGATTTTATTTTTAGTTGTACCGGCACGTTATAATTGTTTATGGTTTATCTGATAAAAATACTTTGATCAACATACTTAATGTAAGCCTGCTTTATATTAAGAATTCTTGTAAACAAACTAAATAGGAAGTGGGGTTAATTTATACCTACATGCATTCTAAAAGCCAATCACCTAATCTTAATAAGTTGCCGATACGATATACCACGATATATTTCATAACTGGACGATTACCTACAGGGAATGTACTGTTTTTCTGTTGTAATGTCGTAGTTCTCAATCATTTCCAGCAATTAATATATTTATCTTTCTCCGCACGATAAATCTAGGCTTCTGTTTTTCATATTTTCAAGTAGACTTTGTTTATGTTGACTTCATGCAGTAAAGCTTTAGATAAAGTGAATCAAAACATATTAATGGCTAAATTACTAAAAATTGGTGCTTGTGGTAATCTTTTAGGTTGGATATCGTCATATTTGTTTAATAGATTCCAAATTGTCACCGTTAATGGTTATTGTTCTAAAGAGTTTTGTATCACTTCAGGAGTTCCACTGTGGTCTCATCTCGGCCACTGTTTTTCTTAGTCTACATTAATGACATTAAGGGCGGAAGCTCGTTATAATTTTCTAAATTTCTTTTATATGCGGATGATATTAAAATTTTCACTAAGTTTATTGTTACAGAACAATTTAGACAACTTTTGCAAATACCGTGTTAGTAATAAGTTACATCTTAATTTTAATAAATGTCACTGTATTTCTTTTACTAAATATGTCACTCCAATTAAATTTGATTATAGGATATATAATGTAAATTTTGAGCGAGTAACTGAGATTAAAAACTTGGGAGTAATTTTTGATTGTAAAATCAGTTTTACATTTCATATTGATTATTTGACCCGTAAGTGTAATAAAATGCTTGGATTTATTACAAGAATATGCAAAAATTTTAGGTCTGCTAGAGCTATTAAAACAATTTATTTTACATATTTTTACAATAGATTGAATTTTACCTGTGTCATATGGAGTCCTTATTACCATGTACATATATTTCGCCTTGAAAAAATTCAAAAGAAGTTTGTTAAACTTCTCAATTATAGGATTCATGGACTGTATTACGTTCACGATATCTCGTCTACTAGTTTATTATTTGGCTTAATATCTTTAGAATTTCGTAGGTTTCAGGCGGACCTGATATTTTTATGTTACTAAATAATTTTTTCTACGTTTATGCAAGAAAGAAAACTTTATTGAACTACATTTAGTGGAAAAAGTGGTTCTTTATTGCACTAGTGCAATAAACTGTTTATTGCATTCATCTGTCATTCTACTACAGCGTTTTGGCATCGTGACAGACATAAACGTTCGAATCGGCGTTATATTTTCCTAGACTTAGTGTCATCTAAATAAAACATTTTTTGGTTTTTGCATGAACGTAGAAAAAATATTGTATGCAACTCGTACAAAAAGTGCTTATTGACCTCTACCTGTTGTCCTACTTGGCTTGACGGCCTCGTTGGACAATTTCACGTCGCGTGCAATAAACACTTACTTTTTGTACTTGTTGCATAAATAACTATTAATAGATTCTCCCGAGTCGTTGTCCATCTTATCTTTTTATGTTTGTTAGGAACACACGTGTTTTGTCCCTTTTTTATACTGACCGTAATAGAACCAACTTCGAGCTAAATTCAGCATATCCTCGAATATGTAGGAATTGCGACAGATACTGTGTAAATATTGACGTTTTTAATAGTCGTTTTAAACGTAACATTAAACGTATTAAGTATTAATGTACTGTTAATCTAGTAATATAGTTATAGTAGAGTAACGTATTTATATTGTCATCTGTAAGCAAAACTCGCCAAATTCATGACTCCTCACACGCACGGCCCAAATCAAGCTGCAGTCGAAGTGCCTCAGCGACAGCATGTATGCGATTTCGCAATTCTTGTTCAGTGTTAACTTCGGTAACATACACCATATTTTTTATGTGACCCCAAAAATAGAAGTCAAGCAGATTTAGGTCGGGCTACCCAATTAGACCACCTAGGTCTGTCCAACATTCGGGAAGTAGATTATCCAAATGTTGTCGCACTAGTCGAGCAAAATATGGTGGGCACAATCGTGAAGATCAGATTAATTTCTTCGAGGAATACCGGTAAATTATTACTCAAAAATTGTAAAAAGAGCACTAGTTAACTGATTTTTCAGAATGAAAGGACCAATAAATATTCCGTTCTCAATTCCAGCACATATATTTACTGTAAATTGTTATTGAAAGTATGTGTCGCCGAGTGACCTGCGGATTTTCCAATGCCCAATAATGCATGTTGCGAAAATTGTGAATGCACTAGCTGTGAAATTTGCCTCATAAATTAAAATGGTTATGGTTGAGTTTAAGTGTTGCTGACGTAACATTCACTCGCAAAAGTTCACTCCAAGGGGAAGTTGCCTTTGAAGTAAAAGACTTGTTTGTCTCTGCTGCAGGTGAAATGAATAGAGTAAGGCGTGCTTTAACATTCCCAAACTGTGGATCCAAATTGCGCTTCAATTGTAGTGTTTATGCCAGGCTGCTCCTCGACGGCATTTAAAATCTCTTCCTCGAGATTCATAATTTACCTAGATCGAATGGCTCCCCCATATTGCCCAGGCCTTGGCCGCAAATTGCCAGTTTCTCTTTACACCGCTGAACCACACGCAAAAAGACTTCACGTCTCATAGGATATCTTTAGGGAAATCTTTGGGCATAAAGACAAGCTGCAGCTACAGAATTTTGATGTGATTCCCCGTGTGCAGTGTCATGTCCATAAGTTTTTCTTCTGAGAAATTATATTATATACTTTTATGATTTCGTCAAAATAAACTCGAATATGACCATATCTGATATCAAAGTTGTCCTGATTTGATGTTTACTAAGATATAGGTACAATCGTTTGCAATAATAACGGCACTTCCTCAAATCAGTTGAGTGGAAACAACTAAGAACTAATTAATGTTGATTGCATTACAAATACGTCAGCAGTTTGAAATAAATCACCAAATTTGTATCATAGAGTGCATATTATTGCAATAGATTGTACTTGTATTAGGTTAAACATCAATAAACACACATTTAATACTTTATAACTACACAATACATGTTATACGATATGTGATATATAACAATAAGTAGTAGGGGAACACACATGAACAATAAAAAATATTTTTCTGTAAAAATATAATCGAAATTTGGATGTACTCAGTAGCGTAGCCACGAGGGGGGGGGATTTTGGGGGTCAGAATCCCCCTCATGGGTTGCGTTGGTTGGGTCATATAGGTAATGTCTCACTACAAACCTGCAACCACTCTATTCGCCAAGACTTAGCAACGCGGTCAGTGAACTAGATCTCCTACGACAACCTTACATTAGGGTTCACCTGCAACTAAGTTCTAATTTTATTTTTGTCATTTTTGTAACAAATATTGTTCGTACCTGTTTATTATTTACATGTTTATGATGAGATTGTTTTTTTATTTACTTTTTATGGTTTCAATTTATTAAAAATTATTTATTTTTTTTTATTAAAAAAAATCTAGTTTGAAATACTTTGTTCACTGAATCCCATGTCAAATTTCTGGCGACGCCACTTTATGTACTTACCCTATTAAAAATTAAAATAGGATCAAATTGAATCACATTGAAAGCACATGCGATGTGATTTAATTAGACCTGTCGTCAATGACGGATAAATACCAATAATAGATACAGCATGTGTATAGCGTACGTTTGGTCATAGTTTTTGGCGGATGCGCCGGTTTATTTAAAATTAGTAGATAAACTGATAAGTAATGTAATTAAATGTGCTACTCTGTGGGTATACATATTTATTTTAAGTCCCTATATTTCTGAACTTCTAAAATGGATACTTATTTATTTTAAAGAAAAACAAGAATAAGTAAAATATCCATAAATTTAATAATTTAAAAAATTTCAATCAATCTAATTTTATTTTAATAATGTTGATATTTACTGAGTCTATATTTCTAGACAGATTTTCATATTATCTCATCTGTGATAGTGGTTTGAATAACATTATATGCAAATTTCATTTATTTTTTGTGAGTCAAACCACACTGACCGGCTGATTTTGTAATGGGCACGAATAGTACTTTTTTTTTGGTCAATGTTGCAAAGTCATGTCAACAACTTGCAGGATAACTGAAACCAATCCTGCTGGTCATGTTACCAGGCTGAGAAAGTCTAAAGTCACTGTTTATCATGGGTGGGTACAAATATATATATATATATATTATTTGTGGGCTGCTGGTTTCAGTAACTAAACAAATGTGTACCGAGAAGGATTTTCAACTTATTTTAAAAAATTGATGTTTTAAATAATAAGAACGTTAATTTGATGTTGTGCCACTGGTTAATATTAAAACTATAATCAATACAAAAAAGTATTCTTACATAATTTCAGTAAATAGCACCCTTTTGAATAAACGTTTTACAGCGAATCACAGCAGTCATTAAAAGTAATCCTTTGTTAAATGTAGTAAATATCTGAAAATTTATTTACGTTTTTTACTTCCCTATATTTTTAAACAGATAATTTTACTGCACAAGAAGACGCAGACATTGTTTACGTATATGGTTTTTTTATGGAAATAGCGTGGCAACTGTAAGATAATACCACTACAGATTTCCTAATAGAAAAACCATAAATCATCAAGTATTTGCATCAACCTTCCAAAGATTGAGAGTGCTTGAAATTTTAAGCTGGAGTGAAGACAAAATGTTGCAGATTGTGAGGAAGCTGTAAATAATTGATGCAGTTTTAGGCAATCTTACTACAAGTACGCGTCGAGTTTCTCTGCAGTTCACAAAGCTTTGTTTCGAGAACTATAGAAAGCTATTACACCCTTACCTCTAAACATGTGTTCCAGCTCTTCATCCTAGAGATGTCTAACGACATTTACCTTTTTTCAGTGACTTATTAGAAGAATAAATGATAATGACTATATTTTGTGAATCTTCGATGGTTATTTATTGGAACAAGAACTTAATATTCGCATGAACGTAAATAGTTACAGAGACTAGAAGATAATCCATTGAGTATTAGCCAAAAAATGTTCTGCATTGCACCTCTTCACAATAGATTTGTGACATTTTTAATATTAAGATCATTTCAGAACGAAAAAATATTTGATTGATAAATTTGTTTTGTCAATAAAAATTCGTTCAATGATTTCATTTTCCTAAATTTTAACACCCTGTATCTTTGGAAACCGGCATGTTAGAACAAAGATTTATTTAAATAAAAACTGTGTTTTGGCGAGAAAAATCTTTATTTACATTTTTTTACACCTACTTTTAACTCGCCCTGTAGACAAAACAAAGTACTTTAGGTAGGCATACGACATACTCATACCGATGTATAGTATAGGTATCAATCAATGAACTTCAACTTCTATTTCCAAGCTGGAAAAGGTTACTAAGTAAGTATGCAAATTGAGTGCAATGTCAATGAACTTGCAAGGTAAATGTGAAGTGCCCTTTATGCCAATACCTGCAAACTTTTGCCTTAGACAATCACCTACGTCTTAAAATAAGGTGTTAAAAAACATACACATTGCTGTAACCTTGATAATGAAATTTATTACAGACTAATTTACATAAAAAATTAAATATTTATACTAATGTAAGAAATACAAGATGTTGCAGTAGACAAATATTCTACAGGTCGAAGTAAATGACCGAAGACAGACGATGACTGGCAGTATTTTTTTGCATTATTTATAAACTGACAATTCTAGTAAATAAGGCAATACTCAAATAAATTGCGTCAGATGCGTTGAAACCTGAAATTTGAATTTTAATTTTATCAAATGCAATAGCATAAAAATCTTCATCAGATATAAAAATGTTTGAAATAGTTAAATATTTATAATACAAAATTAAAACTCGCATATTTGCAAAAAGGAAAACAAATTTTATGTAACAATATTCAAAACCGCTTCCCGTGCCTAGAGAAAAACAATTATTTATTTATTTTAACTATAACATTCCATGCACGGGACTAACCCAGTTACGATATAACAATACAGTAGATGTAGATAACAAAATTATAGTAAGGTTTACAATTCAAAACAAAAAATATAAAATTAAAAATAAAACATTAAAAACAAAATATCCATGAGTACCTATATATAGAGACGTAACTATAACAGGAAAAAAGTAAAAAAACCCAAACGTATCAGTAAAATGATTAAACAACAAAAATACACAAATGTACAACAAACATATTTCTATAAAAAATACATTCAAAATACACCTAAGAATAAATGTTTTTGATTTGCTGAATAGAATTGTTGGCACGTATGGTATGATGGCATAATCATTGATGCCAAAATTTCTATTAGTAGTCCATCGGCTCACCTCTTGAAAAGTATATGTTATTTGTGTTAGGTTGGAAAATTTTATGGTGCTGCACTGTACCTAATATAACGGAAGATCTCCTTATCTGTCACTCTTATGAGTTTGTATATATATAATAAGTTTAATACAACATTACACAGGTTATTGTTTCTGAAATAAGTTGTGTACCTTCTTCCTACGAAGGAGCGACTGTGTCATGTATTTCAGAAAATCAGTCAAAATTATTGCATGAAACTTCATTCTACTACAGCGTTTTGTCATCATGACAAACATAAACGTTCAAATCAACGTCATATTTTCCTAGACTTGTGTCATCAAAATAAAACATTTTTTGGTTTTTGCATGAACGTAGAAAAAATATTGTATGCAACTTGTACAAAAAGTGTTTATTGCACTCAACGTGTTGTCCTACTCGGCCTGACGGCCTCGTTGAACAATTTCACGTCGCGTGTAATAATCACTTACTTTTTGTACTTGTTGCATAAATAACTATTTACGTGCACTTTGTAAATAGGGCAGGTTTAAAATTTTTTTTGAATATTTTATATTATTCATAGTCATTTTAGACTACAAGTAATAATAATAATATCTCTTCTACTCCTGAATGTAATCGCGAGGATTAGCCCAGAAATCAGAGACTTCTGCGGGAGAGGGTGCGACATATTATTATGATGTAGGCCGCATTTTCGTCCGGGAACGACTTACGTTGGTAAGCCCTAACCACCATTCTGTGCAGGAATAACGGAAACCTGAAAAACTTCATTAATTAGGGAGGTGATTACATGTCGACCGATATCAATCTCTCACATTGACCCAAGCTAATATTCTTCCACCCTACCATACCCGCGGAGAGGGTGCCAATTTTCTCCACGAATACAGCTGATATATGGTCTACTGGCTGTGGGGCTCGAACCCACACCGGTCTAGCCACATCGATTCAAGTACTGACGCCTTAAACCGCGTGACCACGGACCGACCCTACCCTGGTATAACAAAAGAAATAACGTATTTCTCCATACACATATACCTACTTATCTGTCTCTCTTATGAGTTTGTATATATAGTAAATTTAGTACAACGTTCTACTTCCTTCGTTTTCCTTCGATGGAGTAATAAAGATTTTCATTAAGCGACTGTGCATGGTCAAAAGTGTCATATATTTCAGAATATCAGTCAAAAATTGTTATTGCATGAAACTTATTCAACTCTTTATAATGCAGCAACTGGGGCAATCAGTTCATTGTGGTCAGTGGCGCACGCACGAACGTGTTTGGTCAGTTGTAAATTGTTTTACATTGTGTTATTTAAATATGTCTCTTTCGAATCAATAATTAGCATATGGTATACGAGTGCGTGTACCGAATGCCTATAGATGTCACTGTTGATATTCAACGGCGTATTTTTGCTGCAACAGATGAAATTAGACAGATGCCGTGCCGATACAGTAATTCCACGTCATATATGTGGTATCACTACGGCTTAAGAAGTACCTAATATTGATTTATGGTAGGTATTTATTAAGTACCTGTTATACCTGTTATTTTTATTAAAAAACAGTGATTAAACGTAAACATTTGTAAGGTTCCTTATATAATTGTTACGTGCATGCAGGTTTTAACTTGGTTTTAAAATTTTGAAATGGTAAATCCTCCCTTGAGTTGATCGAGTAGTAAAAATGTATTTCACATGTATGCTCGCTATACTTACCTATAGGTAAATTGCTTATTACAATAAAATTTTTTGCAGTTCGAGATAAAATTTTATATAGTACCTGCACGTGGGATAACGGTATTTTTATTACATTCGTGAAAATAAATGTCTCACCATGTATAATAATGAATAAAGCCTATATATCACTTGTACTATTATATAGATAACAATAATATCACAATAGTAATAAAAAAAATTGACAGCCTTTACTCCTTTTGATTTTTATAAAACAGAGTTTTATTAAGTGATGCTTCCTTAAACACTTATAGACTTGAGAAAGTAACAGAAGTTATAGGTCTGAGAAAGAAAAAGAAAACTTTCCCAGACCTATAATTTCTTAAGAAAGAAAAGTTGGTACGTTAAGTTAAATCACATTATTTTCGTTTAAGGAAGCTATATAGCCTTAAAGTATGGTCCCATTAGTTAATGAACACCCTGTATATGTGTTGTGAACAATATTCTGATATAGTGTAAACTGTCGCGTTTTAGATATTTTGATAATAATAATAACTTATATATTGTTCCTGATATTGATGTGGCTGTATATACCACCACATATTTTTTGAGGCTCTTGGTTATTTAACATGTTTAAGGGACAATAATATCAATATATTATTTATTTTTTTCCTGGGTCGTTAGATATTAGGGATTACTTTTATTTTTTTAAGTTTATAATTTTTCAACACTACCATTTACTATGAATGGAGTTTTGATAGAAGATAATTTTTAACAAAAAATTAATATAAAGGCGTAATATTTTGATACATTTCCATTTCGAGGGAAATGACAATTCAAAATAATGAGAAATTGTTATTATTGTAACAGGATAGCTGGCCATTTTGTTCTGCAAAATTTATTTTTAATTTTCCAATATGTGAATATAACTCCCTAATCATTGTAGCTTTAATTCTAAAACTGTCAAAAATGGGTTCATTTTGCATATAGTTCAGAAACATATCCATATTTCGGTAATTATATACATAATTTGAAAGGAAAATATAAGGTCTGTTCCAACAGCCGTCGAGAACTGGTTCAGAACCGTGAAAAATTTTTGACCAACACCGTCTTACGTCGCATTCGCCGAGAGTACATTAACAACTGAACTGACTAACTAGTTCTGGACGGTTCGGAATCGATTCTTGGTGTGTTGGAACAAACCCATAGATAGCTACCGTGTATGTTTTGTTGCGGACAACAATAAGTACTAAAAATACAGGTACTAAACTAAAAACTTATTGGAAAGATGACGAGAGGAACAAGGGAAGCGGAGAGTGAGAGAGCTACAATATTTTCATGTATTTATTATAAGTATGATCTTTTTAAAATGTGCACGTGAGTACGTCAGTGGCGTAGTACATATCAGTGTTTATATAAACTATATTAGTCAACCGGCCTTAGTTGTGGACCATGTTGGTTAGATGACGGGACTATAATATATACAAAATCTCTTAAACGAGCCCTGGGCAAGGTAGTAAACAAAGTCAATCTGACTTTGTTCTTGAAATAAAGTCAGTCTGACTCTGTTTATCAACTTCCCCAGGGCTCGTTTAAGAGATTTTGCACATATCATAGTCCCGCCATCTAGCCGACATGGTCCATAACTAAGGTCGGTTGACTAACTATACTTATATAAACACTGGTACATATTAAGCCAGCTTCAGAGAACAACGTAGTGTTGCTGGCAACATCCCCACCAGCAGATTAATTTTTATGAAATAAATATTTTATAAAGTTGGTTTTATTATTGCTGGTTACGTTATGTACAACTATTGCTCCGTTGGATTGCTGAAGTTGGAAATGTTGACTCACCCGATTTCCACTGCGAAAAGAGGTGAATACGATTAATTTCATTGGCTGAAAATCACGTGACTTTGTGTTGCTGAAAACAGTACGTCGTTCATTGCTGTTCATTGTGCATTTAGCCAGAACCTCTGGAACACAAACCTAGAAAATATATAGACGGCGCGGTTCCATAATATAGGTCACGTGACAGGTGCCGCGTTCTCTAGGGACCTAAGGTCCAGAATATAGATACTTTACTTGCTTTATGTTGGTGCCATTTTAAATATGGTGGCTATATTGCAGAATGAAGTTAGTACATTTTTTTAAAGAGGCGCAAAATGTTTAACACTAATTCACTGTATAACCACTAAGCTCGAGTCTAATACAAACTACAAAAGATATCGTCATTTGTAAACAAATACAGTAATCTATAAAAACATAATCAGCTTCAGATTAAAGTGTCACCTACGTAAATCGGCGTAAAGAGCAAGTTTTAGTGATTCTGGATCTTCTAAGGCAGCCATGAATTAGCAGTTGTCGGCAATATGCCACTGGCACTGTCTATATTTTTTCTAGGTTTGTGCTCTGGTGCCTTCACTCGTATACAGCTATATAAAGCCAGCTTCAGAGAACTACGTAGTGTTGCCGGCTAAGTTTGTGGTTACCAGCAACACTAAGTCACGTGATTTTCAGCCAATGACATTAATTGTATTCGTTGTTGAAGTCGAGTGAAGTTTAAAATTTTCAACTTCAACTGTCCAGAGGAGCGGCATTTGTATATAACAACCAACAAAAAGAAAACCACCAGTATACAATCTTTGTTTCACTGAAATTAAACTGGTGGTGGGGATGTTGCCAGCAACACTACATTGATTTCTGAAACAAGCGTAAACTGTGATTTAACTGTCACTGGACCGTGCCTGGTACATCTAGTGAGAATCGGCCTTTAATAATCTTTATCTTTGTGAGAAAAAAATTGTGTGTCACTTTCTTATTATTACTATCTAGATAACACTGAAATTTACGATGTGGAATGCTCTTAGTTCCACTTTGCATATAAAGTGACAAACCTAGGAGCAGACAAAAGAAGGCACATGAAATTCAGCAAAGAAGTATTAGTCATCTTCACGTACGATATGAATTGTGTTCTCAATTTCCCATTATTTTTTTTGTAAACACGTCATTGGCGTACAGTGTGGTTAACCAGTATATTTTTTTATCTTGTATATCGTTAGTGTTATTTTTTGTGTATTTTTATGGGTGTTATTGTTGGAACATGTCATGTTTTAATTATAAGGGACTGTAAAATTAACCAGTATATAGCACCAAATAATTCTTCATATCCAGAATTCAATTTAATTTCAATTCACAATCAGCTAAATCTTTATTGCTCCGCCATTGCTAGGAGGCACAAAACAAATATGGCGCTGACCACGAATAACCCATTCGCGCAGCTTGACGAGCATTCCAGTCATAATAAACAATTTTCAAATATCATTTCAGTGCTATAGATGAGAATATCATGGTTCACAGTCATGCTCTGTGATCCTTTTTGGTGATCACTGGTCTTGGTTTGAGGTTCAATAGGTTTGTTTTGTTTTTGTTAAATTGACTTGACAGTTGACACTGACAGTTGTTTGGTATGATATTTTTGTGAACTGTTTACAATATTTGCATTGGATATTAAAGAAAATAAATATGAATGTGAATCGTAATCAACAAAGTAATGAAAATCAAAAAGAAGAGGAACCGTTCGGTTTGGGTTGTGCCTTGGAATATTTCTCTGAACACGAGGAGGTCTTTAAAATGATAGATAACCTCAAAAGTCTTGTAGGAGCAGATAGATCTGTGGTAGAAAAAGCATATGAAAGATTCTCTTTTATTCTCAGCCAATATGTCGAACAACCCCATTTAATAGATTCACATATAGATGATTTATTGCAAAAATTTATTGCTATAGTCAGGAGTAACAATGAAAACATGGAATTGAAACATTTGGCATTTAAATATATGTTCGTAGTAGTGAATGTTAGAGGATATAAAGTTATTGTGAGACACCTGCCACACGAGGTAAAGTGAAGAAGTGCCTAGTTTAATTTAATAGTAAAAATCACTTTCTAAATCAGCAGATGTTAAAAATTTTTTTTAGGTTGCAGATTTTGAACCTGTGCTACAGCTATTAGAGTCTCAAGATCCAAATGATTCAGAAACATGGACAACCAGGTATATATTACTGCTCTGGATTTCAATTATAGTGATGATACCATTTCACATGTCTCGTTTTGATGGATTTGACGAAAAAGAAACAGAAAAGAAAACTGTGATGACTCGTATATTAGATATTATCAAGATTTATGCTGTTGTACCAGATAAGTGTAGAGATGCTACAGCTTACTTATCACATAAGTTTATTACAAGGTAGGAACTGTTTATATTACGATATTTCGGAAAATGTTTGTATTATGATTTTAGGTATGATGTTAAAGAAAAACACTTAATGTCATTTTTTGATTGGGCAATGGAATTAAGTTTAGCAAAAGACAGCAATGTTTTTGTTAAATATGGGACATTAGCCTGTATCGCTACTATTATAAAACACGGGAAGAGGGAAGATTTGCTGCCACATGCAAGGCGTCTACTAGAATGGATAATACATGCAGAATTTAAGAGTAATGTTGGTTCAAATATACAAAAATTGGTATATAAAATTATTCAAAGAATTGGTAAGTTTTTGATCAGTTGTACCTCAAATAGTTTATGAGGTTGTTTGTATATTTTTGTAGGGTTAACTTTTCTACCGCCAAGAGTTGCAGCCTGGCGCTATAACAGAGGCAACCGGTCACTTGCTGCTAACCTGAGTGCAGGTGATGGGTCCACTTCAAAGACTTCTAACAAAAACGATCAAGCAAAAGAGAATGATGAAGATGATATTGATGTGGCAGATGAAGTGGAAGAAGTTATAGATCAGTTAATACAAGGGTTAAGAAGCACAGACAGTATAGTAAGGTAGGCATAAATTAACAATGAAATGTTTCTTTTTCGTATTTTCATTGATATTTTCGAGCAGATGGTCTGCTGCTAAAGGCGTAGGTCGAGTAACTGGTCGGTTGCCAAAAGAACTAGCAGATGAAGTAGTGGGTTCTGTGCTGGAGTTGTTCAGTCCCAGAGAGTCAGATGGCGCTTGGCATGGCGCTTGCTTAGCTCTAGCTGAATTAGGTGAGTAATTTGCTATTTTAAAGCGTTATTTATGTTATATGAAAATATTTTTAGGAAGGAGGGGTCTACTGCTGCCAGAGAGGCTACCTCAAGTTGTACCAGTTGTTCTTAAAGCCCTGGTATATGATGAACCACGGGGTTATGCCTCAGTGGGTTCTCATATCCGAGATGCGGCTTGCTATGTTTGTTGGTCTTTTGCTAGAGCTTATGAGACTGATATTCTTGCACCTTACGTCAAAGATATTGCTAGTACTCTTCTGGTTGTAACATGTTTCGATAAAGAGGTAAGGCATTGATATGAAGATTTGTGCTTACAATAATATTAAGAAGTTTTTTTTTACTAAAACACTGTTTGTATAAATAAAATTTCAGTAGCATAAAAGAATGTGCTAGACAGTAGAAACCATTTTATTTATCATGATGTATGGCTCAATTATTAGACATATTTTGCAACATTTATTGCTTAGATTTGGTTTTGGTATACTGTGTATTTATTATTATTTTTTATTTTACATATGGGGTTTTTGTAGAATTTTTTTGCATTATTGTACCGCATATTGTTTTTTAAACATCTCTTTAACAAAAATAAGCATAATTTGTGACTATTTTATTTATTATTGCTATATTGTTGTTCTTAATTTCATCTAAAAATAGTCGAACTACTTAGTAAATCCGTCAACACTGTTGTCACATCTAGTTTCAAAATTTCTCATTTATTACAAAATAGAATTTTAATTATAACGGCTTATACTTAGCATTAAAGTTTATACAATACTATAAGTTACTCACTATTTATCAGCACTTTTCATTTATTGAATATAGAGTGACAGAGTACCAGTATGAACCATTGCATTTTTTTCTGTCGAATACCTAGCCAAACATTTCCTGCTAAATCCTGCAGGACAGAAAGACAAGGAGTGAAATAAAGAATTATGTGTATGCAACGTGTAGGAAATATTATTTATTTTAAATATTTTCTTCACCATATCACTATCTCGTCTTTTTATATCATACTCTTTTCAATTTCATTTATACGGAAATTTACACCATAATTCATATCTCGTGCATAATTTGCAAATGTACCCTTCTATATATTCTAGATCAAGTTTCATCTTGTAAAATATAGCGACCCAATGTTTTTTTTGTCAAAAGCTCATTTTTAAAATACCATCTTCCTTCCGCGAGTTTTCACTATTTTTTGTTTTGCACTTGTACTTCTTTGCCACTTCACTATACATATACACTACTCATGAACATTATTATTAATCAACTACATATTTCAACCACATCATTTACACTCATATCGTGCCCTAATCCCTTCATACGTCATCATCCGATATTTCTCACTTGCTAAATTAGGGCATTTACAATTTAGAGAATACAATTGGGTATGTTCTCAGAGATATGCGGTACACGATATTATAGGAAAAATATATGGGCTGCATGTATATTTCTTTGTGTCGACTGCTATAAATGGTGAGCAGGCTTATAACATGAGTCACTCTCTAGATTTTTGACGGATGGGTATAGTTGTTTCATGTGCAACAGAAATGTTTAGACAATTTTAAAAAATGTATAGGAATTTGAGGTGTTAGGTACTGACATTTTAACTTTTCCTGTATACCTTTTCATTTTTGACAACTATTGATTGGACCCTGTATACATTTATATAAGCATAACCATAAATAAAACCAATGGAAATAAGATGCCAAAGGTATCAACCCAGTACCAGAGCTGGGTAAATTACTTTCAAAAAGTAATTAATTACAAATTACCATTACTTAAAAAAAGTAATTAATTACTCAGCAATTTAACTACTTTAAAATAAAAGTAATTAAATTACTAACTACTTGAGTATTCAACGTATTAAATACATTTGCTTTTAAAACCACCAGTTCAAATAATTCATTTGTAAGAACATTACGTTCTGGAGAGTTTATGTATGTCGCGAAAGACAAGAGTATTTCGACGGATGCCGAAGATGGTAGACTCGTACTATATTTAATGAAAATTTCATTTACCAATTGATAATCATTTAGCATATACATATCGTTATCCTGTCTTCTTGGAATTTGAGAAGTTCTAGTTCAATTTTACTTTCAATAAGTCCTCAAATCTGTTATTCTGGACAATGTCTTCTTCATTTAATAAGGGATATTCTTTAAAATCAAAAAAGTCAACTGGAGAGCTATTCTGGTCGAGAGATTGATCCTGTTTACTGAGTATCTCTGAATCAAATAATGAGATTGCATTGGCTAGGATTAGTTTTATTATTGTTTTGGTGTCTATGATGGGTTTAGTTTCTTTGAGCACGATTATCCAACGTAGCTTGACATTAGGCAATGATAGCATCGTGCGAGTCTTTATTAATGGTATAAAACTTTGAAAATCTTTTTCTTAGACCGTTAATTTTGAAATGTAATTAGTCGTGGTAATTAATTACTTTAGTAATTACAATTACTTAACAGAAAATTTTTAATTACCAATTACTGATTTTAAAAAAGTAATTCAATTACAATTACTTTTACTAGAAATGTAATTAATTAATAATTAAATTGCAGAGTAATTAATTATTGCCCAGATCTGCCCAGTACCACCATTACTGAAAATAGTTTATTTATAGTAAAACTTAGAAATGCTGTACTAACACAACATAAAATATGTTAGTGTTGTATTTTTATTTTACAAAAATTTAAAGAAGTAAATTAACGTGTATCTGTTTTTCTTGTATGAAAAGAGAGTTGAAATGTGTGGTAATATTATATTATAATTTTGTGTGTCGATATCTTAAAACTGACAAATTTTGAGGTACATTAGTATTGTATTGATAGTGCTACTTGTTTGCAAGCGACATCTGTGGTTTAATAATTAGACAACATTGCCTGCCAAAACCTGCCAGGTGGAAAGGAAAGGACTGAAATAGAGAATTGTGCAATATTAGGAAGATCATGTTTCTTGTCTTTGTTTACTGCTAGCACTATTGGTTATGTTGCTGTTCAACACAACTCAGAAAAAAATGGCGACATGTATATTTTCCTGCATAAACTTATATGTAAGTGTCATCTGTGATGTTTGATAAAAACTAACTTAACATGTTTTGTCAAGATAGTTACGGAGTCATCAATATTTGAAGTGAGCATATTATAGACTATTGGGATGTTAGTGAGAGGACACTAGTTTTATAAGTTCTTTAACAGATAAGTCAAAGTAGGCCTTCAGTTTTAGGCCGTCCTGATTTACGAGGCCAACCGAATCCAGAGGGCATTCGGTCGACGCCTCAGATTATTATTTATAATATTTAGCACACTTATTACGCTTAAAACAGCTGCTGCAGGTCCTGAGATTTGGTGTTGTCGATCGCAATGCCTGGCATTTCTGACAGTTTTCAGTTGTCAACAGTTGTAGGGAATATAAACAATTAGACAGACCCTCTTATTCCTATAAATCTAATGCAAGCGACATTTACAGTGGTGCAAACTATCCAATGGCAACAATGACAATTTTTATAGATACTGTATTGAGGTGTTTGCAAAAATATCTCAGTTGAACCACAGCTTTTGAGAGGAAAGTAATATTTTTAACTATAGTTATTTTTTTCTAGATCAATTGTAGAAGGGCAGCTTCAGCGGCGTTTCAGGAAAACGTAGGAAGACAGGGTACATTCCCTCATGGCATCGATATATTAACTGCTGCTGATTTTTTTACAGTTAGCGTTAGAAATAACGCTTACTTAAATGTCAGTGTTTATGTAGCACAGTTTGATGAATATACATTGCCTCTTATTGATCATTTGTTGATGAGAAAGGTAGACCACTGGGACTCCGATATAAGAGAATTGACAGCTAAAACTTTGCACAATCTAACACCTAAAGTGAGCGTATAATATATTATTTAATGGTTCTGTATTGATATTCTTTGTATGTAGGCTCCTGAATATATGGTTAAAACAGTATTACCGACACTTTTTGAAAAGACCAACTCTATCGATTTAAATTCTCGTCACGGAGCAATTTTGGCTGTTGGAGAAATTATATATGCTTTATCTAAACTTGCTAAGGAAACAAATACCGATATTAAATCGATACTTAACGAGGATCTACTGGAGAAAACGAGGAATTTGATTCCACATTTTAGAGAACGTTTGTGCTTTAGGGGTTTGGGAGGGGAGCTGATGAAACTGGCTTGTTCACATTTTATCGAAAAGTGTTCCTTGTCTTCATTACCTTTCCATAATGAAGATATTGTCGGTATGTATTAACTTAAATTGTTCTGCTTATGAAATTAGGCAATAGAAACATTTTAATTAAAATCTTGATGATGTAGCTCATTTTTACAGATATTTTAAAATTAACTAAATGCTGATGTCAATTATAAATTTTTTAAATTAATTCATAATAATAGGAAAAAGTCAAATATTTATTATTATACATATACAGGGTGAACCTTAAATAAGTACAAATATTTTATCCAGCGGTATAGTTCACTGTGTAGAACACATAATTAATAGTTTTTTTTTACAAAAAAATCTGAAATAAAAAAGTGAAATTTTAAATAAATTTTGTAATTTTTCTGTAGAAAACTTGTTGAGGACCGCTGACTTTCATACATTTACGAGTCATAGCACTGCAGATTCAACATGTGGTTCACAGTGTTGCCAGTGTTACACAAATGTCTTTGCTATTGTTGATATTAAACGCATACGTTTTAAAATTTGTTTTACTGATTAAAGTGCGAAGTCACTTTATGGTTCTGGATTCGAAATGGTTAATACTGACTCATTTGGGGTTATGTGGTGAAAATTAAATTTAATATGCTGTTTTCGTTATTCTTCATAAAATAACTTAAGGAAATTGTGTCTTGTGTCTCTTTCTAACAGTATACAATGACATTTAACTTGTGAAATGTGGATTACTGATTAAATTGTTAATTTTTTAACAAACAGGTAGGCTTGTGTGCACGTTTATGTATAATTTTTGAACATTGAACATAGTAATATCAGGTGATATCTTCCTAAATACTTAGTATGGTAGTATGTATTTAACTTGCGGAAATTCATTTTTAATCGTTTATAGTAAGGTCAGTTAAGCAATTAAAATTTATGTTAATAATACTGCGTATCATATTACATACCCAACTTTACTGTACTTATGCTTCAAACAAGTATTTTTAAAATAGAATTTAACCGTATTACTTTACTATTACGTTAAAGGAAACTTAATATTTATATTAGAGGAGATATGGCAACCTCGCAACAAATCATATGGGTCATTAGGTTGGTTATGAAGCGGCCCTCAAAATGTGGGTATTTTTTTATAAAATTAATATCTCCGTAAATATTAGAAATTTTTAAAAATGACATTCACTAGACTGATCTATATGACCAAATACACCAGCAGTTAAAATATTTGTACTTATATAAGGTTCACCCTGTATATACCAAATTTCGAATTCCGATATATACCAAATTTCCAATTTCAATATTTTATATTCAAACTTGAAAATTTTGTGTTTGAATTTGCAATCTTGTTTGAACTAAAAATATTGTATTCAAACTTAACATATTTAGTGTTTGAACTTGGAAATTTTTGATTGAACTCGAATTTTTCAATTTAAACCAGCCGTAGATGTCTGTGATGTGAATAAGGTCATGTTAGATTAGGAAGTTTAGCTGGGTTAGATGATTGCATTACGTTAGGTTTAGTAGATGTGTGGAAGAAAAAATAATTTGTAATACCATATGTTGGTTAAAATAGCGTTGGAATATCGTATATTACAGCCACACGTAGTTGTGAATGAGCCTTGGCCACTCATTTCGAATCTACTCATCATGAATTAAAAAATATTTATGTTTTCAATGCAGATATATGAGTACACAGAATATTGAAAAAATTGTAAAATTTATCCGTTTTCACAAATTGGTTTACCGAATTTTGCATACCTCTAGATAAACTAATGGAAACGTTAATATGTATTCAAAAAGAAATATAACATAGCTTTGCTACATTTCAGGCAGTGAGAGTACCTTCTTTTTGATTTAACAGCTAGTGATATTCCTCAGTTAGCTAAGCTGTGGCATACAGATGAGAGCTAATAAGCTCGAAACCAGTATATGTCTGGTGGTCTGGGTAGTGTCATTAGTTCGCAGAGTAGTTTCCTGGAATTTCATTTTGAAAATCATCGTAGATAGTTTATTCTTATTATTTTTTCTACATACAGATATTTTTAACTTCAGAATAAATAATTTACCGTTGTTGCATTGCTTACATGCCTCAGGTGTTCATATGCCCATTTTTTTGTAATAATAAGGGCACTCTTTAAAATGAATTTTGTGATTTCTTTTGACCTGCTGATGTATTTGTAATGAAATCTACTTTCAACTTTTAACATTACTTCTTAGTTGTTCCACTCACCAATAGATATTTAATGAAATTTCTACTCATTACTTTCAGAAGTTCAAAAATTATTTTGAGAGAGTGTCATTATTACTGCAAAAGCATGTACTTCAAGCATTTGTTTGTGTGAATAGTTTATGAATTTATACGAATGAATGGGCATGACCTCAGGAAAATTAAACGTGAGCAGGCATGAGCTTGAACAGGAAGAAAATATCTAATTTGAACAGAAAATTTTATGTCCGAATTTGAAATTTCGAGTTGAAGCTTCAAATATCATGTTTAATATAAATATAAAAATATTCAATATGTATTGTCTTCTTCATTTTGGTGTCTCTGAAAAAAAAAAACAAATTAGATCAACTTGTGATAACAAATAAATATCACTTAGATAGTTTACATTTCGAAAATGAATCTGTTGTCACTATTAAAGTTGAAGTTTGTGTTTCAAAACTATTTCATCAACATTCCCAATGCTTTTGTAGAGGACTGGTTGAACTTATTAAACGAGTGCTTGTCATACGAAGTCGTTACTATACGAATGGCTGCCATCAGTGCTCTCCCCGTTTTACTCTCTGAGTTCTATTCAACTCCCGATAAAGTTCCAAAGCACAACGAAATCATCAATCAGTACGTTTCCGAATTACTCTCCACTACTAGCCAAATAGCTAGGATGGGCCATGCATTAGCTCTTGGTGCTCTTCCGAAGTTCATGATACAACCTAACCTAGAGTTTATAATTGTGTCTCTGATTGAATCTACACTTATAACTCCAGTGTCACAGAAATGGGCCGAAAGCAGGAGAGATGCCGTTAAGGCTCTTACTTTTATTTCGACGACTATGGCAACAGAAATTGGAAAAGGTAAAGTGATATTTAGAGTCCAAACGAATAAGATGGTAATAGATAAAATTTATTTTAGATTTTACAAAGGGACACGTTTTGCAAATATATCATACGTTTCTCGAGGGCTTAAAGGATTATACTCAGGATAAGAGAGGGGACATTGGTGCCTGGATGAGAGAAGCGTCCGTCACGGGTCTGCAGACGTTAACACTTTTGTTAACGGAACATCTGCCTGAAGTGTTGACGGAAGACTTGATGGTGAAAATTTTGTCTGGGATAGCACAACAGGCTGTGGAAAAGATAGATCGTACCCGAGCGCTTGCCGGCAGAGTGTTTTATAGCTTTATTTACAAGTAAGTGATCTCTATAACTTAATTTTGAGCTTTGCAGGTTTGCTAATACATCGGTTCCTAAATCGAATTTATAATTTTTGTAATATCTTTATTTTGATGTTTTCTGGAACATTCTTGGTCATAACCGATTTAGTTCCCGACATATTCTCAATACCGCGGAATATTCGAGTGCCCTAAAGATATATATATATATATATATAAGCATATTGGTTTCGCCACTACAGTTTCAGTTTGTCAGTTCTAAGTTGAGAAGTCAAATGCGATTGATAAACGATGAAGCAAGGAGTTGACAGTTGTGAAATTTGTTTGAAGGATATTTGTTGTGTAATCAAGTAGTGACAATAAAGTTTTTTTTTCTATGTGACGTATTTCAAGGCTAAGTCAACATAGAGGTTACAATACATACACTTTCTCTATAAAAAACAAAATACTTATTATTTTAGGTTATATCAATTTAAAAATGATACGTAAATATAAACATATATCTCAATAGATATTTCATATTTGTCATAACTTTTAAGAAACGCCAAATGCAAACAATTGACAACTACGTCATTTGTACTGTAGTGTGTTGCCACGCGCGGTGAGTCACTGCAACCGGACGAAAGAACGAACAAAATCTCTGGATCAGTGTCAGTCAATAGGTCTGCACAAAACAATTGTTTTTGTGGAAAATTGTTCTTATAGCAATCTTGATTTATTTTTATGTCCTATGTTCTTGTTGATTATTACCAGATTTATTGTTTTATTATTTACAGCAATCCAAGAGTTCCAAGCATTTCATGCTACAATGAAATAACAGTAATATTTCCAAAAGAAGAATGCGATATATTAAACTGGAATTCGGCATCCGCCACCTTTCCAAAGTTTGTCCAGTTAATCAAACTACCTCCTTACACGTACAATGTCATGTTAGGAATGATATGTAGTGTTGGAGCGTTAACTGAAACGCTGGTAATATTAATATTGGTATTAACCATCCAAAGTTTTAAGTTGTATTTTTTTTTTTAGGTAAAAAATTCTAGTGCATCGTTATTTTCCTATATGAAAGAAGAGATGAAATCCAAAGGTGTTACGGAAATTGAGAGGATATGCGACATCATCTATAAAATTTTTATAGACCACCAAAAGAATGACCGCATCACCGTTCCGATGTTTAGATTTCTCGACAAATTATTCGACTCTGGCTGTTTGAATTTGGTCATTGAAAATGCCAATTCAGATTTTATAAAGAAGATACTTAAGCTCATTCAGATGGAAATAGCTGGGTGTAAAGATATTTACAAGTTAATAGACGGAATAAATGTCCTTTGCCAGTTCATACAGGTCAGGAACATTTAATAATAATAAATTTTGTTCAGGATGTCTCACAGTGGTATTCATAATCCGTCTCCGATTGCCAGAGAGCGGTATTCATTCGAAAATTATGTGAATTCCATAATGAAATTCACATAATTTCGAGAATATATAAGATACCACTGTTACAATACACTGTACTCATTGTCCGTTCGAAATTATTTGAATTTCATTATGAAAGTCGCTCTCCAGCGACTAGAGACAGACTATGAAAACCACTGTCAAATTCTCATAGTATAGGTCTACTGTGTGGATACAGAAAATTTAAATAAAATTTGGGACATGTGATGTTGAATGGGATGAGATTATCTTTGGGATTTGACAGAAACGATTAATGACGTCGGAAATAATATTATTTCCAGAAACATACCTAAATTTTTTTCCTGTTTAAAAGCTCTCTTTTTTTAATAAACTTTTATTAGATCAATTTTTCTGCATTCCCATTTAAAAGTTATAAACAACATCGTCCTAAAGAGTCTTAAAAGAAATACTATCTAAAAATCACATTAGTGGTGGAAGGTCAAATAGTCGGAAAATAATTGAATGTTTGTTATTTAAAGTGCATAAATGTCACAAAATACTTGTCATTACTCAATACGAACGTCAAACGTATAACATTTGTGCTTATAAAATGTTTTCTGATTCAGAAAAAGTTGATATGTTGCTAATTCACGGTGAGTCACAAAAAGAGTTGTAGAGTTATATCGAGAAAGGTATCCAGAGCGCCTCATTCCTGATCATAGAAATTTTACGAGATTGGAGGCGACCTTGTGACGAAATGAAGATGTGTTTTCTGTTCGGAAGAATAAAATAATTGACCAATGAGTAGGAAACAATGTGAATACAGCTAGACTTCAGTATTTCAAACAAAATCCATGAAATTCTATACGTCATACTAGCCGGGAATTGAATTTAGATAAATCAATCGTTCAACGAATCAATGGGTATTATGACTACAAAATTCACAATTTGGAGTATTTGCCTGAGCGTCACATTAAAGACAGACCTAATTTTATAGCTCAAATTGTAGTAAATGTAGAAACGTTGTAGAAATTTTATCTATATAGAAACCATACAATCATCATAATATGTAAATTGATTTTGACAAAGTAAACTTTTTATGTTTTGAGATAGTAGATTTTGCAACATTTTGTATTGAAATATGGTGTGATTTGGCACTCGAAATTAAATTGTTCAAATCCATATGGAGTGTTAACTTGATTTCATTAATATTACTAGCGAGTATAATTGGCATAAAACTGATAATTGTAATATTTAATATACTCTATAAAGTTGCTAGTATAAATAGGATACACTAATGGCCCCAAAACAGATCCTTGGGGAACACCTGGTGATACTATAGTAAAGTCCGAGAATTTTCCATTGATACCCTCTGCTCCCTACCAGTTAAATATTTTTTTAATAATAAGAATGTTCAGTGAATTGGGGGGGGGAACTCCCTGCCCCTACTTTTGTTCAATACCCCCCTCCTAGGAAAACTCCTGTCTACGCCCATATATATCATGTAATCAGTTTCTAATATTAAATTTTCAACTGTATTTTCAAATTCTGACATAAATCAATAACACTAAACGATGAAGGACAGCATACCACATTCATAGTAATTTTTTTAACATTTCCGTCTATCGAATCTTTTATTAACTTTAAGTTTCTTGAAATATTTTTATTTTCAGATAAAAGGTGAAGTTTGTGATATAGCTTTAGTTCAACTTAGTATCCTGTTATGTCATCGTCAGTCGTACGTGAGACGATCCACATCAACTAAACTGTACGAGTCTCTGCTTGTCAATGGAGACAATAGCAATATTAAACCAGAAAAATTAGATGATGTCATGCAGGTGCTGAGTAACACTAATTGGGAGGAGCCCATTGAACAAGTTAAACCAATTAGAAACGAGTTATGTGGCCTGATGGGAATTAGAGTGCCTGTTCCTGCAAAGAAAAAAACGTGAACTTATTTTGAAGTGTTAGAAAGAGCTTTAATATTATCAATTATTTAACTTGCTTTAATTAATTAAAATTTTGTATTTGCTTTATTTATATAAAATAAATAATTCCAATTCTAAAAAATATTTTGTAATGTTTTTAATTTTTATTATGAATGTGATCTTGAAACATTTAATAAATACTTAATTTAAAATTAAAATGTTTTTTTATTGTTTATTACAAAGCAAGTTGAGGGGGGACTAGAAGACTTATCGTTCTAAAAAAAGAAAAAATTTATTATCTATAGATTTCTAAATTTTAGAATCATCTGTAGATTTTTTGTCAGTAAAATTTGTAACACTCTGTATAGTAGAGGGTTTTTAGTGGGTTTTAGTTCTCGCTTATAATTTCAGGCGAGCTTATTCCGTCGACGTCTAGAGGGCACCTCGGTTAACAATATCGAGTTTTAAATATCCATGTACTTTTACTATACATATACCGCGAACTCTGTATCTTTTCAATGTATGATCTTGGCCCCGAAAGTTAGGGGAATACAAGAACTGTGATGCATTTGCGCATGCTCCATATAATAAAGCGCAACTTTCAGATTCAAGCTAATAACAGAATCATCATGATCCTAGACACATTAAACACATCTGTTAACTTATTGAGAGCTTGCGGATTACTGTGCCTATTCTCTTGTTCATTGTTTAAAATTAAAATGAGAGACCAATGATCTTAGACAAGTTATCTTTCATAAATATTTTCCCAGAAGTACTGGGAGATATTTTAAGAACGGTTGGTTGGAACAAAGATAAGACTAAATAAGTGTTTTATAATTATTTTTCGTACAGTTCTCCCTTTCGGAATTTTTCGTATTTTAAAGTTACATCCTGAATGTAGAGTCAATGAAATGTGGAAAGTAGATTTTGTTTATACTGAGATTAGGTAATTATATCAACATTTATCTTGTTTATCTTGGGATGACCTACCCTTAACGTAAAGTGGCCGTAAACTTTGGACACATTTGCTTTTTTTCAAAAGCAGTTTATATATTCAAGTGCTCCATCTAATATAAAATGTTAGTAAATACATATTCTTTTAGAAAACGCTTCATTTTTTTAATGCAATTTTTTATTACACTAAAGAGTTTTAACGGAACTGGTATTTCTGTATTTGATATAAATTTTTATTACTACGAAGTTTAAAACTATTGAAAATGGCAGCGTCAGTCATTTACAATGTGTCCTCATAAAATAGATAATATTGAATGAAGTCCTATTTAGTAATTAATTAGAAAAAAAATGAAATAGTTTGAATTCTGGCAAGATGAACCATCACATGTGCATAGCACACCAAATACTGGTCCCCTTAATTGGCCCTACTGTTTGGGACCAGTCTGGTTTACAAGTGAGTGATATATAGTAGAAGTATGTGTTAATATCTGAGACAAATAAAAATAAATATTTTATTTAACTATTATTATAATAGTTAAGTAATAGTACAGGCTAAGGATAATGAAAATATAATAAATAATACTAAATTAAATGTGTAAATTAGTTTAATATCAGAAACGACATTGATCAGAGGCGCAAAATTTTATATCATTCACACTCTGAAATAGAGAGTTCATCATAGCACTTTGTTTAGAAAGTGTAATATAATTTTAAACAGGCACATAATTTCTCAAATTTATTGAAATTATTAAAATTTCATTACTGCCATCTGCTAGCGGTTTACTTCTACCAGTGTTTATAAAAGTACACTGCTTCTACTAGTAGTAGTTGTATTATTTAATATTAATACGGCTGTAATATAGACAGCACAATGCACAATAATTAAAATAATAATTTAGTTATTCATATTTTCAGCTGACTTTTATATAAATTAAATAATTAGATTTTAATTTCTAGAAAAGGAAACTAATGTCTGAAGTCCCTCTTCATTAGGTTTTAGAGATTCCATCAACAGATGGCAGCATCTATGCCCTTAGTTATTATTGACTTTTCACGAAAGATGTCACAGTCACTTACAAGTGAAATGTCAAAATTATGGTTGTTTTAATTCTTAATAAACAAGTTTTACGAACTTGCAGTATATTATTTATACAGTCTTTGTTAGCTGGTCAGTTTAACTTTTCTTTACAAATAGACATTTTAATATAATTTGAGTTAACGCATGCGCACGAATATTTCCCTAACGATAATACACAAAGGTTGTTTTGTGCTATGAAGAGTTTCTTCAGTCAGTCAGCTGTACTTTCAGAAATGGCATAGAGGTTGTTTTGGGTGTGTTTTGTAGTGTTGTGGGTTAATTTGTGCGAGACAATGTTTAGTGATTGTGTTACCCTGTTATCTTTACTTTTGATATTACCATCTATTAGTACTGGTAAGTAAAATTAATTTTTCTTTCTTACCACGAAAAACCATTCGCCCTCGACCTTATGAGGCAGTATGGGATCATACAGCTTTTACCCCTTTGTTGTCATATGATATTTTACATTTTTAGTTGCTAGAATAAGATGTTTCATAAAAAACTTTCATTGATTATGTTTATTTACATGTCACAACTTGTTTTCATGTGGCATTCTGACATTTCTAGACAGTTATATTTACTTGTGTAGTGGTGAGTGGAGGATTGTACTCATTTAGGTATATTTAGACATTAAGTGAAATATATTTGTGTTAGGTAGCAAACTGATATTTCATATATCAATCGTTTATGAAAATCATCAACCGAAAAATAACTATACCACCATCTAGGTACATAAATATCTTTGGAAACCAAAAATACGTTAGGTTTTTTAGTAGTTTCAATTACCGAATTGGTTACTTTTTTTTGGCATTCTTAATGCTGATAATAACAACACATTAAATGATGAATTTGTCATTATTTATATATCTTACTGCAAGATATGTGGAAATGCAGTTACTTAATTGAGATATATAATTATTAATGCAACCATTGTTGTATGTGAGAATACTATATTATTTGTCTATTTTGTGAATATAATGAATCATTGAGTAGGTACTGGGAATAAAATAGGTATAAATAAAACAAAGGACGATACTGGGAAATTGCTAATAAATAATGTATTTTTGAGGGGGAACTGGATAACTCAAAACGGGTAAATTCAATACTGTATAGGGTAAAAATATGTTATGTCTTTATTTCTTGTACCATCTATTTTACTATTTAATTAATTATATAATGCAATTGTTATCTTATAAATGCTTTTTACGTTCATTTGTTATGCACTTCAATTAAATAAAGCATCATCAAAAATTTACCATGAGAACAAACTGCAAAATATAGAACGGTCTGTTTTGTGGTTGACTGTAAATAAATAATTCGTGTTTGGTTTTCGTCACTATCCTGTGTTAGTTATTTATTTACGCTTTCAAAATTTGCGAAATATGATGTGGTTTATATTTTACCGTAATTGATATGAAATATCATGCTCTGTAAAGGTGGTGTATCTTATGTGAAATTATACATTGTAGGTACCTACATTAATTCATATTTTTTTCTTTCCATTGATATAGTTAAAACACTAGAGTTGTGCAGGTGTACGGTACCGAGTATTCCTGTACTTATGCCAGATGTGTTAATATTGTGCTCTCGTTATTATATGCATGTGCTCGTAGCAATGTGAATAGTTTCATCATAGTCATTAAACTCTTGTAAAATATTAAGTTCTGCATCATTTTTATATTAAAAATAAAGTAATGGGACGTTAGTGGGTAACATGTAATGTTTACGTAAATATACTAAATTTTTAATTAAGAACTATTTTAAATTTGTCGCGGAGCAGGGATGTAAGTATGTGACTAATAATAGATAGTTATAAGCTAAGATTGTTTAAACTTGTAAGATGTTTCCTTCATTGGTGTAGTAACGTCGCTAAATATCCAGATATTCATAAATCGCTTTGCATTGCTAAGTTTACTATCGGTACTTAAATACTGAAACAGCTACAAAATATAATTTACATATAAAATACGAATTCTTGTTGCCAGTGATTCAAATAATCGTAATATCTTATAAAATATATAGGTATTCTTCGTATTCGAGACTGGCATGGCCCGCGATGCGTCTAGACCGCGATCGCTTAGTGCGTTTCCTATTTTATTCTAATGATCAAGATTACTTAGTTCAGAGGCCAAGGACTTGTGGCGGAAAGGAACTGTATATTATTATTCTGTAGGTTTCTCCACATGGTAATAGAGAAGAATAGCTAAATAGGTAGAATATCTTATACCTACTTGAACACATCAAATAATTTGTTATGATGTGTGGATTTAAAATTAACATCTATTACGCCGACAAGCCAACTTCAGTTTCAATGTTGTAGCTTGTGCCATTTTCGAGAAAAATTGTGGCTGTTTAGAGAAAATGGTTTTTGCATAAAATTGAAACCGCGATTGAAACTGGCGGTACAAATTAACAATAAAATATTCACCACTTGTTTTTGGCAGCCGTTGAAGTTGGTTTGTCAGATTGCCGTATAAAATCAAGTAAAATGTTAGGGGACATTAAAATTTTACACATATATTCAGTTTTCACGAGGTTTTTTACGAGGGGGAAACCACTAGGGTATTTTACTGTACAAGCTGTAGGTAATTAAAGGTATTTTTTGCATTTTTTTTAGGTATTTGTGCGTATTTATGGGTATATTTTCGGTATTTTTGGGTACTTGGGTACTAAGTTGGTTTGTCAGATTGCCGTATAAAATCAAGTAAAATGATAGGGGATATTAAAATTTTGCATATATATTCAGTTTTCACGAGGTTTTTTACGAGGGGGAAACCACAGGGGTATTTTACTGTACAAGCTGTAGGTAATTAAAGGTATTTTTTGCGTTTTTTTTGGGTATTTGTGCGTATTTATGGGTATTTTTTCGGTATTTTTGGGTACTATAAAGGTAATAATGGGTATTTAATAGGTATTATGAAGATAATCCATGGGAATTATCGGAAAAAATTAGTATTTTCCCGGCAATTCTTAAAAAAGGGGATTGCGCATGCGTTATGACGATGGCACAATTTAAATGTAAGTAAAAGACAGACCACTTTTATGTGGTCAAAGCTGACACGATTTTTTTGCCTAAAGTTGTAAATCAACTTGACAGGTGCATTACAAGCACAGTATACTAAGCAATCAGTACCGAATCTTAGACAATTTATGAATGAAATACGTCTGGCAGTTTTTAAATACCCCCACTCTAGAAAAAGTCGCCAAGAATATGGCGGATCCCAGAGATCATACGAAAAAATAGCTAATAATTTGGCGAAAACATAACGAAAGTTGTTCGTAGTTTTACTACTTTTGCTTTAATTCTTAATTAACTGTTGTAATCCAGTGTAGTTTCATGTAAATTGAGATTTTGGTCACATTTTGTCTTAATTTAGGTTTTTAGTTTATAAAACCAGTATGAATTTAAATTTATTTAAAAAATTTGCGAAAACAGGAACTAGGTCAACTAGTAGTGTAGTTTTATTTTATATTTTGTGGTACTTTTGCCTTATCAAATTTAAGCCGAGTGTAATTTTTATATTTTTACTCATTTTTTTTAGGAAAGTACGAAATGAAATTAAAACGTGAATATTAGGTACAATTTATTTTGAGGTTTACAAAATATATATATATAGGTAACATAATTAAAAACCTCCTGCTCTATTAGGTGTATGGAGTGGTTTCTTTCATTCATTTATGAAAGCAGTCTCTTTCCTATTTGGAGTTAAATCATTTGCCCCCCTCTTTCATGTTTTAATTCTTCTTTAGGATTTTCTCAATTAAGCTATCACGTCTAACTTGGTCTTCCATATATAAAACTGTTTACATGCCTTTTACGCCCACAGCTGCGTTATGCGTTAGTTTTTTACAACATATTTATTTCCTCCCATAGTTTATTTATTATTTACTGGGTATAGTTCCACTAATAAATAATCACTAATATAAAAACACAAATAACTAAACACTCAACACGACATACAAAGCAGGAATATAAGTACAATAGCGATAACGAGTGGATAACCATGTAATAATTCCAAAAATTCAAAAACCTAACTGACACACAGAAATTATAGTAATAACTGTCAGTCGCCAACAAGATGGCGGAATTTTGGAAGACGCGGGAAAGCTGAGTTTCCCTACTGATTGCTTAGTATACTGTGATTACAAGGGATATCAACAGTTATACATATATAAATTTGTACTATTATTTCAGAATAAAGTCCATTTATTATTATTATTATTATTATTAGCTATGAAATAGCTTATTATACAAGGGTTATTTATAATATTGCTGTGCTAGATATTACAATTTCTATTAATACAAACTTTAACACTGATAATAAATATATATCATAATAACAGAATTGCTTAATGCCGAGCTTAATGCATATATTAATTTATAAATTTTCGCATATTTTAAATATTATTATTGTTAGGTAGGTATAACTTTATAAAATCACAAATCTATTATAGTTGAAATATAACATTAGGCCAATTGGGATTTTGTATATAAGTAATTAAATTTTGTTAACTTTTTTCAATTATAAATTCTGTGCAATTTTTTATTTAGGAGTTTCTTTTTGTTTGTTGTTGTTTACAATTAATTATTCTTAGATCTTATTTCTTTATTTCTCAAACTTAAATATAAAATAAATACTAACTCTTATATACAGTGAGCGGCAAAAGTAATGTACGAGTATAAGGAAAGTAAATATTTATATGGGAAGTTTGGACATAGGTGTTCCAATCTTACATCTGAAAATTCTGTTAATATATTGACTGATGGAATGGCAAATACAAAAATTATTAAAAATAGATACAAACATATTTTCTACATAATATATTAAATCTGTAACATTTTTGCACTGTTAAACCACTATGTGGCCACTTACTGCCTTCGTAAGCCGTTAATTTAGAAAATATTCTTTCCAGCTGTATTCAAATCGAGTCGAGAATCGATCGAGGTAATTCGTGGTTTTTGGGTATTTTTGACGTATTTGCTTATTTGATGAGGTATTCTATTTGAGAAAATAAGGTATTTTTACGGGTAACATTTTTTAAAAATGGTATTTTGTTGTACAAATTTCAAGCAGTGGTTTACCCCTCGGTTTTTTAGTTTAAAAAACTTTGATAACTTGATAATTAAGATAATAAGATATTAGATTCATTATGTTTCATATTTGTCAGATCTGTGACATGTCTAAGTGTTGTGTAAATTGCTCTATTTATGTTTTTTTTGTTAATTGTTTGTTTCCATATTTTCTAACTGGGCCTAAATAAATAAAATAACATTTTGTGTATCATACAGAAACCATAAAATCAAAGTAGGTAAGCAAGAACCATTGAGACATTCAAATTTTGCATACTAGGTAATTATTAGGTATCTTTGTTTATTTTGGTAACCATCTGGATAAAATTTGGTCGCATTTTGTATCTACTGTACAGGTGAATAAAATAGATTTATCCTAATTTCTGAGACTTAATGTTACGCATTTGATATTATGGCAGATTTTCTTTCATAACCAGCAGGTCTGAATTCCAGGTCATTGTTCAACACTTTTGGAATTAGTCGAAAGGCGTTTTACCTATTCGGGGACAAGCTATATATTGTTTTATTGATTACCGTGATTTTTTTTTGTCCGTCGAAGTTGAGTCACTTTGAGAACACATCATGTTCAAATGAAACATGATTATATGTGTCATATTTCTGATTCTATCTCTATATCTTTCAAAATACACCGACATTATAGAAACACGTTGCGTATACCCGTATACCTACCTCCTACGCAAAGAAAGTTACACGTTGTGAATATTAAACACTTGCTTATGCAGTTTCGTATGCTGTTTATGTATATGTCTGAGTACAGAAATAAGTTTCAGGTTTTTGGGTTGTCATAGGAATATATTTCTTATATTTATTGATCTGTTAATATCAATACATATACAAAAATTAAAACAAATATTATTGAAGACAAAGGTATTGAATTGATTTATAATTTCTTCAGCTTATGAGAACATGTCTTGCTCGCTTAAATATAAACCGAGACATAGAATTTATCGAGGGGATAATCACTCCAGAAATCTTGTCACAAATCTTACGAAATCTTTTCGAAATCCTGCGAACATTAAAATCGGACATCCTGTACCTGGGGGTGGGACAAGTCGAGGGTTAACTCAAGAGTTAACTTAGGCACTTCGCACCTTGTGAACAATTTAACTATTGTGTAAATCTTAGAACAAAAAAAATCGCTATTTCTAAGAGGCTGTTAACATTTTTAGTCAATCTGAGAGTTTCAATCAATGTCGTAAAGCGCATCGAATCGAATAATTTTTTTACGGTTTTTTTCTTGTTGTACAGGGTGCAAAAAATCATACTATTTTGACCAAGAATGTCACAATTCTGAGCAATTTTAGAAAGATTATTTTTTGTTGAGTTAATGCACCAGGATGTTTTTGAATTTTTTTCTATATCTCACGTATACAGGGTATTTGTAAGGTTGTGAAAACATACTACCACATCCTCCGATGGCCAAAATAAGTTACTTTGTTCCAAAATTTTATAGTTTCTGAGATACAGGTTGTTGACAAAATGCTACCACATGCTCCTAGAGTCAAGATATGATGATCTAACCCATTTTATATTAGTCTAAAATTTGATAGTACTTAGGTACTTCGATAAAGTATGAAAGAAGACTATGGTTTTATGTTTATGAAATAAAACCTTAAAATCCTATCCAAAAAACGGTTGTTCAAGACATTTCTTTAAGAAAAAACGTCAAAGAATAAGAATTATTTATTAAATCAATACATCAGTGCACAAAAAAATTATAACGATTTTAACGAAAAACGAAAAATTATAACGAACAATTTATAATAAAGTTATGGAGAAAATAACTAAACATCCTATATCTCGGAGACTATAAAATGTTGGACTAAGGTAACTTGATTGAGGCCATCATATTTTGGCCCCCGTAATATGTGGTTTTTTCCCAACCTTTTACAGACACTCTGTATAAGGAATTCCTCGAAATCCCTTGGAAATCTTTATTTTGCGAAATCTTGCCACAATTTTGATCCCAGTGGTTGTTACCCTCTCGGTATTTATACTGCCATTTAAAATGTGCAATACTATACTCTATACTTTCTGCAATTTGGTCAAATGGTATCGAAGAAATATATCTTAGATATCCGGCATACAACCTCTTGTATCCCTTATTGGTAATATTTGTAACTGCACACTTGATGGCGTAGCAGAAAATGATATGAACTTCAACCGCGAGGCCAGTGACATGAAGGGGAGTTCCTGTATTAGTCACGTGACCTTGGTAGAATACAACGCGAATAGACAGGTATAACGAGGAATTGCTGATGGTGTCAGCATGGGCACCTATAAAACTAGGTTTGGTTTGTTGCTGCTCTGTCTAACGGTTTTTTAATACTGTACGCTTGATTAAAATTGGGTTGTAGAATATCTTGAGACATTTTTAATGGTGTATTAAAATACGTGATAGATGCATTAATTAAGTTCTCAGATTATGGTAAAATGAATACCTATATTTTGGAGAAAAGTTCCTTTAACCTACTTTTTGCAGTCTTACGGAAACAATCTGCCCAATAATCTATACTCGCGTTACGTCGCAGCTGACGTTACACATTTGTTTTTATTGTCAACGTAATTTTCGATATTTGCTCGCGTTAAAAGCAAAAATTTTTTGCGATTTAGTGCAATATATAAAGTAAAATTTTAGTGTAGTATATAGTTTCATTACAGTCAGCTGCAGGTTCTTAAATATTTTGATGAAAATATAATGAATTATTCATTTGTTCGTATGACGTAAGTCGTCTGAATTCTTGTCGCGTGTATATTAGATATGGTGCTCGATACGATGTAACCGATATAACATTCGTCAGTCATCGAATTTACTATTTGCCTCATAATTAATGTAATTTCTTTACAAGGTAGTAAATTGAACAAAGCTTAACTTTTATAATTGAAATAACAATAACTAGGAAGTTAACTTCTCTAGTACCGGAGATAATGAAATTGCAACGTAAAATTAAACGGTTATCAAAATAATAATCACGTAGCAAATCTTAGTGAGAGATTAATTAACCGATCAATGACTCATAATGGCTTCTAGAGACTGACACTAGATGGGACATGTTTCAAATTATCTCCTATCCTACAGAGTGTAAAGAATTTGAATACCAAGCCATGCATTTTCTTTATTTTTGATCAGTAACAATATGTAGGTACGAGCGTAGGTAACAATTATTTATGTAGTTCTGAATGAATTATTTTAATATTTCGAATTATGATGGAAGAGTCTACTTGTTTTGCCAAAACAATTTAAACTATCGCTCCTCATTAGATACGATTTTTTTTAACTTTATTATTTATAGTTTGACATCTTCAAATATATTTGGATAAATGTTACCGTAGATTATGTATAAAATGAGTCACTCTTTACTCAAGTCTCTACTATTTTGAAACCCGAGTTTTAGAGAGAGCATTAAAATTCCGGTTTATATTTGATCCACCTTCGTAATTCACACATCTCGGTTTTAGGTTTTCAAAAGTACTTACTACTGGTAGAAATATCATGATTCGATGGTACAGCAAAGAAAAATTTAAAATATTTTTGAGGTGAATAGTAATAGTAGGTACCTAGGTACAGTTATTCATTCTAATTTATAGTTTCGATTAGAAAAATAGACATTTTGTTTGTTGTTATTAACTTCTTGATAAAAATATACGTTACTTGTAACATTCATTTCATACACTAATAAAAATGATTGTAAATTAATACATGAATGTAAAAAATCCATACTGTATTACAAGAATCACCATGTGAATACCGTAAGCTTTTTTTCTAAGAATACTTCATAACGTTGTAATATTACATTTCATGTGTACAAATACACGGTTTTAGGTACTGTGGAAATACATATTCATAAGTAGGAATTTTCCGTTACAGTTTTAAGATTACATTCTAGTGTGCTATTTCTGAGGCTATTTCACTGTACTGATTTAGGTAATAAATAACCAACAATGCACCGTGTAATATATCGCAAACAATTTTTCTCAGTGTAGATTTTTTCATTTACATTCTATTTAAACTGACGAAACACTGAATTTTTCTATTTTAGTCGATTTTAGTACCGTCTCTTGCGATTTTGTCCATTTTTCTAAAAGATTATGTTACATATACAAGATGATTCTAAAAGTAGGAGCATAAATTTAACTTCGTTTTGTAGACCTCAAAATAAGGCGGAATGTCTAGATTGTGAAGGGTTAGATCTTGACGACGGTTTTCAATTAGTATTCCCGAGGATTGTGACTAAGAATTTTGTACACCTGATTTCATACTCTATTGCTTTAATGGAAATCAGCGAAATCAAGAAATCAGATTTCACATGGATTTATGATATGACTTGATTGATTTCTGCTCGTGATTTTATGAATCACTTATTCCGTTAATTTCACATGATTTCGGCGATTTTACTGATTCCACTTGATTTAATTAGATTCCATTTGAATTTGATGATTTTAATAGTATTTTGAAGTACTGAGCTTTGCACTAACTGGAAAATTTAATATCTTGAGTTTTGTTAATTAATGTTTTCTTATAACAGAAATTTCTAATATACCTGTAAACAAAAGCACAATGATTCTAGCTCGAATTCAAGGTATGACTTTATTTTAAAATGTGACTTAAGATCAAAAATAATATCAATAACATCAGTAATAAGTCATATATATACATATTTTTTTATTCAATTACCACACTTATTTAAGAAATATTATCATAAAGGTATAGAAGATTAAATAAACTTAAGTTCATTCTCGATTTTAATCTGGTTTAAATCAAGCAACCGTTCTACTTATTTGCATTAAACATATAACAATGATAATTGCAACAATATTTTAATACTATAAAACACATAAATGCAAACAGACTTAATTACTAGATTTAAACACAAAAGCAACATATTATTATGAATACTTTTTTATATAATTTGTAAGTTAAAATTTTCTGACAGATGACAAATGTACCAAAGGAAATTATTTGATATTTTCTTTTGCGATTGGTAAAGTAAGTTTATCTCATAGACCTTATAAATCATGGACCGGCCCTAGAAAGAGAGGTCCGCTGTCCTGATGTGTACAAGAGGGATGAAGCTAGTCCGGGCAAAAACAGACAGAAAAATATATAAACATAACCTGACAAAACGTTTCCTAAATAATTAAAACCTTCCTTATAAATTATTATTATCAAAATGTAATTATAAATTAAATTTCTGAATAAATGAGTAAATATCCTATATAATTCGGTCTGTCATAAGTCTGTCATTTACGGTTTTTGTTTATTTCGGCCAATGATCTGTGGGTTTTTGCCTGGACTAGCTCTATCTCTGTCGCACACATCTGAGTATCAACGATTTGTATAGGCAGAAAACGGTTTCGGGCGCGTCCATGATTTATAAGGTCTATGGTTTATCTAAAACATTTAAAAGAAAATTATTTTACGATAGTTTGTCCAAAACTAAAAGCAACGTTTTTCTATCGAATTCAAGTGAACAAATTTCTTAAATATGTCTATAAATAAGGAAATAATCCAAATTCCAATGTTCTTTTTATTCAAACAACTAATTTGATCCTAAAATAGGTTCCATAAGGATTATTATAATAATACTTGAATAAAATGTAATTTCTTCTGACACAAAGTACTCGATTTGCATACTTTGTGACGTCATTGCAAGTGTGGTTTAAAATTGCCGAAGTATTCCTAGTTTTATAAATATGTTGTCTTGGTCCCAAACGAGATGCCAAATTCTCAATAATTTGATTTGATTTCATAAAACTTCGCATTATTTTGCGAGATTTCGAAAAATTTGACTGATTTTATATTATGTATGTAATTCTGCTGATTTCACAGAATCGAATAATTTTGCATGATTCATGTGATTCGATTTTAACAATTTCACAGATTTCTATAGATTTTTTCGAGGATTTTTTAATTTCACAAAGCTTCCGAAATTAAAAATATTTTATTACATTTTTGTTCACTATTCGTCATTATTTGTCCTCAGCTATAATTTCCATAGTTTATGCGTATATGCTAAGAATCACCCTTTATATTAGATACTGAAGTTTGTTTCGCCTCGATAAGTTTTTGACGAAGTGTGTACATTTGATATTTTAATTATTGGTCTGTACTAAATTGTATTATTTTTTTCATACAACTTATCGATTTTTTAAAAAAAGATAACCGTTAATCCAAATATTACTGTTATATGTAGGATATTCCAGCATTATGTCTGTTGGAAACACGTCTTTGTTAGCTTCACGGTTCGATTAATATTTTCAGCACAGTAATTAAAAAAACGTGTTGCGATTAAATACAATATGGGACGGGCTTACCTTCCCGATGTAAAATGAAAATTGTCGCCATGTCTGGTTCGTTCATGTTATGCATGGCCGATTAAATGATGGTCGAGCAGCGTTGAGTCCGTCGAACGTTTGCAATGAAAATCGATTCATCGGACCCTCATTTGAATCCTAACAGGCAGCTCTCATTACAAATGCATATAAACAATGAGTGCGTTTAAACATCGGCCAACATAATTGGCTCTTAATGATAACGACGCTAGCTTTAAAAAATCCAGATTATTGTTTGTCGCTAGATAATTTACTTCATATATTAATGGGGAATTCAAATTATAATTTAGATGAAGTAGTTAAAGTAAAAGCACAATAATGATTTCCTAACGATTCATTTATTTGACATTATCGTGGTGATTCGACATATTTAGAAAACTGTTTTGTTTCAGTAAAGGTTTGTTTTAATAAAAAAGGAAGTATTACTTAATTTAATTTGATTTTCAGTCGATTGTATAGGAATAAATTCATTATTTATGTATTTCGAATCTAATTTAGTTTGCAGGGTTTCATGGCAGTTTTATGTTGTATAATTGTTTAATAATCGCACTTGTCCTATCGTCGTTACCACCATTGAAGATGCCGCCAGTGAAGAGCGGCGAAACGTTTGGAAGCATGGGATGCGACCAGTTACAGAGGCGGCTACGGAACGCCACCATTATCCGAGGAACGGTTCCGTCGGATAAGTCGTAATACCAACAATAGGAGTCGAAATCAATATATGGATGGAACAACCAGGGCAGGTCAAAGAATCCCGGCTACTGCTAGGGATGAAGACTTTAATTCTGTTTCTGGCACGGCATAATAACCCGGAAAATCACTAAGTATCAAAAAATGATAGGACCGGCCGTGAAAGTACAAAAACCACTATAAAATACCAATTCGCCTAATGTTATATGTCACTTGGTCACTTCAATTCCACCATGTCACATGCAGTTTTGGTTATACCGTTTTTTCGTTCTTAACTTTGGTAAAGGATATCTACAGCATGCTAAAATTCAATATCATTTTTCTTCTCCACAATAAAATTATGGTAAGATATAAGTGGTCAGCTCATTTTTTATCGACCAATACAATTAATTTGATTTGTACGCTTTCATGTCAGTTGTCAATGACTCAATAATTTCCGAACTGGTTGCCAAGTCGCCAGTTTATTTCTGAAGAGGAGAATGACGTGTTTTTCGAAACGCCAAGAAATCTAAATTATGCGGTAACCAATCCGGAAATAATTGTTCAACCACCAATAAAATGATTAAAATTAAAATTTCTCTATTTGTTTTAGAGATTTGCAAATTTTGCCATAATAGCGAAGACAGATGTAATAATAAACAAGTTTTGCAAAATAAATAATGAATTAGAAAATTTATAATAACTAATTAAATAATGATAATTTCGTTTTGAATTGTCAATGATATTTTATATTACTACTTCAAATTACTGCAAATATTTTTCTTTGGAATCGAAACTGGTAATGTAAAAATTTGGCTTCATTATGAGGAATTGTAGTTTTCCTGTCTATGTTATACATTGTATACCTCTAGGGTTCAATTATCCTCATCCCCTTCTCCGTATATTTCATAAATAAATTGCGTCTCTAAAGGAAGTTGCCTTCTACTAAGACTTAATATACGAATAAATACCAACAAACACATTTCTCTATTCAGAACTTATCTAAAAGAATTTACGTCATGAAAAATGGAGTAGATATCGTAAAAAAATGTTTATAAAATCCTTATAGTTTTCGAGTAAAACATAGTTGTAGTATTTTCAACTTTTACATCGCTGGACCACTGTAGTCTCTAGACAGGCGATTCCGCATATTGAAATTACGATTACTTTTTGTAGGCACTAAAGTTTTTGTGACGCCAGTGTTTACATTAGTTTTTAAAATGGCTTACTTGTATAGTAGAAACTTGTAGTTGATGGATATCGTTTTAATTTATTACGCTGTGAAAATGCTGTAGTAAAACAATTTCTCGGTAAACATGTGCTAAATGCAGTTACTTTTACCAAGGTGTGAAGTGCGTGCAAGTATAGTGCAACGCGAGGGAAATTTGAAACCGAATCGTGGAAGAGATGGAGGTCCGTATCATGTACAACATGTCCAAGCATTAATACCAAGGGATTGGACGAGGAGGACCGGTACCATGACCGCCACGATCTCCTGACTTAATCATTTGGACTTTTTTTTGTGGGGATATTTAAAAAATGAAGTTAGTGTATCGCACCGAAATGGCTACATACTATTGATGATTTACGGAAACGTATCATAGTTGCTGCCAATAACTTACGAGTTCTAAATGGATAAGAAGCAGAAACATTTGTAGAAATTGGGTAAGACGGGTCCAAAATGTTGTTGTAACATCAGGTATGTCAAACTATTTTAGTAATTAAAACCACAAATTAAATCTATTAGTAATTAAACGACAAAAGCAGTTAAATTTGCTGTATAAAATCTTCTTTCCATTTTTTGTCCAGTCCTAGATTGCCGCCTTCCCAGGTGTTACAGTGGACCAGTTTTCAGTGCCGTGCAGAAGTGTGTTTCAAACTGCCCTTTTTGATTTTTTTTTTACAAAATTGTATTTGTAGGAGTCCCCTGTACACTCATTTTTTTTAGATAAGTTCTAAATCACCCTGTATTAGAAAAATACTCGTGAGTATAGGCACCTTTATTTTAGAGTATTAACATAATTTGTGATCTCTTTCTTTTTGATTTTTTTATACTATTTAGGATGTACCTTATACAATCCTGTAAATTAGAAGGATTGGTTAAATTGCAAAAGAGTGGAAAGAACGAGAAAATAACTTTAATATACGACTATTTAGGCATATTTATTATTATTATTATTAAAAACTTTAATGGAATATAATACCTGCTCATAATTAATGGTCTATTTCTTGTTCAAAGCTCCCATGAAAAGCAACATGTACATGCTTTTGCAATAATAATGACACTCCCTCAAAACAGTTTTTGAACTTCTGGAAGTTCTGAGTAAAAATTTCAATATATTTCTATTAGTGAATGAAACAACTAAGAACTAATGTTAATGTTTGAAAGTAGATTTCATTGCAAATACATCACCAATTTTAAAAGAAATCGCAAAATTTATTCAAGAGCCATTATTATTGTAAACGATTGTACACACATGTCAAATTAAATTATGTATACTGTTTTCGATAATAAAAATTGTATGGAAAATTCTTATCTAAAAAATAAAATTTTTAGTTTTTTCATGATCTTTCAGGAACAATCCATCTTTTCAGTTTCTTTTTATAAACATAAATGGCACAAAAGTGTGTAATTTTTATTTGCACTTTTTTTCTGTATCTTGTTAAACAGAATATTTTAAAGTAACCACCTTCTATACAATGTTATTATTTTTTTTATTCAGCACTTTAATAAGGCACATGCCAGTAATATGTAAGGATGTCAAGAAAATCAAAAAACTTTTACAGTTATTTATTAGTACATGCTAAAATAAGAAAAAAATTGTTTCTATGAATATCCTACGCCTAATAATGCGTTATAATTAATTTTTGTTTTGGCAGGTATTACCATTTGTTGAAATGTATTACACAATTTTTTGACATCCAGTAGGCATATTCTGTAATAGTTTCAGCAGTAACTACAACACGTATTTGATATTATTTTCTTTTACCTTGAATGTAAAGAGACGTTTTTGCTCAAAAATCCTAAAAATTTAAAGAATCCTTTCAGCGCAGTGGTATAGATATTATTTGAAATGGGAGATAGAAGGCTCTACTAGGAAATATTTCGCTTTGTATAAAATTATACAATATTATCATCGTTTCAGAAATTTACAGTTTAATTTCTCGATATTTGGATTCAGCTAAGGTAAAAACTCCACTTTTTTGTGCTCGGGCGAACTACTTCAGTATAATATATTTTCTCGCAGGGGTCGAAAAACCCATAACCCTATTTCACTTTCATTTGGAAATATCTCTTTGTCACATTTCTCCCGTTTAGCCATTCTTCTTTATGGCTTAATAACTGATGTTCCTTTCGAGAGCTCGCGTCGACCTACTTACGGCCTCCTTCTTTCCCCTTACCCTTCGCCACATTCGGAAAATTTATTTGCCGTGCATGTTTACCGTCTCCCGAAGAATAAAAGAGTGTTGGGAGAGTGATGCGAGCGTTCAAAATTTGCCTACAGTTTACCGAAAGACGAATAGCAGATTATCAATTATATAATCCGGGACGGTGGAGTGGGGGATGCATATAATGGTCGATTCCGGACTCGTACCTTGAAACAATGGTCCCGCAGAAGGGGTACACCAGTCATACAACGCAATCCATTTATCTTCATTTTCGATTCCATATAGATGTGTTTGCGCGGGGGAACTGATGTATTTGTTTTTTGGAAATGTGGAAATGAGTTAGCAATGGCGTACAGTGGAGTCAGAGAAGATAGAAGTTAGCAAAAAGTGAAAAAATGAATGATTATATTCAGATTCTGTTTGCATTAAAAGACATATGAATACATGTTAAAAGCTAAGAGCTAAGGATTCTAAACTTTGGTATCTATCAATCGCGCGGAAGGCGAAAGAAAGTCTGCTAGTAGAGGTTATCTCCATCATAAGTTTCTAACTAATCCTAAGAATTTCTGGAAGACATTGGAATTTCTTAATATTCATGGTGATTCTGCTGGTGACAACTCTTTACCTGCAGATGCTCATGAATTTAATGATTTCTTTGTTAAGAAGTTACCACCGGTTAATATTGACTTAAATTTTATTAATGATGCCTATAGCGACAAAGCTTTGCCAATTATTAATGAAAAATCTATTTTTTCTGCTGTTTCTTCTCTTAGAAAGCTGATGGAAGTTATTAGTACTAATAAAGTCCAAAGCAAAGGGTAATTATATTAACTGAATCATGTTTAATTTGATTATATCGTGGCAAGAATTCAGACGTCTTACGTCACGGCTGACGTTACGCAATTGTTTTTTATTATCAACGTAATTTTCGATATTTGGTCGCGTTAAAAACACTCATATTTTGTAATTTAGTGCAATATACTCGGCAATATATAATGCAACATTTACAGTGGTATTCATAGTCCTTCTCCAGTCGAGTAGAAGATATAAGATACCACTGTTACAGTACACTGTATTCATTTTCCGCCCGAAATTATTTGAATTTCATTATAAAATTCGCATAATTTCGGGACGGAGATCGCCCTCCAGCGACCGGAGACAGAGTATGAATACCACCGTTAGTGTAGCATATAGTTTTGTTATTCTCAGTTGCAGTTTCTTAAATATTTTGATGAAAATATGATGAATTATTCATTTGTTTGTATGAGGTATGTCGTTTGAATTCTTGCCGCGACTGTACCTCATTTGCTTGATCGTGTTATTAATGAATGTTTGGCTACGTCTACCTTTCCAACATGTTAGAAAAATGCTATTGTTTTTCCTGTAGCCAAACATTCAGAACCATCTAATATAACACATTTTCGATCGATTAGTTTACTTAGCTGCTTTTAAAAAAATATTAGAAAAACAGTTTATGAGCAACTTACATCTTTTCTCCTACTCAATCCGGTTTCTGGACTAACCATAGTACTTGTACTGCTCTATTACATGTGACTAATGACCTGTGTCTTGCGATCTTGCTTCGGTTTGTTTGATTGTAGTGCCACTTTGTGCACTGAACTTAAATATTTTTGTCTCGATCTTAGTGCTGTTAACTTTTTTCATTCTTGCTTGACTGGAAGGCGCCAAAAAGGTCATTCAAATTGAATTTATTCTGATCTGACAAATATTAATGTGGGGGCACCACAGGGAAGTGTGTTGGACCCAAATTAGAGCTCCATATTTTCTTAGACTGCTTTCAGATGCATTTGTGTGAGCATTGCCGATGCTACTCACATTTGTTCTAATCTGTTCTTTAACGGGTGGTTGTAGTAGCTCCTATCTTCTATGATGTACCAATATCGTTATCGAGTTTTCAAAATTGGTTGGTGACTACTTTAACAAACATCGCTTGCATGGTAAAGGTGTCAAGCTTCGGAACGCCGTTTGGAGCTTGTAAGCTTCAGAATAATATATTTAATATTGCTCCACTTATTCGTCGCATATCAGTTTTGTAGTTCGGTTAAATAAATATTTCTTTAGTTTTTAACATATTAGGCGAGCTGGAAACCACTGGGGTATTTTATTGTGCAAGCTGTAGGTAATTAAAGGTACTTTTTGAATTTTTGGGTATTATAGGTATTTTCCAGTAGTTTTAGGTACTCTGTGTAGTTTTGGGTACTATCAAGGTAATAATGGGTAATTAATGGGTAGAAAATTAACATTTTCCCGCCAATTTTTAAATACAATGGCGATCCCGCATGCGTTATGACGATGGCACAGTTTAAATATAACTGACCAATGGCAAATATAAAAATTATTAAAAATATATACAAAAATATTTTCTAGATATTAAATAGTCTGCAAAATTTTTCGGAGGCACTGTTAAACCACTATGTGGCCCTTTATTGTCTTCGTAAGCTTTTAGTTTAGAAAATAATATAGGGTGATTCGAATTAGATACAATCTATTGCAAAAGTAATGACACTTCCTCAAATCAGTTTTTTGACTACTGGATGTTATGTGTAGAAATTTCAGTAGATTTTTGCGGGTGAGTGAAACAACTAAGAAGTAATGTTTAAAATTGAAAGTAGATTTAATTACGAATTCAGTTCGAAATAAATCGTCAATTCGCGTTAAACAGTGCAATTATTATTGCAATAGGTTGTACCCTATAAACAAGTATCATATGAATGTTTTATAAGGCATTTGCGCAAAAAATATCCACTCACATACTACCACATTCCTCTTTTCTGTTAACAAATTTTAATATGGTATAATTTTTAAACTTTCTTTAAATTAATATATTACATATTATAGGTACGATACGACGTGACGTGTTAACGATACATTTGGTCAAACTTCACCGACATATTCTATTGATGAAAAATATGTGACAAAAAGTGAACGAAAGTCTATAATACAAATTAAAATATTGCTAAATTAGGTTTTCCTATCATATTCATATTCTATTTAATAAAAAAGAAGCCTTTTTTATGTAAACAACAATTATCTAATTCTAGTGATACATGACGAAAAACAAGCTAAGGCTAAAATTGAATTCTCCCTCTATACCATCCATTTATACTTGTCCATGAAAGAATTTTGTTGTACTTTGTACTGGAGACCGATAGTATCCAGTAGTCGTGTATCCGATGAGTATTTGGGATCCGAACAATAATTTTAGGGACATCCTGTGTAGACCGAATACTATCATTTCATAGGTGAGGATGAAGTTTATTTTTAGTTAGCTTGAAGGGGGCATAGTGTAGGTATTGGCATCCTTCTTGGGTGAACCAATGGGTTTATGTAATGCAAAATGTTATTTCCGGATGTATTCAGATCGAGTTGAGCGATCGATCTAAGTATCAATTCCACGATCAGTCGCAATATGATAATCCACAATATCCTACCAACTTGGACACGAGTTTAGATATGTTTACTTACACTGACTAAGGATTAGAAACTAATTTTCCCTTAAAAAGTTATATATTATTTACGTAGATCTGTAGATGGAATAATTTCTAAAGAAATATGAGACAGTTTTGGAAAATTAAAGGTATATTAAGTGTGTATTAAGTTTCTTAGGTATCTGGGTATTTAAGGGTACTTTTGGGTATTATTCGGTATTTCTGGGTATTTAACGATATGTTTAGGTACTTAAGGATATTTTTGGGTAATAGTCATAGGTATTCTTTGGACATTTGGAAGTAATTCGTGGTTTTTGGATATTTTTGAGGTATTTGCTTATTTGATGAGGTATTTTTTTTGGGAAAATAAGGTATTTACGAGTAATATTTAAAAAAATGGTATTTCATTGTACAAATTGTACTTCTTTAATGTAACACAATTATTGTTAAGATAACAATATATTTTGATTTATTGTTACTTGTAATGTGGCTGAAGTAAGAGGTGTTTTTGTTAAATGAGATGATATATTAATAAATTTAACAATACTATTTTGTTGAAGATGGTTTTAAATGAGCAATTATGTCCTCTATGACTAGAGAGAATGGAAGTTTTACTATCAAATACAGAATTATAATTATATGATGAGCATGAATTTAATGTTGAGAAAAGAAAATGTAATATGTATACTTGTTTTTGTTCCTGCTGGCACTATATTGATTTAAATTTACTGCATTTATCAAAATGACACATAAAAGATAAACCTATATTTATATTTTGCAGTATTTTGCCTTATCAATAAGATTATAAGAAACACTCACAATCATCGAATGATAGTCGATTTGACTGTGTTTAAGTTACGTTAGATTCAACAAAAATATTTTTTATAAACGATTTGGTTCCCTTTAATTTTAAAATTAGTAATTTTGTGCGGAATAAATAAGTGCCATTTTTTAATTTAAATAAAATATATACCTATATTATTTGATGGTTTCTAATTTCCCTGTTTCTTAAAACAATGCAAAAAATATATAGTATTAGAGAGAAATACGAAACCTTGAATTAACATAACTTTGATATTTATGTATTTCTATGAAATTACAATCGTCTTCTATCTGTACCTGTATTTATTTTACGCTATGGTAATAATTTTAGAAATTCTTTAAAGGACAAGGTTGGTATCTATAGTTAGTAGGAAATATTGAGATATATTTTTATTTCGAATGTATTGTCACGGAATTTGCCCCACTCACACCTAAATCAACGACTTTGGTACCGCGAATTACTAAGATTGCCCCGATCGCCCCTACACGATTCTGTTAAACAAACAAAATGCCGTGGATCGAGACGGGACTAGAAAATTAGAGAAACGACGAGAAACGTTCGAGAGATGCTAGAAAATAGATCTAGAGATGCTAGAATATACCTGGAATATTCGTTGGGTCTATAAAAGAAAAATAAACGACCGATTGAGTTAGTCTTGTATAAGTCTTGTATTACAGTGTTGAATTGAAGTGTTTAGTTGGAGATATCAAAGTGATTTAGATAGCGATTAATTAAATAAGTGTTTAATTGAGTTCTGATTAGTGTTCAGTAGTGTACAGAGTATAGTTAATAAAGAAGTGGTTAATTAACGGATTGTTTTTCTGGCAATAGTAAAATTCGGATTGGGAAATCCGTGACAATTTGGTGTCGGAAGTGGATTTAACTGGAAGTTTTAAAGAGCTTTCTGGAACCCTGTCCACAAAGTGGGATTTAACTGAAAGTTTGAGGAGCTTTCTGGAACACTGTGCGTGAGTGGGTTTAAGTGGAAGTTGGAAGAACTTTCTGGAACCCTGTGCGTGGGTGGAATAAAGACCCAAGTGTGACATATCACCGCACTCGTCGTGACTTGAGGAAGTGAACGGTGGTATTCGCGAAGGACATTCTCGAACATTCTAGAACTTTGTACGCGAGTGAGACAAAGACCCAAGTGTGACATATCACCGCACTCGTTGTGACTTGAGGAAGTGAACGGTGGTATTCGCGAAGGACATTCTCGAACATTCTAGAACTTTGTACGCAAGTGAGACAAAGACCCAAGTGTGACATATCACTGCACTCGTCGTGACATAAGGAAGTGAACGGTGCTATTTACGAAAGACATTCTCGAACATTCTAGAACTTTATACGCGAGTGAGACAAAGACCCAAGTGTGACATATCACCGCACTCGTTGTGACTTGAGGAAGTGAACGGTGGTATTTGCGAAGGACATTCTCGAACATTCTAGAACTTTGTACGCGAGTGAGACAAAGACCCAAGTGTGACATATCACCGCACTCGTCGTGACTCAAGGAAGTGAACGGTGCTATTTGCGAAGGACATTCTCGAACATTCTAGAACTTTGTGCGGGAGTGAGACAAAGACCCAAGTGTGACATATCACCGCACTCGTCGTGACTTAAGGAAGTGAACGGTGTTATTTGCGAAGGACAATCTCGAACATTCTAGAACTTTATACCGAAGTGAGACAAAGACCCAAGTGTGGCATATCACTGCACTCGTTTCATTGTAAGGAAGTCAACGGTGACATTTACAAACACATTCCTGGATATTCTAGAACATTCTAAAGAAAATAGAGTGGATGCCTGTAACTAGAAGTCAAGTCAATATGGATGCACAACTGGTGAAACTGTTAGAAATGATGCAAACAATGCAAAATAAAATGGAAGACCAGACGAAGACTATGCAAGAAAAATTTGAAGAACAAGGGCATACAATGAAAGATCAGATACAAACAATACAACAGGAAATGAGAGACCAGACGAAAGAAATACAGGAGAAATTAGAAAATAAACTAGAAGAACAAGGGTATATAATGAAAGAACAGATACAGACAATACAACAGGAAATGAGAGATCGGACGAAAGAACTGCAGGCAAAGTTGGAGAATACACTAGAAGAAAAACTAGAGGAGCAGTCACATAGAGTTGAGACACAAGTAGAAGAGAAACTGTTAGCACAAAAAAAGGAGATAGACGAAGAAATAAACTTGGTTAGAGAAACCTGCGAAGAGCTTCGACATAAGCTGGACAAAATAAGAAAGGATGGCGTAATCAAATCAGAAGGACCTGTTATCCGAACTCAGAAAACGAAACCCCCTGAATTCGACGGCAAGGTCTCCTGGAATGTCTATTTGCGCCAGTTTGAAGCAGCAGCTGCCGCAAACGAATGGTCTGATTGTGAGAAAGCTACTGCTCTGATAGTTGCTCTACGAGGGGAAGCTCTTGACGTCTTACAAGGAGTTCCTGCTGGACAGCAGAGTAACTACGACATTCTAAAACAGCATATGGAAATGAGATATGGGGATAAGCACCTGCAGCAAGTTTACCAGGCACAATTGAAAAATCGTCACCAACAGAATGGAGAGAATTTACAGCATTTTGAGACCGATGTTGCCCGACTGGTTCGATTGGCTTATCCAACAGCCCCGTCCGAATTCTTAGACCAGCTGTCCATCCAAGTTTTTACCGATGGCCTAAGAGATTGCGAAACCCAGCAGGCATTACGACTCGCCAGACCTAAAACGTTGAACGACGCTCTTTCGCATGCACTGGAATTCGAGGCAGCAAAGATGGCATCTGGTAGGCATGTTAAAGTTCGGGCCATCAGTGATAACAGCGATAGTATGGCAAATGGAGACATAATAAAAACGCTAAAGGAGATTATTGATAAATTCAGTCCAACTACTAGGACAAAGAAAGAACAATCTGATAGTCGAAGGGATCGCCTTGTTCAATGCTGGAACTGTGGGCAGATGGGACATCTGAAGAGACAGTGTAGGGCGCCAGTCGCAGATCAGCAAAGGCGCGACTCCCAAGCGGCAGCCTCCAGAGAACATGTTAAAGTGCGGACTATCAGTGATAATTGCGATAGGATGGAAAATGGAGAGATAATGAAAACACTGAAGGAGGCCATTGATAAACTAAGCCTAACTACCAGACCAAAGAGAGGACAACTCGATAGACGAAGAGAACGCCCACTTCAATGTTGGAACTGTGGGCGGACGGGTCATCTAAAGGGACAGTGTAGAACCCCAGTGGCAGATCGGCAATGGCGCGACTCCCAGGACGGCAGGAAACATGGAAATGCAGATGCCCTTTCTAGGAGACCCTGTCCTGTCAACTGCAAACACTGCAGTAGTCTTGAAAGGAAAGAGAACATCTCATCAGTTTCTTGCAAGGTAGTAGCAGCCCAACCTGAAGACCGATGGAGTTCAGCGGCGATTCGGGATGACCAGCAAGCTGACTGTGACATCAAGCCTTTACTAGACTGGAAACAAACCAACAACCGACCGTCTTGGGCTGAAGTCAGTAGTAAAAGCCCAGCATTAAAGAGCTATTGGGCTCAATGGAATTCCCTGGTATTGGAAGACGGTGTCCTAAAAAGAGCATGGGAGAACAATGACGGAACGGAGGTCAAGAAACAAGTACTACTCCCGAGGTCCCGGGTCAAGGAAGTGCTGCAGGAAGTACATGGAGGTACTGGGGGTGGACATTTCGGTATTAATAGGACTCTACAGAAGATTAGGGAGCGTTTCTACTGGTTGAGCTGTAGGACGGATGTAGAAGATTGGTGCCGAAAATGTGACATATGTGCAGCAAACAAGGGACCGAAGACCCGTTCCAGAGGCAAAATGCGCCAGTACATCGTAGGAGCGCCGTTCGAGAGGATTGCCATTGATATCGCTGGCCCATTTCCGAAAACCCAAAGTGGGAACCGATATCTGCTAGTAGCCATGGACTACTTCAGCAAATGGCCGGAAGTATACCCCCTTCCCAATCAAGAGACCACAACCGTAGCAGAAGCGCTAGTCAATAACCTGTTCTGCAGATTTGGTGTGCCCATGGAACTACATTCAGATCAGGGCAGAAACTTCGAATCAGGTGTGTTCCGAAAGGTCTGCGAGCTTATGGGAATCCGGAAAACCAGGACCACCCCACTGCATCCCCAGTCAGATGGTATGGTGGAACGCTTCAACGCCACACTAGAAACCAATCTGAGGATGTTTGTGAACGAGAACCAGACAGACTGGGACAAGCTCATTCCACTCTTCCTGTTAGCTTACCGCTCAGCTGTCCATGAAACTACAGGAAAGACTCCCGCAAGGATCATCTTTGGAAGAGAGCTTCGCCTTCCAGCAGATTTGGTATTTGGTCGTCCTGCGGAACAGCCCACAGATCCAGACACTTATATCCATGACCTAGAACAAAGACTAGCAGCCGTACACGACCAAGTCAGATCTCGAATGCGACTAGAGAGCGATCGCATGAAGACTCGATACGACGTCCGGGCCAATACAGTTGGATTCCAACAAGGTGACCTGGTGTGGCTGTACAACCCCACGCGGAAGAAAGGAAAATCGCCTAAGCTACAAAACCGTTGGGAGGGCCCCTACACCGTCATTAAAAGAATCAATGATGTCGTCTACCGGATACAGAGGACTCCTAGGAGTAAGATGAAGGTCGTCCATCTGGAGCGTCTGTCCCCGTATAAAGGTGTATCCGATCGGGACGATCGGTCCTAAGGAGGGGGCAGTGTCACGGAATTTGCCCCACTCACACCTAAATCAACGACTTTGGTACCGCGAATTACTAAGATTGCCCCGATCGCCCCTACACGATTCTGTTAAACAAACAAAATGCCGTGGATCGAGACGGGACTAGAAAATTAGAGAAACGACGAGAAACGTTCGAGAGATGCTAGAAAATAGATCTAGAGATGCTAGAATATACCTGGAATATTCGTTGGGTCTATAAAAGAAAAATAAACGACCGATTGAGTTAGTCTTGTATAAGTCTTGTATTACAGTGTTGAATTGAAGTGTTTAGTTGGAGATATCAAAGTGATTTAGATAGCGATTAATTAAATAAGTGTTTAATTGAGTTCTGATTAGTGTTCAGTAGTGTACAGAGTATAGTTAATAAAGAAGTGGTTAATTAACGGATTGTTTTTCTGGCAATAGTAAAATTCGGATTGGGAAATCCGTGACAGTATTTATTTTATCTTAACATTCTTGTATAAGTTAATTAATATTTAACGAGTTTTTCTAAATTAACACTTCACCGAACACTTCATATTTGTCTGTTCACTGTCTTCTTTGGTTTTGTAGAACATTGTCAATTTAAAGCGAGGGGCGATCCGCTAACGAAAAAACGTACGAAGATTACAAAATTTCTGAAATCTCTTGTAATGTATCTGCAGATTTCAATGTCAATTCAAAAAAGAGTACAAATTTCATATAATTAATCAAGATTACAATATCTTTCAACAGATTACAAAATTTTTCAGGAATTTCAGTTATTATAGTAGATTTCAATGATTATATTTAAGATTTCAATTAAATCAAGGATTATTAGAAATTAAAAGAAGATTTAAAAATTTCTTAATAAGGTTTCAAGGAAAACGGGACTATTTTCATCGTGACAAATAATTTTAAAAATGTCTTCTTCCAAAAATCCAGTAAAATTTAATAGATTGACAATATGAACTGGCAGTTTTTTTTAATAATATAGTTCCAATTGTAACATCATCTGTTGACTCATCCCCTTTACTTAAATTTTTTAGTACCACCTTTAGCCATGATTAAAAAAAATCAAGGTATGAATTCTGAAATTGGTACAAGCATTATTCTTTTAATATACTCGAGGTGTAGCTATACGTCCACTTTGCTTTTTCATAATGTTGTATTTAATAAGCAGGGTGTATTGTACATATCATAAATTTAGGGGGTGATTCCTGGGTCATTTTAGGCCTGAAAGTCTTAATAAACTAGAGGTCTAAACTTACCCGTAGCAAGATAGAGGGCGATAAAAGTTTTTACAAAATATCACATTTTTTCAATTATCGCTGAAATTGTTCAACATAGATTAATAAACTTAGGGAAAAATAATAATTGTGTATATTTTATATAAAAATCTGTCTCCCATTCGGGAGAGCCTTATCATTGAAACCTTAAGTCAACAAATGATTAGTTATTTAATTAAGAAATTCAATTAATGTTTTGTGATGCCATTGTTGCTTTAAAGCCACCAATCACACCATATAGGTTTCTGTGGTGTTCTTTGGAAATCGAGGCAAGGGAGCGTTGTATAACGGCTACATACGAAAATCGACGAAATTGATTACAGATAAGATTACATAGATTACAGATAAAATTTCATAGATTTAAATTTCAAGGTTTCTTAGATGATTACAATATTTCAAAAAGATAATTAATAAAATGTATTCATTACACGCAGATTGCAAAGATTTTTGAAACGTTCACACAAAGATTCCAGGGCAAACGTACGAAGATTACAGCAGCGGATCGCCCCTCGATTTTAAGTTGTTGACGTTAAATTACGCAAAAGCTTTGTAAACTGCAGTTAACAATGAAAATCTTCTAGATTGGCCACTAGCTGTGTTGGAATTAAAACATATCACGTAGTGGCTATTTGTCAACCCAAGTCAGGTGCTCAGTTGTGTGTGTATTTCCTTCTGTATTGTAAACTTTGGTTCTTAAAACTATATTTTTCTCCACAATGTTAAATTTAATATTTGTGACACGTCACTTAATAGCTGGATTTGTTCGAGATAATGGATATGTAATATAATTATCTAATATAAATTGTATTCTTGAAAATTATGTCATTAAAGATTCATTATTAAATGCAATTAGAGTGGACACTGGCATTGAAATGAAGGAAGTATATGAAATAACGAGTTACCTATGTAAAATATGACCGATAGTAAATGTAATGACTTTCACCTGAAGTTATCTCTTAAACAGAATAAAGAAAATACTGATATCCTTGATTTTTATTATTAAATCGATCGATATAATGTCAATTTAAGGGAATAATACTGGTTAAATTTAATATTTTGCGATGTAATACATTGAGAAGCAAATTTTATTATTGTAAGAGCAGATCTAGAAATTAAAACATATTAATTGTAAAGCTGGCATTGTTGTACATTGGAGTAGCCATTTCGTACAATATTAATTATCAATTCATATCACTGCTAGTGAATGTTAGATTTACGATAATATAGGATCATTCCGAAATATTTGTGAATATTCGTGAATTTTCATTTATTTGTGAAGCTTACATCCTAATAAAAGTAATCTAGGAGAGAGGTGGCGGCATTTTATTATTTAGTGGGCCGCATTTGCGCCCCAGGAACGTCTTACCTATCTTAACTATCATTCAGTGTAGAATGAAGGATACCGCGAAAACCTCCTTAAGGGTGCAGTTTTCATACGTAGATTTCGACGAATTTATAGCTGTTTGTAAAAGCAGCCTAAAAAAATTTATTAAGTATTCAATTTTTTCCAGGACGTACAACAGTTTACAGGCTAACAAGCCTTTTAGAATAAGAAAAAAGCATATTTTCACGTTTTATGTGTCGTCATAATGTTTCATGAATTTTATACACCATCTGATTCACTGAAATAATTGTATACGACATTATAATAAACATTATCATCAAACTTCGCAGATTAAAAAAAAAACTAGTAGACATTTAAATTAAAGAAATTTCACATAATTTTTGACCTCGTTTTTAACGTATTAAAATTGAATTTTTTGGTTCCATCAATATCTTTACATCAAAAGTAAACAATGTAATTATTTCTAGGTACACCCATAAAAATCATAAAATATATAGAACGACAGAAGTCTTTAATAGACACTCAAAAATAGTCAGACTATGCAGAAGCTTAGAAAGCAGCTATCTAGGGAAAACTTAATGTAAGTTTTTGGTTATACTGCATTTTAATCCCACCATAGAATTGAAGCCAAAACTGAATGATTGTAATTGGATTGTAATGATCTAATTAGATCATAGAAATCATATATTTCTAGGAATTGAACGTACAGTTTTCATATTTTGAAATGCCCGCCCATTAGTGTGAAGCTACTTCGTTAGTGCAACCAACTCATAAAAGTTAAATTACTGTAATATTACCAGACTCGCGTTTTCTACATAGGCTGACTATTTTCGGTACCTCATTTGGCGTTCTATATATTTTATGATTCCTATGGGTACCCCCAAAAGCATTTATATGAAAATTTATAAAATTGAACCATCTCTCCAGTTACAGATTATGTGAAATTTTAATACAATATTACTTAAAAATATGATCAAATCTACAAATTTTTGTTAATACGTTCACGATTGTAAAAATAATAAGATTTCTTATTTGACAAAGTTTGATAAAACTGTATCCGGGTCTAATTTTTGAACTAACTAACTAACTAACTACGAATTTCCGACAATATTTTTTCAACTATAGTAACTTGATATCAACCAAACTCTGAGGAAATAAAATTTGTATTACAAATTGTTTAGTCAAAAAATGGGCTCATACCTGACTAATGATAAATATTATTTTACAACAAATATTTAACAATGAACGTCAAACCGATCTCATGTTGGAAAACAATGCCAAGGGAAACACACCATGTTAATACAAGCCTGTTATAATAAGCTTGAATAATAATTCTTCTACTATATGCTAGTATAGATATAATTAACGCAGACATGCATTATAATTTGAACCATACATGTACCATGTAGGTTTTTGACCTTGTTAATTAATATGAATTGAGCGAAACGTTTGTTTCAGTCTTTTGTCTGATATTGTAGGAAGTGCTTTTCTTTAATATACAGCGGAATAACTTCGAATATGACATTTATATATTTCAAGTAGATTTCAAGCAATTGCAAGGTGTGTTCAAATTAAATCCGTCTGTTGTTCATACAAACATATTTTCAAATATCATGAATTTAGTAATTACATGACCATAATTAAGGCATCTATATCACTCTTCACAAACCGTAGAATTCTTGTTGTTGTTAATTGAAGAATTCTGTCACAGTCTCTTGTACATACGTCTGTGTTAAATCCTCGTGGTCCAAAAGTACGAGATTCAGTAGGCGTTAGATCTGTGATGTGTAGGTTAGTTGCTCTAAAATTCTCCATTTCCTTCATTTCATTTCTTTTGTAGAATATTTCCTTTTACATCCATCCGACATGAGGGCTGATCATTATCATGAAGCTGAACCACTGAAAGTTTTCCTGGGCCTTTTTTATTGCTTGATGAAATCTGTGGAATGAATTATTACATCGATAAAAATTTACTGGATGATTAAAAATGATGGCGTCAAGTTTCGTTGCTAGTAATTATGGACAAGAAAAAGTCATTACCAATTTTGCTGTACTCGGCCGTCGGGCAAAAGACAAATCCATTGCTAACAAAACTATGGACTGATCCTTCACTATACCAACATTTTCTCAAATTGCTGTGATTGAGATCCGACGTTTTTATCTGGTCATATTTTCCATACATGCTATATTGGTTTCTGCTCATACATCTTTAGACCTCTCATCTTTATTCTTAGAATTTCGGCATCATTCTTCACATTAGATAAATTTGTGTAGGAATTTGCAATGGTTGCAAAACGTCAGTGCACAATCATTGTATGAGCGCACTTTGGATGGATTTTGAGCAACAAATGCCATTCGAACAGTGCGAATGCTTGAAACCAGTGTGGCCATTGTCTGCTAAACCTTGTCGCCGGCGTTATACTAGTGTTGAATGACCTGAACTTTAAAATAGCATTTTGCAATTGTCTACTGAGTTGCTATGACAAACCTGTAGTGTGGCAACTCCAGCGTTTGTATTTGGAAACAAAGATCAGGTCGTACGTGTCAGAAGAAACTGATGCATTTTTATCAACTATTTTTAAACATTAAAATATGCGTCACTGATACCATTTCTTACTCCACATAAAGCGCTTCTGTCTAAATATTATACGTTGTTAAAGAAAACAGGGCAATGGAACAGTCTAGATAAAGCACGAGTGCGACGATTTAGCAGACGATGGCAAGCTACTAATGTTACAAAACGTTTCCGAGGCTGACCTGAGTAGGAATGGATTTCATTTGAGTCTCTTGTATAAGCATGTTATTGGGCAAATTTTACTGAGTAGATAATTTTTATTAATATTTTATATATACTATTATACGATTATAACTAAAATTGAAAATTATGCATAAAGAAAACTTTTCCAATAATTTATTATTTCACGGAACTCTGATTCACTGAATATCAATGTGTAAAAAAATTAAATAATTATAATGTTATAAAAATATAAATTTTAATGACTTCATCAATCAGTTCAAATATTCTCAATTTGTTTGACCTGAATAGTATAACAGAAGCCAATTTAAAAATGTATTGATATTATTTTTGTAGCCATATAAAGAGTATATCGACAGATTAAGTTGAAAACTACAAAAATATAGGTTTAAATGAGTCACTGCAGGATGTCTCTTATTAACAAATTATTTGAAATACAGTAGATACCTAGCAGTTTTATATATTACTAAATAGTTAAGAAGACCTAAGGAGCAGAAATATCTAGGAAAATTGTTGTAGTAGAATTTGTTCATCCATCATTTAAATAACTTATTGCAGTGTATTTCATTGACATTAAAAAATGGAAATGTTCACTGAAAATGATATAATTGAGTAAAAGTAAATAGTTCCAATGTAGTCTACATAATTCCAGAAATTTCGTAATTTTATTATTTTAAAACACATATTTTTGATTATTTCTTAATATATAATGTAAATTAACATGAAAATTGAAATGAAAACTACTCTGTTAAAGAATTTAACAAAACATGAAAATTTCCACCCATTTTTATTAGTGTGGTTTGCTTAGAGAATTCCTATGAGAATTCTGATTGGTTAGATGGAGTTAAAAACGGACTCATTCAACTCGTAAAATAATATCTTTGCGGACATTTTGTAGTATACCTCAATGTTTTTGGAATGCTATCTATTTATAGGCTTATTTTGGTTTTGACTTTGAATGATCCTAGGACGTACAGATCATAGAAAAATGATAATATATTTTGAATATGCCTAGAATAATTGGTTATCGGACCTCGTCAAGTTGTAGGATCATAAGGTCGTACTCTGAAAGTTTGATTGCAATAAAAATAATGACTTATTATTGTTTGAGTATTATTGTTGACCTGATTTGGATTGCTCAGTTTTAAAATAAAATTTCGAGATATTCAAAAGTTATATGCGTGTGCTGCTAAGACCAGAACAATATAACCCTTAGTGAGTCCAGACAACATACACATCGCAACCGGGTAATTTAGGTATTGCATGTGGTAATAAATTGTAACGACAGTGTCCTCTCCCTATTCACTTAGCCATATGTCTCAACCACACATGCATTCAAAATTAACAAGCACATGGCCGCGTACGTGTTTCGACATGATGTATGTGAAGTAAGAGACCCATGTTTTAAATGAACGCTAATTATGGTTTTACTTGGGGAAGTATTTGACGATGAAAAAGAGATACACGCATTATTATTTAGTTGACCCCTAGCCATTGATGAATGTAAAATGTTATGGAAAATACTTTGAACTTAATAAAAAAAATATTCATATTTATATGTACAGGGTGATTCAGACACAATGTCATTATTTTTAACCACGTATTCGGAAGGCCTAATACAGACAATTTTTTTACTAGACTTTTCAAAAGATAAACAAATCACTCTATAATAATCGGTAACGCGACTCTCCTGGTACACAAATTTTCTGATGAGGTGTACGAGTATTGAAGCTATATAGAAGTCTGGCAGCGTTGCCACTCAGGCCCACATACATACAGGGTGATTCAGAACTTATCTAAAAGAATTTGAGAATAGGTGCGTCATGAAAAATGGAGTCGATATAGTAAAAAATTTTTTTATAAAATCCTTATAGTTTCCGAGTAAAACATTATTGAAGTTGTAACATTTTCAACCTTTATATCGCTGGACCACTGTAGTCTCTAGACAGGCGATTCCGAATATTGAAATCCGATTACTTTTTGTGACGCCAGAGTTTACATTAGTTAATTAAATTTAGATTTAGTTAGATATTTAAAAAATGAAGTGTATCGCACCGAAGTGGATACATAATTGATAATTAAGGAAAACGTATCATAGTTACCGGGAATAACTTACGAGTTAAAAACGGATAAAAAATAGAAACATTTGTGTTAGTTTGTAGAAACTGGGTAAGACGGGCCCAAAATATTGTAACATCAGGTATGTTAAACTCAACAAACTATTTTATTAATTAAAACCACTAATTAAATCTATTAACAATAGAGGGCAAAAGCTATCAAATTTGCTGTATAAAATCGGTGTTATAAAATGTTATTAATTTCTTTTCTTGAGCGTTTCCTTCAATTTTTTGTCTGGTCGCAAATTGCCGCCTTATAAGGTTTTACGGTGGACCAGTTTTCAGTGCCGTGCAGAAGTGTATTTTTAAATCGTTTTCGAACTGCCCCTTTTGATTTTTTCTTTAAGTAATTGTATTTGTAAGACTCCTGTTCACTCAGAATATTTTTTTCTGAGTGTACAGGAAGATCTTAATCACCCTGTATAATAGCATGTTCGGTACTGAAGTGATAGACTTGTTTTCTAATGATAAAACTGTTGTTTGTAATTTAAAATGTATGTATTTTGTATATTCTTTGAGATACCTTCACAAATTTTTGCATTTAAAAGAAATAATTTTAATTAATGATTTTAAAATCATTCATCAGGCCCTCGTAATGCAAGTTCAAATGCTCCACAAAATTTTATACAGTAAATAATTTTGGACAAAACATTAGAAACATACCTATTTTTTGTCACCTTATCGTTATGTTCTTGAAAGCAAAATAAAGTTGAGCTCTTACTTTGATATTTCCAAATAAAGCAAAGCGCATTTGATTTATTTATTTATTATTTACACACCTCAAACAAGAGAACAGTACAATTTAAAATAAACAATCTCATGTAATGTATACATAGAGGTTACAATTTTGATTTTTTTTTTTGAAAATTACATGCAACCGCCGAAATTTAACTTCAGATTCGTGATCAGCACTCTCGAAAATAGGGGGAGTAGGTTTTTTTTTTGTTAAGATTCGAGTTTTGCGCTGTTGTAAATACTTACCCAATTATGAATATGAACCAGAATCAAATCCATTACATGATCAGTAGGTACCGAATAACACAGATGCACACGGAAAACACAAATATTTTATGAATAATTATAAAATACACTGGCGACTTATTATTCCACCGATAACGTAAATATGAATTTAAACTGCCGATTTGAGTGTGCCGATTTCAGCCTACATCGAGCACTGATTTATGCGATTGGCATTTATTATAAAATTCTCATGATTTCCTATTGATTACATCGGGTGTTTATAAAAATGAAAATTAAATTATTGTTTGTTTCTGTTACTATTTAGCGGTTCTGCAGCTCTGCAGCGTTTGTCATTGAGTAGACATTAAAAACAATGTTATTGACTGAAATAGGGTAGCGCCAAGACTCGGATTGTCAGATTGTTGAGCGTTTTGGGAAGGGTTTTTTATTACTGTCTGTATTTAAATACAAAAAACGTTTCAGCCTCTTAATAATTTAACCTAGTTAGTATTGGATTTTATTTCACTATTTACATAATGAAATGTGGATGGTTTATTTTGATCCGTTGAAATTTTCTAATTTCAATATTAAATATTTTTTATGTTTAAAATTAATATTTTAATTGCATGCTTTTAAAAAACATTTTATAGCATTTATTACATATTGCAATAAGTAGGTACTATATGAAAATATTTAAATTTAACAACGTTGCGTCAGACCGACACTGAGTCCGTGACAGTGAAAAGTATTCGTCATTTTTCCCTGTATTTTAAAATTAATGACATTATGACTGAATCACTCTGTATACAGTTACAAACTTTGAGGCAGTCGAGGAAATTATAGTATAAGACAGAAACTCCTGTCTGAAAATGTACCGTTTTGGCATTCAATCCTTATAAGTGCTATTTTTTTTGTTTTAATACCGGTTATGCATCTTTAAAAAAAATTTCGACGCAATGCGTAGGTACTCGTGGAATAATTGAAAGAAAAACGACGTGGGATCGATCATACACGTTATGTAGCGCTAGCAAATTATTTTTATCTTCAGTATTCAGTTGGAAATTTATATCATATTTATGTATACAAAGAAATAATACTTAAACTATTAGTTGTATGATAAAGTGGTACGTGGATTTATTCTGCGGTTTGTCATTTTACTAAGAATAAACATTATCTAATCTACCACAAATGATAACAGGGATTTTGACTTGTACGGTTTCTTAAAACTTCGCTAAAGCGGAAAGCAGTTATTTAGGTCTGGGGCCTCAGGTGAAATATTCCTGCTACAGCAATCGATAAAAAAGAAAAGGCAAACACATGTCGATTTCGGATATTCCGAGAAATATGAAATCATTACGAGCATGCATGGCTTTTAATTTAATGGAAGTAAACAATCTAACTAATCTATTAATGCATATTTAGTAATTTCAACAGTGTATTCAATAATTATGTTTACTATGATTGTTATTATAGTATAGTAAATACGAGTTATACATCTTTACCACAGTAGTTACCATTTATCTTTGTGTTGCAGATTCGCAATACATGTAGGTAAGCATTATCAAAGTAAATTAACTACATATTGCCTCGAGTTATTTAATTTGTAGTTTTCTTAATAGTGTTTTGAAAAGTTGTACATTTAGTAACTAATTTGAGTTAGGAAAGTTAAATTTTTTCTAACTACGGCTGGAAAAATTTAACACCCCCCTCCCCTCCTGAAAAAAATACGTCATAATTCTTGAACTGACTATAATAATATGTATATCTACCCCTCATTCTAATCACGAGGATTAGCCCAGAAGTCGGAGACTTGTGCGGGAGAGGGGGCGGTACATTATTATTAAGTAATGCAGGAATGAGGGAAATCTGGAAAACCTTATTAATCTGTGAGGTAGTCAAACGTCGACCGGTATCAATCTCTCACATTGACCCAAGCCAACATTCTTCCATCTTACCATACCCGCAGAGAGGATGCCAATCTTCTCCACCAATATAGCTGATATATGGTCTACCGGCCGGGGTATTCGATCCCACAGCAGTCTAACCACATCGACTCAATTACTGACGCCTTAAACCGCTCGGCAACTGATCGACAATTATTATTCATTCAGCTATTCATTTATTGTCGGCTTAAATTATTTCTTATCATTATTATAAATTATTTTAACTGTAACTTTTTTACAGTTGGTTATGGAAAGTCCTGCTGTATTTGATAGAGACCCAGTTTGTATTGATATTGATTTGACCCAATATTTTTGAGGCTACTTGAAGTTTTTGTTGAACGGAATCCTCTATATATCCTTCTGTCACGTTCGTTGTTTTCCATCCACTATATTTTTTGGGAGTGGTGATATCTGCTCCTGCATCAATCAGTATCGTAACAGACGTTTTCCGGAAACAGTGGCCGGTGTAATTCCCAGTATTCGGCAATTCTACAATTTTTTTAGGGAAACCCTCTATAGAATTTATACCAACGCATTGTCTTGTACATTTTCAATTTCTATATTCTAGAAAGAATCTTTAATGCTCAATTGGTGACGGACGAAGAGAGAAATAGAGTATGCGCCAAAAGTATGGAATAAATTCAATAAAAACGAAACAATTAATTTTTGGGAAAAATTTTCGAACAGGTCGATATTTAATTTAAAAAATACATATTTTAGCGTAAAATGCGATTTTCAAATGTCATTTGTTTACGAGTAATGACGTCATCGATTTTTTTTTAAATGGCAACGCCATATTTTTTTCCCTGATTCTGAAAGATCGTTTAATTCTCTATCAGACAGTACTAAAATTTTGCCCTCTTACATAGGAAAGTTTTCGAGTAAATGACGATTGAATGTTAGAAAACGTAAATCAATTAAAATAAAGCAAAAACGTTATCAAGTTTAGTTTTTCGAATTCCATAGTTCTTTTATGGATCACGTAAGTGAAAATCTTTGCAAAGTGTCATTGTCACACCGACTTTCTAATAAGTATTGTAAGCGACATAGATTATTCAATTTAAAGTATTATGGCACATTTAACTGTTACTCAAAGAATTGAAATTTTAATTTTTATCGGATGCGGGAATATGACTAGAACTCAGCAGGAAGTTTGCGATTTATTTAATGAAAAATATCCAGATCGCCCTATCAGCCAATCAACAGTTAGTAAGGTAGAGTCTAAATTTAGAGAAACTGACAATGTTGTAAATATTCCAAAAGCTGGACGTCCAAGCATTAATGAAAATCAGAAACAGAACATTTTGATAAGTATGGGTGATAATCCTCATAATTCTTCACGATTGGTTGCATTAAACAATGACACTAGTCAGAGCGCAGTGCTACGTATCTTGAGGAAGGAAAAATATCATCCCTATAAAATTCAACTTGTGCGGGAACTCAATGAAGATGATCCCGATCGCCGCTTACACTTTTGCGAAATTCTAATGGATTTATGTCAAGGAAATAGAAATTTACACCGGCAAATACTTTTTTCAGATGAGGCCACATTTTGTCTGAATGGTACAGTAAACCGTCAAACTGGCAGATATTGGAGTCGGGAAAATCCTCATTGGATGGCAGAGGCACATACCCAACACCCTCAGAAATTAAATGTGCGGGCTGGAATAGTTGACGACAGAATAGTAGGGCCTTTCTTCTTTGAAGGAACCCTTACAGGACAAAGATATTTAGAGTTTCTAGAAAATGACCTAGTTCCAGCCCTTGCAGTAATTTTTCCTAACGATAATGACCCTGACATTCCTGGCGATACCATATGGTTTCAGCAAGACGGTGCAATTTTCAATAAAAATATGATAAACCATAGTTATTTGAGCTATTTTCAAAAAATCCTTTATTTTGTGACAATTACAAAAACACTGAAACACTTGAATTTCACTTTGAATTTATAAAGATATATTATCTTGTCTAAGGCCAGTAGATAACATATTAAAAGTTGTTGGCCCCAAGTAACTAGGTGACTTATTGGCGATTGACACCAATTCTACTAATGTTTACTCAAATCAAAAAGATTTATAATTTTATGAATTATTATATCGCAATTTAATTTTCCTAGTACTGCTGGTTTCTTGACTTTGTTATCATTGTTTAAATATTTATTATTAAGTTATGATAACCACTGACAAAGTTTGCCTAGAGAAACTTTTCTTCATTTTGGACGATATTATTGAAGTACAACTTTATTGCCCTGTATCTATCTTTGTTAACTTAGCTGTTTTACTTCAGAAGATATGTACAAATAATTGGAAAAAATGTATTGAACTTACTAAATGTATTGTGAAATTTTTCAGAAGTTTTCATGTGATTTCTGTTACATATGCGCAGAGGCACATCAATCATCAACCTAACCTCTAGCCTAATACGTTTTAGTTGCGTTGTGGGATATTTGTAACAGTAAGTATAAGATTATATTTTGTTACGTGTGCACTTGCAACTTGTGCCAAATATTATACGATTCATAAATTGAAACGGTAGGTTAGGTACGTTGTTTAGATGTTTGCATCAAAACTACGTCATTATATGTGCTTCTGAACCTTTCCACATTAATTTCGAACAACATAAGTATCTTTGTGACAGTAAAACTAGTAATTGCTTACAAAAGATCTTAACATTAGTTGTAGTTACGTTGATTACAAATTATACATTTACTGTAACTAAAATTCGAGCTATAAATATTTATTTTTACACAGATAAACGTACCTACAAATATTTGCAAAAATCAAGGAATATATACTGATGTTTCAAGAATAAATATGTTGTATTGTCAGCGAAAATATTCAACATATTTCCTAATGCGAATAAAATACAGATAATGATGGATAAATTACATTTAGAGGATGGATGGACATATTCCACTAAAAAATTTTCCTACACAGAAGTTATTTCTACTGCTGACAAGGCCTTCTTATTATTCAATTCTAATAATAAAATCTACTGTATTTTTAATAATTTGTTAGTAAGAGATATCCTGCATGTTATATTGTAGATTTGTACGTCAACAAGCAGACTTTTTTCCATGACATTAAAAGTAAAAACTTTTCAATTTCTTCTAATAATATAATAATAATAATAATAATAATATCTCTACCCCTCATTCTAATCACGAGGATTAGCCTAGAAATGGAAGACTTGTGCGGGAGAGGGGGCGGTATATTATTATTAAGCAGGCCGCATTTGCGCCCAGGAACGACTTACGTTGGTAGACCCTAACCACCATTCAATGCAGAAATGAGGGAAACCTGAAAAACCTAATTAATTAGGGGGGTAGTCAAATGTCAACCGGTATCAATCTCTCACATTGATCCAAGCTAATATTCTTCCACCCTACCATACCCGCATAGAGGGTGCCAATCCTCTCCACGAATATAGCTTATATACAGTCTACCGGCTGCAGGGGTCGAACCCACAGCGATCTAGTCGCCTCGATTCAAGTACAGACGATTTAAACCGCGCGACCACTGACCGATATAACACGATCTGTCAACGCTCTCTCCATATGACTACAAAAATAATATAATACATTTTTAAATTGGCTTCTGTTACATTATTGGTGGTATTTGGTACCTATATACATACATATGCACATTTTGTACACATTTGATATTCAGTCATATATGTGAAATAATATTAGTTATTGAAAAAGTTTTCTTTATGCATATTTTTCAGTTAGTTCAAGGTTTAAATTATCTACTCAGTAAAATTGCATCACACTTTATAATTCCAACCTAAAAATTAAATGTATAAATCAATACAAATTTTGTAACGGAAATTTACGACGGAATTTAACATAATTAAATCACATAACATGACATGGAATTTTATCCACGTTTATTTCTGTAATATTACAGCGTACTTATTTCATTTACAAAATTATTATGTAACTTTACATAACTTAACGCTGGTCACAAATTGCCAACGTAAAGTTATGTGAAATTACAGACAAATTTTTATCAATGTTAAAAAAATTTGTGTAATTCAACGACGGAGTTGACTACGAAATTCGGAAGTGCATTGCGAAAACTTACTGTGATTGCCTCAGACGCTGTTATTAGATCGACTTTAATTATTAGTAGAATTAATTTTCCAGAATCTTTGTACCGCTCTGGGCGAGACAATAAATTATTTCCAGTTGTTTGCTTATTATAATTGCATTTTGATCGGATTGAACGGAGCACAATGGAGATCTGCTGAAATGTGGGACAATGCAGTTATCAGTGCGTACCGTGCGCTTGACGACTTTGTCTGGACAAGTCTGGCTTATCTCGAGTTGTGAAATAGTATCTGGACATAGCGTACCATCAGTTCCAGCCAGAAATGGCAGCTTTTGTACTTGATATGAATTTATAACTATCCAACGAATGGATGGGTGTGACAGGAGCTTTTGTGGAATAATTGTATTTCAGAAAGTACTTCACAGCAATTTAATACTGGATGTATCAGTAGTCATGTGATACACTTTCAGAGATGATTTCTCTCGTTAAAAAAACGCACAAGGGTAACAATATTTCTAAAAACGATTCTCAACGGTTTTACGATGCTTTAAAAAATGAAACTGAAACACAGTTTTTCATCATTATATTTAGTACATTGTAGCCGCCTTCATATAAAATCTATCTCTACAGTGGCGCCGAGAATTTTCAATTTGAAAAATGTTATCTGGCGTTAAAGATCTAGTTTTTTACATATTTAGATGAACCTTTTCCCTCAAAACTTAATTTTTTCGTAGGATACACGGTTCAGTAAATGTTTAAAAACCATGGCAATGTTATGGGTTCGTTAGCAGCGAATCATAACTAAAGGGCAATTATTTTTAACTAATTTCTCACCAGCGAGAGGTATCTAATTATAGAAATGTTGAATTTATTTGTTGCAATTCAGATAAATTGTAGAAATGTTTTTGGTTACGACTTCAGCCTACCTGAATTAATACTTAATCTTTTAATTTCATCCTTTCAAAAGTCTGCGGTCAAAATTCAAATATCTGATAATAAGGTTAATAGTACAGGGTGTCTCAAACTTCATATTATTATATTTGGGATTTGATAGAAACGACTAATGACGTCATCAATTATATTTTTCCCAGAAACATACCCAAAATGTATCTTCATTTCGTCGCAATGTCGCCTCCAATTTTGTAAAGGTTCTATAATTAGGAATGAGGGAGGCGCTCTGGATACTTTTCTCGATATAACTCTACAGCTCTTCTTGATTTTTTTGTGACTCGCTGTAAATTAGCAACATAATTTTTTCTGAATGAGATATACGTTTGACGTTCGTATTGAGTAATGACAAGTATTTTGTGACATTTATGCACTTTAAACAACAAACATTCAATTATTTTCCAACGACTACTTGATCCTTTCACCGTTAATGTGATTTTTGGATGGTATTTCTTTTGAGACTCTTAGGACTCTAGGACGATATTGCTTATAAATCTTAAACGGGCATTAATACAGGAAAATATATAAAAAATTATTAGAACAATGAAAGCTTTTTAACAGGAAAAAATTTGGGTATCTTTTTTAAAAAAATGTAATTGACGAAGTCATTAGTGTTGTTGCATTTTTAGGATTGCTTCTTCAGGTGGCATGCTTTAAGTTGAGTCAAATATCTAACTATAAAAATTATTATACCAATAAATTAAAATTATTTGAAATTAAATATCGACAATGTTAAAAGTGACTTTAACCTGCCAATCAATTTTAAATTAAACATGACAATTACCTACTTAATTAATCAAAAATTTTTTTACTCTTTATGTAATCTTTTTTTTTATATATATTTTTAGGTATTAACAATATTGTGTGAAACTAACTACTCTGCACACTAAAGCCCCGACCAGCGTTGAATTACAGCCACAATATCTACCCATATATTCTTTATTATTAGCTTTTGTAACATTTTTTACTTCAAAATATAGGCTTTACAGCGATGTGACGTGAATTAAAAATTCGTTCATTTCATAAATCATGAACTTTATACATAGTTTTAAATTTGACCTGTTTATATGATAAAATATTTCGTACCTTTTCCTATTAGATATCGATTCCTTGAGGAATGTTAAACTTGAATTATTTGAGTACCTATGCATTTTCAATTTGGTACATAGATTCGTGTATAATCGTTAGATTAGATACACTTATTATACTTCTAAACCTATTCAAATGTTAACAGTAACTTGAGTAAATTAATATTTTGTAGTATTTACGACACCTACGTATATATTATGAATATTCTATTGGTAAAATAAAATTTTTGAATGAATTAAATTTATAAAAGAAATCATTCATTCTTGAAACTACTGCTACTAACTTTATTACAGTGAGTAATAAAATTATGATACGATATCCTTAAAAATATGTGCCACAGAAATTTGAGTTTTATCTATTTTTTTTTACTGTTTCTAAATATTATTGCGTTGTTACACAAGTTGTGAATTTTGTAGTTTGTTGTGTAGTAAACTAATAATTATATTATATATATATAAATTGGCCAGTTCGTGTATAATAATTCTTCATCAAATATTATGCAAACGAAACTCCTTATGTTGCTTTTAATAATAAAAAAAGATAGCAGAATAAGTCGAGTTTGCAAATTATTTCATAATTTTAAATAATATGATGGAATGATAATTTAACTCGCCACCAATTGTTTCTACTGCAATATTTTGCTAATAATATAGCTCTTTGCAATATTATTTACCTAAACTGTTGAGTGTAATCTTATCTTCTATTTTATAGTGATGGGAATTTGGTGTTATCTTCACGGGAAGTAAATTTAACATCCTTTTTCACAGACCATTTTATATTTCTGTGTATATAAATAAAATGAAATATAGAGGAATGTTAGAGCGTGAATAAAACAACGGAAATTACAGAAATTGATTATTTATATGTAGGAAACAGATATACATTGAATACATCAGTTAGATTTAGACTGATCACTCGACATTAGTAGTACCAATTTTCATAATAAATTTCATTAGATGTATCCAATTTTCAATAATTTTGTTAGCTACAAATCTCATAACACGAGCTTGTGATGTATGAGTGCAATTAAATGAAATGGATAAAACGAGGGGAAAACCATCCTACAAAAATGTGTAGCAACAGTTTTATCGCGGGATTCAGAAAGGAATATTAGTTTATAATGATTATTTTAAGTGTGTTATGTGAATATTTATGTTTTAATTCATTTATTATTTTTTAGTTTTATTTTGTTCTAATTTGCATTATATATGTTACGGCTAAAGTGTAAACTTGGTTAGTTTTTAAATTAATAAAGTAACTGAACCGTTGGTATTTTGATAGAAATTGCATATTCTACAATATTAGCACATACTTTATAAACTAAACCACTCGCTCGGTTAATTTACTTGATATGGTCAGATATATTAAAACAGATTTCTTTGGTTAGTTCATAAACTACCCAATTTGGTCTAGCTGGAATTAAAACAATTATTTTAGTACAATCTTTGCGAAATTCACATCCCTCTTAATTATAGTGGCTTCTAGAGGAGTCACTTTGATTCAGAGGGATGCAAATTTAATGGTGTATTTACTCATAACATCTAATTGCTTACTCTTTGTCTGACTGCCTGAGATATTTTTGCTTCCAAATTGTTGTAAGAAAGGATTTTCAAGAAGTGACTGGTGTGTATAACTTTAAAATTAATTTTATTTTACAAAATTTTTATTTTGAGATTAAATTTTACTGCACAGAAATTATATTATTAAATTTTTTTAAAACCTACGCAGAGTTTTAGAAAACAATTATTCATTAAAACAATTTTTTGTCTTCATTCCTTAACCTACATCTCTTGGAAAACTTATCGATAGAGTCTTACAAAAATATGCAAAATGTATAGGTTGGCAACTAAACACTAAAATCATTGCATTCGGGTTATCCTGCGCTCAGCGACAGAACATTTGTTCCATTTTGAAAGTTATGATATTGTCTGAAGCTATTTATTTGTGGCATAATTTTAGTTTTTCTTTAGTTTTATTGGGTTTTTGCCACACTTCTGAAAAATAATAAAAATTAATTAAATAAGCCCTTGCGCCAAACGGAACAGTCAAGGGTTATTTTTGAAACTAAGTTTGCCTAACCAAAAAATCTCACACTGAAAAAAGCAGATAAGTAAAAAATAACAAAAATCACATCACTATCGCGCACTTCCGTAATATTGACGTTTCGAAAAACTCTGTTTTCGTTTTCAAAATAATAGTAAAATATTAAACGTTTGTCAAGTTTGACAGTTTAAAATTTGTTTATCTGCTTCCATAGAGATGTTAAATGATTTTTATTTTATTTTTACTTACTTCTTCTTGATACAACTGTAGCCAACAATGATCGATGTTTACTGAACAGTTTGACACACACTTATCTCCGTTCAACAAAATAATCGCGGTCTCTTTTAATTTTCTTTTTGTCGCGTTATCTTCCTTCTCTAAAATTTTTGCCGAACCCCATTGAATCACATGACCGTTTTCCCAAGCGTGTTCGCAAATTTTGGATTTTTCAAATTCCCATCTTTTTATATAATTTTTATGTTCCTCAACTCTGAAAGTTATGGTCGGTTGGGGTAAAAATGAAACAGTTTCTGAAACTTTTTGAGATTCATTATCGAAAAAGTGTAACAAGTAAGACTTATTTATCCCAGAGAATAGATGCAACATTGCACTGTTCATTGGTACTTGAAAAATTGTAAGATTGGTGGTTTACTAAAAAAAATAAAAATTTTGATTCACTTGTAACATATGGTCAGAAAGAATGGGTCAACACTAAAACCAAAATATTATGTTTGAGCTCATCATGCCTTATACGAATGTCGCTGGTTTAAGAAATACAGGGTGTTCAAGGTTTAAATTTTATTCTGAAATTTCTCAATAATTGAGAAAGTTTTGATAGCATGACTGAAAATTGATAATGTTCTGTTTTTTGGTGTGAGAATTAAGAATTTGAAGCTTTGTTTTGACGTTGTTCCTAGAGGGCGCTAGTTTGACAGTATTATTTAGGTAAATCAAAACATTTTTTTCCTGTTGGGCCATGCTTAAAACTATAAAAGGACGTTTAATTCTACATAAAAAATATAGTCTTGTTTAGGTCGCCTAACTTTATTCATTCCTGACTTATTTGTATATTTAAAAGTTTCAATGTATTTTGTGGTGATTTTCTTTCAGGCGCTGATATTGCTATTTCATTTCTAAGTAGGCTTGTGTCAAATTTTCATGTCAATAAATATTAGCGTATTTTGCGTGCATCTGATGTATTAGTCGTGCAAAATTATTAGTTATAGTGATCAAAAAATGCCACAACATAATAATTTTTCCCAGTGGGGTGCGTGATATGATTTGTGTTTTTGCTCAGTTTAATTTTAATGGACATAGTGTTGACTCATTCTTTCTGATTCAACTTGTAGAAACGAAATGAATGTTACCACAAACGATTTTTAACCTGCGCTTGAAGTATATTTTCTGTACGTTAAATGGTAAGTAAATAGTAGGGAACACTGTAAAAAATAATTACAGTTAAAATAGATGGCAATTTATTTACCACTCATTATTGTTGTAATTTTCTTATCGATTGTGACAAATAAAATGTAAAATTACGTTATAAATTTATTTTGTAGTGTAATTTTAGGTTTTGCAATTGTAATATTACTTTGGGATTTTACAATACAAAAAGTATTTTTACAATGTAACTTCCACAATTACTTACATTGTAATAATACAGTTTATATTATGACTACAATGTATTTTTTTTATTTATTGTACAGGATAGTCCAATTTGGGCACTTAGGTATAGAAGGATTCTTCTATTTTCCGAAAAGGCAGAAAAAGAAGCCAAGATATTTGGACTTTAATTTTTGAGAAAAGTTGAATAGCGATAATCACATTTCGATATTTTGATTTGTTTAAGAGATACCTAAATAATATTTTTAAATTTTGGTCGTTTTCTGTGGTAACTTTTCTAATTATTATATTAATATTTATACATTGTAAAGACATTTTTTCTTTATGTGTAGTATCTAGTGGCTTAAGGAATATTTTTTTATAACTTCTAGTTTGCCGCTGCTATAACAAACATATATATGTTTTAATGAAACATCATACGTATGTAATATGGGGCATCATAAAAAAGGCCTAAAATTTAAAAAATGCTATATCAAAACTAATCAAGATATATAAATGAAATTTTCGTTGTTCAATTTTTCTCAAAAATATTCCCGTGACATTTGGACTATCTTTTCGGAGAATGAAAGAAACCTCCTAAAAGTGTCGAAACTGACCTAACCCGTACACAAGACACCTTGTTTACAACATTCGAATTCACTAACAGTGCTTTGACATAGATGCCTAAAAAAAATCTGAATAGTAATTCATTTATACCTAATAGATTAATATGCCTACAAGAGAAAAATTGAAATATCGTAAGAAATTAACGATTGTTACTTACCTTAAGTAACATATCAGGCTTTTCCGTGAGTTTCTCAATAGCATCACTGCATCAGAATGTTATTTCAAATGAAAAATGTACTCATATTACGTAACCTAATTAACATAAATGCCAATTGCTTCTAATGTTAACACCCTTAATAGTAATACTGAATTTTTGATATGATATCCCTAGTGAAGTCAAACATTCCGAAGCAATAGATTCGTTTTCTATATGCTTTTCAGATTTATATACAAAAAATTAAGTACTTTGGAATTTATGACTCATTTAGTTGAAAATAATACTTATTTCTATTATAGCCCCCATGTATACCTTAAAATCAGCAGAATAATCCTTTTTAAATTTATAATTAAAAATTTTGGACAAATTGTGTGAAAAACATTTGTTACACAAAACCGTACTTTTCCTAACTGATTATATAAATAGCCATTTTGTACTCCGATTACGGCTCAGTTAGCTAATTAGTAGTTACAGCTTTATTATAACTTCAATATATTAACTGCCCTTTGCTTATTTTTTTAGCTTAGAAATACATGTACATACAGGTCCTGAAGTAATAAAATATTATGGTTTTACGGCAATTTTTTATTAAAATTTGGTACCTGCACATTTAGGTTATTTGTACAAAACAGAACACTTTACGTTATACAAAATATATTCATAGAACTAAAGTTAACATTTCATAATATTCAAACGAAATCTATGATCTTATACTAACTATTACAAAGTAATATTATTTATATAAATCTGCATAGATAAGTATGTACCCAGAACTTAAATCATGCTAATCCTCCAGAAGCCCCTGTTCTTCAACTACGTATAGAATATAATTCCAATAGAAATTAATATATTTTTATATATTATGTAAGATGAACAAAATAACAGTGGGGTACCCGATTTTTGTAGATGCAATGTTTCTTTGTTTCTATAATTATGTATAACTTACATACCCATTACTACTCACTGAAGTTATGTTTAAACAATCACTAGACAAAACTATTTAAAGTACTAAAACACTCACTTGTTACTCTAGATATGTTTATATTGCTAGTCCCTACTCACTAAATTAATTATGTAAGTACCTAGGTCCTAGGTATACGCTGCATTAATCGAAATGAAGCAAGAAATAATGAAGGCGTCACCACCAAACGCCGCTCTCAACGGTTAGTGGTATAGTGTGTTTTAAAATTAGTAATACCTTCACACACACACATTTGGCATATTTTTACAGTCAATTATATAGTAAATTTGGTATGTTCAGTAATTTTAAAATATAAAAATGAATTTCACCATTATTTTTAGAATTATTTTAAGACAATTATAAGGATATTCTTACAAAGTAAATTTGTAAAGTTACTGGCCTTTTTTTCAGTCTATAGGCGTAAAAAAAATGAGATCCATAAAGTTTCGTAAGATTTTGCGATTTTTTTCAAGATTTTACTGATTTCATGTGATTTACGTGATTTTGCACGATTTTACAGATTTCACAGATTTTAGGAGTGTCACATTTCGCTGTGTATGTACCTAGACCGACTTCATGGGAGTTCTCGTAAAAGCACTTTGTTGTATGCGTATACATATTAATGCATAAAATCTTGCTTAGAGTACATAATTAATGTACCTAATATATTTCGGGAATTGCAATGCGAGGCGGTGCTCTCAACTATTCGCATAATTAAATTAACTTCTAAAACCTGAGGAAAGGAATTTGCATCCCGCTCCGTTGATTTAAATTAGCTGGCCTAGTTGGTAACTTTTTCGGTTCCGCACCATTGTCGACGAAATGGCTTGTAAATCACTCCTAATTTTTGTCGTTCTGACAAGAGAGCTGTTTGCAGCGATATTGGTCGGACGACAGGTGGTGATGATTTATTGAAATTGGACTTCGAATGATGAATGCATATAGAGTGTCTTCGGTTATACGCGGTTCTACACTTGCATTGTTGGTAGCTTAATATGCAATATTTGGGCGATTGCATATTTGCGTGTATAATAAGTTAGCATTCCTTGTTCAAACATGAATGATTTTCATCTTGTATTAATAAACCAGCACACATCACATATACAACTAAACGAAAATAATTTTATTTATTGTAAAGATTTATAGTGAAATTAGAGCAGCCTGTAAGGGATATCCTTTGTTCTGTTTGTTTTGAAACATTCACTTCGTCTATTATGAACTATTGAATCCTCCAAAATGATTGAATTATTTAAAAAATCGCATTCAGCACTAATCTGATTTACGGGTTATGGACTTCTCATTGTAGTCTTCAGGTATCGTTGAAGATTTTCATCCACTACGCATTTTTAAACTTGTGATATCACTCCTGAATTTACTAATAGTGTAACTAAAGTTCTACGGCAACGATGTCCTTCAATTTGAGAAACGTATAAACTTGTTTTGACATTTTCCCAAACGTATGAATTCCTATTAATTGGTTATATGCGTTACCATTAGAATATTTAAAAAATCTGCTATCTGTTTGTGTAGGTCTTGCGGTACTACATTTCCGATATATGTCTAAATATTTGCTTGCAGTAAAGGATTTTTTTCTTTGTTTCTGTAGTTGGTAGAGTGGTCATAAGTAATCTATTTCCGATATCTTCAATATTTCCAATTTGTGTTTGAAATAATTCGTCATGCCCCAGCGATGGCAAAAATCATTGCCACCTAAAATAATAATAGTCAGTATTCTTCTTTTACAAAAATATTTTGTGTATGATTAGTTTTGTATCGTAATACGTATCAGGGGCCCCCATTAGAATTTTTTTAATTTGTTCATTTTCTAAAACGCGTGATTTTTTTAGCACGATATCCGTTCAATTGCCGTTTCAAGAATGCTTCTAATTTTAGATACTTTCCAATATCGTAGACATTCAAAGTAGCTCTGAGCATCACATATATTGATCATAGTGAATCATAGTTCTGAAAAATACATGTTACTCAGTTCGGTAATCAATATTTTTTTATGTTTGCTGATATATTTTTGTCGATTTTTCAGATAATAACAACCACAGACAACCTGATGAAATTATTGTCCATGAAGGAAATATTATACAATTTTAATAATATAAAATAAATAGCTTGCTTTTATGATAAAATTAAAATGATCGAAAAAATGATTTGTTTAACTTGGCAGTAAAGTAGATTTAATGTCATGGCTACTTTAATAGACTCGGCTGCGCCGAACTATTTTTAAAACTTGTGACGATCCAGTCGATAAGTTTCGACTTAAAATATATCGACTAACAAAATACACAAAATATTCTGTATGGCTTTTATTGGCGCAACGCTCCCATCCGGAGGTTATTGTAGCAAAAAAAAAACAACTCGGGCGTGCAATACAGATTCAGCAAAATTAATCACGCTAAAGTGAATTGGGCGCTGCAGCAGCTGTAGCAGCAGCGACCGTAATCACAAGTATATAACGTAATGCTGCATAGTTAAAGTGGACTTGTTCGACTCGTTAGATACTTCCTGTTATGGGAATGAAAGCAACTTCCTATTGCGGCGATAAGTACTGGCTGACAGTTCTTCGCAAACGTGAATCGGCGATATAGTATTCATTGTTTGCGTCTGGATTTTCCAGTCTGTATGATAATAGGGTGAAGTTTAGGTACGTAGACGGTATAAATCGGAGAAAGATTATTTGAATTTTTCATGAAATGCAAATTTAATTCAAATGTAATGGTGTTTGTGATAAGGAGATTTTCCTTTTCGTTTTTTTTTTCAATCTCTTTACGAACTGCAATATTTGGATTTGGTAAACAAATTTGATACATTCGATTTCATAAATCTTAGTTGTTGAAAAGTTTAACTACAATTTGCAACGTTATGAAATAATAGAGAAATAAAAAAACTTATCGAATATTTTTTTACATATTTGCTGGTAAATGTAAAGGTATTAGTAAGTGAAACAGTGAATCGAAATTTTTGTTAGACTAGAAGCATATGCGACTGCTCCTCCATAATTTAACGGATCTTCAGGAAGTCGGATCATTTGAAAAACCACACTTGAAGTCTGAAATTTAAATAAAATATCACATTTATTCACATAAGTATATCTAAAAATGTTTAAAGCAGATAAAACTTTCATTAATAATTTGACTTAAAAAAAGAAGTACTAATTTGATATCCAATAATGTCAACCAGTGATTGAGAATCTTAATTTTTTTATTTTGTGTTTTAGTAAGTTCAATACATGCGATAAAGTTATATTTAATGTAAAATACAGTAAGATACATAAATAATATCAAATAACTATAAAATTTTATTTTATCCGAAATACATTAATTGCTTACCCCTCCCTCTATTTATTAATATTTATACTGTCTAAATCAAAGTTGTCCAACGTGAAGCCCGCTACAACACTAGAATATATAAATATGCTTTAAAAACGAAAATATACACAAGCGAGTTATTCCTACACCAACGTTGGAGATCTCACTGGAACACTCTCGAACATTTGAGTGGTCATGCGCGCTTATATAGGAAGGTTTCGTCAAGCGGGACGAGCAGAGTTAATAGTTAATAGTGTGGAATAGAGACTCAAAGACAGAAGAACGTTGAATACGGTATTTTGTTCTGATGTGTGGTACGCAGCAAGTCAATTTAAGGTTTTTTAAGGTATTCGCAGAAAAGAAAAATAACGAACATCGACTTTATAATGACCGTTGGGATTTAGACTATTTCTTCACAAACAATAATAAACTTCAGTCGAGGGGGAAACCACTGGGGTATTTTACTGTACAGGTTGTAGGTAATTAAAGGTATTTTTGGTATTTTTTGGGTATTGGTGCGTATTTATGGGTATATTTTCGGTATTTTGAGGTACTCAGTGTATTTTTGGGTACTGTCAGGGTAGTAATGGGTATTTATTGAGTATTACGAAGGTAATTAATGGGTATTTTTGGAGAAAATTAGCATTTTCTCGCCAATTTTTCAATACAATCGCGATTGCGCATGTGTTATGACGATGGCACAGTTTAAATATAAGTGAACAACTGACCGACGCAATGGCAAATATAACAATTATTAGCAAAAAATATATACAAAAATATTTTCTAGATATATTAAATAGTTTGTAAAACCACTATGTGGCTCTTTATTGTCTTCGTAAGCCTTTAGTTAAGATAATAATAATATAAGGTGATTCGAATTAGGTACAATCTATCTATTCTATATTGTTTTTTGACTACTCAAAAATTTCAATAGATTTCCATGGTTCTAAGCACTAATATTTAAAATTGAAAGTAGATTTCATTACGGATATGCAGCTCCAACTAAATCGCCAAATTCTCTTGAAATAGTGCCATTATTATTGCAATAGATTGTACAGTAGAAAATATCCACTCACATACTAGCACATTCCCTTCGTCTGTTAACAAATTTTAGTATGGTAGTTTAGTATGGTTTAGTTTAGTATAATTTGTTAAACTTTATCTTTAAATTAATATATTACATATTATAGGTACGATACGACGTGTTAACGATAAGTCAAATTCGGTCAACTTCACCAACATATTCTATTGATGAAAAATATGTAATAAAAAGTGAATGAAAGTCTATAATAAAAATTAAAATATTGCTAAATTAGGTTTTCCTATCATATTCATATTCTATTTAACAAAACAGAAGCCTTTTTATGTAAACAATAATTATTTAATTCTAGTGATAGATGACGGAAAACAAACTAAAACTGAATTCTCTCTCTATACCCATACATTTATATTTGTCCATGAAAGATTGGATGTACTTTACTGGAGACACCGATGGTATCCAGTAGTCGTGTATCCGATGAATATTTGGGATCCGGACTATAATTTTAGGGACACCCTTTTAGATCGAATATTATGATTTCATAGATGAGGAAGAAGTTTGTTTTTAGTTAGTTTGAAGAGGGCATAATGTACGTATTGGCATCTTTTTTGGGTGCGCCAATGGGTATATGATACAGTTTATGTAATCCAAAATATGATTTCCAGATGTATTCAGATCGGGTCTAGGGATCGATCTAAGTATCAATTCCACGATCAGTCGCAATATGATAATCCACAATATCCTACCAACTTGGACACGAGTTTAGATATGTCTACTTACACTGACTAAGGATTAGAAACTAATTCTCCCTTAAAAAGTTATATATTATTTACGTAGATCTGTAGATGGAATAATTTCTAAAGAAATTTGAGACAGTTTTGGAAAATTAAAGGTATATTAAGTAAACTCGAGGGTCATTTAATGTATTTTTCATTTCTTAGATATCTGGGCATTTAAGGGTATTTTTGGGTACTATTCGGTATTTCGAGGTATTTAATGATATGTTTAGGTACTTAAGAATATTATTGGGTAATAGTTATAGGTATTCTTTGGGCACTTGAGGGTACTGATTTTTTGATATTTCTGAGGTATTTACTTATTTGATGAGATATTTTTTTGGGAAAATACGGTATTTACGGGTAATATTTTTAAAAACTGGTATTTCATTGTATAAATTTCAAGCAGTGGTTTACCCTTCGACTTCAGTGTACTGTTTGTATGCAAGTATATCAGTACTTAAAGAATACAATATGAAACTATAATACACTACGTTACACGAGACAAAGTTTCAGCAGTATACAGGAGAGTCTAGAAATGCTATCATTATAAGAAAAAACTAAAACAATAAACACATATTTTCAAAAAGTATAACACTGGTAACAAATAATTGCAGTGTTGGAAATTTTCAAAGCGACAAAACCTTTTAGTGATGGAGTGCTTACTAAGAATTGTGCAATCAAAATGGCTAAACAATTCGGTGAAACAAACATTTCCGAAAAATTCGAAACAGTCTCAATGCCGCATCAAACAATTTATTGCAAGATTACATTAATTAATATACATATCCAAAAAATTGCAACACGCAATTGAAAAATGTAAATATTTTTCTGCCTGGACGAAAGCACTGAGCTATCCGATATCAGCCAACTTGCCATTTTTGTTCAAACAATTCAAGAGGACATCATTGTAGCAGACACAGATGCTTGATCTTGGTCCTCTCCATGGTACAACGAAGGGTACAGATATTTTTGAAGCTGAAAATGTGGTGGTATCGGACTATGGGGGATTCGATAAATATTCATTTATCAAACGTCCTCGGAGCAATTTAAATGTGTTATTTCATTAAACACCCTGTACCTTGGGCGATTTGCTCTAAAACTATGACGTCACATTTAATATAAATGAAGTTCCAGTCAACTTTTCATTACATCACCTTAAATTATGCTTAAGAAGCATCTTGTTATTATTAAATTATTAAATTATTTTCTTCTGCAATATTTATATTTTCGTACTGGAATAAGGTATATAATTTATTTCAAGTAATATTAACTTTATCGACTGATATCTAATATCCAAGGAATAAATCTATGGTAATAACATCCGAGTTATAAAGTTTATTTATTTTACTCATCATATCAATTCTAAACTGATTATTTGAATAAATATCGTCGTTGTTTCTGTATGAAATAATGCTTAAATTTTATTTTCGTACATTTTTGTTGTCTCATACTATTTTACATAACTTTTTTATTGGTTGATACCATTTATTTCTGTTAAAGAATATTTGCAGAATTTAAATCGCGAATTAAACAAAGCCTCTTGTTCCACGTTATTAGCCCAAAAATACAAAGCGGAGGATTAAAACAATGTTATTTTACCTCATTCAGTTGTTTTTCAATAGACTACACAAACTTTATTCTTCGATTTAAGTGGAAATATAAATAGCTGGAAATCAGTTGTGTTTATTTTAAAACAAGGAAGTTCCGTGATGTACTCTGGATTTTATTTTTCTCTTTCAAACAAAGGTATTCTTTACATTTAAACAGCAGATATAAATTTATTATGTTACTGTAATATGAGAACGGCTTTATTTTCTTGGGGAAATAATGGGTTTATGTTCTATGAAAATAAAGTTCGTAGAAGCTTGAAGATACCAGGGCCATGAAAATAAAAGGATACAATTATTGTTCTTTTATAGATGTTGTATTTGTTGCTTTAACTTTTTTTAAATTGGAGCTGATTAAGTTATTTATGTTTTAAGGTTTGACTCTAATTAACGTCGATTCTTATAAATCACTTCACAATAAGTTCTATTTAATTGGACGTCCAAGGAAAATTAAATAAGACCTTTTAATAATGAAACACTGTTGTACATTTGAATATTTTTAAAGCTATGCTATTGTTAAGGATATTTTTTAATGCTATTCTTTTTTTTCCAGGTAAGTCACTTTGAGAAAAATTGCAGATGTAAGTATATATGTAGCAAAAGTATATATAATGATAGAAGTATCAGCGCAGAATATACAGCTACGTAAAGCTATATATTCTATGTTATTAGTATTATTATAATAGCTGAACTGAATTAACTGATTGCACCTAGTATAATATTTGAATAGGGTTGTTTCACATATTTTGAATTTGTTTGGATTCGGTATGCTACAAAACAGATATACCTAGTTTTTTTAAATATTTTTTTTGCCAGTATTTTCCAAGGAATAAATCTAAAAAGGGATATAAAACATTAAGGCTTACTAAGTTTTTACAACCATGTTTGATGTTTTTTTCTAAATGTAAGTATTTTTGGGCAGTATTAATAATAATAATATCTCTACTCCTCATTCTAATCACGAGGATTAACCCAGAAGTCGGAGACTTGTGCGGGAGAGGAGGCGGCATATTATTACTAAGCAGGCCGCATTTGCGCCCAGGAACGACTTACGTTGATAGCCCCTAACCACCGTTCAGTGCAGGAATGAGGGAAACCTGGAAAACCACTAATTAGGGGAGTAGTCAAATATCAACCGGTATCAATCGCTCACATTGACCCAAGCCAACATTCTTCCACCCTACCATACCCGTGGAGAGGGTGCCAATCCTCTCCACGAATATAGCTTATATCCGGTCTACCGGCTGCGGGGGTCGAACCCACAGTGATCTAGTCTCTAATGTTGTGTAACATGTAGGTACATACCTATAGTTTTTTCGGACTCATCTACTATTCGAAACTTGGAAACTTCAACGATTAGTTCGAAAAAAACTATATTTTAAGTACTTTTAACAAAAACCATTTGTTATTCTTGCTTTATGACAAAGCTTTGTTTATAGTTACTTAATTTGACAAATTAAATACTTTACCACAAGAAAATAACAACAAATAAAGTTTTTGGAATTTTAGTTATAAATAAGATCGCCGTATTTCTCTCCATAAAATGATCAAATTTGTGGTGATTTTTACAATACAGAAATCTCTAAAAATAAAACAAGTAGAACAAAAGTAATATAAAAATAAAATTCTAGATGTTTTTCTTATCCATTTTTGTTATTTAAATTCTCGTCAAATAAAATAATAACTTTTAAAAGGTGTTTGTAAGGCACACATTATTTTGTTATTCTACCTCACATTTTAACAATTACTTTAAATTTTAATTTTAAAAAATAAGTACATATTTTGAAAGACTTCTGCATCTAAAATTTTGTTGGTTAGACCGCTTTCTGTCGTTATATTCTTCGTTTTACTTCGGTACCTTTGAATATTAGCAGGTGGCATGACGCTCTATACAGAGTTAACTATGACTAAGTATAAAAAATTTTACGACGCTCTCAGGGACCGAAAAGACAATAAAAAAAATATTTAATAATTTTAGTTCGATATTTATGGGGCGAAATCCTCTTTTCCTGCGGAAAGTCGGCGCCTATTATAAGCATCGACTGAGATGGCTTAGATCCATAGATAAAGCTTACGTCTGTCAACAATGTCAATTACCATGCGGTCGTTTTTTTTCAGCGTTTCTAAATACAGAAACGTCAAAAATTAACATTCTTATTAGCCATAATACCTGATAGATAACACTGGCAGTATTTTGCATTCGTTTTTCATTATTTCATTACAAACTGGCAAAACTACAATTTTACTCATTACATTCACTCACTATCGATAAAACACACTTCTCGTAGGTACAGCTAGATAACATGCTTATTTATTATAAGAAAATCGAACGACAGTGATAGGTAGGTACTAATAGATAATAGAACACTTCTAATGCACTCGGGGCAATTTTGTCTCATAACCTAGAAAAACAAACCGGTGAACTATATTGTGGGAAAATATCTGCACCCGACACAAATTCCTTTATTTAATAACTATAAAATGATTAAAACTGAAAAAAGACACTAAAAACTGAAGAAGAATACAAAACTACAACTTAAACACAGGAATGAAATAATTATGACATGACAGCGAATTTTACCGTAGTGTTGCTGGTTGTCTACTTTGACTTTGTAAACGTTAAATCTGCGGCGAACGGGTCGCATAGGCGGCGTTAAATAAGAATTTAATATAATAGCGAAAAAAAAATTGTTTTTGCTTTATAAATAAGTTTGGAATTTTCTTGAAGAGTGAATACATTAATCTTCTCTTAAAATATTTGTACTTAGTCATAGTTAACCATGTATTATTCAGTTCTTAAATATCTGAAATTATTTGTAGAAAACACTCAAGAATACGGCGCCCTTAACAGCCCTATTTAGTATCTCTCTGAAATGTATTAAGTACCTAGACAATTTACAGGATATTTTTTCCATGCTTGCACGAATGGTGGACACCGCATTTGGTTGAATTAAAAAATGCAATTATTGTGTATAACCTGTTCTATTTCAAAAGTTTGCTCAGAAAAAAAAGTAGCAATTTTTATTTGAGATACTTACTTTTTAGTATTGTTCATATTTCCAAGTCTACGTCGTGTCGTAAATGGAACATCCTATAGTAGAACCCACGTTTTCGATGCTTTTTAAATTTTATAATGTATTCTTATGCCTTCAACGTTTGATGTGAACGAAAATAATTTTTTAAAGTTCTAATCGAATGGATATTCCCGATACCATTTTGAACTTTCGTGCACCTATTTTGTTATCAGCGATGTGTTCTGTTTTAATAATTGCAGCCCCTTTGCACAACTCTGACTGCCTGAGAAATAGGAAGGATGGGTGGATTTTTTTATTTTTCATGTTTTTAATATTCATATGAATTATTTAAAAAACTTGTGTAAAATTCGACTTCATTTTCTGACCACGACTTTATCGATTATAGTCCTACCTAAAACTGTGGCTGTGGATGATTTCACACCGGTTGCGATGAAGCCGTATCGAACTGGTCAGTGTTTTGGAAAAACATATAAAGATGGTGCCGTAAAGACAAACACGGAAACTGTTCCCTGTGACAGGTCGCGAGTAAGGATCAGGATGCGGAAAACGGAATACGGTTAGTTGCAGTGCAGGGGAACTATTAAATGAATCGTTACTTTTTATAGCCCATGCTAGTGCCTCCACTACAGAATAAAAGCAAATAAAATCACATTTGTTCCGGTCGTACGTGATTAGAGCCAGTCAAACGTCAAACCGTTTATTTACTCTTTTATGAAATCGATTTTTTTCAGTTGGTAAAGCTCTTTGCATTTTATTCACAAGCACCAGTGATGGTCGCTACCTGTTCATTAAATATTGAAAATAAATACAAATTGTGAAAATATAATTATAATTTAAGAAACATTATTTTTTTTAAACCTGGACAAAATAGCGACATTCCAATATGAAAACACAGTTAAACATTTGCTTACCAATGTAACCTGGCATAAAATAATTCTCATATATACAAAATAAAAAAAGTACAGGGCTATTTTAAATACCTTGAATGTGGGCCTTATTTCAACCTAGGGCAAAAATAAGGCCCTCAATTGTTTTTAGCTCAAAATGTTTTAAACAGCAAAAACTAACTAATAGCACTAATAAAAAGTAAATCTGAAAATAACATTTTTTGGTAATACATTTAGCAAAAAATGATAATAAAAAAAGCTGGATCTGATATTTGCAATCTTCATAATCAGATTCTATTAACCTCATACATTCCTGATAAACTCATTTCGGACACAAGTAACACTTCCTCATAGCGCCAATATTCTGGTGGTTTGAAACAGAAAAGAAAACCATTCTGCTTTTTCACGCCCACCATACATTTGAGCGGGCCTTATTTCTGTTCTGGTATGTTTTTAGTTTAGATAATATATAAACAAAAAAAAAGGTAATTAGGAAGGGTTTTTACACATAATATAATAGCTGATATTTACCTGTTAAGATACAAATTATAATAATATGCGAAAAAATGTTTAACCACCAAGTCAATCTATCAATTTTATAATACCTACCGGCTACTTCAACAGATGGCTATTGAAGATGTACTAAAATTGCAAATATGTACGACATCTAGTTTTAACTATTTGGTCGGTATAATTAACTTCTAATTGTAGAATACTTTTTATAACAAATTTTTCATAAAATACATAGGACGACGCCACCGTAGAAAGAGGGCCCTATTTTCAAGCGGGCCTTATTTGCCGACCCTACCTTATATCTTTTTTTATTACATTTTCTGAATGGTTGTGTAATTATAATGCGAACTGAAAAAAATATAATTTTCTGACGTCTCGTAAGTCTTTAAAATAATTTGGGGGCATGGACCCGCGTAAACCGCCGTGTGACGTCACTGTCCCCTATAGCATACCAGGTTGCGCTCGCTACCGTTTACTTGCATTCAGAAGACGAAGGGTAGGGAAGCCGTCGATGTCTTTAGGATTGCAGGGTTTATTTCAGTTATGGAAAATTTAAAAGTTGAAGGTGTTATTAGAGATACTAAAAGAAAACAATCAAAATTTAGATATTGTATTGCTCCTAAATGTTCTAGTACAACGATAAAATGCCCAGGTGAAATGAAAAAAGGAATTTGTGCAAAAAGCAATTTCTTGAGCCCAACACAAAATAAATATGTGTTGTATAATTCATATAAAATCAGTTTAATAATAATTTTTAATACTCGTATACTTATGTAGAATTTATTCCTGATTTAAAGTTTAATAGTCCAGGGCATTTAGATCAAAATCGACCGGAATAGCGGAAATTTTTAGGCATAGCAGATATGGAGATGCGGTTTTCTACATTGTGTTCAGGAAGGTCCCAGGGAAAAAGTCTATATCGTCTGGTTTAGCCATTTTTTGAAAAATGTTTTCTGGGTCGGAAAATGCATTTTCCAATTGCATCATTACTTGCACCATTATAGGAACGACTGGAAACTCGGAAAATTCGCTCGTAAATCGTTACTTGGGGGTTTTTGGGGCTGCCGAACTCGATTCTGGCATTAGAATTACCCGGGGATGCACGGGGGTGGCTCTGTGGGGTTGTCTGGGGTGAATTGGGGGAGAAATGGCAGCGTGCATGAAAATCGCTCCAAACTCGTTACTCGGGGGGTTTCGGGGATGCCGAGTTCAATTCTGGTATTGGAATTACCCGGGGGTGCTCTAATGTCTAATGCCAGAATTGAATTCGGCATCTCCGAAAACTCCCGAGTATCGATTTTGGAGTAATTTTTATGGACGCTGCCATTTCTCCCCCAATTCACCCCCAGACAACCCCACAGAGCCATCCCCGTGCATCCTCGGGTAATTCTAATGGAAGAAACGGTAGCCCCGAAAACCCCCCGAGTAACGATTTTCGAGCGATTTTTCCGAGTGTCCAGTCGTTCCTATAATGGTGCAAGTAATGATGCAATTGGAAAATGCATTTTCCGGACAAGAAGGTATTTTTCAAAAAATGGCTAAACCAGACTACTTTTTTCCTGGAACCTTCCTGAACACAATGCAGAAAACCGCATTTTTATATCTGCTGTGCCTAAAAATTTCCGCTATTTTTCCTAACTTCCCTGGACTATAAATTTTTAGGTCATATACATACGTACCTTTAAAACTAAACATCATACCTACCTACGTATTAAGTAAGTACCTTATTAGTCTTTCCAACAACGAGATTATAGATTACCTAATTTATAGTTTTACAAGGTGGTCCAATAGATGAAATCAAACTACTAAACTCTTATAAAGATAAAGCTACTTGAAATTAATATGTAATTCAAATTGGAATAATACAAATGTTTATTTTGTTGTACATACCGCCTATCTGCATAACACTTTTTTTAGAAACCAAAACATTCCGTTTTATTATTAGGTAATTTTGTAACATAAAAAACAGATATTTTTTGTCACTGAAGCATGTATCTGTGCAGGTTACTACGGACGTGAAAACAACAAAAACTATAATTGACATAGTGAAGAGGTATTCTTTCTAGAACTTTTAGACTGTCCTCAACAAACAGCTATGAAATTCGTTGAATATTTGATTACAACAAGTACGTCCTTAACTAAGTATTTGATTTTAAAACTTACCATTATATTTTTACATCTCTGATCGCAGCACTTTCTATTAAAATAGACGATAATTAAACCTACAATTGGTAAATTAGACGAATCTGCTTCTAAATAGTCACTTTCACATATTGCGAATTTTAAAACTAGTATTAGCTTCTTCTAATCTGCTTTAATTTAATACAGTAAGACCCTTGCTCGAATTCGAAGCGGACGATTCCTCACCAGCTGTGGAGGAGAGCATTTAATTTTTTGAATATTTTGAAAACTTCGGATCAACTTTAAATTTTCAGGGTTGACGATACATTGTGAATATTATATAAAAATTAGGCAAATAGTGTAACTTGCGGTTTGATCAAATGACCCTATTTACGGGCTGGTTGCCACTTCATCGATTTTCCTTTGAACAACGCTAAAAAATAGTTAAAGTATTGTGAAAATTTTGCCGAGGCGGCTGGAAGAATCCGTAGAAGTTTGGTCGCAGAAATGTTCCTTCTCCTGCAGTAGTTGAAAATTTAGTAACCAAAGTTTATCGTATTACAGATATACTTACATTAAAAAACTACTTCATTTCATTCGCAGCAATGTGGCATGTCACAAATCAACATGCGTCGAATTTTGTACAAAGATCTAGACTTTCATCCTTACGAGGTCCAAGTCACGCAAGACTTGAAACCGACGATTTGATGCAAGAAGTCTTTTCGGAGTCTATCATGACAGTCAGTGATAGTTTTATTAGGAAAATAATGGAAACTACTGCAGTTGATCGCTAAAAGTCGAGGTTTGTGAAATGATATCCTTATTGCGTAAGCAGTTTCCTTGAAACTGCGTCATGGAGACTTTAATTGACCGCCTACATCAAGTGACTTAACACCGCTGAATTTCTTTTTGTGGGGTTATGTGAAAGATAATGCTCCAGAAATGACTCAATTGCTCAAACGGAATATTCTTACTCCAATTGGCGAAATAGGTCCGCAATTGTGCAAAAAGATTGTGGAAAATTTCCTAAAGAGAATTACCATTTTTCGGTCGGTGGTTCGAGCGTTAAAAACGTTGTGAATAGTGTTTGACCTTCAGCTTTGAATTTTGCGACCGATAGACCATAGACCAACTATATTTGTGGAGAAGATTGACATCTTCTCTCTGTGGTTATGGTAGGGTGGAAGAACGTTGGCTTGGATCAATGTGAGAGATGGATACCGGTTGACGTTTGACCATATTCCTAACTAATGAGATTTTTCAGTTTCTCTCATTCTTGCGTTGAATAGTGGTTAGAGCCTACGCTAATGTGGCCTTCTTAATAATAATATACCGTCCCATATCCGTACAAGTCTCATGATTTTTGGACTAATCCTCGTGATTAGAATGAAGGGTAGAGATATTATATTTTTTTTGCAACAAAAGCAGATATGGCCATTGGAAGATATTGTTTTTCATTTTTAATAGCACACTTTGCACTTTAAGTTGGATAAACAATGAAAATGTTGCTATTAGATATAAAAATTACTTGTGCGCCTATTATTCGATATATGATATGAACATATCATGAATATCTGCAATAACAGCTAACTGATGAGAAGCAAGAAATTAATAGGAGAATAAACAAGCAGAAGTTCGGCAACAGTCAAACACTTAATGAAATCAAAACATTTGTCCAGAGGAGTAAAATTTAGAATGTAGAAAACAATTTTGAGACCGACAGCGCTGTATGGTAGTGAAACCTGGGTTCTTAATAAGAAATCAAGAGAAAATCTTTTAAGGTGGGAAAGGAAGATCTTAAGAAAAATTCTAGGGGGTAAGAAGACGGAGGAAGGCTATGTAAGGAGAAATAATGAGGAAATATATGCAATGTACTAGACACCAACAATAGACGAAGTTGTAAAAGCCAGAAGAGTGCAGTGGCTAGGGCATCTAGAACGTATGGAAGATGAAACGGCAGTTAAGAAAATAGTAGGGAGTAAACCTAACTACAAGAAAAAATAGGGAGACCGAGGAAACGATGGAGAGAGGCAGTGGCAATAGAAGAAGAGAAAAATGTAACGGATTGGAAAAGAAAAGCGAATGTTACTCTGTTTTTTTTTAAACAATATTGAGAAACCTACCCAGTAATAAGCTATAAGCCTATACAGATCTGGCTTGCACACTGCACAGGCCTACCTGTGTTGGACTTTTCTTATGTTATTAGAAATGAAGTCGGTTGAATTATTACATGTACATTTACGGCAGCGAATCAAAGAGAAAATTTTAATATACGTAATAGTGAAGAATCACCACCAGAATGAAAGTAAAAGGATTATTTTTGTTCACGTATGTAATTATACGCTTTTGGCGAGAATGGCCTGTCATGTCAAGCTTTTGTGTGTTTAAAATGTGTGGCATATTTTACGAAACCTATTTAAGTAGTAATAAAGGAAGTTTCTGTAGCGGGTATGTTTTGATACATTTCGCGATTAGTTTATAAATTTAATTTAGGTCAAGGAGAGAAAGGAAGCTCGCTTAATTTATCAATGACCGTGAAATCAGGTAATGGTTGAGTCAACGGTGTGACTACTGCAAAGAAAAAGAGTGATTTAAAATTAACTTTGCAAGAATGAATTCAAATTTGCCATATATTTTTATTTAATATTCCCATTTATTTCTTCGGTGTCATATAAAAATTGTATTAATTCACTTTCTACTTTGATTGTATGATTGTAGTTTGTAATGGTTTCACTTCAGCCTTTTTATATCTTACGTAATTCATAAATAGATTTGTTATTGAAGCTTGAAAAGCGTTTTTGCTGATATAACTGAATTAGGTGCAAATGGTTTTTTTACCTAAATGTTAATATTCGTTTATAGATATGTATATTGAAAAATAATTAGTTAAATATAAAAAATCTCATAGGTGTTAAATTAAATAAGGCTGCATATTTATTTAATGAATTAAGGAGAAAATAGTAACTAGTATCTTATATGACGTAACTTAATGTTACACTTTAACGTTCTGTATGTCGCATATAATCTTGTAATTCAAACAACGTAATATACCGATGATGCTAAAAAAACGTTAGGTATATAAAGAGAAAACACATAGAATTTTCCTTGAAAGCATCGTTTTGTATAAATAGTATCCAAAATTTCAAACCATTTTTTCTAAGATGTTGTCCTATGTAACATAAAACATTATAATGTTAAGGCAACGTTATTATAGACATATTAGGTATATGTACTTGCATGTACATGTATATATGTACATTATATAGTTGGCAAAAAAAACATTTATTCGCATTCTACATAACCGCCTTTGAAATGGCACAGGTATCTTGGTTTATCCAGCTATATAATTTATTTTTAGGTACCGTGTAAGACAACTTGATTAGCGATCTTCAACAACTTCTCTTTTATCTGCTCTCACGAGATTCTAAAGGTTAAATGAAATTAACCTAAGTAATAAAAATTAAGACCGCTGTTTAAAACTCGTTGGATTTTTATATTCAACATGTAATTTTCATTCCTTTGATAAAATGTTCCAGTAAAGTGTTTCCGAAAAGGTTAAACGAATACGTATATTTTTTAAATAATAGGGTATTGCAGTGTTTCTGTTAAATTAGTTTTGTAGAAATGTTTTCGTTACATCGGTATAAATTATACCAAAAGTAGGTTCTCGAAAGGATAATTTCTGGAGTTTTATACTGCTTCTGATGCCATTCAGCATACAAAGGAACATTAAAAAATTCAGGAAGACTGCACACACACACAATGGATATTTTTGATCAAGTGCCAAACGGACAGCAGAAATATCAATTGTTTATTGTTTCATTCTTATAGCTATTTAGAGCGTGATGTATTCATAAGCATGTCATGTGTGAAGAATATTTTGCGTCGCATTAAGTAATGTCTATAGGCTGAAAAGATAAAAATTGAAATTTGATATCATAATAATTTTTGAATTTCCTTTTTTTTTGATGGACATTCCAGTGTGACAATTTGAAAACTTACAATGATTATATCTGAGGAATAAAAAAAACATCCAAGAATCCCTCGAAACCATTTCTGTAATATGGAGGGAGAACTCGAATGATGTATTAACTAACCCGTTCTAACCTACCCCTAGTCACCCCAACTTAATAATCTTAAATGGTCACCCCCGACTAGTGATCAAAATTTATTTTTTTCGTTATTAATTTATGTTGAAAATTATTTCCATTATTTTGCAACAGAATTATAAGTGTTTCTCTGGAGATAACAATATCCGTAAATATCGCTTCTTAAATAAAACCGTTAAACTAGACCTGTAAAAACCTATTAAAAAAACCAAATACACATTCGGAAACGTCTAAACAAAAAACAATACAGACTTGAAAATTTTGATAAAAAATTGCTGCCAATGATTAAAATTACAAATTTCGAATAAACCATGAGAGTAATCGAGTTTTATCAAGAGTACCTTTTTTGTGGTACCTAAATAATTTACTTCATCTAAATTATTTTCTTTCATTGGCGTAGAATTATGGACGGTGCTAAAAAACTAAAACTAAAGTTATACGTCGATGGATTGATATTACTCATACTTTTGATATGTCCTATAGCGGTGTCAACTTTCCAAATTTTGGTAAAATTGCATAAGGCGTTTTAAATATATATATAAAAAAACTATTTCAAAATTGCAAGTTCAGGGTCGTATAGCGCCCAAGCGGGACAACTTTGAATTAACATAAATTTAGTTAAATCGACTCATTTTGAGTCGCACTGTATCTGATGCAGCGTTATAAAGACCATTTAAGGATACTCTGTATAATGCATTTTTATGACCATTTAACTTAGCTTATTCTGTTGAAACCCACAAATTTTTGTCCTATTAGTAATTTAGCCGACAAAAATAGGACTGTAGTAAATTCGCTTTAAGCTGGCGTAATAAAGAAGTACTGTAGCCAAATGTGGCAATTTTGTAGAATTTGCGGTAGCGGATCAACCATTTATTCCAATTCCGTTTAAATGAACCTTAAAATTCAGTTTTAATGTAAAGCACATGCTTAAATGTTAGAAAATCATTATTGTCCGTTAATTAGTAAGGAAATTTGGTTGAAAAACAAAATAACTGTGTTTTGCTGTATCGGTTACAAATTAGTAATAATATAATGCATCTCGAAGGCTTCCCTTAGTGGCAATTTCACTAATTAATGAGGTCTTCCCTAATTACTGAGGTTTTTCCCTCTCTAACGGGCATTTTCAAGTTTTCCTCATTTCTGCATTAAATAATGCTTAGAAGTTACCATTGTCGCTCCTGAACGAAAATACGACCTGAATAATAATCTACTGCCCCCTCTCTCGCACAAGTCGCCGTTTTCTCCTCTAATCCTTGCGATTAGAAACAGGATTATAATTATGTATTATTAGTTAATGTTCTAGATGAAATACGGATTGATTAATTCGAAAATAAATTCACCAATTATTGACTGCAATAAATTATAATTTCAGCTAGTTTATATATACTCTAAATGTTTGTCATGGATAAATCATCATGAAATTACCAAAAATTGAATGATTTATTCACTTGTACTTTGAATTATAGGAGTTCAGGTTTGAGTTTATTACAAACTGGTTAATTCCAGTTAAATGACAAAAACAGTTTTACTTTTTGTAAGTATATTTATTTCCTAATAGTTTAATCTTCAGAAATTAGTATTAATTACGAAATTAGAATTAGGAATGAGGTCTAAAGTTAAATAAAACCAATTTATTGGCAGTTCTACGTTTCGTATTTATTCTAATATATATAATATTAATTTATTGGTATAATAATAATCTTTATAGTTAGATATTTGACTCAACTTAAAGGATGCCACCTGAACAAGCAATCCTAAAAATGCAGAAATAGGTCAGATCTCATCTATTGTGGTTGAATTTTCGAGTTACCACAGTTTCAAAAATGAACTTATATATTTATAGAATGTTTGTATTAAACCAGATTAGTAAATTTAGCTAGATTATTTTTTTTAGATAATTATTGAAGGCTCTAGCTTTGTCTATGCAATTATTTATTAGCATACCTAGATGTTTGGTATCAGAGAGCATAGATATGACTTCATTGATAGGAATTGTAGGAGAATTGATTTATATTACCTGAAAATACCTTTCTAATACAGTAAAAGGTAGCACATATCTTAACAATTTTCGGAATAATAATGTTGTATTAGCAAACAAGCGAATTTTAGCTACTGAGTTTAATAGAAAAAGAGAGAGGAAGAGATGAAATTTTAAAATTCTTTGTAATTTTTTCCCGAAGAAAGTGGAAAAAAAATTTGTTTAAGTTTGATAATTTATTTATAACGCAAAATTTACAATTCGTCATATCTCATTCAATTGCTGCACTAAAATCATACAATTTTCCATGATATTCAGTTGAATGTCTTTGAAGTTGATATTTATTGCTCACCACTTTTAACATTTGTAGGCCATCAAGATCGAGAAGGCAAAGGGATTAACACTGAAAGATCTAAAGACTGCTGTTATAATGCAGTAGCAAAATTAACAAATGTAAAAAGTTTACCATTATAAACGCCTAATTTTTCAAATCTTGAGTCGTTGATAGCAGTCCAAATAATTTTAACTATCCTAACCGGAACGTTCTGAATTGATCCACCAAACACAGTTACACTATAAAATAAATAACTATTCTTAATATTGCCTGATGTTTTTACTAAAAGAAAGTTACCTCGAAGGTTACGTTTTAAACAATATTTTGTTTTCAATATGAATCAGCAAAATAGAATATTAAATGAAATAGTTGTTGTGTCACTTGTTGGTTGAGTATTTCTTCACGACCATTTCAAGGTTCTTCAGTATAATTATTGGTCTCTTTATTATTTATTACAAGTGTTAAGTACTCCAATGATTAAATTCTTATAAATATTCAGTTGATCATATCTACAATAGCAAATCTTATCAAGAAATCAGTGATATTTATTATTTATGGCAAATATAAATGATGCTAATTGAACAAATATATCTATGGATTATAGTTAATGTTTTTCCCAACAGTTTTTTGTTGGTTTTGTGTTATGTAACCTATGTAAACATGGGCGATATAACCCACAATCATCAATGCAATTATATTTTTACTTCAGGTTACTTCGAAAGCTTCACCTGTAAAAAATTAAATTTGTAAATTTTCAAATTAAAACTGAGAATGACAAAATTCGTAAATAAATTAATTTAAATTATATATTCTCCAGATACAAGAATAAATTTAGATAAAACCCTTCAGGTTGAAGGGGCGATTCGTCTTTGTAATGAATGCAGAATAAGATAACTGGAACTCTGTAATTACCTCAGTTAATCGAGCCCTGTACAAAAGCAACATGCCTATTAAATTTCGTTTAACCAGCAGGTAACGCCTGGAAAATATTGTACTTCGGAATTAATGGTTCCCAGAAGAGAAAAAACGATCACCTTCCCCGTATCAAATACCTACGGATACAAACACTGCTATCTTAGAATTTTGCTCAAATGTGTTCTTCGAAAGTCTGTAAGTCATAATTCCTGCTATTATTTCTGATTAAGAATAAAATGTCACAGCCGTACAATATTTAAAAACAATAAGCAGGTTTGGCAATTTTTGTATTTTATTGAAATCAACTGAATATACATTGGTAGCGTCTGGAAGGTCAATGGAAGATTTTTTTAAAGATCTTCCAAGAAATTCAGCTCAATGGAACCAACTTGCGCTAAAATAGTTTGCCGTATCTTTCTTCCAGATTTGTAAATTTCAGCTTTTTCCACAGGCATCGCCTGTTTTAAGTGACACTTTTCAAGTATACTTATCTATATGTATGTAGGTGTATCTTTGTACCTATTATCTGGTTAACTGGACTTAATTTATTTTTTATGTTATAATGCTTTTTCTTATAATATAATTATAAAAATGAATGTTGATCTACTCTTATTTTACGTTGTACAAGACTATGACGAATAGGTAGAAGCATTGATGCGTTGCGTTGAATATTGTTCGTATTGGTCGTTAAAAAATCAAACACAATTTGTACATTTACTACTGGTAAATTATGCGAATCGGCTTTCTCATATGCTTCCTGTATTATACTATCAAATTTGAATAAATGCAAGCTAAACTATCAGTTATTTAATTATATTACACACGCATTGTATTTCTTAAAACACTTTAAATTTTCTTAAAACGTATCTCCAGAACAGACATTGTGTTGTTAAACACAATGGAAATACTTCAGGTAAGTTTTATTCCAATTCTGGGGTGCCTTAGGGTTCCTACTTGGGACCATTACTATTTGTATTATTTATTAATGACGTTCCTACTGTTTGTCAAAATGCTTACTTTATGATAACTTAAAATTTTATAAAAAAAATGAAAACAAAGAATGTGTGGCACTACAGAGAGATATAGATAGTATTATTATTTGGAGTGTCAGTAATAAACTGCATTTTAATTTGAAGAAATTCCATATAATATCTTTTTGTCGCAAAAAAAAAACAAAATTCCATTGTGTTTTGACTACAGTATGAATGGAAAACTTATTAAACAGAACTTTTAGTATTAAGAACCTTGGCCTGAAATATAGCAGTGATCTTTCTTTTGCAGACAATATTCAAAGTATTATAAATTCCGCGAATAGAATGTTAAGATTTATTATCAGACAAACTGCAGCTTTTACAAATATCCAAACATTAAAAATTCTCTACTTTACATTAGTCATAACTAAATTTGAATTTGCTTCCACTATTTCGAAAACACAGCCCCAATATTATTTGAGCTGAATTGAAAAAATATAAAATAAATGTTTGCGATACCTTTACATTAAAAAATATCATGTACATAAATAAATATTTGACCCTACCCTTCTCGCTTTAGCAGATAAGTGCGTTACAGAGTCAGGGCGGAGCTTATAGTAGGATTGTGACGTCAGACCAATTAGAAACCGTTTTCGGAAACCAGATCTCCCTAAAAGAAATACTATAGTTTGACAATTACAGGTGTTACATATATGTTGTATGAATGAATCAATTTTCTAATTTTACAAAGATAATTTTTGCTTGTATGTCCAAAACCCACCTATTATGATATTGCCAAGTTCAAATATGGTGTACGTCGTACACGATGAATGTTCTCCTAAAATATATTTTACGAATATTCTTGCATACAGATATAAATTCATATTCACGTATTCCTGAGAATAAGTTTGTAAATGCTTTTCAGAATTATCGATGATTTTTATTCAGTTCAGAGAAAAATGTTATTTCTATGAAATTTACCTGTATTCAATAACGGTTTCAAGATTAATGGATTACATAGAAAAGTTGTCTGGAAGGCTGGTAAAAAATCGCGTACTATAAATTTATTTCACGGGAAACGTTCAATACATTTCCCTCACGTATATTCCAGAAAGTTAGTCTAGGACTTGAAATTCTGGATTTGCTGGAAAGCTGCAATTATGTCTTATAAGTTGCATATACAGAAATACATAGTGACGGATGGTTTCTATAAATGTGATAAGAAGGCATAATTAATGTATTTTATCCACAAGAGAGAAAATATTAAACTAAGAAATAGTTGGTATGTGTTACTGAAGTTGTTTTAAGCGCTTTGTTTATATACGCAAATCTTCAACAAATTCATAGTTGTTTCCCGAAGTCTAAAAAAATCTGAATAAGTTGGAAAGAATATCTTCACTATGCCACTTAGGTATACAAGATCCTCCAGGATATAAAATAGTTTCCAGACTGACAAGTCATTTAAAGTAAGATATATTTTTATTCTATAAAAAAAAATCTTCCATATACATGTCAACAGCACATTGAGAAAATTGTATATGGCATTATAAACATTATCAGAACTCGCAGAATTCTTTTAAAAAACTAGTAATACTTTTAAATTATTAAGTATTTTTCACTGTGATAAGGTTTTCATATTCTGTAGCGTATTTTTCCCCAAAAGTTAAAGACACTAATTCAATTTCAGCATTATATTTTAGCAATACGTTAATAAGAACTTCCCCCTTTTTTTGTGCATCTTTCGATACAATTCTTTGGCCTTGAAATAGCAGCCTTAAGGACCCCGTGCTTTTGAAATGAAGTTTTTTGCGAAGACAAATGATTTTAAATATTTAATAACTTGACCTAGCAAATAAGAGGAATATTATCTCATATCACCCGGCTATTTTATGGAAGTATTTTTATTAGCTTTTTATATTTGCCGTGACTTGCCGAAATGTTCCAAAAAGTTTTTGACGAAACGGCGTTGCGAAAGTCCAGTTCTCGATCTGCTAGCGCAAACATGTATATTTAAAATAATTAGAAGATAATCCGCATAGTGCGTTCTCTCCTTAATAGAGCAAATTGTTGCAGACTTCACCGAACTATTCACTGCATAGATCATTCAAAGCATACAGACTGTATTAACATATATAACTCATGCAAACGCAGAACAATAGATGAATAGGTCGGGATTAATACAAAGAGAAAGGAATGTGGATTGTCTGATTCTGTGATTCTGATTTAATAATGCAAAAGAAATGACACAGTCGTAGACGCTGCAGCAACAGTACAAAATTGTACCATTCAAAATCATGTATCTCTCCCTGAACTAAATTTAACTAAGCGCAGAAGTAAAGCAAGTAATTATCTACTTCAGCGAAAATGCTCAGATATGTAATGTAAATACAGAGTGCAATTTTAAAGGGTCATGCCTGAATGTTAAGCCTGGTCTACACGTAATGTTTTGTCGTCACCCAACTTTTAAGCCTAATAGACTACTACACAAGAAAAATAATTCTAAATTGATCAAGATTTACTACTTTCCTCCATAAAAATAGTCTTCAATGTTACAAAATCTTATAATACCAAAATTTGTTAATTAAGAGTAATATAATGACTTCTAAGTAAAATGAAATATATGTCAATTTATACAGTTGGAAATTACATATTGTTTACCTATTCTATGTTTTCAAATGCTAACATTCCAATAACGTGTAAGACGAAGTTATAATTTACTTAATTTCGCCTTGAAATCTGTCTTCAATATCCAATGATTTTTTAAATTATTACAATACAATTTACATAGTTATTACGAAATTGTAAAACTTATTTTGTCTTCAACTAGTAGTTAAAAATAAGGTAATAACTAGTTATTTTGCCCTATTAAATCCTCCAATTGGATAAGTTCTATTTGTATTACAATATCAACCTATTTTCAACTTTGTTGATAATTTCTAAAGAATATTTAACCATTTCAATTAACCTAATAAAAATATTGTTCTATATTATGGTACAAATTTACTTGCTAATAATACTTCGACGTAAGTATGTCTTATAAAGATTTTTTAGGAAACAAGCTTCTTGTTATATGTATTCCGACAGACCTTCAAGTAGTAGAAATTGTTTTGTGTTTTGGCGATCTGCAGTGAAAACCAAGCCCTACATAATATTACAGAGTTGTAAAAAACGAATTTAAGCCAACACTGCATTATGTATGTATTATATTATGTAAATCAATCTAATGATAATATATCGATAAACACTTCATATATAAGTATTCTTATGATTGTTATAGAGTCAGATGAATTCAGTAGTGCACGTGAATTGAAATTCGAATTGAATTCGAATAAATTACCATAAAATATCTTCATTTGGAGGAAATCTCAACCACAAAGTTTCCTGTGACGTCAACATTGGCATAGGCAATCTGCCCTGTAGGTTAAAACTTACAGACACATTGATTTCAAAGTTGATTTTATTTGAGCGGCCATGTTGTAATAAACACTAAATGTTTTGTTCATTATTTCTAATTGATTACTCATTAAAATTATGTTAATATAGATAATATTAGTTAATACATTTATGACGAAAGATTATTAAACACATTTTATAACGAAGTACATTCAGTTTTTATTTTAGGTTATTTTTCAGTATAGTAATATTATTAAAAAGCAATAGTAAAAATGTATATTTATAAGTTGCGTTATTTTTATGAAAGTTTTGTCATGACATTATACGAAAAAATTTCCTGGGTTGTACAATTCGATGAATGGAAACCAAAAATACAGACTTTATTGTATTAAAATCTAAATATCTATAAATATACTAACTCCTACTGTACTTGTAGTTTAGTAGCCTGATTTATAGTCTTTTTTTTTTTTCTTCCTATCCCTGTCCGCCATTAGAATGTATAAAACCAAACATATAATGTTGTCTCTCTCTGGCAAAAGTATGTCATATAAAGGGCATAATTAAGGTATATTTTGGTAATAATGTCTTTTATATTTTGAAATTTTAATATAAAATTGGTCCGTATTTCTTTTAGGTCCAATTATCTTTTTAGAATAAAATTCTTGCCGACCAATTATTAACTTCCATATTACTTTAGTTTTTTCCCCACATAAGGAAAAAGGCCAACGAATATAGGTAAACTTTCCTTATACGGAATTGGTCATAAAAAGTTTTTGACCAATTCAGAGGTCAAGTTAACGTAATTTTAACTCTAATTGTTTGTTGGGCAGTCTTACATGATCATGCAAGATTTGTCAAACAATACGTTATGTGTAGACGACAAGTTGAAAGACGGATGGGCTGAAGCTTTGTATACAAGCAAGACGGTAGATAAGTCATTAAAAGTTAAAAAAGAGTATATTTGACAATTTACTTTAATTATAACAGTTGCAAGTTGCCATGTTTTTACTCAGAAATCATAAATTTAGCGAAAAAATTACAAAAGATTTTTTTTGTTTAGAATAAATTAGACTGAAATTAATTTTTAAATAGTAAGATAGCAGTAAGAAAAACAGTTATATATGAAACAAGTCTTAGGGGTGGCCTTTTCGACCCCTTATAACCTCAAATTAACATATTGTTTACTGAATGCCTTCTCGATAATCTACTTAATTTAATTTCTGTTGCATTCTTGGAAAAAAATTAAAAATTGCTTTTATGGTACCCTCTGTAAGCAGTTGTATCTTCACAGGGGATGTTGAAATGAGATCTTTTTTTATGAAAGATCCACCTTATTTTTCCACAAGGAATCTCCTGAATTTTTTCGCAGTTATTTATTTACACCTGTATTATACCTTAAATTTGTCGTGAATGAGGCTGTACACTTTACGTACGGAATACTTACTATTGATATAAATTTTATATGATATAAAGTGACAATAACACATCATATCATATAAAATAAAGGTTTCAGTTAATATATTTTGCAAGCTCAATAATCTAATAATCAAGTAGAAGCGAAAGAAGGCAATTTGGATTTGAAAGTGCAGCCTAGGAATTTGTTGTGTATTCCTCAGAATTGCAGAAAAGCTTCAATTAAAATTGAGTAAGACCTATACTTTGAAAGTGCAAGAGTTTTTCAGACGGCTTTTGCAATACACTACTGTTCAGAGTGCATGCCTACATGTAAGAAACTTGCAAATTGCAGAAAAATTTACACACTATAAAGCGGATTTAACAATTCCAATGATGGATATAAATGTTAATTATTATCAACCCTGAAGAATTTATGTGAATCCGAGCAGTGGCATAACGCAAAATTACCCCCACAATTTGTAATTTGGAGTCCCATCCCCAAACCCCATAGAAATCATCAAATATATAGAATTCTAGAAGCCTTTACATTAGGCACTGAAAATAGTCAGACTATGTAGGAGCTTAGAAAGCAGCCATCTAGGAAAAACTTAATGTAAGCTGTTGGTTATACTGCATTTTAATCCCAGCGTACAATTGAAACCAAAACAGAATGTTTGTAATTGGGCCATAGAAAACATATGTTTCTACGAATTGGACGTAAAATTTTCATATTTTTAAATTTCCCCACATTGGTGTGAATCTATTCCGTCAGTACAACCAACCCATAAAACCTAAGTTACTGCAATATTACCAGACGCATTTTCTCCATAGGTTGACTATGGAGACTAAAAGCCTAGCAACCTCAATTTAAAAATTTCAAATGCAACTACCCCACTTGTGGCACATCATTTTAAAGCCATTGCGAATACAGTGACGTACCGTTTTTAGAAATCGGTTGAGATTTGACAGAATTATTGGTTACAAACGAAAATATGACAAACCAACTTACGCGTAGTAATTTCTAAACAAATGCCCACCACTAATAAGTTTTTCATCTACTACACATGACCGCATTACCTAATTGTCAAAAAGTCAGAAATGAAATAAAAAACCGAAGCAAATAAAACTAGATACTAAAATAGTTATTAGTAGAAGATACTTAAGTTTATAGGAATTCAGACATTTTCAAAATAACAAAAAATCAGTACTACAAAAAAAGTCGGTGTTATTTGCTTGTGACCAAGAAATCGTTAGTTTCAGCCGTTATTGAAAGTATTAACGTGTGTTCGAAATGGTTTATTCTATCGCGGAAAGAGTAGAAATTGTTGCAATATATTATCGAAATCACGATTGCGCTAAAGCTACAGCACGAATTTTTAATGCCAATCATCCTGAAAAAAATGTAAACCACCAGTACGTTAAACACCTGATTGACAAATTTGTTGCAACAGGTTCGCTTTTAAACAAGAAACGTGAAGTAATTGGGCCAGTTCGAAATGAAGCAGTTGAAGTGGCAGTTTTGGGTCATGTACAGATGGATAATAAGCAATCTATTACAACTGTGTCTCAAGCTTCTGGCGTATCCCGTTCCAGTGTTCATCGAATTTTGAAAAAAACACAAGTTTCATCCATTTAAGATGACGCTGGTTCAAGAGTTACATGAAGATGACTTTGATCGCCGTAACCAATTTTGCGAATACTTTAGTGAACAACTTCTACTGAATCTAAATCTTCTCTACAATACATGTTTCTCCGACGAATGCACATTTATGTTGAATGGCGAAGTGAATAGACACAATTGTCGTTATTAGAGTGATACTAATCCGCATTTAATCAGGGAATTTCATACTCAGACACCTCAAAAATTGAATGTTTGGGCAGGCATTTTGGGCGACCATCTTGTTGGACCATTTTTCATCCAAGGTAATCTCAATGGAAACACCTATCTAGAATTATTGGAAAGTACAATTGATCCTAGGATAACAGAGATTTTAGAAAGTGACGACAATTTACTAGAAAATGAAATAACCTTCCAACAAGATGGTGCGTCCCCGCACTATGCTGCTGCTGTGCAGAAGAGGTCCCGTCGAATGGCCACCAAGATCTCCGGATCTGTCCCTTTGGACTTTTTTCTGTGGGGTCATTTAAAATCACGAGTGTACGCCACTCAGCCGGAAACATTGCAAGTGCTACGTCAGAGAATTGTAGAAGAATGCCGATTAATAACTGCGGATGTCTTTAATAATGTTCGAACAGAATTTGAAAACAGACTGTATTATTGTTTGGGAGTTAACGGGGGTCATTTTGAGCAATTCATCAAATAAATCTGATTTATTATTTGCTTCAGCTTTTTTATTTCATTTCTGACTTTTTTGTAAACTGATAGACACATCAATAACAATTAGGTAATGCGGTCATGTGTAGTAGATGAAAAACTTATTAGTGGTGGGCATTTGTCTAGAAATTACTACGCGTAAGTTGGTTTGTCATCTTTTCGTTTGTAACCAATAATTCTGTCAAATCTCAACCGATTTCTAAAAACGGTACGTCACTGTATTTGCAATGAAAAGGGCTTTAAAATGATGTGCTACAAGTGGGGTAGTTGCATTTGAAATTTTTAAGTTGGGGTTGCTAGGCATTAGGGGGATGAACATATCGAGTTGGCTTGACTGTCAAAAAAGCTCCCCCCAAGAACAAAAATCGACGGGTCTCGGCGAATTTTGAAATATTCGGTTTTCCAATTATAGGAGGGGTCAAATTTTCGTTGGTATACCCTGTATTTTATGATTTCTATGCAATACCCACACGAAGTGCCTTAAAAATATGTCTACTCTAACCCTTTCTCGTATTTGACTGCTACTTATTTTGCTTGGGTTTGACAACCTTGGCTGGGCCTCCAACATGCCTACCGCGGGGATGTGTACTTTATGCTCATGTCAATTCTGAATTATTTTAATTATTTAGAAGTTTAACGGATAGTTAGGTGTTCGTTAGTATTGATTCACCTCCACTCAAGAATGTCGGAGTATTACGGGAGTTTGCAGCATATTTATGTAACGTTATAAATGGAAAATAAAATTTAGTAGATTTTCCGCTCGCGCGGTTTATATCCTTCACCCCTGCGAAAAGCGGTTTACACACAGCTGAGTCTGATATCGATTATTCGAAAAGTTGCTGACTTCTGCTGAGGTCACTTCCATGACTGGTATACGAGAGTAAGGGATGCGATACAAATTGAACAAAAGGCGTCGGACAACCTTCTGATCATTCATAATTCTATCATTGTATTGTCAACGTCAACCTTAATGTGAAATATTGTCAATACGGGAAAAAATACAACGAAATATGCAATAATAAAATGTATTCAAATATATAAAGATGATGTCCGAAACGATGGACAAAATTTATGATAAAATATCGTTTATGTATTCAGGTTGCAAAAAGTAGTTAAGAAAAATGATAACCTGATTACATGATTTGATGTTGAGCCGCTTTTAACAAGAATTAGGTAGATATATACTTTTATAGATTGATTATTACAGGATAAAAAGAGAAAGAAAAAATATTTGTTTAATCATAAACATTTATCTAGGAGTGTAATAAAAACTGACTTATTAAATGATTAAAAGTAAAAAATATACAGGATATAACTTTAATTAATGGTCAGCTTTTTAGGGGTTTAGTCAATTTAGTACCCATATTATTAATTCGATATAATTACAATCAAATAAATAATCTATGTGCTCGAGCAGTGGACGCTTGTATCGCGCTGGCTTACCGTCATTATGGTCGTTCTAAATCAATGACAGAGAACGTAATTACATTGGAAAATAATTTTATGACAATAATTTATTTTTCTATGACTACGACATTCTATTTTAAAGTATCTGTTACTGGACGTTTGTCACTGATCTAACTTAGGTGAACACCTTCTAAAATAGGCGGTAATCTGTGGTGGTTACTGCAAGAAACCAAACGTCTAAAGTTAAATCGGCGCAAAGAGAATGGTCGAATATGCCATCTCTTCGTTGTATTACATTTATTTTAGTTTTCAGTTCATTGGTTTACGTTTACGGTTTATGGTGTTGGTAATGTGGTATATAATTTGCGATTTTCTGCGCAAAAATGAAGTTTTGTCTGGAATAAAAACAGAATTTGAATAGTATGTTGTATTTGGATCTTAGAAATTTATTTTAGTGTTAAGTGACAGTACGATATTTAGTTGCTGTTGATATTTTTTTATTGATATTTTTTATAAATAACTTTAATATTGATATACAATTTCTAAAATATCGTTTCTGTTGTGTAATATAACATTTCTGTTAGAGAATATAGCATATGATTGAATTTTAGAAGACACAGTCGCTACCATCCATAGGGACGGCTACATATTCTCTATGTTCCTTGAATTACTTACCTGAAAAATTTTAATTATGCGTGTATATTGTGTGGTGGAATTTTAGAGAAGTTGCTATTTTTATTTAATTATTTAGCTGAAGATCTTATGAGACCTATCCATAATCAAGACATTTTTTAAAATTTAAAATGATTATAAACATATTAAAAAAAATATGAAATTTATCATTTAATTTTATATATTATATCTTGCTATAAAGTAAATTTTCTTAGTATTGCGACATATCTGAATGTTGCTACACTGTTACCTTCTGTATAAAATTAAACTCTTCATTCTTTGTCATTTCTAACATTTAAATATAAAGTCTAATTTACATAAATCAACATGATTCACATTTTTGTATTATTTAACTAAATAATAGTCCAACCTACGACGAAGTTGAGTAGGTTGTGAGTTCAGTTATTTATTTGTAAAGATGAAGAAACAGTTCTAGTTACAATTCAAAACTAACTTATGTGAACATTCGACAATTCTGGATGTAAGAAAAGTAAACCTATAAATAAAATACAGGTTTGCCAATGAATATCAAGTTATTTTTATGAGTTTTATATAATTTGCAAAGCTGTATTGAGAGCACTATTTCTTTAACAAAATTTATGTAGGTAGGCGCAAATGCGGCCTGCTTAATAATAATATGCCGCCCCTTCTCCCGCACAAGTCTCCGACTTCTGGGCTAATCCTTGTGATTAGAATGAGGGGTAGAGATATTATTATTATTATTATTATTATTATTATCGTGAAAATTAAAATTTTTGGCGAACGTTTTATTCTTAAATTCCCGTAAAAAGTGTGGTTTAAAATGAGTATTAATGTAGACCTTAATTAATAATTTTAGGCAGTTTAATAGAATCTCGTTTTAATAAAGTAAAATATACTGTAAAAGTGAGTTGGTTACTTCTCTGTAACCGGTAATGTGTGACTCGATATAAAATATTTGTATATTTTTACAGAAACAAATTATAAGGTGCAGAAAAGACTACTTTTATTTTAACAGGTGATAAGTTGGATTTTTACAAACAGAAATAATGTGCAAACTTACCGCTTTTATAGAAAATGCTTAAAATTATATTAATTAGTGCGGAGGCAAATCCGACAGCGACGCAGACGACATATAGCATCCTGACGTTTCTTATTTCTTTATTTAATATGATTTACAATAATACTATTATACACTTTGCTGTTACTCAAATCAAAACAGCAAAACATAAACACAATAACGTAATACATCAAACTTTTTTTTTACAGAACTTGACTTGACAATTAGAACATAAGAAAAACCTCAATGGAAAAGCAAAACCAATGGGAATGCTTATTTAAACAGCTTTTGATAAAATGCTCATACATTGCGTAGAAATTATAGCTTACAAATGCCTATTGTTTAAAATAATGCTAATAGTTATGTATGCAACAAGTACAAAAAGTAATTGTTTATTGCACGTGACGTGAAATTGTCCAACGAGGCCGTTAGGCCGAGTAGGACAACACATCGAGTGCAATAAACACTTTTTGTACGAGTTGCATACAATTTTAGGTCAAAATTCTTCAATGTGAAGAAAATATTCACATCTGCCATAACTCATTTCGTAGTCTTCACTGCACTCCACTCCACAGGTGCTCACGCTCATAATACGGCCAGGACCGTTACTTTTGTAATTTTTTTATTAAATATTTGCAGTATACTATATTATGTAATTTTACTTCATTTACTGTCAGGTTTAAGATTTTTTCAACACTAACAAATAACATCGAAAAACAGTCAGTTCTGTGGATAAAAATATGCTTGTAACATATATTTAGGTGCTTAGTTCTAGATATAAAATTATTTATAGGTATGTGCAAACGATTGTTAAAATATGACGTTAGGATAACAACAAAGACGTGCTCTCAAACGATTTTTATGTTAATTGAATCATTTCGTGGCGATTTTAGCACGTGTGTAAAAAACCAGTACCGCCTGCAATTTGTTTGTATTACAGTTTTATTACAACAATTTGATAGCTTCAAATGTCTGGATATAGTCTACTAATCCGATGATTAATAACAATATCGATTCTTATAGACATGCAGACACGTGGGTTTTGCTAGCAGTTGGCAGAAGGTAAACAGTTTCAGTGCCCCATTATTACGTAATTCACCTCGCCATCCTCCTAAAAGGGAATAATTAGCATGCGAAAACAACCAATTATATTGAATTGATGGTATGATATATTAGTCTATAATAATTCCTGTGGGAAATGAGCTATCATTATACGGCTTCCGAGGGCAGGAAGTCTGAAAGATTAGCTCACCAGGAGGTTAAATTTATCGAATTCGGGCAAAAGTATATTGAAATGGAAATGGAAATCACGTAAGCGCATCAATATCTCTAAAAATCGAGTCGTTAGTATATCTTGGGTATAAAATTTAGTACAGTACAGTACAGTACAAAAAAAAATGTCTGGGATAGATTAGATTCTTTGATTCTTTAGTTTTTGTAAATGTTATTTTTTATTTTGTATCAATGACAGCTCAATTTCTGGATTCTTACTAGTTTTTTATACAGGGTGTCCACGTAAATATCAAAGGAGGGTATTCTATGGCTTAATTTAGGGAGGATCTTTTCTATATTTTTTTTTTCGATTTGGGTCCTCTCTGCAGAGATATTCGCGTTGGTGGGAAGAACTTAAAATTCGGTTTTAATTTTTTTTTTTTCAAAAACGACAACCTAAAATTTTGAAATTTGGTACGCGTGTTCTACTAATGGAACTACGTTTTAGCAATAAATTGTATTTTCACTCTTCACTTCGAAGTGATTGAAACAAACAACCTTTCCTAATGTTATGGCCAGAACTTTTTTCTAGATTTAAACATTTTAGGTTGAGCCGTTTTTTTTTAAAAAAACGAATTTTAGGCTCACCCCACGCGAATATCTGTAGGGAGGACACAAATCGAAACAAATATAGAATAGGCCATAGAATACCCACCCTCCTTCAATATATACGTGGAATTACGGGACACCCTATATGCAATTGTTATTAAATATTATTTTTGGTCAGACTAAATTAAATACTGTTTCGGCTTATTTTTCCATGAAATTTTCTAGAACAAACCTATTATTTACAGTATATTATGAGCATCACGAGTCGAGAAGACAATTTAGTTGTTTTTAGTAAATTTTATTGAAATTTAATATGTTAATACTGCTGTACCATATATCATGCACTCACTTTTTGGCTTTAACCTGACATAATTTGTAAAATGGTGAAAAATACTTCCATTTATTTATGTATACAGATACAGATAAATTGAGAATCAAATTTGATTGTAGTATTATAATTGTATTGGGTAGGTACTTGAATTTCTATATATTTTCCCATATTAAAAAAGAACGTTTTTATTAAGTTCAAACTGGATAAGTAATACCTTCTATGCTAGTACCTAAATAGTTATACTTTTACCTGTTCTATGGAGGACTACAGAATAGTATATTATTGTATATTAATAGTATATTTAGATCCATATGTTCTTCATAAATTTTGCAATTTATAAAAACAATTTCGAAAAACTAGAGGTCGACAATAACGAAAACCTTAATGTCGTAATATAAATATATTCCGATAGATAGGAATAACTATTAAAAGGGCTTATCATAGAACTCGCTTTTCACTCTTGCACTTTTACGATGTAATGGTGTGAAATGCAACATTCGTGCAAAGTGAAATTCGATGTATGCATTAGGTAAAGTATCCAGAGTATAACATTGTAACTTTTGCAAAAGTTTTGTTATATATGTTGTTTTTTAAGAGGAAAACAAGCGGATTTAAATAGAGATTGCTAGTCACAATTTGAAATTTCATATGTTTCAAAACTCACAGGAATAATTATGACTAATAATGCAGTCAATGTAAAATTTCGAAATTGGTCTATTATTGCTTCTAGATAAATAATACAAGCATATCGTCGCTCATATACTATAAACGAAACGTATCATTATCCTTGGGAAATATCAAAATTTTGCAAACAATTGAGATACATCACTTCGTGAAATTGACAGTTGGTTCGCTATCTGCTGATATAGCTCTTACAACGAAATTTAAGTTAAAAGAAAGTGTGGAATGAAAGGCAACCAAATAATGCATTGACATAAAATAACAAAAATAAATACAGTATTACTTCTGTAGGTTAATGCCTTAAATAAATTATCAACAATATAACGGAAAGCGTGCGTTGTGGCATTGAGTAATAACTGAATTTATTATTCAATGGCTGTGGTTAAGTTTACTTGTCTTCATCAAGAAGGTGAAAATAAAGGTTTTGAAAGTCTTTATATCTGATTACTGAAGTATTTCCTTCCCACAATGACTTTAATTGCATGCATTTCGTGTTACTATTTTTTCCTAGTGCAGAATTGAGACTTTAACTGAATTCACTTCAATAGAAATTTCTGTCGTTTCAGTGAGTGTCTTATATTCTGTTTGCAAGTGCCTTGAAACATATTTTCTAACTTTAAGTTCTATGAGATCGGTCCATTTCATAGGCTCACATGTTTCAGCTGCTTTTGTAGTGCGAACCCCCAAATCTTGAGATAATTTCTTAAAGACAATGAAGTCATTACCTTCTAGAGATGCAACAGTATAGGAATGGCGTCTTCGGGAAGGTACATAAACGTCACCGACAGTTTTTAAAGCTTTGGATATAGCTGCATTGTGTGCTGCATCCCCTTAATTTTGTCCATGGGATGTTTTGAAGAATCTGAATGTGATTTCTTCGATATTAATAGTATTGGTTATAACATAAAGCAACATTGTTGCATTAATAGAGTTTTTGTTCTGTCCGATACATCCGTCAGAAAATAAGGCAACAGATTTTATGATTTTTGTAACATATATTAGGAGGGCTTTATACACACAAGTACTAAACTCTGCTGACTCTCGTTTGCTGATGCTTTCATGCTACATAAAGCAAAAACAATCGCTAGTGGCAATGTCATACAGTGTGCAGTTGTAATTTGATAAACGATTTTTATAAAATATAGCACTTTCTTTTGATATGGGTAGATATCTTGCTACAAGTCAAAACTTGCACAGGCTACCTCAGCTATCTTTTCACGTCCTTTCTTTTTATACAGTGCCTTAATTGTAGTATTCGAGTTTATTCTGCTACTACTGTGAACAGGAAAATGTGATATAAACCACTTATTTATTTCTACTTACGACCAAAATAAAATTTCACGAACTGGAGTAACTTAAGTTACGTCGGTTTCTAAAATTGTACTTTAGTCAGAAACGTGTTACGCCGACAGTGTAATGTCTATTATTCTGAAAACTATACGGAATCGACTTACGTCGCTTCTTGAATGTGTAAAGCATATACTTTTGCTACACTAGACAAAGGGTCTCAAATTTCGATTTTTTTGAGTTACGTCAGTTCGTGAAATGGGCGATGATATTTAAAGTTAGTATGCATAATTTGATATTAGCTATTATTCCAAATTTACTTTTTCTTGCATATCATTACAATGCATATGGAAGTATATTATTCTATTTTATTTATACCAATAGCAAATCACGGTTCATTGTACAACTGCTATTCGGAAAAAACTTTAATTTTCGTGCAGCCAAGGGTAACTATTACTGGGCCTGAGGAATTTAAATTTAATTACGAGGGAATGCAAATTTATTGTGTTAATGTGTACTATTAAGGGACGGGTAAAGCTCTTGTATAAGCTTTAGTATGTACACAGAACTTCGGCTGAATCATTATGTTACCCTTCTGTTAACTTCTCAGTTACTAATTTCAGAGAATAAGCCTCAAAATTCTGTAAAAACTCTTTGTAGTGAAATTTTCTGTTGAGTAATATAGTATATTCTTTTCATATTTTTACTACCATTTTAAAATCCAAGAGAAATTATACATAAATGTAGAAATTACTTTTTTATTTATCATGTTTCAATGGTACCTATTAGAATTATTTTATGTTTACGTTGGCAATCCTGTTATGTATTAGGTACCACCGTTTAAAAAAATAGATAATAATAATAATACTAATGATACCGGTTTTATTATTATAAGAGTCAATGCGAATATCTTATTGTGTTGGTGAATCGTATAAACTGAAATTATGTGTATCTGAATCTACATTAATCTAAAAAATCAAATAATACGTGCAAATTCGGTATATTTTAATTTTTTGGAGATGGTTAATGTGTCATTTTGAAAACTGTATGTATGACTATTCATCCACCACATTTCGTGTATCTTTATGGGAAGAAGTCGAGAAAAAAATGCTTCACGCAACCTAAAAATTATAGAGGGTTGAATGATTTCTGGAAAGTCTGAGATTCATCTTTAGGCAGATGTTTGCTTGCCATTTTTTGAAAATGGTTACAAATAATCAAAAAAGAAAAATTGACGTAAACCTTTTTGTTTTAATAGTTACTTTAATACACACAACGTCAAAAGTCCCCCTCATTCTTGTTAAATAAATCTTTTTTTGTGAAAAGTTATGTTCGATAAACTGTGTACTTAGAAAATTAAAAACCAGCAAATGTGTGACATTTCTGCCAAAAGTTATTAAATCAAAAAGAAGTAATAAAGCAAGTTCTCTACTTCACTACTAGTCGGTATGACCTCCACCACGTTCCAATAGCATATTGACACGTCTGTGCATTGAGATCTCTTGCGGAATATTGTTCCATTCCTCTTCTGCCGCCACGACTAACTCATCTGCAGTCTGAGGTGGAGGAATATAATTATGAATGGCTCTAGCAACGAAATCCCATATGTTTTCAATATGATTCATGCCATGGTTGGCTGACTAATCTAATATATTGATATATCCAGTTTCGAGTGTCTCTTGAACACTTCTTGAGCGATGTGGTCGAGCGTTCTCGTCCATAAACACAAAATTTTCACCTAATTCATTACGTAGGGGGTAGATAATGGGCGTAATAACTTGTTCGATGTAAATTTGACTGGTCATATTCTGTGGTATACGAATTAATGGGGAGCGGCTGTTGAACATTAGCATACGGAGCAACTTCACGGGGAAAATGAAGTCGCTGTTGACTACCTGGTTCTCTCCAAACTCTTTGTCGATTGTCATCAGTAACCAGCTCAATTCTGGTTTCGTCTGTAAATAAGACCCACCGCCACTGGCGTAAAAGCCAACCCCTATGCTCTCGCGCTCACTAGAGACGGGTAGCACGATGCCTTGGAAGTAGAGTGGGGATCCGTAATAGTCTTCTAGCACGTAAATTTGCGTTGTGGTATGGAGTCGTCTTCGAATAGTAGGTGTCTATATAACACGGCCGATCCTCTCTTTCATTAGATACACGAGGGCGTCGACTACGTGGTCTGTTTTCCACTGTATCAAATTCTTCATATCTGTGTACTATTCGTACAACAGATGATTTAGGAATTCCCAACATGTTCGATATCTGATGATTAGAATGTCCTGCATCATGTAAAGCAGTTATTTTTGCTCGGGTAAACCCACGTCCTGGCATTATAATGTACAAAGGAACACTTGACTGAATACACTGCCAAACTAACCAGATCTGTAAAAACATTGATAATAAAGTAAAGATTCATGGTTTGTAATTTTTTATTGTCTTTTTTATTGCCTAAGTACATGTACTTTTTTACCACAATAAGAAAAACCACTAGGTTAATCGAATCATTTTATATACAGGGGGTCCAAGACTTTTGACGTTGTGTGTTTTATATAAATTAATACACTACCGACTGTTGCTGCCATAAATAACCTACATAGCCGCTAGCATACCAAACTGTTAAATGCAACATGCGGCAAAATAAATTAGTAAAATAAGGATAAGTGGTACCGTAGTTTCAATAGCAAACATATATCCATAATTTTATTGTATGTTATTCAATAAAACGACATACACTAAACGTGAATATTTTATTTTGTGTTACGTATTGCACTCTCCGGTGAACGTGGAATAAACGGATGAAATTATCATATTTCTTAATTAATGGGAAATTTTTTTAATTAGATGTCACAACTCTGTTGATGTATTTATTAGATCATTCCACTATAATTTGTAGATGGGATATATAATGGATTTTGTATTTCTCTTTACAGTTGTTAAAAAATTAAATTCTGATACACAAACTTTCATAAGGATTTCAGTGTTTAATAAAAAGTATATATTATATTTTTGCAGTAATGCAGCGAACGTTGACCATATCTTTATTTACATTTCAAGTTATTTTTTTTTGGAGTGGATGGATATATGTCGACGCTATCATAAGTGATTTATGGTTTCTTGGGTGTTTACATCGTTCTCTTACCTGTGTGTAATAATAAGAAATACCGATAAAATCTTGCAAGTAAATAGCACCGTTGTGTTCTGTGTTCATACATTATTAATATGTACCTCCACACTACGGCAATGATACATACATACCTATATAATAAATTCATGAAATATTACTATTATTAATAAAGTGGACACTAGTGTACACAATTATATCTGTCATATATTCTTCATAGTTCATATATTGTGAAATTATTAAATTGCATCTTTATTCAAAATATCAGTTTATGAATAAATCGACCTACTTCCACTTAAATAAAAAGAATCATCTTACCGAGTAAATTTTCATAAAAAAATTTTGCTGGTTAATAAAAAAAGTAGCCATGGATAATATTAAATATGCATATATAACAATTTTTAGAAAATCGAAGAATAAGCAAAAAGTTTACCTGCTGTAAAATTTATACGAAAAAATGACAGGATTTGTCCACATATATTATTTTAATTTTAAGCAAATTATTTAATAGCATAATTTGTGTTGTAAATAATAAGTATTTTTAGGATATTCAATTTACTGAATACCTTGTACATGCAAACTTAAAATTATCAGTAGAAACCTTATTTTGAAGATAGATGCTTACGTATCGAGCTGTCAAAAATAAGTGTCACTTAGCAATAGTTACCTATCATAACTATTGCTAAATGACTATTTTTGAAATAACGACAATTCAAATAGTCACATATTATAAAATAAAATATACTGTTTTTTTGCAACGTGAAATAAACCGTATTTTTCATTAATTTTGAACACTGATTCGAAAATGATGGCTAATCGGATATGATTACAATACATACCATTATAAAAACCGGCGACCATCATTCAAAGTTTATTAAAATTATTGTAGATATTTTGAAAAAAAAATCTAAGAAATTATATAGAATTTTGACATATTTCAACGAAATAAGAATAAGGACTCCATCTAGATCAGAACTATTTTTCATTTTGGATGGAGGTTCTTTATATACTATTTGCAATATTTACGCCTTATATTTACATCACTGTTTCCTTACCTGTGTCTAAATTTAGATCATTCCTCTCTTTCTTTCTGTTTGCATGTAAAGGTAACCTTTAAAACTTGTACTTATCTAACAAGTTAGTCTTGGTAGCTGCTCAAAGGCAAAGTATAAACAAAGTTTATTCCAAAACTTTGTAGGGTGTTATGAAAACTCGCCTCGCGTTTGAATTCCTGGCTTGTTATGCATCAGGGGGCTAGTCCTTGCAAGCGCATTTGCAACCCATTATCGCCGTCCAAAGAAGTAGAATATCTTTGGAAGGTGCTATTATATCCTATCGGTTGTCTCAGGACACTTGGATATCACATTTTCTGGATGAGGTGGTTGTTTTTTTAATTAAATAAGCGGCCAGAATTAGTGGATTATCTAAGTTAATAACTTACTTTTATACAAGGTATCCTAAAACAATGAGAATAATGTTAGGGGTTGGTTCAAAAACGGAGAGTTTTTATGACAAAATGTTTGAAGCTCGGTTTGAAATTTAGATTTGTTACACTCATTATTTGTGATATACTTATTCCACGTAGGTACAAAAGTCTGGAACCTTAACAGGTTTTTATAGCCCTTATTATATGGCTAAAAAATTGGTTATTGATTTTATTTCTTCTTTAGGGAGATAAGAGAAGTAATATCACATTTTCTCAAATATTTCTCATGACTTAAATTGATAACGGCCTTTTTTAGAAATAATCAGAAAAAATAAATGCACTTATTTATTTTCTAATGCTAACAAGTTTTGGGTTTTTTATATATCTCCAGTATCTACATCACGGGTTGACACATTTGAATGTCAAAGGGGTAATATTTAAGTGAAAAGTTTGCTGAAAAAATAAATATTATATATCTATTGTAGGTATATACTTTATTTAAAGGAAATCAGATTGACTAAAGCTTTGAAATTCCCTCTTGATAATTTTTTTGCCCTTAGGGACGCCAACATTTACTGTCCCAATATAGCTATAGGTCAGAGGTCATAGAAAATAATTTGTATGACATATTTCTAAGAAGTTAGAATAACATAATTGGATTCTCTTTCTATTATAAAAAATAAATAACAAGCTCTTATATGTGAAGAAAAATAACAAGTGGAAGTATCGATATAAAAAATACTTGTGTTAAAAAAAATTAACAAACAAATCCTATACAGGGTGATTTTAAATAAAATAGCAAAAATGAGATCACATATTCCTTAGGTGAAAATAAACCGATTTAACCTAACATATCTATATCCCAAGTCGCTTAATAAAAAACATACAGGGTGTCAAAGTTAAAATTTTATTTTCGATATTTGTAGATAACTTCTTAAAAAATTCAAATATTTACTTAAAATTTGTAAACCAGAGGTTTTTGCGGGTGAGAAATTCAAATTTGTTTCTAATTTTGACGTCACTAGTAGAGGGCGCCACCTATGGCACATCATGTTTCTTTTAAATAGCAGAACTTTTTTGCTGCTTAGTGTATCCATCTGACTATATTATTCAGTGCACCGATTGAAAACTGTTATCGTTTCAGGTAAATTGACTTTTTTAATGAAAATATAGCAAAATGTTATTTGAAAAAGTTATTCCTAATGGTAAATTATGGAGATGTGCAAAATTTCAAAAAGATCGGCCTGCTTTGATAAAATCTTTGTACTTTGTGGAAAAAAATGGTTTCATCAAACCTCGCCGATCTTCTTGAAATTTTGCACGTCTTCATAATTTACCATTCTGAACAACTTTTTCAAGTAATATTTTGCTGTATCTTCAGCAGAAAAGGCACTTTACGTCAAACCAAAATAGTTTTTACTTGGTGCACTCAGCATTTCAAATAAAATTATTTTAAAAATGGTTACTCCTAACGATTTTAGCAAGGTATACCTTTTTCAAATAAAACAGGTAGGAGAATCAATTATTTCTATAGTCAGATGGATACACTAAGCTGCAAAAAAGTTCTGCCATTTAAAAGAAACATGATGTGCCATAGGTGGCGCCCTCTACTAGTGACGTCAAAATTAGTAACAAATTTGAATTTCTCACTCGCAAAACTCCTGGTTTACAAATTTTAAGTAAACATTTGGATTTTTTAAGAAGTTATCTCCAAATATCGAAAGTAAAATTTTAACTTTGACACCCTGTATCTTTTTTATTAAGTGACTTGGGATATAGATATGTTAGGTTAAATCGGTTTATTTTCACCTAAGTAATATGTGGTGTCATTTTTGCTACTTTATTTAAAATCACCCTTATAAACGATAGATAAACTAAAACGCGATTATTTAATAACAAATTTCAGTCTTTTATTTTTTCAATAAATAATAATTAAAAAATTCACTACATACCTAATATTGTTACTTGACGGAATAGTTCTGATTGCGATGACCATTAATATTGAGTATATTTTGAAGTATTTCTGAATTGTAGTAATTTGGTACAATAGTAACTACGCTTGGAAACATTTATAACTATTTTTATATATTTTTAGGTATTAGTAATATTGTGTGAAACTAACTACTCAGTGGACAAAAGCCCCAACCTGCGTTGAATTACACCCACAATATCTACCCATATATTCCTTATTATTAGCTTTTGTAGGAGATTTGATTTATATTAGCTTAAAATACCTTTCTGACTATTGTTATTTAAACTAGATACCGATTATTAAAATAAATTAAAATTTTAGTTTTATTACCCTATTAAATTATCGGAATTTAAATGTCAAATATGTCGATTTGTAGAATACAAGTCAATAATGGCAATAATATTAATGATCGATTTACTTCGAAAAAGAGTATGTTCATATACAGGATGATTGGGGGAACACCCAATATTCAAAAGAGGTGTTCAGGGGGCAAAAGTGAACAAAAAAGCCTAATAAACATATGGTCGAATATCAAAGGTTACTGAGATAGCAATGAAAATATTTTTATCCGAGTTAATTATTGTAATGCATCAGTAGAGAAAAGTGTTTATTCTATAAGTATTTTAAATTGTAACATTGGTTAAGATCTAATAAACCAAAATTAATGAATTAAGTTTTCAAATCTATCACCGCCCGCATCGATGCATGCATCAGCTCGTTTGTGGATTGCACGGGTAGCTAGCTCGTCGATGTCTACGGCGATGTCCCATTATGAGTGCTGTACAGTTGACAATCTGATCGAATAGTGCCTCTCTTGTGTTCACTTTTGTTGCTTATACTAATGATATAAATCATCCCCAAAAGCAGTAATCAAGGGGATTCAAATCTGATGACCTTGGTGACCAATTTTGAAAATCAACTAGGCCAATCCAGCGTTGTGGAAAGCGATTATTAAGATGATCACAACACTAAAATGGGCAGGGACACCGTCATGCTGAAAGTACATGTTTTGCCTATTATCCAATGGAACATCGTCCAGTAGATTTGTCAAATTATTATCTAAAAATTCTACATATCTAGCTCCAGTAAGACGACCATCTAGTACAGCTGGGCCAAGCAATTTATTATTAATACCACGCCACAAGTTAATGCTGAACAGATGCTGACAGTTAACGATGTTCATTGTGACAGCTATTTACTCCATCACTAGTGAATTGAGCCCCATCAGTGAAAAAAATGTATTTGTAAAGTGTATGGTTTGTGTTTATCTAATTGCAAAAATGCAACCGCAAACCATTATCACTGTCCTGAAAATAAAATATCGGATAATAACAGCTTTCGCAAAAATAGCAATAAAAATATTTCCATTGCTATCTCAGTAACCGTTCGATTATTAGGGATTCCTCTCCAATCACTCTGTATATAGAGCGTCTCTTATCCAAGTCTCTTGATGCGGTGCAACTAACCGATTGCTAACATTTGCAGTTTGAATGCGAACGTTAATTATTTGTATTTAATGAGTATCCTGTTCAGCGTAAATAGTGAATCATCTGAATATGTACGTGTACGCTTGAAAATGTTTCCGAAGTGTGTTTTATATGATGGCGGAAAGGAGAGGTCGTGTATAATTGCTGCGTAGTTCTAAAAGTGGTGTAACGGTACCCTAACTAAATATTCATGAATAGAAAACTGAAAGGCCACCTTTACAGCGTTAACTTCAGATTTGGGCACAATTGGGATTACTCTATACTTCGCCTTTAATCCAATGATATATTATTCAGCAAACAATACAGGGTGTCTGGAAAAGCTAAACCGTCAAACGAAGTTGCAACATCAATGTTGAATAATGAAACGAACCGCTTTATACATTACAAGTAATGATTGCTATTATTTGATATATAGTGAATTAAAGTGCACGTTCCTAGCTACAACTGGGATTTTTGACTTGCCCTTGTTGTTCTCGGGCTAGGCGCTGTGGGGGGGGGGGAGGAACGGGCAGACCCGCTATCGGTATCTCTGGGTCCACCCAAATATTGATTTGATTGATTGATTGATTGATTTGTTGGTATTACAACTGCTACGGTCGGAACTGTTTCTCGGATAGTGGTTTTCTATTGAGACGTTCCATAGCCGCCTTTGTAACTGGTCGCATCCTGTGGTTCCAAACGTTTCCCAACTCTTCACTGTCGGCATCTTCAGTGGTGACTCCGCAAAAGCGTCGCTACGACTGAGGACTGGCAGCAACTAGTTACCGAGGTCACGACATAACAACTCAGAAAATCACTATATATCAAATTAAAGTTTGTTTGCTTTTGTTAATCGTCGTTTTGTTATAAGTTTTGTCAGTTTGTGATATTGTTTAATACAAAATTTTTTTATAGAATTTTACTTTTATATTTTCCAAAACCAACTAATATTAGCAAAACATTTGTAATATTGTAATTATCGCACAAAAAAACAAATATTTCAAAAATAGATTTTTTACGCATACGGTGCCTTTCTAATCTAAAATATTCTGAAGTTTTCGATTTAATATTAAAAATACCAAAAAGGCGAAGATAAAAAAATATTATTAAAAATATCTCTCTCTCCAATGCGACGCCTATGGTTACAGTTACAAAATCATCATCAATCGGCTGTCCGTATAAGAATTAACAAATAACCTAAGTTTGATCTATCTAGCGATAAATAGTGATCTGAACAATAAAAAAAATGTCAAATAGCCATCTTCAAAGAGTTTTACCTCCCTTAGGAAACATTTTTGGATAAGATGATTTATTTCAAATCGGCATGAAATCATCTCTAGATTTGCTGTATTCGTGTGTTGGTTTATTTGTCGGACACCCTGTATTCATGTCTAGGTGTTTCATATACAGGGTGATTCAGAACGTTTGGATGTACAGGGGGACTCTTACAAATACAATTTTGTAAAAATGAAATAAAAAAGAGCAGTTCAAAAATGATTTAAAAATACACTTCCGCAAGGTACTGGAAACTGGTCCACTGTAAAACCTGATAAGGCGTATAATCGATAAAAAATTGAAATAAATTCCCAAGGAGAGAAATAAATTACATTTTCAACACCTATTTTAATGCAGCAAAATCAACTGCTTTTGCCGCTGTTGTTATTAATTATTAATAGAATTAATGTGTGGTTTTAATTAATAAAATAGTTTGACATACCTGATGTTACAACAACATTTTGGGCTCGTCATACCCAGTTTCACAAATATTTCTGCTTCTTGTCCGTTTTGAACTTGTAAGTTATTGGCAGCAGCTGTGATACGTTTGCGTAAATCATCAATAGTGTCCACTTCGGTGCAATATACTTGATTCTTTAAATATCCCCACAAAAATAAGTCCAAATGATTTAAAGTCAGGAGATCATGGCGGCCATGGTACCGTTCCTCCTGGTCCAATCTCTTGGTATTAATGCTTGGACACGCTGTATATGGTACGGATATAATTGAGCCTCGTGTATTCGGTTGCAAATTTCCCGTGTCACATCAGCGTTTGCACTACACTTGTATTCACTGCACACCGTTGTAAAAGTAGCTGCATTTGGAACATGTTTACAGGGAAATTGTTGTGCTAAAGCATTTTCACTTCAATATAAATTATAACGATATCCATCAACTGCGAGTTGCTATAGACGTAAGCCACTGATATTTGAAAAACTAATGTAAATACTTGCATCACAAAAATGTTAATAAGATAAGTAATCGGATATTTGAAATCGCCTAGATTACCTTTGAACTTACATTCCGTTGTGTCAAATATTTAGTTACCTATTATCTTTCAGTGTTTGTAAAGTGATACTTTTTGTCATCCTCACATTAAGACTTTTTTAATGACGCCTTTAGAAACGAACCGAGTTAAAAAAGCAATCTCCCGAGCAGCACCGTGTCAGAAGTAGATAAAGTTCTTTTTTGGATACACTTGCAGAAAGAGGGGTAGATAAAGCGAAAATATAGGAAACTTTTTGCCAGCTGTCGTTTTTTGCTGCATGAGTATTTATTTATCCAGTCCGGAGGACTATATTTCATTCTGATTTTGAAAGGGATTTGGTGGGTTATTAATTTTTTAGCCGAGATTTAAGGGTGGAATGATTTGAAGACGATCTAGTGGTTTGAAACAATTCTATATCGGTCACTTTAACGATTAAGTAGGTTTAACATATTCATAGCTTGTTCTGGTGGTCACTTTAAATAATTAAAACAGTTTTTCATCCATAGACATTAAAGGCGTAAGTGACAACTGTCAGGTAACAAAATGTCAGATTTACTGCCTAAGCATTAGAATCATTTTTACTGAAACTAAATTAAAAACTAAAATTTGTTCTGTAACTAAGATAATTTTATTTATTGTAAATACACACAACGTCAAAAGCCTTGGACCCCCCTCATTCTAGTTAAAGAAATCTTTTTGTCAGAAAAACCAAATACATTTATAAAAGTATATTGTTTTCTGAATCTTTTTTTGTTCAATAAACTAATAGTCGGTATAATCTCCACCACGTTCCAATAGCATATTGACACGTCTGTGCATTGAGCGGTTAACGATCTCTTGTGGAATATTGTTCCATTCCTCTTCTGCCGTCACGAATAACTCATCTGCAGTTTGCGGTGGAGGAATATGATTTTGTAATGGCTCTAGCAACGAAACCCCACACGTTTTCAATAGAATTCATGGCAGGAGGGTTGGTTGGCCAATCTAATCTATTGATATGTCCTGTTTCGAGTGTTTCTTGAACCCTTGCGCGATGTGGTCGAGCGTCGTCTATAAACACAAAATTTTCACCTAATTCATTACGTAGGAGGTAGATAATGGGCGTAATAACTTGTTCGTTGAACATTATTCCACCACAAAACTTTTCATTACCCCTTCATACGGAGCAACTTCACGGGGAAAATGAAGTCGCTGTTGACGACCTGATTCTCTCCAGACTCTTTGTCAAATGTCTTCCGTAACCAGTCTAATTCTGGTTTCGTCTGTAAATAAGACCCACCACCACTGGTGTAAAAGCCAACCCCTATACTCTCGCGCCCACTGGAGACGGGCAGCATGATGCCTTGGAAGTAGGGGGGACCCGTAATGGTCTTCTAGCACGTAAGTTTGCGTTGTGGCGTCATCCTCGAATAGTAGGTGTCGATGTAACACGGCAAAACGTACCTTGAATGTGTGCCCTGTGCGGTGTCTACAGGCATATTGCATCAAATACCGATCTTCCCTTTCATTAGATACTCGAAGACGTCCACTACGTGGTATGTTCTTCACTGTATCAAATTTTTCATATCTGTGTACTTTCGTACAACAAATGATCTAGGAATGTCCAACATGTTCGATATCTGATGATTAGAATGTCCTGCATTATGTAAAGCAGTTATTCTTGCTCGAGTAAACGCAGGAATTTCACGGCATTATAATGTACAAAAATTCAAAGAAACACTTGGCTGAATACTGGTCAGATTTGTAAAAACATTGGTAATAAAGTAAAGGTTCATGGTCTGCAATTTGTATCATCTTTTTGTGTGTTTTATTAATAGTGTAGCTGAAGTTCTACGAAAACAACGTCCGATATATTCGTGAGCATCTTTCAATTTGAGAAACGCATCAACTTGTTTTGGCATTTTCATAAAATATATGAATTCCTATTAATTGGTTATATGCTTTGTTTTTTGAATATTTAAAAAAAAATCTGTTACTGTCTATTTGTGTAGGACTTGCGGTACTACATTTCCGATATATGTCTAAATAGTCGCTTTTAATAAAGGACATTTTTTTCTTTGTTTTTGTAGTTGGCAGAAGGATCAGCAATCTATTTCCCATATCTTCAATATCTTCAATTTTTATTTGAAATAATTTATTATATGTTTGAAATGTTTTCTCGCTTGAAAATGATGTTTAATTCATTTAAAACCTACCATGATTTTCTAGTCTTAAATATAGGTATTGCACTCCGTGATTACTATCAAATTTTGAGAAATTTGAAGATCTATTTCTTGAAAATTGTTAATTTTTGACCAAGGGATTACCGAGCTTATTTATACTTTTAATAAGTGTGGTAGCATAATAAAAAAGTTTAATGAAATAGTGTTCGGAAATGCTGTGATTTTGAGATGCAGTTTACTAAATAAATACGTTTTTTTAATATACTTTAGGTAGGTAATTACTACTGCGTTATACTTAAATAATTCTGGAAATTTTTTGAAGAACGATTCCGTTAATTTTTTTTGTCTATCCTCTCTTAAAATATTTGTTAGTCATAGTTAATCATTTTTTTTTTGCATATTTCGCTTATTTTCTAGCTAATATTCTCTTAAAATTGTGCAGTTCACCCTATATGCATCTATTAGATATTTTTTCTTCAATATACCAACCCATAAAACTAGATATATTATGTATATGTATTTTCCTGTCGATACTCTGAATTATGTACCATCCCCTACACATCGAAATATTTCTGCTAACTAAGCGAACAGCAGCAACCCCGTCACATTTGTTCTTACAGTTTGAATAAATATTTTATGAGGTCACACGATAGTGCCTGAAACCTGAAACCCAGGCAAATTTCCTCGTCCAAGTAACGATTTAGTTAAATATTACAATGCAAAATAAACAATTTTCAGGACGTGATGTGTTTAGCGAGTATTATCGAAAGGGAAACTGCTGACAAAGATGCAGCTTGCTATAGAAATAAAGGAAACTGTATCCAGGATTGCTAACATAAAGCGGATTTTATTTTCAGCATTTCGAATACAGATTTTGTAAAGATTTAAAATAGATTTTACCCAGAGCAACGCATTCTTGTAAAGAAATTACAAACAGACAGAAGAAATTTAACTGGCAAAATTAATGAGTTTAAATATAAGCAAAGTTTGAATTAAAGGCTTTAAGCGAATACATTTGGTTTGCTATCGTTTTCTATATAATTTATATTGTTTTGGAAAGATTTCAAGACGTCTGTATTGAAAAATGTTTCTCCTAAATCGATACTTGTAACATTTTTTATTTACAACCGTATATGTAATGTTAATATTTCAAACTTACAGTGAAACAAACATATTTCTGACTTTGACATATATCCAGATAGAAAGTGACATTTACCAAGGTGGAAAGTGATTACTTTCCATCCAGGTAAATGTCAACATTCATTGAATAACCAAAATGCTTATTTAAAAAAATATCATTCTCAGCATATTTGATTCACATTAAGAACAAATTATTTTACTAAATTAATTGTAACGTTCGATTGGTTATAAGTGACAACAGAAAATTGTTAATTCATGCTGAACATCCTGCGTAGAAATGGTAACGTTTTTAGTACTGGAGTTTGGCATTTCGCCAGATATTTTTGTGACCATTTTAATCTGTCGTCGTACCCTTCCGCTACTGTGGAAGATTTCCATCCCCCTAACCTCTTCAACTGGAGAATATCAGTATCGCTATCAATAGTGTGGCTGCCGTTCTTCGGAAGCAGTGTTCCATGTATGTTTCACAATGCGGAAGCATTTAGAAATACTGGGACTTATCGAATTGTAGCCAAATGGCTGGCGAGTGATATTACCGAATCTTAATTGTAAAAAGAAGTTTTCATTTAGAACGAAATGCAACATATGTTTTAATTAACGTTACCCATTCTTCATTACTCACTGTAAATACACTTGAGTGGTAGGTTTTTGATGTTGGAATTTCCATGTGAACCTTATTTTCCACGATATTAACATCAGTCAATTTTATTTTATACAGTTCGTCACTTTGACACATGCATTTGATTCACCAATTATGAATGCAACCTATTGTCAAAATGCCAACTTGACGTTTTTTTATCTGCAATCTGGTTATAGAGAGATCTCACTCTGTTATTATCTCACGTAGTTATTTTTGTTACAAAAACTGTCACTTGCATTTAAAAGGTATGGTTGTAAATACAATAGTATATAAACTCGAGGCTCAAGAAGTCCTTTTCTCTCGACAAGAATGAAACACCTCGGTATGTAATATACTATTTCTCTATTGATTTTTAAGCTTTTCGACTTCTAGCTCATAATATTAAGTTGATGGTTGCTGTTGCTCATTCGCCTAATATTTTCTTCTTGTTTTCGAATGTTGTTATCTTTAATACGTCGATTTCTAAACGTCTCAGCGTCTTTCACTCCTCCTTCAATTTTTTTGTTGTCGGTTTTTTCGCTAATAGTTTTTCTTTATTCAGAATAATAAATATTTTATTTATTTCACATGTGTAGGATGCAAAATGGCGATATTTATATCTAGTTCAAATATTAACAATATGTATTATAAAGGTTTCAATAATAGAATAATAAACAATAAACAATTAAAATGTTATTAAAGAGAATAGGCGTTATTTAATTAAACAAAACAAAATTGTCAAAAAAGTGTACCTACCTTGAATTAACAAATTTGTTTTTACCATGTAAGTATATAGTAATATTATCTAAATATTTCTGGTTTTGGCAACAAAAATATTATTCCAAGCAGCCAACTTACAGCCTAAACGTAACATCCGCGCTGTTATTTTCGCACTGAACTGTAAACCGCAGTGTTATTACATGTTTCGTGTTGGAAACAAAGGAATTTAGTTAAACGTTGAGCATAAATAACTCGCCTATATTTATGAATTTGTAATATGTCGTTCGTAGACGCAAAGGCACAATTTATTATTCTGAAGCATTGTAATTCCAATTATGAAATTCTTTTCTCCAACACTTTCGTACAATAGGATTTGTGGGTAAAATTTTTCACGAGAGCGATTTAATATATTTTTTGTGATGTCACGTAACCCTCAATTTGTATAAACATTTTAATCTTTTGGGTGAATCCGGGTTAGTGAAATAATATTCTTCATTCTATGCAGTACTGTAGACAAAAATATATTTAGTTTAGAGTCTAAACACACTGTTCTACTAATATCATACAAGTAGTGAGTAATCATTATGTTATGTCATTCATTACTTAGTGCATCTAATACCAAATAATGTATTTATTAACTGCATATTTTACAATGTTATCTAACAGTAATCAAACTAATCATGTTTATAAAATGTTTTCTATATTTCATTTATGTTAATTATTCTATTCGCAAATAGTTTGCATTTAAATTGATACATAAACAAAGAAAAAAAAAAACGTGTTTATCTGTTCTGTATATTATTATTATGTGCAATTATTGATGCAAATAAGCACCGTATTATTGTTATTATATATTGCGGTTAGTAAAAACTAATCCCGAATTTTGCTTGTAATTTTATTTTCAGTGATAATTTTACATTAGAGGTCAAACCCCACTTTTTTTTACTAAAATCTAATTCTGTTTTCTGGACGTGCAATCATTATAAGCGAAATTCGAATATTTATTTCGAAAATACATTATGATTATACTACTAGAAGTAACAGAATGATTCAGAACTTCCTCTTTTTCAGAACTTCTAAAAAAATTTTTTGAATATACCGGAGGCTTACAAATACAATTTTGTAAAAATAAAATCAAAAAGAGCAGTTCAAAAAAGATTTAAAAATACAGTTCCGCGCGGCACTGGAAACTGGTCCACTGTAAAACCTGATAAGGCGTATAATCGGCGACTGGACAAAATAGAAATTCCCAAGTAAAGAAATAAATTACATTTTACAGCACCTATTTTAATGCAGCACAGTCAACTGCTTTTGCCGCTATTGTTATTAATTATTAATATAATTAATTTATGGTTTTAATAGCTTGACATATCAGATGTTGCCACAAAAGTCTTACCCGTCTTACCTAGTCTCTACAAACCAACACAAATGTTTGTTTCTTGTCTGTTTTCAACTTGTAAGTTATTGGCAACAGCTATGATACATTCGAATCATCAATAGTATCCACTTCGGTGCGATACATTTCATTTTTTAAATATCCCCACAAAAATAAGTCCAAATAATTTAAAGTCAGGAGATCGTGGCGGCTATAGTACCGATCCAATCTCCTGGTATTAATGCTTGGACACGCTGTACATGGTACGGATATAATTGAGCCTCGTGTATGATACTGCTGCAATACGCCGTGGACGTCCGGGACTTTCATCTCTTCCACGATTCGGTTGCAAATTTCCCGCGTCACGCCTGCGTTTGCACTACACTTGCATTCACACCAGACCATTGTTAAAAGGATTTGGCACATGTTGACCGGGAAATCGTTCTGCTAAAGCATTTCCACTTCACCTTAAATTGAAACGATACCCATCAACTACGAGGTGCTATACATACGTAAGCCATTTTTGTTATATGAAACACTAATGTAAATACTTGCATTACAAAAAAGTTAATACGATAAGTAATCGGATGTTTGAAATCGCTTGGCTAGATTACAGTATTCCAGCGCTGTAAAGGTTGAAACTACTAGAACTTCAATATTTTTTTTTCTCGGACACTATAAGGATTCTTTTAGATAAGTTCTGAACCACCCTGTATAAATATACTCGTGTTTGTGGAGGAACTGTTCTGTCCTGACTGATAAGTATGATTTTTTTACGAAAGGTTTAAGTTTGAAATTTTAATTATATCCCTGTCGCTATTATTTTTCATTCAAATATCACAAGATGTAGGTATTTAAATAATATTTAATGATTTTATATATTTTTTAAATATTAGTTAAGTATAGGGTATTATTGTTATTTATACTTAACATGATTACTTCTGTTATAGGTTGGTAGATACTTTGTGTTTTGAAAATGAAAATGAAATTAAAATTACGTGGAGAGATTGATGGTACAATAATTGCCAAGTATATTTTAAGAGGGCTATCAATCACCATCAAAAGTAAATATTCGTTTTTGTTCAGAGAAACCGTAATTATTAAATAATTTCGTCTATACATCTGGAAAAGTAATCTCAGAGTAAAGTGGTTTTAATATTTTCTCCCAAAGGAAGAGAAATAATAATAATTTTTAAATTTAATAATAGAAATACAGGTAAGCAAGGCAATAAGATGGGATGTTTTATACAGGGTGATTCAGAATGTATCCAAAATTTTTGAATATATAGGGTACTCTTACAAAATATAATTTTGTAAAAACGAACGAAACATATATTGTGAATCATCCTGTATGTTATGTTAGAAAGTGTCATCGAGTTTAATTAAAATTTGTGTTTGATACTGTCGGTGTCAGCTTCGTTCAGTATTTCACATATTATGCATTTCATTATGCTTTAGAAAAATTTCATGTTAAGTTAAGAAAAAACAAGATTTTTCTACCCACTCTAGCAGCCGGTGCTGAGTAACCGGATATCCTGCTAGAGGAATATGCAATCTTTGTTAATTGATTGCAGTCATGGGCGTCCACAGAAAATTTACCTGTGGAGGGTAAATATAAATAAAATAAAGGAACAGTGTAACGTTTATATTGACTTAGATATAGTTAAAATTCATACTTATTGAAACTATGGTTGATTACATATAATTTGATGATACATTTTTCCCGAGGAAAAAATTATGTAATTGTTTTGTTCCAATCTGTGGAACAGGATGTTAAAAAGTTTGAAAAAGGTAACTTATAATGTATATATTTCTGATAGAACTTGGCGTATAGATTGATTAAACTTATTTTGGTGATTCTTCTAAGCAAAGGTAAAATTTCACTGTTACGCAATTATGACAATCAGTGATGGAGATAAAGTGAGACCATGTCGCTAAGAAACTGGACACCACCGAGTATGTTGAAAAATTTGATCAGTCTTTTATTTAACCTTAAATAAAACTGATCTCTATTAATTCATTCAAGAAACCAGTAATTTTCGAGTGTTTTTTTAATTTTTTGTTTCGGTTAATAAATCTAGAGATAAATTTCTAAGAAAAAATTGTTATTGTATTGTGTCAGGTCAGTGCAGGTCGGAGTATTAGTCCGCAAAATAGTTTTCCACAGTTCCACCTAATGTAAATATGTATAATTTTGTAGTTAATTTATGACAGGCATTTTTAATTTAGAATTTTATTTCCAGACAGTGTGTCTACCTACTTCCTTGGTTATATTTATGCAGCGAAGTAGTGATAGTGTAACGTTAACGTAGTTCTGGCCTTTGATAGAGCCGGAGATGAGTAAATTGGAAAATTCATAATTAATGACAACCGGGTTGCATTACAGCAATGCAGGCAGCTTTTGCTTCATCTGGAAAGAGGTTAAATGTATTTACCGATTCGGAAGTTCCACCTACTATCAGAGCGGAACAAGAACCCACCTACAGTTTAAACGGAAATCCTTTGTTTGGATTTCCATGTTTTTTTATGTAGATTGTATTGTACAAAATTAGAGTTTTCAGCTTAAAATGATCCGAGCAGAAATCTCGGTGTTATAACTCGGATTTATAAAAGTATAAATTCTAATCAAATATACTATGAATAATTATTGGTACATTACAAAATACAAGATGATTCATTACGCTTTGGCAACTTAACACAACACCTTAATGGGAAATCCTTGAGAACTTAAAGTTCTCTGTTTGTTTCGAACAATTTTATTTAATATATTTTATTTATCTTTAAAAAATATTTTTATCATTCCTATATTAAGGACGCCTTATCGCATGAAACAGCTGGTAATGACAAAGTTTACAAAATGTACAAGTTGAGGAAGTACAAACGTTATCTCAGGTCTGCAATAAAAAAGAAATTAATAAACTTTTGTCTTAAGACAGTGAAGAACATAAACGATAAACGTGTATAGATAAAGTTTTGTAATACAAGTAGGAGTGTACACGCTCACCTTTCAATAATAACTTGGTTCAATCTCCATTTCTTGCTTAAAATTTACTTTCTACCAACGCTCTTTTACCTGCTTATCAAGTCAATATCGATGACCGGCTTGTCGGTGATTACTCTTCCTACAAATGGATAGTATTATGTAGATTGTGAGGACTTGCCAATAGCCATCATTGTCTATCTCTCATATGTATTTTGGACGTACCTTATTTCTCTTATACAAAAGTAATGAAAAGATATGAACTTTCCGAACGAAGTTGCATCACCGAATTTCTGTTAAAAGTAGTGTTAAAAGTAAATCAAAGTTTATTTAAATTTTGTTTTGAAAATTAATAAAACGTTTTAACAAACACATGAACAACTTTTTATTTTAAATAAGTACAAATCAACATTTTAACTAGTTATTACTATTAACATTTATAGTAAAATTAGAACAATTTGAAATTGTAATTCCCTTCGGAGTCATCATACTTAAGTTGGTTTTACTGTCAACATGTGTGACACATCTATTTTCTGTAGAAATAGTACTGGTAGTACTGGTGGTCTTGCTAGTAGTTGCAGCAGTAGGAAGTATTTGGCACGCAATTTCCATGTTCTGTTCCAGCGAATTTTCAATGTAGCCTTCAGCTACCGTCGAAGATTTCCATCCTCCATGTCTCTTGATGGTACTAAGATTTGCACCAGAATCTGAATTCCCCGATGAACGACGAAAACAGTGTCCGGTGTAGAGTTGAGGATTTGGTAGATTCAAGAACTCTGCAATGTCGGCAGGCATTTTACCAAGCATGTTAATTCCGACTGGATTCTTCACACATTTATTCTTCATATATTTAAGAAAAAGTCGCCTATGGTCAGCGTTGGGTGGCCGGAGTGCCATATACTTTCTAAAAAAGTTTAAATAGAATTCACCAACAACACTGAAAGTCCGAGTCGTTTTAGTATCTGGTATGGTCACAACAACCGAAGTGCCCAAATATTTGATATTGTCGATGGTCATCTGACACAATTGCTCCCGGCGACACGCCCCGAAGACACCCACTATTGCTGCGACTTTCATCATCAGATACTTTTCGTCTTCTGCTTCTGTGAGAAATTTGTCGATATGCGTCTTCGTCAAAACTTTTGACTTTTTTGCTTGATATCATTCACCCTTCCGTTTTAAAAAAGCAATAAGTTTATAATGTTTGCTTATATCTTGATCTTGCTTTATTTTTAACATAGTTTTGATGATGGAATAATTTGACCACAGCGTTGACGATTTCTATATCTTGGCTTTTTCCTCAAAATATGCCAGTAAAACACTTTCGTTACATTTCCCAGGGACCTTTTTAATGTTGCACTATTCCGAAAAGCGTCTATAAGCGATTTCGTACTGTTTCTTTGATTTCGCCGGCAATAATTCCAATGTTGTTCGACTGGCGGCTTCTTCGATTTCAGCAGGGATGGATTCGTTACGCTCATTATCGAGATTATTCATTATACTTATAATATTACTAGAAAATGTTGTCAATATTTTTGCGTTTTTTCCGTAACTAACAACAGCACTGGTTGCTCCGGTGCTTGGTTCATAAACATTGCGATCTGTGTGGTATTTTTTGATTTCTTATTTTTATTGAGTTTAAAGTTCGTGAAGTTCGCTCGTTTTTTAATCATCTTCACTCACAAAATAAAATCTTACTTTTAACACGTATATCATAAATAGCTATTTTTAACGAAAAAGTGTAAATAATTCGACTAACATACAGAATTGATCAAAGTGACAGAAGTAGTTAGAATTTTTAATACTTCTTTACCTCTACTTTAGTCAAACCGACGAATATCAATTTATACTGTATCTCGAATAAATCATATGTTTGATATTGGCCATAAATGTAAGTTATAATTTGTAGTATTTTTAACCAGTTCAAATTTTCTTTAGGTAATTTAGGGCAAATGAAAGCACTATAATTAAATTTCCGAAATAATTCTACAAATAGTTTATCAGACGCAGTTCGAAATTTACCCAATATCAGTAAGATGACGGTTTGGAATCATTTGAAGAACAGAAATATTAGACACACGTTAGGCGCAGTTGATGCAGAGAGGAAGTTAGGGTTCTGTCTCTGGGCACAAAGGAAACTATTCACAAGATCCAAATTTTATAAAAAAAACATTTACATGGACCAAGTTACATTTTTTACTAACTAGATAATAAGTTCCCAAAATACTCGTTATTGGTCGTTGTACAGGGTTAACTATGACTAAGTACAAAAAATTTAACCACATGCTCAGGGAGGCCTAAAAGACAATAAAAAATTTATTCCGGAATTCTTGCTCGATGTTTTAAAAATGGGGCAAAACCCTTTTTTCCTACGGAAAGTCGGCGCCTATGTCAATCAGTCATCGTCCAAAATGGCAACATATGTCAACTATCATGGGGTCGTTTCTCACAACGTTGCCGAATGTAGAAACAACGAAAGTAAACATTTTTATTAATAATAATACCTAAGTACCTGATAGATAATAGTTAATCCGTTTACCTACAGTATTTTGCATTCGTTTTTCGTTCCTTCGTTCCAAACTGCAAAAACTTCATATTCACTCATTACAGGTCCGTCAGAATTACTCGCCACAAAATACACACTTCGCGTAGAGTTAATAAATTGCCCATTTATTTTAAGAACATTGATTGAAAGAAATACTAACAGAAAACTTCGAATACATCCGTGATAGTTTTTCATTTAGAAAATTTTGTCCGATAACTGTAACTCCACTGCATTGCTCTCAACTCTAGAAAATATGTCGACGTACGTTTAAAGAAAATTGTGGAAAACTACACATGTCCCAATATATCGCAACTATCCATTATTTAATAAATAAAACGTTTAAAAGTGAAACTGTCACTAAAAACGGAAAACTAAAATTACAATGTCAATACTCGTTCAGTCTTCGGTCCGCCACCACCGAGAATCTAATATTCTTCAGATAAATATTCTTACGGCAATCAATATTCTATTCTTTTGTGTGCAATCGTGGGTTATCTTCATCCTAGTATTGTTTTGACACTTCCTCCGTGACACGGGGTTACACGCACATAGCACTTTTGAGTCGATATGCTGTGTTGTTGGTTGCATTGTTTCTAATACTCTCCAAATGTCAGGAAAGTGGTCAGAAAAGTAATATTACAGAGCACTGTAAACGCCACGGGAAATTTAAAATAATAACACTACAATATTATTATATGCAAACATGGTCGATTATTGTTAATATCGTTACTATTATTAATATTATTATTATTTAATTCTATAACAAGTTAAAAAATGGAACGAGCTTTAGTGCATTTTGCGCTAATGACCTACAGATGGCGTCAACATCGGAAGATCCGTCAAATATCGCAAATATTTTGATATTAGTTTTCAGTATTTGCTTTTCGCACGTTCAAATTCGTGTAATCGCGGAAATTACGGATATGGTACTAATTTATGGGAAGTGCGACGAAAGTGCAAATCCTCGTACATTTGTACGAATTGTACAACGTCCACGAATGTTGTTTTACACGTGCTGGAGTTTTAAATTCGTATGTACCTAACTTGAAAATAAAAAAGAACCAATTTCATACTTTTTAAAATTCTTTGTAACTTCTTTTTTACTTAGTGACATAAAAATAAAGCATTCTTAAACTACAATAATAGATATACCTACAGAAAAAAAGTATTTTTTTTTATGAAATGGTCGAGGGAAATCAAGAGGTCCTCAGCAAGTACAACAATTTTTACAACGACAAGTTATAATGTAAACAAGTTAGAAAACAGAAAATAATAAACTTTCTTGAAATCTCCAAATATAAGTCCTGGAAGTATCAGTAAGGTAGGTTTTACTCTCAGTGCTACCATGTCGTGTTTCTCATTAAATAATGTAGTATTTTGTAAATAAAACTTTCTTTAAAAGCACCGTAAATCGTTACACGTGGCAACGCGGTGCTCTGTCACTACCTTTGACAACTTTGACTTTGGCAGAATATACCTAACCTCGCAGCTGACAGGCGGCATAGTCGCCCAGAAATTAGGGTTTAATAAGGTTTTGAAAATAATTTTTTTTCGCTTTATAAATAAGTTTGGAATTTTTTTGAAGGGTGATACCGTTAATTCTGAATTTTTCCTATCCCCTTTTAAAATATTTGTACTAAGTCATAGTTAACCCTGTATAATTAACTGCAAAAGTCAGTACTTACAAAAAGTTTTTTGTGTCATTTCTGGTCAAACGGTCCGTTCTTTTTCCATGGAAATTTAAATGGAAATATTTTTCACACAGTTCTGCGAATTGAATGTTATAATACATTTAATGACGTTCCTTTGCTTGAAAGGCAAAATTCAATGCTACAACTAGATGGTGCCTCTACCCACTGCACCAGACCTATGTAGGTAGACGCTCTAATTTAATTAACTGGCCACCAAGAACACCTGATCTTACACCAGCAGATCTAAACAAAATAAAAAAATAATTGAAAAATGTACAGAACTACAAGGTGGTTTAGTTGAAAAAGGAACTATTTGAATTTTTAATAGCATAATTTGAATTTGAATACTTATTTAGAATAATTTGGTGTTTCTTTCCAATTTTGTTTTATTTGACTGGTATTAATTTGTGCCAGCACTGTTAACTTGTTATAAGTAGTTTGTATTGTTTTTTCTTAACATGGTATTTCAACCATTTTAAATCGTATTTTATTGTTTTTACTCATTTCTAAAAGCACCTTATTTTTCCCAAACTAAAATAAGAATTTCTGGAACATTGAGGCTCTATAAAAAAAAACATGCAACGACATAAGTTAATGATACTTTGGGTGTTTTAAATGGTGCTCTGAATAACGCAGTGTTGTCAAATTTCTAATAACAAAATATTTAATGCGGTTTTCCAAAAAAATCATAGCAAGTCACGAGATAACATCATCTCCTTAGCAATATGTCCCATACATGTCTTCCTACTCTGAAAAAAATTGACATTAAAATCTCCCCACCCTGTAAATTTCTACGCTGGTATTTCGGATCAAATCTGTATACACTGTATATTTTGTAAACTAGCATAGGTAACTGATATGTTTAATAACAATTTTGTGGTCTTGTCTATGTGTCTTTGGCAGTTATTTGTTAGATTCAACTCAGAATATTGTTTGAGGCCCGTTGCTTAAAATTTGAAAGCGATGCTGTCTGCATTGTAAAAAATGAATATTCCAGTTTATGCATATATTAAAGGAAACCGTACGCAAAAGTGTCGAGCAAGTTATAAAATATGTAGTTAGAAATTTTTTACCTATATCAAAGTCAAATCCTGGTACGGAAAAAGCCATCCCTTTATTCCTAACGGCGAATAAATGTAATGACAAGGGACGGGGAAAGCGGAAAATTCGCCTCCAGGGATTAACCGGAAAAGCTGATGCGGGCTCGTGTGGCCTCTAGTCAAATAGTAAAAGGCGCACGTATAACGCTGGGAGTGAAATGTGGGTGATACAAGTCTATTTGGCACAGAAATATCCTCCAAAATTGATAGAGAATTGCTGCACAGTATAATGAATGTTTCTTTACCGAAATCGCATACAAAAATTTTAACCGCATGCTCAGGAAAGCCTAAAAGACAATAAAAGACAAGTATTTTGGAATTATAATTCGATATTTAAAATATGGGGTAAAATCTTCTTTTCTTCCGGAAAATCGGCGGCTATGACAGCATCGTCCGATATGGTTTGGATCTGTCAAGTAGCATATGGAAGTTTTTTTCGGTTCCAAAATTACAACAGATGAAAATGAATATTGTTGTTAATAATAATACTTATAAGTTACAGTTAATCCGATTAGCTGCAGTATTGTGCATTCGTTCTTCGTTTTACAAACTGTCAAATCTATATTTTCACTCATTACAACCACTACTACAAAACACTTCTCGTACAGTTCAAAATGCCTATTTCTTCTAAGAAAATCGAACGAAAGGAATACTAATAGATAATAGAAAACTTTGACTCTTGTTCGTTAACCTAAAAAATAAACCGGCAAACTATAAAATTTTTAAAATTACAAAAAAAATGCACTAAAAACTGAAAAGGCATTTTTGCTTTATAAATTTGGATAAGATAAGCTTATTTTCTCTATTTTTCAATTATATTTCTTCCAGAAACATACCCAATTTTTTTCCTGTTAAAAAGTTCTCTTTTTTCTAATAAGCTTTTATTAGAGAAATTTTTCTGTACTACTTATCATTTAAAAATTATAAGCAATACCGTCCTAGAGTCTCAAAAGAAATATCACTTAAAAATCAGATTAGCGGTGGAAGAATCAAGTAATCGTTGGAAAATAATTGAATGTTCGTATGGGCCTACTCGATGGGTACTATCGAAACTACTACCAAACAAATTAATCTCTTGGCCGGATAAAAGCGTTATGCATTTTGAATTTGATGATTTTTAATATTTTTTGAGGTTAACTATGCACTTGTGCCTACTAAACTACATAGTTCTTAATTTATCTCCACTATTTTTAATTAAAACCACAGTGATATTAATTTGTAATTTATATTGTCTTTTTTATTTTTTTAAATATACTTTTATTTACTTGTCACACCATTAAATATTTTCTGAAGCTATTTATTTGTGGTATAATTTTAGTTTTTCTTTAGTTTTATTGGGTTTTTGCCACACTTCTGAAGAAATAATAAAGATTAATTAAATAAGCCCTTGCGCCAAACGGAACAGTCAAGGGTTATTTTTGAAACTACGTTTGCCTAACCAAAAAGTCTCACACTGAAAAAAGCAGATAAGTAAAAAATAGCAAAAATCACATCACTATCGCGCACTTCCATATTATTGACGTTTCGAAAAACTCGCTGTTTTCGTTCTCAAAATCATAGTAAAAATATTAAACGTATGTCAAGTGTTTAAAATTTGTTTATCTGCTTCCATAGAGATGTTAAATGATTTTTATTTTATTGTTACTTACTTCTTCTTGATACAACGGTAGCCAATAATGATCGATGTTTACTCAACAGTTTGACACACTTATCTCCGTTCAACAAAATAATCGCGGTCTCTTTTACTTTTCTTTTTGTTGCGTTATCTTCCTTCTCTAAAATTTTTGCCGAACCCCATTGAATCAAATGACCGTTTTCCCAAGCGTGTTCGCAAAATTTGTATTTTTCAAATTCCCGTCTTTTTATGTAATTTTTATGTTCCTCAACTCTTACATTCATAGGCCGAGACGTTTCTCCAACATAATGTTTATTGCATTCACAATAAGGTATACTGTAGATGCAATTTTTTGAATTTTGTATATCATTTTTTGGACGCGTTTTAGACAAAAATGATCGTAAAGTATTAGTTGTCTGAAAAACTGTTCGAATATTACATTTATTACCGATTCCTCTTAACTTTTCTGATAATATAGGAATGTATGGAATTTTTATTGTATGATTAATTTCTTTTATTTGTCTTACAGTGTTCGTTTTATCTGTAATATTTTTGAATGTTCTATCAACAAAAATTGGAGATAAACAAATTTTAAACTGTCAAATTTGACATACGTTTAATATTTTTACTACGATTTTGAAAACGAAAACAGAGAGTTTTTCGTAACGTCAATAATACGGAAGTGCGCGATAGTGATGAGATTTTTGTTATTTTTTACTTATCTGCTTTTCTCAGTGTGAGATTTTTTGGTTAGGCAAACGTAGTTTCAAAAATAACCCTGGACTGTTCCGTTTGGCGCAAGGGCTTATTTAATTAATCTTTATTATTTTTTCAGAAGTGTGGCAAAAACCCAATAAAACTAAAGAAAAACTATTCATATTGTTTTTATTACCTTTATATTTTAGAGAATCTTTGTATAAGAGATTGCTTTTTAGAAATCGTTTTAATTTAAGCTCTGTATACGTATATTTTAGTTATTGTATTTTAACACATTCCTTTTAAGCAATTTTTTTTTGCTATTTGACTTGTGTAAATACTTTGTATTTGTGACACCAACAAATTACTACTACTACTATACAATCTGATTATATTTATTTAAAACATTTAAAAAAAAACTTATTTCAATTAAATGTATATAAAATGGCAGAATAATAAATGCAAAACATTAATTATTTCCGTACAATGATCCTACAAACGTTTCAAAGGCTGAGTAATGTTTAAAATTCGAAACCATCGCGCTATTGTTTTCCTTTGTAATTATACACTGATGTTTTTCCTCCCTTATATTTCAGTAAGTCATAAATTCAAATTACATAATGAGCTTTTAAAAGCCGTTAAGTACTTTCGAGACATTAAAGAACTAATTTCCATTTTCCCGTGAAGCAAATTTAATTGACATTGATGTAAATAATCCTTAATTATTTGTTTCGCGTAAGTACACCGCCTCATATCGTTTTGGGGGTAAGTAAAAGTTTACTTTGTTGTTGTTTACTTTGCAACTTCTGGAAGCGATAACTCAAGCAGCTACTTACACATATCTGGTATTCGTTTCTGGCTTATTAAACATATTATTAAACTTTTCTTACAACTTTGAGTTGTATCGTATTTTTAGAAATTCCATATAGAAAAGACGTTTCAAGACGAACAAAAATTTATAAGTACGGGTCAACATTGAACAACGTACAATACATAGTCATCAGAGCTGGCCAGTAGGTACCTACTCAATCACAAGTTCTTAATTTTAGTACTCTAAAGTACATTTGAAGCACTCTGTACTTGGTACTCGAATACATTTGAAAAATGGGAATTATTACTTGTACTTACCTTTCCTACCTGTACCTTATCGTAAACGTACTTGGTACCTTGAAAACCGACCAATTTGAAGCACTCTATACATACAAATATCAAACAAGCATTAGAGAAAACTGAAACACACTAGTTGCAATACTACTATGATGAATAATAATATTTTAAGGTTAACAGCAGCAGGTGACTACATATTACAATGTTATCGTACGTTACAGTTTTAAAGATTTTTTGGGAAAAGTTCAACTGTTTGCTTCATTAATACTGATCCAAGAAACAAATAACGTTACAGGAGCTTTTACTTAACCTTCGTTTGTAATTTTGTAACATAGTTTTGCATTTTATTGCGGTAGAAGTATTTGTTTTAGATATTTTTTCGTAATAGTTTTTTTGTCGCTACAAGAACCCTTAATATCAGCACTTATATTCTGGTCACTCTGTATAAAATATCATTAACTGAATTAATTTGCAAGTTTGATGTAATTGTTTATTTATTAATATCGTCACAATTAGGTATAATTTAGTATCTAAAAACGTATTCTTTATTTAGCTATTTATTTGTGGCATAATTCTAGTTTTCCTTTAGTCTAATTGGGTGTTTTACCACACCACTGAAAAAGTAAAGATTCAATACACTCTTGCACCCAAAAGGATCAGTCAAGAAGTATTTTTGACACTAAGTTTACCTAACCAAACAATCTCGCACTGAAAAAGCAGATAAGTAAAAAATAACACAAACCATATCAGTATCACGCACTTCCATGTTATATATGGTGTCATAATTGACGTTTAATAAATTTGCAATTTTTTAAAACGGAAACAGAGTTTTTTGAAACTACAATAAATACGTGTGCACGATATTGATGTAATTTCTGGTTTTGTACCTTTTCGCGTGAGTTTATTTAATTAATCTTTATTTTTTCAGGAGTGTGGCAAAATACCCAATTAGATTAAAGAAAAACTTTATTTCTTGTTGTATGTCCACGCATTCAGAAAAATTTACTTTCCTGTACTTTCGCTGAAATGTCTCTAAGAATAGAGTTATTCATTTCTGAATACTGGATATATTTCAATGATAAAATGTCTGAAGCAGTCACCTTTCCGTTGTTTGGGAAACACCCTGTACAACGTTCAGAACTTGCAACTTGTAATATTAAGCGAGTAATGTGGTCTGGTATCATGAAGAGAATTGTTTAACTGTACGAAATCCCACACGATTTAACGGTTCGTATAACTTGATTGGTGATATTTGATATTTACTTAGTAGTTCCGATATAATTTCAGCTCTCGCTTGCCGTTTAAAATTACTCTGTCGGATATTATTGCCGCGCTGTTCATGGGTCGCAAAATATTGTCGGATGTTCATCTTCCCCAGCAGCCCTCGTATTACAATTTATCTTATTGTTTGTTTAATGTTTCACTGGTTGCGATAGCCAGAGGGCTTTTTCAAACTACTAGAATTTAGAAATGTTATATTTCAGTGGCTTATCGCTTCTTCATCTCTCTCTAGTTCGTTTGAAGGTTTATACTTAACCAATTTTTAGTCCGGATGTCTGGAATATGAATGCCTCTAGTTTGCCGTATGACAAATTGAACTAGACAAAACATAATTGCCAAATTTAACTTCTTTTTTCTTTGAACAACGATATTTGAGTTATGACACAAACAAGTTTTGAATATTATTATGTGACAACGTTGCAGATTATCATTTCAGATGTTTCTACATAATAATAACAAGTACCTACCTCTTTAACATACCGTAAAAGATTTCCTTAGAGCTTTTCTCACAACACAGAATTAAATTGGAAATGTTCAAAATGACTGTCGTTGTTTGCGATATTCACCGATCGAATCTCTCGTAGCTAAGGAAGTTTATTCAGCTTCGCTGGAAATTGACATGTCGAAAGTTCCATTTTTATTTATGTGCAAACACTAGGTACAAAAAATTTGCGACACTAACTCGAGTTGCAAAATAATAGGAGTGACATGGGACAAGATTCCATAAGCGTGCCAGTTGAGAAGGGTTCAGAGAATACAGAATTACCAAAAATAAATTGACGTTGAGTGAACGTAGCACTTTAACGGTTCACTTAAAAAAATATATTTAAACTAACTCGCGTCATCCTCTCCACAATTGCAAAATGCCGTCTTTTTGGGCGGCAATGGCCCACCACCACTCACTTACCTGATGCGCACTCCGTCGATATCACACCTTAACACATATAATGCACTACTATACATACACACTATTCACTACTGATTATGAGCACTATAGCGGTATCACTATTACCTATGTATTATACATTTTATTACACTACACTACGCTTGTATACAATTTACTGTCGTCCATGTGGCCTTCATTTGTTCATATTTCGTCAGTGTAATATATTCTTCGATATAGATTTTCGATTTTAATTTGGTTTAAATAGTTTTTTCGCTATATCACTCCTTTGTCTTTTTCTATCAACATATTCCGTCGATTTCATTTTATAAAACGGAAATTCACGCATAATTCTGAAAAACACCCTCACTAGGCAAAGTGCCATCTTGTCAGACCCAAATTTTCATTATTATCTTAAGCCCATTTTTAAAATACTGTGTACATGCATTGTTCTACGAATCCTGTATTTTGTGCTGTCATCAACCTGTTCTATATTCTGCCATCTGTAAGTTTCCACTATTTTCTGTTTCTCTGTTGTGTTGTTTTTTGCCACCCTTTATTGGGCCTAATCCCTTCATATACATTATTACCCGATATTTCTTATTTGTTAGATTACGGCGTTTACGATTTTGAGAACACCGTGTAGAGTTTGAATTATTGTTTGAGGTTAATAGCTTCAGGTAATGGATGCAATGTTGTCGCACGTTACAACACGTTATATTTGAAAGATTTTAGTTTGCAATTGCGTAACACAGTTTTGTATTTTATATCAGTTGAAATTTTAGTTTTTAATATTTGTATAAAAATGATTCGTTTTAGAGAATCTTTGTATAAGAGATTGCTTTTTAGAAAACGTTTTAATTTAAGCTCTCATATTCCTGACACTCTGTATATGAGTAGTCAACGCACTGTTTGTCAAAACTCTGAGAATACAGCAATTTTATTGAATGTACAGCGAACTTTTGAAGCAAATATCTTTCGTTTCCTTTGAAAGGCACACAAATATCGTTCGTAGAATTTTTCTTTTTTTATAACAGATGGTAAAAAACCGCAATCCGAAAATATTTCAACATTTTTTCACTTTCCATTTATTTCGCACAAAGGAAGCATTTAAATGTTACAGGCACCTGTTAAATTTTTTTATCAATACCTCAGTTCGTATAATAGGACTAAATTTATTCCATATTGTAAAGCTCTAAGGCTGTGACCCTTGGTTGAACTGAGAAGACAAGGATAATGTGGTACAGGTTGAACGTCCTTATTTTAATGGAAAGGAAACAAAAAGTTGTTGACATAAACAACGTCTTTGTTATATTGACTTTTTCTTATTCCTTCTTCATTCATTTATTTGAACCAAATTTATTTAAAAGAAAACCGACAGGCCACTAACCTTCCCTAACACATGCTTAGTGTAGTCGCGGGGTATTTATTGTTAAGTTTGATCAGGACTAATCGAAAGCGCAGTTAAAATTGACAGCATAACTATTCAATGAGCACTTTATGTGTACTAGATATTGAAAAGCACTTTTGTGAATATTTAATATTTCCGGTTTATGGTAATTATATTTCATACAATACTTAATATTTCCTTATTTTTACAGTTCTCTGAACTTTTATTTTATATGGTATTGATTAACATAACTGAACTCTACTTAAAATTGCGTATTGATCGTGACATTATTTTAGTTTACAGTAATAACAGAGCTGAGTTATCGATATTAGGAATTATTATACATATTATTATGCTGTTTTGGCACAACAGCTTTATAAGTGCTAAACATTATTTGTCCTCCGTAGCGATTATGCATCCTTACAAATTATTTTTGACTTGCAGACTCTTAATACCCATTAGGCAACATATGAGATTTAGTAAGTTGTTATGCCGTAATTAAAGTGCACGCCCTAGCTTTCGCCGGGATTCTTTGACCTACCCTTGTTGTTCTCGGGCTAGGCTCTATATGGGACAAATCCGCTATCGGTATCTCCTGACCCGCCCGTATATTGTTTTCTGTTGTGATGTTGGTATTACAACGGTCGGAACTGTTCATCGTATAATGATGGTTTTCCGAGACGTCCCGTTAACGCCTCTGTAACTAGTCCCATCCTGTGGTTCCAAGCTCTAACCCTTGAAGAATTTCGACTAACACTAGGGATGTGCACTTTAATTATTCTGTTCAAATAATAGCACCGGGTGTGAAAGCTTAAAAACCATTATTTTAACCTGTAGTACAATTCATTGTGGGGAACACTTATTAGTTTTTTTTTTACAAAAAAGTCAGGAATAAAAAAGTCAAATTTAAACAAATGAAAAAAATATTCGTGATTTTTCAATAGAAAACTTTTTGAGGACCGCTGACACATTCCGATATTAAAGGCCTTCATGTATTCCACAGCGTTGCCAGTGTTACACTAATGTCTTGAAATCTAAGTTTTTATATAAAATAGGCCTCAAGAAAGTTAATAACTAGAATTTTTAGTCAAAATGTCAAAGAATGATTGAAATATGTTTATAGTCATCCCCCCCCTTTGCCATACATATACCACACCAATAAAGTATGTCTATGTATGTACATGAAATAAAAAAGACAAAAAAATATAAGACAGATTCTCTACTCATCATGATCAGTAACGTACATTAAAGTGAAAACATAACACGGATTCTCTACTCACAGTTATACTATACAGAATTTGATCATTATCAGCATGTCCACTTTTTCACTGTTAGAATAATGCATCATATTTTAAGTAAAAAAGAAAGAAAAAAATATTTATTTTTATACCGGTAATCTCACCCTCAGTAGATCATGTGATTTATTTTATTATTTTATATCAGTGCTGGTTAGCAGTTCTCAAAATGTGGGTAATTTTTTAAAATTATTATTTAAATATTTTAAATTTTTAAATATGACATTCACTAGGCTCATCTATATGAAGAACTACACCTGCAGTTAAAATATTTGTATTTATTATATTATATTATAAGAGATTTATTATACGTGTACATTACAAATTTATTGCAAATAGTACCGTTACTTTCTATCCATCCTGATAATGCCTGGAAACAATCTAGAATCACTGTATGAAATTAAAACTATTATAAACGACTTATTGTCAGGTCAGTAATAACGAGAGAAATATATGAATTTCCTGCTTACAGTGATAACCTTACATATGCATCAACAGCGTAGCAAATTCGCATGTAAATAGATACATTTACAGACCAAATATAGTACTTGCGACTGTGCATAGTTTCCTATCGGTATAATATAATGCGTTCTAACAATGCATGCATAGTTTTGTGTAATTAACAGACGTGCCATCAGCATCAATCAATATCGGTTTAAAGCTTGTGAAACTGTAAACCTGTGTATACTACCTCCGTCTATAACTAATAATATATAAGAAATATTTTAGTTTTCTTCACTTCTGATTTTAAACTATATATTAAAGGAAAGTTAGTTGAATATGAAAATGTTTCCTTTGTGATTTTGTATTATAGTCTGTTTAGAAATGAAAGAGAGTAATAAAAGCTTATTATGTATGCAAATCGTAAATAAATGTAGTACTGGTGCTTATATTCAATATTTTTATATTATGTATTATCGGTATAGATAAGGTGTACTTTTAAAAAAACTGTATGTAACCGGGTTGTACTAAATTGTAGCAGGTAGCTAAAATTTAATCCCCGACAATCCGTCTTTGTCTATGTCGCTTCAATTTCTCGGTCCATTTCTCTTATAAGTAAACAATATAAAAACAGCATTTCAAAACATGATGCTACTTTAAGCATCATAACCGGGTTAAGAGGGTTTTTAGTAATTCAAATAAAATTATTCAATATTATTATCAAAATATTTATTTAAATTTAATGAATATACTTTTATTCCACACAAAAATATATTTATTTTGAAAATTCAAATTATGGTGAGTAAATCTAGTATTGTATAAATGTACAATAAAGAAAATAAAAAAGTAGGTATATTAAAATTCATCCTCTGAATATTCTGATGAATTATCTTCGTCTCCTCGATTGATAACGATAGGTTCTACAGTAACGTCAATTAAATCATCTAGTTCCCACATTTTCTCCTCTTCTTTTTGTACATGATGTATACATCTTTGCCAGTTATCTGCAGTTACTCGTTCCAAGAAATTTTTTAATAATATTTTCACGTCACTTAATTTAAACGTCATATTATTTCGCGCTACATCTCCTTTTACCTGCGCCCAGACTAATTCGATTGGGTTAAGTTCACAGTGATAAGGTGGTAACCGTAGTACCGTTATTTGGCGTTGCCATTTCATCGATAACATATTTTTTTCTGATCTTTGTTAAGATTGATAAGTGTCAAAAGTTCCATTTTCATCATATGTGTTCCAAAAGAAATGTTTTTTCCGGATAACCATTGAATTATATCGGCTTTCCTCCAAGCAGTCGTAGGCGTCTGCTCGGTCTGCCGTGAATGATAACTGGCATTATCCATGACAATTACAGACCCCGGAGGAATAAGATCCAACATCTGTGTAAAATACTCTTCGAAAACATCTGCGTTTATGTCTTCGTGATAGTCACCTGTATTTTTAGATTCAAATAAAAGTAAACCGCCATCTACAAAACCACTGGCACTACCTATATGTGTGACTATTAATATTCGCCCTTTACCTGAAGGTGCCTTGAACCCTGTTGAAAGTCCATCTACAAATGCTTGCCGAAAACTTTTTACATTTTTATCTTGCCATACTTTTGTTACAGTATATCCCTCGTTGACCCAAGTTTCGTCTAGATAATAAATATTCCTCCCTTCGTCACGGAATTTTCTAATTGATCTTAAGTAGGATCTTCGCCAACAAATAATTTCATCTTTATCGATAAGGACTGACTTCCTGTTCTGCTTTTCCCAGCAAATATTCAACTCTCCTAAGACGGCCCATAATTTGCCTCTACTCGTTTTTGACAAATCGTTGTCCTCTGAAAGTTCACTTAAAATTTTGTTTGTTGTTTTGTTGGACCTCCCTGTAGGTGATTTTGGGGAATTTACAGTATCTTGTTAATTTTTTGTTTCCTCTAAAAGTCTGTAAGATAGTCGATTTTCCAATCCCTGCCATTTTGGAACACTTTTCCACGATGTCGTCAACACTATTGGTAGGATTTTGGTGTGTCAATGCATTAAATACATTTAATATAATAATCTTCTCATTCTGAGACAGCGCACATCTTTTCACGCGTTTAGCAGGTACGTAATCTGATAAGCACGACATTATACCCAAACAATATTATATCCACTGGCACAATAGTCAGTAAACACAAGTCGAATTTTACTCTACTGCACTAGCACGTCTTCGTATATTCAGCTCTGTCTGGATTGCTCTGTCACAATACACTGGCTCCTGCCCTATGATGTATCCAGTAAAATATACTAATGTACACCCATTACCTGTTAGCATTAGTGTCACCCGATAATTACCTGAAACGAAATATTACCACGCCCATGGCCGGTTCTTATCTCGGGGTTTTATTACTCTCTTTCATTTCCAAACAGACTATAATAGATGCTTTCTTATTATTTCAAATAAATCAACACTTCAGTGTAAATATGGAAGAAAATAACATGATGCGTATGGTTTTCTATATTTATCTACAATATGTTTAGCTTTCTTGCAACTGTTGAATCATTAATTGCAAATGCTCAGTAAATTGTATTTGTAATATCAAAGGTATAAGTATTTGTTAAATACGGGTACAAATAAAATATTATTACAAAAATATTGTCATGAAAATTCACGCAACTGTAGCTCAAATACAAATTGTGTCAGACCTTGCGAGGTATTACTAAAATGTACTACAGGGTCATTCATAACTTATCCTGAAAAAAATAAATAGAATGTACAGGGGACTCTTACAGTATTGCAAAAAATATATCAAAAAGGGAAGTTCAAAAATGATATAAAAATATATTTCTGCGCGGCACTGAAAACGATTTCACTGTAAAATCTGACCTTGCTCAAGGCAAAGCATGAAGTGGGCGACCGGCACAGCGGTAAAATGTAATATAAAATGAACGGACAAAAAATTGGAAAAATTTCCAGAAAATAAATAAATACAATCTTATAACACTTATTTCAAATGCTTTTGCCGCTGTTGTTAGTATTAATTAATAAAATTAATTTGTGGTTTCAATTAATAAAATAATTTAATATACCTAATGTTATACCTGTTTAAAATTTTGTCCACCGACGTGTAAACACATTCGGCCCCGTCTTACCCAGTTTCTACGAACTTACCCAAATATTTCTGATTCTTATCCGTTTTGAACACATAAGTTATTAGCAACAGCTATGATTCGTTTGTGTAAATCATCAATGATGTCCACTTCGGTGTAATACACTTCATTTCCAAAGTCCAAAGGATTTAAGTCGAGAGGTCGTGGCGACCATCGTACTAGTCCTCCTTATCCAATCCATCGTAACCCTTGAACTTCATTAAGGTTTGAACAGCTTTTGAACGTTTTGTCAAGAAGAATATCATGAAGGCTTCCAACTTTGGGAAACTACGTCGTAAAATTTAAATCATGGTATATTTAAACGATGATTCACACTTTGTAATTGGTGTGTTCGATGATCCTTAACACTTCTACGAGTAACCATAACGCTGTTTGGACTAATGAATATTACTTACAAGTTCCACGACTTTAAACAAACAATTAAGGATCCCTGAACGGCAACGTCGCATCATAGCTACTTGAAAGTGATTGCAACTTTACTGCATAAAGTTATTTATACGACAAAATAGCAGATTTGGTGGCGGTTACATAATAGTTACTCTTTGCAGGTTCCAGTCTTAGTTAGTGTTACTTTGATGCTGGTTGGGATTCTCTCCTTAAACAACGTAAAAAGTTCTGCGGCATCCAATGCCTGAGTGGACATCAGAAATATTTTTTTCCTACGTGATGCTCTATATTATATTGCAAATAATATACACTATTTGTACAATGGTGGTCAGCTTAAAGTCACCACTTGCATGTTTTGTCCCTTTCTAGCACCGTGTATAATAAATGGCACTAGAAAAGAATGGACCATGGAACTGGTGAGTTTAAGCGACTCCCACTGTACATATGTAGTTGTAAGTAAACAGTAATTTATTTTACATGTATCTCTAATACCAGCTATAGTAAGGTATCTCGCTTTCTTTTATTTGCAGTCGATTTCAGATCGTTCGGAAGGGTTCAGTTCCCCAAAAGAATTTAATTATTATCTGGGGCTTAAGGAAGTTTCTTCTTTGTCTTTGATGCCGTCGAAGATTACGCACACGGCACAGCGTTACGTTCCACGGTCGACAGACAGCAGAATTTAACTGTGACTAGTTGGAAAGTGGAACTGTCAGGGCTGGAGTACATTGATAAGTCTTAGCTTTGGGGATTATGTCTTAGTTTGACGAGTCGAGGGATCAGAACATCGAGAAATCCTTCAATTCAGGGCGTGGGGAGTAGATAGTACACATGAATGATCTGTCCGTGTATCTCGGAAGGTATCGCTAGCGGCTGAGGATAGATTTTTGTTACGTTTGTTTGATTTAGTGGCACTAATCGTTCACGCTGCAATTAACAAATCACCTTAATAGACATTATAAATATGCAACATCTTCGTTCACTTTATTTAAATGCTTATTGGGACGTAGAGAAAAAATTTAGATTTTTTTTATAGAACGTGATCCATTCAACACACATAAATAACATTTAGTTCAAGCAATGTATATGTCCTTTGATTGGCTGAAGTTTGTCGTCATTTCAGGGATTTCCTGTTTCATTGTCGCCAAACAGAGTAAAATATTAAACGATTACAAGTTACAGCGTTTGACAGACGTTTGTTTAGTCATTTGCTGAATTGTGTTGTGTAGAATTTCGGGCCGTAATAACTAATAATATATGTACAGAGTGATCACGTGAAAATTCTCCCACGTTATTGTTTGAATTTGTTTTTTTTTTAAATGGAACACTATATTTTTACGCCATTGAAAATATCGCCAATTTAACTTTAGAAATATATTATACATGATACTTATCTTTTACAGTTTTCAATATATTACATGTTTTTCTTTAGTTTTATTGGGTTTTAGCCACACTTCTGAAAAAAATAAAGAGTAATTAAATAAGCCCTTGTGCCAAACGGATCAGTCTTGCACCATTTGTTTTTTTTATTGGTGTTAAAGATTAGGTTATATAAAACGTTATTAAACCGTGAAAGATTTTATAAACGTTAATAAAACTAAATAAAACGTTAAACATTAACGTTTTTTAACTGTTTAATTTCTATTATTTAAACGTAGCTTAATGTGTAATAAACGTTTCTTTTTTTAGTTAGAAATAACGTTTTCTCGTGTGATATTTTTTCGTCGTTCCAACTTTGGGTTTTCAACCACTTTTAAATGTTTTTTAAACGTATGCGTGCCTATTGGGTAGTTACACACCACACTTCTTATTGAACAACAATTAAGTAATTGTAACAACTTACTAACGAAGTGGAAAATGTAATATTTAGTCTACAAATAAACTTTATGATGTTACTTTGGATAGCGCATACGCACCAACTGCATTTACTCGCTTTGCAATTTTTACCAATAATTGAAAAAAAAACACAAATACGTTGAGATAGGTACGCACTCTCAGACGTTCCTACTTTACATATGTTAAAAGAATATCGGAAAAATGTCCAAGTATCTATCTACTTCTATTTTGCGTGAAGTCATTGATTTATGCAAGTTTTCGAAATATTCTTATGTTAGAAATATTTAACTTGCACATGGTTTTTGAATTAGACTAAAATTATATCAAATAAAAAAGTTAATGAGAATATTATAATTTAAGTGAGCGCAACAAATTCAATCGTTTTAGGGTCGCTTTATCAAAGAAAATTAATGTTAGACTTAATTAAATCCACAGGAACAGTCACTCAAATATCTCGTACCTAAGTAAACCAAACTGAATTTAGTTAAATCGTAGTTGAATTTTATTTGATATACCGGGTGAAAAAAATAGTACGGGTGCTTGCATCTTTTCACATATTTCATAAAAATACGAAAGTAAAGCGAATTTCGATGAATGTTATAATTTACAAGACTATTTTCTAACTTATATAATTGTTTTTCTTTGTTTATTCCGAAGAGACTGATAGGAATGATATGCGTGAATTTTATTCAAATAAGAAGCTTTTTGTAATATCGTGTAATAATTTCTTACATCATCATGATCAAACATATGACCGCAATGGCTGCATCAACGGTGACACTGAATCATATGGTAGCAGATAGCAGAATTGTTGTCAGTGCAAGAGTTAACTGATGTGATGTATTAAGATGGTGTCTGACTTAATTTTATGTAGCGTTTACTAAATAAAACTATTATAAAGTGGTATTTTTGAAAATGTACGTAAAATATATATTTTTTTTGTACTAAATACTAAATATTAAATGACTTATGAGTAATTAAGTTTTACATTAATTTCACAAATATATTACTCGATGACATTTACTTTCCATGCATGTGCAAATTGATATGTTAATAATTTATATATTTATTCTGCCTTCATAACTAGTCAGTTGAAATTTGACATTAAATTATTTATCAATTTAATTTAAAACACACGTGTAATGTGTAATTGTTAATGTTTATTACTAAACTACTACTAATTAAATTATGTTGTCATTGAAAAACTAATTGGCAAACGATTTTGAGGACAATCAAAAGTTTTACCATATTTACAAGTAGAAACAAATTAAGTTATCATGTGATATATGTGATAGAATCATTTTGTTACTTCAACGAAATTGGTAATAGTTGGTGATGACAAATAAACTAATAAACACTAGAATTATGAAAACCTAGTCATTGATCGTATTGCCAAGCAAAGGCTGTAACGAAATAAATATCCCTTTGGTTGACTAACATTTTATGTCATTTGTGGGATTACTAGTTTAGTTCTCGTCGGACAAAGTAAAGGGTTTAAGCAATTAGCATTATACAGTGTTTTAAACGGACGTTTGTTTAGTGATTTATTGAATTATATTGTGTAGGATTTTGGCGTGTAATAATTAAACTTTTAGATGCAGATAGTCAATTTTTAAGTATAGATGTAGGTACCTGATGAATACATTTCTGTCCAAGAAGCTGTATCCTGAGTATTATTGGGTGTTGATAGAATATTTTTCTAAATGTATATAGTTAACGCGGAAAATAGATGTTTTCACGTTAATTAAATCCTACCGTTCAGGGAAGAATATTATTTATTCATTCAACGGTCCTACTTACCATTTGGTCTATGATTTTATGCGTTTGCATTGTTCCAAATGAATGGAACTTAATATTTGGCCAAAAAAATTCTTCCAAAAATTTGCGTTTCTGCAGGTAGTATTAAAACTTTCAGATTTTTCAGTAAATGCTTACGCGAACGCCCGTCAAACGCTGTGTGTAATCGTTTTGTTTGACGAGAATAATTAAATAAGCAGTCCATAAAATGGAGTAAAATTTCAGTCACGCAAAGAATATATTCCGCGACATGACGCAGTAGGTACATTTAGGTAAGTTGCAGATATGTCTTACCACTAAATATATTAAAGAAGTTTTCCAAATAATTATTTAGGTAAGTATTACGAAGTCTTTCATGGCAGAATGGATGTTTCACTTGGTACGTGATGACGTGAAGGAAAATAAATGTAACGGCTACTTCTCTTCATTTATGAAAATGATACATAGCAGGTAAAAGCTTTTATTTACATTGTTATCAATAAGACTATAAGAAACACACACAGTCACAAGTTGCTTGTATTCCCAGCTACTTAAAAGAAATGACATCTCCCTTACAGTTACTAATATGTAGTAGGTATGGCAAAAATAATGTTTTGACTTTTGATTTTATGACTAAGACTCCGTGCTAGAAGAAATTAGAAATGGTAATCGATGGCATGTTGACATAATCAGTTGATTATAGAAAGAGAACACAGAATGGAATATTCAGTGCACGTGAATCATTAAAATTACAAAAAAAATCTAAGATGCCCTTCAAATAACCTTGAAATTCTAAACCAAACGAACCCAACGTATAACCATTAAATTCATTAAAATTACAAAAAAATCTAAGATGCCCTTCAAATAACCTTGAAATTCTAAACCAAACGAACCCAACGTATAACCATTAAATTCCGTATATAAAACGATGATACTTGTGTCGGAAACATTTTTCTCTCAAATGCTTAGTTTTCAATATATTCACGATTGCCAACTTAAATAGCGCAACCAGTATAAGTTCATAGTTCAACTATAATTGGAGTCTTATAAAGAGCACGAACTGTCAAGATTCCATCTCCACCAATAATTGTTTTTGCAGTACCCCCCAAATAACCACCAGCCCGCATGAAAGTCTGTCCCGAACAGAGAGTATACGTAAGCTGCCACATCCGATGAACCCGTATACCCCCTTGGGAAGTTTTGTTTTAGCGTCGGCAGCACCGCTTGGGGTCCCAGAGGAAGAGTTTTCGTGTATAACTACATCGTTCTTATATTTTTCATGCCAATTCTTTTTTATATGAAGTTTCATCCCCCGTGCCATTTTATTTGCGCTGTTTATTTGACCATAAAAAAGTTTTAGGCAACTTTATGTCGGCTTCCTCGTTGTATATCCATAAACGTGGTGGTTAATTTTTGTTACTACATTCTCCGAACTGATGGATATATATTTAATGAAATATGGAAATATTATTTATGTCATCCTTCATTTTAGCATTCGTCTGAACCAGTCAGTAGTTCCCAAACTTTTCTTATTGGTACTGCATTTTGAAAATTGTGTAGATACTTTGACACTATGTGTTTGATTAAAATCAGAAGATGATATACAGGGTGAACCTTAAATAAGTACAAATATTTTAACCAGCATTATAGTTCTCTGTTTAGATCACATAATTAATAGTTTTTTTTACAAAAAAATCAGAAATAAAAAAGTCAAATTTTAATTAAATTTCGTGATTTTTCAATAAAAAACTTCTTGAGGACCGCTGTCCTGATGATGTTTATCAGTCACAAGTGTTGCAGATTGAACGCGTGGTTTACAGCATTGCCAGTGTTACACTAATGTCTTGGCTTCAAGAAAGTTATAACCTCTATGTATAGATTAGATTAGTAAAGTTGCAATAGGTACATATATCTCTCATCTTCATCTCATGACGTCACATTTGAGGTTAGAAGTCAAAAAATAAGTAAATAGTTTTTCGTTATTCTTCATAACTTGTGAAATGTGGATATCTGTCTAGATATTAGTCTTTTCAGTATGTAGATAAGTCTTTATGCATGTTTATGTATAATTTTTTCAATCTATGAACAAAGTAACGTCATTAATACTTTAATTGGGAGCTAGTATCAGATATCGAACTTGCGGAAATTTATTTTTTAATCGTTTATGGTAATGTCAGTAAAAAAGTTAAAATTTGGGTTAGTATTACTGTGTAGCGTACTATCTATGCAGTTTTCTTCACTTAAAACAAGTATTTTTTAATTCAATCTACGCAAATTTACGTTACAAAAAAATTATTTATTTAAAAGACGATATGGCAACCTTGCCTTGAATGGTTCATTTGGTTTATTACGTTACGTCAGTGCTCTGTTGTATCTGATCAGCGACCCTCAAAATGTGGGTATTTTTTAAAAATATTAATATTCGTAAATTGTAGAAATTTTTAAAAACGACTTTTACTAGACTCATCTATATAACGAACTACACTGCAGTTAAAATATTTGTACTTATTTAAGGTTCACCCTGTATATCAAAAAGAAAGTGCCACTGATAACAAAAAAAAAAAGATTTTGACCTGATTTATGTATACAGGGTGAACCTTAAATAAGTATAAATATTTTAACCAGCAGTGCAGTTCACTGTGTACAACACATAATTAATAGTTTTTTTTACAAAAAAATCAGGAATAAAAAAAATTAATTTTAAATAAATTTCGTGATTTTTCAATAAAAAACTTGTTGAGGACTGCTGATCCGGGACTCATGGTGGATGTGAATTCCACAGCGTTGCCAGTGTTACACTAATGTCAAAGACTGATTGAAATATATTTATTTATGAAAATATTAATGGCCACCTTCTCAGGTGAACGAAGTTTTACAGATAAGATTGACTCATCTGTCTTTTGCGAGTTTGTCAAAATGTCTAACTTGCCGTCTACACGTAACGTTTTGTTTGACAAATCTGGCATGATCACGCAAGACTGATGACAAAACATGATCTGTTGACCAAGCTTTATAAAGAATTCAATTTTTAATCGTATTAAGAAATACTACTACTTATTACACTTGTTTCTAATATCAACTTTTGTGTATCTGTCACTGACACAATATTCTTATTTGCATATGCTAATTGTATATATGAAAATGAAAACGTACAATGATGAATATTTAACATTTTCCTTAATAATCACGTTATATTTTTGATTACTTGCCACTGCAGATTTTAAACTAATTTGCATTTTTTTAACAGCGTGCTCACTGTGGTCACGACAGGTTGAGAAGCACTGAATTAATTAAACATTTTCGACTTCTCAAACGCTTCGTCCAAGTTTCTTTTAATCCAAGGGCAATCTTTAATTTTGATTAAACATCTTTTAAAGTTGTTGGATTGAGGACGGGAGTAACGATTAAATATCTGTATATCAAAGTTCAGCTGTCGGTATTTCACGTCAGGTACTTTTTTGCATTTGTTTGTGTATAAATAGAACAGAAAATTAACTTGATTGATTGACTTTCTTTATAGTATATTGTTTAATATGCATCATCAGTCAAATTTAATCAACGCTTAAAACCACTGTGCGCTAATTTAACTGGAACTTAATCAAGAGAGTGGTGAAATTTAATGTGATTAAATTTGTACTCATCGCGCCTCTAAATGATAAAACTAGAAGTTTTATGGCGTAGGTCGTATCGATTATACTTTTAAAATTTCACTAAAATGCATAATAATAAGATATATGATTTACTTTACAAGGCAACATATACAATTCATTAATTTTAAGGGCAACCATTTTTTTCTTTAAATTCCTCGCGGATGATATTAGTGCATTTTATTTTTCGGCATTGCTGACTATATCCTTAATTGTTTACTAAGTTACCTTCTAATTCATAACTTAAATTTGAATTAGTAGTAAATTTCAGGACGCTATAACTGATCGAAAAATAGTTTAAGTAAAAATCCCTTAATTAATTAATACACCAATTATTAAGGGGTTCCACGGATAATAGTAGCTCATTCTAATCACGAGGATTAGCCCAAGAGTTGTGCGGGAGAGGGGGCGGCATATTGTTACGTAGCGTTCCTATCATGTGTGAACTTGGTGGAGAAAAAATACCTACAATTTATCGATCAAAAAGAAATCAAAACCGTCGCCTCCACCAAATGTTACGTATACGTGACAATATTGTTATGAAGCAAGCCGCATTTGCACCCAAGAACGACTTACGTTGATAGACCCCAACCATCATTCAGTGCAGGAATGAGGGAAACCTATAAAACCTCATTAATTAGGAGGGTAGTCAAATGTCGATCGGTATCAATCTCTCACATTGACTCAAGTTAACATTCTTGCACCCTACCATACCCGCAGAGAAGATGCCAATCGATTCAAGTATTGACGCCTTAAACCGCGCGGTCACTGACCGAGCATCCATCAAACTATCGAAGCCTACTTATATAGGCATTAACATCCGTTTTATGAAAATTTTTGGAAAGGCTTTTACAAAATCAGATTAATGTATATTTTGATCTTAATAAAAAAGCTTTCCTACTACAACTTTAATAATTCTATTACTTTACTTGTGAAGTCATATTTGAAAAATAAGAATTTTAATGTAAATAAATCAGATAAATTACCTAACTGCTTAATAAAAGAGTTCTGTATAGCACGGATCCTATCCCAATATCAACCGTTTTCGAGAAAAGAATGTTCGAAACTCTCACAGAAAACGTTGTAGCAACAAAAAATAATTTAAAGCATGGTGGTTTCTTGCAAAATTTATTTTATTTATTTGTTTGGGATACTTACCCAAAATAGTATCCATAGAAACAATATAAAATGTGTATAGAGTAATAGACAATAATACAAATAGAACTATAGATACAATAACAAAAATAGATTTAATAATCTAAATGAATATGAAAGAAATGGGTTAAGGGAAATGACAGAGATATTTACTAAGCAAAATAAATTAGTAGATAACATGAAATGTTCAGATTATTATTACTTAAGGTTTTTCTTTAATATTATTTTAATAGCCGCGAAAAAAATTGTTGAAAATCAACATTTGAACAGTAACGCATAGCTGACTTGGGAAACATATTTTTGAGCTTTCTAAGAATTCGTCTAAAAAAAAATCTTATTTATATCGCTGACTCAATTTCAGCTGAAACTTTATTAACAGCTTTCCTTCATTCTAACATGACTATTTTAAATTGAGGTTATTCATGTCAATCATCTAAAATATTCGGGTGAAAACCGAGTGTATTCAAATTACTGCTGTTCTTCAGTACAAAACTGTCAGTAATAATCAGTTCATTAAATAATGTGGTATTATAATCTTACTCTTCCTTCACAATACATTGCCAGTGCATGTCAAAAACTTGTGTAGTAGAGGCATTTTACACTTTTGACGAATTCCTAAATAACATATTTTATTGTAAATTGTCAGTATTGTACTTTTTGTTGTTTTTTTTGTACTATTCATCTATATTAATTATGCTTTTAGATATTCTTATTTACTTATATATGCGACGTGAAACGCATACAAATGAATTTATAACAGAGGTCCTATTCTATGGCCATCTGGATTACCTGATCTGAATCCTAACGATTTTTATTTATAGGATTGCTTCAAGCAACTTATAAAAATAAATGATAGTAATTTCAATCACCATGTATTTTCACTGAGTAGTTGCTTGCACTTTAACAAGCAGCAAGTTTGTACTGACATTAATAATATTAGAAAAATCGATTGCTTTATCAAATTAGTGAAAACAAAATACCTACAGCATATATAGATCAGCAATTTCACTCTGCTGTCGGCACTTTGAACTAAATTTAAGCGTCTGCGGTGACCTCGAAATGCGTATGCAACCATCGGCAATCGGCGATCAGAACCGGAATAAGAATTATTTATTTGTGCAGAAAAGCGTAATCAACCTGATAAAAATTTATATATGCACACTATGTAACGATTAATTATAGTTACTGATAGATTTTTATAATGTCGCTAGACAAACAGATACAGATAGAAATATCTGTTCTTTTCTATTTCACCTTTTGTTACTGATAATATGTTATTAATTATTGTTAGTATAAGTAATCACACTTTAAAATATTTCCACATGACTATACATAAGACCAATTAAAACTTACTCTTATTACAATGTCTAAAAGCTATATGGTCATCGACATAATTTGAACCCTCTTGTGCTAGAAATATGGTCGAAACGGTATACTTTCTTGAGAAATATTTATAGTCCTATGTTACCGACTTCATAAAGAAATCAGTTATGGCAATAGCAGTAAAACACCACCTAGCATTTTTATATTAGGCTTTCTACAGACTATGGCGTGTATTTGCGATCCGTTATGCGCGATTCGTGATATGCGAGTAATTCGCGAATAATATGTAGTCTTCTCCGTTAAAGATCCATTCATAAAAACCCTATATATGATGCACGAATTCCTTACAAACAATGCATTACGCATCATTTAGCGACCTAATGTGGCCTCCAGGTGCAGGTGACAAAGGTTTCAACTCCTGGACGCGGGGTAAGTTGAGACATTTCCTCTGTTTCACCTTCGACCCTTACCCGACCCGACAAACATGACTACCCTCGGGGGTTATACGAGTCGGCGAAGAAAGAAGAGAAGACAGAAGAGCGCCAGAAGATAAGTCCTCGCCGACGGAGCTTGCCAGAACAGGAGGAGGTTTCCTGAGCCGCCGGCATCGGCCGCAATTGCGGTCGAGACTGACCGGAGAACCCAACTCTACGAGGCGTCCAGACCTACAGCGATGATGTGGGTAAAGAGAGATAGTCCCTCTCGACCACGCACATCCGAGGTTATTTATCCTGCCAAGGATATTGGCGCGGTCGCACATCGCGAATCGCGAATTCACGCATAGCCTGTAGCAAGCATTATACATTCATTACCTATCTACTTTTGTCTTTAGGAAAATTGAAGAAGCTTAATTGCTATTGCAAGTTGTGTTTAAACATTTAATTTCGACACATGATTTTACTTTAATCCACCTCTGTACCAACGACGTTTGCACGCCAGCGTTTATGACAAACTGACGAATAGCGGAGGTGTCTGTAGTCTGAAAGGGATGTCGCGAGTTGCTATACGCGACTTATTATTTACAAAGTAAAAGGTAATGCATATTTTTCAAGAAATCGTTTATTTAATTTTCCTTGAGAGACATTTTTCTATTTACAATTCTGTTTTGTTGATAAAAGTTCAAGATGCGAAGTAGAGCTCTTAGATGTGAAAGATATACAGAAATACAAAACAAGTAAAATGGAATAAACTCAGTTCGCTGAACGTGTCAGTGTGCAAATATTCTTAAGCAGAACAAACAATACTTTCATTCTATTCATGATATTGATTATTCGGTTTTCCGAGGCAGATTCAGTATAACTGAACTGCATACGGAAATTGAAAAATATAAACTTTTAGAACGCTATACTAGTCAGTCTATCTATATTTTGACCTATTTTAGAACCTTGAAACTTTTCAGTTATTTAAGGTATTGCGCTGCAGGCTTGACTGGTGAGTTACAGCCACTGATGGAAAATCTGCTTAAAATTTCTTTCAAAGGGATTTTTAAAATGATTCGATATTGAAGTAAAAAATATTTATGATTCTAAAAATATCTCAAATAAACACATTGGTTTGGATGTAAAACATCTGTCAGCATTCGGCTCCTCCTTGCTGTGTATCTTCTGTTCGAATGGAGCGCAATGAATGAATAAGATTGTGAATGAAAGTTTTTTCTTTTGCGATAATGGTAGATGTCTTTTAAATCTCAGTTAATCCCAGTTTCCGGAGAAGTGTTTATGTTTTCTTAGGCATCTCATTTAGAGATTAGCTGATATTTTTAGTACCCCATTTCCCCTTCAGCGTCATATAATTTTTATTTCAGCATCTCGACTTAGTTCGCACTTGAGTTGACTATAGGAAGTGAGAATTTATTTTAAGGTTTCTAAATTTACTAAAACTTTCTTCTTTTTAATGACAGTTCCTGTGTCTGATACAAATTTTCATGAAGCATCTTTTGAAATTTAAGAATCTGTTTGAAGTATAATCAATGAACATGAACTCAATGAAGTTCTTAGCCTTATATACAGGATGCTTACAATACAAGTGCTGTAATGGCTAAAATATCTCACCAAAAGCAACAAGAAAATGCGACACATCATTACAAAATTTTAAACTAAGGTACAGTTAAGACTAAGTGAACGTAATTTGTTTGTAATTTGATTTTTGTATCAGTGTTGATAAAATAAACAATAGATGGTTTCTTAAAAATCTTTCAAATTTGAACATGCGACAACATTGCATTCCATTATTATCCTCTTGTTTACCTCAAAATAATTGAATATCTTCTTGGAACATTTTATAAGAGAAACAAATTGTTAAGTCAGTTATGTTTTGCGGTACAATTAATCATACATTAGAATAAAGGCACTTATATTCTGGACACCTTGTATAATTTACTTGTTGTATCCGAATAGTCAACTGAATAGCCTACAAATACTCTAGTCAAGAGAGTTCATTTGATTTTATATTACAGATAAAAAAAATTTTAGTTCCGTAACAACTGGTAAGATTTACTTGCTCTACTATACAGGGTGATCCGTTTCTTGTGGCTCACCATTAGCATCTTGGAAACCGCCAATATTTATTCGGAATATCTTGCAATATAGAAATCCAATATAATTTATGTATTGATATTCTCTTTTAAATTTTAACTGTGCGTGATGAAACTTCTTACAATGTAAGATATACCTAAATTATCACGGTTATGATAGTCTTTGAAATAAATTTCTTTGTTTTCCTCAACAGTACCTCTAGTACCTAGAATATGCATTTCGTCCTAACAAGGAACATATTCCATTACTCTACAAAATTTATCTAGAAAGTAATCATTTTTTTGTTTATATAGATAGTTATAAGTAATAGGAAGTACTTATTAGTCGTTGTTAAGTAATAGTACAATTAATGCTTATAGCAAATTTAAAACTGCGTTGCTAATGTAATAATTAGAAAATACTGTACTTCTGGATTCCTTCCAAACGAGAGACAAACGAAGGATGATGAATTTAATTATATCATCTTCCAGTCAAGCTGCATCCCCTAGTAAATAAAACGGCACAAAAATAATAAGGGTGCAGAGAGAACGAAAATAACAAATCTTTCAGTTTGAGAGGGTCTTATCGACTAATTCTAAACCTAATATGAGCAAATATAGTGGAGCAGTGCTTAGACTGCAGAAATATCCGGACAGATTCAATTAAACGTACACACAAAAATAATCCACTTTAGGAATTTTGTTCTTGGGCTTTACAACCGCAACAGAACCACTAAAATGATAAGGCTCTTCATAAAATGATATATAATTTTGTAATAAGCATGCAGATGATAACAAAATTAAGTTCGTTATTTTTTTGTGAATATATTTTTTTTTTATGTTTAGTCTTCCCAAATCGAAATCCTGCTTGTAGCAGCAGTACAGATAGTCAGTTTTAATTTTGAACTTAAATATTCAGTTCATATTTTAAAACAAAATTTTTATGGTGCATTTCAGCTAAATAAAATTGTTTTGATATAGGAATAGATACTTATAATGTTTGCTACAGAGTACATACAGACTATGCGTGAATTCGCGATTCTTAATGCACGATTTGTGATTTGTAAGAAATTCGTGCATAGTGTGTAAGGTTTTTATGAATGGTTTTAACGAATAAGACCCTACACACTATTCGAGAATTCCTGACATATCACGAATCGCGAATACACCCATACTCTGTAGCAAGCCTTATATATTGACTGTTTTTTGTTTTGATGTTTTTTAACTATGATTGTTTGTTTCAGGTAAGTTTCCGGTGTTCCGAAACCTTGCAGTAAGTCTTTTTTTCCCTGAATATCAGTTTTATGGTAAATATTTTTCTTAGTAATTTTAATAAGGAATTTTAAACGTTACCACAATAAGTAAAAAATAAAAAATAACAAAAATCACATCACTATCGCGCACTTCCGTAATATTGACTGTCACACTTAACAAACGGTTTAATATTTTACTACTATTTTGAAAACGAAAACAGAGAGTTTTTCGAAACGTCAATATTACGGAAGTGTGCGATAGTGATGTGATTTTTGTTATTTTTTATTTTTTACTTATCTGCTTTTTTCAGTGTGAGATTTTTTGGTTAGGCAAACTTAGTTTCAAAAATAACCCTTGACTGTTCCGTTTGGCGCAAGGGCTTATTTAATTAATTTTTATTATTTTTCAGAAGTGTGGCAAAAACCCAATAAAACTTAAGAAAAACTAAAATTATGCCACAAATAAATAGCTTCAGACAAAATATAGGGTGATTCAGATTTTAATTTGCAGAATTATGATTTTTTATTTTAAATGAACTTATTATATAGAGTGTTGTTGTATATACAAAAAATTCGGAGGTAGTTTTCTTGGAAAATTTTAGGAGGGCCATATATGTATATTTTTTAATTAGATCCTTTTTTAAAAAATTACAGCTTCTTAAAGGAGGAGGGTAAAATCTGCTTTTTTTCAGTTGTTCTCAAAAACAGTTGAATCCAAACTTTGTTGTACTTTTAAATTTCTTAGTCAAAATGAAGGTAGCTTTGTTTATTTAGACATTTTTTTGTATCCTACAGAAATTTCATATTTTTCTTAGTTTTTGAAAAACAAAATTTTTTTAGAACTAGAAAATACGAAATACTTTTGGGTGTTTATGTAATTTATTCTTAACAGGCTGTTACCCCCTAGACTTCTAGAAATATACCGTAACAATTTAATGGATTTAACCATTTATATGCTTTTCATTTTCCCATTCGTTTTTATTATAACTCTCACCTTTGAAAAGCGCCGCGCAAAACTGTATCTTCTAACAAAATTCTGGTATACAGAGTGTCCCATAATGCGCGTCTTTGGAGGGTGTGTTCCTTGGCTCATTGTAGGGGGGTTCTATCTATAAAATTTTTCGATTAGAGTTCTCCCTAACGACATAAGGGCTTCTAAAAAATTGAAAAAAGTGGCACCAGCAAATTTAGGGGCAAAATTTATACAGATGTGACAATTTCCGTATTATACAGGGTGAACCTTAAATAAGCACACATATTTTAACCACAAAACAAAATCAGAAATACAAAACTCAAATTTTATATAAATTTCGTAATTATTCAATAGAAAACTTGTTGAGGGCCGCTGATCCGGGAGTCATGGTGGATGTGAATTCCACAACGTTGCCAGTGTTATACTAATGTCTTCGAATAGGCTCCAACAAAGTTAACTAGAAATTTTTTAGACATGTCAAAGAATGATTGAAATATGTTTATTTAAGAAAAATGGCCATTTCCTCCCCTTTGCCATTCCTATGCCTCACCAATAAATTGAAAATATAAACCAGATTATCTACTCACAATCATAGTTATCCAGGATTTGTTAATTATCCATTTTTACTATACTACGTGAAAAATGCACCATATTTTATTTAATCACACTGTATTTCACGAAAAATATTAAGAGCCCTGCCCGTGAAAATAATTAGACGATTTAAATACGTTTTATAAGTTAGTGCCGCAACTCTTAAAACAGATGCGTCAAGCAGTGTATTACTTAAAGAAACCATTAGTTAAGTTCGGTCTCAGAAGATGCAAACGTATCTCATATTAACTTTCAATTTACGTGCATTGAAATTATCAAATCCTTTTCCACAAATTACACGTTTTGTTCCCACTTGTACTTGTGCACCGGTATCAACATAACCTCTTTGTCGACCTCGACTATCAATCCTAGAGAGTGGGGCTGGTACGGGTCATTTCACCTACTGCTCGTGACATCTACCTGTTACCTGTGCCTACGGCACTAGTTTCTTATTTTTGCATGCGATTGACACTGCTTTTTCACTGCAATTTTAGTTTGCCTTCTCTTGATATTGAACGCATACATCAAGCTAGTTATTTTGTTATTCCATGTTTTGTGTTTATTTTTAAAATATGTTTCACCCACTACGAAGTACGAAATAGTTAGCACTGACACGTTGTTTGAGGTTATGTGGCGAAAATTAACTCTAAGGTGTTATTTGAAAATCATAGTTTTTTTGATGTTATTCTTTATAAACTGATTTAAGAGTATAATTTGTGATAATCTTTCTAACAGTGTACAATGGTATTAACTTCTGAAATGTGGATAACTGTTTAAATCGTTGGTTTTTCGGTAAGTAGGTGAGCTTTTATGCACGTTTATAGATAATTTTTGGAATCATTGAACAAAATAATTTTCTTAACACATAGAACTTGCGGAAATTCGTATTTTAATAGTTTATGGCAATTTTACTTTACTTATTGTTGAAAACAAGTGTCTTTAAATTAGAAACAACCGCAAAAATTGAATTTACTTTAAACAATTATTTATCTTACAGACGATATGGAAACCTTGCCTTCAGTAAATCATATGGTTTATTTTATTAGGCTAGCAGTGATCTATCTGGTCCGCAAAATGTGGGTATTTTAAAAAAAAATTAATATCTTCGTAAATATTTGAAATTTTTAAAAATGACAGTTAAAATATTTGTACTTATTTAAGGTCCACCCTGTATTTTCTTAACCCCTTTAATTTGCGGACTATATTCATATGATTTTTTTTTCATTTTTTTGATATGACTACTGTCAGTCCCCGGCAGAGTTGCGACGATTTAAATCAATTTGATTTAATCGTGATTTAAATCAACTGATTTTTTAAAATTGAAGTCATGATTTAAGATTTGTAAAGCCAATAATCTAAGTAAATCAAATTTAAGAAAATTCAAATAAAACGCACAGTTTAGTTAAAAGTTAGATACTAATTAAACTGAAAAAAAAATCAAATAAAAAGAAAAAAAGAATAGTTAGATTACACGTATCAAACAAGTTACCTTCTTAAATGAACGTTATGTTATAAATTAGATGCCTACTTAAAAGCAGAAACATAAAGTAAGCAAATTAAACAGAACCAACTCTAAAAGAAAATAAAACATGATTTACCTCAAAACAAACATTTTAAATTAGGTTATTTATTGTAAAGTTTGTACAAAAAAACTATTTTAGCTGCTTTTTCTGTTCCTAATCGATTTCGAATCTTAGAATGAAATGTTGAAAATATTCTCTCAACCGAGGCTGAACTAGCACAGTAGCAGAAAATAATTGCTTGATAATCGGGAATAATTTGTCATTAATAATCAATATTTCTTTGGGATTTCCACCAGTCCAAGTTTAAACAAAAACTATCTCTGTTAATATAACTAGATACATTGTTAATGTTAATTATTAGGATGTTTATGTAAAAAAATAAATAAAAATCAAAACAATCATGGTTTTTTTATTTTATTTTTTAATCGTGATTGTTGATTTTTTTTATATAAAAATCATGATTTTTATCAACTCTGCCCCGGATCTTTTTACACCATTTCTATGACACCCTGTATGCAGATTATATTAAATTTTATATAAAGGATTAGTGCTTTCAACCAGTGTACAAATTTTACTAATAAAAAACTAGTAATTTCAAATTTTATAATAGTTGTTCGAATTATGGTATATCGAGTACCATCACAACAGGTATGTGATACATGTGATTTATATGAAGAGTTCAACCAATTATTATTTTGTCCGTAAACTATGCGATACATACCTACTAGGAAACCCGGCAAGGTGTGGTTGTGCCGGCATACCGTGAATACATATTAAACTTTGTTGTATCCTTTTGGGACGGGAAAAGCATTGTGAGGAAAATAGTTGTGTACGTTTATTATGTTTAGCGGAATAAAATGGCATCGCGGCGATAACGTTTGTCCACTAATGAATGAATTACACAAAGATATGTATTACAAGGGCTTAGGACATCCTGAATCGTTATAAAAGCTGAGACTCGTCCGTTATTTTCATTGTGTGTACGTAGCAATAAAATAAGTACTAGACACTGCAGTGGAAAAAAAAGATATTACTTAAAATGGTATGTTAATTTTTGTAAAGGATAGAACATGAGATGAATAATGGGGATATTTCTTTAATGGGGCGTAATTGTGAGGTTTTGTTTGCGTTTGAACCTCTTAAACTTCGACACCAAAGGTGAAAAATATACAAACATTAAAATTTAAAAAAATGCTCGTTAAAATTCGGCAGTTCATTTCAGATATTGTGCAACCTTATTTTATGAAATTTTTAAAATGAATTAAATAATTTATTTAAAAAATAAAAAAAAGTTTGTAAAGAATTATCGTAGATAAAAACGTTATAGGAAATACCCACTCTATTATTTTTTGATGCTCAAACACTGCATATACTGGAAATTGGATTCTCAATAATACTATCGGTTTATTTGGTTTTCAGCTTTTCAAGGGATTTATATTAGATTATTTCACTATTCTCATAATGCGTTACTGCTAAGTCTGAATTGTCTCCAGTTGAAATTGCTTGGATAAATCGATAAATTTCGCATTTGTTCGCAAACATTTTCCTTCGCTATTACAATTATTTTTTGTTTAAATGATATATTCAGCTTAAAAGTTAAATATTTTTAAATTTTGTCTCGGATGACGTATTATTAAATTTATACACGTGACAGATAATGTCTCCATTTTGATTATTATTTTTTAAAGCACATACAAAATATATGTGAGTATTCATCATACTCTTTCATATTCAGGGTGAAATACTAATAATTTGTATGATCGTGAAAAAAATTTGATCGATCTAAATATTTATTTAATATAAGGCTATTGCAATATTCCTTGAATTTTAAGGCAATTTTCTGACAAAAATTATAAAAAAGTTTATATCAACTTGGGTGTAATAGGATAATCCTTCATTTTTACACGCTAACAACGATAACGACTGATGTAATTCCTTATGTTTGTATCCACTTTCTTTCTTTTTTCTTTACGAAAAATAAAACAAATTTGGTTCCACCAGAGGAAAGATTTATTTCAAAATATCGTCCAAATATAGTCAGTCACAGACTAAAACCATGAATATGTTAAACCTACGTCCTGTATACACAAAACAATTTTTCTAACTGAACTTGTTAGTATAACTTCATTAATTTGAATTTCATAATTATGATATGAAAGGGATGCCAGTCTTCAGATTGATATGCGGGGTAGTCCGGTTTTAATTGCTCACCATTGGCATCTTGGAAATTTTATAATATACAGGGTGGTCAAAGTTGCACCTTTTAATGGCCATTGAGATAAACCAAACAGATGTAAGATATCTTCTGCCGTTGCTGAAATATTGTGAAAAAACTGAAAATAGCAGTTTTAGAAAATGCCACCTAGCGTCATTATTTCTCAACAGAAAGAGTTGAAATTTGGTGCACGGGATAAGAATATACGATAAATCGATTTTCGTCGAAAGAAAATATCGTGGGTTTAGTGCCAAAACTCACTAAGTCAAAATAGCTTAGTTCCAGCAAAACGTGGTTAAAGTCTTTTAATGTACAATTTCGACAGTGTATACAAAAATCCAAATTATTTTGTTGCCGTTTTTTATTGCAATTGATAATCACATATCTTACGTGCGCCATATTGGTTCTTAACAGTAACAGATGACACTATTATTTTATTTGTAGAATAACCCATAAAATACCTAGTTCTTCAGGTAAAAAAAAACAACATATAGTTTGACAGATCCGACATTTGTTAACTTTGTTTTTATAATTGGAAACCTTATTTCTCATATATAGTTATTTATGCAACAAGTACAAAAAGTAAGTGTTTATTGGGCGACGTGAAATTGTCCAACGAGGCCGTCAGACCGAGTAAGACAACACGTCGAGTGCAATAAACACTTTTTGTACGAGTTGCATACAATATTTTTTCTACATTCATGCAAAAACCAAAAAATGTTTTATTTAGATGACACTAAGTCTAGGAAAATATGACGTCGATTTGAACATTTATGTTTGTCATGATGACATAACGCTGTAGTAGAATGACAGATGAATGCAATAAACCACTAAAGAATCATCTTTCCCACTAAATATAGTTCAATAAAGTTTTGTTTTTTTGCATGAACGTAGAAAAAATATTTTAAGGATGGAAATGGAGAATGCACTGATAATCATTCATTAAATTATAAGTACATATTAGAAATATTCCAATATTTAAATCGATTTTCAAATATGTCTATTAAATTGAGACGAGAAATATTACAATCCCTGTGAAAATATAGATGATCTACCCGACAAAATTTCTGCTGCTTTTAAGTCTATTTCACAAAGAATTCAAAACGTTATGGACGTTATATTAAGAACTGAGCTTTGTGTGCTGGAAAATGGGCGTCATTGAAGTATTTTTGTAGGATTTATGTATATTTTGTTTAGTTAAGAACTGAATTTTGTTTTACGTCATGCACAGCTATACATTTTTTATTTAAATTATTTTATTTTTTAAATTTTATGGATTATTCTTCAAATAAAATTATTACATATTGACGTGTTTGTAATTTTATTCTACATATAAACAATTGATTTTTGCATAACCGAAACTAGTGACCGTAGAATTTTTTTCCGTAGAATATTTGGTCGACATCCATAATTTAGGTACTAGAGATACTGCTGAGGTAAACAAAGAAATTTATTTTAAAGACTAGCACGACCGTGTTCAATTAAGTATATCTTGCATTGTAAGAAGTTTTATCACGCACGGTTAAAGTTCAAAAGAGAATAATATATATAATTTACATCGGGCTTCCCTATTGCAAGATAGTCCTTGGTTCTGAGTAATTAAATTTGTTGAGGACAGAGTAGACTGTTTTTCATGACTCACCATTGGCATCTCGCAAATCATAAAATGTACAATGTTCAAATTAGAAAAAATGTGCCTTTTGATGTTCATTAAGATAAACCAAACAAATCCAATATATCTGCTGCCGTTGCTGAAATAATGTAAAAATACTGAAAATTGCGATTTTATAAAATGAGAGATAATGATGCCAGATGGCATTTTCTAAAATTCCTATTTCCAATTGTTTTCACAATAGTAATAATATAGTTATCTACATTACAAGCTGCGAAAGTTTGTAGAAAGTACATCTTTAAATTTTATTTTGTTATCCTTTATTCTTGCCTTGGGTAATCCAAGTGGCATTAACCATTAGGGTTAAGAGCAGGGAAGTGCCGTAATTATTATTCCGAATTAGTTTTTAATATGGGGCGCAAAGCAGTTTCGGGAAAAATGCAATTAAAATTTTGTAGCTTTCCCAGGTGGTGAAGAATTCAGCGGCGAACGCATAGCAGTTATTTCAAAGTAATAATTTTAAGTTGCTTTACATCTTGATAAACTCGAAATTTGAAATTTAAATTTTGTAAGTAGATTTGCCGGTTAGGTAGTCCGTAATTATTGTCGAGTTGCAGATTTATATTTTAATAACGGATAAATAAGATTTGGATGGGAACATCAATTACAATATTAAGCTGGATTTTATAGCAATTAGTTTTTCTAATGGTAGTTAATGTCTATTTTATATACAGGGTGATTCAGAAGTTATCTAAAAGAATTTGGGAATAAATGCGTCATGAAAAATGGAGTCAATATCGTAAAAAAGAATTTTGTAAAATTATTGAAGATGTATTTTCATCGCGGGGCTACTGTAGTCTCTAGACACGCGATATCGAATATTGAAATCCGATTATTTTTTGTAGGCACTAAAGTTTTTGTGACACCAGTCTTTACATTAGTTTTTCAAATGTCAAAAGTGGCTTACGTGATAGTAGCGACTCGGAGTTGATGGATATCGTTTTACTTTATGACGATGTGAAAATGCTTTAGCAGAATGATTTCCCGGCAAACGTGCCAAATGCAGTTACTTTTACCGCGGTGTGCAGTGAGTGCAAGTATAGTGTAACGCAAGGAAAATTTGAAACCGAATGAGATGGAGGTCCAGGACTTCCGCGGCGTATTGCAGCATTATGGCGTATCATACTCGAGGTCAATTATATCTGTACCATGTAGAGCGTGTCCAAGCATTAAACCAAGGGATTGGACGAGAAGGACCGGTACCATGGCCGCCACAATCTCCTGACTTTAAATCATTTGGACTTATTTTTGTGGAAATATTTAAAAAATGAAGTGTATGGCACCGAAGTGTTGTGTTAGTTTGTAGAAACTAGGTAAGACGGACCCAAAATGTTGTAATAACAGATATGTCAAACTATTTTAGTTATTAAAACCACAAATTAATTCTATTAATAACACAAGTTACAGCTACCTTGGTACACTTATAGCTGTAAAATAGTAAATATTCACCTCGATATTCACTAATTCACAGCATTTATCGTTGTTTCAGTTTTAGGAGGTGTCATACAGGATAAATGACGAGAAAGTGATTTTTATCGATTTTTTTAGGTTTTCTCAAATATTTGCTGTGTAACCCCCAATTTTAAATTCAGATTCGTGTTCAGCGGGAAAAAATAAACAAAAGAAAAATATAGTCTAACTCCCAGCACACATGACTTTTTTTTGTGGACCTGTGTAAACTTTTGATGTGATTTTTATCGTTTTCATGGGTTTTCTCTAAAATTTGCTGTGCGACCCTCCATTTTGACTTCAGATTCGTGTTCAGCGGAAAAAAATACATGGAAATAATATAATGGGACCCTCAGCACACACCACTTTTTTTTGTGGACCTGTGTAATTAATAACAATAACGGCAAAATCAGTTGAATTTGCTGTATAAAATCGGCATTATGAAATGTTATTTATTTATTTCCTTGAGCATTTCTTTCCATTTTTTTTGTCCGGTCGCCGATTGCCGCCTTAACAGGTTTTAAAGTGAATTAGTTTCCAGTGCCGTACAGAAGAGTATTTTTAAATCATTTTCGAACTGCCCTTTTAATTTTTTTTTTACAAAATACAAGAGGCCCCTGTACTCTCAAAAAATTTTTTTTTAGATAAATACTGAATCACCCTTGTATAAGTACACAAGTAAAAAATTTATTCAAATGTAACTGTTAAATTTTAAAAAATTGTTTAAATGGTTTTATTTGGATTCAAAATTATTTTTTAATGAATATGGAATTTTAATGAACACGAATAACATTTTAAAACAACAGTATACTACATTATAGCTTATTGCAATAAATTCAGTTTATTTTATGTTTATGAAATTGTATAAATACAATCTTACCTACATTTGCTTTGATGAAGTCTTTATTGTTTACAGCTGACTGGCGACCTTGTACACAAAATATTTCATAATAAAAATAACAATGAAAAGTAGGACGAACCGTGTATGTGATTCTAAAATCATTTGTTGTATAAACAATTGTTGCAGATACATCTTTTGCCGATATACAGGATGATTCAGACTTATCTAAAAAAATTTTATTAATCCGATATACAGGATGATTCAGACTTATCTAAAGAAAAATTTTTAATGTACAGAAGACTTACAAATACAATTTTGTAAAAAAAATAAAAAGGACACAATACACTTCTGCACGGCACCGGAAACTGATCCATTGTAAAACCTGACCTTGCCCAAGGCAAAACATGCAGTCGGCGACCGGCACCGGTGGCCGAAGTGTCATAGAAATAAATGAACAAAAAAATTTGAAGAATTTTCCAAGGAAAGAAATAAATAAAATTTTATAACACCTATTGTATATGAGCAAATTCAGTTGCTTTTGCCGCTGTTATTATTAATTAATAAAATTAATGTCGTTTTAAAACTAAAAATTATAATAAGCAGATCAAAGATTGCCGAGAAAATACAAATCGAACAAAGAACACATACGTTACAGGTTTAACACTTTAAATGCCGGCCACAGCAAAAATTATTAACGTTCAAAAAATGTAATGAGTTATAAATAATAAACTGTTAAAAAATGTTGCAAAAGGTTAATTTAAATTAAATTTTAGGTTTCATCACCATACATCCTCCCAGGCAAACACATTTTTCCAATCGTCTTCTTAAATTTACGATTACTTTACATAGCTAACATTATGTAACAACTTTAATTGTTTTTACTATAACCACATAAAATAATTTTAAATTTAAGAAGACGATTGGAAAAATGTGTTCGACTAGAAGGACGTATGGAGAAAATTAAAATTTAATTTAGATTAACGTTTTGTAATTTTATGTTTAATAAAATAATAGCTATTCATAATTCATTTTATTTTTTGTACATTCATTATTTTTACTGTGGCCGCAATTAAAAGTGTGATTTCACTTTCATGGTAATCTTTGACTTTTTTAATTAGTTGTCTGATTTTTCGAAGTTTGACACTCCATAAAAAAACATACAATACATATTTTTCAATCAAATTTGGTATATGTGTGTATATTAATGGATGTTGAAGAGTGGTAATAATATATTTTTGATAAAAAAATGCCTAATACAACTTTCTGGAATAAAGACTTTTTTTTTAAATCGTAGTAAGTCAGGCTTTTGTCACATCAATAAAATTGTTAATAGAATAATATAACCTTTCCTCAGGATACTAATTGTAAATTGGCTTGCGGACATTCCACACCCTCCTCACATTTCTAAAAGTGTTAACCTGAAAAACGGAACACACTGTACATATATGGTTTAGTTCTGCCACATCCGAGACTACATTATTTGCTGTTAATGGAATTTAATTAGTCATTCGTTAAATTTCATTGTATTCAAACTAATAGCATTAAACGATTTGTTTATTGTAATATATGCATGCTCTACAGATTCTACGTCTGTTACGGAAACTTATTATTTCTGTTGCACCTCTCGAATACCTAAATGACTTGATCTCTTCCTGCATTATACTTCCCAAGTTATAATTCTCGTTGTTGCTGGTATTATCTCGTGAAACAACGTTACAATCTTAATTAGTCCTAAGTTATTATAAGACTGCTTTCGTAAAATATTAACTTACTAACGCGCTGCGGTTAAGATTTTGAACCGAGTTTGGAAGTATCTCGCTTCTCAGTATTCCTTTGATTTAAAATTCTTTTCCTTGGGGATTTATAAAACGGCTTCCCATTTAGTAAAATACTTCCTAGAAATTAATTTCGTTTATTTTGATTTTATAAGTAATAGTACTAACATTTTTCAAGTAGACAAATTCCATTTCTCAGTATTTCTTTAAATATAATTTTACGGCTCGATATTCGAAAAACAAAATTTCCATGGAAACATGTAATACTGTGGGCACATACTTATATACTTCCGACAAGAATTCAAACCACTTACGTCATACGAACAAATTAAAATTCATTATATTTTCATCAAAATATTTAAGATATAAATATATAAATTCAATAAAAACGAAACAATTATTTTTTGGGAAAAATCCTCGAACAGGTCGATTTTTAATTTAAAAAATACTTATTTTAGCGTAAAATGTGATTTTCAAATGTCATTTGTTTTCGAGTAATGACGTCATCGATTTTTTTTTAAATGGCAACACCATATTTTTTTCCTTGATTCTGAAAGATCGTTTAATTCTCCATCAGACAGTACTAAAATTTTGCCCTCTTACATAGGAAAGTTTTCGAGTAAATGACGATTGAATGTTAGAAAACGTAAATTTTATCCATAAAAAAGTAACAATTCTGAGGTATGTAAAATAAAATACAATTTATTAAATTTTATACTTAAATTAAATGTTCGAATTGCCATCCACCAACTTCTTAACAATGCACAAGTCTGTGAAGAAATGCGATTTTGAAGTTCTTCTAAATTACTTGGTTTATTAATGTACACTTTTGACTTCAAGTATACCCATAAAAAATAGTCAAGAGGTGTAAGATCTGGCGATCTTGCAGGCCATTCTATCGGTCCGCGTCTGACGATCCACCTCCCAGGAAAACAGTTGTCCAAAAAATCTCGTACAGGGCGCGCATAGTGCGGAGTGCACCGTATTGCTGAAACCATATGGTATCGTCAGGAATGTCAGGGTCATTATCGTTAGGAAAAATTACTGCAAGGGCTGGAACAAGGTCATTTTCTAGAAACTCTAAATATCTTTGTCCTGTAAGGGTTCCTTCAAAGAAGAAAGGCCCTGCTATTCTGTCGTCAACTATTATATCTGCAAGTTTGACGGTTTACTGTACCATTCAGACAAAATGTGGCCTCATCTGAAAAAAGTATTTGCCGGTGTAAATTTCTATTTTCTTGACATAAATCCATTAGAATTTCGCAAAAGTGTAAGCGGCGATCGGGATCATCTTCATTGAGTTCCTGCACAAGTTGAATTTTGTAGGGATGATATTTTTCCTTCCTCAAGATACGTAGCACTGTGCTCTGACTAGTGTCATTGTTTAATGCAACCAATCGTGAAGAATTATGACGATTATCCACCATAGTTATTAAAATGTTCTGTTTCTGATTTTCATTAATGCTTAGACGTCCAGGTTTTGGAATATTTACAACATTGCCAGTTTCTCTAAATTTGGACTCTACCTTACTGACTGTTGATTGGCTGATAGGGCGATCTGGATATTTTTCATTAAATAAATCGCAAACTTCCTGCTGAGTTCTAGTCATATTCCCGCATCCGATAAGAATTAAAATTTCAATTCTTTGAGTAACAGTTAAATGTGCCATAATACTTTAAATTGAATAATAATTTCTATGTCGCTTACAATACTTATTAGAAAGTCAGTGTGACAATGACACTTTGCAAAGATTTTCACCTACGTGATCCATAAAAGAACTATGCAATTCGAAAAACTAAACTTGATAACGTTTTTGCTTTATTTTAATTGATTTATGTTTTCTAACATTCAATCGTCATTTACTCGAAAACTTTCCTATGTAAGAGGGCAAAATTTTAGTACTGTCTGATAGAGAATTAAACGATCTTTCAGAATCAAGGAAAAAAATATGGTGTTGCCATTTAAAAAAAATCGATGACGTCATTACTCGAAAACAAATGACATTTGAAAATTGCATTTTACGCTAAAATATGTATTTTTTAAATTAAAAATCGACCTGTTCGAGGATTTTTCCCAAAAAATAATTGTTTCGTTTTTATTGAATTTATTCCATACTTTTGGCGCAAACTGTATACTACACTAAAAGTTTGCATTATATATTGCACTACAATGCAAAAAATGATTGTGACCAAATTTCAAAAATGACGTTGACAATAAAAACAAATGTGTAACGTCAGCCGTGACGTAAGATCATAAATTAATTATATTAATAATTAATAACAATAACGGTAAAAGCAGTTGAATTTGTTGTATATAAATAAGTGTGGTAAAACGTTATTTATTTCTATCCTTGGGAATTTCTTTAAATTTTTGACCGATCGCCGATTATACGTCTTACTAGATTTTACAGTATATTAGTTTCCAGTGCCGTGCGGCAGTATATTTTTAAATAATTTTTGAACTGCTCTTTTTGATTTTATTTTTACAAAATTGTGTTTGTAATAGTTCCCTGTGCATTAAAAAACAATTTTAAAAGTTCAGAATCACTGGATAAATATAAACTAACGAGCATCTCTGTTTAATCATAATATCTGCTACTGGAATGTGATGTGGTGTATTACTCATTATTATTTTACGTGTTTTAATGCACTTCATGAAAACAATTTCTATTGCGGAGAAAATTTTGTTGTGTATTATTATCATAATTAAAAAACAAAGGTTTTTTGACGTTGTAACTAGCGCCAAAAACATTTAAATCATCATAATTGAATTAGTTTTCTGTGAAGACTGTAGGAAAATAAGATGAATTATTTTATTTTACGGTGACAGTCCATTTAATAGAAATAAATTTCGGTTGATATTTTTTTCATTTTCATATATTAAAATTCATGCTCTTATCGTATTTTATAGTCCTCTATAAAGGTTTCGAAAGTTCTCCAGGAAAGCATCGAATATGCCGGAGCCGTGCTATTCCCAAATCCGAGGACTAATTAGATACAAAGCTCGTTTTTATTGAATAACTCCTATCAAAAGCTCGCAAAAAACGAAATCAAGCTCCAGCATCCAGCTTCATCGAAATGGGATTCTATCCCATAAAGAATACTTCTGTATAAAATAACATTACTCCGTTGTGTAAATAAATTTTAGTAAAATTAGAAGATTCATCTATAATTAATCAAATTCTTTTTTATAACTGTAAGTAACTATATGCAATGATATTGAAGATGTGATTTTTATTTTACCTCTTATTACAGTCCAAGACGTCTGTCAAATCAGAGATAAGGTGTGAAATGCAAGGAATAATTGAAACAAACATATCTCATTGACAGATGGTATTAAGTTGTAACACTAATTTTCTCCAAATTATGAATGTAATTATGTGAAACGATTTTTTTTTTCAATAATTGTCGAAAGGTAAATTTAGTTAGTTTATATATTTTTTGTGACTTACAATCTGTTCGCTTCCCTTAATATGATTCAACACTTCTTGCGTATTGAGAGCAGAACAGTGGAATACAATAATATTTTCATTTAATAATAATTGTGACAGATATCAATTATTTACAAAGTGAATATAACTTTTTTATTTTTTTATGTACCCTCTCAGACACCACGGCACTGACCTATAACACCTACTTCATAAACATTAAAAATGAGTAAACTGGACTCCGATATATCTATGTACCAATACAGAATGAACCTGTTAGTTTACCTAATCAGAAAGCCCGTCTTATGATTTCATTTGAATTCTTTCTTAGCAATTTATTTAGTAAGATCACTCATGCGAAAAGAGAAAGATGTGTAAATATTTATTTGTTTTTAAAAACTTCGTAAAATGTTATCTAGTTAACTGCTTATAAAAGCAGAGTTAAATAGTAAACTCTATTTTTTATTTTTTGTTTTCACATTTATTTACAAGCTTTAACAATTTTATCCCCAGGAGGAGTATTATTTTAATTAAAATTTGACATTTTTCGAAGCATTCCACACATTCTGTACTATCGTCGTGTCAGGCTCTTTCCTTTTTCCTGTAGTTTAATATCGTGAACCTAAAGACAACTATTTTTTGAGATTAGTTAGTGAAAATTAGGTACTTCAAAATGCGTCCTTTATATGAAATTTATATTAAATGAAAGTATTCTTATCAAATTTTAGAATATTCATAGATATGACTTGCAGCGTAAAATGATTTAAAGCTAGCAAATGATACCTACATAAAAAATTATCAGCTCTTTGGCAACCAATTGATCATAAAATCAGTTCCATATTGTTATGTATACTAGTCTTAGTATTCTTACAAACCCAACAATACATGTAATTTGTAACTATACGAATTTGTTGTGCCCTTATAACCAAGTGTCATTTATTTTTTATATTTATTTTAAATACACTTTTACACTTAGTGAATAATGGTTTTTGTTTCAATATTAGGACCTTCAGACATATTTCGAAACAAAAATTATTGCTTTTTATATATTTTTAGGTATTAATAATATTGTGTGAAACTAACTACTCAGTGGACAAAAGCCCCAACCTGCGTTGAATTACACCCACAATATCTACCCATATATTCCTTATTATTAGCTTTTATAACATTTTTTTACTGTTTTGGAAAGGTATTTTAAGCTAATATAGGAGATTTAATTTATATTAGCTTAAAATACCTTTCCAAAATAGTAAAAAAAAATATTGCCTTAATCTAGATAATAAATATTGCTTATATATTTGTTGTGTTGTTATGTAAGTTGTTACAAAATGTACCCATTCATCCTGAAACTATGTGAAATGAGTTTACACCCTGCATATTGTACAAATATACATGCAGATGTGAGAATGTTTTATGAAGGAGCAACCACTCATGGAAATCTTATCACAAATCTTGCGAAATCCTGCAAAATCGTGCGAAATCACAAGAGATCGTGTAAAATGCCGAAAATGCAAAATTCCGTGTCATCTGAAGGCAAATTTACCCGTAAAGACTGACAATACTGTCACCTAGCTTCATTATTGACGTTAATAGCTTTGTTTACACACTACACAAATTAGTTTCCAATTGTCCGGTTTTCAACTAAAACAATGGATTTTCAACCTTATAAAGGCTCTATAAATAAACTGCGCGTGCGTCGGACGATTTGAAACGGTTTCCAACTGCTGTGCGAACAAGGTTATTGGCTATTATACTTACTCCCGTCTCCATTTCCTGAATTAACGCTTGTTTGGAGCTATTGGAAGCCTGTATGTCTTCAAAGGTTAATATTTTCTTGTTTAATCTTATTGACTTTGCACTTTTACGTGAAATTTTGAATTAGTACCTCCATCCACTAGTTGATCTAATATCAACCGAAACCGAAATCTAGTTTTAACTCAAGAGTTAACCTCGGTGCTTCGTACCTTGTGAGTCAATTTAATTATTAACCATTGTGCAAAAGAAGAAAAAAAATTGTTATTTTTAAGAAGTTGTTAATTTCACATTTTTGTTGTCAATCTAATAATTTAAACTAATGTCGTAAAGCGTCTTTCGCGTCTTCGCCACTGGCATCGAATTATTTTTTTACAGTTTTCTTCTTGTACAGTTTTGGTTGACCAGAATGTCACAATTCTGAGCAGTCATAGAAAGACTCTTTTTCGTTGAGTTAATACATAGGAATGTTTTTGAAATTTTTTCGATATCTTGCATATACAGGGTGTCTGTTAAATACGATGATCTAATTCAAGTTACTAGCTTAAAATTGTATAGCTTGTTTTATAGTTTCCGAGATACGAGGTGTTGAAGTTACAATTTTATTTTAGTTTTTCCACAATAACTTCATTTTATGTTGTAGTAAATACATTAAACTTGATACAGACGAATTTTCTGGCACGAGAAATTGAAATATGTGCGCAGATTTGCTGTCATTTGTAGAAGGCGCCATCTACAGTACTTCACATGCATTTAAATCGTCATAACTTTTTTGTGTCTGTACATACAGTATATAGTGTCCCTAAATAAACGTCAATAAATAAGAATTATTAATAAAAAATCAATACACCAGTGCACAAAAAACTTATAACAATTTAGATGCATGTGTAGGTGGCACCTGCTACAGTTGCGAGACTACCAAGTTTTACGTATTTACTGCAACTTATAATATTGTTATTGAGAAAAAAATTGAAAAAGTTCAACACCATTTCTCCGAAACTATAAAATTTTGAAAGTAACTTGATATAGGCCATTTCTTGAAATTGCACGGAATTCCGCGAAATCCCTTGGATTTGTTTTGCGAAATCTTGTCACAATTTTGATCCCTTTTTATTTATTTATTAACTTATTTATTTTAAGTCCTTACTTTTTCAATTTAAAACGTTTAAAAGTTCTTATAGAAGAACCAAAAATAATAAAATTATTTAAAGAATCCAAATCATTTTATTGTCCACAGCTGCATAAACCGTTCTTGCGTTGTATGTGCCTATTTTCAGATTTTTTGTCCTGTATAATTATAACACTTCGTTGGTAACTTTTGTCAAAGTTTCCACGTAAAGGAAACGGTATACCAACTAATTTTGTACCCTGAATTAAACGAGTGCTATTTGGGTCTCGGTAATAGTGCAATCTATTGTGCAATTACGGAGAGTGGCTTGTGTCGTTTGCGGACTGTTAGGATCAAACTCTATGTGTCTTTTACCCAATTCGGGCTGATGAACTCTTAAAGCACTCCGCGTTTCTTGATCTTCCCTTCGATTAGTTTTGTTAGGTCATGGTTTCGATTTTAAGAATGAGATTGGTAGATTTGTGTTAACTATATTAAAACATATCAAATTTATATTTACAAAAATATGTTTATAAATGATTTTGTAATTAAACCTCCTACTTCTAATACATGTTTCAATTTTAGCTTTTTTTAATTATAACCATTCCTTCATTTTTTTTAATTGATCTACATACTCGTAATTTTTACAGTAGTATAGTGATGCTTTGGATAAAATAATAGTGAAAATATTTTTATGAAACAGAATTTAATATTTGTGATGTATTTTAAATTTCAGTAGATTTATCTCTACAGAGAACCTGTGGATATATTCCCAGGGGTGATATTAATAACTCATAACCCAGTTTTGCTGCTTAGGTATCTGTTATAGACTTAGGAATACCGCAATTCAAATGAAAATAGTAGTTTCACAACTAGAAAAGGAAGTAATGCAAACTGGGAGGAAATTTGCAATGTAAAGGCGTCCTACATACTTGTTCATACTATTTTTTACATGATTAGATGAATATTACATTTTTCTCGAGAAAGTTGCTATAATTAAATTCAGTTTTTGTAAATAAACGTAATTGCGTTATTTGGTTCAAGGTGATGAAAGTGTATTATTGTGTCTACAGCCTGCAAATAGTATCTGTTACATATACATGTTTTCTAGTTATTAAATTGTTACCATAAAAGTAGAATTTGTAATGGAAAGTTCTTATAATGTTAAAAATTACTTGATGAAGTATATACATGGCGTCACAGGTATTACTGACATTCTTGGAAGGGATGATTGTACAGTTAAAATAAATGATATTTACCCAAACATTCCTATAGCTAAAAATTCTTTGTTTCCTAGATACAGGGTGTCAAAGATTTCGAAATTTGTATTATACTTTATTTTTTTATTTACTTTGAAACCCACCATAATTCTAGGTTATAATTATTCAGTGTTTAAATTTTTCCATTATCACCAGTGTGGCACTCTTCTTTTATTTACAATAAAAATAGTACGGCATCTTAAGTACGAGTAAGACACTTTTAAATTTTGATTATTTTTAACAAATAATTATTATTTGAAATTTTCTTTAAAATGCATCGTATTCCAGTAATCGTTTATTTGAAGTACCTCTGCATTTCGTAGTTTGTGCATATTCAGGCATATTGGTATCAAAAGCTGAAGTAAACTTGAAAATCCACTCTTGAAAAGTATAATAATTATTTATCAGTCAGAAAATGTTACTAAAGCATAATAGGCCTGGCGAGAAAGACAGAGTGTCAGAAAGTGAAATTCGCAACTAACGGAAAAATAGTTTTTATTGTAAGGAATTAGAACGGCGGAGAAGTTTTTTGTTTTTGTGACGTGAAATTTTTGAAGAAAGAAACAATTAAATTTTGATTGAAAAATTTACTGATTAACCATGGAAAGTGAGTAGATAACTGTTGTTTCAGTTGTAGAAAACTGTGGGGGATTTAGATTTAGGTGATTTGTAATAACGAGAACTAGAACAATAGAAACTTCTGTGACACTGGACTAGGCATTTAAATTTTATAAGTTGGATAGTTTTGTTGTCTGGATTAGGGAAGTGGAAGAAACCGTACCTAGAATAGTTTGTTTATATAACCATGACCTCAAGAAACCGTGGCGATGCCTGTACTCCGAAGCGTAGTGGCGACATTGAGACAGATGTAAGGCCGTTTTCTCTGGTATCAATCAATTCGCTGGAAGACTTCACCGGATTTCCTAGTTGTGAGGTACCAGAGAACAGAAACTTAATCGAGCTTGAGGAAACGCGCGGAGGAAGTACGCGGGCGCAAGGGTGAAATTGTCACCGAACGAATGCGCAGTGTACAACAGTATAAACTACGAAATTCAGATATATTTAAAGAACAATTACATAAATATGAAATAATTATTTATCAATAATCAAAACCTAAAGTATCTTACGTTTTTTTGTAGTGCAGTGAATATACCATATATATATACCAATATATTTTATTGTAAATAAAAAAGAGTACCACTTGATTTCTACGCCACTGGTGATAATGGAAATATTTGAACATACTGAATAAGTAGACCAAATATATTTCATTACAATTTAGAACTATTGTTTTATAACGATAGGTTTACAGTGAACTTTTAGATGTATTTAACATAATATGGGTAAATCTCATTTATTTTTACTCTACAATCACTCCTTCCAGTGCCACTGATACCTGAGTATAGTACCTAATACGAATAATGCCACTAAAAAAAACATAATTTCATGGTGCTGGAGAACTTTGTTATTAAGTATTAAACGACCTCGGACATTTTTTTACTACTTTCATTGTATGAATATAAAATTGTACGTTTATTTATAGGCTGATTATTGACAAAATATATTTAGAAATGTTTATGGGCTTTTCCTAAACAAACATATCGACTGCTTTCATATATAACCTTCACTTGAACTGGTTTGTTTTTATTTGCTCATTTAGCTGAAGTTTAATTTTTTAACTGAAGATAAACTAAATGTTTTTGAAGTTCCGCGAAAAGCAAATAGATGGTAGCCAATGATGTTTTAAAATAACTTTTATTTGTTACTCATTTGTAAACGTTGATTTATCAAAACACCGTATTAATCAGGAAACTTTATATATAGAAGCAATTAACCTGTAAAATTGTTACAGGTTAACTGTCAATTTTACAAGTTAGTAGCATTATTTATGTTAGAGAATTCTGTTTTCTTAGTTTAATTGGATATTTTGCCACACTTCTGAAAAAATAAAGATTAATTGAATAAGCCCTTGAGCCAAACCGCAATTAGTCAAAGGTTATTTTTGAAACTAAGTTTGTCTAACTAAAAAATCTCTGACTGAAAAAGCAGATAAGTAAAAAATAAAATAATCACATCACTATCGCGCACTTTTGTATTTTTGACGTTTCGAAAAACTCGTTCTCAAAATTCGTTTTCGTTCTCAAAATAGCAAATGCAATCGTCCTCAAAATAGCAAATGCAAAAGCATGTCAAGTTTGACAGTTTAAAATTTGTGTGTCTCACTTTTCATGGAGCCACCCTGATATCTGAATACTTTGAAACTTTGGTGGTGAATATATACCTATAAAGTGAGTCTTTAGATGCAGCCATATTTGATTGTAGTCAGAGGCGTTTATGAGATATTTTGCTGCGTTTTAAATTTGTGATCTAGATAAGGGGGGGCGGCATCTCTTCCAACAAAAAGGACAGTTGCCGCATTTTCAGGAAGGAGAGATGCCGCGTGCTATTTTTCAAGGTTATTGTTTTGCCATGACTTATTAAATTGAAATTATATTTCTGTTAGAAAAATGTCACGAAAATATCAAAGAAAAGCAAATGCACGCCCAAGGGCCTTGTGGACCGAAGAACAATTGCAAGAAACCATTAATAAAGTTGTTCCGATGAGATATCCAAAACAGAAGTTTATAGGCGTTATCAGGTGCCACCAAAGACCCTTAAACGCAGAATGGCTAGTGGTAAACTTCGGAATGGGAGCCTCGGACGAGAAGGCAAGTGTTTTTTTAAATTTTGTCAGAAATGTCCTATAATTTATTTTACAAGTGGAAGAAACTAAAACTACCAGTGGAAAAGCTAGAAAAAAAAAACAATATAGCAACAGCGATGATGAACCTTTGGCTAAAAAGAAAAATGAAAATCAGGAACGCTGCGTGGAATGCTTCGAATTTATGAAACGACAACTAAAAAAGTGGATTGGCTGCAATACCTGAAATGCTTAAAATGGTTGCATGTCACTTGCACGATGTATGGTGAAGTTTGTAACATCTGTTCTAGAGTCGAATTAAGAAAAAAAATAAACATTTGGCTTTTTGCTATATTTATGTTTTCTTAGAATTTAATTTTATTTTTGTATTTTAATAAAGTTTAAAGCAATACCTGTGTATTGGTTCATTAAAAAAGAAAATCTTAAAATATACGAAAATTAGAACCATTTTTCAAAAAGTGCGGCAACTTTTCCGCATTTACCCTATATTTACAAATGAATAATACTGTCTTTAGAAGGTGACAGACTTCTCTACGACTCACACCAGTCATATCCTTCTGTCCGCCAGTAAAAAACCCTCATACCATACCATTTACAGTAGTATTATACATATACTATAATGTTCATTTAAATATTACCCCTTCTTACATTTACAAGACTTCTTTTCCTAGAAATTTTTCTTGTCATTTCTCGCAAGACTCTTTTTTTAAATCTTGTTTTGGCAACTGTCAAATCTGTCCTGGCCTTATCTTGTCTTGCAAGACCAAGACAAAGCAGGACATGCAAGGTTGGCAACACTATCCAGTATTTTGACTGTTCGTCTTAGTATTTAGGGACATCGTATATTATGTATCTGATTTGTAATCTGAAGAGTAATGTGTATTAATATAAATAATTAAATAATGATGAAATAAAGATATCTCATGACATCGCTGAATTAGTTTAAAATTAGCGACTTTTTGGAAACAACTGTTTAATATATAGTATGCGCCAAAAGTATGGAATAAATTCAATAAAAACGAAACAATTATTTTTTGGGAAAAATCCTCGAACAGGTCGATTTTTTATTTAAAAAATACATATTTTAGCGTAAAATGCGATTTTCAAATGTCATTTGTTTTCGAGTAATGACGTCATCGATTTTTTTTGAAATGACAACACTATATTTTTTTCCTTGATTCTGAAAGATCGTTTAATTCTCTATGAGACAGTACTAAAATTTTGCCCTCTTACATAGGAAAGTTTTCGAGTAAATGACGATTCAATGTTAGAAAACGTAAATTTTATCCATAAAAAAGTAACAATTCTGAGGTATGTAAAATAAAATACAATTGATTAAATTTTATACTTAAATTAAATGTTCGAATTGCCATCCACCAACTTCTTGACAATGCGCAAGTCTGTGAAAAAATTCTTCTTGCACATTATGAATGATTTCTGGGGTAACTCTGCGTTTTTCGTCCCGAATGCGATTTTGAAGTTCTTCTAAATTACGTGGTTTATTAATGTACACTTTTGACTTCAAGTATCCCCATAAAAAATAGTCAAGAGGTGTAAGATCTGGGTATCTTGCAGGCCATTCTATCGGTCCGCGTCTCCCGATCCACCTCCCAGGAAAACAGTTGTCCAAAAAATTTCGTACAGGGCGCGCATAGTGCGGAGGTGCACCGTCTTGCTGAAACCATATGGTATCGTCAGGAATGTCAAGGTCATTATCGTTAGGAAAAATTACTGCAAGGGCTGGAACAAGGTCAATTTCTAGAAACTTCAAATATCTTTGTCCTGTAAGGGTTCCTTTAAAGAAGAAAGGCCCTACTATTCTGTCGTCAACTATTCCAGCCCACACATTTAATTTCTGAGGGTGTTGGGTATGTGCCTTTGCCATCCAATGAGGATTTTTCCGACTCCAATATCTGCAAGTTTGACGGTTTACTGTACCATTCAGACAAAATGTGGCCTCATCTGAAAAAAGTGTTTGCCGGTGTAAATTTCTATTTCCTTGACATAAATCCATTAGAATTTCGCAAAAGTGTAAGCAGCGATCGGGATCATCTTCATTGAGTTTTTGCACAAGTTGAATTTTGTAGGGATGACATTTTTCCTTCCTCAAGATACGTAGTAGCACTGTGCTCTGACTAGTGTCATTTTTTAATGCAACCAATCGTAAAGAATTATGAGGATTATCCACCATACTTATCAAAATGTTCTGTTTCTGATTTTCATTAATGCTTGGACGTCCAGGTTTTGGAATATTTACAACATTGCCAGTTTCTCTAAATTTAGACTCTACCTTACTAACTGTTGATTGGCTGATAGGGTGATCTAGATATTTTTCATTAAATAAATCGCAAACTTCCTGCTGAGTTCTAGTCATATTCCCGCATCCGATAAGAATTCAAATTTAAATTTTTTGAGTAACAGTTAAATGTGCCATAATACTTTAAATTGAATAATAATTTCTATGTCGCTTACAATACTTATTAGAAAGTCGGTGTGACAATGACACTTTGCAAAGATTTTCACCTACGTGATCCATAAAAGAACTATGGAATTCGAAAAACTAAACTTGATAACGTTTTTGCTTTATTTTAATTGATTTACGTTTTCTAATATTCAATCGTCATTTACTCGAAAACTTTCCTATGTAAGAGGACAAAATTTTAGTATTGTCTGATAGAGAATTAAACGATCTTTCAGAATCAAGGAAAAAAATATGGTGTTGCCATTTAAAAAAATTGATGACGTCATTACTTGAAAACAAATGACATTTGAAAATCGCATTTTACGCTAAAATATGTATTTTTTAAATTAAAAATCGACCTGTTTGAGGATTTTTTCCAAAATATAATTGTTTCGTTTTTATTGAATTTATTCCATACTTTTGGCGCATACTGTATGCGTATGTCTGAAGAATTACATTTACATCAGAGGACTGCGGTATAAGTGATATTACATAATATAGACCTATAATACCATTATATCGTGCAATAAACACAAGTTACTATGGTATTCATTAATCCAGCTCCGCCATAGCTTCAGCAGTCTCTTTGTGCGGAATTACAGTCGGTTTAAAGATTTTGTTCACATATGAAATTCTAGGGATGTGGTAGGCACCTATTTCATGATTATTTCGTTTAAAATGGTTGTGATGGAAACTGAGAATAAGTAGAATATGCAAAGGTTAAAGGTACGCTCGTCGTTTTCATAAATATTAAAAATTAATTTTCCTTGGAAAAATATTTTTAACCGCCTCGCAATTTGCTCATTACCTTCTGTGGAGTAAGTTTTTTTTAATTATAATATGGTAATAGATATTAAATATTAAGAGGTTCGGGAATTGCTTTAGTATTTATTGTATGAAAATTTAAAATATCTTTGGGAAAGGAGAACACAGAAAATTAAATTTGATATAGAGTTTATGAATCTTAAATAATTAAAAATATTTTGACTACAGGATGTAGTTTGTTATTTAGATGAGCCGCATTTTCAAAATTTCAAATATATACGGCGATGTTAAAACTCAGTTTGAGGACCGCTGACCAGATACTCACCTAACATAATAAACCTATGATCTACTGTAGGCAAGGTTGCCATATCGCCTGTAGAATAAATATATTTTTTTTACTTTAACGTAAATTAAATGATTGCTATTGATTATAATTTAAAATACTTATACCAAGTAAAATATTTAGGAAGTTACTTCGTTCAATCCAAAAATTTCCTAATACTACCTATACCATTCCAAAAATTATACATAAACGTGCATAAAAGCGTACCTACTTGCTGAAAAAAAAGCAAGTATTTAAACGTTTATCAACATTTCACAAGTTAATATCATTGTACCCCATTAGAAACAGATTCCTTTCACATACCATATAAAGAATAACGAAAAACTATGATTATCATATTAAATTCATTTTCTCCACATAACCTCAAACAACATGTCAGTACTATAAACTTGTACACAAAACGTGGAATGTCAAAATAACCATCAGCTTGACGTATGCGTTCAATATCAGTAGAAGGAAAAGTAAAATATTTGTTTACCTATATATGAAATGTGTTGTGGATTGCCAGTCCAAATTCAAAGGAAATATGCTGGACGAATTAGAAAGAGACCGTTCGAGACTGATTTCAAAAAACGCTAACGTTTGAAGTGTCGTAGGCACAGGAATGTGTTACGGGTGGTAAGCACAACGTCCCGCAGGTACATCCTAGGATTGTCAGCAAGGACTACGAATAGGTTATGTTGATATCGGTGCACTGGTTCAGGGCAAAGGCAAGGTACAAGTAAAAAGAAAACATGTTTGTTGAAATGGATTTTTTAATTCCAATATATGTAAATTGTGACATTACTGTGATATAGCATTTTCAAGACCGAAGTAAGAACTTAATGTTTTTTTTAAGTCAAAAAAATATTTGTGTAACACTGGCAGCACTGTGCCAGCCACATCCAATCAACAATACCGTGACTTATAAAAACTTTAATATAGGAATCTGATCAGCAGTTCTCCAACAAGTTTCCTATTGAAATATCCCGAAATTTATTTAAAATTAGATTTTTTTAATCCTGATTTATTTGTAAAAAAAGGATATAAATAAATTATGTTCTACACAGTGATAAATATATAATTAAATACTTTTGTGTGTATGAAACTATATTTAGTACTTATACGAATTAGTCGTGGCGCATTCGCCATATTTGCGAATATAAGATAAGATTAATTTGATTTTGTACACATCAGCTCTAGCCTTTATTACTGAAGTTTCAAGGTTTATCCAAGTTATAAAAATGATTGTTAATCTAATTCACAGTTTATGTAAGTAGGTACACACTGCTTTGTTAGAAGCCAAAGAAACATTAGTTTTTGTGTACATTTCGGCTCAACATAATTTTAATCTTAACTTAAACTTTCTGCTAATATATCAATTGAAATGTTCCAACGTCTCATATTTTTAGCCATATTTATATATTAAACATATCAATTGAAGTTAGGCAGGATTTTAGATTTAATTAAATCGTAGTTTACCCAAAAAATGAGTTCAATATTTAAAAAATATATTTTCAAATTTGTTAATACTAGTAAAGTGTAATTAATTTACAGTACGTTAATGTATTTAACTGATATATTGTTTTTACTCTCAACATTACTAATGTTTTTAAAATTAGATCAGCCTTCATAAAAACTTAGTAAGACACATTTAAATATTAGATATCTTATGTTGTATAAAAAGTTAAACACGTCGTTCCTCAACACGCTGATAAAGGCTGTATTAAATTTCATAAAATTTTTCACATATCAGTTTTGTTATATTTATGAAATTAAATACCGGTTTATTTAGATATTGAATGTAACAAATTATTGATAAATTATGAAGAATATTGTGAATTATAATTAAAGCAATTTTTATTTCAACAATGATTCGATAAAACGAACGATTCGAAACTTTCTTTTTTTTTCATAAGAAGAATTAGATACTTATTTAACTCTTAAATTTTAACAATTTATTTAACGTAAATTTTTGTAAATATTAGAATAGTGGACAAAATCGAATGTTTCTTATTAGAAGGGTGAATTTAATTACATTTAAATTGACTTTCAATTTACTTATGCATTTATGAAAATAATACATAAAAGGTAAACTTATATTTATATTGTTTGTACTTACCTTTACAAAAGAAAAATATGCAAAAAGAAAACTTTGGCAATACCTAACTAACATTAATTTCACATGTGACTAAATATCACTGTCAAAAATATATAAACAATGAACAATATGCACATGTATATACCAAAGAGTTTATCAATCAGTTCAAATATTCTCATTTTGTTTAACCTGAATGGTGTTACAGAAGCCAATTTGAAAATGTATTAATATTTTTTTGTAGCCATATAAAGAGTGGGTCGACAGATGAAATTGAAAATAGGGAAAACTTTTTTTCTTTTCATGTCATGGCAAAAAATTGCTCGGGTTAATTCTGCTTGTTAAAATATACAAAAATACAGGTTTAAGTGAGTAATGCAGGATATCTATTTCTATTAGAAATACAGTTGATTTTATTATTATAATAATATACTTTATTATTTCTAAATAGTTAAGAAGGCCTTGTCTGGAGCAGAAATAGCTTCTGTGTAGGAAGATTTTTTTAGTGGAATATGTCCCTTTCTCTAAAAGTGTATTGTTCATATATCATCAACAAACGTATTGCAATGTATTTAATTTATATTAGAAAATGTGTGTGAAATATTTGTGCTGAAAATGACATCTTATTCTTGAAACGTTATTATACAGTGCTTTCGAAAAGTAACGAATAAATTCATCATTTTTGAAATTGAGAAGTTTTCGAAAAAATCCCCTGACACGTCGATTTTATTTTTAAAAAAGGCACTTTTTGACATAAAACCCATATTTGTGACGTCATCGTTGTTCGAGATATGACGTCATCGACAATTTTTTTAAATAGCAACCCCCAATTTTGACCATGCCATTTGAAAGAGCGTGTCATTCTACATACATACATCATGAAAAATTATGGTGTTAATAATGTCTGAAGATTTTAAAATTTAATTTTCACAATACTGTGCACCTTCCCATTATGCAACATCTGTCAGTGCTTATTTAGATGAGCTGTTCCCGAATCGTTGGATAGGGAGAAGGGGACCGATTGAGTGGCCAGCCAGAGCGCCTGATTCACCTCTAGATTATTTCTTGCGTGGATACTTAAAAAGCAAAGTATACGTTACTAGACCCGTTAATTTAGAAGATTTAAAAGCAAGAATTCGTCACGAGATACATCGTATACCTCCTGAAGTTATTGATAATGTCCAAAAAGAATTTATTAATCATCTTGGCTACTGTTAGGCAGCCAACGGTGCACAATTTGAACATTTAATTTAGTCGATTTTTTACATAATCATCATTTTCTTGAAATTTTTGTTTTGTATCACCATAAATTTTCATGATGTATGTATGTAGAATGTCACGCTCTTTCAAATAGCATGGTCAAAATTGGGGGTTGCTATTTAAAAAAATTGTCGATAACGTCATATCTCGAACAACGATGACGTCACAAATGTGGATCGTATGTCAAAAAGTGCCTTTTTTAAAAACAAAATCGGCGTGCCGGATTTTTTCGAAAACTTCTCGAATAAGCTGCAAGTATACACGTAACAAAATTTACTGTTACTCTTTACTTACTTAGGAAAAGCGGCGCGAAGAGAAGGGAACCGTCATTTTCATCTTAAACGAACTAATTGACAAATGCCTTGTTCATTTTTTATAGGATAATTATGTGTTACATAAAAAACACGGTTATATTATTTGATTGTTTCTAACCTCACACACACCTAATCTAACCTCACATTTTCTTAAAACAATGCAAATATTATTAGAACAATACACAACAAAAAAAATATGTGTACCAGTCTGAAATTAACAAATCTATTTTTACCGTGACAAATAAATACATGATTATCAATGTCGGGGCTAAAAAATACGCTGGGAATAGAGATGGAGTCGATTATTCTTCCATCGGCAGCTGATTTATAATAAAGTCTCCAAAGAGCGATAAGTGATTGACCCGTGAACTCTTTTTAAGCCGGAGGCCGTTCTTTGTGTCGGTCCGTTCATGTGTGCCTCTCCCGCAGTTAGTCTTCAAAGAATCGGCGACAACATCCAGGGCTAATTTCATTACAGAAACTGAATTTAGGTCTAATTGAGCCGAACACCCAGATTGTGAGTTTTGTTCCGTTCATTTGTGAGTTATGAAAGCAGCCGATCTAGTAATTTAATAACGGTCCGACGCGCGCACGGCGAGTCGAATAGTATAAAGTTGACAATTCTGCAGCCTGTTTATTTTGCCATAAATTTTTATCAAACGGAAATGCCAGAATATGCATTAATTAATTTTTTAACACATTTGAATTTTGTCGTATATCTACTATAATATACCTACAGGTGGAACCTTGGAAATAAGGAAATATTTTAATTGCAGGTATAGTTTGCCATATAGAAGAGTCTAGTAACAGTCATTTTTAAACATTTCAAATACTTACGGAGATATTAATTTTTCAAAAATATGCCTATATTTTGAGGACTGTTGACTAGGATAGAGTACTGGTCTAACCTAATAAACCGTATAACCTGCTGAAGGTGAGGTTGCCATTCGCTTCTCGCCTCTAAAATAAATATTTTTTTTTACTTTAACGTAAATTAAATCTTTACGATTGATTCTAATTTAAACATACTTATTTTAAGCGATAAGTAAAGTAAAATTGGGTAGGTACTACGCTATGCTGTAATAATAACCCAAATTTTAACTTCTTAACAACTGACCTTACTATAAATGATTAAAAAAAATGTTTTGCAAGTTTGATACTACTAATTAAAGTATTAAGAAGCCGCTACATTCAGTGATTCCAAAAATAATACAAAAACCAAGTAGTTAAACAGTTATCCACATTTCAAGTTAACGAATCTGTTTGATATAGGTATGCGTTCAATATCAAGAGAAAAAGATTGTTGGAAAATTTCTACAATATTGAACTATATCTAATGTCCTGGAACTATATACGTTATCACCTCAACATACATACATATACATTTTACAATTTACTGCAAATATATTCATAGATTTTCTTTTACAAAAGTGAAAACATTGCAAGCGTTAACAATTACTTCCGTTTAATATCGTTTAATCGAAACCACTTACCAACTTGGCACACTTACCTACTGTGCCAATCTCGAAGGTGCAACGATTATTTTTATCAGATAGCGCCAGTGGAAATCGTTTGCCATTAAAGCCAATTGGTAACATCTGTTGCGCAAATATAAGCACCAATAAATAGCGACGAATAATTTGAAACGGTTATAAATAAATGCTTAATGAAAGTATAAGTGGCAGCGGTCGTTCCAGCAAATTGAGATCAATTCCTTGAATATACTTATTATACGTTCATTTAGAAATTATTCCTTTAGCAATACTTTTCCTTGAATTGATATGCGATATAGAACAATGATTAATAATTTCTGACTAATAACACGTAATGTATGTTTATACAAATACCAACCGGAGTAAATATAATGCGAAACGTAAACTTCTACAGGCCAAAGTAGTTACTTTTATTTTTATCGAATATTTTATAATTTTCTATCGTTTATACTATAAATGTCTATTGATATTAGTAAAGTACTGAGGAAACAAAATGCTCAACTGGATATTTCTAAGTGGTGTAGGTAAATGCATTTAGATATACAGGGTGTTCTGCTTTGTTTGGAACAAATTGAAATGGTAGATAGAATAAGCAATTTTAAGAGGAAACTTTATACAGTATGCGCCAAAAGTATGGAATAAATTCAATAAAAACGAAACAATTATTTTTTGGGAAAAATCCTCGAACAGGTCGATTTTTAATTTAAAAAATACATATTTTAGCGTAAAATGCGATTTTCAAATGTCATTTGTTTTCGAGTAATGACGTCATCGATTTTTTTTAAATGGCAACACCATATTTTTTTCCTTGATTCTGAAAGATCGTTTAATTCTCTATCAGACAGTACTAAAATTTTGCTCTCTTACATAGGAAAGTTTTCGAGTAAATGACGATTGAATGTTAGAAAACGTAAATTTTATCCATAAAAAAGTAACAATTCTGAGGTATGTAAAATAAAATACAATTGATTAAATTTTATACTTAAATTAAATGTTCGAATTGCCATACACCAACTTGTTGACAATGCGCAAGTCTGTGAAGAAATTCTTCTTGCACATTATGAATGATTTCTGGGGTAACTCTGCGTATTTCGCCCCGAATGCGATTTTGAAGTTCTTCTAAATTACGTGGTTTATTAATGTACAGTTTGGTAATTTGAATTCTAATTCGCATACGTATTGTTCTGCGAACATACGACAATAGACGAATGTGGCATGTTATATGCTCTAAACTTTGCTATACAGATACATATACATTCTAATGTACTGCGTACTTCAAAAAGGTTTTAAAAGTGAATTAAAATTAAATAAGCAGTGGGTAATTACAACTTTATAATGAAGAAAAACTGAAGGATTGATCCAAACGATCCAAAAATAGGTTTAAATATTGAATTTAAAATTGATTCCAAATATACAAGGTGACTGGGGGAACTCTCAATATTCGAAAGGGGTGTTCAGGGGGCAAAAGTGAACAAAAAAGTCTAATAAATATATGTTCGAATATCAACGGTTACTACGATAGCAATGAAAATATTTTTTCTAGAGTAAATTATTGTAATTCATCAGTAGAGAAAAGTGTTTATTCTGTAGTTATAAATTATAACATTGATTAAAGATCTAATAAACCGAAATTAATGAATTACATTTTCAAATATACCACCGTTCGCCTCGATACATGCATCAGCTCGTTTGTGGATTGCACGGGCAGCTCGTTAAAGTGCACGGTGGTTTTCTCTTATGAGTGCTGCGCAATTAACAATCCGTTCCGAATAACGCCTCTCTTGTGTTCACTTTTGTTGCATATACCTCATTTAAACCATCCCCAAAGACGGTAATCAAGGGGACTCAAATCTTGTTACCTTGGTGGTCAATTTTGGAAACCACCTCGACCAATCCAGGGTTGTGGAAACCGATTGTTAAGATGATTGATCACAACACGACTAAAAAGGACAGGGGCACCATCACGCTGAAAGTACATGTTTTGCCTAATATCCAATGGAACATCATCCAATAGATCTGTCAAATTATTTTCTAAAAATTTTACATATCTAGCTCTAGTAAGACGACCATCTAGCACAACTAGGCCAAGTAATTGATTATTAATCATCCCACACCACAAGTTAATGCTGAACCGATTCTGAAAGTTACCACCGTGGCAAGCGGATTTTCATTTGACCAGTGATGTTCATTGTGACAATTATTTACTCCATCACAAGTGAATTGACCCTCGTCAGTGAACAAAACGTATTTATAAAGTGTATGGTTTGCGTTTATTCAATTGCAAAAATACAACTGCAAGTTGAATATGGAAAGGTTTTAAACCATTTTTATGAATGGTTTCCCATGCCGTAGTTTGATTAATTTAGAGACGGATTGCAATGTGCTTTGCATGCACTTACACCCGGGCTACGTTTTACCATATTTAGAATTTCTTGTTCCACTGCTAGACATGAACCATTTTGCCTTTCAATGTAATTCTCACACTGGGAAATATTCCAGTTCCACGTGCATTGTTGAAAACTGTCTGGAATAAATTTCCATCTGGCACTCTTCCGTTCGGGAAGCGACGTCAATATTCACCAACTGCACTACCGTTGCAATACCCATAAATAAAAATAATATCAGCATATTCTCGATTACTAAATGTGGCAGGCATTACGAAATTATGCGTATACAATGCCGACTAAACAAACGCACATGTAAAAATAAATGCGACACTTATAAACTAAGCGTTTAAATCATAAACGTCAAAATAAATCTGACAATTAGTAATCACTAATGTGAGTTTGGTTTAGAATGCATGGCCTAATCACAGCTTTCACAAAAATAGCAATACAAATATTTTCATTACTATCTCAGTAACAGTTGATATTCGACCACATATTTATTAGGATTTTTTGTTTACTTCTGAAATACCCTTTTCGAATGTTGGGGGTTCCCCCCAATCACCCTGTATATGACCATATAAGTAAGCAAATGAAAGTATTTCGTGATGTGTTTACTGTATTTGCTCACAAATTGGCAAACAAGAATATGGGATGAATATAGAACAAAAGTTCTATTTTTCATTAAAAATTGCTCATTATTTGCTATTTACTGTATATCCCACGATAATATATATTCGGGATCAATATACTTTCAACATTTCAACTTTTTTTTGGATCGTGTCAAGATTAAGATTGGCAAACCTGTTTGATTTCTAATTCAGAACGAAATTACAAATTAATTTACACGTAGATACAACCGTGAAGCGTACATATTTAGGATTTACCCTGTAAATTAAAACTAGTCCGCTTCTTCAAAATCTGTTAGTAGCATTATGATTTTGCGAAAGAACTGAATTTGAATCATATACCGCATAGGTGGCATAGGTACACTTTAAAAATCTGTTTTTTAAGTAACCTACCTTCGCACCTACCTAATTAAAATTACAGTATATGAAAAGAAGTACAGTTCTATCGCGATAAAATTCTCTAAATAAAATTATGTAAAATACGTTCTCTCGTCAGAAATCGCAAACCTATTTCAGAAAAAGAGTTGCTTAAAAGGCTCTGAGCAGGCATGCATTCTTTTAAAGAAATGCAAATGCGGAATTTGAACATTTCTCTGTAACAGTATAACTATATAAAATTTAATTCATTCATCATGTTAGTTAAAGGGAAAGGCAGAATTATGAAGGCTAAAAATATAGCATGAAATTAATGTCTCGTTCGTGATCCTTATAACAAAGAGAGTAATTATATTAAGTAAGAGCTCTTTACGTCTATTTGAAATTTAAATTCTATGATTCTCTGTGTAAATTTTTAGATCTTTATATAATTGAGGTGAATATATTTATTAATTTTAATTATTCAAAGCAATTTTATGTTAATTTGTAAACGACACTTATGAATATTCTTTTTAATATAAAAGCCCATTTTTATCATCTCTGCAATCAATAACCAATTCCCGTCCAATATATCTTCCGACATAAATAAATTTTCATCGCATTATATATCCAATATTTATGAAAATTTGTTAAATTGTGTTTAACAGGAAATTAATTCAATTTTTTCAAAGAAGTCTTTTAATATCCTCTCAGGCATATAATTTAATACTTTACATTGTCAGCGTTTTAACTGGATTTTTTCAGTATTCAATATTTTCCGAATATTGGCAATAATAATAAGAGTGAAGATGCCAATACGCCATTTTCGTAAACTAAATTATACGGTCTTTAAATAATGTATAGGAGCTATGTAAAAGAAAGCTTTTCATTTCTTTAAAATATATTTTAAAAAGTGTTGAGTCTTTGGCATGAGAAGAGATGCTGATTAAATGCAATAATCCGAAGATTAAATATTTGACTCCTCTGTAATATGTTTTGTTTGTTAATGTAATCTAAAATAACCAAACATTGATTTGTCTGTGCAGAACAGAAATAATAACTAATATATTTCAACTTCTACTTCGGAACATAAGCGATAAATGTAATGTTACAATAAAATATTCAGTAATCTATTTCTAGTTACTAGTAAATTCTTTATAATAGTTATTCAAAGAAAATGTTAAAAAAACGTATAAAATCGTAAATACATAGTAATTGCATGAAATGTATTTTTATTTTGTAGAAAGTTACACTAATATCAAGATTAATACTCTTATTCCAACGCTAGCTTAGTTTCGATATTCCTCAAGTATAGCAATACATTATTAGAAGATAATTTATTCTTGTATAATACGATTTATATATTCTTCATTTGAGAATAAAAACTACGATATATGAGATAAAGTTATGTTTGTCTAAAGAATTGTTTTGTTTTATTTAGATAATATGAATTATTTTAGTCAACAATTGCTATTCTGAAAATAAAGTTATGGTTTCTGTATTTAGTATGTAAATTTTAAGTGACTTGAAAGATTTACTGCAAATATTTGAAATAATAAATAATTTTGAATAAAGTAAATAATAATATTGTATTAAGAGAAAATAAAACTGAAGTACATAATTAGTATTTCAGTATTCTTGATGTATTGTATTCTTTTCTGTAGTAGTTCCTATTCTTACTCTACCTAGTATGTGACAAAAATAAGGTTCCAATCATCGTCAGTAGACATTTACAATTAGTAGAGGTGCTTCATATAAAATTTTTGCCTAAAATGTTTCCTTAGTGAGATACAGGGTGTGGAAAAGTTTTTTTTTATATTTTGAAAACGGTAGAAGTGAATTATCCCAAATTTGGTACGAATACTACACTACATACCCCTCTAACCTAAAGCCTAAAAGGATTAAAAATGTAATTAAAAAATTTAGGTGAATTTCTAAATTGACTTCGTTCTCCAGTTATTTGATTTACGATGAAAAGACCAGGTTTGCATTTCTAAGAAAAAGGTTAGGTTTTATTCGTAGATTATAACATTTATGAGAGGTAGGTAGCGTAGTATTCGTACCAAATTTGGGATTATTCACTCCTACCGTTTTGAAAATATTTGAAAAAATGTTCTCTCAACTTTTTAACACTCTATTATTTCACCAAGGAAGCACTTTTATTATTATTTTATATGAAGTACCTCTACTAATTTTAAATGTTCATAAAGTGTGCATCTTGTATAAATAATTAAATACTAACTCAGCATTATTTAGTTATTTATATGAAGAAAGAAAAATTTCCGACAGAAGGGAGTCGGAGTAGACGGAGTACAGTTTGTAGTAAATAATAGTACAATTGTGTCTGTATAGTTTTAGTAATGATCATCATAAGCATATCATTTATGAATATTATTATTTTGCACTGTAGCTGCATTTTAAATTGTTCAGTATGACATTTACTTCAAAATATATTGTAACGAATTTGAAATATGGATGTAGAAAGTCACATGAAAATAATACCTGACCGAACTTAAAGTTAAATAAAAGAATATCAATTTGCGTAACTAATTAAATTGTAATTCAAATTCAATAACAAAGTTTCTACCTTATATTATTTTGTTGAAATTCTCGACAGAGGAGCAATTTAGTAATAAGAAAATATTATTTATTAACCAAATTTATTTTAAACACCAAAAGCATTAATCTATAAATGTGTTACTTATATGTTACAAAAATAAAACAATGTAAACAATTTTAATCGACTACTGAGTTTAAGTTTGTTCTGCTGTTTTGATTTTGTTAAACGGTGTCTAGCAAGGAATAATCACAATAAAAAAAAGTAAATAAGGTAAGACAGACAAAAATTAAATAAAAGGTTTGTATTGAACAAATTATAGCTTAATAACAAAGACAATATACACTAAGAAAATAACACATCAATTATATCAAGGCGCTCAACAAAATTAATATTCAAAATTTGACTTCACAAAACTTAAAAAATAAATAAATAAAAATTGATTAATAAAAATATTTTAATTAACACACCACATTAAAATATTGCAATATATTTCATATAAAAATAATTTTCATTCCTGCAAATGTGTAAACCTATAATTTAAGGTAGAATAACCTATTCTATAATTAATAATATTGTATTTATATTTTATCAAAATGTTATACTTTGAGTAAATCTTAAATTAATTATCATTTTAAAAAAGAAAAGTGTTGAATAAATAATATGTAAATATTTATATCAAATATACTTTATTACTGAATTAATACATATACACTTGCATGAAGTTTAAAATTTTAAGTAAGTATATTATTGTAATTAATGTTATAAAATTATCAGAAAATCTTCAATACTCAACATTCCTTTATTTTCCATTCCATTCCTTTATTTGGATGACCGGTTTCGAAGTGTCTAACACTTCATCTTCAGATCCCCGAGGCTATTATAATTAAATACAGATTTGTTTACATTATTTATTAGAAGTATGTATATATTTGGTATTTGTAATTTAATCACTGTGTCGATAGAATTATGTGTACAATAAATATCAAGGTATATGTGGATAACTGAAAGTAGGTACCTAGTTATTTCTAACTAGTTTGTTTATACTTACATTCATCTTTTTGTAACCATGTAAGAATTACCTATACAGGATGTTGCGTCCTCTCCTACAGTGCCTCTCTAATAGCTTTAAATATAGATTTTCAAAACTGAAATAGATTTAATGTGTTTTATCTTCCGAAATGTATTAATCACCTTGTAGATATATTTACACGAGTTATACAAAACATGTATCAATAATTAATGTTTGCAATAGTTGACACATTATATGCCGTATTTACATGTAATAACCTTTGAAATACATTAAAACAAATAAAAAATATAAAATATTTTTGTTTCAGTAGAATAAACATTTTAGCATGTTATGAAAATACCTTTTCGTTGATAAGGCAAAAGCTTTTTATATTTTCAGGCACGTAGGGTAAACTTTGATCATAAAACCTTTGTTATTGTTAAGTCGGAGTACCTTTTTATTGTTATTACATGGCAATTGTTCTGTACATATATTATTTCGTTGTGTTGCTGAGTAGTCACATAATAATTTAGCAGTGCATAATTATATTACGAATAAATTCACTTCTATATATTTTTGCTTTAAAAGTATAATGCGAAAGAATGCAGTGCAGTAATTCTCAGCTTTAATTTAACCGAATAAAAATAAGTACCATCAAACTATTTTATAAATATTAATTTTAAATTTATTATAATAGTAAAATGTATACAGGGTGTTTTCAAAAGAAGTACCTAGCACAAATGGTACCAGTGAATCTATAGCTAACTGTAACTAAATAAAAATATTATGTTTGACAACTTTACACAGAGGTTATTTACGTGATGAACCATTAATATCATTTTTGGTAATTTTATTTGATAAAAACAATTTCTGAGTTTTACCTGGGTCGAGTGTTCAATTATTTGCAGGAAACTAATTTATAGCCATTTCATCAGTAAACAGCACAGAGTCCATCAAGGATTTCAAACTGACATTTGTTAAACAAAGTTGTATCATTAGCAAAGAGAATACATTTTATTGATGACATAAAATAAAAAATCATTTACGTAAATTAAAAATAAAAGTGGTCCTAGTAAGGAACCTTGAGGCACTCCATATTGAACTAATTGAATGCTAGAGTTAATATAACTAATTGAAACAAATTGTTTACTATTTTTTAAGTATGATTGCAGTAATGGAGCTGGTACACCCCTAACCTCATAATCCATTTTTTTAATAACATATCTTGTGAAACAGTCGAGTGCCATAGTTAGATCACAAGCTGTAATAGCACAATGTAAAACTTCCTCAAGTCCTTCAACAATAAATTTTGTTAATTAGAAGTTGGGTCTAGTGATTAAGGTGTCTTGTCCTTTAATTTGGAAGGACACTTCTATTAGAGATTTAATGTCCTTCCGTTCTTACTTTAGCCTGTCTTTACTTGATGATCTTGTTAAATAAATCATAGATTTAATTTTTTTTCTGTTGTGGTAAAATTGGCATGTCAAGTGTCCTTATTTGGGAATATCAAAATGCGGCAAACCGATTAGTCATATTCAAATTTTTCTTAATCAAAAGTATGACGCATTAAGAAAAGTTTGAGAACCTCTGGTGTAAACCAATTTTTAATGCGTACGTCTGTACTTGAACTCGAAGCTCTGTATAAGAAACGGCAATCACTGTCTGTAAAGGATGTAATGATGATTTTTTTTCGTTTTCTGTTTCAGCAGAACGCCTCAACGAGTACATAAGTCACTATGAGCCCCTCAATTACGACACGGCGGACGTTCACAGGGCTCACGTCCGAGCGAAGAGATCAGTTGTTAGAGACAATTTCGTTCATTTATCGTTTCGTGCCCATAGCCGTGATTTCCGATTACGGCTGAAAAGGGATCTGAGTGTGTTCAGTGACTCGCTGGAGGTGCACGGGCCGCAAGGCCAAATCGACGTGGACACTTCCCACATATACCAAGGCCATTTAGTGGGTTAGTATTGTGCATGTTTTTTTTATATTAGTAAAAGAAAGTTATATTAATTTTTTTATAATTATTTTTACTGCAAGGCCAAACAACAAGAATACTGGTGGCCGTTTTTATATCTACAGGATTATGGAACTGAACTCTGTTTCATGTCGGCGATAAGATATATGCAAAATATCAGCTAATGTACGTGTAATTGCTAAAAATAACTGCATTATTCGACTGGACAAATTATGGATTTGGTCTTGTCGTATTTCAGAATATTGGGAACATAATTACTATTATTATTGTTTGTTTATTTGCTATTTATTTTTGCCATTGAAATATATGGAGCTAACGTTTCGAAAACGTTTCTGTTTTTGTTTTAAAAACTTGATAATGTCACAGTTTAATTGTATGTATACAGTATGCGCCAAAAGTATGGAATAAATTCAATAAAAATGAAACAATTATTTTTTGAGAAAAATCTCGAACAGGTCGATTTTTAATTTAAAAAATACATATTTTAGCGTAAACTGCGATTTTCAAATGTCATTTGTTTTCGCGTAATGACGTCATCGATTTTTTTTAAATGGCAACACCATATTTTTTCCCTTGATTCTGAAAGATCGTTTAATTCTCTATCAGACAGTACTAAAATTTTGCCCTCTTACATAGGAAAGTTTTCGAGTAAATGACGATTGAATGTTAGAAAACGTAAATTTTATCCATAAAAAAGTAACAATTCTGAGGTATGTAAAATAAAATACAATTGATTAAATTTTATACTTAAATTAAATGTTCGAATTGCCATCCACCAACATCTTGACAATGCGCAAGTCTGTGAAGAAATTCTTCTTGCACATTATGAATGATTTCTGGGGTAACTCTATTTCGTCCCGAATGCGATTTTGAAGTTCTTCTAAATTACGTGGTTTATTAATGTACACTTTTGACTTCAAGTATCCCCATAAAAAATAGTCAAGAGGTGTAAGATCTGGCGATCTTGCAGGCCATTCTATCGGTCCGTGTCTGCTGATCCACCTCCCAGGAAAACAGTTGTCCAAAAAATCTCGTACAGGGCGCGCATAGTGCGGAGGTGCACCGTCTTGCTGAAACCATATGGTATGGTCAGGAATGTCAGGGTCATTATCGTTAGGAAAAATTACTGCAAGGGCTGGAACAAGGTCATTTTCTAGAAACTCTAAATATCTTTGTCCTATAAGGGTTCCTTCAAAGAAGAAAGGCCCTACTATTCTGTCGTCAACTATTCCAGCCTGCACATTTAATTTCTGAGGGTGTTGGGTATGTGCCTCTGCCATCCAATGAGGATTTTCCCGATTCCAATATCTGCAAGTTTGACGGTTTACTGTACAATTCAGACAAAATGTGGCCTCATCTGAAAAAAGTATTTGCCGGTGTAAATTTCTATTTCCTTGACATAAATCCATTAGAATTTCGCGAAAGTGTAAGCGGCGATCGGGATCATCTTCATTGAGTTCCTGCACAAGTTGAATTTTGTAGGGATGATATTTTTCCTTCCCCAAGATACGTAGTACTGCGCTCTGACTAGTGTCATTGTTTAATGCAACCAATCGTGAAGAATTATGAGGATTATACACCATATTTATCAAAATGTTCTGTTTCTGATTTTCATTAATGCTTGGACGTCCGGGTTTTGGAATATTTACAACATTGCCAGTTTCTCTAAATTTAGACTCTACCTTAGTGACTGTTGATTGACTGATAGGGCGATCTGGATATTTTTCATTAAATAAATCGCAAACTTCTTGCTAAGTTCTAGTCATATTCCCGCATCCGATAAGAATTAAAATTTCAATTCTTTGAGTAATAATTAAATGTGCCATAATACTTTAAATTGAATAATAATTTCTATGTCGCTTACAATACTTATTAGAAAGTTGGTGTGATAATGACACTTCTCAAAGATTTTCACCTACGTGATCCATAAAAGAACTATGGAATTCGAAAAACTAAACTTGATAACGTTTTTGCTTTATTTTAATTGATTTACGTTTTCTAACATTCAATCGTCATTTACTCGAAAACTTTCCTATGTAAGAGGGCAAAATTTTAGTACTGTCTGATAGAGAATTGAACGATCTTACAGAATCAAAGAAAAAAATATGGTGTTGCCATTTAAAAAAAATCGATGACGTCATTACTCGAAAACAAGTGACATTTGAAAATCGCATTTTACGCTAAAATATGTATTTTTTAAATTAAAAATCGACCTGTTCGAGGATTTTTCCCAAAAAATAATTGTTTCGTTTTTATTGAATTTATTCCATACTTTTGGCGCATACTGTATATTTGGCTAACTACGTTTCATAGATATATAATATATAATATTTTTTGTGAAAGCATTTCGCAATTGATTAGAATTTTGAAATGACACTCTTTTAGAAAGTAGAAAGTAAGTTTTAGAAAGAACGTAAAAATGAAACATTAAAACCAATGAAAATATTAATTTATTATAAATTTTAAAGGTACAATTATGTAAATTGTTAGTGTGAATATTAGAGGCATTCAGCATCCCTTCTCTAACAGCAATGCAGTTAGAGTACTAGTAGTCGGAATGAATAAATTGCTAATAGTAGCTAGCTTCTGCGTGAACTTCTTTTAATTTTCTATTTGGTGTATCTTTCTGAGCTACGATTCTTGTTTGCTATTTCGTTTTTCTGTTCAATGAAATTTTCGATATAATCCTCAGCACTGAACTTGATCGCCAATCTCCATGTCGCTTTAAAAGTGTCATGTCAGCTCCAGAATCTACCAACATTGTTGCAGAACTGCGCTGGAAGTAATGGTCAGTGTAATCATTAGCGTTGGAGAGTCCAAAGAATTCCGTTATCTTTTTTGTCATACCGCCAATTGTACTGCTTACAAATGGCAGGGTACAGCATTTATTACTTCGATATGTCAAGAAAAATCGCTGATGTATCGTAATTGAGTGGACGAAGTTTTGCGTACTTATGAAATATATCTAAAAAATTGATACCATCTATTGATCCCTCAGTAATCGGGAACATTCTTGGAACATGAGTTTTTGTGTTTGAATTTTGACACTTACAAATGACTAACAATTTTTTATGGCATCTACTGTCAAAAATGTGATTTCTTTGCTCCTACATGCTCCAAATACTCTACGATTCAAGGAACATTGGCTAACAGGTATTCTTTGTCATCGATTTGTTTCATAAAGCGTTCTATTTCCAGCTTCATAAATATTTTTGATTTCTTTGACTGATATCCGAAAGCTTTCCTTTTTAAAAATGCAATTAGGTTTGTAAATGTGCTAATATCTACGTTTTTGTTCAGATAGGTAAATCATGGAGCGGAGCATCGAATATTTACTCCACAAAGTTAGCGGCCTTAACGTACTGAACAGCTTCAGGAAATAGGCATTCCTTTTCTGTAAAATTCTCAATATGTTTTTCTTTGGGTTAGGTTTTAAAGTTGTTGTAGGAGTATTCGTATAAATTTGTCGAGCACTAACTAACGTAAATAGCGTAGCTTGTTCAATATCTAAATACTCGTCATTGTCACTCATTTGTGGCGATTTTTTCGCAAAACTTTGTAGCAAATACGGCGACGTGCCACGTTGGAACTTGACAGAACCTTGACATCAAGCAATGCATAAACAATGCCTTAAGCAGATTGCCTGCCCACTTTTCAAATGTTTAAGAATACAAATAAAAGTATAAAAATATTAAATTCTCCGCTTTCACAAAAAAATCGTGTACGAAATTCCTTGCTAACACATTCTTTTTGCAACTTATTACATAAATAACTATATTCTGTTGTTGCTTACCTCATCATTGAAAACATCCAACTAACAACTGTAGAAACTTAAAGATTAATTTGAAACACGACGAGGTAAGTACCAACAGAATTAATATTATATGATATCTTAAATCTCTAGGGAATATACCGGGTGACAACGGAAAGTGGGAACACGCTGTAACTTTTTTATGACTGCTGATGCTGATGACAAAGGACCCCGCAATAATCTTATGGAAATTGGGTTTCTGTCAAATTGTCTAAATTTTTGATATGTTGTAGATTTTGTCATCCTAAAAGTCTCCATGGGCACAAAGTGCCAAAATGAACATTTTGGCATCTACGGAGCTGCCAAAGCTCCCCTGACCCGTTGCAAAACTATTCATTTTCAATACTATTTACAGATGTCAAAAGCATATTTTAATTATTCTAATATATAGGGTAATGTTTTTGAGGTCACTGGATTCAACCCTCATGTCAGATTGGACAAATTGACCGTTGACAGCTGTCAATACACTGTCAACGAAGAATAGAAAAGTAAATATTCTCTTTTCACATTGAGAGTTTGGGCTTTTGAGGGAGCTGAATTTAATTCTCATGACAGATTGGCAAAATTGACAGTTGACAGCTGTCAATTGACTGTCAATGAGGAATATAAAAGTAAATATCCTCTTTTCACATTGAGAGTTTGGGTTTTTGAGGTCTCTGAATTCAATTCTCATATCAGATTGGAAAAATTGACAGTTGACAGCTGTCAATTCACTGTCAACGAAGAATAGAGAAGTAAATATTCTCTGTTGACATTGAGAGTTTGGGTTCTTGAGGTCGCTGAATTCAATTCTCATGCCAGATTGGAAAAATTTACAGTTGACAGCTGTCAATTCACTGTCAAAGTAGAATAAAGAAGAAAATATTCTCTTTTGTTATTGAGAGTTTGTCAACTATCATTTTCTCCAATTCTAAAAAGAATTGAATTTAGCGAGTTGGCCAACATAAACTCTCAATGTAAAAAGAGACTATTTAGTCTTTCATCCTTTGGCATTTAATTGACACCTGTCAACTATCAATTTTTTCAATCTGATATTAGAATTGAATTCAGCTCCCTCAAAAGCCCAAACTCCTAATGTCAACAGAGAATATTTACTTTTCTATTCCTCGTCGACATTGAATTGACAGCTGTCAACTGCCAATTTTTCCAATCTGACATGAGAATTGAATTCAGAGACCTCAAGAACCCAAAGTCTCAATGTGAAAAGAGGATATTTACTTTTATATTCCTCGTTGACAGTCAATTGACAGCTGTCAACTGTCAATTTTGCCAATCTGGCATGAGAATTGAATTCAGCTCCCTCAAAAGCCCAAACTCTCAATGTGAAAAGAGAATATTTACTTTTCTATTCTTCGTTGACAGTGTATTGATAGCTGTCAACGGTCAATTTGTCCAATCTGACATGAGGGTTGAATCCAGTGACCTCAAAAACATTACCCTATATATTAGAATAATTAAAATATGCTTTTGACATCTGTAAATAGTATTGAAAATGAATAGTTTTGCAACGGGTCAGGGGAGCTTTGGCAGCTCCGTAGCTGCCAAAATGTTCATTTTGGCACATTGTGCTCATGGAGACTTTTGTTCAGGATGACAAAATCTACAACATTTCAAAAATTCAGACAATTTGACAGAAACCCAATTTCCATAAGATTATTGCGGGGTCCTTTGAAATTGGGTGGGTTTATACTAGATGTTGCCATGCATTCTTTGAGGTCATTTCGGATTTCATGACATTTCCGGTTTAACCGGAAATGACCGTAAATTTATATTTTTAAATGGGACACCCTGTATTTTTTGACATTTTTGGAATCAGCGGATTTTACGTATGGCAGGACCAATTTTCTAACACATTTTCTGGATTAAGTTTATTTTTTTTTAAATAAAACTAGAAGGCCTCGACTGGCAGTAATTGTTTTCTTTTTTGTTTGTAATTATGAAAAAAATTCTAAATTTGAATACTTTTGTACATTTTTTTAGTTATTACCACTAAAAATTTCGATTTATTGCATTTCCTTAACAACTCATTTTTTTTAATGTAAGGAGGGTGGACCCGATTGATTTTTTAATAAAGGATTTTTTTCTGAATTTTGGGGTACAACCATTTTTGAAATCCGTCAAGCTGCTTGAAATTTCATAAAGAATCTATTCTTGAAGTTTGACTATTTAAACTATGTCAATAAATTTAAAAATAATTTAAATTAAAACTGACTTATTTATGTATAATACTTTAATATAAATTTGAAAACTTTTAACGGTTCCATTGATACAAGATACTGTTAGCTTACATTTATCGATAATGGCTTTAGTGGTGCACCAATTCATCCTGGGATTATACCTACAAGTTTGTAACGACTCAGTTTCAACAATGACCGCTGTAACAAGAAGCTAATAAAGTAAGATTATCCTCTCTACGTTCATCCCAGAAGGCTCTTGTACTGTACTTTTATTTAACGGTCTTTTGTTTGATGTAACTTTTATTTATACAGTTTGAGCTTCGAGTTTTCTTCATATAAATCTCTCAGTTGTGCTAATGGCGGTCGTTAATTTTACGGGCAAAATAAAATAGAAAATTTGTGCGCCACTAACTTTTTCTAAATTAATTTTTTATGTCGATTTTTTCGATGGAATACCCGTACTCGGATTATTTACGGGAAGCATCAAACATTTCCCATCTTTTTTATGTTCTCCATTATCTAATTAAGTGTAATTCATAATAGCTTCTGCTTGAAATCGTTATAAAAATTCTGAAAAAGGTAAAATTTCAAGGTAAAAAATATATAGTTTTGCAGAAAAAATATGACAAAATATATTAAAAATTGAAATAAGTTAAATAAATTAAAAATTGAAACAGCACTGTTTGTAAATTTTATGCAAATGATTGTAAATTTGCACGTTGTTCACATCGTACAATAATGTAAAAAATACCAAATTCATACTGTATTAAAATAATTTCCATGTGAATACCGTACATTTACATCTTTCATGTAAAATTACACGATTTTTTTCTAAAAATACATAATGATGTATACATTAGTGATATTACACGGTGGATTGTTGGTTACTTATTGCCTGGGTCAATAGTGTGAAATCACACACCAAAATGTAATGTTACAACTATAATGGAAAATTACTACTTACGAATATGCATTTTTTCATAGTAAAACCATGTTATGCAATTTTACGTTATTATATATTTTTGGAGAAAATCATGTAATTTTACATGGAAGATGTAAATATACGGTATTCATATGAAGATTTTTGTAATACAGTATGGATTTGGTATTTTTTACATGTGTGTGTGTGTGTGTGTAAATTTAGTCATTTTTTTATTAGTGCACATTGAAATTCTCGTTTTTTTTTTGCTTAAATTATGATTGTCGCCCGCTGTTGGAGGTCACACTAGGCTTTAGCCTTAGGCTTTCCAGCAGTGAGATATGAAAATTTGAGAAAACAAATTTAAACTATGTGTTTCTAAAGAAAAGGAGTCTCCGTGTAAATATGATCTCTTTTCAAAGTTGCACCCTGTATATGTACAAATAGAAGTGTCAAAATTTGTTTAAAAATGTGGCAAGCAACATTTACTTTCTAATTATTTTTAGTATTGTGGAATTAATTATAACTTGTAGACTTTGTCAACCAAAAATTTAGTTAATTTTGATACTACTCGCATCTTAATCTATGTGTGCGCTATACAATAATTTCGAAGGTTACTAAACTTACTTACTTTACATATGGTATATATGCAACTACGAAAAATGATATTACCAAAAAATATCAAGTAATCGATATTACCAACAATTTACAGAGCCATAAATTGATAAATGAAAACAAGTTTAAAGTACTCATATCTACAATAACAAAAATCATGTTGCAAAGAAATTTACGTAATTTTGATCCATCTTGTGTCTAGAAAAACTAATTAATAATTCACCTTTTGATGCAAGCTTTTATATACAGGATGTTTAAAAAATAGTTTAAGAAAATGGAACAGTATATTCTTCAGCTGATTTTAGGGGAGGTGTTTTATGTAAAAAAAAAAATTCTATTTTTGTTTCCCCTAAGAAATTACAGCACTTTAAAAGTGAAAATAGAATTTCCATGGATATTTCAAAACAGGCTGAAATAAAAAAACTTCAATTTTTTCATGGATGCAATGGATGGTGCAAAATGCCACTTTCTTGACCGATTCCATTACCTGGCAGTAAAGGGATGAAATAATACATTCCTTAAGCCTTGTCCTCATTTTGATTTAAATTATTAATGGCGGGATTAACTCATGTCAATCTACCATGACAGTCAATGACAGTTTTATGATCAAAATAATAGAAAATGTTGCAGTTGGCAAAATGTGCTAAAAATTGAGACTTTTCCTTCCATTAAATAATTCGCTCGAATTTTCGCAAATTTCGCGGCCGTGAGGATAGAGCTTTATACGTATATTATCAGAATTTCTGCGAAATGAAAAATGTGGAAGAAAAAAATTTTTTGAGTAGCCCTGTTCAAAGCAAAACTTTTTTCTCTCTACACTTGTGATATAATACATTATATAAGTCTGCACCCCAACGCTACGGTTCTCCGAACAATACTTTAAACAAAATTATCTTAGTGGGTTTCTGTCAACCGTCATAGCAGTTTATTTAATTTTACACAACGGCATTCATGCAAAAAAATTAACAAAACAACAACAAAAACAAAAAGTTTAACAAAAAATGTTTAATTTGAACCGATTTTGCAACAGCCATGGCAACTTGATTCTAACAGTCATTTTTAAAGGGCCTTAACTATGTGGAGGGTAGATTACATTTTTATTATGTAAACCACCCCCTCTAAAATCGGCTGAAGAATACCTCAACTATTTTTTAAATACTCTGTATAAGAGGGTAAGTCAAGTTTAAATACTCAAAGTTCAGGAATAGATTCCTTACGAAATTTCAAGTAAAACATGTAAATATAACATATATTTTATCTCGCACAAAGATATACAGGGTGATCAAGTACGAAGAAGGAATACTTAAGTGACTTTATTGCACTATTTGCGTTAACGCCAGCCTGGCTGGATATTTTATGTATTTGTTTAATTTTGCAGTTAATATACAGATGCCATAAAACTATGTCTACGGGAAAACGTTGCGTCTGACGAATTTTGGACATTCCAAAAATCGCATGTTGTTTTACTCTGTTGAGTGGCGTAGCAAATATGGTTTTGAAAGTGTGTTGTAGACCCGTCATATGTAGGGTAAATGCGGGAGAGTTGACGCGGCAGGAGAGACGTCGATTTTAACGTATTATGATGATTACGCCAAAAAGCAGCCAACAAAGAATATCCGTGATGAGAGTCGGTCGTTTAGTGAACGTGTATAACATCAGACGTGTTTGTTTTTAAAAATATCTCTTGCCATCTTCGAATTTACGAAGGTAAGATTAAATTTACTTTTACGTACTGTTCTAATAATTGTGTTTTTTTGCAACGTGTTAGTATTATTTAATATTTGTAAGTTTTTTCCAGTATTGTGAGGTTATGTTTAGATGTCTTATCTCTCCCAATAAAAAGGACAGTTGCCGCATTTTCAGGGTTATTGTTTTACCATGAATTTTATTAAATTGAAATTATATTTCTGTTAGAAAAATGCCACGAAAATATCAAAGAAAGGCAAATGCACGCCCAAGGGCCTTTTGGACCGAAGAACAATTCCAAGAAGCCATTCGTTGAGATATCCAAAAGAGAAGCTTATAGGCGTTGTCAGGTGTCACCAAAGACCCTTAAACGCAGAATGGCTAGTGGTAAACCTTGGAAAGGGAGCCTCGGACCAGAAGGCGAGTGATTTTTTAAATTTTCTGTTAGAAATGTCCTATAATTTATTTTACAAGTGAAAGAAACTAAAACTACCAGTGGAAAAGCTAGAAAAAAAAAACAATATAGCGACAGCGATGATGAACCTTTGGCTAAAAAGAAAAATGAAAATCAGGAACGCTGCGTGGAATGCTTCGAAGTTTATGAAACGACAACTAAAAAAGTGGATTGGCTGCAATACCTGAAATGCTTAAAATGGCTACATATCACTTGCACCATGTATGGTGAAGTTTGTAACATCTGTCCTAGAGTCGAATTAAGAAAATATAAAATAAATTTTTTTCGTTATTTAGACATGTCGATAATGCGGCATCTCTCCTTTTTCTACGCGGCATCTCTGCTTTTTCTCCCAGTAGTGTGGAAGAGATACCGACTTATGTTTAAGTATGTTTTTTTACTATGTTTATGTTTTCTTAGATTTTAAGTTTATTTTTGTATTTTAATAAAGTTTAAAGCAATACCTGGGTATTGATTCATTTATAAAAAAAATCTTAAAAAATACGAAAGTTACAACCATTTTTCAAAAAGTGCGGCAACTCTCCCGCATTTACACTACACTATTGGTTGTAATTTTAGGAAAGTGCCTTGTTATTTTCGAGTATCCGAGTAAATTTAATTTTTGCCCCTGTACTTGATCACCCTGTATCTCTGTTGAAGGGCGAGATAAAAGATATAAACTTGACTCACCTTGTATAATCACTGGCGACTCCGCCATTTATTAGAATCGATAACACATTACATTGTTAATAAAAAAGTTTTAAATAGCTGTAGTTGTATATTCGCTGATACTAAAATTCAAAAGCGTTTCTTTATATCATATATTTACACTTCTGTGAGTCATCATGTCGCAACTCTGTTTTGCTAATTTACATATATGATGTGTAAGTAACCAGTCTTGCTTGTACCTTTATATGCATCAACCAAATAAAAATTCCTGCAACATATCACTTTTAATACGCCAGCTATAATATTTATTCCCAAGACGATTCGAACACGGTTTCGTAACACCACGCCTTCTGGAGCGTCAAATCCATTCGTTCGACAAATACCGTATGCAAGAAACGTTTACGGTTGTTTTCTTGGGTAGGAAATCATGTTGAATTCAAACTTCGGAATTGAACATTATAGCCAAATAAATTATAGCGAATGGAGTCATATTGGTGCCGATACTTTTAAAATATTTAGCGTTCTCGAATCTTGACATATTGATCTAAAATATTGAATTAAAACAGGCAGTTTTGCCAAAGCCTAAATAAGTTGTTATAGAAAGTGGTAAATATCATAGCCAGGATATTTATGTGAAAGCTGTAGGCAATTAAAGGTACGCTTTTTGAATTTTTTGGGTATTTATAGGTATTTTTTCAGTATTTTTAGGTACTCTGTGTATTTTTAGGTACTATCAAGGTAATAATGGGTAAAATTTACTCGGTATTTAATGGGTATTACGAAGGTAATTGATAGCTATTATAGGAGAAAATTAGCATTTTTCCGCCAATTTTTAAATACAATGGCGATTGCGCGTGCGTTATGACGATGGCACAGTTTGAATATAACTGACCAATGGCAAATATAAAAATTATTAAAAATATATACAAAAATATTTTCTAGATATTAAATAGTCTGCAAAATTTTTCAGAGGCACTGTTAAACCACTATGTGGCCCTTTATTGTCTTCGTAAGCGTTTAGTTTAGAAAATAATATAGGGTGATTCGAATTAGATACAATCTATTGCAAAAGTAATGACACTTCCTCAAATCAGTTTTTTGACTACTGGATGTTATGTGTAGAAATTTCAGTAGATTTTTGCGGGTGAGTGGAACAACTAAGAAGTAATGTTTAAAATTGAAAGTAGATTTAATTACTAATTCAGTTCAAGTTCAGTAAGACTAGCTCAGCTCAGTAAGACTAGTTACCATATGCAACCATAAAATTTTGTGGAAAGTTTTTCGTGGTTAGGCGATAATTAAGTGGAATTTTTTTGACAGTTGAGAAGGTAAACATATATGATCTTACACATTGGCATCTTATCTATACTGCCCTGTTAAGCATAGAAGTCGTAGCTGACAAAATCTTCATTTTGAGATACTGCCTGGATTGGGTAATTTGCTGTGCTATCAAATTTTAAATTTTTAATAAAAATATTTAACATATTACTATCTCTTTTTACTGTATTAGGAAGATATTTTAAGCTAATATATATATATAATTCGGTCGGGGCTTTAGTCCGCAGAGTAGTTAGTTTCACACAATATTGTTAATACCTAAAAATATATAAAAAAATATTACTATATGTTTCGCATTATGTTCTATTAGGTCAGAACCTTATTTTATCATATAATTAGATTTATGATTGATACGACCTTTTGCACTATTTCCGTTTTGAAAAATAATATAATATTCAGATTTAAATATGATAAAAAAAATAATTACTAATTACTAAGTTGTCGGTGTCATAAACCGAAAATAATAAAAAATGTAGATACGACTTCTATTCTTAACAGGGCAGTATAAACGAAATATGGTGGATATCTCTACATATTAATTTCTTCGAAATTGCGTCGTGTTGCTTGTAAAAAATATATTTTTACCACCTTTAGTCACCTAAAATTGCCAAAGAACGATAGATTGAATAACTACCCATCTGAGTTTTAGTATTTGATGTAACTAAAGTTGGTAATTTTTTCATTTATCGAAATATGGTGGATATAGCTGCAAAATTCAACAAATTGTTTCCATACACTTGCTTTTGATTTTCTAGTGTCATCTGGTATTAGGTTTAGAATTTTTTGTCTAATGACTTGTTGATTTTTAGCAAATCGCGACTAAATTCAAAGTGCAAACGCTTCGAACTAGTAATTCACATCTACCGTAACAGAACCGTTTAAATAAAAATGACAAATCAACATATGTTAACAACAACAATACCTTGGCCGAGTCAAATTAATTTAATATGTCAGGTTTGATTTGTACTTGGGGTGTGAAATTTTCTTACCGAATACCACACGAGCGTAAATTATTCCTGAAAATAATTTATGCTTTTGTGATATTGTACGTGAAAATTTTTCTAGATACCTATTTTGTAGAAAAATGTTTTCTTTTTTTTAGTAGCATAATATTTTTATTTTTATGAAACGAAAATCTATTTGATATTTCATAAATAGTGTTCAGGCCGAGTAGGACAACACGTCGAGTGCAATAAGCACTTTTTGTACGAGTTGCATACAATATTTTTTATCCGTTCATGCAAAAACCAAAAAATGTTTTATTTAGATGACACAAGTCTAGGAAAATATGACGTCGATTTAAACGTTTATGTTTGTTATGATGACAAAACGCTGTTGTAGAATGACAGATGAATGTAATAATAGTACATTATACTATAAGGGAGAGAAATGCGTTATTTTGGCAGAGGTGCAATTTGACGCAATGCATTTGAGCATTTATTTAGTAGTCGTTGAGTTATTGTCATAACTACAAAATAAACAAACAAAAAGAATTGTCAAATTAAGGTGCTAGTTTGGTTTAGTTTAAAGTTTGTTTAGTGCACAATGAATAATTGTGAGTCGGAGGAGATTGTGGAGGCTGCAAATATTGCAATAAGCAATTTGCTGCCTACGAAGTCAAGATCTTTATACGATATAGCCTACAATCGGTTCAAAAAGTGGTGCTCCGAGAAAAATGTTCAAGTATATAGCGAGAATGTTTTGTTGGCATACTTCAGTGAAAGTGCAAAGAATTGCAAGTCTACCACATTATGGGCGTAATATTCTATGGTTAAGGCATGCTTGATAATTTACGACAACATAGATATAAGCAAATTCCCCAAGCTGATCGAATTTTTGAAAAGAACCGGTGACGGATATCAAGCGAAAAAATCGAAAATATTGACAAAGGGTGAAATCGACCGTTTTCTATCAAGTGCAGATGACAAAGAATTCTTAATGATTAAGGTAAGATTACTTTTGTTGTTAGGTATTTCAATTATTAAGTATTTTGATTTTTTATAGGTTGGATTAATTCTGAGGATTGCCGGAGCTTGTCGAACTGATGAACTAGTCAATTTAACTGTAGATGATATTGAGGATGTAGGTTCTTCCTTGAATGTAAAAATTCCAAACACTAAGACAAAGATTCCACGAACCTTTCTGGTTATCGATGTGGGAAATATGCTTGAATTGTTTCGAAAATACCTGTCCCTTCGTCCTCCCCACGTCAAGCATAACCGCCTTTTTTTGTACTACAAAGCAGGAAAATGTAGTTCGCAGCCAGTTGGCAAGAATACCATGGGAAAAATTCCGTATTCGTATTTAAAATTACTTGATGCTGCATGTTATACTGGTCACTGCTTACGAAGATCTTCAGCGACATTACTGGCAGATGCTGGTGTGGATATCACGACAATAAAGCGTCATTCTGGTTGGAAATCAACGACAGTCGCTGAGGGTTATGTCGAGAACTCCATTGAAAATAAGACCAAAATTGCTAATCAGGTTTTAGTAGGTACCACTACTAGCGCAATCACAAAAACTGTAAATGTAAGCGAAAGTAATATTCTTTCTAATATTAATTTTGAAAATTGTACAAATATAACATTTAATTTAGATGTCAATAAATAATTTCAATGTTATCTTTTTTTTGCATGAAAAACGTTTTTCATAATGTAAACTCCCTTGGGAGCATTATACTCCCTTGAGAATAATCGACTACTTCTGTTTTAATTTTGATGTCATAGAAATTGATTTCTACTCCCGACCGTGGAAAAACATTTTATTGCACTAGTGCAATAAAGAACCATTTTTTCCACTAAATATAGTTCAATAAAGTTTGTTGAATCTACTGTAATAGTATTATATTGGTTATACAAGTTTCATTATCATATCTAATGATTTTAATAGCAGTTTTGAAACTTGAAAAAACGTTATTTTGTTTAGAAAGTACAAGGAAAAGGACTAGATACTGCATATACTTACTATATTTCGCAAACATGATTATTAAATGATATAGGTACAGTATATCTGTTCTATTAAAAGAGAAACTTGTTCCTAGGACCGCTATATATCATACAGGGTGTCCAGAATATAAGTACCGATACTAAAGGGACCAAAAGCGATAAAAAAAACTTATGAAAAAATGTCTAAAACGAATAGCGCAATAAAATGCAAAATTGTTACAAAATTACAAATTAAGGTACAACTAAGGTTAAGTAAAATCTTCTGTAACGTAATTTGTTTCTTTTTTTCAGTTAAACAGTAGAGGTTTCCCAAGCAATTTTTAAAACTGTAAGTTACTGTAACATACGACAACATTGCAATCATGTAATCCATTACCTGCTGCTGTTAACCTCCCATTATTATTATTATTATTAGATATTAGTCGAGGTAGTAGCAGTGCAGCTAGTGCGTTTCATTTTTCTGTACCTAGTGTTTGCTTTATATTTGTGAACGTACATAAACAAAAATGGAACAATTTATATTAAACATATTCATGATTAGTTTGCTGCCATAATTCTATTATCGTTGGTCTGATATAAAAAATATATGATTCTTGGTTCAATTCATCATACAGCAAAATAAATGCACTTTTATTATGGACACCCTAGATAAACAAAATTTTACAGCCAAAGAAAAAATTGAAAAGAACGAGATATACAGGGTGTTAATTAAGTAGAAAGTTAAGAAAGTCTAAAATGAAAAACATGTGTCAGGGAGTGTTTAATCTCTGAGATGAAGGACAGTTATTGAAATAGTGAAAGACATTTATTTTTGTAATTAATAATAATGGTGACAATTTCAACAAGTAAAAACTAAAACGTAACTATTTTAAAATTAGTAGTAACATATTGCTAGATTAAGTGCTGGAAATGACCCTCAGCCTCAAAATAACCGTCTATTCGCCTTATCATTGAATTACGGACTCTTTCTAAAATAATTAGTGTATTTTGGATTCTTACACATGAATTCACTATTTTATTTTGTAGATCTTCATTTTGAACAGCAGTTTTGTACACCAATGATTCAAGGTGTCAAGGATTTAAATCGGGCGACCGAGGAGGCCACCTGCTCTCCCGTTCCAACGATTAGGATAATTATCGTTAAAAAATTGACACGCAACTAGATTAAAGTGTGGAGCACCGCATGTACCACATACAGGGTGAATCTTAAATAAGTACAAATATTTTAACCAGCAGTATAGTTTTGTGTGTAGAACACATAATTAATAGTTTTTTTACAAAAAAATCAGAAATAAAAAAGTGAAATTTTAAATAAATTTCGTAATTTTTCAGTAGAAAACTTGTTGAGGACCGCTGGCCTAGACCGACCCTTCATACTTTTATGAGTCATAGTGCTGCAGACTGAACGTGTGGTTCACAGTGTTGCCAGTATTACACAAATGTCTTTGCTTCAAGGAAGAAAAAATCTCAACTTTTAGCGAATTTTGTCAAGTGTAACATTTTATATTATTTTTTTATTATCAAACTGTCATTGACTGTCATGACAGATTATCGGAAGCCCAAGTCAAACTTGTTAACCCCACATAATGCATGAAAATAGCAATAAAATTTGCTAAAAGTTGACATTTTTTCCATTTTAAATAAAAAACGCGTGCATAGTTTTTCGTTATGCTTCATAAAATAACTTAAGGAAATTGTGTTTTGTGTCCCTTTCTAACAGTGTACAATGACATTTAACTTGTGAAATGTGGATTACTGATTAAATAGTTAATTTTTTAACAAACAGGTAAGCTTGTGTGCACGTTTATGTATAATTTTTGAACATTGGACATAGTAATATCACGTAATATCTTCCTAAATATTTTACGGTAGTATTGAACTTGCGGAAATTTATGTTAATATTGCTGCGTATCATACTACATACCCAATTTTACTGTACTTATGCTTAAAACAAGTATTTTTAAAATAGAACTATTACGTTAAGGAAACGTAATATTTATATTGGAGGAGATGTGGCAACCTCGCAACAAATTATATGTTTCATTACGTTGTTGGATGAAAAATCAGCCAGCGGTCCTCAAAATGTGGGTATTTTTTTTAAAAAATTAATATCTCCGTAAATATTAGAAATTTTTAAAAATGGCTTTCACTAGACTGATTTAAATGACGAACTACACCAGCAGTTAAAATATTTGTACTTATTTAAGATTCACCCTGTATATGATATCTTTCCCTAAGTGGAACTTCCTCTAAAAGCTCAGGGAGAATGTTCTCTAAAAACCATCAATATTGTTCTCCATTAAGTCTAGGTGTAAGAAAGTAAGGCCCAATGAGGTTGTCACCAACAATTACAACCCAAGTATTGACAGAAAACTGTTCTTGGAAATTATTTTGTATCATGGTGTGTCAAATGTGTTATTATGAAAATTCATAATTGAATTTCGAGAAAAACAAGCTTCATCCGTAAACAATACTTGCCTTAAAAAACCTGGATTTCTTACGACTTTATTTCGTAACCAATAGTAAAAGGCTATTCGCGTAGGCAAATTCCTAGGCAATAGAGCTTGCACACGTTGCATGTGATACGGGTATAGCTGCTGCTCTTAAAATTTGCCACACTGTTACATGGGTAATGTTCAGATTCTGCGTTATTTTCCGCGTACTAGTTGCAGGGTTTCTTTCAATTTCATTCAGGACAGCTTCCTCAATTTGAACTTTTCTTACAGTTACAGATCTTCCTATGACTACCGTAGACCTTTTAAAACTGCCTGTTTCAGAAAGTCGTGAGTGGAGATTTATAAAAGTTCTTACGTTAGGCATTGCACGTTGTGGAAATTTGTCATGATATATGCGCCTTGCAGCTTGAGCATTACCATGAACCATTCCATAACAGAAATGCATGTCTGCTATTTCATTATTAGTAAATTGAATCATTTTGAATGGAAAATAATCGCCAACACTTTATAAAAAACTAAAAATCTTTTAAATAAATTGACAATAATAATTACTAAGTGTCATGTTTTTAATTTATTTTTATGACCTACCTCGCAATAATTTTGCGTTGAGTTCTGACCAATTTTAACTCTAAACTTAAATTTCGTGCATTAGAATGAAATTAAGAAATTTTCTCGAAAACGGTTCATCGTATCAAAAATGACCAAGATACGTTTTTTGTGTAAATTTAATTGGTTCAATTGACAGAGCTTTCGAATTTGGAAAAAATCGTTGGAGTGCCATTTTTATCTTAAAAGTGAAGTTAGTAATATCTGCGCTCATGGCTAAATTAAAAATAATTTAATACCCGCAAAATGTAGTACCTAAATACCTATTAGGGTGTACCAAGTTTTAACTAAGTAGCTCTTACTACTCAGAAAATAGATCCAAAAATTTGATTTTTTTCAAACTTTAACACTCTGTATCTGTAAAATAAAGCCATTGCACCCATGTTTATATGTACTGTTTGTCTTAAAATCAATCATAGATTAACCCCTTAAAGTTTGCGCACATACTTAATTAACAGCCTGTATATTTATGGTAATAATGTTGTGTTTGATTTCAATCAAACTTTTGTGTATGGACTACAATGAACCATGAACAAAACTAGAGTTCTTCATAGCTTTAGCATAATATGTATATTAATGTTGTAGAACTATGTAAGTTATATAATCTGGATGAATGTATGTGGCGTATAACTATAATATCCTGAAAATTCAATTTAACAAAATAGGGTTTCATTGATATTGTGCTGTAAAATTAAATTTTCAGTTAATTCATTCATGTGCCTATTACAGGAAATATTAAATGTATTTGGTCTGGGACTGCCCCAGGTATAAACTAATTTAAATTTGTTTTGTTACTTAGGTGTCAACTGTTCGAACATACTTTGAGCTATTGTTAAAAGTTACAGTAGGTAATAATAATTTTGTTACCGTATGTCTAACAAATATCCTAATTAATTTACTTCTATACAGTATAATTTTGGATTTTAGTATGCATTGAAATGGAACTGAATGGATTTAAAGTGAAACTATATGCCAAACAAAATATATAAATATATAAATCATATATTTTTTCTTTGTGCAACATATGGCAGATTATCTTCTGTTTAGAATCAGTTCGAAGAAAGTGTTACAAAAGATTTTCTAACGATACGAATCGATGTGATGTATGTTAACAGATGTTGAACTACTTTTGATTAAATAGAAAGTAACTGCATATATTTTTATTTTTTTGGTGACATTTAGAAATCACATTAATTTTAACATTTTTTTATTTATGAATGTGCGACAAATACCTATTAGAGTTATACAGGGTGTCATGTATTACTGACATCCTCGGAAGGGGCGATTGCACTATTAAAATAAATGAGATTTAGCCAAATGTACCTATATATAAAAGTTCACCTTTTCCAAGATACAGAGTGTCAAAGATTTCTAAATGTTTATTATATTTTTTATTTACTTGGAAATCTTTCGTGATAAAACAGCTATAGTTCTAGGTCTAATTATTCAGTATGTTTAAATATTCTCATTATCACCAGTGGTGTAGAAACTCTGTGCCACTCTTCTTTAAAATAAAAATGGTACACTACTGTCTTAATTATAAAAAAACGTAAGATAGGTACTTACTTTAAATTTTGATTATTTTGAACAAATAAATTATTCTTTAAAATACATCTTATTTCGATCATTGTTCTTTAAAAATATTTCTGCGTTTTGTAGTTTGTGCATGACCTATTATGATTCAGTATTACAGGGTGTCTCGGAATTAATGCACCATAGGGCAAGAGTAGATTCATAATGAATAATGCGATATAGCTAAACTATCTTTAGTCAAAAGTTGTCGGTTAAAAAGATACAGTGTCAAAATAAAAATTTTATTTTCGATATTTGTAATTAATTTTATTTTAAATCCAAATATTTGGATACATTTTGGAGATCTAGGGTTTTTGGGGACGAGAAATTCAAATATGTTTCTCATTTTGACGCTACTAGTAGAGGGCGCCACATATGGCAAATGATACTTCTTTGATATGGCATACCTTTTTTGCAGCTTAGTGTATACATCTGACTATTAAAACAATCGATCAATCGAACAATCTTCTACCCTCCTTTGTTTATGAAAAGGGTATAGCTTGTTAATGTCGTTAGGAGTAAGCGTTTTCAAAATAATCCTCTCAATGCTGAAAATACAGCAAAATTTTGTGGAGTAGATTTTCAAAATTATTTCAGCTTTTGAGACAAATATGCACAAACTACGCTAAAATGCAGAGGAATTTTAAATGAACAATTACTTGAATACAATGCATTTTAAAGAAAATTGCAAAGAATAATTATTTGTTCAAAATAATCGAAGTATCTTACGTTTCTTTATAATTATAACAATGGCGTACCATTTTTATTGTAAATAAAAAAGAGTGGCACACAGTTTGTACGCCACTGGTGACATTGGGAATATTTAAACATACGGAATAATTAGACCTAAGGAATCCCATTACAACCTAGAATTATTTATGTTTTATTACGAAGGGTTTCCAAGTAAATAAAAAATATAATAAAAATTTCAAAATCTTGAACCTTGTATCTCGAAAACGATGAAATTTTAGATATATTTGGGTAAATCTCATTTATTTTGACTGTACAATCACCCCTTTCAAGGATGCTAGTAATACCTGAGACACCCTGTGTATGTTTTAAACTTCATTAAAACTTGTTTTCATTTATTAATTTTTATCTGGCATTATATTTTTTTTCTACGTTCATGCAAAAAACAAAACTTGAACTATATTTAGTGGGAAAAGTGGTTCTTTATTGCACTAGTGCAATAAAATGTTTATTGCAGCATTCATCTGTCATTTTACTACAGCGTTTTGTCATCATGACAAACATAAACGTTCAAATCGACGTCATATTTCCCTACACTTAGTGTCATCTAAATAAAACATTTTTTGAGTTTTGCGTGAACGTAGAAAAAATACTGTATGCAACTCGTACAAAAAGTGTTCATTGCACTTGATGTGTTGTCCTACTCGGCCTGACGACCTCGCTGGACGTCGCGTGCAATAAACACTTACTTTTTGTACTTGTTGCATAAATAACTAGTAAGTATATGTAAACTAATAGAACAATTCTGATTATAATTCTCATTAAATTTGATTGAAACGTCATTTGAAGCTGAGTTGTTATTCAAAGATAACTGAAGCAGCATTAAACTATTTTGATATATTGCAACATTTCTAATTGACTTGCACTAGCCACAGGCTACATGATTCACTGTGCTACATGGGTTGTTTAAAACAGTTCTGACACTTAATCATGAAACTAGGACTTCTGAAACTTAGCTAAAAGTTAACATCTGTGGATGTTTTGGTGGATATACTGCTTAAGCTTAGAAAGTTATGTATTTACTAAATGTAAAGTGGTACATCCGTTGAATTTTGAATTAGAGAACTTTACCTATTAGAAAAAACGTTGGAACTATACTCGCAAATTACAATGTAAAAAATATAAAATAGGAATGTAATGAGATATTATAAAAACATATTTATTTGTGACATATTTTTTTCTGTTAATGTAGAAAACTGCAAAAACTACAGCTTTTCCCCAAACAAATGGTTACAGCATTTTGGAAAAATCTTTTTTGGGAACGATCATTGACTCTTTTGCACATGGCATTTAACTAATGAGTTTTTTTCTATTTCCACAGGATATAAAATACTCAAATAATCTGAGAAAGAAATGGAAATTAAAAAAAGTCAGTATTTCTGTCTAAATTATTTTTTTTATCATTATTATTTTTGATGTATTTGTTATAATAAATGGGTAGTTAGATAATTTTGCATTATAAAGTCTCATTTTAAGTTAATTTCATCAAAATAATTTACTTAAGATATTTTCAAAGCGATCACGCCTTTCACATCGAAAATGTTGCCTTCAGTCAGCAGTAGAATGACTTATTTATAAAACGAAATAGAACACTTTCAATTTTTCTTTCTCTCTTAGCCTAGCGAAAAATTTAAATAGTCGGTATTCAGACTAAATTTTTTTCAACAAAATTTATAACAAATGTGTTCTAACGTTTCTTTGTAGGCTCGAGATTCAATTTTAATTTTTTTGAAATTCTGTGGAATGTCCTTTAATATATATAAACTTCAGTAATGACGTTAGTGCAAATTTCAGGTTTTTTGACTCTTAAAATTGCAAATTCTAACTAAACTAGCACTACAACTTTTAAAGTAATGAAATATATATACAGGGTCGGAAAACGCTGATGGTCTATCTGAGTTTGCATGAGAACGACAAAGTAAAGTATAGAAATCCGTGCGATAGACAAGGATGACTATATTGACGACGTTTTAAAATCTAAATAGTCACCGCTCGTTTCGTCATTCAACAAATAAAATCCATTCCCACTTATATCTCAGCGACCAATCGCCATCTTCGCTCGGTTAGAAGTGGGAGCGACTGCTCAGATGTTATTCTAATTTATAAAACGTCGTCAATATAGTCATCCTTGTCTATCGCACGGATTTCTATACTTTACTTTGTCGCTCTCATGTAAACTCAGATAGATCATCAGCGTTTTCCGACCCTGTATATATAATTTATACTTTAATTTATGATTGCTGTTAAAATGTTTTTTATCCAACCTGCAAAACTAATACAATTATTTTTAAAAGTTCTATAAATAATGCCTTTTTCTTACAGGTGAACCAAAAAGTACAGTGTTTGGTTCATTAATTGATGGCGTTTTTGAAGGGAAAATTCTATCTCCTAAGGGCTCGTACTTTGTGGAGAAGGCTCATCACTATTTCCCCCACTCTAAACACCCCAACCGAACATTCCATTCAGTTATTTATCACGAGGATCACGTACAAGATCCCTATGCACACCAAAGACAGGGTAAGTGTTATTTTGTGCCAATTAACAGCTTCAAAGTTATTCATCTGCGTTTTCGTCGTAATTTACATAATATAAAGGTTGAAATAGCAGTTATAACCATTCTTTTAGGTCACTATTCCGGATGCGGAATAAACGACGATGTTCTCCAGTGGATGGAACGGATTCAATATTCGGGAGCGGAGGATCTTCCTCCCTCACCCTCTTCTAAGTTAAAATCTCATAAAGCCAAGAAGCATAAAAAGGTTTGGGATTTCGGGGAGAAGAAAGAACAGCCAAAACCTCCACCTTTCCATGAAGATGTTCATAATAAATATTCGCGGGAAGCCAATGAGGAAATTAATAGTAGGCATAGAAGAGCCACTAGAAGAGACGAGAATAAAAATACTTGTTCTTTGTATATACAGACTGATCCCCTCATATGGAAACATATCAGGGAAGGGTTTCCAGAGGTATACCGTTTTTAACATGTACAAATAATTTCTGTTAATATCAACCAATTTCAGCACACTTCTATGGGTAAGGAAGAAGAGGTCAATGAAAAGACTAGAGAGGAGATTTTGTCCCTCATTGCTCATCATGTCACTGCCGTTAACTATATTTATCGTGATACTAAGTTTGATGGAAGGAGTGAGCATCGCAATATCAAGTTTGAAGTTCAAAGAATAAAGGTAAGACTTGTATTTTAATTTAAATTCTTAATGTTTCTGAAATAAATGTGTTCCATCAAAGGGGCAATACAAGACGTAAGCAACCTATAAATTGTTTATTTAACACTCTTTATTACTTCTTTGATGCAATACACTTATTTCCAATACATGCTGTATACAGGGTTAAATATGACCAAGCAAAAATATTTTAAGAGAGAATAGAGAAAAATAGGAATTAACGAAATCGCCCTTCAAAAAAATTTCATATTTATTTGATAAGCGAGAAATTTTTTTTTTCTAAATCATATTAAAGACTTATCGATACCAATGTTTGCCCGTCAGCCACGTGGTTATAGTCCAATGTAATGACAGAACATAGTGTTGTCACGTGTATCGATTTACGCGCTTTTAAACAAAAACTTTTATTTCAAGAATGTTGATCAATTTTCTGTTTCCTTTATTTGAAGTAGGTACTTAACCTGACGACCACAACGAGATGGATCAACTCTGTCGGGTAAACCACGAAGAGTATCAAAAAACACGTACTAGCGTAAGGCATACTTCACGTCCGTTCAATTTTTCTTGTGTTGCTGAGAAATTAAATAGTGTTAATACTAATTCTAGTAACAATAATCAACAGTGTTTGCTTAAAATAATTAGTATCTACTATTTCAAACTAACTTCTTGAGCGTTTACAGTGTTCTGTAAAAAATTGTTCTTTGACCAGTATTTTTTGACAAACGGACATTTGACGTTGGGAGAATTTGGCAATCAGCAATGCTACTTAGTTTAGTGACTAATTAAATAAAGCAATTAGTGATATGGTTCGTCCTAGGCGAATGAATCTCTGGAATAAATGGGCATTTTATTCTGTTGGTGAATAATTCTGACCGACTCGTTTGAGAGAAAATGTAGTTTTGGCAGTTTGCAACTAAGAAATGAAAAACAAATGCAAAATATTGCAGCTAACAGGATTAACTGTTATCTATTCAGGTATTATTTGTTAATAAAAATGTCCAGTTTCGTCGTTTGTACATTTGACAATGCTGTAAAAAATGACAGAATGGTAGTTGAGCCAATTTTCCCGAGAAAAAGAGGGTTTTGCCCCATTTTTTAAACATCGAACTAGCGCTGAGACACGTATTATAGTTAAAATTTTTGTACTTAGTGATAGTTTACTCTGTATGAATTCAGTGTCAGTGGTTTTCAAATTTTTAAGTTATTAAAAAATTAATTTTGATGCACGACATTTTAATAATTTTACTGATTTAGACAATCAAAAAATATGTGAAATTACTTTATTATTTACCTATTTGATAACAAGGCAAATGTAAAATTACTCAAGTACCAGTTAGACCAAAAAAGATTTCATATTCATGTGAAGTTGGATGGTAATGTATTGAATCAATTTACCAGTTCTTAAATAATAACATAAGTAGGTTACATTCCATTACCTATGCCAAATCTATAGATCCTATTACTTTTTATATTATGCAATGCCATTATCTGTTGAAACAATAGTAATGTTGTGTAACATAATAAAAATTAAATTTAGATGTGATATTTCTATATTTGATCTTGCATCCTTTCAGATTGACGATGACTCATCGTGCAAGTGCTCCCACCATGGTTGCGGCGAAATAAATCAATTTTGTTTAGAAAACATAGACGTTAGTAACTTCCTCAATATACACTCTCTAGGCAACCATGAAGACTTTTGTTTAGCCTATGTGTTCACGTACAGAGACTTCACAGGGGGTACTCTAGGGCTCGCCTGGGTTGCCAGCGCGTCTGGTGCCTCTGGAGGCATCTGTGAAAAATACAAGACCTACACAGAGACCATAGGTGGAATGTATCAGTCAACCAAAAGGTCTTTAAATACAGGGATTATTACATTTGTTAACTATAACAGTAGGGTACCGCCCAAGGTCTCGCAATTGACTTTAGCTCATGAAATTGGACATAATTTTGGCTCACCGGTAAGTAAATTATAAATTAATCTTATGCAATTTTTATAAAAATAATAGTGCATATTTATATAGCAATGCATTCTTATTTTTTAATATTTTTTGTACTGTGTAAAGAGTGTCTTCATTTGTAGGTTTATATGCCATTAATAGAATAATAATAAAACAAAATGAGGGTTAGACATTTTTTTATTAAGGTCACCATATTCCTTGTCACAACATTGTCAAATTTTTGGTGTTTTTAGGTACCGATATTTCGAAAAATAAAACGTATAAAACAAAAGTAGACACAAAGATAAAAAAATTTTGGTTTTTTTATTCATTACAATACAATAATTTTTAAGTAGTATTTGCATGACACACCTTTATTGCTATTGTAAAGCCACATTCTAGCAATCATTTTCACATATCAAGAAATAAAAAGTATTAAATACAAACGAAACAATTTTATTTTTAATAGTAAGTTTGTTAGTTATAAGAATATTTACCTTTACAGTTATACAAGGTCCGGAATAAAAGTGTCGATATTGACTTGTATATCTGACCAGAAGCAACAAAAAAACTCTTTTGGAAATATGTCCAAAATGAATAGTTTTTCTACAAATATGTTTCAAAAATAAAAATACAACTGCAATAAAATGCAAAATTACAACAAAATGACAAAGAATTTGTTTTGTTGTTCAAAGTTTCGAGACCCCAAGGTCCCGAATAAGATATTTTTAAAATATCAGATTTGCAACTCAGGAGACCTCCTATACAGTGTAACCTCCATAATCCGGACATCCAGTAATCCGAACATTGAATTTCTAGTCATAATCCAGACGCTCATCAAGCGCGGCATAATTTTTACTTGTTTAAGCCTGTCAGAACGTCTTTGACAGCCGGACTCTACGCTGCACCCTGTCTTATACGATTTAGATTTGCATCAAGTGCATTCAGGAATTTCTTTATTTCTGTTATCTTACAAAAGACAAAAAAAGCTTGGATAACAACGGATTTATTTCGTGAATGGTTCCATACGGAATTTGTACCAGCAGTAAGATAAAAATTAAAAGAATTAAATTTATCACCAAAAGCTTTGTTATCATTAGATAATGCCCCAGGGCACCCAGTTGATCTTAAAAGTGATGACAATCAAATCTGTGTCATGTACCTACCACTATCTGTACACCATTAATACAGCCCATGGATCAAAATGTTATCCAAGTTGTAAAACTGTTTTACAGAAAGGGCCTACTTAAAAAAATTGTAGCGTCCGAGACTGACATTCCTACAACCGTGAAGAACATTAATCTTAAAAACATAGTTTTTTCGTTACAAGAGACACAGTTCATGAAGACGAAGAAGATAACATTCCTTTGGCAACTTTAGCTACGAAAATTATAAAATCAAAAGAACTGCAGAATTAATTAAATGAGGTAAAAGTTCTTGGTGAACAATTGGTAGACACAGATATTTCAATTGAAGATTTAGAAGCATGGATCACGGGGAGTGGGTCTGAGACTGACATCTTACTAACAGGCAATGATATTGTTGTTCAAACAAATGACAAGACAAATGATGTAAATAACGATTCTTCTTCTAGCGATGATGATATTCAAATTCTGGCAAAAGTTAAACACCAAGATGCCGTAAAGTCCTTCAACAATTGCATCGAATGGGCATCACAAAATAATATACCAGACAACCAACTTGAGTTACTTTTTGAACTGAAGAATGTTGCTGTAAAAAAAGATATTGATTCAAAATACAAAAAAATATTACTGATTTTTTTAAGACGATTCCAAAGTAAGGTGCATTTGTTTGTTTAGGTTTTTAATTACAGTAGAATATGTACGCACTGTTGTCGGTTTTCTATTTAAAGTTTTAAAATATCTTTTATTGTTATTTTTTATAAAGGATTACTTTTGTGTTGTTTAATAAATGTTTCATGAATTATTCTGGATTTTGCTTGTATCGTAATATTATGATCTACCCTCTTAAAACTATTTGTCCGGATTATAGAGGTTCCACTGTATTTCAAAATGTTTATCAAAATTTTCGTACTTTTGGTGCTATTTTCTTTGAAAAAATTTCATACACTAATAAATCAGATTATATTAAATTTTTATTCTAAGCAGCACTTTGTTCTATTTATGTTTTTATGTGATAAAGTTGGGTCAAAATTTTGAGCTAGTTTAAGTATTTTTATCGACTATTGATTCCTATTTTTAAGCAGTTTTCCACCTCCAATTAATATTCTTAAAAATATATATACAAATGGTAACAAAAAAAAAAAAAACATTTCTTACGTGTTTGTTAGCGCTTATAATATCTTACCGCCCGCGGTACAAACCGTCTCTAACGAATAGATTATTAAAATAACCGGTTTGAGACCTGGTGGTATGAACCATGTGCTCTATACCACTAAACCTGTTAAGTGTTTCAAAAACTACCAATGGGATTACTATACGATGAAAAATAACAAATACAGAAATATATTGAATTGCATATTTAATTCCACTTTTGGCCTGCGTCCTAGACTGATAGACCGTTTGTGACTCTCACGGTACGAACCGTCTTGAATGTGTTAAGGGACAACTAAGGTTAAGTAAAAGGCCCTGTAACGTAATTTGTTTGTAATTTGGTTTTTGTATAATAATATTAATAATTATATTTAAATTTGTTTAATGGGAAATGTCGAAGTATAAAATATAACAATAAATGTATTTATTCACATAATGATTATGTTTCACTTTTTTTTTCTCTTGTGTTACTTGTGTTACTGTTACTTTTTTTAAATGTCAATTTTTGAAAAGCTTCTTATCATTTCTCTTTATTCTTAATCTAAGCATTTCTCTTTATTCTTAATTCTGTGACCTTATATTACCTCTACACCACAAATATCTACATATATCCACTACACGCTATAGATCCAGAATTTAAAAATGTGTCTAGTAGATATATTTTCCTTTATTTTTAATAATATTTACTGACTTTGTAAAACAGGGTAATTTAACACAATGAATCCTTAATAATTGAGCAAAAAAAATCACTATATAATTTTTCAAAAAGTGTTATCTAAAACACAATCGTAACAGATTGCTAATTTTAAAGAAATTATAGTTTTTTTGTTAATGGTCTGCATATTAATAAATCGGGGCACCCTGTATATAATGTGTGTATTTCCAGCATGACTATCCTCCGGAATGCCGTCCTGGAGGTCTCAACGGTAATTTTATTATGTTTGCCTCTGCTACGAGCGGGGATCGTCCAAATAACAGCAAATTCTCTAGCTGTAGCATTGGAAATATAAGTAATGTTCTTGATGCCATAGAAGACAATAAAAAAAGAAACTGTTTTACTGCTTCTGCTGGCGCTTTCTGTGGAAATAAAATCGTGGAGGCTGGAGAAGAATGTGACTGTGGGTACGACAATATTGAATGCAAAGACAAGTGTTGCTATCCGAGGATAATCAGTCAGGAGGACAGGCAATTGAACAAGAGTGCTACAGGATGCAGGCGAAAGGCATTCACGGAATGCAGGTAATATATTTTTTGAATTATTAATAAATAATAAAAATAATAAACATATTTTATTGGTTAAACCTGTAGAAATCATAGAATATATAGAACGCCAGAAGCCTTTACATTAGGCACTCAAAAATAGTGAGACTGTGGAATAGCTTAGAAAGCAGTCATCTAGGGAAAACTTAATGTAAGCAGTTGGTTATACTGCATTTTAATCCAAGCATACAATTGAAACCAAAGCGGAACATTTGTAATTTGACCATAGAAATCATATGTTTCTACGAATTGGACATACAATTTTCTTATTTTGAATTTCCCGCCCATTAGTGTGAAGCTACCCCGTTACTGCAACCAACTCATAAAAACTAAGTTGCTGCAATATTACCAGACTCCCATTTTCTCCATAGGTTGACTATTTTCGATACCTCTTTTGACATTCTATATATTTTATGATTTCTATGGTTAAACCAAATGGCCATCGATGGATGTCCTTCAGCCAGTTGTAGCATTTCCATGTTGTGGTTGGTTTGACAGAACTAATGGATAATTTCTGCCAATCTTCTACTGACGGATTAGTGTCATACAGTAACTCATTAGGAGGGTTGTGGATGTGGAGAGGGTTTCTGGGGTGACGTATTTTTGTGATGAATCTTATTGTAGTAGTTTCCGCTACTTTGAAATTTTGAATTGTCTTCTTTCATACATTTATATAGAGAGGATGACTATATTCTAGGATTGGTCTGCAGAAGGTTTTGTAGATATGTGAAGCTATTTTCTTGGATATTCCTCTGGTTTTGTATGTTAGACTACAAAAGTGTTTTCCTCTGGCAATGCACTTCTTTTTAATAGAATTTGTGTGCTTGTTTAGGTTGAGTTTTTGATAATATGATGGTTGGTTGGTAGGAGAGTTTGGATTAAAATTGTGACTGAAAATGATAAATTGAGATTTAGAAGGATTGATGTTAGTGCACCAATTATGTATTGAATTGAGTAGATGTTGGAGTTTCTCTATCGTTAGTTTTAAACTGGAATTATGGCTTATTATTGTATAAAAACGGAGAAAGTGGAGAGCCTTGTGGGACACCCTGTTGAGGACTGAATTCTTGATTAATCTTAATTTGAAGTATCTTATTATTTAAGTAGTCTTAAGCTGATTACGTATTTAGGACAATTTAGCCATTCAAGTTTATATAGCATGCCAAACCGTGTCAAAAGCTTTCCTGATATCGAGAAACAGAAACTGCTGCACTGTGAAGTCCAGTAACTCTAGGGGTTTAGATGTTTGATGTTATTATTAGTGGATGAGTGGCAGATGTTTTTGTTTCGAAGTCAAATTGGTAACTAAGAATTGATTGTCCGATAGCTTTTTGTAGATGTTTGAAAATGATTTTTTCAAAATATTTAGCTTATACTGGCAATAATGTAATAAGACGATAATTACTCAGTTTACTGTTGTCAGTGCTCAGTTTTGGAATTGTAATCATCTTGAATTATTAATTCTTTATGATTTATGTTATGTTTATGAGTTATGTTGTGATATGTTATGTTATTATGTTCTCTGTTTCTTTGTAGCCCAAGTCAAGGACCTTGCTGTAGCAGTGAAACTTGCAAATTCATCCTGTTTCAAGAGCACGAGGTTTGCAAACTGGAATCGGACTGCTCGATGTCCTCGAGATGCAACGGCAGAAGTGCCGAATGTCCACCTCCACTACCACGCCGCAATAAAACAAGGTGTAATAATGGTACTCAGTTGTGCATCAACGGAGAGTGTACTGGCTCGATATGTCTTGAATGGAACCTTCAAGCATGCTCTCTGACCACTCAGGACCATCCTAACATTGACAAACGTAGATTATGCGAATTAGCTTGCCAGAACGGAACAGATATCTGTAGAAGTACGAGTGAGTTTGCCGAAAAAGTTGGTCTTCCACCAGGAGGTATAAGTTTGCGTCCAGGCGCTCCATGTGACAATTTTCAGGTATGCATGAGGTGTTTTATTGAAACATATTTTTGAAAACGACAAATATTCTTTTGCAGGGTTATTGCGATGTATTTCTGAAATGTCGTGCAGTCGACGCCGATGGACCGCTAGTGAGATTGATGAATCTCTTACTCAATAGAGAGACGTTAATTACCGTGGCCCAGTGGATCACAGAATACTGGTGGGCTGTGTTGCTGATGGGCATAACATTTATAATATTGATGGGAATGTTCATCAAGTGCTGTGCTGTGCATACCCCGTCCTCCAACCCTAAGAAGCCGCCGGCTCGTAGAATTAGTGATACCTTGAGGAGGCCCATGAATACTATAAGAAGAATGGTATAGAAGAAAATTTATATTTACTATTTAGTGATTAATGATATAATCATATAATTTTACAGAGGTACCACCACAATGCTCCTCATCATCCGAGTGCTCACGGTCCTTCTGGCAGGAGTCGACAAGACAGATCTTCTCGACCATCAGCTAGTCAAGGTGGCCCTAGGGCTGGATACGGGGAGGGTCGGGGACACTACCAGGCCCCGAAAGGTAAAACCATACAATTTTATTTGCTGTCCTTTTTTTGTTAGATTTTAAGTTGTGATTAAGATGTGATTTACAAATACCTCCCATGCATGCTGGACACTTTCTCGCTTTTGTGACGTACAAGCTTTTAATGTAACTTAACAACTAATATTTCACTGCCACTTGTTAGTATTTAGCATCAGCAAGAGCTAGCTACGAAAAATATACAGGGTGATTCAGTTTTAATGCCATTAATTTTAACCACGTATTTAAAAGGCCTAAAGACAGAAAATTTAAAGAAAAGTTACTTAACTTTTTAAAAAATAAGTCAATCCACCCATAACAATTGGTAACCAGGCGCTTGAGTGTTGAAGACCACATACATGATAACAGCATTTCCATTAAAGTTCAGTGTGATATATTTTTCATCTAATGACAAACTTTTGTATGCAGTTTAAAATGGCAACGTATTAAATGGGAATTTGAACTGCCACATTTTTATCTGTGTCAATTACAGTGTTGATTGCTGCAGTTGAGCATTTATTATGGGACTACTTTGCTAAATACTCATGATTTCTCATATTGATTACACCACGGGTTTATAAAAATGCAAATTTAATTATTTGTTTTTGTTATTTAGCGGTTCTGCAGGTATGTAGCGCTTGTCATTGAGTAGACATTGAAAAGAAGGTTATTGATCTAAATATGTCAAGATAGGTCAAGATTTAGATTGTATTTAAATACAAGAAATGTTTTAGTCTCTTCTTAATAATTTCACCTAGTAAGTATTGGTTTTTTATCTCACTATTTATTTGATGAAATGTAAATGGTTTATTATTTGATTCGTTGGAGTTTAGTAATTTCAATATTAAATATTTTTTGTTGAAATCTAATATGTTAATTGTATACTTTAAAAAATAATTTATAGCATTAATTACATATTTTAACATTACAATAAGTACAAGGAAAATATTTAAATTTGGCAACATCGTGCCAGGCCGACACCGAGTTGAACTGCCGTCAGTGGTCAGTGACAGTCTCAAAAGGGGATTTAAATACTGGTTTGAAAATATTACTTTTTGGCATAAATATGCATTTAAAAATTGTTTTAATCTTATATTCGTATTATACTTATTTTTCCTTATCTACTCTTAAAATTAATGACACTGACTGAATTACTCTATATATTTGAGATAAAGAGTTCTCAACCTGTTCCGAATTAATCTTCCTCCACCAAAAACGAAGCCTGTTTTTGTAAAGCCATCAATATCAACTAAAACTGCTGAAAGTAGTGCATTACATTATCTGAGTCTTCAAAAATCTAGAGTGACTCATCGTTACAGTGACAGTGTGGAAATCAACAGTCTATATGCGTCCTAGTTTAGAAGGCGCCAAAATATAAAAATAACTGCTATTTAAATATAATATCTTCTTTCCTCGATGCTGATATCGGTAACTTTACGATCCTTCTGCTATAAGATGCGTTATTCATCACAACTGGTCCTGGTTTTACATCTTGGAACTATTTTTCAAATTTTTCTGTTCTGTTCTTTGTATTCTTCCATTCTACATGATTAAAAAATATGCAAACCATTTGCTAAAAATCTCGTGACACTTCCAATATGTGTTATTATTTATCTCCATCCTTTTCCAGAAGGCACCTTTAATCCTGTAGAAAATCCATCTAAAAATACTTCTCTCTTATTTCGAACATTACCGTCCTTTGTTTACTCATGTTCCATCCACCTAATATATCTTTTTGCCAGACACATGAAATTCTCTTAGTATTCCTTTCTACATACTACAATGTCGTCTTCTTCAACGAGCATATTTTTACTATTTTGTTTCCAATACCAACAAATCATATCATGCATCGTTCTTCTAAGAACTCTGTACCATTTTATACTATTTGATAATAGTGCTTTTGTATTATCTTTGTGTTTTGAATTGATAACACTCAAACTATGTTTTGAATTGATAACACTTGAAATTTGAGGCTGGTATTTGTTTTACTGAAATCTACTGCTTATCTTCTCCCTCAGTGCACTAGTCACTGTAGATGGCAGTTTAAAAAAGCAAAAGAAATCCTATGAACCACACTCTAGATATTCGAAAATTGTGTATAGTATTTAATAAACATTTTTATTTTCTAACAGAAAGATTCAATAGTTTTTCTATTGATGTTTTGTTTTTATATATTGTAATTTACTGAAATAACTCCATTAATTGCATTGTGGTAGCACTAGGTACTATGAATTTTATGATAAATTTTCATTAACAATAATTGTTACTAACTTCTACTAGTATTCAGAATGATTTTAATGAAAGAAAACTATAAATAATTTTAGAAAGTTTGTTTCAAAATTTGTTTGCAATAATTTTAACATGAAGCAGAATAATATTCTTAATGTCTTCTGCCTCATTGCTTATTCTTTAACAAGTTTAAAAAAAATAACTATGTAACTTCCTAACTTTTTTGTATTACATATTATAAGTGAACTCATAGGTCATCACATAATTTTTGTTTATATTATATTTGTTTTAGATAAATAATTAAAAAAGCAAGAAATTTGTGTGTAGTGTTTCAAAGAATTTAAACTGTACTTCAAAGTCCTAAATGTCTTTTCTGTTAGCTCGCAGATATAACAGTACTTACCTAATTAAAAAACCTGATTGGTGTTATACAGGGTGATTTATTAGCTCGCCAACAAGCTTTGCCATATGAAAGGTCATCCAATTTTAAGAGAAAAACGTCAATTGGACATAAGTTCGATTTTGCTTATTTAAGGGGCTAGGAGACTTTAAAATTTTGATTTTATAATATTAAGTTTTAAAAAATTTCTCAAAACTCAAAATCAGGGAAATACATATGTAATTATTGTTAATATTCAAGATGTCCTCCGTCTGCTGCAACACATGCTTTACAACGATGCATTAAATAGTTTTTCATTCAAATAAAAATATTTTCGTTATTTCTAATTTGAGCAGCAGCAGTGTCAACTGTTCTTTTGTATTAATTTTTTCTTGATATACAATTTGTTTCATTTGCTCCTATAAATAAATCTAACAGATTTATGTCAGGGGATCACGGTGGAAATGCAACTGGACCACCATTTCTGATCAAACATTGAATCCTCCTAACTCCTTAAATAAGCAAAATGAGACATACTTATGCCTGAACAACGTTTTTCTCTTTAAATTATATGTGGCAAAGTTTGTCGGTGAGCTATTAATCATCCTGTGTAGAATGTAATATTGCAATATTTCGCCAACAAAGTAGTACAGAATAAAATTATGTAGGTATATTTATTGATTTTATATATTCTTCTAGCAGATAAATTGGTAAATGGTTCTATTGGCTGGCCAATTTATAGGTACAGTTTTTTCATAAGGACTTCTTTCTTTTGATCATAGAATCACCTCCAGAATATTTAAGGTGGTAGAAATACCACAGAAAAACAATTTTTCTTAAGGTTTTTTTTTGGCATACTATTAACACAGCATAGGTAGACCAGCAATTTCACTCCGTTGTCGGCACTTTGAACTCCCTTCAGTTTTCTGCGGTGACCTCGAAATGTGAGTGCGATAGCGCATCTGATGGAATTTACAGAATCCGTGATCAGGACCGGAATAAGAATTTTTTATTTGCGCGCAAAGCGTAGTCATTTATTCCACATGAAAGTATACGTTATATCTATCCACATTATGTAATAATTAATTATACAGTTATGAATAGGTTATTCAACATGTATTATATACTATCATTTACTGCTACTAACATACACTGTGGATATTTATCGATTTACCCCTTTGGACTCTTTAAAAGGGAGAGATATATTGCATCACAAAACATTTTTATTTATTTACTTACTTTTTTGTTATTAGTGATAATTACATTTTTTTGGGGAATTTTTTTAATTTAAAATTTGACGTTTGAAGTTTAGTGGAAAAATAATTTATTATGATTTTTTTTTGTCTTAAATGATCTATGTAACCCAGAAGACAAGTATTTTTTAGAACAGAAAAATTATGTTTACATAAATTTATTTTTAATTTTAAGTCAAAATTCGCCCCTTTGGAACCTCGCAAGTGAATGTGTTTCCAGATGGGACTTTATTGCTCTGTTCTACAACTACCCAGACAATTTTAAGTTGATACTCCATTTTATTCACCCATATGATAAAGTTTTTTAAATTTATTTTTAATTTAAGGCTAAATTATACCCCTTGAGAGCCTTGCAAATGAATGTGGTTTCAGATGGGACTTTAGTGCTTTATTCTACAACTACCCAGACAATTTTAAGTTGATACTCCATTTTATTCACCCAAAGTATTTTAAATTTATTTTTAATTTAAGGCTAAAATATACCCTTTGAGAGCCTTGCAAATGAATGTGGTTCCAGATGGGACTTTAGTGCTTTATTCTACAACTACCCAGACAATTTTAAGTTGATACTCCATTTTATTCACCCATATGATAAAGTTTTTTAAATTTATTTTTAATTTAAGGCTAAAATATACCCCTTGAGAGCCTTGCAAATGAATGTGGTTTCAGATGGGACTTTAGTGCTTTATTCTACAACTACCCAGACAATTTTAAGTTGATACTTCATTTTATTCACCCATATGATAAAGTTTTTTAAATTTATTTTTAATTTAAGGCTAAAATATACCCTTTGAGAGCCTTGCAAATGAATGTGGTTTCAGATGGGACTTTAGTGCTTTATTCTACAACTACCCAGACAATTTTAAGTTGATACTCCATTTTATTCACCCAAAGTATTTTAAATTTATTTTTAATTTAAGGCTAAAATATACCCTTTGAGAGCCTTGCAAATGAATGTGGTTCCAGATGGGACTTTAGTGCTTTATTCTACATCTACCCAGACAATTTTAAGTTGATACTCCATTTTATTCACCCATATGATAAAGTTTTTTAAATTTATTTTTAATTTAAGGCTGAAATATACCCCTTGAGAGCCTTGCAAATGAATGTGGTTCCAGATGGGACTTTAGTGCTTTATTCTACAACTACCCAGACAATTTTAAGTTGATACTCCATTTTCTTCACTCATATGATAACATTTCTTAAATTTATTTTTAATTTAATTTATTTTTTAATTTATTTTAATCTTTTCTATTAGAAGCCACTGCACAGAACTTTGTTCTAAAATAAAAATTTGTATTTGTCAAAAATATAAATATTTATGTTTTAAACTTCACTTATTTATATTCCAATGTTATACTTAAGAAATAAGATAATAGGTAAGGCAATAGCAGTAAAATATAATTTATGATTTTTACAGTCTATTATACATTACTTATTAATTTATGTCTTTAGGAAATTTAAAGAAACTTAAATTACTTCAATGATGTGTTTAAACATCTAATTGCTGCGCAGCGACTCGTTGCTCGATTCAGACTCAAAATATTGCTTTAATACGGCTCTGTATAACCGATGTTCGCACTCCCAGAGTTGAATGTAAACTGAGGTCTCTGCAGCCTGAAATGGATGTGCGAGCTCCTATGCGCGACTTATTATTTCAGCCCAAGTGACTCTACTGGTCTGCCTATACTGTGCTATTAATGCATCAAGATAGTTGAAAATTAATAAATTTTTGAAACTCGACATTTTAAAAATTTTATCTACCTTAATGTCAATCAATAATTTTAATTAATAATGAGAACTTTTTATATACAATGTGTTCACAGGTTACTGCCCTGAGAGGAAAAATTTTATATTTGATTTTTTTCAAAAATTATAATCAAAATTACGAACAAATTCCAAGTTGTACGTTTGTAGTAATAATTTCATTTAATAATAAACATTGAATGCAAAACTAAAAACTAAACACAAATATAGTTACACACTATAGTCACAGTCTATTATACAGTCCGGCGTCTTCACGTCGGCTCCTTTGATGTTGAGGTCTCAGATTTCGTTTTTTTTAGACGACCAAAAGACGACTGCGCATTTAGCCGCGCACATTCGCGCGCTCAAGGGGCTCGGTCATTTGTCAAGAAATAGATTTTCTCCCACTTCGTCGTGTACAACTGAATTTCATTGGTGTTCAATGCGCATTTAGCCGCGATTTAGCCACACCCTCTGGAACCTTCACTCGACGAGCTGTATAAGCTGTGCTTTCACTCAGTAGTAGTTCTAATAGAAATTAAAATAATTCAAGTACCTAAGAGTTTTTCTACAAGTAATATTTTTATAAACGTGTAATGTAGGAGGATGTTAATTGTTAACCTTTCTACAATGAAACAAAGGGAACAAACGTCAAAATATAAATTTATTTCTATTTTTGAATTACGAACAACTTTTTATTATGTTCTCCGAACATCCTATATACCTCTCCGAACAGTAATCCGTTGACATGAAAATCTATTTTTAAGCTCATCCTTAGCATCCAGTAGTCATTGCACATGTACATCAGCACACTTACAAACACACTAACAAAATTAATGCCAGTATTTTCTCCATAATACAATAGACTATTCTCCACTAGCAACGGCTCCTCCAGTTAACTTCAGCCGTCAGAATCATCCCGAACTGTATGCAGGTGCATACGAAATGAGAAACAAAGTCTGACAGGACGGTCAAGCTGGGGATAATCGGGTATCACCACCGCCCGATTACCCCGGTACTCCAATGGCCAACATTCAGTTTGAAGGTGCTCCGCTTGTCCACTCGACGAACAATCCTAAAAATGGAACTGTAGTTATTAACTCACAAACAGAATCCAGTGAACAACGTGGCTCAACTTAACCGGACTCTTTTAAATGTTTGGCCAATGTGCTCTGTGATTGAAACATGGGAACTTTATAAAGTGCGTGTGAATTGATTTAATAATGAATGAAAACGGGTGCATTTAAATATAGTCACCTTTAATTTTAAGGTATGTTCTTTTTTATGGATTTGAGAATGTTTTTATGAAGTTTGTAAACTTATTAGTTAGCTTCCTTTTGATGAAAGGCTGATTTTTACTGTTCTACATTTTGGTATAACATAGATTTGTAATAAAAAAAATTGTCCAATTTATTGTTGCATTTTAGAGGGGCTTAAGCCCTTAATTTAGAACAATTTGTAAAAAATATGTTTTTAATTAATATTTTAGAAGAGAAATTGTTTTTCAGTATTTTTTATTTATTTGCCATTCTGCACCAAATATTTAGTTATATTTATACGTCCCACTTTAGGTATTTCGTGAAAACGAGTGTTGATTTGCTTTTTGTATAATTGTCTGAAATACAAATACTCACAGTACGTATATTTAAAGTGGGAAATGTTTTATTCTTTGATAGACTTAGCGTCACACCATTTTTTAAATTTAGAAAAGTTGCGTACTGTTAATATCATTACGTAATAATGGAATACTCATTATAATTTAAAAAAATTAGTAGTAAATTTTATACAATTGTATTAAAATTTACGATTTATTTTAAAATCAGCAAAAAGCTAATGAAATTACCACAGGAAATGACAATAAACGTTAAAACAAATGAAAATAATTCATTTGGTGGAGTTATATGATATACATCACATGTGCTCATTCTTTTTAAATAGAGGTGGGGAAAAGTCTCATCATTATTGTCACTTAAATAACTTCAAATATTTTTAATGAGTTAAACCAACACTGCCATCAAATTCAAACGAACAAAATCACTTCAGTGTCAGACATAGTATCAGTCAATTTTTATTTACTCCACTTAGTACATTTTTTTTAGTGATGCATAAAATTCGATAGGAATAGATATCGTCACATAATTTTTGTGTATCTTATATAAAAATTGTTTTTAAATTAATGATGACCTGTTTAAATTCGTATTTAGTAAAAATATTTTATTTTAAAATTTTTACACTGATTCCATAATTGCTCGTCTATGAAATCGACAAAAAAGGCATTAAAGAATCGATAAGAAATATTTACTTGTTTGTATTTGTATCAAAGCTCAATGGCTAAGTTTATCTTGCAAGTTTTAACCTACTAGTTAGGAAATAAATAATCACTCAGTTGCCCAATTGAGGATTTCGTAAAATTGAATTGAGAATCTCAGTTGAACAAAAAGTAGAATGTGTTTTTTTGCTAAATTTCTATATATTGATTGAAACCTGTGGAATAAACATTGTCAATATTGAATTTGATTTGCTCAATCATCACTTATTCCTTGTAAATGTTAACTAGCATTTAAAGCTGGATGCAACTTTTCTAAAAGGAACAACTTTTGTTCTAATACTTTTCAGTAACTTACCAATTTATATAATAACTATTGTATACAACTGCATTATATGAAATATTCTTAATAATAATACTACTTCAAATTGTGCAGAGATCTCATGGTTTTTTAATAATTTATTTTCTGAAAAATTACTATTTTTATATTACCTAAATTTAAAACTGTCTTTGTACCGTTGTTAAATTTTCTGGAAATTGTGATAAAAAATTATTTTACTGTTTCAATATTTGTCTTTAATGATATCAAATAAAGATAATCTATATTTGATGATAACCTCTGTAATTGATAAATATTGTAAAAAATAATATATGTAAATATTGGAATAAAATAGTTGTTTTTATATGAATATGTACCAAATTATTTACATTTTGAGTAGTGGATTTTACCTATTACACGAGAAAAATGTATAGTGATTTGTAATAAAGTTGTATAAAGTCAGATTTTCTTTGGATTTGCTAGTAGGTATGATCCAACCTCGATGACCAATTACTATTTTGTGTACCGCTTAAAAAAGTACATGTGTGAGTCATTGTCCGATGGCTTTTATAATACTGTGAATAACTAAATGTGTTTTTGTCAACTGTAATATAAAATAAAGTCATAAATTTTTCAATATAAACATTTTTTAATTCAGTTTCTCAAACTAAAGTGAAGACTAATAAAGATGCAATAAAATAAACTCTTCAATCAAAATTCATTTTGTTTTTAGTCCTATTAAGTAATCCATTTGGTCAGAAAATATTTTCTGCATAACTTTCCATAAACCCTTCGGTGGGTGTTATTTTAGTGAAAGAAATTGTGGACTTTCATCTAGAAATCTTAGAATTATGAGGACATTTAATATATTCGGAAAATTGAAATTGTCATTGTCAGGGTGATTCAGAACTTCTAATCTATCTAAAAAAAATTGAGAATAGATGCCCCATGAAAAATGGAGTCGATAATGTAAAAAAATTTGTTGTGGTATTTTTAATATTTACATTGCTGCACTACTGTAGTCTTTAGCCAAATGATTTTAAATATTTGATTACTTATCATAGTTGATAGACATCGTTTTAATTAGTGGTGAAGTAAAAATGCTTTAGCAGAATGATTTCCCGGTAAAACATACCAAATGCAGCTGCTTTTACAACGGTATACAGTGAAAGCAAGTGTATGCAAACGCAGGCGTTACAGGAAATAGCAACCGAATCATGGAAGAGATGGAGGTCCAGGGCGTCCACAGTGTATTGCAGCAGTGTGGCATATCATACACGAGACTCGATTATATCTGTACCATGGCCACCATGATCTGACTAAATTCTTTGGACTTTTTGTAGGGATATTTAAAAAATGAAGTTTATCACCGAAGTGGACACTATGGATGATTTATGCAAACGAATTATAGCTGCTGCCAATAACTTACAAGTTCAAGACGGACAAGAAGCAGAAACACTTGTTGTTAGTTTGTAAAAGCGGGCGCAAAATTTTATTGTTAACATCAGGGATTTCAAACTGTTTTATTAATTAAAACCACAAATTGATTCTATTAATAATTAATAACAATAGCAGCAAAAGTCGTTGAATTTGCTGTGTAAAATAGTTGTTATAAAATGTTATTTATTTCTTTCATTGGGAATTTTTTTCAGTATTTTGTATGGTTGCTGATTGCATACTTTACCTTGTCAGGTTTTACAGTGGACCAGTTTCCAGTGCTGTGCAGAAGTGTATTTTTAAATCATTTTTGAACTGCTCTGATTTTTTTTACAATACATTCAAAAAAATTTTTTTTTTTGTTCTGAATCTGTATATTTGTTAGTTGAGTGTCAAATATTAGTTTAAACAGTGGCGTAACAATAGGGCCTGCCGCATCCCATCTGTGGGGGGGGCCCCCCTCTAAGAATAACAAAATTAATGGAAAGTATAAAGGGACCTACCTTATGTGCTTTATAATCAGCTACAAAACAATTAATTGGTTATTAATGGATTTCTGTAAATGATCAAATATTCCAATGCAATTTTTGCTCAATGAACTAACAGACTCCAGAGATGAGACGGCGCCGAATTCCGTTTAATAAAAAATTGGACGGATGACTGTGACAGCCGACAAGCATCAGGTGACACGAGCCGCAAAAGCGTTAAAGACAAAACAAACTTTTATAATATGCCGCCCGCCGGACACCTGAGCGGGTAAAAAGTTCTGCATTCATTTGAACTTGTTGTAACAGCCAGATGAGTGTGAGCTATGAGAGCAACTAGGTACCTACATACCTACTAACTTAAAATGAGTTCTAAAAGAATTTACAAAAGTGGCGCTCAAAAGCGAAAAGAAGTCTTAAGTTTGTATCTACTTATATTTTATTTGTTTGTTTCTTGTTGACATGTATAGAAATAAATGTTTTATTTTGAATATTTTATTGATAAATACAAAATTAAGTGGGTTTTCGTTCTCTTTGTCTTTCTTTACAGTGTATCGGTAAGAAGGGCCCCTTATCAATATTGCGGGGGGCCCTGGGAAATATTGTTACGCCACTGAGTTTAAAGCTCGATTTATACAATAACAAACTAAAACATACTATATTTTGATTGCCCTTATCATTTAAATTAGCTATATAGGAGAAGACATTATATCAATCAGCCAAAAATAAAAAATACGCTTATTTCAGAAACTATGTGGATCATTGACCAAATTATAATATTACTTGACTGAATTTAAATATCTTTTGAAATAGTTAACGTTAAAAAAATTGTAAATTTCATTAATTTTATTTGTAAAGCTTTTATTTTTAATTTGGGCTCCTGAGTGGGCTTATACAGGTTCGGAAAGTTCAGGTAATTACATTGCTTTTGTACAAGACAAACAAAAGTCGGGGAAGACTTCAGTGCAATAGGACAATCTAAAATTTTTCCTGTACAAAATCAAATCTTCCATTGTGGAACACGCTTATGCAACGAATCACTGGTAAGCAGGCCATCAATGTTGAACGAGTAAGCAGGAGAATAGTGTAGTTAGAAGGGAAACTTTAGACAAAGTACGATTTTTTATATTTTTCTGATTAGAATACACATTTATCAATACTATGACAATATTTTTCTTTTTTCTGCTTTTTTCTAAGCTAAGGCTAAGAATTTACCCAAAGATTCTACATATTTTTCATAAAATATGTTTTTAGTTTTGACTTTAAAATAATCTCATTTTATCTTAAATTAAAAATCTTTTAGTACAATAAAACTATTAGAATAAAATATTTTCCAACATCATAGAAGAAAATTGTTTTTCATAAATCAATTGTGAATGAAATATCACGGATGACATTTAGAAATGGAATAAATGAAACCAAAATTTCAAAGAATGCCAACTCAGCCCATTTTTTTTTTATATAAATCTAAGGTAAGTGTAGTAGTCTTTTAACTCTCAACTGGCAGCTATTTTGGAAGATTATATTTAATGTGAAAAAAAAAATCATAATAATAATTATAACGAAAGTATAGTAAAAATAATGTGAAAAATCTCTATTACGAATAGTTACAAAAAATAAAAATTTCAATTTAATCTATTTTTTGATTAGATGTCCTCTTAAAATGTCAAATTAGTGTAATTAGGGTACCACTAAACCATACCATTTGATTGGCTACAAAATATAACTGACAAATTTTAATTTAAATAAAGATCTAATAAGTTAATTTTGTTCACAATTATAAAAATGCAAATGTCTCATTAGACTGTTAAAAAATTTTCACTTGTATATTCTTTTAATTTCTACAACCTCCAAAATGTCGCTACTACCTAGAAATTTTTGGTGAAATTTTGATATACCTCATAAAAAACTCAAATTACTTATAAAAATGTATTAATATAATAATGAAATATATTACTAACAATAAGAATAATTAAAGTGATCATTTTTAGGCTAAAACTATAATTGATTAACAAATAAATAAAAAATAATTATAATAAATAGAAGTAATATATGTATACATACATTTGACATAGAAAGTAGTCTTACTAAGAGTAAATATACTTTGTTTTCGAATACATGAACATTACATATTTTGTTCCTGCTTGTAAACATCATGATAAGCATTACGGATGAGCGCATATGGAAAACAAGATTCCAGTAAATCCATAGTAAGAAATGGCGACTCTTGTACTATTTGATCAAGCAGTAAATATACAGATTCTCTATTTTTGATAGCTTCCTTGTCGGCTTCCTGACCCAATCGGAGTAAGCTTGATGAAGCTAATGCTAGAAATTCCTTCATACGGTCTTCAATGTCGCCTTGCCCACAAATTGTAAACAAAGCACCAAAAATGTTATTAACAGCCAGAGCCATACAGTGAATATTATTCGTGTGTCCTTCTAGAGAAGCTCTATAGAATGACTGTTCAGACTTGGCTAACTTCGGTATGGATACTGCTACAAATACCATCAATAAACATACTAGTAAATGTTCATTTTCTCCGTCAGTTTCAGGTTTTTGTAGTTTTAGAGCAGAAATTAGTGTGGGGTCTACTTTACAAGGTAATCCAGCGGCGGAAGTCATTTCGCTTACGATTTTCATGGGGTCACCACTCGGCAGGTGATGTCTAAAATCCAAAATTGAACTTACAAGGAATGGAATTCTTTCTTCCAGAACGTCTGTTAAACAAGACTGAGAAAGGTGCCTAAAACTAAGAATGACACCTACAATTGTCATTCTCTGTAAGACGTTATCAACGTTTGTCAGTTTCTTGAACTGTTCTTTCATAATCTCAGGTTTATCGAAATTTGTTCGTAAAGACAGCAACACGTCTTTGTTAATATCAGCTAACTTTTTTAATTCTACGACTTGGCTCGCTATATGCCACATTAAGGTTTCACTTAACTGCTTCATTCCATAAGGTCCGATTAACTCTGCCAGTGCCCTCAGTTCATTTACGTCCGAGTACTCCTCAGGATTAAAAGGAATCGATCCTTCAACTGTTAAACTCACAAACGATCGTTGATTCATGGAAAATATAATGTTACCAGCACTCACTCGTCTGAGTAGAACTTCTGAGTACCATTGTGTGTAAATGGCCGCTATTGTTTTCTCACCGTGGCTATCAATAGGCTGAGTTTGTTGCAGCAAACAATTGTTAAAAACTCGAGTGATGTCAATGTGCACATAGTTTTCAACAGTCTGTAGAACATTCATGTAAGACCTAACGCAGACCAGTAATTCAGAAGGTTTTGCAATTTCACTGGTATCGGGGTTATACATAACCATTCCGACTAATGCTTTGGCAAACCGATTTTCCAAATGTTGATGTAAATATTCCCTAGGAGCAAAAGTGTATTCCCAAACGTTAATATTGGAAAAGTAATTTATCGCATAACAAAGTTCAGTTAAAGCCATATGTAACTTGTCCATTGTCGTTAAATTTTCTCTCGTTTTCCTGTAGCTTTCCTTGCCAGGCTTTTCAAATTCAATAGCGTTTTTCTTATTTTTCTCTTTTTTCTTTCTGTTTATTTGTTGAGAAATCAAATGTGCACAATTCTTTGGCAAAAGCTTATCACTCATTTTGCACTGTGCATCACATATAGCAGTTATTATGTTTTTCGCCTCTTTGGCCATTTCATCTAAGAACATATTGACGACTGACAGACTTCTTTCTCTGATGTGATGACGTTCTTCTGGGCATAGTTCGTGAGTGCAATTTTGAAAGTGGCTGCAAATTGAAGGAAACGCGACGATGTACCGATTCTGCGCTGGAAATTCTAGACACATATGGAATTGTTCTTCGAAACTTCTATTATAAAAACAGAAAATTGAAAGATCAGATGTCTCTCTTAACATCTCGTCCAAGTTATCGACCATTTTAGTGTGAAACTGAACAGAATCGAGTAGTTGTGCTAGACTTCTATTGTCGATAAGTCTCATAGGAGATTTGGCAGTTGATGTATAGGCCTGTAGTCTAAACCAGTCCAAACGGAATGCAAAGAAATTGAACGTTTCGTTGTCCTCTACTTGCTTAACTGATAAATTTGAGATAGTACTACAGAGGGAAGACAAAATGATTCCTTCATCTTCAGGACAAGACTGCAACTTTTGCATCATTTCTTTTAACGTGATAGCATCCCAGTGAGATAAATATTGTACGTAATATCTCTGCATTACTTGACTGTACTTTCGTACTAAAACACGTAAATCTTCCATATGAAATAGAAGTTCAGGCAAATGTCTGTCAACGAGATCTTCGGTAGACTTTCCTTTAGTTTTGTGTATAGGAGGATTATCGTTATGCCTCAATAACCACAGCACTTCATCTCTGGAATAACAAAGTCCCATAAACACCATTAGTGCCTTTGGCCCCAATAAACCTGGCTGATCCATGAATATCAAACCCAGTTCCTTTAAAGAAGTTCGTAGAAATTTACGTCGCTCACGGTGATTATAACCTGCTTTTTGAACTGCATGATTATATGCCTCCTTAACTTCTGATATTCTCTTGCTGTACCCTTTAAGCGTATCAAAGAAGGACCAAATATACTGATGAATATGGACGACTTCGTCTCTAAATAACGGAATCACCCATGAAGACTCCAAGGCATTTAAGAATAATTTATTATAGTGGTCCTGTTGTAAAAGAACATTATTGATTAAAAGTAAGCCGAAAACAATCCATTTCTCCATTGTATCCAGAGATAAAAATTCACAAGACATCCTTTCAGACAATACAGGTTTAAGAAGTAATGCTGGATTTCCCACTAAAGTTAATTTTTGTTCAGATCTCCACTTATCGGCAGACACATTTCGTGGAACGTACACTGGAATTAGAGAATTGATCGATTGAGCTAGAAGTCTAGCGTGTGGCACAAATTCTTCGCATAATTTTTTAAAAGGAATGTCATAATCCATAATCATACTTCCCAATCTTGGAAAACTTTGATCAGGTGAGCCATGTACTATTTCGTAGGCGGCGTTAAACAAGCCTAGCACAGCTTTTCGATCTTCTACACGTGACAGTAGAACCATTAAAGACACGTATGTTGTCACAAGATCGAGATAATACTTTGTTAACTCAAAATTTGTAGATATGTCCAAGTCCACTTGAAACGCATCCATACTGGTTAGGAGTTCACATACATGGTCTTTAAAATCTAATAAATCTACAAAGGTGTAGTAATATAGGGATAAAGATTTGATTATCTCATTTCTTAAGTTCTGGATAGGTGTCAGGCTCTTCACATCTACATTAGGAAACCTCCTTACAATATTCTTAATAGAAGATTCTAAGTTTTTATCAGAGAGAAAACCAGGTTTTGACTTTGCATCACCACATGCTTTTTTGATGTTATATATTCTTGTTAGCATACCAATACCTCGGTCATTGAGGATTATAAGTTTTTCAGAGAGTTTTCTCTCATTCTGATTCATCTGTCGAGACATGACTATAGTACCTAGAAACACAAGCCATTTAAACGAAACATTACACAAAAATCCTCCTTTACCTTAAATTATTACACTACTTTTCAATCAAGTTAATGTGCAATAAATTTTACTATGTAAACATTTTTTCTTAGTATTTACTAAACGATTATTATTTATCAATTATCTATCTTCTGTCAAAAATAAGGCGAAGTTTCCATGGGCGTGTCAAAAGTGATAAACAAACATAATCATAGAACATAATGGAAATGTGAATCCGGTAACATATGCATAATGCATAAAACAGAAGTACGTATAGTTCACATTAGTGCTATCTTTGTTTCCCGTTAACTTCAAATCCAATTCCTTACATCAGAGTTGCTACGAAAAGGATAGTAATAGTTCAAAAAATGTATCTCTTTCTCAGACAGCGCAATTAAACCAACTATGTAAAAACTATTATTTTACAAAATCTGATATATTTTTTTTGATTTTATATGCCCTAAAGTGTCTAATATTTAATGTACACTTCAAATTTCAATGACCATTTCATTCAGTTAATGTAATTCATACCAGTGCCATCTATCAATCAATTTCCACGACACTAAAATGTAAAGTGTAGGAAATAGAGGGACATTATTTGAAAGTCAAAAAACTAAAAGTTTAAGGTATGTTTTTTGCTGAAAAAAAAGCCAAACGATTTGTAAAGACGTGGCGTGGCGTCCTTTTTGTTGTGTTAATAGAACCGTGCGGATCGTTTTGGCATAAAAAAAAATAATTTTTGTAGGTAATAGTTATCAAAATTAATTATACTTTATATCCGACATGAATTCGTATTATTTTAAATCGTGTGCTTTAAAAACAGCAATTTTTTACGACGGTATTTGTACAGTAAAAATTAATTTAAAGTGAAAACGGTGTGTTACTGATTATATGTTGTGTACAAAGTGGTAAGTACCTATGTAACAAATTTTGTAATTATTTTTCAAATAATGAATGCTTTATATCTGCATCTACATATTTCAAATTCCAATAAATTAAAATCAACATTATATCAATCAATTTGTAACAGTATACCTACTACTAAATTATATTGTCGTCATACCTACTCACCTGCAGTTTATTATTGCATGTTTATATCCAGCAACATAATAAATGTTATTAGCACTATACATACTTACAAGGTGTCCTGTTTGTACTTTAGAAACAGTAGGAGATGACTTCCTCTTGGACAAAAAGTAGGAGTAATTTATATGTATAGTTCTTACTTAAAATTATAGAAAAAGGGTTTTCTTAATTATCTTGAAACCGGCTAAAATATGTCCAACTTTTTGCACAATAAATATCAGTACCTGCCTACAAGTTTCGACGTCTTTATACCTATGCTAGCCAATTTAAATAAGATAATTAAAAAAAACTCTTCCCAATGTAACTACTTTAAAATCCTGTCTTTCAGACACCCAACACTTTAATAACTAAATTGTTAGGTATATAAACTACCCTCACTATTTTTCCACGAGGATTTTAAGTACATGCACATACCTTTGTAGTTTTTTAAAGTAAAAACTATAAACTGAACACTGACTAAATAAGCCGTGCTATAGATCAGTAAAGAAAGTTCCCTAGGTAGGTATCAGATAGTGATGCTGATTTAACTAATTATATATGTATATACCTACCTAAATATGTTATTTAGATGTATCTATTATTATTTTTTTTATAATTGTTTCAGATAAGGAGATGACTTGGCCAAATGAAATAATTGAGCTAGTGACCTGGTGAGTAATCTATGCATCAATATTAATAAACACCAACTATTTACAAATTTATTTTACAAGTAGGTACAATTAATTTTTTGGCATTAAGCTTTGGAGTCTATGAATTTGTAATTTTTGTTTTCAACGGTTTCAGTTGGTCTAACTAAATTAAAAAATTTTAAACAATGAATAGGTGTCTTACATATTTTCTAATTAAACTGATGATATTACACATCAATACATCAAATAGGTACAATTGACGACATAATTTTCGATGATCTCTCTGCATTTCAGGAAACAAATAATAAAATTCATCATATTACTTTCTCTTTGTATTGATGGGGTGAATTTCTCTAAAATAAAAATTTATTCTTTCGAACTACACATCTCCATGTGCACACTTATACCTAAGTACTATTTAAAAACCATGTAAAATCATTGAATATACGAGTTATTTATTATTCAATGGTAAAATGTTTGCCATACACAAAACCTTCATCATAAGTTGCTGGTTCGTGCTGGTCCGGGTAAGAAAAATGTGCGCAATCTTATAAAATTACCCAGAGTATTTCCACAGGTATTACTTTCAGTATATCGATGGAATCGATAACATATTTACCGATATAATTTCAAGGATTGATCGCAGTCAATACTAAGTTATTTAAGATGTCGAAGTATTCTTCAGCTAATGACAATCCTTCATCATCGTAATACGGTTACGTTGCAGTTTTTCCCAACGATTACCGGTAACTATATATTGATAATATTTTATTACGTTTTTAAAAATAGTCTAATATCGTATAAATAAATAAGTCAACATTTAAAAATAGTTTTACGTTTGAGTTCTTGAACCCAACAGAACGCTTATCGTACCAACTTAACTGCTATAATTTCAAGTTTATTACCCGGGCTACCGTAATAAGTTACTTCTCCAGGGCTTTTTAAATAATAACAATCCCGTTCATTCGGGTGGTGAATTTAATCATTAAACCTTCCACAGATATTACGTTCAGTTGCAAAATATAGGAATACTCAGAGAGCTATGAAATAGATCCCTTGGCAAGATTTTAGAATCCATTATCTTTGTGCATCGTGCCAAGAGTCTGCATTTTTTAAAACTTTCAGGCTCTGTTGCACTTCTTTACGTTTATTTGATGAGCTTGTTGCTTTGTATCCAATATATTGATGAAATTCTCGTTTCGCGGTAACGTTTTGTAATTAAAAGTAGATGATAAATCTCAACTGTAGCACTGTTCGCAGTTTACATTATAATATAAAACATGGGGTTGTGTACAGTGTACTGATTTAATACAATGCTTAAAACGAGAATTAAGAAAAAAATTAAAAGGCACTTAGGCTCTGTAAGTATAACCAATTTTAAAATTATATTCTCTTTATCTGGGTTAATATTTCTGGATCGTGTATAGTAGTAACAAAAACCCGTTATCATATATCACCAATAATATTTTTTTTAAACAATAATTTCTGCTGCCATTTTTATTTAACTTCATTTGTTTATTTATTTTTAATATGTATTTTGATTTACGTATATGGAAAAAAGTTGTCAATTAAATGCGAAATTTTATAACTTTGTCATCAAGAAAAACATTAACTACATAAATAATTTTTTAAAAAGTTTACTTAAAAATTATGTTATTAAGTTCATTTTTGTATTTAATTGATTTGCGTTTGATATAATTATTTATAAATAACAAATTGGCAAATGTTTACATATACATAGTTATCTAGCATTATACTTAAATAATAAAATTATACTCCAAATTATACTAACTGAAACACCTAAGTAAATACCTATGTATGCAATGCATGATGATAACATGTAATAGGAAACATGAAGTTAATCAAATAAACAAAAAATTAAAAGGTACTTGATGTGCCAGTTTGATACGTTGCTTCAAGTGACCGTAAAACATGCACAACCTACAGTTCCATTGTACCCTAGCTCACAAACATTGGGCCAACAGGCGCACAGTGACCGCTTGATATCGGCATCCCTTTCATTTCAATTTTTTCAAAATTGGTAATTTACTTTCTGTAAACTTTGTTTTGTCCTTCATTCGCGTTGGATGAAATCGGAAATTACCTACAAAAAAATGGAACGAGCGCTATCCCGTCAGAATCAGAATGACATTCTTACACTTGTTAGTCAAAAATAATTTCATTATAAAGAGCGTTAATTTAGTTAAAATTGAGAATTTAAAAAGAAAAGTAAAATTAAACCACAAATAAATGATTTCATTATGACTGCATATGGAAAATATATTTTTTAATTCATTTAAACATAGAATATAAACGTTAATTAAGTAAATTGTACTTATCTAAGTGAGTAAGTAAGATGATTTTAGTTAGGTAACTCAGGAATATCAAAATTTTTAACCAAAGTAATTGTATTTACTTGACTTTAGGCACTAAATAAATTTCGACTGAACTAGTTACTTCATTCAAGGTTATAAATTTATCCTTGATTCAAAATAATATTTTTTTCCGTGTAGTCTCTAAAAAGGTCATGTGACTATTAAAAACAATTTTGCTGAATCAAATCACTAGCACGTGCCACTTGAGAAGGATTCAAAGAACATAAAATTACCAAAAATAAGCTGACGTTGAGTGAACTTGGCATTTTAATAGTTTACTTTAAAAAATGTATATTCACTTGTAGAATTCCGTCCTTTTAGACGGCGATGGACTACCACCACCTACTTATCTGATGCGCACACTTTTGTGGTACTGTATGTGGCATCATGTGGTCTTCATTTATCCATGTTTCGTCAGTATAATTTATTGTTTGATTTTGAATTCAATCTAATATTTGCCTTGAATATATACTCTTTCAATTTGGTTTTATAAACCGAAAATTCGTGTCATGCATAATTGCCAAAAGCACCCATTTGTATATTCTAGGCAGAGTTTCATCCTGTGTGGTAGCAACTCGAATTTGTTTTATTGTCGGAAGCTCATCCATGAATTGTTCGAATCACGTATTTTATATCATCAACCTCTTCTATTCGCCCTTCCTCTTCCGCCTCTTTGTCATTCCTTAGTGCACGATATATGTACATTACTCGCAGACACTTTCGAGAACACTCTGTAGAGCTTGAATTATTCTCCATTCCTAAGAACACAAAGTTACTAATATCACAATTAAACGCGCACACCCATAGTAGCGCTGTAGATGGAACAGACAAAGGTAGATCCATCAATTCATTATAACTAATAGAAATCGATACGACGCATGCGTAATTGCTGCAGCAGAAGCTGTATGCTCTGCTAAATATGTGGAACATGTAATTCAATTCAATTTTTACGAAAAATATAAAATACGATATTTTTGTCATTGACTGCTATAAATTGTGAGCGGGTTTATATATGAATCGCTCTCTACTATTTTGAAACCGGACTATAAGGCGTTAATAAATTCTGGTAAATCATAAAATTTATGAAATTTAATTAAAATCAAACGTGACTAGTTGTAAGGCAGTACAATTAAATACAGTATGCGCCAAAAGTATGGAATAAATTCAATAAAAACGAAACAATTATTTTTTGCGAAAAATCCTCGAATAGGTCGATTTTTAATTTAAAAAATACATATAGTCTGTGAAGAAATTCTTCTTGCACATTAGGAATGATTTCTGGGGTAACTCTGCGTATTTCGTCCCGAATGCGATTTTGAAGTTCTTCTAAATTACGTGGTTTATTAATGTACACTTTTGACTTCAACTATCCCCATAAAAAATAGTCAAGAGGTGTAAAATTTGGCGATCTTGCAGGCCATTCTATCGGTCCGCGTCTGCTGATCCACCTCCCAGGAAAACAGTTGTCCAAAAAATCTCGTACAGGGCGCGCATAGTGCGGAGGTGCACCGTCTTGCTCAAACCATATGGTATCGTCAGGAATGTCAGGGTCATTATCGTTAGGAAAAATTACTGCAAGGGCTGGAACAAGGTCATTTTCTAGAAACTCTAAATATCTTTGTCCTGTAAGGGTTCCTTCAAAGAAGAAAGGCCCTACTATTCTGTCGTCAACTATTCCAGCCCACACATTTAATTTCTGGGGGTGTTGGGTATGTGCCTCTGCCATCCAATGAGGATTTTCCCGACTCCAATATTTGCAAGTTTGACGGTTTACTGTACCATTCAGACAAAATGTGGCCTTATCTGAAAAAAGTATTTGCCGGTGTAAATTTCTATTTCCATGACATAAATCCATTAGAATTTCGCAAAAGTGTAAGCGGCGATCGGGATCATCTTCATTGAGTTCCTGCACAAGTTGAATTTTGTAAGGATGATATTTTTCCTTCCTCAAGATACGTAGCACTGTGCTCTGACTAGTGTCATTGTTTAATGCAACCAATCGTGAAGAATTATGAGGATTATCCACCATACTTATCAAAATGTTCTGTTTCTGATTTTTCATTTTGAACGTCCAGGTTTTGGAATATTAACAACATTGCCAGTTTCTCTAAATTTAGACTCTACCTTACTGATTGTTGATTGGCTGAGAGGGCGATCTGGATATTTTTCATTAAATAAATCGCAAACTTCCTGCTGAGTTCTAGTCATATTCCCGCATCCGATAAGAATTAAAATTCCAATTCTTTGAGTAACAGTTAAATGTGCCATAATACTTTAAATTGAATAATAATTTCTATGTCGCTTACAATACTTATTAGAAAGTCGGTGTGACGATGACACTTTGCAAAGATTTTCACCTACGTGATCCATAAAAGAACTATGGAATTCGAAAAAATAAACTTGATAACGTTTTTGCTTTATTTTAACTGATTTACGTTTTCTAACATTCAATCGTCATTTACTCGAAAACTTTCCTATGTAAGAGGGCAAAATTTTAGTACTGTCTGATAGAGAATTAAACGATCTTTCAGAATCAAGGAAAAAAATATGGTGTTGCCTTTTAAAAAAAAATCGATGACGTCATTACTCGAAAACAAATGACATTTGAAAATCGCATTTTACACTAAAATATGTATTTTTTAAATTAAAAATCGACCTGTTCGAGGATTTTTCCCAAAAAATAATTGTTTCGTTTTTATTGAATTTATTCCATACTTATGGCACATATTGTATATTAATTTTTACTTAAGTTTTTACATAATGTGACTTAAGTCGCATTACTTATATGATAACCGAAATAGATCATATTTATTAAAATAGCAAATAAATTATTGTGGATTGGATCATGTTACGCTTCTTCCATTTCCCACAAAAATTATTTTACTTTTAATACATTTACCTATGTAGTAGGGACTTTACTAACAAGCCAATATATTTTTGTTACAGATATTTTTGTAAGACGTTTGGTACATTTATTTTTTAAATCTAAAATATTTCGGAAATAGTGGGTTAATAAAAAATTATATATTTTTGTTATCCCCTGTGGCTTAGTGATGGATGGTCCACCATAATCAAATCATTAAGACAGACAGGCCGGGATGAAGCCGGATTGTGTGAATCTCCAGCTGTAGTCTGGCTGCCGCTACATCTAGCCGTAGACAATGCTGAAAACGCGTCATTAACGAAACGTATCAAAATTGCCGGGGATGCCACCCCCTTGTCTCCCGATCATTATCCACACAAAGCTTAACTAACTTATACACTATTTACTCTTGGTCCTTCCCAGCTATTGTTTTCTATTTGTGTATATTAATATAGTGGTTGACTGTCTGCCATTGAACCATACGAAATATGTTCATTAGAGAAGCGAAGGGTTGTTTTAGTCCATCAGCAGTACTGTGTTTCGCTTTTATGGTTTACTATTAATTCTATTTTTTTTTGCTTCAACTAAATTTCATGAAAAATTTCCACCCCCCTAAATTCATTCTAAAATGTGAATTTATAACTAATGTAAGATAAATTATTATTTTTTTACAATTAAGTAACTTTAGACAGTTAAGAACTAATGATATAGAGTTTAGCAAGTAACAGGAATGTTATCTCATGCCACCTGCGAATATTCAAAAGTATCGAAGTAAAACGAATGTATAACGACAGAAAACGGTCTAACCAATATTGTTATAATATAAACTTAAATAGTTCTGCATATAAAATTGTTAAAATACTTTTGTTTATAAGTATGAGAAAATAATTGTTAAAATATATTTTAAAAGTTATTATATTATTTGAGGAGAATTGAAATAGTAACGAAATAGAGCGACTTTAGGCAAAATCTGCCAAAATTTGTTTGAAAAAATATCTGGAAATAATGGTCTAACCTTAGATATTTTTCATAATAAATTTAACAAAATACAAAATTGCTAAGAGGTTCCTGTAGTAACTGAAGCACTAGTTGCTACACTTCCATAATATCATTAATAGCAATGAAAAATATAGAGGGTGTGGCCTCTTTTATGCAGAAAAAATAAAATACAGATTGCTGGGAGTAGTCGGATAAAAAAAACTGTTCTGTATTAAAAAGTCCTAGATTCACGTTTTGCTAAGAAAATTGAACTTGTACCTACGGCACTACCATAATGTACTGTTTGGCGTTTGCCACTTTTGACAGCTATGAATCTAGCGCTTATTCCCTCTATGCCTATTCAAAAACCGAGTCAGTTAATTTTACCGAAATTTGTACAATGAACAAATAAAAAGGTAAATGTTTTCATTCACTAATTAATTATGAACTGGATTTTTACAGATATTTAGGTTAGTTGTTAATAAAAATCTGGTTATAATCTTACCGACATCCCTCAATTACTTTTATTGTTTCTTTATGGCCGGACTAGAATCAATAAAAATTAATTGCTAGAGGTCGACTAGGTAAGAAATGCAAAATTAGTATAAATGTGTACATTAATTAATAATTTTAGGCAGTTTACCTAGAATCCTCGTTTTAATAAACAGAAAAAAACTGTGAAAGTGAATTGGTTTCTTCTCTGCAAAAGGTAATGGTGTGGTCCGAGATAAGATATTTATAGAAACAAAATACAGAGTTTTACAGAAAAGACTTTTATTTTAACAGGTGATAGGTTGGACTTCTACAAACAAAAGTAGGTGCAAATTTATTCGCTTTTATAAAAAATGTTGGAAATTACACTCTTTTATTACCCAAATCAAACGAGGAAAACAAAAGCAACACAATGCAAATCTATAAATACAATTACGTAATACACCGATCTTTTTCACAGAACTTGACAATTTGAATATTTTTTCATATAAAAAAAACTTTAATGGAAAAGCCAAAACAATTGGGCTGCCTATTAAAAAGCAGGTTTAAACATAAATTGTGTAGATATTACAGTTTACAAAGGTCTATTGTTCAAAGTAATGTCAAAAAACGATCACTACTATCGTTTACTATACACTAAATAGTTCTAATAACGTTTTACTATGACACTATAAATGGAATAAAAAATGTATAGAAAATAGGAAACTTTAAAACTAATTGATACAGAAATTTCTTCACATTTTAGTGATTTGAAAAAATCTTTTCTTCACAGGGCTCAAATTTTAGGTCAAAATTCTACAATATGAAGAAAATATTCACATCTGGCAATACTGAGCTCTTAGTCTCCACTGTACTTCACTCCGCAGGTTCATCTATTGTAGCGCAGGGTACTAAATCGACTTGCTTTCATTCCAGGACCGTTTTTAACTTTTTGTAAATTTTATTAAATATTTTTAATATTCAAATCGAATAATCGACCCCCTATGCCCTATATTATTTTATTTCATTTGCTGCCAGAAATCTAGGTTTTTAATATTCGGCATTAAATACGCCACATCCTGTAAACCGGCAAATCTTTATATTTTACAAATTAATCATACATGGTTTCGATTAAGATCGAATTAGTAGTGCTAATGCTGCAATATTAACTAATCTGTAGGTGAAAGTATTTTTATATTCCAATTTAGACCAATTCATTCTAGCAGAAATGATAGAATTGTCTATAAAAATTATTAAAAATTTTGTTGATCTAGAACTAAATTAATTTGGAAAATTGGAAGATACGGGACTAAAATTTCTACTCTTTATTTTAGAAATGTTACACCCTCGGGATTAGACTAATTGGCACTATTAGTGCAATAGTTTTATACCAATATAAGTTCAGTTATATTTGTTCAGACATCCACAAACAATAAATAAACTGTATCTGAATATTTGTAATGTAACGAAATAATAATTATTAAATTTTTAATAATTAAGTTTTAACGCTGATATCAGTATTTATGCAGTGCTTAGGATTAAACAATTTCCATTCTACATTAGTTTTGAACAATATTTCTTTATAATACAAAACAATTCCAACGAAAAAAAATATATTGTAGGTTAAGAGAAAGCCATTAGATGGCTTTTGATAAACAAAGCAAAAGCAATAAAAATTATATGTTTGTTGTGACGGCCGCTTAAAATTCAGGGTTGTGTGTAGAGACAATGAAACTCATTACTATTATCGTCGTCACGCAACATAAATAATTTTGAGGGTTTTATTTGATAATACGAAAGGGGTACGTACAAACTTCCGATAATATCGGTGGAAAGTTTCATTCTCATTACAGAAATGTACAATTTCTCAAACATTCATTAATTATGATTTAATGCTTTTAGTGGGCAGATTTGTATTAATGGTATCGGATTTCTTTGAAAATATTAACTTCGTGTAAAAGTTTAGCTATATCTTTAGTAAATGATATATGAGCTAATACTTAATTGCTTGATATTTGTTTATAGCTGGGTCCCTACTATAGTTTTAGATCTACAGAAAAAATATTGCTCTGAATAAAAAATAATGCAAAAATACTTGAACATAACTGTTCAAATTTATCAAGTTGCAACCAATAAATTATTCAAGAAATTGGTAATAGACTTGTTAAGAACTTGCTACAACTTGTTATATTTGTGATATCGTTTAAAACCTTGCAATTCATTCAATTGTTGCTAGAAAAATCAATCATGATCATTGTAAAATAAAAATTATGGACTGATCCAAACTAATTTGTAGTAACAGACACGTTTATGTAATTCCTATATTCTATAAATATTTAAAGTCAACTGTGAACGCTGTTTAATAAAATTGATAGTATTGAATGAATAGAATGCCATTAATAATCCAATAAAATTGACCAATAAATTAGAACCAATTTATTGTCGTCAGTTTCTTAACCAATTTGTTCAGTCAAGTATGTAAAATAAGTTTGAGTGGGTCGCTTACCGTTTATAAATGTTTGATACATTGTTGCCAAAGCTATTTTAATTTCATACGTATCGATATTTTAAGGTGACTGTTTTCATAAGTTTTTATATACATTTACCATCTTCTTTATTCAAACATTTGCCTTTTATGCTGTTGTTTTTATATATTTTTTATTAGGCATTAATAATATGTGAAACTAACTTTATTAATACGAATTGTAGAAAAAATGATTTATATTAGCTGCAATACCTTTACAATGCAGTAAAAAATATACAAAAGCTAATAATGATGAATACACGGGGTGGTCCGTAAGTAAATGATCCATAGTGACATACTTGATTTTTCACTTCAAATTATTACGATTTATGCCAACTTGCCTTAATAAAATGTTGACAACAAAAAAGATACAGATTAGCAAAGTTGGAACAACATTTTGGGCCCGTGTTACCCAGTTTCTACAAACTAACACAAATGTTTCTGCTTCTCGTCCGTTTTGAACTCATAAGTTATTGGCAGCAACTATGATACGTTTGCGTTAATCATCAATAGTATATATCCACTTTGGTGCGATACACTTAATTTTTTAGATATCTCCACAAAATAAGTCTAAATGACTTCAAATTAGGAGATCGTGGCAGCCATGGTACCGGCTCTTCTCGTCCAACCCCTTGATATTAATGCTTGGACACGCTGTACGATACGTCACACTGCTACAATACGCCGTGAACGTCCTGGAAAAGCTGCTGCATTTGGCACAAGTTCACCGGGAAATCGTTCTGATAAAGCATTTTCACATCGTCGTAAATTAAAACGATATCCATCAACTCCAAGTTGCTACACATATAAGTAATTTTTGACACGAATATAAAGTCTCGTATCACAAAAACGTTTAATACCTACAAAACGTAATCGGATTTCACTATTCGGAATCGCATGGCTAGAGACTACAGTAGCCCAGCGATATAAATGTTGAAAATACTACAACTTCAATCATTTTTTACTCGGAAACTATAATAATTTTACAAATTTTTTTTACGATATTGACTTCATTTTTCAAGACTATTCATCTATTCCCAAATTCTTTTAGATAAGTTCTGTATCACCCTGTATATTGTTGTATGTAGTTCAACGATGGTCGAGGCAGTAGTCAACAGAGTAGTTGTTAGTTTCACAAAATATTTCTGCTTTCATACAATTGCTTCCGCAAACATAAGATACGTGTTTCTAAAGGTCAAAGTTAGCTTCCGTATAAATTCTCCAACCAAAGTTATACCCTGTATACCTACATAGACGCATTTTTTAATTTTTATCTAAAACAGTGAGAATAGGTCGCTTTTAGCTAATGGAAAACTTAATTATCGTATATTTTAATCCGTTGTCGTTTTATTTCATCTGCGGCTCACCACTGGCCAGCAGTTGCGCTTCCAGGAAGGAAGTCCGGCTGCACAGGGAGTTGCATAATGCTCTGGCGTGGCAAGAGGCGATGTGGAGTTTTCAATTAGAACAGTGGTGGTCGCATACCAGAGAACAGTGCCAACTCCGGCCACCCATTACGGTTTCCGGTCGGCTTCTCTATTACACCTGAATAATTTTCAATTTTCACATTCTCAGATTAGGACGAAATTAATGCCTAATGAACAGCCCTGCCCTTTCTTTCGGATGTACATGCATATAGAAAAAGGAATAGATTCCATTAAACGTGGTCGAAACCTGTTCATGTTCCGACGATTATTGGGTAGTTTTGATTTACTGGGAAATACTAATTGGAAATACGTGTACCCCTATTTTATAGCTAACGGTTGCGAGAATGCACTAAAGCTACGCGGCTGAAACTGATATCGCTGTTGCGAAAATTTAAAAGGATTTATAATAAATAAATAAATAACAAAAAGTGAAATATGGCTAGTCGTATGTTCATTTCTTTTTTTACCTGGTTAATAGTTTTATCCGATATGAATAAACAAATAGCAATCCATAAAATGCAGAAAAAGCTGCATAGATCTTAGAAATGTAAAATTTGTGTCACTGAGTTATTCTGTGAAAATATTAGGTAATAAATTTAGAATGTCAAATGCTATGTCAAATTTATAAAATTTATTTTTTGCATTTTGATTGATTGATAATATATATAGTAATGTCACTGTTTATAAAATACAGCTTTCCAGAAAATTGTTATTTTATATGTTGTTATACATATATTTAAAGTACAATTATTTAACTTTGAAAAGTTAGTAACACGAAATTTATTCAATTCTACTTGTTCTTCCTGAAGACTATTATCATTCTCTATCTGCATTCCTGAATGATCTTGAGGTGCCACTAGTTCTTGCTGATGAAATTTACCTTTTGAAATTTTCAACTTATTGACGATGCTTTCCTCGATATAACCTTCAGCCATACTATCGTCATCCTCCATGCCTTTCAAGTGTTTGAATATCTCCTTCATTCTCTGTAAGGAAGGTGGCAGACGTCCTTCTCATGCAATGGCCAGTGTAACTGGATGGATCTGGGTTTTTAAATATTCTGCAACTCTTTGGAGCAATACTGGTTGTATTATATACTTACTGTGATTATAATAAATGAAAAATATGTTTTGTTTGAGGTGCTTGTTTGGGTCTCAATCGTAAATACCTACTTATGATAAATTTAATATTCGTTACACTTTGTTTCTGATTCTTTTTGGTTTTGGTATTATGTACAGTTAAAATTTACCCTTGTCTTCTATTTCTATTACAGTTAAACTGCACAATTCTGCACGCCCCATTTAAGTATTAGTACCACTTTCATTAATAAGAACTCATCGTCTTGAGCCTTTTTTAAAAACAGTAACGTTTTCCATCAAAACTTTTCCACATGGAATATGCAGAACATAAACTGGCCTTAAGAGATTTTACCAAAAATAACGAAAGACATTGTACGGAAAACACTAAAGTATATATAAATCAAAATACGCTAGCATTACACTTTCATCAGTGCGTTTATTGTTATCCCTCTTTTATGTCCTCTACTTACAAAATATTTGCTATACATTGTCGTATTTTTCCTTGGATTTTAAAAGAAGTAAGCTCGAAGATGTTTCTCGAGCGACATTTAAAATGTCTTCAGAACAATTTTCTAAATTGCTTTCAAAAGCAAGACTCATTTTTATAATTAATATATAACTTAGAATCAATTTTACTCTCAACAATGAAACTTAACCATTATTATAATAAATAAACAAAGCCGTATCAGGTTACTAGGTTACAGAAATCGTACACAAGTATCTGCTATGAATTTTTTCTAACTTTGTAATGTTTTTATATCTATCAGTATTTGCTTATAACCTACTTACACAAAATGTGAAAAAATATTATAAAAATCAGTTTTACTAAACTCATATAAATTTTATTTTTATAAACTTGTTCTTTAATATACTATTGTAATTTTAGATATTATTTATTTATCCTCATCAATGCCCAACAGATTAAAGATCCAATAATAGGACAACTACAAGTAGTAACCGAAAAGAATGAAAGCATACAATCATACAAATAAAATAATGATCTAAATAGTTAAAGAACATTAAAAATTGTACTTTAAAGTGTGTATTAAATCTTTTTAAGTTCCTTTGATCGCTTTCGGATAAATAGCCATCATCAGAGCTAATCGTTAAGTGTTAAATTTAGATTTATGATGGCTATTTAGCTGAAACCGTTCAGCTAGAATTTAAAAAAGGTTAATACACTTTAAAATACAATTTTGGTTTTTTTTTAGCTCACCGAAGTGTGTACTCATACTTAAGTTCCAGTTTCTTATTAATAATCTAAATAGAACGAGATAGTCACAAACAGAGAAAAAATAAATAACACTACAAATAAACAAAGGTAAAACTATAACATAAACGTATTAATTGTGTCGAGTAGCTTTGTTAAAGACCCATTATAAATACCACATAAATAAGCTGTTTTATTATAATTATGCATCGTTTACGGGATGAGGTGGCCGTTTTGACATGAGCCCATCAAAATGTCTTCATCTATTTCTCGGCAATGTGTATTAAGTTTGCGTAAAACGTGCTAATCTAGTACGAATGTATTGACGATGGCAGTGCTGCCAATTACATGATAACTGGTTACCGCGTAACTTAAATAGTCCTGGAAGTTTTTAATAACACCTCGTATTTAATTCGTCTTGACAAATATATTTAATAACATATCTTATCGTTACTTTCAATTATTGAAGGCAATGCGTTTTTCTGCATCTTCTCAGACAAAGTTTCTCTTCTGTGCAAGAGGAATCGCATTATATTTTCATTTTTCCTTATTAAGTAAGACACAATGTTACAACGCTAAGTATTTCGGAGTAAAATATACGTGAGCTGAAAAAGTTTGAGTGTATTTATGTCGTTGCACATTCATTGTAATTACCAAGAGCAAAGCTTTTCTGGCGACTGTCCACACGTTCTTGTGAAACTGCTGTCTCTATTACAGAACACATGCGATAAATTAAGAGTATACTGTTACTGGAATATCTTACTCAGCTTAAAAGTGCTGCTTCAAAATTATTATTCTCTCCATATATAAAATGACTGTTTCGTTTTAGTTTCATTGTAGACGTAATAATTTTAACTTTGTACCCGCTAGATGTAACTATCGTGGTAGCAAAACTTGAACTACTGTTTGTGTAACTGGGCTCCTTCAATTACCCTCTGAATTTATCAACGCTTCTGACTTACTGGCGCAAAGTTGCAAATTAAGGATTACATATTGCTGTTTTAGTACTTATTTCTACCTATTTTGGTAAGTACTAAATGTGGCCTGTTTTATAAAAATTAAGTAATATAGGGTGTTCCGAAAATGTACAAATAATGAGGATAATGCAGTTAAAAATCTGGAGCAGGGTTCAATGAGATCTGCTTTTGTATAGAGACTGCCTCCACCATTTTGTCTTTTTTCTCTTATTTTTTTTTATCAGTATGTGAAATGACCACAAAGCATGAGCTGCAGCGAGTTGCTATACAGACATTTCTTTTCCAGCAACCAACCATTTCAGCATTGACTGAATTTTGTTTGTGTTTTGTGTCGCATTAACACATAGTGAGTAGCGGGCTTTGGATGACTTCAAAGATTTACAAAATCATTGATTTTTTTGACATGGATTTTAATTATTTTTGGTGTATAGTCTGACATTATAAATTTTTGTTTTCTAGTGGTACAGTGAAGGCCTATTCAAATGGCCTATTCTTATGGTCATATTAACCTTGCCTGTAACAAGGACACTTTCACATATTTCTTATAACGTATTATGAAGTATTCCATATCCTATATTTAGATATTTAGTCAACTTACCTTATACAGCGTGTCTTGTAAAATATGTTATAAACTACGGGTGGTGATAGTACCTACATAAAAAAATATGACTAAAAGTTCAAATAAACTAAGCTATTTCAACATAAAATTATTGTGTTTAGGCGCCTAGACTCAGCTATTCAGTTGAAAAAGAGATTCTGAATTTATGGTTATTTACGTATAGAGAAGATGGTTGCCATTTATATTTTTGAGAATTGAACTTCCTCCGAAATGCGCATGATTTTTGGGACACACTGTATAGGCTCAAAGAGGTGCAACTACAATAGTAGTTTTTATGAATTAAATCTTTGTTGAAAAAAGAAAATGTAATGAAATTTTCAGGGACTTTAGGAAGCCAATAAATAATGTAGATTTGAATAAAATCGAAAGAGCAAAGGGTGTTTTTTTTCTATCTGAGAGGGGTTTTATTATTTCTTTGCTATTTTCTTTTTTTTTTTTGTAAATGTCACAAAGGGCTATTGAATTTAGAAATGCATTTATCTATTGTGTTTTTTTATGGAAATTGTTTAGTTTTCTAGTAAGTTTATAAAATGTAGAGATATGAGTGCTCCGGTCCTATTTACATACATTTCTTAAGCGAAATCTGTTTTTAAGAATACAACCAATTACAAAATAAATTTTTATAGTAAGTATAATAATTGTTATAACTGATCTTCTTTTGCATCGATATATGATCTCAACCTCTTTCTAAAATTAAATCTGACCCTTTGGAAAATTAATTACGTAATTATTTTTGATCAAATTAAACGTTTATACAATTTGCATTCTAAGTTGATCTTCTTTATCAACATGGACATAAAAGGCGATAGGATTCAAGTCAGGTGATCGAGGTGGCCAGGGGGACACTACCAGGTTCAATAATTTGTCTATGAATTCGAGTAAATACTAGTGTAGACGGCTGTTCTTCGAGCAGCTCTTGCGTTTCTATTACTTAATCCATAAATAAAATACATATTAGCATATTCTCGGCTTTTAATAAAACGATTATCTATCATTGTATGTATGTATTTAAATACTCAAATTAATAGTTTGGAAACAACACGCAAATCAAAATACTGTCACAAATGTCAATTACGACAAGAGTGGCAGGCGTTTATTTTTTTAATACGTAAAATTTAACACCTAGCAGTGAGCAAGCTCCCTCTGCATATTGTAAATTAACTAGAAAATTAAATATTTTCCATAAAAAATCTAATGTTTCTAAGTTCAATAGCTTTTCTAAAAATCTTGTGACACTGACTTTGTAGAAAAAATATTTTTAGTAGAACATAGGATAAAAGAAATGATAAAAAAACACCCTTTCCCCTTCTTAATTTTATTCATATCACACTATTTATTACCTTCCTGACTAGTCCCTAAAATATATATATATATATATATATATATATATATATATATATATATATATATATATATATATATAACCCCTCATACTTTGTGACAAACTTTTGTGGGAGACCCTGTATAAGAATTCTTTAATGATAAAATTCAAATGTTACAAATATTGGAAAAATATTAATAAAAATGAAAGGTTTAATTAACAGCAGGCAATAATTTACAAGGTGTTTCAAAAAACCTAGTTAAATTTTGAAATGATATGCTTAAGGTTTTTTATATTGTTAAATTTTTCTACTTCTCACTGTGACATAAATTAAATAAAAAATGGTCTAGTATATTTCTCGCAAATTATATTGTCAATTTAAAGTATCAGTTTATATATTGAAAAGTTTAATCTTGTATTTGAATTCGAAAATTTAAGAATTACTTGTTCGCAAAAAGAAATGTATCTATGTACCTTATTTGTAATAGGAAAAACTTAATTTAAATTCTTCGTTAGTATTCGTGTCAGATCCGCATAAAGCGTAATGAAAGAATATGCAATTTAATTTGTTATTTCACTTTTTAAAAAAGGTGCTTCATGCAATCTCAAATCCAATTAACTGTTGATGAGACGTGACGCTGCTGCGCAGCTCAATTGAGCCCGAGATTCAGGGGATAACAATTGCGAACACGATCAGAAAATTTTATTAATGAAATGTACTCCCAACTAGTCCCTTCCTAGAATATAAAGTTGCAATTTATTATGGACATTGGATTATTACATTTGCCGTGAAGAATATCAATTTGGCTTATACACTCCAGGGTAATCGGTACACTTTGTTACCAAAAGTAAACATTTCTATTTACACAGTTAATTGTGCTTTTTTACTCTCCAATTACGTTACGAATTTTTATGGGCCTGATTATTTATTTTTCTAGATTCGGTAGAACACGACCTCTTCCGTGTTTATTTTACTTTTGTTTTTTCAAATAGATTTGTCAGAATTCTTTTAGTACAGAAATATTTTTAACACACAATCAGCAGTCAATATTAATTATTACGCACAATGTTAAATAGTATAACTTGACAGAAAACATTGTTCTACATTCTAATGTCCATGCGTATCACCGCAGTATAACAAACAAAAACCAAGGTACACTCCGTTAAGCTTTAAATACAAAAATTTCCCAAATCTGCGCTGAACAGACTCCAATTCCACCTCATGTTTAAGGTAAAACACAGCGCTAGAATGCTCCAACCGTGATCTTACATAGACAAAAAACAGCAACTTAAGGTTGCGCTTTAGAAATCTTTACAAGATCTTTACAAGACCCCAAAGATATGGAAGCAGTCCAAACGATGTAATCATAGTAAAGGGAGAAAGTGACTTTATCATCAAATATTACTCCAAGGTCTTTAAGTTTACTTAGCCTTTATAAAGCAGTTTTATGCATGGTATATAATAGGATTATTTTTCCTGGAGTAAGTTAATACGTTACATTTAAATACAGTCAACATCAGGTTATGACAGACACACCACTGAATCAAAACATTTATATTATTCTGAAGTTTCAGAGAGAAAATTTTCAAATCATCCGCCTACAAAAGTGATTATATATCAAATAAGCTCGTTAAGTCATTAATAAAAATCACGAATAAGAGATAGATCCTTGTAGTGTTCTAGATATTGCACGCAACTTATCGAATTGATGACCCATATATTCAACATATTATAGATTACCTACTAAATAAATATGATCTTACTTAACAAAAAGGATAACTTGTCAGATAAACTCAAAGTCAGCGTCTAATAGAGCCTGAAAGAGGCCTAATAATACGAGTACTAATAACAATACTCACTATCCGTAGTAAACTATTCCATACGTGAAATTGTGCAAAGTACCTCACGCTGCATGAGTACACGTTTTACGTCAAAAAGTAATATAAAATAACTCTTCCTGAAAGGATATTTTTTCCTAAATATATAATCTTTTGAAATACGCATACTTTTCTATGCAGAGTGTTTATTAATTGAATGCCGATACTTAAGGGTGTGAATCCTTCGGTCATTTTAAGAAGAAAACTTAATATCAACATATGTCCTAAACCTCTTAATTTTTGAGCTACAGGGTGTTAAAGTTTTACGAAAAAATTTACTTTTTTTATTATAATTTTCTTATCACTCCAGATATTTTTATGAAATTTTGTACACACCTATTAATCATTAAGGAGCATTGTTTGATGTAAAAAATGTTTTAAAATATTTGCCAATGACTTGGGGAAAAATGTTTTTTTTTTGTTTTAATTTTTTTACGTGAAAATGGTGCGTCTTACGAGAGTAAGTCTAGGGACCGAATTTGCTGAAAATAAATGGAGATTTTAAAAATAATTTTAGTTTTTAGAAAAGGCAGTGGCGTACAATTTTTTTCTTCAAAAATGTTTAGTTCAAACCTCGTACGGACGTCATTGGAAGTTGTAGTATGAACTTAGAAAACACGCTGTATGTACAATTTAAATACAAAATCGGCTGACGATGTGGGATATTAGATTTTGTTTTATCAATACGTGTTCATTTAAAAAGTAAATCACATTTATTATTTAGTGGCTCCATTTATTAAATAATTTTAAAAGATTATACAATTCTTTGTATTTTCATCTTAAAAATTAATAATTCTGAGAAACAGAAGAATCCCTATTTTAATTTCCATTTCGGTTCATAGAAAGAGAAACGGCGGTTGTTTAAATATGTGACTTCATTTAAAAGCCCATGTATTTGAAAGTTACGTATATATAGGAAAACCAGCAAAGTCCAGGGAGCATAGAAAACGAATCCGGTTAAGTGAACTGGAAACTGCTTGCTAGCATATTTCTTCTATACTTTCCCTTCCTGTTCCATCAGCGTATCTCAAAAACGTTAGCAAACAAATTCTTATAGGGCTGATTTTCGACGTAGGTATACGCAAAGAAAGATATGGTTATCATGTAATATTACGATTAGATTGGCCCTACGTTGTCAGATTTTTGACAAATATATAAGTAGGATGTAGAAGAGGATATATCAAGCGGAAAACTATTAAAATCCGATTACTTTTTGTAGGTATTAAAGTTTTTGTGATGTCGGTCTTTACAGTAGTTTTTCAAGTGTTAAAAATGCAGCTACTTTTATCGCGGTGTGCAGTGAGTGCAAGTGTGGTTCAACGCGGGAAATTTGAAACCGAATTGTGAAAGAGATGGAGTCCAGAACTTCCACGGTCTATTACAGCAGTGTGACGTATCATACACGGGGTTCAATTATATCCGTATCATGTACAGTCCGTGTCTAAGCATTAATACCAAGGGATTGGACGAGGAGGACCGGTACCATGGCCGCCACGATCTCCTGACTTTAAATCATTTGGACTTCTTTTTGTGGGGATATTTAAAAAATTAAGTGTTGATTTTTTTAAAGTGTATTTGGAAGAGTCTCCTGTACAATTTTTTTTAGATAAGTTTTGGATTACTCTATTTTCAGGGTTCTCAAGGTTTCCGCGGTCTCGAGAACGTGTCGAGAACCAAAACGAATATTGTCTGGAATGCTCTAGAAAAAGTCAAAATATTATAAAAATTATAAATTCCAACGCAAATTCGAACAAAATTAACAAACTGAAAATAGTAGTAGTATAATAGTTTTTGCATAATACATGTATAAACTCACAGGCGTTATTAAAAAAATGGGTAATGTCTGAACTAGTTATAAATATAGTTAACACTATTAAAGGACATGTTTCTTATAACTAGTCAAAAATGTGCTTAGAATATGTCAATAATCTTACGACAAAGACTAAGACCTATGCTATTCTAGAATATATTAAATAAAAATATCCATATTTTACAAAACATGCTAATTATATAAAAATATAATATTGCCGTACGCTTTTTTTCTGCGTTGAACCAGTGATAGATCGTTTGGTCAATAATTGGATTACATAGCGTAATAGCAATTGACTTTTGATTTCTAATTTAAATATTTTAAAACAGGTGCTAAATTTGTTTATAAGAATATTATATATAATAGTAAAATGTCATTAGAAGTGTATACGCTTTCTTAATTTTGAACGTAACTCTAATTCACGGGAGTAAAACGTCCAGCAGGATAAAAACTAGACCTTCATCAAAGACTATGGCGGTTACCTTATTTAAATAAATAATAGTTTGCATAGAAAAAAAAAATAATAGCGATGCTTGCTGTGTAAAACAATGAGTAATATGAAGACTTTAAAAAACTGATTCTATGTTTCGAATGAACCCGTTTCTAAAATGGTGTGAGGTCATAATAAACGTTTCATATACGTTTACAAATTTATTATTTTTTAAAAACAAAGGAATATCTACAATCAAGTTAAAGGAATTTTGGGGGCACAATAATTATTAGAGCGGTTATAAAATCAGTGTAAAAATTTCCATTCTCCCTCGCCTGAATGCATTTCTTTAGATCTTAGACATGAAGTTCCCTTTTCGATTTACGCCTAGTGCCATCATCAGGGATTCGGGGCGCATGCTGCGAACTATATCTCCATTGGGAGCCCCGAGGCAGTTTGGATTAGCCACTAAATTTATATATCAATCGTAAAAACATTTACGCGGTGTGCATATAAACGTTAGATGAAACTTTTACACTGTAAACATTTTATATTTCTCGTAAAAATGTTATTGGAACCAGGTAATACTTTGGAACAGCTATTTTCACCTTACAAAATAAATTGCTTCATTCTGTACTTTTCTGTAGGATTGAAACATATAAGCCGATTCCCATTATCGGGTGCGATCGTATATGTGTTTTATAAATTACTTTAGCAAGGCGAACGTTGAAGGGTATCCTTCGTTAAAAACGCGAAATAAATTTGTCCAAACGACGTTGCCAGATATTAAATATTTTACGAGCTATGGTGGATGTGAATTCCACAACGTTGCCAGTGTTAACTAATGTCTTCGAATAGGCTTCATCAAAGTTAATTAGAATATTTAGACATGTTAAAGAAAGATTGAAATATGTTTATTTATGAAAATATTAATGACCATCTCCTCCCCTTTACCATTCCTATACCTCACCAATAAATTGAACATATAAACCAGATTCTCTATTCTATCATAGTTATCCAGAATTTGGCCCTTTGGTAATTAATTTTTACTACACTCCAACTGGTTTATCATAATACATTATCGTTGTCACTATCACTGATTATCACTTCTTAACAAATATGCTTTTAGCACGTGAACCTTTGCACTGCGTGAACAATGCGACATATTTTATATAATCACACTGTATTTCACGAAAAATATTGATTAAATACATAAGACACTTAAGAGAAGAACACTGCCCGCGAAAATAGTAAGACAATTTAAATACGTTTATACGCTAGTGCTCTTAAAACAAATGCGTCAAGCAAGAAACCATTAGCTTATTATAGTTCGATTTCAGAAGATTCAAAAGTATCTCATATTAACTTTCAGTTTACGTGTATTAAAATTATCAAATCCCTTTTCACAGTTTCTTTTTCTTTTAAATATTTCACTTTGCCATGTTTTGTGTTTATTTTTAAAATCTGTTTCATTCACTACCAAACTACGAAGTACCGAATGGTTAGCACTAACACTGTTTGAGGTTATGTGACGAAAATTAACTCTAAGATGTTGTGTGAAAATCATAGTTTTCTTGTTATTCTTCATAAAATAATTTAAGAGGATAATTTGTGATAATATTTCTAACAGTGTACAATGGTATTAACTTGTGAAATATTATAACTGAATAACTGTTTAAATAGTTGGTTTTTCAGTAAGTAGGTGAGCTTTTATACACGTTTATGCATAATTTTTGAAATCATTGAGCAAACCTCCTAAACACTTTAATTGATAGTATCGATCTTGCAGAAATTCATATTTTAATCGTTTATGATAATTTTACTTCACTTATTGATAAAAACGTGTTTAAATTAGAAACAACTATAAAAATTCAATTTACGTTAAAAAATTATTTATCTTACAGATGATATGGCAAACTCGCCTTCAGTAAACCATATGGTTTATTTTATTAAGTTACGTCAGTCGCCTATCTGGTAAGCGGTCCTCAAAATGTGGGATTTAAAAAAAATATCTTTGCAAATATTTGAAATTTTTAAAATGATTATTACTAGACTCATCTATATGACGAACTACACCTGCAGTTAAAATATTTGTACTTATTTAAGGTTCACACTGTATATATATTGTATATTTAAATTTCCCTGCCATTTTTTTGATTTGATTGTGTTAAAAAAATTACAAAATTTTGATTAGTGACATTGAAAATTAACATGGATAAAATACAAACACTGAACTGCTTTACCTACTCGGAAGAGTTGGTAGTTTACTGGTACTGATGATATGTTATAGAGAAATTAATTTATCGGTCATAGAACTACTGGAAAAACTTGCTAAAAATAAAGGAATACTTCTGTTATATTACTTATATTAAGGTTCACCTGCAACTAAGTTCTAGTTCTATTTTTGTGATTTTTTTAAACAAATATGATTCGTTTGTCAATTAGATGTTTATGAGATCATTTTTTATTTACTTTTTTATTTTTGTTTAATAAAAATTATGTATTTTTTTACATGATAAATTTCTGGCTACGCCACTACTCACAAGTGACATCGTACACATACATGTAAAACACAAAACAATAAATTAGTAGATTTAAACCTAATACAATTTTAAGAACGTAAAATATTTTTAACATTGTCGCTAATTGTCTGTAAGAGCTGCAAAGTCGCGACCGTATTACGTTGGCAAAAAATTGTCATCAACTGAAGAAAACGAATTCTTTGACATCTTGAACAATTTACGTCTCTTTGAAATAGCTGCTGCAAATTCTTGTCCGTAAATATGTTATCGATTTCGCTGACATATTGAGAACCACTTAGAATAATTTTGAAAATGCGTACTTACAAGAGCATTGCATTATCATGTGTCCATACGTTAGTTGGTTGGATACCTTGCCATGTGCTTCAGAACAATGCTTAAACCAGTTTACGATATATAATGTAAAAAAAGAGAAAAGAAAAATGTCAATTTTATTGATTCTCTATAAATTTGGACCGCACCTATCATCAAAATTGCGAAATTTCTAAAAAACTGCCAATAGCACTACAGCCACCGCAACTGAATACTATTATGGACATATCAACAACACTCCCTTTTTATCTGAAACCCATGTATTAGGCCTCTATGCACAAATTCACCCCCTACCCTGTGCCTTGGAAACGTAGTTTTCACGATGAGTTTACTGTTAGTGCAATTAAAAACGACTATGCCTTGTCGGAATTACTGGTGGCAATACTCTTTCTATATTTTCTTTTCTAGTAGATTGTATATGTACACTGCAAGATAAAGGTTTCCAACGTAAAAGCTATTTTATTTATAAAGGGGTGAACCGATGGACTATTAATAGGAACTGTGGAATATGTCAATGGGTTTGTTCCAACAAGAGCAAGATTCGATTCCGAACCATCCAGAACTATTCAGTCAGATCAGTTGTCAATGTATTTTCAGCGAATGCGAAGTAAGAGAGTTGGCCAACATTTTTGGCAATTCTGAACCAGTTCTGCACGATATTTGAAATAGACCTATAGATTTAGGGCATGTAACAATTAGGTATAAATGTGTCAATTCATATAGGCAAGAAGTTGAGAAATAATAATTTAAACAAAATATGATTCAGGTTGGAAACCTTTATTTGCGACAAGTGTACATGTATTTTTTAAATCATATTTGCCCATTTATGGGTATTTTTTATGTTAAAATTGGTGTATTTAATCTACGTTGTATCTGTCGTATAATGAGGCACTTGTCTCTTTTTGCAGTGTAGATACAACATTTATTTAGATAAATAAATAAAAAGTATTCCATACAACTTTAGACAATTAAACGATTATCTTTCGGTTCTTAACATATATTATTAATAAATAGCTTCAACGGCAAGGACCACCATTGTCACCATAAAATACATAGAGCATAGTTCTAAAACATATGTTACCGTGATAATGTATTTTGCTTTACATTGGGAATATTGTGTATTTTACGATGGAACGAGTACTTTTGCGTATACTGGTAACACAGCTGTCTGTGACAGTTTTAGTAGCTAATTCACTACCTAGTTCTAGTTTACAACAGAATGAATCCGCTTGTATTGTGTTTAATGGTACAACATTTCGTAAAAGTAAGAAGAGAATTAGAATAAATATATGAAAACACAGAAACTGTAAATCAATTTTAAAACAAAATATAATGCATTTCTTTTTCTATAATTTTAATAACCAATATATATGAAAAAGAATGATGAGCAAATAGCTACTACGGCTTCGACTTAATAGCGCGAAGATGTCTAATTCTCTCATAAAACTGGTGGAATCGTATGTCATGATAATTTGGTACAATTGACTATGTCAAATATGTTATAAATGTTACCGCAAATATGATCTCTATACGTAGATGCAAATATGAGATCGCTGTTTTAAGGCCTTATATTTCTATATTGGAGTAATTTTTTTATTGAAGTAATTACTACAATTCGAATTAAAGACATTGTGTGTATTTAATATTAAAATTAATAGAAACATAAAAAACTTATGGTAAGGTTACATGAAGCTATTATAGCTGTGGCAAGAATTCAGACGACTTAGTCATGCGAACAAATAAACAATTCATTACATTACATCAAAATATTTAAGAAACTGCAACTGAGAATAATAAAACTATATACTGCACTAAATGTTTGCACTATATATTGCACTAAATTACAATAAATGATTGTTTTTAACGCGACAAACTATCAAAAATTATGTTGACAATAAAAACAATTGCGTAACGTCAGCTGTGACGCCAGTCGTCTGAATTGTTGCTGCAACTATATAAAAGGTGATATTCTCTGAAATTATTTATTTGTGGTCAAGATGCGCCCGATTGAAATCACGATTTTAATAAACTGATTTTTTTATTTTAATCGATGATTTAAATCAAAAGAAAACTTGCTGAAAATAAAAATACAATTTATTACAAATATAAACTAAAAGATATTCTAGAGGACTAAGAAACATTTTGTTACAAAACTGCAATAGGTACAGATAGTCCCAACGCAACTAACATTGATTTTCATAGTATACGAACACTAATTTTCCTACTTTCTCCACTCCTAATTTATTTTGTAAATTGGAGTGAATAAGTCCAAACGTAAAAAATACTCTTTCTACCGAAACTGAGGCAGAGACAGCTTCAGTATAGGGAGGAGTTTCTCAATATCAGGGATGTTTTTTTTTTTGTGAAACACGCCACTGTAAGGCACTAACATTGCATTACCTCTTCTGAAAACATAACACATTACATTTTTGCTCCGAGTTTTATAATGAGTGGTAGCAATCCGGTATGTTCATACATTTCCTTCACAGTATTTAATGCTTCATCTTTCTCTATAGTAGTCAATTTAAACTTAGTTTTAGTTACATCCAAAATATAAGCTATAAAATTCTTCCTTCAATATGCTTTCTATTTCCTTCCAGACTTCTGCTGCGTCATATAGGAAAATATTTTTGCTCTGCTACCCACAGCTATAGGTTTTCAAATTTTCAAGTAATCTTCAGCTGATCTTTTAAGACCAATATTTGAAACTATTTGGTATACTGTTGAATCTATTTCTTTTTTATTTTCTATACATACTTTTAATAATTTCTCCCATTGACTTACATATACTTCTAAACAATCTACCAAACTGTTCCTCTCACATCACACGGAAGCACTAATGTTTTTCCATCAGTCTGTTTGTATTTCGCTCTAGCCAGATGATTATTTCTGAAATACTTAATAATTTGTGCAACATAGTCTTTGACATATCTTATTTCTAAATCTTTGCAAAGTTATGCTGTAACGTTAGCGTCTAATTTATCTTCTATCGTTCTTCTCATAAGTGCCATCCATGTTTCAACGTTCACCCGGCTTTATTGTTTGTGTATAAATCAATATAAAATAGGCCAATATTCACATACACAATTTTTTCAGTGACGTGCAAACTTATACGTATTTTGAAAGTTGAGAGTTGTATTGAAAACCCATTTGTTTTAATAAAAATCATTGATTTTTTTTTATAAAAATCATGTTTTTTCCAACCTTGTTTGTGGTATAATTTTGGTTTCTTTGCTAGATATTTCCGTATTTTTCCAAACATAATGCCATATAAGCTTTTTATGACTGGTCTTTTTAACTAAGTCTTATTTTCATTATTCATATTTTTTTGTTTATGGTTTTTTTTATTTATAATATTATAATTCCTGTTTGAACGAAAGCATGCCAAATATCTATTTAATTTCAATCCTCATCAATATCAAAAAGTTGTAAATGAAGATTTTTCGTTAATTTCTTAAAACTGAAAAATTGAAAACGGGTTTGATATCAATATTTAGTGTACAAGGTATTTTCTAAGCTTATATTTTAACTATAAGATTCCTCGCATTATTTTACACTAGAAAACTTAAATAAAATAAAAATATTGGTTTTTGAGGGTGAAGTTTAGTAAATATCACATTTATCAGATATCAGATTTACATTATTGATGCTAGAGTTAACAATATAATTTACTAAGGCAATTTCCTCAAAATATTTAGTAATACCGAAATTCTATGATTTTCAATGATCAAATGAATTTTACCATTAATAAAATATATGTGAAATGTGATACTTTTTGAAACCGTAACACTCTGACCAATGACCCAAGGAACAACCTACTGAAGTTTTGTCATAGACTTAGAAAGCACGCTGTACAATGACTTTGTCAGTCGAATACAATTATACTGATTTTATTAACTAATTACATTTTATATCGTGCTCCTTGTTCGTTATCTTATTTCGTTAATTATTGTTCTGTTCAATTATCTTAAAAGCATCCGTCGTTATACCTTCTTGCATGCGTTAGTTGCTCAAAACTTAGGTAAATATATAATGTAATTCACAAAGGGCATACAAATGTAACTCACAAAAGGTATCCGCTAATTTCTTCGGGCCAAACTTACATTTTTGCTCCCCCTTTTATTGCTGGAAATATGAAGTGGAACATAAAATTTCTTTAAAAGAGCAGGGATAAACATGAAATTTAAATTGAGCCGTCATTTTAGAATGATATAAAGACGAAAGCCGTGGAGTTCTGCGAAGAGTTTAGGTTGCATCCGCTTATGATTAATCTCAGCCAGAAAACAAAATGGAACTTTGAAATGACATTGTTTCCGATGACAGCCGTCGACACAGCATCCGGGAATGCACTCCAGTTCCGGTACTAGAACAGCATAGTTACACACGGCGTGGGGACGCGTAACTCTATTGGGGATATGAAACCCATTTGTATTACTTAGCCTGGCGATAAAGCTGCGGCTCGGGATAGCTTCACAATTTTCACCAGTATTAAACATGATTTGTGCCAACGCTTTGCAGTTATACAGGCCGTTACTACTCATCCACCGACCCTTTATTATAAAAGGACGATGCGAAAAAGTACTATTCCAAATATATAAGGAGGCTGTTTTATGAAGGGCAATTATTTGAAATTTATTTTTGAGATAACCATCTACAAATGTAGAATTTCTGCGGCTCCTCCGCAAATGGACTTGACCTAGTTATTCGAACGGGGCATATCCACGCTGATGTTATAACTCCGCACTGGTCTCTTTATGATAGGTATTACCAGTAAGATTAATGGAATATCCATGAACATTTGGAAGGAAATATGATTTTTTTTGTAATTTTCAATCTCACATGTCTACAATTGATCGGAAATCATTTCAGGCTATTTTTCCTTGTTATGGAATGATTATGTAACTATTTATAATTTCTCGTGGATGCATATATCTATGGATATTTTTTCACCAATAAATTTATGTAGGATATAATAAAATTATCTTACTGGCAAACAAATTAGGAAAAAGTATCTGTAAGATTTCTAGATCATATATTTTTCTAATTAAAAAGCAACATTCCTTAAATTTGGTGTATTTATACTGTAAATTTTTTATAGAGAGATGTTGTTTTGGGGGTGGATTTAGGAATTTTTGTAGGCATATTTTGATTTTGTTTTTATTGAAGTGTTTGCCAACCGTCGCAGGTTCGAATCCTGCGGCCGCTAGATTAGTTTTGTCGAGAGAATTAGCATCCTCTCTGAGGGTGGAAGGTGTTAGGGTGGAAGAATGAGAGATTGATACTGGTTGGCGTTTTGACCATCCCTTTAATTAATGCGGTTTTCCAGGTTTCCCTTATTCCTATAGTGAATGGTGGTTAGGGTCTACCAATTTTTCTGGGTGCAAATACGGCCTTCTTAATAATACTCCGCCCCCTCCTGTTTTTGCATATCGTTGGAATATGCTGCTTCCGTGATGAATGACACCGACTGCTACAAGTTTTATGGTATCAAGCTAGTTCAGAAAAATGAGATGAATTCAAAAAATCACGATACGTGTGAAAAGATAAGTGATAGGGTGAACTGTTTCCTTGCTGGTTGTTACATAGTCGGTTTAGCTCTTCTTCAGAAATAACTCTGAAATTGGCGGTTAGGTCATGTGATCTGTATTCATATTTGACGTAGGCGCCATAATGTTCGGTGCATGGTTTGTATTCCAGTTCTCGGCCTTCATCTCGGTTGAAATTATTTCGAATGTCTAAATTTCCATTGTCCCTCTGTAGAGTCTTGACCAGAATATTATCTCTCATTTCTTGGTTAATCAAGGTTCTGCAAATATTTCTCACTGTTATTATTTCTTAGTTACACTTGTGTGTCTTCAGTTCCGTGCTAACAACATATCTCTTTTCTGAGATGACCACCAGGATCTTGGAGTAGGGCTCTTACAGTTGGTCTTAAGAAATGTTGATTCTATCTTTCTTGATATGTAAATGATATTAAAATAACATTTTATTAAGAGCCTGCTTATCTTGCCACTGTCTATAGCATACATAAATTGCCATTTCCCCTTTTTCTTATTTTAGGCGTTCGTTTGATGGCTTGTTTAACATTTTTGTTGCTATAATGCTTTTACTTTGAGAGTTCATTGTACGATAGATATAGTTTTCCTTCCAAATATTATTTTAATTTACAAATGGACCCAGCGTGATGTCCTAAGGTGCTGTTTTGTTTCCGGACCGGATAGTAATGATACAACGTTTAAAAAACACCTATTAGTGTAGCAGGTCTTTCGTAAACGCTATGCGATATCTAGAAACAGATGTATTTCATTAATGTGATTCAAAAATCTTTCTATCAATCAGTGCCATCACTATATGGTGTTATGCTACCACATCTGAATCGGTTTTAGAACAGCTGACTTCGAGACCTACTTCTCAAAGATGATGTTGTTGAAGGTGTTTAACAGAGCTCTCAACACCAGTAAACCCATAATTGATCCTTGCGTTTCTTCATATAACTGATTCCTAAAGAAGGTCCATCTGGTGCACACTTTTGCTTACTATACTAGATTATTATCACTGCTTCTCTCATCAGAGCTTCTTTCACTGACCCGTCACGTCAAAACTCACTAGGGTATCGTCTAAATCCATTTAAGTTTCTTTGACTTTGTTGAAGTATCCAACGCTATTGGCATAGTATTGCATCATTAAAAGTGGATGTTTAATTTTATGTGACACGTACAGGGCAAATGAATGGGCATCTGACTTTCCTATTGGTCGAAGCGATACGTTTAGTTTGTGAATCGTTAGAAGGCAACATACTGTAAGAGTTCTTGGGTTATTTAGAATCACATCTTGTAGTTTTGACATTTTATGTGCCAGGTCCTCCAGTGGACTCTCACCGGCATATTTTTTGTTTAAAATTATGATTATCTTTTGTTGGCAGGTAATTGTGTATTTTTCTTAGTTTTTTAGTTGCTCGCATTTATTGTTTCGTGAAATATGTATATCCTCAACTTTTATTTTGGCATTTTGTAGTTGAAAATCTAACATTTCCGGTCATACAATGATACGAACCTTTGTTGTAAATTTAAATTTGTTAACTACCTATTTCAGTTACCTACATCTTGAATGCCTAAGTCTTCATAAGGCAATATTACGACAAGTTAATGTTTTAGAAAGCTGTCGTAAGTTGCTATATTAAAAGGTCTAGTTAACATATTTTAAATATTATTTAAATAGACCATTAAACTGCACAACATTGTACTGAATTAATTATAAAAATATGCAGAGATTAATTAAAAAATAAATAATTTAACATTATGACGATTGTGTGTAAATATTTGTCAAATTCCTTATAGTCTGTTTCGAAATGAAAGAGAGTAATAAAACCCCGAGATAAGAACTGGCCATAGACGTGGTAATATTTCGTTTCAGGTAATTATCGGGTAATATTAATGCTAACAGGTAATGGGTGTACATTAGTATATTTTACTGGATACATCATAGGGCAGGAGTCAGTGTATTGTGACAGATCAATCCAGTCTTAGAGCTGAATATACGAAGACGTGCTAGTGCAGTAGAGTAAAATTTGACTTGTGTTTAGTGACTATTGTGCCAGTGGATATAATATTTTTTGGGTTAAATGTCGAGGTTATCAGATTACGTACCTGCTAAACGCGTGAAAAGATATGCGCATGAGAATGAGAAGATTGTTATATTAAATGTATTTAATGCATTGAAATAACAAAATCCTATCAACAGTGTTGACGACATCGTGGAAAAGTGTTCCAATATGACAGGGATTGGAAAATTGACTATCTACAGACTTTTAAAGGGGACAAAAAATGAACAAGATACTGTAAATCCCCCAAAATCATCTACAGGGAAGTCAAAAGTCGTTATAGATGATTTCTTCAAAAATGTCAATCGCAGAAAAGTACACTCATTTTATTTTAAAAAAGAAATACCAACGCTAAACAAAATTTTAAGTGAACTTTCAGAGGGCAACGATTTGCCAAAAATCAGTTACGAGAGTATAATTTTTGCTGCAGAACAGGAAGTCAGTTCTTATCGATAAAGATGAAATTATTTGTTGGCGAAGAACCTACTTAAGATCAATTAGAAAATTCCGTGACGAAGGGAGGAATATTTATTATCTATACGAAACTTGGGTCAACGAGGGATATATTGTAACAAAAGTATGGCAAGATAAATATTTAAGTTTTTGACTAGCATTTTTGGATAGACTTTCAACAGGGTTCATGGCACCTTCAGGTAAAGGGCGAAGATTAATAGTGACACATATAGGTGCCAGTGGTTTTGTAGATGGCGGTTTACTTTTATTAGAATCTAAAAATACAGGTGACTATCACGAAGACATGAACGCAGATGTTTTCGAAGGGTATTTTACACAGATGTTGAATCTTATTCCTCCGAGGTCTGTAATTGTCATGGATAATACCAATTACCATTCACGGCAGACCGAGCGGACGCCTTCGACTGCTTGGAGGAAAGCTGATATAATTCAATGGTTATCCGGAAAAAACATTTCTTTTGAAACAAATATGGTTAAAAAGGAACTTTTGACACTTGTCAATTTTAATAAAGATCAGAAAAAATATGTTATCGCTGAAATGGCAACAAATCGCCAAATAACGGTTCTACGGTTACCACCTTATCACTGTTAACTTAACCCAATCGAATTAGTCTGGGCGCAGGTAAATGGAGGTGTAGCGCGAAATAATACGACGTTTAAATTAAGTGACGTGAACATTTTGTTAAAAAATTCCTTGGAACGAGTAACTGCAGATAACTGGCAAAGATGTATACATCATGTACAAAAAGAAGAAGAGAAAATGTGGGAACTCGATCATTTTATTGACGTTGCTGTGGAACCTATCGTTATCAATCTAGGAGACGAAGATAATTCATCAGAATATTCAGAGGATGAATTTTAATATACCTACTTTTTTATTTTCTTTATTGTACATTTATACAACACTACATTTACTCACCATAATTTGAATTTTCAAAATATATATATTTTTGTGTGGAATAAAAGTCTATTCATTAAATTTAAATAAATATTTTGATAATAATATTGAATAATTTTATTTGAATTACTAAAAACCCTCTTAAATGATGAAATTATGATGCTTAAAGTAGCTTCATGTTTTGAAATGCTGTTTTTATATTGTTTACTTATAAGAGAAATGGACCGAGAAATTGAAGCGGCATAGACAAAGACGGATTGTCGGGGTTTAAATTTTAGCTACCTGCTACAATTTAGTACGGTTCAATCACATAAAGTCTTTTTCAAAGTACACCTCATCTATACTGATAATACATAATATAAAAATATTGAATATAAGCACCAGTACTACATTTATTTACGATTTGCATACATAATAAGCTTTTATTACTCTCTTTCATTTCTAAACAGACTATAGTAGCTCCCAAGAGCTTTTAATAACCCTTCTTATTTCAAACCGTACTTTTCGATCACCTTTTGTAATAATGTAATCAGCAGTCATCTATTTGTTCTATTTTATTTTATTTTTGTTTAACTGAGGTATTTTGCCACATTAAAAATAAACAATTTAACTGAAAAAATGTAAGCGCAATGCTATTTATTCATGGTTTGAATTTCATAAAAGTCTGTGGGATTTTGTTTGTCGTATATATGTCATGACTCAGAGTAAGAAATGTGTATAACATTTTTAACACAATGTAACCCTGAGATTTTATCCTCTTTAAAGTGGCACGCTGACAGTGAAAAATGAGATTAATTTCATAATTTCCTTACAAGCGGCGTATGTATGAAAACTCACTTTGCAACACAAGAATCTACGTCTTGGAACTATTCTATTTTCAAATTAAGATGATTTAGTACAGTCCTGTTATTCACTGTTTACGTTTGCGTTTGATGTATTGGAAAATATAGTTTCTGTAATTGTGATTCAATTTTAAATCTATCAATTTGCAAAGAAAATTTCATATACATACAGAGATCCACGAAGATCAAAGTACTACATTATTTCCTTGAAGATAATTGTTTCTTATACATGATGTTTAAGAAATAGTTTACAAAAGTCTAAAATTATATTTTTATTTCAGTGTACGCTATACTTAATACGCTTTTTAATGAGCATTAGCGACAGAGACTGTTATAGTGAATAATTCGGAGTTATGTTGATATCATTTGATCGGGACAAACATCTCTGGTAATATTCGGTAATTTATGATGTCGGTTTATTTCCTGAATGTTCGAGATTTTCCCAAGTTGAGACCTATGATAACTCACCTTTTTCATGTTTCGGGAATGAATAGACAAGGATATTCATTTTTCTGGGAAAATATTGGTTGCAGATCAACAGTAAGTGTTCCTTCTTGCATGATATTTTCAATAACGCAACAAAAATATTGTTCTAATAAAAATTGAACATTGACTTAAGTGATCACTAAAGTGCAGCATCCATAAATACAAATATTTATATTGCTTTTAATAATTAGCCCAGGTTACTCAACAATTTGTTAAATTCGGAACACTTGAAAATTCATGGAATATAGTTAGTATAGTTATAGCAATTTTCATAAATTAGCATTTGACTTTTTATTTGAAAATTGTGAAAAATATAAAATTTTAATATTATCTGTAATTTCCTGTCAAAAAATATTTGGAATGCTTTTACTGTGGTACTATAGAAAGACTAAAATCTATATCTACAAACTTCGCAGATTTGGTGTTTGCAAAGTATAATCTCATATTTTGTTTAATAAAATTACGGACAAATGTTTAATAAATATATACATAACACCATAAAAGTCGTTAAAATTGTATATACATTAAATACAAACAATTCTTCACGGTAAGCAACTGCGTATACTTTTCTCATCGATATAAGGGAATATAAAAAAATTCGAAGGACACCGACAATATGTTTTGGGATCGAGTGGTTCAATATAAATATATGCATAGTATATTATCATAATTCTATATATGATGCCTTTTATATCTTGTCATCAATCAGAGTACTTTACCCCAATCGAATCCACTGCTCAAATATAAAAACTTATATCGGCGGGGCGGCTACATGCCGCTGTTTGAATGCAACGTTGTAACATCCCACAAAAACAAGATAACCGCTTTGTGTATACCAAGGAAATGGATCTTTGTCTTTTATATATGACATTTCGAACTATTACCACTTTGCAAATTCGCAATAACGTTTTTAGAGAGTCGTTTAATTTTATGAATCGTAGGCTACCAACTTGGCAACTATGTAGTCTCTCGTCTATCAACGCGCCGACATACGTCGCTCCTGAACATTGCAATAAAGACAAAGAGATCAGTTAACGATGCAACTTTGATTATTACTTGTTTATTTTGGTAGCAGAGCAGGACAGTACTTTTCACTTTTCAGCATTAGGTGATTTCCAGGCCAGAGCCTGTTATATTTTGTGCTTTCGTGATATACTAGGTGTTTTTTTTAATTACTGTTATCGGTGGCTTATTATACTCGCAAATTAGAACTGTGAATATATAAATATTTAAACAGTAGGTATTGTGAATAGTAAAGGTTGTGAGTACTGAGTGTTGTGTTATTGTATGTAAATAAAAGACTGTCGATGAAGAATTGAATATAAGTGATGTTAATAGTGACTCTGATAAATGTTAACGCTATTGCTTTTCTTATTATAAGGTATAAGTAACGCCTTACCAGGCAATAATAGTTTAAAATTACATAATAACATCGAGCACTTAATTAAAATAAGTACTTAGCATTTGTTATTTTTTTCAAACAGTACCAATTACAATCATTATAATATACTTCATTTTATTTTATATTATTATTGACAAAATTGAAGAAATAGTAGTATTTAATGTAAATACGGTCCCGTCTTCGGATGACAAAGTACACGCGAAAATATTTGATGTTTTTATGGTGATGAGATAAAGTATAGGTAGGTAGGTACTTATTTTGCACAGAATTTTAAAACACCACTAATAAGAAATTCACTTACTCGTAATATGAAAATTTTTAAAATATTGTGAGTTTTATGTAAAAATTAAGGACAGGCTGGAAAGTTTGTAAATAAGATAAATATATTGCATAAAGTAACAACAGTGACAATACATGTTTATCTTAATATGAAAGGATCTCAAAACTATTTAATAGGTACCTAACGATGCTTTAAATTCATTTTATAATAACTGATAATTAAATAAAAATTTAACTGGAAATTATACGCTTCGCGAATAATTTTTCAAATATCAGGCGGCTCAAAGTTAGAGACGCGATATTTATTTAAATGAATTCTTTTGTCGGTAAATCGTTGGAAATAATATATTCGAGGGCGGATTTGGAAAGTGCCATTCGAGTTGAAACTGAAATAGGCGGAAAATCTACCGGCTCTGATTGCATAAACAGTTTCCAATTGGTATCCATAACAAAACTTCAGCACGTAAAGCTCCGAACTTCGGTCATTCTGGCCGGTCGAGTGCGGCCAAAGTCCATTCGGGGATCAGATATTGCAACAATAAATTGTCTGCACTAAACCTCTGGATGCATTATTTTCACAAAGTAATGTCGATAGAATGTAGAGAATAACACTTTTAAAACTATTATAGGTATTTAGGACGTCAATGTAGCTTAATGTGAGACACTTCTTATTTAATTCGCATTTCCGCTAATTGATTTTCATTTCATTTCAAAAATATAAAACTAACATGAATCGAATATCTAACGATTTAGTCACCAACTGAAATATATTTCTATAAAAGAAAATGTCAGGATTAATTAGTAATAATAATAATGTTTATTTTTCTTTTAGACAATGTAGTTCACACATTGTATAGGAATAGTCAACAACCAATAATGAGAACTAATGTACAAACATTTTAAAACACACACAAGTATTAGGTTCAATAAAATACAATATTAAAATAAATTAGACATTCACATAATGAAATATTCGTCCATATTATAAAAAGATTTTTCTATTAAAAATTGTTTTTTAAATAAGAATAAACTTTCACATTTTTTTTTTATTTCTATAGGAAGAGTATTAAATTCGTAAACCTAAATAGTGTTGTGTTATGACTAGTATTTATATTATGGACATCTTTGCTACACAAAGTTAATATTTCATAATATTTAAAGATATTTTTGCAACTTTCTCGCGTTGGCAAGTCTAACATACTTACGTACAACACGTTTTTAATACAGAAACACTTTATTAGAGAAGGTGGAACTACTCTAATGTCATACCTTATCCTGGAATCAACATGAGCAAAATATAGATTTTTTGACTGACTCATGTTAAGTATATTTTTAAGATTTTAAAATTGATAAACCACAGAATGAAGCTTTGATATCAAAAACTGACAGTGGCTCCGCCAATTCAGCACATTATCATTATTTATACCCAGAAATCTAACATTTGTAGTATTGCATAGTTACATTATTTAGACTTAATTCAGGATATTCACAATTCTCATATTTACTATGAAATGTCATTGCTTGAGTTTTTTCAGGATTCATATATAAATGATTTTAGGAAAACCAGTTACCCAAGTCATACAATAACTCACAGTATTTAATTTTCCTTTGATGAATATTTTGAACTAAAACTATAATAGATGTGTCATCTGCATACAATTTAAGTTGTACTGTTGAGTGAATAAGTTATTCACTCGACGGTTGTACTGAATCATTTATATAATCTAAGTCATTAATATATAATAAAAAAAGAATAAAGCCCACTATTGATCCCTGTGGTACGTCTATGATAATTTCAATCATTTCAGAATTGACATAACTATTGATACAATTATTTTCATTATTTAGTAGTGATACATATTGCTGTCGGTGTTTTAAATAACTTGCAATCCAGTTACATGGCAGTCTTATTTATCGAAAAAACTTTCAAGATAAAGGGTACTGAAATGTGAAAAAATTACATTTTTTTTTTTAATATTTTGAAGATATTCAACATAGAATAATGAAACTTGGAGTAACGATTTTCTTAGTACTGTTAAATTTGGATATAAATAAATATTAAGATCTGTATATCTATAGAACCATTGTTGTATCAATTATGTATTAAAAATAGTGAAATTTATTGTAAATAAAGATTCAGTATAGTCATATTTTGTTAAGGTAGCAGGTCACATAAAAAAAATAGAAATTTTGTCAAAGGATATTTGAATTTTTCACGATTACAATGCGTGTACCTACAATATTATTTCGTGAGAGAAAAATGTGAAGATTTCTGTTTTGTGAATTTTACAGGGTATTTTATGTTTACCTATATCCGTAATGTGAATTAGAATCAACTAGAAGATAGCTCATTTTTCATATAAAATGCAGATTTTTCTCAAAAAGGCAGTAACAAGTGCGCAGGGGATTTGAGCCATCTTTACGTAGAAAGTTTATATTTATGAACTGCATCTGAAAATATTTTGATTAGACCGCTTTCTGTCATTATATAGTCGTTTCTCTTCTGTATTTTTGAATATTCGCAGGTGACATCAAATAACATCCTGTTATTTGCTAAGCTCTATGTTATTGAGTTGTTAAATGTCTATATTTAAAAAATACGGCGCCCTTAAACAGTGGATTTGTACATATAATTATCAAATTTCTATAACATCCATTGTCATTTTTAGAATCCTCTCGCCACTGGTTGATACTAGATTTTACTTTTGATTATTAAAATAATTTGGTACAACTATATCAAAGATATTTACAAAATGTATTTGCATTTCTTTTTTCAACAGTCTTATTTCTTAAAGGATATATTTCATAATTCTTTTTTCCTGTAGATTTTTTTCAATACATCAATTATTAAGTCATACCTACGTATGGTGTGTGTTACAAACGAACAATAAGTATTTTTTTCATTAGGGAATGTAGCTTTATTGGTTTATTTTACGCCTTCGAGGTATAAAGGGCCCTCGAATAAAAGGAAAAATTAAATTAATTAGGGGGGTCGAGTTTTATGAAATTGTACTTAGAACATCGTAATAAGCATAAAATGTATCAAATATGTTACAGTAGCATTCAGAACAATATATTTGGATGAGTACGTGAACATAACTATACTTACTTATTTTATAACTTTCTTGGATGTAGAACGCTAAATATTTTTTAAAATTCTTAAATGGTACATGAAAACATATGTAGATAAAAGTATCTTTAAATGCATACTTTTGCAAATAATTTTTGTATTCTCATTTTCAAAAACTTAGACTTAGATTGCATAATCAGGGTCCAGATATATGTTTTATTTCATACTGTACTGTAATGAGTTATTTCCCGGACTCATTAATAATAACTCATTACAGTACTCAATCCGGAAAATGTTTACTTCCTGGACTGCTTTAAAAAAACACAATATTTTTTAAAAGATTTTATCTTTAAAACTACAAAATCAAGCCTATAAAAACCATCAGCATAGACTTGAGCATCAAATATTTTTCTCACATTGTCACAGGATTTATCTTTTTGGAGATATCCAAGAAGTACGCCAAAAGGATATTCTCATTCAGGCCGTTATCCACCTTATAGGTTTTTCTCCACACGTTGAAGAGCTGGTATTCCTTCTCATAACGAGAAGAAGACTTTGTAACCACCAATTTACTGGTTGGTTCGGCACATTTTAGCTCGATTTCTTCAATTTTTTACGAAAATTATCACAAAATACGCACGGGATGACAAACTATCAAATTTGTTATTTTTGTTTTTACATAACTAGTTCTCGCCTAGAAATTCCTGACTCGGCTCCTTCGTCGCCTCGTCCGTAAACATCTAGATTTGTACTTTAATATACCATTTCCCGGCCTTGTAACGTAAATAACTATATTGGTAGGCATGCCTTCTACTTATGAACGTATTGAAGATTGCCTATACACATTATTGGATATCAGTCTTGTTTATATATAATACAGTTAACCAGCCAAACTTAAGAGTAAAAACAATAGACGGCGATACTCTTTTGAAATCCATGTCATCCTTATTTACACAATAAATAAAGGCGACTTGGATCTTAAAAGAGCTTCGACATCTGTTATTTTTATTCCTAAGTTTGACTGGTTGACTAACTATATTATATACAGGGACACTATGGACACTATGGACAGGGAACTATGACAGAACAAATATTTTGAGAGGGAATAGGGAAAAATAAGATTTAACAGAATCATCTATTAGCAAATTTCCAAACCTATTTATAAAGCGAAAAAAAAATGTTTTCCAAGAAAAACGCGAAAAATTTGCGAAAAACAAGTACTGAAAAATTATTTTAAACTAATCGAGTACTGTAACCGTTTGCAATATTTTTTGACTTCTGCAGACGCCATCTGTAGGCTACTAATGAAAGGTGCACTTCACGGCGATACATTTTTAAACTTCTTGTGTTGTTGATGAATTAAATTCTGTTAATACTAGTAATAGCAACAATATTAACAGTAATCAACGATGCTTGCATAACTTAATTAATAATATTTTAAACTATAACATCCCAAGATGTTTACAGTGGTCTGTAAAAATGTTTGTTAGACCCTTAGAATATAACAAAGTTTCGCATATTCTTTGAGGTTTGAATAGTATAACTAGCGATACAGTATTATAGGTTATATTATTTTAGAACAGTTAATGACTAATTTTAAACGTTTTATAGTAATTAAATAAAGTATTTTGGATATGTTAGTGGATAATTATAAAGAATCTGCAAGGAGTGAAAATGTAGTTTTGGTAGTGTGCAACGAAAAAACGAAGAACGAATACAAAATACTGCAGCCAACCGGACTAACTGTTATCTATCAGGTACTTAGGCATTATTATTATTAATAATAAAAATGTTTATATTAGTCATTTCTACACTTGACAACGCTGCAAAAACGACCGCATGGTAGGTGACATTTCTAGTCATCTGCGACGATGATTGATTGTCATAGGCACCGACTTTCCGTAGGAAAAGAGGGTTTTGCCTCATTTTTTTTAAACATTGAGCTAGAATTCCGAAATAAGTTTTATATTGTCTTTTAGACCTCCCTGAGCAAGTGGTTAAAGTTTTTGTACTTAATCATAGTTAACCCTGTATCAACAAGGACACAAACACGATATACAAAGTTAAAAGCGTCTCAACGTCACTATTTACAAATCGCGCCGCCGTGAATATTGTCGCTGTGTAATATTTGTGTGTTTACAGTAATTTATAGATATCCATAGCCAATATATTATAATGTTACTGGATGTAATAAATTGATTATATGATAAGTAGTTAATGATTCTTATTTGTTGCTTATTACTTTCAAATTTTTACTGAGCCACTGCCTTACCTGCCTTATCGTACTGCACTATATAATTTTGCCATTTCTAATGAAATTAAGTTAAATTACAACAAATGTAGGTACTTTATACCATATAGTAAACATGTAAACATTAACATATTAAAAACAAAACTGCTATTTTCACCTATTTAATTTGCTTAATATTCTATTTCGGTACACATTATACGAAAATATTCAAATGTAATGTCTCAGTTAAGATAATCAAAGGATTTATATTCATGATTTTCCAAATCACAAAATTGTAGGTAACGAAAGGTAGCGGTATCAGTTATCTGTCAATAAATAACGGTTAATTGTTAATAAAGAGAGCCTAATGCTAAAGCTGGTGAAGTACTAAGGGTCATAATTATAAATAAGTATTAAATCGGACTATGGTGGAAACTTAATTAGCATAAACCCTATTCTAAAACGACCCGAAAATTATAAACTAAACACTGACTTAATTGCACGGCGGTTGGGCGCTGATTACATAAATTACAATTACCGATAGCTAACTAAAATATATAGGACGTATTCCCATGTATTTGCGTTGTCCTAAAAGTTGGTCGGGATGGAATAAATTTAAATACATCAAATTACCCCGCGTTTAATGAAAATATATAAATTACATCCCATGTAAATGCCGTAGGAACCTTGTTTAGATCTCATACTGGTACGTATACCAAATCCACATGATAGATAAACAATACAGTACGAAATGGATGTAATACAGCCATTTTTAGTAAAAGGAAAGCATTTAATGTAATATATAAGCGTACATTCGTATATTTGTTAGGAGTAAATTTATGTTTGTTTATATTACGAATAAGAGATATTAGACAAATATTTTTTTAAAATTTTACTGGTCCAACTGCTTGTATGCCACACATGTGCTGAAAAAAAAACTAAGAGCAAATTGCATGATTTTTCCAAATATGCGCAGAAGAATTTTACTCGGAAAGGCGTTTGTCCTGGACAATTTCGGGGATTAATAAGCCTAAAAACGATATTTAAAATTTTATTCTGGCCACGCCCCCAGAAAACGGTGGCCGGCATACCGAAGACCTGTGACGTCAGATGACATTCGCACGTGTATACCTCATTCTGATTTATATCTGTAAACGATTTTAATTTTCGAATAACGTAGTACAAACGTTTAAAAGAGTTTTTGATTTGTGATGTTATTAAATGTCATTGTGTTAAATAGGCATTGGCATTGAATACAGAAAATAGACTCGTAAACGGAGCACATCGGGCAAATGGAAGAAGTATTGCATTATGCCATTATGTATGAATACAGCTTAATAACAATAATTCACGAAGAAAAACGTTAAGCTTTCCAGCATTGCAACATTATTTGTGAAGACCACTTTAATGTAAGTTTAATTCAGTCGATCATAGCCATTCATTCAAAACATGCGTGATATTGCATGTCTTGAGTAGAAACACAATCAACGTGTTAATATTTGTGCGTCAACAGCATCGATCTTTTTGTGTCTGAATGTTACTGGTGAGCAAAAATTTTTACATCAACCCCATGAACAGGAAAGAAGAGTAGTATTAGCAGAGCCAAGCAAGCTGATACTCTCTTCGTAAGCTGACATCCATTTGACGGGACAAAGAAGACATCGTCTATTATGAATTGTAATCGAATGTAAGCATTGCTGTTGAGGTTCACAGTTAACAGTAATCAGTTTAAATGAGCAATAAAAAAAAGGACAGGGTAGACATCATCTAGTGATTGTGTTACTTGGTGCAACATTACAACAACTACAGAGAAGCCTGTTTGGAAGATTATTTCACATTTGTCATATTCTCCCGATACTACTCCCCTAGATTTCCATTTTTTCCGTTCTTGGTCAAATTATCTTCTTCAGTGGTTACGTGACGTTTCAAAATTGGCTTGGCGAATTTTTCATCTTCCAGCACCAAATTCTTTCAGTAATGGAATAGAATATCTGTCAGAACATGAAAATAGAAGTTACTCGATTAGTGTTTCTATTTTCAATAAAAATCAATACAGTAGGTAATAAAACACATTGTATACAGTAAAAATAAAATATTGTGTTATACTTTCTGATCTGATTCAAATCAAAAAACAAAAAAGGAATAGCCTAATATTATCAATTTAATATGTCAATGTGTGGAAATCGTTCTTGTGAATTATACAAGGTGATTCAGATTTTTTTTAATGTACAGGGAACTCTTACAAATACAATTTTGTAAAAGTAAAATCAAAAAGAGCAGTTTAAAAATGATTTAAAAACACACCTGTGCACGGAACTGGAAATTGGTACACTGTAAAACCTGATAAGAAATTCGCAAGGAAAGAAATAAATTGCATTTTATAACACCTATTTTTATACAACAAATTCAACTGCTATTGTTATTAATTATTAATACAATTAATTTGTAGTTTTATTAGTAAAATAGTTTGACTGCCTGATGTTATATATAACAAAATTTTGGTCCCGTCTTACCCAATTTCTACAAACTAACACAAATGTTCCTGCTTCTTGTTCGTTTTGAACTTGATACGTTTACGTAAATCATCAATAGTGTCCACTTGGGTGCAATATACTTCATTTTAAAAAAATCCAGACAAAAATAAGTCCAAATGATTTAAAGTCAAGAGATCGTGGCGGCCATAGTACCAGTCCTCCTCGTCCAATCCCTTAGTATTAATGTTTGAACACGCTGCACATGGTACGGATATAATTGAGTCTCGTGTATGATAGCTACACTTCTTCAATACGCCGTGGACGCCCTGGACCTCCATCTCTTCCACGATTCTGTTGCAAATTTCCTGTGTCACGCCAGCGTTTGCACTACACTTGCACTCACTGCATACCGTTGTAAAAGTAGCTCCATTTGGCAAATATTTATCGGGAAATTGTTCTTTTCACTTCACCATAAATTTAAACGATATATATATCAACTGCGATTTGCTATACCCGTAGGCCAACTACTAGAACTTATTTTTTTTTTTGGAAACCATAAGGATTTTACAAAAACTCTATTTTTTATGACGCATCTATTCCCAAATTTTTTTAGAACCACCCTGTATTTATAATTGCTATAGTATAAACGATATACTCATCGTCAGTAAATTTTTTTGCTTTATTATTTAAATATTACGAGTTGACCCCTTCTTCTTACATGTTACCTAATAGACGTCCATGTCAAAACACACAGGTATCACATTATATTTTTTGCGATATTAGAAGACTGTCGTCCTGGTTCAGAATGTGAAATTGTATCTTAGACTAAGACCCGCAATAATTTTACCCGTCACGTTCGATAGTCCCGTCGTAATCTAATCTGTCTAATCCTTGATGTTTCAAGAGGAACGAAGGTTAATATGTATTTAAGAAGAACCTGCTGACACAGTTATTGAGTTTATGACACGTGTGCGTGTCGCAAGATCACGTGTCGCCCCCAACTCATCAATTCATGTCAAAGGCAGGAAACAGTGCTGAATACAGAATGGCTAGCTCATGTTTCTTCCTTAGATACAAGAGGATTCCAATTCGCGGTTGACTGCTTGAAAAATATAAATAAATAAATCAATGCTTGGGCTACGGATTTTATCAATTTATTTTGCTTCACACTGCTGACCAGATCGGGCTTTTCTTGTTCCCGTTCCCGTTATAATTTTTCACTGTTTCACCACGTTGCTGGTATAAATTCGGAGAAAATACGTTCTTAATTCACAGCAAAACCACGATACCCTGACACGAATTTGTAAGCAATTGAAATAAATGAAACTAGTTTTATTTTGAGCATATCTAAAAGGTTCAACAGAGCGAAACTAAAATTTTACCGCTGTCAAGTGATGATTAATGATTATGCAAATTTTAGAACGTATTTTATTAAAATGTTAGAATTCCGAATTTCATAAATGCTTTATTTTTAGTTTCCATTTTCAGTTTCAACAGATAATTAGTAGTAACGGTCGCCTATATTTGGAGACTTATTTTTTAAATATACAAGTTTATATTTATTATCTTCCTAAGTTTCTAATATTTTGAAATATATTATCATTATTATTATGTCTATACTAAAATATTGATGTAATTTAAACGTTAGAAACACCTGTCAAGATCATGAATCATTACAGATTAAAAACACTTATATCATGAGACTTGAGTTCACTATATTTATTATCTTCGATAGTTTATCCAATTGTGATAGATTGAAATGACTTTATTAACTGCATAATAACAAATAATATTTTATTCACTCGTGACTTATTTTTTTAAAATCACTCTATTTTTACAGCACTGCAATTTGATTAAGAAACTTTTATTATTAAAATACACCAACAAAATACCCAGTTAATCTTTATAATTAATATCAATATTGCATTTCTTTAAATCAGTTGAGACTGATGCTACTACCGACTGGAATGGATACTTGCTCCAAAACACGTTAAAAACAGTGTTTCTTACGATTTCATAGTTACCTTGTAACTTATCTTCTAATATTTAATTAATTCTGCTAACTACTACCACTTCAGAACGCCCAAATGTATCAAATGAAGCCCCTTTGCCTAATATATATTTTTTTAAATTTTATTTTAAATTGACTGCTTTATACAGGGTGTTTTGCAAGTCGTTACAATAATTTTAAGAGGTGATAGAATACCTGATTTTGAGTCGATTGAAACAAACATACCTACATTACATTACAATATTTGTGATAAATAATTTTTTAACACTTTTTAATTTAACCGTGCTTTTCTACAATTATTGAAGAGTAGAAAAGAAACAAACCTTTTTATAAACAAATATTTCCATACTTTTTTATTAGGAATGAATGGATTATTTAAATTATTGAACCAATAAAATCCATAGTAGCTTCGTTACTTACCTAGAACTTCATAAACATGGATTTTCTACTGCGGATAGTTAAATTTAAACGTGGATTTTATTTAAACCTTTGTGTATAGGTTTGCTCTTAGGAAAAATTTTTTGATAAACATTCTAAAATTATGGAAATTAATCTTAACACGTTTAAATATACAGGGAGCGCATTCACCAAAACAGGACAGTCGTCAGTATGTAATAGAAATGGTTTAAGAAATGAAGATATTTGCACTTTATTTTACACTTTAACTGAGATTCGAACGTATAGTTTTACAGTTGATCTACATTTGTTATGGAAACTAAGGGCAATTTAATAGAAACATTGCTTTTCCTTTTTACGCTGTAACTTTAAATTAGCTTTTAAGATTTGAACAATTGAAATAAATATTTGGTTTTTTGAATCCTCCGGTATTTTAATAACTTTAATATTTACTTAAGGTTGCGTTGTTAGCAACTGCCTTCATTTCTTTAGCCATTTTTATTACATACTAAACGGCTTTCCTGTGTTTTGGCGAATGCGCTCCCTTCATACTTAACGTGTTAAGATTAATTTCCCTAATTTTTAGAATGTTTATCAAGAAACTTTTCCTAAGAATTAAAAGAGCATTGCTTAGGTAAGTTTTTAATAATATCTGAATAAACCTACACACAAGGGTTTAAATAAAATCCACGTTTAAATTTGACTCTTCGCATTTACAAAGTAGAAAATCCATGTTTTATTGGTTAAATAATTTAAATAATCCATTCATTCCTAATAAAAAAAAGTATAAAAGTATTTGTTATGAGAAGGTTTGTTTTTCTTCTACACTTCAATAATTGTAGAAAAGAACGGTTTAATTAAAAAATATTAAAACATTAATTATCACAAATATTGTAACACTTGGTAAACAGGTATGTTTGTTTCAATTAACTCAAAGTCAAGTATTCTATCACCTCCTAAAATAATTGTAACGACTTGCAAGACACCCTGTACAGCCTTCCACGGCAGAATCAGAGCACTATGTGCCCAGAATACTCATGTGCACTTTCAATTCCAAGAAACTCTGCTACCTTTCGTGCCATCTTAGAGAATGTATTCTAACCTACAGGCACTGTGCATTTTTGATTTTTATAAGTTAAAAAGAACCGTTGATGTGGTACATAAATTCTTGGTCAATTGCATGGATTAGTTCTATTGAAAACAGTGAATATTCTTCATTTGTAAGTCTTAGTATTTGGAATTGTGACAACCAATATACTTCATGTATCTTCAATACCATCGATAGATATAGCTACAATTTCTTCAATTCTACAACCTCCAGGAACTCCCATAATTAGGACCACCTTTACCAATAAATAATTGATATCAGGAGCCGTACCTAAGAATGTTTGGTGATTATCGACAGATAGATGAGTAGATCAGACTTGGATATAGCAACATATTTTAGAAATTAAAAATATCATAGCTCCTGAATGTATTTTTATTTAAATCTGTTCTGATTCTTTAATATTTGACTGCTGGTATTTATTGTTTGACACTTGAAACGATGAAAGAAATGGCCAATGAAAGTTTCATTGAGCCAAAGTCTCTATAACTAGTTCTACCATAAACGCATTAACAGAAGAAAAAAGTTATAAAACCGCGAAATAATTCAGCAGTGATGTTTCTCTGGAGAACTCATATCTAATACATTCGGGCACAAATGAACAATAAAGCACAATCCGTTCTGAACAATGGCTGTAACGCGACAGATCGACTACCAGTTACCCTTATGGATCGCTGATTCACAATAAATGATTTAGCAGAGTTGTGAAAATATGGAAAGTGGGTTGCCATGTATCGACTGGGGAGAACGGTCAGCAGGGTCCCTGTCCATATTTACAAGGAAATACTGAAAGGGGATTTCCTTTCATGAACGATGGCGTCAGTTTTTCATTCAGGATACACTGTCACATGTCTGCACTGCAGTCTTTTTATCATAAACGTGTCCTCTTGTTTTGTCCAAATTACGAATTTACCTACTCTCTTCATAACCTCAGCATTTTATTTAGTTTTTTAATAAGCAACAGAAACTATAATTTTCAGAAAATATTATTTTTATTTCATATATAAATTATTTGTCGTAAAGTATTTCTTAAATGAAACGTATAAATCACGCACACATAAATAATATATCTTAAACTTGTGGAAAACTAAAAGTAACAAACTTTTGACATACCATTATTCGTTACATTGGATAACAAAAATAAGATACCTTTAAGGCTATAGAGAGCAAATAATAGAGAAACTTTCAAGTTCGGGCGTATATACTTCAGTTTCAGTGCTCATATAGAACGGCTCCTATCAGCAAGAATCGTTAAACTCTAAACTTCTAGTATAAAAGTAAGATCTAATTTTTACGATAGAAAGAAAATGTTGCTATCGATTATATTCAGTGTACTCAACTTTTCCCAAACACAGTTACATATAAAAATCTTTTTCTGGAGTTAATTAATTAATAACGGAATAGTTATCTAGTGTCGTAGACAACAATGAATTCTTCCTGTTTACGTTTAATATACCTGTTGTAGCTAAAATAATCATGTACGTACTCAAATCTCGACATATTTGAATGTACATATGAACATATTTCCTTAAAATTTGGTGGTGCCGATCGCACTTTCGGTCACATTTTATTCTGTAACTTTTTTTTAAGTTTGGTGTTCCCATTTTAAGTCACGTGATATTATTTAAAACTTTTAAACTTTTTTACTTAAAATAAATATTAAAATGTCGAAATCTGAATCGAAAAACATATTAAATTTTTCCGAAACATACATACATGAAGGTCATACGGAAAGCGGTACGATATGATTTAATAAGTGTCAATGTGTGACCGTTATAGTGACGTGTATATATATTTTTTGGTTATTCTGGTTATTTTAGTACACTTATGCAAGTGGTTACATATTGTGGGGCTTAAGCTTGGGCCGACGATATAAAACTGCAGTCATTCTTTAATTATATGGATTATAACCATAATTACGGCAAAATATGTTAATTTTGATTCATTCTCTTTAAGATACACATTTTTTTTATTTATTTAGTAGAATACCAAAACGATGCCAAACCTATTATAATATACCGGGTGACTTATAATTCACCATACCACGTACAGGGTGATTTATTTTACCCGTCTTTTAGTGCGAAGCCCCTGATTTAAAAGAAATAATCCTATATTCATCGTATATTCTCTTCATATTCTTTTGTTACAGCATTTGATAGTTCAGATAACCTTAAATATTCTTAGATTTTATTGGCATTTTTTTTGCCTTTCATTTAGATAAATTATTCTGTAGGTATTTAGATACAAGTTGGTCTGGTAAACTAGACTTCGCTCGTTTTAAATTGCTAAATTCACGGTTGGTTAGTAATGATTAGAGTCTGGCTGGATGTCAACCATGTGGTGCCCTATATTATAGATCTTTCTTTGAACCTGCCCCACCTTCAGTGTTGCTAGCAGGTCATCCAAGTCATACTGCTTAGTTATAACTGGATTTTAGATATGTATATTCTTTAATTTAGTTTGAATTAATTACCAACAATAATTGTGATGTTTGGGTGCGTCACAGTGCTATTAACCAATAGTAAATATTGTGTATATATAGTGCAATGTATTCTAAAGCCTTTTGTTCTTATGGATGCGAAATTTGCGAATATTTGCCTGATTTATTTAATGGTGGGAAAAATTTCTACTTGTGAACTAACATGTTCTATCATTTCTATCATGAAACATGGTAGATTGTCAGAAACTCAAAACATACTTATTAAGACCACATAATAAAGCAATAATATTTATACTGTTTTGCAAAATTTGTAAAAAGTTGAGATTTTCCTGCTATAAGGAAAAGTCATGCAAAAATTCGTGAATTACGCGTCCATGTGGACAAGGCTTAAGTGTTAAAGTGTGATATCCGAGAAGTGCGCATCAGGTAGGTGTAAGTCGGTGGTGGTGGGCCATTGCCGTTGAAAAGGACGGCATTCTAATTTGTGGAGAGGATGGCATGGGGGTACATTTGTAGTAAACTGTTAATGTGCACCTATCACTCGACGTCAACTTATTTTTGATAATTTTGTGTTCTTTTAACCCTTCTCAAGTGGCACGCCTAGGTAATGCAATAATGCAATTCTCACCTCCCGTACTCATCTCTGTGCTGTGAATTAGTCACTCTCTATTATTTTCGACCTTGGGCAATTGATAATACAAGATAAAAACTTTGATAATACCATAATAGTCAGGAATTGGTTTCAAACTGTTAAATATATTCAACCAGTTGCAAATGTATTTTTAATGCATCTAATCAAGAAACGAACATTTCTGACAGGTTCAAACAAGTCCCAGACTCTTGTGGAAACATACCTTTAGTTAATGAAATATTAACTAATTAATAGCACTAACATTTAACTTACCTTTTTAAAATTTTCTCCTGCACCCTTCTTTTACACATGGGCGTGCGAAGGCAAATATAAATAATGTGTCAAATATTTCAGTGCCGTGTCCCTACATCACGTTTTATCCAGTGCTCGGTGAATCACAAATCGAGAAGTATTATCGAATCCACCTCTACATATCGAACGTTCAACGTGCCTTTACAGATTACTGGTTTGATATTCCACTCCTATCGGCGTTATTTTCGGACACAATGGAAAACACTCGTATGAACAAAAACCTTCACTCGATTTATCTGATGCTTTCCTATGGTCACAGCCAGCTTGCTTCATTCGCTTTTAAATGTTTTTGCCGAAAGTAATGATGTATGAATATGATCGATCGGCTTTTCTCGTTGATAACATGTTACAGGTTACGTATACAACTTTGTTTTGATAACTGCCAGTTATTCGCATTGTGGAAGGACTGTTCATATCGTTAAAGACAAACTCATTACGTTCTGTGTGTGAAAAAACACTTATATGATTATTGAAAAAGTTCTTTGCAAGAGAAATAATACAATATTTAATAAAATTTGTTTAAAAGTCGATTTGCTTCAATCTTTGAACAATTAGATCTACGTTAATTATGGGATGGGTGACTGTATCTAAGGCTTTCAGCACAGTCTGCCATAAAAAACTTTTAAGTACATTAATATGTTATGGAAAAAATATTTAACCTTTTGAAAAGTTATTTAAATGACAGAATTCAATACGTTAAAATTGATGGAAACAGTAGTGATACCGCAAAGGCCACATATGGAGTACCACAGGGGACAGTACTGCGACCATTGCTATTTTATTTATAAATTAATAGTTTTTTATTATTAAATATTAACGATACAGTAATAAGTTTTGCAGATACTGCAATTTTATATGAAGCAGATTCCTGGAGTGAACTGAAACATAAGGTTGAGATAGAATTCGTAAAAATGAAGAAGTGGTAGAATTGTAGAAAAACTGCATATATGTCTTTTCCTACTCTAGGAACTCACCTGAAGCCAAATTACAGACATACTTACCTGATTTGAGTCATTTGATTTGAAAATTGAAAACACGTACAAATGGACCATTTCCACTTCAGTGTATTTTCTGTAGAAGAAAATTCTCTTTAGTAAAAAATAATGTTTTGAATTTGAATCATAACAAATTGTGTCTCACTTCTAATCTATGCAGGGCCATGAGAATCGAGAAATGCTCGTATTATTATCATTTTTTTTTGTTTGACGGTGAGTCAACTGTGAAAGTTTGTAGAAACAACAATGTTACATGCTGTATGAATACAATTTTATTGTACAATTTAAGATATGACAAAACGTTTTAACTTTTCTGAGATTATATCAAAAATAACTACATAATACTTACAAGTAAATAGCTCTAGTCACCTACAAAATAAAGTTATGGACCTTAAGTCGTTATTGTTATAACCGGTCCATAAAATATAAAGTATAGAGTTGTAAAGTTTATAAGGGCATAAATTCATAATTTTACAAGAATTAGTGCAGTTATACTTAGAATTTTTAAAAACATAAAAACGAATGAAGCCATCTGACTGCATTGAGTACACCTATAAGTATTTCTATAGTAAAGTTAACATTGTTTCAAAATTTATTATCTGCTTTTAATAATTTTGTCAATTGATTTTTACATTATAAATTCGTTCATATATTTGACTAAATCTTCATTATGTAGGTAGATACTTTATAAATGAAAAACTTAACTAGACGAAATCGTAAACATTTTTTATATTTTATAAAGTTTGTCAGGATAAAAATTTTATTAAATTTCAATATTTAAACCCTCCTTTTCCAGATCTGAGTGTCGTAGGTATACTCCGTTCAGCAATTCATATGAGTTTTAAATTGTGATGCTTAAAATAAAATACAAGAAAATTTCAATTATAATGAAATAAATAAATGTTATAGTTCAGGTGTCAGAGATTCTGTTGACAGTACTGAGGGTTTCAGTTCTATCGCTTTTTTAATGCTTAAGAAGAAGAAAATTAAAAATGGGTACCAAAATTCGATGTATTAATATTAATTAAAATTTTTACAAATATTTTCGAACGTACCAATTAAAGGAAAAAAATATAGAATACAAAAATATTCCTAACTAAATTCTGCAAGATTTTTTTTAATTGCGGCAATAGTAAACGAGTGAACCTGACGCTTCACCTCACAAAAAATATATCGATGGAGAAATTTTATTTTTCGTATTTGAACACTGAATGAATGACTTCCTTTTTGGTAAAATAAAGAATAGATTGTGCCATTTGAATATATAGAAATGTCATAGAATAATGGAAAGAAATTGTAACCGACCGAAATCAAGTGGAATATTTAAATCGTTGTTTATTCTTTATATTACATAAATTTGTTTTCTTTTTTGCTTTTTACTTTTATAACGTTAATCATGATGATGTAGCGTTGGTAGCTTTATTCTCTACTTTCTCTATTTTCTTGAATTTCCTCAGCGTCTGCAGTTTCATCTTCATTTGCCTCATCTGATAATGCAGTTGTCAGGAAATTTTCCCCATTTTGTTGCTTCCAAATGAATTTCTTTCCAGTTCTGGTGATAAACTATGTACGCATGCTGGTCAAATCACTACATTTTTATTACAGAAATTGTTATCATGTTATTGAATAGAAAATAGACCGTGCATTTAAGACATTTTTTTGAACTCTATATTTTTTTCCCTAAAAATAATATTTTCGGAACCTAACCTAACTCCTGTTTTAAAAAAATATATATGTTGCACAACAAATTTTGTCGCCCATATTAAATTTAAAGATATTGTGATGTTCCCAAAATGATTACCTATTCAAAATATTAATAAATTACCTTAATAGGATAAGTAGTACCAGTGGCTTGCCAGCTGCAGTGGAGACGGGCTGGGTAAAATAGAATTTAATTTGGAGCGCCACTTGGTTTACGCTGATACCACACACTATAGTTTAAACCAAGAAAACTAAGGTATAAATGTTCTTTATTAGTTCTATTTTTTTAAGGTAGGTAAGTCGTTAGTTGAAAATCAAATTAATTTATATATTCTAAAATCTTATTTGCCAAACATCTAATAGATCGTATGGAAAATTTATATGCGCTAGACAATTCGGCCAGTTGTTATACGATGGAAAAAAAGGTAAGTACGTATAAGTTCAAATAATTATTAAATAATAAATTATAAATTATAGTATACAATTTACCGTACATGTATACATGCACAGTTCACATACAAGCGATAATATATAGATGAAATAGATATATAGAAGTATATTTGGCAAATGACAATTAAAAAAAAATGTGTGCCGCAGAACTTTCTGCAAAGTACCACCCTTGACTGTACCACGTAGAGCGTGAGTATCACAAAAAAAGGAAAGGAATATATATATATATATAGAAACCTCAAATCAGGTTACAACAGTATTGAAAATTGCATACGTATGTAAAAAAAACATCTTTACCTTGTCAAATATATGACTTAATCAAATCAGAATTTTAAAGGTAAAAGCGATATATCAAAATGGCTTGTAGACTAATGAAATAAACTATAGGTAAGTATCAATAGGCTAAATTAATAATAATAAACTAAATAATAATAAACTAGAGGTAAGTATCAATAAGCTAAAGGATAAATATGAATCTATGTTAAAAAAAAATATATATATATCTAGCAATAACTGATCTAATTTCTAAAGATTATTTACTAATTATTAAAATTAAATATGAAGCAGTAATCGGAAAATTAAATTATGCAAAATATTTGCAAAAATATAGTAATTGCTTAAACATGCAAACTTAGCTGAAGATAGCAAGCATCAGTAGGTCTCGGACGGCAGCAAGCAATCAAGCAAACAAGCAGTAAGTCGAACTACCAGTGGATAGAGAAGCAACTGCGACCGGTGGACGGCTTTTAGACCGATTTGTAGATGTATAAGGTGGAAGATTAAAATAGTAGGTGATTTTCGTGGCGTGGAAAGGCGTTAATTTTTCCGTAGAAGCGGCCAGGAGGCTCCTAGAACTTGCAAACGCAGCTCCAAAAAGATATACCAAAATCCATATCGAAACTGGAACCACCAATTCTTGATAGCGGGCAAATTTTCCCTTATTCAAAAGGATGAGTATACCACTTAAACTGTCAGATGCCTCTAGCGAAATCGTTCCGCAAAAAAACTTATTCTTAGAAATATATTCTCAAAGCGAGACACATAGTTCCACCTACTAGCGAGAATCCGACTTAATAAAAGATTCACAGAAAACTACAACTAGATCATTGGATTTAAATTGATAAGCAAATAAACACATTAAATAGATGTACAAAAAGGGCGATGAAAAATGACTTCGGAATATTTAATACTAATAAATTTTTAATTAAAAATGGATTAATTAGCGAGCTAGCACTAATCTAAGGTGAGTAAATACTAATTAATTCTAAGAGAACACTCGAAATTGGCATACAATAAATTGAGGTAATTGTTGAGAATTAACGAAAATATAATCTAACAAGGTTGTGTTTTGTTTACAAATTAATTGTTTTTTCCTTATTTTCCAGGTGTCTAAGCGGAGGGGAACGAAAAGCAGCGAATTACTAATCCAGAATAAATTGTTGAAGAGGTACATATTTCTAAACTACTATTGATTTCATTAATAAAATTCGGATGTACTAAAATAATAAATTTATTAATCTAATTTTTGTTTTGTTTTAGATGCAGAAGATTTACGAGGAGAAAGTTGTTGCTGAAGTAATGAGATAGCAAAAGATAGAGACTTGGAGCACACTTAAGTATAGCCAGTTATATTGTACTAAATTTATTTATTTAATAAAGGTAGTAGTGCTCAAATTATTTTATTACATCACAAGATCAAAAACAAAAAATAGTTATTATTCGAAAAATCCAATAATTTTCAACCTCTGACGGTTGGATTATTAATAGCTTTTACTTATACAAGGTATATAACTTTCTGAATTAAGTATTCAATTTTAGATAAAAATTCCAATGTGCTTTTTTTGGTTGCAAATTGTGTATTTTAATTTAGTCCACGATACTTCCATTGTATATTAATATTTAGTACGTACTTCATGCAAAGTTCAAAGTAAACATGAAGTTAGCAACCGTCTTCACAAATCTTAATATAATTAATCCCTTCCTGAATAGCGCACCTTTGCATTATTCATCGGATTTATGACGATTGTATAATTGAATTGTGGTATATTATGCCTGAAGCATTTAATATGGTAATGCGACAGAGGAAGCAGCTAGTCCTCTACTGCCCTTTTGAGAATACCTTGTTTCATTCCAAAGATAGATCCGACAAGATAACGAGAGGATGCTGGGATTTGCAGGGAGATATATTTTTTGTATATTGTATGATAAAATTCCGTTTACGTTCTGACTGTTTGAAAAAGTCGTTTATATTTATATTATAGCTTCCTAGAGATATTGCAGTCATACGTTTGTACGCAGAATAAGGATTTTTTTTACAGAAGTTACTACCAAGCAAACTTCTGATATATTGGAAGAGAACTTAGCTATCATAGATAAAATAAAACTCGTCATCACTGTTATATTAATTAATGCATGTACAAATACGTAGGTGGAAACCATAAAACAATAAAAAGAAATAGATAATGAACGGAATTACATTTTTAAGAACTTAAGAAATTTGCGGCATTAATATCAGTTGTGAGTGCAACAACAACGCTCCGATCGTATTCCAATGTCGAAGGATTGTCATCATCTGAAGAAGGCGGACAAATTTTTGGAATTTTATCGATAAATATGCAACCGATTCCACCGACACATTAAGAAAAATTTCACTCCAATTTTGAAACCGCGCACTTGTAAAAGCATCACCAAATGGCCTTTCGTTAATTATAATATCAGGGTGTTTCTTAAATAAGTGTGTTCCTTTAAAGCGATTAGTAAGGATGTGAAAATAAACAATCTTCACCTAGCAATCTGCGATTTAATATACAGTGTGTCTATTTGTATCTGGGTACAAATTCGTAAAAACTTTATTCTTCAAGATAATCTAATAAATATATTTTTCTTTTAAATGACATCGAAACTAGTTTTTAAATCCTACTACAGGTTTTAAGATCGCGATCCAAGGCCTGCTATGATTTTTTTATGCCCCCGAAATTCAATAAAACGTTTAGCGATTTTTTACTTCAAATCTGATAAGGTTGTGTTGTTTTATTAGCGTACAAATTCGTAAAAACTGTATTCTTCAAGATAATCCAATAAATATTTTTTTCTTTTAAATGGCACCAGAAACTGCTTCTTCTGGTCCTACTTCTCCTACAGCTTTTGAAATAGCGATCCAAGGCGTGCTATGACTTTTTATACCTCCAAAATTTAATAAACATTTAACGATTTTTTTAGTGTTCATTTAACAGTTGCAAAATTCAGTAAAATATTAAATTTGAACGGTATGAAACCAGATTTAATTTTCAGTTCTATAGTTTTTTTTTATACCCAAAAACAATATTTCTACATTTTACCCTTAAATCTTTTCTAATGTGGCTAGAATCTATGCTTTACTTTTTTTGAATTTATTTAAAAAATTAACAAATATTAGTATTTCTCAAGTATTCGTGGTAAATAAGTTATTATTTAAAGAAAATTACAAAATAAGTTGGGTAACCTCATTTTCATATTATACAACCTTGTTGTGTTGAGTCTGCAAGTCAAAAATCACGTTCATTCTGAAGTTGGCTTAAATCAAATAAACCAATTATTATAAGTATTCGTTAATTAGTTAATAAATGTTTTATTTATTTATTTTATTATTAATATTTCACACATAGTGGTTTTGAGGGGCTCTGATTTACACCACCTTATCAAATTTTGAATTGCTAAGCATTTACATTGAATTTCAGAGGTATCAAACAATTACTTGGATAGCCACTTTAAAAGATGTGGTAGCGGTTTTCGATACCATTTAAAAGAAAAAAATTGTTGGATTATATTGAAGAATAGCGTTTTTGTACACACATAAAACTTTGAGATCATGTAAGAGAAAGCATTCTGTATAGTTTTTGTTCAAATGTTAGTCTTGATTCACGACATCAGATTTTAAATAAAAAAAATCACTAAGTGTTTTTATTGAAATTCAGGGGTATAAAAAAATCATAGCAGGTCTTGCTCACCGTATTAAAAACCTTAGGATCAGAAGAAGCGGTGTTCGATGCCATTAAAAACAAAAATATTATTATTTTTGAAGAATAAAGTTTTTATGGATTTGTACACTGATAAAAGTAGGCATACGTAAAATAAATGTTGTCGGGAACGTTTTTTTAAATATTTTTTTAATTCCACAAGCATGCTTTCAAGCGGCGATGGAAATTGTCTTTTATGAGTGCCGTCACTCAAGATATCTCTCTAATTTCATCGATTGCAACTAAAATATGCTTTTGAGGATCGGCGTCGTTGACAGTGACCTTCTAAGTTGGTGGACCCTATTTATGGCATAATTCTAATTTTTCTTTAGTTTAATTGGATAATGTGCTACACTTCTGAAAAAAATAAAGATTAATTGAATAAACCCTTGCGTCAAACTCACATCACTATCGCGCATTTTTGTATATTTTGACGTTTTGAAAAACATTTTCGTCCTTAAAAATTGTAAATGTATTAAACGTAAGTCACGTTTGACAGTTTAAAACTTGATTATCTGCTTCCATAGAGATGTTAAATGATTTGTTATTTTATTGTTACTTACTTCTTGATATAACTGTAGGTAGCAATGGTCGTTTAAAATATAAGTTAAGTTAAAAACAAAAATCTTTTTGTTTTCGTCCCCAAAACAAATCAGATACAAAATCAAATGTCATATTTTTTCATAATACGATATTGTGGAAAATATTCATCATGTGTACTAATAAAGTAGGAAATACCAACTATAAACATTTTAAACTGATTTTTGCTACATTGAATATAAATAATTTGAAAGAAATGCTCGTATATATTCAGAATATCAATCTCGGAAAGCTTTAGTTCTGCTTTTAGGCTTCAATCTTATAGTTTCGAAAGGAAGTATATTTTTTATTTTATGTCGAATATTGTAAATTTCATATTCCGAAATGTAGGAAAAGAGCAACGGAAGAGTATACTTAAATAATTCAGTAGGACTATCAAACATTTAGGAATGGGACGGAATACGTACCTTGGAAGGGAGGACTTTATTTTTGTTCGGGCTTTACTTAGTCCTACATTATGAAATTATTATTAACCAACCCTTTTCAAGGCGATGGGTCCGCAAGTCATATTTTTTGTTTTATTACTTCGTCCACTTAACTACAAGGCCTAAATTCGACACTATTAATTATTTAAGATATTTAAAAATTTATTTGGGTTTAATGGATAAATAAAAAGGAATATATAAAAAGATAACGTCTTTATATTTGTGTTATTGAAGAAGTTTTCATCTTCCTAGGCCAAAGGTTCCTGTAAGTTATTTAGTAGGGTATGTACTCGTACGCAGGTATGTTTATGTTCCCCCGACAAAAAATATTTACTATGTATCAGAAAAGTTCATCTAGATTAACGCATTTAAAAGATCTTAAAGAATGACATGATATATTAGCTTCGTGGCGATAAAAACGTTTCATGCAAATTTTACAAAGTGCTTTGTACTAATCTGGAAGCAACTCACATAACTTTATTCTACTTTTAACTTCATTCTAATTTCGCACCAGTAATGAATTCTTAAGTTTTTAATGAACTTTTTTTTTAATAGTTTTTTGAAAAGTTGTACATTTTATAACTAATTTGAGTTACGAAAAGTTCGATTTGTTCTAATTAGTGCGGGAAATATTTTCCCGCACGCAAAACACATAATAATATTTGAAGTAACTATTAATTTATTGTCAACTTAAATCATTTCTAATCATTATTATAAATTTTAACAGTAATTTTTTTACATTTTGTTATGGAAAGCCCTGCACATGTATTTGATGAAGTAGGGGCTGAATTTGTATTTATATTGATCTCTCTTTAACCAAATATTTTTTAGGCTACTTGAAGTTTTTGTTGAACGGAATCCTCTATATCCTTCAGCCACGTTCGTTGCTTTCTATTCACCATGCCTTTTAAGAGTGGTGATGTTCTCCGGAAACAGTGACCTAGCATTCGGCAATTCAAAAATTCTGCAATTTTTTTAGGGAAATCCCCTATAGAATTTATACCAATGCATTTCTATATCCTAGGAACAATCTTAAATGCTCAATTGGTGACGGATAAAAAGAGGATCATTTTCGAAACATCTCGCCATTGACTCTATCGATGTTTCTTTTAGAACTAGTAAATTCTCTTCTCACGTTCGTCTCTGTGTTGAGAATCTCTATCAATATTCATTCTCCCATATCTTTTATATGTTCAAGCTGAAGAAATGTTATAGTTCTTCATGACGGCATGCTCCACTGATACCAATAATCAACACTATCTAAAATAAGAAACAACTTCAATAGAGAGTGTGAAAATTACACTTTACCTTCATCATCAAGTAGATTATATCATCTCTCAACTTTTGATTTTCTTGTAACACTAAACTCCCTGGTCCTATTCTCTCAGAATTCTTGATTTGAATTTTCGAAATTCACAATTTTCAATAAATAATTATGATAACAATAGTTATTTAAGTTATTTTCAAAACACTATTAAAAAATCATGTGTTCAACTTGTAAAATGAGTCTTTTTTGCATATGACGGAAAATATGTCTCCTCGTATCTACAGATTTCAGGTAAAATAAGTTATGACCATCAGAATTTTTTTTTTTATCAATAGATTTTTTTCTTGAACCTGTTTTTGTTCCTGGTACCTACACTATGTGATATCACGTAGCTACAATTATTGATCGTTCATATAAATGAGATTTCTCGTATGTATAGTAAAAAGTTCGGAAATTTTAATGGTGAAATTAAAATCATCCACAAATAAAAAAAATGTATTCAAACTTAATGCTCTTTAAAAACAGTTTTGTGGTTCTTATGTAAAGCTTGAAACCGATATATATTTGGTAGACCACTGACGAATGACTATGGCTAGTTTTTCAGGTGTGCTAATCGAGGCAATAACCTGCAGAGTAGTTGTTTCCTGAAATTCCGTTTTGCAAATATTGCTATCGCCACCACGCGAGAAAGCTTAACGGCTTTCAATACTATAGGCGGCTACGGCATATACGATGCTTTACTGCTTCGTCCTGTCAGACATGAAGTGGCTAGTGGCCACTAGATGTAGCCAATTACATTTTACGACTTTAATTATTGAATGTTGATTGTAAAAACGTTATAGTTTCCAAGAAAAAAGTTATTGAATTTCTAGTAGTTTAAATCGCTGCACTACTGCAGTTTCTATCTAGGCGACTTCAAATATCCGATTACTTATCGCATTAATTTTTTTCTAATGCAAGTATTTACATTAGTTTTTCAAATGTCAAAAATGGCTTAAGCTAGTTCAAAACGGTGAGCGAAAATTGAATACATATTTAATTTTTGTAATACTCGTATAATTCCTACAGACAAGTAAATCGCATAGACATAAATATATATTATAGCGTCAATGCGTATCGTTCTATGCATTTTAATCACAAACGATATTTTTATACTATATCAGATATATATTATAGCTCACCGTCCGTAATTAGCTTTACGTCTGTAGCAACTCGGAGTTGATTGATATCGTTTTAATTTATGAAGTGAAAATGCTTTAACAGAACGATTTCCCGGTAATCATATTCCAAATGCAGATACTTTTACAGTGGTGTGTAGTGAGTGCAAGTGTAGTGCAAATGCTGGTGTGACACGGGAAATTTTCAGCCGAATCGTGAAAGAGATGGAGGTCCAGGGTGTCCACAGCTTATTGCAGCAGAGTGGCGTATCATACACGAGGCTCAATTATATCTGTACCATGTACACTCTGTCCAAGCATTAATACCAAGTGATTGGACGAGGAGAACCGATATCATGGCCGCCACAATCTTTTTACTAAATCATTTGGACTTATTTTTGTGGGGATATTTAAAAAATAATGTATATTGCACCAAGTGGACACTGTTGATGATTTACGTAAATGTATCATATACTCGCGAAAAGAATTCAGACGACTTACGTCATATGAACAAATGAATGATTCATTATATTTTCATCAAAATATTTAAGAAACTGCCACTGATAGTAATAAAACTATATACTACACCAAAAGTTTGCATTATATATTGCAAAAAATGATTGTTGTTAACGCGACCAAATATCGAAAATTACGTTGACAATAAAAACAAATGTGTAACGTCAGCCGTGACGTAAGACGCCTGAATTCTTGACGCGAGTATAGGTGCTGCCAATAACTTACAAGTTCAAAACGGACAAAAAGCAGAAACATTTGTGTTAGTTTATAGAAACTGGGTAAGACAGGCCTAGAATGTTGTTGTAATATCAGGTACGTCAAACTATTTTACTTATTTAAATGACAAATTAATTATATTTATAAGTAATAACAAAAGCTGAAAATGACCTTAGAAAATACTAAATCCAAAGTACGAATAAAAGGTGAATGTTCGGAAGGCTTTACTATTGATACAGGACTGAGACAAGGAGACCCACTCTCAACGCTTCTTTTTAATTTAGTACTAGAAAAGGTCATAAGAGATAGTCAGTTGAACAGAGAAGGACATATATTGTTTAAAAGTCATCAAATTGTAAGTTATGCAGATGACGTGGCTATTATTGCTAGAGATAGTAAGGAATTAGAAGAAGTAACGAGACAACTTGTGGAGGAAGCACGTAAAGTGGGATTGCAGATAAATCAAGAGAAATGTAAGCTTTTGGGAATAGGAGATCAAAAAAAGAATACCAATTTTAAATTGAGAACAGAGCATGGAGAGATGGAGTTTGAGGAAGTTCAAGAATATGTGTATTTGGGGGCGCTAATAACAGCTAACTGTGATGAGGAACAAGAAATAAATATGAAAATAATAAAAGCAAACACTTATTGAAATCAAAAAATTTGTCCAGAGGAGTAAAATTTAGAATGTATAAAACAATTTTGAGACCCACAGCGCTGTATGGTAGTGAAACCTGGGTTCTCAATAAGAAGTCAAGAGAAAACCTTTTAAGGTGGGAAAGGAAAATTTTAAGGAGAATTCTAGGGGGTAAGAAGACGAAGGAAGGCTATGTAAGGAAAAACAATGAGGAAATATATGCAATGTACCAGGCACCAACAACAGACGAATTTGTAAAAGCCAGAAGAGTACAGTGGCTAGGGCATCTAGAACGTATGGAAGATGAAAGGGCAGTTAAGAAAATAGTAGGGAGTAAACCTAACTACAAGAAAAAAGAGGTAGACCGAGGAAGCGATGGAGAGAGGCAGTGGAAATAGATCTAAGGACGAAAAATGTAACGGATTGGAAAAGAAAGGCGAAGGACAGAATGGAATGGAGGAGAATAACACAGCTTTGGGCCTAGAAGGCCTGTAAACAGCTTTATATATATATATATATATATAATAACAAAAGCGGCAAAAGTAGTTGAATTTGTATAAAAATAGGAGTTGTAAAATTTAATGTATTTGAGTTTTTGTCTGGTCACCGGTTATACGCCTTACCAAGTTTTACAGTAGACAATGTCGTGCGAAAGTTTATTTTTAAATCATTTTTTAACTGCTTTTTTTGATTTTATGTTTTTTAGATAAATTCTGAATCACTCTATAATACTTTTATTAATAAATAAGCAAATTTTCATTACTTTTCATATAAATTATCTTTCAGTGGAAATTAAAAGGCCACATCAGAGCATATTTTTTTGTATACTATTTGGAGTTCTCATTCAGTCTCGGTGAGGAGTTACACGCGGCCTAGGTAAGTAGTGGTGTACTTAAGGCTCGTGTAGCACTATGTATCTTTTAAAATCACAAGGGTGAAGTTTCAACAATGTAAGGAACGTTGCCAGGCGTGCATTACGACCCGGCTGGCCGGATTACACACTACCGAGTTTTACTGTCAGGAGCAGGGATGATGTGTTGACGACATTATGGCAATATGTTGCTATAATACACTAAATATTCAAGTAATTCACAACAAGGCGTGCCAGGGGCTGACCAGATGAATATAACATGACAACGTTATGTGTATTTCGATGCCGTGTAGCCGACTGAACGGGTGCATTATTCATACTCAGCCTTACCGTCCGTAGAAATAAACAACAATGTGTATAAACATGTTCCCTATCTCACTAATGCATTTGTCTGTTTTCTGGACTGGCCGACAAAGAATTACTTAACTTTGCTCAATTAAATTTCACCCCTTTACGACAGCAAAATTTTCATAATAATGAAGGTCTCTCTAGAAGGTGAGAGGCCTCATAAAAAATAAACTGAAGCGTTCGTCATGTGATGTGTTATTTTATTTCCCAGATATGTTGCTACGGTTTCATCAAGATATCGGAATATTTATTTATTATTTACGTAATCATTATAGTAAAAGAAAATTTGAATGCATTTTATTTTTCTACATAGTCTCCACCTTTAGTAATAAATTTTTCCAACCGGATTGGAAGATTTTTAATTGTAATTGTAGCAAGTGTGTAATAATTATTGAATCAAGAAATTTAGATGTTACTAATTATACGCTTTTATTTTGAATCTGCAGATGACTAAAATGGGAACCAGATGTATGTAGTTGTAATCAATATGCAGACGAGTACCATCGCTAGTTGATTACTATTAAATGAACAACATTTTGAATATAAAGAAGGGCACACTTTATATTTCTTAGTATTATTAAGAATACTTACTGTTTGCAATATTGCCCTGCTTTATTACCATGCAGCAAATGTTTAATTATAGATATATACTATTTTTCTTTACTTCATAGGACTAATAAAATACTGAAGTAAAAACAAGAAACATTAAAATATTTTCAAAAAATGTTCTGTTTTTCAAATAAATATTTCAGCAGATATAAATTCGATATAATTAAATATACATGCAATATCAGTATTCCATATACAGGGTGATTCAGTCATAATGACATTAATTTTAAGAAAAGTTAGGAAAAAATGAGTATAATACGAATACGCGATTTAAAAAAAATTGTAAATGCATAATTACGCCGAGAGAAAATATTTTCATACCATTATTTAAACCCCCTTTTCAGACTGTCACTGACCGCTGGCAGCAGTTCAAATCGGTGTTGGCTTGACGCGATGTTGCCAAATTTAAATATTTTTCTATAGTAGTAGCATGTTTATTATGAAAAAAATAAATAGTTTCTTGTAACAACTACATTCTGATGGTTGATATTCTGATCCTGAGTCCTCAAAGAGCTTCTTTTTCATTATTATGTTTTACGTATAAAAAACAATTATTAAAGCTTGTTTATTCACCCTGTTCACAACACAAAACATTGATTTACATTAGTATCATATTATTACCTGAAACAATTTATCCTATGTCCGTATATAGTAAACTATGACCTGATTGATCGCTTGGTCTTGGAATACAATGGTTCAAACTTTAACAAGGTTGCATAGACATAAAATAAAATAGTCCTTTCGATTAAATAAAACTACTGATTATACGTGTACTAAGAATATATTGGCGCATCGGGTTTGAGACATAGAATTTCATAATTTCAGAATAACATGGACATAGAATAGTTTCGTTGTCAGACAACGTCAAAACCGACTACAAATGCTGTTAAATATTTCTGTTTAGATGTTAGTAGAAAACTGAATTGTAAACAATGTCTCCTTAAATGGTCTGCTTGATCTCCTGACTTGTTCCTACTTGATTTATTTCTGTAATGACATTTGATAAATACTATCTACTAAGGGCCAATGAAAGACATGACCGACTTAGGTGTATAATAAATTGTATGTTACCCGTACAGCAATTTTACAAAATACTTTATTAACTGTTTGTGATGAAACAACTGCTAATGTTAAAAATATTAATAATGTTAAAATATAATTTAGACTATTACAGGAAATCAAATTTGTTAACGTTTCTCTGTTGTTAAATAAATAAAGATAGGTATCTCACAATACAAGGACATTTCTTAGACTGTTTATTAATTGACGTTTGACTAACCCCCCTAATTAATGAGGTTTTCCAGATTTTCCTCATTCCTGCACTGAATGGTGCCTACCAACGTTAGTCGTTCCTGGGCGCAAATGCGGTCTGCTTAATAATAATATGCCGCCCCCTCTCCCGCACAAATCTTAGCCTTCTGGATTAATCCTCGTGATTAGAATGAGAGGTAGAGATATTATTATTATTATTTATTGTAGATTTTTTTAAATACCTATAATTTGTTGATCCCAAAAATTAGTCGTATCGGATTGAGACAAGAATATATTTTTTCTTTATTTTTATATTTTCGTTCTTACTATATTTTATGCGAATAAAATATATACGTATTAAGAAAAGAAAACGTAGTTTTTTAGGTTTATATTTAACATTCTGTATATCAAATATAAAGGATTTTCGGATACACGTTATTATAAACTTTTTTAGTTGTTATTTTAATAGTCTGTATTTGACGTAGCAAATAAGTGCGAAGTGATTGATATTCGCCAATACATTATGCCAGTAAAATAAAAATTCATCAATTTAAAACTTTATTGCTATAATGGATTAGGACACTTCAAAATATAATCCAGTGATTGATATGATCATTTATTTTCATAAAGTTCTCTGCAAATAAAATGAAAATTTACGTTTCCACGTTTCACATGAAAAAAGTGACTTGTGACACAGCCTTTGTAACTTCATAATGCCGCGAACTGTAGAGTTTTATAAACATTTTGACAATCATCTAGAGAATAGCTGAAAATCAGTTTATGCAAATATTCTTAACTTTCTAATTTTTCATTTCATGTTCCCGTAACTTTTTTCCACAGAATTTTTCGTACATAGCGCTAAATATATTACAGTTTTAAAACACGCCCATGTCATTATATTTTACAAAGCAGGTATTAGCAGTATACAGGGAATTTCAGAATGACACCACAAATTCAGTAGGTAATAGAACGTAAAAACATATAATTATGAAGACGTCAGTTTTGCCAAAATCTTCGAAAACAATGTACATACGTGCATACAATCTATCTCAACAAATTTGGGAATAGTTGTGTCATGAAAGATGGAGTCAATATCGGAAAATAATTGTAAAATTATCGCTGGGCTACTGTAATCTCTAGCCATGTGATTCCGAATATTAATATCCGATTACTTATGGTAGGTATTAATGTTTTTGTAATGCAAATGTTTACATTAGTTTTTCAAGTGTCAGAAATAGCTTACGTATATAGCGGCTAGGAGTTGATACATATCGTTGTAATCTATGAAGAGGAAAATGCTCTAACAGAACGATTTTCCGGTAAACATGTGTCAAATGCAGCTACTTTTAACGTGGTGTACAGTTAGTGCAAGTGTAGTGCAACATGAGTGTGACATGGGAAATTTGCAGCTGAATCGCGGAAGAGAGGGAGGTCCAGGGCGTCAACGGTGTATGGCAGCAGTGTGACGTATCATACACGAGGCTCAACCATATCCGTACCATGTACAGCGCATCCAAGCATTAATACCAAGGGATTGCACGAGTATGAAGACCGGTATTATGGGCACCACTATCTCCTGACTTTTAATCATTTGGGCTTCTTTTTGTGGGGATATTTAAAAAATGAAGTGTATCGCTACTGATGATTTATGTAAGTGTTTCATAGGTATCGCCAATAAGGTAAAAGTTCAAAACGGACAAGAAGAACATTTGTGTTATTTTGTAGAAAGACAGGCTCAATTTGTTGTTCTAACAAGTATGTCAAACTATTTTATTAATTAAAACCACAAATTGATTCTATTATTAATTAATCAGAATAGCGACAAAAGCAGTTGAATTTTCTGCATAAAATAATAATAACAATAAAGGTGTTATAAAATGTTATTTATTTCTTAACTTGGGAATTTCTTTCTTTCTTTTCAGGTTTTACACTGGACCAGTTTCCAGTGCTATGCAGAAGTGTTTTTTTGAAATCAGTTTGGAACTGTCATTTTTGATATTTTTTTTAAAATTATATTTGTAAGTGTCCCCTGTACATTTAAATATCTTTTTTTTTAGATAAGTTCTGAATAACCCTGTACACCAGATGTTTCACAACTCATACAATGTTTTTTAATCATTTATAAATAAGAAAACTATTTGTAAATGTAGTAGTCCGACAGAAAATGGAAAAAAACTTGTTAAAGTTTATAACAAAAACTATTTTAATTTTCTATAAAGCTGTCCATTTTAGCGAATAATGCCTCCTGGCATATTTTTTATATTACAATTTCTCAGCAAATTCGATTGTTTAACTTTATATTTAAGAAGAAGGTAATCCGTAGTCACCCTGTATATTGAACAGGCAGCGTTTTTTTTAATCTGCTTATACTGAAACTCCTATTCATTTTATCAATTACATAGTCATATAAGCACTAATTTGTTTTTACATGAACTTAACATGTTCAACAAGAATTAAAACTAAACAGGTACCTATAATAGGGCCATATCTTATTTGGCAAAAACCTGACGCTAAACTTATTATGGTTGTTACTTTTACAAGCGATGAATATTTATATAAAAAATATGACTAAACAAAATAATTAACATACTATAAAACAGAACAGTAACATTGATAACAATATATAATTGTTAAAGTCAATCGGACAACTTCCACTTTCAGTGCACAACGAGAACGTGATATGATCATGTGTAGATTAGATATAGAAAACTTGACTTAACCAAGATGGCCGTTTTTCGATTATAACCGATTATGTACAGTGCGGCAACGATAACTTAACCATTTTACGTTACATTTTACACGTTAAATACAGAAACATAATCATTATGAAAACAAATTATTATTTATACAACAAATCTTCTCTACCAAACAAATGGAACATAAACCCTATAATACATAATAATATATAAGTGACTCATTGTAATCTTTATTTCATAGATGCTAACGTGTAGTGTAATAGTGAATGAATGTTTTATCTTTTGATAATACCTGTATATAATAGTTTTTATATGCGTTATATACATTATTCTAGATAAACAGTTTAATAAATTCATTTCTTTCAGTGTATAGATTAAGATGTGATGTAATAAAGTGGTCAGCATACGTCATGTCTCAAAAACAATAGGTCGTAAAATTAAAAAGATTATCTAAACACATAAGAATAAACTTGGCATATCTTCTGTTGGCGATACTGCTGCCACTTTTTAAATGTTTTAGCCTGTAATTAGACTAGTTGGTTATTTTACATTATGCATTCATTATTACATCTAAAATATAAGGTATAATCGAATTATTTAGTAGTTTAGATATATCATAAAACACTGATGATTAAATATGCAAATCACATTAATGTATTACTATTAAATCATCAAACCTTAAATGTAATTTACTTACGAAATAATGTGCTAAACAAAGAAACTTTCAGTCTTTAAACATCCTCTACGATTAAGGGCGATAATCTCTCCCAGACAAATTACATATAATGTAACGAATTCGAGCATAAAGGCGTCTACGTTCCCCCACATACAGGATTTTGCAACTCTGCAAAGTTAGATTTCGTCTTATATCTGTACCTATGAATTCGACTGCATCCACTAAAATTTGGAAACATTAAAGAAACTCCGCGAGAACTTTCTGGCCATCCTCATTTTACTATCCCAAATAAGTTCAGCACTATTTTAACTTTACTGAAAAAAAAGCGCTTGTAGAAACTTACCTATTTAAAATTACCCATATGAAATGTTTTCTCCTAAAATGTAGATATGTTTTAAACCTAATTCTTTGCATAGCGTTAGTAATGTAATATAACTAAAGTAGATAATGGACTAAAAATATTCACGTTGAAATTCTTTATCCGAATTTTAACTATTTAATTGAAGTAAAGCTAAACCGACGCCGTAGGTTGTTTAGTGTTTAGCTCTAATGAGCCGTTTTTATACGAGAAATACTAAAACTACTCTTAACTGTTCATGTAATTAGAATGGAAAAGAGTAGAGTTATCAGTTATAAGAGAATTTTTAACTTAAATACGATAATCTAATATTAAGTAACTATAACAACAAATATATACAACAATTTAATACATCATTTGCTTTTTACTCACATTATAAGATAGTAGAATACATTATTATTACAGAACTTATAATAAGTACTTGATACTCTAATAATGAGTATAGAACAGTTATAGCTATTATTTCGTACATTGTATGTTATGTAATGGTTGAATACCAGTTATATAATAATTTAATAAATAATATAGTGTATAGACACTATACATCTCTATTATCAATACGCGTTTTATATCGCTTATTCATCTTTTTATGGCGTTTAAAATTCTAATAAAGAATAAAGCGCATTTACTTCACTGTGTATTGATTGGAAATAGGTCAGATTTTTTTAAGATGGTAGTGCGTAAGTCTGCCCCATCTCGTTGGAACCACAGTTCTTTATTGGTAACAACTGGAATATACAAGATAGATGTATTCATTACATAATGCACACATTCAAGTAAGAGACATTGTTAATAATTAATTAATTTTTTTTTGTCACACCTCGGTCACTATTATTATATTCACACAAACAAAATGCTTAAACTACTAATTGATTCTGTTTAATTTTCTAATATATATAGTTTAATAAATGTACAAGCTATATAATAAAATTAGTCATTTTACTTAATTGCTCTATTCTATGATAATTCATTTATATATAATATAGTGATGAGTCCTTTTGTTGTTCACGTATCATAGAGTTATGATTTATGATACCCCGGCTGAAGTTGCAAGATGACTTAAGAGTAATAGCTCCTCTTATAAATGACCAACTTTTTACGTCGCGACATCAACAACTTAAATTGGAGCCGTAATCTACAATTTCTTTTTGGCTCTGACGTTTCATTGCAAACCTCAAATGCCAACGGACTTGCATTTTCCACATTACTATGATAATATTTCTTCAGCTGAATCTCGAATCTGGATAGTAACATTACGATGTGCATGTATGTACCTATGGATCATGTTTTATTCACCTTGGCGCATTCGCCATTTTATAGACTGAATTAGGATATCTGTAGCAATCTAAAAAAGTTTGTAAAGTTTCTGAGACCTCTAATTTTAGATAATAATACTATTTTGTTATGTATAAGACTCTCTATAATACAAATCAAATGTATATACACGAAAACGGTACATTAAAAAAATGCATATGCTATCGGAAAACTTGGTTAATTAGTTATTTGGATAGATTTGAATGATAACACAGCAGCATAAAAAAGTAGTCTGTTCGACAGATTAGACCTAAATATTGACACGTATTTCCACCCGCTGAATCCGAATCTGTGATCCATTTAACTCTCATCAAAGATAAAATATGCAAATGGACAAGATTCAGTCTAAGTGACCCCAAAAACATACGTACATTTATGTTTTTGGGGTCACTAAATCTGAATCTGAGATTAATTTAACCCTATCAGATCAGCTTCAAGATCAAGGTCAAATCGAAAGGTAGATATGCAAATAAGCAAAATCATCATACATTTATATCTTTGGAGTGACATGGTGGTTGAAAAATATTGGTTAAAATGCGAGTAGCATCAAATCTTATTATTATCACTAAATCAGTAAAGTCTTGAAATATTATACTAATATTAAGCGATTAATGAACAAACTCAAGCCTGAATGGTACAAGCCAAATAATTGGAGATTGTCCATTGATTCTTCGAAGAGAAGCTTATAAGCCGTCTTTTTTCATTACGCTAATGTATATTCTTCTATTCCAACAGAGCATTTAGTTGTTTGAAAGGAGAGTATACGAGCATGCAGTCAGTTAAAAAAAAACATGGATGACAAATTTGTGGGGATTTGAAAATTATCACTTTTTTTCTTTCGGCGAGAACTATTAAAATACTGGGTGAGTGCTGCATCCACACTCTCGTGTTATCGCGTTTATTTCGTAAATACAACAAGACGGATACCACTGAAATTACAGTCGCTACTGCATGCTCTTTACTCTATAACTTATTATAATTAGGTACTGTTATATACAATTGTAATGTAAAAATATCGAAAATTTTGTAGAAGATTAGATGGGATGGAATGATAGCAACACATCGCAATAGATCGAAGTTATGACGGTTTTTTTTATTTCATAAATTATTAATCATCAGAGAATTTCAAAACCTCGCTAGCATGTCATTAGAGGATTTTAACGATTTAGTAACAAAAACAAAATTTCGTCAGTTGTATCAAAGCAAGATTCTCGACTGAGGCAAGCTATTCCAGTCAAAATTCGATTAGCAATTACTCTTAAGATTTCTGGCGACCGGCGACAGTTATAAAAGTTTTACTATTTATTCAAAGTGTCACCCCAAATAAATTGAAAAATTATACATTGATTATAGTAACATTCCTATAACATTTACATACAGAGTGCATCAGTGTTAAATACAGAAAATTTCAGAGTCGGTAGTACATCCAAATATAATAATTTTTTTGCTCTATAACATTTTCTTTTAAAACGCTTAGTTTTTGAGATATTAGATGTTGAATATTATTTTTTAAAAGCTTCTGTAGCATAACTTTTTTTTTAGTTTCATATATGTAGGTATATATTTAAATTTATATATTTTTAATTTTTTGGAAAGAGTACAACATGATGCTTGCCCATTATCAATCACATGAGCGTAGAAATGGAGATTTAGAATGATAAAAATGTACGCCTATGGATATTTGGAAATACTTTTTAATTTTTTTAATGTTCATAACTTTGTTGACAAAACATTTATTTTGTCAATTTTTGAAATTGTTATTAGCTTTTCAGGAAATCGTTCAAATGCTATGATGTTTTTTACAGTATCTACATCTAATGGATTGCAACTTTGAGTAAAATAATAAGAAAAATTTAACATAAAACCTGTTTTACCTACAAGTTGCAGAAATTAAGTCCTAGTACTGATGTAAATAATATTTTACTTTCCTGACTAAAAATAAAAATGTAGATATTGTGGAAAACACGATACTATTTGAAAGCGATTGTCTGGAAAGCCAACAACCTTTTAAAAAATTGACATTTTTTTTTATTTATAACTTTCTTTACAAAAAATGTCTCACAGTATTGTATCACTATATGTACGTAACTGTCTTTTGGTAATTTTGTGTTCTTTGAACCCTTTTAAAGAGGCATGTCTATGGAATATCGTCTCCTGTAATCCTCACCTCTTGTGTGTAGGTCCTATGTCTGCTGCAAATGAATCATATTATTTTGGACCTTGGGTACAGAAGCAATACGTCATGCATAGCCAAAATCGCTACGAGAGCATACAGGAGTATAGACATGTATCTCGCCTTGTCGTGTTTTACTGAAAAAATTCTTTGACTAGTGTCTCAAATACCGATAGCGAAGCGAGAGCTAGCAAGAGGGAGTGAGACATCTCGAGGCGAGACAAGTCCTTCATCCACACCTCGTGCTCGACCGGTCTCGGACTGTCTCGGCGAGAGTGTGGATGCGGCATTATATTATCAAGTATTACATTATTATTATTGTTAGAAATTAATTTATAGCAATATATTTCTTTACAGGGTGTGGCATTTATAATGTATAAAATTTATAAAACAGAAAAGAATGATGAAAACTATTGATGTTTATGTATTTGTATGTAAATTAACTGTCACCTTTCGGAAAAAGGGGCATAATATAAACGCCGATACTGTATCAGCTTCTCAAAATGTGGGAAAACCATTGTCTGACGTACATCGTTTACATTATTACCTAGAATTTATATAAAGAATAGTTGGTGATACAACAATTGCGGGGGATTACTGGAATCTTGAAAATTGTTTACCAAAATTGAGGGATGAAGTAATCTAACTGACACATTACTTCAGGAGGTGATAGTAATATTGCAGAACATTTCTTAACTTTTTATTATCATATATAGTTAAATCATTTTCCGAAAACTGTTTAAATTTTGTCAAACTGCTTTTTACAGGAACGAAGCTATATGTATGTGTTACAACTTTAAACGTAAATATCTCGAACAGTGTTTATATTCCACTCGTAGTATGCTAAAACAAGAACTACCATATTTACATAACAAAGTCCACATTTTTCATATAAACCTGCCTTAAAAATACCATCTCTACTTAAATAGTTTTGTGAAAGTCAACCCCTTATTCTTAAATAAACCATCCCATATCAGCGTCTTTTTTCAGGGTCACCATTTGCTTCACCATAAATATTTATGGTGGAGTAACAAATCTCAAAAAACTGATTTACTGAGTTCATAATAACTTTCTTTTTTCAACAAGTATTCTTATTTTATTATTTATTCTTTCACTTGTATCTTTTTTTAACTGTTCTTCTTTTATTTATCAGTTCTGTTAGATAATTAATTATTTTTACTTATTTGGACATGTAACCTCCACATTTCTTCATCATCTCATCATCATTTTTCAACATGCAATTACAATTACTTCCATTTTCTTATTTTCTTTTTTTACTGAAATTTTGGACATTGTTCTTTTTATGTTTTTTTATGTGGATTTTAGAATCTGTTATTGCAAACTTTATTAATTATATAGAATTATATTTTCATTTGTATCTTTCTATTTTCGCATATTCCATATTTTATTCATCATCTCTATATTCTATTTTCTCTCTTTAATACAAATTTACATTGCCTTAACTTCTTTTTCATTTCTTTAGATATTTTTATAAAATACAATAATTGTGTGTAAGTAAATTAATTTTAAAGCTCTGATTACCGTTAGAATTTATGACACGTTGTTCTGAAAGATCTTGTATATTTTTAATTATCACTATAATATTTATTACTGTCATGTTATCATAAATTAAAAATAGTAATAATTGGATTGAGCATAATTTCATCCATTAAAACGTTCTTACCGAGAATTTAAAAGTTAAAAACAAGACGAGAGCGAATCTTCTAAGGAGACGCAAATAAAATGTAATACGAATTCTACTCTCTACAAAGAAGAAGAGTTTAAACATCAATTTAGGAAAGTATGTACGGCAGCGTGAATTTCCGCCGCGGGGGAATCTAGGCCGCGTTTTGTGGAAACCATAGTGGTGGTGAATTTGAGTTGTAATGGGTAACAGAAATCCTTTCTTTCAAAAGCGAGAATAATAAGATCTGTTCTGTTCATTTGTGTCTGCTTCCAGTAGTGTACACAGACTAGCGAGGGAGGAATGCCACCACTAATTTATGCTCTACCTAAAACGAGGGGAGACAACCAGTACTCTTGGCAATCTTGAGCAACAAAAATTACTAAATTATACATATTTTACGAGCCAACTCGCGTTTTTGGTAGTAATCGTCTCGCCTTATGAAGTGATGTTTTTTATGGTCGAATTTAATCAAGGGTAAAGCGTGTAGTCGAATCACTTCTCAACATAGGATAATTTAAGTGACGTTATAAATATATCTGATTATTTTTCTATACAGTGTGTTAAAAAATGGTTATAAATTTTGGGCACTAAAATCTTATTTATAAATATTTGATCGAACCGTATATGTTACCACTTCGCTTAGATGGAAATAATTATTTAAATTTTATGCAAAATGTGTTATTTGACTTGTTGAAAGTTGTCTCTTTGACCACAATTTAAAAAATGCGATTACATCATGACGCAGGCTCGGCATACATTTCGTACTTAATCACTTAAACATGGAATACTCTGATCCGTTAGATGGGCAACCAGAAATCTTTATATGACACCATTAATAGACTTTTTTCTATGGGGTTAGATGAAGTCAGTGGTCTATGAGACGCCAGTGGAGTCCTAAAAGGATCTTATGGGTCGAATTATTGCGGCATGTCTTTTCCTGCAACAGGACTTACAGCTGTTCCAAAGAAAGTTAAAGACTTAGGCTCGTTACCTTCACAGGTGCAAAAGAGTTCATCTTGTAGCCTTGCTCTTTACTAACAAGTTCAAAGTAATATGCTAAGGTTACGTATCTTGTTTGAACCAAGGCGTTCGAGTACGTATTGTGTCCTTAAGCCTTTTAAGGATGAATAACCGCAGATTTTTTTTTATAAGGCTCCAGTGCCAAAACGGCACATTTTCGGAGAGGAGTTTCTAGTTCCTAGTTTCCTAGTTCTCAACCTCCTTTACTATGTCCCAAAGTTTTTAACTCTTTTTTAAAACACCTTGTATATTTAATTGTATGAACCAAACTCAATACATTGGTGGATTCAGGAGTTCAGGTAGCGAATTTGTCTCCGCAGAGCGTAGTTTGAGAACAACAAGAACAAGCCATAGATTCTCAGCTAGGACTAGGAAAGTGCAAGATTAATTCTGGTCACTTAGACCATAGTATTACAACCCGAAAAACTGTAGACAAAATATTAGGCAAAATCATTCATCAATCATTATCAGTGTCGTCTAAAACATCATATATTTTCATTGGTATTTGCCTTCATCTTTATCATTATCATCATCATCACCATTTTATATTTTACGTATGCATTGGTCATTAGTGCGTGATTCTAAATCAATGCATTGTTTCCAAATTGGTCAGATCTGATGAAATATTTCCATTTATCTGGATTTTCATTACCTCTCTGTCAGAATCTTCTCATATTAATTTTTTTTTTCCAAGTTCATCGAATGTCCTGTATCCGTTTTCCACTCTGCAACTCCTGACTTCTTACTATTGTTATTTCTCATGTAGCACTTGTGTTCTTTCAACCTTGTGCTAATATATTTGTCTACTGACTGTATCTATGAAGTAAAACTAAATAAAGAAATCTTTCAAACATTAATAGTTGAACTAACTACAAGAAGAAAAATTAAACCTCAGGAAGAAATGATATACAAGACGTAATTTTCAAAGCTAAAATAAATCAAAGGCGGCACTGGATTGCATAGACTTTTAAACGATCCGCCCTTGGAAAGGATGTTCACAATGCTCCGACCCGTATGTAGTCAGGAATTTTCATGAGCATATCTCATCTTCCATAATCTAATATTGCTCGACTGGAGATGGCTGCATTGCATGGCCGACTTGTTGTATTATTCTAGTAATACTTATGCATGCACGTCAAATTCTGTTTTCTATTCGCATCGCTACACTTCTTTCTAAATAAAGCTAAATTGAAAAAATCTAGCATCCATGTAACTATCGGGAAGACTTTCGTTTTGAAATAATATTTTTTATGATCGAATTTACTTTTTACTCCTTGGTATGTTGCTTCATTTTGATTTTATAAAGTAGTAACGTAACTACGATACTTCAATTTTACGTGAAATATAAATATAGTAGGAAGGCGATGGAGTAATATTTTCAATTACATTATATAGAACGTAATTGTTTGGCTGAACTTTATATAAGAAATCAACGATAGAAAAATATATCATTAAATGCTTAATGAAAAAAATGACAAAAATAAGTGTATGTTTTAATTCAAGTTACAAGAAAACAACCATACAGCAAAATGTGTACCTTGAAAAAGTTATTCAGAATGGTAAATGACGTGCAAAATTACAAGATCTTTAGATTTTCAATAACGGTTTCAAATGATTTAAAGTCAGGAGATCGTGGCGGCCATGGCACCGGTCATCCTCGTCCAATCCCTGGTGTTAATGCTTGGACATGGTGTACATGGTACGGTTATAATTGAACCTCGTGTATGATACATCACACTGTTGCAATAGGCCGTGGAAGTCTTAGACGTCCATCTCTTCCACGATTCGGTTTCAAATTTTCTTCGCGCTGCACTACATTTGCACTCACTGCAGACCGCTGTAAAAGTAGCTGCATTTGGCACCGGGAAATCGTTCTGCTAAAGCATTTTCACAGCGTAATAAATTAAAACGATATCCATCAACTCTGATTTGTTACTATACACATAAGTTATTTTTGACACTTGAAAAACTAATCACAAAAACTTTAGTGCCTACAAAAAGTAATCGGATTTCAATAGATGAACATTTACCTGTAACTGCATTATAGTATATCTCAGTTACTGTAATTATCTAATTCGGACTTAATATATTTTACACAGTTACTTTGCGAATACACAATTTAACTATAAAATTATATATTTTCCACGATCATTTTATCTCACTAAATGCAATTTTGCATATCATTGAAGACTGTAATACTACATTTACATTTGAATTGGAATTCTAAAACTTACTAGAATATTACTAATAATAAGTAACTTTTATTAATTAGTATACAAACTTCAGAATATTTCTCGCAACCTTAAAAGAATATTTCCCAGGAACATTATTTTCAGATTAGTAAGATAAAAGCTGATGGGAGATGCACATGACAGCTGAACAATACAAAAATACTATATTCGGCTTGAGATTGGAAGAAAATAAAAAAAACGTAATCTATCACGAACTGGGTTAAGTTTGTGCCGCATGCAGTAGCAATGTGACATTACTCCCCCTGTTATAGGGATCAGGATGCCTGGATGACCCTTATCGCAGTCTGACGCAGAAAAACACATCAAGTGGATAAAAAGGAATCCGACCGTTCCTATTTCACCCTTATTCTAGCCTATTTTACCTACCCACCGAGCCACGCAGTCGCTACCGCTTTTTAGAAGTGGTCTCGTAAAATTTGGTCTCCATAAAATACATCACATTACGTTTTGGCGGTATAAATATTTATTTGAAGTGCTCCATATTGTCCACGAAAATGGCGGTCGCACTTCCTTTCCTGGATCCCATATAAATAAATGTAATATGCTAGTTATAGATAGTCTGTAAGTTTGCTCAAATTAAAGCGTTTCAATTAAGTATGGTATTAAATTTTGTGTTGCTGAACGCATTTATTAAATTGATGATTTAAAATTGAAAAAATCAATGAAAATGTTGTAGTGGTGGTGTAGAATTAATATATATAATGATAGTTAATTGGAAAGGAAATTATGTAAATTAAAAGCGAACAAGAATGCATCTAAGAGGGAGAGGAAGCAAATTTAAAATGGCATTACGAAATATGTATTTCCATTTCAACAAGTATTATATACTTGTAAGGTAAATGTAAATATACAGGGTGTCCGGAATATAAGTGCCGTAATTTTAAGTGCTTATCTGACTAAATGCAATAAATTCTTGTCTACAAATACATTTTGAAAAATAAAAATTCAACTGCAATAATATGCGAAACTATGTTACGAAATTACAAACTAAGGTTAAGTAAAAGAGCCTGTAATGTTATTTGTTCATAATTTGATATTTGGATTAGTATTAATGAAGTAATTGAAGTTTCCGAGAAATTCGTTAAAACGTAACGTACGACAACGTAGCAGTGTCACGCTGCTGGTGCTAACCTAAAAGTTGCATTAGTCATTTTGGTGCGTACAGCTAGTGCTATTTATTTTTCACAGTAAGTACATTATGTTTAGGTGTACCTATTTGTAATAATTATGTATAAAACATAACAATCCTAAGATAGTATATGGGCGACGTTGTCACATATTCATGACCTGTTTGCTGTCATAATTCTGCTACCGTTGGTCAGAGAAAAAAAAATAGTTAAGTCAAATATGTTTTGTTCAGTACAACTTATCATATGGAAAAATTAAGGCACTTATGTTTTGGACACCCTGTTTTTATACAGGGTGATTGAGTCATAATGTCATTAATTTAAACCACGTATTCGGAAGGTCTAATAAAGACAGAAAATTGAAAAAATAAATGTTTACTCGTTTCAAATGAGAAACAAATCGACACATAACTTCCGAAAACACGGCGTTCCTGGATGTTACAAATTTTCTGATGACGCGTTTGAGTATTGAAGCTATATTAAAGCGAAACAGCGTTGCCATTCAGGACTATATACATAAATACAGCATGTTCATTAAAGTTCGGTACTGAAATGATATGATCTTCTAATGTTCTAATCCTTCTAGTATGCAATGCAAAATATATCTTGTATATTTTTTAAAGTGCCTTTAGAAATGATTGCAATTTGAAAGTATGCATTAAGCGTTTTGTCAAGTTCTGACGTAAAATTCCCTTGTAGTGCAAATTCAAAAGCTCCGAAAAAATGTATACAGTAAATGATTCTGATAAAACGTACCTATTTTATGTCATCTTTTCGTTACGTCCCTGGAAGCGTAATCAGAAGCTTGTATATTGATATTTCCAAATAATGCTAATCGCATTTGATTATGAATGTGAATCAGAATCAAATCCCTTACTCCCGTTTCTCTCCAGACTGTCTCGTCGTGTTCAGTATACACGATCATGGAAACCAAAAAAAACCCTTTTTTTCTCGAAACAGTCACACCACAAATTCAATCATTGTTTCCTGAATTATGTCTTTTGTAAAATGTCTTTTATAAATTTTTCCACGGCTCTGTTCAACATAAGACGACCACGGTCTTTTAGTATTAATTGTTCCTGGTTTATGGAATTTCACGCAACTTGAATTGCATTCTTATTTAGGTAAATAAATAATAAATTCAATCATTTTAACCATACTAGAGAGTTAGAGACACAAACAAGAAATAACTCCAAAATCGTTCTTCGTAAACAGCGAGAGATTATAACAGATGACAGAAGGGAGAGAAGTAGTCCGGTCTATGCAGTTCGACGGCGAGCTTTCGGCAGCATAAGAGAACGGACTTGAACGGGCTTCAAACTGGAGTGTCAACTTTTTAGTTATGCCGATTACAGCCACTCTATCGATTTCGGAGCGTGATTACTGCGGTGGAGTATTTATTATGGGACTAATCTGTTAAATACTGATGATTTCATATTTATTACACCGATTGTTTATAAACATGCGAATTTAAATTGTTTGTTTCCGTTACTAGAGTAGAGTTATTGGAAATTCCTTTAATAGTGCTGAGCAGTATTTAGTATTACTTTATTTAAATTCTTCTTGCCCTTATTTTGTCCACAAAAATATAGTTGTACTGGTTAATAATTTGTCGGATGGAATGGAATTGTTTATTTTCTTAATTATTACCAATTTAATAATGAATGAGAAAAGTAGTAGTAGTAGTAGTAGTCAAAATTTTGAGAAAGTTAAGATAAGTTTACTTATCTTCATTTAATTTTATTTCAAATATGCGACGGAACTAATTAAAAAAGCGAAAAACATTTTATTTTTTTTATACAATAACCCGATTTATCAAATAAAACATTGTGTGACGTACCTTAATCATGCATAAATATGGTCGAGCACTATCCTTATTACTGCTGCCTTCATGATACAACACATATGCTTAAATGTCAATGTAAGGGAAACCTAAATACTGCTTAATCTTCTGTCCAATAACTCTATTATTTCCGCAGCTCTACAGCTTTTGTCATTATGTGCCATTGAAAACAAGGTTATTGACCTAAATACGGTTGGCCAAGATTCGCTGTTCTTGTATTATTATCACTGTATATGTCTCGGTCTGGTTTTTGTTGACAGCACAAAGAACTTAGCAGGCCTCTTCCAATAATTTAATCCAGTGAGTATTGGTTTTTCTATGTCCCTATTTATGTAATTAAATGTAAATGGTTTATAATGTGATCCACTGGAGTTTTTTAACTTCAATTATAAATATATTTAAAACTAAAACTGTGAATTGCACACTTTTAAATAAATAATTTATATAATTCATTACATATTCTAGCATTACCATAAGTAATAGGGAAATATTTAAATTTGGCAACGTCGCGAGAAATCGACACCAAGTTGAACTGCCGCCAGCGATCAGTAACAGTCAGTAAACATTTTTTTAATCATGTATTTGTATTATACTCAGTTTTCTTCATCATCTCTTACGATTAATGACTGAATCACTAATATAAAAATTGATACATAATCTAGTTACCCATTTAATTAAAATATTTGCTTAGAATTTAATTAAAAACTGTTAGTTTTAGGAATATATTTTAGCTAAGCTGTTACGTTATGTAAATGTTCAGAATTAAGTATAAAAGACAGCGTCCTCTCAAGATGTACCCTCTAAGAAAATTGCCAATTAATGTAAATTAACGTATTAAATTAGTATCAGGAGTAAAGCTTTTCTTATTTTGCCGTCAAACTTTTTTGAAAAAAAAAAACAGAAAATGAAAATGAATTCTTAGGTCGTAGATACGTAAAAATATTCGGAATAAAATTGAATACTCACTAGATCATTCATAACAAATTTAGAAAAAGTTTTTCTATCCAGTTTTTTCATATTCGTGTGATTCAAACTGGGGCAAACGTTATTGATCAGTTCCTCAGGAAACAGGCTTTACGCTCCACATAAATTTTTATTTTGAAAGTCTATTTAGCGGCCGTGAGTAGATGTTTACCTAAGCATCACGTACGTAGGGGCATACGCACTATATCAGTTTTCGTTCGGCGACTGGTTTCACTCGTACTGAGCCAACTTGATGCCAGGATCAACATTACAACGTTCAAGGGTTGGAGTGGAATGAGAGATCACCGCTGCGGGGTGGAATCTATATGACCTGATTTTGTCGATAAAATCAAAAATATATTACGCAAATGGTTGGTTGGCTGTGCGTGGGTAAAATAAAATAAATAAGGAAAAACGTTAAATAAAGTGGGGAACATACGAGTTTGCTCGGACGAAGAGAAGATACAACATAAAAACGCTGTCAGTTTTTATTTGGTAAAGTTTATGTTCCAGCCAATAATAATAATTTTACTGTGAGATTAGTCAACAGACTGTAGGCGATCGATATACAGGGTGAACCTCAAATAAGTACAAATATTTTAACTGCAGGTGTAGTTCGCTATATAAATGTAATTCATTTTTAAAAATTTCAAATATTTACGGAGATATTTATATTTTTTTAAAAATATACACATTTTGAGGACTGCTGACATAACCTAAAAAATAAACCATATGATTTACTGAATGCGAGGTTGCCATATCGTCTGTAAGATAAATCATTTTTCAACATAAAGCAATTCAATTTATGCAATTGACTCTAATTTAAAAACACTTATTGTTTTCAGCAATAACTAAAGTAAACGATCATAAACGATTAAAAAATGAATTTCCGAAAGTTCAATATTATCAATTAAACTATTTAGGAAGTTACTTTGTTCCAAAAATTATCCATAAACGTGCATAAAAGTTTACCTACTTTACTACTGAAAAAACTATTCTATTTAAACAGTTATTTATATTTCACAAGTTAATATCATTGTACACTGTTAACAAGATACACAAATTTTCTCCTTAAATTATTTTATGAAGAATAACAAAAAAACTATAATTTTCATACAACACCTTAGAGTTAATCTTTGGCACATAATCTCAAAAAACGTGTCAGTGCTAACCATTTCGTATTTCGTAACTTCGTAGTGGGTGAAACAGATTTTCAAAATAAATACAAAACATTTAATAACAAAATAACCAGTTTGTTATATGCGTTCAATATCAAGAAAAGGTAAAACATAATATTTTAAAGCAGTGTCAATCGCATGCAAAAATAGAAGCTGGTGTCGTAGGCACAGCTAGCAGGTAGTAGGCGAAATGTCCGGCACCAGCACCAGCCCTATTTTCTGGGACCTGAATGATAGTCAGCGAAGTCGACGAAGAGGTTATGTTGATACCGGTGCACTAGTCCAGCGCAATGGAATAAGTTGTGGCAAAGGCAAGGTATAGGTGGAAACAAAACATGTAAAATTTATGGAAAGGGGTTTGATAATTTCAATAGACGTAAATTGAAAGTTAATATAAGATACTTTTGCATCTTCTGAAACTGAACTAAGCTGATTTCTTTAAGTAATGTACTGCTTGAAGCATCTGTTCTAAGAGTTACGGCACTAAAGTATAAAACGTATTTAAAATTTGACTTTTTTATTCCTGATTTTTGTTTTTGTAAAATAACTATAATTATATGTTCTACACACTGAACTGTACTGCTGGTTAAAATATTTGTACTTATTTAAGGTTCACCCTGTGTACCATATAATCCAGTTTTAAATCACATTTTCCAAATGATTGTCGTAAGAAGCTATATGTATCTACATTGTTGTAAGTAGTTAACAAAATTCAGCATTACACGGAGTATTTCATAATCATTTGTAAACTTCAGTTCTTGAAGTTTCAGGAACCTATTTTTGAGACCATATCCAGAAATCATTTTAGAATATGTCGAAGTTTAGCAGTGAAATTGTGCCATTTGATAAAATTGTAAAAAATGCAATAGTGGATGGCTTGTTGATGTTATATTGTTACTTACTTTCATCTGTTTACTTACCGTTTTTACATCTCTGCGTTTTGGCAAACAAAGACGTCAATTTTAAAAAGTTTAATCAGAGCGAAAGAAAACTAGGTAATTATATTTTGGTATCTTTTGTCGTTTTGGTTGAGTCCAAATCTTATCGAACAAATCTCGATAAAACAAATTAAAATTTGGCACTTGCAATAACTACTAGCGGTCTAGCAAGTACTGCAAGAAGTTACTAGAACTTTTCTGTCATTATTATTCTCTATACTATCTTAGTATAAGCCTAAGTCATCATCATAATAATATTTGTTGCTTTTAGTGTATTGAAAATTGTATTAAAAATATGTTGAATTGAAGAAGTAGACTTAATATGTTCAAATTAATCAAAATACAATGGAACAGTACACTTCCGAGCACAAATATTTATAAAGCAAATTACAGAAATAAGTGTGTTTAGTCGGTTTACTTATTATTGACAATGAACTAAAATTAAACTATTAGATACAGTACAGAAAAAAGTTTTCAGTGTATAAAATTTAAAGCGGTTTAAATAACGAGATTGGTAAAATGATATTTTATAAAAGTAAGTAGTTTAGTCTGAACATTTTTCGGCATTTGATGGTGAACCAAAAAGATATCCATATAATATATTCTCTTATTCTCGTATAGAAGCCGTTTTGATAAAAGCTGATATTCATTTGAAATCACAATACAGACTTTGCGTTACCACTTTACATCTTTCATTACGTTGTCGTGTTTATTTCATTTTATAATTAGTAACGTTACCTTTGGTGTTTAACTTGTGACATTAGGGGTATAAAATTGTGATAAATTGAAAGGGGAAATTTTAGTAAAGCAGTGGTTATTTTTAATTAGACGGAAGTAAATATTTAAATAATTGTCTTATTATTATAATTTGATTTAACCTTATACTGAGATATAATTGTTTCTTCATAAATATTTTTGTGAAAACACGAATTCAGGTAAAACCAACTCAATTTAAATATTTGCGGCCAAGATACCCTAGAAGTGAACATATATGTATACAGGGTGGTCCCAAGGTAATGGCCTAAAATTCTTAGGTAGATTCCTGAGGTAAACTTATTACGATTTAGTCAAAAAGTTGATAGTTAAAGAAACAGAGATTGTTAAATGAAAAATATAATTTTAATATTTTTTTTATTCAATTACTTATTTTTAATAAATACTAATATATACATACAAAATTTTGAAGTTTGGGCTGCTTTGAATGTAGTAATTGAAATCTGTTCACAGTTTGGTTGAAGTTGATAGAGGACGCCAACAGCGCTAGATTGTATTAAAAACGGCAGAACTTTTAAAGTATCTAGGTACCTTTGGTATCAAATTCGTATTTTCTAACTATTTTTACACAAAGACGGCCCTTAATGAAAGTCGCTGTCTCGCACCGTTCTCGAGATATTTGTTCTCTTACTAGTGCGTACGCGGCTTTCTGTTGTTTAAAATAATAAAAGAAAATTAGTTTTTTTTCAGAATATTTCAGAAAAGATTTCATTTATGTGTGGTAATTTTAAGGGCTTATATATCTGGCCAAAAGCAATAAAAAACTCTTGTCTAAAATGAATAGTTTGTCTACAAAAAACATTTCAAAAATAAAAATGCAACTGTAATAATATGCAAAACTTTGTTACGGAATTACAAACTAAGGTAAAATTAAGGTTAAGTAAAAGCGCCTGTAACATAATTTGTGCGTAATTTGATTTTTGGATCAGTATTAATGAAGTAAACAATTCAAGTTTCCGAAAAACTCGTTAAAACTGTAACGTACAAAAACGCTCGACAACATTGCAGTGTGAGACTGCTGCTATAACCTAAAAGTAATATTAGTCGTAGTGGTACGTATAACTAGTGCGTTTCATTTTTCTCTAGTGTTTCTTTAATGTTTGTGAGTGTATATAAACAAAAATGGATGAATTTATAGTAACCATAACCAGCTGCATGACATGTTAATTTACAGCGAATCTAAGCAAACCTCTCTGGCTACGAGACGTTTGTGCGGTAAACGCTTCTTGCAGGGAACAGAAGTCATTTTTAAGCCTTGTACTATTATTCTGTGTTGTGAGAAGAGCTTTAAGGAAACCATTCACAGTAAGTACCTATGTTTAAGTGTACCTATTGGAAATTATTAAATACATAAGAATTCTAAGATAGTATATGAGCGGCGTTGTTACATATTCAAGACCTGTTTGCTGTCATAATTCAGTTACCGTTAGTCAGACCAAATTGTTAAGTCAAATATGTTTTGTTTAGTACAACTTATATGGCAAAAATATTTCGGACACCCTGTATATATTATCATCAAAATGTCCAACCAATTCAGCTAATTCGGTATCTTTTTAAATTTCAAAATTCTATGGAGCACACCTTTCATAAAAGAATACATATTTTTAAATTTGAATAAGGAAAATATTATTTTATTTTCGTATGTAGTTGCTGTTGCTAAAGTCTTATGGATGATTCTGTATAAAAAGAAACGCTGAAAAAATGGATACGCAAAAAGAGCCTTCGCGTAATATTTGCAGGGTAATTTAACGTTATAACTTACTCGGATTTCGGTATGGTACGAGGCTGACAGTTTCGCGAATAGCGAAATTAATGCAAACACCCAGAGGGTCGTAGTTGAGATATATGACTGGAATATAGCAGAGTATAAGAGCAAGGCATCACCATAAAGCATGAAATCTTTGGCCGGTAACCATCTTGAAGTCGGTCCTCCAGAACAGACACTTAAGGGAGGACGTTTTCGGTCTGGCAAGTAGCTCTGGAAAGTAGATAATTTGGGTTCCCTGTCGTAGGCTCGGTTGTATTTCAAAGGATTTATGCACCCTTCTAATGGAATATATTGCTTGAGGAATGACCGGGTAACTTAATAGGTGTCAGTTTAAATAACCAAAATTAGGGAATTCAATCCAACGGAAAATATTTTATTTATTAATCAGTATACATTCATACATGACGATCTTAGAGTGAAGATATACGTATAAAGAACAAAATAAGATATTGATTTGAAAATTATATGCACGGTATTTTAGATAAGAAATTTGATCATTTTATGACCAGAAATACCTTATGCTTCATTTATTTACAGAAAAATTGTTGTATTCTTTAGATGACCTGTGTATAAAAATTAACTGATATTGAATTAAATTTAAAATGATTTACCAAATAGGACAATTAATAGTTGGAATGTAGCTACGACCATTGTAGGTACCTTCAAGTATTTTGCCACTATCCATGAACGTAACATAAACGTTTCCATTACGTGCCTGCGACGAAAATAAGGAATAAGTTTGTGGTGCCTGCTAAGTAGTTTGAACCCCAAAATTTATACTAATGAAATTTTATTGACATATCGATAAAATTTCCAAATCTAGCACCTTTGAAATGCGTAAATTTTAATGTTGCATTATGTATGAATATGATATTCTAGACTTTAGATGGTAAAAGCTTTTTCGTTCAAAATGACATTAATTTTTATGCATCAGTTAATTAAATTTGATGCATAAAATAATGACAAAAACTTTATTGATGAAGTTAGGTTAATATTTTTCAATAATGACGACCTAGTCTTGCCTGTAAAAATGGCACATTTCGCAAACCTTACTTTGAAGTCGTTTGCTCTAATAAGTGTAACATGAAAGCAATTGATACTTTAGTATCGGTAACGAGAACTACTATGTGACTTTCAAGTAATATTTACTACAAAGTACCGAATGAATCTGTAACGTTATTTTAAAGTACAGCAAAGGTCTGGCTACCACGCATTGTCTGTTCAATGTTCCCACTGCTACTTCTTATTAACATTTTCCATTTGTTTATTCTGAACAGTTATAAAAAATATCATATTATTTATTATATTATTCATACAAAACCAAAAGTACATTTCACACGTGGCATGATCGAATACACATGCCGAACAGCGTGAAGGTGTTCAATGGGAAACTCTATAATAAAATGTACTTTATAATGACTTTTAGAGGTGATACGGTCTTTGTAGTAACTGCGTGTGGTAATACTTAATAGTTCTACACATAGCGATAACGTTTTTTGGACTAGTATAAGTTCCACGACTTTAAACAATTTAGGTTTCTTGAATATCGCGATAACTATCAACGCTACTTGAAAGTGAGTTAGTCGCCGCTACAATCATTTGCCACTTTGAAATTTTGAAAACTTAAATGTCGTCCCACTGAACTATGTCCCCCAAATCAAGAGAGCTACGAACTTTGTTATTTGATACAATAAAGTAGCAAATTTTAATCTTGATAATTCTCGAAGCTTCCTAGGTCCTCGAGAACGCATCCAGAACCAAATTGAATATAGCCTGAAATGTTCTACAAAAGGTTAAAATAATATGGTATTATACACATTTTAAATTTGAAAGCAACCTTCTAAAAAGATAAATGAGCTTCCAATAAATTTACATCAAGGGATACATGTAAGAAAAGTTATATGAACTGCTCGTTAGCGATCTTACCAGGTGAGACATCTATAACATAAATTACAACAAAATATAATTATTAGATACATATATGCGATTGACTAAAGACGATACGAATGTGACTGCATTTTTTTAATCATCACTTTAATCCACTTCTAAATACGTGTAATAACTGACATTACTTTTATCGATTTTATGTTCAAGGTTGTAATTTTAGATTTATCTGTTGACACAATGATAATGAAAAAATATATGCGTTATGTTGTTAATCTATTCGCACAACATATATAAATTAGTGAAATATTGAAATAGGTAGGTAAATGTATACCTCAAGATGATATTCCTGTGTTTTGTTTTTTTTGCTCTCTAAACTGAACCTCAACTGAAATATAAATTCAAGTAAATACTAAGGGGGAACAATATGGGAGGTTTTATTTTATGTTAGTTAACTTTTTAGTTGGTAGTTGTGCACTCATGTTCTTAACGTCAGGCTTGCTAGAGTGATAGAGGTGTCCTTGTTAGTTTGACCAAATACGGGGATAAAGTTTCTAACAGTTAACTCGGTTAACTTTCCCCGCTTTTCTTCTAACAATAATTTAGAAGGGCCTCTCATTAAGAGTTTCATGAATCGTGCTCTTCTTTACTTTATTACCGAACTTATAATAAAGTTTCATGGCGGAACTTTGAACAAAAGGGGTGTTTAGCACTGATAGCCAAGAATAATTTTCATCAGAAGTGCGATAAAATCCATCAAAAAGCACTTTTAGTGTACACAAAACAGTACATATTGTATGTACAAGCGTACGTATTTGAATCGCAATATTTTTGAAAGCATACAAAAGAACTGAATTAGAGTACATGCTATTCGAAAACTTTGATGTACATTATGGAAATTGGTAGATATAGTAGGCTGTAAATGCAATATCTTCGTTTAGAATGCTTCAGAGTAAATTCTCATGTGGTTAATTTGCTAGAAGAGCATATAGTTTAACAGTCGAAATTAATACAATTGATTTCAAAAATTACAACAGAGCTATTTTATTCTAAAAATAAGTGTAGAGGCTGGAAAAATATCTGTCCATTAAAAGTGCGCTTTTGACTCCAAAACTTATCAAATTTGTACTGCAAAATATGAAACGGCATTTGATGAACAAAGAATGCATACACGATATGCTTTGAAATTGACTTGCTGGATTTAACAGGAAAATGTAAAAATTTCAGAACTGATTATTACTAATGAAATTCATATTATTAAAATGTAGCAATTTAAAATAGTGATTTTTATTAGCAATTGAAGAATGAACAACAATTCAGTTTTTTTCTTGGTTTAATTGGGTACTATTGCCACTAAACAAGAAATAATAGGCCAAACAAAATTTGCAAAACCAACTTCTAGACTGATCCATTAGGCTCATGGGATTATTTGTTAATATACCGGATGGTCCATTTTAATTGTGAAACCTTGCTATTTCGAAAATGGCGCATTCTATGAAAACATGTGTCGAATAGAATTTAGTCAGTGTCGGAAGAAAATAAAATGGCGTTGTAGTTTTTTGGCCTTGACTATGTTTTCAAGGGTATAGCGAGGTTAACTTTGGATTTTCAAATAGAATGTTATACTTTTTCTTCCCCAAACTTGATAAGGAGCAAAAAACTATAAACTTTTATACGAAACATTTTTGCAAAAACAATAACGATCAAGTAGGTTGATGTCAGAAAATGATATTCAGTTACAGTAGTCAGTGGCTGATTCTTATTAATCACGGTGCTTTACTGTTTACCTACCAAAATTGGATAATCAACAGTTGAGATAAAAATTGTAATGATTTTAATTTATGGTGGATGTCGAAGAAGTATTGTTAATGCTGAATGGGAACCTATAATTTTTCCCCTAAAAAAACTTAATGAGTAAAAAACTAGTAACTTTTATACGAAACATACAATAGCGATCATCGATGTATCATTGAGAACATACATTTTTGTGGCTGTGGATTTTTCTGTTCTTAATATTTTGGAAAACCAATCAAAATATTATTAAAATTACCTGTACCTATCTATATTACAGTATTCAATTATTTGTTAGATTGTTTAGACAGATATTTGAAACTAATTAGTTTTGTATATGTGAATTACGAATGATACTTTGCCTCAAGAACATTAATCATTGCCGAACTTTCATTAAATTCTGTTTATATACATGTAAATATTTATAAACCTACTAACAATATTTTGATTTTAATGAAGTTTAACGCTAAGTGCTCATAAATCTTGTGGTTTGTCAAGATCTTACTAAACTGATTCAACAATATTCAATTCAACCAAGTATTAAAGAGTAGTTTTTTTAGTGATGTTTTCTTTATTTGAATAGTAAAACAATTCATGGAATAATGTTGACACAGTTATATGCTAGGTAAATAAATCTTTTATAGGTAACATATGTTATGACAAACATAATCAGTTATATATTATCAATATATTCTGTTGTTTTCTTACTAACCAAATTACGTTGATAAGGTAATTGCTTTGTAAAAACACTCAAAATTCAAAACTAAAATAATTTCACTTTTAAATGAGTTTGAATTTCTACAATGTTATTTTTCACTATGAAATATTTCCAATAACTGGCTTTTTGCACTTTAAGGTTAGGACATCTCCAAGTCTTGGTGTGCTAGAGCAATTCTGCGGTCGAATTAGGATTCAGAGCCAAACATTCTACAGGAACGGATATATTTCATTCAGGAGAAAAAACAGTCAAATTTTATTTGAACTGTCTGATTTTTTTGGTTTTGTTTTATATGGAATTTCAAATTGTACCTATTCCTTAATTACATTTTAAAATAAATAAAAGTATTTACATCACTTGTGATCAGTAAGGTATTTTATTGAATTTTAAAATTCACTTCCAGTAAGTAATTAGTTTACTTGTAATTATTTTGCAGTTAACTGTTGTTGGCAAATATGATTACTGAAACATAAATTTTTGTCATAACTGGAACCCATTATTGTCACAACTGTACAGATTGGTACCACAACTAATTATTTTGTTGCGATAAGTTCACTTATCACCGCCGAACACATCACGAATAAAGACGAAATTTGCTGAAGGATCATGAATCAGTTCAATTCAGTGCCATTAAATTTTCTGCGGTTACGCTGTGTACTTCGAGGTGGTATGGTTTGTGTGTTTTCGGTAATTTAAATAACTACTGAATAGTAAATATTATTATTCCGTGGGATTCAACTCTAAACGCTTATATGAAGGTCTATCTATTAATTCATTCAAGAATGGTTACGATCGTCACTGTGTACTAGTTTGAGTGACTAGCGTGTTGTTTGTTAGTCCGGGTGCGGGTATGGCCTGAATTCTTTTTTATTATTTAACTTTTGAGTGCATTTTCAACCATTTTGCCGTGATTTGTAATTATTTATGGATTTTCTGTCTATACAAGTATCTATATATACTTTTTTGTATGATTTTGTCTACTTTGTTTTCACATTAGCAATTGGGCTATTCTTGTATTTACCTACCTATTGACATAATAGGCTTTGTCTATAATAATAATAAAAAATTATTTGACGGCATAACATTTATCTCAGTTATTAGCCATGACTTTGTTTTACGTCGCAGTAAGAACTTAAATTTTTAATCAGTATCGTTATGTGAAGTTTGTCAAATGATTCAAAATATTCAGTAAAGAGTTTAGTTATAACGAGTTAAGTTGTGATTATAAAACATATTTTAAATTTGTTCTACAACCCATAGTTCATTCTACATGTAAAGTGTTGTTTTTATATTTGTTGTATCTGTATTGCATATGCCTTTATCGTGATTTCAATAAATATGTATGTAAAAAATTGTTGAAATAAATTTCTGGATTCTTATAATGTTGTAGATTCATGCCATTAAAGAGTAGGTACTACTGTAGCAATATATAGCATATTCAATTATTTTTTATACATTACAGTGAACTAATCTTTAATGTATAGTTCACTTGTCCTTAATTTATCAGAAATACATTTAGTTATAAGATTTAATAACTATATAGTAACACAGGTATGCTAGTACCCACTGTTAAATGATTTGTGTTCACCTGTGAGACTGGTTTCCAGAAAATTTAATTTAGCTGCTACAATTGAATTGTTTATCTCTCTATTTTATATAAGTTATTCGCTGGGGCAAGTGTATGTTTCCTACCAGTAGTGATTTTTTTCTCAGTGTACATTTATCTACGATAATTCGATTAGTAAGTAAAATTTGATATGCATAATAACTTTCAGAAAAAAAGCAAATCAAAAATATAAAAGTTGTAGTTCGCGAACTGTTTTCGTATATGATTTATTTATAGATTTTAGAAAAAATCATGCATATGAAATGATCCACAAAAAAATTAAAATCAAATTTGTTGGGTAACGTAAAAGCAAGCGATGACAACACTTTTTTTCCACCTGCCTTGACACTTGACCCACCTCAACGGCGCAATCAATATCATTCATTAGTAAGTAAAATTTATTTCGCGTCGCAGAGGCACCATAAAGTAATAGTGAAATGCACGCTTTCGCAAAATACGGCACGCATTGAAGGGATAAAACGCGAAGCGAATGAGTCAGCTTTACTAGAGGGGCTCTACCCTACACCTCTTTATTGAGTAAGGGTGGATGAGGATTGGCTATAACCACGTTGCAACTGCACAAAGACCTGGGGTACATGACATTGGTCGACAGTGTCTGTTTAGTTGTTGTGGAGGTGAAGTCCTGTGGTCGTTAGTTTAGGATAATTTTGTTCTGTGCAATAAACTCACCTTATCCTCTATTTATATTTAATCGTTACACTGCTCATGCTCAAATTCCCACGCTGTTCTCACGTTCAAACACCTGTAGTATCGCTGCTGTGTAAATAAATACCCGGAAGAAGACTGATGTATATACAGAGTTGTTGAAAAAAATATAATTGATTTAGTACTACTAAGCTTTCTGAAGCAAGACGTAATGCTACTGACAGTCGTAGGAAATAAAACTTTTGTGCAATTCTAGTGATTTAATTCAAATTAGTTATGTGTTTGTGAACTTTTTAAGCAAAAATATTGCCTGTGTAAACTTAAATTTTATATTTTGGTCGTGTGTGATTGAAGTGCAGAATAACATTAAACGCGCGCTGCGTATTTGTCTCGCCGTTCCGCTCGCAATCGATATTCGTATGCGTGCGGGGTTAGGGAGCTTGGAAGGCGCTGTGTTTGTGTTATCATGTTGATCCCGACCTCTCCGACAATGCATTGCACGACGGCTAAACAATCCGCTGGCAATCGAGATGTTATCAAACTGTTTGTTGGGCAGATCCCACGGCATTTGGAGGAGGATGATCTGAGGCCGATGTTTGAGGAGTTCGGAAAAATTTACGAGTTTACCGTACTGAAGGATAAGTACACCGGCATGCATAAAGGTATTGAAATCACGTTGGGGATATTTGCCGCTGGGGGTTGGTACTCGTATCTGTCTGTATTTTTAAGTTGGGAATGTAAAACTCGAAATGATTGATTGATACGAGTGTCCATTATGATGAACACACATATAGACAAATTTAATTTATTATTCAATCTACTACAACTACAAATTGGATCATTATGAAGTTTCAGTTTTGAAATTATGATCGGAACTTCGGTTTTCTTTTAGAATTTTTCCAAAGTCGAACCAAATCTGCTTAATCTTTAAAACTCTATCAGTAGCAAATTATGTTTACATTTGAATATAAAATGACTGTTTAACTATATGTACGTTGAAGAGGAGGTATATCAAATTTATATTTCAACATATTGATATAAAAAAGTTATTTCTATTTGATTATTGTCAAAGACTCGGCAGTACCTGATAATTTAGTGAACTTCCTTCGATATAAAGATCAAATTCTTATATGACTTTAACGTGAATGAATAACTCTAGATACATTGAAGAATTTCTAAGACGTCTATTTCAGTATATTTGTATAGAAATATTATTTGATTAATTTTAAAGATTCTATAAGTAACAATTTCTTCACTTTCTCTCCATGTAAAGATTTGAATGTAAGCTCAATGTATAACTTTAGGTATATTGAAACGTTTGTCCGATTTCTAATTGATATAGAAATGTAAGTTGGTTAATGTTAAAGATATTAGAAGTAGCATTGTTGTCAGATCTATTCCAGTAGGTACCTATGAATTTCAGTTGAATGAATAACTTTTGTGAACTTCTCTCAGACATATTTAGGTTAAATTTGGCAAAGTTATATAGTTAATATTAAAAAAGCTGACGTCATCAATTATTTCTTGCAATTTGAAAGATTTGTGTTTCCATGAATGGATGATACTTGGTTAATGTTATATATTCTAAACTTTTAATTAGAATATTTAGTAGGTATTTATTAATTTACATTAATAATTAATTTAATATTAAAACATGTTTATCATTTATGCCGTGTTTGAGATATAGAGAGACAAATTTATTTTAGATTATATTCAAATTAAACCAAAAAATATCAGGAGGTAACAGTCTATGAAGCTATCTAGCTAACTATCTATTAAAACAAAAACCAAACACTTTGACATCCTGTATCTCAGAACTACAGTAAAATGGTTATGTTAATAAACAAATTTTTGTGTCGGAGCACAAGTTATTTATGGGCACTGTGCAATTTGTAACAAATACAAAAGCCTTTTCCTTAATACCGAATTCATAAAATTATTACTTGAACTGGAAAAACGTGTAATAAATGATTGAGGCATAGTTATTTGAATAAATCAATAGAACAGAGCAAACATGAACAGGTGTGACAAGTAAGACATTATTCATGCCTACATACGGTTCGATTTACATGATTTTAAACTTGGATAAGCTTTCCATGTTAGAAATATGCTATTTTCGACTACATATTTTAAACATATCGATATTTTACCTTCACAAAAGTATAATATTCAGATAACACTCATTAAACATACATTCTCCTTTAACAGTTAATTGGAAGGTATGTTTAGATTAGGATCAAGTATTGATATGCATCCATATCTATGTATAAATTATGCAAATAAATTTTTCGTATTTTGACTGATAATACGCTATTTTACTTATTTAAAAATCGTTTACTAAAGTGGTACTTTACCACATTGAAATGTCATTTTACTATAGTAAAGTCACTGTTAACAAAAAACAGTTTGACAGTTTACCTTAGTTCAAAATTGCCCCGTTTAGGCGCTATACGACCCTGAAGGTGCAATTTTGAAATCGTTTTGTTTTTATAAATTTAAAACGCCCTATGCGATTTTGATAAAATTTGGTAAGTTGACCCTGCTCTATAGGACAATAAACCCCATATCAAAATTACCAGTAATATCAATCCAGTGACATGGAATTTGTTTTCTTTTAGTAATTACACCTTCCATAATTCTAAACTAATGGAAGAAAATATTTCTCAGTATAAAATTTAGATTAAGTAAATTATTTACTACAAAAAAGGTACTCTTGATAAGACTCGATTACTCTCATTGTTTATTCGAAATTTGTAATTTTAATTATTGGCAGCAATTTTGACACAAAAATTAAATTAGGAAAACATTAATGCAAATAAATAAAGATGTCACAGTAGCTGTTCAAAGTGGCTACCATTTACACGCATACAAAGATTTACACGACGAAGAAAATTGATATGTACTCCTTGCATAATTTCTTCATCGCCTCTGAGTATTTGTTGCATCTTGAAGACGTTGCCATAGTTGCCGTTCGTTTTATACCGATGTCATATAAACTACGGACTTAAGATGACCCCATAAAAAATAATCTAATGGATTTAAATCTGGACAACGTGATGGCGAATTTACAGAATCGTAATTACCTCTACCTATCCATTTGTTTGGGTACTGTTGATTTAAGTGGTTACGAACAGGTAATGAAAAATGTAAATAAAATAAATAAAAAATAAAGGCAAGTAGTAAAAGTGAAATTATTCAAATTTGAAAAGTTAACAACACAGAATTTTTTCAATTATCCTTGTTCTTCCTGAAAACTATTATGATTTTCTATCTACATTCCTGAATGATCTTGAGGTGCCATTAGTACTTGCTGATGAAATATACTCTTTGAAATGTTCAACTTGTTGGCGATGTAACCTTCAGCCACTCTAGTTACTGCCATCCTCCATGTCTCTTAAATATCCGCTCCACTGTCAGCGAGGAAGGTGGTAGACGTCCTTCTCAAGCAATGGCTGGTGCAGCTGGACACATCTGGGAGTTTTAAGTATTCTACAACTCTTTGGGAAAGTTTTGCAAAATTGTTGATGCCAACTGGTTGTATTATGCACTTACCGTAACTATAGTAAATGAAAAATTTATTGTCTCCATGGGTGTCAATCGTAAATGCTTGATATGATAAATTTCATATCCGTTGCACTCTGATCCTGCGGTAAATACACGTTTTGGTATGATGTAAAGTTATTATCAAAATTTTCTTCTATATCTTTTATAGTTAAACTGCACAATTCTACATGCCGACATACCCCATTTAAATCAAATATTAGTACCACTTTAATTAATAAGAACTTATCGTCTGGAGCCTCTTTTATAAATATAGTAACGTTTTCCATAGTCAAAACTTTTGATTTATTTGCTTCGCATGTGTTATTTAGACGTTTTAAAAATTAAGTAGTAGTTTATTGTGATATATCCATATTTTTATTTTTGTTTATTTATATAGTACTTTTCAACATGAAATATGTAGATCTTAAATTGGATGCCTTAAGAACGTTTGCCTAAAATAACGAAACATTGAAAAACATTAAAATATGTATAAAAAAATAGCTTACCTTCTCAAAAAAATCCACTAGCATTACTCTTTCATCAGCTCTTTTGAGTTTTTTGTTATCCTCCACAAAATATTTCATACACCTTCCCGTAGGTATGTTTCCTTGGATTTTAAAGGAAGTAAAGTGGCATTTAAAATGTTTTCAGAATTTCAAAATTGTTTTGTCTAGCAAGACCTATTTATTAACTTCAGTTAATTCGACTTACAAAAATGAAACTTAACTGTTATATAAATAAATAAAGTTGTATCAGGTTAATAGGTTACGGAAATTCTACACAAGTACCTACAATGAAATTTTTAAAATTTATAACTGTAAAGTTTTTATATCTATCACTATTTGCTTATAATTACCTACTAACATAAAATGCGAAAAAATAAAGAAATCTCGTAAGACAAGCAGGTTTGCTAAACTCATATAGCTTTTAAGTTACTCGCTCGCTTTGATTATCTAAACTTGTTTAATATACTGTTATTTACTTGTATGTGCATATATCTCTGAGGCATGATAAAGTGTTCACATTAAAAAAACTAGTCTAAATATGTCTCACGTTCACGAAGTAGCGAATAATTATTTATAAAATAACATAAAAACCATAGATACGTACAATTGTGAAATACAAAGAGAATCAAGGGATGAACATGTTAATTTAGGAATAGATATTGGAGGTTCGAGCTTGTTTCAGTAACTATGTCTGAATGAGGCTTGATGACGTTGAATATCTACAGCAAAAATTTACCAACCATACTAAAAAAAGGCAGAAATTGCCATTTTTCATTCATGACGACATATTTTATGCATTACGCCTTCCAAAATCACCAAAAATTGTAAAGTACGCGTAAGTTTGTCTTGTATATTAAAAAATTTCCATACACACAATGCATAAAGGATAATCAATTCACTGTCTACGCACACAAAATGTATGCGAAAGAGTATGAGAATTTGTATCACGTCAAATATTCAAGTATTTCATACAAATATTGACACTTGTGCCCAATCTGAACTTATCATAACAGTCCAAAAACCAGACTAGAGAAGTTACAAATATAATCTGTTTCACATGCATATGATTTGGAAAATATTGATTCGTTTTTCATTGCAAAATATTTCCAGCATCTGGTATAACGGAAAAATCTACCATGAAAAATCGCCAAAATTATTTGATACATTTATCCATGTTAAATCGTTTTTACGTCAGGCATATCTCATTCGAATACGGACTGTTTGTTCCAACGCAAACGGTTTTATTTACAGTTATTTCAGTATCCCATGATATGCTTCAGTGGTTAGTGGCAGAACAGTTTTTATTTCAATCATTTATATATTTTATTAAATGTTTAACGTTTGGTATGTTTGACTAATATTTAAATTGAAGACATAAATATTGTACAGCAGTACTAAATGTGCTTTACAATTTAGCTTTATATGTCACCTGCTTTTCTAGTCAGTTAATGGAATCTAATAAGTTTTCCCAAAGAAACTATTTAGCGCAGCATGTAAGAACGAAAGTATTCAACGTTTCTGCGAAAAGCCTCAAAATTAGGGAAACAAGAAGACAAATAGTATTGATTTAACAGAAATACAAATTCTTGTGTTAGATATCAACTATTTGTATGTTTTTTCACATGCTATTTGATAAAATTGAGTTGTATTAATAAATTATAATATGCAATATGTACTATTATAGTTATACCGGGCGTTACAAATTAGTATGCCAAACCACCACATATTCTTTGGACTAAAATAATGGTACTTTTCTTATACCACTTTTCATTTCGGAGCTCCATTTACAAAATACAGGGTGTCAAAATAAATTTTTTTAAAAAGATTTTTATTGATAGCTCCCGTGATTTTAGAGATATTTGTTCGAAAGGCACATATTTTTATCTTAAGCCGGTATTTCCTTTATAATTTTTATTTTGACACCCTGCATTTTTTAAATAGAGCTCATAAATGAAAGAAAGTCTCATTATTTTAATCTAAAAAATATGTGGTTTGACCTACTAATTTGTAACACCCTATCTGCAAAAACGGTTATAAAAATTTGGTTGAGAACTACAGACCTGTTTCAATCTTGAGCAATTTTGCCAAGTTGTTATTTTGTTATGTTAAATTACAAATTTCAAGCTGTGTTGTACATAGATTTTTGGCCGGTAGATTTACTTTAACTATTCTTGTTTGTATAACTGATTTTATTTCTGATACGTTGGATAGCAGTGAACAGGTTGAAGTGACCTACACAGATTTCAAAGGTTTTGATAGGCTAGACCACGCTATTCTCTTTCGTAAGCTGTCTAATTTCGGTTTGTCTATAAACTTCTTAAAATTCTTTGTTCAATATATTCATTAATGATATTTGTGACAGTCTCGAGCCAATTCCCTTTTATATAACTGTAGTTAATGGTCCCTTCGAAACAGGTTGCCTTTGAATATTTCTAAATGTTTCATTATGACTTACACAAGAAAAATTAATTCTATTACTTACATGCACAACATTGGTTCTGCGACTGTCGCTCGTTGCACTGAATCTAAAGGTCTGGTAGTTACTTTCGATGTTGAATTAAAATATTGTTCCTCATATCTTGGTTTCATTATAAGAAATGCTAAACACCTCAGAGAGGTGTCTATTTTGTACAATGTGTTGGTCAGGTCAAAACTTGAGTGTGTGACTATTATTTGGAATAATCTGCAACATCTGGAAATAGTTCAGTATAGATATCTTAAATATCTATTTTTCAGACTTGATAATGTATACCAGAGGCATTCCTCAATCTGACCTATTGAGTAGATTCAACTTATATGATCTGACATCTCAACTCACTTACTTTTCACTATTATTTTTGTATAAGTTGCTTAATAATTACATTGATTGTTCTGATATTCTTAGCCATATAACATTTAATTCTATTCCCGCTCCTATACATTATTACATTTATCAACACCATATAGCAATGTTATAAAACATCCGCTAACTTATTCCAAGTATCTGTTTCATAAGCAGCATTAGGCAATTATTAATTTGTCTGATAAGATTAAATTATGTTTTAGATCCTTGATTGTAATATATGTAATATGGATAATTGGAATTGTCTGCCAGGACAGCGTATCTTTTTAAATTATTAAATTTGAATATACTAAAACAATTCACAGTTGTCAGCGTATCCAACAGATTAAAGAAGCGTCTATGTTTACCCTATGTTATTCATATTACAGTCACTAAAATTTAATATGTCTATATGAATATACAAATTTTTGGAAGGGTGGAAAGTCATAATAAACATTTTAAATACTTATACAGGGTTAACTATGACTAAGTACAAACAATTAAATCACGTGCTCAGGGAGGCCTAAAAGACAATAAAAAATTTATTCCAGAATTTTAGCTCGATATTTAAAAAATGGGGCAATACCCTTTTTTTCTACGGAAAGTCGTCGCCTATGATAAGAATCGACTGAGATGGCTTAGATTCATAGATTCATAGCTTACATCTTAACAAATGTCAACTACCATGCGGTAGTTTTGCAGCGTTTCTAAATGTAGAAACGACATAAATTAACATTCGTATTAGTAATAATACCTGATAGATAGGTAACAGTTATTCCAGTTAGCTCCAGTATTTTGCATTCGTTTTCCATTATTTCGTTATAAACTGGTAAAACTACATATTCGCTCATTACAGCCACTCGATAAAACTACCGATAAAAGACACTTCCCGTAGGTACAATTATTATAAGAAAATCGGACGAACGGAATGGGTGGTACTAATAATACGTCGGCAGTCTCGACCCATAACCTATAAAAACAAACCGGCGAACTATATTGTAGGAAAATATCTGTACCCTTCCTTTATTTAATAACTATAAAACGTTTAAAATTAAAATAAGGCACTAAAAACTGAAGAAGAACACAAAATTACAACGTAAACACAGCAATTGAATTATGACATGATAGCGATACCGACTGAGCGACTGTTGCATGACTTGCTGGTTGGTTGCTACATTGGAGGAGTTAAATAAGGATTTAAAATAATAACGAAAAATTTTTTTTTGGCTTTATAAACAAGTTTGGAATTTTTTTGAAGAGTGATTCCGTTAATTCTTATTTTTCCCTATCCCCTCTTAAAATATTTGTACTAAGTCATAATTAACCCTGAATATTTTTATTGGACAGCTCTTATTTTTATTGATTTATCCTGGTCCCTATATAGATGGATATATAGATGCTGAAGACAAATGTAGGAAACTATACTTCCCTAACAAATTCTCAGCTATTAATTGAAGAAGTTTTAGATATTTCTTAAAAAAGACCAAACACTGACGGACCCCGTGATTCAGGCTACGTTCGTTTTGGCCGTAATAAAAAGTGAGTTGCAGGGAAGCCACGGTATAACATAGCCGCAGAGGGACTTCTCCATCCTTGGTGCGGGACCTACTATAAATCCCTTGATTCCTTTTGAATGTAAGTACGGGGAATATTGCTTAAAAATAAATCCTCTGATGTAATTTGCCGGACATGTTTTATAATTTCGAAACTTTGGTAAAAGTAATGACTATGGCTATCCCCTCAATATAAACCAGTCTTGTATAAAGTGTTTGAATTGAAACTGTGCAACTGTGCGGAGTTTTCACAGTAGGTACAAACTTTTGCAATATTAATAACACCGCTTCAAAACAGTTTGAGAGCCACTAGAATTTTCAGTAGAAGTTTATGCTCCTGTCCGCATTGCCCTCTTACGACGGGAAAATACACTGTATATGAATAGTTTCCCCGTCGTGAGAGGGCGATGCAATCGAAACAGTTTAATCCGTATAAAAAATAAATAAATAGAGATAGAGAATTATTTGACCAAGGTCAAATGTGTTACATTTATTCACAAAATATTTACTGCCATCTTTTCTTTTTCTAATAAGAGAGAAAATATCAAAGCCAAACAACTGTAATATTTATACCTGTGAACTATACTATATAGGTATATTATTTATTTATTCGTCACTTTTTGTTGGTGATTGTTCACTTCTGATAATACATACGTCGTAACATAAAAAAACAATACGTTGAAGTAGTTGCTACAAAAAATATAGGTAATTCTCTTTAAAACACATAAAATAACTAAAGATTAAAAAGCTTAGTACATTCATTTTATTTCGAAAATCTAAATCGCATGTTTTACAATATATCTGAGAAATCCGTGGTATATATATCGTCTGTTAAAAATCGCGGCACAATCGCGTGTCGAAAATCTAGTATATGTTTAAAAAAGTTCAAAATTCTCTCGTAGGTATAAAGAATAATTTTCAGCACATTTATGTAAAATGTTATGATTTGGCTACTATTAAAATTCAAAGACAAGTCATAGAATAGAATCGATTTTCCCCAATAAACAAAAATACTTATTATAAGATAATTATTTATACACAGACAAAATATTCATATTTATTTTAGAGCATAGCAAATGAAGAAGTCATATATACACTGGAAAAATTAACTACCTATCTACCATTTGGCGGTAAATTAAAAAAAAAACAATATAATTCGTTGGTTACTTTTGAAAAATTTGCTTTTGGATTAACAAATGGAAAGAATAAACACAAATTAAAACTACGAAGTGGCAATAACATTCATATATAACACATTTGTGGTTAGGATTAATAGGTAATTGACATTTGACAACATGAATTTATGAAGTTGTGTAAGCTTGGCGACAAATTAACCAATAAAAAAACTAGCTTTCTGGCACGAGAAATTTGAATCACTTGTTTTAGTTTAAAAATAGTTATTAAAAGATTATCGTTTCTCATAAATTATTTTAAATGTGCCAATAATAAGATTCTCATATAAATTTTTTTTAGGGGGAATTAATTCCTTGTCAAATTTATTTATATAATGATCTATACATATAAGTATAGTATAACATTTAAACTCACGTTTTTTATTGGCTTTTTCATCAGTTTTGATTCCCAAATATATGAAAACATAACCTCCATTTTCTAATAACCAATGATTACACTATTATAAGGTCACATTGTTATTTCGAATTACTTTACTAGTTTTAAAATTAAAATGTAAGAATCATAGATTACGACTACGAATTACGAGTTACAAATATAAATTGTCAATTTTTTTGTTTTTTTTATGACCTTCACAAAACATTCTTACTTTCCTAGAGCTCCAGTCTCTATTGGTGATTAGAATAACTAAGAACTAATGCAGAAAGTTGAAAGTAGAATTCATTACAAATAAGCCTACAGTTCAAAAAATGTCGCAAAATGCATATTTATTAGTGTTATTAATATTGCAAAAGCTTGTACATAATGCTGCAAAAATAATTAATAAGTTTTCGTTATTAATAAAACAAAACATTAACATGCTTTAAAATTACATTTTTGGCTGTTTCACATAAGAACGAGGTTTTTTGGTGTTGATTTGGAATAATAACACCAAGAAATAATTTATTTCAGTTTTTAATTCTGTTAAATTTCATTCTTTAAATCACCCCTTCCTGCTACGGTAATAAACATGTTCTAATTTCTAACACTTTTTTATATTTACTTACCTTTTCTAAATAATTGTTTTGTATTAAATTTTGTACAAAAGGAAATAAAAAATCTTTCCTTATGACAAGATTCGCATCCTGTGGAAGGTCTATCTGGGGTCGTAGACTATGAAGATAAATGTGCAGCGCGCATTTCAATATGGTTATATTTCAATGTCTGTGGCCCAGCTTCGTGGGGCGCCAAGTGAATAATAAGAATTATAGTAGATCCGGAAATTCTTTTTTGTGATTTATTTGTTAAGCTATTCATTAATTTAATTGTGAAACATTTCTAAGGACAACATTTAGTTCTGTTTATTATTTCTCATTTTCTTCTCTTTCTATTCTCCAATATTTGGAGACCATTTCAGATAAAATTTATGTTTTTGATATTCACTGTCATTTGTGTTTCTTGGTCATTTAAAAAGCTGCTACGTTTACAATTTTCTACTACTTTTACCTTTATTGCTACCATTTGAGATTTTCAGCAAACACGGTAACAGCTTTAAAATATCTAAATGTAACATAAAATACAGATTATAATTAGCACAGTATAATGACTAAAACCCACACACTTTAGGCTATTCCAGAAACGGACTTCAAAATTATATTCCAGCCATTTTGAAAAATGTGATATTTGATTTAAATTATAATAGTAATAACATCTCTACTCTTCATTATAATCATGAGGATTAGCCCAGAAGTTGGGAGACGTGTGCAGGACACATGGCGGTATATTATTATTAAGAAAGCCACATTTGCGCCCAGAAATGGCTTTGGTAGGTCCTAATCACCATTCAGTACAGAAATGAGGAAAATTTAATTAATTGAGGGGATGGTCAAACGGCAACAGATATCAATCTTTTACATTGATCCAAGCCAACGTTTTTCTACCCTGCCATAGCCACAGAGGGAGTGCCTATCTCCTCCACAAATATAGTTGATCTACGAACTTCCGGTCGCAGGATTCGAACCTGCGGTGGGTGGTAAACCTGATTCAAGTACTAACGCCTTAAACCGCTCGACCACCGACCGATATCATAAATGACAGGGTAAATTGTAGATAATCTACATGACGGCATTAAATTTGTTATTTTAATATAAAATTGGTCTTCTATACACTAATTATCAACTTACAGGATCATTGTAAAACATGTAGCTAAATTTATACGTAGATATCATAGATCTTATAAATCATGGACCGGCCCTAGAAAGAGAGGTCCGCTGTCCTGATGTGTACAAGAGGGATGAAGCTAGTCCGGGCAAAAACAAATGTTCTATGACAGAAAAATTTATAAACATAACCTGACAAAACCTTTCCTGTTACTATTGTTAATGTGTTCCTTTTGTGATTTAATTGTGTTTAGTGTGTTTATTAGCAATAATTTTTAAAGACTCATAAACTATGGTGGAGTCTGTCTGTCACCGTAAATGTCATACGTCTGTCATTTATGGTTTTTGTTTTTTTTCGGCCAATGATCTGTGGGTTTTTGCTCGGTCTAGCTCTATCTCTGTCGCACACATCTGAGCATCAACGATTTGTATAGGCAGAAAACGGTTTTGGGCGCGTCCATGATTTATAAGGTCTATGGTAGATATACATCTTTTTTAATCTAATTTACCTATGTACTAAATGATGTATCGCTTTCAAGTTACAGTCCCTTGAAGTTGAAATAAAATTAAATAAAAACGCAAATTTCCCTTAAACACCTTAAGATATTTTTTTCCAAATTTGGTACACGACCAAACTTTTGATGTGAATATCGATACAATCTAATTACATTGCAGGGGTTGTATCTGTCCTTTGTTTCACCATATAATTTTTATACGGATATGAATATGACAGCTATAAGTGGACAGATAAATAATTTAAGCTTGTCTCTCTTGACGGTTTTTGATGTGGTTAACATTAAATGAGACAATTGGAGTGAATTTGTGACACTGCTTTTAATATTGTTTGGTTTGGCATTAATTGTCAGAATTAAGTGGACTGAAGTATTATTTTGTGTTAAAATATTCAATTTTTTATAAAGCGAGGTACGAAGCATGTGACTTACCAAATGCTCCCGGCTGCTATCTTGAAGAACAGAATAAGGGATAGGAATTTTTGTTATCATTCAATGAAGTTTTCAACTGATTATTATTTTTGGCACTCGTTAGTTTTCCAAAATAGATGTTATTCATTATCACTTAGCCACATGCACTGAACAAATTATACTTAGGAATTAAGGGAAAAAACCGGTCCCTAAGTTTACTAAAACCATAATTTCTAATAAACTAACCTAGGCAAATCTCAACTGGTTTTATAGGGAACATCACAGAAGAATAATACATTTATATCTATATTAGTGTTATAATAATGAATTTTCTAAACTTCTGAGAAACTCTAAATATGATAGAATATTTTAGAGGTAGGTAGGGTTTAATTACGTCCTAATTACATTTAGAAATGTCTTAAGGGAAATCAATGTATGTTCCTGAATCCGCTCCTATTATGTCACGTCCTTAAAATATCCGATGTCTGGTAATGACTATAATCAAATTAAAATTACGGTTATGAAACATAATAAGTTGTGCAATATATCAGGAGGATATTGGAATACCTGTGTTGTGTAGAAGAAACGTGGAGGGTAAGTAATGGTAATTGATAAATGCGACTGCTTAAACATGAAGATGTAGAGGGGTAACAATGGCAACGGCGGCGGTAATAATAATGTAAAATTCGTGAGAGGCTTGATTTATGAAGTTGAGTAGTATTCAGGTGTGGGTGCATGGCATCCCTGGCGTGCAGCGCACGCGTCTTGGAGGCGCAAGCGTCAATGTGGCAGGCACCCTCGTGGCCGAACAGCGACGCCCGTGCTCGATAGTAGACGCCGCTCTCATCTGACGTCAGCCCCGTAGTTCAGTGTGCTGGCATGAAGCGGTGAAGAGTGACCTTACTGACCCGCGAAACTACGCGCTCACATCCCACAGACTCTCAGTGCCTAAAGACCGGTCTGGTTCCGGCCCGTGCCACGCGCACGTGATCTGTTGCTCTTATCATAAACATAACCTTCAAGGAGGACCAGGACCACCTGGTGCTCTCTATCACGACTGCTAGTGATTTCATCTCCCTGTGCATATTTACGGTTGTTTTGGATTCTCGTGTGTCTCCAGTCAAGCAGCACTGTTGGTAGGCTGAAAGTGAACGATCGATGCAGTCTGAGTCGACTGGAGCAAAGCCACTACAACGTGCCAGCTCGTCACTAGTCCGGCTGCCAGCCAGCGGTCATTAGGCCGACAAGTTTTTTAACTCGCCACCAGACAACAGGTAAGCACGTCCGTCATCATTTCATCTAAACTTTACCACCGAAAGTATCATCATCAACCATTACCATTTACAAGAACTTGATACTGAAATGTTAGCAAGCTATTAGAGGACCAAACATTCAAAGACAATAACTAGTGTTATTAGTGCACCATATGAACATCTCTGAAGAGGACACACAGGAGAGCAAGACATTGGAAAGAGGTCAAACGTTCGTTGATTTGTGATAAACGAAATAGAATTTTAGATAACATCCTTTCTCCTTACTATTTTCTATACGACATTGTGTAATAAATATAAGATTTTTAAGGCGGGTTTACCTTAAGCCACTGAATACTAAAACTTTGAAAGTAGCAACTATCCAATAGTAAATATACACATTTTTATCCATTAAGTTCATGTATATGGATTGGTCTGGTCGGTTAGTCATCAAAATTACCACTTCGCTCGATAAATATTTTTAAACCAATTTGTTGCAAGGACGTATAAATTCATATTCGTTTCAATTAGGAGTTAAGAAAAAATCACGAGAGCGTTATTATTGGATTGCCATTACAGCAACATAAAATTTTTATGTTTGACCTAGAATTTGCTTCGGTTTCCTCTCATACATAATACAATGTAAGAAATAATGATTTGTATTCATGGAGAGAATACGATTTCCAAACATTGGAATATGTTATCGCCAGAACACCTAAGTCCTAGAAAATCCGATGGGCCTTAACAACATTCGTATATGAATATGTCAAAATCAAAATAAACATCCTTAAAATATAATACAATTTTTTATTCATTTTCATCGCGAATACAATTTTTGTTATTGACCAAGAAATTAAAAAAAATAAATTTGTTACTTTAAATGAAAGGTCGCAATTGTATCAGATTGATTGAATAAACAGTTTATTCTATTTCGATATTATAGTTTTCCAGGTTTTCTTTGTTTTGATGTGAAGACAAAAAAAAAACTTTTAGTTTGAGAGAGACATACTTGATGGATATACTCATTCCCCAAATTTCTACCCTTAAGTAGGTCAGACCTTCACCCTTAAAATCTTAAATGTAAAATGGTATCTATTGTGTATTACATTTTATAGGGTACCTATTCCATTATGTTTTCAAAGCCATCTAGTTTTTAATTTCAAATTATCAGTTCTCGAAAAATTAAAGGTGAAAAGTTCACATCATCAAATACAATTACCACTAATTTACTTTATTTGTTGAAAATACCATCTTATATTATGGAGCATTTCTGGAGCAATAATGTTATACCCGTGTACTCATCTGCATTGCCGCGAGTCTTCCAGTGATTTCAAGTCTAAAGTCTAATGGATATAAATCTGGTAAACATGCGGGTCATTCAGTACGTTCTCTCCTTCCAATCCATTCTCGAAACATTGTAACAATTATCTCACAGACATTACTTAATGTAGAGTGGCCCCGTCTTGAATGTAGACCAGGAAATCTAGATCTCCTGGTAAAAAATCGACTAATAATGCGATCTCCAAAAATTTGTGTCCAAACGATATTTTTTAAATGTTCGATGTACCTATATCTCGCGAAATATTGGATTGTTCAGTCAATTATGGCAGTTATGACAATTAACTCCCCTATGTAGAAGAAGAAAAGTAATTCAAATATTAATAAGAAAATTATTCAATGACTGTTGACTTCACAAAATTCTACGCATCAATCGTTATTATATTCGTGAAACGATTGGACTAATGCGATTTTATATGAGTGAAATTTATGGTGTTTTAATATTCTTCAAACGATAGTACAGAAGACACCTGAAACATCTAATAATTTTCTTATAGGTACTTAGAGTAGAGTCCATCACAATGTAGGACAATACATCATCTTCAATAGTTTCATTTGCTACTAGACTTTCAGTAACTCCTTTTTTGTTTACCGACGATCCAGTTTCACGAAATTTTCTCACTAATTGCAGATCTGAGCATGGAGCACATGGCTATCGAAATGTTCTTCATTGAATAAGTTTGCAGCTGCTCTATGAAAAGGGAGATTATTTCAACTCTCTTGAATAGTGTAATTTGATAACAAATGATAATGTTTACACAGCAGTAAATATGCAGCACTAACCTGTTTATTTATTAAATTTTATTTAGATGTTTTACTCAAATTTCTTCTTCTTCTGCTACAATTTTTAGCAAAGTGAATAAATATATTTCTTAGACAATAATTTATCAACATTTTTCGAGAATTGATCAGAGACTGGAGGAAATCAATTGGTATCTGTTCAATCAGAAACGATTACTTCGTTCATTCCAAAACTTCAACTAACCGCGCTATTGTCACGTTAAAATTATATATACTTAAAAAATCAAAACTTTTACGATCAAAAAGAATCTATAACCTGTTGCTGCAGTATTAGTATATATACAAATTAAAAATGAGTCAATAGAATGAACTGCTTCTATAAGTGTTTCAAGTAATTATACTCCAAATATTTCCTTACGTCTAGATAAAGCATATTTTATAAAAAGTATTGAAATTTTTTTAAGTAAATCCTTTAAAAATAGTATAAATTTTATGATATTTATAGAATAAATGAATAAAATGCTGTTTATAGTATATTGAGTATAATGCTGAATATATACAGGGTTAACTAAATACAAATATTTTAAGAGGAGATAGGCATAGGGAGGGAATTAAGTATTAACGGAATCATTCTTCAAAAAAATTCCAAATTTATAAAGCGCAAAACATTTTTTTTTCGATATTATATTATTTTGATATATCGTTATTTAACGCCGTCTATGCGACTCGTCCACCGCACGTTTAACGTTTACAGAGTAGAAAACCAGCAACACAACGTTGTAGTTTTGTGTTCCTCTTTAGTTTTTAGTTCATTTTTTAATTTTAAACGTTTTATAGTTATTAAATAAAGAAATTTGTGTCGGGTCCAGATATTTTCCCTCAATATATTTCGCTGGTTTGTTTTTCTAGGTTATGGGGTAAGACTGCCGCGGGTGCATTAAAAGTTTTCTATTATCTATTAGTATCTAATAATAAATAAGCATTTTATCTAATTATAATTGCGGGAAATGTGTTTTATCAGTGGTTGTAATGAGTGAAAATGTAGTTTTGTCAGTTTGTAACAAAATAATGAAAAACGAATGCAAAATACTGCAGCTAACTGAATTAATTGTTCTTATCTATCAGGTATTATTACTAATAAGAATGTTAATTTTGATCGTTTCTGCATTTAGAAACGCTGCAAAAAAGCAACCGTATGGTAATTGACATTGTTGACAGATGTAAGCTTTATCTATGGATCTAAGCTATCTCGGGCGATGCTTATCATAGGCGCCGACTTTCTGCATGAAAAGAGGGTTTTACCCCATATTTTAAAATATTGAACTAAAATTCTGGAATAATTTCTATTGTCTTTTAGACCTTCCTGAGCACGTGGTTAAAATTTTTATACTCGTACAAATTGTTCAATATTATTAAAATGTTCTAACTGTCAGTGGCAAAATATATCGGTCTATTATTTGTGGTTCACTGGATGATATGAATCTTAGGGACTTTAGTTTCAATAAGATGTATAGGTACTTTCGTGTGGTGGCTAGCCATCAGCTACTTATGGGGTTATCTGAAAGACAGGCAGATTTAATTAACAATTTTGGGATAATATTTGGGTATATAAAATTTACCAACTTACAAATTTTATCTATATACAAATTCTTGTTAAAGAATTGAATATTAATTTCTAGTAAAACTAATTCTAAATAGCAGTGAGAACAAACAGTTGGTATGACTGTACTAAGTAATTTACATATGTTTTATATAAAGATTTACTAAAAATGTACAGGGTGGTCATTTTTACGTCTCCCAGTACAGGGATCTCGGAGACGGTAATCTATACAGGGTGACTTAGCTAATGTCGAACAATGTAAACATACCAAATTTCATGACATTTACTTTATAAATAAAGAAGCTATGAAAGGAAACAGAAAAGGCACTTTTTTCAATTTTCAGTCGATGTTTCAACAACTACAAAAAATTTCTCATATTTCTTTACAGGAAATTGAAAATAATAAAAATGCTCAATTTTTTCTTAATTTAAACCACCCTGTATATATTACAGTTTCCGAGATACCTGTACTCGATGTCATAAAACTGACCTGTATAGATAAATAAAATAATCATTGTCTACAATTCGTTTGCACTTAATGTATATGAGAATTACTTGCATAATTAGATGGATGAAATATACGGAGTGTCCAACCCATGAGGGCCGTAATTTTAAGAGGCTATATATATCTGACCAAAAACAACAAAAAAACTCTTATGAAAAAAATGTCTAAAACGAATAGTTTGTCTATAAAATGCAAAACTATGTTACAGGTAAGATTAAGTAAAAGCTCCTATAACATAATTTGCTCGTAATTTATTTGTTGTATCAGTATTAATGAAATAATCAATTGAATATACTCTACGTTCGACAAGGTCTCAGGCTGCTGCTGATAACCTAAAAGTAATAATAGTCATGGTAGTATTGTAGTGCGCTTCATTGTTCTCTAGTTTTTTTTTATACTTGCGAGTGTATATAAACAAGAATATAATAATTTACGAATATAGTAATCATGACCAGCTGCACAACATGTTAATTTATGACGAATCTAGGCAAAACTCTGGCTACGTTTGTACGATAAATACTTCTTGCAAGCAACATGTCATTTTGAACCCTGGTAACTATTATTTTTGTTGTGAAAGGAGTTCTGAGTATATAGGTATGTTTAGGTGTACTTATTTGTAACTATTATGTACAATTACTTAACTATACTAACATGGTTAGTTCATGCGGTTACTTTTTGTTAATCTTTTGATAATAATATAACATTTATATACATACTTTCATTAAGTCTTTACCAAGTGATGAATTTTGAACTGTACTGAGAAGGAATCATTTTGTAAAACTCATTTCATCGATTGCAATTTGAATGTTTAAGAATAATTTATTATTAGCTTGATATTGCATATTTTGACACATCTTGCTGCAATCTGGAATAGTTCAATGGAGTCGACAAGTAGTTTCAACATCATTCAAAAACATCTTGTATATACTGAAATTATTTATAACTGCGATACTGAATATACAGAATTCTTTTATTTAAACAGAACTTAAACAACGTAAGTAAATTTAATGTCAATTAAAAGTTTGACAATTTATGAGGCCTGTCAAATGCTTTCAGCAGATCCATGCAAACATCAGGTTAAAATAAAATTTCAAAATGTATATACCAACATCGAACTTCGTTTACAGTTGTTAATTAATTTCATTGCCACTTTATCAGTATTTTTAAATTTTTGATTAAAGTAGCTATAGCGATATTGTAAAAAGTAATACTTAAAACTATTAATACTCATACTGATATCAAAATGAATACTTTATACCAGCAATATATCGCACAGACAACGACAATTAAATATTGAAATGTCACTTCCAACGCCAATCGTGTTTCAAAACGTTCCATGGACCAATCGATAGTCATGGTTGGTTGAAAACGTAAAATTTCGACAAAACAATTAATTACAATTATTAGTTTTACGTACAGTGAATAATAATGGAACTCGGCTATGATAACGCGTGAAGAATGGCCTGGGTTCCATAAATCACGAGCCCACTTCTGTTTTAATTAATGATTTCGGTATCCTTTGTTTACGTTTGCATGTATTTTCATAACCGGGAAATCAAAATTTTCGATATTATCATTAGTTACTTCGATGCTACCTACTATCGTAGTAGCGGGAGAACAGAATGCTGTTATTAAAAAAAATGCGGATTTGAAATATTGGTCATTCGAAACATATCAGGGCTTGTACGCAATACATATATTTAGTGAGATAACAATGTAATTTTTTTTTAATTTTATTACCTATATGAAAAAGTATAAGAAATATCAAGAAAAGTCTTTGTAATTCTAATATATCTGCAATCAGATATTTTACGTATTTTAATCTTATTTTAATGTTTTGAATATTACGCTATTTTTAGTAAATTATATAATGCACCCCATATCTTGAAATAAAAAAGAGTAGGTCTCATGACTATGTTAAATTACTCGTATTCAAACAACTATAGTTTAAATTGATGATACTTCATCATTTGCCAACAATTACTGGTGTCAATACGGATTTGTACTTTACTACTGCCAAGAAGTTGCAGTTGGCCATTTTGATCATCACATAAAAGTAACAACTGTAGAATTGTTTTCTTCTCTATGTTGTTCCTGTTATAATTAAAGATTAAAAACGTCATGTTTAAATTATTTTTTTTTGGATTATTAAATTTGTCTATTAGAACATCTACTGTTTATTTATTAATGCTTTAGATTTATCAGCCTAAAGCCTTGTCCTCATGGACGCGAAATGCGCGAAAATACTCGCGAATTAACTTATGATTTAACTTATTAATGGCAGGAAAATGTCAACTTTTCGCGAATTTCGCAAAACAGGAATATTATCGCAATTTTGATCATTATCTGGGATTAGTAAGGTTAACTTGAGCTTTTGACAATGTATCATAACAGTCAATGACAGTTTTATGATGAAAATATTTTAGCTGCCAAAATTGGCAAAAACCCTTTTCCCCCATTAAATAATTCGTGCGAATTTTCGTGAATTTCGCATCTTTGAGGACGAGGCTTTACAGCTATGTTTTAAAAAATATGGGTTTTTACCTATTGACTAGGAACCTACATATTGCCTTCTAGTTTAAAATACAAATACAGAAATACAATAGCAGGTTTATCATTATACGTTTAGGTTTTGCTGTTTCGTTACTTCCAGATGGTATTTCACACAAACCTATATTTCGTACCTGTATTGATATAAATTTTTCGTTAAGCCTACCTGTACCTTAAGGAAGGTGTTTTTGCTTCAAGACAGAGTCTGGCCTTACGTGACCACAATGTTCCTGCACTAGTCTTGTCAATTCGTTGTAAAATTTATTCTTTTGCATTCAGTCCACCAATATACCTACACTACAATGACTTTATATTCTTTCGCAAAAAGATATTCAGCGGATTTAAATCTGGACTCCTGTGAGGTTATGGGATAGATCAGTTACGTCCAATTGATTTATTTGAATAAGAAAGTGATAAGAAGAAGATGAATGTTGGTGATTTTAAAACGGATAAAAGTACACTAATAAAAATTATGATCAAAATTACACGATGGATTGTTGTTTATTTGTTGCCTAGGTCAATAATGTGAAATAATACACCTGAATGTAATATTACAACTGTAATGGAAAATTACAGTACCCATGAGTATGCATTTTTCATAGCGTAACCGTGTTTTTGTATACATGAAATGTAATTTTACGAGAGATGTAACTGTATGGTATTCACATGGAGATTCTTGTACTACAGTATGGATTTAGTATTTTTTACATTAATGTATGACGTGTAAATTTGCAATCATTTTTGTCATCATTCACTGAGAGCTTGTTGCTTTGAAAGCCAATAAAATTATGTTCATCAAGGAAAATCCTGGGGTTATAGTCCAAGTTTTTATATATGATAACAATAAAATTTCTCAAAGAATGCGACAAACGACAGTATTTTCTTGGTTTGCTATAGAAGGATTTTCCTCTATGGTGTACACAATATTTTATTTAACTTGTAAAATGAAGGATTAGATGAAACCTGACAGGAAAACTCTGCATACATACGAGCTGCCAAGGAGTTGAATTTTGATGAACTTCTCCATTAACTAGCAACATATCTACATACTCCTGGATAGTAAACTTACACGGAACTCACAAATCACAAAGTTAGGTTATGTAACACGCTATGAAATCTGTTCAATTAACCAAATATCGCTTCGGTGGTCTGCGATATCTCGTGGTTAAAACGAAATATGCAACAGAACAGATTAACTGAATTTTTAAACACAAATTTTTGTTAAAAAATATATATTATTATTATTATATTAATGAAAAATACTTAGCTTCACTTAAAATGATCTATATATATATATCTATATATATATATATATATATATATATATATAATGCATGTATTATTTTTGTTTTAAATGTTAATGTAATTGTATTGTAGTAGTGTGAAATGACCTTTACCGAATTTCAAAAATCAAACAACAAATCACATTAAGTCCATAATTTAATGTTTTACTAGCTTCTGAATGTATAACATATTTTTTTAAAATACCTTCTATCAATACAAATTTAAAATTGACTGATACCTTTTTATTGGTTAAATTAGTAGTATTTTCCTGACCATATAAATACTAACTTCAAATTACAACTTCTGGGAACAATAGGTCAAACAAAAAAACCCAACACAAATTTTCAAAAAATCAGTTAATCACACTATAATAATAATTTTAATAGAACATATATTGGACAAACTAAACAATATTTACATAAACGAATATATAACCACAAATATATCAACCAAAAATATGAATTCTTCTGCTCTATCTAAATATGCAATAGAAAATAACCATAATTTTGATTTTAATAATGTTGAAACCCTCAATAATGCATGTAATCTACAGAAACGTTCCATTCCTGAAATGATTCAAATTAAAAGAAACACAAGTTCTATTAAGTAATAATAATACTGATATTGACGGTCTTTCCCATGTATACTTTGAATTAATTAATAATTAATATCCTTTGTTTATTGCAGATTTTTACACTAGCTATAAAATTGTACTTTTCATATTTACTTGTATATTATTTCCTTTTTATTTCGATATATTTTGTATGTAAAAAATAGGATTTTTTTTATTGACATTCCTTTGAGCTGGTCGCCTGGCATGTTACAATTTAATAAAATTATGTTTTTAATATTTCTGTCCTTAACCATGTGTTTGGTTCTTAATCACTATGATTACTCAGAATTTTTATGAAAATGAACAAAATTTTTTCTCTCGAAATGTTTGTCTTTTACTCAATTGGTTCTATAATGTGTTTTTATTGTTTATATTATAGTATTATTAACTTTGTTTCTGAAGATGGATATAAAAAATGACCCGGAACGTGCGTAAAACAATATAGATTTTTTGAAAATTTGTGTTTTTTCGTCTGACCTATTGCTCCTAGGAGTTGTAATTTGAAGTTTTTATTGGTTAGTAAAAAACTTATGCCTTTGTGGTTGAATTGTAAATTTGATGTTAATCTGAAACACACTCGTGTGTATAAGTATTACCATACCATTTACTGAATAATTTTTACAGCTTTATACATACTTAGTAACGGAAATGTGCACGCTTTAAGAATCAAAGAATGTATACAATTTTATTTCCGTAACCCAGTTTCGTGTCTCGTATGAAACATTGTGTGGTTTATTATATCCAGAGAAAATATTTCCTTTATTAATTGAATTCGGCCAATGTCAATAATTCTGTTTTCATATCATTGCGAACGGGGTCACTACAAAAACACCAGTTAATGTAACTCTTAAACAATTTGAGTATATTCTGAATACGTTTCAGTAAGTTAGACATGATGATATATAGCATGACATCGTATAAATTTATAATATCAAGTATATACAGCATGTTTCAAAATAAATCTCTGCGGTATTACATAATATTTAATAAAATTAAATTCTTTGTTATGAACTATGGATAGAGACCTTCAACTAATTAAAATAATGGTAATAGTATCTAGGTAAAAAAATTGACAAAAACTATACAGGGTTTACTACGAAGTACAAAAATTATAACCACGTACTCAGGGAGGCCTCAAATACAATAAAAAAATGTTTGAGAATTCTAGCTCGATATTTTAAAAATGAGGCAAAATCCTCTTTTCTTCCGGAAAATCTGTGCCTATGATAAGTATCGTCCGAAATCTGTCAACTACCATGCGGCCGCGTTTTTACAGTATTTCCAAATGTAGGAACGACGAAACTGGACATTTTTATTAATAATAATACTGATAGGTAACAGTTAATAGATTAGATGCAGTATTTTGCATTCGTTTCTCGTTCTAAACAACAAAACACACTTCGCGTATAGTTAAATAAAATGTCCATTTATTCTAATAAAATTGAACAAAACAAATACTAATAAATAATAGAAAACTTTGAATGCATCAGCTGCAGTCTTATCCGAAAAACAAATTGGCGAAATGATGATAGGATATTATCTGTATACCCGATATAAATTCCATTGTTTAATAACTACCTATAACATTTTTAAAATTAAAAAAGCTACTAAAAATGAAGGAAAACATGAAAGAATACATGATTTTAATTATGAAAATGAAATTTAGTTTACTGTTGCTGGTTGTCGAATTCTCTAATCGTCAAACGTGCGAAATAAACTCACAGCAGACAAGCCGCCATAGTCGACAATAACTAGGGTTTTAATATAGAAAATTTATTTTTGTTTTATAAAAAGTTTTGAAATTTCGTTATTCTTATTTTTCCTTATCCCTCTGTTAAAATATTTATACTTAGTTATAGTTAAGATAATATACAATTCTTGTCCGTCCTTCAATTGTCAATGTATCACAGAACATACTTCGTGTGTGTAAAAAAGTGCCTACATAAGAAAATCATCCAATTGTTAAATTAATTTTATTTTGTCACCTTTGAGTGATCTGGGTATTTACTTATTTATTTTTCATGTACAATCTGTGTAGGTAAATATGTTTGTAGTCGTTAATACAGTTATTAATATTCCGGTTAAAGAGTTCATGATAATTTGTGTTATTATATAATCAGTTTTAAATCAGACTTTAAATATTCCCAATTTGACTGGCGCATTCGCCATTTTATAGACACTGAAGCGAAACTAATAAAATTGAAAGAAAAAGCTGTCAAGTTAAAGGGAATTTCGCATGCACTTTGCAATGAAGATACATATACAAACACTAATTTAGTATCTTAGACAAACCCTCCATTGATAAGTAATATTTTCTTGTCTTAATTAAAAGCAAAAAGATTCTATTTGCCCAACTTAACGATATCCGAGTTTGAACAGGTTATTCCGAGGTATATTATCTCTTTTATGTGGTCTAATCTCGGCGCTCTGCGATATTGTCACGTATTATTTACATATTCGTACAAAAAAAGAACAGTACGTACAGAAATTGTAAAAATACATCTTGGTTATCAAAAAAGAAAAATTTGCAATTGATGTTCTTCAGGATCCTGAACACTATAATATAAATATAAATGTGAAATATAGAATGTTAAAACGTATTAAAAAATTAAATATTAAAATTAAAGAATTATAAATGTACATTGTATTTATGAAAGAAAAATGCATTACTTATTATTTACTCATAGTAAAATATTGGAAAGTATCGAACACGATAGATTCATTCTTTAATTCAATTGAAATGTCCAAGGTCATTGCCGCGTTTTTACAAAGATCAAAGGAATATAGTGCATGATAGTAATATGTGGTTTAAATATAACAGGTTAGTTTCCATAATATAGTTTACTCTTCGAAAATTTTTTGTAATACGCTTAATATATAATGACAATTAACCTTATTGTATATATAAATATGTATGTATATTATGTACAACGTGTAGGAGCTAAATTAGCATAAGCATAAGACCGAATTTAAAATATTTGTAAGGAGATACTTATTTTTAGAAATAATTAATTACACATTTTTTTATTTTGTAGCAACTCTAGTCATATGTATTTGGCAAGACTTGATGTGAATTTGCTTTGGCACAATTCAGGACCATTTGAGCAAATAGGACCAATTATTGATTTTGTGGTTATTCAAGTACATACACGGAAAAATTCTGATCTATAATTCTAATCTATGTTTAAGTATAATAATATACTAAAAATTTTAAACTTTATTTAAGCGTATATTTAGTAATAGTTCTTAAAGTATACTTGATATCAATATTTACATATTCGTGATTTCCAAGCATTCTTATACTTAAATGAACACTTTTCTCTCTTAATATGACACTAAATTTAAGATTTACTTAAAGAAAAATAGAAGAAAAATAGGTTATTCTTCCATAAATTATAGTAGTAGTTTTGTTGCCGCAAAATGTAATTGCAGATTGCGTCACGTCTACTCAGGTTCTCTTCTATCGAATATGTCGTCCGTTGATCACCTATGATGAAATACTGAACTGAGGAGCACTAACAAATTCGAAAGCAGTATATGTCATATGCCTGGTGTGCCTATAATAATGACATTTTATAGACATCTGCAATTTTTTTTTGTTAATGCAATATTATTATTTATTCTATTCAAATTTATTTAATATTTTTTCATATATTTGCAATAATTCTTTCAAATCACTTAAAAGTTCAAGTAAAAAAATAATTTTGTTTTGAGAATAACAATTGTTGACTCAAGTAATTCATATTAAAACAAAAGAATTCTTGAAGCAAACACAACTTTAGCCCATTTTAAATATAGTAGTTTTCTTCAAAAATGAAGAATATATATATATATTATAAATAAATAATAATAATAATAATAATAATAATAATAATAATATCTCTACCCCTCATTCTAATCACAGGGATTAGCCCAGAAGTCGGAGACTTGTGCGGGAGAGGGGGCGGCATATTATTATTAAGCAGGCCGCCTTTGCGCCCAGGAACGACTTACGTTGGTAGGCCCTAACCACTATTCAGTGCAGGAATGAGGGAAACCTGGAAAACCTCATTAATTAGGGGGGTAGTCAAATATCAACCGGTATCAATCTCTCACATTGACCCAAGCCAACATTCTTCCACCCTACCATACCCGCAGAGAGGGCGCCAAACCTCTCCACGAATATAGCTTATATACGGTCTACCGGCAGCTGGGCTCGAACCAACTCCGATCTAGTCACCTCGATTCAAGTACTGACGCCTTAAACCGCGCGACCACTGACCGACCCGAAATAAAGTTACTGTTGGAATAAATGTATTTATCTCGATATTAGTATAGCTTTCTTTCCGTGTATCCAGTTATTTTGTAACATTGAGTTACATTTGTACTTTCAGTAAAAATGATCTAAATTAGTATTTGGAATATCAGTGAGAACAATAAGTTAGATGGTATTTGCTATACGATAGATTCATATTAGAAAACGTCTCATAGTTAGAATAGAATATGTAAAAGCATGGCATAGAATTCCATTGCACCCTTCTGTTAAACGTTTAATCGTATTATAGACGTGATGGAGTGGCCTCCTTTCCTCTAACACTGGAAATTACATCATTGCTGCACGTAACATCGATTTGTAGCAATACATTAATATTACATTACAGATGTAATGGTACGTAGCAAAACCCTACAGCACTATCACAACACCCCATCAGCACAAAGATAGCCATTTCTCAAATTCATGTAACCAGCATCCACATCCATTAATTAGCGGGTCCGCCTCGGCCAATTACAAATAGATAAAGATGCTGATTTATCTATGTCGTTACAACGTTTCGAGCAAAAACTTAAACTCTTTGTTTACATCTAAAGCCCCGTTCTGCCCCGGTTCGGTGCCTTTTAAATACCACCTATGTCCCTGCACTTCACTATCTACTGTTTACAGACGTACTATTGTGCTCCCCGACAGTCAATCAATATCATCCCCTGTTTTGTCAACCAGTCTTTTTGTCTCCTTGCCAAGTCGTATTAAATAGACTTCTGTTTAATAATACAGAAAAACCTTTGTTCCAAATTGGACAATGCAAGCAGCTTAAAACTCAAACTCTGTTAAATATAAATATAATAGCCTTGTTTTCACATGAAAAAATTAGTTCATAGAAGATTATAGTCAATTTAAAATAGATTGTATTTGTTACACAAATTCTTACTGTGTGTTTCCATTTTTTTTATATTAAATTTGACACTATTTAGTATTGAAACATGTACAGGGTGTCCTAATTTCATTGTAATTGCAGGGTATCTCGAAAACTATGAGAGAGAAGGGTGCAGTTTTCGCAATACAGGGCTACTTACTTTCTCGAGAAACTTAAGATGCCGCAATCAGAATTTTCATACACTTATTTATTTTTGAGGTGAAGTATTTCAGAGAATTGCGGAATGATCAAAATTGCTTCTGATAGACTTTTTTTTTACGTAGAGTTCAGTGATAAACCAATTTTGTATAGTTATATGTATGTAAAAATGCATGGCCAATTATCACCACGCGACATCCGTTTTGTTAATTTAACTTTATTTTGACAATTTCCAAAATATAAAGTAGTAACAGTTATGCAGGGTTAACTATGACTAGTACAAATTTAAGAGGGGATAGGAAAAAATAAAAATTAACGGAATCATCTAGCAAAAAATCCAAACTTATTTATAAAGGGAAAAACTATATTAAATCCTTATTTATCTCCGTCACTGGCCTTCTGTCAACCGCTAGGTTACGTATATTCGGCCAAAGTCAAAGGTGTCAAACGTAGTGACAGCTCACCGCGTTGACAAGTGTATCAAATTACGCCGCTTTGAAAAAAAAAATATTTACAAAATGTAGATTATTATTTAATGATTTAATGAGAAACACGATATGATAGCACAGGGAGGCAGCATTTACTTTACTAATATTTATTTCCAAGATTGATATTTGGAGAGATTTTAAGATTGTTCCGAAAAATATAATTTATAATCTTTTAGACCTCCCTGTATATCATTATGAATAAAAATAAAAAGCAATTGAATTGTATAAAAATATACAGGTAGTTCCATTTTAAAAAAATTATATTTGGTTCATATTTTAAAAAAGACACCCTGTAGAAAAAATACGAATGGGTATGCCACTAAACTCACCATTCTGATACCTATTTTCTGAGATATGAAAAATCCCGTAAAAGCAGTTTTTGTTAATTTCGCACTCTATTTCAAAAATGAAGATTATGGGGCATTTTAAGTTTCTCGAAAAAGTAACCCAGTGTTGCGAAAATCTCATTCTTTTAGCTCTTATAATTTTCGAGATATCCTGCAATCACATCGAAATTTTGACCTGTATGTACACTGAAAATAATTTTTTGTAATTTTATTTATAAACTAATGACTAGTGATAATGTACCCTTTATTTTACAAGCAATTTCTCAAAAATGTTGTAGTTTTACAATATATTTTTTATTATGCATTGTAAAATTTCTATATTTTTAAAATACTTTCCTAAAATAGTAAAATACTAAGTAAAGGTTCTACATTTTGATAATACCTACTTACTTAAATTAGCAGTATACATTTAACATTTCCATTTCAAATAAAAAATATATACTGTACATACTTATTTCGGAATTATTTCAAGTTTTAAATAAAATATTAGAAATTTATAGATATTTATATTTGATAAAATCTGCAAAATATAATATAATCTATAAGTAAAAACTAAAACGAACTATTTACGATAAGGAATAGAACATACTTATTGGATATAAATTGCAAAATCAGTCGGTCAGTAGTCGCGCGGTTTAAGGCGTCAGTACTTGAATCGAGGTGACTAGATCGGTGTTGGTTCGCGCCCAGCTGCCGGTAGACCGTATATAAGCTATATTCGTGGAGAGGATTGGCACCCTCTCTGCGGGTATGGTAGGGTGGAAAAATATTGGCTTGGGTCAATGTGAGAGATTGATACCGGTTGATATTTGACTACCCCCTAATTAATGAGGTTTTCCAGGTTTCCCTCATTCCTGCACTGAATAGTGGTTAGGGTCTACCAACGTAAATCGTTCCTGGGCGCAAATGCGGCCTGCTTAATAATAATATGCCGCCCCCTCTCCCGCACAAGTCTCCGACTTCTGGGCTAATCCCTGAATGAGAGGTAGAGATATTATTATTATTATTATTATTATTATTATTATTATTATTAATAATAATAATAATAAATAATTGCATAACTCTGATCAACTAAAACTCTTTGCCCAACTAAATAGTGAGGTACTAGGTTTACTAATATCGTTCGTTTCATTACAAATTAAGAGAACAATGGAACCTTCACTTACTTAGTTAACTACCCTAATTTTCAAAAACTGTCTTATTTTTACTATTTAAGTTTATCTCTTTTCTGTGACCTAAACATATTAATAATACCTTTGCACAAATTCTAGAATCTAGCATGCCTGGCATCAAAACTTCGTCTTTTTTAAAATTGTCGTAAAATTGTCAAATTTGTGGTGTTCTTTAGGTACAGAAATATGGAAACATAAAACACGTAGAACAAAAGTAATATCAAAAATAAAATTATTGATGTTTTGTTTATTTACTTTTACTAAATATTTAAATTATTTTCAAATAATATAATAACTATTAAAATGCATTTGTAAGACACACGTTATTTTGCTATTCTAATCACACATTTTAACACTTATAAATAAAAGTGAACAATCTTACAAGCAGAAGTATGTCAAATTATGTTATAAAAATATTTACACCTACAGTTGAATTTAAAGAATACGTATTTTGAAAAATTTCTGTATCTAAAAATTTGTGGGTTAGAGCGCTTTCTCTCGTTATATATTCCTATTACTTTGACACCTGGAATATTCGCAGGTGACATGAGATAACATTCATGCTTTTATTTTATAAACTCTATATCATTCAGTTCTTAAATGTCTAAAATTACTTGTATTTGTAGAAAATACTGTTTCAAGAATATGGCGTTCTTAAAGTATATGTATACAACAGTGTTTTCCTGTAATCATATAAAATTTTTACCAATTTGAATATAATACTCGAAGTTTTACAGCAACAATGGCTATAAGAGGTAGACCTAGCGCATGCGAATCACTTGATGTTTTTATTGACAGACAATTTTCATTTTTATTGAGATTATAAAGCCTCGACGTTTCGGTACCGAGACAATTTGCCACTTCTCGGTTAGAACTTACAGGGATCTTTAAGAAACCTATTTGAGAATCCTTTAAAGATCGCATACATTATGCCTGCATGGATCAGCACGAACTAGCAAAGCGCGGACCTAGAAACGACATCGACTTCGCACACTTGTCCCGTACGGACCAGCAACCTTTTGTGCAGGTTATGTGTGCGGCAGACGTTTTGAAGTAGTAGTTGAGTGTAGCTCGGAAAAAGAAATTCGGCTCAGAAGAAGCCAGGAAAATGAAAAAGTTTTGGACTCACCCTATCAATAAAAAGAGAAAGCCGTATAGTTAATTTCTTTTCCGAAATGGACAGAGAGAAACAACATTTTTTTCAATACTTCACAAAACAAATTTTTTCAAGCTTTTGGATCGTCTTCATCTTATAGTACCAAAACACAAAATTTCGCAGAGCAGTGCAATCTGACGAAAGAAAGATTTGCATTTGCATTTGTTTGTTTAAGGTAAGTAAATAAAGATTATTGATAAGCGAGGGTATACGACAGTTTAGCAACGCAGTCACAAACTAACTGGTCGAATATTTCTAACAGCTTGAAATCAATCTCTCGTTTTTGTGGGAACAGAACTTATTTGGACTAGCGTAGCCAAGCATAGAAATTACAGGCCACTGTCACGACTTGCAGTGATGGTCGTTGCACGTGACGATTCATGCAGGTGCTGGTCTAGTGTGCGATGCTCCATTAAATAACATGACAACCTTCATGAACAGACTTTGCAGATCTGTACTGTGTAGGTCAGCGCAGGAATAATATGCGTGATCTTTTAGTTTCGATCTGCTTACTCTTTAAAGACATTTTCCCTATGATATTCCTTGAAGAGATTTGTCCCCTCTTTCTCTCTCTGTATACAAAGAACACTCTGTTCTATAAGAGTTGATCTGTTTCAGACATGTCTGTAATTTTCAACCGAAATTTATGAAGATTACACTGTAAATATCAGTTCAAAATAGGGTGTGACTAATTCAAAGAGGCTAATGCCTAATCTAGGATGGTGAATTAAATATTTTTAATTAGTTCACATGAAAAGCGGCGCAGTAAATAAAAGTACTGCAAATGGAAAACAATAGCTGGTAAAAAATAATAAAAGCGGGGCCGGGTATTATCCAGCCATCAGTTGCAGGCGCTACGGCAGGCCGGCTGAAACACACTGCTGATATGAACACAATGCCAATAACATCGGACTCTCTCTTTTTAATAGGAATCTATGAAAATAATGTCGGGCTCCGTCCCTTTATTTTAATATCCAATATTCTCATTTCGATAATGCCCTCTCCTCAGACGTCGATTTTTCATCGGTATCGTCTCAGTAAAACCGATATTGAAGTGAGGAAAGGGGTTGTTTTGGCAAGAAATACCGCCAGCACTAACATTAGAAATGCAATTGGCCAAGTTATATTCTGAATGTCTTTCCTTTATTTCGATATTATGCAAATTCGACTCCTCTTTTTTAGTTCGTTGTACAGAATATAGAAACAATGCTTAAGCAATTCGTACACTAAGTGGATTGAAGAAATTTCTTTATATAATAAAAAATAACATTGAGTAACCTCAAACTTATGTATGATTTATTTTGGTGTTGAATTTTAATAATTAAACATTTTAACGAGGAAAGGAGCTCATAAACACAATTTTTGGTCAGAGGGATGGTTTGTGAAAAAACAACAAAATGTATTGATAATATAATCCAATTTTATGTTTGGAGTAATACATATAGCTCAGTAAACTCAAAAATTATTTAATGTTACTCATAACAGATTTATTTAACTAAGAAATAACTGAGTGAATATTCGGATGTGAACTTATTTTAACAACCAATTGTGTTGATTTTGAGCGAAATTTTGTTCAAAATTTTTACGGTGCATAATTAAGTATAGATCCTCTAAATAGGATAGGAACGCCTTAGAGTACGTATTCTTTAAGAGTGCGGATTTGTTTTTGTTTTTTTTCAGTAATTGGGAAAAATTACAAAGGGACTTGATGCAATGTTTAGGTTGTTATGACTGTTGCAGTTACTGGCTAGAATTAGGAGTTGGTGCTTGTGCTCTATCCAAAGTGATTAAGCACTAAATTTATTTGTAGCCTAAATATAAAATATTTTTAATTTCGTTGGTAAGTAGGTCTACTATGCTTAGCTCCGTAAAGGAGAAAACTAGGCGGTCGCGGTCTCATCGCGTCGCAGTCTTCTCGTCTAGTAAAGAATCTTCTAATGCTTTTAAATGTAGATATTTGCACTAGCAGGTCGCAAGTTGGTCTCTCTGAAATTTTTTTGGAGAATTTCGACCAGTTGCGTCAAATAATAGAAGTAATATAAATACATTCTACATAACACATATTTTGACATCTAAATAGTACAGTAGAACACCTCATACTGCGTTCTCTCCTTAAGAGTACACATCTAAAGAGTACGTATGTGTACCCTTTGGCAGTGCCTCTACAACGTCTTTGGTAAAAGCGTGCACCTACATTTTCACTCTTTAATCATGCAGTCAATTACAATACGAAAATATAAAAGAATTGGTGGAAGACAACAAAAATTTACTGAAGATCTATTGTGGAACGTAATTTTTATGGTACTTAATCGCTGTGTACTTTTAAAACCGCATATGCGTACTCTTAGGAACGTGTGATCCTAATAGCACGCATATTTAAAGTTCTAAGTACATGAAATATTTTTTTCTGATAAAACTATAGAAGCTATTGAGTGTTTTAGTTGTTAAAGAACAGTCTAATGTTATTACCACGTTATAAATAAATAAATGTGGATGGTGGATATTCAAATAGAATTTAACTATCTAAATAATTAAATGCATTCATTTTTATATGAAAATCTTTTATTAAAATTAACAAACTATTCCTAACTTAAGCTATATCCTTATGGATTCCTTTTAATATATTTTGCTTATAGATAAAAATGTATGTTAACAAGTATGAGTTTTTTAAAAGAAATTGAAGATAAACAATTGATAATAAGTAAACAATAATATTTTGTTATCTGTTAATTGCAATTAAAATAAAATAAGTTTTCTATTGTAGTCGAAACTCCTTTTGTAACTACATCGTATTAAAATTATCATGCAGCCGATTATACGCATATTCGAAACAACTTTATCATTGCTATGCTGGAATCTTCTAAAAGAAACAATTTTAAAAACTTTATAGTTTTAATCTTTTCAGTACACACTGCTCGAAATTTTGAATTGTAGCTGTGTTTTTATTTATTTACACAGTAAATAAAAATAATTGAACCTGCAAACATTTTTTAGATGCTAGTTTAAAAAAATGTAATAGCGATTTTTTATGTTTTTTCTAATATTTGTATATGTTGTAGATTTATTGTAAAATCAGGTATATTGTAATATGCCTAGGCTCTTTCAATATTACTGAGTGTATTGCAGTACAATACAAAAAATTGAGAATCTTACAATTTTACTGAAAATTTTGGCATCTAAATAGTACAATAAGAACAAGTCGGAAGCATACAGACAACGACATATGCGACTGATTTTGTAAAAGCCCGTGATCAGGTTGGCATAGAGCAGTCCGCGATGCGTCTAGACCGCGACCTCATATTAGTATTATTCCTTAATACGCACAGTCATACCTACTGAAAAAGCCTAGGCATATAATATACCTGATTTTACAAAAAGCCTACGACAAGATGGTTGGTGTATTACCATTAAGTAATGTTATTTATTCAAAGACACACAACATGAAATTCTAAAACATTCGCTGATTATGTAGAATGATTAAACAGTAATTAAAACCATATCCAGTTAATATAACTGTATATTAAAATGGAAATAATTAGTTATTGTTGAATTCGATCATATCATGCCGAACACACATACGAGTTAACCTTATTCCATCTAAATATTAAAATGTAAACATTTAATCATGATTATTTATCGAAACATGATACATATGTACAACAATTTTGTGTTAGTAGTATCGATATTTATTTCATACATCATACAGAAAAATTAGCATCAAAATTTAAAATGTCACGCAGGAATATCTAGCCACTGTTGATAACAATATTATATACACTTTATAAACCTATTTTGGGTCATCAATCATCCTGGATATCACCTCTTCATCGTGCCGTTTCCTAGATTAGGCCAAGCATTCTAGGAACGTATTTTACACACTAAGTAATATTATAACAATACATTCCACTGTAACTGGTAGCAGTGGATGGTTAATGCGGTCCCTTTGACCATCTCGTAATCCATACGAACCCAAAGCAGACTTGGTAATAACAGGAACGGCAATATCTGATCCAATGAAATTCATATAACTGATTGTAAAAGTCAAAGAATGATGATCTGTTTATAACAAGTGATCTTTTAATTAGACTATAATTAATCTGAATGCAAATCTGCTCTGCTTGAGTTTAATTGTGTAACCTTTGGGCTTTTAAAATGCTTAAGAGCCTCTGTGCATTCAATGAATATTTCATTCAAAGAGCTATATAGATAGGGATTTAATTAAAGCTATATAAGGCCACTAGAGAATAGGGAGAATTCTCATGCCGAGGCAATGGCACAGGTAGCGATTTCTACCCGTCTGTTCGATACTAACCAATGAAGAGATATATTTGAGTCGCAGTGAAAAGGGGCGAAGTTAAACTTTGTCCGTGCAAGGGTAAAGTCAAACTGGGCCTCTTCAGGGCTGGACTGGTTGGGTCAGTGAATATCGGATTGGCATATGAGGAATTTCCACTTAAAGGAAATCAGTGTTTTATCGAGTTTTGTAATAGTTCTTACAAAGGTGTTATTTAGCGCTTTGACTTGTATAGCGCGGAACAAAAAAAGTTGTATATCTTTATTTCAGTTTGTTGTTTACTGAGATAATTTTGTCACTGAAAATGTTGAAAGCATGTTGCTTGGTAATTGAAGGATTTTCGATGACAAAATTTTATGTATTTATCAAGAGTCAAGGTGTATTCGGTAAGATAATTTTTTCCACATAAAATAAATTGATTTTCAATTCGACATTTTCATAAATAATCATGTTATCTTTGCTGAAAATACTCCATGAGGTATTAAAGATGTAACCATTTACTTGCTAGCTATAATACAACAAGAGTATTGATAATATCGAGATAATTTTATCATTGAGAATGCTGAAAGCGTATTGCTTGGTAAATTACCTTAAACAACACGCTTGAAGGATTTTGAATGATAAAATTTTGAGTATTTGATTATTTTTTGCACACACAATAAATTAATTGTCAATTTGACATTATTTGTTGATTTTCATCTTGATATTTTAATAAATCATGTCATCTTTGCCGAATATACCCAATAGGGTATTTTTGCTGTAATTATTTCATAATTACTATGATCTGATGTATAGCAATTTGATTGCTATGGTATGTAGTAAAAAATTATCTATTAAATATTTAAAATAGTCTTAGCGAATATATCAACACCAAATCAAGTAGAGATGAGAACATTAATTTAGTGTATATTATTATAGTAGTGATAAAATATTTTTTTTGTAGTTAGGATCTATATGATGATTTAAGTACAGTTCATTGCCAGTAGATCGACTGGTCTGTAGGTCTACTGACGAATGATGTTATCTATTTACAAAATCTTGTGGGTATAATTTAATGATGATCAAACTATTAGTTGTTTAATGTTTAATTTAAAAGGTAATTTTAAAAAACCCTCAAAATTTACGCTCTTTAAAGGAAATGGGAAAACACTCCACTTTTATCAAATAATTGTCTTTATATTTATTAGACCAGTAAATGAAAATAAATAAAAGTTTCTATAATAGTTATTCCATTGTAAGTTGGCTAACGCCTCGTTTAACAATTTAAAGACATTAGTAGCAATAGCGAATTTATGATTGCTTTTACACTTATAAATAATATAAATTTTAACTAGCAGTTATATACTGAAAGATTTAAATACTTAATAGAATTATTAAAAAGTAAAAAACGTTATAATGTGCATTATGGTTCTACTATAGATGGGAATATTTTTAATAAAATAGAAACTCATCCAGCTCCGACAACAGTAATTATATTAATAATTTATTTGTCTCGTACCGCTAGCATTAATTGAATATAAAACAATATAAAATTGAACAATTAATTATAATTTCATTAATTACCATTCATGCAGAATAATTTCAGTAATATTTCACGTTCCTGAAGTGTCGTTTAAATTTAATTTAACCAATTTGTTAATCGCCTCTAAATATAATTTAGATTATAATACAAAAAATCGGGCCACATAGAATAATTATTGAATATCCTAACAACTAAAACTACCACATAGTCTAGTGTGAATTTATGATCTTTTACAATAGAGTAATGATGATATTTTTGTGGTGAGGCCAGGTTTAATTAAAATTATGAGCGGCAAAATTGCCTAACCCACAAATGGTATTATGGCTTGACCCATGCAAATGGATTTCTAATATTAGACTTTCAGATTCAAATCAGCCCAAGCCAAGTTGGCTTCCAAACTTTAGATGATGCCGGTAGTACTTACTGCACTACAAAAAAACTACTTACTTTAGTGGAAAACTGGTCTAAACCTCATAATACGTGGTTTAGTTTTAACTTAAATAGCGTATTAATTAGTTGTTACAGTAATATTTACACGAGTTCTCTAGAAAACTACAGTTTCCCAGTTTCATCGTCATTTCTATGTCAACTGGAAATTTCTATTACCTTGCTTCTTTTCACGATCAAATAACGAACCGAAAGAGAACAATTAGTGGTGAAAAAGTTGCAAATTCAGTGGTTACAGTTTACGAAAAAATAACCCTAATTAAATACAAAGCTTCCAATAATGAGTTAGTGGAGTTTAAAGCTAATGATATACGTAAAGATGTGCATCTAGAGTAGTTTCTGTAAAATATTTTATATCTCAATGATTATCTAATAGCTGGAAAAAAGAGAGAAAAACTTATTAGATCTATCGCAATATATACCGCCGGTTAATTTAAATTTTTACTAGAATCTGCAAACAGTTGAAAATGCATCGGAAGATTTCATAGATGCTGAAATCAACAAGTATGGGAAAGAAATCCGTGGACAGTAAACTTCAGTTGCTTGCAAATCAGTGCATATATTTATTTGTATTTTACATTGTATCCTTAGTTTTATATTTCCATTTGATCCATCTGATTATTCATAAATCAGTTAAAGTGACCTAACCCTCTATTTTTCACAAAAAAAAATCAAAGAATTTCACCTGAACTGTTAGTCTATTAACTATGTTAAACTACCTAAAAGTCAATAAAAGTTTGTTCTACCATGCTTACAAAATGACATGTTTTTTCTCTATAATTTATTAAATTTTTATAAAACCTGTTTTTCGGGTTTAGGCCATTCTCTTGCTGATAGCCTCTAATAATGATATGTTACTTAATTACCTATCCAATTACAATATTTGTCGATACACATCATAGTAGTTGTGTCTTGAATCAGATTATTCTCCTTGTCATCATTAAAGATAAATCTGTGTCCTTTCGAGGAGTACTCCAAAAACCCAATGACATAATTTGAAAAATCAATAGGTATATACGGAGAACATTGCTGATTCTAAATTGTGCTTTCCAATAGAATTGCAAAATGACGTAAAATAACGTTATCACAGAAAAAATGTCTTCCAATATATTTGCATTACCTACTCAAATATAATGTTTTTGTCTTTGTAAAAATAGTTCCTTCCAGTAATAAACACAATAAAAATGTACTTCAAATTGACAAGTAAGCTAAGGGATCATAAATACCTACTTACACAAAAGATATGAAATTTTAATTCAAATTTTTCTAGATACATAGGTACACTATATATAAACATTTCAACGACTAACCGAATTAAAGCCTAGTGTTCAGAACTGAATATCGATAAGTACAGTGCGCGATTCATCAAGTCACGCCTACCTTAGTTGAACGAGTCAACGTACCTAATGCCTTGTTGACGACATATAAATCCTTGCGTTGAATGTACATTGCTCCGAACATGAAGTCAGGCATATGACGTCGCCACTGTTCGAAAAAATACTGCTTTTATTGTGTTGTGTCTACAACGTAATATGGGAACAAGGCTTAATGTACCTTAACATATTTTGCTCAGTTTATTTTAAACGTATTTGCTAATTTCAAGACTCATTAATTTATGAATAGAAATTTGTAAATTCTAAAGATATCTTAATACTCAATTTTTGATCTAGTACATACATGAAATATAAAACTAAATATACAACGTAAAACATAAATAAATACATGCACTAATTTGTATTTCATACTTGTTGAACTCAGTATCTATGAAATCTTCCGATGCATTTTCAAGTTTTTCTCCTTTTCATCTATTGGATGACCATTGGGATTTACAATATTTTACAGAGACTGCTTTTGATGTACGTCTTCACGCATATCTATTGTTTTAAACTCCACTGACTCATTATTGGAAACTTTGCATTTAGTTAAGGTTATTTTTGCGTAAACTGTAACCACTTACTTTGCATCTTTTCACTCAGTCAGTTGTTTTCATTTGGTTAGTTATTTGATCATAAAACGAAGAATATAAATAAAATATAAATTTTCAGTTGGCATAGGAGTGGCGATGAAAAGAAACTAAGCACTGTTTTATAGATAACTAATGCTGCAAATATTACTGTACCAACTGATTAACGCGCTAATTAAGTTAAACCTAAACCACGTATTATGAAGTTTAGATCAGTTTGCCATTAAAGTAAGTAGTTTTTTCTAAGCGCCAAAGCAGTACTACCGGCATCATATAGAGTTTAGAAGCCAACTTGGCTCGGGTTGATTTGCATCTGACGGTACTAATATTAGAAATGCATTTGCATGGGTTAAGCCCCATATTTGTGAGTTATGTTATTTTGCCCCTCATAGCCTCATTTATATGTTCATGAATCATATTTCAACATAGACTTGCTGTTTTTTTATACCTTTCTTGATGTTTAAATCGATAGCCTCTTTCTACATTTACATCTTGATTAAAACAGTTCCACGTAACTATCAATGTAACGACGATTGTAACAGCAGTAATTCCAATTTATCTTTTACCGATCACTTTTATAAACAACTTTGGCATCTGCAGCTGCTGCTGAAACGAAATTCTAATTCAGTTTAACTTCCAACGGCATTGTTCCACGTCCTCATATTATGTCATTTTACGATTATAGTCACATCTCTCTCGAATTTCGGGCCCCAAGACCGACTCTGTGCCCCTTTCTGATCAATACGCTCTGGCAGAGGAGCCCTCCGGCGTCTTATTAAGGCGGTCGGAGTAAGGAGCGCGCGATGATGATCTCACCGCGCGCTAGATTGGCTGCCAACGGAAGGGTTCTTCTTATTACTTTAATAGAGGAAAGCGAAGACATACCTGATGGCCAGACCTGCACATATTATGCACCGCCATTAAGGATTTTTCAAAGGCGATCGCTCCCAACAAGTTGAAGTGATCTCGAATCGATTACCTTTTCATCTGGAATCGGGTTTGCTACTAGAGACTAAAAGCTGCATTAGTGAAACCATAACGTAAAAAACAGAATGCATCTGTTATAAAACTATTATATAAATTTATATAAATCTGGTGCCAAATTAGACATTTGTAACTATAGACCTGTATCACTCTTATCAACTTTGAGCAACATTTTTGAGATGTTAAAAATCAGAATTTTGTAGAAAAATACAATTTAATTTGGGACAGACAGTTTGGCTTTAGGCAGGTCAACCAATACAAGATACTATTGCAGATCTTTTAACTAAAATATATCAAGCAGTACATAAACGTGTACCTTCTTTATGTATATTTGTTGATATGGCCAAAACCTTCGATACAATATGCCACAAGAAACTACTAAAGACACTTGAATACGTTGGCTTTCGAAATAAGGCATATGACATCATAAAAAGTTATTTAGAAGACAGAGAACAATGTACCAAAATAGCATTACATAATGAAGAAACTGTGATATATGGAGTATCACAAGGGACTGTTTTAGGACCCTTAGTTATTATTATAGTTTATATGTTAACGATTTAGTGATCTTGAATCGATTATCTTTTCATCTGGCATCGGGTTTGCTAATAGAGATTAAAAGCTGCATTCGTGAATCCACAACGTAAAAAACAGAATGCATCTATGTTATAAAACCATTACGTAAATATGGTGCCAAATTAGACATTTGTAACTATAGACCTGCTTCACTCTTAGCAATTTTCAGCAAAATTTTTGAGAAGGTGTTAAAAATCAGAATTTTGTAGAAAAATATAATTTAATTTCGGATAGACAATTTGGCTTCAGGCAAGCCAATCAATACAAGATGCTATTTGCATATCTTTTAACTAAAGTATATCGAGCAGCAGTAGATAAATCTTCTTTATGTATATTTGTTGATCTTGCCAAAACCTTCGATACAGTATGCCATAAAAAACGGTAAATTCGAGATAAAGTATAACACACACATCATAAAAAGTTATTTAGAAGACAGAAAACAATGTGTCAAAATAGGCAATATATTAAGTAATTAAAAAACTATGACAATACAAGGGACTGTTTTGCTTTATATTATTATATACTTAATTCTGGCATCATAATTGTGTAATCGTGTGTTCAAGAAGCAACTGTTCCTTTTGCCGGATATTTATTTTACTGATTATATTATTACAAATAAATCCTATTCTATGTATTATATTTATTAAACAGAATAGATCCTACTATTATAATTATAATTGAGGCATACAAGGGGATTCAGAATACCGCTAACACACTTCTAGGACAGAAAGTATATCGAAAATTAAAGCAAAATGTCTTAATAAATACATAAGATCGTAGATGCCTCCAGTGCGTTAAAAGTATAAATTATCTTCGTAATTCCACGCCTTAACATTTCTATTTTCAAATTTTTACGTGGAGTTAGCATTTAAAAACTAATTACTTGATGTAAGTACTACTCAGTATTTTGCAGACAACCCTTTTTTAAAAATGCTTTTTACAACACTGCTAATTTTATAAATTTCCATGTAGGATCGTTAATTACATATTTTTTTATTAAATTGAATCTTGAAAAATTTTGATAAATTCAATCATGTTTACATAAAACACGTGTGAAATAAATCTGACGTAATAAATTTTAATGTGTAGGTACATTTTTCTCTGATCTTTGTATTTTTCTGGCATGGCCTTACTTGAAATATTTTCAGAAAATGAGTAAACAATCTATATTTTCTAATAGACCCACTTTTGGTAGAGGCGTTGAAGTAAAAAATACAAACTATGAGTCTTTACACTTATGTATAAGTGTTGCTCTATCTATGTGGATAAAAGAGTCTTTGTACAATCTTAAACTTGCTGTGCTGCCTCCGCGCCCTTCAAGGGCGATTTAGGAATAATGAGAGTTTGAATAGTATATGTCTGACTAAAGGACAAAATTATTTTTGATATAATAGAAAAGTAAAGTTTGTTATGTTTTTAAGGAGAAGATAATTGCTTAGAAGTTAAAACCGTTCTATTACATTAAATATAAGAAATATTTATCTCGAACAAATTTACAGTTTAACTGGACTAATGTCTAACAAGATTAGGGTATTAAGGGTATATCTTCAAAATATCCACTCCTTTGTTTATATTCATGTCCATGTTTCATTACCTTCATCGTAAAATGTTAGCTAATTTTCGGAATTCTGAAAGTACCTTTGAGCTTCGAATAAATCAAACAAAAGGGGCGTCTTAGTGTGGAATTCAAAGTAAGCACTTCACTTAAGTATGACTTTTCATTTAAGGTATACTTAAATAAGATGCCCTTCAATATTTTGTTTCATTATAAACTTAATGGAAGTTTATCAAACTACGGTCTGAAACTATTAGTATGTTGTTACCCTGCATTTTTATCTTGTAAATAATTGCAAAGCTAATATGAAATAAGTGCAACCTTAATTTTGATCTATGAATTCCATCCTTAGATGATACCTTTAATTCTGTTGTAGTTATAATGTTTGAATATATTTGTAACTATTCTGTTCTTGTATTCATTATTTGTTCGCATTATGTCACCATAATCATATTTCATAGGATTTTTCCAATATTTGATATAAAAAGTGAAGTATCTCCGGCATTAGGGAAATTAACTATATAAATATCTTCACAAAAGCTAATGAGAGTAAAAAACATAATAAAAACCTTTACATAAAGGCTGTGGCTTTTAAAAAATTAAAGAAAATTGACTGTGAAATTTATGAAGTTGATATGTCCATATAAAACAGTTTATTTTATGAATAATCATGTATGCCTTATAAATCAGAAGTTCGTTAATCTTTTTATGGTATAAAATAATTAAGTTGGATCTAATTTTATGAACTGTAGTAAATACAAATATATAAGTTTCTTAATTTCCTCAAATTTTTATTAACATTTTTTTGTAAATCAAATAATAACAAAGGTATTGTACTTTGCTGCACCACACCAATGAACCATCCTGTATTTGTATTGCATGTCCTTTTCCACTTTTTAAATATCGTTTAAAATTTGATTAGTGCCAAGTTTTACGACGTGTCACCTTAGTGAATGATAGTTCCCTCGAAGAAATAAATAGAAGTGCTCTCTAAATGCATCAATTTCAAATTTGTGAAAGCGGAACAGACAGGAAAGTGCATAATATTCCCTCTTGATGCAATGTAAAATAAGTTATCGGAAAGTTGTCGGCGGATGACACATTACAATGCATTTGGCTGCCTTCATGCCAAGGGAAAATTCTAGGTGAATCCGAATATATTCCAGCTGCTGAAAATTAGCGTTCTTTGGAATTACCCTAGGAAATAGTAGGTACTAAAACGAAAAAAATATATGTATCTGCAATATGCGTCAGACGTCGATCTTTATGCTAATCGTAAATAATTCACTAAAAATTTGCACGCACTACTGATAATAGAATGAAAATATATGAGCAGAGCAAATGTTAACTCAACATCAATATAAATGGTTGTCAAAACGAGACCACACCCGATTGTGTTGAAATAATAACACAATTTATTAATTTTTTACTGTATTAGAAAGGTATTTTAAGCTAATATAAATCAAATATCCTACAATTCCTATCAATGAAGTCATATGTATGTTCTCTGATACCAAACATCTAGGTATGCTAATGAACAATTCCACAGACAAAGCTCTATTCAATAATTATCTTAAGAAATTAATCTAATTTACTAACCTGCTTTAATGAAACACTCTATAAATATCTAACTTCACTTTTTGGCAGTGGGAACACTACAATTCAACCAATATAGATGAGATCTGACCTATTTCTGCTTTTTAGGATTGCTTCTTCAGGTGGCCTCCTTTAAATTGAATCAAATATCTATATTAATTTCTTTAGATAATTATTGAATAGAGCTTTGTCTGTGGAATTGTTCATTCGCATACCTAGATGTTTGGTATCAGAGAACATACATATGACTTCATTGATATAAATTGTAGGATATTTGATTTATATTAGCTTAAAATACCTTTCTAATACAGTAAAAAATGTTACAAAAGCTAATAATAAGGAATATATGGGTAGATATTGTGGATGTAATTCAACGCAGGTTGAAGCTTTTGTCCACTGAGTAGTTAGTTTCACACAATATTATTAATACCTAAAAATATATAAAAACAATTTATTAATGTTCACTTAGCGAAATAAATCTTTTAATTGCAATACTGAACAATTTTTCAGTCAGCTTTCTAAACTGTGTTATTCCAAAGACAAAATTGAGTTATATTATCAATCTATTTCGTTATTTTCTCACAATACGTATACAATTTAAATCAGTAATTGGTTACTTTATATAGTATAATAGCAGTATAGTTTAGTGTTGCAACAAACTTAAAATAGTGATGATTTTTCATTATACTGTGTTGGTTCTGACACAGTTTTTATGAAAATTAGAACTATTATGTACCTATTAAACGTGTTTATTTTTTTGTAAATTATAATTAAGTGTTAATATATTAAAAATAATAATAATAATAATTATTATTATTAATAACATTATGACTATTACAAATAATTATAATTAAATTAATAATCATAATAGATAATAATAAAATTATTATAAATAATTGTCGTAAAAATTACAGTCTATAAAAAGAAAATCTGTTTAGTTGGTACACAAGTTATGTTTAATGGAATTGTGGAAGCAACCATAACAACAATAACAATACAAATAATAATTATTGTTATTATTATATTATAATATTTATTACTACTACTAACAACACACTATTTGAAACAAGTTGAATAAAATAAAGGTTGAAATTGTGTTTGTAGATAATAACATGCCGCACTATGTAAAGATGTTTTATTTTATTATATTATTAAACACTACATTCTTTCTAAATTTAACAAAATATGTACTTTGGAGTCACAAAATATTCAGTGGTGTTGTATGACTGATGAATTTCAAACGGTTCTTTATTGAATAAACAGTTTAAATCAATAATTGTTCGATCTATTTTTCAAAATTTTATAGCTAAGTAATTGAGGATCAAATGAAATGGTAACCATGTAATGACCCATACAAGGTTTTCTGAAATAACAAGCAAATCAACAATTTTTTTTGTGTCGGATGAAGGCGGCCATTGTTACTTACCTATTTCTACGACATCTTCATGACACAAATTCTTACTTTCCAGCTTACATCATACTTTTTTATGCAAATTGTAATTTGAAAATGTATTTACATTTGCGGTCTATGATCAGGTTAGAACAATCACAACACTTATGATTATCGTGCACACATAGCAGTGACTTGTATCATAGATAGCAAAACTACCTGCGCGTACCCAACTTTGGTTTCCCGCTTCCTTTCCTTACTAAACAATGTGTAATATCTACAACGATTGATATTATTTTTGCACAATATGTTTTCATTGACCAACCATATATTGTGTAGATAAGCTCATTTCTTTGTTAAAATATAAAATTTACTCAAATCTAACACCAAATTAATTCACTCATAAATGAGCTTCAACTTACAATATTATTTTTTACTGTGTAACACTTCATTATATTTTAAGGGTTTTGGAATAAAATATTTATTTTAGGTCGATATGGTTCATTTGAACATGTTTATATACTATTTATTTGGGACAGAAGAGGGTCGTCGCATAAAGTATAAAAAATAGATTGCTGACGTCGGGTACGTGACGCAAATTGTTTTTTGCCGTTTATGTTTCTTACGTTCTCAACTTCTGTATGCATCATGTTTATTGTAATGTATGTCAAAAAATCTATTTCTCAAACAGTTCACATATATAAATTTCATAGTCTTTATTTATTTATTAACAATAAGACAATTGTTAATAAATAAAAATAATAATTTATTTATCAATAATACCAACAAAATATGCGATGCATTTTTTTCTCTCTTAATTTTAAATTGTAACAAATTTTATTTACCTATGAAGTTTAATAAATAATAAAAAAAACAAAATATATATTTACGTATTTCAGAATAAGACAAAATCATGCACAGTACTTAGTTAGTGAGTGGGGTGGGTAAATTAATTCCAACCAAACATAAAAAAGGGATATGGGGCGCCACTAGTTTTCTTTACCGCTGCATAAAACTAGAATGCCTCGATATATTTAGAAGTCCACTTCTGCAAATATTAATAAATTTACTTGTTTTATTTCCCAAAATCCTAAATTTGTAAGTTGCTAAAGATTAATAACACAAGAAAAAAACTATCTGCAACAAAATATCTATCGGTATATTAAAGTTAAATTGTATACAACAATTGTATATCAACGTATCGTATTATTATAAGTAAATATGCACTTATTTTAATAAAAAAAGGAGTCATAAAAAGAAATAATAACTTATAATAACCGCTACTTTTATTTATGTTATTTTAACGAAGTGAAGTATAAGAAATGTATAAAAAATAGAAAAGAAGTTTAAGATTGCATTAGGTAATTAATTAGTTTGATTTGTTACCATACTTTCCTGGCTTTAGTTTATAGAAAAAGTATTAATACCTAACAAAATTGCAAAACTTCGTATAGGCGTTCTATTTTATGATCTCATTTGATTTGTACATATATTATATTGCTAGAAAACTTAAAGCGTATACAAAATTTATTGTGTAAAGTACGAATTAATCTTAAAATAAAGAAAACTAAATAATAATAAAAAAAATCATGCAGCTTAACTGAATTTCCTTGGAAACGCCAATGGTTCCTTCTACATTTGTAGAAAATTTGGAATAACTCATGTAGTGGAGCACAATCTGGACGAAATTTTCTGGATAGCACTGTATATATCATAAATATGTAATACTGCAGCAAACCAAGCCTCAAGTACCATCAATATATGGACACCAACGGGTAGGAACACTCCAAACTAAAACCCTAAAACAATATCATTCCTATTGCGCGACTTGCACAAACAAAAAAGGTATTATAAAACCTTACCTCTCTTTGAGGGTTTTATTTCTGATAAACTATATGAAACCAAGTAGGCTGATGTAATATAACCAAGACTGTAGAAGAGAAAATAATATTTAACTAAAAATTCAAATTTTTAAAGAATTGATTTACAAAATGGTGAAAAGGTGACTGATAAGAAAATCCTCCCACGGAGAAAAATTTCTAGAAATATTTCAAAATTTTGAAGAATCACAACCAACTGGACAATTGTATTTCTACACAAATTAGCGAGAAAATCCCAACAAATGGATACTAAACGCTATATACGCTAAATTTGATTATATGAAAGGTGATATTTAATAATATGATTGTTGTTGTAATGATTTAAATAAATCGTTACAAATACATTAGAACAGATGGAGAAATGAATAATAATATCTCTAGCCCCCATTCTAATCACGAGGATTAGGCAAGAAGTCGAAGACTTGTGCGGGACAGGGGGCGGCATATTATTATTAAGCAAGCCGCATTTGAATAAATAACAACTCGCTCGATAAATGAAACACTTGTTTCTAGATGCAATTTTTTTTAATTTAATTAAAAAATACAAAAACAGGTACCTACACTTAATTTTAAAATAGAAAACTTGAATATAAAACAACAAGACCATCATGACATAAACCATAGAGCACATACAAAAGCCATCATCACAAGCAATAAAGATTGCTACTAATTACATTTTATTTCTATACAGGGTGTCTCATATTTAAATTGTTTTGAACAAATAATTAATTAATTATTAATTTTATTATCATTTTCTTTAAAGTTCATGGCATTCAAGTAATTGTTCATTTAAAATATCTCTGCATTTCGTACTGTGTGCATAGTTGTATCAAAAGCTGAAGGAAACTTGAAAAGTCACCATTTTGAGTAACTTTTTCAAGTAGCATTTTGCTGTATTTTCAGCGGAAAAGGCGCTTTACCTGAAACCAAAACAATTTTTCCTTGGTGCATTGAATATTTCATATAGGATTATTTTGAAAATGTTACCCCTAACAACAACAAGTATACCTTTTTCACATAAAGAAGGTAGAAGAATCCATTGTTTTAATAGTCAGATGTATACACGAAGCCGCACAAAAGTTCTGCCATTTAAAAGAAGCATGATGTGCCATAAGTGGCGCCCTCTACTAATAGCGTCAAAATTGGAAACGTATTTGAATATATCGCCCCCAAAAACCACCGATCTCCAAAATGTATCCAAATATTTGGATTTTTGAAAACATTATTTACAAACATCGAAAATAAAATTTTGACTTTGATACCCTGTATCTTTATCATCAATTTTTTTGCTATAAAATCTACTCTTCCCCGGTAGTGCATTTATTTCGGGATACCTTGTATTACTGAAGCATAATAGGTTTCACCACGCACAAATTGCAGAATATATTTTTAAAGAATAATTATTAAAGACAGTGGCGTATTAGTTTATTTCGTTTATTTCAAATAAAAGAAGAGTGCCACATGATTTCTATGCCGCTGGTGATAATGGAAATATTTAAACATACTGAATAATTCGACTAGACACATCTTATTACAATTACAATTACAATGTAGAACTATTGTTGTTTTATGATGAAAGGACTCCAAGTAAATAAAAATTATTAAAAGATATTGAAATATTTGATACTCTGCATCTCGGAAACGGTTAACGTTTAGATATAGATATATTTGGGTAAGTCTCATTTATTTTGACTGTAGAATCATCCCTTCCAAGGATGCCAGTAATACCTGAGGGGCAACCTGTACATATAATCGTGAGTTATTTGCCTGGGAATAGTGAACATATCCCTTTAATTTTTGTTTGAAGGTAAACACTTGACATATTATAAAGTATTGTGGTGTATAGTTTTGGAGCTAAAAATTATATTATCTTTGACCAATGTTTTTATCCATAAAAAGACGTCTATATACATACATTTTCCCTCTTGTGTTGTAAGAATGATCATATTTTCTCTTTCTTATCACATAGGTGATATTTTGATAGGTACACATTTATAATAAAGTAATAATTGTCTAACATCGAGATAGTTGCATATAAATTTGATCACAACAAGGTAATTAATGTCTTTACCCATGTAATATAACACTATAAATCTCTTTTGTTGTGTCTCTTAAATTATTAAAATATAAATGATTAAACTGAACTAATTTCTTTAAAGAGTATTGATGCTATATGAATACATTTTATCTAAATCTACATATTGACCTAGTTGTAACCAACAGGTGAACAAAATGAACCGGAACTAAATTTATGTTGTAGTAATTTATATAACAAATGAAGGCGTGAATTTGGTATGGCGTGTTCAATTAGTAATATAAGAAGTCATTAATTGTAAAAGTGATAAATATTTATGAAGCTAATAGTAAATCAACGAATATCCAAAATAAGTGAATAAATAAGTAAAATACAAAATAACGTTATGGAAATAAAATATGTATGTCACTTTTAGCGTATTAGGTATACTTACAAAGATCGAATCAAACGTATGTATAAATTATAATTTGACGTGATTTGCAATTAAATTCCACATGCTCCAGGTCATTATTTTTAAGCGAAACTCATATTTTCTCTTCGACTTAATAGAGCACGTAAATTTCCAGTTTCATCCTTGGTTATATAATTTTGCTCTTGTTTTCTGGAAATATTCGACAACGGGGATGCATAATATTCTGTCTAGGCATAAAATAAGTTAGTGTCGGGAGCTGCACGGCAGCGCTACAAACTAATTAAGAATTTCTACACGAAAGCAGTATGTAATAAATTTTTATTCAAAACATAATTAGACTATGGGATAACTAAAACATTTATATTTTAATTTACACACCATCTAATATGTACGAATAGTGCTAAGGAAATTAGGAAGTTTTATAAAGTCTGGTAAAAATTAATAACTTACTCCGCAATGGGTATACGTTACATGTGCTGTTTTTTATGTAAGGGTATTTTTAAAATTTGACTACGTAGGCTGTCAGTTTATATATTTAAGATATACCTTTTCAATTGTTTTTGTATGTACATATATACAGGGTGAACCTTAAATAAGTACAAATATTTTAACTGCTGGTGTAGTTTGTCATATAGATCAGTCTAGTGAAAGCCATTTTAAAAATTTTTTAATATTTACGGATATATTTTTTTTTTTTAAAATACCCACCTTTTGAGAACCGCTGTCATAACCTACCTAATGAAGCATATGATTTGTTGCGAGGTTGCCATGTCTCCTCTAATATAAATATTACGTTTCCTTTAACGTAATAGTAACGTAATATGGTTAATTCTATTTTAAACATACTTGTTTATAAGTACAGTAAAATTGGGTATGTAGTATGATATGCAGCAATATTAACATAAATTTTAACTGCTTAACTGTCCTTACTGTAAACGATTAAAAATGAATTTCTGCAAGTCAAATACTGCCATAAAGTGTTTAGGAAGATATTACGTGATATTACTATGTCCAATGTTCAAAAATTATACATAAACGTGCACACAAGCCTACCTGTTGTTAAAAAATTAACTATTTAATCAGTAATCCACATTTCACAAGTTAAGTGTCATTATACACTGTCAGAAAGAGACACAAGACACAATTTCCTTAAGTTATTTTATGACGAATAACGAAAAACTATGATTTTCACACAATATATTAAATTTAATTTGTGATAAATCAGTTGGAGTGTAGTAAAAATGGAAAATGAACAAATTCTGGATAACTATGATTGTGACTAGATAATCTGGTTAATATTTTCAATTTATCGGTAAGATATAGAAATGCCAAAGGGGAGGAGATGGCCATTAATATTTTCATAAATAAATGTATGAATATATTTCAATCATTCTTTGACATGTCTAAAAATTCTAATGTAACACTGGCAAGGCTGTGGAATTCACATTCACCATGACTCCCGGAACAGCGGTCCTCAACAAGAAAAATCACGAAATTTATTTAAAATTTGACTTTTTTATTCCTGACTTTTTTGTAAAAAGACTATGAATTATGTGTTCTACACAGTGAACTATACTGCTGGTTAAAATATTTGTACTTATTTAAAGTTCACTCTGTATTTTGCAATAATGATTACACTGTCTCACATCAGTTTTTGAACTACTAGAAGATATGAGGAGAAATTCATTAGATGTTTACTTGTAAATGGGACAACTAAAGCTTGTTCTACCCGTAATGTTTTGTCGTTAGTCTTGCATGACCCAAATTACATGGTTTAAATGATTTTTAGATTTAAATTTATTTAATGTCAAAGTGACAATCCTGTGACAACTATCACTTTGTTTTTAGTGAGATAACGACTACAGAAAATCTTGTTGTGGAGTACACAGGAAACAATTTGAAATAAATGCAACCAAAGATTCTACCTTTTCTGGAACCAGAAGTCTTTTTAATAATTGCACTAATTGTACTTTGAACGTTGTAGTAAAAAATTATTGTAGGCAAATAAAATTACACATTTTTAATATTTGATAACTTACTGCCGATCTGACATTTGTAAACATAACTTACTATTCTTTTTAATCCCACCAGTAAAAAATACGTTAAATTGACGGATCGTTCAAAAAAGAAATTAATAAGTATGCTTAGGAACAATCAAAGAACAAAATTCTCGTGTAGTTTCAATCATGAAAATGTGAAATAACAATTTAAAGTTATCTAAAGTTAAGATAGTTTAGTTATCAACATACCAATCCTGGATGCATTAGAATATACATACATATACACAGAAATATGTATAATCTTATAAGGTTCATCTGCAAATACAACCCATCAACTAATTATCACAATTTGTGTATCAAGTGAAAATTATGTCATTTTCTTTAATGAATTTATCTGTTTTTAGAAGAAAAGAGTGGCTTTTGTAAATTCAAGGTAAAAATGAAATTAATTAAAAGGATAAGACATAAAATTTTAAAATAAAACTATTAAATGTGTATTTATTTTAATATTCGTCGTTAATCGTAAAGGTAGTTTTACTACTGGTAACTATATAAAGCTGTCTTTATTAAAATATTTGGTTATAATGTCAGTTGCATATTGGTCTAAAAATAATCGATGTTCGCATGTTTGGTTGATTTTTTACGGTGAAGTTAATCATTTTAATGGATTTGTTTTGAAAACTGTATAAAATATTATCCAAGGGATAATACCATAAAAATTGGCATTATTTTAATAAAAGAATGTACTAGTAGTCATTTAACACAACAGCTTCCTATAATTTAGATAAACAATATTTGAAAACTTAGTTTATATCTATGATTCTTTCCGATATTGTATCTTAAATATAGGAATTATTTACTAGCAATATACCTAACAATTCTGTGTTAAAATGTGTAAGAATATAATCTTTTGTTAATGTTAATACGTCTACGTTTTTAAATTTAACTGTAGATGAACATATTGTTATAACTTAAACTTTCATAGTTCTGTATATAAGATTGTTCACTTTTGTTTATAAGTTTGTGAAAATAATTGTTAAAATGTGGGGTTAGAATAGCAAAATAATGTGTGTCTTTCAAACGCTTTTTAAAAATTATTATTATTTGAGGAGAGTTTAAATATACTCGCGTCAAGAATTCAGACGTCTTACGTCACGGCTGACGTTACACATTTGTTTTTATTGTCAAAGTAATTTTCGATATTTGGTCGCGTTAAAAACAATCATATTTTGCAATTTAGTGCAATATATAATACTAACTTTTAGTGTAGTATATAGTTTTATTACTATCAGTTGCAGTTTCTTAAATATTTTGATGAAAATATAATGAATTATTCATTTGTTCGTATGACGTAAGTCGTCTGAATTCTTGTCGCGAGTATAGTAAAAGTGTATAAACAAAACATCAAGAATTTTATTTTTGATATTACGTTTTTCTATATGTTTTATTATTTTAGATTTCTATATCTAAAAAACACCACAAATTTCGCCATTTTACGGCGAAAAATACGGTGACCTTAACGCGAAAATTTTACATATCTTGAATACTACTTTCCAGTGTACAATTATTCACCACGATATACCTAAGAGTCTATTTTTATAGTATTAAGTTGGTAGCAAAGACAAATTTTAATCTTATATGAATTTACGTATCGTTAACTAAATATATGCTTAAAATAACGTTTTAGATATAATGTATGATGGATTAAAATCACAGGATAGGGTAATGCGTGGAAGGGGTTAGAGTCCTGATATAAATTTTCTTATTACTTGAGACCAGAATGCTCAACAATTCGCCAGATCCGCTCACAGACGGTCGACTTACTCCGGATGTCGGTTCTCAGACGAATCAATATGTAATTATAGGATCGTTTGGCATTCCCGAGTTCGCAGGGAGTACAGGTAACCGTGAACACCCAAATATTCTTGCCGCGCACCACGAATACAAAGAACGTCTATTTGCATTTGCGGTGGCACTCGCGTCGCGCATTAAATTTTAGTACAATACAGTCATCTCATTCCATCTTGAGCACCGGAATTAATGCGCAACGAAATTCCGAATTTGAATAATGAATGATAATTAATTTAAGTAATCTATCAGTATGATTATGTCGCACTAATCAAAAATTTAATATGAGCTTTAACTTATCTGACTTGTTTAACTTCAGTAGTTTGGAAAAAAATGTTTAAACTCTAATCAATTTTGTACTTGCATTCACAGTGCTTAAAGTAGTATTTAGTTATTTGAAGATGCTTTATGTATTATTTTCACGAGCTTAGTGCTAATTATTAGTACTAATCACTTTCACTAAGCACTTTTATGGTAAAAGTAGAGGTTTACACAAGTTGGACATGTGAATGGCACTGTTAGTGGTTAATTGTTAGTCCTAACACCGTTCACATGGTGTAAGTGAATGCTGGAAATAGAGGCATACCTACTTGTTATTAATAAAACAGGACTCGCTTCTATTAATTCTCACTTGCATTATTACGATTAGTACTAATACTTCATGTTTACACATCACAATATAAATGCGAGCGATTAGTACTAATGATTAGCACTTAGCTCGTGTAAACAATGCATTAGTACTTATCAGTTACTCTTAAGCACTTTTATGGTTTATGCATTGTATATACGAGCTTAGTGCTAAGTATTAGTATTAGCCATTCGCACTGATACCGAGATGTGCAAACCTGAAGTATTAGTTATAACCGTTAATAGAAATGCTACTGAAAATGAACAGAAGTGGATTCTATTTCAATACTGACAAGTAACCATCATGTGAATGGTGAGCCAGACGATCGATTAGTATTTAGTGACAATGTGAATGCTGGCTGTAGAACGCTCTAAATATACAATCTCCTATTTACTTAAGTGCTTTTTTTAAAAACTTTTATCTCGGGTAATTAAAACATTTTTACAGTCTAACCCCTCCCCCTCACGATGACGTCTTATTTTTTTTAAATGGCAATGATCATGGTAATGCCAATCAATATATGAGATGACCTAGAAATACCAATAGCGGCTCTGTCCCCACATAGCCTAGCCCAAGAACAATCAGGCAGGTCAAAGAATCTCAGTTAGCTATGGATGTGCACTTTAATTCTGTTACTGGCAACGACCAGTTACTGAAGTCACGGTATAACAACCCGGAAGATCATTATACAGTATGCGCCAAAAGTATGGAATAAATTCAATAAACACGAAATAATTATTTTTTGGGAAAAATCCTCGAAAAGGTCGATTTTTAATTTAAAAGATACATATTTTAGCATAAAATGCGATTTTCAAATGTCATTTGTTTTCGAGTAATGACGTCATCTATTTTTTTTAAATGGCAACACCATATTTTTTTTCCTTGATTCTGAAAGATCGTTTAATTCTCTATCAGACAGTACTAAAATTTTGCCCTCTTACATAGGAAAGTTTTCGAGTAAATGACGATTGAATGTTAGAAAACGTAAATTTTATCCATAAAAAAGTAACAATTCTGAGGTATGTAAAATAAAATACAATTGATTAAATTTTATACTTAAATTAAATGTTCGAATTGCGAATTGATAACGTTTTTGCTTTATTTTAATTGATTTACGTTCAATCGTCATTTACTCGAAAACTTTCCTATGTAAGAGGGCAAAATTTTAGTACTGTCTGATAGAGAATTAAACGATCTTTCAGAATCAAGGAAAAAATATGGTGTTGCCATTTAAAAAAAAATCGATGACGTTATTGCTCGAAAACAAATGACATTTGAAAATCGCATTTTACGCTAAAATATGTATTTTTTAAATTAAAAATCGACCTGTTCGAGGATTTTTCCCAAAAAATAATTGTTTCGTTTTTATTCAATTTATTCCATACGTTTGGCGCATACTGTATATCAAATGTTTGTAATATAATTTTCTGTTAAGATGTATTCCAACAGACCAACAGATTTCATGACGTTTAAAACTGTGGAAAGTATCTATGGGTATTGATTGTTCATATGAATACACAAGTTTTAAATTGGACATATCTAATATTTATTTAGAACTGGAAAGTATTTGAAGTACTATGTTATATATCACTTTACAGGGTATAATTTACGTATATAAAAGTTTGTCAGGTGATACAGAATGTTATTTTTTCAAAATATAAGGTTGACGCAAATTGTTTGAAAAATTAACTGAATTTGTATATAATGCCAATTTCACCTAATGGCAAATTAAGACACTACCACTAAAAATTCAATTCAATAGTAAATTTGGTCTTTTGGTTACAAATACAATGGCGCCATGAAAAAATTGGCTGGAAGAGGTAGAAATTAGAAATTGTAAAATTTCTACTTCACTGAACTTTTGATATGACATTGTATTACCCACATAAAATTAGGAACAACGACAAGAAAACAATAATAAAATAAAATAAGAAAAAAAAAGAATTGAAAAATTCTACATATGGAAGGTATTCGAATAAACCTGAATATGAAGATTGAAGCTTGCTAATCAATACTTAACGTCGTTAACCAAGAAGGAAACGTCTGTAATTAACTATGTCTCGCAGGCTTGTTAATGTAGTGTAGAAACAATTAATAAATGGAGTTTATGGTCCAGAAATAGAATGGACTGCGTGAGGTGCGTGATTGCGAAGTGCAATCGGCCTTCTATTATGGGAATAGTTTCCTTTAAATATTTATGCAACCCTTTAGCTGTAATGTACCTTAACGGCCCATCAATGTTCCAACTTTGTTAATTAACTAAAGAGGTTTTAAGTGAAGGAGCTATTTGATGGTTGAACCACAATGTATTAATGTGTGAAGGCGTTATACCTAAGTGTGGCTGTAAGAATATTAGGAATACACATATGGGCTATTTACTAAGTACAACCTTGTTTTAAAATATCATAATCATCGTTATTTATACATATCTATAAGCATACTGATACCCGTGGAATTAATAATGTGTTACTTTATTGAGTTTTGGCAAATCAAGCACTGTAATTAGTTTACTTCAATTTTTATATCTCATCTGTAACACCGTGTTTGTTTAAATTTAAAATTAATGAAAAACTGGAACCGAACGTTTATATTAAAAATAAAAAAAATAATAGGACGGAAACCAATTGGAGTTTATTATTGATATGGGTTTGTATATTTTACAAGTCCGTAGACCTGTTGAGTTATTTCTCGTTCTGTTTTGATTATCACATTTTTAAGTTAAACACTTTGCTATTTCTTTAGAAATTTATTGGTTCAGAATTAAATATACCTTCGAAAAAATAGAAATGAAATTTAATTTCAAAACAAACTTTTTCTCGATGCTTTTGACTGCGTAATTATTAAATTTTACTTCACCTTAATCAATGACAGTAGGTACGCGTACTTTACTTCCATTTTAAATTATTTCAAAAATAAACGCTGGAGAACATGCGTTTATTTTTGAAATAATTTTAGTTTGTTATTTAAAGAGTTGAGTTCTTCAGCAACATTGTTTCTTTTTTTGTTCATTATTCCATCTAAGCAACACCACATTTGAATAACTTTCCAAAAACATGGACTATAGTAACATTTTTGTAAAATACATGTTAAGTTTTGGAATAGAAAATTTTTTAATTTTCCGAAAACCTATATATGTACACCCACAAGTGTAGTCTGGATTTGTGACGCCATTGACGAGAAAAAATGAACACTTCGAAAACTACGAGAGATAGAAAGGAATTGTATGCAGTTTGGGAATCGCGGGGGTCGACATTGGTGAAATATTTCAGAATTTTCTGAAGCGTTCAACTTTTCCGAAAAAAATCTATGGTCTTTTTAAGTGGATTAAAGGATTAAAGGCGCCTTCTGGAAAAGGACGTAGGTTAATAATAACACATATTGGAAGCGATTCGAGACTTTTAGAAAATGGTTTGCATGTTTTTGAATCACTTAGGACGGGAGACTACCATGAAGATATGAACAGTTAAGTATTTGAAAAATGGTTTGAATCTATTTTATCATATGTAGAACCAGGAGCAGTTGTTGTGATGGATAACGCAAGTTATCATAGCAGAAGAATCGAAAAGTTACCGACATCAGCATCAAGGAAAGCAGATATTATTAAATGGTAAAAATCGAAGAATATTGAATATACGGACACCATGCTCAAACCGCAATTATTAAAATTTGTCCAAAGAGAAAAAGGTCGATATATTAAGTATGTAGTAGATGAGATGGCCAAAGCGCGAGGAATTCATATATTCCGTTTACCGCCATACCATTGCGAATTAAATACAATCCCGAGTTAGTTTGGGCACAAATAAAAACTGAAGTAGCACGAAATAATACCACCTTTAAATTAAGTGATGTGAAGTTATTATTATAGGAGGCCATTAATCATGTCACTGCTGAAACTTGGCGTAAGTGTATTGGGCATGTGCAGAAGGAGGAGCAACGTATGTGGGATCTAGATACAACAGTAGATGTTTCGATAGACCCACTCATTATCCATTTAGGGGAAGATGATTCAAGTGACGTGACAGTGATAACAATATCTCTACTGATAGTGATAATTAAATACAATGAAGTGAAAACTTTGCTACATAGTGGCAGTAAGGCAAAAGTGTGAAGTGAAGTGAAGATTAAATTGTGATAGTGAAGTGAATATGTGGCAGTGATGTGAAAGTCTGATAATGAAATAAAAGTGTTATGTTATAGTGAAGTGGATGTGACACCGAAGTGAACGTGTGGTTATTTTAATAAATAGTGAACATACAGTGATAGTGAAGTTTGTTATGATTCTGATGTAATGCGTACTAATTTAGTGATAATGATATTATTCGTGTAAAACAATTACCTATATGAAATGCATAAATAGTCAACATCTTGTGGCGGCATGAGCCGGGTGGTGGTGGCCCAAGAGGGCATCATTTTATAGGATATATTTACAATATTGGTAAGAATCTTTTCAGTTTGTCTTGATAAAGTTGAAGTCAAATAATAAGTAATTTAAATTTTGATCGAAATTGGTAAAAACCGTTATATCACTGTTTCTATTCTAAAAATAATGGATATTATGTAATGCAATTATTTTTGTATATTTTTTATATCTGATCGCATTTAAATTTAGTACGCCTATGAAATGTTACTCCCCTCACGCTTCGCCCGTCGCGCTTGTCTACAAGCTAGCGATTAGTCACTCAACAATTTTGGAAGTCAACTATAGTTATTTGCTTTTTTGAGTTAATCGCAATTTTAATTTCGTAGTTAGTGCAATATTCTGTGGTAACTTGGTTTCCAGTAAATTTGAATTTTGTTTTCGTTTTTGCTTGCGGAGGTCTCAAGTTGTTCACTTAAAACATTTGTTTGGATTGTTTTGATGTTTCTCGGGAGGGTATTCTACAGACTTCTTCTTTAAAAATTATTATTAAAAGTAGTGACTTCTTGCACGATCGAAGAAAAAGGTAATTTTTTTCCGTCATAGTTAATACATTTAGTTTTTATATATTTTCATTCACAAAAAATGTGACGTTTTTAATTTGGGCGTGAAAGATTGGAGTTTTACTTTATCATGCAGCGGGTGTTATTACGTTTCCGCGTGACTTTCATTTCTATATAGTGGTTTGAAAAATGTTTACCAACTTTGATAATAAAACCGAGGAATCCATTTTCTCGGTGCTAAAACCTGCCGTGTATTACGGCTTTGGACCATGAATAAAATATACGACACAAATTTTATAATTCGAGTTGTGACTTTATTACAGTGATATGGGACTAAACAGCTCTACAAAGTCGCAGAAAGAAACAACTATATTTCAGAAGTGATTTACAACTGACAATGATTTATTTGCATATACAATCCGGGGGCGACGTCCCAAAGGCTGACTTCCAGTTGCAAGGTCTGCGCTACTCCCATCAGGGAGACGTTCTACTTTTTATGTGGCGGCTGCCGACCTACCAGGACTGATCAGAATACTCCTCGCAAGTAGAAAATATAATTCCATTGTTTGCTTTCGAGCAAGTTTATATCCTCGTTTTTCTGCTCACGGTACTTTGAACTAGCGGCAATGAAATTCTCTTTGCTATCCTCTGTTTTCGCTGTCACTTCTTATTTTCGTTGGTTTACATTTCTTTTTGCAAATATAGGTGTTGATTTGCTCTTTGTTTTTCTCTTTTTATTTAAATTATTATGTTCAGGTGAGCATGGAAATCTTATCACTACATTAATATTCTGAAACAATTTCTAGATAAAAATGTTTTGCCTGTCAATGATCATACAGGGTGATTCACAATTAATGTAAAAAAACCTCCTCCTAGAATTTCTGCCACTGTACTTTGAAATAGCGGCAGAAATGGCAAACGTGTATAGCAACTCGGAGTTGATTGATCGTTTTAATTTATGGTGATGTGAAAATGCTTTACCAGAACGATTTCCCGGTAAACGTGTGCCAATGCAGTTACTTTTACCACGCTGTTCAGTGAGTGCAGGAGCATGACACGGGAAATTTGAAACCGTATCGTGGAAGAGATGGAGCTCCAGAGCGTCAACGGCGTATTGCAACTGTGTGAAATACCATACACAAAGCTCAATTATATCAATACTATGTACAGTGTATTCAAGTATTAATACCAAGGGATTGGAACAAGGGGGACCGGTACCATGGCCGCTACGATCCCACCATTCCTGACTTATTATTTGGATTTCTTTTTGTGGGAATATTTAATGTTTCACACTGAAGTGGCTGCTATTGATGATTTACGCAAACGTACCATAGCTGATGCTAATAACTTACGAGTTCAAAACGGAGGACAAAAAGCAGAAATATTTGTGTTAGTTTGTAGAAACTGGGTGACGAGCCCAAAATATTGTTATTGTACAGGTTTGGCAAACTATTTTACTAATTATAGCTTCACATTAATTCTATCAATAGTTAATAACAATAGCGGCAAAATCAGTTGAATGTGATGTATAAAATAGGTATTATAAAATGTTATTTATTTTTTTTACCAAAGGATTTCTTCAATTTTTTGTCCGGTCGCCTATTGCATGCTTTACCTTGTTTTACAGTGGACCAGTTTCCAGTGCCGTGCAGAAGTATATTTTTAAATTGTTTTTGAACTGCTCTTTTTGATTTTTTCCTTACAATTATTGCATCTGTTAGAGTCCCCTGTATATTCTATTTTTTTAAAATAAATTTTGAATCACCCTATATAGGACATGATTTGAATGGTAAATTATATCTATCACTACTTCTAGATTATACTTCTGTGCTTTGTGTAGCTACCTCTGAATATTTTTGAGTAATTTTCAATTCATCATATTGCTTTTTTTATATACAGGGTAAGTCAGATTTAACATCAAATCCGAGAGTGACAGAACTGTGTCCATAAAAACTTTATTAATTTGTACCTTCTACCACTTCGCTAAGCACGGTACACAAATATGTTTTTACATTTTTATGTAAACTGAAGAAATTATAAATATATAAATATATAAAAATCTTCGAATTAATTACTTTAATGCTGCTAATAGATACCATCACTGTCCAAACGCCAATCTGAAATTCAGTTAGAATATATTAATTACTATATTTCAGCATTTTAATTGTTGCCCTTTCAATAGTAATAACTATATATATTTAAATGGGAGAAATGAGGAAAAGAGAAAAAGAGGAAAACAAATATTCAAATTACTCCAAACTTATCATTGACTACTTTTTTGGCTCATTTTTTTAAATAGTAACAGTAATAATAATAATAATAGACGATTGATGTAATTATATTCAGAATTCAAATACATTTTGAAATGGTGATAATTTAAATATAGTATTTTGTCACTGTAAAATAAAAGTAGTGCATCGGAAAATGTACTGCAGACACATTAGCTGAAGCTAATATTCTGGATCGCATAGTTAATTTAACCCAATGTTAATGTGCAGAAATTCCTGGCTTTGAGGAGGCTGAACTGCATTTAAGTTGTTCCATTCCCGAAGGAATTTCTGGTCTGTAGACTAATCTGGTCAGACTTAGCACACACTTAATTACTCTTCAAACCGTAACATACAGGAAGTACCAAATGCATTTTAAGATATTTTAAGAGCGCTGATTAAATTAAAATCCTTTTAGAGCCTTATATCCATATAAAATGATATAGTACTCGGAAACTTTCTACAGGGTATCAAAAATATGATGCAGTGAACTTGATACTTGTCAAAAAAAAAGGTTTACATGAATATTATGTTTTGTAGGGATATTGGAAACTAATGTATTATAATAATCATATCTTTGTATTTAGATTGGTTTGCTGGCTTCTGTCGCAGTTGTCAATGGTTGCATCAGGCTAGTTGCCATTTCGTCGGATTGGGCTTCTTGATGTTTCAAGACACATATTACTGCCTTATTAGAAGTAGCGTCAAGAAACCTAACCCGGCGGAGAAATGATTCAATAATTCTAACAGCAAGGACTACCACATAAGTCTTGTTCCAAAAGGATTTTTATTTAGTGGTTGCATTTGCAATCAGAGGCAACTTATGTTGGTAAGCCCTAATCACTGAAAGGTGAAGCAGGTATGAAAAATACTTGGAAAACCTCATTAATTAGGTGGATGATTAAACATGGACTAGAATCAGTAACATTACATGTGCACACAAGCCAACGTTTTTCCATACTTTCAAATATTGACACCTTTAATTTTTCGACATCGATCTACCACATGTATTTTACCGAATATGCTTTTAAAACAATTTTTGTGAACAAATTTCAACTACATATTGATTTGAAAATTGAAAAAGTGCAAATATACCGTTTTTATTACGTAAAAAATTTTCCAGCAGAATTTGAGTATTGTGATGGAAAACATAACTCACTCTAGTACCCCTTCGGAGTCGCATATGCATTTTATTTCACCGACATCAAATTATACATAAAATTGCGTGTGGGTTTGTTATATTTAATAAAAAACATTTTATTAACAATAACTATAATGAAACAATAATCTTTTTATTTGATTTCTTAATTAATGATCTCACTCCTAATTAATATGTTGAGTTAATTATTATTTAATCGCTTTTATTCACATCACATCACATATTTATTTTTCTGGCACTTTCTATAGCAATCATTCATAAATACTTTATTTTGATTATTCTAAAGGAAATTAAAGTGCATCTAGCGCATTTAATTTTGTTTCATCTTCCACAAATAAGACACTAGAGCTTTATTCTCGGAAAGTATTCAAATTTGGAACAAAAAATTATAAAGTTCCTTCCTCTTTTAAAGTTAGTTTTCTAGTTCATGCAAGCAGCTGACGGTCTTCCCGGTTATATCTGAATTTGGCACAAAATTTACTTTCTATCACCAGCGAAAAAATTCAATTTGGTATACAGGGCGATTCAGTACTTTTATAAATACAATTTTGTAAAAAAATCGAAAAATCGAAAAAGGGAGTTCGAAAATGATTTACAAATTCATTTCTGCACGGCACTGGAAACTGTTCCACTGTAAAACCTGGTAAGTCGGCAATCTGCGACCGGGGAGAAATGCTCAAGAAAAAAAAATAATTTGTATTTTATAACGCCGATTTTATGCAGCAAATTTAACTGCTTGTTATTAATTATTAATAGATTTAATTTGTAGGTTTAATTAATAAAATAGTTTGACATACCTGATGTGTAACATTTTAGGTCCGTCTAACCCAGTTTTTACAAACTAACACAAATGTTTCTACTTCTTGTCCATTTTGAACTCGTAAGTTATTGGCAGCAACTATGATACGTTTCCGTAGATCATCAATAATATATATCCATTTCGGTGCGATACACTTCATTTTTTAAATATCTCCATAAAAAAAGTTGAGATGATGATGATTAAAGTCAGGAGATCGTGCCGGCCATGGTACCAGTCCTCCTCATCCAATCCCTTGGTACTAATGCTTGGAGACGCTGTACATAGTATGGGTATAATTTAGTATCCTGTATGATACGCTACAATGCTGTAATACTCCGTGGAAGTCTTGGACCTCCATCTTTTCCACGATTCGGTTTCAAATTTCCCTCGCGTTGCACTGCACTTGCGCTCACTGCACACCCCAGTAAAAGTAGCTGCATTTGGCACATGTTTGCCGGGAAACCGTGCTACTATATACGTAAGCCATTTTTGACACTTGAAAAACTAATATAAAGACTGGCGTCACAAAAACTTTAGTGCCTATAAAAAGTTATTAGATTTCAATATTCAGAATCGCTTGTCTTAAGATTACAGTAGTCCAGCGATGTTAAGGTTGAAGATACTACAACTTCAATAATGTTTTACTCGGAAATTTAAGGATTTTGCAAATAATTTTTTACGATATTGACTCTATTTTTCATGACGCATTTATTCCCAAATTCTTTTAGATAAGTTCTGAATCACCCTGTATATATTTGTTATAATTATATGTTGAATATATTACATATTAAATAATATAATACGGTCGTCTTAATAACAACCGTCTATTTAAAGAAAATAAAGTAAAATGTCACGTTTCAGGTTTTCTAGATTATATAAAAATCTGTAAAATTTGCGTATATTGCCTCATTCGACTCTTTATCACTGGAGTAAAAATTATTTTCTAGGGTTTTAAATTATTAAAAATATTAAATATAATGTATCTATTCATAGATCAATAGCGTTAGTTTAGAGACAACTGAAGGATGTTTAAAAATAACATCTTAGTTTTCATAATGCTAAAATAAGTATGTAATATTGGTGTTTCTATATTTTTAGCATTTGTAATGCATATATCGGGAGCACTTGTTTTAAGGCACCTAGGTAATTAGTTTAAGATTGCTGAACGCGGGTTTGCAACTGTGGTGCCATTACAAATACTCGACCCATTTTAAATTGTAAAAGTTTCGCAGTCAAATACTAAATCATATGTAACTACTTCACAATGGCGCAATTAAAACTGCATTATTAAAATGGCCAAGATTAGCAAAAACATTCATCAAGTAAATTGCTTTATAATTCCCTGATGGAGAATTATATAATATAACCCAAAAAATAAAAATTCACATTGCATTCAAACCATATGAGCAGCCTTTTTGTTCCAGTTTTAATGTAAGATTCCAAGAGCTGAAAATTATTTTGCCACTGTAGAAAAAAATTATAAAAACGTATTTCTTTTGAAATATTGTAGGAAGAGCCATTATTTTTTATCCTACAAATGTTTAAATGTAGCTATACATTTCTGGATTTTAGCAGATAATAGGACTGAGAATATTTAATTTACTTCCGAATTTAAAAGAAGCACGAAGAAGGTAATCTTAAAATTCGTATCCATCAAAACTTTTTGATTGAAACATTTCAAGTTCAAATTAAAAATTCTTTTCAAGACTTTTAAGCTTTGTCTCCTTCGAAAAGCTGTGCGATGCCAAATTACATACAAAACTTTTTTTCGTTCTTTTATCCCATTTTGTTTAGCATACTCTCAGTGACATGATGAATTTTAGATCATTGGGAAAGAAATTTCGTTTTCAGAAGTATAACATTACGATTAACTCACAAAAGAGAGGCAAATTTATAAAATGAAATATAATTTATTAATGTAATTAAACGAGTATAATTCACGTTAAATAAAAGACTACAATATATATACATTTCTATGAAAATTTAATAATGTTTTTTACACTTATATTTAATTTAGAACTATGTTTTGTATACAAAATGTAAAGGATTTTTGTCAATAACATCTTTCTGAGTACTTGATTGTCTATAAATTTAGTCAATATTTTTGAATATGTTGTTATACGTCATAGATATTTTATTCTTATTTATAACAACCAAAATTAACAAAATATATGATTCTCAATTTTAATTCTTCCATTGTACCCCATTTTGTTTGGCAGGTATAGGCAGGCGAAGTTCGGGTGTTTATTCCATGGCCAATACATTGCGGTTTGCGCCGCTATTGCATTACCAGCTGCATCGACATTCAAGTGTATATGTATTAATTCAATAATAAAGTATATTTGATATAAATATTTACATATTCTAGACATCCAAGCATTCTTACACTAATTCAACACTTTTCTTTCTCAAAATGATACTAAATACAAGATTTGCTTAAATAATATTTCGATAAAATATGAATAAAATATTATTAATTATACAACAGGTTATTCCTTCTTAAATTATAGGTTTATAGATTTGGACGAATTAAAATTACTATAATTTTATAATAAATGTCATACTGTCAAATTTAAAATACGGCTGTAGTGCAAAGTAATAATATTTATAAATGATATAACACTTGTGGTGATCATTACCAAAACTATAGAGACGCAATTGTAGTATTATTTACTACAAATTGTATTAAAGTTGTGTGTGTAAGTGTACCACCAGGTTTAGCATGTGCCCACAAGGTGTCGTTACATGTTGCATCACATCTACTCAAGTTCGTTTCTGTCGGATAAGTCGTCAGTTGCCTCGCCTCCTATGGTATACTAAGGAGAAGAGCTAGCAAGCTTAAAAGCGGTATATGGCTGGTGTACCGCTAATGAATGACTTTGACTGTTTGCTGTCTTTCTGGGTAAAGTAGTAAGTAACTATTTTAGAAACGACCGCAATGTATCAAGAATACTAAAATACTAATTATGCACTTCAATTTATTTTTTCCTAAATTCAAATTTATTTTTTTACTGTTTTAGAAAGGTATTTTAAGCTAATATAAATCAAATCTACAATTCCTATCAATGAAGTCATATGTATGTTCTCTGATACCAAACACCTAGGAATTGTAGCTTTGATTTATATTAGCTTAAAATACCTTTCTAAAACAGTAAAAAAATGTTACAAAAGCTAATAATAAGGAATATATGGGTAGATATTGTGGGTGTAATTCAACGCAGGTTGGGGCTTTTGTCCACTGAGTAGTTAGTTTCACACAATATTATTAATACCTAAAAATATATAAAAACTTTTGCAATGTTATTATTTTATTCAAAATTATTTAATATTATTTCAAATATTTGATGTAATTCTTTAGTCACTCAAAACTTCAGATAATGAAAACATAACTTTATTTTGAGAATAATAATTGTTTTCTCAAGTAATTCATATTATCTAAATAAACCAAGTTTTTATTCTTAAATGAAAAGTATATAATCTTATTATACAAGAAATAAGTTGACTGATTCAATAAAGTATTACTATATTTGAGAAATAGTGAAACAAAGCTAACGTTGGAATGTGTATTAATCTTAATATTAGTTTAACTTTCTTTCCGTGTATAAAGTCTTCAAAACAAAGAATTTAAAACTTACTGCCAAATTCATTCAAATTTTACCATTATTTTCAGCCTCAACTGATTTTCCAAATAAAAATGTAAAAACGATAAATCAATGAAGAGATAAACAAAATTTATAATCGCTATTTTGATCAACTGGATACTGCGCTTCATAGAGAATATATGGTCGTAAATTCAAACCTAATATTTTCTTTCGAAAGCCGTCGTAATATGATAAATTAAACAATGTTGTAGGTTGCAATAAATTAATAGATAAGGACAAAAGCTGACGCTAGTGACTCTCGACATTTTATGGCTTATTCCTAGAAAGTGTGGTGCTAAACGTCGCAGGGAATATCCATTTGTTTACAAAGTTAAACCGCATACAGTCCGCAGCTGGAAATATGACCATGGTTTCTTGATTCACTTTGTCCCGCTCCCGACCAGGCCTCCATTACACAAAACGCTAAATAGTTAAAGGATTAGATCACTAATCTCGCCCGAATGCGATGACAAAGAAACTAACTTTGGTGTTGAATTACTGTCTCATTAATACCTCCTGAATTTTGTGCGGGATATTAAGTCCGCATTGCCAAATTCATTTATCTGCGTCTGGAGGATTTTGCTGCCGGATTGTTGCTGTGGCGAATTAACTTTTATTATTTATGGCACTGTAAAGGTACGAGTAATTTATTGTTCTGCTATTTTTATTCGTAAATTTATTTATTCAATAAGAGAGGCCACAGAATGATGAGGGGGTAAATATTTTTACGCCTTTGTCAAAATAAAAATTATTACTTATTTTTATAAATTGTGAATATACGTAGTCTTTTACTTTATGACCATAAGTCTGTTGTGGACCTTCATGATATTAAATTTCCATGTCAAATTTTTTAGTCTTCTAATTATGCTCCAACCAACGGTGACTAACTCACTAGATTCCACCTACTGGTTTTTCTCTTCCATATACTAGTTAGTATACCGCGTCGTTACACAGCGCACTACGATTTCTCTTCTTTCTGGCACAATTTACGTTCTTCTATTAGATCAATATTACTCAGACGTATATCAGTCTTGAATGGTATTTAATGATCATCACTTCTTCTTGTAAGATTGCCTTTCCAATTTTAACCACGTGCCTAAAGACAATACAAAATCTATTTTTAGTATTAACAGAGTTTAATTTCCCAGCAACACAAGAAGTTTAAAAATTTATCGGCGTGAAGTACATTTTATATTAGCAGCCTACAGATGGCGACTACAGACTGCATCAAAAGGAAACTTGCGTTAGACTCTGTCACAAATAAGATATCGTATGCGGCAATTAGTTTGAAATAATTTTTCAGCACTTGCTTTCGCAAATTTAATTTTTTTCCTATGTTTTGTGTAATTTATGGGAAGTGTGACAAATGCATATTATTGTGTGGCAGCGTAATACCAAAGACGTTTAACGAGTAACAAAATATTATGCCGAATCCTCTTTGAACCACAATAAATAACTGCTATAATGCTTTGGAGGTAAACGTGTTTTTATGTATTTGTGTACATACGGTCGAGGAAAAGAAATGTCTCCAAAGAACGAGATGTAGCAAGTAAAATAATCTTTGCAACGATAAGTGTTTGATTTGCTTCGTATCTGGAAGATCAGCAACCAGGCGAATATGCAACAGCTTCGTATCTGGAGGATCGACGACCAGGCTAAGACTTAATTAACAAACTCGAAGGATCGTATAGATGATTTATTGTATTAATTTACAATATGAATTATTAAGACTTGATTGACATTAGATATATTACAAAAATTAAAATTAATTGACAGTATCTTAATATGCACGCTTAGATCTGTTTTTAAATATAAAAATTAAATAGAAGGAGTGCTCGAACAACAAGTTTTAATGTAAACAAGTAAAAAACAGAAAATGATCAAACATTCTTGAAATGTCTGCAAATATGAGTCCTGGAAATAAATATCAGTAAGATAGATGCTACCATCCTGTGCTACCATATCGCGTTCCTCATTAAATCATTAAACAATTATCTCCATTTTGCAAATAATATTTTTCCTTTCATAGCGACGTAAATCGATACACGTGACAACGCGGTGCCCTGTCACTAATTTTGATACCTTTACCCATGTATTACTATTTTGATTTTGGTAACAACGCCGTTACATAGGCTGTGATAAATTGAAAATAATTTAAATTGATTACTTAATCATGTTAATATTTTCGTTAGGGTACAAAATGTGGTAGGATGGATTTAAGGCGTTTCTAAGTTGCGCTATAGAATCTTCAGTTGATGTAGGTCATCATAATACTGAAGCAATTTTAATGCTAAGAAAGTCGATTTAAATTGGTTCCATTCTCTGTCAAAGCTATAGCAGAAATCAATTGTTTCATCGACTCTATCTACCAGAATATTCATATCAAATTTAGCGCTGCTAGAAAATTCTTATATTAGATATTTTATATTCCGTACTTTAATGCTAAAAGCTTTTCAAGCGGAACAAGCTTTCAGTTTCGTTAACAACACGAACGCATTACTAGATATCGTGTTAACTACTCTTATGTTCTATTAAGAGGGAAAAGTAGATGAAGGAGAGCAATTTGTTATATTATCCAGTTAGGTATTTTCATCATCATTCATTACATTTGAGAAATGAACATATTTGTGTTACAACGCTGTAATGTCCCGTCTGGATCTAGCAAAATGCTTGGTTCATTACATATAACTTTTGACATTTGCAATTTAATATAAGGTAATTCCATTAGATTTATGGATTGAGCGCCTCGATCGTAATGGTCTTGGTAATGTCAATATTTCTTTTGGTGATTTCCATATGTTCAAACATATTAATCTTAACTAGTCTTATGCATGTGTAGGGTATATATTAAAACATATGTAATCTATTAACCCTTGCATAATATAAGTTAAATAAATATCTTAATACAATATAAATCACTCGTTTTTCCGCAAGTGTTTTTGAAGGCATCCAACATTCAGTGACAATATATGACCGGTGTTGCTTTCCATTTTTTTTTTATTTGTAAAATTACACTATGTACATTACAGTTTCGCTTGGAAATCGAATGAATGATTTAAATCTATCTATTTGTCATTTTATAGCTGTTACTTTAAACTAAAATTATAAACCTTGTTACAGACTATGCGTGTATTTACGTTCTGTGTGCATCGCGCATGACGGATCGTGAATTCACGTATAGTTTGTAGCAAGCTTAAGATACATCTAGCGGCTATTCGCTACTCCATGCAGGACTGAAAAGCCACAGACATGAAGCATTGTACATAGCAGTAGACACCATTGAAAGCTGTCGATCTCTATGGCGATATTTTACAAACATGAAATTAAGTAAGTAACTATTGAGAATAATTAGTAACTGGAAAATTGCCTTTTGATTCTAATCAGAAGCTATATCACAGAGGGGCGGCATATTAATCAATCATTATCAAATCATTGGGCAATGCAGTAACAAATTTTTTGTCCATATTACGTGCACGTGATGTATGAAATTATAAATATATCAATTATTTGTCATTAAATAACGAATACCCTTTTGTTACTCTAAATTGATAATATTTGTTGTGCTACATTCAAATGTACCTATTACATAAAATGAATAATTTATTAATGACTATTTATTGTTTCAGGTAATATATCTCCAAGCATCTACTACTAATATGTAAGTAAAAATATCATATACAGTGTGTAACCTACAGTATATACTGTACAGTATACCCTGTATACTATATATTAATTGTATACAGGGTTAACTATGACTAGGTACAAAAATTTAAACCTCGTGCTCAGGGAGGTCTAAAAGACAATAAAAAAAATTATTTCGGAATTCTAGTTCTATGTTAAAAAAATGGGGCAAAACCTTCTTTTCCCTCGAAAAACCGGCGCCTATGACAATCAATTATCGTCCGAGATGGCTAGATACATGTCAACTACCGTGCAGTAACAGGTTAATCCGGTTAGCTGTAGTATTTTGTATTCGTTCTTTCGTTGCACACTGACAAAGTTACATTTTCACTCCTTGCAGATTCCTCATAATTATCCACTAACATACCCGACATAAAATACTTTATTTAATTACTATAAAACGTTTAAAATAAATCACTACTGTTATAAAATAACATAACCTAGAATATTGCAGTGCTAGTTGCATATTCTCCAAACCTCAAAGAACAAGCAAAGCTTAGTTTTTTTCAGAACACTGTAACCATCTTGGGATGTAATAGTTTAAAATAATACTAATTATTTTATAAAAACATCGTCGATTACTGTTAATATAGTTGTTATTTTTATTAACAGAATTTAATTCCCGAACAACACAGAAGTTTTAAAAATTTATCGAAGTGAAGTGCACCTTGCACTAGTGGCCTACAGATGGCGCCTGCATCACATCAGATGTCAAAAATATTACATACAGTACTCTATTAGTTTGAAATAATTTTTCAGTAAGTACCTATTTTTGTTTGCAAATTTTATGTTTAGCGTATTTTGTGTGTATTTACAAACATGTATTTGCCTAGATGACGGATTAGGTGCTGATTTATGAGAGTGTGACAAGTGCATATTATCGTGTGGCAGCATAATACCAAACACGTTTTTCGAGTATACACAAAATAATATGCTAAATACTTTTTGAACCACATCGAACAACTGTTATAATGCCTTGGCGCTAAACGTCTGGCAGTGTTTTTATGTATTTGTGTACACTTGTTACCCTTTGTGGTTTTTCCCGACGTAGGTAATGCACTTGGTCATGACCGCCGGACCAAGTACTTAGGTACCTCACTTTAAACAAAAAGAATGGTCGAGGGAAGGACAGGTTCCCAGCAAGTACAAAAATCTTTGCAATGACTGGTTTTAATTTAAACAAGTAAGAAAACAGAAAATGATTCAACATTCCTAAAATCTCTTCAAATATCAATTCTGGAAATAAATATTAGTAAGGTAGGTGCTGCCTCCCTGTTCTACCATATCGTGTTTCTCATTAAATCATTAAAAAATAATCTACATTTTGTAAATATTTGTTTCCTTTCAAAGCGGCGTAAAATGATACACAGCGCGATGACCTGTCACTACCTTTGACACCTTTGCATTTCGCGGAATATACCTAACCTCACGGCTGACAGAGGGTCAGTGACGGCGAAAAATAAGGATTTAATATAGTTTTGAAAACAAAAAAAATTCGCTTTATTAATAAGTTTGGACATTTTTTGATAGATGATTCCGTTAATTCTTATTTTCCTCATCCCCTCTTAAAATATTTGTACTAAGTCATAGTTAACCCTGTACACAGTATGCAGTGTATAATTGACAGTATACACTATACACTGTATAGTATCCCCTGTACACTATACGTTATAACTAGATACTAAACTCTATGTATTATAAACTATACAATACACAATAATTAGAGGTTAAACGACTTACCTTAAGGAAGTTCAATCCTCAATTATACGAGATAGCCCCGTCTGAAGAGATCACACTGTAGTATATATTTCTCTGCTCTTTTTGTCGTAGTGTTTATAGAAAGAAATGGTTAATAGCCTTATCGCTGCCCTCTAGTCGTCCGGTATTCATTATGTTTCCTCTCAGATCGCGACTTTCTTATTTTCTTTTTAGGTTTGTGGCGGGAGGGTTGTGATCTCTTCAGACGGGGCTATCTCGTATAATTGAGGATTGAACTTCCTTAAGGTAAGTCGTTTAACCTCTAATTATACTTCGATAGCCCCGTCCTCGAGATCACACTGTAGATGTTGAAAGATTTTTACGCGATCTGAGCTTGTGAGAAGGAAATTTTCTGTACGTGCCTTCTAAATAAAATTCTCTAGTAGTTACAAGAAGAATTTTTATTTTGTATTTAATATAGGCTAATAAGATTGACATAAATTATTTAATATAGAGAAAGAAAAAAAAAAACTAACAATAATCAGTATCAGTTAAATATTTGTTCACTGTATACTTAATGAAATAAACTTAACTAAAATTAAATAAATGACATATAGATAAGATCTAATTTATTTTGTCGTTTGTACTGTCCCGGTTATTTATTAGGTTTTTAGCAAACTGTGTCTCTTCTAGTACAGGTCTGTTATAGAATTTTATGAAAGTGTTAGATTTATTACTCCAACCCGCCGCGCGTCTAATATTCTCGATACTTAAACCTTGTTTGAAAACAGCAGACGTGGATGCGTGGCGGGTACTATGCGCTTTGAAAATTGTGGTATCTACCCCTGCTAACGTAAGGCCTTTTTTTATCCATTTTGAAATGGTTTGTGATGTGGCCGGGTGATGTGGTTTTTTAATGGTGATTAGTAATTGATAATGTTCTTTCCTAATTTGACTAGTAGTATTTATGTAATGTTTTATTATAGACGCTAAGCATAGATTTGGTTTTTCATGAAAATAAGGAACTATTATTTTAGGTTGACATTTTCCAGGACCTGATGTTTTTATTATATCGGTAATATTTATTTCGAGTCGGTCTTCAAAAGAAGTGATATTATTCAAATTAATTTTAGTTAGGGTTTGAACTCTCTGACTTGAAGTTAGTGCTAGTAAGACAACAAGTTTGTAGGTAAGTTTCTCTAAAGTTAATGAATGAAGTGGTGCTAATGTATCGAAATATTCTAAAACCGGGTTCGGATCCCAAATTTCATTATATCTAGGAAACACGGGTTTCATTCTAAAAACCCCTTTCATGAATCTGGTTACCGTTGGATGGTCTGCAATTTGCAGAAGAGTGTTTAAAGCCGACTTGTGTTGATTGATAGTGTTATAATTTCCTCCTTGAGATAGTTCCTTATTTAGAAAATTGATTATTTTATTTGGATTACTTATAAAGACGTCAGTATCTTCACAGAATGACCACCATTTTTTATATGTTACATTATATTGTTTTAGCGTGGTATCAGCTAAAGAGGAAATTATAACATCAATGGCGGCTTCTGGAACGCCCCCCGTGTTAGATATGCTTGGCGGATAATATTGCGGCACCCAGGGTAAGGTTTTTCCACATGGGATGTGGTTGCCTGAAAGGAGATAATAACAATGATTGATGTGGTGAGAATATGATCGGTTTTGAGATCATGAGTTGCTCTATTGTTGGGTACCATGGTTGAGACTTCCAGATGGGAAATACCACAATACCCTTTGCTCTGTCAGTTTTTATTTTGTTCACTACTCTTGATAGAATTGAGAACGGTGGAAAAGCGTAAAAATATGAGTTTGACCAGTTGAGTGTAAAAGCATCCACAGCACTGCTCTCTGGAACTGGATGCCAAGACATAAATGTTTTACATTTTTTATTTTGATAAGATGCAAACAAATCTATCTGAGGAGTACCGAACAACTTTGAAATTTTTTTAAAAGCAGTATCATGTAGGGAATATTCTGTTTCTATATTCTTTTCCCGAGATTCTTTATCCGCTAGTATGTTATCTTTAGTGTTTATGTATGATGCAAAAATCATAATTTTACGCTTTTCACACCACTCCCAAATTTGTTGGGTTATATCGTTTAATTCGGGGAATTTTATACCACCCATTCTATTTATGTAAGAGATGGCTGTGACGTTATCTATTCTCAATAATATGTTACAGTTTGCACAGTTCTTGCTAAATGATTTTAACCCCTGAAAAGCTGCCAGTAGTTCTAGATAATTTATATGAAAATGAAGTTCTGCTTCAGTCCAGTAACCCCTGGCAATTTTATTTTCACACGTTGCTCCCCAGCCTGAACCACTAGCGTCTGTATAAATAGTGAGCAAATATGATTTGGTATATCCATTGTTCTGTCATAATTTCCTCGAGTTTTTTTCAAAGCTATATATTTTTGCCTTTCAAATTTTTTAATGTGACCCCAACCATAAGGGATGGCAGGACATATTGATACCAATATACCTATAAATTTTGCGAATTGCCTAATTTTTATTTTATGTTTTGATTTGAGTGACTGTAATAAGGAAAGTATAACTTTAGATTTTTCTTTGGGTATTGATATATTCATTTTTCTGCTATTATAATTGAATCCTAAGTACTTTATGTTTTGGGTTGGTTCTAAAATACTTTTTTCCCAATTTATCAAAAAACCTAACGATGTTAAAAGCTGTATGGTATGATTAATATTAGTTATGCATTTTTGTTTATTTTCACCGAGTAAGAGGATGTCATCTAAGTATATAACTGAGACAAATCCTAGTGAGCGTAAATGGTTAATGATAGGTTTACATATCTTGGTAAATACGAACGGTGCTGTAGATAAACCAAACGGCAAACATGTAAATTCGTAAAGTTGGTTCTTGTACTCAAACTTTAAATATTTTCTGTATTTTGGATTTATTGGTAACAAAAAATACGCGTCTTTAAGGTCAAGTTTTGCCATGTAACAATTCTCGTATATTAGGTTTTTTACAGTGCGATAATCTTCGAGTTTAAAGTGAGGACATATTATATAATTGTTCAGTTTTTTAAGATTTAGAATAAATCTGTTTTTGCCATTCGGTTTTTTCCTTAAAAAATATGATGATATAAATTCCTTTCTGCAATGTTTACTTTTTACAATAGCACCAATTTTTAAAAGGTTATTTATACTCTCCTGAAAATGTGGTGCGTATTTTACTTTAGGCAATTTTTTATGAGTGGGTTGTTTAATAAAAGGAATTTTATATCCGTTTACCCAATCTAATACATGTTTGTTTTGGGTGATTAATTCCCAATTATGAGTAAATTGCATTATTCTCCCTGCATAAGATACCTCTAACGCCGATTCCTTCGGCCATACTTGTAGTCTGTCGCCTTCCTGTACTCCCTCGAAGTCTTCTGTCTGTTGTCTGGCACACGACGGTCCCCTCCCCTCTTTTCTTCTATTTTCATCTTCTTCCTGAAGGAAGGGCGTTGGAAGTTTAAATTCCGCGCCGATGCTTGAGACTCCTTACTGGGGCCAGGTTTTTGCAATTCCTTGGCTGTCGCCTCAACTGATTTTGCTAACTTGCATTTTTCGGCGAAATCGGATCCGAACAGATGGGTGTCGATTGTTTGTTGAGTTGCGATTTTTTGAACTGAGTTGCTGAAATATTTGTACACTTGATATTTTCTATGGGTAGATATTGTGTGAAACATGTCTGTCAACAGTTTGCCCGAATCTGCTAGGGCTTGTGTCACTGTGGCATCAACTGTGTCGCGATGTGCCAGTATTTTTGTTAGTGCCTCTCCCCCTGCAGTAATACCCCTTCCCATAATATCCTGCAGATTTTTCAAAAATTTGTCTTTTTTATTATCTACTGCTGACAATAATACTTCCACTTCTGGATTGAGGGTGGGAGCTTTTAAATATTGACAGTTGCTTGGCACATTATATTGTTCAATCAGTTTTTTCCTGGAGTCTTTGTCGATCCCCAAAGAAAGGTATGATTCCCAGCGGGTAGCCAAGTCTGCGGCTAGCTCCGGCCCTTCCACATTTTTGTTCGTAGGGCTGGATCCCAGGAGAACATCTATATTGTCATCTGGTGGAAGCTGTGGAGGTACTTCGAGTTCAACAAGGTTAGGTGTTGACCGGACCGACCCCTCCGAGTCGGATACACTGGTGTCTTCTTCGGAACTATCGGAGTCACTTCCACCTGTAGGGAAAGCAAGAGTGGCATTAGCCAAACTATTTTGTAACGTGGTAGAATAACAAAAAAATAGGTTTGACATTACTCAACCCCTGTGACTATTTTGGAATGTATATAGGTAAGTAATGACTGTAACCAGATATTACTCATGTTTACGTCATTAACACTATTATTCACTGGTATGCAAGGTGTTATCCTTACATGTATTATTATTTTCTTTCCTCACCAAGATTTTACTCATTGTGTGAGAAAGAACGTGGAAATTTGCCTGTATCGTTTGAACTGCTAAAACATTTTTATTGTAATTGTACTTACTTGATGAAAAATCATCCAACATCCGTTTCATCCTTTTCATTTTTTTTTTGATTTTGTCTTTGAATATTTCAAGTTTTCTTTTCTTTTGCTTTGGCATCTCGCACAACACTGTACACTACACACACCTTCGAGCGTAAGAAACATAATGAATACCGGACGACTAGAGGGCAGCGATAAGGCTATTAACCATTTCTTTCTATAAACACTACGACAAAAAGAGCAGAGAAATATATACTACAGTGTGATCTCGAGGACGGGGCTATCGAAGTATAATATACGTTATATACTATACACTATACACTGTACAATATACAGTACACAATTTACGCTATACTACTATAACTATTAAATACTGTATTTAACAAAAATAATGATATGGATGAATTTTCCATTAATGGAGTTTCCATGGAGAAATATAGGTAGTAACTAGAGTAATATATAATAGTAATTAATGCGGAATTTGGGTTGCAACTGAATAAAGATATCAAGCAGAGAATAATTTATAAGTCAGAATGAAAAAACATTACATTGCCCGGGAAATGAACAGCCTTCAAATAGTATTGTTCAAGTACACGCCTATTTTTCTTAATTTAACTGCACGCCATTACGGAGCTCCCATTGTATATCCACCGGTAAATCTTCAATTACGGAGAGTAAAACGTTAGTTACATAAAAGAATCGATTTATTGCGACAATAAGATAAATAGGCAACCGCTTTGAGCCAGTAAGTGTATAGTTGCCTAAAGAGGGCGTTTTATGTGCATGTGGAATGTAATAACGTATGATCCAGACAAACCCTCTGCCTCCGGGCTCTGACTTGTCTAAAATGTGACAGCAGACACCAGAACAAATGACTTGTAAGTCTGCGCTAGACGACTTTTTGCGCAATCCTTTTTCCGCCGCTGCCACTTACCTATCGTGATTAATAGTTGACAGTATTGAAATAATCAGGTGAACATAAGACGACCTTGTGAAACTATTCGATTAATACAGAATTTTTCAAGGTAGCGGAAATGGTTGAATGGGATCCACCACATATCGTCACTGAAAATATAATTTACCATAAAATGGGGACTACCTAAGACGTATTCATGTATATCTAGACCTAAAACCTTCATAACTATTAATCGATTGTTTTTACATAGACAAAGAGTTTTCTGGGGATTGTTTGTCTAGATTATTAAAATTTCAATGTTTTGCGCATGATGTCACTTCAAAGGTGACATATAATAATATCTCTACCCCTCATTCTAATCATTAGTCCAGAAGTTGGAGACTTGTACAGAAGAGGCGGCGACATATTACTATTAAGCATACCGCATTTACGCCTAGGAATGATTTTCGTTGGTAGGCTGTAACCATCATTCAATGCAGGACTAAGGGAACCTGGAAAACCTCATCAGTTATGGAGATGGTCAAACGCCGACCGGTATCAATCTGTCATATTGACCCAAGCCAACGTTCTTCCACCTTACCATATCCGTAGATAGGGTGCCAATCATCTCCATAAGTATAGTCGATCTACAGTCTATCGACCGAGGTATTCGAACCGAGGGCGTAGTGTCCACATCGATTTAAGTACTGACGTCTTAGACCGCTCGACCACCGACCGATCATGTCATGTTGATATGTCATATGATATGTATTGTTAGTTCACCTACCTTTTCAGTTTGTTAATTTTTGTAATACCTTATTTTGACGTGTTTTAGAACATTCCAGATCATATTTGATTCTAGACACGTTCTCGAAACCGCGGAAACTCCGAGAACTCTAAAAAATAGATAGGCGGATCAGTTTCGTCTCCTCAGTTCAGTTTATATCAATTTATATTGAGCAGTCGAACGCGATTGACTGAAACGCCAAAGTAAAAATTTGACAGTTGTGAATTTGTTTGAAGAATATTTGTTGTGTAATCCAGTGGTAACAATGAAGTTTGTTTTTCTACGTAACGTATTTCAAGGCTAAGTCATCGTAGAGGTTACAGTATTTATGTATATTCAGTGAAATAAAAAGTATATACAGGGTTAACTATGACTAAGTACAAAAATTTTAACCACGTGCTCAGGAAGGCTTGAAAGATAATAAAAAAAAATAATCCAGAATTTTAGCTCGATATTTAAAAAATGGGGCAAAATCTTCTTTTCCTACGGAAAGTCGACGCCTATGATAAGTATCGACTGAGATGGGTTAGATCCATAGATAAGCTTACATCTGTCAACAATATCTACTACCATGCGGTCGAAACGACAAAAATTAATATTGTTATTAGTAATAATACCTGATACATAGGTAGGTAACAATTAATTCAGTTAGCTCGACTATTTTGTATTCGTTTTTCATTATCTCGTTACAAACTGGCAAAACTACAACATTTTCATTCATTATAGCCACTCACTACCGATAAAATACACTTCCCGTAGGTACAGCTAGATAAAATGTCTATTTATTATAACAAAATCGAACGAAAGGAATAGATAATAGAAAACTTTTAATGTACTCGCGGTAGTCTTGTCCCATAACCTAGAAAACCAAACCGGCGAACTATATTGTGGGAAAGTATTTACACCCAACACAAATTTCTTTATTTAATAGCTATGAAACACTAAAAACTGAAGAAGAACACAAAACTACAACAGAAACACATGGTAAACACAGAAATTAAATTATAACATGACTGGAAATTTTACAGTCGTGTTGCTAGTTGCCTACGTTACCTACTCTGATTAGGTAACCGTGTGGCGAACAAATAAGTTTGGAATTTTTTTTAATGGTGTTTCGTCAATTCTTAATTTTCTCTATCTTCTCTTAAAATATTTGTACCTAGTCATAGTTAACCCTGTATAGTATAACTTTAATTGGGGGACAGTTAGTTAAGGGTAATAATAATATGCTTTTTCCAGAATACTGACCTGAAATAATATTAAATCAGATAGATAGTCCAACCATAATTCGTTTTTTAAATTGCAATTCTTTCGCCATTGGGCAGTATTCAAACTTTTGTTATTGATATAGTTTAAGTGAACACCTGATGTGATAATAAAGTGGTAGGCTGTAGTGGTAGACGGGCAGGAATGCAAACGGCCAACATTAATTTGTCGAAGCGAAAATGGTCGAAAATGCCAAGTCTTAATTTTGTTTACATTTTATGTTAACGTAAGTAACGAAAAATGGTTAAAAAAAAACAGTTTAGCTACCGCGAAATTTGAGAAAACAGACTTATAATATATGTTTCTAAAGGCCGTATAAATCTGATACTCATTCAAGGTTGTGACACAGTAGTACACCCTGTACCTTCTATATATATGTGACTAAATAAAATGCTACCTTAACATTTTGCAGCTTTAGTTGTAAACAATGAAATTATTTAATGTAGTGTTTCAGATTTGAAAATGTAACTACGTAACGAGTGTTGAACTTTCTCTTTCGTTAAAGAAATCTTGAAAATCAATTATATTGGGCAATTTTAATTTCTACAAGCCCCTCTTGATAATTGATCCCATTTGAATTAAGTGTATTTCCCTGAAGATCAACGCTACCTCTCGAAATTATTAATTTACTTAAAAAGTTTGCGTCCTGCAGACTATTTTTAACTTTTCATCATGAACGTATAACATTACTAAAATATCATATCAATCTTTTAACTAGCATTGCGGATAAAAGTTACTTTTTTGTGGTTGTTCCAAATTTAATATATAAAATGCAGAACGATATACATAAGAACAACTTATTTAATTAACACTATGACTTCTTCCACTCTGGCGATTTAGCAGCGCGGCTAAAAGTCGCAACTAGTGCGAAAGAACGCGAAAGTCGTGAAAGAACGCAACTAAATTGGGCAGCTAACATTCACATAGATAAAATTTAAATTGCAAACACGGAATTCCAGGAAACAAATACCTGCGCGTTAATTCGCCCACCAACATTGAATTCCACCTGGAAAATAGCTCAAACAGCTTAAGTCACTTGTCAGCAACCCACCAGACATATAACGGTTTCGAACTTATTAGCTCTTATCAGTATGCCACAGGTAACGTAACCGATGAATAACCTTAGCTAATTTAAGTCTGTCTAATCCGACAGTAGGGACCATGAGTTGTTTGATATAGGTTTTCCAGGTCTAATTCAATGCTGGTTGGGGTACTAGCCCGCAGAGTAGTGTTTGCAACATATCGTTATCACCGAATCGGGATAGAGGTCGCTAGCTTTCAATGCTTTCTACTGCGATGTAGAACGCTTCGTGTCTGTGGTTGGTCAGTCCGGCATGGAGTAGCGAATGGCTGCTAGAATGTAGCTACTCTGCGTTAAATTTAAATTTTTACTTTAATTACTCATAAAATATGTTTCATTTTACATAAATAATATATTATGTATGAAGTCAGCAGAAATCATTCAGGAATATCCCTCACGCGTGGTTCTGCAATTCTTCAAATCAACTGATTTGCTGTCACATTTTATATATTTATATAGTTATAAGTTAGACATGATGAATTTGTTAAAAATTATGAAAAATATATAGACATCTAGGAACAAATAAAATAAAAAGATTAATCTAAAAATAGTATTGATATATATATTTCAACTTTAGCAGCAATTAAGTCGACCTTGCAAACTAGATATCGTGTCTCAATAGGAGCAAGTAGTCTAAATATTGAAAGATCAAACAAAAGAAATACTTTATTTATATTTACCAGTTTCGCTTTCTGCTGATGTTCTAACAGCAACTGAATCGCGGCTGTTAGTTGCAGAGAGTCCCTAATAAAAAATAAAGTAGCTAATGTGTGTATAGGCCTATGGAATCATATACCAAAGTTACTGCTCTGAAAATCGTAAATATGTAAGAGGCCTATATTCCTGAGAGTTTAACTTATTCGCAGATGTGCTCAGAAATTATTTTGATTTATTGTTTGTTTTTTTGGCTAAGTACATTTCAATTCTTTATTTTGTATTTGTACTTTGTAACTTGTTGTTTTATTCTTTTGGTCGTTTTAAATTCTTGCATTTTTATAATGAAACTCAATTGCTGTATAAAGAAGCTTTACCTTCATATTTTCATAAAGTCAATATGGACTTCTAGATATAGAAACTGCCTTTATCCACTACATGCAATCATTAAAGTATAAGCTGACAAATATACCAAATATTTTATTGCACTAGTATTTCCAGATTCCCATTTTATATTTTCTGAGTAAATTTTCCAGGAAAGCATATTCAGAGATTTGTTATATTCTAACAATTCAGAGTTCAGTAGTGTAAAGCGTCAACTGCATTAACAAAATTAAAATTTTCATTCTGACAGCGGAGAATTTGGAAAGACTGCGAAATAAATGAAATGGAGCATTGTTGCAAGTATTTATTCCAATGAACTAATGAAGGATGACTTAAAAACAGTTGTGCTTAATTTTAAAGAGTGTTGCATTTGATATTTCTTATGAATGCTTTTCAGTTCTATTCTAATATGTTCTTCCTCAATAATTTATGCTTTTTGAAACTTTGCTATAGTTTTATTAAAGCAGTATTTGACATTTGCCTAGAATATTAAAATTATTTTTGATAGTAGAATCAATAATTACAAAATTATTCTACGTCAGTTCTGTTCTCCTGATGCAGCTCTATCAAACTCCTATCTATTTTGCTGTTTATATAGTTTATGCACATTTTACGTATTAGCTCATATATTTCATTTTTTTGTTAATAATAATAATTATCGAACAAAAATAATGAGATCTTCTCATTCTGTGTTTTAAATATTTCTGAAAATTATTTAGTAAACGTAGGACTTCCTTTATATTATATATTTTTTAGATATAATCGAGAAAAGCGTCAGTTTTTTATGTTATAGACTGACCAAGATAAAGAAAGTTTTCTAAGTGAAATGTAGCAATAAAAAAATGTAAGTAACTGAAGCAATATATAATCTAGAGATCCTTTGTTATTAACAAAGTAATATGACTTAAGCCTTTCGTACAAGGCCTCTTTTAGTGATTCCTGAGGCGATGAAACAAGTTATGGCCGCTGTTTTCTGCGGGATTAACGTTTCACTTTATGGACGGGCTTACAGGCCAGTGCTTGATATAAAAGCCCGAAGAGGGTGTCGTGAAATAGAGGATATTTAACTCAGCTGCTACCTGAAAGTTGCCTTCAACAGCCATTGCGAAAGGAAATTTGTTTGGTCTTTATATTTTATGTCATTTACATAAGGCCCGGATACGTTTTAATGATGCTTTATTTATCATGTTTTTATTCCGGACTTTTGTCACAAAATGCCTAACTTTTAATACGACGTCATTAATATTTTGGGCGAAGCGAAACGGGATCAAGTTTTTATTGTAAAAATTTATGTTTCGGTTTTATACAAGAAGTTTTTGTGTTATTAAAACGAAAATAATTCAACGGCCTAACTGTCATAGACTTTAACTTTGCACTTTTTATGAATTTCATCTATTATAACATTTTTACATATCTAGAAAAATAAATAGAAATTTGCCTTTTAAACTCTCAATAAATATTTAGCAGAGTATAACCAAAACTGCTATACAGACTTGGTAAGTACATATCTTTCTAGTGTATTTGTATAAGGCGAACAAAAATATGTTAATAATGATAATGGCAATGACGGATATATATAGGTATTCTTTGTAATTTTGGAAAATTGCTTGAAATTATTATTAACAATATTCTGTTTTATCTTATTCTCACAACACGGTTTTATTTCTAGTCGATGGACAAGGATGGTCAAACTAACTCTTTAATAGGCTCGATCATGGTCTCTTGTTACATAAATTATTCAGCTTTGGATGTACATTGGATTTTCTTAAATTTTTTAATTCATATTTAAGTAATAGAACTTTAAATGTTCAGTGTCGCAGTTATAAATTAATTGACATATTAACACATCAGGGATGGGTACTTGGTCTCCTTTTATTTATAATATCCATGAATGATATATTTAATAATATTCAGACACATGCCTTCTTATATGCTGATCTCAAACTCTTTATGTTTGTTGATTCCGTTCAGAATTATTACTATTTACAGCAAGAACTGTTAAACATTCCTCCTGGTGCCAAACTAACAAATTGCCGTTAAATTTATTCAAATGTAACGTTATGAGTTTTACTAAGAAAACTGCATCTATTCAATATAACTATATAGTGAATAATACTATTAAACATATGTACTCAGCTTAATTAAGTTATTTTTGATACAAAATAGTCTTTTGTCCTGCATATTGAGCAGGTAGTGCCTAATGCCTACAAAACTTTGGGTTTTATTATAAGAAATTCTCGTCACTTTACAGAGGTGTACTCGTTTCGTCAGACTAAAATTGGAATATGATAAGTTGAGGGAATTAGCCACAGGTCGCACTCACTTTTCAGTATTATTTTTATATAAACTATTGCCTACTGTCATTGATTCTCCAGATATTTTAGTAATATTAGAATAATTTTAATTTCAATATCCCTAGTATTCAAACTCGTTCCCATACACTTCTGTATTTACCTACTGCAAGAACTAACGTGCCTAAATATTTTCCTTTTTATAGGATGTGCACAGAGTATTTGAATTATCAAGCATACTTTTACATTTTTAGCTGTTCCACTGCTACTATCAAACAATGCATATTAAAGTAAGTTTATAATGTATTGTTATTTATAATGAAATAATTTCAAATTCTTACTTCATGAAATCACATATTCCACGGCCATTGCGTTGGTCCACACGAAGAAGAGTGTAGGCAATGGGAAACTAGGCGTAATTTGGAACGTGGACCGACTTATTTGAATATCATTGGACAATGCACTTACATTTCAGAGCTATATCTCCATCTGATTTATATTGATGTGGAGATGGAACGAGCAGAATAATATCAAGTAAACGCACATTTCCACAGTTTGGCACCATTGGATGTGTTTCTATTTCTGATTGCCTTGAGACAAGCGTTGGTTGTTTTTTTTCTTATTGTAAATTAGAGAGAACACTTACCCTGTCCGAATCTGTATATGAAATTAAAATCATAATTTTTTTAAATTTAAAATGAGCTAAATAGAAATTTCTCATGTTTTTCTATAGACATTGTTTAAATTGACACATTTAATAAGAATACCTTGGATTTTTATTGAAAAACATTGTAATGTTAGAACCAGAAGAAGCCGGTGAATTGATTCAACTCCCATTGTTGCAATATAAAAGAAAGCCACCCTGTCCCTTTAAAAGTATTCAATGGTATCTTTTCCTTCACGTTTAATTAAATTAAAAATCTTTAGAAAGCTGTATTCTTAATTAAATTGGTAACCGAAATCGATTGGGAAATGTTTGATTAGTAGAGATTAGTGTGGAATCTTGACTATTAATAAAAAATGTTGATGAAGTTTCCTGATGAAACGATTTTAGTATCTATTTGATTTTATTCGAAAAGGAGGTCACTTGATTGAGAATCTTTATAATTCATAATTATATTAATTATTAACTTATTGTGGCTCGATTTCTGTTGCTCTTTGTCCAAAGTGATGTCATGGCTAATAAAAGGAAGAATATGGGATAATTTATCCAAGATTTCTACCATATATTTTGAAATATTTTATACTTTAGATAATTGTTAATGGTTTAGAATCATTTTTAAAATTAATTTCAAGTAACTTAATAGGACCCTGTAAAATGAAGTGATTTTAATGTTTTGATTAATTAATTTTAAAGTAAAATGTATTCTTTTTCCTTCTATGTTAATAATAAAGTATAAATGGTATTGATTTAAATTTGGGTTAGGTCAGGGTTATCATAATATCAAGTTAGAGTATAATGTGTTTTAAAGATAAATTATATTTTTATTCAGGGTGTTTCTTAAGTAGAGGTCAAAAATCCATGGACGTATTCTGAGGACAAAAATAAAGATTTTTTTGTTATATAAATGCTATTGTGTATCATCGATCACTATTTACCAAAAAAAAAAAAAAAAAATCATTCTGTATAATATTACAAATAAAATTGTCAAATTAAGCTTATTTTTAAAAAGATTAAGTTTTAATAATGGCTTATGTATATTCAAATGCTGAAATGGCCAGTATGATTTACATATATGGGAAGATTTTCAAATCATCCAACTCCAAATCCAAGAATGTTCAGAAATGTTTTTCAGTGTCTTTCGGAGTCAGGATTATTTCAGAAAGGATCAATTCCTGGAAGTCCTTTGAGTGTTATAACGCCTGAGTTGGAAGAATCTATTCTACACGAAATTAAAGAAGGCCCAAATATTAGTACTAGGAAGATCGCTGCAAATCTTAAGTTATAGAGTTATAAATTAGTTTGGCCCGTTCTGAATCATCAACGGTCATACCCGTATCACGTATAAAGGGTTCAACACTGTCTTGTTCTCCTATAATTTTACCACTGGATTTTGAGAAAAATTGAACAAAATGTTGATTTTACCGCTAGCATATTGTTTGCCGACGAAATTATTTTTTTTCAGAGATGCTGTAACGAACATAATAAACACGTTTGGTCTGATAAAAATTCTAATGCCATAATGGAATCTCAATTTCAACATCAATTTTTAAGGGCTGTTCCTGGAATTTTTTATTATAATAAATCATAGTAATGTAATTCCATTGTTAATTAATTAAAGTGTTATTATTTTGAGTAACGTTGAGTATCGTAAAAATACACTTGATCAAAAAAGTCAATTTTGTTGTTAATTGGTGTGGAATACACAAAAACATGTAAAGAAACAAAAAGTGTTTGTTTGGCAAATAATGATCGGTGACACCCACACCTCTGCCACTGGTAAGTTTCTAATTTTTTGGTTCATACCTACTGTCATACTAAATACAAACGTCGTATTTGGTTTAGAAGTTAAACATTAAAAACTGTTTTTTTTAGTTTTTTACACGATGTAGCTGGACAATGTCTGTACTATGACCCCACATTTATATAACAAAAAATCGTTATTTTTGATCACAGAATACGTCCCTAGATTTTTTGCCTGTACTTAAGAAACACCCCTGTATAATTTTCGCATGTGTGTGAGTGTGTGTGTGTGTGTGTTATAATTAGTTCAGATGAGCAGAACTGGACTTAGATACAATAAACTTTGATTTTAAAAATAATTTTCTGTTGGATATCCTTTAAATAAAGTAGCTGCCATGGAAATTCAATATTTATTTTTTCAGCTAATGTTGACTAATATTACCCCTTTTTATATTTGCAAGACTTCTAGTCGTAGTAAAGAAAAAGCAAGACGAGATTGCCAACACTAGTTTATAGTATCAAACTGTTTCTAAATGTTAAATGGCATTCATCCAATTTAAAGGTAAAAATAATGCCCAAAGAGGTACATGCATATTTTTTATATTTGAAATATGTTTGCAGAGGTTAAGAACAACTGAGAATAACAAAAATATTAGTTATAAATAAGTCTAAAATGCATTATGTAAGTAAACACATATATTCGTGCAGATATTCGATGGAAATTTAATGCACTCTATATGTCTCTAATAATGTGCTGTAATAAACATGTATCCGGATTTAAAAAAGTTCAGATGCAATTGCAGGAAACATTAATCCTGGCAGCGAATGCGATTTTGTTTATTTATTTCAATTAAGTCTCTCCAGCTTCCTGTACTTCAGTGGAATGGAGTACGCTTTCAATTTGAATAGTTACATAAATTCATATTTAATGCTTTCCCTATATTTAGTTCGGAATATAACGACGCGAATCGTTTTTGATTTGAAGCAAACTTTGAAAGGAAGACATGAATTATAAATGACGTTTTTACCATACAATTATTTTTCTATACTACTTTATAAATTTTTTCCATTACTTTCTATTAGATAGATAGATAGATCATTTATTATCCATTTAGAGCAGTACAGAGATACTATAGGATTTGTCAATTTAACACTATTCATGTGCCAACCAGGTATATACAATTGATAAAAAATATAAAACATATTTGAAACAAACATAGATACATACATATACATATAAACATACATATATACATGAATACAATACAAAATAATGTTACGATATTTTTACAACAATTTGTCAAATTCAACAACACACAAAATATATCACAACAACACAATCCACATCTACAATGAGCAAACACAAAATAAGTAAAAGAGGATACCATTATTTTATTATCACTTGTAATTAAGAAATTCGTCAATTGAATAAGCATTAATCCCAATCAAATATTTTTTAACCTGACTCTTGAAGTTCCGTAGAGATGGTAGGCTTTTATAGATGTCTGGTAAATGATTATATAACTTCAGTCCAAGAACATCATAAGCTTTCGAGAGGTAATACTGAGATGTCTATAGGGAACACAAAATTTATTTTTATTGCGGGTGTCATATGTATGATAAAAATCGTTTTTCATGAATTTGTGTTTATTCTCAAAAACATACACCAACATGTTAAAAATATATAGACCAGGCAGCGTAAGAATATTATATTTTTTGAAAAGAGGTCTGCATGACTGGACAGGCGAAACATCAGCAATACATCTAATTATACGTTTCTGTGTAATAAACACATTTTGAGCTTTGGAAGATTTTCCCCATAGGACAATTCCGTAGGCTAATTTAGACTGAACCTCTGCATAATAGAATAATAACAATCCAGAAATATCCAAAACACTCTTTAGAATTCTAATCTGGAAGCACTTGGAGTTCAACACATTGACAAGCATATCACAATGATTTTTAAACGTTAACGTATCGTCAAACACAATTCCCAGAAACTTAACACTGTCAGTTCTCTGGATCTCTAAATCACCATACTTTATATCTGTAGGAAATTCGCGACGATTTTGAGAAGTATGGAAAATCATGCATTTGGTTTTAGAGCTATTTAAAAATAATGAATTTTCATTACACCAGTTACACAAATTAGTAACTTCTGCAGTGATCTTGTTTTGACTGCATTGCTGGTTTGCATCAGTAAAAAGAAGGGTGGTATCATCTGCATATAAAGTAGTGAAAGCGTTCTGCATTATACTTGGCAACTCGTTAATATATATTATGAATAGAATTGGTCCCAGGATTGAACCTTGTGGAACTCCAATGCTGTTATTTAATACAGAAGATGTATACGACGATTGTTTATTTATTTCATTATGCACTATTTTGATCATTTGTTTTCTGCCTTTAAGATATGATAGAAACCAATCATATGGGTTGCCTCTTATGCCATAGGAGTAAAGTTTTGTTATTGATAGCGAATGCGTGTAAGTACAATTATTATTTGAACTAAACAATTTTTTCAGTAACAGTATGTCCCAAAACGATCGAACAAAATTCGTATATTTTTCTAACTGAAACTAAAAAAATCGCTGGAACAGCTTAATTAGTATATCTTGGCTAAATTCAACTTGTCCTCACTTCACGGAAACTGAAGTCTCAAAAATGGCATCTTTACACAGTAAACGTTTTACAAGAATTACGGGCAGATGACAAAGACAAAAGATTACAATTTTGCGAATATATTTATTGGAAAGACGAATTGGTATGTCGAATGAAGATATGAAATAAAAAATCAAATAAGCACTGGATGCAAGAAAATCATACACAACGGCAGGAAAAGTGAATGTTGGAATAATAAGAAATTGCATACTAGAACCTTTTTTGTTTAAGAGTAATTTTACAGGCGTCATTTACTATGGTTCTACGTTTTAATCCGATAATGATTATGATATATCTGGTAGTGATGGTTCCGTCAAGATGGTGCTCCCCATTTTCACTTCGATCTAAGAAATCTCCTTAATGAATGGTCACCACGCTTCATCGATTTAACTCTACTAGATTATTTTTGTAGGTTATATCAAAAGCAATGTGTATGTGAACAAACTAAAATTTGATGAATATATACAACCATTTAGGTTGTGTAATATTTAATTGGAGCAACTTTGAACGTTTGCTAATAAAATAAAAAAGTAGTACCTACTATGTAATACAAACAATATTGTATTTTTTAACTCCACCATTTTCTGACAACTATAGTTTCATTTCATAGCATCCCAGACGCACACCACTACAAACTACAGTTTTTAAAAATTTTTTGGGTGCGTAGTAAAATAACTAATAAATATTTTTTCTTCAAATTTGGTACATATCTATTATGAGTGACATAGAATAGTAATACGGCATTATTTTTTACGATAGAAAATCCCTTACATGGTTTTCTTAAAAAATAGTCCCGCATGTTTCCATTACCCAACTTGGATGTAAGGAGGTGGTAACACGAAAACCCAGGTACACTGTGTATACTAAATGACCTGTTCTAGTGAGATTTTCTAATCTTAACTGAAAAAAATATGAAATTTGTTCCATCATTTTGAGAAATTAATTGTTAACTGGCAAACAGTTTACTTTTTGAGTTTTCCATATACATTTCAGCATATTTTTGCCAATACGTAAGGTAGCATTGTTTTGCACTTCTATCGATAATTCTGAAAATCTATCGGCGATAAATGATAACTGGTCATTTCTCCTGACAGGCGTTATCAACATTTCTAGCCCGTTGATTTCGTTCATCTCCCTTCAGGAATCTGATTGATGTTCGCTGAATTGATATGAATCTGGAACCAAATGACCATCAAGTGTATTACTATACAGTCCGATAATTAATTATTACTGCCAAATACATACGTTAGATTACAATGCCTGTGTGCGTGTGTGGATTTGGATAAATGGGAATGCGATTACTTAGGTGTATCTGTAATTACAATCGCTATTCCCCATCAATAATAGTAAAATATATTTCCATGCTATAATTACTCTAATTAATAATATGATAAGTCTAGTGCATACCATGTCAAAAACTACGTAGAGAACATTGTGATTCAGGCTATTAAAAATGTAAGGTGACAATTTTGTGGTACGAAAAGTTGAGACATATTCACATGCACTATTTTGGAAGTATACTCGCGTCAAGAATTCAGACGTCTTACGTCATGGTTGACATTAGGCAATTGTTTTTATTGTCTACGTAATTTTCGATATTTGGTCGCGTTAAAAACAACAATTTTTTGCAATTTAGTGCAATATATAATGCAAACATTTAGTGTAGTATATAGTTAGTTGTATTACTCTCAGTTGCAGTTTCTTAAATATTTTGATAAAAATATAATAAATCATTCATTTGTTCGTATGACGTAAGTCGTCTGAATTCTTGACGCGAGTATAGTAAATATTATGGCGTAACATTTTACACGATTTATTTGTAGAAATGTTGGAAGTGTAAAAATATTTACAAGAATCTTAAATGGTAAAATCTAGAATTTTAATTATTTTGTGAACTGTACACCAGCATAAGCAATTTACCAAATTGAGTTTAAAATTTAAACGAGTTTTTTATTACGCTTCATACGAGAATGTGTCTTAATTCTCGTTCATAGTGATAACGGTTAAAAGTAAATCAAATTTTATAATTTATTGTGTAATAGTAGATGGTTGTGTCTTTGGTGTACTGCTCTTTTAGGATGATATCATAGGAAGCCGATATCATTAAACTAATAATAATGGAAAAGGACAGCACAAATAATATGGTTAAATGTAAAAAAAACTTATGAGGAGTACATAAACCTACTTACTTGTACAAGTATATAAATGAATGCACCTATAAATACATCATGAAAATGTGATGAATTTTAATGTTTTTTTGGTTAACTACAAAATACCTTTATAGACTAGCGTTGTTTTTTACAAATACATCTAGTAACTTTTACAAAATTGTGAGTAAAAGTAAATTTAACACAAAATGCAATGCAGTTTGTTTGAATTTCAAAGGTGATGTCACATTTCTAATAAAAATCAGGTGTTTACAGGTATACGAGTATCCACTTATTTTATTTTTGTGCTTATTTAAAATTTTCTTCTAACTTATTCTGAATATAAAATTATAATAGGTGTCTACATAAAATTATTAAGAAATCACTGTCCTTTACTTATATGAACTTAAGATTAAACTCGATTCAATTTTAGTAGCTATGTACAGAGTGCAACTAATTTTATACACCAACCTTTACCTAGTAATATGACGATTCAAAATAAGAAATTCATTACCACTCTTATCAATTAAAATCTAGCGTTTATCTGAATGTCTTTGATTTAACATTCGTAATACCTATATAAAGAACCTTATGAACATATGTTAATTATTATTCAATAGAAGAATATATATTTCATTCAATTTTTTTGTTAGGAAGCATATACAATTTTTCATTAACCTCATTCATAATTCTATAGAGTTACCCCGAGAGTTGCTTTATTGTCTCTAAATGATAAAGGCTAGACATAGGTACAACTTGGGAAAATATTTTTTTAAATAAATTTGAATCTATCAAAACAGGGTTAAGTAATTTGGGTGTGGGTAAGGATAAATGGCAGTCCAAACAAAAGCTGAAATGTGGTGAATTTTTTTGTATAAACAATATGTAGTGATTCATTTTTTCATTGTAGATTAAAGTATTCTTCGTTAATTGTTATACAGGGTGTCTCGAAATGATGAGCAAAAAATTCAGGGTATAATTCTAGACCGAAAATAAATGCTACCTCTTCTATAACATTTTTTCTAAAACTGATTATTAACGGAGTTATAGGGTGTTAAAGTTAACATTTTATTTTCGATATTTGTAAATAACTTCTTAAGAAATCCAAACACTTACATAAAATTTGTAAATCGGGGATTTTTGCGGACGAGAAATTTAAATACATTTCTAATTTTGACCTCACTAATAGAGGGCGGCACTTGTGGCACACTATGTTTCTTTTAAATGGCAGAACTTTTTTGCATCTTAATTTATCCATCTGATTATCGAAACAATCGATTCTCCTACCTGTTTTATTTGAAAAATGTATACCTTGCTGAAGTCGGTAGGCGTAACCATTTTTGAAATAATCCTATTTGAAATGCTCAGTGCATCGAGTAAAAACTGTTTTGGTTTCAGGTAAAGTACCTTTTCTGCTGAAAATACAACCAAAGTTGTTCTGAATCGTAAATTAGAGACATGCAAAATTTCAGGAAGATTAGCGAGGTTTGATGAAACCATTTTTCAACAAAGCACAAATATTTTATCCAAGCAGGCCGATTTTTTTAATTTTTCACATCATTTCCGGACACCCTGTATATGTATAGTTTAAAATTTTAACTAGTTGATATTTATCGATTATAAGCCGCTGTGATAGTGGAGAATAAAAAATATCTCCGTATACGTCGATGTCGTAAACCCTTGAGTATTTACACCAAGAGAGTCAGTCCTTAATAAAGACCTAAATAGTTATCATAATTCCTGTTAGATGTCGTACTGTGTGACAATATGCATTTATTCAAACGAAGGAAATAAAGCGCTACTATTTTAATCTGCAAAAAAACTGCAAAGGCGTTTCGAGGGCGTGGCCGCGTGACCCTTTTTCATATACCTGCCTAAATAATAAGATTGTGGCAATATATTTATATTCAAACCACAGATCATAAAGTTTGAAACATAAGCAGTTTATTTTATTGCGTTAGAGAAGTAAGAATATGAACTGTAAATTAATTAAAAAAAAACAGAAAAATAAGATTGTTAAAAGAGTTTTCAGCGATATGCCAAAGTTTACATTTTCTGTTTTATTTCCTTTAAACATATTAAGATAATTCAAATGAATTCGACATACCTACTTCTATAAAGAGACATATAGAACTGCAGATTATCGTGTGGGTTTCTCTTTCTGCATAAGATTCATTATTATTTTGCGAAAAATTCATTAGTAAAAATTCTAAGACACCAAGTATCTTTTTTCAATGTTTGATCTAAGTATAATTTTGTGATGGTGTGAAATAAATATTATTTTGTAGTCTTTTTGAAGAGTACATGCGTTAATGTTTTTAGTAAAAATAATTTGTGAACTTTACAGGCCTCATCAGAAAAGAATGTGTTTCAAAATTTATTTATTATTTTAAGTATTATATAGGGTGAACCATTAAACATATTTTAAGAAAAGCAATCATAATTTATGTAGTAGTGTATTAAAACAGATAGACCATTGCCAGATGATGACAATTTCTATCTTATTTTTTGTTAACGAAATTTCTACCGTTTTCCAGAAAACTGATCTAAAACAACCAAATGTATTTTTCGACATGAGGAAATCTCTTAGGAGCATTAGAAAATTGCCATATTGAAAATTTTCTGTAATTAGCTGTAATAATTAGTTTAATTAGTTAAGACTACATGTCTTAACGTAGAAGTAGAGAGAGTTTGCTCAAGGGCTAAGTTGTTTTTACTTCTCTGTTGTTATTTTTGTCAATAAAAGTAAATATGTAGATAATTATTTTTCAAATATGAGTTTTTTTCCAAAGTTACTCTAGACATTTAAAAAAAGTAAACGACTCATTGATACCTACACATTTTTTTTATTAAATTTCAATAGCATTTTTGGAGTCGCGTATAAGCAGAAACCTTTATGACAGTTTTTTCGAGAAATTATCAAGTTCTACTCTACCAAGTGTAGAGTTCTATGTTTTTACATAGAAATGATGTTCGGATACAATTTTGTAGTCAAAATGTTTTGTCAACACGAAATAAGAGAAAAATTCATCATTAGCCATTGTTAGTGCGGGGCCCTTTATTAGCAAAATTGATTTAATACTTAAATTATTTTTATTTTTCTCAAAATATATTTCCCTACCAAATTTGGTGACAATCAGTTGAGAGATATTTGCGTTAATACAAAAAAAGAAAACACAAATAAAAATATTTCAACTTTGACACCTTGTATCTTTTTCCACAGAAATATTTTACGAAGATATATTTAGCTATATCTTCATATTTCCTCCCAATGATGATACTCGTCTTCTATGTCCCCTTATTAATGGCCCACCCTGTATATTTTTATCGACACGTATTGAATGACTTCTTCACTTGAATTTACCAAAGCTGGAGGAGTATGATAAAAGTGTTATCTGGCGGTTAATATATTTTAAGCTTTGACTTTCATTGATACGCGAAAGTGAATATGAACTGGATAACTGCACTTCTGTAATTTTTTTTATTAAAAATCGTGATGAAATTACTATAATTACTTATCAGAATTCAAAATCTATCATTATAGTCAATTTTCGCCCTGCGCGGAAAAGTTTTATTCCTGGAATGTTTCATCTAGTTTTATTACATTTTAAAAATTAACATTTATTTCCTGCCTGCTTCCTCATGACTCACACATTCACTTAATAATAAAATAAACAGTAATCATATCGAATGTCATTAAAGTTATGAATTTTAAGTACATACAAGCTTTTGAAATAACAATGACACTCTCTCAAAACAGTTTTTAAACTTCTCGAAGTTCTGAGTAGAAACTCATTAAATTTAAGTGAAACAACTAATTACTAATGTTAAAAGTTGAAAGTAGATTTCATTACAAATACGTCAGCAGTTCAAAAGAAATAGCAGAATTTAATTTAAAGAATGTCATTATTATTGCAAACGATTGTACATAACATAATATGTATCAACCAATCATCTTCGATGGGAGGAGCTTTCAAAATTATATATTCAAATTCATGTCATTTTAGTACCTAATATTGCGCCATCTATTAGCAAATAGTCCAAGCGTAAACGTTCTTTTTGAGTTCGTTTCCCATTACGCGAGAGTTGGTTTCCCATTCAGGCCAACAAGGTCTCCCATTAGATTGACTCGTCTTAGTGTATATAGTCAAGGCGTAAACCCATAAGAACTACTCTAATGCCATCCTTTACCTTGTATATAGCAGACATTCATGTTCCTTGTGAATTTCACTAAGTGCCCTCATTCCATAAATAAAAATATTTTATATTCGTTTAAGTAAAAAAAAAAAAACATCAAACGTCCTTCTACATAAATGGAATAAGTTATTGCGCTCAGTACATTTCGTGGCTTTAAACTAACAAAGTTATAGTTGCTTTTATGTTAATAAAAGTTCTTGCTTAAAATTTCATATGCATAAAGCACCAGCCGGGAAGCTGGTGTTTTTAAAGTTTTAATAGAGATGCAGATTTAATAATAAGAAAGTTTTAAATGCACGCTTTTTCTATCTGTTTACGCGAAACACATTTAAATTGCCTAATTAACTTGCATAATCTTATACAATATATTTTAGGGCTTGTTCTTGAAAAGTTTTTGTGCGCTAGCTTTTCTACAGAAATATTCGAGTTTTGTAGGAATAATAAAGCAGTGTAATTTTATAAATTGTCATGTTGTATGCATGTAAACGCAAGCGTAAAGCCGGAGGCACATTATATATAAGAAATAACTTTGTTTTTAAAAGATGAAAAAATCTACATATTTAGGATTTAATTTTCCATAAAAGAATTGCATATCCCAAATTATTAATGGTTTGTCTTTGTCTACTTGTCAAAAGTGGTGTAAAATTTTATTACTTGTTTCCAGTGATTTAATGATATATTGGAATGAAAAAGATATGTATTCTATATAAACTAGGCAACCAACAATTATGGTTTACACTTAATATATGTATAACAAAAAGTATAAAAATTAAAGAGTATATATTTGAATAAATAATACAAGTTACGCATTTCAAATAATGCCAGTTCTCGGGCCATAAACCCCTAAGTATAAGAAGTTACTTGAAAACAGGACGAATCAGTGTACAAGGATCACTCGTTTAAGTATTCTCATCGAATATGGGCTATACACAGAGGCTTGTGAGGGGGTTTTAATCTTGTTTAACGGTGCACTTACCTCTTGCTAAACTAGGCCATCATAAGAGAGAAATATTCGACTACCTTGCAAGTATTACAGAATTCAAATTTAACGACACTCGTAAAATATATTAATACTGGACCGTAAAGTTATATGAGGCGATCAGTATAATACTTTATTATTATAAAATTCTTTATTGGCTAATATTTATGTGACAATTAGAGCAATTTTTCCGGTAATTTGTAAATTTAAAAACTTATATTTATCAAACAAAATTATTTGAAACTTACTTTTAACGTAATTACTAGATTTTAGCCACTGCAACCATTATTTTTAAAGGGGTACTACGTATGAAAGCAGTGGAAGCAATAACAAGGAAAATACTGAAAGTTGATATGCTTTTATTACAATACAAGCCATAAACACTGCTACTAGAGATGATTAAAGTTAAAACATCTTTCATGTACAATCGTTTGCAATAATAATGATACTTTTTAAAATTAATTTTGCAATGTCTTTTCAACTGCTGACTTATTCGCATTAAAATCTGCATTCAACTTTTAACAAACAACAAACAACAAAAGTTTGTTTAGACTTTGTTGTCTTCTTCTTGCTCGATCTTGCAAGATAATGTTCTGTATTGCTTTGTGAGACTCTCGCAAATCCCTTGGACGCAAATTAGAAACATAGAACTTTATTACGAATTTGGTAACAATGGTGGTTACTCTCGGCCGACTACGGTCCCGTTCGGGGCTGACACGTAACTATAGATATGGTCGATCGTCGGCAGTTGTCGATTGGTAGACGTCAAATGGCAGTGAATTTGTAATTAGAGATTAAGAAAAAGCAAGATAAGATGCCAACACTAACTTGAAATATTTAATATAATTTGTCTTATCAAAAAAGTATTAGTGCATGTATTTAAATACTTTTTTGACAAATTTATTGAGTAAAATATATACTTTAATATTTATGGAACGTTATGGTAACCTATTTTGAAGAGTTTGTTAGAATTTAAACATTAATCCAATATTTTATGAAATTTTACATTACGTGACTTTAAAAGAAGGTGATGTGTGTGCTGTTAATTGATTCGGTTCGCTATGCAACTGCATAATTGTAATAAACAAAAACTAAATAGATAAACATCAATATTTGCAAATGCAAGGAGTAGACAGAAGTCTAATATAGTACAATTAGTATAGAAATGTATCTATCTATGAAAAGCACTTTTAAAAATTGTATCTATTTACGTCTAGTTTGTGTTATGAAATATGAACACCTTTAATTTTATTATATAAAGTGACAACTGATAACATTTTTTTCATTTATCTGTCTACGATGTTAACTGTTTCAAAATATGTCATTACTTTTCAAACGTTTATACGGTCAATAAAAATAACAACAATTGTAAATATAGTTCACGTAGAATTATATAAAATACAGTTAATTTAACTGTATGGTTTATTATATTTAACCTGTTTAAATGAATTAACGGGAAAAGGATCTAACAGTACTATGTAGTTAAAATAAAAAAAAATAATTTTTTTAGGACAATGCGGCATTTCATAACATTACGGCAGATTACGGATTTTCTGCTGTGGCTCGAGTATATCCTTTTTTGTAATTGAAATTAAACAACGCCAAAAGGCTTTTGTGGGAGTTTTCTCCTGAGAGCTCCTTATCACCAGAGTTCGAGTCAGTTCGTGTTTTGTGAAGTTTCTCCCGCAACGAACCACCTTTTCCCTAGCTGCACAGTAAAAATAAACTGGTCCTGTAATTTATGCTTGGTACCAGTAAATTGAAATAAACGGTTATTCTGAACAATCATCTATCCTGGCATTGTATATCCCACTTTAAATTTAGTTAAATATAACTTTGATTAGTAAATTTCAATAAATACCCATTCATCTACTTAAATATAAAATAAAACAAAAAAAATGTGTATAGTTGCGGCAAGAATTCAGACGACTTACGTCATACGAACAAATGAATAATTCATTATATTTTCATCAAAATACGAGTATTTAGGAAACTACAACTTAGCTTAGTGTAATATACTGGGTGTCCGGGAAAATGTGGTAAATCTCTCGGGTGCACATGAAAAAAATAATATGACCTTACAGGCCCTCCCTACGGAGATGTGTGTCCCTGAAGGACGCCGCTGAAAATCGATTTTTCTTGAATAAATTTTAAACTACTTAATATAATAAGAATTGAATGTGATGTGTACTAGTAAGGATCTCCTTACCTTGAAATAAATTTAGCTTTTTTAGTTTACCAGGGGCGGGCTAATCTTTACTACTTAATGCCTAAATTTTTAACAGCCTGTATGATAAAGACTTTAAAATAATAAATGTGGGTAGCTTCAATTTTAGACAAGAAAAGGTAATCTTGTTTATTGTCGATAAACTACAAACAAATATTGTTCTTAACGCGGCAAACTATCGAAATTAGTAGCTATATAATTTCCTGGTACGTAATTAATAAAATTAAATAATGATATTTCTTAAAAAATATAAAACAAATGTTATTTTTCAATTTTCAGTATAGGCGCTTGGTTCGTCTTGGGCGCTCTTATGTTCCTTCTCGTTTTTTTGTTCATGTTTTGTATTGATTTTTTCTTTGTGCGTATAAGCGGATTCTTTCAGACCTGCACCCCGGGTTTATTTGGTTCAACCCATTGCTATTCCGGGCAATCAATTGTCGCCTCCCATGCTAATTCCCAGATTTATTTTCGTGGAGGACAACTCTCAACTCTGACCCTGCATTTTAATTTACCATCTGCCTTTTACTTCGGACTGTAATAGATGGGGATAGCGAGTACGTTGTTTGGGGGCATTAATCTTTTTTACTAATTTACTCTAAGTAGGGAGTAAAATCAACTGCAAGATGCAGACAATGTAGTGTAGCGGTAAGATTTTATATTGGTTTCAAGGGCAATGAATCGTATTTACAGATACACATATAAAATTCACTCAGTAGGTGGAGGTTCTCATTAGCGTAGTACTAAAATATAATGCTGAAAATGAATCATTTCTTTGAACTTTTTGAGGGAAATGCGCTAGAGAACATGAACAACCGTGAAATGTACCTTATCACTGTGTTGCAGACACCGAAAAAAATACTTAATAATTGACATCAATTCAAGTGTTACTAGTTTTTTAAAATAATTCTGCGCGATATGATAATGTTTAAAATGCCGTAAACAATTTTGGAGTGTGCTGTTGACCTGTAAAATTCAGGATATTTTATGATAAAACATAGCAGTTGAAAATGATACCTTTTTCCTTATTCTAAATGATTTGTCAGCCTGGAAACTGTTGTACAACCTGGAGAAGACTAAAATGATCGACATAGTGAAGAGATATTCTTTCTAACTTAACTCCGACATTTTTTAAACTGTCCCAACAAAGAGCTATGAAATTCGTTGGAAATTTGCGTATAAAAACGCCCTCCTTAATAGTACTACGTAGTTGGACGGTTATATTGTGTTTAATAGTTAGTCATTTGTTCGCAGTGTCTGCCTAGATATTGAGTCAAAATTAAATTAGGCATGGTTCAAATCAGCAATTTTAACGTCAACTAGATTTTGTTTTAAATTAAAATTCTAACAGTAGGAATTAAAAACTGTATTTATTTTTATTAATTCGTCAAATTATTTTCATTTCTCGTGCTTCAAATTTTTGTACATTTTGATGGACTGAAATAATTTTCAAAATACTCTTTTAATATCACATTTGTATGGATCCATTTGTACCATTTGTATATTTAACTTATCACCATAATAGATACGATGGTATATGATAATTTTCGAGAATTACGAAAAAATATAATATTAACATTATGTGATGAATTAGATAAACAAAAATCTTCATAATAAACCAGTATGCTTATTCTACTAGTAAAGTGACTTTAGCAATCGAGGGATATCCTGATAGACACCAGACACCACTACAAGAAGTTCGCATTGTTTTTACTAGCATGGGTCTTCTTTTATTTGCTGTCACTGTATTGGGGTAGGTCTTTGAGCGACGTAGAGACAATATCACACAGCTTAATTCCCAGGATTTACTGGCAGTGCATTTTACAGCAACGAAGGTGCATTTTAGACGGAAAAATGTAGGCGGCGTAGAGATCTTTCCTAAGCCATCTTTCCGTAAAACGTCTTTAGGGTTTAAGGAGATAATGTTTATATTCTTTGTCAAAGAAAAACTAGTCAATATCAGTGTTAATTTAATTTATGAGTTAAGTGAATAAAGCATTATGAGCAAATAATTACGAGAAAACTTATAGGGATTATCCATACAATTGTAGTAAAGATATATTCAGCTACAAGTTGTGTCAAACATTTTTATATTTGCAACTCGTATATTAAGTACAATTTATTCTTGTTATAATTTATCTAATATCTAATGTACCTACTATTTGGTTTGTTACTCCATAAAAATGTATTTATTGGGGTAATTTTCAAAGGTTTTTTATGTAATATAAAATAATAAAAGTCTGTTTTATAACAAATTAAAAAAAATCAGTGTTTATTTCTTTCCTCTGAGGTCTTTATACAACGCATTTTATGTCATATTTTAATTAAAGTAGGATTTAGGTAGGCAGACCTAAAACCAAATATAAAGAATGTAGAAAGACAATAGTCTGCGTCTCTCGTTTAAATCTCCCTAGGGCCACAATAGCCAACCCCGAATGATATTCGTAGGATTTGCTTTTCTGAGTCGTGTGATGATTATGGAGCAGGAGTTATATTTTTAGGGATATGCTGCTTAATATAGAATTTAGGAAATAATCAGAAATAATGTTGATATTCGGATAAATCCAAGATTGATGTCTGATTTTTTTTTATGAAATTCACTTTACACATAAATATACATTTTTAATGAAAGGATATGGATAAGTATTTTAGGCTTAGTGACTATATTTGCAATGATATCGGGATTATGTTTGGCACATATTTACAGTTAGCTGTGTCAAATTATCGTGGAGAATTACACTCACAGCGTGTTCAAATTGTTATTGTGTATTATGGAAATACTTTATTAATGGTGAAATATATGATAACTAATTGTTTGTCGCCTAGAATGGATGGTATGAACCTTAAAGATCTTTTGTTTGAAGAAAACGGTACTACTTGTCATACTGCGTATGAAACATCCATAGAGAAAAAGGTTTGGCGATTGCGTAATTTTGCATGGTCCTGTGATTTAAACTGCTTTAGGTTGTTTGTTATGATCAGGGTCAGGGTCTATGCACCTCAAATAACTACAGAAACAATAAATAATATTGGAAGTGTTATTGATGAAATTTTACCGACTTTATGTGGGAATGTTCGAATACTGGCTGCCTTGATTTCGTGCTATTAGTCATGACAGTCATTTGCCCAATATCATTGTTAATTCATAGTGGCATCGATTGTACTTTGTACTAACTTAAAACATTTTTGAAATGCCCTTAACTTGTTAATATTTCATCTCATGTCAATATACTTTTGTTTTATGACGCTGCAATACAAAACTTTATTAAATTTAATACGTGTAGAATTAAATAATACATTAAACTTATTAATTGCATATGTGGGTGGCACAATTAGTACCATTCTGTGTAGAGTACTATTTCTCTTTTGTCCGGTTGCTTTCAGATGATCTAATAAAACCTCCAAGAAAATGAATAAGTCAAATTAAAAACGATAACAGACGTGGGTACAACTAATTTCTGTTTCAGGTGAGCCTCAATATTGACTAGTGACGAACTGTGTCAACCTGGACATTGGTATTTAGATGAGTAAGTTCAGTGTACGTGTTGTGATTTATGTTCCTCTGTGTTTTTGTGTAGCTCGAATCCGCGCCTATATTTATCTTATTATATGAGGCAGTTCAATATATTTTTGGGAGCTTAATTGCCAGATTTGGATGCGATTATCTGCGAATAGGGTGGATGAGCAAAACTTATGAGGTCGATCCCCTCATACATAACTGATCGTTTTGAGTACCGCTTGTAGTCTGTATGTTTTTGAAATATTTATATTTAAATTACAACATACTTTTAAGGATTAATAGTCTTTAACTACAACTGTCAAATAATTACTATGATTTGATGTTGTTTTGAATGTCATAATGACTGCTTTTTAAAATTTATTGAGGCACTCAGCGCGATAATGACGTGCATTAAATAGGAAATTTTTGCAATTGGATGAACGAATACCAGATGTTGATTGTCTAACGATTTGCTAGAATAGGTGGAAATATTTTAAGTGGAGTTTCGATGTAGCCTTCAACGACAGAATTAGACTTTTAGCTGCCAAGTATTTTTGTACTCAAAAGATCTGCGCACCGATTGTCTATAGGGAGGTTGTAGATTGATGAATACAGTGCTCAATATACGCATTTGGGTTAGGCAATCGTGCAGCCAGTTTTGGCACATTGCCAGTATTATTTATACCAATAGATTATTTGGTATATTTATCAAATTTTCAGTTCGTAATTTGACATATTTTCTTACCAGTTCTAGGTACTAAATTCAAGCCATCAATATTTCCAATGTTACAAAAAACTCTTTAACCACTTTTGTTTTGGTATTGGATATCATGATGAAGCATAGTCCTTCATCTTTATCATGTTCTACAAGCAAATTTGTGACTTCTTCTCGCAGGTATCCGTCCGTCAAACCAATCAAAATAACCTAAAATAAATATTGGTTATAAAACTTATTTTAAAAAAAAAAAACATATTACTAGTTTCATGAGCAGAAATTCATCATAGCCCGCATTCATTAAAATTTCTTCTTTGTTAATACCTCAGATTTTTTAAGTTGCTATATACACTTCTGATTTTTGATTCAGGAACACAATCAAATTTTAGTATATTTTGATATCGATATTATTTTTGAGTAACATTCCTGTTTCTGAGATGAAGGCTTCTGTGATTTGCTTAGTTCACTGAAATATACTAATAATTCTTTCTCGTTAGGTATGTTAAATATTTTATTTGTCTATACCATTTTTCATAACGACCAAATGTTTCTACGTATTTCTTCCGTGATTTTTCTGGCACGAGATTGGAAACAACACTGGATGCTTCAAACTCAATATCTGATGGCAAAATAATTGCCTGAAATAATTCAATAACAGCCGTGTTTATGCCTGTTGCTACAGTAACATATTAATAATAGACGATTTTTACATTGTTGTTGTCGTTATACAGTTATATGCAATATGTGGGATTATTATCACTTTTATGTGAATATACAAACTTCACATGCGTACGGTAATAATATCTATATCTCACTTATTATGTAAATAACTATTATCTAATTATCAATTCAACAATTAAATCATGTGCTTTTCCATAATAATTAGGTGGCAATATATGCATTAATATGCACAAATTATGCTTCGGCCTGTAGAGTAGGCAAAAATTAAGATACAATTTCTTATTTCTAACTATTCCTGAATATCTTAGTTATTATTTGATTTATGTATGATACTTAATTGAGATCATTCATTATGTTAGTCTATTTCGTCTTATATAGCTCCAAAATAGATATAAGTGAAATACACTATCGGTTAGTTGTAATGACCAAAATAGATACTTTTATTTGTTTAATTTTCACCCAAACCTAATCCGTCGCCATCGGAAAAGCGGTTGTTGATAAGTTTGATTCGAAAGTCATATTTTTAATACATATACAACTTTGACAGTTATTCATATGATGTTATTCAAATGTAAACTTAATTATATCAAATACTTTAACAATTATTTTTTCGAATGAAATCCATTAAATTTAATATTCTGAGGCTTAAAATAGACTACAAAAGGCATTCAGAATTTTGGTACTCTTGTCAACTGACCCCAATCCTGATATTGATACATCAGAAGAGATAGGACCTGCTGCTTTGTTACTTTCATTTTAATTCACTCTTGGCATTAATGGTAATTGATAATGAACTACTCTGTTACGAGACGTGTCCTCCAAACTCTAGTTACAAATATTATTCAAGATATACTGTAATGTTGCACAATTTGAGTGAAGTTTTACGTTCATAGATTTGTTGTCCCTCGACACACAACTGTAATTTTCTACATGCAATGGTATTTTGCAGTTATTTTTTTTCAAAAATTACCTAAGAGCAACAGTGACTAAAATAAGTATAGTACTTACAGAACTTTTTCCTATAACTTTAGATTTTGTTTTTGCTGTTGGTTAACCATAATGCTATGTGCAATATAAAATTATAGTTTTTGAAATAGGTAAAGTATTTAGAACGAAATCGGTCTGTTGTGCTCTATTAAAAATTGACATTTGATGCTAATGGATTCGGTACACGTTTTGTCAATTTAGATTATAGGATTTTTACGACAGTTGATTTTTAATTAAAAGCAAATATGGCGAGGGGAGGTATTATTTATGCTTAAAAATACAAACCGCGAGGTAAACGTTAATTGAATTCCAGACTAATAAAACAAATCGATAATAATAAATCTGAGTACAAAACAAACAGCTTGTTGAAAATTAATTGCCGCGTTCAAAAAAAGCCAATGTTGTTTAATAGCTCAAGTTAAACGCTGTAAAAATAAAAACGGAAAATACTGCATATGTGCCGTACACACGATTGATTCAAATCGTTCAAGCATTTAAATAAATGAACCCTGACTGCACATAAATTGCTTCAGGGTTTTTTCCGGAATGTTCATTTACATTGTTTCCAGAGATCCCATAAGCTTTGTTGCTATAAAATAGATAAATTCAGGAGCGAAATTATAAACGTTGAGGCTGCAGATTAACCGTTAAATTTTGTCGACTAACCTAAAATTTATTCACGGTTTTTTAGCAGGACTGGCTGCACGTCATATCTCTTCAATCATGAATGTATCTACTGCTATGTTTTTAGATTTGTTCGCGTCTAATATGAAAAACATTTGACTATAATATCTGGTTGACTATCAGTGGCAAATGTGAAAAAATAGGTATTGTTTGAAAAATCTATTATACAACAACAGTAACAACATTAACTGCGTATTTTTGACAAGAAAATATGACGATTTAAAATGCCTTCCTTGAAAGACACAGAGTGTTAAAACTGAACTTTTTAATCTGTTTTTTCGCAATAAGTTTGTCAATTTTTCATGTTGTTTGAAATTTAATAGAGCTATTTTTTGCGGTTGACCAAATCCAAGACATTGTAAACGACGCCTAAAAAACAAATGTAGAAACTAGGGGGAAGGAGATACTTTGCGTCTCCTATTCTTCCTGACGTACTCCCATGGAGAAGTTATCCTAATGCCGTAATGTAAAATTTTATTTGGGATATTTTATTACTCTTGATAATTTTTCCTAAAATTCTTCTTTTTCAAGGTAATATCCTAACTGATTATATAAAGCATCTCCGAACATGAGGTTAAAGACGCCGTATTCTTGAAATTGTGTTTTTTATAAATACAAGTAATTTTAGGCATTTAAGAATTGTATAATATAGAGTTTAGTAAATAACAGGCACTTTTGTTTATAAATATGTGAAAATAATTGTTAAAATGTGAAGTTAGAATAGAAAAATAATGTGTCATACAAATGCATTTGAAGTTATTATATTAATTGAGGAGAATATGAATAGTAAAAGTGGATAAACAAAACATCAATAATTTCCTTTTTGATATTACTTTTGCTCTACATGTTTTATATTTCGACATTTTTGTACCTAAAAAAAACACAAGATTTACACAAACAAATGTTTTTTTATCTATGTAATTTCGTTTACTAAGAAAATAAAAATCGAAGCAGATTAGTTATACACACTTATTCACTACAATTTAATTTCACAATAATATTAATGTTTTAACTAATTCCATATTTAAGTTCATTAATTGTTCTATATCCTGCCTTTTCTAATTACTAAAAATCTAATATTTTGAAAAACTCATGTCTTTTTTCTAAAGCAATTCAGTTTCATTTATAAGACGCTCTTTTTTGTTGATTAATATTCACCATCGATTTAGAATAAATATCATCATTTGGAAAAACTATTTTTTAGTTAAAAAGAATTTTAAATAATATATAATAGTCAATTAATCTCTGAATGAAAGTAAATTTGTATACGCAAAGCATTACATTTCCATATCGATTTTATAATTTTGTTTTCATTCATTAATATAAAATAGTAAATTAACATATTTTCTGTAAAAAATATATACTATATCCAGATAATATCAGAAAAAGTCAAAAGTTGTATAAATTGATATTATAAAGAAGTTAAATCATGATAAAAGGGCGTTGGGTAAGCATATTTTGAAATTATTAATTATTCTGTAAGTGTTGAAGTGATTAATAGCTTTTCATTCTTCTTGGCTCTTCTTTGTGTATAATAATATATTATCAATTGATATATGGTCCTAGGGATATAGTAACTAGAAATAGTTATTTCTGTCTTGCTGTTAAGCAATTGTACCTGTAAACGAAGACGGCTTTTTCTATTCCTACTCCCCTTCCTGTGATAGTAGATAGTATATTGTCCCGGTGAAGAGGCACTGGTATTAGCGTTGAGAGCCGTCCTGCCGTTGTTAGGCGCATCACGTCTGTGCCAAACGGCGTCTCCATGACTCATACACCAACTGGTGCAGGGCGACGTTTCGGTGCACACTGATTGCTCCAATTGAACAATAAGAAATCGCATTCTGTGCCAAGAATGTTATCATTAATGCCGGCCAAGTGCTCCATCTTAGATCATGGGTGATAAAGCGTGAAATTTTCCAGTACGATCAGATGATTCACGATAACCCACTTACGTTACGTACTTGTTGACTTGCAGCCAGCCACTATGTTCAAATTGTTTCGAATTGAAAATGTGGAACTTGTTCTTATCTGTTTACCCTGGCGCATGACAGCTCCGTTGATTTTGCTCATGTCCCGATAGCTATTCTTCGGCAAAAGATTGATAGAGTTGAAAATATTACCAAGAGATGAAACGTCAAAATCATGAGTGTGAAACTAGAAACTCTTATGCAATTTTCGAGTTAGTATTATATTTTGAGATCTACCGGTTCACTAATCAACTAACGTCAACGTCAGCACGAATTTATGCAGAAAAGATCAACTGTATCTAACCTTGCCTTTTTTTCGCAATATATATATATATATATCTATTATCTACATGATCAAATACTTTTTGAAAATCAATAAATATTACATCAACTTGCCCTCCACTAGTAAAACTATCTCGATTTGGTATTTCTTTGCTAATTAAGCTCTTTGAATCGTCAGGCATGGTCAGATATTTTACTTCTCGTTCTTTCCCTTCTTCTTTTGATGTGTCACAAGGCTCTAGTCTAGAGCCACTCTTATTTTTGCTTTTCATTTATGACTTCCTGATGTTGTCTCATGTAATACACTGCTGTTAGCTGATGATTTCAAATTATTCTCTGTAATAAACTCTATCTCTGATTGTTTTCATATACAGCTTTGTTCGTATGTCGAATTGGTCTGAATATAATTATTTATCTTTGAATATTTGCAAGTGAAAAATAATGTCATCATTCTCTCGAAAGATTATTTTTTTTATTTACAGTAATTACTCAATTAATGAATCGAATCATACAAAGATCTAGGTATTACTTTTGATAAAAATATTCGTCTATCAATGTTGCAGCAAGTGCAGTCCAAACTTATGGATTTAAAGACCTACATATATATAAGATTTTATTTTGCTCACTGCTTTGATCTCACACTAAGTAGGGATATGGTTTTACTATATGGTATCCTATACGTGCTTCGGCATCGATTGAAGTTAGTTCAGAGGAAATTTTTAAAGGTTAGAACCTTAGAAGGTTAGAACTTATTCATACAAAGGCTTTTATCCACCCATATGATTTTTGAACACGTTTCGGCATAGAATCCCTGGATCTGCGTCATGACGTTGCACTGGTTCGTTATCTTCATAACGATATGCGATATGCTGTGCGATATGCACAGCAAAGTTGATTGTTCTGAACTTTTCTGTCAAATTCGTTTTCGGATTTCACGGCAATTCTAGACAACAGACACTTTCTTACAATGGTAAGAACTAATACATTAGCAACATCGCCATTGTTTTTAAATATGTAGTTTATTTAATAGAATTGCATCCACGTGTAATATTTATAATATTTCAGGCGTTGTAGTTATTAACTATAAAATATTTTATTGATTGATGTTAATAATTTATTTTCTCTTTTTTATTATTGGACTTTTATTTATTCCTGTTATTGGGATTATATCCTGTGGGAATAGTTAATAATTAAATAACTAGATTTGACTCAAATATTAAAATCATTAAACCTGATGATCACTGAGTCGATTATTATTTATTTTGTGTTTAGAAATTATATATTTATTATGTGTGTACTTGTTTCCTTTCATTTCTGATTGAACTAACAATTTTAGCAAAAGTTCAAATATCATTGGTGTTGCTGATAACTAAATCCTCCATTTTAATTTTACCAGTGTTGCAATATTACGAGGATTATAACGTCTTTAGAGGGGTTTCAATCAGAAAAGTATTTTATTCCAGAAAAATGTTAAAATTTTGATTTTTTTTTGTTATTAAACATTTCAGACGAGTAAAAGTAATAAAAGACTTAAGTTTTTACTTTCCTTAATAAATTGGGATATTTTAAGCCAAAAGAATAATTATGTAATTGCCAAATGCAGCATCCACTACATCAAAATTAGATACTTGACAAAGCAAATCGCTGATTAAGAAATAAATTACACGTTGTCATTGTCAGTGGCTTCTTTTGTAAAATAATTGCTCCACATTGTTTGTCATGTGATCTGTGAAGGATTATCAGGTATATAACTGTGTAAACTATAATTAGACCTTAAGATTATATTCTTGAAAAAATTCATTAGTTTTTAGGTTATATTTTGTACGATTTTTCAATATTTTCTTGCACATTACAATTAATTTTTAATATTGATTCTGAAAGCTTCAGAATAATTACATAAATCAGTTCTTTAAAGAAAATCTCTTCACACTCGGTCATGTCTAATTAAAAGAATATCTGTCATTCCAGTTTTCATTTATCTGTTTTTCTATTACAAAAATTAGATAAAAAAATCAGTAAAAAGAATGTTTCTTAATATTTTACAATTTAATCGTTGTCTACCACGAATTAAGACAAAAATTTGTATAATTCAGTTGATTTTCTGTTCTTTGTTTAGTTTTCACTCCATCATTTCCAATGCATATCAAAAGAACTTTCATAAAAATCCGTTCGTCGAGCAGAATATCAATTTGGTAAAAATATAAACCTGCTTTAAAATTCACGTCGTGTTTTAAGAATATGTATATAAAATAGTCTCTACTTCTTTAATTTTGAAGATCGTACGAAAGTCATATAAAGAATATTGAAAAGTTTCAGGAGGGTAGCGAAAATTGAGAAAATGTCGGAGGGAAGCTGAATTACTTAATTTATTTAAAACACTTGCACCGCTGTGTAAATTTAGAAACATTTTAAATGCTTCTAACTAACTGATGTTTCATAATATTAATGAATTTTCATGAAATACGAATATTAATTCAGTGGAAATTTAAAGACTTTTCATTTTATTCATCTCTACAAGTTTTTGAATTTTAGTGCAGAGAAATGACGAATGTAACGTTATATGTATTCTAGCAGCATTCTTGAAACCTTAATCTCATTAAATAGTTCAAATACTTGTACAAACTATTGCCACTAGAAACTCCAACAGATTTACTAACGGCTTGACCTCGATATTAGGAAAGTTGCGCGAACTTTATCATATTTGACTAAAATCCAATTTAATAATGACAAAAAATATACATGGGGTCTTCAGGATTGGAACAGAACCACTAACAACTAAATCGCATTACAGAAACACGATAGCGAAGTTATAAAGTCGATATAACATAGTTTGCCTGCCCGAGGCGTCAGTTTACAGCCTGGTCACGTGCTTCTCTTGAGATACAAAGGACTCTGGCGCCGCTGGGTCATGTTACAGCATACATCCGTAGATGTCCAGAGAACATTTCATTCTCTTCCATCCGACTTAAGATCAAACGGACAAAGGATCAGACGCGTAACTACACAATCTAAATTCTGGCTCGCTGAGGAATCCGAATGCTGGTGCCGTCCCTTACAGCGGCTGTAATGTTCACTAAATGCAGGAACAATGGTATAGATTTTGTAATCATTCTAAAAATAATTTTGTATTATGGAGCAAAGCTCACCGACGCAAAACTGGACGTTGTTTTAGTTATATATTAGTATGCTCACGGTCAGAATGAATAAAAGGAAACATTTAAAATTTTACGGAAAAAGCGCACTTGATAACATGATCTGCTTGTATTTGAAATGAAGTTGCCATGGAGAAATTTCATGTTCGGAGTGTCGACAAAGGTAAAAAATATGAAAATATCATAAGAGTAAATTACCATTAATTTTACTCTTTTGAATATGTCATTAGCAAAAGTTGGTCGAAATTAGGAAGAAATATGTACACTATATTTGTCTTATGTAGAATCCAAGAAGCCTACAAATTTCCCAACCAGCAAAACAGTTTTATAACTTTCAGGTTATATGACAATTATGTTTTAATGCCGGATTGTTATCCTTCGAAATACACATTTTTTTATTACAGCGGTAAGTACCATTATTTTGTTGTCAGTAACTGAAATATTTTATAAATTTATCACAAGAACGTTTCGACAGCTAAATAATAAAACAGCTTATACAGCAAATATTTTGTTAATTTTATTTCTGAAACATGGCTATAAAACATTTTAGCTAATAAAACTAGGTGTTTTATAATAATTTTTTAGTAGTGTTCCGTAATATTTCTAACAGTGCTATAAAAGAATTGTAATTATTTCTTAGATGTGGATTATCAACCAATATAACTATTATAATAAAATATACTTTTTACTTCTAAGGACAAATAGCTATATTACACACTATAATATAGATAATATAATAATAATTACAACAGGAAAATGTTTATTTTGACTCAAAATTACATTGCAAAATGATTCTATAAAACAAATTTGAAACAGCAAAATGGCGGAATCTTGTTTGTCATAGTGAGCGCTTGAAGTCTAGTTTTACGTTTATAGTCATTGTATAAGAATAAACATGCCAGATTTAACAAAGTGAATAAAATCAAAAGAAGTGGCATATTTAGAAAACTAAAGAAATGTTATCAAAGCAAAAAAAAATATATGACTTTTATTTCGAAATTGAAAGAATTCCTATTTTTATCTCACCCGCTTCAATGAAATGTTTTGAAAACATGAAAAATATTTATACCATTACGACAAGGCCTAAATTGGTAAAAGAGATCAAACAATGTATAGTTTTTGCAGCAAATTTATAAGAAAATCGAACGGTCATTTCAAAATGCTAAATTCGGTATTCTAAAACTTAATTTTGACCGTACCTATATAATGAAACATGTGAAATTCCAATTTAAATAATGAAAGTTATATTACCATGAGTTACTACTGTTCGAAATGTAGGTGACATTTCAAGGTAACAGTTTAGAAATTACGATGAAATTCAATATTTAATTTGGAAGCCCTGTATATCCGTATGAACCCAGATAGGAAAAAAATGTATGTAAGGTACTGATATTGCTGTAATATTTTTTTTTATTTTAATTAATTAAAATTATTAATTTTAATAATTATTTTGAAATAGATGTAGCGCACGATAAAGCAATAGTAGCAAATGCATCCTTAAACACACTTAGAAAGCATCAGCAATATTAAAAATAAGAAATAAAGTCCTTTATCATTATGTAAGAGTAAAGATATGACACATATGCTTAGTCACTCCTGATTCTATGAGAATTTATCATGTGTAAATTAACATCAGTAAAATTCTAAATCTATTTAATTCGTAATATTAATAACGAACTCTTATCGATGCTGAATAAATAAAAACTTGTATGTAATACTAACGTAACTTAAAATTCCTTATTTCATAAAACAATTTTTTAAGGTGAAATCAATGAGTAAAATAGAATTTAAATTGCTATAGTATTTGTCGAGTTACGCAAATTTTTTTACTATTTAGCTTTTGCAACATTTTTTACTGTAAAAGAGAGGTATTTTAAGCTAATATAAATCAAATTTCCTACAATTCCTATCAATGAACTCATATATATGCTCTCTGATACCAAACATTTAGGTATGCTAATGAACAATTCCACAGACAAAGCTCTATTGAATAGTTATCTAAAGAAAATTAATCTAGTTAAATTTACTAACCTGATTTAATGAAAACACTCTTTAAATATCTAAGTTCACTTTTGAAATTGTGGGAACTCGAAAATTCAACCACAATAGATGAGACCTGGCCTATTTCTGCATTTTTAGGATTGCTTCTTCAGGTGGCCTCCTTTAAGTTGAGTCAAATATCTAACTATAAAAATTATTATACCATTAAATTAAAATTATTTGAAATTAAATATCGACAATGTCAAAAGTGACTAACCTGTCAATGAATTTTAAATTAAATATGACAAATACCTACTTAAATAATGTTTACGCTTTATGTAATCTAACTACTCTGCGGACTAAAGCCCCGACCAGCGTTGAATTACACCCATAATATCTACCCATATATTCTTTATTATTAGCTTTTGATATTGTTGATATTTAATTTGTATAGTTAGATATTTGACTCGACTTAAAGGAGGCCACCTGAAGAAGCAATCCTAAAAATGCAGAAATAGATCAGATCTCATCTATTGTGGTTGAATTTTCGATATCCCACAGTTGCAAAAGTGAACTTAGACACTTATAGAATGTTTTTATTAAACCAGGTTAGTAAATTATATTATTTTTTTTAGGTAATTATTGAATAGAGCTTTGTCTGTGGAATTATTCATTAGCATACCTAGATCCCAGTATCAGAAAGCGTACATATGACTTCATTGATAGGAATTGTAGGACATTTGATTTATATTAGCTTAAGATACCTTTCTAATACAGTAAAAAAATATGCAAAGATTTCTTTAGGTACAAAACTTTAACTACTCTTTTCTCGAAACTATAAATTATTACCTGTATTTTATTGATGGTACGATATCCTACATTAAGAAACTAATAATCTTTGAAAAACCTTTCAAATTTAAAATTAAAATCTTTACGGTTTCCCGGCAAATGCAGGAACATTGTATATTTCAACACTGTTTATCTCAATTATAGAACATTTTGACCTAAAATGAGGTCCTCTATTAAGGGGTAAAAGTTATGCTACTATATACTGTGTGCATATATTATGAATTTAAATATTTTTTAAATATAAACTTGACTGGCTTCCTCTCACAATTCACAAAATATTTCATAATAACGTCATATCAAAATTAAACCAGACAACATTTACTGCCTTTCTGCGTCTGTTTTCAATCAGGTACGTCATTTACAGTAACTATGTGGCATAGCAATGTTCGAATATCCTATTTTTACACTTCAATTCTTTAAGATGATAGCACTCGTATTTATGCTTACCAATAAGCATCATAAAGCAGTAAAGACTGGTCTAAAAATACACTCACACTCACTCACCCGGTCAACAGAGTTCAAACAAAAGACTTATACTTTCAAATACGTTTATCGGAGGCATAATAGCTGATGTAAAATAGTGAAGCTGATTTTTTTAAATTGAAAGTTGTTTCCTTGGTATACACGTCCTTCAACAAAAAGTAAATTTTATTAAAAATATTTTAAAATTGGTTCTTCTGTATTTAAGGCGAACAAAACTTTGTAGTGGAAGATAAAGAACTAGATTAGATATTCTATTGCAAAATGCATATAATATTATCATACACGAAGGTTTCCATTTTGGCCAGAATTGGTTGTTGTTGGTAGTATTTATGGGCAAGGAATTTCTCGTTGATTATTTCAAAGCGGTTTTTATTGAGTTCTGGGTGCATCTAGGTATGTTTTTGTTTGTGTTTTTTGCCTCACTTCTCCTGCTGAAGTGGAGATGCTAACACCTTCGTTTGGCATTTTTTTACTACAGCTACACATTTTAAGTTTAGCTGTTTCTCTTCAGTTTCGTAGATATTGTCAGTTTTTTGGTTTTTTCATTGTCTTTTTTATTTTTTTTCTTGATAACGGTGACACATAGAAAATTCTGACTAATATTTTCTATTTACATCTCTCAACATTTGAATACAAATACTCAAGTTGATTTTTTGTATACTGATTTTTCGAAAGCTTTCGATAAGTTATATTCATTCAAAAGCTCAAATTATTTGCATCATCGGATTTACAACTAAAATTGTTCAAATTTTACTTGGATAGTAGATATCAATATGTTCAGTATGGTGGTTACATGTCTGAATCAGTGCTAGTTACATCGGATGTACCTCAGGGGCCCATTTTAGGACCTCTATTGTTTGTTATTTATATTAACGATATAATTCAAAATCTTGATTGCAATTATATCTTGTATGCGAATGATTTAAAAATTTATAGTGTTGTTACTAACGTTGATGACTGTGTTAAGTTACAGCACTCCCTAACTCGTATTCGTGATTGGTGGTGTATCATTAACAATAATGCTAGCAAGTGCACTGTGATGACTTTTTATCGGAAACGTTATCCCATACTATATAATTATAATATGAATGACATTATTAAACCGTCCTGAGACTGTAAAAGATTTAGGTGTATATTTTGATAATAAACTAAGTTTCAATACTCATAATGACAAAATCGTTCAGTCTGATTATAAAAGTATAGGATTTCTAAATAGAATGTTCTATGGTTTTTCGAATATTCAAGTATATATGACACTTTTCAATACTCTTGTTAGATCTAAACTCGAGTACGCTAGCATGGTGTGGGATCCTGGTTATAGGTATCTGCAATTGAAGATGTTCATAGGCCACTTTTCTTTAAAAGTTACTTTCATATCGTCAGGATGGAATTTATTCTCACGACATTTTACTTGATAGATTTAAAGTGTGTAGTCTGGAACAACGTAGAAATATGCATTTGGTCATGTTTTCTTATAATATTTTACATAATATGTGCAATCATCAAGTTTTTGTCAATAATTCATTTTCAAATACCCAATCACGCAATATGTAGTAGCTGTTTGTTTTACTTGCCGAGGATTAGAACAAATTTATTGAAATTTTCACCTTTATTTAAATTTCTCTTTAAAATGTAAAATCTTGCGACGGTAAAATGAAATTGATATATTTACCTGAAACATTAATGCAATTAAGAATATTTTTCAAGTTTAAACTTTCTCAATTTGTTTTGCTTTTCTTTTACCTTTGTATCTGATGTGATTTGTTTATTATTTATACTTATGTTATAGTTTAGTAATTCATTCATTTTTTATATTTATCACTTTTCTACTATTTATTGCTGTACTCTTCCTATAATTAGATTTTCTATTGGCTGATGTATTAAACAAAATAAAATAAGCCGGGTCAGCCGGACCTTGTTTAAAAATGATAAAATGGAAAAAGTTGTCGTCTTCATCACCATCATCATAATTATCATCATCACCATTATCATCATCGTTGTTGAAATTGGAAGAGTTGTAGGTAACAGCTGTTCTATCGCAATTATTAACTAACTATATCTACTATTAAAAAAATTCAGAAGATGGGTGAAAAAAGATATTCCTCCGGTTGATGTAAGGAGGATTTAGGGTGCTGTAGGGGGAGTTGGTAAGTGTTGTTTCGGTCGCTATTTCTGTTGAACCTGAAAGTGAAGCTTTAAAGTGCTTGTGCTTGTAAGTTCCAAATACGTACTTAAATCTTAAAAATTTCACCGTAAACTAGCACTGATAAAGATGAACTTTGTATAATCGCTGTATATTTTTGAGTTTCATCTTTATACAATTGCATCCTTATTTAGATATAGGCAAGACATCGTTGTGAATTGCCGCATGAGTGTCCACCTACTTAGTTTTGCGCACACTCTCAGGATGTTCCGGGTCATAGGTAGTTTATTGGTGACCGATAAGCGGCTACATCCGCGGAAGCAAATTTCAAATGCTAACGTAAATTGAAACTATACGTCACTTTGGTCGCATTCTAACGGACTAACCACATTGCATAAATGCAGTATTTATCTCATTCAAATTCACTTCGTTATGCTAACGGTGTTGCGTACATGCATGTGAAATCGTGGGTATATATAGACATGTACAACTTTGATTCATGCGACGTTAATGTGTATGAGCCTATAGAGTGATTTTCTGTTACAGATTATATATTATATTCACCTTTCTTCAATCAGTGTGATTGACTGAAAACCAGAGCATGCTTAGTCGGCACTTTTACAAGTAGTTCAATTTGAGCAATGTGCATTTTGTGCATTCACGACATAAAAATGCAATACTGTAGGTTGAGTCGAATATATACAGGGTGAACCTTAAATAAGTACAAATGTTTTAACTGCAGATGTAGTTAGTCATATAGATGACGATCAGGTGAGTCATTTTTAAAAATTTCAAATATTTACGGAGTTATTCATTTTTTTTAAATACCCACATTTTGAGGTCCGCTGACCAGATAGACCACTTACGTAATCTAATAAACCATATGATTCACTGAAGGCAAGGTTATAAATATTTTTTTACGTAAATTCAATTTTTGCGGTTGATTCTAATTTAATAATAATTATTTTTTGCAGTAAGTAAAGTAAAATTGGGTAGGTAGTACGCTACGCAATAATATTAACTCAAATTGTAACTTCTTAATTGACCTTACCGTAAACGATTAAATAATAAATTTCCGCAAATTTGATACTACCAATTAAAGTATTTAGAAAGTTACTTTGTTCAATGATTCTAAAAATTGTCCATAAGCGTGCATCAAAGCTTACCTACTTGTTGAAAAACCAACTATTTAAACAGTTATTCACATTTTACAAGTTAATAACTTTGTACACTGTTAGAAAGATACACAAATTATCCTCTTAAATTATTTTATGAAGAATAACAAAATAAACTATGATTTTCACAGAACACCTTAGAGTTAATTATCGCCACACAACCTCAAAAAATGTGTCAGTGCTAATCATTTCGCACTTCGTAGCTTCGTAATCGGTGAAAGAGATTTTAAAAATAAACACAAACCTTGAAAAAACAAAATAACCAGCTTGTTGTATGCCTTAGATATCAAGAAGACAAAGTAAAATATTTAAAAGCAGTGTCAATCGCATGCATAAAAGAAGCTGGTTGTAGGCACAGGTAACAGCTAGGTGTCATGGGCAGTAGATGAAATGTCCTCTGGGATAGGGCCATAAATATTTTCATAAAGGACATATTTAAATCATTCTTTAACATGTCTAAAAATTCTAGTTATTTGTTAAAGCCAAGTGCAAGACATTAGTGTAACACTGGCAACGCCGTGGTCCTCAACAAGTTTCGATTCAAAAATCACGAAATTTAACTATTTTATTTCTGATTTTTTTTTTGTAAAAAAACTATTAATTATGTGTTCTACACAGTGAACTGTACGGCTGGTTAAAACATTTGTACTTATTTAAGGCGCACCCTGTATATGTAACTTTTATGGGTAAAAAAATGGAATTAAAAGAACTTGAAGAACTATTATTTAAATAAATTAAAATTTAATTAGGTAAGAATGCCTCCAAAACAAAATAAAACTTGAATTTTTTGGAAGTATCGTATTTTTAAAAGTCGCGAAAACTGCATTTTATGTGAAGTATACCAAATATAACAACTTAAATTACCAAGAAATTGTTGTTTTGCGATTTTAGTAAAGTTTACTGAAATTTTACATATTTGCATTTAATATTTTAGCATTTTCTAAATGCCGGTGTCGTATAAAAAAATGTTTTGTATTATTACACGTCGGTGCAAAAGCGAAAATGTTTATACAATATGTTTGGAGTACGACTGACAAATAGCGGGTTTATTTATATTTCACATACTAAACAAACGATACTTTATGATTTTGGTGTTTTACGTGTTATTTGCGAAGTAGGTACCTATATTTCGTAGTTTTAAATTTTAAGAGCAAATGCAAATATGCCCTGTTAGACTTATTATATTACAGTTTAAATAGATACAGGATACACAGTACGAACTTTAATGTTAATAAATGGTGCATGCGCCGGGATTATTGAAAATAAACTATTTTAATTTAGTTGATGCTCTGAAACAAAATAAATAATTAATTGAAATGTTACAGCCCTTGTTTTGTCTGGGATTATTTTTAATTTACAAAATATGTTGTTGTCAATGTTAAAAACTTTAATTTAATCTTGTTTTTCTGTTCACAACCAAAATAGTTTCGCTTGTAAACCGAATAAAAATTTTGTATTATTTTAGACTTATTTTAACTTATCCTAAGCTTACTTGTCACTGAAAAAAATAAAATAGCTTTTCTTTTCAGATAAATAAATATTTTTGCTTTAAAATAATAACGTGATATATTCATCGGCCCTTATAATAATCTAAACAACTATCCGTTTTTTATCGGAAGTCTGAATGTGGGTCATTTATAGAAATGTTTGTTTCCTAAAATTCAGTTTTAAAAACCGTTTTTTAACGTTCTTAATTTTTATATCCTACTTCTGGACAGACTTGTAAATCCAACAACAATGCGCATTAGCCGCACGCGTATACATTCTTGGGAATAACGGCACGCCCTGTTACCAAATCTCAAAATTTAAGAGAAAATCAGAGTTTTATTTTTAGAAATCGATTATCCAGATTACTTAAGATACACATTAACATACCGTACCATCACTAAGAAAATATATTACTAATAAAAACTAATACCTTCCGCATAATAATCGACCATTGCAGTTTCATTTTTGTCTGTTTGGTGTTCAATCAAATCAGATCAACATCAGAAGTCCTTGACACTGAAACTTTACAATAACATGTAATAAAGTCATAAAAAAGCTATTTTTCAAATTATTTTCTATTTTATCATTTCATTCATTGTAATCTACGTAATTTATATTTCATACAGTTGACTTACAGGGATAACAACGGGCAACACTGACAAGCGCTCAGTGACGGTGTACGCAAGAGTAAAGTACAGTTTTAAAATCAAATTTTAACTGGATTATTTATTTGCTCCAAAAAAATATTTTATCCTTCTGAGAAACATGTATTATTATGTATCCATGTAGAAAGTGGCTCCCACTTGAAGTTATACTCTATATATGGAAATAGGAATCTAGATAATAAAAATCTTGACTCTTAGTTCTTATCAACAAATCATTTTTACTTTCCACAATTCAAATTGACTTTTTTTGTCACTAAACTATTTTATGATAATAAGGATAACATATCTGATATATAGAGTTCTACATTTTTATCACCCCAGATACAGAGAGGAATTTAATATCAAACTCCTTTCTGCATATCATTCACATATTTGACTTTCATAAATAGTAGGAACCGAAGAATGTATATATGTATATGGGAGTGATAATAATATATACGTGTTTAGTATATCAGAAATTATTTTTTACAAAATATTGTTTGTAATATATTTATCTATGTCATAATTATAATAAATTTTACTTTGACTATTTTGTTTATTAGTCTAATTATAAGTTTAATTATAACAAGGTTTTCAGATAAAGCTCAGGACTTAGATCAATCATTCGTAAATAGGGAGATATCTTTTTATCATAGACTTGCGATAATTTAATGTGAAGAGATGTCGTGTTTGGCGCTCTTTGTGTTAAGTAAAAATATATAACGGTATAGATATAAGATAGCCTCAGGACTCTTGTGCATTACACGCAAGTGTATTCAATAATTAAACTAGAATTCCTTGTTTGCAACTACAGTCACGAAAGTCTGCTTTTATTGTTGTTTTTCTTATCATTTTAAATTACAATTAAATTACAAATAGAGGATGTCGCAAACTCTTCATAAATTATTCTAGGAGGTTATATTATCTGGATATATTTATGTCAACTGATTATATCAAATTGTGTGGGTAATGCCATAGCTTTTGTGACACAATGGTTTTTTTATAAGAACTCGTAATAATTCGAGTTTGTCATTTAGGTTCGTAAATAACTCGGTGGCTCTGTGGCGCAACTTGTTTCGTGTAGTGTATTTTATACGTTGATACGGGATGTTAACGTTTAAAGAAATTATAAAGCCTTTGGCCGTTCATACTATGCTAAATTAATTATTAACATTTTTATAAAATATAGTCTGTTTAAGATTTAACACAATCCACTGTGTTAATATAGCGAATATTATGTGTAACTCTTACACATCTTTGTGTTATCTATATCATTAAAGATGTAGACTTTACCCAGTGCATGTTAATTCTACTGTACTCTTATTTACAGAATTGTGGTCTTATAGTAATAATAAAATAAAAAACATTTTATTTTTATGATTTTATAAAAATATATAATTCAGTTGAAGTACCAAATTTTCTAACAAAATTAGTAGTAGTGTATTCTAAAAAATAACAGAAACGAATAACGTTCTAGTAAATTATAAACAACAAATATTAAACCAGATATGTATTCATTCACTATATAATAGAAGTTTTATAATTAACTAATAGCGATCTGAATATATAATTTTATTTAAAATTGCAAGAAAATCAAAATACAAACATAGTAACTTTTTAAGAGTTATAGTTCTAATTGGTTTTAGGTTTATCACAATTATGAGTAACATTTGTTGTAGTTAGGTATAGGTACTTAGAAACATTTTTATAACACCTATTTTATACAGTAAAATGAACTGCTTTTCCCGCTGTTGTTATTAATTATTATTAATCCCTTGATATTAATGCTTGGACACACTGCACATGGTACGAATATAATTGGACCTCGTATATGATACGCAACACCGCTGTAATATTCTGTAGACGCCCTGGACCCCAATCTTTTCCACGATTCGGTTGCAAATTTCTCTTGTCACGCCCGCGTTGCGCTATACTTGCCCTTATTGCTCTCTGCGGTGACAGTAGCTGCATTTGGCACGTGTTTAACGAGAAATCGCCATTTACGACATTTGAATAGCTTATGTAAACACTCGCAGCACAAAAACCATCTTTCATGACGCATCAATTTGCAATTTTTTTAGACAAGTTGTAAATAACCCTGTATAACAGAGGTGTGTTTACTTTTAACACGTTATTGGTAAATATTACACATATTCAGTATATCTTGTAATAATAATAGTAATTTTAACACATTTTGTATAAAACGTATAAAAGTGCCAGAGTAAGTAGAACTATTAACCCGGAAATTTTACACATCTGAATTACACATTGAAAAATTATGGAAAATTCATAAAATTATTTTTAAATGGATAAATATATTTCCAATATTTATCGCATTCTGTTTGAATTGGTTTATTTTACGTGTAATGCTAATTCCAAGTGGGCACAGGTCTGGTTACATACATACATCATTAGTTTTTGACATAAAAACAGAAAGTTATTTTATTTCATATTTTTATTAACTATACCTTATTTTTAAACTAAGAGGAATGATTTAAATTTCTCGCGCTTAAACACTAGCTTGTTAATGGTTAATTGGTCGCCGAGTTTACACAGCTTCACATAAATTCATGTTTATTGTCAATGTTAATACTGTCAGCTAATAACATTTAAAATGTCAGTTATATTTGGCTAACATTAACGTTGACACTTTGTTGATTATTTTGTGTTTATTCTCCCTCCTAGTTAATCCTAAAGCAAATTAAATAGTTCTGATCATAACTCAGCAACGAATTGTATTACTTTTTGTCTATTTTCTCTATTTTTTTTCTCAAATTTACCGCCAAATTGATCTAGTTATATTTTCTAGTTACTTCTCCCTGTGTATATATGACTTCTTCATTTACTCCTCTTAGTTTAAAAATAGAATATAATACACACTAAATCTTGAAAATTAAACGCTTCTGCGATTAATGCTTGCCTATTTTAAACACCCAATATGCTGATCATGTTTGAAAGCATATTTTATTAAGTCGAATGCGATAGTGGAAAAATATATTTTTAATGGTTTCTATTTTGAAGTGTAATTTGGGAATATACGGGAGAGATATAAAAGTTGTTAATTCTTAAGGGAACACTTACGAATTTAAAGTATGTTTTGCACTAATTCATATCCGAAGCATTAGCCGGAGACACGTTGACAGAACATCAATCAGTTTGGTTGTCGTTCCTTTCCAGTGAGCAAGGCCGTTTGCAATTCAGTGGAAACTATAAATTATTACCTATCGTGTACTGTAAATATAGAAAATCAATAAAATATTTCAGTAATAGTCCTCACTCAGTGTCTGTTAAACATTAATACACCCTTTAGTTTTATGTCACCCAGCAGCAGTTCGAACGAATCGATTCCTGCTGGCACAGAGAAAAGAGGTGTGAAATGTTCTTCCATACAGGGTGTTCCGCATTAGAACCGACACAGAGCAGGTGCATGTAGGAGATCGCAAAATATTGCAATATAACTAAAGATATCTAGATACAAAATTGCATACAGGCGGAGTTACAGGTTTTCGAAGTGGGGCAAAATATTTCGAAAAATAATCTCTGAATTAATTTAACTTGGAATAACCAAATTTGGTACATGATTTAGGTATATTATTGGTTTTCTTTGACTGTGAGTTCAAGTAAATTGCATCGCTATAAGGTGTTCATTGAGGGTGAATCATCCCTAAAATTATAGCAATTTTTTTTCCTTTGATTGAATTTAAAAAGAAAAAACTTTAAGGTTTTCAAGAAAAAATGCGTAAATTGTAACAAGATCAAAAAGTCAGTAGTAGGCTTTGTCTTTAAAATTTGACAGTGAGTAATAAAACTAAAAAAATAAAATTAAAACTAAAGAAATGATCAAAATGGACACCATGATCTGAAGCATAAATTTACTCTTTGCCAAACATCGAAATTTACTCTGTCTAATAAAGGATGATCGTTTCTTATAACGTTACTTATTCCACAAATTTTCTCGGGATTGAATTGGGCAGGCATAAACAAAATCCTTCAAGGTTCCCTAAATAAAATAACCAGTTTTGAAAACAATTATTTCCTCATCCTAACCATTTATTTGGAAACTTAAAATTCATAAAGTCTTCAACAGTAGCACTAAAATCAGGCACAAACCAACACTCTAGTCTAAGTTGCAACAGTAAATTTTTGATTAAATCAGGGAGAGTATGTTGCAGAAATTTTATATAACTTTTGCCATTTAATCGATTTGGCAAAATAACTGGTCTAATCAAATAGCGCTCAATAATACGGCCCAAACATTTGTCTTAAATTCGCATTAAAAATGTCTAGAGTTATTGCACAGGGGTTTACATCGGAATATTCATGAAAGTTATGAACATTTTTTGTAATTCCTCTACGAATGAAACAAACCTTATCAGTGAAAACAATTTTCTTATGTAAATTAATATTCTGAATTAATAGCTCTTGTACTGTTTGAATGTGATATGGATGTAGTAGATTACGTTTAACAATTCGGTGGACAGAAGTTCTTGATAATCCACCTTCTCGAGATAAACGTCTTCAATTGTTTGCAAAATATTTTCTTTATCTTGTACCCTTATTACACTATGACGTTTTCGGATATTATTAAAAAAACTTTCTCGAGCCCGTCTTTCAACATTAGACAATGTTTCTACATGAGAATCACTCGATTTGGAAATCTCCTACGATATTCATCCACATTTCTCCTACAGTTTCCTTCCTACAGAAACCTAGCACAAATAACATGTCCACTTGTTCACTAAATGCAAATTTCCAACCATTTTGAACAACAAACAGTAGCAGAAATAAAATAGTGACTATTAAAAAGGTGTGTAGGTCACTAGTGCAAAATTACTTACTTCACACCGATACATTTTTAAACTTTTTGTGTTTTGCTAGGAAAACGACGATGTTTGCATAATATAATTAGTACTATAATATTCTGAGATGTTTTCTATAAAAATTCGTTAGATATTCCTTCGAGCTTTGGTCAGTGTTCATTGATATTTGAAGAGTATGAAACTAGCAATACAAAATGCCAAATTGTCCTATAACATCCCTATAACATGGTTCGTCTTATGATATGTGCTGTTTGTTTTTCTAGTCAAGGGCAAATCCAACGAAGCTACGCAATCGTACACGATTTTACACAAGTACTGAAATGCCGAGAAATGCCATTAAATTTCAATTTTCTTATAATAAAAGGGTTTTATTTAACACGATCTGTGTATCATGTTAGTGAATAATTCTGACGAACCTGTAATGAGGGAAAATGTAGTTATGACAGTGTGCTACGAAGGAACGAAAAACGAATGCAAAATAATGCAACTAGTGCAAACGCGTACACTTAAAATCATTAGAAGATTCTTCACAAACAGGAACAAAATTTGCACAGACCGCGACTTCATAACGCGTTCTCTTCTTAAAGAAATCTATTAAAAACTGTTGCTGATTCGTTGCAGAAACAAACCCATTTTATTCAAGATAATGATAAGTATTATCGTTGAAGCAATTCTAAAATAACTTATTTTTGACAAATGAGGATCTGAATATAACCATAAAAATATTATTGTTGCATATAATATACATCATAGGTCTATTTCCTTTATTTCTCAAATTATCACTTTTCTTCTATTAAAAATTACATTTAGATACTATGTCTTGAGTGACTTAGGTAAGGTAAAATTTTACACTCGCATATTTTACCACATTAGATGTGTTTTTACCACACCTCTTTAACTGTGAATAGTTCTCAGACGAGTGTCTTGAACATTAAAACGAACCTTTAGTTCCATATGTCGCACGGCAGCAGGAACAAAATCGATTCCCGTTGGCTTAGAGGAAAGACTCAGGTGGAGTTATTCCATATACATTAGCACATTATTGCAACGTGAGCAGATAAAGTAATAGCCTGTCGAGGGTAAGGGCAGCTTATCGGAGCCATTATCAGTTTACCGGGAGATGGCGGCCCCGGAAGGATATCATTATCAGCTATACAAAGCACTGTATTCAAATCTCCACGAACCAGATATACCCTTATTAGAAACTTGACGTTTTCAATGTACATGTCGGTCATTAATATGCCTGAAGGCAGGTTATGGGATTATTAAAAAGTATCCCCTTGGGATTAATTCCTGTCTGTATTTAGCGGCTAATTTATACCTTAATTTCAGAATGTTTGCCAATTACACCATGCTACCTGATTTGGGGATGGTAGAACGCTAGATTTTTCCCACATTTTGAATCTAAATTAGCAACAGAATAATTTAATATAGTTCGTTATATAAAATCATGATGAAAAACGAGTAGGTATACAAAATATGAAGACATTCGAAAAGTAACAGTAAATTCATTAGGTTGAGACATGAATTCAATGTGATATATATTTTATTTTCCGCAAGTAATTGTCAAATAAAAACAAAAAAATTCAAATACATTGGAGAAAAAACTTAGGATCGGGAAACTAAACATGATAATGTACAATCTTACAACAATCCAGAATTAACCTTAAGAAAAGCTGAACAAAAATTTCACTTATCCAATCCAAGTAATAAAAAGTTAATATTAACAATTAAAAAGACAAAAAATAGTTTTATCTATTTTGGCTAATAACATAGACACATAAGGGTAAATGTGGCAATTCATATTGTTCATTTTTGATCATAAGGAGCTTTTGACTTTAATATATATATTTTTAACATATATTCTTAGTTTTTTAAATGTTCTTTAATGGCAAACATTATTAATTTGACATGCAGACTATAGTTTAAACAATTTAGTAGTGTATTGAGCAGCAGACATAATAATAATATATCTACCTTTCATTCTAATCGCGAGGATTATCCCAGAAGTCGGAGGCTTGTGCGGGGGAGGGGGCGGCATATTATTTGCGCCTAGAAACGACTATCGTTCGTGGGCTGACACCACTATTCAGTGCAAGAATGAGGAAACCCTCATTAGTTAGGGGATGGTCAAACGCCAACCAATAGCAATCTTTCAGATTGTTTTGCCTATTAAATTAAATTTGATTTTGCTTGATAAAAAGTGTCTGCTATTATAAAAACCAATTAAAGATAAAGAGATACTAAGTTTTGTAATTCTAATTGTTCAGATTTGTGTCATATATGTGATCTCAATTTTCTGCTTATACGTGATATTTTTTATTTCTCTTCCCCGCAACTGGCAGACAATTATTCAGTTCTCTTGCAATTTCTTTTAAACACACATTACTTTTTATTTTTTATCTTTCTTCTGCACATCCCAGAAAATGATGAATAGAACATACTCGTATGCCAATATTATGAGATCATTTACTGGGCAATGTTACAATCGTATCCAGCAGAGCATATATTCCCTGCATGTTACTTTCAAATGCTGGAAATGTTTCCAGCAAGTTTTTAAAAATTATTTGTGGACACACTGGTAGTAATTTCACGTTTAATTTTAGTAAAACTAAAAAAGCGAAATCAAAAACCAATACCTAAGATCAGCTAGAAGGGAATACTCTCCAAGGCTCTGGTGTTCTAGAGCATCCTCATAGAACATAATTCAATGAGGCTTAACAAATAACGTGACAATTATTTCTCTAAAAACATTACCATTTTAAAGCTTTCTTTAAAACTCACTCTGTTCATCTTGGATAAATAACTTCTAATCATTATTGTTTTGGTCTGATACAGAAGTTGTTTTGAAACTCAGAAATATTTGGTCCAATTAGTTCGTACATTATATGTGCTATTTTGACAGTTTGAAATTAGATTCTGACAATTCTCATGTTACAGTGACTTGTTCCATCGTCAATACAGGAGCTGGTTCGAAACATTGAAAAACATTGGTCTAATTATTTTTCAGATTACAGTTAGATGCAACTTTGATAGTTTCAAATCAGCCTCTGATTGTTAATAGAACAAATCTTATGTCGATGTCGCTGATAATTACTTTTCTTTAAATAAAACAACAAAATAAAATGTTACTTTCATCTGCAGAGATGCAATTGTTAACAGCGGAACCCAATTTGTATGAATAAATATTTAATCGTTATATTAAAATTCTATAAAGTTTACATGTAAATATTAAACGAAAATGACATATATCATATCTTTGACATACGTAGGTACTTCTCTATAGCACTGATTAAGTCGTTCTCTCAACCAGATTTAATCCTTTTACCGATCAACATCTAATTATTCAATGAATTACACCCTTTGTACGCGTGTGTAACAACCGCTTTTTATACGTCCGCGTTTTATACACGCCTAGTAAAAAATGTTTATAGCGACCTGGAACAATAAAATATTTTTGCAGCAAGTCGGTTGGGCCCGAGTATTTTATTTCTTTTGCGTTTGTATTTAACCTCCATTGATTTTTTATAAACAACGGCATAAAGTGGATTAAAATGGAGATAAAAGACCTGCTGCATGCATGGCAGACATGGCAATAAAAAAGAAATAAATTATTCTAATGTATTACCCGTTCGCTTTAGAGGGTAAATCCTAAATTTATCAATGACATTCCTGCCTTTTAAATTTCCGTAACAGATTATCATCGCCCTCGGTCTTAATGAATGTAAATCAAATGCTCGACTCTTTATATCTATGATGTATGTGGTAATGTAATTTCGGTACACAAAATTGTGATTTACCGCTTTTGTGTAAATGAGTGTCGAGAATATATTATTCAAATATTAATTGAGAAAAATAGCGTTTTTGTATCGATAACATCAGAGGTGGATCCGGGGTATCCGTATACAGGGTGTTTTTATTTGAACGCAGCTCAGGGGACTTTTATAAGAGTTACTTTCCTAAAATTTTGTAGGAACTAATTAATTAGGATGTATCGGAACCAAATTATAACCAGATTTCTGTTGTAGAGCGAGATAAAAGTTATGTTGTCTTTATATTGTCACCCTGTAGACTCAGTTAAACAGCTTTATTTTGTGCTGAATATGCGTTGGTTAACCAACGTAATAAAACTGTCGGAAATATACAGACAAGTACTTTCTAATGTTACAGCATTAAAATGGCCCATCTAAAGAATTGTCTAGTCACTTAAGAATAAAATTTATGATTTCTTGTATTCCTAAATTAATTGTAAAGTAAAACAAGAGACGTAAAATCAATTTATGCCCAACGTCAATCAACACTTCAAGCAAGGTTTTCCATTTATAACATATTTGAACATTGTTCTTTAACAATCGATAAAAACTGTTTTTTTTTTCATTGCAACTTTTGTTATAGCAGGACTTACTTTTTCTCTCATATTAAACTAAACGACTCTGTCGTTTCATTTCAGGTTGTGTTGCAATTAAATTAACTAATATATTTTTGCGGTTACTCATGTAAATATAATACGATACTGATATGGTTGATAAAATCTCAGACCGTTTCAAGCTTGTTATAAGTAAATTGAATCATATGTTCTGTATATAATATATTAACCGCAGTAAGATCCATATAGTTAACAAATACTACCATCATGTGACAAAAAACTCATCAAGTAAGTGTACTACTTAACATTTTACTGCGTAACTTTTTCAAACTCTCGATAGGGAAAGTAAAAATATTCTTATTTACAGCACCAGTCAGATACATACTAGCATCTTCTACTCTAAGTAGAAAAAGAATATCCGTTATTTTTACTGTAAAATAGAAGTTGTTTATAAATATGTTTTCGTAAAATTGTTGCATTATAAAGACATTTCGATTGTCACTTCAGTATCGAAGTGACAATCTTTTAAGCATATGTGCTTAAAAGTAAAATAACTGAATTTTAAATTATTTATTTATTATAAATATTAATAACACAATCTTTCAAGTCGGATAATTGGACATTAGATGAACATATGTTGTTTTCTTCACTTCATATATTGAAAGAAGATAACACCTGCATCCCAGTACTGCTGGTGCACTGAGTTTTTGAAATGAAAATGGTATTTCCTTTCTTTCCGAGAATTTTCCTTGCTATCGCCTGGTTATTTTGTATGGAATTTTCTATATACCCCTTCTAATATTGGGTAATATAAGAAATTCAGCAATCTTTTTAGGAATTGAACCTATGTTATTTATACCCACTGCTTGTGTAGCATATTTTGAATTTCTGTACATGATAAGAAAACGGTTGTGATTACTGGTGGATTGAAATAGACTTGCATATTTACCGAAAATTTCCAAAAAATTGACTCCTTTGTAACTCCCTCTGGTATTGTAAATAATCTAGGATCATTAGTTTTGGTATTGGGAATAGTTACTTTAATGACTAAGCACCCTCAATGTTCTCTGTACATAAATAAATTAATTCTTCTCTCCTACAGACTCCAAATATACCAACAATCAAGACCATTTTTTGGAATAAGTATTTTTTATCATATGTCTCTTTCATAAATCTTTCAACCTTCCTTGGAAAATATTCTGGGTCTATAACCATTTGATTTCCTTTTGAAGAAAGCAATAACATTGGTATATTTACTAATATACCTATTTAAATTCGAATAAATACTCAATAATGTAGAGGGTGCACATTTTAAAGATAACTGGGATAAATACGCTAGAATAATTTTCCGAAATAAATAGTAGAGGTACTATTTCGGCATAAGATTTTTGGTACAGTTTCTTCGATTTCTGAGGAATCAATGCACATAAGGCAGCATCTGCCTCATTTTCTATTTCAGAATTGTCTGTATTACTAGAATCTCCGTCACACATATTTAAGCTTTATGAAGAATTAAACCGAGTTTAATTATTGGGGTTTAATGTTCACAAACGTTTACAGATTTCAGATTTTTTTTAAATGTTTGTATAGTTTGTAAACATCGTAGGTACTATTATAGCAGTTGCTCCATAGCAACAACTTATAGGCAACTTAGTTAAAGTTGTTTAAATAAAATAGTTTAGCGATCATATTAGCAAATGCAATTGAAGATTATATTGGAACTATTTTGAAAATTTATTTGACGATTTTACGAAAAAACTTGTTCGATACATGTAGCGAAATAGGTGTTTTAGGCACTTCACGTCTCGTGCCTAAAGCACTATTATTTCGCAAATTGTTATGAAAATAGCTATTTTATGTATTGTACACCTTTTATAAAAGAAGCCTTATTTCGTACTCGTTTATATTTTAATCCACATATGTGCGTTGTTTAACAATTTTTCGTGAACTGAACTTAATATTGCAGAGTATAGATTTCAATGGACCAGTAAATTATTGCAAATTATATGTGGAACAAGGAAAAATTTATCACAGTAAATCTACATATATATTTAATGTAATTACGTCTACGTAAACCGAGACGAATATTAATTTAACAACCTAATTTTAAAATACCAGCTTATAATAACAACTTGTTAGGTTCAGTGGCACAACAATGAGAGCATTTCCACTCCGCTTATATCTTCTTTCAGCTGCGCTCGTCTAAAGTGGCTCCGTTCCGTACAAACAAAAGGAATAAAAAACGTTGCGGGCGCGCACACAATTAAATAAAATTATTACCTCCACAAACGTTTAAATTAATTTTAATTCTTTCACCGACGAACATCTGAGCTGAACATAACTCCATGTTATTAGCAGGCACGTGAGTGGTTTGTTGTGATTACAGGTTGCGCATTCCTGACGTACTTCAGCCCGGAGAGCGCCCTCAACGCCCAGAACGCTCTGCATGAGAAACACACGCTGCCAGGGGTAAGTCCTCCACGCTCATTACCAGATCCTTTTATACCATTCCATTGTTGAACCCCACTTTTTTCTCTTACTGGCTCGCCCGTCTTATGTTACCGGGTTTTTGCCCGCTTATTTTGGATAATCAGCAACTAGACTCCCCGAGCCTTCGCTTGCGAACCGCCAGTCATTGGATCTCTCGTTGGGAACTCGAGAACTCCAGTCGTTTCTCTTCATTCTTATCTCGATAATGAGCCCAAGAATGTATCCCATTTTGGTCATAATAACATTTACGTTATTTTGAGGTTAAATGTTATATTTCATCACCATTTTTGTAGTATGTATCTTCCTGTAACTGTTAAGAAATAACGCCGATGTAATTCCTTACACGTTATGTAGAATAGAGTTTGTTGAAAACAAAGAATTAGGTGTCACTATAGTTTAACTATGTGTTATTTGAATTGTGAAAATGGACGGCTTATTAAATTTAGATTTAATTCGCGGTTTTATAAATGCGAGTCGAAAATAAGTTACTTGAACATTTTAAACTAAAATATCCATCCAAAGAGGATAAACAAAAACTGATGAAGAATTTAAAAACAATATTTAGATTTAGTAAAGGTCCAATACGGTAATTTATTGAAGAACACAGTTGTTTTCTGCAAGTTCTTTAAATGCCATTATGCAGATAAGAAGCATGTGTATTCCCTGTTTAAATGATTCTTGACAATTCAATTATTGGTTTTTAATTTTAATATGATATAAATTTGATAATTGATTTAATTATGATAAAACTAAAACTGTTTAAACTAAACTGTTCTTGATACAGCTTACTCAGCTTTTATGTGGTTGCTTGTTTGCTGAGTTTGTGGAAACATCATTTACTCTCTAACAAATGTTCGGCGACAACATTGGTCACGATTACTAACTGATTTTTGACAGTCCTAAATTAAAATTATCACCAATACATGTGCGATAACTACCTTGTATTAAAAATAATTATGTTGCAAATACTACCACCTATAAAAAAATATAATTAGGAAACAATAATTTTACCTTTAATTCTGCCGGAATACTTTTTATCTCTCAGGAACTGCCAAAACTGGTCTTAATTGTTAATAAATTGCCGTATTGAATCTACTAAATTCTTTATCAGTCAAATCAAATCGATTACTTTTATACTTCTTCGTTGGATTTAAATATTACAACTTACCTTCAATGTGCATTTATAAAACCACGAATTAAATTTACAATTTAATAAGCCGTCCATTTTCACAATTCAAATAACACAATATGTTAAACTATAGCCACACCTAATTCCTTGTCTTTAAGAAACTATGTTAAAATTCTACATGACGTGTAAGAAAGAACATCGCCGTTATTTCTTAACAGTTACAGTGGGATACATACTATAAAAATTTAAGGTGATTAAATATAACATTTAACCTTGAAATAACGTAAATGTTATTATGACCAAAATGGGATACATACTTGGATTGAATATCAAGATAAAAATGTCGAGAAACGACTTGACTTCTCCTGTTCCGAATGAAATATCCAATAGATTCTTAAAGACAAGGAATTATGTGCCACTATAGTTTAACATACGTGTTATTTGAATTGTAAACATAAATGGCTTATTAAATTTTCATTTAATTCGTGGATTTATAAATAGACATGGAAGGTAAGTTGTAATATTTAAATCCAACGAAGAAGAATAAAATATTTAAGTAATCCATTTGATTTGCCTGACGAAAAACTAAAAAAATTATTTACATTTTGTAAAATCAATACGGCAATTTATTAACGAATTAAGACCATGTTTGGTAGTTCCTCAAAGACAAAAAGTATTCCGACAGAGCTAAGGGTAAAATTACTGATTTCTAACTTTATTTTTTGATAGTTGGATTGGTTCTAGTATTTGCAACATTATTATTTTTAACATAAGCATTTTAATTTAGGACTGTCAAAAATCAGTTAGCAACCGTATTACACAGGTAACCAATGCTGTTACCGAACATTTATTAGGGAGATATATAATGTTTCCACAAACTCAGAAAACAAGGAACCATATAAAAACTGAGTAAGCTGTATCAAGAACAGTTTAGTGTAAAAAGCTTTAGTTTTATCATAATTAAATTCATTATCATATTTATATCATATTAAAAAAAAAACGGTAATCGAAGTGTCAACAATTATTTAAGCAGGGAATACACATGGCGTTTACTTGCGTAATTGCATTGTATAAATGAGATTTATTCAGTAAATTACCGTATTGAACCTTTACTAAATCTAAATATATTTTTTTAAATTCTTCATCAGGCAAACCAAATGAATTAATTAAATTTGTTATCGTTCTTCGTTGGATGTTTTGATTTAAATTTTACATCAAACTTACTTTCGATGTGCATTTATAAAACCGCGAATTAAATGTAAGTTTTTTAAGCCGTCCATTTTCACAATTCAAATAAAACACCTAATTCCTTGTCTTTAAGAAACTCTGTTAACATTCTACATAACGTGTAAGAAATAACGTCGCCGCTATTTCTTAACAGTTACAGGGGGATACATACAAAAATCTGAGGTGATGAAATATAACGTTTAACCTTGGAATAACGTAAATGTTATTATGACCAAAATGGGATACATACTTGGACTGAATGTCCGCTTCTTTCATTTTACATATCTTGGTATCTTCAACCTGTATCTTAAGTATGTAAAAATATTTTATTGGCGGTTCCTGGAATGATTCGTTCGTAACAATGTAGGATATTCGTTTTCAAAAAACATAACATTTGTCTAAATATTTTAGTAGTATTCGCGTCAGGGAATGTTGCCAAATTTTCAAATATTGGATACTTCGAAAGACGCATTCTATACAGTTAATCTAATTCATGCCTCTGAATATATTCATAAGTAATAACTGAAATAGAGAACTGAAAGTCCATTGAGGAAACTAACTAAAGTTCCCAGAGGAAATTTATTAATAAAACTCATTTTTAATCAAGCGTATCTCCTTTTTACAATCCTTTGGAGTATTGCTAATAAAATACAGTTATCTTTCGCTTCTACTGAAATTTCGATAATTAGTAGTGGTAATAAAAAGCGTTTCTGAGAATAATATACATTATCGTTTTGTTTTCAAATATTCATCTATGATGAGGCATTTGCATCAAATTAGTATAAATATTTCACATTATTATCATAAAGTACAATAAAGACTTCAAAAGGATGAATATCAAATCATTTTTATTTATACAAGTGCGCGACATTCATCGAATGATGAGCGTTGGTGTATGCATCTGTTTTGTATTAAGTTGTGTATGAGAATTTCATGTAGTTCGAGGCACTAAGAAATAAGTAATTTTGACGGATATTTCATGGCAACCGCAAAGCAGCTTTTTGATAAAATAGTATAGAACTGATGACTCCCGGCACACATTGCCTTTATTTCTCTGTTGGAACTGAAACCATTCGAATTGTACGCTCTCTTAAAACTAGTATTCTCGCTCACAATAATAGAGTTTGCCTTAAAAGAATAATGTCAATTTATTTATCAAAGAAGTGGGTGTTTGAGCTTAAAAATGTAATAACAGGTTACTGTTGATTGTATAGGGTACCAACATGTAGGATAAACAAATCTCTCCTTGCGTGTACTAGACTTAATATTAAAGTTGCATGTTTTCAAGAGATTTCATACCATGTTCAGTACATTATGAAATTTATGTATTTCTAGTCTGATGTTAGTTTAATACATTAATTTCCTCTTATTTACTTTGAATTTAGAATTTAGCACTTTATATAACGTGTTGTATTGAAAAAATTGCCCGGATGATTCTCTAACCCAAAAAAAGAAGTCATATTATTTTTAAATCAAAATTTACTGTATATAAATACCTACGTCTAATATTTCTTTCATTTGATAAGTAAAGTTTAAAATATGGCATCATTAGGAAACTGTACCAAATACAAATTATTCTGATATAATATGAAAAATTGCATTATTACTGTTCCACGTACATTTTAAAAAAGTAATTACATATCTTAACACAAAAGAACACAATACACGGGAGGTCCACAAGGGATTGTGTATATTTTTACACACTTCTCTATATATAGCAGTGTGTTAAAGATTTAACTTAATTCACTGTGTTAATTAACAAGAGTTATGTGTAACTTTTACACATTTCAGTGTTATTTGTCTCTTTAAACGTTGACATGTTAATTTTATTGTATAGTAGTTATAGAATTATTACAGTAATAATAACATAAAAGACATCTTACTTTTTACGATTTTATTAAAAATATATCTGTAATTCAGTCCAAGTGAACAATATCCAAGCGCTCTAAAAAATATTTAACGACACTATATTCCAGTAAAGGATGCAGAAACAAATAAACTTATAGGAAACTATAAACAACGGAACGACGAACATTAAACAAAGATGTATTTAGATACTACATAATAGGAATTTATGAAAATTAACCGGTAGTAATCTGAACATATCATTATAGTTAGATACGTAAGTACCATTTTCTTTAATCAAACCTCAATTTAAATTTAAATGTTCTCCTCGAACGAGAGTTAGCTGAACACAACAACGCAGCACAACCAACATGGCGTATTTTCCATACTGAAATTTCATATAATGCTCTCTAAGACGTCTATCATTTAAAACAAAACGGGACTTGTCGACGGAGAAAAAATTGTGGATAATACGATATAATTGAATAAGGTTACCTCTTTTTCGTATCTTGAAGATAAAGGGATGCTTCAAGATATGTAGACGGTTTTCGTATGATATATTTTGATACGGTGAAATCATCTTCGTGCCATTTGTTGAACTTGTGGCCATAATGTCTTTAACTAGATATGGACACCAAACCGATATACCATACTCTAGACGAGGTCGAATATATATAAAGGCAAAGGGACAAAGCAGGGTTAGGGTTTTGAAAACATTTTTTTAGCAAATACATTTGTGTGTTAACTTAACTTGGACTTGGACTACTATCAAATACGTACGACAGGGGAGGGGCAGTTTTCCATTTCTGACTTCTACGCCACTGGAGGAATTTTTATTTTGGTACAATTTTTCAATTCTTCAATACTTTTTATGCAATTGACCTAATTTCTTCGTAGCGGTAAAGTCGTTATTTCTTGAGATTTTTCAAGTTAAACATAGGGCTGCACAATCATTTTTATTTTATTATGTAATTTATTTGTCATGTTATTATTATTCAAGTCGGTGTCTTCTGTCATGGGATTTTGTTATTGCATTAGTTGAATTAGGTGTTACAGTCGTGTTCATTAGTAAAAATTAACAATTTAATATCAATAGTAAATAAATTTAATAATAATCATCAGAACTACATAGTGAGAAATCAAAAACATTTTAAAAACAAATATTCGTTTTATTTAATTTTATACTATTAGATAGAATAACAACTAATAAAAAACCAATAAAAAATAAAAATTAATTTAAAAAAACATGTGACTTTACAACAAATGTTCCGCCATTTACTTCAATACATTTATCTATTCTTTTGCTAAACGATTTTATAAAATGTCAATTTGAATAATAATAATATGACAAATAAGCTACATAATAAAATAAAAATGTGCATAGGCGGTTTAACTTTAAAATCTCGAGAAATAATGACTTTGCTATGAAGGAATAGTAGGTTAATTGCATAGATAGTATTGAAGAATTGAAAAATTGTACCAAAATAAAAATTCCGCCAGTGGCGTAGAAGTTAGGAATGGGAAACTGCCCATTCTACCCCTCTGTCGTACGCCTCTGGTAGTAGCTATGAACGATTTTGTAGCATTTTTAATATGTATCTAAACTTTATGCCAAGTATGATAGGGAAGTATGAAACAAGGTTAAAAATTATATAAATTTTTTAAAATAAAACACCCTGTACAACCGTAAAGATCCATGTTTTATCTAAGCGTTATGTGTCAATTTTTCACATTTTCAGCCCAGCATTATCCAGTTAGCGTATGTACAATTATTAATGAATCACTCTGTATATAGAGTGTTCTATTTGAAATAAGGAAGTTGTAGACTATTTCCGGAATTTCAAGAAATTTAAAATATTTTCTTAAAACACTCCTATCTGAAATACTTTGTACAGCAATTTCCAAATCTCCTTGATTCAATATGTACCTTTAGCGTAAGGTCGTCGTGAATGGCCCTGTATGTTAATGAATCCGTACACAAACAAAGATAGTTCTTCTCCTTTTCCGAGAGAACTTACAGTTCACCCTAACCTACATTAACGTAGCAATAAAAGCCACACAGCATACTCAAGTTTTTATTTGAGTGTCATAAGCGAAACAAATGAAACTCGTAAAAACACCGAAAATGTCTCATTTCACGCCTTGATATATAATCTAATTGCTTCGAGAGCGCTTTAAATTCTGCCAATACCAGGAGCAGTATTTAATCGTTCAGAACGAACTAACCTTTCAGCGGCGTATTTCAGGTCGTGCGCACATGAAACCGTGGAAATCCGTATGTAAAGTTGGGTTATGCTTTATTTCAGACGTGGTAATATAAACAAACATGTGCGCTCCCATCTAAAAAACTAGTCGATTTTAGTTCAGATTTGTTCCTCGCGCCGAATTGAGGAAACCTTTAACAGTCAGCGCGATAAAATCTATAAGGTTTTCCAGTGGATTTTTGTGTTTTCAGTGGTGGAAAGTTTATTATTTACCATGGATTACGATATGTTGGTGTTTCCAGAGCTTTTGGCGTACTATGATACAAGTCTGGTTAGTAAAGGGTAATTTATAACAATGTGAATTGCATGCCGCTGAAAACATTAACGTATCGTTGCCATTATTGTGTTTGGTGTGGTTTTTAGAATGATTTAGCGTATTGTTTATTTTATAGATCGAATGCATTGTTTTACATTACTGTGCATATAACGCAATTATTCTATATTTGCAACGGGGACTGACTTTAAGCAATCTAATAAATATTTGCTAGCGGGAAATTATTTTCTCAGCAATGTATCACATTTAATCAAAAACATGCATAGGGATTTATATTTAGATATTCATTTATTAGATCTTATATTCATCTGTTAGCGATGTACAAAAGTTAAATACTGATTTATTTAATGGTATCTATACACAAGCATCTCGACATCAGAAATATGATTTTATGAAATTGTCTGAACTTTTTTCCTTACCTGAAATATGTACAACCCAGATCTACTTTATTTATAACTGAAATATTAGTTTTTTATTTGTAGCATTTCAGTATAACATAAAAACTAGTAAATTTACATAAGTGTAAAACATAAAATTGTATAAGGCTTTTAATATGAAAATGCCACATTTAAGTTCTAATTTTTATATAATTGTGAAACTATTTACTACAGTTTGTAGATTGTCACATTTTCTGGAAATATTGTAGGAAAGTTTAACTTGTATTTGAATTATACTACAGTTGTTTGAGCTTTCATGACATTGTTTGTTTATTGTATTAAAAAAATAAGTAAAAGTAGTAGATATATGAGCAGGAAATATACATGTATGTTCTACTATACAGGCTGATTCAGAACATATCCAAATTTTTTTTATTGTAATTTACTTTAATGTACAATAATAATAATAATAATATCTCTACTCCTCATACTAATCACAGGGATTAGCCCAGAAGTCGGAGACTTGTGCGGGAGAGGGGGCGCCATATTATTATTTAGCAGGCCGCATTTGCGCCCAGGAACGACTTACGTTGGTAGGCCCTAACCACTATTCAGTGCAGGAATGAGGGAAACCTGGAAAACCTCATTAATTAGGGGGGTAGTCAAATATCAACCGGTATCAATCTCTCACATTGACCCAAGCTAACATTATTCCACCCTACCATACCCGCAGAGAGGGTGCCAATCCTATCCACGAATATAGCTTATATACGGTCTACCGGCAGCTGGGTTCGAACCAACTCCGATCTAGTCACCTCGATTCAAGTACTGACGCCTTAAACCGCGCGACCACTGACCGACAATGCTTTCACAAATACAATTTCTCCACTCTTGGTCCACTCTAAAACCTGACATTGTGCAAAACAAAGTAATCAGTTGGCGAACGGCATGGCGACAAGGTGTAATAAAAAATGAACGGACAAAACATTGACAAAAATTTCCCAAAGAAAGAAATAAATAAAATTGTATAATACCTATTTTCCAACAGTAAATTCAACTGTTTTTGTCACTATTGTTATTATTACCTAATTATTAATAACATTAATTTGTGGTTTTAATTAATAAAATAATTTGACATACCTGATGTTATAACAACTGTTCAAAATTTTGTCCACATGTAACATGTAAACAGATTTGGGCCCGTCTTACCCAGTTTTTACGAACTTACACAAATGATTCTGATTCTTATCCGTTTTGGACTCGTAAATTACTGGAATAATTGAGTCTCTTGTAACGCCACACTGTTAATTGGGACATTCCTTGTACTTGTTGAGCGACTTACCTGGTATTTACTAGGGGATTAACTTCAAAAATCTCTAAAATGTCTGCCTCAAATGCTGCAATACGTCGTGGACGCCTCTCTTCCATTATTCGGTTGCAAATATTCTGTGTCACACCCGCGTTGCACTACCGTGGTAAAAGTAGCCGAATGGCATTTGGCACATGTCTACCGGGATATCGTTCTGCGTACAGACGAGAAGCTGCTGAAGTTTTACTTCACCATCAATTAAAACGATATCCTTCAGCTCCGAGTTGCTCTACACGTAAACCATTTTTGACACTTGAAAAACTAATCTAAATACTATCATAAAAATTGTATTACTACAATTGGATTTCAGCATTTGGAATCGTCTGCATTCCGATGACGCTAGAGACTACAGTAGAACAGCGATGTAAAGGTTGAAAATATTACTTCAATTTTTTTCTCGGAAGGATTTTGTATATATTTTTTAACGAGACTGGCCCCATGATTTTAAATAAGTTGGAAATCACTCTGTATTTTCACATAAAGTATAATGAAAGGATGTTAACGTTTTGTTTTATGTTGAGAAGGGGATTTTTTTATTAAACAGGCAATAAATTATAAAGCATGACAAGGATCATAATACTGTTCCATTATGAAATATGTTATCCTGATGATTAAAGTTTCAAGTAATAGATAGAATATATAATATATCCATATTACACATTATATGAGTACATGTGCGATATTCTCTCATATTTTTTATTGTTTATTTCACTTATTCCAACAACTAGCAGTTTCTTCCAAATTCTGGACGAATAAAGTTGTACCACAGACCTATGTTAAAGAAATGGTGTCATACACAAACTATACTCTATTTGTAAACTGAGAGGAGTAAATGAAAAAGTCATATATACACAGGGAAAAGTAACTAGAAAATATAACTAGATCATTTTGGCGGTAAATTTGAAATAAAATAGAGAAAATACACAAAAAGCAATACAATTTGTTGCTGAGTTATGAAAAGGACTATTTCATTTGCTTTAGGATTAACGAGGAGGGAAAATAAACACAAAGCAATTAATGAAGTAGCAACATTAATCTTAGCCAAATATAACTGACACTTTCAATGTTAGAAGCTGACAGTGTTGACATTGACAATAAACATGAATTTATGTGAAGCTATGTAAACTTAACCAATAAGAAGCTAGTGTTTAAGCTGCGAGAAATTTAAATCACTACTCTTAGTTTAAAAATAAAGTATAGTTATCAATATTCTTGTGCAAATCTTTGAAGAAATTATCTAGTATTATTATTTTAAAAAGCTCTGATAAAATCACTTTGGATAGTGATCAACACGAAGTTTACCTAATATATATATATATATATATATATATATATATATATATATATATATATATATATATAAAGTATATAAATTTGATATCTGTATTTTGAGAATTATTTTCTAAAATGTGAACTATAGGAGACATAAATAATTAAGTATTAGAAGAAATGTATTTAGGCCACACCAAATTAATTTCATTTCAAAACAGGAAATTCGGCCAGCTGGAACTTGATACACATGTTTAAATTCCGTAATACATTTGGTTTTCTATAAAATTTCGGTAGTTCCAAATTGTTCCAAATTTAATTCCAGCTTCAATGTTACCACTTCATTGACTATGAGAATTTAGTTTATGTGTTTAATTTAAACTTAGCGCAACAATAATAATTGAAGTAAGTTCAGGCGAAGTTCCCAATTGAAACTATGAAGTAAAATGTTAACTTCCAAGATACATTGGAGATTGCTGAAGTAATAGCAGTTCCACCGTTAACGAAGATCATTTATATTTCGTGCTGAATTTTAATTTGATTAAGTTTATTTGATCTATAGCGAGTTCCGGAATAGTTTTACCATTTCGTGTATAGATAATTTCCTTACTGACCTATCAATTAAATGATTAAACGGCGAATATGTATCACTATTACATTTTTATATATAGAAGTCGCTTAACTGATATAAAAATGCATACATTTGAGATTAATCATCTGATAATAATTTGAATGCTGTAAAATTCATTTGAAAATGTACCCGAAATAAAATATACTTGAGATGCAAGTTGAAATTTCCTAAAGCTTAAAACCTCTGTACACTGATAAAAATTTGTCTGTAATTCCACATAACTTTACATGGTAATTTGAGACCAGCGTAAAATTACATAATAATTTTGTAAATGAAATAAGTACACTGTAATATTACATAAATAAACATGGATAAAATTCCATCGTAAATTTCCGACATTAGAATTTGTATTGATTTATACATTTAACTTTTAGATTGAACTTGTAGAATATATGTAATTTTATTGAATAAGCCAATTTAAAAATGTATTAAGGTCGTCGTATTTTTTACCGTAAAATGGTCGAATTTGTGGTTTTTAGGTACATAAATTTTAAAAAATTAAACATGTATAACAAAAGTAATACCTATTAAAAATAAAATTCTTAATGTTTGGTTTATAGACGTTTACTATTTAAATTCTCCTGAAATAAAATAATAACTTTTAAATAACGTTTGTAAGATACACATTATTTTGCTCTTCTAACCCCACATTTTAACAACTAATTTCATATACTTATAAGCAAATTGAACAATCTTATATGCATAATGTGAGTTTATGTTATAATAATATTTACATCTAAAGTAAAATTTTTTAAAATACCTATTTTGAAAGATTTATTTACTTAAAAATTTGCTGGTTATACCGCTTTGTGCCGTTATGTATTCATTTTACTTAGGTACCTTTGAACATTTGCAGTTGGTATGAGATAACATTCTTGTTATTTGTTAACCTCTATATTATTCAGTTAAATGCCTAAAATTACTATTATTTGTAGAAAACACTATTTCAAGAATACGGCGTCCTTATTACTATCTTTGTAGCCATATAAAGAGTTTGTTGATAAATGAAGTTGAAAAGTGGGGAAAAATTTGCTGGAGTTAAAAAATTCTGCTTGCTAAAATGTGCAAACAGATTTAAGTGAGTCAATATAATATGCAGGAGGTCTCTTACTAACAATCAGAAATACAGTAGATTTTATTATTAGAATTCAATAATAAATACACTAAGCGAGTTAAGAAATATATAAACAGCTACATTTTTATTTCTAAATAGTTAAAAAGGCCTTTTAGTTGCAATAGTTTATCCATACAATCTGAAATGTGAATAATCCATTCCTTTCTCTAATACTTTCATCCATAATAAAAATTGTATTGCAAAGTACTTCATTACACAAATTCATTAGAAAATGTATTGAAATGTTTTCGCTGAAAATGACATGACATTATATTCTTTGGTTTTTGTAAATATTTTCCCCTCTATTTGTAATTACAGTAAATTTACAATTAACATAACGACAGCTAATGTTAATATCTGTTGTATGTGTAAACTATTGTTATTTCTACTGTCACAAACGTGAGTTGTTTGTAATGAATATAATTTAAACACAAGTTATGGCAATGGTTTTGATACAAGCTTTCAATCGACGTACAGTTTCAGTTTCTCTTACATTTATGAATTGTATAAAATTCAAATTGGCATAAGCTGCACATTACAAAATATAATCTTATAGTTACTCCATTTCGAACATTCCAACGTATCTACATATTTGTCTACCACATCTTAACACAACTAAAACACATTAGGTTAGAGGTTAGATTGATGTGCCTCTGCGCATGTGACACATACATCACATGAAATATTCTGTAAATTTTCATAATAAACAGGGTAAAAGTGAACAGATCCAAAGTAACACATTGTATTATCATATTATTGCTGAAATTTCATAACTTTATTACATAAAAACACATATACTTGATTTTTCCTTAATATATAATGTACATTAAAATTACCAGTAAATATTATGTAAAAAGAACATAAAAAACAGACATTTCCATCCATTTTTATCAGTGTACCTCTTGAGCCATTAATAAATTCTCAAAAAGAGTTGTACCCATTTACCTGTTTTATATGAAGGAATAAATTTTAAAAATATTTGTGACATGGTAAAAACGTCTATTTCGTCATTAAAGATACTTTGCAGATGAGCATATTAAACATTCTTCCATTATCCAAATATTAATAAATGAAATAAATAATGAAAGCTACATACAACTCTCATGCATTTTGTAAATAAAAAAAAAATATTGTTTCATGAAACGTTAAACCCTTTGTTTCGAAAGGAAACAGCAAATCAATCAGTTCGTAATTCCATTAAAACTGCTAAAGCTCTGTAAATACTCCTCGAATAAATACACCCAGAACTACGTTTTCTCTCCACTTGATAATCTTATTTATGACCGAAGAAGAATTATAGTTTGTCGAAAATAACTCTTGTGCACTGTGCGCGTCGTCTTGCCCCGAATAAATTCAGATAATATTGTACTTATATTATGATAACACAGCAGATGGCCATTATTGCCGAACAGATGAAGCATGGGCCTTCGATTCTCGAGATTTTAAAATGTTTTACTTTGAGGCACTCGAAAGCTGCTCCTGTAACAGTGCTGCTTTCTATATCGGAAATGGCTTTGGAAATTGATTAATATTTCGCGTTTTATATTATATAGATATATTATAGATATACAATTGCTTGTTATTATTATGTTTCAGTGATACGGTAAAAGACATGAAGGTATTTCGAAATGTAAAACGAATTGAGAATATTTCGAGACACATTATGCGAAGACAAAATAATGCGTATACTGTCATTACTCGCAACATTGCAAATATTTTTGATTTTGGTTTCGATCAGGAAGGTGCCTTTTTTTAATTTGGTCATAAATTTTACATATTTGCCTTCCCAAAAGCTTCCATGTTGTAAACGAATAATAATAATTAGCAGTTGTAGCTGGAAATAAATGCTACCTCTTTCTATAAATTTTTTTCCAAAACTGATTATTAACGGAGTTACAAGGTGTTAAAGATAAAATTTTATTTTCTATATTTGTAAACAACTTCTTAAGAAATCCAAATATTTACATAAAATTTGTAAATCGGGGGTTTTTGCGGACGAGAAATTCAAATATGTTTCTAATTTCGACGTCACTAGTAGAGAGCCCACTTGTGGCACACCATGTTTCTTTTAAATGGCACAACTTTTTTGCATCTTAATGTATCCATCTTACTATCGAAACAATCGATTCTCCTACCTGTTTTATTTGAAAAAGGTATACCTTGCTGAAGCCTGAAATTTTTTTGCTCATCATTTCCGGACACCCTGTATAATTGTAAATTAAAGGAAAATCTATTGAGTACTTTTTTAAGATTATTCGTTTTTTTCAACATAAAAGCTTGCTGTTGGTGTCCTTGTAACAGAACTAATAACTTTTACAAGGACACCGCCAATCAAAGGAAATGAAAGCAGTGATGATGAAAAAAAGCACAGATAGTTTACGAAACTTGTGTAAGGCCAGATCAGACGCATATGTACTCCAGCTCCTAAGAAGTGCGTTTACAGAGAGTAGAAAACTGAGAAAAAGGTGGATAGGAGTTGTAGAAAGTTACAACGTCTTTATAAAAGAAGAAGAAAGAAACGTTTACATTAAGGTTACATCAGCAAAAGGAAATGAAAACAGTAAAATCATTTTGATAGCTTTTATGACGACATCGATTTCAAGAAAAACAAAATAGTTTACCAAATTTATGTGAGGCCAGACCGGAAGAAGAGATATTCCAGCTCTTAAGAAGTGTGTATACCGAAGAAAATTGAGAAAAACGTGTATAGGAAGTTATAAGAAAAAAGCTTAAGTAGGTGCGATGTTAATATAAACATTGATAACAATTAAAAGAGACGTTGTCTTAAGCATTTAGTTGGACCCTAATATGATTTTTACAGTGGTGAATGACTGTATTTCTACAAGAAAACTTGACGGATGAATATGTGCTTGTATATTAAATTAAGTTATTGAATAGTAGAATAAACAATTGGAGTTTTGGTGATTTGTTTTTATGGATTATTAGGTTATTACTGAGTACTTGCGATGCTTATCATTTGTTTATTAACTATGTTAGTACTTGATTAATTAATAATTTGAGATTATGAATGACAGTATATTACTGACGAGGCCGGTCTATTATTGTGTTGTTTATTCATTATTGGCATTAGCTGAGGATAGCGGGGATATCTTGAGAAAACTGCGTGTGACGCTGTTCAGTTAAAAACCTAGTCTTGCTATGAAGTGCTAGTCTGGTCAGTGTGAATTGTTGTGTTGATGATATCCAGCTGCAGTCTGAGAGAGAATATATACCAAAAATAAGAATAGTTGATCTAAGTAGCGTATTTATGTTTATGCTTAGACAATGTGAGGGTATGCTTGAGTACATATGTGTTTTTCTTTATTTTGTTGAAATGTTCTGAGTTTATTGTAAGAGGTGCATGTCAGTGTACAATCGCGACGGGAACTATATCTTGACATAAGCTCAGCACGTCTTTTATTATTGTGTATTTATAGTTATATAGCGTTATTTTCAAGACAAACATAATCAGTTACGTCCAATAGCTCACGCCCTGTGTACGTAGAGACGCCCCTAACAGATTATCAGAAGCGGGATACATACATAAACAAACCACCTAACACTGAAACGGTATCTAAAGGTGCTACAAATACAGTTGTCGATTACTAAAAACCACTCCAAATTTGGTATAATCCATTTTTAATCAGTATAATTAAAATTAGAAAGGATCTAAGATGTTGCAAACTATAAAAAAATGTTATTTGACATCACTGAACTGAAGAGAACTGATACTCTTCCATTGTACGTAATCAATTATTGGAGTGCCAAATATTTATTTCTTCCTTTCATATGAGTTTCAGGTACATGAGGTATTATTTCATGAAACATCTTAAATTTAATATTACATTTTGAAACACATCTTATTTTAATTCGAATAAAACTCTAACCTAGTTTATTAGTTTATTACAAAATGTAATACCCAGAAATGATATTGTAATGTTTTGTGCAACTAAATTAAATAAAAAATAGTACATTTTCTTTATTGTTGGTTTGAAAAGCCAGATGATCTCTATAAAAATTACAGTTTCTGCTATTTGTTTGAAGTCTTATCATTTGTATCAGTAACTATAGATAATATCTAGCACACAATAATTTTTCACTTTTATATATCTAAAACTGTTAGATAACTATAATAAATATTAATAAAGTACACTAATATATCTTTTGAAAAACCTACTTGCAAAGGAATTGTAAAAATTTCAATATTTATTTTTTTTAAATGATTAGTTTTCTAAACTGTAAATACATTTTACTACTGTATGCAACATTTTTAAGTGTAATGTAATGTTCCATAGCGTACCTATTTACTATTGAACGCTTTATAAATGTCATCCAAGAAAAATTAATTAACAGCATATAATTTCCCTCTTCCTCGTTAAGTGTGTTCGTTGTAAAACTAGGGCAGCAATTAATTATCTGATAATAACATTCTGTATGTAATAATTAAATTCATGTTATCACTTAGTGCGTGAAACCACAAATTATAAAAGAATCCAGCATAATTTACCGCAGTAATTCTCTTATCGTCTGTAAAATATCCTGAAGTTCGCTAATTTGTGTTAACATTTATATTAATTAAGCTGTACCCTAATTTGTATGACTGTAGAAATAATCTAATAATTATCTTTACTATCGTTTATATCTATTATACTAAATTGTAATATAAATATGCTATTGTTAATATTTCTTGTGTTTATATTGAAGACATTTATTAATGTAAGTAGTTTGAAAGTTCACCATATTTAAAATTAATTGTTTAAGATACTGATACTAGGAAATAATGTGACATCAATGTACTTAGTTTTTTTTTAACTCGTACATACCAAATAAATTCCATTTAAAGGTAAAGATGGAAGAATTGTTTGCCTAGAAAGGAATGTATTATATTTATATTCAGCTCTACATATTCATTGATGTTACTTAAAGAATACAGAGATTAGGTAACTATTTAATATCACAAATAATTAAAGTATTACGTTAGATTTATTAACATCCAGGAATCATGACATTACGTTACATCACTTTCTCATTTACCTACCTGTCCGTAAACATATAAAATATTCATCCCCGGCGTTCAGGGCAGTCTATTTTACTAGAGCCATATTCGATAGGTATTGATTCCATTGTTTGCAACTGGGAGTAATGCCAACACTTTTTGTTTTAATATGAGTGCGAATTTTCCGTTTAACCTGCCATTTGATTACAATATACACAAATTTTACATTATTTTTAATATGCTGTTGCGTTACTTTGTAGAAGGTCTTATAATCGAATTCGGAATATTCATAAAAGTTTCTTGTATACAGGGTGTTCCAGAACACACTTACACTTAAAAATTTCAATTTTGGTGCACATTATCAGCTAGTAAATAGCTATTTTATGGTGGTGTCTATTCCTAAACTCATATGTCTGGAGGGCGGGAATAAGCAACCCCTAGATTTATTCCTTATAAAACTTTCTCCTGCAATGGCCGATTTAAACAAACTTTTTTTTAAATACCTAATTATACTACTTTTTTCTCTCTTGTAATTTTTTCATACAACCAACAGTTTTCGCGGAAAAAAATAAAAATACTTTTCCTTACTCTAAACATCTCTTCGTCACCAGTTACTGATAACCGCAGTAGCCGGTTGCTATGTTGATGTTTCTCTGTTGTCTTGTCAAACAAATCAGTCTTGACAGTTTTTGCAAATACTTGTAAACAACTGACTCTTCCGTACAAATATTAGCTAATAAATTCACGGAATATGCATACGGTAGGATTGGCAACAATTATAGGAATATCTTTGTTTAGAATGCAAAAACTGTCAATTATAGACCTAATGACCATTTGTTTGACAAGACAACAGACAAACATCAACATAGTAACCGCCTACTGCGGTTATTAGTAACCGGTGACGAAAAGATGTTTAGAGTAAGAAAAACTATTTTTATTTTTTCCGCGCTAAGAGGAAAAAAAGTAGTAAAATCAAATGTAGCATTTAAAAAAGTTTAGTTGAAATCGGCTATTGCAGAAAAAAGTTCTGAAAAAAATAAATCTAAGGGATGCTTATTCCCGCCCTCCAGAAACATGAGCCAATGAATAGACACCACCACAAAATAGCTTTTGACTAGCTGATATTGTGTACCAAAATTGAAATTTCTAAGCGTAACCGTTTTTAAGGAAAAATAAAAAAACTATTTTTTCCCGCCATTTTGTGACTCGAATATCTCAACAGGAAGGACCCAACTTGAAAAATTTCATATGAAGATCTCCCTCTGAAATAACTTGTGGAATACACTGGTAAAATATTTGACCATCATTCTGGAACACCCTGCATAATATTTATATTCTTTGATATTAAATATCTAGATATGTTAACTAGGTACTGACTTTATTAAACAGAATATCCACAAAATTTTTAAAAAGCACTAGTAGGCTTTATTGTTGCATATTGATTTTGAAGTAACGTTTACCAAATGCCTAAGTAACTCAAATGCTGCAAAAGTAAACATGTAGTTTGTTTACTGAACTGGATAATTATGTAGATATTTTTAGAAGTTTCTTGCTGCAATCCGTGTGTGTGTATATATATGACCGTATAGTGGTATAATTTGAGATGTAATACTCAAAATTGAAATCATAACTTCAATACTGCGCAGGAAAACGGAAAAAGATAATCTCTATCATCGTTGAAATTTTTCTTCTTAGTATTGCAATATCATGTAGCAAGGTAATAAAAATTAATTTATTAACAAGATTTTAACAACCTAAGACGGCATTTTGCTAAAACAATAAAGCACTTTCTTGCGTTGAATAGGTATATATTTAATATCACTCATTCACAGTTGCTACTAAAGGTAAATACGAGTAGTAACTAACGGTAAGTTACGCTTAAAATTATTTACATGTGGCTAGAAGGCAATGGGAGGTTTGCGCTACCAGCAAGTTATTATGGTTGCACATATTACGTGTAGTAAAATAAAATAGAAAAAGGCAGTGCCTATATGTTCATTAGTTCATTGTTGCCTAAACATTTTTGTTTTTTACTTGAAAACCTGAAGCAAAAAATTCTGTCTAAATTAACTTTAAAATTATTTTTTAATAGTGACTATAAAGTCTCTTATTTCAAATAAAAATATTTGCTGGTATTACTATATAACTAATTATCATAGGATGCCTTAATATAAGTATTTACTAAGGTGAAAAATTACGAAATCTATTTAACTATGAAAAAGGGCTTGTAGCAATAAATCAAATGCTAAAAAAAAACTTTTTCGTAAAATCGTTGCATAATAATGACATTTCGATTGTCACTTCAGTACTGAATTTTAAGTTATTTATTTAACTTCAATATTGAAAGAAGATAACACCTGCATCCCGGTGCTGCTGGTGCACTGAGTTTTTGGAATGAAAGTGGTATTTCTTTTCACCCCGAGAATTTTCCTTGCTATCACCTGCTCATTTTGTATGGAATTTTCTATATACTCTGCCACAGAAGTCGAATGCCAACCGCCATGTCACTTGAACATCGATATGTTGGATCCTGCATCTGCAAAGAAGGTTGCAGAACATCGTCTGAAACAGTGCGCAGTATACTCAGAGGCAAAAAAATCGGTTGTGATCAATGGTAGATAGACGTAGTCTTGCATTTTTGCAGAAAATCACCAACCATTGACTTCTTCTATATCTCCCTCTGGTATTGTAAATAATCTAGGAATATTAGTTTTGGTATTGGGAATAGTCACTATAATAAACCACTTAGTATCTTCAATGTTCTATGTACGTAAATAAGTTAGTTCTTCTCTCCTACAGGCTCCAAATATACCAACAATCAAAACAACTTGTTGGAACCTTTCACCTGTTTCTTGGACAATATTCTGAATGTTCTGGGTTTATAACCACTTGATTATCTTTTGAGGAAAGCAATAACATTGGTATATTTACTAATATCCATATTTTTATTCAAATAAATTGTAGTTCGCAGCATGGAATAATCTGTAATGTAAAGGGTGCACATTTGACAAATAACTGAGACAAGTACATACATTTTTTCGGCACACCAAATATCAAATGTTGCAGAAGTTTTTCGCCTCATTTTCTATTTCTGAATTTACAGTATCACTAGAATCTGTCACACATACTGAAGTTTTATGAAAAATTAATACCGAATTTAATTATTGGGGTTTAATATTTACAGACGTCACAGATTTCAGAATTCCTTAAAATGTTTGTTTAGTTTATAATCATCGTATTATAGCAACTGCTCTATAGAAACAACCTTATGGACAGCCTAGTTAAAGTTGTTTAAAGATAGTCTAGCAATCATATTAGCATATGCAATCAAAGATTATGTCGAATGAACTTTTACTTGTGCATTTTTTCATAAGTTAATATTAATTTCGCAATTTCATATTTCTGATTTCCTAAAAACATATATCCAGCAGATTTCCTGATGAAAATTTCTTTACAATTAAGAAACAAGACCATTTTAGATGTCCTTCACCCTTAACTTTGTGAATAATTTATTGTTAGAGGTTGTTTTGCTTAATGGTTGACATAGTTGTTTTGTTTTATAGCACTTGCAAGAAATATTTGTTTTATTATCCGTATTAGGTTTTATGTTTAATATATTTCTACATGATACTTGGAAGTTACCATGGACATTGCTTATGCCCTGTTGTTATTTCCGCTATGAAAACCAAATGTACCACACATTTACTTTTATTATTCTTGAAATTGCTCTATTATTGTGTTTTTGCTGTAGTGCTATAATTATTGTAGGTTATGTTATTCAGACCCAGGAGAAACATAAAGAAATAAAAATATATACTCGTATGTATATAATAAAGTCTGTATACGTGCCAATGTATTTGTTAGGTTTTATTTTCGAGTAAAGAATATAAGAATGAATTTCTTTAAAATCGTCGTGTGATATTATAATCTATTTTATTTAAAAAAAAAGGAAAAACTTGGCTCATATACACAGGCTGAGTTAGATTTAACGTCGGACCTGAAAGTATGTGATTTATAGTATATAGCTAGTTTTGAAAAAAAAAATGGTTTTTATATGAATATTTTTTTAAAAATTCTCTTGACCTCGTTCTGGTTTTAAGGCAGCCTAGCCAAGTATACATATGTATTAGATTTAGTTTGAATATTTTCGTTAATTTGGCAAATATAAAAAATAATAGTTGTAACTTGAATTTTTAGTTTCATAATATTTATATATACTTACAAGGTGTTCTAGAGCTATCTTCAAGATGAAAGAAAAATAAAAAAAACAATAGAAATGTCATATAGAAAAGTTATTTTATTAAAAATGGTGCGTTTAACCATTTTAATTTAAACATACAGGGTGTCTCAAAAACACGATTATCCTTATTGAACACAGTAACTCTCCTATATAACATTTATTTTTGTCTCGAACAGTTTTCAAGATAATGTTTGTTAAAATAGCTATAGGATACCCTGTAGTGTACGTAATATTTTTTGATTAAAGATAATTAACTAGAGAAAGGAATTTGAAAAATTATTATTAATTATTATATAGTCCACTTAAAAATGTGTGAGAATTAAATGACTTTTGAGAATCGTAAATTTATACTTAGGTAGAAATGTGCGTGTCATTTTTTTGAGAAAAATCGGTAAACATAGTATAGTAGGTATAACAAATATATTAATGGTGAATGTTTGTTTGAATAAAGTTTCACACTAGCACTCATTAACACACACATTAAATAATGACACTTCATATAAATTAATACGTGAACGTCTATAGTTAAGAGAAAGCGCCCATGAATAGTTTTCACCCACGTTACTGTACGCAAATGTTTAACGTACCTTGTCAGAACAACGGGCGTTTTGCATTTGTCAAACAAAGATAAACAATATAGGTGTCTACCACTTTTCTTTCAGTAGTGAAAATGTCTTAAATTATTTTTTTGTATCCTATTTAATGAAATAATATAACAGATTATGATTATTCTATAGAAGGATTTGTTTTTAAACTCTTAAGCATTTTTAGATGAAATATAATAATTTGAAATTTTTTATTATATTAGTTATTATACTTTAGATAGGTGATTGCTGCTTGCGTTATAGCAATTTTGTTATTATAAATATATACAGTGACCAACTATGAAACTCATTTTGTATTACACCATTCTATAACATTCTTCCTTTCCCTAGATATTACGTAATAGTTATAAAAGAAAATAGCAAGCAGTAATTCTTTGTTTGAAAAGTATATTCAGTTAGATATTATAATAAGACCTCGACTGTTAATGGATGTTTTCCAAAAAAAAAAAGAACGGTTTTATATTAAAGGAGTAAAACAACTAAATATGCTCAGTTCGCGTGCTTGGCTCTTTCGGTTTAAAAAATAGGTTACAGACCAGGCATTGTTAAACCGTAGCCGTAATTTGGACGTGCTTGAGATAAGATAGAAAAAGTTTCTAAAAGGTTTAAGCGATTAATGGATTCATGCGTACGCTTTATACCAACCCTTTTATTCGCGAACATTTGAGATTGTAATTAAATGTCTAGAGACTATATCTTTCCCGTTTTTGCCGTTTTAATAAATTTGCTAGATTTACTGTAGCAACTCTTTAGATTACTAGATACATTTTTGTAGGAAATTTATGTAGGGCATGAGATTCAAGTCTCTGCGCGTGTTGGGTATGCATAATGCATTTAATTTAATCTAAGTGGTGGAACATTGAGCTGGCGATACATTGTAACTTAATTTATCCGCCCCATCATTCTGATGCCTAGGTGAAACTAAATGGAATGATGAAATCATAAAGCAAGTAAATGGTTCTAAGTGAATACCCGGGCCGTAATAATTTACGATAGGTCTGCAAGAAAATGAGGCACGTCTAAAAACAAATGCTGCATGCACAGTGACATGAAAAGTGATGCCAGCATAAAGAACATCTAAAATATTATCTGCCTGAGCTTTCAGGGAAAATTATTGGTTGTCAGTTGGGGAGTTATAGCGTTTCAGATCGATTTTACGGGCGCGTGATGCAATGCTAAGAACAAATAAAGACATAATTTTAGAACGAATTTTTAAAACAACGTTGTGGATACACATGGCAGACTAAGAGTTAAAATATGTAATGTCAATAAACATGGGCGGTTATTTTTGGATTTTAGTTCAAACATTTTTAATTCATTAAACATTTCGGATTTAAAATAATATACTTATCCCAAGGCAAAATGTAAACAGATATATAGATTTAGTACGTATCGATGTATTTACAACAAAATCGTGTTTATAATTTTATTAATTTTTCTTTTGAAGTTATGGAATACTTCCGGTACATAAATAGGACTAAAGTTTACAAGTAACTCAATTTTTTAAATTTAAACGAGGTAGTAGGGGTTATTAGTATGGTTATTAGTATGTATAGTATTAGTATAGTATGGGTTTATTGGTTTTCACATTAGAAGCAATTGGGTCTTTAAAATTATTTTGAAACAGACAATGTAATAAAATAATATTATAAGAAAATCTGTATTTTGCATAAAAAAGTACATTCTGTTTATTATTTTTTTGCAATTAGCGTCTTTAAAACAGGTTCTACATTATCTTGAGCAACACGAAAATATTTAGGTACATTTTTTTTAACTAAAATTGAAAAAATGTAATAAATACGAAAAATAAGGGCAACATGTAGAATATTGCATGAAAACGAAAAACAGGCTATTTTTTGTGGCCATAGCCTGCTTCAATAAAAAATTTTTTTATCCGTCTAGAGAGCGCAGCGAACCACATACGATATTTCAAAAATCTGTTTATATCAGGTGAAAGGTATCAATTTTGCAATCAAAATTTATTACCAATAAGTTTTCTCTATCTCTTAAAATAAAAAAGTTAGACAGCCTTAAAGTTTGGGCACTTTACAGGTTTTTTTGTTATTACTCATAAAGTTGGCCATGGATCTCAAATTTGTTTTTACGAGCATAAAGGCCTCCAAAAATGCAACAAAAAACAATTAAAGATTTTTGACGTGTCTCGCATATTAAGCGAGATACATGGGAGTGGCCCTCTTATGTGATACAGCCTGTATATTAATAAATGTCAAATCTATTCTAATATATTTTTTTAAAATTTGTGTAAGGAATTTTAAATGAAAACCCAAAGATGCGGAGAAGTGTAGATAAGTAAATATTCTCATATTATAAGTATATATAGTTTTTACTACAAATACAGATATACACTTATAAAAATGAGTGTAAATATAAGTACACGTTGTTTACATCATAGATTAATGTAAAAAATATCTAATCATACTGTATTCCAAGATTCTTTATATGAATACCGTACACTTACATCTTTTATGTAATATCACATGATTTTTGTCTAAAAATACATAATAACGTTGTAAAATTACATTTGATGAGTACAAAAACACTGTTTTATTAGGAAAAATACATATTCATAAGTAATAATTTTCTATTACAGTTGTAACATTACATTTTGGTGTGTTACTCGTATTTCACACTATTGACCTAGGCAAAAATAACCATCCACCAATTAATATCGTTGATAATTTTTATCAGTGTAGTTACAAATTGTAGAATTCAATAAATTGATATTAATAAATGCTGTTGTAATAAATATAATAAATATTAATGATTACTACTTATACATTTTTTACACAATAGAGAGGTCTCAATAATAGAATTTTACTGTAGAAAAAATATAGGTAACGTTTTATAATTATTAATTGGTATGTACGCACAAGCTTCTATATTAAAAAAATAACAATTCTTAATCGCCTCGCACATTCAGAGAACTTCTAATATTGATTTAATCTGACTAATATCTAAAATTAACATTCAGCTTGGCAAAAATGAGCCAATAATTAGAAGGCGATTTTAAATGTTTCCAGAGAAAGGAGCAACTGCCCAGGAAGTGCTAATTTTAACTCAATATATAGCGATATGGAGTGATTGAAACCGGCATTCCAATAATAATAGTTGTTAAAACAATTTCCTCTAGATATATCTATATCTATTTCAAGCTATACTGTTTTAAATCGAATACTTAATAATAGAGGAGTATAACCCAGTTCAGATAATAAACGCTGGTAATACCTCAATTTAATCAATTATTTTGCATATCTATATTAATTATATTTGAAATAAGTTTATATGTAAGAGAAAGAGACTATTGCTTCCAGTTATCAAAATTTAAAAAATTTTACATGTACCATAGTGTATAATTGCAATCATTTCTGAAATACCATGAATATAAAGCAGGAGAAGTGAAAAATTTACGAACCATATTCCAATTTGGCATACTCATCTTACAAATATTTGGTTACTGTCTGTGGCGTTTCCAACCTCCCACAATTTTAAACGAACCTAATTGTTTTGATCTAACAACAGTTTATTGACTGTGAGTCACGTTATTTATAAATCGAATTGTCTTAGGTCATCATTTATTCATTCGTCAAATATATTACTGTCGTTTTTATTAATAGTATTGTTACCATAAACACCTCACTATTGTTCACATTTTCTATCGTAAGAGTTTATGATATATAAGGTTTGTCATCTGTCTTACTTTTTCTTGATTGTGCTCTTGGTCTCACAAGACAAGACAAGATAAGGCCAAGATAGGACAAGATTTAAAAAACGTCTTGCGAAATAAGAAAAAAATATTGCTTTTATACTATATAACGTCTACCAATCGACCATCCTTGTCGATATTTACATGTCAGCTCCGAGCATTACCGTAGCCGACCGAGAGTAACCACCACTGTTACCAAATTCGTAATAAAGTTCCATGTTTCTCATTTTTATACAAGAGTCTCACAAGAAACATGCATGTATTTTTGAGTATTTTTGTAGATGACGATTTACTAGCAAAGAATACGAATTAGTGATAAATATTTGCTTACAATTTATAGTGTTTTTGTTATTCAACATAACTACTAAATTAATAGTGATGGTAATGGTATAGTCCAAAAATATTAACTTCTCTGGAAAGTCTCGTAACTAACCTAAACAAAAATATATTTATTCTAATTGTAATAATAATTATTAATGCCCTTGAGGATTTTTGCAACATCTATATTCATATGTAAAAAAACAAAATCAGACTGAAAAAAAAAATTTAGCAGTGTTAGTACTACATTTTAGCAAATGTTTTGGAAATTTCACAGTACATTTAAATTATTTAACACAAAAATGTACCATCAGATTTTGTGACATTTAGTTCACACTATGACCACAAAACATGTTTTGTGACTATGACTCTATGACTCTATGACATTTTACCACAAAACCGGAAGTTATCTCTGCAAAAAGTTTGCTATAAAAATAGAGTGAGTTACTGTTATTGATATTTTATGATTACCTTGTTCCAAATTATATCACACTTATGTTCAATTGCATGAACATGTTAACATTTTCCTAACTTCTTTGTAAAAAATTTCCTAAAAGTGTGTATCAATCCAGTTTCTCTACAATTCTAATATAATGCTCACCCCATTTTCTGTTACGTATAATAAAATAATAAAGTTAGCCAAACTGTAGTCAAATACATTTTGTGACATTTAGTTGACACTATGACCACCAAACATGTTTTGTGACTATGACATTTTACCACAAAACTAAAAGTCATTTCTGCAAAATTCTTGCTACAAAAATAGAGTAAGCTTTACTGTTCATCTTATTTTATGAATATCTTGTTTTAAATTGTAACAACTTTATATGCAATTGTATTAATATGTCCAATATTGTTATTTATGACTTCATTTATAAAAAATTTCATAAGTGTTCATCGATCCAGTTTCTCTACAATTCTAATGTAATGCTTACCCAGTTCTCTAGTACGTTCAAAATAATAAATTTAGCCAAACATGCTACAGTTTGGCTAAATTTATTACACATTTTGTCACATTCAGTTGACACTATTATGACTATGACATTTTGCCACAAAACCGAAAGTCAATCCTGCAAAATTTTTGCTATAAAAATAGAGTGAGTTTTACTGTTAATCATATTTTGTGATTATCTCGTTACAAATTGTAACAGCCTTAAGTGCAATTATATGAATATGTTTCTTTATGTGACTTCATTTCGCGAAAGTGTTCATCAGTGCAGTTTTTCTACAATTATTCTAATGAATGGACTTTTAATCGTTTATTAAAAGTTGCCGTTCACCCCGTTCTCTAGTACGTACAATAAAATAATAAAGTTAGCCAAGCTGTAGCAAGGCACACTGTATTAATTTCGAGACAGACAATCATTTCCGCGTTATGAATTGTAAAATCTTTATTATGGAATTGTCCATCGGGAACTGGGAGGTCGCTTGATGCATACTAAGTTAATTGAATTTGATAAGAGAGTTGCCAGGGCAGCGAGTCTAATAGAATTCGTGCTGTAAGGAATATTAGACTTCGTCACCAAATTAATGATTTCTGTCTTGAAGGCAACTCAGACAGCACTTACTAATTTTCTCATCCTCATGCAACACGCCCACTCCAGCTCAGCCATAATCAGGGTTGGAACAGGCAAGGGTGATTCATTTTTGCACAACACAGTAGGCGGGACGACTTCCGTGTTTTTACAATGGTTCTGTATTTCCTAAATATTCAGATAAAGAATTACTAAGGCAATTAATATGCAATTTTAACTTTTGATGGAGAAGGACGACGACGACGTCTTTTGTTCTTTCATGTTGTACCGGGTGGTTCGATTTTAATGGATTAACATTAGCATCTCGGAAATCTTAAAATATACAGGGTGGATCAAATTAGAAAAAATGCCCCTTTTGATAATCATTAACATTAATCAGACAGATCCTCTGCCATTGTTCAAATATTATGAAAAAACTGAAAATAACGATTTTAGAAAATGCCAGCTAGTGTTATTCTTTTTCAATAGAAAGAGTTGTAATTTGGTGCAGAAGGATAAGAATATTCGAGAAATTGATTTTTATCGGAAGAACATTTCTACGGCCACTAGTTTTAGGTTATGCAACATTCAATTGTTATTTTTTCCAATGGATGGTTTTAAAAATTATTCTACAATCGAATGCTCCCCTTCAATGTACTTCCCTCCTCTCGCCACACACCGTTCCATTCGTTTTTTCCACTGGTCAAAGCAATGCTGGAAGTCTTCTTTCGTAGGAGCATTTAGCAGCTGCGCCGATTTTCGCTTCATCTCTTCCATCGATTCGAACTGGGTTCCTTTTAAGGCAGGCTTGATCTTCGGAAACAATAAAAAGTCACAGGGTACTGAATCAAGTGAGTACGGCACGTGTTCGAGCACTGGAGTGCCTCTAGCAGCTAGAGAACGAACTCGCTTTCGCAGTGTTGTCTAAACTTTTAAATAGTGAGTTTGGTTTACACACATTGCACATTGTTATCGGCACGAGAATAAAACACGTTAGTTTCTAACTGCTATAGAAAAAGTACTACTACAGTGACAGAAACGTGTTTTCGTACTCGAATAGAAGACACTTCCAGCTATCCAACGCGGCATTTGTTTCCCTCCCTTATGTGTTATATTGTTGAAAAGATTAGCATATTCTAAACAGATGTCGATGTCGTGTTTTTTTTAGCAGAAATAGTACATTTCAGTATAAGTAATGAATGTAATGTCAAGAGTCTTTTCTCTTTAAATATAAGTCTACAGCTGTCTACAGGTAGAATTCCATATATTTATCTTAATAATCGTTTTTGAGCAACAAAAACACGATTTATTTCTCTTCCACTTTCCCAACATGTTACATTGATAAATATGCTAAACTATAATATGCACTTAACATAAAGTTTTTTTTCAAGAGAACTTTTTAGTTGTAGTAATGCAATGAGATTATCATAAGACAATGTGGAATTAAAATGTGCCTAGAAGTTTGACATCAGGTGAAACCGTAAGTGAATCATTTTAAAAAAAAGGAGATAGTGGAACACCATCGAAGAATTAAGGCTCGCGTCATCTTCGTAGGCCATTTCTAAATTTCTAATACTTATAAATTTAATGGAAGATCAGTGCATTCTCCATTTCCATCCTTGAAATATTTAAATACTTACTTCTGAGAAGTAAGGCTTCCATAAATAAAAACAAAGTTAGCAATTGTCGAATTTGTCAAAATGTCAAGAACTGGATTTTTTACTTATATTATTGTATTTTTTAAATTTTATGGGCTATTCTTCAAATAAAGTAGTAGTGTCATATTGGTATCGACCTGTTCTTCATTTTTATTCTACATCTGTTACTGTCAAGATTCAATATGGCGCCTGTAAGAAAAAAAACTTGAGCCACTTTGAATATTTTACGAACCACCTTGTATTTTTTAAATAAAATAAAATTTATACAACAATTCATTTAAACGAAGATAAAGTAGCATTTACTGGATGATTTACTTAATTTTATAAATATCTTTTCCATAGATATTAATGTAAAATTGCTGTAAATATTTAGTTGTTTACAACTTTCAATATTTTTGCCATTTGATTGTATTTAAAACAAAAATATGTGTATATTATTTTAATCGAGTAATTTTCGAGTTATTATTATTTCTTCGCCCAAAATAGACTGTTAAATGATCTTGTGAAACTATAATGATTAATTTCCGAATTGTTGTTATTTATGCTCCCACAAAACATGATAAAAATTGTCGATTTTTAATTAAGTTCAAGTGATTTGTCACATTTAAAATTAATGCTATAAAATTATAAAAATTATTTCTCTTTGTAGAAAGCTTCTTTCTATGAAAATGATTTTAGTGAAGCTGTTTGATAAAAAAGAAATTACTGGTTCTTAAAATAAAAAACTAATGTTCATAGGAAAGGTAGTAGAATTTAAAAAATCGTAAATTTTCTTCTGAAACATGTAAGTGCAGGCAAATTTCCAAAAATGATATTTTATTCATATCTATAGTTTAAATAATTCAATTAACACATTACACTATATGTAGGTAATAATACCGCTTGCTGTAGAGTGAAGACAATTAGCAGATTATCTGATTTTTTCATTTACGATGCCTTAAAGGGTGCGTCAGCTGATGTACCTCGGCAAGAATTTTCCTGACCCAAATTGCCAAGATAAAATACTGCACTGGCTCACGACGTCATCTTCGTAACTTCATCAGAGGTTGCCTCCAATTATGTTTTCTCGACAGCTTTTAATTTCGCGCCCTCGTACAGCTTCTGAGAGTGTATTAAATAAATAATTGATGAAACTCGGGTGGCATTCGTAGTTACAATGTGATCTGAAATTTAATTAAAAAATAATCTTCCCAGATGGTGACGTGCGAGACGTGAGGTTCTTATTCTTTTTTAGGAGTTTCGAAAGTAAAATAAATTGTTTGCAGGCACTCCTGACTAATTCCCTTTTCCCGGCGTTCAGTCAGAATGAGAAGTACGGAGGGCGAGTTAACTTTTTCGCATGATCGCTTCTGTCGAAAAAATTGAATATAGTTCTCCCCTTCAATCTTCCCCAGATAAAATGATAAATATCCCAGAACTGAACACCAGATATTTTAAAATTTGGCTTTGTATTTAGATATGTTTTCAAAAGTTAATTTTATAAAATCATAGGTATTTTAACTGTGTGCATATAATAATTATACCGGGTGCCCCATAACTTATGGGCCATAGAGCAAAGGAAGATAACACTGACAGTTATCACTGTAACAAATTTTGTTAACATTGGAGGCAGACGTAAATTAAATATTTTTCACCCATAATGTGCAATGACACATTCAATCGTGAAAATCTGGAAAACGGCTTGAGATATCGAGATCGACCAAGAGTTCCTGCTTTACGTAAAAATGTTGGCTCTTTTGTAGTTTTATTTATAAATTCCATTAACTGTACAGGTAAAAAAAGTATTAGTGAATTAACTCAGCAGAAACCACGTAGCAAGAGCCCTCTAGGAAACATATTGAAACTAATACCAAATTCATATTTCTCGCTCCCAAAAACCTAATTATACCAATTTTGAATTCGATATCTTCAACTGTTTTAAAGTTATCATTTTACGAAAATTTATTTTAATTTTCAACACTCTGTAATTCTTTAAATAGTAACCTATTAGGCAAGTTTGGTCCAAAAGACATATTTTTATGTCTACTATCTACGGTTGCTCTATGGCCCATAAGTTATGGGACATCCTGTATACAGGATGCCAGATTTAACGTTCAATTTAAGAGTACGCACGTGTTTGAATATTAGAAAATAAATTAGGTTTTTCACGTAAACATATCTTCATAGTGTGAAAGTTAGCAAAACTATTATTTATTACATTTTCCGAACTGACAGGCCTTCTATACAAATTGTACCTGAATGGGTGTCAGTAATATTGTTGAACTTCCTTCAGAAACCAGTAACAATTATGGCATGACTTCATCAAACTTAAACAAAAGTTTTTAATCACTATTGATACGCAAAACACTTTCGAATGATTTTTTGTCTCGACCAAAAATTCACATTCTCACGCGCCACTAAAAACACTGATTTTGCGTTGTTAATAGGTGTAAAAATAATTCACAATACTTGACAAAACTTTTAAACTGAAGTAAAAAATGAGATTTTTTGGTAGCTTAATAGATTTACAGGATCCATTAATGCAGAGATAATGATAGTACTCATATATACTGGGTTATTATTTTTACGACGCTCAGTACAGAGATCTTGGAAAATATACAGGGTGGCTTAAACTAGGAAAATGTTGCACAATTTTTATGGCTTTCAATTTTTTTTAAATATATGTAGTTCCTAAACTAGCTGCTGAAAACTGAAAAAATGCATATTCTTTCATAACGTTATTCTTAAAAAAATGTAATGAAATTTAGTACTGCTATTCGGTATAAGCTTTCTATGTATCTCTTATTATCGCCATATTTTAATTTGATACAATCGAAAAGAGCAAAAACCATGAATTTGAACATTATTTTCTATCTACCTAAAGTTAGTAGTTTAAATTTTTATTAAATTAAATTACCTATCCCCCCAAGGAAAATAATGACTCAGTAAGTACTGCTATTACTTACCTTAACTGGTATAAATAACACTTTAAAAAAGTAGGTTCTTAAACTTTTTTACCATACATAACAAATAAATAATAAGTTATTATTATGACTTTTATTAATTTTATTGTATTTATTTTAATTTGAACTAAAAATTACAACTGGATCTAAAATTGAATAATTTTCTTAACCAATAATATAAATTCAATTATTTTTTTTCCAAATTTCTAAAGACATATGTTATTCTCTATATCATTAAACCTAGTACAAAGACAAAAATGCCTTTATACAGATCAGACAGTGTTGTTACTGTCATTTCAATCCCGGATACCTACATTCGATCTGGAAATACAATTCAGTGAGTACGTTTTATTACTACACTTGTTCAATTTACATGTTAAATGCTTTATCTCTCATCAAAACTATTTCGCTTTTACCACAGGGACAAAATTCCTTTGTGTTAAAGGTTTAGGTATTGTAATTATGTAAATGTGCACATTTCTGTAGGTATCAAACACAATATTTATCAACCCCAACACTAGACTGTCTAAATTAATTGTTGACATTGTCCGCTTTTACTAATAAATCATTGTCACTTTTTATCGAGACCCTCAACTTTCAATTATCCTTCATTCCTCGTCGAATCTATTTTGCCCTTTTTCCTGTTTTTATAACAACTGAACCACAACCTTCCTGTCTACATTCTTAAATTTTCTCCCATTTGTCCGAATGTTATCTTTGGGTTTAGTAAACGTGCACTGAGAGAAGTATGGTATGTTTTTGTGCCTATCTTACATCAAGGATTCCAACCCAACTTTACGACAAACAGTTGTAACTACTATCATATGATCCTTCTCAAATGTTTTTGTCACATGAAGTGTTGAAGCTTTTAGCAAGTCGTAAAGTCCAAAGAACATTATTAAAGCTTATTATCTATGATATATTTGCAGAGGATATTAAAATTAATCCCCATTAAATTAAGTGAAGCAACGAGACATTTATATTTACATTATGTAAACGATTATTTATTTTGAATCCCACTTGAAACATTTATTCATAAGATTTTAATAGAATTTGATATGTATATAAAAACTAAAGAAAAAAAAATATGTACGCAATTTATGTAACTCGTGTTTTAAATCGACTGAAAGCACAGAATATGTTTTAAATCCAACTTTAAAAACGCGCGTGTTTTAAGTACCCGAGAAACGTCTAAGTGTAAATGTCACCTTTTTAATTATTGATCTGACAGGTTGTTTCAAAAGCTTCATGCAAATATTCAACAATATTAACATTTGTGAGTGAAAAGTACAGTTGGTATTGTTTGAAATATTAATACTTCGTTTTCTAAATCGGAGGAAGTGCTGTTCAAATTCTCGGTCAATGAAGTTGCACTTCCATTAATGACACTCGTAATAATGTTTGAAACATTCTTCTTATTGATAATACTCTCTACAATGTAACCAGTCGCCTCAGCTGCTGATTTCCATCCTACAAGTCATTGGACTTAATCTATTATCATCTACTAGTCGCCATAATGGTAGCGGACGTACGTCAAAACGCATGTCCATTGTATTTCTCAGAATCGTCCAGTTCAAGATAACGTGCAATTTGCAAGGGAGACGTTCCAAATGTATTAATACCAATCACTTGATTGGTGCAATTTCCCTTATCATATCGTAAGAAAACTCGGTCTGTACTTACATTTTGAGAACGCAATGATAACTGTTTCAACAAACGCACATAACTAATTCCATCATTACCTGCAACAGTAAAACGTTGAACCTTCACTGTCTTAGATGGTCGCATAGAAATAAGCAATACGCTTCCTTCTTTCTTGATGTCATGTAAGCGTAAGTCGCAAAATTCACAACTTTTACAAGAGCCAAACATATCGCAAATCGCTATCACCTTCAAAATTCGCGATTATGCTTTACTATTTAAGTAATCAATGTTACAACTCATTTTTAAACAATATACAATCAGTACAGTAATTACAAATTAATCTTTGTTTTTCTCATTTTTATGACAACAAAAGTATAGGTACTGATGTCACATCACATCAATAAAAAAATAGTTTAAAGCATTCGTTCTTTAAAACACATGCTCTATTTCGAGCGCGACGGTGAAGCCGAAAAATGGCGAGTGTTTTAAAGACCTTAATATCCACTTATACTTTAATATACCCATGAAATTCATTCATACGTCAGTTATAATGTCAGTTATTTGCTTTAAACGTCCTGTGCATGGATGACGTATGTTGTTTATTTTTTACTTATACTGATATATAATTTGCAAGCAACCGTCTGGTGCGTGAGCTAATACACTAAGATATCTATCTAAAATAGCGTGAGTTTCTGTCATGTTCACTAAGTTTTCTTAATGCCACTTTTCCGGTGGCGTCAAGAGTTCCTAGTAATGGAGTTCTATATTTAATTTTAAATTAGCACCGATAAAGGACTTATTTATGAACATTAGGAGTCTAGGTTTCGCTAATTTTATTCAGTGCAAAGCAAACACACTTAACACGTTCAAAATTTATGTCATATAACTGTTATAAATTTTACCATATATATCACCGCATTCTTCTGTTGAATATTTTAATTTATATGGATTTAAATGAAGATAAAATATAGTCGTTTTTAAGATAAATGATAAAATATTGCTATGTAACTGATTTGGTGAATAATTGGGTTCATTGGGCGAATTTAATTGAAGCTTATTAATTATGTATTATCGAATAAAATATTCCAATTCTGATGAATTACCGACGAAGCTACATTGGTCGACGTTACACAAAGGAAGTATTTGGAGTAGAAGAGTAAGTAACTGTTCCTAAAGGTCAACGTATGCAGAATTTATAGCAGTTAATAGAAATAAGTTGTTTTATTTCTTTTATGTCCCAAAAGTAAATGAAGAACAGCGAAGAAGAAATGGAGAACAGCAGATGGAATGAAGGAAGATTTGGAAAACAAATAACATCGGGCAACCATCATTGGTTTACAAGACAAAAGAAATTAGAAGTAAGTAATTAAAAAGAGATATGAAATGGAAGTGAAGATATTAAACAATTGTATAGTAAGGCAAAAGACAAAACACCAAGTCGTTGAAGAAAATGTAGAGTGAAATTGACAAATTCTAAATCATACAACGATATCAGAAGATAAAGAAAATGATTTCATCGATGGCCTGCGAGACCCTGATTCCAGTTAAGCATTAAGGTTAACTGGGCATGAACATATTTCCGAAGCTTCGACCCGGGCGCTGAAAATCGAAGCCGCTCTGCAAATACCTAGATGCGGTCAAGGCAGGTCAAGGCAACGAAAGTTTCGTAAAGGTTGTTGAAGAGCTAACGAGATTTATTGAATAATTCTTAGGACAGAACCGTGTTGATTTTACTATATCCAGTAGAAGATCAATCCAATTTTGGAATTGCGGAGAAAAAGGGTAGCTATCTTAGGAATGGATGCCCTACGAATACCTTCAGTTTTGATAAGATAAAGCTTGGCGAGGGAACAATTCGCTATGAAACTGTTCAGGCAGAATTCATTTCCAATAAAATTAATGATCAGCAAGAACTGAAAATTAGGAAGAAAGCCGTAAACTAAAATAAAAATTTTAAAGCCGAATGCTAACTACTGGATAAAAATATATTGGACATAAGGTTGAATAAAATAGAAATATCATCATTGGAATATCGATTACAAAACAAACACAGAAATTTTAGAATATAAATTAAACGAAGCAACAGAATATGACTAAAAATTATGGTACAGAGCCATCCTGAATGTTACAAATAATATTTTTGTTAAAGGATAGAGTCCCATTTTCAATATAAAATGAATAATTTGTTTATCGTTTATGTAGTTTGACTCGTCGCGCCGCCGTCGTTTTTGTTTTTTCTCATTGAACAAAATAAATATTGAAGGATAAGCCTAAAGTTGTGTTTCAATTCAAACTGTTGGTAAAATTCACATGCATCATCCATATAAATAAAATGAATTGTATGCGGTTTAGTTTCCAGGTAAAACAGTTAATGGTTTCCATTTCCTTACTATTCAGGTAATGCGACATAACCATACATTATTATTATGATAAGGGTTGATGCGCTGAGGTAATGTTGTTACATGCACTATTGCCTAGCCGATATCGTGCCAGTAGAATACGGATTTAGTGATGCATTGCTGCTGCCGTCAAGGTGACACCCTAGATGTATCGAGCGAGCACGGTCCCGTCAATCCTGTCCAGCGGCGGTTTTGTCACGAGAAGAAATATTCGCAGCCGTATCGATTTTCATTTTATTGCAGGTCTACATAAAATGAAATATATGTAGAAACCTAGTGGTTAGTCTAAATGCACTGTTGAGCGAATAAACTATTGACATATTGTAACTAAAAATTTATAAACAATGTAAATATAATAGTTCAACACAGACGTGGTATCCACATAGACTTACATGACAGATAACAGTGAATATCGACTAAAGATAATATCTATTACTTTGATCTAGATATCAAATAAGATCCTACAGCGTGTTCAACGTTGACCAACACCATTTTCGCATTCTGGAAAGCACTAGTTGAATATATATGTTTCATACAGTATTCATTTGAATAACACCTTACTAATGTAATTATAAATATAGACAGTACCAGTAACTCGAAAATATAAGAATTTGTTTTTAAAATAATATTGGTCTTTTCGGTGTTTAACATAAAATTAGTTGTGTTATGTTTTGAAATACAATGCAATTTAACTTGCAAACAAGATGAATTGATATTAAATTCAAATCAACAGATAAGATATTGGAAAACAATTACTTATAACTTTTAACACTACTTCTTTACGTATTTGAATAGCTTCGCCTATTTTCTCTTTTATTCAAAGTGCTTTGGTTGTCCAGAGTTGGCATGTTTAGTGAATCTGAAATATAGTACTGGTAATTACTTTAGTAACAGTTTGCATTTGACCTAAATTTAGCCTTAATTGATGGAATACATATTATTATAGATTATATTATTTATTTTAATATTAGAAAATTGATTTTCAAAAATGTAAATAAATGTGTGATTTGTTGTTTTCTATTCCTTGTAACTTTATGCATTTTGATATTTTTCTTATATACACTGAAAAAAAGGCCAGTAACTTTACAAATATACTTTGTAAAAATATCCTTATAATAGTCTTAAAATAATTCTAAAAATAATGATGATATTACACTGACGATTGCAATTTTACAAGAAAACTGCCAATATACAACAAAACCGTAAACTGCATATGTAATTATAATGTAATATGTACATTTATAGAATATATTGTAATACATTTACAATTAGCAATGTGAAATCCACTTCTACATTGTAAAATTACGGAACATACCAAATTTACTATATAATTGACTGTAAAAATATGCTTAATTTGTGTGTGAAGATACTACTAATTTTAAAACGCACTGCCACTAACCGTTGAGAGCGTTGGGTGGTGACGCCTTCATTATTTCTTGCTTCATTTCGATGAATGCAGCGTGTACCTAGGACCTAGGTACTTACATAATTAATTTAGTGAGTAGTGACTAACAATATAATCATATCTAGAGTGACTAGTGAGTGCTTTTATTACAATAAGTAGTTTTGTCTTGTGTTGCTTATAACATAACCTATATGAGATAACGTAATAGGTATGTATTTTATACAGAATTATTAAAGCAAAGGAACAATGGTATTTTTGCATCTACAAAAATCAAATACCAACTGCAGACTAAACTCTGTTCATCTTACATATAAACAATATATTATTTTCTACGTTAGAATTATATTTAAATTGTAGGTACCTATATTACACATTAGATCTCGATTGAATATTATAAAATATTTATTTCTTTTTATGTTTACATATACAAGAAACTTTATTATTTGATATATACAATATACGGATTTACTTTGTTTTATATGTTTTGTATAACGTTAAGTGTCATGTTTTGTAAAAATGGCCTAAATGTACAGGTACCAAATTAAATAAAAAATATCGAAAGACCTTAATATTTTATTTTTCATAATCTAACTATATTTATTCTAACATTATAAACTCTTATTCAAAATTGCATAACATACTAGAAAAAATAGTAAAATTAATGTTGGATCTGTGAAAGCAGCAGCAGCAATTTTTGTAGTCGACAATAATATGAGCCATTACCTACGTTTTTACTAATCTATCAAAAAGTAAAATATATTCGTTATATTCGTAGCGTACCACTTAGGTGTACCTACATGTTTTTCTCACTTCAAAAAATTAAACAAAATAAGGTAGTTAAATTATTGAAGATATAATAGGTAACTGTAACTACGGATTAGCTAACTGAGCTGAACTTATATAATCGGTTAGTAATAGTATGTTTTTCACACAATTTGTGCAAAAATGTTTAATAGAACGAATATTTAGTTTAGAAGATTTTTCTTTTAAAATAACATCCTGATCCAGTGATGTTATTGAGAAACTTACAGAAAAGCCTGACATGATTGTTACGTAAGGTAAGTAATAATTGTTAATTCTGGAATTACTATTCAGAAAATTTATTAGGTATCTATGTCAAAACACTGTTAGAGATTTCGTGTGATATATACAAGATGCCATTAAAGTAACTTTCTTAAAATTGACTGTAGGGGTTTGGGTACTTTTAGGAGGTTTCTTTTATTTGCGGAAAAGATAGAGAAAACAATAGTATAAGTGTCACGGAAAAAGTTTTTGAGAAAAGTTGAATGACGAATATTTCAATTCAATATCTTGATTCGTTTTGATACAATACATTTGTTAATTTTAGGCTTTTTCTATGGTATTCTATATTTTTTATTTCTGAAAATATTTGTACTCTCTAATGAGATTACTATATTCAGCTTTTTGTGTAGAATCTAGTGGCTTACACAAACTTGTAAAAAAAAATAATAACATCCTATACATTTTTTGATATGAAGTTTTGTACTTGATACGTATGTATGCATAAACATATTTTTAAGTTATAAATATACTAGCAAATTCTTTTTGTAAATAAATATTGCGAAAATATTCACGTAAAATGAAATAAATTACAAGTTGAATAATAATAAATTAAAACACATATGTTTCATTAAAAAAATATGAAAGTAACGGAAAACTAAAAGTGATAAAAAAAGCGTAAGCCGCTGAATATGTTTATAAGTAGAAAAGTTTCACAGTTATCATAGAGAACGGCCAAAATTGAAAAACATCACGTAGGTATTTTTTAAACAAATCGAAATGTTCTTCAATTCAACTTTTCTCGAAAATTGAGCCCGAAACAGCTGCTTAACTTTTTTCTGTCTTTTCCAAAAATAGGAGAAACCTTCTATAGGTACCTAAGTGTCCAAACTGGACCATCCTGTACAATAAATAAAAATTACATTGTAGTTATAGTGAAAAATGTTTTATTACAATGTAATTATACAATTGATTGTAAAGTTACTTTGTACTTTTATAAGTAATTATATAAGTTACATTGTAAAAATTTTTGTATTGTAAAATTACAAAGTAATATTACAGTTACTAAACGGAAAATTACATCGTAAAATAAATTTACAATGAAATTTTACAGTTTAATTGTAAAATCACAATCTATAAGAAAATCACAGCAATAATGAATGGTAAATAAATTGCCATCTATTTTTACTGTAATTATTTTTTACAGTGTATTATTTTTAGACTATCTGACCTGTTGAATATTGTGAATAAATAGATATACGTTATGCCCATAAAAAATATAGGCATATAATTATAGATTTAGAATGAAATTTACTTAATAATAATTATTAAAAACAGGGTGACTTATAGTTAACATGCCATCAACTGAAACTTGATCTGCATCAGTGACTCTCACAAGACGTTCTGTTGTCTCAACTTGTACGTGATTTTTTTTACTTGTGACTTCTCCACCATGAATTATATTTCTTGCTATCTCAATATTATAAGTCACCGATTCTCCTATGTTACTTTCTGCTATTAGCATCATTAGCTTCATTTAGAATGTCTGCTGGCACAGTAATATCCTCATATGCACGCATAATTTCATCATTTCATGAAAAATGTTCCCACGCGTTAGATGTATAATTTTCTTGATAACTGCAAATGTTTATATTTACTCGAACTATAGCAACGCAACCTGCCATCTATGTTGATTTGCATTACATGCATGACCATAAACCAAAGTAGCCGGTATTGTGTTAATATTTTTTTAATATTTCAATGGCAGGATTAAATAAAACGCTATACAGCACTTGTGAAGAAACGAATTTGCTCACTTATGTACTTTTTGCACACATTCTTAGTTTTTTCACTAGTACTGTAATATACCATTTCTGTGATACCGCCACTGCAATGGACACATTGAGAGAAATACCATTCTGGATATATTTGAAATCACATACTTACAAGAGGATCATCACATTTTTTTTTGCTTTGGGTTTACCGCGTCTACACACAGATTAACCCCCTACCACCTACCTACCTACATTAATCAAGTTTTGATCACACTAACGAAAAAGTGATTGAATTTTAGAGTAGGTAATATGATTAAAATATGATGTGTTTCTAATAACAAATTTGTAAGCAGTCGGTATTAGGCATGTGATTGATTTTTCATCCATAACTGTTCAACACTATTGCAATGTGAGTATCAACATTAATTGGTAATGGTTCTCTCAGCACCAGTCCTCAAGTAAATCTTTATATTTCTGTAATTTCAAGCAATTATCAGTGGAATGTAGGTACTTATATGTATTTAAAAAAAAATTAAATCGCCGACAAAAAGCATGTGACTATAGATTTTAATAATCACTGACAGACTAAATAAAAAGGAGTAGACTAAGGTTAGATCTGTGGGGTACACACAAATATCCAAGAATATATTAGATTTAAAACCATTGTATGAAACATACAGTTTATCTTGCGAAAGATAAAATCGAAAAAGACTTAGTAAAACTGTAACGAAATTTGTTCGTAATTTGATTTTTGGACCAGAATGAAGTGCACTATTGAAGTTTCCGAGAAACTCGTTAAAACTGTAACATACTGTAACGACGACAACGTTTCAGTATCCAGCTGATAACCTAAAAGTAATATTAGTCATAATAATGATGTGCATAGCTAGTGGGTTTCATTTTTGTCTAGTTTTCCTTTGATGTTTGTGAGTGTACATAAATAAAAGTGGAACAATTTATAGTAACCATAACCCAACTGCATGACATGTTAATTTACGGCGAATCTAGGAAAAACTCTCTGACTACTAGACGTTTGTATGGTAACCGCTTCTTGCAAGAATCAGAAGTCATTTTAAACACTTAAGTACCTATGTTTAGGTGTACCTATTTGTAATTATTATGTATAAATATATAACAATCCTAAGATGGTACGTGAGTGATGTTGTCACTTATTCAAGACCTGTTTGTTGTTGTTTCTAACTTATTATATCGTCACCCCAGAATTATATTGTTCGCAGTGTGGCACGAACTTCTCTGTGGACGAGCCGGTGTCCACATTGCTAGTGCCCTGATTAGAATACTAAAGGAAATAGTTGGACAATCCTCAACTTAATACACTTATTTCAGATGGTCAGATAGTTGTGTGCCACAAAATAAAAATTGGATAATGTCCTTTGCTTTACAGAAATTTATTTAATTCTGGCAAGCAAAGAACATAAAAGTGAGATCAAAAATTCGGGGAACCAGCCCATGGCAGCGTCCAAGAAATAGATAATGCTCACAGTTGTATAGAAAGGTGTATACGCAATTTAGAAGTTTGGTCCCTTTTAACTTTAATTTGTCTCCTCCTGCCAATGCCAAAATCGTGGAAACTTAAATTTAGAATAATCCAGATTATTTTGACTATCAATCATTTTCAGCTCGATATTCGTGTAATTTAATTCCTTACACAAAAGCGCAACATTTAATATATGAAAAGGACACATTACGGAGAAATAAAGACTGCTAAGCTAAAATATACAAGAAGAATAAATCTTAAGACGAAGGTATCGCTTCCGGATAACATCCCCCAAATACCTAAGAAGAATGTTAATATACCCGAACAGAAAAGAAGCATTTGGTTGAGATGCTTCCTCAAATGTCAGAAGAGGAAAGACAGTTCTACAGGGCTTTATTAGGGTTGCATAAAAAACTTATTTTTGTTCGACATTAAAATATCTTTTTTTATATATTTTTAAGTATTAACAATATTGTGTGAAACTAACTACTCTGTGGACTAAAGCATACCTAGATGTTTGGTATCAGTGAGCATACATATGACTTCATTGAGAAGAATTGTAGAAGTTTGATTTATTTTAAAATATCTACAGTAAAAAAAATCAAAATATCTTGTTCTATATCCCCATATTTCTTTACCAAATCTGAAAATAAGGCATTTTGTTCTATATCCATTTATAAAAACTCGTTTTTATGATTTCTTATAGCTCTCTTGTAGACTAAAATAACTAAATTGTAACATTACTTCATATTTTGAGACACTGGACTTAATTCCACATCTCTTTATAATATATGTCAATGTATGATCGCCGTACAATATTTAGACACGATTTCCCAAAAGTAGCAGTTTGGAGTATAGAACATTATAATTCTGGGGTGACGATATGGCAAAATTAAGACACTCATATTCCGGACACCTTGTATATATGATGTAAACCTGTCACTTTATCTGCTGAAATACTCCATATACACTATTACACATACATTGAAATAAATACAGTGCCATAGAATTTTAAAAATTTTAGACGTCCAAATCATGAGATACAATAATGTAATGGCTTCAATACAGTATTGTCAGGCTGGTATACTCTGTTAAGAAGAAATCATATTACTGGTTCTTGTTGCCCACAATATTTTGCCCGGGTCTCCCCTACATCATAAAAATATTGAGGAGGATAAATTATATTGGAATTGTGAAAACTTGCTTAAAATAACACTTTTTCCACTTTTCCGCAGACGTCTCGAAAAGGGCACTACTCGTAGCTGCGAATTTCGTGAATCATAAGCCGTTAATATTTTATGTGTTGGGAGGGTTTAAGAACCGTCTCTGTTCGCATCACCGTCGACGTCGGCATCCTTCTCCTTTAGCAATAACAGCGTCAGGCGTCGGGCAGGACGCGGTGATTGATGTATGCAAGAAATGTAACCGTGCTTTTCGCCTACACTGCCGGCATCGAGCCGTTCGTGTCTCAGGGATGTGTGAATTATAACGCGTCTTTCACAAACCTAATGACCTATTCGTCTACGTAGGGAGACAGCACAATCGATTAGTTTTCCAATTTTTTGGTTTTGCTGATAGTAAAACCGTTTAGATGGGTCGGAGCCCGGGGACGGATGAGTGGGTTTGGTAATTTTTCGCTCATATAATAAACACGTATTCTGACGTACGGCGATCAATCATCTCCTTCTCTTGGAGGCGTTTGCATAAATTGTGACCTGAATTTTTCTTTTCCTTTTATTTAACTACGAGTGGTGCACATTTCACTGCGCGAATGTGGAGAAACTTCCCAGAATCTTAAAATGGTTTACATTTTAAGAATTACTTAGATGAATATAATCCGAAGCATCAACTATGCAGGCACATTATTGCAAATTCATCGAATCCAACTTTTAAAACTTTTAATAAAATATATTTCATAGCAGAGCTTTTTTAATTTTTTTCCACCCATGTAGTAAAAATTCATACTTTATGAAAACATAGATGACATTTTATCAGATATTACGTAAATACAAAAGTAGTATTAGCTACTACTATAGATAGTGGAGCGCGGAGTTTAACAGCCGTCGTCAGTTTACGAATAAACATATTAATATGTTCCCATGTTCACAGAAAATATATCGCAACATATTACTATTGCCAAATAGTAAGATTAAGTCGAGGATAAAATAGTTTTATAAATTAAGATAGCACGTAAAAGTAACGACACTTACCCGACAAATCTTAGTGTTAAAATAAGGTTTCCGTGGTATATTGAAAGTGGTTAAAACATATTATTACGTGCTTTTTTAAGTATTCTGTAGTGAAACGGCGACGTTTATCACTTAATATTAACTTGTGTAGGGAGAATGACCGTTCTACGTCTGTTGTTGACAACAGACAGTATGGAAATTGTTGAGGCATGAACTATATATTAATAATAGGTAACCCGGCAAACGTTGTTTTGCCATATGAATTATTTCTAGTGAATACTTTGGCAGTTAAATAAAAAATAACTAACTTATTGTAAGTGTGTGGAGATGTGGTATATGACTAAAAGAGGAATGGAGCACAGTAAACGATGACGGCCTATAAGAATAACAAAACATAAAACATTAATTTTTTTAATTATTTCGCGTGCCTGCAATTTTACTTGTTTGACAGCCCAAATTAGTCCCTTTACGCCTTGTCGGCATTGTTCACTGTACAAAAAAATAGCTATATAGTAAAACAATAGCCGTTGTTGGCGGGAGCTCGTGACACGTGTTTGAGGTTATGTAGATCACTTAATTAACTAATAATGAGAATTACACTTAAAATTAATAATTTTATTACTTATTGATGAAATAGGAAATAAATAATTATGGCCCAGCAAATTAATAATAAATTTACTTGAGAATTACACTTAGAAGGTAAAATGATAATTGTAGACGTCACTATTATGCTCCATTCATACACAATAATAATGGTCGAAAACTCTGTAGGGAGTGAGAGAAGGCTTATTGTGAGAGAGACAGGAGACCGGCTTCGTTTTCATCCCTACTGCGTGCTGTTTACTGGGTGAGAAGTGACACCGGTAGATGCCTGGCGGGGATAACTGATCTAGTGATAATCGATCAGTTATCGACCAGGGTTAAAAATGATATATCTATTAGCTAAAACTTTGCATATATTTTCCAAAATGGTGGTGTTTTTTCAGCACACTTTGAATTTTTTCTTTTATCGTGCTACTGACTAGACGTATATTATTTGCATGGTATATGTTTTTTGTACATCATCAATTATGCCAAATTGTTCATCTAGGGATAGTCCATGTGATTCCAATTTCCTTATTGTACTAAGAAATTATAGTATCTATTAATATAACGTATGTAATCGCGAATATTTTGATTCTTCAGTGTGTATATGGCGCTGCTGGCATTGGAATTAAATTTACACATAACAACTTTTATGCTATCGAAATGTTTATCATAATACGCTACGACTTCTAACCAAGTACCCCATCTAGTTATAACTAGTTCGGGAAGCAGAGGTATGCCTAGTAAAGTTTTTATAAAAACGACCCTTGTTGTAGGCGAATTAATGATTTTTTATTTCAGTTGACAACAATTTTTGAGTTAACAGTTACTAATGATATAGCTACAAGACGATATTAACATTATTAGATCAAAGTAAGGCATTTGAGTGTATATTTTGAACTTTTGTTATCAAAACTAAGTTATATTGGTTATGCAAAGAGTGAAAATATATATTAACTAATTAAGTTCGCGATTGAAGCCAATAATAGAAAGTGGTGCTCCACAAGGTAGCATTTTGGGACCAATTTTTATATTTGATTCACTAAATGCAGTGAAGAATGGAAAGTTACGTTTGTATGCAGATGAAATCTTGTTTAGCAAGCACCATTGTGAAAACAGTTGAATTAATAAATTGTGATTTGGATAAAATTTATAACTAGTGTAATAATAAATCCAAATAAATTAGTAGTTATGTGCATTGATCCTGAGCCTGTTAGAGATGAAATATGTGTTAACAAAATTATTATTGACGCGCTAGACACGGGTATCTTCGGCAGCAATTTTGCATGTTTATCAAGTGGCATTCTACAAACTCAAGTGTCTGTATTATTTAAAATTTAACCTAACTGAATATATTAAATTATAAATCATTAAATATCGAATATTGTTGCATGGTATATTATTGTTTTGTTGGGAAAAAATGTTACCACATATTCCGGAGGCCAAAATATGATGATCTAAATCAATCCTATCTATATATATCCTAGTCCAAAATTTTATAGTTTCCGAGATACAGGGTGTTGAAATATAATTTCATTTTAATTCTTTTCTCAATAACTTTTTCATAAATTGTACTAAATACATAAAATTTGATAGAGGGGAGTTTTATGACACAAAAAGATTAAATATGGCTTTAAATTTGCTGGCAATTGTAGAGGGCGCCACCTACACTACTTCACATGCATGGAAATCAACATAACTTTTTTGTACCCTGGTGTATTGATGTTTTAATCAATATAATTCATATTATTTGATATAATTTGATATAATTATTGGCAACTCTTTATGACAAAACTAATGAAATTCAATGTACAAATTATACTATTATATGCTTTCCAATTGCTTCCAAGGTGTTATAAATTTCATTCCAAAATGTGAATATTAACTAAAGGGTTTCTCGGACTATCTATAATTAAAAACATAATTAATGTTGTACGAAAGTTCGACTTACCTTGTAGCCGGACCTATTTGTACTACAACTATAAACTTTCATGACAACTATTTTTTCCATGTAGAGTGAATTAGACTAAAATTCGAGTAACTTTACCTGAAATTAACTTTACTAAGATAACAATAACGTGTTCATAAATTAAATTGACCTCCTCAAACAAAAAATGTTTGTTACGTAAATCATATACATAGGTATTGAATCTGATACAATTCTGCATTAAACTCCAGCAAATGCATTTGTGCATCTAACACTTTAAGCTTCCGAATACGCTCCTTGAAGAAAATGGTTTTCAGAATTGCCAATTAAAATGTTTCCGTTTGAATGTTGGAGGAGAGAAGACAGTTAATTTTTTTTTTCAGAACAATCGTTAGTTCTCCGAATGATTATGCTTGCGACATTATTTGATAGAAGGGAAATTAAAATACCTTTTATCCAGACAACTGTAAAAGAAATGAACGAAGTCAATATAATTGATTACCTTATTTAATTATCTGTCAGTTAAATAATCCTGTAATGATTGCATAATATCTTGTTCAAACTTATTCGCTTCTTATATAGTTTTAATGTTTTCGCTATTATTCTACTCCCTGAAAAAAATAAAATTAATTAATTTCATTATTATACCTTGTTCGAAAAGGGTAACCCAAGGGTTCTTTTTATTAAATTATTTTTGCCTGGCCAAAAATGCACACTGAAAAAAAAGCAAATAGAGGAAATACAAATTTATTTCATTATATTACGCACTTCGTATGCAAATAGTTTACGTTTCAAGTAACAATCGGTTTTTAAAAATGCATCTACTCATTTAAAGCACGGTTATAACACATTTTAATTTTCTAAATTATTTTTTTGTCATATTTCTTCAAAATTTGTTTAATTTTGATTTAAAATAGAGAAAGTAACTATGTGTAATCCTTTTTTTATATAGTGAGTGAGATAAATAAATTTATTTAAAAATTAGATGTTTTTTGGAAAATCGCTTGGAGCCGTCAATTTTCCATGAAATTTTTAGTGCTATTTATGTAATATACTCTATATCTATATTTAACCGTTTTCGAAAAAGTGGCATCTGAAAATCAACATCCACATTTCGACAATCGCCACCTGATTTGGTTCGACGAGTACAAAATTAATTTAAGTGAATGTTTTAATAGCCGCTGGATTGAAAAACGCGGACTAGTAGAGTGGTCTCCAAGATCACCTGATCTTCCACCCATGGGTGACTTTTTATGGGGTTATTTAAAATCCAAGTTTATGCCAACAGGCTTCGAAACATCAAATACTTGAAAAACTAAATGAAAATTGACGGGAACGTATTAAATAATGTTGTAAGGTGATTTTGTACATAGGCTTGCGTATTGCCAAGATACCAATGTACTGTATACATGAAAACTGGTTTAAAAAATGCGCAACTGATAAAAAAAATTGACAGGTTCGAGCAATGTTTCAAAAACGCTTGATTCTTAAATAAATTTATTCACTAATATGTAAATATATCTAGAACTTCAAAATGCCTTTGTTAGAATGAAAATAGGTAACTGATAACTTGAGACTGTGGACCAAGGTTAACTGATATATTAATCAGGTTTGTACGACCCTCTAGCTAACTTAGGAATTCACTAAGGCCAGACTGCAACACAGTATCAGACGAAATCAGCGACATAATTAAAGTCTATTATGAAGACAACACTTGACAGGTGTACCTTTCTCAAACGTTGTTATTTAGTGGGAGAATATAATCTTGAAAATTAACTAGAGATTTATTTAGTAGTTCATATTAAAAAAACACCCCCCATACTTGTAGAATTACTAGAGCGTAATAGGCATATTATATGTCACATAATTTGTGTCACTGTTTTCCATAACATTTAACTATAATCTCATATTTTCTAGTTTAAAACGATGCATTTCATATTATCAATTTTTCCTTGAAAACGTAGGGAATTTTAAGTTGGGAGAAAAAGAACTGTAGTATGGTAAATCCCAAATACTTTGAAGCAAATGGTACATTGCCGCATTATATTGAAAGGACCACATGCATTGTCAAATAACACCAAAAAAAACAAAAAAACACACACCTACAAGTCTACGTATTTCGAAAAAAATTGAGGTACTAAAAATAATTTATTCTATATTCAGTAACGGTTCCATTTAGCGTTCGTCAAAAGTTCCCGCCGTAACAATCCTGAAAAACGGTGCTAGAAGTGATCCTGCTGAATCTAATGTAGCTTTTCCTAGTTCACAATGTATAGGTACGTTGTGAGCATTATTTATCCCAGAAACATAGCTTCATCTGTAACAGTAACTCGCACTAGCACTAAATCGGGAATTTGTAACAACCATTCACCAAATCTAAACCGTGATGGATAATCCATTGGTACTAATGCTTGGACACACATGATAAAGCTAAAGTTTGAGTTTCGTATACCCAATATTCATATTATAATACATCTACAGATTTGTCTTATAATTCTATGAGGATTTTCTTGTATAATATCTAAAACTACTGCTGTAATATGGTATTACAGGTTCGTTAAACCATCACAGTAAAGAAAGCGACCATGTCTACAGGAAAATGTTATGCATTCAAGTGAGAAACAGCAAATGCATTTTGTCTTGCTTCATCACAAATTAAAACAATATCCATTAATTCAACATTACTATACAACTGAACCATCACTAAATTAACCCCATTATAAATACATTATGACATCAAAATCGCAAAAATAGCCAGAGTAAACTTTGTCCACGTAGATGCAAAATTTGCGAAATATGCGCGAATTATTTAATGGCGGGAAAAGCCTCGACTTTTAGTGAATTTCGCCAAAATCACATTTTCTATTATTTTCATCAAAAAACTGTCTTTGGCTGTCATGATAGATTATCAGAAACACAAATCAAACTTATTAACCCCATATTATGAAAATAGCAACAATTTTATTGTTTTGTAAAATTCGCAAAAAGATGAGTCTTTGCCGTCATTAATTATTTAAATCAAAAATTGCGAAATTCGCGTGAATAATAATAATAATATCTCTACCCCTCATTCTAATCACTAGGATTAGCGAAGAAATCAGAGACTTATGCGGGAGAGGGGGCGGCATATTATTATTAAGCAGGCTGCATTTGCGCCCAGGTACTACTTACGTTGGCAGGCCCTAACCACCATTCAGTGCAGAAATTACGGAAGTCTGGGTAACCTCATTAATTTAGGGGGTGGTCAAACGCTGACCGGTATCAATCGCTCAGATTGACCCAAACCAATATTCTTCTACCCTACCATATCCGCAGAGAGGATGCCAGTCCCCTCCACGAATATAGCTGATCTACGGTCTACCGGCCACATTGATTCAAGTATTGACGGCTTAAACAGCTCAACCACTGACCAATATATGAATGAATATTCATGAATTTTAGACTACCTGGACGGTGTGGAAAAACACTTTACAGCTACGTTGAAACTTTAAATATAATATGTAACATTGTTTTTTAAATTTGCAAATAGTGTTAAGTTTTCGGTGATATATTTTTTGGTGCATACTGCATATATCTCCAAAGCTTTTAGACAAGTTGAAAATTACCCATTTGTCTTTTACCTCCATTAATAATATTTCTGTAAATAAATATAAATTAGAGCAATAGCGTAAGTGTGTGGTCACAGAAGACGGTGCCAAAACGGTTTATATCAGCTTTACACTAGTTTAACGTCAACCGCCGTTCTGCGAGAGTAGACGACATTATGAAATGGTATCAGATAGTATTTATGACCTTTGTATTGCAGCTAATGTTCTCCGCGCTGGAACAGAGATACAGACATTTAGACAAATGTACTCGAATAGCGGAGTAGATTTCGGCTCATCCGGCAATCCCGTCTCAGTTTAAGAATAATGAGAATGTTATGGTGATGAGGCTACGGTCTACAGCCCGATATTAAGCTAGGATATTAGCGCTTGTGCACAGACCGGCCCGATAATCCTCCAGGTGGCACAAGTGATCAAGGTATTGTCTCGCGACATTATTACTTCAAGCCCGCCACTCATTTATAATGGTTAAATCTCGCTGGAAAAGGTTCGCCGACGTTTCAGGATTTATATTATATTAACGGCGAGTCTTTTGTGGAAAAAAGTTTTTCAATCCATTGTCGGATATTTACATTTCCATGAACAAGCTTAAATGTCGTGTATTTGCCTAAGATTAAGTGTCACTTCCTTCACTTTGTCGTATACAATGGTTTCTTTGTTTATTTTTCACAGATCTGAAAAACATTTCATCACGTGAATAAAATTAATTCCATAGCGTAAATATATTTCCATAAAATAGTTTAGATTGTCATTTCAGTATCGGAATGACAGTCTTTTAAGCACATGTGTTTAAAACAATCTTTCACATCGAATAATTGGAAATTAGGTAAACATATATTTTTTCTTCACTTCGTATAACTTCAATATTGGAAGAAGATAACACCTGCTGCTGGTGCACTGAATTTTTGGAATGAAAGTGGTATTTCCTTCTTCACCGAGAATTTTCTTTGCTATAGTCTGCTTGTTTTGTATGGAATGTTCTATTTACCCCTCTGCCACAGAAGTCGAAGGCCAACTTCCATGGCTCTTGAGAATCGATATGTTGGCTGCTGCATCTGCAAGGAAGGTTGCAGAACATCGTCTAAAGCAGTACCCAGTATACTCAGTAACAATGGGTAATCTAAGAAATTCGGCAGTCTTTTTAGGAATTGAACCTTTGTTATTTATACCCATTGCTTGCGTAGTACATTTTGAATTCCTGTACGTAATAAAAAATCGGTTATAATCAATGGTGGATGGATGTAGACTTGCATATTTGCGGAAAATTTCAAAAAAATTAACTTCTTCTATATCTCCCACTGGTATTGTAAATAATCTAGGAACATTCGTTTTTGTATTGGGAATAGTCACTTTAATGAACGACTTACCATCTTCAATGTTATTTGTATGTAAATAAGTTAATTCTTCTCTACTACAGGCTCCAAATATACCAACAATCTAGACAACTTTTTGGAATAAGCACTTTTCATCATCTGCCTCTTTTATAAATCTTTCCTGTTCCTTGGAAAATATTCTGGATTTTTTGGATCTATAACCACTTGATTTCCTTTTGAGGATATAGGTATATTTTTTTGAACGAAAACGATAATAATCGGCATCAACATTTGTATCTATTTGCTGGCTCGTCTTTGTTTAACTCGTCAACAATATTGTCATTTCCGTAAATGGTACCGTTAAGACAATACCAAAATTCAGAGAGGGCTATCCAAGCAAAAGCTGCTATCCATCACCTGGGTAAAGCATGGGACAACGAAGGAATCATTTAGTATGAATTGCTTCAAAAGAACGCAACCATAACTGAGATTTATTACCAACAGCTTTATTAGATGTGCTGTCTTAATTGGAGAAAAACCTGGAACACATCACCTATGCTCATACTGTTAAATCACAAAAGTGGTATTCAGGAGTCTGGTTGGGATATTATTTTACAGTCGCCCTATTCTCCAAGTCTTGAACCTTCGACGAATCTTCTTACAAAATTACCTTAACCAAACATTCTTCTTCTTCGCTTCTTGAAACTTCTTAGCTTTAATTGCCAAACGACCCAATTTCTTCAGTTGTGGAATACAACTTGCTATTGGCATTTGTAAATAAAGAAAGAATAAGAGAGAATATATTCAGAATTAGTTCTTGTCATACGTTCATTAGTTTATATATTTTATATCTCAAAAAAAAATAATATTTGAATTCAATCAAAACGCTATGACTTTATAAATCGACCATCATAAGATTTTGACAATTTTCATTTAAATTGAATAAAAACTGGTAGTTTCATCCACACTGTAAAAAAATAATTACACATTTTATCACAAAAGAACATAATCCTGTGTTAATCGAGGTCCACACAGGATTGTGTATATTTTTACAAAATTCTCTATATGTAGTAGTGTGTTCAAGGTTTGACAGAATCCACTATTAATATATCATATGTTATGTATAACTTTTACACATTTCAGTGTTATTTTGTATGATTATAGTGTAGACTCTACACATTAACATGTTAATGTTATTGTATAATATTGATACAAAAGCTCGCCTTCGTTTTTACTTTGTTAATTATCTTCCTGCTTCGAAATTAATTTTTCTAATTATGGTCTTACAGTAAAAATCGAGTAATACATATTCCAATAAAGAACTTAGAATCAAACGTTCTAGTAAATCATATACAAGGAAACAACAAATATTAAACAAAAATGTATTTAGGCACCACATAATATTAGTTTACGAAAATTAACTGGTCGTGATTGAACATATCATTTTCTTTCATAAGAAGAATATGAAATTACAGAGATAGTAATCTAAAGCGTCAGAGTGAACTTTCAATATTTTAAAGAGTTACCTGCCTTAGTTTTAGCTTTATCGCAATTATCAGCAAATATTTGTTATAGTTAGGTAGGTACTTACCATTTTCTTTGAATAAACCTAAATTTAAATGTTCTCCAATTGAACACCGGAAACGAGAGTTAACTGAACACAACAACGCAATACGACAAATATGGCGTAGTGATGTGTGTGATGTAAGTTGATGTACTGTAGCTGCGCAGTTATGCTTAACCAGTCAGGAGTAGGCATATAGAACATAGAGGTGTGTTAATTTTACATGAAATGGTGTACTTTTAGCACATCATTGGTAAATATTACACAAATTCAGTATATTTTATTGTAATGCTAGCAATTTTAACACATTCTGTGTAAAACGTTTAAAAAATCATAGTGTGTAAAACTATTCACATGGAAATTTTACACATCATCCTGAATTAAACACTGGAAAATATAGCAAATCTTTTTCCAGTGTAATGTAAATAGAAGCAACTCGTGAAACGTTCTACGTTCTATTATTCAATGTTACTATTATTTTAAACTTTAGCAGAATTTTCAGTGTTGTAACGGTCGTGGGACTGTTACTTGTAGCACTGACGTTCTTTTATGGAATGCCAAAATGAAGAAGTTATTCCAATTTTGAAAATGGGTGGTACGTTCATGAAACAGCTCGAGTGCTTCATTATTATGAAGAGCGCATCGACAGTCCGTTGCACGATTGCAATAAATTTAGAGAAATTGTAAAACTTCTTCCGTAATAAGTCCCAAATTACTGTTCCTTTTAGGATTTCATTTCGGTTTTTATTTGTGCAATATTAATAAAACCCAAGTAAAACGTAGAAATATAACTAAACTCAACTGGAAAGAACCGTAAAAATTCCTTAAAATTTGAAAGTTTTAAAATAATGATACATTAAATTTTTTATGTGTCGGACTTTTAGAAGTTAAAGTTGGAAGGAAACTGAATCGTACACCCGCTTAGCATGTGCAATCGATAGGCGGCTCTTGGGAACCGGGATTCTCGAAGAATTGTGAATGAGACACGTGCTACACGACTTGGTGATCCTTTACTTCATTTGGGCTTAGGCTATTTGTGTTCCAAAATGTCTATCTACTTTTTCAATGTACTATCGGCAAGTTATTATATCAGACACACTCTTTCCATTATCCTTTCATGACATTCTATCTTTTTCAACATTATTTTCTTCTCTTGCAAACACGTAAGTATATACGCAGTATATGTAGAAAATTAAATTTGATAAAAACATGTATCTGATGCAATAAAATATCAGATTGAAATTTTACACTAAGGTGAATGAAATTAACACCTCGATATATTAGCAATTCTCTTATTTTCAGCTATAATATCCCGAGGATATTGATAATTTACGAAAGAGGCATTTGTCAATTTCAGAGGGCTATTCGGCCAGAAAACATTTTGACATAAAATCAAATAATCGCAACACAATAAAACAACTATTTATTTATTAAAAGTATAGCTGGTAAAGGTACAGTTATTCAAATTTAACGCATAATTAAATTGGCTATTTTTTTTACTATAGAAGAACTATTACCACGTACAGTGTTTATAATTATATGGTGTTGTTCTGGTCGGTGTTTAAGTATGGTTTTATAGAATTTGGATTGTTTGAGCAGTAATTTTCATCAGTTGTCTTACCACACCATTTTTTGATAATAAGGTAACAGCAGTTGACCTATTCAAATGGTTTGTTATATTTGTCTTTTACATTTGGGCCAGTAACGTCAGCAGACGATTTAGTCCATCCATTAGTAATAGTATTGTTTCCAACAGGGACATTGTCGTACCAATTATCGGTTTCCGTTTTTCAGTGTCGATTAAGTTTTAAGAACAGCCGTAGTGAAGTAATATATTGGTCTGGTTTTGATATCAGTTTATGAAAAAGACGTATGCACAGGACAGCTTTCACTATTGGCAACCAACCATTTACTATTTGTACAGCTTTTTGAACCCCCTTGGCAAATTTTATTGAACTCCGATTTATATTCAGTGCGACTTGTTAGAGCCATCGTTATTTTTGCCGATTTGAAAGAAATCCAAGAGACAGGCAACTGCTTCGCCTATTTTCCACGCTTTACAGGAGCTATATGATAGAATTTACTCATAAGATCTTCAGAAATATTTTTATCCTAGAGTAATATTATTCGGTTTACTTCTAACGACTTAACGAAACTGAACTGGTCTTATGTTTACATCGATCTGTTTGAAGTCTCTTCCTGATTGCATCGCGGTTATCTCGGACAGATTTACCTACCTAATACTATGAAGTTAAATGGGTCAAACATATTCTTATAGTCATTAAAGTACTTTGTTTGTAAAAGTTTGCACGAAACGTTCCACATAGTCTTTAAAACTGTTGCTTTTTTGAATTCTGTTCCATCTGTCTTCCTTATATTTACCGTCCAATCCTTTAGTATCAATGCTATTTCTTCTACACTTCTATGCTCATTTAGCTGTTTTCGTTCACAGCAAAACTCCATAAATATTCCCTACGTGTATTTGTGACTGTTTGTGGTATTTTTGGATTTTTTCTTTAATTAGCGCGTTAATAGATTGAAAATTTGCATACGCAATACTTTTGAAATTTATTTGAAATATGAAGCTGTCAACTTTAAACTTTATATTGATGTCATATTGACTGAAAACCCTGAATACTGTTATCAGTTAAATGTTTAAATGATTGGGTGACTTGTGTCACATGACAAAAAAAAAATAAATTGAAATGGCTCTTAGAACTGTGAAAAATTTTCATTATAATTTTTGTACTGAAGTGGCATACTTCTGCAAAAGGATTTTTCACGATATTAAGCAAACATAATAACAAACCTGTAGGTACTATTATCAGGAAAGTTAAACACAAATGTTGATGACACCTTTGTTTATATTGTATTATCTTTATTTGAGTGGCATCACAAAATTGATTGTCCGGAATTGCTGGCTCAATTGAGTTTATATGTTCCAAGGATTCACTCCAGGCAAAGTGTAACATTTTACTGTAAACGTTATAATACTAATATACTGCTGAAGTATTTTTCAAGTCAATCTGAATTGTTGCATTGTGCTAGGCAGGTATTTAATATATAATTATGGTAGAAGATATAAGTAGTTTTTTCTTGTAACTAAACTGTAGATATATCTCATGTATATATTTATATTTATTTGTATACTAATATTTGTATATGTGTGTTTGTGTGGATATTATTTAGTATTTCTGTTTTTTATTTTTTTTGCACACACTTTATTTTTTTGTTTATCTGTATTTGCACAGGTTTGTGCTTCTATTATAGCTAATTATATCTGAAACTAATTTATTGTATTCTGGCTAGTCCTGTAATTGGGTTTGCACCTGTTAAGCTAATAAAGTGTATTAATATTATTATTGAGGTAATACTTTTTAAATAATAAATATTAAAATAGTTTTTATATTCCTCAGAGTACATAAACTGGGACCATTTCCAATGTTTCCTTTCAAATTTATTTAAAACTGACGTAGAAAAGACAGCCAACAAAATAGTGACGGAATAATTAATTAAAATCGTCCTAGAGATATTTTTCATGAGAATATTATTAGAGCATTTATAATTTTTGTAAACGTGTGTTTAGAATTTTAAATTTCGAATAGTAATATAAGCCATTTTCAATATACACTGCATAATGTATAATTATACTCCGTTTAATGTAGTTTTCGAACAGTTCCATAGAACAGTGACAGGTCGATTAGCATAATTCATCAATTTATCATTCAAAGAGTAGGAAAACTTTAATAACATCCAAGGAATATGATTTAGGGGAGGCTTACTTATTTACACATTTCCGACATTTCTTTTGCCGATGGCTACGTAATTTATTGAATTTTACCTTATTAAGTATCTGAGATAAATATATTACGGCGATTTTTCATATGTTCTGCCGAAGAAATGCATTCGAACAGACTGACAAACCAACCTTGTCAATTACGTTCTTATATTAATAATAGTAATACATCACTTTGAGGAAAAAATTAATTAAAATTTAGCCAGTATAAATTAATTATTTCCTTATTGCAAGGATTATTTTTTCAGTTGACATATTAACAAATGATTTCAATAGTTAGATAAAGAAAGTTCAATATATCAACTTTAAGCCACCACATCTTTATAAGGTGTCAGATTTGACTCCTTGGGGGTCAAATTATTGGGTCACTTGCGACCAAATAGCCTATAGATGTTTGGCGATCGAATCAAGTACACACCGTATTAAAACTTTATAAAATATGTGCAGATCACTGGTAATATGTAAATTATTATATTTACCCTTTGAACTTAATTGTTTTATTTTTAATTGTACATTTTTTATTAGTAGTGCTTGTACTTTTCTTTTCCTTCAAATAAACTTACAAATTATATCATCTATAATTTATATCATCTACAAATTGTAAAAAGTTGAAGATTTATCTTTGGCGCGATGTCACACAGGAAGAATTGAGTTAGAAAAACATGGCCTCAAATGGAGATGTTTACACAGTCTCCCATTCGATAGAAATATCGATGGCTGTCATCGATATCGCTGTGCATATCGGATAGTTGCAGAATCAGACAATTAATTTATCGTTCGGATTTAGATGACAATTCAAAATAAATACATGGGAGCAGTGACCAAATTGTAGTCAAGTCTTAGTTAGACGCTAATTTTTTCGAGTGCATAGAACGCAATGGGTGCACCCAATATATTTTTTCCCTATGTCTTTGCTGTTTTTGCCTCTGTAGGTATGGTCGATAAAGACTTCTTTTTTATTATCTTTTAATAAATACAATGTCTAGTATCCACTGATTAAATTTTAGCGAAAGTGTTAAATTCGCAGAATCAACTATAATCAGACTCATTGGCGGTATTTGTGAACATTGTATTTTATACCGATACCGACACATAATATCGTTCTGGCGGTAAGCGCTGTTATATATTATATAGGTGTCGGTGTTGATGTCGGATTGAGTTAGAAATACAAGGCACATGTTTACATAGTCTCCTGTCTGGTAGAAATAGCAGTGGCCATCATAGATATTACTGTCCATATCAGATGGATCTGTAACAATGGACGCACCCAGACACAATAAAGCTTTTTTTATTAATTATTACAATCCAGTTTCTAGTATTCGCTGGTTAGGTAGGTATACCACTTACAAAACTTTAGTAAATGTGTTAAATTTGCAGGATTGACTATAAACAGACTGATTGTCGGTATGTGTGAACACTGTATTCGATACCGATACTAACACCGATAATATATGGTTCTGTGTGACACCGCGCTTAGGAAGCATGTGTGATATATCTTTTAAAAGGTTCTAAATAATCAGCAATTTTGATGAAGTTCAAATAGCATTAATTCATTAATTGGTATTTAACAACCATCGAGACATCTCTTTTTATAAATTAATGCACTACAGAACGTCTATGGTTAATAAAACGCTCTCGTATATAACCTTCACCGACGGCATGTTAGACTTATGTATGCATTTGAAAAATATGAATAAACAATGTATGTTTGAAGTTCTCCTACAGTGGTTGCTACTTTTCTTTCAATACTAAAAATGTGTCCAATATTATACTGTATATTATTCCATAAAACAACAAATCTCAATAAAAACAAACTAAACATGAAACTTTTACTTTCTATTACTACTTTACCTACTTGATGCACATGAAATGAACGATAAAATTAAAATATTTCCCAATTATTGAGAAATTTTAGACTAGATGTGACAACTTTGTTTTCGACTTTACTAGATCATTCAACTTGCCATCATTTTTAGATGAATTGTACTATTACTTCAAATGCTTCCAAAAGTTTGGGTTTTATTGAAAGAAATGCTAGGGGTTTTACCAATATTTCTATCTTGCGGTTGTTCTATGTTACATTTGTTAGATCAAGGTTAGAATACGCATCTATTGTATGGAATCGATGGTGTTTATCCATATAGAGGGTATCTCCATGATGTGCTTCTCGAGCGTGTAAGCATCTCCGAACTAAAAAAGAAAAGAATGCTGGCTTCTATAAGATTTTTGTATAAAATTGTAAATAATAAACTAGATTGAGATTGTATCAGTTGAACAAATAAGTTAATTTATAAAATACTTAAAAGCGATTTTAGAACTGTCAATGTCTTTTATTTATCTACACCTTTAACAAATATCTTGAAAACTTTTCCATTTTATAATACGTGCCTGAACTACTCTAATATAGAGCACTATTTAGATATTTTCAGTTCAAATGTAAACCAAATACGGAATCGTGGTATGAGCTTATTGTAGATAATACCTGTACCTATTCTGTACTGCTGCTGTATTGTGTATATAATTTATATATATAGTTACTATTTTTTATTCTATTCTTATATGTATGTATGTGTGTTATATGTATGTCCGTATTTTTATTCTTATGGCTTTTTCATTTCTTGATTTTGTTCCTGCTTTATCCCATAACTGGGCATTTGTCATATCGTATTTAAATAAATAAATAAATAAATTACTACTATTATCCATACTGTTTGCACTTCACATCCATTATAAATATGGATGTAATTTTTATTGGATATAAAATGATAAGCAAAATTAGAATATTTGTTCATGGAATTATGGTTTATTTGTGATAAGTAATTTTCTAGATTTTCTGATATATGATTTATTAGAAGACAGTGAAATATAATTTGAATGATTACTTGAAAGGCTCTTGTTAATGGTGTTCGACTTGTGGCAGGATCTAGGTATTGAATTGCTGGCTTCCTATATCTCACAATTTCGCTGTTGTATAAATTGGACAAGTTCTGAGGCCCGGCGGCCCGAATTAAAGTTGGATTTACACCAACGCTTTGGTTAGGTATTCCGACAGAGGCATCAGAGGAAATGTGGTTGGAATCAAATTATACTGTTCATCTTGTCAGAGAAATTCTGGGGGATTGTATCAGGTTTGTTTTAAATTAGATGGGTCGTGTATTCTCTCGGAGTGAACCTCCAGTGTTCTGTTTTATTTTCGAGGTTATTACTTTTAGCGACTTGGCCAATTGTAATAGCTTCCATCATTTTCAATTATGGTTTTATTTTGACTTCAGTTCAATGGATTCTGAACAGCTGCCTGTCTGTCTCAGTTTTCGCGAAAATATTCTCTTGCATTTTGCGTTGTAAGTGTATAAGCGAAAGGGGATGTTGAAGGATCATGTTTTTTTTATTTGAAACTCTCTCAGGGTTTCCTAAATATACAAGATATGAAATTTACACAAATGTCTAAGTTAAATATAACACTGTAAGTAATTATTCACTATTCGTAATTATTTATACAGTGCGTCCCTAAAGTCACGCACAAATTCATTATTAGATAAAAGACATTATTGAAAATTCCCGAAACAAGTCGATTTATGATTTTAATTTACTTTGTGTTTCAAATAATAATTTAATATACAGGGTGACCTACCTTCGAGTAATGACGTTAACACTTTTTTTTAAATGGAACACCACATTTTTTTCCAATTTGCGGATTGCCCTAACTGGACTGTTTCCAAAAATGTATGACAAGTTGCTCCTAATTGTTACAGGGTGGTAAAAAATTCATAAATTATTTACAAATACCGACAATTCTGTTTATTAACGGTGCCCAAATCTACCCAATGTGCTTTTACTCACACCTAAATCACCTGCTAATACTCTCGTAGCGGAATGCGGGTTTTCATGAAGGGGCAAAGGGCTTGTAACTTAACATCTCCATTTTAGTATACTTGGTCGACCAGATCTGGACAGATCTTTAACGTGACCATGGTTTCGAAACTTTGCTTCAGTTCGGCTTACAGCGGATCGATTTATTGGTGGACGATTCGGATGTGTTTCATTAAACAAAACACAAACTTTCTCATGAGTTCGAATTCTATCACCATATCCGATTATCATGAGGAACCACCTTTAGTATTTGTAAATAATTTGGGTATTGCTGCCCACCCTGTAACAATTAGGAGCAGCTTGTGATACATTTTTGGAAACAACTCAGCTGGGGTAATCCGGAAATTGGAAAAAATGTGGTATTCCATTAAAAAAAATGTGATGACGTCATTACGCGAAGGTAGGCCAACTTGTATATTAAATTATTATTTGAAAAAAAGTTAATTAAAATCAAAAATCGACCTGTTTCGGGAATTTTCAATAATGTCTTTTATTTACCTACCTAATAATGAATTTGTGCGTGACTTTAGGGACGCACTATATTTCAACTCAGATATAAATAACTCGCTTTTAAACTGATCACGAACATAACCGTAATACAAACTAAGTACGTTTTATATGATGACGAAAAAAGAATAGTTTTTTCCAATGGAAATGAATTATTATTTTTTCTTGCTATGAACATAGTTATTTCTGGTACATATTTTTTCCTAAAATGGATGTAAAAATTTCGTACAAGTAAACCAGCTGAATTTTGTTCAGTTTGAAATAAAAATTGTTTCAGCAGACAAAGTTTATCTAGCGGCAGCAAGTAAAAACGTCTATTATGCAGTTTTATAGTTTTATGAATATATAAGCTGGGAGATATAATTTACGAAGTAATTTTAGAATTAATAATGAGTAAAAGTAGTTTTATGACGAGCAATATAATTTTTATGGTACCGGTATGCACCTGATGTATAATTACGTTTACAACTAAAAACTCTACGAACCGAAAACAATAGCTATAAACTTTTTGCCATTAGCTATAAACGTTAGCAAGTGCAATTTATTATTCTGAAATGTAATAATTTATTCATACCAAAAAATAATTTTTGAATTTTTATGTTGCATACAGTACAGGGTGTTCCTCATAAGAACCGACACAAAACAGGTGCATGGATCCCAAAATAATGCGATTTAAATAAACATACTTATATACAAAATTGCACACAGGCGGGGTTACAGGCCTTCAAAATGGGGCCAAATATTTCCGAAAAAAACTTAATATATTTGAATTACTTTAACTTCGGTTTATTATTGTTCTTCTTTGACTATGAGTTCATAAACATTTTCTAATGTTGAAAGACGGGTTCGAGAGATAGGAGATTTTTTCAATAATGTCCGGGAACGTCCTAGTGCAATAAAGGTACCTATAAGATGAAAAAAATATTTTGCAAACAGTTGAAGATGAAACGCAAATAAGTACTTAACGATTATCTCGAGAAACTGGATATCTAGAACTTCTGTACACGTAATTCTTGAACGTAATCTACTACATCCATATCACATTCAAAAAGTGCAAGAACTATTCCCTCAAGATATGGATCAACGAGTGCACTTTTGTGAGTTTATCTTGCATCAGGGTATTAATTTTCACAAAAAATTCTTTTCACTGATGAGGCTTGTTTCATTCGTAGAGGAATTACAAATGTTCACAACTTTTATGAATATTCCGATGTAAATCTCTATACAATAACTCCTAGACATTTTCAACGCGGATTTAAGATAAATGTTTTAAGCCGGTAATTATTGATCGTAATTTAATTGAATCGGTTATTTTGCCAAATCGATTAAATGGCGAAAGTTATTTGGAATTTCTGCAAAATACTCTTCCTGATGAAATTGAAGATTTACCGTTGCAATTTAGATTAGAATGTTGGTTTATGCATAATGGGACATCGCCTCATTTTAGTGCTACTGTTAGAGACTTTTTGAATTTTAAATTTCCAAATAAATGGTTAGAACAAGGAAATAGTTGTCCTCAAAATTGGCCACCACGATCACCAGACCTCAACAAATCTGATTATTTTCTTTGGGGAACATTAAACAATTTTGTTTATTCCTCGCCAATTGAACTTCGAGAATATTTGTAGAATTGTATTACAAAAAAATGTAACATTGTAAGATACGATCGTCATCTATTACAAAGTAAATTTCAATTTTCGACGAAGAATCTAAACCTATAATAGTAATTTATTGTTCTTTCTTTATTGTATCTTATTTTTCATTTCCGAATACTTTCCGGTTTCCACTTTTTTTGTCTACTGTTATATTTCATATTAACAAAAGGCATTTGTTGTGTTTTCAAATATCTAAGCATTATTTGGTAAATTGTATATATAACATTAACAACTATTGTTAAACATAAAAATTCTAAATTGCTACCGTTTTTGTCTTGTGACTTTATTAAAAATGTAGTTGCTCATACTATATCGACATAAACAAACACTCCTTTCCCAAAAAAAAAAAAAAAAACATTGTAGCAACAAAGGAAGTGGGTGTATTGTTTCATGTACGATATTTATACCTATGGCTACGTACAGCTAAAGCAATTATATTTCTGTTTGACATTAACCGTACCGCCATAAAACCACAAATGATGTGTACATGCACATAATGTTATTATTTCAATGTACTTAATTAAAGGAAAACCACAATGAAATCTGCTAGCAGAATCTAAATACGGATCGCTTCTGTGCGGTAAATCGGAAATATGCCTAGTCCAAAGTTATCGCAGGTGCATGTGAATGGGTACTGTGGAAAATCTGAAATAAATCAGGCGTTGGCCGGTTCGATATCACCGTCATGCGTAAATTGTTATTGTTTTGTGACATAGATTGCATTGGTTTTGCATTCTGGAATTAGCATCTGAAAAAAAATTGGTGCTTGAAAAAAATGTTTTTTGCATTGGGCTAAATAAATATTTGTTTCTTGATACTAAATCATTTTTTTAAAGTAAAGTAAAAATACAGTTATTTTGCATAAAGAAAGCATTATTTATTTCCACTAAAAACATGATTGCCTTTTCAATGATGGTATATTGTATATTTGTATATTTCGAAGATATTTTTTTCCAATTAAACAACAAATAACTGAATTACGCGGTGTAGAAAAAACTACATCTATCGGTCATTCGCTACTCATGCCCGACTGAAAATGTGACAGGTGTAATTCAATGATGGTCGGGGCATTAACCCGCAGAGTAGCTGTTTCCTAGAATTCCGTGTTTGCAAAACATCGTTTCTCGCCGAACACTATTAAGATCGACAGCTTCAATGGTGTCTACTGCATATAGAACGCTTCGTGTCTGTGACATTTTCAGTTCGGCATGGAGTAGCGAATGGCCGATAGATGTAGTTTGTTCTACACCGCGCACTCATGGTTCCTTCTGTCGCTTAGGCATACTAAAACAACTCGGATTATTCGTCAGATGCCTCATCTATGGCATACTGTAAAAGTACATATTTTTTGTCATATTGATGAAAAACAGAACAGAAACAGTAACTGTCATAATTTAAAGTGGAGGAAATCATCCATCCATGTACAGGGTCTCAAAATAAATGCAATATAGAGCAAGAGTAGATCCCTGACGACAAAATAATGTGATGTGGCCAAGCATACCACATCCAAAAGTTGATGGTCAAAAAGATGCATGGTGTCAGAGTTAAAATTTTGTTTTCGATATTTGTAATAATTTTAAAAAAATATTTGCATACATTTTTGAGATCGGCTGTTTGGGTGCATCTCACGCGTTCGAAATCCTGTGTGTTCGAAGTGCTACGTGACCGAAAGCCTACCAGCCCGAATACCTGCCTGTTCGAATAGAGATGTGCGCGCTCCCGGTTGACTGGCGGAGAGAGAAGACCACGATGCAATTCGCCTGGATGATTCGTTCCCGCGGTAAGAAGATAACGCAACGGTTTTCACAGTGATGTATCACTTTCCACAGTTTTATAAACATTATTATAATTGATTACCAAAATTCAGCCTTTTGTTAAAATGTTTCCATACGTTTAATTATTATATGTACTTGCTTGTGACTTTATTTCATGTGTTAAATACTATCTACGTATTTACTTGGTATGCATGCAGTAGTAAGCTATAAACGTACTGTTTTTTGTATGTTTCATCTGTAAAATACATGTAGATATAATTCGATTAAAGAATTGAATACCCCTTATAGGTATTTTATGGTGAATATATATTTTTTTATTTAGGTAAAGTTTACGTTTTATTAACCATTCATAATATTGGAGACAAGTGAGATTTATAACATTATGTAATTAACTTTAGTCATAAGTTTAGTAAATGTATTTAAAAAACATTTGTTAATTCATGTTTAGTGGAAAGTAAGAAAGGCATGACTTAATATTAACATTGGTTTAACAACATAATTCTGATAAAAAGATGATTTTGAACATATAAAACTTTGAGTCTATGTTTGATAAATGTTTTCAAGAAATACTTAGATGTAAATATGTAAATATAACTAATACTAAAACCTAAATATATTTTTGTTTTGAAACTAGATACTATCATACATATGTATTCCTAAATTTGATTTTTACTATTCTATCTGTGACCCTTTTACAGCTGCATAGTACCAGAAGCGGAAATAATATAACTAAGTAACTAGGTGGTGGATATCAAAGAACACGGTAGATATAATAGTTTTTTTTTCTATTCATGTTTTAAGATAGGTTCTAATTTAATGTAATATATGGACATCCTTTTAAACGACATCTGACATTTTACATATGTTGACATAATATTAATCCACTTTCATAAGAAATGTTTTGTTGTTACTGTTTAACATCAAGTAAACGTATGTTCGACATCTTTATGTTTAATGAGAGCAGGTTAAATTTTTATTTTATTTTTGATGTTTCATATTGCATTTTTACTTTATAACGAGCTTTATAACGTTCACCAGGAATGACTACAGAGCTTCTACAAAACTGTTCTACATTGCATAACTTTATAAAAATAATGGTACAAGTATATTTTATAGCGCAGTATTAAAATCTTTACATAAAACTATTTTGCCACTGTTGTATTTTTTTAAAGTTGTACATTGTAGTAAAAATCAAATTTAGGAATACATATGTATGATAGTGTCTAGTATCAAAACAAAAATATATTTATGTTTTAGTATTAGTTATATTTAAATATTTGCATCTAAGTATTTCTTGAAAACATTTATCAAACATAGACTCAAAGTTTTATATGTTCAAAATCATCTTTATCAGAATTATGTTGTTAAACCAATGTTAATATTAAGTCATGCTTTTTTACTTTCCACTATAAATATAAATTAACAAATGCTTTCTAAATACATTTACTAAACTTATGACTAAAGTTAATTACATAATGTTATAAATCTCACTTGTCTCCAATATTATGAATGGTTAATAAAACGTAAACTTTACCTAAATAAAAAAATATATATTCACCATAAAATACCTATGACCTTAGAATTAGAATGCGCCTAACAACGATAATTATTATTACACAGATAATTACCACCAGCATCATTTTTTAGACCCCCTATAATAAAAATACTCACATCTATATAAATAAGTAGCGAATAACTATTGTAATATAATAGCAATATTACCATTTTTTCCCTACAACTGCTGAAATAACTTCTGTATAAATGGGTATATAAATTCTTCAATCGAATTATATCTGCATGTATTTTACAGTTGAAACATACAAAAAACAGTACGTTTATAGCTGACTACTGCATGCATACCAAGTAAATACGTAGATAGTATTTAACACATGAAATAAAGTCACAAGTAAGTACATATAATAATAATTAAACGTGTGAAACTATTTTAACAAAAGGTTGCATATTGGTAATCAATTATAATAATGTTTATAAAACTGTGGAAAGTGATACATCACTGTGAAAAGCGTTGCGTTATATTCTTACCGCGGGAACGAATCATCCAGGCGAATTGCATCGTGGTCTTATCTCTCCGCCAGTCAATCGGGAGCGCGCACATCTCTATTCGAACAGGCAGGTATTCGGGCTCGTAGGCTTTCGGTCACGTAGCACTTCGAACACACAGGATTTCGAACGCATGAGGTGCTCCGGGCTGTTTTTGGGGACGAGAAATTCAAATTTATTTCTAATTTTGACATCGTTTGTTATTTACCCGGTGTCAAAATGGTTGTTACCATAACCAACATGAATATGATGCGATGACAGCTCAAATGCGGCAACGCTCAGAACTCAAGCGATGTCAATATGAACTGGGTCTTAGTTTGCACAAATTCCCCTTAAGCCGTTTCAGTTTACAGTAAAAAATAAATAGTACCTACTTTACTAAATCAAAACATTATTTTTATATGTCATTTATGACATATATTAATCTATTAGTTATCTAATATTTATTTTCTTGGCTTGCTGGAGGCTAGATAACTTATAAATAAACTTCCAGGAGTAATAGATGAATCCCCTGTAGAATTTGTATTGTAGCACATTGACTGGAGATATTGGCTGCAGGTTCTGCTCTCCTTTCTATTATTATTTATAACACTTTTACAGCAGATTTGAGTGATTCATCGACTCGGTTAAACATGCTCATATATATAACAATCGATATTTCTCCGCACGTTTAAGGAGTTTGATTTATATTTATACTACCGGTGTATAACATATTTCTATTATTTATGTTTCATCTGGAGTTCCATTCGTTGTTCGGGGAATTATGTCAAATGCTCGTAGATGTATTTCTTTGGTGAATTATTTATTTTTACATCGAGTATGTTTCAGTTCCGGAAAAACATTGCGCTTCATTAGTTTGTGTTATTGAACTTGTGGCCGACAAAACGTACAATTTTTCCCGATATTATTTCTCTAGAGGATACCTGCAATGCATATGCTTATTATAAGATAATATGAAAGTATCGATTGGGAAGTACAGGGATGGCCTGAAGTACGGAATAAAATTCATATGTTTTTAATGAGTGAATTTTTTTTAAAACGCCGAAACACGTTAACTGATCTTGATTTTTTCTCATCTTTCGGTTATATAATAATTAATTTTTCTTTAACCCTCTAACCCCCAGCTACCCCTACTTGTTTTTCAAATGGAAACATAAGGTATGAGGGGGCTCGTTGAAAAACTTTTAGAGAACCGAATCCAGCCATACTGAATAAATAAGTTTTATGTTTTCAATAACAAGTTTTTTTTTCATTTAGAAATTGAAAATAAATAAATAATTAAATAAGTAAATAAATAAATAAGTAAATAAATAAATAAGTAAATAAATAAATAAAAATGAAAAAATATATATTCAAGACCTGTTTGCTGTCATCAAAATTATGTAACCGCTGGTCAAAGGATAAAAATTGTTAAATCAAATATGTTTTGTTTTGGTATAATTTATCATATAGGAAGTAAAGGCATTCATATTCGCATCACCGTGTATAACTCGATTTGTTTTCAGGTCTGTTATTTATTCCACTTCATTAGTAATAAATAAAAAGTACCTACAACAATAAATAAAGTCACTTTTAGTTTATGACACTATCATTTTCTTCCACGCGCTCCTCTATGAGTTGTTGGACTAAAAATGTTGCGAGTGTGGACTCGTTGTTTAGCAATGTTGCGCAACATCGTTTGATCTTTACCGACTAGAGATGGGTAACATCTAGCATGTTATACTTGCTTCTTTCTCAAAAATCTAGAGGCGTATTCTGTGGCCAAAAATTATGAATGATGGTTTTTTGTTATACAAATGTAGGGTCTAAATCAATTTTTACTTTCTAAATCACTTGAGATAATTTAACCAAATTCAGTGTGAATATTTGGTATGACAAATGACATGAAACAAAAAATTACCACCTTTAGAAACTTACCGATGGCGGAGGTGTTAGTATTATTTGCCAAAAAAATATATATCGCCCTGTATGTTACAACTAAAATACTCATTCACTTTTGGTTTGTTTACACTTTTTTGTATCCCAAACAACAAAATTAATTTATTTGATATCCTGCTCCGCTACTTAGGAGAGAACTTCTTATAGATTATATTGAAAAATATACAAACATTAATTTATATTAGAAAATAGATTATACAATTATTTTTTTCAACCGTTAACACTATGAACGCGAATTACTTGTTTTCATATGAACCGTAGTAAACAACTGCAACAAGTGTGCACTAGTCGCGTGACCGTAACTCGCACGTGTTTTGGTAGCAAGCGGTTATAGTTGGGAAGGGAATAAGGTTTTCCCGCTCTTGTTTAAATTTTAAACACGATTTGATAAATTTCTTATGTTGGTATAAACTTGATCAAATAATTAAAATTCTAAATTTTCCACTTCTAGATTTTTGTAAACATGTTTGCAAATAACCTATGTAAAATTTTACACCGCATTATTATACTACTTCTAAAGTATCGTGTAAAGCTGATTTATTGCTATATTAGTTTCGTTGTGTTACATATGGCTTATATTATACCAATACACAACAATATCAGTACTTTAACATTACATATTTAATACCATTCTTAAAATGTATTTTTTTTTATTAGGTTGTACCAAATTTGATCGAAAAATATCTATTGTATGTATTTTTATGGAGTGCCAAACTTCGAAAAATTAGACAACTAAAAATTATAATAAGGTCAAAAATTGCTACGAAATTGGAAACAAATACTAACCGGACAAAGAAAAAACACATATACTACAGATTTAATACCACACAATAAAAATAATGAACATACGAAAAATGTAATGAATTATGAATACTAAATTGTTAAACAAAAAATTACAAGTTAGGGCATGTGTTCTTTGTCCGATTGATATATGTTCACTTTCATAGTAATCTTTGACTTGCTTATACTCAATATAAATTTGTCGATTAACTTTGATATACGTGTATTTTGATGGCTCCGAATAGCCTGGTAATATTATCTTTTTGATAAAAAAATGCCTAATTCCACTTTCTGGAAAAGTGATTCTTTTTAAAAAATCGCAGTAGTAGGCCAGGCTTTTGTCACATCAATAAAATGATTAATATAATATAACCATCCTTCCGGGTGCTAATTGTAAAAAAAATTCGAAATTCCACAGCCTTCTTACGTTTCCAGACCTGAAAAACCCCTGAAGGTATATCTACTAGCAACAAAAAGTCAACAATTTTACAGAATTTGTATTAAAACTGAGAATTAGAATACAAATAGTTTAACCACTATTATAGTTGGAAAACTGAAAATAAACTTGAATATTAAGAAAATATAAATAGAAATTACAGTACACAGTATATTATCGCTAAAAATATGTAGATACATAGCTGTGAATCTATATTATGTTAATAACTTTAGATTTGTTAGAATCTATATGATGAATATTATATATCCCACCCTTGTTAAAGAAACCCGATGGTGAACTATGCAGAAATGAAACTGAGTCGGCTGAAGTTTTATCTGAATTTTTCGCAAGTGTTTTCACAAATGAACCTACTTGTGCCAACCTCCCAATTATTTTAAACCCGCGTGTAACCGACTCTCTAATCACTATCGATTTTCCACCTTCTAAAATCACCCAATGTATAAAAAAACTAAAAAATGGATCTTCTCCTGGCGTCGACGAAATCGAGGTAAAATTGCTCAAGGAATGTTGTTCCCAAATTATTTCTCCATTGTCAATAATTATGGATGCCTCACTTAAATACCACACTCTACCTACGATTTGGAAACGTGCCTCAGTAACTCCGATATTTAAAAAGGGTGACAAGTTGATTAGTGAAAACTACCGCCCAATTAGCTTGGTGCCTATAGTAAGCAAAATTATGGAATCAATAATACGGCAAGAAATGTTTTCTTTTCTCTTATCGAATAAAGTAATTCCTGAGTCACAGCATGGTTTTGTTCCTGGACGCTCGGTAACTACGAATCTGCTGCAGTGCACGAATGATTGGTCCATGTCCCTCGACGCTAAGAAACCTATCGACGTTATATATTTGGACTTCGCCAAGGCGTTTGACCGGGTGCCCCACAAGCGACTCCTTCATAAACTGAACCACTGTGGCATTCGTGGTGATCTTCTTCTGTGGCTTGAGGCTTTCCTCAGTGACAGAACCTTTAGTGTGAGGGTTGGTGACTATCGGTCATCAGCACGTCCTGTCCTTAGTGGTGTACCCCAAGGATCTGTATTGGGTCCTCTGCTCTTCTTAGTATATACTTCCGACTTTCCGTATCACATACATTCTAAATCTGCATTTTTTGCGGACGATACCAAGTTTTATCCTTCAGCGTGATCTTATCAACATTTCGAAATGGTGTCAGGACTGGATGATACCTCTGAATGCTGATAAATGTTCTGTTCTCCGTCTTGGCAGGAATAACCCCTTGCTTCAGTACTCACTATTAAACACGACATTAAAATCCGTTACCTCACAAAACGACCTTGGAGTATTAATTTCGCAGAACTTGTCGTGGTCTGAACACATACAATCCAGGTGCAAAAAGGCAAATTCATTAGTGTACCTTTTGAGGAAGTCGTTTACTGGAGCAAGTCTGGAAACTTTCGTGAAACTATATAAGTATTATGTCAGACCGCTGCTTGAATACGCTGGTCCGGTGTGGAGTGCTGATCTAGTAAGGGATCAAAAATTATTGGAATCTGTGCAACGTCTTGTTACTCGTCTCGCTTATGGACGTATTCGACCATCCTGTGAGGAGAGACTACGTCTTGCCCATTTGTCTTCTTTCGCCGAAAGGAAGCTTCGCGGCGATTTAATATTTACATTTCGAGCGCTTAATGGTTTATTTATCAACACTTCTGTTGCTTCCTCGCTTTATACCCTGAGCCCGGATAGTCGCTTAAGAGGACATCACCTGAAACTGAGAAAAGAGAGCTTCAAGACATCTGTTCGCCAATCGTTTCTACCAAACCGCGTGTTCTCAGTATGGAATTCTCTTCCTCCTTCCGTAGTTACTGCACCCTCCATCAATGCTTTCAAGAATCGCCTGGATGCTTGGCGGAGCACCTTATACGATCGATGAACATTCTGTTATTTTAACATTCTATTATTTATCATTGTGTTTTTGCTGTTTTTTTTTTATTTTTGATCTTTTTATTTTTTTTTTTCACTTTAATTATTTGTATATTTGTCAGGGCTGTACAGGAATCTCCTTAGCCCGGAGCTTCATTTGTAATAATAATAATAATAATAATAATAATATCTAGAACATACGTATACTAATTAATTGTCATAATTAAAGAAACGTATACTTTTATTCCATATCCTAGCACAGCAATGTGTTTGTTGTGTTCAATATAAAACAGAATACGTTTACTAAAATAATTGCAAGCAATTTCATTCTTGCATAAGGGGGTGATAAATTGTTTTGTTTGTTTATTTTCGAAAGTACCGTTTCTCCATAGCTTGCGTAATTACTTGTTTAATGGAAATTACAAGGGTGAAATTCATTTGGCTAGTAATTTCTATGTAAATTACTAGTGCCAAGTTTTAAAATACTGTATTTTTCTCATAGAAAAGAATCTGTATACGAAACATTAAGCAGTGCTGTATGTTTCTTTGCGCCGAGTTGGGCTATAGCAAATATAAATAAACATGTTAATCCGATGAATATATTTTATATGTTTCACAGTTATTTATAGAAGAATTCGGAGGTCGTTTTGTTGCTTTGTTTCTTCCCTCAGTTTTTCAATTTTACTGCCGTATCTGACATAAATGTTTTAGCATGTATATATTTAGTTTAATGTTATACTTTAAAAGTGAAATGAAGCATAATGGATTATTTGGCATTTCAAGGAAAACAGTAAATCATATATAGGATGATTCAGTCATAATATCATTAATTCTAACCATGTATTCGGAAGGCCTAATGAAGACAGAAAATCGGAAAATTTTACTCGACCTTTCAAAAGAGAAACAAATCACTATATAACAATCAACCCGACGCTATAAATTTTCTGAGTACAAGTATTGAAGCAATATACAGGGATGGCCAGAAGTACGGAGTCAAATTCATATATTTTGAATAAGTGATTTTATTTTAAAACGCCGAAACACGTTAACTGATCTTGATTTTTTTCCTGTCTGTTATATAACAAATTTTTCCTCAACCAACCCCCAGCTGTCCCTACTTATTTTTCAAATGGAAACATAAGGCATGAGGGGTCTCGTTGAAAAGCTTATAGAGAACCGAATGTAGCCATACTAAATAAACACGTTTTATGTTTTTAATAGCAAGGTTTTTAGGGTTGTATAAAACACCTACTTAACAAGTGAACTAAAATTTAATTATCTTCAGTGTTATTCTCCATGAATTTGCACAGAATAAAATAAAGAATTTGAAACTATACCTATCACTGCTAACGCAAAAAATATATCTTTTGATGTTGCGTTTTTTTGGTACCACTTACTTCCTAGGCTTTCTGGTTAATTTTTCGCTTTAGTTGTAAATTGGAGTTCGAAACGTTACTATTGTGTGTGATAGATTTTTTTTCTAATGACAAACCTCTTGTTTGCAATCTAAAATGTATGCATTTTGTATTTTCTTTGAGGTACATTTAGAAATCGTTGCATTTTTAACGTATTCATTAAGCGTTTTGTCAAGTTCTGACTTAAAATTCATTCATCATGTCCTCATAATGCAAGTTCAAAAGCTTTGCAAAATTTTATACATTCCTATTTTTTTATCATCCCTTCGTTATGTTCTTGAAAGCAGAATCAAGTTGAGGTCGTACATTGATATTCCCAAATAATGCAAATCGCATTTGATTATGAATATGAATCAGAATCAAATACATTACTCATGAATTTTTCCACGGCTCTGTTCAGTAGAAGATAACCACAGTATTTCACTACTTTACTTTATCCAACTTGAATTGCATTTTTATTTAGGCAAATAGTAAATTTTATTAATAATTATAAACTACACTGGCGACACAAACACACGAAATTCACCAACCTCTACCACGCGAAAATAATGACTGATGGTGATGGATGGAGAAGAAAGAGAAGTCGGGCCGCGTGCGTCTGTTCCAGATGCAGATCCGAACAATGTTCGACTTTTTCCGCCGTTGGAGTTTTGTTTTTTTTTGTGTTAACTGCATACTTTTAAAAAATAATTTAAAGTATTAACTACATATTACAATAAGTACTATAGGAAAATATTTAAATTCCGTCAGTCGGCGTCTGAATAGGTGGTTTAAATAATGATTTAAATAATGGTTTAAACATATTCTTTTCTGCGCATATATGCATTTAAATTTTTTTAAATCGCGTATTCATATTATATTCATTTTTCCCTATCTTCTTTTAAAATTAATGACATTATGACTGAATCACTCTGTATATCATATCTTCAATATTTCTATGCCTATATGACTGTATCAAATTGTAGATAATTAACAAAACTATTGTTAATATGCCTGTTTTATCGTGTCATAAAAAAATCAGCATTTATTTGCGACACAAATCAGGTTTTACTGTGTATGATATAAATAGTGGTATAGCTTTGTAAGTTTACGGGACTTTTATGTTTGTAGTTTCCGGTGTTGTAACGCATGAAAAGAACCCATTTTCGTGAAACATTAATAATGTAAAGGGTAGAAAATTCATATATAACATATCTCTTTATATTTAGTCGTCAAATTATCATTGTGACGGTGTATAGACGAAAATGTCACTTTAAACTGACCGTAATAAAGATTAATGATTTTGTTCGATAATAATTTATTGGCAAGGGATCGGCCGAAAATCTCTCTACCACTGCATTGTTAACAAGAATTCAATCTTCCCCGCGTCTATAAACACGACTATCGGATAACATATTGGGAATATTGTGTATGGGAAAATCTTCCATTAATATTTTTCCTGTCACAACTTTGCTTTATAACTTCATAAACTAATCAATCCGGACGATCGCATAAGTGATTCTATTGTGCGCCTGTATTGTATTCACTTTTAACGGTCGATTTTTTGTAGAACGCGATTCGTGTATCATGTTTAAGTGTTTGGAATTAATATAATCATTTAATAGCCCTTAACCATTGTTTCACATCTGCACACATTTAATAAGAATATGATTTTTCTGCAGACATGCACAACAGCGTACTTATACAGGGTTAACTATGACTAAGTACAAAAAATTTAACCAGGTGCTCAGGGAGGCATAAAAGACAATGAGATGGCTTAGATCAAATAGATAAATCTTACATCTGTCAACAATATCACAATATCATAACTACCATGCCGTCGTCTTTTTGCAGCGTTTCTAAATAATACCTGATAGATAGGTAACGGTTAATCCAGAAATAGCTTATGCATATTCAAATGATGAAATGGTTAATATTGGTCATTTATGGTCTTGCAGATGTAAATGGTATTAAGGCTAGGCAAATTTATATAAAAAGATTTCCGAATCATCCAACTCCAAATCCATGAATGTTTAGAAATGTTTTCAGAAAGGTCCAATTCCTGGAAGACCCTTGAGTGTTAGAACGTCTGAGTTGGAAGAAGCTATTCTGCACGAAACTAAAGAAGATCCAAATATTAGTACGAGGAGGATCACTGCAAATCTTAATGTGAATCATAAATTAGTTTAGTCCATTCTTAAGCATCAACAGTTATACCCGTATCACATACAAAGGGTTCAACTTTACTGCCGCAAGACTATCCTGCTCACCTACAGTTGTGCTACTTGATTTTGGAAAAAATTGAACAAATTGTTGACTTTACCGCTGGAATATTGTTTACCGACGCTAATTTTTCCAGAGATGCTATAATGAACTTCCATAATAAACATGTTTGGTCTGATGAAAACCCTAATGCCATAATAAAAACTCGATTTTCATGTTGGGCTTTACTTTTTACCAAGAACTTTAACCGGTGTCTCCTACAGACATTTTCCTGATAATATTTTACTTGAACTACTTACACCAATTTCATATACTGTTTTATATGCAATTTACTTAATACAAAAGAACGTAATATAGAGAGATTATTCAAAATATTGAAATAAGACAATTAAAATAGCAATTTAAATGCGATTCCGTAGTTTGCAAAGTTTCACATTTGACATTTTATCAAAACCTTTGGCTATACGGAATAATTACCTAAAAAATTTAATTTCATACTCAGCTGTAGTGTAGATTATTAAACAATAGCCATTAAAAACTCCACCGTTAGGTGTGAATTCGAGGAATGTGTTAGGGAACTAATATCATCCTATTGAATTAACATACCGGGTTTTAAATTTTTAAGTTTATTTAAACAGGGCGATTCTAAACTTCTCAAAAAAAATTTTTGAATGTACAAGGGACCCTCACAAATACAATTATGTGATTTAAAAATACACTTCTGTACGGCACTGGATCTTGCGCAAGGAAAGCATGCAGTCGGCCAGCGTTACTGACGGCAAAGTGTAATAAAGCATCTAGTATTTACAAAATTATTGTTAATTACTCTTTTTTCCTTTTTGTAACTCCGTCACTTGCATATAGATAATTTAAAGTGGTAGGTGACAACTGGCAATGCCGCAAACACCATTCAACAGTACAAATATCGGACGTTGTTCATGGGCGGCGTGGATAGAATTTTCAGTGCAGTTTAAAAAATTAATTATAACACAACTAATTATATGATTAACAAAACTAATTTCAGATTAGCATTCTAGGGAACACGTACTATTACCCCTTAAAATAGGTAACTCCCACTTAAAGTTACACCCTTACATAAGCTAGATATCTACCTATATTTCTGATGCACAAGTATCCGTTTCCAGGGGCTGAAAAAATGTAGGTCCGTTGAGTGGATAGGCCACTTTCAGGGACTTACGTATTAAATTATTAAATAGAGTAGTATACTTCACAAGTAAACGGTCTTACATAAATTCTGGCAATCTGAGGATCGCATGTGAAATATAAATGAAATTTGGAGAGAGGTGTAATTTAAGAGGTTAAAAATATATAATATAAAGGAGATAGCGCTCAGTAAATGTTTGCAGACATATAATAAATGGTATTTTCTAATTTTAAACGAAGTAGAAGTTTGCATGCTGCAAAGATATATGTGCAAGGAAATTCAATTCGTTGCATGCTCTATTAAACAATGTTTACTAAGTTCACACCCTTAAAATAAAGTAAATAATGCCGCCTTCCGAAGAGCTGTAAAGCAGGCGTGCAGCAGAATATCGATAACCCATTTTCTAATGTAAAAGCGTTTTTTGTTTCGCCATTGTGCGGCTAAATATTCTAACGGGTAATTGCGTTACATAAAACACGAAACTGCCTTAGCGGAATAATTTACGAAAACGCCGTTAAATCAAATCCGGCTCCTACGGACGATTGGTAAATTATACGACTACAACGAGAAAGATGTAAATACCCTTATAAATGTTTCCTTTTATGCCAAGGCGCCTAGAAATTTATATGCGTTTTTATGCCTTTTCGGATTTATAAATCTCTATTTATAAGATTCGCTCCCAGTATCTTGTAAGCAACTTGGAATTTTCTCTTATCTGAAATATACATTAACCTGCAGAGTGACTCTCAGCATTAATAAAAACAACCATAAAACTACTCAATGGGGAAACTATATTTGTCTGGTTGTATTATTAACTTTATTTGAATGGAGTGTAATTTAGTACGTCTTATACTTTATGGGTAATATTCAGAAAAGTGAAAATTATTTATTATAGCAGTTCCCGTGAAACAAAAACTTCAGGAAGTAGCTGTACTCGTATAACTTTGTATCACCACACATGTCTATGTAAATATTCCTCCTTATTTTTTTGTTTATTATTAATAGGCTGTAACTAAATAACAGTTTTACCAAATTTTAGGGACTATGAACTACTAATATAACTCATAAAAGATGGCAGCCTTAGCATACGTATAGTCGAGGTCCAAAATAGTACAGAGTGATTCCTATTATAAACTCGCTCGCCATTTAAAACAGTTATTACAAAGATAAATACAGGCAGCCTCTATATTTATCGTTTAAAGTTTAAGATACGCATTCTCGCATACGCATTTCTCGATTTTTATTGGTAATCCTGGCGTGACAAACTCCACCATGTGCACACCACAGCTACCATGGCGTGTACGTGGGAAAATTTCGGGTATCTTTCCGTTAATTTAATTGTGAATGTAATTAATTTATTAGTGATTTTGTGTTTGAATAATTTAAGCTCTACGGCGTATTCTCAAAATCGTAAACGCCTTAATATAACAAGTGAGCCATATCGGATGATGACGTATATGAAAGAATTAGGTCGCGAGACCAAAATATGGGTGTAAGTGATGCAGTTGAAATCTGTAGTTCATTGTCAAGAATGTCCGTGAGTAGTGTATATAGTGCAATAAGGAGTGGCAAAGAAGAATATGCAACTGCGAATTGGAAAATAGTGGAATTTCGCGTAAAGAAGAGATAGAGGTTGATGAAACATAAATTCAGGTTGCTATCTCACAACAATGAAACTTTGCCTAGAATATCTAGAAGGGTGCGTTTGCGAATTATAATACGTGACATGAATTTTCGTTTTATAAAACGAAATAGAAAGAGTATGCTGATAGAAAATGATGAAATAGTGATATGGCGGAGAAACTGTTTAAGATGAAGTCTGAATGAAAGAACATATTTTTATATACTTATATATTATAGAAACACTGACGAAACATAGATAAATGAAGATCACACGATGACAAAAGTGCGGCACTGTTTTGTCACATATGGAATATAGTGTTATCGTGATTGCATGGATAATGCACCTAATAATAGCTTTGTTCGTAGTACACCAGAATCAGTTTCCAACCCTCAGAAGCATGCGCACTGGATTTAAAATATCACTATGAACCTTATATGGGCATTTTTAAACGTAATGTGCCTGCGTTCTACGGCAGGGCTAATAGTCGATGATCAGTGTTAACGTATGACCGACATAGCAACGGTGCTAATAACCAGTAGTGTATGTAAATAGTAATAATATTATGTGTTAAAGGTGTGAAATTCGCCGGCTGGGCATCAGGTAGGTGTAAATTGGTAGTGGAAGGTTGTCTAAGTGGACGGCATTCTGCGGTTATTTATAAACTTTTTAAAGTAAACTATTAAACTGTTGAATTCACTGAACGTCAATTTATTTTTGGTAATTTTGTGTTCTTTTAACCCTTCTCAAGTGGCATGCTTATGGAGTCTTGTCCTCTGCAGCTCTCATCTCCCGTGCTCATCTAAGTGCTGTGAATGAATCACTTATTCTATTATTTTGAGTCCTTACGATATTATGTACCTATTAAAGTTCCTAGATTGATAAGGTATCCCTGTTTCCTGCATTGAAATATTAGTTTCAGTTTTTACTACTTTTTAGCTATTGACGGATAACGTAATGGAGCAAATCATTTGGTAATAAATAATTCATGAAGTAAAGCTACTATGCATTTATTCTGTAGGCACAAGTGACCCTATTGTATCTATCTATGCTTAACATATTTTAATTAATTTTGAACACTAGTATTTCTAAAAGGTCACTTTAGATATACAGTTATCAGAGTTTTTTTCTTATTAATTTGAGTTCGGTATTAAAGTTTAGCTAAGGAATTTTGTTAATTCTATATTGTAGAATAAATTTTTTAAACAGGCAACAGGCAATATAAAGCCTTTCTGTTGCGGACATTAAAAAGTCTTGACTTGCTATCAACTACCCACAATGTAACAATTTAACTACGTTTAGTAAAGTTTTGTTTCAGTAAAAGGGTGTTTAGTTACAGTTAAACAAATGTAGTAGACAATTAGGGGAGCAATTATATCATGTAAACGATTTTAATGCTGTAAAATTACCAGGAAATTTCTTGAGAGTTACGTAGACTTAACACTTGTAAGATAATTGTACGTTCCTTTAACGTTCTGCCATATTTTCATACATAGTTTATTTATTTTTCCATTTCAAGTTCATGCCACACACACCACAGTGCATACAGACGTCAAAAACAAAGCAACAGTTAAATTTTATATAAGACTGGTTATAAAAATTACATTATAAAATCACTGTTAAAATATTGAGTCAGAGTATAAAAAAGTACCTTATATTAGGAGGAAGTATATTAAAACATTGTATTCCTGTAGAATCAGTTCCTTTCTTCGTTCTTAATATTCTACGAAAGTTGTTGTCAAGGTAATTCTTTTTCCTTGTGTTATAATCATGGGACTGAGTTCTAGAATTAAATTTGTTCAAATTGCATTTAATAAAAGAAGACAATGCAATATGTAAGTTGATGGTACAGTGAGAATATTTAAGTTTACAAAACAATTTTTACAGTCTTATCTGAAACTAAGCCCAGGGATAATCGGTATGGTTTTCCTTTGTAAGGCAAAAACACGTGCACTACAAGGCGCATGACCCCATATTATAATAGCATACAATATAATAGAATGTATTAATCATTGATAAGTTGTCTTTAGGGAAATTAGGGACACTTTTTCTACTAAACTTCGGAGTAGGAAAAGATGTTTAGATATTTTATTACAAATATAATCAATATACTGATTCCAATTCTGGATTATTGACAACATATATATGTATTTTTTAAAGCCCTCATACACTGCAATGTTCCTTGCAATTTTAACCGCGCGATTAAAATTGTGCGCGCAAGATTGTCGTATATGATCAAAAACCGACAATGTTACTCCTGAATTTTAATTACGCGCGAACCCATAATTTTACCGCCCAATTTTGCTTGTTTGGGCAAAACGATGTGTGTATGTGCTCCGCACTGTTAACATTGCCGATTTTCTCAGTGCATATCGTCAAAAGGGGCGCTCGTTTGATATCGTATTTAGGTATATACTGAAAAATGGATACGAGAACCTGGAATAAGGACTTTGTTATAGAGTTTATTGATTTATATAGAAGCCATTCCTGTTTATGGAAACTAAATTCCAGTGATTACTGTTTTCAGATGACTACCGTTAGCGCTGTTTGACTTTGAATACAAACGGAATAATATTTAAGTTTTTTTGTACAAATGGAAAATATACTTTTAAGTCATGTTTATTTTGTAGCTACCCTTAGTGGCTTAGTTTTCGTATAAATAAATATTAGTACAAATATTATTTACCTTTAAATATCCTTTTTTTAAGACAGCATAGATAGAACTGCAAGTTTCAGGTATAATCCGACCCAATGCCTGAGATGAAATTATACTTGTATACTTTTAAGTCTTCATAATTTCTACCAGTAGCCAGATATCTCAACGTGACAGTTAGCCGTTCATGACATGAAATGGATTTTCTTAGATGGGTGTCCTTCTTCTCAATAAAAGGAGTTACTAACCGTAATAATTCCAAGTAGGTTTCTTCATCCATACGTAAATAATTGAACCAGTCATCTTTTTCTAATTTTAATTCAGCTAACAAGTTTACATGTGAAAATTGTTGTCTTTTTAAAAGCCAATCTTTGGACCATTTAGAACCTTTTTTTCTAATTTTCTGTTTTGCAGCTAAAGCCGCCGCCACTGCTAGTAAAAATTTTCGTTCCATTCTGGTGCAGCACGATTTTGAGATGAAACTGATCCAATTTAAACGGACAGTGTATGTACAACGCGATCCTACAATCTTGCGCGCACAATTTTAATCGCGCGGTTAAAATTGCAAGGAACATCGCAGTGTATGGGGGGTTTTAGACTAAAAACCATTGTTTCTTATTTAGTTAAAGTTACAGTAAGTTTATTACTGATAAAACCGTCGTTCGCTAAGAATTGTGTCTGAGGTAAGCAATTGAGAACAGAAGATCCGTGCCTGAAGTTGACATACTGATATCATCAGCAAAAAGTATTCTTAAAACTTTGCTGTCAAAGATATTGGGAAAAATCGTTAATATAAATGAGAAAAATTAGGGAACCCAAAACTGATCGTTGTGGAACTTCATGTTTTATTTCATAGTAAACTTGACACCATTATGTGGAACATATTGAAGTCAACTTGATAACTAGGATGACAACAGACACACACTTGATAACAGACATAAACTCGACAACAGACAAACATTCGGTATTTTTTTTTATTAACTCGTTGTTTATTATGCAATGTAAGTTTTGCACCTCAATTTAACAGCTCAAATTCGAGCTCCAAATGAAGATTATGTAATGTTCAACATAAAAATGTAGAGACGCCATCTGGTTGACAGAGCGGATGCAGAAATTCCTGACTTTCGAATGGAATGCGTATGTAAAGCTAATGTGAAATGCTTAATTAAAACGGGACGACCTAACTGAGGCAATCTTTTAAAAATTACTGGATCACGCGATGTCTAATTGAAATAGCAATATTATGTAAGTTTTATATCAAATTAATCAATCTAACCGAATGATAATATCCTTACAACATGAACACAATGATGTACAAAATAGCTACATGCTTCGTTAGAGAGTAACTTTGGAAACAAATGATTGCGTCTCTCAGAATGTCAGTCATTTTGAAACAAATGAAGCGAGTGCGTCAAAAGCAGGGTAAGCTGTTCGCGACAGTCAACTATTTATCGCCTACTTTAAAACTTTGCACTACTCTTCAAATACAATCAACACATAATCCTATATATATATTACTAAGCGATTCATTCAGCACACAAAACGTTTACTCCTATTCTGGAGGATTACTTTGGAGTGACTTGTCAGATTATTGTTGCATTGTTTACTTTATTTTTTATCCACAAACAATCGATTTGACAGATAAAGTTTGAACGTCTTTCAGCTATTTTTTAATGCAGTTATAAATAAATAATGAAAAGGATATTCAGTCTGTTCCTAATTAGGTGGACTTTATTCTAATTTTCCTATATTATATGAATTACTATGCCGGGTAAATTAGCAACGTTATATGGTTTTTCTGTTTATTACGATGACCAAAACAAAAAAGCAACTGAGTATCACGTAGCAAGATATTTAGAGAATAGTGTTTTTTAAAATGAAGCACTTTGTATATTCTTATATTGTTTTATTAAACATTAAAAATCGAATAAAGTTGTTCCGTTTGACTTATTTTCTAATATAAGTAAGTTCGAATACAAAAGTGAAATAAGGTTTTGGATATTAATGTTGATGTTAAAATTAATTAATGAATTGGTCCAATTCGGTTTTGTTCATAAGTTACAAGAATTAAAAAAAATATTTTATATTTCAATCAAAACAGCCTGATAAATAAAAATGATAGCTGCTATAACAATAATTATTATTTGTGTTTACACATAAGTTATCGTTTATTAATTAAATTAACAAATCTTGAAAATATAAACAATTTTCACCCTCGGCTCGATTGCAAGCCTTACATCGACGAACTAAAGATTCCATCACTCGGCGGATGAGATTTGGATCATTTTTCGTATCTAGTTAAGTGTATCCTGAATTTTTTCAAGTAACTGTTATATGTCCCCATAAATAAAAGTCCAAAGGATTTAGATCTGGAAACGCGGTAGCCATGCTATTGAGCCTTGTTGATCTATCCACATATGTTGATACCACATATTTTCAAGAATATTAAGCCCTACGTCATTGATTAAATTAAAAAGGTTGTTTTCCAAAAAAGTTCTATACAGAGATGTATTTAAAGGTCATTTAAAACATGTACAGACAGTAAATTATCGTTGAAGATGCTACCCCAAACGTTGACACTGAAACGTTGCTGAAATCGTCTTGATTTAATTGCTGCGGATTTTATAACGCGCGTTCATTATGATTATTATTTATGCCGTCTTCATCAAACCACATGACAAGCGAAATGAATCTATTATTTGTGTATGTTGAAGTAACCATTCTAATCGCTGAGGACCATAACCAGATTAACATTTCTCTGTTCAATATACGCCATACAAAATTCGTCGAATACTAATTGAATTGAAAACCGAATAGGACTTATATTCATATAAGAAAAAAAAAATTGACATTAACCCAGCTATCATATGCCAAAGTTGTCATTCAGCTAGTTCTTCAACAAATTTCACAGTAATTCAACATCAGTGTTAACGGTTTCTAAGCCTCTTTCATTTCTATTACTTTAATCTTAAATTAAAATATTTCGGTTATTTCTAATTCTAGGAAAAAAGTTAAAATAAACTGTTTTATTCGACTTTTAATGCTTCATCTAACAATGTAAAAATATTTTTTATGTATGTTTTATTAGGTATGAATAATATTATTTTACGTCCAACAAATGTAAAAGTATAACGTTTCATTTAAAAATATACTGTTTTGTAAATATGTAATGTTCAATTGTTTTTCTGTTCTGACCATCGTAATTAGTAGAAAAAATTACGTAACTTTACTAATTTAATCGACATCGGAGCTCCAATAATAAGAAAGTAAGTAATAGTGTCCATTTAATTATTTGAACATACTGTATTTCTACCTTCTCAACAGGAGTGTCGGAAACCGTATTTTTATGTTATCTATTTCGTACCGTTGCAAACGTTTTACAATGTGAGAAACTGTAACTAAATCCAGTCAAAAATGTGTGTTGGAGTATTTGCATGTTTTTTTTTACAAAACTCATTTTCTAATTAATGAAATATATGTGATCATTTATTATATTCTATAAAAAAAAACAGGTTTTGTCTGACAGTTGAAGCTTCTTAACTTGCATTAACTTAGTTTTGGTATAGCAAGCAAGAGCTGTGACGAAGGTGCGCGTGTTAAACCAATTTGTACCTGATCCGGTATTTTCGACTTGTCCATCTCATTGGTTTAGATTTATGTTGGATAAAGGTGTATGATTTATAAAGGCAGCTATAGATTTTTTAAGTTATTGATATTGCATGTTATAAAATAAAATATGCCTTGAGGAGACCCCAGGTGGTCAGGACCATTATCGAAAGGGAAGTGCAGGTGCAGGAGTGTCTAGGAAAATCCATTAGGGCCATTTATGCGGCGGTCCTGCATACTTAAGTTTGTCTACATCTGCACAACGTATGCCTTCTAGTTTCGTAGGATCAAACTGTTCGATAGCTACTTTGAGACATACTTTGTATCCCAGAGGAAATCTTGTTCTTGTGTATACCCCTCCGATGTGATAAAGAGGACTAATAACATTAGAATCGAGGATTCTGGGAACTACATTTCGTATGCGACTGATGCAATTCTATGTAGGTCAGCTTTATTAGATAGGACATGCGAACTTTCTTCTCTTGAAAAAAAAAAACTAATATGAAAAAGAGATGCAATTTACATAGGACAGTTTGTTATTTGTATATCTACATCGTGCAACATGACTTTAGTCAACTTTTCTTACAACTGGTTTTTTGTTCGTCAAAGGAACAATAGTGTTCCTCTTTGAAAATTATAGCATTTTTTGGTTTTGTGAATAATTAAATGCTTTATTTTAAGTCATAAATTTATTTTTTTTTTACTTTTTTAATTCGCACTTATTTATACAGGGTTATTCAGTCATAATGTCATTAATATTAACCACGTATTCGGAAGACCTAATAAAGACAGAAAATCGAAAAAAAAATTACTTGACCTTTCAAAAGATAAACAAATCGCCCTATAACAATCGGTATCAAGATGCTCCTGGTACGCTACACATTTTTTGATCACGCCTTCGAGTATTGAAGCTAAATAGAAGTCCACTCAGGATCACATTTATATAATAAGCATATTGGGTACTAAAGTCATATATTTTCTTTCTAATGACAAACTTCTTTGCAATCTAAAACGTATGCATTTTCTATATTTTTTGAGGTACCTTTACAAAACGGACCCGAACGATGTTCGACTTATTCCGCCATAACGTATTAAAGGGGAATTTGAACTGCCAACTTTTTAGCTGCGCTGATTAGCGCTTACAGCCTATCTGATGTCGCGCTGATTAATGCGATTGGGCATTTATTATAAAACGCTCATGATTTCATATTGATTACACCGGGTGTTTATAAAAATGCAAATTTAATTATTATTTATTTCGGTTATTATTTACGGTTTTGCAGTCTACAACGCATGTCATTGAAAACAAGGTTATTGACCTAAATACGGTAAGTCAAGACTAGAATTGCTGGATCGTTTATCACTGAATTGGTGTGGTGTGTCTCAGACTGTTTTTTGTTGACAGCACAAGGTTTTTTTATTACTGTCTGTATTTAAATATAAAAAACGATTCAGCTTCTCTTAATAATATAACCTAGTGAGTATTGGATTTTATTTCACTATTTATGTAATGAAATGTTAATAGTTTATTTTGATCCGTTGGAGTTGTTCAATATTGTTACTACGGAAGTTCACCTATCTTGTTAGTTTGTTAATTATGTTCCTGTTTGCATTAGAATTGATCATTTTTGTAATACCTTATTTTTACGTTTTCTAGAATAGTCCAGGCTATATTCTACTAGGTTCTCGACACGTTCACGATGTCACCGAAACTTTGAGAATCCTAAAACATATATAAGCGGTTAGGTTTCGCCGCTGGAGTCAGTTTATATTAAACAGTCAAACGCGAATGACTGAAACGTCAAAGTAAAGAATTTGACAGTTGTGAATTTATTCTTGTGTAAGCAAGATTGACAATGAAGTTTGTTTGTCTACGTGACATATTTCCACGCTAAGGCAACATATAGGTAACAATATTAAATATGTTTTATGGTGAAACTTAACTTATAATGTTAATTGCATACTATTAAAAAACTTATAGCATTAATTACACATTACAATAAGTCTGAAAAGAGAGAAAAGTAATGGTTTGAAAATATATTTCTTTGGCATAAATATGCATTTACAATTTTTTTAAATCTCGTATTCGTATTATATTTGTTCCCTATCTGCTCTTAAAATTAATATTAATGTCTGAATCACCCTGTATAATTTTGACGTACATTGATATATCACTTAAAGACTTCGATGTTTCTCTGATTTAAGAATTATTACATTCAAATGATAAATGGTACCTTTTAACGTTATTTTTGTACAAATTAGGGATAAGATTAGATAAAACAGTTCCAACATTAAATATATTACCAAATAATTTAGAAAGCGACTAAATAGATGCTTAAGAAAAACTAAGAAGTGTCACAAATAAATGCTTCAGATCATTTCCTTATTTTGATATAGAACAAATGACTAATACAGTTTCGCGGTTACTTTGCTAGATCAAGCAAGTTCATTGAAAGTTACTGAGAACTTCAAAAATTAGTTTTTAATCCCGAAAGTTTTCATGAAAGCTCGGGTAACGTTTTAGGTATAATATTTTCAACAAACATAAATTGCTTTGTTTCCATTAAGTGGGCCCCTTAAAAGATCCTCAAACTGTAATTAACTGCAGGAAACTTCATTGTTTACGTTCAATTTCCTTCTTATTTATGAGCCGAAAAGAAAAGTTACCTTTATAGGCTTCCTTTAAGAAGATAATTGTGATATAATGCAAAGTTACTGATTTCCCTTAGGCGCATAGACAATTATACGGCTTTGAAAAAGTAAAAGAAATATATTTGTTGCACAAATATAGCTTCCTATTATATATCTCTAAACTTACTTGAAAATAAATTCTACTTTATATTATAATACGGCAGCACAGGGTCTAAGAAAAATCTAACATTATTTTTTAAATTTAGGCGAGTGCGCTGGTATCATTTTGTACATATTACGTTGAAGAATGTCTTATACGAGATACATTAATTAGTGGTTTTTGGAATACTGTTCACTATTTTTTAATTAGAATGAAAAATGTTAGCAGTAGTAGTAGGGACATAGAAATGCGTATCAACTATTAAAATGTCTATTGTTTAACATAACCAATGACTGAGTCCACATAATTTTCTCCAGCAGAACTAAAATATAATTTTTGAAGTCCTACTGTTGCTACAAATAAAAAAATCGTTAAAAAATAAAAAATAAAATTACAAGAATGAGTTTGAAATAAATTTCTTAATCAAAATATACTAGTGATGTATTTACAGTAAAATTCAGTACTTAAACGATTTCTTACAATTTTATTGTAAATGGTTTAATACTACTTTTTATCTTTTGCAGAATAAGCGTCTATTTATATAGGATAGTATTGTTATATAAATATAAAGTGCAAGTTTCAAAATAATGATTAAATAGTCAATAAACTAATACAATTTAGTTATAACTTTTAATGTGATTTAGGTAAGCATACATTCATTTTTAATTAATTCAACCATATTATATTACTGTTATTTGCTACTTCGCAGACCGAGAAATTTTTAAAAACAACACAGATGTGTGTGATATGCCATTTATTTTGATATTATCATTAAAGTTACAAAAAAACGAGTTTTTCTTGAAAGTAAATTATATTGAAAAAAATTTAACTGCTTATATAAACATTGGTCGCCAATTATGCAGCTTTTTCACCATCCTCTTTACGACGTAGTAAAGCTGTACTGATAGTTTCTCATTTACACTACTGCCTGATTCAAGTTCAAAAAATTCTGACACCATAGTAAACATCCGCCATTGGCAGATTATGAGTCTGATTTTTCAAACCCTTCTTCTTTTTTGGTATATTTCCTTACCTTAATTTAAAAAAACGAAACGAAGGATATAATGGTACGCAAACGTCAGTAAAGGCAGATCTAGCAAACTATTACATGAAAACCCAACCTAAATCACTAATTTTTGTGCACTAGCCTGTTCTGCAGTATGACGCCACAAAACATTTCGCGCGTTCAGGCGAATATTGTTTTTAGGATTTTTCCATACAACTAGTTTATCGATTTTTGTAAAAATTTGCAGATGAGATTATACTATTCTTATTTATAATATTTATTAATGATAATATTGCCGACTTAGATGTACACTGTTTGCTGTTTGCAGATGATATGAAACTTTATTGAAAAATAGAAACTACAACTGATTGTTTAAAAGTTCAGAGCAGCTTAAAAGTCCAAGGATGATGTCTTAACAACAAACTTCCGCTGAATATAGATAACTGCCATATTGTTTCCTATCATCGAAGAGATCATGCTCTTGAATTCTATTATAAGCTGGATGGATCAAGTCTTACTCGTCCTGAATACTTTTGCGATCTGGGCGTAACCTTTGATCATAAATTAACATTTGCAGAGCATGTCAGAAAAGTGGTATCTTCGGCTTCTAAAAATTTAGGTTTTGTTATAAGAAACTCGCGAGGCTTCACCCATCAGCATGTTTTGCTTTCTCTTTTTAACTATTTTATAAAGTCTAAACTTGATTATGGTAGTTTAGTTTGGTATCCAGGTTATAATATCTGCAACCAGTGTATTGAAAATGTACAGAGAAGATTTTTGAAATTTTTCTCTTATAAACTGGTTGGCAAATACCCTCGCATTGGTGTACCTCAGAATGATCTTCTCAGAAGATTTTCCCTACCAAGTTTGGTCGATCGTCGTAAGCAGCAAACTGTGTTATTTTTATATAAAATTATTAACAACAAATATGACTGTCCCGAGATTTTGGCAAGGTCTAACGCCAATTTTTATTATGTGCACCAACTATAATAATCTGCAAAATAATATATTTGCTTGTACTGAAAACGATATTAGAACTCTTTTGTTTTTTCAACCTGTAGTTGTTGTAGTACCAAATAAAATAAAATAAAGCTATGTTATCACGTTTAAACAGAATTTATTATTATTATTTTTTGAAAACTCCAATTACAGCCAGTTTGCACTAGGTTTTCTACAAGTGCCCTAAATGGTTGAATTAATTCTAGTTGTCTAGGACTAGATGTTGGATGCCTAACCAGTATCAGTACTACCTATACAGGGTCATGTTATACCAAATCAACGATGGTAAATTATGAGATCAATTCGAATAAGACTTTCATGATTATCCATCTTATATTCTTAATGAGTGACTACAATCTCTTCCTACATCTTAACATTTGAGTAGATTGAAAAATTGCAAATTTCAGTATTAGCTTATAATGTTCTGCAGATAGTTTACAAAAGCTTGTTCCACGATAACAAAATTGTTTGGAACGATATATATGTATGGATGTATGTATCTGGAAGCATAACATTACTTTAGAAATGCGCCCCATACAATATTTCAAATATGTTTGTACTTAGGTAAGTCAAAAGAAATTTTTATTATTACCAGTAGTATTATTATATCTGTAAGATATCGTTTTACCATTTCAATTGGGAAATTACATGATTTTTCCAAATGCATGAAAAAGAAAGAATATATTGTTGTCGAAATGGCGTTTGCCCTAGACAATTTTGTGGAAAAATAAGGCTAAACAGTATTTAAACATTTAACCTGTGACATCAGACGCCATTCATGTATCAGTATGCTTTAATTTTTATCTGTATACGATTTCCAGGTTCGGACAATGCAGTACATACGTGTAGAAGAGATCATTTTTTATTTGTTGTATTATACTACGTGTTATTGTGTTAAAGAGACACTGGTATTGCATAAAGTTGTAAAATAAACTCGTAAAATGGGCACGGAAAATGCATCTCGGCGGACAAATGGAAGAAGTATTGCATTATGCCATTATGTACGAACACAGCATATAGCGTCTAATAAAAAATATTTCACCATGCCAAAAAGAAAAATGTGGTGGTAGTGCGGTGAAGCGCGACGAAAAGAAGTATTGCAACATTGCTTGTAAAGACCATTTTAATATACCTAAGTTTAATGGGAAATACATAGTAGGTAGGTTTAAGTTCAGCGAAAAAAGAATCAATTAAACTTTTCTGCTAAGTTATTTATTTATTTATTTGCCCAACAGAAAGTCCATTTACAGGGCAACAATTGAACAGTAAATACCCATATATAAAAAAATATATAAAATAATAAAAAATACAAATACACAATATAAAAAACAAATATAAAATACATATAATTTAAAACATGAAATACACAATTTAAAACACGAAATAGTACAATATATAAAAATAATTATAATTAAAATAATCTACATCACATGGAGATACCTATATTTCCCAATAAATTATAAAATCAACTAAATATCTGTATGGGAATAATACCGGCTAGCACTTCGTAATAAAGTATTTATATCACAGACATTTATATCACAGCAGCTGGCTAAACTATTAAAATAGTTTAACATCGAGAATATTGGTTAACATATTTGGTTCTAGGTACTGAACAAATAAACGTTTTTTCAATACATGCAGAATAAGACGTATAAATTGGCGAAAATACAAGTGAACAATATTCAACTTTAGATCGAACAAGAGAATTAAATTTAACGCCAACTCATTAGAAAACAGCTTACAATTGCGCGTTATAAATCCCATCTCTTACAACTAGCCACTACATTCTCGATGTGCATTGCGAATGATAAAGCCGAATCAAAAGTAATTCCCAGATCGTGAATAAAAGAGTCATCTTCATTACCTATAGAGCTAAATATTTTCAAATCATCTGCATACAAAAGATGTTCTCATCTAATATAATCTGAAAGATCATTAACAAATAACAAAAACAGTAGTGGGCCGAGATTAGATCCTTGAGGTACTCCCGACGTAGCAGTATACATATTAGATTTATATCCTTTATATGCGACATACTGAAGTCTGTCTTTAAGATAGGATTCAAATAATTTCAACAAGGCCGAACTGAAACCAAATGTTTCGAGCTTTGACAAGAGAGTTGAATGACATATGTAATCAAATGCCTTCGAGAAATCTGTGTACAATACGTCAACCTGTCCTTGATCGTCCAAGACATTAGAAATATATTGAGTCATCACAATTAAGTTGGTCATCTTTGATCTTTGGCTCATAAAACCATGCTGTGAAATAGATATACAATTTTTATCAGCATTATAGATACGATTATACACAGACATCTCGGCTATTAGAATGTATACAAGGCATTTAGTAAAGCACTTACATTTTTTTTATTTATTGTATTCATTCAGATTTCAAATAACATGAAATATATTTGAGGCATTTATAAAATTTTGCTATCTGACTTCAATACATTAAATTACCTGTTTTATTTTCAAAACATAATAAGCAAAAGTAATACATTTTTTTAAAATGTTTAAGGAGGAAAAATTAATTTAAAAAAATTCATAAATGTTAAATATCATTAGTTATTATTTTCATTTATTATTTTTTATATAATTATTTAAAACAAGTAGTTTAATGTGACATCAGATGGCATAATTTTATAAACACCTCAAGTAAAGCGCTGTATCTTACTATATGATTTATATTGTAAACAAAGAAATAAGTTATGTTTAACAATATTTTAAGTTCACCCAAAATGACCCACCACCAAAATTGAAAAAACATAAGAAACAGACGCCTGTTTACATCTCCAACGCCGTAACCTGCACCTGCATCTCCGAACATATAAACCACGTGTTTTCAACCACGTGGTATTGTTTACATTCTATGAATTTATTAATGTTAATATTTTAATTATTACCGCTAGACACATATTATGACTTTCAATATGTTTGAATGATTGTTACCCATGATTAGTGATACATTTCAAACCAATATAAAATTCATGCAATTTTCCCATTATATATATTGAATTTTATAGCAAATTTTAAGAATTTAATGCAAAACCGTAGAGTTGTAGGCTATATTAAATATAAATTCGTTTATTCACGGAAATACAGAACGTTGCGCCTTTGTAAAGACACATTAGTTATGATGAAAGGTTCAGTTTATTGCGCAGTCAGGTAGAATAACGATTGTGTACTGCATTGTTTGTGTTTTTTTTTTCTTTAGGTTAAAAGCATGTTTATAGTAGCTTTGCAAATAAACTCCCAAAAAAAAGTTTGAAATAGAACATACTTAGTTCATTAGGTGGATGAGGATCGATACTTTGGCTGGCGACTATTTAATAATGAAATAAATAGGGAGGTGGTCAAATGGCTAAAGCTGAAATCTGAAAAATTCTTTGTAATTATGCCTTGACCTCTAGTCAGTGTTGATTTCAATTTCTGTCAAATTATTATTTTATTAACATATTTATTGTGATTTGTTTTGAGCTCTATTCTCCCTTAAAATGGAAAATGGTCAATGTAAGGCAGGCATAATACTGAAAGTAATTTATGAAAGTGTTTCTGTGAACTGGAAACTTGATATCCCTGGAGAATATGATAACGCTGGAAAACAAAACACGTCGTAATTCTAGCCAGCTCAGTCGAAGAGTAAATGTTCGATTAAAAGTTTTCTTTCTGTATACACAAGAAAAACTAGAGCTTTGTCATATTCTTTGGAGATATCGGTCCCCTGACGTCTGAATTCTCGGAAAGAAGAATCAACGCTATGATAATGAAAACACTCATATCGTTTAATTTATTGTACAGTTATTGTGTCATTCTGTTTATAAATTTTTATTTGAACATGATTGCAAAATTGTCCCTAATAGTCAATATGTATGTTTGTTTAGTCAGTTTCTGTCGTTTAAATAATTATTTTAAGCATTGTGATTTTAAAATCGTATTTGGTATCCAAAATCCATTCAAGTTTAATCAACGTGTCATCATAAAATCTTTTTATTATACTTCTTTAAAGACACCTTATTTTCGTCTGTATTAGTAATCATGTAACATGGGCTTTTTCGGGTTAGCGCATGGAAACAGCGTACCGAAAAAGTTTTCCCGATCTGCGATTATTTCCGTGCGCTGAATAGAAATACTGAATATGTGACTTTAAAATAGAAATGTACAGCAAAGTAAACCAAATGTAAGAAAGTCTATCTGCTATGTGATACTTAACTTGTACCTATTTCTGTAATATTTTTAGATCTTATCTGATATAGATAAATTTAAAACAAATTACCTTTGAAATAATATGAAAGTAACCATGGAAATGCATCATACATGTCAAACCCTGTATTGTCGGCGCTGTTTATTTTCTGTCAATTAAATTTATGCCGATAAAATGTACTCAGAAGAATATCCCCATAACATCCTATAGCAAACGGCACAAGCATGTGCTAATGTATTATCAGTAAAATCCAGATCAAGATATGAACACAAATATGAACTTTCGACTGAATGGCAAAATCTAAACAGAATGAAAACTATAAGTGACGATATTCTTCTAGTTTATTTTGTCAAAAAGCTAGGTCTATGAAATCTTCCACATTATGGAGCCGATTCTCAATGCTAAAGAATTGTCTGGCCATAAAAAAATGCTAACACCAATAAATATCTAAAAACTATTGCTTTCTTGAAGCGAAAAAGTCAAACCAAGGTTTTAACAGCAGAATAAGTAACCAATTTTTTATGTGATGCTCCAGATGAACAATATCTACTAACAAAAGCAATTTTACTGTTTGGGATCTTTGGTATTGATTAGATGATACATTTAAATTTGGACGATGTGGTAGATACTGAGCGCCTTCTTGTCGTGTTTTTACGTGATGGAAAAACTCATACATCAGGAAGCTTCACCAATACAAATGAAGGATGTACATTTGAGCTCTGCAAACTTTATCGTAAATATGCAGTCTACGATCTAAAAATATAAACAACAGAGGATTTGTAGCATATCGAAACGGCAAGTGTTACGCTGAACACGTTGGATGTCATGCTATCAGTGGTGTTCCGAAAATTATTGCAGGATACCTAATACTAGAAGATTCCAGAAAATAAACCGAGCATGGACTAAGGTGTTCTTTGGCAACCATGTTGGTGGAAGGTGGCGCTGATTTATCGACTCTGAAAAGGCACGGAGGATGGCGTTCTACCAATGTAAAAGAAGGATATATAGAAGAACCTATATAAAGAAAAATTGAGGAACAACAAAAATTGTTTAGCCCTTGTCACTCGCAAAACGCCACGATTGTATGATTCGTTCTAGAAAATCAATTAGCGAAGAGTTTGCTTCAATAACTGCAGTTTCACAAAATGAAACTCCAAATGGAGTAAACCTCTGTAATGATATGAATTGCACAATAAACATAACCATTAATAACAAACTAAAAACATTATTAGTTGGAGCTGTTATTATTAATAGTTAGTTAGTTTTCAATATTCTTACTCTGGTAGCTACATATTTTTTATTCCTATAACTGTTATGAATATAAAAATGATTCAAGTTTTTTATATGTTTTTATCATTTTCAAAGAAGTATAACACGTTGATAACACGTCCAGAAATAGGTTTTTCCGTGCTTGCATGAGAATTTGTCACACGCGCTTGGAATAATCCTTGTCCAGACGCCTAATGTAATAAACTATTGTTCACTGGCATGTGCGAGGTAGTGTATGCATTTATTGCGTATCCAACTGATGGAATGATACTGAAAATTTAAGAATATAGAAGAGAAATTAGTATAGCATGCGTGAAATGCTTGATTACAAGAAAATGGACCAATTTTAATGAGCAATTTTAGACAATATTGAGTGCAGTATAACGTTCTCCGTTTTTAAATGAGGGCCAAAAGTTTCTGCAAATGTGCTTGTCTTTGCAGCCATACCTTTGCTGGATACAGCTAAAATGGTAACGATGACTTTCTTTCGTCGACAATAATTGCTGGCGACGAAACAACTATTCATTATATTGTTATCAAAATAGTTGAAAACACGATCTTCTGCAGGCAAGATGGTGATATTTTCTTATACCAAGAACAACCTTGACTAGGAGCGTCCAAAATGTTTAGAATCCTTCTGTCTCACGATAATTCTCAGCCTCATGTTGCCACTCCGGTAATAAATATGCAGCCAAGAAAATTGAGTATTTTAGAGCATCCACCCTACAGGTTAGATCTGTTACCTTTTGATTTCTATAATTTCGAACCACTGTAAAAGTTGCTTTGGGTCGGACGTAGAAATACAGAACGCTGTGAAAGAATTTTTTAATCAGCAGCTAAAAGAATTCTATACGAACATTGGTATAATAGTGGACTAGGTGCCTTAATTATAGTGATAATCATTTATTATTATATTACCAAATACATTCTTTATTAACCAAATATGGATGGAAAATGAAGGTGGGTTAAAGATTTTTTTTAGCACAGGTGCGGTAACTATTATTTATATAATTATATAAGTGAAATGTAGTATCATCTTGAATGCTCATTTTATTTAACAAGAAACAACTCTGTTTTGTAATATGAAATGTACACTATTATTATACCCTGAGTAATTGGAAACTAATTAATACTTCTATTTCTTATAATTTATTAACTTAAAGAAATCTAATGAATTTATAATAATAATAATTAACAATTTAGAAATTTGTTCAGTGCAGTGCAGTATTCAGTATATTATATTTTTTAAAAATATTCCTAGGCAATGAATTTATTTTATTTGATATAGATTTCTATTCAAATTTACAACCACTGTTCTTGAAATTGTGTTGCGCATCAATATGGATTCTCATTTTCATATAAACTTCTCTACGTTTTTGGGAAGGTCTGGATACGTATTGCTTACCTCTTCTTTCATTGAAATTTTAAGTAAAATTAAATATTCATTATGACATTTCTGATACAGCCTTTTAATAATTGATAATTTAATGGAGGGTGATTAGTAGAAGACGGAATGCATACGTTCTAGGAACCAGGATTGTGTCAGATCCTTTGGGAATTTTCACATGTTGAGCGGCTATCAGACCGTAAAGCTGTTCCCTGGATGAGCGCGTATTAAGGTCATTAATATTACGAAATTTTCTCGCAATATATTTCATATTAAATTGCAGCCGCTTTTTAAATTAATCTGTTGAAACAATGTCAATAATTCCTTGTAATTACTTAAACGAATTTATATTCATTCATAGTTTAGTTCATTACTTTGATCAACGTCTTTTTAATATACAGGGTGATCTGGGGGAACCCCCAATATTCGAAAGGGATGTTTAGGGGGCAAAATTGAACAAATAAGCCTAATAAACATGTAGTCGAGTATCAACTGTTACTAAGATAGCAATGAAAATATTTTTACCCAGGTTAATTATTATAATCCATCAGTAGAGAACAGTATAGTCTACAAGTTGTGGAATATGCCATTCTAAACGTGTTTTAGACAATACTTTCTATAACAAGAGATTAGAAATCATACAAAAAGTTGCTTATTTGTACATATTCTATCACAGTATGTTAGAATAACATTCTAACACAGTATGCTGGAATGACATGTATTACAATCTAATTTTTAGTTGTGGAACGTGTGCTTTCTAAAATCGTGTTAGAGAATAGTATTTATTCTGTAGGCATCACAACATTGATTAAAGTAATCAAGGGGATTCAAATTTGGTAACATTGGTGGAAAGCGATTGTTAGGATGATTGATCACAACATGACTAAAATGAGCAGGGGCACCATTATGCTGAAAGTACATGTTTTGCCTAATATCCAATGCAACATCCAGAAGATCTGTCAAATTATTTTCTAAAAATTCTACATATCAGCTCTAGTAAGATGACCATCTACCACAATTAGACCAAGTAATTGATTATTAATCATACCACACCACACGTTAATGCTGAACTGATGAGAGTTATTTTCCACCGTGGCGTGCGGATTTTCATCTGACCAACGATATTCATTGTGACAGTTATTTACTCCATCACGAGTGACTTGAGCCTCATCAGTGAATAAAATGTATTAGTAATGTGTATGGTTTAGATTTATTTAATTGCAAAAATGCAACTGTAAATAATTACCATCGTCCTGAAGATTCTGGACGCGCTGAATATGGAAGGGTTTTAAACCATTTTTGTGAATGACTTCCCATGCCGCAGTTTGATTAATTTGGAGACGGGTTGCAATGCGCCTTGTACTTACACCCGGGCTACGTTCTACCGTATTTAGAATTTCTTCTTCCACTGCTAGACCAGGACCAGCTTGCCTCTCAGATGTAATTCCCACACTGAGAAACATTCCAGTTCCACGTGCATTGTTGAAAACTGGAATACATTTCTATCTGGCACTCTTCTATTCGGGAAGCGACGTCGATATTCAGCAACTGCACGATTATCCATAAATGAAAATAATATCAGCATATTCTCCATGACTAAATGTGGCTAGCATTACGAAATTATGTGTGTATAATACCGACTAATCGAACGCATATGTAAATATACAGTATGCGCCAAAAGTATGGAATAAATTCAATAAAAACGAAACTATTATTTTTTGGGAAAAGTCCTCGAACAGGTCGATTTTTAATTTAAAAATACATATTTTAGCGTAAAATGCGATTTTCAAATGTCATTTGTTTTCGAGTAAATGAAGTCATCGATTTTTTTTAAATGGCAACACCATATTTTTTTCCTTGATTCTGAAAGATCGTTTAATTCTCTATCAGACAGTACTAAAATTTTGCCCTCTTACATAGGAAAGTTTTGGAGTAAATGACGATTGAATGTTAGAAAACGTAAATCAATTAAAATAAAGCAAAAACGTTATCAAGTTTAGTTTGTCACAGCGACTTTCTAATAAGTATTGTAAGCGACATAGAAATTGTTATTCAATTTAAAGTATTATGGCATATTTAACTGTTACTCAAAGAATTGAAATTTTAATTCTTATCGGATGCGGGAATATGACTAGAACTCAGCAAGAAGTTTGTGATTTATTTAATGAAAAATATCCAGATCGCCCTATCAGCCAATCAACAGTCAGTAAGGTAGAGTCTAAATTTAGAGAAACTGGCAATGTTGTAAATATTCCAAAACCTGGACGTCCAAACATTAATGAAAATCAGAAACAGAACATTTTGATAAGTATGGTGGATAATCCTAATAATTCTTCACGATTGGTTGCACTAGTCAGAGCACAGTGCTACGTATCTTGAGGAAGGAAAAATATCATCCCTACAAAATTCAACTTGTGCATGAACTCAATGAAGATGATCCCGATCGCCGCTTACACTTTAGCGAAATTCTAATGGATTTATGTCAAGGAAATAGAAATTTACACCGGCAAATACTTTTTTCAGATGAGGCCGCATTTTGTCTGAATGGTACAGTAAACCGTCAAACTTGCAGAGGCACATACCCAACACCCTCAGAAATTAAATGTGTGGGCTGGAATAGTTAGCGACAGAATAGTAGGGCCTTTCTTCTTTGAAGGAACCCTTACAGGACAAAGATATTTAGAGTTTCTAGAAAATGACCTTGTTCCAGCCCTTGCAGTAATTTTTCCTAACGATAATGACCCTGACATTCCTGACGATACCATATGGTTTCAGCAAGACGGTGCATCTCCGCACTATGCGCGCCCTGTACGAGATTTTTTGGACAACTGTTTTCCTGGGAGGTGGATCGGCAGACGCGGACCGATAGAATGGCCTGCAAGCTCGCCAGATCTTACACCTCTTGACTATTTTTTATGGGGATACTTGAAGTCAAAAGTGTACATTAAAAAACCACGTAATTTAGAAGAACTTCAAAATCGCATTCGGGACGAAATACGCAGAGTTACCCCAGAAATCATTCATAATGTGCAAGAATAATTTCTTCACAGGCTTGCGCATTATCAAGAAGTTGGTGGATGGCAACTCAAACATTTAATTTAAGTATAAAATTTAATCAATTGTATTTTATTTTACATACCTCAGAATTGTTACTTTTTTATGGATAAAATTTACGTTTTCTAACATTCAATCGTCATTTACTCGAAAATTTTTCTATGTAAGAGGGCAACATTTTAGTACTGTCTGATAGAGAATTAAACGATCTCTCAGAATCAAGGAAAAATATGGTGTTGCCATTTAAAAAAAATCGATGACGTCATTACTCGAAAACAAATGACATTTGAAAATCGCATTTTTCGCTAAAATATGTATTTTTTAAATTAAAAATCGATCTGTTCAAGGATTTTTCCCAAAAAATAATTATTTCGTTTTTATTGAATTTATTCCATACTTTTGACGCATACTGTAAAAGCGGCAGTTATCGACAATTATAAAATAAGCGTTTAAATCACAAACATCAAAATAAATGTGACAATTAATAATCACTAAGTTTTGCAAAAATAGCAATAAAAATATTTTCATTGCTATCTCAGTAACTGTTGATATTCGACCATATGTTTATTAGCCTTTTTTGTTCACTTTTGCTCTCTTAACACCCCCTTCTAATATTGGGAGTTCCGCCCCAACCACCCTGTATACATGATATTTTTAGAATCAAACTGGTTGATATTATCAAAGAAAAGCGGTTGTGATTTATTTCTTCTTCAGCAGTTGACAAGGCGATACTATTCTGGTTCGTAAACTGTATACTGGGTACAAAAGGAAATGTGTTTCATTCACCTGTGTACATAAATTAGACCGAATTAGGGAGGCCCGACCGTCCGGTTCATTTAAACCGAACTAAATCCATACTATCAATAACAGGTCTAATATGCTCAGTTATATAAGATCAGCACGCATACTGGCCATTTATTACACACTTTCCCCCTGCCACACTTACCAGGTCTTATGAATGTGACAAAATGAACTTAACAAATGGGTATTAGACTTAAAGTAAAGCGGAAATATTACGTACTTGAAGATATATCTTGTAGTTTTGTTTGTAATTATGGGAAACATTCTAAATTTGAATATTTTTGTACATTTTTTTAGTTATTACCACTAAAAATTTCGATTTATTGTATTTCCTTAAAAACTCATTTTTTCAAATGTGAAGAGGGTGGCTTCTATTGAATTTTTAATAAAGGATTTTTTTCTGAATTTTGTGATACGACAATTTTTAAAATCCGTCAAAAAGGAAAACGATTTCTGCCAGTCGCGACCTTCTAGTTTTATTTTTTAAAATTAAAAAAAAAATGTGTCAGAAAATTGGTCCAACCATACGTAAAATGATCCGCTGATTCCAAAAATGTCAAAAACTACAGGGTGTCCCATTTAAAAATATAAATTTACGGTCATTTCCAGTGAAACCGAAAATGTCATGAAATCCGAAACGACCTCAAAGAATTCATGGCACCATCTAGTATAAACCCACCCAATTTCAAATTTTTATAAGTAGTCATAAAAAAGTTACAGCGTGTTCCCACTTTCCGTTGTCACCCTGTATAGCTTATTTTCATAGAACTAAGGTATGTGACTTATGTTAAAAAATAATTGAGCTACAAAGTTTTTAATTTATTAATAGAATATCAGAGGAAAATAGCTACTAAAATGTGGCATTAGGACGGCAACAAAAGTTTTTTATAGTTGTTATTACTTTGAGGAAAGTTTAAATAGTAACAATGAGTAAACTAACAAGAATTTTATGCTTACTATTTTTCTATGTTTAATATTTCAAGATTTCTTATACCAAAACTAATCATTTCCTGGACATAACATAATCAAAGTCGATTTATTTTGATCCAATAAAATAGGAAAACATATTAACATTAGAAGTAATATTTCCTACTTGTGAGAATCTTTTGAAAGAGTTCACTTAAGTGTCAATCTATACATTATTTTTTGTAATAAATATATTTAACGTTACGTCTTCTCTGTTTCCAAGAAAATGAAAAGCGAGGAACACGTAGCAGCATGATTTAATACAATATGCCATTACTCAACTCTAAAGCTCCGTCTCTCGGTCTCATACATTTTAAAGAAAACAAAGAAAATTTAATGCGCATTTGCCTAAACACAACTCGATGAATTCGTCAGATCTAAGGAAAGTTTTGAAAATTCTACGAAAGTATAAATTCCTCATTGCGCTGACAGCATTTTATATGTAGGTCATGTATCTTTTACGTGTCTCTCTTTTTTTAGGCCTTTTACGTACATGCAAATATTTTATATTCACGTAACGTTGTTTGTCAGAGTTTTGACCTAAATATTACGAAATTAAGGCTTGGGATGTAGAGGTTTCGCGAGGTAAATTGCACTATTACTTTGAACGGATGCATATTGCACCGCTTACCATCTACGTACCACCAATTCGTAGACGTTTTTATCGATTTCTCGGACAAGGCATACAAAGTAATGTATTCTGTGACGTTTAAGGTTAGATTTTGTTTAGGACAGCAAATGATACATCAAATAACTTACATGTAAAATGTTCACATCAAATTTTGTGAGCGTTATGTTACTATTAAATCAATGGTTTTTACTTACTAAGCATGTAGAAACAACTGTTTATTTTTTCTGGAAAATTACACTTCAAGGTCATTTTAAGGTCAACTTTTATTTTCAGAAGCAGCGAAAAATTTCACGTTTTGGATATGCGGTTGAGTCATTATTTTAGGTCGCGTTCAAGGTCATTTGAAGGTCAACACTTTATAATAATGCCAAAGCATTCTGAAAGGCTAAACAATTTTGGTTACGACTGTGTTATTTTTTAGTCATTTTCAAGATTATTTAAAGGTCCAATTCTCCTTTCGAACTTTTCATTTCGGTATTCGTCAGCACGGCAAGATATCGAGGAAATAACCTCTATAAAAGCTGTTTGGGTCATCCAGTACAAATATTTTTCTACCTTGGATTGGACCTTGAAGGTCATATTCAAGAACATGTAAAGGTTAACCCTTGCTTGAAACTGATCTATATTGCGTCTGTTTCAATCAAATCAATAGAGCAAAATAATGAAAATGAGGTACATAATAACCTAAAACCATTAATCTTCTAATCTAATGTAATTTCTAATGTAAAAACTGATGAATGCATAGAAAGCAGGATAAATTTTATTTATTTTCTAAGAATAAAAAACTATGTAATAGAAGAAAAAGGAAAAAAGTTTTCATTTGCGAAAACTAATTAATAAGTAAATACTATAATAATGAATTTAGTTTTGCTATGAAATGTAAAATTAATACACTTCTACACATGGAGAAATAATACATGGTAATGAAATTTCCACTAAAAAAATACATATTGTACAGGGTGTCTCAAACTCGATATTATGGACTTAATGTGACGAGATAAAAAAATTAAATAAAATTTGGGACATATGGTGTTAAATGGGACGTGGTAAGCTCCATTTTTAATCGAAAGTATTATCTTTGGGATTTGACAGAAACGACTAATGACGTTATCTCATTCATTCATCATTACATTTTTTCCAGAAACATACCCAAATATTTTTCATATTAAAATGCTCTCTTTTTTCTAATAAATTTTTATTAGATATTTTTTTCTGGACGAGCTCCGTCATACTGAACCTTAGCTGCAAAGGCACATTCTCCAGAAGTGCAGGAAGTTCTTCTTGTACGACATTTAGGTAACGCACACAGTTCAATGTATTTCCATAAAAATCAGGTCCAATTAAATGCTTGCCGATGATGCCGCACCATACATTTACTACAAAGTGACCTTGGTTTCGGATTGGATTTACAATGTGAGGATTTTTAATGAACCAGTCGTGTTCGCTGGACATGTTTGGAAAACCGACTTTCGTTCGTCCAAAGAACGTGCCGAAAAATGTTCTGATCAACAGTCTCTACATTTACTACAATTTGAGCTAAAAAATTAAGTCTCTTTTCAATGTGACACTCACACACATACTCCAAATTGCGAATTTTGTAGTCATGATACCCATTGGTCTTTAAAATTCGTTGAACGGTGGATTTATCCAAATTCAATTCCCTGCTAGGCGTATAGAATTTTGTGGATTCTGTTCGAAATATTGTAACGGTCTAGCTGTATTAACATTGTTTCTTACCCTTCGGTCAATTATTTGATTCTTCCGAAGAGAAAATGCATTTTCATTCGCTGTAAGGTCGCCTCTTATCTTGTAAAGGTTCTATGATCAGGAATGAGGCGCTCTGGATACCTTTCTCAATATAACTTCTTCTTGAATTTTTTTGTGATTCGCTGTAAATTAGCAACATATTACCTTTTTCTGAATAAGAAAATATTTTGTAATTACAAAAGTTATACTTTTGACGTTCGTATTGAGTGACAAGTATTTTGTGACATTTATGCACTTTAAACAACGAACATTCTATTATTTTCCAACGACTACTTAATTCTTTCACCGCTAATGTGATTTTTAGGTGGCATTTCTTTTGAGACTCTTTAGAACGATATTGCTTAATTTTTAAATGGGAACTAATGCAGAAAAAAATCTCTAATAAAAGTTTATTAGAAAAAGGAGAACTTTTTAACAGGAAAAAGATGGGTATGTTTATGGAAAAAATATAATTGATGACGTCATTAGTCGTTTCTGTTAAATCCCAAAGATAATACTTTCGATTGAAAATTACCTTACTTGCCTCATCCCTTTTAACACCACGTGTCTCAAATTTTATTTAAATTTTTTGTATCCTCACAATAAGCCCATACTATCTAGACATCCTGTACCTGAATTCTGATAACCATTATTCCATCATATTCTCCTAATTAGTAAAATATTTTCGATTAGTTTTTTGTTCATCAATCAGCGATCTGAAATTATTCTTTTTTATATTTTTTCTGTTTGTCTGTTCTGTTATTTTAGATATTAACACGAATTGAAAATTACTTATCATTTATCGATTGGAAAGTAGAAGTTATGATTTTTGTAGTTAGGCCCCTGAGGGACGAATAAAAACCATAGTAATCTCTTAACGCAGTATAAATTTTTAGCACGTGACAGCGTCGCTTACAGTTTATTACTTCCTGGCTGTATTTTCAGGAAAATTTTCAGGGTGAATATGCGATATGGAGTCCCTCGCACAGACTTAACTCATATATCTGTCTGAGGCTCGCTTATCCACTATACGGCGGAAAACTTTTAACCAGTATATAGTACCCCAGATTTCGTATACGTTGTCAAATATAATATTATTTATTGCAGAAAAAAACGGAAGATATGTAAATTAATAAAATCCACATGTCATTATCAGATCCACTCCTAACATTATATACAGTTAAGGGTTGTCGTGGAAATAAATAAATCCTGTAAATTCTGGTATATTTTTAATACTGATATATGACAATGAATACATTATAATGTTATAGAATGACAAAATAATGAAGTTAGACTAGCTGGATAATTTGTTATAAAATACATTACAATTCTTTATAGAACATGAGGGCTATGTGAACCTGGCACTCGACTTTTAAAAATTCAATTTTTTTTTTGTGATTCTTATAGATTTTGTAGTTGTTTGTAGTAACATTTGTTATCGTTTGTAGTAACTTCAAAAAAAATATATGACTGAAAAAAATCATCCCCAGCACTATAATCTGAGGGTTGTTCCTTATGGATAATCGTTTGTAGTTGTTTGTAGTGAAAAAAATAAGACTACAAAATCATTTGTAGTTGTTTGTAGTAACCTTAATTTCACTTGTAGTTCCTCAAAATCTAAAGTAAAGTCACTACACTTCAAGAGGAAGTTAAAGTAACCTACATTTCGTCTGTAGTTCTTCGAAATGTAAAATTTGTAGTAACTTCTATTTCGTTTGTAGTTTCCCGAAATCTAAAGTAGATTCGCATTACTTCAAAGAAAGGCTAAAATATCGATAATAGTTTTATGATTTCGTTTGTAGTTTTGTGAAATCTAAAGTAGAGTCACTATACCTCAAGCGAAAACTAAAAAACTAAAGAATCGTTTGTAGTCACCTTCATTTCGTTTGAAGTTTCTCGAAATCTAAAGTAAAGTCACCATACTGCAACCGGAAGCTAAACAATTGTTTGTAGCTCGGTTTGAACAGCTTCTGCTAAATATATATTTTTAGTTTATATCCTTGTATTTGTAGCTCTTTGCAGTTACCTTCATTTCGTTTGCAGTTCTAATCTAATCTAAAGTAGTTACTACATATCAAAAGGAGGCGGATAAATCGGATGTAGCTGGTTGTAGTAACCTTAATTTCCTTCTCAAAATCTAAAGTAAAGTCACTATACTTTAAACGAAGATTTCAAAAATAAGGCTTAAAAATTGTTTGTAGTAACTTTCATTTCGGTCAATAGCAATGATTTAATATGTTTTACACATGAGAATATATTGCAAATATTAAAAATAACTATAACTTTTTCCCTTGTCTCTACAAATGATTTTTTTGCTACAAACAACATAAACAATTCTCTATAAGAGACAACCCTCAGATTTTGGTGCTGTAAAAGTCGAAGATTGTGTTTTTTCAAGGTCATATAACTTTTGAAAATTCTACAAAAGAAAAAATGTTACTATAAACAATTACAAACAAAAAAACTAAAATTTTTAAAATTGAAATGCCAGGATCACATAGCCGAATGTGGAGTAAAAACAATTTAAAATGAAATTATATTGTATAAAGTACCTACTATTTGTTAAAAATGTTTGTGTTTAATGGTTATCACACCGTCACTTTATACTTCTTGACGTTTCGAAGATATATTGTTTTCATCTTCCGAAGTAAATGTGTGAAGTTTTGCCGTTTCTTGATTGCTTTCAATTCTGAGCCTTCGTTTCGGTTGAATCTTGACCAGAATGTTGTCTTTTTATCAGAATCTTGGTCTTAACTTGACCTATGGAAGGCTTTTTATCCGCCTTGTGTTCCGTAACTGTCCACTATCATGGTTGTCATTTCTTGAATAGTACTTATGTTTGATTTAATCTTGTGCTAATATGTTGCCCAATGATTTGGCAATTGTCCAATGCCTATTTTGTCACATGTATAAGGAATACTGTACATATTCAGGGCCTTGGTTATTATTACTAAATATTTCTAATTTTCTTCAATCTTGGGTGTAAACTCCTGATATGTTATTTCATTTGATATATTCAATTTTTCATACTGAAGCGATACATCAGTTGGAAATTAACAACATATAGTAACATTGGTTTAGATGCCTGGACGTTCAGGCCAAGAGAAACAAAGTGAGTTACTCTTTAGGTAAGGAAAGCATTAACTTGAACTTCATCGGTCCATATCCATCTTTTGGCATAGCTTCAGCTATTGCTAAAACAGTTCTTCTGATTAAGGAAGGGGAGAAAATGTTGAAAATGAAATCCTTTCCTCACCAGATTATCAATGAGTAGAAATTAAATTGTTTTTTCTAATTCCATAATGAATCTTGATTATGCTACTATTGTTTAGAACGTGTTAATGTAATAATTATCGACAGTAATGGCTTTTTCACTTTGTAAGATATTTTTAGATTATGTTATGCATATTTTATTTGATGTTGCTGGCGAGCACTGCGACTGCGCAAGAGCAGCAGGAAAATAGGTTACAAAGTGGGATAAATCAAAATATATTTTTAGATAGAATGCAATTTCAAAACTTAATTAAAATCTTACTGTACATATTTCTAAATTTTGGAGTTAATCAGAAATTAATAATCTTCCATTAAGACCTATGCTGCTGTGTTTATTTTGCTGTATTGTGTTACATATTAATCATGGCTCTCGATATGGCACTTATACCACAGGGACCCTGTATAAGGTGAAAACCTTTTTCTAGATTGGATTGAGCTTACGTTTGAACAGTTTCTACTAAATATATATTTTTTAAATTTATATCCTTTAGCGTAACCTAAAATAACTTTTAGGTATACTAGAATTAGATAAAGGTAATTTTTATTTAACTGCTATCATTATCCCAAACGGTTAGTATTTAAGAGAGATTTAAAATGGTTGAGATAACACTGACAAGTTTTATTACTGGGATTTTTAACGGTCAGTTTCACCGTTGAGGCGTTATGACGCCAATTTAATAGTGGGCTCGTAAAAACATCCAGCTAGCAGACGCGTTATCGGACACACCCTTTAGAACTAATCAATGATCAAATGACGGGAGCAAAATGAACCATATTTTCGCTTCAGTTCTGCTTGTGTCTTGCGTATGCATTTTATGGTATTTACCAGACGAAAATAATAGTCGTTTTTAGACATTTAACTAACTTCAGAATTGAATTTGGTTCTTCTTGGACTTTTTTATGAAGCTCTTAAAAGTAGTTTGTCTTTGCTAGTGCGTTCGTTAAATATAACGTTCAATGTGGTCCAGATTTCTTAATAATTTGCTAATTTCAAGAATAAGTACGTCAATTTAGCAATTAAGAATAATAGAATTATTTTAGAAACTATTTTTTTGATATAAACACATATTTTTTATTCAGTTGTAATTATTATAGATTAAAGGAAACAGAAATTAATAGATTAAAATAATTTAGTGTGAGGATACTACAAGTACGTTTATGTATAATTTTTGAACATTGAACATAGTAACATCACGTAATATCTTCTTAAATACTTTATGGTAGTATGTATTTAACTTGCCTAAATTCATGTTTAATCGTTTATAGTAAGGTCAGTTAAGCAATTAATTTTATGTTAATAATTGGTTGGTGGAATGGATGACATATATGCCGATAGAATTTCAAGATTTGACTGCAGTCGAAGGATTCGTCTTCTTCAGATTATAACAATTCTTTGTCATCGTAATACAATTGGAAAGTTAGAACAGTTGGTAACGATGTTGAAAATAGCTTACATTATTAAAAATTTTATTATGTGTATTCATTTTTATTATTTCATAGTACTGTACTTTTCATTAATTTACACTATGTTGTCAGTTAAGTAGCTATCTTTAAGTGTTTGCATAAATATACAGGGTGTTTCCTGGTTGAGAGTAGAAAATCCAGATTGTATTCTATGGTTAAAATTAAAGTAATTTTGTTAAATAAGCATAGTTTTCCAAGGACATTGTTTCAGAGATATAGGGTGTCCAAAGCTGGCAAACAAATAAACTCATAATTAATAACTTCTAAACCCCTTGAGATATTTTCTGTCAAATTTGGTATTTCTGACAGTTTTTAGTATGTTGGTAAGTATAAAATACAAAATTATATATAAAGTATATAAATAAATTGAATCATATATCATAATTCTGTCAGTCGAAAATAGGTGAACATATGATATGATTTGACACAAAATTTGCCTTGAAAATAGAGTTCGAAAACGTGTTATCAGACTTTTCAAATTTTATTAGTTTTTCAGATCTTGGAATTTCATTAAATTTTACTCACCCTGTACATCTAGCTGTAATTTAGTTCAGTAACAAAATTTTAGTATTGGGTTCTAAATACAGTTACTCATTTACGATGGGTATAATTATTTTATAGATGTGTGTAGAACACAGATTCTAATGAACAAACATGCAATCGTTTTGTTTTCGTAGATTGGTACACATGTTCCAGATTTGAGATTGATGTGGACGCGAACAATTTGTACCATGCACATGTATTATATTCAGGCCTGCCAACGCCGCAGATTGTATCTCACGTGAGGCTAATTCGCGTGTCGTGTAAACGTTTACAGCTACCATTATATCATTCATATGTAAATAGTAATATTGGGTGGACCACGATTCCTCAAGGTTCAACCCCCGTGATAGATTTTTTCCGTTAGAATCCCTTTTCGCTTTTGGTTCATATCATTTCTAGGTATAAGTAATCTATTATCATCTAGTCTAGATGTTATAAATGGTCTGTCGAAACATTTAATGTGAGAATGTACGTCCATGTTATTAATTTATTTTCTCTTTCGATAGACGGAAATCGTGAAAAATTACCCATCAAGTCGTGAATAAAAAATAATAGTTTTTTAAGTCGCCATTTACAGGGCGAATCAAAGTGATTAGATATATGGATGTTTCTATTTCGGATTTACATTAACTAATGCGTTTTCTAAGGACATGATGACCTCTGTGATCATTCACCATGTTGATTATTTTATCATTTATTCCTTATTATTATTATTATATTTAATATAATGGGGTGATTTAGCATTTTTTTATTACATTTTCTGATTGTAAATTTAGTGCCATCGGAAAAAATATATAATTTTCTGACGCCTCTAAAACCTTGATAATTTGAGAATAAGGATTCGAGTAAACCGCTGTATAACGTCACTCCTATAGCATGCTGGGTTGCGCTCGCTACCGTTTACCTGCATTTAGAATAGGAAGCACAGGGGGTCGTCGGTATCGTTAGAATTACGGTTCTTATTTCAATTATGGAAAATTCAAATATTGAAGGTGTTATTAGAGCCACTAAACGAAAACAGATTAGATATTGTATTGTACCGTATTGTATTGTACAACGATAAAATGTCCAGATAAATTATTTATTAATTGACCCAGGCATCCCAATACGCGAAACCTGTGGCAAAAAGCAATGAAACGCGACATTGGTTCCTATATACTTTTTTTTAGAAACCAAAACATTTCATGTTATCACTAATTTTGTCAACATAATAGATACGTATTTTTTGTTTCTTAAGTATTTATCTACATTTACATTTTCGTGGCGTGGTCTATCTACCGTGGAATTTTTATACCTCGCATTTCAGCGCTTACGTATTCGTAATTAAATCTACCATCGGTATATTAAACGAATGCGATTTTAAATAGCATATTGTGAATTTTATGAACAGTAGATAGCTTTTACTAATTTGTTTTAATTTAATTTAGAAAGACCCTTACTCGATTTGATGTCGTAGGTATATTTCGAAAACTACTTATGATATCGAATTTTCTGAATTGACCATACATTATAAATGCTTCATAAAAATTAAGCAAATAGTGTAATTTTTGAAATTTGACCAAGTGAACCTATTAACTTTAGAGGAATGGTAATTTTTCCCAGCCGAGACTGGCTAACTTATATGTATTTGGGGTCGCTGACACGAATCCGGTATCAGAATAACCCCTAAGATCACATATTTTCCTATAGGATCAAAATGGTCTTAGAAAATAGATCAGATTTTCTCAGCATGGCTTAGCAGTTGATCCAAAATCATTGGGACAACGATGCTTCTGGAGACAACAATCTGGATATATGAAGTACCTACGCTTGCCTTGCCTATGGGATAGTATGGATATAAGGAAGGATTGACAAGTTAGAACATACTTAGCCCCAAAATTAGAGAATGTCATACAACAGCCCCTGATTTGCGAGAGAAGGCATTGTTATCTCATCTACATATGAACCTGGAACCTAAAAACCAATTTGTCACAGCGCATTCAATACAGGTGATTGTTACAGATACTTGGCAAAACAATTTCTGACTCATATCAGAAAAATGTTCAATGATGAAAAGTTCGTGATCAGAATGAACATCATCAAAAGAGAAGTATGAACAATATGGAAGAATTTCTTAGAAAACTATAATATCCAAACTACAAAGAATTAGTAGATGAAATTGCTGATGGGAAATGCAAATGCAATATGAGTCCGTAGCTGCATAATAAAAAAAACGCGGAGAATCTTTGCATCACAATGTAAGAGGTAGAACGAATATATCAGGACAGCTAGAAAGAGAACATGATGGCTGATTTTAGATGGATGTTGCAGAGAAATATGGCAACTAAAGGAACAAAACGTAAGGGGAATCCCTTGCACGATGTTTTCAGGGAAACAGTCACAAGAATTGTCGAGACGATTGACTAGTTCGTATGTATACATTTTCATGTGATAAACAAAAATCATGATCTCGAAATGAAAATAACCTAGTGGGATCAAGAAGAAACTAGATTAGTCTTGTGAAATGTCTATGTAGGAACAATATTCTTTTCTCGCTGATTTCTTCATAAATTAAACTCCAGCGAAATTTGTATGCAAGTTTAGGATAATTATTTAATTTCTGTTGGTCTATACAGCATACAAGAAATGTATAATCAACTAATAATTAGGTAATCTATTTTAATTTCGTGATTTTTCAGTATGAAATACCAATTTCTGATCATTTAATGATTATTTTAGGATCAGCTAAACTATTCTGTGAATGCATAATATATAACTGTTTTTTAAATTCTCCTCCTGCCTTTCTAATGTTGTGTACTGAATTCATTTTATAAATAAAATGAAATAGATTGATTTAACTCAGGAGAATATTCTAATAATTAACATTAAATAAAATTCAAAGCAATTCAGAGAAAGCTGGAGAATCATCCCATTGTCCCATGATTGAAACATGGATTCATAATGTTCATCTCATCTTTATCATGTTTCATAGACATTATTGTTTTAAACATTTTTAGTTAGTAGTACACATAGGTACAATTTGTGTTATGGGAATTATTCCGTTTACGGGAACCAAACATTTCGGTCACGACCTGCTTAAATAGGATCCATTCTCATGGACCCCTATTAACGTCTCATGTACCCCCAATGTTTGTTTTTGCTGATGTGGACAGTCGACACTTAGCGATATAGATCACTTTAAGAATCATTGATTTGATCAGTGGAGAATTTGCCATTAACATTTTGCTTATTCTCTAAAATAAAATAATAATTCCATATAACATATTAAAATGTCAATATTAATCGACAGTTTATATTTATAAAAAAACTTTCTTATATTATTTATGAAATTTTTACATTACTTATCGTGACTATTTGTTTGTAATTGTCCATTCTACATATTTTAAACACATTATGAGTCATTGGTGTTACATTTTCAGTACATACACGCGAAGCAATTTACAGAAATGTATAATATAATTACAGTACAAAGATAAATTTAATTATAACGTGTTTTAGTAGTTATTTTAATATTAATAATTCACTTAATTAAAATATAGCTACCTAATATTACATACTTACACAAGTTGTACATGACATAAAATTAATCTTTCATTTAAAATATTATTTAGCTCTGTTCAACTGTCATTTGTATGCTAGGAATCAATAAAAAGACATTACCACTTGATGCCATTCCACCGCTACGAATTAAAATTTCTTGTCGTGGGAACCAACCCATTTAATTTAAATTTATTTTTATGTAAAATTTGTAATTCAGAGCTCCTATATATTTAGAAGTACTAATTCGAAATGAACTGGACGGTTCTATTCGAGTTGAATGAAAAAAGTTCAACAATGAAAGCGGAATACATTTACATTTAAAACGGCGACGGAAAAATTACAAAACTTTGTGATTTAAATAAAACGCAACGTTCAGTAAACTGCTTTACCACTTATCAAGTGTAATTAAATAAGTTAAAGTACTGCAAAATATTTACATATTAATTAAACATCTTTGGGGATGGCAGGAAATTGCAAATGTCTTCTACACCATCTCGATTACTGGACGTAACATCAACAGGTAAATTTAACAATTATTTAACTTTACAGAATTTGCCACTAAGCCAACTCCTGATATAAATGAACAAGCTATGTCTGAAGTAAATTCAAATCAATTTTCCTACAATGCCTGCCAATTAAGTGATACCTATGTTCATTGACACCAAATATCTATGTATGTTAATGAAACAACTTTAAGATTGGATTGAAGAAATATCTTATACTAAAATATAGCTAAATTTACTAATGAAAAAAAGCATATCTGACATAATGGAATTATCTTTTTTTAAATCCAAATACATTTCGGTTACAATATATGAAGTTAAACATTTTTCTTCAATTCAAGAATTTATTCTTCAGGTGACCTGCTGTGTTCAAACAGTAGTTTCAATTTGAACATGCACTAATATATCAATATATTAAAGCAACAGTGAAATATATTGAAAGAATTATACTTTTCATAATAACTTGTATCACGTCGGATTTTTCAAGGTGTATTGTGGTGATATGTAAATTTTTATATACTTTTAAATAGCAACATTACAAAAAAAAGTAGATTGGTACTTACCTAAACGTTATTTAATAAACATTCTTCTCAATTTTTCAATATGTCTGACTTTTACTTGAATATATCGATATTACAGGTTAATTGACCACTTGGTACAAATAGATGGAAAATGCTCGGCCCCAAATACCTGGGAAATAGTCATTTAAGGGACTGTATGAGGAAAACAAAACAAAAAATGATAGATGAACGTAATAATTTTCTGAGAACACGGAGCACACTATACTAGTATAAAGATTAATACTCTTATTCCAACATTAGCTAGTGAAACTACTGTTCCTCAAGTACAATATTCTTGTATAATGAGAACATATATTCTTCTTAAAAGTTGCTTGAAATCAAGAAAGCTCATATACTTAATACGAGATGAAATTCCGTTTGTATAATATAACTATTATAATTGTTTTGTTTTATTTAGACAATAAGAATTATTCGAGGCAACAATTGTTATTCTCAAAGTAACATTATATTTTCTTTATTTCAACTTTTAAGTGATAGAATTGCTGCAAATATTTGAAATAATATTAAATAATTAATTATTAAATAATAACATTGTATTAAGAAATGGTAAAACTGGAGTACGTAATTAGTATTTTTGATTTAAATATATTTGATAAAATAGAAAATTACAAAAAATTTGAATGAAATAAAATTCATATTAAACAACAAATATAGAGTATTATTATTGAAATGTTATTATTATTGGGGTAAATTAGAGAGAAATTATTATTATTGGAACTATATAAAATAAACATATCGAAAGAAGCCTATTATTATATAATAAAATAACAAAATTTTACAAATTTTATTAAATTTAATTTAAAAATTTATCTATCTAATTTGGACATGACAAGACAAAAACACACAGTGCATAAAGAAAATGAATTCAAAACCAAGACATTGACATATCAAAAGAAAGCTTAAAGAACAAAGATTTAGCATATATGCATATCGCAAGACGAAAACATAGGTAAAAAAAAATATTAGTTAAATAAAATGAAAACTCCAATTTTGAACAAAATGACAATTAGAAATGTCAAAAGTAAAGATGGCTATACATAAAATTCAACATCTCTGACAGGACTCTAAAAAAGAAACAAATTAAAGAATATTTTATTATAAAATTGATAAAAAAATTTTTATGTAGTTGTAATTTGTAGTAATAAGAATATAAAAAAAAACAATTAGTGTAGTGAATAGTGGTTCGAAAAGATAATTAAAAATAAAAGTGTTAATTGTGTATTGACCCTAAGAAAAACTACTATAAATCTAGAGGGTAAATTTACCTAGAAACAATAGTTTATTGATTAGTTACGGAAGATACTGTGAAGCAAGAAGAGGTGCACTTTTGGTAGAGCCGAAAATCTCATATTTAAATAGTTAAAATTTAATTAAAATTCAAAATTTCATACTTAACAGTTTCACAGCATCATTATAAAGTAAACGTAACTCAAGTCAACTTCTATCAATACCATATTCAAGGAATTTAGTGGAAATCATCTCCATAACCAGACCAGACCTGGGGATTCGCAAAAGGTCGAAGAAATCCATCTCCAGAGGGAATTAACCTCCAAAATACACACCAAGACATCAACAGGTGTAAAATTCCAGAATTCAACAGGATATCCAGTCCGGAGGATCGGCAGCATCCACAGACTAAACATCATCCAGAGAGGATCAATTCCAGGCATCAATAAGAAGTATCGTCTACAAAAGGAGTAAGAATATAACGTATACGTATACACTACGATATCTAGCTAGATAAAATAAAAAATTGATCAATACTTAACTCCTAAAACGATAATACTAAATACAAAATTTAAGAACTTACCTTATAGTAAATTTCAATTACACTAGTGTGTATTTCCAGTTGCCTAAGAATAGTAAATAGCTTCATAAAATTATAAAGCAAGGAAAACACACGGGGTAATAGATAAATAAAATTGTTAAAGTGTAAGAAAATATTCTTTAATATTATTTGTGCTAAAAGAGTAATAGTTCGATTGAGAAATTATCATTTTATGTTTTTTATTAATAAAAGTTAATGTACTTTCCTTTAAAAAGAATTGTTTTTTATATGTACTGGGTGATAAAAGATATTCTACATTATATATGAATAAAAAGGTGTTAGCTACTCTGCTAGAATCCACTCCTGAGAAAAGAGGAAAACATAGCCAGGGTATAGAAAAGTACAGGTAAAACAACATTAGCTAAATAAAATCATAAATTAAAATTATAAAACAAAATTATATTTATTCAAATTTTATATATCACATATAACAGAAATAAAATTTACACTATTCAAAACAAAATAAAAACATTGGCGCCCAATAAAAAATTAAGCAAAAATCATATTATCACATATCACACACATATCATAAAAACAAAAAAAATAATATATTGTATTCCTTTCTAAAGTAGTATTTAACTATTTATATAAGGTGGGCCACAGAAAACATATGTCTATAAAATAAATATATATAAACACCTGAAAGATATAACAAACTGCTAAAGTTATCCATTAGCGACACACCAGACATATACCGCTTTTAACCTTGTTAGCTTCCCTCAGTATGCCATAGGAGGTGAGGCAACCGACGACTCGACGATGAAGAGAACCTGAATTGACGTAATGCAGCATGTAACTACTTTTTGTGGCCACATGCTGAACTTGACGGCTCCACAAAAAAGCACGTTAATTTATTTTTGCACAAAATCAGACAAGGGCACCCTGCACACATTACTTTAATACAATTTATAGTAAATAATACTACCATCACAAGTGTTATATTAATACGATTTATAAATATTATTATTTTGCACTATAGCCGCATTTGAAATTTTACAATATGACATTTATTACAAAATGTTAATAATTTTAATTCCTGCAAATATATGTACATATAGACCTACAGATTAAGGAAGAATAAACTATTCTATATTTAATTATGTCTTATTAACATTTTAACACATATGTTATTCTTTAAGTTTCTTTTAAAAAAGTGTTGAATTAAGTATGCTTGGATATCAAGAATATGTAATTATTTCTACCAAATATACTTTATTATTAAATTAATACATATACACTTGATTGAAGTTTAAAATTTTAATTATATTAATATATTTAAATAGAGATTACATTTTTTCTGTGCATTAGATGATCTGTATTATGACGAGGAAGGATTGTTATCTGAAGAAGATAAATGCTTTAACATCTGGCATAATCTACATCAGTGTGACATCGATGCTACAAAGTATTGACTGCGGTGAAATCGTTGATGAATATGTCATCGATTTCACCGACAAACTGAACGAAATACCAGTCCAAGTAGTTTTTAAAATTACCCACTTGCAAGAAAGTTAGGAATTGTCTTGTAGCTGGAAAAAATAAAACTCCACCATCCAATATATATTTCGTCTACCTACCACTAAAATCAACAAAACATCTGTGAAAACATCGAAAACGCTACACAACCACTTTAACTCTTATTAACATACCAGCAACACTGTATTAAGTTATTACTTTACATTTTTCCTTTTTTGACGGCTACCCTTTCGCTTAAATTTACTACCAACTCGTGTTAGTAACACTCGGTCTACACTAGGTTAGTTTTTCAAGCTAGGACAGCAATTTATAGCTTGGTGTGGACAGCGAAGCTAGAAAATAACCGGCTAAAGCTTGCTACAGGCTATCACTGAAATGTACGATATGGAACGCTTTTAGTTCCATTGCTCATCCAAATAAAGGCACCACACCTAGGAGCAGACAAAAGGAGGCGCATGAAACTCAGCAAAGAGATACTTCATATGTTATGTATGTGGGTGCGAGAAAGACGATCATCTGCACGTACGATATGAATTGTGTTCTTAATTTCCCATTATTTTGTTTGTAAACACGTCATTGGCGTACAGTGTGGTTAACCAGTACAGTCTTTTATCTTGTATATCGTTAGTGTTATTCTTTGTGTATTTTTGTGGGTGTTATTGTTGGAACATGGCATGTTTTATAAGGGACTGTAAAATTAACCAGCATATAGCACCAAATAATTCTTCATATCTAGAATTGAATTTCATTTAAATTCACAATCAGTTAAACCTTTATTGCTCCGCCATTGCTAGGAATAACAAAACAAATATGGCGCTGATCAGGAGTAATTCCACTCGCGCAGCTTTTAGCCCATTCCAGTCATCATAATATAAAATTATATTTCAAAGCCGGCTATGCGTGAATTCGTGATACGTAATGCGTGGTTTGTGAGGAATTCGTGAATAATGTGTAGGGTCTTGTTCATTAAAAATTCATTTATAACATCAATCACAAATCGTGATTTGACGTATAGTCTGTAGCAAGCATAATATAGTGAAGATGGATCGTTTTGTACTTTCTCTGCTTTATCAATAGCTAAATTAAATAATGAAATTAATTTAAAATTGGTTACATCGTAATGAAGAAGGTACAGCCTGTAAATGTAAAATAAATTTTTCAGACTAATAATTGTGTCTTTTTTTCTTTGACATAAAATTTCGCCCATGGTATGTATGTAGCGGTGTAGCTTTGTGCCATTGCGAATAGGACGCCGGAATACTAGCTTCCTATCTTAGCTTGAAAAACTAGTCTCGTGTAGACTGGGCATAAATCCGCCATTTAATAAATAAGGATCATTTACGCCTTACTGTTTTTTTTTTCCTAACAAACCAAAATTGAAACAGGAGATTTCAATGTTATTTTAAGCACTAATATCATATAAAACACTAAGTAAATAGAAACGCAGCTTGGTGAGGTGACGCAGTGCAGGAAAAAATTGCCCGCAAGCGCAAAATGAAAGGCAGATTCTACATTTTTTTCGGTAGTGAGTCAAATTTCGTTCACTTTTCAGCTTTTAAAAATTATCATATACATTATAAATCAAATTATATTATCACGTAAAAATTGTTATTTTTAATACAGTTTAATTTTGTTGCAGTTAATACTATTTAGTTAGTAGGTATGTAAAATGATAATTCAAATCTGAAAATTAAATTTAAATTATGTATTTCCCTTCATACAATATCCTATATGAGCTTGCAAAATTGAAATAGAATAAAAACCGTTGCTGCCACGTTCAATATAATTTCGATATAATATTAATATAAATTATAATTTTATATTTATCAGTTTTCCTATTAATTTTATGTTACATATATTTAATTTTAAACATTTGATATTATTTATGATAAATTACGCCTGTAACATGCACGCAAAATTTTAAAATAATTGATTTTGGATGTCATATGTAATCCAGAGTGTTGCTGGCCTTCATTAAAAGTAGATGCAGCGGTTTTAATGAATGTGAATTTGCGCTGTACAAGTTATTAAACATGTATGGTTGTCAACGTATTTTAACCCTTTTCAAAAGTACGTTCACCCAGCAACTGTGCAATTTTAATCTTAAATATGAATGTTTTAATATATGTCTTAACAGCTATAACTAGTGCTTCTAAAATCTTTTTTATTATTATTACAATTAATTACAATATAGTCTGTAGTATCCAAATAACACGGTATGTATGAATATCAGTAATTTATTTGAAGTTGAAATATTCTTGCCACATCTAAGTTAAAAACAAAATGGCATCTAGTTACGATAGTATTCTGTCTTTCTTTGGTAAGGATTGTGCCCGTGTATTAGCTAAACCACTCTCAATTATTTATAATTTACCTTTAAAAACTGCTACGTTTCCAGGGTTATAGAAATTATCTAGATTATGTCCTAGTTTCAAAAGTGGAATTCGATCTGTTATAAATAATTACAGACCGATATCTATTCTCTGCAATTACTCACAAATTTTCTAAATCGTGCTATACAATCGTATTTATCCAGTATTCAAAAGATTAGTAGCACTAGACCAACACGGATTTATGGAGAAACGATCCACCACTTCGAATTTGTGCAGCATAATTCATTATATTGCCAATGAATTTGATAATCAAGGGCAGGTAGATGTCATATATACTGATTTTACAAAAGCTTTTGATCATGAACTTTTTCTGCATAAATTAAAGGTAATTGGATTTAACCCTCATTTATATATATTTTTAGATCATAGCTTTATAACACAAGACAATTTATTGTGTACTTTGGTCATAAATCAACAGTTTTTTTAGCTACTCTGTGCCACAGGGTTCGAATCGGGAACCATTTTGTACTATTTATTAATGACATTGTTAATATAATAAGTTATGGAAAATCATTATTCGCAGATGATATAAAGATGTTTTCTGTGATTAAACATATTGATGATTGCACAATATTACAAAGTATTTATTATATTTGGATAGGTATTTAGTAACTAAAAAATTATTATTATTACGTTAAAATGGGACCTACATAAAAGAATTGTTTTGTTACATACTTGTTTATCACCTTTTTAAATTATAGTTTATTTAAAATGTGGTTATTAATTATACAGGATGTGTAAACAAACCTTCAAATTTATCTAAAATTGGAAAACCATTCAGAAAATGTGCAATAAAAGAATGTCCACTGATTCCATTGCTTGTATTGTAATAATAATTATCTTAATTTAAATGCAAATAAATGTAAAATAGTAACTTATACAAGTAAATTTAATCCAGTTATTTATGACCACATTTAAACAATGTCAGATTGGAACGTTCCGACACCATAAAAGATTTAGGAGTGGTATTTGATTGTAGACTAAACTTTTCTAATAACGTTGAGTATGCTACAGATACAGCTTAGAGGATGTTGGGTTTTATAATTAGAAATTGTTAAGAATTTTCTGACGAGAGTTTTTACTCTTTATTGTTCTTTTATAAGGCCTAAATTTGAGTACTGTTCGTTTGTCTGATATACATATTATGGTAATCCTAAATGCATAATTGAGAGTGTACAGCGAAAGTTTCTTATTTTTTTCTTTGAAAATTAATAACTTTTATCCAGAGGATATGATCATTCCGTATTACTTAACAAGTTTAATTTTGTGCCGCTGGAGTTACGCTGTGTTATTAACAGCTTTAAAAAATTGTTTAATTTATTTCTCAACAATTTGGATCATCCGTTGCTATTGAGACATTTCTGTTTCTAAGTTCCTAGAATAAGTTTAAGGCAAAATGTAACATAGAACCAACGTAGTTTTGAAATCCCTGGTTTATGTTATGTCCAGAAATTTTAATTTTATATATGGCACTTGTAACATCAATTTTAGTACTGTTTCGCGAATTATTAATTGTGCTAATATTAAATTTAGCAACTAGATGCTTGATAGCCATGTATACATATATATTTGTTATGTTTATAACGTACTTTTATTGTTGTATATTTTTATTACTATTTGTTTTTTATATTTGTCCTGTAATTGAATTTGTAATCTGTTGGGCAATACACTTATTATTATTTCCGGCCTACCTAAGTTGAAATTCAGTATAATAACGACTACCATTTTAATTAAGTTCATGAATATTGACCGTTGAAACTAAAGAAGAAAATGTTTTTAACATTATGCGCGATACTCTTTTCCGGAATAATATTGTTTATTTTTACTAATTAGTTTACTTTATCACAAAATTTCAGAAATTACGTTGTAATAAATATGCATATTGTAGTTTCCCATTCGTGTTATAACTTTTAATATTTTGTAACTAATTATTTGGCTCTTTGCAGGACAAAGACAGAAATCTGATAAATACGTCCAATATTTTAAGCTTTCACAGTTTTTAAAATCTTTTGTAATATGGAATGAGTACAGCCGGGTCATTTATTTTCTCTTTTCTCGTTTACTTGTAATATATCGCATTTTCTTTATATAGAAGTTAGCAACATTTATAAAGATTTCAATTGTTCGGTTGCCATTGGAAATGTGCTTATTTTTTTCGTTTCATGTTAAATTACAATACAGACGTTGTATAGGTATTTAATTAAAATGATAAAAGTTCGAGCGTTTGTCAACTTAAGAATTTACAATCTATAATTCACACACCAGTGAATTTATACTACGTGACAAAGAAAAGTAAACACCCAGAGTTATATGTTATGTTCATTAGATTTTAATAATTTTTGGTTCAGGGCCACTTAGGTACTTATTGAGTGGTTACATTTAGAGCTAAATCAGAGAACCTACCGCAAAAAATGGTCAAGGTCCGGCGATCTTGATAGTCAGGGTAAAAGGTTGATCTGATATTGATCTATAAAAGCTATTGTTTGTCTGGCAACATGAGGTCTACCAGTGTCTTGCTGGAAAATGGCGTTTTGGTTGGTGTGAAGATATGGAATAATATATAGCTCCACCAGTTCCTGGATGTAGCGTTGGGTTGTTATGTTGCCTCTAATGAAAATTAGTGGTGATCTACTGTGTGTTGGACATGACGCTCTCTGTCCCTAGATAGAAACGGGATTCGTCAATAAAGATCACCTGATTACATTCTTGGTCCCACTGAATCCTTTCTCTATGCCATTGTAAGCAGTTATCTCAATGTTGATGAGTGAGAGGCAGTAATGGATGATAAGACAAGAAGGCAAAACGTCGTCGTATTCAGAGATATATTATGTACATACCAGCCTTCCATATTCTTCAAACCACACTTTTGCAGTAGTCCAACTGCTGCTAATTCGGTGTCCGAGAGCTAAAAGTTGCAATCGACGATCTTGACACTCTGACTGTGTGTCCACGGCCTTCTCGAGTCCGCTCTGGGTAAACTATGGTACGTAAGGATCTATTAGACCTTCCAAACATTTCTCTCATCGACGAACTTGCTTCGTGCAGCCCAACAATCCGACTCTGTCAAATTCACTAAGTTGAGAAATCTGTCCAAATCTATGTATTCTGGGCATAATCCAACTGTAAAAAAATGTTGTTTCCAACAAGCTTCACAACACTTTCAACACAAATGTCAATAGAAATTTTTAAAACAGAATTATACGTTATCAAAGTACTAGTTATGCAAACTTAACAGATAAACCTGAAAATGTATTTATTTTTTACTTTCAGCGAGAGAAGTAAGCATGCAGAAAATTATCAAAATAAAATGATATTTAATGGGTGTTTACCTTTCTTTGTCACGTAGTATATATTAGTAGTTAATTATTGTACTTTTTATAGTATTTTGGAAGAGGTTTCAAATGCATATATAGAAATTTTTTTGAAAGGAATTAATAAAACTACTAAACAAGTTCACAAAAAATAATTACTGTGAGAAATTCGAGTTTAAGATTTTCTTCAACAACATATTTACATAGTTTATGTTCAAAATTGACAACATCAATATTACATTCAATTGTCAGAGTTTAGGTAGGGTTTATCTCTAATAATTTGTACTGAAGTTTTTTATTTACTTGAAACATACATAAAACTTTACTAATTTAAATGTTTTGCTGTTTCGTAGAGAATAACATACCCTTACCCGATGGAATCACAATACGCCTTGATTCATAATATTAACAATGTTAAAAATCCACTTGTTTTTACAAAGTTTTAAATTTCAGTGTGAATATTTATATTCTTAGCGTAACAGAGCAAACCTAGTGACATCATAATATCTAAAGGGTAATCATAAACATACAAACTGGTCTCCTATATATAATAGCACTCTCTTGATAACATTTTTGCATTTTAAATTAATATAAAATCACTCCAGGGACAACATAAATTATTTTTTTATTATAATTACTTAAATAAATATATCTTGAGAGTAGGTACTTAAAAAAATGTATTATGTTGTTCTTTAAGTAATAAAATAAATTAATAACAATTAGATAAGTACTTAATATTACGTTAAGCACTTAGGTATGTAAGTAGGTATAATTTTTTTCCCTTAAAAAACATTATATTATAAGTAATCCCTATAATTCCCTTCTATCCTAGGATTTTTTTTCTAGAAATAATGAAAAAGTGATGGATAGGATAAGAAAAATAAGATACAATGAAACTGGTCATGGCCGCGCTCCAAATCTGTAAGATCTCAGTCTGTGTATAAATTAATTACTTTACCTTACAAAGAATTATACCTACCACTATACAGCCAATGGTACAATAGATTTCTGGGGCACTGATAATTTGATTTATCGTAAAGAACATGATTAATGGATCCAACTAAGTACATTTCTTTAAAACTATTTTTCCAGCCACCGTTGCGGAATAAAACAAATAACACTTCTCCTAAAATATATGAGTGCTATAAAGCCTGTGGCTTTCTGATGTGGGTCTGATTAATTCTGATTCTCTCAGGGTTTAATGTCGCTGAACTATGACCATTACTACTAACACTGAACCAAAACTATGCGTACCTGCGGAACGGGCAAGCACTAGAGGAACATTTTGCAAGTAGAAAGTTATACTGAATATTAACAAGTTAATGTACATGGGTTTTAATGATATTATCCTGGAAACTCGGAACTTGCATTACTAGAACGGTTTTAGAAACTGTGCAAGGTGTATACAATATACCAACCATTAGTAAATCAAAAAGAATAAAAGCAAAACGAAAAATTTTGAAAAAACCCACGACGGTTAAAATGTAATTGAAAAAGGATAAAATAATTAAATAACCCCCGACTTAAATAATTTATGTAACTGGTGATAATAAACGTAAAAAAGCTTTATAAGTAGATTAGATCTCTCGCAGAGTCGGACATGTTATGAACAACATAGTATCAGTTTTCATAGCACTTCTCTATGTACCTATTTTATCGAAGATGTAGATGTGGCAACAACATATTCAACTCCATATGAACTTAATAAAACTTAACATATTTTATTAGTTTAAAGAACTATTTAATATATTAATAAATTTGATAATTAAAATAAACTGTTTCGCCTGATTAGAATGCTCAGGATCGAATAATATTTTATAGAAGTAATGAAGTAACCTTTGTTCTCAGTAGTTTTTTGAAAAATGTTCAATTGAATTCTATACCTATGTAGAGATATGTATAACCAATATTCACAACTTTTTGACATATCCTGTATCAGTTCGTTAATTATACTGTAAGCTATAATCCTAAGTATACAGATAATAATGTGTGTAGAGTATTTTTCTGCGTTTTATGTTTTATTAAAATAATATGGAAAAACGTGTTTTAATATTTGGATTTATGGTGTATGCTGCAAATATTATGGTCAAAGCATAAGTGTGAGTAACGGTTTGTATAAAAATAATTGGTCCGAATATTTACAAATGGTCGATTTGAACACGAGTTTTCACTTCTCCGCGACATTATGTTATGCATTATGTGTCTCTGTTAACCATAAAATATTTGCTATAGTCCAGTTAGACATTTATATGATTTCGGTCTGTGTATAAGTACACAAGGGAAAAAATCAAATCTGTATTTAAGTTCACTCAAGTGTATATGCATTCATTGAGTAGTAACCTTACTTACATATTCTGTTAAAATATTAATAAAATATTATTAGATATAGAATAGGTTATTCTTCCTTAAATTATCGGTGTATACATTTTTGCACGAATTAAAATTATTAATATATTGTAATAAATGTCAATGTAAAATTTAAAATGCAGCTATTGTGTAAAATAATAATATTTATAGATTTAGGTATTAATGCAAAACTTGTAGTGATCATTATCAAAACTATAGAGACACAATTATTATGGTATTACTTACTACAAATTGTGTGTGCAAAAATAAAAAACGTGGCACCGTCAGGTTCAGCATGCGGACACAAAATGTGCTCCATCACGTCTACTCAGATTCGCTTCTGTTGAATAAGTCATCGATCGCTTCACCTATAGCATACTAAGGAGAGCTAACAAGCCCGAAACCGGTATATGTCTGGGGTGCCGCTAATGAATTACTTTGGTAGTTTGCTATATGTCTTTCGGGTGTTTATAGACATCTGTTTTCTGTGAGCCACTCTGTATATTATATTATTAAAAATTACTCTAGAAAGGAATACTATATATATTTAAATCAAAAATACTAATTAAGTATTCCGCTTTATTTTTTCTTAATGCAATTTTATTATTTACTTTATTAAAAATGATTTAATATTTTTTCAAATATTTGCAGTAATTTTTTCAAATCACTTAATAGTTCCAATAAAGAAAACAAAATTGTACTTTGACAATAACAATTGTTGCCCTAAGTAATTTTTTATTGTCTAAATGAAACAAAGCAATTCTTTATACGAATGGAACTTATTGTTTTTTTATTCTTAAAAAGAGGATATATGTTCATATTATATAAGAATAAGTCAATCTTTCAATAAAGTATTATTGTACGTGAGGAATAGTGAAACTAAGCTAGCTTTGGAAAAAGTGTATTAATCTAGTATAGCTATTTTTCCGTGTAGGGTATGTTATCAAAATTCTTGAAAAATGTGATTATAAAACGTATTATATGCGTATTTATAAAATATGCATATAGTGAATTTGTTCTAGCTAAACACTATATGATTCTGCGACATTTGAAATAGGACGCTAAAGCTTATAACCCATTATTAAACTCAACTCAGTCTACCGATGTAAATATGAACCTATCGCTGCAGTTTTAAGTTGTCCGCAACTTATCCACATAGTAATTTTCTACGTAGCTGTAATCTAGTGTAGTAGCAAAACAGTGTTTTTCTGTTACTTATATAAACAATGATCATTTCCTTCATTTTATTTACATTGATTTGATAGCGACTTCATGATCACGCCACGGTTTATTTTGATGTAGTGAATAGGAACACATTTAGAATGAATGGGTTAACCCATTTTATATACCACAATACAATAAATTTCCGTTAAGTTGTGATTACCAAAAACTTTTTAATTGGTTTAATTTTCACGTCAACCTAATCCGCAAATATTGACGAAACATTATTGGAAAGTTTCAGTTTTATCTAAAAAACTGACAAGTGCTTTTACGTGGATAGAAGATAGATGTGAAAAATATAATCATTTACCTATCAAGTTAACTTCAGTTGTCTATAGTTATATATTATGAGTGTTATTCGACAGTGATGTATGCTTAATTATTACTACTATTGTATTATTGTTTATCAAAGAGGGTGTTATAAATTTAGGCATTAAGTTGTAATCAAACACATATTTCCGTAGGGAGAGCGTGTAGGAAACATTTTTATAGGAAATTGGCATTCTACTTTTTCATGTTCTATTTCCACCTGAGAGATTTCCCATATTTTCCCGGACACCCAATATATGTTTCAAAATTCTGACCTTCTTTGATTCTCTTTTTAACTACAGATTTTCCTAAAAATAGTTCTAGGATATTAAAATTGTGCACACATGTTCAATTTCGTAATAATATTCTGTCGTATTTAATACTGACTAAAATAAAGCAGAAAATTAAAATGTTGTTTGCATACTTAGCCTTGTGGTGTTGAATTGTGGTAACACCTAGTAATGTAAGTAATGTAAGCTTAAGAAAAATAAAATTTTAAAACTTGCACAAAGTAAATATATTGGAAAATAGAAACATTCCTCATTTTTCGCGCTTGCCGTTAGTATTTGGATGGGCACTGTATATCAGAGAGAGAGAGAGCAACAAATCATGTCATTATTATGGATACAGATGACATACCGAGAAGTTAAGCCTTAAAGAGCATCGTTTAGCGCCACCTTGATGAACTAATTAAACAAACGATTCTAATTATTAAAAGTTGTGGAAGTTTCCTCGACTAGGAGGAGCAATGTATTATAATTTTGCTCCGCTCTAACCGTTTAAGACTATTAGAGTTCAGAAAGTTTAGAAAAAGTTACTATTGAAATAGTCTCAGTTCACGTATTCTGTTTGCGTTCGTTCTTTATTAAGTCTTGATTATAATTTTTTTACTTGTTTATCAGAAGTTATTTGTTTCATAATTTCGGCTTTTTGTTTTAAAGTTAAAATTAATTAAAACTCCATCCTTCCAAATTATGTTTTTTTTATTTTATGTATTTTCAATGTGAGATATTTGTTTAGATAATATATGTGTCCTGTTATAGCGGTGGTTAATGAAATCAAACATGAATAATATGAAAACAATTCGATATTTTGTTCACTTTCTAAAATAAATAAGAATATTTATAGATGTGTTAAATTTTTGTTAAAAACTGACTTAAAAACTTGTTAATTGTCTGAAGCTATTTGTTTTATAATTTCGGCTTTTTGTTTTAAATTTAAAATTAATTAAAACTCCTTCCTTCCAAATTATCTTTTTTTATTTTATGTATTTTCAGTGTGAGATATTTGTTTAGATAATATATGTATCCTGTTATAGCGGTGGTTAATGAAATCAAAATTGAGTTTTATGAGAACAAATCGATGTTTATTCCACATCTAAAATAAATAATGAAGAATATTTATAGATGTGTTAAATTTTTGTTAAAAACTGATTTCAGACGAATTTTATTATTCAAGTCAGGTTTTTCCAATAATATAATGCTACCATCAACAAAAATGGTGATATATATAGAAAATGATTTAATATTAAAAAAATATTTGAAGGTTTTAATTTTATTGTTTTAACCTGTGGTATATATCCAATATCAATATAAAATGAACTGAATATAGCAGTATTTCATTTAAAGGATATACATTTTTGAAGGACTCGCATTACGGTCATCTAATATTCTTATAAAATGTCGCCAAGAGACCGTTGGGACGTCCAGCTGCCTTCACAAGGCTCGGTTCTGGGTCGAAAGGATTTTCTCATATTAGCAGGATCTAGGCGGAAGTCCGCTTCACACTATACTAATGTAGTCCTTAGAATTAAATGAAGTACAATAGTAGGTATTTTAAGAAATACCTGTACATTTAATATTCAAATACAAGATTAAATTTGATTTATAAATGGTATGGGTTTTATATACATTCTTTTCAATAAATAAAATGAAATGTTTTATTGTAGTTTTTGTCAATGCGTCTTTATCTCATCTTCATCTCTTAAATCTTCATTGTAAAGTATCCTTTAAGAGTAGGAAGTATTAGAATCAGAAAAACTTAGGCAATTTCTGAATTTTCAGTCTCTAAGCATAAGGACTTATCCATCTTAATTTAAAAGCGTTCTTTTCATGAAGAGGAAAATCGTTTTTAGGTAAAAGTCGGAACAGTAACAAGACCTTTGCAAAGGATTGATTTACATATAAACTTCATCATCGATTGGAGATCATCTTCATCTTGTTTACTAACTATACAATCTTCGCTTTGTCGAGATTGCTTATTTGTGATGTGAAGTGATTTCTTGAAAATGGAACATAATTTATTTAGAGAAGCAAAATAAAGCAATTGTTTAAGAAGCTTCAGTAGTCATTTTTAACGGACAAAAATTCAGCAGAAAACAATTTATACTGCACACATTTTTTCATAAATTGAAAACAAATATCATTTTACGCGGTGTAGAACAAGCTAAAGCTACGTCAGATACTACATCTATGGCATATTCATGAAAGCTAATAAGCTCGAAACGAATATATGTCTGGTGGGTTACTGACAAGTGCCTCTAACTGTTTGCTACAGGTTTTACAGGTATAATTCAATGCTGGTTGGGGCATTAGACCGCAGAGTAGTTGTTTCTTGGAATTCCGTATTTGCAGCATATCATTTTATGTTAAATTAGGCTCAATTGCTACATTTCAACATCAAGCTATTAAGCTCATTATGAGTGAAACGTGATTTGTAATATTTTTATTATTTTTTTTCCTTTTGTTTCAGGTGAGTACTGAGATGTTTCTTTAGATACATTGCATTTTTACGTAAGTACCTATATGTTAATTATCAATTTGTAACGATATACGTGTTGTTTTGATATTTCTTTAAAGTAAAACTAGACATTTACATTGTTTGTATAAAACATGCACATTTGTATAGTACTATCTTTAGAAAAATTTCTACTATTCTTTAATCTTGTCTGTCTATTCCATAGTACTGAGTGCATACGATTCGAATGAATAAGATGCATATTGAAAACAAATATTTGAAGCACTGGATACTTTTTAAAATATTTAATTTCTTCTTTCCTTTTGGTAATTTTCTTTCATAGGTCCCGACTTTTAGCCGTTTTAACAAAACGGAAAAGATCACTTTGAAATAAAAATCGCGAGAAACAAATAAAATAAATTCCATTTTAGAGCCGTAGAAGCGCAGCCTTTAAGCCGCGATAAGCACATACAATATATTTTTAATTAGAACAAGTGCCGGTTTTTCTCCGGAAACATTTAAATAAAGCCCTAGAATTTCTTAAATTGTGCTGTGTAAACTGAAACTTGAGCCTCAAGTTACTGAAATCCGCTGTGTCCGCACTCGCATTCGAGATTTGACAAAAACTGCAGACTATGCATCAAAATCTCAGCACGACTCCTATTTAACTTGCCGGAAAATTAGAAATTCTAATTAAAATAAAATCTCCTATACCCAACACTAGCATAATTGCCGTATTATTAGGATGAATGGGATTGTGAGGGTTAGAATTGCACGACCTGAATAACTCTGTTACATATTATGACACGATGTTTAACCAGTAGACATTATCGCGGTTTTACTACGCTAACGTTTTTAAAATTATAGAAGGCAATTTAGATTCACTGATAAATAAATGTTGGTGATTATCCCACAATTGTTTTATCGCGCCATCAAATTAAATTCATATATTATGTTGTACAACTGTTAATCTTGTTTTATAACTTAGGTATTATTTTTAGTAGGTACTAATTATAATAGTTTTTAAAATTGCATCGAAAATGGATGAAGCCATTAATCTGTAAAATCTTTTTCTTTTCGAAAAGTTATATATTTATTTATTTATTTATTTTTTATTTATTACAATAAAATATCCAGTGGGTAAAACCCAATTACAGGATAAGTTACCGTAAGAATTGACAGTTAAAACTAATAAAATGGGAATAATTAACAACAAACAATATATAATCAAGTTTACAAAAAATAGAAAAATACATATACCCATAAGACAGAAAAAGAACAGAACAATAAGAGGTTACATAAAATGCTGCTTTATATCACGAAATGTACACGATAATATGTTTAGAGTTTCTTCAATATTATGATAATTGCTTTGCCTTTGGAATAATGGTGATTTAACCAAAATATTAGTACGGGCTTGTGGCATCATAAATAGACTGTTAAGCCGGCTATTAAAGGCAGGCACTCGAAAATTCAAATAATTTAGCAAAGGATCCGATTTAGTAATGTAATGAATTTATTTAAAAAGGAACATTACGGAATGCATTTGACGCCTAGAAATAAGACTCTGTGATTTAAAACGATTGTAAAATATGTCTTGTGGTGTACCTCTAACAAGATAAAAACCATCTAGGATAAATGTTGCAGATTTAAAAAAATTCCTCTGAACCTTTTCATGTCACAGAGCCATATTCGAATTTGGACCTAACAAAGGTATTATATAACAGGCAAAGCGTGGTAAGATCTTTAAATCCTTTAGAGTTCTATACAAACATAATTTATTTCCAAAAAATAAAATTGTTTAACAGGCATCAAATTATTGTTTTATTTGGTTCTGTTATAGTTTTTATATAAAGTGATTTTTGTTATGTATATTACAATACTCAAGTGTTATTGTTACCATTATGCGTTTTCTTACGCAACTCATGTTTATCACTCTGCAATATGGCAATACTATGCGCCCCAGGGAGGCGATATCCTCTGTTTGAAAACAACTGAATTAACTGAAATAAACGTTGACTGTAATACTCTTGATCACATAATTCAAACGCATTCTAATTAAAATTGATTTCGGTACAGGAAACAACGATATTAAGCTATCAAACAGTTTCCCGCTTATTATATATCGTACTATAAATCAGCGATATAAATTATCGCTGATTTAAGTGTTTCAAGCTAAATCAAGAACATACCTCTTCTACCAATATCACATTAAGAAACTTATCGGGGTTAGCTTGACAGTTTTCTTCTAAATTAAATAAATTTATTTGTATATGTGTGTTAAACAGCAATTTCCAATCTGGAACTGCACGAAATCTTTAATGTATTATACTCTACTCTTTCTGTTATATCCAAATTTGATTATTAATAGTATTGACTAGTTATTTTATTTATATTCCTATTAAATATGTGTTCTCTTAGGGTCACACGTTTTTAAGAAACACTTGTCTTTATTAAATTTTAAGAATAATCGTGTTGGTGTGTTTTTATTTCTAGGTCTCAAGGCTCCATACTTCCTATAGAATGACAAAAAAATTGATAGATTTATGTTGAGTGTTAATTGCGACAGTAAACGTTCAACTATTCTTGTCCTTGAATCAGGAATAGTAACTATCAAAATGGATTATTTGTCCTCAACATCTTTAACATTCATTTTACTAATTCGTCACGTCTGCAGGCATCCGAAATTCCAATAATTAGAACTACCTATAACAATATGTACAGAATTTATCCTTTTTAATAAGTATGTTTCATCATCGACTTCGCGCAAAAATCTGTATATTTTCACTTGCGAAAAAGGGTTTTATTTTTTAGGCCTATATCCAACTCCTTGCGTTTTTAAAAATGCCGTCAACTGTTGAAGTTGCTTAAGTTTATATCATTCTTGGTATGATATGGATTTTAACATCGAGTAAATCGACTATAATGACGACGATTTTAGTGTTTTTGCTTTCTTCCAAATTTAGTCGAGGAGTACGTTTTCTGAATATTTATAAATTTCCTTCGACTTACACCATTTCACAAATAGGTTATATTAAAGTTACAGTTTCTGCAGCATTTTTAATCTCCAGAGCTGTATTCGGAATATCACCGTTAGGGGAACATGGGGAAATATCGACCATGGGGTAATGTCGATCTCATTCAAATCTAAGCAGCTGGCAATTCTACGATCTCGGTGCCCTCTTCTGGCGACAGCTAGTTCCATTCGAACGTGCTACGCTTGCTCAGTTCAGTGATTCCATCTGTTGTGTGTGTTAATCTGTGCACTATTGGATATCATTGGGTAAATTATAACTTTTCCACCGCTGCTAATTAAGGTAAGGAATAATCTGTACTTTCGGATATGCTTTCTTATGGTGCTATTAGATGTAATACTGTATTAATTTTATACTGACTTAAATCTGATCCGTTATTTTTATGTTTTCTTAAACAATCTAAGGTTATGTTTATGTAGGCGTTTTGGGGTAATACCGATCAGAGAGGTCGATATTACCCACCTTACATTAGTCTGGTTGATATTAACCGTCTCCACATTTTTGTGGAGCCCCGAAAATATAACCGAAAAACAGACCGTTCTTCATGGAGTGGAAGAATCCATGAAGAGGGCAATTAGAGAGATCAAGGAAAATGGTATCCCTAATTAAGAGTGCGGCTATTACGTTTAATGTACCCTTCAAGATCGTCTTAAGGGACGATTTGAGGGAAAAAGTACAACCTGGGTATAAAACCGGTATTTTCCTCACATCAGGAGGAAGAAATTGCCGCGAAGATGATAACGATAATGATCAAGATAGACATTAATAGAACACCATCCAGGAATGAACAGCGACAACAATTAACAACATCACCCAAGCCAGGACCTAGTAAAATTCGTGATAAAAGTTCATTACAATTACAAAATAAAAAAGGAAAAAAAAAAAACAAAAGAAAGTAGAACATGAAAAAGTAAAAAATGTGAGAAAAAATATCAACAGTAGTAACAAACAGACGAAAAGAAACAATTTAAAAATAAGCAGAAGAGAAATTGCATACACAAAGAGAATCAAGAGACATGCTTTGTTTGCGGAGAGTTTGGATCCGATAATGAAGTTTGGTGAGATGCCGTTATTGTGGTGTATGGGCCCATTCTCGTTGTACGGATGCAGATGAAGCTTCCCAATATATTTGTCATAACTGTTCGTAATAAATAAATTTTTATTTAAGGTCTTTTGTTTGGTCTTTATTACCAGCATCTGTGGTCGACATTACCCGCACATGGTCGATTTTACCCGAATTTATTTGTAATTTTAAAAACTTTTATATAAAGAAAAAACAATGTTCATACCACATTTGCAATGCTAAATTAGTAAGACATATTCATGTATGTGACTCTGTGACGTTTTGTATCACTTTCAATAAGAAATATATTTAAAATTGAAAATAATTCTTAATTATAGTAGATATTCCCCCACGTTCCCCTACTATTTTCGATTTCCATCATTTTTTCAACTAAGATGATCTCAACTAAACTGAGCAAATTTACTACTTAAAAAGAACTCTGTTTACTTGATTGCTATTGATGACGAGTGTTTGTTAAATTTTATCGCTCCGTAAGCAATAAACTGACACTCATATGACACTCCTCAATAATCGTCAACTTTTCGTTGTCACTGTCAAGTTAAAAAACCCTACTTCAATTCGTGATTGTAGATAAACAACATTAATTTGTTCTTGTGTATCCATATGTTCATACAAATATTCGCAATAAGCAATAAGATTTGTTTCAGATAATATGTATGAAAATATTATTTTCTTTTAATCCCGTTATTCCTTTGATTACTTACGGGAAATGAAAATAAAGGTGGTCGCAGAGAAATTGTTCGATATCAGAATACCGTGAGCAAATTGAAGAAGAACGTTTTGTGTTATCAGATAATAAATATTTCTACCCTGATTAATATCCCCGGCATAAAATAAACTCCAGCGGAATAAATGTACAAATTATAGGTCGTGCTGGTGTTAATCTGATTAAATCAACGAACTTTGGATGGTCGTAATGTTGCTCGCCTTTATTCGCGGCTTGATAGATGAAGATGGAATCAGGCAATGCGTGCCTACAAATTTATTTCCGTTTGACATATATCTTCGAAATTGAGAAACGAACATTTAAAAGTCAGCCACGTTTAATGCAGTTCGGAGTTCCATACTATTTTACATATTTTCTGCCTCTGCCTTTGGAACTAAAATTATGTTTGAATGCTGGTACTGCGTTCAGAAAATACACATATCTTTACAGTCAGTTATAACAAGATATTTGAATAACATTATGAACTAGTTGATAGTTTCAGAAAAATAATATACAGGGTGATACAATATTCGAAAGGGGTGTTTAGGGGGCAAAAGGGAACAAAAACATATGATCGAATATTAACGGCAATGAAAATATTTTTATTGCATTTGCAACCAAATTGACATTAGTGATTACTAATTGTCACATTTATTTTGACGTTTGTGATTTAAATGCTTATTTTATAATTGTCACATTTATTTTGTTACATGTGCGTTCGTCTAGTCGGTATTGTACACACATACTTACGTAATGCTTACCACATTTAGTCATCGAGGATATGTTGATATTATTTTTATTTACGGGTATTGCAACGGTAGCGCTAATCGGGCGGTTGCTGAATATCGACGTCACTTCCCGAACAGAAAAGTTCCAGATAGAAATGTATTCCAAACAGTCTTCAACAATGCACGTGAAACTTGAATGTTTCCCAGTGTGATAATTACATCTGAGAGGCAAGCTGGTCCTGGTCTAGCAGTGGAAGAAGAAATTCTAAATATGGTAGAACGTAGCCCGGGTGTAAGTACAAGGCGCATTGCAACCCGTCTCCAAATTAATCAAACTGCGGCATGGGAAGTCATTCACAAAAATGGTTTAAAACCCTTCCATATTCAGCGCGTCCAGAATCTTCAGGACGATGATAACGATTTGCGATTGCATTTTTGCAATTCGATAACCGCAAGCCATACACTACAAATACATTTTGTTCACTTAGGAGGCTCAATTCACTAGTGATGGAGTAAATAACTGTCACAATGAATATTGTTGGTTAGATGAAAATCCGCTCGCCACGGTGGAAAGTAACTTTCAGCATCGGTTCAGCATTAACGTGTGGTGTAGCAATAATTTGACTGATCCACTGGACGATGTTTCATTGGATATTAGGCAAAATATGTATTTGCAGCATGATGGTGCTCTGGTGATCAATCATCTTAACAATCGCTGGATTGGCCGAATTAGTTTGCAAAATTGGTTACCAAGGTCACCAGATTTGAATCCCCTTGGTTACTGCCTTTGGGAATGATTTAAATCATTAGTATATGCAACAAAAGTGTTCATTTTTTTTACACTTATGTTCATAAGAGAGGCGCTATTCAATCGGATAATCAATTGTGCAGCACTCATAAGAGAAAATCACCGTGCACTTCAATGAGCTACCCGTGCAATCCACAAATGAGCTGATGCATGCATCGAGGTGGACGGCGGTATATTTGAAAATTTAATTCATTAATTTCGGTTTATTAGATCTTTAAACAATGATATAATTTATAATATGTACAGAATACATACTTTTTCTACTGATGTATTACAATAATTAACTCTAGTAAAAATATTTTCATTGATATCTGAGCAACCATTGATATTCATATTTATTGGGATATTTTGTTCACTTTTGCTCCGTGAACATCCTTTTTGAATATTGGAGGTTCCCTCCCGATCACCCTGTATACGCTAAATAAATAAGACTTTGGCAATTCTTCTATAAATTTATATATTGCTCTCTCTTAGTATTCACTTATTGTGTAGACTAACTGAGTTTAATACAAAGTCCTTTATAATATACACATATCACCGTTATGAGGAAAGCAGACGATGTAATAGTTTTCATGTGTACATTTTTCTAACTTATACAGAACTCTGCTGTGGTTATAGTCGGAGATGTGCTATAAATATCCATTATTATACAGATTTCCTACGTTATAACGCGAATTATAGCTGTTATAAAGTGAATTACTTTTTTAAATTCTATGCATGTGAAAATTTATTCAGAAAGTTTTGTATAGCAAACGCCTTCTATTGTACAAACAGTCTACCTATGTATTTAGTACAAAACATAATGTCAAGATGATTTAGTTATATTATTGGCATAAGAAGTAGTATGGTAGTTATCACCTTAATATTTTATCCTTGACAGCATATTCTGTGAACATTTTATATACAGGGATGGTCAGAAGTACGGATTAAAATTCATATCTTTTGAATGAGTGATTTTTTTTTAAACGCCGAAACACGTTACCTGATCTTGATTTTTTTTATCTTTCGGTTATACAATAAATAATTTTTCTTCAACTCCCTAACCTCCAGTTACCCCTACCTGGCTGCCAAGATCTCCCGACTTAACACCTGGATTATTTTCTTTGGGGATATTTGAAAGAAAGAGTCTACCAGGACAGACCGGATAATATTGAGAATTTAAAGAACAAGATTAGGGCGGAGATGCATAAGTTACCAGCTGAAGTCATTCGGAATGCTGTGGACAGCTTTTACTATCGTCTTGGAGAATGCCAAATAGTAAATGGAAGACATTTTCAGCATTTGCGGCATTGAGTTTATTTTTGTAAATTATCTACTTATTTCAATTTCTAAATGAAAAAAAAAACCTTGTTATTTGGTATGGCTGGATTCGGTTTTCTATATGCTTTTCAACGAGCCTCCTCATGCCTTTTGTTTCGATATGAAGAAAAAGGTAGGGGTAGCTGGAGGTTAGGGGGTTGAAGAAACATTATTTATTGTATAACCGAAAGATGAGAAAAAATCAAGATCAGTTAACGTGTTTCGACGTTTACAAAAAATCACTAATTCAAAAGATATGAATTTTATTCTGTAATTCTGGCCATCCCTGTATTTAGATGAAGGACTACATATAGTAGGTACTAGATAATCTTACCGCTAAATTGAGCCAAAGATATCTTAGTTCAAATTTGCATTGTTTGAAAATTACAGTGTATCACATCGTGGTAATCGACAATCGACATTGAGAAGAAATTATTATAACGATTATAAGAATTATTACAACCCTGTTTTCATATATATATATATATATATATATATATATATATATATATATATATATATATATATATATATATATATATATATATATATATATATATACATCACAGCACCTAATATTGCTATTAATTTATAAGTTATTTATTATTACGGTATTATAAAATGTGATATCGTCGTTAACATTGTAATACGTGCTATGCCACAGTTTGGTATATTTTATAATTTTTATTAAAATCATAAAATTAATCAAACTGCTACAAAGTAGGTATTACGATGCTAACGAGAATAGAATAGAAAAACACATTTAGTTTGCAAAAAATATATGTATTTTCATAATTTTATAAGTAAACAAAATTTTTTATCTGAAAAATAAAAAAATTGTCATGAAATGATAAAATGTTGTTTGGAATTTTATTTTCTCAGTTTAGTAGGAAGGTAGGTACATAAAAATTTGTGCGTATCATTATTATATTTATCAATTAATTTATATTTTTTTAACGATCTGTTGTACATTTAAATCACTTCTGAAGTATATTAAAGGAGAAAAATAATAATAGAATCTAAGGTGTATAAATTACACCTCTAATAAAAAATATAGATAGTATACACCATTTCAAAGAAAAAATATTCAAAATAAAGTATACCTGCCAAATAACAATAAAATCAATACAGTTTTTATAAAATTTAAAAAAAAGTAGTTTTTTTTTTATTAAATGTCTATTTCAAAAGCTTAATGTTCCTGAAAATATCTACCTATTTACGTATACGCATTATATTTTTACTGTGCCGTAAAAGTTTAACTAACTATTTGAAATAAATAAAAATGCCTAATTTTGATTAATGTATACATTGATTTCATTACCGTAAAAACTACTTAAATATGAAAATACGATGCTCATTCATTTATACATCCCTAAATATTTATGTAAAAAATTTAATTAATCAAAAATGAAAATTTACCTTTAAACACATTTATCAGATTATCGAATCCCAACAAAAATTTGTAAATATGTAAATTTCCTACACATTCCATTTTTCACTTAATAATGGGTCCGCATTTTTGTAAAAACCACAATGACAACACGGAGTAGTATTAGGATAATGATTATTATTTCTTTATATAATATTATATAGATTGGTAAATAAAGACATATTATTATTATTAGTATCATTATATTCTGTTAACAATAAAACGTAGAATATTGATACAAGAAAGCAAAATAATTATTTGTATCTGAAGATCTTCTGAGATTATCATTTTTCTGACATCTGTTATAAAAAAATAGTTTAACAAACACTAATTAACTAATTTTTCTCAGTGTAGAATCATGCAAAATTTGAAAAACAGGAATTACGCAACTGACTAAATTGAAAAACGTTAGCTTTATTGATTTTCACAATCTATTTATTCTGTATATAAATTTCTTCAAATCAGAATATTTGCACTCAAAATTATGTTCTTCATTTATCAATGTAGATAATTAATTTGACAATAGTCAATTATTTTTAGCGTTTAACTCAAAAATAATTAATAGGGAACGGTATATTAGATACACGTCTCGTTATTTTAATTAATCATTATAATTTTAAAAATTATCTGCTATGCACGTGCTATTGTGCCGCAAGCTGAATTTAACAAAATGGGAAAAGTTCCACAAAGGTAGCGACTCATTGTTAGAGGAAAGGATGCATTACATTTTTCCAAGTATTGTGCTTGCAGCATTGTGCTAAGTTATGCTACATATTGCCGCTCCATGGAATTTCGAAAACTAATAATGTTTTCATGCCGCATTTTCAGGAACTGAACTGCAAACGCGATGCAAGTTTGTAAAAGTTAAACAATAGGGGGGTACAATGAACGGTTGCTGAACTGAATATTTAACGAATGCTAAGGAAGGGATTTTATATATAAAAAGTATGTAGGTCACCGACGGCAAGGGGTGGATGCCTGGCGAGATATAACATAAGTTTTAAATGTCAGTTATACTGGGTCAACTCGAAAAAATTCGGAAAGTGAGTAATAAAAGCTTGGAAGTACATGTAAATATTTTTTTATTGATATTGCAAGAATGAGAGAAACAAAACTAATAAAATTATAGCATCGTACACATTGTTAATTCTCTTATATGTTTCATACTTTTGAGGAGGTAGATATTTTAGTTGTCGCCTTGTAAAAATTGTACACATGTCCATTATCATTTATCGGAAATGGGAAGTATTACAAAGAAGAATAATGTTTCTGGTTAACCAAAAGTAAAACAATATCTCCGGAAAAAACTATTTTAAAAGATATCGACAAACTACAGGAAGTAAATACCCTGGCAGCCGCCAGAGATACAGTTTTTGAATTTTGCCGGAAAATATTATATACTATACAGAGTGTCCTAGTCTGTCCGTTCTTAACTTTGGGAAACGATAGAGCATTAAAAAATAATAGGGGTCTAAAAATGTAACACTAGTACACTTATCAAGTAAGAGAGAGAAAACTACATTATGTTAGACGAAATAGTTTACAGATTTATAAGAAAAAAATTCATAATGTGCTTTTTGAAAATACCTATAGTAGTATTAAAAATATCCACATTAGAAAAATTCATGTTAAAAAAACTTATATATTCTATTAATTGGAGAATTCTGTCCAAATTGAGTTTTACAAAAATTTACTGAAAAATATGTACTCTAAAATTACAGGAAGGCACTTAAAAATTAGTATTAGATAAAAGTAAGGGCGAGTCTACATAGCTATGGCGCACTTTATATAGATAGTTCACGTCACTCAATTTTCGTCGATTCTTTAATGAAATGACATTAAGTTCCATTTTGATGACTGCTATAGGATTAATGTTATATGCTCCATTGACTTAATAATCCAAGAATTTAAGAAACTTGTTTTGAACTGATTCAATTCTAAAAATATAAATGTTATACTGAGGGGATCAAATTACAGAAGAAGAAAACACATGTACTTTGCACATGTGTGAAATACAATGTTTTCAATGCTTCAGGTGATTTAAAAGATCTGCTATTTCTTATAATGAAACCCAACATCCTACTGCCTTTTGCGACGACATAATCAATGTTCGTGTTAAATAACATTTTACTATCAAACATTATACCTAAATCTTTGGTTACAGAAACTTGTTTCAGATTAATTTTATTAAAATTATAGTCATATGAGTATTTATTAATGTTCCTAGTAAAAGTAATAGACAAGCATTTTTCTATATTAAGAAAATGTTCATTCACATTACAATTTGCAAAAGATCTATCAAAATCGGTTTGGACAAGTAAACAAGCAGTTAAACTATTTATTTCAGAGAATATCTTTATGTCATCAGCTTGTGTTAAAACCTTGCTCTAATGAAAACATACATAATATATATCATTAAGGTAGATAATAAAAAGCAGTAGCCTCAAGTGTGAACCTTGGGACACTCCAGAAGTAGTTACATAAGGAGCTGAATAAAATCCATTTAACGATACAATTTGTGATCTTTTGAACATATAGGACGAAAATCAACAAAGTAGACTTCCGTGAACACAGATTTTCATTAATTTAGCATTTAGCATTTAAGCAAAATATCTAAATATTCACACTTGGTATGCAGCAATCATAATAAAATGTTAATATAACAATTTTTTTGAACTAAGACCAGTGGCGTAGGTATAAGGTTTTGTTCACTATTGAACCCCTTAAACTTGATGAATGGTATTTTTTTTTTCAGTGCAAATATTAAAATTTTATTATATTTTCTGAAAAAAGTGATCTTGAGGAAATTCACTAATAAGTTTTCATATATTTTGACTTCTTCTAATCAGTGTTACCTTATGTCATGACAAAGATCTCACAAAAATTATAGGGTAAAGTAGGCATTACCTGTTTCTAAGTTTCTTACAATAATATTGACAGATATATCAAGTCAGTTATGCGGTTAGAGCAAGTTGAAATTATAAGTTGGTTAAATTCAATGTATGGAGAGGTGGTTCAGTTGCTTGGCCAACTTGATCACTATCCCAATCGTTGCGAACGGCGACGCAAGATTACAGGATTACAAATAAAATTTGAAAATTGGTTGAATTTTCGATTACCCACAGTTTCAAAAGTGAAATTAATTACTGAATGTTGTAGAATGTTTTAATTAAACCAGGTATGACTTTTTTGTACTAAATTTAGCTAGATTAATTTTTGGTTTAGATAATTATTGAATACAGCTTTGTCTGTGGTATCAGAGAACATACATATGATTTCATTGATAGGAATAATAGGAAAATTGATTTATATCAGCTTAAATACCTTTACAATTTGGTAAAACATTTACAAAATCTAATAATAGAGAATATGTGAGTAGGTATTCTGGGTGTAATTCAACGCTGGTCGAGGTTTTAGCCCGCAGAGTAGTTAGTTTCACACAATATTGTTAATACCTAATAAAAAAATGTATATAAAAATATATAATATTTAATTTGAATATATTAAATCCCTAATTCTAATATAAAAAATGTTTTGGAGTTTATATGAAAACAGAAACATATAAAGATTCCCGAATATAATTCAATAATAAAGAATATTTGGTGAGTATAAAGAAACATCATGTTATAGAACAACGTGTCGAAATCGCAATTAATCACCAGCTTTGTCATCTAGTGTATTAGTAATAAACAATATAAAACTGTAATAGACGCACTAAATCCTGATGTTTGGAAAAAGATGATTTCACTTCAGGAAGAAAACATTGTTAGTAGCAAAAACTAGTTTTACGAGGCTTTGATAGAGTATTACTTAAAAATATGACATCTACAAATCGTAGTTAATGATTTTACAATCATAACATCGTCAGCATCAGGTATCATTTCCCACATTATATTTAAGGCCGTCGTATTTTCGAAATAGTGTTCTACAAATACAAATAATTTTAGACATTTAAGAACTGAATAATATAGATTATGTTATCGTATACGTATTTTGAAAGATTTTTGTACCTAAAAATTTGTTGTTTAGACCGCTATCTAACATTATATATTCGTTTTACTTTGGTACTTTTGAATATTCTCTTTGAATATTTGCAGGTGACATTAAATGGCGAATATTCAAAGGTACCGAACTAAAAAGAAAACCTATATAATGACACATTTTCAGGTACAGAAATATTTTATAATGCGTATTTTTTTTTTATATTTAACCGTACAGGTAAATATTGTTATAACATAAATTTACATAGTTGTTCCTATACGCACTTTTATTTAAAAATAATTGTTAAAATGTGGGGTCAGACTAGCAAAATACTGCGTGTCTTACGATCGCTTTTAATAGTATATTATGCAACGATCATGTAATGACCATTACATGAGAGTTATTACGCTATTTTTTCTACACCCGATAAATAATCAAAAACCATAAATTTTATATTTTTATTGAACACAATAGGTAACAGTAATTATTCGTATGAACTGCATTTTCTGCTTTCTCCGATATGTGTGGAGGAGTCGATGGTAATTCTTCTATATCGCTGATATCAGACATTTTGATAAATTATCGAAGTTTAGCTAGGTATTTACGAAAATTTAATACGTACTGATTTTGACATGTAAAATAATTACATAGGAACCTAGGATAAACGTCAAATGCTCAGCATGCTTGATTGAAAAATTATGGGTTTCTATTGATTAAAAATCTGTATCGTAATGAAAAATCTGTATCGTAATGGGTATTATTATGAAACGGATTATGAAATCTGTATCGTAATGAAAAATCTGTATCGTAATGGGTATCATTATGAAACGGATTATGGGCATATAAGTGCATTGTTATAATACGGGTGTAGAAAAAAGTTATTATTTTATTTGAGGAGAATTTAAATAGTAACAGTGGATATACAAAACATCATCATTTTACAGCGAGAAATACGGGACCTTAAAGAAACTTAAAACATATGCTACAGGTTCTATTCATCAAAATATAGATGTAGTAAAAATATTTTAAAAATTTAATATTAGGCTATACCAACTAACTTTGGAAATGCATACTTTACAAGAGTTAATAATAAAATATATGTAATTATAAAATGTATGCTTTTAAACTAAAAACATTTGGATTTCTTTACTTGTGTGAAATATAATTGCATATGTTGATGATTTTTTTTTTGAGTTTGGACTATACGATTTTGGAATGTTTGGCGTCATTTCAATACGACAAAAATTTTATTGCCCGTCAATATTTGCATGTGCTCACATGTTTGGATAGGCAAAGAATTATTGTTTACAAGTCAGCAAGCAAAATTTCTTAACGTGAATATTTTACAGACTTGATGCTTGGGTAATTCCCTGTGGCACCGAACTTTGCTAGCAGATGGGGAGTGCCTGCTCGTCTTCTAGTGAAACGCTCTTCCGGAGTTAGATTAAAGGGCAGTGGGGAATTATAACTTTCAACTTAAAAAATCTTTCATTAATTCAACAGGGCTAAGTAATGAGTAAGTGTTTTAGACGACTAGACAGAATATACGTTTAAAAGGAAACGCTGAGAAGAGCTTATGTATGTTTCATAAAATGTTATTAAGGATAAATATACAGAGTTAACTATGACTTAGTACAAATATTTAAAGAAGAGATAGAAAAAATAGGAATTAACGGAATTGTCTATCAAAAAATTTCCAAACATTTATAAAGCGAAATATTTTTTTTTTTCAAAACTATATTTAATCCTTATTTATCGCAGTCAAACGTAGTGACAGGTCACCGCTTTGACACGTGTATCAGTTTACGCCGCTTTGAAAGAAAAAAAAAATATTTACAAAATGTAGATTATATTTAACGATTTAATGAGAAACACGACAGCACAGGGAGACAGCACCTACTTTACTAATTAATATTTATTTCCAGGATTGATATTTGGACAGAATTTAAAAATGTTGTGTCATTTTCTGTTTTCTTACTTCTTTAAATTAGAACCTGCCATTGCAAAGATTTTTGTACTTGCTGTGGCCCTCTCCTTCCTTCGACTGTTCGTTTTTCTTAAAGCGAGGTAGCTACTTGGTCCGGCGGTCATGACTATGCAAATGTACCAACACAAATACATAAAAACACTGCCACACGTTTACCGCCAAGGCATTATAACAGTTGTTCAATGTGGTTCAAAAAGTATTCAGCATAATATTTTGTATACTCGGAAAACGTGTTTGGTATTACGCTGCCATTAAAAAAAAACAGTATTTTTCGGTGCTACAGATTAGTTAACATATCACAAAATAAGTATCATACATAGTAATAAATAGGGGTACGCCTTTGATTTAAATTGGAGCATCAGAGGAGTACATTTTTCGCATAACCTCCGCTAGTCAGACTAACGTTACGCTTTGTTGATGAATCCATATGTATAACTTACCTTCGCATGTTCTTTGATGTTTGGAGAGTATGCAACTAGCAATGCAGTATTCTAGGTTGTTATTTTAGAACAGTTATCGACTAATTTTAAACGTTTTATAGTAATTAAATAAAGTATTTTATGTTGGATATGTCAGTGGATAATCATGGCGAATCTGCAAGAAGTGAAAATGTAGTTTTGGTAGTGTGTAACGAAAAACGAAAAAAGAATAAAAAATACTGCAGCTTACTGTATTAACTCTATCAGGTACTTAGGCATGATTATTATTAATACAAATGTTTAATTTCGTCATTTCTACACTTGACAACGCTGCAAAAAACGACCGCACGGTAGTTGACATATCTAGCCATCTCGGACGATGAATGATTGTCATAGGCGCCGACTTTTCGTAGGAAAAGAGGATTTTGCCCCATTTTGTATGCAATGAGCTACACTGAAAAAAAGGCCAGTAACTTTACAAATATACTTTACAAAAAATCCTTATAATTGTCTTAAAATAATTCTAAAAATAATGATGATATTACACTGACACTTGTAATTTTACAATAAAACTGCCAATATACAACAAAACCGTAAACTTCATATGTAATTATAATGTAATATGTACATTTATAGAATATATTGTAATACATTTACAATTAGCAATGTGAAATCCACTTTTACATTATAAAATTACTGAACATACCAAATTTACTATATAATTGACTATAAAAATATGCTTAATTTGTGTGTGAAGATACTACTAATTTTAAAACGCACTGCCACTAACCGCTGAGAGCGTTGGGTGGTGACGCTTCATTTCGATGAATGCAGCGTGTACCCCTAGGTCCTAACCTAGGTACTTACATAATTAATTTAGTGAGTAGTGTCTAGCAATATAATCATATCTAGAGTGACAAGTGAGTGTTTTTAGTACTATAAATAGTTTTGTCTAGTGCTGGTTGTAACATGACCTAAATAAAGCATGCTTTATTTCGACAAATGCAGCGTGTACCTAGGACTTAAGTACTTACATAATTAATTTAGTGAGTAGTGACTAGCAAAATAATCAAATCTAGAGTGTCTAGTGAGTGCTTTTATTACAATAAGTAGTTTTGTCTTGCGTTGCTTATAACATAACCTATATACGATAACGTAATAGGTATGTATTTTATACAGAATTATTAAAAAATATTTTTTTATGTTTATATATACAAGAAACTTTATTATTTGATATATACAATATGTGGATTTACTTTGTTATATATGTTTTGTATAACGTTAAGTGTTTCTGTTTTGTAAAAATGGACTAAATGTACAGGTACCAAATTAAATAAAAAATATTGAAGGACCTTAATATTTTATTTTTCATAATCTAACTATGTTTATTTTAACATTATAAACTCTTATTCAAAATTGCATAAGACACTAGAAAAATAGTAAAATGGAGCTGTGAAACCATAATTTTTGTAGTCGACAATAATATGAACCATTACCTACGTTTTTACTAATCTATCAAAAAGTAAAATATATTCGTTATATTCGTAGCGTACCACTTAGGTGTACTTACCTACATGTTTTTCTAACTTCAAAAAATTAAGCAAAATAAGATAGTTAATTTATTGAAGATATAATAGGTATAGCTGTAACTATGGATTAGCTAACTGAGCTGAACTTATATAATCGGTTAGGAATAGTACGATGTTGTAAATGTTTAATAGAACGAATATTTCGTTTAGAAGATTTTTCTTTTAAAATAAAACCCTAATGCTGTGATGTTATTGAGAAACTTACAGAAAAGTCTGACATGATTGTTACGTAAGGTAAGTAACAATTGTTAATTCTGGAATTACTATTCAGAAAATTTATTAGGTATCTATCTCAAAACACTGTTAGAGATTTCGTGTGTTATAAACAAGATGTCATTAAAGTAACTTTCTTAAAATTGACTGTAGGGGTTTCTATACATTTAGGAGGTTTCTTTTATTTGCGGAAAATATAGAGAAAACAATAGTCCAAGTGTCACGGAAAAAGTTTTTGAGAAAAGTTGAATGACGAAAATTTCATTTCAATATATTGATTCGCTTTGATACAGAACATTTGTTAATTTTAGGCTTTTTCTATGGTATTCTATATTTTTTTATTTCTGAAAATATGTGTACTCTCTAATGAGATTACTATATATACTATACTATACTATATATATACAAACTTGTAAAAAAATAATAACATCCTATACATTTTTTGATATGAAGCTTTGTACTTGATACGTAGGTATGCATAAAAATATTTGTAAGTTATAAATACACTAGCAAATTCTTTTTGTAAATAAATATTGCGAAAATATTCACGTAAGCTGAAATAAATTACAAGTTGAATAAAAATAAATTAAAACACATATGTTTCATTAAAAAAATATGAAAGTTTGTTATAACGGAAAACTAGAAGTGATAAAAAAGCGTAAGCCGCTTAATATTTTTATAAGTAAAAAAGTTTCACAGTTATCATAGAAGACGGCCAAAATTGAAAAACATCACGTAGGTATTTTTTAAACAAATCGAAATGTGATTCTCGCAATTCAACTTTTCTCGAAAATTGAGCCCGAAACAACTGCTTAACTTTTTCTGTCTTTTCCGAAAATAGGAGAAACCTTCTATAGGTACCTAAGTATCCAAACGGGACCATCCTGTACAATAAATAAAAATTACATTGTAGTTATAGTGAAAAATGTTTTATTACAATGTAATTATACAATTGATTGTAAAGTTACTTTGTACTTTTATAAGTAATTATATAAGTTACATTGTAAAAATTTTTGTATTGTAAAATTACAAAGTAACATTACAGTTACTAAACGGAAAATTACATCGCAAAATAAATTTACAATACAATTTTACATTTTAATTGTAAAATCACAATCTATAAGAAAATCACAGCAATAATGAATGGTAAATAAATTGCCATCTATTTTTACTGTAATTATTTTTTACAGTGTAGAATTCCAGAACAATTTTTGGAATAGAATCTGAAATTACTTATACAGGGTGTCTGAAAACTCCGCGCAGAAAATTTAGAGGGTGTTACTCCTCGAAAAAATAACGTGTTACCTCAAAATATTTTTTTTTAATTTGTTTTTTTGCTATAACTTTTTTAATACTTAACGATTTTTTTTCCAAATTTGATAGAAGGCAAAAGCAGAAGCGCAACTTTCTATGAAAAATAGTCATTTAACTAAATTATTTTAACCGTGGTAGAACAACTTCAGTACTGGTCGTCACATCGTCGGTTTAGCTTCCTTGACGTTTGGCATAACTTTCTATCTTCTCCAAACGTAACTTTGAAACTTTGCTTTAACCCTATTATATGCCACTAGAAACGTTAAGAAAGCTAAACCGACGACGTGGCGACCAGTCCAGAAATTGTTCTAACATAATTTAGTTAAATGTCTATTTTCTCATAAAAGGTTACGTTTCTGCTTATATGTTGTATGTACAATGCATAAGGTTTAAAGTTACCGTTAAAGCAATACTATGACAGCTATCACTCAATTGTTTTCAAAGCACACTTTGCTTACATAGTAAAACATGAGATTCACCAGAATGTAAAAAAAATAATATCGATTTCCTCACAAACGGTTAGTTTCAAACAGAGTATCAAATTTTTGACAAATAATTCTTTTTTAACGAAATGCCATGAAAATTTCAATAAAATTAAAAACTAAAAAATTGCGGTAATTTTTTTACCTAACATGTGCCTTTTCAACCTACCATTTAGAACCCTTCAATTTTAGAAATTTTTTATTCGAAACTGCATGTCTATAAAACTAACAAGTAGATATACCAAATTGTTACAGTATTAAAAAAGTTTAGCCAAAACAGCAAATTAAAAAATAACTTTGTGATTACGTAGCTTTGTTAATACTTACGTTTCGGGGAAATGAACATGAACTTGACATATTATGTAGTCACCTCTTAAATTTTCTGCGAGGAGTTTTCGGATACCCTGTATTATGTATTCTGTATATATGAAGTGCGTATAAAAAGTGTTTTTTTTTTAAATTATATTATATAAATGTACATTTATATCCAAAAATTAAATAAGATGCCATGTTGTTAAGAATGCCATTTTTGCAATTTTCTGATCTGCTTGGTTGATTTCCCACCTGTTTAAATTCAGAGACTTGAAAGCATTTATCACTGCAATATGTTGAAATTAACTGAATGTCCGAACGAAAAGTAATTGTGGCCAGTGGCTTCTACTATGTAATTAATATTTATCGTGTTTTTAAGGAATTACCGTAGTTGTTCCAAAAGGAAACGAATATTTCTGTGAACTGCCGTTGCGTGTTGGGGTAATATTAATTTGCCTAATAAATTTAAAAAAGTAGCGTTCATTGAACAATATTAATTAACCACACACTTTTTTGTAAAGGAGCATAACCACCTTAATTGCCGCTTATTAATTTTAAAATACATGCGACATTTGAAGGCCACATATTTGTTCCCGTGTATTCTAGTAAAAAGTAAAAAAAATATATATTTTAGGGTTTTAAAGAACCAGTTCGAATATAGTTAAAGCACAAAGCATACTTGCTTTAAACAAGCTGTAGAATAATTTATTTATATGTGTTATTTACTTTCACAATATGCATTTAGAGTATTTATTTGCATCATAGAAATGAAGATATATGATATATAGCTATATAGGCTCCGAAATTAGGGGCAATGTTTTTCCATGGTGTTCAATGTCGAAATAGTTTACTTCTCTTTCATACAGGTTGCCCGGAATTAATACAACATTAACAGCAGCATAGAGGAAGAGTAAATTCTTGACGACAAAATAATACGATGTAGCTAAATTTACCTTAGTCAAAAGTTGATATACTCGCGACAAGAATTCAGACGACTTACGTCATACGAACAAATGAACAATTCATTATATTTTCATCAAAATATTTAAGAAACTGCAACTGATAGTAATAAAACTATATACTACACTAAAAGTTTACATTATATATTGCTCTAAATTTAAAAAAATATTGTTTTTAACGCGACCAAATATCGAAAATTACATTGACAATAAAAACAAATGTGTAACGTCAGCTGTGACGTAAGACGTCTGAATTCTTGACGCGAGTATAGTTAAAACTATACAGGGTGTCAAAGTGAACATTTTTTCTGTCATAGCAAATTGCGAAAAACAAAAATGCATTTGTCGAAAAGGTCACGGCACAAAATAGTTACAGTAAATTTCACCCCTTTCCCACCCAGGATGGAACGTCTGTGAGAAACATTTGGAAATTTTATTAACACTGACGGACTGAGTACATGAGAGTTAAGTCAGTTACCAAATTTCATAAATTTGTCTGGACTGGTTTCGAAGTTATTTAGAAAAAAAACATTTTCAGAGTGGCCCAATTAAGTGCCTATAGCTACACTTCGACCTATGTTCATAGGAAAAAAATAATCTTTTTTGACATAGAACACCCTGGAGAAATATTGTCCTCTAATTTTAGAACACTCTGTATTATACGAATGATTTCGAAGGTGGGTTAATTTTAATTGGTGACAACAGACATTAAAATAAATCATTTTACAAGATATTGCCCTCATAAATATTTTTTAATAACCGAGATAACTGAGTTTAAAGTTATTGCAAATTTTGAAACAGAGTCTGTGTAATCCTAACCTACCCTAATAAGTCAACAAACTATTTCATAATTCGTTGTCGATATACGACGTGTGAGAAGTTGCGCGCGCAGTCTTTTGTGGCACGCTTCGTTTATAATCTTAACCTTAAATAATAACGTAACACGTACGTAAACGAATCGTGGAAATTTTATTATTTTAAGTATTTTTTGCCACTGATATAACAATGGTCCAAGTGTATTGATAATAATGCCCTGTGGATATGTTATTACTGTAACGAAGAGTGTAATCAAAGTCGGCTAGTTCTGTATTTTGAATAATTTTATACAAATCTTAATGCGGTTAGAAATAATTAATAGTGAGTTAATTAAGGAAAAATACGACTAATTCATCATTTGTTGTCGCAGTAATGTTAAAAAGGACTGCTCGATAAATATTAATCATAATAATATATGTTAATTGTAGCTGCTAAGCGACGTGTTATCTGTTACAAGATACATTTGTATGAGACCGCAATTAATATTCAGAGATTGTCGTTGCATTTAGCACATAATTGCAAATGCATTTAATCGAACATATTACCATCAGCCACGACTGCCTTAGATGTTGTGTGTGCATGACGTGACCCCACAAAATTTATGCCATTGTCGTATTTAGAAGGCATGGACTGCCATAATAAAATTAATGCTTACTAAAATAATGTTTTATAGAACTAACCCAGTTCGAACAAAGAGCTTATTTTACGAAACTAATGGAAAACATTATTTATTTGTAAACTTTTCTTGGAAAAAAATGAGGAATACAGGCTGATTCAGAAATACTAGGAAAAAATTAAGTACAGAATCTACGTGAGAAATTATTTGACCAGTGTTTTTTCGTTTTTCCGATTTCTCATTTTTGAGGGCTCATAACTTCTAAGCCGATTTTAATAGAATTTGGTATGGGGCTGTAGATAGTCTATGTGAATATTATTAAGAAAGTAGTTTTGTCAAGTACCACGGAGGGCGTTTAGTTATGCGTAATGCCACTCAGTTTTTTCAACTTTTGTTTCAATTTTTTTGTTCTACATTCCTTGATAGATTTGAAGTAGCGTTTCATTCTACTCATAAAAGTACTGTTTATTATTTTTAATTTGAAGTTTAATTTTCCAGGAGTTTCTAAAGCTGTAGTGCGACCATTGGAAGATACAACTGAAAAAACAAGATGTACAGCCTATAATAATTGATAAAGATATCACAAGATGAATATTTTTCTAAATTCAACAATAAAATATTTTCTTCATTTAAGGCTTGGTATTCTGCAAAAAATCTGTATCTTTAGCAAATAAAGGGATAATTGAACATTTTAAAAATTACGTAATTTTTTAAATCCCTTGCCAAAATAAAGTGACAACCTAATCACGAATCGACATCTGTCACTTAATATGTTTGCAGCCACCTTTTTCATTTTTTGCATTCATAATTTTTCAAGTTGTCAATGGTAGTACAACAGCTTTAGCAACTATTTTTGGAAAATTAAGCTGGAACTTAAGAAAATAATGGAAATAAAAGTATTTGAAAAAAGAATTAAGTGCATTACGCATAACTAGCCCCTTCTGTAATACTTGACAAAATTACTTTCTTAATAATGTTCAGATAGACTACCTACAACCCCAATGTATCTACACTATCTACAACTATCTACATACCTTCTAATAAAATCAGCAGAGGTCTTGTATAATGTTTTGCAAAAGACCTACATATGTATTTATTTTGAGTAAGAATCTGTTATAGAAATGTACACATATTTTACTTCTGAGGACAGGTAAACAAAAATTGATTATTGATCTTACTTAAATGTATTTGTTGGTAAAAGGATCGCAGCAAACTATTTTTACAGTTTATAACCTGCATAAACAAATTGCTGAAATCGACCGGCGTTAGACATAACTGGGTTAAGTTCTAAACACAAAAAATAAGCTTTGCAATGGGGCCAGAGCAATACAAATAAAAGTTTCTCCGTTAATCAGATAACATTTTAAATTTGTTCTAAAAATGTTAAATACAAACGTTATCAACGCTTCAAAGCAATTTGAAATATGTATAGTGGTATGTAAAAATTATATGTGTATTTAGGTAACAGATAAATATATAAAACAATATCTACAAACAAGTAGGAGTATATCGTTTTGGGGATACCTGCATATGTATTTATACCAAACAAAAAGAAATCTGTAAGAAAAATGTTGATGGTGGGTATCATCGATCATAATTTTCCAATAAAAAAAATATATCACTCTGTATAATATTACAAATGAAATAGGTGATCATATGCGCTTTTCTATCTTCACTTTTTGTTTCGTTACACTTTTTTGTATTCTAAACCAATTAAAAACAAAATTGATTTATTTGATCAAGTGAATTTTTAGTTACTTAAATTACTTAAGCATATCTTAGGAAGGCTATGCAAAACAATAATAATAAGAAGCCGTCATCTTATTTAATATTTTACATTGTCAAATTAAAATTCTTATTTTTTTAAATATGAAGTTTTAATGGATTATGTATATTAAATTGTTGAAATGGCAAATATGGTTTACATTCATGGCCTGCAGATGTAAATGGTACTGAGACTAGGCGAATTTATATGGAGAAAGCTCCAAATCCAGAAATGTTTTTCAACATCTTTCGGAGTCAGGCTCATTTCAGCTGTATATGAGTCATTCTGTTTATCTGGAGATTGGTGCTATACATGGCATGTATAATAATAATAATAATATATTTATTACATGGATATATTCAATAGACAAATAATGACGCTTTAGACACAATATATTTGATTGTTTTGGTACATCAAAATTATATATAATGTATCTATCTTTTGGATAAAATGATAATCATAAATAAAATAAGATACGCAGTTGAGCTTAACATGTATGTTGGTGGAAACTGTTATCAAGGTAAAATATAAGATATCGTATTTTATGGTAATGGTTCATCTAGGTAAAATAATTTAAATCTAAATTTCTGTTCACTTATTCAGATATTAATATTTCTGGATTTGTAAGTTACAAGGAAAAGGTAGAAACCCATTTTCGGTACAACAGACTAGTATATTTGCAAACTAATACACCCTGCTATTCGTATCGAAATAGATTTACAGCAATGGACTCCAATTTGCGCTAGTCAGTTTCCGAAATTCCAATGATGGAACAAAATAGTGGGACGCGTTAAAATTAATTATTGAAAAACAGGTACAAACGGTGCAATAATACTGTAACAGTATTAACCAGGGGCAATAAATAAGGCCATCATTGTGAACCATTGGTCGCAATAGGTCACGTACAAATAAGAGGTGTGGTCCGTTATGGTAATTGTGAGTAATGTAGCGCTCTGCACATAAATCAGCCTCTAATTATGGTCACAAACATGCAGGCATAGCAATAATATCAATGTCCAATGCATACTGCATCATATATCCGTAAGGCATAAAATATATTTATTTATCCATTTTCACGGGTTTTTATATCCGAATCAGCAGTGCAAATAAAATTTAAATTATAATTTTATTAGCTCCACCAAAATTCATTACAGCGACGTTATGCAAAAAAGGCTACCATAATATGGATGTAAAAATTATATCAATAATCAATGTTCGTTGTCGGAGCTGATTTGGGTAATGCAGTCATACAGCTGAAACGGTCCAGTCCTTTTGTGCATAAATTTCATTTTATGCATTATTTCAACTTCAAATTTGGTCATTAAACAAACAATTTTCATTCCGCATTTGGACAGCTCGAAGTAATATTATTACGTTCCGTTAATTTTAATTGAGTATTGCAATAGGTTTTGTATAATTTAGCTTTGTCTAAGCTAAAATGATAATTCGCAATTAACTTTTTTCGTTTAGTAATTCCTACATACTCCTAAAACCGTCAAACCCTAAAAGTCACGTTAGAAAATAATTACATTAATAAAAATGTAAATACTTTTTTATATTCCGCACTTGATAAGTTATAATCAGTTGAAAGTTTAATGCATGAATTTTGATATAGGGAATCTATACCTCATCTCTCCTGTAATACTAACTTTGAACTGTAATTAAAACTTAATCAAAGTTTGGTAGTTCAAGAATATACAAAATTAATTTTTGAGGAGTATTCATTAACTTACATATTCTTAACCCGTTCTTTAAAATAATTTTAATTAACTTAAAATCACTTTCTTGGATATAACACTATGCAAATTTATTTTATGCAGATAATTCTTGGAGAAAGTCGGAAATAAAAACGTTGATGAAAAAATTTTATCTACACCCCTCATCCAAACTAACCCCAACGGGAAATAGTTTTATTCATTTTATAACTAAATTCAATAGTAGAGTACCATTAAAATATCCTGAAAATTTCAACTTAATTGGAGTATCATATTGAAATTGCTAGGATTTTTTTTAAAGATGGTACACATTATATCTACATGGACCAGTACAACACAAACCAGAAATGCCTGCTCAAGAAGATAAGATGGGTATCTTCATTTAACGGAACATCACATACTAGACCAGCATCATCACGTACCGTCGCCAGCAAGACCGTCATGGTTGAGGTACAATTATGATCTGCAATTTCTATGCTTGGTCGCGCTAGTCCAACTTAATGTGCAGATCAACACCTACATCGATCCGATGTTATTTATGAAATTTCGCTGTACTTTCGAGCACCCTCGCTTATCAACAACCTTTATTTACTTACCTTAAACACACTGTAAGTCTTTTGTCAGATGACTCTGCTCTGTGAAATCTCGTGTATTGGTGCTGTGTAAAATTTATTTTGTGACATTCGAAAGTATTGAAAGAATATTTGGTGATATATACGCAGTTCAGGAAATAAATTAATCATACAAATTCCTCTTTTCATTGATGAGGTGAACACAAAACCGTTTTTTTTCTAGATCCCTCTTTCTCCTCTTCACACAATTTCGTTAAAATTGAAATATATTTCTAAGGACTTCATGTTGCACACTCAACAACTATTTAAAACTTCAAAATGTTTACCACCATGGAACCTTCACTAAAAATTTGCTGGTCCGTGCTGGACAAGTGTGCGAAGTTATGCAAAAAATTTTCCGGGGAGAAATTGAAAATATCTTCAATATCTAGCAGATATGTCTGATATTGTTGAAGTTCATATGAAGAGATAAGCTGATACAACAAGTTACATAAATCTTTACTATTACTTCACAGTCAAAATATTGAGACTGGTAAGCTTGTACGAGTATTAAAAGAATAAGTTAATGATCCCATTAAACGATAAAAATGGCCTTGAAAATATAGTTTATTTAAATTTTCATAATCTAAGGGTTCAGCGTAAAATGCATCTGTCACATGTTGCTGTATTTGAGAAAAACGACTTCAAAAGTTATATCTGGACCGTAAAATATTATGTTGGCGTATATTAGACTACATTTTTTACTAAATCTATCTGTATGATTTTTACAAGATTACAACTTAATACTGAATAGATATCATAGTCGCAACTGACAGGAAAAAAAGTAAAAAAGGACTTGGGCACTACTTTTGGATTTTTAGTATATATATTTTTAAATACTTAGTAACCCAAATTGCGATGCAATTGGTCTAATACTTATGCCAGGTTGCTCCTCGACCGCATATTATTTTCTCGAAATTCGCAATTTGGTGTAATGGCTCTCCCATGCTGCCCAGGCCTCGGCCGCAAATTGCCAGTTTCTCTACCCCGCTGAACCATACGTAAAAAGGCTTCAGGTCTCGGATGATGTATTTGGGGAAACTTTTAGGCATGCTGCAGCCACTGAATTTTGATGTAATTCGCCGTATGCTAGTATTATGTTCATATGCGCCAACTGTGATAATCGCGTGAACATAAACTCGAATAGGACCATAACTGATATCAATGCTATAATACTGCTACAAATGCCAGAAATATTGTCCTGACTACTTCTTAGTTTTGATAAAGAAAAAATTTCACCAACTAAAAATATTTTACTATATTTATTTCACTATTCGTCAATATTTGTCCTCAGCTATAATTTCCCAAGTTTACGTGTATAAGTTAAGAATGGCCCTGTATAACTGGGTCTAAAAGTTACTTATTGCCAAGACAAAATGGTTTGCCATCAGCCATCCTTTCTCAATAATTTAGGGCCGAGGTTTTCGGTAAAACATTCTTCTTAATCATAAATAACTCAGCAGGTACAATATAACATCACACAAGACAACTTAATTACATTGAATTAAAATTAGTTACTCCCCAAGTTGAAATTAAATTAATTGCTCACCTGTGTTCAGCCCACGTCTGAAGAAATACATTTACACAAGTGTTACCTACGCATCTGTTTACATTATTTAAAAGTTTGTGCTCCCTAAAATAGCTAGCCTAGGCGGCAGAGACCGAGCATCTTGATTTTCATTTCACTGGAATTAAAAGCTTAATACAAAGTTAGATTTTTATGAATTTCATATAATAAATTTAACAGCATTGTACAGGGTGTACTTTAAGTATTTGTCATGAGGTGATGATTTCGTGGGTTACTTTAGGCCTAAAAGTCTTAATGAACCAGGGGCCTGGTTACATATTTTTCAATTGGGCCAAATCAAGTAGAGACATACACACTTGATAAATAAGTACGTAAGTTATTATAGATTGGGAAAAGTTTGAATACTTCTATGTAAATCTGTCGAAAAGTGGTTGATATTAAAATTAAATTGTAATGAAAAATAAATAATAACTCAGAAACACTGCAGTTTAGTGAAACAAGATACTTTATTTGTTAAAAATATGATGAAAAATCAAATGCGCCTATTAATTTTTCTGAAAATCCATTGGCGTAGTTGTTCTGAAGGTTTTATTGACAAGACTTCCTGGAATCTCCGCCACTGATCAACATATTTACATAAAAAATATAGTAAATTAGTTAGCTACATTATTTCCTCAAGTTTTGTCAATCTACGTCAAACAACTTAAGAAATAATTAAAAATTATTATATTTTTTAAAAACATTAACGCCTTTTCTCTTTAGATCTCTGGTCTATTAATGCTTTTGGACCTAATATAACCCAAATAATCATCCTTTTAATTTATGACTGTACACCCTGTATACTTAAATATAATTAATTCAATTTGTCCACTATATTCGAAACTTTCATTTCTATATTTTGCTACATTGAATTTCTATGTACGATAGCTTTAGAAATGCAATTAACAATTATTCGCCGTATTCTCGAAATAGTGTTTTCTACAAATAATAATAATTTTAGACATTTAAGAACTGAATAATATAGAGCTTAGCAAATAATAGGAATGTTATCTTACACCACCTGCAAATATCCAAAGGCAACGAAGTAAAACGAATATACAGGGTACAAAATAGAAGGCCATACCATTTGGACAAAAATATTGCGACTTTCCTTATGCCATTTTTAATTTGGCGTCCCTATGTTTCAATGTCCAGGGTGTTAAAGTTACATTTTATAAAATTTAGAATTATGCATTTTGTTTTAATTAGCAAATATTATATATATGTATTACGATTTGCTAAGTTGCCAAGGTATTGCAGTAATAGGTATATCCACAAAATTTCAGTTTCACTTGAAAATGATAGTGAATGATGGATTTATATACTACAAATTGCCGTTTTTCTCCAAAACGTAGTATTTAAACAAAAAATTACAAAAGAGATAAAATGATCACAAGATAATTCTACCTTTGAATTTTCAGAATAAGTTGCATAGGCGTACTTAGAAATAACTGGAGGAGATAAAGGGTACTCCCTCAGTTACCTCTATTCGCCTCTTTCGTCTTTTTTCACCAAAATTACATATACGTATGCCAGAATAAGATAAAAGTATGTGGAAAATTTAAGAGTGTATCTTACAAAACAATGGGATTATTAATAAAAATGTTTTTTTTAAATGTAATTTTAACATCCTGTATATTGAAACAGTTGCCTTATTTTTGTCCAAAGAATATATGGTTAATGGTGTGACCTTCTATTTTGGGACACCCTGTATAACGACAGAAAACGGTTTAACCAACAAATTTTTAGAATCAGAAATCTTTCAAAATACATATTTTTTAAATTTAAGTGTAGATGTAAATATTGTTATAACATAAACTTACATAATATAAGATTAGCCACTTTTGTTTATATATAAGGTACATGAAAATAATTGTTAAAATGTGGGATTAGAATAGCAAAGTAATCTACTATGCCTAACATATGCTTTTTAAAAGTTTTTTTTATGACAATTTAAATAGTAAAAGTTGATAACCAAAATATCAAGAATTTTATTTTTTGTATTGGTTTTGTTGTGCGTGTTATTTTTAGAGATTTCGGTACCAAAAAACACCATGAATTTAATCATTTTACGGCATGAAATATGGCGACCTTAAACTCCATAAAAATAGATAGGTACTAATTGTTAAAAAAATAGAGTAAACTGTTATAATTCTTTATTTTTGCGGTACTGTCTAACGTTTTTCAATAAATTGACTGATTTGGACAGACAATATTGGACACCATTAAAAGACAATTTTATTATTACAATATTAAACCACTGTCTATAAATCAAAATTGATTATACTTTCTGTCATGCATGATATAAATTTCAAGGTTATTACTATTATTAGTTGCATTAACTTTGCTCCTCAAACCAAAATTGTTTATTGAAACGTGAGTATAATGTCTGCCTAATATATCAAGGAAGTAGATCTAAATCTGAGTTCAACAAATTGAACATAATGGTTTGAGTGAAAATTTGTTATGAGTTTAGTAAATTCGACGAAGAACTTCGGCTATATCCTCCATTCGATCGATGATGTGAAATTAAGTATATTGACAAACACCAGAGAACTTGGAACTTTTGATAGAAAATAATCTGCAGAACGAAACAGAATATATAACTCATTTTCATCGACGATACTGTCGCGACACAAGTGCCTGGCTTTTTTATACAGCTTATACATCTTCTTATCGATATCGCCGACCTAATGTAGTTTCTAACAAATTGTATTTTTTCGAAGCATTGTGGAGTGAAATAACATGACTAAAAGCGTGCGAGTAAAATTATTATTATTTGAATATACGTGTTAGTTATTTTCTAAGTAGTATCTTTGATTTGTTTATTTGAAATATAATAATAATAATAATAATAATATCTCTACCCCTCATTCTAATCACGAGGATTAGCCCAGAAGTCGAAGACTTGTGCAGGAGAGAGGGCGGAATATTATTATTAAGCAGGCCGCATTTGCGCCCAGGAACGACTTACGTTGGTAGGCCCTAACCACCATTTAGTGCAGGAATGAGGGAAACCTGGAAAACCTCATTAATTAGGGGGGTAGTTAAATGTCAACCGGTATCAATCTCTCACATTGACCCAAGCCAACATTCTTCCACCCTACCATACCCGCAAAAAGGGTGCCAATCTCTCCACGAATATAGCTTATATACGGTCTACCGGCTGCGGGGGTCGAACCCACAGCGATCTATTCATCTCGATTCAACTACTGACACCTTAAACCGCGCGACCACTGACCGATCCATATACAACTGATATTTTAGCAAATTTTAGTTTTTTGATTAATCTGTGCTTATAAAGATGCATAGGTATAAATACATAATAACGTATCTGTTATCAAAGAAGGAGGCCAATAAGACCCCCTAAATAACCCCTATAATAATTAATGTAAGTTAGCGATAGGAAAAACCATATAAACTCGCATAACTTTAGGTTCGATCGAATTGACTAAATGTTATTTATGTGGTTTGTTTAGGTTAAGCCATTTTTTACGTCTTTAACTTACGTGAGTTTAGATGGTTTAGGGAGAGTAAGTACAATAGGGGGTGTTTAAGGAGAAAATATATCGATTAAGGTTAAAATTGACTTAGTATTGTCTGTTCACAGGTAATGTATTTCATAGGTGTTGGATAACTTTCTAATTGGATCGATAACCGCCCTTATGGAGTCTATTTCTTTTTTTCTTATTTACTTTTTATAACCGGTCAAATTTATGCGTCATGTGCAATTTACTGGTCTAAAATGACCCATTGGGGTTTAGGCGCTTTGTCAAGGTAGAAATACAACTCAAACCATGTTAATAATAAAAGTGTAACTACAGGGCAGGGATTCTACATAAATGTAATTCATATTATTAATCGAATACATGACGCGCTCTAGCTTTTTAGTTACCTACTATTAACAGCATTTCCACTGGTTTAATTAAATAAATAATTATTTGTACATTAGTTTTTTATGTAGTAGATCCGAATGTTATATTTTAAATTTTGTTATTACCTAAACTTTGTATAAATAAATCATCGTTGTTAGCAAAAGCGTGATACATAATCTAATAATAACTTTGAGAATTTAGCAAATGTTATGACTAAAACCATAGCCACAAGAGTTTTGCTCATTAAAATAATTATGCTGATAAAGAAGGATCCATAATTTCAAGACGGTATTCTTAGATCAAGTTTGCTTGCTTCCCTAAAGTGATAGAGACCTTCAAATATTTTTTTTTACTCGTCACTGTTTAAGATCTTTTAATGGGACCTGATACAAAGAAGATACTGAGGTACCTTGAAATGATATTATTGATATATTTATTTCTATGCTTTTGGACAACGCAGTACCTACATCCATTTAGAAAAGTTAATTTGGCATTTGTGATGTCATTAGACTGTATTGTGTTAAACAGACATTGGCACTGAATAAAGTTTTGTAAAATAGACTCGCAAAATGGTTACAGAAAGTGCATCTTAAATATTTGTGGTGTACAGCGATGAAGCGCGACGAAAGGAAGCATTGCAGCTTTGTTTGTTTGTAAAGACTTTTACATTTAAATGTAAGTTTAATTGGAAATACAGGTAGGTTTAAGTACATCGAAAAAATTAAAATGTAAAGCTGCATAGAATCTTAAACTTTTCTATTAAGCTACCAGAATGTATACAGGGTATTTAGAAAATAAATAGTAAAGCATATTTACATTATTTATTGTATTCAGTGCTTCATTCCGATTCCAAATAACATGTTCTATATTTACATTCTATGGCAAGTTATTAATGTTAATATTTTAATAATTATGTGATCTCAATATGTTTGAAAGAGTACCCTGTAATACATTTCAAATCAATATAAAATTTATGCAACTTTCCGGTTATAGCTTGGAAACTATTGTCGTAATTAAAAAAATTGTACTGACATTTTTTATGCAGAGTTTAGTTGGAAATATCTATATTCAATATATTTTAAAATTAAATATTTGCAAAAAATACTAAAACCCTTCTCTCATTGGTTTAAATAGGCTGTTCCAATAGTTGGTGCCCATTTGTAGTTTTCTTCTTCTTTGGCACGATACATAGGCATGCAAAAAGAAAACCTTCGGTAGCAATTTTACGGTCGACAGAATTTCTGACGCCTGGACTAATATTAGTAGTTGACTATAAGTCATAAATACCCAAATACTAAGTTTCACTGTAATATTTAAAAAGTAACATCATCGCAAAAATTAAACAATACATTTTATTTCCTCTCTCTTTTAAAAAAGAACTGAAACTGGCAACTTAATCAAAATGTACAAGAGGCACTATTGAAGAATGGTCCATTGTTTACCCGACATCCTATATGTCATTGAGTAGTTTTAAATAAGAACGGCGATATATCTACAGTGCATCCTTAAAGTAACGCATAAATTCATTATTAGCTAAAAAAACAATATTATTAAATATTCCCGAAACGAGTTGATTTTTGATTTTATTTTACTATTATTTCAAATAATAATTTAATATACAAGGTGACCTACCTTCGAGTAATGACGGCACCACCGATATTTTAAAATGGAATACCCCATTTTTCCCCATTCGCGAACTGAGCTGATTCTAAAATTGTATCACAAGTTACTTCAAATTGGTACAGGGTTCGCAACAATACCAAAATTACATGGTATTTACAAATTAATAAATGTACTAAAAATTAAATGAAATTATGTGTTGTTATTACAGCTACTTAAAAAAACTCAAACACGTTTATTAATGATCTTTGCGCGCCCAAACAGACTATCTCATCCATGAATTGACAGAAGACGACGTTGACGGAAGAACTGAAATCTGTGCGTACATGACGCTCCAAAATTATCGAAATAACGGTTTTATTGCTAACGTTTTATTTTCTGACGACGTAGTATTTGAACGGGCATGTTAATCGGCAAAACAACCATTATTGGTCTCAAAAATATCCATATTGGATGCAAGAATACCATATACAACGACCACTAAAGGTCAATGTATGGGATGGTATTGTGAGAAATACAATTGTTGGTTCATATTTTATATTTATATATTTACCATATATTTTGATGAAAATGACAGGAGCATTGTGTCTGAATTTAGTAACGTATAACTTTCTATTAAATTTTTTAAACACCTTTGGTATTGTTGCCCATTCTGTACCAATTTGAAGCAACTTGTGATACATCTTTGGAATCAACTGAGCAAAGGAAATTTGGAAATGGGGTGATCCATTTAAAAAGCCCGGTAATGACGTCATTACTTGAAGGTAGGTCACTCTTTATATTAAATTATACTTTGAAAGAAAAGCAGTAAATTAAAATAAAAAATCGACCTAATTCGGGAATTTTTAATATTGTTTATGTAGCTAATAATGAATGTATGTGTTAATTTATGGACGCACTGTATATTACACAAATTAAAATAGAAAAATTAGTTATTTTAACACTATTTGTAAATAATTTGTAGTCGTATTATTACAACACATTTGTTTTGTTACCTTAATTAAAATATATGCGCCTAATATACATGTCAATAATGCTAACAATGTATGTATCAAGCGGTATCCGTTTAATTCATAGCAAAGTTGATAACAATAGTATAACATCTGATTTTAATAAAAGCTTGCAGGCAACAAGCATCATCGACTGACTGGTTTTGTCTGTTGCAGGGACTGACCGCAGCGCCATCTCGCTGGCGACTCGGGACGGTCCTGTTCGCTTCACAGATGGTGGTTTTGTGGTACGTTGGCCGAGAGCCACTCCGCAACTCACTGTGTTTTATTTCTTAATGTTTACTAGTCACTCTTGATGTTGTCCTTCACTGGTCACGTTGATGTTGTCACCCTAAATGTTGTCTGCATCACAGCACTGTTGTTATTTATGCTATTTATATGTAAAGAGTTTCAGATTTTCCTCCATCTATAGTGCAGGCTACAGCTTACTGAAAATGTAATTATACAGGGTGAGTCATTAATAATAGTATATAGCTTATGGGCAGATTGTTAACGTCAAAATAAAGCAATTGAGCCCAACATACCTTATTCAGTTGTTGCTCCTTTTCATTCTACAATGTTAAAGTTGATAACACGTTTTCGATTTTTTGCTATATTTTAATAACGTATTTACCGATTGTTTTGAAAATGTGTAGCCCTATGTTCTTGGAGCTACCAATTACGAATATGCAAACAATGTTGAGGTCACGGCTAGGCGGTGCTAGTTATACTGTACTGTCGATGTAAAAATGTGTCTAACTTTTTGTATTTTACACTTTTGAATTTTGTAATAAGAAGCTATTGAACTACCTTAACAAATTATTAATCGTAAAAGATTATCGAAGTGACCAGCGATGCACTTTCTTAGCCTCTTAGTTAAATTTTGCGTGATGTTAAATAAAGTTCTATTTTGCTTGATAATATTAACCGATTATTGAATCTTTTCCACAGTTGTTCTAATATAGCCCCAAAAGTAAAAATCTAACGGACTTAAATCAGGGCTACGTGCAGGCCAAGGAACTTCACTGCCGCGTCCAATCCAACGGTGCCGAAAATTTCTATTAAGATATTCTCTTACTCGTCGGGAGTAATGTGCAGGTGCACCATAAAGCAAAAACCAGAAATTCTGCCGTAAATATAAGAGAAAGAAACAGTGACAAGTCATTAATTAGAAAGTTTAAATAATTTTTTCTGTTCAGTGAACGTAGTAGTATGAACGACCACACAATATTATCAGAGAGAAGTGCACATCAAATATTGATAAAGGACTCTTGCTGAAAATGTATTTCTCTTGGCAGATGAGGGTTTTCTAGTTCCCAAGAATGATCATTTCTTCAATTAAAAATGCTTCGTGTGGTAAATGTGGCTTCGTCCGTAAATAATATTTTATTATAAAATGTTGTGTCATCATTTTGTTGTTGGCGAAGAAACTAGGCAAACCGTAACCTAGCTAGAGGGTCTTGTGGCGTTAAATGTTGAACTGGAGTAAAATGATGAATTATGGAGTATTCTGATAACGGAAGAATGACTGATGCCAGTAGCTGCCGAAATTTGACGCGTGCTTTTACTTGTGTTTTCAGCAATTCGCACTAAAACATCACCTTCTTAAGGTACGGATTCGCTGGTGCGACTGCGGCTGCGACTGCGACTGCGACTGCGACTCGTCGCCGGCCAATAGACAGTCTCAATGTTCTCATCAATTCCAGCATTTAGACTTCCTATTGGCCGGCAACGAGTCGCAGTCGCAGTCGCAGCCGCAGTCGCACCAGTGAATCCGTACCTTTAGTCCGCTGTTAGTATTTTCGGCATTCCAACATCTCTTTTCAGGCGAAATGATCCGGTTTCACCTAATCTGTTGTACAATCTCTTAAATAGTCTATGATTGGATTGTCTGTTATCTCGATATAATTCCAAGTACCGCGCTGCTGTTCGGCAACCACAACAATTTTCTTGGGCATATACACATATCATGTTTCTCATTTCAGTGTTGGAAAAATTATTATGACGGGGCATTTTAAAAATAAAAAATAACAACAAAAAAACACTACTGCCTAATCTATGAATTGGGTGGCATTGTTCTGACAGCTGTCTACTTTCCACGCCTTCTAGGTTCAAAAGGTTCAAAAGTGTAAAATACAAAAAGTTAGACATATGTTTACATCGACAGTACAGTATAACTAGCACCACCTAGTCGTGACCTCAATACTGTAATTGACACCTCAAAAAACATAAGACTACAAATTTTCAAAACAATCGATTGATACGTTCTTAAAATATAGCAAAAAATCATATCAAATCAATCAGAACATATTTTTTCAACTTTAACACCCTGTAGAGTAAAAAGGAGCATCAATTGAATAAGGCATGTTAGGCTCAATCGCTTTATTTTGACGTTAACAATCTGCCCTTAAGCTATGTACCATTATTAATGACTCACCCTGTACATTAGAATTTTTATTTGCCCAAGTGTAATTTAAATTGTTACGAAAATGTTTGATAACAGTTCATGCGGTGGAATTATTAAGCTCGATTTGTATTTTTTTCGAATACGAGTAAAAAATTGGTTTGTGCGTGAATTTGTAGCTGAAAACAATTTCGTAAAACATATTCTTTTCACGTCTGTTCTCTGAAGCGTATAGAGGAATGAATACATCCTTTTGAAATTCCGGGCTGAATTTTTAGTGGAAGCAGAGATTTTTTTATGGGAGAAGAATTAACTAGTCAACGCACACTTGGGATTTATTCACCGTTTTTCAATACGTATTCATCTTTCGCACAGGCCCTTATGGGGTTTAAAGGGTTTGTATTCCAGAAAGGATAATTAAAATTTAAAATTAGTTTTGGTGTAAAAAGGAAAATTAAATTTGAATATTTCGTAGCAGGACTGATAATATTATCCTAAGCTCATGTACAAACTTTTTGTAGTAAAATAACCGGGAGAATGCTGTAATCTGCACTGAAATGCGAACATTCTGTATTATTTTTGTACTGTTCCCGATGTTGCAAAACAAACATATTTAAATGTTTAGGGTTTGCATGATATTAGCTTGTGTTATTTTTTAAATTAATTTAGTATTTAGGTTGATAGTTGTTACATATGTCAGCATCTTAGATTAATTTTACATCAACTGAAATATGGAGAGCCATATGTATTTGTCGTATGAGTTAGATTTAGACTTTTATGTTTTTCTCTATTATTCAAGTTTATTATATAAAATCAAATATTTTTTTCGAAAGATTTTGATTTGATGATGAATTTTGATTTTCAGAAAATAAAATTGCCAATGAAAAATCATAAATATACTTCGAATAGAATATAACATGATACTTGGCATTTAAATATCGGAAATTGAAATTTACTTATATAAGTGTACATTATGTTTAGTATTTTCTTTTAAAGTATAGATACAACAGCTACAAATAAATGAAAAAAAATTAAAACGGTAAAGGTTTAATATATTGGTCCCACTGACTTCGTGCGTTTCAGTAATTTTACAATAGTGAAAGGGGTTTACGTAAATTGGACTGGGTTGATGAATAAATAAAATATTGCGTTTGGCTTTGTTTATTATAAAACAAATAAGGAGATTACAGTTATTGCAATTAGGCATTTTGGTTAAGCTGTCTTTGTTTTAGCATTTTATTCTTAGAAATCCAATTAATGATTGCTTATATATATTTTATTTTATTAGTTTTTATATTCTTGCACAAGGGCCATGCTATTGTCTGTTATTTTCATTTACTATATATTTCCCTTTTAAGTCTCCATTAATGATTGCTTTTATAAAACTTATTTTTTTAATACCCTTGCGCCGGAGCCGTATTAATTTTCTTTGTTTTGTATTTTACTTTCCAGTCCAATTAATTATTGCCTTAATTTCAATGCTTGTCTAGTTTAAACGATATTGTTTTTCCTGTGGTATTCTATGGGTATATATTTTATTTTTTTTCTACTTTTTTTTTAATTAAAAATTTCTGTTTCATGTTCATTTATTTTTGAATACTACATGCATATTTACTTATTATATTGATTAAAAAAATACTCTCTTCTAGGGGACTCTTATATTAAACTGTTACCTCTAATTGTAGTTAACATTTCAGCAACCAATAATTTCAAATATTAAATTTTGGAAAATCATATTGTATTAGATAAGTGTGAATGCTAATAAGATTTATATTTCCTCATTAAATTTAAAAGAAATATTTAATAAGTATGAATACTTATCATGATCATCACGTTGCAGTGCAATTCTTTAGCGAAACAATTTTTACTGTGTATAATTCATTTACTGTTCTTTGTTACAAGTCTTCTTTATCTAAAGATTTATTACTATGGAAATCGGATTTACTGCTTACTAGAAGATTACGGATGAGTGGGACAGAGTTTATTTTGTATAAGCAGAAAACAATATTTTCTTGTTTCGCGATTTAATCCGCGTCAAGTTTTAATGGAACGAATGAAACAGAATAATTTAGATTTTTGCATCTGGAGAACAGAATAATCCTGAACATTTTAGATTCCGGCACTTTTGTCATCACAAAAAATCATGTAACAAACTGTGAATAGTCTCTGCCATCAAGAAAAAGAATGTCTCATACGTTAGTAATCGACTAGATTTAGTTAAATTTGATTTAAATTTAATATAATTAGCCAAGCAGACAATTAAGATACAATTCAACATGTTCTACTAAAATTCCTTCCAATTAATGGAAATAAAAAATCGAATGTCATATATAAGTAATAGCATTTCTGTTCATCATCACGGTTTCGTCAAAGGTAGATTTAGCTCTACTCTCTCAAGCTTGAGAATTCGCAAGCTTTTGGTATACTAGATCATGGTGTTCTACTTTCGAAATTCAGTAAACTTCGATTTTCCAACGATTTGTTAGAATATTTCTATATCTTACTTAAATAACGGACATCAATATGTTGAATTTAACGGTCAACTATCTAGGAAATTTACACATCCAGTGTGCTCCAAGGTTCTGTGCTAGGACCCCTTTTCTTTAACACCTTTATAAATGATAGTGTCTAGCATCAGAAATCTCATACCATGAAGAGGTAAAAATATTCATATAAAAAACTGTTTTTAGTTTAAAAAATGTATACCTATTTGATGAAACAAATTTAAGGCGTTGATAGAAGTAAGTTAAAAATACTTACATCAATTTGTATTTTCTATAAATTATTTTGTTTCAAGGTGTAATAATTCATTTAAAATTTATTAAATTTTTCTTAGATAGAGTAGCTTTTTCATATTACCTAGTGGTTGGATAATATAAAATGTCAAAGGAATTGAAACTAATTCTCACTTGAGCGTCAGGAAGAGGTGCATAGCAAGCTTATCATAGTAAAATACTGTTTAAAATTGTCTAAATGTTATTATATGAAATCGATAAGAATGATATCATTAAATCATATTTAGGTAATTTTAAACAGCATCTTATGATGCTCAAGTGAGTAACAGTCTCTATCTTTAATTTATGTGGGACATCCTGTGAAACATTTAATTTATTTTCATCTTTATTTGTTCCAATATATGTTAGGGAAATATCTATAGAGCTTGTTAGGGGTTATCGATATTCTGCAAATAAAACAGCAGCGCATCTGCATACGCGGAAGTTGTACCATGAATGAATGATGCTCGTGTCTCCACACGTAATGGTGGACTTTTGTGCCTAGAGGCTAAAGTCGGGGATGGATCCAAAAGTATTAGAGCTTGAGAAGAGTTTATCCTAGTCCAAAGGGACAACTGGGTGCAAACCTAACGACATAAGGGAATGGGGATCGGGTGGGCAACTCTCTAATCAAATAGGGACAGCAGGTTTGTTGTCTTAGCCGGTCTCCTCGGTGTCCTCTAACAGGCTTATTTGCCGCTGGGGATATCTGCAACCAGCATAACATTTACAATAATAAGTAACGATATTGTTTGGACCATAACAATGAGTTTATATATATAGTCAGTCATATTGTGTTAGTCAAAATGCCGCGTTTTGTAGATGCTATGTTGTAAGTGAGTGTTTGACGCATTGCGAACATAAGTGGAATGTTCTTTTCAACCCCTCAAATAGTATCTAGTTATAAATAATTATATAACAAAATATTATTTCCTAACTTGTAATTGTAACATGAGTATGAAATAATAGGGTAAACGTAGGTCCGTATTATGGAACATGTTCTTAGAATGTGAAATGCCTCCTTAATAAGTATACAGGGTGGGTCAATAGTATGTGGACGGAAGATTGTAGTTATAGTGATATATATTTTTAAAATCTGCTGTTGGTGGGGGAGGGGGGTGGTCAGTAAGAGCTACAAACTGAAAATAATTTTACTGGAATTCCTAGACATATACAGGGTCATTCATATTAAAGTAATATTTTTTTAAATGGAACCCCCTGTATATTATTGCATATTTGGATTGCTCGGTCAATTTTAGTGTGACTAGTGTTAGTTTACAAATGTTACAACAAAATTTTGGGCCCATCTTACCCAGTTTCTACAAACTAACACAAATGTTTCTGCTTCTTGTTAGTTTTGAACTCGTAAGTTATTGGCAGCAACTATGATAAGTATCGCACCGAAGTAGATAACTACTTCATCACTTGGCGACCATGATACCGGTCCTCCTCGTCCAATTCCTTGATTTTAATGGTTGGACACGCTGTACATGGTATGCATAATATAATTGAGTTTCCTGTATGAAACACCAGACTGCTGCAATACGCCCTGGACTTCCATCTCTTCCACAATTCGGTTTCAAATTTTCAGTGTGATGTCCGCATTGCACTACACTTGACGCATCTATTCCCAAATTTTTTTAATATAAGTTCTGAATCACCCTGTATAATAAATGAAGAAATATGAAATTTTAATTTATTTTGTAGCATATTGATGAGTGTCTATTAAATCAATCCTATAGAATATTTGTTATTTTTTTGTTTTTTTAGTATTTTCGTATTAAGGAACATAGGAAAGCAGTGTTGGATTTGTTACATATTTTGCTGATAAAAGTTAAATTTTGCTAATATATGTGGAACATATTTCTATTTTATTTTAATGATATTTACTAAATTTATATTAATTATAACAAATATGTTAAAATTTACATCAATTAAAATTAATTTAACGCACAAGAACTAATAATAAAGATAATAATTCGCTCCTGCTATACTTTAAGTGAGCATTACAAATTTATAGTACTTGAACAATAGTTGCCTTTTAAATGAAAAAAAAAGAAACAATATTGACATCAATGTTTACTTATATAAAAAATATTAACTTTTTAGTTTTTATAAACAAAAAATTTCAGCTTATAAATTTTTATAAACTTCCAAAACTATAAATATTTTACTACATTTTTTTCACTCTCCGTCATTATTTGTTTTTAGTTATAATTTCCCAAGTTTATGCGTATAGGTCAAGAATCACCCTGTTTATAATCTTAAACCCTTATACCCGAAGGTGCCGGATGGTACTGTCTTATCATGAATATATGAATTTATCTCCAGATTTTCCTATCTTCTGTCATTACTTTTGCTTCATTCCTTGTTGTACCTTTTTTAGTAATGATATTTTGAAGTGTTTTGTTCATGTTTCTGGCGGTCTCCCTCTTTTCCTCCGCATTTGTGATCTAGTTTCCCAAACATTTGTCTATCACTTTCTATTCTTTGTAGATGTACCCACCAACTTAGCTCAATATTGTCCAGATTTGATTGTAATTTTAATTCGTCTCTAATGACATTATTTTTTATTTTCTCCATTTTTGTATCACCTTTGATGCGTCTTAGGAATTTCATTTTTTGTGTTAGAACCCAAAGTTCTCAACGGCTAAGAACCGGTCTGCAGATGGTTTCAAAGATACTGATTTTAATATCATTTATTTCTTTGTTGTTGAGGAATTTATCATTCAGTGCATAATAAAATTTTATTATTTTTTCTATACTTGTAACTACTTCTAGATCTTCAATATCTGTTATTAAGATAACATCATCTGCGAAAGTCCCATCTGATATTTTCACGGTCTGTAGATTCTTATAGCTAACCTGCATCATCCTAAATCTTAATGCGTATTTTTCATAACTTCGTCTATGTAGATAGTAAATAAGATTGGACTCAATCCTCTCCCCTGCCTTAAACCAATATTTTTTTGTAAATTCTTGGGATCTCATGTTTCTTCTTGTCATATGGTTTATATTATTTTTATAGACTCCATGTATATTTGTAAATGATACACACCTCCATGTATGTTACTAATAATTTTGTTAATTGCTCCTATATTTTGTAAACGTAAAAATTAATACTAATAATACTGCTTTCCATTCTTTTGGTATATCTTCATTTTTCGTAGCTATATTAATAATTTCTAATAATATTTTTATACCTTCTATTCCATGTCTTTTTTATCATTTTTTAATAACGCTATTTAATTCTTCCATTTTTAAGTTTCCTTGCTCTTCTTCTTGTTCACTGTCATAATCATTTTCTATTACATTTTCCTCAATAATAATTTTACAAAGTTGACTTCGATTTGTTGTCTACATGTTAGTAATATCCTAGTAAAATACAATTTGTATTTCGAACTTTATGTACTACAGTTGTGAATTTTCATGACAGTGTTTTTTCCGTGTAGTATTACGAACACTGTTTGCAATTCAGAAAAGGATGTAGACGGAAGGACATTTGGAGATAAGCCAGAAATGATTAATACAAAAAGTTGCCACACCATTGTACTTAAGTTTTGTGGTAGAAAAGGACTATATACAAAAATAACTAATAATTTCCATACAGTTGACATGTCTTTAAACAAAAGTTTCCTTATATTTTCTGTCGCTTTGTGGCCTTTTACTGTGACAGAACATTAAGATTATGATTAATCATTGTTTCATTAAGTAAATTATTTATTATGATAAAGAAGTTAAAATTTATGCTGTATCGTGTCAGAGAGCGATCATATATGCATAATAAAACGGAGATGGTATCATTTGTTTTCAGTGAGAACAATATCCATTTCCTTTTACATTATCGTAAAGTTAATACATTTATTTGAATAAGTGGTATCTACTGTTCTTCATAGAATAATATTTTAGTCAGCGGAGTTTATTATTATAGTGTCAATTCAGCTAAATTGCTTGTAATACTTCACACGAGTCCGAAATATTTAGATAAACGTATTTGCTTTATTTATGACATACATTAAATAATTCATAATCGAGATACATTCCGCTTTTTACATCTATTATCTTTGTACGTTTAAATATATTTCATTAAATTTTCAAATATATATTGCCGCTTCTATGCATAATTTTCGATGTTACTATTAGAAACAGGATGCCTATGCATATTTTCTACTGCTGGTAATGGTAATGTACTTTAAAATTTTGTTGCAGGATCAAAGTAAATGCAAAATGGATTTCAACCTTTATGTTATCATATTCCAATAATGTAAACATAATATCCCTTTGATCTTGCAACCCTAACACCACAACATTTCAGAAGCTATTTATTTCTTCGATGTGTGCTTTTTTTATTGACCGTTATAACTATAATTCCTGAATAACTGAATATTTAAAAGCGACACAATGATGGCATTTCCATGGTTCTGCCATGAATTCACGCTATTATTTTAACGAAAGTTTAAGATGTCATAACCTTCGACTTGATCCTGAATTTGCTGGACGTGTATTTTCTTTTTATTATTCTTAGGAAATTCTACACCATTTATCAATATGACGAATTGATTTTTAAATGTGCTGTGAGCTGGAACTTTTATAGGTAAATCCTCTTTTTGAATGGATATTGATAAATGAAAACCAATCCAAAACCATTTTATTAAATGTATGTTTATTCCTCAAGGATTGCGTTTTCTACTATACAGGGTGAACCTTAAATAAGTACAAATATTTTAACTGCAGGTGTAGTTCGTCATATAGAAGTCTAGTGAAAGTAATTTTTAAAAATTTCAAATATTTACGGAGATATAATTTTTTTTAAGAATACCCACAATTTGAGGACCGCTGACCAGATAAACCACTGACTTAACCTAATAAAATAAACCATATAAAAACACTCGTTTTTAGCAATAAGTAAAGTAAAATGATCATAAACGATTAAAATATGAATTTTCTCAAGTTCGATACTGTCAGTTAAAGAGTTTAAGAAGTTACTTAAATGATTTAAAAAAAAAATCCATAAACATGTAAAAAAGCTCACATACTTACTGTAAAATCAACTGTTTAAACAGTTATCCATATTTCAGTTAATACCATTGTACACTGTTAGAAAGATTGTCACAAGTTATCCCCTTAAATAATTTTATGAAGAATAACAAAAAAACTATAATTTTCACACATCTTAGAGTTAATTACCACCACATAACCTCAAACAACGTGTCAGTGCTATCCATTTCGTACTTCGTAGTTTCGTAGTGGGTGAAACAGATTTTAAAAATAAACACAAAACATGAAATAACAAAATAACTAGCTTGATGTATGCCTTCAATATCAAGAGAAGGCAAAGTAAAATATTTAAAAGCAGCGACAATCGCATGCAAAAAAAAACTGGTGTCAGGAGCAGTAGGCGAATTGTCCCGCACAAGCTCCATCCTCTAGGCTCTAGGATTGATAGAGGTTATGTTGATGTTGATACCGGTGCACTAGTATGGTTCAGGACAAAGGAATAAGCTGTGGCAAAGACAAGTGCAAAACATGTAATATTTGTGGAAAGGGATTTGATAATTTTAATACACATAAATTGAAAGTTAATATGAGATACTTTTATATCTTCTGAAACCGAGCTAAGCTTATTAGCTCTTAACTATTGTTTCTTTAAGTAATGCACCGCTTGACGCATCTGTTTAAAGTGTTTTTCTCTTAAGTGTCTTGTGTATTCAATTAATATTTTTCGTGAAATACAGTGTGATTAAATAAAATATGGCGCATTATTACAACAGTGAAAAGGTTGACATACTAAAAGCATATTTGTTAAGTAAGTAGTATTAAATCAGTGGCAGTGATAAAAATAACGTAGGTATTGTGATAAATCAGTCGGAGTGTAGTAAAAATGGATAATGAACAAATTCTGGATAATATGATTGTGAGTAGAGAATCTGGTTTATATTTTCAGTTTATTGGAGAGAAATAGAAATAGCAAAGGGGAGGAGATGGCCATTAATATTTTCATAAACAAAAATATTTCAATCATTCTTTGACATGTCTAAAAATTCTAGTAAAACACTGGCAGCGCTGTGGAATGCACCTCCACCATGACTCCCGAATCGGCGTTCCCCAACAAGTTTTATATTGAAAAATCACCAAATTTATTTAAAATTTGACTTTTTTATTCCTGATTTTTTTTGTAAAAAGATTATTAATTATGTGTTTTATACCGTGAACTGTACTGCTGGTTAAAATATTTGTACTTATTTAAGGTTTACCCTGTATTGTATTAAATTTTAAGACACATAGAGTAGGATAACATGTTACTAAATAGATCTAATATGAATAATGTTATTTTTTAATATAGCTACTACCAGATATATAAATATCGTAATTGAAATACATTTTGATATTTCAGAGATATATCTGACAAATACCAGTATCTTTATGTTTTCTCAGTTACTCCAAATTTGGCACATTGGTTAAAACAGTAGCGGCGACATGTAAGCAGTTTCATAGGTTTAAATAGGATAAATTTATATGTATGAGTTTTACTTAGCTAATAACGTTCCTGAATGTTGTTATGAATTGTTGTATTATCGGAATATGTTTGATACCTTTCACACGAGTTTGATTTCAGTCATAATGTCATTAATTTTAACCACGTATTCGGAAGGCTATATAAACAAAATAGTTTTTACTAAACATTTCAAATGAGAAGTAACACGGTACTCCTGTTACGCTGCAAATATGTTAAAGCGAAACAGAGTTGCCATGTCAGGACTAGATACATAATAACAGCGTAGTATTCGTAATATTTCATTCATTCCCGCTTTTATTTCCCACAAAGTTGGAGATAGTGGAAATAACAATACACTGCAAGCAGTACCTACACTGACAACCCATTAGTTTATTTGTGATTAACGTCGGCATCCGGTCTTGAATGTAATATAAGCTAAGTTAAACTTAAATATTTAACAAATTTTCTCTGAACATTTTTCAAGCTGGTAATACGGATATCCCAGACAACTGCTGTATACTCCAATTCTAATTATACTTAATATATTAAAAATTAAATATAATGAATTCTATAAACAATACATACGATGAGGGTATTTTGGTAATAATCTTTCGGAATTTTTCTGGATAAATTTCTATTTTTCTGCGGCTTCTCGGCTATCATCGCCGATTTTCTTTATCTGCATTTGTTTTTATTAACAAATAAATACATATTTAAGATAAAATACATATTATATTCATGTATCTAGGTAAAAAAGGTCGGTTTACTCCATGTTGTAGTACTCATTAAAAATGCAGTAAAAACAAGATTGTGGTAGGCCAAGATTCACTGTCCATACTGTTTTCATAGTCTTCTGAATTGAATTGAATTGTTTTTTGTCGATTTTTTTGTATTACTCAATTAATATTTAAATTCGAAAAATTTTTTAGCCCCTCTTAATAATTTGCCTGGTGAGTATTGATTTTTTAACTCACTATTTATATAATTAAATGTAAATAGTTTATTACACAGCCCTACAAAAAAAAAGTTCATACACAAGAGAGTGACAGGTCCCAAGTATTTTTCGACGCTGAATCCGATCCCGAGCTCAGAATTGGGCCTACACGTCTGGAATTGGCCCCAGGGGCCGAAAATGGCCTGAAATGCGATTCCCGGGATAAGGCGAAGTCGACGCTGAATTTTAGAGCTAAAGCCGGATTTATGCTCGAAAAGTTTATGGCCAACTGAAATTCCGGGTTTGGGTCCGGGAAAATGACCCCGAGTTTTTGGTCAGCTGAAATTCTCAGTTTGGGTGCGGGAAAATGGCCCATTGGGGCCGGAAAATCAAATTTCGGAAGTACCAGTCGCAAAAGTGGGATATTCATGTATTTTTCAATCCTGGTCCTTAGAGTATGTTTAAAAAGTTTTTGGACAGCTGAAATTCCCAGTTTGGGTCCGAGAAAATGGCCCATTGGGGCCGGAAAATCATATTTCAGACGTACCAATCGCAACAGTGGGATTTTTATGTACTAATTCTTGTAGCTTAGACTGTGCTTGACAGGTTTATGGCCATGTGAAATTCCCTGTTCGGGACCGAGAAAATGACCCTTAGGGGCCGGAAAATCGTGTTTTGTACGTCTCAGTTGAGACATTGGTACAAAAGAATATCGTGCAATAAAATAGAAGGAAATCATATACAAACAAAAATACCACTGACTACTGCCGAAACCACAAATACCACTGTTGCGACTGGTATGTCCGAAATATGATTTTCCGGCTCCAATGGGCCATTTTCCCGGACCCAAACCGGGAATTTCAGCTGTCCAAAAACTTTTTGGGCACACTCTAAGGGCCATGATTGAAAAATACATGAAAATCCCACTTTTGCGACTGGTACGTCCGAAATATGATTTTCCGGCCCCAATGGGCCATTTTCCCGCACCCAAACTGGGAATTTCAGCTGACCAAAAACTTTTCACACCCAGTCTCAGGTACAGAATTGAAAAACATACGAAAATATCACAGTCGCGACCGGGACTTCCAAAATAGGATTTTCCCGCCCCAAGGGGTCATTTTCTCGGACCCAAACCCGGAATTTCAGTTTTTCGAGCACAAATCCGGCTTTAGCTCCAAAATTCAGCGTCGACTTCGCCTTATCCCGGGAACCGCATTTCAGACCATTTTAGGCCCCTGGGGCTAGTTCTAGACGTGTAGGTCCAATTCTGAGCTCGGGATCGGATTCAGCGTCGAAAAATACAGGGAAATACATATGTCACTCTCTTGTGTATGAACTTTTTTTTTGTGGGGCTGTGTTATTTGATCCGTCGGATCTTGTAAACTCAATTTAAAATATTTTTTAAAATTAAACATATGTAAACGTTTTTAATCGCATATTAGTATTATACTCATTTTTCCATTCTTGCCCTTAAAATTAATGACATTATGACTGAATCGCCCTGTATAAAAAGTCATGCATTGTCGAAGACAATCTCTACAAGTATTTCATTATTTCAACAACAAAATATGCATTTATTTGGTACATATTATGTAAGTTTATAGCATTTATAAGGATATTTTCTTAATCCAGCATCTCAAAGGCGTACTTATACCATTTTTTGATTAATTGCGTACATTTTTCTATAAATACGGGCACAAATGAAACCCTCCATTTACTATCCTCGGTCGATTGAATCCTTAAATTCCCTCATGAGTGCTTCACTGATTCCTTGATGCTCGTCCTTTGGGAACAGCTATCACGCATACGAAGGACGAACTGGTTTAGAAATAAGCGTCACCTTCATCACTTCCATGCTAAATGAATATCCACGACGTAATGAAATACAAAACATTGAAGATATGACTTGTCAGTATTTGTAGGATTTTCTCGACGGATTAAACAAGTATTTTTTGTGCCAAAAATATAAGATATCCGGAGTAGGGCATCTTAAACCATTTTTTATGTATCCTACGTGCTCTTCTTGAATTTGGAAATATGGATATCTTAACTCGCTCCCGAGTCAAAGTCGAATTAAAGTTTCATCAACCAAAACAATTTATGGTGTGACATTCGCATGAACGTGGTGATAAAAAACCCTTTGGGACATTATTCCAACAGATGCGATTCAATCAAGCCGAATAAAAATTTTAGTGCTTTCCCTTTCGCACATTGTGAGGGTATGGTGTAGGAAATATTTTACGTATGCTGTTTAAGAAAAATGTTTAGGAAATTCGTTCGCAAGGGTGTCAGCGCTATAAAATTTCTTTTCCTAACAGTGTACCTTTAAGTAAAGTTTATTTATTGAAATAAAACCGTAAATCTCAATTTACATAAGTTTTTATTTGATGCGGAAAATAAAGCAAAATTTGGAAGTGTTGATTTTTAAGTATTTGAGTGGAAGAAAAGCTGCCTGAATTCATACCGAATAGTATAACTAGAATATCTTTAGAAATACGTACTGGATTGAAGTCAGAATGGAATCTAATTGAAATTATTTTTATATGAATAAGATCATATGATAATGCGTCGCAGCTATTATATACTGAAGTTGGTAATGCGTTTTCTGATATAATGGTCATTCTGGTTTATCTATTTGTTTTACTCAACCTCAGGAGCTTTACAAAGGTAGACGAACATGTGGAGTTAGCCTAAGAATACATCGGAACTTGTTCAACCGGAAGTTGAATTTTTATTGAAAGAGATGTAAACAAAATTTACTAGTGTTCATGACGTCATGAAGTAACAATTTTTTACTTACCTATATTGCTAAAATGTGGAGTAAAATAAAAATAATATTGTAATTCTTACCACAATGTCTTCTAGCTCGAATAGAGCATCATCCTTATGTTTTATAATGTCAGTTATTGCAAATAGTCCAACTAGAAATTTAACGCTACAAAAAGGCTTTCGAAACAAGTCTCATAAAACAGCATAAGTTACAAAACATTGAAGAATGTTTATGCAGTCACTATACAACCAAAATTAGCATTTCAGTCACCATTAATATTGTGTATTGAATAAAAAAATAGTTATATGACAGCAACAATTCAACTAAACAATAATTTTATAAGGGCTCTTTCTTGTCTTAATTTTAAAAAGTTTTTTTGTAGCGCCAAAAACGTTAAAATCATAACTTGTCATAATTGTCTTCGTTTTATATACTGTATACATGACACAACCTCCTCCTTTACCTTTTTGTACACTTGCGAGACCTCTTCGCTTGCGCTCTCGTGATGGCGATCACTTCTAGACCGAACGCTCCGAGGACGAGGTGAGAGGCCTTTGGACAAGGCGATGATATTAAGTACATTCTCACGCCCCTGTTATAGATTAACGAAAATAATTGTAATAAGTTCTGCAACAATTTTCTTATTCTATCAGCTATTATACCGTCGTAAAATACCTACTAAGGAATTTAAGAGTTGTATCTTGAAACCGACATAAAGCGTAGAAGCTATCGGTTGGGCAGAACATTTTGCCTAAAGTAGATCTACCCGGGACTTTGAAGGAAAAAAATAGGCCGTTAAATTTAAATATGATAAAATATGCAGTTGGCAAAGTAGCCCATAAATATACAGATAAAACCATAATGAATGATAAAAGGGTCGTTAAATTGTGCACAAGGTTCCATTCCTCCAAAGTTACCTTGAAATATGGGGGTTTTAAGGCCGCGCCGTCCCTGATCTCGCAGACGTCCTCTATTACCGATTGTGTCGCCCAGACTTAATATGTGGTGTTGGATTCGCAGCACGTCTTGTCACGCGCTTTCGTCGACCCCATCCGGGCCCTGTCACGCCGTGTCTTTGAAATTCCGCCATCAGCGGCATACACCGAAGCTTCGTTATGAAACAGGGCAGGGTGCAACCATGCGGCTAACGCCAACAAATTTTAATCTATATGTAGATCGCTTTACAGTATCGACTCAAGATTTTGTATTGTGTACAAATAGTACTTCATTAACGATAGTACAATAATAAAATGTCTGATACAGAAGGAGACATTTTAAGTCATTAGATAGAAATTAATGATTTAGTCAAAAAGTGGCCAGGCCAACATTAAAACAATTTACTTTGTTTAATTTACTTTTATTGTTTAACAAAACAATTTAGTTAACATAGTGAATGTTTGATGTAATGTAACCTATACCCAACCGCCGGAAATCTATAGAGTGACTCATATTATTAAACCCACTCAGTTTATAGCAGTCGACACAAAGAAATATGCAGACCGTATATTTTTCTTATGTGTGTGCCGCATATCTCTGAGAGCATACCCGCTTACACAGCTGCAGCAAATACGCATGCGTCAGATAGAAACGTTGTATTGGTTCTATTGATTCTGAAGGATTGACGGATCCACCTGTTCCATTTCCAGTTCTATCATGGATGGGTATACTCGTATATTTCGAGTGGGCAAAATTTCGAGTATATCTTTCGGCTTATTTAATTATGAATGTAATTAATTTATTAGTGATTTTGTGTTCCTAAGAATGGAGTATAATTCAAGCTCTACAACGTATTGTCAAAATCGTCTTAATTTAACAGTTAAGGAATATTTAGGGTTTAGGATGCGAATTCAAAATATGGGTTATGTTATGTAGCTCGTTAACAAGCATGTATGTGGGTAGCATATACATATAGTGCAATAAATAGTGACAAAGAAGTACAACTGCGAAACGGAAAATAGTGGAAACTTGCGGTAGGAAGATGGTATTTTAAAAATGAACTTCCGACAAAAAAAATGGGTTGCTATATCTTACGATGAAACTTCACTTCGTCATGGTCGACGGAGTCGGAAGTACCTCGCTTTAAACAAAAATAATGATCGAGGGAAGAGGAAGAAGAGGACTCCAGTAAGCTCTTATAATCTATTATGTCACACGTTTGATGACATGCTATTCAGATAAATAAATTATGCCGTTTTCCGTAGCAATAAAATTATTTGATTATTATTCTGAAAATATATCAAATATTAAAATATCAAATTTTTGTCCTCAAAAAAGTATATTATGAGACTTACAATTTATAAATAATTGCATTATTTTGATTACTTTGATGTTCGAATTAAAGCAATTAACAAACAATTTTTACGAACCGACCTTTATGGTGAAACCTCCGCATATTTTCATGGCTTTTTCATTAAATTTAAAGCAGGCCGTGATAAATTTATAGGTCAGTCCGTTATAAATTAGATCGGCCCTGTCCATCAATCCCATTACAGATTTCAATAACATTAAATTGAGTCACGCAGTAAACCCGCCTTCACTATCATAAAATTATATCAGGAAATTAAATTTATCTCGACTGTTCCCTTTTATTAGAAGTTTATATTGCCCTGTTGGCGACAGAACTTTTATTTTTCAGGTATCTACTTTTATATATGACGAATAGCTTGCACTGAAGAGTTCTGTGTGATAAAAGTATGTACATTGAAATAATTAAATGCCAATCAATTAAGCATACTAATCATAGACAATGAACGGTTGTATTGCTGTATGTAATCAATATCAATTAATTATACTTTTTTAATTAATTAATGATTATTAATTTTTAAGAGGTGTACCTATAGGTAACTTTTCTATTTTGAAATATATTTAGAATTTTATAGAAGCGCAAAACATTTTACATTTCGATATGTTTAGTCATTTATTCAACTAAATCTCTAATTTTAAACTCAATAAATTTATCCAGAAATTTACCGCATTAAATTGATAGCATGTGTAATAACTAAAAAAATCCAGTAAAAATTTATGACGCTTAATGGAATTTTTTCTCAATAAATATATTTAGAAATTGGCCAAGTTTATTAGTGAAATAACCGGCCTAAAGCTCCTTCGTAAAATTATTTTGCAGTGTGATTTTTCGTCTTATGCTGTCATATTACTTTGTGAGACAGAAGATATTAGTCGGTAAATTTGCGTATAAATTTCGTTATTGTATTACGCAGTGCTCTCCACAAAACAATAAAAAATTGCCAATTTAATATAAATCTTATTGTTGTCGGCAATTACACAATAAAGACACTTAGCTACTAATTAAATCGTATTAAAAAAACATACCTAGTGTTTTTTTTTGATAATTTATGTCACAGATTTTGTATGTAAAGTAATTTCTAAATAGCAAAGGGGATTTTACAACGTTACGTAAATATACACTGATAAAAATTGTTGTAAATTTACACATTTTTCATATCATACATTAATATAAAAAATACCAAGTCCATACTGTATTACGAGAATTTCCGTATGTATACAGTATATTTACATCTTTCATGTAAAATTATATGATTGTTTCTGAAAATATACAGGGTGAGTCAGAAAGAGTGGATCAACACTAAGCTGGCGATACTAGACACCAAAATAGTGTGTGTTTGAACTCATCAGGTCTTATACGAATGTCGCTGGTTTAAGAAATACAGAGTGTTCAAAGTTTAAATTTTAATCTGAAATTTCTCAATAATTGCACGAATAATACATCACATGTACGCAAAATACTATTTATAAATATTTATTGACATGAAAATTTGACACAAACTTACTAAGAAAATAAATAGCAATATCAGCGCTTGAAGGAAAATCACCACAAAATACATTGCAACTTTTAAAAGTAGATACCTCAGAAAGCAATAAAGTTAAGTGACCTGAACAAGAGTACATTTTTTATGTAGAATTGAACGTTCGGTTGAATTTATAACTTTTTTTAAGGATAGCTGAACAGATAAAATAATATGTTTTACCTAAATAATGCGGTGAAACTAGTGCCTTCAAGAAATAACGTCAAAATAAGCTTCAAATTCGTAATTCTCACACCAAAAACCCCAACACTACCAGTATTTTCAGAGTTCGCAATTATTGAGAAATTTCAGAATAAAATTTAAACCTTGAACACCTTGTACTTCTTAAACCAGCGACATTCGAATAAGGTATGATGAGCTCGAACATAACATTTTGTTGTTTAGTATATCCAGCTTAGTGTTGACCCATTCTTTCTGGCTCACCTTGTATAAGGTTGAAAAATTACATTTGATGTGCAGAAAAACATGGTTTTACTATGAAAAAGTGCATATTCTGAGAACTAATTTCCCATTACAGTAGTAACATTACATTCTGGTGAATTATTTCACACTATTGACCTAGGCAGTAAATCCACCGTATAATATTACTAATAATTTTTATCAGTGTTTATAATAATGTATTTTATAAATGTCACAATTTTTCTACAGTATCATTTTGTTTATATAGTTATAAGGAGTGTTGTCATTTTTTAATTTATTTTGAGACATTGTAATATTCATACTTACCATATTTATAAAATTGTTGACTCTTTTTTACAATAATAATAGTTACATTCTACATAGAGCTTTGATATTTTTCTATTTTATATTTAAAGAAAACAACATGCCTGTATTAATTGTAACAGTAACGTTAGTTGAGCATAAATTATTGTCTATTATACGAGTAGTTTGTGCTTTGCTAATATATCAATTGTTTATTTTGTAAGTGTTACATAATTTTCAATTTATTTGTAGTATGCAAGTAAATGGCTATAATACAGAGAATTACGAGTATAATAACTTTTCGACAATTTATATAAAAAATTATAAAACAATATCTTCAAAATACACGTATTTTCTATGTTTTGGCGGATGCGCTGATGTTAGTGTGCACCATCAAGTTATTGGTTTGTTTGGTTATAGTATTTATTGTATTATTTTGCCTTTAAGCGTCCCTGTAACTACAGTGTATCCCTAGCTTAATATTAACCACACCAACAATTAACTATACAAGTTTTTATTCACTGTAGTGACCGTGCTCTTGTCCAAGTTATTGTTTTATCGTCTAATGAACCATGTCTGGGTTAACTTTTTGCCGAGTGTTATATAAAGCGACTTTATAATTCATGGCTGTAAATCATAATAATATTCGCGAGCAAAAACTGCACAAAAAGTATTCAGGTAGCGTGCCCAATCTGTTTTTAGTTATAAGCGGCGGTGGGCCTGAACGTGTCGTCACATCTTATGATCATCTGTCTTCATTACGGCTACAATGGAAGGTTTTGCAGTTGTCTGTTCTCGCAGATGATGCTGGCAGTACTACTTTCCCTCATCCCTTTGTTCTCGAGCGATGGATCGTATAAAACGTTGATCGTCGCATTGTTCTGCTACTCGACAAAACTAATTCAGACTGTTTTAAGTTGAATTACCCGAATGTTGTATACTGCGCTCTCAACGAAATAAGTAAATTGGAGCTATTGAAAGTTACTGGGCAACGCACCCCGGCTGCCTTTTGCTCGTTTGAAGCGGAATGTTTTTTGCTACGCTATAAATCGATTAGAGGTATCTCATCTTATACAGCGAATTCGCTACTAAATTGTATTATTGTACAGTATTTGATGCTGAATATAAACTTCATTTCTAGAATAATACTGCACCACTTAATATATTTTTTACATAATCTCGATACTTTGTCATAAGAAATTACATTTCTTTCAAGTGTTATTATGATATAATCTTTGTGGAACCTATACAGAGTATTCCACTTTTTTTCATCAAACTTCAAAAACCAATACATTATAAAAAAATAATGTTTGCTAAATAAACCACAACCGACAAATGTTTGCTTTTTGAGATACAGCACGTTGAAAAATAAACAAATTGTTTTTCGATTTTCTCTGATGAAGTTTGATCCGTAAAATTTTAAAAATGATTTGGTACTTTGTACGTGTGGCGGAGGAAAAATAGGGGTCCCTATTGCTTTAATAAAAAAATTATTGTACGGCACTGGCATTAAATAAAAAAATACTATATTTTGGATTCTCCGTTTAATTTGGGTCAAAAAATTATCCTTGTAAATTTTTCGTAACTATTACCATTTTCAAGTAAAATTTATTTACAATTGATCTAACGACAATAAAATAATTCAATTGTTTTACCTTCTATACAGGGTGATTAATTAATAATGGGACAGAGCTTAAGGGCATGTTGCTGACCTCAAAATAGAGCGATTAAGTCAAATAAGCCTTATCCTATTGTTGCTCCTTTTCGATCTACAGGGTGTCAAAGTTGAAAAAATAAATCACATTTTCTTTATTATCTTTCGATCGCATCGACCGTATTTTATGAAATTTGGTATAGGGAGGTTTCTTTGTACTAGAAATTCGAATATGTTGACGATTTTGGTGTATCTGCTAGAGGGCGGCACTAACGATGGTTTGAACCCCTTCAAATCGCTACGACTTTTATGTGCTACACTGTATCTTATTTTGGACTGGAAAAATTTTCTTCCCTATCTTTTCTAGTAAAAAAAGGTATACCTTGTTGATGTCGCTAGAAGCAATGGTTTCTGAGAAAAGCGCATCTTAATCTCATGACGATTTTAAAAATTGTTGTACCACAAAATTCAGAAAAAATCCTTTATTAAAAAATCAATAGGGCCCACTCTCTTTACATTTGAAAAAAAAACGAATTTTTAAGGAAATACAATAAATCGACATTTTTAGTGGTAATAACTAAAAAAATGTACAAAAATATTCAAATTTAGAATTTTTAAAAATTAAAAAAAAATTACATGCAGTAAATGTGTCAGAAAATTGGTCCTACCTTATGTAAAATGATCCATTGATTTCAAAAATGTCAAAAACATACAGGGTGTCCCATTTAAAAATATAAATTTACTATTATTTCCGGCGAAACCGGAAATGTCATGAAATCCGAAATGACCTCAAGGAATTTATGGCACCATTTAGTATAAACCCACCCAATTTCAAATTTTTATCAGCAGTCATAAAAAAGTTGCAGCGTGTTCCCACTTTCCGTTGTGAGTAACCACCACTGTTACCAAATTCGTAATAAAGTTCCATGTTTCTTACTTATATGCAAGAGTATCCCAAGATCATGCAAGAGTCTGGCAAAATTGTGGAATAAGACAATAGAAAACATGATCTTGCAAAATCGATAAAGAATAAGATTATTGTCTTGTTTTGTAATATTTTTTCAAATTTTGCAAGAATTCTTGTCTTAACCAATACTAAAATTATTATCTTTAGATGAATCTATTCTCATACAAAGAACAAGTAATATTCGTGCTTCACGTATTTGAATATCATATTCGCTAATTCTTGATTTGAGCAAGTAGCATTAAAATACACAAAACAATCCTAAAGTGGTTCCTAAGGACTTTACGTCTTTCCAAATATGGAATAAAATATGCAATTTTGAATTAAATAACTTAGAAGAATTATTGGAATACAAATTTCAAATGTGATGCATTTCAATACTCTCACAGTTAATTTTATAATACAGATAAAATGTTTTATTAGAACATTGGAAAATAAACACATAATCAGGATAGCTCTAGCTATTAGGGTAACTAAACGCAGTGCTACATGGCTAAAAATTACAAAATATTTGGTTTACTTTTACAATTTTTATTAATTTTTATGGATCTCTTCAATATGTTATAATTTCGCATGAAAATCCTGTAAGATTAGTGATGGTAAAATATACATAGTCCTGTGCAATCCTGGAAACAGTTACAACAATTAATTGAAACATTTCTAAGTACTAAGGAGTACCATTTCTTCCATTAGTACATTAGACGTTTCATGTAAATATTAAAGATAGTCCGATAATCCTTAATACGGTGTTTAATTTTATCCAGTCTTAACCCTAAAGGCAAAACTGCTTAAGTGGATTAAAAGGTTAAGAGGGAGCCTTTGCAGGAAAATCCTTGCCTGACGCTACAGCGATATGTCACCGGATCGCTTCGTTGAACATTTAACTGTTATTGTCAGCATTTTAGCCATTGAAAATTTCATAGAAAAGGTCGTTGATACGATGTTTACTTGCTCAGTGTATAATTCCCAGCCATTTAACTAATAGGTCAAATTTGAATGTTAACTAGAACAGAAATGGGAAGCGGATGGGAAGTTCGCTGGAAGTGCCTTATTCTATTACGAACTTTTCAGAAATGTGCTGTTGTCATCCTTTATTTATTGCACAACATTATAACACATTGATGTTTAATATAGTAACGGAAAAATTTACAGTAAAATATAGTAACGGGAAACATATTACTTGGTAAAATATCTAAATGAAAATTTTACATTCATGTAAATAAAATTTACAACAAAAATTACTAAGATTTCCATTAAAAGTAATTTTGACAAAATATAATGTAATAATGATGTTTGTGATATACAGGGTTACCGGACACTCTGAGCAGAAAATTTAGGGGGTGAAAAAGTTCAAGTTCATGTAACATTTTCCCGAAAAGTCAATAATAAGGGAGATGCGTAACGTAAAATTTTTTTTATTTATTTCTTTATTTGGCTATAACTTTTTTAATACAGGAACGATTTTTTTCAAATTTGGCACACTTTTTACTTTTATAGAGACGCAGTTTTAGGTAAAATATTTCTAAAATTGCAGAGCTCTAAGGGACAGAAAAGGCACGTGCTAGGTGAATAAATGATCATAACTTTTTTGACCTAAATTTAAAAATTTTATACTCTTGTTGGAAGTGAAGCAAAATCAACCGGTTGCGAGAAAATCGACGTTTAAATTTCTTGGGCATACTAATGAAGTACATTTCTTTTACGATTAAGCAAAGTATACTTTGAAAAAAATTAAATGATAGTTGTCATATTACTTTGACGATCATTTCAAATTTTATATGCTTTGTTCATACAAGATAAAAGCAGAAACGCAACATTTTATGAGAAAATAGACATTTAACTAATTTATTCTAACCTTGGTAGAACAATTTATGGACTGGTAGCCATGTCGTCAATTTAACTTCCTTACGTTTCCAGAGACAAAGTTAAAGTAAAGTTTCAAAGTTCTGAGGAAGGTAGAGATACGTCAAACGTCAAAGAACCCTAAATTTTCTTCGCGGTGTTTCTGGACCATTGATGTGTTATTTCGTGATTCAAAAGTGATGTTAATTCCTGAAAACTTAAAATAATTAAAATGGAAGTGAAAGTATTTAAAAAAATGAAGACAAAGTACATGGCTATAGTAGAATGTGATCCTATTACCTTTAAAAACTTACTAGAAGAAAAATATTTATATATAAATTGGTCAAGATGTAGAGTATTTGAATATGTTAGTGTTTATAGATGTTTTAAGTGTGGAGGATTTAATCATCACGCAGGAAAATGTACGACAGAAGAAAAGTGTCTAAAGTGCGCCGAAAAAGGTCATAAAACAGATCATTGCAACAGCAATGATGTAAAATGTGCTAATTGTTTAGAGGTAAAATTAAAATCTAATTTTGATGTAAATGTTAATCATTCTACTTTTGATGTAATGTGCCCTGTATATTTAAAACAAATGCAGACTGAAAAACAGAAAATTAAACAATATTTTGATGAATAGCAATTAGTAAAAAGTAGTAGTGAAAACAAAAATGAAATCAAACAAATTAATAATTTAAAGATATTACATATGAACGTACAAAGTATAAAAAATAAAATTGAAGAACTAGAATTATATTTAAAATTCCATGACATAGATATAGCTTGTTTTACAGAACATTGGCTGAAAATAGATGAAATTGATGCTATACAAATAAGTGGCTACAAAGTAGCAGCAATGTATAATAGAATTGTCCATAAAAATGGAGGTGTAATGATAATATACAAAAATATTAGTAACTTTATGATTAAAGAACTTACATACGTGCAGGAATCTTCTGAGGAAAAAACAATAGAATTAGTAGGTGTAGAAATAAAATTGTTTAAATATATTATAAATTTGTTGTCGATATACAGATCACCACATGCTGATTTCAAAAAGTTCATATCAGTATTAGATAATGTACTGTATAAAACTAAGCATCATAATGATTTAATAGTATGTGGTGACCTGAACATTGACTATTTATCACATTCTAATGAAAAATATGAATTAACTGATCTTTTGCAAAACTATAACATAAATATGATTATAAATGAACCAACACGAATTTCTCGAGATTCAGCTACCTGTATTGATTATATGTGTATTAGTGTATCCCAAATAAGTAATTTGTTATGTAAAGTGATGCATGACGGTGTATCTGATCATTCGTCTCAAATGTTGGAGTGTGAATTAGTCAATCAGTTAATTAATGATACAAATATTAGATATAAAAGATATTATACTGAAAACAATTATAAACAATTTTTCTACAACTTAAACAGGGAAACATGGGATACTATTTATAATAGTAGGACCACAGATGAAGGTTTTTTGAATTTTGTCAATTGTTTGTGTTATTACCACGATATTTGCTTTCCTCTTGTTAAGGAAAAAATCAGCTCAAAAAATAACAATGGATGGGTAACACCTGGAATTAAAAGATGCTCACAAAAATTAAAATTGCTGTACGAAATAAAAACCCAAACAAATGACTTAGTTGATATAGATCTTTACAAAAAATACAAAAAAAATTACAAAAGAGTTTTACTTACTGCCAAAAGGATGTACAATGATTCATTATACGCTAAAGCTTCTAACAAAACTAAGACCGCATGGTCAATTATTAATAACAATTTAAATAACAACAAATGTAGACATAATATAGATGAAATGAAAATAAATGATGAAATGACAACAGATCCCTATTTAATTGCACAACATTTAAATAATTACTACATAAATTTGCCATTTAAATTAAATGAAAATTTAAAAGGTGATGATATTGGACCTACTATAGAAAATGAATGTATTCCTTCGTTATTTCTAAGACCCGCTAATGAAAATGAAATTTATAATGTTATAATGAATTTAAAGAATAAAAATTCATCAGGAATTGATAATTTGAGTCCAAATCTAATAAAACAATCTGTTAACTTTTTAGTATATCCATTAACATATTTAATAAATTTATCTCTTGAAGAAGGAATTTTCCCATATGTGTTAAAGACAGCCAGAGTATTTCCGGTGTATAAAAAGGGAGATAATACATTACCTGAAAATTATAGACCTATTGCCCTTCTATCAACAATATCTAAAATCTTAGAAAGAATTGTATTCAATCGTATAATTGAATTTGCCAATATGCATAATATTTTATCAGAGTCTCAGCATGGCTTCCGTGAGAATAGATCAACTACAACTGCAATAATGTCATTTTTAAATAACTTATACAGTAATCTTGACAAAAAAAACAAATGTGTCGGCTTGTTTATGGACCTAAGTAAAGCGTTTGATCTAGTGAATCATGAACTATTAATTAAGAAATTACATAAATATGGTCTGCGAGGAAAAGTAAATGACTGGATATTATCATACGTAACTAAACGAACCCAAACAGTCGAGGTAAGTGGTGTTAAATCGGATAAATTGTTGATAGAATTTGGTGTTCCGCAAGGATCTGTACTCGGACCATTATTGTTTCTTTTTTATATAAATGATATGCCTGGCTTCTTTGATGAATATTTGATTATGTTTGCAGATGATAATTCGTATCTCTGTTGCGGGAAAACTCTTGATGAAGTTATATCACAAACTCAGTTACAAGTAAGGGAATTTAACAATCACTTTAAATCGAATTGTCTTCTTTTAAATCTCACTAAATCTGTTTTTATTATTTTCTCACCTAGAACTAGTCACTATGACCACAGTTATTTGGTAAAATTGAATGGTAGGTCTATGGAGCAAGTTAGTAGTACTAAATTTTTAGGTATATACATAGATAATGCATTAAATTGGGAGACTCATATAAATTCATTGATAAAAAAATTATCCTGTAGTTGTTATGCATTATATAGGTTGTCAAAAATTGCAAGTAGATCAACAGTGTTAGCTTATTACCATGCAAATTTTGTTACAAAGGCATCTTATGGTATTATGTTTTGGGGCTCTTCAAGTCATTTTGAGAGGGTTTTTAAACTTCAAAAAAAAGCTATTCGTTACGTTATGGGTAAATCTCCAAGAACATCTTGTAGGAACTTGTTTAAAGACTTAAATGTGTTAACACTTGCCAGTATTTATATTTTAGAAGTAATAATGTATGTAAAAAATAATATTAGTGTTTTTTTAACCAATAACTTTAATCATAGTTATACCACTAGAACAGGAGATAATTTAACTGTTCCTTTGCATAAATCGTCTAAGTATGAAGAATGTCCAAATTATATAGGTATAAAACTATATAATAAGTTACCTGAGCATATTAAAAATATAGAAAACAAAAATAAATTTAAAAGGGAAATAAAGAAACATCTTGCATCAAAATGTTGCTATACGGCATCTGAATTTTTTAAATAACTAAATTGTTATCGACATTTTTCAGTGACATATAATGTATATGTTTTTATTGTAAGTTTTTTTTTTTATTTTACATGATTGTTAGTTTTGTATTTGTGATTTTACTGATCTGTATATTTTTATTTGTTTATTATATTGTGCTAATTGTGACTAGTCCTATACTATAATTGTTATAGTCTTTGGGATAATAAATTATTATTATTATTATTATTATTATTATTAAACATACCACAATACTACAATCTGTGACTCATTCAGCCATGTGTACTATCAATAGTCAGGTTGACGTCATCTACACTAATTTAAGTAAAACATTTGATATGCGTGGATTATATATACTTACAAAATCGATAAAGTTAATGTTTCGATCCCAACATATTGAAGTCTATGGTTTCAAGTCAACAGAACATGTTGCTACATCTGGAGTCTTTCAAGGTTCCTGTCTTGGACTCTTAGTATTTCTCATTTTTATAGCTACTGTTTTCTATAGATTGATGTCAAGCTGATCTTCATTAGATATAAGAAAATGCAATTTTATGGCCTACACAAGGAAGTTTAGTCCGTTTAATTTAGATTTGAGAATATTATTTAACTCAAAATTAACGTTATAGTAAGTACTCAAGTTCTCGTGTCGTATTGAATCACGAATATTCATTTCATTATATATCGGTTATATTTTTCCTAAATTGGGGTAGTTTTGAGTCTTTACTACTTTATGACCTTTATTCAGATTAAATACAACCTGAATTTGACGTCTATTGCTTGCAAATCATGCTCTTTTCGTTAACTAACAATCTGGTTGACAATGCAACTTTGCTAGAAATTCAAAATTTCCATGCAATATCCATATATACTCGCAGTAATGCATTGTTTTATGTTGCAATATCAAGGACTAATTTCCTCTTACACTGACGGGTTTATTCAATGTACAATTTTTATGAATCGTCAAGAAGAATAACATACTTATTTTATTTATATACTACTACTATAAAATCAATATGTCCAAATCTATAGCTGCAATTTTCACCTGTGTTTATGAAATGTTTGCTCATATTGATGGTGTTTATACTTTCATTATTGTAATTTTTTTTAGCATGTCCATCTAGAATTGGTACTTGTACTGTAGTTGATATAACAAAGTAAAATTAAATCAACTAGAACTGATATGAAATGAAATGAGGTCAAATAAAATATAAATAATTGATGATTTCTATACCAAATAAAAATTACAGTTATGTTATTTTTAATCACCTTTGGACAAAATGGTTATTATACGCATGAAAATGGACCACTATGAATGTTAATTGTGTGTAAAACCTACCACTAAATTTCTTGCTCTGTTGACTTTTTGAAGTTGTAAATCATTACCATGATTTAATGTAAACAGTAGAATATCAAAAGAAAAATATGGTTTTAATCAAACCAATCTTGATAATATACGTCAATTTGAGACATTGATTCTGTAAAACTCATAAAATATCCTTCATGAATTTATGAATTAAAAAAAACTAGTGTCATGTCGAAAGATATTTGTATAAAAATTTAATCAAACTTGATAAAGGATAATAAAATATTTATTTACAACTTCCTTCGTGGTACTAATAATTTTAAATCGGATATATTATGAAGATATGTTTCTCTTTAACTTATTAAATGAGCTATCAGAAGCCTGAAAGTATTTTATAAAGGGGTACTTTGTGAAATTGCGAGGAACAAATTTAAAAAATCTCGGGTTCTTTTGCCTGTCTTGATTTCTAATTAGAGAGGTGGTGCTAGTAAATGTCTGGGTTGCTTAATATTAAGGGTACATTCCCACAGGAACCGTCGCAGAAGAGAATGTTATTAACTCGTGGTAATGGAAATCCTTTATTTGATAAAGAAAGGTAGAATTTATACAGGGTGTGTTCCACCGACAAAATTTTACAAGATTCCATGACTAGAAATGAGATAAAAAGTTAATATGAACGTAGGTGTACAAATAAACAAATGTATTTTTTATTCTTATTTATTTTACACAGACGATATTCCATTAATATTATTCTACAAAATAATCTGCAGGATAATATTTTTCTTAAAACCATTATTTCTGTAAACTTGAATTTTTACTTCTACTTCCTATTGAATTGCCTATTATTTTTATAATGTGTTTTTATTATTTATTAAACAGACGATTTCAATTCTGGTGTTAAGGACATTTATAAAACAAATGAAAATATGTAAACAAATATGTATCTTAAAATGAAATCGTTTGCAACATGCATTGATATGAAATTGTGACATTTTTGTTCAAAGAATTACGTGCAAGATTCTGTCGGAACAATATTGAAATATCTTGTATACATACGCAAATCTGAAATAATAAATTGCCATAGATTTATAATGAATTTATAATTAATTAATACTCTAGGCACTGTTTCATCAAACTTCATCTATTAATTAAAAACAGTATAACACTTATTGAAATAATGTTTATTTAATGTATTTCGTCATGACAGAGCCATGAAATGTGTTTGTGGATTAATTCAGGTTTTAAATTGAATATTTCTTATTAATAATTTCCCAATTAATATCTATAATTATTTATAATGATTACAAATTACACGAACCTAAGTGCAGTGCCTCATATGGCCGTAGTTTTATATTTTCATCTCTTGTATCTTGAATTTGTACGGTCATTTGTAACGGTTAGTCGGCTTATAATAAAATTGTAAAATATCGGGAATGTCGACCGGCTGTGGCCCTTTCTGAATCAATTTCTGTTTTTATACCCCGTTATTTATTGATAATATAAATTGTGAATGATTTTACAGCAGGAGAATACAAATGGAAGCATTTGTTTTAAAATATTATATAACTATTTGTTAAATTTTATGAGGGCCCTGGGTGGCATATAAATTGAAAATTTATTTATATGAAAGTCCTTCGGCAATTTGATTCACGCTTATAACCATAATCAGTGTTCTAAGTCATCATATTTCAGAAAATATACCCGTCATTATCCTCAAACAAAATTTGGTCAAGATAAAATTTCGCCCGTCAAAGCCGCAACGTTTTCAATTCGAGCTATTTATTATTTGTGAGTATTAAGCAAGGTAATAAATACTAATCTTGTCAAAGTTTTCACAGGAAGAAAGAATTTAGATCCTGTGATACTGGTATATATATAACTATACAGTAAAAAATAACATTGAGTAATTAAAAACTCAATTCTGAATGAAATTATTTTGGTGTTGAATTTTGAGTAATTAAAGATTTTAACAAAGAAATCTTGTCAACATAATTTTTAGTCAAAGATGATTTGTGGAAAGAACAAAGAACTGTATTGACAATATAACTCAATTTTATATTTGTAGTAATATACATAGTTCAGTAAGCTAACACAAAAATTATTCAATAGTACTCATAAAAGATTTATTTAGCTAACAAATAACTGAGTGACCATTAGTCAATGAAAAACTAGTTACTGTTGTTTAAATAATTTGGGAAAATTATTAATTTAATTAAGATGTTTACTAAAGGCTAATAAATTTGTGCAATTAGTTTAAGCTTCTTGATGTGACTTACTGCTGTTCTGTTATTCCTTAGATTCCTTGTTTTTGTCAACCGCATGCTAACGTGTCTTTTGGTTTGTCTAATGTATTCAGACAATACAAAGGATGTTGAAGAATATTGCAATTAGTATTAGGAAACACGTCCCCTATCCACATTGAAGTGCAGAGGGTATTGCCGTTGTGTTTTCAAAGGTAGCCCAGTACTCCTTCTTATCCTTGACTTTAGATATTCTGCTGATGCGTGTTCAATATTTCTGTTGGAATATCGATTTCCTCTGACAGGTATAGTTGCAGCAAGATTTCAGACGACTTACGTCACGACTGACGTTACGCTATTGTTTTCATTGTCAACATAGTTTTCGATTGTTTATCGCTTTAATACGGCTTTTGTATGTCGTAAGTCGTCTGAATTATTGCCGCAACTATAACCGTAAATAGTAGTTCTTTATCCAAATGTTCTGCACTAACATAAATGGTCATTTTGAGTAGATAGTCAAATATTGAATATTTTGAACGCGGTAAAGATTGTACTGCAGTTTTTCAGTGTTTCTTCTACATTTCTTCATTCTAAATTCCAAATTTGATCCTCTTGCTGAAAATTTTCAGAAAACATTGGTTGGCATTTTGATGCGCACTATCCTATATCTATTAATATTAGTCTACTAGTTCATTATTAGAATAAGCATAATCAGGAACGTAAAATTCAGAACAATTATTGGTGATTGCATTGACTTCCGGATAAAAATGTGATTCATTGCTTCCTTTTTCTTGTCCTCAGTAGAGCCATGCTTACAATGTTTATAAAAAGTATTTTCTCATGACTACCTATACGTGGGTGCTGTATCTTGAGGGGTTATTATTTAATTGTCGTTACGAACAGTATTATAACGACCTTGTTTTTTGAAAGGGAACAAAATTAAATTTATATTAACCTGAGTTTACCACATGTGGATCTTCTAAATCTTATAATCTAATTGTTTTATTTACTCCTATTTAGCTTTATAATCCACAGTTCCGTGGTCACTCAACTAGAACCGCTATTTAACTTAAACTTCAAAGGAAACATCACAATTCTAAGGACATGTTTTTAATAACATTAACAAAAGATAAAAAAGTGTTACAACAGAGAAAACAATTGTGACGAACAAATGTTAAACTAAACTTATAAGCCTTTAATTTCTACTCTCCCACATCAAGGTATAAGGAATTGGTTTACAAAGTGACTAAATTAATTTGTGGAGTGAACTTTAATCCTAAATTGCATTATATTTAACAGAGACACGGAAGTACTGAACCGTCTGGATTCCAAAGGCGAACTAAATGTCCCGAGGTACTTCCAGAGATCGTTCCACTCTCTAGCAAAGGGAGTGGTTGTCTTTCTAATTTACTTAATTTCTACTTACTTGCCTACCTGTTTCCTGGTGAGCGTTATACTTGTCTCTACACAATTTTTTAATCTTTACATCTCTTTCCATCGTTCCAGAGTACCACAAGATCGACTTTCTTCAGTGGTTCCAAAGAGACTGACCAGATAGTATGAGGGAGACTTTTAAAATGATGTTCTATTATGATTCATGATGCATGATTCCCAATTTAATCATAACTATGATAACTAATATGTTTGAGAGGAAGGAATAATTCATCATTTGAGAAGATATAGTGGCGACAAAATGTGCGTTTTAAATTTACAATTTTACTTAAAAATTTCGTTAAGTTTAATACTTATTTATTGCTTTCTCTTTCTCGGGTTATTGACCGTAAACTAGTAACATATTTGGACTTTTGTTACGTTAAGATATTTTAGCTGAAAAATAACCCTATACTATAGCGAAAACATATGACTTCTATTATAATTTTTTTTTTGGAAACTCGGCCTGGAATTTAAAAAAATACAACCTCTATTAAGCCAACCCTCTTTGTAAGACAATGCATGTTTTCTATTTACTTAGAAGTCGCGGATATTTTGTGGCGTCACGTAAAAGTGTGTTTATTATCCATGCGGTACGAGTTGTTTAAGCACGTCCGAACCATTTATGTCTGCCACAGGCTGCCATGAGTGGTATTAATTAGATTTTTATCTGTCAAATGTTAACCCGATAAGAGCGATGAGGCAACTGCGCTTGCAACTCTACAAGCACGTGTAATTAACATGCAAATGTTCCACGCCGTCGAGACCGTATTACCAAAAATATTGAACGGGTAAGTTTGTATTTTATTCTGGACATTGAGTTTTCTTTCAAACGAGACGGTACCTATTCAGGGCGAGTTTATAGTGTATATCTTTAATTTTGCCTCTGTCTCTTAACAATACGGTGATAAAAATTCCTGGAAATTTGGAGTTTTCTTTTTACGTAATATTTTTTGGTAATTTTTAATTTATATTATATATTATGAGAGTTTTTATGTAACAAAATTAGGAAATTTCTGGAAAAATGTGATAATACAATGTACTACTTTGGAACTATTTACTTTTACTCAGTTTGTTATGAAATTTTTCAGAATGTTTAATGTCACTTCTTTTGCACATGCGTAGAGGCACACCAACGCAACATTTAACCTAATGTATTTTAATAGTTGTGTTATAGTATATTAAGTATCAAGAACAGTAAGGATAGTTTACCGATCGACGACAATGTTAAACTCTTTACTGTTTCAGATGCTTATACTATTTTTTGTACGACTATTATGTGCATACAAAGGTTAACTAACAAAATATCTTGAAAATATTAAAATTATTTTTGTTTCGTGTCTCGTATATATTTTACACACAATACTCGAATTCGGACAATGTCCGAAAAAAGGAAGCGAAACTAGTTCTGAGCCCAGAAAAATTCCCATACCGGAAATTTTACGTTTAAACGACTTTTGACTATTGTAAAATAGTAGAACTAGTTCTGTTGTAACCGCATGATATAATATCGAATTGTATCCATATTTATTTCAGTGTATTTATTTCATTTACGAAATTATTGTGTAATTTTATATAACTTTACAATGGACATAAATTGACAACTTAAAGATGTCAAATTACAAACAAATTTTGATCAGTGGATTGTCATTTCGCACCTTTGTTTTTTAATTTAGGTGAATTAAGCATGCTTTACAATAGTGCATTTTTAAATGACCAAAACTAGTTTCCTTCATTTTCTGAAGGCTATGATACACACAATACTCGAAAAGTATGCAAAACTTTGAGTTCAGAAGATATAATGACAAAAATAGTATAATCCTAGTTTTAATTAATGTAACTATAAGAAAATGAATAGAACTAATTCTGGTCATTTCAAAATGCACAAAACTAGTTTTGAACAATTTATAATGCCCAAAACTAGTTCTGTGTATTTTTTAATATGCAGTAACCGTTTAAATGTATAACTTTGGGTATGGCAATTTTTTAGGGCTCAGAACTACATACTTTTGCATACTTTTTTTCGGACATTGTCCGAATTCGAATATTGTGTGTAACATATATACGAGACACGAGACAAAAATAATTTTAATATTTTCAAGATATTTTATTAGTTAACCTACCCACCAAACTAAGTTGGTTTTGTCGTTACCATAGATATGCCAATAAATTTGTCAAACGAGTGAGTATGAGAATGTGTGAATCAGAAAACAAAAATAATTCAGATATTGAAGAGGCCTGGGGTATAGGATGTTCTTCAGTGATTCCTGAAAAATCTAAAGAAAGTTATGAAAAGACATATAATAGTTTCAAAAAGCGGTTTAAAGGGAATTATGGAAAGAACATAAATGAAAAATGCTTGGTGGCATATTTTATGCAAAAAAAACAAAAAATAATATCTCCTGGCAGTTTATGGGATGAGTATTCTGTTAAAAGCAACAATTTTGTTATACGATTCTATTGATATTTATAAATTTACTATTCTACATAGATAGCATCGTTATTACTGAATATGTGGGTATTTTATCACAACAAATAATATAATTTACTTACCGTTCAGTCCTGTAAAAACCAGAAAAGTAACACTTACCGACGTGTTTTGCAACCAGTAAATATAACATGCTGTTCTAAAACTAAGTATGGTAAACAATCGGAAATAAAATGGTCGTATAAAAAAAAAAAAGTTCATTAATAAGGACTTTTTATTAGATATTCGGAAAAGAATAAATACAAGATCATATTTTGTAACTTACAGCTTATGCCAATTTAAATGTTATACCATTTATAAATACAGGGTATCCAGTATAGAATGGTTCAAATTTCAGATCGTATTCTTCGGGCTAACGTATGTATTGTGATTTAACCCAACTTACCTCACTCCAACTTTTTTGTGAATCGAAGTGTGCAAATTTCGGCGTTGTGGCAATCCTAGAAGTCTTTATTAGCAAAAATCAAAATTTAATTTTTAACTTTGACAACCTGTAAGTCACAACTATGAACTTTTAAATTGAGGTAACTTGGGTTAAACCTCCATATTTGGACCACGCTTTACTGAACACCCTGTATAATAGAAATTGAAATGGCACGTTGATTGTAAAACTGCACCTGCGTGCTTTGTGACAATAAAAATGGTAATAGTTTAATATTAATTGTAGTTACGGTAATTGTAAATTTACTGTAACTAAAAATCGAGCTAAACTCTCTATTTTGACGTAGTTATACGTATATCTACAAATAATTGCAGAAACCAAGAAATATATACTAATGTTTCTAGAATAAAATGTAATTTTTTGCGAAAACATTTCAACGCATTTTCTAATGAAATTGAATTTTAATAATAAAATCTACTGTATAGCTAATAATTTGTTAGTAAGAGACATCCTGTATATTAGATATTGACTTACTTAAACCTGTATTTTTGTATATTTTAACAAGCAGAATTTTTTAATACGAAGAATTTTTTTCTATGCTATTAAAAGTAAAATTTTGTCCCTCTTTTTAGTTTCATATGTCAACACACTCTTTATGTGGCTACAAAAATAATATTAATGCATTTTTAAATTATCATCTGGTACACTATTTACGTTAAACAAAATGAGAATATTTGAGACGATTGATGAACTTTTTACTATATACATTTTTTTAACGTGCATATTTTTCTTTATTAAAATTTTTTACGCACTGATGTTCAGTCGTAGGTATATGTGAAATAATGTTAATTATTGAAGAAGTTTTCTCTATGCATATTTGTCCGTTGTAGTTAGAAAGGTAAATATATATAAAATACAAGAAAATTTAAATTACTTAGCCAAATTACATATATTTTACAATTCCGACTTAACAATTAATGTATAAATCAATTCAAATTACAGTGTCGGATTTTTACGATGGGATTTAGGACAATAGCTGTAAAACCACATGATATAATATCGAATTGTATCCATGTATATTCCAGTGTATTTATTTCATGTACAAAATTATTGTGTAATTTTATATAACTTTACAATGGTCATAAATTGACAAGTTAAAGATGTCAAATTACAGACAAATTTTGATCAGTGGATTGTCATTTCGCACTTTTTTTTAATTTAGGTGAATTAAGCATGCTTTACAATAGAGCTTTTTTAATATTTTCTTGCTACTAATGTTTGCTGAGATATACAATTTTAAAATATAGACATTTACCGTAATTGTCTAATATAAATAATTGTGACGCCAACTATTTCGCATGCGCATTTTGCTTTGAATTTAAGTAGGTATAATGCGTTAAGTTAGCTATTCTGACATCATCGGAAAATATTCTGTCTCTGTACTACCGGTACTTATGTAAAGATTATGGTTAGGCGATTGTTTGTTTACTGGATTATTACTATTTTGATTTTATTCAAAGAATATGGTGAGTGGATTTCTAAAAGCCTCCAGTGAAAATTTACAGATGTACAGTATGTAAGGAGTTACAGGCTTTTTATTGAATTCTTTTATCCGTAAAATTTGTCTGTATGTTCAAACAGTACCTAACCATAGAATGCACAGCCACTATTTTAAAGTTGTTAATAGTATTTTTCGTGCAGTTTAATTCTTATCTCTTACAGGACAACAAAGATGTAGTTATTATATTTCGAGTTCCGGTGCAGTTACAGAATTAGATTATGCTTGCTGCCAAGAAGAAGGATAATATTAAATAAAAAGAATGTGCGCCTTTTTGAACCGCCTTTAAAACTTCTGAATACATACAGAAAATAAAACATCCAAGCGTTCTTATCCAATTCGGTTGCGATTAAATCTGTGTAGAAATTTAAAACTTGGCACAATTCCTTAGGTCGTTATTACTTTTTCTGCGATGGTTTATTAAGTTTGCTACCTGAAATATCGGTCTAGAAATGGTATAACTACTTCTTTTCTTACCAGCAAAATGAATGCAATGTTTTTTAGATCCTAGTTAAAAGTTTGTGTTTTAGTAAAACATAACATGCATAATAAAACCAGATTATGAGCTAAATGGAACGCGTCTGTACAAATGCTTTGTAAAATTTGCAACAATAAATGATATACTACCACTATATATTACGCTAAATTACCAAGCTACCTGTCAATAGAAAATTTTAGTGTCGACCAATCACACTCATTTAACACCTAATTAACTGATTGTAAATAAAGCATACATAGTCCTTTGTTTGAGCTGACTATTTAATATTTGTAACACGAGAAATTATGCACTGAATTAAGGCATTGTGATATTGTTCATTTGATATACAGAGTGATTGAATTGATTGAAGAAATTAGTTTGTCTTGTAGTCACTTGCAGCTAAGTGAGCGTTGCGAAATAAAGTTTGTTTGGACTGACTAATATTGAAATTAAAATTTGTTGACAGTTCCACATTTAAGTTTCGTTATTTTTTGTCTTCTGACAAATCACCGAATCATTTAAACATTTAACTGGTAACAGCATTCAGGGATGTTTTCAATCACTACTACACCCACACTACAATGCTACTGTTGGAAACTAAATCGCCCGCTGAGGTTATTCGCCTGAATGGAAACGACAAAAATATAACAAACCGTTCGAACAGGTCAACTGCTGTTAAAGAATTAGCAAAAAATGGTGTGCAAGAACAACTATTGCTGAAAATTACTGATCATAACAGTCCAAATTCTATGAAGCCATACTTAAACATTGATCAAGAACACTACAATAAGATCATAAATACTATTCGTGGTAATAGATCTTTTGTAGTAGAAAAAAATAACCAACTAATGTTGCGTTAAATTTTAAAATAAATAAATAGTTGTTTTGTTGTGTTGCAACTTTTTTGAACTTTTTCTCAACAAACTTTCATTTTCTGACCGAATATCCCTCCGACATTGACAAATGCCTCATAATTTTATGTAGAACTTCTCAAGCACGTTGCCTGGTAACGTAACCGTAAAATTATCTCGTACATTATCAATATCCTATACTATTTTTTACGGGTATCGAAAGAACTTTTTATTTCAAATTTTTTTCTTGCCTTTATAATGGTTCAAAAGATATAGATCACTTATTGTGTAACTGGAATATATCGTTTGCCATAGAAGTCGGCAATTTAGATAATAATGGTTCAAAAGATATAGATCACTTATTGTGTAACTCGAATATACCGTTTGCCATAGAAGTCGGCAATTTAGATAATATGGGCCTTGCAAAAACGGTAGATAATGTTTTAATTTTGTTTTATTTTCACCCGTTTAGAAGAAAAACTCATTTTTTCACCTAATTTTATCACTCTTTTCAATATAAAGACACGCGGTGATCTTGATCTTCAAAATATGTTATTGTGAAAAATTTCGATGGATCTATTAATAAAATCTGAAATTTTATAGAAAATAAGTTTAGCATCTAATAAGCATCACTGATATTTTTTTAAATGATGTTTTACTTACTTTAAATAGACTTAAATATAGATACCTATTGTTACTATTATAAGTATAAAATAGGAAAACTGACGTTTCTTTGTAATTTCTGGGGCAGTTTGAAGTGAACGAAAATCAATAGGATAAAATGAAAGATTATATTACCAACGTAAATATTATTATAGCTGATGGCAGACATAAATAGGAGAGAGGTCTTCGCAAGGGTAGGTAAACCATAAACCCCTGTCTGGCGTCTAGTTAGGCGTCGCTGACGTCGCAACCACCATCACATTATTTCCCTGTTTATTATTGCATATTCCGTATTTAGGCCATTATGCCATTTGCAGCCTTCAGCTTGTGCCATTAAAAACAAAGGGCTTTTGATCTAAATTACTAAAATGTTATCATGAACAGTCTATCGTTTAATTTTTACAAATTTAATATTTTATATTAATATTAAGATTATTAATAAATTTTATCATAATTAAACAAAGTAAATGTTAAGAATCAGACAAACAAATATATCATTTGGAAATTACACTGACTGAAAATAACAGATCCTTATATATTCGCGGCAATAATTCAGGTGACTTACGTCATACGAATAAATGAATATAATTTATTATATTTTTATCAAAATAATTAAGAAACTGCATCTGAGAGTAATAAATAAAACTTTTAGTATTTACACGTAAGCCTTTAAACACCTTTTTCAAAAAGTATTTTAAATTTAAAAGAGCATCGTTACCTATTTAAACATTCTGAACCTCCAATATTGCAAAGATCTTTAAAAAAATTATTGAAAAAAATTTAGTGGTTTTCCTGAAAAATGTAACATTTTATCTAATATGCAATTTGGATTGGAGAAATAATGTGCGATTACATATTTCGTAGACAGCTTATATCAGTCAATAGATAAATGTCAGCCAACATTATGCATAATTATTGACATGGAAAAAGCTTTCGATTCGGTTAGTCCCACACTGCTACTTAATAAGTTAAGAAATATTGGAATTAGAGACACTGCGTTTAACCTAATAGAAAGCTATTTAACTAATCGTAAACAACCCGCTAAAATTGATGAAGGTATGAGTGATCTTACAAAATGTAGAGTGTGGTGTTCCTCAGGGTACGGTACTGGGTCCCATTTTATTTAATATATATGTAATTACTTATTTAGTTTACCTTCTGATGGTTAGAAACTTGCCTTTGCAGATGATACAGTTACCATTTATAAAGGAGATACATGGAAAAAATTAAGAGAAATAATTGAACGTGACAAATTAATTAAACAATGGTTTGATTATAATATCAATATGATATAATAACAAGAACAAAATCAAGTATCTACCATTCAGTTCTTATCGGAACCATTTACCTGACCTTGGGCCACTAAAGATCTCAATGGACGGGTTGATTGAAGAAGCTAATTTTGTTAAATACCTGGGAATAGTAATAGATAAACATTTAAGATGGAATCTACAAATAAACAACATTATTTAAAAAATTTTGATCATTCCTATTCATTTCCATCAATTCCTATTTTTAAATACCTTAAGCCATTATTGAATATTATTATGGTGCAACCACAAGTAACATACGGTATAATAGGTTGGAGTAGAGTAAATTATAATTTCCTACAAAAATTAAACACATTTCAAAAATAGTTTTTTAAAGAATACACAATAAAGATTCTACTTACCCAACAGAGAAGCTGTATAAACAGGAAAAATGGATATAAGACAAGTTTTTGTGAGAAAGTACTTATTTATCTATATAAAAATAAAGATTTTATTGAATTTAATGCCGCATCCACACTCACTAGGTGAGAGTGCTATAGCGAGAGTTACCTGTTACATAGACATTGAGCCGACCCTGTGTTAACTGACCTACACCATAAGTGATAAAGTGCGGTAGAAGTGCTGACAAAGATTCCTGTCGAAATTTATCTTTTATACCGTATATTATCAGTAACCTTATGTTAATTCCAGAAATTATCTATTGTTCATTGTTCCTAATGCACGAGGCAATCTAGTAATTTGTATTACGTATGTTTCATGTATATATACAGGGTGAATCTTAAATAAGTACAAATATTTTAACTGCTGGTGTAGTTCGTCATTTAAATCAGTCTAGTGAAAGCCATTTTTAAAAATTTCTAATATTTACGGAGATATTAATTTTTTTTAAAAATACCCACATTTTGAGGACCGCTGGCTGATTTTTCATCCAACAACGTAATGAAATATATGATTTGTTGCGAGGTTGCCATATCTCCTCCAATATAAATATTACGTTTCCTTTAACGTAATAGTTCTATTTTAAAAATACTTGTTTTAAGCATAAGTACAGTAAAATTGGGTATGTAGTATGATACGCAGCAATATTAACATAAATTTTAACATCTGAACTAACCTTACTATACTTCAACGATTAAAAATGAATTTCCGCAAGTTCAATACTACCGTAAAATATTTAGGAAGATATTACGTGATATTACTATGTCCAATGTTCAAAAATTATACATAAACGTGCACACAAGCTTACCTGTTTGTTAAAAAATTAACTATTTAATCATTAATCCACATTTCACAAGTTAAATGTCATTGTACACTGTTAGAAAGGGACACAAAACACAATTTCCTTAAGTTATTTTATGAAGAATAACGAAAAACTATGCACGCGTTTTTTATTTAAAATGGAAAAAATGTCAACTTTTAGCAAATTTTATTGCTATTTTCATGCATTATGTGGGGTTAACAAGTTTGACTTGGGCTTCCGATAATCTGTCATGACAGTCAATGACAGTTTGATAATAAAAAATAATATAAAATGTTACACTTGACAAAATTCGCTAAAAGTTGAGGTTTTTTCTTCCTTGAAGCAAAGACATTTGTGTAATACTGGCAACACTGTGAACCACACGTTCAGTCTGCAGCACTATGACTCATAAAAGTATGAAGGGTCGGTCTAGGCCAGCGGTCCTCAACAAGTTTTCTACTGAAAAATTACGAAATTTATTTAAAATTTCACTTTTTTATTTCTGATTTTTTTGTAAAAAAACTATTAATTATGTGTTCTACACACAAAACTATACTGCTGGTTAAAATATTTGTACTTATTTAAGATTCTAATATATATATATATATATATATATATATATATATATATATATATATATATATTAGACTTTTTCAGCTTCAGTTCAGTTCAGTCTTGATCAAGTCAAAACACTGTTAAAGATTTGAGCTAACTCTGTTTTGTTCTTAGTAAAATACCTGCTGTTACTTAAATAAAACACAATTAGAAAGAACGAATATCTTTTTTGGGTAATTAATTTAATTAACAAGAGTAAAAACTGAGTCCAAACCAGCGGAGGGACTTCTTCGAACCAACAACTGCAAGAAGCTAAACGTCACTCGAGAGCGATACGCGACGAGTACTGCATCCACACTCTCGTGCTCGACCAGTCTCGGACTGTCTCTCCGAGAGTGTGGATGCAGCATAACGATCATATTTACAAGAAACTTTAATATTGGCTTAAAATTATATGATTTTCTTCCGACATAAATAATAATAAAATATAACATCTATAGGTATCCTTTATAAAAAAAGTTAAACTGTGGATCTAAGAAAACCCGAGGTTATTAATGCCTGAAATAGTAAATAAAACTATTTATTTTCAATAATAATTAAAAAAATGCAGGATCAAAATATAGTTTTATATGTATTTAGGCTTAGGTATGTTGCTGATTCTTGTAATGTTAGTATTGACCACAATTATATGACTGGTTATGTGTTCCCCATTCAAGTACGTCGTACTTTTAAGAATCATAACTGGTTATGATCATTTATGTATTTTACTCAATATATGTATTCAGTATTGCTATGTTATGTATATTAATATGGCCAATAATTTTCATCGAATATTACTCTCTCTTTTATTCTATAACTCTCACTGTTATTGTAGCATGTTGATACTATTCTTTGACAGAAGCGTGCTATGCTTTTGTTTGTTTGAACTTTTAAACTCACTAATTCATTTAATTCGCAAATAATTAGAGACACTTCTTTTTAGTGCGGAACGTCATGCAACTATTTCGTGTGCAAGGGCTTGAACACTGTATCGATTATTTATCAAATTATGAGGCGCACTTTAAATGGTCCCAAAATAATTGCCGGCTTTAATGGTCCATTTGAAATCGTTAGTAAAACCGCTCGACTAATGATAGACATTATAAATGTTTCCATGATGAACCCTCTAATTAAGTTTGTAATATTTTTAGCAGTTACAAAAACGAGGTAATTTGACTGCGGGAAGGTTCATTGGTTTAAAGAGTCCAGTTATACATTGACGTATTGTTAGAACGGCGTTTAATTAAATACACCTAAGCGCCGGGTCGCGTGTGTAAACGCTCTTTCGGCCCCGCCGAACTTTTATCAATTTTTACCTACGCGTGAATACGTCTGATGATAGTGTCTAACTTTAATTTGAGAACTGCTGATTATACTAAAAGTATTTTAACAATAGAGACAACTTTATCATTAACTGGGAGTATTGGTGATTGAAGCTAAGGACCACGCTTTCGTACGGCAAAGTGATATAATTAATCTTATTGTTCTTTCTTGTTTTTTTTTTAATGAAGATTATTGTTTTACAGTTTTCGATTAGTTATACGAAGATACTAAGTTGTCTTTAAACTTTAAGATAATGCAAGGTTTGGTTAAGAAATTCAATTCTTAATGGTTTTGACTTCTAATTCTATTATCTAAAATTTACTTATGAATATAATGTCGGTAGTCCTAGTAGTCTATCAATACAATAATTAAACTTATCGCATAAAATAAACTATAACTAACAAGAAGAATACTCTCTTCTCTTATGTATCTAGATGTACGTATGGTAGTCAAATACTTAAAAAAGGTTAAGTTTTACACTTATTTTGCTAAAAAATAGCACAAGTTCAAATTTATTTTTAATCTTTAAAAACAGTAACTAATAACAAAGTAAATCAGTAGTAATAACAATGCCTGTGAACCTACAAACACGAAACATTTAACAATCAAAATAGTTTAAATATTGGTACTTCCAAATTGCTACAAATTCACTAAATGGATTAAATATAGAGTGAACCTTAAACAAGTACAAATATTTTAACCAGCAGTACAGTTCACTGTGTAGAACACATAATTAATAGTTTTTTTTATATAAAAAAAATCTGGAATAAAAAAGTCAAATTTTAAATAAATTCCACAGCGTTGCCAGTGTTACAGCATGTTAAAGAGTGATTGAAATACGTTTATAAAAATGTTTCTGGCCACCAAGTATGTCTATGCAGGTATATTAACAGATTATCGACTCCATTCTCCGATTATCCAGAATTAGATCGTTATCCATTTTTGCTACCCTCCAAATGATTTATCATAATACTAATATTATCACTGTCACTGTACTTTGTGTCAACATTTTCACTGTTTGATTAATGCGCCATAATTACACTTAATTTTATTAAAAATATTAATTAAACTTAAACTTAAAAGAAAAATACTTCCCGTGAAAATAATAAAACGATTTAAATACGTTTTAGATGTTAGTGCGGCAACTCTGAAAACATCGCCTTACCACAAATTTTACATATTGTCTTTTCACTTGTACCTTACCATGCAGTGTCTGCACTGGTATCCCTAAGGACTACTGCACACCGCCCGTGACATCTGCTACGACACCACAACTTTGTTCAGATTTTTTAATAATCTGACCAGATCATGACGTAAAACCAAGTCGTCTATGTTTACGGCTACGTTTTAGTGCGGAGAGATAGTAAAATTATTAGTTCAAAATAAAAAAATGTATGTGGCAATTAACTTTTTACAATGTAATTAATTTAGTAAGAGAAAAATAAAAAATGTGCAACTTTCTACATTATGTGACGGGACGGCATAGAAAATATAATTGTGACAGAAAGTTAACATTAATGTGTTGTGCGAAAATCATAGTTTTTAGTTATTCTTCATAAAATACTGTAGGGAAATAATCTGTGTCTCTTTCTAACAATGTACAATGGTATTAACTTGTGAAATGTGGATAATTTTTGATTTTTCAGCAAGTATGTAAGTAAGCTTTTATGCTTGTTTATGTATAAATTTTAGAAACATTGAACAAAGAAACTTCCTAAATACCTTAACTGGTTATCGAATGATAGTAAGGTCAGTTAAAATTTGAGTTAATATTACTGGGTCGCGTACTACCTTCACAATTTTAATTTACTTATCGCTTAAAACAAGTATATTTAAATTGGAAACAATGTTAAATATTTAATTTACGTTAAAGTAAAAAAAATATATATTTATTTTAGAGGGGATATGGCAACCTCGTTTTCAGTAGATCATATGGTTTATTAGGTTCGTCAGCACTCTGTCTGGTCAGCGGTCCTCAAAATGTAGTTATTTAAAAAAATAATATCCGTCAATATTTGAAATTTAAAAAAATTACTCTCTAGACTCATCTATATAACAAACTACACCTGTAGATAAAATGTTTGTACTTATTTAAGGTTCACCCTGTGAATGTGGACAGCAAAAACGAAGTTTTACGAACAACTACTCTGTTTGCTAATGCACCGGCTATCATTGAATTATACCTGAAAAATGTATAGCAAACAGTCACGGTTACTCGTCAGCGGTACCACCAGGCATATGCCGGTTTCATTAATATGTCATAGATGAAAACCCTGGCGTTCTGTCATAGGCAACAGGAGATCATACGTGCGCGAGATGTATAAGTTACAATTCAATGCTGGTCTAGGGAAAACATATATTTTTTTAAATAATTGTTTTATTAAATATTTTATGCAAATTTACCTAATTTTGATATAATACAAGGTATATAATTTATTGTTTGCACTCCGAAGCTTATATAAGCAATAATTACTTTGTATACATTTCCAAATAAAAATGTATCAAAGTTATACCTTTACGACATTAAAATTAAACGACACTTTGCAGCTATAGGTAATAATTAAGGAGGATCCTGAAACACACGTCTAATATAATATCTACGACCACTTTTGTTGCCAAAAGCACAAAGCATCAGGGTGTAGAGGTTGGCTGGCAGAAAATAATTTCGCAGCCATATGTTTGAGCGGTATATCTGAAATTGATATTGTCCGGAGAGAGAAAATACACGCTTCAGAGGAATCGCAATTTTCAGTTAAAGAAAGCAAGGTTTATGAGTTCACGTTTTCCAGTTATGTTTTCTAGTTTAACGCCCCTGCTTAATACTAACTGGGCTATTTCCGCTCATAATTCATGTTGCTCAAAGTAATTGTACTATATTAATGTAATTCTGGATGGAAATTGCGTTTTCAATTTCCCAAGCATCTTACTTTATGTAAATATTTCGTTACTGGGTAACTGGTTACCATCAGTCACAAAATTACTACGCTCTTCCCTAGTCTTAGCTAGAAATCGCTGACCTGTTCTTGTCATTCTCGTACTAGGCCCTCGGAAGACCCGCTATAGAAACTTCGGGCCACCAAATACTGATTTCGTGTCTTCTGTTGACAGCTAAAATCTTGATACAAAATTTTAATTGGCGATATTATGTAATTCTGTCGATAAATAAAATTTTATAGCTGGAACTGAGATCGATTTTCCATAATTAGCTTCTAAAATATTGAAATTATATATTATACAGTATGCGCCAAAAGTATGGAATAAATTCAATAAAAGCGAAACAATTATTTTTTGGGAAAAATCCTCGAATAGGTCGATTTTTAATTTAAAAAATATATATTTTAGCGTAAAATGCGATTTTCAAATGTCATTTGTTTTTGAGTAATGACGTCATCGATTTTTTTTAAATGGCAACACTATATTTTTTTCCTTGATTCTGAAAGATCGTTTAATTCTCTATCAGACAGTACTAACCAGTACAGGACAGTACTTGCCCTCTTACATAGCAAAGTTTTCGAGTAAATGACGATTGAATGTTAGAAAACGTAAATTTTATCCATAAAAAAAGTAACAATTCTGAGGTATGTAAAATAAAATACAATTGATTAAATTTTATACTTAAATTAAATGTTCGAATTGCCATCCACCAACTTCTTAACAATGCGCAAGTCTGTGAAGAAATTCTTCTTGCACATTATGAATGATTTCTGGGGTAACTCTGCGTATTTCGTCTCGAATGCGATTTTGAAGTTCTTCTAAATTACGTGGTTTATTAATGTACACTTTTGACTTCAAGTATCCCCATAAAAAATAGTCAAGAGGCGTAAGATCTAGCTATCTTGCAGGCCATTCTATCGGTCCGCGTCTGCCGATCCACCTCCCAGGAAAACAGTTGTCCAAAAAATCTCGTACAGGGCGCGCATAGTGCGGAGGTGCACCGTCTTGCTGAAACCATATGGTATCGTCAGGAATGTCAGGGTCATTATCGTTAGGAAAAATTACTGCAAGGGCTGGAACAAGGTCATTTTCTAGAAACTCTAAATATCTTTGTCCTCTAAGGGTTCCTTCAAAGAAGAAAGGCCCTACTATTCTGTCGTCAACTATTCCAGCCCACACATTTAATTTCTGAGGGTGTTGAGTATGTGTCTCTGCCATCCAATGAGGATTTTCCCGACTCCAATATCTGCAAGTTTGACGGTTTACTGTACCATTCAGACAAAATGTGGCCTCATCTGAAAAAAGTATTTGCCGGTGTAAATTTCTATTTACTTGACATAAATCCATTAGAATTTAGCAAAAGTGTAAGCGGCGATCGGGATCATCTTCATTGAGTTCGTGCACAAGTTGAATTTTGTAGGGATGATATTTTTCCTTCCTCAAGATACGTAGCACTGTGCTCTGACTAGTGTCATTGTTTAATGCAACCAATCGTGAAAAATTATGAGGATTATCCACCATACTTATCAAAATGTTCTGTTTCTGATTTTCATTAATGCTTGGACGTCCAGGTTTTGGAATATTTACAACATTGCCAGTTTCTCTAAATTTAGACTCTACCCTACTGACTGTTGATTGGCTGATAGGGCGATCTGGATATTTTTCATTAAATAAATCGCAAACTTCCTGCTGAGTTCTAGTCATATTCCCGCATCCGATAAGAATTAAAATTTCAATTCTTTGGGTAACATTTAAATGTGCCATAATACTTTAAATTGAATAATAATTTCTATGTCGCTTACAATACTTATTAGAAAGTCGGTGTGATAATGACACTTTGCAAAGATTTTCACCTACGTGATCCATAAAAGAACTATGGAATTCGAAAAACTAACTAACTTGATAACGTTTTTGTTTTATTTTAATTGATTTACGTTTTCTAACATTCAATCGTCATTTACTCGAAAACTTTCCTATGTAAGAGGGCAAAATTTTAGTACTGTCCGATAGAGAATTAAACGATCTTTCAGAATCAAGGAAAAAAATATGGTTGCCATTTAAAAAAAAATCGATGACGTCATTACTCGAAAACAAATGACATTTGAAAACCGCATTTTACACTAAAATATGTATTTTTTAAATTAAAAATCGACCTATTCGAGGATTTTTCCCAAAAAATAATTGTTTCGTTTTTATTGAATTTATTCCATACTTTTGGCGCATACTGTATTTCATAAAAATTAGTTACTACTATTTTTATCACTCAATATAACACAGTTCAAGTTATTTAAACAAAAATATTATCGCAATTAGTATTTTCCAAAGCACGCATTACTATATTATTTTGAGAAAATTACTGCTAGTTTTTTAGCACTGTACGCTTGTTTCAATAAAACTTCTACCACATTTTACGTGTCCTCTGTAAATAATATATTCGCCTTCCAAAATGGTTTTCTTTGTTAGATTCAGGTCTCTGTGAACCGTGGATAGAGTATATATCCCTTGTTTAATTTCGTTTATGACGTAAAAGGAATTAAGGTGTATTTTTTTTTTTGGGGGTTTCGTGGGTGGGTTAACATTCCTTGCATATTTACATATCTCGACGAATGCTGGTCCAAAAATCTGAAAATACAGTAATCTTAAATAAAACTTTGTTAACTTGCCTGCCTTTACTTTTGTAGGAAAATACGTGTTTTTTAAATGTTATAATAATATTTGTTTTTTTTGTGATCGAATAAACACAAAAGTAAAAAAAGAATAAATAATACATTAATAATTTACCAATAACAAATGTTTATGTCAATACCAGGTATATATTCAAAAGAAGTTTGCAAAATAAGTGAATCCATGAAATTAGAAGCAGCGAAGTGTGAAAATAAATGAAGTTTGTTTGTAGATCGTTGGGAAGAAGGAAACATTTTTTAGTACTTCTGAAACGCTTTTAAAGAAAAACCCAAAGCAAAGTACATGAAAAAGAATTTTGTTATCATCAATTTCCGCGAACTTTGTCGGATGGGATGAGGTAGGCTATGGAAAGAAGTTGAGAAGCCGAGGTGTGTCTGGTGACTAGGAAAATGTGGGAATAATTTGCTTCGACAAACTTTAAAAATATAGCCAGAGGCGTACGCTTAGCAAGCAGCATTTGTTTTTTAACTATTTATTTATCATACCGCCAATTTTAATTCAAATTAAACAACATTAAATAAATAAGTAGTTTTTTCTGATTAACAATAATTATAGAACTTTATAATATACTTACATGGTGATTAAAGGACAGAAAATACATACAAAATTAAATACATACGCCTCAATATTTAAATTTGCCACATGCAGTTAGCACCTAAAGACCAGTTATTTGATATACTAATTAATATTTTCTGTACAACAGTTACGTCACTGTGTTGGTGTTCAATTTTCACTTATAGTATTTTCGAGATCATGAATATTTTGAAAATTGCCCCGAAGCCGCACACTGAAAAAATGATTTATGTACATTTACTATATTTATCATTGAGTTTTTTATGCCAACAACTATTATGGTAATTTTACTTACTATTTGTAAAGTTACTAATGCTCTGTAAAACTTCAATGTAAGTAAACATATAATACATGTGCAAATTTTATTATTTTTGCCATGGAAACTACATATACATAATATGTAAATTTACTTAACGAATTCTCCTTAAAACATCAGTAGATAAAGTAGATACACTCAGGCATACCTACTTATGTAAAAATTATTACAAAATTAAGCAGCATGCTGTTTGATGAGAAATTTCTGTAAACATGAGCCCGCAAATGTTTCATTAGCAAGATAAAAGGAGTTTTAAGAAATTAAGAAAAATAAAAGTAGAATTTATTTTTTAATTTTCTGAAATATTGACATAGTATATAAATCTTATGTAAAGTATGGTCGATGGAAGAAAAGACGAATCTGGCAAAATTGATTTATTGTCAAGTTAGTCTTCTTACATACTAGTACTGTGTTAGTTAGAAGTGTTATTGCACTATTAATATAGAAGTTGTTAAATCATGAATTATACGAGAAAAGTTAGTGAAAGCAAAAAATTAATAGGTAGGCATATATAGTATAGGTAGTAGATTTAACATGTAAAAAGTTGCATAAATCATGAAATACATTTACATATTTTTTGAGAATGTCTGCAGGTACTTCAGTTGTATTTTTGGGTAGTTATACATGCAGGACCACACAATATGCATTTAAACATATTTTAAATCCTTCAGAGAGTCTCTTATATAATATTTTACGGCACAACTAAACACTTGAAATGTTTCTGTCACTTTAGTTTCAACTGCAGTACAATGTCTGTAACGCACGTGATTGTATAGACAAGCCGACTATTACTGGATTAGAGAACTGTAGGCGCATGCGTTGAAATGTGTTTTCCATAATTATTTGCTATTAAAATTACAAAGTGAAATAGAACTGTTACAGTATATTCTGTAAATAGCAGGACTATTACACGCATTAAGTATTATTTCAATTAATATTATAAATTTCTTTAATATTTTTAAAATTACAAGAGATAGTTATACAATTGCCATAACTAATATGGTAAATATTATGTAAATATAAATATTTCATTATTCACAGATATTTTTTATTTAGTTTAAATTGTATGTCAATATAATATAATCGAAATAGAAAACTTTGTTTTTGGATTTCGAAAGGAATGCAACTTTTTGTGAATTATGTAATTCTCATTTGAAAATATTGAAAAAATAGAAAGTAACTGTATTTAAAAGGATGTGGACAGTGTCTCCTTTTACGAAGTCTCAAATTGTGTACAAAATATGACATGATGGAATTATTTTAATTGATTTTTTGTTTATATAAATCTTGTGTTGTTATTAATGTTTCTTCAGATTATACGTATTTTATTAGACCATACACAGAGGCCAGCGTTTTCATTAAAAGAAAACCTGCATAAAAATAACATTAAAATGCAAACGCTTAAAACCATTTATAAAAGCCTCGGACACCGGGATGGAATTTTTAAAGTTGCAAGGAAAATCCTCCTCGTTATTTTATTTCCATTTGGGGGAAATATTAGTTTCGCACAAGGAAAGTTTTCGTTACACCTTATACAAACACAAAGTTTCACTAACTTCGATATATATCCACGTAGCCGTCTCTATTGTAGAGAAAGGAATCTAGTTATTATTCACGAAAGCCCGTCAGACGCGACCACATAGACGTGGCACGAGCGTTTATGAAGATGTGTTTATTTTGTGGAGCAGTGTTTCCTTCCATCAATGTTGTTATAACTGCTATAATTAATTGCTAAACTAAATTCTTATTGTTCTCTGACTCTACGTAATGAATGAAATTTGCCAGTATCGTTTAATAATATTACTATTACTATTTAAGTAGATAGCTTTGACAATTTCTAATAACTCTCATAATTGGCTTAATTGCTCCACTGGAATTAAATCCACATGTTTCCATTTTCATCTAATTTAACTTCCATTACTAAATTTTATTTTCTTGTGTTAAATTTAAATTGTTTGTAGGTAATAAATATTTATTTTTAATACACGGAAAAAATCTAATTTGTATTCAAGTACAATAATATACTTAAAGTTGTCAACTTCATTAAAGTGTATTTATGTTAATTCAGTGATAAAGTATATTTGATATAAATATTTACATTTTCTTGAGAAGCATTCTTATACTTACTTATTCAACACTTTTCTTTATTAAAATGACACTAAATTTAATATTTACTAAAAAATAATATTTTATTAAAATATGAATAAAATATTATTAATTATTATATAGTAGGTTATTCTTCCTTAAATTATAGGTTTACAGATTTGCACGAATTAGAAAATTATTATTTTGCAATAAATGTCATACAGTAAAATTTAAATTGCGGCTATAGTGCTAAATAATAATATTTATAAATGATAATAATACAATTACTTGTGGTGATCATTACCAAAGCTGTTGTAGCATTGAACAAATGGTGGAATACCAGGTTCAGCATGTGGTCAAATGATGTAGTTCTATGTTGTATCACGTCTACTTAGGTTGCCGTCTGCCAGATAAGTCGTCGGTTTTAATATCATTTCAAATATTTGCAGCAATTCTTTCAAATCATTTAAAACTTCAAATAAATGAAACATAACTTTATTTGATTCAAGTAAAATAATTTTTCAAATCTCTCTCTTTAGGCATCTGACTGGGGTACTCAAGATATTTATTTATTTATTTTCTAACTCTGTCCAGACAAAAATCCAATTATAAGACAGGAAATATAATATTAAATGTTAAAAATCAATAATACAAATTAAAAATATAAAAGAACAAACATAAGTAAAGGACAGAATTTAAGAACAAGAACGATTATTTACGTAAAATCAAATTCTAAAACTAAGCCGAATAAAAAATGCGTCTCCTATATCAGTAGGTTTGCTGTAAAAAGATCAATATATATATATATATATATATATATATATATATATATATATATATATATGCCAAAAACTATGTGGTGATAAAATTCTAGGATTCTTAGTTACTTGACAGATTTATAAAACGTTCAGTAATTTTATTTTTCAATTCATTAAATGACTACTTCAAAATTAATCGACCTAAGTCATACATTTACAGACATATTTGGATAAATGAGATTTTTTTAAATTTCAACATCCTGTATTCCGAAAAGCTTTTCCTAGATTCTTGCTGTAAAATAAAGATCTTCCTGAAGTCATGACACAGACTTAGAAAACACCCTTTGTAGGCGTATTAAAAAAAATCATCAAACACATTTATTTTTATATCTTGGCGCACCATGCGATAGCTAGGAAGTTCCTCTTTTAGCTATATATTTTCTTGTTGAATACCTAGTAAATTTTCTACACCTTTATCTTGGTGACATTTATATGAATGTATTACTCAGCATTACTCTTTCCTACGATACATTATTTATTTATTACTTTGTTTTCATGTGCAGAAATGTGCAATGCTAGAGGCCTTTAAAAGGATATAGGTAGGGAAATGACAACTCTAGTCTACATTTATTGTATTACATTATACGGTGTACGTTATATGAGCCATTTCTGAAACCTAGTTGGGAAATGTGGATTATTTTTTCATCGTTTCTATTTTTCAACTTTATATCGAAGTATATCTGTCTTTTGTAATTATTACAATGTGTCATTCATCTTTGCTTAGAAGCATTTATAAAACTTTGTTGAAATTGTAGTATTTTCAACATTTACATCGCTAGGCTGCTGTAATCCCCAGCGGCATCGGAATGCAAGCGATTCCGAATACTAATTTCGCGGTAGATATTTGCCAAATGAAACTACTTTTACCGCGGTAATGCAACGCGGCCGTGATACGGGAAATTTGGAATCGAATCGTGGAAGAGATAGAGATAAACGGGCGTCCATGGCGTATTGTAGCAACTGACAAACACATTTTAAAGATTGGTGAAGAGAATCCCTGAATACATAAAAGACAAATCACTCAACAAGTACAAGGAACGTCCCAATAAACAGTGTGGAGTATCATATATGAAACTTAATTATATCCGTACCATGTACAGGGTGTCCAAACATTAGACCAAGGGATTATTCCCTACGAATTAGATTTAGTGGATGGTTGCTGCAACAAAATGATCAAAATTCCAAGTTAATAGCTGACGTGTTAGTTACAGATGAAGCTATTATTACAGGGATTGACATGATCTTTCGAAATGATCTGCCTAGACTTCTGGAAGTTATATCCTTAGCTGTCCGGCTTCGAATGTGGTTTTTGCACGATGGTGGTCACCTTCATTATCGACAAAATATTCGGGAGTACTTTAATGAAGTTCAAGAGGTACGATCTCCTGACTTAAACCCTTTGGACTTCTTTTTGTAGGGATATTTAGAAAATGAAGTGTATCGCACCGAAGTGTGCACTATTGATGATTTACGTAAACGTATCATAGCTGCTGCCAATAACTTACCAGTTCAAAACGAACAAGAACTAGAAACTTGTGTTAGTTCTAAGAAACGGTTCGGTAAGACGGGCCCAAATGTGTTTACATATCGGTGGACATAATTTTGAAGTCGTTGTAACATCAGGTATGTGAAATATCCTTCATTGTAATCACGAGGATTAGCTCAGAAGTCGGGAGACTTGTGCGGGAGAAAAGGCGGCATATTATTGCGCCTGGGAACGACCTATGTTGGTAGACTCTAACCACCATTTAATGCAGAAATGAGGGAAACCTAAAAACATCATTAATGGTCTAACGGCCGCAGGATTCGAACCTGCGACGGATGGAAATCACTATTCAAGTACTGACGCCTTAAACGCTCAACCACCCCGATCCCCGAATTAAAGCCAGAAATTAATTTCATTAATTAATAACAACAATAACGGCAAAATTAGTTAATTTTGCTGATATTAAATTCTATTTATTTATTTCCTTATGAAATTCTTTAAATTTTTTGTCCATTCATTTTTGTTACACTTTGTCGACGTGCCGGTGGCCGACTGCATGCTTTGCCTTGCGCAAAGTCAGGTTTTACAGTGGACCAGTTTCCAGTGCCGTCCAGAAGTGCATTTTTAAATCATTTTGAATGTACAAGGGATACATTCAAAACATTTTTTTTTTGATAACTGCTGAATACCCTGTATATATTTCAACTAAAATATGCCAATGTTTATCTACGATTATTAAGTTTGTTATTGTTATCCATATTGCACAAAAAACTGCCACAATTTATATCAATCTTTGTAGTTGTCTTCAAAAGTCTTATACAGGATATCTTGAATTTTAATCACGAAAGTTTAGGAATCCATAGAGGAAGTTAAAATGGATATACGAAAATTATGTTATTTATCATACTTATTAAATTGTGCAGTCTTATTGAGCCTACAACATGTTTTAAAAACTTCTCACACATGCAAAAAAGTGTTACTTTATATTATTGTTATTTAAATAAGTAGTTGATATTATTTCCGTGTAACTGATATATTTTGTCTTCATTTCAGGTAAGTGAAAATGTATTTTCCCACGAAGAAGCTAAATAGTAAGTAAAATGTTTAACTATATGTTGTGTGTTGTATATAAATTACGATGTAATAGTACAGTCAAAGCCAACTTTATTATGAAACGGGACGCGATCTAAAGATAGAGGGACGACGACTGTGCTCCGAACCCCCGAAGAGACATTAACTAAGTTGAATGGAACACATAACCCTATGCACACGAACTTATACCGAGCGTACATAAAGAGGCATTAAGAGAAGCAAAAAAACACGAGCGGCGAAAATGTTATAACCGGCATGAAATTACGTATAATAAACCAATACACAGGAGGCGTTATGGAAATGTGAAATCTATAAGCACCGACATCCTGGCTCTAACACTGCATTGCGGTTGTTTTTATACTTTTGTGACACCATTTTTATGTAACTATTGGGAATATTTCGATAATGTAAATACTGGAACCAATCCGCGCGCTCCCGCCAAAGCAATGGGGGCATTAAAGCCCCCGTGTGCTTTATTTAGCTATAAATCGAGATTTTACAATAAATCGAAGTTTTAACTATGTTCCAGATTTATTTATTAAAATAGCCGCATTAGTCAGTGCCGATAATGATACCGTTTTTATATTTATTTGAGTTATTAAATACTGTCGCAGTGGAAGGTTTTTGTTTAACCACATTGAAATGATTGTAAATTTACACCTTGTTCACATCATATATAAATGTAAAATATACAGAATCTATAGGTACTGTATTACACGAATCTTCATGTGAACACCGTACATTTTCCATGTAAAATTACATTACTTGTTCTAAAAGTACAGCATGTGTCAAACTCGATAGTATGGGGTTTACTGTGAGGATACAAAATATTTAAATAAAATTTGGAATGGGATGAGGTAAGCTCCATTTTCAATCGGAAGTATTATCGTTGGGATTTCACAGAAACTACTAATGGCGTCATCAATTATATACACTTCCTGTTCCTGTTAAAAAGCTCTCCTTTTTCTAATAAACTTTTATTAGAGAAATTTTCCTATGATACTTCCCAATTAAAAGTTATAATCAAAATCGTCCTAAAGAGTCTCGAAAGAAATACCACCTAAAAATCACATTAGCGGTGGATGGAACAAGTAGTCGTTGGAAAATAATTGAATGTTCCTTGTTTAGAGTGTCACAAAATACTTATCATTACTCAATATGAACGTCAAACGTATAACTTTTGTGCTCACAAAGTGTTTTCTCATTCAGAAACAACTGATATGTTGCTAATTTACGGCGAGTCACAAAAAAATTTAAAGATAGCTGTATGTAGAATTATATCGAGAATGGTGTCCAGAGCGCCTTATTCCTGATCATAGAACTTTTACAAGACTGAATGCGACCTTGCGACGAAATTAAGATGCATTTTCTGTTCGGAAGAATCAAATAATTGACCGAAGGGTAAGAAACAATGTTAATACAGCTAGACTGTTACAATATGTCTAACAAAATCCACGAAATTCTATACGGTAGGCTAGCCGGGAATTGAATTAGATGGATAAATTAACCGTTCAAAATTCACAATTTGGAGTATCTGCCTGAGCGTCACATTGAAAACATACTTAATTTTATAGCTCAAATTGTACTAAATGCAGAAACTATTGATCAGAACCTTTTTCGGCACATTCTTTGGATGGACGAAAGTCGGTTTGTTAGTAATGGTATGCTAAACAGGCGCAACGAATATCTACTACTGGTCCATTAAAAATCCTCACATTGTAAATCCAATCCAAAACCAAGGCCATTTTGGAGTAAATGTGTGGTGCATAGGTAGACATTTAATTGGGACTTTTTTATGAACATATATTGAACAGCGTGAGTTACCTAATTATCCTACAAGAAGAACTTACTGCTCTTCATTAAGGGGTGGATTCACTGGTGCGACTGCGGCTGCGACTGCGGCTGCGACTGGCGGCTGCGACTCGTCGCCAACCAATAAACGATGTGAATGTTCTCATCAACTCCAGCATTTAGACTGTCTATTGGTCGGCGACGAGTCGCAGTCGCGAGCCGCAGTCGCAGCCGCACCAGCGAATCCGTACCTTTAGAATACGTCTTTGCAGCCAAGGAGAAATCTATGATTTCAGCACAACGGATCTCCACCCCACAATCCCAGGAGTGTGCAGCAATATTTAGATAACATATTCTCAGGAATATGGGTGGAGATTAATGGATCTATTCAGTGGCCCGGAAAGTCACCAGATACAACACCTCTCGATTTTCTTTATGGGGGGTTTTAAAAAATAAAGTTTACAAAACACTCTCGCCAGATACTAATCATTTGAAAGAAAAAATCATAGGCTTGTAATTAGTTAAATGGCGAAATGTTAATAAACGCAGCCCACAAAGAAGTCGGCGAAGATTGGATATGTCTTGAAATGAGAGGTCATATAGAGAATAGATTGTAATATGTATATAGTTCATGTTTGCCACACATAAATGCAGTATCTTTGAACAATAATCTTAGAAATAAAAATAAAAAATTACTAATAATAATCAACAATTATAAATTGTTCTTAGAAATTTCCACAGCTTCATTGAAAATGCTCAAAATGTATCCCTGAGAGGCAAGCACCACACTGTATCCGTATTACCTTTATCACACTCTCCCTTGTGTGTTCGGGATGATCTTGAATTGTTCTATAATGCGCTGCCGAAGTTTTTGTAAATTAGTAACCGAAGAACGATATATTAATGTTTTGACATAACCCCGCAAAAAGTAATTTATGGGACTGATGTCTGGGAAGCGAAACAGTCAAGCAATTTTGCAAAAGTGGAATATTTCGTGAAATTCCGGCTTGGCAAATATCGAAATCGCAATAGCAATACAGGTCGGGGCTTTCAATGGTTCCCACAATATGATGGGTCGTTTTTTATTAAGGCCATTTTCAGGCTCAGCAATGAGTAGTCAGTGACCACTAGATGTAGATACGTATCGCGTACAATGCCAAAATAGCCCATGTTGGAAAAAGGACAAATTTTATGAAATACCCTGTAACTTTAACACCTTGTATAATATTGTAGTGTGTGATAAGTGCATATTGTAGCATTTCGGTTACATAAGGAGATAATACTGAGTTTTTCTGGTGCTATGCTAGTGCATTAATGATTGTTATGTAAAAAATACAGTGCACCTACCTTTCACCTACCCTGAAATCCAGTACGAACGAATTTATAAAACTGGACAAAAAGTTCATGTTCACGTCTTTTGTTTCCTAAAAGATAAAGATTTGTTGAAGATGATGAAATTGCTCCATAAAAAAATTGAATTCGTCATTTGCTTTTGTATTTTATTCGTAAATTCAGAAAATATGTTACCTATTCAAATAGGTAGCCAAAATCACAACGTCATTATAGTCAAAGAAATATAAATTAAGTAAAAGACAAAGCAATTAATTATTTACGATTTGATTTACTACTACTGGAAGTAAACTTCATATTGCTGTAGTATTACAGAAAGTTGCAACATATGAACATTAATAATAGCCTCTCATTTCTTCTTAAGTAAGCCCTGTATATAAAATATAAATCTCAATTATTGTTACCTATAACTTTTTTCTGAAAGACAAATTATTTAATTTCAACTTTCAAACGATTTGTTGAAAAAAGTTATAAGCTAAAACGCTGGGATACTAAATGAAGACCTTCACGGCCTGACAGTTACCCATGTCTGTCTATAATTTATTTCAGCAAGCTAAAAAGTTAAAAGGCGAAGGTAATTTTCCCTGGCGCTCCTCAGAAACGTTAACTAGGTGGTAGCAAATGAGAGCTAAAAGTTTTACCTTAAAGTAGTTCTGAAAAGGGGTTTTGTTTATTTTGTAACTGATAACTTTTTTATTTTTTGCTCTGAAATAGAAGTAGGTGTATATAAGTACAACGAGAACGCTTTTTTAAAAAGATGGCAAAGGTGTTGGATAAGGTCAGTAATTATTAGGTGTTGTGTAATTTTGTTAGAATTATATCAAATTGGAACCACTTTTCAGGACTTAATTTTAAAATAAAATACATCAGAGAAAACACTGCCTGAAACGGAGAATGTACATAAGATGATTGTTATTTATTTAGTTTCTCTTTTACTTATTTAATATGTATTTTTTTGTCATTTTAAGATACATTGTGCCACATTGTTGTGATCCTAGTTGCCTAACTGACTATCCAATACTTTCTATAAAATTAATTGATATTAAATTATTCTATAGGTAATTATAAATAATGGAAAGGATGAAGAATTTTTTATTCAATCAGGTCACAAACATGAAAACTGCAAATGTGACCTGTACATATTTTTTTATAAATAATGTCAAAATAATGAAATTGGGCTAATAACGGATGCGTCATTTACTATTTACTAACATTTTAAATTAATTTTTCGTTAAATCATTGCATAATAATGACATTTCGGTTGTCATTTCAGTCTTTTAGGCACATGTGCCTAAAAATATAATAAAATTTATTATAAATATTAATAACACACTCTTTCAAGTCGAATAATTGAACATTAGGTGAAAATAAATTTTTTTCTTCACTTGTATAATTTCAATATTGGTAACACCTGCATACCGAGTTTTTGGATGAAGGCGGTATTTTCTTTCTCCCCGAGAATTTTCCTTGCTATCGTCTACTTATTTTGTATGGAATTTTCTATGTACCCCTCTGTCACAGAAGTGGAACGCCAGCCTCCATGTCTTTTGAATATCGATATGTTGGCTCCTGCATCTACAAGGAAGGTTTCAGAACATCGTCTTAAGTAGTGTACTTAGTAACATTGGATACTATAAGAAATTCGGCAATCCTTTTAAGAATTGAACCTATGTTGTTTATACCCGGCCACTGCTTGTATAATACATTTTGAACTCCTGTACGTGATAAAAAATCGGTTGTGATCAATGGTGGATGGACACAGACTTGCATATTTGCATAAAATTTCCAAAAAATTTAATCCTTCTATATCTTCCTCTGCTATTGTAAATAATCTAGGAACATTAGTTTTGGTACTGGGAATAATCACTTTAATGAACGACTGATCATCTTCAATGTTCTCTGTACGTAAATAAGTTAATTCTCCTCTCTTGCAGGCTCCAAATATACCAACAATCAAAACAACTTTTTGAAATAAGTACTTTTGATCATCTGCCTCTTTGATAAATTTTTCAACCTGCTCCTTGCAAAATATTCTGGATTTGCTGGATCTATGATCACTTGATTTCTTTTTGAAGAAAGCAGTAACATTAATATATTTACTAATATTCATATTTTTAGTCAAATAAATTGTAGTTCGCAGCATAGAATAATGACTCCATAATGTAGATGGTTCACATTTGAAAGATAACTGGGACAAGTACGCTAAAATAACTTTCTCCGAAATATTTTTTCAGTACATCAAATATCAAGTTTTTTGGCACAATTCCTTCGATTTCTGAGGAATCAATGTGTTTACATAAAGCAACTTCCTCCACATTTTCTATTCATTTTCTATTTCAGAAATTTCAGTATCACTAGAATCTGTGTCACATATACTGAAGTTTTATGAAGAATTAATATTAATTATTGACGTTTAATGTTCACAAACGTTCACAGATTTCAGAACTTTTGAAAATGTTTGTATAGTTTGTAAACATCGTATCATAGCAACAATCTTATATAGTCGAGGCAATGAACTAAAAGAGTTCTAAAACTAGTTGTGGTAGACGGATCGGAATGCGATTTTCTGCATTCTCTTCCAAAAATTATTTGTAAAAAATGTGGCGACATGGAATTTGTGACAAATCAAAAATTGAATTGCTGCAGCCAAAAATGCATTAAAAAAATGCATTATTTGAGAGGCCTCTTGGAAGATGTCAAACCTTGGTAAATAAGTGTCACAACTGGCCCAGATTGGGTACTCGGGGGTTTTCGAGGTCGCTGACCACGAATATGATGTTCAAATTGACCCCCCGAACACCTGGACCTCAGGACCGCCGATGAACGTCATCTCCGTGGGACCCTCCCACAAATCAAGCGGGGGGAAACTCGGCGCCCGGGTTTTTTTTTGGGTCGCTGAATCCAAATCTGGCATCGGTGAACACCCCACGGGCACCTGGTGCGCCGGAACCTGGACGCGGAAGTCATCTCCGAGAATTTTCCTGAGAAGAGTGCCAAAAACCACCCGAAAATCATAATAGGGGCGTTTTGTGGGGCGTTGAATCCGAATTTCACGTCGAAAACGACCCCCCGAATACTTAGTGCACCAGAACCTGACCCTGAATATCATCTCCGTGGCTTTTCCTGACACAATCAAAAAAGGCGAACCGAAAATCGCTATGGGTTTTTTTTTGGTGCACCGAAACCTCACCCGGAACATCTTCTCCGAGGGGTTTCCATACACGATCGAAAATAACGAACCGAAAATCGTTATGGGTTTTTTTTTGGGTCGCTGAATCCAAATATGACATTGGTGAACACTTGATGAAGAATTTGATATTTAGTCACGTATTTAAAAATTGATGTTATTCATTTATGAGGTAAGGGAAAGTTAAAGTTGGACTGAATTTGATTTGAGTTCAATAAAAAGTTTTTTAAACGCCAATTATATAAATATTGACTTTCTATTCTTTTTATTTCTCTCCTCCTCACATAATTTAAGTAGAATCAACAATTCCACATGATGTCAAGATGAAAGTTCCAGTGCGCCAGGCGTTGGGAAGGTAGTTTTGGGCGTGAAATTTGGATTAAGCAGCCCAAAAACGTCCCTACAATGATTTTTCGGTTGCTTTTGGCACTCTCCTCATGAAAATTCTCGGAGATGACGTGCATGTCCGGGTTCGGGGCCACCAGATGCCGGTGGGTTGTTCGCCATGTCATATTTGGATTCAGCGACCCAGAAAACCCCCCATAACGATTTTCGGTCCATCTTTTTCGATTGTGTCTGGAAAAGCCACGGAGAAGATGTTCAGGGTGAGGTTCCAGGGGTTCAGAGGGTCGTTATCGACGTGAAATTGGGATTCAGCGCCCCAACAAAAAACCCCATAACGATTTTCGGTTCGCCTTTTTTGATTGTGTCAGGAAAAGCCACGGAGATGACGTTTAGGGTCAGGTTCTGGTGCACTAGGTGTTCGGGGGGTGGACTGTTTACTAGTTTATTGCCTCGACTAATAGGAAACTAAGTTGTTTAAATAAAATAGTCTAGCGATCATATTAGCAGAGGCAATCGAGGATTATGTCGAATTTGAATATTATTTTTGTCGATTTTATGAAAAATCTTGTTCGATACATGTTGCTAAATACCGTACCTAAAATACCATTATTTTGCAACTTATATTGAAAACAGCTATTAAACTTTTGTTTGTATGGCAATAGACGGTCATATGCTAGGTCTGGATCATCTATATAGAAACGGTTTAGAGGATATTAATATAGTTCTCACCTTTTCTCTCTAATCATCTAAATCAGTTTACAATCTTTAATATTTCATATGTTTGACACAAAAAAGAAAATAAAACAGTTGTTTCATAAACTAAATTTCTGTATTTATAAATACAAAGTAAGCACAATATTTCGTATAATCCTGTTGAGCGCCGAACGGTTAGTTGATGTGCATAAATCAAGTTTCCTTGTTCAAAAAAGCATTTAGAAATTGCAAGAGGCGGAACTGGTATAACGACAATGTATCGCAAACGGTTTCCGGCTGAATATTATTAAATCCAATTTCCATAAGTTGAATATTTATGTGCATTGCATTTTAAAATAGCTATATGCAGTTAAACGTTTCGATAGTACAACACACAAATTGGAAAGCGGCCAAACAAAATATCCCAGGCCTTGTCTTTTTACACAAAGTAGACAAGTAAACCACAGAATGATAAATGTATACGTTTATTTCTCTATTAAATGCTTAAACTGTGTTTAAATACTCGCTCGGTTATAGCTAAATCTACTTATGTAGTCGCATGTTAATTAATATGAGAAGACACTCATACATTACATTATATAAAATGAAATAGCGTATTTAAATGTAAATTCTTTTTAAAAAATAATTTAACATTGATTAATTAATTTTATCCACGACCGCTATATTAAGAAGTTTTAATCTGTTCTCCGTGGATTAAAGGCATTTAACATACTATTATATAGTAATAGAATTTATAATACAACGTTTCGATTTTATAACATTTTATTTATAATTATTATTAACATTAACATTTATCTCAATAACGATCTTCTCATTAAATTCACTCGATAAGGAGTGAACACAACACAACTTTGCCTGAGGTAGGACCTGATTTTTTTCAGCATTTGGACAGTGGGTAGTGAATCTTGAATATAACTTTCCTCTGACGTAGTCGATTTCCAACCACCATCACGCTTCACAGTGGTAGTATCCCCCCAGCATTGGCCAGTAATGTTGCTGAAGAACGAAGAACTCATTTCACGTCAGGCAAAACGGTCTAGATCAGGGAACCCAAGGAATGCAGCCACTTTTGAAAATGTTTTCGAAATTGTGTTGATGCCTATATGTTGTGTAGTACATTTTCCAGCCACATATCGCAAGAAAAATCTCCTACTGGTATTTTTAGGTCGCAGATTAATGTTTTTTTACGTATTTCTACAGCATCGCCTGAAAAAGCTTCTTCCATGATCGTGAAACTTCTTGAAAATATTTTCGTATCTATAATGAGTACGTATAGGCCTTTGTCTTGGACATGGGTGTTATACAAAAGGTTAATTTATTGCATCGACAAGCACCTGCGACTCCTAGGATCATTGCAACCTATAAACAAATGTATAAATTGAAATATTAAAATCGTGTATTTTCTACCTTAACTTCCTATTCCTCATCCGGTGCTTTGTTCAAAAATTCTTCGATTTGGTTTCTCCCTAGTATCTTTGCTTTCTTTGGTTTGTAATTTATTGATTCTACTTTCAAATATGAAGTAAGTTTGCCATACTTCGAAATATCAAAACCTTTGTGCAGTTTAAACATTTAATTTAGAATGGAATATTTTGTCCATATCGAAGAAGTTGCAAACCATTTCTCCGCATTGAAAAAGTTGAATAGTAGTACCCCTTCTGTAACTGGTTCTTCTCCTATGCCCCTTGTTTTCACCAATTCGAATTCCTTCTCGTACACACTTTTGCTTGTCGCTAGATATAAGGGAATTATCAAGCTGGTTAATTTCTCGAATGTAATTCAACGTTTTATTCACGACCACCAGTCAATTAAGAGAATGAATGCCATGTAAGAGCAGGTGAAAAATTAAGATTTTGAAAAACGTCATATTTGGCAAATTTATTTTAATCAGACTGAGAAATTCCAGGTCCTACCTTCCGTTCCTTCAGAAACTCCTTATCGAGTGAATTTAAATAATCCCGATCAAAATAGTACTTGAGGTAAATGTTAATGTTAATAATAATAATTCTAAATAAGATCCTATACAATCGAAGCGTGCTATTATGAATTTTAATCCACTAGTGTGTTAAAAGGCATTTAATACATGGAAAACAGACTTATTAAATCATTTTTAATATTGTGGCCGTGGATAAATAACTATTATCTATAAGTGATAACTATATATTGTGTGTAATACAATTTTAAGTACGGAAACCTCCACCAAAATTAATAACGCATGCAATTATTTATTTTTAATTTATCCCGGTACATTTAAAAGAAAATATTTGCAATAGTAATTAAAATAAACTGAATTATAACTAAACATTCTACATTAGTGAGGGCTATTGTATTTGTTTTATAAATTTGGTCAATATTATCATTTAATTATTTGGCAAATTCTATACATTGGTCAAATTTTGTATATTTATATTTATCATACGCACAGGTCGATGAAAACTGTTATAATAGCTCGTTACCTAATGGATTTAGTTTAGTGATAAACAAATAAACATTAGTTGCAAATTGCTTTGCGGTTGTATGACAAACAAAATGAAGTAAAATATTAATTTAACGCTCTATTACTATTTATTAATAAAGTGGTTTTTAAAATCTTTTGAATAGCCATTAATTTATTTTATATTGCACTTTCCTACAATTTAATTATAATAAATATACCCATATCATCCCGGACTTTCATAATGCTGCCATGACAGCAGGCAAAATGGATCCTTCACGCCCGTTGTCGTGAAAACCCAAAAATAATGACGCTTGTGTTGTTATGGATATCTTTAAAAATATCTAGCGTCCGTAGAACCCACGGAAGATACCAGGATGATTTATGCCTTTAAGCGACTTGCAACTTGTCGTATGCGGACATAATCGTCCCTGTATACAGAAATAACCTTTCTGTCGAAGGACAGTAATAAATGAATTACATACAGTGTGTCTCAAACGTGATGCGCATTTTGGAAAAAGCCAATTTTTGGAAAAATCGTTCGGACAAGTCAATGTTGTTTTTTCGGGGCATAAACTTCAGTGTTCAATGAAGTTCAATTTTTAAAAATACAATCAATGGCAAAAGAAGGGGGATAAGAGTGTTTTTTAATGACAACCACCTTTTTATTGCTTCGTATGGAAGCTTAGGTTTTTCAGATTAATGTGGTGTGTAACATATATAAGGGAAAATTTTGGAAAAAAAAAATCGAAAAAACCGTTCAAAGGATAACTGAGTCTAGGCACTTGAACACAGGATCAATTTTTATTGAAACAGTTATTTTTTAATCGATTTTAATGAATCGGATATTCAAACTGCTGACCGTCTGCAGCTTGACAATGACCCAGCTTGTCTGCATATTCCTAGTTGTTTCAGATGGTATTTACCTGATTTTATGGCGAATGCGTTGCTTCAGGTCTTCAATGTGGCCTTGTGTCACATACACCTTGTTTTTCAAGTATCCCTAGAAGAAAAAGTCAATTAGGGTTAAAGTAGAAGACCTTGCAAGCCCCTTAAATGCCCCTCTTCTGCCAATCCAACGATGTTTAAGATTCCAACACCTCGTCACCCCAGAATTATAATGTTCTATACTCCAAACTGCTACTTTTGGGAAATCGTGTCTAAATATTGTACGGCGATCATACATTGACATATATTATAAAGAGATGTGGAATTAAGATCAGTGTCTCAAAATATGAAGTAATGTTACAATTTAGTTATTTTAGTCTACAAGAGAGCTATAAGAAATCATAAAAACGGGTTTTTATAAATGGATATAGAACAGAATGCCTTATTTTCAGATTTGGTAAAGATATATGGGGATATAGAACAAGATATTTTGATTTTTTTACTGTAGGTATTTTAAAATAAATCAAACTTCTACAATTCTTATCAATGAAGTCATATGTATGCTCACTGATACCAAACATCTAGGTATGCTTTAGTCCACAGAGTAGTTAGTTTCACACAATATTGTTAATACTTAAAAATATATAAAAAAAGATATTTTAATGTCGAACAAAAATAAGTTTTATATGCAACCCTAATAAAGCTCTGTAGAACTGTCTTTCCTCTTCTGACATTTGAGGAAGCATCTCAACCAAATGCTTCTTTTCTGTTCGGCTATATTAACATTCTTCTTAGGTATTTGGAAGATGTTATCCGGAAGCGATACCTCCGTGTTAAGATTTATTCTTCTTGTATATTTTAGCTTAGCAGTCTTTATTTCTCCGTAATGTGTCCTTTTCATATATTAAATGTTGCGCTTTTGTGTAAGGAATTAAATTACATGAATATCGAGCTGAAAATGATTGATAGTCAAAATAATCTCTAGAAGTCATCTGGATTATTCTAAATTTAAGTTTCCACGATTTTGGCATTGGCAGGAGGAGACGAATTAAAGTTAAAAGGGACCAAACTTCTAAATTGCGTATACACCTTTCTATACAACTGTGAGCATTATCTATTTCTTGGACGCTGCCATGGGCTGGTTCCCCGAACTTTTGATCTCACTTTTATGTTCTTTGCTTGCCAGAATTAAATAAATTTCTGTAAAGCAAAGGACATTATCGAATTTTTATTTTGTGGCACACAACTATCTGACCATGAAATAAGTGTATTAAGTTGAGGATTGTCCAACTATTTCCTTTAGTATTCTAATCAGGGCACTAGCAATCTGGACACCGGCTCGTCCACAGAGAAGTTCGTGCCACACTGCGTTGTAAACAGTATTATTCACATTGAGGTGAGCTGTAAAATTATAACAGGACAGTTTCATTTTATAAAAGTTCTTTGATACATTGGACTTTGGTAATGAAAATGTATTTTGCAAATCAAGCAAAGCTTTCCTATATTATGTCTAATCGGATATAGAGCAAAATAGTTCTGGGTGATGGAAGTGACATTGAGAGGGGATATAGCACAGTATAATTTTCTTAGAGGCCATGGAACAATATAATTTTCATAGATTTCGAGGGGCAAGATAATAATATTATGTTTGGGAAAAAATGTGGATATAGTACATTAATTTACGAAAAACTTTCTTGTAGAGCTTTGTTAATACGTAATTTTTATGTATATAGTTCAAGCTAATTATCTAGTTTTCAGGGATTGTATTATGTCATTTTGGCCAAAAATGGATATAGAACAATATAATTCTGAGGTGACGACCTATTTAGCTATCAGTTATCCCCTTAAAAAAAAGAAAAAAATTAAGTCTAGAGAAATTCTTCAAAATGTGTATTCTCGTGGATTGCAAGCCACTCGGCGGTTGAAATTCCCAAGAAAGTTCTATATAGATCTGCATTTAAATATTCATTATGTACAGGTAGTAAATTATTGTTGAAGATTCTAGCCCAAGCGATGACACTGAAATTGAATGATTAGATGTTATTTATGCCGTCCCTAGTAAAATACGCTTCATCAGACCACGTGACAAGCGAAATTAATCAATCATTTTATTCATACTGTTGAAGTAACTAGCAAAAAAATTCTAATCGCTGAGTCTGTATCTCTATAGTATGTAACGCTTGCACATTTTCAATTAAGTGATACATGAAGATTACTTGCTATACGTCAAACACTTACTGAAGAGTAGTTATCAATGACAGCGTCTATTGCATCTTCTTCATTTTGTATATTCACTTCAGTAGGACGAATTGCCTTTTTGAACGGGGTTACCTTCTTCATGAAGTCTACGAAATTATACACTAAATACTGTGGGTAGGTTTATGTCTATTTGGGTATATTCGTTGGTATTCTGCTTATAATGGCATTCCCATTGCAATACCCATATACAAAGAGAACATCTGCATACTCTTTAGTTGCATTTTTTGTTTAGTACTCTAATGCCAAATGTCAAATGAATAAACAAAATGACACAAATATTAATTATTGTTAGATCAACCACCATTTTAATCTGCCAAAGTTTACCATAGAGCCTGTAGAATACCCAGAATAGGAGGTACTCTATTAGAGCAACATTTATTTTTGTAAAGCAATTTTATAGTTACCTGCCTATTTTAAATTAAACCTTTTATATAAATGTAAGGTTATTTAGTTTTTATATTTTAATTCAAAATTTACCAGTTGATTTATAATATTTTAATCAGCTGAGAATTTATTACAAACATTTTGTGAAGTACTGGTTCTTCAATTTGGCATAGATTACAGCCGATTTTAAGTCAAAAATGTATAATGCAATTACGACTGTTCCCTTTACGCGTTTCTCGAGACGTGCAATCACATTTTCTATTAAATGATAAGATATTCAGGTACAATGCTCCCCCGTCTGCAACAAAAACACAAGGGAAGTTATGTTCGTAACATTATACGGTTGGATCAAATGGCCGTATTGAGACCGAGAATATGCACTTTATGCACAGTGCATTCTCCTTGTACTTCAGAGACAGCAACTGTGCAACATTCGCCGATCCAACCAACTCCTGTCAGCTGTTCGACATTGCAAAAAGCTGCTAAGAATTGTCTGGATGCCGCTCGTATAAAATCCATTTTTTTTTTGCTTCAGTACCGGTTACTTCAAAGTGAATGCGACATATATTGAAAGTTTTATTTTTAATTCTCACAATATTTTTTTACAGTTTACCATAAGACATGTGCACTATAATTAAACATTAATACATTGTAATAGGTATATTTAATAACAATTATTCATTTAATTCTGAACTCTGAATGATAATTCAAAATCAAAGTGTTGAATGATAAAGATGATAATAATATTGGTTATAATTAAATAAGCTTCATTAGTAACTTATGTTTCAAATAAAGCTACATCAAATTTCAAATTTGATACTGCAAATTTCAAAACATTATGTTATCATATGTGATATGATGTATTTAACAGATCGATGATAAATTACATACAGGGTGAACCGGTAAAGGCAATTTTATTATTGCGTTTAAAAGTGAAAAAGGGATACATTTTTTCAGTAGCATTTCTAAGATGCTCAAAAATAAAAGAAAAACAGCAGAGTAAAGTAACATCGTATTAGCTGCTATCAATTAGAGATCTACAATCAAGGTTATCTGGAAATGTTAAGCGTGAAGAACAAATTTTGTATTTGTTGCATGAAGATTCAATGACAAGCACAATCGCTTCCCAGAATCAAAAAAGCCAGACGAGAATTTTAAACATTTTGCATGAAAATAAATATCATTCTTACCACGTCCAAAGAGTTTAAGTGATAGTGCCAAATCCATGTAGAATGGACAAATTTTTCTGTTTCCATAGAGTTATATCTTAAATGTAGTAGCCAACATTGTTGGTGTGAACGAATAATGAGCGATGAAAAATTTAATGTTTAAATTAATAGCTCGAGACAAAAATTCAGCCAAATTATCAAGGACTCTGTCCCAACAAAAAACGCGGATAACTAAATAATATCAGAAATTGTAACAGATTGTAAGGATAGGCCCGTACTGTCAGAGTAATTTTATTATAAATGTAAAGTTTAATAATGATGCAATATTTAAGGTTTAAGGTTATTTGTTGTTGTCTCACAATTAAAAAAATAAGATGCTAACACAAGTAAATAAATATAATTATATTATTTTCAATAATATTGAAAATCAAAAAAGCTTCTCGGAACTTTGCATTTACACTACATCTAATTTTTCTGGTCTTCTGGATGTTTATACTTAACTAAAAATGTATTTCCCAATTCTCGTAATATTGAAAGCTCTGTATAACAATTACAGCGCAGGCGAAATAATCGTTTATAGCAACTTTCATTTTATTTGTAGTTCCTCGGTATCTAATGTAGAGTCACCGACTATACTTTAAGCATATGCTGAAAAGCAGTTCGCAGTTGTTTGTAGTCACGTCTATTTCGTTTGTAGTTTCTCGAACTACATAGGATTTTTTAGCCTCCGGTTGAAGTATAATGACTCTGCTTTGGATTTTGAGGAACTAGAAAAGACATAAAAATTACTACAAACGATTTTTTATTTTCCGAAGTAGAGTGATTCCACTTTAGATTTCACGAAACAACAAACAAAATGATAGTTACTACAAATAACTGCAATCGATATTTTAGCCTTCCTTTGACGGTTAGTGAAGTCTACTGCAGATTTCGGGAAACTAGATATGAAATGAAAGTTGCTATAAACGATTATTTAGTCTGCGCTGAAACTATAATGGCTCTACTTTAGATTTCGAGGAACTACAAACGAAATAAATGTTACTAAAAACTACTTACTACAAACAATTTTATAGCATCTAATTGAAGTACATTTTTTCTACGTCAAATCTAGCAAAAGCCAAAGCCACCCCAAAATTATATTATTATTATTATTTTAAATTGCCACCTTTGTATCAGTAAGAAAATCAACGACAAAATGTCATTAAGAAAAGTTTCTCGAAATGAAAGGAATGAGTGTGTGCAAAATTTTAATGTCCTAAGCCTACTTTGAGTTTTAGTTCAATTTTCAGATTGTTTTGCTAGTGAAGTGCCGTTTCAACTCTCTGATTATAATACAAACTTAGGTAAATAATATATATTACGCGAGGTAGTATGAATAGTGCCCTTAATAAATGGGCCTATCAAACACTAGGAAGGAATTGGAGAAGGAATGGGGGATGCAGACAAGCCCACGACTTCTTCAATGAACCTAGTAAATCTAGGACAATGTGACTGCTGAGCCTTAGTCGAAGGTCCTTGAACCAAATGGTGGGAGTCCTGACAGGCCACTGCAGACTCAGAAAGCATTTGAGCTTGATAGGCATAGAGAATAGTCTCTTATGCCTGGAATGTGGAGAGGGGGGTGATCTTTGGCGCCGAGGATCTGCAAAAGGAAGAGATGAGGGGCCTACCATGAACCAAGACCCTGGCGTTAATCAGGGCGCCGGGTGGGTTCGAGAAAGGTCGAGGGCAGATAGTGAAGAGGTGATGGGCTGGTAGGGTAGACAAAAAGGGTCCACGTGTGGCCCAATTGCCAGGCTGTTGCCGCCCGCTACGACTGCTACAAGGTAAAAAAATAAATTTTGAAAGCAATCTTTCCAAATTAAATTGGTTGATACACTACCCACTACAATTTTACAGGGGTGTGAAGGTGAGAAGTGAAAGACGCTGTATAAATACTTTATATTTTGAATAGCGTATACTTTATATTATGTGAAGCAAGTAACTATCACGAGTATCAATAAAAAATAAAATCCGAAATCACCCCTTAAAAACTTTGTCGGTGTAAAAAATAAATAGGGTTGAATCGTTGACAAGTTCTTAACGATCCGTATATGGTCCATACATGTCTCCCACTATGCTCGTCCAATCCAATATCCATTCGAATTTTCATCCGCCGCCGGGAGGAATTTAAATTGCCGGCGGTCAGCATTTGGTCAAACATTCGTTCGACAGAATGTTCGCCTAGTTCTCTTTGTTCGATTTGTTGGGTCAGCTGAAGTTAATCAAGCTTGGGGATACAAAAAGCTTGCATTTCGATGTTGTAAATCATTATGTAATATGGAACATGTGTCGTGTTTTTGGCTTTTCAACTTTTCAATTACCGCACTTTATGTTGTAGATACATTGTGCGACAATGTTTCCTCTTTTACATAGCGTTAAGAGGGAGTTTTGGTCTGGAAAAGCTAAGAGTTGGAAAAATTTGATATCACCCTGATGATAGTGAAAGAGATGGGATGAAAAAATTGTCCTTTGTTATGCAAAAGAGACACGAAAATTTTATTCAGGCCACATTTCACAATAAATTCCTATTTAAAACGTTACTGTTCGAATGCATTTACAATGTTTTATCAGTTGGAAATATTAACAAACTTTCTGGCAACGGTTATATGAAATTCGTAATTCATATTTCGCGTTATATGTATGATTTTTAAAAATCACAGATTGAAATGTATGAATACCTATAAAATTATAGATGCTACAATACAAACTAGGTTTTAATATTTATTTTGTTTAAGCTGGGAGGCGACTGCAACTATTTTTCAATATGTACCTTTATAATATTTTCCATTTTAATTTAAAAATTAGTTTTGCTAGAGAGATAACGTAGTGAAACTAGTATTTATTAATAACTGAATAAAAAAATTCTTACTAGTAAAAAATTAGTGTCTACCTGAAATTCTGGTTTATTATGTGCAAAACAGCGCTGTATAAACTTTATCGAGTTTAATTGATTAAGAAAACAATATTCTACTAACAGTGTATAAATTCATATAAATAAGTGAACATTGTGTTTTATAATATTATATGAAGAAAATCTAAGTCTTTGCACATCAAAAGGTATATTTGACAATATTTTTGTTGGGTTTAGGACACATGTTGTACAAGGTAGAACAATAGTATATTTCTAATGCGATGTTGCCAAACTTATCTTACTCAAAAGTTGATGGTTAAAAATATACAGGATGTCAAAGTTAAAAACTGTATTTTCTGTATTTGTAAATAATTTGTTAGCAATTTTGACGTCACTAGTAGAGGGCGCCACTTATGGCGCATCACGCTTCTTATAAATTGCAGAACTTTTTGCGATTTAGTGTATACATTTGACTATTAAAGCAATCGATTTTCCTACCTTTTTTATCTGAAAAAGATAGACCTTGTTGAAGTAGTTAGGAGTAAACGTTTTCGAAGTAATCCTGTTTGAAATATTCAATGCACCGAGTAGACACTGTTTTGATTTCAGGTAAAGTGCCTTTTCCACCGAAAATACAACAAAATGTTATATCAAAAAGTTATTCGAAATGCTAAATAATGGCTATATGCAAAATTTGAAGAAGAAATGTTTGGATTTTTTAAAAAACTATTTGCAAATATCGAAAATGAAATTTTATCTTTAACACCCTGTATCTTTTTAACTAAGGTAAGTTTAGCAACATCACATTATTTTGTCGTCAGGAATCTACTCTTGCTCTATGTTGCATTCATTTCGGGACACCCAGTACAAGGTTCTTTTATTTTTATTTTTTTGGATGTATTCTATCACCTGTGAAAATTATGGCAGTCAAACCTATAACATAGACAAAGTTGGACTCGATAAAAATGAAGGGCATTAGTCTGCAGAGTATAGCTTTGCACAATATTATTGATCTATTAAAAATATATGAAAAAACATTGATTAAAGCGCACAATTTTTAATTAAATGGGTAAATACTTTTAATTTGTAAATTAGATACCTGGATTATTAGCACTTTTGACATTGTTGTTTCAAAAACTTAATTTATCAAAGAATTGTATTTTCTATGGTAATTTGTATATTTAGATACGTTTCTAATTAAAAAATGCCAATTGAACAAGCAACCCTTAAAATTCAGAGACAGATCAGATCTCATCTATTGTGACTTATTACGTGTTGTGCCTGTTGTAGTACATGTTCAAAAGTTTTGAATCCCATTTATTAATATCATTATATTAGTTATGTTTATTTTTTCATTAGTTAATTTAGCTAGACTAATATTAATTTTCGATTTTTATTGAATCCAACCTGTAGCTATATAAAATTATCGTAAATGTCTTTAAATAAAGTATAGTATATTAAGTATCAAGAACAGTAAAGGGAGTTTACCGATCGACGACAATGTTTGATCAATATTGGAGGAGATTGGTAAACTCTTTACTGTTCGAGATGCGTATACTATTTTTTATACGGCCATTATATGAGTACAGGGGTGTTAACTAACAAAATATCTCGAAATTATTAAAATTATTGTTCTATCGTATCTCAAACTAAGTAGGTCTTGTCGTTACCATGGATACGCTTGTATATTTATTTTTAAATGTCAATATATTTGTCAAACGAGTGAGTATTAGCATGAGTGAATCAGAAAACGAAAATAATTCAGATATTGAAGAGGTTTTGGAGTACCGGATGTTCTTCAGTGATTCCTGAAAAATTTAAAGAACGTTACGAAAACACATATAATAGTTTCAAAAAGTGGTTTAAAGGGAATTATGGAAAGAGCATAAATGAAAACTTCTTGTTGGTATATTTTTAATAGAAGCACCAGAAGAAACATTTGAGATTCATAAGGTACGTTAATATTAATTTTTAGTAGTATACAAACTTATATCCAATTTCTAAACATTTGTAGGTCGCAATGATATTAGGCGTTTCGTATTTTTTTCACAACAAATAATATAATTTACTTACCGTTCAGTCTTGTCAAAACCGGAACAGTATGTAATTACTTACCGACGCGTTTTTGCTTGGCAACCAGTGAATATAACATGCTGCTCTAAAACTAAGTATGGTAGTCAATCGTAACGTGTAAATTTCATAGTTTATCTTTTGTAGAGCGTCTGGACCATAAATACGTACATATAGGAACGTATTTCCATTAAAAGTGAATTCTGCTAGGAGAAGGAGCTTCCAGAAATTTTCCAAGTAACATTTTCAGCGAAATTGCAATTTCTCCAAGCCTGGCCCTACGTTATAAGAACTTTAATTGGGCTTTACTGTAAACCGTGGCAATTTACTCGAATATCATTAATTCGGCAAAGGTGGCTGATAATTACCGGATCCATTAGGACAAATATATTGATAGCAATTACCGTGAAGTCTTAAAGACCTGATGTATCAGCAGGAGAGAATTCGAGGGGTGGCAATAGGTGTCAGAGACGAATTACTATGAACCCCCACTGACGTGGCCAGGGTACCTAACACACAAACACACACACACAGATATACTTCGAGGGGGTAGCCGTCACACGGCATGACAAGCGTGGGAAGGGAGGTCAACGTGATGAATTGTCAGAAATTGGTGTTAGGTCAGAGAACTGCTGCGCCAGCCGAGCGCACCGTGGTTGGCTTTTATCCGTCTATTCGTCCTGCTGAACAGTGGCGTAACTCTCCGTGTCTGCCAGCGTTTGGAATAGAAGTTATTTAATATGGAAACGACATAATTTCAGGCCATACTTAGCCAGTGTAGTCGACAGGGTGATCAGAACTTATCTAAAAAAATTTTTGAATGTACAGGATAGTTACAAATCCAATTTTGTAAAAATAAAATCAAAAAGTGCAATTCAAAAATGATTTAAAAATACACTTCTGCATGGCACTGGAAACTGATCCACTGTAAAACCTGATTAGGCGTATAGCCTTGTCCTTCAGATTTTGATTTAAATTATTAATGGCGGGAAAGTGTCAACTTTTCGCGAATTTTGCAAAACAGGAATATTATTACTATTTTCATCATTATGTGGAATTAGTAAGTTTAACTTGAGCTTCTGACTACCAGTCAATGACAATTTTATTATGAACATGACAGAAAATATTGCAGTTGGCGAGATTGGCTAAAAGTTGAAACTTTTCCCGCCATTAAATAATTCGCGCGAATTTCACGTCCATGAGGGCAAGGCTTAATCGGCAACCGGACAAAAAATTGAAAGAAATTCCCAAGGGAAGAAATAAATTACATTTTACAACACCTATTTTAATGCAGCAAATTCAACTATTTTTACCCCTATTGTTATTAATTAGTAATAGAATTAATTTGTTGTTTTAATTAGTAAAATAGTTTGACATACTTGATGTTAGAACCAAATTTTGGGCCCGTCTTACCCAGTTTCTATAAATTAACACAAATGTTTCTGCTTCTTTTTCATTTTGAACTTGTAACTTATGGGCAGCAGCTGTGATACGTTTGTGTAAATCACCAATAGTGTTCACTTCGGTGCAATATACTTTATTTTTTTTAATATCAATATAAGTGATTTGGCATATCTTTACCGGGAAATCGTTCTGCTTAAGCATTTTCACTTCACCATAAATTAAAATGAAACCCATCAACTGTGAGTTGGTATAAGTAAGCCATTTTTCATAAGTAGTCGGATATTTGAAATCCCCTGGCTAGATACAGTAGCCCAGCGATGTAAGATTAATAGTATTAGAACTTCAATATTTTTTTTCTCGGAAACTATAAGGATTTTATCAAAAAAAAATATATACGATATTGAGTCCATTTTTCATGACGCATCTATTTTCGAATTTTTTTAGATAAGTTCTGAGTCACCCTGTATAGTACCACAAAGTCAGTCAGTCACATTTAAAACATCTCTGCATTATTTGTGGACAAAAGCTTTGTTTTTTCATGTCATTTTTCCATATGCTACTTTTTTTTCTTTTGTTCAATATTAACTTCTTGGATAATCTGCCGTTCATTATTCCGTTTTCCAGTCCAAATTTTTTTCTTGACTATGTATGTTAGGGATTTTAGATGGACCTTTGTTTCACAAAATGTAAGTACTAAAATTATTGTGATGTTAAATTGATATTGACCTGCTGGAGTTTTCCACTCGACTTTCTACAATTTCCATTAAAAAATATTAACAACAATTATGTCTAGAGATATTTGTTTTTATTGGCATTACAGAATTTACCACGCATATTTAAGACAAAATACTTGCAAATTGAGCGAAAACTTTTGGACTGTAAAACGACTTTAACAAATGTGATTATATTTAGTACCTGTCTTATTTTATAAAATATTTTAAGAAGCAAGTCATGTTAAATACACTTTATAGGAATTAATTAGTATTTATTTTTGAAATGTTAACACGAATATTATATTGTAACCTCTATGTTGACTTAGATTTGATTCACGTCATGTAGAAAAAAATATGTCACCACTTGATTACACGATGAATAAACTGTCAACTATTTACTTTGACGTTTCTCTCGCGCATTCGGCTGCTCAATATGAACTGAACTTAGAACTGAACTACGACGGCGGAACCGATCCACATAAATATTTTTAGAGTTCTCAAAGTTTCTGCGGTCTCGAGAACGTATCGAGAAACAAATCGAATATATCCTGGAATGTTCTAGAAGACGTCAAAAGGTATTACAAAAATTATAAATTCGAACTCAAACAGAAACATAATTAACAAACTAAAAAGGTAGGTGAGCTCCTGTAACAATGTTACTGGTGCTTTTTATTATTCATGCTATGATTTTAACCATACGCCAGTGGCCTATCCAAACACGGTACTATTTCTCTTTCAACTAATATTGTTTCAAAGAACTTATCTTACTTAAAATTAATAATTTCGTCAAAAGTTTTTCTACTTTATATTTAAATTTCTCTACTTTATTTTCTCAGCACAGTACCAGTTTTGTGTCAAATTGGAGGTTACTTTTAAATTGAATAGAAGAGATTTATTGTCGTAACCAGTTAATCACCCACATTTCTTTTAATGTTTGGTTTGAAACTGTCTAATCAAGGGTTTAGCTTGCTTAATTTAATTTTAAAATAAATCTAATTAATAAATAAGCGAATATTACACTGGTAAACATTTTAAAATAAATATTAACCATTAAAACCATAACAATCGGTTCACAAAGCAAATCCAACTTATAATGAATTAATAACACTATTCATTGAGTAATGTGCACCTTGGATATTTGCTAGCTAAGTAATTGTTTTATAGGTAGCACTGAGTAACACTGAAATGAGTTAGCTTACTAGTTCGTGCGTTATTACAATCACAAAATTGAGTTATATCAAAATGTTTCCTTGCTTTTCTGATATGTTTGTACTCACACATATTTTGGTTTCTAATTGACAATAGTGTTGAAACTCATTTCTTTATAAAAGGTTAAATTTTCTCACAATTCAGTACTAAAATAATTCGTAAGTTATAAATGAATTCGAATTTACAGTCTTATTTCTACTATATGTATAGTAAATTATACATAGAATACAGTGTGAAGAACATACTAGGTTATTATCATATTATCAAATCAGTACACTGAAGATGGTAATCTTATTACTACTGTTTTTATGTAAATTAATTTTAGTGTTTTTTTATAATTAACACAAGCAGGCTAAAATCAATATGGAATTTTTGTGTGTTTTTTAAGTAGATATATCGTGTATTCATTAAATTAAATTGTAAATGCAGTAAATCCTACGTCAATTTATTTGAGCTACGCCTATGGGTGTGTTCAATTAATGGCCGAGATTTGTTTAAAGCAGACAATTTAATTCCTACAAAATTTAAGGGGTCGTCTCCGTACCTATTTATAATGCTTAATTTAATACGTGTTCGGAAAATTAATATTCCGATTCCAAATTACAATCCCTTTGTACAAATGAGAACTAATACTCACCGATGACGTATATTTAAAAAACATGCTAGTATTAGAAATACTTAGTTTCATGACGTAGGTAGCTAATGCTATGAGATAAATTAAATGTCTTATTTAAATTTTTATATTCGTTCTTATATTTTTACAAGCAAGCAACTATACTGCATATGTCTGTGATTTATCAAAAAAAAAAAAAAAAATTCAGAACTATACCAATATTATAAAAATCACACAATATAATTTTGAGGGAAATTAAAAATTTTAAAATATTTGTAAATCCAATTTTTAAATAAATAAGAAGTAAACGGATTGTGACTGTATGTATTAAAATATGTTTAATTAGTATGCCGAAAGTTCGAAATTGAGCACCTATTTATTAACTTTATTAGGTCAAAAATAAAAGGAAATTAAAACTAGGTGTGTAAACAAATAGATATAGTTGCGGCAAGAATTCAGATGACTTACATCGGCTGACGTCAGGCAATTGTTATTATTATCAACCTAATTTTCGATAGTTTGTTAAAAATATCAACATCATAATTTGTTGTAGTTTAATATAATGTTAATATTACAAAAATTTAGTGTAGTATATAGTTTTATTATTATCAGTTTGTTAAATATTTTGATGAAAATATAATGAATTATATGTATTGTTTGTATAACGTAAATCGTTTGCATTCTTGCTGCAACTATTTATAAAAAAATACATGTTCCTATGTTCAATGGGTTTTGATTTTGATGTCCTGCAAGAAGGTGCCTCATATGTTGTATAATTATGATCAAACGTGCTTGAAGCTACTGTTAATGGAGAAAATACGATGGGAAAGTTTCTATATTAAAAATGAATCTACAGAGCCCGCGATTGTTTATAATTTATCCACATTTTTTCAGCAAATCCGCTCTATTGCAAATAACTACTTATATCTATAGAACAGTATAAGCAATGGTTTGACGTTCGATTTCAATAAATTTGCATTTTTGCATTACCTCGTACACAATTTTTTATCATATTTTCAAAAATATGAGGAGTATATAAGATTTTTCCCTAAAATTACATTGGCATACATTTATGATTTTCTATACCAGCTCTCCTTAGGACTGTAACATTAGTCCTGCAAAATTTGGCACCAACACACGAAACAAATATGACAAAACACAAATGAACATATACGATTGAAATAATGTTTTGTGCCGCTACTGACTAAAATTGGAAGAGAAAAGAACAGCGTACGTTAATTACGTTTTGTTTATCGCATCAATTGGGAGTTATTATTCTGATTGTTAGATTATTTAAGTAGGCGGTTGTCATACTAATCTGTCATTAGATCTTTTGTAACTTTCCTTCTTACTGCGGCACAATCAACATTCCGACATCCAAAACATGCTTGTAGCATGTCAACATAAGTAAGTTTTTGCTACAATTCTTAGTTAGTATAATTATTGTAAAAATACAATTTTTAACTACCAAAACTATGGAAGCACAACTTTTTATATTGTAAGGGATGTATTGTATCTAAGAATCAGCACAACGCAATAGAATGATAAACACATTTCAATTATTCCAAGTTTGGCTCTGATAAAGTACATCTCATTGGCCATCCTTCTCTAGTGCAGATAATTTCTCCGTAACGTTAGTCGTACCTTATTAAGGGGCGTACTTGAGCATAACTTAGGTATATTACAAACAAGTAGGTAGGGCTCAGAGGTATATGTCAGATTTTAACAACGTTTTATTGCCTACTTCGCCTTCCGAAAACGATTCTATTATATTTTATTATTTCAATGGGAGGACCTCCTTTTTTATTTCATCTTATATAAAAAAGGTATGTAAATAACAGACCATCGTTGAAATGTTTATTTTCTTATACTTACTTATTAAAATAACTCGGCACAATTACTGTTTACTCAAGAAAAGTGCAATGTTTGCAGCAAACTCAATGCATTTAATTAAGACTCCTTTGATAGCAGCATCTTGGGCTAATGTTCTTGTTAATCGAAATCCCTAATTATGCAGAGCTGTCTTGACAGGAATTCAATATATTAATATTACAATTACAGTTTGTGCAATTTGCATCAGCTAAGCTCAAAATGTCGCAGCGGCAACAGCAGCAGCAGCACCAGCCGCCGTGTCAGCGCAGCCGAACTTTCTGCTAATCGAAAAGCTACATTAATCATATACAAGCTGCGTCCTCCCTTATCGGCGAAAACTATCAGAATACTAGACTTTGATATAGAGCTATAAATCTGAAAACCATACATTCGCATCGCCCTTTTGTGCTCGATCCGTCGAATTGCATTTTTAAATTTATCTTAAACCACCCGCTTTGTGGCATATTCCACTTTGTTTATTACAGAGAAATTAATTCTCATTTCAAATAGAGAAATTACATTTTCTGTAGGGTCAAACTGGGTAAAAGTGAAACATCAAATGTGGAAGTTGCATAAATTTTCTAATGGTTTGAAATGTATTAGAGGGTAATCTTTCAAACATATTGAAAGGTGAAAACATGTGTCTGAGGGCAATAAACACATAATGAATAAAATGATAACATTAGTAAATTGCCAGGGAATGTAAACAAAACCACGTGACCGAAAACGCGATATAATTGGTGAAACGTCACATGTCGCACAGCGCGGCCATCTTGCTTAGTTATGTTTCCGTAGATATACGTGCAGAGTTACGGTGTTCGTGATATAAATGGGTATTTGTTTCTTTTATTTTTACGTTTTTCGTGGCATTTTTGAACTGTACCGTGAAGGTATGTAGTGTGTGTTTTATGCAAGTTTAGTCAGACAATTTGCCACGACTGGCCTATACGGTTATAAACTTAATCGGTGCAAATCCCAAATTTATTAGTGTATAAATACTGGAAGTCAAAGCAAGCAAGTGTGTCTATCTTCCGTTTTTAACATTACAATAATTATTAGTGGTGATGTGTTGAATTTTCGGTTAAGTATTGTAAATGTAACTTATTTATTTGTTTACAGTATAGATCCAGTCTTGGAAATTACAGCCAAAATCCTATTGGCTACATTGAGGTTAAAAGAGATGGCAAACTTTGCGCAGTATAGGAAAAAATTCAGAATATTGTGTTTATTCATTGTTACTATTAAATTGTTCTTACATAAAATAATAACTTTTAAAAAGGATTTGCAAGACACATTATTTTGCTATTTTATCCCCACATTTTGACAATTGTGTTGATATATTTATAAATAATAGTGAACAATATAATGCTAAGTACATGTATATATACTGTTTTTGTAACTTTACCTCATGGATCTAGGTTTTTTACACTTTTAGATTTCCCTACTATTTTTAATAGGTGCTATCAACTAAATTACGCCAAGTGTTCGGTAAAGACCTGGAGCAATAATGGAACAGCCGTAAGAAAAATTTGAAACAGTTGCTGGAGAATTATAAAATATAATTTATGGTCAAATTCTTTAAAATAAGTATTATGTAACGTAATTATTACGTAAATTTTGCAAAATTCATAAAAAAGTAAACCGTATATTGAGTAAGATAGAACTCGATCTGCTGAAACTTGAAAAAAGAATGATTTTATTCAGTGGAACAAAGAACAGTACAGATTTAACCGTCATATGCAATTCTAATAAAATCGAAATAATGGGTTTCAAATACACTAACACCGATAAAGATAAATGCATAAAAATTTCAGAAGATATATTTCCTTTATTACAAAAAACGAGAAACGAGATTTACATTTTCCCATTGACTGGTTAAAAGTAAAACATATTTTAAAATTTTTTAAGTACCCATGAATACAATGTTGCCTCTATTCTCTGGGATAAGTTATTATTATTATTATTATTATTAATAAACAGGAGCAAAACATAATACAAAGATGATGTGCATGTTACAATTAAAATAGCGCAAAAGAGGTTCGAATTTATTGTATAAAAATATAATACAGGTAGTAAATTAATCGGTTAATCGGTATAATTCTGCAGTGTTTGTCTTAATAAGTTTATAAAGTGTGTAATTATTTAAAAAAAATGTAATGATAGTTTATGTTGGGATTGTTATAATAATATAAATTCCAGCGTACCATTAGACAAGTGCAGAAGACAGACAGTGAACCCATCATCAACACAAGGCACGGGATCTGCAGTCATTAATCAGACGAATCATGGCAACGCCCTCATAAACGGGGACAGTGAAATAATCATTGAAGGATAAGCCCCAACCAAAGACAACTGCATGCTGAAACAATTAAACCCAAATATATTTTGCACAGCTTTATAAATATTAAAATAAATTTCTCCTCTATCAAAATATGTATCTATATGAAAAATTTCTAAAGAAGATAAATTTATTGTGTTTTCGACAACAATCATATATTTACCGAAAAAAGTTATAAATAAGTTATCTATAACTATCATATTATAATGACTGTGATTTGACACTGTTTCGAATGCCATAATGCCATACATTATCTATCCCACATGTGCTTTTTTAAATTTATTAACTCAATTCGATAAGGACATTGTAAATTAAATTAGACTCAAATTGAACACTTATTAAATAAACGAAATATGTAAGATCATATCAGAACTTTTTTATTAAATATATTAACAGTAAAATCTATACAATTAGATAAATTAATACAATACGCTGACATGCAAATATAATTTTTAGATATTGCTGGAATAACTTTGAATGTTGAGAGAATATTTTCGGCTTCCAAGGGAATATTCTCGCCTTCGCCTGTAATTTTCATAGCCGTTTGTTTCTTGTTTTCAGTAGAAGTTTCGATCTAACCTGCAGTGACACCAGCCACCATATCTTTCTATAATCAAATGATTTACTTAACAATCAGCTAAAAAGGAGGTTGAAGATCGCGGAAAACAATGATCAGTATACGCATTTGTATTAGGCAGTTTAAGAAATCGTGCAATCAGTTTTGGTATATTTTCCAATGGGTTGTTTGGTATATTTACCAGCTTTATATCTAACAAAGAAGTGAATATGCACAGTTTTCAGTGCCTAATTTGACATATATTCTTATTAGTTCTACTAAATTCAAGCCATCAATACTTTCAGATGTTCTCTAGATGTGTCGTTCTTCTGGAACGACATTGGAAACAACACTAGAGTAGTGTATAGTAGGTAGTGGGTATCGTTGGTGAAATAACGTTGCAGATTTAAGAAGGAAGAAAGAAAATTAAATATAGACTGACCAGGTACACTGCATCCACAGAAATCAATATGGCATGTGTGGAAGGGATGCTTAGAGATAATTGCCGATTTTTTGTCAGTTTCATAGTATTGCACCCAAACTAGGTTGCAGCAATGAGCCGGGAGAATTTTTTCGGATTGATAATTTTGAAGCGTATTCTTCCTTACGTTACACCATTTCATATATTCAAAGTAAGTTTTCTCGCGTTTAAAACTGACTACTAAAACGTCAAATGAATTATCAATATGTCATGCCTGGTATTGTAGACGTTTTCAGTCAATACTTACTCACCATAAATACATAATAAATAATTAGATATGTATTTCTTTTAAAACAATAATAGTTATCATTTATTTTATAGTTATTTATTGTATAAGCAGCATATTTTATCCACGTAATAATGTTTAATATTCTTGAGTGGATAAAAGGCAATTAAAACACGAATACAATACAGAATTTTATCCATAATCACATCACAATCGTATTTGTGGAATCAGAATTATTGGAATTTAATAAAAAAATATGCACTTGATATTTCTTAATACTCGGTGAAACGCAAACTTGATATTAAAATGAAAAAGTAAAATATAGTTGTTTCTTACAAGAGGCATCCGTAACTTTTGCAAATTTTTCACAAACTTCGGCAGATGTTATACGTTTCAAATCTGATGGCAACAATGGTGCAAGGCTTGTTATTAACGAAAAGGGAGTTAAATATGATAAATCAAAAAAAGAAAACGAAATATGTATTACTATAAATGTTAATAAGTAAATAAATTCAATTTAATTTATTATAAATTTCTTATTTTTTCCTTATTCTACCAGTAAAATAAAGTTACTTTATTCCACTAATGGATAAACTATCACGTTAAACGGTTCATATGTGTGGATAAAAGTCCGATTATAAGGCGATTGCGGACAGAATATTTAATATATTAATCATGCATAAAATTTTGTATGCATTTCTGGCATAACTGGTTTTTATGATGCAAAGGCATTTTTCTAGCCCTCGCGCTAAACGCGGCTTTGAAATAGCACTGGAACCATAAAAACCTTATAATGCCCTTAATACATAAATAACTATTATAATTTCTCGTCCAAATAAATGTCACTTAATAAATTATAAACACGTATCGCACTGACATGTCGACTGCGTTGACACCTGTATGCTTGTCCGATGGAAATCCGAAATCATTCCTCGTACATGAAGACTGCGTTGTTAGTTTGTATTGTACTTTACTATCTGTGAGGGAGCAAGGGTTGGCAGGTGTCGTATCATGTTCATGTTTAATTAAGGGACGGGACGGGGCTAAGCGGGACGATGTAGAATCGATTGCTCTCATCCCTGAGGATTGCCAGACGAGCAATTACGCAATCTGTGCTGACGTAATTGATAATCAAGCAGCACTTGGCTATGGGGTGTTTCAACGAGTGCTCCATACTTGCTAGTTCCGTAAATGACTGGATTTTTTTTATTAATTTATAATTAATGGGGGCTTGCAAAATATTTTACTATAAAAAATCCATTATTTTAATTTCCGTGTACTGTGAAACAGATAATTACATTATTACAATAAATATGTAAATATGTAATGTTTCAATTGAAATGTTATTTTACTTCGTATTTCTCGCCATAAAGTGATCAAATTTGTGGTGTTTTTAAGTACAGAACTCTCGAAAAATAAAACAAAAGTGATATCAAAAATAAAATTCTTGATGTTTATTTATCCACTTTTGCTGTTTACATTCTCCTCAAATAAAAAAAGCATTGAAAAATAGTTTGAAAGATGCACGCTATTTTGCTATTCTAACCCTACATTTTAACAATTGCAGAGTAGAAATTGCGACCTATGCAAACTGCAAAAAAACTTAACAGATAAACTTGAAAATTTAAAGTAAACATCAAAATAAAATGATATTTATTGAGTATTTATTTTTCGTTGTCACGTAGTATATTTTGAAATTTCTATTTCTAAAAATTTATTGGTTAGACTGCTTTCGGTCCTTATTCCTATATTCGTTTTACTTCGGTGCATTTGATTATTCGCAGGTGGCATGAGATAACATTCCTGTTATTTCCTAAGCTCTATACAGGGACTTACATTAGTCAAAATTTGATGGTTAAAAAGATACAGGGTGTCAAAATTCAAATTTTATTTTCTATATTTGTCGTTAGAAGTAACTGGTTTTGAAATAATCCTATTTGAAATATTCAGTGTACCTACACTGAGAAAAACTCTCCAAGTAAACTAAATACAGTTTTCATTGTTACGAATGTTTGTTTTCTAATAATGTTCAGTAGCAGTTGTACAGTTGCCACTGAAAATACAGCAAAATATTACTTGTTATTCAGAATGGTATATTACGCAAAGTTGCAAGATCGGCATGGTTTGATGAAACCGAATTTTCAACAATGATTTCATCGAAGCACAAAGATTTTATCAAAGCAGAGCTGTATTATTTAGTTCTTAAATGTTTAAAATTACTTATATTTCTAGAAAACACTATTTAAAGAATACAGGGACCTCAAGTACTTTTGACTTTAATTTTAAAAATGCAATTTTATTGTAAAATTACTGAGACTGTATGTATGAACATGTAAAAATGATCGGAATATATTACATAAATTGTTAAATTAAAGCAATCATAGCTATATTTTAGCAGATGTATATATAAAAACAACTAAATTGTGCCTTTATTTAAAAGCAGAATAATAATGCATAAAATATAAAATAATTTGAAACTTCTAACACAATTATATTTGTTTGTTTATTTAGGTACATATATCTATCAATATCTATTGTAAACATGATACATAAATGAGAGATGATAATTAATGTTTAACATTTAATTTTCGAGTTGCCCATAGATCGTTTTTCAGAACGACTTCTAAGAAAATATTATGACAATGGATTTTGCTAATCATGTAAGGATATATCCTTAATGAAAGGCTACTTATATTTGGATTATGGTTGACAACCAATTAATATCGCAGCGAGTTCAGCTCTAATAGCTATAGGTCAGGAGCAGTAATAGTGATTTCATAATGGACGCTAAGCAAAAGAAGCAAACAATTTAAAAAGTAATTTAATCCTTAATCTTGAAGTCCAATATCCCTTATAACCTTTACACGAGAAAATAAAAGCACGTTCGTCGTCGGCCGGCTCGTATAATCCTCCATTACCCTTTCTATTACCATCAGAAAGGTTCTGAAACAAAAGGACGATAATCCAGCGGCGGCGCCAGTGTCGGCCGATAACAGTAATCAGTAGCAGTAATAGTAGAAAGCGGATCCTGCGAGAGTCATCCTGCATCGCGAGCTCTGATTATAATGGCCCAGTATTTATCAAGTGTAATGTGTAATCATCCTTGTGGTTAACTGATTAGGTTATTCCGGAGCCTTGAATCATGGCTCCTGTAATTTATAATGCCATTCTATCTAATTTAACGTTGCGGTTTTGCGATGGAACCTATTTTAATGGCTTTTCAGTTTTAGTTAATACGTGTACGTTTATTACAAACTCAAGTGACTTGATTACCCTAAATTACCGTGATTTATCTCTTAAACGAACGAATACTGACGGTATTTCCTCTAATTAAAATTTAATCAATAGAGTTTTTGTATACCCTGTTCATAATATGTCGAACGTGGTAGGGCCATTAATCATACTTCAATTCACTTTATACTTGACTACCAAATCAAAGCAGTAGTTTTTGTAGCGGCGGAAGGTGCCTCTTAATCGAACGTTTCACTTGCAGTTAAAAACAAAATTTTATTAATGGAGAGGGATGTGTGCGTATACTTCTGCTCTCTGCTGGAAATTGAACAATTGCTGCAAATTGAACTTTTCGGAGCCAGAAATACTAAGTAGAGATAAACATGTCACCGAATTCTACAGTTATCCCGAATGAATAATATGCATAAAAATTGAAGGTATATTGTACGACCGATTTTAATAGGGATCATTCATATAAAAAAAAATTATCTATGCAGTTACGACAGAGGAGAGGGGATGGTATCATGTATTATTTAGTTCCAAATTTTTAATACACATCAACCATAAAGTCAAATGCAAAATGATGGAAACCTAATAGATATCGATGTGTAAATTAGATATTGGAAAGGAACTTATGTGCTTACTTATCAAAAAATTACAAGAGACAAAAAACATTGTAAATTCAGCAGACATTCAGAAAGATTTTTTCCAACAAGAAAGTTAATCCAAAAAAAATAATGATTAATATACAGGGGCTACATTATTTCAACACCTTATGACAGGACGAGGAGAATATAAAATACTCGTCCAGACGAAGTTTTATCAGTCTTTACTTTTTAATTTCTAAAATTAAACTCTAAATTTATCGCACCTTTTAATATAATTTTTCTACATTCATGGAAAAAACAAAACTTTATTGAACTATATTTACTGGAAAAATGGGTTCTTTATCGCACTAGTGCAATAAAATGTTTATTGGACCAGTCTTACCCGGTTTCTACGAACTAACACGTTTCTGGTTCTTGTCCGTTTTAAACTCGTAAGTTATAGGCAACAGCTATGATACGTTCGCGTAAATAATTACTGGTTTCCAGTTCGATCTGATACTCTTCTTTTTTTAAATATCCCCACAAAAGGAATTCCAGATGATTATAATCAGGAGTTGTTGGCGGCCATGGTACCGGTCCTCCTCATCTAAATATTTTGTCGAAAATGAGGGAGAGCACCGTCGTACAAGAACCACATTCGGAGTTGAACAGTTAAGGGCACATCTTCCAGACGTTTAGACAAATCATTTTGAAGGAACTCAAGTTACTAAACCGCATCCATCCGATTTGGTAATATGAGTGGTCCAAATAAGCTGTCATCGACAATTCCTATCCAAACATTTAAGGAAAAACGTTGCTGGAAATGATCAATCGTGTGCGGATTTTCAAATGAATGTTATACATTATACATCGTATTTCATGAAAAAAATATCTTCATCTGTAACTACCACGTCAACTATGAATATGGGATTTTGAACATTCTGTTGCAGGAACTATTTACAAATTCGAATTCGTAGGGGATAATCTCTCATTATTAATGATTGGACACACTGTACATGGTACGGATATAATTGAGCCTTGTATATGATATGCCACACTGTTGATTGGGACGTTCGTTCTACTTGTTGAGCGATTTGTCTGATATTTATTCGAGAATTCTCTTCACAAATCTCTAAAATGTGTTCCTTAGTTGTTGTAATACGCCGTGGATGCCCTGGACCTTCATCCCTTCCACAATTTGGTTGCAAATTTCCGGTGTCATAGCCGCGTTGTATTACCGCGGTAAAAGTACCTACTAAAGCATTTTGTCTTACTTTACAATAAATTAAAACAACGATATTCATCAACTCCGAATTGTTATACACATTAAGCTATTTATGACATTTGAAAAACTAATGTAAACACTATCGGAAAAATGTTAATACTACAACTACAACTTATAATGATAATTTTTTTCTCGGAAACTATAAAGAACTTTTTTACGATAACATTTAGATAGAAGGTGGTAAATAATTCATTGCTAATGGTTTGTTTATATTTTATTATAACTAAAGTAAATTTCTAGAATTTTGATAATGTTATGCCACTATTGAATTTGTAAATAAAGGATATTATGTCGGGTTTTTTAGTTGTGCTATAGGGTTCTATAAACATACGATTGGGTCAAATTTGCCTTAATTAAAATTAAGGGTTTAAGAGACATATGATGAAATTTCTCCCTCATTGCTGATTATTAACATATAAATAGTGATCTAATGTAAATGTTTAGGATTATAATCTTATAATACATCTTAATAAGTAAATAATAAAAATACATATTGGTATACTGAAACTTTAATTTTTACACAACGTATACATAAACATTTTATACTTGTCTCAAGCCTACACAAGTAAAATTATTATAGAAAACATGAAATTACATACATTGTAGTCTTCTAAGTAATTTAAAATGTTAATTTACTAAATAGTACAATACACCATGCGAATTATATACGAAATATTAATTTAAGAAGCACTGCTTAGTATGTAAATCCTAAACCTATTATTTCGTTTCTGTGTATTTAAAAATGTTTGCAAAAGTGTAAAACTTGGTAAGTTCCATATATATTTTGCGGAATGATTCAAGGTTTTATTTAATTGTATGAATATAATCCAACAAAAAGGTATCACATTTAATAAGTCAAATGTTAGGATTGATTAATGTTGTTACATTGTGTCTCCCAATACATTTAAAGTACGAATCTCTTCAACTCGATTTTATACTCATCCCGGGGGAATTTTACAATTTGATTTTCACGGTGATAACACTTGTACATAAATCTTCCGCATCGGAGGTTCACGGGTGTTGAGCAAAACTTTTCAATTGTTTATCGCAGCAATCAATACTTCAACTCCTTCATCTCTGATACAAGCCTTAGTTTTCCGCTCACGCCTGGTAAGTGTTATAAATGACGAAGTTACTGTCCTACTAACTACTGATGTGTCTGTATATGTATGTTTTCTTATGCAAATTATATTGTGATCACAATTTATTGATTCTCTATAATAGCTTGATTTGATATTAACCTTTTTTAAAGCTTAACTTACTACTAGTTAATTCGATTCAAACACACTGAAAAATGCTTACAAATCATGTACAGGGTGATTCTTTATTGACTGGACACAGAGCGTATAGAAGGGTAAAAAATATTATGATGATTTAGGGTTGCCATATTTCTTACAGTTAAATAGTCAATTTTGCTGTTGTTTTATGTACACAAATTTCTAAAAATGAAACACGTACAACAAAAGAAATATCAAAAAGAAAATTCTTGATGTTTTGTTTATTCATTGATACTATTAAATATCCGAAAAAATTGAGAATGTTTAACATACATGTAGAAATGTGGTTATACAAAATAAAAGTAATATACAAAATATTGAATTACACGCCGCTGGAATCTGGTCTAAAGTAATGGAATGACAATGCAAACTGGCGATGTCACATAACGCACGAAGAAAGTGATTAAACCGACACTGGCGCAAAAAATGCGTTTTTACTTTAAAATAAACTTAAACATATATAGATCTGACCAAAGTGACGTGTCTTTATAATTAATAAAATTTTGTTGAAATAATTTTAAAGAATTCCGGTACTTGATCACTATTAGAAACATGAAATTTATAAAAAAATGCTTTAATACAAAAACTGTAGTGTTTTGTGCCTCAACTCACATTTGGGCACGCCTTATCCAATTTTGCCGTACTAAGGCGCATGTTTCTCTTGCCTGCTGTTCTTGTAAACGTAAATTACTTGCGGCAGCTGTGATTCGTTCGTGCAAATCCTCGATGGTTTCCACTACGGTACGGTACACCTCATATTTTAATTAGTCCCACAGAAAGAAGTCAAGAGGAGACTGCGGAGGCCATGCTACTGGTTTACCCCGTCGAATCCACCGTACACTTAATGGAGATAATCTCGACCATAGAGCCGAAAGTGAGGAGGTGCTCCATCATGAAAAAAGCTTCATCTGTAACTAGTACTACATCAGCAATAAATTGTGGAGCAGCAGCATTTTGCTGCAACAGTCACTCGCAAAATATGGGATAAATGAGCTGTAATAAGTGCCACACCGTTGATTGGGATACCCCAAGCACCTGTCTAGCAAACTGCATTGTACTTATTTTCACGGACCACATTCAATGCTTCTTCTTTACACAATCTCGAACACGATTTGCACAAAATTACCAGTATCACCTCCACGTTGCACCACTGCCCTAAAAGTTTCATGATTTGGCGTATGTCGACCGGGAAATCGATTCTCATACGAACACGAAGCTGCCAATTCATTTTGTTTAACTTCACCATAAATAAAAATCATATCTATTCACTCAGAATTGCTGTATACATGAGCCATTTTGAAAATTTTAAAGATTAGCACTCCCACGATAAATAAAACAACACTACTAACCTCTTTCGTTTACCACCTAGAGAGCATATCCCCACTTCAACCCTATTCGTGTAAATTGTGTTATTAATGTTGTGATATACTTTTTATATAAAAATATTTCCATCGATATTTCTCAACAACAATATTTAAAAAATCAAGTACCTAGAGATTACTTGTTTTCTCAAGTAAGTATTTAACGATCATTATTTGACTTAATTCTAAATCAAGTCTGTCAAGTATCTTGAAAATTAAACTGCGAATTTATAATATTTTCTGTTAAAATTTAAAACACATTCAAAAGCTTTTAATATTTATTTAGAAACCGTGTATCTAACAAATTTGTTCAACATTTTTGTATTTGACGGAAACATGATGGAACATATTAGGTACCGTGCTGAAATTTCCGAAATTAGAAGAGGCAGTTAGAACATTTTATTTTAAACTAATTACGTAGCATAAAATATGGCGGGCTGGTAATAAAGTTAAGGATAGGACTAATAATTTCGAGAATATCTAGGATATGTAACGGCGTCGTAATCCGAGACTGATCGTAACTTCCGTAATCAAAATTATAATGAAGTGTGGACGTAGTTTTAGTGGTCGATAACTTTATCTGTTAAACAGTAATATCCCGCTTTTTCGTGCACATTATTGAGAAGATACATTTAATTAAAACTTCTTAAGCTATGCATAGAATATTAATTAAAACGTCTATTGAGCAATTCTTGTCCGGAGAACGCTTAAAGAACAATTGGAATATTTCAGCATACTTTAAATAGCCAAAGACTGCACTTTAATTCCTTTTCATCAAGAAACGTCTATATCAATGACCATTATCATTTGTTACAAGTAACTATAAAAGACACGTGTTTCAAAAACACACGGAGAGAAAGATGTACTAATATCAAGATTAATACACTTATTTCAATCCTAGCTTGGTTTCACTAAAAAATTACTTATTCTTCTGTATTAAGAGTATATACATTCTTCATTTAAGAATAAAAATTACTTTAAATCAAGAAAACTACTATAGTTAATATTAATTATATAAAATTATGTTTGTTGTCTTATTTAAATAAAATGAATTAAATACTTGAGTCAACAATTGTTATTCTCATATAGTTGGAACCTGGGTAGACGTTATGCAACATGAAACTACATCTTTGGGCCACATGCTGAACCTGGCGGTCCACCTGCACACACAACTTTAATGCAATTTGTAATAAATAATACTAAAAATGTGTCTATATAGATTTAGTAATGATCACAAATGTTGTATTAATATCATCTATAAATATTATTATTCTGCACTATAACCGCATTTTAAGTGTTACAGTATGACAGTATTTCAAAATATTAATAATTTTCCATATACATATATATAATTTAAGGAAGAACAATATATTCAATAATTATAATACTCTATTTATATGTTTAGCGAAATATTATTCTTAAAGCAAATTTTAAATTTAGTGTCATTTTAAGAAATAAATGTGTTGAATTAAGTATCACAATGCTTGGCTGTCAAGAATATGTAAATATTTATATCAAATATACTTTACTACTGAATGATATATTATACTTAAATACATATAAAAATTTTTCCGCACAATCAAAAAATGTTACAAATATTATGTACATAACATTCATATGTTTCAGTTAAATTTTGATTTTTATAGCATTAAAAATATGTATTGAATTTAATATATTTTAAGTATATACATCTAGCAAAATTTGTAATAAATTAATAATGATTATACTTAATGCAATAATGTTTAATAATGCAGTCCATCATTTAGTACTTAAATTGATTCCACCCAGCGATTGAAAAATCGTAGATCAGCCAAACTTGTAGAGAAGATTAGGTACCTTCTCTATGGGTATAGTAGTAGTTTGGGTCAATGTAAAGGTTTGATTCTGGTCGACCTTTAACCATTTCCCTTATGATATTTTCCAAAGCTTATTATTATTAATAATCTTATTATTATTATGGCTTACCAACGTAAGTCGTGCAAATGAAACCCACTAAATAATAATATGTTATTCCTAATTCCTCAAACTTCAGGGCTAATACTGATGATTAGAATGGGGAATGGAGACTCTTATTATTATCAGTGCTTCCAACATTACAAATTTTTATTTAACTGAAATCTTGCACTATTTGTACTGTTAGGTCATATTTCATATTATGTGTTGTTTGTTTATTAATATAGTGTTATGTTTAATTGTTGTGTTTTTGTTATTATATTGATTGTTTGTTAATTATCCTTCCTGCATGCCGTTATCTGTTCCTTGTTTCGCTCTTTTCTCCCTTGCTATTTATATCTTCTTTCAAACCTGTTTTGTCTGCTGCTCATCTGGTGCCTTGGTTTGTTTGTTGCTTGACTCTAGACTGAAGTCTATTCCGTAGTTTTCTTTATTGCCTTTTTTAAAATTTTAGTTTTGGTAAATATTTCCTTGATTTTTAATTTTTTGAATTTCACTTTGATATACTTTTAGAGAACTTTCTCTAATTTTGTTATTGGTTTATACTCTATTTTATTGAATTCTTCATGTGGGAGCAAATATTTAACCTAGCCCTTTTTCAACAACAACCTCGTTTTTTACCACTTAAGATATACTACCACAATTTTGCACTTCACTCTTAAATCTAATTATTTACAGTTAATACATACAATTTAGACTGCAACCAATGACATTCAAGCTACTTGATATAATTTAATTTCAACCTTGTTAAATAAATACCCCTGTATATTTCTACAAACAAATGTTCTCTTTTACTTTCCCGTATTTCCCGTTATTTAATTTACATATTATTTCGAATTTAGAAGTTTTGATTTCTAGTTGTCATTCAATTCACACAACTGTCATCTGAATGTAAATGATTTTAATCTGAAATTTCATCAACGTATGCTGTTACTTGATACAATTAACTATTTATAATTGACTTATCCCTTCAAATACAAAATAGTTTCTCTATTTTAATTTATTACAATAGATACATTGTAAATCGGTAGTACCGCACGATATATTCAATAATATAATAGAAATGTTAAAACTGTAAGAAATAGGAGCAGCTGAGAACAATTCCGTATACGGGCGGAAAGGCAGCATCAATAATTACACGAAATCAATAACAAAGATTGCCTCGGAAAGCGATTGTGTGTATTGTAAGAATTTATCATCGACCATTCATCAAAATTTAATAACCCATATTCGTGCGAAATGGAAGTGAAAAGTCAAACGAAAAGGAAATAAGTGTGGGCAGGATGGTGCAATTTCATTTAACGTAGCCGTAGGGCACGAACCATGCGTCTTCTTTAGTAAAACACCGGAAAATGATAACCTTATTGCTTCTTCCAGCGCGCACTCTGTTCCCCAGCGTGTGCACGCCTGATTTATTTTAGCACAAGAAAGGACGTTACATGAGTCCTGCCTGTCCGCGCAATCAATTTATTGAGGTCATTTTTATATACCGTATGCTATGTAACGCGCGGTCGCGTGTTACAATGTGGGGAGACACTATAATCCATTGAAATGGCGTCATTTCGGAGTGCATTTGGATGTAGTGGATAAATCATCCGGCAAATAATGTCAATATCCATACTAATGAAGGTATAGAAATACTTAACCAATATCGACCAACTACGCCATATCAGGATACGAATGTAGTGGAGCGACGAAACTGGAAACACACAGCAAGATTAGCAACAAAAAGAGGTACAAATACGTAGTGAAATAATATCTTTTGACAATTGCCAAATTATTGATAAATATAGAGAATATGTACACTCATTTAATGAAATGAAAGTAATCGAATTTAAATCACGTTATTTCCTATAGCTTTACATATCAAGTCAGGGTGTTTATTAATGAATGAACCATGGCTAGCTTCTTTGGGCGAATAAAGTGATTTAAGTAAACTTGTTTCTCTTCCGTAAGAAGTTACATATGTGTGAGAAAGTTTTTTAAAATACTTTATCGGATCTATAACTTTTTAAGGAAGCAAAGCTGTACGGTAAGTTGACTTGAATGATCTTATTTTCGTCAAAGAAAGCTAGCCTTATAGTACGGCCCACTGTTTCATGAATAACCCGCACTTTGTTCGCAGATCTCAGGGCCACACTTGGCGACGATCTATTTAAATATACGTTCCATCTATTTACCTGCATGGGCTCGATTCTCGAGTTTAGTAGAACACATTCCCTCAGAAACTGTCTCATGTTCATTTTGACGGCATAAAAAGTATTCGAGTATACTCAAATGGTCCTACTTCCTAAAGTTCGCATACATACATTTTAATTATTCACGGATTTCTTCAGTTATTTGCCGTCTTGAAGCAACTGTGACATCATCAGGATATTCAGTAAATAATGCAGTAAATAATGTTTTTTTTTGTTTGCGACAGTTTATTTCCCAGTTAAGGACCTACTGCTGAATGTATGAGGAAAAAAATAGACCGTTTTGCAGAACAATCCGGGATTTCTTGACTTTATGCCGTATAATAGATCTTTTTGATGGCAAAGAAGTATATTTTTCTGAACCCACCTTAAATGTGCCATACATGAAAAATTATATATACCTACTTTAAATATGCCCCATTGACCTCTGTGAACGTTGAATACAAATTTTAAAAACTGAAATGGATTATTAGCGACAAACGCCACATCCTAGCATCTGAATATTTGCCGCAGTTGCTGCTTATTCAATTTTATTCTAGTACTGCATGTAAATAGTTATGTAGTATTTTGTAAATTAATGAACTTCAAATGAATAATCTTGGATATTATAAATTACCAGTACAAGGTATCTTACCTTGCGTTGCGTTTAACTTTTTGTAGGTATAGGTATGTTTGCAGCTTTCTACAAACATTAATAGAGCGTCCTAAGTGCGCTCCTGATAAAGCTATCGTCTGCGAACGAAGTGCGGACTATATTATGCATTTTAGCGACATGTAACAAGTATAGCTTTTTTAAAACTGAAAGAATGTTATTCCAAAATAACTGATTTTCCAAAAAAAAAAAAAAAAAATGTGTGTGTGGAAGAAAAAATACAGTGGCACAGGCACTCAGAACGTCCTGTACATTTAACACAAAAATCAATAAGAAATTTGTGTGTATCATACATTATACCTTTCTTGTACAAAATTTGAACACCTTTATCCAAGAAATAAATAAATTAGCATACAAAATGAAATGAAAAACTACTTTCTCGTGCAAGATAGTACTGAGGAAAGTTGATTTAAATCACTGTAATTTCGTCCAAGAAAGATTATGGCCCATTCTTTAATAGACACCCTGTATAGTAATAATTTATTCACTGGCTATTTGTAGCCTCGTGTTTTTACTATATATAAAAATCTTGCATGAAAATACAATTGCTAATTTACATAAAAAACATGCACATAGATGCATGTTACATGCTGTTGCAAACGGTCACTGATATGTTTCAAGTGAACCACTGATTTATGGTAGCTAATAAACCGGTGAAGTATTGACAGTTGTTGCATATTTTCCATATCTAAAATGCATGTCTAAGTTATTTACATGTTAGAAAGGGTGGCAACAGTGTAAAACCAGTATTCTGCGTGAAAATTTTAATAATTCTAGTCCGTCTGCTCGGTGACGATATTTGGCAATAGCAGATCACGCTCTTGTGTCTATGAAAATAATGGATCAATGGCTAAAGGTCCCTCTTCACGATGGATCACCATGCTGTGCACGATAATGGGCCATTGAATGCATTGACCATTGCTGCTGCCTATACGGCCGTTATAGCCCACCGATATCAAAGTCATTGTCATCGGCCAGCATGGCATACGCCATTCTAGGCAATTGCGCCATCTACACGATGGGCCATCGTGAAGAGGGGTATTAACGTGTGAAAAATACATTTTTTAAAGTAATCCTAATCTGATAGTCACGTTGACCGTCACCATGTGTGTAAAAAAGATATGTAAGGTTTGTTTCAAACGGATGCTGGCGGTTAGAGCGATGTTGAGCAGAGTTGTGTCTGCTTACAGGTATACTTGTATATTGCCATTTTTATGTGATTTTATAATAAGCTTTTAAATTGGAAAACTTCAATTAATTCCTTAACGTCACTGATTCAGCGTATTTATAAAAGGCTTGTGCCAACAGCAGTCAGGAACTAGTTTTAGAAATGTCAGAAATGTTCGTCCACCTACTTCTTGAGTTGCATTCACTGAAAACACATTCACAACTTAACTGATCGAATATTTCTAACAGTTTGAAACCAATTCCTGACTCTTGTTGGAACAGACCCAAAAATTTGCTGGTGAGTCTACGTGTTGAGTATACTCGAGGTTGGCGAGCCATGAATACCATATAAAAGCTAAAATTTAAATAATATTAATCATCTGCACGTCAATGCTTGTTCGAAAGAGTACTAACAGAATTTAGCTCTGTTAAGAAGTTAACAAAAACTGAAATTTTTTTGCAGTGTAGATAGAAAATATTCGTGAATGAGAAAGTTTCACGCTACTTTTTTTAGTTTTATAGAATAATGCTCCTATTTCACGTAATATTTCTCGTCTATTTTTATTTCGAAAGTTTCCAAATGAAAATGCAACAAATAAACAGACCCAGCCTTATTCACCGCGGCTTAACACAAGCTTACCCGCCAGTGTACTCTACGAAACTTTCTATTCAAATTTAGTCCCCGTTTATCTAAATTGGATCCTGATATATAGCAGCTATCACCAGCAGTTGTTATTGAAAGTTTCCAAAGTTATAACTTTTTTCTCTAATTCCTCGAGGAGCGTTAAAATAATCAGTTACTTTTTTGTTGCGGAACTCCGGCCATAACAGTAAAGAATACGCATCGGTTAATGACGTGGCGTTCGGTTAAGGGAAAGCAGGGAGTGATTCTGGTGTCTTGATGGCTCCTGGAGGGCTCATGTTCGAGCGTACCGTTCCGTAAACTCACTGTAAGGCCAATTGCGCCTCTGATAATATACTGACTGATCCTTATTTTAGGTTAGCCTAAGGCGCAAATGATAATAATAACACGATGTGGAATATTTGTCCCTCTGAATGCTGTAAATATGAAGGTAGACATCCCTAATATTCTGTAAATGTACAGAAAAAACATAACCTTTACTAGATCAAGACATCGAAAAGGTATTTCTCAAACATCAAGCTTGATCAGCAAGCTTACGTTTATTTTTTGTAAGACAATATTTAGCTTATGTATATCGCGACAGACCTCATCCGTCAGTACCTTTCATTTAGTGTTAGTGCGAATTTATATATAGATATTACCAGTTGAACCACAGCATAGGTAGACCAGCAGTTTCACTCCATTGTCGGCACTTTGAACTGCTTTCAGTTTCTGCGGTGACCTCGAAATGAGAGTGCGATGGCACATCCGATAGAATTGACAAAATCGGTGATCAGGACCGGAATAAGAAATTTTTATTTGTGCTTGAAAGCGTAGTTATTCCACATGAAAGTTTACGTTATATCTATCCACATTATGTAATAATTCATTATACTATACATCATTTACTGCTACTAACATATAGTGTGGAAATTTGATTTACTTCTTTGGACTCTTTAAAAAAAAAGAGTTTAAAATATATATTATTGTACTAAAAAACATTTTTATTTATTTACTTACTTTTTTGTTATTAGTGATAATTACATTTTTTTTTGGGATTTTTTAAATTTAAAATTTGACGTTTGAAGTTTAGTGGACAAATAATTTATTATGATTTTTTTTCGTCTTCAATGATCTACGTAAACAAGAAGACAAGTATTTTTCAGAACAGAGAAATTATGTTTACATAACTTTTAAAATTGTGAAATTGGAGATAAAAGTGCAGTAAAATGTAAATTTGGAAAAAAATTATTTTTTATTATTTTGTTTTGAGACTTACTCTCATTATAGTGACTATAAGAAATATGATCATCTACGTAATTTTAAGATGAGCCGTCTTGTGCAGGAAACGTTGGAACGGCCTCTTTGCGAAATCTATTGCGCGAATCGTTAGAAAACATATTATTTTAAAAATGTATTTGACATAGTTTGTATGAACTATTACTAATCCTGAGCAGCTTTTCTAATAAATCTCCTCTATTAGAAGCCTCTGCACAGAACTTTGCTCTAAAATAAAAAATTGTATTTGTGAATAATATAAATATGTATATTTTAAACTTCACTTTCATGAGAAATATTTATATTCCAATGTTATACTTAAGAAATAAGTTAATAGGTAAGGCAATAGCAGTAAAATATCATTTATGGTTTGTACAGTATATTGTAGATTACTTATTACTTATTTATGTCTTTAGCAAATTTAAAGAAACTTAAATTACTATTTATATATGATATATTTGAACATCTAACTGCTGCGCAGCGACTCGTTCCTCGATCAGACTCAAAATATTGCTTTAATACGGCTCTGTATAACCGATGTTCGCACTCCCAGTGTTGGATGTAAACTGAGGTCTCTGCAGCTTGAAATGGATGCGCGAGCTGCTATGCGCAACTTATTATTTCGGCCCGAGTGTTTTTACTGGTCTCCCTATACTGTGGTTGAATGTTAGCGGCAATGTAAAAACTACAGCTCTAATAATGGAAATAGACGCGCTGATCATCAGCATCTATGTGAAACGAGTGCTAGTTTCACAGATTTGTCATCCAAAATACGTCCATGTTTGCATTAAAGTTCGTCTGAGGACCAATAACTCAAATTCGATAGTAAGGATAAAAAAATTAAATAAAATTTGAGAAACGCGATGTTAAATAGGATGAGGTAAGTTCCATTTTCAATCGCAAATATTACCTTTAGGATATGACAGAAACAACTAATGACGTCATCAATTATATTATATTATTTTTCTAGAAACATAGGTACCCAAATTTCCCCTATTGAAAAGCTCTCCTTTTTATAATAAACTTTTATTAGAGAAATTTTACTGTATTACTTTTCATTTAAAAGTTATAAGTTATATTGTTTAAACTGCATAAATGTCATTAAGAATAAATAAAAGGATTAAACTCGATAATTATTTAATACAGTTAAAACAAAAGGTGATGATAACAATAACTAAACTTAAAAAATTAGACAAACGCCGTCATACTACATACATATTACAATATATACTCTATATGACCTCCTCTCATTTCAAGACATATCTAATCATCGCCTGACTTCTTTGTGGGCTACGTTTATTAACATTTTATCGTTTAAGTCATTACAAGCGTTTGTGATTTTTAATTTGAAATTAAAAACCTTATTTTTTTTAAACCCTCATAAAAAAATTGAGGGGAGTTAGGTTTGGTGACTTTTCGAGCCACTGAATAGGTCCATTCCAACCCAATCCATTTTTCTGGGAAAGTGTATTTAAATATTGCTACATAATCCTGGCCTTGTGGGGTGGAGCTCCATCGTGCAGAAAGATAGATGCAGAGGCAAACTGTCCAGAAGTGCAGGAAGTTCTTCTTGTAGGAAATTTAGGTAACTCACACTGTTCTAATAACTATCGATGGTGCCGCACCTTACATTTACTTCAAAATGGGTTTGGTTTTGGATTGGAGTTACATTGTGAGGATTTTCAATGGGTCAGTAGTGTTCATTACGCCTGTTTGGCAACCATTACTGACAAACCGACTTTCGTCGCTCTGGATACCTTTCTCGATATAACTCTACAGCTTTTCTTGATTTTTTTTGTGACTCGCCGTAAATTGGCAATATATCTTTTTCTGAAGGAGAAAATATTATGTAAGCGCATAAGTTATACGTTCGACGTTCGTATTGAGTAATGACAAGTATTTTGTGACATTTATGCATTAAACAACGAACATTCAATTATTTCCAACGATTACTTGATCCTTTATCGCTAATGTGATTTTTAGGTAATATTTCTTTTGAGACGCTTTAAGACGATATTGTTTTTAACTTTTAAAAATTGAGCTTATCTCATCTTACATAGAATTGGGAGAAAAGGCAGCATTGAGTGGCCTCCACGACCACCGGATTTATCGCCCCTTGATTTATTTTTGTGGGGATACCTAAAAACTAAAATCTATAGAACACAGCCAGCGTCGACGATGCCGTCAAATCACTCCGGAAATTCTTCATAATGTGCTCGAACGTTTCGAACAAAATCTGTAAAATTTAAAGTCTGTTATAAATAGAATTGTTAGAGCTTTCAAAATAAATATTACTCATCCCCCAATGCCATTTAAATATTTTGGGGTGATGCTTACCCTTGCTTGGGGGTGAAAGTGGCGGAGTCAAAAATACCAGCAATGAATGCCCCCCTTTAATCTAAAATCGACGGGTCTGAGCGTTTTCTATAATCTTGATGCAGTTCCTGAAAATGGCTGTTTCGTTTTCATCTGGCGATCCTGTATATATAAAATTGATGTTATAATTGATCATAATTAAATACTTTTCTCTTTTAGTTTTCGATAAATCTGTCAGACAATTTTAAATGCAATTCTCTATATAAAGAATAAATGAATGAACAAATACTCAACACACACAATCATATCAGTTCCATAGACTTAATCAAGGAATTAAGTCGAGCATGAATTTTTAGAAATGTATGCCTAAAACTATACATTATCGCTCAGATCGCTCTGAGCACGCAAGCTGCTGCTTACTCCTTTATTAAAGCGTGTGTATGTATTTTAATGATTTTATTATTCATGCGTACAACATAAAACGCATTAAACTTTACCGCTCCATGAGCTTCGTTATTATAGACATTGGCACGTCGATAACGGCCTTTAAAGTTATACCCCGAACGTTTATAAACGGTAGACACCTTTATAAAACATTAAAGTCTGTGTTTTGGAGCGCCAGCCGTTCCTTTACGAGTTCTGATTTCCATGTTATGATTGTTACGATGCGCTTTTAACTAAATGTGTTATTTAAGTTCTTAATGTGTTTTGCTGTGCAAGCTGCCTTGAATCTGGATATACATAAAGCAGGTTGCCAGCAGCTTTGTGATCTCGAATGGAAGGCAGAATTTCATCTCGGATATTAAAACATATATTTCTTTTTCTAGATAATCCTTTAGGCTGTCTTCTCTCTACATATGAAAAATAGGTAGTGTAAAAGATTTACGAATACAACTGGCTAAGAAATTTGTAAATTTATTATCACTTTGAATTCTAAGTGTCTTATGGTTAAATACAATTAAATACTATGACTCAGTACAAAAATTTTAACCACGTGCTGAGGGAGGCCTAAAAGACAATAAAAAAATTATTTCAGAATTTTAGCTCGATATTTAAAAAATAAATAAAAAATTTCCTAAGGAAAGTCGGCTCTTATGGTAAGCATTATGGTAAGCATAGACTGAGATGGCTTAAACCCATAGATAAAGCTTACATCTGTTAACAATGTCAACTACCTTGCGGTCGTTTTTTTTTTGAAGTGTTTCTAAATGCAGAAACGACAAAAATTAACATTCTTATTAGTAATAATATTTGATAGATAGGTAGCAGCTAATCTAGTTAGCTCTAATATTTTGCATTCGTTTTTCATTATTTTGTTACAAACTGGTAAAATGTCATTTTCACTCATTAGGTACAACCACTCACTACCTATAAAACACACTTCCCGTAGGTACAGTTAGATAAAATGCCTATTTAATATAAGAAAATCGGACGAAAGAGGCGGGTGATACTAATAGGTAAAGAAAATTTTTAATGCACCCGCGGGAAAAGAACCTAGAAAAACAAACCGGCGAACTATATCGTGGGAAAATATCTATATCCGACGCATATTACTTTATTTAATAACTATAAAACGTTTAAAATTAAAATAAGGCACTAAAAACTGAAGAAGAACGCAAAGCTATAACGTAAACACAGGAATTGAATTATGACATGATAGCGACAACGACCGCTGCATAACCCTTGCTTGCTGGTTGCCTACTCTGACTCTCGCATTGGCGGCGTTAAATAAGGATTTAATATAATATCTAAAAAAAAAATTTTTTTTCGCTTTATAAATAAGTTTGGATTTTTTTTGAAAGGATATTCCGTTAATTCTTAATTTTTTATATACCCTCTTAAAATATTTGTATTTGTCTTTTATTGTAATGTTAATAAATTTTAAGTTTTGCTGGTTGCTAATCGATTTAATTTTCATTAAATAAATACAAAATTAAAATGCATATCTCGAAAACGCAGTTAGATAGTGAAATCAATGAAGTAGACCTTTTCGACATAGAAAAGTCTCTTCTTTCATAATTTTTTAACAATCAGACCCAAATGTCGAAAATAAGAAACTACAGGGTGATTGTATCCATCCATGTGTCCACAACTGGCGCTCTCTATGACGAAAATAGTTGAAAAATTTAGATCTGACATTCTAAAAAACATAATGGTACCAATTTTTTGCTCCAATAAGTCAAAAATAAATTTTCACATTCAACACTTGGTAACTGTTAAATCAGTTACAGTTTACTAAGGCATGGTTGACTAAATCTTATTTTGACGCTTACAATCGACAATACAGTTCATATATGACTCATTGATTATGGGACATTCTGTATAAAATTTTTTGTACAGGGTGTTCAGGGGAAAGGATTGTAATATTCGCTGAAAGAACAAATTACTATTCAAATCAGAAAATAAACAATACCTATACAATAGTTTCTGTTGTGCAAAGTATGGCATATCAACGGAAGGGATTTAACACATAGGTACTTGAAAAATAAATACTATAATATCTGCATATTACCACAGTTTTTTGCATTTTCCTCGAAAACTGCGCTTTACTAACAAATTTACTAAAAGCACCTTTTTGTTTAATATAAAATCTTAAATAATATTTAAAATAGGTTAAAGAATAAAATGTCATCGGAAATGTTGGCAACTAGCGCCCTCTACTTTGTACAGAAAAACTGATAACACCACCAACGTGTTCAACACCACCACAAAACGCACATGTGTCAAGTTTTGATGGAATATGTGGTTCATTAAAAAAAATCCAAAATAAATATATCCAAAATTTGATGTTCTAAAATTATCTTACACACCCTGTATCTCAAAAATGAGCTATATATACGTTTATTAAGCAAGCCAACTTATTTTTTAGTGTTCTAGTCTAGTAGTCTAGTAGTATTGTCATGTCTATTTGAAATCCCCGGTATATAATTTTAATTATATGTTAAAGGTATTGTGTGAAACGGACTACTAGGCAGACTAAATCTTTCGACCAGCACCCCATCTACACCCACTATATTTGACCCATATTTTTTAAGTCTTACCTTATACCGGGTGGTCCAATTTTGAAAGCGGAAACTTTAGAGGCAGACAGAGAACTACAAAATAATATCAGTTTGTATTATAAACTATATTCGAAAAATGCTTCGTTACAAGATACAGTGTGTCAAAATTATTAAAGAAAAATAATATTTTTTACGTAAAAATATGTATCTAGATTACTTATTCAAAGGTACCAAATTTCATTTAAATATATAAAGTAGTTTTAAAGATATTCATAAACTGGGAATTTTTGATAAAAATTTTGACACATCTTTGTAACGAAGCATTTTTCGAATATAGTTTATAATACAAACTGGTATTATTTTGTTGTTCTCTGTCTGCCTCTAAAGTTTCCCCTTTCGAAAGTGGACCACCCTGTATAAGCAGGCTTGTTTTATAAGAATTGTTCGAAATATTTGATATTTCAAAGTAAGTATATGCGATCGTTATTATGATATTTTATAAATTTACCTTGATTTGTACAATATTAAAAACTCGACAAGGAATATATTTTAGACATGAACCCCTCAAAAGCGTATCGCTAACAGGTTATTATTTTGGCCACGTGGCTCTGCCACATGGCGCGAGAAGGGGCGTTTTCTCCCGTATCGATCGCGTTGCAAAATTGGACGCGTAGTGCCCTCTATCGGTCAAAATCGTTACGATCACGGCGTCTCGAGCGTCGCTTTCCAGTTCAGCAACTGTCCGCATGATGGTGCTAACTGTATTGAATTTTCAGGAGGAACACAACAGGTTTTTATGCATAAAACATTACCTGCCGTGGAGTATAATTTAGAGCCACTGGATGCTTTCAGCACTTATTTTATTACAACATTCTCACTGATACTAGACCGCAGAAAAGAAAACCGAATTAAAATTTACGAAATAAAAGTCTTATTTTGTAAGCAGGATTTAAATTGATATGTGCATGGTTTTGTATAAAATTTAGATATTTTATGCTTTACGTATATAATTTGTGGCTTTAATACATAATGTTTTGATTTTACTTCGATTAATCCTTCTAATTATTTACTGTTAGACTTTATCTTCACTATTACACGAAAAAAAGCATTTCCATTTGCCATTTGTAAATTTTTCACATTTGAAACAGAATTGTACTCGAATGTGTCACAATTTGTACATGTAACGAAATTAATTACTTACAATATGGCAGATTATCTCACATTTCTAAACAATATTGTAGTAAAGTTTGTACAAGTTTCTTATCACAACTACAGTAAACAACATTTTCATTTGCTTTGAACACAATATAATCATAAAAGTAGCAAAAACAATAATTACATAGAATTTGTAGATTTCTTCACATTTCCAAATATAAATCTACTCAAGTTTGTTACAATTCGTACATATCTGCTGTCATAATTACACGGAATAACATTTTCATTTGTCGTGAACTATAATATAATCATATAAGTAACGAAAATAATTATATATAATTTGTAGATTTTTTTCACATTTTCAAACAAAATTCTTTTAAAGTTTGTCACGAGTTTTTGTCTTCTGTTACAAATACATAGAAAAATATTCTCATTTGGCATGAACTTATAATATAATCATATAAGTAATGAATATAATTACATACAATCTGTATATTTTTGTATATTACTTATGTTATTTTTCCTATTCATAGTTTTTCACAATTTGTACATGTCTCCTGTCACAAATACAGGGAACAATATTTTCATTAATCGTGAACTATAATTTAGTCATATAAGTAATGAAAAGATTTACATACAATTTGTAAATTTCCGCACAATTCCAAACAAAATTGTACTAAAGTTTGTGACAATTATTTATATATGTCTTCTGTCACAATTATATGCCATGAACTATAATATAATCATATAAGTAATGAAAAGGAAAAGAATTTTATACAGTTTGTAAATTTTCTCACATTTCCAAACAAAATTGTACTAAAGTTTGTTACAAGTGTACTTGTCTTCTATCATAATTACACGGAAAATATTTTTATTTGCCATGAACTTATAATATAATCATGTAATATATATAATGATGATGAAGAACTGTGATGATGCTGCTGAACTTCAGTATAATCCAAATATCATTCGTAAATGGTGCAAGTTAAATAATGTCACTAAATATTAGTAAGTGTCATGTACTGTATTTTTCTACAGAGAAACAATTCTTTTGATTATTCCATTGATCAACCTACGCTTTCTAGATATGATACCTTCTGTGACTTAGGTGTTATATTTGGCAGAACATTGTCCTTTAATAGCCATCTATATTATGTAACTGCAAGGTATTCTAGGTCTCTTGATTTCGTTATAAGGAATAGTAAACTTTTTCCGAATTCTAACAATTTTGTATTCTACTTTTGTCAGGTGCAATTGTGAAGATGCACTATTTGTTTGGTGCCCTAATTATGTGGATGCTCTTGAAAATGCTTAGCGTAAATTTTTAAAATAGATTATTTTTAAAGCCGATGGAATGTATCCCTCTGTTGGGTTCTCTTAATTAGAAATGCTTAATAGATTTGGTCTTGAAACTTTGGAAAATCAACGTACAAAAGCTTATTTATTGCAGTGCCATCTTGAGAATGTTAGACTTTCATGTTCCCAGAATTGGAGCTAGACAATTTAACACGTTTTATTTGCCACCTGTTAGGACAAATATTCTGAGACACTCTCTGTCATGTATTAGTTTTAAATATAATATTGTTCCCTACTGTACTATAAGACATAAAACATGTACTAGTTTTTGTAGACAAAAAGTACCACCTGTAGGTTAGCCCGATCGACACGATCCACTAAATAAACAGTATCTCTCTGAACCTAGTTTCATTCATAACATGGCGCAGCCGGTTGAGAAGTTTCTCCAAAATAATTAATTATTATTAAATATTATTTAAAAGTGATACCAGTTTGTGGACATTATAAAGTATATTAAAAAGACAATTATGAGTGCTGTTTCTGGTTATCGTGGTCTAGCTCCTATGGATTTCTCAGGAAACCTGTCTGAGAATTGGAAGCTATGGAAACAAAAATTTGAAAATTATATGGTGGCATCAGAAATAGGAAAAAAGAATGAAAAAATCCAGATTGCTCAACTTCTACACTATATTGGAGAAGAAGGTTTTAATATATATAATACGTTCACATATGAGAGTGACGAAGACAGAAATAAAGTTTGCGTTGTTATAAAAAAGTTCGACAACCATTTTTTGCCAAAAAGGAATTTATCGTATGAAAGGTTCAAATTTTTTACTCGCAAGCAGCTAATAAACGAGTCAATCGAACAATTTGTGACTGATTTAAAAAATAAAGATAAATGTAAATTTGGTTTATCTGAAATAAATTATATGGGTCATAAAATTACTAAAAATGGATATAGTCCAGATGAAAATAAATTAAAAGCAATAAAAGAAATGCCCCTACCTCAAAATAAAAAAGAAGTACAAAGATTTTTGGGAATGATTACCTATGTTGGAAGATTTATACCAAATTTATCAAATTTAACCTCATCCTTAAGAAATTTAATAAAAAATGATATTATTTTTGAATGGACTAATCATCATACAAAATCATTTAATGAATTAAAAAATCTATTAACAAAACCACCAGTATTACAATATTATGACATAAATAAAGAAGTAGTTATCTCAGTTGATGCTTCAAAAGATGGCGTGGGTGCATGTCTTTTACAAAATAAATTACCTTGTGCTTATGCTTCAAAGGCACTTACAGAAACGCAAACAAGATGGGCACAAATTGAAAAAGAATTATATGCTATTTTTTTTGGATGTGATAGATTTTATGAATATGTTTATGGAAAAAAGTTTATTGTGGAAACTGATCATAAACCATTACTAGGTATTTTTAAGAAACCTCTTGCATCATGTCCAGCTAGACTTCAAAGAATGTTAATTCAATTAAAAAAATATGATTTCGAAATTGTGTACAAACCAGGAAAAGAATTATTTGTTGCAGATACTTTGTCTAGAGCTTATATACAGGATGATAAAAATGTTACTGATTTTGAAAATGATTTGGAAATTTGTGTTATTGATATGAATTTTAATTTAACAAACAAAAAAAGTGAGGAAATATTGAATGCAACACTTGAAGATTCTGAGTTGAAATTATTGAAACAATTTGTAGAAAATGGATGGCCAAATAAAGTTAGTAAAGTTCCTTTAGAAATTCGAAATTATTATAAATGTAAAAATGAAATAACAGAACGTAATGGTTTGTTATTTAAAAGTCAGCAATTAATTATTCCAAAAAAATTAAGAAGAGATATTATAAATAAAATACATTATTGTCATCTTGGCATCCAAAAATGCAAAAAACGAGCAAATAGTTGTTTTTATTGGCCTGGAATGAGTAAACAATTAGAAGATACTATTTTATCTTGTAAAATATGTCTTACACATAGAGTTACTCAACAAAAAGAAACTTTGATACCACATGATATACCATCTATACCGTGGTATAAAATAGGATGCGATATTTTATATTTAGGAAATATAATGTACTTGTTAGTTATAGATTATTATACTAAATGGGTCGAATTAATATTGTTGGATGATAACAGTCATTCTAGAACTATTATTAAACATCTTAAATCAATTTTTAGTCGTTTTGGTATACCAGCAATATTAATATCGGACAATGGACCACAATTTAAATCTGTAGATTTTAAGATATTTTCTGATGAATATGAGTTCACGCATATTACTTCTAGTCCTAACTACCCCCAATCCAATGGGATGGTAGAACGTCAAAAACAGACTTTAAAGAAAATATTATGTAAAGCTATTCAGGACAAAAAAGATTTAGATTTAGTTTTATTAATGTATCGTAATAGTCCTTTAGAATCAGGATTTTCTCCTGCAGAACTTCTCATGTCACGTCACTTAAGAGATATTTTACCTACTACACAAAATTATCTTAAACCTAAACATATACCTTTTCATGAGTATAATCGTAAAATAAAATTGAATCAAAGTAAACAGAAAAAGTATTATGATAAAAATTCCAAAAATAGAAAACCTATTTCAAATAATCAAAATGTAAGATTTCAAAATAAACCTAAATCTAAATGGGAATTTGGTAAAGTTATTAACAGATCTAGAAATCGATCTTATGTTATAAAAAGAAATAATGATACTAGTGTAACAAGAAATCGTAGATTCATTGAACCAATACCAAGTACTAGTAAAGATGTAGATTTAGATGATAGTGACATAATTGAAATTAGTGATAGTGAAAATGAAAATTCCTTGCAGTCGAGTCCTGAAAATATTTTAAATAATAATTCACAACAAAACACAAGATGTGGCAGATTAGTTAAGAAACCAGATAGACTGATTTATTCTTAGTTAGCTAATAGATATTTATTGGTAATTTAGTTAGATTTTAGTTATATATAATTATGTATATTATTTTATAAAAAGGGAGATGTCATGTATTAGTTTTAAATATAATATTGTTCCCTACTGTACTATAAGACATAAAACATGTACTAGTTTTTGTAGACAAAAAGTACCACCTGTAGGTTAGCCCGATCGACACGATCCACTAAATAAACAGTATCTCTCTGAACCTAGTTTCATTCATAACCTCACCTCATAATATGTGTGATTTATATAATGATGTTATCTTGCCTGTAGATTTTACGGATTGGAATATTTCAATTTGCAAAATACTTGTTTTGTAATTGTTGTTGTCTTTATCTAGATATTTAGATGGATTATTTTTCATATTTGTCACATGTGTGTATTGTGTAATTTGCTTTATATATGTTTTTTTGTTAGTTTCCTGTTTTGCTATTCTCTAACTGGGTCTTTGACTTGTTGAATAGTGTAAGTAAAATAAAATATAAGTAACGAATAGAATCACAAACAATCCGTATATTTTTCACATTATCAAACAATATTGTACCAAGTTTATTACAGTTTATACCTGTCGCCTGTCTTTATTTGTACTAAGGTACCAGTACCAAATAAGGCCATGTTAAGCATTGAGCCTCTATTTTTTTGTTAATATTTGACAAAAATGTATCAAACTTAAGAGTATATTAAATTCACTTTATTTAAAACGATAGTATACTTGTAAATTTAAAAAAGTCGAGTTATTCGATTATTTTTAATTCTAATTTAAAAAAAAGTGACAAATGGCCTTGTTAGGAACACTTCCTTCTAATAAAGCCAGTTGACAAACATTGCAAATAAACATCAATAATTATTATTAGGCTGTTTTTAATAACATATATTTCATTGAAACAAAAATATAACTTTCTTCACTAAAAACGATAATACAAATTCTAAAATCAAATATAAAACTTACATATGATACTAACTTGACATTTAATGTGAAACTAAAACAAAATCGAAAAATAAATTTCAGTGTTGACATTCTGGGCAAACAAATTTAGCTTTGTCGCTTTTACACAATCCTGCGTATTCTTCGTGAACGTATTTTAAACAAATAATACAGTGACAGTCTTGAACTTTATCCTGCTGACAAGTGGCTGTATTAGGCACATCTATCTCAAATTATAAAAATTATATGATAGACCAACAACGAAAACTAGGCATGTCCATATATACCGTCACTCTTTGCCGGATACTCAATTGTTCAAACAAAGCCTTCTTCAGACAAAAATATAGATTTACATTCGCATCAAAAATACCATCACACAGCCGGTAAAATGATGATTGATAATGGCGTCTCCCATGATACATTTTAGAAAATAGAAACTATGCAAATTTAGACATATTATGAAACCTGTAAAATTACTGTAAACTTTTTTTTGGTTAAATACATTGGTTTGTCAAAAAGTGACAGTGGCCTTATTTGGAGCTTGGCTTTATTTGGTACAAGTACCTTACAATAATTGTGTAATTTTCGTTTTCGGCGTCTATGAACGATAAGCAAAACACGGGAAATATAGAATTAATTGCTTTCAGAGTAGAGAATGATACTTTGTATTTAATTTTTAATTATTTCTGCGTTATTTACAAGAAGCGCAATCCGGAACATTTCTTTAGATGACAAATATTTTCAGTTAATTTTTGTATTCTTTAGAAATTTTTGTTTTATTAATAAAGAACGTTTAGAGCAAGCTGCGATGTTGCAAAATACATATCCGGCACGCTGTTTGTGGCATGACACAATTGTTAATTGAACATCGAGAGCAGACTTTCGGTCTATGTGTTCCGGATATTGTCTATTCCCTTCATTTAGATTTTTATGACGTTCACAATTTCCGATTTTTCATTAGCGAAAATCAATTTCCAGAATACTGTACTAGCGTGTGACTTTTTGGTTTTATTGAGCGTTCTAATAAAATATTCATATCACCTTGCGTCTTTTAATATAAAATTAAAGTTTGGAAAACTTTTTTATATTTTGATTCAGAATATTATTCTTGTCAAAAGAAATTAGTTGAAAATGTACAGTTTGTGTTACTAGTAAAGACCAAACATACAATATACAGGGTGATTCTGAACTTATCTAAAAAAATATTAATAGTAGGAGGGGGAGTATACAGGGGACTCTTGCAAATGCAATTTTGTAAAGAAAAAATCAAAAAGGGCACTTCAAAAATGATTTAAAAATACACTTCTGCACGACACTGAAAACTGGTCCACTGTAAAACCTGATAAGGGAGCAATCTGCGACCAGACAAAAAATGGAAATAAATGCCCAAGGAAAGAAATATATAACATTTTATGACGCCAATTTTATACAGCAAATTTAACTGCTTTTACCGCTATTGATAATTATTAATTAATATTACAACGTTTTGTTTTACTCGGAAACTATAAGGATTTTATATAAATTTGTTTTACAATACCGACTCCATTTTTCATGATCTATCCCCAAATTCTTTTAGATAAGTTCTGAATGAGCCTGTATTAATGATTAAGTGTTATAGCTGCAATATTATTGCAGAGATTATAAACAATGTAATGTAGCCTGCTTTTTATCTAAATAAACCCTTTTACAGATGTCATTTCTAAAGTAAGATATTTATGTGCGAAGACAATATCGTGTTCAAGATACTTGTAAATAATTTGTCTGCTATATATTAAAGTACATTTACCAAAATCTCATTTTGTTGCTAAGAGGCCACCGCCTGCCTCGCATCATCTCTTATTGCCTGATTCTATTTGAATGTAAGCGATTATTTTGCGCTTATATTCAAATTTACAGTTATTATCAATTATTTTCAGAAACAGTGTATTTAAATTAATAATATAATTCGCCGCTTCTAGAATCTCCCATTTATTTTGTTTATATGTATCAAAAATATGATTTAGGGTAACCTATAAACTAGATATTTAAGTTGGCGCAATCTGCATCGATATCGAAACATTATTACGGGGGTTATTCTGAAACAACTTTCAAGATACCTAAAGAGGCCATTCAGGAGAAAGGTAGCTTTAAGCATATATTTATATGCTGTTAAAGCAGCTTCCGTAGTGGTTTCTACCAACGTATACGTTTATCAGTGAAATGTGCAGCATAGTTTGGTTTGTCAGGCCCTACAAAATACATAATTAAATATAACGTATATTATTTTTTTCTGTCCGTAGTTTTATTTGTATACAGCTGTCCATATTTTTTACTTATGTTCAAGCTTATATTACTCAGTTTCTTTTTTATATAGGTAGTAGTACAGTATAATATAAAATAATATCAAATTTTTCATATGGCTGTTATTTTTTTTATAAAATATTCTTTAATATTCAAGTTTATCTTGAAAATTTTGTATTTGTTTATGTTTGTCACTGTTATGATGTAGTGAAACTCTATTTTCTATTTTGTAATCGTTGCAGTAAGTAAATGAATTAATATTGTGCATTGAAAATACAACTACAACAAATTCTTTTCTACCACTGTTTTATGTGTATAAATCAGTCGAGATTAATTACTATAACAGTTTTGAAATTTCAGTGAAAATTTGTAAGATTTACTGCAACAACGTGATGATGTTTATCAATATATAATGTTCAGATTTGCACATTGGAATTCACAAAAACCACTGTAAAATATTTACTATAAAAATTGAGCAAATATTACTACTCTCTGTAGCTTATTTTGCTCCTAATTTCCAAAATTCAGAGTTGCATACATATCTAAATATATATCAGCAGTAGATATAGTTTCGTGACGTATCATAAATAATAAATTATATGTTGTTATAGTTTAAGGAAACATTACCTTTCAGTTTCAAAACTTGTGTTCTCAACTTACGGGTGTAGTGTTTAGGCGAGGCAGATAATGCCATGCTGCTGAAAATTTAATGTTTTATCTTATAGAAACTATTTAAATTTAAGGCCAGAAGCTTTAAAGTTATTATTCCTGCGAGTATTATAATTTAGAATTTCGTAGGTAAAACCCCCGGAATTGCTGAATGTTCTAATACTCCTTCCCTTTCAAATTATAATGAAAGTAAAATAAAGTTGAACAATGTTTGATTACAAGTAAGAGAATTCCCAAAATGTAAATTGTTGACACTGAATATATATTACAAGGCGCAGGGTTAAGTGCGAAGTCTTGCTAATAAGCAATTTTAATCTTGATTACATTAAGCATCTAAGAGCTTCAGACTAAACTTCCTGCGAAAACCGGGGAACTTTCGTAGATTCTCAGTAAAACTAAAACAAATCCAAAACTTAACAGCGCGGAGCAAGCGGGATGTGTTCAAGCCATCGAAAGTAATGATTTAACTATTACCACTGTTGTTATTTAACTTGTATCTAAATTAAATTGGAACGCAAACAGCCAACTTTAAAGATAAATAACCGAAATTAGCAACTATGGATTAATGTGTATATGTTGCTCAGAACTGCATTAATATTTGCTTTATTCACTTGGGAATTGCTTTAACATAATTGCAATAAACTTTGCTTGGAGTGGGAATACTGCGAAATATATATCACATGCAGCATATCCACCAAGCGCTAAACTTATATCTTATTTTAAATTAACTTATACATATGATAATAATCTCTATACAAAAAATATATTTTCTGTTGTGTATTTATTCATTTAATTATTATTAACTGGATTATTCTGCGTCACTTTGTCGTGTTCGAATATAAAATTTAACTGCTCTAGGTTGCCTCAGTTTGGTCTTTTGCTGCGCTCCTAGTGTTCAAGCAGTGTCCCAACTATCAACAAAGTAACACTAATTGGAACCTGGTAATAGTAACTATTACATAATCGCCACCAAATTTGCTACTTACTAAAGGTAATACAAAGCTATAGTCACTACTACGTATTTTCAGCTACTAATAGTTACTATACAGTTATGTGACGCCTAAATAACTCTCCTGGTTTTGGAGACATCTTAGTGACCAGTGGAATGACCTTTAAGTTTTCATAACTTAAAAGTGGTAAAGGATTGTTGCAGTAACTAACTTATGTTACTAAAATATGACTTTAAAGTTGCAATCACTTTCAAGTACCTTTGATAGTTGCCTCGACGTTCATGGAACCTTAATCATCTGTTTAAAGTCGTGTTTACTTGTAAGTAATATTATTAGTCCAAACAACGTTATCGTTACTTTTAGAATTATTAAGCATTACCACGCACAACTACTACAAAGTGCGTAACGCCTGTCAAACTCGCCATGAATTAAATTTTACTATGTAGTTTTCCAAAATTAAAACGTTCATGTTGTTCGTCATTGTGCAACCTCTTTACTTATTGTATTGTGTCACGTGTGTAGTATACTTTTGGTCTTTGTGAATATATAATTCAGGGATGGCCAAGCTCCTTGATAGACCGAACCATTTTTCAAAATTTGAAATCTTTCGCGAGGCGCAATTAAATACGTATTTAAAAGGTATGCAAAAAACGTATTAAAAAATTTTGAAACACATACGGAGCGATAATAATTTTGAAAAATATAATAGCACAAAAATGAAAAGGGAACTAGGGTAGATTTATCGAGAGCCACAAATAATCCTTCAAAGAGCCGCATGTTGCCCCCCCCCCTCCTGTTATAATAATATATATCATATTTTTACTACTATTAACTTAGTCTAGACATCAAAACTCCATATAAAACTATCTATATGAAATTATAAACTTTGACGTGCAATTAATATCTGGATCAAAATACGTCAAAAAATCCAAAGAACCAAACATGAAACAGGGGTAGCAAGCACGAAATAAAGAAATGTATCTAATAAAAATAATTTGAAAGTTACATATTGACAGTTTCTGTTACGGGAGTTTAAGTATGAATTACTTTGAACTTATGGTTCATAGAGTAATCGACTTCAAAGTAAGAACCTTTCTAATTTACCCATTTCACACTCTCAAGTTTTCTTAACATAAATATTGTGTTTATTACGAGCAGATAACAAATGTATAATTATAAAATATTAGGTATACCTATAGGCAGTGTTTATATATAGTTAGTCAACCGGTTAGTTGTGGACCGTCAGTTAGATGGCGGGACTATAATATGTGCAAAATCTCTTAAACGAGCCCTAGGTAAGGAAGTAAACAAAGTCAGTCTGACTTTGTTTTTAAAATAAAGTCAGTCTGACCCTGTTTACCGACTTCCCTAGGGTTTGTTTAAACATTTTTGCACATATTATAGTCCCGCCATCTAGCCGACATGGTCCACAACTAAGACCGGTTGACTAACTATAATTATATAAACACTGCTATAGGTAACAAAATTATGTGTACTAGATCATTCGTGGTGTAACTTAGCTTAACAAATTTTTAACAATATATTTTCCTGTACTTATATCTCGTTAACTAATAATCCATTATTGTTTACTCGAGGTATAAGTGTCTACATCTTTTGGTACTTGGCTACCCAATGCTGGGCTAGAACAGTCACAAGCAGAGAGCCACCCAGTATACTGTAGGTAGTACTGAAAGCCACCATAGGCGATTACGATATTTGCAAAAGTGAAATTGCTCTGAAAGCTAATGCTCTGACCTGAAATACCTATAACAAACAGTTGCATGCCTATCTAAAATTATTACTGATTTTATAAAAATGTATACTGTCTTTTAATAGGACCGTAACGGCATGTCCTCAAATATTATTTTTTTCAGAAACCCTAAAAAGACTATTATAAACCGGATATGAATGACGGATTAAAAATTATATAACCGAAAAGTTAATTAAAAGCCACAAAGGGAGACGTATAAAAAGTTACACATTTCGGAATAATTAGATAAAGACATAAAGGGAGCGAACTGGGAAAGGGAGATTTTTTTTGTAACGTCAAAGGTCTTTGTAGAAGCACCTAAGTTATAACTATTACGAGTTATCTATTAACCCAATAAATCTCTTTAAAGGTACGAACAGAGAAGCTAATCAAAAGTAATCTTCCAATGACGGAGCTCTGGTGGATTCCAGCGATATTCGGAACAGACAAAGCAGACGAGCTTTTATACCCACGGATCTAATTCGCCCTCAATCCGCTTATGTACCCCTTTTACACCAAAATAGTCTAGTTTAGGTTCTCTGATGTTATTCCTTTTTGTTCATATCAATAATTAATAATCCTTATGCGTCGCCAAACTTGATTGGGGACTAATTTTATTGACTTGACTATTTCACAACTACTGTCATCGAAACTCCAAAAAAATAATCGGCGTACATATTTTGACTATTTTAAAATTAAATTTATTATAAATATTTTTATTTTTTTAACCCACGGTTTTTGGGACTTTTGACGATGTTGCATTGAAAGTAATGTTCCGAAAAACTACAAACAGTTGACCAGCTTTAACCCCTAGTACAAGGTTTTACATTAATAATTACCATTATTTAAAAAATTACAGACTGGTAGTTAAAAATGTTTGCTACTACTATTGCAAATGAGAAATTTCAGGAAACAACTACTAGTCTGTGGGTTAATGCCTCGATCAGCATTATCACCTGAAATACCTATAGCATACAGTCAAAATCATTTGTCTGTGGCACATCCGACATACCGCATTCGAGCTTGTTGGCTCTCATCGTTACGCCACTGGCAAATGATCTCTCGATGGATTTCTAGCTGTTCATGTCTGTCCCACCCAATAGAAATGAACCTGAATACACTTCAACACAATTTATAGTAAATACTACAATTGTGTCTCTGTAGTTTTGGTAATGATGACTAAAAGTGTTGTTTTAATACAATTTACAAATATTGTTATTTTGCACTATACCCGCGTTTTAAATTACAATATAACATTTATTTCAAAATATATCAAAACGTTATGCAATTATGTAAGCACTAATTTATAATAATTCTGTCAGTAGTATTTCTTTCAGTGTAGTTTTACAATTACAGTCGGTTGTGTAATACCCATAAAAATCAGGGAAATACACTTATTACATACATAATGGCATGCACGAAACTTGCACAAATCAGCTACTGAAAGAAATAAAATGAGAGATAACTTCTGTCTTAAAAAATTAATTTTGAATCAAATACATCAATCAGATATCCAGAATATTAAGGAGTGTCAAAGTTTCTAGGCGTGTAATGACAATATCTGCTAGTACCTTGGCCACTGATTGTCATGTTTTTATATACTTACCTAATTTCAGCAAACTTTTACCTGATCATTATATTATAAAACATTCCTAGTAACGTCTCTATTACGTCATGGAAATTGATGGCAGGCATGTTCAAAAATTAATATAGTAAGTAATGATAAATGAACTCTTCTCCTGTAATTTTCAGAAAACTGATCATTTACATTAAAAAACTTGATGGTTTTGAAGAGAAACTTTTAAAATAATGTATTACACAATACCGTTTTCCATTTAAGATTATAAGAGTGAAAGCCACCCTGCTCAGGGATGTAAATTTAAACAATAAGTACATCCGAAAAACATGTTCCTCTTAAAATAAAAATTGACGGGAAGGACCGAGCGTTTTTTTTTTAGTTTTTGCATCAAAACGAAGACAATTTTTTTTGTATAATATCGCTAATAATTTTCATCAGTGTACATTTCAAAAATAAAAATACAACTACACTACATCTGAGTTTCGAAATTGCACACTAATATACAATTAAAAAACGTACAACAACGTTACAATATATTATTAACTGTTGTTAATCCCGACCAAACTAGATCGAAATAGTTGTGCATACCTTTATTGCGATTTCGAACTACAATTTTTTAAATCTAATATTTGCCTAAATGCTACATGACATATTAATTTACCACAGAACTGTATTTTGCGCAAGCTTTTTGAGATATTCGCAACAATCAGTCTTAAAATTTCTTCTACTCTGTTTCGTTAAAAAATATATACGTATATAAAGTTAACAAGACCTTTGAATTGAATTTATGAATATAATACACCGAAAAAAAAAATTTGCTGCCTGTAAAAAAATGTATTTCATTGTTTTGTCTGGCCAAATAAATATTTATTTCCTAATACCAAATTTTTTTTTTTTGAAAAAGCAAAATTATAGTTATTTTGTGTAAAGGAAGCAATTGTTTAAATTAAAAAAACATTATTTCCTTTTCAATGATATACTTCTAGTGTTGATATTTCTATGATAAAACAATATATCAAAGATTATTTTCTCCATTTAAATATTTGCTTATTTAAGTCAACAACTTATTGCTCAGGAATTTCAGGACACAACTGCAGGCTAATAGCCCATCCAGCATTAAATTACTGAAAATTTATAACATATACCGGTTTCGAACTTATTAGCTCTCATCGGTACGCCACAAGTGAGTGGTGAGTTAACTGACTAACTCTGGCTGTTCATGCCTCTCAAACTCGATATACCTGAATACGCAAAATATAGCACAGGTACATCTAGCGGGCACCTATTGACAATTATTTTTTGTTGGTAGATAACAATTCGAATTCCTTTCAGACAAATATTTTTTCGACGATACGACTATATTAATTAAAAGATTACATATTTTTCTTTTCTACATCCCTCAATAAGAAATATGCATCTTAGAATTAAATAAATGCATTATTTGATGCACATGATACACATTAATTTCAATTAAAAATCATTGTTTTATTTAAAAGCGTTATTTTTATACAGATTTCAACAAATAGTTTAGGGAGATGAAAAAATATATTTATTTGAAAATCATTTTTTCAAATGGAATAACTATTTGTTTCGTTTAAACAAATACTCGTCAAAAAAATTAAATTTTCTTACCAAATAAATTAATTTATTTTTGACAAAAAAGTGAGCATTACACAAAAAAATAGTTTGCCGAGAAAAAATTATGTAAATAAATTGAATTGCTTGCTGAAAATACATTTTTTTTCGGTGTAATAAAACGCTCCGGTTAAAGCTTTTCAAGTAATACAATACCATTTTAATACAATAAAAAATGTTACAAAAGCTAATAATAAAGAATATATGGGTAAATATTGTGGGTGCAATTCAACGCTGGTCGGGGCTTTAGTAGAGTAGCAGTAGTAGTAGAGTAGAGAGAGGGTAGCAGAGTAGCTAGTTTCACACAATATTGTTAATACCTAAAAATATATATAAAAAAAAACGATTAAATAAAAGGCACAATTTTTTTTTATTAAAAAAGAAATTAAAATAATTGACAGGTTAAAGTCACTTTTGAACTGTCGTTAATTTCAAATAATTTTAATTTATTGGTATAATAATTTTTATAGTTAGATATTTGACTCAACTTAAAGGCCATCTGAAGAAGCAATCCTAAAAATGGCTTATTAAATCAATACATTTTTTATGTAATAGCAAAGCTACATGAAGCGGGCACCTATTGACAATTATTTTTTGTTTATAGAAAACAATTCGAATTTTTTCTTTCAGAGAAATACTTGTTTCGGCAATACTAGGAAATTGAGTTTTACAAAAATAATTAAAAAATTACATATTTTTTTCTACATTCCTCAATTAAAAATATGTACCTATTGTGTTTGAATTAAATAAACGCATTATTTGATTCGGAATGCACATTCATTTCAATCAAAAATATTTTTTTATTTCAAAGCGTAATTTTTAAACATATTTGAACAAATGTTTTAGGGAAGTGAAAGAAATAATACATTTATTTGAAATTCATTTTTTAAAATTAAGTTTTCATGAGACGTTCAAATTGAGTAATTATTTGTTCCATTTAAACAAATTATTCGTCAAAAAATGAACTTTACGTAGCAAGTAAATCAATTTATTTTTGACAAAAAAGGGGGCATTACATCATCATCATAAAAAATAAAATATTTCCCGAAAATAAATTATCTTTAAATAAATTGAATTGTTTGCTAAAAATATTTTTTTGTTTTCATAGCTTTTCAAGTAACATAATATATATTTTACAGTTTCTACACTACGTCATGCGTTATAAAATTTGCTGCGTTAAGTCGTAATTTATAAGAAACGTTCATATAATTTTTACTTTTAATGAACATTACATCAATATATATTGTTTGGGTGTAATAAAATCTTCAATTATAGCTGTTATGTTAACATATGTGAACTGTTTCTTTACTACATCGTACATCATTCATAAGAAACGTTCATATACCTTTTACTTTTGCGCTTGAAAATTTGTGCACTTTACGTGGCTTATTAATATCGATAAATTTTTCATGTGAAACAAATAGGTCAATCAATTACCGCAGTCAGGTTGTCCAGTCTAATATATTTTTATTGGCCGGCTTCGGACTTCGGGGCGTTCGCAAAAAGCCCACAACTCGGATAGCACTTTCTCTAATTTTAGAAATTAGTTACATTTACGGGTGAACAGGAAAATGGCATTTCAGACAGTCATATATGGGAAAGGTCCATTGTGGCAACCGAAGCGCGGTCTAGAAATTAACTGGAATAAATCAGGCAGGAGATTTGAAAAGCTATTGGCGTCTTAGTAAAGGGATTTGGCTCGACGTCCCAGAATACTAACTGCGAGAGTTCATGACTGGCCCGGAGCGAAATGGCGGGACTTGGCATCCGGAGTCGCTTCGGATGGCGGCCTTCGTCCGGATTAATCAAGAGACCACAAATCTGCGCCGCCCTCATAAAAGCGATTCGCTGGAGAAATGAGATTCCCAGAAACATTGTCCACGCGATGGGTTGAATAAATTGGAATAAATGGAATGTGTAATGCATGTATTTCAACCTCTCAACACCATAATCGATTGCGTTAGACAAATGCTTGAATGCAAATAGTTTTAGTGGAATCAGGTTTGCCGCTTATCGGTAACGCGTGCTTATCGGCGCTGTTTTCTCGCGCTGAGGTCGCACACGGTAGAAACTGTTAAAAGGGGGAAGAGACAAAAATGTATTCGGTAGGTACGTCTTAGGTACTTCCTTGCAAAATGTCATTATCTGACGATGAACTGATCGTTTTGGACAGCTTCTACTGTGTGCAGTCTCACTACGAAAAAACTGCGCGAGTTACCTGTAAGCGGAGACCGCACACAGTAGAAGTTGTTAAAATCGGGAAGAGACAAAAATTTATTCAGGAGTTACGTCTTAGGTACTTCCTTGCAGAATGTCATCATCTAACGATCGTTTCGGATTCTGTAATTACTAAGTCAAACAGAAAATAATTTGGAATACACCCTATTAATCACAATAGAAAAAATTATGGAGAATTAATCATTTATTTAAAATTTAAGAAACGCCAAGGAAAGGTTTTTTCAATGTACAAAGATGACATAAGAAATCTTTCACTGCATCTTAGATAAAGTAATTTATTTTATCGGAAGAAAGACTTATTATTCGTGAGCGGAATACTGTCCTGCGCACAGTCGATTTTGATTTAATAGCATTTACTGAATCGGGCTTAGACTCTACTATTCTAGATCCTGAGTTGGTGTGTACTGATTTTCGGGGTTTGAGGTCTGATCGCAAATTTGATGAAATGGGCGTTACTAGAGGTGGTGGGATATTTATTGCTTTAAATAGTTTATATACGGCTCGGCGTCTGGATTTTAATTGTACTGTGCCCTTTATTGATGTTCTTGGCATAAAAATAAATATGTCAGACTATAAGTCAATTTATATATATGTTGTTTATATACCGCCGGCTACCAATGTTGAATTTTACGATGATTTTTTCCTAGAACTTTTTGCAAGTGATTCTAGCAAGGATACAGATCATCTAATGATAATTGGTGACTTCAATATATCGATATATATTCAACATTTGCAAAATGACAATTATAGTAATAATTACATTGTTTCAATTTTCCAGTTTCGTGAAGTAATTAACTTAACTCGGCATAATCATGTTCTCAATATTAATGAAAGAATTCTAGATTTGGTTTTTAGTAGGAATTTGGTAAGAGTTGATGAATGTTGTGATCCTTTAATGCCTGTCGATAGTTATCATCCTCCATTATCAGTATTTTTGAATTTAAATGTTTAACATAAATCTTTTCCAGTTAACTCATCTGTAAGTTACAATTTTCGTGAGGCGATTTTTTTAAGATTATATGAATATATACAAAATGCAGATTTCACTCCTTTATCATCCTGCGAAAATATAAATATGGCTTTTGATCAGTTTTACTCCATACTAAATTCGCTATTTTTAAATAATGTTCCTCAAACAACATCAAAGAAATCAAAGTATCCCTCTTGGTTTAATCGTCAAATTATTCAGAATATAAAGATTAAATTTAGAATTTGGCGTAAATATAAAAGTACAGGCGATGAATAACATCTACTCGTGTACAAAGAATTAAGAGCTTCTATAAAACAGAATATTGATATTGAGCGTAAGAGGTATACTGCGAAACTTGAAAGTGAATTGAAAAATAATCCACAATTCTTTTGGCACTATATTAATGAGAAAAGAAATTTAAATTGTATCCCTGATTGTATGGTTTATCAAGGTGACAAAATTAGTCAACCGCAGACTATTGTTGACGCTTTTGCTGATTTTTTAAATAATTCTTATCATTTGTCTTCTGAATTTGCTGTTACTGATTATGTTTCTTGTAGTGTTCCTTGCTTGTCCGTGCCTAATATATCCGAAGCGTGTGTAGCTAGAGCACTTAAAAACTTAAACCTAAAAATACTAAGGGTTTTGATAGTATTCCTGCGTTTTTATTGAAAGACTGTGCTACAATTTTAGCTTATCCTCTTTCTATTTTATTTAATTTATCACTTAAATCTGCGACTTTCCCTGACATTTGGAAAAAATCAAAAATTATTCCGGTGTTTAAAAAAGATAATAGAGAAGTTATAGAAAATTATAGAGCTAAGCTAAGTTTTTGAAACAGTTATTTATGAGATACTCTTTAGTCATGTTAAATCTCAAATTAGTATTGATCAGCATGGGTTCATGCCTGGTCGGTCTACAGTTAGTAATTTACTTTGTTTTACTTAGTTTTGTTGTGAAAAACTTGTAAATGGAGGCCAAGTTGACGTCATTTATACCGATTTTTCCAAAGTTTTTAATAGACTGGACCACGGTATTTTTTTGCGTAAATTATCTACTTTTGGATTAAATATAAATTTTTTGAGATTTTTTAAATTTTACTTATACAATAGACGTCTGTCAGTACATAGCCGTGGTTTCAGTTCTGCCGAAATAGAGGCGACTTCAGGAGTACCTCAAGGTTCTGTACTTGGTCCCCTATTGTTTAATGTTTTTATAAATGACATCACATGCGATCTATCTTGCCGCTCATTACTGCATGCTGATGACTTGAAATTATTTACGACAATTGAATTTCTTGAAGACTGTATTTTGCTACAACGTGATATTGCGGTGATTATTCAATGGTGTTCACATAATAACCTATTTCTTAATATTAACAAATGTAATGCCATGATATTTACTAGAAAACTGGCTCCTATTAAATTTGATTACTCATTAAACAACCAGAAACTTAACTCTGTTATGCAATATAAAGATCTGGGGGTGTGCTTTTCATCTAAATTATCATTTACTGATCATATTGACAGCATGGTATTCAAGGCTATCAAGAATTTAGGGTTTATAATACGCAACAGTCATCAGTTTGAAGGGCACGGTACGCTTATAGTATTATTTAATGCATTTGTAAGATCTAAGCTTGAATATGCTTCTGTTATTTGGAATCCTTGCTATGAATGTCATTTAAAAAACATTGAAAGACCCCAAAGACGATTTGCTAAGTACTTATGGTTTAAGTATGATGGGGTATATCCCCCAGTTGGATTTTCTAATGAACAATTGTTATCCCGATTTAATATGTTTGAATTGTCTTTACGTCGTAAATATTACTCCGTAGTTTTTTTGTATAAGTTATTAAATAATTTCGTTGATTGTCCGGAACTTCTTTCTTATATTAAATATTATCACCACCTAATTTAGTAACGCGTTTTCGTTCTTCTATGTTTCATATTCCCACATGCAGGACTAATGCTCTTAATAATGCTCCAATGTTTGTTATGTGTTACAATTATTTCTTAGTGCATAGTACCTCAGATTTATTTTTTTGTAATGTTGAAAATGTTAAAAATGCATTTTTTCATTAATTTATATGTTTGTAAATTTTGTATACCCGATTTTATTTTGTTTGTATATATTTGTTATTACTCGTTTGTTTTTTCCTGTCCTGTAATTGGATTCTGTCTGGACAGTGTATTGCAAATAAATAAATAAGTAAATAAATTATTACTTTGAGGAAAGTAATTTATTTATTTTAGTTTAAAGGAACCTATTTAAGGAAATTCAAATCAATTTTTTTTATAACTACCATTTCAGATGTTTCTACATATTAAATACAAATGCACGTAATAAACATACTTAGTGTGAACAGTTTTCTTAGAACTCTTTTTGCAACACATAATAAAATATATAATAATTGTCCATGTGTAAAAAATAATTCTTATGAAAAGCGTTTATCGTACAAACGTCTCGTAGTCAGAAAGTTTTGCCTAGATTCGCCATAAATTAACTGGTCATGGTTACTATAAATTGTCCTAATTTGTTTATGTATGCAAATAACAAATAAACACTAGAAAAACAAGAGACACTAGCCGCACTGTTACCACTACTACTTATAATAATTTGAGGTTAGCAGCAGGTAATGGATGTAATGTTGTCCTACGTTTCAGTACTGTTACAGTTTTAAGGATTTCTTCTATTGTTTGCTTTATTAATACTGATAAAAAAACAAATAACGTTACTAGAGCTTTTACTTAACCTTAGTTTATAATTTTGTAACATAGTTTTGCTAACTATTGCAGCTGTATTTTTATTTTGGAAATGTATTTGTAGAATTATTAGTTTTAGACACTTTTTTTATAAGAGTTTCTTGATTTTTTTGGTCAGATATACAAGCCACTTTAGTATCGGCACTTATATTCCGTATATTCTGTATATTAATAATGTGGTAGTTTCCAATAACAATTTTTATTAAGGTTGCTGAATATATTATTGCTGATTATACATATATTGGTATAATTTTATTCAAAAGTGAATTTTGAACATCATTTAATGATTTCATTATGCCAGATATGTATTTTTTGTATAGTTGCAAGGTGGCATACAATAAATATCTAAATTATTAAATTAACTTAGCTAAATTTTCTACCAAAAAAAGGCGAAACATAACATATAATCAGCCACATGTATCCAAAGTTAATAAAAATATGCTTTTGAAAACTACTACATTTTAAATATACAGGATGTCTGGAATATAAGTGTCGATACTAAAGAGGGTTTGTATATCTGACCAAAAGAAGCAAAAAATTCTTATGAGAAAAGTGTCTAAAACTAATAGTTCTACAAATACATTTCGAAAATAAAAATATAACTGCAATAGCATGCAAAACTGTGTTATGAAATTACAGACTAATTCACAACTGAGGTTAAGTAAAAGCTCCAGTAACGTAATTTATTTTTTTATCAGTATTAATGAAGTAAACAATAAAAGTCCTCTCAACACCATAATTGATTGCGTTAGACAAATGCTCGAACGCAAATAGTTTCGGTGGAAACTAACGCAGGCCGATACCCATGCATACACGTTATAATTTATTATGGCATATTCGCTCAACGGCAAGTGCTCTCTGAAACTTGTAGCTGTTTAATTCAATTATGTTCACATATAAATTATATTTGTTCGGTAGAGTATCAGTTGAAATTACGAATGTTTTCCATCATCGCGATAAAAATCAAACTGATATCTGGACTGATCGTTCATGTAGTAATAATTGGTTAAATTGTACTTTGGTTGAAACTGTCGACGTTCCATACTGCATATTTCATTGTTTAACATGCAAAAAAAAAATAAACCGTACTTTGCAAATAATTTTATTTTTTGTGTAGAAGTGAATTTAATTGTTTGTTGTTTTATTATGGAATGTGCAATTCCAGTGGATTTATATCACTTTATCAGTTATTAAAAACATGTTATTGATATTAATGTTTATTAGCAATACTTCGCAGGCTTGGGCGTTGGTTTTTGTAACAAGTTACATACAGCTTTTTTTCATCCACTTGCCTGTTTCGGTATTATTGTGTAATATTAGCTAGTTAATTTAAAAAAACAACGTTTTCGTTAAAGTTTATTTTTAAAAACCGTTTGTGAAATATTGCAAGTAAATGAGATTATTACATGTTGCAGCTAGCTCGTGCCTTTCTATTTATAGATATGTGCAAATTTAATAAATCAGTATAAATTAATTCAAATTTATCTTGTGGTTGTTCTTTTTTCATCGGCATGATAACCTGAACAGTTACGTCAAGCAAAATTCGCATTTGGTATTCCATGCGTGAGATATGTAAATGTAACATTATTTAGGCGAGAAATGTATAAGTAGTTACCGAATAATCCTTATTAAACATACATAATAAAGTGAATAATGTTACATTGTCACCATCAACATTACATTAAACTGCGATGTCATCAAGAAGGCCCCTACGGAGGATAGTAGTATCTCTGGCGCTAACAAAATCATAATGTTGCAGTAATCAGAGCGGCCCATGGGACAACTCACATATCTTGGTCGGTCGTGACTGGTTTCGCTAGGGGACGCTTGTGTAATTAAAAATCTCCATTCAAAGCAACCAGCCTTCCCCGTACATCTAAACATCCCTTTTATTCGCGCAGTAGTTGCAAAGTTTGATAAAGATCATTAGTTGTACAGATATTTAGATATTTTTAATACTACTTCTAAGTAGTTTAAAAGCAAATCAAGTGTAATTATAATAACTTGGTTTAACTGGTTGGCATTTGCATATTTTAGGTAAAAATCTGACGCTTTTAAAAAGATGCACAACGTTTATATTACACACTGAAAAAAAATTGTTGCACATTTTAACACAAAAAAAAACAATCCTGTGTTAAACGAGATCCACATGAGATTGTGAATATGTTTACACATTTATCAGTATTTGGCAGAGTGTTAAAGGTTTAACACAATCCACTCTTAATATAACACATGCTATGTGTAACGTTTACATATTACAGTGTTATTTATATCATTAAAAGTGTAGACTTTACACATTAAGGCCCAAGAATTATTCTTGAAACAGTGTTTTCTACAAATACAAATAATTTTAGACATTTAAGAACTAAATAATATAGAGGTTAGCAAATAACAGGAATTTTATGTCATCTGTCACCTGCGAATATTCAAAGGTACCTAATCAAACACCAACAAATTTTTAGGTACGGAATTATTTCAAAATACCTAAATGTTGTTATGACATAAACTTACATTATATTATTTTACTTGAGAAGAATCTAACTAGTAAAAGTGTATAAACAAAACATCTATAATTTTTGTTAATATTACTTTTGTTCTACCTGTTTTATTTTTCGACATATTTGTAACTAGGAGCACCACACATTTGATCATTTTACAGCGACCTTATCATATTAATTTTATTATATAATATATATTATTTACATAAATACATTTCACTTTTTATAATTTTATTAATAATAAACAATAACGAAGTTTTCTATTATATTTAACATTAAAACAAATAAGATTCTAGTAAACTATGAATAACAAAATATTAAGCAAAGATGTATTTAGGTATAACATAATAGGAGTTTACGGAAATTAACTAGTAGTGACGTATTTCTCGAAAGTTTGAAGGAAACAAAATACAGTTGTAGCAGTAATTTAAAACCTCAGTCAAGTCAATATTCGAAAAACTGTAATATTTGATAAGTATGTACATACTTACAGTTTTCTTTGATCAAACCTCAATTTTTATTTAAATTCCATTCATATCCATTGGAACACCGCGAACGAAAATTAACTGAACACAACAACGCGATACACAGTCCAGAACGCTATTCAAGAACTGTCAGATACTGGTAAAATGAATCCAACACATGAAGGATGTAGACAAGAAATACCGCAACGTGTCTCAAGTATGAAAGAAGATATACTGCATCATCGTGAGGAAAATTCGAACCTCGATAATGGCACTACTGGAAATAGGGTTTCAAATATGTGTAGTAGTAAGACAATAGAGGTTTAGAGCAGGAACTGGGTTTCCATTTAAAAGAAGCAAAATTGGTAGGGCACTTGGTGCTGGTAACGCGAAGAGGTAGGCACTATATATGTTGTTAACAGTATCTGATAATTTTGAAACAGTACAGAAGCAGTTACTACATCTTTATCATGTACAACTTGTGCAGACTTTAACAGCCAACGATTTTTAGCCATGGCTTTGCTTTCAGTAATTATTCATGTCTCTTATTGTTTAATTATTCTCATTTTCAGTGATGTTTCAAATTCTAAATAAGAACTCTAAAAAGGCCGTGTTTAAAAATAATTTTTTTGATTGGCTAAAAACGTTATGAGACAACATCTTTTAAATTTCTACGTACTCTACGCAACAGTTTCTTCTATTCGACGTTTCATTGATCTTGAAAATATAACATTTAAGACTATAGGTTGCTTAATGAAATTGTTTCAATTCTTGCCGTTTATTACCTGTTTGAAAGAACGCATTGATTTTAGAAACACCCCGTATATTTAAATAGCAACTTAACTAATTTTATTCATCGTTCCTTTAGTTCAGCGAACATCTGAACAATCGTCAAGTAATCAGGTATTTATTTCGGAACGTAGTGCTACTTAGATTTATGTTACACACTTCCATCTTTTAAAGCCAGCTTAGAAATCTGCTAATGCTGCAGACGTTTCTAAATTAGATTTTTATCGTTGCCCTCTTTTATTCGGGTCCCAGAAGGTTTACTCCGTGCCTAATAAACATCCTCGTCATTAGAAAATCCTACATGTCTTACAGTGTAATCTTTCAATTTGGATTATATAAAACAAATTATAAAATACCTACCTCCTGTTTTCCTGTTAATTATTAGAGCGTAAAATAAAACAGTTCTGAAAAAGTATCAAAATATATGCATTTAAGTAAAGCAATTTAGTTTTGACGGACAATAAGGTTTAAATGTCGAAACTATGCCTTAGCGCATGCTCGTAATAACGGGTTTCTTTGAATTGGGCTACATTTTTTATTTGACTTATAAAGTATCGGCTTATTAATAGTAAGTTTTTATTGAAAATAATTAATAGAAACTATCACTACTTCTGAAGCACAAACAAGCAAGGCATATTGAAAAGAAAATAATTAAATTAATTATATATTTAAAACTCAGTTCTTTATTCACTCTCTCAAGAAAAAATTGAAACGGTTTAAATCCGGCAATATTGGCGGCTACGCTTCCAGGACCGATCCATCGATTGGAAATGCAAATCTAATGCAAAAATTCTCATGCTTCAAGTCTCACCTCATATTGCAATAACATACCTACTAGGTGTTAATTTAAAGGTGTATATTTCATATCTATAGCATATGGAAACAAGGCTTTATTCTATCTCCTTTACCACTTATTGATGTAAACAATAAATAAATAAAACATTATTGAAGTTGTAGTATTTTCAAACTTTACATCGCTGGACCACTGTAGTCTCTAGACAGGCGATTCCGAATTTTGAAACTCTATTACTTTTTGCACTAAAGTTTTTGTGACGCCAGTGTTTGCATTAGTTTTTCAAAAATGGCTTACGTGTGTAGTAACAACTCGTTGATGGATATCGTATTACAGCGGTATGCAGTGAGTGCAAGTGTAGTGCAACACGAGGGATATTTGAAACCGAATCGTGGAAGAGATGGAAGTCTAGGACTTCCACGGTCTATTGCAGCAGTGTGACGTATCATACATGAAGTTCAATTATATCCGTACCATGTACAGCATGTCCAACAGTTAACACCGAAGTATTGGACGAGGATGACCGGTAACATGGCCGCAGCGATCTTTTGACTTTAAATCATTTGGACTTCTTTTTGTGATTATATTTAAAAGATGAAGTGTATCGCATCGAAAGGGACACACCCGATGATTTACGGAAACATATCATAGTTGCTGCCAATAACATACGAGTTTAAAACGGACAAGGAGCAGAAACATTTATGTTAGTTTGTAGAAACTGGGTAAGACGGGTCAAAAATGTTGTTGTAATAGCAGGTATGTCAAACTATTTTATTAATTAAAACCACCAATTAAATCTTTTAATAATTAATAATAATAGCGGCAAAAGTAGTTAAATTTTATGTATAAAATCGGCGTTATAAAACGTTATTTATTTCTTTCCTTGAGGATTTCTTTTAATTTTTTGTCCGGTCGCAGATTGCCGCCTTATCAAGTTTTACAGCGGACCAGTTTTCAGTGTCGTGCACAAGTGTATTTTCAAATCATTTTCGTACTGACCTTTTTGATTTTTTCTTTACAAATTTGTATTTGTAAGAGTCCCCTGTACACTCAGAATTTTTTAGATAAGCTCTGAATCTGATAATATTATGTATAATAATTTCCATATTAAAAATTGCTATAATTTGAGTTTAGAAAAATAAAATATATAGTAATGTTTTGCTTTTTTCTTACGTTATGGATTGTGTGAAAAATATTGTACACCACAACACCCTGGAATGCGCATTAACACATACGAGTATGTTATACGCTACTTTCCACTCTTTTTATGTAATATACTATTACTTATCTCGGTTTCACCCTGCAGGATTTTTGCTTTTTAAGATATGCATCCGGTATACTATGTCTGTAATAATAGATTCATGTTGACATTAGTTTCCATAAACGATACATTTATAAAACGACCAACCTAATATATTTTACTGATTTGTTCATATCAGTTCTCCCAAAGTAAACAACAGCACGATCTGCTAGGTTGAGTTAACCCTGGTCGGCTTCAGTCGAGGACAAAGCCTCGCCATGCGGTATATGTAAATAACTTTGCGAAATTGTGCCCCAGAATGTTGAATATTCCCTCTTAACTGTTTCCGGTTGGTGTTGTGTCGCGATAGGAAGGACAACTAATGACCCTCTTAGTACCTCGTGCAAGCATCAACTGTCACCTAGTAAGACACCTCGTGTCACAGTCGTTGTTTTGGTGTTTAGGTAACAAAACCCGACGTGTTCAACATGAAGTTAAGGTCATTAATCAGATGGCGGTGGCGACGTCACCTAAACCTACCGTACACTTGTAGACCCTCATTTATTATCACCTAGTGACACTTAATTATCACACTGCATTTGGGCACCGAGTACATCATCTCGTCATAACTTTGAGTGTGAAATGGGACCAGCGGACAACGCAACAATTCACATATACTTGAGTGTACATTAAACAGATTAAACTAGGTTTATATTAATGTCTTAGGGATGTAGCCTACTTGAAGCTGGGACTATTAATGGTGTTATATGTTCTCACTCATGAAAATACGTTCTGCCTTAGAATTCAGACGTTTTATTGACAGTAACAAATAATCTGGGAATCGCATACACATCCAAACCTGTTTAGCTCCTAAGTTATATTCATTCATTGAACCATTTCGATGTAATAATTGTTACATTTACTAGATACCAAACATGATATATCTAGATAACATAAGACAATTGATTTTTTTAAATTACTCAAATAAATTACTCCTGCAAATACTTGCTAATAATAGTTTTCATATCATCTGTAAGAAATAGTTCACTTTTATTTTAAAATAGTACATTATTCAATGAGCATATAATGATGGTTGAAGGTTACAGCACCAGTCGTAGTCGACTGCTGTAAATCTCCCGAGTGAATTAGAGCTATTATAGAGGGAATTCCGTATAAGAACCGACATGTAGGGGGTCCCAAAATTTAACCGAACATACCTATATACAAGTTGCACACAGTCGGAGTTGCAGGCTTTGAAAATGTGGTAAAATATTTCAAAATATATACCAAACAGTTGCTTCCATTGATCGAATTTAAAAATAATGACAATATCTCGCGAAGAATTTAATTTAAAACACTTTTTAACTCTTGTTAAATGTTAATTAAAACAAAAAATAAGATTTTCAAGAAAAAATGCATTAATTAAAATGAGATTTTAATAGTGTTTATTAGAAGAAATCAAAAAGTCTGTAGTAAGCTTTGTCGTCAAAATTTGACATTTAGTAATAAAACTATAAAATAAAGCTAAAGAAATTATTCAAAATGGGCATTTTCTCTGAAACATAAATTTACTCTGTCTAATAAATGATAGTCGTTTCTTATAACGTTATATTTATTCGTAATACGATCGTTCAATGTTCCCCAAAGAAGCTAATCAAATTTGTTAAGGTCTGGCCATCGTGGTGGCCAATTTTGAGGACAATTATTTCCTCGTCTTAACCATCTATTTGGAAACTTAAAATTGAAAAAGTCTCTAACAGTAGAACTAAAATAAAGCGATAGTACATCATGCATAAACCAAAACTCTAGTCTAAGTTGCAACTGTAAATCTTCAATTAAATCAGAAGAGTATTTTGCAGAAATTCCAAATAATCTTTAATTTAATCGATTTGACAAAATAACGGTCCAATCAAATAACGATCAATAATACTGGCCCAAACAAATACAAACTACTACTCAAACTCTCGTTGAAAATGTCTAGAAGTTATTGCATAGAAGTTTACATTGGAATAATCATGAAAGTTATGAACATTTGTAATTCTTTTACGAGCGAAACAAGCCTCATCAGTGAAAATAATTTTCTTGCAAAATTTAATAATTGATGCAGGATAAACTCGCAACTCAGTCATCGATCAAAATCTTGACGTAATAGCTCTTGTACTTTTTGAATGTGATTGGATGAAGTAGATGATGTTTAAGAATTTGGTGTACAGAAGTTCTTAATAATTCAGTATTTCGAGATAGATGTTTAGTAGTTATTTGTGGTTCATCTCCAACTGTTACAACATTATAAAATGTTTCTCTATGCTGAGTCACTTGATTTGGAAATCCCCTACGATATTCTTTCACACTTTTGCAGTTTCCTTCAAAGAAACCTAAAACAACTTGTCAGCTGAATGTAAAATTTTCAGCCATTTTTAACAACAAACAGTAGCAGCAATAAAATAGTTTTATTACTAACAGTCAAATTTTCAGTCAAAAAAGATAAAGCCTACTACTACTAACTGATTTCTTCTGATAATCGCTTTTAAAATCTTGTTTCAATTAATGCATTTTGTCTAGAAAACCTTAAAGTATTTTAAAATGTAACTAGATTAAAAAAGTGTTTTAAATTAAATTATGAGCGGGATCATTTCTTTTTAAATTTGATCCATGGAAAAAAAGTTTGGTCTTATTTTAGAGGTCACTCACGCTCAATGAACACCTTGTATCGATCGTTTCAACTGAAAGAACAAAGAACAACAATAATAAACCTAAATCATATACCAAATTTGGTTCATCCAAGTTAAAGTAATTCAGAATGTAAATGTTCTCGTGACTGGTATAGTCGGTAGAGTGCTTGGCTTTCACACACAAGTTTCAGGCTAACACGAATAATTTTTGTTTTGTTAATTCATTCCCAGTGAATAATGATTTCATTATGGTGAATAATGATTTCATTATTTCCAGTGTTTTGTAGTGAATAATGATTATTATTATTATTTAGGAAACACATGTATAAGGAACAAATTTAGGATAGTACTGGACAAAATATATTAACTATGGTTATAAAATAATTATTTGTAGCCCTTAAATAATTTATATTTTTTGATCGTTACCAAGTAAAATATAAATAGTAAATAAAATTCCTTTGCCAAAGGTATGAGACAGGAATTAGCAGACTTATTTTTGCGTATTTTGAAATTTCACAATAAAAAGTTCATTAGAAACCGCTATCCACAAAATGCGTTTGCATTCACAAACGTACGCATAAGAGTCAGAATAATTTTTGATGATCCTTTATATATCATTTCCTAATGAGTGAAAAGGAATTCCTATTAATTTTTCAAATATTAATTAAAATCAGATTTCTAAATAAGAGAATTTTTGATGTGGAAGCAGATGTGCCCCACAAAAATAATTAAATCAGCAGTATTACGCCTCTGTTGCTGAAGGATACATCAAGTCGTTTTATTGTTTTAGTGCAGGGGTAATTCAGTTCTGTAATAAACTGAAGAGTTCGATTTATCACCTATCTCAAAATCATTGCCAGTTTTCGTGACACAAAATCATTCACCAGAAGTTAACATCACCGTCCTGAGACAATAAAATTTCAAAACTTTATTTCTGCACCGACGATAATTTCAGTTACAAGGGCATCTTATTCTCAAACAGACACTTTAGGATAAAAATCTGTTAAAGAGACCTTTATTTTCCGAGTTCACCTTTAAATTATTACTGTTACGTTTTGTTGTAAGTATTTATTCTTTGCTATATCCTCTTGTTTTCGTTTACTTTAAAGTTCAAGTCCAAATTACATTTTTAAATTCTAAATGATGTTACGTAGGATGACTCTGAAATAAGTGTGCTTTTTAAGTGAGATAAGGGAGGATGTAAAATAAACAATTTTTATTACGCAGCCTGTGGTTCAACTAGTATCATCGATTCCACCAACATATTGGGGTACTTAAATACTAATTTATAATTTTTTAAATCTTGCACTTGCAAGATCGTCGTGTGCATATGGGTCAATTGGATGAAATGCTGACAGTTGACAATTTTGTTATAGTACGTATTTTAAAAAATGCATGTTGAATACTTAAACCATTTTACGATATTTAGGTAGGTAATGCAAAATGGATCGATAAAGGTTTATGCCAGTTTTCTAAAATAGAGAATAGTCTAGAATAGCTCGATATCATTTTGGATATATGATCACTTACGTCCAACTGAAAACTGCTGAAAATGCTGCAACCGCCTTAACTGGATACCCTTGTTGACATATCAACGACACTATACCTTGACATTGTTTAATTTTTTTCCATTTTTGCATTTGATAATCATATGTAGGTTTGTGGCTTCTACGCACAAGTTTATATCCTATACTATGTGCTTCAGAAAAGTTTTCTTTTGTAGCGTAATTAAATATCTACATGTGGATGTGGATTTCAATAGTGATAGTAGTACAAAAGACATTCCGAGTACGCCTCATGAAATTTTTAAAACAGCGGAAATCAAAACAACTTTACAACAGAAGTTATGATGATTTTGTTAAATTATGTTCCTTTAAAAACGTGAAACACTGCATTGAAAATGTGCCCTAGCATATTTTTTGGAATAATGTGAGAGATGTAAGTTCTTTGTGGCCGTATTATTCTATATTAAAGGCAACAGTATTTGTACATCATAACATCAACATTAGCAAATATTCAAGATTAATAACGTTTTTAAAAAGAAAATAATTATGGTTACAAACTGAAGAAGGCAACAATATTGACTTGAGAGGAAATTGACTCTTTTCTGAGAGATGCCCCCTATGAAATAATTTTAATGATCAAGGTAAATTGTCATCCTCAAATGTAAAATAAAATGTACTTAAGTACATATTGTTTTAATTAGATTTTTGGCATATGTGGAGCTTGTCGTAGAAAAGAGTTATGTAACATAACAATGGATGATATTCAGGATTTAGATAAAACTTTGCTAAAAACTATAAAATACTAAAAATACAGCGCAAATATATTTAGTATAATTGATAATGCAAACAACTCACCAAAATATTTTTATATACAGAAGATATGCGTTTCTTTGTCAACCGGATACTGAGAGCATCGACGATTTTTTATATATTATAACAATAATAAATTATCCTGTACAAAATAGCAAACCCAAGAAAATATTTCGGGCATTGTTTTTGACGTTCTTTGGCTACTTTATTAGCCGATGCTGGAGTAGGTATAACTAATATTAAGCACTGTTAGTTGCTGAAGGTTATATTGAAAATTCAGTGTCCAGTAAAATGGAAATAGTAAAAAAAATATTGACACTAATGTGCCTTCAACTACTAGGTGCTCTGGATCTTATAATTTTCCAAAAGTACTAGTGTTACTGAAGTTACAAAACCTACTCCTGCAGGTCAAGTAGAAAATGGGCAGGACAAATTCTATCCTAATATTTTACAAATAATTCCGTTAATTGTATTGCAAATATTAAAATGTAATTTATAATTATATAAGAATTATTATTTTGTAATTTATTGTTTGTAATTCTTTATCTTTCTGCAAAAAAATGTGGTCCACAAAATGATATTTTCCTTCAATACAGTAAGAGTGAATATTTAGTGCATCACAGTAAAAATAGTAATAAACGCACGAGAGCGTTAATAGTGTCCTAGGGCGATAAAGTGACACTTATTGCCCGAAAACATTTACTATTTAATGCATTTTAACGTCTGGCCGTGTATAAACATATAGATACTTAATGAAATTCATTGACATTATTGAATAGATATATTTTCACTTAGTAACAACATTTTGACGATATTACGCATTTAAATTTCCATAAATGTTTCCAAACTATTCTTTCAGGAACTTTTTTGACATTTTTAGATCTTCCACTTCATCAATCATCTGCTTTTGTCTGCTCTTTCTATTGCTGAGTCTCTGCCTAGACAAGTTCAAAATTTCAGAGTGATAAGTCAGGAATTATTATGGACGTTTTGGTTATTTAAATAGAAAATAAGTATATAAGGAATGTTCAACATATTTATAACATACAGTATGCGCCAAAAATATGGAATAAATTCAATAAAAACGTAACAATTATTTTTTGGGAAAAATCCTCGAACAGGTCGATTTTTAATTTAAAAAATACATATTTTAGCGTAAAATGCGATTTTCAAATGTCATTTGTTTTCGAGTAATGACGTCATCGATTTTTTTTAAATGGCAACAACATATTTTTTTCCTTGATTCTGAAAGATCGTTTAATTCTCTATCAGACAGTACTAAAATTTTGCCCTCTTACATAGGAAAATTTTCGAGTAAATGACGATTGAATGTTAAAAAACGTAAATTTTATCCATAAAAAAGTAACAATTCTGTGGTATGTAAAATAAAATACAATTGATTAAATTTTATACTTAAATTAAATGTTCGAATTGCCATCCACCAACTTCTTGACAATGCGCAAGTCTGTGAAGAAATTCTTCTTGCACATTATGAATGATTTCTGGGGTAACTCTGCGTATTTCGTCCCGAATGTGATTTAGAAGTTCTTCTAAATTACGTGGTTTATTAATGTACACTTTTGACTTCAAGTATCCCCATAAAAAATAGTCAAGAGGTGTAAGATCTAGCGATCTTGCAGGCCATTCTATATGTCCGCGTCTGCCGATCCACCTCCCAGGAAAACAGTTGTCCAAAAAATCTCGTACAGGGCGCGCATAGTGCGAAGGTGCACCGTCTTGCTGAAACCATATGGTATCGTCAGGAATGTCAGGGTCATTATCGTTAGGAAAAATTACTGCAAGGGCCGAAACAACTATTCTAGCCCACACATTTAATTTCTGAGGGTGTTGGGTATGTGCCTCTGCCATCCAATGAGGATTTTCCCGACTCCAATATCTGCAAGTTTGACGGTTTACTGTACCATTCAGACAAAATGTGGCCTCATCTGAAAAAAGTATTTGCCAGTGTAAATTTCTATTTCCTTGACATAAATCCATTAGAAGTGTAAGCGGCGATCGGGATCATCTTCATTGAGTTCCTGCACAAGTTGAATTTTGTAGGGATGATATTTTTCCTTCCTCAAGATACGTAGCACTGTGCTCTGACTAGTGTCATTGTTTAATGCAACCAATCGTGAAGAATTATGAGGATTATCCGCCATACTTATCAAAATGTTCTGTTTCTGATTTTCATTAATGCTTGGACGTCCAGGTTTTGGAATATTTACAGCATTGCCAGTTTCTCTAAATTTAGACTTTGCCTTACTGACTGTTAATTGGCTGATAGGACGATCTGGATATTTTCATTAAATAAATCGCAAACTTCCTGCTGAGTTCTAGTCATATTCCCGCATCCGATAAGAATTAAAATTTCAATTCTTTGAGTAACAGTTAAATGTGCCATAATACTTTAAATTGAATAATAATTTCTATGTCGCTTACAATACTTATTAGAAAGTCGGTGTGACAATGACACTTTGCAAAGATTTTCACCTACGTGATCCATAAAAGAACTATGGAATTCGAAAAACTAAATTTGATAACGTTTATGCTTTATTTTAATTGATTTACGTTTTCCAACATTCAATAGTCATTTACTCGAAAAGTTTCCTATGTAAGAGGGCAAAATTTTAGTACTGTCTGATAAGAGAATTAAACGATCTTTCAGAATCAAGTAAAAAAATATGGTGTTGCCATTTTAAAAAAATATCGATGACGTCATTACTCGAAAACAAATGACATTTGAAAATCGCATTTTACGCTAAAATATGTATTTTTTTAATTAAAAATCGACCTGTTCGAGGATTTTTCCCAAAAAATAATTGTTTCGTTTTTATTGCATTTATTCCATACTTTTGGCGCATACTGTATAAAGTCTCCGTTTCTTTTTTCTGTTCTTCTAATAGTTCATTTTGGAGTACCTATTTCAAGAAATGTTATATGGGTACAAATGGGGTATTATTGATTGCGATTTAATTAAAATTTCAATATTTTTACAGTGAAGTTAGGTTATTATATATGAGAGGGTATATTAAAACTGATGATTAAGAAAAGCAATTGCCTGTCTATCACTTCTTCATAATCTCTTGTCGACTATTTCTCACATTGCCGTAATACGTAATGAAAACTGTCATATCGGCCGAGTGGACAATTTGTCCGAAATACTGTTTTATTACAGTCGACTAAATGCTCGTTCTCGTGTCCAGTAGCGTTTCGATTGTTGTGTGGATGTGGGTGGCCGTGAGTGGGCGGCGGCGGCGGATTTAGGGTTATTTAGGGTGGTCAGTGAGCGGAAGAATGCAGCCGGTGTTTGCGGCGCGTGCGGTGTGCGTGCGAGCGTTAATTACGCCACATTGTGGTTAAATTTAGGAGCGGAGCCACACGTTAATCGTTTAAGCGTAGCATTGTTATTATTTATAAGGAGGCTTCAAGGAGACATTAGAATAAGTCCTGACGGAATTGCTTCTCACAAAACAGATCGGACCCTCTTAAAGATTAGGTCACATAATCTGTTCGTACTGCTTCATCAGGTTGCACCTAAAGAGGTATTTTTTGTACACAATATGTGTATGTTTTATTATAATATTTAATGATACTGGTTCGATATGAACACTATAACGCGTGTAATTACGACGCGTTAGACGAGTGATTTAATTACAGGTTTATTAACAAGGTACATATGAAACGTGTATCATTTAAAATTTGATCTACGATGGTCTAAATATATTTTTTGCAGATTAGTTTTATTTGATCTTAGAATACCAGAAAAGTTTCAATAAATTTAAATTCAAAATTGTATTGATTGTTTTAAATTGGACTTTGACAACTTCATTATTGGCGTCCAACTTTGCGTCATACGTTCAGTTTTAGTGAACAATAATTTTAATATGGGTGATTCTGATTCCGAGAGTGTCCCTTCGGATATCGAATATGTTGCGCAAAGCGTTGTCTGTTCCCTATTTCCCGAAAAATCAAGACAGACATACGAGGAATGTTATGAAACCTTGAAGATTGGTGTAAAGGGAAAGGAATCAAGAATAGCAGCAATGAAAAGGTTCTTCTGGGATATTTCGAATATCTTTCAAAACAGCAAGCCTTCATCGGTTTGGGTATATTATTCTATGCAACCTACGTTCACTTATATCAATGAAGAGCCGACGTAGAACTCATTTGATGATAAAAGTTGCATTGATGTGGGGCTTGCAGGTGCCTGCAGGCGTACTGAATTGACAAATTTGCACTTACAAAATGTTAAAGATGAAGGACCGTGCATTCATATTATTATTCCGTTTACGAAAATAAAGATTTCACGAGATTTCTTTATTACCAACGCAAACACTGTAGGAATGAATATGATGGAAATGGTTCGAAGATAGCGATGAGGCCAAGCATCATAGATCATACTCAAATTTTTATGGAGTACAGAAATGGAAAATGCGTCAAGTTGCCAGTTGACATTAATACTTTTGGGAAAATGCCTTGTAATAAAGCATTGTTCCTGGTTCCTCAACAATATACTTGACATTGTTTTCGTAAACCATCTGCATCATTGCTTGCATATTCTTGAGTCTATTTATTAACTGTTAAGAGGCATGGTGGTTGGCTCCCTAACACAGTGGCAGAAAGCTATGTAGAAGATTCCAAAGTAAATAAGAAGAAGGTGTCCTCTAATATTTTGGGTAACGTTCCAGGCATTGATGGCCGTTCAACCAATTCAAGCACTCAAGAAATAAACTTACTTTCTAAAAATACAGCCCACTTATCATATGCTGGAATTAATTTGACAAATTGTTCAGAAGTTGTAATTAATGTTTACAATAAATAAATGTTGAATTTTTTTAGTTACTAATAACAAGTAGAAATGGGGACTAACTTTGTTTTTATTTATTTTTTACTTTAAAATTTACGTGTTATTATGAATTCATAATAGCACTGGTTGTTATTGTGAAGATCATAATGACATCCAAATGAGGACGTTAAATATGTGTAATGAACCTATTTTATTTTGCTTACACTGTACGCACGCTGTACTTTAAATTGCTTAGCGCACCGCGATTTTTTCACACGACACTACCCACCGTTCTGTATAAGCCTTCAGTAACAGTGCTTAGCAGGCTCTCTCCGCGGGACTCAACCTTCCTCTACCCCAGGGTGCTTAGCAGGTAACTTCCGCGGTACTGTACCTTCTTCTGGGTGTCCTGAGCATTTAGCAGGTAATCTCCGCAGCGCTCGAGGTCTTGCTCGTATTCTGCCGACTCCGAGTACTTAGCTGGTGTTATTCCGCGGTACTCGACGTCTTCCCCGTGGTCTTCGACACCGGCTGTTTAGCAGGTTCTTTCCGCGTCACTCGGCGTCTGCACCGTATATTCCTTACCGCCCTATTTGTTATTTTGTAATTTTGTATTATTATTTCAGGATTTATTTTATTTATGTTGGTTGGGAAATTATTATTATTAGTATTATTTGTTTACAGGGTGACATTTTATTTTATGAAATAAATATTTTATTTTGGATACCGAGTCTTATAATATTCCTGAACCTTGGATATAACTTCTCCACCGAGTGAACCCGGACTAATTAAAGTGGTTGTACTAGTTCGCCATCTGCGATCGAACACCGAAAGTACGTCACATATGTCATAATACACCGTCGTAGATTAATTGTTTGTTTCTGTTTAATAATGGTAGGTATCTGATAATTTTGTTTTGTTATATGTATTTTCAAATGTTTTCTTTTTCTGGTTGTTCCCATCCTATAATTTGTATGCTGTTGGATGGCATAGACTAAATAAATAACGATCGACATAGTTCCCGGTGTATCATCCTGTATATTTAGGTACTCCAATTTCTGCATTAGACTTTACTTTTGTTTGATAATTTTTGTTCTAGCTTTCTGTTACATATGTTGCTATAAGTATATAAGATATGAGAGTTAAATAAAATGGTTCTTGTTGTGTCTTCCGCAGGAATGCATTGCTTCTATAACTCATAATTTTCAATTCTTTCTCATTCCAAAACATTCTTGTCTTCATAGATATGGTAATTTAAAGAATTAGTAATATTTTTTCGCAGAATGTTGAATCATCGAAAATAAGTCTCCATGTGGACCATTAGTTGCTCAGAACTGTAGGATAAGACAAATAAAAGAACGAATTACTGTATACTGTACTTAGCGTCTCCTATAAAAATTTGGTTTTTAGTAAAAGATCTGGACTTCATTGGACAAAGATATCTATTAAGACTATACAAGACAATAGACACTATCAAAACTTTATCTGAGAGTATCCTTTCTCCATTTATGTTATTTATTGCTTATAGAAATATACTATAAAACAAGAATACTTCTGCTTACAATTTAAATACTTTATATTCTAAATGGTACTTATAGGAAATTTATTTAAAAAATGAGGCCATTGGTCGTTACATAAGCTAACTAATAATAAATCGTTCCTTTACGATATCAGTCGTCGTAACCCCTGATTTAGAGTATAGTTGCGAGATCATAAATAGTAGTTGGTAGTCAGCTTGTTAAAGTGAAATGTGTGCGGATACTTTTGCAATACATCATTGGCGAAGTTTCAAGGAACAAATCGCTTAATTAGTTCAAAACTAATATGCTCGGGGTGTAAAATTGATGCAATAAATTAATCAAACAAGTGTCAGTTCAGCAAGTAAGGACAAATGCAACAACATCGACTTAGTTTGTGGATCCGCGGGCTCCGCCTCGTAGAGCCAACGGGTCAATAACTAACTGGGTCATTTCTCGCACCCAACGAAATATCTATCTACAGGAAAGAACCGCCCGCTACCGGTCATTGGGTATTATGCACCCAATGGAGAACATTAACATATTAACTGCAACCCCCATTAACTAATTTTCCCTTAACTGTGTTCCGGTTCCTTAAATATTTCACTTTCAGTCGCCGGTTCGAAGACGCTGAAACGAAAAGCGAAAGTGCTGAAACGAATGACCGTTACTGGAATAAGGGGGCACGCTTCGTGGTTTATCAACTGGGAAGTGACAGCTGTGTTATCTTGAAAATTAATCGATATCACAAAACTCCATCGCACACGCAACGTAAAGCCGCGATTTACGTACAGGTTATAATTTAATGTCAAATTAGTTTAATAGGCAACCCAGAAGTACTTAAATATTTTACATAATTTATTTTTATATATTTCATTAACCATTTTGTTGTAAGAGAAAAATTATAAAATCGTATCAAAGCTGTTAAAAAAAACTAAGTGTGCTAAAATTAAAACAATATAGTCAGTTACGAGGGAAATGTCTTCTGTACTAATAGTCTTACTACTGTATTTCAATAGAAGGACTATTTACTATGAAATTCAAGACATTAAAGATGATTTTCCACTTTTGTAAAAAAAATGTTTCCAAATTATAAATAAGAACGTATGTTCCTATTGTTTTTCATAGTTGCATTACAGATCACTTTTCAACAATTTTACAAGCTGTATATCCTGAAAAGAAAAATACCAATGTCAATAATCATACTAGGTTTAAATACTATCTTAATAAACACAAATTATTAGAACACCTAAAGAGGGAAAGTTGGGAGGAAGTTTATGTAAACAGTGACGTAGATAGAGCTTGTGATGAATTTAGAAATATAATAAATATCTTATATCGATATAAGAAATATCAATATAAGTATGTTTAGGATTAGAATTATTTGTCTAAATGAAAAAAGGAAAGTGTGGATAACTAAGGGTTTATTAAAATCTTTAAAAAAAAACAAGAGCTGTTCATGAGAATGAAAATTAATCCTTCATTTCAAAATACAAGTGAATTCAAAATGTATAGAAATAAACTAAATGATTTAATTAAAAATGCGAAAAAAAATATTATTAAAAATACTAAATGTATAAATGAGATTTGTAAAGATGAAAGTAAAAAAAACGAACATATATGAAATAAGAACTAATCTAGGAAATAAATTAGTGAGAGAAGATTAATTTTTTAATGAATTTGTAGAATATTTTACAAATATGGGTAGAATATTAGCTGAAAAAGTAAGTAAATCTAATATAGTTTACCAAAAAACTATACTTTCTAATTCATTTTTTCTTAAGAATACAAACGAGGTAGAAGTTTAAGAAACAATAGAAACATTAAAAAATAAAAAATCTTCAGGATTAGATGGTCTAAAATCTGAAACTTTAAAATTTATGCAAAAGAAATTTCATCTCCTCTAACTTACATCATTAATAGGTAATTTAAAGTAAAATATTTCCATCTTCATTTAAAATTGCAGTAATTTCGCCAATATATAAAAAAGGAGACAAAACGGATGTGTCTAATTATAGACCTATAAGTTTGATATGTTTTCTTGCAAAAATCTACGAGAAAATATTGAAAAGAAGACTTGTTGATTACTTAAATAAGTAAATATAATATATCTGGAAAGCAATACGGCTTTAGAGGGGCAAAATCGACGCAGGATGCAATTGCTGCATTAACGGCTTAAATCTACCAGGCACTAGATGAAACAGTACCTGCAATTTGTGTCTTTGTGGATTTGGTCAAAGCGTTCGATACTGATAGCCATATCCAACTGTTAGAAATTTTGGAGGAAATAGGTGTAAGAGACAATCCATATTCATTACTAAAAAGTTATTTGACTAAAAGGGGGCAATGTGTTAAAATTAATAGCACATTAAGTAATTTCAAAAGTGTGGAGTACGGAGTGCCTCAAGGTACTGTTCTCGGACCCTTACTTTTTATTATATATTTGAATGACCTCTTTAAACTGCCTACAGAAGGTAACATAATAAGTTTTACAGATGACACCGCAGTTTTTTATCGTAGTGATACCTGGGAAAATTTAAAATTAATGTGTGAAAATGGTTTTACAAACATTATAAATTGGTTTAATAGTCGTTTATTAACAATTAATTTTGAAAAAACTTCTTATATTCCCTTAACTTCTTATGCTATTAATTTGCCACATTATAATTGTTTATAATTTAAATGGAGTTACAGTTAAGATTGATCCCGTGATTAATATTAAATACTTAGGAATATTTATTGATACTCATTTGAGGTGGGACACACAAATTGATTATGTAACTAACAAAGTTAGATCCTTGTTGCACAAATTTAAGTACCTGCTCCGAATATTAACAGTAGATCAGCTAAGATTGTTGTACTACGCGTTGATTGAAACGCATGTAATTTATGGCATAGTTGCTTGGGAAAGTGTAACAGACAATCATTTACAGAACTTACAAATAATTAAAAAATATGTAATTAAAATAATATTTAGTAAACCACGTACTTACCTTACAAATGAGTTATTCCTTGAGTGCAAATTATTAGCTATTCGACAACTATATTATTATTCTGTTTTAATAATGCAGTATAAACATAAAGAAGAACTCATTCCAGTTGATCATACATACAATACTAGATATAAAGAAGGCATGTATAAAATTATTAAACCTGAAAAAATAAAAATGCAAAGATCTTTTCTATATTTAGCACCCAAAATTTTTAATATCTTACCTACCGAAATAAAAATTATTAACTCATATCTAAAATTAAAAAGTGAATGTATAATACATCAAGATCGCAAATACACAATTTGATTGATACCAATTATACTTAATGATACGATATTCCTTTTATATTTATAGCTAATCTAAGCGCAAGTGTTGTATATTTTGTGTATCTGCATACATTTTGTTTACTTACCTCGAAACATAACCAATCTGTTCAACTTTTGTCTTAAAGAATGTAACCACTTATTAGTCTTTAGAAACTTTGTTTAGATATATTTAATTTTCGGCAATTGTGATGTCAATCCACGCTCAAGTTTCGCCTTTTGTGGTATTTCAATTTATTTGCCGGTTGCATGTTAGTGTCAATGTATAGATATCGTATATAAATGGAATAATTGTAAATAATGTAATTGTCGCAAATAAATTATTATTATTATATTATATTAAACCTCTATTTATCGCCAACTCTGGCCTGGAGGCTAAGTATATTTCACAAGTCAAAGGTGACAAAGATAGTGACAGAGCGCCGCGTTGTATCGATTTACCGCCTTAAAATGAAAAAAATGTTTACAAAATGGTTATTTAATGAGAAACACGATATGGTAGCACAGAGAAGTAGAATCTACCTTATTGATATTTATTTCTAGGATTGAATTTGTAGATATTTCAAAAATATTGAGTCATTTTCTGTTATATTACTTGACTACATTAAAACTTGCCATTGCATAAACTTTTGTACTTGCTGGGGACCTCTCCTTCCCTCAAACATTATTTTTGTTTAAAGCGAGGTACTCGGCCCGACGACTGCGTCCAGGTGGATTTTCTCCGTTGGAAAAACCCTCCAACACACGTAAATATACACAAATACTGTCACACTTTTACCGCCAAGGCATTTGCAGTTCAAGACACAGCTATTATACTGTCACAAGATAATATGCACTTATCACTTCCCATAAATCAGTACCTTATCCTTCATCTCGATATCTGAATATCTGGTTAGAAAAGAGCAGCTACTGAAAAATTATTTCAAACTAATCACCGTATCTTATATTTTATTTTTGACAGAATTTGATGCAGTCGCCATCTGTAGATCACTAGTACAAGCTATACTTCACGATAAATGTTTAAACTTCTTATGCTGCTGGGGAATTAACTTCTATGAATATTAATAATAGCAACAATATTAACAGTAATCGACGGTCTTTGTATAATTAGTACTATTTTAGATAGAACATCCTGAGTGTTTTGTAAATATCATTGACTTTTAAAATAATAGAATAATATTCTAAGCTTTGATCTTTTGTGTTCTTTGATGTTTGGAGAGTATACAACTAGCGATGCAAAATTCTAGATTCAGTTTTACAGTGACTAATTTTTAGTTTTAAACATTTTAGAGGAAGGGGCTTATGCCTGGTACCTACAGATATTTTCTTATAACCTGGATTACCCTATGCTATTTGCTGTTTGTTTTTCTAGAGTCGAATCCACTGGAGCCACAGCAATCATTACAAATTTTGTAATTAAAGACTGCTGCATTCTGAGTTTTCTATTAGAAGATATTCCTTACATTAAATTTTAATTTTCTTTGAATAAATGGAAATTCTATTTAACACGGAGTGTGTATTCTGTTAATAGATAATTTTGACCAAACTGTAATGAGTGGAAATGTAGTTTCCGCAGTGTGCAACGGAGTAACGGAAATACTGCAGTTGACCGGATTATCTGTTATCCATTAGATATTTAGGTATTATTATTAATAAAAATGTTTATATTCGTCATTTCTAAATTTGACAACGTTGTAAAAAACGACTGCATTGTCGATCTACCTTCAACATTTTCAGGGAAAATTTATCGCCCACTATGTTAAAGTATTATACAATGAACTGTACAGCTGATTGTTAAAAAGCTATTATCTCGAAAATGACCCTTTCTCAAAAACAATGTTGGTTTAAGATTTTTTAATAAGGAACGTGATAATTTTAGAGCCAAAAAAGTTACGTTCACATTTACTTCTCAATGCGGGCGGAGCCTTCTAGGAAATACGTCTAAATAGACAACATATTATAATTTCTCATATCCAAAATTTTTAAGTTTATACATTCAAAGACAGTGTAATTATTACAAAAAATCACTTTATAAATGCCAACATTGGCAGCCTGTGCCTCTTTTATTATCAAAATTTTATTAAGGCAAGTTGGCTTAAATTGCAATACTTTGAAGTGAAAAAACTAGTATGCCTCCGTGGGCCATTACTTATGGACCACTCTGTAAGTAGGTAACTAAAATACGGTAGATCAAACATACAAACAATTAATTGCTTTGGGTATAGTAAGTATTTCACCACATGGAATATAATACATTTCAATTCAGCAAACTATTTCCTCGTTTGACAACTGAGGGAGGAAAAAGTCAGCTCCAGTGTATCCGGGCATGTATTACGCAAAGGTCACTTTGGGGTGTGACTGTGTTAACCGCGTCTGTTTTCGACATGAGTGTGTGGCAGCCAGGTGAAATAGACCTGCTCCAATCCCGCACTGTCGAAGCACAAAAGCTTTGTGGCGACGGCGTCCATAGCAACGGCCACACAAAGAGGTAGCCGCACCATGCATCCGAAACGCGTAATTCCATTTTTAAGCGCGGTACAACCGCCAGCTTCCGATAGTACCGGACATGGCTTTTAAAAAAGCCATTTCCCATCCTCACACTTCGATGGAGCCCATAGCTGATTTCATTTTATGTGTAGTAGCAACAATATGTTATTCAGATTAAAAACGCTCATCGTTAGGCCGATGAGTTTAATCATGAGTCTAAAATCTAAGGGTTCCAGTAAATTGGAGCACCTGAAAAGGTCAATGCATGTAAAAGTTCATGTTCAACGATTTTCAGTAAATTTCTCTATCTAAAAAATATCAATTTAATAAGAATATCATGAACTCCGGTAGATTTATAATATAATTTAATAGTTTTTTTTACTGTATTAGAAAGGGATTTTAAGCTAATATAAATCAAATCTCCTACAATTCCTATCAATGAAGTCATATGTATGTTCTCTGATACCAAACATCTAGGTATGCTAATGAACAATTCCACAGACAAAGCTCTATTCAATAATTATCTAAATACATTAATATATGTAAATTTACTAACCTGCTTTAATGAAACACTCTATAAATATCTAACTTCACTTTTGGTAGTGAGAACACGACAATTCAACCACAATAGATGAGATCTATTTCTGTATTTTTAGGATTGCTTCTTCAGGTGGCCTCCTTTAAGTTGAACTATAAAAATTATTATAAAAATTGAAATTATTTGAAGTTAAATATCGACAAAAGTGACAGCCTGTCAATGAATTAAATATGACAATATCTACTTGAATAATGTTCACCCCTTTATGTAAAAGTTTTTATATATTTTTAGGTATTAATAATATTGTGTGAAACTAACTACTCTGTGGACAAAAGCCCCAACCGTTGAATTACACCCACAATATCTACCCATATATTCCTTATTATTAGCTTTTGTAACATTTTTTACTGTATTAGAAAGGGCTTTTAAGCTAATATAAATCAAATCTCATCTATTGTGGTTGAATTGTCGTGCTCCCACTGCCAAAAGTGAAGTTAGATATTTATAGAGTGTTTAATTAAATCAGGTTAGTAAATTTAGATAGATTAATGTATTTAGATAATTATTGAATAGAGCTTTGTCTGTGGAATTGTTCATTAGCATACCTAGATTTTTGGTATCAGAGAACATACATATCGTCGGTCTCAACACGTAAAGGCGTATCTCATATTTGGCCTAAAATGAGTTAGATATACTTTTAAAATGTATGCGAGTTGCGCCTTGTTGTGTCGAAGAGGCGTATCTCTATCTAAAACCGTTTCAATATTATGAAATGATAAAGTCTGGGCATATCTCAAATACTTAATGAGAATATTATAACGTAAAGGCGTCTCTTGAAAAATGTCACAGAACCATATATTTTTACACGACTTGAAAGGTGTTTCTCGACTAACGCCTATTCGTCACAATTTAAGGAAGTACAAACACTGTATTTACAAGGCGTTTCTCAAAATTTGCAGGTCAATTCTTGTCTCAATGTAAGTATTTGACATAATTATGTGCGACGGATTGCCAGCCACTTGTTATTCTAAGGTGCTGTCGCGCGGTTGTGCTGTTTTAGTTGTAGAATAGTAGCCATTGTCTGCAAAAAATGTAAGTGAAACATGTAAATAAAATGAGTTAGTTTTCAATATTATGTTATTTTACTTATAGATACTTATTAAGCATTATTGATGTGTTGGTTAAATGGAAAGATGGTTCTGTAAATTGTGTAGCCACCACCGAATTAAAAACAATTAATAATAATGGAATATTTGAAGTTGGTACGGATGTTAAAATGCTATTTAAAAAGAAATGGTATTACGGGACAATAACAGAAATAGAAAATAATTTGTCAGAGACAAGTTCCAGTTAGGATAATGTACCTTTAAGCAAATTAACAACTAAGAAAAAAAAACATATTAACGGAGAAACCTGATAAACAAGAAGTTAATATAATAAATCGGGATAATTTAGATGAAGACAGGAAAAGAGTTCTGAGTCAATCAACACATACGACAGTATTCCTAGGGACCCTAGGTCAAACGGAACAGGAAGCAAAATCTGAGTCGTCAATTTTATGTTTAGAGTCTGCCAAAAATTATGACAAAGAAGACGTTGACTTAAATAATCCTGATGAGATAGGTGAACACGATCCTTATTCAAATATTGAACTAAGTGATCGAGAAGATCCTACCTACTTGAAGTTCGTCGCTGCAACGGAGAGGTTTTTAGTTCCTGTTTTCACTGCTCAATTATGCTGTGTTGGAATCACTTCATGGAAGATTTGCCTACGTGTGACAGACACCGCATCAGTGACTTTGAAAGCGATGGATCTACGACGAATTCGGGTAATATACCACAGCGTAAGAAGAAAAATACAAATAAAGGAAAAAATCAACCCGAACATTTTGAAATAGAAGGTGCTCCTAGGGAATATGAGCAAGATACAATCACAAGGTGTTTTCTTTGAAATTTGGCCTCTAATTTCCCACTATCGACAACAAATTGATAATTTTTTTAAATCTTTTCTACAGAATTTTGGTTAAGTTAAGATTTGTTATCTTATTTTTGTTTTTCTTTTGTTACATAAAATATATTATTATGTTATTGTCTTTTGCTTGAGTAACAGGCTAGTAAACTAGGTACCTGAATACCTACATGTCATTGTTTAAATTTTGACGTACATGACTGAACAGTTTGTTTATTTATTTTTTGTACTTAACTAATATTTTAATGTTTTTTTCCCTAGGATATACCTATCTTTTGTTAAGTGAATATTTTGTACTTTATTATGTCATTTCTGTTTTTAGTTTTTTATATTAGAATGTTTAAACAATTTTATTTTAGTCATAAAAAAGCTGATAGAGTATAACTTGTTTTCATTTTTCTTTCGTTGTTTTACAAAATAGGTATATTACTTTACTATTAACGTATTGTTGTAAATTATTTTGATCCCAGTTTTTAAATTTCAACGAATTTGCTTATGATATTAAAAGGGCGTCTCTCAATAGTAGGTACAACTTTCATTATTAGTGAAACGTAAAGGCGTAACTCAAATATAGGCTTAAAAAAAATAAAAACAAAGAAACCAGTAAGAATTTGAAATTATCTTAGTGTTTATTAATAACTGTTAACAATAACTGTAAAAAAATAAGTAATCTATTTTTAACCGTTAGTTACTCAGGCACAAATTAAGAACGATGATATCCTTTAAATTGCTCTACTGTAAAGTTGCAAAAAATGAGAACCGCCTTTACGTATTTTTACCCTCGATATGACTTCATTGATAGGAATTGTAGGAGATTAGATTTATATTAGCTTAAAATCTGTTTCTAATACAGTAAAAAATGTTACAAAAGCTAATAATAAAGAATATATGTGTAGATATTGTGGGTGTAATTCAACGCTGGTTGGGGCTTTTGTCCACAGAGTAGTTAGTTTCACACAATATTATTAATACCTAAAAATATATTAAAATAATTTAATAGTGTCCTTGAAATATGTTTAGCTCTTTTAGTTTACCAGGGGTGGGCTAACAACAACTTAATGCTTAAATTTTTAACACTCTATATGATAAAAACTTTAGTTATTTTGTTGTATATCGCCAAAATGCACAATTTTAGAAAAGAAGTGCATTTGACATATTTGTTAAGCTTAGAATCACTAAATAAATTTTAATGAATTATTAATTCAAATAATAATAATTATTATTATTACATTTAATAATGCATATTTCAAAAATCTATTTAAAATAAGGATTATGTTTGTGGTATTGTGTTTAGCTTTAAGTGGTTATTTTTTTATTTTATTATTTTTTAAATGTAGCCTATTTTTCTTGTTACCCTATGTCTCTATAGTTGATTTATGTTGTTTTAAAAGAACAACATACCTACTAATTCAAATAACTTTTTAAATTAATAGTTTGTTAGAATTTATGTATATTTATTTCCAATGCTGCATTTTGACGAGATACTACAACAAGTATATCTTTTCTAAAACTAATCAGAAACTGTTTCAAAATAACTAATCCCTATTCAAAAATCACTGTCTTTAAAAAAATTCTGAACCAATTCTTCTGCCACAAGCGCTCAGAACGCACTGTATATTTAACTCAAAAATCAATTATATATTCATTTTTATCTCATAAAAATTTTGTTTTCCAAAATTTGAATACAATTACCTACCCAACTAATAAGAAAATTATCATAAAAAAAATAATTAAAAAAGGACTTTCTCAGGCCTATAGCTTCTAATAAAGCAAAATTGCACTAAGGTAAGTTCAATATTTTTGTCCAAGGACAAGAAAGTATGGTCCATTCTTTACTGAACATCCTATATCAAGCGTCAATACATCAGACAACGAATTTACACTTTCACTTAGCTACTATCTTTGAAGTTATAAGTATCAATTTTAGTTGTTTACTGCATGTGAACCTACTCCATGCGACCGAAGAGTTACGAAAATAAAAAAGATCGATGCCATGTAGAAATATAAAGGCGTGAACCGAAGAATTTATTCCAGTGTATTGTAATGTTCGTGAATGCAGCTTAAATTGCAACAAAATGACTTATACACTCACGCTAAGCCACAATATTATTTTTGGAGGTAATATCCTTGGGCGCAGAAAAAAGAAAACCTCGAAACATCAACATATGTGTTTTGCTTGATTTATATCTGTTTTGTTTGACGAAGTTGAATAATTTTTAAATAACGAATTTGTAGTTGACAACAGTTAAGCCTGTCAGCTTTTTTATTAGCTAATATACACTTTACTTACTATTTACTTAAAGAGTTTTGGGGACGGAAGCCAAAGTAATATATGATCTTTCATATTGATGTTTTATGTGAATAAAGAGTTTTAGCTTAATTTTGATCGAAAAATTTACGTTGGATATATATTCAACTAGTACACCAATTTTGCATAATAATTATTTGAATTTTACAAAGCTGTTCAGATATTTACGAAATTTTAACTTTCAATATATTTTTTCTTCAATTATACATACACGTCACACGATCCACATCCACGCCACTGCTGTTGAAAATAAAACGGTTTACATGTTTTTCTCAAGACACAGTTGAAATTAGTTTCTATTTTGATGATTTTATATGCCAATTTAAAAATAATTAAGAAAAACTTTCTTTAGAGTAGCAACTTTAACACACTATGTCAAAAACGTAACGTTATTGAGAAAATGAATTGAATGGGGAAATTGCATGATTTTGCAAATACGTGCAGAAGAAAAAATGTATTATTTTAATCGAAATGGCGTTTATCTTAGACAATATCGCTGAAAAATAAACCTAAAAATGGTATTCATAAATTTAGTCTCTCCAGACCCCCCTCAAAACGGTCGCCGTCAGAGTGTAGACCTGTGTCATTAAACGCCGTTCCCACGTGTATACCTCAATACAACAGTGTGCTTTAGTTCAAATCTGTATGCAATTTCCATGATTTCGGACAACGCAGTACATACGTTTAGAAGGGTTAATTTGTCATTTGTGATATTATTAGCCGTTATTGTGTTAAATACTCGTTGAATAAAGTTGCAAAATAGACTTGTAAAATGGACACAGAAAGTACTCTTATTTGAAGCATTTACAAAATATTTTGCTATCTGACTTCACTACATTAAATTACCTGCATTATTCTGAAAACATAATAAACAAAAGTAATAAATAAGGATTTTTTTAAATGTTTAAGGAGAAATTAAATCAGTAGTAAATAACAATAAATGTTAAATATAATTATTCATTACTTTTACTTATTATCTTTCAAATTAAAACAAGTCCTGCCATTTAAGAATGTTAATTGTTTAATTAATATTATTAATAATTTATAATGTCAACATTTTCTGGCAGTCTATCGCATATAGAAACAAAAAAAAATGTATAAATAAGGACAATGAATCAATTTAAACTACGTTTCCACTTTTTAAAAATACATTTTTATAATTAATTTTAGGTTTTACTTTTTACTTTAGGTCTTCTTATACAATTGTCAGAAGGCGCTAATAATTCATTTATTATTTACATGTGTTTTATTAATGTTCCACTGAGAAAAGTGTGATTGATTGCCCTACCTCGACGGCAGACGTATAATTATTGTCTGCGAATTTTTCTGATTACAATAATAATTATTTAGAGCCATTTGTTGTGTCGGCGAATTCTCTAGCACAAAGCGTTCCTTTTCCAATTTTCTTTTAAAGATTGTTTGCCTTGTCAACTTTCCTTTATTTAAGCGCTTGTTACAGAAATATAAAGGGGATCGATAGTGATTGCCACAAGTACAAATTGAAAAATGCATTTCAATGCAGGTCGCAACTCTTCATTCTCGTAATGCTTCTAACAAGAAATTTCTCATGTTTTCAAACGTACAAAAGTAAGTTCGAGTCATTTGCAGACGTGTCGCGACAGTAGATGAGTGTGTTTTGACGTATTATGTTATCATCTATCACATTTACTTCATTCACTCAATAAGAATGGATTTGTGTTATATTTTAAAATAGTGATATTTGACGTATGTCTTTATTTACAGAATGTTTACAAAGCAAATATGCTTCGAATATAGTGATTTTTGTGAAAATGCGAAGGTCATCTAAAATTTAGTAAGTAGTAGTGGAAGTAAGATTACATTTGATGTCATGTTGTTTGATTTTTGTTTGATATGAGCAGTTTCATAAAAAAGTGCTAAGTGGTCCGTGCTGAACAAGTGTGCGAAGAATACTATACATGGATTGTGGTCTTTTCTTTCTTTTGATATAATTTTGTTTGCAGTGTCCAGTTAGTAGGTCTACTGTTTCTAGATTGATTGTTCTTTCAGTCACTTCTTGGCTATTTTCAGTCCAAGTTTCTTGCCACCATTTACCCATCCATAAATATTTACTTATGTAGTAATTTCCATATGGATCTAGGAGGGTATTATTAAGGGTCTTACTGAGGCCAGTAATCAACTTATTATAGATGTCCACATTAGTTCTTCTTATATTCAAATAAATAATAGAACAAACATCAAGAAAAGATAACCAAGGGTATGGAAAAATTATCAATCAGCTGGTATACAGCCTGGATTGTGAGACCAATGTTAGCCTATGGGGCTGACGTTTGGTGGTCGAAAGTCCAGCAACCGACATCGACAGTTAAACAAAAGCTCAACCAGGTACAAAGGATTGCCTGTCCGAACATAACAGGAGCTACGCGAACAACACCCACCACAACAATGGAAGTAATGTCTGTTACCTTTGGACATTCATCTAAAAGAAGTGGCTGTGATAACCATTCTTCGTTTTAAAAATATTGGTGTATACCAGATGTAGGAGAAGTTAGGAGTCGCTTGTGGAATGGGATTCTCAGGGAGATACTTCTGCATGCAGACACTGACAGTATTTTTCCCAAGTTTGCATTTGACAGACCCTACACGGTGCTTATCAGGAATGAGGAGACCAATGAGAGTGTAATCAACATCTTCACAGACGGATAAAAAAGAAAGGAAGATGCAGAATGTGGAATCTATTCCAGATCCATTCACATCCAATATCAGTGAGCCATGGATGGGCTGGTACAATCGGAATTAGCAGGTATAACCATAGCCACTAAAGAAATTATCCGTAAACATACAACGGACAAAACCATCAGAATCTACACAGATAGTATCTTACGTAATTATAAGATAACAACTAGATCAGCATAGGAATGCCATCAGGCACTGGTAGTGGCCTCAACCAATAACTGTATGCTGTGAATGGACACGGACAAGTAGCTGACAAGCTAGCCAGGAGTGCATCGGATTTCAATATTTTTGGACCTGGTTCCTCCAGTATGCTTTTGTTGGAATTATCAAGGAGGACACCCACAAAGAATTTAGAAAACGGTGGGATCAAACAAATAACTGTCAATTTGCTAAGGAATTCCTAGAGAACCCCTGCAAGGATATAGCGAAAAAGTACCTGTCTATGTCTAGAACGAATCTTCGTCTGGTGCCAGGTATTTAAACTGGACACAGTTGGTTAAGGAAGCTTTTATTATATGAGGAAGTGTGAAACACCTCTATGTAGGGGTTGCACTCTGTGAGTGGACTGTCATTTCGTCAATAAGAGAATCAGTGTTGGGAGAACGATGGCCTTCTATGGAACGTCACCACCGTCTTTTGTTTATTATTGATGAACTTGGAATACTTTATGTTGAAAAAAATGTATAGATACTAATTGTGTCATGTGCGATACAATAGTTTATATGTCATAACTCTCCTTACCAAATCTTAACAGGATGCCATTTAACCATGCTGTTCTCACCTCACACTAGCACTTAATAATTAATAAACTTCATACTTTACCGAACAAACGTATCGCGTGATTCCATAATTTAGTCACGGTGCTCATTTATATCAGGGCACGGATCAACATTTACAAATCTTTTTGTCGACGGCGTTTAAAACACAATAATTAAACATTTGCTGAAACACGAAAACACGATTCAAATTAAATTTCAAGTGGATACTTTATTAAGTAAACTGAAGACGTAATTACCAATATTTTGTGGAAAATAAATAAAACAGTTAAAATATCGATGTCACGTCTCCATTAACATATCGAGTTCTCGTTTTGAATTAATCGTATCAATTAAATCTTCATTCCAACGATTTCGAAATGTGAGCAAGCATTAATATATTATTATTCAGTATCTAAATTACTGCTTTACGTTGAATAAAAAGGGAAATGTTTTTTTTGTTACATTTAATAGATATATAATATCATATAATATGTAACAGTATCGATGCAACATTCAAAACTGATTCCTTTCGCTAAAATAAAAGCGTAAGCATTATTGTAAATATAGGCTTCAAATTTGTACAATGCAGTTTTCCGTTAGCACACTTACATACACACTTGGAAACTATGGCGTACAGTGCTGCCAAATCTCATAATTTAAGATAAATACACAGAAAGTCGCAAAACTATCACATTGCCTCGTAAACCAATACGCTATAGGTAATTGTTTCCTATTGCAGTAACGCCTTTTATACTTTTACTTTTGAACCGTATATTAAAAAAATCGTTCAATTACTGTTATTAGAAATAATTAGCTGAAATCGGTAAATAAAATGATTGAACTAAGGCACTGATAAAAAATTGTCAATAATTTCAAATAACGAATTTTTGACTAGCGATATTTATTATTACGCAAGCTCATCTACCTTTTTAGTTCGTTAATTATGTTCCCGTTTTCATTAGAATTTATAATTTTTATAATATCTTTATATTTCTAGTTTATATTCGATTTGGTTCTCGACACGTTATCGAGACCGTGGAAACTTCAAAAACCTTAAAAATATATAAGCAAATCGCCTTCGCCTTTACAGTTCAATTTATTTGAAGTACGTATATTTGTTGTGTAATCAAGTAGTGATAATAAGGTTTATTTTTCTACATGACGTATTTCAAGGCTAAGTCAACTGAAACGTTACAATATCTAAAATTATATAATAATTTTTGTAAATGAAATAGTACAGTACACTGTAGTATTATAGAAATAAACATGGATAAAATTCTATTATGTGATTTTGCAACTGCCCCTGTTATGGTAAATTCCATCCGAAATTTCAATACTATAATTTGTATTGATTTATACATTATAATTTTTACGTCAGAATTGTCAAATATATGTAATTTTATTGAATAATTTAAATTTTCTTATATGTTAACTTACGCACCTTTATAACTGCAGCTGAAAAATGTGCACAGAGGAAACTTTTTCAATAACTATAATTATTTCGCATATATGATAATAAAAATAATGAACAATATGTACATATTAAAAAAAATGTATACGTATACCAAAGAGTTTATCAATAAGCTCAAATATTTTCATTTTGTTTAACCTGAGTGGTGTAACAGAAATCAATTTAAAAATGTATTAATAGGTATGAATCAGTATAATTTGCAGGATGTCCCTTTTAAATAGTTAAGAAGGCCTTGTCAGGATCAGAAATAATTTCTGTGGGAAGATTTTTTTTAATGGAATTGTCCATCCATCCCCTAAACGTGAAATATCCATCCCTTTTTCTAAAAATGTATTGTTCATCCATCATTTAAAAATGTATTGCATTGTATTGTAATTCGTATTAGAAAATATGTTGAAACGTTTTCACTGAAATTGTCATCTCATTCTTGAAATATAAATATATTATTTTCTTTTCTTTTTGCAATTACTTGTAGATATATATATATATATATATCTGTTCGTTTTTATTTTTATTTTTAGTTATACTAAATTTACAATTAATATAACTACAACTGATGTTAAAGTTAAATGTATTAGACCCTTTTGAGATTTTAAAAATAAAGATGCCATTCAGAATATATGCGAGTTTATTTAGACTAATAGAATATATAATAAAGTCTTTATATAATATTAATATATGTTGTAAACTATTACTATTTTACACTATACTACTTACTATACCACACCGTAACACAACTAAAATAATTAATCACCACATTATTCCTAAAATTTCCTAATTTTGTTAAATAAAAACACATTTATTTGATTTTTCCTTGATATATAATGTAAATCAAAAATTACCATTAAATATAAATGTAAAAAGAGCATAACAAAATGGAAATTATCATCTATTTTTGTCAGTGTAGCTTTTATAAATATATAAGTCAAAATTTCAATAATGTAACATAATAAAATTGTATCAAATTTGTTATTTTATGGAGGAAGAACGGTATTACAATTATACAATTCTCCTTACACTGAAGATGACTGCTTAGTGCTTATCAACAAATTAATGAAGAAAAAGTAATAAATAATGTATGCGAGGTATTTATAAATCGATTAATATTTGGATTACATCGTCTGTGATGCCTATGGGTGCAATTAAAACTTTAGATAATATGGATTACTTTGGACCTTTTCGCTGTGTTTATACAATTTCAGTCGTCTAAAGTTTCAGCTCCTTCCAATTTTCCAAGAGTTTTGTTTGGAACACACCCCGAATCAATCAACTTAAATTAATCTGGAAAATTAATTAACTAAAAGGTAAACTTACAACTCTATCTTTCCATTAGTCGGAAAGAGAACTTGAGGAAGTGTGCAAGTAACCGCTCAAACAATGGCCCTGCAGAGAGAATATCCTTCTTTGTGGTGACCTGCAATCCGGACCTGGCCACCACTCAGTCTGATTGCATGGCAACAATGGGCAATACATACGTCGGGGTCACATGGTGGCCACATATTGTCTTTCGGCCACAGGCGCTGGACGTTCCGACCTTACAAATGGCACGACCATTTACATCGCTTAATGATTAAATGTAAACCCAGCACGGATTAGATATTTAAACCGAAAGATTTAATTATAGCAATAATTTAGGGGCAACGCCTTCATTTGTAAGCTATACTGCAATGATGCAGTCTGTTTCCTAGGCTTTCGTAAATCAAGTTCTAGGGCCAAACAGGATAAAACATCAAATTATTTGGGTAAAGATGAAAACAGATAACGCTACTTATCCTAAATATCCCGAATATTCGAGAGCATAGTGAGTAGTTTCATGATTCTGCAGTATGGATACAAATTTGTAAGACATTTGTATATTACCAAACTTCATGGATATCGGTTTTTTACACTTATAGACTTCCCTGCTATTTTGACTACTAACAACTGAATGACGTTAAGTATTTCTCCAAGTTTTAAAGCTTAGTGAATTTGCACAATCATATACAGGATGTATAATGTGGGAAATCTCTCGGATGCAGACAGAACATGAAAAAATAAGATGACAATTTCTATAAAATTTTTCCCTACAGGCCCTCCCTACGGAGATATGTGTCCCTGAAGGATGTCGCTAGAAATCGGTTTTTCTTGAATAACTTTTAATGTATTTAATATAATTTAATGTGATGGATACTAGTAAGGACTTCTTAAAATAGTGTCCTTGAAACATATTTAGTTTTTTAGTTTACCAGGGCTGAGCTAAGCTTTACAATTTAATGCCTAAATTTTTAACACTCTGTATGATAAAGACTTTGAAATAATAAATCTAGGTAGCTTCAACTTTAGACTAAAAAAGATACTCTTGTTTTTTGTCGATAATATGAACCGTTATCAAGAAAAAGAATAATAAACAAATTAATTTTATAATAAAAAGAGCTGTGATTTCTATTTTTTTCTCGACAATAAAGTGTTATAGCAAGTATCATTCAACCAATAGGAAAGTTTAATTTTAAGATGTTTAATCCGAAAAAATACAAAATCTAAAAAACTCAGTGGTGTCCCTGAAGGCACGTTAACAAAATTATTGAAAGACTTCATAAGGGGACTCAAAAGGCGAACATAGGTCAAATTTGTTCCGGTAAGCAGTTTCATGTGCACCCGAAAGATTTCCCACATTTTTCTGGACACCCTTATATACATATAGAGACCTGGGGCAATAATGAAATACCTGTAAGGAAATTTTCAAAGAGGTGTTGGGAAATTGTGAAACATAATTCCAAAGCAACTTCTCTAAAAATAAGTAATCTGTAACGTAAATATTAAACGAATTCGGCGAAATTACATAAAAAAGGTACTAAAATCATAGTGTGACCAAGATGGAACTCGATCTGTCAAAAGCTTAAAAAAGAATGATTTTATTCCATGGGAAAAACTACAGTATGGATTTTTCTAAGAAATGCAATAACATCCAACTAAACAGTTTAAAATGCACTAACTCGAAAGAATAAATGCATAAAATTTTCAATAGAGATGTTTTCCTTATTCCAAAAGACGAGAAATAAGATTTTTAGTTTCCCTCTACCTGTTGACATATACAAGCAAAAGTAACAGTTGATGACGTTTCCCATTACCTATACAAAGTGTATACTAACATTATTAGAATTTTTAATTAATTTACTTTGAAAAAATATGTTTGCATTAAAATTTTATGGCAAACATGTGTATTTTTGTTACAACACTGAGTTTAAGAGAAAAAGAGAATCATTTTTTTTCAGTTCTTGTGTCTTTTCTTCCTGAAGAGTTTTTACACATTTAGTAAGTAACTCATGCAAAATAAGCAAATAAACGAGTGTTTCATATTTCTCCAATGACGGATTAAAAGTGAAACAAAATTTTCAATTAGATAAGCAACAGCGAATGCAATGTTGCTTATCAAGGATACGTCTTACTTATTACACTCTTACAATAATGAAACTTTAAAAATTTCGGAACCTGTTTAATTTTTATCCCACGGATCCTATATAAAATAACGTAAATACAAAATGGTTCCTAAGTACAGACAGAAAATTCAGTACCGCATTTTGTAGCAAAAATGAAGTTTATTAAATAAACATTGCTATCTGCCTCTAGAGGGATCGTTCTCTAAATGCAAGGTGTTCAAAATATAGAAAAAAATTGATTTTAATTTTATAATTTCTGAATGATCTGAAATATATTTACCAAATAGTACATGGTCTTGTATGTTAGTGGCTATAAAACGGGTAATTAAAATGTTATTATCTATGTATTTGTTTACCATTACACAAAAATTAAATTTGTTGGTAAACAAAAAAAAAAAAATGTTAAAAGATGAAAAAATGTAGAGCATAAAATAGCAGGTCAAATTTGACAGTTTAATACCTTTGTTTGTTTGTCTACGTTCCATTGAGATATAAGATCATATAATTAGTTTTCTGATACATTGCGATTTTCCGGGTTGTTATGCCATGACCTCGGTAACTGGTCGCTGGCAGAAACAGGATTAAAGTGCACATCCCTAACAGTAGCCGGGATTCTTTTACCTGCCCTAGTTGTTCTCGGACTAGACTCTATGGGGATAGACCTGCTATCGGTATCTCTGGGCCCGCCTGTGTATTGATTTGGGCTCCTGTTGTTGGTATTACGAATGCTACGGTTGGAACCGTTCCTCGGATAATGGTGGTCTTGCGAGATGTCCCGTAGCCGCCTCTGTAATGGATCTTTAGCGGTGGTTCACCTCCAATTTTAATTTTTCGAGACGTCTTGTTCACCTGTCTGTGATGAAATTTATTTATATCTTGTTGATTATTTTGGTATTTCTCTTCTACGAATGAGTACAAAATTCAGTCATTTTTCTTATCCCAATATTTTATCAAAAACTTTTTTTTTGTATCACCAAGATACCGTAAATACAGGTAAGCTTTTCTTTTCACTTCACTTTAAACATAACTAGTATTTTCCAATCATGTATGAAATCTTATTTTTTTATATACTACTACTACTATAACTTTCTATTTGGAATTAATTTTAACGTGATTTATTTTATATAATTTTATTTTAAACTTTTCATAGTTTATGTAGGTACCTCCTAATAACATTGCTCCTATTTCTCTATTTTAATTTTAATTTTCAATAGCAAATTTTATATAATTTCCAATTTTAAATTCCCATTTCATTTTAATTTGTATATTTTAACTAGTTTTCATGTTCATGTCTTTCAACTATTTTGAACTTAATTTTTACATTACGAAATCCTATTTACTGTATGTATACATTTCACATTGCTAAGTATAAACATTTTTAAACTAATACTAGTGAAATTATCTGCTTGCTGCTGCCTGTATACATTTTTTAGTGTAATATAATGATTTAGGTATCTGTTAATATTTTTTATATTTCAATGGTAAGAAATGAAAAAATAACAAAAAAAGCCACAAAAAAAATTAATTCCAATAACCTCATAGGAATATTTTAAGTTACACCGTCGGTATAAAATATGAACATTGTCATAAAAAATAAATTAATTTATTTCAGATATGAGGTGTACTTAAATAGACACATTTTAAAAAGAAGAAGTGGGAAAATTTGTTGTTAAAATATTAATTCTATATTATGGAGAAAAACAGTACAGTATTTTTTTTTAGTAGATTATTATCGAAATAATATGTTGACTTCATATCAACCCAAACTGAAAAAACTTTCAATATTGATTAGACTATATAACTTATCATTAGCAGAAGTTAAATATATACCAGACTACTATTCCAATTATTAATATTGAAATACGCAGAACATATGGCTTGAATTTCATACAACATTGCTAAGTAATTGGGATTCGAATTTATATTGTTTTATCCAAATTTTAACAGATTACTTTGAAGTGTCGAAAAAAAGCTAATATGCTAAGAATATCCACAGTCACTTCAATAATCAACTTTTCAGTATTTTCTTAGACAAATCGAATGTCTAATGAATAATTATGTGATTAATATTGTTATTAATAAATAAATGACTACACAGGATGTTCCGAAAATAAACCGGTATACGTTAATGATGAATTAAACATTGAAAAATAACCCTAGTTTGCTATATAAACTATGGACCAACTTAAAAGAGACCACCTGAAGAAGCAATCCTAAAAATGCAGAAATGAATCAGATCTTTTGGTATTGTGGTTGAATTTTCGAGTTCTCACAGTTTCAAAAGTGAACTTAGGTATTTATAGAATGTTTTCATTAAACCGGGTTAGTCAATTTTGCTAGATTAATTTTTATTTTAGATAATTATTGAATAGAACTTTGAATTATTTTAGAACTAGTAATCAATTTATGGGCATCTCTTTATCAAATGTTAATGAACACTTCAAGTGATTGTAACTAAATTGTCTTTTTCCGCCGAATTGAAATAATATACTTATCGAAATCTTGGTATTGTCATGTGACAAACATATCAAGATGATGATGGCTCAGTAGATTATATATATATAAAGAAAGAGGAAGGTAAATAAAGAATTTGATGTTGCCGTTATTTGATTACCTGCATGTACTGGGAAAGCTGACAAAATAGAATGCATTTATGTGATTGAATATCGATTTGTTTGCGTAAACATGAGCAACTTCAAGTGCCGCCAGAGGATGTGGAAACCAGAGAAGCGATTTTCCAAGCGAAGACGTAATACATCTATTGGAAACGCGCAAATTCATTTAACTTTTAAAACTTCATCTTGCTTAATAAAGCATAATAGCTTTACATACGAAAATATAAATTTGCATTTAAAAACTACGGGCTATGTATGGTTTTAGTTTATTGCATCTTATAAATATTATATAAATCTCATAATCTATTCTTAGACAGATGTATTTACTTCTATTTTAAAATAACAAATGTTTTCTTTTTTGTTTCAGGTAAGTCATGATACAGTTTCCACAAGTAAGATAATGTAAAACGGTAAGAAACTGTGCATAGTTATTAATAAATGTAGTTTGGTATTCATTTGAAAAACCGCTGTTTTAATCATTAAAGAGATATAATGGGGATGTTGCATGAATTTTATATTAGTTTGAAAGGTATTACAGAGTAATCTTTCAAACATATAGGAAGTTCAGGACATGTGTCTGGCGGCAATAATCACATAGTTAAAATATTAACATTAATAGACTGCCATAGAATGTAAACAACATCACGTGGCAAAAAAACGCGATACTATTGGTGTGACGTTACACGCCGTTTAGTGTGGTTTGCTTCCGTGGATACAGGTGCAGGTTACGGTGTACAGGTGTTTGTTTCTTGTATTTTTACGTTCTTGTAGCAGTTGTGGGTCATGGATACATAGTGTAAATATTGTGTAGGTAATGCCATAATTATTAATGGTGATGTGGTGAACTTACGGTATTGTTAAACGTTACTTATTCCTTTGTTTACAATGTAGATCCACTCGTGACAATTACGGCGACAATTCTGTTGGGTAAGGACCAGATAGATGGTTTTACTTGAAGTATTTATAAAATTATGCCATTTGATTTCACATTGAAGTACTTGTTTTAATTTGAAAAATAATAAGTAAACTGTAAATAATAATGATATTTTACATTTATTCATTTTTTAAAAGTAATTTAAGACATTTTTATTGCTATTTACTACTGATTTCATTTTTCCTTAAGCATTTTCAAAACATCCTTATTAATTACTTTTGTTTATTATGTTTTTAGAATAAAACAGGTAATTTAATACAGTGGAGTCATATAGCATTTTTTTTATAAATGCCTCAAAGGAGCAAATAGAATTTATTATTTTAAATCGGAACGAAGCGCTGAATGCAATAAACACGAAAAAATCGCTTTATCATTGACTTTCTGAACGCCCTGTATACATACTGGCAGCTTAATAGAAAAGTTTAATTGATTCTTTACAACTTTATATTTAAATTTTTTCAGTGAACTTAAACCTACCTGTATTTCCAATTAAACTTATATTAAAATGGTCTTCACAAACAAACAATGTAGTGTTTTCCTTTCGTCTGGCTTCATCGCCCTACACCACATGCTTCTTTTAATTTTTTGACATGGTGAAATATTCGGCTACATTCGTACATAATGGCATAATACAAGACTTCTTCCATTCATTTCTGTGCTGATTTTATCAGTCTATTTTACAACTTTATTCAATACCAATATCTATTTAACACAATAACACCTAATAATATCACAAATAACAAATTAACTATTCCAAACGTATGTACTGCGTTGTCCGAAAGCATGGAAATCGTATACAGTTGTGATCTAAAACACACTGTTGTATTTAGGTATAAACGTATGAACGGCGTCTGACGTCACAGGTCTACGCTGTGGCGGCGACTTTTTTGTGAGGGCGTGGCCAGACTAAGTTATTAAATACCGTTTTTTGACTTATTTTTTCTTGAAATTGAAAACATTATACAATTTCCCCAGTGTTTTTCAGGGGACCGTTCCTTGACTGATTCTTTTGGCTCAAGGGTTTATTAAATCAATCTTTATTTTTTTTTCAGAAGTGCGGCAAAATATTCAATTAAACTAAAGAAAAAATATAACAATAGCTTTCGTGTTTACCATTATTTTTACTCAAACATTTAAACATAACAATGAGAGGACATTTATAATTTATTACCAATAAAAGTATAAGAATTTTGTATAAGTTTCTGTATACAACAGAATATGAATTCTGCTTAAAATTACTTCATCTTCATATATTGACACATTTACGATATTTATCAACGTAATAGGTACTAGGTTATGGCGTGATGCTTTCCCCAAGCGACTCGAGAGTCTAAAAGTAACATTAAAAATAATTCTTTTACAAGAGATGTTACGACATTCTTGAAACATTGAAAATTGAAGCTAAAAGCTGTGTTAGCCAACATTAAACATCAAAGGAGAGCGGAATATTGAATAACTTGTTTCCTAATAATGAATTTTGCTCGAGTTCTGATATTGAACCTCGGAAATAAGGGGAACGATCAAGGAATGCGTTCGCTGTGCCAACGCGCATTACTTCGTTTGAATTGGAAATTCTCGCTCACATACTTGCATCTAATAAACTCAGAAATTTCCATGTAATTAACTTTGAGCTTCTATAGAAAGATCAATGAAGCATGTTGTGTTCATAGTTGAGACATATTTTTAAGGAGGAAACTAAATTAACTAGCATTCGGAGCGGGTCTGTCATGACAAATTGTTTTCGAATACTATTGCACTGGTAAACTAATTTCATAAATCCTTAAAGAATTTAATATAGATACTGAAAAGTTTAGCAAGTTGAGAAATGTATATCCCCCTGCTGATTTAAATCCAAAACGATGTTTCATTTCCTTTAAATTGTCAAGTGAATAAAATGAAACAAAATAGTTAGAAGCAATTTACGTATTAAGTAATATCCTCTGTAACTTTTATACGTATCGTTAGGATGTTTGTCAACATATAGTCGAACTAATGACAGCAGTTATTTTGTTGCAAGATTTTACGGATGTACCAAATCGAAGTTTATTCGAAAATTGTTATCAAATGTCGACATTTTTGTTAAATTTTTAGTTGACAAAGTGAATTTTTTTTCATAACCTACCTACTTTTATGTTCTAGAACTCCAAAGACTTTTTCGTTGTAGAACATAAAATAAATGTCAAAATAATTTGTAATTTTTTCGAAGCTCATTTATCATTTTATTAACTAAACAATATACTTATATTTTAAGTAATTTTAATACAAAACAGTAACAGGACGTTTACAATTTATTTTGTACCACATGTAAATTGAAAGTGCCGATAGTGCAGTGAGTTAAATTTATGCCAGATCCAGTGCTGTCAGACTAGCAGGGTGACGGAAGAGCATCTAAAGTAGTGCCCTCTATAAGTTTCCGGATGAGGCAAGTTAATTGAGATAAGTTGCTATTTCTTTTGGCCCATTCATTTTTTTTTGACGCCAATCCCTTGGTTAACACATTTTTCCAGACAGCCAGATGTACAGCACAGTATTTACGGTATATTTTTATTTGGTCTAAACTTGCAATCACAACATCGAGGTGTATAAGTTTTGCAATCGGGAATTCTTATAATAATAATTGATTCTTTGTCTTCTACATCATCGATCATTGTCTTTAGTAGCTCATCTTTTCTCAAAGCTCCACAAGTACCAATTATTAAATGATCCGAAAAGTAGTCCAAAATTTGTTAAATCGATTGATTTATGTTAATTTGAATTACCTTTTCGTGCAGAAATCTATTATCAGATGGTTCTTGTAAAAATCTCTCAATTTCTTTTTTCGTTAGAATTCTGGACTATTTTGGGCAGTATTCAACTGATTTACATTTCAAATATGATATTAGTTAATCAGGGTACTTTTTAACATGCCACATACATAACGTCGAAGGTTTACTTTTATGTTAGAAATATGCTTCGGACACTTTTTTAATTTTCTCTGAACTACAACACCCTATGAATTCGTTGTAGGCAATCTCGTACTGTCTCGACGATTTTTTGGGGATTAATTGTGAAACAGCACTTTGTACCGCTACCAATACATCCCCTGGTAAATGCTCGTCTTCACTTTTCGACCTCATTTCAACTAATTTTTATTGTTTATTAGGTTGATATCGTTATGATAGTCACCGTGCCTAAACCGTCTGGATTCAAATACAGTTCAAATGATTTCAAATATAAATTAAATGGTTGTACATAACATAATTGTCTTATTTTATTGCATTGTATTGTTCGTATATCGAACGCAAAATGCTTTTGTGTTTTCGAATTGATATTTTGTCTCACTAAGACAAAATAATTTCCATTCCTGAACGCAAAAGTACCATTCGCGTTCTACAGACAAAAATAATTATTTTATATGGAACACGTTGTACAATTTTGCTTTTTTTGATAATATTATTATAAGGCTCACCTTAGTTGGAAGTGTCTCATGCTGAAGTATTTGTATCCTTGTTCAAGAAAAACAAGGGCAGATCAAAGAATTCTGTTACTTTGGCAGTATCTAGTTACCTATGTCATGGTATAATAAATCGAAAAAGTACTATAGATCAAATAAGAGCACCGGCTGTGAATACTTCCAAACCACCATGATTTAAACGTTGTCAATGTATAATGAATATCGACTGTCACATTTTTAGAGTACTTAATAACATTCGTAAATCAGTTTTACACCGAAGCTTGTTCTAAATTATTTAAAATCCTTAATTTTTTACCCAAACTGTTGACAAATCTACATCTTAAGAAGTTGCAGCAATATTTTTCCATAATTCTTTTAGTCTGGGATGTCCTGTTTAAAATGTATGCACTATTTTATAGTCATTAGATATGTAATACAATAGTAACACTCAGCTGCAATGTTTATTTCAATTTTGCAGAAAAAAACAGCTTTCAGTGCCTTCCTGCAACTATATAATTGATCTAAAACTTTTTGTATATTTTCTCTATTATAGGCAAAATTTTTCTAATATTTAAATGCCTTGTATAAAACAATTTTGTGATGGTAACATTTACTTAATGTTTGTACTCAAATTCTAGGCGCCACGTAGCACTTTAGATAGTCGGTGTGTGCAGCTTGAAATTTAATTTAGTATTAAATAAGGTGTAAATAATTAAACCAGACTTTCCACCCTACACACCGCTGACATGAAGGTAACGTATGATGCTTAACGTTTGTGTTATGCGAGTGAAGATATTGTTGACAGAGCCTGCCTGATTCAGTGCGTGATAGGTATTATTATTAAACATGCATGTAGTTTACCACATATATTATCGTGCTCACCAAACTGCCTTCCAGCTTCTTGACACCCAGTGAAGTTCCTTCGGGGAGAATTTGAAGGATTTCTTAACGTTTGACATTTAAAAACTGAATATTCCATGAGTGGAGAAATACAAGCAATTCTAGACAATCAAAAATAAAAAGTATTTTTTGCGTCAGTATTTTATAGCGGTTAAGATTTGGTAACCTAATTTATAGGGAGTAGTAGAATTTGAATATAATAAATATTAAAAAATTATATATTATTATAGGGTAACACTTTAAACTAAATTTACATCATGTTTAGTCTAGGAAGTTCGCATGGAAAAGGGGTAAAATTTACCACATTGCGATTTGGTAAATTTTATAAAGACGCTTGAGTAATAATATGTCTTATCAAATTTGTGGTAGAATATACTGTAAATTCTACCAATATTGCAAATCTCAGTAAGGTAAAATCTGGTGTAAATTAGTTGCAATATGCGATGTATATTATCAAATTATAACGTTAAAAATTACACCGCCCGATTTGAATTCGAGAAAAGTGTGTGTGGGAACTATACAGGGTGGTCACTTTTACGACGTACAGAAACGGTAATGTATACAGAATGAAAATGTACTTTTTCAGTTTTCTGCCGCTATTTCAGAAAGTACGCAAAATATAAATATATAAGGTATAAAAACTCGTTATATGTGCACATTGCCGTTTCCGAGAACCCTATACTTGGCGTCGTAAAAGTGACCACGCTGTATATCATCCTATTGAATTTCCATTTTGTGGGTTATTTATATAGTCATTCAGAACTTATCTACTGTACAGAGGACTCTTATAAATATAATTTTGTAAAAAAATCAAAAAGTGCAGTTCGAAAATAATTTAAAAATACAATTCTGCTTAAACTGTAAATTTTAAACTGTCAAACTTGACATACGTTTAATATTTTTAGTACTATTTTGAGAACGAAAGCAGGCAGTTTTTCGAAACGTCAATAATACGGGAGTGCGCGATAGTGATGTGATTTTTGTTATTTTTTGCTTATCTGCTTTTTTCAGTGTGAGATTTTTTGATTTGAGATTGTTCACTAGTCGTGTGGTCGTAACTCGCATGCATCTTGGATAGCAAACAGCGGTTATAACTGGGAAGAGAATAAGATTTACCCACTGTCATTTAAATTTTAAACACGATTAGGTAAATTTCTTGTGTTGGTGTAAATGTGATCAAAAAAATTGAAATTCTAGATTTTTTAATACTTTTTAAATTATTTTTTTTACACTTTCAATATTTTCACAAAATAGTAGCGTGTGAAGTCGATTTCTTGTTGTGTAAGTAATCATCTGATCATTTGATTTATGTATGAATTCATTATTTGATAAGTAAAATAATTAAAAGTTTATTGCTGCTATCGTTTAGAAAAAATATTTGTCGAAATTTTTGTTTGTTTTTATGTTTCTTCGTAATACTGAACATCAGAATCTACTTCACTGTCATTCCTTTCTTGTAGGGCTCCCCTTGTGCCACTGTTTCCGTGATCATTGAACTGCCTCTGGTGATGTGCAGTAGATTACCCCGCCAATATTGAGTTAACATTGCGTATTCTGAATTACTTCAATATTCAAATCAAAGTAAACTTTGTACGGGAGCAATGATACCGGGCAATACGAGGATGTTGCTTATGAAAATTTCATATCCCACTGCTTTAATTATTCATTGAACTTCTCTTGTTCGGTCGTGAGAAGTATTATTTTTCATTGAATGTTAACAATGTGAGTAAATATTGTAATTGCTGTTTTTACTTTTACGACGGTCATCGCTAACAATGACTTTAGTTGTAGAAATTATATTCTAATTGTATGGCAAATGTAGAGTATCTTATTTATAATTCAGTTGTAAAATCGCAGTTCTTTTAAATATCAACTACAGTTGAAACGGACACACACAACATGGATATACATTGTTACAAAATTTGCAATGGAAGTCACGCGTGGTAGATTTAAAAACACTGTATAGGATGTTATGAACCAGTTCATTACGATGAAATATTGCTTATTTCGCACGAGTTTTAATCATTCAGCCCACGCTTGCTATATGAATATCATCACATTGATGCAACGCCAACTAATTTGGTCATAGATCGATCATGTGCCGTGAATCCCTATTGCGTGTATGCATATATTCAATTTAATTAAAATGTAATTCTACACACGAATTTAAATTTGACCTCGTGCATAATCCGTTGTTGAAATATTCCCAAAATATTTTATGTTGTTTAATATGTAACGATGCAAAACCTAAATTGGCAAGAATCGTCAGTATACTTATTCATTCATTGGAAATTGGCAAATCAAATTGGTAGTTAATACCAAGATCCTTAAACTGAGGATGTTGCCTATAAACTTCGGTTCAACTGGTATTTAATTTTATTTTTACCATCCAACTCAGTGTCAGTTATATTTGAATTTTTAGTCGTTTTAATAATTATATATGGATAGATGTTGCTAAGCAGTACTGTAAATAGTATTATTAATAGTTTAGAACATATAACAAAGATCTCAAACAGACAGTTTCTTCTGTAACCTATAACTTAAATAGTTAAGCGAAGGGATTCAGTAGTTTGTGGTAACCTCCTAAGTGTAGGAATCTTTGCAGGGATAGTTAATACTACCCGAAAGAAATTAGATAAAATGGTGGTATAGTAAATTTTGTAAATAAATTATACCAACTCATATTTGATATTTTAAAAATAAAATTGTGAAAAAGTAATCATTAAGTGAATGAGTATGCCGCTCAGCATGAAGTAAACATTATTGTTAGAAAACCTTTGAGTTTTTTTTTTCAATACGTTATTAAAAATAAGCTGCCTTTCATGTCTACCGAGAAATTCCTTTTTTAAAAAAATATTTCTGCTCATTACATGGCCATTTCTACAATCAAATATCAAATATTGAGTGGGAAATCAATAAGGAGACATCTGAAATGGTAAGAATGTTTGATTTCGTGTTACTCCAGAAATAAATATGAATGTCACATAAAGGGTATCACAGTCACCCGGGAATGGAAGATGATTTGAAATTGACATTTATTTGACTGAGAGACAGAATAAAGAATTTTCTAAATGGATGCACGATAAAGCAAAATTCCTGGCTAATATGAATAGGGAGGTAAGTTGTCACTCGCCCAAGTGCACCTGATTTCTAAAGCCTTTCCTGGCTATATTGAAAAATGACAATTCCTCTTTATTGCATTCGGAATGAATAAAATTTAATAATAGCTTGCTGATACCGTGAAATACACAAAATTCAAACTTTTTCAGATGTTCAGTATTCCGTATCTAAAATGTATTTAGGATTGAGAAGAAATTTTTATAACGCATAACATTATATATGTAGTGTCCCAATTTGGACGCGGTTTTCGGACACTGGACTACGTTTTCGATAAACTTAAGATGCCGCAATCAGAGCCTTCATAGATCTCTTCCTTTTTGAGATAAAAGGCGGAGTTTAAAAAAATACTTTTAAAAAATTTTTCGTATCGGAATAACTGATATATCATAATAGTGAAAATGTATTCTGATGGAGTTTTTTACGTACAGTTTATAGAACACCCTGCATATTTTTATTCCATACAATTGAATTTTATTTTTCCTTCAAAATGATATATAATAGTTGCTACTTTATATTTTGAAAATTGTCAAAAAATGTGAAATTGATAAAACTGATACGTGGTGCATGCATTTTTATATACCTAATTATACAAAATTGGTCCATTAACTCTACCTTAGTTACTTAAAAATATATGCAAAATAAACAACTATTTAAACAATTAAGTCATAGCACCATAATTAATAATAGTATTATCTCTATTTGATAACTATTTTCATGATTATATTTAAAAATTTTACCAGAAGGAAAATTAAACAGTTTCTAAATATTTTTTTAATATTAAATAATTTTCAACAGTTTTTTATATGACTGTCGATTAATTTTCTTATTATAAATTATCTTTTATGCTGATTTTCATTTATTTTCAAATGTTATTCATTTAAAGATATATATAAATTACTTAATTGACTAATATTATCTATTTTTACTGTATTAGAAAGATATTTTAAGCTAATATAAATCAAATCTCCTACAATTCCTATCGATGAAGTCATATGTATGCTCTCTTATATCAAACATCTATGTATGCTAATGAACAATTCCACAGACAAAACTCTATTTAATAATTATCTAAAGAAATTAATCTATCTAAATTGACTAACCTGGTTTAATGAAAACACTCTATAAATATCTAACTTCACTTTTGACAACCACAATAGATGAGATCTGACCTATTTCTGCATTTTTAGGATTGCTTCTTCAGAATAGAGCTTTGTCTGTGGAATTGTTCATTAGCATACCTAGATGTTTAGTATCAGAGAGCATATATATGACTTGATAGGAATTGTAGCAGATTTGATTCACATTAGCTTAAAATACCTTTCTAATACAGTAAAAAATGTTACGAAAGCTAATAATAAAGAATATATGGGTAGATATTGTCGGTGTAATTCAACGCTGGTTGGGGCTTTAGTCCACACAGTAGTTAGTTTCACACAATATTATTAATACCTAAAAATATATATAAATAGCTATTTATGATGTACGTGTTAAAAGTAAGATTGTATTTTGTGAGTGAAAATGATTAAAAAACGAGCGTAGCGAGTTTTTTAACTTCACGAACAAAATAAAATCACTTTTAACACGTATATCATACACTATTTTTTCTACAAAACAATCGGAAGAACTTTAAACTCAATAAAAATAAGAAATCAAAAAATACCACACAGATCGCAATGTTTATGAACCAAAATTTTCGTAGCAACCAGTGCTGTTGTTAGTTATGGAAAAAACGCAAAAATATTGACAGCATTTTCTAGTAACATTATAAGTATAATTAATAATCTCGATAATGAGCGTAACGAATCCATCCCTGCTGAAATCGAAGAAGCCGCCAGTCGAGCAACATTGGAATTATTGCCGGCGAAATCAAAGGAACAGTACGAAATCGCTTATAGACGCTTTTCGGAATGGTGCAACATTAAAAAGGTCCCTGGGAAATGTAACGAAAGTATTTTACAGAAGCAGAAGACGAAAAGTATCTGATGATGAAAGTCGCAGCAATAGTGGGTGTCTTCGGGGCGTGTCGCCGGGAGGAATTGTGTCAGATGACCATCGACAATATCGAATATTTGGGCACTTCGGTTGTTGTGACCATACCAGATACTAAAACGAAAGTGCCTCGGACTTTCAGTGTTGTTGGTGAATTCTATTTAAACTTTTTTAGAAAGTATATGGCACTCCGGCCACCCAACGCTGACCATAGATGACTTTTTCTTAAATATATGAAGAATAAATGTGTGAAGAATCCAGTCGGAATTAACATGTTTGGTAAAATGCCTGCCGACATTGCAAAATTCTTGAATCTTCCAAATCCTGAACTTTACACCGGACACTGTTTTCGTCGTTCATCGGCGACATTAGCAGATTCTGGTACCATCAAGAGCATGGAGGATGGAAATCTTCGGCGGTAGCTGAAGGCAACATTGATTCACTGGAACAGAAGAAGGAAATTGCGTGCCAAATACTTCTTACTGCTGCAACTACTAGCAAGACCACCAGTACTACCAGTACTATTTCTACAGAAAATAGATGTGTCACACATGTTGACAGTAAAACCAACTTAAGTATGATGACTCCGCAGGGAATTACAATTTCAAATTGTTCTAATTTTACTATAAATGTTAATAGTAATAACTAGTTAAAATGTTGGTTTGTTAAAACGGTTTATTAATTTTCAAAACAAAATTTAAATAAACTTTGATTTACTTTTAACACTAGTGTTAAAAGTAACTTACTTTTAACACGCGTGTCAAGAAATGACATTTTTAACATCAAAAATGACAATTAAAAAGCCCACTTTTAACAGTTTTGTAGAAAAAAATATTATCTTGTTAAAATATTTTTTGTAATTATTATTAAAAAGGAAAATTATTGGAGTAAATTAATTCATGAACCAGTTTGGTTGCACCACGCAACATCAGTTACATCAATTTCACGTTTTTTATCATTTTCCAAAATATAAAGTAATAATTATTATATACATATAATTATGAAATAAAATATAGTGCATTCCCCTGTATATTTTTACAGTTCCATTTACAAAAATGTATGTTTGTGTCATATTTTAAAAGAGACACCCTGTAGAGAAATAACAACACTGATATTCTCTAAGAAACGAAGAATCCCTCAAAAATAATATTTCTAAATTTCCCCTGTATCTCAAAAAATAAGATGTCCATGAAAGTTCTGATTATGGCATCATAAGTGTCTTGAAATAGTAGTCTAGTGTTGCGAAAACGTTGTAATTTCGGAGATACCTTGCAATTGCAACGAAATTGGGACACCACTCTGAACAGCGATGAACAAAAAAAGGTTTTCGTTGAGAAGCATTAAAAGGAGTTTAAAAAACACAACTAATAAAACCATGCTATTTTATGGACAGTAGTGGACATTTCAATAGTTTATATTGTCCACAGCTTTACATAGTTGACTTCCTTACGATTCTTAGATGACAAAATAAAATACATCCAGCTGCTAGGTACTTCTTATTAGGAATTTAGTTACATAATCCTTTCTTAAAAAATAATAATAAGACGTATTTGTTCAATTTTTTTCAAATAAATATGACTAATGGAAAGAAGTTATTTGAATTACCTTGTGCAGTACAGTTGCAATATATAATTTATATACGTATTAAATAGTTATGCAAATTATGCTTAAAGTATTAACTTGAATTCACCTTAATTGGTCAAATGGTTGTCAAAGTTTGAATATTTTTAAAATTTGATACTCTATATATTGCCCTATTTTCAACTATGTCGAATTATTAATCAAACACCCTGTATAACAACACAAAATCATAGATAGTGCTCTTATTAGACGAATATATTTTTTGGAATCTTATATGATACATGAAATAAAACTTGATTAGCTTGCAACTTTTAAGTACAACGTTTAAATCGCAGTCACTGGACCTAGAACACTTTTTCAGTATTATTCATTGATTTTTTATGTATTTTTAAATTATGTATGGAATTTGAGGACATAAAATGTAATGAGTAATGAACATTTTTGGATTTGTAACTAGTTCCAGAGTTCCCAAAATAAAAAAACTTTACTGTTGATCACTTTACCCATCAACGACAAAATTTTTGGTAAGAATACTACCGATGTGTGTTATTTTACCATACTGTTGTCCGCTCATGTTTACTCTAATTGCGGATAACAGTGAGGGAGAACTTTTTATAATTTCTTAACCCCTTTAGGAAGATTGATGCTATTAATTAGAAATTTTAATTGGAATCTCAATTTCTAATTAATTTTAATAATACAAATCGTCTTGTTGTTTAGAAGGAAAGCGATGATTAAGAAATAAATTTATTGCTCATTTAATTTGAATTTGCTCACGCTCCATTCTTTTATGTTCACGCTTGCTTGTACTAAGAATTTGAGACCCATTAATGGATATTTAAAACCATAGAAAAGGGTATTTTAGGTTTCGTTGTTTTCTTCGGTATGAAGAAAACAACGATTTATAAACTAGACATTTCATTAAGTTTTGGTTTGAATAAATAAATTAATGTTCATATAGTGTAAATGTAGAAGAATATAAATTAGTAAAAAACTTTTATTGTCTGATGACTTGAAAGTGGAATTTCTGTGTTATGTATAGTTAATACTAAATTTAATTACCACATAGAGCTTACGGCAACAAAAAAATCTGGTATCGTGCAAGTCGTTACAATAATTTTAGGAGGTGATAGAGTACTTGACTTTGAGTCGATTGTAACAAACATACCTAATCTATACCAACTGTTACAATATTTGTGATAATTAATTTTTTAATATTTTTTTATTTAACCGTGCATTTGTACAATTATTGAAGTGTAGAAATGTAGACAAACCTTTTTATAACAAATATTTCTATACGTTTTATTAGGAATGAATGGATTATTTAAATTATTTAACCATTAAAACATGGATTTTCTACTTTGTACAAGCGAAGAGTCAAATATAAACGTTTATTTTATTTAAACCTTTGTGTGTACGTTTATTCAGATATTATTAAAAACTTACCTAAGCAATGCTCTTTCAGTTCTTAGGAAAAGTTTCTTGATAAACATTCTAAAAATTAGGGAAATTAATCTTAATACGTTTAAGCATGCGCTCCCTATTCGCCAAAACAGAGGACAGCCATTTAGTATGTAATAAACACTTGGTATACAGGGTGTTCCAGAATGATGGTCAAATATTTTACCAGTGTGTTCCACAAGCCATTTGTTCATATAAAATTTTTTAATTTGGGTTCTCCCTATTGAGATATTCGAGTCTCAAAATGGCGGAAAAAATAGTTTTTTTGTTTTTCCTTGAAAACGGTTGCACTTAGAAATTTCAATTTTAGTACACATTATCTGCTAGTTAAAAGCTATTTTGTGATGGTGTCTATTCCTTAGCATATGTTTCTGGAGCGCGGGAATAAGCAACCCCTAGATTTATTTCTTTCAGAACTTTTTCCTGCAATGGCCGATTTCAACAAAACTTTTTATTAAATACTTCACCTAATTTTACTATTTTTTCCCCTCTTGTAATTTTTTCATACAACCAACAGTTTGCGCGAAAAGAAATAAAAATAATTTTTCTTACTCTAAACATCTTTTTGTCACCAGTTATTGATAACCGCAGTAGGCGGTTGCTATGATGATGTTTCTCTGTTGTCTTATGAAACAAATTAGTCTTATATCAGTTTATGCAAATATTTCTAAACAAAGGTATTCCTATAACTGTTGCCAATCCTACCGTATGTATATTCCATCAATTTATTCGCTAATATTTGTACGCAAGAGTCAGTTGTTTACAACTGTTGGTTGTATGAAAAAATTACAAGAAGGAAAAAAGTAGTCAAATTAAGTATAGTATTTAAAAAAAAAGTTTTGTTGAAATCGGGTATTGCAGGAAAAAGTTCTGAAAGAAACAAAATTAGGGGTTGTTTATTCTCGTCTTCCAGACACATGAGCCAAGGAGTAGATACCACCACAAAATAGCTTTTGACTAACTGATATTGTGTACCAAAATTGAAATTTCTAAGTGAACCCGTTTTTAAGAAAAAATAAAAAACTATTTTTTTCCGCCATTTTGAGACTCGAATATCTCAACAGAAAGGACCCAAATTGAAAATTTTCATATGAAGATCCCCCCTAAAATCGCTTGTCAAATCCACTGGTAAAATATTTGACCATCATTCTAGAACACCCTGTATAGGTATGTTTGTTTCAGTCGATTCAAAATTACGTTTTTTGTCACCTCCTAAAATTATTGTAACGACTTGCAAAACACACTATATAAACGTTGGTATTCAGGAAAGGCGACAGAAAAATAATCCATTCAAAGCGTGAAAATCACAAAATGTCGTTCGTATCACACATTTCAGAATAGGTGCAGAACATACGATACTGCCTTTATAGAATGTAATATGAGATCTGTCGTAAGCAAGTTATACCCCCTAGTGCTCGACCTGAAAAGCTGTACGTAACATAAGAGAACAGAACAAATTTACCGCTACACATAGGCGTCGGTATAGTGTTTAGTTTTGCTAATCCTTCGACAGGTCAAAATTGAATACGTAGCTCTCAGACAAGTAATGTAGTATTTAGTAATAATAGAGAAGTATATTAAAATTCAAATATTTTCATACAGGGTTAACTATGACAAATATTTTACCAAACTTATTTATAAAGCGAAAATTTTTTTTAAAACTATATAAATTCTCCGTCACTGGCCTTCTGTCAGCCGCGAGGTTAGGTATATTCTGCCAAAGTCAAAGGTGTCAAACGCAATAACAGATCATCACGTTGACACGTATATCAGTTTACGCCGATTTGAAAGAAAAAAAAATATTTACAAAACGATATAGCAACACAGGGAGGCAGCACCTACCTTACTAATATTTATTTCCAGGATTGATACTTGGAGGGATTTTAAGAATGTTATATCATATTCTGTTTCCTTACTTGTTTAAATTAAAACCTGCCATTGCAAAGATTTTTGTACTTGTTGTGGACTTCTCCTTCTTTCGACCGTTCTTTTTGTCTAATGCGGGGTACCTACTTGGTTCGGCGGTCATGTCCAGGTCGATTACTTACCTCGGGAAAAACCACAAAGGATAACAAAAAAATACACCCAAATGTACACAAATACATAAAAACATTGCCACACGTTTACCGCCAAGGCATTATAACAGTTGTTCAATGTGGTTCAAACAGTATTCAGCACAATATTTTGTGTACTCGGAAAACGTCTTTGGTATTACCCTACTACACGATAATATGCACTTGTCACACTCCCATAAATCAGCACCATATCCGTCATCTAGGCATTTGAATACATGTTTGTAAATACATTAAAAAATACGCGAACAATTAAATTTGCAAAAAGCAAGTACTGAAAAATTATTTCAAACTAATCAGAGTACCGTCGCCGTATGCAATAGTTTTTGACATCAGCAGATGCAGACGCCATCTGTAGGCTACTAATGCAAGGTGCAGTTCACGCCGATAAATTTTTAAACTTCTAATGTTGTTGAGGAATTAAATTCTGTTAATTCTAATAATAGCAACAATATTAACAGTAATCGACGATGTTTGTATAAAATAATTAGTAATATTTTAAACTATAGCATCCCAAGATGTTTACAGTGTTCTGTAAAAATGTTTCTTCGACCCTTAGATAAAACTAAGTTTCACATGTTCTTTGAGGTTTGGAGAGTATGCAACTAGCAATGCAGGTTATGCTAGGTTATGTTATTTTAGAACATTTTCAAGGACTGAAAATATAGTTTTGGTAGTGTGCAACGAAACAATGAAGAACTAATCTAAAATACTGTAGCTAACCGGATTAACTGTTATCCATCAGGTACTTAGACATTATTATTATTAATAAAAATGTATATTTTAGTCGTTTCTACACATGACAACTATGCAAAAAACGACCGCACGGTAGTTGACATATCTAGCCAGCTCAGACAATGATCGAATGTTATAGACACCGACTTTCCATAGGAAAAGAGGGTTTTGCCTCATTTTTTAAACATTGAGCTAGATTTCCGAAATATATTCTTTATTTACTTTTAGAGCTCCCTGAGTACGTTGTTAAAATTTTTGTACTTAGTCATAGTTAACCCTGTATAATTGACCAAATATTTATACGTATATGGACAGTCAAAGTGTTTTTCAAATGAAACATTATCTAGTTACACTTATAGGTACAAATTTTCTGTTAACGGTAAATATTTATTTATTACAAGTAAAATTATAAAATATCTTTTTCCACAGCATTTTCAGGTAACTATATGAAATTTTTTTAGCCTACGCCTATGGGTCTTTTCCTAGAACGTATTTAAGGGCATGCAATTCCCCTTACACTTCATATTTGCAGACGTAAACAACCATTAGTGTTCAATTATCCTTAAAATTACTAAATTTATATACTTCTATAGAAAAACATAATGGGGGTTAAATGAAGCAGTTTTAGGCGTCTTGATATGACAGCCACGTTTGGAACGGATTTTGTTTCATAATTTGCTTAAATTACTCTAAAATTTACGGCTCATAAAATAAAGCGTCAGGTTTACTTGAATAATTCCAATTATCTTTTTAATACTTCATTAATTTCTCAAAATAAATTTGATGTAATACTGTTATGACAGTTTTATTTTTCTTAATGCCAATGAAAATTCAATGTTGCGTAGTAATACCTTTTATATGACTATTTTTGAAAAATAGATTCTTCATTTTTGAATAGTATTTGTAAGCATGATTGTATCTAGGAAATTAATTATAGTTTGATGGTCGACTTTTTGCAAAAAATTTCTTGCTAAAAATTATTAAAATGTGTTGGTTATGTACCGATTACAGATGTAACACCTAGATTTATATGTTTTTGAATGACCATGACTATACATACCTGTGAATATTGTCTATATAGCTATTTATTTGTGGCATAATTTTAGTTTTTCTTTAGTTTTATTTGGTTTTTGCTACACTTCTGAAAAAAATAAAGATTAATTAAATAAGCCCTTGCGCCAAACGGATCAGTCAAGGGTTATTCTTTAAAAACTAAGTTTGTCTAACCAAAAAATCTCACACTGAAAAAAGCAGATAAGTAAAAAATAACAAAAATCACATTACTATCGCGCACTTCCGTATTATTGACGTTTCGAAAAACTTTCTGTTTTCGTTCTCAAAATAGTAGTAAAAATATTAAACGTATGTCAAGTTTGACAGTTTAAAATTTGTTTATCTGCTTCCATAGAGATGTTAAATGATTTTTATTTTATTGTTACTTATGTTAAATTATTTTTATTTTATTTTTATTCTTAAATTATTTTCGTCTGCAGTGCAGCTTATATTTTTCTTTAATTGAGTTTATTGTGTAACGGGAGAACCACATGTCTTCTTTTTATTGGGAAAGAATATTGAAATTTTGAATATTTTTTGTCTAATGATTAAAAATTGATATTGACTAGTTCTAGTTTATCTGTAACGATAGCTTTAATTAAGGAATATCCCGTAGATTTTAGTGTATCCAATTCATCAGCCTCTTGTACTTTCACAGATGATTTGTTTTTTTTATAAATTTTCACTTAAAATCAACTCAATTGGTTTATAAAAGGAGTATACCGAATGTGTTGAAATAATTCACACAATTCGTTGAACAATGTTCACTCAGATGTTTACTAGGTTAGCTAAATAAATTGTTTATGGGGAAACATACGTTTTATTTACACATATCTGGTTTCTATAAAAAAAATTGTGTTAAGCGATTTTTTTGTAAAATGAAAATTCAACACTAAAATAACTTCACTGGTAAATGGGTTTGAATGTACACAATGTTATTTTCCGTTGTGTATAATATTTTCTTAGTTGTAATATGTAAGTTGACAGTAGGTATACGTAAGAGCAACTTGCAAAAGACAATGTTAAAAATAGCCGATTTTTGGCTTATCCGGGGGAACACATAAATCATAAAAAAATCAATTGATTATTGTTAATTAACATTAGAAATGGTCCAGAAATACGTCAGATAGCTGGGGAAATGTCGCTACTACCCATAAACCTATATAAACTACCCTTAAATTGCTTTAAATGGTAATCATTAATTATTGTTATAAAATTCGTGTAAAATGAAAAAAATGCTTGAAAATGATTTGAACAGACAGTATGTCAATATGAAAAGTGATAAATGACTGTAAAAGTGCCCATTCAATGGCGAAATAGCGCCAATTGTTCTCACTTTGCGAGCGCGTACTGAAAAAATGGCAATTTATCCTTGCGCCCATTTTTCAGGTCGCAATAGAATAAATGAACTTTAAAAGTGATTTAAGCATTTTTTTCATTCTAAACGAATTTTACAACAATAACTAATGATTATCTATTTTAAGCTATTTAAAGGCAGTTTATATAGATTTAGGGCAATTAATATTTCCCCACTTACTTAATGAACGCTAGTATCAGTTTTTGCATTTTTTGACAGTAATCTATAATTTTTTTCTAGCAATAGGCGTTCCCTTGAACATTTAAGCATTATCTATTTTTGATGTCGAAGTAAGCTCACCATTAGCTTTTGAAAGTTGTTTTTTTAATTTTTAGGGGCGGAATGGACATTTTCATAGTTATTTATCACTTTTTATATTGACATACTGTCTGTTAAAATTATTTTCAAGGATTTTTTTTCATTTTACACGAATTTTATAACAATAATTAATGATTATCCATTTAAAGCTATTTAAGGGTAGTTTATATAGGTTTAGGGGTAGTAGCGACATTTCCTCAGCTATCTGACGTATTTTTAGGCCATTTCTTATGTTAATTAATAATAATCAATTGATTTTTTTATGATTTCTGCGTTCCCCCGGATAAGCCAAAAATCGGCTATTTTTAACATTGTCCTTTTTATTCTTAATAATAAGTTCAATATTTTCATATACTTTTTTTGGTTTTGTAATAAAAATGGATTGTTCAGCTGCGTCTCGGTATTTTAAGTAAATGAATCCGAAGTTTTGCCCGGGCATATTGGCATGTAATAGATTCTGCCGAGAAACGGAATTCCTTTATGGATCAAAATTCCTTTTAAAATGAAACTTTGATAGACCACATGATTTTGCATGAACGGGATGCTTTCGATATTCACAAACTTATATTGATCTTCCCAAAGTAAAATAAAAATCCTTACGGCGAATTCTTTTGTAACAATATATTTTTGTCGGGCATAGTTTGGGGAGAAATGTAGACTGATGCAATTAAATTTGACCTGGAAAGTAAGGAGGTGCGAAAATGATCGTGAATACGTGGGAGAGCGAGTAAGGCGTTTGTAATACGAACGCCATGCTGGCCTCTAATTCAAGAAGAGAAACCAAGTAATTTCAGAGTTTCTTTCTACCCAAATTCCAAGGAGTTTAGTTCAAACAATAACGGCATTAACGAAACGCTTTTTCAGTTTGAAACTTCAAACAACTTGAAAGTCTGATATTTTCGTGAATTTTGCATTAATATTTTTCCAGCGGTAAGTAAACATAATGTGGTTTCAGAATATACACCCTTTGCATTTCAATTGCCGTTTTGCTAGGAATGAGGTTAAAGTTAAAACTGTAGATTCAGGAAGCTTAGAACATAGAAATCGTGAAATGATTTATTCAGTTTATAACGTTTGCCAAGAATAGAAGTTTTAAAGACCAGTAATAGACTATTTTGCAACCATTGCTTAGTAATTATTACAATTAAATAAATTTATAATTTGCTTAAATAGTAACCAGTGGTGTCAATTTAAACCTTATTCCTGTTTATTATTTTAATATTTTCGAAATACATCTTTCTATTTCCCAATAAGCGCACATATATGTTTAAAAAACATTTAAAAGTAGTTGAAAACCATAGGTTGAACGTCAAAATGTCATCCGAAAAACTGTTATTTTTAACTAAAATGAAACATTTATAAAGCATTGTCAGGTAAGTTTAAATAACATAGAAATTAAACAGTTAATAAACGTTTAAGGAAAACGTTTTATTTATAGTTTTCTTAACGTTTTGATAACGTTTTACATAAAGTATTTTTCAGCATAAAAGAAATATATATTTTTTCAAATTATGGTAATAATTAATAAGTAAATTTAAACCTAGAAAAAATATAGCAGACAGCCAGGTCGAGAAAGTTCAGATACGAGAGACCAGACATATACTGATTTCGAGCTTGATAGCTCGGTAGGCCGATGATAATCGTGACTGCTTGGCTTTATATCCAATCTATAAAACCATATAAATATAGAAGGCCATAGTGCGTGAGATATAAGTGTCTGCATCTATTGGCCATTGGATTATATTTTGTCGATTTGAATGTATGTATGTAAAAAGTAAACGTTACTAGAAAACGTTTTATTAAACGTCACGTAAACGTTTTACAAACGTTGCAATTAACGTGTACTTAAATCTTTTTCAAGTATAAACTTGTATTATATACATCGTGAAAAAACGTTCTATTTTGGTGTTAATTTCTACCTTCAGTTGAAAGCATGTGTAGTATTAACTTATTTTATAAGTTTTATTGTTATGTTACTAAAACGTTGTATAGAAAATGACACTAACATTTGGATAATACGTTTCATACATTCACATATGTATTTGAAACGTTTAATTCTACGTTTTATAAACGTTGCGCTAAATGCTAAACTATATTATTAAAATATAAACCTATATAATACATTTATGTACAACAGTCTATTAAACTTTATAAAAAAATGTAAATTTCTAATGTTCACTTCAACCTTTAGATGAAATGCGAATATTTTTAACGTGTTTTAAGCTATATATTTCATACGTTTTAAATTTTAACTAAAAATGAACGTTGAACATTTCAACGCAAAACGTTTAATCAACCACTATCACATTTTGAAAACGTTATATATACGTACGTGTGCCCATTGCGTTATATGTAATTCATTTTAAGATAACCTTTTACAGAATAAATATTGCAAACCGTAAATAAATTGCAATTATAAAAAAAATATTACTTAATACTTGTGAAAACATTTTCACAATCGTTGAAATAAGTCTCATTGGTGTACGACCTATTGAACTTAGCTTTCATTGTAACTGGATATCATAATTACGAACCAACATTAAATTATTTTGATTTCCTGCTTCAAATAAACCCTACGATAAGCCTCTGTAGATTTTAGAATAATATTTTCACTACGATTATCATGTTCTGCCCTGATTAACCATAATTGCGTTGGGTTTTAATCAAGCGTTGCAAAGCTGCTTATCTCTACATATTTTAAGTGCTTTAAATTCATTTGCTATAGACTGCAACAAGTATTTATTAATTCATTAGCGTTAAGTTTCGTAACTGGCTGGTTTAGCCTGTTGCAATTAATTAAATTCTAACTAAAGTTGCTCTCTGCACTTTAGTTATAATGTTCCATTTATAATAAATTTACAAAGATGATACTCCAAAATCAGTTGTTAAATACGAAGCTCGGAAACAGTTCCATAATATTAAATGTATTAAATGTGTTCAATAGTACTTTCCATAGTTTTCTGATTCTTCTGAATTCAAAATGTCATGTGAAACTAATGCAATAGTTTTTATTGAATTCTGCATAAATTGTTAAATATCAAATAGGTATTAAACAGCATAGTTACAATTTTTGTTTAGTTATTTTGCAATTTATTACTTAATTAGATAGTAAGTAATGGTATAGCGCTGCACATAAAGGTTTCCAACCTAAAAGCCATTTCACTTTTGAAGGGATGAGTCGGCGGACTATTAATGGTAATTGTTAATATGATTCAGATACTCAGAATCAGTATATTTTATTTAAATTATTATAGTTTAACCTGGGCCGTCACACATGTGCCTAAATAAAAACAATTATTGATACATATTGACAGGACCGCTTGATTTTTGATACCGCTCATAATTCCTATTAATAGTACACCAGCTCAGCCCCTTTAAAAGTTTTATATGTGTTAGGTTGGAAATCTTTATGTTGTAACCACTGTACATAGAGTAACATAAGATTCCTTACTAAAATAACAAGATTTAATTAAACGTACTTTAGTCCAAAAAAGCAGTTGTTAGTACTTACAGGGAGTGTCACATACGGTTCTTTGCTTGTCTCTGAAAACTCATAAAGTTTTTATAATCTCTAATATATAAAATTCTCGTGTCACAGTTTTAGACGTCATACTCCTCGGAAATTGCTTGACTGATTTTTATGAAATTTTATATGTATATTCGGTAGGTCTGAGAATCGGTCGTAATCTATATTTCATACCCCTAAGTGATAAGGGTGGTCCACGCCAAACATTTTTTTTTATTTTTTGGACAAAATTTTTTATTTTAATTTTTTTATGATGTGGCATTATAAAATACATGCAACCCTTAATTTTCGCCCTTCTATCACAAACCCCTATTTTTTAATAGCTATTTTAGTAATTTAATCCTTTTTAACCCTGGTCGATAACTGATCGATTATTATCACTAGATCAGTTATCCACCAGGAGTCTACCGGTGTCACTTCTCACCACAAACCTAGAAAAAATATAGACAAAGTCGGTTCATGATATAGGTCACGTGACAGGTGCCGCGTTTTCTAGGAACCTAAGGTCCAGAAAATTGATATTTTATTTGCTTTATGTTGGCGGTTGTGCAAATATGGTGGCTGCATTGCAATATGAAATTAACTAACTTGCTGTCATTTTAAATTCTGGACCTTTTAGAGCAGCCATGAATTAGCGGTCGCCGACAATATGACACTGGCACAGTCTATATTTTTTCTAGGTTTGTGCTTCTCGCCCAGTAAACAGCACGGAGTAGGGATGAGAACGAAGCCGACTACCAAAATATTCACTAGAAATAATTCATATGGCAAAACAACGTTTGCCGGGTCACGTAGTATTATTTAATATGTTTGTCAAGCTTATTTACAGCTCAAGAAAGATAAAACAAAAACTGTAAATACTTCCTGTAAGTCATTAGTATATTTGCAATTACTTCGCAGTTAACTGTAGCTGGTAAATATGATTTGTCACAATATTGTAACAGTGGTACAGATCGGTACCACAAGTAATTATGTTGCTGCGTTAAGTGATACTGTTCACCTCTTACCGCCGAATACGACACCAATAAAGGCCAAATGTGTGTATTGTTTATATTCTTTGTGTAATTTTAATAACTATGGAATACCATTATTGCATCAGTGGGATTCAACTCAAAGCACTTAAATGAAAGTTCTGAAAATACTCTTCGATAGCTAATATTTCAGTACAATTTCACAATTAAACCATCTACCTGACTGTTCTTACTACACCATTCATCAATTCATTCAAGAATGGTTATGATCGTCACATTGTTAATTTAAGTGTGTGAGTTTGTTTTTCCGTGTGCGGGTATGGCCTGTTACGATTTGTTTTTTATTATTTAACTTTTCAGTGTATTTACAACCATTTTGCAGTGTTGTTTAATTATATATGAATTTTCTGTTTATACTATTTTAAATGATTTTATTTGCCTGACTTGTTTTCACATTAGCGATTAAGCTATTGTTGAATAGATAGGTAACTATTGGGATTTAACTTTATCTGTAATAATAAGAACAATAAAAATGTATTTCACGGCATAGCCACTCATCCTAGTTATAAATAAATATGAGTTTGTTTTACAACGCAGTAAAACCTATAAGTATTAATCAGCATTGTTACGCGAAGCTTGTAAAATGATTCAAAATATTCATTAAACAGTTTTATTATAAAGCAGTTAAGTTGTGATTATAACCATATTTTAAATTTGTTAGTTTCACAACTAGTTCATTCTACATTAAAGTGTTGTGTATTTATATTTTTATTGTAAAATAAGTCATTATCTAATTATTGTATTTTATTGAGATATGCCTTTATCTATTTTAGGCCCCATATTGTTTTTATTATATATAAACCACATCGATACTGTCTCAGCTAATACTAACTTTACTATGTATGCTGATGATACGTCACTTATAATATCTAGTAAATCGGATCGAACACTAAAATTTAATTGTGATATTTTACTCAATAATTTAAGTAGCTGGTTTTCCCAGAATTCATTACATTTTAAAGTCGAAAAAACTGAGGTACTTCGATTTTACACCAGTCAGAGAAGGAAATGTGACATATTGAATTTGGAAATTAATAATAATCCTTTTTCTTGTGACACTAAAACTGTAAAATATTTAGGATTAAATTTGGATATTCACCTTAATTGAAGGATCACTGTAATAGTGTCACATCGAAGCTATCTTCAGTAGCTTATTTGTTTCGAAATGTTAGGACAGTACTTGGTATAGATAAACTCCTCCTAGTCTTTATGTTTTTGAGATGTGTTTGTTTATTTTTAATATTAATAGTACCTAAATTACTATATAATATGTTTCACAATGTTAACACGAGGCAAAAACATGATTTTCACATACCATATGCTAAACTGAACTTAACTGTTAATTCTTCTAACTTTCTAGGACTAAAATTGTTTAATTGTTTGCCAATAGAGATAAGAAAAATAAACACTCAATCTTTATTTAAAGTTAAATTAAAACAACATTTAGTAAATAAATGTTTATATTCTGTAGAATATTTAGAATATTATTCATCTATGTGATCTTTTGCAAACTTGACTATTCCTGTACATATATGTTATGTCTGAGAGGAAAATAAATTATTATTGAAATATATTTCTGGATTCTCAACTAAAATGTATTAGATTCATGTTCGTCTAGTTATTGTCGTTTGTATTTATATGTTAAATGAGCATAATATACTTTAAGGCAGATAAGTACAAAATATATACTTACTATTACAAAAATTTAAGCAACAAATTATGTTTTTTATGGTTCAGCTGCCGGATTCCGACATTCCTGACAGATTTCAATCAAAAGTTATGGGCAATAATATCAACAATTGTACGGATTTGTTCAACTTATGTGGCTTATAAAAAACCAATGCTTATTCATTTGGCCAACTATTTTTTTTTATTCTACTTTCAAGTTGGTAGTGTTAATAACGGCAAATAATAGCAACTGAACAAAGTTAAATTGAAGCTGCACTTTTCTAAATTTAAATAAAATAAAAAAAATATATGAAATTGAGTATTCAGGAAATATCACTATATATTCTTGTTTAACAGTGTAGTAGAAAACGGTATGGGAAGAAAGATAACGTTATTAAGCATATGTATTCATATCATGTAAAATGTAAAGAATAAATAAAAGAGTAAAAACTTTATATGAGGGTAAATTTTGCCCCAGTGAGTTATTTAAACAGTTTCGAAATGTACTTTCACCTGCCCACCCTCTTAATTCGAACTCGGTATTTATTTCTCTGTCAGAGTTTAATTTTATCCAACACTGTTCAACATCCTCCTTGGGAATTTTAATTACTTTTGCGCTTCTATTTTGTATTTGTGCTGGCTTTATTTTATGTTAAATTAAATTGAATTTTTGTGGATACCGGCTCTTTCCCGTGACATCTGAGATTTCTAAAAAGTAAATAAAGAATTAATCCGCAAAAAAGTGAAATTGGATAATTTAAGCAATATAAAGTTCTGAAATATTTAGTAATATTGCTGTAAAATGTACTTATAGGTAAACGTAAGTAGTAGATATGAGTAGGTTTTATAAAGGTACATTTAGATTGGGAATAAGTATCTAGATTTGTATCGATATTGATTTATACAGGGCGTTTCAGAACTTATCTATAAAAATAGATACAATTTTGTAAAGAAAAAAATCAGAAAGAGCAGTTTAAAAATGATTTAAAATTACACTTTTGTATGGCACAGCACAACAAATTCAACTGCTTTTCCTTGGTTCTAAACTGCATGAACTGATTTTAGTAACATAAAATGATTTTTTCCACGGTCGGGAGTAGAAATCAGTTTCTATGACATTAAAATTAAAACAGAAGTAGTCGATTATTCCCAAGGGAGTATAATGCTCCCAAGGAAGTTTACATTATGGATAACGTTTTTAATGCCAAAAAAAAGATAACATTGAAATTATTTATTGACATTTAAATTAAATGTTACATTTGTACAATTTTCAAAATTAATATTAGAAGGAATATTACTTTCGCTTACATTTACAGTTTCTGTGATTGCCCTAGTAGTGGTACCTACTAAAACCTGATTAGCAATTTTGGTCTTATTTTTAATGGAGTTCTCGACATAACCCTCAGCGACTGTTGTTGATTTCCAACCAGAATGACGCTGAAGATCTTCATAAGCAGTGACCAGTATAACATGCAGCATCAGGTAATTTTAAATACGAAGCTACTAAATTTTTCCCATGGTATTCTTGCCAACTGGCTGCGAACTACATTTTCCTAAATTTTCATAAATTTTCTTCAATAATTCGAATTAAATCAGTTTGCTATAACCAAACTTTTTAAAATAGACATTTTTGTTTGTTATTCTATATGATGACAAAAGACAGTTTGATATAGATTTTACGTTACTTTTATGTTTTATGGCCAAGAGGAAAAGTGAAAATGAAAAGTAAATAGATGAAAGTAACAATATAGCATAACAGAGACTGCTACCATTTTCCAGCATAATAGGAGGTATCCATACATGACTTTAAAATATGTCCATTCAGTTTCTCAACCGCTCTCAACTATAAGGAAGGATATTGTTACATAACGTAGACGTTAACTGTCAAATGTAAAAAAAATATTTTGTCTCTCCCAAAACTCAACTGATTGCACTTGTTTTTATCTGATATATCGTATAAGTTACATCAGTTTAATCAGAACGAAAGAAAACTAATATTGTTGTCATTTGACGGAATGACTTTGGGTCCTAGATGCGCCCATGATTTACTGGTAATACAGTGCTAGAAGCATAAATTAAATAAAGTTCGATGTGTAGGATTAGAAAAAAATAGGCGTATCGACATTTACTTACCTATTTTCTTTATAATGATTTGACATATACATGTTGTGGCTGTCCCGAAACTATGATATTTTTTTAAATGAATCTGGGACATAATCACAGTTTATGTACAGATTTGGTGGTTGAATTTGTCGTGTTCCCACTGTCAAAAAGTGAAGTTAGATATTTATAGAGTGTTTTATCAGCAGGTTAGTAAATTAGATTATTTTCTTTAGATAATTATTGAATAGAGCTTTGTCTGTGGAATTGTTCATTAGCATACCTAGATGTTTGGTATCAGAGAATATACATATGACTTCATTGATAGGAAAGATTTGATTTATATTAGCTTAAAATACCTTTCTAAAACAGTAAAAAAATGCACTCGTAGATGATAAAATACAAATTTGATTATTCACGTTTTCTCACTATTTGCTGAAATTGCAGCGGATGTTCGCCGAAATATACCCCATATACTGATCAGTATTAGGAATGTTTAGATACTTTGCCATATTTGGGGGAATCAGACCGAATGTATTAATGCCAATAGAGTTATAGGTACATTTACCCACATTGTAAAATAAAAAGAATTTCTGAATTTTCACGTGTTTTGGTCTTATATTCATATATTTCTTAATGATGTCAATATAATTCACTGCTATATCGTCAGTATTTAAAATTGTACCTAAATGTTCTGGATCTATATGTTTGAGTATTCCTGACATAAATCACAAAAACAGTGTCATTTTCCTAAACATCATCAACACATAAATTAAAGATTCCATACGTCTACAAGCACCAAATAAACCAAAAACAGCAACTACCTAACATTTTAATGTTAGGTAACTTCTAATAAAAAAAAAGGAAATAAAAGTATAACAGACCTTCATATGCAGATTATTTGTCATGGAGTAGAAAATCCATTAACTGTTCCTTTGAAAATACTGGACTTTTTTCAGGTACCTAAATAACTAATCGAGCGATTCTTCAAAAATTCAAGAAGTTTAGAAAATTTAGTAAATGTCAGTGTCATTTTTGATTCGTAACATACATTTTAATTTCGAATACATACACCGTAACGACGATGACTTGTACTTTTTTTACTAATAAAATAAGGTACAATTAACTTCTTTATTAATTACAGCTATAAACATCAATGTAATTAATCTGGTCAAAGAATATGTAAATAAAGTTTTTACCGGTATCTATTTTCCCAATTTCAAAATTACTATCTCACATCCATTGAGAGAATCAATCGAATTCTTCTTTATAAAAATTTACTTTGTGTACATAATGCTATAGGAACCGCATGCGAACATTCTACGATTGCTCAAATAATAATTTCATAATTAGAACAAATTTAAGTTTTGTTTTTTGTGTCTTGAAACCACAGTTCGACTATGAAATTCGTTTATAATGCACAATTATCGCATTTGTGAAATTAGTATCGCTCAAGCGCTAAAATTCTCTCATGCCATAATCTGTTACATTATAAATTAATTTCATAATATACTAAAAACGATGAGTGAATTGAAAGCGTAAGAAATTGAGACTAAACTTTTCATTAGCCAAACAGCTTTTTCTAATTTTGGACCGACTCGATGATATGTTACGCCATTGAATATGTAGACGGCTTTTTTCATGCTGTCTTCAGGAAGGTCTCCTGTAGCTCAATTTGACAAACGGCCACCTCCCGAGAGTTCATTTATTATACCTATCGCAATAAGGGAGTATATCAGGAATTGCACGGTCGCAGATTTGTCTCGGGACGACAGTGTCGAATTTGTCGGGACATGAAATTATCAGTCAACCTATATTTTGTTTTTATGTCTTTTATATTTCATGGAGGAACGTACACATCTGCGGCGATAAGAAACAAACCGTATTTCCTTATATTCAACTGACATTTTGGGTTACGTATGCCATAAAAGAACCCCGAAATGTTTCCGTTTTGTTGGGCTTGAAAATATTTGTCAAATTCTCTCCACAGACTAGGTGTCTTATTTACTTTTTAGTGCATGTTGCAAGAGGGATGGTATGTATGGAATCGATTTTGTAATAATAATTTATGATTTTCTGATCAATGCTTAAATATTATTTCATGAAATCTTGCAGATTTGACAAAATGTAATAGATTGTCAAGAAACGGTTAATTGATTTGCATTTAATGATGTAATTAAGCTTGTGTCCCATAACTGACCTGTAAAACTTCGCTACAATTTACGATTTAAGATAAAAAAGGTTCTAATACACATATATCTGGGCATGCTTCATGCATGTAAAGTCAACCAGGTCATCCCTGTAATAGTACCTTTTTATCAACCCCAAACAATCTGTTCCATTTATATGTGTCATTTTATATAAGAAAAACTCCGGTATGTTGATTAATCTCTGGTTTGAATAGTAATTTGTTCTATTAGAGAATATTATAAACTTATATTTTATTCTGCTCGGCTTCTTATGCGCTACTACATAATAATAATGGAAACTTATACCAGCGACGCAGATGTGAAATGCTGACTTTTTGGGGAATGTTGCCACTGCAGTTAAATGCTAAGTAAAAATTCTTATATCTTTCCGTGATGGTGTGGATGCAATTGTTGTTCTTTTGGTATTTTCCATACGCTAGAAAATGTTGTACTGTAAAGAAATCTGTAAAGAAATTTTTCTTACGCTAGTGCTTGAATCTTCGGAGATCCTGTCTAAAATATCTTGATCTTTTTGATCAGTTCGAGTTGATCTAAGTCTACCAAAATTATTTTGTTAGGTTTCTCAACAAAGCCTTTTTGCTACCAAAAATATTTTTCTACTAGGCCGCTACCTCTTAGCAAATTTTTCGAAATCGAGTTTCGTAATTACTCCCATTACCCTTAAAATATTCTCCCAAAAATCAATATCTGCACTGTTTTTCATTAGTATGACAAATAGACCAGAGTAAAATCTTAAGTTTACAATATTCTCTGTTCTTTCTATTCTTCTTCTCAAAAATAATCAACATACTGGAATTTCTCTTATACAAATATGACATATAAATGGAAGAGTTCGGGGTTTAACACATAATAATAATAATACACTTTATTAGTCCAACAAGTGCAAACCCCAATTACAGGACCAGCAAAAATACAGTAAACTAGTTTAAAATATAATTTTAGCTATACTAAGGATAAAATTAAGAAAGTAGGTACAGATCAAGAAAGTGTGTGCAAAAAAAAAATATTTCTACAAAAACAATCTATTTACATACTCTTACTACAGTTATATTTTAAATACATACATATGCATTTGATCAACAAATATTATTATTGGAATCGCCTGATTGCACCTTTTTGTGTAAAATGAAATTCTACAATAACATTAGAATGGGAAAACTCAACGTAAAAAATGTTAGCTAATAAAAATGTAAGCGAAAATGTTAGCAACTAGTGACCTTTATTTTATACAAAAAGCGACAGAAACGTATCTGTGTCAAACTTTAATCAAATTTGTTGATAATTAAAAAAATTATATTCAATTTTAAAACGATTTAATTCTTGAAATTATCTTACACGCCCTGTATCTCAAAAATGAGTGGTTCTAGGACATTTGTTTATTGTGCCAACTCCACTTATTTTTCAATGTTCTATAAGCTCTATAATATTGTCATGTCTTTTTGAAACACCATGTATACAAAAGAACGCATTAGAAAGCGGCACACCTCTGTAAAAGTTTTATTTGTTGGCTGATTTAAAATATTCTTTTCTCCACTGATAAGTCTTAAATAACTAATCTGATGACAAATTTCAAAATGAAAATTAATTCTAGACCTACCTACGAATTTTTTTTCAAACCACAAAAATCAAAAAAAAAAAAAGAAAGATCAGCAACTCTTTTATTTCAAAACTCGGTGCACCTTTGGGTTTACGATACTTTCAAATAGGTGTTGACAGAACATGGGCGAGACATTTTACCGGTAGGAACAAGAAGAAAAATAACTTCATTTTACGGATAATTTATTGTCGAGTTCGCCTTACACACTATTACTGTATAAGTTAGAAGTGTTGTTGTACTATTAATATAAAAATTATTAATGTATGCAATATATGATAAAAGAGAAACACAAAAATTAATAGGTAGATAATAGAAAATTGCATAAAGCATGAAACACATTTACATATTTTTTGAGAATTTCTGTGATAATATTGATACCTATATTGTATTTTCGAACAGCTGTAAATGTAGCACAGCAAAATGTGCATTTAAACATGTATGTTTTAAATAGTCTTCAGAGGGTCTCTCATACACTATTTTACAGCACAACGAAACCATACACACACTTGAAATGTCTCGTACCATCTTAATTTCAACCGCACTACAATATCTCACATCATTGTATAGACAAACCGACCATTACTGATTCGGGACGCTGTAGGTGCATGCGTTGGAATGTGTTTACCATATATATCTCTGTAAAAATACATAATATCGGTAATTTTTATTAAATTTACAGAACACGATTTGTTGATAAAAATGCAAAGTGAACTAGAACTATTACAATATATTATGTGAATAACAGGATTATTACATACTTTAGGTATTATTTGAATTAATATTGTAAATTTCCTCAATATTTGTAAAATTTTGTAGCTATTATTATGGTAAATATTATGTAAATACAAATCTAAAATTTTACAGTCATATTTTAGAGTGTGGCATAAATAAGTACTAGCGTATCCATTTATTACCTTAGCAGTACAAAATAGGCAACAGTGAACATCATTCACGAGATATCTAGCGCAGCTATAAAATTCGTTCTGAGTAATTGATTTTAATGAACATCTTGGATACGGAGGAGAGGAGAGAAATAGATCCGGTACGCCAATGCTCCCATTCGCTCAAACTTTGAGCCGGATGAGTACGAGGGGCATATTTGCCAGTCGGATGCTTCTCATATATACACAACCAGGTCCGTAGTCCTGAACATTAAAGGTGTAATTTAACAGTTCTTCATGAGTTTATAACTAAATTATGTGTATTTTATACTGTAGAACTTTTGTTCACTATATTAAGGTTTCGCTCACCGTCTACGAAGCGGCACGGTTAAGTTTGCATATAATTATCAGTTCCCGAATTTAATAACGTAATTATTTGCAAATTTCACCTCAGCGTAACCAGGTTTTCAATTTATTACAAAGCCTTAAGTATCAGGAATAGAAATATTTAAATTTCTATATAAAGTATACCAATTTCTATAGTTGCGGCAAAAATGCAGACGACTTACGTCATGGTTCACGTTACGCAATTGTTTTTATTGTTAATATAATTTTCGATAGTTAACAGCGAAAATCACAATAATTTTTTGTAATTAAGTGCAATATACAGGGTTTGAAAATTATTTAAAAATACACTTCTGCACGGCACTGGAAACTGGTCCACTGTAAAACCTGATAAGATGGCAAAGCATGCAATCGGTGACCGGACAAAAAATTGAAACAAATTCCCAAGGAAAGGAATAAATAACACTTTAACACCTATTTCATGCAGCAAATTCAACTTCTTTTATAGCTATTGTTATTACAAGCTACCTTTACTAGTGACGTCACAATTAGAAACAAATTTGAATTTCTGGCCCAAAATGTATGCAAATGTTTGAATTTTTTAAACAGTTATTTACAAATATCGAAAATAAAATTTTAACTTTGATACCGCATATATTTTTAACCATTAATTTTTGAGGTAAATTTGGCTACATATTTTATGTCGTCGGCAATCTTCTCTTGCTCTATATTTCATTATTTTCGGGACATCGCGTAGAAAAGCCAGAATGTATAAAACTATGGACATGAACATTATATACATTCTGAATGCCTCAACTATAATGTTCTCTACGTTGGTGAATAATATATTATTATTTATTTCCTTAAGTTGCTAGGAGAATTTTATTTAAAACACTGTCTTTACTTTGTTTATAATAATTATTACCTAATATAATAACTTCTCGTTGTCCTTTTTATTTCGAGGCGCCTCGCTATAGAAAACCAAGGGTAATTTTACGGTTACTATTTGATAATAATGGACAGTTCACTTTTCTATCAAACCTAAAGCAAAATTCTGAACATACTGTATACCGAGAAGTATACAATATCAATTAATACAATACAATACAAAGGTGGATGTAACGCAGTGTCTTCATAATATGCAAGTATATCATTTATCCTAATTTATAAACATAGAAAATAAATACACAATGATACGTTTATATAACCGATTTAAAAATGATGATTTACTATACTATTATAAATCAGATTGCATAGAGTTATGTTTCATTTGTAACCTTTATTTATAATAATTTAAGGCAACGTTGAAGCATATGGTTCATACAACTTTGTTTTATAACAAGCTATATCAAGTATAAATTTAATATGAAATTTACTTCTCTGAACAAATTATTTTTTCATTCAATATACAGAGTGTCTAGAAACATACATGCATAAAATTTAGAGGATGGTGGTCACGTCGTTGTTTTAGTTTCCTTACGTTTCCAGAGACACATGATAAGGTTAAAGTAAAATTTCAAAATTACTTCTGAGGAATATAATTATATGTCAAACATCAAGGACGTTCAACCGACGACGTGACGGTCAGTCCTGAAATTGTTCTGCCAAGGTTAGAATAAATTAGTTAAATATCTATTTTCTCATAAAAAATTGTGTTTCTGCTTTATCTTGTATGAATGAAGCACATCAGGTTTGAAATTACTGTCAGAGAGTAATATGACAGCTATCATTAAATTGTTTTCAATTTGTTTAATCGTAAAGGAAATGAGTTTCGTCAGTATGTCCAAAAAATTTAAATGTCGATTTTCTTGCAAACTGGTCGTTTTTCTGACTTCAAACATGAGTATCAAATTTTTAGATAAGCTTTGACTTTTTAAAGGAATGACTTCAAAATCTTAATAAAATTGGTGACAAAAAAGGTCTCATCTGATCATTTCTTCACCAATAAGTGCCTTTCAGTCCTATAGGGCGCTGCAATTTTAGAAATACTTTACCTGAAACTACGTTTCTATAAAAGTAACAAGTATGCCAAATTTAAAAAAAATCGTTTTAGTATTAAAAAAGTTAAGCCAAAATACAAATTAAAAAAAAACTTTGAGGTTACGATGTTCGTTAATATTGACTTTTTGTGAAAACATTTTTTTGCGAGTAGTATCACCACCTAAATTTTATGTGCGGTGTTTCCGGACACCCTGTATATATTCTAATAAATCTATAGGTCCAAATTAAGACAAAATGTAGTTAACTACCTACTGCGAATTTAAAAAGGAAGCACATGGTCTAGCACTTGAATATTCTAAATAGTTCTTCCAAGTCTCTCCTTTTATTGTCGCCTTGTTAGGAAATTGTGCATTTATTAAAAGAGAAACGTAAAATACAAACAGTTCCGTTCGATGCAATCTCCAGAAATAATAAGGCCGTTGCTGTGTTCCTGCGAGTCGTGATCTTTTGCCTGCACTCCGTTTCTAAGACAAATTCTCCCCCATATCTATTCCTCGCTATCTCGTTACGGGAAGAACTTTGAACTCCCAGAAGATGGAACGGAGAAATATTATAACCTAGGTGAGCACCAGTTTTGAGTATTATTAACGACTTTTACACATAACTTTAGAAACATTCATCATCTCCTTTAACTTTGGAGGCCGCCCGTTTCGGATACAACGGTTAATTCTCTTCATGGGCGGAGTGTAGGCTCCTTCAGTGGCGTAGCTACAAATTTGACATGGGGGGGGGGGTTCAGTGAACAAAGTATTTCAAACTAGATTTTTTTAATAAAAAAAATAAATAATTTTTAATAAATTAAAGCAATAAAAAGTAAATAAAAAAACAATCTCATCATAAACATATAAATAATAAACAGGTACGAACAATATTTGTTACAAAAATGACAAAAATAAAATTAGACCTTAGTTGCAGGTGAACCCTATTGTAAGGTTGCCGTAGGAGATCTAGTTCACTGACCGCGTTGCTAAATCTTGGCAAATAATGACCCAACCTACCCAACCCATGGGGGGGGGGTTCTGACCCCCAACCGCCCCCCTCCCTTGCTACGCCACTGGGCTCTCCTTCAGTCACTTAACTTGTTTATAGTAATCGCTAAAGTCTTATCAAAAATAGTTGAAATGGGTAATATCAAAATATTACATTATAAACTATAAAACTGTATGAATATATTTATTTGTAACATTTCTTTCAATATTTATTTTTCCCACAAACTTCACAATTTGAAACAATTAGTAAATAACTCAGTAGTTATTTTTATTTAATGGAACAGAAAAAATATTTTTCTACGTTCATGCAAAAAATAAAACTTTATTGAACTATATTTAGTGGAAAAAGTGGTTCTTTATTGCACTAGTGCAATAAAATGTTTATTGCATTCATCTGTCATTCTACTACAGCGTTTTGTCATCATGACAAACATAAACGTTCAAATCGACGTCATATTTTCCTACACTTAGTGTCATCTAAATAAAACATTTTGTAGCATGAACGTAGAAAACATATTGTTGCTCTCGACGTGCAAATTTCACGTCGCGTGCAATAAACACTTACTTTTTGTATTTGTTGCATAAATAACTATTGAAGCACGAAGAGAGAAATATAAAAGGAAATAAAATGGCTAGTTAAGAGTACTCCTTATGGGCATGAAATTCTCGGATATTTGCAGTGTTTGGTTGAAATTACTTAATGGTGGGAAGTTACAACTTTTAATGAATTTCTCAAAACTGTTGAAATATACAGGGTGATTCAGAACTTATCTAAAAAAAATTATGTACAATCGTTTACAATAATAATGACACTCATTAAAATGAATTTTGCAATGTCTTTTGAACTTCTGATGTATTTGTAATGAAATCTACTTCACATTTTTAATATTACTTATTAGTTGTTTCACTCACCGATAGAGATTTAATGAAATTTCTACTCAGAACTTCCAGAAATTCATAAACTGTTTTAAGAGAGTGCCATTATTATTGCAAACGATTGTACATGGTGTCTCAAACTCCATAGTATGGGCCTTCTGCGAGGATACAAAAAATTGAAATAATTTTCAGTGGAAAGTATTTTCTTTGGGATTTGACAAAAACCACTAATGACGTCATCCAGAAACAACCCAAATTTTTTTGCCTGTTAAAAAGCTCTCTTTTTTCTAATAAACTTTTAGTAGGGAAATTGTTCTGTATTAGTTCCCATTTAAAAGTTAAAAGCAATATCCGTCCTAAAGACCAACGACTACTTGATTGTTCTACCGCTAATATGATTTTTAGGTATTATTTCTTTAGAGTCTCTTTAGGACGGTATTGCTTATAACTTTTAAACGAGAAGTAATACAGAAAAATTTATGTAATAAAAGTTTATTAGAAAAAAGAGAACTGTGTAACAGGAAAAAATTTAGGTATATTTCTGGACAAAATATAATTGATGACGTCATTAGTCGTTTCTGTCAAATTCCAAAGATAATAGTTTCGATTTAAAATGGAGCTTCCGTCATTCAAAAATTGATTAGTTTATTATTGTAGGTGAACAGTTTCGGTTTTATGTTCAAAGTTTGAGTTATAGGGCATTTAATAGTTCTGAAGAGAAAAAAGTATTGGATTTTTTGAGGTTATGGCTAAACCCTGACATGATATGGTTTAACAGACTCCGAATTCGGATTTGACAATCCAAATCTGATTTTTTTTGTCTGGCTGTGATATATTTTATTCTATTTAATTCTAGTAAAAGTAAAGACGGAAGAACACAGAGGCTGAAATAAGGACTGTCCTTTGTCGAAGTAAGAACAGGTGGTAACCCTAGTATGAACAGTATAAAATTATTATTACTGGTGTGAATGAAACTACCAAAATCAACACATCAGATATAATCATCTTTAAATGTAGTTCCAATAATATGATTATGTTTGCTCAAATTAAAGTTTATTGTGATTTGTAATTGTAATAGAATCACTGTGAACATAATTGGTATTCACTTTGACTACCTATATCGTATAATATAAGTACTCATTCTCTGATGATTTTGCTATAGTCATCAGCTTATTGAAATAATAATATTATCTTAACTTGCAGAACTTGTTGCGTGATAAAATCCAAAATAGCTATCTAATACATATATATGCATTGAATCCCACAGATTACCAATTTCTAGTTACTCTATTGGAAACCATTATAAAATTCAACTATAAAAATATTTTTGCTCTCATCTATGAGCAATAAAACCTAACGTATAACCTCTATCGAAACTTTTCAGCCAACTAGTTTTCTTTCCATACATTTTACAAGCGCTGCAGAAAATGTTATACATTCTACTTAATGCAAAATATATGAAATTAGCATTTATGCAAAGTTGCAATAGTTTAATATTGATAGTTTATCCTTTACTGCAACTCTTTAATTTTGACATTTATTTATTTATTTTGTATGTGTTTACGTTCCACGTATCTAGGTAAAATTAAATAACATACTATATTCAAAATACAGGATGTATTGTTAAGAATGAAACACAGCTTAATTAGAGATGGATTAGAATAGAAAGATTGAAACAAAAATACCTTATTCAAATGTTTCAGTCTACAAAGTGTCTTTGCCTTCATAGAGTTTCGATCTTTCTGAACCATCATCAACTTATTTTTTTCTTTAAATACGGACTTAAATATTTTATAGCAGACATATGAAGAGTAGGTGCAGGAGAATCATTTTTTTCTTCGATTTTAAAATTTTAGTATTATTAATTAGTTAATATTTCATTATATTCACTGATCGTATCAGACAAGGGAGAAAATTCCTCAGAATTCACATTCAATATATTGTCATACAGGGCAACAACCACAGTAGATTTATGTTATTATGGGACCATGTTTAGAAAGAAAAATATGAATAGCGTTTGTATATTTCATTCTTGAAATTTTACAAGTAGATACAGGAAAAAATCAGATTACTTTGTGTTATTTAGCAGATATATCTGTTTCTCTCGAATTTTTTTTCAATATTTTATATGTGAAGTAATTTTACTCAATGAAAAATTATAATGTATTTACATTTAAGCTAATAAATCATATATTAGTTGCATTTAAATATAAGCATATTACAATCAGGAACTAAGTAAAATTACTTAAAAATTTTAATGTATTTGCATATAAGCTAATAAATCATTTATTAGTTACATTTAAATATAAGCATATTACAATCATGAACTAAGTAAAATTACTTCACTTAAGGGCGCCGGCACCGTGTATTAGCAGAGTAGTCTTCAAAACAGTTAGATTTTAAACGCTTGACATATACTGTTATCTAGTAATAGCTAAACTATTATAGCACAAAAAATATCGATAACTGTATATTACCTGATCATAATATAGTTAAATATGGCGATAATCAAAACGACGTGCATATCGACATATATAATTTCAAGTTTACCTTTTTCTTCTACAAAAGATAATACTATTTTTGACTGCAGCAAAATACACATAAAGGATGAACTTAGGAAAGGTTTGTGTTCATTTTCCTTACATTGGCTTTAAAATGTGAAAAATTAATTGTTGAAGCTTATGTAAAAATTCTATAAAAGGAGCCACTTCAATAAATGTTTTAAGTATAAAATCGTTACATTTTGGTAATATAAATACTAACACTACCTAAGCTGAACTTTCTAGTATCCAATAATGTATAATTCTTTTTGGTAACTTTAACAGGGTTTAAAATTACTAACTTTAAAAATACATCGACATTCTACTATCTAGAGCCACAAATATGGCGACCTTAAGTCAGTAAATCTTGACTGAAGATGAGTTTCTTAATTCAAAATTTAGATACCTACTTATATATAGTTAATATATGAATTTGGTATGTAGCTGTAAATGTTATCTTTTATTCAAAATTACTTTTTTTCTCTGTGCAAAATTAATAACGCTGGCTGCAATAAATCTTACGTACAAATGAGAAACATGGAACTTACTACAAATTTAGTAACAGTGGTGGTTACTCTCGGTCAGCTACGGTCCCGCGCGGAGCTCACAAGTAAGCTTGATATGGCCGATCGTCGACAGTGGTCGATTAACAGATGTTGTAAAATATAGAAATAACCAATTTTACATAATAAATATTTGACAAAATGGGCGAAACAAAATCGGAACTGTTTCGGTTAAGTTGCAGTAAATTTATAATTAGTTCAATTTAGTAGAACTAGAGTTAACCGCAATAAACTTTTATTTTAAAAATAATTTTATCTGCTGGATGTCCTTTAAATAAAATATACCTCCAATAGAACTGCAATATTTATTTTATCAGCTAATGTTTACTTAAATATTATCGTTCCTAAATTTGTAAGATTTGTTACCGTAGCAAGATTTCTTGTCCTGTCTGTATGATGTAAACTAAAACAAACAAAAACAGTAAGTTATTGTATTCTACTTGTACTTATTTTCAAATTAATAGATAGAATTGTGTTAAATTTTCTTATCGAATATCCCTCGATCCTAAATTAATAAAAAAAATGTTTTCTCGTTTATGAATGTTTTTAGAAGATTATTATTATTTTTCAAAATATTCATGACCTCGAATACATTTCTAGAAATAATTTAAGCACTAGGGATATCAGTGAAAACTTTTAATTTTATATGCCAATTATAAATAATTAAAATTATTTCTCATAGAAACAAAGTTAGATTTGTATTTGTCTAATTCTTACGTTTATATATTGCGCAAGTTTTTGATATATACAGCTGTGAATAATAAAAGATTTCCACCTAAACTGCTGTTGATCATTTATAAAATAAGGTTGTGAATTTTGCCTTTTACACTCCATTAAATGTTTTATATTGGACACTATTTGTCGAGTTGAAATGTAAGAAAAACATTAAGGATAGTTACATCTATAAATAACCACTTTTATGAAAACAAGGCTGATTCTTATCAATACAACATTTATTTGTAGTAAAGTATGTATAAACTAACTAAAATTAACAAATGGTTTATTTTTCATATAGTTTTCGACATCAACATTAATTCTAGTTCTTATTTTACTAGGACATCGTGCTTATTGCAACATTCAGCCCAAGTATGTATCCCATTTTGGTCATAATAACATTTACGTTATTTCAAGGTTAAATGTTATATATCATCACTTTAAATTTTTGTAGTATGTATCACCCTGTAACTGTTACAAAATAATAGCGATGCTATTTCTAACATATTATGTAGAGTTTCAACAGACTTTCTTAAAGATAAGAAATTAAGTATCGCTGTAGTTTAACGTATGTGTGATTTGAATTGAGAAAATCGACGGCTTTTTAAATTTACATAGAATAGATAATACATACGACTGTTACTTGCATAATGGCATTCAGGGAACTTGCAGTAAGCAACTACTGACAATGTGTATTCCTCAATAAATTGCCGTATCGAACCTTTACTAAATCTAAGTCATTTTTTTCATTCTTCATTAGGTAAATCAAATGAATTATTTAATTTTTTTATCTTTCTTCATTGGATGTTTTGATTTAAATTTTACAACTTACTTTCGATGCGCATTTATACCATTTAAACCACGAATTAAATATAAATTTAGTAACCCGTCCATTCTCACAATTCAAATTACACATACGTTAAACTATAGCGACATTTGATTACTTGTGTTTAAGAAACTCTGTTAAAATTCTGTAAAATATGTTAGAAATAACATAGTCGTTATTTTTTAACAGTTACAGGGAGATTTAAGGTGATGAAATGTAACCTTAAAATAACTGCTATATTAAAAATCAATTGCATCCGTATATAATTTCAATAATATCAAGAATGATATAGTTTCGCTGATATATTTCTGCAACAGTTGAACGTGCGCAGCTAGAATTCGAATGTAATGTGTTATCCGTGACCGGACTAAAACGTTGGATTCTATCAACATTCTCAGCAAGGAGTATTCACAATGGCGCCTGGTCACTCTGGAGAAAGGAAAACATTGACGAATTTCAGCTATTTGCACTTTTTAAAGTGTTTGTGGAAAAATTAGAATGCGGATATTTTTTTGCTGTTTTTTATATCGAATTACGGGAAATTCGATTCGTAAATTTTATAATACGTTGCACTGATGGTTTGAAATATTTTGGAAATATGTGTTCTTAAGAAAATGCAGGACATATTTGTACAAATCTCAGTACATAATTAATCTTTTGAATTTATGTTATTGCTACTGCGAAGCTAAAGTTTTGGGTAGATATTTTAAGAATATTTAATTCGTATATTATATTTCATATTAGTTATTGTTATTATTTTATAATGTAACATAATATTAATAACCGTTTTATCATTGCCGGTTTTCCTGCCAATAAATTGAAATACTATGGTTTTACAACTTAGAATATTGGTTTAATAACGTCAAATCTTACCAACAACAACCAACAACTCTTGGTATAGGAGTACCACAAGGGTATCTGCTTGGACCTGTGCTTTTCCTGATGTATGTGAATGAATGTGAATGTCGCGTTCTATTGATGACTCTTTATTAATTATTCAGCTTGCAGATGACACTAACACTACTGGCCAAGGCTTTAAACTGAATCAGTTAGTTGATAGAACTAAACAAGCGGAAGTAAACATGCAATATTGATTGTTTTTGAATAACCTAAGCCTAAATAGAACCAAAACGAAAACTATGATATTTACCTTGTTAGATAGTGATGATCATTTGAATAATCCGAAATCTGTTATCTGTTCGGAGAATACATTTCATACGTATATGCAACAAAATTTCGAAAAATCTAGGTATATCTGCCATGTAATTTGACTCATCAAGTGTCGCTATCAATTTTGATTACAGCATATCATGTCATAATTCATTCAGTATTATCTTATGTTTGCAAAAGAAAAACAATAAGAATAGTATCAGGAGTCAAATTTAGGGATGATTGCAGAGAAAAATGTATTCTGTTGAAACGCTTTTTTAACGACTCCTTATATATATATTACAATGTTTGCCACATGCAAAGAGCCACATCGAAGTGTATCCAGCTCGCAGTGAAGTATAGTGTCATCATACATGATATAGGGGCAGTACACCAAGAAAACAGTATATTGAAGTATTAATTTTTATAATGCATTACCACATGAAATAAAAATTTTATTTGTTTTAAATGCAAGATTAACAATTTTTATTAAGCAACGTCAGTATATGTATTGTATTTATTTGGATGTTTTAAATTGACATTTTAACTATACTCGCGACAAGAATTCAGACGACTTACGTCATAGGAACAAATGAATAATTCATTATATTTTCATCAAAATATTTAAGAAACTGCAACTGATAGTAATAAAACTATATACTACACTAAAAGTTTGCTTGATATATTGCAGTAAATTGCAAAAATTGATTGTTTTTAACGCGACCAAATATCTAAAATTACGTTGACAATAAAGACAAATGTGTAACGTCAGCCGTGACGTAAGACGTCTGAATTCTTGACGCGAGTATATACTATAAGTTTTAAAGGTTCTGTATTGCTCATTACTACTTTTTTAAAATACATTTGAACAGGTTTCTCTACATCATTGGGTATAAAAGTCTCAAATTTCAGGAAGTTTATTTTAATTTTAATATCTTGACATTGGTTATACACGATGTCCCAAAAATACGTATACAATCCTTGACCACATGCTCTTGAATTCAGATTAGATTAATTGGAGCCAATTTAGATATATATCCCAAGCTGTTTTGTTTAACCGCTAGAGAGTTTCAAAGATTTACAAAAAAAAAATCAACCAACGAACATTTTTCAAGAAGTAAAATTAATTCTAAATATGTCCAGTTACTCGATAAGAACCACCGTGTTGCCAACGAAATTTTATAGTGTTAGTGTTAATTTATTATTTTTTGTAAATCTGAAGCTCTCCAAATAAATGAAATAATGTATAATATAACTAAGTTGACTTCAATCGACCCATTTTAAGACCAAGAACCTGTGGTGTTATACACGTATTTCCAGGACACTCTGTGTAAGCACCTCATTCTAAGCGTATCGCATTAGTCATGACATTCGAATAATACTAGCTATCAAAATTATGTTTACGAAATATCGATATTATTCACAAATATTGACCATTTCTAACAATAATTTTATTACTGTACTTTTGCACTGTATTTTTTATTGCGCTGATCAAACCGTTCGTGTAATAATGTATTTCTGCACTTGTATCGTAAAAAACTGTTATGGATATATTTAGGTTATAATATAAAATAGTTTTACCAAATGTTTATTAGATAACTAGTTAGTAGAATGTACGTTATATTAACGCCAATTTTCACTTTTCTTTTTCATCTATGAGTGCGAACTAAATTTTAATAAAAAATACAGCTGTATGAATCATATTTCGTATTTCCAAGCCCTTTCCATTCTTTTTGTTTTATGTTTCACATGGCTACGGAATTTTATTTAGTATAGAAAAGGCATGGCCATAGAATTTATGAGCGAATAACTCTTTTTCTCTATCTGGCATTGCGCTGGTCCGATTCGCGCGCACACATTTTACACCCCAAATGCGAAACAATTCATAAATGGGTGAGAATCATTGAACAAAGCCGGCTTTTTTACCACTTTAATAATATTTTTCTTTTTACAAAGAATACAAATTGTTTCGTGAAGCTTACACGGCCATTAGTATGTGCGGAAAACTCATCTTCCACACTTTTACACATTTTTCAGTAATGAAAAAATCCACGTGTACAGGGTGTTTCTTATAGTATGACAGTAGGTGTGAAATAAAAAATTACCAACTTTAGAAACTTACCACTGGCGGAGGTGTGGGTATCATCGATCATTATTTACCAAAAAAATATATTTCATACAGTATAATATTACAAATAAATTAGGTCTTTACTTTTTGTTTCTTTACACTTTTTTGCATTCCAAACCGATTAACAACAAAATTGATTTATATGATCAAGTGCATTTTTACACAGTTAATTACTTAAACATACCTTAGGAAAGCTATATAAAACAATAATGTTAAGAAGCCGTCATCTTGTTTAATATTGTGTATTGTCAAATTAAGCTTTTTTAAAATATTTGGTTTTAATAATGGCTTATGCTGAAATTGCCAATATGGTCTACATTTATGACCTTGCAGATGGAAATGGTACGGAGGCTAGGCGAATTTATCTGGAAAGATTTCCTCTAAATCCAATAATGTTCAGAAATGTTTTTCAACGTCTTTCGGAGTCAGGCTGATTTCAGAAAGATTCCAATTGCTGGGAGATGTTTGAGTGTTAGAACGTCTGAGTTGCATGAAGCTATTCTACACGAAATTGAAGAAGGCCCAAATGCTGGTACTAGGAAGATCGCTGAAAATCTTAATGTGAATCATAAATTAGTTTGATCATCAACAGTTATACTCTGCTCGCCTACAATTTTGCCACTGGATTTTGTAAAAAAAATTGAACAAGATGTTGACTTTACCTATGGCATAAGAGATGCTATAATGAACTTCCACAATAAACACGCTTGATCTGATGAAAAACCTAATGCTATAATGGAATCTCGATCTCAACATCAGTTTTCTTTAAATACCAAGAACTTTAACCAGTGCCTCCTACAGACATTTTCTTGAAAATGTTTTCCCTTAACTATTTGACGATGTTCAGACGATGTTATGCACTAAGACAAAGAATGTGGTTTATGCACGACGGAGCTTCCCCACATTGAAAATGGAAAGGAAAGATTTGTTAATAATGTGAATGGACGAAGCACTCAAGAACCGGGTCAATCTTGGCTACTCAGATCACCTGATATGAACCATATTGATTCTTTTTTGTTTGGGGATATACATCCCAGCTAACAATTTCCTGTCGTATAAAAATTGTAAGAACGCTTCCAGAGCAAATTTTATAGAGCAATGTTTGCTCTAAGAACATTTTCAAAACGTTCTCACAACACTTATACCATAAAAATGGGCACCGTTCTATAGAACTTTTTAGTTCTTCAATCTATTCTGTAAAGTCTGCAGGAAATACTTATAGAATTCTCGAATAAACGTTCTCACAGATCTTAAAGAATTTTTATAACACAGTTACAATACAATCTCATAAAAATTCTGTACCACTTTATTATACAATTTTTGTGTTGCGTGGTGTTCTACTTAGAGAACTTTAAAATCGTTTAATTGTATCTTTTAAAAATAAAATGTTTCTGCAGCGCACAGATTAGAAATAATATGGATGAGCCAATAAGAACCAAGATAGAAGATGACCTAATCAGCCTGTATAAGAGTACTCGCATCATTACGAATTGCTTTGTTGGTTTGTCCATCAGGGAGCAGTACATTTTAATGCGGAAAAAGTTTTATCGTAATGTGTAGTACATAATGGTAATTTTTTGACGCACCCTCAGTTAACCTTATATTTCCTATGATGCTGGAAATTTAATAAAAAAAAAATGTTTTCCAAATTGATGAATTTAACAACCAACTGTATAAAAAACAGTCAGAAAGTAAGTATATCCATATTATTGATGTTATTTTACCTATTTATATTGTATATATTTTTAATTAAGATTTGTTTTCTTTCTTCACAATATGGCGAAAGAAAGGCGTTATCTTGTACTTCCAAAGGATTCTCACTAATATGACATTTTTGTGTCGATTGTGATGATTATAGAGCAAATATGCTTCGTAAGCAACTACTGTTAACAGATATATGCCACTTAATATCCACAGTGTTGTCATATTTTATTGTGGTAATATTAATCATTTCAATCTTATTTAATAAATCTAATAAAATTCTTTAACTTTAATCAGTTTCTATTAGTAATCAAATAAATCTTATCTATCGTAATGAAATTTTCCTTCTGCAAGCAGATAATAATTTCTACAAGTCACGACTATGCTATACAAATTTCCCCATTATACTTTGATCAAAATATTTCGCACTTTTATAGGCAGGTCTCGTCAGATGAGGGTATGGGAGACCTACATATGTATATAAATGTTAGTTATATAGCGTTTTTTATGGAACAAAAAGACTTTTGTTATGTATTTACTCTATAATGATTTTATAACAACTATATTATTATTCTCTATAACTGCTTTAAAGAGCTTTTTCTCTTAAGTTCGATAGCAGCAGTAATTTGTTTTCTGCAGCAGAATTGTAACTTAACAACGCCTTACACAATAGTTCTATAATTAAACTATAAGCGACATTACAGAATAATTTTATAAGAGTGTCAAAGGAGATGGTATAATTCTATAAAGCACTATTTTGCATCGGTTTTACAGCAATTTGATTCTATAAGCACCGTTGCTGTAGAATCGTGTTATTGTACACACTTATAGGACTAGATTAGCATCTTATAAATGTTCTATAAATTATGCTCTAAGAATGTTCTTGCAACACATTTATAAAACATTTCAGTTTCTGACGGCAAAATAGTTTCATGTGCCACATTAATGCAATAATTTAGTATTCTAGATACAACCATAAAATATTAACAGAATATAAAGCTCCTATTATACTCGCGACAAGAATTCAGACGACTTACGTCATACGAACAAATGAATAATTCATGATATTTTCATCAAAATATTTAAGAAACTGCAACTGACAGTAATAAAACTATATACTACACTAAAAGTTTGCATTATATATTGCACTAAATTGCAAAAAATTATTGTTTTTAACGCAACTAAATATCGAAAATTACGTTAACAATAAAAACAAATGTGTAACGTCAGCTGTGACGTAAGACGTCTGAATTCTTGACTCGAGTATACTCTCTAATTTATAGAACTACTTTGCTAGCTGGGATTAGTTTACAAGGTTCACATGGAATGTGAGAAGCACTTACGTCCTCGAATTTTTGGACGTATTCTAGCTGCAATTTCAAGTAGTTTTGAAGCATATATTTTGGCTGAAGGTGGCCATTTTCAAAACATGTTATAATAAATCATAGTAAAGTAATTATTTTTAATTATTTATTTTGTTATTATTTTAAGTAATGTAATAAAAATACACTTGATCAAGTAAATCAATTTTGTTGCTAATCTGTTTGGAATATAAAAAAGTGTAAAGAAACAAAAAATGAAGATAATATAGTAGCGCATATGATGGCCTATTTTATTTGTAATATTATGCAGAATGATATATATATTTTTATGCATTAAATTTAAAATTCACGGTAAAATGCTGCATACCTACAGTAATAAAAAAAATAGACGTTCCTATTTCCGCCTATATTGATATTATATGCAGACAAATTCAGTTCAATGGAAACCGGATATTACTTTCAGAAACCGGTTGTAATTCAATTGAGCGCCTCAGTTTCCTTTACATGAATTTATTGATTCATCTCAAATTTCATCGAGCACAGAGTACCTACTGTAAGGATGAGATTTTGTACAAAAAATGTACAGTTGTTTACAAACGCTGTTTTGCAATACAAAGTTTAGTATTGTGAAATACTTTAATTCGATGAATTCCAGAGGTTAATTGGTTTCTACGAAATCTCTTAAATTTTATTGGAAAGAGGATAGACATTATTGAACCGCCGGCAGATGTTTTGTGGGGCTAACTTTGTTACTATCATTGAAACAGAATAACAGAGTTTAGACTATTAGTGATTTCGGAAGATATCAGTAAATCCAAATCTAAACACGTATTTACAATGTTCTGTTGAATCGAAGACTTCTTCACTATGGTTTACTGTATTCAACTGAATTTAAAAATGTAGAGGAAAATTAATAATCAGAAAAGAATTTTGTTCAGTTGTGTTATTATTCATTTTGTGTTTTGTTTGCTGTTTTGCTAAATATCTTTTTCAAGAATTTATTGCAATTTTTAGATGTTCAGGTGAACAGTGTTCAATTGTGCAAATGCCTGTTTGTAAAAACGCCACTGATAAAAATGATTGTAAATTTACACGTTGTTCACATTAATATAAGAAATACCATATCCATACTGTATTACAAGAATTTCCATGTGAATACCGTACATCCATCATATCAAATTTCATTTTTTTCCTAAAAATACATAATAATGTTGTAAAATTACATTTCACGTGTAGGTACAAAAACACGATTCTACTACGAAAAAATGCACATTCATAAGTTCATTTTCCATTACAGTTGTAACATTCTGGTGTGTTATTTTACACTATTGACCTATTCAATAAATAACAATCCACCGTGTAATATCAGTAATAATTTTTATCAGTGTAATACATTTCATCGATTTTGTTAAATAATTTATAGGTTTCAAAACTAAATTTACACAAAAATAGAGCTTGACAAAGTATACGATTCATAATCTATTCCATGTATATAATTTGAAACAGCTACTTTTTCTTTAGAAGTTATCTATGAAAGAATAGTTAATAATTTTCAAGCCAAGAAGAAAGTTAAATAAGCGTCCATCTTTTGTTTATGTTGTTGTTAACTTTAGGGAGATTATGTAAATTTATGTATTTTCTTTTCTCATTTAATAAGCAGGACATATCTGTTTCTGTCTAGTGGCAAAATACATACTTTCTATTTATTCAAGTACAATGAGAAATCATATTGTTCTTCGATTTTGCTCATATTGAAGCAATTTTGTACATTGAGCACGTTTTCAATGAAAGTTATAATTAACACATTGAAAAATGACTGAAAAAGACTTAAAAGTTTTTACAAAAAATTGCTATGAAGGCTAAATTCAATTAAGAATGTAGCAGTGGGTTTCGTATTTTGAATTACTTACTCAAAATAGAAAGGGTAAATGTTGAGGCAGTCAAAATAGTATTTTATACATCAGTTACATGTTATTACTACCTGTATTTATTTGAAACCAAAACTACAATAACAAATTCTGTACCGTCTAAATACATCAACAAACAGACAAAATCTAAATATAATTACTTAAATATTCTATTTACGTCTTCACTTAAACATCTTTAATCCAATAAATTAATTTGCAGTGGAAAATTTCAGCACTTGGCATTTGGAATTCTAAACAGTCGTTGAATATCTCACATACCTGGCCACGTTTATAATTTTTGTTGAATAACTCACTAAATAACTAAATGTGCCTTGTAGAAACATGTTCTTTATCTGAAGAATGTCATATACCTTAGTTTTTCGAATTCTTTGTTTAAAGACGCTTCTTTAAACATGAATGATGCTTTTTCACGGTCGAGCGTTAAATTAGTAAAATTTTTCAGGCACTAAGTATCACTTATAGAGGTTGCTGTAATGAACTAAATATTCACTCTCATTTGGTGTGTATTCTATTCTTATTGAAGCAAAATATCATTTTGTGTACCACATTTTACGCAAAAAGATAAAGAACTACAAATAATACATTATATATAAACCCTGAATATCATCTATTATTATGTTATCTAACTCTTCTCTACGACAAATCCACATACGCTAAAAATCAGTGCCACCTAATTATTAAAATAATTGAAGATGATAACTTACCTTGATCATTACAAATATTTCATATGGGGCACCTCTCAAAAAAGTGTGAATTTCCTCTCTAGTTAATATTCTTGACTTCTTCCGTTTGTAACCATTATTTTTTCTTTAGAAAAATGTTATTAATATTGAATATTTACTAATGTAGATGTTATGATGTAAAAGTACCTTTGCCTTTAACATGGAATACGCGACCGAAAGAAGTCGGCTTACAGTTCTCACATTTTTCCAAAATATATGCTAGGAACACATTTTCTGTGTAGTGTTTTACGTTTTTAAAGGAACACCATTTAACAAAATCATCATAAGTTTTGTTGCAATGATTTTTTATTTTTCCGGCAACAAGATTCCTTATGCTTATTGCTTATGTCTTCTCTACTACTATTGAAATCCATATTTTACCAATTACATATGAAAATAATCTGTCACTTCACTAGAGATGTTTCGCGTACTCAATATGGCGTACATGAAAATCACATTTGTTGATATTATTGCTAGGCATCTGTCACAACTGTAAATGCGGCTCCAACAAATATTGTTTGATTTTAGTTATGCAGATCCTTATTTCCACAAATACATAATATGATGTAAAGCAAATTTATAAGTGTTCTAAATAGCGACCCTCTATAAAGTTTCCTATAAATCTAGTGCGTCATAATGCGTTTAATACGGGTCTTAAACGCCTACTTAAAGCCCTTGATATATAAATAAGTGCATTTCATGAAACAGATAATACTATTTTTACAGAATTGAACACATAATATTTACAATCAACCTGATTGTATGAGTTTCTATCTAAAATTACTCTGGCATGTGACAATAACGTTGTCACAAACAAAACTTAATCCTTTCAACAAAATAAATAAATAAATAACAAAACCGATAGTGACATCTTATTCAAAACATTTCCTAGGAAATATATGATCCTTCATGTGTGGATAGTCATTAAAAATAGAGGCTTCAAATTATTGGTTTCTTTGTCACTGTATAAGTTACAATACTACTTCATTTCCATTGTTGCCGTCTTATTTCTGTTCTGTATTCTGAGAATAATGGTATAGCTAAACAATGTCTATAATAACCGAGCTAATTATGTCTTTTAAAATAAGTTTCTTACTAGAATTACCTACCTAATAGAAACTTTTCGTGAGTTATGTACAACAAATTTAATTTGGTAAAATCCCAGCAAAATTTGTTAACAAGACTACCGTACGCAAGAGTAATAAATTTAAAATATTAGTCTTAGGATAAAGTTGGTGCAACAAGTAATGTATTTTCATTTCTACTGCCCTACATAAATGCTTCCGCTTTATCAAAAAGTTTAGTTAAGCTTTGGCCTGAGATACTTTAGAGTTAACTGAGGCTTTGATAGCATTAGGGTCGGTACAAATAAGACCTCACGAAAATTAAATAGTGAGAAAATTGTAGTTGCGGAGTCTCAAAGTGTTTATAATTTATAACTCAAAGAACACAATCCTCTTATGGAAAAAAATATATTGCCAGGTGGAAGAAGACGTTTAACATTTTTGAAAGCTTAATAGAAACTTTCCTAGTTAAGTACACGTGCAGGTATTATAGCAGCAGTTGACACACAACAGTTTTATAATTGTTTACCATTGTTTTTAAGAGCTGTATTTCTTCCTGATCTGAATTTAGTAATTCCAAAATGTATAATTTACTTCTGGTTTCATATCAGTTAGAATTCAGTCATGATTCAATTTAAAATAGGTAATAAAAGTATGTCTACTCTTGGATCTAATCGCAAGGAGCGAGTAAGTGTCACATGTATACAGTAGCATCAATGTTGCCCTATATTGGACATGAAAAAATATTGATTGGTTCATCCGTTATGTTCTCTTCGCGACAAGAATTAGAGTTGTGGGAGATCAGTGCTTTGGATTTCTACATCCATTTAAAGCAGATACAGGCGGTTCTAAAGACATTTTAGAAAAATGATTACAGTAGAGTAGCCAAGTTTCCAAGAGTCTCCAAGAGTAGCTCATACAGGTTGAACCAAAACATAGAAGTGTATATAGATTGTAAACTGACTGTACTAGTCATGACGTAACATGTAAATATTATTAATTTATTTTAAATCATTAGTTAGACAGGGTGTAACAAAAAAGTAGGTTATTCCGTACCATCATCAAGTTGCATCCACATATTTTGGCGAAGAGTAAGTTACAAAATCATTTTGCAGAAAGTATTAGGAATGTCGCGGCATCTGAACTTATTGGTAGACTATGTGTAGGGTATGTGCAGCAATTAGTGTAAATCTGTTTAATGACTAATATTTCTTAAATCCGTGCACTTCCTTAATATACAAATTTAGGTATAATGTTAAAAAAATATTTATTTATGTAGTAACTATACATCTGGATTTTAAAGAAGCAATTTTTGTATATAGATAAGTAGAGTTAAATCATTACATTTTGTTGCCAAAAATACGTAATTAACAGGATGGCCAGTTTTTATATTAGACTCTGTATAGGATTCATCATTATTATAAGGTAAGTAAGTAAGGTTTTACTTTTGGCAACAAATTTTGACGTCTGAAAACCGTTCAGATCCAAGGAATATTGCGAAATGTAGTAGGCAATAATTAAATTGTCCTATATTTCTTTTATATCTACAGAATGTCCCAAAAAAATTAGCCTGTCAAAAATTGACTGCGGATTTTATGGCCAAAAGTAAGAAAAAACGATCCCCCTTTTACCGACCTTGTTTATACTAGGTCGGTAAAACCGGGGCCGCAAAATTTGATTTATCCAAAAATTTCCAAAACGGATGTAAAGTAATAAAATTTCATACTGAGAGTCATAGTTAGTCGAATCTAATGTTCTAAAGACAATTAGGCATATATTGGTCCGACGGCAAAAATCTTAGGAATAAGTTAGGGCAATATTTACCCAGTGACTCCCCAGTTTGGCACGTCTGTGACTAATTATGCGGAATTATTTTCAGAGCATTAGATTAACAATCTAAATTTATAATACTTTATCTTGATTCATTTTGGAAAAAAAATGAGGATTTTAACACAGTTAATTTTTGGCAGGCTAATATTAGAACACTCTGTACATACAGTTTTCATTTTATTTTACGGTATTTTTGCTTTGGTTAGCAGTATTTCTAGTTTAAAATGACAGATTATTCTTTGTGATAAAACTGATAATTATTGATAAGTTTGTTATACAAATGCTGTATATTTTGAATTACTACAGGAGAAACTCATATTGTTGAAATACACAACCTCGCAAATTTTTTAAGGAGGAAGGTGCACTTATTATAATGGGGAAAATGGAGTGGTGTGGTATCATGAAGCAAAGATAAATTTTGATGAACATTCAGGCCTTTAAGAGATTCTATACTTACCAGGCTGATAGACAGTTCAATTTTAAACTCAAGACCTTAGTTTATTTCTGTTAATAGTTTATTGAACTTTAATAAATTTATTAGTTATTCCTGCAAAAAAGAATGCATTTCACTTTTGTTGTTATAGCACATAATCAATGGTAGCATTATATTTGTTGTCATACAACGCCTTGATTTTTGGTTTGAATTCAATTTTTTGACTTCTGTGGTCCAAAGAAAAAGATTAGCTAAACAAATTAAAAAAATATTTTTCATTAACAGGAAATGTAAATAGTCAGTGACTGATTTGAATTTAATAGATCTCACCTCGAGCAGTTTGCGGACTGATAGTTCACCGCGTGTATTTATTGACGAAGGGCACCATTTCGACACATACAAAATGCCGTTATTATGAAAATCGTGGTGGAATATGCGAGCAACTGCTCAGCCGTGCATGTGAACCCCCACGATGGATTTCCGTAAGGACGATGTACGTGCGATAACAGGCGGCTGCCTTCTTCTCGCACAGCACGTTCTCCTAAAACACATTGTCACTTTCTAAAACTATGAACAAAGCGTCTTTACTTTTAAATTAGAGCAAACTTGTTGGCTGATCGGATTTTACCGAAGGAGCATATTGTGTTTGTGTAGATAAGGAGTAAAGCCTTGTAGATGATTTTGCTTCTTTTGTAATTAACCTTGTTTGAAAACAGTTGTATATTGCAGATTACAAACAGCATTTAATTGTATCTGTTGTTCTGCGGAACACAAACGTTAGCCTTATTATGTTGCTGTTTTAAGTACCTAAATTCATAAATTGAGGAATCATTTAAACAAATCTTCATATATTAATATCTAGTAACTAGCATTAAAATAAGTCTTTTTTTGTTAATTTGAAAATTTTGACTTAAGGAAAATAGGCCAAACAGCACACTTACATATTAAAGACGTCAATATTACGTACACACTGTACGGTAACTACATACACAATACATACATTTTTTGGCCACCGTACGCACACGAGATGTACCAGGGATGTTAGATTTCCACTAATTTGTACGTACCTAGTACGCAATTTTATGTCATTGTTATGTCAAAAATGGCTCTATATAGTACGTAACTTTTATGTCTCAAATTCGTCTAAACACGATTTTAGTAGGTTTGTTATTGCATTGGTTTATGACCATTTGAAACCGTCTGGTGGTAGACAATCAAAAGATCCCAAACCGATACATAAATAAACCCAATGAAAACACCTTAAAAAACATTTCTCATAAATAAAGTTTAATGAAAAAGTTATGTCTTACAATAATATTCGGTATTTTATTATTTTTTTTCTTTATTCGGTCCGGTGCTCGTCTAAACCAGTTCCAGATAGCTATTTCTACATCTTTTTTCTCTACTGGTTTTGCCTTTAATGCCGTCTCTACAAACAAAATAACGTTACTATAAAATCATAAATAGGTTTTTAAAAATATTACATTACCAATCACGAGGTTTGTGGTATAAAATTTTTTAAGAAAAGCTTCTCTCTTCGCCATAGCCAAAATTAAGTAACTGCTAGTTCATTAGTTATCAACAAGCCCATTATCCTTTTAACCAACTCCTAACAGTCCTTCCCACTCACCCTTTTTATTTCATTAATCTAAAACATTATTTTAGTTATCTACAAATTATTATCATCATTAGATTTATAAATGAGATTAAGAAGAATAAGTTGTGACGTTAAAAAACTGTCAGGAATAGCAAGCATTATGAGACATTATCGGGAATCTCATCAGTTTTAAATATTATTGCATGCGTTTGGGCTTTCTTGTGCCACTTATTTTTAGAATATTTTTTGCAATTCATAGTAAACTACAATCATTCTTGCAACACACGTGGAAAATGTTAAATGTATAGAAAATAACGGTTTAGTTAAACTGCACAAAATAAATTGCTTCTATTAGTAAATTATTTTAGAAAAACAAACAAGACTTACCTGTACAGACAAAAACAAAACACTAATACGTAATTATATGTACATATTTATGTAAGCTTGATAACTATTTTGAACAGAGAATTTTACTGAGGAAGTGAGGAATTTTAGCAAATAGTAGCACTTTCGGATCGGACGTCGGGCGTTCCCGGCTCACGGGCGCGGCAGCACGCCAAACGTCAAACTGCGAAATGCAATGCGATGCTTCGCGCGAAATTTAAAATAAACATTGAGATGGGAAATTTTAATTTTTTTATTATAAATGTGTTTAGAACATGTTATTACAAAATATAGTCAATATATACCTATATTTAATGATGAGAAGCCTATAATAGTTTTTGGTGATATATTATTAAAAATAGACGGTTAGGAATATTTTATTATGAAGAAGAAGCTAATAATAAATTAGAAAAGTAATCAAAAAATATATGCAAACCTGTAAACTTACATAAATACGTTTTAAAATTTCCAACATATAAAGGTTTCATTTTTTGCTCCAAAAAATGAGATAAAAACTATAAAAATTACACGTAATAAAATTAAATTTGTTTAAATTATGTAGGTATAAAGAAATACCTATATTTTGCTGCTATAAAGATAATGATACAAATAAAAATATTAAATATGTACCTAGTGGAGCAAAAAAAGTACGTACTATGCAAGACGTACGTGTACGTACTGTGCAAAACGTACGTGGGACGTACATATTAGGTCTGGGACGTACCGACCTAAATATGACGTAAAATGTACGTCTCAGAGATGTCGGATGCTGTCTGGGAGTATCCATTACGCTTAGCTAAAATCAGGTTAAATTTAGGAATTATATAATATTCTTTTTGAATCAATTTGGATTATTATGACCAGTAATTTTCAGCAGTTGTTGTTCTTGCACACCATTTTCTGTCAATTCGCTTACAGCAGTTGACCTGTCCCAGTGGTTTGTTATCTATTTGTCCTTTACATTTATTTACATAGCTTCAGTCGACGATTTAGTGCATCTATTAATAGTATTTTTTCCAATAGGGATATTATCGTGCCAATTATCAGTTTCCGTTTTCCAGTGTCGATTAGGTTTTAAAGACAGCCGTGGCGAGTTAGGTAATATGTTTGTCTCGTTTTGATCAGTTGATGAAAAAGGTGTACAAGACCTTCACTATTGGGAATTAACCATTTACTATTTGTACAGCTTTTTGAATCGCCTTGGCAAGTTCCACTGAACACCGAATTATATTCAATGCGATTTGTTGGAGAGCAGTCGTTATTTTTCTCGATTTTAAAAATGTCCAAGAGACAGGCAATTGCTTTACCTTCTCTGCACGCTAATTCCACAACAATAATATGGTAGAATTTACGCATAATACCATCAAGGAGAATTTTCATCCCAGAACAATATAATTTGTTTTACAATTTGTAGTCCAAATAATGAACCCATGCGGCAATAATTCGTAAAATATTGCAGAAAAATTGCTGTAGCAACAAATACAAAATAGCGAAGAAGCGCTGATACACTGGTACAGTAAATAGGCTGTAGTAAATTTGTAGTTCATATTTGTATGTCAGTTAGTGAAAAAAGTGTTGTTGGTAATAACAGAGAAAAACTGGAAGGATGCGTGTGCTATAAGATTGCAGGTCGAAAACTACATTACATATTTTTATTATTGACGTTCTGAGCGTATTTGTTTTCATTAAATTAATATGTATTCCAAATTATTACTACATTCAACTTCGTACTGCTCCATCACTTCTGCTGTAGTAATGCACTCGGTACTCTATTGAGAATTGCTACAAAACTGTAGCAAATTCCTACATAACAATACAAAAATGAGATGACTATAGCCTACAATGCTAAAAATTAGTTATTTCACTTACATTTATGTGACTATCTTTGACATCTATGGTAACAAATCAAAAATACTTTGGTAGCTTTACAGTATTTTTGCTTATAAGCTTTTCGTTAAAAGAGTAACTACACTAGTGATTTCTGCATCTCATATTTAATTTAATTATTATAGTAATCATTTTTTTTTGCATTTGTATTCAGTTTTAGTAGACGTAGATTCTGTTATGTATTCTTTCTATTAAAATTAATGGAAGTTTATCGATTTTCTCAAACATTTGATGGTATTTAAGTACATTAGATTGCCTAAGGCGACCCAACCATTTAGTCGAAATTAAAACAAATGTTTGCAGCCGTTTCGAAATTAAAAGAGCATAAACTTTATCTTGCTGCCGTTCACTTGAGCATTAATTACATTAAAACAAAGTGATTCCGACTTAATTGTAATTGTACGTAGTGCATGATTAAGTTTAATTAGTTAATAGTGAGTTATTCGCTTCACCGCCAGAGCTGGAAAGAGAGAATTGCATCTTACCATCGGTGCACGTTAAAATTTTAATTAATTTTCACTTAACTGGTCCGTTAATTAGTAGTATCATGGAACTCATAATCTGGTTCTACTGTGGAGCTGGTAGTTGGAAGTTTAACACCCCTATTACATCCAAAAATAAATCTCTCTGTGAGATAAATTAATTAAAATTTTAATAACCGACCGCAAAAACCATATTGTCCATCGTCAATTAAAAAAGTTGTACTATTTTTTGACATATCGTTTGCAGTTTTAGTTGCTATACGTACTGGATGTATTTTAAAAAAAGAACATCATAACCGTATCACTTGCCTTATGGTCCATTTACACGATGTCAGTCGGCTTGCCAGTTGACGTTGCCAGTCACTGGATGCCAGCGATTGGCACCGTGTAAACCCTTCTTGCTAGTCACTGTAGAAGTCAGTGTGTCACTGATACGCTACTAATTGGCCAGTTTCACCATTCATCAGGTTTCCAGACTTTCTTAGTTCCAAATTTACAATGTTATTATCATTTATTTTCAGAAACAGGGTGTATATAAACTAATAAAATAATTCGCCGCTTTTGGGATGACCATTTATTTTGTTACCTTTGTTTTAAACCGTAGTTTATTCGTACAAAAAATATGATTTAGGCGATCCGAGACACTAGATTTTTGTCTAAGAAAAATGGTGCAAGTCGTATTAAAATTGAATCATTACCATGAGTTATTTTGAAGCTGGTTTCACGATACCTAAACAGGCCCCTTAAGTCCATGTAATAAATTAAGTGATTCCTTAGTTCATTTTAAATCCAAGTAAGTAAACTAGGAGCTTGTTTTGGAAAAGTGATACAGCTGATTAAATGGAATTATTCGGTATATTTCTATGTAAATATGTCAACCAATGTTTTTTTGCCCTTTTTTGAAATCATCAGATGTCTTGATTTTGTTGGCATAACATGTAGGTTTCATAACTAAATTTTCATATAAAATGATTATATATCTAAACACTTAAAAATCTATTTACACGTTGAAACAAGTAAAAGCTGCATTGAAATGATTTGAATGAAATTTAGAGATTGATAAAACAAGGTAAAATACCACAATTTCCCCTTTTTTGTTTCATTATATTTTAATGTTTTTTTTTAACTATTTCCCTAAATGAAACAAAACTTAGGTAGCGATATGAGAATTGTTTCCGTTGTTGTTTTTTGCCATTGAAACTTAATGGCGATATTTATATAAAAATTTTACAAAATCAAATGAAGATCACGTTGTTTATGCACAATGGGGCAGTAGCTCATTCTGTAGAGTGGCGAGTAATTGCTTTATATTTTACTGTATTAGAAAGGTATTTCAAGCTAATAATAAGGGTAGATATTGTGGGTGTAATTCAACGCTGGATGGGACTTTTGTCCACAGAGTAGTTAGTTTCACACAATATTATTAATACCTAAAAATATATAAATGCTTTATGTATTGGACGAAATGTACTTACCCTTCGTCTTCTCGATCTCCTAATTTAAAACCATTTGATTTCTTTTTATGGGCCATATCATATTTCTTTGTGATATAGCAGTAGAAAATGAAGACAAAGAATCATAGGTATGTGGATGTCAAGTTCCCAAATTTCGTCAGTCTCTGCCATTTGTCAAACGTCGTTCGTACGTTTATAAATACCGCAGTGTGCTTTATTTCATGCATTCGGATAACGCAATACCTACGTTTAGAGTTAATTTGTCATTCGTGATATTATTAGGTGTTATTGTGTTAAATGGAAATTGGTATAGAATAGTTTCAAAATAAACTCGTAAGATGGGTACAGAAAGTGCATCTCACAGGGCAAATCGAAGAAGTATGGAATTATGTACGAATGTAGCATACAGCGTATCAAAAATTGAAAAGAAATATGTAGTGTAGGGCGATGAAGCGCGACGAAAGGAAGCATTGTAACGTTGTTTGTTTGTGAAGATCATGTGAACGTAAGTTTAACTGCAAATACAGATCTACATTGTAAAAAAAGGAATAATTTACGTTTAACAATACCACAAGTTCACTATATCGCCACTAATAATTTTCACACAGCATTTACACTATGTATCTATGACCCACAAATGCTACAAAAACGCAAAAATACAAAAAACAAGCGCCTGTTTACACCACCAACACCGTAACTTGCACCTGCATCCACGGAAACAAACCGCGATGAACGGCGTGTAACGTTACACCAATGATATCGCGTTTTCGGCCACGCGTTTTTGTTTACATTCTATGGCAATTTGTTAATGTTAATATTTTAAATAATATATAATTATTGCCGCCAGTCACATGTTCTAATCTTTCAATATGTTTGAAGGATTACATTTCAGACCGATATAAAATTCATGCAATTTGGAAAAACAAACATTCAAAAATTTGATATTTGTGATCTGAACTTAAAATACCTATATTCTTTATGTTAATAAATATTAAGTTGTTAAGAGTAGGTTGTTTGAGATTATTTGTAAGTTGTAGTACCTAATTTAATATTTCGGTATTGCAATGTCTACTCTCAGTGAAAATGGCACTGCTCATAACAAAAGCAATTTCCTGACTCTAATTCGGACATTTTTTTCTGAGGAACAACAAACAAATTATATTCCCAATTCAAACTTAGTTTCTCAACTGCTATATACAAGCCGCGAAGTTAAATCATGAATCTATCAGAATTTGAGGTGCAATTTACAACTTCTATAAGCGTGTGTAACGCTTTAGTTATGAACGATGCAATCCTCTTGATAAAAACCAACCCGAGACAAAGATTCGACTTTTCAGAATTGCATGCTAGAGATAACTTGAGAAAGTATTACTGAAGCGACGTTACGGATGTAATAAAACAGAAAATGCGGAGATAAGGTAGCAATGAATTATTTTGATGCTGTTTTTTTTTATGAGATACTGAAAATTTAATTAAAGTTCGTTACAATTTTTTATATCTTTTTCACATATATGCAGTTCGATAATGTACATAGTATTATAGTTACAATTCTATTGTAAACTGATTCAATTAGTAAAAAGAGTAGAGCAGTTTAAATGTATCTTAGTTATCTTGAAACATTTTCCATTTTCTCATATCTATAACTTCATTACGTCATTAGACATACATGATATACAGTAACTAATAAAAGAATGCGATTTCAATTTATAAAATTGTTTTTTATAATTAAAATAAACATATTTTTATTCAGGTGATCCAGCTGATTGTGTGACTTGTTTTAAAAATAAGGATGCTCTTTGTAACACGTTTTGTAACCATAACTACAATATTTTTAGCAGTAATGTTTACTCAATGATGGCTACAATAAATTTACCATTACTTGCAAAATTCAATAATATAGAAAATCATTTTTACTTATTGATTAATTAACCTCAGCATATTTCCTACAGTTTAAATTTATTTTCTGAAACGATGCTACAACAACTTCAGCTTCTGAGTTTTGTTTGCATTATAATAATTAATAAATGTACAAGGCATTTGATCTATTGAATCATGCTGTGCTTAATGATAGATACATATGCTCAATATGGTCTTTGTGGAAAATTGATTGATAAAATAGGTTTATTTTCATTTATTTAACAGGAAACAATGTGCATGGACATTGATGTGAATAAATCGGAGCAATTGACGTAGCTGTTGGAGTTCCACAAGGATAAAATCTTTGCCATTCTTGGTTTTATTATTTCTAAACGATGTTGTTGATTTAGGTGCATTAGCATAAAATATATAGTGGCAATGAATGAATGAGGCAATGGAAAACATAAAAATTATAGTAATGAAGTTTTCTCATGCCGGTTGAAAGACAATAAGCTGCACCTCAATACATGAAAAAGTATTAATCTTTTACTATTTTTAAGATATAATTAGAAATAAGGTTTTTAAGGCTGCAAAAAATCTGTTCTTTGAATTAGTACATTCATTCACTACATATTGGTGTCGATAATATATTATATCTACATATTTTAGAAATTATACCTTTACCTTATGTATATACAGAGCCATTTTAAATAATTGTGTAGATTTGATTCTTATGAAGTTGTAGATTATTAGTATGAAATATTTAAGATTTACACAGTCGTGATAATCCAGGCAGAATTTTGACAATTCCTAAGCAGTAACTATGTATATGAGAATAATCCACAATATATGACATACAATTATAATTGTCTTTCTTAAAAATAAAATCCAAAATAGTTTTTAACTGACATAAATGTTTGCTTTTTCTAGCTTTTATGGCCACGTATTGCTGTGATAATTATGTCCTTTATTTTATGTTATAGTTGACTAAAGTGATATTTTTTGTGTTATATCTGATTTTTGTATTATGCGCCAAACACTTTTGAATACGCACTATTTTCATACCGACTATCTTATATAGCTCATTGGAATGAAGTTTTTCTTTTCCTTCTTTCTTCTTCTGCATATTAACTATTTCTCATCGACAGTTGGAATTACTTCAGCATATATTTCCTTATTCCCCTTCTAATTCTATCAAACAATTCCTTTCATCTCGCCTATTGTGGTTTTCAAAAGTCGGGCGCCTCTGATGCCTCTCTACGACATCTGGTAATGACAGCTGAGTGAAGTAATCGGTTGAGATTGTTCGAGGAAGCGAATATCCGGATATGGTTAACAACACTAGTATGATTGTGCGGTCAGAAGCAATCAAACCACACAGACGGGCAATAGTTTCACACAATTTGCACTAGGAAATTTTGTCTTTTGCCCGGCGATACAGAGCTGGATTCTGTAATAGCCGATCCTTAATCGAAATTCCCAGCGGTTATATCTATCTGATTAGAATTCCCTGTGGCCGAATCTCCCAATGAATAACGTTTTTATGGTTATGGATTGTTGCTGATAATCGAAAAGTATGCCAATTTAAATTAATTTTCAATTGGTTTCTAAGAAACATTTTAATTAAATTAAAAAGATGTACTTACTACTGCCATTGATGATTTTCAATCGGTAAAGCAATCTCTTGTTTCAAAATATTGCTGATTTTGGCCCAAGAGAACTTACTATTAATTACTACACGAGCCATATATGTACAGAGCGATTGACAGATTATCCAAAAAAATTGGTAAATTAGTATGAGAAATGGAGACAGTATTGTAAAAAAATGTTTTAAATCCTTATAGTTTCAGAGAAAAAACTTATTGAATTTATAATATTTTCAACTTATACATCGTTGGGCATCTCTAGCGGCATTGGAATGAAGGCGATTCCAAATACTGAAATCCGGTTTTAGTATTAACGTTTTTGCAATTATGTTTACATTAATTTTTCAAGTGTCAAGAATGGCTTACGTGTATAGCAACTCGAAGTTGATGGGTATGGTTTTACTTTATGGAGAAGTAAGACTAAATGCTTTAGCAGCTTCTCGTCTGTATGCAGAACGATTTTCCGGTAGACAGATACTAAATTCAGCTATTTTTACCGCGCTAGTGCAACACTGGTGTGATATGGGAAATTTGCAATCGATATGTGGAAATTCAAGGCGTCCATGGCGTATTGCAGTAGCTGATGAACACATTTTAAAGATTTTTGAAGTCCCAGGCAAGTACAAAGGGTATTCCAATCAACATTGTGGTATATTATACACGAGGTTCAATTATATCCGTGCGCAAGCATTAATACCAAGTGATTATGCCTTGCGAATTAGATTTTGTGAATGGTTGCTGCAACAAATGCTCAAAATCCCAGTACAACTACATGAACCATACATGAAGCTTGAAGATGATCGCTTGATTGGACCATTCATATTACCAAATTGAATAGATGGGCTTCAGTATCCCGACTTCCTTCTAAATGACCTGCCTGGACTTATGGAAGATGTGTGCGACTCCGAGAGTAATTCTTGCATGATGGTGGTGACAAAATGTTTGGGAGTACCTTAATAAAGTTCATGGATAATGATGGTTTGGACAAAGAGAACCTGTACCATGGCCGCTACGATCTTCTAACTTAAATCATTTGGACATCTTTTTGTGGGGATATTTAAAAAATGAAGTGTATCGCATCGAATGAATGACTGTTGATTATTTACGAGAACGTATCATAGCTGCTGCCAATAACTTACGAGTTCAAAACGGACATGAACCAGGAACATCTGTGTTAGTTCATAGAAACTGGGTAAGGTGGGTCTAAATATGATTTGAACAATAATTGTTGTAACATCAGGTATGTCATAATAATATGAATAGCGGAAGAAGCAGATGAATTTGCTGATATAAAATAGGTATGTATCTATTACTTTTTTTGGGAAATTTTTTGTCCGTTCATTTTTATGCATGGTTTACCTTGCGCAAGGTCAGGTTTTAAAGTGGACCATTTTCCAGTGCCGTGCAAAAGTGCACTTTTAAATCATCCCCTGTACATTAAAATTTATGTTTGGATAAGTTCTGAATCATTCTGTATACCAAAACGACTTACCCAATAAATGATAAATCGTGAAAAGTAAGCGATCAGCCAAGACCTACACAAATCGAGATTTTACAAAATGCTATTTAATATTTTTTTTATGAAACTTGGTACATACCTACAGAATATATAAATAATAGCTGATTTTCCAAACTTTCAACAACATTCTATTCTTTCTGTAGACTAAATGTTTTATACTTTTTAAAACATAAAGGGAATTTTGGATTTGCAGAAAGTAAAAATTTGTAGTCTTTGATACATCTCAACGTAATCACTCTGTAATCATGTTGTATATCTATTATTTTTGAACTGTTTGTAAATATAGAGGCTATGGAGATATAAACTGGTAGTTCGATTTTCATTTATACGTTTGTGAACATTGAACATCCTCTAGAGAAATGCCAAAACGTGTGATATTACTAAAGCAAGCTCTATACCGGGTGTTCCCTCTAAGACTTTCAGTGCGAATATCTCAGAAACCATCATAGCCAGTGCGACGAAATTTGGTATACAGACACTAGATGGCGCGTAGAATCTGATGATAACATCAATTTTTATACAGGGTGTTCCATTTTCCAAGAAATCGATTTAATTTTGATTTTTTGGTTGTCAGCCCTGCTAAAACTTATGTTTAAATTGAAATATACTTAATTATGAACACATTCTGATAAATAAACATTCAAAAATTTCAAAATTTAACATAAAAAAACGCCTCCAAAAAGTACCCAAATTTCATTGTTTTGTCATGTAAAATGTGTATAGCCTTGAGCCAGACTTACACAGAAGAAACTAACATCGGTGAACGTCAAAACTATGAATTGTCAACTATTAATGGCATGAAGTATTTTATTTTACATTAATAACGCTAAATAATGGATTTAATATAAGTAAAGTGCTGAAATATGTGGATACAAGAATCAATCATTTCTAGGTTATGCTTTCGTAATATTTTCTTTTGTGGGGCTAGGGTAGGTTCAGATCTGACTTTTAACGGCAAACATGTTCACATTATAACTAAAAGTTTTAGAAATGGTTTTGTTTGAATTTATTTGTTGCTAAATAAGTAATCAATAATTATTACAGCAGTTGGAAAACAGGGATATTCTTTAGGTACTTACACAATTTTGTAAATTATTTTGTCATAAAAAATACGTGTACCTAATTATTATTGTACACTGTAGTAACATAAAAAAACAATTTACTGAAGTTTTATTACATTATAATGGAATAATTTAAAAATTTTCACAGATATTTTACACAATCTTCACGTTGTAACTCTAGCTGTAGCGGTAGACTGTGCCGGCATGGCGACCACAATGCTCCAAATGCCTCAACTCAAGTCTAAATTTTTATCGACAAGTCTCAATAACACCATTGTGCATACATAAATTGCATTAAATCCATTATTTAGCGTTATTAATGTAAAATAAAATACTTCATGCTATTAATATTTGACAATTCAATGACAATTCATAGTTTTGACGTTCACCGATGTTAGTTTCTTCTGTGTAAGTCTGGCTCAAGGCTATACACATTTTACATGACAAAACAATGAAATTTGGGTACTTTTTGGAGGCGTTTTTTTATGTTAAATTTTGAAATTTTTGAATGTTTATTTATCAGAATGTGTTCATAATTAAGTATATTTCAATTTAAACATAAGTTTTAGCAGGGCTGACAACCAAAAAATCAAAATTAAATCGATTTCTTGGAAAATGGAACACCCTGTATAAAAATTGATGTTATCATCAGATTCTACGCGCCATCTAGTGTCTGTATACCAAATTTCGTCGCACTGGCTATGATGGTTTCTGAGATATTCGCACTGAAAGTCTTAGAGGGAACACCCGGTATAGTGGAAGCAGGGTAGCATAAAATTGAAAGAAAATACTGCAGCCTTCTATAGGGTTTTGTGCATTTCATCGGCTAAATATTTAATACATAAGGTATTGTACGTAGTACATTTTTCGGTAGATACGAATGAAACATGGAAATATTCATTAACACACAGTAAACGTTAAAGCATTTTTTCTTGTTAAAATAATCGCACTACTACAGATAAATTTTGATATACAAGCTGTCTAATAAATAATATAACGTGAAATAGTTGAAGTAGTGTTTTTAAGTTTAATTGAAATAAATTAAATTTGTATTATAATTAAATTTTTAAGTAATAAATACTGAAAACAGAAAAACGTAACTTATTCTATGCTAACTATCTTTAAATTAAAAGTTATAAATTGTTAATTTAATTTATACCAGTAATCAAGTGAATGTTAAAATTGAACAAAATAATTTGTTACAATAACAAAATATCGCCTTGCTGTGAGCTACGAATAGTCTTGATTTGAACAAAATATATTTTTATGTTAAGAGCATCTGTATTATCTTAACTAAATAAAATGGTCAGATTGACTTACTGATTCTGAAATAGAACCGAATATTTTGTTAGTATTAGTTGAATATATTGTATATATATATATATATATATATATATATATATATAATAATGTTTTTATTATAATAATATTAATTAATACAAATTAAAATTCATAATGCATAAAGATATTATTATAATGGGCAGAGATCTGTTTTCCACAAGTGGAAACCTCTGCTCTTCCACTCAACCCAAGAATGGAGAAGAATAAATTATTAGAGTGGTTCAACAGTAACCAATCAATTGGAATACAACATAACATGAATTATGTCAATCAGTATGAGAAGAGAAATCTATATATTGTCATCAAGAAGCAGTGCTTTAATATGTTTTTTAAATTTGGTACTAGGTAGCTGTTTAAGATTATTGGGAATATCATTATAAATGGAGGCTATACGATAAGAAAATCCAGAACGAAATTTAGAAGTAGTACGTTTCGGAATAGTGATAGTAGTTCTGTGTCTGATATTTAAGTTATGGACATCAGTTCTATAAGTAATTTTATTGTACAAGTAAGGAGGTGACTTATTCAATATAACATTATGATGAAAAGAGCAAGCAAAGTAATGAATTCTTTTGTTGACATTCAGCCATCCAACTTCTCTCAAACCTGGTGATATAGAATCATACTTCCTAATTCCACAAATCAATCTTATACAGCTATTTTGCAATCTCTGTAATCGTATGGCATCAACATGGCGTAGAAAAGAATAATACACCACAGATGCATGATTTATATGTGAAAGTACAAGAGATTGACAAAGTAAAGTTTTAGTTTTTTTAGTTAACATATCTCTATTAGAATAAATTAATTTTAAGTTACCAAAAGATTTTTGAATAATATAATTAACATGCTCTGTGAATCTTAAGTCCGAATCAATATAAAGACCTAAATTTTTTACCACTTGTGTTACTTTAAGGGAAATATTATTAACAGGTATGTTAACTCTTCCTATACATCTCTGCTTTGCTTTTTTCCTACTAAACAACATAATTTGGGATTTCGCAGCATTTAGAGACAAACAAAATGTGTTAGATATTTCAATAATATTTGTTAAATCTTGACTAATTAAACTACAAGCATGTTCAATATCAGCTTCTTTAAAGGAATGATACAATTGAGTGTCGTCGGCGTAAAAATGCGATTTACATGTTTTAAGAACTTTTTGGAACTCGCTAGTATATAATATATATAAAAGTGTGCCGAGAATTGAACCTTGTGGAACACCATTTTCTACCGGCAACAAATCTGAGGTTTTATCCTTAACACAAACTTTTTGATACCTGCCAGTAATATATTGCTTCATTAACTCGATAGATTTCAAACAAAAACCAAAATAGTGTAAGACTGCCAAAAGTAATGAATGATTAATGCGGTCAAATGCCTTACTATAATCCAGAACAACTGAAATAGTTAACTCACTGTTATCAAATGATCGCACAACATCGTCCGCAACGTCTAATAAGGCACTTGTTGTACTATAGCTTTTTCTAAAACCTGACTGATTGAACGGCAGTATATTATTAATATCAATGAATAGTCCTAGTCCTAGTTGGTTTAAAATTGATTCAAAAATTTTAGACACCGTTGGTAAAATGCTAATTGGCCTAATATTTGTCATATCAGTTACATTATTTGTCTTGGGCAACGGAATTACTTTAGAGAGTTTCCATATGGAAGGGTAAACACTATGATCAATGCAATAATTAATTATATGAGTTAGTAATGGCAAAATATAAGGACATAAATGCAGAAGTAAACCAATATCGATTCCATCAACACCTGTCGCTTTAGATTTAATAGAATTAAGGACCAGAAATACTTGATTCTCAGTAACCAAAGTAAAAGAAAACTCATCAATATCAGGTTTTACATGTTCCTTATAATATTCAACAATCTCATTTTTAACAATAAAATCACTTTTACTCGAGTTAACAAAAAAATCATTAATTGCATTCACATCACCTATTACATTGACCTGTTGATTTTTCGTTCTAGTAATTACACTCATATTTTTTAAATCTTGCCAAATATTTTTGCTAGCTTTTGTCCGTATAGAAAATTCGAGATAAGCTTTTTTTTCCTTCACTATAGCAGAATTAGTTACGCGCATTAGTGCGCAATTGTTTATAATAATCCCAGTGCGCTGGTAGTTTAGACTTTTTATATCTGTTTAATGCTCTGTTCCTTAACTTAATCCTCTGCCTGATCGTATCAGTAAGCCATGGTGATTTTTTCTTACTAATTAAAACTGTTTTTACAGGGGCATGCTTATCAAATAATTCTGTGATTAGGTTATTTAACAGGGCTACTTTGTCATTAATATTTTCCAATCGAAAAATATTTGCAGTTGGCATTGCACAGAAATCCTCTAACAGTTTGTCCTGATCAATATTTTTTAAATCACGAAACGTGTACATAAAAGGTTCGAGCTTTACTTTGTTACAATTTAGTGCACATGACACTAACCTATGGTCAGATATGTTAGGAATATCATAAACATGTGTTGACTTTATTTTCAAAGATCTTGATGCAATAATATAATCTAATAAAGTACAACTACTATACTATATGACCAAATAATTTGATTAATGGAATCAAAATTTCTTAGACTTCGTCAACTAGTTTTCTCTGTGCAATTCATGTTTTGTATAAACATATCAATGATACAGTGGAATGAATACTTGAAAGATTGTACCTGATTGTGAAACATAAACATTTAGTACAAATACAATTTCTTAAAACTAATGTGTTATTTTGTAGATATAAGAAAAAACCAAAGTCTCTAATCTAATTTGTGAAAATACCTGAACTAGTTAAATTAGTAAGGATTCGGCTAAAAACTTCCAGACGTCTATCTGCATTTCATTCGATGCAACGTTTTTACAAAGAGGTTTGTTTCGCCTCTAATGAGCCGAGTTTGGGGACATTCTGGAAGGTACGCCGGGTATAATGTTTTATTGAGCGAAGGTAAAGTTGTTTGCGCGACTCCTCCCGATCATTTGCAATAAAACTTCGCCGTTCAGGCAGAAACTTCCCAGCGCCCTGATATAACAAGGTGAACTCTACTATTTGGAGATATTTAGAAAAAAGGTCTTCCAATTATCGTCGCTTTATATTTCATAGGTCACAACATCTTACTTGTTATTGGCCTTTTTTTATAAGGTATGCGATGGATTCCAATTATATTTGTATGAAATTCGAGGAAGGCATTTATTAGGAAAAATGTTTACAACGGCGTACTGAAAATATTTATTTGGAAAGTTATGTACGTCTCCTGGAATGGTTTCTCTCGAAAACAGCTTGTCAGGATGCTTTCCAATATGATTTGTATTTCTATGGGTTTACGTAAAATTGGAAAGGTTGATGCAAGTATAGGTTAAGTTATTTTTTAAAACTAAGAAATACTGAAAAAATGTCAGTTATGTAAATATAAATGTCACAGAAACTTCACTTCTGAATCTACTTCTTGTGTCAAATCTACTGTTGTATACTATAATGAATAATATAATTTAAATATTTATTGATTCCATATAGATTTTTCTTATATGTTACGATAAAATATTGTTTCCATTGATTATTACTTTAAAGGGAAAAAGGCCATATTATTTTGATTTAGTAGAAATTTATTCGAAAACTATGAATAATGTGCAGGTAATATAAAGGATGCATTTAATCTCAGAAATGCTGGTACCTGTTTCTATTTCTATTCATTTTAAATAATTTGAATACATAACAATGAGTTATCGATGGATTTTTCATGTAGTTAAAGTTAGAACCTAACTACGTAAATCTTGACATAAAATGCATATCTACTTTGTGTTAGAAGGTTGAAGATGGAGTACAAAAGAAATAATTTTTCCCAAAAACAGAAAGATATGTCGAGATATTTTTAACAGTGTTTTTAGTATTACGGTACATTATTTTGGGCTGATATAATAATTTTTTTTAAATTTAATCTCAATTTTTGTTAGTGGAGGTTGTTAACCTACCCCTTTAGAAATTTCTGAGTGGTACGCCAAATAGTCACATGGACATACTAAACTGTTAAAAGTTCTGCAATTTAAAAAAGTATAATATGCTACAAATGGCGCTCTTTACTAGTGACGTCAAAATTAGAAACAAATTTGAATTTCCCGCCTTCAAAAAACCTTGATCTCCAAAATGTCTGCAAATATATAAAATTTTAACTTTGACACCGTGTATATTTTTAACCATCAATTTTTGTACTAAGGCAAGTTTGGCCACATCGCATTATATTGTCGCCAGTAATCTACTCTTGATCTATGTCTCACTAATTTCGAGACACCCTGTAGACATATTTGGTATGCTGTCCTACATCTACTGAAATATTTAATGGATTTAATTGATTCGTATACATTAACCACACAGAGAAAACTACTTCATCAAGTCAAAGAAATTTTGATTCTATTAACCATATAATTTTGTTATATATGCACAACAAAATATATGTTTTAGCCAATTGATTTTAATCTTTGGCTAAGACAATTATACATGATTCTCTTTGCTTAGAATATTTATTCAATCTAACAAAATATTTGGCTCTATTTCAGAACCAGTAAGTCAATCTGGCAATTTTATTTAGTTAAGATAACATAAAAACATATTTTTTCTAATCACTACTATGTATTACTGACAGCAGAGCAGAAAATATATTGTTATTATAACAAATTATTTTGTTGGACTTCTCAATATTAACATTCATTAATTACTCACATAAATTAAACTAACAGTATAGGAAACAGTCAGCATAAAGTAGACAAGCAACATCAATGTTATCTACAATGTCATTTATAAAGATATTGAAGAACAGAGGGTTCAACACAGAACCCTGTGGAATTCCTGAGACAGTTGCAAAAATGGATGGCTGACAACCAAAGCACTCGACAAAAAAACTGTGTATTTTGAAGATATGAAGTTAAGAAGTATTGAGAAACCAAATTTCATAAGCTTAGTAAGAAGTCGATTGTGATCCAGTTTGTAGAACGCCTTGGAAAAACCCGTGATGCAGTTTTTCACATAATTACAAATAGACTCATAAAGTAAAAATTCACAATTTTGTTAATTATGGTTATAGGTCTACAATTTTTAATCTACTGCTTGTCACTACTTTTGAAAATCGGAATAATTTAGCAGATTTCAGTCCATCGGGGATTTTTCAAGGAAATATGAAAAAGCAAAGATAATGGTCGGGCCAAAATGCATGCACAGTTCTCTAAGAGAAAAACTGGCAGTTTATCCGGACCCATAGTCCATAGTTTTCTATTCGTGCATTGATTTGATCAACATCCAAACCAATTTTACTTCGATTGAATTAACTTAAAAGCAGACTACAATTTTTTCGAGTAGGTATACATTCGTTTATAAACGGATCCTTTTGTGTCTTAACCTAATTAATTGAAAAACGCATAGTTATCGAAAAGATTTACCGGTCCACTGGAGACCCAAAAAGCTTTTTATTTTCTTCTGAGAGCGGACGTAATCATAATCTCGAAGCTACCCGCATTTGCTTTTACAATGGAACAATTCCTCGGATATAGAATATGAGGCAGGGGTCGTCTCTTCGCCGGACTTTGGGAGTTCTCTAGAGCCGGCGATACTTGTGGCATTGGGTCACCGCCATGTGCCTGCTCTTGCTAGTTCCACTTACATTTTATTTGGTTTGATAAAAGTTTACGGGCCGAAAGTTTACTTTGATAATGATGTGTGTACATAAAATCGCCGTCTTTAATGCAATCCCTGCTTCAAAACTTATTTAAATTGTGAAATGAATCGTAGTTGCCGTAATAATTCGAAGGAAAACTTGTTGGGCGCATGTATATGAATCATATATGAGCATTAAAATATGTGAAATAGCCTCAGGGGAAAAAATGGGGAACAGATATACCTACTAAAAATATAGTTAAAGTTAGCGAAAGTTTTACTTAGAAAATGGATAAACCTTCGAGTCAAATTTTCGGAATATTATTAGTTTTTTCGGTTAAAATCAAAATAGTTTTATATTATGGTATAGGTGATTCTTATAGTGACAAGAGTTGGACTATATTCTAAAATATCCACACTATAATTTTTAACGTATGATCCAATAATACATATTTAAATATATCACTTTAACAGTTTTTGACTTACAGCTTAAAGTTTCATTTTTTAAATATAATCCGAGGAAGTTTATGCTTTTCAAAGATATACGGGAATATGAGTATTAATATTAAAAGGGCTTCTATATCTAACCAAAAGCAACAAAAAATTCTTACGAAAAAATATTTAAAACAAATAGTTTTTCTACAGATACATTTCAAAAATTAAATACTACTAATACTACTATAATATACAATACTGTGTTACGAAATGGGAAACTAAGATACAATTAAGACTAAGCAAAAACCCTTTTATCATTATTAAGATACACAAAAATTGTAACGTACGGTAACGATACGTAACGACAACATTGCAAATCAATTACCTGTAGTTGTTAACCTCAAACTGCATGCTTACTTCGCATTGTGATGGTGTATTTCGTTCGTTTGCACCTAGTGTTAGCTTGTTTATTGATGATGCCAAAATTCCCGGGCAGTAAATTTTAATACTTATTATAACAATTCTAAATACGTGTTGTGAGAAAAGTTCTAAGATAACTATTTACTGTAAGTGCTTGTGTAACACTTACTGAGACTAGAAACTTCATAGAAGAGCTACGTAACCACCACCAAACTTGCTACTTTGTTGCATAAATTACTTCATACAACAAAGTTGCAGTCCCTGCTGGTTACTTTACAGTTATGTGATTCATAAGTAGTTCTTCTGGTTTTGGGGACGTTTTAGTTACCAGTGAGATAAGTTTTCACAACTTGAAAGTGGCAAATGATCGTAACATCGACTATCATATTACTAACATTTGACTTCAGCCATTTTCAAGTAGCTTTGATAGTTGCAGCGACGTTCAGGGAACCTTAATTGTTTGTTCGAAGTTGTGGAACTTATAAGTAATATTTATTAGTCTAAGCAACATGATAGCTACTTAACCATCACGCATAGCAATGACAAAGTACGTATCATCTCTTAAATTTACCATGAAGTAAATTTTACCATGTAGTCTCCCATAGTTGAAAACGTTCTCGTGTTGCTCGTCATTGTATAATGTCTGTGCCTATTCGATCATGTCACGTGTGGAGTGTTCTGTTAACTGAGCACTATGTACATCAAAGCCTTATATGAAATTATATGCAGGGTATAAGAAAAAAGGAGGTCATCCCGTTAATTGCGAATTTTTTGTGACAAAATATGACGATTTAATCCTATATACCTGTATACAAAAATACCTCCCTTAAAAGATACAGGGTGTTAAAAGTGAACTTTTAAAATTAATATTTCGCTATAATTTCTGCAGATCTGCGCGTATTATTTCGAAATTTTATAGAGATACTTCTTGTTATTAACCAAACGCTCAAGAGTATTATTATAATCGATACCTAAAAAAAACAAACGTAGAAACGGGGGAAGGCTTATTTCATGTCCCCACTTTTTTATAATGTTGAATTTTGTTTAGAATATTTTACTCTTGATAATTTTTTGCAAAACTCTTCATTTTTGAAATAAATTTGATTTTTGAGTAGTTGAATATTTTGTTTTTAGGGTAATATTAAAATTCCTTTTCTAGAGTGGCTTAAGATATCTATCAAATAGCTAATGTAGTAAATACATAAATTGCTAATACCTACATTTTAATTTGTTTGTTGAAATATTACAAAATTTTACAATTTTTCTTTATATAATTTATTTCATTAATTTTTATTAATTTGATTAACTAATCAAAACAATATATAATTACTTTATTTCCTGATTTATTTTTTTGTATCTGCTCACTTTTTAAATGAAACGTTAGATACATCGTACAAAAAAAATCCGAACTTTGGTAATGTGAAAAATTATTATAAATCATAGTTTATGTGTAATCTTTCAGCCAACATATATCACGAAACTTTTCAATTACGTCAACAAATATCTATGAGCTTTTTTACTACCGAAAGTTTTTTCATTATTCTTTATTATCGACCCAGACCTGTTGTATGTTGGTATTTTTGTAATCTTACGTTCGTCTGTTTTAAACTTCAGGAGAAGTCTTGTTTCTTTCGTTTTCTGCAAAGTTGCCACTTAAAAATCCTTGAAAGAGTTGTCGAACTATTTCACTAGTGCATGATAGAGATAGAGAAATTTTGTAATGATTGCAACTGTTGTCGATTAAACAGGGGATATGAACATCAGAGTTAGATGAAAGTATCAGTCAAATACAAACAAAAAATTTTGATTTAAAATAATAAAAAAAACATTTCTGTCAATTTTGTACAATATTTTCTGATGCGGAAGTTTTATTATAAGAAATTGAGTTTAGCTATGAAAGTGGAGATGAGTCTGAATCAAAAAACGTTTAGGAAATATTTTGCTCCAATTTCCTGATTCTGATCATATCATTCAGAATATGTCACTCACTATTAAAAAGCTGCACGTAGCTCATTCGTGATATTTTTTTATCAGTCCTGACACCTTTTTTTTCCAAAAATCATCTAAGCATTTCACAGATACATATTTAGAGAAAGTAGCTTTGTTGAAATTATGTAATACCTATATCTTAAACCGCATCATTGTCATTCTTATTTATCTCATTCGCCCTCGTAGTAGCATAAACCTAACTCTTAGCTAAGTGTAGATATAAATAACTGGAGACATAATAAACACAGTATTAAGTTCTTATTTTCGCATACATACCTCATTAAAGGATGGCGAGGTGTTAGATGCCTTACGGTGTACATTGATGATAGTACAAAACATGTCATATAACGTAGACGTAGTGGGCGAATGTCGCAAATTTGCGATGGAAGCTGAGCATCAGTATTACAAGGGAATGACGATGTTTCTGCATTGCTCCTTTATAACATCTTGTATAGTTCAAATCAATACGTTATTGTCTCATTACCATGCTTCAAAATATGCAGGGTGTCCCATAATTATTGCGACAAATTGATAGGGGTCGTAGAGGGCATGAAACTAAGCAATTTTACTTTATAAACCCCTGTCCGGAAATATGTCATCTAGCTGCTACAGTGCAGGTGCCCCCTGACTCATTAACTTGCTGTGTTTACTTTTTTGTCGGCCAAACAAAAAAAAAGACAAAAACAAAAAAACGCACATACACTGATTCAGTTAGTTTCAGTGACTGGTGTGCAAAACGTAAATAGCATTAATTTGGTGATATAATGGAACATTCGTATGCGGAACTTGCTGATATGCATATGATTTACGGAGAAGCTGGTAGTAATAGGAGATTTTACACCAAATGGTTTCCAGAACGTCATCATCCTCATCATAGCATTTTTGCTAGAATTCATAGACGTCTTCGTGTCAATGGCAGCATCAGACGTTCCGGAGGAGGCAGGGCGGTCCTTCGCCATGGGAACAGTGTAGTTTGAGGAAGAGGTTCTGCACCATGCAGAGGCCAATCCGTTCACAAGCATGCGTGCCATTGCACATATGGGAGCGGCACGAACGTACTGTTTGGCGAGTTATCCGGGATCAACATCTACACCCGTACCGGATGTTACAAGTCCAAGCCATGGATCTGGAGGACCATCTGCTACGTCGTCGTTTTTGTCGTTGGTGATTGCAGCAGGAGTTGAGACAACCATACTTTGGTCGCTACGTTTTGCTCACTGACGAGACCTGTTTTACAAGGGTATGGTTATTTTAATAGCAGTAATAATCACATTAACCCCCATGTCATAGCCCTCCGTAAAGATCAACATCAGTTTGCAATTAACATATGGGCTGGCATTGTGGACGAGCAGATCATCGGGCCATATTTGCTCCCACCACATTTGAATGGACACGTTTATGCTCAATTTCTGCATGTGCTTCCAGAACTATTAGAGGATGTGCCACTGGACATAAGAGCTAACATGTGGTTTCAGCACGATGGCACCCCAGCCCACTTTGATTTACCAGTGCAGCATAATTTGAATGAAATATTTCCTAACAGGTGGATAGGCCGAGGTAGCTCTGTGCATTGGCCTGCGTAGTCACCCGACTTAATCCCCTTGGATTATTTTCTCTGGGGCCATCTAAAAACTTTAGTGTATGAAACTCCTGTTTCCAACCAACAAGAGCTACTGGGAAGAGTGATGGCCGCGTCCGCACAGGTTCAGGATATACCGGAGATATTCCATAGAGTTCGCCAATCAATGAAGAATCGTGCACAGCTGTGCACGTGGAAGACACTTTGAGCAATTACTCTAAGTTCTTTCAATAAACTGGTAATATTTCAAATTTGTCTCTTTATTTGCTGTAGCGGCCAAGCGGCATATTTCCGGACAGGGGTTTATAAGGCAAAATTGTTTATTTTTATGCCGTTTACAACCCGTATCATTTTGTCGCGATAATTATGGGACACCCTGCATACTGTACCATACCTTTTAGTAAATGTTATAGTTATTTTGGAACATACCAACTTATAGTATTTTCCAGACATAATATGGCTGAATCTAATTTTGTTGAGACATTATTTTCTTTGCACACTATTTCATATTGTTAAAAATATTGTAGATATTAATTAAAAATACTGATACTCTATATTACAGTATAAATAGGAGCATTTCTTATTCTATTAACAAATGATATAGATTATGTTTAAAGATCTGACAAATATAGAGATTAAAACTACTATAGTATGTGATCATTTATTATTGTATACGTTAACGAGTATATTGTATATGTATTTAACTTTTTTTTTTCTTTTTCAGGTAAGTTCTTCAATATTTATTACATTGGTTATTTTGATTGCAAAATGGATATCTCTCCAAAACAGGAAGAATGAGGTAACGTAGTTTTAGATTTGTTGTTTTTGTCAGCCAATATCGTTACACTTTTTTCATTTATTGTCTTCATTTTTATCAAAATTAAATTGATTTAATACTTATGATATGTAATCTATAAACAGCTTCGAAAAATAAAATTAAGTAATTTTGTTTTTGAAAGGATATTGTCAAAAAAGTATATTTTGTGTGGTGATATAAAATAAAATAATAGGTAAAATGAGTGTATGTTCCATTTATTGGAAATTTTTTTCATCTGTTGCAAAATTTTAGTTGACACTGTATAGGCACGGTAGTTCTAGTTTTTATATTTTTCCGAAAATAATTATTTTATTTCCTTAGGCTTAGGATACTTATACTTGTGGTAAGAATTCAGACGACTTACGTCATACGAACAAATGAATAAATGATTCTTTAAATTTTCATTCTAAATATTTAAGAAACTGCAATTGAGAACAATAAAAACTAAATACTACACAAAATGTTTGCACTATATATTACACTGAATTGCAAAAAACGATTATTTTTAAGGCGGAAATTATCGCAAATGACGTAAGTCGTATGAATTCTTGCCGTAACTATATGCGTTTTTGATAACTACGGATCAGATTACTTAGCTAATTTTATATACAGGGTGTCCAGAAGTGATGCTTCAATATTCCAGGGAGCGATTCTGAGGCAATAAAAAATTAATACTACAAAGCCCTATAACAATTTTTCGAAAACTCCAAAAAAAAAAAATCGGCACTTACAAAAAAAATATTAGAAGAAATTCATAAAAAAAATTTTTGATGTCCTGTAACCCCGCTAATTCTGAGTTTTTGAAAATATGTTATAGGATTTTGTGGCATTATTTCTTCGTATAGACTCCACTCCGTGGAATATTGACTCATAATTTGCGGACACCCTGTATAATATAATGAAAAAAATATGAAATGTTGAATTGCATAAGATTTGATCACTTAGAAAATGAGAATATGTATAAAGAAAAAAGTTACTGAAAATGACTAACTTTATTTTGTGATTGAATCATATGTCACATTCCTGTTCAATACATTTAACTGATTTGACGACAGATTTTAATAAATCTGTCTTACATTTCATAACTTCTACAAAGAGTTGTATTATTAATATGTTTGTTTGTTTGGGTTTTGGTTTATTTGTTTTTCTACAGAAATATTTTTTGCCAATATCTAATAAGATAGTACAGATCATTGGCCAAAACCAATAAGGACACACAATATTATTTTGGAATCGATGTAAATACATTAATTTTGATATTTTATAAGAAAATAATTAATAATTTATCCTTTTTGCATAATATAAATCATGCAGAAACAAAACCAATTACATGAAATTATCAAACCCTTTATTTTTAAACCCCTGGGCTGTTTTAAAAATCATATTCAGTAATACGGATCCCTTAATGTTTTCATTATTAAACACTGGTTGTATAAGGGATAGCAGGAAGTTTAAAGTTTGAATATGAGTTTGGCTGATGGCAAATAGAAGTGCCCGAGGGAACAGCAAATTTGGATAAAGTCCAGATTTTATCCGGTCAGTGGATGAATGCTACATTGTTCTGTCTGATTTAATTAAAAGAATTCGCCAAACAAAGGCGTTTTCATAACATTTATCCGAATATTTGTCTTCTATTTTGCCCTGTTATTTATTTAATAAAAAGATGTCCACGGGTCTACGGTAATGGATGTGAATTCACTTCCACAATGGGATTCTCGTCGCTACTACATTGTTGGTAAATAAAGTGAACAGCAGAATATGTAATTTTAAATTCAAGTGTAGTATTCCATATAAAGAATACGTATAGGTATGCTATATTACTGCGTCAAACAATAGAGTAATAGCTTCACATTTGCATAGCAGCTCTTTCGCATGATCGAAAAATGAATTTGAAGCAGTAAGATTTCCATTCATTTGTCCATTATTTAAAATAAATTTTATAACACTTATGTCATAAATCAGTATTTTTTGTATTTGAATAAATTATAATATTTTGCTTTTAGTGGTAGTTTTTTAGAAATAGAATAAAGGTTATATTTGAGTGGTATTCGAAATCAAAATTTAATGAAAGTCGAGGCACTGTATCTTTATTTAATCAATGATGAAATGATGCATTAGAAAAAAGTATAGTTCGAAGGATTCTTTCTCCATTACCATCTGTAACTAATAAATTTGAGATTATCTCAAATACCAGACACAAAATTAGGTTCAAACCTGCTTTAGTTTTAAATTCTCTTTAGAATTAGTTAACGTATACTCATATATCCATGGCCTCCTGTATATTGCAGAGTTTTTTTTAATCAAAAAGTTGTTTCCGGTGAGAATTTTCAGATTTAAGATTTATATAATTAACATGCTTAAATAATTTGGAATTTAAAATATGTTAATAACTTCCATTAAAAAAAATGAGACAATTTAACAAAGGAACCACATTTAGCAAATGGATTATAACAGATTTTTTTTTAAATTCTTTAATTTGAGTTTCTAAATCATATATAGGGTGATTCAGAACTTATCCAAAAAAGAATGTTTTAATGTACAGAGGACTCTTATAAATACAATTTTTTTTAAAATAATCGAAAAGGGCAATTTGAAAATTATTTAAAAATACGCATCTGCACGGCACTAGAAACTGGTCCACTGTAAAACCAGATCTTCCCCAACTTTGCGCAAGACAAAACATGCAGTTGGCGACCGGCACCGTAAAAACTGTAAAAAATTAACAGAAAAAAAATGTCCAAGGAAAGAAATAAATAAAATGTTATAACAGCAAATTCAACAGCTTTTGCCGCCATTCTCATTATTAATTAATAAAATTAATTTGTGGTTTTAAAAAATAAAATAATTTGATATACCTGATCTTAAACTATTTAAAATTTTGTCCATGGACCTGTAAACACATTTGAGCCCGTCTTACCTAGTTTCTATGAACTAACACAAATGTTATTGGTTTTTGTCCGCTTGAAGTCGTAAGTTATTAAACGCTGCACTACCGCGGTTAAAGTAGCTGCATTTGGCACATATTTACCTTTCTGCATACGGACGAAAGCCTTTTGTCTTACTTCATCATAAATAAAAACGATATCTATCAACTCCGAATTGCTATACCAGCTATCCATTTTTGACACTTGAAAAACTGAGGTAAACACTATCGCAAAACCGTTAATACTTTTTCAGTACATATTTGAAATGTCAAAAAACGACTGAAATATGTTAATTTAAGAAAATATTAACTGTCATCTTCTCCCCTTTGCCATTCCCACACTTCACAAATTGAAAATATAAACCAGATTCTCTACTCACAATCATAGTTTAATTTACAATTTGGTTATTATCCATTTTTGCTACACTCCAACAGATTTATCACAATACTTTATCCTTATCCCTATCACTGATTATCAATACTTAACAAATATGCTTTAAAAACATGTCAACCTTTTTACTATTTGAATAATCCGCCATATTTTATTTAATCACACTGTATTTTACGAAAAATATTAATTTAATACCCAAGACATTTAAGAGAAAAATACTGCCCGTGAAAATAATAAGACGATTTAAATACGTTTTTAGTGCCAACTCTTAAAACAGTGCATTACTTAAAGAAACCATTAGCTTCGGTTTCAGAAGATGCAAAAATATATCCTATCCATCTTAATTTCCAATTTACGTGTATTGAAATTATCAAATCCCTTTTCACAAATATTACATGTTTTGTTTCCACTTGCCTTTGCCGCAGCTTATTCCTTTGCCCTGGACCATACTAATGCGGTGGTACAATTCGCCTACTGCTCGTGACACCTACCCGTTACCTTGCCTACGACACCATGCGGTTTCTTTTTTGCATGGGATGACTGCTTTTAAATATTTTACTTTACCTTCTCTTGATATTGAACGCATACATCAAGCTACTTATTTTGTTATTCCATGCTTTGTGTTTATTTTTAAATTCTGTTTCACCCACTACGAAATGGTTAGCACTGATACGGTCTTTGAGGTTATGTTGCGAAAATTAACTCTAAGATGTCGTGTGCAAATCATAGTTTTTTATTATTCTTCATAAAATAATTTAAGGAGATAATTTGTGATAATCTTTCTAACAGTGCACAATGGTATTAACTTGTGAAATATGGATAATTGTTTAAATAGTTGGTTTTTCAGTAAGTAGGTGAGCTTTTATGCACGATTATGGATAATTTTTGTAATCATTGATCAAAGTAACTTCCTAAACACTTTAATTGATAGTATCAAACTTGCGGAAATTCATATTTTATTCTTTTATAATATTTTTACTTTCCTTATTGCTAAAAACAAGTGTTTTAAAATTAGAAACAACGGCAAAAATTGAACCTAAGTAATTTAATATTTCACGCAAGTTTTAAATACACGAGCAGATAAAGTCACATGTGCGGCGTGATTTGATTGAAATATATGTAAGTTGATAAGGTGGATTTGGGAGAGATCCACCTGCATTAAATTTACCGCTTCGTAAGGTGATTGCGAAAGTTTAGCCGTTCTTCACTATTGAAAGAGAGATTTGGCAAACCCGGTAGTCTTTATAGCTTTGTTTACTCGTACCCGTATGCAAGTTTATATAACACTCCATCCTACTTAGGGTGTAGTTACGGATCGATAAAATATACTTTTAAGTCAATAGTATTTATTTAGCTAATAAAGTGCCGATTATGGATGCGTTAGAACAAAATATGTGAATGAATCTGAAAGACCTTTTGCTTTTTGTCCAGAAAAAGAACTGGTAACGCAAAAATGCAATTGCAGGTTATTTTACTATGACTATGAATTGTTTTTAAAAATACAGTCAGTATTATGTAACATAGTCGTTATTTCTGAATAATTTAATAATGAAGAATTGTTAACTGACAACAAAATGTATTATAGTTGATTGCTGCAAACGATTTGTTAATTACGCACTTAGTAATTAACAAATGAGTAAAATATATTTGAAAGGTATTTTTTTAATAAATTCTATCTACATACTACCCTAATGGAGGAAATATATTTCAGGCATTACTAGATATAGACTATTCCTAATAAAATATCTGTATTCAATAGGCTGCAGCAAGGTTACGTTGTTGGCATAATAAAAATAAACAAACAATTTTATTTTCGCAGTTCCGTCTTCTGATTACAGTAACTTTTGTAATGTTTCACCATTAAGTATATATAGACAAGGGTTTCATCCAGCAAATATTCATATTGAGCAGCCTCAATGTAAACAGCCTTTCATCCTTGGATGAATAGTTCTATAGCAGTATCAGCAAATTTTTCGTTTCCTTCTTTTAATCATTGTTAAATGATTTTCTTGCCATTGCTGTGAGCGCGCAGCTTTATTTAATTATCATCTTTGGTTTTACACTTTCATTTTACAATAAAAAAGTTGAATGTAGAATGCAAGATATCTACCTACAATTCATATAACATCATTTTGCTTTTTACTTTTAATATTTTTAATATAAAAGAAAAATTTTAAATTAACGTTAAGAGTTAATGAACACTAGAGGCACTAGTACTATACGCACTCTCTCATCTATTTATTATTATTCTTATATTAGCAAAACTTTTTATTGGTCGATGTCCCTCAGTGACCTTACATAAATAACATGTTATACATTTAATAGAACCTTTGATATTATAAAACTGTATTTTTTTTATTAAAATCGTATAGGTACTGCTGTTAAGTTGAAGTTGTTTCAAGATTTATCGTTTTTGTTTATAGCTGCAATAAAAAGGACCTCTATAAAAATCCATTGTTAAGCCAACGTTCTGGAAAGGGTGGACCATATATTTCAAATACTTATATAGCGAAAATTAACAAAATATGCCATATTTACGTTACGCATATCTAACTTTTGATGTATAAAAATGTCTTAAAATGTATTAATAAAAATTGCATTAATTATTTTATCAGAAATCTAACCTTAGTTTATAGCGAAAATGAACATTTTGTTCAATTTCAATGAGTATTCAATTATAATTCTATACGATTATATATATGGTCACAGACATGGGTAATAAGTAGGTGAACAATTTCCAGATTGGTTGTCATGTCATCAGATTAAATTTTTTGAATTTGGAGAGACATATCGCTCTCTAGAAGAAACTTTAAAACGGATGGATGACAGATGGTAAATAAACTGGATATTTGAGTAGGTATATTTGTGATAAAGTACTTACATTAAATAAACTACTAGTCAGGTATTTTTTAATATTGCTGTGGGCAGATCTAGGCAATACAAAAATATCATTCGTTTGTAATGATATGTTCAGCAGTTTTCTTTAGATCATAAATATTATTCGTTTCTTATAAAAGGGGTTGTTCAATATAAATAGATAATACATCTGCTGATACATACGGGATTAATTATGATTAAGTACAAATATTTTAATAGGGGATAAAAAATAAGAATTAACGGAATCGTCCATTAAAAAAATTCCAAACTTATAAGGAACTTTTTTTCGAAATTATATTAAAATTTTATATATCGCCGACTCTGGCCTTCCGTCAGTCGCAAGATTAGGTATATTCCGCTAGTCAAAGATATGAAAGGTAAGTGACGGGGCATTGCATTGTCACGTCTATCGATTTAAGCCTCTTTGAGAGAGAAAATTGCATTTACAAATTGTAGATAATTATTTAATGAGAAACACGATATAGGAGCACAGGAAGGTAGCAGCTACCGTATTGATATTTATTTCCAGGATTCATATTTGGAAAGATTTAAAAAATGTTGAATAATTTTGTGTTCTTATTTGTTTATATTAAAACTTGCCACTTAAAAGATTTTTTAACTTACTGAGTGCTTGTTGGGGACCCCTCCTTCCCTCAAACGTTCCTTTTGTTTAAAGCGTGGTACTCGGCCCGACGGCCACGACCAGGTGGATTTTCTCTGTCGGTAAAAACTATAAAGGGTAACAAAAAAAAAACGCAAATATAGAAATATATAAAAACACTGCCGCACGTTTACCACCAAGGTATTATAGCAGTTGTTCAATGTGGTTCAAAGAGGATTTGGCATAACATTTTGTCTACTCGAAAAACGTTTTTAGTATTGCGCTGCCACACGATGATATGCAAATACACACTAATTACCGTAAGCGATATTTTATTTTTGCAGAATCTGTATAGCTACTTTTCGCCAAAAACTTCTTGTGCCGTTGGGAAATTCAATTATGTTAATACTAATAGTAACAACAATATTAACTATAATCGACAATGTTTGCATAAAATAATTAGTACCACTTTAAACTATACAGCAACCGTACAAAGTGTTATAACTGAAGACTGCCGCGGATGAATTCCAAGTTTTCTATTAATAGGTATTCTTTACATTAAATTCAAATTTTCTTAGATTAAAAGGGTGTTTTATTTGACACGACTGTGTATTCTGTTTGTGGATAATTCTGACGGGCCTGTAATGCGTGACAATGCAGGTTCGGCAGTGTGCAACATAGGAACAAAGAACTAATGCAAAATACTGCAGCTAACCGAATACACTGTTATCTATCACGTACTTGGGTACTTATTGTTATTATTAATAAAATTGTTTATTTTCGCCGTTTCTACATTAGGCAACGCTGTAATTGCCATAAGCGCCGATTTTCTAAGAGGAAAAATGGTTTTGCCTTGGTTTTTAAATATTGAGCTAGAATTCCGAAATAAATTGTTTAGGCCTCCCTAAGCACGTGGTTAAAATTTTTGTTCATAGTTATAGTTAAAAAATACTTTTGATATTTATTAGAAAACGTCCTCTTTAAATAATTGTCAAAAAGAAGGCGTTGGTGTAGTTAATCAAGAAAATGTTGCATTAGTGGTGGAATAAAGTAATAAGTAGCCACTGACACTGAACTCTGATTTTTTATTTTTCACTTCTGGTAATTCTAGGTATATCCATTAAAACTTTCAAACTACAGGGAACTATGACTAAGTACAAAAATTGTATCCACATGCTTAGGGAGGTCTAAAAGACAATAAAAAAATTATTTCGGAATTCTAGCTCAATGTTTAAAAAATGGGGCAAAACTCTCTTTTCCTACGGAAAGTAGGCGCCTATGACAATCAATTATCGTCCGAGATGGCTAGATATGTCAAGTACCACGCAGTCGTTTTTAGCAGCGTTGTGTATAAACAACGAAAATAAACATTTTTATTAATAATAATAATAATAATGCCTAAGTACCGGATAGATAACACTTAATCCGGATAGCTGCAGCATTTTGTATTTGTTTTTAGCTCTTTCGTTGCACACTGCCAAAATTACATTTTTACTCCTTGCAGATTCGATAATTATCTACTAACATATCCGACATAAAATACTTTATTTAATTACTATAAAATGTTTAAAATTAGTCACTTAACTATTCTAAAATAACATAACCTAGAATACTGCATTGCTAGTTGCATACTCTCTAAACCTCATAGAACATGCGAAGCTTAGTTATATGATAAGGATTTAAGAAACATTTTTACAGAACACTGTAAACATCTTGGGATGTTATAGTTTAAAATGTTACTAATTATTGTATGCAAAAATCGACGATTACTGTTAATATTGTTGCTATTATTAGTATTAACATTAAATTTAATTTCCCAACAACACAAGAAGTTTAAAAATTTATCGCCGTGAAGTGCACCTTGCATTAGTGGCCTACAGATGTCGTCTACAGATGTCAAAAAATATTGCATACAGTTACGGTAGTCTGATTAGTTTGAAATAATTTTTCAGTACTTGTTTTTCGCAAATTTAATTTTTCACATATATTTTGTGTATTTATAAATGTATTCAAATGCCTAGATGACGGATAAGGTGCTGATTTATGGGAGTGTGACAAGTGCATATTATCGTGTGGCAGCGTAATACCAAAGACACATAAAATATTATGCTAAATACTTTTTGAACCACATTAAACAACGCGTTGGCGGTAAACGTGCGGCAGCTTTTTATGTATTTATGTACATTTGCGTGTATTTTTTGTTATCCTTTGTGTTTTCTCTTGACGTAAGTAAGCAATCAACCTGGTTATGACCGCCAGACCAAGTAGGTACCTCGCTTTAAACAAAAAGAACGGTCGAGGGGAGGAGAGGTTCATAGCAAGTACAAAAATATTTGCAGGTTTTAATTTAAACAAGTCAGAAAACAGAAAATGATACAACATTCTTAAAATCTCTCCAAATATCAATCAAATGACTTGTCCTATTATATCGTATTTCTCATTAAATCATTAAATAATAATCTACAATTTGTAAATATTTTTTTTTTCTTTCAAAGCGGTGTAAACTAATACACGTGTCAACGCTATGACCTGTCACTAAGTGTGATACCTTTGACTTTGGCAGAATATAACTAACCTCCCGGCTGACAGAATGTCAGTGACGGCGATGAATAAGTATTTAATATAGTTTTGAAAAAAAAAATTTTTCGTTTCATAAAGTTTGGAATTTTTTTAAAAGGTGATTCCGTTAATTCTTATTTTTGCCTATCCCCTCTTAAAATATTTGTACGAAGTCATAGTTAACCCTGTATACCGATGCTTATCGTAAATTAATAAATAAATTTTCAAATCGCGGAATAATACATTATAGCCGTAAACAAAATGAACGTCAAATCAAAATTTGTTAATTTTAATATTTTACCGTGCTCTCTGTGTTTTATACTGGTTGGCGAATGAAACACATTTCCATTATAACATATTGTGAAGTTTTCAGAATTTTGTAATTAAAATATAATTAGTATTTTATCCTCTCTCTAATTAGTTGCTGAAATGTTTTCAATGTGGAGGTTTCACAACATATTTGCAAACTGAATCATAAAAATAAACGCTGTTTTTTGCAATGTTGAACACGTATTAATTCCTATAAATCACATAGCTCTTTTTACGATCAATATCCAGTATTTTACAGAGGGAGGATTACGGAAAATTAGACTGTACTGTAGTTTAAAATTTTACTTTACATCGTAAACAAAATTGAGTGAAATTTCACTAAAAAATCAACACAAATTGTTGTCAAAACCCGATTGTGTTGAAATAATAACACAATTCTTTGAGTAATGTTCACTCAGTTATTTGTTAGCTAAATAAATTTCTTAAGGGTACCAATTACCAATTTTTTAGTTAGCTTTCTAAACACAAAATTGAGTTATATTATCAATCAATTTCGTTATTTTTTCACAATATATGTACAATGTAAATCAGTAATGAGTTACTTTATATAATTGTAGTGTAATAAACTCAAAATATTGATGACTTTTCATTATACTGTGTTGGTTCTTACACAGTTTTTATGAAAATAGGACATATTGTGTACCTTTTAAACGTGTTTAATTTTTTTACGGATTGTAAATTATTACTTTATAAATATTTATAATAATAATGATTAATATTATTAACATTATGACTATTACAAGTAATTATAATTAAATTAATAATAATAAAGATAATTAGATTATTATAAACAATTATGTCATACAAATTAGTCTATAAATAGAAAACCTGTTCAGTTGGTACACAATATAGCTTTAATGGAATTGTAGAAGCAACCATAAGAACAATAACAATAAAAATAATTATTATTACTACTACTAACTACACATTATTTGAAACCAATTATATTTGTAGATAATAACATGACGCAGCACGTAAAGATGTTTTATTTTATTTTATTATTAAACAATATACTCTATCTAAATTTAACAGAATATGTACTTTGGTGTCACAAAATACTCAGTGGTGTTGTATTACTGATGAAGTTCAAACGGCTCTTTATTGAATAAATTGTTTAAATAAATAATTTCTAGGTTGATATATTTTCCAAAATTGTATAGCTAAGTAGTTGAGGATCAAATGAAATGGTAATCATCTAATGACATACACAAGATTGGTTTTCTGAAATGAGAAGCAAATCAATAATTTTGTTTACTTACCTATTCCTACCACAACTTCATGACACAAATACTCACTTTCGAGTTTACTCCTTACTATTTTATGCAAATTGTAATTTGAAAACGTATTTACAATTGCGGTCCTTGGCCCATGAGCGGGTTAGAACAGTACATTTATGATTATCGTCTACAAACAGTGACTTGTATCATACACAGCAAAGCTACCCAACAAATTTTTCCCCCTTCCACTTACTAAACAATGTATGGTTTTTACAACATTTGATGTTATTTTTACACAATATGTTCTCACTCACACATATTTTGGTTTCTCTAACCAAATATTGTGTAGATAAGCTCATTTCTTTGTTAAAATGTTAAATTTACTCAAAATTCAACACCAAATTAATTCACTCATAAATGAGTTTGAATTTACTCATTGTTATTTTTTACTGTGTATCTATTACTTTAATTGTCATTAGTGCTAGAGTCATTACAAAAGTAAGAAACGTAAGGTATCTGATAAAAAAATGTGTTTGATATAAAAAATATGTACATGCATTACGCATTTAATGACGAAAATGAATAATGTGGAAATAATTTGAATATCACTAAATAAACAATATTTTATGTATAATGGATATAATGGAAACAATATAGATGCATTAATGTAATATGATACAATTTAAATTACTAAAAATTACGATTATTACTGAAATAAGTAAATTTTAGCAATTATGTAACCAAGTATTTTAATTATTTTAGTTAAATAGTGGTTATTGGCCCTTCTAGTTCAAATAATTTTTACAATAATTAAACGTACATGAAAATTCAGTGTTATTTTTAATTGAAGAATATAACAGATACCATAATTTTTAGAAAATAATTATTTTAAAAACTTTAAACTTTTAGCGACATTCTTGAATTTTATACACAAGAAAAATATATTTTGAATCAGGAATACGTTTTTATGTCTATGAAACCATAGCGTAATAATGAATTAATATAAGTCACTACTTTCTTCCCTTACAAGCCTCCGTTACTAAGAGCCTCCGAAGTTAAAAATTGAAATTAAATTTTACATTGTTTTGTGCCAGCACCTACATACATGTCTTCGGCGCATCCACCGATTTCTGTAAAGGTTATCTTTAGCATAATTGTATATTTATTTATACAATTAAAAATATGATATGGACACACATGTTATCAAACACTCATCTGTGTCAAATCCCAAGTATTCTGTAAATAATAATAAATTATTTTATATACAGGATGTCTCAGTGTGAGCGTGCAAAAATTTGGGTTAATAATATTGCCAAAATTGTACCAAAATTTGATATTTTTTCAGTCGCACACGCCTACTGACATACATACACTGTAAAAAAATGATTACAATTTTAACGCAAAACAACACAATACGTTTTAATTGAGTTCCACACGAGATTGTGTATATTTTGACACATTTCTGTATGTAGGAGTGTGTTAAAGATTTAACACAATCAACTGTGTTAATATATCTAGTGTTACGTATAACACATTTCAGTGTTTGTATGATTAAAAGCGTAAACTTCACACATTAACGTATTAATTTTATTGCATAATGTATAGTATTTACAAAATTATGGTGTTACAGTATTAATAAAATGAAAGACTTTTATGATTTTACAAAAAATATATAATTTAGTTCAATTGAACATCATCCAAATTTTATAACAAAATATTGTATTTTAAATCAGTAGTAGTACGTATTCTTATAAAGTTTCTAGAATTAAATAACGTTCTAGTAAATCATAAACAACAAACATTAAACAAAGATGTATTTAAATACTACATTAGGAATTTACTCAAATTAACTTGGACATATCATTTCCTTTTTCTAAAATTACAGGAAAAATATGGAGATAACAACCTACAAGGTCAAGGGGAATACCTAATATTTTGAAAGGTTCTAATTAGTTTTATCACAATAATCTGCAAAATGTGATAAGAAAGTATTCACCATTTTCTTTCAGAGAATGACTTATGTTTTAGGTTATCACCAGCAGCCTGATACTGCAACGTTGTCGAACATTACAGTACGGTACAGTTTTAACGAGTCTCTCGGAAATTTCAATTGTTTACTTCATTAATACAGATCTAAAAATCAAATTATTAACAAATTACATTACAGGCGCTTTTACTTAACCTTAATTGTACTTTAGTTTGTAATTTCGTAACGTAGTTTTGCATATTATTGCAGTTGTATTTTTATTTTTGAAATGTATTTGTAAACAAACTATTCCTTTTAGACATTTTTTTCATAAGAGGTTTTTATTGCTCTTAGTAAAATATATAAACCCTTAAAATTACGGCACTCATATTCTGGACATCCTGTATTATAATTTTGAATTATCAAAATAAATCAAGCGTGCCTCAAGAATTATTAATTTAATATTATTATACCCGTATGTCTGAAATAAATGTATTCTTAATTGCGATATCCTTTGTTGCAATTAATACTATCTAATCAGGTTGGAAACATATTATTACGTTAGAATACCGAAAAATAGTTGTAGCTGTTAAAATTTATCATTTTTTACACAAGAATTCTCAGAAGACCAGTACAATGCGATTGTGTTTATTTTATTGTTGTATTCATTATTATAATGAGAAGCTATTAGTTACTCAGCTATAATATCCAATTTTTATTGACCTATTTAAATGAAAGTTAAATTAAGGCTTAAAACCTTGAGGAGAACAAATGTATTGTATTGATGGAACATGGAAAATATATATTTTGAGTTACAAGTAGAGGAATTACAGGTAGGTATTGTTTTTGTCACTGAAATGTCAGTGATGACTTGCTTGGTGTTTGGAATGAATAGGTAACGAGGATCTCATCAGCCACGAGAGTAGCTATTAAAAAAGACACGCCCAAATGCTCGTTTAATTAGTGATTATTTAAAAAAAAAGTGCCGGAATGTTTGCGTTTGAGATATCCAGTCTACGCCTCCGGCTGCTACCTCGGTGACCTGTACAAATAACACATCTCACTAACACACATTATTAACGCGAGGTACGTTTTACAGAATTAAATTTTCCTTGTCGGCATATAATTAGAGATTCATTATAAACGGTTGTCATGGCACCGGTAACAGAAGTTTTCCACATGACTGCCATCGTATTGGAACCATCTATAACAGCTCGAGTGTTCAAGTGGCGGTAACGAGCCCAGTTTTGTCGACAGATGGTTACCAAGGTAATGAGGTGGAGGCGCGTGATATCGAAGAGGAACGCTGTAGTGTGGGCGAACTTAATCCCCAGAGTGTTCTTTTATTGCTTCTTATTTTGCATGGATCGGAATACATCGGAATATGAAGTAAATATTTTATGTTTGCTGCATTAATTCGGAGAACTATTTTAAATTCGCAATCGCTTCTGTGTATCCCTCAATTTCAATCAAAAGTCGTCTCATTGTTTTTAGAAAATAAAAAAATACGTAACGCTGAATAACAGGAGATATTCTGCTTCAAATAATAATTCCTTTTACGGTACTGGATGTTTACATAATAAATTACTTCTGCTGCAAGATGACGTAACAGGTATTGCAAAGTTCATAAACAATTTTTTTAATAAGGTAGGTCAAAGATGTTTTGGTTACAATTTTGTAAGTAAATTTTAAATATTTTGGGGGCTTCTAAATTGAATTTTGCATATAATATTTATTCACATTTGATTTAATTGATGTTTAATTTCCTCAATTTCGAGGCTCTCTGAATATGATCTTACGGGTAAATTACTACAGTGGATTTCACGTTACTAGCTGCAATATCCAACATTTACCAAATTTGAGCTACGTGCAGTTGGATCAGTACATCAGCTTTCTGTGTTATGTCCTGTTTTGTTCATTTTATTTATAAATAGTGTTGAAACTATACTAAATATGCACACAATGTCAAATGTCTTGGACCCCCTGTATATAAAATGAGTCGATTAAACCTAGCGGTTTTTCTTAATGTGGTAAAAAAGTACATGTACTTAGGGAACAAAAAAGACAATAACAAATTGCAGACCATTAGCCTTTACTTCATTACGAATGTTTTTACAAATCTGGTCAGTTTGGTAGTGTATTTAGCCAAGTGTTCGTCTGAATTTTTGTACATGTATGCCAGGACGTGAAATTTCTGTGTTTACCCGAGCAACAATGACTGCTTTACATGATTCAAGATATTCTAATCATCAGATATCGAACATGTTGGGCATTTCTAGATCAGCTGTTGTACGAATAGTACACATATATGAATAATTTGATATAGATCATCGTGTAACAATTATAACCAAGAAGAACTTATCAAAGAAAGCTATTAAATTTATTAAAGATGAAGTAAATATTTCATAAACACGAGTTATTATATGGATTTTAGACCTCTAGCATGTTGTGGTTATTGAAATCTAGTAAGAAAGAAATGGCAACAGGAGAATATTTATTTATTCTTCATCTTTAATGTTAAGTAACATATATTTGTTTCTAAAGGCTAACATCGCAGATACGACAATGTTTAACAATTTTCTTGATCAAGTAAATATGAATGTGAATCGTCAGTAGCCAAAATATGTAAGAAGGCAAGAAATTGGAATTGACCCCAATGTTATTTGATTTTTTTTAATCCTGTTCAAGAAACTGCAGAACTTTGACAGATAAATTAAGGGACATTATGCATATATTTGAAACTGAAACTGGAATATGTAAGGCAAATCTTCATTAAGAAAGGTTCTGATCATTTTTTCTGGAATGCAAATGTATCAATACTGGACATTACTAGAAAATGTTGAAGTAATGAATGGTGCTCAATAATACATTTGAAGGTGCAGAATTGAGCTGTATTCTTCTTCCTTCGTGAAATTGTACACATACACTATTTGTATAATAATACACATCCTTATCGAATTTGTGTTCTATTTAGCAGTAGAAATTTAAAGTCTTGCTTTCTCATATTCTTGGACCGTTAATGGATGCTTTGAGAATGTAAAAACGATGACCTTAAAAGACACATTTCTTTATGATATATTAAAAAGTTAGAGCAATGATGTGAGTAGTGTACAGGAAAAGAGACAGATGCCTACTATTTGTGTTTCATCAGGACAAATTTGTTCTTCGTTCTTTGCTTGTATCCAATCAAAAAATTTTATTGCAGTTTTCTTTCTGTACTCATTTCCTTTAACTATGTCACAACCTACAAACGATTATAAAAACAGGATTACGGGGGCAACCACCGGAAATTTATATAATACATCTCAATTTTTAATCAAGTCAAAATGCCAACATCAGCTGATACCTACAGTAATATGTCTTTATAGAACTACCTCGAAATATTTTATTTTCATTAATGGCGAAATGGAATTTTTAATAAAATTGTTTTGAAGTTTGGTTATTAGCGAAATCCCATTTTTCCTCATTAAATTTAAGTATATGTCTCCTTCAAAGAGAGCAAAAGACCTTCCCACCTGAGTGAGCATGCTGCGTCCCAAGGCCACATCTCTTTTGGAGGTTACCACGGACGACGCACTGTACGCGCTATGTTGACGCACGGGCGGGCAACGTCTCCATGGTTACTCTGCCAAGCTGTTACAGTGCGCACAAGTGCACCGCCTTCAGCGTGCGTGACGTCACGACGCCGGGACTCCTCCCTACGAGGACGACTTCCACGATACCGCCTGTTGCTAGTTATCCAGCTGCTATACGCGTGTCCTAGTGCGTCCCGGAGCGCAACTCTTCGCACTGGGCTGACTTGACCTCGGAGACCTCGTGTTCTTTATGTGTCTGGGAAAGTCAGGTACCGTCTTCCCTTGCTTGTCATGCTGATGCTTCTACTTTCTCCCTCCTTCCCAGCATAACACTCAGACTTGGCGATTCTTTTTCGTGCTGCAATCCTTTGTTGGGATACCATGTACCGATTAAGTAAACGAAAACGTTAATTCATTTTATAAAATTTAAAACGCCACCATACCATGAGATGGCTTTTTAATAATTGAATAATCTTAAGTTCGTGTCACTACATTTTCGTATTCGTAAATTTGAAATTTAAAGTTAATTTGGTTTGCAGATTTCTAAATCAGCAGGAATAACAGACTTCTCAAGTTTTTGCTCCTCACTAAAATGTATAATGCTGATGTACTTTTAAAGTAAAAAAACAACTAATATTTTTTTTTCTCATTACAAAGTACCTGTCAGTGATTATATTTATCATAGTTGATCTTTCTGATAAAGAAATAAGATACCGATTAATTTATACACAATTGTAGTGTTCTTTTAAAAAAATGCAAAAAAATATGTTTTGCCAACTACAGTGCTTTCAGCTAGGCCATGAATACTTTTCCTTGAAACTGACATAAATAAATACTTGTTTATGAAAATAATGGCTGATTAATACATAAATGGTTAATTATTTAATAGATAATATATTTTTTACCAACAAAATTGTAGGAATAATAAAATTTGTTTAAAATTATATTTAAGAATATGTATAATATTATTTAAAAGTTTATTCTATCTAAAAATAATGTTAATTTGGCAAAAATATCAATGAATTCAGAAATTGCATGAAATCAATTACATAAAAAATGTAAGCAGCAGTTAATAGTTAGCTTTTATAAATGAAATAATTTACACCGATTTAGTTGAAATGTACGATTAAAAGTAACAAAATATAAGTGTATATAGGTATTTTATGAAAAATATGATTTACTTCAAAAACTGTATTTAACATCACTAGGTATATTTTTTTATAAAATATTTAATATATTTATTGACTTCTGTTTCTTCGTAATAATTATTAATTGCATCTAAGAATATATGCAGATCAGATTATGTTGTTTAGTTGACTAAAATAAATTTCAAGCCAAAACGATACAATAATATTATAGGTTATCTAATTGTTTGTACATGCGCATAACGGTTTAAAATAGTTCAGTTTATTTATTGGTGTTCATACATTAAAACAGGTTTGTTCCTGCAGCAGTTGAAACCGGTTTGAAACTGTCAGAAATATTCGATCAGTGAAGTTGAGAACGAGTTACCAGTGAATGTATTGTATGAAGTAGTTGGACGGACATTTCTGAGTTTCAAACCGTTTTCAACTGCTGCAGGAACATACCTAATGTTGACAAGTCAAAAATTAGAAGCAATGAAATATTCAATATATGTGTTCAAACAGCACTACATAACATTCCTAACAAGTTAAAATAACACTGAAACTTCAGATAAAAATGATATAAACAGCAAATGAGTTAAATATTACGAACATTAGAAAACGCCGTAAGGTCTCCGTATTTATCGCGGTAAAATGATCGAATTTGTGGCGTTTTTTAGGTACAGAAATCTCGAAAAATTAAACATTATTTTGCTATTTTAACCCTACATTTTAAAAATTATTTTCACATACTTATAAACAAAAGTGAACAATCTTATATGCAGAGCTATGTAAGTTTATATTATAACAATATATCTACAGTTGAATTAAAAAAATACGTAATTTGAAAGATTTCTGTAGCTAAACATTTGTTGGTTAGATCGCTTTCTATCGTTATATATTTGTTTTACTTCGGTACCTTTGAATATTCGCAGGTATATTATTCAGTTCTTAAATGTCTAAAATTACTTGAATTTGTAGAAAACACTACTTCAAGAATACGTCCTTAATTGATAAAAACTTAGCTGTATATTAAATAGTACACTGTACAATTTTTATGTTACACAGTCAACAATTCTAAAAATACTACGATAAATTATGTTACTGTACAGACTAACTAACTAGCTGTCTGAAGGGAGGGCTGTGCCAGTATATTAGTTCAATATTTATATCCATGGCCATAAATAGTGGCTTCCTAAAGAGATGTCACAATATGTGCCGCACTTAATTGCTACAACTTACGGTGAGACGAAACTAAGTGATTAATCAATAAAACTTTCACTAGTTCTGTGGAACTAGCGGTGGTAGTACGGCAATTTGGTGGAACATGTGTGAACTAGTAGAGCTTCCCTTCGTTATAATAAATCACATAATTTCGCCGCATTAGCCAATTTTCAACCAAGTTCGCCTCTTCGATAGGTTCGAGTGCGCTGTTCGGCGACCTCATATCAAGTGCTAATTAAAATTCAAGACTTCAGTCTCCCTCTTTCTCACGCCGCTACAATATCGCGGAGAATATGGCGACTCGCTCGGTAAATCAAATTCCTACGCTCGCTAACCCATTTCCGTACTACACTGTGCTATTGTAATGGTGCGGTAGACATTAACATTTATCTGTTCAAATTACTGAAACCAATTTCGTTCTAAATGTTCGTGCGGGATTAAAATTTAACACCGACCTATTCCACCCGTTCCCTATTATAGATACCTTTAATTGAAAAAACGTGTTGTTAATGCATTTTGCACCGTGTGACTTTCAGAGCAGATTGCATATTCAGATAGTCGTGCAAAAAGTCTATTGCTGAACGGCTTCATTTAGTCTCCACGAAATGAATACTGAAAAGTACAGTTGGATGCTACAAATATAATTTTTGATCATAAGCATAAATTAGATGTTAATAGATGTCTCCATATATATTACAGAACGGAAAAACCGAATGAGTGATGAAATTTATTTGATAAAAGAATCTAGCAGAGTAGTTTCGTGTTTCATAAGTAGGGTTGACTGTCCTTAATTCAGCCTCAGTCCTTAGTTTCACTAGAAATGTCCTTACTTAGTGGAAGTTGTCCAGTTTCTATTAAAATGTAATAACACAAAGACACGAAATATGTAAAAATGTGTTTAAATACAATGACAGTCAGTGTTGCTCGATGAATTTTTAAGAAATCAGTAGTTGCCAATCAAAAAAATCATTAGAAACCAGTAGATAACTCTTCGATCATAGTGTAACCTGTATTTGATTAACTACATGCGCTACACGTTCTGGAATATTGGCAAAAAAATTGTAAATATTGCGCACCAAATCTTCTATACCTCTAGATAATTTTAAGCATGCACCCGATGATCATAAATCAATAATAATAATAATAATAATATTAATAATAATATCTCTACCCCTCATTCTAATGACAGGGATTAGCCCAGAAGTCGGAAACTTGTGCGGGAGAGGAGATCAATATATATTTATGTAACGCTCAAAATAACTTGTTATTTTTTCTTGAAAAAATCTGTGGCATCTCCGGCGTCTATTAGTTTTCACAAAATTAACTAATGAACAAGCAGTAGCCTCGATTGAATATTTAACCACACAGGAATTTAAATTTACGGTTTCAATAATTAAAAAGATTTCCAACAATTAAATTTTTAATACAAATTAGCAGATCATACATGAAATCACTAGATCTACTGGTAAATCAGTAGATCTAATTCAGAATATGAAAAAGTAAGAATGTTCTTACTTGACAATCTACAGAGGTGGCAACCTTACCTAAGGCACCTTCGACGTATACTACAATTGTTTGCAGTCTTATGATTTTAAAATATATCGCCAACATTTTCATAAGTAATTGCACAGGTAATTGATTTTTATTTGAAGCACTTATAGCACTTGTTAATATTTACTTCAATTCTTATTATACTTAAATTCAGTAAAGTACCTCGTTTAAATGTGTAATATAAATAAATATATTTGAGACGCGTAGGATCTTAGGATGCTAAGTTCTACTTTGCCCTGCCAAAATTTAGTGTTTTAGTTGATGCACTCACAATATTTAAGCTTCATGTGAAATGGTCTTATGTTTTTATTAAGCAGTTTTCTTCAATTGAAAATGTACAAATTTAAGATATATTTTAAAATCTAGGTATATCAATTTTTTATTTTTAAGTCCGTGAATTAATAGCCTTGTTTTTTTAAAAATTATTTTCCAAGTTGTTAGCATCATTGTCATCATCTTCACCGTCGTTGTCATAATCGTAATTATCATTACCATCATGACCATCGTCATCATTATTATGATGGCCTCGTTGCTATGATGATGGTATAACTTTATTATTATAATTATTACTTTTTAGTACGGATAGACAGACAGATTATATTTGGTTTGGTCTCGCAGTAAATGTTGAAAGTTATATATGCCTTTTGCGTTTGCCTGTATCCCGGGTTCTATGTATTATATAAACAAATATTGCAGAGAATGAAATTTATAAGTAAATTTTCTATCCATTTCGTGGAACAGAGCCAGCCGATTTTGATTACACTCTTCGTTACAGTAATAACATATCCACATATCAACTCACTTGAGCTATTGTTTATCTGTGTCAGTAAATTACGTGGAACACAAAATGATACTGCGCACATACTAAAAAATACCTAAAATAATAAAAATACCAGGATTCGTTTACGTACGTGTTACGTTATTATTTAAGGTTAAGGTTATTAATTTATAACATGTCACTTATCGATGACGTATTGTGAAATAGCTGTTGGCTTATTAGGGTATGTTAGGGTTACACTGAATCGGTTTGAAAATCTGCAATAAACTTCGGTCATTAAAAACATTTATTGGGACAATATTTTGTAAAATGATTTATTTTAATTGGTACGGGCATCAGTTAAAATTAATACATAAAAAGCATCAGTTCTCAATACTGTACTGAATGTTCAAACAAAGTTATATTTTGCATCACTAATTGATGATATACTTAATACATAATAATTTACTTAATGACAGTTTTAGTAAATATTTGCACTATAATAATAATAATAATATCTCTACCCCTCATTCTAATTACGAGGATTAGCCCAGAAATCGAATACTTGTGCGGGAGAAGAGGCGATATATTATTATTAAGCAGGCCGCATTTGCGCCCAGGAACGACTTACGTTGGTAAGCCCTAACCACCATTCAGTGCAGGAAAACCTGGAAAACCTCATTAATTAGTGGGGTAGTTAAATGTCAACCGGTATCAGTCTCTCACATTGACCCAAGCCAACATTCTTCCACCCTATCATACCCGTAGAGAAGGTGCCAATATCTCCACGAATATAGCTTATATACGGTCTACCGGCCGCGGGGGTCTAACCCATAGCGATCTAGTCACCTCGATTCAAGTACTGACGCCTTAAACCGCGCGACCACTGACCGATCTAATTTAGTCTAATGTTTTCATGTATTAAGTATTTTGTACATACTATTGCAATAATAATGATAATTTTTTAAATTAATTCAGCGACTTATTTTGAACAGCTACCCAATAAAATTTATTTTAAATTTTTGGTGTTTAGTTTAGTTCTTAGTTGTTCCAGTTAACAATAGATTTCATTACGAATATGTTGGCAGTTCAAAACAAGTCGCTAAATGGTATGCACCTACATTTACCGACTATTTTTATGAAATTGACTAGTACAAAGTTCCATACCGAAATGTAATGGATTTAAGCGGAATCCAGTTGCGTGTATCTGTGAGCAGGGAAACATGAATCGATCCAATTAAAATTGCATAACTTTAAATCCCGTATTAATTTCGGAAAATTAAATAAAAAGGGATGGCTCGCGTATGACAAACAAGCTCAAAGCTTGGTTAATCTGGCACTCAACCCATTACTTCAAAATAAATTAAAATTTTAATATTGGTTTCAACTAAAAATGCGATATTAAGGAATTATGGCGATTTTCCATTAAAAACTGAATATGTGATTGAATATCTTTTTGTTTACTGCCGATGTTTTTATTTAACTGGTTTTACAGTGATTCATGTGTTTGCACAATAAATTGTGAATTCAGTGCCACTATTTTAGTTACACTGAAAAAAATATAAATTATACAGAACTTTGTGTAGATGATGTTATCAAAAGTGGAATTTTCCCTCTATATGCCTTCTCTTGTTACTATAAGAAATATTTTGAGTGACTCATTGTAAGCAGAAAATTAGGCATCTTGTTTATCGGAAACCCAAACGTTTCCACCCAACTTTTCTACGTTTTGACGCAGAAACTAAAAAAAAAACTCTTGGAGTAATGATTGTGCTGGAACTGTTGCAAATTTATTTAATGATCAACTTCCTGACAGCCATGCGTCTTATGCTTATGATGATGTAGTAGTGAGAACAATGTGTGAAACGGGGTATGTGACAAACAAACAAAGGATTTTCCACAATTAGTATAAGGAGTAAGAAATTATGGAATCTAATCTAAGTACAAGAAAATTCTTAGAGCTTTTAGTTCTTTGACACACAACCGTTCGAAGAATATCATAACACCATCAAGTCCACCCAATAGCATAATGAAGATGATAACGATTGATGTTTAGAAATGATCGGCGTTATTTAGAATTTTGTGTAGTCATCAGACAACGAATTTGGAAATTTAATATCTTTATTTACTTCTTTGATTGGTAGTAAAAAATCAACGTGAGAAAAAATGTATGTGTATCGATTGGAAACGTCTATTAACCCCGTTAAACTCATATGCTTTAGCAAAACTATCATTACCATAGTTTGTAGACTTTCGTGATAGTTGTCAATGGTCGAACAATTGTTGTTCTGGTTGTCACGGCATCATTTTTGGTTCTTAACATTTCGAGATTTATCGTCAGAAGTAACAATGAAATTGAAATTTAGTCTCAGTTTCTGAGGAAGTTATTTCTGAGTCATTTTTAACCACGATCGTTGCTAAGTCGAAAATAACAAGACGAGGCTACTTCACAATATGCAATACCTGTGAGACAATTTTTAAGAAAAACATTTCAAAATGGGATTGGAAGGAGAAGATCTATTGAACGATCGGCACGTTCATCAGTTTTGTCTCTATTGGACTTTTTTCTGTGGGTCACTTAAATGCAAAAATGTATGCCATATGGCTTGAATCATTAGTAGACTTCGGCAATTACATATTCATTACTTTTATGTTTTTATATCATTTTCGTTTCTCTGCCGTAATATCTAGTTTCCAAATTATCCACCTTATCTTTTGCATAGGCTGCATTTATTTTATTATATATACGATTATTTTAGATAGTTCAACTAAGTGTGAAATTTAGCTTAGTAGTGTTAACTTGCTTTGATTCAATAAACGGCCTTCTACAAATAAATAGATTCATTATTTTCCAACGTCCCGTTTTGCTACATAGTTAATTTGCAATGTGCAAGTGCAACTTTATTACTCCACAAATATTCCATCATAGAGGTTTGTGGTGGACATTTTCAACATCTAATAAAGTAAAATTAGTATTAAGTGAATTTGATGATCTAAACGTTTCACTTTTAATTATTCGAGAGCTCCATTTAGGGGTAGAAATTTGGAGAATGATCACATTCATAAAATATAACCCTTCAAACCAAAAGTTAACGGGTTCGAGCTTTTTTTAGCGTTTGCGTCTAAACAAAAAAGGGGACAAGTCTCCTAGCATATTATTTAATAAAAAGATTGTATGCTAGTCAATCTGCCTAACAAAATAAAAGTACTGTTAATGGTACATGGCTATAGTCAGATTTGTTAGAAACCACTGTTGAAATGTTTTTTCCGCACGATTTTTGTTACATTATACAGTAGGCTTATCGCATTGTTGTGGCAACTGAATTCAGCGGATGCAGGCAGCATTAAGCGGAAACGTTTGCGCTTAATTTTTCTTTAGGTGCTTATGAGTACCGCTCAATGCAGCTTATGCAGCACTGTAAATAGCAGCGACACTGAATTACGCTGGACACAAGTATTCACCCATAAAAAATCCTGTCGTTTCCATAACTATGTGCAGTTTTTATTGTTAATTTCTTTTGACATAATCCTTAAAATTTTCAAGCAGTTCAGTTTGAAAGTTGAGTTTGTTTTGTTTTTCATTTCTCTTCGTCGTAAACTACCCAAAATAAGTGAGTAATCTCTCAATGATGTTTCGTCAAAAATATTGGACGCCGCTAAAGATACTAGTCATTCATTAAATAAAAATAATTTGTTGCCTTCGACCAATGGCACATGCAGAGAACACTTCATTAAAAGAAAAGGTATTTGTGGCCTATTTCTAGGATATTGCAAAACCCTACCCTTCGTTATATCTATGGTCGAAGTATTCGATATTGAAACTATGCTTCAAAATAAAGAAGGACATTGATATTGGAAGATATCAAGCTAACGGCATTTTTTAAAGAAATCAATTCTTGGTTACAAGCCAACAAAAATCTAAGATATTAGAAGGAAGGAAGTAGAAAAGTTTATCTTAAATGCCCCAGACAACATCTTTATCAATATGACTGTCCACGACATAGAAGACAAAGGTGGCGTGCTTATTATTACCATACCAAACACGAAACCCAATGTTGCAAGGGGTAAATGTACTAAGCAATGTGTGTGTGTGTCTCAAAGCATCAAACCCCTCAACAGAACTTCAAGAGAACCGTGCTGAAGTTGTAGTACATCAACAGTATGGTCCGTGACTGAAGAACATCATCCCTATTCCCTCATCACTAAAGTTACAAGCAAATCTTGTAGCTCGTACTTTGTCGACAGTGAATTCCATGACTGATGAACATCCTCAAGCTGCTATTACCTTAGCACTGAATTTACAAAATGTCAAATTGTACATTTAATTAATGTTTTTCGTTAACGTATTTTACTAAATTACTTGTTAATGTTATAAACTAGTAATTAAAATAAAATGTTTCGCCTGATTAGAATTGTTATGATCGTAGGAAAAATAATGTACCTAGCTATGTCAGAATTGAATATAGTTTTCTACTGCTCACAGGTGTGCAATTTGCTTGTCTTTCACACAAAATGAATATAATTTCTGCGCAGTGATAAGATCTACACCATTTTGCTGGCTAACCTATTTTCATAGGTTAGCCACCTATTTTCATAGGTTAGCTCATTTTCAATAACTACCTAATTGGGTACGTTTTAGAACTGTTTAATTTATCACACAACAATAATAAAATACATATTCTGTTATGCAACCAATATTTTTATCACTGATGGAAACTGGCATTTGATATTTATGCAAATGGAAAATTATTTTAAAAACATCTTGTGTCCACCTTGTAACGGAACATAACCTTAGTTTGTTATTGTTTCTGTAGTTTTTATTTTGAACAGTTCTATTTTAAAGTTTGTGGCAGAGTTACTTAACTCCAGAGCTTCATGTTAACGATTTACTAAGTTCCTAGATATACAAATAAACGTAAATGCATCTAAAATTTATCTGCCTCCACCACATATCCATCAATAAGGTAAGTTGGTATAATCATCCACTTGGTGAATAATAGAGATGCAATCCATCTGTCTTCCATCCCTGATACCAGAGCAGTAATCCAATATTGAATATAAGAACGCTTTTTGAGTCCATCTAATCCATACACTGAATATTAAAACAGGCTTATAGGTACATAGTTGTCAAATTCCACTGATATCTCATAAAATACCAACATCTAATTGTAACATAGCAGTGTGTTAAGTCCATGTGTGCCTCTTTTGTAGATTCATGACTTATGATAAACAAGTTCATCCTTAAAAAATTGCATTTAAATATAGAATCAATTATTAAAAATGTTAGTAAACTCTTTTTATATACTACAAACGCAGTGCCACCCTATATAATTGTACATAATGGAATTGCACAAATGCCTTGCTGCCAGCGAAACAGTTTACTTTGAATTTCTCTCAGCGTGTAATCCAGGTATAAATGGGATTCATATAATGGATTTTCAATTTGTAATTAAATGTATATTACCGCACGGATAACTCGGGTGAGTAATTGGATTCACAGTACCAATACAGACGAGCAAAGCTAGCTTCAAACTGAGCAGGTATGACAGAGTTAATAAATAATGTGTAAAGTTTATGAAAATATCAGTGCGCTTAAGGGTGCGCTTATGTAATTAGCTATTTCTCCCCACGTCTAAGTGAAAATATTTGAGATAGGGGTTATGTAAGCTCTTCCTGAAAAATCATGTGAGGGTTGAGAATTTACTAATACCATACATCCATCCATCATCAGTTCAATTTGGTCAAGTCTCAAATTACACTATTGCCTAGTATTCATGATATATGGTCGATCCTGAAAATTTGAAGTCGATCGGATAAGAAGTTTTCGAAGTTTTCGGCCCGAATCGCAATGTGTGACGTCATTGCCTCTCACAGCTGATCAGGAATCAATCTCTTCAAACTCGCTAAATTAAAGCAGACTAGCAGAAAGAAGTTCATACTACTTTTAAAATTCGAATGTGTCAACCGTTACTATTTAAAAGCAGATTAGTCTAATGAAGTTGATTATGTTGAGTGTAAAACGATTTTTGTTAGTTGATCTTTTTTGCGGTAGCAACAAGCAGGGTGTTATTTCTATGCTACTATATCAGAGAGCGATATCTTTTGTAAAAAGTGGAAACAAAATAAGGCCGTAGAATAAACATACTCAATATTTGTCAATATTCAAGTGTAAGATTGCATCGTAGTTTACATGTAAAGTATATATAAGGTCTTGTGAGTCAAGTGATTGGAAAGAAGTACGTTTTTACAGATTAAGAAAATGAAAACGTATGCCAAAATTATGAACTTATTTATTAGGATAGAGCGACGGTTACAACTTTTTTTTGAAATAAAAAAACATTCCTTAATTAACAGTTTTAATGGTTTTAAAGCATCAACATCTTGAATCTAATGCCAAAGTATAACTATTTTAAAATATCCTATATTTAAGAAAAAATCTTTCAGAGTCCTAAATATTGAAACCAGCAAATGATACTGAAAACTGCATATTTTCCGAATAGTGCTGATATCAAATGGATTAGAAATTAAATAAAATTTGATTCGGTTCGAGTTTTTTAATAAACACCTGTTAACTATGCATGTTAGTACATTTGAGATTATGAACGTCACGCAGCCGGTAAAAGTAAAACGCTGTAAAGAAAATAATTCCTACTGGTTTAGCAAATGTCGAAAGGTATAATTTGTTGCCTAATACAAAATTATAGTTAATTCAGACACAGTTTAGTAGAAGTAAAATGATTTTGTAACATTTATCCCTGTTTTAAACTTGCCTCAGTCTATCCTGGTAAATTTAATTATGGTAATGAACTATTTTAATACAAATCATCAATTTGTAAGTGCTGCAATGAGAGGTGTAAAAATGCAACAGTGTGTAAAAATGTCTAAATTTTAGTTAATTTTATGGTTACGTTTGGTTGCTAATTATACAGGATGTGTAAACAAGCCAAATTTAATCTTTTTAACTTTAAATATTATATGAAAATCTAAATAATAAAACCCCCAATTTCATACAATAACTAATAAAGTAGATTGATATTTAGTTTATAAATGTTACTATTTAAATTTATATAAATTACATATTAATTTCAGTAGCTTTATTAGAATTTAGTATTTTGATTTCTTTTATTGGGTCAACTTGTAAAACCAAAAATAAGTTAAATACTTAATATATTTATCACTCAACCTTAATACAGGTATATTGTTTAGTTTTAAAAGTACGTAGGTATCTGTACCTAAGAATTTAAACTTTAAATCAAGAATAAATTCTACATAAGTATGCGAGTACTAATAAATTATTATGATTAAACTGATTTTAAAATTTTACAATGTATACTTATTTGTTTTGAGTCCAAGAAATATGTCGCTCTTCATTGATTTTTAACAAAGTTCCCATATTGGAATTCCACGGTATGTAATAAATAATTTATCATTGCATTTTATCGTTGCAGTGGAACATTTGGGTACAATACCATGTCTAAATTTGTTTTTAACACCTTCAATATTTGAATGTTCTATAATTGAAATACAAATTGTAATCCTAATGACACCTCCCTACGCTTCTATTCAAAAAGCAATAAATGGTAGCGAGCGGAACCATGCATGCTATAGGAGGCATTGACGTCACACAACGGTCTACGCGAGTCCATGTATACATTAATGACATAAACACCATTGCTTCTAATATTCATTTTACTATACATGCCGATGATACTTCCCTTTTAATTTCTGATAAATCTTCCTACGACTTAGAAGCAAAATGTAATATTTTACTTAATAAATTATATACATGGTTCTGTAATAATAACTTATGTTTTAATGTGACAAAGACTCATGCGGTTTTATTTCAAAATCGCCAACGGACAGATATAGAACTGAATGTTGATATAAATGGCATACCAATTAATAATGAGACTTCTGTAAAATTTTTAGGAATTGAATTTGATAGCAATTTGTCCTGGAAATCACATTGTTCAAATCTTTGTTCTAAACTGAATTCAATATGTTATTTATTCCGAAATTTGCGTACGGTGCTTGTAACTCCGCAGCTTATAAATCTGTATCATGCACAGGTGGGCAGTAGAATAATGTATGGTGTCTGTTTCTGGGGCGGGTCCACTATGTCTTCTGATCTATTTATATGCCAAAAAAAGATACTAAGATGCATTTTTAATGTTTCAAGTTCACATTCATGTAGAGATATTTTTAAAAAATATTTTATTTTAACTTTACCTGGACTTTTTATATTTGAATTGTGTAATTATATTTTCAGTAACAGATTTAAATTTCATACCAATAAGGAAATTCACCATATTAATACTCGTCAAAAAAATGAATATCATATGCCGTTTATGAGATTAAAGCTTACCATGAATTCACCAAACTGTCTGGGCCTTAAGCTATATAATAAATTACCTAGTGATATAAAGACTTGCTGTACACTTGAACGTTTTAAAAAAAGACTAAAATCGTACCTAATTGATATGTATCCGTATTCGTTAAATTAATATTTCAAGGTTTAAAATTGCGATTTTTGTTTTTCTATTATGTGATTTTGTATGATTTAGTGTGTTGTTTATTTATTTACTTTAATTTAGAATCTAAGTTTATGTATTGACCATTTCTTATACAGTGTAAAACTGTCCATTAGAAAAAAAAAAAAAATGTTGACAAATTATTTCTCTCACTAACATAGCATTACTTCCATTTGGAAGTGGTGCTATATTTGAGAGTGACGCTATTTTTACACCATTGTTTCAGCTAGCTCACTTTCCAAACTAAACTTGAAACTAAGTTGAAATAAATATCAATCAATTATAATATCTAGGTTATATAATCAGGTGTTCTTAATTCGTCGTAACTTTTCTTAAAATTAAGAAGAAAGTAATTTTGTATTGAAATCAATTTTACTAGTTTCTATACATCAGGTAATGTGTAGTAGTATCCATTATTGGATGAATTACTTTTATTCTCGCTGTCGCGTCTAAGTAAATTCATCTGAAAACACCATCGCTGTTTGCTTGTTTGTATTGCTAAGAGACGGTAGTAGTCCCTGGTGGCAGCTACAGATATTAATTATTAAGTTGTTTTTAAGAAGACTATCAACTAAGTTACATTTGTCACGATCTGACCTTAGAAAAGTTCAGCAAATGAAGTTGTTCGACAAAATGACGGCTTTTAGTTTGTTTCGCCAGATCCAAAGGGATTACAGCTATTGTGACCTGGCTTGGCTGGTTCGCTCAGTATTACAGAAAACGAATTAACCCATCCAGAAGGGAAACTTGCTCTGAGGATTAAACTATTCTCCTGATCTAGGATTAGATAGATTTTGATGTCGAACTTGAAGTAGATCAGAGAACGATGATGTATATTGCGGCATCAAACAATTTCATAACGTTTCTCTGTTCTGTACTATTTTATTTCGACGGTCCTTTTGTATCGGTGAACGTCCTTTACGTTGTAAAGTAGATTGCTTTGCCATTTTAGAAATAATAACAAATAAACGAAAAACAGTACCACATAACCATTTATTGTGTAATTGATTATGGCCTCCTGGACTGATTTTGAATAAAAATCAATGAAGTGTCAAATATTATCATATTTTTGAAATGTTTTTATTAATACCTAGAGAGCGACTCAAAAAAGTGGCCGGCTAAAATGGACATTTTTTAAATGGAGCTCTATGCATATTTTTACATATTCTAATTCCTTGTAAAATTTGTACTAAATTTGATAGGCAATTCATTATTTTAGCTTCAGCATTTACGACAGTTATCTTGGCTAAAAAATTGATTTTTGGACATGTTCATTTCTTCTGGAAATCACTCATAAGACATGAAAATATACAGGAGGCCAGAAAAATTTGTTAAATTTTCTACTGCATTGATAGACATTGTGGGAAAATTGATTTATATTATAGCAAAATTTACAAAAGCTAATAATAAAGAATATATGGGTAGATATTGTGGGTGTAATTCAATGCTGGTGGGAGCTTTAGTCCGTAGAGTAGTTTCACATAATATTGTTAATACCGAATAAATAACGTGTATATAAAGGAGTCTAATTTATTTAAAAAAGTAAAAGTAATTTCAAATAGAACCAATAATTATTTATGCCACTAATAAATTCTTCATAAAAAAAAACAGTAGGGAATATTTATTTTCCTCAATGATCACAGTCACTTTTCCGATTTCCTGTGTGAAAATGCATAAGTATTTAACACTGGTTTGTAGATGTTTCATGAAAAATATAAATTTTATTTAGTATTGAATATGTTACATGTTTTCCTGTTATTTGTTAATTAGAGATTTAATGACATTTAATTACAAAAAATTGAGGTTTTTATTTCAATTTATTTTTAAAAATTCGAGCAAATTTTTTAGACATCCATAAAATATTTTCATCTGAAGTGAGTTTTTTCTAGAAGAACTGACTATATTAAAAAATCTTTAACCAAATAAACCTTTAAAAGAAAATATGTAACTCGAAAAGAACTGAAATCAAAGTAATATATTGCTTATCAAATTTACTAAACATTTCAAGAGGAATTCAGTATTAGCTGTATATAAATTGTTTATTTCTGTGATGATGAAAATAAAAGAAAAAATAGGTACGCATATTCTCACTTCGTGTTAAAATTTCTAAAAGTTGATAATATTTTTCTATATTAATGTATCTATAAAAGTCATTTAATTGATAGATATATTAACGTAAACTTCATGAATTTTAAGCTGGCGCCGACTAATTTTTCGCCATGATAATTTAAATTAACAAGAAATTTTTATTTAGCTAGTTTTAACGTCAAAGTTCTACCAACTTTTGAGAATTTCTTTACAACCTAACTTTGATGGAAATCATAAAATGTAAACGTAAATAATGTAACGCTACCTATGTGCATTAAAAGCATCTAATAGTTTTAAAAGTGGATGAAAACTCAGTATCGTAAAATTTTAAAGTCTCAGCTTTATCCGAAGAAAATGAGAGAGATGATTTTTTTAAATTTCTCTACATACCTTTTGCAATTTATGCACATCACTTATTAACTTTAGAATTAAAGTAATATTTCTGAATACGTCCTACATTTTCTATTAATTTATGATTTACTAAAAATTATTATTTTTAGTATATTTATTTATCATTTAGACTTACTTATACTTAACTTTTACTTAATTGGAAAAAGATTAATTGAAATAGTAATGAATTCAAAGTGTTAAACATAAATATAAATATGTAGTTATTGTACAAAAATGTGATTCTTCATACTGCAAAAAATAATTTGTTAGCATCCGAAGCGTTAAAATCTATAACAATGATTTTAAATTAATAGGAACAATAAAAACATTGTCTTTTTGTAATGATTTTTTATATAAATTTCGCTCGTGGTTAAAATATGAACACAATGTATCCAGGAATAAAGAGAAAAATATTTGCAGCATAATTTTCAATACATTGTTATCCACAAATATTTAAACCATTTGAATAAGTTTTATGGAAACACAACACCACTTATGGCCTTAAAAAGTAGCAAAAGACTTGCGGATGTGAAAGCCACTCAATAATTACAACAAAATTGAATGAATATATCTATTTGCATTGGGTAAACATTACTACGTGTCATTTGAGGAAAAGCGCAGTTGCAAACATTCTCAGATTTTTAATAAGTTCTCATTTTTTTGCGGTTACACCAATCTAGACTTTAATTAAAGTTATAGTCGGATGGTTGCGTAAGCTCGCATTCAAAAGGAATTAAGTACGGGATTACAGTTACAAAACCAATAAGAAGTTCAAAGTTGCTATGAGTTCACTTATGTCCTCAGAAATCTCATTTGCGATTAAGAGACGAACTAATGGGCTGGGTGTTAGTTTTTGCAGTATCGACTTGGGACTTATGTAAGTAAGCACATGATAGGGAAAAACCGAAATAGTACAGACGAAATGTATTGATACGAAGAGTGACAGCTTAAAACAAATTCAATCTTATATTTTTAACATTGTTTTATTGTCTCAATTGTTAATTAAACACTTACTAAGATAAGAAATTCATTAATATTCAACGAAATATGTTGAAAGTAATTAGTGTGGACTTGATTTCCCTTGAAGTAGTAGAATGCATGCAAAGTAGCTTCAAGAAAACATTAATTTAGTTCTTATTCTTGTGTCTCTTTTATATTGTTCTTTTTGAAACAAAGTTTTTTTGTGACCTACATAAACCTAAACCTTACTTATTTGAATCACGTTAACCTTTGAATTCGACATGCGTGTTTATAATATTTCTTTACTTTGATGGAAAATATAAAAATATTTCATAACCTAGTGAGAGATTTAGAGTTATACCAGAGTTATATCTAACATATTTTATTATTTATTTATTAAATTAATCATTTTCACGCGAGTGTACAACATTATATATAACCAATTTTTTGATAACGTCATGATGTACCAAATTTTTAAATGTCCATTATAGTCTCATACCCTATATTTGACAATCTAATTATTCATCAGGTTAGCTACTTAAACAAACAGTTGATTTTAACTTAGATGGTCTGCTTTTTAACAAATATCTACCACCAATAAGCAAACAGAGAAACTGGAAAAACTTCTCCATAAAGAACATCAAGAACAGATGAGTGTGTGCAAATCTCGAGTACTCATAAACCAAGCATTCATAGAATTAAGCGATCACGCCACTGATGTATTTGCCGAAGGCCATAACTTTGCCGTAGCAATGAAGACGATATCAGAAGATTAAGTTATTAGAGACTACATGTAGACGTCTATCTCAACAACTGGCAGAGGACATAAGAGACCAAGCAGCCCAGGTACAACGTAAAGCCAAACCTCTTAAATCAAACTTATAGAGGTAAGAAATTCAGATCATTAAATAATTAAGGTAAAAAAAAGTCACTATATTCCCGGCGAACAAAGGAAACACATCAGTTGTTCTAGATGCAGTAGGATATGTTGTAAAAGGAAGTGTCACTTGCAGTTCGCGCCTCAAATATTCTCAAGGAACTACACAGGAACCTGATTTGACCCGAGAAGTCCACAACTCTACTACCTGTCGAAGATCCACAAACGTACGTCTCAGACCTATAGTGTTGGTATACTCATCCACTCGCGCGGTATGTTGCACAGAAAATAAAAGATCTTGTGGGACAGATAGAACATGTCAAAAAACGCGAAAGATTTTATCAGGATGATCGAGATAATTCAATTAGGATCAGATGATGTCAGGAGAATTTCATCGGAGGCTTAGGGCAGGAGGCAGAAATGAGAATTTTGTAGATTTAGCAAGAGTGTGCACCAGATGGACCTTCTTTCCTTTGAGGATCAGGCAAATATCTACATGGAAGTCTTTGAGGATCAGGTATTGGAATCAGCAGTTCTGAAACTAAAATGTTGATACAGATACATGACACATTCATCATATTATCTCATGAATTTAGCAACTTAGAAACCTTTTTCGAACACATTAATGGAATACATGGGAAGATCTAGTTTGCTACGAAATTGGAAAATAATAGCAATCTGCCGTTCCTATATGTACTTGTCAAGAGGAAGTCAGATGGAACATTAGGGCACGGTGTTTACAGGAAGCAAGAAAGTAACCCCTATTGACAGATATATGAATGCTTCTGCTCAAAAACATAGTATCACCACCATCTTAGTACATCGAGCACACACCATTTGTGAGCCAGAACAGCTGGAGGAAAAACTACATCATTTGCGAACGGCTCCCAGGGACATTGGATATACGAAAAGTAATGCAGAACAAACCAATAATAGGGTCCCGGAAATGAAGGAAAAGGAAACTTATTGAACAATTATCTATCTACATACATGCATCAACGGATAAAATAGGGCGCCTTCTGAGAAGACATAATATTAATACAGTTTACAGCACTTTCACCTCAATAACATTAACTGTGAGACATCGACAGTTGCAGAACACAACGAGCATGGTACACTCTATAGACTTGGAAGAAACCAAGATTCTGGTAAAAAATAGAAGATTTTGGCCATTTCATAGAAATACAGAAAAACCGAAATAATTTTAACAGATATGAAGGTCTAGATTTACCAGAACCTACTACTAGATTTGTATGTGAAAATTAGGGACCGAAATGTCACAGGTCATTGACTTCGAGCCATGAACCTGAGCGTTATGGGATAGTGCACAGACTATACATTACATTGAACAGAGGACCTAATCTCCAGTCCAATCAGAATGTCTTCTTCTAAATAAGAAAGAGACATAACTCTCGAAATGTTACAAACTGACGACATAGCATCCATCCCGAAAATTGTTCAACTAACGTTTAATAATTTTCTTATCAAAATTCATAGGAAAGAATTACAAATAATCTGGTGGCTTCACTCTGGCTGTGAGTAGGAACCGTTTATGGCATTTTTTACTTTTTTGAAACTGGCCACTATTATTCCACCAATTTTTCTGCTGCCACATTTCGAATTATCTTCTTAATAAAAAATTCATTACGTTCAGGTATTTGAACAGACGATGCCAATATTTTGTTCATGATTCAAGATTAAAATTTTATTTGTTTTTACATATAATTTTAGGATATTGTTTTACTATTTATGAAAACTGCCTTCCGTCTGAATTTAAAGGATATTGTAAACTTCAATTTATAGAAAGCTGTTTAGATCTGCGAAAATATTCTATATCTACAGAAAAATCCACGCCTTTGAGCAATGTGGACAACAATTGATTATGCAAACCTTTGTAATATAAAAATTCTCTTATAAATGAATATGAGAGAGATGAACATGAAATAAAACGAATATTGGAATTCGTGTGACATAATATAATCAAATCCTTATAAAAGTTATTCATTAAGTTTTGGTGCAAGCAAACTCTTTGTATACTTTCATATTCTGATTATACTAATAATGTTCATATCCACCCTAGTAATAAGAGAAAAATATAACTTTCTTTCTACTCTCTTTTCAAGCATTTCGAGGACGGCAACGGAATGGAGAGATATTAATTTTATTAATATAACACAATTAGAGGTGCCATACTTTAATTTCAAGTTTGTGAGGTTAGCCCGAATAAAGTAGTGACAAATGAGCTCCGCGTTCTTCGCCTAGAGGAACCAGGTGTAAGTTGGTAGAACTGCTACGCCGAGGGGGTGGCCTGTAATTAAAATGTCTGCTGGCGAACTCCTCGTCAGTCGGACAAATTTATTGTCTGTACATTGTGTTGCAAATTTGTTTTGGGGTTATGAGTGTTACTCTAAATCTTTCGGGTGTTTCACTTTAACATGATTTATAAGTAAATTTATTAGATTTTACTTTTCGTTTAATTTATAGATTAAAATGTAATCGCCGTTATTAATTCGCCCGGGAATATAAATCAATTTTGATTTATATGATACTTAATGTTGTGTAATAACAAAGGGTCTGAGGATTTTATTTCGGTGTAGGATTTATTTTGTACTGCAAGAAGTTAAATACTCTGCAATAAAACATAATTTGCTTCAGATTTAATTTATTTGAAAGAGATACTCACAATTTAGTACCGATCATTCCCATTTTATATTTACATTTTACATTTTTTATTTTATCTTATAGATAGGTAACGACTTTCATCAGGGTGAATCAGGTTTAATCTTGATAACTTCAGGAAATTATAGAACAGGTTAAAATAATATTTATTCGTGAACTTATTTCTAAATCGCATCGTTTTGGAGATAGAGGGCGTTGCAGTACGAATTTTTTATCGCTTTTTCCTTATAACTTTTGAACCACCCACCCCTATTAGTATTGTATTTTGTGTGCCTCTTATTTTATGCTAAGAAAAAATGCCAAGAAGCTCAAATATAAATTTAGTAACAACTGCTTATTACAACATTTACAACAAACTTATCAACTACTAAAAAAAAAACTGATCTTTCACAAAGAATCTATATATTTGGGTGGTTGTTAGGTTGCAGTCGAATCCACCGACGAGGATAATTCTCATCCAACCACTGTCGTCTTTGCCTTCCGTAATGTGCAGGAGCACCATCCAATTGCATCCAGATTTCTTGACGTGAATATAAGGGGACATCTTCAAGCATATCGGAGGGAGAGTTTTCCAGAAACTCATGAAATTAATTCCCATTTAAGCGAGGAGGCAAAAAACATTCTGGCATACATACGAATATTAAATTATTTTATTGAACCAAATTTATAAATATGTTTACAATCGATTATATGTTAATGTTACACCAGTGAAATTCAAAACAAGTAAGTGTCCAGTGTGTTCAGTTTCAAAGGTTACTATCAAACCAAACTATGTCCATCCTTTCTGCTCTCTCTAAGAACCAATCGACAGACTTGCTGGCTGTTCCCAGTGTTTCAATAGGTAGTATAATTCTGACGTACTCAGCATTTTTAGCTAATGTCAGCCAGTTTATGGCCACCTACAACTGCTGCTTGATAGAAGTTCCTTCCATGGCGCCCCCGAAGTGAATAGAGTTGAATATATTTTTTAAATATATTATATATGTTTATTGGGTTTTTTTCTCTGTACCTCAGATGCCTCTGTACCTCAGCGAGTTTGCCCCATGGCAAATATTTATTCTTTTCTCCAACCACAATTTTTTGTCATTCTAAAGGTGGACATGACAATATATGGTCCACAGAGGTTATTATATTACTTAAACCACTTCAACACCTTTACACTAAACTGTTGCTGAAATGAAGATGGTCTGACACATCAAGGATTGACTTCACTCCAAACATGAAGGTTGTGGAAATTTACAATTCCAATTCTTGTAAAATTAGATACGTTTGTCCATAAAATACAGAAATTGTGGATTCATTTCTGTTGAATCTAAAACCCATCTACAAAGATTTAGACGTTTTTCAGCATCTTCTGGTAGCAACAGCCCTTGAACTGGTTGCAAATAGAAAGGTGTCCAATGATCTTCTTTGAGTGCCCTCAGTATTGGGCCTAAAATTAGAAATTTTGGGAGGCATCAATGATTAGTTCGTGTCAATATGTATCAGTGATTGTTTTCGACTAGTTTCATGTGTGACGGACAAGCGGTTAAGCCGTCATAATGTTAATAAAATATGATACTGATTCGGAACGTTTTAAAACGAACACCACAATATAACTTACGTTTCATATTACCAGAAGTTTCATTAACGGCCTTAAGAATTATGCGAGATGAAAAAGTAAAATTAGACCATTAAAACTTTCTCATCCCATTTTTTATCAACTTCCTTTTGGTAGAAGATAAAACAAAAAAACAATAATTGTGTTAGCCGGCTACTGCCATTTATTTTAATTTTACCTCACGTATTTTTGACGGCGAATTCTATATTATGACAGTCTGGCCATTTGTGCCCCAAGTAAGTGAAGTGCACATTGTGTAAGCAGTGAAAATTCACATAGGAATAGTTTTACCCCTCGGGGAATCTCCAAACATCAGTTTGGCATAGTTAAAGTTTTACACTTATTCTTGAGATTCCTTTTTCGAAGTTATATGTATGTACCTGCATCAGTAAATTAAAGCAAACAAAGAAAAGTTTTCTGATCCGGGGGAGGCTATTTACTTTTATCTAAAACACTAAAATTTCTATTTGGTATAATTTGTTCAATAAATACCAATGAGTTAGGAGTAAAATATTTTAAATTGCTTTAGGTTAGGTTAGGTTAGGGTACTTGAATCGTCTTCGCCACCTATCGCAGGTTCGAATCCTGCGGCTGGTAGACCGTAGATCAGCTATATTTGTGGAGAGGATTGGCACTCTCTCTGCGAGTATGGTAGAAGAAAGTTGGCTTGGATCAATGTGAAAAATTGATACCGGTTGGTGTTCGACCATCCCTCTAATTAATGAGGTTTTACAGGTTTCCCTCACTGGTGCACTGAATGGTGGTTAGGGTCTACCAATGTAAGCCGTTCCTGGACGTAAATGCGGCCTGCTTAATAATAATATGCCGCCCCATCTCCCGCACAAGTCCTCCGACATCTGGACTAATCCACGTGATTAGAATGAGGGGTAGAAATATTATTATTATTATTGTTTCTCAGTATTTATTCCATAAAATGAGTTTAGAATAATTTTATTCATATTTGGCACACCAAATTTTATATTATGGTGAAAGAAATGTCAACTCTGAAGTAAAGTCATACCTAAAAAATTGTGTTCTCATTGTTAGTAATCTGTGGTAATGGTTTGATTATGCTCTGAATTGCCATTTAACCATTTTGACCACCATACACAACATTGTTCTCCGTGACTCTTAGTCAGAAATTAAGAATTTCGATCAATACCTAGCTGATCTTGAGGCACAGTATAGTAGTTGGCATATTATTGTGTCTGTATTTGTAGGTTCCTTGTTCAAAATTGGGTCATTTACTACAAAGCAAAATTAAAAGTAAAACATCAGTTTCCAGCAAGTTGCCACATAGGAATTTTTGTGGAATGGATCTATTACTCAGCAGTAATCTGACAAAGACCTACTTATGCTAAACAAGGGATCGATCGGCAGTGTAACTTTGATAGATGGTGATTAGAGCCTCAGATCTCCCTTTATGTCAACAAGTGGCGTCTTGCCCATTAGAGTTCGAACTTCAGTTTCTGTAAGCACCACCGGCTTATATAAACTAGTCTCATCAGCTTTAGAAGTCTACACAGCATTTCTAGTACATATAAGGGCCTCAGGCAGCGGAATCATTAAGACTGTATAGCCTGCAGGTAAATCGGATCCAAGTTCCAATAATGATTATAACTTTACGTGCCAAATTAAATTGACTGCGATAAAGCGATTGCAGCGTCTATTCTCATTAATTAGCTCAAAATAATCACTACCCTTTGAATCAGATACTGTCATAAAAATTTATAATTAATGGGGGCAACCATAACGTATCTACTAATTATGCTATTTTAGTGGAATTATTGATAAAGAGGCGATGCCTTTTCTATGAGCAACTGCGTCCCGGGATTTGTTAATTAGCCAATTCTGATTGAGGCGCAAGTAAAATTGTATTCACAGTTGAACTTACTCTGCATCACAGCGGCTTTCACTAATGTACTGTTTTGTTTTAAAATTGCTACACTCGTACAAGAAGGATGATAATTCTACGATACTGGTATACATTTTAAAAGCTCCTTTTATAATTCGTTCATAATTATATACCTACAAATGAGCACCATATTACTCGGCAACTTCAAAATCAATATTAAATTCTAGTAGATACTTTATGACCAAAACTGTTGGCAGACTATTAGACTCAATTATATTAAGTAGTTATTTTATGAAGTTTGTCTCTATAAAGTTTTCAAGCTGTATCAAGTTGTAAGTTGTCTATGTAGATAGTGACACATTCTTATTTTTTATCTAGTTAACCTGCTTGATGTTTAGATTTTTTGAATGATATCAGATAATCATAAAAGGTGCGCTCTAAAAATAATAACTTTGTTACAATATTTTTTTTATTATAATACATTTGGATATAATAAGTGGATAACACGAAATGTCATCACCAAAACGAGGGAAAGGGATATTATATTCTCTAAAGCTATTTATTTGTGGCCTAATTCTAGTTTTTGTTTAGTTTAATTGGGTATCTTACCACACCTCTCAAAAATAAAGATTAATTAAATAAACCCTCGCGTCAAAAGCATCAGTCAAGGGTTATTTTTGAAACTATGTTTGCTTAACCAAAAAATCTCGTACTGAAAAAGCAGATAAATAAAAAAATAACAAAGATTACATCACTCTCGCGCATTTCCGTATTTTTTAACGTTTCGAAAAATTCTGTGTTTTCTTTCTCAAAAATTTAATACATTTGCAATTTTTGAGAATGAAAACAGAGAGTGTTTCGAAACGGCTCAAAATACGGAAACAATACACTTAATTTTATGAATGTACATCAAAGAATATACAAGACATGGACTTTAATTAAAATAAAATATGTTATTTAAATATTGAGTAGTAAAATTAGATATGTGAATGAAGTTAATAATTATTATCCTACGCATAATATAAGTGAATTCTATGTTGATACTTTTAAAAGGTCTACTACAAAAGGTTTGTATTCAGATGGTTTGAGATTATTTAATGACTTACCTAAGTGTATAAAAATGTCGGAAACCGTCTGTACTTAAAAGAAAATTAAGTAGTCACGTAGGGATGGATATAATTTAGTAATATTTTCTTTCTTTGTTAAATTTATTAATGTGTGTTTTTGGTGTTTGTATTGCTATATGTATTTTTTACACTGTTTATGTAAATGTCGAAGGTAATAAACTTATTATTATTGTGTATTATTATTCAGTAACCTATTTTAATATGACGGCAGTGTAAAACCAATTCCCTACATATTTGTATAAGATAAGAATTGTAAGCAGTTATCAAATAGTTAAAAATATTCCGAAGACTTCCGAAGTATTCGAGAATAAATAAGATTTCGAAGGGCATACAATTCCTGATTTGAATTTCTGATTTTTTTCATATGTACCTTTCTCTTATTAAACCCTTATTGATCTTGGAACTTCTTAAAATACAGTTTTATGTTTTTCTTCAAAAATGCCAGGATTTTAATTCTTAGTGGGCTATAAAGATATCAGTCGCATAGATATCTTTTTATTGTAAAAATAATTTATTTTCATTCTCTATTTATTTATTAATTGGAATTGTCGAGTTTTAACAATATATAGAAAAAAAGATGTATGTAGTTAATTATTATAAAATATTATAGGATGCTGTTTTTACTTTTTACATTATTGTGGTTGATAAAAATATACTACTCTTAGAATTAATAATGATTTATTAGGTAAAGATGCTTATTAAAAATGTTAGAAATTGTGTGATGGATGTATTAGTGTAACTTGTTTCTTCGTTTGATCACCGCACTGTATATATATGTATTTAGTTTAAGTATTTTTTTTTTATAAAATTATTGTAGTCCTGAAGTCTTCAAATGAAAATAAAACGCAAGCTATACAGGATCATTCACAATTTATCAAAAAAAAAATATATATTTCTACAAAACTGTTAAAAGTGGGCTTTTTAATTGTCATTTTTGATGTTGAAAATGTCATTTTTGACACGCGTGTTAAAAGTAAGTTACTTTTAACGCTAGTGTTGAAATTAAATCAAAGTTTATTTAAATTTTGTTTTGAAAATTAATAAAACGTTTTAACAAACACATGAACAACTTTTTATTTTAAATAAGTACAAACCAACATTTTAACTAGTTATTACTTTCTAAAAAACTTTAAATAGAATTCACCAACAACACTGAAAGTCCTAGGCACTTTCATGTTAGTATCTGGTATGGTCACAACAACCGAAGTGCCCAAATATTCGATATTGTCGATGGTCATCTGACACAATTCCTTCCGGTGACACGCCCCGAAGACACCCACTATTGGTGCGACTTTCATCATCAGATACTTTTCGCCTTCTGCTTCTGTGAGAAATTTGTCGATATGCGTCTTCGTCAAAACTTTTGACTTTTTTGCTTGATATCCTTCACCCTTCCGTTTTAAAAAAGCAATAAGTTTATGCGTTGACGATTTCTATATCTTGGTTTCTTCCTCAAAATATGCCAGTAAAACACTTTCGTTACATTTCCCAGAGACCTTTTTAATGTTGTGCCATTGTTCGTGAAGTTCCATTGTTCGTGAAGTTAAAAAACTCGCTACGCTCGTTTTTTAATCATCTTCACTCACAAAATAAAATCTTACTTTTAACACGTATATCATAAATAGCTATTTTGTAAAATCCGAGAAAAAATTATTGAAGTTGTAGTATTTTGAACCTCTACATCGCCGTGTTACTGTAGTCTCTAGCTTTGTCGAAATTCATACGATTCCGAATACTGAAGTCCAATTTTAGTATTAACGGTTTTGCGATGGTGTTTACATTAGTTTTCCAAGTGTCAAAAATGGCTTACGTGTATAGCAACTGGGAATTGATGGATGTCGTTTTAATTTATGACGAAGTAAGATAAAATGCATTAGCAGCTTCTCGTCTATGCGCAGAACGATTCCGCGGTAGAAACGTGCTAAATGCAGCTACTTTTACTGCGGTAGTGCAATGCAGATGTGACACGGGAAATTTGCAACCGAATCGTCGAAAAGATGCAGGTCCACACCGTGCCGATCTCGACTGCATGTTTTACCTTGCGCAAGGTCAGGTTTTACAATGGGTCACTTTCCAGCGTCGTGCGAAAGTATATTTTTAAATCATTTTCGAATTGCTCTTTTTGATTTTTTCTACAAAATTGTATTTGTGTGTTTTGAATAAGTTCTAAATCACCCTGTATTTTGAAAATTCAACGTATTTTATCTACCAACTAATTAGAATCTTGATTAATCTTTCTGTTAATACTTATAATCCGCCATTTTTAACCACGTATTTCAGTTGTTACTACCTATTCTGTAAAATCGGAGTGCATTGAAATAACAATGAAAACTAGCGTCTGATATTTGGAATTAGAGTTTAACGTAGACAAAAGGCGAATTTAAAGTCGACGCAAAAGTAAAGCGCGAAATTGCGTGTACTTAAAACCCACGTAGAATTGCTACTCAACTGACAAAGCAAGCATCATTAATCTGAGTATTCTTTATTATTTCTGTGTCGTTGGCTTTTTTCCTGTCATATTATCTTTTATGTTGTAATTGCAGCCGGGTGCCTCAAAGGCTTGCCAGTTAGTTTACATTCTGTTCTCATTCGCTAATTGCAGCTATGGTAATGGCGGAACCCTAACTTATGCAAACTTTAAAGGGCGGTGAAACTTCTTTGCGCGTCGAAACAAAGCTGTGAATGGTCCGCGAATCCTAAGGTAAATGTTATTAAAAAGCCAATTCATTCTCTGAATGCCTAAGAAGACATTTTCGGGTTAATGTTCTCGCCAGTTAATTTATACAATTACGAAATTAGGGCTTAATTAAAACTTTATTTAAGTGTAGGTACATTAGTTTACGTTTCAAGATCACTTTCCTACGCATAATACCTACCTTATTTAAAATATGACCTAATTACGGACGGCTCCGCTCGAATTCAGCAGTTTGAATGAATCACAAGCGCTCACCCGCTTGCACTTAGTTACAAATGAATGTATCACGTGTGCTTGCAGGCTTGCAAAATGGGTTTTAACGCATTACAAGGGGTTCTTGAAACAGCCTGATAAAGCTGGATTCAAATGCTGCAAATAGTTAATTTGTCAATATTTAAGGTGCTATTTATTTGTCTTTTTTACTCTATTGTAAACGTTTCCAACAATCTTTATCAATGAAGTCATATGTCATATTCTCATATTCTCATCATCTATCTCATCAGTCATATTCTTTGACATCAAATATTTAAGTATAATACATAGGTAAGGTTAAATTCAATAAATATCTAAAACAAAAATTAATCAAGTTAAAGTTTGTAAGGAATTGTTAAATTCATATTCATTTTTAGACATACATTAACAAAATCGGTCAAAATAGATGATGTCTGATCTGTTTCTGCATTTCAAGGATTACTGCTTCAGGTGGCCTCTCTTTTAAATCGAACTAAAATTAGTGCACGCGTCTTGTCTTGCTTTTTCTTGATCTTGTTTTGTTCTCGCATAACAAGACTTGACAGCTAGAATTGCAAGACAAGACAAATATATATTGCAAATGCGGCCTGCTTAATAATAATATGCCGCCCCTTTCCCGCACAAGTCTTCTACTTCTGGACTAATCCTCGTGATTATAATGAGGAGTAGAGATATTATTATTATTATTATTATTAATATAACTGTTTAAGTAAACATTAGCTGAAAAAAATTATTACATTTCTATTATAGGTACCTGTATACGTTATTTAAAAGAGGTTCAGCATATAAAATTATTTTTTTACAAAACTGTTAATAGTGGGCTTTTTAATTGTCATTTTTGATGTTAAAAATGTCATTTTTTTTAACACTAGTGTTAAAAGTAAATCAAAGTTTATTTAAATTTTGTTTTGAAAGTTGATAAAACTTTTTATTTTAAATAAGTACAAACCAACATTTTAACTAGTTATTACTATTAACATTTATAGTAAAATTAGAACAATTTGAAATTGTAATTCCCTGCGGAGTTATCATACTTAAGTTGGTTTTACTGTCAACATGTGTGACACATCTATTTTCTGTAGAAATACCACTGGTAGTACTGGTGGTCTTGCTAGTAGTTGCAGCAGTAGGAAGTATTTGGCACGCAATTTCCTTCTTCTGTTCCAGTGAATTTTCAATGTAGCCTTCAGCTACCGTCGAAGATTTCCATCCTCCATGTCTCTTGATGGTAGTAAGATTTGCACCAGAATCTGCTAACAATATCGCCGATGAACGACGAAAACAGTGTCCGGTGTAGAGTTGAGGATTTGGTAGATTCAAGAACTCTGCAATGTCGGCAGGCATTTTACCAAACATGTTAATTCCGACTGGATTCTTCACACATTTATTCTTCATATATTTAAGAAAAAGTCGTCTATGGTCAGCGTTGGGTGGCCAGAGTGCCATATACTTTCTAAAAAAGTTTAAATGGAATTCACCAACAACACTGAAAGTCCGAGGTACCTTCGTTTTAGTCTTGATCATGGAATAATTTGACCGCAGCGTTGACGATTTCCATATCTTGGCTTTTTCCTCAAAATATGCCAGTAAAACACTTTCCTTACATTTTCCAAGGACCTTTTTAATGTTCCACCATTCCGAAAAGCGTCTATAAGCGATTTCGTACTATTCCTTTGATTTCGCCGGCAATAATTCCAATATTGCTCGACTGGCGGCTTCTTCGATTTCAGCAGGGATGGATTCGTTACGCTCATTATCGAGATTATTCATTATACTTATAATATTACTAGAAAATGCTGTCAATATTTTTGCGTTTTTTCCATAACTAACAACAGCACTGGTTGCTACGAAAATTTTGGTTCATAAACATTGCGATCTGTGTGGTATTTTTTGATTTCTTATTTTTATTGAGTTTAAAGCTCTTCCGATTGTTTTGTAGAAAAAATAGTGTATGATATACGTGTTAAAAGTGATTTTATTTCATTCGTGAAGTTATCATCTTCACTCACAAAATAAAATCTTGCTTTTAACACGTATATCATAAATAGCTATTTTATCCACAGTCAGACATTTATTCACACATATGATCCGTCTAAAGTGATACTTTATCCATAAGTCAAGTAAAGTAACTTTATTTCATTAGTAAAATAATTAAAAAGATAATAAACCTATAAATCAATTAAAATTAATTTGTTTACTTATTAACATTTTCATTTATAGTAATAGACATTACGTTTTATCACATATAGTTTCCTTTCCTCTAATAAAAACCCTTGTAGCATTGTTGCTATCATTTTTCGAACACATAAAATCTACCGAAGTTTGTGAAGAATTTGTTACGTTTGTCTCTTCTTGTAAGGAACAGCTATAATTTCGTTAGATTTTCCTTGCAATATCAAGTTTGTTACATATGGACTCGTCAACATAAATTTATGCTACAGGGAAGCTCTTCCATCCACCATATCGTTTAATGGCTCTAAGATCAACACCTTTATTGGCCAATAAAGTTGTTCAAATGCACCTCATACAATTCCTTCTACATTTGAGATATTCAGGAATGAAGCTAATATTAAGGGTACCTTCGCCAATGTGTTGATTCCGATAGGATAAGTACATTTTTGATTGATATATATTTAAAAAAATCTGTCTTATGTTTAGCTAATTAGGGCGCAGAGAAATGTTGTTTGGATATTTTAACAGTATTCACGCAAAATCATTCTTCTATAATTTTAAATTTTCTTGAAATGCCAGTCTTGGTGTCAGGTATTCAAACAAGTAGGTAATTGCCAACGTCAGTAATTTTCAAATTTGTCTATTCGCAGCATCGACAGGCACCAGGAGCCCCCATTATTAATACAACCTAAAACAATTAAAATACTGCACCTTTTTACAGTAGCAGTAAGCTTCTTATATTTGCCAATATCTATATTTTTGTATACGTTTATAGTAGCCTTCAATATGGACCACATAAGTTAAATTGAATATTTTTTCTTCAAATTTAAAAAATACGATAGCATGACTTCTTCATTTAATTATTATTACTCTCCGTTTTTTCCTCTACTCGTTAAATTCGGCGAACACTTTTTCGCTGGATTTCGCTGGCAATAAATGAAAAATTGCTTGTCACAGGAACACAATTACTTTCTTGCATTTTTACTAAATTCAGACAGAACTGTTTATTAAATAATTGATAAGCAACGTATCATAGCAAGCAGTAGGTATAACAAAGGCTATCACGTTTCATTGAGTACTAAGAAATATAAAGTCGTAAGAATATTTTTTTAATTAAATTCCAATAATTCTGACTCCACAAAAATGATTGTGATGTGATTATGGATAAAACGATGTATTGCATTCGTGTTATAATTGCCTTTTATCCACTTAAGAATATTAACCTTTGAACTACGTTGTCATCGTTTCATCCATATTCTTGTGTGGATAAAATGCTACTTAAAATACTTATACAATACCTAAATAACTATTAAAATCAAAGTTTATTGAGCCTCTGTTAAAGAATTCATAAAATCCATAAAATCCATAAAATCCATAAAACTCTAAAAGAGGTACCAAAAATAGTTCTATACTTTTTAATGTCTACCAATCGACCACTGTCGACAACTGACCATATTGATTGTTACGTGTGAGCTCCGAGCGCGGCCGTAGCCGACCGAGAGTAACCACCAAATACGTTTTCAAATTTTTCAAGATTGTTTGTCTCGGCCAACAGAATTTCTACCTGTAAAAGAAATCACCAAAAAAATTTAAATTATTTATTCTGAAACGACAATGTAAAAAGTATTGAAAATCTGTCTAGATTAATACAAATTAATTTTATTCACCTACATCATTCATTTGCCATATATTTTTTTTGTATTTTCTATTAGATATCAATAATATTGCGTGAAACTAGCTACACTGGGAATTAGCAATTATTAATAATATTAAAACGATTTCTTGGCAACACAATCCATTTTCGACCTATCGCATTACTAAGAAAAATACATTTTTCAGATGACCCAGAATAATAATTATTTAAAGGAAAATTTTTAGTGTAATAAATTTTCTGCCATTGATTTTATCCTCCGTATGCGGCAACATAAACTTGTTTTTGGGATGAAATATCACCTTGCTTAGGTGCAATTTCATAATGGGGGCCGGTGGACGCGAAATATAGATTATGAAATTGAAGGCGCAATTAACAATTCATTCAGCACATATTTCGTTTTATGAACGGTTAATTTTGAATTCAATGTTTCAATGTAGAAATTAATTGCAGTTTTCAGGAGTTCCAGGCGGACTGCGTTTTTGTGTATCATGACAAATATACGGTCAAAAACAAACGTTGCTGGAACGGCAGTATTTATTAAAGCTTTTATGTGTTCCGCTTTGAAATGGGACTACTTTCTAATTTTTTTTTCAGTTTTATTTGTATTTTAACGGAACATTACATGCAATTTTGTGGAATCGGACATATACTACGTACGTAATAATCCATGCTAGCAAATATATGACGGAGTATCGTTGTCTAAGGGTTTTTTAGTACTCTGTTTACCTTTCACATTGCCAAGAATGACTAGATACATTGCAATAAAGTAGATTTTAGTTTGTACTATACAAGACAATTTAAATCATAAATCCAAAGGTCAATGTAAATATCAGAAAATTAATATATTTATTTTGTTGCAGGTAAGTTTCCTAAGCTTCTAGTTTCTGCTACAAGGGTAAGGTAAACATATTTTTTTATATAAACCATATCCCATATACAGGGTGTTTCAAAAAGACATGACAATATTACTAGGGTTGATAGTAGGTACATTGAAAAATAAGTGGGGTTTATTTAATAAACGTCACGTTTTAGTCACTCATTTTTGAGATATAGGGCATGTAGTATAATTTTTAAAAATCAAATTTTATATGTATTTTTTAAAGGCTAACAGATTTGATTTAAATTTGACACTGGTACTTTTTTGGTGGTACCATTATTTTTTTTCTACAAAGTAGAGGGTACAGCAACTACCGGTTGCTGTATAATGTAAAATTTAATTGCACACAAAAAAATGCATTTGGTAAATTCTATCTATCAGCCCTAGTAATAATGCTATATATTTTTAAAACACTCAGAGTGTATGTAGAGACTGACACAAAATTTGTCACAAAATATCTGTGAGTGGATAAAAAAATCAAGTCAGTATTATAATAAAAGTACTTAGGTCTTGCTGGTTATATAACTTTTTTTTATTTTAATATAATAGACCACATTAAAATAATAAAATATGTATGCAAACAGATATAATATATTCTTATAATATATATTCTGCAATTCAAAACTTTCATTTCGTGAAATTTAACAAGGCTAAATATCTAATTTAATTATTTAGTGCGGCACTTTGTTATAAACTATAAAAATGTGAGGGTACTAAATTGAATGTAAAATTCTGCTATCATGCAGTTTTATTTAGCTGAATATACTGCAGTAATTTCCTGCAATAATGTACGAGTATCGTGCAATTTCCAACAGATATGATCATGTCTCTAAACTAGTCAAATGGTAATTTCTTTTTTTATAACGTATCGGTGCTTTCAAAACATACTTCTAAAAGTAATTATAACTAGGAAGTGTTGAATTTTATACTGGTTTTTTTATAGGGTATGATGTCTTTAATGCAGAATATTAGTGTGAAGAAAAGTTTATTTCAAATTACTAACATGTGAAGAATTGTCTGATTCAATCAGTTTTAAAGTATATATTGTATTTTCTATACATTTATTTTTTATTCGATTTATAGTCAGATATCACGCTCTTGTTCCAATGTAGTGTGTCATAGTATAATGATATTAGAACTATTTACTGCAGAGTAAACGTTGGATTTGTGATCGTTGAATGACATTTGACATTATTTTGAATATGCTTCTGTAAACTTGTTTTCGTTGATGTTCAAATTGACAAGTAAAGTTCAGTGAAAAAGATCGGTCTGTTGTGTTGTGTTTGTTTTGCTGTTTACCCAAATAACCAATTGATTTTTACAGTTTATTTCTCTTTATTAAATGGAGAATACTGATTTTGAATTGTATCTTTTACGGAAATTTAGGCTTGTAGTTGAAAAATTTGAATCTTAGCGACCTTTTGCAACTACTGTTTATTGATTCTAATGTAGCCCTGATTAAATAATATAAGGTTGTTATTAACGACTAGTCTAAATTTCTGTAAAAATCCAGTTCAAAATTAATTAGTGTATGAAAACCCTTTATTTGTTTGTTTAACAAATTTCCGTAAAATGATACCATCTGGCAACATTGACCCGACCTCTACATTTTGGCCGACGCCGTACCAGGATTTATTTTTCGATTACAAAATTAAAGTATAATTTTTTTGGCAGAACGTGTCTATTTGATATGACATTCTTATTCCGAATATTCCCAGAAATATGTATCTATTTTACTTTTTCTATATTAAAGACGCCCTATCCTGTATAAAGATATTAATACATGTGGCAAAGCATGTAAATGTATACCCTTTACATAACTTTGAAATAGTTGTAAAAATCAAAATGCACAAGCTACATCTAGATCGGGAATTGATATGACGTTAAAAAGAGAAATATAATGTGATAGTCTAGTAATTGAGTAATTTCTACATTAATTCTAGTCAAATGTAAAATAAAATCGCTTCCCTTTAAAAAATATGTCTGTGTTTCAACTAAATACAACATTTTAAGGCAATTACGAAATTAAATAATTTAATTTTGAAGCCTAAAAGTGAGAAATATAAAAAATATGAACACAGAAATAAGTGGTAGTAAAAATATATACCAACCAGTTTTTATTTTTATTAAAAACACTTTGCATTTTTTTATTAGATTTCTGCTTTGAAGAAATTTTATTGGGGAGATATTTACAAACAATAAAAGAACATGATTCCTTTTATTAAAGCAATGAAATACTTTCTGTTCCCCGTTGATAAGAAGTCATATTTGTAAGGTCAAATGGACCCTGGCGAATGGAAGAAAGACATTCCCGGCATATTTGGAATCTCAAGCAGGTAGAATGGGAATGCGGGATATGAAATTCAAAATAATCTCTCCTGTTAGATGTTATTATTCTGCAAGCATACAAAAGACAACATGTTTGTCTTTTCCTTTAAAGGAAATGGAAATTGCTACGAGCCAACAGCATTAAATTCCTTCTCATTATGTCTAGATCTGCAAAAATGTTTTTTGAGTTTGCAGGTTCTTCTAGTTATTTTCTCTGTTTCTTAGCAACAAAAATTATAAAGCGACTAATTTAAATAAAACTCTGTATCTCGGAGCCAGAGTGTGTTAAGTTCAAAATTTTGTATATTGAATATTTAATTGTTAGTGCATGAAATTTTAATATATTTGTCCTCCTTTAAGTCATAAAAGTTTCAACAGGACATATTTATAAGTACTGATAATTTTGCAATAGTAAACTTTCTGAAATGTCAAGTTTATTTTAGATACTTTATACTGAGATACAGAGTTGATATTCTTAAAATAAGGATTTTTTTATTTAGAAGTATGTGCAACAAGTTTACACCTATAAAATAGGAGTATTTAATATTTTCTCAAAAAATTAAATTTTAATCAATTTACTACCAACAGTGGAATAATAACTATATTTCTTTGTTACCTGTGATACTATTTTTGCTTAAGGGCACCTTTCTTATACGCAAATTTTCAACGAATTTTATAGCTGTTTGTTGAGACAGTGTTAAAAAATATCTCTTTACTGTGTCAATTATAATTTTTCATAATAATTTTCACCTAGAAAATGTTATCATAAAATCTCCTTAATTTTACAAGCACGTCAACTGCACATTGAGGAAATTGTATACGATATTATAAATATTCTCACATCCCGCAGAATTGTTTTCAAAAACTAGAAATATTTTAATTAATGTAAATTATTAAGTATTTTTCACAGTGTATAGAACACAATTATAAGATACATATTAATATGACTGTAATTTAAGTTAGCACTTAGTTAATAGTTATAAAAAATGTGATATATTCATAAAGACAAAAAATACACTCCACACTTGACATGTTCAAATAGAACTTTGGGAAACAACATGGACAAATTTACATCATGGATGATACGCACTTTGTAGTTGCTGTGTTCGATGATTCTTAATACTTTTATGAGTAGCGCTAACGCTGTTTGAACTAATAAATATTACGACAGCTACTTGAAGGCAATTTCAACTTTGAAGGAATATTTTAGTAATATGAGCTAGTCACTGCTACGATCATTTGCTATTTTCAAGTTCTGTACACTTAAAAGTGGTCGCACTGGTAACTAAGACGTTCTCAAAACCAGGGCAGTTACTTTGAAGTCATACAACTGAAAAGTAACCAGGAGTAGTTGAAAATCCGTAGCAATGACTGTAACTGTGTTACATAAAGTTATTTATACAACAAAGTAACAAATTTGGTGGCGGTTATGTAATAGTTACTCTTCCTGTCTCAGTAAGTTTTACTTTGGTGCTAGTAGGATTATTTTTTAATATTATAATGTCGAAAATGGTACTGCTTTTTAAAAGCAGTACAAAATTGAAATATAAGCAGCATTTTTAAGAGTTTGAGAGAAATATTTTCATAAATTTGCAAATAAATAAGACAAAATTGCAATATTTTTACTTTTTTCAACTATTTTTTTCCTGAATTTTTACTAAGTATATTTTTAATTGCATAGATATATGATTTATTTGATGAAACTAAAACTACAAAAGCTTATAAATAAAATATGTATAATATTAAATAAAACTTTATTCATTTATTTTACTTTATTCATACTTTGTAGGGTGCAGGATAGGAACGGTGCTGTTAAATATTTATTCTGTAGAAAATATTGTCTATTGATATTATTCGTGAGTGTGTCGGGATATCGTGGATTAGTCCTGTGAAAGCGTATTAAAACGTCCTGTTACATTCACGTTTCCATTACGTAAATATCGAAATTCCCCTTTCAAAAAAACCTGGTAATATGTAGGAATGTCGAATTCGACAGATAATTTGATTTTCAGGTGCGCTTGCGGTAACCATACGTGTTCTAGTGGAATGGAGGGAAGCTAATGGACCGGGAACTTGAGAGGAAATCAATAAGGGATATATTAATTACATAAGCGGCCCCGTTTCGCCATATAAATCAGTTAAAAATGTTCGGGTTACAGATTTCGGTTTTATTATTAAAACCTTTATATGAAACATAAAATATGAGTCAGTATAATGGTGTATTTGATTAATTTTATATTTTAGCTGGTATATCATCTAATACAGAATATGGTTTATTGATGTTGATTGAATATACCATCGAACGTCTACTACTATTAACAGTAAACTTTTATACAGGGTGGTACATAGCTCATAACTTACTATTGGAATCTAGGAAACCGTAAAATATATAGAATGGCTCAAGTTAGAAAAAAATTTCACCCAGCACTCTCAAAGCTGCATCTGTAGCATAGTCAACATGTGTAGAAAAGTTTAGTTTACAATCAAATACCACTCCTAAATCTTTTATGATTAAATTTACGGGTGTAAGTTACTATTCTTCATTTATTTGCATTTAAATTAAGATAATTGTTATTACAATACTTATTTAGTTCACATAATTGTCTTTGTAATATTGTGCAGTCATATCATTAATCATAGAAAACATATTTAAATCATCTGTGAATAATAGTTTCTCACAATGTATTACATTACCAATGCCATTAATAAATAGTACAAAATAGACCCAGATTTGAACCCTGTGGTACACCAGAATTAACTAAAAGAAAGCTTTTGATTTATGACCAAAGTACGCAACAAATTGCTTTCTGTTATAAAGATAAGATCTAAAAAAAGACGTGTATGAGGGTAAAATCCAAGTACCTTTTTATGCATAAGAAGTTCATGATCAATGCGGTCAAAGGGTTTTATAAAACCAATATATATGACATCCATCTGCCTTTGATTATCAAGTTCATCGGCGATATACTGGGTTACGCTACACAAATTCTAAGTTCAAAATATCAATAAAATATATTGTATTTTGAGATATCGCAGAAAAATTATTTCTACTATCTCCCCTTAAAAAAGTATATTATCTTTTATTTCTAGTTTATTAAGCGACTCGAAAAAATCAGAAAAGAAGATAGAAGTAGGAAGTAAAGCTTAAAGTTTGAAAAATTAAAATGTGTTAGTTAGTTATTTTTTAAGCTTTTGGCACACGATTTGGATTAAATCTATGTATTATAAACATAAACTCGTCAATGTTTGTCACTCTAATAAAAAGTGAAGATGTAAAATCTGTTCCATAAAATAAATCATTTATATTTACAGCTATTATATTTTAAATTTTTATGCTTTTGAAAAGCAAACGGGATATCTAAGTTCCGAAAAAAATGTGTAGTACATATAAGTACTTAAAGGAATGTTTTTTATAAAATGAAATTACCTTTCATAATTGGCAGGTTTAGTTAAAAAAATGAAAAAATTATTCTCAACTAACTAGAAGTTTTTTTGTCTTTATCCTCAGAAACATCGATAAAGACAAAAAGAAACAACTGTTGTATCAAACTGAATAAGTATAAACAATGAAATGAGACATAACTAGAAGTTTAATAAATAATTTTTAATAAACTTCCAGACCACCAAAAGTAATTTTGAAGACGTTCATTTTTGTTCATAATAGAATAACTATAGGTCATCAAAATTATAGTCATTTACTAGTATGTCCAAACTAGTATATCTAGAGAGAGAGTAGAGGAGACTTATGGTTGATTCTGCAATAGATGGAAATAATGGACCAATCCTGGGCTCCTTTTTCGAGAAAATAACAATGGTGAAAACTGCATCTCTCTCTTATCGTTTTCGAGTTAAAGGGCATATTTCGATATTACTCAATTCTGCAAATATCTTGTAGTTCGAAAACGATAAGAGATAATGAGATGTAGTTTTTGCCATTGTTATTTTCGCGAAAAACGAGCCCTAGACTGATGCATGGAATTTGCTCTAACTATGACAGAACCACACATAACCCCCCTCAAAAACATGCCAATTTGATCTACCCGTACACTACTATTATTTTTTTATATACATCTCTCTGAGTTTTTAAGATATCGGGATAAGGATTTTTAAATTTAACAACATATACGTATTTGATTTTTTATATAAAAAAATGTAATATTTAGTTGTATACTTTATGGTATCTTCAAACTACAGTTGCTAATATTAAATGTTATACAGGGTGCGCCAACTAAAACGAAACAGAGCTGTTTTCTCGGTCGATAAAAAAGTTATGCAAAAATGCTCGAACTCGTCAGCATTAATGTGGAGGGGGAAGGTTTTTTATTAGGAATTGATGATGATTTTCTGCACCCCTAGGCAGGGATAAACCACCCCTAAAATTTTAAATGGAAAGAAGTGCCGAGTGATACATCAAATTAAAGATTTTTTGAAGGGCTTTATGGTGATACTAAAATTTCTTACTTTGAAACAATCGCTGATGAGTAAATCGATTTATTTCGTTATGAATACTACAAATACATAACGCACAAATTCACCTAATCAATTGTTCAAGATGCTGTCCGTTAACTTCCTGACTGTGAAATAAGCTTGCTTCGAATCGCTGTCGTACCTTCTCGAGTATTTCAGGGGTTATTTGGCGCCATTCATTATCAATACGTTCTCGCAAAACTTCTTATGTCCCTGGAGGAGTAGAGTACACTTTCGACTTGAAATGACCCCATAAGAAGAAATCTAATTGAGTCAAATCTGGAGACCTTGCAGGCTATTCAATTGGACACCTTCTCCCAATCCAATGACCAGGAAATGTTCATTTAGAAATTGCCATCTTGTTGGAATGTGAATAGATTTTCTGAATAGTCCGGATTATTTTCCACAAGATCTACTAATTGGGGATAAGCGAAGTCTTCCAGCAACTGAAGATAAGTTTGGCCAGTCAGATTTCCGGGAACAAAATATGGTCCGATGATGTTATCCCCAAAAATACCCGCCCAAACGTATACTTTTGAGGATGTTGTGTATGCGCTTTGTGGAAAATATGTGGGTTAATATCTAACCAATATCTACAGTTGTGACGATTAACAATGCCATTTAAAGAAAAACTTGCTTCATCCATAAAGCAAATATTGAAAATAAAATTCTGATTTTCAGTGGCTCGTTGGCTTATGAGTTCGCATAATTGTACTCGGCGCACAGTGGCGCAAAACGCCACTGTGCCACTCAAATTACTGTACACCCCTTAGGGTTGGGCCGTTTGAGGTGATTTTTTTTTTAATGTTCGTCATAAAATTCCGTATCGATCCTTCTTTCCCAATTTTTGCTTTGGGTCTTCATTTTCGCGGAATTTGGCTCCAAAAATGGGTTTGCATGGAAAAAACTAGATTTTTCGCACATAAATGACCCTACGGAACACGAGATTGAGATTTTGCCGGACTTTTTTATGGGGGAATGCTCGTCTTGGAAAGCCCTACAAGACTGTCTTAGACTTAGATTTCGGCGGTCAAAATCGTCTTCGTTTAATTCTTGGACAAGTTTAATTTTGTAGGAGTGAAATTTGTGTGATTTTAAAATTCTGCGAATGCTGATTGCGCTTATTCCAGTGGAAGTCGACAACTGCCTTGTACTGGTTGTTGGTTCTAATACCATTTGTCTTAAAACTCCTACCTTCACCGCTTCATTTCTGACCAGGCGTCCACGATCCTTTTTTACGTTAAGAATTGAACCAGTTTCTCTAAACTTCGGTATTGATTCCAGCACATACTTTCGACTGACATGCTTGTCCCCATAATGTTGACAACATTAGCTGCTTGGTTCGCACATTTTCCATTTACAAAAAATAATTCAATAATTTTCACTCTCTCTGCAGTCGAATAAACCATTTTTAACGATTAACACAGACGATAAATTACCAGATCGCCTGAGACTGACAAATCAAATGGGTTTAATATTCAATGTTTTCGATACTTCCAGGCAAAAACGTGTTGCTAAGGATTGTATTTTCATTATAGCAAAAAACATTAAACTTTGTCCATTTTGATTTATTTATCAAAAATGATTAAATCGTGTCTAACTTCAACAGAGAAAAAGAAAGAATGTTAATTTGATCATAGTATTTTTTTTTTCATAATTCATAAAACCCATTATTATTACCTAACAAAATACATGATTTTAGCATCAAGTTTGATTTATAAAGAAATAATCGACTTACTCATCAGTGGTTGTTCCAAAGTAAGAAATTTTGGTATCACCATAAAGCCCTTCAAAAAACTTTTAATTTGATGTATCACTCGACTCCTTTTCCCATTTAAAATTTTAAGGGGCGGTTTATCCCCTGTCTAAAGGGTGAAGAAAATCATCGTCAATTTCTAATAAAAAACCTTCTCCTCCACATTAAAGTTGACGTGTTCGAGCATTTTTGCATAACTTTCTTATCGACCGAGAAAACAGATCTATTTCGTTTTAGTTGGCGCACCCTGTATATAGTAGTATATCTTTTTAAAATACTGATTTATCAATTTATTTATAAGACGTCATTGCATAGTTTTCCAAGTAGAAAATAGGAAGTGAACTTATAACTCGTCTCCAAGACAGCCTTTAGATGATAGCTGTTTCATCCTTCAAATTCAAGCACGATATAACAGTCGCATCCTATGGGAAATCAGACACCGTAATGCTGTGTAATTAACAGATGAAATCTCCTCTTGCATATTATCTACATGCTGGCAAGTATCGTCGTAGGCGACGAAAGCAACTGTTGTGCCTGCACTTTGCTCTTGACCACCGCTATCATTCGTTGCCCCAACATAAAAGCTTGTCGCAATGTTTGTGAAGAGACATAAATGTAACAAGATATGTCTGTTTTATTACCTAATTTATTTACAGTGCTGTGTGTCCTTACACAATGTATGTTCGTTCCACTTTCCAATGTTTTCATGAACATTACGTACGAGCGTGTCGCAGTAGTTCAAAAAATATGTAATAGTATTTTAGGTGTTCACTGATTAATTAGAGTGAGACATTGGATATTTCCAGGAAGTTCCATACTTTAAGACTTATTGAAGATCGGTCTTGATTGTGTACCGTAACTGCTATTCATTCTTTATATGATGAAGTCATTAAATGCATTGATACTGGTGAATGCCCAAACGGGATTTTTTGTGTATAAGTCGTGCGTTTGACTGTTAATCATGATATTTTAATTAACAAACTTTATGATTATGGTATGGTGTTGCATTAGATTGGTTAACTAATTTTATGAAATTTCGAAAAAAATATGTTTTCATACAATATGCCATATCAAATGCTGTGAATGTAATCAATTTTGATTCTTATTTAGTTGAAATGGGAGTACTGTAAGTATCAGTTTTGGGTCCTGTACTTGTTATTGTTTATATTAGATTACAATAAGATGTATTGGATAAAAAAAAGCTTTTACGATATACGCCGACGATTTATCTCTAAGTAACTTGTTTGACAATTTTAATACTAATATTGATAGAACTATACAAAATATCTGTGCTTGGTTTAGTCAAAACTGTTTATACTTGAATCCCGATAAAACACAAAAATATGTGATGATATATCAGTAAACATTAATAAATACCATTGAGAGCATTAGTAGTGTAAAATTAAGGATTTATTTTGATGCAACCCTTAATTGGAAAGTTCATTGTAATTATCAAGTTTCTACTTTCATATTTCTTATTTAGAAATATGAAAACGGTTTTAACTAGAAAATAGTTAATAAATTTTTACTACGCACAGGTTGAATCTCTCCTTCGTAATGGCGTCTGTTTTTGGGATGATTCCACCCTTCCACATAATGTTTTTATTGCATAAAAAAGTATTCTGCATTCTGTGGATGGTGTACCCAGTAAACACACATGTAGAGACATTTTTAAAAATTATGACATTTTAACTTTGATGTCGTTGTTTATATTTGAAATGTTTTTTTATTTTAAAAAATTGGCATCCGTGTACCATTTTCCAAGATGTCAATTGTCCGTGAAACCCCAAATTATTTGGGAAACCGGCCATGGGCGTGGTAATACTTCGTTTCAGGTAATTATCGGGTAACACTAATACGCTAATACTAACAGGTAATGGGTGTACATTTGTATATTTTACTGGATACATCATAGGGCAGGAGCGTATTGTGACAGATCAATCCAGTCTTAGAGCTGAATATACGAAGACGTGCTAGTGCAGTAGAGTAATATTCGACTTGTGTTTAGTGACTATTCTGCCAGTGGATATAATATTGTTTGGGTAAAATGTCAGTCAGCCAGTCGCAGTCAGTAGGTTGATTTGTCTTACGCATAGTACAACACTGTGGTCGTAATTAAAGAACTAATTGATTCACTTCAACAATATTAATATTTCTAAAAGGTGCCGCATGAATCTATACTGTTATTTTTGGGTAAACATTTTTTGCTTGTAATATCCTGTAGAAAAATAAAGTTTATGGCATCGTGCAGAAGTGGCGCACAGTTGCCTTCAGGACGTATGTATGTGATAACATACGGCTACCGGCTACTACATTAATACTTAAATGCATTAATATTACAGATTGCAAATTTATAACTCTAAGAATTAAAGTTTAGGTAAACTACGAAGTTTCATACAAATGCAGACATTTTACTTCACAATGCATATCTATTAAAAAAATGTATTGTGAAGTATTATATAACACTGCAAATTTATTACTGTAAGAATTAACAAAGCAGGTGACATAATAATTTATTAATCGGTACCATTAAATAAGAGAAATATATAAGAAATTCTCAAGGAAAGAAATAAATTACATTTTACAACACCTATTTGAATACAGCAAATTCAACTGCTTTTGCCGCTATTGTTATTAATTGTTAATAGAATTAAATTGTGGTTTTGATTAGTGAAACAGTTTGACATACATACATGATTTAACAAGATTTTGGGTCCGTCTTACCCAATGTCTACAAACTAATACAAATAATTCTGCTTCTTGTCCGTTTTGAACGTAAGTTATTGGCAGCTGCTATGATGCGTTCGTGTAAATCATCAATAGTGTCCACTTCGGTAGAAATGTACAATATACAGTTTTTAAATATCCCCACAAAAATAAGTCCCAATGATTTCAAGTAAGGAGATCGTGGCGACCATGGTACCGATCTTCCTGTTATTAATGCTTGGACATACTGTACATGGTACGGATATAATTTAGCTTCGTGTATGATACGCCACACTGCTGCAAAACGTCGTGGATGCCCTGGATTTCCATCTTTTCCACGATACTTGCACTCACTGCACATCAGTATTTTTACTTCACCATAAATTAAAACGACATCTATCAATTGCGAACTGCTATAATCGTAAGCCATTTTTGATGCTTGAAAAACTTGCATCACAAAAAAGTTAATACGATAAGTAATCGAATCTTTGAAATCGCCTGGCTAGAGACGGCACTAGCCCAGCGATTTAACGGTTGAAACTACTGCTACTTCAACAATTTTTTTCTCGGAAAGTATAAGGATTTTACAATATTGACTCCATTTCTCATGACGCATCTATTCCTATTTTTTTTTAGGTAAGTTCAGAATCACCTTGTATAATATGTGGTCTGTGGCTGACACTTGTGGTTCTATCAGAGGTTAATAAGCGTTTTAACTCTTGAGGAAACTTATTTAACATTTCTTACAGAGGTATTTTGCTTAGTGGGATAAATCAATTTTTTACGCAATAGCAAATACTATGGATAGTAAATACTATGAACACTGCACATTTAAAAAATTACAGGGTCATCCCAAGACACGTACCCCAAAGTGTAATTGCGCAGAATATAAGTCTCACCCCTCTGGGACTGTAACCAGCGGCCGACGACTCTGATAACAGCAAGCGCGATGCGTCCTTCCCGTTGCGCGTTGTAAAATATACAGCGACGGAAGAGATAGTGGGTTTGAACCCTTGTCGAAATTCAGCAACTGGATATATAGGGTGCTCGCCAGCCCAATACATTCATCAATAAATAAGATCCCCAGGCCAAGTAGTAAGTGGAAACGATGACTATTTGATTCACAGACGGTCAGGGAAACCCTTAAACTGATTGGACATTTAGGTTAGATTACTTTGCACGGATTGTTCCCGCTTGGTTCGGTAGAGGGAAAAGGATGTAATTCCTTCTCTCATGATTTTTATCTTTATAATTAACTGCTGTTATTTAAAACTTGATCGTCTTTCTACCTTTTTTTATCAGTTTTGAACGATTACTAAATACTTTTGGCTCCTAAAAAATAGTTAAATGAACGCATCAACACAATTGTAATTTTATAATTTACTTAGTGTTTTTTTAAGTAATCCGATAATACAAAATAAAACATTTATATTTAGTTTTATGGTTTTATTAACTAGCATGAAATAAAATAACAAAGATATTTTTGCTACTGAAAGAAAAGTGGCAGCACTTGGAAGATACCTCAGTTTTGAATGAGTATTAATAAATACTTTTAGCTGCAGCTATAGTCCATCTAAAAATGGTTAAATGACTAAGTGAACCCATCAATTAAACCGAAATTTGCTATTAATTAGAAAATATTTTAATTTTACCATTGATTTAGTGTTTGCATTAGTAGTGCAATAACACAAAATAAAATATCCATATTTAGTTTGTATTATATTTAGTTTTATTAACTAGCATATAATAAAATAACAAAGACAATTTTACTACTGAATGAAGAGTATTAATTGCCATCAGTACTTCGAAGGTACGTCAGTTTTTAACAACTATGAGTTTTAGCTGCATCTATAGTACATCTAAAAATGATTAAATTACCCAGTTAACTTACCAACACACTTGTAATTTATTTCAATTTCCTAAATTTCTCAAAAATTATAAAATATGTTAATTTATCATTTATTTAGTGTACTAATACAAAATAAAAGATTCACATATTTAGTTTATATTATATTTAATTTTATTGTTTGATTGATTAGCATATAATAACATGACATACATTTTTGCTACTGAAAGACAATTGGCACTATTGCCAACAGTACTAAAAGGTACGTCAGTTTTCAACACATATTACTAAATACTTTTAGTTACAGTTATAGTCCATTTAAAAATTGTGACCTAGTGAATCCATCAACACAATTGTAATTCATATCTATTTCCAATTCCCATTCCCATTAATGTGTTAATTTTATCATTTATTTAGTGTTCCTTTAAGTTCAATAACACAAAGTAAAAGATCATATTTAATTTGTATAATAAAATAACAAAGACATTTTTGCTACGCAACGAAAAGTGGCGCTATTACCAACAGTACTTCGAAGGTACCTTGTTTATGTTTATTTTACAAATACATAATGTATAAGCTCTTTTTCTCGCACATTGCTCTGTTCTGGCGAGGTATATTTTACATTAGGGTAGATTGGCGTCGGTGTACGTTGTTTACGCGACCACAGACGTTCGGTAGTGTACGAATTTATATAGAGCAAGTGTTTCTCTGATTAAATATAAAGTAATGCTAAAGGATTTTTTTTAATACTGATCATTTGCAAAATTTTCCAAAAATTAACACTCTCTCATTTTTAAAAGGTAGTTTAACAAGAATATGATGGTGTTTGATTCATAGGGTTCACAAAAAGCTGTTCTCACCTAGAATATCCTTCTCAATCTAATAATAATTAGCTATTTCTGAGAAAGTTGTTTTTATTTTAAACTGCTGTATTATTCCAGACAAAATTAGTGTTACTAGAAACTACACTGTTGCCTATTAAAAGAGAAACGTACAAGTCACATTGAAATCGAATACCGATTACTTTTGTTTTTTGTTTAACTTGGTATTCTTTCCACTGAAATATAAAAATATGAATCATCATCATCATCAGTCATATTTGACAACTCTACTTAGTTTTGATAAAGAAAATAAAAGAGATATTATTTATGAAACAACATGTGTTTAATATTAGTGAAATTATTTACTTTCTCAATGTCATAAATTATTTATTTTAACTAAAACAAAATTTGTAAAATCAACCCCTTGACTAATCCATTAGACGCAAATTAGTTTAATATTACCAAAACAGTAATTCCTCTACGGCAATTTACGGTAATTTTGCAAATATCTTTTGAAATTTAGAATGGCAATTTACATCAAAATAAAACATTCTCAAATTAGTTCCTTATTTCACTTATATTGGAAACTTATACGTATATTTAATGTTTCCTTTGGTCCATAGTTTTAATTGTTTGGTTATATAAGATAATTTAAGGTAAAGAGAAATTGTTTATGGCATAGATGCAGATTGAAATGGAACTATTTAGGGTGTTTATTAAATAATAGATAGATTTACTATACTTCTTTGGAAAAAATAAGGTGATTTAAATCAACTTACCTTAGTACCATCTTGCTTCCTTAAAAAGTTATAGGCCTGAGAATGTAGTTTTCTTATTGAATTATTTTACGCTAATTTATTTATTTCTTGGGTAATCGTATTCAAATTTTGTAGATGAATGTTTTTTTTTTGTATCATACACTTTTTAGGGAGTTAGACTTTTGAAAAATGATTAGATATTTTGAAACGGCATTATATTAGCTGTACTTGAAACATTCACTAAATTGCATAATTTTAGGCAAACTGTTTGAGTTGTAAATTTATGAATTACTCTACAATATCAGGTATTTATTAAACAGTGGGCCATATTTTAAAGATAGCCTTCTTGGACGAAAATAAGGTGATTTAAGTTAACTTATCTCGGTACAACTTTTCTTCCTAAGGAAGTTATAGGTCTGACAAAGTATTTTAAACATTTTTTCTGGTCACTAATTCTGCGTATAATAGTTGTAATTCACTCGGGTGATTTACTCTCGTGAATTAGAGCTATTATTATATACTCGTTGAATAATATACTATGATACTAATTAGAAGCAGTTTACACTTTATTTATTTATTTTTTAATAATTAACATGTTCGTAATTTATCACTTATTTGAGCTTCAAACTTTTTGTGCAATAAAATATACTCGTATAAGTATAAGTAATAATAATAATAATAATAATTTTATTTGAGATATTTAATGTTCTGTTACCTTTAAATTTAAAATATATGGTTTACACAGTTTATGGAAATAACTACTAAGTATTTGTTGTATATGACAGCGGCGCCTGGTGAGATTTCAGGTATGTCATATCTCAATAACCAGACATGGGACACTTTTCAAACTTTAGCATATAAGTACTGTGGCTATATAGACAACTTTTGTAGAAGGAGAACCTTTTTGCAGTTTGCGAAAAAAAGTTAAAAAAAAAATCGGTACCTCACCTAGGAATTTCCAGATTGGCTTTTTCAATTTTAGTGAACTACTTTTTTCATAAATTAGATGTAATTTTATCGAGGTATTTAAAATTTGATTAAAAAATAATAATATTTGTAGAATTTATAGCGTTTTGAATATTTTTTATAAACTATTCTAATAGATTATAAATTTCCTTTTTACGGTCCATGTACATTTGATCACATCTGACAATATGAGGTATATCCTATCTTCTGTCCACATATTTCACAACTTCTGCCCTTAAATTATTAAGCCCCTTTTTTCGGCGACGTCTATCTGAAAATGACCCTTGACCAGACTAGCCGATTTATTAACATAGATATGAGTCGGGTGCATTTGGGTTTCAATTCATCATATTTCTGTCTAGAATCCTATCCTTCAGTTCGTCACCGAGTCTCGCTTGTCTCAGCGAGGCCTCCACCTCGCTCCTCGTTATTCAATTTACATGCAAATGCGCCTACCTCAGGCGCCATTTCCTTTTTCCTGCAACTTTCGACTAGCGTCAGACATTGACAGATTTTAAACTGGATTCGTTCGAATCAGCTTAATATACTGGTGGATAATTATTACACAGGAGAAAGGAAGGGAGATAAATACAATTTTATTTCGTTCACTTGCGAATTTCCTCCCCGTTTTTATTTATGGTCGCAATCGGTTTGAAAATATTGAACTAGGTTATTTATTTATTTGATCTATACTGTTCTACAAGTTTTAACCCAAGTACAGAGCAGGAGGGTGCAGAATATAAAAATATCTGAATATATGTTAAAGAACACAATGGTAAAACAAACAAAAATCATCCAATAGTAACTATTTAAATTACTTAAAATATGATTTAAGATCACCGTATTCATGAAATAGAATTTTCTATAAATATAATTAATTTTAGATATTTAAGAACTGAATAATAGAGAGTTTAGCAAATAAGAGTGTCACGGGTTTCCTAACCCGACTTTTCTTTTACCAGAAAACAAAAAGTTAATTTTTACTGATATTTAAACTAAACACTATTTAATTAATCACTATCTAAATCGCTCTGAATTCTAATTAATTTCTACGAAATATCCAAATAATATCTCTCTAATTCAAGACTGACTGATTCGGCCGTTTATTCTTCTTTTATAGACCAAACGAATATTCCAGGTATTTTCTAGCAGCTCTAGATCCATTTCTCGAACAATTTTCGTCAATCCTCAATTTTTCAGTCGCGCCTCGATACACGACATTATTTTTGTTTGTTTACCAGAATCGCGTAGGGGCGATCAGGGCAATCTAGTGTTTTGCGATACCGCAGTCGTCGAATTGGGTGCGAACGGGGCAAATTATGTGACAATAACAATGTGATCTCATGATCTGTGAATATTCAAAGATACCGAAGGAAAACGATTATACAGGGTGTCGTCTAACGAATCTTACATACTCCAAGGGTATAATCTAGAATCCAAATGGTGTCGATTTAACCAAACTTGTATAACGTCGCCGTTTTTCTCGCCGTTAAAATAATCAAATTTGTGGTGTCTTTTAGGTACAGAAATTTCGAAAAATAGAACACGTAGAACAAAAATATCAAAAATAAAATTCATGATGTTTGTCTATCCACTTTTACTATATAAATTCCTATCAAATAAAATAATAACTTTTAAAAAGCGTTTGTAAGACACATTATTTTGCTTTTATAACCCCACATTTTAACAATTATTTTCACCTACTTATAAACAAAAGTGAAAAATCTTATATGCAGAACCATGTAAGTAGGTATATTATAAAAATATTTACATCTACTGTTGAATTTATAGAAAAAATGTATTTTGAAAGATTCCTGTATCTAAAGATTTGTTGGTTAGACAGCTTTCTGTAGTTATATATTAATTTACTTCACTACCTTTGAATATTCGCAGGTGGCATGAAATAGCATTCCTGCTAATTGTTAAACTCTATATTATTTAGTTCTTAAATATCTAAAATTACTTACGAGGTGTGGCAATTAAGTTCCGGGAAAATGTTATTATCGACCTTCACTTTAATAGTCTCCCTCTAACTCTACACAACGATTCTAACGTTGCTCCCACGATCGGAAGCACCCTTGGTAATCCTCCGCAGTTAACCCGTTCAGCACCGCGGTTGTACTTTCTTTGACCTCCTGTACTCCGCCATGAGAGATCCCTTGAGGTGCGACTTCATCTTGGGGAATAGAAAAAAATTGCAGGTGGCAATATCTGGTCTATAGGGTGGGTGCAGTAACGTTGAAATGCCTTTTTTACCAAAAGCTCTTGCACAATGAACGAGGAATGGGCTGGTGCGTTGTCGTGGTACAAGATCCAGCCGTTTTCGGCGAATTCGGGTCGTACACGGAAAACGCGGTTCTGCAGCCGTTCCAGGACGCCAACATAGAACTATCCAGTCACTGTCTGGCCGACAGGAACATATTCATAATGAATGATGCCGTGGATATCGAAAAGAACGATCAACATTGCCTTCAGTCGTGACTTGTACATCGTCGCTTTCGTTGACCGCTGTTCACTCTTCTCCATCCACTGCTGACTTTGTTTGGGTCTCGGGTTTATACTCAAATATCCAGGTCTCATGTCCAGTGACTACCCGACTCATTCAGTCTCTACCGTCGCTCCGAATACGGGACAACAAATCCTCGCAGATCGATTTTCTTTCTGTTCACGGGTGAGAACTTTTGGCACCATCTTTGTGCAAATCTTTCGCATATTTAAATTTTCGTGTAACATCTTGCGAACGGTTTCTTTGTTGACATTTAACTCGTCAGACAACGCACGAATGCTAAGGCACCGGTCAGACGTGATTAGTGCACGCAAACGGTCAACATGCGCGTCAATACGAGAGGTGACGGCACTTATTTTCACGACGCCACTAAAAAAGTTACTTCCAAAAATACACATAAAACACAAACCAAACGTGCTATTGACTTCAACCTTGGACTGAAACAATAAAAGGAAGGTCCCTCCTCTCTAGAAAAAATGTTGACGAACGATGTAGTGTTGCCAGTTTCCGAGTTATAACTAAATTGCTACACCTCGTATATTTGTAGAAAATATTATTTCAAGAATACGGCGTCCTTAATTGAAAAATGTCGCAAAAAAAACTTACACGGTGTTAAGGTTTCTTTTTTATTTCTTCTTTTCTTCTTAACTCAGAACCGAGTTAACGAATTTGAGGAAAATTTGCTGTTGCTTAGTTTCTCTTCATGAAGTAGGGCAGGCATTCATTTTACTACAATCCTTTATGAATATTCTTCTGTAACTTTTTTGTATGTTTAAACACAATTGTCAGAAAATTTTATTCTACACAAAAAATGTATACCTACCGAAATTATGCTGAGATTTGATAATAGAAAATTGCAGATCAGTGAATAAGGTGTTAATTTTAGAAGACCTTTTGTACCTACGTAAAAGTGTAGTAAGATTTGAATATAGTATGTGTAGCTGGGGTAATTTATGATGCATACAACAAGAGAGCATCACATTAATAATTTTATTTTTAATAGAATAACAATATGTTTTGTTTGTATCTAATAAACATGTACATACTATTTACTATACATTTTTTTATTAAATGGTTTGTTTAAATAACTTTACAATAAAACTGTTATATGGAGATACAAACATGAACAAGATTGTGATATTGATAAGATTGTGGTACAAAAAAATTTAGATTGATTAGAGTCAAACATTAAAAATTGGAACCAGAGACAAACCTTTCAGAACTTTTGCCACACCTCGTATATTGATTTTTGCCAATAATGATTTGTTTATGTATATACTTCTTAACCGCGAACAACTGTTTGCTCCCAAATGTTTACACTGCCATTATTTTTACCCAGTGACCTCGAAGGATTAATTCCATTAAACGACGGGTTAGAAACCAGCAAGGTACACAGACATAGTTTCACACATATTGACATACCAAAGAGTCGACAAACAAGGTCTGCAAGTGAATTAATACCTACAATTTTGTTGCCTCTATTACAATCTATCCTTTAACAAAATTAAATGAATGAATAAGATAATTTTTGTGGAAAAAAGTTGTACAATAAAAAAATATTACTAGTGGGCTAGTAAACAGTTTAGAATAATGTTTTCACAAATCAACTCATTTGATTTTTAAAACGAGTCCTTACCCAATGTTTGTTGAAATAATAACTCAATTCGTTCATTCAGTTATTTGCTATCTCAAGTATCATTATAGTAACGAAAATTGATACCGCAACTTCAATCAAGCGGTTCTTACATAGTAATCATTAAATCAACACCATATAGCAAAAATAATTCCAATTTATGTTAGCATAGTTGTAAGAACGTAATCCTAACCATTGAAAATCACTCCATAGTTCTGTAATTTTTGGTGGGGCCGTTTGATGCCTGAAACGTTATGAAAGTAACCACCTTAAAGTTGGCCAAACTTTAAAGTAGATATTAAAGGTAACGGCAACCAATTCATATCACCTACATATGACTTAGAAGTGACAGTAACTTAAAAGTGTTTGTGATAGTGTTGACGACGTATTGGGAACCTTTAACAAACCCGTCATGTGATGGCATTTGATTATACAATTGTGGCAGTTGTGTTATGGATGAAGCAATAACGTGGCGATTTTATTGCTTCATCCATAAGTGATTTCTTTATTTTGCATGGGATCAAAGTTCCTACAAAGTTGCTACTACCTTCAAAATCTACTGTGGAGTAACCTTTACCCAATAGTCACCTTATTAATACTAGTTAATTGGCTCTTTTCTTTTGTTAAAATATTAATTCACTGAAAATTCTGCACCCAATTTATTTATTTAGGGTATGGCATTTTTTTTATCTTAACTATACATGTTTGTTTGTGTCTGTCTAATGGACACTGAAGGCATACTTATAATAATATATACTTAATCAATGTTTCGTATTTGGATGGCAGAAAGATATAACTCATTAAATAGATTGTAATCTATCTAATAAAGTTAATGGTAGTATACGTGGATATAGAACAATATTGTAAAATTTCACAGAAATTTATGCTGGAGCTGTTGTTTTTACTGTCATATGCAGGTGTTTTGTAGCTACACCATAAATACTGACAAAATTACCAATAATTATTCTAACAACACAAGCTATTGCCATATGTATATCGATGTTTAAGTAATTACGTAAATTGTAGTGCTTTTTTATTGATACATTCACCATTTTTAGTAAATTAAAATGGCGGCCTATATTCTAAGTTATTATACCTAATGGACAATTTACTGTAGACAACTGAATTCATTAATATATATGACCTTTTACTACATGTCTTTAAAGTTAACCTACATGTGTTTAACATCGCGTATAGTGTTACAATGATATACAAATGAATGTTTTGTAAAAGACTACAAATTACTTTTTTGTCATAGATACAATAAAAAAGAAACATTTAATTAATTTTGTTTCTCTGTTTTAAGATATTGTAGAGAAAAATGTGCAGTTTAGTAAAACAGGAAATTGAGTTTTAGTTTATTAACAGTATCCTATTTCATTTAAAGTTAAACTAGTTAGGTAAATACTAAGAACATTTTAATTTTGACAGTTTTTGTATAATAATTTTTTTTATATTTTAGCTTTTACTGCGTAGAAAACTGATTACTGTTGTAAAATTTACAAACCTATATTCGAAAAATTGAAGTAAACGTCAAAAATACAGTCATGAAACAGAATGAAACATATTATAAGGCGGTTATAATAACTATTTCGATTATACATGCCACTAACAAGTTTCAACTGAAAATTGAATTTTTAAAGCAAATGACACTCCTATAATTAATTTATTTTGCACAAAATTGTTTGTAATGATATCACAATGTAACAATCATGTGACAATACTAAATCAAACAACAGAAGTATACATGAGATAGTGCTAATAAAAATTTCTTACGGCGCAAAAACAAAACGACGTGGTAAAATACTTTCTAGTACATATTTCTACAATATACGTATGCTGCTTACATAATATTACATTACCTATTAAATTTTCTGGCTGATCCTCTTATCCCATCTGAGATAATATTAAGTAATTTTTTTATATAATGTTTTTCGTTTCATTATTACTCATTTTACATAACTGCAATAAAATTCTAATTTACTATTTTCTGGAAATTAATAACTATAGATACTATTGTAATCCAAAAATATAATTGGTTATTAAAACAAGTTCACACACGATTGTGTTGGAATAACACAATTTGTTGAGTAATGTTCACTTGGTTATTTGTTAGTCAAGTAAATTTTTCATGGGCAACATTGAATAACTTTTAGCTTGCTAAACTGTTATTAGAAACACTAATATATTACATTGTTCTTTCCCAATATGTATATAATTTAAATCAATAGTGAGTAAAGTTCTTCCAAGAAATTCGACTTTTATAAATTATTGGAACCAACTTGCCCTAAAATATTTTGCCGAATCTTCATAATCTTCCTTCCCGATCTGCAAATAGGTGTTAACGATCATGACCCATTGTGAAAAACTTTATGAAATTAGGGCTTTTTTTATATCGCTTAGTTCAAATGAGATTTTTCAAGTTTATCTATCTATATGTATGTAGGTACCTACTTATTATCTGGTTATCTTATCTTATTATGTATGTTATAACGATGCTTCTTATAATATAATAATTAATTAAAAATTAATGTTGATATATTCTTATTTTACATTGCGCAAGATATGCTTTCTGCATTATATGTACTATGAAATTTTAATAAATACAATATAAATTAACAGCTAGTTAATTATATCTAACCCTGCTTGCTTCTCGCTTTGACAGATAAGCACGGTTACAGAGTTGGTGGGAGCTTGTTGTAGGTTTGTGACGTCAGACCAGTTAGAAATTGTTTTGCGGATCTCCCTAAAATCAGAATGTTAAATTGGTAATTATAGGTGTTACATATTTTTGTTTTCAAAAATCTCATACAGATATGTTGTATGAAGTCATAAGTGTTTTACAACTAAAATTAATTAGTTATATACCTAGCATACGAGGTATACATTCCCATATCACCCCAGACATTTATAGTGTCAGCTGTCGTAGCAGCGGGCAAAATGGATCTTTTCACGCCCGCTGCCATAAGAACCCAAAAATAATGATGCTTGGGTTGTTATGGATATGTTTGAAAATATCTAGTATCAGTCATAACCACAAATCAAGAAACGTCAAAGCTATGACCTTTGATAGTTTTTATTTAGTAACTATTCAGTCAAATATAAACCACTGTATGCACCATGCAGAGACTAGGATGATTATGCCCTTAGATGTGTAACCGTCGCCTGCGGGCATAATCATCCCTGTATCTCCCTTGGTACATAAATAACTCGTTTTGTTTGTCGTATTGCTCGTTTGTCAGAGCCCACCTAGCTTGATGACACAGAAATTTTATTTTACTCCATACTTTTTTGCACCTAAACTAATTTGAAAAAGTATGTTATGTCGGTGAAAGTACAGTATTTTTCGGTAACAGAATTCCAACTATTCTCCGGTACCTGTTCGTCTCCACCCTACTAAGAAAGACGTAATATCTACACCAAAGTTATTTTTGCACAATATGTTCTCACATCCACATATACTGATTTCTTTAACTAAAAATTGTGTTGATAAGCAAATTACTTTCATTAAAGTTTTAAATTATCTCAGAATTCAACACAAAATAATTTTTGAATTTATACAATGATATATTTTACTTTATATGTTATTTATTAATCCCAGTTGTCGTACCCAAGGAAGAATTATTTTGTGCCCGTTTCATCCTCAACGCCTTGACGTACCATGCACAGTATTATTTTATTATATAAAATTATCCATTTTAAAATTGGATGTGAATATATTACTAAAAATTTATTATTTAGAGTTCGCAGATTGAACTATAGGAATTGTGATTTGTTTATGTTATCCTTTGCCCGTAGAAATATGTTGCTGAAGTCGCCTTTGTATCAAATGCTGTACAATAATAACAATATGGATGGTTTCGGCATTAACTTTTGTGATGTGCGTGATATAAAAAAATATTTTCAATAGATGCATGTATATTCTTGTTTCTTTTTATTTCTTTTTATTTGTTTTGAAATTTTTATTTGTTTTTTAATTCATTTGTTATTTTTATATTATTTGACAATTTAACTTTCAGGTTCATTATTTCTTATTTTTACTAGTTTTTAAACTGTTTTAATATGTTTAGACTTTTATTTTACTTATATTCATTTTATGTAATCGATTTTTAATATGTAGATATATTTTCATTTTTTGTCTCTCTTATGTAATTTTCTTGTTTAGCTACTTATCCTTTAAGTGGGTTATCCCCGTTGGATATTTTAAGAGTAAATAAATAAATAAATTAAATAAAGTAACGATACACTTTATTTTATACATTTTTAAAACATGGAGAATAAGCTGTCTTTTATTTAATCTAGGAACTGTAAAATTATTCTCTACCTTTAATACCCCTTCTGTGAGTATCTTCTCTGAAGTAACTTAATATTTATATCAAATAGAAGGTTCTCTCTGTATCGAGCTCCAATCGCCCGAGAACATGTTCAGATTTATCCGTATCAAATTCAGCGCTTCGCTGAATTTGTGGGATCAGGTGATTTGAATTCATACAAAACAAAAAAAAAGAGAGATGTGTTATATTTTGCTGATTTTATTCTTTGAAGTTTGGAAAACGTTTGATCTTGCCATGGAGTTTCATTTATTTTTTCCACAAACGTATATACTGGGTAATATTTATTTTTTGTCTGTTTCCAATTTTCTGTCCCTGCTTTGAAATCGGTGCGTTTATCGATACATTAGAAGGGTCATCGACAGTTAAATACACCATCAAACGAATATCCCAAATCACTGCAAACAATTAATAATTTATAAATTAGCAAATATGTTGTTTTGTTTTTTTTTTAGGGAATATGTATCATTTTTATCAAAGGGAATCGGCATCATACAATACATTATTGACCTTTTTGTGTTTTATTGGCTTGATGAGCAGAAATGCTTTTTCATTGTTGGATGTTCGGGATATTATTCCTTAATAAATAAAATTTTTATTTCATATCATACTGCACTTCGTGAAATAAAAATAAGTGTAGTTATAAAACTAATATTATTGTATTGTTTTCATTTATCATGCCTTATTCATCAGATAGATGTACAGTATGAGTGTTGTATATTCTATTCTACATGAATCTACGTTAAGGGTATCCTGAAATGATGCTTCAATATTCCGGGAGGAGAAAAGGTTACACGTCAAAATATTTTTTTTATGAATTTCATCTACAATTTTTTGTAAATCTACCGATTTTTTTCTATTTCTGTACACGTATCACTACAGTATTCCTCTGCATCCACTTTCTTCATTTGACGCATATCTTCCAACACCAAAGCTTAAACTCTTCTTGGTCTTCAAATAATGACTTAGAACTTTTTTGTTTAAGCATTTTTATAAATTTAAATAAAAAAAAATATTAGAAGAAATTCATAGAAAGAACTGACGCATCATCTCCGGACATCCTGTATATATGATGTAAATCTAATTTACTGTATTGATTCAGAAGTATATAATGTGGTGCTTACATATATTTGAAATAACTTGTATGTTTAGTGTGCTGGCTTTCGTGGCAGTTGTGGATGGTTGGCAAATTTCTGGACTGGTTGCCGCATCGTCAGTTTAGGTTTCTTGACATTTTCACAGACTCGTCTCGTCTTCAGAAGTAATCCGTTCGCGATTTCAAACTATAAATAATTTAAATAATTTCTTGGTTGAAATTAGTTCGATTTTTCTGGACCTCTTTTGCCTCTATTACACACTTACATAATATATGGTATATACATCTGTCGCTCTTGAAGTAGTCTTGGTAAAGATTGCTCCTATCATCCTCGAGATATTGTAAGATGGTATACAATTCAGTTTTCTGACGAAGGTGGCTTGTCAATACATCTTCAGTCTTCTGATAGTTCAGTTCAGTATTTCTGTTGGTATATTCATGTCGCCAGAGAGTGGGTTGTACTTGCTGCAGTTCTTCTGTCAAGTGTTCTAGTTCTCAAATGGTCGTAATGTGCTATTTGGTTTTATTTATTAAGAATATCTAAGAACGGAAGGGATTCGTTTTATTTCAAGTCTGTAGTATAGCCTTAAAAATTCATTAACTCAGATGGTCTAGCAATTCTATGCTGAGGCCATTTGATGAATGTCTCGTCAACATTTCTAAACCACCTCTTTGGTTTTAGATTTATGCTCACTTCAAAACCGCCTTTAAAAGGTTTCTATGTGAATATTTGCCAAGGTCTGGGAAAATAATGAACCAATAACTGCTCCTTGCATTTTATGAACGAACGGAATGAAACAACTAAGTGGCAAGCAACTTTTTAATTACCCACAACATCAAGCGATATACCATACTGGAGATACCATTGAAAGCCCCCGGACCCTATCTCCATTGACGATTTCGATATTTGCAACAGTGAAATTTCGGGAAACGAAGATTGATCTTGACTGTTTCCAATAAGTATTTTAGGTGCTTCAATGCTGATCGGGGCATTAGCCCGCAGGATAGTTGTCTCACCACATTCAGCTTTTGCAAGCCCTCTCATTTTGCAACTTAACGTTTTTGTGTTTATTCTTTAGTAACATTATTTTAGTGTGTACTATGAAGCATACCTTTTTATTTTATCTTGTACTATTAAACCTCTTAATAATATTAATTTTTTTCATAGTATCTATCGAAGCGTCTTTGTAATGATTGTTATTATTCCCAATTAAATATGTTGCCGGTCTCAATTATTTTCTTTTATCAATACTACTTATAATAGTAGGTTTATCACTTGCAAGCCATTTTTTTGTAAACTGTGGAATCAAAGAACAGAACAAAAAATAAGATAAGTTAAATATGAACCCGCTTATTAGATTTGAAATATCACGCACACAGGAATTCGGTCTTTTTGTTCTTGGGCAATGTTAATCAATGTCATAAACCGTGTGAGGAAATGAGTCCCAGGCCTCACGACAGAGACAAATGGTGTGGTGTCTCGTCTCCACTTTAGTCCCATCCTGAATCCTGATAGCACTTTAATGTTAATTATTACTAAGTTTTTCCATTGCCTGACTGCAGTTTAAGTGAATAATGAACGAGGGTTTTAGAGTGAATGGTTAAAAATCTTAAAATTCTCATCTGATCCTCGCTTTCCTCTTATTTAACGTCATTGTTGTGTAGAATAAAACATGGGTATGTGTCAACACCATTTTACAATGATTAATGCTTTGTGTATCTGTTAGCCTTAATGTATATTATCCCGCCGTATAATTTTCTACTGTGTTTACCTTCATGAATTGTATCCCAAAGAATAAATTTATTCGCTAGCAGCGGCGTATTTTTCCATGAGGGAAATCTGATTATCTTTATTGGAATTTTGATATCTTTAAGCTCAAAACAACCTTTTCTAGCATATATTTATACAGCACAAAAATTTGTTTTGTTTTGTTTAGCTATTATTTAGATAGGTCTAGATTAAATATTATTTTATTTTGTTATTTTTTTGCGTGTTTACTTCTCTCAGTTAAAGTAAAAAATGATTCAATTTTGCATAGGTCGTATTTTGATAAGGTAGGATTCTGCTTTAAAAATTTCTGCTCACATTTGTGTTGCAAGTTTTTTTTACAGTTGACTTTAATAATTGTAATAAAACCTCAGATTTGTTGCCAATAGAAAATGGTGTTCCACAAGGTTCAATTCTCGGTCCACTTATATAATATATATATATATATATATATATATATATATATATATATATATATATATATATATATATATATATATATATTATATACTAGCGAGTTTCAAAAAGTTCTTAAAACATGTAAATCGCATTTTTACGCCGACGACACTCAATTGTGTCATTCCTTTAAAGAAGCTGATATTGAACATGCTTGTAGTTTAATTAGTCAAGATTTAACAAATATTATTGAAATATCTAACACATTTTGTTTGTCTCTAAATGCTGCGAAATCCAAAATTATGTTGTTTGGTATGAAAAAAGCAAAGCAGAGATGTATAGGAAGAGTTAACATAACTGTTAATAATATTTCCCTTGAAGTAACACAAGTGGCAAAAAATTTAGGTCTTTATATTGATTCGGACTTAAGATTCACTGAGCATGTTAATTATATTATTCAAAAATCTTTTGGTAACTTAAAATTAATTTATTCTAATAGAGATATGTTAACTAAAAAAACTAAAACTTTACTTTGTGAATCTCTTGTACTTTCACATATAAATTATGCATCTGTGGTGTATTATCCTTTTCTACGTCATGTTGATGCCATACGATTACAGAGATTGCAAAATAGCTGTATAAGATTGATTTGTGGTATTAGGAAGTATGATTCTATATAACCAGGTCTGAGAGAAGTTGGATGGCTGAATGTCAACAAAAGAATTCATTACTTTGCTTGCTCTTTTTATCATAATGTTATATTGAATAAGTCACCTCCTTACTTGTACAATAAAATTACTTATAGAACTGATGTCCATAACTTAAATATCAGACACAGAACTACTATCACTATTCCGAAACATACTACTTCTAAATTTCGTTCTGGATTTTCTTATCGTATAGCCTCCATTTATAATGATATTCCCAATAATCTTAAACAGCTACCTAGTACCAAATTTAAAAAAACATATTAAAGCACTGCTTCTTGATGACAATATATAGATTTCTTTTCTCATATTGATTGACATAATTTATGTTATGTTGTATTCTAATTGATTGGTTACTGTTGAACCACTCTAATAATTTATTCTTCTCCGTTCTTGGGTTGAGTGGAAGAGCAGAGGTTTCCACTTGTGGAAAACAGCTGAACTCTGCCCATTATAATAATATCTTTATGCATTATGAATTTTAATTTGTATTAATTAATATTATTATAATAAAAACATTATTATTATTATTATTACTATGCCTAGGGCATACGTAGATTTTGTCATATTTTTCAGCTTAGTAACTTTGAGCAGGTTTGTCGGTGAGAGAAATTTCTAAAAATACTAACAGATCTTTACGTCCTTACGTTAGCAGGCGTGGACACAGATCAAGAGACGCCGGCCGTCGTAGAGAAACCACAGAGGGAGTTCGTCGATTGCGACTTTTAGCTCTCCGAGACGGATTTAGCAGCAGCTGGACTATTACAAATCGAAGCTTTGGTCTCTTGTCTTATCATCCACATTGGAAGTTGCCTCTAACTCATCAGCATCGAGTTAACCGCTTACAATGTTATGGAGAGAAGATTTAGTGGAACCAAGAATGAAATCATTTGATTTTTAGTGACGAATCCCGTTTCTGCTTGGAGATGCACGATGGTCATGATATGGGTGAGAAGACGACGTGGTGACAATTCGGCAGAGAGCGTCATGTCCATCACACATTAGACGTTATGGTATGGGGTGCTATCGCGTATGGTAGATCACTATTGTATGCTAAACAACTTTTTTCTTTATCAATAATAACATATAAACTAATAGAATTCAATGTAACTAGTAGTTCAGTCTTTTTAAAATAATTTAAGCAGTTTAGTATGAAATATAATTTTCAATATTCCATATTCGGTCAATATCCCGAATAACTTAAGCAAAACACTTCATTTCTAAAATCTATGTGACAGGAAGGGTTGGTGGAACCTTTTAGTTTTACTTAACGGATTAGTATAGTTTAGGGTAGGCTTTCTGGGATATTAAGAGCTTTTACTAAAAATTAATGGCTAACTCGATATTATATTTAACAGGTCATGTGGGTACTAATACGAGTAAACTCTAAGTTGTGAATAAGGTAAGTAGGCGTCTTGTGGTTATTATGGAGACGTATACCTACTTCAAACTTTGATAAGCACGGGTGTTGCTATTTTTAAATAGCTATCGAATGATTAAAATCTTTCGCCCCTTTAAATTATAATAAAATAGGAAAGTTTTTTTAAAACTAATAATATGAAACTTCTTAGAAAAAAATACATTTTAGACCATAGGTTCCTTAATAAAAAACGTTTATTTTTGCGTTTCTATTATACATTTGAAAAAACAATCTTATTTAAGAAACACTTTGTATTTCATAAATTGTTTGATTTGGATAAACTGTCTGTATTATTATAGGTCACAAAAACTTTTCAGTCAGCATAGGAAAGACCATGGCTATTTTGAGCTTTTAGAAAGATATCATATAAAAACTGCTTTATGACTTATGACATTTAAAAGTATTTTGGTTAGTTATCTATCAGAAAAAATAGGAAACCACTGAAACCACGCGACCACTGACCGACTAATACATACACTTAATATTTGAACTCGTGTTAATTTTTTTATAAATCTACGGGACTTGAAATATAACTGGCTTTTAAATGAAAGAAAAGAAACAATTTTGACACCAATCAATACTTACATGTATGGAATGGTAATGTCAAAATTGTTCCTTTTCTTTCATTTAAAAGTCAACTATATTTCAAATTCTATAGATTAGATATTTAAATCTATTTTTCTGGAAAACTATTGCCGACATAGAATTTCAAGCTTTGTCGAATATTCGATAGTTTTTGAAATACGGGGTGTTCAAGTTTTTAAAAAAATATAGCTTTCTGTAAGGTCTGGAAACCCTATTGTATAATTTTTACCATTTTTTCGTATTTTTATTGAAGTTTCGTAATCTATAATCGATTTGGAAGAAAAAAGTGCTATTGTAAAATTTAAAATACTCAAAAACTATTTACCCTAAGAAAAAATACAATAGCATTTTTCTCTTCCAAATCGATTGTAGATGACAAAACTTCAAAAAAAAATACCAGAAATAAGCATTGGCTTACAATCTATGGTAAAAATTATACAATAGCGTTTCCAGATCTCCGTTATTGGATAATGTTGTTTAATAGATTGGGCAGTAAATAATGCATACTCTATAGTAGAAACACTATACCAAAATATTTGAATTATCCTGTCATAAATTTATAGAAAGCTATATTTTTTTAATAACACCCCATATTTCAAGAACTATCGAGTATTCGACAAAACTTTATATAATATACTAGCCTTATTTTTACGTATTGATCTCCTTCAGTATTTACCATACCTGCATTTTAGATTAATGCAAATGCCACTGTCGATAATATTTAACATGACTATTTAAATAAGTACTTCTTTGTCTTATTTTATCCATAAAATTATAGTTATTGGTTAATAATTTGTCAGATTCTCTTACATCCTATTATCAAATAAAGTCACAGCGAGTATGATCGATTTCAGCCGCTACCTTAAACATGCATAAATAAGGTCAAGGACTATCCTTATTACTGCTTTCTTAATAGTACATCAAGTATGCGCATGCTTAGATGTCAAAACAAGGGAAACCTGATGCTTATCCTTTTGAGGCGTCTAATAACCCTTTTATTTATATTTCGTTATATGTGTATACGCCTTAATAAAACGCGTAACTTTTCCGGTGGCTGAAAGAATAACGCAAAGGGCTGGGCCCAGCCCAAGGAAAACTACTTACCGCACCCTTATTATGTCATAATCGTCTTAATTACGAACATTCAAGCTTGCGGGTAAAGTTTAATTTCATTAATTTAAATTCACGAGCCACACGCACTGAAATACGTTTCAAAATGTATCATACGTGGGATCTCGACCCTTTTGCAAATCTAAACGAAACCAGTGTTACCATTTAAGTTTTAAGCTTATCCAAACTTGTGTCATTGGATTTAACTTAATCTGGGATCTGCGTAACTACGTGACGTCATTGAATATTTAACTACTTTATATCTAGCTCATATCACCTCGGCCTTATTAGACTTTTAATTACTAGGGCATTAAACGTTTGTTTGAATAATCTTCTATCAGTGCCATCAACGGTTTATGCTGCACGCCTCGTGTATGCTTGTTTGAGGATCCAGTCCTTTACATTTTAGAACTACATTTCCTCAATATTAAATGTAATTCAGACATTCTGTTATACTAGCTTCTTGCATAATAGCTCTTGGTAGAAATTTACAAAGTCTTCTTTAAATTTAGACCAGTTTCTGCAGTTACAGGGTGATTCACAACTTATCCAAAAAAAATATTTCTGTAAAATCTATTATTTTAAACCTTAACAACACTGAAATTCGATTGTAGTATTAACGTTTTTGCGATAGTGTTTACATTAGTTTTCCAAGTATCAAAAATTGTGTGTAAGTATATAAGTTTGGGGTTGATGGATATCGTTTAAATTTATATTATAAGTAAGACAAAATGTTTTAGCAGCTTATCGTCTGTACGCAAAACGATTTCCCGATAGACATGTGTCAAATGCAGCTACTTTTACCGAATGGAAGAGATGGAGGTTGAATACGTCCACAACGTTTTGCAGCACCTGAAGAATACATTTTAGAGATTGTAGAAGATAGTCCTCGAATAAGCACCAAGCAAATCGCTCAACAAGTACAAGGAATGCCCCAAACAACAGTGTGGCATATCATACATGAGGTTCAGTTATATCAGTAGGTACCATGTGCAGCGTGTCCAAGCATTAATATTAAAGGATTATCCTTTACGAATTAGATTTTGTGAGTGATTGCTGCATCAAAATGCTCAAAATTCCAGATTTACAGCTGACGTGTTAGTTATAGAACTATTTTTACTCATAATGGGATGTATAACATTCATAATACTCATGTTTGGAATTTTGAAAATCCGCACGCGATTCAATGGGTTCATTTCCAACAACGTGTTTCCTTAATTGTATGGACAGAGTTTCTCGATGACAATTGCACCATTCATATTACCAAATCGAATGGATGGGTTTCAGTATCTCGAATTTCTTCGAAATGATCTACCTAGATTTCTGGAAGATGTGTCCTTAGGTGCCCGATTCCGAATGTGGTTCTCCACCTCATTTTCCACAAAATATTCAGAACCTTAATGAAGTTCAAGGGGTACAATGGATTGGCGGCCACGATCGCCTGACTTAAATCCTTTGGACTTACTTTGTGGCGATATTTGAAAAATGAAATGTATTGCACCGAAGTGGACACAAGTGAAGAATTACGCATTCGTATTATAGCTGCTGCCAATAATTTACGAGTTCAAAATGGACGAGAATCAGAAACATTTGTGTTAATTCGTAAAAACTAGGTAAGATGGGCGCAAATGTACACGAGTAAACCACACATTAATAATAATAATAGCGTGCAAAAGCAGTTGAATTTACTGATATAAAGTAGGTGTTATAACATTTTATTTATTTCTTTTCTTGGGAAACTTTTTCAGTTTTTTGTTCGTTCAATTTTATGCATGCTTTGCCTTGCGCAAGGTCAGGTTTTACAGTGAACTAGTTTCCAGTATCGTGCAAAAGTGTATTTTTAAATCATTTTCGGACTGCTTTCCTCCAATTTTTTTTTACAAAATTGTATTTATAATATTACCTCTACATTCAATTTATTTATTTTGATAAATTCTGCACCCTGTATAGAAAATCTTTCTCCATAATGATGAAACAAATGACAGTTTTTTTTGATAATTTTATTTGAATATAATATCTTCTTAATTTTAAAGCATTCTATTTTCACTTTCCTGTGAATATCAAGGTTGATTGCATCTGAAGGTCTTCTACTTCTTAGTCATCCTCAATGGGTTCACGATAAAACTTTTGACTAATATGTGTTTTATTTAAATTATGATAGAGATTCTTTCCCTTACGCTGCAATGATTCCTTCAGGAATATTTTTCAGTCTATTGATGATAGAGAATATCTACATGTACCAACTTCGATACTCGGGCAATATATTAACTAATAAAATTCTTCTCAAAGAGATGCGACATGTGAGTTTCGTTCCTGTGTTCCAGAACTGGACTTTATAAAAGGAATGTTTTAATATAAACTTCTTTGAAGTGTAAGTATGATAAGCAAAATTTGAAACAAAGTATGGATCTGTCGGATGCCATCAAAAAATTCATATTAAGATGGCCACAGACATGAACTTTGACAAAAATTCTGAATGTTTTGCTATTGACAAACTATTTGACCAGCTATTCGTTAAGTCCCGAACTTACATCTACACACATGTGTCGATTTGTCAAAGCAAAATCGGGAACTTCAAATATTTTTCTATTTTTGTTTGCAAACATGGATGTAAAAACTGCAATCAATTTTCTTACAATTGTCATTAATGAAGTCATGTGTAACATACATATGACTGATACCAGATATCTAGGTATGCCAAGGAACAATTTCATAGACAAGAATGCATTCAATAATTATCTAAAATAAAAATTAATCTAGCTTAATTTAATACAAAAAAAAAAAACATAATTGGCTTAATAATAACATTCTATAACTTCTAAATTAACTTTTGAACATTAGGAACACTTGAATTCAGCCTAAATCTGACCTATTCTGGCATATTCTGTTGAATCCTGGAACCATTTTATAAATAAAATAGGTTATTTACTTAATCTTTACAAATTTAAAAATACGCATATTCTATATATTTTGGAATGCCGTTTTCTTCAGTTTTCATTTACTTACAAAATTTGCTAAACAAAATAGAATTTACATTTTCATTAAATTAACATGAATTAGACTATAGACAAAAAATTAACCAGATTTTATTGTTATGACAAACTACATTTACGCACATTGCCTGATATATTTGGACGTATGACGGTATCCAATCTCCAGTAAAATTTCCTGCTGTTGGAATCTGAGTTATGTATGTGTATGTACCTAATTTAGTATACCATGTCATATATTATTATAGTTGATTACTAAGGATATTGCGAAATTGGAAGATAATAACCTGGTTAATGAATATTATTGCCGCCATCACAGAGAAGTTACATGATTTAGCTTCCGTAGTTTGTGGTTATGGGAATAATTAGCTTATTGATTTTCTGTGTGAACTGTGGGATTACTTTTTCTTAAAATATTTATGTTCACTACCATAACCTGGATATATCAATGATATTGAAGTTCCTTTACATGAGATTCCTATTTTACTTCTAACAATATAATATCAATATCATCAAATGGTGTATCTGATTTGAACTAAATAATTCGATTGATCAATTCTAACAACAAAATAATTTCACTCGCAAATGAGTTTGAAATGACTGCTGCAACATATTCCATTTCTGATCTGACAAACAGATTAAATATTGTGGTCAAAGTTTAAAGGTACATTCTTAAAAAGTCTAGAATTTCTAAATATAACACTACATTTTGAAGGTTATGGTCATGGCGATATAAATTTATTTTTGTCATCATCATGCAATAGAGAATCCATACGAACATTGGTACAAACATCATTCATAGAAACGACAAACAGTAAAGGTCCCAGAACTGACCCATATGGAACACCAGATGTCGTATATACAGGATGTTCAGTTAAGGAAATGGCCCATACTTTAAGAAAACTTGAAAAATGATGTGATTTAAATCATCTTACCTTTGTTCAAGTTGGCTCTTTTAAGAAGTTAGAGAACTGAGAAACTAGTTTTTATTTATTTTTTTTTTGCGATAATTTTCTTATTTGTTGGATACATTGAATTTTGAGAAACTAGGTTTTTTGAGAGATAAACACAAATACCTGATTGATTTTAAAAATAGTTAAAGTCTTAAATGTACAGGGCGTTCTGAGCTCCCGTACCATTATATTATTTCTTATTTAGAAAACTAACCTTATAGTATCGTCCATTCTTTACTGAACATCGTAGGCTTGTAACCAAAATAACATTTAAAGCTCTATTTGGTAAATATGATTCCAAGAAGGCTAAAACATTAAAATTAAAGCAAATCATGCATAATAGCAGGCCATGATCGAAAGCTTATGCAATACATTCGCAAAAAATGAGTAATATTCAACAAATTGTTTGTTGTAGAAAATAGAATATGAATTCATGTTGAAATATTGATAACCACAATTTTACTTAAAGTATATGACGCAGTACAACTTCAAACAACTTATTTATATTACAAAGAATTATTGTTGCAGGTATACAGGGTGTTGAGGTTTGATTACTATAACTTCAGTATAGGAGATAAAGTATAAATGAACAAAAAAGTTAAATAGTACAAGAGCGTCGTTCAAGCCAGGAATATTATCACAATGTGGCAATAGTGCGAATACACGAGCTAGTTTGCTGCACCAGCTGAACGCGTTTGCGGGTTGCCTACCACGCGCCCGTTTGTTTTGTTTTTACAAACAATCCAAAAATAAACAACTATTGTGGATATTTATGAATTTTGCACACATGCACTACACCGTCAGATTCATTTGGGTAAATAAATACATGTCATGCACTTTCAGAATTGCGGCGAGTTTCTCCATAATGCAAGGACAAATAGTTAAAAATGGTAAACCAAAAAGGGAGCGCGATCTTTCAATAGAATCAGCTGGAGTTTTATCCGAACCTTTACATAGTGAATTTATTTTTTAATTATTTTAATGCAATTACATCATTTTAGAGATTATTGTCAAAGTAGCGGAGTAGTAACTATAGGTTTATATAGGGCGGTGTAACAGTAAAAGAAGTTTGGCCTGTAGATGCTGCCGATGAAAGAACTGTATTCAGCACTTTCAGTGCTGTGGAGGAGCTAGCAGCTGCGTCCGAACCTATTTGGGCTAAGTGTCATTATTTTATTTATTTTGTGTCGGAGACAGCTCCGATTTGATATGTGCGGTGCGACTTTAAAACCGCTTTATGTGTATACGGCTGGTCCACTGAAAGGTTCACATTGAGAGTTGGGCTTTTATGGGACATTTCTATCTATTCTGAAGACGTGCGAACGTTCGCCGCCTCTCCCGCCCCTTCACAATTGCGCGAATAAGCCACAACATCTCTCGATGATTAATTCATGAGTCCTGAGTGGTTTAGGCAGCTGAAACGCCGCAAATCCAGAATTAGGATAGAAATGGTCCCCATTGTTCTGGTTAAGGTATAAATTGAATACATCTGCGTGCTATCCTGAATAATGCAATTATTATGTTTTTAGTGATGTCTGGATTATTAAGTTTGATACACTGGAAAATATCACATCGTTTTGCGTAAGGGGGAAATGTTACGGATTATTAAAGCGCAATTGCCGATATAAGCCTGATTTATTCCCGGACAAATTTTTACTAATTGATCGCGGTTTATTTTTTGAATCGTCTTCTCGCTGATTTCGCTTTTTTATCTGCAATACACACTTTAAGTTCATAATTAATGTTTCAGAAGACCTGAGTAAGCTTATAGGTCGATTAAGCTACGAAAATTTTAAATTATAGATAAAAATAAATCATTTTTTGAAGATTTTTAGATTTGATTTAGAAAAAATCTAATTTAAAGGGTTTTGCGAAACGTTTAATAACATTTTATGTGTCATATTTGTTTACTCTGTTATTGCATAATTTCAGGAATTCAAAAAGGTTTTTCAAAAGTAAAAATAATTGGAATGAGGTCATCAATAGACAAAAAAACTGTTTATTATAATAATTTTTATAGTTAGATTTGATTCAAGACCACCTGAAGAAGCAATCCTAAAATCGCAGAAATACAGGATGGCAGCGGAAAGACGGAACAAAAAATTTGAAATTGAGTGCCATGAATTTTTTGTGGTCATTTCTGATTTCATGACATTTCCGGTTTGACCGGAAATGACCGTAAATTTATATTTTTAAATGGGACACCCTGTATTTTTTGACATTTTTGGAACGAGCGGATCATTTTACGTATGGTAGAACCAATTTTATAACACATTTTCTGGATGTATTTTTTAATTTTTAAGAGGAAGATGAAACTTAGTCCGTATTAATGAAATGGAAAAGAGTATACTGATAGAAAGGACGAAATAGTGATATGGCGAAGAAACTATTTAAAATAAATATTAAAAAATAAGAATCTGGATCAAAGAATATATTAAATTTTGACGAAACATGGACGTATGAAGGTCATACGGAAAGCGGTACGATATGATATAAGTGTTAATGTGTGACCGTTGTAGTGACAGTGCTAGTAACCAATAGTAAATAGTGTGGTGTATGTATTCTAGCCTTTTGTCCTTTCGAATGTGGAATTCGCAAATATTTGCGAACTTATACAAAGTCATTAGGATGCAAAAAAATTGTCTTTAATTTGTTTAAACGATTATATTCCACTAACAAATGATTCTCCATTCATTAGAAAATTAAAATTTAAACGAGTTTCTCTATGAATTGCAAAAGTATACAGCGCGGCGATAAAGTCTTGCAGAACCCCCCCCCCTTGACACTGGAAAACGGTTGGTAAGGTATCGTTGGGAAAAACAGGTTTATTTTGGAAATAACCACCTTTAAAGTTATCAGCATTTATATGGTACTTCTGGTTTTCCCGGAAATGACGTCCTCTATTATTTTAAATGGAAGACTAATATTTCTGTAACAGATATCGAATCTAACGCAAATTCTAAGTCAGAGTATATGGCACAATGCCTTGACAGATTGTTCAAAAGAAGAAAAACCTCTCGTTAGTCTGAATAAAATATTTAACAATACGTATATTATTTTTATTAATATATATTTTTTTTACTTGAACCTTATTTGTAAGTTGTCTTTCTTAAGATATATCTAGGTATACTTTTGAAATTCATAGAGAAACTCGTTTATATTTTAATTTTTAAATGAATGGATTACATGTCTCCATAGATTCATTTGTTAGTGGAATATGTTCGATTAGACAAATTAAATACATTTTTTTTTCGAATCCTAATGATGACATTGTATAGTTGAAACGTTGATGGTGTAGAATAAAAAATCTTTTTGGCTTATGATTACCGCATTGTAATTATTCTTACCTTCAAAAACTGTATTTAGCTAAGGTCATTCTTGAACTATATAAAAGGTTTTGGTATGTTGTACTATATGTTTCTATTTCAAACTACGTAAACTTTTTTATTTCATCCATTAGGTATTGTAAGGGTTAAACTTTGACGGATGGAAGTATTGATCCATGCAGTGTTATTCTAAACAAAATAACAAGTAATTTTAATTATAATCTTTGCAAATATATAGTACTTGCAAAATATCAGTAGCCTATCATTTGGATTGTATTGAAGGTATGTGCATATATCATTGGGTAGTAATATTAATTGTATATTTATATTCCACCCACACTTAGACAATCAATTCATCGATACTAAATTTACACCTTATATATTTACCAGAGATTCATGAATATTTCAGTAAAATAAATGGTTTGCTATTAATAGCAGGTTAAAATCTTTCTGAATATCGTTTTGCAAACTGGACCCCTTGAAAAATACCAACATATCTGCGGTTAAATCTCCCCTGGCACTATCTGAGTTCTCCCCAAGTGATTATACTTTTAAATTTTATTTCGATTTTGCCATAGTCCTGCTTTTCTCCCGGTATAATCATCCATCGCAAGAGACTATAAAATCAAAGTTGTTTGCAGTATATTCGAATGGAGCACATCTTACAAAGTAAAACTACAATAAAGAATCGGTGATGGATAGCACTAAGAATTTTATTGGGTTTTCTTCGACTTGAAATTTATTACGAAATACATCCGCGGAGAATCAACTATAAGTTCATAAACCCTGTATGATCTGCACCAGATAAAATTCAAAGTCCCTAAGTGCTTTTGTGCGTTTAAAGTACCACCGAATGTTACATTTTGTAACTCGCTACACTCGTTAGGTTTTTAATATTAATTGTTAATGCCAAACCTGACTTCAGCTTAAAATAATTTTTTTGTTAATATTAAGTAAGTGAAAGTGTATAATATATACTGCTCAACAATTGAACTGGATATCTGCTGTTTTCTTGAAATTTCAATTTAAAATTATTATTAAATGTATCGCACTGTAATCCTACTGCCAATAAAAGTTATGTTTTTTTGTAAATATTTTTTGTGTGTGCTGTTACCACTTTGTCAAATAAATATAGACATATGATTTCAAAAAGATAACATTTTAGTTGAATAAAAGCTATAATATATATATTTGCATTAAAATTATGTCACTAGGACGATTAAAGACAGTTCAACTTGAGCAATTAGTGAGTTAGATACGTAAAGGTTTATCCCAAGAAGATATCGCTGCACAACAGAATGTGTCGTATGCCGAGCATGGCATAAATACGTAGTAACTGGTCTTAAGCATACACCCATAGAGAAGGACGAGAGTGATTCACAACTCATGCTCAAAAAGACTGTTACATTGCCCTGATTGCAAGAAGAAATCGATCATTCACGGCTTCAAGAATTAATAGCCTCTTCAGACAAGCTACTGGAAGAGTAGTTTCTAGTCAAATTATCAGAAGAAGGTTGCATGTTTCTAACATGAGGGGTAGAAGATGCGCTACACAACAGCAACGTGCATATAGATATTGCTGGGTCAGAAAACACAGTCTCTGGTCAAAATTGGAGTCATTGTCTTTTTACCGATGATCTAATATCCATATTGTATCTTTAGAGAACATCATGTTTTGTCGTGTCTTCATTTAGTTTAAACCGACGTGTCAACCGTCAAATTTGGGGTTATTTAAAAAATAAAGTGTTTAAAATAAAGCCTAATAATTAGGTAATTTAAATGAACTAATTGCAATAGAAAGGAGAAGAATAACACATGATGCTTTAAACAATGTTAGAAATGAATTCCGTTATAGGTTGAAAGTGTGTCGCCAAGCTGATGGACAATACTTTGAGTAGTTATTGCGTTAAATAAAGTTTGTTTTGCAAATTCTAGTTTTAACAAGTTGTGTTAGTATTAATTTTGTTTTTCCAGAGTGCTGATTTATCAAAAACTGCAATAGACAAAGACATTAAGTGTAGATTCCCTGAAAGACCTTTTAAAAATACTATCAAGAAAGGTCATTTCTTTAAAAAAATACATAGGACATTGATCCACCCATCTGGTGACATTACATGCATATACAATTAAAATTCTCTTTAGGTATCTCAAAACTTGATTTAAAATAACCCCCGTAATAGTTATCCGATTTTGATGCGGCTTGAACCAGTTTTCTTAGATAAAAATCTAGTATCTAGAATACTCTAAATCATGTTTTGATATGAATAAACTGGGGTTTAAATTGTAAAGAGAACAAAATAAACGGACATCCTAGAAGCGGCGAATTATTTTAGTATACACTCAAATAATAGATAATAAACTTAGAACCAAGGAAGTAGGTAGGTATGTTGGGAAGTTGAAGCCTGTTAAATTAACCGCTTATGTTCAACTAAGATCAGGCGATGAGAAATATAAAGCAGGCAAAGATGGAAGATATAAGGGAAGTCTTATGGTTACAGTGCGCTTAGCAAAACTGTCGAGTTTACTTACGTCTAGCGTGGCTCTTTAAGCATCACCAAAATCACTAATTTCTGCTGTTTCTGAAATAATTGATATACCTATAAATCTGGAACTAAGGAAGTGCATTTTAAGTTGAAACCTGTTAAAGTAAGCGCTTGCGTTCAACTAGAATCAGGTGATGAGAGTTAAGAGGCAGGCAAAGATGGAATATGTAAGTCATAGAAGTCCAGTTGACTTGCATCTATAATGGCCCCTTTAGTCTTAAGCACCAAGAAAATAACTGGTTTGCCTATTTGAGTAACACAGTTGTCAAATTATTGTATGTATTCCATAAGTAAATTTCCATACTGTATATATGTAATTAAGAACATTACAAATGATGAAAGTAAAGAATTTTCCTCATGGCGCAAAATTCTCGAAAATTCTCGCGAATTTCACAATTTTTTATTTAAATTGTTAATGGCGGGAAAGTGTCAACTTATCGTGAATTTCGCAAACATGCTTTTTCTCGATCTGTTTTGAAAATATTTGGAGAAAATCAAATTATGGGAACCCCTTTTAAAGAGCAATAGCTCCGTTAGAGGGCGTTTACGGACATATGTTTATATAACTTTTTTTCTTATTTTTATCGTAGAAGACAGAGTTAATTTTTGGCAGGCTAATTTTCGGACACCCTGTATACTGGAAACATCTATTAAATTTCTTAGGCCTATAATTTGCACTATTTTTGCTCCTGGCTATTGAATATTGTTTAATTTATTTTGAGGTCAGAGTTTATTTCTTTTGTTTAGTTTTTCAACTGTCACCTGATTAATTATTTACTATCTAAATAAATATAAACAATTCATCCAGCACGGTATTTTTCGTGAGGCGATCGGCAGCCACTAGGGAAATTCTCACTGTAAACAGGCAGCTCAAGAATGACGAAGAAGTGGCTAATAAACGTCAGACTGGTGCACAGTTGTGTCTGGCTATAATTAAAACTAAGTATCTTAGCCGTTTCCCGCAGGCCTTCGGACTGACGCGTTTCTTGAGAGAAAAAAAAAGCAAGAAAATTGATTGAGAACGCAGCGGCGCGAGAGACGTAAGACAAATGGTAGATGGAAAAACCACCCGAGGATTTCCATTAAATATGCTTGCTCTACAAGCTTTGCGATTAGCATTGGAAGTTGCTGCTTTTTCTGTCAAAGGAAACGTAAAAATATACAGTCGTCCAGATTATACGGTTTTTATAAAGAAATATGGCTTTCTCGGTATACGAGAGTATTTCATTATACGGGTAACTAACGTAACGCGATTTGTTATTGCTCGGTGGAACCGTTTTATCTATTTTCATTACTCATTGTTAATACTTATCTATCCATAAGAAATGCAATACTACAAGTAAGTGAACTATTAACAAGTAATAGTTAATTAATATAAAGTTAAACTCAAATACAAACATACCAAATAATCTCGAAGCTTCTCTTTCGACACCAGAAATTTGAAATAATAATTTCAAGCTGTAACAGCAACGCAAAAACAAAAGAAAATACTACTAGAGATATAGTACCTATCAAACTTGATAATTCCAGAAAACAACTGCTCTGAGGGGTAATGCCCTGATCGGCATCGAATTACACCTGGAAAACCTATAGCAAACAGGTCGTCAGTAGCCCACCAGACATATACCGATTTCGAGCTTATTACCTCTCATTAGTATGCCATAGGTGAGGTATCTGACGAATAATCCTAGCTGTTTTAGTCTGTCTAACCCGCCAGGAGGGACCATGAGTACGTGGTGTAGAACAAGCAAGAAAATATTTTCATGTTTCTGTTGAAACTATAATTATTCTGGTTTCAATTATGAAAAAATATTATGTTGTAGAGAATCTTCTTTTAAATATTTGGATATACCATTCCTGCTAATACTTTTGTACATATTGAGAATATACTTTCTTACATAAGGAAGTCCATAAGTGTCACAATGTTAAGGCTTAATTTCTCAATAAATAAAAGTTTTTGTACGAGTGACAATTTTTACATCAAATTTTGTATAAAATACTGCTAGGAAGAGATCCATTCAGAAACTGTGGTATAATAACTGTTGAATGTTCCTTTTTTGTTCTATACAGGGTGTTACAGAATGATGTTAAGAAACACTAGTTTCAAGTTCTTAAAAATAAGAGAAAAAGTTTACATAAAAATAGAGATAGAGATACAGGTTGTCTTCATTTCTCGAAAACCGATCGAGATATTGAGATGAGATTTGGTACACAACAGTGTATAAGTGAGGGTTACTTTTACGTGTATAAATTTTTCATGTAATATTCTAGCATCAGTGGCGTTCATGCCGTTAAATATTCATTTTTAGCAAAAAAAATTGTACGCCACTGGCTTCTGGACAAATTGGTATATCTCTCTTAAAGCCAAATTTATTATATAAAAGTTTCTCTTCGACTTTTTTTCCCCGCCGCACCGTTTTCGAGATAATAATTAATTTATTAATCATTACAATAAACCAACTTTGGAATGCTATTTAAAAATCAATAATCTAGATGGATGGATGTGTCAGTTTGTCATAAATTCTATATCAGACTTAAACAAAGAAGAAGAAGAAGAAGGAGAAGAAGAAGTAAGAAAACACAAAGTGTCGAGTGACTTGTTTTTGAAGTGTTTAAGTTAGTTTTTAATACATTTTTTTACGAAATAAGTAAATTTGTTAACTTGGCTTTAAGAGAGCTATACCAATTTGTTCAAAAATCAATGGTGTACAATTCTGTTTGCTAGAAATGAGTATTTAACGTCACGAACGCCACTGATGCTAATATATTACAAGAGATATTTATATACGTAAAAATAACCCTTTGCTGTACACTGTTGTGTACCAAATCTCATCCCAATATCTCGTACTACAGGCAGAAAATTTTAAACATCCTGTATCTCGAAAACTAGGCATTTCCGAGCCCATGTTTACTTTTTTTCTTATTTTTGAACATAGAACCTGCCCCTAGATTTTCTTAACTTCAATCTGTACCACCCTATATATATCAAGAAACATTTCAATATCTACAAGTCCCACAAAATAAATTAATATTTGTTTTATTATTAATATCTACATTGTTTACTATAAACTTTAAATACTACTACAATTAAACTTACATTTCATTATTCATATTTATATTGCCTTTTTACGAAATTAAACTATATATAATAAAAAATCTGTATTATACTTTCTTTTACAAATCCATTAAATTTATTTTGCAGTATGTGAAGTGAATGAAAAATGTTACTAACTAATTACATGAAAACTATATTTGTCTTGTAATATATAAGTGACATATTTCTCCATTACACAATGGCCTTTAACTTCACAAAAACCATTTTACTTTGTAACTTGAAACATAATCATTTATACTCATTTATCATCAGATCTAGAAGCTCAAAAAAGAAATGGACATAAAGGAAACTACCTAGTACTTCGATTTCCTTGCCGTATTTTATAATCGATGCTTTATTTGTAGTAGTAATATGCTGCTCTATGTACTTAAAACTGTGCAAGTCTTCCGATTCTTACACTTCGTCTACCTTACCTTGCCAACTTCGTGAATACGAATTTCTTGAGAGACTTGATACATATTAACTACATAAAGTTTGTATTCGTCACCACAAAACAAACGAAGTATGTGTTAATATTCAGAAGCGTTTCTAACCTGAAAATAATTTAATTAACTAATCTTCTTGAACACAACTCCCGTATCTTTACAAAATCAGCAGCACAGTCTAGTAACTTTAACATCGTCTAACTAGCTAGTGTTTGATTATAACAACTTTTCTATTTCAACTGCTAATAATTGCCAAGAATACTTACGAAAGAATATTATCTCCGTAAACGGCGTTTGAGGTTCCATATGTAGCGAAAGGTCAGTCACGTAGTATTTTTTTCCTAATTGTAATTTGCAACTTGCTGCGACTATCTCAAATTGAGTGACCGCAAAATCCGCCCGTTTTTGCGTAGTGTGTAACAAGAACGGGGAAGGTTGTACAGAGGTCTCCGTGGGCTTAATTTGATCTAGGTGAGCATAATTCGATTTTTCCAATATTTGCCTGACTTACCCCTACTTAAGCCACCCTAGAAGTCGGGGAAACCTGGTCAGAATTTCGCAAAGGATCGAATTATGAGGCCCGTCTTTCGTATCATTTGTCGGGTAGTGGGGGAAACAAAGTATTTCATGAAGTGGTTATCATTCCCCGTCTGCTATCGGCAATAGGGGTGGTTTTACCCCCACGCGGGGGGTGGTTTTCACCTTGAGCATTTTTAGGAGGGCATTTCTGATGTTACCCTTGCCATGTGGCATTCCGCCAATTTTTACCCAGATTTTGGTGACCATTTTTTCTGCTTTCTTGTTTTAGAGGTGGTTTCCACCCCTTCAGTACGGGTAACTGATCAAAATCCGACAGAAGAACGAATTATGGGGGCATGTATTTCATATCATTTGGAGTTATAAGGAAGAGTGGCACAAAAAAGGCAATTCATGAAGGGAACATCATTTGCCGCCGGTTTTTGGCACGCGGGTGGTGTTTTTCACCTTGAGCATTTTTGAAAGAACATCCCTGATCTATTCCTTGCCATTCACGTTCCCGCCAATTTTTACTAAGAATTGATTGACCATTTTCCACCCCTTAAGTAGGGGTAAGTCGGACAAATATTGGAAAAATCGAATTATGCTCACCTAGATTTTTCATGACGATTAATTTAAGCCCACGGAGACCTCTGGACGACCTTCCCCGTTCTTGCTACACACTACGCAAAAACGGGCGAAAAAATGTTTTTTTTTGCGGTTACTCTTTATCTGGAAAATCAAGAGTTTTATGAAAAATTATCAACATATTCTAAAAGAATTGTACATTATGACGTTTAAAAAAATCGTCCATAGGCGTACGTCAGAAGAAAGTGGGAGGATAAAATAACCCTTCCCCCTCATTTCTATGTTTGTTTTTAGGCGTCGTTCACAATAATATCCTTGAATATTTGGTTCATAACAAGAAAACAGGAAACAAGGAAAATCTGAAGAACTTATAGCGAAAAAAACAATTTTATAAATTCAACTTTTATCTTTTAAGGGAGGCATTTTTGTATATAGATAAGTAGGGTTAAATCGTCAAATTTGCCACAAAAAAACGCAGTTAATGAGAGGAACGGCTTTTTTGTTACACACTGTATATCTTTTCGTTTTCAGTACTTTACATGAAATAAAATAACAATATTGGTTAAACTGAACCTAAAAACTTTTGGAAGCCTCTTAAAACTCCCATCACATATTTACATCTAGTTCCATTAATGTAAAATATAAATACGTCTTATTGTCAATCAGATAATAAGTTGTGATCGCGCGGTTTAAGGCGTCAGTACTTGAATTGAGGTGACTAGATCGCTGTGGGTTCGACCCCCGCATCCGGTAGACCGTATATAAGCTATATTCGTGGAGAGGATTGGCACCCTCTCTCTGGGTATGGTAGGGTGGAAGAATGTTGGCTTGGGTCAATGTGAGAGATTGATACCGGTTGACGTTTGACTACTCCCCTAATTAATGAGGTTTTCCATATTCCTGCACTGAATGGTGGTTAGGGCCTACCAACGTCAGTCGTTCCTGGGCGCAAATGCGGCCTGCTTAATAATAATATGCCGCCCTCTCTCTCGCACAAGTCTTCGGCGGATCCTCGTGATTAGAATGGGGGGTAGAGATATTATTATTATTATATTATTATTGTTACCGGTTACATGTTACCATGGATAAAATTGATACAATCATTGATATCATCGCGACAAGAATTCAGACGACTTACGTCATACGAACAAATGATTAATTTATCATATTTTTATCAAAATATTTAAGAAACTGCAACTGATAGTAATAAAACTATATACTACACTAAAAGTTTGCGTTATATATTGCACTAAATTGCAAAAAATGATTGTTTTTAACGCAACCAAATATCGAAAATTACGTTGACAATAAAAACAAATGTGTAACGTCAGCGGTGACGTAAGACGTCTGAATTCTTGACGCGAGTTTATACTTAAATCTTCTATTAAGGACTGTGATGGTTTAAATTTAAAAATGATATCTCTTGTAGCCCCGCATGATCATATAACGCCAAAATAAAAATTATCTGTATGGTAGATGCTAAAAGGTTACTTTGAACGGTGACATCTAGATTTAATATTATCTCGCCTAGAGTTCCCCAAGGAAATATTCTAGGGCATTTATTGCGAATTTTTATAATTGCATTGAACATTGTTAAGTCTCATCAGTATGCCAATGGCACTCAAATAAATGTCTCTTTTAATCCTTCTGACATCTCTCCAGCTGTGCTCAGTTCTGCCCTTGAGGTATCTTTGGTTCATAATGTTATTTTAAATGAATCGAAAACGTAATTGAACATTTTTAAAAGTAAAAAGAATGTCATTGTAGGTGACCACATTTTACCATTATTTTGAATACAAGCAAACTGAAAGTTCTTCACATGCAATAAGATCTTCTTAGTACTGAAATGCTTTCTTAGTTCTCCGGTTGGTTATATGGAAGAGCATATGGCGAATATCGTTATCCTTGAAACTGTTTTTTTGATATTTGCAAAATTAGAAAATTTTAACTTAATGCCTGTTGCCAGATCTAATATCTGAAGGTAAAGTTTTTTGTAGCTAAGGTGTAAACAATCAGTTTTGATTCATTAGTGTAAAGTAATTAATCTAAGGTATTTGGAAGGTTAATTTTTGAATTAATAACTGTATATCTTAATAGGAAATAATATTTTTGCTCTAAATATGATTAATTGTCGGACACGTAACGTTCTTGACGTAGGTTATAGATAAATTGCAAGCAAAGTCATGATTCACTGGAGAGTTCCACACATTTCCTAAAATCATCTCAGGTATAAAGTACGTCAACAGACAAAGGCAATAGCAAAGATATATGGACGTAGATATAGCAACAACTAACAATTTGTTCTCGACCCCACATACATATTACCCAGGCAGGCAAGGAATAACCAAAAGTTCGGTTCAGAAATCCAATTTGATTTATAAACAGCAGAAAAAGCAGAGCTTCAACGAGGTTGTTTGCGGATCGGAGAAATTATTCGGGTTGTATTTGATGCATGGGCGCCATAAATACATACATCAACGAAACCGTATTAACGGATAAAGGTAATCGGGTTGTAACGCCCTCTCGACAAATATTTCCGGCAACTCTCTCCAGCGATCCCGCCTGAAATTAATTTTATGAATTTCCACGTGCATAAATTCTTTCAGGATTCCCAATAAAACTGCAACTTCCACATTCCATGCATCAATACCTGTCAGACCTCTTCCAAATGTTTTATTCTAACCGCTGCTCTGGAATTCATGACAAGCTTTAGCATTTGTGCTAACGGTTATTTATCATCAAGAAGAAATACCAAGAAGAAAAAAATAGAGAACAGTCTCACATTTAGTAACAAAAGGCTTTCCTGTTAGTATTATGGGAACTGTAGCTAGTGCATGAATATGTGAATAAAATCTTCAAAATTCAAGTCTTTGGCCGTGTTACTTTGAAGTTGACCTGCCAAATTTTTATAAGGAAAACAAATGATTATGTATTTAGTAACGCATTTTTTTAACCTTTAATTCCTACAAATAGATAGTACATAGTTTCATTTTATTAAATAATTCTTTGTAGAATGCAACAGAAATATTTTGAAGGGTGGATAAAAAATTAGCTCTCCTTATCTGTTTTACTTGCGTTTGGAAGATGTAGATTTCTCAGATAACAAGAAATAAATTATTTATGTGACAACCAAATCGTTTAGCCATATTTCTTTTTTTGAAATTTATAACGCAGGATTTTGTGAAGTCTATAGAACTCCTCGTTGACACCAGGAAAACAAGTCAAGCAGGATTTTTCCAAAGGAAGTCGTAGATTTATTAACAATGTTACGTTAGAAAATAATCTTTCATTAAATATTTTTCAATGATTGACGACCATTGTTATCTTGAATACATAATTTGATTTTTATCCATGTTTTATTTAAAAAATGGTATTTTAATCTTTCAATATTAAGTGCTTTTAATATTGCGTTGCCTACATAAAATAATTAAAAAATAATAATTAAATGTATGTTTTTTTAAATAGTTTCGAAATTATTTTAACACAGTTTTAAAAATTTTTTTACAGCCCTGAGGAAGACCTAATACAAACCGAAAAGTTGGTAATTTGTGAAGAATGGTTTTCCTTTTTTTTGCTATTTTGATTATAAGGTCAAAAGTATCATCATGATACTTTTGATCATTGTATGAAAATGTCTTTTAAAACAATATGACTACATAGGAACTCAACACGATTGGTTTTATAAATTGGTAACTACAACTATTATAGAAACTCAATATAGAACCTTTGGTAACCGTTAGTGATGTAAATATTTCTGTCACAACTATTTTAAAACGAAAACCCTTGGACCCCTGCAATATAATCTTGCAGTTTTAGTAAAACCCTTATAAAAACTGAATATGACTTAAAGTGGTGAAAATTATTTATTGGGCTATGACCATTCTTTCAGAAACACACTGTATAATAATGTTCTTAATTAAATACAGAAAAACGAATTAATATCCATAAAATTATTAATTATTTATTAAAATCGTAAAATCTTGTTCTTCTTCTTATTGAATCTCACTCTTCCGGTGCGTTATTATCAATTAAGAAAGATTATTGGGCCATATTTTCCAGATAATAGCCGGTTTAAGGGTAATGGTCCAATGTTTTCCAGTGGTTATTTATGGCGCCATGGTTGAATAGCCGAGCAAGCTATAGAAATATAATCTCCCTAAAACGCTTTTTATTATTAAATATGAATATTTTAGAGTAGCGTTCCAGATTCCAATGAAAATATCGGCCAGTCTAGAAGTTAACGTAACGCTATAAGTAGGTACGGGGCAATTCATTGTGATTTACGTTAGGTAACCAAATATAATTTATTGCCTCAATATTGCATGTTATTACATTCATTACGTTATAGTTATCTACAAATTAGGTTTTCTAACGTCGCATATGAAGTATGCTTCCATTGCTATCTAACTAAATAGCGTTTTAATAGTAAATTTTCCCTTTAATTAATTAAAACGTTATTAATTGATTTAACTGTTACAAAAACACAAGGTGAGACGAGGCAGTTCTCTTATCGGCTAACACCGTGATCTATAAGGAGTTAGTAGATGGGGATGAGATTCTTGCTGCACCCAGCGTCAAGATATCCCCTACCTATGCTTTTCAAAAAAAAAAAAAAAAGAAAAAAATTAAGATAGAATTTTCGACTAGAGAAGCTTGGCTCGTTAATCGTGACGCTCAGGTCTCGAAAGGGCTCGTCTGATTCACGGATAGGTCCAAGATAGACCAAGGCTCAGGAGCGGGGATCTATGAAGTACGACCAAGAGTGAATTTATTTAATGCTTTGAGGAAACACGCCACGGTGTTTCAGGCTGAAGTGTTTGCTATTTCTGCCTGCATGCAAGAGAGTATCAGGAGGAGCTATGTAAATCAGCATATTCAAGCATGCACAGACAGTCAGGCAACTTTACGAGCGCGTCTGTCCTTCAGGATCACTTCTCATGTGGTGGAAGCTCTTTCTCTCTTGGGAAAGGGCAATCGTGTTTAGCTGGCCTGGGTTCCGGATCACAGTGGTGTGACAAGCAATAAGAGGTCTGACATATTGACCATACAATGCTCGAGCAGTCAATTTGTGGGGCCTGAACCAGTTTTGGGGTTAACACAATCCCATTTCGCAAGGTCCATTGATAACTGGATAAAATAGAAATCAACTAAAGATTGGTCGGTTGGATTCGATCTGCGTCAGGCCAGGCTACTTATAGGGAGCCCATGCGCTGACGCAAACCGAAACTTCATTATGCTTAACAGAAGCAACATCAGGATTGTCAGGAGTTTCCTAACAAACACCTACATAGGATTGGCTTAAGCAATGTCGCGAGGTGCAGACTTTGTGACAATGCAGACGAGGATTCGATTCGCATCCTTTGTAACTGTGTCTGTTTAATAGTAAAGAGACACAGATATCTTGGGGCGGCTTTTCTGTCTCCTCAAGACATTAGAGAGATTCGAGCATAGCTGGTGCTCACTTTTGCGCGCAGCACGGGACTGTTTTGAACTTTATATTCAGCGGCATGTATAATGGGTCTTCAGACCTGAGGGCTGTGGGCAATCAGCGCCGCTATTAACAACAACAACAAAATAAGAATTAATAGAATCACCATTAAAAAAAAGTTATTTGTAAAGCGAATTTTTTTCGAAACGATATTAAATCTCTATTTATTACCGACTATGATGACTCATCCATCGCGAGGTTATAATTTAGAACATTTGACGTTTAGAGAATTCGGCAACCAACAACACTAAACGGATAAATTCGTTGTCCTAATTAAAATCATAAGATTACGGTGTGATTTTGTGTTTCCTTTACTTTTAGTGTCTTTCCTTCATTTTGAACCTATTGTAGTAATTAAATAAAGGCATTTGTGTCAGATACATGGATATTATATTTAACTGTACGCGAAGTGTTTTTTGTTGTTAGTGGTAATCCTGACCAACTTATAATAAGTGTAAGTGTAATTTGGACATTTTGGAGCGAAAGCAAAATACTGCAGCTAACCGGATTAACTGTTACCTATTAAGTTCTATTATTATAATCAAAATGTTAATTTTCGTCGTCTCCACATTTGGAAACGCTGTAAAAAATCCCAGCCATCTCGGACGATGCTTGTCTTAGGCGCCAATTCTCCGATGAAAAGAGGGTTTTGTCCCACTTTTTAAATATTGAGCTAGATTTCCAAAATAATTCTTTTATTGTGTTTAGCCCCCCCCCCCTCCCTGAGCACGTGGTTAAAATTTTCGTACTTAGTTGTAGTTAGTTCTGTATATTAGAACAACATAATTGTTAGTCACCATTTTTACATAACGAATATTGTATAAGATGTTTATTTGTTTTTGTAAATCTTAATTGAATAAATTTACATTAATTGACATGACATGACTGCCTGGAAACCATTTTACTAGTGACTTACAGTTGTATAAAATATTTAAAACAACAGTAAACATAATTAATTTTATAGTGCTAATATTGGGTAATTGCTCTGTACGTATAAAGTACATGTTTGTTATAGAACCGTTTCGCTAACTAAATTTTAATTGAAACAGCATACCAGACTTGTCTTTGATATAATTTGGTTCAGCTCTTGTACACTGGCAAACTAATTACCCATTCCAAATTCAGAACCCCCTAGCTGCATGTCAGCTCTCATACACATGTTTCTCATTTTAAATCGTGAAATACTTTGCCATTATATGACTAAGCGTTTAAATTAACTTTCGCAAATTGGTGGTTTAACCGGAGAAATTCTGTTTGAATGTCTGCAACACAAGGTCTTTTCTATGTAATCCTATGCCTACGGAAACTACTCTTTCACCGTTCCTACCTGATCAAAGCGCCGCCGTTTCAATTGTGCTAACCCAAGACTGACTGCACAATATTTTTAACGTGTTGAACAACTCTTTAAAATCTTGCTGCATACTACATATAGAATGCTAACAGTTTTACTGTTTAATTACTCAAAAAATACCATTTGATTTCCATATTGGAATAATTAATAAAATAAATAAATAAATTATAGTATTTTTTGTTTTTGGGATGAAAATAGTTTTCACACTAAGATTTTAAAATAAGTTAATTAGGCTTCTGGTAGTAATCTGGTAGCATTATACTTAAAAAAGACCTTTTCGATTATAACGCACCAAAATTTGAGTCAAAATCAAGTTGTAACAACAGCATAAAGTAAAATATTGGAAAGGTGAATAATATTTATTTTTTATACCAAAGATAATAATAATAGTGGAATTTTATCGTTGAATGTAAAACAATGATATTTTCCAAATACAGTCACGTTGTTTTACATAAAGACTAAATTATTATTTTTTTGAGTAAATGAGTAGGCGAATGCCATGTGTAATTTAAAATTTCTTGACAAGTCAATAGCACTTTTGACATTGTCGATATTTAATTTAAAATAATTTTAATTTATAGGAATAATAATTTTTAATAGTTAGATATTTGACTGAACTAAGAAGCCTGAAGAAGCAACCCTAAAAATGGAGAAATATATCAGATCGTTTACAGTGCGTCCATAAAGTAAAGCATAAATTTATTATTAGGTACACAATCAATATCATTAACCGAAACAGTTCGATTTTTTATTTTAATTTACTGTTTTTTCACTTTCTATTAAATTTTTATAAAATGGTATTGTCGCCCACTCTGTACCAACTTGAAGCAACTTGTCATACATATCCGGAAATATGAAAAATAATGAGATGTTCCATTTAAAAATCCAGTGATGACGTCATTAGTTGAAGGTAATAAAAATAATACCGTATATTATATTATTATTTGAAAAAGAGTAACTTAAAATCAAAAATCGACCTTTTTCGGAAAGGACCCCGCACTTTTTATATATAAAAGTGGTGTCAGATAATTACTGAATCGAGCTTTATCTATGGAATTGTTCATTAGCATACCTAGATATTTGGTATCAGAGAGCATACTTCAGTCATAGGAATTGATTTATATTAACTTAAGATATCTTTACAATACGGGAAAAAAGTTTTAAGAGATTTTAAATTAGGCTTTTATGGAATTTGATTATTAAATAAAGTTATCCACAAAATATCCGCCGATATTTTGTGAAGTCATCCAACAACATTTATTTCTTCTTTGGTGTCGGTTTGTGTGATTGCTGGATTCAGAAATGTCTGAAAGATAAAAGAGGAATTTGGCTGAGGCATCAAAGGTCATATTCAAGTTATTACCAGCAAAACCACGATTGATCTACCTATGAAAAGAAATATAAAAAATTTAAAAAACGGAAGAACGCAAATCAAGAATCTAAGTGAAAATGTATTGTTTGCATATTTTTCGGAAAAATCAAAGAAAATGCAGCCTTCAAGATTATAGTCGTTTTATTAAATGCTTAAAAGTACCATATTGGTAATGCGGATTGTCTAAATTTTAAATGTTTCATTAGTTCAATTGGCTTATAAACCAATTCGGCGTCGCATGACATATTAAATTATTTTGGAATTCCAATTCATACACTTGTGTTATTGATAACTTCGTTTGCCGTTTCTTAAAAAAATGTTTGAAAAACTCTAGTTTTATTCGTTTGGGCAATGTTCTGTTCAGTTCAGTTGAATGTGCATCAGAAATTCAAATGCAAATTCCATTGGTAATATGTTACAATCGACACCAATCTACATGTTACAGTCGATGCTATCAGAGTTCATCTTGATATGGATATAGACCCTTTAAACTCTATATAGTTGTAGATATTGGTTCTATGCATATATGCACAAATACACAGGGTGTACCTCAACTAGCACCAAAGTAGCACTAACTGAGACTGGAACCATCAAAAAGTAGCTATTACATAACCACCACCAAATTTACTACTTTGTAAAAATAACTTCATACAACAAAGTTGCAGTCATTGCTACGTATTTTCAACTACTTCCTCTTACTTCACAGTTATATAACTTCTAAGTAGCTATCCTAGTTTAGGAGATATCTCCATTACCAGTGGAACGACCTTTAAGTTTTTAGAACTAGAAAGTGGCAGATGATCGTAATAGCGACTAACTCATGTTATAGTAGTGTCAGTTGTCAATATTCCTGGACACATTTAATTAATACAATAATTATTAAAAGTGGCTTCTTCTTTTTCTTTTGAAACAGGGGATAGATAAATATTGCAAGCAAATATAAATCAGACGGGCGATTGGTCAGCATAGGGATATAAATTAGTTTGGAAATGAATAAAGGTTTGCATGTTGACTGACACTGAATGAACTGTACTGAAATATGACTTCCAAATCACTTTCAAGTAGTTTTATAGTTGTCGTGTCTTCGAGGAATCTAAATTGTTCGTTTAAAGTCGTAAAACTTATAAGTAAGATTTAATAGTTGTAGAACTATTTAGAATCATCACGTATAGTAACTACAAAGTACGTGTCACCTCTTAAATTCACTATAAAGTAAATTTTGCCATGTAGTTTCCAAAGCTGAAACTGAAACAATGCTGTTCGTCATCGTGTAATTTCTGTACCTATTCTACAAAGTCATATTTCTCAAAACACCACAAGGGCAAAACATGCAACCAGCAAAGCCACAAAGAAATGTACCTATTAAAAATAATAATGCAGGAATAAGTAATTATTCAACTACCACTAAAAGATAAAATTCAAGGAGTGTGTTCATTGTAAATGTCGGACGTACTGAATTCATAATGAACAACAGAAAAAATGTTACTAAGGAGTGGCAATGGGAACTTTACTGCGACTTTCAAATAATCATGCAGCCTCGTTTTTTTGTAAATATTACTTGAAAGCAATTACTTTCAAATTTCTTAGAGCAAACGACTTCAAAGAAAGATTTGCGAAATACGCTATTTTGACAAGCAAATCTTAGGTCTTCATTATTCCAAAATACATATTAACCTTAACTTGACAAAGCTTTCACCATCTAGAGTACCACATTCACACATAATCTTATTATATATTTTAGGCAGCATTTTTATTAAAACATCTACATTTTTAAAGGCGCGTGTTGAATTTGGAAGTTTTATCACTATATATTTGATTATCGTACAATAATATTTATTTCAAAGTACTTACATGTTTAACTTACGTAAGTAATGCGTACTGCACTTATAAATGTCTGCCCACCAGCTACTTGATTCAGAATTGAGGAAATTGAAATAGAATATATAGAAAGATGAAATATACCAATATTAGCTGCCAGATAAAGCAAGCAACATCCTAATATGAAAAAGTGGTGGGAGAGTGTGGACGTTCTTTAAACGTTGCAATTTCCACGACGTCATCACAACAGAACCCCAACATCGCTAGGGCGTGATCAAAAACTTATTACCCATTTTCGTCGCAGGCACGTAATGGGAACGTTTGGTAACTATTACGTGTCTATAGTTAGTGGCAAAATACTTTAAAGTACCTATAATAGTTGTAGCTACGTTCCAACGGCTAGTTGGTACCTTTATCAATGATTTATTTAAATCCTTTCAAAATTCAAGTCAAAGAATAAAAGCCGTGCTCATTAAATTTGTTACACCACCAGATTGCAAATAATTTTTGCAATTTTCTGTTAGCAAGAACTAACGTCACGATTTGCGAGTACGCTGCTCGCGAGAATTAGTTATGCAATAGCAACGTCACAATAAAGCATTCGGTGCATCATAGGAACGGTCGGGCGTGCAGCAGTAAAGCGCAAAGCACTTGTACTGTATGTTTACTAATGATACACACAGATGTAACTAGAGACAAGTTAAATGTTATTATTTTGCGTGGCGAGGCAGTAAACTAAGATTTATGTGGTAGGTAATGAAAGTCCAGACAACGTTCGCCGGTTTATTGCCGATGTTGCCAAGGGCGTAGATAGGGCGTGTGGGAGGAATGAAAATAAAATGCAAAAGTTTTGCTTAGCGGCATAAAATGTAATCCTTTTCCTGGATAAAATCTAAAACAAGGTTCTACTCTATATTACACAGTTTAAAAATGGTTTAACTAATGCAAAAGCAATGTATTTAAATGGGTTTTTTGAGAATTCGTCATTTTCCTTTTATACAGGATGTCCGGAATATGAGTGCCTTTATTTTCCTTGTATGATAAATTGTACCAAAATAAAATATATTTTACTTACGATTATTTTCTCTGGCCGACAGTAACAGAACTACGGAAACAAACAGGTCAGAGAGTTTTGCCCAGATTTGCTATAAATTAAAATGTCATGCAGCTGGTCATGGTTACTATAAATTGTTCAATTTTTGTTTATGTAATGTATACTCATAAATAAAAAGCATACAATAAAGAAAAATGAAACGCACTAGCAAAACACACTGATAAAAATGATTGTAAATTTACATATGCTGTGTTTACACGTGATTCACATCATACATTAAAAAATACCAAATCCATACTGTATTACAAAGTTATCCATGTGAATACTGTATATTTACATATTTCATATAAAATTATATGCTTTATTTTCTAAAAATACATACTAACATTGTAAAAATACATTTAATGTGAACAAAAACACGGTTTTACTATAATCGCCTTATTCGTAAGTAATAGTTTTCAATCATAGTTGGAACATTACATTCTGGTGTGTTATTTACACACCTAGGCAATACGTAACTAACATTCCACCGTATAATATCGCTAATAATATTTATCAGTGTACAATAATACTATGCTAATAATACCTTTAGGTTAACAGCAGCAGCTGACGGATTGCAATGTTGTCGTACGTTTCAGTACGTTACTGTTTTAAAAATTTTCTGGGAAACCTCAATTGTTTTCTTTATTAATACTGGTACAAAAAAAATTACAAACAAATTACGTCACAGGAGCTTCTACTTAACATTAGCTGTACATTAGTTTGTAATTTCGTAACACAATTTTGCATTTTATTGCAGTTTTATTATTGAAATATATTTGTAGAAAAGTATTCGTTTGATACATTTTTTTTTGTTGCTTTTGGATAGATATACAGGCCCTTTTATATTCCGGCCACTCTGTGTATAAAGGGCATATAATATATAAAATAACTAATGTAACGCAATAAAGACATACATAGATTTTCCTAAAATTCAGTTATTATTTGTAAAAAGTTTACAACATTATTTTGCGAGAAAATTGAAAAACCAAAACCAATTGGAGATCCATAGAATAACGTCTGCTTTATTCTATCATGAATTACTCAATACATTTGTTTAACTTATTATTCATAATATAAACACTAGTTTACTTTGTTGCGTCCTTTGAATGGTGTAGTAAATTTTCGAAAATCTATTACACATTTGTGCCCGAACACAACCATATCGCGTTGTCAGTTTGAGTTTTGTCTTTAGTTCTTTCTTTATTTTTACTACGATAATGGATTAATTTATATAAACATACATTTTGTACGACAAAGCTCTTAAATAGCTGGATTTATATATTAATTAATTTTTATTGTAGTTAGCAGCAAACTATACAAAAATCTTGTGAACACGATTCCAAAACGCGTACAAATTGTTAATATGTAAGTAGTACGTTGTTACTAATGGCAAAAGCAATGATATCGAATATTTGTAACCCAGAATGGATGATTTGAACCTCATAATATTTTGGTTTTAATAAGACGGCATTTCTGTGGATAAAACAATCACTTCTTATTTAAACGCAATTTTTAACATATTCATAGCTATTTTTAAAGGTACTTACTCTAAAATCTAGGTAAGCTGGACACCATATCTCTTCACTTGTGGTGTTGTTCTACTAGTTACTAGAGTTCTGTGATTTAACTAAAAGCAACTGCATTGCATATTTAAGAGCGTTTTGTTGTTAGGCCGACATATTGAAATGAGTAAATTACTAATTTTGAACTCCATACTTGTCGTAATGAGCCTATTTTTGGCAAACAGCTTTAGAATTAAAGTTCACACAGTGCAAAGTTATCCCCTTTTATGTGAAACAATTGCAACATGTTTTTCTTTTGACTATATCAAATTGACCACCTTTCCACTCTGTCTGGTATAAAAATAAACAATTTTTTCTATAAAATCTTTCCAAAAAATTTGTAACTTTTGGTAAATTTGAAATTTCTTGATATTTTACTTACCACATTAAGAGGTGATGCCGCCATGCTGGAAGTCTGACTACAACATATTTAAAAAAATATGCTGCTAAGAATACAGTTCAACAGATGTCTTGGTTATCTATTCAACAGATAACGAAATGGCGTAAGGAACAAGGAAATTTGGCGCGGACTCGATCAGCTAGTGTAGAGCACTCTTAATGAACGATGTTATTGATAAAATTTCATTAGTTTGCCGAGAACTGAACATCTTTATTTCAATTGAAAAGTATGACATTCTTATTAAAAGACCCTTTATATGAAATCATATGAACATGATGGAATTCATGATTTTTAAATACCTTTAACAACCATGCCCAACAAGCATTTTATGTTAGAAATAAACGAATTTTATTTACTAGCACTGTCACAGTGTATATATGTGTTATTAGAGTTTTGGCAATAAGAAATAGTTTTGAAATCTTGCAGTCCTTGTTGTTAAATCTTATATATAACTTTAATATCTAAAAATTTTGAGAATATTGTCAGTACTTGAATTGAGATGACTAGACAGCTGTGGGTTCGACCCCCGCTGCCGGTAGACCGTATATAAGCTATATTCCTGGATAGGATTGACAACCTGTCTGCGGGAATGGTAGGGTAGGAGAATGTTGGCTTGGATTAATGTGAGAGATTGATACCGGTTGACGTTTGACTACCCCCCTAATTAATGAGGTTTTCCAGGTTTCCCTCATTCCTGCATTGAATGGTGGTTAGGTCCTACCAACGTAAGGCGCCAATGCGGCCTGTTTAATAATAATACGCGGCCCCCTCTTCCGCACAAGTCTTCGACTTCTGGGATAATCCTCGTGATTTGAATGAGTGGTACAGATATTATTATTATTATTATTATTAATGACTATTTTGAAGAAATTTTCTTACAAAATATCATTCCTACAATCGCAATTATTTTGAATCAATTATATAAATATGAAAATATTAGTACGTTTAGAGAAACCCCCTTGAGAAATTACAGTATCTACGCTTGTGTCAGTAGTGGTGCCGTCAAGTGTCGGGAGCAGGTGTGCCAAACTTATAGCGCTCAACGTGTTGGACCACTCGCTAATTATTATGACATAAATTATATTAAAACTCTGTGCCTGTAATCGATTATGTTTCCAACCGTACAATATCAATTTATAACGATGTTATCCACCGTTCACAAGTTTTGAGTGATTTTGGAACTTTCTGTATGGCGGAGCCAGTCAACTTTTTTACAGCTTAATGCGGGATATTAATCTTCATTTTGATGATGCTAATTCCCGCCCATGTCATTTTAATTACCTAATTGGCGCAACTCGAAAATTACAAATTAAAATTGTGTGGCTCACAATGTTTCTCTGTAATCTGCTTTTTTATTTTCGAGGGACGGAGAATGTATTAAAAAGGCTTTAAAACATTTTAATTAATTAATCTTCCCTACATAGTAGTTAGTCTTTGGTAAATAGGTGGTCCTATCCAGGAAATGTATTTTGTTGAATTTTTAGTTTTAATTAAGGCTTAGCGTATGGGCCCCAACATATTGCGATCGGAATTCATTAATTACTGCCACAACTAAACAAAATATGCGTATAAATATTAAAATATCTTTTAATCTGCCTCTGGATTAGTATCCGTTCAGGTACATAGCATATAAAAGTGATATTTATCTCAATTTTCAAAGAGTGAATATAGCGTAAAGTCAGGCAGTACAGGCTGATTTAGTCATTTTATTTATTAACTTTAAGAGGAGATAGGGAAAAATGAGTAGTATAATATGATTCTAAAAAATATATTTTCAAATCATTATTTAAATGTCTTTTCACGATGTCATTTATGGATTCATATATCTCCGAAACTAATTCGTTAACCGTCTGGGTGCAACATTACCAAATTTAAAAATTCTCGCTAGTACCTATTAGACATCATAAATAAGCTCTAATACGTAGTACCTATATATTTCCATAATAATGACACTCTTTGAAATGAATTTGATGGCTTGTGCTGCTGACGAATTTATAATGAAAGCAGAGAAATAGTATGAGGTATTTTTTTCCATTTTTTATAAAAATTATTTTTAAATTAGCAGTTTTGTTAAGTTATAAGCTTGTGGCATAGGGTACGTTTAAAGAGCACAGACAACTCTCATGATGTAAGATAAATTCAAGTATCGAGTGACGCAGTTGTTGGGTTTATTTGTTATGGAGTTGTGGGATTATGGGGTATTGGTTTATGGGTTTTTAAATTAACACCTTAGGTTTTGTGTTTAAAGTATGAGTATGAGTATAGGGTAATATGCATTTAATAGTGCAGAAAAGTCTAAATTATTGGGGTTTTTGAGGTTAAAGAAAAACCTTGACTTGATGGTGTTAAACAGGCTCCGGATTCGGATCCAGCGACCTCAAAAACATATAGTAAACGTGACCTCCAGATATGAGATTTTTTTTCGTGGGGCTGTGTAATCTTTGATTACCTACATTTCAAAAACAAAGAACAAGTTTCTAATTGTAGAAATTTTTTTCAAAGTATAGGTATATTGCTACCTTCTTTTTAAACTAAACAAAAAGTTAATTTAAAATAATTAAATTAATTTCTAAATACAATACACCACTCAAATTTGTGCGAACACATATACTTACAGTTATATAAATTTAACTTCTTTCCTCATATTATGTTGCTAGTCATTTCTAACAAGCCTACGTTCGTTTTATTTTGGTTTCAGGTAGGAAGTTATTTTATTACTACAAATTCAACGGTATTAGCTTTAAAATACCGCCCGAGGACTACGTGTAGATGTTCTCCAATTCCTTAAATAAAACTAAAGTAATTCCAGGCATTCTTTCTCAAATCAATTTGATGGGAAGCGAGCCACGGTCTGGATGGAATAGGCTGACATACAGCAGGGAGTGTTAAACTCCAATTACTCCTCCGGGACATCGCCGTGGTGCCGCTGCCGGGGCTTCCGAGATAAATGCTGTACTTTGAAGTGCGTTACCCAACTTTAACTATACACTTTGAAACCTATTAAACCGAGCGCTTAAACACGTCTTAAAAAACAACATACGCGCTTATTTGCGAGCTGTGCGTTTTACATGCCCCTTAGAATGTGATTCTGCATGAGGGAAAGTTCCCAATATCTTTCAGAAAATAAAGCAATTTGGAAAAGAAAGAGTGGCATGGGTAACGTTACTAACTAAATTTACAATTTCAGTATCAGTCATCTTGTTGGAGACATACAAAAAGTGAATCTGTTCAAATATTACTAAACAAGTCATACTTGATATAAATAAGAATTGTTGAACAATTTCCAAGCTTGTTGCCAGGCTGTCGGTTGAGACTTCCTCCAAAGTAACTCTTTACAGTGATATCTCCCTCCTTACTATGGCCGTGATAGCCCTACTTAGATGGATATATGAATGCTGAATTTAATTACCATCCGATCTAGCAGTAACACATTAAGAACACATATTTCTGAATCAGAAATTTGACAAAAATCTGTCAACAAGGATGCACTGACAGTTTGCATCTAGAAAACCTCAAAGATAAAGGCGCCTTTCTTTATGACCAGCTACAGGAGCCATATACGGTTCTACAGGAAGACATGTTAGGCACAAGGTTGAAAGAAATACCAAGACTGGGAAATCAGAATTGTGTAGTTTAACTGTAAAAGATATAGACGACATGGGTACAATTTTGGTTATAACTTTACGTGATACCAAAAAGAAACGTATATTTACCGCAGGATCAGAGAGCAACGGATATGAGAATCGTAAGTATTTACTATTGAGATTCAAACAAGTAAAACACAGTAGGTCTTTCATTTACTATAATCACGGTAACTGCACAATACAACCAGTTGGCATCAACAATTTTGAAAAAATTACCCAAATAGTTGCTGAATACTTAACCTCCCAAATGCATCCAGTCACACTGGCTATCGCTTGAGGAGGACGTCTGTCACCTTCCTCACTGACAGTGGAGCAAATATTCAAACAATTAAAAGACGTAGAGAATGGCAGTCAACTAGTGTGGCTGAAGGTTATATCGAGAAAAGCATTGTTGAAGTTGAAAATTGAAAAAAGTATATTTCATCAACAGGAACTAGTGGCACCTTAAGATCATTCAGGAATCCAGATAGTCGCAATAGTTTTCAGGAAGAACAAGTAGAATTGAATAAATTTCGTGTTGTTAACTTTCCAAATTTGGATAATTATACTTTTACTGCTTATATATATATAAACTGTTTCTAATATTTAAATAAACAATATTATACTTACAATAAGTTTGAAAGAAACATATTTCTGACTTTGACATATATCCAGATGGAAAGTGACATTTACCATGGTGGAAGGTGATTACTTTCCATCCAGACAAATCTCACTTTCAACCCAGATAAATGTCAACATTAATTGAATAATCAAAATTTTTGATTTAAAAAATATCTTATTGTACATTAAAACATTCTCAGCAAATTTTATTCACATTAAATATTACGAATTATTTTAGTAAATTAGGGTTGACGGCTTTTTGATTTTCTCAATTTCGCTAAAATATGCCAGCACAATACCTTTTTGCGAGCACCAACTCTTGACATCATAAACGTACCCTGCACGACTCTTCTTAGGTAACAAATCTTTTTCCATACTTTCAATGGCTTCTCACAATTGAGGAAGAGTACAAATAATTTCTTCTGAATCGCTCATTGTCTTCGAAAACACTTTTTTGATGACAGTCTATCAAAATGCAACTAATTTAAGTTTGTATGTGTGACTTTTTTAATACCGTAGTAACCATTGTGAAAATGCCAACTTGTTTTTTTATCTGTAATCTGGTCACGCAAAAACCGTCACTTTCATTTAAAAGGTATGGTTATAAATAAAATATAATACAAACCTCGATGAAAAGTTTAATTCTTGACTCGAGAAATCGTTCACCACCATCCTTTTCTCTCGATAGGAATGAAATAATTTCCATCTCAGTATTGTAATATATTATTATATATTATTATCAAACTGTTTTTTATTAACAGTGACATTACTATATAGTAAAGTTACATTTCAATGTGGTAAAGTACCACTGTACTAAATGATTTTAAATTTAGTAAAATAACGTATTTTCAGTAAAAATGCAATAAATCTAATTTCCTTCTGGCATAAGCATTTATTTATTAATTTCTGCAAACATTTTTAGACAAAAATCAAATCATATCAAATCAAAATATATTTATTGTGTATAACTACAATAGCTAATGCATACTCACAAATACACTCATACATACACCTACATATGTATATACACATACAACAGTTACTTATCAGTATATACACACAACATTAAAACAATTAAAATACAGCATTTGTGGAGTTATCGTTTTCGAATTTCAAAGTTATACAAAATTTGCAATTCATCTGCATACATGTGCAAAGTAGTATAGACTATTGATGACACAAAATCCGCAGTACATACACTAAAAAGTAAAGGCCCCAGGACAGAACTCTGTGGTACTCCAGACTTTATTTTCCTAGACTCAGACAATAAATTACCATTTTCAGTTTTAATTTTGGTAAATTACATTCTATCTTTAATATAGAAATCAAACCAGGCGTGATGTTTATGAATGCCATAGAAATATAGTTTAGCGAGTAAACATTTGAAGTCTACTGAATCAAATGCTTTTGACATATCTAACAGTGTGAGACTTTACATCTGAGATACGTCAATAGCCTGTAAAGCATCGTCCACTACAGCCGCAAGTACTGTACCTGTACTAAAATTTTGACGAAATCCTGATTGGTTAAGAGCTAAAATATTATTAAAATTAAAATGACAGACAGGTTGATTATAAATAACTCGTTCTGCTATTTTAAGAGAAACTGACAGCAAACTAATAGGTCGTAAATATGCAATATAGTTTGCGATTTCTAAGGGATAGGTGTAATAATAATAATGTATTCCAATATTATCCAAATTTGTCAATTTCTAGTATTTATAGAATATGCAACTGCAATTTTTTTATATGGTTAAATATAAAATGCTGATATTTAATAAAATAAATTAACGTGATAGTCATTTATAAATATTAAATGGTAATGTAAAAGTAAAATTGAGATATCAAATCAAATAAAAATGATTAATTTGAAAAAAGTATTTTTCATGTGATAGATGGTGATACTTCAGCAGAGACAAGTTCAAAGGACTTCTTTGACAAATTGAATCGATGCAGAAACAATAAATCCTCTTTGACCATTATTGCACAGAAAAGGAATACAGCTGCCTAAAATTTTATATCCTTGAAAGTTCATATCTTTCATCGTAATGACGCTTTTATTATGATTTGTTCTCGTAGAAGCACATGAAAGAAAAATATAATTCGATTCCAGTTTTTTATAGCGTTTTATGCGATTTAATAAGGCATAAAAGAGTAGTTACTCACATTTGCGGAGAAATTTAAAGGAATCGGCCATCCTACGGGAGAAATTTGAGGCGACTCTCGCCGGCGAAATTTTTCAATTCCTTTATAATATGCTTTGATTTATGTTATTATAGATGTATCGCCCCAGAGGTTTGATTTGCATTGGGAATAAATTAAGCTCACTTATGGAAATCGCAATCAGCCGCTATTTTCTGATCCAATTGTCGGCGCCGGCAGTTGCATATTTATGATATAGCCGGAGTAATATTGTTTTAGGTAAAATCCGATGTCGTGCAACAACCGGATTTCAATTAAGTGTTACGCGACGAACGGGACACGTCTGACGTGTAATCAATGGCTGCGCCGCTTAAAATATGGATTTTTCTTGTAGCGATGGGTAATTAAATCTTGGCAAGCATTCCAAAAAGGCAACTAGGCGGCTAGCTCCAACTGCCGAATTCGAGTTTTTCCCTTGCCTCGACCTAATCCCGTGCCATTATTTGATAAATTTATGAAGTAATTTAATTTTAAGGGTTCTCCTAGCTGCTGCACAGGCCTTTTATGATTATTGATAAAAACTTGTGTAGTTACAGAGCCCTTTGAGGGATCAGATAATATTATTTATTTTCAAATTGTGTCTTCCAAATAGAAAAATGAAACAATTATAGAAATCTTAGCAAGGTTTATGTAGAACGGCAATTAAATATTTAAGGTATATTCACAGTATAAGATTGGTCGGTAGTCGATTTTGTGGAGAGGATTGGCACCCTCTCTGCAGGTATGATATGGTGGAAGAACGTTGGTTTGGGTCAGTTTAAGGAATCGATACCGGTTGGCGTTTGACCATCACTATATTAATGAGGTGTTCCAGGTTTCTCGCATTTCTGCACTGAATGGTGGTTAGGGCCTACCAACGTAAGTGTAAGTTTATATTGGAGCGGCACGTCAGGCCACGACAAAAACCACACGGCACGCTCCTAGACAAGAGCTAGGAGTGCAACAGATGTGTATGTTGGAACGAAGCGCCAGGGACTCTTCTAGTCTATAAGATTGTGTGCATGGAATAACCATAGTTAGGCGTGTCGCTCCAACATAAACTTATAAGTCGTTGCTGGACACAAATGCGGCTCTAAAACTTAAGTATGTGAACGTTTTTGTTCAATAGCTAATAATTCAGTATAATTTCACAACTAAACTAACTACCTGACTCTGTTGTTGCTGCATCATCCATCAATTCATGCAATAATGCTTATGATCGATGAGTTAGGTGGATTTTGAACTACAATGTAGTAGATTCATCTTGTTAGAAAAAATACATCTAATCTCCAATGAAAATATAACTAGTAAAAGGTATCATCCTGGCATTGTAACATGTATATGTACCTTACTTATATTTTGCATTATATACATTACACATAATATGCTTACTATTTGGAATCGTGATCTAATTGTCATTTTCATTTATGTTAAATGGGTATCCACATTAAGGTAAGTCCAAGTTACAAGAGTACTAGTGTAGCAATATAGCATATTCAATTATTACTTCATTACAGTCTACTAACCTTGTACAGTTCACTTTTCCTTAATATATTTAGTTTCAAAGTTTACTCCAGCGAGAAATTTTAGTTGTTCATTTGTACTCTGTTTTACAGTTTTTTTTTTTGCTGGAACGAGTGTATTTTTACCTACCATTAGTGAATTTTTTCCTCACTGTAGGTACCAAATACCTAGGTATACTATTATTGATTACTATCTTTATGGAGTTATTTAGTTAGATAATTATACCTATGTCACGGCAAGAAAATATTAAAGTGTACGTCATTATCTTTAGCTGAGATTTTATGACTTGCCCTTGTTATTCTCGGGCTAGATTTTGTAGGAGTGGGCCCGCTATCATTAATCCTGGATTCGCTCATACATTAGTTTCGGTTTCTGTTGGTATTACAGCTGCTAAGGTCAGAACGATTACTCAAATAATGGTGGTTTTCCGAAACGTCTCGTAGCCACCTGTGTATCCCATGCTTCTAACTAGGGGACCAGTTAAGTCACGTAACACAATTCGGAAAACCATTATAGATCACGCTAATGAAAGTGTGCTTTTTTCGATATCTCTGATAGACAATTATTAGTAAGTTGAATTTAAGATTTTTGCGTATTGATCTGTAGTAAATACTAGATAGTTTATTCTCAGTTCTATTTTCAATCCTAATTATACTTTGCGCTTATAAAGTTGTAAATTAAGTCCACTCTATGTTTCCAACTAGTTTTATACTCGATGCTCCACTCACATACACTCAAATTCAAAGTATTCCCTAGAATACTGCATTAATTTGAATCATATCATAAATAGCACACATGCATCCGCAACCCATTATTAGATGAAATTGTTTAATTCCAATAGAGCTTCCCTATAACGAAATTGCTTATATCACGCAAAACCAGCCATAAATGGCACAAATAATGTAATGAGAATTTGAACGTAACATCTATTACTAGATAACTTATACCTACTTATCGGGGGTACACAGTCATTTCTTTTAATAAATCGTCAACTGAAGTAGGTAAGTTACATATATAGGGTGATCACAAGCTCTGTGACGAACTTTGGCAGATGGTACCTAGTAGTTTTTGTTTAGAAGTTACAAGCATTTTAAAAAATATAATTTTATATTTCAATCAAGTTATTATTTGTGCTTAAACTTTAGTTATCTTCTATTAATTAAATTTAATTAATAAATCTTAAGACTATAAAAATTGTTCAATATGTCCATCTTCGACTCGAATGCAATGTTTTTTTATATATTTTAAAGTATTAATAATATGTGAAACTAACTACTCTGTGGACTAAAGCCCCAACCAGCGTTGAATTACACCCACAATATCTACCCATATATTCTTTATTATTAGATTTTTTAACATTTTCTTCTGTATTAGAAAGGTATTTTAAGGTAATATAAATCACATCTCCTACAATTCCTATCAATGAAGTCATAGGTATGCTCTGTGATACCAAACATCTAGATATGCTAATGAACAATTCCACAGACAAAGCTCAATTCAGTAATTATCTAAAGAAAATAATCCAGCTAAATTTACTAACCTGGTTTAATGGAAACACTCTATAAGTATCTAACTTCACTTTTGAAGCAGTGGGAACTCGAAAATTCAACCACAATAAATGAGATCTCACCTGTTTCTGCATTTATATATATAAAACGATTACATAAAGGGTAAACATTATTTAAGTAGGTATTTTGTCATATTTAATTTAAAATTCATTGACAGGTTTCACTTTTGACATTGTCGATATTTAATTTCAAAGAATTTTAATTTATATAATAATTTTTGTAGTTAGATATTTGACTCAACTTGAAGGAGGCCACCTGAAAAGCAATCCTAAAAATGCAGAAATAGGTTAGATCTTATGAATTGTTCATTAGCATACCTAGATATTTGGTATCAGAGAGCATACATATGACTTCATTGATAGGAATTGTAGGAGATTTGATATATATTAGCTTAAAATACCATTCAATAATATCATTTTGTACATGTTGTTGAAGTAACTAGCGATAAACTTCTAATAGCTGAGGAGCATCTCCAGCATGTAACGCTTGTACATTTTGACGGGGAAACGGATGGAGTGTAATGAAGATTTCTGTGTTCAATACGCGCTATACAAAATTCGGTGATAAATGAAGATTCCTTACTATGCGTCGAACACTAATTGAAGAGTTGTGAATGATAACATGTAATTATATCTTCTTCATTTTGTACATTCACTTCAGTAGAATGAATGACCTTTTGCGGGGTTGCTTCTTCCAGAAGTCTGTGAAATTATGCACTAAAGACTGTGTGGGTCTGTCTATTTGGGTATCTTTGTCGGTATTCTCGGGATGCTTGTCTGGCCATTAGAATACCCATATTCAGATAATACATGACACAAACAACCATTTTTATTTGTGAGGCTACTTAGATTGAAATACGAAATTAAAATTTTTAAAATGCTCGGGTTTGTAAACAAAAACGAATCGGAGATATGCTCATATGAGAAAAAATGTTTGACATTCACTCAGCTACCATCTGATAAAATTTGTCATAAAGCTTGTATTTTAAATTAAAATATATGTTGCTAATATGAACTTTATCAACTTTTTATAAACAAAAATAGGATATCATAGAATATTATTTTTAAGCGTAAACACCAAATTTCCCGAGTAAAGAATCATAAGCAAATAATATACAGTTTCTAACTTAACTAGAGGTGGAGTTATCAGTACCACACAATATTTTGTAAATGGTCGTACTGATTACTTATGCCTAAATAGAATCTTTATATGGCTTACTCATATGACCCTTTGCTCATGTATTTTCTCTATCAAATATGTTTTGATATTTTTAACAGTTTAAAGTACAGATAACTTCTCCTATGCAAAATCAATGAACATTAGGACGTATGTTTGATAACGTTTTACATTAAAATAAGGTTTTCTTTAAAATTTCAAAGTTCAGAACAATAAATGAGAACCCCCTGTATAATGTTGAATTAAGTAACTCATCTTTGGTGGAGATTTATTTATCTTTAATATTGTAATTATCTACTTCATTTACTTAAATAAATCTTGACCGAAGAACGAGTTACTCTTGCTTGAACAGGCTTGCCAAATAAAATATAATCTAATAATTCTGAATAATATACATTATTCGTGCAGTATAATAGATCGCACATAATATGCTTGTACAGACATGCAAAACCTATTCATTCAAGTTTTCATGTTATTTGATAGAGCATCGCACACTAGACCTGCACCAGCAAGTACCGTCACCGGCAACGATCACCAATGCAGGTCGTGTCGGTTACCTGCAATTTCTGTGCCTGACGGCACTAGCCCTACGTAATGTAAACTGATTCGAAATATTCGACAAGTTAAGTTAAACTTCCATTTATTTATCTTAAACAAATAAGTCTTTAGTCAGATAACACTGCTCTGTAAAATCTTGTATTTTGGTACTGTAGGCGAAGATGATCCAAGAGATATTCAAAAAAAATTTGTTCCATTCGTCGCCAGTTTGTTTAGAAATAAATTATAAATTTCACAATACAGATTTATCTTTTTATTGATAGCGTGAACCCAAAACTTTCTCATTGTCCTGGCTTTCTCATCCTCCTCCTCTTCATACATCGCTAAAATAAAAATTTGTTCTTCCGATCTACACTCAATTACTACTTAAAAACTTCAAAACGCCTGCCACACAAAACCTGCACAAAAAGTTGTGTGCAAAGTCGAGCAGGTTTGCAGGTAAGTGATGTGCTGGTCCATTTATAATGTATACGATATTTAAAAGGTGCTAATTTTAAAAATGTAAAAGACGATATCGAAACTATTGTAAAAAGTTGTGAAAGTTATAAAGTGAAAAAATTATAAGAGATAATAGAAACAGTGAATAACACAAATACTAACACACCATACTTCATTTAAGAATCTATGATAGTTTCATGAACAAGAAATATTACAGCACGCTGTATACGCGTAATTTCAACCCATTTATTTACCAAAATGTGACCGATAGTTCTATTTTTTGCAGCGGAAAATGCAGTTATTTAAAAAAGTAAAAGTTGATTGGAACGGAATATAAATCGTCCAGATTCAGTTTGGAAAACGTTTGTCTGAATACATTAATTTAAACGTCATAATAAATACAGCAGGGCACATGCGCCCACAGGGTGCAGTGGGATGAAACTGTTTAATTCCGATAGAATTTTGCATTTCGGTCATTTCCGGTGTAATGAAACTGTTTGTGTCACGCGGCGCCTGTATTGAATGACACAAATGAAAGTATATAGGAACACTATATGTTAATTCGTAATTGGACACGATACATATGTAAAAATAGGCGTTTGTTACAGTGCGGAGAAAACACGAACAGTCAATTTTGTTCTATTGAATTCGCCATCACGGCGGCGTATCCCGACAAATTGAATCCGCAGGAGCGTAACGACACTCCGAGAGCTACATTTGTTCTTTCCGATGAATGGAGTTAATTAATTAGCTGGTCTGAGCTTGTGACGTTCCCGTTTCATTGCAGTCATGCAGCATGTAATCCTCTACGAGTAAATCAAAACCCTTGTAATATGTCACTGTGTACCGACATACTCGTATATAAGCTTACACATAATGCGGCCGTATCCAGCCGGATTCATTTTAAACTTTTCATAATCAAAAAGTCTCATTATGAAACACTATATGTTTCTTTTGTACTTTCCGCCCTGTTGTTGCGCGCGGTGTTTTTCCTAATTGCTAAAAATTTCTCTTTGAATAAATGAAGGAAATATATACTGTTACAAGTTTCCTTCATCTGCTTTTACTATTCACACAAACAACTAGCTTGTCGATTTTACTGAAGAAATGATTTTTTCTTGTAAACGGTTGAAGCAAAGTGAACGTTGTCAAACAGAATTTGTTTGGGCCGAGTAAGACTTGAAATTAAGGTATAGAACGAAACCATAACTACACGACGCTGAGCGTTGTGACGCTCTATTTTTTTTCTCAGAAACATGCCAATTTTTTTCGGATATGGAAAGAATTTTTCATGTGAAGCTTTTTTTCAAATAACTTTTTCTTACATGTTTTTAGGTATTAATAATATTATGTGAAACTAACTACCCTGTGGACTAAAGCCCCAAGCAGCGTTGAATTACACCCACAATATCTACCCATATATTCTATGTTATTAGCTTTGTAACATTTTTTACTGTATTAGAAAGATATTTTAAGCTAATATATATCAAATATCCTACAATTCCTATCAATGAAGTCATATGTATGCTTTCTGATACCAAACATCTAGATATGCTAATGAACAATTCCACAGACAAAGCTCTATTCAATAATTATCTAAAAAAAATTAATCTAGCTGAATTTACTAACCTGGTTTAATAAAAACACTCTATAAATATCTAAGTTCACTCTGTGGAATTGTTTATTAGCATACCCAGATGTTTGCTATCAGAAGCATACATATGACTTCAGTGATAGGAATTGTAGGAGATTTGATATAATTAGCTTAAAATACCTTTCTAATACAGCAAAAAATAACTTCTTCTTGTGTTTATATTAGTTCAACAGATACAGATCACTTATTGTGCAATTGAAATGTTTCGTTTACCACATCAATCATCAATTCAGATCAGATGGGCCTTCCAAAAACAGTACCTAGTGTTTTCATTTCGTTTTATTTTACTCTTATTTACTTTGTTAAAATTTAGGTCAGTATTCAATTAAAATCAGTTTCCTTTTTTACTTGAATTATTGATGGCTGAAATAGAATATCGATCTATAATTTAAATCAGCAACTTCATATAAATTAAGAAAGCGCTATATTCTATGTGCAGATATTAGTGGTGCATATATCGAGCATCTATTAAAGGAGACTCTTTAATTTTAGTTTTTTTCATTGATGTAGTTATTTATTTTTTTTTTGTTAGAAAGTTTATTACTGGTTGTAGCTTTCAGTGATAGAATTATACTTCCAACCATATGTCTTTTTATAATCAAAAGATCTACCCAATAATCGGCTAAAAGGGAGATTGAAGATCGCCGAAAACAGTGCTCAATACAGGGTTAACTATGAATAAGTACAAATATTTTAAGAGGGGATAGAGAAAATTAAGAGTTAACGGAATCACCCTTCAAAGAAATTACTTATTTATAAAGCGAAAATTTTTTTCTTCGGTTTTATATTAAATCCTTATTTAACGCCGCCTATGCGAGGCAGAGTAGGCAACTAGCAACACGAGGGTAAAATTCCCCGTCAATCCCGTTATGTCATAGTTTAATTCCTGTGTTTACCATGTGTTTACGTTGTAGTTTTGTGTTCTTCTTCAGTTTTTAGTGCTTTTTTTAATTTTTCAACGTTTTATAGTTATTAAATACAGAAATTTGTGTCGGGTGCAGATATTTTTCCACAATATAGTTCGCTGGTTTGTTTTTCTAGGTTATGAGACAAGACTGCCGCAGGTACATTAAAAGTTTTCTATTATCTATTCCTTTCGTTCGATTTTGTTATAATAAAAAGGCATTTTATTTAACAGCACTCACGGGAAGTGTGTTTTATCGGTAGTGAGTGGTTGTAATGAATGAAAATGTTGTAGTTTTGCCAGTTTGTAATGAAATGAAAAACGATTGCAAAATAGTGGAGCAAACTGGATTAACTGTTTCCTATTATTACTAATAAGAATGTTAATTTTTGTCGTTCCTGCATTTAGAAATGCTGCAAAAAAACGACCGCATTGTTGACAGGTGTAAGCTTTGTCTATGGATTTAAGCAGTCGATGCTAAAATTGTTACATATCTATTTTTCTCCATACACCATTTTTCATAGCCATTCAAATGCTTGTTCTTATTTCTGCTTATTCAAATCAATGAACACGTATTTACAACAATTATGAGGAAATAATTATTCAATGACAGCTATCTTATACCGTACTAAAATAGAAATTATGTATAGTATTATTATTGTACGTTGTATGCAATACGTGTACATTATTACCGCACTTATGTGATTATACAAACTTCACATGCGTCCGGTAACAATGTCTATATCTCACTTATTGCGTAAACAACTATTATCAATACTAATGCTTCAATAAAAGAAACGCATTTATGTTTTATATGTAAAAGTTACAATGAAAAATCGATATACCTATCAATCTATAATGCGTGTCTTACTCTTGATTGGAGTTTGTCACAAATGTCACACGTCCACACGTGCAAGAATTAGTTCAGTAATTATTAAACGCAATTAATTTCATATAACTTCGTAATTATAATTGGTTTATTTATGAATCGTCACAAATATTTCATGCTTTGTGGCCATCAATACTATTTAAGACAGAAAACTGAATAATGCAGTATATTTCAAAATTATTTCTAAAGAAGATAAGTTAAAAATAATAATTAGAACCCCAAGTTAATATTATAACAGACAATGAAATATTTACACACTAGCCTGCTACTCACGTCTAGAACATATCTGTGCTTCCTTGAAGCGGAAATCATACTTTATAGAATTAGGCAGTAGAGAATAAAGAGAACAACAGCAGGCAAAGAGATAAAAGAGAAATGTTTCTGCTACATTATTCGGAAATATTTACACTAAAACCAAGATGTATTCTGCAAATTATTTCTTTTGTTTTCTCCAGCTTTTTGAACCGCTACATACACGCAGTCTTTTTAAATTCATATCATGCAAATTAAACATGGAATACACTCACATAGCGTTGTTATTTTACTTTAAGTGATATAAAAAATGAATAATCTATAAACCGTAAAGGATGGGGTTGAGGTCAGGATCTAGCTCGTATAAAACGGATACGATATTTTTTAGATGGCTAGCCGTCATTCATCAACAAAAAATGTTGTTTCTCGACGTTACATTAGGGTTAAACGTTGCCTTCAAAACTGTGTGTGTGTCGAGTAAAATATAATAAAACTCGAAGCTATTAAAGCTTTGAAAAGATTTTGTAGTAGAGTAGGAAATTCTTAATAATTTATTATTTTCTTTTGCTCGCTTTCTGAGTTATATCCTATATGTACATTGATATATTTTGATTAAGAAATTTTAATTTATGATTTCGCTTCTCTTTGAAAATAAGTTATATGTTATTTTACCTTCCTATGTTTAGTAACTGTCAATACAAGAAATAGTAACAATGTTCAACAATGTAATAATAGATAAATTTTATACTAATTTTCTTAATGAAAGGTAAATTCTGATTTTTCATAAGGAATTATTTAATAATAACATCTAAACATATAAAACATTTCAAATTACAGTGTACAGTTCTGATTACAATTATTATTCAAGAATTTATACTTATCACTTATACTTATATATTTATCAACTTATTTTATAAATATATAGAAAGAAAACACTGTTGGGGAATGAATAAAATGGTTATTTTGCTTTGGTGCTTTCGTATCCGTTAGGATAAATATTTAATACATGTATGTGCCCTATGTTGTCAGTAAAAGGGAATAAGGATTAGAAGTATCAAAATAAATGTTATGGTATTCTAAACTTCTAAAAGATTAGTGCACACGATTTTCTATCATTAACTAGAGTCAATAAATAGTAAACAGTAAACAAATTTGCATCAAGTATAAGAATTTTACTGTTTTAGTGATATAAATTATATACTTTTTTGCTAATTAGATTTTTATTTATCTAGCTACTCATTTTAGATCTAAACAAATTACAGTTAAACTTTATATTAACTAATAGTTATTTATATAGGACGAAAAGTGAGGCTTGAACGAATAAGTAAATTTTTTAGAACTAGGTACTCGTAAATTTTTACACCACCCTAAATAAAGCTCCTTTTCGTTCGTATGTTATTTCATACATTCAAAGTATTCAAATAATCTAATTAATTGTCTTTCAATATTTTCATAACTTTTTATTTAAAAAATTGAAATGAAGTAGGTACTAATTCCATTTTTCTGTTTCTGTATCGAGGAATTAGGTTAGTTGTTAGGTTAAATTGATTTATTTAGTTTTTTTTTTGACGAGTACTTATCTGTTAAGTACAGTTATTCCATTATCTATGAAAATTTATGTTTATCTGTGGATGCTGTTTATTGGTTTATCCCGTTTCTGTCCCTGAAGGTTTCAATAAATAAATAAATAAATAACAAACACTACATAAAAACAGTTATGTAAAATAGAAGTATATAAAATACTACATGTCAGAGAAAAATTCTTGAAGAGTATAGAAACACTTACGTATCAAGAACATTTTAAGAATAGATTAAAAGACATTAAGTTTTCACTGGACTTTATATCACCAGGGAGTACATTGAAAATTTTCAAGCCAATGTGGTCAGATGACTTGGAAGCAACTGATGATTTCATAAATGGTTTTTATTTTTATAAATATATACACATAACTCTAAAATATACAATGATGTCACAGTTAAAATATTGAACTCAACAAAAAGACCCCTACAAGCATGAGTGCTTGAGAGAACAACTAAAATTCTTGAAATTTTCTTTTGAGCCTTAAATACCGTCTGAGACAGAGTGGAATCTACCCGAGCATAATACGGACTTAATGTTTGTTCCCTGGTTAAGACATAATTAATATTTTTAAATAAAAAATTCATTAAATTTAAAAATGAGACGAGGTTCTCACAATGTGGCCTCCAAGTCAGGTGCTCATCTAACATAATACCTAAAAATTTTACTTCTCTGAGGTACTTTTAATATAGAACCCTCTACACATACAGGTTCACACATTTTTTGTCGATTTTGAAAGCGAATAATTTTTGTTTTACTACTATTTAAATATAAATGCTTTTGTTTAAACCAATCACATAAGGACCGTATAATTTTGTTGCATTTATTTTGTAAATCTATATCAAATCTGGGTGATATAACCAGAGATAGATCGTCTGCATATAATGAATAACAAGCTTTTATCCAGTATAGTCTCAACACCATTAATGTACATATAATATGAACAAAATAGGACCTAACACCGATCCCTCTGGCACTCTTGATTCAACTGCACTTAACTCAGTTTTAACAGATAATTACATAATTATCATCTCGATAGTAAATACAAGTAAATTGTTTTCTATATGTAATGAATGAGGAATTACGTCTCAGACCATATTCATAAAGTCTCGGCAGTAATATATTGTGATTGATGCAGTCGAATGCCCTACTTAAATCACAAAAAATCCTAACAGGGCTGTCACAGACCATTGTATGAATAAGGTTTTGAAATAAAAAAATATTTTTTATTTGAATTGAATGTGCATTTCAAATCAAATAATACGATTACTTAAGTCAAGAATTCATATTTTTAATTGAGAGATGTGGAAAAGAATACTATGTAATCTTTTAATTCTTTTTCTAAAGTTTTTAAATGACGTTTTGTTAGGTTATATAATCTTTTGAAGAACCGTAAATTAAAAAAACTTATTTCCTAATATAGTTGTATCGTCGAAAAAAGTATTTGTTTTAAATGAAAAATTCCATTTGTTTTCTATAAACAAAAAATAATTATCAATAGGTGCCCGCTAAATGTAGCTGTGCTTTATTTTATGTACTCAAGTATGTCGAGTTTGAAAGACATGAACAGCCAGAATTAGCCTTCACTTCATTCACCATTCACCTGTGGCGTACTGATGAGAGCTAATAAGCTCGAAACCGGTATATGTTGACTATTTTCTACAGAGTCTTCAGGCGTAATTCAATGCTGGTTGGGGCATTAGCTCGCAGTAGCTTCCTGAAATTCCTAAGCAATAAGTTGTTGACTTAAATAAGCAATGTTCAATTGGAAAAAATTCTTTGATATATGCAAATATTGTTTTATCATACAATATTATTAAATCAATACGAGAAGTGTTTCATTGAAAAGGAAATCATGTGTTTTAATTTAAACAAATATTCTTTTCACACAAAATAACTGTATTTTGCTTTTTTTAAAAAAAATTTTAGTATTAGGAAATAAATATTTGTTTGGCCCTATGCAAACAAATAATTTATATCCATGAAATAAACAATTTTTTACAGCCACCAAATTTTTTTTCGGTATAGTTAATATTATATCACTGGCACTAAATAATGAAAAAATGACTAGTTCTGCTACGGAAGTCCACCCGAGTCATGATTGACAGTTCTCGCGAATGACAGTAGCGTTTCATATTCTTCCTTTCATCTGAATCTCATTCTCACGTTTTTGTTACATTCATACAATTTCATTTTTGTACAGATATTAATATTTTTATTTGTATAATTAGGGCGTATAGGTTTGAAATATGTTTGAGAATTTTATACAAAAGTAGAGTGGATTTAACGTTGTGCCGAGAAACCGCGGAGTATATTTCTGTCCTCAAACCTCATTTTCAATTTGATGACGAATTCCGTGGAAATACTGCACAGACTGAATTACTTATTGATCCACAAAGTTCATTTGTAAATTTTAATAACGTTGCACTCAATCAGTCTTGCATGCTTACGATTTTGCAGTTTACCCTGAACTGCACCATGGCAAAGGCACAAAGCAAGTCCTGACCAACACGAATTTCAGCAACCGTTTGTTAATTATTGTGTTCATGTGGAAATGTCAATGTCTATTAAAATTCCCGCTTAGTTATCGTCAGAATTCGATAGAGAATTTTCGTAATAGAACCAACAAGTTACTAAATATAGCGTGAACGGCAATCAAAAGGCCTTTTCATGTTTACGAAACGCAATATGGTTTAACTGTGGTCATATTGATGATGCTGGGTGACGAGCAATAAGGCTGAAGGAATAATGCGGCCCTAAGGGACTCCCAGATCCTCTTATCGATCTTGAATTGTACATATGGACTACTTCGGGAATATACGTATAGATAAATTTATTTCCAGGGAAACTTCGAAAGTGAATGTGAAACGGGAATTATTGGGGTTCTTCCTACTTCTTTTTGTTTAAAATTTATTAGGGTTACTGCGAAACAATGAAACTGAATTTTGCTCTACTTCATCGCTGTCTCTTAGAACTACTTTGCCGTATCGAACTATAAGAATGCAATTTTTCCTGTCATGTGTCAATTATTTGGAGCTTAAAGTTCATTCAGTTATTTATTTTATATAAGTGTTTTAAGTAGCATTTTATCCACGCAAGAATATTTAAACGGGAACGCAGTTCGGGAGTTTAATAATCTTAAGTGGATACAAGGCAATTAAAACACAAATGCAATACAACGTTTTATCCATAATCACATCACAATCATATTTGAGGAGTCAGAATTGTTGGAATTTAATAAAAAAATATTCTCATGACTTGATATTTCTTGGTACTCAATGGAACACAGACTTAATATTGCAAGGAAAATCCAAAGAAAATATAGGTGTTCCTTACAAGAAGAAACATCCGTAACTTGTGCAATTTTTTTTATATATTTTTTAGGTATTAAGAATATTGTGTGAAACTAACTACTCTGCGGACTAAAGCCCCAACCAGCGTTGAATTACACCCACAGTATCTACCCTTCTATTCTTTATTATTAGCTTTTGTAACATTTTTTTCTGTATTGCAAAGGTTTCTTAAACTAATATAAATTAAATCTCCTACAATTCCTATCAATGAAGTCTTATTTATATTCACTGATATCAAATATCTAGGTATGCTAATGAACAATTCCACAGACAAAGCTCTATTTAATAATTATCAAAAATAAAAATTAATCTAGTTAAATTTACTAACCTGGTTTAATAAAAACATTCTATAAATATCTAAGTTCACTTTTGAAACTGTGGGAACTCGAAAATTTAACCACAATAGATGAGATCTGACCTATTTCTGCATTTTTAGTTAGTTTCACACAATATTGTTAATACCTAAAAAAACGATTACATAAAGAGGAAACATTTTGTTGATTAAATAAGTACGTAATTGTCATGTTTAGTTTAAAATTGATTGGCACTTTTGAAATTGTCGATATTTAATTTCAAATAATTTTAATTTATTGGTATAATAATTTTCATCTATTGTGGTTGAATTTTCGAGTTCCCACAGTTTCAAAAGTGAACTTAGATATTTATAGAATGTTTTTATTAAACCAGGTCAGTAAATTTAACTAGATTAATATAAAGTTACTTTATTCCACTAATGGAATGGAATAACTTTAGACGGTTCAATATGTGGATAAAAGTCCGATTATAAGGTGATTGTGGTTAAAATATGTTTAATATTCAATACTTCTTTAACTTTATTATACCTTTGTAGCTTTACCTATATTGTAAAATAAATTGGGCATAAACAGAATCGTATATAACTTCGTTTGATTTTTTCTTTAGATTGTAAATTATATATTATGTTAATTTATTGCAAACCGCAAAAGCTGAAATCAGACGCCAGTGTTGATATTGCGGTCGCAAAATTTTTTAAAACTTTTTTACCTTCTGCTATATGCACTTACCTTTAAATATACTTCGTGCATTAAATAAACTCAATCCCAAATTTACCAAAGGCCAAATGTCATATCGGCTTTTCTTAATAAATATTGTAGATACCGGCTGAACCACTGAAACCATGAATTTTCAATTTATCCTTGATGTGCGGTATATTCCTATTGCTTTTGAAGGCTTCTTGTATTTTTCCTATATTTAAGAAAGGAGATAAAAATTAAATTGAAAATTATCGTCCTATCACATTAATTTCTAAGTTTGTTAGTATTTTGTAACGGCTGTTTACGAATTAATATCATCCCACGTACAATGTCAAATTAATTAATATGGATTTGTCCAAGGCCGTTCCTCGGTTACAAATATTTGCTGTATCGCTCAGTATATTTCAAATTTTGTGGATGCTAATATACAGGTTGATGTTGTATACAGATTTTTGAAAACCGTTCGATAGACTAGATCACGGTACGCTCATCAACAAACTAAATCAATTCGGTATGTCGTCAGCTTTACTTTAGTTTGTTAGCTCTTATCTTTATCAATGAAAACAGTATGTAGAGTTTAGTGGACAGAAATCCGTTGAAATTTCGGCAACTTCAGGGGTTCCGCAGGGTTCCATATTAGGTCCCCTTATAGTTACATTATTTATTAATGACATTATTGCTTGGATGTGCACTGCTTGCTGTATGCAGATGATATGCAACTTTACTGGAGAATATAGCCAATAATGATTGTTTAAAAGTTCAGAACAACTTAAATAAAATATATGAATTGTGTCCAAACACCAAACTTCCACTGAATATCGATAAGTTCCATATTGTTTCCTATCATTCAAACGATTATGCTCTTAAATTCGATTATACTGCTCGTCCTGAATAGTTTTGCCATCTAGGTGTAATCTTTAATTACAAATTAACATTTGAAGAGCATGTTCGAAAAATTATACAGGATTGCGAAAACCGCATCCTTGTATACCTTGTAATTTCTGTGATACTGCAATTACAACAAAATTAGGACACGTTGTACTTTTATTGTATTGTGTTGTTTGATATTACCAATCTTTATAGTTATATGCCGTCTCAGCATTTCTGCAACTAAAACTGATCATCAAAAAACCTAATCACTTATTTATTACCTATTCATTTTATTTATTATGTTTTCTATAAATTACGTACTTGACTTGATGTATCTATCATGTAATTTATATCTTACAATTAATTAGACAAGATGGAAGATGGATAAAAGCGAGAATAAAATGTTCCACGAAGATGTGAACATTTTTATTCATTGAGTTGCCTCGTTGAACTTTGATTCTCGAATCCTAAAAAGTGCAGAGTAATTAACATTCACTGTAACCCGGCCTACTCAGAGACGGCAACAGAAAGCACGTGATAATTAATAATAATGGAGCGAATTTGCATGAATCTTATACATTCAATTTAAAACAAAAAGAAAATCAATTGCTTGATTGCTAATAACTGTATTCTAAGTAAGAAGTTGTCGTTTAAAGTCGGGCACACAGCGGAATATTAAAAGGCTAGTGCCATAAAGGAATAGGCAAAACCTATTAAATATAAATGCAAATTGGGGCTGAGTAACGGAGATGGAACTTCAAGGACTAAGCGATGACAGGAACAGAATCGAAGTTAAAATTCAGTTTGATACTTAACCACTGCACAGGATTTAATATAAAATTATTTCCTGCCACGGTTTTGTAAGGATAAATCCTTAATTAACCCATTTTCACTTTTGGATTTTCAGTCCCATCTTTTACAATTTAGGCACTAGAATGTTTCTTAAAATGAATTGTTAAATTACAGAATCATCATTCATCAATCAAAAACATTTGAGTTAATGTCGACTTTGATCGGAGAAGTAAAATAATTATTATTAATTATATTTTAAGCTAATATAAATCAATCTTCTACAATTCCTATCAATGAAGTCATATGTATGCGATTACATAAAGGGTAAAATTTTTTTTGATTATTTAAGTAGGTGATTGTCATGTTTAATTTAAAATTCATTGACAGGTTAAAGTCACTTTTAACATTGTCGATATTTAATTCAAATAATTTTAATTTATTGGTATAATAATTTTTGTAGTTAGATATTTGACTCAACTTAAAGGAGACCACCTGAAGAAGCAATCCTAAAAATCAAGAAATAGGTTAGATCTCATCTATTGTGGTTGAATTTTTGAGTTCTCACAGTTTCAAAAGTGAACTTAGACATTTATAGAATGTTTTTATTAAACCAGGTTAGTAAATTTAGCTATATTAATTTATTTTAGATAATTATTGAGCCTTGTCTGTGGAATTGGTCATTAGCATACCTACATGTTTGGTATCAGAGAGCATTCATATGACTTCATTGATAGGAATTTTTAGAAGATTTGATTTATATTAACTTAAAATACATTTCTAATACAGTAAAAAAGGCTAATTTGCTAACCCAATTTAACCTAATTGCAATCAGTAATCCCTCTTCATGGAATAGAATTTCCTTGTCAATATTGTCATATCAAGTACCATTATATTGATAAATGTTACTTCTTCAAACTGCGGTAAATTATGCATATATAAATTATCTATCATTTGGTCAACAGTACACTGAAGTCAATTCATAAAAACTATATAAGTTGACTAAACTTAACTGAATTAATCTGTATAAAGAAGGTAAGTAAATAATGAAGAAAAATAAATAATAATAATAATAATAATAATAAACAATAAAATGTAAGAAGCAAAATACAGTTTTCTCTTAATTAATCTGAAAATATACTAGATTTTGTTTTCTATTTATTAGAATACTTTATGACTCGTTAATAAACAAAAGTTAATAAAAGTTATACTGGTAGATCATTACCACAAATAAATATTTTGAAACATGCATACACTAGGCCATAATGAAAGATATTGTTGATGGTTAGATAACCCAAATTAGCAATTTTAATCTGTGGCTAAAATGATTAGTTACATTCCTGTTGTTATATTTTGTTTTTAAAAAGAAATCTAACTATCCTCGTTTGAGGCAGATACTTTAATTTTCAGTATTTTTATCATACTGGTTAAATACAAATTTTTGCTCCGTCAGATGTATTTTTTGTTAGAGCTCCGTAAAACGAGACGCGCATCGGATTACCGCCGGCAAACAAAAGAGGATTTCTATAATTGCAATATTTTAATTAGCTGTGTCATCATTATTCAGGCGCACGAAAGATCAGCACTTCAGCAAAGTGTTATTTATGTCCTAATACCACAGACCTGTATAACCCACCTCGTAATTTATGGTTGTTCACGATTACTTGAAATATCTACAAACGTTGTAAATTCATTATTTGCAAGAAATATTAACTGAATTGTTTCCAACACGTCTTCGACTAAATAAAGGAATAAAACAAAGTTCACCCATTCTGCTCGCGCGCCTGTGAAGTTATATTCCAACTATTTAAAAGCAAATGTTTTATTCACAACTTCTCACTGTACAATAATAGATGTTGTCACGGTAGGTAGTAGCTTTTAATTTGGACGAGGTCTTTGTTCCTCGATGCCGTTTTGTAGCGGATTTTCAAGAGGCATGTACGAGGTGCAATCAATAATGTTACGTATACTAGATATATAGAACAGAATAACTCAATATAAACATAAACGTATTGCGCGATATACTATTTACTTTTCTGCCTGCACGATATCTTATTGTTATGGTTCTCATTGTTAAGTTGCATGAATTTTATATTGATTTGAAATGTATTACAGGGCTATCTTTCAAATATATTGAAAGGTCAGAATATGTGTCTGTCGGCAATAATAATTAAAATGTTAACATTAATAAATTGACATAGAATGTAAATAAAATGCGTGCGTGGCCGAAAACGCGATATTATTGGTGTGACGTTACACGACGTTCAGCTGGGTGGATACGGGCGCAGGTTACGGTGTTGGTGATATAAACAGGCATATTTTTACGTTTTTGTGGCATTTGTGGGTCACAGATACATAGTTTAAATACTGTATAAGTAATGTCATAATTATTAGTGGTGATGTGGTGAACTTAACTGTATTGTTAAACGTAACTTATTCATTTGGTTACCAGAGTACCGGATATATAGTTTTACTTGAGGTATTTAAAAAATGGTAATCTGATTTCACATTAAACTATGTATTTGTTTTAATTTTAAAAACTAATGATATTAAACATTTATTAATTTTTTTTAAATTAATGTAATATATTTTTATTGCTATTTACTACTGATTTCATTTCTTCTTAAATATTTTTAAAAAATCGTTATTTATTACTTTTGTTTATTATGTATTCAGAGCAGGTATTTTAATGTAGTGAAGTCAGATAGAAACATTTTATAAATGCCTCAAATAACATTCTACATTACGTAAATGGTAGGAGCAAATACAGAACATGTTATTGGAAATCGAAATGAAGCGCTGAATAGAATAAATGAGAAAAAATGTAAGCTTGCTTTATCAAAGATTTTCTAAACGCCCTATATACATTCTAGTAGCGTAATAGAAAAGTTTATTTGATTATTTACAACTTTATATTTTAATTTTTAGGATGAACATAAACCTACCTATGTTTCCAATTAAATTTACATTAAAATGATCTTCACAAACGAACAATGTTGCTTCCTTTCGCCGTACTTCATTGCCCCACACCACATTTTTTTTCATTTTTTGGTATGGTGACATATATTTTATTAGGCGATGCCCGGTGTCCGGTGAGATGGTCTTTCTGTGCCTATTTCACGAGTCTATTTTGCAACTTTATTCAATATCAATGTATATTTAACAAAATAACATCTAATAATATCACAAATGACAAATTAACTATTTCAAAAGTATGTACTGCGTTGTTCGAAAGCATGGAAATCGCTATATTTAGGTATACACATGCGAACAGCGTCTGGCATCACAGGTCTAGGCTGTGGCGGCGATCATACAAAGTTTTGAAATACCGTTTTTACGTTTATTTTTTTCACTAGGATAAATGCCATTTTGATTAAAATAAGACATTATTTTTTCCGCACGTATTTGGAAATATTATGTAATTTTCCCATTAATGAGGTTCTTCAGGTTCTCTCCCGTACATGTCTCCTGATTTCTGGGCTAATTGTAGCGATTAGAATGAGGGATAGATATTATCATATTATATAGACAAGCTCTACTCGCGACAAGAATTCAGACGACTTACGTCATACGAACAAATGAATAATTCATTATATTTTCATCAAAATATTTAAGAAACTGCAACTGATAGTAATAAAGCTATGTACTATACTAAAAGTTTGCATTATATATTGCACTGAATTGCAAAAAAAGATTGTTTTTAACGCGACCAAATATCGAAAATTACGTTGACAATAAAAACAAATGTGTAACGTCAGCCGTGACATAAGACGTCTGAATTCTTGACGCGAGTATAGCAAATAATTATCTATAAGTAAAAAGTTATGTATATTTTGTATACTGTACTGTATATATTCATGAGGAATAGGATGACATATTTTTCATTTTAAATAATGTTATATTAGTTATTCTAAAAAAATAACTACGTACAGAAGCCATAAGTTTTATATGAATGTAACATAAAATATGACGGATATACGTTTTCTACAATTTGAATAGTTAGTTTATGTTTGATTACATTTATTTGATGTATACAGCATGCATCATGACTAGGTGTAATACAAACTAAATTTAAGCTTCAGTACCAAATTGTTTCCTTGAATACCGGTTGCTAATTTTAGAGATATGCAACTCACTGTTTCGCAAATAATAAAAGCGTCTGCGCTAAGGACTATTTGGACTCCAATTTTGCAGTAATATCTATAAAATGCAAGAATTTTTTTTTTAGAAATAATATTACGAAATCAATGCACTTATCTATTTTTCAAAACACAGGATTTTTGGACAGGACATTTGCATCTAATTAAATTATGTTTTGTCTATAATTAATTATAATATTAGCCCAGGTTGTATAAACCTACATTACACATCGTAAGATTTGTTTAACTATATAAGGTTTGTTCCAACAACAACAAGAATCAATTCTGAACCGTTCAAAACTATTCAGTCAGTTCAGTTGTTAATGTACTTTCGGCGAATGCGACGTAAGACACAGCTGGTTAAACATTTCTGACAGTTCTGAACCAGTTCTCAACGGCTGTTGGAACAGACCTATTACAGATTTTTAATTTGAAATTGTTTATACCGGGTGTCTCCTTTAAGACTTTCAGTGCTTATATCTCAGAAACCATAATAGCGAATGCGACGAAATTTGGTATACAGGCAGTAGATGGCGCTAATTTGTTTTACAGAGCAATGTTCAATCTAAGGTATGGTAATGCATGCACGATTGAAAACAAGTATTGTCATTCCATTGTTCGATACCTTATTACGTACGTTGTGTGTATTGTAACAACACTTAGCTTTCATCATTTCTAAGATATTCTAATGAGATGTATTCGTACTGTATATAGAATTATGAAATTAGTTTACTTTTCTTAATTTTCTTCGTTTAGAAATTTTAAAGCTCACGACAGACGACCACTGAATTTAATGTGAATACTCTTCAAAGTGAGTTAGGGACTTTTTTATAATATTATCGATCATTCCAAGTCTAGAATTAATTATAAGAAAATGTCTGTGTGATATTTTTCCCTTATTCTCTTTGGAATCCGATGTTATGAAGCGTTTTGTTTCAATGTAATTTGTGGCACCACACACACATACCTGAAAGATAAAAACAATAATTACAAATTACAGTTTAGCTTCAAATGACTATCTGATAGGCACCTTCTGGATCTAGCAAGTTTACAGGTGATTCTATCTAGCAAATACCAGTTGCTTTATTTCAGTTCTGTATAATATGAAATACAGAAATTGTAGTACATTGTTTACTATTTTACAGATGTAGAGTTCTTCATAAACATATTTTATCCATCAGAAACATAAAGTTGCTAAAATATGTGGACACAATAAACATCATCAATCATTTCTAGGTTATACTTTAGTAATATTTAATGTTTTGTGTGATCAATAAAATACTCTATGCGATTAATATTTGACAATTCAATGACAATTCATATGACATTTACCGATGTTAGTTTCTTCAGTGTAAGTCTGACTCAAGGCTATACACATTTTACGTGACAAAACAATGGAATTTGGGTACTTTTTGAAGGCATTTTTTATGTTAAATTTTAAAATTTTTGAATTTATTATTTATCACAATGTGTTCATAATTAAGTATATTTGAAGTTTTAGAGATGTTGTCCACGCCCAGCAAAAAAATAAAAATTAAATCGATTTCCTGAAAAATGGAATACCCTGCATAAGAATTGAGTTATCATCGGATTCTACCCGCCATCTAGTGTCTGTATATCAAATTTCCTCGCACTGGCTATTATGGTTTCTGATATATAAGCACTGAAAGTCCTAGAGGGACCACCCGGTATAGAAACCCAAAAAACAAACTAATTTTATTAATAAATTTATCTATATGTTACTAAGTAAGTAATAAAAGTCTGAATTGCTAATAAAACTATCAATTCCTGCATTTCACGAAATGCTACATTTCTTTCTTTGTTTCAGGTAAGTGACTACAAGGGGGTGGTGATCCTTGCTCTCGAATAAGGTTTTAATAGGTAAGGCGCGTTCTCGTAGTTAAAGCTAGTAGTCCTAAATACAAACCCAACAATTCACCTAAATATCTACAAGGAAAAGGAAAGATTCCCAGAGAAAAATTGTTTTCCAATATCGGATTCCCATTTCCTTGAACCCGAAGCCTTCATTCACATCCCTTTCTTTATTGGAACAAGTAGCTTTAGTAAAATACATGTCTTAGATTTAATAACATTTAAATTCTCCTAACGGTGAGTAATTCGATTCCCGGCTTAGGTTTTGTGCCACATGCACAATACGTTAAACTCCACTTCTTTTAACAACTATTTTGCACTTCTGTACTTTATGGACAAAATTTATAGTCCTCCGAACTGGCGATAGAAGTTCCAAGGTACATTTGTAGGAAAATGTATTAAAGCAAAATGTTACAGGTAATCTTCTCAGGGGGATGTTTTTATAATTTCATGACTTAGTAAGATTTTGTTTTATTAACAAGGACTATAACTTTGTTGTGGTGTTTCCTCTATATTGGATTGATTTTAATTAACTTTTCTTGGATTTCATTACTTAGAGAATTTACAGCGAAACTATTTTTTTTCTATGGCTAGGTATATTAAATGTTCATGTAAGCAGATGTCTACGTACATACAGTGTGTTTCAGAAAACTTCCAGTATATACAGAGGGTGATAGTACGTCAACAAGTTTTGTTCTTATGCATAAATGCCTATATCCTTTTGTTTTCGAGATACATAGTGGCAATATAAAATGTTCAAACAGTGCCAAATATTTTTATGAAATTTAGTATTCCATGGTTCTTAAATACGCCGAATACGCTGGTCTAATTATTTTTTCGACATTTCATAGAGGGCGATAATTATACTACATACTTCCTACATTTTAAGTTCTAATTGTTTTAGGGTTATGTTTTTACCATTCGGGCCCCATGTTCTAAAGTATAATATTATTTTCTAAAAATAATGGAATCTCCTTAGAACATTCTAATGTGGACAGTTTCGAGAAAAAAGGCTTCTAATTGAACTGTTATGGTCTATAAAATAAGTGACTTAGGCTTATGTTAAAAATTGTTGACTGATGTGTCATAAACAACGCATACATTGTTAGTAATTTAAACTATAATTAACTTTATATCAAAATTTTAGTGATTGTAGTTAGTAATAATCAATTTAATTTGATTAACTGTTCAAACCAAAAATATATAAATATGCTCTTAACGTTAGAGGAATGCTTGGGAAATGCTGTGCTGTTTATGAGACATCCATCAACAAGTTTTGACATAAACCTACTTCGAGAAATGTCACTTATTTTATAGATTGTAATATTGTAAGATTACAATTAAAAAACTTTTTTTCGTCCACATTAGGAAATTCTAACAAGAGTAGATTATTTTTAGAAAATAAAATTATACATGGGACAATGGAACTCAAATGACCTTAAAAAAATTATAATTTAAAATGTAATAGTAATGTAGCATAATTAGCGTCCTCTACGAAATGTTCAAAAAATAATTAGACCAGCGTATTTGGCGATCTTGAAAATCTGGAATAATAAATTTCATAAAAATATTTCGGGCCGTTGGGAAATTTTCGATAAAATTCTGTTACAAAACTTTATTTTTTGATGTACTATAGCCCCTGTATTTACGAAAACACTCTATATAAATAGTTTTATAGATACGGTCGAGATATGGAGTAAGTTTTAAAAAGAGGTTAAAAATGACAGAGTTACAATGACAACCGCCTACTTAAATATTTTTCAGTTTCAATCGCGTGAATTGTGACCCGAATTTTGTTATTATTATTATTATTTTATTAATAAACGGTTAGTTTTTAAGCAAAAAGTAAGACAGGTGAAAGTTTTAAAATAACCAGGCTATGTGATTATTTTTGAACACTCAATTTTTGTCAAACAAAAGTTGAGCGGAAAATAATTTTAGGGGATGCTTGTTTAAACCCCTTCCCCGGAGAAAAATATTCGAAAAAAGTTGCATTTGTAGAAAATTGAGAACACCCTGTATACAGCAATATTTTTGGAGGATTAAGGATGTTTGGGAATAATTCTCTTGTCCCAAATTAACTATTACTAATGGATATAAGGTCTATTCAATATTTAAAATAGTGAATATAAAGTTGAATCCTATTTAATACTATTAAATATTTCTATAGGTGCTTTGTTAATAGTTTAAACATACTTTTCGTAATTGGTGTAGTAGGTATTCCACTAGTGATCTCGTAAAAGACAATGGTTCCAACAAATTTCAGCACGAGACTAACTCAACCGATTCGTGAACCAATGCCATTAAAACGAACATTTAAGTGTGGGTTTGGTATAGTAAACTCTATCTAATTGCCCATACAAAAAAAGGCAACAACAGCTATATCTGAATTGGGGAAATGGAATTCGAATTAATTAAATTCTGGAATCCTCGTTTGTAGCACATATAAATGTTATATAGTATTAAAATAAAGTCATATACCTAGATTTTGTTTCGAAATGGATCAGTAAAAACGGGAAACATTACCAAGGAAGCTGTAATTTCTTTCTGCAAATATTTATTAAATAAAATGAAACAATCTTCGAAAAATTAGAGATGAAGTTCAGATCAACAAATTCACTTCAACCCTCATGCTATTCTGGTTACACAAAATGTGCTCTAACATTTAATAATGACAGTTGCGGATGTTAGACTTTTCTCTATGCGGCAATTTAAAGACAAAAATATATGTCATACAGTTTGAATCGTTATTACTGGTCTGTTCAAGCAAGGAATCCAGACTGATTCCAAACTCTCAAAAACGTGTGTTCAGCTACTTCATGCAGGATGTTTACTGAAAACAAATTTATAACGTTTCTGGTTGAATATTTCTGACAGTTTGAAAAGATTCCGGATTCCTTGCTACAACAGACCTATAATGTTAAAGAACATTTTAAGAAATGTTTATACTATATAGAGGTTGGTATGGTCATTGGTTATATATAGGTTGGTATAGATGGTTGAATGGCTTGAGCTGAACATTTCACTTCATATAATCTATAATTGTATCTCGATTCCGTCCGTAATCAACCGGAACAAAACCACCAGTTGTTTGAAGATGCTTTTCAATAACGGCAAATGTTTGGTATGAGTCTATTTGGAAATCTTCCTCAGTACACTCTTACCGATCTTTAGTAATGACCGTAAACTAATATTATATCGGTAAGCAAAAATTTAAGAATTAAATAATAAATTTTATAATTGAACGTCATATTGAATCGTTTGACAGTACTCTCTTGTAAGTTTTAGTATGCAATAAAAGATTTAAATTCGATTATCTCAAAAACGACAGTTTTACAAGGAATTTTAACTATAACCGAGGCACAAAGAAATTATGAAGCTTTAGATGTAAACGAAGTGCTGCTGATGGCGCTCTCTGCAGTGTACACTGAAATTGTGATCAGATCTCGATTTCTCAGTCTAAAAAGACCACAAGTACCAAATTTAGTACGAATCATGCTATTATTAAGATAAATATGTACAAAAAAAGTTTTGAAGAATAGTAACTGTGACACCCTGTATTTTTGAAACTATCAACTTTTTTTTCCTAAGGTAAATTGGGCTAGATCCTCATATTTTAGTCACAGGAATTTGTGCTAGTGTTTTTGTATAGGCCTTTTAGAGGCACTCTACAGGATGTTTCAAACTCGATAGTATAGGTCTACTGAGGATATACATTTAAATAAAATCTGGGACACGTGGTATTAAATGGATTGAGGTAAGTTTCATTTTTAATCGAAAATATCTTTGGGATCTGGCAAAATATATTTTTTCCAAAAACGTACCCACATTTTTTTCCTGTTAAAAAGCTCTCTTTTGTGTAATAAACTTTTATAAAAAAACAATGTTAATATAAAATCCACGAAATTCTATACGGCATGCTTTCCGGGAATTGAATTTGGATAAATCAACTGTTTAACTAATTTTAAAGACCAATGGGTATCACGATTACAAAATTCATAATTTGCAGTATTTATCTGAGCATCACATTGAAAACAGACTTAATTTTATAATCAAATTGTAGTAAATGTAGGAACTACTGATCGCAACCCTTTTCGGTTCTGGTCACCGTCCTTTGGACGGACTAAAATCGGTTTGACAGTAATGGTTTGCCAAACAGGCGCAACGAACACTACTGGTCAATTGAAAATCCTCACATTGTTAATCCAGTCCGAAACTAATGCCATTTTGGATTAAATATATGGTGCGGCATGATCGGTAGGCAGTTAATTGAGCCTTGATTTTATGAACGTACATTGAGCAGCGTGAGTTACCTAAATTTCCTACAAGAAGAACTTTCTGCACTTCTGGAGAATATATGTGCCTTTGTAGCTAAGCCGAAATCTATGGTTTCAGCAGGACGGAGCACGCCACAGGACCAGGATTGTCTGTTTGAAAATGAAAGAGAGTAATAAAACTCCGAGATACAGACTTTTAAAGGAAACAAAAAATGAACAAGATACTGTAAATCTCCCCAAAATCATCTACAGGGAGGTCAAAAGTCGTTATAGACGATTTCTTCAAAAATGTGATTCGCAGAAAAGTACACTCATTTTATTTTAAAAAAGAAATACCAACGTAAAACAAAATTTTAAGTGAACTTTCAGAGGACAACGATTTGCCAAAAATCAGTAGAAGCAAATTATGGGCCGTCTTACGAGAGTTGAATTTTTGCTTATAGATAAAGATGAAATTATTTGTTCGTTTGTTCAATTAGAAAATTCCGTGACGAAGGGAGGAATATTTATTATTTAGACGAAACTTGGGTCAACGAGGGGTATGGCAAGATAAAAATGTAAAAAGTTTTCGACAAGCTTTTTTGATGGACTTTCAACAGGGTTTAAGGCACCTACAGGTAAAGGGCGAAGATTAATAGTGACACATATAGGTAGTGCCAGTGGTTTTGTAGATGGCGGTTTACTTTTATTTGAATCTAAAGATACAGGTGACTATCACGAAGACATGAACGCAGATGTTTCGAAGATCATTTTACACAGATGTTGGATCTTTTTCCTTCGGGGTCTGTAATTGTCATGGATAATGCCAGTTACCATTCACGGGAGACCGAGCGGACGCCTACTACTGCTTGGAGGAAAGTCGATATAATTCAATGGTTATCCGGAAAAAATATTTCTTTTGAAACAAATATGGTGAAATAGGAACTTTTGACACTTGTCAATCTTAATAAAGATCAGAAAAAATATGTTATCGATGAAATGGCAACAAATCGCCAAATAACGGTACTAGGGTTACCACCTTATCACTGTGAACTTAACCTAATCGAATTAGTCTGGGCGCAGGTAAAAGGAGATGTAGCGCGAAATAATACGACGTTTAAATTAAGTGACGTGAAAATTTTGTTAAAAAAATCCTTGGAACGAGTAACTGCAGATAACTGGCAAAGATGTATACATCATGTACAAAAAGAAGAGGAGAAAATGTGGGACTCGATAATTTAATTGACGTTACTGTAGAACCTATCGTTATCAATCTAGGAGACGAAGGTAATTCATCAGAATATTCAGAGGATGAATTTTAATATACCTACTTTTCATTTTCTTTATTGTACATTTATGCAACACTACATTTACTCACCATAATTTAAATTTTCAAAATACATATATTTTTGTGCGGAATAAAAGTCTATTCATTAAATTTAAATAAATATTTTGATAATAATATTAAATAATTTTATTTGAATTACTAAAAACCCTCTTAACCCGGTTATGATGCTTAAAGTAGCCTCTATAATTTGAAATGCTGTTTTATATTGTTTACTTATAAGAGAAATGGACCGAGAAATTGAAGCGGCATAGACAAAGACGGATTGTCGGGGATTAAATTTTAGCTACCTGCTACAATTTAGTACGGTTCGATCACACAAAGTTTTTTTTAAAGTACACCTCATCTATACTGATAATACATAATATAAAAATATTGAATATAAGCACCAGTACTACATTTATTTACGATTTGCATACATAATAAGCATTTATTACTCTCTTTCATTTCTAAACAGACTATAGCAATATTTAGATAACACTCTCCCAGAAACATGGATTGGGATTAATGAACCTGGTCGGAAAGTCATCAACTCTGTCATCTCTCGATTTTTTTATGGGACGAAAATTAGGTTTACAAAACACCTTCGCTATGTATTAATCATTTGACAGAAAGAAATCACAAACGTTTGTAATGAGTTAAACGTATAAGTTAAATGTATGTAAGATGATCATATTTTAAGTTTAGTTGTTGTTATCATCACCTTTTGTTTGAACTGTATTAAAGAATTATCGAGTTTAATCCATTTATTTATTCTTAATGACGGGAAGTAATACAGAAAAATTTCTCTAATAAAAGTGTATTAGAAAAAAGAGAGCTTTTTAACAAGAAAACAAATTGGGTATGTATCTGGAAAAATTATAATTGATGACGTCATTAGTCGTTTCTGTCAAATTCCAAAGATAATAAAATTGAATTGACAATGGAGCTTACCTCATCCCACTTAACATCATGTGTTCTAATTTATATTTAAATTTTTTGTATATTCACAGTAAGCCTATACGGTCGAGTTTGAGACACCCTGTACTTATTGACTTCTTTCATTTAGATAGCTCTGTATCAAATTTAAAGCCAATGTTTGTCTAATTTCCAAAGAATGACTTTGCACCGATTACGTGACCTATCTTGGCGTATGAGTCCCTACACCTTACATAATCTTTGCCTTAAGCCCTTTCAGCAAAAATACCTTGAACAGCGTAACATAAACACGGCTGCGGAGCTGAAATCATGCCGATAATTGGACGGGTTCGGTATTACGTCAATATGGCCAACATCAACTCCCCATTTGCGCGGACCTGGCCAGACAACTGTTGGAGTGGACTGGGTCTTTGCTTTGCGTCCAGTGAAGACCTCTCTTCTGTAAACATAGAGAACAGCTAATTAAGTCCAATCAGGCTTGCTCCATCAGATCCATTAGCCACCCCTCCGTGTTTGTGCACAAACTCTAATGCTAATTGAGCACCGTCCACGTTGAAATATCCATTTGTAAACGGGACAACCGCCCTCTAAAATTATCTGTTCTCCATAATTCCTATGGCTACAAATAAAGGATGACCCCGGTACATTGTTTCTCTGGCCGTAAAAGCTTTTGAAATATTCCGAATACATTCGTTTTATTATCGAGGAATCCGGCGGTTTGCGGCAACCATACCGGATTTGGGATTCCGTAGAAACGTGGATAATGGGCGAAGGAATTTTTGTAATGACTGTTGAGGCTTATTAGGAGGCTTAATTTTAGGTTCGAATCAGTTATCAGTTCCTCTCTATATGAGGCGAGAACGGAGCAAACTACTTATAAATACGTACAGAGTACCCATTATATGGAGCATTGTTTTCTAAAATACTCATTTTTTGAAGTTTTTGGTAACCTTGGGTTTGTTTCGGAGCCATTCATTAATTTTGTTTCCATGACAATCAGTTTCTTTTAATTTCAGTAAAAATAAGAATTGTATGCATGTAACGTCAATTTGTCAACGTGACAAAGTTATACCAAATAACAGAGAGTAGTACAAATATTGATTGTATAAGCTTCAACCTAATTGTATAAATAAAACCAATATGCCAACTATTGAAAAAAAAATCTATATTACATTTGAGGCTAGAGTGAGCCGAAGCTTATTTCAACTTAGTTATAAAATTAAATCAAAACATGATTATGAATATAACGTGATACTATTGGTACTATGCTCAATAAAGAAATAATACATATAACAAATAAAATATATAAAACAAAGAAATAAAATGGATATTAAATAAGTGTACGTATAGGTCGAGTGCAAATAATTATCAAGTCTATACAATGTATCCGGTTTTTCAGATTAACGCCTCTGAAATGTAAGAAGCCTGTGGAATTTCCGCAAGCCAATTAGTACCCTGAAATGAGGTTATATTTGACTAACCATTTTGTTGATTTGACAAAAGCCTGGTCTACTACAATGTTTTAAAAGGGTCGGTTTCCAATAAAGTGGTATTAGACATTTTTTATGAAAAAGATAATATCGCCAGGCGATATACCCATTAAAATATCGATATACCAAATTTGATCGACAAATGTATATCGAGTGTTTTTATGGGGTGCCAAACTTCAGACAACTAAAAATTATAATAACCAGGTCAAAGATTGCCGTGAAAGTGAAAACAAATAACAATCAGACAAATAACGCTACATAGTTTAACCCATTTAAATTGCGGCCAAGATAAAAATTATTAACGTACAAAAAATGTAATGATGTTAAAAAAATACAAAAGTTTAACCAAAATCAAATTTTAGTTTTCTCCACCATACCTCTTTCCAGGCGAATACATTTTTCCCAATCGTCTTTCAAAATTTAAAATTACTTTACTTAGGTAACACTGTTTAACCTCAGAAATGAATTAATCGAATTTGCTGAAATCACACAATTTGGTAATGAGTTCCTCATGTCAAAAGCACGATTCGATAAGAAGTGCAGTTTGGTGCGGGTGTAAAAATGTTCCTTCTTCAACCTCAAATCATGACCTCGTACGAACCCGTTACGAAGATTTCATCTCGACAGTCGATTTTGTCATGAAGAATCCTGTATGTCTTCTTATCTTCCAGCGACTGCAGATTTAGACGCATAAATCGCGTTTCATGGGAGAGATGCTTAAATCCAAATTTTGTAGCGCGTCTCTGGAAATCCTCCAACTGCAGAATATTTTGCTTCAAAAGAGTAGACCATATAGTTACAGAAAACTCTAAATGTGGACGAATATACGCTTGTACGAGTAAATCTTAAGTAAAATATCAGTTTTGAGATCTTAAAAAGATTTACGAATCATATAAATTGATTGGTTGCACAATTTTGGACATATGAGAACTCCAAGACAACGACTCTGTGATGGTAACACCTAAATCATGAAACTGGGATAGAGTATTTAGGTTATCACCATCAACTGTGTACATTAAGATAATCCTCGGAGACGGCTGTAGTCTAAGAGTTTTAGAACTATATTTATTATTGATGGGGGACGGAAATACGTAATAGTAATCTATGATGTATTTCCGTCCCACAGTTTTATATGCACTGCTTTGCCACGATTTTGCAGATACTGTTTTACTGTTTTCTTTATTGGGAACACCTTGGACAATATTTGGGAATATTGGATCAGTCGCTGGTCCAGCAGTTTAACGCGTCAGTACTTGATGTGTTTGCCACCCGCCGCGGTTCAAATCCTGCTGGCGGTAGACCGTACGGTAGAGTGGAGGAACGCTGGCTTAGATCAATTTGAGAAATTGATACCGGTTGGCGTTTGACCATTTCCCTAATTAATGAGGTTTCCCTCATTACTGCACTAAATGATGGTTAGAGCCTACCAACGTAAGTCGTTCCTGGCCGACGTAATAATAATATGCCGCTCCTCTCCCACACTAGTCTCCCGACTTCTGGGATAATTCTCGTGATTAGAATAAGCGATAGAGATATTGTTATTGTAAAATCGCACGAGCCAGCACTTCCCTGGGCGTTTCTTTTTCCTGATCTTCCAAAATCAAAATTAAAAACCAACACCTACTACTAGAAACCATTCCCGACAAAATCAATACCAACAAACATTTAATATAAAAAGATATACTTCACAATATAGTAAGCAAAAAATAATACAAATTTACAAGTACCAATTCTATTCGATAGCATAATTATAGTATGTGAAATCAAGAACATGAACGAAATACATCCAAAACAAAAATATCAAAAATTTGTAACAACAAATTTTGGGTTCTCGGTATGATTTCCTTTCATGTCATTTTACTTATATAATTTGGGAAACTTGTTCTTGATTTTTCTGTTAAATTTCCTCAATATCCAAAGCATATTTATCTTGAAAAAGAATTCCACACAGTTGAAATATTTAAATTTTGAGTTTAGACTGAGCAATTTTTAAAATTACTAAGGATATGTCATTAGTGTGTCACACGATCACTGATATCTTAATAAATTAGATATTTTTTGTAAATACATTCGGTTCTTTTTATTTATTTTTTGTATTTTTTTGTTGTACTCGTGTGCCCCAAATTTTGCATTACAATCAAATGGGAATGTCAAATGATCCATATTTATCCATGTGCTTCATAATTATAAATGATTTCAAATGCTGTTGCTGTTCTAGAAATAAGATAAAACACAAATAATGCTAAAATTTTAATTTAAATGCCCAGAGAGTTTATATCAAATTACAAGTCAACTCGAAGCCTTAATAAAATTATTTACTCGAAGAGTAGATTTAAAGTGTTTTATTTTACATTCAATCCTAATTCACTGTAGGTACAAATTATAAAATAATTAAAATCAAATTGCTTTGGAAATAGTTAACTTTAAACTGTAATATAATTTTCTGAATGAGAAATCCATTTTTAGCGTTTGATCTTTGAGATTTATTTCTGCTGCGTATTGTTTTTGTTAAATATTGTATTTTACATTTATACACAATGACTTGCATGCAGGCAAAAAATATCTAAGAGAAGTCTAAACACATTTAAATAAACATTTATTATTTAAGTTATTTAAATATATATTTTTTAGTAAAATTTGAATGCTTATATTGGCGTTATGGAAACATGGTGCACTATTACAGCACAAAAAATATGTATATACTAAAATATAAATAATTTTTAAATATTTGTATTGAAGTTTTGAAGCGTAACACACTATTTTATACATTTTGTTTACGTTTGGCCTGTTAATTGTGAATTAAAATAAAATCTCTTTAATGTGGTAAAATTTAATGTATTTTATAAAAAAATAATGAATGCATTGATGCATTTTCATAAAATCGATATAGGGATACGCATTTCCATGTGTCAATTTTCTCTACCAGAATGTTATAATATATATTTATAACGTACTCCCAAAAAGGTGGTATATAAAAATGAGATAACAGGCATACCTTTTCAAATAAAACAGGGAGGAGAATCAATTGTTTCGATAGTCTGATGGACACATTAAGATGCAAAAAAGTTCTGCCATTTAAAAGAAACATGGTGTCCACAAGTGGTGCCCTCTACTAGTGATGTCAAAATTAGAAACATATTTGAATTTCTCGTCCGCAAAAATCCCCGATTTACAAATTTTATGTAAATATTTGGATTTTTTAAGAAGTTATTTACAAATATCGAAAATAAAATTTTAACTTAACACCCTGTAACTCCGTTACTAATCAGTTTTGGAAAGAATGTTATAGAAATAGGTAGCATTTATTTTCGGACTAGAATTATCCCCTGAATTTTTTGCTAATCATTTCCAGACACCCTGTATAAACATCAAAAAGCGATCTATTCAACAAACTTTTAAGTACTGAAATCTTTCAAAATACGTGTTTTTTAAAATTCAACTATAGATGTAAACATTGTTATAATGTAAACTTACATAGTTCTGCATATAATACTGATCACTTTCGTTTATAAGTATGAAAATAATTGTTAATATGTGGGGTTAGAATAACGAAATAAAGTGTGTCATACAAATGCATATTAAAAGTTATTATATTATTTGAGGAGAGTAAAAGTGTATAAACAAAACATCAGTAATTTTATTTTTGATATTACTTTGTACGTGGTTTATTTTTCGAAATTTCAGTACCTAAAAAACGCCACAAATCATTTTACGGCGAGAAATACGGCGACCTTAAGGAATTAGGTGTCGCTATAGTTTAATGTATGTGTTATTTGAATTGTGAAAATAGACGGCTTATTAAATTGCAAAATTAATTCGTGGTTTTATTAAATACACATCGAGAGTAAGTTTAAAACATCCAACGAAAAAAGATAAAAAAGTTAAGTAATCAAATTGATTTGTCTGATGAGGAACTTAAAAACATTATTTAGATTTAGTAAAGGTTCAATACGGCAATTTATTGAGGAACATAGCTGCTTTCTGCAAGTTTCTTGAATGCCATTATGCAGGTAACAGGCATGTGTATTCTATGCATAAGTGATTGTTGACAATTATTTTTTAATTTTAATATGACATAAATATGATAACTAATTTAATTATGATAAAACAAAAAAAGCTGTCTAAACTGAACTGTTCTTGATACTCTTGATACTCAGCTTTTATGTGGTTTCTTATTTGCTGAGTTAGGTTAGTGGAAACATCATATATTACTCCAAATATCCAGGAACAGCATTGGTTACCTGTGTAATACAATTACTAACTGATTTTTGACAGTCCTAAATTAAAATTATCACCAATACATATCTGGTAACTACTTTATGTTAAAAATAATAATGAAAATACTAGAACCAATCCACCTATAAAAAGTAAAATCAGAAAGCAGTAATTTTACCTCTGCCGGAATTCTTTTTGTCACTGATGGGACTCATACCATTGACGTACTTAACTCGAATGAGTGACATTTTTACCGTTACTAATAATTGTTTGTACATAAGTTTTAACTTTAAAATCAAAATTCTTATTAGGTATTGCGTGGAATTATAAAATTTAAAGAGAATTGTAAGAGCTTTCAAAATAAATATTTCTCAACCCACAATGTCTTTTAAATATTTTGGGGTGATGCTTATCCTTGATTGAGGGTGAAAGTGGCGGGGTCAAAAATACCAGTAAAGAATGTCCCCCTTTAATCTTATAACCGACGGGTTTGAGCGTTTTTATACAATCTTGACGCAGTTCCTGAAAATGGCTCTGTTTCGTTTTTCATTTGGCCGCCCTGTAGATACAAAACTGAACAATCTTATATGCAGAACTGTGTAAATTTATCTTTTAACAATATTTGCATAAAATACGTATTTTGAAAGATTTCTGTACCTACAAAATTGTTGGTTAGGCCGCCTTCTGTTGTTATATATTCGTTCGTTTTACTTCGACAACTTATAATATTCCTGTTATTTGCTTAGCTCTATATTATTCAATTCTTAAAAGTCTAAAATTATTTGTATTTGTAGAAAACACTATTTCAAGAATACGGCGCCCTTAAACTGAAGTTCACGGAGATGCATATAAAGTAATTAACATACACTGAAGATGAAGTTCACACTTGAATAAATCACGTATCTCCATGAATGAATTTATCAGTTATAAATAAATCAATCCCAGAGTTTTAGAATCTATTAAGCTTCTGTACCGTAATAAATGTATATTTAAGAGATTTTTTTAATGACGATGAAATCACTTTCATCTGATAGTAATTTAAACCGGATTTTATATCCTGGCGCGACAGAGCCCCTGCTATTAAAGTGGAGCTGGCAGAGCGAAGCTTTATGTGTCCCGGAATTTTGGAAAATCCCAGAAGCCCGCGCTTGTCCCGGATTAGATGAGACTTTGGCTGATAGTGTAGTGTTCCCTGCTGCCACTTTCCACTAGGTAACAGCAACATGTGTAGCAGTCAACTCATATTACGTTATACGATGGAAACTGTGTCTGGGGCCGCTGTCCCATATTAACTTCCAAAACTTATTATCTTCACTCTCCGGAACGGCTCTGATTCGCACTAGTCCGACGTTACAACAAGGGACTTGCATTAAATCATTTCTCCCCAGTTCTGGCCGCTGCACTCTAATCTGACTTAATATTCTACGGAGTTTAAGTATATGTTAATGGGAAAATAAAGTGTTATTCACTTAGAGGATTTGGTGGTAGTACGCTGCGCTAATTTTCACGACTCGAAGTACTTTTATTAATTTACGTACATATACTAAACTAATTATGTTACTATTTGTGAGAAATATACTAAATAGTAACTATGTAATTTGAATTTAGAAAAATTCCTAACTAGTCCGAGAAAAATTTGGCGTATTTTTTTATATTGTAAGATGAGCAAATGTCACTTTTGCTAACTTATTGCACAAAAAGTTCTATATGTTCTATGATGTATTTCCATTGTTTTACAGTTTTATTATAAGTGTAATATTGGTTTATATTGTATCCAATATATTAAAATGTTCAAATCATTATTGTGTTTGAATATTTGTATAAACATTTTACATGTGGTTCTGCAGTTGCACTGATTGATTTAAAAATTTTCCCGCATTCAAAAAATACATCGTAATTGTTGAATTAATTATTTTTATTATCAACTTAAATAATTTGTTATCATTATTATAAATTTTAACTGTAACTTTTTTACAATTGGATATGGATAGCTCTGCTTATGTATTTGATGAAGTAGAGGCCGAGTTTATATTTATATTGATCTCTTTGAGGCTGTTTGAAGTTTTTGTTGAATGGAATCCTCTATATATCCTTCTGCCACGTTGCTTCCAATCCACCATGCCTTTTCAGAGTGGTTATATTAGCTTCTGCATCAGTCAGTATCGTAGCAGACGTTCTTTGGAAACAGTGGCCTGTGTAATTCGTCAATTTCCAAAAATTCTGCAATATTTTTAGCTAAACCGCCTATAGAATTTATACAAGCGGATTGTCTTGTACATCTATTTTTGTAGCCTAGGAAAAATCTTGAATGCTCACTTGGTGACGGACGAAGAGAGTAATATTTTGGAAACATTTTGACAAGATTGACTCTTTCAATGTTCTCGTAAGAAATAGTAAATTCTCTTCTCACATTCGTCTTTGTGTTGGGAATCTCTATCATTCTCCCGTGTCTTTTATAATGTCAGTTCTTCACGACGGCATACTCCACTGATACCAATGATCAAGACTAGCTAAAGTAAGAAACAATTTCAATATTTGGAGAGAAGTATGAAAATTACACTTTATCTTCATCATGTAGGTTTTATCATCTATTTCTTTCAAAAATTTCTCAACTTCAGATTTTCTTAAAACACTAGACTTCCTGGACCTATGTCCCACTGATTTACGTTTAACTAAAGCAATTAATCTTGGAAGTTTCCTTGTCAATATCAGTTTTCATTAACAGTGTTGTATTTTTTTAAATACAGGGTTAACTATGACTAAGTACAAAAAATTTAACCACGTGCACAGAGAAGCCTAAAAGACAATAAAAAAATTATTCCAGAATTTTAGCTCGATATTTCAAAAATGGGGCAAAACTCTTTTTTCCTACGGAAAGTCGGCACCTATGATAAGAACCGACTGAGATGGCTTAGATCCATAGATAAAACTTACATCTGTCAACAATATCTACTACCATCGTCGTTTTTTGCAGCATTTCTAAATGTAGAAACGAAAATTAACATTCTTATTAGTAATAATACCTGATAGAGGTAACAGTTAATCTACTTAGCTCCAGTATTTTGCATTCGTTTTCCATTATTTCGTTATAAACTGGTAGAACTACATATTCGCTCATTACAGCCACTCACTACCGAAAAAAGACACTTCCCGTAGGTACAATTTGATAAAATGCCTATTTATTATAACAAAATTGAACGAGAGGAATAGATAATAGACGTTTTAATGTAACCGCGGCACGCGGCAGTCTTGTCCCATAACCTAGAAAACCATACCGGCGAACTATATTGTGGGAAAGTATCTGCACCTAACACAAATGTCTTTATTTAATAACTATAAAACGTTTAAAAATTAAAATAAGGCACTAAGAACTGAAGAAGAACACAAAATTACAACGTAAACACAGGAATTATGACATTACAGCGATACTAACTGATGAACGACAGTTGCATGCTTGTAGAGTATGCAACCAACAAGCGAGTTAACATTGGCGGCGTTAAATAAGGATTTAAAATAATATCGAAAAAATATTTTTTTGGCTTTATAAATAATTTTGGAATTTTTTTGAAGGGTTATTCCGCTAATTATTATTTTTCCTTATCCCCTCCTAAAATATTTGTACTAAGTCATAGTTAACCCTGTATAATAATATATAATATAATTAACAGAGCATACATATGACTTTACTGATAGGAATTGTAGGATATTTGATTTATATTAGCTTAAAATACCTTTCTAATACAAGAAAAAACAGTTTTGTTATTATTATCGAGACCACACAACGTAGAACTCTGGTATACTCTGGATTTTTGTTCAAAATAGGCTAGTAGAACTGCCTTAGTGATAACAGTTAGTTATTCCCTTTTAATGATTCCAATCTTCAAATAAGCGATACGCTTTTTAATATTTATCTTTGGATTTTGCCGACGAGAATGGATGAATCGCTATTTTTGATCATTGTTCTATCTCATCTTCCATAATATCGTTGTAAGCAGAAGAAAAGTGTCTTTTCCGCATATGGCGTCATTTTAAATCAAATAATTCGTTATCAGTTAAATGTTTAAATGATCGGGTGATTTGTGTCTCATGACAAAAAATAACGAAATTTAAATGGCTGTTAGAATTATCAAAATCTTATCATTGTCACATATAGTCATAGTCATGATACTATCTATCGTTTTTATACGATATTGTATTGTAAGAGTATTTACTAATATAGATTGAAAAGAAATAAAAGAATTAAGGCTTACGGTGAGCGCTCGATCCAAAGGGATATAGTTTTCGCTCAGTAACTCTTCAACGAAAAATGATAAAAATATGCGGTTTTTTTTAATAGACTACAAATATTATTTTACGTCAACGCTGTGTTTTGAAATTTTGAAAATATCCAAAATTCATTTAAAAAAAATTAATTATACACTTTTTCAAAATTTCAAAACACAGCGTCGACGTAAAATAATATTTATAGTCTATTAAAAAAAACCGCATATTTTTATCATTATCCGTTAATGAGTTACTGAGCGAAAACTATGGGTTTATTCCAACACAGCAAGAATCGATTCCGAACCGTCCAGAATTAGTCAGTCAGTTCAGTTGTTAATGTACTCTCGGCAAATGCGACGTAAGACGGTGTTGGTCAAACATTTCTCATGGTATTGAACCAGTTCTCGACGGTTGTTGGAACAGATCTTATATATCGTTTGATAGAGCGCTCACCGTAAGCCTTAAATGTGTCTAATTTGAATATACTACAATAGATTTACTGTCCCTGCTGTCATTTAATTAGAAAATGTAAAATTAACGTTGTATGATTAGCTTTCATACCAACATACCAGGTAGAATAATGTCTCAGGGTTAATTATTTTAATTGTGCCTAGTGCCGAGTTAATTTCGAGTAACATTTATGAATAGAATAAAGAAAGTATAAAATTCCATTACATTCAGTTGCATTTTCTTGGTGACAGGCATAAAACTAATTCCAACTAAGCTTTACATTTAGTCCATTTTATTTTGTCTCTCGGAACCGAAAGTCTCAACTATAAAATGCGAATAATTAAATCACATTTCCATTGTGTCACCGAATGCCGTAAATGGAAGCGAGAAAGATGATAAAATAATTTTCTCCTCGGCTGTGAATGTCTAGAGATATCTCAAGGTTATAACACTTTGTAAATTTTACGGCAGCGCAACAAGGAATTTTTATAAAATTTAATTTGACCTCTTATTAAGAGGTTCTCATAATTTTTCTTAATTCTTTACCTAACTTTTTACAACTAAGTGGTCCCCGCTAAGTAAGAGAGTGCCGCCAAAAATTGAATTAAGTCTCTAAGTGCACATAGTAATGTAAAAGCTTTGCATCCAATTTTAAGCATTGGTGTTATGTGAGTATTTTTCTTAAAAAATACGTAATGTTATGGCCACAAGCAGATAACTACGCATTATATTTTAGTCCCGACCTCTGTCGCCTTCGGCGATTACGATATTTCCAAAAGCGGTATTTCAGGAAACAAGCACTATACGGATCCGACTAGCATTGAATTGCGCACGAAAAAAACTATAGCAAATAGCCATGATTAGTTATCAGCAGTTTAGTTCTTATCAGCATGCTACAGGATATTTGCTATAGGTTTTTCGGGTTTAATTCAATGATAGTGGGGACATTACTTCGCAGACTAGTTGTTTCTCTTCCACTAACCGACTATAGGTGCCTATATCAGTTTCATTCTTTAGCCAGTACTGTAATGTTTATGCAAACTGAGAGATGATATTTAATAACATTTACAAGGGTATTCTGCTGCTATAACTTATGATATAATTAAGTTGCTTGGTTCAAGAACACCCACTATACCTATACAAATTGTAAGGAAATAGCATATTGAGAAAGATGATAAAGATACAGGACGTTTCATTTATAATAAGCGAGTTATTAAAATTTCAGTTTGCCACTATTGGTCACCCTTTTTTCAGCATCCTGTAGATAAACCTAGTCTATTCTGGATATTGTGTGAACATAGAATTTGAAAATAAAAAGAACATGTTCTAGTTGGAATAAGTTGTCTTCTGCTTCTGGTTTTATGTGAAGTGCCACGTCATTTTTTTTTCAACTCAACAGTTTGGAAAACCTTTACAAATTAAAATTTAGATTGTTACTACATATATCTGATTTTCTAAATACGTCAACTATTGCACGCTCATTCTAAGACGTCATATTTAACTGCATACATAAAACTGCCGAAATTAAAAATTAAAAAATATACAAATGTTCAATTATTTGTGCTGTAATAATTCTCGTTTTTATAGTCAGGACTAGAATAGTATGTTTTATAGAATTTTACGAATATACAAATGTTCAATTATTTGTGCTGTAATAATTCTCATTTTTATAGTCAGGACTAGAATAGTATGTTTTATAGAATTTTACGAAGAGGTCATTATAATAGAAACGTTTGTTTGATGTCTATCACCAGCATATGGTAGTTTTCTCATCAATGTTAGTTCGACGAGTTAGTAGATTCCAACGGATGGTAGTTGGTTGTTTGGATTGGAATTCTAAAATAGTTACTATCTGTAAAATTAGTGAATATTGAATTTGCACTTAATTATACTCAATAATAGTAGAAACATATTATATTTTCAATAATAGTTTAAAATGAGTTTATAAATATTATAGAAGCTAGCTTAATGGAGCGAATATTTTATATTTCAAGAATCATTTGTTTTTTTTCATTGACGAATTAAGATTTAATCTAATAGGTGGCTTTGAAAGTATCACTCCGAAGCGTCATTTTATTTTTTACGAAATACTAATGTGCCAAAATGTTAAACACTCAGTGTTCTCAGTGACTTGTACGTTCTCGGTGAAAGAAAATTAGACACAAGAACACCATAGAGTTTTTGAGAATGAGATCATCGCTTGTTTAGTGTGCTCCCTGTCGAATCAAGATTTTTCTAATAGTTAGCTTTGAAGGAGAAGCTTGTAGCGTCAGTTTTTTTACACAAAACACCGAAGAGAATTGTTATTGAGTTATTTATATTTTAGAAATATCTTTGTGTCTTGTGTTATTATTTTTGTGTTAATGGAATTACATCCGTATTTTAACAATAGTTGTTTTTCTGGTATTTGTCACAGTTACGTTTTGGTTATTATTTAAGTGCTGCATACAAACAATTATGTTGCGATATTTTCTGGAGGCACAATTTATACTGTATACCTGTAAAACCAAAATGAAAAAGGAAACTGGCGAACCTATTACTTTCCATAGGGTCATATTTAAGAAACTACTGGATTGAAAGATGCTAACATGCAATTGAGAACATCCTTTTATTCAGATAATCAACAAATTTGCAGTAATTATTTTCATAGAGAAGTTTTTACAGATATATGTTGTAGAAGACACATGAACGTTCTTCAGAGAAATTATAACTTACAGGTACAAATAATGTGGTCGCGTCATGTTTTGTGTGCAGCTGTCACATTAGGTCAATCATTTTAGCAATTTTTACCATAATCTGAAGTCTACAACGTGCAATTGCTCTGGAAAACCGTTTTATCAAGTACCAGTACGCAGGCTCTTTAAAATACCATGCAAAAATAATAATAAAGATACTTAGTAGGTTACTTTCCAAGTCGATAGTCACAATAAGACAGTTATGGTCACTAGAAGTTTCAGTCGCCAATTTAATTTTAATAATATTTTATATAATCAAGTAAGATCAATATAGACACGTAATTATACCGATAAATAAATACCTACAATTTACTGAACAGTAGTTAACTGAGATTGCGTTGTACCACTTGGAGTTATTTGTTTGTAACAATGAGTATACCTATTCTCATATTTCTTTATGTAATATTGCTTAAGCAAATATTGATTTTCAAAAGAATAGATTTTTCTATTGCTGGGAATTGGTACAACTTTCGTCTCTATTTTGATCCGATATAAGTACAGATGAGATTTATGAAAGTTCTAACTATGGGGTAAGTTTGCATTTAAATACGTTTCCAAGTCTTCAAACTTTAATTTTTAAAACCAAACATAATCGATGTATAAATTTGTTTTGATAGGGTTTTTTTATAATTTTTTTACGTCATCAAATTTTCGATCTAGATAAATAAAAAATAAAATTGGCAGTACTACTAAAATTTGTAAGGTTAAGAATTTTTATGGTGGTTTATCGCTTATAGGGTAAAAATGTATGGTATTTTAATATATGTGCTTAGTTATGTACCATATTTCAAGTATACGTACTTATAGCTAATGCTAATTATGTTGCTACATACATACATGAACTGAATTTTGTTAGAGGTATAAAATATGTAAAATAGGCAACAATTAAGTCATAAAGTTATGATTTGTAAGGTGCAACATCTGAGTATCTGAGTAAAATTTTTTAGCAGTATCGAAAATAATTGGCATCCCTAACTACTTAATTATAGGTTACAGAATAAACTGTTTTTTTTTTTATATACGCTGTAAACTGTTAATAGTATCCAACATATATCCATATAGAAATTATTAAAATGACTGAAAATTCAAATATCGTTAACATTGAGTTGGATATCGAAAACGAAATTATATACCAATGACATCATCCTATCTCTAAAATACTTTAATGCTATTGGAAGAAAGTTTGTAGGCAACCTTCTCTGTTTAGGAATCTCGGACTGACATAAGCGTTTAAACATGTTCATTTTGGTGGGTCTTCTATAGTTTCGAATAGTTCTGATTTTGTTTTTGTAGGACAAATATATTTAATAGTTCATTCTCGATTTTAAATACCTGCTTTTGAGCACTTTTGGCATTTGCTTAAAAATGTAGAGATGTTAGTATTTGCGCTTGTAAGTCGTTCTTAAAATAAAATATTCCTTCTACCTTCTCAAGTCATTTTCATCATATTTTGCTTGTCATACTTTAAGCAAAAAACGAAAAACTTGAAAGTGTATTATATAAACTGAAAAAAATTACGAAAAATCATGAAATCTGACTATACCTACCTATCTATGAAAATTGAAAGCCATCAGAACATATTAAAATGTGCGGTTAAAAAGATAAATAACTCTTAATAAGAGCACATAGTGGATAATTTAAAAATATGTGATTTAGGTTTACGCAAATATTAAAAGATTTGCGGTGATGCTGATCGCATTATGCAAGTTTGTTAATAAGCAGCTTCCTTCCCAGCTGATAATAATTGATTGGCTGAAAACCAACCGGCAGCGAAATAGTGTTGCATCAAAAGCAGCAGGTTGACTTACCGTGACCTGAAGGGAGCAATATTAATCGGAACTAGCTGTGGGCAACTCCGTTAATCTAATGCACGTAAGCGGTTATGTTAGCGTAAAATCGAGTCAGAGGATGCACGAAGTGTGTACTTAATCCAGTTTATCAAACAGCCTGGTTGGTTACGGTGGTTCCCAAGTACCAATAACTTAAACGTATGCTAAACTATTAGCGGGTGCTCACTCATCCCGATTCACCTGAATAATTATGGTCTGATGCATGCAGATAAATATTTATTAACGCACTGCGGTTGCAAATTCGTGGATTACCAACCAGTGTGGAGGTGTCGATTCAATGGCATCCCCTGTGTTGCTAACTTAACTGGATTATTAAGTTGTAGACCAAGTAGATGAACCTGAACACATTCAAACTCCATTTATATGCAGTAATAATAACTCCTCTACCACCTTTCTGGTATGTTATCCAAAATTTGATATTTTTTCTCTATACAGGATATTCTATAAGGACTGTGACAGATGGTAGCTGGGTATATGCCAATTTTTTTTCTTATATGAACATAGGTTTGATTCGTTTTTGTTTAGAAGTTACAAGCATTTAAAAAAATGTAATTTCATATTTCAATTAAAGTAGCCTGATAAATAGAAATGATGGTTGCTCTGACTTAAATTATTATTGTGTCATTTTGTTTATTCATTTGACACTTAGCATTAAAATTCTAGATAAAAAATGCAATTATTTACAACTGAAGAATACGCAGGTATTGTCTTTGTATATGAATATTCCAATGGGAACGCCAGACAAGTAACTCGAGAATACTGACGAAGATACCCAATTAGACATCAACCTGCCTACAATCTTCAGTGCATCTTTTTGCAGCCTGCTAGAAGAAAGTAACCCCACTCCAAAAAAGGCCATTAGTCCCACTTAAGTGAATGTACAAAATTTAGAAAATATTATAATAGATGTTGTCATCGACAAGCCTTCAATTAGTATTCGGTATGTAGCAAGTAATCATTTATCACCGAAGTTTGTGAGGCGTTACATGCTGGTGATGCTCCTCAGCGATTAAAATTTTCTCGCTGGTTACTTCAACAACATGCATAATATGATAGATTAATTTCGCATGTCATGTGGTCTAATGAAGCGTGTTTTACTAGAGACGCTATAAATAATAATTATAATGAACATATCTAGGCGTTACAAAATCCGCATGCAATTATATCAAGACGATTTCAGCAACGTTTCAGTGTCAACGTTTGGGGTAGCATTTTCAACAATAATTTACTACCTGTGCATGTTTTAAATGATCGTTTAAATGCAGATCTGCATAGAAATTTCTTGGAAAATAACCTTTTTGATTTCATTGAGGATGTAGGACTTAATATTGTTCAAAATATGTGGTATCAGCAGGATCGTACACCACATAGAGGGAGACAAGTCACTGCTTAATTAAATGATCATTTTACGAATCAATGGTCCACAAAGTTCAATACCATACCACAGCATTCCCCAGATCAAAAACGTTTGGACTTTTATTTATCACATACGAGGCAGCTTCGCTAAGAAATGATTCAAATCTCATCCATCGAGTGATAGAATCTTTAGTTCTCCGACGTAAAGCTAGCATTCGAGCTGAGGGTGGACATTTTTATAGTTTTAATATTTGTTAATTTCCTTAATAAGGTTAACTAACGTTTAAACTTTAAACACAAATAATAATTATTGTTATATTAACCATAACAGTTATTTATAAGGCTACTTTTATTGAAATATGAAATTATATATTTTTAAAATGCTTGCAACTTCTATACAAAAACTAATGGGACCTATGTTCATATGTTCAGTAATCCAGCTACCACTGCCAAAGTTTGCCATAGACCTTGTAGAATACCCTGAATATCCACATTTTAGGATACAAAGGTTAAAAGAAAGTTAACTAAAATCGAAGGAAAAGGAGTAATTTTCATCCACTAATTACCTTAAACTGAAGTAAAAGTATATACATTTTAACACATAAGTCTGTATTAAATTAACAGTTGTGCAAATTTTATAAATATACGTGTTAGTTGTATTATTAAAATTAGTGAGTTTATATGTTAAAGTGTTACTTTTATTAATACACACGTCAAAAGTCTTGGACCGCTCCTTATTCTTGTTAAAGGTGTGAGAATTTTGACAAAATTTATTAAATCAAAATGAAGTAACAAAGCAAGTTCTCTACTTGACTAATAGTCGTTATGACCTCCATCACGTTCCAATAGCATATTGACACGTCTGTCTGTGCATTGAGATAATCAAGCGGTTAACGATCTCTTGCGGAATATTTTTCCATTTCTCTTCTACCGTCACAACTAACTCATCTGCAGTCTGAGGTGGAGGAATATGATTATGATGGAGGATAGATAGCAACGAAATCCCACATTTTCAATAGGATTCGTGTCAGGAGAGTTGACCGGCCAATCTAATCTATTGATATGTCCTTCTTGGAGTCTATTGAACCCTTCTTGCGCGATATGGTCGAGCGTTGTCGTTCATAAACACAAAATTCTCAACTAATTCATTACTTAGGGAATAGATAATGGGCGTAATAATTAGTTCGATGTAAACTTGACTCGTCATATTTCGTGGTATGCGAATTAATGGGGTGCGGCGATTATTCCACCCCAAAACATTACGGTACCCCCTTCATACGGAGACTTCACGGGGAAAATAAAGTCACTGTTAACGACCTGGTCCTCTCCAGATTCTTTACCGATTGTCATTAGTAACCAGCCCAATTCTGGTTTCGTCTGTAAATAAGACCCACCTCCACTGGCGTAAAAGCCACTCGCGCCCACTGGAGATGGGCAGCACGATGCTTTGGAAGTAGAGCGTGGAACCATAATGGACATCTAGAACGTAGATTTGCGTTGTGGAATCATCTTCGAATAGTAGATGTCGATATAACACGGCGAAGCGTACATTGAAAGTGAGCTGAAGCTGAAGATGTGCGGTGTCTACCGCACCAAATATGGCCTATGGCACCAAATAACGATCCTCCCTTTTTTAGATACTCGAGGACGTCCACTACGTGGTCTGCTTTCCACGTATCAAATTCTTCATATCTGTGAGCTATTCGTGCAACAGATGATCTAGGAATACCCAACATGTTCGATATCTAATGATTAGAATGTCCTGCATCATGTAAAGCAGTCATTCTTGCTCGGATAAACGAAGAAATTTCACGTCCTGGCATTATAATGTACAAATATTCAAATGAACACTTGGCTGAATGCACTGCCAAACTGACCAGATTTGCAAGAACATTGGAAATAAAGTAAAAATTCGTAGCATGCAATTTTTTATTGTTTTTTTGTTCCCTAAGTACATGTACTTTTTTACCACATTAAGAAAAGCCACTAGGTTTAATCAAATCGAGGCTTTTGACGTTGATTTTATTTAAGTTATTAGCAACCAAAGTTTGTAACAAAATAGTTAACATTGTAACTCATAAAAAACAAAACATTACATAATATTTATTTAACTACTACGTAACAGGAGTTTACAAAAATTAACTCGCTTTGATCTGAACATATTCTCTTTATTTAAAGTCACAATAAAAACCAAATACTGAGATATTAATTTAACATAGAGGATTTTCGTAAACAGCCAATATTTTTAGACTATAACAGTGTTGATTAGCTTTAACTTTATCACAAATACCAGAAATATTTATCATATTTAAATACTGAACATTTTCTTAAATCGAATATCAATTTAAATTTAAATATTCTTCATTTGAACATCGATAACGTGAATGAATAGAATATGACAAAGATGCGCGTCCACAGCTCCTTGTAAAATATATTTCAGTATTAGCTATTTATTAAGTATTATATTATATATCGTTTGAATCCAATATTGTCTGTTGTAAAGTTAAACATTATTTATTACTCAAATAGAACTACCAAAAAGTAACTAGGTAAATATTGAAGATTAATAATTAATGTTTAAGTAAAATATAAAAATGACGTTTATTCAATTTTATTACTGCTTCTATTCTACAACAAATTCGTATATTTTATACAGTGCTTGAAACTAATCTAAACCAAATCTGCTGAGTCGCCCTCCCAGTAATATTTCTAAAGCTGAAAAATATCACACGCGTCAGGCACCTCCCCTGCCCCAAAGTCCAAAATATGGTCATTGCAGATACATCACCGGAAATAGACTTCTGGAGTGCCGCTTATCCCACTGGAGACTAAGACAACTTAAGATGATGATGTATTTGCTTGTCGTGGAAGAATTATTGTTAATCATAATCCTCTCCTCGAGCCAAGTTCATTTCTACAAACCTTCCAGGATTAATCAGTCACAGCATTCGATTATTCATCAAGAGTTATTTAGAGCCGGCGGAAAAGTGTTAGGGGTTAGAACATTATTAAATATTTAACTGGGAACAAAAAACTTGAACTTGATTTGATACAGGTCATCGGAAATTGTAACAGATTTATTTACACTAAAATAATCTCGTGAAAAGTTAATTTAAAGCATTATATTTTTAGCTAATTATGCCGTGTCATAACATTAATCATTGTTTCTAATTGTTAAGATAAATATGTTTAAAAAATGTTATAATCACGCAGAATACTGACATAAATGACTGTATACAGGGCCAGACGTTAAAGTAGAGTAAAATTTTTCGGATAACTTCCGAGGACATTTTTAACGCCCTCGGGCGTTAATTACTGAAGTTACTATAATACAATAAATATTCACTGCTTAATTACAATTAAATCATACTAATATAATTAGGAATTACATTTTTATCTTTACAATACAATTAACGGAATTACTTATAAAAAATATTAAAGCAGAATTTGTCCTGTCCATTTTTTACTTGTTCTGCAGGACTACTTTTTGTAACTACAGTAACACTAGTATCTTTTGAAAATTCTGCGGAAGATCCAAAGCACCTACTAGTTGAAGGAATATTTCTACTTTGTTGAACACTGAATTTTCAATATATTCTTCAGCAACAGTGGTTGATTTCCAACCACCATGGCGCTTAATATTAGTTATACCTGCTCCAGTGTCGGCTAATGAAGTAACCAAAGAACGCCGAAAACACTGCTCGGTATATTCCTTTGTGTTTGGTAATTTAAGATAATGTTACGTATACGCTAAACGTCTACGTTGTAGTTTATTATAAAATAAGAATCATTTAGTTTAAATAACAGAAAATCTAATTCAACTAATTACCAGCGGGTGGAGGGTTTAGCCTGATACAATTTTACTTACCGCACTAACCAGTCTTCATGGCGGAAGGGGGGAGCTCGGTGCACTTTTCTTAGAGGCACTATTACCTGCTTCACTATATTCCAACAACCGACTAACTTTCTGTTTTCTGCTTTTGAGCACCGACCCTGTTAACAACAATTTCGCTGCATTTGCAATGTCCCCGATGCACTCATAGCCAGTCAGCAACATTGCACTCTTTGCAGGAAATCATTGGTCACCGAACTACTTGGAATGCTATAATTTTGCCGACTTTATTTCTTTTGTAACTAACAATATTATCTATAAAAATAAAATATGATAAAATAATTTTGAATAAACCTGGGTTGATGCTTTCGAGTAGTTTCTAAATTCACTCGAATATTAAATATACTTCTACTTAAATTTCCATTCTTGACAATAATTTGCTATTGTATACGTAATCTGACCCAACGTAATTTTCCCAACCACTTGCTTAAAGCATTTATTATTGTTATAATGTACAAGAAAAAACATACCACATACACATATCCAAATATCTTGGTGACTTGTTTTCATTATCAATAATACTAAAGATTATTATACAGTGTGTTCAATTAAGTCGGCACCATATGCGGAACTTTTTTATTATTGATTTTATGAAAAGAATTCTTGATAAAAAGTTCTGCATGGCCAAAAACTCAAAGTGACGTAATCAGATTTCAATTTTTTGCGGTCGTATACGAGGTATGTCGAGAAATGTAAATTTTGCTCAAGACTAAAGTACCCTTATTTTTTATAATATCGACAATCGTTATTAAGAAAAGTTGATGTTAATTGAAAACTACGGTCAGAATATCCAACATTATCCATATACCATTAAAACACAGATTTTGTTAATTTTACAAACTTCTCTGTATTTGCATTGATAATTTACGTCTAGAGATCGACAATGAATCTAGGATGCACTGACAAACGAATGAATTTTTTATACGGCAGCTCATCTGAAACAGCTTAGATCTATCAACTTCCTTGCGGTCGTTTTTTACAGCGTTTCCAAATGTAGAAACGGCACAATTAACATTTTTATTAATAATAATACCTCATACGTAAGTTATTTCAACCGAATTAACTGCAGTATTTCGCATTCGTTTTTCGTTCTTTCATTGGCTGTCAAAACTACACTCCCACTCATTACAAGTCCGTCAGGATTACCTACTAGCAATAAAACATACTTCGCGCATGGCTAAATAAAATTCTTATTTATTCTAAAAAAATCGAAAGAAAGCAGTAATAATGGATAATAGAAAACTTTGAATGCACTGTCAGTTACCCGACAGTCTTGTCGGGTAACGTAGAAAAACGAACACACAAACTATATTATAGACAAATATATCTGTACACGGCACAAACTTCTTTATTTAATTACTATAAAACGTTTAAAAGTGAAAAAAAAAACACTAAAAATTAAGGAAAACAAAAATCACAACGTAAATATATAACCTCGCGGCAGACGAGTATAAATTGGAAATGTTTTGAAGGGTTATTCCGTTAATTCGTATTATTCCCTATCCGCTCTTAAAATATTTTTACTTACAGTTAACTGCGTAATGAATCTAATGTTTGACATCAAACAGCTATATGCTTATAAGGTCTTGGTTTTCAACATCAAAGTGGATATAATTTAACTCGTATTAAGCATTTGCACAATACACGGCGTAATGATGTTAGTGAAATTAAGGTAGCTAAAGAAAAATAATTGGCTAAAGATCGTACTATTTTATTGCATACAAACATATACATACAAACTTTCCTATAGCTTCTGTAAGAAAATTAAATTAAGTAAAGTTACATATCAAAGAAAACTTAAGTCTTACCGATTTAAAAAATAATTAGGTTACATAATATAATAAGAATTTTTATATAAAAATAATAATATATAAACATAAAATAAAAAATATGTTAATACTTACTAAAATCTAAGTTTACATTGCGTTCTTGTACATTATTTCTTCCATAACTATTCTACATGACTCCCAAAACAAGTCTTTGACTTCATGAGGTTTTAATTTGTTTCTGGGATAGAAACATTATTAGATGTTAGTTGTTAATGAACATACTATTTACTATTTTAGAATAGAATTTTCGTTTAAATTCAAAGTATTTGCTAATACTGATGATAATGTTATATATTTGTGATTTGTTTTCTTTAGAACATTAATTATTATTATTTATTCTGTTCGTTCGTTCGTTCGTTCTATTTCGTTATAACTACCTTGGCTAAAATAAGTCGTGACAAGCATTCGTATCTTCATTTGATGAAAATTAAAAAATTTAGTATCGTTAATTTAAAAAAGGGTTTGAAAAATTGCCTGGCAGGGTTAAAGATGACGATAAAAAATCTTAAATGTAACATCGTCAAATACGTACCTTCTTAAAATTTGATATTCTCTCACATCAAATTTAAATCAGGAAATCTCATTCAATTTATTAAGGCAATGAAAGAAATCCCAGAATTGATTTAATATGCAAATCAAGTCTGTTTACAATTCCATGGCATTTGTAGAATGGGAAGAGCGCATAACTGTGATGTTATCACAGTGTTGGGGGATCATGCCTGTAGGTCTAGATTTTATTAGTCCATCGATACAAAAGAAATACGTACTCAGACTCTGTTTGGGTTCTTTCTTCGTGGATATTAAAATGTTTGTCTTGTAACAAGAAATGTGGTATCGCCCCTACAGACTTAAGTTGGGGTTGCTTCTAAGAATAAATTAGACAGATGACAAAAAATACGCCTGCTTTTTTAGAAAAGCATTTAAATAAGGATTGGTAGGAGGTATGATCAGAAAAGTACTTTTCTCTCTTTTATCACGAAGCATATCTTACTATACGAACGATTACTATACGATTATAGAAGTAAATTATTACTAAAGACCCCGCACTTCGTTGGCAGATCTGAGCTCAAACGGTTCTTTATTGAATAAAGTGTTTAAATCATTAATTTCCAGGTTTGATCTATTTTTCAAAATTTTATAGCTAAGTAGCTGAGGATCAAATGAAATAGTAATCATGTACGACACACACAGGATAGGTTTTCTGAACTAAGAAGCAAATCAACAATTTTTTTGTATAAGATGAAGACGGCCATTGCCACTTACCTATATCTACCACATCTTCATGGCACAAATTCCAGTTTACACCATACTTTTTTATGCAAATTTGTAATTTTAAGATGTATTTACAATTGCTATCCATGGTCCATGATCGGGTTAGAACAATACAGTATGCGCCAAAAGTATGGAATAAATTCAATAAAAACGAAACAATTATTTTTTGGGAAAAATCCTCGAACAGGTCGATTTTTAATTTAAAAAATACATATTTTAGCGTAACATGCGATTTTCAAATGTCATTTGTTTTCGAGTAATGACGTCATCGATTTTTTTTTAAATGGCAACACCATATTTTTTTCCTTGATTCTGAAAGATCGTTTAATTCTCTATCAGACAGTACTAAAATTTTGCCCTCTTACATAGGAAAGTTTTCGAGTAAATGACGATTGAATGTTAGAAAACGTAAATTTTATCCATAAAAAAGTAACAATTCTGAGGTATGTAAAATAAAATACAATTGATTAAATTTTATAATTAAATTAAATGTTCGAATTGCCATCCACCAACTTCTTGACAATGCGCAAGTCTGTGAAGAAATTCTTCTTGCACATTATGAATGATTTCTGGGGTAACTCTGCGTATTTCGTCCCGAATGCGATTTTGAAGTTCTTCTAAATTACGTGGTTTATTAATGTACACTTTTGACTTCAAGTATCCCCACAAAAAATAGTCAAGAGGTATAAGATCTGGCGATCTTGCAGCCGATCCACCTCCCAGGAAAACAAAAAATCTCGTACAGGGCGCGCATAGTGCGGAGGTGCACCGTCTTGCTGAAACCATATGGTATCGTCAGGAATGTCAGGGTCATTATCGTTAGGAAAAATTACTGCAAGGGCTGGAACAAGGTCATTTTCTAGAAACTCTAAATATCTTTGTCCTGTAAGGGTTCCTTTAAAGAAGAAAGGCCCTACTATTCTGTCGTCAACTATTCCAGCCCACACATTTAATTTCTGAGGGTGTTGGGTATGTGCCTCTGCCATCCAATGAGAATTTTCCCGACTCCAATATCTGCAAGTTTGACGGTTTACTGTACCATTCAGACAAAATGTGGCCTCATCTGAAAAAATATTTGCCGGTGTAAATTTCTATTTCCTTGACATAAATCCATTAGAATTTCGCAAAAGTGTAAGCGGCGATCGGGATCATCTTCATTGAGTTCCTGCACAAGTTGAATTTTGTAGGGATGATATTTTTCCTTCCTCAAGATACGTATCACTGTGCTCTGACTAGTGTCATTGTTTAATGCAACCAATCGTGAAGAATTATGAGGATTATCCACCATACTTATCAAAATGTTCTGTTTCTGATTTTCATTAATGCTTGGACGTCCAGGTTTTGGAATATTAACAACATTGCCAGTTTCTCTAAATTTAGACTCTACCTTACTGACTGTTGATTGGCTGATAGGGCGATCTGGATATTTTTCATTAAATAAATCGCAAACTTTCTGCTGAGTTCTAGTCATATTCCCGCATCCGATAAGAATTAAAATTTCAATTCTTTGAGTAACAGTTAAATGTGCCATAATACTTTAAATTGAATAATATTTTCTATGTCGCTTACAATACTTATTAGACACTTTGCAAAGATTTTCACCTACGTGATCCATAAAAGAACTATGGAATACGAAAAACTAAACTTGATAACGTTTTTGCTTTATTTTAATTGATTTATGTTTTCTAACATTCAATCGTCATTTACTCGAAAACTTTCCTATGTAAGAGGGCAAAATTTTAGTACTGCCTGATAGAGAATTAAACGATCTTTCAGAATCAAGGAAAAAAATATGGTGTTGCCATTTAAAAAAAATCGATGACGTCATTACTCGAAAACAAATGACATTTTAAAATCGCATTTTACGCTAAAATATGTATTTTTTAAATTAATCATCGACCTGTTCGAGGATTTTTCCCAAAAAATAATTGTTTCGTTTTTATTGAATGTATTCCATACTTTTGGCGCATACTGTATACTTATGATTATAGTCCACAGACAGCAGTGATTTGTATCATACAGCAAAACTACAACTGCGCATCGGTACCTGCTCATACCAAACTTTATTTTCCCCCTTCCACTTACTAAACAATATGTAATATCTACGGCGATTGGTGTTATTAACACGCTTCAAAATTATTTTCTATTTTTTAGTTCGGTTTGCTATTAAAGCGTGTTTTTTAAACTATAATTTATTTTTTTACACAATATGTTCTCACTCACACATATTTTGATTTCTCTAACCACTAACATTGTGTAGATAAGCTCATTTCTTTGTTAAAATGTTAAATTTACTCAAAATTCAACACTAAATTAATTCACTCATAAATGCTTTCGAACTTACTCAATGTAATAACATTTTTACTGTGTACTGTTTCCAGTTCACATAATTATTATGTGTATTAGTAGAAAGTCGTGTAGACCTCGTACTGAATTCGCACCTGAGGAAACTTTCTACACAAACGTGAATGTTTATAAATTGAAACACCAATATGTTTCGTTAACATGGAAATGTGTAACCCACCGAACCTAATAATGCCTAGACATGTTTTCATTGCCGAACAATAAACTCGCAAGTTGCTTCCCTCTAATTGGACACAAGTCTACAGTATGCAGTAATTACGCCTATGTAGTTGGTACTGCACAATACTAACAGTTTAAAACTTGTAACGATGTGTTATAATAATCAAATTCCAAAACTGTGTCAGTTATAAATATGTATAATTAGCCTTGTTATGAAAGTTATAGACTTAAATAAACTTAGAATTATAAAGGATGCTGCACAACGATGTGTTAAAAATAAAGGATTATTTAATCCATATTTAAGAAAAATTTTTTGTTTAATGTTTCAATAAAGAGTATCAGCAAATTAAGAAAGTGAGGATACTTGTTGAAAATGTTTTATTTTTAGCACAGGAACGCTATTTGAAAACATTTTTGTAAATTTATTAAAGTTAAAACACGATTCCAAATTGTTTTTTCTAATGGCGAATTGATTTAAAGTAGAGTTATTTTTTTAATTTTGGTTTATTTCAATGTTCAGAAGATATTTAGCGGTATAATATTCTTTTGGAAACCATCTTATATGTCGAAAAAACAAAATCCTTTGATCAAATTTATTTATTTATCCACGGTCACCTTATAATTTGACTTTCATCCACACATATGAACCGTTTAAAGTGGTACTGTATCCACTAGTGGAATACCTATATTATAATAAAAAAGTAATAAACCTATAATAAATCAAATTTAATTTATTTACATAAAAGTAACACATATACACACATTTATAGTAATAGGCAGTTTATTTTATGTTTTATCACATATAACTTCATTTCTCTTAATAACAACTCTTTTTTCGGAAGGCTTAACATCTGCCGAAGTTTATGAAAAATTTGAACAAGTTACGGATATCTCTTCCTGTAAGGAACAGCAATATTTTCCTTGAATTTTTCTTGTAATATCAAGTTTGTTAGATATGGACTCCTCAACAGAAATTTCTGCTACAAAGGAGATCTTTCATCCACCGTGCCGTACAATGGTTGTAAGATCAGCACCTTTATTAGTCAATAAAGTTTCAGCGCCTCATACAATGGCCAGTATATGCTTCTTGATTTGCGATGTTCAGGAATGAAGCAGGTATTGAGAATACCTTCGCCAATGTGTTGATTCCAATAAAGTGAGAAGTATATTTTTGATTGATGTGATCTTTAAAAAAAAATCTGTCTTATATTAAGCGAATTGGGCTCAAATAATATATTTTCTGCATTTCATCAGTATTCACCCAAAATCCTTCTAAATTGCAAATTTTCTTTAAAAATGCCCCTCTTGATATTGGTATTGAAATAAGTAGGTAACTGTCAACGTCCTGTATGTCAGTAATTTTCAAATTTGTCAATTCTCAGCAGCAGGCATCAGAAATCCCCTATTATTAGTGCAACCTAAAATAAGTTGACTATATACCTAACAACATGTAAAAGGTAAATAGATATTACCTTAATCATTAAATATTCAATACGTGCTCTTTCCAATACTGCAGCTTTTTTGCTTTGCATCCTTTTGATTCCTTCAAATAAGCAGTAAGCTTGTTATATGTTCCAATATCTATATTTTTGTAGATCTTTATAGTAGTCTTCAACATCGACCACATAGACAAAATTGCATACTTTTTCTTCAAATTTAAAAAACGCGATAGCATGATTCTTTCATTAATTGTCATTACTCTCCGTTACATTAGTTAAATTCGGCGAACACTTTTTCGTAATGTTCCCTGTTCCTTGAGCATCTTCGAAAACAGCCACAAAAACACAATTACTTTCTTGCATTGTTACCAAATTCAAGTAGTATTGTTTATTAAAAAACTGATAATATATTTACATAAAGGGTAAACATTATTCAAGTAAATATTGTCATATTTAAGTCACTGACAGGCTGTCACTTTTGTCATTGTCGATATTTAATTTCAAATAATTTTAATTTATATAACAATTTTTATAATTAGATATTTGACTCATCTTAAAGGAGGCCACCTGAAGAAGCAATCCTAAAAATGCAGAAATAGGTCAGATCTCATCTATTATCTTTGAATTTTCGTGTTCCCACTGCCAAAAGTGAAGTTAGATATTTATAGAGTGTTTTCATTAAAGCAGGTTAGTAAATTTAGATAGATTAATTTCTTTAGATAATTATTGAATAGAGCTTTGTCTGTGGAATTGTTCATTAGCATACCTAGATGTTTGGTATCAGAGAACATACATATGGCTTCATTGATAGGAATTATAGGAGATTTGATTTATATTACCTTAAAATACCTTTGTAATACAGTAAAAAATGTTACAAAAGCTAATAATAAGGAATATATGGGTAGATATTGTGGGTGTAATTCAACGCTGGTTGAGGCTTTTGTCCAGAGAGTAGTTAGTTTCACACAATATTATTAATACCTAAAAATATATAAAGAAAAATCAAGTTGTGCAAATATTTTTCTATTAAATTCAGATAAATCTTACTCCACAAATATGATTGTGATGTGATTATGAATAAAACGTTGTATTGCAGTCATGTTTTAACTTCCTTTTATCCACTTAAGAATATCCTACTTAAAACAATTATGCAATAAATAATTATTATTTAGTTAATCACAATAAAATAATACAAAAGAAGCAAAATTGCCAAAATATAAACTATATATTAGCAAGAAAGAAGTTGGTAAAAATATATCTATTTTACTAAATATATATTTACTACTACTACTTATATTATTTTGGTACAATTGCCGAACAGATAAAAGAATGATACAGTATGTCAAAAGTAATCTAACAAATATTAACTAAATACATCTATATGTCTATATATATTCAATTAATTCTGATTTTTGATGCCAAAGAAAACATAAAAATAAACTTTATTGCATTTAAGCATTGCAAATGATAAGTATCTAGACATTTTCATTCAAAAATATTTTTGTTGACTAATAACATATTTTTAATTTATAACTGATCATAATTGTTTTCTAATTGCTGAATAAATTAAAATTTGACGCAATATTTTATTAAGGAAAAATTTATTTCCTAGAACTACAAGATTAAGTTAAACAAATCAATTTAAAAATTCCAACCTTGGGATAAAAGTCTATTTAGACACTTCAATTAAAAAATTATTACTCGTAGCGAAGGATCTAATAATAAACTTTAGAAGCTATTTATTTGAAAATCGCAAATAATTTCATTTAAAAACTATGAATCTGCCCGCTTCGAATAACAGGCTTTTAATTAATTTATACTTTGTCATTATGACTGAAATGAATGAAGTTTTGTAAAAAATAATCCGCTGGATGGCTTCATTAATTATTATGGAGCTGCTTTATTACATATTTCAGTTAATTAATCAAAATTAGTATTTTGAAATAACCCGTTTGAATATCATGAAACAAATCAACTGTAGTTTTTAATTAAAGATTTATTAGGTTACATCACTTTAAAATCTGTAATTACCGTGCAGGCCGTATGGCATATTTTACAATGTAGTTGAACCAAATCTCGCTTTTGTCGACGCTCAGCATTTTTATTTTTTTTTTCAGATTCAAAGGGTTATTTAATCCCAATTGTTCTCTGTGGACATATTTTGGCAGAAGTTTTGACCAGTAATTACCGTATATTTGCCGCGTTAATATGTGATTTAAAATGTGCGCAGATATTCTATAATTTATATACAGGAGTATGACTAAATACATATATTTTAAGAGAGAACATAGAAAAAAAAGAATACGGAATCGCCCTTCAAAAGATTTATACTTATTTATATAGCGAAAAAAACTTTTTTGGAACCATATTAAACCTCCATTTATTGACGACTATGGCCGCCCGTCAGCCACAAGGTGATTTTTCGCATCAAGGTAATGACAGAGCACAGCGTCATGTGTTTTTATTTTCGAGATTTTTAAAGAAAAGCTGTTATTTACAAAATGTAAATGATAATTATTTAATGAGAAACGCGATATGGTAGCACCTACCTTATTGATACTTGAAAATCATTTTCTTACTTGTTTATATTAAATCTTGTCATTGAAAAGATGTTTGTACTTGCTGGAGACCTCTTCCTTTCTCTTGATTATTCTTTTTGTTACTTTTGTACTTTGTTACTGAGTACGGAGCTAGACGACCACCACCAGGTGGATCAACTCCGTTAGGAAGCCACAAATGGTAACAAAAAAACATACGCAAATGTACACAAATTTTTATTTGCCAAACGTTTACAGCTAAGGCACTGCAGCAGTTGTTCATAGTGACTCAAAATGGATTTGGCATTTTGTGTCAAGAGTATTTTGTATTACCCGTACACTGCCACAATATTCGTCATCTCGTGGTAAATATTAAAAAATTATTCAAATACCGTTTGCGATATTTTGTATTCGATAGAATCTGATACAGTTACCATCAGTAGGGCGCCAGCGCAAGGTACTTCACGCCTTTCAATTTTTACTTCTTAACTTGTTGTGTTGTTGGCAATTAATAGTAATAATAGTAACAATATTAATAGTAACCGACGACGTTTGTATACACTATTTTGCCTGACAACAGTGCAAGAAGAAAGTGCCAAAGCAATACCGGGATGAAGACAAACCATGACAAGACGATCGTCCCCAAATGATAGATTATTGATTATATTGATTGCCATAAGAATATTATGAGATGATAATTAGTATTCTGCAGCTGACTTCATTTATCGAGTAATAATAACATCAAAAAATATAACTTTAGTGCACGAGTAATTCAGAAACTCGGCGGTACAGATTTGCTTCTGGGAAAGAAGACGACTTGTCTCTCGAAATGTCAAGAAACCTAATCCGACAATGTAGAATATGTTAAACCATGAACAGAAGGGATAACTGCAAACGTAATAAGTGAAATATTGTTATTTTCTATTCTTAGAAGACGAATATAAATAAATACCTGTAGTACTATGGACATCAGTAATACTCTTTAGGTACTATCGTGGATATCGACAATGATATGATTATAGTAATGGAAATTTTACATTCATTTACAATTTATTCATGAATATATTCAAAATTTATTCATAGATTTATTCAAAAGAGTTTGATTTTACACTGTTCTAAACCTCATGCTTGTGAATGAGAATTTCTTTGAAATGGAAATTGCTGCCACCACTTTTGTAACCAAATCAGAGCGAATTAAAACAAATAGAAAAAAATGTAAATAAGTTGAAAAGTGTTTTATTTTTTATTAGATAATATAAAAAAATATAATAAATTTCAAATACGGTTAAATGTTCAATTAATATGTTTTAATTGGAAACGACGTATTACGCGATATTAGAAGTTCCAAATTACACTTCCAAGGGTTCTATACATTTTTATGGTTATTTATATGATATTGGCTATAATGTGTGTATGACCGTTAACAAAAACTAATATAAGCTTTCCATTTTATTATTTTAGTCTAGACATTCGGTCTCTCGCTTAAGTGTGCAAAAAATGTTAATATCTCAAGCTTAACATTAATATTAGTTGGAGTCATATATTAAGTTTGAAGTCTACAACTGTTTTTTGCATTACTTTATCTTATCTTTCATAAAATTACACCGACATTTTTTTAATTCAATTGTTTTTTAATGCGATCAAAAAGTTATATTTTCAGAAATTATAATTATAAATATTAATAACACATCCTTTTTAGGAATTGAACCTATGTTATTTATACACACTGATTGTGTTGTAATCAATGGCGGATGGACGTAGACCTGCATATTTGCGGAAAATTTCTAAAATACTGATTCCACATCTCTCTCTGGTTTTGTAAATAATCTATGAACATTAGTTTTGGTATTGGAAATAGTCACTTTAATGAACGACTGTTTGCTACAGGCTCGAAATATGCCAACAATCAAGACAACTTTTTGGAATAAGTTTCATCATCTGCCTCTTTGATAAATATTTCAATCTATTCCTTGGGAAATATTCTGGATTTTCTGGGTCTATAGACATTTGATTTCCTTTTGAGGGAAGCAATAGCATTGGTATATTTTCTAATATCCATATTATTAATCAAATAAAATGTAGTTAGCAGCATGGAATAATTGCTCCATAATGTAGAGGATGCACATTTTAAAGACAACTGGGACAAGTACGCTAGAATAACTTTCTCCGAAATATTACATACCCTTCTTACAGCACACCAAATATTAAATTTTGGTTCAATTTCCTCGATTTCTGAGGAATCAATGTACATAAGGCAGCTTCCGCCTCATTTTCTGTTACAGAATTTTCAGTAGGTATCATTAGAATCTGCGTCACACCTACTGAAGTTTTATGAAGAATTAATACCGAGTTTAATTATTGGGGTTTAATGTTAACAAACGTTCACAGATTTCAGAATTTTTTAAAATGATTGTAAAACATATACTTTTACCAAAGTTTACTGAATAAATATAAGTTATACCACTCTCTGTCAGCACTTTGATGTTTTGAGATCTAAGCCGTACCGCCGCACGTACTGTCGAAAAAATGGCCAAGTACGAGGGACTTAAAAAAGTTTTTCTACAAAACTGTTAAAAGTGGGCTTTTTTATTGTCATTTTTGATGTTAAAAATGTCATTTTTTGACACGCGTGTTAAAAGTCAAAGTTTGTTTAAATTTTGTTTTGAAAATTAATAAAACGTTTTAACAAACACATGAACAACTTTTTATTTTAAATAAGTACAAACCAACATTTTAACTAGTTATTACTATTAACATTTATAGTAAAATTAGAACAATTTGAAATTGTAATTCCCTGCGGAGTCACTTTACTTTGGTTTTACTGTCAACATGTGTGACACATCTATTTTCTGTAGAAATACTACTGGTAGTACTGGTGGTCTTGCTAGTAGTTGCAGCAGTAGGACGTATTTGGCACGCAATTTCCTTCTTCTGTTCCAGTGAATTTTCAATGTAGCCTTCAGCTACCGTCGAAGATTTCCATCCTCCATGTCTCTTGATGGTAGTAAGATTTGCACCAGAATCTGCTAACAATGTCGCCGATGAACGACGAAAACAGTGTCCGGTGTAGAGTTGAGGATTTGGTAGATTCAAGAACTCTGCAATGTCGGCAGGCATTTTACCAAACATGTTAATTCCGACTGGATTCTTCACACATTTATTCTTCATATATTTAAGTCGTCTATGGTCAGCGTTGGGTGGCCGGAGTGCCATATACTTTCTAAAAAAGTTTAAATAGAATCCACCAACAACACTGAAAGTCCGAGGCACTTTCGTTTTAGTATCTGGTATGGTAACAACAACCGAAGTGCCCAAATATTCGATATTGTCGATGGTCATCTGACACAATTCCTCCCGGCGACACGCCTCGAAGACACCCACTATTGCTGCGGCTTTCATCATCAGATACTTTTCGTCTTCTGCTTCTGTGAGAAATTTGTCGATATGCGTCTTCGTCAAAACTTTTGACTTTTTTGCTTGATATCCTTCACCCTTCCGTTTTAAAAAAGCAATAAGTTTATAATGTTTGCTTATATCTTGATCTTGCTTTATTTTTAACATAGTTTTGATCATGGAATAATTTGACCATAGCGTTGACGATTTCCATATCTTGGCTTTTTCCTCAAAATATGCCAGTAAAACACTTTCGTTGCATTTCCCAGGGACCTTTTTAATGTTGCACCATTCCGAAAAGCGTCTATAAGCGATTTCGTACTGTTCCTTTGATTTCGCCGGCAATAATTCCAATGTTGCTCGACTGGCGGCTTCTTCGATTTCAGCAGGGATGGATTCGTTACGCTCATTATCGAGATTATTCATTATACTTATAATATTACTAGAAAATGCTGTCAATATTTTTCCGTCTTTTCCGTAACTAACAACAGCACTGGTTGCTACGAAAATTTTGCTTCATAAACATTGCGATCTGTGTGGTATTTTTTGATTTCTTATTTTTATTGAGTTTAAAGTTCTTCCGATTGTTTTGTAGAAAAAATAGTGTATGATATACGTGTTAAAAGTGATTTTATTTTGTTCGTGAAATTAAAAAACTCGCTACGCTCATTTTTTAATCATCTTCACTCACAAAATAAAATCTTACTTTTAACACGTATATCATAAATAGCTATTCTTTCCAATTGGGAAGTATTTATATACGAGGGATATTCCAAAAGTGTGATGTAAGGCTGCTTATTGTATAAATAAAATATTTATATTGTAATATAAATATTATAAAACGATTATAGGTAAATATATACAGTTTTGTTAGTTAATCTTGGAAGTCGTATATATCCACTTGTAAATTCTAAAATAAAATATATACGTACCTACTCTACTATATAAAAAATAATGTAGCCATGAGGAAAATTTGCAATGTTTATTTAAGTATTTAAAAAACAATACAATATACATTATTTTAGAACTAGAATAGGAAATAATCTAATCCATATTGTTTACAAGTTACAAATGCTGCGGTACAGGTTTTTTAACTTACTCTTTAATGCAGCCTTTCTTGGATTCCTACACGAGTGTTTATGACGTTTTTTATATTTTTGTTTTCTATTTTAATAAACTATATATTCTTTTCAGTAAAAAAATACTCAAATGAAAATCCAATGTATAAGTATGTCCAGGTCATTTTTTAGTACTTAATATTATTTTAATGATTTGGGTATTTCTATACATATATTAATTAATTTGAAACAAATTATTTTAATTTATTTAAAGATGTTACTGTGCATACCATTTTTATTATATACTGTTTATGTACAGGTATTAGAATCGTTTTTCTCTTGACGCCAAAATAGTTTTTGTATTATCAGAAACGCTGCAACCAAAATTATTATATCCATACGTGACTGTAAAATTTACATGACACAATTAAGTACCTACTTACATAATTATTGCATATTACACTTTTTTTTAATAATTACCACTACAAAGAAGTTACTTGTTAGTTCATACCTAAACGATGTTTGATGTTTCATTTGAAGAATGTTTGCTTCAAATTCTAATTTTTTTATAGCATTGATCAGTACAATCTTTCAAACGAAGATTCTAATTTTTATCGGCGTACCGCGTAAAATTTTATATCGTGACCTATTTCTTTATATTAGTTGATGAAATATAAAATACATACCTTGCTTTATTTTTTGGACAATGAAAAAGGAGGGACAATTATTCACAGTACAATATATTACGGGCATTTTTAGAAAAAAAAAAGATAAAATAAACACTAACAGATATTCAAGGTTTTCTGTCTCACACTATATCGATCGCACTCAACACGTTACAGTTCTAGCGTCTGCCACCGTGTAGGATCCTGGGTACCGAATGGTTCCCGAGACGGATGAGGAGAGCGGAATTGGTACGGTGGGGTATGTTTGAGAGTGAAATAACTTATATATTTATTCTGTAAACTTTGATTTTATTGACGATTGTAGAAAAAATATTATATCCATACATTGTTGTAATTATTTTTTCCAACACAGTTGTGATCAATCTACTTCTACTTCTTCGGGTATCTGAAATCTTTGAAATTTGAGGAATATAATAGAATTTGACTATGGAAAATGATAAAATAATTTTCAGCGCTTTTAAGCGATTTTGCCGTAACGCCGTTAATAGACGGCGTATCCGAGCGATGAGATGATATTTGGATCCGCATCGGAAACTTGAAACTTGGTAAACCCATGCGGAATATTCGTTTTTTACACGTCTAACGAGTCTAACTTGAATTTGGAAAGACATTTATTCAGTTCAAATACCCTTCAATTGCAATGAAGTCGTATCCTAAATAGTTGGAGAAGTTTTTATCTTCTGGTGAATGTAACATCGAATTTCTTTTCAGAACTGCCAGTCAATTACAATTCGATAAAGTGCGAGGAAATTGAGAAGGATATAAGAAAAATACGTATCTGCAAACGCGTTTTTAAGGTTTCTTTTTAGATGGAATTCGATTTGGAAGTGATTATATGTTAAATTTGTACCGTAGCTTCCTTGTTATGCTCTAGCCGCCGACGCCGGTCTAATTTTTTTTATTTCACGTGATTTCCCGATGTTTCTTAATGGTGACAATTGTTGACTTATACACATACTTTTTGAAACATTTGCAAGATTTTTACGTAAACTATTTACGAATTTAATTAAATTAGCCTGTTCTAGAAGAATTGTCGCCGAAGATAAAGTCACTGATCAAATCCTGAAGATGCATTAATAAACTTTTTTTTAACAAAATACCTTCTTGTTGTGTTTTCCAGATATTGCTCGTGCTACCAAATCTAATAAACCATATGATCTGCTGAAGGCGGGGTTGTCATATCGCTTCTAAAATAAATATATTTTTTTACTTTAAGGTAAATTAAACCTTTAAGATTGTTTTTAATTTAAAAATACTTATTTCAAGCGATAAGTAAAGTAAAATTGCCTAGGTAGTACGCAACGCAGTAATATTGACTCAAATTTGAACTTCTTAACTGATCTTACTACCATAAACGTTTAAAAAATTGATTTCCGCAAGTTCGATATTGCCAATTAAGGTATTTAGGAAGTTACGTTCAATGATTCCAAAATTATACATACAGGTGTATAAAAGCTTACGTACTTGCTGAAAACCCAAGTATTTAAACAGTTTTCCATATTAATGCCATTTTACACTGTTAGAAAGAGACACAGATTATTCCCTCAAGTTATTTTATAAAGAATAGAAAACTGTTAATTTTCAGCCACAATTATTTTTTCTATGCCGTCCCTTCACATAACCTCAATCAACGTGGAAAGTTGCACATTTTTTTTATTGTTCTCTTATAAACCTAACCTAACCTCAATCAACGTGGAAAGTTGCACATTTTTTTATTGTTCTCTTATTAAATTCATCACATTGTAAAAAGTCGTATTTAAATCGTTTTATTATATTTGCGAACAGCCATCGGGGTCGACAAAGAGGTTAAGTTGTTACCGGTGCAGGGACTACAAGGCAAGGTACAAGTAAAAAAGAAAACATGTAATATTTTTATATATTTAAATTGTTTTAGTGTTTTCACGGGCAGTGTTTTCCTTTTAAGTATCATGTACATTTAATTAATATTTTTGGTGAAATACAATTAAGTAAAATATGGCGTATCATTCAACCAATGAAAAGATTGATACGGACTGCAGTGATAACGAAAGTATTATAAATAAATAAATCATTTGGAGTGTAATAAAAATGGATATTGATACAATTCTGGACTATGTGAGTAGAGAATCTGTTTTATGTTTCAATTCAATTTCATATACATACATAAACATAATTTTTTGGCGAGGTATATAGCCAAAGGCTTTCAGAAAGATTTTTATAAACAATCCAATCTACACAATATTATGACTCATACAAGCCTTGATATTGGAGTGACTCAGCGGTCCTCAACAAGTTTTCTAGTGAAAAATCACGACATTTATTTAAAATTTGCCTATTTTTATTCCTGATTCTTTTGTAAAGAACTATTAATTATGTGTTCTACTCTGTGAACTGTAATGCTGGCTAAAATAATTATATTTATTTAAGGTTCACTCTGTCTAACTTGATTTACTATTGAAAATTCCATGTGATACCTATATACATTACTCTAAAATAAATAAAGAAAAAAATAATTTCTGGTCAAACCGAATATTAAATAAATGAAGAAGATTTACACATGGGATAGCAGGATGTATGTAATACTTTATCTCGAAGGATAATTCTATTTAAAATTGTTATTTTCCGAGAGCTGTACACAGAACGACCACAAAGCAAAAATACCGTAGTAGGTTGGACGATTAGAGGAGCTTTATAACACACACAAATATAAAGCTGCAATTTAAGATGGGCGGGTTGAAGTAATGACAGGTTAGTAACCGGACACATGTCGGTATGACCGCTATAAAAGCAAGGATGAAAGGAAGTACCGCCCTTTGGCCAAGAGCCAAGTGAAAAGACATGCTTTCGTCATCTAATACCCACAACCACCACAGAACGTTTATATTTCCACACTCAAATTTAAGGGTGCGGTTTGCGGGATTAGCTTTTGAGCTTACCTGATAAAATCGCCGGAATACGTTCACATTACCCGAACAGGCATATTTTAAAAGGCATGTTGAATCAATTAACATTTATAAGATGTTAAGAACTTTAAATAGTTTATTGTGGATACAAAAAACGTAAATTCTACATAGTAAAAAAACAATTTAGTTGCACAAGTTTCATTAACAAAGTTCATATCGAACGTGTATCTTTCAAAATTTAACCTACAATGGTCCAAATAGATTTTATTTGCCGATTCGATTCGAAACGTTTTCATAAATTGAAATTCAAAATTATTAGGTGTACTTATTTGACGACCTCATAGTAGCCACAGTTGTTGATTGTTTTAAATTTGGCTTTGACAGCTTCATTATTGGCCTTCAATTTTTGTGTCATGCGTTCAGTTTTATTAAAAATGAATATTAATATATTTTGTCCCTTCTGATATCGAAGACATTGCACTAAGCATTTGATTCCCTACTACCCGAAAAATCAAGTCAGACGTATGAGCAAAGTTATGCGAAACTTGAAGATTGGTGTGAAGGGAAAGGAATCAAGAATAGCAGCAATGAAAAGGTTTTTCTGACATACTTCAAATATCTGTCAAAACATAGCAACCCTTCGTCGCTGTGGGTATATTATTCTATGCTACGTTCAGTTATATCAATGAAGCAACATATGGATATTAGTAAGTACGTCCATTTAATTGCGTCTCTAAAAAGAAAATCGGTGAAAAAGATATAAGATTTTAATAATAGAAAACGTTACTGAATGTTTGCTGGAAACCGACCTTAGAACTCATTTTATGATACAGGTTGCATTGATAGTGGGGCTTGCAGGTGCCTGCAGGCGTACTGAATTGACATATCTATACCTACAAAATGTTAAAATGGAGGACAATGTATTCATATTATTTCATTTACGAAAACAAAAATATCACGATATTTTTTTATCACAAGCGGAAACATGGTATATGCTTCGAAGATATATAGCGATGAGGCCAAGCAACACACATCATACTAGATTTTTTGTGGGGTATAGAAATAGAAAATACATCAAGTAGCCAGAAGGCATTAATACTTTTGGGAAAATGCTATGTAATATAGCATAGTGTGGGACTTTCAAATCCTCGACAATATACTAGACATTATCTTCGTAGATCATCTGCGTCGCTGCTTGCAGATTCAGGAGTCGATTGATTAACTGTTAAGAGGCATGGTGGTCGGCGCTTTAACACAGTGCCAGAAAGCTGTATAGAAGATGCCAAAGAAAATAATCTAATCTAACATTTCAGGCATTGATGGCCTTTCAACATCAAGTTCAAAAACTCGGGAAATAAACTTAGTTTCTAATAATACAGCCAGATCATCATCTGCTGGAATTAATTTAAAATTTTTTTCAGAAGTTGTAATAAATATAATGTCACAGTAATGTTGATTTTTTTATGATTAATAATAAGTAATTACTAACCTTATTTTGTTCTTTTACCTTAAAATTTGCATGTTATTATGAATTTATAATGGCACTGAGTATACGAAGGAAATAAAGGCCACAATGGCCTTTAATTGCTGAAGTGGATGTAAACGCAATTGCGACGGGGTTGTTCGATCATTTGTGCCACTTGCAAAAGTCGAATTGGAAACATCGATGAAGTCATTGACATCAGTCATTGACAGTTGAACCATCAGATCAGGAGAATGAAGACGCCGAAGAATCTGGAAGAAGGTGGAGACACTGAGGAAACTGAAGAAAATTAAGAAAGTAAAGACTGCGAGCTAGCAACGCCACGTCACATTAATGAGCATATAACACGTAAAAAGATTAGAGTAACTGAATACAAAAAAAAACATGTAATATAAATGAGAGCAAGATTTGAATATTCAGTTATAATTTCTACTTTATATATCAAATGATACAATCTATTCCTTTTTTCATCGAAACAGAAGCCATTCATTCTATATTGAGATTCAAAAAATAAAGTTTTTTCACAATAAACAGTGTCATTTATAAACTTTCTGATTCCAAACGATCGAGGCATTCTTTTGTACTACTAATGTGATGCTAAAACCCTCCCTCCAGTAATGTAAACAGTTGTTGCATATCGAATTTTGTTGCTCATTGTTACTTTACTTCATCTTAAGCATGGAAAAAAGCAATAGAAAAAAACCTTCAGTGGGTTTTTTGCGGTCATCAAAGTCTCTAACCCCTGAACTAATAATTTATAAACATTTAGTTATTCTGCAACTAACCGACAGAATATCACTGAACAAATATTGTTTTTTCTAAACATAATCGGATGTGGACTCATTTTAACAATTAATTGTGTTTGACCAAAGGTAAATTTATTACCTGTACAAATTTTAATTGGAATCTTTTACTCATAAGTATTGAAGAGATAATAAAAAAACATAACACAGGATTAAAAATAAATGTGGTAGGGTATACACAGCAACACCAATATTATAGAACTCTACGTTGATTGTAAAAAGAAAACCGTAATTGTTTTTGAGATAATTTAAGGAGAAAGTGTAATTCATAACCTATGTATTATTAGTGTATAATATGATTTATATAATAATTATAACTGACTATAGATAAAGGGTACATGTACAGAATTAGTTGAACAATTTTGTTGTTCATATATTTCAATCGTAATAAAAATCTTCTAGATGAAGTAGTTGCCTCCTAAACCTCTGCTTTGTACAAGGTTTAGGCTAATAACTTCGTAAATTAGTGTTAAGATTTCTAGTTTCAAAACGAACAAAATATACTAAATACATGTTTTTAAATTATATTTTTTTAAGTAGCATTTTAAAAAAGTTATATGAAGCTTTAGCTTTCCTACAGAAATCTTGATTCAAGTGTACTCTTACATGCACCTAGTTTTGCCTGCATTTACGTTTTGATTAATATCGAAATGCATTTATACAATTTAGGTCGGCGTACAGAATGTGTGGTAGTCATCTTTTAGTTTATAATTCACCATTGAATTTAATTTTATCCGTCTACACAACGAAATGAACATTTTGAGGGTACACTCCGAACTGGTTTGCTCACTACATTAATTTAGGAGAATGCCAAACCAAAATTGTTTATCTCGGATATTTCGTTACCAAATTTGTACATAAATGAAACTGGCTGAATTTTATTAATACCTAAACGTGACCCTCAATTTCCCTTAAAATTTCCATCCGAATAAGCCATTATATTATTCATGACAATAATGAAAATTTAAATAAACAAGTTAAATCTTAATGGCTGGATACTCCCGCCTACCCTTAGATAACTAGGTGTAGGGCAGCCGAATCGCCGCGACGGGGACTTTGAAATAGAATCTGCCGCCTCCCAAAGGAACTAATAATCGTAATCTCACCTAGTGCATGACAAAGCCCCAAGTTCAATCAGCCGTATTCATTTAGGTGCATCCGGCCACATTTCTGCATTAACCATAATTAACAGTGAATATATTGTCCAGGGCCGCTGTCGTCGCCGCATCCTTCCTGCTATTTTGCACCACGTTATTTGATTGGATATTATCGACCCTGATGTAGGACATTTGTCAACTGTGTTCCTCCTTTTTGTGGTCCGTTGCTACACATCCTTGAATTGTCATATGCATTCATCGGCGTATGCAATTTGACATCAATATGCAAATAAGGGTCACAAGTATTAAAGATAAAATTTTTCATTCCTGGAATAGTCAACAATACTAATGGTTTTTTGAAGGTACATTAGTGTTGCTTGAACCAGATCTGACCAATGAATGCACACAAATACCGATCTTTATGTCGAATATATGATAAGATTTTGTTTATTTATGTCTAGTTATTCCAGTTATAGGTCATAAAGATCACTGATTTTGTAACAGATTTTATCAACTCTCAAGGCAACCTGATGCAGAACAATTGATTTTGTCTGGGTGAGCAATAGTAAAGAAAATTTAGAGGACTACCATGACTAAGTACAAACATTTTAACCATCTGCTCAGAGAGGCCTAAAAGACAATAAAAAAAATTATTCCAGATATTTCAAAAATGGGGCAAAACCCTTTTTTCTGCGGAAAGCCTGCACCTATTTTTAATATAATATCGAAAAAAAATGTTTTCGCTTTCTAAATAAGTTTGGAATTTTTTTGAAGGATAGTTCCGTTATTCTTAATTTTCTCTTAAAATATTTGTATTTAGCCATAGTTACCCCTGTAGAAGTTAATACACAGAGTGTTTTATAACTCTGCCGATACAGAGCAGACACGTGTAGATCTTAAAATATGCCACTTTGTTACGTAATATTTTTTCTGGCATGTACCTTTGAAGAGGCATTAGCCTCTGAATATGAGTGCTGAATTTTTGGAACCAATAATATTTCAGCAATGCCTTAATATAGAGCAATCTTTGGTACATGATTTGCGTTTACTGTTACTGATGTTGTTGTTTAATTGGTAAAAATATGAAGGGGTCCTTAAAGATGATATACATTTTTTTATTAATATGCTAATTATTAAATAGTTTTCCCAGTATTACAGAAAATTTCATTTTAAAATTTTTATATTCTTACAAAGTTTTAGAAATAATAACGGTTTTTAGAAAACTTAAGAAACAGCGTCATTACTAAGTGAATCAAACAAAACGTAAAGTATACAGTTTTACGACTAGTAGTAGTATGTCATTCATCCTCATCATGTCCAAAATATTCAATAAAAACGTTATTTTTCCGAAAACAGTGTAGGTATAAACAAGTTTTAAAATTAAATTTCCTTCATTTCTGGTAAAACTATATAGTAATTAGCATACTAATATAACAATCAACATGAGTTTAAGGGTGCCTTACCCCTAGTCCGGTCCTTATTTGGAGTTCCAGCAAATTCATATTTTTACCAATTAAATATAACAATAAACACAAATCATATACCAAAGTTGGTTGCTGTATGTTAAGGCACTGCTGATATATTATTGAATTTCAAAATTTAACACTCATCTTCAGAGGCAATATCTCTTCAACGGTACATCCCAGAAAAAAAATATTACAAAACAAAGCGGCATATTTTAAGATTTTCTACACGTGCCTGCTCGGTAGAGTTATGAGACACCCTGTATAATTTACTGGATAGATGCAACAGGTCGATTCCTGATTATATGAGTATGATTAGGCTAATAGAAATCGCAGGACACTGTCTTCTGAACAATATGAGATCAGTATAGAGACCTATCTGTCAAAGATGCAATTGGCAGGATGAAACCGCGCTGCATGTACTTCAGATGTTAAAAAACAACAAACGCAATAGAGGTTTGGATCAATTAAAAAATAAGTAACAATCAATGTGACTGCACTAACAGATAAATACGGTTGGCATAACATTCTTTGCCATTTCGTTTCCAATACTTCAATTTCCAAATGTTATGATTTATATTTCATATAAAATTTTGGTGTAAAATTTTCTTCCCAAATAAATGCAAAATCCAGACATTATTTTCTTGATCAATAATATTCTTGTAAAACTAGTGATATTATAAGTGATTACTTTCCAAAATATTTTTCATGAATTTATTTTTTCTCATAAAATAACGGCTTTTAAAGCTTGATTAAAAAAATGATTTTTATATTTATTCGGGTTAGTATGATATTAATTTATTTAATAGCAAATGTTCCATGGAGGTAGATTATCAGAGAATCAGTATTTGAATAGGATCAACAGGTGAAGTCAACATCGCTATCATTGTATTGTATAATTCAAGTATCACACAAAACATCACGTAATTTAATTCCCTAATAGCCAAGTCCGGCTGGAACTAAGCTGATTAGGTTTTTATACTAGATTGGAAAATAGTTAAATGGATTAGTTGAACCATCCATACGGCTTGGAAATCTAGTTTGCCGGAATAGAAATTTGTTTCAATATTCAAATATAAACCAATTTTATCTGACTTGTAATATTAATAGAAGTATTTGATTCTCTGAATCACACTGATGGTTTACTATCAAATATGGCCGATATAAACATAATGAATTGATTCTTTGTATAGTCATGTTTTCATTTGTTACATTCCTTTGCCAATAAGTATTCTGTGTATAGTAAAAATACCTAATCTCTTTATCCAACTAAGACTTTTATTACAAAATAATGTTTCTCTTAGAAATCCATCTGAAGACCGTTACCGGCTCTTACCAGTCTTGTTAACAGAAAACAAAATCCATAATGTCGACCATGATATCTAACATGAACATATCATTAAACTGGATATCAACAGTTTTTACTTTAACATCTAAGAGGATCAGGAGAATACACATCTGCCTAGGCCCGTCTGTTTTCAAGAACCGTTAGCGAGTGCCTAACTCAAAGTAATCATAATCATATCATAATCAACGGCCTGGAAGAATGTTGATATAAACATGATAAGGTGGATTTCACACAATAGAAGCATACTCAAGAACGAACAAAAGCACAGTAAAAAATGTTAAACGAGGATATTGTAAGATTGTTAAAAATTCGCTGGACATAACCAAGCAGTTTACGTGATTTAAAAGATACATTGATTATGTACTATGAAAAAGCAAGTTTGTAAGCGAATAATACACCGGAATATCTTATTAGTAAAGTAAAATTTGTTGAATTAATGTAATCTATGAAAGTTGATATGAATACATTTACTAATATTCAAATCCATACTCTTATCCAAACACCAATCAATAACATTGTTAAGATCACTTTGAACTTTAACATAATCATTTATATCAGTAATAACTTGGTAACGACTCGTCAAAAACTGCGAATCCAATGTAAAAATGCATAGACCATCAGCTTATCAATCAGTAAATCATGACTGACCATATCGAACGCCATCGAGAGGTCCGTATAAACAGAATGTAATTGACCCCTCCTTCGAAGGTGTCCAATATCACATTCTGATAAGACAGGGCAGTCACCGTAGACCTACCCCAGTAGAACCCATGCTGCTGATCAATTATGAAATTCTTAAAATCTCACGATCTCTGCAACCAGCTAGTTTAACATCTTAGAAATACTTGACTGCAAGCAAATAGGCCCATAATTATTAATATCCTGTTTACAGCCAGTTTTAAATATTGGTTTAATAAACGAAGACTTCCAAAAGTCAGGAAACACACCCAAATCGAGAGATCTATTAAAAATAATAGTAATAGGAGCACAGACTGAGTAAATGCACTGGTTTAATAAAAATTAACGAATTCCATCAGGGCCACAGGAGAAATTGGTCTTCAGATAATAGAGATAATATTTTAGAAAAAACTATAGAGTATAGAGTAATTATGATTAACATAAACAGAAGAAAAATGATCACCGAATAAATTCGCAATTCTTATATCTTCTATTATATCTGTTCCAATAATGTCTGTCTGTCTTGTGAAAGATTTTCCATTTCGGATCACTTATTTTTTCTAAATAAAGTTTCTCCTTAATGTTTTATATTGAATACGAAGAACGTATTGCTTCCGATTCAATCGAGTATACGAAATGTTTTTTCTTGCCATCGGTACTGAATATTTCTCTCCTGACCAGTGTAAATCTTGCCGCACCGAATTTACTCACGACCCTTTTACCTCGCGTACATTATGTAAGGATTGTAAGGACTCCGAAACCTGTCTGTAATCGGGTTTAACTGGGACTTGGACCGTGAATCACAACTAAGCTTTAACGAAATTTGGACGGTGGGTTTGTGTGAAGAGACCGCATTGAAACCGCCAACAGGACGGCGGACTCTCAGACAAGCGATACATTAGTGTGACTTACTTATTAACATCTGACTGTGGAACTTCAATCAATGTCCTCAAAGGGAAATTGCTCTGGCCAAACAGTTCCTTATTAATGAGGCAATATTTGAGGGGAAACATTTACATTACAAATGTAAATTTCCTTGATTGAATCATGAATCTTAATTAATGTCCGGTCTTCAGACGTTCGCCAGGAAAGAATAATATTTGTGCTTAGCCCAATTTGTCTGACCAAGTCTGACTTCGAAGACGACTTCTGCTCAATACCACAAAACAAATAAATTCTCTTTATTCATAGGTATGTGTTAAGTCATGTATTTTATATTGGATAGGTTAACCCATATAAGTAATATGATGATAAAGAAGTGTTGACTAAAAGTTCAATTATCACATGACTCTTTTTTAATTTACTACCAATTTCGTAGTCTTAAAACTACATAATCAGGTAAACAAAAGACTAAAAATATAAAGAGCATGTAACAAAACAGGTAATGAAGCAAACATTTACAATAAAAAAAACAACCACTGAACACTTAAAAATAATACTTACAAACACAAGAACAAAACATTTACTTACAAATAACTATAAACAAGAGTTGTCCTACATTTGAAATATACATAGATTTAAAAATTGTTTTAAAATTAATTTTTTAAAAAACATAAAACATTCAATAAAATATATGGCAAAAAACAATACAACGCTTTAAAAAATTAGTATATTACAAACAAATTGACAAAAATTACAGGGTACGATTCAAAACAATACCGAATATGTAAATGTCGATACAAATTGATTTTGAGAATTAAGGGAATTAACTGAATTGAAAAAGGTGAACCGGTTATAAAAAAAGCAAATAAGAAAATGAAAAATCTATAAATAATTCTAAATATATACTGGATGTCCATTTTCCAGTTTTCATGAGTTTTGATTGTATTCGTATATTTAATCAATATAGCTTGTGTCCATTTTGTAGGTGTAATCACAGAACTAACCTTTATCAAGCATTAACTGCTTGATATATTTTTATTGCACTTCTAGACAATTATAAATGAAATAAATGTTTATTTCATATTGTTTAATAATGATTTTTTGGATTATAGTTAGAATAAATAATGTAACTTCAAAGTACTAGGGCGATAAAGTAAAAGATATTTTTTAACATTTCGGAAACGTAATATGATTGATATTTCTAGCAATTAACGAAAAGTTGCAAATATATTTACGATTAGTTAGATTATTTCAATAATTTGAATGCAGCATGAAATAAACACACCGCAGTAGAAAAATTTGAATGTTAGCAACCTCTATCGCGATTCGGCGATATCGATATGTTGCAAACACGAAATTCCAGGAAACAACTACTCTGCGGACTGATGCCATAATCAGCATTGAATTACACTAATCAGAGTACCGTATGTAATTTTTTTTGACATCTGATCTGATACAGACGCCATCTGTAGGCCACTAATACAAGGTGCACTTCACAGCGATAAGTTTTTAAACTTCTTGTGTTGTTGGGGAATTAAATTCTGTCAATACTAATAATAGCAACAGTAATCGACGACGTTTGCATAAAATAATTAGTATGTTTCTTAGACCCTTAGATTATAACTAACTTCGCATGTTCTTTAAGGTTTGGAGAGTATGTAATTAGCAATGCAGTATTCTAGGTTGTTATTTTAAAACAGTTGACTAATTTTAAACGTGTTATGGTAATTAAATAAAGCATTTTATGTCGGATATGTTAGTTGATAATTATGATGAATCTACAAGGAGTGAAGATGTAGTTTTGGCAGTATGCAACGAAAGAACGAAGAATGAATACAAAATACTGCAGCTTACCAGATTAACTGTTATCTGTCAGGTACTTAGGTATTATTATTATTAATATAAATGTTTATTTTTATCGTTTCTACACATGACAACGCTGCAACAAGCAACCGCACGGTAGTTGATATATCTAGCCATCTCGGACGATGATTGATTATCATAGGCGCCGACTCTCCGTAGGAAAAGAGTGTTTTGCCCCATTTTTTAAACATTAAGCCAGAATTTCGAAATAAATATTTGCTCCCTGAGCACATGATTAAAATTTTTGTATTTAATCATAGTTAACTCTATATATATGAATTTAAGTTAAAGCATACATTTTAGCTCTTGAAAACACCTTTTAATATGGGTATAGAATATTGTATAATACATTTTCTATAGTATCTATTCATAGTCATGAATCGGTTTATAGTCATAAACGTAAAAATTTAATCAGACATTCCACACAAAGAGCATTATAATCCATTTATCGAACCTAAAAGGACTCATTACGTTTCTTTCAATAAACATTTTAGCATTTGAATGGCAGGAAGAAAGTGATCATCGTTTTGAATTTCAAATAAAGTAGACAAGTTTTATTTGTGTTCGCCTGTCTCATCTACTTTGTATTTGGCCGACTTCATTGAGTTAGCCATGCTTGCTTGCGATAGCTGCCGGATATATGTAGTTCAGTATGGGGGATTTTATATGGATCGAAATTCTATTCACTTATAGACCAAGTTAATTCACAAAGTGTAGCAGTTTGAAAGGGTTGCAAATTGCTGCCTGTCAGCGCGGATAATAAAACTGCTGATTGTATATTTAAAAAAGCACCGGCGAAATTATTCTCGTGAATAGGTCTATGGACGCCGATAGAGCAGTATCAAGTAGTGGAATGGCAATAGATTGGAAAATTTGAAGTGCGCAATAATTTGATATGTTTGCAATTGCGGGTAACTGTTTTTGTCAGCTCATCAAAACGGGTTTTTATAAATCATTCACACATATTCGTTAATGTGTATCCCGGCCCGCACATATAGACAACCGCATTCATGAAATTTTAAACACTGTCTATGAATTCGGAATCGGTAGTTACTAACAATCTCATTTGTACTACTCGATACTCAGATGGCCATAATTTTCAAATTAATTAAAATGTTTTATATGGGAAAGAACCACTGAGGCATATACAGGGCGTTACAAATTAGTAAGTCAAGCCGTTAACCACACATTCTTTAGACCAAATAATGGGACTACTCTTATGCTCCAAAATACAATATCAAAATTAAAATTTTAAACCTGATTTTTATTGATAGCTCTGGTGGTTTTAGAGATACTTGTTGAAATGTGGCACATATTTTTATCTTAATTAGACATTCTGTATAATTTTGGTTCAAAATATCAAAGCATGAACGGAAAATGGGCGGTGGTAGTACTTCCCCACGGATCCCCCCTTTTTTTTTTTGGTTTGGCCTATGGCTTCAGGTTTTTTTTAGATAGAGTGTGTTTTTATTCTATTTTTTCACTCTTATAAGATTTTGATTTGAGGCATGAGATATTGCAACTTTTATGCATGTGTTAGACACGAAGTAAATATCGCTAAATATTAAATGGTCATTTCCATGTTATCCAGTAAATTGAAATAAATAAACGGCACAAATAACAACAAACAGTAAAAAAAACAAAAATTTAACTCAATTAAACTATATGTTCAACTTCACCTTCAGCTGGGGCTCTTTTAATTAGAGATTAACGAATATTTTGGAAAATATGTGGTTTTAACCTAAACTGCTCTCCATCTTGTATAATTCGTTCCCTTACGCGATGTTACACGCTGTTCAGCGCGGTTTATTTTCGTGGATACAGGTGCAGGTTACGGTGTTGGTGATATAAACAGGCGTTTGTATCTTGTATGTTTGTGGCTTTTGTGGGCCATCGATACATAGTGTAAATACTGTGTAGGTAATGCCTAATGCCATAATTATTAGTGGTGATGTGGTGAACTTACGATATTGATAAACCTAATCTATTCCTTTGATTACAATACAAATCCGCTCGTGACAATTACGACGACAATGATGCAGTCTGATTTCACATTAAACTACTTGCTTTAATTTGAAAAACAATAAATAAAATTAATAATAATATTTTATTGCTATTTACTACTGATTTCATTTCTCCTTAAATATATTTTTAAATCCTTATTTATTACTTTTGTTTATTATGTTTTCAGAATAAGACAGGTAATTTAATGTAGTGAAGTCAGATAGTAAAATTTTATAATTGAATCAAATAACAGTCTACATCACGTAGACGGTAGGAGCAAATACAGGACATGTTAGTTGGAATCGAACTGAAACGCTGAATACAATAAATGAGAAAAAATATAAGCTTGCTTTACCATAAATTTTCTAAACGCCCTATATACATTCTAGTAGCGTAATATAAAAGTTTAATTGATTATTTACAACTTTACATTTTAATTTTTATGATGAACTTAAACCTACCTATGTTTCCAATTAAATTTACATTAAAATGATCTTCACAAACGAACAATGTTGCTTCCTTCCGCCGTGCTTCATTGCCCCACACCACATTTTTTTCATTTTTTGGTACGTTGATATATATTTTATTAGGCGATGTAAGCTGTATTCGTATATAATGGCATAATGCTTCTTTCATTTTCCCGGTGAGATGGAGTTTCTGTGCCTATTTCACGAGTCTATTTTGCAACTCTAATAATATCACAAATGATAAATTAACTATTTGAGTAGGTTTGATTTACCATCGATTTTTGAAACGCCTTGTATACATTCTGGTAGCTTAATACGAAAGTTTAATTGATTCTTTACAACTTTACATTTTAATTAGTTCGATAAACTTAAGCATACCTGTATTTCTAGTTAAACTTACAGTCCACAAGCAAACAATGTTGCAGTACTTCCATTCGTCGCGCTTCATCGCTCTACACAATATTTTTTATTAGGCGCTGTATGTTGTATTCGTACGTAATGTTGCAACTTTATTCAATACCACTGTCTATTTAACACAATAACACCTAACAATATCACAAATGACAAATTAACACCTCTAAACGTATGTACTGCGTTGTCCGAAACCATGGAAATCATATACAGATATGAACTAAAGTACACTGCTGTATTTAGGTATACACGAGCGAATGGAGGTTGACGTCACAGGTCTACGTTGTAGCAACGACCATTTTGTGAAGGCCTGACCGTACTAAATCTTCAAATAGCGTTTTTAAGCTTTTTTTCACGGAATTGCCATTTCAATTAAAATAATACATTCTTTCTTATGAACGTATTTGGAAAATCATCCAATTTCCCCATTTTAGAGCAGTAGTAGCATTTTTTCGTGTCATAAAAAATACGTGAAGTTATAATATTCCAATTTTTTAAGTTTCTAAATACCCAGTGGCAAAATTTTTTAAAGATAAATTTTTAGTAATCAGATATTAAAAAAGGTTTATTCATAATCTTGCATAACCTCTTAGTTTACTCTTGCTGCTTTTTAAAATAAAATTCTCAAGTTTCTTTTAAAAACTTGGTACAAATCCAAAATCCATTCAAACAAAACCACGAACAGCCAGTAACAAATATATCAGAATAAATTATGTTTTTTATTTAAATTAATACAGAATCTATGTATCCATCCATATATTTAATAATTGGACACTTTCAGCTAGCAAAATATATTTCAAAAAAGATATGCTATAAAAAAACTGTCTTTGTGGTTGAAGTTTAGTCGGTTATCTTTTTAAAACTTGCGAAACAATTCGGAAGTAACATAAAGTGAAATGTTTATTTTCCCGGAAATGGAGACCGTCTAGTTGGGAACATTATTTGGGGGTTATTCAAAGCAAGTAGAGAGACATTAGCGTATGTATATTTGAACGCATTGTGGTAGAGTTTACTTTTTCAGCTTTGGCCACTAGTTAAACAGACTGAGTATCCACATTTTCAGTTTGCTCGAATGTTTGCTGAGGGCATTAGTTCGCATGGCTGCTCTTTAGATTAAAACAGTTGCACAAATATATAGGTATATCGACGAGAATTTTTCAATAATTCGGTTCCTGCACATAAATAATTTTAGTCATTTGTTTGAACTATAAAAACATAAAAACTACACAATTCTACAAATTTTCAAAGAACTATCTATCCTATTCTTGATTTTAGCAGCAATATAGGGTGTAGAATATGTAAGAATAATGTTTATAACCTTTTTAAAAAAAGTGTTAAATATTGTTTTAGTAACCCTGAGTTTGTCTCTGAGCCATTAATTTGCCAAATCAAGCTGATGCATGCAAAAGTGTCAAAATTTTCAATAAGAACCGCTCTCTCTTCGGATTATTGTATTTTTACCAAAATGCTAGATTTTGTGACACAACCTCATACACATTTTTCTTTTGTACGCAAAATAAGAATTGATTCCAAATAAGTACCGAAAATAGTATGGTACCATTTAAAATAACAAAATTGGTTGCCATACCAACGATATTAGCGGCTCCGAAAGAAATCTTTAAGATAAAGTAAAAATTATTTCTACTTGAGTAATAATTTATTAACAGTAATTACTATAATACAATCATTTGATAAATCCTAGAAATTACCGACAATACTATATATAATTATCTTTCTTTCACCATTTTTAATCTTTAAATTCAATTCAATTTTCAAATCAAACTGAACATATTACTATAACCTAGAACTAGGTGAAACAACTTGAATATTGTGTCATGCCTGTCAGATATGAATTCTCTACTTTTTCACAGGTTTCCTTTATTCAATTTTTATTCTTTTTTGAATAAGTAATCTGTTAATCATATGCATTTCAATGCACAGACATCTGTTGTTATACATATGTCAGTGTTTAATGCCATAACGTTGTTTAATTGAAAGCAGAAAATGGTTTTCTTATTTCAAAAACAGTTATTTTGACATGACTCATTCTCCATATTTATAACAGGAGATGAAAATTAGTTTGGCTTGTACACAGTATTGTCAATGGGAAAACTGATTTCTCCAAATACGCGTAGAAAAAAGAATATATTATTTTAATCGTAATGGCGTTTGTCCTAGACAATTTCGTGGAAAATATGCCTAATAACGGCATATAAAAATTTAGTCGGGCCACGCCCCCACAAAACGGTCGCCGCCACAGTGTAGGCCTGTGACGTCAGACGCCGTTCGTACGTATATACCTAAATACAGCAGTGTGCTTTAGTTCATATTTTATATCTGTATACAATTTCTATCTGTATACGTGTGCTTTCGGACAACGTGGTACATGCGTTTAGAAGAGTTAGTTTGTCATTTGTGATATTATTAGGTGCTATTGTATTAAATAGACAGTGGTATTGAATAATATTGCAAAATAGACTCGTAAAATGGACACAGAAAGTACATCTGACCGGGCAAATGGAAGTAGTATTTCATTTCATTTCACCGTTACAAATATTGAAAAAAAAAAACGTGTAGTGTAGGGTATGAAGCGCGACGAAAGAAAGCATTGCAGCATTGTTTGTTTGTGAAGACCATTTTAATATAAGTTTAATTAGAAATACAGACCATCGAAAAAAGTTAATTGTAAAATTGTAAATAATCAGTTAAACTTTTCTATTAAGCAGTAGAATGTATACAGGGCGTTTAGAAAATCAACGGTAAGGCAAGCTTACATTTTTTCTCATTTATTGTATTCAACGCTTCATTCCGATTTCAAGAACATGTTCTCTATTTGCTCCTACTATTTACATGATAGGAAATGTTAATTGATGCATTTATAAAATTTTGCTATCTGACTTTACTACATTAAATTAGCTGTTTTATTCTGAAAACATATAAACAAAAGCAATAAATAAAGGTTTTTTAAAAATGTTTTAAGGAAAAATTAAATCAATAGTAAATAGAAATAAAAATATTAAATTAATTTTAAAAAATTAATAAATATAAAATATTGTTATTCATTATTTTCACTTATTATTTTTCAACTTAAACAAGTAGTTTAATGTGAAATCATATGGTATAATATTATAAATACCATTTCATTCAAGTAAAACCATCTATCTAACAGCATTGCCGCCGTAATTTTGACGAGCGGATCTATATTGTAAACAAAGGAATAAGCTACGTTTAACAATACCGTAAATTCACCACATCACCACTAATAATTATTGAATTACCTGCACAGTATTTACAGTATGTATCTATGACCCACAAATTCCACAAAAATACAAGAAACGAACGCCTGTTATCTGCTCCTAAAAATTCAGGCTGCTCTTATGATGCTATTTATTACCTGAGCAGACTAACTTTTGTACAGGTGCCGCCATAGTTAGTTATATTAAGAAATAGACTTTTACGGACTCTTAAATTTAAATATATCTATTTCATCCCTCAGAATAAAAAGTTTAATTCGTGCAGTGTCTCAGGATATAAGTTATGGTCATTGGTAGGTTGTTTTGTAGGAAAGTTTGTGCAACAAGTTTTGCATCTCTATTTTTCTGGGCGTTTGTAAACGGGTGCTTCTCTTCAAATTATTTTACGGTTCAGTCAAGAGAAAAATTTGTAAGTACTTCTTGAGAAGTTTTGTTTTTAATTAAAATATAAGAAGCTTATTTTTTCTCCAGGTCATATTTGTACCAAAACATATATTTCTTAAATTTCCTCAAGGAAAACCTTTTTCTTATTTAACAAAATCGTATTAGTCGCAAATATGGTATTCCACAAAAATACAAGAAACGAACGCCTATTTACATCACCAACACTGTAACGTGTATCTATATTCACTGAAACAAACCGCACTGAACGGCGTGTAACGTCACACCAATGATATAGCGTTTTCCGCCACGTGGTTTTGTTTACATACTATGACAATGTATTAATGTTAATATTTTAATTATTATGTGAATATTGCCACCAGACACATGTTCTGACCTTTCAATATGTTTGAAAGATTACTATGTAATACATTTCGAACTAATATAAAATTCATTAAAACACAAGACTTGACAGCTTGAGTTACCAGACAAGACAAAATCTAAAAAAAGTCTTGTGAGAGAGGACAATAAATATTCCTACGGCAAGAAGTCTTTGAAATATAAGAAGGGATACTTATATAACTGAACATTACACATTACGTCTTTTTAAAATTTTTGTCAAATAGGTTAGGTATTGAAGCATATATTTTTTCCTCACACACTCAGTTTAACTAAAAGTTCATTTGTTATTAGTTAAAACCAAGTTCAATAAACCTTCAAATTATGCATGAAAATAAAACAATTTTTTACTGTATTAGAAAGGTATGTTAAATTAATATAGATATTGTGGGTGTAATTCAACGCTGGTAGTCCGCAGAGTAGTTAGTTTCACACAATAATGTTAATAGCTAAAAATATATAAAGAATAAAACAGTCAGCTTCTAAAATTGATTTATTGTATATCGGTTAATCCTGTTATTTGTCTTGATGAAATATATCCCATCTCCTTATATTTCACCTGCCAATCAAATGATAATAAAAGAAAATCAGGAGTAATATGCATTATATATCTAGAAGAAAAATGTATAAGGGAGTCGGCTAGTTATTTCAGACTTTACTTGGATGTAGGCTGAAGGTTTTCTCCAGAGGCGCTTGGGTTCGTAATGTAAAATGACAGATCCCATTATTTACTGAAAAACAACACCGCCAAAGTAGCAAACCCTGTAAGAAAAGGAAGAGGAAAGTGATGTTATCTGCTCCTAAAAATTCAGGCTGCTCTTATGATGCTATTTATTACCTGAGCAGACTAACTTTTGTACAGGTGCCGCCATAGTTAGTTATATTAAGAAATAGACTTTTACGGACTCTTAAATTTAAATATATCTGTTTCATCCCTCAGAATAAAAAGTTTAATTCGTGCAGTGTCTCAGGATATAAGTTATGGTCATTGGTAGGTTGTTTTGTAGGAAAGTTTGTGCAACAAGTTTTGCATCTCTATTTTTCTGGGCGTTTGTAAACGGGTGCTTCTCTTCAAATTATTTTACGGTTCAGTCAAGAGAAAAATTTGTAAGTACTTCTTGAGAAGTTTTGTTTTTAATTAAAATATAAGAAGCTTATTTTTTCTCCAGGTCATACTTGTACCAAAACATATGTTTCTTAAATTTCCTCAACGAAAACCTTTTTCTTATTTAACAAAATCGTATTAGTCGCAAATATGGTGGTATTACAGTAAAAAGAAATAATATGGAAAGAATTTGACTTCTAAGTTTTACTACGTTTATTTGAAGTATTATTTACCTAGCAGTTAAAAATAATTCAAAATTGATTTAAATTTGAAGGATAAATGTAACGTAGTGCTTGCTACAGACTATGCGTAAATTCGTGCATAGTATGTAGGATTTTTATGAATGGATCTTTAACGAACCCTACACACTATTCACGAATCGCGAATACGCGCATAGTATGTAACAAGCCTACTATACTAAAAGGTTTTAACGAGATGAAGACGTCGTATGTGGGTATAATATCCGTGTTTATTATCGTTATTTGAAAATGCTATAGGTGAAATATAATAGTAATTGTTCACTAAAAAATTAAATTCTATCTAAACGTCATACAACGGTTAGCCTTATGATCATATATCCAAAGTTTTACAAAAATCAAAATGTTAATTGTATGAAAAAAATTCAAAAGAAGTATCAATATTTGTCTGAACGCGTGAAGTATTATAAAAATAAATGGCTTATAAATATCACACACATTTGTGTCTAAAAATTTCTCAGGTAGCAAATAACAGTAATATGATGTACTATTCTTTAAAAATAGATGCTTATTGCGCAAAAGATAAAAAATATTATGAAACGATTTGCATTAAAAAAAGTAAAGCAAATTCATAAAAACTTAGAAATTCATTTGAAAATCAGTGTAACAGTAGACTGCTTCATTTTCATCTTATATTTACTTCAAAAATTATATTTTAGTTAAAACCAAGACTTGACAGTTATAAAACGTTAATGGAACAAAGAATCTAACTTATAGCAAGTAAATGGGTTTTGCTGTTTCAATCGCTAATTTCTCTGCAGGTACCGTTTGCTAGACTCCTAGTTTTAATTTCTTATTTATTTCGAAGAATACAAATTTTAAGACATTTTGATAGTAAGTATTTTTACGATCTTAGAATAATTGTCATTTGTAATTCTAATTTAAAAATAGTGCGTCATCTGTTTGTAGGAATCACTACTACGTCAAACTTAACACTTAAATTTTGTATAGAATCGAAATCCCTATACAGTTTAAATTAATTTTTATGTTCAATAGTTTCTATTCACTAATAAAACAGTATACACTTTTATCTGTAAATATCTCATTGCTCAGATTTAATACAAGTATAATTGTTACAATTTAAATTTACGAATAAATATTTGCAATACCTTTGCATACTTCCAGATATAGAAATTTGACACAGTGGAAATGAGACACATATATAACACTCCTCTGCCAACAGGTGTTTTCATTAGGATTGATAATTTATTTCAATTGCGTGTACTTGAATTATGTTACTCGTTTTGAGCGGCAATTAGTAAAGTAGGTATAATAATTCTGCTACACGAATATACATTGACAATTAACTTTATTCCTTTAACGACTAGCGGATTTATACCTGCTATAAAACGAGCAATTTAATCACTTAGAACAAATAAGCCATTTTGTTTGAGCTTTATGAGAAAGGGTTAAGAATTTACTGTTTTCTGAAAATTGTAAATCAATATAGTCTTCCATTAAATTAAAACGATGCACAATATAGATAAAACGATTTTCTGTCTTGTGTTAGCCATTTACATATCTTAATTAGTTTATTTTTAATTTTTAATAAATAGTGACAAATGTAATAAACCTGGTAAAGGGATATCATACCACTTCTATGTAATCTTTATATATTAATAACTGGTATACTCTCAAATTTTTGCCGAATCCCATTGTATAAAATGACCGTTTTCCCAAGCGTGTTCGCAAATTTTGGATTTTTCAAATTCCCGTCTTTTTATATAATTTGTATGTTCTTCAACTCTAACATGCATAGGCCGAGACGTTTCTCCAACATAATTTTTATTGCATTCACAAGGTATACTGTAGATGCAATTTTTTTGAATTTTGTATATCATTATTTGGACGCGTTTTAGACAAAAATGATCTTAAAGTATTAGTTGCCTGAAAAACTGTTCGAATATTAAATTTATTACCGATTCTTCTTAACCTTTCTGATAATATAGGAATGTATGGAATTTTTATTGTATAATTAGTTTCTTTTATTTGTCTTAAAGTGTTCATTCTATCTGTAATATTTTTGAATGTTCTATCAACAAAATTTGGAGGGTATTCATTATTTATTAAAACATTTTTAATAAATTTTAGTTCGTTATTAAAAATATCATTGTTTGATGAAATTAATTTTGCTCTATCATATAAACATTTAACAATACCTTTCTTAATATCAATGTGATATGAAGATATGTTAGATCTAAAATTTAAATATCTTGGTGTGTTTGTTTTCTATAATCACTTGTTTTCACAGAATTTTCATGTTTTTTAATTAACACCTAAAAATGGTAGCATATTATTATTCTCTATTTCCAAAGTGAATTTTATTGTTGGTTCTTTATTGCTAATATCATTTAAAAATTAATTTAATTCTGTAACACTAAAAGACCAAATTGCAAAAATGTCATCTACATATCTCCACCAGATAGTTGTTTTTTTTATTTATAATATAATAATAATAATATCTCTACCCCTCATTATAATCACAGGGATTAGCCCAGAAGTCAGAGACTTGTGCGGGAGAGGGGGCGGCATATTATTATTAAGCAGGCCGAATTTGCGCCCAGGATATTTTGAATATAATTTTCTTCAAAAAAATCCATAAAAATATTACTTAAAGTTGGTGATAATGATGAGGCCATTGCCATTCCGAAATTTTGTTGATAAAATTCATTGTTTAGTTGAAAATATGTTGTCTGTATATATAGACTTAGTAATTCCATTATACATCCTACGTTTAATTTTGTTCTGTTTGCCAAATTGATATCATTTTCCAGTTTATTTTTAATGATATCCAGCGTTTTGTCTACTGGTACGTTAGTGAATAAACTAACTACGTCAAAACTCACCATTAAATGATTATTATTATTAAAATTATTTGAGGAAGAAATCTTTTCTAAAAGATGTTTGCTATTTTTAATATAAGAATCGGATTGTCCAAATAAAGATTTAATAATTCGTAATTGTTTTTCTGAAAACATGAATCTACCACATTCAGAGTCCAGAAACTTCTTCCAACAATTTTTATGCTTACCTACTTATTTACAATAATGATAATACTATAATATTATTATTAGTATTATTATTATTATTAGACAAACTTTATTATGCCAATAGGTAAATAAATGAAATAATAACTCATGTGAACACAAACAGGCAAATAAAATCATACAAAAATATATACCTACTTGTATAAACAGAAAATTAATTAATAACTAGAAATCGCGATAAAATGGTTGAAAATACACTGAAAAGTTAAATAATGGAAAAGAAAGAAACATGCCCGCACAATGAACAACAAACGAACTCGCGCACTCAAACTAGCCACGTGACGATCATAACCGTTCTTGAATGAATTGATGTATATACTTTCATATAACCGGTTAGAGTTGAATCCCACTGATGCAAAAATAATATTTGGTATTCCATAGGTATTAAAATTACAGAAAAAAAAAATCTATACGACTTCGAAATACGCGCATAACAACACAACACTTAATAGGGCGCTGAGTTGATCTGATTCACGATCACCAAAAATTATATGGATGACCTCAATTCTTCGTTACAATGTTAAATTCAGTCGAGATTCAACACCACAATAATATTACTCATACTTGAGTTTGAATTCAATTTCAATTCAATGTTATTTTTATTGATGTGTATTAGTTATTTAGTTAGTTCATTAGAAAGTTCTGACATTTATCAAAGAGGAAATTACAGATTATTCAAAGCTCTGCCCTTAACTCAATCTGAATGCCACATTTTGAGGTTTTATAATTAAATTTCAAAAGTGCCAGTACGTTTTAACTAACTTTTGTTGGTAAAATTATGATCGTTAATTATAAGTTAACAAATTCCAGCAGCAGTTTTGTATTTTATTTGTTAAATGAGATATGTTGCTTTAGAAGTTGGAATAAAGAAGCATTTGTTCACTTGTCGATCAGTTACCAGGTGCAATTTATATCTTGGATTTGAAATGTTTTCGCATAGAGGGAAATTAATTGAAAACAAAGAGGTAAGCACGCTCCTTAATAGTCAATATGTTTAAATGTCAAAAGTACACAATGCGGAAAGTCGTCGATTTTACTCTGTTTATCTGGAGACTTGGCTCGCGAAAAGTAAAGTTTACACAAGTCTGCACCACCTCATCTACCTTAGAGTTCCTCGAAGTCTACATAGTTTTCAGGCACCGCGGCGCCATCTCCAGTTGTGGTCGATACTTCACTAACTTGTGTTTTCTTGTGTCATACGAAGAAAAAATATATTACCTGCAGTTCTGTGTACATTAAGTAAACTAGCGCATGTTAATGCCATTCCGTTCTATATTTATTTGCCCCGAAAACTTTATCCCACAGTTTATCCGAACGTCTTCCAAAGTTCAATTGTTTCAGTTGGAGTTGGTTGTTTGTCTGTTGACCGATTTTGTCAGAACTTGACAACTGATTTATTACTGAAGGCACTGAAATTGTCAAAAATGTTTTTCTTTTGAGAATGACCACACTCTTTAAACAAAATTAGCTAAATCAGTTGTTGATTTTTTTTTAAGTGGTTCAAATTAAATTTGTACCTAATATTCACATTCAATTATACAGTATGCGCCAAAAGTATGGAATAATTTCAATAAAAACGAAACAATTATTTTTTGGGAAAAATCCTCTAACAGGTCGATTTTTAATTTAAAAAATATATATTTCAGCGTAAAATGCGATTTTCAAATGTCATTTGTTTTCGAGTAATGACGTCATTGATTTTTTTTTAAATGGCAACACCATATTTTCCTTGATTCTGAAAGATCGTTTAATTCTCTATCAGACAGTACTAAAATTTTGCCCTCTTACATAGGAAACTTTTCGAGTAAATGACGATTGAATGTTAGAAAACGTAAATCAATTAAAATAAAGCAAAAACGTTATTAAGTTTAGTTTTTCGAATTCCATAGTTCTTTTATGGATCGCGTAGATGAAAATCTTTGCAAAGTCTCATTGTCACACCGACTTTCTAATAAGTATTGTAAGCGACATAGAAACTATTATTCAATTTAAAGTATTATGGCACATTTAACTGTTACTCAAAGAATTGAAATTTTAATTCTTATCGGATGCGGGAATATGACTAGAACTCAGCAGGAAGCTTGCGATTTATTTAATGAAAAATATCCAGATCGCCCTATCAGCCAATCAACAGTCAGTAAGATATAGTCTAAATTTAGAGAAACTGGCAATGTTGTAAATATTCCAAAACCTGGACGTCCAAGCATTAATGAAAATCAGAAACAGAACATTTTGATAAGTATGGTGGATAATCCTCATAATTCTTCACGATTGGTTGCATTAAACAATGACACTAGTCAGAGCACAGTGCTACGTATCCTGAGGAAGAAAAAATATCATCCCTACAAAATTCAACTTGTGCAGGAACTCAATGAAGATGATCCCGATCGCCGCTTCACTTTTGCGAAATTCTAATGGATTTATGTCAAGGAAATAGAAATTTACACCGACAAATACTTTTTTCAGATGAGGCCACATTTTGTCTGAATGGTACAGTAAACCGTCAAACTTGCAGATATTGCAGTCGGGAAAATCCTCATTGGATGGCAGAGGGCCTTTCTTCTTTGAAGGAATCCTTACAGGACAAAGATATTTAGAGTTTCTAGAAAATGACCTTGTTCCAGCCCTTGCAGTAATTTTTCCTAACGATAATGACCCTGACATTCCTGACGATACCGTATGGTTTCAGCAAGACGGTGCACCTCCGCACTATGCGCGCCCTGTACGAGATTTTTTGGACAACTGTTTTCCTGGGAGGTGGATCGGCAGACGCGGACCGATAGAATGGCCTGCGAGATAGCCAGATCTTACACCTCTTGATTATTTTTTATGAGGATACTTGAAGTCAAAACTGTACATTAATAAACCACGTAACTTAGAAGAACTTCAAAATCGCATTCGGGGCGAAATACGCAGAGTTACCCCAGAAATCAGTCATAATGTGCAAGAAGAATTTCTTCACAGACTTGCGCATTGTCAAGAAGTTGGTGGATGGCAATTCGAACATTTAATTTAAGTATAAAATTTAATCAATTGTATTTTATTTTACATACCTCAGAATTGTTACTTTTTTATGGATAAAATTTACGTAAGAGGGCAAAATTTTAGTACTGTCTGATAGAGAATTAAACGATCTTTCAGAATCAAGGAATATGGTGTTGCCATTTAAAAAAAATCGAAGACGTCATTACTCGAAAACAAATGACATTTGAAAATCGCATTTTACGCTAAAATATGTATTTTTTAAATTAAAAATCGACCTGTCGATCGAGGATTTTTCCCAAAAAATAATTGTTTCGTTTTTATTGAATTTATTCCATACTTTTGGCGCATACTGTATAGAATTTACTGATGTCAAAAATCGAATAATCAATCAATATCAGATACTCGTCATTTGATTGATACCAATAATCGGATGATAATTTTAATGAATAAGCGGATCATATAGCGCTTTCTGGGAAGAAACTGAGAAACACTCAAGACGACAAGAGTTATGGTTTTTACTGTCGACTACAGTAGCTAAGACTGATACACGCTGTCCCACACGTATCATTCTCGCAACTAAAATGGAACCTCTTCAATAAGTTGCAACTTTTAAATGAATAGAAGTACAGCCAATATGTAGATTTATTCTGTTTGAAAATTTGTCCTGTTTGATGTACGCAGAAACCCAAAAAATATTATTTTTTTCAAAGTATTCAAATGAGCCATTAAAGCCTACTATTTCATATCTACAACATTTCTAGGAAAATACTTATTTAAAACATATTTAAACTCCAAGATGATTAGTTACATTTTACAGTTACACCAATTCCCATATATAAAAATTATTTTTGATTCTTTTTTTGAAGATTATTTATTTAAATTCGTCCCTTGCTATTTTGTGGTAATAAAACTTCCTGTCTTATGTGGTGTCTTTATCACCATTCTCTTCTAAATTTGGTAATGTACGGGAATGTTTCCTCCACCTTTTTAAGGCCCCATTCCCCTTTGTTATTTGTTCGCACTTTACATCTAATCGCTATTATATTATATAATTTTTCTTTTCAAAAAACACTGATATTTAGTTTCCGATTCTTCTATTATTGACCCGAATAAGTCCAATATAGCCCTTTCGCTTTTTAAATTTATTCTGTCGTTTAGGACTTCTATATTTTTTTTCTATTTTTTTTAGTATTTTGTTTCAATTCCATGTTTTTTCAATCCTTTATATAATGTTTTTGTGCATCTACTTATTTATCTGTTGTTACTTGTTTTTATTTTTAATAGGGTGCATCTTAGGGAGATAAAACAAATATTTTTTTCTTGGTTAAAAATATTGAATAAATAAAAATATGCAATGAGATTATAAATGAGCAAACTACAAAAAAGTTATGACAGGTTCTGTTAAATCAAACCAAAAAAATATACACCAAAATTGACAATTTATTCGATTTTGACACGTCAAAAAACATAATTGTATCGACTTTATGTTTGTGTATGAAAAAATAACTGAAATATTTCTTATTTTTTTCTAAGTGTCAAAAAAGACGTTTTTTTTTAATCGCTGTAGCAATTACAACATTAGCCATTCCGTCATAGAATTATGACATTTTTGACTGGCAGGAGTCTCTAAGGTTGACATTTTTCTTACTGAGAAAAAAAAATGGCATCATAGCAACAAAAGTATTCACTTTTAATCCTAGGAGCTGAAGTTGAGTTTTTGTTTATCCACACTGATATTAAGTACACAGTCCAACACGTTTTCATTAATAGTTATATTATTTTCAGATGTTGTGAAATCAGAAATGACAACGGTGCCTGGTTTATCATTACCACTATCAACTTTGACACAAAAGTGAGTCTTCAATATAACCTTCCGCCACAGTGTCCGATCTCCATCCTCCGTGTCTTTTAAGACAATGAGGTCACCACCGCCGTCATCTAAGAGGGTAGCAGACGATCGTCGTAATGCGTGTCCACTGTACTCTTTCCTATTGTCCAGCTGCAAAAATTTTAACAATTCTTGCAAGATGGCACTGATTTTACGACCACCATTCGGTGATATTTTCCACTAACATATTTGATAAATAATCGATAATCTGGGTAAAGCAACATATTTTCGAAAAAATCTTGAATAATTATCTCCCAGCATAGTAAAAGAACGTGGTCTCTTGGCATTGAGAATTTATAATTGAGGCGGATTTCACACCTTCAACATCATAAAATTGTTAAATTGACTAATTTATCAGAACGACATCAGTTGTACCCGTGTGTTGAATAGGAACGACGAATAGTTACAAGCATAAAACGTGGTTCCCCTATGATATAAATAAGATAAATAAACACGAAGTATCGTGTTCTCATAAACAATAATCAATTATGAAACTAGACGAGGGGTCACTCTTAATCTATCATGTTACATGAACCTCTGATAGATAATGTAGTGCGGGGCATCCTAGTAAACAGAACAATGAGGCTGGGGGTGGCTGTCAGTAACGTGGCAACGCAGCGCTCTGCCCTCTCTACTTTCCAATTTGCGTCCATCAATCGAGACCAATCTCGGCGAGTGGATTACGGGGAAATGAAATTTACATAGGCCCGCGCACGTAAAGCAGGGAACGGTGAAAATCATCATCTCGCTGTATGGCGGCGCCCTTGCTACGCTCCAAGTTGCGTATCCTTAGTCAACTCTCCCTTAATGAACTGGGTCTTTGTACCACAGCGAAATTTACTAAGAAATTATTTGCCAAAACATTAATTTATTCCTGGGAACATGTGGAACCATTAGGGAACCGCAGCAGGACCCAAATTATTCCAGACGTGATCTTCCTACGTAAAATATGTCGTCTGGCTCATGTGACGAGATTTATTGCTTAATCATAACCGCGGGGTGTTGGTATAGAAAAAATGCCCCATTGATCCAAATTGCTAACCAAAGTTAAATATATATAAATAACTCCCAAGTGGAACCCTCATTGAATTTTCTTATTACGTTTTACGTAGCAGACGGGATTAAGTATTTTGACTTTGATCCACTTATTCCTACGTTTATAAGTGTGTCTCACTTCTCACATTGGTGTCCCTATAAAATTGTAGTGGGTAGTGCGATTTTGATGAATAGTTTCTTGTAACTAAAAACCCTTCATGTGAAACTGTACAACCTACCAGTGTTTTTTTTATCAAAAATCTAATAACTTTGCCTTTTTCAGCGTCTTCACAAACCTAATTATGCCAAGTTTCCTTAAATTATGTTGAAATGTAATTCTTATACAGCGCTTTCAATACTACGAGAATTGGGAATTATATTGTTAGTATACACATCTAAAATTTATTTATGTATTAAAATATTATACATAGGTGCCTATTTACAACTTTTTTATTCACTATGTGTTTCTTAAAGTACCTACCTAATAGTAAGTGAAATGATTCTAAATATTAAAAAAACAGTTTAATTAATGATCGTGAACAAATGTGTTTTAATATTTCGAGTAGTCATTTTAAAAATTTCTCAATCTTTTTCACATACTTTTGAACAAATATTTTATCCAAAATTCTAGTTTTATTGGAGGTTAAAGAACATTCTAATTAACGAGTAGCACATAAATGTCTAGTACCTACTGTATATATGAAAGTATTCTTTTCACTCGTATTTTCTATTATTTTTAACAAAAATTACATAATTTAATATTTATAGATCTGTAAGTAAGCTATATTATTGCAAAATATGAGAATTTTTTTTGAAATTACTATATCTAGTTAAGGAATAAGGTTACATCAGGATTAATTGGTAACAACTTAAATTCATGTAGTTACGTTAAGAATAGATAAATTATTATATGAAAAAGTGTCCGGAAATGCATCTTTTGAGTTCAGCTTCTCATTTTCTATAATACTCGTAACATTTAGTCATTTGGTGTAGACTCATGAAGCTTGAGATAACAATTTAGCTTATTAATTATAAAAAATAAATTAATACTACAAATACAGTTTCAGAAAGAATCATTCGTAAAGATATTTTGAATTTTATTAGTAGTAACAGGTAGCGACCAAGAAAAGAAATTACTTCAAGTACTTTATTGAAAATTGTATTTTAGAAAAATAAATCTTATGAACTGACTAGTAGCTTTAGAGTTAGTCACATTCAAATATATTTTGATAATGTAATTCAGTAATTGTATCATAAAAATTTCATTGGCATAGAACTTATGGGGTTTTCAGTGAGAGTATAGGTAATGCGAAGTTTCAACATCCATTTCTAGAACCAAGCGTTTCCAGACTTCAAATAACTTATTTGTTTTTTTTTCTTGCTTTGATCACCGGAATTTTTTTTTGTTACATCTACACCTTTTGGTTCGCTTGTTTGGTATACCATTTTGATTCCAGGTTTTTGTTATCTAATAGTTATTTTTCTGCACCCGTATTATAACAATGCACTTATATGCCCATAATCCGTTTCATAATGATACCCATTACGATATAGATTTTTCATTACGATACAGATTTTATAATCCGTTTCATAATGATACCCATTACGATACAGATTTTTCATTACGATACAGATTTTGAATCAATAGAAACCCATAATTTTTCAATCAAGCATGCTGAGCATTTGACGTTTATCCTAGGTTCCTATGTAATTATTTTACATGTCAAAATCAGTACGTATTAAATTTTCGTAAATACCTAGCTAAACTTCGATAATTTATCAAAATGTCTGATATCAGCGATATAGAAGAATTACCATCGACTCCTCCACACATATCGGAGAAAGCAGAAAATGCAGTTCATACGAATAATTACTGTTACCTATTGTGTTCAATAAAAATATAAAATTTATGGTTTTTGATTATTTATCGGGTGTAGAAAAAATAGCGTATGCAACTCTCATGTAATGGTTATTAATACACTCGCATAAACCATACGAAACTCGCCTTCGGCTCGTTTCGTATCTCAGTTAATGCTCGTGTATTAATAACCATCATTACATGATCGTTGCATAATATACTATTATATGTTAAGAGGGATGAGTCATTATTGCTCGAGAGTGACAGTAATGTCACGTTTTTCTCATAATGCATACAAAGTTTTATTTATAATAACTCAAAATAAAACTTTTCAATTATTAACTTATTACAACGGGAACAAAACAAATAGAACAAAGGTAAGAAATTCATTTGTTAGCATTTGTAATTTGGATGCTGAAGGAACAGTGTTTACAATCTCTGATAATAATTCCTGATCCAGAAGGCATATCAGTGATATATTCTGATATGGTAAAATTTTCATCACTGTGATAGCTACATTCAACTACTTGTACATTATTTGATGGCCTAGTCAAAATGTTCTTACTTATTTCAATTTCTTTCATCGATGTTATTATCCATGTATCCTTCTGCAACTGTAGAACTCTTCTATTCCCCGTTCTATTATATAATGTCACTTCCATGATGGATCAGTCAAGTAGCCCATGTTCGGCGAAAACAATGCTCTGCGTATAAATTAAATTCTGGTAGGTTAAAATAATTAGCAATATCGTTTGGTATTTTAGTAATAACATTAATTCCTACCACTTGATTAAAACACTTGCCTTTATTAAATTTTTAGCATAATTGTGCTCGTGTATTTTAGTTTCTAGGTCTCAAAGCTACACACTTCCTATAGAATGACAAAAAGTTGATAGAATTATCTTGAACGTTATTTGTGACAGCAATAATAGTTCAACTTCTTCTTGTCATTGAATCTCTATCAAAATGGATTTTTTGTCCTCAACATCTTTAACATTCATTCCAATAATTAGTCCTACCTATAATAAGATGTTTCTGTCAAGTTACAGATTTTAAAATAATCAATATGTACAAAATTTGTTTCATTGGCTTCCTACAAAAATCTGTATATTTCTGCTTTCGAAAACGTTTTTTGCTTTCTTAGACTTTTTGTAGTCATTCTTTGTAGATAATGGGAATTTTAGCAACTAGGAAATTGACCGTAATGATGACGAGTTTAGTGTCTTGATTTCTCACAAAAATAGACTAGGAGTAAGTTTCTTCGACTTACACCATGTCATAAATAGATTATATTGCTTCTTGTATATCTTCTCTGCATGATTTTTGTGGTGTACAGTCTCTGCAGCATTTCTAATCTTCAAAGGTATTCAGGATATCACTGTCACTATATTAAATTTTCATAATCATTTAAACTTAAATTATCTCAAGTGAATTACACAAATTTTGCAAAATTTCACAATAATTGATAAATTTGCTACTTTAAAAGAACGATGTTTATTTGGTTGTTATTGACAACAACGAGCGTTTGCTAGATTTTATCTCTCGGCAAATAATAAAGTGACACTCCTCAATAAACGTTTCGTTGCTTCTGCGATTGCGGATAAAAAATATTATATATGATGTTATTTAACGGCATTCTCACAGTACATTAATGGTTTATGGCCGGTACTAACTATGATTAATCCTTTGTTTTGCAAATTTACCCAAAAATTATGGTAAATAGGCACATAAACGGAAGACATTTTGTCGGGCAATTAATAACGTATATCTAGTTTGGCTGTGATGCCATTATGCCACCTGATCATAAAATATTTATGAGTACAATTGGGTAACGATTTTGGGAAGTGCATGAAGCCATAAATCCATAATGATCTATTTTATCAGTAATTCCTAGTAAAGCATGCAACAAAAAGCTGACGTGCATATTTGTAGCCGCGCAATTTTAATGCTGTTTTCGAGTATAAAATTATTAACATAAAACAGAGGATTTAATAGTCATTATATAGACACAACCACCGCAAATGAAGGGAGAAGCTACCAACGGTGTGCGGTTTCGGTCATCAATATCGGCTATATCCATCACACGCTGACACGTCTATAATGGCGGCATTACCAACCGCACCTGACAGTGTCATCGGATCAAGCCTGTTGGGCACATATCTGGATTGAATTTTTAATATAATATTGATCATTTGGTGCAGCACAACCATGACCTTTCGTCGCTTCGAAATCGTGCAACATTTACTCCTTTTAGTGCAGATTCTGAAAGCGATTCCTGCTATTTAAATAAATTATGAAAAAATATATTTCCAATTAAATAAAATTAAATATTAGATAAGGTAGACAATATAGAAAACACATATACCATATTTTCTGTAGTTTACAATAACTCAATAACTTTTGTCCCAATCGGACAAAAGCTTCATTAAGGTTGTGATAGCTTTAATAAAGATGTTTTAATGTCATAATTAATTCGAACTTGTAAATGTATGCATAAATTATGTAAATTATTTGAAAAAGAAAATAGAGAGTCAAATATAAAAGGAGCAAACGTTTCCATCTGCTATTTTTTTTAATTCAATAGACTATTTGATGTATCACATTCTGTTTGAAGCATTTGTGTTTGTTAGGAAACAATGTATTTGGAAATATACGAGGTGTTCTACAAATTTTGACAGAAAGTAGCTGTGTTAATGACAAATATTTTTTTCATATGCGCATTGGTATGATTTGTTTTTGTTAGAAGTAGAAGCTTCAAGCATTTTAAAAAATTTATTTCATAGTTTACTACCTGTACATGTTTTAAATGATCATTTAAATACAGAACTATATAGAACTTTCTTGGAAAACAATCTTTGATTTCATTGATGATGTGCATCACCACATAGAGTGAGACAAGTAACTGCTTAATTAAATGGTTATTTCTCCAATAAATGGATAGTTCAACAAGGTCCAATAGAATGGCCACCGCTTTTCCCAGATCTAAATGCTTTGGATTTGTATTTATGGAGACGTATGAAGCAGCTTGTCTACCATGTTGAAATCACTACCCGGCAGCAATTACTTGAAAAAATTCAGGACACTGCTAGCCAGATAAGAAATAATCCAAATTTCAAGCGTCTAGTTCGCCGATGCCGATAGCATGCAGTCGAGCCGAGGGTGGACATTTTAAACATTTTGCATAGACTTAATATTTGTTAATTTGGCTAATAAATGTCTGAAACAAAAATTAATTTGGCTAAATTTAAGTAATTTCTAAATTTTTTATTAACACAATATATATATATATATATAAAAATATACAATACAATACAATATATATATATATATATATACATTTTTTTTATATATTTTTAGGTATTAATAATATTGTATGAAACTAACTACTCAGTGGGGCTTTTGTCCACTGAGTAGTTAGTTTCACACAATATTATTAATACCTAAAAATATATAAAAACTTTTACATAAAAGCTGAACATTTTTCAAGTAGGTATTGTCATATTTAATTCATTGACAGGATGTCACTTTTTGTCATTGTCGATATTTAACTTCAAATAATTTTAATTTTTATAATAATTTTTATAGTTAGATATTTGATTCAACTTAAAGGAGACCACCTGAAGAAGCAATCCTAAAAATGCAGAAATAGGTCAGATCTCATCTATTGTGGTTGAATTTGTCGTGTTCCCACTGCCAAAAAGTGAAGTTAGATATTTATAGAGTATTTCATTAGAAGGTTAGTAAATTATTTTCTTTAGATAATTATTGAATAGAGCTTTGTCTGTGGAATTGTTCATTAGCATACCTAGATGTTTGGTATCAGAGAACATACATATGACTTCATTGATAGGAATTGTAGGAGATTTGATTTATATTAGCTTAAAATACCTTTCTAAAACAGTAAAAAATTATATAAAAATATCTGCAATATCTAGATTAATATAAATTAAAAGCATTCACGTACTTCGTTCAAATATTTACCCATTCTGTTACCTTTTTTATGCATTCTTGTTATTACAGATCAATAATATGCTGGTCCAGCGATCAGCGTTGAATGTTTAGGTGTAATTCACTGCTGTCGAGGCATTAGTCCGTATGTTAGTTTTTTATTGAATTTGATATATCTGTCAACAGAAATGACAAAAAAGAAATTTTAGATAAATAACCCTTTCTTCAAATGGATCTGTAATGGGGTCGATTCAAATTAACATGAATTTCGCGTTAAGTGAAACTTTTATATCATTTCATAAGTAAATATCTTATATTAGAACCGAAAAAGAAAACGGAGCTGTAATAAGGTATCTCTGCAAACGTCTACACCTACTGCTGACTCGACAATTTTGTAATATAAAAAGAGGCAGCTTTCTAATTACTTAAGAATATTTGATTTCAATTCATCGAAGAAGAAAACTAAAAGTTATCCAGACTTGTTAACATGGCTTGATCCTGCAATCTCCTGTTAATCAAAGAAGCTAGACGTAAATCCAATTCAGGTTTCGTCTAATAGACGTACTTCAAATCCTTTGTGGCGGTCCAAAGGCTCCTTTGAACAAGTCGATTATTCTCCTATGGTGGCAGATGGCAATTTACATAAAAAATTAAAATATAAATAAGTTTATCACATAGGTAAACTGCAAGTACGCTATATTATAATTTACACTTAATAGCGTAATACTAAATTATTACTTTTCTTAAGGGACATATCATTTCCAACAATAAAATATTTTTGTTTCCAGTTCATCAGAAGTAAATGTATTTCTGTACCAACGTTTTCCCAGATATACCCAAAATATAATTTTTCAAAAATGATAGGCTGCATAACATGAGTAAGTTCTCATGTGTTTAGCTCTTTAATAATAAAAATTCAGTAAACTAGAATAACTGCCGAAAAAATTTCTTTATAACATAGCAATATCCGAATCATAAATTCTTATAATTAGATATGAATCAAATTGTTTTAAAGGTATAAATAATGCGATATAGACTTACGCACAATTCAGTTATGCATAATAGATTCTCCGTTCGTTTTTGTGTAGAAGTTAAAAGCATTTTAAAAAAATATAATTTCATATTTCAAAGTATCTAACTGCATGAAGATTTTGTAACGCCCAGAGTTTGTCCATCATAATTATTATTTATGTTGAAGTAACCAGCGACAAAATTCTGATCACTGAAAAGCATCTCCAGCATGTAACGCTTGAACATTTTAACAATGATATAATATTTCTCTGTTCAATACCCGCCATACAAAATTCGGTGATAAATGGAGATTGCTTTCTATACGCCGAGTGCTAATTGGAGAGTTGTCAATGGCAGCATCTATTATATCTTCTTCATTTTGTACATACACTTTTGTAGCACGAATGGTCCTTTTTGCAGCGGGGTTACTTTCTTCTCAAAGTCTAGGAAATGATGCACTAAAGACTGTGTGGCCAGGTTGATTTCTATTTGGGTATCTTCGTTGGTATAATCGGGCTACTTGTCTGGCATTCCCATTGGAATATCCATATACAAATACAATATCTGCATACTCTTCAGTTGTAAACAAATGCCTTTTTTATTTAGCACAATGGTAAGTATCAAATAAATAAACAAAATGGCACAAATAATATTTATTGTTATACCTACCATAATTTGTATGGATTTTTATGCCTGTAACTTCTAAACATAAATCGAATCGCATATGTTCATATAAAAAAACTGTTTGATATTTCCCAGGTTGTTGAAATTCATAGGAATATAACCAGATTTACATTGCAGTCGGACATTCACAGTCATAATACAAGAAACGCTAATATGCTTAGGACTGACGGCTTCCGTCTTTCCAAATCAGTACATAATTCTTTAAATGTGAAACTTTATAATAAACTTCCATACTCTATTAGACTGTTAAACATGTCACGTTTTAAATTAGCAGTTAAGAAGCATTTGCTTGGGTTCTGTTTTTATACAGTGAAAGATTTTCTGGCGACGCCATATTACGATTAACATAGATTAATATTTGATTATTTATATTGTATGTCTATTTTTTTAATAACTTTTTTATATATACATAACAGTTTTTATCCTTTTATTTTATTTTTTGTGTATTTTGACTTGCCATAAATATATTATTGTATATCAAATGGTTAAATAAAGCTATCTATCTATCTATCTATTAACTCATCTACCATCTGCTGAAGTCATAGAGCTTGTAGAACACCCTGTATGTACATATAATGTATATTTAAGATCTCGTATTGGAAATTCTCACATCTAAATTACTTTCTATTTCCCTACAGACTGGTTATTAAAAAACAGATATTTATTTAACATTCTATGAAAATATTTAATGGTGGTTGACGAAACTTGAACTAATTATTGAATAACTAATTATAAGCAAATATTTACTAAATTTGTGTACAAATCTATCAGTAATTAGTTTAATTGTTGTTAAGTAACTTAAAATTTTAGCACTATTGAGAATTTTGTAAATTGATGTTAACAAATTTATTTTATAATAAAATTTATTCGAAAAATGAGCCAGTTTGGAATAAATTTAAAATAAGGTTAGGTTAGGTTATCAATATAAATATTCGAATGATTATATTTAATTATGATTGTAGGTATATAGAAAAAAATAAATTTATTTTTTTGTAAATGTAAATGAATAGTTTGACTTACGTTAGATTTATTTTATGTGAAATGCTTTTACCAAAACAATAATGGATCGAAAATAATTTCTTTTTAAAATGAAATGGAATCTATTTCTTAGATTGCCATTAGGAATTAGTTCAATGCACTTATAATTTTCAATTGCAATTAAAAATCTTCTTGAAAATTGTTAGTGATAGTGTCTCCCAATACCACTAGTTCATAGATTTGAATATACATTTATAGAATATTTACTTAGAATTAGCAGTAACCTCTGCTTGGAGAGAGTCTGTGTAAGCTAAGTGTGGAATTTGACTTTTAATGAAAGCATGATATAGGGCGTACACGTAAATAATAAATGGAATAAAATATGGCAGTTTCATAGATAACCCATTAAGAGATTGCTTTGGTACCAGGATAGATCTTAATTTCTCTGAACGGACGTACGGAATATGTAATCGTCTAAACCCTGAATTTCTTCTTGCTGTACACTTTTCGACCCTTTGTACTTTCACTGTTTTTTATCCCCAGGCAAACACACTCTGAAAATTAATCTCGAAATTACATTTGCACTCATTTTTACTCCCTCTCAGCTAGCTTGTTCTCGCTTTTGCTTAGCAAACTTATTTTATCGCCCGAGGCTAGACAGATTTTCTCGTCATATTAATTACTGAAACTTTCAGGCTGCGTAAGTTGTATCGCCAAATTTAATCTGTAGAATACAGACGATGTTATTCCTTTAAATTTATTATCCTCGGCATAACGAGATGTGTATGCTCAGGTATAACGCGTCCAACTTGTTTAATCCTAAATGAGCTCGTTTGGTCGTTGCTGCATTTTTATAAAAAATAAAGTAATGGTATAAAAAACTTTTTAAAAACAAGCTTTTATTTAAGTGCCCTAAAAAGAAGAAAATAAACTTTAAATTAAATCAAACCAATCAATTTAGTACATGTACTACTGAATTTATTAAATGATATAAAAGCTTGGATACATAACAGTTTTGAACAACGTATTAAATATCATAATTTTATTTTGGATTTTGATGTGTATCTTCTATTCTGCACCCCATTGTTTATATGTGTCGCTTCTTTATCTATTTTGGTCTATGACTTTTATATATGTATCAATGCAACTCTGAGAACCTGCTGAAAGCTTCAGTTTCTTCGAGCGTCCTCAAGATATCACAATGAAAAGGGAACTGTACTCTATTCCAAGTTTGAAGATATGTCGTTTATTCCCAATGGGCGTACGTACGTTTATATGACGTTTTTAAAACGTCGTAGTGGTTGAGTAAACGTTTTGAGTTGAAATATTCAACGTATATTTTTAGTTAAACATTTAAACATATAAAATATATCGTTTAAAACACGTTAATAATATTCAAATTTCATCTACAGATTAAAGTGAACAAGAAACAACAAATTAACATTTTTTATAACGCCTAATAAACGTTTATATTTTAATAATATTTAACTGCGCTTAGAAGATTTAAGTACGTTTAATAAAATGTTTTCTAGTCACGTTCACATTGTATATATGTTCAAATTGACAAAGTATAATCTAATGGCCAATAGATGTAGACACTAAATAAAATAAAATTTAGCAGTCAGGATTATCGTCGGCCTAGCGAGCTAACAAGCTCGAAATCAGTATATATCTGGTCACCTACACCTTGACTGTCTGGACCTGGATGTCTGCTATAAGTTCTCTAGGTGTGAATTCACTGCTGGTTGGTCGAGAGATTCGGGTATTAGCCGAGTAATTGTTTCTCGAAATTCTGCTGTTTTGTATATACGTCAATTAAACTCTATATATAAACGTTTATTAACTGTATAATTTCGGTGTTATTTAACCATAGCTAGTGTTAGTTAAAATTAACGTTTTTTTCACGGAATATTTTGATATTTGGTATTCAACCACTTTAAATGTTTTTTAAACGTATGCGTGTCCATTGGACTAGTCTGACAGTTGCAGAGAAAAATATTTTCTTCGCCATCAACGTAAATATCTATATAATATAAGTATCTTTTAGATGTTGCAACTTTGGACTGAGGTATATACTATATTTGATCCAACTATTATATTTTGGTTTTAAATTTTGCTGGTAGCATTTGTGTTCATCCGCCTTCATTTAAATATACCCTGTATAATTTTCTAAATTCTTGTATGTAGTAATTTTTTACTAAAAAGTTACATTATGTAATTATACTCTTTTATAACAAAATAGGATTTATAATAGAGGTGAATTTTTTATTAACCACAGTTACCGCGAGAATAAGAAATATTTTCCTTGAAAAGTAAGAAAATGTAATATAATACGTTGCAGCAGGAGAAGAGAAAAAATTAGAAAAGAGGTTTAGGATGAAGCAAATGTATGAAATGAAATTCCGAGGATAATTAAATTTGAATTCATCTCCATTGGCTGGAATATTAAAATTCTGACATGCATGTTGGGAGCACAAATCATGAAGGGATCAGTTCGGCCATTTGTTTTCTCATTCATGCTAATTAAATTCCGAACATAGAGGAGAATTTGTCTCTTGTAAAATGAAATATCCAACGTACGGATGCCACACCAGCAGTAACTTTACCCAACAAGAAAATGAAATTTAGTGTCGGCTTCATGCCCTCCATCCTGCTCCTCGGTTTTCTCTCACACGTATTCCCCCTTTCAGCACTAAAGTTTTCTTTATATTCCCTCCTGAGTGAACTCCAGCGCTGTTCATTACGCCAACTATTCTTTTGGTCTGACGCGCCGCCTGTAGAATCGCACACAACTTTTCTTTGTGGAGTTTTACCGCTTCGTAAGCGTAATTCTTTTAAAGTAGCTTATTGAAAATATGTTTCTCTTACTTAAACAACGTATAGAGGGTTTATTTTCGCACAAAAGGCGATTTGGTGCTGCGGCGTTGGAGCCGCTGTTTTGTTTAGGGTCGTGAGACGCTGCACATGCTTTCTCCTGCTCGCCGAGGCATGACGACAGGCTAAAGGACTTCCGGTTCACCTGATTTCAGTCGGTTTGACAATAGATCGCCTTGTACTCTAACCGCTCATACCTTTAAAATACTTTTACCGCTCGAACAAATATATCCGACACAGATACTCTCCACGGTACGCTGGCAGTTGTCAAGAGATTATATTTTTTTAAGCCTTTAATATTCTACAACTGATTTTACTTCTTCTGATATACCTACCCACTCCTTAGTTATATTTTCATGTATGCGGCGTCCCAAATACCAGATTATACATATTCTACTTTACCACATTTCTGAGGCATATCACATATTATTATGTGTATTGCATTTTGCAAAGAAACTGGTCACTGCGGGAATTGTTTAATTGTGTACATAAGGTACATGCTTTTGCAATAATAATGTCACTCCCTCAAATCAGTTTTTGAAGTTCTGAGTAGTAATTTTATTAAATTTATTTGGTGAGTGAAACAACTAAGAACTGATGTTAAAAGTTGAAAGTAGCCTTCATTTCAAATACGTCAGCAGTTCAAAAGAAATCGCAAAATGCATTGTAAAGAGTGTCATTATTATTGCAAACGATTGTACATGTACATTGAACTCTAGTTTGCTATATAAACTATACTCCAAAAAGACTTCGTTATGGATATATAGGGTGTTAAATTTTAATTGAAAAAAAAAAACAAAAATTTAAACTTCTTCAAAACTGTTTTACGTATAATGAAATTTTAGTCAATGGTGTCGATAGCTACGGAAAATGCATAGGGGAGGAGAGGGTTAGTTGTCGCAAGTAAATAATTCGGCCGGTAAATCTGCATGGCAGAAGGGCATACCTCAGAAAATATTGTTACAATACAGCCATTATTGCGCCTGCTAGACATCCTTATACAGGGTGTCCCAAAATTACCCTGCCAAAAATTAACTATGGCTTCTACGATCAAAAATAAAAAAAAAGTTATATACACGTAACGCTCTCTAACGGAGCTATTGCTCTTTAGGAGGACCCCAAAATTTGATTTGCTCCAAATATTTTCAAAACAGATCGAGATAAAGTAATCCAATTTAAAACTGAGAATCGCAATTAGATTGCGAATTTAATGTTTTAAAAACAATACCCTAATTAGTCATAAGCGTGCCAAACTGGAGGGGGGTTATTGGATAAATATTGCTCTAACTTTTTCATGTCAGATCAAAAAATTTAAAATGTTGAAAGGTGCTCTCGTTTTACTTACGTTTACGAGTAATATTAATTTAATAATTTTGTGACATACCACAAAAATATTAAATATAATATAAAAGCGGTCAAATTGTCTCCAGTAGGTTTTGAAAAGTTATTTGCTTATTTCACACATATTACATATGTATTTTAAAAAATAGGCTATATTAAAATTTAAAAATTTACAAATAATTACTTAGTACTGATATGCATTTTAAAAGTATTCTAATATGTTAAAACGCTTGAATAACACCTTTAATATGTGATAAATAAGTCGACAGTATTTTCTCAGAGCCTACTAGCGATATTTTGCCTATTTATAGTTTCCATCTTAAACTTTTGTGGTATGTCACAAAATTTTTAAATTAAGATTACTCGAAAACAGAGCAGTTTATCGAATTAAAATAGGAGCACTTTTGTCATGTAAAATAGACCAAAATTTTTAATTTTTTGATTTGAACACGAAAATCTCGAAGGAAAGTTAGAGCAATATTTACTCACTGACCCTCCAGTTTGACATGCCTATGACCAATTATGAGAAATTATTTTCAGAACATTAGATTCACAATCTAGTTGTGATTCTCAATTTCAAATTTCATTACTTCCTCTTGACCCCTTTTGGAAAACTTTGGAAAAAAGCAAATTTTGGGGTCCACCTTTAAAGAGCAATAGCTTCGTTAGAGGGCGTTTACGGACCTATGTTTATATAACTTTTCTTTCTTATTTCTGATCGTAATTTTTGGCAAGCTAATTTTGGGACACCCTGTATAATACTAGTACCGATAAAAAAAATTTTTAGAAAATCATTAATCATCATTTATCTTCTCTTAACTGATATACTCGCGACAAGAATTCAGACGACTTACGTCGTACGAACAAATAAATAATTCATTATATTTTCATCAAAATATTTAAGAAACTGTCACTGATAGTAATCAAACTATATACTACACTAAAAGTTTGCATTATATATTGCACTAAATTGCAAGAAATGGTTGTTGTTAACGCGATCAAATATCAAAAATTACGTTGACAATAAAAACAAATGTGTAACGTCAGCCGTGACGTAAGACGTCTGAATTCTTGACCCGAGTATAGTAGTATGATCGTGTAGGTAGCATTGTGCACTATTGAAATACAAGTATATTTTTAGTTTTTCTTTGGTCATTTTTTATTGTCTAACTTCAAAATAAATCATCAACGACGGGGGCTAGTGTCACAGCGAACTTGGGGTAAAGTTGTCGCATGTGACAACTAAAAAATAAAAAAACAGTCGTAGAAGAAAGGCACGGAGAGGAAGATGATGAAGAATAAACCGAATTGTATCACACTCCTACAACTTGTTTTCCCGCTGTATGTATCTATTATTTTTATTTTTTACTGTTTAACAAATGTGACAAAACTAATCCTCACTATTGTGACAACTAATCATTTTCTCGAGGTAAGTTGTCACATAGGTATGCATCATCTATAAATAAATGGAATAACATTTTTTGTGTAATATTCAGTTACCTTCTGTATACAATATGTTGTTGACGAATGTTACTTTATTTTCATAAAAATATTGAGATATTATCAATATTCATAGTTTTCAAAATATTCCCCTTAAATTCAAATTTGTGACAACTAACCTCGATTATTGTGACAACTTGTCCCTTTCTTGCCTTTAAACACTTACAAAAAAATGGAATAACATTTTTTGCTTAATGTTTAGTTTCCTTCAATATACGTAATGTTTTCTACTGTATTAGAAAGGTATTTTAAGCAAATATAAATCAAATCTCCTACAAGTCATATGTATGTTATCTTATACCAAACATCTAGGTATTCTAATGAACAATTCTAGAGACAAAGCTCTATTCAATAATTATCCAAAAAAAAATTATCTAGCTAAATTTACTAACCTGCTTTAATGAAAACATTCTATAAATATCTAAGTTCAGTTTTGAAACTGTGGGAACTCGAAAATTCAAACACAATAGATGAGATCTGACCTATTTCTGTATTTTTAGGATTGCTTCTACAGGTGGCCTCCTTTAAGTTGAGTAAATTTCTAACTATAAAAATTATTACACCAATAAATTAAAATTATTTGAAATCAATTATCGACAATGTCAAAAGTGACTTTAACCTGTCAATGAATTGCAACACAAAATGATGTTTTAGTTTTACCAGTGGCGCGCGTAACGGACCGCCAGTGAATATTTTTTAATTTTATTTTTTTAAAGTCCTTGTTTAATTCTGAAGAAAATAGTTCCGTCCACATTTTATCGTACAAAGCACCGGTTCAGCGTTGAAATAAAATACCTTCTGTATAATTATTCATTAGTTTTCTTTGGGGTTAACTTTTTCTATTGAAAAAATATAATTTTTTATGCCTTTTGAATTTAGAATAGTTTTTGTTTCTAGTAATTTTTTGATAAGCCGTATAGATTTTGAGTAAAAAATTAAAATTTAAGACCCTACGCGTAGCTTTCTCTCCAATATTTGATTTACACATGGATATCTAGTAAGTTAAGTACAATCTTCGCGATCTTAAAACTCCTCCATGGCATTTCCTATAAATGAAATGCATATATCTGTATTCCCCATTCAAAAATTTTCACATTATCGGCTATTGTTACTTAAAGCTTACATCTTATTTACTTAAAACTAATACACAACAATATTTGATATACTAGACAAAGAACCATGAACTGTCATCAAATGCAAAAATGCAAAATGATGGAAACTTGATATCGATGTATAAAGCAGATTTGGAAAGTGTTTCACTTTTGTAACTGTTTCAGGTTTTTTTGTCATTTGAAATTAAATAGGAAACATTATTATCTATTAGAAACCAGAATTCCAACAGTTTGGAAAATGGAATATAGTGACAGTAATAATAGTTGCATCTTTGAATATTTCAGACACAGCTTCTAAATATATATCTACTTAAATAACTATGGTAATATTACTATTTTCCATATTAGTTTTATTATATTCAGTCTACTGTTATTAGGTGTCTACTAGTAATTTATAAAAATTATCTGGTAATATGGTAGTAATATTTTCGATCGCAATTAAAAAATGGCATACATTAAACATAATATAATTACATACTACGTTTCAATAATCAACACAACGTTTAAATGAGCTAATTACCTTCATGTTTTAATTGACGTATTGATATGAATTGCAAAATTAACAACTCTATTACTGGGATATGAAATTTTCTGTCATAGTCGCCAAATATAAATTTAGTTCAAGTGGAATGATTTTACAGTTATTAAAGAAGATTTCTTATAATTTTGTTTTACTCTACAAAACAAAATTTTAGGATTTGTAATTTATTGTTTTTATTTAATTATACATTTATATGATTATTTTCATTGATCTTATTCTGTATTTCTTATAATTTAGTATATGTATAGTTTTACTATACAAAACAATTTTTTTGGATTTGTAATTTATTATTGTCATTTAATTAAAGATTTATATGATTATTTTCATTGGTTTTATTTTGTCGTTTTGGTGATCCGTTTTTTAATACTATTTGTTACAAATTTTGTCGTCATTCTCAAAATGGAAGGGAATCATATTTATTTTTGAAAATAGCATTAATCTTAATAATTTATTAGTGTTTTCTTTTACAGGTACGTATTTGAAACTAACTTAGCGAAACCCACTAGTACGTAAGTATAAAATCTTAAATATAGAGGAATAAGTTTTGTTACAGTTGCATACTATCCATCCTTATAAGATGTCAGGTGTTTGTACATAATAATCACAATCCGTGCCGTGAATGGTTTTCTTAGAGTTTTTGTGTTGTGTCTCGTAGCCAGAGAATTTTTTTTTAGTTTTGCCATAAATTTAGCATGCCCTCAAGGTTACTGAAAAGCTCCATTTTGGTATGGCTCGCAAATATCAGACAAACACTAGGTGCATAATTACGAAATGCACGTTACGAAGTATGCATATACGATGCTCAACTTGTCTGAAGTTAGCTGCAGGTAATGGGTTGCAATATTGTCGCACGTTACAATACTTTACAGACAGTTTCCAACCATCAGACGCAGCTATTATAATGCTTGCTTTGATTCCGCTAGCAAACGGTTCTAAAACTGTTCAAAATAACTGATTATTTTATTAAAAAGAAGTGCCAAGCGATAATAAAAATTGAACGGGGTGACTACTTAGAACCGTTCTGGGACTATTAAAATGTAGATCCAATACAAACCCATTGAATCCATACAAGCACGGCAATACCAGGTTCCATATGTATCAAAACAATTCCACAGAGACAGAGAGACAAATAGAGTTGTCATCATGTGGCCTTCATTTATCTGTGTTTAATCAGAGTGTATATAATATAAAACACATTCTTCAATTCAGATTGCAACCTTCTAATATTTGTCTTAAATAGTTTCTTTGTCATATCACTACTTCTTTTTTTATCTGCATACTGTTTCAATTTTGTTTTTAAAAAATTAATAAAAAGCAAGAACAATGTATATACGACAACTATAACATCATCGTTAATAACACATGCATTAATTGGGTAAAATCTACAAAAAATCTCGATCTCATTGTGGATGATTGTTTAGATTTCAGTGATCATGTTAATCAGGTAACCAAAAAATCATTTTTTCGGTTTAAAGCAATGTATCATCTACGTGATCAACTTGACGAACATACTAAATTAAAAATTATATAAATAATTAAAGCTCTAATTTATTCTCACGTTGATATTGCAGCCAAGTTTACTTTGACTTTCTTCCAAATTATAATCAATCCAACATTCAAAGGATTCACAATGCCTGCATATGATTCGTCTGTTGTTTGAGACGAAGGGAATACATAACACTACATTTAGGTACAGTGGGAGTCAGCTTAAACTCACCATTTCCATGGTCCATTCTTTTCTAGTGCCATTTATTATACACGGTGCTACAAAGGGACAAAACATGCAAGTGGTGACTTTAAGCTGATCACCATTGTACAATGATTGAGCCAAGATTGAAATTTAGTGGAATATTTATGCGTAATGTTATTGTATAAATTATGGAAATATGGAAATCCGTCATATATGCATGATTTGTTAATTAAGTGATCTGATGTACATAATGTTTTTGGTAGAAACGATTCTATCTATACAGGGTACAGGTCCAACGAAAATTTGACCCCCCCTATAATTGGAAAACCGAATAATATTTCAAAATTTCGAATTTTGAAATATTATTCGGTTTTCCCATTATAGGGGGGGTCAAATTTTCGTTGGGATACCCTGTATACGATTCCTCAACATGTAACGTCAAAATTTGAGGCACATATTCGTATGTGGCTCCTAATTTATTAAATAAATACCTTCATCTATTACATTTACCACTCAAGTTGTTTGTAAGGGAATTGAACAGCTTGTTGTTTGGATCTAATTAACAAAACGGTTTATATTACTAATTTATTGTTTACATTTTGTACGTGTTATGCATTAGATTTATATATTTCTTATTATACCTTTATATATATATTTTAATTTTTTTATTTTTAGATGTACACTTTTTGCATCATAACCGGAAGGGAAGAGTGGCGTAAGCCAAATATCCTATCTTTTGTGTAATTATTTTTTCTTTTGTAATTTTTACACAATAAATCATTTCCACTCTATTCTATTCTAACATAAACACAGAATCAAAAATAAATTAATTAGAATGACAATTAGTCCAGGGAAGTTAGGAAAAATAGCGGAAATTTTTAGACACAGCAGATATCGAGATGCGGTTTTCTGCATTGTGTTGGTTTAGCCATTTTTTTGAAAAATGCCTTCTGGGCCGGAAAATGCATTACACCATTATAGGAACGACTGGAAACTCGGAAAAATCGCTCGGAAATCGTTACTCGGGGGTTTTCGTTCTGGCATTAGAATTACACGGGAATGTACGGGGGTGGCTCTGTGGGGGTGCGCGGGGGGTGAATTGGGGGAGAAATGCCAGCGTGCATGAAAATCGCTCGGGAAATGGTAAATGGTAAAGGAGAAAGTGAAAGATCACAAATTATGAAAATAATACTTTATTCAAATAACAAATAGGAGTTTTTATTAATGTTGAATTATTTCCCCCAAATCACCTCCAGACAATCCCACAGAGGGACCCCCGAGCGCCCCCGGGGAAATCTAATGCTAGAATTGAAATTGGCATCCCCGAAAACCCCCGAGTAGCGCTTCCCATGGACTATGCAATCCCCCCCCCCAGAATGATCCCCCGGATACCCCCGCAGAGCCGCCCCCAAGTAATTCGAATACCAGAATTGAATTTGGCATCCCCGAAAACCCCCGAGTAACTAGTTTGAAGCGATTTTTATTTATGCTGCCATCTCTCCCCCAATTCAACCCCGCGCACTCCCCTGTACATCCCCGGGTAATTCTAATGCCAGAATCGAGTTCGGCAGTCCCGAAAACTGCCGAGTAACGATTTCCGAGGGATTTTTCCGGGTTTCCAGTTGTTCCTATAATGGTGTAATGTAATGCATGTGTAATGCATTTTCCGGCCCAGAAGGCATTTTTCAAAAAATGGCTAAACCAGACGATATAGACTTTTTTCCTGGAACCCTCCTGAGCACAATGCAGAAAACCGCATCTCGATATCTGCTGTGCCAAAAAATGTCTGCTATTCAGTCGATTTAGATCTAAATGCCGTGGACTAAATTAAATTAACAGAAATATATACTCGAAATTTTTCCACGCGCAAGCCCATAGTAGTGCTGTAGATGGAACAGCTGGATCCGTCAAAGTGTCTTTACCAATAGAAATTGAGCATTCTAATGTAACAGATTCGTAATTGATGCAGCAGAAGTTGTGTAATCGGATATGTTCTGCGATGTATGCCGCACTTAATTTTTTTACGATAAATATACGGGCTGCATGTATTTATCTTTGTGTTTACTACTTTAAATGGTGAACGGGTTTATAACATGAATAACTCTGTTATTTTGGACCTGAAGTATAGTAGATAAAAATGAACAAATTTAGATAATCTATCCCGACATAAATAAATAGCAATCACTGGACTGAGGATGTCATATCTACTTTCCAATTATTTTAAGTTAAACTAAATTTTTTCCTAGCCTTTGCTTTGATGAAGACGTCATTGGTTTTGACTACTAAAAAAATAGGTAGTATTTTGTTTCCATTTTTTACTTTATATTCATTAACATCACTAAATAATACTTAAATAATGCATCATAATCCTTTAAAGTGTCGCTAAAATAGTAGTTGTCTTTTATATTTCGCTCTGCTATGACAAAAGGTTGATATTTTGGAAGATGATCGATGAGGGTAGAATACATGCCTAATATCACTCATGCGGGCGTATGAAATTTTATTAAATAAATTTGTTTTCCCTTCTCTGTGAATTTGGAACTAATTTGATTTAGATGGCTGGTATTTAATATAAAAATAATATATATTAAAACCAATATGATGAAATATTTCATTAAAATAGTTATTGAATAGTTATTCGAACCGCACATTACAAACAGTGTGAAAAGTCGGTAAATTAAAATTCGGTGTCGTTTTAGTGGAATAATTTAATGTATATCAAACGAATCGGAACGATGCAGGGGTTTTGTCAGAATATAATTTAAATGTTGTAATAATAGGCGAGCAGATCGTACAGGGAAAATAGGCCTTATTGAAAGCATAGATTTTGTAATGATATATAATTGACACATTTCATAGTTTTCGAGAAGCATGGGTGATTAAAAAAAACGCGAGCAGAGTTCTAGGGAACGAATATCAAAAGTTAAGGCAAAAATTCTTAATAAACATGAAGTCGCAGGTGACTCCTTAAGGGCGTCGTATTCTTGAAAAAGTGTTTTTATGAATACAAGTAATTTTAAACATTTAAGAACTGTATAACATAGAGATTGGGAAATAATAGCAATGTTATCTCATGTCACCTGCGTATTTTTTTTAATTCATCTGTAGATATAAATATTGTTATAACATAAACTTACATGGTTCTGCATGTACGATTGTTCACTTTTGTTTATAATAAAAAATGTGAAAATAATTGTTAATATGTGAGGTTAGGATAGCAAAATGTATGTCATACAAATGCATTTTAAAAGTTATTATATTATTTGAGGAGAATTGGATATACAAAATATCAATAATTTTATTTTCGATATTACTTTTGCTCTATGTGTTTAATTTTTCGACATTTCTGTACCCCATCACGGCGCGAAATACGGCGACCTTAACGAGATACAGGGCGTTAAAGTTTCTTTAAATTTATACGTTATCTTCAAAAATTCCAAAACGTCTTAACATTTCAATCTTAAATTTGCCACATGCAGTTGGGATCTAAAGACTAATTGTTTGATGTACTACTCAATTAGTACAGCAGTGGCGTAGAGGCGGGAACCAACACAATTCTTCTAAACGTGTTTTATATAAAAATGGTTGATTTTATCAACATTTTTCAAGACGTCAATTTGATAGATAATTGAACACTCTGTACGGATATTGTAACCATTTGACAAAATTAACAGTGGCGTAAAAATACTTTTAAAAAAGATTTACGTTGCCCCCGCCTCTACGGCACTGTAGTTCGTAAATTATTGAGTAGTACTTCAAATAATTAGTCTTTAGGTGCCAACTGTATGTGGGAAATTATCTGTAACTCGTTTAGGACTCATCTGTGACCCCATGTTTATTAGGAATTTTTTGATATACTTTCTACCCTAGAACTCCGTCAGCGGTTCTGTGAATCACACTATATATTAGACAAGTGTTACTTGTAGGAAACTAAAACCATTGAATAATAAATAACTCATATGCTAAAATATAAACAGACCGATCATTTAGGCTTGGGTTTTCCTGCAACTAGTAGATTTTGAACAGAGTGTACTGCAGTACAATATTGACAGAGATAGCAGAGAAATAAATTTTTACCTAAAGGCCTGGTCTTCAAAATTGAAATCGCTGTCATAAAAAATATTTTGTCTTGTAACATTTAATAAAAGATTTTATTTTAAAATTCAAGTTCGAATTTGGTAGGTACAGTGAAATCGTTTAAAAAAAACTAAGCTCACAGAATCTTGTTTTACAAAAGACTATAGGCGGTTACGTTGCAAATTTTTTATTGCCCACAATTCAATTAAATTCAATGACTTTATGACAATATATTCAACTGGCTTGAAAAAGTTTTGAAAATGTCTGATTCTCATCTTCCTAAAATTTGTCTTAGGAGACAGCTACTTGCACTATTGAAAAGAAATACCAAAATGCTGCTCTCAAAATTCCGGGAAAAATTGTTTGTTAGCGATCGTAACCTTCTTCAAAGGACAACTTTTATGCCACTTTATAACTTCTTTGGTGTGACCCCTACAAGTCAGTCGTATTTAACACTGGGTTTACCCATTTAATATCTTAGGACTATCGCTCAATTAGGAATGTGTAATAATATAATGATTAAATTTACATACAATGGTTCTACATGCAGCATTAACCCGACAACAAATGTACGATATGTAACAGAGATGAGTTTGAAATAATCATCTCCTTTTTGGCTGCCCTATATATTTATGTTTGATAAACTGTGAATCGGTCTGTTTAACTCGTGATTATGTTAGGCAGACTGTTAGTTACATTTGGAATATTTTAAAGTACTGTTCATTTATAATAAACGAATGATATGTATATATCTGTAGCCATCTACTATTTTTTATTTTTTTTTACTTACTTTTCCTTTATTATCTTTTTTCTGTAACAAAAACTTAGCTGTAAGATTTACAATTTTCAATGTAAACAGGACTCTTGTTATATGAAGAAATGTATTTTTCTTGTTTTGCAATAAAGGAACTGAATTGAATTATTGCCCACAATTGTATTTAGTTCTAAAGAAATTAAGCAAAATAATGACATTGGCTTGGCATGTTCGCTAAATCCTCTGCTGGAAATGTGTCAAAAAGCATTCCTCTGCGATGTCAAATATTTTCTTTTAACAGCTGAAGCTGGTTTTGTTTATATTTTCAAAAATTTTGCTAAGTTCGTTACACTATCACTTTTACACAAAAAAATATATATCAAAGGTTTTTTAAAAAGTATTCATAAATTCTTTACTTTTAAAATGTATAAAGTATGTTACTGTATTATTTTATTAAGAAATTTCAACTTGCTTATATTATGACAGTGATAGAAACCATTACATATAGTCGCGGCAAGAATTCAGACGACTTACGTCACAGCTGTCGTCACGCAATTGTTTTTATTGTCAACATAACTTTTGATAGTTTGTCACGTTAAAAATTATAATTTTTTGTAATTTTGTGTAATATATAGCTCCAAAATTTAGTGTAGTATACAGTTTTATTATTCTCAGTTGCAGTTTCTTAAATATTTTGATGAAAATATAATGAATTATTCATTTACTCGTGTGACGTAAGTCGTCTCAATTCATGCCGCCACTATACATGTAATTTAAAAAAAAGAGCTCGAAAATTCCGAAACTTTAATCCAGCCGCTTGTTTAATACAAGTAGGACTGAAGCCAGAGTCGCATCATCAGAACCTAATCAATCATTTCCCTGCACACACACACACACTCAAATTTATTTTATGGCTACGCGGATCGTCGACTTGAGTGCATTTATATTAGATACCAACCTCATCATATCAAAACGCGATCTATCTTGTTAGTCCCCTTTCCATTTTAAAATACACAATTATCCGTTATTTGTACGCACTACCGCTTCTTGCAGAAATAAATCACCTAACATTTCATTTGTATTTTTTATTATTGCTATTTGCCGTAATTATGTTCAATTATTATTAAAGTATGATCCAAAGATTTACGTAATTTTTGTACAATTACTTAGATTCAGTTATAACTGCTCCCTAGGATATCAGAAAACTGAAACGTGCATTCTTTGACTAAGTTATAGCAAGGATTTTTTTTTTATAAAAAAAAGGAACAAGCATCGCACTTCAAAGATTTAGAATTTTATTTATGGTATTGTTTTTGTTTTACGAGTCTTATTTTTCGAGATTTCTGTACCTAAAAAGCGCCACAAATTTGAATATTATACAGCGACCTTAACTGTTTCTAGACATCGTTTTCTTTTCAATTCCTATAGCTGAAAACGGAGCTGTGGGAATTAGAAAGAATTATAAAACACCCTGTAATCTTTTCGAATACCAAAAAGTAAGATATTTCTTAGTATTTATGTTACACTTGAAAATTATGCTCCTAAAGTTTAAGTCTTTAAAAACTATTCCTACTATTCAGAATATTTATTAAGAGTTTTAAAAATCAATTTCCCATTTTATGAAAATAAGTTTTTTAACAAGCTCTCGTCTGAATGCCTGCTAATTTTGAACAATTCATCGAAAACTTAAAAAATAATTACGTCACGTCTGAACTCTTAAACTTTTCCCTAGTTAAGCAAAACCTAATTAACCTAGTAAAGTCTATAATTTAATTATGTCTTCATTCTATCTTTGAAACCCAACTAGAGTCGTCTAATCGCTTCTCTACTTTACTACTACATTTCCAGTTTCTACTAAAAATTGTCATGTGTTGTAAATACATGTGTATATTGAATAGAAAATTGTTTTTAATCTCCAATTTATTATCACCAAGTTTTTCGAAATATTAAAAAATGTATATACATACATGGTTTAAACGCATTTGTCTAACTATATTTTCCCCCTTAAAATGTTAAATTTGTGGTGTTTTCCGGTACAGAAATATCGAAATAAAACATGAAGAACATAAGTCATGTTAAAAATATTATTCTGATTATTCATTGTTACTGTACACAGTATTTATCCTATTCTAACCTCGCATTTTAACAATTTTCACATATTTATAAATAAAAGTGAACAACCTTAAATATAATAGTAGTAACAGTAATTGTACTATTTCAACAGGGAAAAGCCCCAATCACAGGTTCTATCATATTCTAATAGACCACACTCCATTTTAGAACGAACAACGTCAGTACATTCTTAAAATCCGTACAATTATAATGTATATAGCCTTAAGTCTGGATAGCACTCGATATAATTTTGTTAATATACGGAGCAAAAGTGATACTCCTGTCAAACGTCATTCCTAGATCTTTCAGTAATTCAACACAGATTATATTTATTATATAATTACAGTATGTAGAAAGATTGTTAATAATGAAACATAAGTCCTATATTAGAACCTTGAGAAACGCCTGAGGAGGAATAGAATGAACGATTCGTAAAGTTTGACTGTTTGTTAGATATGATTCAAAAAGCCGCAACGATGCAATTTCTTTAATAATATGTAATGATTAATTATATCAAAGGCATTTTTGAAATCAGTAAATATCACATCGACCTACTTTCCGCCATCTAAAACTCACGGCAAGATTTAAAATAGTCGTTCTTTCGTGCATAAATCCATATTGTTTTATGGATATTAATCAGGCAGTAATCTAATAGATGTCATTGTAAAACACCGTCCACACCTATAGTGAATGAGTCCTTGGATCCCCTAAGTGTAAGACATCATCTTACCTGATAACTGGTTTAGCGATAGGTAGACTGAAACTGCCATCATATGAAAAACCAGATGTGACTATCGGTTAATACTGTACCTATTAACATATTCGCCAAAAGCATCTACTATTTCAGTGGGATTAGAAATTTCGATATTATCAACTACTATAAAGGTGGTCGTTAACATCGTTGAACTCTTTCGGGTTGTTGGTTAGAAATTTTTCAGTATAGTACTACTGCAGTTGGCATGCAATAACATTTCTGTTACTGCTGTTACTAAATGCTTAAAATTATTTATACTTATTTGGAGAAAACACAATTTCAAGAGTCTTCTTCCTCTTTAATGCGATAAATGCCTAAAATTAATATTTCGTTTATGCGAGATTTGATATACGAGACGAATTTTTGCCCGTGCCTGTTGCAATGAAGCTGAAACAACTTATTCAAATATTTGAAAAGTAAGTTAAACTTTGCTATAAAAAAGTTAAACAAAATTTAAGCTCATAAAACATCTCCTTTTTTCCAAATAAAAAATATCGCTCGAAGGAAAAAACCTAATCTGTTTCGCCCGGGAGCGCGCAGATTATCCCGCTCATACGAATAAAATACTTGAACGTATTAAAATTTTATGCTGCACGCAGTGAAATTCAAATTCAAAGCAATCCTTTTATGTTTTTGGCAAATCACTTTCGGGTATTGTGTGTAATGGGCCGAGTGTTACCATTAGGCAGGGGCAAAAAATGTCCGGCAAAGGCAGGGCTCGGGAATCAGCATCGAATAGTTAAAGACCAAATCATGGACGTAGATTTCGAATATTCTCGCAAAGGGGTTTGTGAAGTGCCACTCTAAAGCCAAACAGTTACGCACTGCAAAAACCAGAAAGGGATTGTATGGACATGTATATTTGTAATGCATCTCCAATTCCTTTTTCGTACTTTTTTCCAAAGAGTTCCTTTCTGAGCATATCACTTGAAAAGTGTATTAATAAAGGGAAAACTAATGAGCACAAATTTTCAATTAAATACAAGGTGATTCACATCTTTTGGGAATAGATGCTAGAAGTGTATTTTTAAATCATTGTCGAACTGCCCTTTTTGATTTGTTTTATAAAATTGAATTTGTAAGAGTACATTCAAAATCGTTTTTAGATAATTGCTGAATCACCCTGTATAGAGGGTAGTCCATAGAGACAAACTGGTACACATTTAACACATTTTGTGTAAAACGTAATAAACCGAGATTATGTAAAACTATTAATACGGAAATTTTATACACCTTGAATTACACACTGGAAAATTTCATTTACACAGCAACATTTTTTACAGTGTATCAATACTTATACCTATATCTGTACATATATATGTATATATTTTAATTCTATTTTTGCAGATATTTTTAAATTTTTTTGCACATTTTTTAATTATTTTTTCTCTTTCGGCGAATATTTCTTTTACTATTTTTTAATGTCAGTACTTTCTATCAATTTTTGTCCAATCTGGTACGAATTACACAGGACTTCCAAGTAAAAATGTAATCATTGAATTTCAGTTACAATTTCGAAGCAAAAAAGCCAAGTGTCAAATCATCCAACTGTTTGGTAAATAATAATAATAAATATCCCGGTCAGATAAATCTACATCGGTCAATCTCTGCTACATCTAATTTTTATGAGACAGATATAAATATATTTAACAGACAGGTAGCCTTTATCAGTGGTTTGACAATTTGGCAGTAAGGAAGACAGACAGAACAAACATGTATACGAGGTACCGACATTATTTTGACTATCCCTGTATGTCTCCTAATCACTTTTGGCCACTAGTTTCTGGACACTCTGTATGTGTAATGTCTAGTCAAAATTATAAAGTTAGGATACACCTAAATTAAATTATTAATTAAGCGAGTAACAGTTTAAATAGAGAAAATTTTATTTGTATCCCAATTAATTTTTGAACTAGCACGCCTATGGTTCGGTGTCCATTCCATTAGCATACAGATTAAGATGTCGCTGGTCGATTGTTAGGAGCGTCATAAACTGTTTCTAGATGGACTACAGATAACATTGTCCCTTTATAGACTCCAGCAGTTCATGTGGAAGTCATAAACGATGACGATGCCAAACTCGTCAAATTTACTTCGCTCAGAACTTTCAGGATATCCTCTCGTAAAAATCCGATATTGATAAAAACGTTACCCTATATTAATGACTGTCAAATTATAAATGATTTGAAGTGGGTAATTTTGAAGAATGAATTGCAGTTGTTTTTCCAGGATTGATGTATTTATTTCTCCCTTACTTTTTTAGGGGATTTTTTAACAATATCAGCAGAACGATAACAAAGGTCTCTGACAACGTGACTAATATTTTGTATAAAAACCGTACAATGAAACGTACGAGTACGTGGAAAATAATGTGAAACAATTTTCTGTATTTACGTATTCTGGACTTAATGAGACAGCGTGTTTTTTTTCAATACATATTTTATCGTAAATTTCTGGTTTTCAAAATTTAAGCGTGTCTAAGGTTTATCAAGATTGAGTCTCGGTTTATTAAATAACATTACAAATAATTTTTTTTATATCATAATTTTTCTATAGTATTTTTGTGCAACATGCATTTTTACTTCAAATATTGTACACGTTTTCATAATATTATGAATCTATACAGGGTGATCCGTTTTTCATGGTATTCCGGAAACCGTAAAATTTACAGGGTGACTCAAATTGGAAAAAGTTCTCCCTTTCATGGATATTAAGATAAACCAAATAGATCCAAGATATCTGCTACGATTACTGATGAAATATTGTGAAAAACTGATTTTAGAAAATGCCATCTAGCATTGTTTTTCAACAGAAAGAACTGATATTTAATACATAAAAATAAGGATATACAAGAAATCTATTTTCGTCGAAAGACAATTTGTATGCCCACTGTTTTCGATTATGCAAGATTCAGTTATTTATTCTTTTTGCTTATAGGCGCCATATTGGCTCTTAACAGCAACATATAGTAACTACTATTTAGTGGTTTAAGTGGCAGTAAATTTGATTTATATGTCTCGGATGACATCAGATCTTGAGTTATGATGTCATATGTATTTAATAGATTATCTCTGACAGTTCTTGATATCTTAACAGTTTTTGAAGAAACCAAGAATAATATTAATACAAATTGTAAAATCTGTAATAGTTGTAAAATACACTACAACAACAAATGCTGTCCAGTAACTTCCAATTTACGAAGGAACACATTATTTAACATATCAGATGTTATTCTTCTCATATCTGTTGTACCTATTCGTTATTTTAAGTCTTTTAAATTAGTAGGTTTCATTTCAAATACTATATCCATTTGGGTTAAATCTTGCCATCCAGATGGCCATTCCAGAAAATCTCTCCTTCCAATCCATCAATTAGGAGAAATTGTGGCTAAATACTTAGTCGCGAACAGGAATATATTTATGGTTTATCACTTTAAATATAATACGAAGTAACGCATGCCTTTTTAATAAACGTGTATGAAACATTATGTGGCTTAGGTGGCAAAGTGTACCTACATGGAATGTTGCTCAGGTTCCTTTCTGTCAGATGAGTCGTCGGCTGCTTCACCTCCAATAGCATATTGAGGGGTGCTAACAAGCCCAAAAGCGGTATATGCCTGGTATGCCGCTAATGATTGATTTAGACATTTTGCTACAAGGGAGTGGGTAGAGTAGTAACCACTCGAGAAATGAATACAATATAGCGGGAATATTGAAATATTAATTATGTAATTCTGTTTATTTTTTCTTAATGCAATATTATTATTTAATATAATCCTTTTTTTAAAATATTATGTCAAATATTTCCAGTAAGTCTTTCAAGTCACTTAACACTTGAAACAAAGGAAACATACCTATTTTGAAAATAACAATTGTTAATTCAAGAATTCATATTATCTAAATAAAACAAAACAATTATTTAAAAAACATAACTTTATCTCATATTAAGTATAATAGTTTTCTTGATTTCAGGTAATTTTTATTTGTAAATGAAGAATATATAATCAAGTTAATCTTTCAATGAAGTATTATTTTACTTGAGGAATATGAAACTAAGCTTGCATTGGAATTAAATATATTGATCTTGATATTAGTATAGCTTTCTTTCCGTGTATATTGTCACGACCAAACTATTTAAAACTACGAACCCAGTTTTCAGTACACTGTTACAGTTTCAAAAGTAAATAGCATCTAGTCAGAATTTACATTTCAATCTTACTTTGTCGTTTTTATTGCTTTTTTATTGTCCTATTGATTACTCGACAAGGGGCTTTCGTTTTAACTTAATGTACCTCCAGCGATGATAAACAGAAAATAAATCCCATTATTGGCGCTGTTACAGTTATTCAGTTAGGTATTTGAATAAGGTCAAAATTTGTGAAGGGCAATTTGTAAATGAGTCCCGGAATACGCCCTGTGCCATAACGAGATAAGGTCGATTTCTTTCCAGGCCCGCCAGGAACGTTCCATAATGCCCATTAAGCTTGCAGGGAAAAAGTAAGACTTTCTTCTCATTCCGAATGAAATGACGGGATATCCATTGGCAGAGTCACATTTAAATGAGAGACAAGGCTGACAATTTCATTTGAAGCGAACATAAAAACACACTCAGTCCTCGATACTATCTCCCCTGTCCGTGCCCGCTATCCTTTCGCTAGGCCCATTTTCATTAATGCCTATAATGGGCAGCCGCCCTGGTCCGCACATCCAGACTAGAGCGCGCAGACACGGGCTGGCAATACAGAGTAATTAATATATTAGCGACACAGTTGCGTGGATATTTTATTTTGCGAAAAGGATAACCATGCGATCATTAATTGAAAGGTCGCAACGCAAGAAAGTAAAATATCGTGTCCGAGTTATAGAAATTTGTGATCTGGAACTGCATTCTTGTAAATTTTTTGTTGTTGATTTTTCGAGAAAAAGTTATTCTCGATGAAAATATTAGTTTATATTGAGAAACTACGAGCAGTAACAAAAATTTTGAAAAAATTAGATATTGTATAACTGATTTTTGCGATAGGTAAAAGGAAAATTATTTCAGTTTACTGAACCCTATTCAGTATCTTAAATAAAGCTGAAATTTATGCACTATACAGGGAGATGCCCGTGTTTTATGTACCTGAATGTATATAATGAAACATACAATAAGACGTTTAAAAAGTTTCAAAATATGCAATTTTTCTTAAGCAAAGTTCCTTTATTTGTCGTTTTTGCTAAACATTTTACCAAAGTTGTTTAAAAATTAAAGAAATGCTTAAATATGGAGTTTAGTCAAGAAAGCGCAACAATTACAGAGGTATCGCGAATTTTAACTTTTTAAACAGATGAAAGTTATATAAAACAATTCAATTTTTATTACAAATTTAAAAATGTCTGCCTAAGTAGGTATGATTTTCTCAAAGATAAATATATAATTATAATAAAAAGCAAAAAAGGATTGAAAACAAAAGTTAGAACTAATAGTTTTCAAGAAGAGATTTTCAGAATTAATCACAAATTGCTTTATGAAGATGGAGGTATTCATTTGGACTTTATAGTAATTTTATTAACATCATTTTGCGTTAGTTACTGTAGTTATTGTAATGCACTAAATATGAATTCTAGTTTAACTAATCGTATACTCTATTTTTATTGAAGGAAAATATTATTTTATATACCACATTTTAAGAAAAAAGATCATGACTATAAATAATAAATTATAATTTAATAATACACATATATATTTATGAATTACATCTTACACCTTTTATGTTTACAATATAATTAACTGAAATATTGGGACAGAGTTTATCCTGTCCATTTTCTACTTTTTGTAACTTCAATAATTACTATTTTTTGGAAAATTCTGAGGAAGATCTAAAGTGCCTACTAGTTACTGCCAATATTGTTTTTTGCTATTTCCACTTTGTTGGACACTTTTCAATATAAGCTTCAGGAATAGTGGCTGATTTCCAACCACCATGGCGCTTAATATTAGTTATATCTGCTCCAGCGTCCGCTAATAAAGTAGCCAAAGAACGCCCAGTATATTCCTTTGGTTGCTTGGAGTATTTATTATTGTTATAATATACAAACACATACTTAATATGTGCTATATTTTAATCTTGGAGTCTTTTACAGTTACTAGCAAAGTTTTATCTAAATCCTTAATATCATCTATTGTTATGTTGCATAACTCTTCTGTATGACAAGCTCCACATATGCCAAAAATCAGTGTCATCTAATTTAAAAAATAATGTAGATACACTTTGCTTTACATTTAAAGGTTACATCAATATTCTTGACATTTTCGGTTTATAACCATCATTTTTATTTTTAAAAATGTTATTAATCTTCAATATTTGCTAATGTTGATGTTATGAAGTAAAAGTACCGTTGTCTTTAACATGGAATACACGACCGAAAGAAGTCGGCTTAATAATACGGCCACAAAGCAGACGGCTTACAGTTCCCACATTTTTCCACAAAATATGCTAGGAGCACATTTTCCGTGTAGCGTTTCACGTTTTTAAAAGAGACACCTTTTAACAAAATCATAAGTTTTGTTAAAAGTTTTTTTTGATTTTCCCAGAGATAGAGGTGTTTGGCGTACTACGTACATGAAAATCGCATTTATTGATATTATTGCTAGGCATCCGTCATAACTGTCAATTCGGTTCTAACAGAAATTACTGGATTTTAGTTATCGAGACACTTATTTCCACAAATATATAATATGATGTATAAGCAAATGTTCAAATATCGGCTGTGTATAAAGTTTTGTACAAATCTCGTGCGTCATAATGCGTTTAATATTTTCTGCGTAAGCCTCTGGCTCCTATCTTCATGCTACGGGTCTTAAATACCTATACTTAACGCCTTTGATATATACATAACTACTAATTACTGACGAATGTAGGTATCATAAAATAAGTAATCGCTCTTTACTTTTCGGAAGAAAATCTTAATGAAAATTCTTCAATAATTTTGTATTGGTAGAACTAATTAATTAAAATTTATAGTTTAGAAGAGGGACTAATATTTCAACAAAACCTACTTAACGTAGAAAGTATATACAATGATTGTGACCAAAGCATTTATTTGCTACCAGCTGTTTGCCTCATAAGTGAGAAAATTATCACGTGTGCATAAAGAGAATGTAGTATTTAATGTTAGAAAAATGTTTATTACTTGATCTAGTTGATACTTTTAAGATAATTAATTTTAGTTAAAATTTGATATTTTAATGTTTTACTTAGAAAAACCCATTTTTTAATTTAATTAATTTTAGCTGCTTAAAGTAAAAATCGTAACGTTATTTTTTTCGGAAATGTGACTATACTTCTTTCCTTAGGTACTAAACCCTTTATCTAAGCATTTCTTAAACTTGGCGATGGGCAAACATTGCAGTATATATTTTATCATATACCATTACATAAAGTATATGTGATTTATTACACACTTTAAATATATTTAGTTTTTCGCTGATTTACAAAATATCGAAGACTATAATACAAACAATATTTTCAGAAGCGTAATAAAACTGCTGCCACCCACTTATTAAAAATTTAAATTTATTGCCACCTATCCTGTCGAAACTTTACTTTTGTAAATTTAAAGATTTTAAGTTATCGTTGGTCTGCAGCTGATTTTTACCAAATAAGCCTCCGCGTCTGTATGACATTTCTTAGATATCGAAGATTGAGCCGTGGAGTTTTACAAAAGGTATGATTCTGACAGGCTACAAACCGTCTCTTATTCTAACTTGTGATTCTTTACAAATTCAGGCGATTGTGTCAAAGTGTACATTTAATACACAACGAGGGAAACGTTTTAAACGGAAATAGAAAACATCTAAAGAAAATAAGAGTGAAATTTGTATGTCCCAAAGTGCTATATATCCAGACAATCTATAGTTAAAATAACTGAGAACGGTTCATAAAAAAATGTAGATATTTTTTATTTGTATCTCCCTTGCAATAAAATTTGAACAATTTATTAATTTAATCTACAGGGTGTTTTTTAAATATAGGTCAAATATAAGAAAGGAACTTAACGGATCATAATATTAAACAAAACAGGTGGAATTTTACAGCTACAAGATCCGAAGCAAACAGATGAAAGGAACAACGAAGCAACTGCGGGCAACGTTGTTTCTAGGTCTTTGCCCTTCATCAGCGCAGTGCAGCTTAAAAACAAGATGGTGGTTTAGTATAACAAATATTGCAAATGGCCAACTTCAGCCAAAATACATACTTCAGATCTTCTTGAAATTGCAGTTCGAACACTTGCAAAAATTTCAGGAGTACGTCTTATCACATCTCAACCAACTATAATTTGTTGACGTAAGTGCTCTTCAGATTCAATATGAACCTTGTAAACTAATGGCTTGAGATATCTTCAAACAAAAAAAAATCATTAACCTGGTTCTTGAGTGCCTCGACCAATGACGTCATTACCGAATCATCCATTTAAAAATTCGCGAACAGTAAAACTAAAATGTGGGGGAGCCCCGTAGTGGATAAACCACATTCTTAGCCCATAGGGAACATCGTCAAGTGGTTCAGGTAAAACGTTTTCAAGGAAATGTCTGTAGGAGGCATCGGTTAAAGTTCTTGGTAAAAAGTAAGACCCAACTAGAAATTTTGCAATAATACCCACCCATACATAAAAAAAATGATGTTGAAATCGAGATTCCATTATGGGATTAGAATTTTAATCAGACCAAACGTGTTTATTGTTCATTATACCATCTCTGGAAAAAAAATAACTTCGTTGGTAAACAATATGCCAGCGGTAAAGTCAACATTTTGTTCAATTTCTTGCAAAATCCCTTCACCAAAATTGTAGGCGAGCAGGATAATCTTGCGGCAGTAAGACTTGAACCCTTTGTATGTGTCAAAGGTATTCCAGGAAATAAACCTTTCTGAAATGAGCCTGACTCCGAAAGACATTGAAAACACATTTCTAAACATTCGTGGATTTGGAGTTAGATGATTTGAAAATCTTTCCATGTAAATTCGCTTAGCCTTAATATTATTTCTATCTGCAAGGCCATACAGGTAAACCATATTGGCCATTTCAACATTTGAATATGCATAAGCCATTATTAAAACTTAATCTTAAAAAAATAAACTTAATTTAACAAAACACAATATTAAATAAGATGACGTTTTTTTTATTGTTTTGCATGTCCTTTCTAAAATACGTTGAAATAATTTAAGTAACTATGTAAAAATGTACTTAATCAAATAAATCAATTTTGTTGTTAATCGGTTATTTTTGGCCACAGAATGCGCCTCTGGATTTTTGATCTCGGCTTAAGAAATATCCTGTATTTTTAGTTCGTATAATTATAAAAACCATATTTATTAGGGTTATGACTGACTATTATTCTAAAGCATTAATTATTATTCTAAAGAAATATCCTACCACTTAATGGTTTCCAAACAAGTTTGTAGCTTAAGAAGACCCTTGTCGTGCCTTTGTATATATTAAGCAGATTTCTGGGCCTTTGTGAAAACGGAATGAAAGATCCTCCAATATGGCCTTTACTGGAGTGCGATCCACCTCTATTATCAATCCAGCAGCGTTCAAAGTAGATAGAAAAACCCAATTAGTTCGTAATTATTAGTCCTTAGTCAATTTTAATTTCGCTTCGGTTCACATTTCTTTAGACTCCCATTGACTCAATTTACATTTAAGCGGTGTTGAGAGAGGAGTGGCCTGAAATTTTAATATATTTTTTTTTCATAACAGGAAATTATAAAGTCCGCGTCGATGCAAACTTGATTAAAAACTTATACATGAATTAAATAAGTAGGTACGTATACAGGCCGTCTTACGATGACGGTCCATCCCAACCAGCAAAATTTTTTTATAATTTTCAGGTTATATGACAGTTGTGTTATTATTACTTTCGAAATACAAATTTGTTTTATTATAGCGGCAAGTATCATTACTTTGTTGTCAGCAGCTGAAAACTAAACAACTAAATCCTAAAACAGCTTATAGGGCAAATATACAACTATTTTGTATACATTTCTGTGACAAGCTAATGAAATATTTTATCTAATAAAACTAAAGTGTTTTATAATAATTTTTTAGTAATATTCCGTAGTATTTAAAAAAATTATAGTTGTTTCTTAGGTCAACCTATAAAAGTATTATGTAATAGCTGCATTATATACTGTAATATAGTTATTATGTAATGATATTATCAGTTGTAAAACAAAAATAGTAACATAACAATTACAACAGAAAAACGTTTATTTTGATGTAAATTTACATTGACAAATCATTCTACGAAACAAATTTCAAACAGCCAAATGGCGTAACCTGGTTTGTTTGTGTCATAATGAACGGTAGAAGGCTAGTTCGGCCACACCAGCAGACAAAGACTGGTTTCGGGCTTGTTAACTCTCATCAGTATGCCATAGTTGAGATGACCGACAATTGAATTGGCTGTTCCTTACATACATACATAGGTATGTTCACATATACTGATGCATACTGATGAGGGCTAAGAAACCGGAAACCGTTATATGTCTGATGGTGTGGCCGACAAGGGTTCTTGGCTGTTCACACAGTTACTGCAGGTGTAATTAAATGCCGGTCGGGGCATTAGTCCGCGTAGTAGTTGTTACCTGCAGTATCATTTACAGATTTAATGGCGCGTTGTCCAGAGCAAGAGGTCTGCGTTTAAGTACCTCTTGTAAGGTAGATCGCTTCCTGCAAGTTGAGCCGCTTAGGCCGAGGAAGAAGTAGCGAACCACTTATATCTCACCTTCACTTAGTTTATATGTGAACATACATATGAAGAAACAGCCAGTTCAATTGTCGGTCATCTCACCTACGGCATACTGATGAGGGCTAATAAACCCGGAACCGGTCTATGTCTGGTGGTGTGGCCGACAAGAGTTCTTGTCTGTTACACAGTTACTGCAGGTGTAATTCAATGCCAGGTCGGGGCATTAGTCCGCGGAATAGTTGTTATCTGCAGTATCATTTATATATCATATATTATTTGCGAAACGGCCCTGTTATGATTCTTCATATAATTATAATTTCCAGTGTTTTATAGTAATCAATCCATTAGTTTACTTGTCATTTAACACTGTTTTTATAACCAAATTATTTTATAAGCGGCAGGCAACTTGACACAACGCTGACAATCATTGTGGCGTATATCTATAAAAATATCACAAATTAGTTTCCTAATATTGAATAGTTAAAATGAAGAAACTTGTGAAAAGTTATAAGAATTGTAATAACTTTAGGGCTAGTCAAAAACCATTAAATTTCAAAAGCCCTTTTATATTTTAATTATGATAATATTATAAACAATCACTTAACATACGGCGCATTCACTAGATATGGACCATACAAATCACAATAAAATGTTCTCCGCAATAAAAATTGCTTTCACAAAGTGTAGTAAAACGCGGAAAATAATGTTGAGTAATACACCACATAACATTTCAGTTGCAGACATTGTGATTAAACAGAGATGCTAGTTACTTTATGGCTTCTGATACCTTTACGATACACTTAATAAATTACAAAAATGTGTTATTGGTACTAAAGGTACCAAAATATACCCTTATAAAATTATTGTTGATTGGATGATTTGTTACTATTATAAACCTATTTTCTTGTTTCTAACAGGCATTACAAAATATCAACGGCTACTGAAGTGCTTTATATTATGATGCCAATTTTGGTTGTATAGTTGCTGTATAAACATTGTTACAATGTTTTTGTGGTTTATGCTGCGTTATAAGATTTGATTCGTTTTTGTAGCTGTTATAAAATACCAAATTCCTATTTAGGATTAGAATATTTCAGAGGCTACTTCGACTTCTATTTTGAAAATTTGAGCTATGGTGTTTTCGGGTGTGCTTTTTTTAATAAAATAATGCTATTCTTATAGCACTTTTGGTTACACCGACTTCTACTTGCTGATTTTGAATGGATCACTCTCTATATTTTTGCAGATTGTAAGATATATGTTTGTAGATAATCCATAATCTCATTTTCTATTTTCTTTCTCGTTGTGTCTGTGACTGGTCAGTCCAGCATGGAGTAGCGAATGACCGCTGGATGTAGCTTTGCTACTTTGCGATACTCGTGGTTACTGTCGGGTTAGACAGATTCAAAACAGCTAAGGTTACTCGTTGGTTACCTCACCGATATGGCATACTGATGGTAGCTAATAAGCTCGAAACCGATATACGTCTGGTGGGATGCTATAAGTTTTCCAGATTTAATTCAATGCTGGTCAGGGCATTAGCCCGCAGAGTAGTTGTTTCCTGGTATTCCGTGTTTGTAACATATCGTTATCCCCGACTCGCGATAGTGGTCGCTAGCTTTCAATGGTTTTTATTGCGATGTAGAATGCTTCGTGACCGGTCCGTCCAGCATGGAGTAGTAACCGCTTTCATACTTTGCAATCAGGTATGAATTTATATGTACAAGTACTTGTTGATTTTAGAGAGGGGCAATTACATAGCTGTATTACAAGGTAATTTTCTTAAACCCTTTATAACGTAAATAAACTGAGAAGGCATCAAAACCCCGATTAAATCGATGCATTTTTTCAAAAAAAAAAAAAAAAAAAACAAATAATAATAATAATAATACAAGACGTTTTTAAACAACAAATGTCCTATTATCATAATATTCTCTTATAAAAAATTGTAGGGTCATAAAAGTGGACATCCTAAAACATATTTTTGTATAATTGCCATCCTTATACAATGTTCCATATCTAACTATATAGAATTGTATCCCCATGTTAAATTATTTTCACAAGTTTGGAAAATTGAAAAACTTTTAAATTCACTCTTTTTTCTTGCGTTGAAACATATATAACTGGGAAAGTAGAGAGCGACATTTATAATGGACCACTCTATGTGCATAGACATCATTTAAAAGGAGGTAAAGACAAATAACATAAATATATCTCTTTTTTACTTATACTGACTAAATCCTTCAGACCTTTTACATTATCTATAAGGGTTCTAGCAGGAATATAATTCCCGTCATTAATATTAAATTCTGTGTCTTTACAATATACAAATAATTTATGTCGATAAATATTTCATCAAGGGGATTTATTTTACTAATGGACCGGCTTTAACTAAAAGCCACTGACTAAATCTTTTCCAGTCAAGAGCGCATATCCATTCATATTTTAATACTGCTTTCAGATATAAATTTGAAAACATGCCCATAGAAATTCATAAAAGTACGGTTAATGCAGATGTCTGCATTTTTCTTAATATCTGAAATATGTAGTCTTTCTATAAGTTTAATAAAAACTGAATTAAGAACTCAGAAACTCATAAGTAGAATATTTTAAAAGACGGGCTAATTAGTTATTCTTTACAATGTTGTCAATGAAGTCATGCAGGGTACCGAGCGCATGAAAGTACGCACCTAATTTTTAATTACAAATAAGACCCGAATTTATTTGTTTATACATCTGTATTTAACACGTCAATAACATTAGACCGTTCTTAAGCAACTAAAACACTTAATAGCTTTTACCGCTATCAGAAAAATACAGGGTGGTTCACTTTTTTTCATCAAACTTCAAAAACCAATACATCATAAAAAATAATGTTAGTTTGCTAAATAAATTATACCCGATAAATGTTTACTTTGTGAGATAGAGCACGTTGAAGTTTCCCAAAAACTGATTTTTGATACTTGAAAAACTAATGTCAAGTCAAAGAAACGTTTAATACCTATACACGTTTCTTGAGCGTTTTATTTTATTTCCTGTAATTCAAAAGGATCGCACATAAAAAAACGAGACACTTTTCCCATCACGTTATATTATCCGCAAATTGTGGAACGTAAAAGTGTCCACACTATATCATAAGTTATTAATATCATTATTGATATGGTCAATTATTTTAACAAGGGCATTTTTAGAGGTTATTTTGGTCGACGTGGGCATTCGCACCGGCCTACTTCACTTATTATTAACACTTTCATGCATTTCTCATGAGTCAATATATCGATAAAGGTTTCCTATCCACGGCCGTTTCCCAGCTTAACGCACCACTAGTATTCGGGAAAACCGCTTTCATTAAACATTAACCTTTATCTTTCAATCGAACGATATAAAAGTAAAAAGAGCAAGTCCTCTTTATCTCTTTATTGTTGCTGTTAGCGGTCGTGGATGCCCATATAGAAGTGAGGCCATACAGAGAACGCCTTGTTATTTCTTATGAAGATGTGGTATGTCATTACGTTCTTTATTGCATTTATTCATCAAAGATACGGCTTCGGAAACCGGAAAATATATGTAACGTCCTTTCGACTCAAACAAGATTGTGTGGTCAATTATATTTATTGCTGTAGTCGAATTGTAACTGCTTCAAAGAATAGAGTTATACGATGAACTCAGCAGGTATCGTATTGTAACTATTTATTATACACGGTATCCCGAAATTAATGATCCTGATGAAAAAATAATGGGATATAGCCAAACTTACCTTTAATTAGATTTTTTAAAGTATTTTGTATAATACGATCTACTCTTTAGTTTCTCAACAAGTATGTCAATGTCAGCATAGTTTTAAGAAAGGAAGGTCTATAACTAGCTGTTCTTATCCAGTACGGGAGTCAGGTTTATTATATACTGGGTGTTTCATAATATATGCGCAGGACTTCAGGATGTGATAGCTCGTCCAAAAATTTGAAAAAAAGTTTGTATTAACTTACCCTCTAAAATGCACAATTTTCGAGATACAGGGTGTTGAAATTGTAAAAAAAATTTCGTTCTTTGCGAATATCATTTACTACTCATAATAAGCCATGTTCTGCGCGAGAAAAAAATGTTTTAAAGTCATAATTGGTGAAGATTTTGAAGGGGAAGTGGGTGTTTTTCTCCCCAACTTCTACGCCACTGAAAAAAGTGCGATTTTGAGACACCCATTTGAACCGCCAATGTTTTCTACACAAAAAATGTACTCTTGGTCATAAGCTATAAAGTTGACCGTTTTCGAGAAAAATCTACTTTTATGTTGAAAAACATGGTAAATTTTTTTAAATAAAATTTTTATTTTACTAAATGTATTATAATATTTTCAAGTAGGCTTTAAATTTTAAAACAAAAGCTACCTCCTGTCAAAATAACAATTAGTTTGTACCTGTGAAAAGTCAATTTGTATTACAAAAGTAAAAATGAATTACACAAACGCTGAAATGTGCGAAATGCATTACCTTTACGGAATGGCGAGCGGTAATTCCGCAGAAGCAAGACGGTTGTATCAAGAAAGACATCGTGATCGCCAAGTACCACATCATAACTTGTTCCAACGCCAACGACTATGGGAAAATGGAAGTTTTAAAAAGAATACTGCTGATAATGGGCGGCCTATGGAAGCTGCAAATGCTCAAGTTCAGCCAAGCCAAGCCAAGAGACTAAATTGAAGAAAATCCGATCACAAGTAGCAGAAAAATTGCTCACAACATTAACATACCTCACTCGATGGTTTAGAGAATTTTGAAAAGACAACTTTTGTATCCCTACCATATCCAAAGAGTATAAGCCTTTCAAAAATTGACCATGTTTTTCAACATAAAAGTAGATTTTTCTCAAAAACGGTCAACTTTAATACAAACTTTTTTTCAAATTTTTGGACGAGCGATCACATCCTAAAGTCCTGCGCATATATTATGAAACACCCTGTATATATTACCGACTATGCCAAAGCATTTGTCAGAATAAACCATAAAATTCTTCTACAAAACCTACACAACTATTTTTTGTCACTTTTTCGTTATGTTCTTGAAAGCAGAATCAAGTTGAACTTGTACGTTGAAATTCCCAAATAATGCAATTTTGATTATGAATATGAATCAAATCCATTACTCATGATCAGTAGGTACCGAGTAATACAGAAGTACACGCACAATACAGACACAAATGTCTATTAAAATGTATTTTTTAAATTTTCCCATGGCCCTGTTCAGTAGAAGATATCCGCAGTCTTTCACTACTTCACTTTACCGAACTTGAATTGCACTTTTATTAAGGCAAATATTAAATTTTATTAATAATTATAAACTACACTGGCGACACAAACACACGAAATTCACCAACCTCTATTACGCGAAAATATTGACTGATGGATGAAGAAGGGAGAGAGAGAGATAGAGATAGATCGGGCCACGTGCATCTTTTTTAGATGCAGTCAGCTCGACTTATTTCGCCAGTAAAATGTTAAACGCGAATTTGAACTGTCAACTTTTTAGCTGAGTGTTTAGCTGGGTACCAACATCTGATGTCAGCGCTGATTACTGCAGTTGGCATTTATTATAAAATATTCATTATTTCGTATTGATTACACCGGGTATTTATAAAAATGCGAATTTAATTATTGTTTGTTTCTGTTATCGCTTGTCATTAGGTAGTCATTAAAAACAAAATTATTGACCTAAAGACGGTAGTTCAAGACTCAGATTGCCGGATCGTTGATCACTGAATAGGTACGACTCGGTAATAATTTAACCTAGTTACTTCACTATTTATATAATGAAATGTGAATGGTTTATTTTTATCCGTTGAAGTTTTGTAACTTCAATATTAAATATTTTTGTATGTTGAAACTTAATGTTAATTGCATACTTAAAAAATAATTTATAACATTAATTACGTATTACAATAAGTAGGTATTATAGGAGAATATTTAAACTTGGCAACGTCTCGTCAGGTCAACATCTAGTTGAATTGCCGCCAGCAGTCAGTGACAGTTTGAAAAGAGGGTTTAAATAATTGTTTGAATATATATATTTAAATATGCAATCTAAACATTTTTTTAATCGCGTATTATACTTATTTTTCCCCATCTTCTCTTAAAATTAATGACATTATAACTGAATCGCCCTGTATATGGGTAGTTGTGTAACTTTTCGTCTCGCGGCGCCTCTCTCGATCTAAATGTAGGTAAAATCACGTTTTCTTCTCCAGTTAACTTAATTAACGAATTCAAAACACAACACCGCAAACCGGCGGCCATTAGTCCGTTAAAAGTAATTTGCATTTGCGGGGCTTCTCCGGCAACGAAATTTTACAAAACACACAGAGCGGGCTGCGAGCGAGGGGCGGCGCCGCGCCGCGATAACGCACACTTAATCGAGTTAACGCACACTTCTCGGCGAACTTTATAATGAGGTGTAACATGATTAGCGGTGACGTCACTCGGAACAATTGCCTCACCTAGGAGACTTGGAATAGTTCCCTGCGAAACAAGAAACGGCCCCCTTCGCCGCCCTCTCGGGCTGACATCGCCTTCTAGCTAGAAACTTTTCAAACGGAACTAAATTATAACGAAGTAACTTCAAAGTCCTCTCACCAACCCGTGGCATGCATGGGGAGCCGGCTGGAAACTGATCAAACATTGTTGATACAGCGATCGATACCGTCACGGGAGATGGCACAAAATACGCGTATGACCTCGTTTGTTTCGAAAATTACACGCATTTGCCCCGGCATCGATTTCCAGGCGCCTGCTGAATACATATTAGTAAGCAATTAAAATGGTGTACGAGTAAGGCAACAGGTACTCTTTCGTAAAGTGTTAGTCACGTACCGCATATTTCTAATGTTGGTTAAATTGGTTTTTATTCAATTATCATCCCCTTTCCACACATACAATACAATACAATATTTTGAATTACAACGTAAAATTATCTGTTTGGGTTTTCTATATCTTATCCTTAATGTACAAGGCGTGGAATTCTTAATGCAAAATATTAAAAATCTACACTTCTGACAGCAAATAAAGTAAAATAATATAGATCATCATGGGTCAATTATGAGAATTGAATTTTAAAAATATTTTATAAAAAATGCAAAAAAATAATGCTGGTCCTTGTCGCTCTGCGATAGATGCATCTGTAGAGTAATATGCAATGGAGACTATCAGATCAATGTTGCCAGATATGAATATTTTCTTCACATTAAAGAATTTTTACCGAAAATCTGACTTCTGTGAAGAAAAGATTTTTCCAAATCACAAGTCACAAGTTTTCGGTTTTTTATACATTTTTTATTCAATTTATAAAAAGATCAGTGTATTACGTTATTGTATTTATGGATTTACATTGTGCTGTATTTGTTTTGCTATTTTGATATGATTAACAGAATAGTGTATAACAGTGTTAATTACGTTAAGTAATTTCTTACGGAATTTAGGTTTGTTACAGAAAAAAAAACAGTTGTTTTAAGCGTTGCCAACTGCAATTAATTTTTATTGAATCTCTCTCTCTCTCTCTCTGGCCATGAAGAAACAATAAAAATGACTGTGATTTGTGATGTCGCTAAAGTTATACTAGATTTATATTAACAACTGGCCTAAATTTCCGTAAAAAATCCAGTTCAACATTTATTATGAAAACCCATTATCTCTTTATTAGTAGTTCGTTTTACAAATTTCCATAAAATTATATCATTTGGCAACACTGACTTGGTCTTTGGATAGGCAACCTTTAGGTTCATAGCTATCAAGCGGTAACATTTTGGGCCAAGGGGCGTACTAGGATTAATTTTTTCTCTACAAAATTAAAGTCCAATTTTCTTGACAAAACGTGAATATAAGATTTTTTATTCCGATTATTCTTAGGAATCCGTAGTTTATTTTTTTTACATTAAAAGCGCCCCATCAGGGTGGTATACAGGTACAGGAATAAGGCTCATATTTATTCTCTGATATTTAAAAAACTGGTAATAATAGTAATAGGTACAATTGTGATCTATGATTAATTTGTAATGTGATTTTAGTTTTCTGTTGATGTATTTTGTTTTTGTTTTCTTTTGTATTTGTTTATGTATTTAGTCTTACCCTACAAGCTGTTAACTGTCGTTTTGTATATTTTATTGGACTAATAGGCTTTGCCTCTGTCCTTGCTATTGTGTAATAATACTAATAATAATTGCTATTTTCTTCTATTCTTATTTCGTATGCCAATTATTATGAGGTGTTCAAACCAAAACATGTCAAAAACGATACAACTACCACAGCTGTACACTCTTATCGATATATCAACACCAAACTAAGTCGTTACAAATTTTCAGTTTTTGCTTTTGAACTTCATATGGATGCTCTGCCATAAGTACACACTAATTCACTCACTGTTCTATGTGACTTGGAAAACTTAATTCATAATATCAGTAGAAGAGTAAAAATAGCCAAAATATAGAGGTTTATCATTTTCTTCCTCATTGTCACTCTTGTAATTGTAAATGCCTGGAGCAACCCACAAAAAAAACATCAAAATTGCTTTGATTGAGCCACACCTGAGCTTAGGCGGCCAAAAATTTAACACTTCTTAATTTTGAAACATTATACCCTTTTATATAGCCTTGCACTATCGATTCCTTGCAGATTTCTAAATTAAGACCATAAGAAGAAAAATAACAATATCAATATCAATGTTAATGTTCCATAGTAGGTACGATTTGTTTGGGGAAGAATTACAATGTAGGTTTATCCTGCAAATCCATGTTGACATTGAAAGCAGTTAAAATGTTACTCAACGACAACAAAAAAACAGATTATTTTGGGCACTAATGCTCCATGGGCTAATTAATTAGCGCAATGCGAAAGGCTGTTTGCGAAAGATAATATATTCACAAGCAGAAAATATCCAAAATTATTTTATTAGATCAATTTGTAAAAAATATGGTGTGATTTATTTATGACGTCAGTCCCGGAATATAGTTTCAGCGAAACGCTTGAAGCACGCTAACGCATAGTGATGTTCGTCACTCTCATTCTAAGGAAGTCTGAACCTTCTCATTACTTCCCTGAACCTTGACATGGTACGAAAATAAATTACTCTGCGCTTAGTAGATGCAGAAATTGCTTCACACTATGAATACCACTATATGATTGGAAGTGTCTACTGCTCGAATTGAAATACGAAAACAGAATATAATATACAGGATGTTCCGAATATAAGTGACCATACTAAAAGAGCAGAGCTTGACTGACCAAAAGCAACAAAAAACGTATAAAAAAAATGTCAAACAAATACTTAGTTTTTCTACAAATACATTTTAAAAATAAAAATACAACTGGAATAAAATGCAAAAGTGTGTTACGAAACTAGAAACTAAAGTGAAGTTAAAGCTCCTCTAATGTCATTTGTCTTTTGTATCGGTATTAACAGTAGAAACAATTGAACTTTCTAATAAAATCCTTAAAACTAAACATATTGTAACATATGACAACATTGCTATCTATCACCTGCTGTTCTTAACCTAAATGTATTATTAGTCATAGTAGCACTGTGGATAGTGCGTTTCGTTCGGCTGTACCCAGTGCTTGCTTGATATTTGTGAGTATCCATAAACAAAAATAGAACAATATTTGTATTGCTTTTCGCAAGCAATTTGTCATTTTGAACAGTTGTAATGATTTCATATTTTATTCTGTGTTGCAAAGCTCCAAGAAAACCATTCACACATATCTGTTACCGTTGGTCAGAGAAAAATATTGTTAAGGCAAATATGTTTTGTTAACAACTTATCATGCAGCAAAAAAAAAGGCAGTCCGATCTCTCTGTAGAAGGAAACACCTGTGAATGAAAATTATAAAATTATTAAAGGTTAAAGTTTAAAAATGAGGAATACAAGCGTGTTCTACAAGCTCTATGACAAACTTTGATAATATAAGTATATTGTTTAGAAGTTATAAGCATTTTAAAAAATTTAATTTTATATTTCAATCAAAGTAGCCTGATAAAAAAAATTGTTGCTATAACAATGATTATTATGTTGTTTAAGTAACCAGCTACAAAATTCTAATCACTGAGACTTGTACATTTTGACGACGAAACGTATGTAACATTTCTCTGTTCAATACACACCATACAAAATACAGTGATAAATGAAGATTATTTGCTATACGTCGAACACTAATTGAAAGTAGTCAATGACAGCATCTCATATCATTATATTTTCGTCATTTTGTACATTCACCTCAGTAGGACGCCTTTTTTGGAGCGGGGTTATCTTCTTCTCTAGTCTACGAAATGCTGCACTGCAGATTGAGTGGGCAAGTTGATGTCTATTTGGGTATCTTCGTCGGTATTCTCGAACCGCTTTTCTGGAGTTTGCATTGAAACTCATATAACAAGACAATATCTGCATAATCTTCACATAAATAAATGAATTTTTTATTTAGCACTTTAACACTAAGCCAAGTGTTTATATAAGAAAACATGTTTGACATTAACCCAGCTACGATCTCCCAAAGTTTGTCATAGAGTTTGTAAAACACCCTGTTTATTAATAAACTGTTAAAATTAGTTTTGGATACATTTAATAGCATTACTCAATTTTGCTTTTTCGCAAATCATTTCTTGCTCTTGGTATTACTTTCACAGATAGTATTCCGCAGGAAGAAAAGCAACTAAAGTAGTAACGACTTTTCATGGGGGCTGGTTTTGACTCCCCAAAACTTCGTTAGAGTAGCTATAGTATATTATACATATATAATATGAAATTAATGTTATTTTTCTTATTTATATCTATTTTAGTACGTCACTTCGTATAAGAATTTAATATTATCTAATTATCTTTATGTAAATTCGTGGAATAGTAAATCGATAAACTTTGCGCTTCAATTGAAACAAAATATAATTCATTTTCTGACATTTTCTGACGCAGTTAACCGAATTGTAGTTGTGCTTTGATTTCACCGGAACCGAAGATAAGTTAATAAATAACGAATTTTACCTTGAACATGCCATTACGAGTTTAATTTGCGCCATAATTGGCTTTTCCTTGGCCATAAAGCAAAATTTAAACAACGGATGTTGCCATGGCTTTCAGGAAATGATTTAATTAAAACAAAGATCGGCGGTAATGGCCCAGGCGCTCAAGTTGGAACTCTTAGCAGATGCATTTAGCGACGCTGGTGCACTGGTATCGGCAGATACTTTGTGTTGCCTGCGAGCTTCTTCCTCTCTTTTACATTTATATACATTGTATAAGAATTAGTATATGGATTCAGGAAAAATGTCGCGTATTGAAAAATAGTGGGTATACTGTTATATTAGGATTAAAAGCGTCACTTCTGTGGCTAACAAATTTTGCGAGGCAAAAGCAATTTCAATACGAATAAATTTTCTACAAATCAAATCCTCCATTTAATTATTAATTTGTGCTTTGAAATTATTCAAACCAAATTTGGATAATAAAGACAAATAAGTAAATAGGATATATCGATGTAATCATGGATACTTTGTCAAACATTAGTCGCTATATTGCTAACTGAGTTCAGTTGTGATTGTTTGTGGTTCAATTTGCTGAAATCTTAGCTCCTAGGATTAAAAGTTTTGTTGCTAAGATTTTTTCTAGTAAGTAAGGAAAATGTTAAACTTAGAGACTCCTGATAGTAAAAAAAATGTCATAGTTTTGTGACGGTTTGGAGAAAAATATATTTACTTTTATACTTCAACCTCCTTGAACTTATGTACTCTTCATTCAATAATAATTCATGTTTTTTGCCTTCGCATGTTGTTATATATAAGTTCCTCATTTTTTTAAGATGGCGAATGAAGTGTGCGAATGTTGCATAACATTGCTATATGACGTTGACAAATATGATAATGTATAGGAGCGAGAATAGAAAGATGGCATATTAAATGCTATATAAGTAAGAATATCAGAACAATCAATAATAATCATATTATTAAGCAGCTAAGACAAAAATAACAGTGAAAAATACGTGTGTCAAGATATCAGATCATTTGAATCTACTCAATAGGTAACATTGAAGAATGCCTCTTTGATTTTCTATAAGCTTTTCAACGAGCCCCCTCATGTCTTATGTTTCCATTTGAAAAAAAGTAGGGTAGCTGGGGATAAGAGGGTTGAAGAAAAATTAATTATTATAGAACCGAAAGATGGGAAAAAATCAAGATCAGTTAACGTGTTTCGGCGTTTTAAAAAAAATCACTCATTCCAAAAATATGAACTTTATTCCGTACTTCCCTGAATGACACGTCATTGCAACATTTCGCGTATCACTTTTTTGTTTTCTCAAAAATGTATTCGCTTAGATTTAATAACATTTACAAAATTTGTGAAAATTCACTTATTACGGAAGAAGTTTTTTGTATAGGCAAGTTGTGGATTATCTGAAAATTTTCTGATAATTACAAAGCCCAAAATAAAAGTTTCATTACGAATACAATATCTATCCTATTTCTCTTTGAGTAGTAAATTAAGGTAAATTGCAGAATGCTGAAAACTTTGGAGGAATAAATGCATAGAGATAAATGTTTTTACATTTATAATTCCAATTTTTCAGCAGTGAATAATTATTAATATGGAGATCCGGCACTTACAATAAATATCCGGAAAAATTAAATCCCCGGTATGCACAGTAGTTTTATAAATTGTAGTCTCAATTAAAATAGGTAGATATTTTATCACGACTATAAAGTAATTTCGCGCAAGTTCCCTTTTACCAATTTATCTTGCTTGATTAGTTTTTCTTGGATTAATTGCTTCAATTGTTTTTCTCATTTTACCTCTGCATATTCGTCTTGGCCAAATTTCACTTTAAAAGCACTTTTACTTACAACGACTTTTATGCGAGTAATTTTCTTCTAGATTGTTTTCCTGTCTTTCTCTCCAAGAATTTACAAGCGCTACGACCGTAATTAAATACAGCAGAAACAAACAAAACTATCTTGAATTGAATTTATTACGAAAATCATTACGTTTAGTTTTTAACTTCCCCGACATTTGCTACCTTCTCTTCTCCCTTTTGCTTTATTTCCGTAAAAGTTGGATGGCACATCAGATAATTTTAAATGGTTTTTGAAGTAACAAACGCATACTTACCTAAATTTGCCCCTAACATTCAAATAATTACACAGTGTATGACAAATTTTATCCTGATAATTTTGTGAGTAGGTAGAACAGGTAAAAATAGCGATTTATTTTATTGCGTGGTTATACAGGGTCGTCCGTTTTCCGTAAAAAATTTAGGGTGAATCAAATTACAAAAAAGTTCATAGATATTAAGATAAATCAAAGAGATCCAAGATATCTGCTGTTATTGCTGAAATATTGTAATAATACTGAAAGTAGGTAGCGATTTTAGAAAATACCATCTAACATTATTATTTCTCAATAAAAAGAGCTGAAATTTTGTACAGAAGGATAAGAATATACAATAAATCGATTTTCGTGGAAATTTTATCTTATGGATGCCATATTGGATCTTGACAGTAATAGAAGTAATGAATAACCCATATAATTTAGAAACACAGTAATTTAAATAAAAAATCTAGGTGTTCAGCAACGGCAAAGGATATCTTGGATCGGCTTTATTCATCAAAAGACGCAATTTTTTTCTAATTTAAACCACCCTGTATATTTCACAGTTTCCGAGACGTCAGTTATGAGCCATGAAAAAATTGAAGTTGCATTACGAAACATTATTTTCTCAACTTTAAAACGATTCAACTTTTTCGATCTCTAATTATTTATGTGTAATATATTACTGAAATGTAGGTAGACAAATTCATACACGATGTTATTTTTGACTATGTAAATTATAGTTTTCAATATAATATTCTCTTTTTAATTTTTCTCTTGTAAAATTTGGGTATCTATTTTGAATTTTGAATAAAACAGAGAGATCTTCATTTATCATCTATCACCATTTAACAAATACATCAAATAAAGTCAAAAGGAATAAAATATAATTTTTCAAATTTAATTTCTATCCGGATATCCCCAGAAGTATTCAGAATTTCTCCAATTTTTAAACGACATTTAATTAACCACCAAATTACGCAACTTTGCCAACTAATTTAAGAATGTTTGTATCTCTTACAGTTTATAAGATCCTAATGGTAACTCTAGAATTTGTGACAGGCTGTATACAGAACTATCATCAAATTTTCAAAATGTTTTAAAAAATAAATTTTCCAGATTTATATGCCAACAATACAGATTTTTTCAATCACTCTGTATCGGAATATAGTTTTAGGATACATGTTGATACAATTTTATTTTCTTAAAATATGGCAAAGAATTACACCCTGTAGTTACAGACTGTACTTAGGAAGCACTGTATAATAAACAATAATGTCCAACTATACTTAAATATATGTGTTCGATTGTCAAATACGGATCAATCTGATTAATCTTGTCTTATTAACAAGTATAACTGAAAGTTTAGAATGCTTTGAACCTGGCAACCAAACTCAGCTAATATTTTGTTCGGTACAATTTGCACTGCAAAAAATCTTCAGGTACATAAAATAGTAGCAGTATTTTACTATTTATTTTAATAGTCAATCTTTTTTGATGAAGCAAAAACTGCCAAACCGCTTCAGCAGTCAGTTTGTGTCGTCGAGAATAGCAAGCGCGTTGTATGTCTGTACAATACTATTAAATTTTTTAAATTATCACATTGTAAAGTGTATTTTCATGTCAATAATAATATTTATATCATTCCGGGCTTTAATGTAATAGTGGATATGTGTGTGACATTTTTATTCAACTATTAACTTGATCAACTAATGAATTTGAGAATATTTATACCTGGTAGGTAAGATACCTGGTTGTATGCTGTGCATGTGTTTAGTGTTAGGAGAACTATTAACTTTCTCATTGTAAGATATTTTGTTTTTAGGTGAAATAAAATTTATAAAATTCACCCCTATTAGCTAAAATGGATTATTTGTTAATATTTCAGTGGCAGTCATACCCAATTAAACTAAAAATTGTATATATTACAATTCTTTGACTTATTTCATAATTTTTCAAAATCTGAAGGATTGTTTACTTCGTAAAAATATTCGTCTAGTGAATATTTCTAAGATTACCTACTTTACATATATAAGTAACATATTAAGATAATATCTAAAAGATGGCTCGCTGTAAACAACTGCCAACTTAAGTTATATATTTTGGTAAGGAACATATTGCCATTTAAACAAAATAAATATTGCGCAATTCATATATACACAAATACACGTAAATAAAATGTTTTTAAGATATATTTAGCGCCACTGTTGTAAATGAATTCAACATGTATGATATGAAATATTATAGTATAAACATGGCAAATGAATGATGAATTAAATTTGCAATTAAAATTAGGACCTGGTAAAAAGTTTCCTCCACCATTAGCAAATTAACTAAGACCAACCCGACTACACTAATAGTAGTATTTGGTACAATAAAGTCCATTACTGAACAGGACTGGCTGAAAGCAGCCTATTAACTGAAAGTGTACAGTCCCTAATGCAGTTAGTGCACTGTAGCTCGTTGCCTCGCTTTTTATAGAAAATTCAGTTACATTATCTGTTCAGCACACAGTCTAACATTACCCAGACCTTTGAGATATAGGACTTTCTAATGCCGTCTCTTCGCTTAATAAAAATCAAAGCGTCTAACGTTTTACTCATCGATTCTCTTTTTGTAATAAGATTTTGCGGTGGTAAATGTACTGTATGTAATTAATGGCTGTATAGGGTGTCAAATATAACAAATCTTAAGTTGATAATAAGGTAATAATAAAATCCTGTAGAACGGTGGAATTTTTCAACGTGAAATAAAACACCTACACTGCGTACTCATGGTCTCTTCTGCCGGATTAGACAGATCGAAACAGATAGGATTATTCGTCAGGTACCTCACCTTTAGCATAATGATGAGAGCTAATAAGCTCGAAAAAGGTACATATCTGGTGGGCTGGTGACGAGCTGTTTGCTATAGATGTTCCAGGTGTAATTTCATGCTGGTCGGGGCATTAGCCTGCACAGTAGGTGTTTCCTGGAATTCCGTGTTTGCACAATATCGTTTCTTACCGAACGCGATAAAGGTCGACAGTTTTCATTGGTGTCTACTGCATGTAGAAAGCTTCGTGTCTGTGGCTTTTCTGTCAAGCATGGAGTAGCGAATGGTCGATAGCTTAAAGTCACCACTTGCATGTTTTGTCCGTTTCTAGCACCGTGTATAACACATGGCACTAGAAAAGAATGCAACAATTTTTATATACAGGGACATTAAGATCAAAAATAGAATACAGTTTGAGAAATGGTGAGATATAACTGGTCTGCTACTTCCTGCTCGGCCTAAGCGGCTCGACTTGCAGGAAGCGACCGACATTGCAGTCGGTACTTGACCGCAGACCTCTCGCCCTGGACAACGCGCCATTAAATCTATAAATGATACTGCAGGAAACAATTATTCCGCGGGCTTCATTTATAGAATATGTTTTATTGCAGAAGCTTTCATATACCACAATGACATCTCTAAATCCATCAAGAAATGACCAGTTCACATTATACAGGGTGATTGGGGCTGCACATTTATTTTGACGTTTGAGATTTAAACGCTTATTTTATAACATGTGCGTTCGTTTAGTCGGTATTGTACACCCATAATTTCGTATGCCTGCCATATTTAGTCATCGAGAATATGCTGATATTAATTTTATTTATGGTACTGTAACGGTATCGCTGAATATCGATGTCGCTTCCCGAACAAAAGAGTTCCGGACAGTCTTCAACAATGCACGTGAAACTGGAATGTTTCCCAGTGTGAGAATTACATCTGAGAGACAAGCTGGTTCTGGTCTAGCAGTGGAAGAAGAAATTCTAAATATGGTAGAACGTAGCCCAGGTGTAAGTACAAGGCGCATTGCAACCCGCCTCCAAATTAATCAAAGTAGGGCATGGAAAATCATTCACAAAAATTGTTTAAAACCTTTCCATATTCAGCGCGTCCCAAATCTTCAGGATGGCAATAATGATTTGCGGTTGTTTTTTTGCAATTGGATAAACGCAAACCATACACATTACAAATATATTTTGTTTACTGATGATGCTCAATTCACTTGTGATGGAGTGAAGTGTTACAATGGACATCGTTGGTCAAATGAAAATCCGTAAGCCATGGTGGAAAGTAATTTTCAGCATCGGTTCAACATTAGCGTGTGATGTGGTATGGTTAATGATCAATTACTTGACCCAGTTGTGCTAGATGGTCGTCTTACTAGATAGAATTTTAGAAAATAATTTGACAGATGTACTGGACGATTTCCATTGGATATCAAGCAAAACATGTACTTTCAGCATGATGGTGCTTCTGCAACGGCAAAGGATAAGGATAGTAGGCTGGATTGACCTCGGTTTCTAAAACTGGCCACCAAGGTCACCAGATTTGAATCCCCTTGATTACTGCCTTTGGAGATGGTTTAAATCATTAGGACATGCAACAAAAGTGAGCACAAGAGAGGCGTTATTCGATCGGATTGTCAATTATGCAGCACTCATAAGAGGAAATCACCATCCCATAACGAGATACCCGTGCAATCCACAAACGAATTGATGCATGCATCGAGGCGGACGGTGGTATATTTGAAAATTTAATTTCAGTTTATTAGATCTTTAATGAATGTTATAATTTATAATCTCTACAGAATAAACACTTTTACTGACGCATTACAGTAATTAAAAATATTTTCATTGTTGATATTCAACCATATGTTTATTAGGCTTTATTGTTCACTTTTACCCCCTGAACACTCCTTTGGAATATTGGGGAATATTCTCTTACACAATCTTAAATTGATAATTAAAATTAAAAGTCAGAAAATTCACGGAGACTACCTGGTGTTTTAAGGCTTTTTATTATTGATTTTCAAAGGAAATTTATTTGAAAGAGCCATGAGGGTTATCGAAAAGCGGTTTTGTCCTATAATACGGGCAGGAAGAGTGACTATGGGTCCCAATCAATTTACTTCCGATATGAGACGTGATTACAGGAACCATTTATATTGTAACTAGTTTAGAGCTCTTATATATTTCCATAAGAGAAAATTAAATCTTTTGCTACTCCTTATGCATCAAAGAGAATACTTCAAAGTAGACTCCAGACGTTATTCAAAATTTTTGTTGATGTCATGCATAAAATAAATTACTCTTTAAGTCTATAGAAATACCTAGTCGTGTTCTTAGGTCTATATTAAACCTTACTCTGCGACTCTCAATAATTCTTCTTCTTACCTGAGATAATTTTTATTCGTTTTTTCCGTAGCAAATATGATTTTCCTGCAAGCGTATGCTTTAGAGCATATTATATTACGAATCATTTGCATCTGTAAAACATATCTTAGATCATGAAAATCATTATACTGTGGAGGAGACATTCATTATTTAAGTAAATTATTGATTGCACCTTAGTACCTTGGAAATGAATGTGATTCTATATCTAATAACTTATATAGTGTGTGCACACGGAAAAAATCTAATGTACTTAAAATTTTAAACTTCATTCATTCAAGTGTATGTGTATTAATTTAGAAATAAAATATATGTGATATAAATATTTACATATTCTTGACATCCAAGCATATTTATAGATATTCAACACTTCTTTAGATATTCAACACTTTTCTTTTTTAAAATGACACTAAATTTAAGATTTATATTTTGTTAAAATATGAATAAAATATTATTAATTATAGAATAGGGTATTCTTCCTTAAATTATAGGTGTTTAGATATGCACGAATTAAAATTTATTTCGAAATAAATTTCATATTGTAAAATTTAAAATGCGGCTACAGTGCAAAATAATAATATTTATAGATAATATTAATACGCCACGTGTCCAAAAGATATAGTTCTAGTTGCATCACATCTACTCAGGTTCTCTTCAGTCGAATAAGTCGTCGGTTGCCTCGTCTCCTACGAGCTGATAAGCTTAAAAGCGGCATATCTTTGGTGTGCCGCTAATGGATGACTTTGACAGTTTGCTACAAGACTTTATTTCCTTATATAAATAATTAAATACCATTGAGACTGAGTGAGTAGTATTTAATATAATTATGTATATAAGGCGGGTCCAGTAGTGACTACTCTAGAAAGGAATATAATTTAGCAAGAATACTGACAAACTAATTAAGTACTTTAGTTTTATTTTTTCTTAATGCAATGTTATTATTTACTTTATTCAAGTTATTTAATATTATTTCAAATATTTGCAGTAATTTAAGTCACCTAAAACTTCAAATAAATATTTTCAAAAAAGTATTACTATACTTGAGGAATAGTGAAATAAGTATATTAATTTTGATGTTAGTATAGTTTTATTTCCGTGTTCTCTGTAAAACAGGACCTTGCGCAAGGCAACGCATGCAGTTAGCGACCGGTACGGCGGCAAAAGCTAATAAAAAAGATATAAAATTTAAAGAATTTCCCAAAGATAGAAAGTATTAATTATCAAAATTAATTTGTGGTTTTAATTATTAAAATAATTTGACTTACCTAATCTTACAACAACTGTTCAAAATTTTGTCCATCAACGTACATTTCAGCCCATCTTACCCAGTTCAGTAACTAACACAAATGTTTCTGGTTCTTGTCTGTTTTGAACTCTTAAGTTATTGGCATAATTAAGCCTTGTTCCTTGTACTTATCGAGCGATTTGACTGGTCGGGAATTATCATCAACTATTTCTAAAATGTGTTTTTCCTGCTGTAATACGCCGTGGACTCTCTAGACTTCCATCTCTTCCACGATTCGGTTTCAAATTTCCTGTGTCACTCTCGCGTTGCACTACTGCAGTAAAAGTTGCTGCATTTGGCACATGTCTACCGGGAAATCGTTCTGCTTACAGGCGTGAAACTGCTAAAGCATTTTGTCTTACTTCACCATAAATTAAAACATTTTTGATAAGTTGATACTGCATTCTGATTTCAGGATTCGGAATCGCCTACATTTCGATGACGTTAAAGACTAAAGTAGCCCAGCGATGTAAAGGTTGAAAATACTACTACTTCAATAATTTTTTTTCTTGAAAAGTATACCCAACAAACAATTAAAGTTAAAATTACGTTAAGTTGACCTCTGAATTGATCAACAACTTTTCATGACCAATTCCGAATAAGGAAAGTTTACCTATATTCGTTGGCCTTTTTCCTTATGTGGGGAAAAAAACTAAAGTAATATGGAAGTTAATAATTGGTCGGCAAGAATTTTATTCCAATAAGATAATTGGACCTAAATGAAATACGGACCAATTTTATGTTAAAAGACATTATTACCAAAATATACCCTAATTATGCCCTTTATATGACATACTTTTGCCTGAGAGAGACAACATTATATGTTTGATTTTATACATTCTAATAGCGAACAGGGATAGGAAGAAAAAGAAAGACTATAAGTCAGGCTACTAAACTACAAGTATAGTAGGAGTTAGTATATTTATAGATATTTAGATTTTAATATAATAAAGTCTGTATTTTTGGTTTCCATTAATCAAATTGTACAACCCAGGAAATTTTTTCGTATAATGTCATGACCAAACTTTCATAAAAATAACGCGCCTTATAAATACATTTTTACTATTGCTTTTTAATAATATTACTATACTGGAAAATAACCTAAAATAAAAACTGAATGTACTTCGTGATAAAATGTGTTTAATAATCTTTCGTCATAAATTTATTAACTAATATTATCTGTATTAACATAATTTTAAAGAGTAATCAATTAGAAATAATGAAAAAAACATTTAGTGTTTATTACAACATGGCCACTCAAATAAAATCAACTTTGAAGTCAATTTGTCTGTAAATTTTAACCTATAGGGCAAATTACCTATGCTAATGTTGACGTCACAGGAAAGTATTAACTTTGTGGTTGAGATTTCCTCCAAATGAAGATATTTTATGGTAATTTATTACCAATTAAATTATTACTAGGTACCTACATATAAAATTCTACTTTTGGATTTATTTGTGATTGAAAATTCAAATTAAAGCCAATAATATTATGTATGCGTAATAACAAAAACAAAATAAATATTTTCGATCGGAATTTAATTCGAATTTCAATTCACGTGCACTACTGAATTCATCTGACACGATAACAGTTATAAGAATACTTATATATGAAGTGTTTATCGATATATTATCATTAGATTGATTTACATAATATGCAGTGTTGGCTTAAATTCGTTTTTTACAACTCTGTAATATTATGTAGGGCTTGGTTTTCACTGCAGATCACCAAAACACAAAACAATTTCTACGCGCTATTATATGAAAATCTGTCGGAATACATATAACAAGAAGCTGGTTTCCTAAAAAGCTTTTATACGACACACTTACGTCGAAGTATTATTAACAAATGGTTAAATATTCTTTAGAAATTATCAACAAAGTTGAAAATAGGTTGATATTGTAATAAAAATAGAACTTAACCAATTGAAGGATTTAATAGGGCAAAATAACTAGTTATTACCTTATTTTTAAGTACTAGTTGAAGACAAAATAAGTTTTACAATTTCGTAATAAATACGTAAAAATTTACCTATTGCAATAATTTAAAAAATCCTTGGATATTGAAGACAGATTTCAAGCCGAAATTAAGTAAATTATAACTTCGTCTTACACGTTATTGGAATGTTAGCATTTGAAAACATAAAATAGGTAAACAATATGTAATTTCGAATTGTATAAATTGACATATATTTCATTTTACTTACAAGTCATTATATTACTCTTAATTAACAAATTTTTGACTAAAATTTTGATATTATAAGATTTTGTAACATTGAAGACTATTTTTATGGAGGAAAGTAGTAAATCTTGATCAATAAGAATTATTTTTCTTGTGTAGTAGTCTATTAGGCTTAAATGTTAGTTGGGTAAGTAAGGATAGTACAAAATATTTTTTATGTATTCACTCCATTCTTTATGACTCTTCCCAAAATTGTTTAGATAAGTTGTGAATAACCCTGTATAGTAATATGTAACAAGGAAGTTACTAATACTTTATTATATACAAAAGTGGAGTCTTTATTCAGAAGATAAAACTATTTTTTAAGACAATAATGAACACAGAATTTTGCTGCCAATTATTTCAATAAAGACTTTATTATTCGTATCGCTAATGCGCCAATGTTGTTTCTTACATTCTGCGCTTAACAACTACATGAATACAAATTGATGAATTCCTTTGTCAGCGCTTACATGAAAAATTCATACAAAGGGTCATTTTAATACCTCTATTATAGTTATTATTCTATGGTTGTCTAAAATTTAACTATGACAATATAATGTTTATTACGGGCTTTACTGTTAGCGATATCGTTCCAATTATAATAATTTCCGATCAATTCGTTTTAATGGTCTATCAGAAGAATAATAGGTCGAATGTAATGGTGTATAATGTAAGCACTTAGGGCCTGATTTGAAATGGTTTCGATTCCAGTCTAAATTCGAGACGTGTTTGCAGCATTTATTATCATTAAAATAACAATTCAGGCATTTCTACTCTTGTAATGCAATAGGGTTCTTCAAATGGTATTTTCTTTAATCTATTTGTCCCTTTTGACAAAAAATGAATCCATTATAAGTTGATTTAGTAGCCCAAAATTCTAGTCAACCTGATCAAAAATGAGATAGGAAACATTAATTATAATAATTAGATGAGCTATCAAATTTAATATTATATTAATTTTTCAGGTGGTATGTTTTTAAAGTATTTCAGTTTCATCTTAGTAGATGTAAATTTAGAACGTATAATTTATTACATATTTAAGAACTGAATTTAAGATTTATCAATTTCAGGATTTCATTCTAGAAAACCCGATTAGAAAGCGTATTAAATGATTATTTACAATATTATCATAATCAATTTTGGGATAAAACTCATAGTATAAGAATAAACTGCCTGCCTTGTCAGGAGCACAAATAACTGTGTAGGAAGATTTTTTTAGTAGAATTTGTCCATCCGTCCTCTTAAATATGAATTATCCAATTTTTTTTATAAAAGTGTATTGTCACGGAATTTGCCCCACTCACACCCAAACCGACGACTGTGGTATCGCGAAATGCTAAAATTGCCCCGATCGCCCCTACACGATTCTGTTAAACAAAAAAAAAACCGTGGATCGAGACGGGACCAGAAAATTGGGGAATCGACGAGAAGCATTCGAGTCGTTCGGGAAGATGAATCTAGAGATACTAGAATATACCTGGAATATTCGTCTATAAAAGAAAAATAAACGGCCGATTAAGTTAGTCTTGTATAAGTCTTGTATTACAGTGTTGAATTGAAGTGTTTAGTTGCAGATATCAAAGTGATTTAGATAGCGATTAATTAAATAAGTGTTTAGTTGAGTTCTAATTAGTGTTCAGTAGTGTACTGAGTATAGTTAATAAAGAAGTAGTTAATTAACGGATTGTTTTTTTTTTCTGGAAGTAGTAAAATTCGGATAAGGAAATCCGTGACAGTATTGTTTATCCATCATCTAAAAATGTATTGTAATGTAGATATTTCATTCACATTAAAGAACATACTGAATTTTTTTGCTGAAACTATTATATACATAATTATTCTGGAAACATATTCCTTGGTTTTTGCAAATATTTGTTGGTATACGTATATCTGTGTGAAAATAAATATTTTTAGCTCAAATTTTAGTTACAGTAAATAAATAAAGACAAATATGTTGTTTCAAATGAATATTGTATTGTTTGGAAACATAGGTAACGACGTAATTTTGATCACATCTTTGAAACATCTAAGCAACGTACCGTTTCAGTTTATGAATTGTATAACATTTAAATTGATATAAGCTGCAAGTACACACGTAAGAAAATATAATCTTATACTTACTGTTTTACGAATATCCCATAAAAAGTCCTTATTAATGGACCGTACATGTTTATCTACCATACGTTAATAACACAACTAAAATGTATTAGGTTAGAGGTTAGAATGATGTGCCTCTGCACATGTGTAACAGAAATCACTTCAAAATTTCATAATAAATTGAATAAAAGTAAACAGTTCCTTTGTAGTACATTGTATTACCACATAGAAATTTCTACCTATTTTTATCAGTGTACCTGCCGCTATAATAAAAAATATGTATTTCGAAAATAATACGGCAATAAATTGAATTGTATAACCTGAAAATTATAAAACTGTTTTACTGGTTGGAACTTTTATTGAGCACGTCATGTACTCGAAAGTACTCTTGTTTCAAATATAGCACCCTGAATACTCATCAATTTTTGGATTCCTCGTGTAATTTTGAACATATTTCATGTAACCTTCACTACAGTTTATTTAATTTAATTTATTCATATACAATTTATTCTGACGATTTTGGTGTGCATCAAATTCGAAGCGGAGAAGCAGCAGCGACTGTGCAATTAAGTACATTACCGCCGTTATTAATTTTTCACGTCTTTCATTTCATTACATATCATGCTCGCGGATAGCTGTACTGGGCTTTGTTCCCCGTGCAACAGGTGAAACTATTGGCTGCCCCCAAGAGAACGTTTTGCAGACGGCTTCGCAATGCATAAATGATGACATTCTATAATGGTCACGCGCCTAAGGTATATTTCGTGGTCTCTTGATGACCGCTGTGTGCCCTTAGCTGTAAAGAACACCTAGAAATATCTCATCAACATTTCAGCGCTTGGAAGACATGTGATATGGCCCTATAATATCTAAAAGTAATTTGATTTATGACACTTTTCTACTTTCCTCGACGTTCATTAAAAATAAATCAATTTATAAGGCGAAATATGTCTTGCCGGAATTATAGTTCATGATATTTTTATACCACATATAACAATAATATACTCCTTTAATATCACGGTTCTGGAAATAATTTAGTGGGCGTCTTCAATTTTATATGTGCGACCGAATTCCGTCCAACGAAGTATTTTATTAATGTTAACGGCTAATAAGATTGTTTTTCTCTCTAAAATATATGAATTTACTATATAAATACATTATTAATTTCATATTCATTCGATGTTATATATAGGATGTACGGAAATAAATGCAACATAGAACATGAGTAGATCCCTGACGATAAAATAATGCGATGTTGCCAAACTTACCTTGGTCAAAAGTTGATAATTAAAAAGATACAGGATGTCAAAGTTAAAATTTCATTTTCGATATTCGTAAATAACTTTTTAAGAAATCCAAATATTTGCATACATTTTGGAGAACGGGGATTTTTTGGGGCAGGAAATTCAAATTTGTTTCTAATTTTGACGCCTCTAGTAGAGGATGCTACTTATGATACATCATGCTTCTTTTAAACGACAGAACTATTTTTCGGCTTAGTCATCTGACTATTGAAGCAGTCGGTTATTTTACCTTTTTTATCTGAAAAAGGCATACCTTGTTGAAGTCGTTAGGAGTAACCGTTTGTGAAATAATCCTATTTGAAATATTGTGCACTGAGTAGAAACTGTTTTGGTTTCATGTAAAAAGCCTTTTCCGCTGAAAATACACCAAAATATTACTGAAAAAGTTATTCAGACTGGTAAATTTTGATGGCGTGTAAAATTACAAGAAGATCGGCATGATAAGTAATGCTCTGTAAATTTAACCTCAAATTGATTAAAAAATCAATTTAAAAAGCTATTTATGATATATGTGTTAAAAGTAAGATTTTATTTTATGAGTGAAGATGATTAAAAAACCAGCGTAGCGAGTTTTTTAACTTCACGAACAAAATAAAATCACTTTTAACACGTATATCATACACTATTTTTTCTACAAAACAATCGGAAGAACTTTAAACTCAATAAAAATAAGAAATCAAAAAATATCAGACAGATTGCAATGTTTATGAACCAAAATTTTCATAGCAACCAGTGCTGTTGTTAGTTACGGAAAAAACGCAAAAATATTGACAGCATTTTCTAGTAATATTATAAGTATAATGAATAATCTTGATAATAAGCGTAACGAATCCATCCCTGCTGAAATCGAAGAAGCCGCCAGTCGAGCAACATTGGAATTATTGCCGGCGAAATCAAAGGAACAGTACGAAATCGCTTATAGACGCTTTTCGGAATGGTGCAACATTAAAAAGGTCCCTGGGAAATGTAACGAAAGTGTTTTATTGGCATATTTTGAGGAAAGAGCCAAGATATGGAAATCGTCAACGCTGTGGTCAAATTATTCCATGATCAAAACTATGTTAAAAATAAAGCAAGATCAAGATATAAGCAAACATTATAAACTTATTGCTTTTTTAAAACGGAAGAGTGAAGGATATCAAGCAAAAGAGTCAAAAGTTTTGACGAAGACGCATATCGACAAATTTCTCACAGAAGCAGAAGACGAAAAGTATCTGATGATGAAAGTCGCAGCAATAGTGAGTGTCTTCGGGGCGTGTCGCCGGGAGGAATTGTATCAGATGACCATCTATAATATCGAATATTTGGGCACTTCGGTTGTTGTGACCATACCAGATACTAAAACGAAAGTGCCTCCGACTTTCAGTGTTGTTGGTGAATTCTATTTAAATTTTTTTAGAAAGTATATGGCACTCCGGCCACCCAACGCTGACCATAGACGACTTTTTCTTAAATATATGAAGAATAAATGTGTGAAGAATCCAGTCGGAATTAACATGTTTGATAAAATGCCTGCCGACATTGCATAGTTCTTGAATCTACCAAATCCTCAACGCTACACCGGACACTGTTTTCGTCGTTCATCGGCGACATTGTTAGCAGATTCTGGTGCAAATCTTACTACCATCAAGCGACATGGAGGATGGAAATCTTCGAAGGTAGCTGAAGGCTACATTGAAAATTCACTGGAACAGAAGAAGGAAATTGCGTGCCAAATACTTCCTACTGCTGCAACTACTAGCAAGACCACCAGTACTACCAGCAGTATTTCTACAGAAAATAGATGTGTCACACATGTTGACAGTAAAACCAACTTAAGTATGATGACTCCGCAGGGAATTACAATTTCAAATTATTCTAATTTTACTATAAATGTTAATAGTAATAACTAGTTAAGATGTTCGTTTGTACTTATTTAAAATAAAAAGTTGTTCATGTGTTTGTTAAAACGTTTAATTAATTTTCAAAACAAAATTTAAATAAACTTGGATTTACTTTTAACACTTGTGTTAAAAGTAACTTACTTTTAACACGCGTGTCAAAAATGACATTTTTAATATCAAAAATGAAACAAGAAAAGTACTTTCTCAGGCCTATAACTTCTTAATTGTACTGAGGTAAATTGATTTAGTTCACAATATTTTTGTCCAAGGAAGCTTGACTTAAATTATGGCTAAACAATTATTTATCAGGTTGTCATGCAGACAGTTATTTTATAAGTTTGTATCACTGGCGCCTCCGCCATAACTTTTAAAACAGAAACAAATTTGTACATAATATCCCTATGATATTGATAACAATGTGCGAGATAATTTTATGGCAACCTACAACATGTCGCTTTAGACTAATATTTTGCCCGACACCGAAATCCTGTTACCAAGGAACGCGCTTGATACATTTGTCAATAGCAGAGTTATATTGGGACAAAAAAATTTTTGACATAACAATCAAGTTGCACATGAAACAACAATACACAACAAAACAACTCTTTATTTATTAAAAATATAGTTGGTAAAGACAGTTATTAAAATTTTAACAACATTAGATTCTTGATCAATGTTTAAGTATGGTTTTATAGAATTTGGATTCGCTAACAGCAGTTGACCTGTTTGTTATCTTTTCGTGCTTACATTCAGGCCAATAGCCTCAGCAAACGATTAGTCCATCCATTAATATCTAGTATTTATTCTAAAATGAATATTATTCTACTAATTATCGGTTTCGGTTTTCCAGTGACGATTAGGTTTTAAGAACAGCCGTGGTGAGGTAATATGTTCGCCTCGTCTTGATGTCAATTTATGAAAAAGGCGTACAGGGCATCTTTGACATTCACTATTGGCAACCAACCATTTCCTATTGGTAGGTACAGGTTTTTGAACCACCTTGGCAAGTTTTACTGAATCCCGGGTTATATTGAATGCGATTTGTTGAAGAACCATCGTTATTTTTTTCGATTTGAAAAAATATCCATGAAACAGGCAACTGCCTCCCCTCCTCTTTGCGCGAATTCTATACAGCAACGATATGGTAGAATTTACGCATTTTTTCAGGGGTATTTCTATTCCAGAATAATATTATTCGGCTTACTTCCGGCAAACTTAACGAAACTGATCTGGTCTTACGTTTACATGAATCTGTTTGCAGTTTCTTTCTGGTTGCATGTCGGGCAGGTTTAGATACTATGATGTTCAACGGGTAAATCATAATCTTAGTCATTATAATACTTCTGCTGTAAAAGTTTGTGCCAAACGTTTCACATAGTCTTTACTGTTGCTTATTTAAATTTTGTTCCTTCTTTTTTCCTCATATTAACCTTTTAGCTAATAAAATTGTTCTACGCTTCTATGTTCATTTAACTCGTATTTTCGTTCATAGCAAAACTCCATAAATATTCCTCACGTGTATTTGTGACTGTTTATGGAATTTTTTCTTTAATTAGCGTGCTAATGGATCGAAAATTCGCATTTCCTAAACGTGACATTTTGAAATTTATTTGTCATAGTGGTTGAAAACATGGTAAGGTAAATGTTTAAATGATTGGGTCATTTGTATGAACAAAAATAATGAAATTGCTTTTTTAATATTCATTAATGACTTGCCAAATATAATAACATCAGAATGTCTTATTATGCACGCTGATGATTTCAAATTATGTATAAAAATGAATACTGTAAATGATTATGTTGACGAAATTCGTAATAGGTCCATCAAAAATAAACTACCTTTCAATTTAAACATTTAAAACTCCAATGCAATATCTTTATACCATGAATAGTAAGTAATCTTCATAAAAGAATTTATGAAACCAAGGATCTGGGAATATATTTTCAAACTAACTTAAATTTTAATAGTCATGTGAAAATATTGGCAAGTGCATCATATAAATTATTAGGTTTTCGTAAGACTTCTGACTTTAAAATTGTTAATTCTATCAAATATTTATTTAATTCTTATTTGCAGTCGTTTGGAATTTGGGTCTATTGTTTGGTCACCCAAAAGTCAATACCTTATACATGCCTTGGAAACGATACAAAATAAATTCATAAAGCTCTTATATTATAAAAAAATATATATAACGCCAATCCCGGTTACATGTGATATGAACCATTTCGCAATGAATTTAAGACTTACAAAATAGATTATAGAATAATTCAACGACATTTGACTTTGTTTACATAAAATATTAAATGGAATGCTAGACAGCTCATACTTATTGCCTCCAGTAAATATAAAATGTTCCTGATCACCTTATTCGTCCTACCCACATCATTTTTAAAAATAATCGAAATACTCTAATGTGCAACATATGTCAAATTTACAATAATCATAGGAATAAATTACAACAAGACACCTTTGATACTTCATTTACTAAAGTGTTTAAAAATGCAGACTTGTCCTCGGATTAGTCATGATTGCACATGGTCACATTGATTTTAGTTCTGAGTTGTAAGTCATTTTGGTTTGTTTATACTTTACTTATTTTCATTTTGTATTGCATCTTTCCTTCAATATTAGTAAATGTGCAGTTTTAGTATTTTAATTATAAATTAGAAAAATATATTACAACATATGTAGGTACTTCTTTTCGTTATATTCTTTTCTATTAGCGGAAACATATACTTAATTAGGTTTTGTGTAACCTGTTTGTTTCTATAAATAAATAAATTTAATGGCTAAAAATTTTCTTTATAATTTTTTATAATGCACCTACCAAAAATATTTATTTAGTTATTCCTCTCCATCGTAAACTTTGCATTAGGTATGCAGTACTGTGGTGCAAAATCGAAGGGCCAAATGATTTTAACAAATTGTAGTTATCCCTTGATTATTGAAGTTTGGGAAACTAACACCGGGCAATCGGCCAACCAGTAAGCGCTTTAGATTACCGTAATTGTCCCCAAATTCCAATTAAATTCGTGCTTTGGTGGAAATGCAGAAGTATATGCGGAACAGACTATTAAATTTGGGTAACATCTCAAGTTCGAATTTCTGTGATACCTTGATGAAATGTGTGGCGTATAATCATCGAAATGGCTCCCGACGACTCACCTATTCATTTCGAGCCGCACAGGCTTGACGGAATTCGATCGCGAAACGCCCGACTAAACCAAAACCTGCCTCAAACTTTCCAAACTGTCGTTACAATAGCTGTGTATATTATAATTAACCATAATAGTTGCATGATTTTATTTGAAACTCGCGTTTCGAACTTTAAATCAAAGTTCCTTTGTACTCGTACATTATAATATCAAGATATCTGCCGAGATGTTCGCCGAGACGCGAGGTTCGTTTGGATTTTATAAATTATTATGTAAATACGCCGCAGCGAGGATTTTTCTGATTTGAGGGTGCACATTTTCAACCAACTCCGGTTACAGAATAACAAGAATTCGAAGCATTAAACTACAACTCGGGATTTACAAATTTCTTGGTAATAATTTAATTGAAATAAAAAAAGATGTGGCGCATATTATACATATACTGAAAAGTGAACCCTGCAAGTGAACTAAGTTGGTAAAAAAATTAATTACCGTAAATATGTCTGGTGTAGGTGTCCTAAACATTACCCACAGGTAAAATAACAGTAAAGTATTTTTTTTTAGATTATTAAAATTCTCTTCCTGTAAGTCGTTAGTTTACTTGTATTTATTGTACAAATTAATGTAGCTGATGAATATGATTTGTGAAACATTAATTATTATCATAACTGAACCAATATTGTCACAACGGGACAGAACGGTAAGACAAGTAATTATGTTGCTGTAAGTATTGTTGCAATACTTACCATCTAATACGTCAGGAATAAAGGTGAAATTTGCCGAGAATGTCGTACCTACATCAGTTCAACTCGACGTCATTACTTTTTATGTGGCTATGATGTGTATTTTGAGATGGTACAGTTTATGTGATTTGTGTTATTTTAATAACTACCTATATGGAATACTATTATTACATCAATGTGATTGAACTCGATGCACTTAAATAAAAACTGTGAAAATACTATTCTTTTATTCGATAGCTAATTTTTCAGTATAATTTCACAATTATTAAACCATCTACCTGACTGTCCTTGCTGCATCATCCATCAATTTATTCCAGAATGATGATCGTTACCATGCTAACTTGAGTGCGTGAGTTTTTTTATTTTGTGTGCAGGTATGACCTGCTTCAATCTCTTTTTTATTATTTAACTTTTCAGTATATTTTTAACTATTTTGCAGTATTTTATTTAAATTATTTATGTATTTTCTGTTTATACAAGTGGTATGTATAGACATTTTGTATGATTTGCCTGTCTTGTTTTCACATTAGCAATTAAGCTATTTAAAAATTAAAATTATGTTTTTGTTTATAATCTCTACTATACATTTAAACTTGCTGCAAATGTGGTACTTGATGAGACGTGTGCATATCGTTTTGGACGTTATAAATAAATCTTAACAATCACGATCTTAAAATCATAAAAGTAAGTTGCTCAAATGATTTGCCAACCAATATTGTATTTTATTTCGATAGAATCAACGGTGTGAGAGAAATTAAACATTTTGTGAATAGTGTAAGTCAACGGCGCCTCCGCCATTTTTTATAGAGACCTTCACTATAGCGTAACTCTTAACAATTACTGCTATATAAAGTAGACGTATTCACTTTTAAAAGTGATAATACATTAATAGAAATATTTGTTTGTAATTTCACATAGCTTTCCTTTAGCAACTTGTGACCAGCGTTAAATTATGTAAAATTACATAATAATTTTGTAATTGAAATAAGTACTCCATAATAGTACAAAAATAAATATGGATTAAATTGCGTATATTATGGGATTTTACAACTATCATAAATTTGTGACACTATAACTTTGTAATGTAATTTTTAAGTTAGAATTTTAAAATATATGTAATTTTACTCAGTAATTTCAATTTTCTTATATTTTTAATATACTTGCAGTTACAACTACAATTGAAAAATACACATAGAGAAAACTTTTTCAGTATCTAATAATATACTGAAATATATTTTATTCGCGTTAGAAAATGTGTTGAAATGTTTTTTCTGAACACATCTTATTCTTAAAACATTAATATATTGTTTTTGCAAATGTTTGTAGATGCATATCTGTTGAAAAAAATATTTTAGTTACATTACATTTATAATACACATAACTACAGCTAATATTAATTTGTTGTAAACTATTACTATTTTTACTGTTTGTCTACCATACATTAACACAGCATGCATTAGGTAGAGGTTAGAGTGATGTGCTCCTGCGCGTGTGCATCATTTCGGGTAAAAGAAGCTACATGAAATATTCTGTATTTTATTGCCACATTATTCCTGAAATTTGCTAATTTTATTACGTAAAAATGTATATGTCGTAGTCAATGGGCGTAATTCGTCATTTCACGGAAAACCTAGCCATTGGCTGGATTGCCGGCAAAGGCTGTAATCAAATGAATATTCCTTTGATTGACTGAAGTTTGACGTCATTTCAGGGATTGTCTGTTTCATTGTCGTCAAATAGAGTAACAGATTAAACGATTACACGTTACAGCATTTGACGGACGTTTGTTTTGTCATTTGCTGAATTGTGTTGTGTAGAATTTCGAGCCGTAATAACTAATAATTCTACTTTTTTTATTGTAAATGAATAACCATATGTACAGAGTGATCTTAATATGTATAGAGTGATCACGTGAAAATTGCCCTTCCTCCCCTTGTTCTCCGTTATTGTTTGAATTTGTTTTTTAAATGGAACACTTTTATATATAATTTTAAAATTTTAAAGATATAAGAAAAATAAGAGAAATAAATTTATAAGACTGGTCAATATGATCTCCTTCTTTTTGAATGCAAAGCTGTTAACTTGTAACATGTAATATCTCGAAAACATTAAAAGATATGTATTATGTATAATATATTTTTGAAAATTTAAGTTGATGGTGTACAAGGTGTTTCCTTAAATAAAAGTTAAACCTGTATACATTTAGGAAATGCGATATTTATTTTTTTTCTGCTTTAAAAAATATTTAAAAGTTCCTTCAACTTTTATTTTTACACATTTTTTCGTATTTCGACTAATGACGGAGAAAAATAGGAGGGCGGATTATCGCATGTCCACTGTCCGTTCTGTATATAAAAATATGTTTATACATATGTACCTACAACTATTCAGGTCTGACTGTAGAAAGCCATTTTCATTTACGTTAAGTCTTTAGAATATTTTTTCATTTTCATCTAAAAGCGATTTTGATATATTATTTAATTTCCAGTCACCATTTGGTATATGATTTATAATATATGTTTGCATTGTTCCAAATGAACGAAACTAATATTTTGCCAAAATAAAAATATTTTGTTTACTTTCTATTTTACATTTGTCTACAGGTAGTATTACATTTCAAGAATATTCAGCAAATGACTAAATAAAAATTCGTCAAGCGACGTAACGTGTAATCGATTAACCATTTACGTTGTTTGACGAAAATTAAACATGCAATCCGTGAATTGACGTAAAATTTCAGTCAATCAAAGGAATATTCATTTCATTACAGCCTTTGCCGGTAATACAGCCAATGACTAGGCTTTCCGTGAAATGACGAATTACATCCAATGACTACGACATATATATTTGATTTTTCCTTAATATATAATGTAAATTAAAAGCTACAAGTAAATATTATTAAAATAATACAAAAGTATAACAAAACAAGGCAATATCCACCAATTTTTATCACTGTAGGTTAAAATATACTAATTTAATTTTGCAAAATAATCATGAAATTTGTAGGACCACCAACACAAAGCAAAACTACCCACATTGTAAAGCTTAGTACACTAGTCGACGATGTAATTTCAATCGTTAATACATTTGGTACTTTCGAATTACAATCGTATTTTGACTGGGACGCATTATACGGAAACATATTATTCGAATTTGTACCATCCGAGGATATTTTTACTACTGGTGCTTATTAATTTATGCATAATTTCGTTTTTGATTAGTACATTTCTTGTGTTCCCGAAATTTCGACTTAATTAATATTATATAAATAAAGTTTAAAGAGAGCATCTAAATATTTACCTTAATTTAATGGCGTATTTGTATGACTTCATTTGATTAAGTTTACTTTCATTCTTTTAAGCGGAACGGAGCTGAATATAAAATGACTATTTAAAACTGCTTAATTAGAGGGGATCTTCTTTCAACTCACTTCCAGAGATATTAAATACGCGTAAACAATATAACATATAAAAAATGAGAAAATTGAAGGGAACTCTTACATAAACGTTTTAAGAAGCCGAGAGAATTATATTAATGCTGATGAATTCATTAAATTTATATAAAAGAATAATACGTATTTTGCCCGTAAGTTTTCAAAACTCTAAAGTAGTTCAGAATTACCTAACTGCTTGTAGTTCATAGGTCGTTGAACAAATACTAGAAGTAGGTATATTAAAATAATTTTTTTCGTATTTAAATGTCTTTAAAATTAATATTTTTGCTATTCTTTAATCTGATTTTAAAGAAATCATCATTTAAACACATAAAACATGTGCCATTGTCTTCGAAATGTTATCAATATACAAATATTCAACAGAAAGATTTAGATTATCTCCATAGCAGGAGATATTATTATATTTATATATAAATGAAATCTATATTTTATTATAAAAAAAGTTTTTAAGATTTTTATTTAACTAAATGTAATAAAATTTAGTGTTATAAGCCTTAAATTTATGATATTTTCCTCGTAATATGTTTTATGTAGACTAGACAGTAATGAAGGATTGTGGTAATTTTTCTATACCAGTACATAATTTGTATCTGGTGGTCTTTTGTAAACATTTTCCCCGTAATGTCAAATTTTAAACTATTGTTGTTCAGATTAAACAAATATTATTTGTATTTCAAGAAAGAATACATTTCGAAATAATCTAACACTAGTCAAATTTTTTGATAGATAATCTTTATTAGTTTCTGAAGTATACAAATATAGAAACTGTAGTTTAGATATGTGGTTCTATGAATCTCTATTATATGAATTGTTTGTTTATAAGAGAAAAAGGAAAATTTGATAAGCCGAAATACTGAAAATGGTATGTAAGATCCTAGAAATTAATTGCAAAAGGCAATATTAATAATGTTAATTAATTTTAAGAAAATGGAGAAAATACACATCTGCTTTTTCCAAAATATCAAAAAAGACCAAATATTTAGAACCTGACATGTAGCACCTTTAAGTTAATAACATAATGGTCTAAAGTGTATCATTTAATAAAATGGCTAGTTTTCAAGATTCCAATCCCAAATCTACTCAATTAATTCTTCAAACAAATTTAAATTTTGTGGTGTTCTAATTGCTTAATTCAACGATTTCTCACGTTTGATGTCAAATCAGCTTTATAATTTGTTTCATCTACGTGTTATACTTTTTATCTTAAGTATTTTTTTATTTGGGCACAATTTCGGATGATTTCATTCAATGATTTTTCTTTATTGTTTTTATTTTCATTATTGTTTGACATAAAATTACACCGATATTATATTTTACATTTCTTATAATTAATTCTCTTAAACAAAAAAAAAAAAAAATGTTGAATCAAATATTTGCTTGGGCTAGGGGATCCACCTCAACAAGGCATCTGACCGCCCTGTCCTACAGCGCAATAATGTGGGTAGTCATTTATCCTGCAAAAAATAGTGTCGCGTAATATAACATTTAAAACTGTTAGGACAAACACAAAATTGAACAATTTCGAACGTTAGATTAACAATATGATATTTATATAGAACAGTTTCGTAATTGTTGTTTGAAATCTTTACTTTACTTATGTCATGGATTGAATAAATACATCTTTAGGTTCCTCTAACCAATACTTTTACGTCGAACTAAAATAATAACAGAATATTTAATTAACAAATATTTGTTGACATTTTTAAAAGGATAAGTGAAGTAGTTTTCTAATAGTCTTTTATCGGTGTATATTTCTTAATAAGTTTTAGACGTGATCTCGTATGCCTCCAGGATCAATACATAATTTTAACCTTGATGTTACCGTATAGGCTGATGCTGAAATTTGTATTATACTGTTCCTGCAAATATCCTCAAATATGGACGCAATAAAGTAAATGGCATGGCATCGTCTAAATAATTAGCTTCTAAATAACAACAAATATCTATTTCTATATTGATCATTCCTATTTTAATTTCATAGTATGCTTCATTTTCTTTATGAATATATACATATATTTGTAGGTATAGCATTTAGTGTTCTAGTCGCCATGGCAGTCATAATACAAAAGACACATCAAATTACCAAGTAAAAGCAGTACAGTAAATAAGATTTTTATTTCTGCTACCCTCTTTCCACGTTAGCTTCAAACAATTTTAAACTAAGTAATATCTCAATGTTTTTATAATAGACGATTGTACATTAGTGAAACAAATGATGACTATAAAGCGTCTCCTAGAAAAAAGTAAAGATTCACATCAGCATTCTTCCATATATCCTTCCTTTGTGAATGCAAACGTTTGGTATAATTTTATTCAATCACAGAATAGGAAAATATCTCGTGTGTGTCAGTCTCAGTCGCAACGGTAATAAAATTGAAACGGCAAAGTGATATGTAAAACGCGTGATATAATACTTTAAGCGCAAAACGTTTTGAATAAAACCCGTGACAATCTGGAATGTAAATATACGGCATTATACAAAACGTACCTTCTCGAGCAACAATAAAATATTTTAATATCTAAGAACTGTATTCTGTTTCGCAATAATAAACCTTTTCAGATACTTCAAATTGAAATATGTATAAAACTTCGGTTGTTTACTACAATTGCAAAAATGTACTCTCTCTTTCTGACCATTATAGTAATATATTCCATTGATAAATTGAATCTAAAATCTACATTTCTCTTTGATAATAGATTGATATTGAATAGTGTTGTTTACATAAGATGTTTATGTAAAATAATACAAAAAAATTCGTATATAATATACCAACCTCGCCTTGTTTCTGGTTATAACAGATACAATAGATTTGTTTAAAACTAGAACTATTGTCTCTGAAGTTATTTATTTGTGGCATAATTCTGGTATTTTAAAAGAGATCAGTCAAGGGTTATTTTTGAAACTAAAGTTTGCCTAACTAAAAACTCTCACACTGAATAAGCATAGATATAAATAAAAAATAACATCACTATCGCGCACTTTCGTATTTTTTGACGTTTCGAAAAACTCTCTGTTTTTGTTCTCAATAATTGCAATTGTATTAATAGCAAGTCAAATTTGACAGTTTAAATCTTTTTATCTGCTTCCATAGATATGTTAAATGATTATTGTTACTTATTTCTTCTTAATACAACTGCAGCCAACAATGATCAATGTTTACTGTTATCCAACAAGAAAATAATCGCGATCTCTTTTAATTTTGTTTTTGTTACATTATCCTCCTTCTCTAAAATTTTTTCCGAACCCCATTGAATTAAATGATCGTTTTCTCAAGCATGTTCGCAAATTTTTTATTTTTAAAATTTTCGTCTTTTTATAAGTTTTATGTTGCTCAACTCTAACATTCATCGGTCGAGACGTTTCTCGAACATATTGCATTCTGCATTCACAAGGTATGTGTAGATGCAATTTTTTTAATTTTGTATATCATTTTCTGGACGTGTTTTTGACAAAAAGGTCCGTACAGTACACTGTAAAAAAATAATTACATATTTTAACACAAAAGAACACATCACTGTGTTAATCGAGGTCCACACGGAATTCGGTATATTTTTACACATTTCTCTGTATGTAGCAGTGTGTTAAAGGTTTAACACAATCCACTGTGTTAACATAACATGTTTACTTTCGAAATAATTCTTAATAAATATAATTTTTGAAATACCTACTTTTATTTTGACATTTTCTAGAGGTTTTGCCTATCGTCGAGAATGCATTGAATATAGCCTGGAATGTTCTATTAAACGGCAGAATATATGTATTAAAAATTATAATTTCAAAAGCAAACAGGAACATAATTAACAAGGTAGGTGAGGTTTAAATTTCAGAATTATGGTGTAATTATAAAATAAAAGATATTTTACTTTTTATGATTTTATTTATTATAATACTAGTAATTTTAACACATTTGTAAAACGTACAAAAAAGCCATAATGTGTAAAACTATTAACACGTAATTTTTACACATCCTAAATTACACACTGGAAAATCTAGCTTACACAGCAACTTTTTTTACAGTGTATTAGTTGAATGGAAAACTGTTCTAATATCAAATATGTTACTGATTCTTCTTAATCTTTCTGATAATATGGAATTTTTATTCTGTGATTAGTGTATCTTATTTGTCAAAAAATACGAAAGTGCGCTATAGTGATGTGATTTTTGTTATTTTTTACTTACTTATCTGGTGTTTTAGTGTGCGATTTTTGGTTGGGCAAACTTTATTTCAAAAATAACGTTTGCCTGATCTTTTTGGCGCAAGGGTTTGTTCAATTAATATTTATTTTTTCAGAAGTGTAACAAAATGCCCAATTAAACTAAAAAAAACTATAACTACCTAGTTTATCGTATAGTGAAAGGGTATAATAAATACAATAGCCACATGCATTACGAGTTATGCAGTTTGTACGATAAACAAGTTAATTTGAATGAATTATAATTTCCTTCAAATCTGAATAAATTATATTTTAATATAAATTCCTATCGTTATTTCATAAGCATTTCTGAATTTAATATTTAGTAGTTTCAATTCTTAATGCCAGTTTTCGCATAAAATTGAATGAACAATTTGTCGGGGTTAAGCCGCGAAGGAACCGTCAGTACATTTTAATTCGTGGAAATGTCGCTATCAGTTCCCAGTAGCGCCAAAATGCTTACAAATTTTGCGAACAAAGTACTTTGATGAAAAAGAGGATTTATACTTTAAAATCTTTCCATTGTATCTTCAGCCTGTGTGAATAGTATTGTTGCGTCCGCAGCTTCTTATTTTCTCTTATTCGCACTTCATTTATCTTGTCCCCGTGCGGTGACCTATTTCTCCACGGCGTTGTGAAGTGTGTTTCAAGTTTCCCATCTCACTTGTTGTTCACCTTCTTCAGCGGCGGCTCGTCTGTTTATGCCCAATGTAAAATAATGCTACCTTTCCATAAGTGATATTGTTTCTATACAACCTTTCTGTAAAAAATCATCAAAATTATACTTAAATGAGATATAGCTTTCCACAGATAGAGGCAGGTATATTGTAAATACAAAAAATGCAATAATAGACTGAAAAATATTAAATATTTTATGTACTTAATAGTATATTATTCAACGAGCGTATAATGATGGGTATTATGCATGAGGTGAAGTTTACGGCCACGAGCCGTAGGTGACTTGAAACATTTGAATTATATGTACATTGATTCGTTTGGTTTAGTTTTGGTTGAATTGAAGATGATATTTTGTTGGCCGTATTGGTTTTATTTTTGACGGATTCGTCTATGTAGCCTTCTGCTACGGCGGTGGACTTCCATCCACCGTGTCCTTTGAGAGCAGTAATATCCCCGCCTGCGTCAACCAGTATTGTTGCAGAAGATCTGCGGAAACTGTGCCCAGAATATTGTTCTGGATTCGGCAATTTGAGAAAAGCAGCGATATTCTTTCCCATTTTTGTAAATTTGTTTATCCCATTTTGGAAATTTAAAAAGAATGTGTCACTGGTTACATGACTTAGTCGAAGACTTATATATGTCTTGCATATTTTGTAAAAGTTATCCGTAACAGTAAATTTTCGGCAAATTTTTGTCTTGGTATTTGGCACATTAACCAAAAAAGCTGATCCAAGATCTTGTAAATGGGTTATTTTCATTTCATACAATTAATTACTTCTGCATGCACCCATTACTCCCATTATTAAAGCAACCTTAAATTACAGATTGTAATGAAATATGTGCAAGATTTACTTAATTCTCTTACCTTTGTTGCTAGGTATTTATCATCAGTTGCTTTAGTTAAAAAGTTATTGATATCTTCGCCAGAAAAAGTTTTCGCTTTTTTAGGCTGAAAACCTTCTGATTTTCGTTTTAGTAATGCTCGTAATTTTTTATAATCTTCTAAATTTATATCTTGATGTAAGGTTATCGTGCTTCTAAGCATTGAATAATAGGTCCATAGTGTTGAAGATTTATATTTTGTGGATAATTCAGTGAAGTAAGTATACTAACAAAGTCGATTCAGAAAAAGAAGTGGTTTTCTTTTCCTTTTGCCACTTCATATATGCTATGCTATGCTATATACTTTCCTCGACTTTTCCGGTAACAAATTTAATGAGGCAACTTCAGCAGCTTCTCTAATTTCTGGTGGTGTTAAAGAAAAGTCATTTTCATTTTCAATATCCATTATTAGTTCGTTTTTTAACACAATTTAACACAAAATATCGAAACACTGAGAAATCTATGCTCACAAACAATAATGTTGACAGGTTTGAGTCAAATTTGTTTTGTTTTAAAAGCTACTTAGATTTATCAAATGTTTCGAAAAACATGGTATGTTAAGAAACAGATATATGACTCGCACGAACGAAGTCGCTGATGGCTCAGTGTAGATGCTCCTTCCCTTCCAACCGCGGGTCCCGTGTTCGAATCTGCTCTAGGAAAATTCAATTTAAAAAAAAATATATGTACAGCACTGAATTGAAAATATTTAGTGGTTTACACGATAAAATTTAAAAAACCGATTGTTTTTAGCACAACAATATAATATAGCTAAATCAAGGAAGCATCTGACAGTAGTGATTAATGACTCATTAATCACTGCCGTGATTAATGGGTATTAATAAGGTCGAGAAAACAGATGTATAATGGGTACATTATGCAATAGTCGTGGATAAATATTTTTATGTACAAGTGTCACACAGTGACTTTGATTTGATACTGTATCTAATGCCATAATGACTGATATTACCTATCTCTAAATTTTATAGTAATAAGTGCCACTTTAACGCCCTAGGGCTTTATTATCGCCCTCGGGCGTTAATAACTGTAGCTACTGTACTGGACTAAATATTCACTTTCCTTTAACTAATAGTGTGTACTCTATTTCTGTTGAAGGAAACAATAACGGTATTACTTATAAAAATTAGGACAAAACTTGTACTATCCAAGTTGTACATCTTTTGCAGGACTTTTTGTAACTTCAGTAACACTAGCATTTTTAGAAAATTCTGCGGAGGATCCAGAGCACCTACTAATAGAAGGCATATTTGTAAACATAATTTTATGTGTAATGGAATAACTTTGGATGCTGAAGGAATATTTTCGGCTTCCAAGGGAATATTCTCGCTTTCGCCTAGTATTTTCATAGTCGTTCGTTTCTTGTTTTCAGTAGAAGTTTCAATGTAGTCTTCAGCGAAAGTCGCCATGTCTTATTATACTGAAAAAATCTGACTCACAATCGACTAAAAGGGAGGTTGAAGACCTGAAGACCACCAAAACTAGTGCCCAGTATATGCATTTGGACTAGGTAGTTTAACAAGTCATTCGATCAGTTTTAAGCTCAATGTCAATAGTATTATTTATACCAATAGGTTGCTTGGTACATTTACTAGTTTTACATCAAAGAAAGATTATCATTTCTTAATTTGACAAAAAACCTCCCTAGGCTCTTCTTACAAAATACATATTTGTAATATAGCTATCTTCATGAGTAGAAATTCATCATCGTACACAATTCATTAAAAATCTGGATATTTCCTTCTTTGTTAATAGCTTTGATTTTGCACCCTTATGATTTTCGCGTCAAAAATGCAATCAAATTTAATTATTTTTTGATATTGAGGTTCTTCAGTGAAATTTTTATTCTTGTCTTTGAGTAATAGCACCAAAGAAATGAAGTCTTCTGTGTTCTGCATAGTTCAATGAATTACATTAATAATCTTTTCTCGTTAGTTATGTTAAATATTTTTTTCTCTACGCCATTTTTCAGAGCGACCAAATCCATGTTCGTATTTCTTCCGAGGTTTCTCTGGAACTCGATGTTTCATTCCCTATATCTGATGGCAAATCATCGCTTGAACTCATTTTTACACTAAGTACGAGAAATAATTAAGTGACAGCTATGTTTAAGCCGGGGGTACATTGCTCTGATGCCACGCCACCCGACGTGATGTGTCATATGTACTCTGTGTGTACACTGAAACCACGACATGCAATGCCTCGTTACGTTACATTTTATGACTGGCACTGGTTAATGCATAATACAATTTTTGTGTTTCATAAAGGCAGTGGCCAGAAATTCCTTCGCACCCTGCTACCTATTGGAGCGGCCGTACGGCAGCGTGTGTACAATTTATGACCCAATGTAGAGCTAGAAAGAAATTCATGGAGCCAACGGAATAGGGTTAGAAACGCACTATCAACGGTTTACTGCTAGTAACCACTGAAAAAGAAGCAGCGCCACCAACATGACTCAGATAATCTCTTGTAATTGACGAAGTGTGTGCAAAGGCAATTGGGGCAGTCATAAGCTTGGGCTGAGCTGTTCGATCACTTTTACCACTTGGGAAGATCAAACTTGAAGCGTTGATGAACCTATTGACATTGATTTAAATAATTTCCTGGCAGTTGAACTATCAGATGAAGAGACTTAAGAAGCAAAAGAAACTGGGCACACTGAGGAAACTGGAGAAAATAGATAAAGTAGATACTGCGAGCCACCGACGTCACATCGCCTTGATGAGCACTACAATTGTAAAAAATGAAGATTAATTGAATAAAGTAAACAGTTCATGTAATATAAATTTGAATGAACAATTATGATTTCAATATTCCACTTAATTTCGTACAGTTATGACTATTCTATGACATATCCACTTTATATATTCAAATGGTATAACCTATTCGTTATTTTATCGTAAAACAAGTTATTCGTTTAATGTTGAGACACAAAAAATAAAGATTTCTCTTTGTCTGTTGTTGTTTTCTCAAATGTTGTCAGTCATTTTATGTATTTGAGATGAGGTGCACACTGATACCACACGACACCACGGTACACCATGCGATACACCAAGTCGGGATTATGCATAATAATAATACTAATTATTATTAATAACTTCGGTAGTTGTATAAAAAACGTTGTATGTTATGCGTAGAATACGACATTATTACCGCACTTATATGGTTATAAACTTCACATGCGCACGGTAATAATGTATATATCCCACTTATTACTTACACTACCTACTTATCAAATTTATTGTAGTTAATAATAAATTAATAATTAGTCTCAACTCTAAGCTAAAAACTGTGTCAGTAATTCTGCCTTCAACAAACAACGAAAGTAATGATTTTTTATCAAAATAATGTTGAATATCGATCAGGATTTTTTTATTTATACTGGTATAGTGTTTTTTAAAATTTCAATTCAATGACTTTTTAAAAAAACAACATATTTGTTGATGAAAGAAAGAACCAACATAAAATTTAGTTTACCAGTAATTAGTTGTACCTTGTACTTACCATAATCCAGCAGTCTTGATATAGGGAGACCTGGGGAACTTTTTCTAAGATCAACTCCATTCACTTCGTGCACACAATTTATTTCCCATCCATTTTTTTGCTATATCAACAGTGGCCTGATTGTGTACTAGCCAGTGAGCCAATCTGAGAAATAATATTAAAAAGTTGACAGTGACAAAAATAGTAAATATGCATAATACTGGTCCAGATCATGGTTATCGGTCAGTACTTGAATCGTGTTTACTACTCGCCTCAGGTTCAAATTCTGCAGTCGGCAGACCATAGACTAGTTATATTTGTGGTGAGGATTGCGACCATCTCTACTGGTATAGAGGGTGGAAAAATGATGACTTGGATCAATGTGAGAGATACCGGTTGGCATTTGACCATCTCCCTAATTAATCGGTTTTCCAGATTTCCCTCATTTCTGCACTGAATGGTGGTTCGCACCTACCAACGTAAATCATTTCTGCCGCCTCCTTACCCGCACAAGTCTGACTTCTGGGCTAATCGTTGTGATTAGAATGAGAGGTAGAAATATTATTATTATTATATTACATAACCAATTTTGTAGAAACTTTTGAAATTGATTCAGAAAAAAAGTCTTTAAAATCTATCACAACATGGCTGACTGCTACACCCAGTACAATGAAATGTAAATTTGATTCATAAAAGTATGTAATAAAATGATCACATCTCAGAAAATAAAAATTCTCAAGCCATATTGGGCTAGGTAATTTAATTCTGTTTCCAATCGCATTCGTCCGTACCGCCTCTGACCTTCGTGCTCTTAACTGCACCCAGCTGACACACCATTCAGTCTGCAGGATTTTTTGTTCCTCTAAACTGTCTTATCGATTTTCAGTTATCCCCTAAATAGTTTCTTTGTTGAAAAGTGTATAAAAATGATTACGTTGCATAAGCTAGCTCTAACAATGGCATCAAGAAGTAACCTTTCAGAGGGATGTTTTGCGCATCGATCTTAATCACGAAAGTGTATACTACGTAGAATTCTATTCTCAACTATTCTGATTTTAATCGCGAATTTCTTCGCAGGAGCATTTCTTTCAAATATTGACAACATGCAAATTTTACTCGCAATTAAGTACTTTAAATCAATTTATAGGCATTTACAGTACCTAGATATTATACAGGGTGTCTCAGGTATCATTGGCATACTAAAAGGGGTGATAGAATCTATATCTAAAAATTCACCGTTTCAAAGATTTTGAAATTTTTATTATATTTTTTATTTACTTGGAAACCCTTTGTGATAAAAGAACAATAATTCTAGATTGTAACGTGATATTTTAGTTTTAATTATTCAGTATGTCTAAGTATTCCCATTACGACCAGTAGCGTACAAACCCTGTGACACTCTTCTTTTATTTACAATAAAAATGGTACACCACTGCCTTAATTATAAAAAACGTAAGGTACTTGAAGTTTTGATTAAGTTATACAAATAATTATCCTTTGATTTTTTTAAACGCATCGTGTGCAAGACTGAATTCAATAATTATCTAAAATTAATTTAGCTAAATTGACCAACAAAAAAAGACATACTTACCTCAAAACTTACTTCACTTTTCAAACATTTTGATTCAGGCACAATAGATGAGATGCTTTAAGTGGAGTAAAATGTCAAGCTACAAAAATAAATATACAAGATGTTACAAATTAGTAGTTTGGATATGGATACGGGGTAAAAAGTATTCTGGTTAAGGGGTAACATTACTAAATACAAGATAAAATGCAAACTTTGAACGGGCAAAATGCAACTAAGTCCAAGTGCAACCTAGGATACAAGATATACCGGGTGTTCCCTCTAAGACTTTTAGTGCGAATATCTCAGAAACCATTATTGCCAGTGCGACGAAATTTGGTGTACAGACATTAGATGGCGCGTAGAATCTGATGATAACACATCAATTCTTATACAGGGTGTTCTATTTTTCAGGAAATTGATTTAATTTTGATTTTTTTTTTGTCAACCCTACTAAAATCTATGTTTAAATTGAAATATACTTAATTATGAACACATTCTGATAAATAAACATTCAAAAATTTTAAAATTTAACATACAAAAACGCCTCCAAAAAGTACCCAAATTTCATTGTTTTGTCATATAAAACGTTCATAGCCTTGAACCAGACTTACACAGAAGAAACTAACATCGCTAAACGTCAAAACTATGAATTGTCATTGAATTGGCAAATATTAATGGCATAACGTATTTTATTGGACATAAGGAACGCTAAATAATGAATGTAATGCAATTTACGTATGAACAATGGTGTTATTGAGACTTGTCGATATATATTTAGACTTGAGTTGAGGCTTTTGGAGCATTGGGGTCGCTGTGCCGGCGCAGTCTACCGCTACAGCTAGTGTTACAGCGTGAATATTGGGTAAAATATCTGTGGATATTTTTAAATTGTTCGATTATAATGTAATAAAACTTCAGTAAATTGTTATTTGATGTTACTACAGTGTACATAATAATTAGGTACCCGTATTTTTTATCACAAAATAATTTACAAAATTATGTAAGTACTTAAAGAATATCCCTCTTTTCCAACTGCTGTAATTATTGATTATTTACTTAGCAACAAATAAATTCGAACAAAACGATTCCTAAAACTTTTTTATTATAATGTGAACGTGTTTGTCGTTAAAAGTCAGATCTGAACCTACCCCAGCCCCACAAAATAAATATTACGAAAGCATAACCTAGAAATGATTGATTCTTGGGTCCACATATTTCAGCACTTTACTTATGTTTTTGATGGATAAAATATGTTTAAGAAGAACTCTACATCTGTAAAATAGTAAACAATGAACTACAATTTCTGTATTTCATATGATACTTAACTAAAATAAAGCAACTGGTTTTTGCTAGTGTCAAAAAATAAATATATAAATTCTTCACACCGTTCTGTCACTGGCTCTGTTCATTAATTAATATCGACTAATCTAACTATTGCTATTTGTTGGATTATTTTTCTAAATCATTAATGATTTGGCTCTAAAAAGCACGTAAACTGTCTTTCACTTAAATAATAACTATTTACCATTATTCATCACTTGTTAGAGAACAATATAAAAAATTACGAAAAGAGTAGTACATATATATCTTGATAGTGGAAATTTGTTTTTTAAATTAAATAAAAATGAAGATATTTATTTAGTATAAAAGAGCCTCCATTTATTTCATTGCCCCGAGCTCCGACACCTCTGCATCCCGCCCTGATCTTAATATTAAAAATTCAATTATTCTACCATTCTCTGATCAATAATAAAATTACAGTTGTCTAAACTAAATTCTGTAATTTTCACAAAAGTTGGTTATCTTCGAATTTTTGTCACCATGAGGAAATCAAGCTGGCGCGTAGTAGGCAACCCGCAAACGCGCTCAGATGGTGCAGCGACCTAGTTCGTGTATTCACGCTGTTGCCACGTTGTGATAAATTTCCTTGATATAATAACTCGACTTATTTTGTCCTTGTACCATTTAACATTTCCGTTCGTTTATACATTATCTTATACTGAAGTTATGTCTGTGGACATCTAACACCCTGTATATTACACTTCAGACAGGCACATTAATTAGTTAACAAGCATTTCAACTAGAGGAACTCGGTATGACACTTCCTTGCATGAATGGTGACATAAACTGCCCTGAACATATCACCTGCAATCATTGACAAAACGTCGTCAGCATTAGAACTTATCGTCTCGGCATACAACAGAAATTCAAAGCCATGCTAGACTGCCTGCTTAGCTGACAAAGTCTGCCTCACATGGCTTTGTTCGAAGCTTGTGACGTCAGCTGTAGCAGTAGTAGATTAATTAAGAATAAAATGCCTTACGAAGTTGCATGCAAATTTTAACACCAACTTCCTATCTTCTTGTGCTTAACTTGCTCATAATTTTTAAATTCTCACATCGCGTGATGTCTTTATGTCTTGTGAAACTTTTTATAGGATACTACGGGTGGTATTAAATACAGTAGAAAAACATTTAAGATCACGAAACCGTGCAACACCTACCGTCTAGAGGATTTTGTAGGACTGGGCAATAAAAGTACAATTTAAGTGCGATTAACCTGTGCCTGTTCACGACAAATATTAAGTCATACAGAAGAGATAAACAAAAATGTTTCTCTATAACATGTTTTAAAGAAATTTGTTAAAGATGTTAAACCTATACATAGTTCTTCATGGTTGCATTATGAGACACAAACACTATTTTACCGTGTTAATTACACTAATATAAAATACACACATTTTTTAAGAAAACTAACAACTTTTAAATCTGTTAGGAGCTGCAATAAGGAACTATAACTAACTGCAAACCATTAAATAGTTATATAATGATGATAATAATAATAATATCTCTACCCCTATTTCTAATCACGAGGATTAGCCCAGAAGTCTAAAACTTGTGCGGGGGAGGGGGCGGCATATTATTATTAAGCAGGCCGCATTTGCGCCTAGGAACGAGATCCTAACCACCATTCAGTGCAGGAATGAGAGAAACCTGGAAAACCTCATTAACTAGGGAGGTAGTCAAACGTCAATCGGTATCAATCTTTCACATTAACCCAAGCTAACATTATTCCACCCTATCATACGCGCAGAGAGGGTGTCAATCCTCTCCACGAATATAGCTTGTATACAGTCTACCGGCTGCGGGGGTCGAACCCACAGCGATCTAGTAACCTCGATTCAACTAACGCCTTAAACCGCGCGATCACTGATGATGAAAAGAGAAAAATATTTTAAATTGTTAAGCCATTCCAATTCCAGATAATTTCCAACCAATATGCTGTGTCTAATTTGACAATCAAGACAGTTAGTACATTTAAAACATCGGTACAAGGTCGGGAAACGTCGGACTTGACGAGACCACTTGTCCCCTACGTATTTTGGGGCGTTGATTACGAAAATGAGGGTTAAAGCTACCTGCAATACTTGGAACACCCCTAAAACTGCAAAAAATACCTCTAAATAGGGGTGTTTTTCGACTGTACTTGTTGTTTTGCAAATTTAACCATCTTATACGTTTTTTGGGGCGCTGATTACGAAAATGAAGGCTAAAACTTGCAGCAATGGTTCCAATCACCACCAAAATTACAAGAAAATACCCCTAGATAGGGGTGTTTTTCGACTGTACTTGTTGTTTTGCAAACTAACACATCTCATATATTTTTGGGGGCGCTGATAAATAGGAGTTAAAATTTGTAGCAATGGTTGAACCACCCTCAAAATTGCACAAAACACCCTTAAGTAGGGGTGTTTTTCGACCGTACTCGTTGTTTTGCAAACTAACTCATCTCATATGTTTTTTGGGGCGCTGACAAAAAACACTATTTAGGGGTGTTTTTGTGCAATTTTAGGGGTGTTCCAAGAATTGCAGATAGCTTTAACCCTCATTTTCGTAATCAGCGCCCCAAAATACGTAGGGGACAAGTGGTCTCGTCAAGTCCGGAGTTTTCCGACCTTTTACCGCTGTTTTAAATGTACTAAGTATAGGAATTGTTCTGATAAAAGTAGGTTAAATGGCATAGTACTTGAAAATATATTAATATTAATTTATTATAATATGATGCCATAATCCAAGTTTCATCAAATATTTTCAGAAATATTTGGATGTGGTATCTTTTTAAACTTCAAAATTCTATATTTCAAAAATCAGTGGTTTTAGACCTTTCCTTCATATTTTTGTTTTATTTGTAAGTATGTAATAAATAACTTTCTAAATCAATGAAAGTGTCATATACAGGGTAAATCAATTTTAATACCGGAAGTTTGTAACATAAGTTTGAAAAGATGCGATTATTCATAGGAATATTTCTTCAAAACGTTTTTCACATAATAAAGTATAATAAAAATATTTATTATTTCTATATATATCATGATAAATTCGATTTCTTTGTCTTTATCATTTAATTTATCGAATTTACCAAAATTTGTATATAGTGTATATCGAAAACAATACCTACATTTTAAAAGAAATATTCATATGGAAAACCACTATTTCTTTAAATTATTTATTTTATCACCCTACTTTTTTCTGACGTACGTCTATGGACGACTTTTTATAACGTGCATCGACTATCTCTAATCAGTCAGAAATTTATTTTTTTTAATCTTTTAAGGGATACATTTTTTGTATATAGGTAAGTAGGGTTAAATCGTTATATTATCCGCCAAAAATACGCAGTTAACGGGATGATCTGTTTTTTTGTTACACGCTGTATACTCTCGGGTGCGCCATTATATCTGATCCACCTAATATTGTTCAAAATGTCTCTTCAATGTTTTTTTGTTTAAATTTACTGCTACACTCTGAATTTGGTTTGTAAATGTCCAAATATATAGACATTTGAGCATTTACAAATTATGGAACTTGGTTTGAACAAAAAGTGAATTGTGGATGGGATTTTTTTCATAATTTTTATAATACTGTTGACTTAACTGAAATTTCTGTAAAATGTTAATTAACTCCAGTAAAGCTATTGACGGCTTGCCCCAGAAATGAATATTAATTAGATGAATTTAAAACTCGGAATATTTCAGCATAAATAAAATTAAAATTAACGCGAAAAAAATATACATCATGTAATATTTATTAAGGCTCAAAGTTTGCATCAGGTAAGTTTATGGCATATATTATGCCAGGGGCGGGCTACGTCGCCTGAATATTTTTATAAGTTGTCACTACATTCTTTTCCCATTTCTTTGCTCCTTATTGTAAATTCGCGTCATGTTGGCAAGAGCAAAAAGGGTAGAGGGTGGGCTTTGCAGCCTTCGGTGACAGATACTGAGGAAGCAAACAAGTGGTCGAAGTTATTTATGGCTTCCATTTTAGCTCCGTTTCGAGCAATTAAATTGACTTTTTTTATTATTGATTTCTTTTAATTCCCTGATAAATTGGGATAATTGATGGGGACTCGAATTACTTAGGTATGCAATCTCATTCAACCACTTCATTAGATTGGTTAAATTTATTGGTGTATAAGGTAACTTGTTCAAAAGTATCAACATTTAACAAAAAAAAAGTCGCTGAAACGTAGCTAATTAATTATAATATAATTTTCTCAAAAATTGTATAATTAATTATCGAGTATAATTACTAAGGTGAAATACATTAACACACTTTATAAATTTATTTTTATTGAATGTATTTATACTAGGACAAATTAAAATATGATAATAAGTCTAAGTAAAATATCTTAAAATTTACTCTTTAATAATTGGTGATGATAGTGCTTAACATACACATTGAGAACCAATGACATATTTATACTCACAATGTCTTTTATATTGCAAACATGTAACATACTAGTAGTAATTATCGATATTTTTTATCAGTACACATGAGCAATTAGGTAATCAGTGTTATACTATTAACATGTTATACACGGTTTTTCTTAAGTAGATATCAAAAATCCAGTGGCCTATATTCTGTGGCAAATAAGGTTTTTTTTTGTTATATAGCTGTGGGGTTTTAGGATAGCCATTGTCCAACTACAGCGTTCAAACATGTTTAAAAAATCAGTTTTTAATTTCTGAACTGCTTATTAAGTAAAGTACCTTTTTTGTCTTTTTAATACTGAGTTAATAGATTGCTTAATTTTTGGTTTTATACTGTGTTCCAATAAAAGAAACCAAACTGCTGCATTCTAATAATGCTACTGAAGTTAATACTTATGTACATTTAAATTTGAATAATAAAATTTACAAAATAAGTATCAGTGTACTTAATTATTTTTTAGTTATTGTGAGCAATTGTTGTTTTCTATTAGTTAGTAAGACTAAATTTGAATGTTTGTTTACACATCCTGTATAATTAGTAACCAAACTTGTTCTTTTACATCTTTTATTACAGCTCTTACAAATTGGTGATTAAAAATAGTCCTTTTCCTTACCATAATTCAATCTACCATTGGCAAATTCAATCTATTTTTAAATAGTCATGTTCACACATTAAGAATTTTAAAAGTAGTTATAACCTTCTGCTAATCTGTTTTAATTTAACCCAGAAAGACCCTTCAGTTCAGATCAGCTGTGGGAGGCAATGACGTCACGCCTCGCAATCCGGGGCGACCGTTTCCCTCTTCGAATATCTCGAAAACTTTTTATCTGATCGACTTAAAATTTCCAGAGTTGACTATATGAATTCTTCATAAAAATTAGGCAGATAGTGTAGTGGTGATTTGACCGATTGTACCTGTGTTGTATATACCTATATATGTATAGTCAAAGGCTTACGTTTGGGAATGTGGACGAATTTTAGTTATACATATTAATATATAAACCGGAACTGCAGAGAATGCAGTTTTTATTATCAGTTTACTAGTAATAACAGATATCCGTTTCACTCGTACATTTAGTTGTATTTTGTATTTTATTTATTAAACTAAGTATTATAAAATTAATCATTCGTAGATAATACTACTACACATAAACAAATATTAAATTACCACATAAATTATATACCCGGATGAATTTTCGAATTGAAATCCATTAATGTCTCATAAAGTATATATAGAAAACAATAAACGCATAACATTTATGACCAAATATAATTTGAAAAATTATTTTAATGAAAATGGTAGAGTAAATCGCTGTGAATTATTTTCTACTTGTGTAGGTAGGTATTCTAAAAAATATTGTTACAGCGGATACATGACTTTAGTCATAATATATATGCTTACAAAACGTTTATTTAACTCAAAATTATATTGAAGGAAAGTTGCAGGCTGTCTAGTAATAATCTCATTGACATCCAATATAATCCATGGTATAGTTTGATATTTGCATATTAATAATTAATTAAATTACTTTATTATGGAAATTTGCCCAAATTAATTATTAATAAATGAATATTACAGAGATAAGGGTTAAATTACATCAGTAAAATTTATAACTATGATTTTATATTTGGCGTTTAGCATACCTAATAAGCACTGATGAATTTGTGGTTTTAGAAAATCATAAATATTTTACGGTGTAATAATGCTTACGAAAACTGCACACTGATAAAAATTACATGTTATTGCTATTTATATGAAAATATTAACTTCTCGACGATTTGGCAGCTATTTTCCTGAGGTTAAAGTTAGTTAGATTAAGGCAAATAAAAAAATGGGAAAGAAAACAAATAATATTTAGGCCACAATCGGCCTAATCCCTATAACTGCAGAAGATCTCTAATAATAATATAAGGCGTCCCTGAGAAGTTCAATCTGCCATTTTTTTTTTCAGAGAGAGTGAGAGAGATGGTTAAATATCAAAAGTCATGAATATTTAAGTTGCAGTACAGTACAGGGCGTCAATCTGCGTGACCATTTTTTGTAAAGTTCAAAATGGTACATCAGAATGGAGGTGTGCAAAAAATTGGCGAGGTCTGATGAAGCCATTTCTCAACAAAGCACAAAGATTTTATCAAAGCAGGCCGATCTTTTTGAAATTTTGCACGTCTTCCCTCCCTCTAGCAGTGACGTGAAAATTAGAAACAAATTTGAATTTCTCGCCCGCAAAAACTCCCGATTTACAAATTTTATGTAAATATTTGGATTTTTTTAGAAGTTATCTACAAATATCGAAAATAAAATTTTAACTTTGACACTCTTTATCTTTTTTATTATACGACGTGGGATATACGTTAAATCGATTTATGTTCTTACCTAAGAAATCTATGGTCTTTTCAAATCATTTTTGTGTGACAAAATATTTGTTGTCAAGACATTTTAAAAAATCAAACAGTTACGTTCCTTTTTTCCAAAGCCATTAAATTATACAATATTTAAATAAATCTCCACTTTTTGGCTTAACCGAGTAAATCAAACCCAGCCATAATTAATTCCTTAAAATTGTAAGTATAAACGCGATTCACATAAATCATCGCGGTCTTTCTCCAAAAAAATTTTTCAGAGCCATCCACCGGGGAAAGATAATATTACGGCCTAAAAGGGAAATGATTTATGACTCAATCCGTAACACATTGTATCGCATTTCCCTAACAATGAAATCAAAAACGATTCATTTCTTATTCAGTGTTAATCGATTAAGCGTTCAACTGTGCTCGGCTTTTGGACTTATTGGCTGGTAGTAAATCACGCTACAAGAAATAGTTTTTCGACGCAACAGGCACCGCGAATAGAGGAAGCTTCTAAGCAACTGGTGGTCGCAGTCGGCCCAGGAAAATATTACACATGCAACAGTGTAATTGGCAGGTGTCCAGCCTTTTCGCAGTGTCGGGAAGCAGTGCTTAACATTGGCACATAAAAAAAGTTGCCGATACGATTTATTGATTCCTATACGACGTTGCTTCGGTGGCGCAGGCTATCCTGCTTGGTCCTTATTATGTAACTGGAACGATTATTTTTTGGATCTTTGTAGGGGAAAGGCCATATAAACGGTGAATAAATTTTGAAAAGGCATATTTCGACAAATGTAAATTTCTTTATGCAGTGTGTTCGGAATATGAGTTATGTAATGTTAAATGCTTATACAAGGTTAACAACTATAACTAAGTACAAATAATTTTAGAGGCGGTAGAGACATATAAATATGAACGGAATCACTCATCAAAAAATTTCTAAACTTATTTATAAAGCGATTTTTTTTTAAATTTTATTAAATCCTTATTTATCGCCGACTCTGACCTTGTGTCAGCCTCGAGGTTAGGTATATGCCGCAAGTCAAAGGTGTCAAAAGTAGTAACAGGGTACCGCGTTGTCATGTGTATCGGTTTACGTTGCTTTAAACAAAAAAAAATATTGGAAAGTAGATAATTATTTAATGATTTAATAAGAAACACGATATGGTACCTAAAGGAGGTATCACTTAACTTACAGAATATTTGGAGACATTTCAAGAATGTTGAATCCTGTTTTCTTATTTCTTTATATTAAAACCTATCGTTGCAAAGATATAATTCTGACGGACCTGTAATGAGTGAAAATGTAGTTTTGGCAGTGTGCAACGAAGGAACGAAGAACAAATGCAAAATACTGCAGCTAAACGGAGTAACTGTTATCTATCAGGCACTATTATTAATAAAAATGTTTTTATTTTCGTCTTTCCTACATTTGACAACGCTGTAAATAACAACAGGTAGGTAGTTGACATTTCTAAGCCATCTTGGACGATGATTGTCATAGGCACCAATTTTCAGCTGGAAAAGAGGGTTTTGCCCCCATTTTTTAAACAGAACTAGAATTCCGAGATAAATTTTTTATTCTCAGGCCTCTCTGAGCATATTATATTAAAATTATAAACTAAGGTACAATTGAAGTAAAGTAAAAGCTCCTGTAACGTAATTTGCTTTTTGTATCAGTATTAATGAAGTAAACAATTGAGGTTTCTCAGAATATCCATAAAACTGTAACGTACGATATTGCAATGTTAACCTAAAAGTCATGCTTGTCATAGTAATGTTGGCTAGTGCGTTTCATTTTTCTCTAGTGCTTCTTTGAAACTAGTGAGTGTACATAAACAAAAATGGAACAATTTATGGTAACCATGACCAGCTGCATGACATTAATGCCAAAATAATGATCGATAACACCCACACCTCTACCGCTAGTATCTTGCCAAAGCCGACCATTTTTTGTTACATACCTGCTGTTATATTAAATGCGCACATCGAATTTGGTTAAGTTATCTCAAACGGTTAAGAAATTCAAAACTTTTCTTTTAATTTTTGACACGCTGTAGCTGGGCAATGACTGTCTTATAAACCCAGATTTTTATAACAAAAAAAACTTTATTTTTAGCCACAGAACACGCCTCTGGATTTTTGACGTTTACCTAAGAGACACCCTTTATATGCGCCTAATGTTTATGCCAATTTTGTTTTCAACTGCTACAAAACAATATTATAAAAAATATCGTATTTCTTCCGTAGGCTGTCGTATATTTTTCAATGGTAAAAACTGAAACTAGTCATAGTTCTGTATGAAAATGGTATTAAATACATAAAAAGGTAGACTATTAAACTGCTAAAAAAATACTAATACAGCACACATTAAACATCGATTATGAAATTTCTATATAAAGAATCAATTTAACTTTTTCCAAAGCTAACAAAAAGTGGAATAAAAGGCTGACATAGCAGAGCTCTTTATGAAGCAGTTCAAATATTTGTACCAGTTTTAATTCAGACATATTTTATAACAAAGGCCGAACAAAATGAATCTTTGTCTTGTACTCCAGCACTTTAATACTTTTTCTCCGAAACTGAGTTTCAAGATGTAATATATCTGTCGTTTATTTATACTTTCCTTTTTTCTTTCGCCATCTTTTTCTTCCAATCTGTTTTGACTTAATACATAACAAGCTGCTTACGAGGAACATTGCAAAGGAAGAAAGTCGGCCCTTAAATATATATTATGTATATAGGTAAGAGGATTTTGTATTTAGTTTTATAAGAATAGGAATATAAATGGTAATGTCAAAATATATACGTATAGTATTTCGATATTCCACAGTAATAAGGATAAAACTACATATTTTATTTCTCCTTCATCAGCTTCTTATTATGTCCATACATATAAGCATGGTTCTATTCTCAATTTTATTCTAAAACAATTTGGTTGACGGGAGATATTGATGTAGAATATAAAAATTAATAAATTATTAACTAATTCCTATCCTTTAAGAATGAAAAAAGAGTTGAAAAAATAAGAATAAGAAAAATTGATTCGCTAAATTCCAAATAAAACGTTAAGTGTCGAAATTATAGTCTAACATTCCTTTTTTTATTTCAGGTAAGTGTCCATTCCAGAGAAATGCAGCTACCGTAAGTAAGAAAACTTAAATTAGTTTTTAAAATCAATTAGCATGTTTGTAGTTAGTTGGTACCACAACTAAATTGAAAATGTATCAAACCCCATTAAATCTGAATTTTCCTCAGAAACTTTAAGTAACCTTTTGAATGCTCTGCCGTCATTAAACCATATTACACTCTTGTACTAGAGCTACACAGTTTGCTATACCTACAGGGTAGTCCGCAATGAATGCGCCATAGACTAACTGTAGATTTTATATATTAAAATATATCGTGTGAGCCATATTGTCTTAGTCTGAATGTCAAAATTAAAAAAGAAAGAGGGTATAGAAGCGAAAATTTTCAAATTGATTTTTCTCAATATTTCAAAATATCCTAGCTATACCGAATTTAAAAAAAGTAAAACTTTTTGAAATATTGAGAAAAATCAATTTGAAAATTTTCGCTTTTACATACCGTATCTTTTTTAATATTGACTAAAACAATATGGCTCACACGGTTATATTTTAATATCTAAAATCTACAGTTAGTTTATGGCGCATTCATTACCCGACAATAGCCAATTTTTACAGTTGCCTTCATAATATTAGACGTACATACAATGAGAATAAAGTAGCGAATGAGTAAGAATGTAGCAACTACAAATATTGAAATGAATAAACTATTGTGAGTACGAAAAAGGACAACAGAACATTGTAGTTTATGCATCGACTCGTCTGGCGATGAGATCCAAAATCGCAATTACACCTCGTGAAGCCAAATCAGAGTCGCTAAAGTATAGTGAATAAATAAGGCAATATTCGTTTATTGCCGCAGAGAACTCCAGTGTGCTTTTCATAGGTTTATTTTTCTGGAATGTAGCAGTTACAATCGCTCGCTGCTCATAATACAGGCGGGGATCTGACGACCTCTGACAACCGTTACCAGGGGAAACCACTTAATGAGACCTGGCGCTCGAGCCGGGGGTGGGAAACAGTTTTCTTAGATTACACCGGAAAGTCAATGATGAAAAGAACTAAACATAAAAGGAAAGCACATAAGTATTTGAAATTTTGTGAAAAACATGGACATACTCGTTAATAATTTATTATATCGAAAACATATTTCTTCCCATCAATTGAATTAATGTATACTCGCGGCAAAAATTCACACATCTTACGTCTCGGCTGACGTTACGTAATTGTTTTTGTTGTTAACATAATTTTCGATATTTGGTCGCTTTAAAAACAATCATTTTTTGCAATTTAGTGCAATATATAATGCAAACATTTAATTTAGTGTAGTATATAGTTTTATTACTCTTAGTTGCAGTTTTTTTTTTAATATTGTGATGAAAATATAATTAATTATTTATTTGTTCCTATGATGTAAGTAGTCTGAATTCCTGCCACAACTATATCTAAAAACTTTTATCTGCAATTACTATAAAGATGATCATAAAATGTATTTTTGGCAATACGCTTTTATCACCCTTCATCATTTTTATGGGTGTTTTTTGACTCATATCCAAAGAAAACCTCCTCATGAAAAAATGTAATTTAATTTTATCTTAGGGGGATCTATGGTACGTTGACAGCAATAAATACTAATTATAGTCATGTATATAAATATTTTACACACTGGTACAAAAAATGAATCGTTTATATCAGCATAATGGGGAAATTGCATGATTTTTCCAAATACGTAAAAAGAATGTATTATTTTAACTAAAAGGGCGGTTGTCGTAGACAATTTCCTGGAAAAATAAACCTAAAAATGGGTTTTAAAAATATAGCGTGACCACGCCCCCACAAAACGGTCGCCGCCACAGCGTAAACCTGTGACGTCAGATGCCATTCCAACGTGTATACCTAAATACAGCAGTATTATTTAATTCATACCTCTGTATACAATTTCCATGCTGTCGGACAATGCAGTACATACGTTTATAAGACTTAATTTGTCATTTGTGATATTATTAGCTGTTATTGTGTTAAATAGACATTGGTATCGAATAAACTTGTAAAATGCGCTCGTAAAAATGGACACAGAAGGTACTCTCCTAATATGTAGAATGTTATTTATGGCATTTATATCTATTTGGTACTTACCCATCATCATTGTCGTCGTAATGTCATGAGTAAATCTATGTTGTAAACAAAGCAAGTTACGTTTAAGAATACCGTCAATTCACCACATCACCACTAATAATTATGGCATTACCTACACAGTATTTACACTATATATCTATGACAAATGCCAAAAAACGCAAAGATACAAGAAGCCTGTTTACATATTTTTAGGTATTAATAATATTGTGTCAAACTAACTACTCAGTGGACAAAAGCCCCAACCTGCGTTGAATTACATCCACAATATCTACCCATATATTCCTTATTATTAGCTTTTGTAACATTTTTTTACTGTTTTAGAAAGGTAGTTTAAGCTAATATAAATCAAATCTCCCACAATTCCTATCAATGAAGTCATATGTATGTTCTCTGATACCTAGATGTTTGGTATCAGAGAACATACATATGACTTTATTGATAGGAATTGTAGGAGATTTGATTTATATTAGCTTAAAATACCTTTCTAAAACAGTAAAAAAAAGAGCCTGTTTACATTATCAACACCGTAACTTGCATCTGTATCCATGGAAACAAACTGCGCTGACGTGTAACGTCACACCTATGATATTCCGTTTTCGGCCACGTTATTTTGTTTATATTCTATAGCAATTTGTTAATTTTAATATTTTAATTATTATGTGATTATTGCCACCAGACACATGTTCTGATTTTTGATTACGTTTGAAATATTACCCTGTAATACATTTAAAACCAATATAAAATTCATGCAACTTTCCCATTATACTCATGTAAAAATTTGTTTGGTATGTGTCTTATTTTTTTGGTTTAGTATATTTTAGAATTTTGACAAATTTTCAAAAAGTCTATTATTTAAGGTGTAACCATCGTTGTTACAGTCATTACCGTGAATAACCTTTTGGCTATTAAGCCAAGCAAATTAAATAATTCAAAAAATTTCCGGAAATTTACGTCTTCCTTCAAGTAAATTACACGCAGTACATTACACTGGAAATTTTTTCACGTTTATAAAAAAATTGATATTTTGTTTGACATAATTTTATTCTTGAGTTCTATATGATAAATTAAAACAATAAAAAGCAGTAAGTTTTATTGTATTTTACAAGTAAATATTTCCATTTACAAAGTTTATATGTCGCGATCTTCCATTTGCACCTGCATAGTAGTTTGGTGTGAATGTTCTTACCGAATATCTCACGAACTTAAATTAATAACCTTATATTTTTTCTAGTCCATTAATATTTTTTTAGAAAATTATAATTTTCTAAATATTTACTGCCTTAGAAATGTTTCAGGAAATGATTTAAGCACTATATTATAAGTGATAATATTCTATTCTAGAGAACATTCGTACTAATAAAACTTTACCATTTTGTGGTAAATTTGAAAGGTTTTTATAAGTCGTTTCGTTCAGTCATACACGGAAATCAAAATTCAGGAAATGCTTTTTGTTAATGACTAGAATAAATTTATAGTTAGTTATAGTTGTGACCTTCAATACAAAATTTCGCAAAAGAGTTAATTGGGACAGAGATAGAAAACTTGATTCATTTTTCTACATCAATGTTTCAACTGATTTTACGAAACCTTACATATATTCAGTGATATGTTGAACAGACTCAATGCTGTTTTTCCTTCAACAACCGTTTGAAATTGCCTGTATTCATTGGTGTATGTATAATTCTCATTGAAACACCTGATCATATTGAACCGTAGTTTCGTTGCTTGATTGTAGTTTTTCATTCCTATCAACCGTATGCATGTTTAATACGCCCTAACCACTGAACTAAATTGTATAAATCAAAGATAATCTCCCACAACTTTCTGTGAGCACATAATGAAAGCCCATTAAGCCGTTAGTTTGATAACGTTGTTATTAAGATAAACTTGTCTAAATATTTAACAAAGATACCACGGCATAAATCGATAAGTTTGCATAGCCTTATTCTCACCACCGTGATAACTATATTGATTCCCTGTTACCTATATTTCTAACAGGGCAAACAAAGGCATCCAAAATTTTATACGAAAACAGACCCTATTAATATTGAACCGGAGTGAGGTATCACCAATTTGTGATCAATGTGTGCTACGAGCATTTAGACGCATGACATACTATATTGAAGAAGTTTCATCTATTTTATATTGGCTTGAAATGTATTACAAGGCAATCTTTCAAACATATCGAACGGTTAGAACTTGTGTCTGACGGCAATCACATAATAATTAAAATATTAACATTAATAAATTGCCATGGAATGTAAACAAAACCACGTGACCGAAAACGCGATATCATTGGTGTGACGTCACACGCCGTTCAGCGCGGTTTATGTGTCTGCGGATACAGGTGCACGTACTGTTAACCGTAACTTATTTGTTTGTTTATAATATAGATCCGCCGGTGACAATTACGGCGACAATACTGTTGGGTAAGTACTAGATAGATGGTTTTAATTAGGGTTAACTATGATTAAGTACAAACATTTTAACCACGTGCTCAGAGAGGTGTAAAAGACAATAAAAAAATATTTTGGAATTCTAGCTCAATGTTTAGAAAATGGGACAAAACCCTCTTTTCCTAGAGAAAGTCGGCGCCTATGACAATCAATCATCGTCCGAGATGACTAGATATGTCAACTACCGTGCGGTCGTTTTCTGCAGCGCTGTCAAGTGTAGAAATTATGAAAATAAACATTTTTATTATTAATAATAACGCCCAAGTACCTGATAGTTAATCTGGTTAGCTGCAGTATTTTGCATTCGTTCTTTGTTCCTTCGTTGCACATTGCTAAAACTACATTTTCACTCCTTGTAGATTCATTATAATTATCCACTAACATATCCGACATATAATACTTTATTTAATTATTATAACACGTTTAAAATTAGTCACTTAACTGTTTTAAAATAACATAACCTAGAATACTGCATTGTTAGTTGCATACTCTCCAAACCTCAAAGAACATGCGAAGTTAGTTATTTCTAAGGGTCTAAGAAACATTTTTACAGAACACTGTAAACATTTTGGGATGTTATAGTTTAAAATATTACTAATTATTTTATGCAAATATCGTCGATTACTGTTGATATTGTTGCTATTATTAGTATTAACAGAGAATTCCACAACAACGCAAGAAAAAGTTAAAAAATTTATCGCCGTGAAGTGCACCTTGCACTAGTGGTCTACAGATGTCGTCAGATGTCGTCCGTAGATGTTAAATAATATTAAACGTGTGTCAGTATTTTTATGTATTTGTGTACATTTGCATGTATTTTGTTATTCTTTGTGTTTTTCCCAACGTAAGTAATCGACCTGGTCATGACCGCCAAACAGTAGGTTCTTCATTTTACACAAAAAGAACGATCGAAGAAAGGAAAGGTCCACAGCAAGTACAAAAGTCTTTGCAGGTTTTAATTTAAACAAGTAAGAAAACAAAAAATGATCTTAAAATCTTTCCAAATATCAATCCTGGAAATAAATATTAGTAAGGTAGGTGCTGCCTCCCTGTGCTACCATACCATATATTTCATTAAATCATTAAATAATAATCTACATTTTGTAAAGATTTCATTCTTTCAGAGCGGCTTAAACTGATACACGTGTCAATGCGGTGACCTGTCACAACGTTTAACACCTTTGACTTTGGCAGAATATACCTAGCCTCGCGGCTGATAGAAGGTCAGTAACGCCGATAAATAAGGATTTAATATAGTTTTGAAAAAAAAAATTCGCTTTATAAATATGTCTGGAATTTTTTTGAAGAGTGATTCCGTTAATTGTCGGTGAACTTAAACCTACCTGTATTTTCATTAAACTTACATTAAAATATTTGTGAACACTAAACAAACAAACAATGTCTGCCTCATCGCCCTACATCAAATTTTCTAATGTTTTGGATGGTGAAATATTTTTTATTAGGCGCTGTATATTGTATTCGTACATAATGCAATAACACCTAATAACATCACAAATGACAAATTAACTCTTCTAAAGTATGTACTGCGTTGTCCGAAAGCATGGAAGTCATATATATGAACTAAAGCATGCAATTTCCCTTTTGTACTTTATTTGGAACCATGCATCTTCAGTTGAATGGTTTTGGGTAATTTAATGTAATTTAATAATTTCAATCACTCCACAATTCGACTACACCCTTCCTTTGTCACAATGAGTAATTCCATTCGAACAGTTCCAGCCTCGGCTGGTATCGACTGTTATTTCATAATATCGTCGCAGGAAGATACACTGCATCTGACACCTATGCATACCTGCACCAATATCAGGTGCCTGCTCATGTTCACTATTCATACGCTTTTCATTTTGTATCCGAATTTGTATTATATAACATTGTTGAAAAGCTATGCCGCTCATTTTTCTTATTCCTATATTAAATATAATACGAGGTATGTGACATCAGCCGTTATAAAGTAAGTTGATGTTATTTTTTCCCATTCCCTGTAAGTCTAAAATAAGAAAGAAAGGATTTAAATTTTGTGTCAATGCACTATGTCAGAGAAAATAACATTTCGAATGTTGCCAGACTACGGAAATGTCTGGTTGCTTGTTATTGCTTTGTTTGCGCCACACTGAGCTAACAATATCCGTAATAGTTATTTACAATATAAGTGTTGTAAAGACTCATATTATAACACGAGATAATTAAGTTATTACGAGGCGTCAGCCGAGTTTGATAAAACATTGAGTGCAGTAATATTAATTTACAACAAGATTTAGTAACACGAAAACATATATATTTGGCAAAAAGTGTCAAATGACGCGACAAGAATCTGGTATATTTTGTATGAACAGAAATAAGTACCTGCTGTTAAGTTTACGGATCAAGTTTTCTTATGATACCTTTCGCATGGTTACTGTCAAAACTTTGTCAAATAAACCCATAATTATAAAAAGAGCTGTTCAAATTGAGTGAGATTCTGAAGTCTAGTTCTGATAAAATCAAAACTTTCAAAATTGGTTCAAAGCTAACGAGGTAAAGAAGGTGCCTGAGAAAATCTTTTTGGCTTATTTTTCGGAAAGCAATGCTCATTTATACTATGGACTCACTATTCAATGTTGAGAACTATGATTTCAGCTAATAAAAATCAAAATATAAGCAGATTTTCTCAACTAATCAGGTTATAAAGCCAAATCGTCCAAAATTTTTACAAAGGAAGAAGTATATTGTAAGTATAAGTATTGCAGATGATGAAACATATTTACTCATGAAAGTTGCTACGATAGTTGGAGCTATCGTCGCGAAGAATTAACTAAAATAATGTTGGATCATATTCAAAACAATGTGGATTCCATACACAAAAACAAAAATTGTTCGAGCTTTTGTTATAACAGAGGGAAACGTAGGAGCTATCAATTATTTAAATATTTTTCGAAAATATGCTGAACTTCGTCCTCTTAATGCAACTAACAAGGTTTTTTTGTATTATATAGACAATAAAATGTACCTCCCAGCCTGTCGGAGTTAATACTTTTAGAAGTATTTCAAAAATGATTGCAACAAAGCTTGCATTGAAGATGCAGCTATTAAAGCGTCATTGGAGCTGGAAATCTTGTTGAAATGTTTCCTCAAAAAAAAAAAAAAAAAAAAAAGAAGACGGTAACGTAGTTTCCTCTATTTGTATTCAAATTGTGACTTCGACTCCTAGAACAGTATCTGGTAGAGGCGGATGTTTAAACTTTAAACTGATAATATAGGTAGTTATTAGCACGTTATCAAAGGGAAGCTCATAGTCTTCCGGAATGATGTTTCTGACTACAAAGCCTCAAGTTAGTTTTTAAAATTAATAGGGCTTCAGTAAAACGCGGTTGAAAGGTTTTACCGAGAACGTGAAATTTAATGTAAATTTTACCTAAAATCAGTGATCTAGAACATTGTAAACATGGTAAGGCGGCGGTTTGAGTTTGGCCCAACACCAAATTATCAACTCAATCCCATCATCTGTGCCGTGTACACATCACTGTGATCAAAGGACTCCGCTTCGCGCTCAAACCAGCGCTGTTTCGATTACCTGCCTCTATCTAATCTTGTGCTTTAAATATGTAAGGTTTTGTTGAAATATTCGGAATGATCGCTTGCCGGTAGCAGGTCCCATGTTATTTCCTATGCCATACGAGTATTCGTATTAGTAATCAACACATGTTTAGCTACTACATTTTGAAAGACGTTCTTGTAGTTGACATCAAATTTGAGCAGGATGTCAACATAACTGTTAAATATTATTTTTCATTAAACAGGTTAATACAATAATGACTAAACGTTCTACGTACATAATAATCACAAATGCCTTAATGCCTACAAATAAAACACAAATATTTATTAAGAGTGAGAATCGTTTTAAATTTATTAGGAGTGAAAAAATAGGCAAAGAGGTAGTAATATGATATTCCACATTGTTTCTTGTCAATGAGCTAATGCACAATTGACTGTTATACAGGGTGTCTCTAAAGGGTCTGCACAAAACACTAGCACAATTTTCTGAAGCTAAAATAAAAGCACATCGGGTGATCTGGGTGGCCAAGGTCGTCTTAGTTCTTAAGTGTCCAATGACGTTATTACCGAATTTTCCATTTAAAAATTCACAAGCAGTCAAAGTAAAATATGCGAAAGCCCCTTCGTCCATAAACCACACTCTTTGTTTTAGCGCGTGTCTCTAGGAGGTACCTGTTAAAGTTATTGGTAAAAAGTATGGCTCGATAAAAAAATTTCCAATAATACCTACCCATATATTCAAAGAAAATTGATGCTGAAATCGAGTTTTCATCAGACCAAACGTGTTTGTTGTGGAAGTTCCATTATAGCATCTCTGGAAAAATTAGCTTTCTCAGTAAACGGTAAAGTTTTGTCAAAATTTTTTGCAAAATCGAGTGGCAAAATTGTAGGTGAGCAGGATAGTCTTGCGGCAGTAAGGCTTGAACCCCTTGTATGTGATACGGCTATACTTGTTGATGCTTCAGAACCGACCAAACTAATTTATAATTCACATTAAGATTTACAGCTATCTTTGTAGTACTATTTGGGTCTTCTTTAATTTCATGTAGAATTGCTTCTTCCAAATTAAGCGTTCTAACACTTAAAGGTCTTCCAGGAATTGGACCTTTCTGAAATGAGCCTGTCTTCGAAAGATGTTGAAAAACAGTTTTGAATATTCTTGGATTTGAAGTTGGATGATTTGGAAATCTTTCCATATACATTTGCCTAGCCTCAGTACCATTTCCATCTGCAAGACCATAAATGTAAACCATATTGGCCATTTCAGCATTTGAATATGCATAAGCAAAACTCAATATTAAAAAAAAAGATTAATTTGAGAATACACAATATTAAAATTAATAATAATTAACCAGCGCTGTTTCGATTACCTGCCTCTATCTAATCTTGTGCTTTAAATATGTAAGGTTTTGTTGAAATATTCGGAATGATCGCTTACCGGTAGCGGGTCTCACGTTATTTCCTATGCCACTAGTACTCGTGTTATTAATCAACAGATGTTTAGTTACAAACTTTAAAAGACGTTCTTGTAGTTGACATCAAATTTGAGCAGGATGTTAACATAACTGTTAAAGAATTTTTTCATTAAGCAGGTTAATAAAACAATATATAACTAAACGTTGTACGTACATAATAATTACAAATACCTTAACACCTACAATAAAACACAAATGTTTATTAACAATGAAAATTATCTTGAATTTTTAGGAGTAACTAATTAAAAAAATAGGCAAAGAGGTTGTAATATGAAATTCCATATTGCTTCTTGTCCGTGTCATGCCGGGTGTCTCTATAGGATCAGTAAAAAACATTAGCACAATTTAATGACGCTAAAATATGATGATCTAGCCTAATTAACCTTAGTCGAAAAATTTATAGTTTCCGAAATAAGGTATTTCTAAGTTTTATCGGCTACAGTGAAAACAATTAACGTGCAATAAAATATATTGAATTATTAATACTAAGTTGTTATGTTAGCTATTTAAAGTAATATTATTTTTAGTTGTCTGATTTTTCGAAGTTAGTCACCATTAAAAAACATACAATATTTTTAGATCAAATTTGGTATACTTATGTGTATTTTGACGGGTGCTGAAAAACCTGGTAATATTATCTTTTTGATAAAAAAAATACCTAATACCACTTTCTGAAAAAACGAACGCTTCAAAAGATCGTTGCAGGCTTGTCACATCAATAAAATTGTTAATGGAATATAACCTCCTTTAAGGTTACTAATTGTAAAAAAATAACTTGCCGAAATTCCACAGCCTTCTTACGTTTCCAGAGGTTTCCTGAAAAATAAAACACGCTGTATATAAATATGGAATAACTGAATATTTTGCCCCTCCTCACAAATGTAGTAGAGTGGCAAATTTACAATCCATTTAAATTCATACGAATTAATTAATGTACCTATTTTGTTGCACAGCGCTTGTTCGGTAATAACTCATAAGTATATTTGTAAAAATAAAACTGTAATAATAAACTATTTACTGAAATTACGAACCTGTAATGGTCACACACTCGCTACAACAAATGATCCGCCATTTGTCCGTGCCGAGAAAGTGATTTAGACTTCACGTTCTTTATTTCACTATATACTGTTGCTGGGAGCCAGTTTGGCTGGTGACATTCGCAATGTGTCCAATTTGCCGAAAATTCCTGCAGTTCCGTCTTAATTTACTCGCCGGCGGGAAATAATATTTCATTTGTCTGGAACATTTACAATGTTTCCATTTGAGAGAAAATTTCATGCATAAAAAATCCAAGATCATAAAAATTTCATATAGTCACATTACATTCCCTTTGGATATTTTTATGTGGTGTGACACCTCGTATTATTTGCGCCGGTGGTCGGAATCGTACGCCCGTACATGTGTCGCCATTATTTGCAGCTAGCTCGAGCATGCATCTGACAGCTGTCGTATCACCGAATGTTGAAAATGCCGCCATTCTCACCGCCGACTCATTTCTACCACCTCGGGGACAAGGATCAATAAAGAGACGCGTGGTGATTCTGATGGCAGTCAACCCTTTCTCATCCGTTCAAATCCCGATTATGATGACCACCGTCAGACGCAACGGAACTCTCAAATTGTCCTCCTGATAAGCGAGGGTTTGTTTTATAGTTCGTGAAAACCGGAAATCTATGAATTCGCCAGTTTACGTCCATAATTAAACAAACTTGTAATTTTTATGGCTCGTATCTCGACGAGGGGACTTTCTAAAATGCAAATTAACTCGACCGTTCCCGTTAGAGGGCAATACTGTACGGGCCCTATAAAACGCTCTACCTAAGTTTCCTTTTTGCAAATATAAAATAAAATAATTGAATGAAACTGCGACTTTTTAGAAAGCTGCTCATTTGACTTTCCATAAGTGGGGAACTACCGGATTGTTCATAATAAAATATGATTTATACTTTCTCGGTAATTATATTATTTTCTAAGACAAATGGTAGAACTCTGATCAAAATTGAATTTAGTACAACGTGAAAAAAATTAATACATAATACCCGAACATCTATTAGGATTTGAAATGTCTCCGTATTAAACTTAAAAACTGCAATCTCATGTATAAAGTTAATCAAATTTCAAAAAGGATCCATCAAAGTTTTCATCATGAAAAAGTTAATTTCATCAATATACATTACTCAGAAGTGTTCAGATGTCCTAGGTATCTACTTATTAGCGATCGAGACACGAGTCATTGATAAAGTTGTCAATTTTCACCCCTGCTTTTAAAAATATACTTCGGATCTCTTTTGAACTTTAAAAAGATTTAAGGAAGCGATACCGAGGATGTATGTAGAAACTTTCAGTTTGCCGAGGTACGTTTGATTCTCATCGAAAATGAAATAAATTGTGAACATTCGCGAATTTAGCGCATACTAAAATGCAGCGAAAAATCACAGTAGTGTTCTGCTTATAGTTTCTGTGAAATTTTTTTATATACAATACAATCCGTGGAAGTAATAAACAAAAGTAAGGGTTGGTTTCGAAAGTTTTAAAAATTTTAAAATGAGCTATCAGACTTCTTCAAAACTAATTTTAACAATTTGTTAATATATTCCTCATTTTTTAAACTTTGAGCTTTAACAATTTTCTAATGTCCATCCAGCGCTTTCCAAGCAAAACATATTTTTCTCTGATCAACGGTAACAGAGTTATGACAGCAAATAGGTGTTTGTATATAATAATTACAGATATACCTAAACATACTTACTGTAAATGGCTTTCTTAGTAATCTTTTTGCTCCACAGAATAAAATGTGAACTATCCATGTGATGGTTTTCTTAGAGCTCCTTTTGCAACAGAAATCAATGTGAAATAGTTACAACTATCAAAATAACTTATATGTTTCTTGGAAAAGTGTTTACCATACAAAAGTCTCGTAGTCAGAGAGTTTTGCTCAAATTCGCCATAAATTAATACGTCATATAGTTCATCATGGTTACTATAATTTCTTAAAATTTTTACAAGAACAACTAAAATTAGAAAACTTTAACAGGTCAGTCAAGGATTTCCACGCATTTCCAAATCGATGAATGGGTTGATATGATATGGTCGGTCAGTGGTCGCGCGGTTTAAGGCGTCAGCACTTGAATCGAGGTGACTAGATCGGTGTTGGTTCGAGCCCAGCTGCCGGTAGACCGTATATTCGTGGAGAGGTTTGGCGCCCTCTCTGCGGGTATGGTAGGGTGGAAGAATGTTGGCTTGGGTCAATGTGAGAGATTGATACCGGTTGATATTTGACTACCCCCCTAATTAATGAGGTTTTCCAGGTTTCTCTCATTCCTGCACTGAATAGTGGTTAGGGCCTACCAACGTAAGTCGTTCCTGGGCGCAAATGCGGCCTGCTTAATAATAATATGCCGCCCCCTCTCCCGCACAAGTCTCCGACTTCTGGGCTAATCCCTGTGATTAGAATGAGGGGTAGAGATATTATTATGATCCTTTCCCGTGGCCGCCTCGATCGCCTGACATTCCTGTCTTTGGAGACACTGCAAAGGATTAGTTATCTCTGTGAACACTAGAGAAGAGCTTCTAAATTGACTTATAAATGTCTGTGATATTATCAGAAATGATTCCATGTCATTTCATGTGTTTTAAACAATGTTAGAAAATATATGTATATAAACTCGAGGTGGTATTATTGAAAACGTTCCTTAATATTAGTCATTATTTTATTTATACTTTTTTGATTGGCAACGCTAACTTGATTATTAATAATTATTATTACATATAGCACTAAGCTGTTTTCGTAAGTACATTTGTATTGCTATGAGGTACTACTTTACCCAAATTTCGAGGTTGCCAAGGCAACGGTTCAGAAGTTATGAAAAATTTAATATTTTACTTCTTAATTAGAAGCCGTGTATATCCATATGGAACCCAGATTCTGTACCCTGTACTGGCATGTACTGTATCTTCTATAATTTTTTACCACTAATATGTGGACACCCTGTATATTTAAGATACAGCCCAGTTATAAAAATAAAATATTGTTACGGAAATCTTTTTCAAATCTTCCATCATTTCATCTTGGCTACTCTTCATTTGACCTTAGCTGTTCTTCGTTTCCGTTAGGTCTTCCTTTATTTCTTCTTGGTACTCTTCGTTTCGTCCTAGTTGCTCTTCATTTCTTTTTTATTTTCTCCCATTTCGTCTTGATTCTTCTTCATTTCTTTCATTATTTCCATTAACTGTTTGAATGTTTGCTCCATTTCTGTAAAATTTGCTCTTGTAACTCATTTATTCAAATTCCTTCTATCCTTCTATGTGGTACGCCACCCTTCTGACACCATGTAACCTCAACGTTGATTTAACCTTGAAATACGTCACGTAGAAAAACAAACTTTATTGTCACTACTTGATTTTACAATAAATATCTTTCAAACAATTCTCGTCTGCCAAACCTTCACTTTGACATTTGTCACTTGTGTTCAGCTTTTGAACTTAGAACTGACATACACTGAACTGTGACGGCCAAATATATCTGCTTATATATATTTTTAGAGCTCTGCGGTCTCGAGAACATGTCAAGAAACAAATCGAATATAGTCAGGAATGTTCTAGAAAACGTCAAAATAAAGGTGTTACAAAGATTATAAATTCTTACACAAACAGGTACATAATTAACAAACTAACCGAAGTGTTTGCACACGTCAACAAAGTAAAGTAAAAGTAATTCCAATAACATACAAAGAAATAATACACTACACAAACTAATAAAAAAATATAAAAAATGTAAAACATACAAAACACAAAATTATATAGATACAGATTAAAATTATACAATAAAATATTTACCAACTACTATCACGAATTAATTAAAATTATTATTAAAATACTCACAGAGAGTATAAAAAGCCTTGTTAAGTAAGTATGTTTTTACTTTTCCTGTAAATTTGTTTTAACATATAAGAGACATTGATAAATATAAATACACGGAACAGTTAGGATGTTAAACTTAATGTAGTATACTTTACAATCGTCTCGAAACTCCAGACCTACCATAATCCTTATTGTTTTCCGTTGTTGCGAGAATACCCTTGATAACCCGGTTGCATGACCCCAAGTTAATATGCCATATGATATAATTGCCTGTATGAGTCCATGAAAATCGGTTTTTAATGCTGGTAACGATACAATTTTAGTTAGACTTAGAAATAGATGTTTAGATAACTTATTATATAAATAATCAATATAACAGTTCCAAGTTAACCTGGAATCAATTTGTACTCCGAGAAATGCAATACTTTCAGGGTTGCCATTATTTTCTAGACTACGAAGAGAGAAAACCATCCTCTGTGTTTTAGCAACATTGACTGTTAACCCGTTACTTATGAACCAATTCTTGGCATCGTCCTGGGTCAGATGCATATCATTAAGTAGTGTAGATACATTTAAATTAGTTGTTGATATATTTGTATCATCAGCAAATAGTATGTTCAAAGCATTACTATTAAATATTGTTGGTAAATTATTTATGTAAATTAAAAACAGCAACGGACCCAGGATGGAACCTTGACGCACTCCAAAATTCAGCCGAAGAACACCTGATTTATTCACATTATAAATGACAAATTGATGTCTATTTGAGAGATAGATATTTGTATTATTGAATCAGATGAAAATCCGTAGAATGACAGTTTCCTCAGCAGAATATCATGAGCCACGCAATCAAATGCTTTACTTAGGTCCAGGAATTGGGAACCAATATATCTTCCTTCCTCAGATCCGGAATTAATGAAAATTGTTAAGTTGTCAATTGCTAGCGTTGTTGATAGACCTGCACGAAAACCAAATTGTTGAATATTGCCACCAGTAACACTAAATGAACTAGTCTCTTTAGTAGTTATTTACTTAGTAATGTTAAATAAAATTATACAGGTTGTTAAAAAAGAGTGTAAAATATTTCAGGAGGTAATATTATGAACCAAAATAAGCAGAAAAGGCTTAATAAACATGGGTCCGCAACGTAACGGTTGCGGAGATATGGACCACTATTCGTTTTTCAAACATTATATTTTATTAGGATTAAACCGACAAAGGAAGCTTATAACAAACAAAAAACAAAGTTACAGAAGATGTTCAAAGTGCCCTCCATCCATTTCCAAGCAGGCACGACATCTTCGTCTCCACGATATTCGAACTCTTTCGAAAACACCTTCCTTGGTTTGGATTTCTTGACACTTTTGATTAATCCGTAGCTGCAGCTCTTCAATGCTATTTACAGGAGTACCATATACTAATGTCTTCAAATATTCCCAAACAAAGAAATCTAGAGGGTTCGGATCAGGTGATTTTGGAGGCCATAAAACAGGTCTGGCCCTTCCTACCCATCTATGTGGAAAAGTTTGGTGTAAATGCTCTCTAACGGCCATGGAAAAATGAGCTGGAGCACCATCATGCTGGAACCACATTTGTTGCGCCTATTACTAGGTTTGGTAAAACAACAGGACCTATAAACCTGTCACCTACAATATCCATCCAAATGTTTAATGAGAAACGTGCCTGATGTCCAGATTCTATTAGAGTATGAGGATTTTCGTCGGCCCAAATATGCGTATTGTGAAAATTAAACACTCCATTTCTTGTGAACCCGGCCTCATCAATAAAAAGAATGTTTGCAAGAAAACAAGGGTCTTCAGCATCAAGACGTAGAAACCAGCAGCAAAAAAACAAACGTGCTTGATGGTCATTTATTGGATTTAAGGCCTGTACTCGTTGCACATAGTATGGAGACAGCAGTTGCTCGTGAAGTATTCTCCAAACAAGAGTACCACTAATTCCTACCTCGGCTGATATTCTCCGCACACTCGTACCTGAATTCTGCTCTACCAGTGCTAGAATTTCTTCTTCTGCTCTAGGAGTGGATACCGACCTTGGCATTCCGGATAAATGACGCTGTTTGCTCAAGGAACCGGTATCACGCAATCTTTGGTGAATTCTTCCAAATATGCGTTGTGAAGGAATCTGGCAATTTGGATAAGCGTCAATATAAAGACGTCGCACTTCGGTGGCGTTCCCAGAACAACTGTTAAATACGTACTGTTTGTTTCACTAAACATCAGCCAACTATTATAAGAAAATACACAACGTTTTTGCGAAATAAAAAAAGGACTAAAAACATAAAATCTCCGCAACCGTTACTTTGCGGAACCATGTTTATTGAGACTTTTCTGCTTATTTTGGTTCATACTATTACCTCCTCAAATATTTGACACTCTTCTTTTAACACCCTGTATTACTCTCGCAATAGATATATCGTAGTATTGTATTTTTTAAAGGGCACCGTTTGCGAGCGCGACTATATATTTGAGATGATGGGAAAGTTTTTTTACAAATAGTCTACGTTTTTACACCTACGTGATGAACAGGCGGTGTGAAAGCACGTGTGGTTATGGAGGAGTCTGAGATGCAGCATTCATTTTATGGTTGTTTCATAGTACGGGGAAGACTATTAAAGTTCGTGCATAACTGTCAGATAAAAAACCTTAAACGACCGATAAAATTGTAACCAGGGTGCGCTCCGTAGAGAAAATGGCGCTGTATCTGTATGAATAGTAATCGAATTTTTGGTAAATGAGGAAATCATTACCAATTAAATATGCGTTAGTTTAGATATTTTCAGGTGTGTGGTATAACAGCAAATTAATAATTAATGAATTGATTCATTTTAATTGGATGCTTCTATAAAATGAAGAGTTCAAGTTGATTTTAAATCCAAAACACGTGTGTTTGGTTAACTACACATATAGTGACTTTCAACTAATTAATAATTAATATTACCGTTGGAAATGCAGCAGCAGATAATAAAAAGTTGCCAATTTACAAAGGTTGTGGTTCTTTATAAAATATGGTTTTGTTATTTTTGTTATTTAAACTACTTTCAATATTCTGGGCTCGGACATTTTTTGTCCAAGGTGGTTCAAATTGGTCTGTTTTTAGGGTTAATGTAATAAAATTAAAATAATAATATTTCACATAAAGTGAATGAAAATAGGGATCCCTTGCTAAATCTGCATTTTCATTTCTTATACTAAAACATTATATTAAATTGTGTTTGTCTTCATTTGAGTAATGAACCATTTTTGATTTGTATTAACGCACTTCTAATAATGTTAAATGTTAAAGTTTGTTTTCAAAGCTTTCTCACTCAGAATTCTTAAATATTGTTGGTATTTTATATTTTCCGCAAATCTACTCAACAAATAATAAGTATATATTTTTGGAATGCATTTTTAGCCCTCTTTCCATTTTTTTTCCTTTCCTACACACAAAGGTTTAAATAATATCCACATTTAAATTTGACTCATCGCTTTTACAAAGTAGAAAAACCATGTTTATGAAGTTCTAGGTAAGTAACGAAGCCACTTTGGTTTTAGTTAAATAGTAGTTTAGTTAAATAATTTAAAGAATCCATTAATTCCGAATACAAAAATGTATAGAAATATTTGTTATAAAAAGGTTTGTTTTTCTTCTACACTTCAATAATTGTAGAAAAGCACGGTTAAATTAAAAAATTAATTATCACAAATATCGTAACACTTGGTATATAAGTATGTTTGTTCCAATAGACTCAAAATTCAGTATTATATCATCTTCTAAAATTATTGTAACGACCTGCAATACACCCTGTATTCTGTTCTAGAACAGGATATACTTTAAAGAACATATTTTCAACATTTGACTTCTTCAGGAAATACGAGAAGTAGTCGTGAGTTTCATTATTTCAAATGGACCACCCTATATATTGTGTATCTTCTGTATATCTCACCACCCTATATATTATTGCATTTTTGGAAAGGGCATGAAATTTTCAAACAAAAAAAAACAGCTTGCGTATAACGAAACCCTGTCATTTCAGAGTTGATTTAAAAAAATGATAGTTGACGAGGTTTGCAAGAATCTCTATAACTTTTTTCGTATCATGTTTAGATATCTAATTTTTGGTATCAAGGTAAGGCATTTTCGTATTACATTCGAGTTTAATAGAAAATCGTGAAATCTGCGGTATATATTTATAAGTAAACATGTAGCAAAACAATTTTATCAGATGTGCTGAATTTAAATCACCTGCTGTGCAAAAACTTGTATATTTAAAAAGCAATATTATCCACTGGTGCTTTGTAAAAAAACGGAATGAATTTTAAAAGAAAATTTTCTTAGGGAGATTTAATCTACATTATATGTTTTCCTTTGACGACTTCCATTTCTTGACAAATTGTAAAACTTTGTTTCATTTGCCGCCTCTGGAAGCATTCCCAGATGTATTAAAAAATCATTTTATCAGATGATGTTTGATGTAGCCTTAATTGTAAGAGACTTTTCCTCCTCGGGTCTATATGATTCATCTATAAGACGCATCCGAATAAAAAATAACTCGGCAACTTCCCTACCCCCAGGGAAATACCGATGTTTGCCTTGCTGGTCTCATCTTAAGTTCCACTTGACAGTTTACCAGTCTGGCACCCAGCCATTTACTGATGATTTTGGATCGTGCTTTATTCTTTGTTTTCGTATATCTCTGTCTTGTACGCTTCTGTTCAAATAGCCCACGATTTGTCATAAATATTATCCACGAAGATACTGGCGAAATAACTGTCACAAAATTCCTGAGACGAAAAATATTATTTTCAAAATAAAGTAATTTATCTAAATGAACACAGTCGACAAATTCGATTATAATTTAATATTCTAACAATTTGTTATATTGACCTTAACAAATCTAATTGAATACAATTTTGTTTAATATCGGTGTTTACATTTTCATCTAAACTTATTGTTTTCTTTTGTTTCAGGTAAGTAATAATAGCTGACATCAATTTTTGGTAATTAGTCATTTAACTTATACATTAAGTTATAACAGTCACTTAAGAATGTTCACCGTGCGGATATCAAAAATAAAAATATCTAAAGCGCGCCTTTGAATCCTGGCTTTAGTTTTCTTTCAACTTTCATAATTAAAAAAGCTCCTATTTTTTCAATCATCCATATGGATCGGAATATAATATAGTAGCGGCAACAATTCAGACGTCTTACGTCACGGCTGACGTTATGCAATTGTTTTTATTCTCAAAATAATTTCCGATAGTTTGTCGCTTTAAAAGCAATTATTTTTTGTAATTTAGTGCAAAATTTAGTGCAGACACTTAGTGTAGTATACAGGGTGTTAATTAAGTATGTGCACAACCTTTAATGATTTAATCTATGATTGACTTTAAGACAAAAAGTTCATGCAAACATGGGTCCACAACGGCTTTGTTTTCCAGATACAAGGTGTTAAAAGTTCAAAAAGAAAATCAAATAATTTAATACCTGCAAAATGTAGTCTCTAAATACCTATTAGGGTGTGCCAAGTTTCATCTAACTACTACTACTACTTCTCTTACTACTCAGAAAATAGATCCAAAAATTTGATTTTTTTTTCAAACTTTAACACCCTGTATTTGGAAACAAATCCGTTGCGGAGCCATGTTTATATGAACTTTTTCTCTTAGAATCAATCACAGATTCACTCCTCAAAGTTTGTATACATACTTAATTATGTGCACAAACTTTTTCTCAATAATTGAGAAAGTTAGTAGTGTTGGGTTTTTTGGTATGATAATTCTGAATTTGAAGCTTATTTTCACGTTGCTCCTGGAGGGCGCTAGTTTCACCGTATTATTTAGGTAAATCAAAATATATTTTTTATCTGTTAAAATAAGATTCAAATTCATTATTCTCACACCAAAGAACCCAACGCCACCAATTTTCTGTCATGTCATCAAAACTTTCTCAATTAGTAGTGAGTAATTTCAGAATAATATTTGAACACCCTATATTTCTTAAACTAACGGCATTTGCATAAGGCATGATGAGCTCAAACATAATATTTTGGTGTCCTTAGTGTCGACCTATTCTTTCTAACTCATCCAGTCTATGTTACGGCTAAAGTCAAAACTTAGTTAGTTTATAAACTAGGTAGCTACTAGTATCCAAATTAACTGAACCGTTAGTTATTTTGGTAGAATTCTATATAAACCCATTCACTCGGCTAATACTTGAAATAATCAGACACTAAAATAGTTTTTTTTGTTTATAGACTGTCTAATTTGGTCTAGCGGGAAAGAAAATAATGCTTTTGGTAACATAAAATAACCAATTCTTTGGATAGTATATAAACCTAGCCAACCATTTCTCTATTTTCTCTAGTTAATTTCATAAACATGATTTGGAAACTTCCCGTTTCTATAATAAATATAAATTTAACAAAATATAAACAATATATTTTTATAGAAATAAAGGGACATTTCTGCTAAGCACAGATAATCGTAAAAAAAGTAACAGTAAGTATACAAAACAACATTCCACTTGTGGTTTAATTTGCTCAGTAATGTAACATAGACAAATGATAATATATAAAAGTATTTATAATAAATGTATCTCTATGTGGTACACATGCAATAGCAAACGCCAGAATGGCGAATCATGCGGCAATAAATAAACAAGTATTTATTTGTCCTCTTTTCCTAAAGTTGTACATTGATTTTTTATGATTATTTGTATTTAACAAATGCTTCTATAAAAGTAAGTACCCCCTTATTTAGTTTGTATTTTGTTAAACTATTTTTTATATTTAATACAAATTTTTCAATCGCGTATATTATACTCATTTTTATCTATCACTGCTTAAAATTAATGACATTATGATTAAATCATCCTGTATACGACAGTCAGTACTAAGTAGACGTATGTGGCATGTGACACGATCAGAATTTTCCTGGTAATTAAGTTTATATTATTGTATAAAGCAATAAATAATACAAAATAGTAAATTCCAAATTAAACAGCAAAACATTATTTAGTAGCCATTTGTCCGAGGTTCATTCATTTGTTTTGATTATATTTGTTTGCTCAAAACAAATCTGTTTCTGTCTGAGGTCGCTGCGACCGTCAGCACATTATTTATACTGTTGTACCCCAAACATAACAACTATCAACGTATTTCAGAGATATCCTCCAAACAGAGACAGAATCAATACTTTCTCTGCGTTGTAAGCATGTTGTAAGTGTTTGGATTAGTGTAGCAGGTATCTATAATGAATATATCTATTTCCAAATTCTCTAAGTGAATTCGATTTCATCTCGTGTTACAGACTGCTTTTTATTGTTTAATTTGTAGTACCGTAGACATTAAAATTCATTTGTTCTTAATAAAATCTTTTTTCTCTTTAAGCAATGTTAATAAAGTTGCTTTTCATCTACTAAAAATCGTAGACACAATAGTGCTTTAACCGCAAGGTTAGATAAAATGATACGACCTTTATTTAAAAGGGAAGAATCCTTTTTTTCTCCGACAAGGATACCAACGGATTGACGCCTAAGGTCTGATTTTCCACGGTGTTAAATATGCAAAAAAATTTTGAGTTTGCTGTATCTACAAACAAAAGTTCAAGTGACACGTGTTCTTAAGCGATTCCTCAGTCATCCTTACCTTGAAATATCGATATTTTCATTCATCAGTATGGCCCCTACTTTTAAACATTGAATAATACGATTATAAACTTAAAGGTTGCATTTTCCTTGATTTTTCCGAAAAATATGCCAACAATACATTCTCACTTGATGTTCTTAGCGTTGTTCTATTATTTAATTTTTTATATACCTTTTCGCAGGTTACTCGAGATTTTGATGGTAATAACTTGGATATGACCTCTGACACCTCAATCTGAATATCGGATGGTAATAATCTCTCTTTTATCTCGTATTAGATATTTCTGCCTATAACAACCACACAAAATGATATCAAAGAAGAAATAAATATTGACACCACAATGACTTTATTTAATAATCAAATTCCATAGAAACCAACGATAACTATACCAAAGTATTCCTAATTTAAAATTGCTTCAAATTATTTATAAATTTCATTGTCTCTCAAAATTAATCTTTTTCTGTCGACGATAAAATAACATTTTATCATCTTAATATAAAATAACTATTACTTCAAGAATATGTAGCTAGTGCTCTCTGCAGAAGAAGATATAAATCAATACTGTATATTAAACACTAAAAAGCAAGTCTAGTTAAATTTTCAAATTGACTAGTGAAGTGATCCTAGGTTAATAGCCAAAATTATATTTATTTTTACTTGTAACAATAGTTACAATGTTGTAACAATTAACTAAGGTATATCTAGCTTATTTTTATTTGTGACAGCCCCATTAAAAATGACCAACATTGACTAAGGCACATCTAGTACAATTGTTCTATTTCATACAAATCTTCCATTGGCATTGGACCTTTTTTACAACTCATAGATTTGTGTGTATGTGGTACCCAAAAATTATAGGTTATGCGTATTTCTGTTATGAAAAAAATAGTGCGTCTATTGTTTATAGATTCAGAAATATCTGTTAATTATAGTATATACAGGGTGTCCGAAAATTATGCGTCAAGACTTCAAGAGGTGATTCCTCACAAAAAATTAGGGTCAAAAAGTTCTATAATTTTATGTAAATATTTGGATTTCTTAAGACGTTATTTACAAATATCGAAAATAAAATGTTAACTTGAACACCCTGTATCTCCGTTAATATTGAGTTTTCGAAAATTTGTTATAGGACTTCGTGACCCTAATGAAATGAATTCTAATAAAGTTTTTATGTCTCAAAAACGGATTATTAGAAAAATCAGGGAAGCTTGCAGGGACACATTCATTCAGAATAAATTACTAACTTTCCCCTGTATCTTATGACCTATACTTACATCACTTATATACGTTACGGAAAATATTAACTGACTAAATATAAATTCCCAATATCATAACTACCATACTCGTCATGGTGCTCTTCTGTGTATTCCCGAACATAGGACCACTAGATTTGAGAGCTCTGTAATATACCAGGGTATTAAAGTTCTACAATAAGCTTTGCCCTGAATACAGATCAATGAATTCTATTAAATTTAAAAAATGTGTCAAAAACTTTTTGCTTGCCAAGTGTTATTATAACGTTGAGTTTATGAATGACGTAATTTAACAAATGTTTATTTAACGAGCACTCTGTTGTTTGTCCTTTTTTATTATTGTTTTCTTGTGTGCTTCTGTCTTGTTTTGACTTGTCCTATTTAGACATTCTAAATGTCTTACTGGATTACTCATTTAGGTAAATCATTATTAAAATATAATTATTAAAGTAATTCAACGCATTGAAAAGGTTGGTGATCCCTACTCTAAAATGTGTGCCGTCTACATGATAATGTAAAACTAACATTTCATTGCAATATGTGGCTTTTTGAGAGATAAATGAGCTAAATTTTACTTCGGACTTTACTTCTGTATGTCAAAACCACAATAATCGTATTGTTTTGTAATGTTAGATTTATAACATTTTATATATTTTAGCAGTATATTCATTTAAAATTCGCAGGTAGATAGTTATGGATAATTTCTTAAATGCGATATTAATGATTATACAAGAAATCGTTAAATTAACATGATTTTATATAATTCAGCGTTTTAAACGCATCCCTTACTTACAATTTTTGAAAAATAATAATATGTCGAAAATATTAGAGCGTTAGTTTATTAAGAGTGCCGTATTCTTAAAATAGTATTTTCTAAAAATAATTTTAGATATTTAAGAACTGAATAATATAGAGCTTAACAAATAGCAGGAATGTTATCTCATGTCACCTGCGAATAGTCAAAGGTACAGAAGTAAAAAGAATATGTATTACATATAACATAAACTTACATAGTTTTGCATATAAGTTTTGCAATTTTGTTTGTAAGTATGTGAAAATAATTGTTAAAATATGAGGTTAGAATAGCAAAATAATATGTTCTTACAAACGTGTCTTATTTCTTTTATTTTAGGATAATTTAAACAGTAAAAGTGAATATACAAAACATCAAGAATTTTATGTTTGATATTATTTTTGCCCGTGTTCGATTTCTCCAGATTTCTGTACCTAAAACCTCACAAATTTGATCAATTTACGGCGAGAGATAATTTATTATAAAGTAGTACATCACATTGAAAGGTTAGTTACCCAGGTCTAAAATGTCCCAAATGTTAATACTTCTTTCAAATAAAAATGCGCAAAATTCTACATCTTCTACTCTGCATCTCTAAATCGCAATAATCATTTTGTGTCAAAACACATGTGCATTAAAAATAGACACGTACACACGTTATTGACAATTTAGTAATTCATTGTTAGGTAATAATTACACAAGAAATTGTTTAAATAAGTTGAATTTAAAATTCCTATCGTCGCTCCGGCGTTTTAAAAGCATCCCTTGTTTACGATTTATAAAACACTTCTTCACTGCGCTTAGGTACAGCATCACGTCGACCTAAAGACGTATCTAATTCTTCTCCAAACAGTCGCTCCTTCATTTCAGTATAATTCATATCGGTAAGCCCGTCGGATTAAAACCAAGTACTCGCAATTAACGGAACAGCTGGTGTAATTGCCGTAGGCGTTCGCAGCAGCAACTGCTCCGGAGGGGGTGTTATGGGGCTGAAGGTTTACGTGATTGAAAGGAACGAGATTGGGCAATCCTGTGACAATAATAACGAGTACGTGCCCGCCGCGGCGCTAAGGGAATTCAGCGCATCTTCGGCACAAATAACAAACATTCATATGCGCGTCCGAATATAGATTTCTCGATTTTATACGTTTCCAAAACTTGTTTAGCGAACTGTGTAAACATGTGTTTGTTTGCAGACGAAATCGAAGATCTCCTCGATATCGTGTGGGAGGGGTTTTCGGTGGTCCGCTAAGGCCTTTTAGATGCGTGGGTCGAGTCCATATTACCCTTATATATTGAGATGTGTAAGTATCCATGATATAGATTTAAAATTGTCCACATGCACTACAGCGTCATTCACGACAGCCTTAGGCTAAAGTCTAATATAGAGAACCAAGTGAGATATATACGGGGTGATTTAGAACTTATCTAAAAAAAATTTTTTGGACTATTACAAAAACAATTGCTTGGACACGCTGTACATTGTAAGGATATTTCGTATATATGGCATAGCATTATAAACTCACATAAAACCGACAAAATTTCATCAATAACTCTTTAAGTACTGTTTACACCCTGTCTCTCAGATAACTCCATAAGGAAAAAAATCACATCGTTATAAAGAGAGCAGTAAGTTATATTATTTATAAAATATATTATTAATAAGTATATTTACTTTCATAAACTCAGTGTTACTGTAAATTATTAATTTGCAAGCAATTTATTACGCAGTATGTATAAGAAGTTTTGATATTTAATAAATGTTGGTATATTACTTTCAATTTCATTATGAGAGCACAATAATTGTTTCGTATAAATATTTTGCCAGACAGCAAATTGAATAGGCAGAATGCTTTCAGAAATAGCTTGTTAATAAATATAAATTCTACTTTAACTGAAATTCTTACGCAACGGTGTTTTTTCTTAAAATAAAAAAAAACATGAAGGGTAAATAGTGCCTTTCTTTTGTCTCCTTTGTGTGCTTATACTATGTCATAATGAAAATGTATTATTCATCTGCTCATATCTCCAAATTATAATGGCGTTTCAAATTTCCAAGTTATCTTGTCGAAATCATATGAATTATTTACACAGGTATTATTTTTGTGTATTGAAGCCAACTGGATCAATAAATTATATTTTGTAATTGTGCCATTGTTTATATTAACTATTCACAATAAAACTGAAACAAGCAATAAGTGAATTGTTTAGTGCAAAGGTATTCGAGTAACAGCAAACAAAATAAAGCGAAATAATTTTATAAAATTTTGTTGTAAGTACACAATACCAGACATACAATTAAGTGCGTTCGCGCTTAGGACTTAAGCGGGCCATTCACTAGGCGAACTCAGACCCGACTTACGACTGCGACCAGACCCGGACCGATCCTTTCTGCTGAAACGGGCAGTTGTGGTATTATCAGTATTTCTTAGTTGACGACGAACCACTGCGACGCGTAGATATCATGCCGACGTTATCACGAAAAATCGAAATTGCCGTAATTGTCGGAGCAGTAATAATTTTTGCATAGGAAAAAAAAGAAACGAGTGTGGATAAAGAAATGATTACGCAAAAGGAATCAGTATACTCATTTACGTTTGCTACAAGATATCCAATCATGTGAACCGATTTCGTAAACTATTTTCGAATGGACAACTGTTTTCTCTATAAATACTAATAAATTCTTCCCAAAATTCACGATTATCTTAGAAAGATATTTTTAGAAAACAGTAAAGAGACTCCAGTCGCAGTCGTTGTTGCAAACTGCTCACACATAATGAATCAGCACGGATCAGCCCGAGTCGTGTCGTGAGTCCGTTCGTTGATTCTGCGGACCTGCAACCATACCACATGTCGGTGCTATTACATTCACGATAGGATGGGTCGGCCGACTGTGTCCAACGGACCGGTCCGCCCGTGAATGGCAGGCATTAGGTAGGTATATATAAAAAAAACATGACAAATAACACAACAAAATATATATCACTACGCTTTTAATTTTTAAATATCCAAAGATATGATCATAGATATGTTTGCATATCTAACATTTAGAATACGAATCATGTATCTCTTCTGTACACCAAAACCAAGAAAGGTCGGTCATCTGTATTACGAATAAGAAATCTTGAGACAGCGTCTTGAATATTATACGAAAATACATCGCCATACCCCTTCAGAACGTGCCGCATAACAAATTCTTCAGGAACTATCGCCAGAAGAAATGCACTATTCAACCTGTGGGAATAAACACCATATATAAAATTCCACAAATTTAAAGCTTTTAAAGCTGCCAAATCCAGAAATGTATACTGGACATTGCTTCCACCGTTCTGCAGCTACGATGGTTGCAAAGTCTAGTGCAAATTTAGTAACAGTAAAGCGGTTAGGTGGTTGGCAGTTTTTTTCCGTAGCAGAGACATACACTGAGGAATCAGTGGCCAACAAAATTGCTGTATCAGAATTCATACTAAACAGCATAGAAAATCAGACCATACATCAGTATGGCAAAAAAGGATTCTTCCTTCCCATCTATATTTCTGGGAATGTTAATTGTAATATTGATATTTGTATTCACAAATGGTAGGTGATGATTTAAATTAGTGGTTGTTAGTATTTACTATCTTTGTATGTCCTTGGCGTTAAAGTATCATTTTATCTACCCTTACGGTTAAAGTACTACTTTATCTACGATTTTTAATAGATGAGAGGCGACTTTAATATCAGTTATAGAAAAAATTAAATAAAATTAATGTTACATTATTTTGTTTGGGTCATTAAGGAGAGACGCTGTATACGACACAAAATTATTCTAGCTTTTGTTAAGTTTGAATGGATTGACCTATAGTTTCATATAATAATTTACTTCAGAGTCTCTGTTGTATATCTTTATGATACGGCTAACCCCACAGGTACAATTTTGCTTGTTTTTTGGATCCAATTTATGTTAGACAGCTGAACAAGGCTTAGTAATACGTTTAAAACTTTTCGAAACATATATTTCCATTACTCTTGTTTCTGTAATTTTGGCTTGTTTGAAGAACTCTCTAGCGATGTCCTAAGGGGAATCTCCGCTGAATTATTTGGTCCGTTTTTTAAGCTGCCATTTTATTTCAACCATGTCTGGCATTATAGATATATATATATATATATATATATATATATATATATATATATATATATATATACTGGAAATGGTTTGTCTAATACTCTAATACTATACCGTTCTACGCTCTAATGATAATGTTTCGGAGAATATAATTCACACAAATTAGAACTAATGCTAATTCTCTCTTATTATTTATCGCTATAACCGCGTCAAATTTGGCACATATGTCTAAAATTAAAACCACCAGCCTACTACATTTCATATCAATTGTTTCGCTTGCATATTGCACACCCGAGGATATATATGTCTGTGGATTTTATTTTTTTTTTAAAGAAAACGCGTGTCTACATAAAAATACTAAGAGGGGGAAAATTAAAAAATTTTTTTTAAGCCCTTATTTCGTAAGGGAGGGCTCAAATCGAAAAATTTTATAGAAAGTACCCCCCTTAAAATGACCCAAGGAACACACCCTCCAAAGGAGCGCACATCATTATGGAACACCCTGTACAACAAGTGCAAAAAGTACCACGTTCTATACGAGTTGCATACAATATTTTCTGTACGTTCATGCAAAAAACAAAACTTTATTGAACTATATTTAGTGAGTTGCATACAATATTTTTTCCACGTTTATGCAAAAAATATTTTTTTTAGGTGGCACTAAGTGTAGGAAAATAAAGAGCGTAATTAAATAGCAAAATAATTAATAATTAACCAACACTACTGTATTGAGAAAGTTAGGAACTAATATGTTAGGAACAATTTAACTCAAACTTTATTTTTACCGTTAACGTTAAAAGTAAATGTACAATTTGTGTAATTTTCATTAAAATGTAATACAATCTCACAGAAAATGGACTAAATGTGGCGTCGATTTGAACGTGTATATTTGTCATGATCACAAAACGTTGTAGTAGAATGACAGATGAGCGCAATAAAAATGTTATTGCACTCATGCAATAAAGGACTAGTTTTTCATTAAATATAGTTCAATAAAGAATAGTTATTTATGCAACAAGTGCAAAAAGTAAGTGTTTTGTTTTTTGCATGAACGTAGAAAAAAATACTATCTGTAAATTATATTAGAGAAGTATTTGTATAATAGAAAGAAATAAGCGCCTACAGTTTGTCTGTGCCATTTTTAAACGTTCTCTACGTGCCTCTTTTGTTTCATAAAGTGATAAAATGCCTAGTCGTATTTAAACGCCGTTAATATTTTTTATATTAGTCATCATTATATCCAGTGAGAAAAGGGAACTAATGGCAGGCTTTAATAGCACCTGGAAATTATGCCGAGCCGACACTATTGGGTTTCCATGAACGCCGACATTTAAACGCAAATTTTTTGCCCACTTTTTGCACGTACCGGATCTATCTCAGAATTCTATTTGGCTCGGTGGGCCAGATTTCCCTGTCTTTCGCCTAAAACGTAGTTTGCGTGCCGTAACCGCGGGCGTGGAAAACCCCTCTATAGAAAGGTAATCTATATCTGTATCACACTCGATATTAGAGCTAAAAGTTGGCGTAACTTTTGTACCTCTCGCGCCCACCCCACATACACCTACCTACGGAGTATAGTGGAACGTGACCGATCTCTCATCTCGCGGGATTGCCTCCGAGATTTCCCCCGATAAAACTATACACTTTTGTTGTAAACTTTAGTAATTCTTTCTCAAATCATCCATCATGAGATCAACACCACACGTTCTCAATTTCACCACGAATGTGTTTCACTAACTTCGACGGAGGAAATGAAACAAAATAACACTCCATAGAGTAATCCAGTGATTATTTAATGGCAGCTATCCATCTTGTAGTGGCGGGCGAGTGACCACATCAAGTGGACAAGATGTTGCCCCCATTCGTTCTCAATCGCCGTAGAAATCCACTTTGGACTGATGAGGAAAGCTCGTGCTCCAGATCGACCCAGTACACTCCGGGAATCCTTTAAGGCTCCCGGTTCGTGTTTTTCACCTGCTCCTGAATTTATTTTCTAGACAAACTCGGTGCACCGCATCAATTATTTAAGGAAAATAATCAATCTGCCAAATATATATTCCCTCTGTATGTCCATATCCGAGACATTTCCAATTAAATTAAATAGACAGAAATGTACTCGTTGATGGATTATTTTCATCAATAATTAATGGCGGAGATGAATTTACCGATCGGTTTTAGGGGAAGCTGGACTCCGAATAGTTTTAATTTAATAATAAGACGAAACTAAACAGACTGAAACGTATATATCATACAAAATGTACTCACTTATATATCTTTTAAATTTTACTCTAAGGTTTTATAAAAACAAGAGTAGTTTGAATTATTACATCGTTACATTTTATAAAAGTAATAATGGTTTTCCTGACATCAATTTACAACAATAATATTGTACAAAATTATATCTACTTTCGTTTAATAACACGAAAAATATATATTTGGCAGAAAGTGTTAAATGACGTGACAATGAGCTGGTTTATTTCCTATGAACAAAAAAAGTACCTGCTATTAAGTTTATGGATCAAGTACCTATTCGTATGTTATCTATCATAATTGTCAAACAAACCCATAAATATGGCGCTTTTCAAAATGAGTGATTCTGGTGGAAGTTTACCCTCGGATATAGAAGCGACGTCAAACGGTGCGATCTCAAGTCTAGTTCCGACAAAACCCAATGAGTTGAGGTACCAGAAGTTTGAAGATCGGTGCAAAACTAACAAGGTAATGAAGATGTGTGAGAAAATCCTTTTAACTTATTTCTTCGGAAAACAACGCTCTCAGAAACCAACTACACTATGGACTCACTACTTAATGTCGAGAACTATGATTTCAGATAAGAAAAATCAAGATGTAAGTAGATTTTCTCAACTAATAGCATTTTTGAAAAAAATTCAGAGAGTTACAAGACCAATAAGTCGAGAATTGTTACAAAGAAAGAAGTATATAAGTACTGCAGATGATGTTGGATAATGTTGGATGATGTGATTCCATGCCGAAGACAATAATTGTCCAAGATATTTTTATGACAGAAGAAATATTTTTCGAAAATATGCTGAAATTCGTCCTCCTAATGCAACTCACTGGCGGTTTTTTGTATTCTACAGATAAGGAAAATGTACCTTCCTGCCTGTCCTAGTTAATACTTTTGAAAGCATTCCAAAAATGATTGCAATAAAGCTTGGATTGAAGAATCCTGAGAAATACAGTGGTTTTAAAAGGTCCTCTGCCACCATTTTGGCTGATGGCGGTGCAGATTTGCAGATGTTAAAGCGTCATGGCGGCTGGAAATCTTCCATGGCAGGCGGCTATGTTGAGAATGTGAATGCAAGAGTGGATTTTGAGACGCAAAGAATTAGGTCATTCTAGTCAATTAATATCCGAAAATCCAGCACAATAAAACCAGGTCAATTTGAAAAACTGATTTGTAAAATTGATCATATAGTAAACCAAACAAGTTGTAATATAATTTGGTGTCATTGTACTCGTAGTTAATATATATACATATGTTTAATACTCGTGGGTATACTAGTTTTACCAAATGACACGGAGGCTTAGCTCGGATGGATAGATGTAGCATTCTTACTTGTGAAATATTTTGTCGTTTCGAGCCACGCCACAGTACCATAGAGCAAAATACGGAAACCCAACCAATTTCATATTTATTTATGCACGAAGTAATAAGTTCTAGTAATAAGAGCAAACGACAAATCAAATGCGACTGCAGCAACAAAATATAAAACAAAAGCAAGTCCTAATGTAACTAAAATTAATCAGTAAATTAAAACCAGTTATATCCCTCTTGATTCATTTATTATAGACAAGAAATTTCCAATGTAATTGCATGTGTGTTGCCTCAACACAGAGGTTTCCAACCTAACACGTGTACTACTTTTAAAGGAGTGCTCAGTGTGGAGTGGAGGGTAGACAATTAATAGAAATTTTGAGAGGCATATTAATGATCAAATTGTGTCAATACTGTTTTTGTCTAAGCACATGTGTGACCGACAAGCGATTAAGAAGTGCATAATTTAAACAAAATTTGATTCTGATTCGAATTGGAATCCTTTATGTTGCAGCTAGTGTTCAGGGTGGTTCAAATTGGTAAATTTTCAAGGGTTGCTGCAAATCTGTCATAGATAGAGCAAATTTGAGTGCTCTTTTTTTCGAGAAAATAAGAGTGGTGCCATATGTCTCATTTTGTCTAAGCACATGTGTGACCGACAAGCGATTAAGAAGTGCATAATTTAAACAAAATTTGATTCTGATTCGAATTGGAATCCTTTATGTTGCAGCTAGTGTTCAGGGTGGTTCAAATTGGTAAATTTTCAAGGGTTGCTGCAAATCTGTCATAGATAGAGCAAATTTGAGTGCTCTTTTTTTTCGAGAAAATAAGAGTGGTGCCATATGTCTCTATCTGTTACCGTTTTAGAGCTACAAGACGTCTCTCGATTTCTGAGTAAACCAACTGGTGCTCTTTTCTCGTTTCCCTTTCGAGATTTCTTAAATCAGTTTGAACATTAATTTTTTTGAGATATTTTCGATGGCATGAAAATACATGTAGGTACCGAATAATATTTTTAATTTTTGTGATTTGATCACAAGTTTTGTTTTTTTTTTATAAGAAACACCATGTATTTTATTTCAAAAGCGGAAGAAAGCATATATACTTTACTTATTATTTGTTGTGTGGATTTGTGGAAAATGTAAAATTTTAAAAATACCAACGACAGTTAAGTTTTCTGATCGAAAAGGCTTTGAAAACAAACAATTTTGACATTTAGCATTATTAGAACCATATTAACATAAATCAAAAATGGTTTGTTACTAAAATGAAAACAAATACAATTTAATAAAATGTTTTAATCTAAGAAATGAACACTCAGACTTAGCAAGAGACCTCTATTTTCAATTGTAGGCAGTAAATATATATTTTTAGAATGCATTTTTAACCCTCTTTTTGTTTTTTAAATAAAATATAGGGTGTTCCATATAAAAAAATACAAGTTGTGGTCATATCACAAAAACTAAAAATATTATTAAATTTATTTTTATGCTACCGAATGTATCTCAAAAAAGTGCCTCTAGAATGTTCAAACTGTTTTAAGATATCTTGAAAGAGAAACGAGGAAAGAGTACAAGTCTGTTTAGCCAAAAATCGAGAAATGCCCTGTAGCTCGGAAACGGTAACAGATAGACTAATAAAGTGCATTGAAGTCGCTGGTGATCATTTCGACAATCTTTGATGATTAATAATTAGTTAAGATATGCATAATATAATGTTCAGTTGTTGTAGTGTTTTTCTCCCTAATTTTCTAATTTAATTCCCGCCGACTCTCAAAAATATAAATCGTCTATTTCTCAAAAACGGTTGAATTTATCGAGTTGTAACAGGTATACCTTTTCTATTTAGAATTGAAGGCGGTTCAATAGGTTCTTAAAAAATTTAAAAGTGTAAAATACAAAAAGTTAGACATATTTTTACATCGACAGTGCAGCATAACTAGTGCTCCCTAGTCGTGGCCTCAACACTGTTTGCATATTCATAATTGCCACCTCAAAAAACATAAGACATAAAATTTTCACAACAATCGGTCCATACGTTCTTAAAAAATAGTAAGAAATGGAAAACATTGTTTCAATTTTAACACCCTGTAGAATGAAACGGAGCAACAATAATTTATTAAGGCATGTTGGGCTCAATCGCTTTATTTTGACGTTAACAATTTGCCCGTAAGCTATATACCATTATTAATGACTTACCCTGTATATCGTGTTTCATTTATTTGTTGCAATGTTGCATTAATATTTAAACTATAATAAAGTGAGTTGAAGATTACATTATTCCGTGATGTGAATTTATTTCAGTGAAAGAATTTTAGCATTCGAAATCAGCATCATCCACTTGTTTCAGGGTTATCTAATTTTTAAGGGTTGCCTCTTTTTTGCAAATACAAAGCCGTACCTCGCCTCTGTTCGAACCATAACCATTTTTCTGGTGGAGGATATAAGCACATAAAGATAGATTTAGTAGCAGTTTCTACGGATGACCGAGTATAACTCCATTGTCTCCTTTTTTATTTCGAAATAAGCATCTGAATGATGTAGCTCGTATTGATTCCTTTTCGGGTGTCCGTCCCTTCCTTTTGATCTCTCATGTGTGGCCGTGTGCATACTTTTATACGACTGACCCACTTTCAATTATACAGAACGACAGTTCGTAGGTTTTGCATAATTACAAGTTGAATATGTAAATTGAAGGAGGTACGTTGAAACCAGAAAAATACATTTGCAGGATCGAGTCCATTGCTGCCTGTTTTGCGACTGGTGTGGCAAATTACAACAATTAGAGACATAGTATGTACGTTTGAGAAAATAAAGGATATGCTAATGTAAAATATGACATCATTCACTAACTAATGAAAATAACCAGGAAAATTACCTTTTAGCCGGACATTCTGGTACTAGCTGAGCCGACTATAGGTATATGCACATTTTTTACAATACAGGTGATATTATTATGTTTTATTGCTTTTTTAATGAAGTAATTTGATTCAATAATTCAAAACAGGCCTCTTTTTCATTTTTAGATAGTTACACCAGTTGCTCAATTCTAATTTCAGTTCTTACGCCAGTGGCAGTTGCAAATTAGTATTTCAGTATTTTTGCTATATTGTATTTCTTTCTAGAGTAGCTACTACTCCACCCACCTTATATGAATAAATACTTACCCAGTAGTATTTAATTATTTGTATAAGGATAAGGAAAGAAGGACTTATAGAGAACTGTCAAAATCATCCATTAGCGGCACACATATACCGCGTTGAGCTTGTTAGCTCTCCTCTATATGCCAGAGGAAGCTAGGCAACCGACGGCATCCGACAAAAGAAAACCTTAGTAGACGTGATGCAATATGGAACTACATCTTTTGGCAGCATGGCTGAACCTGGCGGTCCACCTGCATACACAACTGTAATACAATTTATAGTAAATAATAATACAATTGTGTCTCTACAGTTTGGTAATTATTACTACAAGTGTTGTGTTAATATAATCTATAAATATTATTTTGCATTTTATTTGAAGGTATTATTAATTATTATAGAATAGGTTATATTATATGAGTAAATCTTAAATATAGTGTCATTTTAGTGTCATTTTAAGAAAGAAAAGTGTTGAATTAAGTACAAGAATGCTTGGATGTCAAGAATATGTAAATATTTATATCAAGTATACTTTATTACTGAATTAATATGTATAAGTCTGAGTGACATTTAAAATTTTAAGTATATTATTATACTTAAAGACAGATCACATTTTTTCCGCGCATGACGTTTATGGAAGTCATGTCTTATATATGTTTATTTCATACTAATACTAAAACATTGTGGGTGTAATTCAATACTAGTCGAGGCATTAGTCCGCAGAGTAGTTAGTGTCACATATTATTAATACCTAATAAAAATGTACAAAAATATCTGCAATTAAGTTGCTCACACAATCTAAATTCGATGCCTATGTTATAGATATCAGTAATAAGATATTTTATTATAGCATAATGCGTTTTTCAGTCCAATAGGCATTCTATTAATTTGTAAATAAATTTTTAGGTTACTTACAGTTACTTACATCTGTTATTTATGTTTATACCTATTGTGAATAAGTAAATAAATAAATAACTTTTTATAGATTAAATTTATTTTTCCTTGGAAAATTATAAATTGGTTAAGTGCTTACCGTGCGAGACATATTTATTTAAAATTAACCATTTTTAGGCGGATTTATTCGCCACATTATTGCTGTTATAAATGCCACAAAAATTAAATTTATTGTACTTCATTACATGTTTAATGATAGACTAGTATATTATCCTCGACATCGATCTGACTAATTATCTTAATTGAAGAATAGAATTTATACTTCACTAAATTCATTTAAAGGTAAATATTAAACAAAAAGTTTCAGGATTAACAGAGACTAATTTTGCTTGAAATTTATCAAAATATGCCCGCTTTATCGGATACAAAAATAAATTATAAATCATTTCATCTTACAAAAAATTAAATTACATAAACAGGATAATAAAGATTGTGAGGAGAAATAAATGTAATTAATAATATTTGTAAAAGTATGTAGATAATATAAACAAAATTACAAACTTTGAAATTGCCTTCTACATTTCAATTTTAACAAAATAATGGGACATTTAGTAATATCATTAGAAAGGAGTACAATGCAAACTTAAGTGTATTTTAAGTTAGCAATTAATGTCAAAGTAAGCTTTCCAAATTGTTAAAATGAAATGAAACATCCACACACATTGGTTTGGTATATCTAACAAATCATTTCTAGATATTTGTCTGAAAAGAAAATCAGGAATACACTTTCAAACTATTTTCATCTCCATTCTGAAACTGTATTATATATAAAACAGTAAATATAAAAAACTACTGAACTACTGTCTGTACATTTGAGTGGGTACACGACTCGACCTTGGCAATATATTTCTTTTATCCGACTGCCGTCAATGGTAATAAAGCTATAATCTCGAGCGTTACTATTTCTCGTAAACACGAACACCAAGCAATTTGTGTAATTTATGTGGTGATCATAAAATATATTAATCTAAACGTACACGTTCTCTTTAAATCATCGGAGTTAATTTTTTACACCACAAAATTGTATTAAGTGGTGTTCTAGCGTGGCCATTTAGAGACTCACCTCAAACGAAGGGAAACTCGTTTTTTCCAATTCTCTGCAATTCATTTTAACATAGTAATAGGAAAAGTTAATTCTTATAAAACAAAAGTACATATTATTCATATTTTATTTAAGCAACTACAAGCTTCTGCATATTTTTTATTTCTTGATTAAGTACGGCAAAAAATATATTCTGATATAAAAGAAACAATTCCCACGCTTATGCTTATTTCCACTCCGTGATCATTTGTGAAAAATTCTCAATAGAAGAAACAACTATAGAACATTGTAATCATTCACACATCACTATCACTAGTGACTTGACTTGAAAAGTACAAATACTTCGAAAAAGCATGTTGTCAACTGGTACAATTTTATGTAAATACAATAAAGGCAGTGGCGTGTTAGGTAACTTTTTTCGGGATAAAATTTTAAAGAAATTAATGCTACGTCACTGTATAAATTAAAATAACTAAGTACATAATAAGATCCATATTCCAAATAAATCATCTTTGAATTTGAGCTAAAATTTTAATAGATAAAAAATTAGTAACTAGTTACTAATGACCAGTATCTTTAAAATTAAATAGTGCTAATATTTAAGAATTGCTTCATTATTAGAATTGCCATGGCAAATATCAAAATTTGAGAAAAAAAACAAAAATCTATAAACGAATTTTGTGTTGAAAAATGTTGGCTTTTTACTGGATGTCTCCAATTTTTTGTTTTTAGCTTGAGAAATGATAGACCATAAAAATATAATAGAGATATTTCTACAATATTTTTATCTATGTCACTTCGTTACTACACTAAAGTGAACAATATTTTAGAACTATGTAACGCCCTGTACATTAGACACAAAAATCAATTAGAAGAAACTTTATTGTACAAAATTTTAATAGGATTACCAAAGAAATAAATAAATTAACGTAAAAAAAATAAATAAAAAAAAAACTACATTCTTGAGCCTATAACTTTTTAAGGAAGCAAGATGGTACTAAGTTGATTTAAAGTTGCCGTATTTCTCGCCGTAAAATGATCAAATTTATGGTATTTCTTAGGTACAGAAACTAGAAAAGAAACACGTGGAGCAAAAGTAATATCAATAATAAAGTTATTGATGTTTTATTTTTTATTTTATCCTCTTTTATTGTTTAACTTCTCCTAAAATAATATAATAACTTTTAAAATGCATTTGTAGGACACACATTATTTTGCTATACTTAGCAATTATTTTCACTTATTAACAAAACTGAACAACCTGATAGAAATGTATTAGTTTATGTTATAACAATATTTACATCTATCAATCAATCAATCGTCATTTACTCGAAAACTTTCCTATGTAAGAGGGCAAAATTTTAGTACTGTCTGATAGAGAATTAAGCGATCTTTCAGAATCAAGGAAAAAATATGGTGTTGCCATTTAAAAAAAATCGATGACGTCATTACTCGAAAACAAATGACATTTGAAAATCGCATTTTACGCTAAAATATGTATTTTTAAATTAAAAATCGACCTGTTCGAGGATTTTTCCCAAAAAATAATTGTTTCGTTTTTATTGAATTTATTCCATTCTTTTGGCGCATACTGTATCTACCAAGTGTGTGCTTTTCTACAATTATTGAAGTGTAGAAAAACAAACCTTTTTATAACAAATATTTCTATACTTTTTTTATTAGGAATGAATGGATTATTTAAATTATTTAACCAATAAAATCCAATGGCTTCGTTACTTCATAAACATGGTTTTTCTACTTTGTTTAAACCTTTGTGCGTAGGTTTATTCAGATATTATTAAAAACTTACCTAACTAATGCTGTTTTAGTTCTTAGGAAAAGTTTCATTCGCCAAAACAGTGGACCGCCGTTTAGTATGTAATTAAAATGGTTTAAGAAATTAAGACATTTGCTAACAAGAACGCAACCTTTAGAAAATATTGACGTTATTAAAATACCTGAGGATTCAAAAAGCTAAATATTTATTTCAATTGTTCAAATCTTAAAAGCTAATTAAGGTTACGGCGTAAAAAGGAAAAACAATGTTTCTATTAAATAGCTTTGTTTGAGAAAACATTTATCTTTAGTTTCGATAACATCCTTAAATGTAGATCAATTTTTAGAATGTTTATCAAGAAAATTTTCCTAAGATCTGAAAGAGCATTGCTTAGGTAAGTTTTTAATAATATCTGAATAAGCCTACACATAAAGCTTTAAATAAAATCAACGTTTAAATTTGACTCTTCGGCTCTACAAAGAAAAATCATGTTTATGAAGTTCTAGGTAAGTAACGAAGCCACTTTGGATTTTATTGATTAAATCATTTAAATACGTAATCTGTTCCTAATAAAAAAAGTATAGAAATATTTGTTATAAAAAGGTTTGTTTTTCTTATACATTTCAATAATTGTAAAAGCACAGTTTAATTAAAAAATAAAATTAAATTATAATTAATTAATTAATAATTAAATTAAAAATTAATTATCACAAATATTGTAACACTTGGTATATAAGTATGTTTGTTTCAATCGACTCAAAATCACGTATTCTGTTACCTCCTAAAATTATTGTAACGACTTGCAAGACACCCTGTATTGTTCCTTAGCATACGTAGATATTTGGTATCAAAGAACATAGGTACAATATGAATTCGTAAACACAAATTGTACGAAAATTATTTTGAATTTGCATAAATACCTTTACAATACAGTAAAAAAGAGTAATCAGGTCTCGCATTTCAATGGACCTATCCGGATAGAAGTTATGACAGAGATGTTTCTTGATTGTTTCGATTGGCCAGCTTCTCACGGCCTACCTTAATTGTTATTAGGCCTTTCATGTAGGGATGTTTAGTAAAATCGAGTGACCGGCGACGAAGAAAGATAAAATAAAGATCGTGCGGCGCGATGGTATCACGTAGGGCGCAATCGCCACGGGACGTGTGGTCGTTTCGGACACGGTCCCATAGCCGATGTGCGGTCTGGGGGCACGTTTCACTTTAATTCTAGCAGCACACACGGCCATCTATTTATCTCACTTATATGCGCCCCCAGGTACGCGGCACTGCATTAAAAATAAAGGCGCCGCCTGGGAGCAACCGTATAATATAATAAAGATATTTTATATCGCGTTTATTTTCTGGCCATTTCAACTATGCGCGCTTATATCCGTTTTTATACGAGATTTAGTACGTACGGCTCACTCGCGGGACAAAGTAGACTTGACGTTAAGTGTCATAAAAAACTAAAATGCGATTAAGCTTTTATTTTTTTCTGAAATCCTACTCCTCCTGACAGTAGTTTCCCATAAAATTCTTTAATCAAAAAACACGGTCGCATTTCCATCCAATAATATTATGCAGATATGACCCGAGAGGACCGACCTCCGACCTCGATATAAGACATTCCAGGAAGGTGGGACCCCGGGATCATCGAATTATTGCACATCACAATGGATACGTTTGTGATCGGATAACTTGGGGAACACGGTATTTATTCATTAGTCTGTATTATGCCCGTTCTTTGTTCTCGCTCGCCTTTCCGCATTTATGGCATCCGGAAAACTTGGTCGAAATTTAGATATTACAGTATCAGCCATTTTTCATTTAATGTGAATACAAAGGACCAGCCTTGGCATTCCTATTGCCGAATACCTCAAGTGTTTACCTTAAAAAGTATTTACGAGAGTCACGACGAACATTTTCAGATCATTTTAATTATTATTTCTTCAACATAATCGCTATGACCACAGAAAAAAAATTGTTTAATTTAATAAAGTAATATTTAACAAAAAGGATGTCGCATATCCACAATAATTATATTTGAAGTCGAGTAAAATAATTATTATTAATATATTTGCTTGTTTAATGTAACTACATTATGCAGGGTGTACTCTTGTTTATTGCCGATAAAATGAACCGTTTACGAAAAAAAGTTCGACCTATATGTTCGCATGTTGAACCCTCTTTTGAGTTTTTCAATAATTTCGTTAAGGTGCCTCCTGGGATACCACTGCGTTTTTTAAATTTCGTATTTTTTCGGATTAAACATTTTAAAATGAAACATTCCTGTTGTTTGAATGACTTTCGTATCGGACTTTGTTGTCGAGAAAAGAAAAATAGAAATCATGTCCCTTTTGTTAAAAATAAAACATGAATTCGTTTATTATTCTTTTTCTCGTAAAGAGTTCATTTTATCGGCAATAAACAAGAGCACATTCTTTTAATCTAAGATTGAAGTTACCGAGATTTATTATTTTAAAGTCTCTGTCATACAGGGTGTTAAAAATTTCTTAATTAAGTTGTAAAGCTTAGCCCGCTCCTGGTAAACTGAAAGGGCTAAATATGTTTCAAGGACACTATTTTAAGACGTCCTTACAAGTGTCCATCACATTAAATTTTTATTAAATTATATTAAGTATTTTAAAAGTTAATCAATAAAAACCAATTTCCAGAGGCGTCCTTCGGGGACACATATCTCCGTAGGGAGGACCGGTAGCAAAAATTTTTATAGGAACTTGTCATCTTATTTTTTCATGTTCTATCTGCACCTAAGAGATTGCCCACATTTTCCTGGACACCCAGTATAACAAAATATTGTGTTTAATTTTACCAGTAATTCGGCTGAAATAACACATATTTTTGTTGAATGAAATAAATATAACAAATTTAACAGTACCACTTTGTTAAAGATGCTTTTAAATGACAGACTATGTTGTTAAACTAACCCATATAATTGTTTTGAACAGGATATTTGTTGAATTATTATATGTAAATGTAATTTTGTTATTTCAAAAATAAATGAAATTTTGTTATACAAAATGGTTGAAATTAACAAACTATTTAGTACAATTTTTTTCAAGTTAATTCTTCTTAATCCTTAACTAATTGGACATTACTTGTATAACATATATGTATAAAACATTTAATTTATAACCGTCGCCACTAAATATGTCTACACGGTTGTCCAAACAATAATTTAAGGATTAAGAAGTTTTCCATAATTAGGCAGAATGGAAGTTTCACTTGAATATATTACCATAAAAAAAGAAATAGGATTATTATATTATGATAGAATGCAATTCATGTTGATTTGCAACAGAAGCTTCTCTTAGTTCATGCTAACGCCATATTGAATTAAATTTAAATTTATTATTTGTATTTACACATGCATTTATGAAAATAGTAAATACGTATTTATTTTGTTAGATATTTTGCCTTATCAATAACACTCACATTTGTGCATGTAATAAAGAATTTTTTGTTTCCTAGATAATAGATACTACGAATAAATATATATAATCTTAAGGAATTTGTCTGAAAGCTGTCATAATATATACACTAAGCTCCTGTTGAACTTGTATGTAATCTATATAAACTATGAAAGCATACCTATGTCAGATTCAATGTTCTTTACTAAGAAATTCATATATGAACGAGCTTTTATTCTTTCATTTATTTAAAAGCTTGTGATTTGTTTAAGAATTTAAATAAAGCATACAACATTTATCTAATACCGTGAGCAATTCATTATTTTGCAGAATGAGAACTAAGTAGTGAAAACGGTTCTTACCTATATTCAAGGTTTTGACAGAGGACAACGGAATTTAGTAATGTAATTTCACATTTAATTAAATCTTCCTGATAAATCTAAAACGAAGGGGTTCCCTAGAAAATTCACCACGGTAACCATTACTGTATGAGATCTTTCATGTAAACTTCGTTGTGCTCTTAGTATGTTATATAAAACGAGTTTGTAGATCAAGTATTATTTACTAGTCATCTAAAGAACTAAATATATGGAATTTAATCTTAAGATTATATACTTTTTTGTTAAAAATATGCATTTTTAAGAATTATAAAAAAAAGATGTGTTAGGATGTTCTTTCTATAGTGACATTTTATCAATAAAATCACTTTTCGCACAGTATTTTTTTCTACAAATACCAATAAAAATACAAATCAACGCATTTTCACGTTATTACATTTATTGTTGTTTATTGCCAAGGTAATGAAAGTTTGATCGTTTGTTGATAAGTAACTTCAAATGTCGTGACATGGATCAAGTGATCAAGAAAATGAATGTCGGTGGAAATCGTTCCTAATAAAGCCACTTTCGAGATATTGCCTAGTAGTTAAAGCAACAGTAAGTTTTCATAACATCGTTTCTAAGATGGTATGATTGATTTGTTTAAAGAATTATTATTACTTAGATGGACACCAAAATGCTTAATGCAAAAACAGAGCTAACCAAACAGATTGTCAAATTGGTGGAACACTTGCTATTCTGCCGAACTGGTTGGAATGTGTTTGTTAAGGCCACTCAATTCCTGCTAGGAAATAACCTGGGACAAAGTTGCTCCTTTATTTTCTTTTCAACTTCTTGAAATTACAATAAATAACTCAGTTATTAATCAACGTATGTATATTTGGTGACATAAAATTACAAGAGTATGAATTTCGTGAATTATGTTACTACTAATTTTATTTACATGAAAACTGAACTGTTTTTGTCACCATTGAGCCTCCTTTAATTATAATATTGACAAATGTATGCGACTATCAATTATTAAACAAGTACATCTACCTTTAAGCAAATTACACACATGTGAGAAATACGAAAAATAATCAATCTAAATATCTAGATACAGACAATTACAAAACAAGTATTTTCAGAGTTGAAGTATTAAAATCCGTAAAATTTACGGGCAGATAATTTCATTATATAAATCACACATATTATGAAGTGGAGAGTGTTTCAGAATCTCTGTCCTAACAGGTGGCAAATAAAACTTATTAAATTGTCTAGGTTCAATTCTGGCAACATGAAAGCCTAACATTCTCAAGATGGCACTGCAGTCAATGACAATATACATTATTTTATGTAAATGAATTAAAATTGTTTTACATCGATTTTCCAAAGTTTCGAGAGCAAATGTATTAATCACTTCTAATTGAGGCAACCCAACAGAGGGATACGCTCCATCGGCTTCAAAACTGATATATTTTAAGAATTTATGCTCTAAATTCTCAAGAGCATCTACATGAACAGCATAATTAGGACATCAAACAACTGATACATATTCACAGTTGCACCTGACAAAAGTAGAATACAAAATTTTATTTTATTACTTCCTTATAGTGAAACCAAGATATCTATAAGTCCTTGCAGTTACATAATGTAGATAGCTATTGAAAGACAATTTTCTGTCAAATATGACACTTAAGTCACAGAAGGTATCAGGTCTAGAAAGCGTATGCTGTCCAGTAGAATAATCAAAAGAAATCAACTATTTCTTTGTAGAAAAAGATAGTACATGACACTTACTAATATTTAATGACAGATTATTTACCCTGCACCATTCATGAATGATATTTGGATTATACTGAAATTCAGCAGCATTATCAGAGTTCTTAATTGTATCAACAATTTTCAGATCATCTGCATACATCAGACAGGGCACAGTTAAATTATTAATGATACCATTAATGAATAGACTAAAGAATAAGGGTCTTAAATTTAACCCTTGAGGGACCCCCAAGGTGGCTCGTACTTCAGCAGACTTGCAACCGCGGAAATAACATGTAGACCTCTTCTGCTCATAAGAGCGTATATGATTTAATAAGTTGTGAGAGAAACCATAATAATTATCTAGTTTATTCAAGAGTATTGTGTGATAAATTTTGTCAACTGCCCTTGTCAAGTCAGTGTAAATTACGTCAGCTTGAAATTCATTATCAATGGCATTACCTAAAAACTGTATAATACAGAAGAAATTTGTAACAGTAGACCTTCACCTAAAAAAAGTGTTGCGTCTCCATAATTAAGTGTTTTGAGTAATGAAATATATAAATCATACAACAGCATTTCAAAACATTTGGCAAAATTGCTGATCTTTCACCTTTTTTGAATACTGGAGTGATCTTAGATATTTTCTACAATATTGTACTATATGGTAGCTGGTGTGATAGGTGGAAAATGAAAGCTAATATTTTTCAAGGAAACAATGTCATACTATTTTTATCCGAAGTCACCCCTCCATTCGGAAATGTTCCCATCAAATCAACAAAAGAGAACATATACGAATATGTACAAAATTTGTAGAAGCTTATAAAGAATATTAAAGTTCAATATGTTGGACTGTTACTGATTAAATGTTAAAAATGTGTGTGTAACATTTAAGAAATATAAACATATTAAAATTATTAAATAAAAGCAATTATTTCACTTTCACCTTAGACTAAAGTCACATAGTCATCGTAGAAAAAAAAATTCAATAAAATCAATGTTTTGTTATATTAGAAATGCCTCATACTATTATTTAATTTTTCTACGTTCATGCAATAAATAAAACTTTATTGAACTATATTTAGTGGAAAAAGTGGTTCTTTATTGCACTAGTGCAATAAAATGTTTATTGCATTCATCTGTCTTTCTACTACAGCGTTACTACAGCGTTTTGTCATCATGACAAACATAAACATTCAAAACGACGTCATATTTTCCTACACTTAGTGTCATCTAAATAAAACATTTTTTGGTTTTTGCATGAACGTAGAAAAAATATTGTATGCAACTCCTACAAAAAGTGTTCATTGCACTCGACGCATGCAATAAACACTTACTTTTTGTACTTGTTGCATAAATAACTATTATTGTAATGGTCAAAATGAAGCAAAATGTATTCTAAATAATAGTAAAATGTTTATGTCATTTTCTCATAATGTGATTTTGTGGACATGTGACGTTTCTAGATACGTCAATTCATATGTTTAAAACAGCAAGTTTAACATAAAGTATTTTACGCATAATAATCATGCAATAAATTGATCAAATAATTTAAATATTTGTACCTGTAGGCATACGTAACATACATATAATTGTGCAGTGTAGCTATTCATGTAATTTTTGCATTCGGCCAATAAATTTATTGTAACATGTAAAACTACCAAAAAAATATAAAATTGCAACAATTTTTTGACTAACTTCTTGAACAATAATTAGGTCAACAATTAGAAAAGCGAAACAGGTTTCAGTACTTCGCAACAAACGTTCTTACCTTCTGTTCTTACGTAAATTCCACCCCATTCCAGCGACTACTTGCATAAATGCATACCTAAAAGTAGAAAAGCGTTTAAGTTTGTTGCTTCTATTTAACTTCGAAAATTTCCTGCGTATTTTTCCATTTTAACAACGTTCGCGTATGTACAACACAGCCGCTCCCGTAAAAGATTTTAATAGTCTTCCTAACTTTCCGAGGAAAAGCAACATATAGCAAGTGAGTTGAAGGTTATTTCATGTTTGTGGAAGGCATATTGCGATGTCAGCCTTCGTCGTGAAGCTTGTCTTGGGGACTTGCCGTTGTAGAAATGAAACCAATTAGATACGAAGCCGGAGGCGGTTCACTTCAGTACGCCTCTGGAAACCTGTAGATATTGCCAGAGCTTAAGGAATGTTTTGTAACGGGATATAATATAAATTTCTACAAATAGGATTTGTGGCTTAGTAAAATGCTTTTAATTAGCCCAGTGTCAGATAGTTTTCTATTTAATCTACTGTGTTCGTAGTTAATTATTTATGTACTTTTTTTTGTTTAAAATCGGTAAAAATATCATCGTAGCCACGTAATGGGAACATTTCTATTACGTGCAACAATAGTCGTAGCTAGGTTTTAACGGTTATAATTGTATTATAGTCTTTTTAGAAATGAAAGAGAGTAATAAACGCTTATTATGTACGCAAATCGTAAATAAATGTAGTACTGGTGCTTATATTCATTATTTTTATATTATGTATTATCGGTATAGATGAGGTGTCCTTTTAAAAAAACTTTGTGTGATCGGACCGGACTACATTGTAGCCGGTAGCTAAAATTTAATCCCCGACAATCCGTCTTTATCTATGCCGCTTCAATTCTCGGTCCATTTCTCTTATAAGTAAACAATATAAAAACAGCATTTCAAAACATGAGCATCATAACCGGGTTAAGAGGGTTTTTAGTAATTATTATTCAATATTATTATCAAAATACTTATTTAAATTTAATGAATAGACTTTTATTCCACACAAAAATATATGTACTTTGAAAATTCAAATTATGGTGAGTGAATGTAGTATTGTATAAATGTACAATAAAGAAAATAAGAAAGTAGGTATATTAAAATTCATTCTCTGAATATTCTGATGAATTATCTTCGTCTCCTAGATTAATAACAATAGTTCCACAGTAACGTCAATTAAATTATCGAGTTCCCACATTTTCTCCTCTTCTTTTTGTACATGATGTATACATCTTTGCCAGTTATCTGCAGTTACTCGTTCCAAGGAATTTTTTAACAAAATTTTCACGTCACTTAATTGTATTATTTTGCGCTACATCTCCTTTTACCTGCGCCCAGACTAATTCGATTGGGTTATGTTCACAGTGTGGTAACCGTAGTATCATTATTTGGCGATTTGTTGCCATTTCATCGATAACATATTTTTTCTGATCTTTATTAAGATTGACAAGTGTCAAAAGTTTCTTTCTCACCATATTTCTTTCAAAAGAAATGTTTTTTCCGGATAACCATTGAATTATATCGGCTTTCCTCCAAGCAGTCGTAGGCGTCCGCTCGGTCTGCCGTGAATGGTAACTGGCATTATTCATGATAATTATAGACCCCGGAGGAATAAGATCCAACATCTGTGTAAAATACTCTTCGAAAACATCTGCATTCATGTCTTCGTGATAGTCACCTGCATTTTTAGATTCAAATAAAAGTAAACCGCCATCTACCAAAACCACTGGCACTACCTATATGTGTTACTATTAATCTTCGCCCTTTACCTGAAGGTGCCTTTAACCCTGTTGAAAGTCAATCCAAAAATGCTTGTCGAAAACTTTTTACATTTTTAACTTGCCATACTTTTGTTACAGTATATCCCTCGTTGACCCAAGTTTCGTCTAGATAATGAATATTCCTCCCTTCATCTTTATCAATAAAAACTGAATTCCTGTTCTGCTTTTCCCAGCAAAAATTCAACTCTAGTAAGACGGCCCATAATTTGCTTCTACTGATTTTTGGCAAATCGTTGTCCTCTGAAAGTTAACTTAAAATTTTGTTTAGCGTTGGTATTTCTTTTTTAAAATAAAATGAGTGTACTTTTCTGCGAATGACATTTTTGAAGAAATCATCTATAACGACTTTTGACCTCTCTGTAGATGATTTTAGGGGATTTACAGTATCTTGTTCATTTTTTTGTTTCCTTTAAAAGTCTGTAGATAGTCGATTTTCCAATCCCTGTCATGTTGGAACACTTTTCCACGATGTCGTCAACACTGTTGGTAGGATTTTGGTGTTTCAATGCATTAAATACATTTAATATAATAATCTTCTCATTCTGAGACAGCGCACATCTTTTCACGCGTTTAGCAGGTACGTAATCTGATAAGCTCGACATTTTACCCAAACAATATTATATCCACTGGCACAATAGTCACTAAAAAAAGTCGAATTTTACTCTACTACACTAGCACGTCTTCGTATATTCACCTCTAAGACTGGATTGATCTGTCACAATATTAGTGTTACCCGAGAATTACCTGAAACAAAATATTACCACGCCCATGACCGGTTCTTATCTTGGGGTTTTATTACCCTCTTTCATTTCCAAACATTATTAATAAAATCCCTTTTAGCATACTATGTTTTCTACAAACACCATTAAAAGTAGGTATTTATAAATGTTTTTTTTTTTAAATCGGTAAAAATATCCATTGGTCAAAATTTCTTGTCTGAAAGTGGCAAGTCAATTCAATGCAACTGCAATATATCATATTTATTCCAGAATCTCCGCCATTGATTGCCAAACTTGAGTTTCTAGTTCAATTAATTTCTGTTATAAATTTTGCAACTGAAGACAAAGAAGGAGCTTTGTCACTAAATACAGTTTAAAGAAATAGTTCTGAACGTATAAGAGAGTGTATACAGTATACAGAGTGTTCTTAAAATGCATGTACCAGAGAGCCATCCTGATTTTCAAGGTTAAAATATGACGATTTATGCTAATTTACCTATATGCAAAAATGCACCGTTTGGACGTCAGGGAGAGCTAAAGTTTTTGAAAAAATATCAATATCAGTAATAAATCAGAAAATGTTGAACGATTAAAATTTGTAATAAGAGAACTTATTTATAAAAGGTTTTTCTTAATATAATTTATATAAATTATCGACTTGTACAAATACCATAAACTGTATATCTCAGTTAAAAAAACAGTCATTGTTTTATTAATGTTAACAGATAAATACGAACACAAAGAATATAAATAATATTTTTGCAATGTAATTTTGTGAAGTACTTAAATAATATAAAATTTCACTTATTCTTCACGAAATCTAAAGCCTTGTGTAACCATTATAAATGCAATATGGGTGTCAGACTATTGAAATCTATTTCTGTTACTCGAATACAGCATATATTTTTGCTATTTTCACGATAAAATTTTCGGTTTTTCGCGTTTTAGGAGAGCACAGACATATATTAAAATTCTTTAAACCGTACAACGTTCGAACAACAGCGCAACACCGTTTTTTAATTTGCGGAAAATGGGTTTTGTGGATGGCCATAACTGCTAAATATACACTTAAAGAGGCGCAGGTATATTCGTATAAAAAGAAACACACATTAAAATTACGAATCGTTTGATTCGCCTGGAAAACATTTACTAAAACAACGTATTAGCAAACTATTAACAGAATAAGGAAGTGTACTTTCATATGTAAGTGAATATTTTCTGCACTAATCATTTCATAGACTTATAGTATATCTTGAAACCATGCCACAGTTGAGAACGAAAAAACAGGCAGGCTCTGTATACAGGGTAAACTATGAGTAAGTACAAAAATTTTAACTACGTGCTCAGGGAGGCCTAAAAGACAATAAAAAATTTATTTCGGAATTCTAGCTCGATGTTTTAAAAATGGGGCAAAACCCTTTTTTTCTACGGAAAGTCGGCGCCTATGTCGATCAGTCATCGTCCAAGATGACATATGTCAACTACCATGCGGTCGTTTCTCACAACGTTTCCGAATGTAGAAACAACGAAAATAAACATTTTTATTAATAATAATACCTAAGTACCTGATAGATAATAGTTAATCCGTTTAACTACAGTATTTTGCATTCGTTTTTTGTTCCTTCGTTCCAAACTGCCAAAACTTCATTTTCACTCATTACAGGTCCGTCAGAATTACTCGCCACAAAATACACACTTCGCGTAGAGTTAATAAATTGCCCATTTATTTTAAGAAAATTGATTGAAAGAAATACTAACTGTAACTCCACTGTAACTACACATGTCCCAATATATCGCAACTATCCATTATTTAATAAATAAAACGTTTAAAACTGAAACTGTCACTAAAAACGGAAAACTAAAATTACAATGTCAACACAACCGTTTAGTCTTCGGTCCGCTACCACCGAGAACCTAATATTCTTCAGATAAATATTCTTATGGCAATCAATATAATCAATATTCTATTCTTTTGTGTACAATCGTGGCTAATCTTCATCCTAGTATTTTCGACACTTCCTCCGTGACACGGGGTTACACGCACATAGCACTTGTCAGTCGATATAAACCTATGCTGTGTTGTTGGTTGCATTGTTTCTAATACTCTCCAAATGTCAAACAGCAGTAGTGGTCAGAAAAGTAATATTACAGAGCACTGTAACCGCCACGTGAAATTTAAAATAATAATACGCCGTAAATCGTTACACGTGGCAACGCGGTGCTCTGTCATTACCTTTGACAACTTTGACTTTGGCAGAATATACCATAGAAAATATAGTCAGTACTATATTTTTTATGGAATATACCTAACCTCGCAGCTGACAGGCGGCATAGTCGCCGAGAAATTAGGGGTTAATAAGGTTATGAAAATAATTTTTTTTCGCTTTATAAATAAGTTTGGAATTTTTTTGAAGGGTGATACCGTTAATTCTGAATTTTTCCTATCCCCTCTTAAAATATTTGTACTAAGTCATAGTTAACTCTGTAGAGAAGTGTTTTTTGTAACAAATATAAACGTATAACTTTATAAAGTTATTTTTCTACACCCGTATTATAACAATGCACTTATATGCCCATAATCCGTTTCATAATGATACCCATTACGATACAGATTTTTAGTCAATAGAAACCCATAATTTTTCAATCAAGCATGCTGTGCATTTGACGTTTATCCTAGGTTCCTATGTAATTATTTTAGATGTCAAAATCAGTACGTATTAAATTTTCTTATACCTAGCTAAACTTCGATAATTTATCAAAATGTCTGATATCAGCGATATAGAAGAATTACCATCGACTCCTCCACACATATCGGAGAAAGCAGAAAATGCAGTTCATACGAATAATTACTGTTACCTATTGTGTTCAATAAAAATATAAAATTTATGGTTTTTGATTATTTATCGGGTATAGAAAAAATAGCGTATGCAACTCTCATGTAATGGTTATTAATAACCATCATTACAAGATCGTTGCATAATATACTATTATATAAGTAGCTGTTTAGTCCAGTTTTTCAATAGTGGAGATTTGCTTTCTTATAATAAAATTCTTCGCCTTTTTCTAAAATTTTAATATTTGACAACAGATGTTGCAACTTCAAGTGTTGCTTTGCGTGTGGCAGTTTGATTCGGATTAGCTTGTCCAAAAGGTATGAAAATTATATGAAAAAAGTTAAAACGATCAGTTTTCATGGCGGAATTTAAGAAAATAAATATACATTTGACATATACCTATTTAAAATGATAAATCATATAGGGGTTGTCAAAATTTTATTTGTTCTATGTGGCTTATTTACAGATTTTAGTCATAGTTTCTCAACTGTTGCCTTATATTTTGACTCGCTCTGTAGGCCCTGTTATTTTTGACAGTTTCTGGAGACCTTGTACAAAAATTTATTAGATCGTGTATCCAAAGATATATCATTGTCTCGGTCATAGCACATTCCTTCCTGCACTGTGTAAAAATAATACAAAATATCTGATAAACAACCCTTGTAAATTGAAACGTCACATTGCAGAGCACGCCACTGGAAACCTGTAGATATCGCCGAGGCTTAAGGAATATTAGCGTAGATACATAAATAGAGTCGACACAGTGAGTTTGCGGTTGCTAATCTGTGATATTTCACAGTGAACGTGTATTTTTAAGTCAACAATTTCTTGGCATTCCGCAATGTTCAGTTGAACGTTGATAGCATTATTAGAGTCGTTATTTTTCATGTCCTCTGCGAGTAGGTGGCCCGTGATTCTAGGTTGCTGGGCGGCCAAGATAAGCCAATCCCGCCGTCCCAGAGCGCCCTCTCGCCGTCGAACTCCCCAGAGCTCCAAATATGAATTACGCACTTAGACCTCGCCGCATACATATTTCACCATCGGCTTTCACGACTGCTACGGTAACGTCGTCGTGCGTTATTTTATTGAGGTTACGCGATATATGGGCACTCCATTAGCGGGTATGTTTCAGTCCTCATGCTTTATAAACACATGCACAAATCACAAATCTATTTCGCCGGTTGCTGCATTATTTATTTCGGCACCCCCCGAATTTATGAAGTATGAGTTTATTTTTGAGCAATATACAGTCTCTGATTATAAAGGCCCCGAGATATAATTCGATTACCCATTTTTAGACACCCTGTAAAGAATGTCTATATATACTTAGTGACAATGAAATTAAATTAAATAACATTTTATTTTGATAATTTTTTGCATGTTGTTGACTTCTCTCGGTGAAAGTACAAAATGATTATATTTTCGGGTTTATCTGTTAAGTTATTTTGGAATTTGCATAGGTCGTGCTTTAATAACGTAGCATTCTGTTTAAAAAACAACCCAGTAAAGATATCATATTTCAAAAAAATAAATGCCGACAAGCTGATTTTTTCGGAGTGAATGAAAGGCTGTCTGCAACCAAAAAATCACTCTCGACACCTTTGTGTTTTTTTTTGCTATTTTGCTTTTATTTACTATACTTATTATGGTTCAGTAAAGATACAACAAAAGGCTGACCAGCTGATTTTTGCAGGTTTCTTCAAGCACTGTCTTCTGAGTCTCCATCCAAAAAAGCACAGTCCAACCCCTTCGTTGTCTTGCGCAATAGGAGGGGTTTATTATTATTGTGTCATCTCTAAAATATTTTGTGTACATGTATTTAATAAAAGTCATTACTTCTGTTCCGGAGGGTCCATTGTTTTAAAAACATTTAAGCATATTTAATAAGGATGTTCAAATTAAATAGGTATTTTGAGGTACGCCAGCTTGAACCAATGGGATGTAATATCCAAGTAATTTTGTGTTTTCAGTGCTGTGAATTGTTAATTGAACTCATTTCCTTGCCACACATACCACCACCCTTATTGCGCAAATCACCGACTGTCCTTTTTTTTGTATCCACTCAGGAGACAGTCCTCTTAGAATCCCCTAAAAACCAGTTCTTAAGCCTTTTGTTTGTATCTTTACTGAATCGTAATAAATAAAAATCGTTTTTTTTTTCATTTAATAGACGGTGAAGCGTCAAATATGTAAAAAAGTTAATATACTAATATTATTATGTATATTTTTTTTACTGTTTTAGAAAGGTATTTTAAGCTAATATAAATCAAATCTCCTACAATTCCTATCAATGAAGTCATATGTATGTTCTCTGATACCAAACATCTAGGTATGCTAATGAACAATTCCACAGACAAAGCTCTATTCAATAATTATCTAAAGAAAATAATCTAATTTACTCACTCTAACTTCACTTTTTGGCAGTGGGAGCACGACAAATTCAACCACAATAGATGAGATCTGATCTATTTCTGCATTTTTAGGATTGCTTCTTCAGGTGCCACCGGCAGCGAACCTGTTAAATGACAAGTAAGCTAAATGAGCGATTTTTATAAAACACTGGAAATTATGATTCTATAAAGATTTATAACAGGGCCGTATCGAAATGGTAAACAATGTATTATAAAAACATTTAAAATCATTCATATTCATATTTCTAAAATATTTCAATGAAACGGATGGGATAAAATTAGGAACTCTTTCAATTTCGAAATAAAAGCCACATTTTGCTGTTTCAAATTTGTTTTATAGAATGGTTTGTCAATGTAATTTTGCGTCAAAATAAACGGTTTTTTGTTGCAATTGTTATATTACTATTTTTGTTTTACTACTGTCTTTATCATTACATAATAACTATATTACAGTATTTAATAAAACTATTTCTTCTTAGAAGTAAAATTGTTGATAACTTACATCTAAGAAATGATTATAAAACTTTTTTATAGTGCGGGTAGAAATGCTAGGGATTGTTACTAAAAAAATGTTATAAAACACACTTATTAGCTCAAATATTTTATAAGCTTGTTACAGACATGTTTATAAAATAGTTATATATTTTCCGTATAAGCTATTTTATTATTTAGCTGCCAAAAGTTATTGTGATAAATTTATAAAATATTTCAGTTACTGACACAAAATAATGATACTTGCTGCTGTAATAAAACAAATATGTATTTCGAGAGCAATAATAATACGGCAATTAAACATAATTGTCATATAATTTGAAAATTATAAAACTGTTTTGCTAGTTGGGAAGTATATAGATTTGAGCAGATTTCCCACCTTAGTAACTTTGGACTGGGCGGATTGCGCGAAGCAGATTTGTCGGTGAGAGAAATTTCTAGAAGGACCTTACGTACGGCGTTACCAGGTGTGGTCTCAGGAAGGCTGTGGACACAGAGCGATAGGCACCAGCCGTGGTAGAAACATATTACACATTAAAAATGTAAATGTACAGTATTCACATGGGGATTATTTTTTTACCTTAATGTATGATCATTTTTATCAGTGTATGTTTTGAATTTCTAGTTGAGGAATAAATTCACATACATTTAGAATGCAAAAATAGTTTGTCAACCTTCAACTTTATTTATTCAAAATTTTAACAAATTAAAAATCAATTATACGAAACAAATATGTACTTATGTGTATACTTATTACAAAATTAAAATAAATTATTGACTACTGGATCCCGCGTTATTCAATAAGGTTTGGATGATTATCAGATTAAAGTTTTCAGTCAGTAACTGTAAATTTACTATTTCAAGATGAATATATTCCGTATCTAACAAAAATAAAATATTTTACTATATTTTTTCGAAAAATTTATTCACAAAATTATGTAAAATTTAAAAGCTATAAAATAATTGTTAATAGGCGCGATAAATAATAAAAATCAACATCTACGTGTACATAAAATCTAAATAAGTATTTAAAAATGCATGCTTATATTCTTAGAAGACTTACTTCATGCATTACTACTTGTTTCCATAATTAGAAATCATCACGGTCGGGATGAAGAACAGTGGTGTTGCAATTAAAGTTCACGACGCCTGATTTGCCTTAATGGGAATTAATGGAGGATTCGCAAAAAGATTAATGGTGTTTTGGAGAGATAATGTCAGCTAGGGTATTGACAGCGATGTATTCGGTTAGGCAAACAGCTTAACAACACAGGAAGTTTTTTACTGGACATAACCTATTGGCCAACTATTTGGCGATAGTATCTGGTGCCGTTAAAGAATTGATGAATGGTCAAATTCTACTGTTCGCTTGTTAAGTTAGGTTAATACTTACAAATGTATTACTTTTTTTACACTATATTTGTTATGGAAGTATTATTTATTACCAAAAAGCTATATAAAATTCCCAATGCGCACGCATACGTTTAAAAAACTTTTAAAAGTGATTGAAATAACTAAAAAATTTCACGCGAGAAACGTTATTTTTAATTAGAAAAGAAACGTTTATTAAACTGTGTTTAAATATCACAGAAAATAAACGTATTCTTCAGCACCAATATCCTTATGGTGTAGTACTATTTTATTTTTAAATTATGGTAATAATTTAGTTTAGATACATCGATTTTTATGAGAAACAGCTACACTGAGACACTGAGGGCTTGTGCCCGACAGTAAAATGACTCCAAAACTCACACCATACATATACCTACCGGTTTCGATTCGACTTACGATAAACGTGACTGCTTGATTCTACATCTAGCCGATAGAAGAATAGATGTATCGAAGAACATGAGTGCGCAGGATGTAAGTGTCTATATCTAGTGGTCATTCGTTTATTACACATTTAATTTTCTAGTGTTTGCTTCAACCTATTCAAATTTTTAACTCAAAATAAATGTTAAACTTTACAACAAAGAATAAACCGAAAAAAAATATTTGAAGCCAACGGCGAATATGAAAAATGGCACTTTACGATATTGACTAAAACTCCCAGATTAACAAAAAATGTCAAATTAACAGCCTCTTAGAAAGTGCAATTTATTTTGTTATAAGTTTTGCACAATAGTTAAGTTGTTTCACAAGGTGTCACAGGTCACATCTTGTGTTTTGGTGCTGTAGACGAGAACGATTCAAGAGCTCAACCTTTTTTTTTCGGAAAAACTGAAAAAAAAATTCGTTAATTTATCTCCAATTCAGAAAATAAACGATGAAATTCACTATACAGCTTTCTTTTTTCATTGATAAGGTTAACTGAAAACTTTCTCATTTTTCTGGTTTCTTCCCCCTCCTCTTCTTCATACAACATCACTGAAATAAAAATTTCTTTTTCCGAGTTACACTCAACTAAAAACTTTAAAGCGTCTGCTTCACTCATAAGCTGTACAAAATATTGTTGGTTCGTGCTTGATAAGTGTGTAGTCGTGCAGGTTTGCAAGTCCACGTTGTGCTGCTCCGTGCAGGCATAATGTGCGCGATGTTTTATTCGCAAAATGAAAAAGTAGTATAATGACATCGATAATAACGCAAGGTGACAGTGTTGTCAGTTTTTAAGGATAATTTTCTTCCAGACAATATAGGATTTTGCCTTAGTTCGCGCTATTTTTCGGAATTTCTTATGATTTTGCAGGATTTCGCATGATTTGTCACAAAATTTCCATTAACTGTTACCCACTTGGATACAGTAATCCTCGTTGGAACACATTAAAACACTCTGTATACCATACTCAAAAACAAATCAAACCAGACTATCGACTTCAATACGTACCCATATGTCGACTTAACATTGGCAAATAAATATTAAACTAATTAATACATTGCCCTGTGTACCTTAAAAATAAAATACGATCGATCTGTAAATCTATCATAGCAAAACATCTTATTTTGTGATATTAAACGTATTTTGAAAAAATTGCCCTTGCTATATGCTTCGGCTAATTCGAGAAGCGTTGCCATACTCGCACGATTACCGTCAACATATCCTTTTCTTATACGAAAACGCAAATTCATTTACCTCCGACGGGGCTGGCACACTTATTTTTACAGTAATTGAGCGAATCGAATAAATTTGAAGTGGCAGCTTCTTGATAAATCGCCCGTGATCACGCGTGGGTAATGGGTTCCCATTCAGATCCACCATTTGCATCTCTGTGTGTGACTTCCCACAAAAAATGCACCAGAACGTGACCCAGATAGGAATCTGTAAGTCGGTGCAGTGCCGGTCAATAACCCCTGCACCGCCCTTGTCCCTACTAAGTGCGTACGTCACTCACATCCCCCTTTCCACATTGGGAGGGTGGCCAGCTCTGAATCACAACCGGTTGAAGTCGCTGCCGAACTGGACTCTTTTACGTGGTACGCACAATGTCATTGTATAAGCGTTAACATTCATTTCTATTTCTAATGCTTAATTCATAACAAGAGAAGTCAAATGCATTAGAACTAACTGACATTTTGAACACGGTTGAAAAACGTGCACGTAGAGATCATCCAATTTTAGCGTACACGTAGGTATAAGAACAAACAGTTAATAACTTCGGTGCAACTGCTTTTAGTCACTGTGATGTGATAAACTATAAAATGGATCATTTTCTATTTTTTCTGATACTGACAGGTTAAATAATATATAAATTAAATGTTGATTTTGACATACTATAGTCTAGGTATTACACATCATAAGTGTGATGGAAATGATGTGTTAATTAATTAAAAATATTAAAAATTAAATAAAAAGGTATACTTATAAGCATTAGCAAAGCTACTTTTGCAGATAGCATTTTTTTGTGGAATAGTATTCGAGGACAAAACACTCTTTTTTGCAAACACCCATGTGATTTTGACTACCACACAATAATTATTACCTACCAATACAGTATTCTGAAGGTGTTATATTTTATATTACATATAATTAAAGCTTTATTTCACGGCTAACTTTTTCATTTTAACTGTAGTTATCTTCTCAAGGCAATTTTTTTAACAAATTGGGCCATGCTTTCAAATCCACAAAATCAAGATTTGATTGTATGCATTTTTTTTCATTAGTAAGCTTCTCTATGACATACAACAAACTATGTCAAAAATTTCTCAGAGAAAATTAAGTAATAATATACAATTTTAATGTCCTAAGTTTATTTTGACTTCCAATTTACTTTTTTCATTCTGATAAACTCAACTAACTATAGTAGGGCCAAAAAACCTAAATTAAGCAAAAAATCTAAGTCTAGGCTATTGAAATTTTGCACAAGGACTTTTCATTCTGAGAGTTTTCTTAATAACATTTTGTCGTATCTTGAAGAAAAAAGTCACTTTACGAATGAAGAAATTAGTAGTTTTTGAATTTCTAGGACTCGCTTGATTTTGCGGCAGACTATATTTAATTGTTTGTTGCATTCATAAAATATTTAAAAAAAATAGCTACTTATCCTTTTCATTTACCAGTTGCAGAATTTTAAAACAAATTTTTAGGTCAACTAATATTTTCTAAAATAAATGTAATAAATGAATGTTATATAGATAACTGAAAAACTTTATTGACCATTTAAAAAAATTATTAAAAAATTTGAGATTTGCAGTAAAAATTCAGCCAAAAATGATTGCGATGCTTATTGAGGGTTTGAAAAATATGTACGTAGGTACCTACTTTTTAAGATTCAAATTGAGACCATTTATGAAATCTTTAGAGATTATATTATGCAGGGTGATTCAGTCATAATGTAATCAATTTTAACTCGTATTCGAAGACCGAATAAAAATCGGAAAGAAATTACTCGACTTTTTAAAAGAGAAGCAAACCAACCCATAAATCCTGGTAACACGGCGCTTGTGGTGGTTTAAATAATGATTTGAAAAATTTTTTCAACTTAAATGTACATTTAATTTGTTTTAAGTGTGTTTCGTATTGCACTCATTTTTGTCTTCCTTCGCTTAAAATTAATGACAATATGACTAAATTGCCCTGTATATGATTTGTGAGATATGTTTTAGTGATAGGTAAGTATACGAGTATTGTTTTAGTCAATTTATTGTTTGCAGATATTTAAGAGTATTTTATTGATACACACAAGCTATACTTATATAATATGCAAGAAAAACCTAAAATCGAAACAAATTTTTTCAACCCATATCACCCGGCGCTCTGCGTTGACAACAAATTCCTAGTCACAACATCACAGAGTATCGAGCGTGAAACGAGCAACGTCACACCTGCGTTGCCACATCATGGCCAAATGTTTGTGTTTTTTATATAAAGGAGCATGGTGAATTTTCTTATAACTGCACAAGTCACCAAATTCGTTTTAAAGAATGTCATTATCTGAATGTTTAAGTTCCAATATGAATGTCTCTATCTTCACTTATATCGGAAATGAAAAGACAAACTTCGACTTCATCGAGATACAGACGTACAAGTACTTGTAATAATAATGTTTGATGGACTTCTCATTAGATCTCTATTGGAACAGTGGAACAGTTAAGAACTTATGTTAAAAATTTTAACTAGATCTCATTACAAATAAGTCAGCAGTTTAAAACAAGTCACCAAATTCGTTTTAAAGTGTCATTATCTGACTGAAGTGTCAATATGAATATCTTTATCTTCACTTATATCGGAACTGAAAAAACAAACTTTTAGCATTATTGTGTCTTTCTACCCAAGTAGCAATTTATGGAAAAACTCGGGCACAATTTTCTTGTGCCTGAATCGTATCGACTGTTTTTGGAGTACTTCTGCCGCCGTTCAAATTGTGTCCAAAATTTTACAACATTTTAAACACATGTATTTAAAATGTATCTATTTTGTGTCAGTTTGGACTCTTCAAATATATTTAGACACAGACGGGTCGACACTAAATAAACTCAAGTTTGTTTGATTTGTTTCTTAATAAGATGTTTCTATCTTGTTACTGAAATGAGTTGAGTAGACACAATAATTTCCATTTGGGTATATTTTAAACGTAAAGTTTCTTTATTGTTTCTACCATGTGTCATACAGGCACACATGTATCTATGTAAAAACATTTTGTACACATAATTTCTATTTTGTTTCTATAATGTGTTTAGTTCATCCGGTTAAAATGTTTGTGTACTTAACATGGCGCATATTATTATGATAAACTTTGATCTGTGATAGTGTTAGTTTTACAGTTACAATATGATTAAAATAAAAAAGGTGCTACTCCAAAGGTGCACACTAGCACTTACTATCGACGTGTGAAGAAAGAAATAGACATTACTCAGAGGAAATTGAGTGAATTTATGAAAGCAAGAGCAAATGCACCATTTCTATTAAACAATAAAAAGAAAAACATTGTAGTTGGCGATATTTCAGTGAAGTTTTGGTCTATATGTAGAAACATTACTCTAAATTGTTTCTTCTATTTTCAAATGTGGGGGCAAATTTTATTCACATTACGGAAACATGGTCCTATTTGGACACCACCTATAAGTACGCCATATTTCAACAAGTAGGTACTTCAACGTGAATGCACTGGCAAAAATGGCGGCCTATAAAATATTATTTTAATTTAAAGCTTTTAAGAACTATTTAAGCCACAACTGTACTAAATATGATGTCCTAAATAATAAAATATCATTGGTTTTTGGTTTTTTTGAGAATTACAAAAATATATTTTTTATCGAAAAAAAAACGTCGACTAATTATAATTGCTTGGTATTTTTAAGGCCTGTTTAATTTTGAGAAGTACCATGTCAACTATTATCGGTAAACTTTAGTTCGCAAGTGTACCTACGCGAGAAATGTTCAAGATAAATTAAAATCCCATTGTTTTCTAGGAGATGAATGCCTTCAAGTCTGTGTTCATGATTATCCATAATGTATCGGGAAGAAATATGGTTTGTGTCTATTAGGATTTATTTTGGTACACAATGAATAGAAAATAATAATTTCGGTAAAATTGAGAACACCATGTGTCAAATTTGTGGCTCTCATTAGAGTACAATAACGAACACATTTTGGAAACAACATGACCACATACGAGGCATATATAAAATAACTTTTGGACACATTATCGACACATATTTTAGGAATAAAATAGACATATTGTGACCACTTCAAGGTTCAATTTTAGATACATATTGGAAACGAAAGGCACAATTTAGACATATTTTTGAAAAATTTTAGGTATATTTCAGACTCGCTATTGGACATATTTTAGACCATATTTAGTACACATTTTAATCACCATTTTGGTTACATTTTAATGTGTCGTGTCCAAATTACAGTGTCGACACAGCGTCGACACTTTTCCCAAAATGAGTCGGAAATTGTTACTTGGGTACATCAATATTTAATGGTAATGGAATTAATACCTTTTTTAGGAACTTGTCAGTATTTGTGTTACGTGTGTTTTTACATAAGTTTATCGGTGTTAATTGCCCGAATCCTTTATAGCGACAAACATTTTTTCCTGTATAAAATGTGACTTGCTTCCGCCTCTCGCAGGGGGCACTAGTAAAAACATTTTCGATCAAGCCCTATTTTTCCACTCCGCCTTTAGTATATTTACGCAGAAGAAAGACAGGATACTGCAAAATAAATTTTTGTACTTTACCTTGTAAATTGGAGCAAATCAACCCATAACCCCCAGTAATACGGCGCTCCGTGCCGACAACAATTTCCTAGTCACGACATCACAGAGCAGTGAAACGAGCAACGTCAAATCTGCGTTGCCAGATCACGGCTAAATGTTTGTGATCTTCTACATACTATTTATCCGCTAATATCTACGTATATGTACAAAACCTATAATAAATAAAGCAGAGACATTTACCTGGTTAAATTTGCATTCCAAAAAGTATAATCAAAATGGCATACCGCATTTTATCAAATAAGAAGGTGAGAACACTAAATAATGCCCGAATATACAAAATAACTCCAAATAGACACACACAGGGTTGCAGAATGCAGATATCCCAAAGCAAGGCCTGGAGCACGTCTGGACGCGAAAACTATTACGAAAAACGTACGGCGTACGTGTGATAGTCAATGACTTACAAATTTGTTCCAACTTTGGGATTGTGATTGTGTTACTGATTGCATATTTGCACCTCCCTCGACTTCATCGAGATACAGCATGTACAAGTTGTTAATAATCACACTCTCTGAAAACAATATTTAATGAACTTCTTATTAGATCTTTATTGGTGAGAGACAATTAAGAGCGTATCCCGAAAATTGAAAGTAGATCTCATTACAAATACGTCAGCAGTTTAAAACAAGTCATCAAATTCGTTTTAAAGTGTCATTATCTGACTGTATGTTTCAATATGAACAAACTTTCAGCATTATTGTGCCTTTCTACATTAATATTTAATGATAATGGAATGAACCCATTTTGAGGAACTTGTCAGTATTTGTGTTACGTGTGTTTTTACATAAGTTTATCGATGTTAATTGCCCGAAACATTTATAGCGACAAAGTTTTTTTTTTCTGTATAAATGTGACTTGCCCCCGCCTCTCGCGTTGAATGCGGCAAACTTTACTAGAACTGAAAGCTGAAACGCATTGATGAATATACCGACCAAAAGTTTTGTAAACTGGTAAACACATTTTCGATCAAGCCCTACTTTTCCACTCCGCTTTTATGTATATTTACGCAGCCGTTTAAACAGTAATACCAACCGTTAGATAAGTTTCACTCCTTTGAATTTTACAGAATCTGTGAATAAACAAAATTTTAATTTAGATTTTAGCATCTTCACTTTCGTTGAAAATACAAACATAACAGACTCTTATTAAATATAAATATTATCGAAAATTAAATTTCGTTTTAATAAAAATTCCATTATATTGCACCTCAACTGATTTTCAAGCCTTCGTAAGGATTTCAGAGTTTTAATTAAAATTTGCGCCCAAGTCGTCATGTGCCTAAATCACAATAAAGGGGAACTTAGCACTTAACTCTATTCCAGATTGAAGATACGGAAAATATATTATTCCTCTCTATGAATTATTTCGAAACAAGTGCAATGATTTATTATTGGCCGACAAGATTTTAGTAAATTTGTTATTGGAACTATGGAAATATTTATAAAAATACTCGTATATAAAAAATAAATAGGAATTATAAAGTATTAAAAATATACAAAATACACATTCTCTAGGGATACTTGTATGTTTTCCTCAAATTTGAAATGTTATTTTTCAAAACATACAGATGTATGCGAAAAAGCATTAAATTTTCTCAGTGATTAAAATTGAACATTAACATATTCATTTTTGTTTTATGGCACATTAATTTAAAATAACAAACATTTTTACACTATTTATGTAAAGTAATAAAATATCCCATTGTAATATAGTTTCTATAAAACAAAATGAAATATAAAATTCATATACCTACCTAAATTTATAGGATTTTTTTTCATTGTATTTCCTGTATGTGCAGAACTTTAAGTACTGCTGTAATTTTTTTATTTATTGGCTGATTTTAATATCGACGTTATCAAATAAAGCCATCGTCAAATCACGTCGCATTCAGTTTATATCTAACTGTGACTATTATTTACTTTTTTTAGTATAAAAATTATATTGTTTGTTAAGGCAAACATTTCAACAAACTTTGTGCTCAAAATAATGCAAATATACCAATTTTTGTAACACGAATATACATTATTTTGACATGAAAACTAACAGGTTTTTTGACACATTTGTTGCGCGATAACCTAATATTTTTAGATTCAACTTTAGAAAAATAAAAAATTGGCATATTTATGTTTCAACTCACCCTAGATAAAAATCTGTTCAAATATTCCTCAAATGGTTTGTACCTACTTCACTAATTTTTGCGCCAAAGATATGGTCTCAGTTGGCAACGATTAATATACAAGGTGTTTCTTAAGTAGAGGTCAAAAATCCAGGAGCGTATTCTGTGTCCAAAATAAGGGTTTTTTTTATTGTACAGGGTGTTTCAGGAAGAGATGTACGTTCTTCAGTATGTTATCTTACGTTCAATTTTAAGAAAAAAATTACCTATTAATTTAGATCTGGAAACGTTTCGTTTAAGATATATAGGATGTTAAATTTTTAAAAAATAATTACATTTTCTTTAATAAATTTCGACTACTTTGAGTTAAATTCATGAAATTTTGTATAGGGAGGTTTCTTGTGACGGCAAATTCAAATTTGATGCACAATTGGCTGTATACCAAGAGGGTGCCACAAGCGGCCATTACGATCCTTTTAAATCGCTTCTTTTTGTGCCACGGTGTATGTCATTTCGGAATAGAAAAACATTTTCCCTTACCTTTTTTACTTAAGAAATTTACATCTTATTGAGATCTCCAGGAGCAACCGTTTCCGTTAAAAACTCATCTAAAGATGATAATGCATGCAAATTACGTATTAGAGTGCTACCTTACTTGCATCTAAAAAACAATGCATAACACTTTAAAGACTAATAACTATCAGTTTTTAATCAAAACAGCCTGATTTTTTTGTGAGAATTGCAAAAATAAAATCTCTAAACAAAATGAACAATAACTTTCGATTCACTCTAATACATAATTTGGATACATCATGTGATGGTTCAGAATAGACCAAATTAATTTATGATTTACATTAAGATCTGCAGTGATCTTCCTAGTACTTTTATTTGGACCTTCAATTTCGTATAAAATAGCTTCTTCTAACTCAGGCGTTCTAATCCTCAAAGGTCTTCCAGGAATTGTACCTTTCTGAAATGAGTCTGCCACCGAAAGACGTTCTTGGATATGAAGTTGGATGATTTGGAAATCTTTCCATATTAATTTGCCTAGCCTCAGTACCATTTCCATCTGCAGGGCCATAAATATTGGCCATTTCAACATTTCAAATAAATCAATTTTGTTGTTAACTAGTTTGGAATACAAAAAGTGTAAAGAAACAAAAAGTGTAAAGAAACAAAAAGCTAAGATAATGCAATGGTGCATATGATGACCTATTTTATTTATAATATTATATAGGGAGATATATAGTTTTTAGCAAGTTATGACCGATGATACCCACACCTCCGCCACTGGTAAGTTTCTGAAGCTGGCATTTTTTTTCTTTCATATCTAGGTACAGCAAACTGATTTTTTTTATTTTTGACACGCTGTGGCTGGATAATGAATGTCCTACGACCTCACATTTATATAACAACAAAGTCTTATTTTTGACCACAGAATACGTCCCTGGATTTTTAGCCTCTACTTAAGAAAATAGAACTCTCAAAACTTTTATGAAATCTGTTTAAGAAAAAATTCGGATTATTAATAAAAAAGTAATAGGCGTAACTTACCATTAAGCATAACACTCTGTCTCATTTAAGATTTTTAACAATTTCCACTAACCAACGTTTACATATTTTTAGTATTTAGTACCTAACTTCATTTTTTATTATTTTTGTATGTTAAGTTCTAAGAACTATTTGTTTAAATTAACCTATTAATTGCAGTTTAAAAAAATTATTGTTTTAACAAGTACAATCTTTATCACGCAGGTTTTTATTATTTTCATCCAAAAATATTCGCTAAAAGTTCGTGTATTTCTCTCGGGACATTCTGTATGTGATAAATTAAAATTGAGAATTCCAGATTGCAGAACAGAGAATAAAAAAAGTATTTTGTATACAGCATAGCGAGAAAGATAATTAATAACAATACCGTTCGCGAGCTAAAAAAGGAGCCGTTTTACCAATAAACAATATACGAGATGATGTACGATACCTTGGAGAGATAAATCCATGAGGCTTTATTATTGAATTACTACTGAGCTATGTGATTTATAGCAGTAACCTATAAATTCCTCACCTTCACCTTCAAACAACTTTATATCGCAATTTGCTTTACACAATCCTGAGGCAGAATTATATTTTACCTTTCTGAAACATCAAGTTTGATTTGTTGTATCTGCTCATAAGTTATTTCGCAAAAGTTATATTAGAAGCAGAAGTCAATGGGACAACCTCATAAGAAATGTTCATCACAAGTTGCGTATTTTTTCATGCCTGAAACAAAAATTAAAAAAGTTGGCCAAGCAGAAATTAACAACACGTAATTATTTCTTTTAATTGACGTCTCGAGAACTGCAGGGCAAAAAAGTTTATATGTTATTATTTTCCATAAAATATAACGAATGGTAAATGTTCTAAAAAAATTCACAATCATTCAATTAATCTTCTAGGGTAACATATGAAACATAGATTTGAATTAGATATTCAATAGCATTTGAAAATACTGACGTTAAATTTGGTACTTACTGTTATAATAATATATTTGAACTATATTTTCAATAAGTATTTAAAAATATGTCTGATATTGGAAGGTAATATTCTCTACATCTTTGGATATATAGATCGTTTCAAATTAAAACTTTGAGAAGAGTTGAATCAAATCAACTTTTGTTCTAATTTTTTATTAGCATTAGCCACGTCTAACCCTTGTATTCACAAATAGTGCATTCTACGAAAAAAGTTATCAACCGTCAATATAGACAGATCTTTTCCAATATCAAATAGTTTTTATAGTGGGACAGAAAGTTTCGAAGGAACTACGCACTATCTATAGCAAGTTTGAAGTCTACATCTAATGACGATTTCGATAATCTTACAGTTCCCACACCTTATTTTTTGTCTCTTCCAAACAGTAAATAATAATGCTTTGTTGGACTTTGACTCTCGCATGAGATATCATTCCTTCTGGCAGAACTTAACTAGACTCTCTTTTCCCAGAAATAAATTCAGTTGCTTTGTGAGTCTGCAAAATTCTGATAGCAGTCGTACTGTTATTCTTAATGATGTGATTGAGTAGATCTGTCTTCAACTGATTGCTCTTTTAAGAAATTATAAGCTCGTCCTCTATTTATAGGTCTCGCTACCATTTCCCTTAATTTACACTGATCCTTGGCTCTTGATCCTTTCAGTACTTTATTGTTCTTAAGGCCACATCTTTCTTTCGAATCAACTTCTGAATCTTACCAAAGTACCAAAGCAGCTACATACCGAACTGGATCTGATCTGGTACGAGTTGACATTTTCTAGTGCTATCTGTCTGTAGGCGTATAGTCTGACACATAGTAATAGATGGCTACTACTACTAGCTCCGCATATATTCTGAAACTGAGATTTGAGCCTTTCCTATAGCCTCATACAATTCAGCTCCGATGCTTGTATCTATCCTTGATCTTAAATACATTGGTTGGTTAGTAATTATTTTTGACATTCATCATAACTTCTCGAGGTAGCCTTTAAATATCATTTAGAAGCTTTTCCAGCCCACTGCAATATCTTCGACCACATCCCTTATACATACATTTTAGGGCTGGTGTCCCAATTTGGCCGCACCATAAAAGTAACTAAAGGTGCCTTTTTCTAACCGCCTATCTCCCTTATTTAGGTCTTAAAGATTTTAGGAATCACTTTAGGTTATATTTTGTTTACAAAAATACATTTGTATATAAAAGAACCTAGTACTTTACTGCTATAGTATAACTTGTGTAAGCTACTTTTAAATGTATTTTACATTATTTCTGGTGCACAAGTTCATACGCAAATGCAAACGCAACCTGTACATAAAAATGTGATAGGAGGCAAAGAAAGAAAGGAAAGTTTTGACCTACATCATAATATATGTAGATGGCTTCTATTGAATTTGCAAATGAGAGAGGCCCCTATCTAAACTCACTTTTAAAGCTTATTTGAAGAACCCTTGGAAGCACTTTACCTCTATTTGCATTTTTTAAACAAAGCTTAGTACTCCGATCGAAATATTAAAAAAGAGGTTTTCAACACGGATGCTTTCACACACATGAAACAGTTTCAGCCTTAAGTGTACAGAAGTTCTATTTGGATTTATCCAATTTTTATTGATGTTTAGAGGTAAAATAGCAATCAAATTAAAACTTGACAGTTTACAGCTGATTACAATTTATTTATGACAGCGAGATATCCTTGGACTTGAAACTGTACTTTTTATATTACACATCTCACTTGGCGCGTTAAACATTGCTTACATATTTAATACGATGTAACATATGACATGTTACAGCAAACATGTACAGTACATTTCATTATAGAGTTACAGTACAAATGGATTTGCCTTTTTCGATTAACTCCTTTTAAATGAACTTTGCATTGGATAACAATATAAATACCCTTTCATTTTTTTTTTATATTTTAATTATTTGTTTTTGTTTTATATAATGACATACTATGGTATCCAATATGAACACAGTTCATTAGACTGTACGTTACTCTAGTTGCACTAATTGATAATTTTAATATATATATATATATATATATATATATATATATATATATATATATATATATATATATATATATACAAAGTGCTCTTTCAATGGATTGGAATTGTACTTGTAGGTTAACTACACACTCAGAAAAATTTGTCTGTAACTTTACGTTGGGAATTTGTGACAAGCAAGTTATGTAAAATACTTAATTTTGTAAATAAAAGTACACTGCAATATTACAGAAATAAACATGGATAAAGTTCTATATTATGTGATTTTACAATTTTTATGCTAAATTTCCACGTAATTTTCTGAAACATATAAAAAGTGTGCCGATAGACAGAAGTTGAAAAGAAGGAAAAATTTGATTTTTAATGTCATGGAAAAAGATGCTCCTGAAAAAAAAAAGTTGCTTGTTAAAATATACAAAAATACAGATTTAAGTGGGTTAACATATGCAGGATTTGTGTTTGAAAATGTTTTTGCTGAAAATGACATTTTATTCTTCAAACATTAATAAATATATGTTCTTTGACTTTTGCAAATATTTCTTGATATACATATATCTGTGTGAAAATAATTATTTTTCGTTACAGTAGTTGATGCTTGTAACTGAACGTTAACAAACACTTTAATACCTGAATAAAAATACTACCTCATGTGTATGCCTACAAAATTATTCACTTATATGTATAATTTTGTAAACCTTCCTACAGCTACGTCATTGGTACTACAATTTATATTGAAATTAGAATGTGGTTAGAACGATGAGCCTTTTATAAATCTAAAATAATACATCCAGATGGGTATTGAAAAAATTTAATGTTGATGATGGATCTGAAGGGTCGAAACGTCGAACTGAAAAGCATTTTCTAGACAAAACAATACCGAGATCGTGAAATTAGTTTCAAAAAATCTCTTCAAATTACGTTATTTATAAATTAATTCTTAAATTTTACTTTTTCCCCATATATCTCCGAATGTGCCCGGAATTTCTTTGATTGAGCACCAAATTATGTAAGTTTACCACAGTTTAAGGGCGCCGTATTCTTGAAATAGTGTTTTTTACAAATATAAGTACTTTTGGGTATTTAAGAACTAAATAATATAGAGATTAGCAAATACAAGAATGTTATCTCAAGTCACCTGAGAATATTCAAAGATACCGAAGCAAAACGAATCTATCATGAAAGCGGTCTAATCAACAAAGTAGCTACAGAAATGTTTCAAAATATATTTTTTTTAAATCGAATTGTAGATGTAAATATTTTTATAACATAAACTTACATAGTTCTGCATATAAGATTGTTCGCTTTTATTTATAAGTATGTGAAAATAATTGTTAAAATGTGGGGTTAGAATAGCAAAATAATGTATGTCTTTCAAATGCTTTTTAAAAGTTATTACTTTATTTGAGAAGAATTTAAGTAGTCGAAGTGGATAAATAAAACATCAACAATTTTATTTTTGATATTAGTTTTATTCTACGTGTTTTATTTTTCCAGATTTCTGTACCTAAAGAACACCACAAATTTGATCATTTTACAGCGAGAAATACGGCCACCTTAAGGGCGCTGTTTTTATATGATAATTTTCAACGAATTTCATAGCTGTTTGTTGAGACAAGTCTAAAAAATACCTGAGCAAATTAAAAATAATGTCTCTTCACTATGTCAATTATACAAGTTTTCTGCAGGTTTTACAGCAGTTTCCAGGCTGACAAGTCATTTAGAAAAAGAAAACAAAAATTATTTTCACCTGTTAGTTTTATTATACAATTTTCTGAAATTTACAAGTCAACTGCATATTGATAAAATTGTATAAGACAATGTAAACATTATCACATCCCCCAAAATTCTTTTAAAAAACACGTAACACATGAATTGATGTAAATTGATGAGTATTTTTCGCGGTATATAAAACACACCGTGATAAGGTACAATTCTCGATTCTTCATGTTTTCTAACGCATTTTCTCCCCAAAAGTTAAAGGAAATTATTTAATTTGAGCTTTTTATTTTAGTATTACGCTAATAAGAACCTCCACCTACTGGGTGCATTTGTGCAAATTTAGATATGATTGATTGTCCTTGAACGACAGCCTTAAGCACATTTTCGTATCTGCTACAGTTTCCGAGATCTCCATAGTTGTCTCGAATTTGAAACTTGTACAACGGCTATTTAACTGGCTCTAAATCTGGGAAGGGTTGTTTCGTACCTGAAGTTTTTCAGCGGTACAGTTTTGTCTGTTAACCGAATGTTTTTGTCTGATGACGGAGGAGCGACACAATCTCCAGGTCGTAGCAAAACACTCCATCTGACTACACATCTCAATGCACGGACGGACGATGCTGCGATCGATCTGAAAGCGTAATGGCTATAAGGAGTGCGTGCGAGAGACGCGTGCGATTGGCTGCGTTCTGTCGATACCTCGCACACCGCCGCTCTCCGCGCAGAACGCTGCTGCAGCTTGAGGGTTGCGTACGTCAGCTACCCTTGCTCTGTAACCCCTAGCTACGCGCGTAACTTACATCGCACCCGGCTCTAGTTCAGGCGATACGCAGTTGTTGTTGTCTCAGATAAGTGTCGCGCGGACTTTACTCTCACCCGTAACGGTTTCAAGCACGAGTTTCGTCCACAAATTCCATATGGTGCAAGTACTAGAGGTGGTCAGGTCGAACCCCTTCGACTTGTCCAATTCAGTAAGTAACACTTTCACTTGTTATTTCGCTACAATAAGTTACTGTCGCCCCTTTAACGGGCGCCCGCTGCTGTCGTGAACATCTGCGCCTTTCCAATAATTGAAGTCTATTCGTAATGGATTTTATGTTGGCGGACCATTCATAGAAAGAAACTCTGGGATTTATCTCCCTCTCTGGAATATTTTGTAAGTAATGTTGGAGTGTCCGCGACCGTAAAAGGTTATTAATTTTTTAGTGCTATTTTATCACCTCGCATATACCACAAATAAAAGTGTTTATTATGGTTTACTGTTCCAGTGAAAGAAGAAATGCGGTTTATGTTCCCGGGTCATTAATATATTTTAATCTGGGGTGGTATTTTCCTGTCATGTTAATATCTACCGCTAGCGTAATGTAACACCATTTCGAGCATTAACTTTTTATTACGATATCATCTTTGTACTGAAAATGAGACAGACCTTTTATGTCTGCAAAAAAGAAAGATAAAAACCAGACCAGACATCACACACCTGTGAATATGCGTCGTAGATTTTGTTTGCGCTCGTTCCACGATTTGGGTCTTGGAAAAAATCGGGCACATTTGTATCAAAATTATGTTTTGTTAGCTTAGGAATATTGATGTTATTTCTACGAGATGTATGATTAGTAAATCAGTTTATTATTATCAAACGGTATGCAATTCTGCTTCCTAACATTTTTTAAATGTTCGTAGAAACTAAGGAATGTGTAGTGTGCCTTAGAAAACATCTGCTCTGTTATAAATCTTCAAAGACTTTGATACTTAGTAATATTTATGTAGTTTCTACGTGATGTATGATCAGTAAATTAGTTTATTATTATCAAAATGTATACAGTTCTCCTTCCCAACATTCCCTAACGTATTTATTGCTTTCTAGAAACTAAGGGATTTATAGTGTGTTTTAGAAAACATCAGGTCTGTTCTAAATCCTGAAATACTTTGATAATTAAATATGGTTAATAGTTTTAATTCCCTCATCTCTTTTGAAAAAAAGTCTTTATTGAACATATAAGTACCAAATTATTATGAAGTTTTCTTCAAGAAAAATTCTCTAGTAAGTAAAAAACTTTCTATTGTACTATTGTTTGCCATGATCTCAAAAATTAAATCTAATTCACAGTTTTGTTCGCCGGATATTGCTTTGGTTTTTGCCGTCCGCCAGAACCTTGCGACCATATGTTCGTTTCCCAGTTATCCGCACATGTTCCTCTTTTGTTTATATTTTCACTTGTAATAACATTATACCCGTGCCACACACATGCCGTAAACATTTTTTGTATGGAATTTTATAAACAATCCGGACTTAAACCAGAACCGACCGTTTTAAACTTGTTTCATAGGTGTTCGTTCAACTTTAAGATACTTATTTTATGCATTTTTTATAGTGATGACTGATGATGTTCCGTGTACTTACTAAATAGTAAAAAAATACTATGCTATTGTTTCTAGATAAATCTGAAGTTTAATTTTAGAAAGCGTCATGTCATTTTTTTAATGTAATACAATTCTTTTCTTGTATATCAGAAAATTAACTTTCAGAACTTATTAAATTATTTTCCAAAACATTTGTTATGTTTCAGAAATACGCATTTGTGTTGGAATAATGAAATTATTAGTTGTAAAATAAATTAATCAATGCTTAAAATCATGCGGTTGCCGTCATGATTTAAATAGAAGATACTGATTCGGGCTGGAAACCATTATGTTCCTGCGGGTGGAGTAATCATATTATTTTATATTTAAATAAGTTACTTATTCAGCATTATTATTTCTAGTTTACATTAATTTGAAAAACATTGAATGACCTTTCATCTTGTAAATGTAATTTACTTGTTTTAAAAATTGAACCCATGATAAAATATTTGTGGCTAATGTAATTTTTCAAATCAAAAGAGCTATGGAAATACTTGAAAAATATTAACCATTATTAATAATTCATGTACGTAACTGATCTGTTTGGATATATTTTTATATCGCAAACCTTGATTGTTTTGTATTTTAACGATCCAAAATTTCCAGTATGTTTAAAAATAACGTGTAATCAGTCTAAAAATCCACGGTAAATATATTCATGGAACCTGCAATTAAAAGGCTATTACAAAGGATAACGACAGTAACGAGAAAAAAGGTACGCTGCAATAAAGTCTGTATCAGAATACAAATTATAATTTAATAAACCATTATGGGGGGCTTACGCAAATACACCTATGACAGTAAATATAAAACGACGTAGTAAAGAGAAAAAAATATCGGAATGACATTATCCTGCTTTGATAACACAGAAAAGACAGGGTAAAATATGAGTAGGTAGCGATTATTGCACCGCATTCGTATATGCTTACATAAATTGTAGCATTTATTAAACATACAGGGTGTAGATTAGATTATTGTACTAAAAAAAATTATTATAACGACTATAAGAATTATTATAACCTTAATTACATTTTTATAAACTATATGGGACTATAAAATAGCTTATTATGAATATATCCGCGGTGATATGGGTATATTTATATGTCTTGTATCCTATGCATTATAACTAAATTACAAGGAAGTGAAATATAAACACATTTAGTTTGAAAAAATTATATATTTTTAATTTTTTTTTTAAATTTCTGGTGAAGTTCTGTCTTTGTAATTAGAGTATGTTTTATTGTTTTGTAATCTAATAAAAAGAAGGACGATATTTCTATCTGAAAAATAAAAAAAAATGTCATTAAATGATAAAATATTGCTTTTATATAATCCAAAGAGCAACATATTTTTTACTGGAAAATAAGAGTATAAATTAACACGAGTAATTTGAGAAACTTTCATTTAGTAACAAAATTTAATTTTCTCTATTTAGATCTGTCGTTCCCTAGATGCAGGATGTTGTGTAGCAATAAATATTTATGGAAATCATAAATCATTATATCTTACATTTATTAATTAATTTGCAGTTTTTTTAAGTTTATATCGATACATGTAATTCAATTTAGAAGTAGATTAAACAGGAACAACATTCTATTCATTAAGTCATTAAGTATATCTAATGAATATACCTCTAAAAAAAAATTATAGTATGGACGAATATTTCGAAAATAATAAAAACAAAACATACCTGCCAAATAAGAATGAAATCAATACAGTTATTATACAATTAAAAAAAAAACGTATTTGACTTAACCATTTTTTTTCACTGATCAACAGAATTATAACAGTAAATAGGTCTTGAATATGTGACAACGTCACTCATATACAAATAGGTACACCTAAACATAGGTACTTACTGTGAATGGTTTTCTTAGAGCTCTTTTAACAACATAGAATAATAGTTATAAGTGTTTAAAATGACTTTTGTTCTTTGCAAGAAGCGTTTACCGTACAAACGTCTCGTAGTCAGAGAGTTCTGCCTAGATTCGTCGTAAATTAACATGTTATGCAGTTGGCCATGGTTACTATAAATTGTTCCATTTTTGTTTATGTGCACTCACAAACATCAAAAAAAAACTAGACAAAAATAAAACTCACTACTATGACTAATATTACTTTTAGGTTATTAGCAGCAGCCTGACACATTGCAGCGTTGTCGAACGTTACAGTACGTTACAGTTTTAACGAGTTTCTCGAATACCTCAATTGTTTACTTCATTAATACTAAACAAATTACGAACAATTTACGTTACAGGCGCTTTTACTTAACTTTAATTGTACCTTAGTTTGTAATTTCGTAACATAGTTTTGCATATTATTGCAGTTGTATTTTTATTTTTGACATGCATTTGTAGACAAACTATCCATTTCAGACATTTTTTCTTGCTTTTGATCAACCCTTAAAATTACGGCAGTCATATTCCAGACACCCTGTATTACAATAATAACACAGAGTAGGAACGTTATGTTCTGGTATCAATAAAACATGAAATATTGTTACAAAAGAGCAAGATAATTGGTTATAACTAAAGATCCTTTGTGATTATCGTTTCTACAAACCCATCCATTCAATTAACTGATTTCTCTCTGTCTACTCTGTTATTTTGCTACACCCCGTACAGACCTTACATTGGAATTTGAAAAATGAAATTCTTACTAAAAATTGGTTAAAAGTCTGTGAATTGATTTTGTGTTGAAATTAAAATATTTTAAATTGCTTTTAACCTGCCACGAGTGTCATGAAGATGGCAGCCCTAATATTAAATAATTTCCTATTAGGTGTTGCTTAGCGGATGTTGTTTCATATTCTCTCCCCAAGCGGTGCTATTTCGTTTTCTTATGAGACACGACTCCAGTAAAGTTTTATTTAAATCTAGAGGGGAGAAGCCGTTTTACAGCTGCAGTGTTTGTGTACGTTACTTGTCAGTAGAGCGAAAATGTTCAACATATTTTTTTTATATCTTGTTTCAAAAATGAAACCATATAGAAAGTATGAAACGTAGAATCAACGTTAAAAAGGCGGCAACAAAGAAGCCCGTTAGTTGTTGACAAATGACACAGACACAGACAATTTGTATAGTGATGTGTCAAAGAAAGATCCCTAAAAGCTATACATTATGTAGTTATATAAAGAAAAATGAACACATTAGTCAAAATAAACAAAAAAAAGCAGTTAAGTTGAAAAAAGTATATTGAGTATATCGACACATCCAGTAAGCACAATTTTAATTGCTTTTTAAAACGATACAAAGTACAGCAGTTTTTTATATCAACTGCCAATTTGTCAAACATCTTAAGACCAAACAGCTAGGTAAGTTCTTAGTAACATTTAATCTTCTAAAAGGTATATAAAAATTATACCGGAGACGACTGTTAACTTAAAATTTGATATTAGTAATAAATTCAGATTTGTTCTCATATATTGTAATTTTTTAGTAGTTGATAAGAACACTCTTTAAATAATACTTTTGGCAATGATTTTCACAAACGTCAGTTTTTTTTTTGAGAGCCGTCTGACTGTCCCCGGAAGCACCGCAGCCTATAGATTTATTGTGCATCTCTCGACGAGCACAAACGTCTATGGTACTACAGTGGGATTCGAACCCACACCGACATAGCCGATCCAGACTGGTTCTATGAGCAGTCGTCTCCCAACCACCTCGGCTATCGCGGCGCCCAAAACGTCAGTTTACACAAATCACGGACTTTTGTTTTCATGGGTATAACGTTAAACGCGGCTGGTGCGCTACACTGTCACCAGTTTCTTTGAATATCTCAGAAACACGACCAAACGTCGAAAAAAAAAACAGGAGATGAAAAAGTTTCGAAATTAATGAGGTCAAAGTGGTGTGTAGATGTTTTATTGAAATTAATTTTTTTTTTTGTAGTTTTGAAATAAAGTAAGAGGGAGGTAGCATACAAAATACACTTCTAAGAGGGGTAGGTAGTTCAAACTTAAGAAGCTTATGTAAGACCATAAGGAGTCTTTGTGTTCCGAATTTCACTTAAATCGGATAAGTGGTTCAAAAGTTGATGATGAAGATGAGGGAAAAACGAGACAAAAATTCCTTCCTTTTTAGGAAATAAGTTTATATCACAAATGAACCTTATTTTAACCTGTTCTATCGATTCCTGAAGTTCTCAAGATTAATCCTGAATCACCCTGTATATACATACACAAATCAAAAATATATAAACCTGTGACAATCAAAATACGGTATGTTTCAAATATATTTCTGCATGAACACATATGACCTACATCTAAATATTCTTTTTCGACACACAAACACATTAACCATAGCAGACCCACCCCAAACAGATGCCATACGTTGTTCTACTTCTTATTTGAGCATGATATAAGTTTATAAGCATCGTAAGCATATATCGTAAGCATCATTTGAAGACTTCAAAATAGAAAACAAGTTGAGCTTAATTTAGATCTCAAGCTAGAACAATGACCACTCCAAGACAAAGTATTATTGAACTCGATCCCTAAAAATCTAACTTGGCTTACATTATTGACGATTGTCGAATATTACAGAGTGAGTTTTCCCAAGATTTAGATAAAGATATTGTTATTAAATTATTCCAATTACTATCTGTGCCACGGAAAGATATATCATCTGCATACATTGTGAAGTGAATATTGGACAAAATAGTATCTATGTCGTTTATATATAATACAAATAATCTTGGGCCTAATATTGAACCTTGTGGCACTCCTAGATTAACTATTAATTACTCTGACTTTATGCAACTGATACTGGAATTAGTTTTATGTCTTATACTCACATACTGTTCTCGATTGTTTAGGAAGGATTCTAACGATTCTAAAGATAGTCCTCGCACACCATATTCTGATAATTTACTAAATAAAATTTTATGATTAACGCAATCAAAGGCTGTGCCAAAATCGCAGAATATTCCTACTGGGCAATTATTACCAGCTTCGACCGAATTTTAAAAAGTTTCGTAGAATTAATGAATAGCAGTGCCCGTTGATTTTTTTAACTGAAAACCATGTCGATTAGGAGATATAGTTTTCTGTTTGTGCAAAAAATGTAAAAACCTATTCAATGAAACATATTAAAAAATCTCTGAGAATGGATATGAAATTGAAATAGATCTGTAGTTATCAAGTGATATAATTTTTTAGGTCTGTGTAGAATTTTATAGTTTGTTGTGTTGTATAATTTTAATATTTAATAACAAAAAGTATTACTCATTTACAAACTTCGCATTTGGCATGATATCTGTTTTTGAAACCAACCCCATCTCTGATTTATAAATTCGCATGCGTATTTCTATTTACATATCAGCTTCACCGCGATAATCGTATTTCCTCTTGTGTGTATTCAATATTTCTCCCGTACAGGTACAGTGCCGTCCCATATGGCCTCGACTTCAATTTGTATGTATATTTTCAATTACCGACTTATTTACAGTTGAATACGTTTTCTACCACCAAGACAAACAACGAATAATAATTTACTTATACTACGAATTTGACATTAATTAATCCGCTACGTCACTATTTTTCAAGAAAATAAGTATGATTTTTTGGTTAACTCAAAATAGAAGATATAAAAAAATATCCACCCACATACACCAATGCGTTTCCTTTTGTTAATAAACTGAAGTAGTAAGAAATTAGTACTGTCCACATTGGCTTGTTATTTTAAACATATCTGTTCTACAAGTAATTCACTTCAACAGCACTCAATTCTGGTGTTATGAAAATCTAAATGTCAGACATCATCCTTTATCTTAATTATGCAATCATCAACACAATAGTATCATATGTGTTGCCAGTTGTAGTAATGAAATATTTTTGTATTTTCTTTTAGCGATGTTATACCATTTATAGTAGATATTTTCTGTAGTATGTTGTTTTTAATACAGGTTTTCTTCAATAAAATGAATTATGGTACCTAGCAGCAACACTTATTTTTAAAAATTTAAATTGCGCGATGGTTTTCTGCTGATAGTAGATGATCCTGACCTGCAATTGGCAAACATGTTTTGGCAGTGTTCAACGACGGAACGTGTTATAACATTAATACTAACTAATGGCTAACGTTCACGTAAGCATTGGATATTCAATAATTTGCAACAGTTATTCGAAAACTCATGAGATGTTAAAATTCGGGATTTAGTAAAGAAAGAACATGTAATTACAAATAAATACACGATGCAATTTTCGAATTTTAACTTTAAGTAACATCTTACTTATTATTTTTATTCATTATCCACTGAATATGAATTTTTTATTTAATGCCAACACTAGAACAATGAATTTTCCTTGTGAAATATTATGGAATTGGTAATGTTTCGTATGGATATGCAGACAAGTTTCTAATGAAAAGTATCCAGTGTGACTGTAACTCGTAGAACTCGTACAAGTTATTTTGATAACCTGAATTTCAAATGACGTCAAATAAAAAGTGTATCTGATTGCTATGAACCACCTACCTACCTTGACCTGTTCGAGCACCAGACTTATATCCATTAGATTATTTACTATAGAGATACTTAAACAATAAGTATATATAGATTCTGACAACATTGATTTCCTTAAACAAAAAAATCTCTAAACCGTTGCTACCATAGACGAAGAAATGATCGTCTATATGCAAAAAAACTGAATTTAAATATATTGTAACCTCTAAATTGGGTTAGCACTCTTGATTACACAAGCTTATATAGGATTTTAGGGTTCTAGAAATTTTCTGCGGTTTGGAGAATAAAATAGAATGTGGCATCACAAAAATTATAAATTCTATTATAAAGAGGTACGTGAGCTTCAATTATAAATTTTAACGTAAACAGGAACATAATTAACAAACTAAAAAGATAGGTAAGCTTCTGTAGCAATATTTAAAATAAATGTTGAACTGTTTTTCTTTTCTAATTTTTATGCTTATTTAACATAGTTAAAGTTTCAGCATTTCTTGAGTTTTCAAACAACTTTGTTGAACAAAGTTTTCAAGAAAAATTACAAATAAAGCTATTTTGCTTAAGGAAATTATTTATATTTTCAAAGCCTTGTAAGTTTGATTATAAATCTTATTACTGCACACTCAAGGAAACTCTTTTATTAAGAATAAGTTTTTCTCGAAATGTCAACAATAAAAAAATGAACAGGGACATATCGTATAATAAAGTAAGATTTAGCGTGGCAAACAACTCGAGAGACAACGTGATGAATGACAGACTGCGCATGTTTTTCATAAAATAGAATATTTAAATTAATAAAATATTACAATACTGAACATTAAGTGAAATTATTAACTTTCTTCTGACAATTTAATTTAGATATAAAACAGCCCATATGCCACAGTGTAATTGTCACTTTGAGTGACCTGGAACTTTTACAATGGTAAATGCACTAGTGGCTTGCAGTGATGTTTCTAAATTTATTATTCATTAAATTGTCCTGCCGAATTACGATGTTTGTATTGATACCGGATAAATTTGTGCACTTTTGTGCAATTATAACTGATAAATTTATGTAAAACTTGCAAATAATCAGAAGATGTTCTGAACACATACATCCTCGGTAGATACTAAATGAAAACCAACAACTCAGAACATAAACTATTTTTTGAAATTTTTTAGTAATTTTAATAACTGCGTTATAGGTAGCACCCACTCAACTGCCAACGTCAAAGCAATAATTAATATATTTTCCGTAATAAATTAATGTGCAAGTCTAAACGGTAAATGATTACCCGAAAAGGAAGAGAAAAATAAATTGAGATATTTTTGAGGACCTTTAGAGGGACGCCCCTGATATTATCCTTGTAATATTGTATAACAGTGAGGTTCTGGCGAGCCCTGGGTGAGTCACGAGTTGCAGAAGTTGGTCCCCTTATTTTAAGAGTGCGGGGGATGAGATAGAGAATCAGTCATCCCTTTTAATAGAGGCAGGGCCTTTATTACTTCTATCGATCCCATTTGATACCTCGTGGTCTTATTAGAAGTATATTTCGATGATGTATCTCTACGTCTGTATCATCACATTTAAAATACGTTTTAGTTCTCTGTTATAAACTGACACCTAATATTTTATGGGTTTTAGCATATTCTCGCCGTAAATGCGATTCCTAAGGAGATAAGGTTTTACGGCTATTTGTATTTGCGTTGGTCAAAGTTATCGCGCAGTAAAAAGTTATTTGGGCCCGGTTCCCTAAATTTTATATTAGAAATATTGCAAGTACTTTTCACTCGATAAAATACTATTTCTCTCCTTTCAGTTCCCTTGGAGATTGGCTGCTCGTGATATATAGAGTAATTTAGGAAAATTTATAAATTATGGACCAGTGTTTTAACCTTACCGACCCCACCATAAAACGTATCAGTATTTTGCCACAATAAAAATTCAGCGCAATGCCCGTCAATTGTACGGAAACACATATCCCTGAAAACCTTACGGATGATTTTAATTAAAATTATATTTTCTACCACTCGCATATCCACTGTTTTATATCCTCATAGTTAAAATCCTTTGGTAAAGAGTTACATTAAGAATCATGGACAATAGAGTCGCACAAAATATTATATTAACTGTATACAGGATGTTTTAGAACTTATCTAAAAAAATGTCTTTTATTGTTACTGTTTCTTACTCTTTTACAAGTTTTATGATTTTGTGTAGAAAATACTATGGATTCCATTGCAAAGAACAGGCCCCTAGATTTTTCTTTAAAATACACTTGCGTTAAAATGCTTTAAAAATGCAGTACAATATATTTATTTATTTTATCATAAATCCTTAACTTTTCGAAAAAAAACTTGGAGATCAAAAAGTTAATAAATAAATGGGGCTTTTAGAATACGTTTCTTTTGTCACTTGTCATCATCTATAATTTCACAAGTTTATGCGTATAGGTCAAAAATCACCCTGTATAATATATATGCTAGAATATTTGACCAGACTGCGATAAGACTTTGACCGCATCGTGACTGTTTTCTGCGTATACAGATAGAGAAAATATTTAACCGATCACGGGGAGATTCTATTACATACATTTCAAATGCATGGGGTATTGGTGGGAAGATGACGCACGGCAGGGCGGGCTTAGTCAGTACTCCCCTACTCTCCTACGCCCACGGCCGAACGTCAAACGAATAGTGTGCTATACGAATACTGGTTTAGTCCGCCAAAATAGGGGAGGACGCGTCAAGCTTGGACGGCGAGCAGTGGAAGGGATTATTCTTAGCATTTCATATGATCGGTCAAATATTTTCCCTATTATTAGGAACGTAGCGATAGGCATTCTGCGTGATCCTAGTATTAGAAACACATTTGCTGAACAGGTCGTTTCAAACTTGACAATATGGGTCTACTGTGAGCATATAAAAAATTTAAATAAAATTTGGTGGAAACGACTAATGACATCAATTATATTGTTTCCAGAAACATCCCCAACATTTTTTTCTATTAAAAACTTCTCTTTTTTTCAAACAAACTTTTATTAGAGAAATTTTTCTGTTTTAAAAGTTATAAGCAATATCGTCCTAAAGAGTCTCAAAAAAAATACCACCTAAAAATCACATTAGCGGTGGAAGGATCAAGTAGTCGTTGGAAAATAATTGAATGTTCCAAATATTTTCTCGTTCAGAAAAAGATGATACGTTGCTAATTTACGGCAAGTCAAAAATTCTTGGTCATAGAACAAAATTGGAGGCGACCTTGCGACGTAATAAATATGCATTTTCAGTTTAGGAGAATGAAATAATTGACCGAAGGAAAATAAACAATGTTAATACAGCTATACTGTTACAGAATTTCGAAAAATATCCACGAAATTCTATACAGCAGGCAACAGATTTTAAAGGCCAATGGATATCATGACTACAAAATTCACAATTAGGAGTATTTACCTGAGCGTCATATTGAAAATAGACTTAATTGTATAATTCAAATTCTAAAATATGTAGAAACTGTTGATCAGAACCTTTTTCAGCACGTTCTTTGGACGGACGAAAGTCGGTTTGTCAGTAATGGTTTGCCAGACAGACGCAACGAACACTACTGGTCCATTGAAAATTTCCACCTTCCAAAACCAAGGCCATTTTGGAGTAAATGTATGGTGCGGTAGGAATTTAATTGGGCTTTACTTTTATGAACATATATTGGACAGCGTGAGATACTAAATTTCCCACAAGTCTGCACTTCTGTAGACTGTGTCTTTGCAGCTAAGGAGAAACCTATGGTTTCAGCACGACGGAGCTCTACCCCACAAGGCCAAGATTGTGCAACAATATTTAGATACCTATTCAGTGGCCTGGAAAGTCACCAGATCTAACATCCCTTGATTTGTTTATGATCGCACCTTCGTGAGAATCAATTGAAAGAAAAAATGGCAAACGCTTGTAATGAGTTAAACGGCGAAATGTTAAAAAACACAGCCCACAAAGAAGTCAGGCCAAAATTAGATGTGTCTTAAAATAGGAGGAAGTTATGTAGAAAATATGATTGTAATATATATGTAGTATGAGGGTGTTTGCCTCATTTTTTTTAAGTTTTGCTATTGTTATAATCACCTTTTGTTTTAACTGTATTAAAGAATTATCGAGTTAAATCCATTTATTTATTCTTAATGACATTTACCAACTTTTAACAACGAACAACCCAATACAGAGCGATGTGACCTATAAATGAACAGCAGATTTTCCTATTGCCATAATTTCATTCGCAAATTGGGGAAATCGTTTTGAAGGTCGTTACTGAACCTACATCATGCAAGCTAAGTAGCGATGTTAGCATTTAACAGAATATTCGATTAATAAATAGCAATATTACGTGTTTTGTGACAGCACACGGTTGTAATGTATGGCAGAAGGGTAGAGGGAACGAATTGAATTTAATTAATTAATTTTCGACCAATCCCCCGCACAGACCCTTCGTAAATATTCGAAATGAGGAACATAAATGAAATTTACACAGCAAAGCAAATATAGTTATACTTTAATCTCTAAATGTGTCAGTAGCATGTATCATATTTTTGCGAGGGTATACAACACAGAGAATTTTTTATCCACTATAAAATAATTGCGTGCGCAGTTTTAAAGGACACCGAGGGGTCCTTAACAGCGTAGGGTGGAATTTTATATTTTTTTTATAATATTTTGGTTCATAAAATACTGCCCAAATAAAATTTAATTTTAACTTTGACGCATCCACCCCGCCAGTGGCAAGTACGAATGAAGCAAAGTGGTGTACATAATGCGTACATAATACAATTTAAATAAATGATAAAGAACATGAACATATTATCATTCTAGTTGGATTACTATGTCGCGTCAATTAACAAACAAATTGCTGTTATATTTCATGACAAAGGTAATAAACATCCGGCAATAAAAAATGCAGATATAGATCAGTGGTGATTAATAGTATATAATGTATAGTTTTTTAAATGTAACTTTGTTGTTAGGACATATTTATTTTTTAAATTTAATAAATATTATCCGTAATAATATTAATAGGCAGTCTGTTACTTTAGCAACAACAACAGTATGTTTTATTACTGTAAACATCTGTTACACTACAACTTGAAATTTCTTATATTGCCCTAAATCTGTATATATACTAGGTGACAAAGAAAGGTAAACGTCGTATGTTCATTAGACGTTAATAATTTTTGGTACACAGATTTAGGACTACTTACTTATTTAATAGTTAGATTTTCAGCAAGATCAGAGAATCTACTGCAAAAATTGGTTCAATAGTGTGTTGAGGACCCACGATTCCTAATACACTCTTTGATATGTCTGAGCTTGGATCTAATAAGGTTGCCGATAAGACCTTGCGGTATCTCATTTCAAACTAAATGAACTTCATGTGTAAGACCTGCTAAAGTCTGTGGGGATGTTGTAAATGCAGCAGTTTGCGGCCATCATGTCCCTGACATGTTCAGTAGGTGACAAATCTGGCGATCTTTGTGGCCAGGTAAGCGGTTGATCTGATTTTGATCCATAAGAGCTATTGTTTGTTTGCAAACAAGAGGTCTAGGGTTGTCTTACTGGAAAATGGCGTTTTGGATGGTGTGTAGATATGGAATGACAATATGGCTCTACCACTCCCTGGGTGTAGCGTTGGGCTGTTATGTTGCCTCTAATGAAAGTCAGTGGTGATCTGTTACCATACGGGATAGCACGTCATACCTACTGTGTGATGAACATGACGCTCTATGTCAAATTGTGGATCACGTCTTTCACCACGTCATCAGTGACTGGTATATCACTTACACCTTATTATTCTACATTCTTACTTTATCAACGTGGTATCGCCAAATGAAATTTTTTAATATTGGTTTGAGGTTGTTAGATTTTATTTGAATGTACTATCCATTAACACATTATTAAAATATTAGATTAATTATGTTTAAAAATATATAGAAATAAGAAAAGGCGTACATATAGATAAGTTAGTGATCAAAGGCAGTTCAGAAAAATAACGCCTTTTCTTATATATTTTATTTATTACATTACACTTAAATAAATATAAAATAGTTCCCACAGTTTCAAAAGTGAACTTAGATATTTATAGAATGTTTTCATTAAACCAGGTTAGATTATTTTTTTTATATAATTATTGAATAGAGCTTTCTTTGTTGAATTGTTCATTAGCATAGATGTTTGGTATCAGAGAGCATACCTATGACTTCATTCATAGGAAATGTAGGAGATTCCATATATATTAACTTAAAATATATAATACAATAAAAAATGTTACAAAAGCTAATAATAAAGAATAATATGAATAGATATTGTGGGTGTAATTCAACGGTGGTAAGGGCTTTAGTCCTTTAGAGTAGTTAATTTCACACAATATTGTTAATACCTAAAAATATATAAATAATCCAAATCAATTCTGATAAGTGCAGACTTCTAAAGCCTTATAATCCAAAATTGGTAAACATTTACCTAAAAATTATCATTATAGGTATGTAAATCAATAGTTCAATAATATTTTCAAAATACAGTATCCTACCACTGATTTCTCTGATAGATTTGACGAATTAATGACAAACCCATACTTTACTTTGTGAAGGAAGCGAATGAATTAAGATTTCCTTCTAAATAATTTAGAATAATGCCTTCTTGACAATTGAATTATCAAGAAACGTAAAACTTGGCTTTTTGATGCTTTATTTTTGTCTTAAAACGTTCTTACTTTTCAAATTACGCAGAATTATCAAGAATAATAAAAAAAACATAAATAGTAAATAATTACGTTTTATCCATCTGTCATGTTTTCACACATAATATTTTTATAAATTTTTGGTAGCCATATCCATATTTGTCCTGTTGTTTTATTTAAATTAAAATTATTGTTTTTATATACTCATACAGCACAGAAGAGTATTTAATTGTTTTCTTTTCATTAACAAAATACTACATGTAATTATAAATTAATGTAAAAACCAACAGTTCAGCACCTCGACTGTATAATTTGTGAATTATATTTCAAGCTTCACGGCCAATTTATTTAAATTCTGTGCCCTTTCCCAACGGTTTTGGAACACGTAAGCAGTCGATTGTACTAGACAACGCCAAAGTATATATATAATGATTATTTTAGGAAAAACGTACAAAATTCACGCACAAATACCCACTGTAATTATTGCAGTTCGGAGTAAATTGAATTACAATTAGGGGAAATTAATAGTAAACACGATAAAGCAGCGGCGTACTAACAACGTAATGTATAAAAGTGTTGATAATTGCCAAAATGAGTATTTTAACGGCATTTACAACATTACAAATGTATTTCATATCTCATGTGTGCCAGTTGCAGCGAACATGGTTCTAATTTACTCTGATGACAGGAAATTAAAGTCGAGCTTCTGTCCATTATGGGAGGAATGTTGTTATCGCCTATCTCCATAGTTACAGCTGGCCTGCGCTTTCACACTACATTCCACTAACACCAAACCTATAGTCCAGTTTCAAAGCTATTATTGAGATATACTGCCGATATGTATTCAGGACAAGATGATCACCGGATACGCGAAATGACCTATTACCACCTCTCTTGTTTAAAAATATCTAATTACGGGGCGCTGTATAGTTCTCTAGACTGTTTCTTTCTTTTATCTCAGATCCGTTTCTGCTAACTTGATCCTTTAAGGATTAAGGAGCAACACAGGCGCTGGCTATGGAGTAATCCTCTCCTTGTATCTTATACCCTAGAGATACTTCAGTAAAATGTAAACATATTTCAAATCCTCACGATCGATACGGAAGAAACGTGCTTTTTTTATTTATTACACTTTTTTACTGAGGCACTATTCTCCATGTCCCATAAAGCCGGTTACAGACGGGAAGCGATAATATAATATTATATCTAATATATTACAAAAATAACGCTAGTAATTATAAATCATAGAACACTACGAATTGATGCTATAATATAGGTACTTCTCTACCTATCTACAGGGTGATTTAGCCATAACTTTAAGAGGAGATAGGGGAAAATGAGTATAATACGATGATGCGCCGCATATTTATGCGGAAAAAATATTTTCAAATCTTTTTTTAAACCCCTTTTCAGGCTGTCACTGACCGATTCATACATATTTGAAAGCAACTGAGTGTAACGTTCCCAAATTTTAAAATTTTCACTAGTATTAGACATCATAAATAAGCTTGACTAAGTTAAAATGAATTTGATGACTTAAACTGCTGACGTATTTGTAATGAGATCTACTTGCAATTTTTGGCATAAACTCTTAATTATTCCACTCACCAATAGATATCTAACGAAAAGTTAATCAAAAATGGTTTTGGGGGAGTATCTATTATTGCAAGGACTTGTACGTCTGTATCTCGATGACGTCAAGAGAAGTGTAAATATGCAACCAGCAGTACAATCATAATCCCAAAGTTAGAATGAATCTGTAAAATATTGCATACCGCACGTACGCCATACTTCGCAATATTTTTAGTTTATTTTTAATGGAGTGGAGTAAAGTGCCTTTATTTTGCTATATGATAAATTGTGTCAATCAAAACCAATTTTTTGTTGTTGTTTGTTAACAACGACAACAGATTTATGACAGCAAACAGATCGTGAATATGTCACAACGTCGCTAACATACCATATCAGGATTGTCAGATATTTGTACATGATCATCACAAATTCACTTGAACATACTTAAAGTGTTTTCTTAGTTTCCACAACACAGAATAAAATGTGAAATATAGTTACAAGTATTCAAAATGAAAGGTTGCATTTACCATACAAATGTCTGGTAACCAGAGAGTTTGACCAAATTCGTCATAAATTAACATGTCATGCAGCTGTTATTATTATTATAAATTGTATTTGTTTATGTACTTATATATATCAAGTAGTCACTGTGTACAGAGAAACAAAACGCTCTGCTATGATTAATAATACTTTCAAATCAACAGCAGAAGGTGACAGATTCCATTATTGTCGTACGTTACAGTACAAAAACAAATTACGTTACAGGAGCTTTTACTTGACCTTAGTTGTTCCTTATTAGTTTATAACTTTATAACAGAGGTTTGAATTTTATTGCAGTTGTATTTTTATTTTTGAGGTGTAGGTATTTGTAAAAAAACGATCGCTTTAAACTCTTTTTTTAGTATTGGCAGTTATATTTCGGACACACTGTATAGGAGCAATGCACAATTATGTGAAACTCGAAGTCTCTTGTTCAAAGACGATACAGATCCTTTTTTACTGTCTTCAAAAATAATAACGCACGCGTCTGCTGCAATAAGAGCGTATATGACATACAGAAAAAAACATTTTTACTATTTTTTAAGTAATTTTTGTATTTGTACAGTAACGTTATTACGATAATACACAAGTTTTTTGGCAATATTACAATATATTCACATACATATTTTTTCAATGTATATTCTGAGTTTGAAATTTTAATTAATATTTTATTATACTCATATATTTTCTTAATAATTTCCGCATGTTGCCTAAATGCGAAAATTGACATTAAGGTTGCCGTAAAATGAAATTTGTGGTGTTTTAGGTACAGAAATCTTGAAAAATAAAACACGTATAACAAAAGTAATATCAAAAATAAATTTCCTGATGTTTTGTTTATTCACTTTAACTGTTAAAGCGTTTATAAGACTACTTTGCTATTCTAACCCCACATTTTAATTATTATTTTGACACACATAAAGAAAAGTGAACAGTTTTATATGCAGAACTATGTAAGTTTGTGTTATAACAATATTATATATTTATGTACCAAAAAATTTGTTGGTTAGACCGCTTTATGTCGTTATATATTTGTTTTGCTTCGCTACCTTTGAATATTCCCAGGTAACATTCCTATTATTTACTAAGCTTTGTACTATTCAGTTCTTAAATGTCTAAAATTATTTATATTTGTGTTTTTGTGGTTAAGCAAATCGAAATTGCATTTAAATCACAAGGTGTCCGTTTTGAACTGTTCTTAAAAATATGTGCTGTTTTTAGTGGTCTGAACTTTGGCAAGATTACTGGAGCTCGTCTGCAGGAATCTATAGTTTGGTCAAAGTTTAATGAGTTCAAATAAGTTTCTCAAAGAGTAGATTAAAGCAGTGTTAGTTTTCTGAAAGGAAATACTTTCATGGCTATTTAAGAAAGAAACCCTGATATATATGATCTTTGATAGATATTAATGGGGAAAATTAAAAAGGGTTGAGTTTTAAGGTAACATTGTCTGGATGTTACGGAGGTGAACATGTCTCCGAATGTCAACTAAATTCAAGGGAATTATAATTTTCCGTGTACTCATATATCATTTCCAGAATTTCTGTCTTTTACGTAATGAAAAATTCAGCAGGAAATTTAATGATTTTCGATTAGGTAAGGTAGGGAAACTAATGTTACTAAAATATTCATTTAAAGCACTTTCTATGATAGCGCAAACAAATTGTAATTATACCAGATGTACGCTACAATGTACACGGCTCGATTTAAGTGAAATTTATTAAATTTTCCCCTCGTTTTGTTGCACTAATAACTACGAAGCAGTTTCATTTATATGACTGTACCTGTATAGGCGTAGATATAATACTTTTTTATCATTGTTTAATCATATAACGCAGAGTAAGGAATGTATTACTGATTATGCAGACATTATTTTGTATGTGTTGAATATTTTTATTTTGTATAGTAAAGTTGTTGCTGTGCAATTATATTTCTATACAGGGTGTCCCACCGAGAACTACATCGATCGTTATCTGCCAAATACTGATCAGAAACATTTGAAAATTTGTACATACACATATTAAAGTTCTTGTGGCGAACACAACTAAAATATCTAGAATCCTCAAGTCTCGAAATTAATGCAACATGCAAAATACATACAAAATAATGCGATGTAGACAAATTTACTTTAGACAAAAAGATACATTTCGTCAACGTTAAAATTTTATTTGCGATTGTTAAAAAATTCCAATATTTTCATGCATACATTTTGGAGATCGGGAGTTTTTGAGGGCCAGAAATTCAAATTTGTTTCTAATTTTCACGTCATTAGTAGAGGGCGCCACTTATGGCACCCCACTTATGCTATATTACAGATTTTTTTGCGGCTTAATGTATGGATTGAAACAATCGGTTTTCCTACCTTTTTTATGTGAAAAATCATGAAAATAAATTATAAGAAAATTGAGGTAAACGAAAAATAATATTACCTACATCTGATATAAACGATGGATCTGATTTTAGTAAAACAAATAAAGGTTTATGAACATAGAAAACTAGAATGGGTACCCATAACCTAAAATTACACTGCGCCTATTTTTGCGCATCTGTAATAGGTACCTAATTGTCATAGTATTTTATAGAAATGCTTCTAAATAAATTAACTTTTATATAAAAAAATATTGAGAAATTTTACATCCGTATACAGGGTTAACTATAACTAAGTACAAATATTTTAAGAGGGGATAGAGAAAATTAAGAATTAACGGAACCACTCTTCAAAAAAATTCCAAACTTATTTATAAAGCGAACAAATTTTTTTTCGATATTATCCTTAATTCTTATTTAACACCGCCTATGCGACCCGTCCGTCGCAAAATTTGCTGTCATGTCCTAATTCAATTCCTGTATTTACGTTGTAGTTTTGTGTTCTTCTTCAGTTTTTAGTGCCTTATTTTAATTTTAAACGTTTTATAGTGATTAAATAAAGGAATATGTGTCGGGTACAGATATTTTCCCACAATATTGTTCTTCTAGGTTATGGGACAAGACTATTGCGGGTGCATTAAAAGTTTTCTATTCCTTTCGTTCAATTTTCTTATAATAAATAGGCTTTTTATCTAACTGTACCTACGGAAAATGTCTTTTATCGGGAGTGGTTGTAATGAGTGAAAATGTAGGTTTGCCAGTTTGTAACGAAATAATGAAAAACGAATGCAATAAAAACCAAATATAATTGTGAAAAATACAAAAAAATAGCCAATACATTTGTTTAGTTATAAATAAGATTTCACAGGATCAAATTGATACTAAAAATTGTCGACAGCTGCTCTCAATATAAAAATAGTTGGCCATATAAATCTCCCCCCTTATTAATTTTATACGTCACGTCCGCCAATATCACCTCGTCAGCTCACTACAGCACGATAGACGATTTAAATATTAAAACCGCACAACTTTATCCGGGCTGCCATCTTAAAGAAAACAAATGAATTATAAATCATGTCTAAACTAGTTCTTTGAAGTAAGTAGATCCATAAGCAAAAATGAAGTTTAACCTCCACCGCCGCATCCGAGCCGCATTTACCCCTAACGCCATATTTTCCTCATGAAATAGGATTATAAACGTCTTTTTGATCTAGGCGGGTACCTGCTTTTAGAATCCCGAAGCAGATGAATTAGGCATTAACTGCATATTTCGCGAAGTTTTTCTAATGGCGGGAAGAATTTTGCAACACCTGCTATCGAAGTATAACGTACTTGCTCACTGCGATCTTTTCGTGAAATTATTAATGACAATAATATGTCTGGTTGCATATTATTCTAAAGATACATATCTATGACCTATGTAATTCATTTAATATAGTAATAATAATAATAATAATAATAATAATAATAATAATAATAATAATAATAATAATAATAATAATAATAATAATAATAATAATAATAATAATATATCTACCCCTCATTCTAATTATGAGGATTAGCCCAGAAGTCGGGAGACTTGTGCGGGAGGGGACGGCATATTATTATTAAGGCCGCGTTTGCGCCCAAGAACGGCTTACCCTAATCACCATTTAGTGCAGGAATGAGGAAAACCTGGAAAATCTCATTAATTAGGGAGGTGGTCAAACGCCAACCGACATCAGTCTCTCACATTAATCCAAGCTAACGTTTTTTCACCCTACCATGTCCGCAGAGTGGGTGTCAATTTTCTCCACAAATATAACTCACTTCTTAATTTAACAAAATATTTATTCAAGTGGAAATAAGAAATGCTCAGTTTTATTAAACATTTCAAACTTTGTATTAAAAAGATGTAGAAATTTTTGATTTGAGTTCAAATTGCTATCGGTTAAAACAAATATGTTGTTCAAATATAAAAATTGTTATTTAATCCAATCCAACAGTCCAATTTTAAAATATAACCAATCACGGAAGAGTGAGTGCAGCGCTCATTACTGCATTCAATGGAAGTTTTCTTTAAGACTATGATGCTGTCTCTTTTACACTCACTGTAATATCAACTAGTAAATGTTTTGAAATGTTTTCACTGAAAAAGACATCATATTCTAAAAACATTAGTCCTTATATTTTTAATTACAGTAAATTTACAATTCACGTAATTACAACCAAAGTTCATATATATGAACTTTGCTACAACTAATGTATTAACATTAGTTGTAGTATTAACATTAGTTGTAGTTACGTGAATTGTTGCAAAATATTATTATTTTTACTGTCGCAAAGATGAATATGTTGTGTGAAATGAATGTTTTGTATGATTTTGAGACAGGTAATGGCGCAGTTTTGATATAAGCATCTAAACATCATATCGTTCATAGTTTTTGTTATATTTATAATATAACGGCTGTTTTTCAGCAAAGTAGTTGTTTCCTGATATTCCACTTCTGCAAATGTTGATAGTTCTTAATTTACACACAAAACTAATTTAAGGGAAATTATAATTTTTTTTTAATATAATACAGTCTGTCCAATATACACAATAAGTTATTACTGAATTAATTATGGTGAAACTTTCTCTCGTAATAAGTTATGTTTCTGAGTGTTTAGGAGAATACTCTATTGGCATTTATTTTCGTCGGACATAGCACGCAATTCTTTCCTCCGAATAAAATTTCTTCATTAATCAAGTAGAAGGAGGGTTCTTAATGAACAGATATTGTAAGAACGCGCCTGATAAAAAGCTATGGTCTTTAACCTTATCAAGGCTGGGTCAACCCCATTACCTACCAAGAAAAAGGTCAATACGTATATTTCCTTCGCATACGAAACTTTGTCCTCATTTATCCCTTAATATGCACCCCATTAAGCCCTACAGATATGCATCTTCCGATCTCGTGCACCTAATAACATATTCCAGTTTCAGAGGGTCAAATAAATTAAAAGTTATCTAAGCAGTTGGAACTACTTCTTAGTTTAAGCCGGATATCCTAATAACTTCGTATTGCACTGCGATTGTGATGATGTATTTGTGTGTTTGTTTGTTGGAAGTAAAATCTTCCAAAGCATTTTTATAAAAGTTCGTATAAATTGAGTATTTACTTCCTGCTAGACTGGAAATGCTGAGGTAAACGCTGTGCAAATTCCGGCTGTACTTAAAAGAGCGTGGGTGGACTATATCGTAACAAATGGACGCTGATTCTTTTAAAAATAAGAGGAATATATTACGTATACGTTAAATCACCAAAATTTATATATGATATATTGGTATATCTGTTCAGCAATATAAAGGTAAATTTTAACTGATAATTTTTTAAACACATAACAAAATGTTTAACTTTATAAAGGAGTTTAAAAATGTAAAAAAATAAGAAAGCGTTAAATATTGGATAGCGAAGTCGCTTAATTTTCAATCAAATATATACACTCTCTCGAGTGCACATAGAACATGAAATAATAAGATGACACGTTCCTATAACTTCCCTGAAGGACGCCACTGGAAATCGTTTTTTCTTGAATAACTTTTAAACTATTTAATATAATTTAATAAAAATGTAATGTGATAGACACTAGTAAGAACAATAGTGTCCTGAAAACATATTTAGCTTTTTTAGTTTGTCAGGGGCGGGCTAAGCTTTACATAATTAATAATAATACATAAATTTTAAACGCCCTGTATAATAAAGACTTTAAAATACTAAATATGGGTAGCTTCGGTCTTGAGACTAAAAAAAGGTACTCTTGTTTATTGTCAATAAAATGAACCGAATATGTACTACAAATGGTTATTAAATTTTGTTAGAAAACTTTATCGTCATTCATTTGGACTGAATATTTTTAATATAATCATGGAAAGTAAAATATCTTTTATTTTATTTAAATTGAAGCTCACCCACCTTTTTAGTTTGTTAATTATGTTTCTACTTTGCTTTTGATATAATATTTTTTGTAATACGTTTATTTTGACGTATTCTGGAACATTCCAGGCTATGTTGGATGCATTCTCGACGACTGGAAAAACTTCTAGAAAACGTCAAAATATAGATATTATAAAAATTATATTTATTAAAAATTATTTCGAGGAAACATAAACATAATTAACAAATTAAAAAGGTATACGTGAGCTTCCATATTAAATAATAAAATTAACATATTAATGTGTAAAGTATACACCTTTAATGACACAAATAACACTGAAAGGTGTAAAAGTTACACATAATGTACCATTTTTTCCAGCTCAAAGTAAAATAAGTCGTGGCACAAAAAAAATTTGGCATATTAAATGCGTCCTAATAGCCGCGCTCTCTAGAAGATACAACGAAATCATCGATAAATTCCAATTTCTCATCCCAAAAAACCCCTGAATATGAAATTTTACGAAATTAGATAAATCGACTTATTTTAAGCCGTACTATATCTAATGGACCGTTGTACAAACCCTTTAGAGACACCCTGTAAAATTATCAACATTTAAAGTGTTTTAACTCGATCAGAGTCTGTTTAGACACCAAGGCAATACATCGCTTTCATTTTGTATATTTAGTTCAACATCGTGAAAATCTAACTGCATTTCAAAAAAAAAAAACTGCGGGAACATAAATAAATTAAAATATTTCCCTCATCTCGGGCTAATTAAAATCGACGCTCTTGCTTTTAATGACTTTCCAAACTTTAATTTAATTAAACTTATTCTATATGTATTATTTTTACAAATTAAATAGATGCTCTTAAAATGCTTTCAAGGAATTGTTTGTATAAACTACGAACTTTAAAAGTTGAGAAGTTTTTACGAAACTGTTTTCGCGGAGTCGACTAACAAGAATTATTATTTCTTTTTTTTTTCTTTTCAGATGAACCGCCCCATCCAAGTGAAACCAGCGGACAGTGAAAACCGCGGAGGTAAGTCAGGGGGATTCTTTCTTTTCAAATACATTATTCATTATTTCAATTAGCTGTAACATTATTGTTCAACCTTTGCGTTAATTATTCCAGAGTTTTTTCTTTGTGTTCTGTTCTGTAACGTATGTGAGAAGGCAGCTATTTTTGTTCCTGTAATTTGTTGTTTCAAGATCTTTGGGCGATTTTGGGCAGTAATTACTTTGAGGTAAATTTTGAACACGCACTTGCAGAATTGCGTTATTAATTGAACTTAATTTATTTACGTAGCTTGGTTATATCTTGCTCATGAATCATCACGTATTTAAGTGTATTTCATCCAGTAACCTTTATTATTTCAAAGAGAACAAACTGACACTTTTGGGTATTATATATTCAATATGTTCACAGCGAAATTATAGATTGTATAGAGTATTTCTAATATACGATGCCAAACTGAAACAGGAGATAGAGAACGTTTTTCGAAAATGTTTAGTACATAAATTGTAGAATAATAAAGATGAGCACCGAAAAAATATTCTTTTCAGCAAACAATTCAATTTATGTAAACCATTTATTCTCGGGAAACAAATGTTTTTTGATGTAATGATCACTTTTTTGTCTAAAATTAATTGATTTATTTAGTAAGAAAATTTCATTAAGAAGATGTAAGAGAAAGTAATTTTTCTGACGACTATTTGTTTAAATGAAACAAATAGTTATTCCATTTGAACATCTTATGAAAACTTAATTTAAAAAAATAATTTCCAAATAAATATAATTTTTTTTCATTTCCCTAAACAATTCGTTCAAATCTATATAAAAATAACATTTTGTGCAATTCGAATCGAATTATGCGTTTATTTAATTTAAAAATGTATAATTTTAATTGAGGGATGTGAAAAAGGAAAATACTAACATATGTTAATTCCTTTTGAAAATTTTTAAATGAAGATTTATTAAGTTACATAATTTTTTTAAAACCGTAAACTAAAAAATTGCAATTCCCTAATATAGGTGTATCATCGAAAAAGTATTTGTTTCAAAGGAAAAATTAGAATTATTTACTATAAACAAAAAATATTGTCAACAGGTGGCTAGACGTAGCTGTACTATATTTCGCGTACTCAGGTACCTATGTCGTGTTTGAGAGACATGAACAGCTGGGGTTGGTAGTTAATTAACTCACCACCCACCGTGGCGTACTAATGATAGCTAATAAGCTCGAAACCTATATATATTGATTTGCTATAGATTTTCAGGTGTAATTCGATGTTGGTCGGAGTATTAGCCCGCAGTTGTTTGCTAAAATTCCTGAGCAATGTTGTTGACTTAAATCAGCAGTTGTTTAATTAGAAAAAAATGTTTGAAATATACAAAAATATACCTAATTAAATAAACACCAGAAGTGTGTCATTGAAAAGGAAATAATATTTTTTAATCACTAATGCTCTTTACACAAAATAACTGTATTTTCGCTTTTTCAAAAAAATTATTTGGTATGAAAAAATAAATATTTGTTTGGTCTTATACAAACAAATAATTTATTTTCATGATACAATTTTTTTTACAGGCACCAATTTTTTTTTCGGTGTAGATACTGCCAAAATCATATTTTTATAAATAAGGAACATCCTATATCTTTCAATTTGGCTTCAAATTTTAAAAGCACCTGTATATCAAAAGGCACGTGAATTATGTTCTATAAATTTTACCAAAAATAAAAATACATTTTGTTATAGTGTTTTTCAGAAGGCAGATCAGGTAGAAAAATAACCTTATTTAGCATTTTTTTCCCTGTCATCTCATGCCTTTTCAGAATTTGTTTCCAAGAGTACGATAACTTTTATATTTACCATTTGTAAGTAAGTAATATAAAATCAAATTTATTGGTTAATGAAACATACATATAAATAACACTAAAATAGCATTCATAACAAGTGAAATAACATTGAACCTTCATATAAAATGACAAAAACAGCACATAAATTAAACAGTGAAAACATAAAAAAAACATTTACATATCTAAAAAGTGGTCGGCAAAGAACTCATTAAAATTATATAATATAATAACCAACATAACTCTGAAATCAAGTGTATGTAAAATGCCACCCTGTAGAAAACAACAGCAAACGGTCCTCGAAATTGAAAAAATTGTGGTGACTTTCTGCCTATCAATTTTGTTTTCAAACACCGGTTCTGTTATCATTTCCTACCTGTAACCAGCAAAAATACATTCTAGGCAGAATTATGCAACGAGTTTTCCTAACAAGTATCCAGAATAAACGATAACATCGACTGTTTACTTTCCAACAACCTTTCAATCAATCATGTTCTTCAAACCTTTCACTTAATAGGGGAGTTTTTGCTCGTTATATACTCCCTTCAAGTTTTCCCCAATTGTATTTAATCGGTTCGTTAAAATTTTCGAAACTGTTATTATAATTTAATTATCCGTCTGTTAGCAAGATTACGTGAGGTAGTTTACGTATGACAAGTTCAATGGCTTTCTATTTTGATACTCGTAACTGGCCTAGACGTGATATTCACGCAGAATTATTAATAAACTTATGTGTACTTCCTTTTGTACTCATTTTGCAAAACTGGATTTGAACGCAACATAATATTATGTTCTAACCAATTGTAAGCATTAACACTATCAAAACATTTTTAATTACATTTATTAATTTATAAGTTAAATTTAAAAATGATACTATACAGTGCATCAATGAAGTCATTTATTCCATTAAATTAGTATTATTATTGTTATTAAAGAAAAATTAAATCATATGTATTGTTAAATATTTTATTCAATCTAACGAGAGGTTTTTCTTCGCTTTTGAACGATCTGTCAAAATTTGACAGGCATTGTGCCATATCATCTGACGCAGAATTTACCTTAGATTAGATGTCTGTAAAAAATAGTGTTTCGTTTAAAATAAGACCTGTTTAAAGACATCCTGCCAATCGTTTAGCAGTTTCAAGGGGGAGGGAGGCAAGACTTTATCGCCACACCATATAATGATATACTGCTATTTTAACGGAATATAAATTTTTAAAATCCTGTCGCAAATCCTTAAATAAATACATTTTCTCAGTAGGCAATTAATCAGTAAAGCTGTTTGTTCTATATATTTTCAAATTGTTCCTGTTAGAGCTATTCTAGAATAAACTGTTAAATTTAATTAAAAACTGTTAGATTAGCAGTTTTTTCACGGTTATATATCGAACCCAAAAACTACTTCACTTAACGTTTTAAAAATTTCAACAAATATTTGTATTGCATTGCTTAAAGGAACCTAAAAATGTATCTATTCAATCCACGATGTAGATTGTATTAACTGAAATAAAGAAGAGAAACAACAATTGTGAAACTGTTCTATATAAACATCATATATTATTAATCTAACGTTCGAAAATATAAAATTTTGTATTCGTCCCAACAGTTTTTAAATATTATAGTGCGTGCCAATATTCTTGGCCAGATAAATGACGTTGGATGTGGGAGCTGTATAATTTTATTTTAATCATTTTCGTTTTATTTCAAGAAAAATGTTCTTGCGAAAACAATAGACAATTTGACATCAAGGAAACTGTTGCTCCCAGAGTGTTTTCTCAGTGTAGAAGTGATTATTTCAATCATCAAATTAATATTCCAGTCATATATATGTGAAAATCTAAAGCACCTCAACAACTATTACTTTTTTTTGTATCTTAAAAGTGTGTATATTTGATGAATTTTGGGAAAATATGAAATTTAAATATAAGAAGTGGGCAGGGAGTGTAGAACATAACGTGCCGAGTTCACTTATCAAGATTTGTTAAATTTCGGCTTTATTCTTCTAAATTTTATTTCGATCTTGCTTTCTTAATTGAGATAAATAAAGAATTATAAAGTTTTATTTTAATATATGAAGTTGACGTTGTTGTTTTTTATGCAGCGGTAAGCTATTTTTGAATTGTAATGCTAAATATTGTGTGTAAGAGAAGACAAAAACTTTATTGTCAGAGACCACATTCTTCAAATGTTTGTAACAATGCAATGTATAAGTTTGTTTATTATTTAAAACTTATCCATTATCCATTTTTTCTTTTTTATTCATCCTTGCAGCATTTTGAATTAAGCTATGGCCATCACGGTATACAGTATATTCACGAATGAACTTAACTATACCTGTGAACTTTTGTATTTCATTTTTTTGAAAAAAAGTAATTATTTCAAAAAAGTTTTCCTTGCCACATAAAAAAATGTATAATTGTGCCAAGAGTAAAGTGTCACATTTTTTAAGAAGAAATCAAAAATGTTAGATAAAATTTGTTTCTAATACCAATACATCATGTATGAACTTTAAGATTATATATGGAAATTTTTATTTTTTGTTTCGTTAATGCATATCGTAGATGTAAGGAAAAAATTAGATAAGGAATATACCATACTTATACTTACTTTCACTTAAGTGAAATTACTTAACTAACCAAAGCTCCTCATGGTTGCCCCGCATACTTTGTGGCTTTTTTTAGGTATTATTTGGTGACCACAACGATCTTCTGATCTTAACCCCCTTGATTTTTTTACAGGGATATTTGAAGCAAAAAGTATATTCGCGTAATTTAATGCATACCGTAGATATAAAGAGAAAATTAGATAAGGAATATACCATATAAACCAACATACGATTCACTTAGTTTATGAAGAATTTAAGAACATGTTAGAAAAATGTGTAGAGGCTGGAGGACAACATGCAGAGCTTTAGTTAGTTAGTAGTTTGACTTAAGTGTTAGTGTTATGTGTTCCCATTTCATAATAATTATCTGTTTATCTTAATAAAACCAAACTTAATTCATTTTAATAATTTTAAAAATAATTTGGTCTTTAATAATTAATAAAAATAATTTTAATAAAATCATTACGCTAAAAAAATGTTTAAAAATATTTAACATTAAAAATATGTTCACATTTTTCTTCTAGTGGCGATTTTAAATATAATCATGAAAATGATGTTCAAATTATAAAATAGGGGATACATAGTAGTATGTAATTTGGGATTTAATTATGATGCTAAATGTCCGCTAGATATAGCAAAAAAAATTGAACTACTTATTATATAACGTAATTGAAATGCATAGCTAATTATGCATCACCATTTTATCAATTATGTTTCTTTGACAACTTCCAAAATAGTAATTATTATATATTATTAAGAAGAAAAAAGATTTAAAAAATGAATGGCATAAACATAATCTACAGGATATGATCTAAACATACAATTTAAAAAATGTATATTTAGATCATATTTTAAAAGAGACACCCTGTAGATAAATTACAAGTACGCCACGGAACTTTACGTATATAACTCTGAAGTAATTTTTACTATTCCGATAGCTCAGCTATTCTCTGAGATACGAAAAATCCCTTAAAAGTAGTTTTCTTAAATTTCGCACTGTATCTCAAAAACGAAGGGGTTTATGAGAGTTCTGATTACAGCATCTTAAGTTTTCAAAAAAGTATCTCTTGTAGTTTCCGAAATGTACAGTGTGTACATATAACCAACAAAAAATAATAAGATGGTAATGCTTAGAAATATATTTGAGCTTTCAGTTGAAAGTTAATAATATGAAATAATACAATTTTCCCGATAATGATGTTAGAACTGTAGTAATCCTTTTTCGTAGGTGTAGTTATTTAATAATAAGTTCAATTTAATAGAGACTGCTTGATGAAAAAATGGATATGGCAAAACATATTTAAGAGGCATGTATTTTTTAATTTTAACATTTCATTAACCACCCACTTTCTACTTGCACCTAAAGAACTACTTAAGTTGTCCATTATAAATACTGATTGTCATTAAACATACTCGTAGTATAAACCTATACAGGGCGGCCAAATGAAAACAAAACAGAGCCATTTCCATGAACTGCATCAAAATTGTAGAAAAACGCTCAGAAACGTCGATTTTAGATTAAAGAGATTCTTTGCTGGTATTTTTATCTCCGCCACTTTCACCCCCAAGCAAGGGTAAGCATAACGTTAAAATATTTAAATGGCGTTGGGGGTTGACTAATATTTATTTTGAAAGCTCTTACAATGGACTATATTTTATAATTCCTCCCAATACTTTGAAAAAAATTTACATTTTAAAAATTTAAATTATGTTTTGCTGCTTACTTACTACTTAGTTGATTAAATGTTCAAACTGATGACAGCCCGCTTCCATACAAGAATAAATATTTTGTTCGAAACGTTCGCCCACATTCTGAAGCATTTCCGAAGTGATTCGACAGTATTCATCAACGATTCTTTGATGCAGCGACGCTGGCTGTATTTTATAGATTTCACTTTTTAGGTATCCCCACAAAAAAATCAAGGGGCGATAAATCCGGTGATTCTGGAGGCCACACAATGCTGCCTCTTCTCTAAATACAATTCCGTGGAAAACGTTGGTTCAGATACTGAGGGACAATTAATGCATAATGCGGAGGAGCACCGTCCTGTTGAAATATCAAGTGACCTTCATCATACTCTGGAACATTTTCAATAATATCAGTCAAGGCAGGGTCAATAGCGTTTTCCAGTAATTGCAAATACATTTTGCCAGTCAAATTACCAGGTAGACAAAAAGAAACCCACCATCTGGTCACCGAAAATTCCAGCCCATACATTTAATTTTTCGGGTTGCTGTGTAGCCTCGTGAAAAACTCTTGGGTCTTGAATCTGATCAATAGCGGCAATTGTTACGAGTTTCCTTCAGGAAAAAATCGCATTCATCAGAAAAACAGATGTTAAAAAGGAAAGTGGAAAGTCTGTGGAAAGTTCCCTGCTCGCTCACTCATTATTTCGCAAAATTGCAAACGGCGATCATAATCATCGTTCATAAAGTTCCTGGACTAAATGTATTTTGTATGGATGGAATTTATTCTTCTATCAAAATGGTTTGTATGATTGGTCCAGACACAGATACCAGCTGCCTCGTACTTAATGTAGAATCATGATGAACTTCACTAGCTTCATTAATGTTTCCCTTCTCTTGAAATTTTTTACTAGCTCTAGAACATACTTGCTCCTGACCTGTCGATCTTGATGTTGTTCATTAAATAGCTGAGCTGTTCTATTCGCACATTTATTGTTCATAAAGTAAAGCGAAATGATATCAACCCTTTCCGCAATGGAACAAACCATAGTATTTAATTTTCAAATTACACAATTAAATAAACTACCAACCAGTGCTGACAAATAATACTAGAAAATAAATTTGGAATCCACTAATCCTACATTGTGACATTGTTACCGTTACTAATTGTTTGTACATAAGTTCCAACTTTAAAATCAAAATTGTTATTCTGTTGTTGTTGTTCTTGTCTGTTGTAAAGAGAATTGTAAGAGCTTTCAAAATAAATATTACGCAACCCCCAATGCCATTAAAATATTTTGGGGTAATGCTTACCCTTGGTTGGGGGTGAAAGTGGCTGAGTCAAAAATACCGTCTAAAATCGACGGGTCTGAGCATTTCTACAATCTTGACGAGTTCCTGAAAATGGCTCGGTTTCGTTTTCATCAGGCCACCCTGTATATTGTATTGCATTGAATACTTACTGTTTGAATGTCACGAAAAACGTGGCTAAGGTTTGTAATTTGGAAACGTGTGACATTTGTAGGAGATAATGAAACAAAGCGGAATAAAAGACGGGGATTACAAAGAAAAAGAGCGAAATCAATTAAAAAAACAAACATCTGTAGAAGCAAATGAGAAAACTCAACAGAACAATTTAATCTTGTTCTTGACTGGATATAAAAAATCGTTTTATAAAAGAGACTAATGTCCCCTAATTGCTCGAGCTTAACCGTGAATGAAAACGTAAATACAAATTAGTGTTACAGTTTTTTTTTGTTGACGAGCGCTGAACGGACTGAAAAGGTACTCGAGTGAATCTCCGGATGAGACGAAAGATGAGCAAGCATTAAACATACAATTTAAGATGAAAGGCATGCAAACGACAACACTGAATGCAGGTATTTACATTAATCAGCGAAGCTCTTGTGTCAAGTGATATGTGTACGCGCTCCAAGGTGCTGCTTATGACGTTCACGCATCCTACAAACACCACTTTATATTCTGCTGAAAATGAAAGGGGCGTAATTCATGGCCGTAGTTTGTTAATGGCTACATTTTCATGCGAGCATTACAGTAAACATACAGTGTGTCTCTCCATAGGCTATCGCACTATTGTAAACTTTTTTATTGCTAATTTAGCCATGACTAGTAATCAAACATAGAACATGTTGATTGTATTAACTGAAATAAAGATTTCAAACAACAATTGCGACACTGTTCTATATAAACATCATGTATTGTTAATCTAACGTTCGAAACGTGTAAATTTTGTATTCGTCCTAATAGTTCTTAAATGTTATCATGCGCGCAAATATTCTTGGCCAGATAAATGACGTTGGATGTGGGAGCAGCGTAATTTTATTTTGTTTTATTTCAAGGAAATTGTTCTTGGGGCAACAATAAAAAATTTGATATCAAGAAAACTGTTCCTCCTAGAGTTTGTCTTTTCTCAGTGTAGAAGTGATTATTTCAATCATCAAGTGAATATTCCAATCATATATATGATAAAATCGAAAGCACCTCTAGAATATTACTTCAGTTTGTTTTTTATTTTAAAAGTGTGGATAAATGAGTTGACCCCAATTCCTATACTGTGAATAGATTTGATGAATTTTGGGGAAATATGAAATTTAGAGATAAGAAGGTGTCAGGGAGCGAAGAACTTAACGTCCCGAGTTCACTTATCAAGAATTCTTTTCAGCTTTATTCTTCTAAATTTTATTTTTCCACGATCTTGCTTTCTAAATTGAGATTGAAATTGAACCCTTTTTTATTAAAAGTAGCAAAAGTTTTTCCGAGAATATATTATAAAGTTTTAATTTAATATATGGAGCTCACGTTGATGTTTTTTATGCAGTAGTGTAAGTCAATTTTTCGATTGCAAAGCTGAAGATTGTATGTACGAGAAGAGAAATACTTTTACACTCAGATACGATTCTTCAAATACTTGCAACAAAGCAATGTATACATTTGTTTAATATTAGAAACTTGCATTATACATTTCTTTTCTTTTTCTTCATTAGTACAGCATTTTGAACGAAACTGTGGCTATCACGATATACAAACATCACTTTATATTCTGCTGAAAATTAAAGGAATATAATTCAGTGTCGTAGTTTGTTAATGGCTATACATTACATCAAACATTGTAAACTTTTTTATTGTTAATTTTTTGGGAAAAAGGTATTATCTATAAAAAGTTTTACTTGTATTGGGATGTCATGAGTAATCAAACATAGAAGGCACAAAAACTTTTTATTATTTTTTTATTCTTTTTTTTATCTTGGCAAGCCATGACTTGTAATTAAATACATAATCAAACATACATGGCTTTAAAAAACTTTTTATTATTTATTTGTTTTATTCTGTTTTATTTTTTTTTCATAAATTTTATTTTTATTAAAAACTTTATTTAATAAAGTTGTTTGGAAACTCGAGGAATGCTTAAAATACGGGATTTAATCAAGAACAAACAATAAACACATTTCACAAATAAGTAGAAGCCCCGATTTGTAACTATCATGCTTATCATATATACTCGCGGCAAGAATTCAGATGTCTTACGTCACGGCTGACGTAACGCAATTGTTTTTATTTTCAACACAATTTTCGATATTTTATCGCGTTAGAAACAATTATTTTTTGCAATTTAGTGCAGTATATAATACAAACATTTTGATGAACATATAATGAATTATTCATTTGTTCGTATGACGTAAGTCGTCTGAATTCTTGCTGCTATAGTTACCATGGATTTTTCATTATCAATATCAAAGTCGAAATATTTATTTTTATTGAATTCACACTGAATAATAAGAATGGGACAATGATTTTACCTTGTGAAATGTTATGGAATCGGTAATGTTTCGTATAGATATACACATTTTTAATGAAAAGTATCCAAATGTGTCGTAGAGCAATTCTCAAATTAATGCAAAAATTCGTTACCACTGGTGATGGTGAGGCTACTCAAAAGATAAAAAAAAGGATACAATGACAGTGATGCTGCTAATGTTGTAGTTATCAAATCAAATATGTTAATTGTCAACAGAAAAAAGTACATTTACAGGATAAACATTAAAACAAATGATACAAATAGTAAATAATAAAAATAGAAAAAATGTGTAACAGTACAACTAAATACGAGTATTAATAAGTAATTAATATGCATATGCATATCATTCTCACAATATGATCAATACATTAATGAAAAATGCAAAGTAATTGTAATGACAAAAAACTTATACCTCTATTTATAGATTCAATAGAAGAAAAGTTGATATAATATTAAAATTATGAGACGTGATATAAACTGAAGACTTTCTTAAAATATTCGTATTGGGTACTATAAATAAAAGTTATCATTTTGCCTAAGCCGAAAATTAGGAATTCTGACATTAAAATATTTTAATAATGACATACAATCAAAATTGTTGTTAAACAAATTGTACAAAAATAATATACTATTTCTGGCCCGTCTTAATTTTAATAAGGGAATGTCGAATCTAGAAAGCAATGGTTGCAACCCCGACTGGACCATTGGACTTGAAAAAATAAATTTTAAAATTTTCGTTTGAACTGATTCAATATTCAAAAACTGAGTTTCATAGACAGGATACCAAATTATAGCACCGTATTCCAACTTAGACTGTACAAACGAAAAATAGCAATAGCAATAGCATATCTACAATTTCTTATGATAAAATCTAGCATCCTAAATGAGGATTTAACTACAGTCAAACATAATGCCCAAATCTCTTATTGTACACTCAGTCTCACTTTATTTATATATCATTTAATTTTAAAACATAGCAAATTTCCTAAACTCTAGAAAACTTCAATAATCAGTCCAATACATAAATCACGTGATAAATAAAATATTGAAAACTATAGACCTATTGCAGTCCTTCCTGCTCCTGCAGTTTTTTTTAACAAATACTGTATTTTTTATATGGAATTATTTTAGTAGCATTGTCAGCCCAAGGCAGCATGAAGCGGGTAGTACAGGTGCATGCGATACACTGATTTTAGAAAGGCCTTTGATAAGGTTGACCGTGACGTATTAATAAAAAAGCTTTGTCTATATAGGGCTGCAGATTCTGTGATTGCAGTAACATATTTTCAAGAGTGTAAATTTATTGTGAAGTACTGTTAGTTTTTTTTCTGACGGGTATAGATCAAACTCAGGTGTTCCTTAAGGATGTAACTTGGGGCCGCTTCTATTCTTATCTTTTTTAAATGCCACAACAAATGTAATACAAAATGACCTGAAGTTTTACAAGCGTATCGAATTTTCCGATGATTGCATATCTCTCCTAAGTGACATTAATGCGGCATTTGAAGTTACGTCAACAAACCTGACTTTAATATTAAGAAATGCTATAATATAAGTTTTACTCGCAATAAACAAATAATATATTATCCGTATAAAATGAACAACATTGAATTAAACAGAAAATATTATGTCAAGGATTTATGTGTAACTATTGATTCCAAACCTTCATACAAATTTCACATTTAGAACATAACTGCATCAGCCTATAAAGCGTTAGGTTTTGTAATTAGATTATCAAACAAATTTCAGAACATTAGTACAATTATATCATTATATAATAGTTTAGCCAGACCTATACTTCGCTGCTATAGCATTCGCAATCTGATATATACACAGTAAACATAGAAAAAGAGCAGAAAAAGTTTCTAAGATCTCTATGTCATAAAAAATATAACAGACATCTAGATTTCAACTTCACTCGAAATATTCATTTATGTAAGGCGTTTAAAATTAACATAATATGGAATCAACGTGTTATTAAAATGTTCCTGTTTAGAAACAAATTACTAAACTCTTATTTGTTATCCCTGTTGTCGATATTCCGATTAATTAACTTTGTTTCTAGTAAAAATAGCGTAGACCTCTTTAACGCTTCTGGTTTATTTTTAAAATCATTCAAAACTATATCAGCTAACAATTTATAAATACTTTGTATATGTACTAGCTGTTAACCTGATGTATATTTATCATATGTATCGCACTGTACAATTAATTATTATATTTTTTGTTTCTTGTTACTCCTTATAATAAGGCATTGAAGCCTTTTTGGAAGCAATAAATAAATATTTCATATTTTTTGTGTATTCAGGGTCTTAGAAATGATTTTTTATATCCATCTGAGCAACACAGGATTTCACAAGATTATTTGAATATAATAACAGTTTACATTTCAAACTAACTTCAAAACAAATATGTCTGCACTCCCTTGCGACGCCGTTGGCGGAAATCTCTACACTTTACACTTAATTATTAATACACCGCCGAATAATGCATGCCCTCCTTTAGAACAATTTACTTTACCATCCCGAAATTGATTTGCTTTTCTCCTTTAACGTAGATTTTTATCTTTCGCTAACGACCACCATAAATCGACGGAATCAAATAAGAGATATCGATTGGAGCCTATTCCAGCAGAAAATGTGTTCATTAAATTTTTGTTCACTTTCATTCATCATCAACTCAAGCCAAAAAAGCACTTTTTATATAGATATTTTTCACCAGGCTGCCGTCAGTCAGTGAAAAGGGCTGCTTAAAGTTTCATTACTAAAAAACCCAGTTTGAAGAAGGATACTGAATTATTAACAGATATCGGAGTAGTTTGGTGCGGATGTGTATTTAGATACATTTTCGGATAAAGTGCACGTCGATATAGCTACAACAAATATTTGAAATCTTCCAATTGGTACTGTTATTGTTAGCTTTTTATTAAATTCAAAATGTATTTTTTTAAATTAGAAAATGTTTTAATTAATCTATATATTATTCTCATCGATTGTTTACGATTGTGTTCCAATGAATTGGCAGTTTTTCCATTCCAAACCTGAAGAAATCCGATGGCTTAGAAGTGAAAAATTCACCAAGCCAATTTTAAAACGCGGTGTCGTTATCAAAGGAGATCATTTGAAGATTGTTTAATAAAAAATCGTGGACCTTTGGATCACTTACGGATAACCTAAGAATGCACAAATGTATAAGAAATGTAGGTACAGTGGATGGATCAGATGGGACGTTTTCGGACGGATATTCAAAATCTTCTATAATTTGTCCTTAAAGCGCTTTATAGTCTGGAATTCTTTTTGCAATGGCTTGCAGTTTCCTCGACATTCTGAATTGTAGTTTATTTTACAGTCGTCAACTCGCAATTGCAATGGAAGTGATACCAACACTTCAATATGAATGCAGGCTGAAAACTAAACTGTTTATTCAAATGTGACAAGCAACAATAACAAGCAACATAATATACAAATTAAAAATTTTAGTTAGATATATTTTACCAACTCTACAATCAAACTATCCTTATAATTTGTTCGTTCAATATAAATTTTGTTCTGACTACATGTGTGTGCTCATCAAGATGATACGTGATAGGTTAGGTGCTAATCCATGAATATTTTATAAATATCATTATTAAGTGGTATATTTTCTGTAAAACAGACAGTGTATGGTGATTAACTCTTAATATTACTCTCATAATGCGGTCCTGGCGTTTTTATAATTAAGGCATTTTATTTAATATAAACGCACAATAGTTAAAGTGTGCTTGAACAATATATTGCTTGCTATATTGATAGCTATATCATTATATTAGACTCAATAAGCAGGTTATTTGCTATTCCCGTAAAAAATAAAATTTATTTGAAATGTTTTTGCGTATATATTCAAAATGTTTATGAAATGAGAGACTATTATCTAATTGACATCCTAGATTTTAACATGGTTTACTAGTTCGATTGGTTCATTGTCTACTATATTGATGTTATTCAGGTTTATAATGCGATATTTTTTTAAGTGAACATTTGTGGCCAGTTTATTGATGTTTAGATACTAATTTACTGAAATTAGAACTCATATTCTCTACAGCTAACTCTAAATTAATATGAGTGCATTCTAATAAAGTATCAACTGCAAACAATTGTATAAATTCACAGTTAATAAATAGTTGTATATCATTAATATATAACAAAAATAGAATCGGGTCTAAAACGATGCCTTGTGGAACACCAAAATTATTGTTTATGTCATCCGAAAAATTGTTACAAATTCTGATATCTGTTTTCTGTCATCTAAATAATTCTGAAACCATTATATATTTTCCCTGTGTTGCCATATGTTTTTAGTTTAGTTAATTATACTACGAACAATGGTTTCAAATACTCTACGTAAGTCAAGAAAGACTGCTATTATGAATTCATTGCCAAATTGATTTTAAATGTATTTAAAGTAAATTTTAAAGTGATGATTCACAGGAGTAATTATGCCGAGACCCATGCAGACTGATTACTAATTAAAATATAATTCTATCTTTTATTAAAACTAATTCATTATTTATAGTGAACTGAATATTGTTTATAGGTTTGTTTTATGGTTGACATTTGTCACTAAATAATTCACACTCTTGGTAACTACGACCTATTTAATGAGCTGAAAGTTCTATTGGTTTACCGATATCTAACAAGGTATCGCAAATGAGTTCCCTAGTCGTTTTCACTTGAAAAACTTCTAAATTCGTTTACAAAGTACATTGAGATAAAGCCAGTTTGTACATTAAAGGGTTATCGCATGGCCTTCGCAACTGTAATTGCATTAGGGGGAAGTTTTCCTTAATGATTTCAGGAAGTGATAACATTCATTATTTATTTCGATACTAAAGGTTATTTACAATTTAAATATAGTAGCAAATACTTAAAATATTTAATTAAATATAACTAGGTGACAGAATAAGGATTGCCCTAGTTTTCAAAGAATAAATTAACATTTATCTTGTAGTAAGGATTATGTAAATAAACGATTACGTTTTCTTGAGCAAATATGTAAATGTGTACTAAAAAATATTATCTAAATCACGTCAAGACTAAAAGGTTAGATCCTGATCTAACCTTTAAGTGTACGTTTTTCCAAATACCTAATGAATTACTGCGTTTAAACTGATTTTCCTAATTGGATTTTTTTATTATCAATTGATAGAATGCTAACAAAACATTAATTAGTTAAATTCTGTTAGAAATACGGTTTTGAAATAATTCGTCCCTGAACAATTTTTCAGTGTATCAACCTAAACGCACGAACTGGCGTGTTGTAAATTTAAATTAGTAGTCTTGTAACAGCTACTGTAATGGTTTTCAAAATACAATATTTATGAACGTCGCGTCGTATCTGCTTATATTTCAATTTCATTTCTAGACAACGCCTTCAATTCTGTATTATTTTTTAGCACATCTTCAGGGAAACTATGTATGTACTTTATTGAAGCGTTATTATAATGCCTGCTACTGTTTTTTATTTTAATAGTGATTTCGTCATATATATATAGGCTAAAAAATATATGTTTAATTATGTGCTAAAGGAAATTTAGTTGTGATAATCGACATCACTTTTGATTTTATGCTCTCTTGAAAATTACTAAAATGATAGTTGAGCTTTTTCGTTGGTTTTTAAGATATATGCTACCATCATAATACATACTTTTATTTTTTCATTCCTATATAATCTAGAAACTGAAGTCTTCTAATATCAATTACAAAGGAAATATAAATCTCTTTTTGTACCCGGACCAGATTAATTGTATAGGTATTTATATTTTGACGTTTATTCATAAGTTGTGCTTTTCAATCATTGATCTTGCATATGGTCACGCAATTCGTATATTATTGTATATTTAGCTTTGATAGTGTTGATCGTGAACCAGTCCCTTTTTAGAATCTACAAACAATGACCGTAACTTTTAGAACCTAATGGAAACTTAACCTCAGTGTAGGTACTTCCATGTAGATACGCTATAAATAACGCACACTTGATTGATTTATTTATATACCTTCGAAATATGCTACCAAACTATTTTCTATAAAATATGCGTTATCACTAAGTTATCTTGCAATATCTGTACGTACAGGCAATTTATTTTAGCATTAGTATTTATTTTAAATATAAAATCGACAACAAAAAAAAAACATTATTTTGAGAAAAACTTATGTAAGTATAAATATTTTTAACGATATAAGTAACAATATATTCATAATAGTAATTTTATATAAAATGTTAATAACCCTTTAAATCTAACGTACTTATGGAATGAAGTAAACTTTAAAATAATATAAAATTTAGGAAATGATGATGATGAATTTTACTACATTTATATTAGTTCTGTTCTTATTACTACAAAGTTGATAGTGCTTACAATGGTCAATGGTACACCTAGTAGATTAAAGGATCGTGCACATTATATCTACACGGACCAGAAAAGCCTGTTCATTAAGATGTTATTTAAAGAAGCTTTGCACCAGTATCAGCACGTCAACAACCGTCAATGCAGATCGTGCTATGCCTGACCGCACTAGTCCTACCTATTGTGCGGACCAGCATCTGCATAGATGCATATGATGTTGTTCATGCAATTTCGTTATACTCTCGAGCGCCCTCGTTTATCAATAACCTCTATTTACTTACCTTAAACTGCAAATCTTACATCATATGACACTGCTCTATGAAATTTTGTGTTTTGGTGCTGTAGATCACGATGAATGGTGTACAAGATATTATAAAATTTTAGGGTCAACCTAAAAAGCTTTCTTTTTTTTCTAGCTTCTCTCTTCCTCCTTTTCACACATCGGTAAAATAAAACTGTCTTTCTAAGAACTTAACATTTCCATGTTGCACACTCAACTACTATTTAAAAACCTCAAAATGTTTCCCACACACAGAACCTTCACTAAAAGTTGTGTGTGTTGTATGTGCTGAATTCCAATACACTGGTTTTAATTGCAATAAAATGGCAATATTTCACTCTATTTACGAATCTTAATCTGCAGTTGTTTTTTTTTTTCATGGATAAAATTAAATAACTCAGCGTTGACATACAAATGATTTTATTTACATATTTATACAAATACTCGTAAATAATAAATTCTTGCATGTAGCGGCAAAATACAAAACAAGAAAACATAGACATGAACATAATATTTTTAAAAACGTATACGATATTCTCAACATCATTACCAATCATCGGTATGAACTAGTGTTCTTGTCTTGCTTTCTTTCATCTTGTCTTGGTCTTGCAAGATAGGAAAAGACAGCTCGAATTTCAAGACAAGACAGGAAAGATTTTTAAAAAAACTTTTGCGAGGACATCCAGTTCTGCAGAATTACATCGATAGTTACATGTGAGCTCCGAGCGTGATCGCAGCCGATCGAGAGTAACCACCACCACTGCTACTAAATTCATAATAAAGCTCCATATTTCTCATTTGTATATAAGAATCGCAAGAATCCTGCAACATTGCAAGACAAGAAATTTGCGACACTCTTGCAAGACAAGACATGATCTTGCAAGATCGAGCATGAAGAAAAGTATAAAAGAAACTCTTCTCTTGTTTTGCAAGACAAGACAAGATTCTTAACAGCAACACCAGTATGCAACACTCCAACTATATTATGATGCCAATGTATTGTTATCATTCGAAGAAAACAAATTCGTAACATTGTACAGGTTACTGCAATAATAATGTGTATGTGAACATAATTGTTAAAATGTGGGGTTAGAATAGCAAAATAATGTGTATCCCACAAATGCATTTGAAAATCATTTTTATTATATTATTTGAGGAGAATTTAAATAGTAAAAGTGGATGATGAATGATAAACAAAACATCAGTAATTTTAATTTACTCAATAAACTGGATAGCATTGGTTTGTCAAATACTCTTATTAAACTTATACAATCTTACCTAACGAATAGACAGCAATTTGTTAGATGCGAAGGATTTATTTCATCGAGTTTCAATGTAACATCTGGTGTCCCACAGGGATCCAACTTAGGACCCTTATTATTTCTTTTATTTATTAATGATTTGCCTAATATTATCTCTTCTTCTAAACTTTTGTTTGCAGATGATTTAAAAATTTACACAAGTATTGAAACTGAAGAAGACTGCATTGAGTTGCAGTTTCAAGTTAACCTTATTAACAATTGGTGTCATTCTAATCGCTTGAAATTGAATACTAACAAGTGTTACGTAATTTCATTTTGTAGGAAAAAAAGGGCATGTGTTTACGATTATAGTCTTGATGGTGTTAATATTTTACGACGTGATACTGTGAAGGATTTAGGCATCTATTTTGATTCGACTTTTTCATTTTTTTGGACATATTAATGAGATAGTTAGTAAAGCTAATAAAATAATATAAAAACATTTAAAACATTGTATCATACATTAGTTAGAAGTAAATTAGAATATGGCTCTATGGTTTCCTATCTATCAATGTCATATCGACAATATAGAATCTGTCCAGCGACGTTTTCTAAAATTTCTTTCATTTAAAGAAGATGGTATTTATCCAGTGAGAGGTATTGATAATCAAATATTACTGGATAGATTTGGTATTGTTTCTCTTGACTTAGACGAGTATTTAGCATTGTCGCATTTTCATATGGTTTGGTGCACTACAATATTGACTGCGAGACTCTTCTTTATAATATTAATTTTTCAGTACCGCGTATTGAGTCTAGACATAGTTCTACCTTCTATTGTGTTACACCTAGAACCAATATTGTATTTAGAGCTCCTATATATAATGCATGCACTCAATTCAACAAGATTTGTAATCAGTGTGATATAAATTTTTCATCAATACACCTGATTAAGAATGTTATTTACATAACTAGGTGATTAAATATTATATTGTAATATCCTATTGATATCCTATCATGTTATCACATGCTATTATTTAATTTTTTTTTGTATTATTGTTTTGTATGTTATTTGATTGTATTTTGTTTCCTGCTTATGTGTTTCCTGTAACTGGGTGAGCTTTCACCTGTTGGAAATAAAGAGCTTATTATTATTTTTTCGATATTACTTTTTCCCTACGTGTTTAATTTTTCGAGATTTCTGTATCTAAAAACACCACAAATTTGATAATATTAGGAAGAGAAATACTACAACCTTAAACATTTCCATTCTTTTTTATGAAAAACGATAGAAAATTATGAACTTAAAAATAAGTGTTGAAACTCTATTTTACAAGCATTGTAGTAAATTTCGTAATGGAATACGTAAGTGTACAAATTTCAGTCTGTGTTACGAAATCATACACATAAATCTTAAAACAGGGGTAATACAAATGCTCTTGTCACAAGCGTGACTGATACGCTGATAACTGGGATCGATAATATTAAATTATAATAGTATTCCTACCCAACGCGTATTTTATCTCGAGGTTTGTTTGAATAACCTCAAGCTGCTGCTGTTTATTTACATTTAAAAACGCGAACCAGATGTTGCTCCGCACACATTTTGGAAGTTGCCGTAATATGCTTGTCGATGACAGGTATACTTCGCTCCCTTTTCAAAGGGGAAACTGAAAATTTCATTTTTGTTTGTTCCTTTGTATGTTTCTGCGTGAAGTTTCTTTTGATTTCACCGCAGTCCATGTGTTTTTGATTCGTTCACTTTTGTGCTACCCGAAGCTTTAATTAATTTTTCAATGGAATGAGAAAATTAAAATTGGAAAAAACTCTAAATACTGTCTGTCAGGCTGGTGTATAAAAAATATATTAAGAATAAGGAGCACGGTTTGCGGGTTTTTATTTTATGTTTTAAATCGACTGGAAACGTTTTATATATTTCAAAGTTGGTATATATCGCTGCCACTCACTTAAATAATATAAATGAGAAAAATACGCATATATTACAAATACAGTATGTTTAGAGTATAAATGCCGATACTAAAAAGCTTGTATATCTATTGAAAAGCAACAAAAAATGTTTAAAATAGTTTTTCTACAAATACATTTCAGAAATAAAAACAGAACTGCTAACAATACTATTCACAGTAAGTATATTTAAGAATATTTGTAATTAATTCTATTATCTTTGATCAAGAAATAAATTGTTCTGTCAAATATATTTTGTTTGCTACAATTTATCATATAGCAAAATAAATATATTCATATATTCACATTCCAGACATCCTGTATACAGGGTGAATCTTAAATAAGTACAAATATTTTAACTGCTGGTGTAGTTCGTCATTTAAATCAGTCTAGTGAAAGCCATTTTTAAAAATTTCTAATATTTACGGCGATATTAATTTTTTTTAAAAATACCCACATTTTGAGGACCGCTGGCTGATTTTTCATCCAACAACGTAATGAAACATATGATTTGTTGCGAGGTTGCCATATCTCCTCCAATATAAATATTACGTTTCCTTTAACGTAATAGTTCTATTTTAAAAATACTTGTTTTAAGCATAAGTACAGTAAAATTGGGTATGTAGTATGATACGCAGCAATATTAACATAAATTTTAACATCTGAACTAACCTTACTATACTTCAACGATTAAAAATGAATTTCCGCAAGTTCAATACTACCGTAAAATATTTAGGAAGATATTACGTGATATTACTATGTCCAATGTTCAAAAATTATACATAAACGTGCACACAAGCTTACCTGTTTGTTAAAAAATTAACTATTTAATCAGTAATCCACATTTCACAAGTTAAATGTCATTGTACACTGTTAGAAAGGGACACAAAACACAATTTCCTTAAGTTATTTTATGAAGAATAACGAAAAACTATGCACGCGTTTTTTATTTAAAATGGAAAAAATGTCAACTTTTAGCAAATTTTATTGCTATTTTCATGCATTATGTGGGGTTAACAAGTTTGACTTGGGCTTCCGATAATCTGTCATGACAGTCAATGACAGTTTGATAATAAAAAATAATATAAAATGTTACACTTGACAAAATTCGCTAAAAGTTGAGATTTTTTCTTCCTTGAAGCAAAGACATTTGTGTAATACTGGCAACACTGTGAACCACACGTTCAGTCTGCAGCACTATGACTCATAAAAGTATGAAGGGTCGGTCTAGGCCAGCGGTCCTCAACAAGTTTTCTACTGAAAAATTACGAAATTTATTTAAAATTTCACTTTTTTATTTCTGATTTTTTTGTAAAAAAACTATTAATTATGTGTTCTACACACAAAACTATACTGCTGGTTAAAATATTTGTACTTATTTAAGATTCACCCTGTATTATGTATAGTTATCGATCCGTAAAATTAATTAATTTAAGAAGGCTATTTTTTAAATATCTACTACAAACAATTCACAGTTTTAGTGACTTTTTCCATTATTTATTTTATTAATTTTAATATACCTGCTCATATTGTTTCTGTCGTAATAATAATTTTTAAGTTTATACTATGATGTTACACTTGATTCTAACAATTTCACTTAATAATCCTTGTGCAGACTTCTTTAATTTATAAAACATTTCTACCTCATTTTTCTTTTATAACAAGTTTTTACGTGTTTGTTTAATACTCTTCTCATAAATGTAAACTTGACTTCCCATATTTTCAGCAAGTTGCTTGTTTAATTCCTTATTCATGAACTAACACGATGTAAATATGTGTGCATGCAGAGAAATATGAAAGGCGCCTGAATATTTATGAAGGATAAATGGAGATCATTTAATATTGAGTGAAAAATTTGACATTTCGTGCTGCACCTAGCCAGACTCACCCATAACATCTATGTGGATAGTTAATCTATAATTTTAGTAGATTCTTCTAGTGTAACCGTTACTGGTGGCTATTAAATATTATTTGATTGTGGCTAGTTTTAGCTATAATATTGAAGATTAAATTTATCAGAATATTAGGTTCATTTACCAACTTCACTTGCTATAATATATATATTTTTTTTTGTATTGAAAAATTTGGATAAACAAAGATTAACTTATAATGATTAATAGTTATCAGTGAATTTATCAGCTGAAGGGCAGCTTATTGGAAAGTGATTTATGCAGAAACCACACAAAAAGCTTTTTATTGCTGTAATTTTAAGGTTGGGAATAGCTGAGTGATTCTTCTGTTCCATATCTCACATTGCGTGTTAGCTGTCATCAACATATTACACGGGTATTTTAATTTCCGCTTTCTCTCAAATCGCTAATACATTCAGTAGAAAAATGGTTTGTTCATATTGGGTGTGTCGCTAGCTTGTTCACTTCGAAGATCTTTCCTTCATGTTACGTATAGTTTTAAACTTCCTCAGTAATTTTTCTCTTCGCTGTAAGCTCATGGTGAAACAAAAGTACGATTAATAGACGTATTTTTCAAAATTATTTTGTTTAGGCCATTCCACCAGTTTCTTGTATCTCTAAACTGAATAATAGCTTGTGAATAAATTCCAGCAGATACTCTAGTTTGTGTGTGTTTGTAGTTAATTGTATCAAATTTGTTTCGCTACAAATTTAACCAATATACTAATGTAATGCGTCAATGTATTTCAGAACCCTTGGAACATAAAATTTAGCAAAAAGTTAAACATCATTCTCAGATTAGGATAAAATCATAGACAACAGAAGAAGAAACTTTTGATTCGAAAATATTGATTAATCACATCATATTCATATTATTCAGGTGGTAACTCAAAAAAAGTACTCGCTTTTTTCCTAAAATAATAAAGTAAGTATAAATACAAAAACCTGCATTATGTAAATGTAACCTAGGAAAACAATCATATAATAGATCTGTTTCAAACCTTAGGGTAGAAACACAGTGGAAGCAGGTTTCCTTCCGCTTATATACTTTTAAACTGTTGACTCATAGGGTGATAACAACCAGATTCTACTGTAACTTTGTTACTTGAAGATATCGGAAAATTGAAACGTGCATTCATTGAATAATTTTTCACAAGGATTTCAATTTTCTTATAAAAAAACAATCGAGCATTGTACTACATAGATATTGATATCAACTTGATTTTTATCTTATGAAACGCCCTGTCTATTATATTATTGGATTCTTCACTTTTTTCCGATTGCATTGATATAAACATATAATGGGTTATCTTTTACTGTTCGCGAGATATTGTCAAGCGGTGCCAAGACTATTCGCCGGCCATCGTTTGGTGGCTCCAGGAAAATTTAAGCAGCCAATATCATTTAGATCTTTTAGATGATGAAATAAATAATTTTTTCTACACCCGTATTATAACAATGCACTTATATGCCCATAATCCGTTTCATAATGATACCCATTACGATACAGATTTTATAATCCGTTTCATAATGATACCCATTACGATACAGATTTTTCATTACGATACAGATTTTTAATCAATAGAAACCCATAATTTTTCAATCAAGCATGCTGTTCATTTGACGTTTATCCTAGGTTCCTATGTAATTATTTTAGATGTCAAAATCAGTACGTATTAAATTTTCGTAGATGCCTAGCTAAACTTCGATAATTTATCAAAATGTCTGATATCAGCGATATAGAAGAATTACCATCGACTCCTCCACACATGTTGGAGAAAGCAGAAAATGCAGTTTATACGAATAATTACTGTTACCTATTGTGTTCAATAAAAATATAAAATTTATGGTTTTTGATTATTTATCGGTTGTAGAAAAAATGGCGTATGCAACTCTCATGTAATGGTTATTAATACACGAGCATTAACCGGGATACGAAACGAGCCGAAGGCGAGTTTCGTATGGTTTATGCGAGTCATTACATGATCGTTGCATAATATAATATTATTCCCCAATTTGATAGGTCGATGGGATGTTATGACGGAAACGGAACTTCACCACATAATGTAAGATAAGTTATGGAATATTTGAATAATGGTTAGGAAAATATGGCATCATACGATGGCCGGCGAATAGTCCAGACTTGACACCACTTGATACATGTTTGTGGGGCTATTTAAAGAATAGTGTTTATAAAAATAGACCAATCAGTACTTATGCAACCAACACCCAAAAATGATGCATAATTGTTTAAATAATTTGGAAAATGATATAGGTTTTACGTAGAAAAGTAAAGAAATGTTAATAATTTTTATTAACTTCATTATTTAAATTACTCCATAAAATGAATTCAAATTAAATTAAAATATTAATTAAATTAAAATATAGTTTTACATTCTTCATATTAAAAAAGTAAAATAGTAATTATGGAATTACTTAATTATCAATATCGCACGAACAGTAAAAAATAACCCATTATATGTTTATATCAATGCAATTAGGACAATGTGGAGAATCCAAAAATATACATATTGATATCAATATCTCAGTAGTGCTATGCTCGATTATTTTTTTGATAAAAAAATTGAAATCCTTCTGAAAAATTTGTCAATGAATGAACGTTTCAATTTTCCGATTCTCCTAAAATAATACAGGTGAAGCAGGTCAGCGCTGGAAACCTGCGTGCCCGCTTTTTCGTTTATTTCTTTTTTGCGATTAAAATTTTGTATTTTTCTGTTAACTAAACAATTCAAAACAAACAGATCACCATGAGTATGAGCATGAGTAAACCTGCTTACACTGTATTTTCTAAGACCAGATAAGTTGAATGTAACGGTAGAAATAGTTAGACAAAGAACAACGTAGGTATTGACTGCAGCCAGAACAAAGCAAATAGCTAATTTATTTTTTCTGTGCCATCATAGATGTTGCATAGCTTTTTTTGTTGTGTTTCATATAGCAGAAGCAGACGGCGGTTAATTGAAGTTAAAGAATCGTGTACTTTTGGAAATCTTATTTTTAGGAAGTGTAATTGCATTAAATTTTCGGAAACGCTGCGAATGTGAACTGCACATCCCCTGTGGTAACATTACTGTATTATTTGAGTTAGTAATTAGGGTCCCCCGTGGAATAGGTGAAAGGAAAATACCCTTGTTTCGTTGGGATCGGTGAATTAAAGTTAATTAAGACTCTCCATTAGAGGGCGAAATAACATAATTAAGAATATAAAGAAGCTCCTTCTCGGGGCCAGTAAATGTTTTATTAGAAATAAACTTCCTTATACCAAACTAAAATCTGATAGTGCCTCCGAAATCGTCCATTTGGTAAGAAGTCCCGTGTTAGGGGAATTGAATATCCCGGATTGAGTTCATTTCTTACAGTAAATTGCCGCATTTACTTAAACTTTACGTATTTAGGCGACTGTTGCTGACTGATGTTTCCCTTTGTCTTCCACAGCTCTGGTTTATGAACTCTCTATGTCTTCCTCTCCCTTGAATTGATAACCAATGTCTCCGGCTGGGTTATAAAAGTGCTCCCTCCCTTTTCTGTCTCATCCAAACTTCACCTTATCTCGTTTCCAGGCTGTATGTTTTCTATTACGTCTCACCGGGCTATTTAATTACAAATCTCGAGTCTCAAATAAGATGGTTAGGTTTCTATTGATTTCTCTGAAAGTGTGCCAGTGTGACTTTTCCCCTTTTCCAATAAGTACGCTCTAATAGAATGAACGTTATTGGAATGTCCCTTCAGCTAAAAAGTATACGGTGAATTTATTTCTTTGAACTCGTTGTCACCCAAGTCTTGCCAACCGAGACGTCTCAGATTACATCCAATTTCCAAATGTCCTATTTAATTTTAATTACATAGGGGAACATAAAACTACTTACAGATAAAAATAGCTAATGAAATACCTTTATACAGAGATCGTTCACTGCAAATTGTGAAAGATAAAGGATCAAGATTATTTTGCATTTCTGAAACTCTTATGTCAATGAAATTTATTTTATACCTAATTCAAATATTGAAAACCCTTTAAAGACAAAGACACGTTATTGCTGCGTCACGTGAAGGTGTGCGTACATGACAGGAAATGTGAGCGTATATTCACATAAATTTAAATCAATGTAGTGATTTGAAATGACCAAATTTCAAACATTCACTGTTTTAGAGAAAGAATTATCAACAGTGTGGGAAATCCATTGGCGATACAAGCTAAGAGTCTTTTCACACGGGCTAATGTGCAGCGCTGCTGAGTGGAGCCACTAATTTATGGTTGACGTTTCGGTGGGAGTCGGCGACTACGCGTCACCGTGGCGCTGCTAATTCTGTGGCGCGTCCGTGTGAATAAGTCTATATAAAACAATGTTTCGTCAAAACGGACCACTAAACGGCGCTTCCGAGAAGCACTGCACGGTGGCCCGTGTGAGAAGGCTCTAAGGGCTGCGCCTCGTATGGTAAAAATTTAAACTAACATCTAAAGAGTCTTTGGTTTGAGTGATGTGTAATATGATTAATCTTGTGTGACGTTTATTTAAATTATTTATAAAAGACTAGTTATTATTTTATAGTTTTTGATTGAACTTGAATCATGGTTATCATGTGTCAAATTATTTGTTAGATAGTCCTTGAACTTTAACATATAATCTAATATATTGCTATTGAAGTTTTTAATTTTTTTGATCGCTTGTTTATACCCATCAGGAGAGAAACATAGAAACAAAATGTGTTGCGCAACATATTAGAGGAAATAAGATGGAGGTTTTCGCATTTTTCTTAAATATCTCCGAAAGTAATTTTAGTAAAAGAAATATAGAATTCAGAGAACAATATAACTAAATTCTGCATGATTTTTCATGCAGAAAAAGTCTATTCAGTTGATTTTATTAGAGTAATAGTTTTTAAGAGCACTGGTTAATGCATAATTCAATTTAATCGGTAGAAAAATGAATCGATTTAAGTTTTCGATGCATTTAAAGACTATATAATGTAATAAAACTAAAATAAATTAGTATAAACCCAGTAAGTACGGCAGTTTGAAGAATAAAGCAAGGCCTGAATCTACACGGAAGCAGCCGAAATCGACATTGAAACAAACGACGATGTACCCATTGAATTTCCTGACATTTGAACTAGATGAGGAGAATGAAGAGGCAGAAAAAACTGGAGACACTGAGGAAACTGAAGAACACAATGCATAATTAGGATTGTTAGAAACAGTTATTCCTGGCACTTCTGACTCCAATTCAAAATTATTACGCGATTTGAAAGTATTTGTGACAGTTGAAGTTAAGTTAAAAATTCTTACATTTTGATAGTAAGATTTTCCTGGAAATATTATTATTGTCAGTATTAAATACATATAACGTTCATAATTAATTTTCAAAAAAATTAGGAGTCAAATAAATTTGTACACAAAATTTTGTGTAAACCTCGGTTGCGAAATATTTTAACGTACCACAGTTTCTTCCGGACATTAAAATAGTACTTCACGGTCTAAGTATACAAATAACTATCGAGTGTACAAGTCGTCATGTGGTCTCTCAAGCACGCAACGACAATGTATACAGGGTGTCCGGAATATGAGTGCCGTAATTTTGAGGGCTTATATATCCGATTAAAAGCAATGAAAAACGAAACTATCTAAAACGAATAGTTTGTGTACAAATACATATCAAAAATACAACTGCTATAGTACAATTAAGGTTAAGTAAAAGCACCTGTAACATAATTTGCTCATAATTTGATTTTCGGATCAGTTTTAATGAAGTAAATAATTGAAGCTTTCGAGAAACTCGTTAAAACTGTAACGTTCGACAACGTTGCAGTGTCAGGCTGCTGGTGATAACCTAAAAGTAATATTAACCATAATGGTGCTTACAGCTAGCGCAATTCATTTTTGTCTAGTTTTTCTTTGATGTTTGTGAGTGTATAGACAAAAATGGAACAATTTATAGTAACCATAACCCAGCTGCATGACATGTTAATTTACGGCGAATTTAGGCAAAACTCTCTCTGGCTACGAGACGTTTGTACGGTAAAGGCTTCTTGCAGAAATAGGTCATTTTAAATACTTTTAACGATTATTCTGTGTTGTGAAAAGAGCTGTAAGAAAACCATTCACAGTAAGTAGCTATGTTTAGGTGTACCTATTTGTAATTATTATGTATAAATACATAACAATCCTAAGATAGTATGTGAACGACGTTGTTACATATTCAAGATCTGTTTGCTGTCATAATTCTGTTACCGTTGGTCAGAGAAAAAAAATTGTCAAGTCAAATATGTTTTGTTTAGTACAACTAATCATATCTTAAAATTAAGGCACTCATATTCTGGACATCCTGTATATTTCTTATTACAACATCATTACTGTTATTACTAACGTCCTGCAAGGATGGATGGATTGGCAAATGTGACAGTTTGTATATGCTTAAACTTTTCCAATTTCATTTATTAAAAAAAAATTGAGTTACATTAATATAAATTTTCGAATACGTTAAAATTATGTATTTTAATTTGTCTTTTTCTCAGGAAAAGTTCAATAAAAGAGACGTGAAAATTTTAATTCCGAATTTCAAACAGATTATTGCCATAAGGTTCGTAGAGTAAAGCGTACGCATTATCGAACGCGGTTCTTTACGGTGCGATTAATTATAAATGGTGAAAAGCAGTTTATTGAAAATAACTTGTATATTTGTTCGTCCCGGGGAAAGTTCCTCGACTTGCCCCTAATCCGTGTGTTTCCAATTACGCTCTTCCAAGAGTGTTTAATTTAAGAACCCCGAAATTCGGTTTTCATCAAATATTCAGGTTGACTTCTTATACCAGTCAATACTCCTGTTTAATTTATAAACTTGTTCTGGGAACACGCAATAAACTCCCTAAATTTTAGATGTGTTGATCGATTATTTATTGGTAAATTATTCTCCACATTTCTCCCTTTCACTTCGCATCAGGCTCTTCCAAAGTTGTACAAAATAATTAAACACATGTTGTGTGTTCCCGGCTATCAAACGAGCTGTACTTTTATTCTTTCATACGGTCGGTTTTATTAGGTTCTAATATAATAAGTTTTGTAAATTACTATTTCTATGACCAAAACATTCATATAAATAAATACAGGGTGTTCCTTAATGACATGCGAATATTTAAGGGGGTGATTCTACATCGAAAATTCATGAGAGTTTGCTTAATAATCTATAGTCCAAAAATGTTCCGTTACAAAAATACGGGATGTTAAAGTTTTAGGAAAAAAAAGCAAGATAATTAATATTTTCGAAACCGCTTTAGATATTTTCATGAAATTTGGTATGTGGTGACTATTAATAAAGGTGCATATTTTACAATTTAAACATAATTTTTATCTTTAACAATGGCGTGGGCACGAACACTGACTTAAATATTGTTAAAGAAAAAAATGGTACGCCAATGGTTTTCTTCCAGATAAAATATATTCTTAAATTCCCCGATCAATTTGAAAAATAAGAGCCCTCTTGAGTTTTTGGACTGCAATGCGCCGTTTTTGAAAAAATAAACAAAAACCGTTGTACCTATTGTCCGAGAGAATTCATGTAATTATTAAAGGATACAAATAGATAGAAAAAAACAACAACTAACAACATAACACATTAACATAATATTACAACTACCTAAATTAAAATTAATAATTTCTGTAATAATGGTAACAAATCATTATTATAGAAATTGTTGGAAATGGCTCCCATCACTTAATATGCATGCTTCCGCTCTCCTTTGCATGGAATTGCGCACTCGTTCAAATATTCCCGGAGTATGTCCTATTCTAACACATGCTGCAACTATTATTTATCTTAATTCCTCTTCAGTGTTAATGGGACTTGTGTAAACGAGCGTATTAAGGTGGCCCCACAAAAAAACCAAAAGTACTGAGATAGTATTGGTGGTCATTGCTGAAGCCCAGTGTGCCCAATACAATGATTTGGATAAATTGTTTGTAAATAATTGCGTACTGTTATACTGAAATGTGCTGGTGGACCATGGTGCATGTACCACATTTAATTTCTTATTCCTAAAGAAACATCCTCAAACAACAAAGACAACTGTTGTTGAAGAAAATTCAAGTAAGATTGTCTGTCAAGTCGTCCTGGCAGGAAGAATGATCCACAAATACATATTATATTCATACGTTAACCGAAAATTGTTGTTGGAAATGGGTTTCAGTTAGCATAGCATGAGGATTTTCGTCCGCCCAAATATAATAATTGTTATGTAAATCTTGAATGAAATTTCTCGAAAAATTAGCTTCGTCAGTGAACAGAATATGCGATCTAAATTGCGGATTTTGCGCAACATTATTAAGATACCATTGACCGCTTTGGAAAATCTGTAGGAAGTAAAGGCTGCACTCTCAAAACATAAGGATATAACAAAAAATCTCTAAAAATTTGGAGGAAAATATTTAAGTTTCTAGCGATCTTCGTCGTACTTGTTTGAGGATATCCTTCGATAATATCACCTCCTCCTTAATTTCGGGTGTTCTTACATTTCGAGGTCTACCACCTTCAGATGCACCTTAACGGACTCTACCAGTTTCAATAAAATGACGATGAATATTAAAAAAAGCAAACAGATTTTAACGACAAAAAGTTGATTGAAATGTCAAATCACAAAGCAAGTGACATATTCCAGGCTAACTAGATTTATTGCAAAATTGTATCCTTTAATAATTACATGAATTATCTCGGACAATCCAACAGTTTTTACTTTTTTCTCAAAAACGACTCATTAAAGTCCAAAAACCCAAGGGAGCTTTTATTTTTCAAATTGAACGGGGAATTCAAAAATAATCTTTATCTGGGAGAAAACCATTGGAGTACTATTTATTTCTTTAAAAATATTAAAGTTAGGGCTCGTGCGCACGCCACTGTTAAAGATAGAAATTTTGTTTATATTGCAAAATATGCACCATTATTAATAGTCACCACATACCAAATTTCATGAACATATCTAAAGCGTTTTCGAAAATATTAATAATTTTCGTTTTTTTCCTAAAACTTTTAAAACTCCATATTTTTTAACGGAACATTTTTGGACCATAGTTTATAAAGCAAACTATCATTAATTTTCGATGTAGAATTACGCCTATAAATATTCGCATATCATTAAGGAACACTCTGTATAACAAGATGATGTATTTTTTAAAATAAAATCAATTGATTTAAGGTGATTGTACAGCTGGTATTAGATTTGGATTTATATATTTTTAAATATTCACCATCTCCATTTAAGGAAACAGTTTGTAGCACAAAAATATTCGCGTGATATTTTGCAATCTATCGCAGTGCCTAAATGCTTGAGAAACATAGTGAACAAATGACTGTGTACTTGATAAATTATTTTCAACATGAACGTGATAACGGTCCATCAGTTCTACAAACTATGTAAGGGTGTAGAAATAGTGTACTTTGTTTATATACACCGAATGTTTTTTTTCAGCAACCAATTCAAATTATTTAATAATCGTAGAGTTATAGAATAGAATAATTTATTCTCGGGAAACAAATATTTTTTGGTGTAATGATCACTTTTTTATCAAAAATAAGTTGATTTATTTGGTAATAAAATTTCATTTATTGGCTAGTATTTATTTAAATGAAACAAATAGTTATTCTATTTGATTATCTTATGGAAACTTATATTGGAAATTTAAAAAAAAAATAATTTTCAAATAAATATTTTTTTTTCATTTTCCCAATAATTTGTTCAAATCTGTACAAAAATAACATTTTGAAATAAAAGAAAGTTTTTTGATTGAAATGAATGTGCATTTCGAAAACATGTAATCTTTTAATTATTTTTGTAAAGTTTTTAAATGAAAGTTATACAATCTTTGTCAAAAACATAAATTAAAAAAAATCAATTAGCCCGCAGCTGTACCCTGAAATTCCTAAGCAATAAGTTGTTCAACTGAAAAAAAAATCTTTGAAATATACAAATAATGTTTTATCATAGAATATAATTAAATCAACGCCAGAGGTATACCACTGAAAAGGAAGTTTGTCCCTATACAAACAAATAATTTATTTCCATTACATAATTTGTTTACAGACATCAAATTTTTTTACGGCGTATATTTGAATCTATAAAAAAATACATTGGTCATTTAGAGCAAATTGTTTCCTATCGATATTTCCCATATATGATCGTAAAAAAATATCTTGAGATTTTGGTGGTCATGGTAAGAGTGTTTGTACATTAAAAGTGATACTCTTGCTGAGCAATATCCTGCTGATTATTTAGAATTATCTTAAAGGAAGTACAGTACTACTCCAGAATCCACTATGGTGGTCAGAATTTTTTGGAAGTTGTATTTAGTAGTCATGTTTTCTTTAATGAAATGAGGAGAGCTACTGAACTTACCATGAAAAAATATATCATAAAACGTGTGATCTCTAGATATTTTAGTATGGAGAGGCATGTGCTTCGGTTACATCCAAACATGTGAAACAGCTAGTTAGTTATACTCCACTTTAATACACTTTCAGATCTAACTATGAGTACGATAATGCCAAACCAAAGTAACACTGTGGACAACTTTGACTATGCCACAGCCAAGTCCAGTCACAAATATATTTATGGAAAATGAATAGTATTATCAGTCTAATATATCACATAATTATGCTTTTTTAATTTAAATCTAGATCCAATAAGAATACACTGTAATGCATCAAATATTAAATACAATCCATATTGTCTTTATCAGATTGGTTTGAAAATTTTGAGTTACTTCTACAATCTCCTGAAAATAGATATATCAATGCATATCACTCTTAATTTGAATTTCTTGTGAACTATACTCAAGATACATTTTTTTGATAAAATAAACATAATTTCAGAGCACTGGATTTTATTAAATCTGTACCTACTGATAGAAAAAAAAATTACAATTTTTTTTGCTATAATGTAAAGAGGCATAAAAAAATTAATTATAGGCTTAAAAAAATGTTTAATAAGGTGTTTATGCAGCGAATCCTCTTCTAATTAAGACTACCGTTAGACATATTTCTCAAATTAATCCTAATGATTCGTTTAACTTCAAGCAATTAAAATCGTGATTGACTATTATAAAAAATTTGCTCCCTGTTCGGATGGTAATGAATTCACTAAAATCAGTATTTTTGATATTCACCGTTTGCCATCTACGTGGACCCTTTGAAGACTTTGTCATTAACTTAATTTTCTCTCGTTTCCAGAGCTTCTAATTAAGTAATTGCTATTTCGCATCTCTGTAGATTGCTCGTCATTTAGTGGCAAGTTTGGAGCTTTCCGAAAGTTTCCAAAGTTTGACTGATATCTAAGTTACGTTGATGGCTGCAGAAAATAATTACAATATAGTAATTGAGGAGGTGTAGCTACATTCTCAATCAACCTTTTCTAATGTAATGCTTCATTACGCTGACTCCATCCTCTCTAATATTCTCCTCTTTTTAAAAGCATGTTACAGAAGTGCGACATACAAAAGATTGGGTCTTGTTCCCAAGGGAGTATTAACTGCGTTCATTGTTTAAGTAAATAATGTGTTAGCAGGAAGATGGGAGAGAGATTTTCTGATTTTGCCGGGAATGTATTAAAATAATTTTCTACAGGGTGGTTCAGAAATTATCCAAAAAAAAAAAAAAATAGAATGAACAGGGTTTTCAAATACAATTTTGTAAGGAAAAAAACAATCTAAAAATGATTCTAAATTCACTTCTGCATGGCACTGGAAACTGGTCCACTGTAAAATCTGACAAGGCAAAACATGCAATCGGCGACCGCACAAGAATTGAAATAAATTCCCAAGGAAAGAAATAAATAATATTTTTTCTACACCCGTATTATAACAATGCACTTATATGCCCATAATCCGTTTCATAATGATACTCATTACGATACAGATTTTTCATTACGATACAGATTTTATAATCCGTTTCATAATGATACCCATTACGATACAGATTTTTCATTACGATACAGATTTTTAATCAATAGAAACCCATAACTTTTCAATCAAGCATGCTGTGCATTTGACGTTTATCCTAGGTTCCTATGTAATTATTTTAGATGTCAAAATCAGTACGTATTAAATTTTCGTAGATACCTAGCTAAACTTCGATAATTTATCAAAATGTCTGATATCAGCGATATAGAAGAATTACCATCGACTCCTCCACACATATCGGAGAAACCAGAAAATGCAGTTCATACGAATAATTACTGTTACCTATTGTGTTCAATAAAAATATAAAATTTATGGTTTTTGATTATTTATCGGGTGTAGAAAAAATAGCGTATGCAACTCTCATGTAATGGTTATTAATACACTCGCATAAACCATACGAAACTCGCCTTCGCCTCGTTTCGTATCCCGGTTAATGCTCGTGTATTAATAACCATCATTACATGATCGTTGCATAATATACTATTATTACGTCTATTTTATACAGCAAATTCAACTGCTTTTGCCGCTATTGTTATTAATGACTAATATAATATAATTAATTTGAGGTTTTAATTAATAAAATGGTTTGATATACCAATGACGTCCGTACGAGGTTTGAACTAAACATTTTTGAAGAAAAAAATGGTACGCTACTGCCTTTTCTAAAAACTAAAATTATTTTTAAAATCTCCATTTATTTTTCACGTAAAAAAATTAAAATCAAAAAAAGTTTTTTCTCCAAGTCATTAGCAAAGATTTTAAAACATTTTTTGCATCAAACAATGCTTCTTAATGATTAATAGGTGTGTACAAAATTTCATAAACATATCTAGAGTGATAAGAAAATTATAATAAAAAAGTAAAATTTTTCTTAAAACTGTACACCCTGTAGCTCAAAAATTAATAGGTTTAGGACATATGTTGATATTAAGTTTTCTTCTTAAAATGACCGAAGGATTCACTCACATCCTTAAGTATCGGCATTCAATTAATAAACACCCTGTATATTCCCACTTTAAGACATTCATACGAATTTGCTTAAGAAAGTATATCTTTACTTAACATTTCACTAACTTACGCGTACTTTATAAGGTGCTTTTGCAAAAAATTTGCATCAGAATCAAGCGTGTAACACCTATTTAATTCTTCATGAGAAATACTTACAATATTTTTAGCTGGAAAGAAATATGAAAACATAAATTAGTCTTAGCATTTCTGAGATATATTTATATATAAAAATATACTTCTCAAGTATGAGATTCAAGATTATATGAAATACACTTAATCTTTGTTGTGAAATTTGTAAACTGGAAGTTATTACCCAAAGATTTTGAAATAATTGCCTCTATTTAATAGCCCCTCATTAATTAAGGTTAATTAATTTTATTACGAATGAAGATTAATGCGAATGACTACGCAGTATAACAGAATATGAGAGATCAGCTGCCGAATTGTAGTAGACTATAAATGTAATAGAACTATAATATATTTTACAATTTACAAGAGGAACCTACAGATAATTATGAAGTGTTTTCTAAGTTCACATCATAACTTGAGGAGGTTGCTCTCTGAGTTATTTTAAATAAGAAAGTCTTAATAGAAGGTTTCAAGTTAATTGTCTTCAAGATATAAAGTGTTAATATTACTTCACTGAGTTGGTATACAAATTTGTCAACCATACGCGGAGACAATGGGAACGACTGGTACTGAGAACCCATACATTTCTATGGCATTGAAGATTTTTTGCTCTTAATGTATAAAAGTTTTATCTACAATCACTCACCAAAATAATATTTTTTAATCATTAACTTTATTACAACGAGAACATTAATTGTAACAAATAGGACAAAATTAGGAAATTCATTTGTTAGCATTTGTAATTTGGATGCTGAAAGAATTGTCTTTGCATTCTTTAATAATAATTCCTGATCCAGAAGGCATATCAGGGCTACATTATGATATGGTAAAATTTTTGTCACTGCGATTGTTACATTCAATTACTTGTACATTACTTGATGGTCTAGTTAAAATGTTCTTACTTATTTCAGTTTTTTCATTGATGTTATTCTCTGCATCCTTCTACAACTATAGAACTCTTCCATCCCCCGTGTCGCTTCAATTGTATAATATCACCTCCATCATGGACCAATAAAGCAGCCGATGTTCAGCGAAAGCAATGCCTTGTGTATAATGTTTCGGTATTTTAGCAATCACATTAATTTCTACCACTTGATTAAAACACTTGCTTTTATTAAATTTTAAGAATAATTGTGCTGGTGTGTTTTTGTTTCTAAGTCTCAAGGCTACGTACTTCCTATAGAATGGCAAAAAGTTTATAGAATTATCTTGAATGTTATTTGTGACAGTAAAAGTTCTACTTCTTGTCTTTGAATCAGGAATAGTAACTATCAAAATAGATTCTTTGTCCACAACATCTTTAATATTCATATTTTACTAATTCGTCACGTCAGTAGACTCTCGAAATTCCAATAATTAGAAAAATTAGGTACCTATAATAAGGTAAGATTCAGATTCAGAATTTACCTTTGTTAATAAGTATGTTTCATCATCGACTTCGCTCAAAAATCTATATATTTCGGTTTGCGAAAAACATTTTGATTTCTTAGGTTTATAGTCAACTCCTTGCTTCTTTAAAAATGTTGCCAACTTTTTGAACTTGCTTAAATCAATATCAGTTTTGGTAGTTAACACCATGTTACAAATAGGTTATATTGCTTCTCCTGTAACTTCTTTGATTTTTCTGGTAACAAACCTAAAGTTACAGTTTCTGTAACATTTTTAATATCCGGAGATATATTCGAGATACTGTCACTATTTTCAATTTCCATCATTTTTTTCAACTAAAATTATCTCAACTAAACTGCGTAAATTTTACAAAATTTGACAAATATCAAATTTACTACTTAAAAAAGACGCTGTTTACTTGGTTGCTATCGACGACGAGCGTTTGCTAGATTTTACCGCTCGGCAAGCAATAAAGTGACACTCATGTGACACTCCTCAATAATCGTTAACTTTTCATTGTCACTGTCAAGCAAAAAACCCTACTTTAATAATTAGTGATTGTAGATAAATTGGATTTTAATATTTAGGCTCATGCTATATCTCATTATAAAATCTGTGGAACTTGGCACATAAATGTTTTTGAATGAAGGAAAAGAAACAGTTTTGACGTCAATCAATACTTAGGTATATGTATCCAAATGTTTACTTCTTAATTTTTACAAACAAAAAATTTCACTTGATAAATTTTTATAAACTTCTGTTCATTATTTTTCCTCAGCTATAATTTCCCAAGTTTATGCGTATAGGTTAAGAATCATTCTGTATGATATACTACTCGTAATTGTTTGAGGATGTATTTCATTTTTAACATACTTGCATCGAAATTATGATTTTCTCAATTAATATTTGTTTTAATTTTTTATATAATTAGATTTATCAATCTATCTCAATAATCTTAGAAATATTTAGATAAATCAAATATTTTTTAAACTTAACTTTTTTAAACGTTATGAAAAAATGAACAACCTCTTAATGTTATGACATCAACTTATAAAGCACCTTGTATATGTATTAAATCTCTATGAATTAGTACATACCACTGTGTGATGTTTTCTACAATACCTAAATAAATTATTTTGGTGCTACAGTCAATGTTATCAAATTTAACCATGTACAAATTCTGTATTAAATGCATAAGATGACAGATCATTGATTTATACCAGGCCAATTAAAGAGGCAGATTTAAAAATCATCAGTTTCTCTTTTTTCTAATAAATTTTCATGCTCTTATATAATTTCTAAATATGTTGTTAAGAACTTATCAAAATCATAGTTAAGTTTCATGAATTTTTAAGCAGTACTAGTATTAATACATTCATATGACATGTGCACTTTTTGCAAACATGTATTACGTGCCCAAAAAATACAAAATAGTGACTTTTGGCTAGTTAAGTATTTTGCAATTGTTATGTGAGAATCTGTAGAACCCAAAAAAAAATCTTGTGATAGAAGAGAACGTTGCAGAGTACAGGCGCCCACTACTATCCGGGCCAGAGTATAGACGGCGTTCAGCAGATGGTGGTCAGTGGCGTGGCTCTGGGTAGTGGTGGGGGGGCCTAGGACGCCGCTGCTAGATCTGTTCTGATTGCAGAGCTCGCGATGGCGATGTCCGACAGCAGCTGCGGCGGCGTCTGCTGGAAGTAGGGGCAAGGTAACGAGGAGATAGCTAGCTCCCGACCCGCCTGGACCCGGTCAAGTAAGACCACGTCCTGTCCTTGTTGTGGCGTTGTGACAGTGTCGTGCGTATTAGACTGTTGTAGTGCGTTGTTCCTGTGCAGCAATGGTCAGCTCGTTCGTTCGATGTATGTCTAGACGTTGTGTACCTCTGAATGTATAGTGCAAACTTCCATGTCTTCTGTATGACACCATAGTGCAGCTCCTTCGAGAAAGGTGCTTACCTTTTGGCCCTGGAGCTTTTTGACTGATTTTTTTCACAGCTTATTCTTTTCTCTTCAAATTTGCATGACATATTGAAAAATGAACTGACACTTTTGCTAGTTTTTTTATTAGGTATGATATTGAAGAAACATCAAAGCCAGAAAAAAATGTACTAGTACTCATTAATTATCTTCAATTTTTTTTTATTTTTACTCTTTTCCTTTTGACATTCAGATTCTGGCTAATATTATTTTGAATCTCTTTCACATTTACTCTCTACAAAAGAAGAATTTCAATGTTCATTCATTTGCCAAAATATTTTAAATCAGTTATAAGTATACAACACCCATAAAGTACCGTATTAATTCGACAAAGGTTTTTCTCAGAAAACCTTTTATAGATACACATCGATTTTGATTTTTAATTTTCTATTTCTTTAACTGTTTGTGTAGACAGAAGCGAGAGGTATCAGAGCTTAAAAAAAAAGAATACTAGTTATAGAGAGTTTTCAACGAGTAATTTATCAGGGGCCTCCAGTATTTTAATATTTCTATGTGTACGATTAAAGTTTCCACAGAAAACCATAGTCCATTGTTGTATGATATTTTGAACTCAAAATTACTAATATTTGTTGTGAAAGTAATTCATTATAACAGCTGTAGTGGTTTTTAGCTTGATTTTACTAAATTAGAAACAAAAAATGGTTACATAATAGCAACAAATAAACTAAACAACAATTTAAGGGTTTTATTTTGGTATCTTTAGTAGCATAAAATCTATCAATAAAAGTAAGTTATTTATTAACTGTATCGTAAAGGTATCACAAGCATCTCTGTTTAATCACAATGTCTGCAACTGGAATGTTATGTGGTGTATTACTCAATATTGTTTTAGGCGGTTCACTGCACTTTGTGAGAGCAATTTTTATTGCCGCGAAAATTTTATTGTGATTTGTATAGCCCATATCTTTACCTTACGTTTTACTTGCGCTGCATGTCAAGTGATTATTTACAATAGTATCATAATTAAAATAAAAAAGGTTTCTTGAAACTTCATGGTTTTTGACGTTAAGACTAGCGTGCAAATCATTAAATTCATCATAACTATTCATAATTGTTTTTAATTTGACTATTTAGTGTTAGGAAACTGGTTAAATTTGTGATATTTTTATACAGTGATTTTCAGTTGTGTCAAAACGGCTACCGCTTATAAAATAATTTGTTGTAAAAAACAGCGTTAAATGACAAGTAAGCTAATTGAGCGATTTATGTAAAACTCTGGAAAATTATGATTTTATAAATAATTTATCATAATAGGGCCGTATCGTATTGGTAAATAATAGATAAATTAAAGTTATGAATTTTTCATAGTTTCAATATTTCTATAAAACGGGTGAGATAATTGTAGGATTTTTTTCAGTGTCGAGGTGTCATAGTTTTTTTTTGTTAATATTTCTTTACTTTTTTCTATGAGTCACTTATTTCGATTTTTTTGCTGTTTCAAATTTGTTTGTCAATATAATTTTGCGTTAAAATAAATTACAATTCTGTTGTAATTGTTATAGTACTATATTTATTTTACAATTGATAATATCGTTACATAATAACTACTTATATTACCATTTATAATACAGCTATATGCTCTTAGAAGTAAAATTGTATATTTGAATATAATAGTTTTATAGGTTGATAACCCATCTAAGAAACGATTATATATTTTTTTACAGCACGGTTAGAAATACTACGAAACATTACTAAACAATTATTAAAAAATACTTTAGTTTTATTAGCTAAGACGTTTTATAAGCATGTCACAGAAATGTTTAGAAGATAGTTATATGTATATTTGCCGTATAAGCTGTTTTATTATTTAGCTGCCAAAACGTTCTTGTGATACATTCATAAAATATTTCAGTTACTGACTAATAATAGTACTTACCGCTATAATAAAACAAATATGTATTTCGAAAGCAATAAAACATAACTGCCGTATAATCTAAAAATTATAACACTGTTTTGCTGGTTAGGTATGATAAATGCATGGCAAAACTATTGGCATTATATTTTATTTTAGAGTAGTGAATTATTGTATAAATTTTATGTCATTATAGATTGTTTGAAACACAATGAAAATACAAGGATATTAAAACGAAACATGTGTTGCTAATATAGCTGCTATTATAACCTCACTGTATTTCGCTTTGTTTCTTCTTATTTTATTAGTAAAATAGTAGGCCTTGTTTACAGTGAACTGCTTAGGTTCAGTAAAAATTTTAGTTCACTTCACTGTAATAGTTGAATGTGTGGGAAAAATCAGTCAAATCATTTCAGATACCAAATCCAGATCAAATTATCATGGACCACGAAGTTGCTGTACTGTTTGTTGGCCTAAGTGCGCGCTAGGTGCATAAGGCCGGTAAGTATCGTAAGTGTACCGCCGCGGCGAATGTTACAACGCAACTACCATGCACTGTCATGTACCCTGTACCCTCTGTCCTTTTTTTTACCTCTGTATATAAGCACGAAGACGGTCACATCAAATTCATGAGAAACGGACACTTCATTTAGGGTTAGTCGCGTCAAATTAGCATTTCACTTGTAACTTTTTGCGGAGTGGTCCGATTGAGATGCGGTTTTCTGCAAAATGTTCAGCGAATTTTTTATAACAAAAGGTACATCTAACCTCTGTACGCTCGCAAATTTTTAATTTTTTATTTAACAAATGATCCATTTTTGTTGAACATATGGCAAATGTCACACACGATTCAACGAAAATGTCTGGAAATTGTTCTCTCGGGGGTTTTCGAGGTCCCTCTTTATCACTTTGGTGTTAGCTTTATTATTTATTGGTAAATTGTTGTAACTGGGCTAATTAACAAATTAAAAACTCCACCCCCGAAATCACTAGAGAACCGGAATTTTTTCCAAGATTTCTGGGCAAACCATCGGCACAAGATATAATATAATTGTTTATTGTTCGATTATTGCAACCTCGCTAATTAACAAATTAATAACTCTACTCCCGGAATCACTAGAGACCCGACATTTTTTCCGGGATTTCTGTCTTTTTAAGGTGAACCATCGGCACAAGATTTTTGCAAATATAATTGTTTACTGTTCAAATGATCCCAGAATTATTGCAAAAAAAATCCGATTTTCTAACGATTCCGGGAGAAGAGTTATTAATTTGTTAATTAGCGGGGTTGCAACAATCGAACAATAAACAATTATATTTGCAAAAATCTTGTGCCGATGGTTTGCCTTAATAAGCCAGAAATCTTGGAAAAAATTCCGGTTCTCTAATGATTTCGGGGGTGGAGTTTTTAATTTGTTAATTAACCCAGTTACAACAATTTAGCAATAAATATTAAAGCTAACACCAAAGTGATCAAGAGAGACCTTTAAAACCCCCGAGAGAACATTTTTCAGACATTTTCGTTGAATCGTGTGTGACATTTGCCATATGTTCAACAAAAATGGGTCATTTGTTAAATAAACAATTAAAATTTTGCGAGCGAACAGTGGTTAGATGTACCTTTTGTTATAAAAAATTCCCTGAACATTTTGCAGAAAACCGCATCTCAATCGGACTTCTCCGAAAAAAGTTGTCTATTTTCACATTTTTCATGCTAATTTGACGCGACTAGGTTGCAAAATGCTAGAACGCCGCGTTACGATGCGTCAAGCGACTCTTCACGCGACGATTGGTTATGAATTTAAGTTAAGGAGGGGAGAGGGTGGTATATGACCAATAACGTTGCGAAACTTCACTTGACGCATGAAAAGGCGTTGCAACATATTTGTACCCTTAGATACTATATTTCAACTCGGAGTTCAAACAGTCAAAATTTCTTAACAAACAACAAACCACGTTCCAACATGGGTGTCTTGCAATTTGTTACAATAATTTTAGAAGGTGATAGAATACGTGATTGTGAATAGTTTGAAATAAACATACCTATATACCAAGTGTTACAATATTTATTTGTGATAATTCACTTTTTAATATACCGTGCTTTTCTACAATTATTAAAGTGTGAAAGAAAAACAAACCTTTTTATAACAAATATTTCTATATTTTTTATTTGGAATGAATGGATTATTAAAATGATTTAACCAATAAAATCCAAAGTGGTTTTGCTACTTACCTAGAACTTCATAAACATGGTTTTTCTATTTTGTAAAAGCGAAGAGATAAACATTTTAAAAATTAGGAAAATGAATCTTAACATGTTTAAATATGCAGGGAGCGCATTCGCCAAAACAGGACAACCGCTCATTATGTAATAAAAATGGTTTAAGAAATGAAGATATTTGCACTTTACTTTACACTTTGACTGAGATTCGATCGTATAGTTTGACAGTTGATCTACATTTACGGTTGCTATGGAAACTAAATACAATTGTTTTCTCATGGCATACCAAGCTATTTAATAGAAACATGGTTCCTCCTTTTTACGCCGTAACTTTGAATTAGCTTTTAAAATTTGAACAATTGAAATACATATTTAGCTTTTTAATTCCTCCAGTATTTTAAATAACTTAAATATTTTCTAAAGGCTCCGTTCTTGTTAGGAAAGGTCTTCATTTCATACCGTTTTTATTACATACTAAACGGCTGTCCTCTGTTCTGGCGAATTTGCATACTTAAACGTGTTAAGATTAATTTCCCTAAATTTTAGAATGTTTATCAAGAAACTTTTCCTAAGAACTGAAAGAGCATTGTTTAGGTAAGTTTTTAATAATATCTGAATAAACCTACACACAAAGGTTTAAATGAAATCCACGTTTAAATTTGACTCTTAGCTTTTACAAAGCAGAAAAACCATGTTTTTGAAGTTCTAGGTAAATAACGAAGCCACTTTGGACTTTATTGGTTAAATCATTTAAATAATTCATTCATTCCTAATAAAAAAAAGTATAGAAATATTTGCTATAAAAAGGTTTATTTTTCTTCTACACTTCAATAATTGATGAAAAGCACGGTTAAATGAAAAAATATTAAAAAATTAATTATCACAAATATTGTAACACTTGGTGTACAGGTATGTTTGTTTCAATCGACTCAAAATCAAGTGTTCTATAACCTCCTAAAATTATTGTAATGACTTATAAGACACCCTGTAGAACCATGTCTTACACAATTCATATAGCGAGATATAATTAGTAAAACTTTACTGATTTTCGAATACTTTACATTGAAAATTGTCTAAATGATACGGAATTTCTAAATTACAGATTATCTTTCTATCTTCAATAATTTTAGCTGATATAATTAATTTATTAAACATGTTATCGATCAAGATATCTGAGAACGATGAGAAAGTATTTAATTTCTAAACAATGTAGACAAAAATATACGCGGTATTGTGAATTCAGACGAAAATATGATACGAATGTTAGGGATATCATAACTTTGGCCCAATCAAAACATATACAAAAACAAAATCTATCCCGGGGGAATTTTCAGTCTTGCAGAAAAACATTCTCTTCCAACGAAGTGGTATAAATTATTTTTGTTTTCTCTTACATGTTGTTTGCAGCAAGCTTTCAATGTATTTTAGTGTTAGATATTGTCTAAATGTACAGAGCGTTCATTAGATTTTGTTTAATATTTGATACATATATTTATGTCTAAAATTGTAATCAATCAATAAAAAATGTTGATATAAAGAAAATACAGGGTATCCGAAAACTAAGTATGAGTAAAAAATTAATTCATAAAAACAATAGTATAAGTTTCTGTAACAAATTACATAATCTCAATATTATTATACAGGGTGGTCTGTAAGTAATAGCTCATGGAAACATACCAGATTTGTCTTAATAAAATGTTGATAATAAAAAATATACAGGATGTCAAAGTTGGAATTTAAAAAGTGATTTTTTGTAATAATTCCGCTGTGTTTAACTTAAATATAACTGGGAATAGATGTTTTTGGAAATGAGAAATCATGATTTGTTGTCTATTTCGAGGTATTTCCTAGAGGGCGCCACATCCGCCATATTTGTGACGTAAATGTGAGCGTAAGTTTCTTGGACCTATTGTTAACACGTTTCTTATTAAAAAATCTTAAACCTACATTATTTTTGAGGAAAAAAGGTATATTTGTAATTAGTCTTGGAAATTGACCATTTTCTAGATAATAATTTTTCAATAATCAGCATCAAATTCATCAAATTTTACAACATATCTAATTGCAAGGGAATTTTGGCGCCTACTACGTTAAAATATTATACAAGCTATTGTTTCGAAAATAGCCAATTTCTGAGACCAATCACAAGTATACCTTTTTTCCTCAAAAACAATGCAGGTTTAAATTTTTTTAATAAAAAACGTCACGCCCTCTAGGAAATACGTCGAAATAGACAATATATTATGATTTCTCATATCCAAAAGCATCTATTCCCAAATTTTTAAGATGATACATTCAACGACTGTGTAATCATTACAGAAAAACACTTTTTAAATTTCTGGTTCAAATCGTAATATTTAAAAGTGAAAAATATTCACGGACCACCTTGTATATTGCCATATATTTTTTAATTAATCGATTATTTCAAATTTGGTACACTTACTACTGGTGACGAATTACACCTACAAAAAGAAAAAAAATTCAAAACTCTGTATTCGTAAAGGGTATACATGACCCTTACTGACTAGAAAATTAAGTTTTTGTAAAAAATATAGCTTGGTATTCAAGAGCATAAAAAATGTACAAGTCACCTATGTTGTCGACAACATTTTGATATAATTTAAAGTTGTGTAATTGCATTAATATTGCTTTTTTGGAAAGAAATTATTTTATAAATGTCTTGCTCATAGTTTTCGGTACATCCTGTATTATTCCATTCAGTAATTACAAAAATTTTCGTAGTGAACATCGAAGACCGTGTACACTGCTAATAACATTTTTTACTGAATTTTAGAGATTGAAAATAAACGTAATATTTCAAAATATAGATTTTATTGACATTTCAGAAAATTCCTCAAATTTTACATTATTTTAACTTTATATTCAGTTTCAATGGTGCAAGACAAATTTTTATATAAAATTTTTAAAAGTAGCTCTTGACCAGAATGGAATATTTAGTGGTTAAAATCTTATGAACCTCCTGTATGTTTGCTTGAGGAATTCTTCTTTTAAAAATAGCATTTGTAATACGCCGATTAATAATAATCTTTGAGAGCGTTGTCAAACTGCCGCGAACTTTTAGTGTAACAAAATTAAAGCCAAATTCGCGTGTTACAAAGTTAGAAGAAGGACGCTGTTGTGTGCAAGTAAACTTTGTGTAATAAAGGGTTATCAAGGAAGAGTATACAATTTGAATCGTTAATAAGTTTTCCCCTTAGAAATATAGAAACGAAGGAACTCCAAAATCCTCTAACGTTCAAATTCTCAGATCACTTCGCTTGATGCACGTTTTCAGAATATCGGACTAGCAATAAACTAAAAACAGCAAAATCCTAATTCAGAAAATTATGTATTCCTCTCTATTTTTAAAGGAAAACGTCTTCAATAGATATTTTCGCATTTTACAATTCAAAATTTTGATATCTCTTCTAGTATTTCAAATTATACTGAACCCTATATTGTAAATAGCAAATGATGCACCAGTAGTTAGTTTGTATTAGTTTATAGAGTAAACTATGTTGGTGGCCTATTATTAAAGTGTTTTGCTATGATACGCAGCTTTTCCAGCAAGTAGATACCAGTTCTCATAAAATCTATATTATTGTCATATTACTATTGTACTTTTGAACATATGATACTGAAAAAAAAATGTCAATGGACCGCATTAGTGACGTCATAAATTATGCAACCAGCGTTGCAACTGTCATGAAAATTGGCGCTAAAATTTACCTGTAACATTCGACCTCATGGGACGGTGACCTATGAGTCGAAACAAAATCGACAAGATAACACTTACTATTTCATATTTTTATTCAATTACTACATATTTCAGAAGTATCATTTAGTATATACAAGGTGTCTGAAATATAAGTACCGATACTAAAAGAACTTATATATCTGATCTGATAAGCAACCAAACAACTATTATGGAAAAAATGTCTAAAATGAATAATTTTGCTACAAATACATATCAAAAATAAAAAAACAGCTGCAATAAAATGCACAACTATATTACGAAATTACAAATTAAGGTTAAGTAAAAGCTCCTGTAACGTAATTGGTTTGTAATTTTTTTTGTATCAGTATAAATGAAGTAAATAATTGAAAGTTCCAAGAAAATCTTTAGAAGTGTAACGTCCAACAATATTGAATCCATCAACTGTTGATGTTAACTTAAAAGTATTATTAGTGGCTAGTGCGTTTGGTTTTGGTGTACCTAGTGCTTGCTTGATATTTGTGAGTGTACATAAACAGAAATGGAACAATTTATAGTAGCCATGGCCAGCTGCATGATATGTTAATTTATGGCGAATCTGGTCAGAACTCTCTGGTTACTTCACATCTTATTCTGTGATGTGAAAAGATCATACAAGAAAAACATTGAAAGTAGTATGTTTAGATGTACTTGTAATTATTATGTACAAACATCTGTCATGGTATATGTGCGACGTTGTCATATATTCAAAACCTGTTTGCTGTCCAAATTCTGTTATCGTTAGTCATAGTTTTGTTTCGTAAAATTTATCATAAAGGCACTCATATTTCTGACACCCTGTATATGTAGATAATTAAATTTTGTTTCGTCTCAATTTTAATATAAGTTTAATTTAGTCAGGTAAAAGTTGATTCTGTTAGTCATGTTCCACTAACTTAAATATGAATATAGGTACCTACCGTGAATTTTATTTGTATAAACACAAAATTGATGATTGCAGCTATATATTTAATATCGTAGTACATGAAAGTACAATTAAACTCATTTATACAAGATTTCATTTTTAAAAAACACACGCTCACACAAAATCAACATAATTTGATTATACAAAGTAAGCTGACGTTTTCTGACAGATGACAATTAAACTAAATCACACTAGTTGCTCAATTAAACTTATTGATGATATTTTAAAAAGTTATGTAATACATTTTAAAGAGAACAAATGTCTTAAATATAGGTATACAGCTTATCTTAAAATTGCTATTTCCAATTTTTTTGACAGTATTTCAGCAACAGCAGCAGTTGTTTTTGATGTCTTTTTCTAATTTGAGTCACGGTTTCCGAAATGCCAATGGTGAGCCATGAAAAACACACCACCTTGTATATAAAGAGAGAAGTAAACTTATGAGACATTGCAAATCCCATTTTCAATCAAACAATTTTACACATATAGATTCCATAAGGATCACTGTAACAGTACTTGATTGAATTGTAATTTCTTACGGTAGAATGTACCGCTGGTTGCATACTTTGTAAAGTCACCCTCACACGAATGCGGTTCATTTTTATTCTGATTGTATGAAATTAATCAAGATCCGTTTTTATACACCTATACGGGACATAAAGTAATTTCTGGAATCTAAAGATAGAAGGGATTGAAACTGTATCCTTTATTTTTTGATAACCCGATATGATCCGGCTATAAATCAGCGGGAGGCCCTCTAAAGGTCGATACAGTCACTAACGGGCCGATCAGATGGTAACTTTTGAACATAGGCGAAATTGCTAGTCTATTATCTTAGCTGCTGGCCCTTTTGGCCCTAATCTGCGGGTCAGGGCTCACATCAGGATTGGGTATCATGAATTTTACAGTTATGGTGGAAATCAGTGAGATGCGACGAATTGCTAAAGTTTTTATGGAACATTTTTTGGTCGAAATTTAGGCCGTATACGCTTCTTTACTGCCGTGTTACGTTATACAGGTTATTAGATTTTATATGTTACTGTTATATGGCGCAAACGTGACCATCAACGTTTCTTATATACCCCAGGCTCAGAAAAAAAATCTTAATGGTATGATAGAGTAATTATTGGCCTGAGTGTTCGAACTAACTTTATATTTAACATTAAAAATGCATGATCTTTTTAGAATGAAATAAAGATTCATTAAAATGGTATATTACAATTAATTTCCATTTCAGTAATTAGACGTTAAATGATAGTGTTTCCACAGGATGCCTTAAACTCCTCGCCTGCTGTGAGGATACAGAATATTTAAATAAAATTTGGGACATATGGTGTTAAGTGGGATGAGGTAAGCTCCATTCTCAATCGAAAGTGGGTATTATCTTTGGGATTTGACAGGAACGAATAATGACGTCATCAATTATATTTACAGAAATATACACAATTTGTTCACAGAACGTGCGGAAAAAGGTTCTGATCAACAGTTTCTACATTTACTACAATTTGAGCTATAAAATTAAGTCTGTTGTAAATTGTGAATGTTGTAGTCATGATACCCATTGGTCTTTAAAATTCGTTGAACGGTTGATTTACCCAAATTCAATTCCCAGTTAGCCTGCCGTTTAAAATTGCGTAGATTTTGTTCGAAATACTGTAACAGTCTAGCGGTATTAACATTGTTGACCCTTCGGTCAATTATTTGATTCTTCCGAACAGAAAATGCATCTTCATTTCGTCGCAAGGTCGCCTCCAATCTTGTAAAGTTTCTATGATCAGGAATGAGACGCTCTGGATACTTTTCTCGATATAACTCTATATCTCATCTTGAATTTTTTGTGACTCGCCGTAAATTAGCAAAATGTTCTGAATGAGAAAACATTTTGTAAGCACAAAAGTTATACGTTTCCCAGTAAACATATATACGTTAGAATAACGTTTATAATGCCTATACACCGTTTGAAAAAGGCGTGGCTTTTTTACGTACATCAACTTAAAAATGTCGCGGTTTTACACGTTTCTGGTAACCAAAGTACAAACGTTTAATATTAGTAAATGTGGAACGATCATTTTTAGTATTAATAAGCTTTAAGTTTTACGTTCAATAACGACATTTTATTAAGGTTTTTAACTAACGTAAATTAAACCTTGTTATTTTAATGTCCAAAAAGATGTTTTAGAGACGTGTTTTTAACGTGTTTTACAACGTTGTTTTTGGATCCTTCTGGCGGCATTGTACAGGGTGGTCCAGAATTATGTACCATAAATGCTAGATTAGATAGTACGTTAAAAAATAAGGGTATTATATATATATACTTCTTTAAATATCTATAACACTTAACTAACTATAATACTTTTATGATGAATTTCCCTTTAAGATTAAAGCGTTGTTTTGAGTGATAATTATTTTTTTGAAATACATAATTTCAAATTTAAAAAAATACTATCCAAAACTACCCCTTAAACATAAGTGATTGAATAAGTGGTAACAAACAATTAATTATCCTAATATCATATACTCACCCCATAAACTCATTATTAAAAAGTATCTGAAAGACATTTAAAAAAAATGATTTTTATTTCATCCTTCAGAGGGTTATATCTCTCTTATTATTGAATTTTGAACAAAAATTTATATAAAATAGTATCCTCATTTTTTAACGTGCCATATGCTCTAATATTTACGGTACATTCTGGACCACCCTGTATTAAATAAATAATTATCAGGGAATTAATATAATATAAATAAAATAGTTACAAAATCTTCTCTCATTTAATCTTGTTCCTATTAATAATTATTATCGATATTTCAATAGTGTGGATCGAATGTTGAACTCACTATACGCCTATAACTAAGAGTATTAGAAAATATCAATACCTATTGTTTAATTTCAAATTTGGATAGGTAACAATAAGTAATTGGTTTTAATATCAGTAATAGTTTATTAAATAAATAATAATAAGTACATAATACAAACAAAATATAAAAATACCAAAATAATATATCTTATTTATGCTACTGATTGGAACCTAAAAACAATGAAATTAGGTCTGAACAAGTTTCATATCAATAACCTCACTTACATTGGATAATATAGATTATTTAAAGAAAGTCTAAATTTTAAACATGTCTAAGTTTAATCTATTATAGTTATAAATATAATAATAATGCTAATAATAATAACAATAATAATAACCTAATATACATTTAATATGACCACGAAGTAGATAGTCAAGAAAGGAAATAAAAAAGTTTAAATCATTCTCGATCATGATTAGAAATATATCATTGTATCTTAAATTTTAGTATAAAGTAAAAAAATTACCAAGTCGTAATTGTTACACATTTTGCAAAGTAATTTAACGTAGGCATGTACGAGTACAAAATTCACACGCCTACTCTTACTTTTGTCATCGCCTTTGTAAGTATTTTGAAACATAAATAGGAAAAGTTATAGTGGAATAAATTTAGATTCCATTATATAATTATTTGTAACATGTAATGTAAAAAAAAACCTAATATTCTTATATTAATAAAATAAAATTAAATACTTATAGAAGTAGGTATACTTACCAAAATAAAATAGGGAAATATTTCACGGATCACAGTAGGTACGTACAGTGATGAATATGCAACTGACAAGTTTTTACAAAAAAGAACTCGAAATGGTATGTGTGTAACACGAGATCTTTATCTACCAATAAGATCATTAAATTCGTATAGAACGTTTAGCGACATTATAATTAACACGGCAATTCGCTTCCCTATTTCAATGAATGATTATAACGTATAATACACGTTTAAATTGTACTGTTTTTTAACACTTGTGAGGTTTATTAAAAAATAATTACTATCTAGTTATTTGTATATATAAGTACCTATATATTCTAAATGCAATATCTTTTTATTAAATTATGTTGTATAAAATTTACTGTGGATTGGTATCGTTCCGAAATATTTATTAATTGCAAAACGTTTATGATACGTTTTGTAAGCATTACTTATGCCTGTTACTCTAAAACGTTATAAACACGTTTTTGTTGAATGTCAATCTATTAATCAGTTGACACAGACGTTTTATAATGGTTTAAATAAATAAGTTTTATTTAAATATTTTTAATAACGTTCATTTAACGTGACAAAAGATTTGCCAACATTTTTTGTAAAAAAAGTACGTATTTTAAACGTTATGTTAGACCGTTACTTTTCTAACCATAAAATAATGGTTGATTTTGTAACGTAACACGAATTATCAACCAATGGTACGTTGACAATACGTTTAAATAACGTTTGTGTGTTTACTGGGGTTCGTATTGAGTAATGACAAGTATTTTGTGACATTTTATGCACTTTATACAACGAATATTAAATTATTTTCCAACGACTACTGCATCCTTGCACCGCGAATGTGATGTTTAGGTGGTATTTCTTTTGAGACTCTTTAGGACGATATTGCTTATAACTTTATTGGCGAATACCTACAGAAAATTTTCTCTGATACATGTTTATAAGAAAAAAAGAGCTTCTTAACAGGAAACAAATTTGGGTTTGTTTCAGGGAAAAATATAATTGATGATGTCATTAGTCGTTTCTGTTAAATCTCAAAGATAATACTTTCGATTGAAAATGAAGCTTACTTCATCCTATTTAACACCACGTGTCCCAAATTTTATTTATTTATTTTTTTTGTATCCTTAAAGTCAGTAGACCCATACTATCGAGTTTAAGATACCCTGTACTATACAAATTTACAAATTCTGAATGATAGAGATACCCTATAGGCAATATAATTTGCATATAAATGAAATTAATTTAAAAAAAATTTTAACATAGTTTACATACAGCGTAGTATACTTGCATGTTTAAGTAAGTTTGCTAGTCTGGAAGGACCATGTGTTTTAATAAAAAGCAGACCATTCATTAATTACAGTGATATGCCCAACTGTGTCCTGTGCCAGATTTCTTTAATAGTATATACACCACTGGGGTGTCTCAATTATATTTTTCCATGTTCGCTCTGAATTGTCCGTCTGGACAGCGTTTTGCATTCATGTAACCTCTATTTAATTTCGAATACTTTAATCATATTCACCATCTGCGTTTACTATTTTTACAAAAAAATCTCAGTGAAATAAAATGAGCCATTTCAAATATTTATTTCAATTAATAAATAAATAAATATATAAATAAATAAACCAATAGACTTAATAACAAATAGGTAACTAAATTATACTTAATCCCTTAACATGCAGTGGAGTTGTTTATACTTAATTTCATATTTTACTTAGTTTACCTAGAAATTCAACACACGAATTCCGGCACTAGAATTGAAGTAAATGTTTGTCTGCCTGGAAATATAAGAATTAAATTTATCCACAAACATTTATAGACATGTATTAGGTACATTTAATTGAAATTGCATTGCAACAAGTTAAGAAAATATTAAAATCATAGAAATTTAGGATACAATGCATACACGTTGGAGGCAGATATAAGTGTTTAAAGCATATTAATATATTAAAATTTAATCATATTTATATACTATTCTCGAAGAACGCGAATATTAAGGGCTCTGTATTCTTTTATACAAACACAAATAATTTTAGACGTTTAAGAACTGAATAATATAGAGCTTAGCGAATAACATGAATGTTAGCTCATGCCATCTGGGAATACACAAGGGTACCGAATATAAAAAGACAAAAAGCGTTGTAACCAACAAATTTTTAGGTACAGAAATCTTTCAAAATATATATATATTTTTTAAATTAACTGTAGATGGACATATTGTTTATAAGTATGTAAAAATAATTGTTAAAATATGGGGTTATATTAGCAAAATAATGTGTATCTTACATGCATTTTAAATGTTATGTTTTGAGGAGAATTTAAATAATAAAAGTAGATAAACAAAACATCAATAATTTTATATTTAATATTAGTTTTATTCTACGTATTTTATTTTTCGAGATTTCTGTATCTAAAAAACATGACAAATTTGATCATTGTACGGCGAGGAATACGGTGACCTTAAAAAAACTATTAGTAGGCCTATAATCATCTTAAAACTAATTTATTTATCAATTCATAAGAATTAGTGCAAGTAGAATGATATTCAGAATATAAGAATATAAGAAAATGGTGCCAGATAATTTTGGGGCTAAAGTGTAACTTTAGCTCAACGTTGATTCGTTTCCGAATTACAGACTAAATAGAACGTTAGGTATATTGATCTTCATAATCCAGTTCCTGAAAAATAAAATACTCTTTCCCTAAAGAAAGACATAGTCCTATCGTAAACTGACATTTTTGAAATCATATATCTCTTCCACTGTTACAGTACGCTGCTTTTTCTGTCAGTATCTTCTCGTCTAGGCTGTAATTGTCTAGTTCATGCAACCTTACGATAAATTCTTGATTCACAGAATTTAAATTATTAGATGAAACTTTCACATATGCTGGTGTTGCCCATGTTCTTAAATCTTGTCATAGCATACCATGATAGTTGCAACAATAAATGTTGAAATGGGTGTAACACTGAAATTACTAATAACATTTCTTTGAATCATGGCAACTTGATTAATTACAGAAAGAATTATTAAATATTTGATGTTTAATAAAACTTTAATAGCGATTTCCTGCTGAACGGTTACATTTATCAGCTTAAATAAAGAGTAATAATGTTTAAATTTCTATGATGTCTAACAAGAAAAAATGTTATGAATAAGACTAATTCCGAGTTTTAGGTAAAGCGCTTTCTAGCGGTGCATAATAAAACACGTCTTTGACTGGTCCAATAGAGTTTGATTTAATTAGTTTGTGTGTCAAATGAGATAATAGTCGAACTTAAGTTATTTAAAAAGAAAAATGAAAAAATGAACTTTGACAAACTGTAGCCTGCAAACAATTGACAATTCGAAAAATATTTTCATTACATAAGGCTATTATTTTAATGTATAGAATCATCCGGAGTTTCCTGACGGACTTTCAGAACACCTGTATATTACAAAGATACCTAACCAGTAGGAAGAGTATACACTGAAAATTACATAATTACTTGCACATTACTCTGTTCACTTTTTGATTAATAAAATGCATTATCATTTATCATAAGACTAAGGTAAGAAATACACCTTAGCCTTAATACAATTCTACGGCAATCAGATAAAATTATTAAGAGTATTTCTTTTGTAAATAGACAATGAATAAATCCAACTTATTTCAATTTAGTTAGTAAGCTCTTTGTTTTCGAAAAAAGATCAGGAAGCACTGATTTCACACCACTGGAACTAGATTTGCGGAATACTAGATTATCACAATCTAGTATATTGTATGAGATTTGAAACAATTCATTAATTTCAGTACAAATAACACTCTTTTCTTAAATTTCTACTTCGACAGTCCGTAACGAAGCAACGTTGGAGGAAAGTATGTTCCGCATCGTTATGTTTTAGCCTCAGAATTATCTGGTAGTAGTTGTGCAGTTAGATACACCCCTTCGGATCTCATCAAGAGCAGTGATCTTTGACGCGACACGGTAGTACAGAGGTAGAGACAGTGTGTTTCATGAACATTTTACCAATATCTATGACAGTTCGCCGCCGTCCTGATTTAGAGAGTGACTTCTGATCCAATCACAGTAGACCACTTCTCACCCTAATCCCCTATATCCTTACACCCCGAACATGTCCCGATAAATAGTTCCAGTAACGTCAATATCGCTAGCTCCAAAGCTCGTACCTTGAGTGTAATTATTAGCGGATTTATTAAGTGGAAATGCACCTACGTTAGATATGTGTGTATGTCTCGAAGACCTTTCCTTTCCACCGACTAATGTTGACTTTGTTTTTGTGACCACAGATCGAAAGCTGTTCGTGGGTATGCTCAGTAAGCAACAAACTGAAGAAGATGTCAGACAATTATTTGCGCCATTCGGAACAATAGAGGAGTGTACTATTTTAAGAGGGCCCGACGGAGCTAGCAAAGGTAAGAGAAACTTTTTCGTTTTGTTGCGGCAACACTTTAATACCGCGTCTGGAATATCAGCTTGAAGTTGAAGAATAATCCCTTACATGTCGTATATAAATAATGTGATATGATTGATCACATTCACCAAAGTTTCACATTACTTTTTTAATTTACTTATTTCCTCTTTTTCTATAAAATGCACCCTCGGTCACAACAGTAAACTCTAACGAAAGCATGTTAAAATGAAAATTATTTTAAGTATATTGTCCAATTGAAATAATGCTTGTTTTTACATTTCTATAAGAATAATCTCAAATCTCTTTACCCCTTTTCCAGTATTTCATAAAACGTCAATAGTATTTCAGAATGGTTAGTTTTGATTTCCTCGGTCTCAATAGTAAACTATACCCTATATAGAATAGTAGAACGATTTTTTTTTATTGAAATAATTGCATGGTTTAACATTTTTATAAGAATAACCTCGTCTCTTTTACCCATTTTTCAGAATTTCAGAAAACGTCAATAGTATTTCAGAATAGTTAGTTTTGATTCGCTCCGTATCAACAGTAAATTCTAATAAAAAAGTATTAAAATATGTATTTAATTGAAGTACTTGTAGGGTTTCACATTTTTATAAGAATAATCTGAAGTATATTTTACTCCTTTTCCAGTATTTAATAAAATATCAATAGTATTTCAGAATAGTTAGTTTTCATTCCTTCGGTTTCAATAGCAAACTATAACCTATAAGGTAACATGATTTTTTTAATTGAAATAATTGCTTTAACATTTTTATAAGAGTAACCTTGTCTCCTTTATCAACTTCTCAGTATTTCAGAAAATGTCAATAATATTTGAGAATAGTTAGTTTTGATTGCTCGGTCTCAACAGTAAACCCTACTCAAAAGATATTAAAATGATTTTTTTTAATTGAAGTTTCACATTTTTATAAGAATAATCTCAAGTCTATTTTACCCCTTTTCTAATATTTCAGAATAGTTAGTTTTCATTCCCTCGGTCTTAATAGTAAATTATAACCTACAAGGTAGTAAAATTACTTTTTTTTATTTAAATAATTGAATGGCTTAACATTTTTATAAGAACAACCTTGTCTCTTGTATGCACTTTTCAGTATTTCAGAACATGTCAGTAGTATTTCAAAATAGTTAGTTTTAATTGGCTCGGTCTCAACAGTAAACTCTAATCAAAAGGTATTACAATGATTTTTTTTAATTGTAGGGTTTCACATCTCTTTTACGCCTTTTCTAGTATAAATGCACCTATTATACAGGGTGTTACAGAATGATGTTAAGAAAATTTAGGAGCAGGTTATATGTTTAAAAATAAGAAAAAAGTTTATATATGGGTCCGAAAATGCCTCGTTTTCGAGATACAGGGTGTTTAAAATTTTCTTAAATATATACTCTCGTCTTAAATACTATATCTTCAATTCTCGAAAACCGATCGAGATATTGAGATGAAATTTGGTACACAACAGTGTATAGCGAAGGGCTACTTTTACGTGTATAAATTTTTTATGTACTAGCATCAGCGGCGTTCGTGCCGTTATATACTCATTTTAGCAATAATAAAATTGTACGTCACTGATTTTTGACAAATTGGTATCGCTCTCTTCGCACACTTTTTCGAATGTTCATAGATTTATTGAAATCTGTGAAATTCCTGCAAAAGGTAGCAATCTCTGTTAGATCAATTCAATCAATTTCAATAATTAAGTTTTAGATATCAGAACATAACGAGGCATTAACAGGAATATACGGACAAACATTGTTAATACTAGTGGTTAATATTGCAGACTGCAGAAATAACCCTTGTTACCAGATGTAGATTTGCATTTCAAAAAAGATCAAGTGTATTTTAGAATGTGTTAAACGTATTTAAGAAAAAATTCAAAACAAAATAGGTTTCAAAAACTATACGAACAGACAAAAACGAATTCCATTATTCCATTAATACAATTAATACATTAATCAGTTGTTTGTTTGTTGTTTACGTATGATGCTTCCTAAAATAAAAATACTCAATGATATTTAAAAAATTACAGAGGTGATTTTGATTTAATATTATTAATTCATAATTGCATACAATATTTGCCATAACTGCACCAGCATATTTAAAACATGTTACTAAATTCTGTGATTCTATGAAATAATATATAAACGCACGTTTCAGTCAAGAAAATATCAGCGCCCCATTAACGCCAAGTTCCGTTCCAAACACTTCTGTTCGACGAATGTAACTATTTTTATTGGTAATGGTTTTGTTTCATTCTACGAACTCCCATAAAATCTTTTTATTTCTGCCGTAATGGCCACATTGACCCCATAGAAAACAATACATTTTCATTATTGAACGATTAATATTTATGAGAGGGTTTTTAAAAATAGTGAAACCCCTGTGAAAGGTGTATTGTTAAAACTGTTTAACTATAAGTACGCAGACAGCTTTAAGGGCATTTTCAGTTATTCTAATCGATCGGTCATGTTTGTAGATGATGCACGTTAACAGCTATGAATTCCAGTAAATCAATATTATTTAGTAGTTTCTATATTATACAGGGTATATAAATACCTACCACATTTTCAGTATGATATATAAAACAAACAGAAAAGTCTTATGCAAGAAATTTAAAATCTTCTCTACAAACCTCACACTTTTTTGGTATTATCGGTTTCTCGTAAATAAAAATAAATTAAGCGTTGTTCATAAAAACAAAAATTGCTTTATTAAAACTAAGAAAGCATTGTTTAAAATAGAGCAGTTTAAATAGCAATTCTGTTTGTGAATTGTTAATTAATTGAATGGGCAGAAAAATATATGAAACGGAAAAAATCTTTCTCGTTTGATGAAAGAATGATATTCGATATACAAAGTTAACTGTGACTAAGTACAAATATTTTAAGAGGGGATAGAGAAAATTAAGAATTAACGGAATCACCCTTCAAAAAAATTTCAAACTTATTTATAGAGCGACAAAAAAAATGTTTTCGAAATTATATTAAATCCTTATTTAACGCCGCCAATGTGATTTGTCCGTCACACGTTTACAGAATCAGAGTGGGTAACATAGGCAACTAGCAGGACGAACGTAAAATTCCCAGTCAAGTCATAATTTAATTCCTGTCTTTATTATATATTTTAGGTATTAACAATATTGCTGTAGTTTTGTGTTTTTCTTCCATTTTTAGTGCCTTTTTTATTTTTTAAACGTTTATAGTTAATAAATAAAGAAATTTGTGTTGGGTCCAGGTACATTCCCACAATATAGTTCGCCGGTTTGGTTTTCTAGGTTATGGGACAAGACTGCCGCGGGTACATTAAAAGTTTTTTGTTATCTATTCCTTTCGTTCGATTTTGTTACAATAAATAGGTATTTTAGCTAGCTGTACCGACAGGAAGTGTGTAATATCGGTAGTGAGTGGTTATAATAAATGAAAATGTTATAGTTTTGCCAGTTTGTAACGAAATAATGAAAAACGAATGCAAAATAGTGGAGCTAACTGGATTAACTGTTACCTACCTACCTCTATCAGGTATTATTACAAATAATAAGAATGTTAATTATTGTCGTTTCTGCATTTAGAAATGCTGCAAAAATCGATCGCATGGTAGTAGTGTAGTAGATACTGTTGACAGATATAAGTTTTATCCATGGATCTAAGCCATCTCAGTCGATATACTTATCATAGGCGCCGACTTTCCATAAGAAAAGAGGGTTTTGCCCCATTTTTTAAATATTAATCTAAAATTTTGTTATAATTTTTTTATTGTTTTTTAGGCCTTCCTATTGAAATTTCTTTATAAATTTCAAGATCATAGGCGTAAAAGAAAAATTTATACTTGAAAAACAGATAAAAATATCATTTATAAACAATGAGAACAACAAGGGTTCAAGGTGGGATCCCTGTGGAATGCCTGATGTAACATTTATATAATTTGATGTACAGATTTATTGTGATCTGTCAGTTAAATATGATTTGATCCATCTAAGTAGCTATGAATCTGTTATATGACTAAACTCCTAAATTATTTTCATCGACAGAATGTATCACTGAAGTTTGGCGAAACTTATCACTTAACACCTTGTATATGTAACCCTTTTTGAGATCTTAAGTGAGGCAAATTCATTTTTATGTTTCACAAATTTCGTTTAAAATGTGTTTATCGTGAAAGCTGTCTTTGTGCGCATAGAAACAATCCATTAAAATATATGACAAAATAAACAACCAGTCCGCCACTGGTATTGAATTTTAACAAAAGTAATTTTAGTAATTTTGTATATTCGAAAGACGTTAAATATTTAATGAACAATAGAAACTCTCTAGGAACCGACGGCAAGAAGCTCCTTCGCTACATTTGTTTCGTCTTTTAAAAAACCGTTCCGTTAAGGTGATTCGCTACGGCTGAATAACGGGGCATTTCCAGTTAAGTCAAACATTCAAAGGAAAACAAAAAGTCAACGGAATTAAGACAGGTTGTAAGTTCCCGCTTAGGACTAGCATCTCAAGTTGTCGGTGTAGCTCGGGGGAGAACAAACTGTCTAAATTTAAAAGTTCTCACAACGTGCATGGTCTGACGTCTCGGGTGTGCCCTTCCCTCCTCCCTTAGGTACAGTCGTTACTATTGAGGGACACTTCAATCTTGAAATAAAGAAATATACATCAACATCGCCCCGCGCTCCCCAACTGGAGCGAACTCTAATATTAAAATCTCCTGAAAGTTCAGCTCTTTATGTTCCGGCGAAGTGGTAATTCTTTATTTAAGAAAGGCAAAGCTTTTTTGCTAAATGGGAAATATGAAAAATATGCGAAGGAATACACAAATCTGTTTCTGACTGGTCCGAATGTTATTCGGTACCTATTTGTTTAACATGAAAAGCGGATTTATCTTGAAGGTTTGACAGCTTTTGTGTCTTTGTGTTATGGAAAATAAGTTCACTTTGTTAACTTTTTCCTGTTTTAGTGTAGTCAAACTTTTCTAATGAGTTAACATCTTCCAATAAGAATGTACTATTTTTGTTTCAGCCTAGTGATTTTATTTGCAGTGATATTGCTACGATATTTGGCACAGCGCGCGCAAATAGTTAAAGTGTATTATGAAAATGCTCTAACGGTTATTGATGTGTAATATCAGACAATGGTAACTAATTGTGATTGAGACTGGATGGTATGAAATTTAGAGATTTTTGGTTTGAAAAAGAAGACACTGTGTACCCGACTGCGCATAAAAACATCACTTATTAAAGGAAATATTGTGATGTTGTTAAATAGCCGATAATAAAAAAAATTGTATTCAAAATAAACTTAAAATATCGAACTAGCGAGGCTTATTATTCCAAATTCTTTTGAACACATACCAATGGCTTGTGCAGCTTTGTTTAGCAGAACTAAAATATAGTTTTTAAAGTAAATATAAAAAAACTCTATAAAAAAATAAAATTGCAAAAATGAGTTTCAAATGAATTTCTAAATCAAAAAATACTAGTAATAAGGGAGCATTAACAGTAAAATTCAGTGGTCACTTACACGTTTTCTTTAAATCTACTTTACTTTTTTACGTAAATCGTTTTACACTATATACATTTTAGCTTTTGCAGAATAAGCGTCTATTTCTACATAGTAATATTCTTACATAGTGCTTTCGAAAAGTAACGAATAAATTCATTATCTTTGAAATTGAGAAGTTTTCGAAAAAATCCCCTGTCACGTCGATTTTGTTTTTAAAAAAGGCACTTTTTGACATACGACCCACATTTGTCACGTCATCGTTGTTCAAGATATGACGTCATTGACAATTTTTTTAAATAGCAACCCCCAATTTTGACCATGCCATTTGAAAGAGCGTATCATTCTACATACATACATCATGAAAAATTATGGTGTTACATAACAAAAATTTCAAGAAAATAATGTTTGAAGATTTTAAAATTTAATTTCCACAATACTGAAAATGATAATGATTATGTAAAAAAGCGACTAAATTAAATGTCCAAATTGTACACCGATAGCTGCCTGACAGTAGCCAAGACGATTAATAAATTCTTTTTGGACATTATCAATAACTTCAGGAGGTATACGATGTATCTCGTGACGAATTCTTACTTTTAAATCTTTTAAATTAACCGGTCTAGTAACGTATACTTTGCTTTTTAAGTATACTCGCAAGAAATAATCTAGGGGTGTCAAATCAGGCGATTTGGCTGGCCACTCAATCGGCCCCCTTCTCCCTATCCAACGATTCGGGAGCAGCTCATTTAAATAAGCACGGAAAGATGTTGCATAATGGGGAGGTGCACAGTACTACTGTGAAAATTAAATTTTAAAATCAAACATTATTTTCTTGAAATTTTCGTTATGTAGCACTAGCACCATAATTTTTCATGAAGTATGTATGTAGAATGACACGCTCTCTTTCAAATGGCATGGTAAAAATTGGGAGTTGCCATTTAAAAAAATTGTCAATGACGTCATATCTCGAAGAACGATGAAGTCACAAATATGGGTCGTATGTCAAAAAGTGACTTTTTTAAAAACAAAATCGACGTGCTTGGGAATTTTTTCGAAAACTTCTCAATTTCAAAAATAATGAATTTATTCGTTACTTTTCGAAAGCACTGTATATACATAAAGTGCAAGCTTTAAAATAATAAAATATTCAATGAGATGCTAATACTTATAACTTTTTAGGCTTCATAAAGTTCAGCTCTGTATGTTACGGCGAAGTGGTAATTCTTTATATAAGAGAAGCAAAGCTTTTTGTTAAATGGGAAATATGAAAAAATACGCGAAGGAATACACAAATCTGTTTCTGACTGGTCCGAATGTTATTCGGTACCTAGTTGTTTAACATAAAAAGCGGATTTATCTTTGAACGTTTGACGGCTTTTGTTTCCTTGTGAGTTATGGAAAATAAGTTCCCTTTGTTAACTTTTTTCCTGTTTTAGTGTAGTCAAACTTTTCTAATGAGCTAACATCTATTGGGTCTTCCATTAAGAAGATATTGCTTTGATATTTGGCACTTGTATAGCAAATTATCATGGATAATTACAAGATCGCACAGCGCGTGCAAATTGTTAAAGTGTATTATGAAAATGCTTAACTGTTATTGGCGAATAATATCTGGCAATGGTAACTAATTATTTGCGACGCTGACTGAATAATATGAACTTTAGAGATTTTTTATTTAGTATAAAAAAATGATAGTTCTAATAAGGCTACAGAAATACGCACTACTAAAATGACTGAAAAAAATGTTATGTTCAAAATAAACTAAAAATAAAAACAACGAAACTAAAAAGGCTTATGACGCCACATTCTTTTATTCTTAACCAACTGCTTCTGTAGCTTTGTCTGGCAGAACTAAAATATAATTTTTGAAGTAAATATAACAAAAACATCAACACGAATAAAATCACAAGAATGAGTTTTAATAGTTATTTATGCAACAAGTACAAAAAGTGTGCAATAAGCACTTTTTGTATGAGTTGCATACAATATTTTTTCTAAGTTGATGCAAAAACCAAAAAATGATTTATTTAGATGACATTAAGTGTAGAAAAATATGACATCGATTTCAACGTTTATGTTTGTCATAATGACAAAACGCTATAGTAGAATGACAGATGAATGCAATAAACATTTTATTGACTAGTGCAATAAAGAACCACTTTTTCCACTGAGCACTGAGCCCCCTCTAGTAATTGCATTGACATGTTAATTATCATTCAATGTGCAAAGTTCAATATGTGCCTCCATTTTTCTATATAAACTATTGAAATGTGATAAATGTCTCTTTCTATTTCATTAGTCCTGAAAAACTTTTGTACTGGAAAGGAGTATTTTTGAAAACTACCCACTATAATTTCTTTTTGAAGTTCTGCTCGTATAAACAGTCGCTAAAAAGTAGCGAAAACGGTCGCCCCATAAATTTTGTACTAAATTTTAGGTTGGTGCTTGACTTTTACGGATCCCCTAGATGGCTTAAGTACAACATTGTATAATGACAACAATAAACTATTCTCTGAGGGGCATTATAAGCTTTATTTAAGCAGAGAACCATTTAGAGCGGACAATGCCGGTGTTGTCAATGCAACGTAATGGGTTATATGGGTCGTAAAATATCAGTTAAAAATGTACTGAATGTGGAAAATGAGTAATTACACCTTGATTCCCATTTTCCGCTATAAAATAAGCACTACAAAATTCCTACCAGGAAGCTGGCTGCCGTCATTGTCGAAAGTTGTCTCCTGCTTTTGTGAAACAAAGTCTTGCCGGCATATAAGCATTCTACAATCGGAACTGAATCATTTGATATCTATAAAATAAGCACTACAAAATTCCTACCAGGAAGCTGGCTGCCGTCATTGTCGAAAGTTGTCTCCTGCTTTTGTGAAACAAAGTCTTGCCGGCATATAAGCATTCTACAATCGGAACTGAATCATTTGATATAGTTAAGTAGGTATTGTGAAATTATTTTGATTCATTTAGTAGTCTTACAGTGTACAAGATGTTTTATTTTAAAAAAGTCAAGTTTTGGTAAATTGAAGTTAACCCAACATTACGTTTTCACCACCCTGTACAAAATTGAGCAACGTTGAGGTTATAGCTGGTAAGGTCAGAACTTGTACTATCTAACGTACTTTAATTTATTCCTCTTTTCCTAAGAAACATTTTGAATGAATTTGATTATTTTATTTTATTTTAAGATTCTAATACTTATCTTAAATAGCTAAACTAGATAGGGAAGGATTATAAAAGTTTTGAGAAAATTTTTCATCAGAAATATCACTGTAATATTTTTGTATGTTTCTAGATGGTAAATAGAGATTATAGTTTTTTTATTTTTCATCTAACGGCACTACCCTTCCGTATGATCATATACTTATCTTCGATAACAGTATATATTTTTTTAAATTTGGATGAACAATTTATTTTTTCAGGTTTATAGGAACTGACATAATTGCAATATGCTGTTCTGCGTTTAATGTCTTTGGTTTAAATAATTATGTATAAAAACGATCACTCTACCCTTCCGCCGCCAGCGGATAATTTTGCAGCGCTTGATTATGAAGCGCATGTGCAAAATCATAGCCGGCCGTTCGCCCGCCGAGAAACATTTCGGCGAAAGATTGTTGGGGAGCTTGACTGCGCAACACACACTTAGGAGATTCACCGGCTCGCCGAAATATTCACCAGCGAAAGTTGCCTCGGCGCTTCATCCGGCGCGCGACTGAATACCACGGTTTAGTTTCTTATCTACCCATTGTGTTACATATTTAATTTATCAATCAGATCTGGAATCTTTTCTAATGCTTCTAAATTAGTCAGTTTTCATTACACAAAAAAGGAGAAGTCGATTGCATTGGTAACTATAGGCCTATAGCTTTATTATTTAATTTTTCTAAACTATTCGAAAAAAATTGTCACTGTCGAATTTCTAATTTCATTGTTAAACAAGATATATTATGTAGCAGTCAACATGGTTTTATACCACATTTTTACAACAAATACGGCCTCATTTTCATTAATTAATAACATTTGTCAACCCTACCGAAAAAGATAATTTCGTTTTAGTTATTTTCTTTGATTTAACGCGAGCTTTCGATTGCGTTCATAAAGATTTTATGGTTAACAAACTAAAAAAAATGGGTTTAAGGTATCCAATTGACAACTGTGTTAGTTCTTTCTTAACGGACAGGTAAATAATTCGTAACAGCATATCTCACTCTTCTAGAACTCCATTGGAGATTCCTCAAGGGAGTGTTTTATCTCATCTGAAACTTCGACTGGTTTCATTCAAGTAAATATGTGACAAACGCATTCAAAAGGATTGTTGTAAAAAATTTTTTCGGACGTTAAAATGGACTAGGTTTACAAATAACTATTTTGGGCCTCTTTTATTAGAGCAATAACAATATATCAGTTTCAACTTGTACCTTTATAAGCAAAATAGAAAAATAGTATACTATTTTATTTGTCGATGCAAAAAAAGTGGACCCCACAAAAAAAAACGCGTTCTATATAAATCGCTATTATATACAGAAATAAAAAACTTTTCGCATCCTTCGAAATTGAAAGTAAAATGAATATCGAACTGGGACCGATTCCATAAATATTGAAACTATGGAAAATTGCTATTTATGGAGTGTATACATCGCTTTTTGTACAGATTTTATAGGTAAAAAATAACGACCCAATGTATATATGAAAAAATTCGTTCGTTGTTATTTTTATCGAATTCCACGCATGAGAATATAATTAAAACATATCGAAAACAAATAAATCATTGAGAGCGAATAAGCCTACGTGCAACAAAGATCAGTTTGATGTTCGTTCCAATAAATTTGTTTGTAACAGTTTGAAATATAACGAAACGTTTACACATTTAACTTAAAAATACTTCACGATGTATATCATTTCAAAAGCTTTACTGCTTTTGCTTGTGGCAAGGGAATTTATTTTTCAATTTCTTTTTCTATGAGAAGCATTAAATATTTAACTAATATCAGTCACAAATAAATACTTCTAGACAATATCATCGTAAGAGGTTTCTGATTATGAAATCAGAAAAAGTGGATTAATATCCGTCCTGTATGTATATGGAACAAATAGAATATAAAATAAACATGACCTGACGAAATAATACCTGCTTTATATTTATTAATATTGTAAGAAATAAATTCATTAATAAATTGAGGTGTATATACAAGGTGTAAACAAATAAGGTGGGTCTTTCATACACTCTAAAAAAAATAATTACACATTTTATCACAAAAGAACATAATACTGTGTATATGGAGATCCATACGGGATTGTGTATATAGCAGTATATTTAATGTTTAACACAATCCACTGTGTTAATGTAACATTTCAGTGTTATTTGTATCATTAAAGCTGTAGGCTCTAAATATTAACATGTTAATTTTGTTGGTAAATTATAGGTATATGGAAACTGACCTATGTTTTTAGTTTGGTAAATATATTCTTGTTTGCTTTCGAAATAATTTTTAATAAATATAAATTATGTAAATACCTTTACTTTGACTTTTTCTAGAAGTTTCCCCAGTCATCGAGAATGCATCAAATATGGTCTGGAATGTTCTAGAAAACCTCAAAAAAGACGAACTAAAAAAATTATAAATTCAATAGGAAACAGGAACATAAAAAATAAACTAAAAAATTATAGTATTTTCAACTTTATGTATGGTGGTATAGTAAATAAAAATTATTTTATTTTTTATGATTTTATTAAAAATATATAATTCAGTTCAAATAAACAACAACCTTGTTTTCTAACAAAATTGGCTTATAAACCAATAAAGTCCTAGTAAATCATAAACAACGAAACAACAAATTATAAACAAAGATCATTTCCTTTCTCTAAAGTTACAATAAAATCACAATACAGAATAATCTAAAACGTCAGAGAACTTAGTTTTAGCTTTATCACGTCAAAGTGAACTAATAGTTATAGTCCTAATTAGTGATAGCTAGATATTTATTATAGTTAGGTGAGTACTTGCTATTTTTTTTTTATCAAACCTCAATCTTAATTAAAAGGTTCTCCATTTGAACACAGCGATCGAGAGGTAACAGAACACAACAACGCTACACGACTAACATGGCGTGGTGACGTGTATTGGAACAGCTGATATACAGCACCTGCGCAGTTGTGCTCAACCGGTCACTATTAGGGATATAGAACACAGAGGTGTGTTAAGTTTACACAAAATGGTGTACTTTTAACACAGCACTTGTAAATATTACACAAATTCAGTATACTTTGTTATAATACTAGTAATATTAACACATTTTCTGTAAAACGTATAAAAAAGCCATGGTGTGTAAAACTGTTAACGAGGAAATTTTACTCATCTTCTTTACAGTGTATAAAAAAAATCTTATTTGAACATCTCCTGTGAAGATACAACTTCTTAAAGATGGCCCAACAAAATAATTTTTATTTCTTTCTGGAAACCAAAAAAATGACAGAAATGAAATTAAGTAAACTTCTCTGTTATTGAGAAAGCCCTCAGTAAAAAAATTTGTTAAGTTTCCCCAAGACTGATTTCATACGTAACTTTCTTGTTATTATTACCTTACCACTTAATCAATTTCATGGCATGATTGGCATAGGATAGACGATCGAACTGCAATTTTTACAGTAAGTAGCTGTCACTTTGATATTTTGTAATGACTACTTAATTGATCTTAGTGATGCTACAGTTATTATTATTTGCTGATACATTGTAATCGTTTTGACAACATCTAATATGATTTCTATTAGTTTTTTATAATTTATTTGCTTTTTCGCATATTTAATAAAATTAAGCTACATTAATAATCACAATTAAGTTCTCATTACAAAATATCAACGTGACAATCGCCTATTAGATAAATTTCAGTTCGATTAAATTCCTAGCAATGCCAATAATGCCATTTAATTGATTTTAAATAAATTTCTTGCTCTGAAATCGTAAATTTTACGAAAAAATTACAAGAGACCTTTTATGTTTAGAATGAATCAGGCTATTTAAAATAAATTTTTAAATGATAAGGTAGCAATAATAGAAAAAAATACGTATGAAACAAATTTTTCTACCTCTTGAGAGTGTAGGAGAAAATCAACGAAATAATATAATAAAAATTGTGAATATCTATAAGAGAAATTACGGCTGTGAAAATAATAAAGTAAAACTTACAGTGAAATAGAAAGGGAAGGCTCTTAAATAAACAAATATTTTATATTTAAACTCGGTATTCAGCAATCGCAACAAATGGTCTATATTGTGAAATAAATAATATTTCTCAACTAAGATTGGCGTAATCATGGGGTTTCTATAATATCTGTACGGAAAAAATATGTTTTACCATCGGAGTTTAGAGGGTTTAAATCCCAACAAAACCCCATAGTCAAGCTACAGGCTTTAGCTGAGAAAAGTCTTAAATATTAACCTTTTATTACAGTTACTGTGTACCAAGAGTTTGAACAAAAAATGTTAGATAACAAAGAAGGTATAATTAATTTTTTTAAAGTTGAACGTCTTGTATCACGGCCGCTAACGCAAAAAAGAGGACACTCTATATAAATTATAAAAACACTTTGGAAGCCTCATATTTCGGCCGAATGAAAAGCTAACTAAAAGTTAGTTATTTTACACGAGCAAATAACAACCCTGTTATCGTGGAAATTAGCGAGTGCGCCCCTGAAAACGCGATATGAAACCTAAATAGCGTGTTACAGCTTTCGCCCTCCAGTAATTAGGAATTGAGAACAAAGTGTGAGTAGAGGGCAGGCGAGTAGCGAGAGAGTGGCGGGTGGCTGGGGAGGGCTCAGCCCTCCGAAACGCAGGTCCGGACCAACATGCAGTGTCAGGACGATAATAATTTTAATAATTTAATGGGTAGTATTTTTGATTATCAGTTAAAATAAAAGTTCTTAACTAGCACTTGTGGGACTTTTCAGAACCGTTTAAATTAATATTGGGTTATATAAATAGGTGTATAATAATATCTATTAGTTCAATCTTCAAATTACATCGTTTATTTGTTCATAGGTATTTCAAATATTGTATGGGAATGGCAAAATAAAAGTTCACCTGCTGGTTTTTTAATATTATAAAAAACGTAGTTGAGGAATTGTATAGATATGTAGCAAATTAAGCAATTAATAACTTATTGGAAAACGGCAAAGAATATGTATGTGAATATATTACTGCCATACAAAATAAACGTATAAATTTACTTGCAGAAAAACAAATCTTTAATTACCTTTTCTTAAAATATGGCAATATAATATGAATACGTTTGATGTCAAATGAAAGAAATTGCAAACTGCAGAACGAGTAATCCTAACCTAACTAAATCTTGTAATTTCTCAAAAGTACAAAGATGAAAGTAATAAGGACATTGGTATAATTTTACTCTAAGGTAGATGCATTTCGGTTAAATTATGTCAAAGTTACTGCTCTTAAATGCAATCTAATCTACTGACGAGCTTAAGTAGATGTCTAGTAAACTTTTCTGAAACTGGATTTTTCTTGATAGATGGTATAGATACTGCCATAGATAATAATAACCGAAAAGTTTTAAAAATTTTTTACAATGTTTATCTCTATGTCTGCAAAGAATTAGAAAATTATTTTTGAAAATATGTGCGTTAATAGTTTGTAATAATTGTACGGAAATAAAACTTCTCCAACTAATATCAAAATTAATACACTTATTCCAACGCTAGCCTAGTTTTACTATTCCTCAAGTGTAGTAATTCTTTGTTTAGTAGTAATTTATTCTTGTGATAAGATTATATATTCTTCATTTAAGAATAAAAAATACTTGAAATCAATAAAACTGCTATAGTTAATATGACATAAGTTATGTTTACTTAAGAATTGTTTTGTTTTATTTAGATAATATGAATTACTTGAGTTAACAGTTGTTGTTCTCAAAATGTTATGTCGGTTTTATTTAACTTAAACGTATTACTCCAAATATTTGAAATAACATATAATTTTGAATAAGCAAATAATAAAATTGCAGTCAGAACATATGAAACTGAAGTACATAATTAGTATTTCGGTATTCTTGCTATATAGTATTCATTTCTAGACTACTACTCGATCCACCTTATATAAATAATTAAACACTACTCACCCAGTAGTATTTAATTTATTTATATAAGGTAAATATAACGAAAGAAAGACATTCATCGGATACATCAGACATATACCACTTTTGAGTTTATTGAGTATATGAGCTCTCCTGAAGATGCCATATGAGTCGAGGCAACCGACAGAAGAGAACCTGAGTAAACGTGATGCAACATGTAACTATATCTTGTGGCCACATGCACACTCAACTTTAATACAATTTCTAGTAAATACTACTACAATAGTTGTGTCTCTATAGTTTTGATAATCACCATAAGTGTTGTATATCATCTATAAATATTATTATTTTGCGCTATAGCCGCATTTTAAACTCTACATTATAACATTTATTGCAAAATATACATTAATCGTGCAAATCTATAAACTTATAATTTAAGGAAAAATAATCTATTCAATAACTAATAATATTTTATTCGTATTTTGACAAAACATTATTCTTTAAGTAAATCTTAAATTTAAAAGTATAAGAATTATTAGATGTCGAGAATATGTAAATATTTATATCAAATATACTTGATTACTGAATTATTACATATACACTTGTAGAAAGTTTAATTAAATATGTTATACTTCAATATAGAATAGATTTTTTTCTATGTCTAATTTTAATACTTTGTAGTAATACCATGTATTTATTAATATCCGTGACACAAGCATCGTCTCACATTTTTTGTATGTTTTTGTAAAGTTTGCACAAATATTGAATACGCAGTCGTTATTTAAGGACAACAAAATATTTCATATCGAAGTATGACGTTGGATGACGTAGTTTGTACGGTGTGAAATATAATAAACAAAAAAATAAATCATTGTTCTATTTTATATTTAGGTACGTAATATTTTATATAAAATTTCAATTATGCAAACGACCCTATCATATTCTCATCGGAAGCCGTGGTAATTGAAACCTAGATACGCCCCTGTTCGAGCGGCCCCACCGCCACTGTTCTAGCTCCAGGCCACGGTGTTGTTAACGCATTCCGAAATGCAAATTAGTCTGTTCTGAGGGGTGCTTATATTAAATTTTTGGTCTGTTCTAGTCTTCTCGTATGCAACGCAGAAATTACTTATTCAAATAGCATTCAAATTTATTAAATATACCCATATTCACTGTCTGCGATGATTTACGCAAACGTATTTTATCCTACCTTCACTTTATCTTACATAACTTTAACATGCCACAATATTTTATAAGTGAAATTTATTGCTTTCTTCGAGTTGCGCCGGCAGATGAATTAAATGGACCTGAAAGTTAGTTAGTGGATCCATCCGTTTTTGCCGAGGGTTACCTTCGTTCATTATTCATAAAAAACCGTACGCTACTGCGTGTTATATACATTTTCCCGAAACTTTTCCAATAACAGTAGAGAAATCAGTTTTAAGTTCGAATACAATATTTGCTATCGATTGTGAACCCTTATTAAAATAATATACTGAAAAAAAATCTGCATTTAACTTTGCATTCAGTTCCGGCCGGCATTAGATTATAAAAGATCATTGACAAAGGCTACTTGCCGGTCATCAATTTTTATTGATAATAGTGGTAAAACATTTGAAACAATGTACTATATGTACACTGTAAAAAATAATTACAGTTAAAATAGATGGCAATTTATTTACCACTCATTATTGCTGTAATTTTCTTATCGATTGTGACTTTACAAATAAAATGTAAAATTACGTTGTAAATTTATTTTATGGTGTAATTTTAGGTTTTGAAATTGTAATATTACTTTGTGATTTTACAATACAAAAAGTATTTTTACAATGTAACTTCCACAATTACTTATAAAATTACAAAGTAACTTTACAGGCAGTTGTATAGTTACATTGTAATAATACATTTTATATTATGACTACAATGTATTTTTTTTTTTATTTATTGTACAGGATGGTCCAATTTGGGCACTTAGGTATAGAAGGTTTCTTCTATTTTCCGAAAGAACAGAAAAAAATAGCCAAGATATTTAGAGCTTAATTTCTGAGAAAAGTTGAATAGCGAGAATCACATTTTGATATTTTGATTTGTTTAAGAAATTCCTACTTGATATTTTTAAATTTTGGTCGTTTTCTGTGGTAACTTTTCTACTTATCATATTAATATTTATACATTGTAAAGACATTTGTTTTCTATGTGTTGAGGAATATTTTTTTTATAACTTCTAGTTTTCCGCTGCTATATGTTTTAATGAAACATCATACGTATGTAACATGGGGCATCATAGAAAAGGCCTAAAATTAAAAAAATGCTATATAAAAACTAATCAAGATATCGAAATGAAATTTTCGTTATTCAATTTTTCTCAAAAATATTGCCGTGACATTTGGACTATCTTTTCGGAGAATAAAAGAAACGTCTTAAAAGTGTCGAAACTGACCTAACTCGTACACAGGACATCTTGTTTACAACATTCGAATTCACTAACAGTGCTTTAACATACCTAGATCCCTAAAAAAATCTGAATAGCAATTCATTTATAACTAATAGATTAATATGCCTACATGAGAAAAATTTAAATATCGTAAGGAATTAACGATTGTTACTTACCTTAAGTAACATATCAGGCTTTTCCGTGAGTTTCTCAATAGCATCACTGCATCAGAATGTTATTTCAAAAGAAAAATATACTCATATTAAGTAACCTAAGTAACATGAATGTCAATTGCTTCTAATGTTAACAAATACACATAATAGTAATATTGAATTTTTGATATGATATCCCCAGTGAAGTCAAACATATTCGAACCAATAGATTTGTGTTCTATATGCTTTTCAGATGTATATACAAAAAATTAAGTACTTTGGAATTTATGACGCATTTAGTTGAAAATAATACTTATTTCTATTATAGCCTCGATGTATACCTTAAAATCAGCAGAATAATCCTTTTTAAATTTATAATTAAAATTTTTGGACAAATTGTGTAAAAAACATTTGTTACACAAAACCGTACTTTTCCTAACTGATTATATAAATAGCTATTTTGTACTCCGATTACGGCTCAGTTAGCTAATTAGTAGTTACAGCTTTATTATATCTTATATCTAAGTGCCCTTTGCTTATTTTTTAGCTTATAAATACATGTACATACAGGTACTGAAGTAATAAAATATTATGGTTTTACAGCAATTTTTTATTAAAATTTGGTACCTACACATTTAGGTTATTTGTACAAAAAAGAACACTTAACTTTATACAAGACATATAACAATGTAAAAATATATTCGTAGAACTAAACTAAACATTTTATAATATTCAAACGAAATCTATGATCTTATACTAACTATTAAAAAGTAATATTAATTATATAAATGTGCATAGAGAATAAGTAGATACCCAGAACTGAAATCATGCTAATCCTCTCCTGTTCATCAAATATGTATAAAATATAATATAATAGAAAATATATAATAGAAAATATTATATTTTTATATATTATGTAAGATGAACAAAACAACAGTGGGGTACCCAATTTTTGTAGATGCAATGTTTCTTTGTTTCAATAATTATGTATAACTTACATACTTATTAGTTCTTAATCTCATTGAGGTTATGTTTAAACAAGCACTAGACAAAACTATTTATAGTACTAAAAACACTCACTTATCACTTTAGATATGTTTATATTGCTAGTCACTACTCACTAAATTAATTATGTAAGTACCTAGGTCCTAGGTACACGCTGCATTCATCGAAATGAAGCAAGAATAATGAGGCGTCACCACCCAACGCTCTCAACGGTTAAGTTAGGTTAGCGCGTTTTAAACCTTCACATACACATTAGGCATATTTTTACAGTCAATTATATAGCAAATTTGGTATTTTCAGTAATTTTACAGTGTAAAAATGGATTTCACATTGTTAATTGTAAATGTATTACAATATATTCTATAAAAGTACAAATTATATTATAATTACATAGGAAGTTTACGGTTTTATTGTATATTGGCAGTTTTCTTGTAAAATTACAAGTGTCAGTGTAATATCATCATTATTTTTAGAATTATTTTAAGACAATTATAAGGATATTCTTACAAAGTAAATTTGTAAAGTTACTGACCTTTTTTTCAGTGTACTCAAATTTTTTAAAATAATGTTATAAAAGAAATTTTGTAAAAAATATGATAAAAGGTACTTGACAAACATCTTTTACAGTCTAATGCCAGCCTTAAATAATATTTTATAACTATTATTTGTAACAATGCAAATTCCACAGATTTGAGCAAAGGTTCTTATTCTGTAAAATAAATATTACTTTACTAAAAGCGTAATGGTTTTTAACTGTGGAATCGAAAATCGTTACTACATCCACATCGCACATCCATGTATTTGTGCAAACCAAACGATGTTTCCATACAGTATCACTCCATTGAGAAGAAAGAAATGTATTTGCAAATAGAACAATTTTGCATCCACACATCATAAGATCCACACAATTTAACTACAATGTGCTGATTTATCTAAAGATAAACAATAATATAATCAAATTGTGCACATATCGATTTTTAATTGCATAGTTACGATGTGTATAACCAGTTTAAGGACGTCGTATTCTTGAAATAATATTTTTTACAAATACAAGTGATTTAAGTTATTTAAGAACTGAAAGCGGTCTAACCAACATACTTTTCGGTACAGAAATCTTTCAAAATACGCATTTTTTTAAAATTCAACTGTAGATGTAAATATTGTTATAACATATACATACCTGCATATAAGATTGTTCATTATTTGTTTATAAGTATGTGAACATGATTGTTAAAATATATTTGTGGAGAATTTAAATAGTAAGAGTGGATAAATAAAACATCAATAATTTTATTTTCGATGTTACTTTTGCTCTACGTGTTTAATTTTTCGAGATTTCTGTACCTAAATAACACCACAAATTTGATCATATTATGGCGAGAAATACGGCGACCTTAAGTACAATTAAATAAGTACAGTCTTTTCAATGTTTTATTTTAGTTAAATAGGGCACAAATAAAAAGTTTTGATATCTCATGTTGTATCTAATTTCATTGAAATTTTTACATTTTCCTGAGTGTATTAGAAGATATTTTTTGAACTAATTAGAAATATGGAATATATCGCGCTTCTCCATGTTTGAAAGGATGTTTGCTACTATTATGATCACAAAATCCACAAACAGCTATATATTTAGTAACTATTATTTGACATATTAGTTTAATGTTTTGTTTCATAGATACATTTAATTTATCATCTAAATTTTAGCTTGCAATATATATCTCCAACGGGTAATAATCGAATTGCAGGATAAGAAAATATATATATATATATATCATAAAACATATGTATAAAATTTTATTAAAACAAAAACAACAAAAACCTAGTAATACAATTGGAAATATACATAAAAGATGTACAGGAATATTATTTAAATAACAATCTAAGGGACCGATTATATTGGAATTCTGTTTTTTAATAAGTTACCCCAAAATGTACGGACTTTGCACTCAAGGTTATTTAAAGCAACCATTAAACATTTTTTTGCAAACATGCTTTTTATAGTTTTGACGAATATTTTAATAGTAATTTTGACGATTTTTCAACAATGTTTAGCTCTAATATTTTATAATTGATTTTATAATCTGTTATTCTGAATTTTTATATTTTTCTTCTCTTCAACATCTTTGTACTTTTACATATTTTAATTAATTTAATTACCTACTATATTTGTTAGTATGTTCTAACATTTTGCTTTATGTTCTTAGTGTGTCTAGATTTATTGAATTTTTTCCTCATTTGTATTAGCTCCTATTTATTTTGTTCCTGCTTTTGACGTGTGTAAACACCTGGGTGTAGATGGCACGAAAATGAAATAAATAAATAAAAAATAAATAAAAGTGATAATAACCATACCAAAATAAGTTAACAATAAAATTAAATATGTATATTGCCTTCTGAATTCTTAATATGATAATACTAATGATCTAACTTCAATGTAATTAGTAAACATTTGACAACAAAGGAGGTCATATCATACAGGGTGTTTTAATGGGAAATGTACATAGTAATAGTGAATGCAGGACATTTAGAAAGTCTAAAAAAAACCTTTTGTTGAAGGGTCTAACCATTGTTATTATTGAGATACAGAACGATTTAAAGATTTTGGATATTTTTTTAAATTACCATAAAATGCGAATCACTATGTATAATTAAGTGAGATTCGGTAGTAATTCTACTTACACAATCCATTAAAGTAAAACGAATTCCATACATACCTTTCATTTTAACTGTAATAATCAACAGGTGTGATGTGGTGATCTTAAAGGCCATACAAGAGATCCTCCCAGATCTATGCAAATGTCTGGAAAATTGTTATTCACATTTCTCTCCAAATAGGATGGTAGTGTAGTTTTTAATTGTTACACTTTTTGTTTTGTATAGCTATGGACTGTATTTGTTTAAGGGTATGGCGTTAATTTAAATAAAGATTTAATAACGTAACTTTTATTGCCGCTCTCAGGCGGCCATTGCATTACAATACTCGAACAATAACGAATCCCCTCTACTTCCTACTATAAATTCGCCTCTCGCCGTTAGGTGGCGGCACACAGGCTGGGCGTTTTCAATTTAACTAAATAGAGAACTCAATCAAATGGGCATTTCATGCATGTACTAAACAGGTAGTTTTACGTATAAAATAAGAATTAATTGTGAATTATATGATAAAAGGTTTACTAGTTTTTACTTAAAAAAATCTCTCACAGACAGATATTTGATCGAACAATTAAACATGAACACTTACATGCGCAACTATAACAAATTCACCATAAATTCTACTATTTCTGCTCTACTAAAAAGCGTGAACAGATTTTTCAAAATCCTCTACATACGGGGATGTTAATGCGAATAAGCAAAATAAAAAAATGCCATCAGACCTACATTTCTGTTTCGCATATGACGTTACAACCTACAAAAAATCATTTGATTATACAAGGTGATTCAAAATTTACCTTAAAAAAATTTTTTAATGTTCAGGGGACTCTTACAAATGCAATTTTGTAAAAAAAAATCAAAAAGCAAAAAGCATGCAATCGGTGACCGGACAGAAAATGGAAAGAAATAAACGGAAATAAATAATATTTTACATAGCAAATTCAACTGCTCTTGCCGCTATTGTTATTTAATTATTATTAGAATTAATTTGTGGCTTTAATTAATAAAATAGTTTGATATAACCTGATGTTACAACAAAATTTTGGGCTCATTCTACCTACTTTCTACAACTAACACAAATGTTTCTGCTTCTTGTCTGTTTTGAACTCGTAAGTTATTGGCAGTAACTATGATACGTAAATCATCAATAGTATCTATCCACTTCGCTGCGATACACTACATTATTTAAATATCCTCACAAAAATTCCAAATGATTTAGAGTTAGAGAGTTTGTGGCGACCATGGTACCGGTCCTCCTCGTCCAATCCCTTGGTATTAATGCTTGGACACGCTGTAGTCTCGTGTATGATACGCGGCACTGCTGCAATACGCCGTGGATGCCCTAGACCTCTATCTCTTCGGTTTCAAATTTCCCTCGCGTTGCACTACACTTGCACTCACTGCACACCGCGGTAAAAGTAGCTTCATTCGACACATTTTTACCGCTGCTAAAGCATTTTCACATCGCCATAAATTAGAACGATATCTATCAACTCCGAGGGGTCTCTTTTGTGAAGAATTTATTTTCAATTTAATTTAATATTTTTTTATATCGCGAGTATTTTATGTAAAGCAAACTGAGGAGGTAAAAAATGTCGGACATCAAAAAAGTAGTAAAATATAGTAACGACAAATTTTACAGAGGACACTTTTAGAAGTTACCTGAAGCCATAATAAGTAATATTATGCGGGGCACCCCTTTTCTCTGCGGAGTCCTTTAGCCCTGGATTCATATTCCCAGTATCTTGCTAAAATTTTATGGGTAATATAATTAATTTAACAATCACAATTTTAATGAAGTACCTATACTTAAGTAGCCATAAACGCCGTAAGGTAATTCCTTGACGCTGAAATTTTAATGTTCCAGTGATAATATTAGATAGCACTTCAGTGCGCAGACGGGCAATATCTCCCGCTTTATATTACACACAGCCAGGCAACAGGTCAAGATTTGTAACATTTGTAATATTTTAATAATGAAGCCGCGACTTTTCATATTCCTCGGAACATTTTTTAAATTGCATCCGCAGCGACGGGGAATGAGTTTCAAACAAAGCAATAAATAAAAATTTTATATTCCTTTAAAAATGGGTTTTGGGAGCAGGCGAAGCATGCAATTACGTTCGTGTTCTATCTCGTTCCCGAGTACTTGTGTATATCTAAATTAATGTTGACAGTAATAGAGTAGCTGTGCATTCGAGTTCGCGAAGGAAAGATGAAAGTAAACCTGGATGTTTCCGAAATAAAACAAACAAATCATATTTGCTTGAACAATATTCCGCAGACTAATAAAGTTTAAATATTGATACTGACTCGTAATTAACAACAGGAATCCCTGCAAGGCACCACTTAATAAATCCTGCTACAAGACTAATTAATATTGTTGTATTAGACGAAATAAACATTAATTTCCACCCCAAAAATACAGGCTTCTTCCTCTGCTCCTCAGAATCAATATATACAGGTGTACCGAAAGCACACTCACCAGTGATTTAGAATAAGCTTCGATGGAATACACAGTTTTGTGATTAAATTTCAAGACATCAAAAATCAAAAAAAAAATCTTAAAGTTTTTATAATATTCTTAACTGTGATAGTCTCTGACGTTTTTTCTTTCAAGTCCATAGCGCCAACATGGTTATTGTTGTGCGTTATGTTTTGTCTTTAGTGGACTAACTAATACAATATAATGTTTAAATAAAACTCTGGATAATTTGATCCACACCATTTAATTGTTACAAATCCACTGTCTATGAAAAATACGCTAAGCAGTGTGCGATAGCGCTCGTATAAAAACTACTTTTTTACTACTTACAATCCTACTATTTCCAAAATAAACATTTATTTATATTGATTTATATATACATATATAATATTGTGTGAAATGGGCCAGTCCATACATATCAGTTTTTCCAACAACACATCCCATGTTCAAGAGAAATTAAACTACCTAAATATGCGCTGAAAGTAAAACTGAGGATAAAACTTATCATATTTCATTAAAACGGATGAAACTGAAAACATTCCTTTCAAATATATGACATATATATCATCTAATATAAAAAGTATAATTTCATCAATAATTACTTTTGATTAACATCATAAGTGTATTGTGAAGCAAACTGTTCATAAAAAATAATTAAATGAAAAAATTATATAGAGTGTGTCACCACGAACGGATCTAGTTCTTTATTTGGCATTTTTTCAAAAATATTAATTCTTTCAAAAAAGTTTTGCGAACTTGCTTACTTGTTATTCAATTGTTTCGGCAGATTATACATACTTATAAACAATTTTGACAATGTGAGGTATCAATTTAGTCATAAGCGTCGCACGTAGGATCAAAAAAGGAGAAGTTTTTCAGAAAATGACATTAGACATTTTTTTAGGAAATTATTTTTACGAATTATTATACAGCTTAAATAGAATCCCCTCTGTACCAAATTTGACAGCCTACTTTAAACTTTTTTTATATATACAGGGAGTTCCGTAAAGAATGCGCCAAAAAGCAAAGTTAGATTCTAGACGTCAAAATATTAGGATTCCACCAAACATGCTTTAATAAAATGTCGCTCCTCTTGGATATACAGGGTGTCAATTTTTTTTTTTATTTTTATATTTATTTAATAATTACTGTAATTATTATAGAAAATATAGAAAATTTTGGTACTGGGGCTCTTGTCGTTTTTGCGACAGCTGCTAGAAGATGCTAGTTACGCGTGACTGGTGTTATTTTTAGCTAAAAATTTGTTATGGAACGTCCTAGCAAAATTTAGAGTAACGCATTTGATAGACCGATTATTTTTACGAAGAAAAGGTATATTGATTTGAAGCCGATAGAATGAGCCGTTTTCGAGATATTCGTCTCGATTTCATTATTTATCATTTATTGGCAGTGCATGTCATCGGCGCCTTCGCCATTTTCGATGATTCATACTGGATAAAAGGACATTAACAAAAGTTGAAAACAGTTAAAATTATAATAATTGCATAACATTCTAAATGTTAGTACTAAAACACTCCTTTTCATAGATACTAACTTTATTTAGTAGGGTGATTCACAGCTTTAGTACCTATTAACGGGTTTGCCATAGTGTTTACATTAGTTTTTCATTTGTCAAAAATTACACGTGAATAGCAACATGGAGGATACCATTTTAATTTATAAGACAAAAGACTTTAGCAGCACCTCGTCTATACGTAAACTGATTTCTCGGCAACTTGTAAACGGACAAGAACCAGAGACATATATGTTAGTTTATAGAAACTGAGTAAAATGGCCCCAAATGTATTTAAACATCTGTGAACAAAATTTTAAGCAGTACTTGTAACATCGGGTTGTAACAAGATTTTATTTATTTGTTTCCTTGTGAAATTCTTTAAATTTTTTGTCTATTTTTTAATACAGTTTGCCGCCGGTGCCGGTCACCGACTGCATACTATACCTTGCACAAGGTTGCGCAAGGTCAGATTTTACAGTGGACCAGTTTCCAGTGACGTACAGAAGTGTATTTTTAAATCATTTTCGAACTGCCCTTCTTATTTTTTTTCAAATTGTATTTGCAAGAGTGTCCTATTCAATTTTTTTATTTTTTTGGATAAGTTTTGAGTCACTCTGTATATATTATTTAACGCAACGCTATGTTCAGCTGTTTATTTAAAGTTTTTAAAAAAATCTGAAAATTGTCTACAATTTTTGTATCTGTAAATATTTCTTGAAAATTTTAATGACGGTATCTCGACAACCACAATACAGAGTTAACTATGACTAAGCACAAAAATTTTAAGCACGTGCTCAGAAATACCTAAAAGACAATACAAAAATTATTCCAGAATTTTAGCTCAATATTTAAAAAATGGGGCAAAACCCTCTTTTCCTACGGAAAGTCGACGCCTATGATAAGTATTTATAACTACTGAGATGGCTTAGATCCATAAATAAATTTACATCTGTCAACAATATATCTACGGTCGTTTTTTGCAGCATTTCAAAATACAGAAACGACAAAAACTAACATTCTTATTAGTAATAATACTTGTACCTGATAGATAGGTAGATAACAGTTAATCCACTTAGCTCCATACTATTTTGCATTTGCTTTTCATTATTTCGCTACAAACTGGCAAAACTACAACATATTAATTCATTATAACCACTCGCTACTGATAAAACACACTTCCCGTAGGTACAGCAAGATAAAATGCCTATTTATTATAACAAAATCGAATGAAATGAATAGAAAACTTTTAATGTACCCGCGGCAGTCCTATCCCATAACCTAGAAAACCAAACCGGCGAAAGTATTTGCACCCAGCACAAATTTCTTTATTTAATAACTATGAAATGTTCAAAAATTAAAAAGGCACTAAAAAATGAAGAGGAACACAACTATGAAATGTTCAAAAATTAAAAAGGCACTACAAAATGAAGAGGAACACAAAACTACAACGTAAACACTTGGTAAACACAGGAATGAAATTATATCATGACTGGAAATTTTACAGTCGTGTTGCCTACATTACCTACTCTGATTTTGTAAACGTGTGGCGGACAAGTCGCATAGGCGGCGTTAAATAAGGATTTAATATAATTTTGGAAAAAAATTATTTTCGCCTTATAAATAAGTTTGGAATTTTCTTTATCCGCTCTTAAAATATTTGTACTTAGTCATAGTTAACCCTGTATAATGATGATGATCCTGTATAGCTTCAGAAATATCTCATTTATGTAATAATTTTTATAATACTTCCTTGTTTAAATAACATGCTTACACAGAACCTCTGTGACTAAAATTTGCATGTATCATTTTTTATTAAAGTTACGCTTTTCACAAAATTACAATAAAAATTTAACACATACTTAAATATGCAGATTGCATATCAATTTTGAATTAGTTTGCCGCACTTTGCATAACTACAACATATACAATACATGCTGTATGCGTATCTCCACCATTTCACCACAAATCTGCACAAATTAGTGGAACTTCTAAAGCGACCATTATATGGCATTATATTTAAACTATTGCTTTTACGCGCTGTAACTCTTGTCAGTGACAAAAAATTAGTTCCAATCACGCTTATTGTCATGCAAAGTGGCCTTTTATCATCAGTTTTCAATTACCAGTGCGCCTATTAAATGAACAAGAAAAAATGCAGGTGTTAAACAAGTCGTGACATCATAATCAGAAAAATAGATTACTGTGTGTACTCCTGTTTAATTTCTATATACTGAACCGTTTTAAGAATAAAATAATTTATTATTATTAAACAAGAGTATTTTCTCTTTATAGTTTACAAATATGTATTTTTGTATTAAATAGAGTAAATAACTTGAGGATTCAACTATAATACCTAAATTAATATCCTAGGTCTAAACAAACATAATATGTACCTAGACAAGTCTGAGCTGATTGCTGTGTCCTTAATTTAGACTTCTCGATGTTTCGAGAGATATACTGGTCTTTCCTTTAGAAGGAAATAACAATATCTGTACCCATCATTATAATCACGAGGATTAGCCTAAAAGTCGAAGACTTGTGCGGGAGAGGGGGTGGGATATTTATTATTAAGAAGGCCGCATTTGCGCCCAGGAACCACCATTCAGTGTTGGAATAAGGGAAACCTGGAAAACCTCATTAATTAGAGGGGGTGCTCAAACGTAGACTAGTATCAATGTCTCACATTGACCCAAGCTAACATTCTTCCACCCTAACATACCCCCAGAGAGAATGCCAATGCTCTCCGCGAGTGTAGATGATCTACGGTCTACCGGCCACGAGATTCGATCCCACAACGCAGATTAAATCCTCAGTCAGGACTTATGTGCTTTGATCTGCGACATTTCTGTACATAATTAAAGTCACTTATGAATCCTTGATTATGGAAATTATCTCTATTTTTCTGTCACCAGTCTATAAAGTTTTGGCCAGGATTGTCACTAGAATCTTAGTTTTATTCAATTCTAAGTTGTATTTCATTGTAATTTCTTGGTGGTACTTACTTGTAACTTCCTTATCGTGCTAAAATGTCTCAGTTTATCCTATGAATATATTGTCTCATGAAGATATCGTATCTGTATACAGATCTTTGCTTCTATTCGGTGACCAGGCCCTTTATTTTTTCCCTGTTCATATAATGCGTATGCAAACTTGATAGTTCTGATGCTCATTTCTTACTGTTGTGCAGAAAAATAAAATAGAACCAAGAATAAGGCCTTGGGGTATACCTATCGCTCCTGCAGCTTTTATGAGAGAGAGCCAATATCCAGCCAATAGGGAGCCTCGAGTTGTAGTTGGTATTAATATCATGTTTTCCTAAGAGTCGAACTACTTTATCAATGCGTCCTTGTTGTCATCAAATATACGTCATTTTCCTTGATTCTAGGCGTCCTCCTGATGGCCTCTTCAATGTTTCTATTGTTATATTTTCTGTAAGAGCTGATGAATGTAGATGATATAGGTCTTCTGACCCACAATATATCACAGATCTTACTTCTGAACCAAATGTCAATATTGGTCTAACGGACCATCTAGTTTCCCTGCACAAGAGCATGGAACTTTATAATAAAGCTGATGTCCATATATATTCTATGATTCCATTTATGAGGTCATATGGTCAACGTATCTGAACAAATACTTTTTCAATTCTGCATTTCAGAAAGGTCTCCATATCCAGATATATTTACCAGGACTGGAATCTATTGGAAAAAGAGGTCAATTTGGACTACTAAATTCCCTTAGGCATAAACAATGACGTCACATCAATATTCACTTAAATTTACTATTCCTCTTTTAAGAAATCCATTTTTTTGTAAACAGTTTATATAAAAGAGCGAACATATCAAAAGACAGTTTCGGATCAGTCTATTAACTATTTTTGTGGTATGCATTTTATTTCTCCCGCGATGCATTTAAGATTATCCTTTTTAGCACTGGCCATTCTAAACCAAATTTTATTGTATTTTGAGATAGCCAGCGTGATATCTGTTTTACAGCTTCATAATATGATGAAGTACGTTCCGAAACGAGCAATTTTATTTAAAAAGTTAATAAAAGGACGGCATCCGAATTAAACATTAACTTGACAAATGAGTTCATATAAAAGAAGACCACGCGGAAAACGTAAAGGTAACATTCTCGGATTCATTAAGATTGCGTTGGGGCTTTCATTTCTGATATCGTTTTAACTTTCTGATAACATAAAATGCAACTAAGGGTTTAATAAAAGTTTAATTAGAAATTTTCTTCATTACTTTAAATTAAGTTAAATAGCACTTTGTTGCTGTTAACCTACTTTTATGAGAAACTCAATTAAGCGACTGATATAAATGCTGAAAAATAATATTAAAACTGCCGAAGAACTTCACTTATAAAGTAGTAATTTTGATTTCACCCTGGGAATCCCTTTATCGACGTTTATACAGCTCTAAGAAATCAATTCGGCTTTCAAACTATAGATCTCCATACACTACCTAAAATTTCCCTTATATTTCTATTTGAAAATATGCTTTACTTAGATCTAAATGTTTCATAAATGAAAACGTACGAATATAACAGATAGAGTGGGTTACCCGTTAACCAAAAAAATGGAATTGAATTACCCGATACTTTTATGCTAGTTAATAATTTCGCAAATAAATTTTCTATTCGGTGACCAGGCCCTTTATTTTTTCCCTGTTCATATAATGCGTATGCAAACTTGATAGTTCTGATGCTCATTTCTTACTGTTGTGCAGAAAAATAAAATAGAACCAAGAATAAGGCCTTGGGGTATACCTATCGCTCCTGCAGCTTTTATGAGAGAGAGCCAATATCCAGCCAATAGGGAGCCTCGAGTTGTAGTTGGTATTAATATCATGTTTTCCTAAGAGTCGAACTACTTTATCAATGCGTCCTTGTTGTCATCAAATATACGTCATTTTCCTTGATTCTAGGCGTCCTCCTGATGGCCTCTTCAATGTTTCTATTGTTATATTTTCTGTAAGAGCTGATGAATGTAGATGATATAGGTCTTCTGACCCACAATATATCACAGATCTTACTTCTGAACCAAATGTCAATATTGGTCTAACGGACCATCTAGTTTCCCTGCACAAGAGCATGGAACTTTATAATAAAGCTGATGTCCATATATATTCTATGATTCCATTTATGAGGTCATATGGTCAACGTATCTGAACAAATACTTTTTCAATTCTGCATTTCAGAAAGGTCTCCATATCCAGATATATTTACCAGGACTGGAATCTATTGGAAAAAGAGGTCAATTTGGACTACTAAATTCCCTTAGGCATAAACAATGACGTCACATCAATATTCACTTAAATTTACTATTCCTCTTTTAAGAAATCCATTTTTTTGTAAACAGTTTATATAAAAGAGCGAACATATCAAAAGACAGTTTCGGATCAGTCTATTAACTATTTTTGTGGTATGCATTTTATTTCTCCCGCGATGCATTTAAGATTATCCTTTTTAGCACTGGCCATTCTAAACCAAATTTTATTGTATTTTGAGATAGCCAGCGTGATATCTGTTTTACAGCTTCATAATATGATGAAGTACGTTCCGAAACGAGCAATTTTATTTAAAAAGTTAATAAAAGGACGGCATCCGAATTAAACATTAACTTGACAAATGAGTTCATATAAAAGAAGACCACGCGGAAAACGTAAAGGTAACATTCTCGGATTCATTAAGATTGCGTTGGGGCTTTCATTTCTGATATCGTTTTAACTTTCTGATAACATAAAATGCAACTAAGGGTTTAATAAAAGTTTAATTAGAAATTTTCTTCATTACTTTAAATTAAGTTAAATAGCACTTTGTTGCTGTTAACCTACTTTTATGAGAAACTCAATTAAGCGACTGATATATATGCTGAAAAATAATATTAAAACTGCCGAAGAACTTCACTTATAAAGTAGTAATTTTGATTTCACCCTGGGAATCCCTTTATCGACGTTTATACAGCTCTAAGAAATCAATTCGGCTTTCAAACTATAGATCTCCATACACTACCTAAAATTTCCCTTATATTTCTATTTGAAAATATGCTTTACTTAGATCTAAATGTTTCATAAATGAAAACGTACGAATATAACAGATAGAGTGGGTTACCCGTTAACCAAAAAATGGAATTGAATTACCCGATACTTTTATGCTAGTTAATAATTTCGCAAATAAATTTTGCATTGCAAAATACTAAGTTGAGTACTTATATTTGATTTGATTACCATACATAAGAATGTAGACAATAAAAATTGATTTGATTTATATTATTTTCAAAGCTGGCAAAATACTCATTATTATTCATAAAATTTTGTGCATTATGAAATTTACACTGATGGTTTGTTGAAAAATATCAATAATTACTTGATTATTTCACCATAAAATTTCTTGATTTAGGTAGACTATCAGACATTATACAGAGCGGTTCAAAATTTTTGTGTGTAATGTTAAGACTTAAGAAGTATTTAAAAAAGAATTAGATATCTCAAATGTCAATCAAGATATCTTGTTCATATTTTAAAATAGACATTTGGACACTTAGTTACGTAGAATTATTCGAATTTCGCATTTTCTCAATGACATGTGTCTGCTTCTTTATTTATTTACCATTATGTGTCATAATTTGACTAAAAAGTTAATTTAACCAATTGCCTAATGAGCACACGTACATTTATATAACGTTTTCCAAACGTTGTAGTGGTTGATTAAACGTTTTGTGAAATATTCAACGTTTATTTTTAGTAAAAAATCTAAACGTATAAAATATATTGTTTAAAACACATTAATAATATTCGCATTTCATAGAGAGGTTGAAGTAATCACTAGAAGTTTACGTTTTTTATAAGATTTAATAGACCGCTATTACAAATATATGATATACAATTAAATTTTAATAATATTTAACAGAGCGTTAAGTACAACGTTTATAAAACGTGGAATTAAACGTTTTAAATACATATGTGAATGTAATATATTAAAGGTATTATCCAAATGTTAATAACACGTTTTCTATACAACGTTTTAGTAATATAAAAATCAAAGGTGTAAAATACATTAGTACTACACATATTTTCAGCTGAAGGATGAAATAAACAACGAAATTGAATTTAAGTTCACGTTAAATGCAACATTGTAACACGTTTTATGTAACGTATAATAAAACGTTTTCTAGCAACGTTCCCTTTACATTGTACATACGTCCAAATCGACAAAATACATTCTAATGGCCAATAGATGTAGACATTTATATCTCACGCATTATGTCCTTCTATACTTCTTTCCTTTTATAGACTGGATATAAAATCAAGCAGAGTTAACAAGCTCAAAATCGGGATATGTTTAGTCACTTGCAGCTGGACTCTTTTGACCTGGCTGTCTGCTATTAGTTTTCCCATGTAAATTCACTGCTGGTTGGTCGAGAGATAAGGCCATTAGCCCGCAGAGTAGGTATTTTTCGAAATTTCGGTATTTTGTATAAAACCAATCATCACTCAATTATTACCATAATTTGAATAAAAAATCGTACCAATAGCTATGTTGAAAAATACTTTATATAAAACGTTATAAAAGCGTTAATAAAACTATAAATAAAACGTTTCCCTTAATGATTATTAACTGTTTAATTTTATGTTATTTAAATGTAGTGACACTGTTTTACAAACGTTTTTAGGTAATAATAACGTTTTTTCGCCTGATACACGCGAACGCGTATTTTTGACGTTGTTTCAACCACTTTAAAATGTTTTTTAAGCGTAGTGTGCCAATTGGGTGTAATGCGTTCATTGAGACAGTTTTCTATAACTTTAGATAAACGTTCACATCTCATCTAGCCAAATTACGCTGTTAAATTTAGGTACTGTTTTTTCTTAGTTTTCCATATAAATACAGACGCATTTTTTTCAATTAGCGATATGGTTTTTTTTTGCATTAAACTGTTTTAGTGCACAATTGATAGAATATACTTTTAATACAATTTCCTGCATTAAATTTTTTTATCTTTTAAACAAATATAAAATTTTAACGTGACCAACAGAGGATTTTATACATTTATTATGTACTTTTGTCTGTGGAAAATATACAAAACCCTTTAAGCCTATTAACAAAAAAATGCGGGATAAAATTAATAAAACCATCGCTAATGCATTTCTCGTTTACATTGTTCCCCGAAACACTCCATTTATATTTCCCCTTCATAGAACCCACTCGACCCAATACACACTCGTGGCTTAACAGCGAGTACAGTTTAATAAAATTAAAAATACATTTAACCGGACAAATGCACGTATAATTGACAGCCGTATAAATTAAATGATAATCCTATTTGTTAAAATGAATTCCGTTCATTAAAATTTAAAATATATGACATTGATTTGTCATTTATTTCGTTAAGTAATTACAGTAATACGCTTTCGAATTTTCGGTTTGGTACAAATTTAGTAAAATAATGGTCATAATGCTTTAAACGATAATTTCATTCGAACGAGTAACACGTTCTGTATATTCGTTTGATACTACTATAGATATTTTATGTTTAGAAGAAGAAAACAAGTTAAATGCAAATACTTTTATTTTATTAAATACACATACAGGATGTCTACATTGAAAAAAATGATATTATAATGAATATAAGAATACCTTAATTAAATGTGTGTATACTATATGGAACTATAAGGCGATTTCTTATGGTTATAATACAGATTTGTTGAACCTGGTTTATAATGAATATACAAGTGTGTTTATATATACAAACTGTATCACATAAGAGGGCCACTCCCATGTATCTCGCTTAATATGCGAGACACGTCAAAAATATTTAATTGTTTTTTGTTGCATGGCCAACTTTATGAGTAATAACAAAAAAACCTGTTAAGTGCCCAAACTTTAAGGTTGTCTAATTTTTTTATTTTAAGAGATAGAGAAAACTTATTGGTAATAAATTATTATTGCAAAATTGATACCTTCCACCTGATATAAACAGATTTTTGAAATATCGTATGTGGTTCGCTGCGCCTTCTAGGCGGATAAACAAGTTTTTTATTGAAGCAGGCTATGACCACAAAAAATTGTCTGCCTTTTTGTCTTTCATGCAATATACTACATGTTGTCCTTATCTTTCATATTTATTACATTTTTTTCAAATAATGCTCATTGCTGTTAATACATAAGTTAATTATTGTTACTTCTTTCTGCTTGTACATAGCAGGTATTACGATGCTTATGAGGAATGCAGTAAAGTACAGGAGAGTACCAGAGAGGTTACATAGAAAACCCATTTAGTTTGAAAAAAATATTGTTACGTCTAGGTCTTGAAATACGTCATGTAGAAAATTAAACTTTATTGTCACTACTTCATTGCAGAACAAATATTCTTCAAATTTTATAACTGTCAATTTTTTATTTTGACGTTTGTCACTCGTGTTCAACTGCTTAATATAAAGTTGAACTGTGGAGGCGAAGCTGGTATGGTTATACTATATTTTTAAGGTTCTCGAGAACGGATCTAGAACCAAATCGAATATAGCCTGGAGTTGTCTAGAAAACATCAAAATGAGGTAGATATTACCAAAATTATGAATTTGAGTATACAGAGGACAAATACAATTTTGTAAAAAGAAAATCAAAAAGAGCAGTTTGAAAATGATTTACACTTCCGTACGGCACTGGAAACTGGTTCACTGTAAAACCTGATAAAGCGTATAATCGGCGACCGGACAAAAAAGAAAGAAATTCCCAAATAAACAAATACATTACAACACCTATTTTCATACAGCAAATTCAACTGCCTTTGACGCTATTGTTATCAATTAAATAGAATTAATTTGCGGTTTTAATTAGTAAAATAGTTTGGCATACATGATGTTACAACAACATTTTGAGTCCGTCTTACCCAGGTTCTACAAACTAACACAAATGTTTCTACTACTTGTTCGTTTTGAACTTGTAACTTATTGGCAGCAGTTATGATACGTTTGCGTAAATCATCAATAGTGTTCACTTCCTACAATATCCCCACAAAAATAAGTCCAATTAATTTAAAGTCAGGAGATCATGGCGGCTATGGTACCGGTCCTCCTTGTCCAATCCCTTGGTATTAATGCTTGAACACACTGTACATGGTACGGATATAATTGAGCCTCGTGTATGATACGTCACACTGCTTCAATACGCCGTAGACGCCCTAGAGCTCCATCTGTTCCACGATTCAGTTGCAAATTTTCGGTAGCACGGTAGCGTTTGCACTACACTTGTACTCACTGTACACCGCTGTAAAAGTAGCTCTATTCGGAACATATTTACCAGGAAATCATTCTGCTAAAGCATTTTCAATTCACCATAAATTAAAACGATATCTATCAACTGCAAGTAGCTATAGACGTAAGTCTTTTTTGATATTTGAAAAAACTAATGTAAATACTTGCATCACAAAAAAGTTAATACGATAAGTAATTGGATATTTGAAATCGCCTGGCTAACGACTCGATGTAAAGGTTGAAACTACTAGAACTTTCAATAATTTGTTTTCTCGAAAACTATAAGGATTTCTCCAAAAATTGATTTTTCGATATTATCTCCATTATTCATGACGCATCTAATCCCAAATTCTTTTAGATAAGTTCTGATTCACCCTGTATAGTTTGGTTATGTTCAAATTGTTCATCACCTTGTTCTTTGTTACATGTTTAGTGTTACCCTATGATTATCATTTCATGTTTTTAAATAAATAAAATAATGAAAAAATGTAAAATAGTATTTGCTTTAAAACTCATTGTTTTGCGTAAACGTGGAAGGAATGGATAAATGTATTTTTTTAATATACTAATAGGATATTCTAATTAAATTTATTTAACTTTTCACAATTTTTTGAGATTCAACTTGCACTTTTTAATTTTTAAAAGACTAGTTTCATCTCTTCTTCATTATTCCTTAAATTTTATATAAAGCACATTTTTGTTATTTGTTTAATATTACAATGACAAGATTTTTATAGATTTATATGAATTTAATCCCTTATAAAATTTACCGTAACATCCTTAAACTTTTTATTTGTATTTCTGTTTTGAATAGAATATTATTTCCGTCTTACAATCCACTTCACATAAAATGGAATTAATTCCCTGATTCAGTGCGTATTTAATAAAATTTCATTTCGGAGATTATTACGTGAATAGCAAAATATCATGAAGCACGAGAGCTTAATGAAAATCCAAAGCCAATTAGGATTCAGACCTCTTAACAAAATTTACTAAAGTAATTAATGGAAACTAATTAAATTTCATTTGAAAAAGCGGAGCGAAAATCAATTGCCAGAAGAGATTCAAATATGCAGCATTAAGTAGGTAGGTAATGTTTGACGCTGGTTAAACGATAAATGTTTCACAGAATATTGTCTCGGATACTATTAGGCATGCATAGAAGTGCAGTGGATACTTTTAAATATTTGCTATGTTGGTAGATACCTAATTGTGTATAAACTGTTGTCTTAAAATTATAAGTTTCATATGTTACAGAAAAACATGTTTGAAATAGTATTATTATACTTCATATAATCTAGAGATCCGTCAGTTTTTTATTGATTTATACTATTGATTTATTGTCAAGTTCGGCTTCATACATACTGTAAGTTAGAAGTGTTATTTCACTAGTAATTCAAAAATTATGCAATATATGGTAAAGATGAATAGCTATATTAACAATATTTTCAAGTAGGTAGTAATATTTATTGAATATAACAAATATACATATATATTTAACATGTACAACATTTACATATTGTATGAGAGTTTCTGTTATAATATTAATTTATTGTATGTTGTATAGTTAAAAATTACCTTCAGAAATCTTCTTATACAATATTTTACGGAACAACTAAACTATACAGACACTTGAAATGTCTCGTACTATAACTGCACTACAATATTTATAAAGCACATTATTGTATAGATAAGTCGACTGTAGTGTTTGCGCATGCGTGAGCGCATATATTTAGGATTAGGTATTTTAGTTAAATTAGTACAAATTTGGGTTGTGAGCCACATGTATATTTCTATTTTGTGAAAATACACCTATTGTTAACTAAAGTGAAATTATTTATTTATGAGGCCACAAATACCTAGTAGATAGTGCAACGAAACACTACATCGACCATTACTGGATCGGGACGCTGTAGGCGTATGTGTTGGAATGTGTTTACCATAACTATCTCTAGAAAAATACATAAAAATAGCAATTTTGATTACATTTACAGGACTCTACACGATTTGCTGCTAAAATTATTAAGTGAAATAGAACTATTACAATATATTCTGTGAATAACAGGACTATTACACGCATTAGGTATTATGTATTTCAATTAGTATTGTAAATTTTCTTAATATTTGTAAAATTCCATGAGATAACTATAAAATTACCATAACTAATATGTAAATATTTTGTAAATATAAATAATTTTTATGAAATTTCACAGACACGGGGCTAAAGTCCCTGGTGGACTATATTTTAATTTTGGTTCTGAAAGGTGTGTGAGTTGTTTATAAATAATTTTTTTTGGGGAGGGGGCTATTTTTCCCTCGATGGCTGCTTTATAGGCTCCTCCATAGTCTATCTATTTTTGAGTGCCTAATGTAAAGGCTTCTGGCGTTCTATATATTTTATGATTTATATGGCGTGAACACATTACAAATTCTTCTAACAAAACTAAAGTGACAAGACATTTAAAAAACCATGCCTGAAGACTCTTTTTTTCTATGAACTTACAAGCCATTAAATCCATTAAATTTATTCTGTATATTAAACCTTGGTTTTTGAAGTACCTCTCCTAAGTATAGTCCTCCGGTTTTTTTACTTTTTACCTTTTTTATGTCATCTTGTTGTTAGTTGAAAAAGCTTTTTTTTCATAGAGTTCTGAAGAAGGAGGATATTTTCTATTTAGTTTCCTAAGTTGTTACATCTAGTTAGTGTTTACGTTGCAGAGAATCTAATCTACTCTATATTCTATAAAATATATTTTCAGTTAAGTGCTTTCTTTAATAAATGTTTCGTATTTCTTCAATTTACATTATTATAAGAAAGCGTATTAGCACTTTCATTTACTCTCCATTTCCACATTTTAATAATTGCTTTACTGCGTATTTCTAAAACGTACTAAGGATGTTCATAAAACATATACAACCCTCAAGTATACTTCATAAAAATATAATAAGGTCATTACACAGTTTTTGATAAGGGCCAAGAATTTTCCATTCCATTATAATGATTGCTTTAAGGATGAATTTTTGTAAAATTAAGTCACTTTTTATTCGCGACGTTATTCGCACCCTCGTTTTGTTCAGAATAAGCTTTTTAGTTACGTTTTCTTGTATTATACGTTTCATTTATTTACGTCTGAAGGTGTACGTAAATAGTAAAAAAAACACCGTGAAATAATACAAGGGAACATTAGTAACAGCTCAATGAGGATTTGAATGTAAATATTTGCTTTAAGTACTGTAAATATACAAGGTATCACTAATTGAGTTATGTTATTTTATAAAAAAATATATCCTATGCAGGGTTAACTATAACTAAGTAAAAAAATTCAGAATTCTTGCTCGATGTTTTAAAAATGGATGCAAAATCCTCTTTTCTCCGGAAAATTGGAGCCTTTGAATCATCGTCCGAGACGGCTTAGAACTGTCACCTACTATCTGGTCGTTTTTTACAACGTTATCAAATGTAGAAACGACGAAAATAAATATTTTTATTAATAATAATACCTAAGTACCTGGTAGACAACAGTTAATCCGTTTAGTTGCAGTATTCTGTATTTGTTCTTCGTTCCTTTGCACACTGCCAAAACTACATTTCCACTCATTACAGGTCCGTCAGAATTATCCCAGATACCAATACACAGTTCGTGTTAAATAAAATATCCATTTATTCTAAGAAGATTGAAATTTAATGTAAGGAACGCCTACTAATAGAAAACTCGAAGTGCAGCAGTGTCTTTAATTATACAAACTTGTACGATTGCCGTAGCTTCATTGCGCCCTCAGCTTTAGAAAACCAAAGCCATCTTTACAAGAAAATTATACAACTACAAGATTTTTGTGAAACTACTTGTCAAATAAAGGGTATATAACGAGTATTACCCATGATTTTAAAGGTAAAACTACAAAAAATAATTATCCAAGATTATCCTATAAAATGTTCATTATACATGTGTTTTCTAAATAATAATAAAATCCATTATTCACTGGTTTCAAAGAATCGGAAATGAAACAAAACAAAAATTCTCCGGTGTCAATAATTGAACATTAACCTCCTGTGAGAAAGCCAAATATCCACTATACCAATTACAACAATATTAACATTTTTTCGAATGATGGTAGAAGTTCACTAATCAGTTTTATTTGACTTTTTAAATTTATCAAATGAACGACAAATATCAAACTTGAAAGTAAGGTGTTTTAACAGTTTTGATTTATATGTTTTGTCATGTTCATGTTATGAGTAAAATAATCGTGAACAAAGTATAGTACTCTACTTGCATATAATAGCTGAAATCCACTCAGGTGATTTACACCACTCGCTCATCATCGCTTGTTTAATAACATACTTTTAAACTGATAAATTAGTGTTCATGGAACGATAGGTCTATTCCCTCTGGCATGAAAAAGAATGAAAAGGAAGCGGATATACGTACAGGAAGTAGGTATTACAGCAATCTTTAAAAAATGTGAATGTATTCCTGAGAAAATATCGAAAGAATGTTTAAAAATATGTTTAAGTTTAGGGTGATATTTCTTTAACACAAATCTCCTTCTTTTATTATTTTGTATTTGTATACTAACTGCTGTATTTGTTGATTGAATAAATGCTACAGTAAATATAATTTCCTGGATTTACGTTTGATTGGATAATATCTAACTGTTTTATATCGAGGCCTCGCCCTAGCAAGGGGCGAGAGTATTTGGTCATTTTTCTCGATACAAAAAAAAGCTCGTAATCTCCCGTGTTTCCGCATGATTCTGTAAAGGTGCGCGCTGAAATTGAAAAAAAGGCATCCGACGCGATCGGGTTCAGTTGAGCGTACATTAATTTCTGAAACGGGATCAAGTCTTTGTTTCGTGAAAATCGCCAATTAATTGTAGCTCCGGGGAGAAGATCGTGTAAATACACTAAACGGAATTCCAATATACTGCGAGGATAAAGAGCTCATAAAATAGCTGCAACAGCCTTGCTGATGCCGTGGCAGGCGGGACTGGGCCGGATATTTGCGAAAGTTTTACGAAAAAGGTGCACCTACATAATTTCCCACGAAATTTCCTAACATAATATTGCCTAAGGGTACCATGTCTGGCGTGAAAATGAAAAAAACGGCTTTATTATAACCTTTAACGACATTCTGACAAAAAATTTAAATAAAGTTATGAAAATGTTTCCTCCAAATCCTTTTTCATTAATCATTTCTTGTTGACAAATCCTATTTGTTTTTGTTGTTTCAGTAGTCACTACAACATTTTTACTTCGATTGACAATATAGAAATATTTAACAGGAAATATGTTCTTGAAAAATGAGCAAATTCATAATATAGAACAAAATTATTAAAATATCGATTTTATTGACGCTTACACCTACACCATACTGAGTTATTTACATGACGTCATAGTTGCAACTTGACAGATTTTAGTTTTTGTTGATTGAATTGAGGTTAGGTTGAACGTTGACGTTAGAAGTTAATTAAATATAAGCATCTACATAATAAGACTTACATCAGTCTGAGTAGGTATACTATTTTATACACGGTCTGGCGTTAAATTGGATTTCATAGTAAAATTTTTCTGGTGATAAGTGGCACTTTAAGGCCCTCGGGCGTTAATTACCGTAATATACTAAATATTCACGTTCCTTTAACTAATGGTGTGTACTCTGTATTTATTGAAGGAAAATCTTATTTTGTGTACAACATTTTGTGAAAAAAGGTAAAGAACTACAAACAATAAATTACATTTTCTAAGTTTTATTTGTGACTTTTGTATATTTAGTTTAATTTGGTCCGGTAATAAGTCAAAGTAGGAAAAAAAGAAAACAATTCACTACAAATTACCAACGTTTAGGCCTGTATTAGGTCTTCCTCAGGGCTCTAAAAAATTTTTTTACATTATTTAACAATCTATTAAAAGAATTCTGAAAATCTTAAAGAACACAAATTTTTAAACTAAAAAACATACATTGTTGTCTCGAAATATTAAATACATAATAGTTTATGAATTTGATGTTTACCTATTGTTTATTAAACTAATGGTACAAACTCACATTTTTGACAAAGAAAAACAGGTAGTTATTTTTATATATTTATAATTAAAGAAAAAAAAGGGAAAAATTGGCATTCATGTTTTAAATTTTGCTATTAACAGTGCGTTGCCTGCATTGCTGTAATTTTGTAATGCTGTTAAGGATTTTAATAGAAAAACAATTAAAAAAGAATAATTTAATGTATGTGTTTTTTAAATAGTTTAAAAAATTTTATTTTTTAAGATTTTCTAAATTCCTTTAATAGATTTTTAAATTTTAATTAAATTTTAGAGCCCTGAGGAAGACCGAAACGTTGGCAATTTGTAGTGAATTGTTTTCTTTTTTTCCTATTTTGACCTGTTACCAGAACAGAATAAAATTTTTATTTTGTTTCCATAAAGCTATATCAACATTTGTCATCCTAGTTGTGTTACTACACGAGATAAAAAAAGTAATAAAGGACATGATAGAAATAATTAAAAATAAATTGCCGAACTTTACGGTTATGCTCAATAAAAACCTTAAATTTTCAATATTTATTTTTTTTTGGAAGGTCGACTTATTTCGACGTTTTCCATTAATTCCTAAAATATTGTTTACTAACCGCTTTATGTATTAAAACTGTTTTACTATTACTTACTTACAAATATGATATTTAAAACTTTTGATGTTTCAGTTGAGTTTCATTATTTTATTCCTATAGAATAAACCTTACACCATTTCGATCTTTGTTAGTTTCAAATTACGTGCAAAAATAGGAATTAGTTAGTTTTTCACTTTTATTTTTTATGGCAACATTCCTAGTAACAGAATTTAATGTATGTAGGTTATCTATCGCATGGACTTTGATTAATGCCTCGCAACTTTTCCTTTTCTCGGGCGGAAGCAGCATTTCCTGAATTTTCCGATGGAATATACGGCACAAAGAAAGAAAATTGATTCACTCATTAATGTAAAGCAGGCATCCTCCCGTACGATTAGACGAAAAAGCTAACCAGCTCATGATTCTGGACTCGTTATAGTGGGGTGCATATTTTCTAAGCCGAGATACACCTCGATAATTTAAAAAATGCTGGAAAGGCTTATCAAAAATTCAACAGCCGTATACACTTCTCGTTAAGTGTTCTCTATTTTTGCGTTCTCCTATATATGATGTCGCGGTTTGTTACATTGGGTAATGAAATTTTTACCGTCTTCTGGAAATATCGTCTCCGAAATATATTCGGAAAAAATCAGACATTATTTTTACTGCTTGAAGATGTTAACGAAAGTTGTCTGTATTCACATCAAAACATAGGTATATTTAATGAATCTATAGTAAGACAACAAAATATTAATACCCAAGAACCACTATATGGTGCAGTAATGTTGCATATACAGGGTGTTTCAGTCATAGTGTCATTCATTTTAAGAGAAGATAGGGAAAAATGAGTATAACTATTATTTTTTAAAAGTATGCAGTTAATATATAAAGTTTCAGTTTAAAAACTATTTAATATTGAAGTTACAGAACTCCAACGGATCAAATAATAAACCGTTTACATTTCATTACATAAATAATGAGAGAAAAAAACAATACTCAGTAGGTAAATTATTAAGAAGGACTGAAAAATGTTTCGTATTTAAATATTGATAGTAATAGGACCACATGCTGTCACCTAAAAACAGTCCGACACATATTCACTGATATACAATCCGGCAATCCAAGGAACATACAATTAAATTCGCATTTATATAAACACTACTATTTAACAGATTAGTCATTAGTCCCATAATAAATGCTCAATCCCAGTAGTCACACAAATCGGCAGTTTGTCCCTGCACAGTTAAAAAATTGACAGGTCAAATTCTCGTTTAATGCGCTTACGGTCATCTCAACAAACAGCGTGACCTCTGCCCTTTCTCTCCAGTACGTTAGTCCAGTCCTTTCTATCAGTAACCAGGTTCGCCTAAGAAGGTAGATTTTGTGTTTATTGTGTCGCCAATGTAGTTTATAATTATTAATTAAATTTACTATTTACCTAAATAAAAATGCAATTCAAATTGGATGAAACTAAATTTCACAAATTTTCCTACCAGGAACAATAATTAGTAGTGAAAAAGCATGCTATTCAGTATTGACCAAGACGCAGAATTCTGGCTGGAAACAGGAATAAGGGCTGAGTCTGATGCACTTAAGTGAGAAAAACATGAAAATTGTAAAAGTCATATTTATAATCAAATGAAATTTGCATTATTTGGGAATATCAACTTATAAGCTCGACTTAATTCCGCTTTCAAAAACATAACGAGGTGATAAAAAATATATTTTATCCAAAACCATTTATCTGCTGTATAAAATTTTGTGGAGCTTTTCAACTTGCACTACGAGAGCATGATGAATTCGAAAATTCTCAAATTGCTCGTATTTTTCTCGAGTTAATGAAATATCAAATTTTGCGTCAGAACTTGACAAAACACTTAATGAATATCTTAAAAATGCATAAACTTTTAAATGCATCTAAAAATATATATAAAATGCATAGATTTCAGATTGTATACTAGAAATTTGTCATTAGGAAGAAAATATATCACTTCAGCACCGAACTGTTATGTATGTGGTCCTGAATGGCAACGCTGTTTCGCTTCACCATACTCTAACACGTAGTTAAAATTAATTACACTATGTCATTAGGAATCACCCCGTATAATTGAAAATGAAAAAAATAAAAAAGTTTCATTAGGTAACTTATTTTCTAACAAGCGATCGTTTTTTTACAGTGTTTTAAATTGTGGAACGATGAAAATAAATATTTTTATTATTAATAATTTCTGATAAGTCTTATACGTATCTGATCGCTTGTTTTCTAACAAGCGATCGTTTTTTACAGTGTTTTAAATTGTGGGACGACGAAAATAAATATTTTTATTATTAATAATTTCTGATAAGTAACAGTTAATTCTGTTAGTTGAAGTATTTTGAGTTCTTTCTGAACTGTCAAATCTACATTTTTACTCATTACAACCACTACCAACTACCAAGAAAACACACTTCGCGTACGGTTAAATAAAGTGCTATTTATTCTAATAAAATCTAACAACGGTATTAGAATGCATTTAATCAAACATATGTCGGTCAGTGGTCGCGTAGTTTAAGGCGTCAGTACTTGAATCGATGTGGCTAGACCGGTGTGGGTTCGAGTCGCGCAGCTGGTAGCCGCGTATCAGCTATATTCGTGAAGAAGATTGGCACCCTCTCTGCGGGTATGGTAGGGTGGAACAATGTTAGCTTGGGTCCATATGGGAGATTGATTTACGGTCCTGGGTGTGAGGTGTCCCTCATTCCTGTACTGAAGGGTGGTTAGGATCTACCAACGTAAGTCGTTGTCATATAAAAGACATAATTAGGGTTTATAATAATGGTAATGTCTTTTATATTTTTAAATTTTGAAATAAAATTGGTCAGTATTTATTTCGATTATCTTTGAAATGATATTCTTGCCGACCAACTTTCATATTTATTTAGTTTTCTCCCCCAGATTGATCAATTCATAGGTCAAATTAACGTAATTTGAACTTTAAATGTTTGTTAGAATAAACATAATATAATTAAATTATTATAGAATTTCTTAGTAACGGTACTGACAACGTGCGCGAGTTATACTCTAGGAATTATTTCTTTAACATATCTAGAAATTTGGTGTTCATTCGATAAGAATTACATTAATACCCTGACACTGTAAATTGTAACTCTTTATCAATGCCAACTCTCAAGCCAAAAAAATATCGATCGAAAATTATCAGCTGGAAACGTCTCCTCTTTATTATCATGATTCCATAGGGAGATCCTCGCAAAATGTAAATTTAGAAAACTTCGTCGCACTGCGTGAGCCTTATCGATAAATTGAAATTAGCTACGAGCCTCCGGTCTCTCCAATATATTCCTCTCTTAAGTAATGCCTATTCATTGTTCACTGACCCACTTTTGCATCGGCCCAACGGGGATTACAACTAGACATTCATGTTACGGAGTACTAAACGGTAAAAAATCGCGATAATAAATTTGAGTATATTAAAAAGGAGCAGATGGTAAAGACAAGGGAATATGGCACATTTTTGAAAATTATGTCAACGGATAACCATTACTTGCTGTGTTTTAAAATATCCACGTGTTAGGTCCGTGTAATCTCCTACACACAACGTCAAAAGTTTTGAATCTTCTCTTGTTAAAGAAATCTTTTTGTCAGAAAAACCAAATTCATTTATAAAGTATATTGTTTTCTGAAGATTTTTTTGGGAAAATAATATGTTCGATAAACTGAGTACTTAGAAAATTAAAAACCAGCAAATGTGACATTTTGGACAAAATTTATTAAATCAAAAAGAAGTAACAAAGCAAGTTCTCTACTTGACTAATAGTCGGTATGCCCTCCACCACGTTCCAACAGCATATTGACACGTCTGCGCAGTGACATAATCAAGCGGTTAACGATCTCTTGCGGAATATTGTTCCATTCCTCTTCTGCCGCCACGAATAACTCATCTGCAGTCTGAGTTGGAGGAATGTGATTATGAATGGGTTTAGCAACAAAATCCCACATGTTTTCAATAGGATTCATGCCAGGAGAGTTAGCTGGCCAATCTAATCTATTGATATGTCCTGCTTCGAGTGTCTCTTGAACCCTTCTTGCTCGATGTGGTGGAGTGTTGTCGTCCATAAACACAAAATTTTCACATAATTCATTACGTAGGGGGCGTAATAACTTGTTCGATGTAAATTTGACTAGTCATATTCTGTGGTATGCGAATTAATGGGGTGCGGCGGTTGAACATTATTCCACCCCAAAACATTACGGTACCCCCTTCATACGGAGCCACTTTACGGTGAAAATAAAGTCGCTGTTGACGACCTGATTCTCTCCAGACTCTTTGTAGATTGCCATTAGTAACCAGCCCAATTCTGGTTTCGTCTGTAAATAAGACCCACCTCCACTGGCGTAAAAGTCAACCCCTATACTCTCGTGCTCACTGGAGACAGGGAGCACGATGCCATGGAAGTAGAGTGGGGACCCATAATGGTCTTCTAGCACGTAAATTTGCGTTGTGGAGTCGTCTTCGAATAGTAGGTGTCGATATAACACGGCGAAACATACCTTGAGAGTGGACACTGAGAGCTGAAACTGAAGATGTGCGATGTCGAGCATATTGCACCAAATACTGATCCTTCCTTTCATTAGATACTCGAAACCATCCACTACGTGGTCTGTTTTCCTTATCAATTTCTTCATATCTGATGATTAGAATGTCCTGCATCACGTAAAGCAGTCATTCTTGCTGGGGTAAACGCAGAAATTTTACGTCCTGGCATTATAATGTATAAAAATTCAAAAGAACACTTGGCTGAATACACTGCCAAACTGACCGGATTTGTAAAAACATTGGTAGTAAAGGTTCATGGTCTGCAATGTTGTATTGTCTTTTTTGCTCCCTAAGTACATGTACTTTTTTACGACATTAAGAAAAACCAGTAGGTTTAATCGAATCAATTTATATAGAGGGGGTCGAGACTTTTGACGTTGTGTGTATATATACGCTTCATTTGCTGAAGCGTAAGAGAAAAGTTATTGATTGATATTGTGGTCATTAATAATGGCATATTTGACCGATAATGGAAATGTAAATATAGGGTAGGTCCAGAAATCATTTGTGCTTATGAGTTACTCGTGCCTAGATGCTATTAATAGTTAGTGTGTTTAGGTAGACGTGAAGTATATTTGATCATAATTTTGGTTAATCGTTTATATATTTTTCAAATTAAACATAATTATGTATACGCGAACTTGAAAATTTGTATTCATCGCAATATAAAGGGGCCCAGACCCAATCAGTATTATATTTTGTTTAACTTATGACACCTTATCCGCTTGTTCGTCACGCATATTCTAGAGATGAACAATTATTGAGACGTATTAACACGACCTTATCATTGATGCCTTCTAAAATTGATATTAATAGCTCACCGGATCACCCTTTTAAAAGTTGTATACATGTTAGGTAGGAAACCTTTATGTTGCGGTCATTGTACCCTTTTGTACAGGGTGTTAGAAGTTTGATGCAATAACTTCAATATAACATAGATAAAGTATAAATGAACAAATAAGTTATAAGGACATAACTCAAGCCGTTCTTAAAATAAGTCAGGTTATTATATCAAGGAATTTTATCACAACGTGGCAACAGTGCGAATACACGCTGTGCTAAGCGAACGGTTTGTGGGTTGCCTGCCAAGGGCCAGCTTGTTTTTTAGTGATGACATAAAAACCAAAGATAAACAACTATTGTGAAAATTAAAGATTGATAATTTTTTTGTATTAAATATTGGTGATTTTTTAAATGTTTAAAACAGTAACCTAACTTAAACCAAATAGGAATTGGAAAAATTAGTAATAAAAACTTCTAACAAGATTCATGACACACAAATAATCATAACTTATGTACAAAGACTTCTATAATTATAAAATTCTTGAATACTACCAATATCAATAAAATGGTTAAGATGAAGTATCTTAACGAATGTCCCTATTAGACAGCCGCCTTTGGGGGAAACGATCTAAATAAATACGTCGCTCTCTTGCAGAATTGCAGCAAACTTCTCCATAAATTAATAACATATCGTGGTACTTACTTATCCTAAATATTTCAACAAACAAAGAAACATTAAGGAAATAGTGTACGTAAAAGAATTTGCGACAGGCACTTCGACGTTCAGTTACCAACTGATCTCTAGTCACTGTACTTCGCGCTGCTGCCACATTGGCTGGTTTAGATTATGAAATTTTGCACATATACTCAGTTTTTCATTCCAAGAAACTTTTCTTAATAATACTTTGTTATATCTTATACAGAAACAGCACTTTACTAGTCAAAAAATCAGTTTTTTCCAAATTTTCAAGGCTTACTGGATTTTATGGATTTTAAATTATAGCAGATTTTGTTCCTTAAATAAGCAGAGCTCAATTCCAGAAGGCCATTTTTCAACACTAAAAGTTTTTGTCTCTTATGAAGTTGTTTCATCTATCCAGTGACACCCTGTATATATTAAGCTAAACATTTTCTAAAAAATTGTTATTTTATTAAAAAATTACGTTTTTAATTATTACTTTTACTTGTTATTTTTATTAAGAACCAATAGATTTATCAATTTGACAATAATTAATAGATAATTTAACTTAAATTAAATTGAATTACTTGTTACAAATATTAACAACACAACTTTGGCAATTCATAAGAATAATACCAGATGAATGCAGCTGATCTGTATTTGTATTAATAATGCTTAAATTTTCTTTGTAAGCACTTGAAGTAGCTTCAATGATGGCAGTCTGTCCTTCGAGAACTTTTGTGGCGATATTTTTCTTAACTTCAAGAGACGTATCAATGGACTTCCAACTATCATGCCGTTTATAGTTAGAAAGTCTGCTCCTGTGTTGACTAGAAGTGAAGCATGATCATGATCGTCGAAAACAGTGCCCTGTATATTGTTGAGGCTGTGATAAATTGAGAAAAAAAGCAATCTTGTTTGGTATTACACTAAAAGTATTTATATCACAGGAAGTTTCATGAATTTACCACCTCTGTAACCAACAAAAAATCTTCCATGATCGGCATGACAGTGATAAAGAATTCCCGGAAAACTTTTCGTATCCGGTATGAAGATATGAAAAATGTTTCCTTCATTTTTTACGTTTTCTAACAGCAAATTAGTTAAATCCTCCACTCTGCATGCACCTCCAAGTCTAATGATTAAGGCAACCTTAAACTATGCATTTATGAATTTCAAGTAGCAAACATTTTCTTGTTATTACCTTTGTTAACAAGAATTTTATGTCATCGGCATCTTGTAAAAATTTTGAAACATCCTCTTTTGTCAATATTCTTGACTTTTTTGGTTTGTATCCCCCTCGTTGCCCTTTTAGAAAAGCAATTAAACTAAATTTAATAATGTCAGCATTTTGCCGCATACAGATTGTAGACTGCAGCATAGAATAGAACGCCCAAAAACTAGATGATTTGTACTTGTAAAAACGAAAACTCAATTTTGTTTATAACAGGTTTGGCAGGAATTTTGACAGGTTACCATAACAATGGCTTTGCTTCTTAATTTTGAATCAAAAGCTACAAACTAGATCTGATTTTGGATTTTTCTCAATTTAAGATAGTTGTAGATACAATTTTTTTCAGTTCTAGATAAAATTTTATACATTACGCGTGAGATAACGGCATTTCTTATTACATTCGTAAAATTACACGTGCAAATATCTAATTCATGTATAATAATGTCTATATCCCACTTGTACTATAATTAACTATTAAATGTACTTTTTCATTTTTAGTATAGACGCAGTTTTTACTAATTTCGCTTAAATTTTGTATATTTCTGGTTCTGGTATTAATTAAGACTTTTTTAATAAGAAGCAGACTGTTTAATTAACAAAAATTCTGTTATACAATACGCATTCTTCTTCAAGATTCCGCTTTGGCCGAGTTTAGGTCCGACCCAACCCCAAATAATAATTTAACCCGAAATTACGGCATATTCTCTCTTAATTATAGGGCCCTTCATATAATATTTCGGATATAAAGCTGTTTGGAAAGTTCAAATTAAACATTGTTACGTTTATTCAAATACTGCTGTACAAATTTTAGCAACGACGATAATGAAAATCCAAAGCAAACAAAGTAAATAAATTTCCGTGCGAATTCATCACGTAATGCGAATATAGAAAGAGTGTTTGCAACGCAAACTAAATGTTCAATTCGGACAATGGCGTTATTAAACAGTCTCGTCTAATTCGGATTTTCCCTAACAAGTTGGAAATTTTCAGGCTTTGTAAAAAAAACAGGTCAAACAAACTATAATTTCTATTCCAAAGAAACTAAGCAGATAGTAAACAGTCTAAACAGGGTGTAATAAAAAAGCAGATCATCCTGTTAACTACTACTATTTTAAGCGCCAAAATCACTATTTAACCCTACTTATCTATGTAAGAAAATATCACTCTTAAAAGATACAGCGCGTTAAAATTGTTTTTTTCAGGTATTTACGTATCACTTTGAAATTTTGTAGATATATTTCTTGTTAAATATATAATCAGAAATTCCATGTACAAATTTTGCCCATTCCTTCCTATATTTTGCCATCGTTTTTGCCTTTATCCATGTCTTTCCTTTCTCCTTTAATATTGCTCCAATGGTTATATCCCATGTTAGTCTTGGTCTTCCTCGTTTCCGTCTCTTATCTATTTTAACCTCCTATATCCGTTCCACTGGTATTTTATCGTCCATACGATGTAAATGTCCCCACCAACTTAATTGTCTTTTCCAAGTATTATAACGTTGATTCTATTTTAAGTTCTTCTCTTACTTTTATGTTTCTAACTATGTCCATTTTTGTAGACCCTCTACTTTTTCTTGGGTAATTCAATTCTGTAGCTTCGATTTTACTTTTCTGCGCCTTTGTGACTCGCAGCCGAACATTGCTATTGGTCTATATATCTATATATTGAATAATTTAATTTGATGTCATTTGATATTTGTTATTTATGAAACTATTATTCATTGATTGATATAATTTCTCTATCCTACTGTTAATATCTATATCTTGTTTTCTACTGCTCTCAGTTACTTATTATTCCTAAATATTTAAAGTCATTTACTTGTTCTATTGGTACCTCATCTATCTTTATATCTATCTTCTGTTGTTGTATTCCTGTTGTCATTACTTTTGTTTTGTTTTTATTTATCCTCATTCTGTAATCCTTCAGTACTTTATTCCATATATCCAAATTGTAGATCTTTGCTCTTTGTTATTATCATTAGGTACGTCATCTGAAAATGCTCCTTCTGATATTCCTACCCGTTGCATCTTTCTGTATTCTATATGTATTTTCTTGCTTTGATCTGAACATTTCTTTATTATTTCATCCATGAATATAATAATGTTGGGCTTCTCCTTAACAAATGGTATCCTATGTTAAGAACGCCTTGGATATTTTGTTGTTGCGTATAACATTAAATTTCAAATTACAAAGAAACCATTTGCACTGATCTAACTTGTATACAGAGTGTCTCTGAACATAGGGTTAGCCAGATGTGTAATTTTTACACAAATAACTGTCTTTTATCAATGCAAATTCGCTCATTAAGGAAAAAACGGATTTAAAATTGAACACATGTCAAAAACTAATAAATCAATTTTGCCGTAAAGAGAATATGATCCGCTGTTTCCTATATCCGATCAAAGTCACCTCAGATCGCGTATAAAGTAGATCAGCAACATTTTTTCAATAGTTCATTCTACGAGAATTCAAATGTCTGCAGAACTCATGTGACTGCATGGTAGTAATAATCGTTCAGAATTTTTAAAACTCGAGTTTGAATAGAAGAAGAAATCTTGCTGAAACAAAATTGAAAGTGATCATTTAGACCTCATCTTAATGTATTTGATGAAAGGTGTGTTTGTCTATTTTTCTGTTTTCCAGTTCCATTCCTTTAACGCATTTTTTTTATCTTAGAACGTATTTTATTGGGAGATTTCTTAGTGTAAAGGAAATCCGGCACCTAATAGTTACTTAAAATATACATACTGCTGAACTGAACTTTTTTGTACTTGTTTTGTATTACATCGTATACTGAAAACCAGTACTTATTGGTTAACTCGGTATTGGTTAATCTTATTTTAACAAATACTTGCAACCTACATCTGGTCTCTATTTCAAAGATTTTTAATAAAAAATTTTTACCACGTCTACAAATAATGAAGTTAACATAGACGCAGCTGGTAAAGGAAAGTAATTTCGTGAATCCATTGCGTAGCATCTGCCGGTTTTTAATATACCTGTATTTATTATGCCAGTTTTTTTCCCCCGTTTCTTCAAAACGATAATTTTACAACTTTAATCCGCGTCACACAATTTCAAAAAGCGCGTCATTGAAGGGTGGAATAAGGCGTGCATTTAATAACTTAGAAATTCCTACGTCCCTCTATATAGTGTTATATTTATAGTGTCATTTTTTCTCTTTATAGGTTGTGCTTTCGTGAAATACAGTTCACATCAGGAAGCACAGGCAGCCATTAATAGCTTGCACGGGAGCCAAACTATGCCGGTAAGTTTATCATATTTTTTCATCCACTTCTCTACCCCCTGTTAACCCCAGTTACGTGATCCAGTGATAAGTAAGTTATATATTTCCAGAAACTACAGTTGCACGAAAAAAGCGTGAACCCATTATTGCTCTTATTTATGGCTTTTTTGAGAGGTCACTGCTTCCAGAAAAACTCCAAACGGTATCTTGATGACCTACAAATACCGAGTATTTTAAAAATTCCTTTAAATGGCGCTTAATGGTGTGATTCCAGTTGGCACTTACGTTTGAAGTTGCTAATAAACATTCACTTTCTTCATTATCGAGAGATAGCACCTATAATGATTAAAGCATTGTCCAAACGACCAAAAAGAAATATCTTAATCTCAACAAATATATAAATTTTGTTTAGTTATTAGAATTATATTAATAGTAGACATATGTTTAACATGACAAATCCAAATTATTATTATAAATCCCTATTGAATTGAAAACAGACAGAAATTATTGATTTGATTGTAAATTGGCGATTAAAATAAATATGTTGTTAAAAGAAATAAAAATATTAATTTAATCAATAACTTGATTTCTTAAATTTAACGAACTAATTTTGTTCAATAATAAAATATAACCAGTCGCAGAGTACATTGGTATAACTTCAATGGAAATTTCCAATTTTTTCTTTGAGAATATCATGTTGCCTTCTCTCTTATACTCACTGTAATATTATTACGCAAAAAAATGTTTACACATATTTTCAATATACGCTATACAATCATTTTTGTGCATAAAATTCACACAGTTATGTAATATTATTTAATATTATTTATTATGGGTAAATATTTTTACATTTTGCAGTGAACTGTTACATAACCACTATTATTGAAAGTTTACTTTTAATATTATATTATACAAATTTGTGCAATTAAAAAAAACAAAATATACAATTGTGTAATATTCACATTTATTATTTTTGATATCAGTAAATATTATTTTATTGAATAGCTAGTGATCACTAGATGTAGACAATTACATCTCGCGCATTCTTGTCCATCCGTCGGTTATGGCACAGGTGAACGTCAGCCATTAGCCAGCTATCAGCTAACAAGCTCGAAGCCGATAAATGTGTGGTGGCATCGTTGTTGACTGTTTGATATAGGTTTTCCGGGATGTATGGAATAGCCCAGTATTTATATACATAAATTACGGTTAGTTTTAGAAAGATGATTATCTTACTAATTGAAAAAACGTAATTTATGCTATGTTAAACAACAATCATATTTTGTAATTTTAAGTTTTTCTTGTCTTTAAATTAAAAGTTATAAATTGCTAATTTAATTCATATGAGTAATCATGTCAATGTTAAAATTGATTAGTCCAATAAAATAATTTTTTTAAATAACGAAATATTTAGTGATGTCAACTTTGATTACTTTTATGTACTCGTTACTATTCGTTACTTAAAGAGTTTGTAATCGTTATTCATTACACGGGGATAACGATAATAGAACTGACAAGTAGTGATGTCAACTTTCGTTACTTTTATGTGCTCGTTACTGTTCGTTACTTAAAGAGGTACTAATCGTTACTTAGTAATTTTATTCGTTACACGGGGGTAACGATAAAAGAATATATGAATAAGGAATTCTAGATTTTCGCTCGAAGGAGATGAATTAAATCGAATATAACGTAACCACAAGTATAGTAATGTTACAAAATCTGTAGGTTATACACAATAAATTGTCAGAATTACACAATGGATTATTAATAAATTTAGTTAGAGATAGCACTTTTTTATTTTAATTTAACTTAACATTCAATATTGCAGCTATTGAATAGTGGTTTTTAACAATAATAATGAAATAATTAGCAAAATTAAATGTCTTGATTAAAATGCAAAAATAATATTTTATTGACATTAGTTGCTTTTAACCTATTATGGCGTTTTTTCGGACCGCCACCGTCCTTTTGATCGGCTGCCGCGCCGCCAGATCCAAACCGACATCGCACATTAGTTCCTTACGGCTCGGCTCGGCTGTTATCCTCGCCGGGCACAACTATTCGTTACTTTGCGATACCGTCGGTGGCGATACCCTTATAGTAACGACTAACGCTTAGTTCGAGCAAGCAGTACTCGTTACTTTCGTTACTGACTAAGTACCAGTTACTTTGTAATGAATAGTTAGTATTTTGACATCACTAGAAATATTGCAATGCTGTGCGTAATGAATAATTTTAATTTGAACAAAATATTTTTTATGTTAACAGCATTTGCATTATCTTAACTAAATAAAATGGTTAGATTGACTTACTGATTCTGAATTTTTTTCTGAGGTAATAGCATGTTACATCAGAAGAAAAATTATTATTGTTAGTGTGAATAAATACTTCAATCAAAAAGCACCGTGTATGATTATCTTAACCATAGATGTATTTAGAAATCAATAGAAATAATCTATTGGCTAAAAAACAAAACAATTATTTTTTGGGAAAAATCCTCGAACAGGTCGATTTTTAATTTAAAAAATACATATTTTAGCGTAAAATGCGATTTTCAAATGTCATTTGTTTTCGAGTAATGACGTCATCGATTGTTTTTAAATGGCAACACCATATTTTTTCCTTGATTCTGAAAGATCGTTTAATTCTCTATCAGACAGTACTAAAATTTTGCCCTCTTACATAGGAAAGTTTTCGAGTAAATGACGATTGAATGTTAGAAAACGTAAATCAATTAAAATAAAGGAAAAACGTTATCAAGTTTAGTTTTTCGAATTCTATAGTTCTTTTATGGATCACGTAGGTGAAAATCTTTGCAAAGTGTCATTGTCACACCGACTTTCTAATAAATATTGTAAGCGACATAGAAATTAGTATTCAATTTACAGTATTTAAAAAATACATATTTTAGCGTAAAATGCGATTTTCAAATGTCATTTGTTTTCGAGTAATGACGTCATCGATTGTTTTTAAATGGCAACACCATATTTTTTCCTTGATTCTGAAAGATCGTTTAATTCTCTATCAGACAGTACTAAAATTTTGCCCTCTTACATAGGAAAGTTTTCGAGTAAATGACGATTGAATGTTAGAAAACGTAAATCAATTAAAATAAAGGAAAAACGTTATCAAGTTTAGTTTTTCGAATTCTATAGTTCTTTTATGGATCACGTAGGTGAAAATCTTTGCAAAGTGTCATTGTCACACCGACTTTCTAATAAATATTGTAAGCGACATAGAAATTAGTATTCAATTTACAGTATTATGGCACATTTAACTGTTACTCAAAGAATTGAAATTTTAATTATTATCGGATGCAGGAATATGACTAGAACTCAGCAGGAAGTTTGCGATTTATTTAATGAAAAATATCCAGATCGCTCTATCAGCCATTCAACAGTCAGTAAGGTAGGGTCTAAATTTAGAGAAACTGGCAATGTTGTAAATATTCCAAAACCTGGACATCCAAGCGTTAATGAAAATTAGAAACAGAACATTTTGATGAGTATGGCAGATAATCCATTAAACAATTACACTAGTCAGAGCACAGTGCTACATATCTTGAGGAAGGAAAAATATCATCCCTACAAAATTCAACTTGTGCAGGAACTCAATGAAGATGATCCCGATCGCCGCTTACACTTTTGAGAAATTCTAATGGATTTATGTCAAGCAAATAGAAATTTACACCGGCAAATACTTTTTTCAGATGAGGCCACATTTTGTCTGAATGGTACAGTAAACCGTCAAACTTGCAGATATTGGAGTCAGGAAAATCCTCATTGGATGGCAGAGGCACATACCCAACACCCTCAGAAATTAAATGTGTGGGCTGGAATAGTTGACGACAGAATAGTAGGGCCTTTCTTCTATGAAGGAACCCTTACAGGACAAAGATATTTAGAGTTTCTAGAAAATGACCTTGTTCCAGCCCTTGCAGTAATTTTTCCTAACGATAATGACCCTGACATTCCTGACGATACCATATGGTTTCAGCAAGAATGCGCGCCCTGTACGAGATTTTTTGGACAACTGTTTTCCTGGGAGGTGGATCGGCAGACGCGGACCGATAGAATGGCCTGCAAGATCGCCAGATCTTACACTTCTTGACTATTTTTTATAGGGATACTTGAAGTCAAAAGTGTACATTAATAAACCACGTAATTTAGAAGAACTTCAAAATCGCATTCGGGACGAAATACGCAGAGTTATCCCAGAAATCATTCATAATGTGCAAGAAGAATTTCTTCACAAATTTGCGCATTGTCAAGAAGTTGGTGGATGGCAATTCGAACATTTAATTTAAGTATAAAATTTAATCAATTGTATTTTATTTTACATACCTCAGAATTGTTACTTTTTTATGGATAAAATTTAGAATCAAGGAAAAAAATATGGTGTTGCCATTTAAAAAAAAATCGATGACGTCATTACTCGAAGACAAATGACATTTGAAAATCGCAATTTACGCTAAAATATGTATTTTTTAAATTAAAAATCGACCTGTTCGAGGATTTTTCCCAAAAAATAATTGTTTCGTTTTTATTGAATTTATTCCATACTTTTGGCGCATACTGTATATGACCAAAAAAGATTTGGTTAATGAAATCAAAATTTCTCTGACTAGATCAAATAGTTTTCTCTGTGTAGAAGAAAATAATATCTCATTTGCAACAGCTCTGCTATTAATAGGTAATACGCATTACACAGGAATCATTCTTTCATGGGTAATATGTTCTAAAACTATAACTACTTCTCTATGACTATGACTTCGTATTAGAAAACATTAAAAATGATGATCGATGACACACTCACATAATCGGTCAATAGTCGAAAGCGACCACGTAGGATAGGGTATGTAATGCACGTTACTGCTAAGCGCCTGGTGAAGTATTTGACTTTGTTGAAGATACAACAAAAATTATTTTTTGAAACGATTTATTTCCTTTTTAGTTACAAGATTATTAGATTTAAACGAAATAAATAAATATGAGCATGTCTTGAATTATCAAATCTATTTTTAGTGTGTAATAATGAAATGTCTATTTAAAAATAAGTTTGTAAAATTGCTACAATTTACAAACAGATATTTATGTGTACTTTTGTCTTCAACGTGTACTTGCCATAAATAAGAATAAAATATTGCCTCCACTTGACCGTTTACCATAATGAAGGTGGGAGTTTGTGTTGTAATAATTTGCTTTAAAATGTTTCAAGAGAAATTCTACAGTGGTAATGGTGCTGTGCATAAAAGCTTTTTAACGTCATTGTACTCGTTAACTAGAAGGTCAAAGTTTAAATTTTTACGAAAACCCTCATTACAGCAAATGTTCCTAAATATTTGACACATTTATATCACTTGTTTTCCCTCTTTTTTTTTCTTGTAAATGTCGCTTGTAAGTTTTCACCAAACACTATTCAGCACTGTCAAAGTCAATAATATTTGTAGTATCCGAAATTGAATTACGCCAGTCCAACTTCTTCCTCTTTTTGTGTATATTCATCACGTATTCATACGTGACAAAATGTTCCGAAAGTATTTCGAAAGATCGATATCATTCAATTCAACTGATGAGCAGAACCTTTTACATTATTTACCGTTATAGGACGGAATAAGAAAGTACATTTTTATAATAATGGCATTTGCTAAGAATAAAGCGATACAAATTCTTCGTTGTATCGTATGAAATAATTTAATACCAAAAATAATAATAAGAAGAAGAAGAATAAGAAAGATATAATAAAATGCAAAAATATATTGCATAAATGTGAATTTTTAAATCACAAGGGGAAATCACACGCAGTGCGCTGTACCACTTTTTTTAATAAATTTGCTTGCTTCCTAACTCTCAATGATCTATCTAAAATTATACTAAGGTGTTTGGCATTTTATATAGATACCTTTGTCCCCAGTAATTCATCATTCATAGCATGTTTTAGATTTTCATTATTGTATTTCCAAATGTCAGCTGATTTTGTCGGTTTCAGACCCAAAGACTGCTTTTTAGATATATTGTTACTTTTAATTTTATAATTAACTGCAACATGATCTTTAACATTAAAGGAATAGTAAAGCTATGTGTCATCAGCATACATATGAATACAAGCGTGCTTAATATAGTGCTTTCGAAAAGTAACGATAAATTCATTATTTTTGAAATTGAGAAGTTTTCGAAAAAATCCCCTGGCACGTCGATTTTGTTTTTAAAAAAGGCACTTTTTGACATACGACCCACATTTATGACGTCATCGTTGTTCGAGATATGACGTCATCGACAATTTTTTTAAATAGCAACCCCCTATTTTGACCATGCCATTTGAAAGAGCGTGTCATTCTACATACATACATCATGAAAAATTATAGTGTTATATAACAAAAATTTCAAGAAAATAATGTTTGAAGATTTTAAAATTTCATTTTGGGGTTGCTATTTAAAAAAATTGTCGAAGACGTCATATCTCGAACAGCGATGAGGTCACAAATATGAGTCGTATGTGAAAAAGTGCCTTTTTAAAAAACAAAATCGACTTGCCAGAGGATTTTTTCTAAAACTTCTCGATTTCAAAAATAATGAATTTATTCGTTACTTTTCGAAAGCACTGTATGGCAAACAGTAATTGCTAAATAGTATTGGTCCTAATATGGAACCTTTAGTATATTGTTCTGAGCTTAGATAATTTATCAGGTAGTCTGACCATTTGAGAACGATCTTGTAAATAAGACTGAATAAGTGAAAGAGTGAGCTTCAACTATGAGCTCACAAGATTTCAGGATAGCTAAAATAATATGAAAATTAATGGTGTCAAAAGCCTTACTATAGTCGAAAAGACCATTGTTGTAACTTTATTTTCATCAACTGCTTGTATTATACCATCATATGCAGTCGCACAATTATAAGCTTGGCGAAAACTAGATTCTATATACGGTAGTGTGTTAAGTTCCAAATAATTACGAATTTGAAGTTCCATGATCCTTTCAGCTTGGATAAGCAGGGCGATACTAATTGGTCTGAAATTAGACATTTGCTTTAGATTACTATTTTTTGGTATTGGAGTTATTAGAGCCGCTTTTGCTAACCTTCAGGAAATCTAGATTCAATAAACATATTATTATAGTACCTATATTAAGTATCAAGAACAGTAAGCTTAATACAAACGATACTGACAATAAGTCCGCTTTTCTTATTGGTATTAATAATTGTAATAATTATACGTTTCATTTTAATATAAATAAATAGATAGCATCTTTGTTATTGTTTATTGGGTATTTTTTCACAACAAATTATATAATTTAGTTACCGTTCAGTCCTGTCAAAACCAGAACAGTAAGTAAATTACTTATCGACGCGTTTTTGCTTGGCAACTAGTAAATATAACGAAAGTTTACTGAATAAATATAAATTATACCACTCTCTGTCGCCACTTTGATGTTTTGAGACCAAAGCCGTACCGCCGCACGTAAATACTGTTGCAAAAAATGGCCAAATATGCGGGACTTAAAAATGTAGTAAATGTAGTTTCTTTCCAATTGGGAAATATTTATATTCGAGGGATATTTCAAAAGTGTGATGTAAGGCTGTTTATTGTATAAATAAAATATTTGTAATGTAATAAATATAAATATTATAAGTAAATGCATAACGTTTTGTTAGTTAATCTTGGAAGTCGTAAATTTTAAAATAAAATATATACGTACTCTACTATATAAAAAATAATGTAGTCATGCAAAAATTTGCAATAAATTGTTTATTTAAATATTTAAAAAAACTTTCTTGGACTGTTACACGAAAGTGTTTGTGACGTTTGGCAGTCTTGATCTGAAATATAATAAAAATGCATTATATTCTTGTTTTGTAATTTAATAAACTATATATTCTTTTCAGTAAAAAAATTACTTAAATGAAAACCCAATGTATAAGTATGTCCAGGTCATTTTTTAGTACTTAATATTAATTTAGTGATTTGGGTATTTCTATACGTATATTAATTAATGTGAGACAAATTATTTTAATTTATTTAAAGACGTTACTGTACATACCATTTTTATTATATACTGTTTGTGCACATGTATCACATAGAATCGGTGTACCATGTTTGAACTTCAGCATCTTGAAATTTTGGCGTCAAAATAGTTTTGATATTATCAGAAACTCTGCTTGAACCAAATATGCTTGAGACAATTAAGTACCTACTTACATAATTATTGCATATTACACTTTTTTAATAAATACCAGTACAAATACCACAAAGAACTTACTTGTTGGTTCATACAAAAACAATGTTTGATGTTTCATTTGAAAAATATGCATCAAATTCTAATTTTTTTATAGCATTGATCAGAACAATCTTTCAAACGAAGATTCTAATTTTTATTGACGGACCGCATAAAATTTTATATACAATTATTCACAGTACAATATATCACGGGTATTTTTAGAATAAAAATAAAATAAATACTAACAGATAATATTCAAGGTTTTTTGTCTCACACTATATCGATCGCACTCAACACGTTACAGTTCTAGCGTCGGCCACCGTGTAGGATCCTGGGTACCGAAGGGTCCCCGAGACGGGTGAGGAGAGCGGAATTGGTAGGGCGGGGCGTATTCGAGAGTGGAACAACTTATATATTTATTCTGTAAACTTTGATATAACATACTGTTCTAAAACTAAGTATGGTACACAATCGTACAAAAACAATATTAACTAAATACTATAAAATATAAGGTGGCAGAATTTGTTAAACTAATATAATACTCCTTATTTTTATTTAAAAAAAAATAATTTGACACAATTTAGTATGTACGTGCTGTTCAACTGTTAACAATTTGAAATCCTGATAAATTTAAGAGGCAACAACTTCTTTATTTGCAAAACTTGTGCAAATTTTATCGTTCCTAATTTGAGTTTCACCCGTGAATAGTCTTCTCACACTATTCTTTTTATTTATGACGGGGCTATTTCTTATGATTGATGATATTCAGTATGCTTGACGTGGTTATATCCACGCAGTATAAAAATCAGACGTTCGAATTTTGGCAATATTTTGTGGGTTTTCCTACTAATCTCGAAATCCATTCAGTTTTATAGAAGCATGTATAACTGCGAAAATAAATACTTACAAATTGATTAGTTTCGAGACTGAGCTGATACATTTTACAGATCGTTCATCATCATGAAACATACTAGGGGTAAAATATTGATACATTAAGACACAAAATCTCACCGCATAAACAATTTTTTTTTGGGTAAAATATAATATGGATGATGTAGATAAATATTGACCTATCTATAGGTACATATAAGCATATATTGCAAATTTAATCTTAAAAAAAATGGAACTCCTTCTTTGATGAATTTTACTTTATAATACCTAGTTATTTATACGTAGTACAAGTGGGATATAGGCATTATTATACATGAATGAGATATTTGCACGTGTAATTTTACGAATGTAATAAAAAATGCCGTTATCCCCTCGTGTACTATATAAAATTTTATCTAGAACTGCAAAAAATTTTAGCTACAAGTATCCAACAATGCAAAATCAGATGCAGTTTGTAAGTTTTGATTCAAAATCAAGAAGCAAAGGCATTGTTGTGATAACCTTTCAAACTTATTATAAACAAAATTGAGTTTTCATTTTAATATTTTCTTGTGAAAATAGTGGTGTTGATTGAAATAATGGGTGATTCAGAAACAGAAAACATACCTCTTGAAATTGAAGAAGCTGTTGCAACATCTAGTCTTTGGGCGTTCTATTCTATGCTGGGGTCTACCATCTGTATGCGGCACAATGTTGTCATCAGTAAATTGGACAATTTAATTGCTTTTCTGAAAAAGCAATCAGTGGGATACAAACCAAAAAAGTCAAGAGCATTAACGAAAGAGAATAATTTAAGGTTGCTTTAATTATTGGACTTGGAGGTGCATGCAGAGTGGACGGATTAACTAGTTTGCTGTTAGAATACGCAAAAAAATGAAGGGATACGAAAACTAAAGTTTTCCGAGAATTCTTTATCAGTATTATGAAAATACCTCGCCCTGCGTCCTAGTCATGCCGATCATGGAAGATTTTTTGTTGGTTATAGAGGTGGTAAATGCATGAAACTCCCTGTTAGTATCAATACTTTTAGTGTAATGCCAAAGAAGATTGCTTTTTTCTCAATTTATCACAGCTTCAACAATATACAGGGCACTACTTTTGACAATCATCTACATCACTTCTAGCCAACACAGGAGCAAATCTTCTAACTATAAAACGGCATGGTGGTTGGTCCAACACCGTGTGTGAAGGCTATATTGATACATCTCTTGAAAACAAGAAAAAAATCGCCACAAAAGTTCTTGGAGGGGAGATTGCTACAAGTGCTTACATAGAAAATTTAAGCATTGTTAATACAAATACAGACCAGTTGCATTCATTTGATCATCTTCATCTTACGAATTGTCAAAGTTGTGTTGTTAATACTTATAACAAGTAATTCAATTTAAGTTAAATTATCTATTAATTATCAAATTGATAAACCTGTTGGTTCTTAATAAAAATAACCATTAAGCAGTGATCTCTTTTTTTTAATATTTTACCATTGAAGTAATATGTCACATTACACCAAATAAATGCTGTAATGAGGCTCTTATAAAGCAGTTGTAGATAAATATATTTCACTGACTAATGTGATTCTGTTTTCCAAATATTAGATGTTGGAGTATTATAAATTAATTGGATTTTCTCTCAAAGTTCCTAATACCAAACGCTTATATGTATATGAATTACTAGCTTGCATATTACCATTGATTACAGTAACTGAATAGAGACCGTATCATATAAATTATTAATTTATGTTTATTTATTACGTTACAGAAACCAAATATTAATTAATAGCAAATGTGGTAAACACCGTCTATGGCATAATATTATCTTTGCAAATGGTTAATGGATCCATTTAATTTCTAGGACTATACCAAAAAATATATAATAACAATGATTCACGATACTAATTAAAATGAGAAAATTATTTCTATGTTTTGAATTAAAAAGAAAGATTGAAGATAGAAATATTGAATTTTAATTATATATTTAATTATAAAGGCATGAAATTCAAATGGAAAGAAAAAGACGTATCAACTCACAATCCTTCGAGGACCATGTCAAAAGTGTCTAACCTGTCAATGTTTAATTTAAAATTCATTGCCGATCTTTAATTTCAAATAATTTTAATTTATTGGTATAATAATTTTTATACTTAGATATTTGACTCAACTTAAAGGAGGCCACCTGAAGAAGCAATCCTAAAAATGCATAATAATAATAATAATAATAATAATAGCCTTTATTTGTTTCCAAAAAGTCATAATAACAATTACTAGTTTTACATAGATTGGCGACGTTCGGCTATCTGCCGCTCTTCCACGTAACCAACAGTATATACAAAAAATGGTAGACTAAAATAAAGGAATAATCCTAAAAGTACATAAAACGTTCAAAGTAGATATATACAATTATTGAGGAAAACGTATAGTTAAAATCCAGTTCTTAATCCGTCCTCGGAATGTATCAATATTGGAAATGGACTTGATATGAGGGGGAATGTCATTAAAGATCTTACAAGAGTTATAAGCAAAACTTCTTTCAAACTGCGCTGTTCCATGTCTAGGTACTGTATACATATCTCTATTACGAGTTAATAGAGTATGGGTACCGCAACCCCTAATAAGCTTATCAAACAAATAAGAAGGTGATTGGGTATTTCTAATTTTGAATATAAGACAAGACATATAATAAATGAACCGCTCATTTAAATTAAACCAATTAGACTGTAGAAAGACTGCTGACAAATGATCAAATTTACGCAAATTAAATGAATAACGTAAACAACTGTTTTGAATCTTTTGAAGAGTGTTCTTATCTTTCTTCGTAAGTGCAGGCCAATAAACAACATTACAATATGATAAATAAGACAAAATTAAAGAGTCACAAAGAAGCAATTTTGTATCATTATTTAAAAAATCCATTTGCATATATAAAATTTTTAATTTATTATAAGATTTTTGCACTAAGTTGCAAACATGCTTGTCAAACCTAAGATTATTATCAATGAAAACACCCAAATTTTTGCAGTAATTGACAGGTTTCAAAATTTGATCAGATATTTTTACTATAAATAAAGGATTGCTCATAAGATCTACTCTGCTTTTACCAAAAAGTAAGACTTCAGTGTTTTTCCCATTCAGTACTAGCTTATGCGCACCAGCAACGTGGGCAACAGTATGCAAATCACTATTAATACAATCAGCCGCAAACAAGAAATTCTCCGAGGCAAAAGAAAAATATAATTGTGTATCGTCTGCGTACTGATGCATCTTACAGTGTGTAAGAAATGAGGGAAAATCTGCGATATATATGGAAAATAGTGTGGGTCCCAAAATACTTCCCTGAGGTACACCTTTATTAACATACCTAAAAGAAGAATATGAGTTTCCCACACAAACTCTTTGGCGTCGATTCGAAAGATAATTGAGAAAAAATGAAAGCACAGTGTTGCCAACTCCAAAATACCTCAATTTTTTTTACTAATAGCGAATGGTCAAAAGTGTCGAACGCTTTACTAAAATCTAATAATATCAAACATGTATTAAGACTATTGTCACTAGCTCTAAATATGTCGTCTGTAACATTCAGTAACGCCGTTGTAGTACTATGCAATTTCCGAAAACCTGATTGAACAGAAGGTAAGATATGATTTTCAGTTAGGAAGGTATTAAGCTGATCACACACAATTCTTTCTAATACTTTAGAAAGGTACACAGAATACTGATAGGACGATAATTGTGGTTGAATTTTCGAGTTCCCACAGTTTCAAAAGTGAACTTAGATATTTATAGAGTGTTTTCATTAAATCAGGTTAATAAATTTAGCTAGATTATTTTTTTTAGATAATTATTGTATAGAGCTTTGTTTGTAGAATTGTTCATTAGCATACCTAGATGCTTGGTAACAGAGAGCATACATATGACTTCATTTATAGGAATTGTAGGAGATTTGATTTATATTAGCTTAAAATATCTTTTAATAATTAATTAATTAATATAGTAAAATAATAGTATATTATGCAACGATCATGTAATGATCTCGCATAAACCATACGAAACTCGCCTTCGGCTCGTTTCGTATCCCGGTTAATGCTCGTGTATTAATAACCATTACATGAGAGTTGCATACGCTATTTTTTTTACACCCGATAAATAAACAAAAACCATAAATTTTATATTTTTATTGAACACAATAGGTAACAGTAATTATTCGTATGAACTGCATTTTCTGCTTTCTCCGATATGTGTGGAGGAATCGATGGTAATTCTTCTATATCGCTGATATCAGACATTTTGATAAATTATCGAAGTTTAGCTAGGTATCTACGAAAATTTAATACGTACTGATTTTGACATCTAAAATAGTTACATAAGAACCTAGGATAAACGTCAAATGCACAGCATGCTTGATTGAAAAATTATAGGTTTCTATTGTTTAAAAACCTGTATCGTAATGAAAAATCTGTATCGTAATGGGTATCATTATGAAACGGATTATGGGCATATAAGTGCATTGTTATAATACGGGTGTAGAAAAAAATAGTTAAAGTTGTTTAAATAAAATAGTCTAGCGATCATACAAATGCAATTGAAGATTATGTCGAAACTATTTTGAATATTTATTTGTCGATTTTACGAAAAATCTTGTACGATACGTGTGCCAAATAGGTGTTTTAGACATTTAAGGTGTAAACTTCACGTCGCGTAGCTAAAACACCATTATTTCGCAACTTGTATCGAAAATAGCTACTAAAATACAAATAAAAGTCGAAATTTATTAGCAATATTTGACATTTTCAATTCAAGTACCAACACATCATTGTGACTTGATCACAGCAACCGGATCGCAAGCTTAGCAGTGGTCCAATTACTTCTGATTATATTTTATTTTGGCCTATGAATTAATTACACTTAAAACTCGAACAAAATAAAAATGTGGATTGCATGACAATCAACGAGCGTTCATTATTTCAATAATTATAGCATTTGTATTTATTAGGCATGATTAACCAAGCGATTAAATAATTACCAAATATTTGAAATAATATGTACGCCGATAATTAAATATTTTCAAATATGCGCTGGACTATTAAGCCCTACAAATACAAAACGGCATGTATTATTTATGAACGCCAAGAGCACGTTGGCAGAATTCACTGACAAATAACCGCGGGATGTTATTCTATGTAAATTATTCGACCTGCAAGTTGCAAATGAGGCAATAGCACTCACATATGGTCCCATCTCGGCAACGAAGGCGTATTCCGTATTATGCAGATTATGTGTACTCAGTCATTATGGCCACTTGAGCGTGGTGTTTGTTCTCGTGGCCCCACCTCAGTAGAGCTTTTCCCTGTTCCTTCCTTCGTTGCACAAAAATTCCTTGCTCCTCGTCCGCTCGTAAAAGCCGACGAAATATTACATAAAAGCTTTGCGGAATTTCAAATTAAAAGCTTTTGCTCACTTAGTAATTTGTGGTTATTGTTTTTTAAATATATGAAGTCCATTATTTTTACATTTTTATGTGGATACTTTCGCTGAGGATAGGGTTGCCTCGGGTTTGCGGCTTGCAACTTTATTGGCAAGGCCGGTTAATATATTGCTTAATTTCACATACAAATTTGCATCCGTCCCTCTTGCGCCGTGGAAAACGTTACACCAGTCATTACGTTGCTCCAGTTGCGAAAATATTTCACAAGACCTGCACTAACATCAAGTACGGAAATTTATCTCCGCCTTACCTAAAATGCAGCATGTGCCAAGCTAAAATTAAATTCTTCTAGTTAATGCTGTATCATTATCACATAAGTACACGGCAATTTAATATAAACGGTTAAACTATGACTAAGTACAAATATTTTAAGAGAGTTTATCAAAAAATTTCCAAACTATAACCCATATAAACTCATATTTATCACCAACTCTTACCTTTTGTCCACCGCGAGGTTAGATATTGTTACGGAAGCTCACCTACCTTTTAGTTTGTTAATTATCTTCCTGTTTACGTTATAATTTATAATTCTTGTGATGCCTTTATTTTGACGTTTTCTGGAACATTCTCAGCCACATTCTATTTGATTCTCTAGACTGCGAAAAACTTCTAGAACCCTAAAAACCTACATAAGCGGATCGGTTTCGCCGCTGGAATCAGTTTATATTCAGCAGTCAGACGCGAATGACTGAAACGTCAAAGTAAAGAGTCTGGCAGTTGTTAATTTATTGAAGGATATTTCTTGTGTAATCAAGAGTGACAATAAAATTTGTTTGTCTGCGTGACGTATTTTTACGCTAACCCAACATAGAGGTTACAATATATTCCGCAAGTCAAAAGTCACCGCTTTAAAAAAAAAACAGTTTATTTACAAAAATGTAAATAATTATTTAATGATTTACTTAATAAGATAAAGTAGCACAGGAAGGTAGCACCTACCTTACTGATATTTATTTCCAGGATTAAATTTGGGGAAATTTCTAATATGTTGAATCATTTTCTGTTTTCTTACTTGTTTACATTAAAAAAATTCATTGCAAAGATTTTTGTACTTGCTAAGTGCTTGCTAGGGACCTCTCCTTTCTTCAAACCTACGACCAGGTGGATTTCCTCCATCGGTACAAACCACAATAGAAACATGCAAATGTACACAAATACCTAAAAACACTGCCACACGTTTACCGCCAAGGCATTACAACTGTTGTTCATTATGGTTAAAAAAGGAATCGGCATAATATTTTGTCTACGCGGAAAATATGATTCCAACTAGAAATTCCAAAAAAAAAATTGTTTTGATATCAGTAGATTCTAGACAAGCTGTTTCATGTGGAAAAAAACTGTAACATGTAACTTTTAATATCTCCTTTTTGACTGGTGTTTACTATTTTATCTTTTACGCTTTTTATAAAACTTATTATTTCCTCCCATATTATCTCAGCACTTATATCAGTGTTAGAAAATAAAAATAAAATTTCGGGATATCAATCTTTTGTTTAAAAAATGTTGAATTTTTTTCAATAAATGTAAATAGTAAATAAATTTCTACACATTTATCTGATAATTCTAAATAGTATGGAAATTAAACTATTTATTAAATAATTTATTACGAAATATGGAAAAAATATATAATTACGTTAAGTTGAAATGTGGCATATCTGTATTATTTTTTTAAATTTTTAATACTAAAAAAATGCGACCACAACAAATAAATTTAATTAAAAGCTAAGAACATATTTCAAGTTTCATTTTTACCTTATTAATTTTATCTTTCAATAAAACGTATTGAAAATAAGATTGAAAAGTTATACAAATATCATCCCACAACCTACACACTTTTCTCTCAAATTATGTAACAGTATTTCATCTATAGAAATGTTGGCGAAGGTCCTTATTCTGTTCTCGAATAGAATATTATTACAAAATTAACTTATTCACAATTTTCTTGTTCCAAATTCCAATTCAATTTTATAATATAAATAAAATTTTGTAGAGATGCGATTGGGTGGAAGATTCCAAATTTATTTTCAACATGATGTCTCATTCGTAATCGATTACGTTGTACTTCTGATCAATTCAAAGTATTTCATTATTATGTATAGTGCTGGCTGAGACACGAAATCTTACAAAATTTGAGAAACATGGAATTTTATTACGAATTTGGTAACAGTGGTGGTTACTCTCGGTCCGTATATGTAGGTATATACTTATATAGAAATGCAGTATTTATTTTCAGCTAATGTTTACTTAAATATTACCTCTTCTTATATTTGCAAGGCTTCTTGCCATAGCAGTACTTTTTTAAATATTGTCCTGTCTTGTAATTAGAGCTGTCAAGTCTTGCATTGGTCTCACAAGACAAGACAAGACGAAGCCAGGAAAAGAGCAAGACTAAGTTACCAACCAAGTTTTCTTTTCTACAAGCAATCTCATTAAGTAGGTATGTTGGTTTTGATTGCTGTCATTTATTTTATTTACATATGATTTAAAATCTGTTAAATTGGAAAAGCTTCTCGTTTCAGACTTTACTATCCAGGTAATCGATTTCCTTTGTTATTATTCTAGGTAAAAACTACCAACAAGTGACCTAGGTAGTGTTTATTACAATAAGTATACTCATTTGCAGATAGGGACAATTTAATTAATTCATTGCGTGCTCTTTGCTATTTAGTTTCACCTGTAATTACATTTTTTTATATAAAATGCAATTGTACATATCCACTTAAAGTACAGCAACGTTATGTGACATTTTACTTGAAATAGTTTTCTTGAAAAAGTAACGCTTTTATCTAACATAGAGACATTATTATAAAGGGTTGAGAATTTACTTTCTTATCGCAGTTTTAATATATTGCCTTTATCGTCGGTATAGTTCTAATACAATGTTACTTCAGTTATTTATGTAGAACTTAACGTCACAATTTATTCGCTGTTGAGGAAATATTAAACCACCGTTAAGGCTCTAAAATTTTATAGTTTTAATCAACTACAGGTACTGTGTATTATTTATAATATGTCCCTGTGAATCTGAATTTCTTGTGGCAATAAATTTAAATCGAGTCGAATATGCTGAAATAATATTGAATCATTTGACTATATAATTTTTTTAACCCTGTTTTGGGTGTTAAATTTTAGTTAATTTTATTAGCTGAATGTAAAATTTAACAGTCAGATATTTTATATTTAATTATTTTTTACGGTACCTTCTCTGCACTGAATTTAGGAACCTGCATATATAGTCGAGGCAATGAAGCACTAAAAAGGCCAAAGATAGGAAATCATTTAGGATAGGACGTATCGGAATGCGGTTTTTTGCATTCACTTGCAAAAATTATTTATATCATTCGTACCTACTTTGTACCTATTACAAACCGGAAGTTGCATTGCTGCAGCCAAAAATGCATGCAAAAAATCATCTTTTGAGAGGCCGTTTGGCAAATTTAATAACTTCGTAAATAAGAGTCAGAATTGGCTCAAGTCGGGTACCCGGCTATTTTTGCAAGCGAATGCAAAAAACCGCAGTCCGATACGTCCTATCCTAAAAGATTTCCTATCATAATGCTTCATTGGCTCGACTAATAATATGCTTCATTTAGAGTCTTTTCACACGGGCCACTGTGCAGCACTGCTGAGTGTCTATATAAAATAATGTTTCGTCAAAACGGACCACTCAACGGCGCTTCCGAGAAGCGCTGCACGGTGGCCCGTGTGAAAAGACTCTTAGTCTATTCGTACACAACAAAAAAGACTGGTAACATTTTACACGAAATTTACACCATTTTTAGTCTAGCGACGTCCATACGGAAGAGGATCAAATTTAGTCCATCGCGATTTGGCAATTTTACAAAGACGGTTGAAAAATATATTTTAACAAATATTTGGTAGAATTTACTTACAGTAGTTTAAATCCAGTATAAGTATGTGTAATCTGGTGTAAATCAATTACTATAAATGGTGTAGATTTTCAAACTACAGACGTTATAACCTACATTATCTGGTGTTAATTTGGGAACAGTATGTTGGGAAATATATTAATAATAATAACAATAATTTTATTTTCCCATAGATAAAAAAATATATTTATATAGCAATAGTCACAGTTGTCAACTACAAACTAACACGTAATACGGTAATATTCCTCTAAAGAATAAAAGCTGTTAGGTACTTAATAAAAAACTTTTGAGCTTAAACTTGAATGAATAGCATCTTTTATTTTATTCGGCAGCAAGTTGAATATATGCAACCCTAAATAAGAGGGAGAATTTGATGTCACATTACTATACTATAATAAGTTTCTACAAGAAGACTTGGAAGAGACTCCAGCAATGCTTCTTAAAATGCGTTTTTGTACTTTAAATACATCCGACCCATGAGTTTAACGCCCCCAAAAGCAGACCCCATATCTCAACCTTGAAGCTATCTGAACGTGGTAGACCATAATCAGTTGTGTATACGACAGAACACTTTGTAAATTTCTCAAAACAAAACAAACCGAATTTAATTTATACACCTGCTGTGTGCAGTGTAAGACACTCATCTACTACAACCCATAGAAACTTGACATTATCTGAAAATGCCGAATGATACACCTCCGTCTAAATTAATGTTCAATGAAGAACAATGTTTCTGTCTATTGTGGAATCTCAAAATATGAGTTTTGTCCGTGTTGAAATAGAGTTAGAGATATACCAGTCATTTATAGATTCGAGAACACTACTGCACTTATACTCCAACTGCTTCTCTGAACCATTTGAAATTAATATAGGTTGATCGTCAGCGTATATGACAATAAGGGAGCCTTTAATTACTGATTCCAAATCATTGGTGTATTATAATAATAAAACAGGACCCAACACGGATCCCTGTAGAACCCCCATGTCTACATAATCGAAATCAGATTCCACAACTTTATTGTTATAGGTTAAACTGACATATTGTTTGCGATGCTTTAGAAATGAGGTTACCCAGTCAAATGCCACACCACGGATGTCATATGCATTAAGTTTTATCAGAAATGTGTCGTGGTCTAAGTAATCGAACACCCTGCTGAAGTCACAGAAGATCCCAACAGGGCATTCACCTGCTTCTAAATAATTTAATAACTTTATAATAAAATGAACATATAGCACTTTGTGTCGACATATTGGCACGAAATCCGTGCTGATTTTGCGTAATTATGTTATATTTATCAATCAACTTCAATAGGCGATTTAAAAAGCAATACTCGACTTCATCAGGGCCAAATACTATCTAGTAAATTTACCGGTCAGAGAAATCTATATCTGTCACCTTCTAACGCATTTACTTTTTATGAGACATACATATTTAACCGACTGTTAACTTTATCAGTTGGATAATTCCAGCCTAAGGCTGTTATTAATACTAGGACTGTTAAATCAATGACATTAACATCATCACTAGGTTTGGTAGGAGTGGTAGTGACTGATCTATTAAAACAATGTCCAGAATTTTCTGAAAATTAGGAGATTTCTAAAACATTGTTAGTATAAATAAAACATTTATTTTTGCCACATTTAATCGAATTTGTATTTTCCAGTAGGTTATATTTAAAAGTAGTTCCCACTGTAGGGAAATACAAAACAGGTGCAAACACTTACTATTACGCAATAAATTATATAGTTTATTTTAATTGTTAACACTATGAATGTGAAGTACGACTCCTTCTCGTATGAAGTGTAGTAAGCAGCTGCAACAAGTGCTCACTAGTCACGTGATCGTAACTCGCGTGTGTATTGGATAGCAAACGGCGGTTATAGTTGGGAAAGGAATAAGGTTTACCAGTTTTCGTTTAAATCTTAAACTCGATTTGGTATGTTTCTTATAAATTTCACTTTTTAAGATTTTTGTAAATATTTTTACACTTACTCGACATTTTTACAAATAGAACGTGTAAAACTTAACATTATTTTACTACTTCCCAAATAGTAGCATGTAAAGTCGATCACTTGTTGTATATATATTTGTATTAAAAAAAGTTGAGAATATGTTGGGACCTTATCAAAAAAAAATTGTCTCACAGAAGCCTTTGAATCGCATCCATGTAATTTTAATATGATAACTGTAAATATGTAAAAGCATTACCAATGCAAGCGAAATGTGAGTATGTTAGCTAACTACTTGTAGGCTATCAAGAGAAACGCCTTTGAGGCAAAGTGTAGCAGAAAATCAAAGAGGGTGAGGTTTTAGGTTACACGATTGCAATTTTCATGAGAGACGTAAATATATAATATTTCCCTGATAAATTGAACTTCATTCGAATTGCTGTATTTTCATAAAATAAATATTAAAAAATACACATAGCGTCTGCTACAGAATGCGCGAAATTCGATATTACAAAAGATTTTTTATGTAAATAATGCACTAATAACTAAGTTACATATTCTATCATTTTGCTTCAAAAAATATAAAGTCGCGGAAAAATTTAGACGATTTATGTCACAGCTGACTTTACGCATTTGCTTTTATTGTCAGCATAATTTTCGATATTTGGTCGCGTTAAAAACAAAATTTTTTTACAATTTAGTGTTTATAAGTCATCCGAATTCTTCTCGCTACTATAGTTGTGTGTCTATCTTTAGAATGTATAGATTTTTTTCGGGATTGGAGTATTTTAGAAATAGTGAAATCATATTTTAGATATAATTTTAAGATTTTCAACTAATTTTTCATAATGGCGACAGTCGCTGATCCAACAAATATTCATTTAAACATGGCTACTTATTATAAAACGATTTTATTCCAAATATTATTCTAAAATTAAAGTTAGAATTTTATTACGCGGAATATACAATAATTTTGTTTTCTCAAACCACAATTTGGTTTTACAATATATTTATAAAACAAGGAATATTTTTATAGATTAAACACAACTATAAAACTTTTTTATAAATAAGGGCATTTCGAGACTGAAAAATAATTTCATTAATTTCCTTATACAGAGTGTAAGTAATGGGACCCAGATTAAACATAGCTTCCTGTGATGAAATAGAATCGATTTAGACAAACTTAGCTTAGTCCAAAAGTGCTTCATTTAAAAGTTACAGAGGACTTTAAAAAAAATTGTTTTCTTGTTATGGGTATAATTAAGAAACGAAACGTCCAATCAAGTTGAAATTTGGTACAGTTATGTGTTAGATAAGTACAAGCATTGTGAAGAAGTAAGTAGTGCTGTATCGTAGGAGGCGCGCTTGGCAGTTTTTTTTGTAACTCATTTTTATCGTATCTTTTTTGTTGGTCCTATTCTGATACGCTTGACGGAAAATTATGGTGAAGAAATTAATTTTGCGTAGAAAAGCTATACCTGTTCTATGTAACTGTACCTTCTTTCTGCAGTTCCTCCATTAAATTGATTTTGACAATAAACAGCGAACGTATCTGCCGTTTCTGAGTTGGAAAGCTAATTATGTCAAGATATGTTTTCAAGATTTTACAAAATACTAAAATAATTTCAAATTATTTACATATTACATTTACACTTTACACAGCTGCACTCAGTACAACAATTAATATTAATCTGACAGGCTTTTGATCAAGTTTTTATCTAATTTAAGCGTATCAACGTCAGTTTGACAAGTGGTAACTAGATCGAATTAGAACATTTATTTCTATTTTAATGTGCCGAAATTTTCAAACGCGTTTTTACCGAAAACGGTGCATTTTATCCATATGGAGCAAGTATAGCTTTTCTACGCAAAATTAATTTCTCCGTAATAATTTTCAGTCAAGCGTATCAGAATAGGACCAACAAAAAAGATACAATAAAAATTAATTGTAAAAAAACTGCCAAGAGTGCCCTCTACGATATGCGGCACTACTACTGAAGCTTGTTTGTTCTATAAAACACAATTTTTCACAATTACTTTCTTCAGGAACAAAATTATCACAATTATTTGCTCTATAAAATCAAATTGTTTATTAGACAACGCTATTGGATAATTATAAAATCATTAACTTCTTTTAAAGTTCCATTTTCCTAGTTGGGTATGAGCGCAAATTAAGTATCGTTCTCGTATGAAGCGTAATAAACAATTGCAACAAGTGTTCGCTAGTCACGGAATCAAAACAGTTTTACCCGCTCTAGTTTAAATTCTAAACTCGATTTGCTAAATTACTTACATTGGTGTACATTTAAGAACCGCTTTACACACACAAGAATTATAGCAAAAATTTATCTCATAATTTTTTTAAAAATTTTCGTGAAACTTTTTAGCTGTTTATACATACGATAATTATATCCATAATTTAATGGAAATTTTTATTCGTAAAAACATAGAACATGTTCTATATTTTTATGACTATAATCGAGAAAGTGCGGCACAATTTGCGCAAATCTCCAGTTTGGCAATTTGTAAAATAACGTAGATAGCTGAAACATACATACAAACTTTAATAAAAATTCTTCGGAAAAATATGCCCATAATTTTCGTTATAATTTTCGCAAGAAATCTCTTGTGTGCAAAATGGTTCTAACCAAATAATGAAAATTCTAGATTTTACCCTTTAAGATTCCTGCAAATATGTTTACCTACACTTTCAACATTTCTGCAAAGTCTGTAAAATTTGACACCATATTATTTTACTACTTCCAAAATAGTAGAGTGTAGAGTCCATTTCTTGTAGTGTAGGTACCAGGGTGTCCAGCATAACGGTCTCACTCGATTTGTGGCTTTAATGTCATTGCTACAAAAAAAATGTCAAATACAAATGTCATTTTTATATAAAAGCATACAATTTTGATCCATATGATGGACGGATTAAAAAAATTTAACTTCATTAAATAATTGTTTTAATTCGATGTTGTATTGTTTTTTTTTTCTATGGCACGTCGAATCATCTATAAGAATGACACAATTTTTGTATTTGACATTGTTTTGTAACTATGACCACAAATCGAGTGAGAGCAGCGTTACGCTGGACACCCGAACTGGACACTTAGAAAATAAAATGTATGTTTCTAAAGCTTCCTCGTTAAATTTGGTATTTATCAAAATCGTATTGTCCGCTTCGTTATAAATATCACCTACCTCTACCATCGAGAATAGTTAAGTTCTAATTAAATTACAGTCATGTGCATTGGACTAGACAGATTTAGCGTGGCGTTAAGTAGAGCCAGCAAAACGTTATTGTTGGTGTTGCGATATGTCAGTGGGTAAACATTAGCATACTTAATGAAAATATAATTAAACACGGGTACGCCCTTTCTTAAATAATAGGGGCGGCAGTAGCGTGGCGGTGCTGTTTTAATCCATATAAAACGGTACAGTTCACTAATGTCATCTAAACGTCTCATAATTGTGCATTTATGCGTAATATGACATAATTTAAGCTCGCTTTAATCGCTCTCCCTATTATGAAATGCTTTTAATAAATTTTAAGCCCACGGAGCGTTTCTATCTTTGTCAAACCTTTTGAATACCTTAAGGACCAGGTAATATATATATGAAAATGGCTAGGGTTAACTTTATACTTGGAAAATGCCCCCGAGGTTGTTCGCTTCAGCAGTGTCGCTGTAATTACGAAAACAGTTTTTCTTATTTATTTACCTAACTTGTCAGCAGAAACTTTTGCGTAATTAATTAGTTACCTTTGTTTCGTGTCTCTTTTGTTGTCATTTAAAATAAACAAACTTATCGCTACATTAATTAAATAACCCTCTTAACATTCTGCATCGGCGTTTGACAACCTAATTAAGATCCCGAGACGTCGTTAACGCGAATTTGCGAATACGTTTTTTCTGAACAGAATACTAAATCGATAATTCTGTGAACTAGAAGCGTTTTTTCTGAACAGAATACTAAATCGATAATTCTGTGAACTAGAAGCAAAGTTTTAATATCAGCTTTAAAAAATGTATGTCTTCATGGTAAACAAAATTGTTGCTTTTTTCGTGAATTAAATACGTACATAATGTCGTCATCATTGCACCACTTTCACCAATTGTTTAATATTAAAATGAGGTTTAATTCAATTCATAGTAGAACTTCCTAACTAAAGACTGCTCCATATGGACCTCATTAAAGCATGCATGTATTTATGTACTAAATTGTAATTCTATGAATTGCCGGATGCGCCAAGTTAAAATTACTGTGTCCAAATACTATTTTATATACATAACACATAAGTATATTTAAATAATCAAATCATAGAAAAATTGTTACGGTCCCGTTATGGTTTACTTAGCTCGAACGCCCTAAAGAATATTTATCGGTTAAAATTCACTAATTGTGTTGTCATATTGAGGAACTAATAAAACCTAAGGTAGTTAAGCTTCTAAATGTCTAAAAATGAATGTATGCTCATTTAACTCTCATATGTCAAATCATACCATTGCCTAATGAATTTTAATTTTAAATTGCTTTATTATTATTTCTTTCCATGAATTCTTCTTCCTCCTTAAAATTCTGGCCTTCAGCCTATTTACAATCTGTTATTTGTTTTATACGAATACAACAAACAAAATAAAACATTTCAACCTCTGTCCTTCTTCTATGGTTTTTGCTCTGGATACGGAAAAAAGTCCTATTTGTCATTGAATGACTGCACACTGTTGTGGATTTGATATCTAAGAAGTAATAAAAATTTAGATTATTTGTGCTGATTGATATCCGAGAAGGATTTCCTGCAGTTTGGGATTAATAACAACTAATAATTCTCGATTGTACGACAGAGTACCTCTTTATGGCCGCCTAATATCGCAAAGGTATGTACTGGCATTTTTATAGTCAAGCGGTAACTTCTTACTCGTATCGAGCTATAGCAAATCATTCATTTTTAGGCCTTTTTCCGTTTATGGGCATAAATTGTGCTGCATGTCTCCCACTCCATATTGCTTTATCTACTGCCTCCTCCTGTCATGCCCGCTGCTTGTGGCTTAGAAAATTACTAGAGAAGTTTCACTGCTACCTCACCTCGACAACCTCCACGTGGTTTGGAGCACCAGGTCTCGCACGGGACGTTATCATCCTCCTTCACTGCCAGTTACGGCTCCAGAAGATTCGACTCAGGTCACATTTAGCTGTATAATATAATATCTCTACCCCTCATTCTAATCACAGGGATTAGCCCAGAAGTCGGAGACTTGTGCGGGAGAGGGGGCGGCATATTATTATTAAGCAGGCCGCATTTGCGCCCAGGAACGACTTACGTTGGTTGGCCCTAACCACTATTCAGTGCAGGAATGAGGGAAACCTGGAAAACCTCATTAATTAGGGGGGTAGTCAAATATCAACCGGTATCAATCTCTCACATTGACCCAAGCTAACATTATTCCACTCTACCATACCCGCAGAGAAGGTGCCAATCATCTACATGAATATGGCTTATATACGGTCTACCGGCAGCTGGGCTCGAACCAACTACGATCTAGTCACCTCGATTCAAGTACTGACGCCTTAAACCGCGCTATCACTGACCGACCAAATCGATCTAAACCAACTTGATTCATTCAACCCATGAGTTAGTGGTTTCCTAAAAAAAGGATTAAAAAAATCTAAAATAGAGACTGTAAAATTATTCAAACTATATACCACTTTTCTATTTTTTATTTCCAGATCGTTTCCCAAGAATATTATTTTGTCTGTTCGATTTTCTTAAGAAAATATTAAATATGATTTATGCATCGTACACAAAAACGTGGACGGCAGTGTGAAAACAAAGTAACGAAGATTTAAAGGCCCGTCCTTTACATTGTCAACAGTACTAGTGACAAGTACCTGTCCGCCTATACCTCACGCAAGACGACGCGACGGCGGTAGAGAAAGGACAACAAGTGATATATGATATTAGGAAAGAAAAGAGTTTTCAGCCGGAAAATTACTTATTTTATTATTTATTATTGCACCCAAGATGACATTTCGTCTCCTCCACCTTTCTATTTTCCATTATAAATATAATTAAAAATTTTTCATACATTCTTTATTGCTGAAATTGTAAGATAAGATACCGAATTCACAGATCGAAATTTATATCCCACATGGACGGAACACAAGGGCCACTGATAATAGTAAATTATAAATAACTGCCTTGATTTTATTGGATTATAGCAAAACCTTTGATAGAATTAACCACCGCCTACTTCTTTCAATATTACATTACATTGACTTTAACAATAATTCACTTACTGACACACACAGGGTCTTGTATACAATAAAGTTTGTTCTAATTATCAAGTAGTTAACAGGGATTCTAGGTCTTTTGTTTTTTACGATTTATACTTCTCAATTTGAAAAGGACAAATCCCTTTTTTATGCTGGTTGCACTATTCTTTTGCAGAAGCTGACACAATACAATTAACTAATCAGAGAATTACTGACGATTTAAATTCCCTTTTAAATATTTCTAACAAATTCTCTCTATTAATCCATCTAATTCCAAACTTATGTTATTTAGCCTACGCTCTGCTAGAATTAGACTTTAAAATTTTATTGATGTTAAACAAGCAGGTAATCAATTGCAACCTACAGAAGCTGCTGAAAACCTGGGTCTAACTATCGACAGTTCTTTACTTTTCACTGAACAAGTAAATATGATTATTATGCGATTAATATTTGCAGTGCTCAAATAGAATTGCCTTGTGCGAAGCATTGGTATTATCGCATTTAACATATTGTGATACAGTTTATTATCCATTTTTGAGAAAATGTGATAAGACACGTTTACAAAAAATTTAAAATTCTTGTGTAAGATTAATATGTAATGTTGGAAGGCATAAGCATATTTCACCAAAAATTGAGGAAATTGTTTGGTTAAAAATTGAACAGAGGCACATCCTTCACAGTTGCTACATGTCTATTCCATAAAATAATAAGTTTTAAAATGCCACCATATCTATATGAAAAAATTAGATACAGAACAGATATTCCAATATAAATATAAGATTTAAATATGTTATCTGTACTTATTAATCTAACATCTTTATTTTAAAATTGTTTTAGTTATCAAGTTACTAAATATTATAACAAAATACCCGATTTCATAAAAACATATAAATTATGAATTTTTAAATCTAAGATAAAACAAGCAATTGCGGTTCGATAAATATTTTTTAATATAAACATCATATTCATGCTGCTACTGTTTTACTATTTTTTATTACCATTTCTTTTTTTAATCATTTTTCAACCAATAGAATATCGATTATTCATCATAATTGTTTTCGTTGTTATGTTTAATTATTATAATAATTGTACTTACTAGATATAAATAATTTTAGTTCAAAATATTATTTTGGTTGAGTGGAAGAGCAGGTTTGATCTGAACTCTGCCATCTTGCAATGTTTTTACTATTATTTGTATTTGGCTATATTAACTATGTGATAAACTATTCTAATTGCAAATAAAATCATTTATTATTATTATTATTATTAGTATTATATATCTACAGTGTGTACCATTTTTCAGGTTAACACTTCTAGATTTTTGTTACAATTACTATCCTGAAGGGAGGTTGCCTATATTCTGCAAACCAAAAAGATAATATTACGAGGCTATTCAGCATCCATCAAAATACACATATACCAAATTTGATCGAAAAATATTTATTATATATATTTTTTGGACTGTCAAACTTCCAAAAATCAAGTCAAAGATTGCCATGAAAGTAAAAACAAGTGTCAATCGGACAAAGAAGAAACACATACGCTACAAGTTTAACACTTTTAATTGCAGCCACAGAAAAAGTAATGAACATACAAAAAAATGTAATGAATTATAAATACTAAAGTGTTAAACAAAACATTACAAAACGTTAATCGAAATTAAATTTTAGTTTTCTCCATCATACCTCCTTCCAGTCGAACACATTTTTCCATAGTCTTCTTAAATTTAAAATTATTTTATGCGGCTACAATAAAAACAACGATTGAGAAAATGTGTTCGCTTAGAAGGAGGTACGATGGAGAAAACTAAAATTTACTTTAGATTAATATTTAATATTTTTCTTTTAGCAATTTAGTATTCATAATTAATTACATTTTTTGTTCATTAATAATTTTTACTGTGGCCGCAATTTAAAGTGTTAAACTTGTAGTATATGTGTTCATTGTCGGATTGATATTTGTTTTCACTTTTATGGCAATCTTTGACTTGTTCAAAATAATTTTTTAATAATTTAATAATTTAATTTTTTGTTGTCTGATTTTTCGAAGTTTTCCACCCCCATAAAAAACAATCTACATTTATCGATCAAATTTAGGATATGGCTATTTTATGGGTGCTGAATAGCCCGGTAATGTTATATTTTTCATAAAATACCTAATACAACTTTCTGGAAAAACGACCCTTTTAAAAAATCGTAGTAGGGCAGGCTTTTGTTACATCAATTTAGTAGAATATAACCTCCTTTCAGGGAAATAATTGCAAAAAAATTGGCTTGCCGAAATTTCACTGCCTTCTTACATTTCCAGAGATGTTAACCTGAAAAACGGGACACACTGTATAACTTTTGTAGTAGCACATTCTATTGAATTGGAAATAGTGAGATTGGGAAACTATACTCATACACCTATTCCTAATAATAGTAATACCCTAATGAAATATTAATATGATTTAAATTGTATTACAATTTCAAAATTAATATACAGGGTGTTCGGAAAGGCCATGTCAAAAATGAAAGGGCATCCAGGAGAGGTCAAAATTGTTGTACTACGTCATATAAAAAGTTGTGCTCATAGTAATGCTTTTAGCGACATAAGAAAGGAATCGAATTGTGAAAGAAAAATATCAAATTATTATTACTATGAGTTATTTTAATTGCCCAAATTTCATTGTTGTCATAGCAATGACTTAAAAATTATAATTCAAATTTATTAATCAACTTCTTAATTCTAAATTTTTTATATGAAGTGTTGCAACTATTTTGATCTTTCCTGTATGCCCTTTCATTTTTGACAATCTTTCCGGATATCATGTATAGATAATATAGATTGTTTATTCATTATTTATTTATCACAATACGCTTTTATTGCTTTTTCTCTGTTTGCTACAAGTCACGAGATTACAGACCTGTCCATTCTAAACCCGCTAAAAGCGGTGCCGACACTGTGGGCGAAATATGAGGGTAAAATGGAAGCGTAAATATCATGTCTATTATATCACATGCTCACTATTTCTTCCTCATGTACGTCTATTTTGCATTTACATGTCAAATGTATTAAGTATAAATGAGAATGATTAATAGGTACTTTCACAATTATTTTGAAATAAACTTCATGTAATAATAACATATAATAATATGCGGTTTTCACCAGTTTCATTACATCAAGGGACACAGCTCTTCTACGCTTGTAATGTTGCAGATTTTTTTATTATTTCACTGGCACAAGCTGTTTTAATTAAATTTTATTGTCATGAAAATATATTAGCGGGCTCTAATCACGATTTTAATAGCGTCCATAAATATTTCTGTAACAGTTCCAACCATACAACGCCGCTTGAATTTTCGCATTATCTCATTTAATTTTTACTAATTATGTTTTTGGGCAGGTGCAGCTATGTCCGAATGGTCCGAATATCAGGGTAATATACATTGCCACCACGAATTTTAAAATTGATTGGAAAGACGGAATGTGTTGACACATTTCAAAATTAAGAACAGAAAATTATTTATAATGTTGCTACTATAAAGAAATGTAAACGCCCATTAAATATCCTTTTATTTTGATAATTTTTTTAATGTTTAATTCTTTCGGTGAAAATAAAAAAAATATTAATTTTATCTGTAAGTTTTTTTTTGAGTTTGCATAGGTCGTACTTTGATAACGTAGCATTCTGTTTTAAAAATTTCTGCTCACATTTGTGTTGTGACGCTTGTTGCAAACGTTTCCAAAATACTGAAGATGTCAAAACTCTGGGGGTATATCCGCGCCACTTGTTGATATTGTATGCAAATTCAGTGAATATTTAATGTTACCTACCCAAATTCAGTTATTCCTTCTGTACCTCGAAACCTGCTGTTGATTGGGGCATATTTTTCTCTTAAAATGACCTAAAAATCATGTCTTTTATTATCACATACCAACATACCATCCTAATACTCCCTGTATAAGAAAATAAATTTTAATCTATAAATAAAGCCCCATAACACGCTGTTGTGACACCCTGTACATGATTTTAATCATTTAAAAAAACTGACAATTTTCATATAATTAAAATTTTGCCTTCTAATAATGCCAAGCTTTGTAAGATCAACTTCTTTCAAGATTTCCAGTTACCATCAGTTCTTTAACCAAGTTAATAATTTGGCTGGAAGATTATCCAAATAAATCTGAGACCAGCTTAGAGAGCGTTCTCAAAATAAAAGGATTGTCTTAGCCGATATTAACTCAATTACCAGGGCTATTTTCCAGTCATCGGGATTTTCATCTATAACAATATTAAAATTTACTCGGCCTGTTCTCTCGAGTAGCGCCCCATAATTCTAACTTCTCCCCGTCTTAACTGACAGGTTGATGAAGCGGCTGCCTTATTTTATGCTAAAGGAAAAAATTTGTACTGCTCTCCCCATCAGTCCTAAGTCGCATCTCGTGTATTTTTAATAAATAAGATTATTCAAGTTCGAATAAAGCCCTTTATCTTAATCTGGTTGCTCCCACGCATCCTTTTTATCAAACGTGCAACGTATAAGGAATAGTAGATATTATGATAAAATTACCTATTCGCCTTGCTCTCGTAAAAGTATGCTTATAATAATAATTGGAAAAAGAAAAATATGCAGGATGTCAACGATAAGTTTGGCCAAACTTCACCGACATATTCAATCGATAGAAGTAATTATTGAGGTTTGTTATACAGGGTGTTTCGATAATAATTGAGGAAAATGGAATAGTCAATTCTTTAGCCGATTTTAGAGGGTTTCATGTAAAAAAAATAATTTTAGCATCCCCTAAGAAGTTACAACCCTTTAGAAGTAAGTGATGATATCAAATTATCATGTTTTTTTTAGTGCAAAAGCAATTAAATAAATTGGTAATAAATACTGACAACTAGAACTTGATGATATCAAATTATCATGTTTTTTTTTAGTGCAAAAACAATTAAATAAATTGGTAATAAAGACTGACAACTAGAATGACAGGAACCTATTACAGAAAGTAACTATCGTTCAGAGAATAATATGGTTGATATGCTGGCTTTTATTTATATTTTATTTTACGAAAACTGGAAAATATTGAGACTATTGAAAGAATTTTTTTTCTTCAAAATTTTTAAGTATGAAAAATTCTGATAATACATGTACAAGGGGTGTATTATTTCATCCCTTTAGTATGAGATTACAACGAGCGGAATAGGTCAGGAAAGCGACATTTTAACACACAGCTACATCCATACAAAAATTGGAGTGTTTAATCTGAGCCGGTTTTAAAACAGCCCATGGAAACTTGAGTGCAATGCCCACATTTATAGAGCTGTCACTTTCTAGGGGATGCTAATAATATATTGTTATATTAAGATTAAAAGTGTTACTTTTGTGGCGAGCAAATTTTGTATTTGCGAAGCGAAGCGTAGCATAGCCGAACGGATGCAAAATCGTTATCGCCGAATCGCGATAGTGATCGGTAGCTCTCAATGGTTTCTACTGCAATGTAGAACGGTTCATGTCTGTGACTTGTCAGTGCGGTATGGGGTAGCGAATGGCCGCTAGATGTAGTTTGTCTACATGGCTTGCAATAAATAGGTACATTAATTACTAAAACTTCAAACCGAGTAAGTGACATTTTTAACAATTTATTGTCATGAACAATTACAGTTCTCTAACAACGACATTTTAACTAGAACTAATTATAAATTCAATGCCAGTTGATGAAAAAGCCTCCATTCTATTTCGCCTATATCCCCATGTAAAACTGGCCGTTTCTATACCTTATAACGTCTATCAATCAACCATCGATCATATCGATAGCTAACCTGTGAAATCAGAGCAGGACTTTAGCCGACCGAGAGTAACCAACAGTTTCATGCTAGAGTAGTACTAATATCAACAGTAACAGTGGTGTGGATTCAAGTAGTTTGGAGGATGTAATTGAAGAAAAAGTATGTTAAAAGTCAAAATTTCTTAATAGTTAACGGCTTTGCAAACATCAAAGGACAATACAAAAAAAAGATATTCACATGAAGTAAATTTAAAAGTATTAACATAAAAAAGTATGTTACCATGAATTCTTTATAATTTGACACACAGCTAATATTTGCCACAAAATACAAAAACGTTTTTAATTTTTGCCATCCACCTCCTACATTCTCTACATATAAAATATGGAAAAATATTAACAGTTTTTATTTTCTAAGTTGACATTATGTATTACTGAAATAAGTAATATACTCGTATAAAAATCTGTTGGATTTTAAGAATTGCTTTTTCAAGACACCTCCCTTTGAAATTAAATTAATAGATAACTGAATATTATGAACTAATAATAATGTTACGCAATAAGTCTGGTATAATATGAAATATTATTTTCGCTTATGTAGTTCTAACATGGTCTTTTAAATACATTTTTTAATTAACTATACTTTTTCTAATATTGACGAAATTAATGTAATTTTTATCCAAAGTTAATAAAGAAAACTATAAAGCAATCGACTGGTAATGTAAATTTTGTTGACGTATTTAATTTCTTTACATTTTTCTTACATAAGATGTAAGTACACATTGAAGTGTTTTGTAAAGAATGTGGAAAACTTTGTCATGTATTAAAAAAGTTTTTATAAATATATTAGCATTTTGATTGCTCCTTTTCCATTATGTCGATTTTATAGATATACCAACGCAATAATATTTACGTCCGAATGAAACGTAAATAATGACGTGAAAACATAACCAGCTATTTGTAATTTAAATTTTTAGTTAAATTAATACCAGAACTAATTTGTTTTGTTGGTTGCAGGGAACTAACCACTTTGTGATTATAATGGTGGTTATTCGCCCTATAATCTCTATTCAAAATAGGGATTTGTATATTTTGTTCGGCTGGTCTAATGCGTAAAAGGGATTTGATTAAATAACTCAGATAACAACGTTTTAATTATATTTAATTAACAAAACAACGAATGCAGCACAGGTAGAAAAATATTCGCTAGGTTATGTACGTTTTAGAAAATTAATTTAAAACTAATTTGTTTAGCAAACTGCGACACATTTGAATATTTTTGTATCGAAAATATTTATATTACTCACGTTTAATTAATTTGGAATTTGGTTGAGCGTTGCATGTCGAAGCCGCATAAGTTAAAAGCTTTTGCCCTTGTGTGAGTAATTAAGTATTAAAAACATTAAAAACTGTATAAAATTAAAATATATGTATTTAAAATTAAACTGAGCTAAAAATAGTTTAATGTGTATTTTTATATATATTTTTAATTGTACATATATACCATATCAACCGTATAATGTATTTATAAGATTATTGTTATGCATAAATATAATCTACAACTATTAGTTAATTTGCAAAGCTACATTCTTTACGAATAAATATTTTTAGTAGGCGAAAACAAGTGACAATATCTTTTAGCAATAAACCTAAGCGTATAAGAAATAGTTAACTAATTTTATTGTTCTGTTGTCAGTTGTAGTATGAAGTTTTGTGTTTAATATTTAAAATACCAAATTCAGAATCCAGAATCCAGAAACTTTGACAAGGAGACTATAGTGACCGATAACCAGATAGTAGCGCCAGATAACAAAACGTTTCTACAATTGCCAAGAATTTTACGAAATAATGAGGACGCTTTTTCTTCAAGCAAATAGAAAAATATAAAAAGGAGTATAACAAATGATGAGAATGCTGCCAATATTATTAGTTATTTTGAGTGTTAAAATGTGTTCGATTTCATGGTTACAAAAGGTTAAATTTTATTAGACAAATCATGGTAACTGCTGAGAATGAAGACAACTTCTATAGTCATATCCTTTGGAACGACGAAAGTAAATGAAGTAATGATATAACAAATCGCCGAAATACTGGGTTGATGAAAATCCGCAAAGATTAAAGGCAGTCAAAAATCAAGGGTATTTGGTGCGGCATAGTTGGACGGTATTTAGTAGGTCCTTATTTTTTTATCAAACTCTCACAGGTGGAGACTTCTATAGTTCTTATGCAGAGACTGGCAGGTTTGTTGGATAATATTCCATTACAAATTAAAACATTTATGGTTGCAAATAGATGGTGCATAGAAATTATTTAAGCCAACAGCTTCCAAACCGGTGGACAGTGGACTCCCAGATCTCTGGACTTAACTCCTCTGGATTATTTTCTGTAGGAGCGCTTAAGAATGTTGTGTAAGCAAAGGTCAAATAGTATCGACAGTTGAAACAAAATATAAGATTAGGAGATGTAATACAATAAGTCACGAAACATAAAGTTTGTAAAAGGTTTAATTATTTGGATAATAATGGAAGACAAACTGAAAATTTTCTGCAATTATTCTTAATGTGTTTATTCATTATTTTTGTTACACTTTCACTGTTACTATTACTAAATATTAATTAATCAATGGCATATATCTATATTGCAATAATTTATTTTTCATATATTTTCTTTTGGACGTAACTTTCTAATGAGTGCAAAGAGGTGAAAACTTTATACAGTTTTTTTATTAAAATGTAATGTATTTTTCAATAAACCACAAAAAACATAAATCTGTTTCTGAGAAAAAAATTATAATTGACGCGGCGGCGCTTAGCTTCGTCCGATGTCAGCCTGACAAATTAGACACAAGTGAAGCTTAAGTTTATGTCTATAATATAGTGTCAAGCTATTTTCGCATATAAAAAATATTTCTTCGAGAAAAATGCGAGGTATGACCAAAATGTTCCAAATTCTGTATGAATTCGTTAAGAAACATTGCCAATCTTATTTTTTAAATGTACTTCTCGTACCTTGTCACATGCTTGGGCAGCATTGTAGTATTCCAACATTCATTCACTAATGGGCCAAAGTTCGGACCTCTCCCTTCGAACACCTTCATGCAACCGTGTCAAAACGAATGATTATTTGAGATTGTGGAAGTTATTCATGATGAAATTTCCTTGTGATGAACGAAAACAGTCAACATGACATTGACCTTAGATCTTGATTGACGTATTTTCTTAAGTTTCCAACATTTTCATTTTGATGAATGGGATTTAATCTCCATATCCTAATTAAAAACCTATGTTTTGTCATTTGTTATAATATTCTTAAGGAATGTGTATTATTATTTGTCCAACTGATGCTGTTTACGACCTTCCGTCAGTTTGCTGCAACAAGACTTATTCTCAGGTTCTTTTTTAAATTAAAATCTCATGACATGAACCAAACGAAATGTTACTCTCTTCACCAATTTCTCTTGATTTGATCGCATTTGATAATGGTGCAAAACGACTGTTATCTCCAATTAATTGCTGACCTTCTTTGAACATTTTAAACTATTCATGGTTTCTATGTATGATTTTTCCAACTTGACACATAACTTGATACTGATGACTTGCTTGATACATGTTATTATTCAGTGTAATTTGTCACAAAATAGCCGAACACACAAAAATGCCTTTATAAAAGTGGTTCTATCTGCACAATGAGTTAGGATCATAACGAATACCTAAATATGTAAATGGAAATATGTACAGATTTTAGTCAATATATGCACAAAATATTGAATATATGCAAATAAAAAAAATATTTGAAAAATACAAATTTATTGTTTAACTTAATAAATATAACTACAACAATAACAACAAACAAATAAAATTCAATTTCACTTAGACACAAAACACAATCGACGTGATAACTTGAAAAGCACAATCAGAAATAAAACGTAGATATGGATTATTTACCTACTACCTCTCACATTATAATTTACCAAGATTTTGTTTTTATTAGATATCTGAGATAATAGCTTTGTTCGCACTACACTAGAATCAGGTTTCCAATGATAGACGCATGCGCATTCCAACAAAAACGGTACATTTTCACATTTTATGTAGGCATTTAAAAACATTGCGTGTGCGTCTAATGTTTCCAACTGCGAAAAGGGCTAATAAATCTCTCAGACAATATAGCTACCCGATCATAAAATTGATGAACCATATACTCTAGGTAGACTGACCTATTCCAAAATTAAAAGAATGAAAATGCCTGCAACACATTTATGTAACTATAAATTTCAATTTGGTGGATTTTACAAATATGCTTTTTTTATTAATATATGCAATTATAAAAAATACATTTAACGCACGATGATTGCGGCATAATTCAGATAGTACTTACTGATGATTTTTGATCAAACTTTGTGTCTAATACCTATAAGGTCTGTTCTCATATGAGTCGAGGATTAGTTTGAAACTGTGAGAGGTGTTCGTCCATCTACTTCTTGAGTTACATGCACAGAAAAAGCATAGTTCCATAACAAAGCGACAGATTTATTTCACTAGATTTTCATGCAACATTATTTAAATTTGCATTAAGCCGATATATTATATATATATATATATATATATATATATATATATATATATATCCGACATTTCATACTTTTCAAGGAGCTTCATATTTTTATACCACATTAATTTGGTTTTAACTTGGAAATTCTGTTAGAGACATCCGAAAATCGTATTTATCATTTCCTGACAAAACATTTTCCTCCCCTACATAATAATTTCCAAACTTCAGCTGAACCGAAATTAAATTCAAGTTGACATTCGTCTTGTGCCTTCTAATTTCGAGTACTTTCCACACTTAATGTATTTAAGAGGAAAATTATGTTTGTTAACAGAAACAAGAGCGCTACTAACTACAACTAAAAGCCCTCGGTGAAGTTATAAATAGCTTATAGCAGACGACCACGAAATCTTCTCCTTGTGGGAATGGACGATCAAATGATGATCCTTTCAACAGTGTTCACGATCGTCTGAGGCCTCTCTGAGGATTATGTTTCCGACTTAACACGAATTAAACTGTTTTTAGAGAAAATATTGGTCTAGACTCAAATTGGTTACGGGTCGGGCTTCTTTTTAGGAGACTCTCGCTTTTAAACAGCCTTTAATGGTCCACAGAAAATGTCTCCGTGGCGGACTTTTCACGTAAAGGAAAAATTTGGTGCAACCAGTAATATTCTAGCATTTCCTCTTAGTCCTAATCTCAGTTTAATACTTTTTGCTATTATTTAGGGGTTTCAAAAATGATGATATGTTGTTTATTCTGTGCGAATTTCTATTATAGAATGTGTTATTTGTTTTTCTTTATTTTAAGTACTATAAATTATAAAATTCTAAGGATTTTTAAATACATAAAACAATAATGCATTACCATTTATTTTATATACGGAGTGTCCACTACAAGTATCGATATTTAAGGGACTTGTAGAACTAACCAAAATTAACAAAGAACTTATAAAAAAAATGTCTAAAACGAATAGTTTTTCTGCAAATACTTTTCAAAAATAAAAATACAACTGCAATAAATTGCAAAACTGTGTACATAAAGAAAAATGGAACAGTTATAGTAACCATGGCCAGCGCAACATGACGTTTGTACGGTAAATAGTTTTCGCAAACAACGGCATTTTAAACGCTATACTTGTAACTGTTTTACATTTTATTCAGTGTGAAGAAATGTTGTCTAAGAAAACCATTCATATACAGGGTGGTCCAATAGTGTGTGGACGGATGATTTTGGTTATACTGATATATATATATATATTTTTAAAATCTGCTGTTGGTGGGGAGTGGGGGGGGGGGTAGTAAGAGCTACAAACTAAAAATATTTTTACTGGAATTCCTAGACATATACAGGGTGATTCATAGTAAAGTTACATTTTTTTAAGTGGAACCCTCTGTATATTATTTCATATTTGGATTCCTCGGTCAATTCTAGTGTGACTTCATATACCATACTTGGTACCTAAAACGTACCGTTTGGATGTTATTAAATATTTTGTCAAAAAGTCTAGAAACAGATGAATGTCAGAGGAGGCCGGCAACATAGGAGGCTGTGATTGGGAGAAATTATTGACCACCCTCCATACTATCTAGAGCTAGATTGTCGATTATGAACTCTGTTTGTTATCGGTGATACCGTCGCTCTAATTTTTAAAACTTCAATCATGGATAACTTGATTTTTTTAAATGGAACCCACATATTTTTTTCATGTCACCAGATAACACATTACCTTTCATGCGATATAAAGTTATCTGTATTTATCTCTAATACTTTTCTTCTAATCCACAATTACTTTTTACTATGATGGATTTATGCAAACCAATTAATTTAAACTAAATTGAAAAATAAATAAATAAATATTATTGCAGCATTTATTCATACGAGTTAATAATTAAAGTGATTTTTTTTATTAAAAATGACTTTGTTTATTTAGTTTAATTCAATTGGTCTCCATAATTTCACATTTAGTTTTTCAAACAATGGAGTAAAGTTGGCCATGGAAAACAAACAGTAGGTTTCATTCTCCAAGGATAAAAACCATATCAATCATATCAACCATATCCATTTTGACTAAAATTTGCCATTGTTAGTAACTAAATTTAACAACAAGAACCAAAAAATATCAAAGAGAAGAACTTTACTGTTTGTTTTCCATGGCCAATTTTACTCCCGAGTGTTTGAAAAAACTGAATGTAAAATTATGGAGACCAATTGAATTAAACTAAATAAACAAAGTCATTTTTAATAAAAAAATCACTAATTATAAACTCGTATGAATAAATGCTGCCATAATATTTATTTTTCAATTTAGTTTAAATGAATTGGTTTGCATAAATCCATCATAGTAAAAAGCAATTGTGGATTAGAAGAAAAGTATTAGAGATAAATACAAATAACTTTATATTCAACTGTTTCAAGACATCAACTTTTTGACAAAATATTTAATAACGTCCAAACGGTACGTTTTAGGCACCAAGTATGGTACATGAAGTGACACTAGAATTGACCGAAGAATCCAAATATGCAATAATATACAGGGGGTTCCATTAAAAAAAATGTAACTTTAATATGAATCACCCTGTATATGTCTAGGAATTCCAGTGAAAATATTTTTAATTTGTAGCTCTTGCTACCCCCTACCCTCCAGAAACAGCAGATTTTAAAAATATATATCACTATAACCACAATCTTTCGTCCACACACTATTGGCCCACCCTGTATAGTACGTATGTGGTACGTAGGTGTATTTGTCATTGTTATGTACAAACACTGGTCGATATGCGACGTTATCACGTATTCTATACTTTGTTGCTGTCACAATTCTATTTATTAAATTGTGTTTTGTTTGGTACAATTTATCATAGAATAAAATAAAGGCACTTATATCCCGGACATCCTGTATATTTATTTGTTACAGCTATGATAACGAAATATTTCAGTACATTCTTGTATTTGTACATATTTGTTTACATGTTTGTTAATTATATTTCTATTTTTTCCTAAAACGTGCTGTGTTTGTGTACTTACATTTATTTGATGGTAGTTTTTTACTTTGCCAAAACTGTACTGAAATGAAATTGTGAGGAAGAAACGCAAACATACCATTGAATACAACTTTTGTTTTTCTTGTCCCTTATTAATTAATTTTTATGGAAACCTCGCAACTTGTTATTTTACATTTATTTGTATTCCGTATGCTATATCCTCACAGACTGTGTTTATTCTCATCGTATTTGGAATAAAATTAAACTAATATTTAAAACATTTTTAGATAGATATTATTTTCTATAATTAGTGGCTACCTATAATATCTAAAGATGGAAATAAACAATTTGGTTCTTTGTAAAATTAATATTAGTTTCTTTTACATATAGTACGCCGTAATAAATCAATAGGTAAGCTTTTATTGTTATTTAGGATATTTCTCTTGTTATTACATTAAGTTTAGTTACAAAAAGAGTCTATAATTATACATACTTTATGAAAATATTCGGTATTATTGGTAATGATAGTTATTATCCCTTAATATGTGTTATTAGTATATTTATTATTAATATAGATTCATTCAAAGTAAGAATCAGCTACCAAAATTGTCTGGAAATGTAAAAAATGGTTGTATTTGATATTCGTCTATTATGTCATGATATAAAATTCTGGGTAACAAATTACGAATATGGATTTGATTTTCTGCCTAATATTTGGTAATTTACCCATACATTACGTCAATATAACGCTATCCTATTATTTTTCGACTTGTTCAGGTCTTTCCATTGATTTTGCGTAAGAACATACAGTAAGCCAATATAAATCACTGCGATAGACAATGCCTATATTGGCAAGTCTTCACGATATATAATTTACTCTATATTTGTAGTCGGTGAATCTCAAATTTTTCTTCCGCAGAATTAAATTTTCTACAACCATTACAGAACATAAGTTACTGCGACAAATCACCTGCAAGTCTACCATCGATATTGAGTTGGTAGGCAGAACAGAAGTAGAACAGAACCTTTAGGCGGAAACTGGATTGTTTAATGTAAATACAAAATAACTATTGACGTTTATGTAATAAAATAAAGTTGTTATGGCAACTTTTTGGGAAAAGACTCATTTGCACTCACGAGTTCATAAAATAGGAGCGTATACAAAGATGTTAATTTTCTCGTACCTGTTTTTTATTTATATTTTATAACAGAAATGAACAATCTCATATGTAGAACTACGTAAGATTATGTTATAACAATATTTTACGTTCACAATATATTCGATTCACTTCGGTATCTTTAAATATTTCGCAGGTGGAATGGGTTAACATTCTTGTTATTTGCTAAGCTCTATATTATTTAGGTCTTAAATATCTAAAATTATTTATATTTGTAGGAAACACTATTTAAATAATACGGCGCCCTTAAAAGATCTAACCAACAGATTTTTAGGTACAGAAATATTTTAACATATTTTTTTAAGTTATCTAACTGTAGATGTGAACATTGTTATAACATAAACTTACATAGTTCTGCATATAAGATTATTCACTTTGCTTTATAAATAGCTATGTAAAAATAATTGTCAAAATGATGGGTTAGATTAGCATTTTAAAATTTGTTATTTTATTTGGGGATAATTTAAATAGTAAAAGTGAATAAACAAAACATCAAAAATTTTATTTTTGATATTTCTGTACATAAAAGCACTAAATGTCATTTTAGGGCGTGAAATATGGCGACCTTAAGCAAACCCCACTTATTTTTCAATGTTCTATCTGCTCTAGTAATTTTGCTATATCTTTTTGAAACACTCTGTATACTTAACAATTGATTTTTTAAATAAGTAAAAGCAACATAATAGACTTATCTTAAATCAAGTTTATTTACATGCATAATATTCTAATATCTTGCGATCATGATTCTATATTAGCCAGCCACGTTTCTTGCTTTTTAAAATACACCAATCCTGTTGCTAATTTTGTAATCGTGATCACAAAATCTGAGCGAAAGAAAGCAGCTATTATGTAGGAATTTATTCAAAAATATTCAAATACACCGCAATAAACAAATATTCTTTTTATATAAAATCGGTAGCAGTCCTGTATAATACCTTCACATTATTTTGTATTAAAGCTTGCAACGCATGACTCATCCGCCCCTCGGCATTATCCTTTATTAGTGCATGTTCCCATGCACAGCTTTAATTTTTTACCTCATAACAGAGACGAGCCTTCGCGCCGAGCTCACGGATATGGTAACTCGTAACCCTGCAGCAGTTAAGCCTTACTTATATTATAGCCAAAGGGATAGAACAATAGACGTTCAAAGTTTCATGAAGTAACTATAATGCTACGTGATCTCTACATTAAAATCGATCAGGGCTTACTTCTGCATTAAATTCTTGGTTGTATGAAACAACAGGAATTAATCATTATGCATTAGTGGTCTTTAAAGTTTGTTGTACCTCTCTCGTGGAAGGTATTAATTAATTCAGGGATTAGGGCAACACAGTGCGAATTTTTAACATAGTTTATGCAGTGTTATTTGAACGTTATAAAATTGACTATTTGATTTAATTGATTACATATACAGGGTGGTCCGTTTTTTATGGCTCGCTTTTGGCATCTCGGAAACCGTAAAATATACAAGGTGGATCAAATTAGAACATAGTTGCGCCTTTTGATGGCCATTAAGTAATCCCGAGTATGTCTTGTTTTTAAAAGAAAAATGAGATTGAAAGTTGCAGACTATTGCAATTTTATGCAACATTTTGTAAAATTGTTGAAATACTGATTTATTAACATTTGTCCTTTCATACACCGAAAAAAAAATGGTGCCTGTAAAAAAATTTTGTTTAATGGAAATATGTTATTTGTTTGTATAGGGCCAAACAAGTATTTATTTTCTGATATCAAATAATGATGTTGAAAGAGCAAAAATACAGTTATTTTGTGTAAAGTATTTATATAGCACAGCTACATCTAGCGGGTACCTATTGACAATTATTTTTTGTATAGGACTATAAGAAAATCTGTATTTTGCATAAAAAAAGTACATTCTGTTTATTATTTTTTTGCAATTGGCGTCTTTAAAACAGGTTCTACATTATCCTGAGCAACACGAAAATATTTAATAAGGGCAACATGTATATTGCATGAAAGACGAAAAAACAGACAATTTTTTGTGGCCATAGCCTACTTCAATAAAAAAAAATTTTATCCGCCTAGAGGGCGCAGCGAACCACATACGATATTTCAAAAATCTGTTTATATCAGGTGAAAGGTATCAATTTTGCAATAAAAATTTATTACCAATAAGTTTTCTCTATCTCTTAAAATAAAAAAGTTAAACAGCCTTAAAGTTTGGGCACTTAACAGGTTTTTTTGTTATTACTCATAAAGTTGGCCATGGATCTCAAATTTGTTTTTACGAGCATAAAGGCCTCCAAAAATGCAACAAAAAACAATTAAAGATTTTTGACGTGTCTCGCATATTAAGCGAGATACATGGGAGTGGCCCTCTTATGTGATACAGCCTGTATATTTCTTTGTTTTTTACTCTGTATCACTTTGTCATTTTGTTATAATTAATTTTACTGTTTTTATTTGTCTTTCTTATTTGTTTGATATTTTGTTTTATTCATATTGTAAAAGGATTTTATCCCGTTGGTTGAATTAAGTAAATAAATTAAGATAAACCCAATAGATCGAAAATATCTGCTGCTCTTACTGAAATATTGTGAACAAAACTGAAAACAGCGATTTTAGAAAATGCCATATAGCACTATTATTTTATAACAGAAAGAGTTGACACTTGGTATATGGAGAAATCGATGTTCATCGAGAGAAAATTTCTACTACCACTTATTTCGGTAATGCAACTTCAATTCGAGTTTTCGAGTAGGTTTTCTACCTATATTTTGACAGAGATTGTAATAAAATAGTTTCCTTTATATATCTAAGACTCCGAAGTTTAATTTGGACATGTTTCTAATTTTTACGTCACTAAAGAGTGGCATTATTTATAATGAAAGCAACTGAAAAAATATTCATAACTATTCATGTTTACGAAAATAAAACTTTCTGGATCTTGTTTCTGTAGATTTAAGCAATTTTTAAACATCTAATTCTTTATGGAATCATTTAGTAACCTTTACCAGTACTACCACTCTCTTATTATTGACCTCATACCTCGGTTTGTAAATATATAGGTACGTGAAAGGAACATACAGAACATCACATTTTTATCTGATTTTAAATTACAGCAAGAACTATTACCTACGTCAATGAAATATTTTTTTAGCAACTCAGTTCAAATCCAATTCCACAAAAAAATATATAATTGGTACCTTTGCGCTTTTCAGATATATGTTGAGCACCTCATTCATCATTTTAAGATTAATTTGCGGTCTCTTTGATAAAAGTAATGGAAATACGGGAACGGGTTACCTGACATATAAAATGTGTAGGTAATTTCTCTGTATTTCAATCGAAAAAAATTGGTAATATAAAGTTGAACGTCAACGCCATTAAAAGAATTTTAGCTTTAAAAGAATGCATTTAAATTTATATTTGTTAGTTAAATTTGTGAGAAATATTAATACGATTGGGTCATTTGTTCGTATAGGTGCCTACCTATTTACTTAAAATCATCAATTATGCATAATTGTTTTTATGTCGTTTTTATTTAGTTTTATATTTGTGTCATTTTCTGTATTGACATTTTTTATACTCTATTCACTATTGATAAACATTCTTTTATAATGTCAAATTGGCAAACTAAAATTATTATTATGATTAGGTATTGTTATTAAAAAAAATTGATAGAATTTCGTACACATTAGAAAAAGCCAAATGGCTGAATATGTCAAACTGAAGAAAATTACATGCGTTAACATTATTTCACAAAATTATAATAGAAAGAAGCCCCCTATACCTTTGGAATAAAATTATTTATCGTAGAAACATTCACAGTACAAATACTCGTCAAAAAACTGCTATTGACATTCCGAAACACAAAACACAGCTTTTTAAAAAATCTTACTCATACCAGATATCAAATCAATATAACAATATTCCTGTCTCACTAAAAGATATGTCTTCAGCCTCGTTTAAAAACAAACTATTTCATAATATATTTAATGACCAGTGCTCAAAGCTAGATTTATGAAGTTAGATTATTTGTTTATGTTACAATTGTTAGGTTAAATTATTGTTCATTTGAATATGTATGCGACATTGTAGGTGCATGCATATGTGGGATACAAAGATTGTAAATTAAATTTCTCTTAGGTCTTTGAGGAAGAACAGCTCTAGCTGATCAACTGACCTTTTGACCACAGCTTTATTATATATTTTTTTTGTTTTCTCTTGAGACATGTTATTTTGAATTTGGTCAATAAATATTATTATTATTATTATTATTATTATTCTTATTATTATTACAAAACACAAAACTCACATAAACTCATACCAACTAACATTTAAGCATAATACACAAGAATGCACAAGAAAAATTAACCTAAATTGATCGAGATTTACTACTTTTCGCCATAAAAATAGTCTTCAATGATACAAAATCTTGTAGTACCAACATTTTAGTCAGAAATTTGTTTACTAAGAGTAATATAATGACTTCCAAGTAAAATGAAATATATGTCAATTTATACAGTTCGAAATTACATATTGTTTACTTTTTCTGTATTTTCAAATGTTAACATTCCAATAACGTGTAAGACGAAGTTATAACTTACTTAATTTCGCCTTGAAATCTGTCTTCAATATCCTGAGATTTTTTAAATTATTGCAATAGATAAATATTTACATATTTATTACAAAATTGTAAAACTTATTTTGTCTTCAGCTATAGTGGTTAAGAATAAGGTAATAACTAGTTATTTTTGCCATATTAAATCCTTCAATTTAATAAGTTCTATTTTTATTGCAATATAAACCAACCATATATTGCAATATATAATATAAATTTTCAACTATGTTGATAACATTTAAGAAATATTTGATCATTTCAATTAACCTAATAGAAATATTGGTCTATATTATGGTACAAATTTACTTATTAATAATACCTCGACGTAAATGTTTCTTAAAAGGATCTTTTAGACAGCAAGGTTCTTGTTATATGTATTCAGATAGATATTTTCTTGCAATAGCGTGTTGAAGTTGTTTTGTATTTTGAGGATCTGCAACAAAAACCTACTTGTGTCGTCCGAGTAAATCAAAAGATAAAGCCCAACAGGCGGCTTACCACACAATATTTCAGAGTTGTGAAAAACAATTTAAAAAATAATTATTGGGTTCATATTTGGCCTACCGAAGCTAACACTGCGGATTATATAAATCAAACTAATGATAATATCGATAAACGCATCATAAGTATTCCATATGTTAAAACTGTTATCGTCTCAAATGAATTCAGTAGTGCATGTGAATTGAAATTTGAATTGAATTCCGATCGAAAATATTTATTTTGTTTTAATTATTACGCACGCATAATATTGTTGGCTTTAATTTGAATTTTCAATCGCAGATAAATCCAAGAGTAGAATTTTATATATAGGTACCTAGTAATAATTTAGTTGGTAATAAATTGCCATAAAATATCTTTAAATGGAGGAAATTTCAACCACAAAGTTAATATTTTGCTGTGACGTCAACATTGGCATAGGCAATCTGCCCTATGGGTTAAAACTTCAGACAAATTGACTACGAAGTTGATTTTATTTGAACGGTCATGTTGTAACAAACGCTAGATGTTTTGTTTGTTATTTCTAATTGATTACTCATTAAAATTACCTTAACACAGATTATATTATTTAATACATTTATGATGAAAAATTATTAAACACATTTTATCACTAAATATATTCAGTTTTTATTTTAGGTTATTTTTCAGGATAATAATATTATTAAGAAGCAATAGTAAACATGTATATATATATGAAAGTTTGGTCATCACATTATACGAAAAAATTTCCTGGGTTGTACAATTTGTTAATTAGAAACCAAAAATACAGACTATATTAAATGAAAATCTAAATTTCTATAAATACTGATTGACCTATTCAGAGGCCAAGTTAACGTAATTTTAACTTTAAATATTTGTCGGGATACTACTTATCATGACGTGCATAATTTCAAACTCATTAAGTTATTTAAATTTTGTACTACAAATTTATACGTATCTGCTTTTAATTGTGTTCTCTAGAAAAAGAATACGTTTTAAATAAAAAATTATAAATGGCCTCATTATACCATGGAACTATTAAATAAAATCATAATCGATACGTGGTGTGTAATTTTCTGATCATAGTATGTAGCAATATCTTAAATACATATTAGGAAAGGACTTAGGGAACAATCAATATTCCGGTCCTACAAATATACACAATCCGGTCGACTCCAGTTATGTCACGTCTCGTAATCCCCTGCGAAAGATATCGGGGGGGCGTCATTGTGGCCGTCGCTGTCGCGCACGGACCGTTAGAGTGGTATCCTGAATGGGAGGCTGGCGATGACATCTCGCACTCAAGTCTAATGCACATGCCTCGCCATATCTCCGTGACGTCGCTGTGGCGAAACCTAATGAAGCAATTACTTCACCTAGTGTGATGGCGACGCGAACACACTTGCCGAGCAATTCTAGAAGCGGTCTGTTGGTGCACGGTAAACCGCATTCAATTTCAAACTGTGTACTCCGCGTTATAGTGCTTAGGTATATAATTAAGTTTTCCCGTGCAGAGACCGGTCCTGCTTCTATGTAAACATCCCACCTTTATTCGCTCTCCCCCCCCCCTCACTTGCATCTGACGGCGAACGACAATTGACACTGAGCGACGCCATCAAAGATTTCCATTAAACGCTTCGGCAAACAACCTGCTAGATTATTAATGACTGTGTTGTGCGATGAAGCTGACTTTCCATAAAATCAGATAAACTTTAAATTAAAGCCCAACTAACGACTAAATCTTCTCGTTTATGCCATTTATGAAGCAACTCTCTCGATTAAATCAAAAGAGCTTTAAGGGCTTTTACTCAAACGTGTACAAAACAACAGCCTGTCTCTCCAAAGGCTCCGTTTTTTCATCGCCTTGTTCACTTTACATAGCGATGATTTACGAGTCAAAATTAACCTTCGACGAACAAATTCTTGCTTTATTTTCAATTCATAGTATTCAATTTATATCTTGGAAAACTAAGTACATCGTATATCTCAGAACATAAATTTATAATTAGGTATTGTTAGTATCTCCAAAAAGTCGTACTTACGCCTATGAACTCAATGTTTAACATTCAACTACAAATGTTTCAATCTTTGTGATACCTAAGATCCGTTCTTCAAGTCAGTCAGCATAGTCAAGGACCGATCATAAAAATCAGGAGCGTAAGACTTCGTGGTGATTGTACAATATTATTAAGGACGCCGTTTTTACATACATTTTCAACGAATTTCATAGCTGTTTGTTGAGAGAGTCTAAAGAAAATCTGAGTAAGTTAGAAAGAATATCTTTTCGCTATATCAATTATACAAGTTTTCTCCAGGTTGTATAACAGTTTCCAGGCTAACAAGTCATTGCGAATAAGAAAAAAGCATCATTTTCACCTATTAAAAAAAACACCTATTATTTATTTACGTATTTTTCTATTTAGGAATACAACAGGTGAAATGACCCACACTAGTTTCCGTTAATTACGAAATAAAAGTGTATGGAAAATAAAATTAAGGAAGCTGGCAAATGTAATACAAACAGAAAAAGAAACTTAGTACCAAACTTTAGATGATACAAAGCAAACGAGATACATACAATTTAATAACAAAATGTTTAAAAAAGTTTATCGATAATAATTTTGTGTCAACTCATCATTTGAAATAAAATTATTATAGGACGATAACTTTTCAGATTCGGCCATTTATGACTAAATTTTCTATAAAAATGTATGTCAAGAAAACAATTAACTCTAGCATTAATAGGTGGAACATGAAAGTTTAACAAAGATAATAGCTGAGGACAATCAATTAAATTATTAAATAATTTTAACAGAAATAATAGGTCTGCATGAAATCTATAGCATAGAAAAAATATTTTGCAATCTTTCTAATTTAGTTATATATATATGATATGAGGGACACTTGGACTCAGTGTGTGTAACTTTTTTTCAACCTACTTTCGAAGGGTTTATGAAACCTTATCATCAGGTGCCTTTTAAATCTTTTCTAAAAACTGGTAGCGTCAACATCAATTCAATTCATTTAACTGAACAGGATGTATTTAATAAACTTAACAAAATCAATGTCAACAAAGGCGCCGGTCCAGATGGTATACCTGCTTACTTTATTAAAAATTGTGCTAGAGCCCTATATGTACCATTAACTATTTTATTTAATATGAGTGTGCTTGACAATGTTAGAAAATCACTATATTTATCATTCCTATGAAATCGTAGCTTATAGGTATGTATTAAGTGTGTTAAAGTTAAAATGTATTGAAGTGCACTCACATAATATAATCACAAAGACCAAGCCTAAATTTTCAATATAATATAAAGGTGATCTTTTCTCTGTGAATTTCAAATATTTTTGGATCACTTCATGAAATACTGTAATAACTCCTCAATAATATTTCCACTTTTGCAATAACTAATATAATGCGGTACTGATGAACAGAATCCAAGAAATTAATCTTTAAACATGTTTGTTGACAGAGAGAACGCTTAAAGCCAGCATTAGATTTGGGATGCATATAAGTATGATTACATGGAAATGTTAGAGTTGCTACAAAGTCGATTTGTTAATGTATTAATGACACCGTTAATCTGAAATTGGTTACTTAGTGAGAAATCCCCTCCAGTAATGGATTAAATTCTAGAATTGCTCCAGAAGTAATCAGTATGAAGTATCGAAGTTATCCAAAACATGTTTCAGAAGAGCGGAGCGTTTGAATTTACTAAGTACAATCATTTTATTAGAGTTTTTGGATATTGCGATTAGGTATCTTCTTAGTAATTGATATGATCGATACTTAAGTACACTTTAATAGTAGATAGGCTATAATTTAGAGCAAATCTAATAGTATCAAGACTTTGTTCTGTATTACTTGAGATTCTACGACTGTATATGAGAAAAATTTAAATTGACGTTTGCATTTCACAGTAAACCAGAATATTTGTCATGTCGGCATTGAATTTTCTAAAATAGTTCCATGAACAGTATTGTTGCCATTACTATTTTAACATTTCATTTTAATTAACTATACTCTCCTAATATTTGTTGATACCATTTTAAATCCCATCAAAGTTCCACTGATTAAAAGTAGCTAGGCTGTACTCTCACTCCCCACCCCTGCAACCAGGGATGAACTGGTGGGGAGGAGGTGGTGCAGTATTACCTAACATTATTAGCTCTCAGCAAAATCCCCATACCCTCTCATTTCTGTCGTCTGTTTATATTTTATATAATCCCCGTGGATTCATATTTATATTTAATTGAAGTCCAATTACGAATTGTTATCAGTTACAAATTAATTAAAAAACATCAGGAACAGGGAACAAATATAGTCTGTGTTGTTTTATTCTGCTTTTACAATTATGAATCGTGTTAATATTGCCCACGGTACTGTATACTTTTAATTCATTTAAAAGTATATTTTATGTGCGCTAAAATAACTAACCCTTTTGTATACTCTATTTTATAATTTTTTTGTGCACTGAAAACATGATTTATGTGAATATGCCATGACTATCATTAGTTTTTTATGCCCATAACTATCATAGTAATTATTTTACTTATGATTTGTAAAGTTACTAATGCTCTGTAAAATTTAAATGTAATTAAACAGATAATACATGTAAAAATTATATGTATTTTACAACGGAAATTATATATACTCGTACGTAATACGTAAATTTACTAATAATTAGTACGTATTTATGATCATATTTGTCATTTTTAAAATGATAATTCTGTAGATATCCAGATAATTACTTCAGTATTTGTTATACTGTGTGGGAATATACAAATTCATTCTCTTTATTTAGGATGTCTAACAAAAGACAACGAACAACAGATCGTGGGAAAGATTGTTATGGATTGGGAAAAACCTGGTCCATCCCAAATATGAAATATGCACGATATGAACAATCGTGCAAAAGTCAGATAGGGATAGGATTCTTTGTTATTACCAAAAAAAAAAATATTATTATTTTATATTTTTGTTTCATTATTCTATTTTTTTATTTATTTTATTTTTTTTTCAAATAAAAAAATATGCTGCACTACAACTTACTTTTATATAGGTATAATCAATAAACAAATATCTTGTAAATACTAACTTTCTATACCTAGTTATTACCTGTTATTCATATGTTACAAACGTCCCCATGTTCTACTACTTTTGACCCATACCATTGGGTAGGTTGTAACGACGTACACTCTCTACTTTTTTATTTGTACATCAATATGAACTTTAATTACTTCAATATTATTTTTCTTCTATATATAAAATGCCAAGGAAGCGACTTATAGTAAGTACATTTATATAACTTTGTTAATTTTTTATTTATCCGGCTTTACAAAAATATGTTACTTTCGTACCTGGTCTCCCCTACTTGGAAATGAAGTACTACATATATACCTCTTATAAAGCTCCTAAGCTGTATAATAATTTGCTGAATATAAATGTTCTTCAATAGGTACTTAAATTTAAAAAGAAATTAAAGCTTTTACTGTACTATCAGTCAATTTAATAATTGATTTTTGTTTCTCTTTTATTTAATAAATTAAATAAAGTAATACCTAAGAGTATATCTAATTATGTAAAAATTGTACAGTAGAGTTTTCTAAAATTAAACGGGTTTCTATTGATGAGAAAATTTGATAGACGTGAATTGGTAATATTGATGTAGGTACCAATGTTGTATTTTCGGACAGCTATAAATGGGGCACCACACAATGTAAATTTAAACATATATTTTTTAAATCACCTTTAGAAAGCCTCTCATACACTATTTTACAGCACAACTTAACCGTACATACTCATGACATATCTTTTAATTTCAACTGCAGTACAATATCTAATCATGTGCATCATAATTGTATAAACATGCCGACCATTACTGGATCGGAATGCTGTAGGGCATGGGTTGGAATGTGTTTACCATAACTATCTCTGTAAAAATACATAACATTGGTAATTTTTATTAAATTTACAAAACTTTACGCGATTTGGTGCAAAAATTACAAAGTAAAATAGAACTATTACAATATATTCTGTGAATAACAGGACTATTACATGCTTGAATTATTATTTCAACTAACATTGTACATTTCAGTGGTTTTTAGGCTTTCACGGCCGGTGCTTTCATTTGATACATAGTGATTTTTCGGGTTGCTATGTCGTGACCTCGGTAACTGGTCGCTGCCAGAAACAGAAATAAAGTACAGAGTTCTGGCCTCAGTCGCGGCGAAGCTATTGCGGAGTAACCACTGAAGATGCCGACAGTGAAGAACGGCGAAACGTTTGGAAGCATGGGATGCAACCAGTTACAGCAGTGGCAACGGGATGCCTCGGAGGACCACCATTATCCGAGGAACGGTTCCGACCGTATCAATCGTAATACCAACAACAGGAGCCAAAGTCAATATATGGGCGGGCCCAGAGAGACTGTCGGCGGGTTTGACCCCACAAAACCTAGCCTGAGAACAACCAGAGCAAGTAAAAGAATCCCGACTAAGGCCAGGACAATTACAAGTGCCATAACTAATATGGTAAATAGCTATTATGTAAATATAAAGAATTTCTTTGAAACTCTAGACATTTTCAGAGTGTAGGTTCTATTTTTATAAAAATTGCGCTGTCCTATACATATTATTTATGAAGTACCTTAAAGAAAACTAAGTGATACTTTTTAACGGATATTTTTTAAATTTTTGATGTCTTCTCATGTACATAATGTTTAGTGTTGTTGAATTAATTTACATTTTCTATTAAGGAAAACCCATATGCACACCCATGCTATGGAAATGTCCTATTTAATAGACTTGTCAGAAACGCGATATTATCAAAGTCTTCTTTGTGCATCACCATTGTAACGTATTTAATCTGATAGGAGGGCTTTGTAGGGGCCTCTAAACACCCGAAAGTGTACGGAATTAACAAAAGAGGGCGATCTAAATGATGAATACCTGCAAACAATACTCGCTTTTGTCTTTTGTTCTACTACTCAATTATTTTGATAAAAAGGAATTTATTTATCAAGTGCCTATTCACACTTAATTTCCACTTATTAATATGGTTTTTACGTTAGCAGAAATTTACAAACTTCCATTATTCATTTAATCTCCATTTAATTGACTTTTTTGCAATAATTAGCATTGCAGTGCGAAATTTTACGACCGACTTAAGAAACACAAAAGAGTAAATTAACGAATCAGATACAAAATTCGTTCTGTTTAAAATTTTTATTTATTTGAAAATTAATTACTACTGCTATTGTTATGATTATACTTGTACTGTAGTACTTGTATTTCTAATAAATTTATGCATATTCATGGAATAATCGAAAAAAATCGAAGTAGGCCTAGGCCACTGAAATTTTGAATACCTCATTAATTTTTCATTCTAATAAACTTTTATTAATAACATTTTGTGCTATTTCACAGAGAAATACGGTTTAGTAGTTACCATAATTAGATTTTTCTAAATTTTAGATTTTTGCAAGAATCGTTTCATCCACGATCACATTGTATGGTGTTCAAATATGAACCGGAACTCCCCTATAAAGTTTTAATGGCTCTATATTTTATAATTTTTGAAACATTTTGTATTAAAAAAACACAAAGCTGTAATTTATTGCAACTTAAGATACGAGGATTTTAAAGGTGAATGGACTGGGTCACGTAAGATTTTCCATAAAAAAAAATCTCTCCAATGATTTGATTGATTTCACAATTCGTATTTTTTTAACTTGCAAAATTCATTAGTCTTTTACTTGACTAGATTGGATTTATTCGTGAGACAAAATAAAAATTTACGAATTAGTTAAATTATTCAATAATTACAAATAACTATCCAACTCTTTATTTGTATTCGTTGATTGTTATTCGAATATTTTTCCGCCTTTCTCTATAACACATAAGCTCACATTTTCCATTCTAAATGGGTCATTACGTCTTCGAAACTACGCTTACATTTTCAGTACCTAATAGTCCATCGTGCATTGTTAATAAGTAGCTACAATTGTAGAAACACATGTGGGCTATAAGATTTTCTTGATATTGTTTTTATAGTAAAAATTGTTTTATGCAGGACGTAGCGGATACGAAAAAAATGTAAGATAGGATTTTTGTTAGAAATTAAAATACACATTTAAAAATGTCATAAACTTTAACATTATACAGGGCGATATAACTTTTTTCCTAAATTACAGATGCGAACTGCCCATATTTCCGCCACTGGTTGTTCAGAGTGCTTGATATTTTCACATTTTATGACACCTCAACTAACTACACTGTGTACCCTGTATCTTCCTTATAGAGCCCCAAAATTATAATATTATGTAATAAACTGCCATTATCTTTCACGTTCCACTTACCTTCGAAGTTTGTTCATTAAAAACTGAATCACCCTGTATAGGTAAGTAAAGTTAAATCTCATATTTTGCCGCCAAAAATACGTAGTTAAAGGGATGACCTACTTTTTTGTATGTGTATGTGTGTTTTTTAAAAATGCGAAACCGCGATTTTTTGAGATATTTGAACTTTTTAATAAAACCCAAACATTTAAAAAAATAATTTTCTGTGAAAAAAGCGCACCATGCTTTGTCATTTTCTCCCATAGAATCTGGCCCGTTTGACTAGTAAGTCGAATAAATTGATAAATTTTTCTTGAGCGATGTCAAGGAAATTAAAACGGGGAAAAGACTAGGAATTCAATCAGCGCGAAAAACACAGGACACAGGACGTGGCTATGGTGTGCAGGCAGGCTGTATCAGTACGAGGCAGGTTGATCCGGGTCAACTAATGAACTGTAATCCTGCAATAATGAGCGTCAGAGCGGTACGCGTCGATGGGCTTTAGATTTGGCGTCAGTTCCTCTGCCCCCTTTTATCCCCCAACGCCCCCGCGCGCGGTTGGCACACACACATACACACAGAGGATGTATTCTACAGTTCACTGATTCCAATTACACACATCGGATAATTACAGTTTGCGTCTGTCGCCATTACCGACATGTAAACATGGAATTCACTTATCAACTTACGTAACTCCGTTTGAAAAGAAATGTTGCGCTCGTCGGTTTAATCATTAACCCCCAGCCTCGAATGCCTAATGGTCGAAACTGTAGAATTTTAAATGCTGTTGGAAATAATTCAGGTTCATTAATAAATTACTATAATTGAACATTTAGTGATAAATTTAATTGTTGTGTACACGTAATACAGTGCAGCGATAGATCTTTAAAAAATAATTCTCAATCTCATCAAAATAAAAAAAGAGAAGAGAGAAGAGATCAAATGTTCAGGAACAGTTGAAAATACAACTTAAGGAAGATAAGTATAGAGAGCAGTTTATCTATCTTTTGGCGTTGGAATTAACACTAGTGTTGGTTGAGATAAGAAATGTTGCAAAATTTTAAAAAATCTTGTCTTCTGTTGCAAAACAAGGCAAGACTTTTTTCAAAGTATTATTCTTGCTCGATATTACAAACACATATATTATCTCGCAATTTTGCATGATTCTTGTGGGACTTGCATACAAATGAGAAACATAAAACTGTATTACGAATTTGGTAGCAATAGTGGTTATCCTCGGTCGGCTACGGTCCCGATCGGAGCTCACACGTAACTATCGATATGGTCGATTGGCAGTGGTTGATGTTATAAAGTATAGAAACGGCCAGTTTTACATAATAACTAGTAAATAAATAAATAATGTACGAAACAGGCGAAATAGAACCGTAGCCCTTTCAATCAAGTCGCAGTGAATTTATACCTACAATAGAAATGCAATATTTATTTTGGCAGCTAATGTTCACTTAAATGTTACCTTTTCTTATATTTGCAAGATTTCAAGTCTTGCCTTGATCTTGTTTTGTCTTGTGAGACCAAGACATGATCGAGAAAAAGCAAGACAAGATACTAACACTAATTAATACACAAGGCGATCTTCGTTAACAGATTTATATAGATATATCTACCAAATTTTGTATGTTTCTAGTAAGCGTACACATTTTTATAATGTTAGAAGCACGGTTCCAATGCATTGTGAATTGATTTTGCTCTAATTTCTCAACATCTTTATTTAATCGTGCAATATATGTATTTCAAATACGTGCAGACTCGTATGCAATATTATTGATTTCAATCTGTTTTTCTTATAGTGTCGATTAGTGTGGATTTTTACTTCGGAATGTTCCAGATTTATGACAAAAACTCGAAATTAAATCCTACACTTTTTTCACTGTAAAATTTGTCTAATATTATTTCCTAATTCAGAGGCCAATGGTTATCAGACTTTTTTTGAAATTTGTTTACAGGTGGTAGGTCACTTATTATATTTTGACTCCAAGATTATTTAAATTACCAGTGATTTAAGAAAGAAATGGCAATTACAAAAGTTTAACTTTTTCTAAATTTACTCTGAGTGTATTTCATCATTTCTTACTGGATTTTGGATAACTCTTTTTGTGTCCACAGATCCAGTTTAACCAAATTTTGTCAGTAACTCGTCTTCGTGACATGGTCGGGATGTTGTTCATTAAAAATAAATTTGCAGCAGCTCTAACACTATCGTTATTCCGAAAGAAAAGCAAAATTATTTGAACTTTTTCTCGAGCGGTATGCACCATATGAATAACAAACAATATTTGCTAAATTTTATCTAATTAGATGTTTCACCCACATTTTTGCATTTGCTGTTTATTTTTATTAGAATTATTAATAGAAATTTTCAAAAAAATATATAATTTTTTATTTTATCTTTGATGTTGTTGTGTTAATAAATATTATTTTATTTTCTCTAGCCACCTTACGAACACAAACGGTTAATATTATCGCATTGCGTTACATCCAGTCTGACTTTCTATTGTCGCCACCTCCGTAGCTTATATCGATTCTAAAATTAGTGGCATTTTATTTGGTCATTCTACAAGTTTAACAAAGGGCCGAGCAGGGTAACGAAAAGGGTATTCTACAAATTCCTATAGTTCTAAGTGACCCTCAAATCTCAGTAACCCAAGGAAGGTCCGCATATTCCGAACAACGGTTGGACATACATCCCATACGTGAGATTTAGTGGGTGTAAAACAGATCCGGATTTTCCTGTGACGGTAGTTCAGTGAGAATTGAAATTATTAGCCAAACGCGTTGAACTTAGTTCAGATTTTTAAGCACTGAGTTTTCGGGTGTTTGTTTTGTTCTTTTATATGAAATGAACAATCAACTACCTGATGTAGAAGTACTACAGGGTTCGTATTCGAGTTAAATTTGTCCCATTTGTAACTTCCTGAAAAACTGAATTTTATTATAAAAATAATGATAGAACAACTACTAACGAGCGTTCATATAAAAAAGTCAAGTTTGCTCTGATAATTTGACGTAGTGATCAACATAACCTCATGTGTCAACGCGTTATATCGCCCCTGTCAGTTTCAATAATATCGTTTTAAAAACGTCTAAAGTGGCGTCTCAAGAACAAAAAATATTAATCATAAAGTCCTATTTTAGAAATGGATACAATATTGATTGAGATTGGGAAACATTTTTCGGAATAAATTTTTACTTGCTACATAATTTTGTATGCTTCAAAAAACTTATGGGTGTATTTTTGAAAGACTGTTAATTGTTTGGTTAAAAGAAAATAACAAATTCAAAATCGGTAAGTGTAGTTAGTTATGGTGTATCCAATCTATATTTTGACCATTTAACTTTTTAGGAAAAAACGAACCTCCACCCAAATAATATTAAGTAGCATTGGATATGTCTATTTAAAAACTATATAACAGTACCTTACTTTATTAATTTGAGCTACAGATTTCTGAAGTGTTGTGGATTAAATGTAATCAGTACATTACTTTTCTGTTAAATGTTGTTGAACAGTCTGACCATTTAAAGCCACTCAATAAGTAAGTATTTGTTCAAAATATTGTCGAATACGAGTATATTCAAGAATCTCTATTAGATGGCATAGACTTTAAATATAAACTAGAAATGTCAAGGAAGATGTTAGAAGACTTGGCAGGGCATTCAATGAGACCTATTCGTCTCCATTAAATATTTTTATACGGTGATATCCAATTCCTTAAATTTACGGAACCGGATTGTCAATAGAAAATGTTGTCAAATTACATCAGATATTCTTGAAAATGAGATATTTTGAATGGCCATTTTATTATTATGTGGAAGAAGTAAACGGTGAATATTTTTAATATTTAATAAAATATTACGTATAGTGTTGGTTGCGTGCAATATATCTACTTTACAGAAATATGCTCCCTCAAAATATAAAATTGACGTATAATTTTTATTATGTATACTATAAAAGGCATAAAGCAAGTTGGATTCATTTTGATTAGCCATATTATACAGGATGAAATAGAACTTTTCCAAACAAATTTTGAATGTACAGGGAATTCTTACAAATAAAATTTTGTAAAAAAAAAAATCAGAACGTTCAATTCGAAAAAATACGCTTCTGCACGGCACTGGAAACTGGTTCACTGTAAAACACACCTTGCGCCAGGCGACCGCACGGCAGTAAAATGTATTAAAATATAAACGGACAAAAAATTGAAAGAATTTCCCAAGAAATAAATAAAATTTTATAACACTTATTTTATATCAGAACATTTAACTACTTTTGCCGTTATTGTTATTACCTAATCTTATAACAACTGTTTAAAATTTTGTCCAATGACGTGTAAACACATTTGGGCCTGTCTTACCCAGTTTCTACGAACTAACAAATGTGTCTGCTTGTTGTCCGTTTTGAATTCGTAAGTTATTGGCATAATTGAGCCTCGTGTATGATACTTCACACTGTTAATTGGTATATTCATTATTTGCCTAATACTTATTCGGGGATTCTCTTCAACAGACTCTAAAATGGGTTTCCCAGCTGCTGCAATAAACTGTGGACGCCCTGAACCTTAATTTCTTCCACGATTCGGTTGCAAATTTTCCGCTTCACACCATCGTTGCACTACCGCAGTAAAAATAGCTGCATTTGGCACATGTCTACCAGGAAATCGTTCCGAATTGCTAGACACGTAAGCCACTTTTGACATTTGAAAAACTAATGTAAACGTTATCGCAAAAACGTTAATACTAAAATCGAATTTCAGTATTCGGAATCGCCTGCGCTATGTGCGGAAAAGAGAGAGCGCACAACGGAGGCTACAGGAGCCAAGCGATGTAAATGTTGAAAATACTATAATTTCAATTTTTTTTTTCTCGGAAACTATAAAGATTTAACAAATTTTTTATAATATTGACTACCTACATAAGTTGTGAATGGCTCAGTATATGCTAGAGAGTGTAAAATTAGAAAAATTCGTCTGAAGTAAATTATTTAAAAAATATTTAGAAATGCTAACTGTGTACCTATATTGAAGAGAACAAAGGGAAAACTAAAACATGAACAGTTACTGTAAATATTCTTAAAGAAATCCTTGTATTCCTTATATTTAATGACCTTATTTCGTATTATTTATTTATTATTTTTTTCGAAGCGAAACATATATTTACATATTTAAGAAAAGTAACCCTATTTTTATAAACTGTCAAACTAAGTTTGAATTATACAATATTGACGTCACAATGGACCTCAAGTAAACGTGGAGCCAACTGGCAGATAAACTTTCATTTTTGTTTCTAATCCCACTTCATCCCGGAAGTGCCGGTCCTGGCGGCAGAAGAGAGAGGAGAGAATGCAAAAACACACACGAAAAACTGTTGGCATTCCAACAAATCAACAGGTGGTCAGTTATGCCGCACTAGAACAGAAACCGGGATGGCAATTACATGTCCTGTATTGTGTAAAATGTAAATAATTTACCAGAGTACGCTCACTGCGATTGGAATTATTCCGACGTCAGGAAATTGGATTTTTATGATATCGAATGAGATTTATTTCAGGTCCAGAATGTATTTTTAAAAGGTTTTTACGAATCGATTGCGGGACGGAATCTTTATTGCCTCGAAATGAATAATCTTTGCATATTCCGATCGGTTAAGGCTTGTTTACTCTGCGAACCAATATTATCTTTGGATATTGTTACAGGAATCAATAGGGAGACATTTACCGTCATCTCATCTAATTTCTTATTGCCCACAAGTCACAAGCCAGTTTGAGAGTTCAGCGTAGTCATTTCATTTGGGGAATAAAATATTTGAAGTGCTTTATTCAAATTCAAAAACTGTTTTCTTTCTGTGACGCTACTAAAGTGTGATTCTACGTGAGTACAGAGTAAATGTACATTTTATGTTAACAGCAGTTCCCATTTGGGAAATTACAAACACATTTTTATACTGAAATTATTATTATTACATATTATTTGAAACTTTAAAGATATAAACTATCCTTGTGCATACTTACAACTAATTACTTTTCCGAAAAAAGGCTATTGTATAGGTAAAAAAAACATTAAAATTTAATATTTTCGTCTGAGTGTGTTCAAAATTATAGGTTCCACCGAGATTTGAACTCGGATCGCTGGATTCAAAGTCCAGAGTGCTAACCATTACACCATGGAACCTTGCGATTTTGTTGAATGTTGAAAAAAAACTGCATTTCTATATAATCATACGTTATTATCTTTAACCTTTGATACAACTGAAATTCTTTGTTGTTTGTCAACATAACGGTTATATGTAATAATAACAGTAATTATTTTTATAGTAGACACAAAACAGATCAAATATGTAGGTAATCTAATATAACACAAATCTATAAATAATACACGGTGTTTATGAACTTGAAGAGAAGATATTTGGACAACATATAAATTGAAGCTCAGGAAATCTATTGACTAAAATATTTTTGCTAGTAATATGATGTTTTTTCTTTATAAATATCGGATTACAACAAACAAATATTGTTAGATACTGCTGATTTATTTCTGCTCCGACTCTGTTTACAGCAAATATTCTTAGTTATTATTAAATATAACACGCAGACTGTATTCTCACAAAAAGAAACCAGTGTTTTCTTTTTATGAGAATACATAGGTAGAAATTTGGAAATATAGTTGCGGCAAGAATCCAGACTACTTACGTCACAGCTGACGTTACACAGTTGTTTTTATTGTCAACATAATTTTTTATAATTTGTCGCAATAAAAACAAATTCTTGTAATTTTATGTATATACTGCAAATATTTTTGTAGTATATAGTTTTATTATTGTTGAAGTTTCTTAAATATTGTGATGCGAATATAATTAATTAGGTATTCTTTTGTTCATATGTCCTAAGTCGTCTGAATTCTTGCCTCAACGAAATAAATAGATTGATTCCCTGCTAACAGTTTGGTTTATGTACATGCAGTTTGACTGTTTTAAATTTTTGGAACTACTTCCAGTATAAATGTTATCTCCTTATGACACAGTGTACAAACTCAAAGGATCACCAAAAGGAACACCATATGTTGTGTCCTACTCTTTCAAGACAGTAATTCAGTACCCTCCTCATAAGAGAAAGGTCCAGTTAATTGATAATTAATCATGGCACAGCATACGTTCACCCAAAGTCTTCATGAGAACGAGTTTTCTTTTAGAATAAGTCTTATCGAACCAATAACAAAAGTTGTTGAACAATCTGCGACTCATAGGTAAACAAAATAGACCTTTCCAACTGATTATTATTTGTTTCAAGCCACTGGGAAAATTTTATTTGAGAATGTATATCTTCAGATTTTAATTGCTGCTCTTGTAAGTGAACATACCTCAATATCTGCCATACTTTTCAATGAAGAACATCTGTATATACTTCAAATTTTAGTATTAAGGCATTCATAGTTAACAGAAATCATTTAAAATTCACCATGCATTTGCACATGCAGAAACATAGAAACAAATGTTTCTTGACTTGATCTGGCACTGTTCTGTGTGGAAATTGTCGCAGACAAGCAACAATTGGACTATGATGACTTCAAAGCTATACAAAATCCAGTCGATCAGAACATTTATGCATAGGCATTTATTTCCTTAAAATAGTCTAAAGAATCATTCTCCTTATTATGGCAACATTCTCTCTGTATGTTACAGAATACCTATGAAGAATTTTCGACACGAAAGCTGCAACCACTAAATCTAAAGCAGCTTTCCGCCATCAAGCGTGGCTGTGGTTTCCTGAAATCTGCTGTTCCTAACGAGAGTCGCAAGAGATAGAGAGCGGGCGTTAAACAAATAATTGAGTCATTTGTATTTAAGATTTCACCTACCATATATTTCTTGGGTAAAAACGTTTCCTGGTTAAAAGCCTGGAACGTTTTCAGGCAGTTAATTCTGATATAAATTGAATAAGGCAACCCATTAGCCGCGCAAGAATGAAGTGACCCTGTGGGTACATTATTAAACATGCATGAAGTTGCTTCGATACTTGGTACTCTTTTCATGCCGGCAGCAGTGGCGTACGATTACAGTTGCGGTCCTTGCGCCAGACAATTAATTATTCCGTATTTTAATTTTGAGAGAAACCTGAGATGCAGTTATAAAGAAACGGATAGTTTTAGCTAAACACCTGGAACGTTTCTCAAATTGATGTATCTCAAAACGAAAAAAAAGCAATAAAAAAAGATAATGTACAGCAGTGCACTGAAAATAAAAATTTTCGATTCAAAATTAGTAAGGGCCATTTTTACGATATATTTTATACAGCGTGTATAAACCACCTAAGATTTAGAACAGTTTTATACATGGTCAGGCATTAAACTGAATTTTATAGTAAAATTTAAGGCTCTCGGGCGTTAAAGTGCCATTAAATTACTGTAGTACACTAAATATTTACTCCCATTTAACTAATGGTGTGTACTTTATTTTTATTGAAACAAAGTATCATTTTGTGTACCACATTTTATGAAAATAGATAAAGAACTACAAACAATAAATTACAATTTAATGATACTAATATATAATTATGAATTACATTTTTATGTTTACAATATAATTGAAGGAATTACTTATAAAAAAAATTAATGTTAAGAATTTGTGCTGTCCATTTTCTGTTCTGCAGTACAATTTTTTGTAACTTCAATAACACTAGTATTTTTGGAAAATGCGGAAGATCTGTCGCACCTTGTAGTTGAAAGCATATTAGTGCCTATATATTTTTTTGCTGTTTCCACTTTGTTGGACACTGAATTTTCAGTATAGCCTTCAGCAATAGTAGTTGACTTACAACCATCATGGCGCTTAATATTAGTTATACCTGCTCCAGCGTCGGCTAATAAAGTAGCTGAAGAACGCCGAAAACAATGCTCCGTATATTCCTTTGGGTTTGTTTTTACTATTTTAGAAAGGTATTTTAAGCTAATATAAATCAAATCTCCTACAATTCCTATTGTGGGTGTAATTCAACGCAGGTTGGGGCTTTTGTCCACTGAGTAGTTAGTTTCACACAATATTATTAATATCTAAAAATATATAAAAACCTTTGGGTTTGGTAATTTAAGACAGTTTGCTATTTTGTACGGAATCTGACCCAACGTATTTTTTTCTAGCCACTTGCTTGTAGCATTTATCATTTTTATAATATACAAAAAGATGTCGATCTCAGTATCCAGTTCACGAAGAAACGCATATCTTCTGTACATATCCAAATATCTTGATGACTTGTTTTCATTACAAATTATAAATATAAATTATAAATATGTGCTGTATTTTAGTCTTTTATAGTTACTAGCAAAGTTTTATCTAAATCCTGAATATCATTTATTGTTATGTTACATAACTCTTCTCTACGACAAGCTCCACATTATGCCAAAAATCAGTGCCACCTAATTAAAAAAATAATATAAGTACATTTTATTTTACATTTGAAGATGAGAACTTACTTTGATCATTAAAAATATTTAATCGAGGCTATTTTTCAGAAAAACGTCTTCAATATTTTTGACTTTTTTGGTTTGTAACCATATTTTTTTCTTTTTAAGAATGTTATTAATTTTGAATATTTGTTAATGTCGATGGTAGGATATAAAAGTACCGTTGCCTTTAACATGGAATAATACGACCACAAAGAGCATGGCATACAGTTCTCATATTTTTCCAAAAAATATGCTAGAAGCACACTTTCAGTGTAGTTTCACCTTTTTAATGGACTACCATTTAACAAAATCATCATAAGTTTTGTTGTAAAGTTTCTTTGGTTTTCCCGGTAACAGGCTTTCTTTCGTTTCCTCCGCCTTTTCAGTAAGCGTACTCGAAATGTCTTCTGTACTATTATCACTATTGAAATCCATATTTTACCAATTATATATGAACAAATCTGTCACTTTGCTAGAGGTTTTCCGCGAACTAAATATAGCGTACATGAAAACCGCATTTGTGGATATTATTGCTAGGCATCCGTCACAACTGTCAATTCGGCTTCAACAAAAATTACTTGATTTTAGTTATAGACACTTATTTCCACAAATACATAATATGATCTATGCCAAATTTATAAGTGTTCTAAATACCGGCCGTATATAAAGTTTTGTATAATATGACTATTATGGCCAAATTTTTACTTCTACTAGGTAGCAACCATCTTTTTTGGAATTTCACTAAAAACGTTTGTTCCAACAACTGATCTTGTGCATTTTAAGAGTTGTTCAAAGGCCTAATAATATAATCATAGAAGAGGTTTTCTGGAAATGTTGAGCGCAAAAACAAATTTTAGATTTAGTGCATGAACGTCCAATGACAGATTATGTATTTCTACACCAACATGCCAACAATGAAAACTTTTTGAACTATGGAGAAAACTCATGTTGTAAGAAGGGTCAATTTCTAATGTTGCTTTCATGTAAATGTGTGTAGACTTTGTACACAGTCTATTAATTGATTACTAGATGTGAGTAGTTAATAGAGCTTGAATCAAAATAAAACTCCTGAGGAAAGAATGCTCATATTACTGAGCAATTTTAGAAAAACAATTATGGTAATTTGCATCAAAATAAATGCATCAAAACATAGTTTCATGTAACGTTTTTATAAAGTTAAAAAAAAAGGATACCGTAAAGCGATGTTGCTGAGATCGTGCATTAAATAAATAGTTTTCATATTTCACTACCTGGTTAGATCTTTTATTCATGTTAAAGTAGCGCCTCTATAATGTAAATTAGAGGGTTACGATTTTCCTGAACTTTCCGCCTAATGACTCTTTTATTTTTTCCTTCTCGTTATATTGCCCCGATCTCGTATTAAGTTCCAAGGGAAATTGTTTTTTAAATGTAATAGGTTTTACTAAAATTAGATTTTTTCATACGATTACCGTAATGAGACTTAACTTTGCATTAGCCCAATACTTCCAATTAAAAAGAGATTAATCTGATTTGGGGGAGAGACGTATAATGAAAGGTGAAGTCAATTATAAAATGTAGATTGCTCACGGTGGGATAGATACTGTCCTTTGTCATTTAAAACTCAGTTTAGAAAAAATTGTATGAATATGGATGCGAACTAGGGTAATGATGAAAAAATTAGATTTGCATAATACCTGAAAAAAAATGACATAATTAGGAATTATTTTAAATTTAAAAACCGCAAGGGTACTTATTCCACAGTATAACCAATGTTGCAAAAAATAAAATGTATTTCCACATCAATTTCATAAATTACTAGGTATTGCCCTATATGTTAAAATGTAATAAAAAAAATATGATTCAAGGTTTCTATTTTAAAATATTTGAACATGCATACAAGGTATAACAAAATAGCAGGTCATCTCGATAATTGCGTATGATTTGCGTCAAAATATCACTATTTAACACTACTTAAGTATTAACAAAAATGCCTCTTTTAAAAGATACAGAGTGTTTCAATTGAACTTTTAAAATGCTTTAATGTCTTCAGGCTTGCAGATATCACTTTCTAATTGTATAGAAACTGAGAGGGAAGGCGTTATTTTATCCTCCCACATTTTTCTAACGTACGCTTATGGATGAATTTTTAAAAAGTCATATTGTAAAATTTATTTGATTCCTCTTGATAATTTTTCGTAGTAATTTTCGAAATAAATTCGATTTTTGAGCATGCAGCGTTCGAGATAGCCGCAGCAAAATGAGTTGCACTGAAAGTCACCGTATTTCTTGCCGTAAAATTATCAAATTTTTGGCGTCTTTAGGTACAGAAATTTCGAAAAATAAAATGCGTACAATAAAAGTAATATTAAAAATAAAATTCTTTTGATGTTTTAATTAGCCACTTTTACTATATAAATTCTCCTCAAACAAAAAAAAACTTTTAAAAACCTTTTGTATGACACACATTATTCTGCTATTCTAATCCCACATTTTTATAATTATTTTCACATCCTTATAAACGAAATTGAATTTTATACCTATGCAGAACTATGTAAGTTTGTTATAACAATATTTACATCTTACTTTTTATCAAAATTATTCTATGGCCATCACACTCCCCCGATTTTAATCCATTAAACTTCAGTGTTTGCGGAATTTAAATATTGATCGTTTATGTATTTCAGAAACATGTGGAGATGTGGGGCAATTAATAAATTAAAATGTTGAATTAGTAATTTTTTCTTCAGTTTTATTGGGTTTTTGCCACACTTCTGAACAAATAAAGATTAATTAAATAAGCCCTTGCGCCAAACGGATCAGTCAAGGGTTATTTTTGAAACTAAGTTTGCATAACCACAAAATCTCATACTGAAAAAAGCAGATAAGTAAAAAATAATAACAAAAATCACATCACTATCGCGCACTTCCGTATTATTGACGTTTCAAAAATATAAAGAAAAACTAAAATTATGCCATAAATAAATAGCTTCAGACAATATCTTGAATTAGTAAATTATATTATTTAATTTATTATATTTAATACATTTGTTTCTAAAATCTTTATTTTTTCTTAAGAAACGAATTTATGTTGATAAAAAAACATATATTTGTGTAAAAATGGTACATCTGGCTAGTCTTATGATCAGAGACACTCTGCAACAAATATGTTAGAACATTTTAGAGTAAGTTAGAACCTACATTGTTCTTTGTATTTGAAATTTAAAAATGTTATTAAGAGAAAAAATATCAAGAGTAATAAATTATTCTAAATAAAATTTTACATTGTAAGGAATCATTCACAGGCGTACGTCAGAAAACACTTTCTACGTTTGTTTTTCAGGAATCGTTTACAATAATACCCTTGATGATTTGATTAACTTCAACACCCTGCATCTTTAAAGGGAAGCATTTCTGTATATATGTAAGTAGGATTAAAGAATGAGCTGCTTTTTTGTTACAATTTGAATAATGAATAACATTCAGCCACATGTCTCAATGAAAGTTTAAATATCACACAAAATTCCATTTTTTGTATTTGTTTCATACACAAAACAGTAAGGTACCTACTCCGCAAAGTGATTGTGTTACGAATTTAACAAGAAAAGTTCTCGCAATAGCTGAATATCGTTAGAGAAACATTTAAAGTACCTTGAGGAAATAGGTAAACCAAATGGGAACAGCAAATTGATTAAACATTGATCCGTAACTTCTTTCGGTAAACTAAGTAAGAGACACGCCAGTACTACTAGCTAGAAAGGGGATTTTACAGCGTACATAAATATGAAACCCCCGGGATATGTTTGGATACGATAATCGTGGATGTGTTTGGAATTAGGTACACATTTGATAAATTCATAGTGCACTTATTCAGTATCGATAGAAATGTAACCATATTTAGTTGCTTCGAAATTTAATATACAAATCAGCAATTTGCACAAGTATATCTGTAAACTTATTTCAGAAAATTAATGTAGGTAGGTCCTTATTATCAGGTACATTAAATGTAACGTAGGCAGTTGTTCACTGTAAACAAAAAATACTTTAATCATTATGGCAAAAGGTTTTGAAGCTTAGTATTTTTGATTAGGATAGTGTAAAACATTAAACAATGTAATTTCATTATATTGGGCTAACCTCAAAGAGTAGAAGTTGTTCTTTATCAAACTGATTAATTTTAAGTAAAACTATGTATAATGTTAAGTAAAAGACAGGAACGTCAAGACGATTTCTTATTTTCCTATTCCATGCATCAATCAAAAAACAAAAAGAAAACCAAAATTGCATTTTTATCACATTATGATTACGTTTAGCTTTTCCTATTTTAGCATAGTCCTCTTTACGCAAGAAGTGAACTGTGAGCAGAAACAAATTTGCCTGCCATAATTTAAACTGTAAATTATTTATCTCTATGGTCATCCATCTATTTTGAGAACTAATCAAGTATTGAAGTTGTTATAATTCAAGATTCCAACATTGGTCAGATGGCTTGAATAGTTGTAAGAGTAATACTTCAAAACTACATACGACAAGAAACAAAAGAATTTATTTACCGAGCATCTGGATGCTAGTCCTATCTAGTGACTAGCACCAGATTATAAGGACAATAAACTTTTTGTTAAATAATTTGATTTGGACTTATTTATAAATAAAAGAATAAATACATGGATACCTAGCAAGCTATTTCTGTCAAATCTCCATCCAATTGTGGGATTCTTTAGTCGCTGACAATGATCTTTTAAAAAAAGAAGAATCCTAATCATTAAGAAATGATTTAACAAATTGTGTACAGGGTGATACACTGTAAAACCTGACGGTGCACAATGCAAAGCATGCAGTCGGCGACCGATACGGCGGCAGTGTAATAAAAAATGAACCAATAAAAAATTTAACGAATTTGCCAATTTGAACCCATTTTACCCAGTTTCTATGAACTAACACAGTTACTGCTTCTTGTCCGTTCTGAACTTGTTAGTTATTGGCAGCAGCTATGATACATTTGCGTAAATCATCAATGGTGTCCAATTAGGTGCGATACGCTTCACTTTTTAAATATAACGAGCATTATTATCTAAAAGTGCGTGAGAACGTTTCAATTACAGCTTTGCGTTATTTTTGTCTGAAACGTGCTGTTATGACTTAAGTTCAAGGTTTACTAATAATATATGCGTGGCATTACTTGCATCGTAATGTTATTTTGAAATTTATAGTCAATAAAAACGAATGATATAATTATGCCGTATTAGGTTCTCATTGCACTAGATAGTCAACGGTATATGAATGGCGGATTTTAAAATAATACTAGAAAGGTGGCAAGTCGGCTATCGCCGACTTGACCTTTCTTGGGATGGTGGACACCGGATATTTTCAGTAGTATAGTTTTTCTGGAGACCATTGCGAAAAATTTCAGAAAAAGTAATTTTTAAATCCATGAATTTTGAGGATTATTTGAGAATGGTTCGGTTTTTTTAAACACCCTGTATTGTTCTCATTAAAATAGTTTCCATATAGACCATTGTTAAAAGTTTCATCAAAGAAATATTTATACTTCTATGACAGTTTCAATTATCGCAGGTGCAGATCAGCAGTATGATCTGTTCTTTAATTTAATACATTTTAAAATTTTTGGTTACAATATTATGCACTATTGTATTTTTATCACTATCAATTGTCGTAGGTACAGATCAGCAGTATGATCTGTTCTTTTATTTAACATTTCTCAAAATTGTTAAATACATTAGTTATGCTTTTCTGTTTTTTATCAATTATCGTAGGTGCAGATCAGCAGTATGATCTGTTCTTTCATTTAACACTTCTTAAAATTTTTGTTTATAATATTATGCACGCTTCTATTTTTATGACTATTAATTATCGTAGGTGCAGATCAGCAGTATGATCTGTTCTATTATTTAACACTTCTCAAATTTGTTACCTATATTAGTTACGCTTGTCTATCTTTTATCAATTATCGTAGATGCAGATCAGCAGTAGAGAATGGTTCGGTTTTTTAAACACCCTGCATTTTTTCGTTAGGGTAGTTTTTCTGCAGACTATTGCAAAAAGTTTCATAAAAAAATTAATTCCATGAATTTTGAGGATTATTAGAGAATAGTTCGGTTTTTTTAAACATTCTGTATTTTGTCATTAGCATAGTTTTTATACAAAACATTGTAAATAGTTTCATCAAAACAAACTTTTGTAATTCCATGTATTTTGGGAGTTTCAATATTGGTTCAGTTTTCTTAAACACCCTGTATTGTTCTCATTAAAATAGTCTCTATATAGACCATTGTTAAAAGTTTCATCAAAGTAATATTATACTTCCATGAATGGTTCGGTTTTTGTAAATATCCAGTAGTTTTTTAATTAGTATAGTTTTCTTACAGACCATTGTGAAAAGTTTCATAGAAAAATATTCCATGCATTGTGAGGATTCTTAGAGAATGGTTTGGTTTCGTTAAACACCCCAAAAGTTTCATAAAAAAAATAAATTCCATAAATTTTGTGGATCTAGAGAATGGTTCTTTATTTTACACCCTGTATTTTTTCATAAGTATGTGTTTATATACACATAATAATACCAAAGTATGTATTTTTTATAGTTTTTTTACAAACTATTGTAAAAAATTTCATCACAAATCAAAAAAGAATTTTCAATTCCAGGTTTTAAGGATTTTTAGAATGATTCGATTTTTTTAAACATCCAGTATTTTTTAATTAGTATAGTTTTTCTGCAGACTATTGCGATAAGTTTTATAAAAAAAGTTTAATTCCATGTATTTTGAGGAGTTTTAGTGAATGGTGCGGTTTTTTTAAACACCCAGTATTTTTTCATTAGTATGGTTTTTCTGCAGACTATTGCGATAAGTTTCAAAAAAAAAAATTAATTCCATGAATTTTGAGGATTATTAGATAATGGTTCGGTTTTTTAAACACCCTGTATTATTTCATTATTACAGTTTTTTTACATTCTATTGTGAAAGGTGTCTACAAAAATAATATATTAATTCCTTAAATTTTGATGATTTTTAGGGAATGGTTCGTTTTTTTTAAACATCCTGTGTTTTTTCAGTAGGGTAGTTTTTTGCAGCCTTTTGTGAAAAGTTTTGTAAAAAAAATTTTTTAATTCCATGAATTTCGAGGATATCAAGAGAATGTTTCGGTATTTTTAAACACCCAGTATTTTTTCATTATTACAGTTTTTTTTACAGCCTATTGTGAAAGGTGTCTAAAAAAAGAAATATTAATTCCACAAATTTTGAGGATATTTAGAGAATGGTTCGGTTTTTTTAAACACCCAGTATTTGTTCATTAGTATAGTTTTTTTGCAGACTATTGCGATAAGTTTCATAAAAAAAAAATTTAATTCCACGAATTTTGAGGATTATTAGAAAATGGTTCGGTTTTGTAAAACGCCCTGCATTTTTTTAATAAGGGTAGTTTTTTTGCAGCCTATTGTGAAAGGTGTCATAACAAAAATATTAATTCCATAAATTTTGAGGATTTTTAGGGAATGGTTCGGTTTTTTGTAAACACCCAGTAGTTTTTTAATTAGTAAAGTTTTCTTACAGACCATTGCGAAAAGTTTCATTAAAAAATATTCCATGAGTTGTGAGGATTCTTAGAGAATGGTTTGGTTTTGTTAAACACCCTGTATTTTTTCATTATTACAGTTTTTTTTACAGCCTATTGTGAAAGGTGTCTACAAAAAGAAATATTAATTCCACGAATTGTGAGGATTTTTAGAGAACGGTTCGGTTCTCTTAAACACTGGATATTTTGATTAGTATATATATATATTTTTTAACAGCCTATTGCAAAAAGTGTTTACAAAAAAAAATTTTAATTCCACGAAATTTGAGGATTTCAAGAGAATGGTTCGGTTTTTTTAAACCCCCCGTATTTTTAATTAGTATAGTTTTTCTGCAGACTATCGCGAAGAGTTTCAGAAAAAAAAAGGAATTTTTAAATCCACGAATTTTGAGGATTTTTAGATAAGGGTTCGGTTTTTTTAAACACCCCGTATTTTTTTCGATAATTAGTGCGGTAAGAGACCCCCGACTGAAGTTTCGTAAAAAAAAAAATTTCAGTTCCCTTAATTTTGAAATTTTTTTAGCGTTCGACATTTTTCCAACACTTTGTATATAAAACGGTCTTTCGCACGTCAGACGACCCCTCCGAAGCGAAAAAACCGAAAATTTCCTCGAACCTGTAATTTTTATTTTTTTCTCGTCAATTTTTATCGGAACACCCCGTACATCGAGCTTTTTTGAGTCGCACTGTATATACCCGAAGCGCCTCGAAAAATTTGAAGAGAAGAACATTGCTGACGTCACTGTTACCCCGTCTCGGTCTTGGATTTATGCAAATTTCGATACAAAAACGACCTCAAAACCCAGCGCTCGCATAACAGAAAGTATCTAGAGACTTCAAATTTACCGTTTTCGGCCTTCGGGGGGCTCCGATCGGCCCATTTAGCGAAATTTCCTATGTTTTAATCTGAACTGTCACCACTCGTCGTTTGACGTTTCTGAAGGTTGCGCTCCCAGCGGAGTGCAGTCTACCAAATTTTCTATATTTTCGCTATAAAATCGAATTTTAAACCCGGATCTGAGGCACGCGGGATATTGTAGAAGGTTCAAAGTTTACGTTTCGATATGGCTTTATGGAAATAAAGAGGTACTTACTTTGGAGAATGTAATCGTTTTGAAATTTTTGTGATGTCGGCCATTTGCCTTCCTCTTCCTTCCCGTCTCGGTCGTTATTTTTGCACGTTTCCATCTAAAAACGAACTCAAAACCGAGCGCTCGCATAACAGAAAGTATCTAGAGACTTTAAATTTACCTTTTCTGGCCTTTGCAGGCCTCCGATCGGCCCGTTTAGCGAAATTTCTTACGTTTTCTTGGGAGATGTCACCGCACCGCACCGTCGGGCTCGAAGTTTGACGTTTCTGAAGGCCGATCGTCGGGCGAACGTGTGTGGACGCATATTTTCACTATTTTCGCTATAAAATCGAATTTTAAACCCAGATCTGAGGCACACGGGATATTGTAGAAGGTTCAAAGTTTACGTTTCGATATGGCTTCGTGGAAAGGAATGCGGGAAAATACGAAAATATCGAATCCGAAATAGTTTGACGTCTAAATATATTTCGTACTGAACAACTGACGTTTCTCCGATTCCCTGCCGATAAGCTCCGCCCGTGCTATATCCATCTCACTTTTGTCGCGTTTCCTCGCGAAAATCGCAAACCGGCGTCCGCGGACCTCCGGAAAAACGCAAAATTCGCCCCGAAAAAAGTAAAAAGAACCCACCAAAATACGCCTACCGGACAACCGAAGGACCGAACTCGACCCCGCGCACCCGGACCCGCCGCCGCGGGGCTCGCGAAAAAAGCCTTTGTGGCGGCAAAATGCCACTTTTTCGCCCGCCCGGTGGGAGCGAGAAAAAACAACGGATTTTAATATAATAGAATTTCATTTTCTTTAATGTGTTTTCCGTCAGTATTAAATATTGGAACATTTTATTTAATGTTTAATATCTTCTGTTTCAAACTGGACAACATTTGTATCACAAGTTACTTCTGTTAAAAATGGCATCAAAATAAATCATTATTGTAAAGCACCAGTCTTGAAATTCTTCAAAGCTGAAATAGCTGATGTTTGACGTCAAGAGATCTGAACCTCCATGATACCGCTCCTCTTCGACCAATCTATCGCACCCCTTGAACTTCATTATTCATTAAGGTATTCCCGAATTTTTTGTCGAAAAAGGGGGGGGCGCACCATCGTGCAAGAACCGCATTATAAATCGAACAGCTAAGGACGCATCTTCCAGAAGTCCAGGCAGATCATTTCGAAAATCCCACATCTCACTCCGTGTAAAAATAGCTTCATGTGTAACTAACACGTCAGCAAGCTGTAAATACGGGATTTTAAGCATTTTGTTGCAGCAACCATTCACAATATATAATTGGTAAGGGATTGGTATAGAAAAACTCGCGACAAGATTTCAGACGACTTACGTCATACGAACAAATGAATAATTTATTATATTTTCATCAAAATATTCAAGAAACTGCATCTAATAGTAATAAATCTATATACTACACTAAAAGTTAGCATTATGTATTGCACTAAATTGCAAAAAAATGATTGTTTTTAACAACTACAATAATTTTTATCTCAAGAGTATTTTACAAATAAAATTTTTACGACATTGACTGCATTTTTCATAACGCATCTATTTCCAAATTTTTGTGGGTAAGTTTTGAGTTGCTCTGTATATTCGCAGAAGGTTCCAGAGGTTCTTCAAGCGCTTCATAGTGATGTATGTGGTGAATACTTTGAAAATTTGGCACTGGCTTGTGGAAAAATGGTATTCACATTGTGATAGTTGCACTTTTAATAAAGGACCAAGGCCTCGAACTCGAAGACAGATGAAGCAGTACAATATTGAAGAACGTACATTTTCTTCGTAGTATTTGTAGAAATCGTTACAATTTCAATAATATATCTCACTTCTAACAGCAATATAATTTTGTCGGCAATTAATTAATAAGCTTGAAACATATTCGACAATAGTAGAGGGGCTTAATAATGGGGCTAAGTTTCCCTACTTTCTCTTTGTACACACCACTGTATGAAAATATCCACGTAAGATTGTATTTTCCGTATGAAGTCATTTTGAATAAGGTTTTTTTGTATCCCCCCAAAGAAAATTTTAAGAGATTATCAGATTGATGGCGTACCTTATATTAGGTAATCAGATTCAGTGTAGCTTCAAATATATCGCATTATTTCCATTTTGTGCATGTTTTCCCCAGAGACGTTTAATTTCCCAGTCTTAGAGGAAACGTGGAGAAAGAAAAAAGAAGTACACAAATCAATTTCCTCATTTACTCACATAACGAGCGCCCGGAATGTGATTGCGGAAACGGAAGTAAAATTAATAAGCAATACCAGCCTTCTGCTTGTAAAATCAAGTTATTACACACTTTTAGTCCTAACTTTTTACGTTTAAATCACCGTCTCATAAATTTAAATTTGTGGCTAATGAAACGCCAGCACTTCGTGCCCATAGTAATAAGGCTACAATGTTATTTGATTACATTGGGTCTAAGACATGTACAGGGGTTGTTATTAGTACCCTCTTTCCTTCCACGAAGTATCGGCTTTCAAATTTTAAAGCAAAATGCCAGTGGTGACAGATAATATTTAAAATAATTATTCATAATTTACACTCTTCAATTCATGACTTTATGAATGTCCGCATGGTATATATACATGCAGGGTGTCCGGAAATTATACGTCAAGACTTCACGAGGTGATTCCTCACAAGAAATTAGGGTCACGAAGTCCTATAACAATTTTTCAAAAACTCGATATTAACGGAGATACAGGGTGTTAAAGTTAAAATTTTATTTTCGATATTTGTAAATAACTTCTTAAGAAATCCAAATATTTACATAAAATTTTGTAAATCGGGGTTTTTACGGACGAGATATTCAAATATATTTCTAATTTTGACGCCACTAGTACAGGGCGCTACTTGTGGCACACTATGTTTCTTTTAAATGGCAGAACTTTTTTGCAGCTTAGTGTATCCATCTGACTATAGAAACAATCGATTCTCCTACTTGTTGTATCTGAAAAAAGTATCCCTGTTGAAGTCGTAATAATCCGAAATAATCCTATTTGAAATATTCAGTGCACCGATTGAAAACTGTTATCGTTTCAGGTAAAGTGCCTTTTCTACTGAAAATACAGCAAAATGTTACTTGAAAAAGTTGTTCAGAACGGTAAATTATGGGGACGTGCAAAATTTCAAGAAGAGGGAATAGCTATTAGATGGTGAAGTTCTTTTTCATAGCGAATTTTTGATTTTGCAGAAATTAATGCATTACTTTTACCATCCGAGGTCTCCAATATCTCTATCGGAACATCAGTGAAAGACTCCTCACTTATTTTGGGTAGTTTATGACGAAGAGAAATGAAAAATAAATCAAACTGAACTAATTGAAAATTTGTTTTTATATCAAAAAATAGTAACAATCAAAACTGCACGAAGTTCAATTCCATTGAGTTTATATAGCTCATATAACCAATGGCTTTACTGCTATCTACTGTTAGACGGTAAGCTGCACCGAGCGGTACTCATAAGCATTGTCACAATAATGCAATAGGCCTACCGTATAATGTAATAAAAATCGTGCGGAAAAGTGCACTTCACCGCATTATTGCGGTATTATTGTAAAAATATGTTTTTGAGTACAACTTGATACCAGATAGGAATATCTCTGACTTAAATACAGATGAAAGTGATGATTTTTTCTACGGTATATTTTCTTCTAATAACAGAATAAATAGTAGAAAAGAAAAACCAATGACATCCATGTCTGCAAATCTTGATCGGTCTATTGATAATGCAGAAATAGATATGTACCTAAAATCAATAAGGAAGTACGTAGTAGCAATGCTGGGTTCATTTTATAATATTAAAACAATATTTTTAAAGTACAATTCAACTTTACTTTCATCAGCATCTGTTGAACCGCTATTTAGTTCTGGACCAAAAATTTTAACTCCACGAAGAATAAATTAGGCGAAAAATATTTTGAAATGTTAGTAGCTTGTTGAAGGAGCATGGTCTTGAAAGATTAATGCTAATACACCGTTAATTGTTAACAAGTTTTCTAATTATTATTCCTTTCAGTTAATAATATAATGAGTGGGCATGTTTTTGTTGAAATCTGATAATTATTAGAAAACCCATGAAAAAGTTAATTGACTTACAACTTCCTTTTAATAGTAAATTAGCTGTGCATTTAATATTTATTATATGCTTATTTATATTAGCAGAGCACTAAAACTTTATTTTTATATAGCTAACATGAATAAATAAACACCTCATTGAACATGTTTTTTTTTTGCTTTAAAAAAGAATAGGTTCCACCGAGATTTGAACTCGGATCGCTGGATTCAAAGTCCAGAGTGCTAACCATTACACCATGGAACCTTATTTATCTTCTTTAATACTCTTCAAAAACCGGATAATCTTCTATAAATAAATACGCGTACAGTTCTCAATTCATCTTTGACCTCTGCCATCGAGCATCGTCTGCATAACAATGTTAGCTTTCACTATATTCAACTTTGCATTGAAAAAATATTTATGAATGTGAAGTGTTGATTGATAGTCCATTATATTTAGTAAATTATTTTACAATATTTTAATAATAATATTTAACTTCCATTACAAAATTAGAAATGAATATAGTTTTCTTTCTTTTATTCAAGTAAAATGATGTTTATAATTAGGTTTGATAAAGATTAGAGTTTGAGGACCTCTTATCTAGATTCGTAGTTGTATAGGTGTAGAGTAGGTGACATAGTTAACATGCCACCAACTGAAACTTTTAAGCCATTAAAATCCTTTCCTTCAGCACCAGACACAATAAAAGAACAAAGCCTATAATTTTTAATTTTCAAAACATTAATAACCAATACAGATTAATTTTCATTACTATAACAACCTTCATAAGTAAGAAAACCTAATTGAAAGCTTCATTTATAAACTTCTCAACGTCTTTATGATCAAATGTCTTCGCTTTTTTAGGTATCCTTTAGATTGGCTTTTCAAAACCGCAAACAAGGTCTTAAGCCTACAAAATAATCACGCGATTACATCTAATAATGCAAAACTATGGTATTAGGAAACTTACTTGCTCTCTCTACGTTCTCATAAATAAATGACGTTGACCTCAACATCGAGTATGTAGACCACACGAAAGATGGTACTTCTTTATCAATCCTATTTTAATGGATTGATAAACTACCATAACCACTTCTGTCACAACCTGTACGTTTTTTTATCTCATTCACTGATGAAATTTTTCCATTTCTTTTAAGTACCGTCCTTTAAATTTCTTCGGCAACATAGCGACATTAGCTTCATTTAGAGTGTCTGCGATTCCTTCTTTTTTCTTTTATATATTCAATTATTATCTTGGAATTATAATTTTTCTAATATATTGTCTCATAAATTTTAATAAATTTAATAAATAAGACTAATTTATTGGGTAAGTCTTTATTCTTAATCATAATCTTTTAATTGTATTATTTTTAAAAAGAATCTGATATAGTAATTCAATATTTTATTGCATGAAATTGATATAATTATATTTGCTCATTTCAAATGTTGTTTTTATTTTTTTAATACATATAAATGCACATGTGATTTATCATTTTGGATTAATTTATTATTGTCAGTTATTGTATTTTGTAAATAAAATTCCTTGCTTTTCTTTTAGATCCGTGTAAATTTCTGTATTCAGTCTCTAAGTTTCCGTCAAAATAGAATTTCAATATATCCTTGATCCTGGCCCGAAAACGACAGGGTACCTAATTCTAACGGATGATTTGTCTGATTGTCCGTCTGGTCTTTGCGATAAAATATCGATTTAAACCGTATTATTTTTGGGCAAATATGTCGGTGTTATTGACAGCTGCTAAACTCGTTCGAAAGGGGTAAAATTCCATGGCTAGGGAATTGGATCTAATACATTTTATTGTGTGGTATTTGTGACGTCTTCTGTGGATTCTTGACGAGACCCCGCCATGGCTAAATCCTGGGGGCGTATTTCCAACCACATTATATCAGAATGTTCCATGCCTTCCCAACGGATGAATGTTGATTTTATTCAGCGTCTTGACGAAATGTTAGATGAGTGCTTCTACATGTCATTATATGATTTTGTCTCACTTTCTGATTTTAGTAATGAGTAATGTTTAGAATTTGAGGAATCATTTATGCGGTGAGACACTTGCAAATGATAACAAAGTGGAAGCTGTACAAAGTTAATTAGAATGGATACAACGGGAATAATTTGCCATTGCAGTACTTTTATCAGTGGCTAGTGGTAAAAATAGCCAATCAGGTATATATAGTACTTTAAGATGATATAGTCAATCAGAGAATGATAAGACCATAAAAAGTTTTCGTCATATTTTTAATACAAAAAATGCCTTACAAGCTATATCTAGTCTTATATGACAGAATATGCAAAATGCAAAAATCGCGGTGATCTATATTTTTAAAATGTTTTTTATGGTTACAGTCATCCATATGTATTCGTACACTCCAATTTTAAATGATTTTGTCCACGACTATTCTATAAAATGTTCATTATACATGTGTTTCCTAAATAATAATATCCATTACTCACTAGTGAATAATGAAATCATTATTCACTGGTTTCAAGAAATCGGAAATTAACTGACAGCACAAAATTTCTCCAGTGTCAGCAATTGAACCTCCTGTGTGAAAACCAAACGCTATCCACACTATATCCAGTTACAATATTAAAATTTTTCCGAATAATGGTAGAATTTTACTAATTAAAGTTTTATTTGCTTTTTTAAATTTATCTAGTGAACGACAAATGTCAACATTTTAACAGTTTTGATATGTATGTTCATGTTACGAGTGCTAAAGTAGTGTGTAATGTTTTCAGTAAAAAGTTTGCTAAAATATTGTTAATAGTGGACAAAGTATATATTTCAACGTGCATATAGTGATGCCTGTAATTCACGAGGGTGAATGTAAATTAAATCATTATATGCTGGTTGCATAGTATACTAATAATTGATCAGGAAAAAGGTTATTATAACTAAAAAATTATCTCTTTATTGGTCCTTACATTTGAAGTCTACAAACAAAACACAAAAAAATTATAGACCCTATCGACAATTAGACAGATCTTCTTAGTCTTACCCTTCTTATAGTCCTACGACTAAATTTACTTATATTTAATGATAACATACTCAGAACTGTTACCGTAACTTAAATGAGTATTGAAAGTTTTGCATAATATAACGTGTACGTATAGTTACAGATCTAGTACGATAGAAAAACATTTATATTTTTAACATTACTATTAGATATATAGGCATTGGTTTTATAAGCTTTGCAGATAAGTCAAAGTAGGGTTTCAATTTTGGAGAAATAATCTAGGCCGTTCTGAGTTACGAAGCTGTACGAATCCAGAGGGCATTGTGATCGACATCCTCAGATCTAACAAATCAAGTATTTGTAACTATTATTTAATAATATTTAGCACATTTATTACCCTTTTGAAACAGTATAAATAATAAACTACCTCTTTTTCTGGTACAAGTCCTGAGATGTCGATAGCAATGTCTGACAGTTTACAAACGTCAAATGTTAACGTTTCTAAGCCATCATATTTAAGAAAAACATACGATCGACAGTTAGATGTAAGAACCCGTGTCGCAAGAAGAGGAAATTTATTTTTCAAATTGAGTAATAGGATAATAGTATGTAATATGTAATAAATAATAAAAATAAAACATTATTTAATTTGTCTTTTGCATCCTGACGATCTATAGATGTCAACATTTCTGGCAAAATGTATGTGAAACTGCACTTTAACTTACCTGATAACGAAGCTTATATAATCAATCCAACCATAACAATGCCTATAAATAATGATGCTAGCGCAGTAATTTATTATATTTATTACCTATATTTTTTATATTCAATCTAAACCCGCTGCTGACTTTACGGTCCCTGATACAATAATGTGTTTTTTAGCTAATAGTTGTACCATGTACTTAATGTTTTACTTACACTCCATTTCATGTATGTATTTTACCGCATGCTATTCAACCAATCAGTACAAACAAAACTGAACATTATAACTTATTTATGGCAGTAGACGTGAAGGAATCTTTATTTTATTAAACAAATGTGTCATCATTATTTTCTGAATTCTGTGAAAAATTGATTGTTCTATTAATATTATTCCGTCTAGATGTCTGTTATATCTATCACGTATGGGAAAATTAGTGTAAGTTACAGTTTAGTAAAATGAGTTCCTCGTAATATAACTACCGGTCATCCAAATGGTATCAGCAATACGAACACGAATTAATTTAATCCAAAAAGTATACATAAAATTCTTGAATTCTCCTATGTGTGCATAGATATTAACTTATACTACTTGAACAAACATTGGTCAGTAGATATCTTCGAGATATGCCAATTTATTGTTTTATATTGCGTACGCGGTGTAGACAAGATACATTTAGCGGCCATTCGCTACCCCATTCCGGACTAAAATGCCATAAACATGAAACGTTTTACATTATTGAAAGCTATAGACCTCCATCGCGTTCGGCGAGAACGATATTTTGCGTACACGGAGTTTCAGGAAACAATTACTCTGCTGGCTATTAACATTGAATTGCACCTGTTCGCTATAGGTTTTTCAAGTGTAATTCAAGGCTGGTCGGAGCATAACCCGCAGAGTAGTTGTTTCCTGTAATTTCGTGTTTGTTTTATATTAATTTCTTAAGATCTTTCTATGCCCAGATGTCGTTGAATTCGATGAAGAACAGTCTTAAAATCACAAATATTTTCATTAGTTTTGTACGTTTTATGACATACATAAGGATATTTTACCACCAAAAAAATTTTTGTACATGAGGAATTTGAAGCAGTCATTTTTTTGTGTGCATGACAGTCTTTTTTAACTTGAAAAAAAAATGGTAGATATAAATGTTACATTGGAAATCATTAAGGGTTCTAAATAATTCTACGTAGTATTAAATATAATATTTCAATATATGCAATAAGAAGCATATATTATCGATATTATAACAGGTTTTTCTCGATTTGCCATATTTTGACATATACTAATTTGCCACCACAAGCGATAGAATATTCGCTGAAGCTATTTATTTGTAGCATATTTCTAGTTTTTCATTAGTTTAGTTGGGTATTTTACCATACTTCTGAAAAAAATAAAGAATAAAAGTTCTCAAAAATTGCAAATGTATTAAAAGTAAGTCAAGTTTGACAGTTTAAAATTTGTTTGCCTACTTTCATAAAGATGGAAAATTATTTTAAATTTATTGTTACTTATCTCTTCTTGATACAATTCCAGCCAACAATGATCAATATTTACTGAACAATTTGACACACACTTGTCTCCGTTCAACAAAATAATAGCGGTTTCTTTTTGCTGCATTATCCTCGTTCTCTAAAATTTTTATCGAACCCCATTGGATCAAATGACTGTTTTCTCTAGCCTATTCGCAAATTTAATATTTTTCAAATTCCCGCTTTTTTTTATAAAATTTTTCCTGTTCTGTTCTAATATCAAATTTGTAACCGATTCTTCTTACATTCCTATATTATCAGCATTATTAAGAAAAATCGGTAATTTGATATTTGATAGAACAGTTTTTCAGGCAACTAATACTTTTGTCAAAAACACATCCAAAAAATGATATACAAAATTAAAAAAATACATCTACACCATACCTTGTGAATGCAATAAACAAACTTTACATTGGAGAAATGTCTCGACCTATGAATGTTACAGCCGAGAACTCAAAAATTATATAAAAAGACGGGAATTTGAAAAGTCAAAAACTTGCAAACACGCTTGGGAAAACGGTCATTTGATTCAATAAGTTCCGCAAAAATTCTACAGAAGGAGGATGATACAACAAAAAGGAAATTAAAAGCAACAGTGATTATTTTGTTGAACGGAGATGAGTGTGTGTCAAGCTGTTCAATAAATATTGATCATTGTTGGCTACGGTTGTATCAAGGAGAAGTAAGTAACAATAATCAATTCACATCTTTATGGAAACAGATAAACAAATTTTAAACTGTCAAACTGGACTTACGTTTTGCAATTTTGTGAATGAAAACAGATACTTTTTCGAAACGTCAAAAAATAAGGAAGCGTGCGTTATCTACTTTTTCAGTGTGAGATTTTTTGGTTAGGCAAACTTAGTTTCAAAAGCCACCCTTGACTGATCGGTTTGGCGCAAGAGTTTATTCGATTATTCTTTATTTTTTTCAGAAATGCGGTAAAATACCCAATTAAACAAAAGGAAAAGTGAATATTGAAGTAATTAATCGAGACGTAATCCTAGCGCTTGTATAATAACTATGTTGGCCGGTCCGGCGATTGTATCGCGGCGGATAATGAAATTACGCAACCCAGAGCATTCAATAACATAACGTCTCTTCGGCCGTGGTCTGATCCGCCGAGGAGACATGTGGAATTGGATGGCGCTCTTCAGCCGAGCCGGGATTTAACGATTTCTAATAGATTTGTGCGAGCGGTAGAGCGAGAGAGGAAAGCTCTTGTCAGGGAGGGATTGTGATCATCCCAACTGCTCCTTCCTTCCGTCGGCCCTTTCCTGGGGCCATACCAATTGATTTGCTCTAAAGGATCAACGCTGGATTTACTTCCAAACTGCTTTCTAGACGTTTTATATTACATATTTTTAGGACGGAGTTATGTACGCCGCCGGACTCGTTATGCGTCAAGTAAATATTCTCCTTACTGAACTTTTTTTTACTAATTATTTTGTAAACCATAGAATTCATCGATTGTTACTATTAAATATTGTTTACCTAACATTTATTCGAAACTGAAATTAGAGAATGAGAATCTTTAATCGGTATAAAAGCTGTAAGTAATTCAAACTTTGCAAACCATTTTAATTATATAAATTTTCCGTTCTTGGAAGAAACTTCACTCAGATTTTTCTGTTAATTGTTTTGTAAAAAATATATGACACAAATTAACTGGATAATATGAAAAAGTGAGGAATATTGATCTTGAATCCTCTTGTTGGCCACAAGTTAAAAAATAAATATTGCATAGGTATATCTTCTATTGCAGTAAGCGGTGACAAAGAAGTAACTTACATTTTACTTTCGTGTTTATTAAATTTCTGAGAACGATAATATGCTGTCTTAGATAACCAGATTAATTCATTATTAGGATTGGGTCAATAGAATAACGAGCATAAAGATGTTTACTCTATTAAACGTTACCCTTGTAGGTACATCTCAGCGTCAACGAAATAGATCAATGAAAGATATGATACTCGTCGACGCACTAAACTCTTAGTGAGAATAAGTTATGCTTGCAGTAGTAGTTTAACGATATAAGCACTTAGTTTAGATACCTACTGCAGCGCAACATGCACGTGCAACTTTTATTTATGGAAACAAAACATTCTAAACATTTAAACCGCCTATAAATTTGTTGTCGACTTTGGAAAGCCGATAGAATTCTGGACATTAGAAAGGATTCGGTCTGAACTGTACATGGTTCTGTATAAGACAAAGTTGTATTAGTTTCCTTCTTTAAATACTTGATTGATCCTTTTTACCCAATTAAAACTAAAATGTGCTCTAAATTAATCAATTCAAACAAAATCGCACCTAGAATTAAATCACAAGTAATTACGAATGAAGAAGAGATGATGAGAAGAATCTTCAATAAATATGCCTACTTTTCAATTGCAATAAAAAAGAATATACAGAGTATTCATTGAAGAATAGGCCAAACTTCCTTAGAGAAAAATAATGGAATTTAACTTGTATTAATGTTAAGTTGATTTAAATCTGTCCAAGAAAACTAACCCATTCAATGTCGGACAAATGGTCATATAGGCTTCAGCTAATAGTGAGATATTGAGTTCTCGATAACTCCTTCATATTTATCAATCTTTCTTCTAATATTGCTTATTAAATCTGAAGTAATTGAGGTGCATTGACATAGACCCTAGATAACCCCAAAAGAAAAAAAAACTGATGCCGTTAAATCACCTTGGTGACTTTAGCTAACATCATCACCACCCATTACAAAGTTTAAAAATCTTTCCTTTAATAAAATGATTGTTTTATACACAGTACAGTCTTGCTCGAACCAATAATCTCAGATTCATATTCTGTTTGGGTCTCAAATAATCGGTTATTGCTATCCTATATATTTCGTCATAAACAGTTATAGCATTTTCATAATACACTTTTATAATTTGTACACGCCGTGAAATCTTGTAATTTTTCACAATAATTTCGCACAACACAATGTGGCCTCTTGTCGCAGATAAACTAAGCTATACTTATATACAAACTTTTGAACATATTGGAGAAGGTTAAGACATGAAAATATGAGGGGAAAATAAGTTTCAATACCAGTTATGCATCCTTAAAAAAGCTTTACAATACAATACTTGTAGAAAACTCATAATAAACGCAAATTGTTTTTGATTTACATAATTAATTAATTTTCCCAAGTTTTTCTCATTTCTGCACTGCAAAAGCAACCTACTGAATAATATTATACCACCCCTTCTCCCGTACAAGTCTCCAATGCCTGGATTGTAGGCTTGCGAGTGGAATGCGGTGTAGAGATATCATATTCTAGTTTTAAAGATGTTTAAAGACAAAATTCTCAAGAATACCTATGAATGTAATAGAAAATATCTACTAGGAATTCACTCCTACCTAGTTAATTGTTTGATTTTAATTTTAGCAAACTGTTTTTAGACGTTAATCTCCAGCTGGTGCTGAAGCATTGTGTACACGGTAGTGTTAATGCAATCTTGTTTTGTTACTATAATTAGGTAAATAATTTGATTTCTCCTAATGCAAGCACGTTTTGGTTGTTTTACTAAAAGCTTCCTATACGTATATGAAAATATGGATAGCGCAATATTTAATTGAATTAAAACTGTTAATAGGTTTGTTGATATGGAATTACCTTGTTATAAAGGGATTATAATGGCGCTTGTTTCTATGTAAAAATAAAGTAAACATGGAATAGTGTAGTAGTAAATCGTGTAAACACAAAATCCCGCTCGGAAATCGAAATTCGCAGTATTCGTCCTACCTGATGTAAACATCGAGTTCAAAGGGCATACATCTAGATAAAACGTATTTATGCTGAATCACATCTGTTTAATTTCCTTTGTCAACTAACTGCAATATTCATTTAATAATGGTAAGTACATTGCACACAAGAATATGTGTTTGTATAAGAAGGTTCAAATATTGTATACAAAAGTTGTAGTTGTATGTTGTAAGGTGATTATTTAACTGATTGGAAATGAATTTGTATATACAGGATGATCCGTATAAGAATTGACACATAGCAGGTGCATGTAGGAAGTCCCAAAATATTATGATTTAATAAAACATATCTATATACAAAATTGCACACAGGTGGATTACAGGTCTTCAAGGTAGAGCCAAATACTTCGGGAAAAAAAGTCTCTGAATTACTTTAACTTAGATTAATCAAATTTCATACATGATTATTGATCTTCTTTGACTATGAGATCAAGTAAGTAAGTAACTTGAAAGCGCTACTTGCCATTGATCGAATTTAAAAGGAATTATAATATTCCGCGCAACATTTAATTTAAAACACGTGTCAAATTTTATTCTTTTTTGCTTTTCAAGAAATAATATATTAAAGCAAGATTTTAATAGTGTTTATTAGAATATATATCAAAAAGTTAGTAGTAGGCTTTGTCTTTAAAATTTGACAGTTAGTAATAAAACTATAAAATAAATAAATTGGCACCATTTTCTCTGAAATATAAATTTACTCACCGCAAATTTAAATTTACTCTTTCTAATAAATGATAATCGTTTATTATATCGTTACGTAATACGGTTCCACAAATCTCGGGATTCAATTGGTGAGGAATAAACAAAATCCTTCAATGTTCCCCAAAGAAAATAACCACATTTGTTGAGATCTGGCGATCGTAGTGGCAGGTTGAGGACAATTAATTCCTCGTCCTAACCATTTATATGGAAATTCAAAAAGTCTCTAAGTACCACTAAAATGAGGCGGTGTTCCATCATGCATAAACCAAAACTTTAGTCTAAGTTGCAGCGGTAAATCTTCGTTTAAATCAGAGAGAGAGAGAGAGAGAGAGTATTTTGCAAAAATTCCAAATAATTTTCGTTAATTAATCGATTTGGCAAAAATAACTGGTCAAATTCAATAATGAAAATGTCTAGGAGTTGCATAGGGGTTTAAATCGTAATATTCATGAAAGTTGTGAAAATTTGTAATTCCTCTACGAGTGAAACAAGCCTCATCAGTGATAAAAATTTTCTTGTGAAAATTAATAGCCTGATGCAAACTCGCAATAGGTCACTTGTCGATCCAAACCTTGAGGCAATAGCTCTGGCACTTTTTGAATGTGAATGTGATACGGTATACAGAAGTTCTTCATAATCCAGTTTCTCGAGATAAACGTTTAGTAATTACTTGCGGTTCATCTTCAACTATTTGCAAAATATTTTCTTCATTTTGTACCCTTATTACACTAGGACGTTCTCGTATACTTTCCTGTCTCTCGAGCCCGTCTTTAAACATTAGAAAATATTTCTCTATGGGGATTTGGAAAACCCTACAATATTCTTCCACACTTTCTCTACAGATTCCTTAACAGAAGCTTAGCACAAGTAACATGTCAACTTGTTCGCTTAATGTAAATTTTCCAGCCATTTTCAACAACATACAGTAGCAGAAATAAAACAGTCAGCCTATATTGTCCTATACTATTACTTCATTTACTCTCAAAATCTAGGTTTTTAACGTTCTTCATTAATTTCCTCACACTATACTTTAAGTGGGTCTGCTCATCTAAATAAAAATGTTACTTCTAAGATACTTGTTACCCTCCCTATTCAGTCTTACTACAATACGGTATACGAATTTTATAATAAGACAAATTAGACCTGTGGAGCAGACAAAAGAATGTTAACCCCATTTCCACTTTATATACGGCAGGCATTGCCCTGGTGCCGGTGCTATTACGGATACACGACTTTATCGCTGCCGACTGTTTGCCTGCAACTCATTGCAGGATGGTTCTAATGACATCCGTGGCCGACATTGTTCTAGTTCCATTGTTATCTTCTGTAACTGTGTTTAGATAATAAGCCACATTCTCGGAAAATGCTCTCTAATTACAACAATGCAGAACCCTGCATGCCCGTTCTTACCTCACTTTTAAAATTACATTGCGCTATTTAAAAGGAAATGCCTGCTTGTTACTGAAAACATGCACGTCTTAGCGTAATGCGGTTCGGACTTGTTGCAAAATCCAGGTGAGAACAAAGATTTATTAGGATTACATACATAAGTACCTATTTATTATGTCTTTTATACATGGTCTTAGATCGCATCACATTGCGGTATATTGTCACGAAAGGAAGGAACCTTCTAATACCATAATGGGGCGCATAAGAAGCTAATAAACAACAATTTACAATCATTTATGCCCAGTCTACACGAGCCTAGTTTTTCAAGCTAGGATAGCAAACTTCTACTAGTAAGTTACCAAGCTAGCAACTCTAGCTCCATGTAAATAGAACTAGCTTGGTTTTAACCTAGTAAGCTAGTGAAAAAGCGAGTCATCTAAGCCAGGATAGTTTTAATAGGATGGGATTCTATTATTTGTGCTAATAGTTCCTTCCACTGCCGAATTTACTATTCTGGGTTTGCGTATCGGTTTCTTATGGACGGCAAAGGTAAGTACATGATCGGCTAGTATACGTTGAAGACATACCGTTTCGTAGTTTCTGCGTATACATACTTCAGTCTAAATTGAACAATGAAATTAATTTAAAATTCGTTTAACTATATCGTAATTAAGAATTTCACTGAAATGTTACTATCGCCTGTTATAGGGACAAACAGCAACTACTCTAATAATGAATCCAGTGCAACTTGACACAATATCCTAAATAAATGTTTCAGTCTAATAATTGCATTGTTTTTGCGTAAGTTGTTTATGTTTCTCCGCAGTAGAGTGATACTGATTTTTACTTAAAATTTACAGTATCGGATGTATCATTATGTCAGGTCTATACTAAGCTAGAATAGGACGTCGGAATACTGGCTTGCTATCCTAACGTGAAAAACTCGCCGTAAACCAGGCATTATGCTCAGTCTACACGATGTTGTTGACCATGAGAAATATTCTTGTTTTATATATGAAACTACATCCGGCGTACCACAAAGCTCAACAACTATTCCAAAGTGCAACATTATTATCTACTTTAGAAGGAATTAGAGGTGTTATGAAATTGGCCATCTGGGCATCTATTTTGATACAATAATAGACGATTATCATTTACAAATCATCACATTAACAAGGCTGTAGCAGACGCATATTAAATGTTAGGCTTTCTTCTCGGAATCTGTACTATAATTTGGTACATTTGATATGAATACCATAAAGCTAACATTGAATCAATTAAACGGAGGTTTTTAAAGTAAGTACCTATTTTATAAGTTGGATGGTGTTTACTCAATGAAGGAAATTAATAATTATTTGCCTACCATCCGCTTTAATATGCTACATTTGGTGAATAGACGAATGATAAATTCGATCAAATTTTTGTATAATTCGTTGCATAATAATACTGATTCTTCTTTCCTCTTTGTTGAAGCAAATTTTCGTACTCCTAGGGTTTTATTGCGGCACGAAGTAACTTTTTACTGTGATAATCATAGAACAGATGTTTTAGCAAAGTATGCGTAATATGCAATAATTATAACTTCTAATCTTTCTGACATTAATAATTGTTTATCATTAAAAGAAATTGAAGGTTTTGTGATGCAATGCATCAATTAATGTGTTACAACTGTTTTCGGTTTTCAAATTAATCATAGTACTTGTTCTGCCTTATTAACTGTCTATTGGCCAACCATTTTAAACAAGAATAAAGAAATCTTACAAAAATACAAAATGCATGCATTAGATTTTTATATAATTTACGCAAATTTTAGCATATTTACTTGAAATTTAAGCAATGTAAATGGCTCAACTTAAATCAACGTTTTTAACTTAGAATGGCTTCTCTAGTATATAAAAATGATAATACAAAGTGTTTTATTTGATAAACTTTTAAAGGGTAGGGCAGCTTGGCATGTTGTGTGCAAAGACATATCTCCTCTCTCTTTTATAGATCTTTTAGTTTTAATTCCGTAATTATTTATAATAAAATACCTCCAGCAATAAAACCTTGCCAACATATTATGAAATATTACTACTTCTACCAACTTGGTCAAATTCAGTATATATGAGAACTGAACTCTATAAGTTTTCCTTATTCTTTTTTGATGCCTAGGTAGCTTACATAGTAACTAGCATTGACTACTTATTGTTTTATTTATTTGAGTCCAATAGGCGGTTAGATGGAAGAGCAACTTTGTTGAATCTCACTGTATCTTTCAACTCGTGTCATTTGTATTACTTATTATTACTTAATAAAAACACATTGTTATTATTGATCAATATAAAACTGTATTTCAAATATTACATGTTTTTGATTGGACGAGGAGAAGGTTCCTTAATTTAGGACAAGTTATAGTTTTACGCCCTGTGTAAGCTGTTTATTTATTTATATTTTATTATTATCATTGTTACCAAACAAAGTAACTTATCGTAAGTAATACATAAATGGACACAATGTTTTATCTTTCTCGTATGTTAAGATATAATAAAGTTATAATCAAATTATCATCATTTATCTGTTGATGGTAGCAATACTATTATTATCTGTTATACGTCAATAATATCGATAAGGTTTCGTCTGAATGTCATGTCACTATGTATGCTGATGATACATCCTTAATTATTTCTAATAAATCTGATGACATATTGGTAGAGAATTGCACTAAAATAATGTCTGATATGTGTGATTGGTTTTCTGAAAATTCTCTTTATTTTAATTCTGAGAAAACAAATATTATAAGATTTCATCCTTTTCAAAAAATTTGCAATAAATTAAATATAAATATCAATAATGTCTCTTTATGCTCGAATACGGATATGGTCAAATTTTTAGGTTTAACTGTAGATGCAAACCTTAATTGGAGGGGTCATTGCGAAGCGGTGGCGTCAAAATTATCATCGATTAACTATTTATTTAGAAATATACGTACGGTACTTTATGTTGACCAGTTGCTCTGTTTATACTACGCTCAAGTCGAGTCCCGACTAAGATATGGTGTCTGTTTTTGGGGGAACTCTACTTTTTCAACTTCTGTGTTTTTGTCTCAGAAGCGTATTTTAAGATGTATTTTTAATTTGTCCAGCACTCAATCCTGTAGACATATATTTAAGCAATATTTTATTCTTACATTACCAGGACTGTATATTTTTGAAGTTTGTTTGTATGTATTTAAAAATTTTAGTAAGTTCGTTATTAATAGAGATTACCATAATGTCAACACAAGACAGAAATATGATTTCCGTGTTCCAACAGCTAGATTAAAAGTAACTTTTAATTCACCTAATTATATAGGTCCTTTAATGTTTAACCGTTTACCTGACGATATTAAAAAAATTAAAAAAGAGCGTTTATTTAAAACTAAATTAAAAACCTTTTTAGTAACTAAATGTTATTATTCTGTAACAGAATATTTTAAATGTTTAAGTTAGCTTTTAGTATTTTGACTATTCCTATACATGTATCTGTCATGTCTAACAGGAAAATAAATTTATTATTATTATTATTATTATTATTATTATCTTATGAAGACTCAAATGGAGTTCTGCTCATTTAACCGAAACTGTTAAATTTATAAAATGTACTGCACCAAAGGACTACAAAGTTCGGTCTACTAAAAAGTGTCTCTCTTAATATTCCAGGGAGCTTCCTCGAGCTTAGTAGTAAAATTTGCCGATACTGAAAAGGAACGCCAACTAAGACGCATGCAGCAGATGGCCGGAAACATGAGTCTTCTCAACCCTTTCGTGTTCAACCAGTTCGGAGCTTATGGAGCTTACGCACAGGTAACCTTTAATACCCCAAAGCACTTCTGCAGATTGTTACGTTCCAGGAATGTTCTTTGAAATTAATACGCCACAATTCACGAATGACTGCTTTCCGGTTCGCAATTTTGCTATGAACTTTCGCGGCGGTCTCATTTTTTATTGCTAATAATATCCGCTCTAGTGCATTCCGGTTTGCTAATGAGTACAGTTGCACTTTTATATATAAATCAATCGTTGTTAAACGTGATACATGTAACGCAAAGAAAGGATATTTTAAAGAAAATATATATTGAAAGTCCAGAAACTAGTGGTCAAAAACAAAAAGGTATATAGGAAAAGTAAAAATAATGTCAGTACTTCATATACATTTTTCTCCTATCTGGCTTCCGATACAGTGCTTTTTATGATTAGGACATTAACCATCGATAGATCTTGTCAAAATAATGTCATTTTGAAGTAATCACTTTTTTAAAGCTTTACTTTTACAGACATAAGCTCTTGAAAAAACCACAATGTCAAAAAATATGTTTCATTTTGAGGAATTTCCAGTGGCGCAGAAATTATATTAAAAATTAATTAAAAATTGTGGACTATATGATTGATTTATTTTCACAATAATTTGTAAAATCGATAGAGCTTTTGATTCGTACACTTCATACTAAATATAAAATAAATAGTTTAAGAATAGTTTAAGAAAAAATAAATAAAAACAAAAAAAAACTAAGGAAGGCTGTAAAAAAATGAATACGAGATCTATAGATGGTTAAAGTCCTAATAACAAAAGAAATAGTAGATAAAAAATAGGGTATATAATATGTATGAGAAATTATCTGACCAGTATTTTTTTGTTTTCCTGAATTCTAATTTTTGGGGACTCTGGAATTTGTTTTTTGCAAATATCTCGTGAACCCCTAGGCCAATTTTAATTGAATTTGGTATGGAGCTGTAGATAGTCGATCTGAACATTATTAAGAATGTAGTTTTGTCAAGTATCACAGAGGGCGCTAGTTACACTTAGTTTTTTCAAAAGCTTTTATTTCCATTTTCATTTTCTAGTTTCTTTGCCAGTGCATCAGAAGCACCGTTTAATTCTACACAGAAAAGTACTTTTTACTATTTTTCATTTGATGATTAACTTTCTGGAGCCATGAAAATCCACAGGTTATCATTAAATCAAAACACATACCAGCATAGATTTTTAGTTAACATATGGTTGGGGATAATTAGTGGCTACTTGAGAGGACCGTACGGTAGGGACAATAGCGGGAGAAAATTACGTACATTTCTTACAAAAAGAAGAAACTAAATCTTTTATTAGAAAATATACCTTTAATATTAGAAAATTAGAATGTGGATAATGCATGATGGTGATCCTTCACAATTTAGCAGTGTCAGGGATTGCCTAAATAATGCATTTCCAGGTCGATCTCCTGATCTTAATCCTTTGGATTTCTTCCTTTGAGGACACCTAAAACATATTCCATTCCTATTGACACCAGATCGACTTGTCGAATTGTGGCCAAATGGCTGGCGAGTGAATTTACCTAATCGTAAAAGAAGTTTTCATTTAGAACTAGACGAAGTGCAACATATGTTTTGGTTAACGTTACTTCATTACTCACCACACCTAAATACCCTTGACTGGTAAATTTTTGATGATAGAATTTCGATGTGAACCTTATTTTCCATGATATTAACATCTGTCACCGCAATGTCCTCACTTTAGACTTTTTGGATACATGTCCTAGATTTTTTTGTTTCAAAAATGCAAGTAACTGGGTAAATGGACGGTTTTTTATTTTGACAATTTCGCTAAAATATGCCACCACAATAGTCTCAGAAGCAACTTTCTGAATACCTTTTTGCGAGCAGTAGCTCTTGAAACCATTATAAACTTTATCGTACTTTGCACAATTCTTCTTAGGTAACAAATCTTTTCCAAACTTTCAGCGGCTTCTCTCAGTTGGTGAGGAGTACAAAAATAATTTCTTCTGAATCGCTCATTGTCTTTGAAAACACTTTTTTTGATGACAATCTATCAAAAACGCAGCTAACTTAAGTTTGTATATTTAACTTTTTTAGTACCATAGTAACCATTGTCAAAATGCTAACTTGACTATTTTTTCTGTAAAATGGTTATACATGGATCTTACTTTCTTCTAATTCTCACGTATTTAGTTATGTTACAAAAACCGTCACTTGCGTTTAAAAGATATGGTTGTAAATAAACCTCGGTGAAAAGTTTCATTTTTGTCTCGAGACGGTTCATGGTTTTCTCTCTGCAAGAATGAAACAGCTCGGTATGTAATATACTGTCACCAGTTTAAAAATTGAAATATTATAAAATTAAATTTTTGTGGATTCATTTGCAAGAATGCATCTTATATTGACCTGTACTGCAAGACTAAGTAGTAGAGCACTCTCTTGTCCTTCATTTGTTGTTTAAGTCTTTAATAATACACTCAGCCAACATTTACGCCGAAATTACCTAGTAATAAAATATAGTAAAGTGGTTGCGTGACTTCAGTTACGAAATTAGGGATAAAACCCGAACCCCTGGGAAATTTCATTTGTAATTTATGTCATTATTCTTTTCCAGTTGCGTATAGATGCGTTCGATATTCATGTGCTAAGTTAACAAAGGGTCATCCATCGACGTTTTTGAGTTTCAGGGATGGGCGCTTGTTTGCATTATTTATTAGTCTGTCAATAAATAAATAGCCAAACGAAACCACCTGGCAATATCGCCCCGTTCCGCTAAATCCAATATGCTTGCGACAGTTTTATTAATTGTCAATATTAATTACTTAATTACTAAACGATAAAAGGAACTTGGGACAAGTTATTGAATTTTTTGAAGGAATATTCAGGACTGGCTGATTTCGTCAAAACAGACAAAAAATAAAGTAGGAATTTTGACCCAATAATTCGTGAGAGTTCTTTAATCTTTCAACTTCTAGAAAGTAAATATTTTTGAATTGGAAATACATACAAATGATTGTACAGTTTCTTCGAGAACTGGCAAGAGTCACAGCGATTTCAATGTGAAAAATATATATTTGACATTAAATTCTTATAGAATGCATTGTTAAAAAGTAAATAAGCTCAGTAAGTTAATTTTTCAATTTATTTGTAAACTGCATTCTTTAGAAAGTTCTAAAAGCACAAAGATTTTGATTGGAAATAATAGTCGTAATAGATATCAAATATCCATTTTTATTATGTTTACATGTTTTTATTAGGTATTAACAAGATTGAGTGAAACTAACTACTCTGCGAACTAAAGCTCCAACCAATTACAACCACAATAATATCTATATGATCGAATGATCAAATTTGTGGTGTTTTAGATACAGAAATCTCGAAAAATAAATCACGTAGAACAGTATAGTAACATCAAAAATTCTTGATGTTTTGTTTATCCACTTTTACTATTTAAATGCTCAAACAGGTAATATAAGAACTTATAAAAAGCGTTTGTAAAACACACATTATTATTATCTACAGTCAAATTAAAAAAATACGTATTTTAGAAGATTTCTGTACAAAAAAATTATTTGTTGTCGTTATATATTCATTTTACCTTGATGCCTTTGAATATCCGCAGGTGGCATGATATAACATTCCTATTTACCCTATATTATTCAGTTCTTAAATGTTTGAAATTATTTGTATTTGTAGAAAACACTATTTCAAGAATGCGACGCTTTGGAGCTAATATAAATCAATTTGCCTACAATTTCTGTCAACAGTATGCTCTCTGACACCAAATAACCAAGTTATGCTAATGAACAATTCCATAGACAACACTGTATTCAATAATTATCTACAATAAAAATTAATCTAAGAGATATTTGGTATCAGAGAGCATACGTATGACTTCGTATGACTTCATTGATAAAAATTGTAGGAAAATTGATTTATACATTTATATATATAAGAGTCCTTAATACTATAGGAAAAAATATTAACTATGATCTTTTGTTTCTTTTGACGGGGAGAGTTAGCTCTGAAAATTTGTCACAATACCACTGTTAGAGCCAATTTTAATTCGGAAAACGTTTGTATTAACACACTAAACAAAATTTAAATGATCTGATGGTTACTCAAAACTGAACAACCGCTGAAATTATGATAGTTGAGCATAACAACTCCATAAATTTTCTTTGACGAAAGGAAAGGAAAGTAGTTCTATCTAGAGACGAATATGACAGAACATGGACGAATACGGATTAAGTTTTGTTAACTCATGTACTCGTATAGATATATTGTCTCTGAAAAACACCTACAGTATGTTATGTTTTCAGCAACAGGCTGCAATTATGGCAGCAGCCACTGCACAAGGAACATATATTAATCCAATGGCGGCGATAGCAACTCAGTTACCGCACGCCGCAATAAATGGAATGGCGAATTCTGCACTACCCCCAACGTCAGGTATTATTATTTGAATAAATATTATAAAATGTCAGTAAATACAATCATACAATGCATCTGCACAAACAATGTTAATGATAGAATGTACCTCCTACCGTCAGGACAGATATGGCTCATTTGAGTATGTAATATTTTTGGGTTTTGCTTGCGTCAAACAGAACAACCTTTACTATCTACATATTATTATGAGCTTGCAGCGCAATTTAACCGTGATTGTACCCCTATTCATTTAGAAATTACAACTTGTTGAAAGGCTCCCATTTTAGTTGAAAAAAATACAGTTGATATACGTGGGACAGCGTGTGTCAGTCTTGGCTACTGTATTCTACGATAACCACTCTTGGAATGTTTCCCAGTTTGGAATATTTGTTATATTTTTATTAAAGAAATATGTTTAAATGTCTGTTCTTTGTGGCAGTTAAACCTGCGTAAAAAAATTGGGTACTTCTAGCAGGCTGTACGTTCTATCGTTAAAAACAATTTTAATGTAGCAAGATTGTAACTATTTCAGAATATGTAGTGTCCTTATATGAATTATTATTAAAATGAAATGATTAATCATTGTAATAGGCTTATAACTATTATTCTTGTCAGATGTCCCAGTTGGAGCTGGTTCTGGACAACCCGTAAATGGAACTATCCCCAGCTTGCCCTCCCCGACGATGCCAACATTTAACATGGCGGCACAGACACCCAACGGCCAACCTGGCGGCCAAGAACAAGTATATACGAATGGAATCCCTCCCCAAACGTACCAAGCTCGTAAGTAACCCTTTTCACAAACAATTTTTTATATTGTCCAATGTTTCTTTCTTTTCTGATTTTCCTTGTTTGCAACAGAATGTCCGAAAATGTTTGTAAAATTTTAAATTTATATAATTATCATCATATGGTGTGTGTTGTTCCATTAAATAGGATGGGTACCTTCATGAACAGGCTTTTCTGATTCGTGCCTTGCTGGTTTGAGCAGGTATAATCTTTAAATGTAAATGTGCAATATAAATGCACACCAGTTTTAACTTGAACCAAAACGCCATCAGCTCAAAAATCTTATCCTGTTGATGGATCGTATTGTTCTGTACAAAACGACCGGAAATAAAAAAATCGCGAGGTTTTAAAATAATTAAAAACGGCTCTATTGTTATATTGCTGAAAGAATGTCTTGAGCTGGTCGGTCATAAAATTTATCAATTGTGTAAAAAACGCCAGATGCATTTTTTGGATATTCTGTCATGTCGTACTGATTAGAAGAAGACTTAAGAACTGAATTAATTGAAATGTAGATGCGCTACATCTGTCCATTCCAGCGCAAGGGTTGCCAAACGGAGAGGCGGCGATACAGCATCCAGCGTATCCAGGCATGCAGCCGGCATATCCAGGCGTCGGTAAGTCGTCCCTCTTCCCTCCATTTAAACATACCTAAGTGATCGTATGTGTGTAAAGGGTGTATATTTATCTTATATGTTATAAATGTAGCTTGAAATCACCTAAATGTTTGATGTTACACACAAAATTTATTGTTCTATGTTGTTGCTTCATATTTTATTTACACCCGACATGTAACTGTCCCGAGTACTCTGTTCTATTGTGTCCTTATTATTCAGATTAATGTTTGTATCGTTGTTACAAAATGTTTTACATTATTTGTGCGTTTATTATTCATATGGACTAATAGGTATGCATTAGGTTCCCCAAGTATCAATTTCTAATTCCTCGTGTTTTTTTTTATCTTAATTTGATAACGCAATGAGCGCCTGTATACAATAATCGTACTTACAAACTTAGCTGCTACAAACCTTCATACACATTAGTGACGTCAACTAATCATTATTGAGCGAAAACGTCCTACATTGACATGTGGACAAAAAACTGTCAATAGAACACCATTATCGTCGGATATCACTACCTACATATTATTATTGGTGATCAGTATGTTTTCAATGTAGAAGTATTATATTTTACTATTTACTGTAAATGTTTATACAGGGTGTTCCTTTAAGACGTGTGGAAAATTCAGGGACATCAACTGACATCAAAATAAGAACAAAAGTTTTTTTATAAACATGTATCCGCAAATTCTGTGTTTTCGAGATACAGAACGATTAAGTTGATATAAAAAATTTAAATATGACACTATCTGAAAGGTACTAACGTGTACGTGGTAAAAAAATTACAAAATGTCTATAAGTTCCTACAACATTTAATCTTACATCTCTCTTTTGTATCTCGAATTATAACGGAGAAAAAAGAGTGTCCTCTCCCCTTTTTTGCGTGACCACTTATAATGATGTTATACTGAATTATTATGATTGTTATTAAAATTAAATTAAATTGCGCGCAACCTTATTTTCTCTCTTTTTATAGAGAAAAAAACTAGAACCTTGAGACTATTCAGTTTTTCTGATTCTTCATCACTTCATCACCCTGTATCTTGAAAACGAAGAATTTTCGGAGACATATTCTACACATGTTAAAGAAACATCCTGTATAATACAATAATTAAATCAGAAGACAATTAATTAAATAAATAAAAAAAATATTTTTTTGCATATTGTATACCTACAGTCATTGAAATGTGTTACAGAAAATAATGATTTTTTTCATTTTTTTCTGTTTAAATCTATTTTCTTATTCTTATTTTGTATATATTTTTTTTTTATCACAAATATTATAAAATGGTAATAATTACACCATTTAACATTAATTTAACACATACACTTAAAACAATTTAGAAAATCTGTCCACCTAGCACCCTAAGTCCGCCTCTGTTATTTGCATTATGTCTCCAAACTAGTCGATTTCTAGTGTTAATGTCCCTGGTTACAATTTAATAATGTATATTAATTAGTAACAGATATAATAGAAATTATAAAAAAAAAACAGGAAATATATCCATTACTTTAGATGTCACATCCTACAGTGTTTAATATTTCAAGAGAAAAAAATATTTCTTTGCTGTATAGATAAAAACTAAGGTTTTAGCATCGAATTATAATTAAAAAAAATTGCGAAAAATTGCAATTGGGGACTATTTTTAGTGGTGCTTTAATTTTGTGCAAAACGAATTGTAAAATAATAAATGCTATTGTAATGTATACTACGTGACAAATAAAGATGAAGCTGCCTAAATCTACGCACTCTAGACATAACCAGTTGCAAAAAATGTAGTTTGCAACAAACTTCACAACACTTGTAACACAAATGTGAGTAGAAATTTTTGAAACAGAACAAAAGTAAAATGTAATTTAATGGGTGATTACCTTTCTTTGACATGTAGTATATTTAAGTGCTTCAGAAACAATACTAACTACTATGTCAAGTAAAAAAACAACACAACTGTAGAATAATAAATGACCTGTAATGTACTAAATAGTACAAAATCAACATTTACATTTACCACATACATTTTTCACTGTTTCTTTGTCAGCATAATTCCTCCGAATCAAATAAGCATAAATTTACTTTATCCAGAACCAAAATGTAATTTATTCTCCAAAACGAAAAAGAACGTAATTTCATTATTATTTCAGAACAAATACTCCTTTGTTGGTAATGTGGAAGTTAACAGGTGTTTTAAAGCTCCTGCACATTGACGAGCTAATGGATTATTGAATTTAACCCCGATAGACAGGCTTTGAACAATGGCGTGTATTACACGTAATTTAATGTATCTTCGTATTAAAAGATAAAGTGATATAACGTCTCCTTTGACCAGTTTAAAATTATTTGCAGTAATCGTTTAACACCCGCTGCAAAAATGCTGGTACAAAGACATATGTTCCCATTCATTCATTAATCACTTTGTCAATATATATGTATATAAAAACGCTTTATTGAACCGGTGAAGCTTAGAGGCTTGGAAAATAAGGCACGTTTGTCCATGTAAATCCTCCCAAAAAACATTATATCTAGTATCTAATTGACCCTTTGATTTACACGTTTGTATGATAAAATTTTGATGTAATTTGAGACAGAAATGTATTTTATTTCATCGAAAACGATATTTGGATGTTGTTTCATGTATTGCCTTTAATTTATATTAGTATTCATAATAAGAAATATTCAATATCGAATTTCAAATCTTACAATATCCTTACCTATTCCAAAACCACTGCTGCAAAAAAATGTTACATTACTATAATGAGTGGAACATTTGGTTTTGATGTCGATGCAATGAGGCAAATAATTAACCAGATGAAAGTGATTGACGTAAAGCTTTTTTAATTGAAATAACAGGTGGCAGGTGATTAAAAACAATAATTGAATAACAAAGAATATTTTCGACATTACATCATCATCTAACTCTTAGGCATGTTGACGAAAACATATGATGGTTTTAATTAAGCTATTTTAAGAATGCGTCAGTTTTATTGTCACGTATACCTTTCAAAATAAGAGAATTAGTTATAATGTAGCGCCATCATCCGATATGCTACGTGCCCTAAATAAAAGGATTATCTGTTGAGCCATACAGGGTGTGACGTCTTTAATGTTGAAAAAATAAAATACAGATTTCTGGAAATATTGGGAATAAAAAAGTCTTATGTTCACTCTTTGCCAAGATAATTGAACTCAAACAATTTTATAGTGAAAAAATAAATCCTAGTACGGCCATGGCCAAAATGTTACCATTTGACGACAATGAGCCTATCCAAAGACCAAGATGGTATAATTTGACGGAAATTTGAAAATGAACGAAGAGTTTTCATACATTATAATTAATTTTCACTAGTGTAACTTTACCGATACCTTACAGGTCAGCAAAGTTTAAAACTAGTACTTTTTTCAACAACAAGCCTAAATTCCCGTAAGAAATGCAGTTCAAATTGAGTATAAATGTGGAATATATCGGTCTGTGGTCAAGCGGTTTAAGACGGCAGTATTTGAATTGATGTGGTCAGTTCGCGGGAGATTAGAATCCCGCGGCTGATAGAGATCAGCTATAATTGCAGAGGGAATTGGAACTCAATTTTTCTAAATTCAACGGACGCTGAATTAAAATTGACTAATTGAGAAAATAGCTAAGACAATTTGAGTGTAATGGTGTGATTACATTAATATGGAAGTCCTTTTCTCTTATTTCTACAGGGTGTATTTAAATGCAGTAGCCAAAATGGGACTACAAATTCCTTAGGTGAAAATAAATCATCTTAACCTAACATGCCCATATCCCAAGTCGCATAATAAAAAAAATATAAACTGCCAAAGTTAAAATTTTATTTTCGATATTTGTAAATCCAAATATTTACATCAAAGTTTTAAGGGGGAGCAGCAAAAAAGTTCTGCCATTTAAAAAAAAACATGATGTGCCATAAGTGGCGCCCCCTGCTAGTGGCGCCAAAATTAGAAACAAATTTAAATTTCTCGCCCGCAAAAACCCCTGATATTATCTAAAAAGCCGTAGAAAGTCAGTTAAAAATAATTCATATTACATTACATTGATCAGAATACTGTTTATACATCATCAGTGTGCTTATTTGATTCTGGAAGGTTTCGTATCAACTGAACTGAAGCATGTTTGGTTGCATTCGTCGTAAAGTATGGGTGTGATTTGTTTATATTTGTCGGCAGCTTACCCCGCGGTTTATGGTCAATTCCCACAGGCAATCCCACAGCCTATGTCAGCAGTAGCTCCGGCTCAGAGGGAAGGTAAGACTTAAGTGCTCACGTACACATTAATTAACTCTAAAGTTAGGATCCCCGCATTTCAGAAAATAAACTCACTTTAGATTTGCAACATTTCAGCCATCATAACTTATGAACCAGCTCATGGAGAGGTGGTAAACACATTTAAGAAAAGGAAACGCCACTGAATAAATCCAAAACACTATTTTGCAGTAAATTTGAGCGTGTTTTGTTTTCTTAAATGCAAATAAATGTTTATTATTATGTCCTTTTATGATGTTGCATATCGATGACTGTTTATTTTTTTATATGTGTTCAATGTTAAATATTGCACTGGATGTTCTGGCATTGGCTACAATATTTATTGGCCTTAATGTTTTAGATGTTGTATGATTGATAGATATGTTTGATATAAGGTTAATTTTAAATACTTAATTTATAAAGAAATTGTTCCAAGAAAGACATGTTATTTCACAATACTTTCTATAACTGATCATCAAACAGTTTCCATAGTCAAATGTTAAATATATTTTGCACATTACACAATGTGACGTCATATATGGGGAAGAACTGTAAAGGGAAGATACCAAAATAATTTTTAATTGAAACATTATGTTTCAGTATAACAATATTAAAAAATCTTGGAGTGAAAGATGTTAAACATCTCCATAAATTACAAATTTTATACAGGGTGAACCTTAAATAAGTACAAATATTTTAACCAGAAGTACAGTTCACTGTGTAGAATACATAATTCACAGTCTTTTTACAAAAAAATTAGGAATAAAAAAGTCAAATTTTAAATAAATTTTGTGATTTTTCAATACAAAACTTGTCGAGGACCGCTGTCCGGGAGTCATGGTGGATGTGAATTCCACAGCGTTGCCAGTGTTACACTAGAATTTTTAGACATGTCAAAGAATGATTGAAATATGTTTATTTATGAAAATATTAATGGCCATCTCCTTCCCTTTTGTCATTTCTATACCTCACCAATAAATTGAAAATATTAACCAGATTATCTACTCACAAACATAGTTATCCAGAATTTATTCATTATCCATTGTTACTACACTCCAACTGATTTATCACAAATTAAATTTAATATCTTGTGTGAAAATCGTAGTTTTTCGTTAACCTTCATAAAATAACTTAACGAACTCTTTCTAACAGTATACAATGACATTTAACTTGTGAAATGTGGATTACTGATTAAATAGTTAATTTTTTAACAAACCTGGTAAGCTTGTGTGCACGTTTATGTATAATTTTTGAACATTGGACATAGTAATATCACGTAATATCTTCCTAAATACTTTATGGTAGTATTTAACTTGCGAAAATTCATGTTTAATCGTTTATAGTAAGGTCACTTAAGCAGTTAAAATTTATGTTAATATTGCTGCGTATCATACTACATACGCAATTTTACTGTACTTTTGCTTAAAACAAGTATTTTTAGTATATAATTAACTGTATTACTTTACTATTACGTTAAAGGAAACGTAATATTTATATTAAAGGAGATATGGCAATCTCGCAACAAATCATATGGTTCATTAGGTTGGTTATGACAGATCTACCAGCACCAGCGGTCCTCAAAATGTGGGTATTTAAAAAAATATCTCCGTAAATATTAGAAATTTTTAAAAATGGCTTTCACTAGACTGATCTATATGAGGAACTACACCAGCAGTTAAATAATTTGTACTTATTTAAGGTTCACCCTGTATAACAAATTATTCCGATTTAAATTTAAAACATAGCAAGTTTCTTTTTGCGTAATTTTATTGTAATTATAACTAACAGTATTAATAGATTGTCACCGATGTCACAAATTGGGTAGGTATTTCTGGTTAAATATGGCTCAATTATTTTCTTCTGAACTGGTTTACTCAGAAATTAAAATCGTATAGGCAGTCTTACAGTAAAACCATGTCAAGTAGAACATAATTCGATCTAAAAAACTGGAACCACGACACCTATAGTTAACATCAAGATTCCCTAAAACTTCCCGTATATTCAACTGCCTGTCAACAAGTACCTTTGTACGCCCATAAAGAAAATACTTTATCTGTTATTGTTTGTTTTATTACAACACATTTTTCAGATATAAAGCATCATAAAGTGTGGATAACAGGAGCTTACAAAATTGGCTTAAATGCTGTAGTCGTTAATATATTATTGTTTTTTTTTTTCTGTTCATTACTTAGATATCAGTACAAACGCATATAATTTACAGTGAAACAAATAGTTCCTATAGCTCTATGTGTATTAGTGATTCATAGTGATTTTTAGTATCTAAATGGATATTTTTTTTAAATATTTCACTGCTTAACCTGCAACCTCTATATTTTTATAATATGTAAAAGGTTATTACCAATCTTCTACTAATAACATTGTGGTTAAGAAAATAGCATCTCTTTCTTTCTTATAATTAAAATTTGCTTTCTATTATTCATTTAACATTAAGATGTACCTTTAACTTTATAACTACTAAATGACTTTCATCTGTCCACAGGCTGTTCAATATCTGGCCCCGAAGGTTGTAACCTATTCATCTACCACTTACCTCAGGAATTTGGCGATGCTGAATTGATGCAAATGTTTCTTCCTTTTGGAAATGTTATCAGCTCTAAAGTTTTTATTGACCGTGCCACAAATCAGAGCAAATGTTTCGGTAAGTATATATCCAAGAAATTACAGCCATTGTGGGAAAGTGATTGTAATATTTTAATAATTATAATAACTACTGCTGATTGTGGCTTTTACATTTCTTATTTCTTACTTTAAATATATAAACTTTAGTGAAATTCATTAGAATCTGATCTAGACAATCCCGTTAGTGGAAAGCAGTGTTGGCATCTTATTTTGTTTTTTCTTGATCTTTTCTTAGTCTCGCGAGACGAGACAAGGCACAGGGTCAGACAAGACCAAGATAAGATCATGACAAAACCAAGACAAGATCAAGAAAAGACTAAAACAAGACCAAGACAAGATAATGACAAAATCAAGACAAGACCAAGAGAAGACCAAGAAAAGACTAAGACAAGACCAAGACAAGATCATGACAAGACCAAGACAAGACCAAGAAAAGACTAAGACAAGACCAAGACATATCCAAGACAAGACCAAACCAAGACAAGGTCATGGCAAGAAAATTTTTAAAAAGTCTTGCGGGAGAAGATAAGAAATATTGCTGCGTCAAGAGTCTTACAGTTATTATAAGAATAGGTTATAAGAGAATATTAAAAGTAAAATTGAGTCTATATCCAGTTCTGCTACTAACTAGAACTAATTATAAATTTTGTCTATTTCTTATTTCCTGAACACATTTATGAGACTCACAACACAATACAAGATATGATCTTGTAAGATCCAGCAAGGACAAGACTTTAAAGAAACTAACTTTTTTAAACTTTGCGAGAGTTCTTGTATCAGCCAACACTAATGGAAGTACCATACTATTTTTATGTTCTCAATTAAATAATTAAAATTAATAATGGATTTTAGTAATCCTATGAAAATATTTTCGATGTGCTGCAAAAGTTCCAGTTCAAAATAATATTAAAAATGACTAAAACAAAATGTGCCTTGGCTACGTAAATTTTGAGTAAAGAGTTTGTTTACGGACAAATGAAATATCTTTTGGATAGATAACCAACTTACCTTTCGTTTACAGAATATTTGAATTTGGGGTAAATTAAACTTTAATCAGAGACAATTCTTAAAAATACATATACTTATTGAGATTTTTTTTAATAAGTTATGATCCTACTCTTTCATAAGTACCATTTTCCGCGTGCGCAATACCGCATTGGTTCGTTGTTAAACATTTATAGGCAAGTGTATGTAGCTTTCGGCGACTGCAATATTTGCAAAAGCCAAATTTTAAGAAACAATTATTTTGTGGAGTACTTCCCCGACCAGAATTGAATTATACCGGAAAAACCTACAGCGGTCATGGTTAGTCGTTAGCAGTGCCATCAGACATATAGCGGTTTTGATTTTGTTAGCTCTCATCAGTAACCGTGGCTATAGACATTTTTGCAAATATCGCAATAGCCAATGCCGATGCAGGTCGGCGTTTTCATAGTACCAACAAAATACTGAATTGCTCTCTGCTTGTGGTTGAGCAATGAGTAGCCAGTGCCTGCCAGATGTAGACTCATGTCATTCGATCGACTATGACAGAGAGCGAATAGCTAGAGTCATTCAACTATGAGATACTGATGAGAACTAACAAACTCGAAACCGGTATATGTGTAGTAGCACCGCTGATCATGGCTGTTTCCTATAAGGTTTTCAGGTGTAATTTCATGCTGGTGGGGCATTAGTTCGCAGAGTAGTTGCCTCTGTTGCAGATGCGTATTAGTTTGGAATCTGAATAATAGATTATGAGAAAATTAAATATCAAATGCACGCCTTTTATAGTATCACAAAAATACAGAATATATGTTATTTCATTTGAAGAAATATCTTAACAAGATCATCTCTGATGCATTGTTAACAATTCTAAAAAATGCAAAATGACAATAAGGTAATTTTTAGAACATCATTGTACTTTTTTTTAATTTATCACTAGGCCTCAAAAGCAGGGAGTTCAGCATGCAGAGAATCTTATGAATTGTTAAATTTAGTAACAGAAGTTTTCACAATATGATTCAAATTAATGTACATTTTTACAAAAAAAAAAAAAAAAACACTGAGGATGGGAAAAAATAAAGCTTTAAATAAGGATTATGTCTTCTTCATTTACTAAAGGAACATCAAACTGAGCAGTTGACCATGTAATAAATAACACTGTACCTAATTTGGTTTAAATCGGTTTATGAATAATAAAAACATTTAAAAAATATAGCCTCGAATATATGGGCAAGATACGACCATTCGTTTAAGACAAATTTCAACATTTTTTTAGTAGCTTACTACCTTTAGTTAATAAAATTTAATTCACCCAAAGTGGAACATCCCGTGTACTGAGATGAAAAAAACTTGTTTTGGAAATTCATAAATAAAATGACAAACAATTTGATTTCCATAAAGTCGTATTTTTCTATTTATAATTAATTATTGTTTAAAAAAGAATACTTTCTATAAAATGGCGAATGCGCCAGTACACACATATCATAAAAAAATAATTTTAAATACATATAATATATGTATTCATCATCATCAATTTGAGCAGCACTAAGCAGCAATAATTATTAATAAATGGCCGCCTGCGTAGTACTCATATGTAGCCTGTTATGGAATGAAAATGTAGGTATTTCAAATAACATAAATAATGGTTTTAAGGAGGTATTATAGTTTTCTATAGCTAGAGAAACAAAACCTAGTAATCATTATCAACTAATATGGCTATCTCAATGTACAGGGATAAAGGAAAAATAAATACGAATTTTTCCCCCTTTTTTTAAGGGTACTAAAATTTGAGGGGAGGTTTTTTTTCAAAAATGGTATATAAAAGACCTATCCCCTTAAATTTTTTCGCATTTATTTAGGTATCTATAAAGTTTGAGTGAGCGCTAGTTTGAATGATTTGTAGATAACATAATATTAATCTTGTATTGATTTATTCTTTTCTATGGAAGACTGATTATTATTTTATAAAATAGTCAAAATCACATAATTACTAAATATACATAAATATAACAAACAACAATCAGCATTCAGTGACCTCTGAAAAACAGTTGACTAGAGTAGCATGAGAAAATTAATTTAAATCGCCAACAGTAAAACGTATTGCTTAAAATAAGTAACTGTATGAATGACTGAACATAACAATAGCTGTAATTTTGTGCATTTATCTGACGGTATTATGGATTTCAGGGTTTGTGTCTTTCGATAACCCGGCAAGTGCTCAAGCTGCCATCCAGGCAATGAACGGCTTCCAGATCGGGATGAAGAGACTCAAGGTTCAGCTGAAGAGGCCCAAGGATGCCAACAGGCCCTACTAACCCTGGCCCTCAGAACTGTGGGTGCCCCAGATCAGGGTACTCATCCGCCACTAGTATACTAGATACACTTTATATAACACTTAGTTTGTACTTAATAAAAACATGCCTGGTTACACTCCGAGCACACGCAGTTCGGTAGCGCCACCAAACCGCCTCTCCCGAGAAATTCCAAATGGGCTGTGATTAAATAACAAATCAGTGTTTGATTGTACAGGCCGTTTTGTCTTCTCGTTCGTGAAATGTATAATTATACTATTTTGAGACTACTCTAATTATTTGTTGTAAGTATATATGTGTGTTAACTGTAATCGAATAAGGTAAAACTCTAGGGGTGGTGGCGCCGCCGCCTGTTCAGTTGCCAAATTAGTCCGGGCATGTCTCCTGTGATGCTATGCTAGTCACAGCGGCTCGGAGTCATATTCATAGGAAACATATGCTGGTCAGGGCTCCAGCAGTTTTTAATTTATAAGAGAGCCATTGACATACTATTTATATATATTTAATTAACAATACCTATACAAAATAGTATATAATATTTCTACTAAAACTTAAGTAACATAATCCTTACAAAGTACCAACTATATATTAATCTGTAAATTTGTAGGGGTAGTGATTTAGACTAGGCAACCAGAGTGGTCGAGATACCATGGGGTATAACCATTATCGATTTTAGAACAATGCGTTCACGATTTATGAATTTTATCAAATGTATAAGTTTATTATATCAAAATGCAAGTTGTGCGTTTTCGCCAAATAGTTGTTGAGAAGTTAGTTTACGCTTTGCGGGACAAGCAAATCCCACGCCGGGAGAGACAAGTGGAGGTGACACTGCTCGGCTGGGCCACTCTAGTCAAATTATCCAGCCACTGGCTGCAGATTAGTTAATATGATTAGAATTAATTTAGTCCTAAGACATATATTTAGTGAACATATATAATATTTATTGAATCTAATGTATTTAGATATACATTTATATACTTTTTGTTTGTTTATTGGCTGAGAAACTATCGTGCAATATTAACAGATTGACTGATACATCTTAAGATGAACCGTACTTATTTCTATTTATTGTTTTTAGAAAAAACTCTACAAGCAAATAGTTTGCTATATATTTTTACTTGGATTTTCTCATGTTCGTTTTATATCTGCGTCACAGATCAGGCAGCCATATTCGGAACATCCAACTTTACCTTTCTAATATGACTTTCTTATTAAAAATCTTAAATGCGAGTCCTTCTTGACTGAAAAATAATCTCGTCCCTCTCTTCACAATTTCTCTTAAAAATATAATTTTCCCAACTGAGCTTTTTCTAAAAAGTTAGCACCATTCGGATGAAGCCAAAACTTTCTTCAAAAATGGTTGCAGCTGGAAAAACGAATTTTGGCGCAGTCCGTACTAATGAGTGGAACTTGTTATCGGTATATAGTATCTTGATAGTCTAAATCATTTCGGACCACATCAGTCTACTCAGATTATCAAGAAATTTTTTTAATGAAACTAACTTATTATGAATAATAATCAACATTATAAATGTATGAAAATAAGTAAATTTAATTAAGCTTCTTTCAGTCATGTTGTTTTCAAAAGAAATTATCGAGTGAGCTTGATGATACGGGTCGAATTTGTGCATACGCCGTTCGGATATGTTAATGTATGAAGAAATTATTATTTGAAATTATCAAAGAAACTCAGATTACCAAAGTTATATGATGTTTCCAATTGTTTTCACTTCTCTACAGGGAATTGTTATTCCCGTTCTCATGTAAAATAGATTTTTTAGAGGAGGCTCGGTTGGAAAGATTTTATACGAAACATTCTCCGCAAATTCAAAAAATAATTCACCATTTAATTGTTTTCCCGCATTTCCAGATTATCCTGCATAAAAACACTGGTTGAATGGAATGCAGTTTCCACTTACTACACTCAACAGTGGGATAATGTAATCTGTACTGGTTTATTATTATTTTCAAAATGCATATAAAATTTCTGCAGTTCTAAGTCCTTCTCAAAAATATTTACAAATCGTATTTAAAAAATCTGTGGCGCAAATAGAAAACAAACGTTATATTAACATTAAGCGTCATATGCTGTTTTTCTTTAGTAGTAGTGCATTCCACGCTTGCTAATGACATTCCTTCGGCGCTGGAAGTAAAAGATTATATATTTTTTAAGTACTAACCAGAGCGGGAGGGAGGGTGGCAGCTCCCAACCTTTCTAATCTAATAAAAAAACACAACTGTGGTCTCCCCAATCAGATAAGAACGGAATATGTCTAAACGCAGCGAAGTGATTCAAGGATACAGGGTATGTTTTTGCAATTATTTGTGTAACTGTTTCTTCATCGTGAGGAGGCGGTCATCGTGTTATTCTGAGTCCGCATCCGCAGCGAGTCGCATTCTCGCTATAAAACCATCTCATCCCATGCTGTATATATATTGGGGTCCATTCAATGCACCGTTTTATACAAATATAATGGTCCTTTCTCTGTCACAGACAAGAAGTGTACCTGTCGTCAAAGAAAAAAATTCATCCATTTTTATATTTTAGAGACTAAAAGAAAAGAATAAACAAGCGCTTATATATCATCATTGTTCATTATTCTTTCTGTTTATCGGTCTAGTTCCAATTATGCATCGACCCATCTCATCGTCATTATATCATTATTTTAGCTACGAGTAGGGTAGGTTTAGATCTAGTCATTATTTAAAACGTGTATGGCATTTATTACAAAGAACGAGCACAACCGAACCAAGCAAAACGGAGGTACTCATACTCACAAACTTTGGAAACTTGCATAGTCTGAAAATTTACCATTAGCTTCATTTACGTTACGTGATTAAACTACCAAGTTCATATTGATATCATTTCAAATTTATTTTAATCCATATATCTAATGCTTTTGGATGAATATATTCTACTACTATTAAGATTTATTTTATTCATCCTATTTCAATGTAACTTTAGAATTATGGAACACAATTTCAATATCACCTATTCGAGCACAATTTGTGTTTAGCAAAATTTCAGAAATTTAAACTTTGTATTACTTTTTTGTTTTGCTATAAGATAACAATAAGTTTACTGAGAAACAGGCTTACTATATAGCTTTCCACTTTGAAAAACACCATTAACATCATTTAGTAATAGGGGTGTATAATGTGACTGAAATATTTGTTTCAGTGTGGTTTCACATATCAAGTGTAAATAAATAACTATAATGCTGTGATCAATTCAGTTCAGATCAGTTAGAAATAATGTTAAAAGTATTCTTTTTTATTTTATGTAAAATTTATTTAAAAAGAGTCTAACATTTTATTTAGCTTATTTATTTAAATTTCGGAAAGATTCTAAATTGTTTTCTGATAACTTCAAGATATCGGATTGTATGAACTATTTATAAAAAGTAACAAGTAACGGTAGATATCATGTTGCGTAGTATCTTAAAAATCTCTTAAGATTTCTTGTGTGCATTTTTAATTTGACTTTGGACTGCTCTCTAAAAGCCAGAAACTTTTCTTAATAAAAGTTTGTTGTATGTCATACAGAAGAAACGCTTTACTGACAATAATAAACATTTTTTAAATTTCCAAGACTTACAGGATTTGACGGATTTGAAATTATATTGGCAGATTATGCTAACAAGCCCAGTCAAAAGTTCCAGGGCATTTTTCAACATCAACATTCATTACAAGAGTCATTTCACCTGCCTGGTATATGTAGAATACAATTATGTATACAGGGTGTTCCATAACTAATAGGCCATACAGGGTATAGGGGACATCAACATAGGCCGTTTCTGCTTAATTTCTTATAATAAAATATTTACGGTGATACACAGATACACAGATATATAGGGTGATACAATTAAACCAAAGATATCAGTCAAATTCGATGGAGTTATGTTTTGGAGGGTAAAAAATTTGAATTTTATGATTAGTTTTAATGGGTATTTAATATGTATTCTTATATAAAATATAATTTATCATATAATGTTCAAAATATGCATTATGAAATTTATTTATTTTTTTTTACATTAAAGTGCTTTATTATTAAGAGTAAACAAGAATACCTTTTTCTTTCTATTTTTTTAAAACAAAATAGGAAAGAAATAGAAGATAAAATAATGACAACACACCTATGCACACCTACTAAAATTTCTTCCAAGACAATTTACTGCTAAATTAGTGCCCAGATTCTTTAAGGGTACGTTTAAATTACGAATAATATATCTCAAAAAAAAATTCAAGTTATAAAAAGTATTCAACTCTTCACTTGGAAAATTCATTGCTGCTGTTCCAAGTTATTATTTGTGAATAAAATAAATCATATGTTATTTTGACTACCGTTGTCTGTAGAGCCAACGAGTGCAGAACAATCTTACTAAATATTTATTGCATATCATTATTATCCTAGATTATGAATTGTATTACTCTGGTATGCCACTTACTAAGACATATTTAATATTTTTTTAATCTTTGTTACTGTAAATTATACATCAATTCGAAGGAGTTAATTTCAAAAGTGTTACATACACTTTATCGTTATGTATATACTAAATACTTTGAAGATTTTGAGAAAATATTTTGAAAATTAATCTTGAACTTGGTAGTTTAATTCTATCCCAACATTAAATGTTGGGATCGAGTAAGTATTTTTCTTTCTATTCTTCAGAGCTGCTCTAAGTTATAAGAGTATAGATCTAGTCATTTGGCCTACTGATGATCGATTTTATCAGTAGGTGTTCTGTACAAGTTTCAGCGTAACGTTTGTAGGACAAACTAAAACGCTGTTGCCATTTAATATTTATTTATTTATTTATTTATTATTTACTATCTTCTCTAGTCATAAGTATTTATTTTTGGATTTTAACGATTCTTTGCTTTAATTATTTTAGTATGATCTTCTAGTGATCAAACTATAAACCAAAGAAGTCTTATTTACGCTTTGTCTACGTACAGTATTACGCTGTTAAGCACAGATTGATAATAAGCAGAGCACGGGTGCGAGTACCCAGTTATCCAGTATATCATATTCAAGAACAAAATTCCATCAAATTTATAGGACATAGCCATACTCCGTTGCATGTCAGTTTTATTACATTTTACACAAAATTAATATAAATAAAATTATTATTATAATATTATATTATATATAATAGTAGATAATTAAATTAAATATTTATAACCTGCTAAACTTGTAATACGATATTGTAAAAACATATGATTAAATTAGACAATGAATGCGTGAACTTTCTATCCATGTATGAAATTATCATATTTTTTTTACACTGTCAATTTTGCTGGTGTTTTCTATTTCATACAGTGAATAATAATGAGAAATCATTAGTTTTACAATGTAACTTTTAATATATCAGGATTATATATTGTATTATACAGTACCTATTGTAATTTAATATTTTGACATAAGGATTTGCCAGTCCAAATATTACAAGTATCATACAAAGACATGACAGAGCGCACTTAAAAATGCTCAAGACTTTACATAATCTATTATTGGAAATCTTTTGAAAATAGTCATGTCACTATTTATTATATTATTATTATTATTACTATTATTATTATTATTACTAACTTTTCCCAAATAAATCCAACTCAAATTTTTACAACTTATATAAATATTAAGAATTTGAATTTAGTATGGCAAATTAAAGTTATTGGTTTGGATTTATTTAGGGAAGCTACCCAGTTCATATGAAACTTTATAAAAGAATTATAAATTAATAAAGTTAAATATAACGCATATCTTTTAAGTGTTTTTCTTATTTATTTTGCTGATCATCTGTTAACAACAGTACAACTCACAGACAACGAGACCACAAACACAACACAGGTACGTATCAGTATTTGCACCTGCTGTAACAAAAGAGGATCCAAATCAAAACGCAATTTTTGAAGAATGCAGTTTTTTAGAAGCTATAATAAATTATCTCGTGCAGCTTAGTTATTAAATTTTCATAGTTTTAAGGAAAATAATTATTAAACATTTATGTGTCAGATTAAGATTTCTAATAGGTACTTATATATTTAAATATTCAATGAGCTTTTGCTTTAAAAATCTGATTTATTTCTACAAACAACAATATGTAAACTATGTATTCCTTAAAACATATGAGACAGCATTTTCTTTATTTTTTCATAGGTTCTTCCCGTCTTTGTTTAATTATCTGAATATTTAAACACTACAATTTGCACTAAATATTTGAAGATAGTGTATACAATATCATATTAAAAACAGAATGATGTTTCGAACACAAATAATAATTTGAAATAACCATCAAAAATCGAAACTTATGTTTTGGACTAATAATACATAATTTTTGGAGCTATTTTTATATGTGACTTTTTGATTTGACCCCAAATTTTGGTCGAAAATTGTGGCTTGATTTGGAGCTCCTCAAGTATCAGCACTTTTCTAACATGTGGGCAAAACTTAATTTTAGATCATCCCACTTAAATCAACATAGGGTCAAATTCAGTGCATGGTATGGCACGTTTTATTAGTTATTTTAATCTGTCATTCAAATCAAGAATTAGCACATATGAGGAGCGCAAATAAGATTTAGACATGGCTTACCATTTATATGCAAACTGTTACCTCCAAAGTCAACATTCGAATTACACTAGAATGGCTCTATGTTGGAAAGGGGACAATATATTTGATATAGATATAATAATATGTCTGTACAAGTAAGAAATCCGGGATGGTTTCAAACTGTTAGAAACATTCGACCAGTAAAGTTATGAATTTGTTTTCAATGAACATCGTTCAAGAAGTAGTCGACAGTTTGTAATCAGTCTGGATTCCTTGCTTGTACAGACCTAATAATTGGGGAATCATTTTACTTTGAAAATTTATAACAACAACTTGCATCTAAAAGAACAATCCGAATTACTTATAAATACAACAATAACAATAACAAATCCTCCAATACCCCAATCAGTATACTGGAGTTCGACCACTACCAAAATTTTTGCTGTTCTAGAGACGTCACTATGAATTTTGTACGAAATTTATACAATTAGCAGACAAAAGAAGGAGTTAGATCAGAAAGAATCTAAAAAACATTAAAAAAAAATTTGAAAAAACCTTATTCATTATGTCCAATATCTGTTTCTCATTTCTCCTTAAGGTTTAACAGGAAAGTGTTGTATTTTTCATCTGCTGTATATGTAACCCGAACATAGGGCCTTCAGTAACCATATAGCTTTACCATAATAACGTTCTGAATATTGAATTTTGAATATCTCTTTATTTGCAAAATGTTAACTGGATGGCCCAAATTTTAACTATGGAGTTTTAAAATCTATACAAAACATAAAAATAATATACCAATTCCAAAGTAAAGAGCCTTAACGTTTTCAAATCCATATATTGTTAAAACAATAATGTATTGCCATCATACTTGAACACTTTGGTTTTAGTACTGCTGACTCCAAGGTCTTGAAGAATTCCATGTCGATATCTATCAATACTGAGGACAGGGTTTAAACCATCGTAGTTACCAATTCCGTTTATTATGATCCCTAAAGAGAAAATCCATTTACATGCTACTGCGTCTCTTCTATGATGTCCATTCTCTATAGAGTTCACGTTATGCATAATAATTGCTAATAATAAATTATTAAACTGTTGGTACCAACAAATCCATTCCATACATAAATTTAGAGGCCATTTTATAGACAAGTATTCATCCATGATATATGGATACGTGTTCAAGATTTTTATAAAACAAAACAATTCTGTCATAGTTGATGTTTTTAAATTATGTCAAAGATATAAAGGCATCTGTTTCTGTCAATATGGGTAAAACTAGAAAAAGATCCACAAAGTACCCTGCTATAGTAGCTGGACAAGTCCTCGATTCTTCTATGGATTCAATGGAAGAGACAAGATTTAGAAAGAGAAATCAGAAACTCACAATCGCACTTACTGAGAAGTTACATTTCACCTATCATGAAGTCGAGTGCCTTTTGTTGATGTTTTATAAACTACAAAAGGAGAGCAAAGAATTCCAATCTGGAGTTGATAAATCACTATTTCGAGACGTATTGCATTGTTCTCTAAACATGACCGAAGACTACATAATGGACAGAATATTTTATACGTTGGATAAAGGCCCTAGTCCATACATGACAATGGAAACCTGGGCATCTAGCTTATCTTTGTTTCTAAAAGGCACGCTGGAAGAAAAAATTATGTACTGTTTCAAGGTACAAAGATACTAACTGATTGCAAAATGTAATTACTGTAAATCACAATTGTATTTCTGTTTTGAAACATTAGGTATATGATACAATGTCAGAAAAAATGTTAGGAAGAGAGGCAATGTTCCATCTAGTAAAGAAATCGGTTCTGAGTTTAAGTGGTGAAGAAGACGCAGAAGAAACAGCCAAAGTAAGTTAAAATTCTCAATAGATAGTAGATAATGCCTGATATAAAACTTTAAGGAAATGATAGAGGTAATAACAAAGAAGATGGATATTGACAGGGACGGAAAAATTTCATTTAACGATTACAAGCAGTCGATAATGAAACAACCAATGTTGCTGGAGGTGTTCGGCCACTGTTTACCTACTAGAGAAAATGTATACACATTTATGTCAACATTTGCACGGAATCCTGGAAAAATGTAATACCTCAAATAAATATTCGCCTTGACACATGTATTTTGTTTACAATCAAATGACATTCTATTAGTTTTTAATTTTCAGATTAACATTATTTTGAGTTTGGTGAAGTCTCCAATTTTGAAATTTAGTTTCATAGAATCTTTTCCATTATACGGAATGAAAATATGATGCCAAAACAACATATGAGATCGGAGTCATTTTAAACAAATAGTTTCCTAGTAATGTAGGCACAAAAATATTTAATAGAAAATGATAAAGGTGAGGACATACATTGTAAAAAGACATTTCTAAATTACTCAACAATGAGAAGGAACAAATAGAAATTCAGAATCACATAACACCTAGTTAAGTCATCATTAGATCACTGATTGCAACAGATTCATTTCAAGAGGTCATTGAGAAATACTACTGAATAAATATAAAAATATCCCTACCCCTCACTCTAATCATGAGGATTAGCCCTGAAGTCGAAGATTTGTGCGGGAGAGAGGGCGGCATATTATTATTAAGCAGGCCGCATTTACACCCTAGAACAAAACTTACGTTGGTAGGCTTTAACCACCATTCAGTTCATCCTACCATACCCGCAGCGAACGATGTCATCCGCATCGTTTCAGGGACTGATGACAAAAAAAAATAACAACAAAACAATAAATTGGCTGCTGGAGTAGACAATGTACCAAGCTCCATAGCCAAAGATTGTGCTCATGCTTTTATGAAACCACTTCATTACCTATTTAATAAAATATCCTGCTAAAATATGACCCATTCAGACAGAATTTATCAATACTTCCAATTTTGGAAAACTCTGAAATTATTGTATATGAAATAATTTATAACTTTGTGAATTTGTCAACAACACCTTTTCAGCATGGTTTTATGTCCTTTGTGATACAGTAGTGAAACTGGCTTGTATAACACAGTGTGTTATATGCCAATATTAAAAGTGTTTGATCACTTCAAGCATGGTCGCTTATTACTAAAATCTAAATCTCTTGATCTTTCAAAATCTTTGTTGAATTTAATGGAGTCATACATATTATGACAATTTGTAAAAAATTAAGTTTATCATTCCGAAGTGGATACCTACTATTGATAATTTATGCAAAACTTTCATAGTTGCTGCCAATAACTTATGAGTTCAAAACAGACAAGAAGCATTTGTGTTAGTCTGTAGAAACTGGGTTAAGACGAGCCTAAAATTTTGTAACATCAAGGTATGTCAAACTATTTTATGTATTAAAATCACAAATTAATTTTATTAATAATGAATCATAATAGCGACAAAAGCAGTCAAATTTGCTATAGGTGTTATAAAATGTTATTTATTTCTATCCTTGGGAATTTCTTTCCATTATTTTTGTCAGGTCACCGGTTGCATGCTTTGCCGCCTTATTAGGTTTTACAGTGGACCAGTTTCCAGTGCCATGCAGAAGTATATTTCTAATTCATTTTCGAACTACCCTTTTTGATTATTTTTTTACAAAATTGTATTTGTAAGAGTGAAAGATATGGGTGGCTAGGTAAACCGGACACACTATATAATTTTTCTCGTCTAGTCCACATTTGGTTGAAATACACTGTAAGAAATGTCGAGCTAAATAAAATGATTAGTGATATACTTAATTTGTGATCTATTATTTCTAGAAATAACGAATTCCTTTAATAATGCATAAAAAACATGATATTTTATTGTTTAAAAAAGTCAGTGGAATCACAACTTGCTTGAGTAATAATTAAACTTAGAATTTTAACTCAAAAAGTCACCATGATTTCGTTAGTACAGTTTATTAACACTGATTTTTATTCTGGACTATGCTGTCCACGAGGTCAGTTCCTAAGTGGGGTAAGTCATTTGCAGTTAAAAGACCTTTTGGCAAATAACCAACGAGATTCTTCACATGCTCTTTCAGCATTCTTATTCTTTCTTCCTCTATTATTTGCCTCCTAAAAACAATAAAAACAAAAATAAATCATAGTGCTCGATATCATCAACATAACGTCTACTAACCTCTTCTCCATTTCTTCTTCCTCCTGTTCCCGTAATTTTATGGACAACTGCATTTCTTCTGCATATTTCTGCCGCCTGTCTATCATCATCTGCTCAACATCCCTTCTCAACTGTAACATCCTCATTCTTCTCTTTTGTTGAGACATTTGTTCTAGCTTTGCGTCTTCAGCTAATTTAGCTAACATCTAGAGATACATACAATTTATTACCAAGACAACACACAAATAAACCCGGAAATGAATTATAGAAATTGAAGAAAGTGAAAACTAGAATAATTTCAAACCTGATCTTTATATCTAGCATCCTCTTCAGCTTCTTGCCTTGACTTTTCTTCTTTCTCCTTCAACTGTCTGGCAAGAGATTCGTTCATCTCTATTCTCTGTCGAATCAGTCTTTCCATATCTGCCTTATCCCTTCTTTCCAGTTCTTCTTTCTTCTCCAACTCCAATAATTCTTGGATAATATCATCTCGTTCTTTCTTTTTGGCCTACAAAAATTATTACTTATTGTTCTGCCCGTCTTCCAGACCATTCAAAATAGCTACATTTTTTTTATATACAGGGTGTCCGGAAACTAAACCGACAAACTAAAACAGCAAATTCTAGGGACAATTTCTTTTCAATTTGACATATAAATCGACTAGGACTCTTTGACATTGATTTTTTTAAATTATTCAGTTCGCTGTTTATCTAGAAGGATCAAACTTACCTTATGCATTAACTCTTATATGGAAAAATGATCTTTCAATTGTAACCATAGGTATCATTTTGGAGATGGAAATTTTTAATAATTTTTTTTTATCCTTTTTGGTATTTGGTATTTTTAATATCAAAATCAAAAACATGAAACAAAATCAGTTAAAAAAGTATTTTTGTCTTGAGTGGCTAGGATGTACCACCGTATGAGAGAAAAATCTATTGTTATAAAATTTCATTTTTTTTTACAGATTTGAGCAAATTTTATTTATTTTTATTATTTTTTTTTACGAGAGCTGTTTTGACTATCTGGCAATACCCTATATGTTTGTTATTGCTGTTACATGATCTTGGCATAATTCTGTTGATTTGATATTATGAGTGGTGAGTGATTTCTATTGTATAAGTTGATAGCCTTAAATTGATTAATTTGATCAAAACATAAAAATATTTGTATGAATCAATATTTTAAATAGCTTAGTTATCGAGCTACAACAAAGTTTTGAAAAAAATATAAAATTTAGAGAAATATATCTGAAGATGTTTGATGTAAACTAATGAAACCTAGGTTAGTGATTGATCTGGGTAAAGGTAGAAAACTTACTGAATTCGTATACAAATACAGGGTGGTGTTGAGGTAATAGGGCAAAATTCATAGGTACATTCCTAAGGCTGAGGGAGTTAAAAAGATACAGGATGATAATTGTAAAATATTTGTTTTTTTCCATTAATTTCTTAATAAATGGTAATAATATCCATTTAAAATTTTGGCATTTGGGATTCTTTAAGTCAAGGAATTTAAATCTATTCATAGATTGGCTATGGTTGTTCATAGCGAGTGCCAGCTGGGGTAGATTGAATGTGATAAAATAGGACTTTTTAAATTTTAAGGTTTTCTTTAGTTTTATTGGGTGTTTGCCACACTTCAGAAAAAAATAAAGATTACTTAAATAAGCCCTTACGCCAAACGGATCAGTCAAGAGTTATTTTTGAAACTAAGTTTGCCTAACCAAAAAATCTCACACTGTAAAATGCAGATAAGTAAAAAATAACAAAAATCACATCACTATTGCGCACTTCTGTATTTTTGATGTTTCAAAAAACTCTCTGTTTTCTCAAATTAGTAGTAAAAGTATTAAACATATGTCAAAAATACGGAAATGCACGATAGTGATGCGATTTTTGTTATTTTTTACTTATCTGCTTTTTCAGTGTGATTTTTTGGTTAGGCAACTTAATTTCAAAAATAATCCTTGACTGACCCGTTTGGCGCAAAGGCTTATTTAATAAATCTTTATTTTTTTTCAGAAGTGTTTCAAAAACCCAATAAAACTAAAGAAAAACTAAAATTATTCCACAAATAAATAGTTTCAGACAATAAATTTTAAGATAACTCATTTTTAGTATTAAAATTCTTATTTTCCAACTTTTTTGCACACAAAGGTATATTTTATGAATGACACTGTCTCACACCGTTTTCAAGATATTTGATTTTGAAACTTCTGCTGATAGTCGAAATAATTTGGAAATGTTAAAAACATAGGTTTATTTAGAATTAAGAATTGTAATGAACAGTAAAATGTTAAACAATAGTAAAAAAATATGTTTTAATTGCTGCTGAGTCATTTTGCAATACGTCTTTAAAATATGAAAATCTATTAATAAACGCCTAATAAATGTTTCGAAGTTAGAAGTGGACATTTTAAGCAATTATTGTTAAATTTTTTTTACTAATGTCTGTTATTTTACTTATAATTCTACATAAATCATTATTTTTGACATTTGGAAAATATTTTAATTATTTCAGCTTTGGAAGTTTCAAAGACAAATCTTGGAAACTGTGCAAGAAAGCAACTTTCATAAACAATTTTTGTGTAAAAAGTATTGGAAAATAAGAATTGAATACCAAAAAGCAAATACCTTAAATTAAAAATACATAAAGTTCTGTCATTTTTAACATATTCAATATACTGCAACAGGCTCCCTCTATGAATTATAATCAAACTGTAAAAGATTTAAATTCCTCGACCCAAAGAAGCCCAAACCCCAAAATCTTGAATGGATGTTAGCATTTATTAATAAATAGAAAAAAAAAATAAAATAATATTTTACATTTAACAACCTGTATCTCTTTAACTATAAATATTTGGACCAAACTAATTCGACAAAATCACAATGTTTCTATCTGACGAATCTATCTATAAATTTTGGCCCATTACCCCGAAACCACCCTGTATATCAACTGTGAGCAACCGAGAGATACTATCAGCAATATTTTAAGAATTTTAACATCATGAAGTGTTTTGTAATTCCAATTAGGATATCTTTTTAATAATTGTATTCAAAAAAATATCCATATACCTAGATACACAAATAGATACATTTTATTTGGATCTATATTAAACTTTTTCTTTAGTTTTATTGGGTTTTTGCCACACTTCTGAAAAAAATAAAAATTAATTAAATAAGAAGTGTGGCAAACACCCAATAAAACTAAACAAAAACTAAAATGATGCTACAAATAAATAGCTTCAGACAATATATTAAACTTACTACCCAGTTGAATAAATCCACATAAAATGCTAATGATTTCTCAGAAAAAAAAAGGAAAAACTGGAAATTATAAATACAATTTACACCCTTTATAAACTGTGTCAATTTCTTGATTAGATCAAAATATTGGTAAACGTAAAACAAAAAATAATTCCTATAGTTACAATATTTTAAAATAAATATATACGACAGTTTGTCATATTAAAAGACAAAATATATATTATTTCAATATATTTTTTATTCCTACATTAACATATTCTAAGACAAGCAAAATGGGAAAACCCAAGAGATTAATGAGCCATATTGCAAGCTCTGGAGAATCCATGGATACATCTATGGACATCATGCAAGAAACGAGATTCAGGAAGAAATATCAAATGCTGGCTTTAAGAATATCCGAAAAGATGCACTTTACCTTCACAGAAGCAGAATGTATTTTACTGATCTATTATAAGCTCCAAAAACAAAGTAAAGACAGTAGTCAAGGAATAGATAAGACTCAGTTCCGAGATCTCTTACACTGTGCCTTGGACATGACCGACGATTATTTAATGGACAGAATGTTTTACGTGATAGATAAAGGTCCTAGTCCATTTATGTCGAAGGAGATTTGGGCGTCGAGCTTATCTTTACTTCTAAGAGGAACATTTGAAGAGAAATTGAGCTTCTGTTTTTCGGTATGCAATGATGAATTGTACACCATATTATTCTTATTTGAAATGAACATAAATTTAATTTTAAATTTTTTTTTACGTCAGGTATATGATGCACTAGGTGATGGAGTATTGGCAAGGGAAACGTTGAACAACCTGATGAAGAACTCATTTCCAACTGACGATGAAGACGCTGAGGATTCCGCTAAGGTAATTTACTAGTTCAAGTAAAAGAGCAAAGTAACAGTAACAAATTTAAGGACCTGGTAGAACTGATGACAAAGAAAATGGATATTGATAGAGATGGGAAAATTTCATTTAACGATTATAAACAGTCAGTATTAAAACAGCCAATGTTACTGGAAGTTTTTGGACAATGTTTTCCTACTAGAAGGGACACCACCTCATTTTTGACAACATTTGTACCTAAAATAAGTAAAATGTAATTAGAAAATAAATATTTACCCTCTCCGCAAATATTTGTTTTGCAATATCTTCTGAGATTTTAGCTTTAATTTTCTCCCGTTTTTCTCTTTGATTTGCCCTAAAAATACATATTTACATACAAATTATTATTATTATTTTTTTTTGTATTAAACTATACCTGGCTGTAAGATCTGCAGCCTTAGCAGTTAAAAATTCTTGAATCCTCCTGTTTTCTTCTTCAATTTCTTCAGCCTTCTTTCTTTTCCATAACTCTTGGGCCTGTTTAAAGGCTATCATCTCATCTCGTGTTCTCTTCATCTTACACATTCTCTCCTGCATCTCTCTCTCATCCTCATCATGTATCCTTTGAACAATATCATCAATCATTTTCTTTTCTCTAAGGAATTCCTCATAGTGGTAGCGTCTGTCTTTTTCCCTTAAAATCATTTGATCCTGCAGTTCCCGTTTATACTGTGCTTTTTTCAGAATATCGTCTTGTTTTAATTTTATTTTAAGTTCTGCTTCATCGCGCCAAACTGTCCTTAAAATGTCTTGTGCCCTTATTTCCTGTATCTGTACAATTAATCAAAAATATAAGTTGATATGATTTGAAAAAGCATGGTAATTAATGTATTCATTAGATGTGAATAACACTAAAATATCACGTCTGTTTTGGTTAATTAATATAATAATAATAATAAACGAACCTTCTCATTTACTTTTTCTTCTTCTTTTTCAGCCATTTGGGCAATAAGCGCTTTGTGTATGTAGGCCGCTTTCAATTTTCTTTCAAGGTCCCTTAACTCGTGAGAGTTTTCTCTCAATTGTTGTCTGTAGAACTAAATGAAATTAAGAATATGAAATATTAAATTAACTGTATTTATACCTTAAAAGCATTTCTTTCATTTCTTCCCTTTTAATTTTATTTAATTCTCTGGACAAATTATTCTCTCGTTCGAATTGTCTTTCACGAAACGCAGCATCTTCTACAAGTTTTTGCATAGCGTTAGTTTCTTCTTGCTGTCGTCTTTGAACGTTCATGTATCTGGTGAGATTCCCATAGCGACTTTTATCTTCGATGTGGGCTCTTACTTTCTCCGAGGTTTCACAAAATTCCCGTTTTTGCATCTCCTCCCCTAATTCTTGTCTTTTCAATGGTGTTAAAGCCTACGATTAAAGGTAATTAAGTATAAAACTAACAATAACAGCTACACAAATTACTTACCATTTTAAAATATAAGAAAAATAAACAAAAATAAATTTGAAATTGTTTGACAATTGTTTATTTATTATATGATAAAACGTCAGTTGATAATTGACAATTGACAGTACTTACCAGTGACCACTGACTTAGGAACAAAACAGAATACGTTCAGATATGTCTTTCTACTAATGATAGTACAACAATAACACCATGTGTTTGTAAATCGAACAATTTAATTTGCACATACACTATAGGTAGTTGTTGACTTTTGTCTTAATTTATAGTAACCGCATGTTAATGTTACAGAAATCGCATCAGAAATTAATTTGGTTAACGTTTGTTCTCTGATGGATTGATTAATTGGACATATGCATTTAAAACATATGTAACTTTCATCACGTTAACTTTAGTAAAATTTTCTATATGTTTGTTACACCAGTTCGTACATACCGGCGTATAATTTTCATGAATTTTGGTATACATACGTAGAGGAAAGAAACTAATAAACTACAACAATGCAAACATTAAAATAAAAAAGAGTATCCATTTTTATGACATTACAAATCAATTTAATTAATTTTGCGTTTGTTCCGCAATAGATTGTTTAAATGATGTAAACATGTTTAACTTTCATCTTTATATGTATATACTCGCGACAAGAATTCAGACGACTTACGTGATACGAACAAAAGAATAATTTACAATATTTTCATCAAAATATTTATGAAAATGCAACTGATAGTAATAAAACTATATACTACATTAAAAGTTTGCATTATATATTGCACTAAATTGCAAAACATAATTGTTTTTAACGCGACCAAATATCGAAAATTACGTTGACAATAAAAACAAATGTGTAACGTCAGCCGTGACGTAAGACGTCTGAATTCTTGACGCGAGTATAGTAAATTTGTGTTAAGTCCGCTTTACATTAACAATTTCTTTATCAATTAATTGATCAAGTGGCTTCGTCAAGTCAATTGACAAATGTAATACTAAAACATCAAATAAATTGATGAAGAACTTCGTCAAGTTATTGAGGACTTAAAACTTCACGAATATCAACCTAAAATAAATGCAAATATTTAACCAGTAACCGAGCAGCAGCAATAATAAATGCAATGGAAGCTTTTTCAACTGTTTCTCACTTTTTTGCGTTAAAATATAGTTAGTAAAGTTACTTTTAATTATTAACAGTTTTTGTTTCGTATACAAATGGGAATGATTAACTTACGGGTGACATATGACAGCAAAATTGTTAAGAAACTTGACGAAGCCCTGAACATGTGTAAAACCTAAAAGTGCGACCTTGAAGAAATTGATGAATTAATTCATCAACGGCGGTGTCTACGGCGTATTATGGCAGCTCATGAATACATTTTACAGATTGTTGCAGAGAATCCCCAAATAAGTATCAGGCGAATCGCTCAACAAGTACAAGGAATATCCCAATCAACAATGTGGCATATATCATAGACGAGGCTCAATTATATCCTTATCTATACAGCGTCTCCAAGCAATAATACCAAGGGACTATCTCTTACGAATTAGGTTTACGTTAGTTACAGATAAAGCTACTTCTACACGAAATGGGATGTATAACATTCATAATACTCAAGCTAGGAATTTTGAAACCCAATTGAACGGAATCATTTCTAATAACGCTTTTCTTTAAATGTTTATGCAGGTGTCGATGATCACTTGATAGGACCATTCATATTTCCAAATCGAATGGATGGGATTCAGTATCTCGAGTTCCTTCGAAATGAAATGCCTCGACTTCTGGAAGATGTGCATTTAGCTATTCCACTCTGAATACGGTTCTTGCACGGTGGTGCTCCTTCCCATTTTCGACAAAATCTTCGAGAGTACCTGAATGAAGTTCAAGGGGTACGATGAATTGTGCACAAGGAGAATCGGTACCATGGCCGCCACGATCTATTGACACTATTGATGATTTATACGCGAACGTATCATAGCTGCTGCTAATAACTTACAAGTTCAAAATGGAAAAGAATGAGAAATATTTGTGTTAGTTCGCAGAAACTGGGTAAGATGGGCTCATACGTATTTACAAGTCGGTGAATAAATTTTTTAATAGTTGAAACATCAGATATGTCAAATTATTTAAAAATTAAAACCATAATTTAATTTTATTAATTGATAATAACAATAGCGGCGAAAGCATTTGAATTAGCTGATATAAAATAGATATTATAAAATTCCATTTGTTTCTTTCCTTGAGAAATTCTTTAATTTCTTTGTTCGTTTAATTTTTATTATATTCGCCGACTGCATGCTTTGCCTTGCGCATAGGCAGATTTTACAGTGGTATAGTGTCCATTGCCGCGCAGAAATGTATTTTTGGTATTGGTATTTTGGAACTACCTTTTTTGATTTTTTACAAAATTTTATTTGAAAGTCTGAATCGCCCTTTATAATTTTGGAATGTAGGTAGTGCCCACCGTCCAATGATATCTTGGTAAATTGGTCCACTTTTTATTTCGCTCCTAAAGTTTCTCATCTCCTGCTGATGCACTTATTTCTACTTATCATAATATCAATGGTCGGCTTGCCGGCAATTTCATCGAGTAAAAATTTGAGATGCTCTCATTACAAATAGGCAATATTCTCAATTTGCATCCTGGAATAAATAACATTTTTCCCACCTTTTGCATCTTAAAAACAAAGCACTCTCTGGCCTTAGCTAGCATTCTTTGACTGACCCCGTTGTTCTCCGACTGGGTTCTGTAGGCGCCGATCCGCTATCAGTACCTCTGGGTGCGTCCATATATCGATCTCGTTTCATGTTGTTAGTAGTACAGCTGCTACGGTCAAAATCGCTCCAATGTCTCCGCAATGTAATAAAAAAAGTACCTCATTTTGACTATAAACTTTACAATCTTTGTTCAAATTGTTAAAAGATCCTTATTTAAAAAAAATTGGCAATATTTTACCACATACCAAACTTCACTTTATCTCAAAGGATTTCGAATAGGATAAATTGCGTTTTAATAAACTTGTGTCCTATTTTGTTTACCCATATTTGACAATATCTGCAGCGATATTGGCAGGGTCGTAGGCAGGCAGGATGAGAACCAAGGGTCAGGGGACACCCAGGGGGGATGAGCGCCCCTAGTGTTGGTGTAATTTTATGTTTAGTTGTAAAATGCATACCTTGGTAAATTATCGCAGGCTAATTTTTAGACATTGTATAAATTAAATCTTTCTAAAGTAGCGAAATATACTGTCAGCGGCCGCCGACACCGTCGTGGATAAATCAAAAGCACACGGCAAACGACGGCGAACTGAAACGCATTGTGGATAGCCTACATGAAATGCGGTCTAACTTATCGGCGACTGCAACAGACAAGCAGCGGCGCCAAGCGGATTGCGTTCGAACCCGGTTCCCCTCTTCAAAATCAAGTCGCCGGTTCCCGCTTTGACCTTCCACGATCCACGCCACATGGCTCGACTAGAGGGGCTAGGGCTGCGCCACGCCAATAGTTTGTAAAATGTCCGTACCGATCAGCTGATCGTCACATTGTTGTTTGGCAATTAGTGACCTTGTATTTTTACCTGCCCGACAGCGTGGGTGATAAGGTGTGCATATCGTGCAGGTAGGAGTAACCTGTAAAGGTGCACCAATGAGATCAAGTACTACGCGGCCAATGGCGAACAAGCAATCATGTTTATTGCTGCAGGCTACCGAGGTATATTTCTCGAGTCTGGCTTTAGCAGGGGGTGTGTATGTGCTTCGCGGGACTCTCTTAAACCGCGTATTTTGTTTTGAAAAGATTAATATTTAGAATGGTGCCGGACAGTGTAATTTAACGAGTTGCGTTTGTTTTGTTTATACCTACTTGACCTATGACAGTGTGCCAGTGAATTGACGTTGCTTTGTGCTTAATGGGAGACGTTAAAAGAAGAAAAATATCACTATGTCGTCATCGCCTTCAGGTGGGCCTCGGGGACGGAGGAAACAGGCTAAACCACAACGAAAAGGTATAAAAAATAATTCATATTTTTGAAAAGATATGCTTAGACAAATTATCTTGTACAAGATGTAACGCAATTGAACCATAGGTATATATATTTTTTTAATTGGCATATATATTAGTTTGCCTAGTTTAATTTAAAAAGGTAACTGTTTGAATGAAAACATGTGTTTTATAGGGGGCGCCATCTTTGTTGAGGGGGTGGGGATGTTTACGTTTGCACGCAACATGCTTATTATTATTCTGTCTAGTCTTTACGGTGCAAGGTGCTATTATTAGATACCTATAAGTTTTTTAAGCACGTTGGTAGGTATAGGTATTCCCTTTTTCAATTCTTACTTCTGTCAATTTTGTTGATTAAATCATTTTATAACTTCGCGATCATTGTCCGTCGGAACTTGAACATGCGGTCATTGGTTTTTATGTTTATGCTTACCAGGCTTACATTTTCTATATTTTATCTAGATGTGTAGATTTGTCCATGAAACCATTTGGAATAATTAAATTTTATAACATTTATGTATGCTAAGAAAATTGTTGCGTTTCCATAAACAAATAAGTACTGCCCTCATAAACTTTCCCTATGGAATATGGAGAGCAGGTCGGCTAAAGGTTCAGTTACACGTGACATGTGACAGAGTTCCACAACGTTCTGCGATGGAAACATTACTTTTTTAATTCGATCGACGGACAATTTCGTGAAAAAAATTTAACCGAATACGAATGGTATCAGCAATTTTATAGCAAGAACAAAGCAACTGAATTCGTAGAGTACGGACTTATTTATAATGTGGTGAGGGAGATTTTGGACACTTATAGCTGTCAAATCTGATAATCACAAGTCACATTTTATTTCTCATTTTTGTTTAATATTGTTCAAATTCGGAAAATGCAAACGTTCCTTCCGTCTGGTCTAGAATAAGAAAGAAATGAATAAGCTCTCATGCTAATGCAGTCAGACATAGAAAATAACATTTTCGAAGTGGCCAGGTTGTGGAAATGTCTGTCTGCTTGATTTTATTTTGTTAGCTGTATCTATATTATTCGTATAAATATCAATCATATAAAATAGGATAGATATAGTAGACAATTTCGTGGAAAAATTTATTATTTATTTAAAAATATAGTCTGGGCCACGCCCCCACAAAACGGTCGTCGCCACAGCGTAGATCTGTGACGGCAGACGCCGTTCGCACGTATATGTCTAAATACAGCAGCGTACTTTAGTTCATATCTGTATACAACTTTCTTGCTTTCGGACAACATACGGTTAGAGTTAATTTGTCATTTGTGAGATTATTGTGTTTAAAGTTGCAAAATGGGAACATAAAGGGCATCTTACCAGACAAATGTAAGAAGTATTATTGCATTATGGCATTATGTACGAATACAGTGCCTAATAAAAAATATTTCACCCCACCAAAAAATGAAAAGAAAAATGTGGTGTAGAGCGATGAAGCGCGACGAAAGGAAGCATTGCAACATTATTTGTTTGTTTAAGACTATTTTAATGTAAGTTCAATTGGAAATAATAAGTAGGTAAGTTTCGTAAGTTCATCGAAAAAACTGAAATGTAGAGTAAAGAATGTATACAAGGTGTTTAGAAAGTCAATGGTAAAGCAAATTTACATTTTTTTCTCAACAGCATTATTGTCGCCATAATTATCACAAGCAGATCTATATTGTAAACAAAGGAATAAGTTACATTTTAACAACTTACATACCGTAAGTTCACCACATCACTACTAATAATTATGGCATTATTTACACAGTATTTTCACTATATGTATCTATATGATCCACAAATGCAAAAATACAATAAATAAACGCCTGTTTACATCACCAACATCGTAACCTGTACCTGTATCCACGGAAACAAACCGCGCTAAACAGCGTGTAACGTCACACCAATCATATCGCGTTTTCGTGGCTCTGTTTATATTTCATGACAATTTATTAATGTTCTGACATTTCAATATGTTTGACAGATTGCCCTGCAATACATTTCAAACCAATATAAAATTCATGCAATATCCTCATTATCAGGAATATATAAACGCATTTGATCATTATAGAGAACAAAATAAACGGCGCTTTGATTATTTACGTATTTCGAAACACCTATCTCGACCAGCTATCGTCAGATATCACATTCCTGTCGATCTCCTTGAATAAGATCGTTTGAAAAGGTCAGAAATAATTTTCGCAAAATATTAATGCAGATATTTTAGTTGTATAAATAAACGCACAATGCGCAGTTAATGAAAGTTCTATTTCTGAGCGCGCCGGGTGCTACAATAATTAGTTGTAACCCGAGAGCGAGAAAATGTTTGCGCTCAGGTATACCGTGTGCGCACCTCGGATATTAAATTTAGCGATATTTCCCGGACACGTGCATTTTAACAAACCGCACTATGCAACCGGCCTAATCGTGGCATTCATCACGGGATTCTATTAATAAAATACATTTGTTGACTTACATATCCGGCGTTCGGAACTCACACCTGGTCCTGCTCGTACCTGACGTCAATCAGACATGCCCGGCACCTGAAATCAATGGTTTCTATTTCAGTCAACATTCACACGAAACATCGGTGCATTTTGGTTTGACACATTTTTATATAATTGAGTTGACAAGTAAATTATTTGATTGTAATCAATAAATGATAGCATATACAGGGTGAATTAGAAGGAATGGGTCAACACTAAGCAGGATATACTAGACACCAAAATATTATGATTGAGCTCATCATGCCTTAAGTAGGGTCCACATTCTTTATGTAACATTGCCATATAACAAAGTTACATACTAGATGTTGAAAACCCGAGCTGCGTTCACGTTATAAAGTTAGTCATCATGAATCTGTATGATGCAGTAATTCAGCATCATCTTCCAAAAGTTCAAAACTGTCTCAGGGTATAAATGAACTTGGTTGATGGCGATTGAACAATTTATATAAATTTCATTTAGGTATATTTAACTGTTCATCGTATTATGAATACTTCTTCTCCCTCTTATTTACGTAATAAATTGCACCATCGTTAATAATATACACGATATTAATTTGGGACACACCTCTTTACTTTCCTTGCCAAAGTTCGTAGTACCTTATTATACAGTATGCGCCAAAAGTATGGAATAAATTCAAAAAAACGAAATAATTATTTTTTGGGAAAAATCCTCGAACAGGTTGATTTTTAATTTAAAAAATACATATTTTAGCGTAAAATGCGATTTTCAAATGTCATTTGTTTTCGAGTAATGACGTCATCGATTTTTTTTAAATGGCATATTTTTTTCCTTGATTCTGAAAGATCGTTTAATTCTCTATCAGACAGTACTAAAATTTTGCCCTCTTACATAGGAAAGTTTTCGAGTAAATGACGATTGAATGTTAGAAAACGTAAATTTTATCCATAAAAAAGTAACAATTCTGAGGTATGTAAAATAAAATACCATTGATTAAATTTTATACTGAAATTAAATGTTCAAATTGCCATCCACCAATTTCTTGACAATGCGCAAGTCTGTGAAGAAATTCTTCTTGCACATTATGAATGATTTCTGGGGTAACTCTGCGTATTTCGTTCCGAATGCGATTTTGAAGTTCTTCTAAATTACGTGGTTTATTAATGTACACTTATGACTTCAAGTATCCCCATAAAAAATAGTCAAGAGGTGTAAGATCTGGCGATCTTGCAGGCTATTCTATCGGTCCGCGTCTGCCGATCCACCTCTCAGAAAAAAAAAAATCCCAAAAATCTCGTACAGGGCGCGCATAGTGCGGAGGTGCACCATCTTGCTGAAACCATATGGTATCGTCAGGAATGTCAGGGTCATTATCGTTAGGAAAAATTACTGCAAGGGCTGGAACAAGGTCATTTTCTAGAAACTCTAAATATCTTTCTCCTGTAAGGGTTCCTTCAAAGAAGAAAGGCCCTACTATTCTGTCGTCAACTATTCCAGCCCACACATTTAATTTCTGAGGGTGTTGGGTATGTGCCTCTGCCATCCAATGAGGATTTTCCCGACTCCAATATCTGCAAGTTTGACGGTTTACTGTACCATTCAGACAAAATGTGGCCTCATCTGAAAAAAGTATTTGCCGGTGTAAATTTCTATTTCCTTGATATAAATCCATTAGAATTTCGCAAAAGTGTAAGCGGCTATCGGGATCATCTTCATTGAGTTCCTGCACAAGTTGAATTTTGTAGGAATGATATTTTTTCTTCCTCAAGATACGTAGCACTGTGCTCTGACTAGTGTCATTGTTTAATGCAACCAATCGTGAAGAATTATGAGGATTATCCACCACACTTATCAAAATGTTCTGTTTTTGATTTTCATTAATGCTTGGACGTCCAAGTTTTGGAATATTTACAACATTGCCAATTTTTCTAAATTTAGACTCTACCTTACTGACTGTTGATTGGCTGATAGGGCGATCTGGATATTTTTCATTAAATAAATCGCAAACTTCCTGCTGAGTTCTAGTCATATTCCCGCATCCGATAAGAATTAAAATTTCAATTCTTTGAGTAACAGTTAAATGTGCCATAATACTTTAAATTCAATAATAATTTCTATGTCGCTTACTTATTAAAAAGTCGGTATGACAATGACACTTTGCAAAGATTTTCACCTACGTGGTCCATAAAAGAACTATGGAATTCGAAAAACTAAACTTGATAACGTTTTATTTTGCTTTATTTTAATTGATTTACGTTTTCTAACATTCAATCGTCATTTACTCGAAAACTTTCCTATGTAAGAGGGCAAAATTTTTGTACTGTCTGATAGAGAATTAAACGATCTCTCAGAATCAAGGAAAAAAATATGGTGTTGCCATTTAAAAAAAAATCGATGACATCATTACTCGAAAACAAATGACATTTGAAAATCGCATTTTGCGCTAAAATATGTATTTTTTAAATTAAAAATCGACCTATTCGAGGATTTTTCCCAAAAAATATTTGTTTCGTTTTTATTGAATCTATTCCATACTTTTGGCGCATACTGTATACTAGATCATTTTCTTACAATGCAGTAAAGGTTTACAACAGCTTAAGTAATGAATATAAAAGTTTTAACATTCATACATTGAGCATGGGATCAAAGCAATGGTTTTATTTGCGGACTTCAGGAAAGCATATGATTCGATCAAAAGGAATAAACTAAGTAAAATTTTGAAACAATTTGGGATACCAACCAAACTAGTTAGGCTATTGAAAATGACCTTAGAAAATACTAAATCCAAAGTACGAATAAAAGGTGAATGTTCGCAAGGCTTTACTATTGATACATGTCTAAGACAAGGAGACCCACTCTCAACGCTTCTTTTTTATTTAGTACTAGAAAAGAGATAGTCAGGTGAACAGAGAAGGACACATATTGTTTAAAAGTCACCAAATAGTAAGTTATGCAGATGACGTGGCCATTATTGCTAGAGATAGTAGGGAATTAGAAGAAGTAACGAGAAAACTTGTGGAGGAAGCACGTTGGGTTGCAGATAAATCAAGAGAAAAGTAAGCTTTTGAGAATAGGAGAACAAAAAAGGGATACCAATTTCAAATTGAGAACAGAGCATGGAGAGATGGAGTTTGAAGGAGTGCAAGAATATGTGTATTTGGGGGCGCTAATAACAGCTAACTGTGATGAGGAACAAGAAATAAATAGGAGATTAATAAAAGCAAAGAGAAGTTCGGCAGCAGTCAATCACTTACTGAAATCAAAAAATTTGTCCAGAGGAGTAAAATTTAGAATGTATAAAACAATTTTGAGACCGACAGCGCTGTATGGTAGTGAAACCTGGGTTCTCAATAAGAAGTCAAGAGAAAACCTTTTAAGGTGGGAAAGGAAGATCTTAAGAAGAATTCTAGGGGGTAAAGAAGACAGAGGAAGGCTATGCAAGGAGAAATAATGAGGAAATATATGCAATGTACCAGGCACCAACAATAGTCGAATTTGTAAAAGCCAGAAGAGTGCAGTGGCTATGGCATCTTGAACGTATAAAAGGGCAGTTAAGAAAATAGTAGGGAGTAAACCTAACTACAAGAAAAAAAGAGGTAGACCGAGGAAGCGATGGAGAGAGGCGGTGGCAATAGATCTAAGGGAGAAAAATGTAACGGATTGGAAAAGAAAAGCGAAGGACATAATGGAGTGGAGAAGAATAACACAGCTCTGGGCCATCTGGTGGCTTTCAGTTGCATATTTTTTTAAATTTTATCGTGTTTCAACACAAATTTTTCTGTATAACTAGATATATTTTGTATTTCTTCAAATTTATATTTTGTTAAATGTTTACTTACAAACTTTATACCAAATTTTTAATATCTACCTAAAACTAAAACTATACGCATAAGTTTGTCAATGTAAGATTAATGGACGATGCTAGACTTCGCCTTTTTATAATGTGCTTTGATGTACAATTATTTTAAATAACGATATATTATTATTATTAATTAAAAAGACGCTGTGATTGCACCAGCGGCGTGCTTTATTATTTTTGAGGACATTAAAAAAGATCCGCCCTGCTTTTGAACAAGGGACTTCAAATATCTCACAATTATGTTTTGTTGATTCCGTTCAAATACAAAAATAAATAACTTTAGTTTCAATTCACGGTACTACGATTTGCATCCGCATGCGCCTCCAAAACCACGAGCTGTTGGACTAAACACATAGCAAGTGTGAACGCGTTGTTGTAGAAATGATACACCATCGTTTGATCTTTACCGACTAGAGACGGTTAGCATCTAGCATGTTATGTTGCAGCGTAATTTGGTATATTTGATTAAAAAAAGAAATAACATGTTTTATAGCTTGGCTATATAGTAGTCTTATATAGCAAGTGTGGATTGTGCATTATGCACGGTTCACACGCCGCTGCTCCAATAAGAGCGTCTTTTTGTCACACAGGTACATGATGAGTAAATATAATGTGGACACAGCCCGGATTTTCAACATCTAGCATGTAACTTTGTTATATAGCAATGTTACATAAACATGTTACTAATGTGAACCCAGCTTTACACGAATGTCGCTGGTTTAAGACATACAGGTTGTTCAAGATTTAAATTTTATTCTGAAATTTCTCAATAATTGAGAAAGTTTTTATAGCATGACTCTGAAAATTGGTATTGTTGGGATTTTTGATGAGAAAATTACGAATTTGAAGCTTATTGTGACGTTGCTCCTAGAGAGCGCTAGTTTCACCGTATTATTTAGGTAAATCAAAACATACTTTTTATCTGTTGAGCTATGCTTAAAAATCTAAAAGAATATTCAATTCTACATAAAAAAATATACCTTTATTAGGTACGACATAATAACATAAAAAACAAACACAATTTTTTACATACTGCCAACGGTTCGGCCTATATTAGGCCTTCTTCAAGGCTCTACAAGTTACAATTATATATTATACAACTATTATAAAAATATTGTAAAATAATACATAATATATATAAATACAATAAATACCACATTGCACACATTAAAGCTACAATTATTACTTTGGTTATTAAATGAAAATGGTTAAATGAATAAAAGTGGGCAAAATTTAATTAATAACAAACCTAAAAACAAAAAATGATAATGGTCAAAAAATCTAACTATTACCTGTAGTGTAATGTTTTTCTTTGTCCAAAAAGAATATAAAGATTTTCATTAAAATTGTCCAAATTTAAGCAGAAAACTTAATATATAACAGCACAGGAAAACAATGGTTCGTCAATTTTAAACGGGAACATTCGTTAAAATGTGTCTGCTAGATAAATTGGTTGGTAAATATTTCCAAATTTTTTTCCAAATATCATTTAAATTACTAAACGTAAATTCTAACGGAAATGATTAAAATTCTATAAAGTTTGAGTAACTATTTTATTTTTAGTGTTGTCGACAAACTCAAAATGATGATGTTTTCATTATGCTTTGTTGACTGCTTGCTTGGCTGCCTACACAATTTTATGAACATTTAATATACAGGGTGATTAAGAACTTATCAAAAAAATATTTTGAATGCGAGAGACTCTTACAAATACAATTTTGTAAAAATAAAATGAAATAATCAAAATAGCAGTTCAGAAATGATTTCAAAACTACGCTTCAGCACGGCACTGGAAACTGGTTCACTGTAAAACCTGATAAGGCGTATAATGGGCGACCGGACAAAAAAATTAAAGAAATTCCCAAGGAAAGAAATAAATTACATTTTACTACACCTATTTTTGTATAGCAAATTCAACTACTTCTGCCGCTATTGTTATTAATTATTTATAGAATTAATTTTATTATTAGCAAAAAAGTATCGCCACTACTTTTGAATGTCGTTTGTTACTTATCTATTTTTGCTAGAGCTTAATGACACAGGTTTTATTTTACTTCATACTTTTTGCGTGTAAATTGTAATTTGAAAAAATATTTACAATCTATGTTATCCATCCATCAAATTTGGCTACCATCTACACTATTATACTGAGCTAAACATAACACGATCAGTCGAGATTGGTCTTTCATCTCGACTGATCGTGTTATGAAGAATTCAAAAGTGCAATGCATGTACGATTGTGGACCACCCTGTAGGCTGAGCGTAGGCCATTTTCGTTAGCATTAATTAGCCAATAAATGGTCACGATCTAGAAACGTTAAATAAAACACCTTACAGTCGTCGATTGTTTATCTGAAAAAAATAGCGAATAAAGAACGAGGTTATATAAACTGCGTCAATGACTGGCAGTGGACCCCATCACCGCAGATAACCCCCGACCCCAGAGGGTGTTCTCTTATCTACCGGCCGCAATGCTGTGCCTTCATTTTACGACAGGTTCTTGGACTTCGACATTTAACTCCTTTTTCATATATTACAAGCCGTTTTAATTGGTGTTTTAATCTTATTTATGTCGGCAACAGTTTCTTGACTTCAATAAATCATAGAAAAATGATAAGAAATTTCTAGTTTAATTATCTGGAGAGCTTCTCGGATGATGATTATTAATTAGTTTATACTTTGCGGCTAAAGTGCGAGGTGAAACAAAGTATTTATCACAAGACAAGTACAACAGTTACCATTGTCTGCATATACATAGTAGAAAATTATCTTGTTCGATATAAAACCATGCATACATTATGCTTACAGCTTTCACTGTAATTCACTATAATTTTGTGGATGGTCTTGCTATATCTAGGGTGATTTAGCCATAATGTCAGAGACAACTGAGTATAACACGAATAGGCGATTAAAAAAATTTTAAATATATATTTACACTGAAAAAATTATTTTGAAATCATTATCTAAATCTCTTTTCAGACTGACTGACTGCTAGCGGCCTCGATTCATTCACAGCTCCCAAATCAACGCGGTGTCGGTCTGCGTCAACGCTCGAACGTACCAGGACTGCCATGTTACCGTTAGTTATGGGTTGATTTGTTTCTCTTTTAAAAAGTCGAATAATTTTTTTTTTCGATTTTCTATCTATGTTAGGCTTTGCGAATAAGTTAAAATTAATGACGTTATGACTGAATCACTCTGTCTATTAAAGATGAAGAGTTTGTTAAACATTCTTCCATTTTGTAAAATTTTTGTATTTGTGAGTTTTATTTTTTTTATTAAATTACTAATGTATTTTCAATTAAAAGATGAACTAATTGTGTAATTTCATTAGTAATTTATTTAATAACACCAATAAAATAATTTGTAATAAACCAGTGGTGGCCAGTACGATGAGGCAGATGAGACAGTGAGATAAATAAGGACGCATCTGAGGCACATCTCATACCAATTAACATATAGCCAATTGCGGGATAGAGGTCTTTCAAAGGCATGTTTCGTCTCTATGAAAGTGCAACAGAGGCAGTCTAATATAAGGTTTGTTCCTGCAACAGTCTGCAATTGTAGTATCAGAGGCATGTGCAGTATGGACGTAAGCGTTCCAGCAAGAATCCAACTATAATCCATTGTTCCAGCACGATCAAGACCAATTTGCTGTTAACGGATTCTTCGTAAACCGATAATCCGCCACATGCGTATTAGGCTGTCAGCTATCTACTCTTGCTAGGCATCTAACATTAAGCTATAATTTTATGGATAGTTGTCTCTGTTATAACCTAGCTTTAACGTTAATTTCAAATCTGTGGATCTGTACTATCATAGTTTAGAACATCAGAATAGCTACTGTCACCGTGATCAGTCATTCCTTATATTTGTTCTGTACTCCGTCATTAATTCAATCCACTGTTCCAGAAAGAAATTTGCAACGGACATATCTGGCAATTTGTACTAATTGCTAAATATGTCTGTTGTGCTCCTCCTTTAAAAATCTGTGACTCTTAATGATTTGTCATGGATTGTGTGCAAGAACAAACCTACAGTTTGCCAATTCGTACAGTCGTTCGTGTTCTTTTTCCGCAATTAATATATTATATTTAAAATTTCAGTGCACTGTAATTAAAACGTTATTGTTGTTTCTGATTCGTTTTAGTTAAGTTCCAGATGTGTGTACTTTAACTATGTAATGTGAATTGGCAATGTCCAGGGACTCGAGTGCAAGAAAACTTGAGGAATATGCTAATGATATTATTAATTATGCAATAAATAAGCGCGCTTCAACATTGGCAAAAATGGATATTCCGATTAATTTAATAAGTTGTCGCCTGATTTATTAATATTTCATAATAAAATTACTCATTGTATTGTCATTGTATTGAATCGAAAATCGCCAAATATTTAATAAATTCTTATTTATTCGCTTAGGAGAGTAGAGCAATTTCAAATAATCCTGTATTTGTATTTTATAATTTACCTATAAATAAAAATTAAAAAAAAAAAATGTTAATTATGTGGTTCGTATTTGTTTGTCCTAGCATTCTTGCCTCACTAGCTTCTTAAAAACTTCTTTCATAAAAATTGTTAATATGACCAACGTTTTCTGTTATTTTATGCAAAAAATTACAATGCTTTGTTTCAGTATTCCTTCATTCTGTAAATTATAAATCGCAAACAGTGTGTGTGATATTTTGAGATTAAGTACGATGAGAAATTCTCGACCCTTTACAATACTTCGTTGGCTGTACTAGTCCATAAGGAGCGACTGTAATTTGAAGTATAAGGGTAGATAGCAATCAGTAATCAGGTATTGTTGAGACCTCCGTGTACACTAAATTGACAGTTCTCACTTAACAAATCGATACAGTCAAGTTACGTTAAGTTGATTATAATCCATTTAAATTTTGGCACATAAAAAAAAGATCGATGCAGTGAAACTATGCTAAGTGTATGTGTAATCCTTATCTCATAAATTTTGAAGCACATGATTTTTTACAAAATATCTCCGTTGAACGTAGCTTAGCCTTCTTCCCCTTTTGGTACAGCAAGTTATAGGTGATAATGAATGAAATACGTTAGTTCGTTACGTCTGTAATCAAAATATTGATCATGGCACTGGTAATACAAATGAAGTTAGAATATATTTTATCTTGCTTCACCCAAGAACAACAAGGGCAGATCAAAGAATTCCAGCTAAGGCTATAGAGATGTGCACTTTAATTCTGTTGCTGGCTGCGACCAATTACCTAAGTCACGGCATAACCCAAAAAACAACTATAAATCAAATAACAGCTCCAGCTGTGAAAGCCTCATATACAGTGTGGCCCACTTAAGATGGAAACGCCTCTGTAACAATTGCATTTATAATTCGATTTGGTTTGTTTGTTTTTTTAAAGATAGAGAATTTAAAACTTTTTTGAAACACAATATGAAATTTCATTGTCAATAATCAAGACCTATTTTGATTTTTTCGATGTCAAAATTGGCAAATAATCAATAATAACTGTGACATTGAAAAAACCAAAGTAGGCCTTGATTCTAGATAATGGAATTTCATATTGCGAGTCAAAATTTTGTTAGAGATTTAAATTCTTTATCTTTTAAATAAAACCTGAATCAAATCGGATAATAAATCAATTTTTACAGGGCTGTTTCAAGGTAAAATTATAAAAACCTTGAATATGTTTTTTTCTTTTATGAAATTTGGTACATACCCATTTTAGGGAGCGCTGAATTCAGTGGTGACATATTGAATCGCCAGTTCCATTTAATTTAGTAAATGGAAATAAACAAAACGGCACAATTAACAACGAACAGTAAGAAAAGACAAAAAATTTACTCAAACTAAATGTTGAATATGGAGGTGCTTTTTGATCTTGTACAAGTTGTTCCCTTAGCTGTTGTTTACTTAGTATTGGAACCATATAAACGAAAATTTTCATAAATTCTAATGATTTTTTTTTGTAAAACTCTCATGATCTTTGGCTGATTTGCCTCCGGCGGTTCATCAAAATATGTAGTTTTTGATGGTTCTTTTCCGTTTCACGGTCAAAATATTCAGAACCATTTAAATTATATCTTTCCTAATCGGGTTGGTAGAGGACGTGTTGCACCTGTTAAATGGCCATCTCCTTCCCCCGATTTGAACCTGTTAGCCTTTAGTTTCTGGTATTTTATGACATATTCCGTTCATATGATTCCAATGCTAACTGGACAACAATTAAGGGAAAGAATTGTACAAGGTGGAGAGCATTTCAGGCTGAAATCACATATTTCTCAAAATATTCGTTACTTGGGTGATTCGGTGAAGGTGGTGATACTCATATCGAATATTTAATTTAATTAAGTTATTTTTTTTTGTTTCTGTTTATTGTTAATTGGCCCGATTTGTTTATTTTAATTTACTGAATAAAATGGAAGTGACCACTTAATACTTAACTATATTTAATTTGTGGTAAACCTAACACATTCGAACAAGTTGAAATATCTCGTAATAGAAGCACGCTATATTTAAAAATATATATATTCTGAAACAAAAATTAATTTTAAATCTTTTTATTGTGACATTGTTTTTGAAAATGGAATTCGGAAATGAAAAGTGGTATAAAAATCCCATTATTTTAGTCCAAAGAATATATGGTTAACGTCTTGACCTACTAGTTTGTGCAGACTTTAACTAACCTTATTTATATTACCAACGTTTTCATATGTGTATATATACCTCTTGTATCTACTTTATTTTTATTTTCCCCAATACCAGCGTGCCGCGACGCACCATTTACAAACAGTTTAAATTGTGAACAAAATTATCATAGTTGCCTGTAATGAGGTCGGCAGATAATTTATTAATGAGGGATGCTAAGAAGTGTCTCGCATACAGAAGTCATTAGAAATGCATTAGCGGTCTCGCTGTAGTCGCGTTACATTTAATAGTAGAGATAGGTATAAAAGAAAGGAACTGTTTTAATACGTTCCGATTGTCATCTCTACTATCTACCACGTGGACCAGTTTCATTACTTATAGCTGATTGCATTTTAATTTACCGGTTCAAAGATTTGTACTTCACGTCGAAGGGAATTTAAATTATGACCTGCTGCACAAATATTAAAACTTTTTGCTGTAATTACTTTTCGTGGAATGAGAGTTTCTGAAGTTGCAGTTGTTGTGTTGCAATTGAAAAACGAAGTATCGTTTTACACGAAAATCAATCATATTGATGGAATTAGAAGGATAAGATTTATATATATTTTTTTAGTATAGTAATACTATTTGTATTTTGACTGTATTGTTCTTATAACTTCTATTAATGTAGCCATAATATTTATTTTCTCTGTTCCAAATATATAATGTTTAGGAACAATTCCATAGATAAGGTTCGATTCAATAAATATATAAAAAATAAAACCCCGAGATAAGAACCGGCCATGGGCGTGGTAATATTTCGTTTCAGGTAATTATCGGGTAACACTAATGCTAACAGGTAATTGGGTGCACATTGTTATATTTTACTGTATACATCATAGGGCAGGAGCCAGTGTATTGTGACAGATTAATCCAGTCTTAGAGCTGAATATATGTACGAAGACGTGCTAGTGCAGTAGAGTAAAATTCGACATGTGTTTAGTGACTATTGTGCCATTGGATGTAATATTGTTTGGGTAAAATGTCGAGCTTATCAGATTACGTACCTGCTAAACGCATGAAAAGATGTGCGCTGTCTCAGAATGAGAAGATTATTATATTAAATGTATTTAATGCATTGAAACACCAAAATCCTACCAACAGTGGAGAAAAGCCGATATAATTCAATGATTATCCGGAAAAAACATTTCTTTTTAAATAAATATGGTGAAAAGGGAACTTTTGACACTTGTCAATCTTAATAAAGATCAGAAAAAATATGTTATCGATGAAATGGCAACAAATAACGGTACTACGGTTACCACCGTATCACTGTGAACTGAACCCAATCGAATTAGTCTGGGCGCAGGTAAAAGGAGATGTACCGCGAAATAATACGACGTTTAAATTAAGTCAAGTGAAATTTTATTAAAAAATTCCTTGGAACGAGTAACTGCAGATAACTGGCAAAAATGTATACATCATGTACAAAAAGAAGAGGAGAAAATGTGGGAACTCGATAATTTAATTGACGTTACTGTGGAGCCTATCGTTATCAATCTAGGAGACAAACATAATTCATCAGAATATTCAGAGGATGAATTTTAATATACCTACTTTTTCATTTTCTTTATTGTACATTTATACAACACTACATTTACTCACTATAATTTGAATTTTCAAAATACATATATTTTTGTGTGGATTAAAAGTCTATTCATTAAATTTAAATAAATATTTTGATAATAATATTGAATAATTTTATTTGAATTACTAACAACCCTCTTAACCCGGTTATGATGCTTAAAGTAGCCTCATGTTTTGAAATGCTGTTTTTATATTGTTTCCTTATAAGAGAAATGGACCGAGAAATTGAAGCGGCATAGACAAAGACGGATTGCCGTGGATTCAATTTTATCTACCTGCTACAACCCGGTCACAAAAAAGTTTTTTTAAAAGTACACCTTATCTATACCGATAATACATAATATAAAAATATTGAATATAAGCACCAGTACTACATTTATTTACGATTTGCATACATAATAAGCTTTTATTACTCTCTTTCATTTCCAAACAGACTATAGCTAAATTCACTCACAAATAGAGAGACAATAGAAATAATCAAAGATTATCAAAGCTCAAATTCACTTTTGAACATATACGAATACATACATACAAAATCAGCCACAATACATACAGGGTGTCCGAAAATAATGCATCAATAGTCCGAGAGATGATTCTACAGAACAATGTTTTGACTCATTTTTCTCTAAAACAGCTAATTTTAACGTAATATAACAAGAGAATCTTTGTCTAAAGCTTTTTTGACAATTTTTAATTACGTTCTATTCAAATTTATAACCATATTCTAACAAAAAAATTCTAAATTATTATTTGAAGGCCAATGACAGTTTAGGTCCTTTGACGTTGGAGGGTATGCGTTAAATTGACAACGAGGATACAAAACAACACTAGTGAGATGTGTACAAAATTAGAAAAAAATCGGTAGACTCACTAAGTTAGTAGATAAAATTAAATTCTTGTAAATAGTATATTGGTATCACTTTTGTGGCGAGCAAATTGTGTATTTGCGAGATGAAGCGTAGCATAACCGCGCGGATGCAAAATTGCGAAAAAAAAAGATGCCTAATAGATAAGCCTAATGCCTAATAAGAAATGATTCCTAATATAACATATACTTTTTTTATGAATTTAATTTTTTCTAATAACTTTTTAGTGAGTCTACCAATTTTTCGTCTGAAAATAATATAACTATTAATGAAAACGTGTTGGACTGCTTTGACAGTTGCTCCAAGAATGAGGGTAGTGGCAGTTTCCACTTTGTGTCTAACAGTCAAAACATGTCATTGTTTTATGACGGTTGGAGAAAAAAGCAACAGTCGGACTATTACAACCAGTTTGAAGAACATGGAATGGCCTCTTGTCTTATGGTCCACATTGGGTGCTGCCTCTCATTCGTCAACCACAACAATGGTGTAGAGTGAGGATTGAGTTGGACCAAGAATATAATCAGGTGCAAGGGTGAGAAGGCGATATGGTGACGATCCACAGTGTGCGTCAGGCACATCACACAGTAGGCGTTATGGTATGGAGTGCTATCGCATATGGTAGCAAATCACCACTAGTTTTCATTTGAAGCAACACGATAGCCCAACGCTATTTCACACAATCCAAACGCCATTTTCCAGAGCTAGAACTCATGTTGCCAGACAAACAATACTTTTTATGGATCAACATTAGATCAACCGTTTACCACCAAAATCGCCGGATCGGTCACCTATTAAACATGTCTGGGATACGATTAGCCTGCATTTACAACACCCTCCACAGACTTTAGCAGCTCTTGTCCATGAAGTTGGAATGAAATACCACAAAAACTTTTCAACACCCTTATTAGATCTGAACTTAGGCGTAGGTATCAATGACTGTGCTCAACGCACTATTGAACCAATTTTTGCAATAGGTGCTCTGATCTTGCTGAAAATATAACATCTGTGTTTACCTTTGTTTGTTACCTCGTTTGTTACGTAGTATAATAATGTGAAAATTTACATTTGCATCATTTATCTAAACTACTAATTTAATGGGGGTTGGTCAGTGTTCGCGCGGTTTAAGGCGTCAGTACTTGAATCGAGGTGACTAGATCGGTGTTGGTTCGAGCCCAGCTGCCAGTAGAGATAAGCTATATTTGTGGAGAGGTTTGGCGCCCTCTCTGCGGGTATGGTAGGGTGGAAGAAAGTTGGCTTGGGTCAATGTGAGAGATTGATACCGGTTGATATTTGACTACCTCCCTAATTAATGAGGTTTTCCAAGTTGCGGCCTGTTTAATAATAATATGCCGCCCCCTCTCCCGCACAAATCTCCTACTTCTGGGCTAATCCCTGTGATTAGAATGAGGGGTAGAGATATTATTATTATTATAATGAAAACATAATTTTTAAAATGTTACAACGTTAAAACGTGACCAGTCACATTCTCCAATAAGTTACAGATTTTAAAGTAGGTACCTAATCTTTACAGGCATCAATAGATACAAAATGCGTATGTGTTAAAATCACTTGTCTAGATCTTCAATCCCGCCCGACTGAGGCCTGCTACTTTTACAAGCACTATGAAAGCAAGACCTGTGTCTCATATTAAACGAACATATTATGTATAAATTCTTAGGCTTGTTGTTTTTCACAATATTATGAGTACCGAATTTCCAAATATCGAAATCTTAGGTGAAATAATTTATTTGGACATTATTCAGAGTATCTTATTCATTTGGTAATTTGTCATATTTTAAGGTAAGTCCAGAATTAATTTTTAATAAGTTTTAGTCTTGTCCAAAGTACTACGAAGTCTAATCTGTTTCTATTTATTGACAAAAAAAAAATAATAATAAATAAATTGTCACATTGTTTTCTCAAATAAAAAAGATGCTATTGGTGATATAAGTTCAGATGTAAGAGGCGGTTATTTTTTCACTAAAATTACTGCAATTCGTAGGTACTTGACAATTCTCGTGAATTTTGTTAAAGAAATAATTATAAACGCAAATCTAAGTTTAAATGGGAATAAAAAAGAGAAGAATCTTGATGTATTTTGTAGTAGTAAATATACAAATATAAATAAAGTCATCAGCGATAAGCTGCCGCATATGGATTCAAGGTAATACCTTGCTTTTATTTTAATACTCTGGGTAAACTCTGTCGGTTTCAATCAACATTAACCGATAACATTTGCATTCTGATTGGCCTACGTTTATCATTTGTCAGGGTTTAATAGTACAGTTTCGTCAGATTAATAAGTATGTAACATTTTACTGTATTTATGTAAATATTATTGGCAAACAGTAGTTAATTACGGCAATTACACGTAAATTATTATCAGTCGTGTTTGTCAGTTATTTTGAAATATATACCAGGAAAACTAATGTTATCATTATTGCATTACACGAAATTTATTAATATTCGAGGCTACGCCAGGATTTTTATTTATTGGAGTTTCCAATCTGATTTCACAAATGTAATAGGTACCGATAGCAACTGCTACACCAAATATGTGTATGCAAAACATTACAAGATATCGAAACTCATACAGATACTGATAGTCTGTAGGTAGGTAATATGGAAAAATGTATCTCTTTTTATACAGGATGGTCCAAAATTTATGCAGGAAACTTCGAGGGCAGATACCTACACTTCATCTAAAAATTATAGAGAGTTTAATGACCTGTAAATATAACGTATGCACTCAAAGCATAGACGTAAGTATTATTATTCAGAAAAGATTACAAATGGTAAATATAGGTATGAATGGAGATATTTTATTTTAATAAGTTTAATTAGCATTAATATATATGTTTAAGATTTTTTGCTGTAATGTAAATAAACATAGCATGGTTATGCTTTTACAAAGCTTTGTTGTTGTATAAGCAAATTTCTATACAATTCTATTGGATTTAGTTCACAATGATAAGGGGGTAGTCTAGTTTCCTCCAATAGCTTGCAATACTTTTTCTAATTCATTTTTTAAGAGAAAGGCGTGAACGGTTCGTTGTATAGCATGGTAGGCATCTTCATTTATTTCTATTTTTCTTCGACCTGCTCATTTTTGGAATTTGTACTTCTCGATACGCTTTTTCGTGTCTTAAAATTATGTAAATGCTTGATTTTGAAAGACCTGTATAATCAGAGGCTATGCAGACTATGCATCTGTTAACTCTTCCACATCTTTTGGACGCGAACGATCTCTTAAAACACACTTGAAAATTCGTAATATGATTTTTTTCTCCAACTGAAATCGAAAACATGTTATAAATATACAGGGTGTCCCAAAATAGAAGGCCATACCATTAACCACATATTCTGTGGACAAAAATAATGCGACTTTTCTTATGCCATTTTTTATTTGGGCGCCCCTGTTTCAATATACAGGGTGTTAAAGTTACATTTTAAAAAAACTATTTTAATTCCCATAATAAATAATCCCATTGTTTTGTAAGATACACACTTGAAATTTTGCACGTACTTTTATCTTATTCCGGCATACTTTTCATGTAATTTTGGTAAAAAAAAATCGAAGGGTGAATGGAGGTAATTGAGGGATGCAGTACCCTTTATCCCCTCCAATTATTTCTAAGTGCGCCTATGCAGCTTTTTCTTGATATATCAAACGTAGAATTTTCTTCTGATCATTTTATCTCTAATTTGTAGTACCCATAAATTTATCATTCACTATCATTTTCAAGTAAAACTGAAATTTTGTGAATATACTTATTATTACAATACCTTGGCAACTTAGCAAATCGTAATACTTACTGAATGAATAATTGCTAATTAAATGGATAATTTTAAATTTTATAAAATGAGGAATACTTATGAATTGAAAAAATAATATGGCATTAAAATCTGTAATACAGTTCTCTTATCAACCAAAAAATAATGGTCTTGTTTAGTAACAGTAGGTAATAATGAACGATCAACATAATAACTTTTTATCTAAATAACATTAAATAAAACAATTAATTAATTACTACTAATTTAACAAACGTTCTACTTGCCCACCCTCCTCATTAACACATGTATGTACCCTTTTAAGTAGCGAAAACCTTATCTTTTGAAAGATATTCTCTTTTTGTTTTAATTAGCAAATATTCATTCAATAAGTATTTCTATTTGCATGCCAAGTTGCCAAGGTATTGCAATAACAGGTATATCACACAAAATTTCAGTTTCATTTGAAAAAGGTAGTGAATGATAGATTTATGGGCACTACAAATTGCCGTTTTTCTCCAAAACAAAGCATTTGAACAAAAAATTACGAAAGAGGTAAAATGATCAGATCTACGTTTGATATTTAAAGAAAAAACTGCATAGGCGTACTTATAAATAATTAGAAGGGATAAAGGGTACTGCATCCCTCAGTTACCTCCATTCACCCTTCGACTTTTTTCACCAAAATTACATCTTAGAAAACAATGGGATTATTAACAAAAACAGTTTTTTTTAAATGTAACTTTAACACTTTGTATATTGAAACAGAGACGTCCAAATAAAAAATGGCATAAGTCGCATTATTTTTGTTCAAAGAATATGTGGTTAATGGTATGGTCTTCTATTTTGGGACACCCTGTAAACACTCACCTATTTAAATCGCCTATAAAACAATAAAAACAAACGAAATACCGAAGGTAAAAAAAGTGCGCGCGAAAATTGTATTGCGTGGCTTTAATGGCATGGAATGTCAGAAAGGTAGACATATATATGCATTTATAAAACAAGGATAACAATGTGTCTTCACATATCAGTACGTTTGTTTCATGCGTTGCCACTTTTCTTTTAATAGTAAAAATATCTTCATAGTTAATTATAATGCTACTTAATAAAACAAAAAAGCGAATAATAAAAAGTAAAGTAAACATGAAATAGGCGATAAAACTTAAATTACTAATAACACGAATTTTATATTATTTATTTTTCAAAACGGAATGAGTGCAAAAGGTCGTATCAATCAAAAATCTAATTACCACTTATATGATTAAATAAGGTTCTGTCCTAATAGAACCTAATGTGAAATATAGTAATATGTTAAATAATATTTTTATTAAAAATTTAAAATTTGATGGCACAGCAAATTACCCAATCCAGGCAGTATCTCAGAATGATGATTTTGTCAGTTACGAGTTATATGCTTAACAGGGCAGTATTATAGACTTCTTTAAAATAGTAGGTGTTTGACTTGTCAACATAGGTCTGGAACGGTCTCGTTTTGTAGATACAAGGTGTTGAAATTGTAAACAATTGATTTTTCTCCGATCTCAGTAAAACTTGGTACAGATAATATATGATAGTAAGTCTTGCCTTCCCTAAAATCTATGTGTCTACAGCTGCTTGTTAGAATAGATAGACGACGCTAAATTGTGGTATAAACGTAAATTTAAAAATATACTAAGTTTTGTTTTTGGCGTTATATTTTGATAACATCAAAGATTTATCACTTTTTTATTTCAAATGATATTCTCTGTATTTTTCCGCTTATAGCAATTTTTTTCTAAATAAATTAATATCCCCAAATCTTTACTTCTAGTTATAGTAAATGTTACATAAAGCCATCCAACAAATTTTCCATAGATTTAAAATAGCGAAGTTGGTGTCGACATATTAAAATTTTCAAATGTTTTGAATGCGTATTTTCCCGGATAACGATCGACGTAGTTCTCGGTGAGACATCCTGTATAAAGGCACAGGTACTGATGCACCTTTGCTTTAAATTTGAAAACTTTGTTTTAAGGTTGCCGTCACAGGTTGCCGTATTTCTCATGGTAAAATGATCAAATTTGTGGTGTACAGAAATCTCGAAAAATAAAACACGTAGAGTAAAAGTAATATCAAAAATAAAATTATTGATGTTGGTTTGTTTATCTACTTTTACTATTTAAATTCTCCTCAAATAATGGGAGTATGTGTCATATAAATGCATTTTGTATGTGTATCATACAAAATGCATTTGTATGACGCATTATTTTGCTATTCTAACCCCACATTTTAACAATTATTTTCACATATAAACAAAAGTGAGGAATCTTATATGCTGAACTATGTTTATGTTATAAAAATATTTGCATCTACAGTAGAATATTAAAAAGACAGATTTTTGTACCTAAAAATTTGTTGGTTAGACCGCTTTTTGTCGTTATATATTCATTTTACTTCGGTACCTTTGAATATTTGCAGGTGGCATGAAGTAACTTAAATGTCTAACTTACTTGTAGAAAACACTATTTCAAGGAATACGACGCTCCTAAGCATAAAGCTCTTTTAAGCAACAGTACACCAAAAACTAAAAGTAAGTTCTTCATGCGAATCAAGTTTATTTACATATGTTTTACATTTAACTGAAAGATTATTTAGGGTATTTTGTGTACCTTATACTTAAGATGAGGTGAAAATACTGCCACATAAATAAACAAACCTGTGTTTATTATCGCGCCACCGAAAGTAAAATTAATGAAAGGCCCGTTTCAATCGAGTTAAAAACCGTATCTGCAAAGTAAGTTTCAGCGGCGCTTAGCTTTAAACCCGCGGGTGGCTAAATGATAAACACGTCGATTTATATAAAACTGTCAGCAGATAGTTTTGGGGCTTTAGTTAGTTTATTTATATAAAAGCGGTAAATCTTTTGCAGTCATAAACAGAATCCGTCACTTGATATATATCACAGGTGAAATATAGTCACTTCTATTGTCACACGGTTTCTGTGGAATAAGCAAAACGTGAGCACCTTTACCTATCAGCATACGTCATAGGCGTGCTACAGGGGCGCGCAATAATCAGTCAAATACTGTTAGACCAGATGAAAATTAAACTTCTCCGGATAATCTATTCCTTTATTATTATTGTTATTATTATTATGGATATACAGGGTGTCCCCGTTTTTTCGTTCTTAACTTTTGGAAAATATAGAGCATAAAAAATAGATTTTTTCTCTATGACTACGTTTTTCTGATATAGTGTGTTCAACGTTAACAGAAATATATTTTTTTTAAATTAGGTACCCTATTAAATAAATATTTTTCGTTCAAACTTGGTATAAGGGTTACATTTTGACGTGAATTACTTTTTTCAACTAAAGCTAGTGACGTAGATATGTGGGATTTGTGCTCTCTTGAACCCTCTAAACTTCTACGACAATTGTGAAAAGTACTTTTCCAGTACAAATATTAAAATGTTGTTTCTATATAAAAAAAATACATAAATAAAAAAAATCCCAAAGAAGCTTTGTTTCTCTGATATTTTTAATCCTTCAATAACTGTTGTCCTATGAAATTTTAAATTGCACTTAATCATTCATTAAAAAAAAATAAAAACAACGGTATATAATTTTCTTCAATGGATCGATAGCATCGATTTCTTAATGAATATCTTGTCCAAACATCATTATTAATATCACTACAAACTTGAATACGACGTAATAGATTTTTTTTATTATACACCGGAGTTGCATACGCATTTTCCTTTAAAGAGCACCATAGAAGAAAATTCAGTGGAGTGAAATCCGGTGATCAAGCAAAAATTGTAATAAGTAGATAAAGGACTGCATTGAAAGTAAAAACAAATACTAATTGGACAAAGAAAAACATAAATGTTACAAATTGAACATTTTTAATTAACGGCCACAATAAAAATAATTAAATACAAAAAATATAATAAATTATGAAAACTTATTAAACATTCTAAGCTAAAAATCTGTTCCATTGGGAAGAGGATTGGTAGAGAAAACTACAATTTTATATTAAAGTTTGGTAACTTTTTTGTTTAACAATTTAAAGCCTATTCATAATTAACTATATTTTTTGTTCGTTAACTTAACTCGTTAATTTTTACTGTGATCAAAATTAAAAGTGTTAAATTTGTAACGTTTGTGTTTTTTCTTTGTCCGATTGGTATTTGTTTTTACTTTCATGGCAATCTTTGGCTTATTATAATTTTTTGTTCTGATCTTTCGAAACTTGTTACTCCACAAAAACACTGAGATATTTGTCGATCAAATCTCTTATATGAGTATTTTGATGTTGAATAGTCTGGTAATATTTAAAAATTAATCTTTTATTATGATTGCCGGATACCAAGTGTCAAATATTTATTTGTTTAATAGAAAATAAAATATTTTTTTAAGTTAAATACCCTGTATCAGGAAAACAGTATCATAGAGAAAAATATTGTAGGAAAGACCCCTATTATTTTTTAAGCTCTGTCTTTTCCCAAAATTAAGAACGAAAAAACGTAGACACCCTGTATAGCATTATTACCTACGTGTGGTTTTATTTAATTTGTTTATACCGCAGATTATATAATCTAACAAATAAATCTAACCAATTATGACATTGGTAATTTGTTTTTAAATCTCTATGCTACATAAATTAGCAAGTATGTATTTAAAAAAGTAAATATCCTTTATATGAAATCAAAATTATAAAAACGTATTTCTAGTAAAGAATCATAATTTAATACATACTTCTTTAAAATATATCTAATAATATATATTTAAGGTTGAAGCAGATAAAATTATAACTATTTAAAACTGAACCCTATTTTTACGCGCGGCAATGAATGAGAAGGTATATTATGTAGGTATATCAAGGTGGAAGTAGGTGGTATTGTTTTTTTCGAGATGTGCTGACCATGTCGTAATGTTAATCATAAACCTGCTTTTACTAAACGTGACGGATCAACGGTTTAAAAAAATTAAACAAAGCTTACATTTTCAAAACATTATACCACGTATAAAATATGATCTGTATATTCTTCATGATCTATGTTTATTTTTGTTGAATGTGGACCTGCTTTTTCGGAAATCAAATGTATTAGCACAAGTAAAATTATAATTGGGGGTGAGTTACTATTTTTAATGCTTCGATCAGACTTGAATTACGCTGAAAACCTATAATAGCAAACAGCTAAAGTCACTCGTCAGCAGCCGACCAGATATATACGGGTTTCAAGCTTATTAGCTCTCATTAGTATACCATAGGTGATGTATCTGACGAATAACACTAGCTGTTTTATGTCTGTTTAGCACGACAGAAGGGACCATGAGTACGCGGTGTAGACGAACGACATCTAGCGGCCATTCACTACTTCATACCGGACTGAAAAGCCACAGATATGAAGCGTTCTACCTTTTAAATAAATTAGTCGAAGCACGGTGTGCAGAAACTGGTACAACTGGTACAAGAAGCAATAATATATTTTTTAATTGTTGAATGATTTTTTTTTTCTGATTTCGAAAATATGATATCGGCATTAGCTTATTTAAGCTATATATTATTACAGTAAGTTAAAGTAGTCCATGGAAATGACAATTAAGTATTCTATTATATGACATTTATTTAATAGAATTGAATAAATTGAAATTGAAATAATTGTTTTGTAATTTTATTAATAATTTTTAAGTTCTCGAAAACGGTTAATGATAGAAATGTTATGTCATATTTTTGAAATCAGAAAAAAAAAGAATGATCCAAAAATTCAGCAATATACAACTGTGTAATGTAAAATGACAATGTCTAGGACCTCAACTACCAACGAAGAACAAGAAAATGTGAGAAAAATGCTAACGATATTATTAATTATTCAATAAATAAGCGCGCTCTCTCAACATTGGCAACAATGGACATTCCGATTTTAGAAATTGTGGAAAAGTTAGTTAATATTTTATAATAAAATTATTCATTGTATTTTTTCAAACTGTAAATTAACATTGATAAGTACATCACATTTTTATCTATAGAATCCAACATTTAATTTTCTGTCGTTGGTCCTGAAACCTGAATTTCAAGTTTATTTGAAAATTGAATGAAAAGAAAACTTTAACAATGAAAATAAAGAAATGTATGTTACCTTTAATTAAAATTTCTTACACTATCATGGAAAATATATAAAATATAAGTAACCTCTGAGTTCTGAAAATGTCGAGTTTGATTTAAATTTAAAGGTGGATCGTGGCCAACTGCAAAAGAGCCATTTCCAGCGTCGAAGCTGAAATTGTCTTGTATCCCTTATAAAATTAAGGTGGACTGTATATAAATCGACGGCACCTAAAGCTCCCCTAACCTGAAAGTTGGCCAGGGACGAGATAAACGATGACCGTGCTCTGGTGAACTGATCGGATTTTATATAAAAGAGCTCTTTACAATTTGATAAAGGCGGTTATTTGAAGCCATTGCCTTTCGAGAGTGATTTTAACCGACGAAGGTACAAAACCTGGGGAGATGTTCAATTCAATATTACTTAAATTACAAATTCAGATTAGTACGGTTGGTGGACTTCAATGGTGATTGTTGTACCTCGTACGAATTTGATATTGTATCAGTTTTCATTATACCTAAATGGACCATTGTTCCGTGTTAAATGTTTTTCGACGGGATGATGAGGGGTTTTTTACGGTCACCTCAATCTATTTCCTATAGGTACAATCGTTTCCAATAATAATAACACTCTTTAAAATTAATTTTGCAATTTCATTTGAACTACTCACGTATTTGTAGCGAAATCTACTTTCAACTTTTAACATTACTTCTTAGTTGTTTCACTCACCAATAGATTTAATTACGTTTCTACTCAAAACTTCCAGAAGTTCAAAAACTGTTTTGAAGGAGTGTCATTATTATTGCAAAAGCATGACGTTACAAAATAGTTATTGATTATTTCATGATTGGCATAGTTTTTCCAAAAGCGATGGGTAGGCTGTCCTGTAAACATATATTATGTTGAGTTAATCCGTTACCAAACACTGTGCCAATAGAACAGCAACAGGCAAAATGTTTATTTTCTATTGACTTAACGTTACTCAAATACAGCTCAGGGAAATTACAATGTTATATAATACCTGTCGGTGCGCTAAAGTTTTGACGAGAATAAATCCAGTTTCCAGTGGTCTAACAATATGAACACCTGCATACAAATTATCTAGACAATTTTTTAATAGCTAACTAAATAACAAACTAGTAAAGTCCCGTTTATGTTTTGGAAAATTAATAAAATTTTTTGTATTTAAATAAAAATATGATGTTTAATACATTAAGATCTGAAAACAAATTGTTAAAAGAAACGTCAAACAAAAATTGCATTTTTTTTTTATGAAAATTGAAACGCACAGGATCTTAAAATGTAACATTTTTAGATAAAATATAGTTTAGATCCAATGATTCGTGTAATTATTAAAAGAAAGAATCTCTTGCAATTTATTAGAAAATTAATTATTATTTTTTAATCTAAAATAAACAATAGAATAAATAAAAAAAATGTCTATATTTGTTGGATAAAAAAATATTTAAAGATTTTTTTGTTGCATATGCAACTAGAAATAAAACGAAAGCCTTAAAATTCAGTGGCGTAGGTAAAATTTTTTAAATTATAAGAATATCAAAGGGCAGATTTCTACACTCTGATATTACGGGTAAAGAAGTAAGTATCTATTTGCCAAAAAAGTAGGTACATTTTCGGACCTATCTTCATGATAACTTTTTCATTTTGTTTTATAGAAACCGCTAATTTAGCTTACTTGTCATTTAACGCTGGTTTTTACAATCAACTTATTTTATAAGTGGCAGCCATTTCGACACAACGCTGAAAATCATAGTGACGTCACTACTACTATAAAAAATATCACACATTTAGGTTTCCTAATATTCAATAGTCAAAACAAATCCAATTATGAGCTTTTGGCGCTAGTTTTAACGTCAAAAATCATGAAATTTCAAAAATTATTAAAATTATGACAATTTTGTAAATAATTACTTAACACGCAGCGCGTGTAAAATTAGCTAAATTGACCATACAAGTTACAAAATTTTTTCTGCAATAAAAATTGTTCTCTCCAGTTGCAGACATTGTGGTTAAATAGAGATGCTCGTTACTTTATACTTTTTGATACCTTTACGGTACAGTTAATAAATAATTTACTTTTATTGATGGATTTTACGCTACAAAAATGTCGTATTATTGCTATTATATCATTTTCTAATTGTTTCCAACAGGCCTTAAATTTCAAGGATGAGTAAAGTGCTTTATAATATGGTGCCAATTTTGCTTCTATAGTGGCATAAACATTTTTAGTATTTTTGTGGATTATGTTTATTATAAGATTTGTTTCGAAAACGTTTTTATGGCCCTTATAATAAATCAAATTGCTTGTTGGAAAGTAAACTGCTCTACAAAAGCTAAGGAAGTTCACAAATTTTGAGTTTATAAAGGTTGACAGCTTTTGTTCAAAAATATTTTTGATATGCTATCTTCAATGATTACTTTTTTATACGAGTGTTTTTTTTTCTTCCTCCTTCGAAAGCATTTTCAGTTTTTGGCAATGTTTTACTTTTGGTGATTTTAATACAAAATTCAAATTCTTAAAATAATTACAAAAAAAGTTTAATACGGGGAATGTCTTCCTTGCACTTCAATGACTGCCTGGCAACGCTTTTGCATACTGTCTATCAGGATGTTGAAGTAGCCTTGATCAATTGCTTGCTACAGATGTTGTTAAAAGCCCTGTTAAGTGTATGTGGGGGTGGTTGATGCGAATCTAAGGCTCTTTGTAGTTTCCATGCGTGCTCAATTGGATTGAGGTCTGGCGAGAGAGGCGACAGTGTCAAGTGCGGAATACCATGAAATTCCAGGGCATCGACAACAATTCTCGCACGATGGGGGGCATTATCGTCGAGAAATAAAAAAATGTGCCCAATTGCAGCATGAAAGAAAGGGATGCCATTTTTGATGACTTGTTCGACGTAGATCTGTGCATTCATGTTTCGATCAAGCACCAACAATTCTGTACGCCCATTAAACCTCTGAATGGATCCACTTCCTGGATGGCTCTACGATTTCTGGGAACCAAAGGAACGATCCATACTCGAACACGCCGACTATTCAAAAACCGTCCATGTCTCGACTCATCTGTGAACAGTACAGACCTCCATTGATCAATGGCCCTATTGGTTTCAGCTGCACTCAGTTTACGTCTAGGCATTATTGCAAAACAAAATTTTTCTTCTTGAATAAGAATTGACTATATAAACTCGAAACAGCGACTAACCCAAAATTCTTAAAAAGACCAAAGATAAGAACTAGCCGAAAACTGAAAAGTCACTTAATGATGAACAATAAAACCACTCAGATAAGAGAGAGAGAAAGAGCTTTATTAGCAAAAATGCTAGCATATACTTACAACATAAAAAATAACGATAAAACTGAAATAGGTAATACACATTAATGTAAACCTACTACATATTTCAATATAATATCTGTAAGACTTAATAAGGCTAAATTTTAACAGTAGAAAAAAAAAAGAAAGTGTAAATATTTTATTTATTATCTAGAACCATTTGGAAAACAAAAAACATCAATCTTTAAAAGAAATCTAGATATTTTCCTTAACTTTTGTGGAGCAGTTTATACTAACATACTTCAATACCAAATTTCTTTCTGTGCACACACCATTTTAATTAGAACATTTATTGAGCCCTCTCGTGTATAATTCGTGGTCTACATGTTGAGAACCTCTGGTGTAACGCAACGATAAAAAATCGTAGGTACGTCTCTATCAGACCCGGTGAATTCTTTCTAAAAATACTTTCGGCGCGACGACGGGAAGCAGGCGAAAAGCCGGCGGCGGCATAATGGCTTTCCGTTTTAGTTGGCAAAAAACATAATTCCGATAATAAATTAAATCAGAGGTGTTCCGGCGGCGGCGTCCCCGTCAAGCGAGCGGCCGGTTTTTACACTCGGAATTAGTAATATCGCACATTTGTAACACCTGCAATTTGCCAGTCGAAAAGTAATTAGTGTTTTTGCGTATCTCACGTTCGGTGGTGTTTAATTACGTGTGCTATGCGACTGCCAGCCCGTCCGGCCGGGGGTTAAAACTCATCGCTGATTTATTATGAACGGGTCAGCTGGTGACCGGGCTGCGGCGGCAAAAACTCGCAGCGCGAATTTAAAATCATCTATTCACCATTACTGGGCTTTTAAACCGACATTTTTCGTTTTTGTTTTTCGCTTCCTGTTATCAATTTAGTACTTATCGAATTGATACTGAATGCTGATTTGTACGGGAAGGACAGGGAGGTATTAAATTCGAGAATTTGTTTTCTAATTTTGTAATGGTGGCAGCCTATGATTTTTATGACTAATGACGGCTATCTGCCAGTTGCGCTCAGAACTGGAGTTTCAGACACAAGTCGAACGTTTAATAATTCACGGACAATTAAAAAAAATAAGCTACAGAAATAGAGGAAAGTCACCATTTTTCTGATGGTACCTAATTTCTGGCAGTCATATATCTACAAGATCTCAGGTGTTTAAGACCTGCAACTACTTCAAAAAGAGTGATTTTGGAATTCTCCAATAGATGGTAGAGTAGGCAATATTGTCAATCGGTTTATAATTATAGAATGTTGTTTTTTTTTGTTCTTATTGTGTATAATTTTCTAATCTTAAGAAATATCGTATAATTTTGTATCTTTTTCTACATTTCTATAAATCTAATGGTACTAACATTAGATTTGTAAGAATAAGAAAGTTTAGTACCAATGATACTAAACACTTTGAACAGCTGCAACGATTGTTTTGCAGTTGCGACAGGAAACATGTCTAACTGATGCTCGTTTTACCAAAATATTCTAGAACTGCTGCAATTTATTTGTTGTATTAAATTCTGTTATTTTTTATCGTTTGCCACCATTAAAAATTTTAACCCTAAAATAGAGCGTTTCCTAATCTTGGACACTTACACTTTAGGAACCGTTTGTGAGAATTACCCTCCCACCTAAAAGAGTCCCAACATTGTTCATGGGCAACATAAATACATCACCAGAGCAGAAGTTAGTTGACGTAATAGGCCTGAGGGTTCATCGTAGATTTTGACAAGCACTCATATAAAGAACCTTTAGAAAGCTTGAAGGAAAACATAAATAACTGTAGTTAAAGATATCAGTCATAAAAATGAATCAATTATAATAATAACTAATGGTGGTAATATTGACTATGACATCTAAAGCAGACATATTCATTTACAATTCAAATTACGTAAAGTTTGGAAAATTTTATTTTGCGTATCCAGATTTTGTTTTTTTCCTAATCAAAAAAAGTCAAACATTTCCAAATTTATTTACTAATAAATTAACTTTAGTTAATTACATATTAAAATAAAAAAATATATACGGTACGGCGATAAAGTCTTGATTGTGGACAGGATGTGTAGGCAGGAATATTATGGAACCACATCATAGAGTCCTTATTAATTGAGGAAAATTTGTCGGGTCAAATTTATTTTGATATGTTCCAAATGACAATTCATCCAGTTATGTTTGAAACTGTTGAAGATAACCTTGAGGAATTTCCAGGCGATATTATCTTCCAGGAAGAGTGGCCCTCTAGATCACCTGATGTAACTCCGTTAGAATTTTCTTATGGGGTTATTTAAAGGCCAAAGTATACGTCTCCTCGAAATAACGATGCATGCAGAAATATTGCTCCACAGATGTTAGAAAGAGTGCAAAACAGACATTTACTCCATTAAATTAGAATTATTATGGTAATTAAAGAAAAATTAAATAATAATAATAATAAATAAACTTTATTTAACTTGAAATATCTAAAAAAAAAACTGAAAACTGAATACTGAAAAATACAGAAAAATACATAGAAAGCATATCAAGTTATAAATAATGTAGAAAACCACAGAAGCACCAAAGTGCTTGTACGTGTTTAACAATAATAATTTTTGAGCAGTCACTAATTTTATATAAATATATAAACTAATAGCTAAAAGTAATTATATTATTCAATATAGATGTTGCAAAAACATTCTTAAAAATAAATATTAATTTGCATATGCACAACACGTGTATATGTATAACACAATTAAATAATGTACCCACCGACATACATGTGAGCACATATACACACACACCACACACACACACACACCCACACCCACACCCACACTGACATACATATATAATTATTTATTATTATATAATACTTATCACAAACCTATTTTATTTTTAACATTATTATATACTAATAAACATACAATTGAATATTAATTACGTACGTAAAGAATTATGTATCAGTCTAATAGAGATCATGTTCAATTTTATATATACCCATATTCAATTAAAAATAACAATAATAATAACAATAACCTGACTAATTTATCTTAAATCAATCAAATCAGTCCAAAATTTTCTTTCAGTGTGCAAAATATAACTAGTTGCTAAGTATTTGAATTTTTTTTTATTGTGTGTTATTTTAATATCTAGAGGTAATATATTGAAAATCTTAGGACCAATGAAAAGGAACGAACGTTGACCTATGGTTTTACGCATATTGGGTATGTTTATATTATTTACATTTCTAGTTACATATAGAGGTGACCTTACTGTAGCCATTTTGTTCTCTGAGAATTGATATAATACTACAACGAGGCTGTAAATTTGTCGAATATCCATCACATTCGCAATTTTAAACAGTTGATTTGTTGGATAGGTATTTTCTTTATTATATATAATTTTTAATATCCTATGCAGTATAGAATTTAGTTTTTTTAAATGTATAACCAACCCACCCCAACCAATAATACCATATCTAAGATGAGACTCTACAAATGATTTATACATTATTTTAAGTTGATTTACATGTAGAACTTTCCTCAAATTTTTAAATAGCGGAATTATCGAAGATGTTGATCAATAAATATTCCTAAATATTTAATGGATTCTGTATAATTTATGTTGAGGACTTGTTCATTTTCATTTCAAAACAAAAAATGTTTTATCAAAATTTATAGATAATAATTTGTAATCGAGCCATTTTTTTATTTTTATAAAATCAATTTCTGCTTTAATTTTTAGTTCATCCCAAGTGTCTGATTCAAAATAAATTACTGTGTCATCAGCAAAACTGATTACGCGTCCATCTAACTCCAATAAAAATATATTATTTATATATAAAATAAAAAGTCATCATCACATATTGTTAAATATTTTATTCAGTTGATCTGTCAGGGTTTGACAGTCATTGTGCTGTATCATCTGACTCAGAATTTACCTTAGATGGATGCTGAACATGAAAGAATAAAATATATCTATATATTTTTTCATTTTAATATATTTGGTACAATTTGTAGATCTGCCTATCATTATGCAGAATTTAGTGATATTTTTTTGTTCTATATTTTTCCCTAAATTTGATACTTTCGAAAATATTTACGAAAAATTCTAAAAATAGTATTTTGCACATCGAATTATCGAGTATTTCATACATTTTGGAAACGAACTTTTTCTATCTAGATACACACTGTCCCAATTTAAAGCCAATTTAAGTGAAACAAATGAAGTTACATTATTTTTTTATTATTTAGACATTAAAAACTCACATCTAGAAACCATAATTTTTTTAAAATTACTGATTATAAATTCACTACGTTTGTATAATTCCCAATTTAAAAAAGGAAAAACGTAGGAACAAGTAATTTGTTTAATATATGTACCCTTCATAATGCCACCACCGTAATGCTAAACTACTAAACAAAAAAAGTAATAATTAAAACAATAAAATGTGACAGCATATAAGAAAAAATATGTTGATTTTTTTATAAGAAGAATTTATATGATTGCTAACTACGATTAAAATTCGGTAATAAAATTCTATTTGTACATTTCTATAGGCAGGACGGTCATTTGTAAATATAGAGCAGTGTGGTTGACTAGTACATGAGAACGGTTATAACATAAACATTCGTCTCTCAATGTTGCAATTATTTAAACCGCGACGACGCGGCGTCGGCAATAAACCTTGGAAAATCGACTTCAGTCAGTTTATCAGACTTACCTCTAACAGTTCCAGTAAAAATAATTAAATACCTTATACAGACCGACTGAATACCAAACATATATACAAATTAAACTGTTGTGACTCATTAAAAATAATTACCTTGGTAATAGATCTAGATACCTACACGTGCAAATAAATATTTTGAAGTTTTGCTGGTAATGCTGTGCAATACATATATGGAACACATATTTTCATTCTTATGCTATTATTAATTGTAAATAGAAGTAAATTTTAATCAATAGTGTTTACAAATTATTTAAATAAAATTTAGAAGCCGAAAATTGCATTAACGCTTTTTGTAACTTATACAGGATATATTAAATAATAACAAATATTTTAACTGCTGGTGTAGTTCGTCATATAGATGAAATTTGAATATTTCCAGGTATATTAATTAAAAAAAAACACTGACCTAACCTAATAAACCATATGATCTGTTGAAAGCGAGGTTGCAATATCGCCTCTAAAATAATTATTTTTTTACTTTAACGTAAATTAAATCTTTGCAATAGATTCTAATGTAAAAGTACTTCTTTTAAGCGATACGTAAGGTAAAATTGGGTAAGTAGTACGCTACGCTACCCAAATTTTAACTTCTTAACTGACTTTACCATAAATGATAAAAAAAATGATTTTCCGCAAGTTCGATACTACCAATTACCTATTTAGAGTGTTTAGAAAGTTACTTTGTTTAATGGTTCCAAAAAATATACATAAACGTGCAGAAAAAGCTTACCTTTACTTGTGAAAACCCAATTATGTAAACAGTTATCTATATTTGACAAGTTAATATCATTGTACACTGTTAGAAAGAGATATAAATTATTCACGTATTTTATTAAGAATAACGAAAAACTATGATCACAACACATTAAAGTTAATTTTTGCCGCATAACCTCAAACAACGTTCATCCGCTTATATCTAAAATTAGTTGTGGATTGCCAGTTAAAATTCAAAGGAAATATGCTGGACAAATTACAAAGTGACCGATTTATTATGGACTTTCCAAAAGGCACAGTCCGAGACAGACTTCATGAAGGAGATAAAACGATAACGTTTGAATAAGAATTGCCAATCGCATGTAGAAAAAAACTGGTGTCGTAGGCATAAGTAGGCGTCACGGACGAAAGTAGGCAGAAAGTACGGCACGGAGCAGAGCTACCACTGCGACCTAGGATTGACAGCCAACGAGATGAATGAAGAGGTTACAGTTGATATAGGTGCACTGGTCCCGGCCAAAGGCATGGAAACAAATAGAAAGAGAACATGTAATATTTGTGGAATGTACCTAGTTTCGAAGTTATTAAAAAAAAAACAAATTTTCAAAAACATTCTGTATATCAAGCACAAAGCAAAAAACATGCTTATATGAACTGAACTTTTTATTTCAAAATCAGGCTCAAATTAACTCCGTTAAATATTTATATTAAATTATGAAACACTCTGTATAGTTTTAAAATTATATCAAGCCATTTTATAGCTCTGGTTGGCAAATTCCACAATATTTTTAACAGACCTACTCGTAGTTTTGAAACGCTCAAACTACACTAAATATGCTTTTTAAATGCGGGTGGCATCTCGTCTTTGATGATTTTTAGTGGCATATAAATGCCATCTCTTAGGTCGTAAATTCTAGATGCATTTTTTAAATTTTTTGTAAATGCTGCATTCGAAACACCTATAAAATGTCATGTTAGCACTTTTAATTGATTCGGACTATTTGAAATAGAAATATTAGCGCTTTAATTACAAGAGCAGGGTACATCGACTCCAGTCTATGTATCTTCCAAATTCCAGTTGAGTTTTATGTCTACTTCAAAAGATTTGGTGTCACTTCATTAAAATTATTTCTAAACTTTTCAGATAGTTTTAAAATTTTGCTAGTATTCTCTTGTTTCCCCTCACCACTGGGGTGTTAGAAGTTTGATTGCCATAAACTTAACAGGCGATTGTATACATTAAAATAATAAAAAAAATAGTATGGGTCCTAAACTTAACCAATTTCGAGAAAAAAATATCGAATCTCACCATAACATTGTGCATTAAATACAATGTCTACCCCTTCTCTCAATTTATTTAGTTTTAGTATGAATAAAACAATGTTCGTTAATCAATAAAATTTGATAGTCGATATCGAGGAATATGGCAACAGCGCGAGAATGTACTCAATGACCGCTGGGAGTACAGGTCAGTTGGTATCTGAACTGCAAAGTGTTAATATGTTGTTTGTGTACCACTATTTTCTTAATTTTTCGTTGTTTACTAAAATATTTAGCATACGTGAGTATAACGATAATATGCATGTGATCTTCCTCAACGGCGGCGGCCTATCAGAGGGACATTCATTGATGTATCTCAACGTTGATGCTTGATAATAATGAGGTAATGTTGTTACTCGTCATGAAAATCAGGGTCCATCGACAGATCGATGTAAATACGGAGAACCATATTTTGGACATTGTCGAAAGGGATCCACAAGACTCTACGACAATAATTATTATACCCATATCACCTACAGTGGATTCAGGCATTTTCAGCCCAAAATTTCGCTCCTCGGTAAAATTTTTGTTGATGATGTTTAACTAAAGTTAACCTGAAACCCCGTTTTATATCAAGAATTTTGGCAACTGATGAAACATGTTTTACTAGAAATTTAAATTTTCATAATATCCATAACTGGACAGACTCCACATACGATGCGAATCAAATTTTCAGTAGGTATCGTTTTTAGATTAAAGTTTGGTGTAGGATCATAGAAGATCATTTAATAGGACCTTTTGTCATGCCAGACAGATTAGCAGGGGAAGCACATTTGAATTTCTACCATAATTATTCGAAGACTCTGTACGTAAGAGCTTTGTTAAAACAAGGTGCGTGGTAGGCAACCCGCAAACCCACTGTTGCCACGTTGTGATAAAATTCCTTGATATAATAACTCGAATTATTTTAAGAACGGCTTGAGTTATGTCCTTGTACGATTTAGCTTTTTTGTTCATTTATACCTTTTCTATCTTATACTGACGTTATGGTAATCAAACATCTAACATCCTATATATCGATATAAACTGGATTCATTATACACAAGATATTTGTTTACGCGGTATTTAAGAAAATATAAATGAATTTATATCTTAAAATGACCCATGCCAACATACAGGGTGTTAAAAAAAGAGTGTAAAATATTTCAGGAGGTAATAGTATGAATCAAAATAAGCAGAAAAGTCTTAATAAACATGGGTCCGCAGAGTAACGGTTGCGGAGATATGGACCACTATTCGTTTTTCAAACATTTTATTTTATTAGGAATAAACCGACAAAGGAAGCTTTTAACAAACAAAAAACAAAGTTACAGAAGATGTTCAAAGTGCCCTCTAACTGCCGCCGTCCATTTCCATGCAGACACGACATCTTCGTCTCAACGATATTCGAACTCTTTCGAAAACACCCTCCTCGGTTTGGATTTCTTGACACTTTTGATTAATCCGTAGCTGCAGCTCTTCCAGACTATTTACAGGAGTACCATACACTAATGTCTTCAAATATCCCTAAACAAAGAAATCTAGAGGGTTCAGATCAGGTGATCTTGGAGGCCATAAAACAGGTCCCGCCGTTCCTACTCATGTATGTGGAAAAGTTTGGTGTAAATGCTCTCTAACGGCCATGGAAAAATGAGCTGGAGCACCATCATGCTGGAACCACATTTGTTGCCTCTGATTCAAAGGAATGCCTTCCAAAAACTCATACAGTGTGTTCTGCAGAAAGTTGAGGTAAGCAGCGCCTGTTAATCGGTTTGGTAAAACAACAGGACCTAGAAACCTGTCACCTACAATACCCATCCAAATGTTTAATGAAAAACGTGCCTGATGTCCAGATTCTATTAGAGTATGAGGATTTTCGTCGGCCCAAATATGCGTATTGTGAAAATTAAACACTCCATTTCTTGTGAACCCGGCCTCATCAATAAAAAGAATGTTTGCAAGAAAACAAGGGTCTTCAGCATCATGACGTAGAAACCAGCGGCAAAAAACCAAACGTGCTTGATGATCATTTATTGGATTTAAAGCCTGTACTCGTTGCACATGGTATGGATAAAGCAGTTGCTCGTGAAGGATTCTCCGAACAAGAGGACCACTAATTTCTACCTCGGCTGATATTCTCCACACACTCGTACCTGGATTCTGCTCTACCAGTGCTAGAATTTCTTCCTCTGCTCTAGGAGTGGATACCGATCTTGGTCTTCCGGATAAATGGCACTGCACAAATTCCTTCACAACGCATGTTGGCGATTTGGATAAGCGTCAACATAAAGACGTCCCGCTTCGGTGGCGTTCCCATTAGCACGACCATACATGAAATGCATGTCTGTTAATTCTGCGTTAGAGTAACCAACCGTAGCGAAAAAAAACTTGTGCACTGAGAACAACTGTCAAATACGTACTGTTTATTTCACTAAACATCAACCAACTATTATAAGAAAATACACAACGTTTTTGCCAAATAAAAAAAGGGGCTAAAAAACATAAAACATTCCATATCTCCGCAACAGTTACTTTGCGGACCCATGTTTATTGAGACTTTTCTGCTTATTTTGGTTCATACTATTACTTCCTTAAATATTTTACACTCTTTTTTTAACACCTTGTATTTCTCTTCAATGAACGAACACGCAGTAGTTTAAATAGATGATAAACAAAATTAAATCTGTATAAACACGTCTATATTTTAAACTAAATAGTGCCAATATCATCAGTTTATTCTACCTTTATGTTGTCACAAATTTCGCTGCACTGCGAAAATAGTCCAGAAGACAGATTAAGTATCTGAAATAATCCATAAATTGGATGTTTACCGTGAGAACTATCAACTTGATAATCTATAGTGTTACTTTCTGAAATTCCTATTCACTATGGGAAAGCGTTGTAATATCCAGTTCATTTGGAAATTGCGAAGTTTATAAAACTTTTTAATACGATGATTAAATCTATAACCGAATTGCATAATTGAAATATATTAGGTAAAGGTTCGCGTAATACAGTGTGTTTCAAAATTATGAAACAAAATTCATTATCGTTTTCCAGTTGAGATTAAAAAATTAACATGCTAATCGGTACATAGAAGTCGACACTTTTCCGCAATATTTTTAATTTTGTTAAGTCACGTCCGACAGAGTTGTAACATTACCGAAAATGTTAAGAGCATCTTGTTAGATCCAGACGTCACCAGCATATATTGTGCTTATTAAAGTTAGGAAAAATTAACTGCAAAACTTCAATCAGCTCAAAATGCTCTAAATATTTTAATTTTTTACTTGTAAGTCTATAGAGTATAGCGGCAAAATTATGGTATACATTTATTTATAAATCAGGTGTTCGTTTTATGAAAAATCGTTGGCATGCGTCAAATTTTATCTTTAGTTCCGCATTTTTGAAACCAGATTTTTATGTATACAGGGTGAAGCAAAAAATATTGTAATACTGCATGGTCAACTTTTTAAATCGAATCCTCCCTTTTTTGTTTTTTCATTCTGTTTGCCACGAAGTTCTAAGTATTTTTTATGTACCCTACACCGTTTTCGAAAAAATAATTCAAGGATCCCGATCATCCAAGAAATCAAATTACTGTAAGTAAGATAGCTAAGAAATTTCGAGATTATGAAGTACTTAAAACAAAAAGGGATAAATTAAATGTCCAATTTTTCTCATCACTCGCCTTATTCGGTTTCAAGTCTTCGATGTTTTGAGGCCTGTTTGCATAAACCTTGGATTTTAAATAACCACTTAAAGAGTAATCCATGGGTGCAAGATCGGGTCTCCAATACAACGGCTGGTAAAACATTCATTTAAATAAATCTCAAACTCGCCGAGCCAAATGAGGTGGCGAGTGTCGAAATGTGGTAGTCGATTTTCGAAAACGGGTAAAGAAGTATGTGTTACATAAAAAATATACAGAATTTCATGGAATATTGAACAAAAATACAAAAATGGGGGGTTTCTATTTAACAAAGTTGACCATGAGATACATGAGATTAGTTTGAAAAATGCACAATAAAAATAAAAATTGACGGATCCGAGCGATTTCCCAATAAACGAACACCTGATCGTGCGATATTTGAAATACTCTTGAACTAAAAAAAATAATTATAAGACATGATTTAAATAAAATTTAATTTGCTTTTGACAGCGGCATCTACAATTTTATTTAGAAAAATTACCACTTAAGGTCATAATTGTCACCTAAAATCTCCATGAAATGACTTTTACAGAATGAAACAATCTTTTATGAAGTTTCATGTATATTCACTCTGTATGTCACAAAATATTTCAAAAAAATAATTTGGTAATTAGGTACGTAATTGCCTGTAATAATAATAAAAATTGCTAAAAATATTATACGAATTTGAAGTATTTTTGTAGTTATTGTAGTTATCTTGATATTTATACTTATAATTTTGGAATACCTATTCAATATATTTTATTTCTCTTACCCAAAGGCCTTTATTTTTAATTTTAAATAAAGGCTTGCATATATTTAAGCAATTTATATATTCGTTACCTTATCTACAACTTATATTTTATGTACTTATGGAAAGACAAATAAATTTAAGTGATGATGCTTACCTCCTACCTTATTCGATATGAGCTATGTTCCAAAGAATAAAAATAAACTTAGATGTAGTTATTTCCCATTAACAATTTTTATTTTTGCTGCTGAGTAAAAATACACAATACTGCCAGAAAAATTTTGATTGTGTCGTAACAAAGAGAATAGTATATGAACAAGATAATAAACTCTCATTTAACAAAAATCCGGTGTAATTTGTTTATAAATTTTATTTCGATTTACAGTGTGTATTAAGGGAAGCGATATATTTAGCATAGTGATAAGGTAGGTAATTCTATTTTTTCCGTTTTTATTTAAATTCTTTCTAAGGCCTATAATTATTAAAATGGAATAAAAAAGCACATCATTACAAATGTTAACAATCCCTATATGAAATGTCAGTTACTACAATTTTTGAAAAATAATCATTTTAAAATTGTGAAATTATTGAGCATTGATTTTAAAAAGCCAAAAACGAGTGGTAAGGTACCACTACAGACAGATTGAACTTAAATTATCTATATCTGACTGTTTTATGTTTAGAATTATTGCCAGTTTACAAGTCAATATTTTCTGATAATTGCATTCGTTATAAAATATCTTCACCGATTCATTATGAAAATTTAAATTATAGTTTAAGTAGATTTAAAATGATAGGATGCCAAAGCTGTTCTTTTTTTTGTTCATATGTTTAGGGTAAACTGTATGATTTATTATTAAGTAATTCTACAAGGTGTTAAGTACAGAATGGGCCATACTTTAAGGTTAGCTTGGATTAAAATAATATGAATTAAATCAAATGCTTCCTTAAGAAGTTATAGGCCTGAGAAAATACTTTATTTATTTTTTTACGACAATTTTCTTATTAGTTGAATAATTGTACTCAAATTTTGGAAAATAAATTTATCTCTATAATGGTGCATTTTGGCAACATTTGTTGCATGTTGCATACCTTTTTTAAAACTAACTGATCATTTTCGAAAAACTTATATCCGCAAAAAAAATTAATAAATATAACATAATGCCATAGGTGCTCAGAAAACCCTGTAAATTTAACTCAATTAAATATTCCTACGAGTATTTATCCCAAAAAAGCCTTCGTTACCAAAATTTGAGTTAAGAATGTACTAGGGTAAGTTGATTTAATTCACATTATTTTTATTCAAGGAAGCTAACCTTAAGGTATTGCCTATTCTTTACTGAACACCCTGTGTATGTTACATTTAATATCCAATGTCCAATATAAATACAGTGAGACATGTGAAACAAAAACAATTTTTCAAGTTTATCTTTTATTGATAATTATAATTGACCCACCACTGGTGATCAAAAACTTCATTATTAAAACCTGCGTCTTTATTTTTCTAATCGGAGGACTGTTTTTACATCAACATTACTGCTGTTATTACTGTGGCATAATTGATTTGATTATTACTGATAGCTAGTTCCAGCATATTAATTGAAGGGTATGAAGAAATATTTCATAGGGTGCAATAGTGAATTTAATTTTTTGTTTTACAAATTCTATTTCGGCAAACAATAATTGAAGAGTATGAAAAAATGTTTCATATGTAAATAATTGTGAATTTTATTTTTTTGTTTTATAAGTTTGGTTTCGGTAACATTTAGCGAAATTTTCGATTAGTTAAGTAAACCGGCGCATCCGCCAAACTGCATAAAACTTAACACCGCCAGTTTCGCAAGGTTAGGGTAATTTTCCCGAACATATATATCCTAAACTTTGTACCAGAAAACAGATCGTTCAGTGAGTTTCTTCTGAAACTCCAGCGCGAGTTCGGTATTACTAGATCAACATGTGAATTTCGTGGTTGTTTTTTCGGAGCCCGTTGCGGCCATAAGGCACGTGGCCGAGCAAAGGCAATATTTCTCATAAATCAATATCTGCATATGTGAGGTTGAGATGTTATTGGAAATCTGCTAAACCTGTAACATATTTATTGTTCGCTAACTTCCAAAAGTGTCATTCTATTTGCGTGTGCTGTTTAACACCGTCAATTGTGATAAAGTGCATCGTGTTAGCACACTGATAAAAATGGGTGGAAATTTCCATGTTTTGTCATGCTCTTTTTACATAATATTTACTGGAAAATTTTAATTTACATTATTATATTACGGAAAAATCAAGTGCATGTGTTTGTAAGTAATAAAAATAGGAAATTTCAGAAATAGTGTGATAATACAATGTACTACTATGGAACTATTTACTTTTACTCAATTTATTATGAAATTTCCTGTATTTCTGTTGCACAAGCGCAGAGACGTATCAACCCAACCTTCTAACCTTTAGTTGTGTTATTCAAACATATCCGATTCATTAATAAGGACTGTGCACTGGCAGCTTCTGCGAATTTAAATATTATACAATTCATAAATATCATAGAAACTGAAACGATACGTTGTTTAGATGTTTGCATTAAAACTACGCCATAACATGTGTCTCTAACATTCATTTCAAACAACATATTTAGCTTTGTGACAGTAAAAATAGTAATTGCTTTCAACAGATATTAACATTATAGTTGTAGTTACGTTAATTATAAATTTATTGTAACTAAAATTCGAGCTAAACATATTTATTTTCACACAGATATACGAATGTCTACAAATATTTGCAACCAAGCAAACCAATGAATATAACATATACTAATGTTTCAAGAATAATTATGCAGTATTTTCAGGGGAAATATTCAACATATTTTCTAATGCGAATGAAATACCTTATTACAATACATTTTTAGAAGGAAGAACAGAATAAACTTGTACAGAGAAGAATGGATAATTCACATTTTTTAGAGAATGAGTGGACAAATAATCCACTAAAAAAAAAATTGTCCTACACAGAATTTATTTTTACTCCTGACAAAGACTACTTAATGTGTATTGTATTGCATTGTATATTAATAGTGTATTTATTATTGAGTACATCTAATAATTTGTTAGTAAGAGATATCTTGCATATTATATTGACTAGCTTAAACTTGTACTTTTGTACATTTCAACAAGCAGACTTTTTTCCATGACATTAAAAGTAAGAACTTTTCCCTCTTCTCAACTTTATCTGTAACACACTCTCCATATGGCTACAAAAATAATATAATACATTTTTAAATTGGCTTCTGCATGTTATACTATTGAGCTTAAGATAAATGAAGTTGTTTGAACTGTCATATGTCATATAATTGTTAGTATAAAATACGAGTTATCTACTCAGTAAAATTACATATCTATATTTAACAATTCCAGTCTAAAAACACATTGTAAAAATCAATTCAAATTATAGTAACAGAAATGTAGTATAATAATTGTAAAATTGCATAACATAATATGGAATTTTATACAAGTTTATTTCTGTACTATTACAGTATATTTATTTCATTTACAAAATTATGATGTAGTTTTACATAACACTGGTCACAAATTGCCAACGTAGTATGTGAAATTACAGACAAACTTTCATCAGTGTAGAAAATACGTTTATTAAGCAAACCTCACTTATTTTTCAATGTTGTCATATTTTTTGGAACACCCTGTATACAAATTTTTGAGGGAAATCATTAATTTATACTATTTAAGAAGTTTTGACTTAAATCAAAAGCTGGATCAATTATTATTGTCAATTGTCATTTTGTTGGATACATATGTACAACTTTTATTTGTCAGTATTCTGTTAGTACTATTATAAATCTCAACAAATTTGGAGTTATTAAGTGACAAAAGTAAACGCTTAACATTTTTGGAGTATTTGGGAACGAATTTGTAGGTTTAAAGAAAGAAACATAGCCTTGTTCTAGCTTTATGTACTGGATGAAAAATGAGTCTTGTAATTTAGTGTAAGTTCATAAACCTATTTTCGTAGCGAGATAATTTAGTTCACTGCAAAATAATGAAATATCTGGGACAAATGGCTTTAATTTATATCTCTTATTAACATTTTAATAGCGACAGTGAAATTTAGCTAGGACCTATATAAGTACCTACCTTCTATACCCTTGCGTATGTAGGTATTCTGTTCTAATTCATTAATACATTGAAAAATCGTATTTTTTAAAGTTATTTTTGTGATTTTGTATTTATCAATGTATTTTATTTATGCAAAAGACATCAACTGTAACAAAATTAATCCTTTATTGATGGAAATATAATTGGTTTTGTTTTTTTTACACTATTTGGATCGTATCAGATTGGTTCGCCTGTAGAAGTAATATTGTTAATAAATAAATAAAAAATTATTACATTACTCTGTAAATAACTTAAATAAAAAAAATCTAGATTAGGTCGTTTTCAATGTTTTTATTATTTTAATACTCGTAAAATATTCAACATTTCATCGTTTGATTTTCGATTGTTTTGTGCAAAAAGATGAGAGTAATATTTTTCTAATTTAATATGGAGAAGCGGAGTTTGTTTGTTTATACAGGCTGCAACAAAAAATTACCATCAAAGTTGGAGGAAGTATAATAGAACAGAGTTAATAAGTGTATTTATTAACATATGCCCATAAATGCTTTGTTGAGATATTATAATATAATATAAAATTATCAAATTGGTTTGTACTACTAATTAAAAACAAAGTCAGTTTAGAAATATGTGTCAAAAAATAATAGAAAAAATCCCATTCTTTTCAGTCAGCAGCTTAATCACTAGATGTTGTCATGTATATTTTTCTAACACATAGGGTGTCTTGTCTGGCAGACGAGTGCCATTACTGAAAGTAATAAGAAAAACTCTTATGCAAGAGATGTCCAAAATACAGTTCTAAAAAGGTACAAATACAATTGTTTATAAACTGAGTAACGAACAATATACAATTATGACTAAGTAGAAGCCCCATTAACGAAATTTGTTTTTCTTTTTCAGCAGAGAAGCAAACAATAGAAATTTTCTTAAATTTCTTTCAATCTGTAATGTACGACAACATTGCAATCCGTCACTTGTTAATATCGGCGAAACTAGATCGAAACAGTTGTGTGTCGAAAATGTAAAATTCTTTGATATTGTGAATAGTTTATCATAGGCGTCGATTTTCCGGAGAAAAAAAGGGGTTTACCCTATTTTTTCAACATCGAGCTAGAATGGGAAAATTGCATGCTCTTTCCAAATATGTGCAGAAGAAACAATGTATTATGTTAATTGAAATGGCTTTGTCCTAGACAATTTTGTGAAAAAATAAGCCTAAAAGCGGTAATTAAAAATTTAGTCTGGCTACGCCCCCATAAAACGATCGCCGCCACAGCGTAGACCTATGACGTCATGGTTTAGTTCATATATGTATACGATTTCCATGCTTTCGGACAACGCAGTACAAAAAATGAAAAGAAAAATGTCGTGTAAGGCGATGAAGTCCGACGAAAGGAAGCATTGCAACATTGTTTGTTTGTGAAGGCCATTTTAATGTAAGTTTAATTGGAAATACAGGTAGGTTTAAGTTCATCGAAAAAACTATATATAATGTAAAGAATCAATTAAACTTTACTATTATACTACCAGAATGTATACAGGGCGTTTAAAAAATTAGTGGTAAATCAATTTTTTTTTCATTTATTGTATTCAGTGCTTTATTCCGTTTCCAAATAACATGTTCTGTATTTGCTCCTACCATTTACGTGATGTAGAATATTATTTGAGGCATTTATAAAATTTTACTATCTGACCAATAAATTAAATTACCTGTTTTATTCTGAAAATATAATAAAGAAATTTAATAAATAAGATTTTTTTTAAAAACGCTTAAGAAGAAATGAAACCAGTAGCAAAAAAAATATCAAAGTAATTTCTAAAAATTAATAAATGTTAAATATCATTATTCATTAAAATTAAAACAAGTAGTTTAATGTGAAATCAGATGGCATAATTTTATAAAAAACTTTAAGTAGAACCATCTATCTGATACTTACCTAACAGAATTGTCGCCGTAATTGTCACGAGCGGATGTATATTGTAAACAAAGGAATAAGTTACGTTTAACAATACCGTAAGTTCACTACATCACCACTAATAATTATGGCATTACCTACATAGTATTTACACTATGTATCTATGACCCACAAAAACGCAAAAATACAAGAAAAAAACGTCTATATTACCAATACCGTAACCTGCACCAGTATCCACGGAAACAAACCGCGCTGAACGACGTGTAACGTCACACCAATGATGTCGCGTTTTTGACCACGTGATTTTGTTTACATTCTATGGTAATTTATTATTGTTAATATCTTAACTATTATGGGATTATTGCCGCCAGACACATATTCTTACCTTTCAATATGTTTGAAAGATTAACCTGTAATTCATTTCAAACCAATATAAATTTCATACAATTTTCCCATTCCGAAATATTTTTTTATTGTCTAGTCGTAGTTAATTCTGCATTTTGTAATAAATAGTGTACAGTACACAAAATATTACCTTGTACGCTTTCGTCGGATTTTGTATAATAGCAGCAGTCACCTCGTTCGGGTTGTATCTAAATTTTAATTTCTCTGGCAACGGCTCCGCTGCAGAATTATCCCAAACATTGCAGTTCTCATAGATAATGCTCGCGTAAAACAGTTGGGCTAAACGGTAACTTTACCTGTGTCTGGTACCTCGCGGTCGAAGTCCAATTAACAGCGACAAAGATTTTAGTATGCAAATTGGTATCAGCCGTTGCCATGGGGATGGCTAACACGCTTGGCAGGTGAGGGTCCTGGCATAATTATTCCATTGTCTTCACTGATATTGTGTGATATTTATTCTCTTCATTCAGGTATTATATTAAGGGTGCGCGACGAGTACATGCCTTTAGATAATCAACTATTTCAAAGAGATAATAAAAGGGTTATAAAATCTGCAGGGGTGGCGAACCGTGTCTTTTAAAATGGAAAATGTCGGACTTATTTTGGAGATAATGAATACCTTTATTAAGGCGCATTTACATTTATATTGTTGCAATGAATTTTTAAATTCAGGTCTTGAAAGCATTAAAGCTTCTTGCTTTTTTTAATTGTTCTATTTTGAGCTCGAAATACTACCACTTGATAGTTGTAAATAATAACAAAAAATTTTTTTGCACATTTTAGTTACCCAGAATTATACATTTTTAAATTCTTTAAGTAGCTAGTAAGTATTTTATGTATTTCTCTAGACTGTCTAAGAATAATTGAACGCTGAACAACCTAGTAAACCTATTAACACAGATATCTTGATTCAAAATTTCATTTATTAGAAGGAAATGTGTTACTTTGATTGTTTAGTAAATCCAAGTAATAGTTTTATATTTAGTTTTTTTTTTGTTGTTTTTCTTAAATAGCTTACAATCAAATAATGAGGACATTTTTACCATTGACACCATTGTATTGGTGAGGTATATTTGATATTTGGATATATTAGCGTTGACGTAGGTTATTCACGCAGGTTTTCTTATCCACAGACGTTTGGTACTTGGGTGTATTAGTATATGTAACACAAATGTTTCTGTTCACATGCGAATTAATAAACTAATGTTATCGGAATATTCCGAACACAAAAAGTTTCCATGTATCATCTTGAGCTTATTTATTATATAGTGATTATTTTAAACTTTTCCTAAATGTGACACATAGATTTGCTACTGTAATGTAAAGGTATTTCAGCTAATATAAATCATTTTTCCTACAATTCCTCTTAAGGTTGTCATATGTACTTTTATTCTTTAACTTCAAAACAAAAAACAAAGTAAGTTCATTGTAAAATTCGGAAGAAAGAAGAAAAGTCCTATCCTCGGTCCTATCACTCACCATTCTTTATTCATTTTGAGGGTAATTTACACCTGAAGTGTAAATTAGTGCATTTTAGTATAGAGATTTTTTTCATATTTTTATCTTAAGGCCACCGTATTTCTCGCAGTAAAATTATTAAATTTGTGGTATTTTTAGGTACAGATAATAAAACATGTAGAATAAAAGTAATCAAAAATAAAATTATTGATATTTTATCCAACTTTACTATTTAAATTCTCTTCAAATAAAACAATAACTTTTAAAAAGTGTTTGTAACATACGCATTTTGCTAATCTAACCCCACATTTTAATAAATATTTTCACATACTTATAAACAAAAATGAATACTTTAATTATAGCTACTGATGACAAAAACCGTGACTATAGGGAAGTGTAATACGGATAGAAGAGGGTAAAATTTTAGAACAGTTTTTGATTAAATATACAGGGTGTTCCATTTAGACGAAAGAAATCATAGGCATCCCCCAAAAAATAGGTAATTTTGAATTAGGCTATCGAAAAGCAACTTTTTTGATATAATTGAAACACCTCGAAAACCATTAGAGATAGATATAGAAAATCTTGTGCAAAAGTACAAGAATTACATTATTTTATTTTAAGCACCCCCGAAAACTATAAAGCACAAAATTTTCAAAATTGAAATCGAAGTAGTTCGTGCTGTCACCGAAAGAGAGCCTGTATACCAATGCTGCCAACTTAGGGATTTTATTCCTAAATCTACAGATATTTTTACCTATTTAGGGACTAACTTCTCAAAAAGTAGTAAAATCTAGAGATTTTTAAATATTTTCAGATGCAGTGCTCCGACAAAAAAAGCATTATCTGAATATATGTAGTAAATGACAAAAAAATAAAATCGTTGAGTTCAACACTCAACGCGGTTTATATGCTGCCAACATGAAATTGTGTATCTTGTTTAAATTTTAACTGTACAAGAAAAGAGCTAAGTAGATGTTAGGCATACAACATTTTTATAAATTTAAGGAGCTATAGGCTGTCAAGAATATAGAACATTTTTATATATTTTTAGGTATTAATAATATTGTGTGAAACTAACTACTCAGTGGACAAAAGCCCCAACCTGCGTTGAATTACACCCACAATATCTACATACATATGACTTCATTGATAGGAATTGTAGGAGATTTGATTTATATTAGCTTAAAATACCTTTCTAAAACTGTACAAAAATGTTACAAAAGCTAATAATAAGGAATATATGGGTAGATATTGTGGGTGTTAATTCAACAGGTTGGGGCTTTTGTCCACTGAGTAGTTAGTTTCACACAATATTATTAATACCTAAAAATATATAAAAACTTTTACATAAAAGGTGAACATTTTTCAAGTAGGTATTGTCATATTTAATTCATTGAAAGGATGTCACTTTTTGTCATTGTCGATATTTAACTTCAAATAATTTTAATTTTTATAATAATTTTTATAGTTAGATATTTGATTCAACTTAAAGGAGACCACCTGAAGAAGCAATCCTAAAAATGCAGAAATAGGTCAGATCTCATCTATTGTGGTTGAATTTGTCGTGTTCCCACTGCCAAAAAGTGAAGTTAGATATTTATAGAGTGAGTAAATTAGATTATCTTTAGATAATTATTGAATAGAGCTTTATCTGTGGAATTGTTCATTAGCATACCTAGATGTTTGGTATCAGAGAACATACATATGACTTCATTGATAGGAATTGTAGGAGATTTGATTTATATTAGCTTAAAATACCTTTCTAAAACAGTACAAAAATATAGAACATATTATTTAGTTTTTCAGTTTAAACACAAAATCCTATTATCTTGTTATATAATAGCAGAAATGACGAGAATATATATTTTTTTATTTTATATTAGTAAGAAAAAATTATTTGAAGTGAACACGTGTTGTATTTATCAAAAGACATAATAGTTACTTTTTAATTATTTAAAAACATTCTACATAACAACATTTAAAATTAAAAAATCCATAAAAATATTTGAAACAGTCTATGGACAGAACCACAGATTTCGAACGATTTTAAAATTTGGGTAAATCTAGGGATTTTGTGCAGCAGTTCTAGTGATAATTTTTATCCAGGTATTGGCAACACTGCTGTATACCTATATCAGATCTAATGTCACCATAAATCTGAAAGCGTTCTATAAAAATTTTGTTAAAAAAAATGGCTTCATTTCTAAAGTTTTTAACTTCCTCTTATTTTCCAGATATTTTTGTAAGCCCTAATGTGGAACGTAATTTGCCGCCTGCTCTATTTTTTATTGTCAGGTCCTTGTAGTAGAATAAATAAACTAGTGAATAATACGCTCTCTAAACGCTATCTGAATATAAAAGCGGCTATTAGCTCATAACTGAATAAATGTCAGTGATAAGTTAGTGGCTTAAGTGCTTAAAACCTTCAACTTTGATTGAAGCGGCGGAATTGGGGGCAGCGGCAAAAGGTATGGCGATCGTAAAACGTGTTAATGTGTTCGGTCCCCAAGTTAACTTTGTCAAATTTACATGCGGACCTCAGGCCGGCATCGAAGAGCACCGCTACAAGTTCTTAATCAGGATCGGCCTTGTAGCTTTTCAAGTAAACATTTGACTTGACAGTCGTGCGGATTATTTATAAGTATATCTACGAACTCTTAAAAAAAATATAAATAAAACAAAATTACTTAATATTTCTTCTAGGATATATCGAAAAGTGCTAGATAAACAGCTTTTGAGTAATGGGACAGAAAGCAAGAGAACCACGCAGGATAATGGCATGAAAAGAAAAACACATAGCTACTAGATTTTTCACTTCAAAATATTACGATATAAGCCAATTTGCCTTTATAAAATGTTTATAATAAAAAAGATACAGGGTGTCAAAGTTGGAATTTAAAAAGTGATTTTTTGTAATAATTATACTGTTTTTGAATATATCATCTTCAAAAATTTGGGATTAGATGTTTTTGGATATGAGAAATGATAATCTGTTGTCTAATTCGACGTATTTCCTAGAGGGCGCCACATTCGCCATATTTGTGACGTAAATGTGAGTGTAACTTTTTTGATCCTAACCTTATAACGTTTTTTATTAAAAAATTTTTAGATATACATTGTTTTTGAGGAAAAAAGGTACACTTGTCGTTAGTCTCAAAAATTGGTCATTTTCGAGAACAATCAGCTGCATAATTCATTGTACAATACTTTAACGTAGCGGCCGCCACAAATCCCCTTGCAAATTAGATATGTTGAAGGTAATCGACAAACAATAAAATTTGCACTGGTATAAAATGGTACATAGTATTTTTCAACATGCAATCTTTTTAAAATGAAAGTCATACTGATTCTCGTAGCTGTAGCTCCAGATAATTGTCCCGAATTAGTTAATTAGATTAGATAATAAAACATGTAGAACAAAAGTAATCAAAAATAAAATTATTAATATTTTATCCAAATTTACTATTTAAATTCTCTTCAAATAAAACAATAACTTTTAAAAAGTGTTTGTAAGATACGCATTTTGCTAATCTAACCGCACATTTTAATAAATATTTTCACATACTTATAAACAAAAATGAATACTTTAATTAGCTACTTATAACAAAAACCATCACTACCTATAGGGAAGTGTAATATGGATAGAAGAGGGTAAAATTTTAGAACAGTTTTTGATTAAATATACAGGGTGTTCCATTTAGACGAAACAAATCATAGGTATCCCCCAAAAATAGGCAATTTTGAATTAGGCTATTGAAAAGCAACTTTTTTGATAGAATTTAAATACCTCGAAAACCATTAGAGATAGATATAGAAAATCTTGTGCAAAAATGCTACAAGAATGACATTATTTTATTTTAAGCACCCCCGAAAACTATAAAGCACAAAATTTTCAAAATTGAAGTCGAAGTAGTCTGTGCTGTCACCGAAAGGCAGCCTGTATACCAGTGTTGCCAACTTAGGGATTTTATTCCTAAATCTATAGATATTTTTACCTATTTAGGGAATAATTTCTCAGAAAGTAGTGAAATCTGGGGATTTTTAAATATTTAAATATTTTCAGATCCAGTGCTCCGACAAAAAAAGTATTATCTGAATATCTGTAGTAAATGATAAAAAAAATAAAATCGCTCTTGAGTTCAACACCTCCCCTTGCAAATTAGATATGTTGAAGGTAATCAACAAACAATAAAATTTGCATTGTTATAAAATTGTACATAGTATTTTTCAACATCTTTTTAAAATGAAAGTCATACTTATTCTCGTAGCTCCAGATAATCGCCCGGAATTAGTTTGTGGATAATCCGCAATGTGAAAAATTTTTTTGTCTTTTCTCTACAAATTCATAAACAGACTTTAAATTGTTAATTATCAGGTTGTAATCTATTTCGAAATCCTCGTTATTCTTGTTGCCCGGCACGTCCATTGAAATTTAATTGCCAACAAATAACACATCACACATATCTGAATATGAAAAATTGTATCCAAATTTTTCGATTTTGTAAAGTAATTAATTTTAACCAAAACTGGATAAATACCTTAGATGTAGAAATACTTATTAACTTTAATATAAATTTTATTTAATAATTGTTAAAATGTAACTTACTATTGGTGCAGCTGATTATTGAAAAACTATTATTGTTAAGATTAATGACAAGTATACCTTCACAAAAACAAGGTATATTTAAGATTTTTAAGAAAATCCGTGATATCGTTAGGGCCAAAAAAGTTACGCTCACATTTACGTCACAAATATGGCATTTTTTAAATTCCAATATTGATACCCTGCATCTTTTGCACAGTTTTGGAACAGTATAGTGATACGTCTTAAAATTAATTTGTCGTCTTGTCGGAACTGCTGATGTATTCGTAATGGAATCTACTTTAATTTTTTACATTGGTTCTTGGTTGTTTTTTTCACTTACCAATAAAGTTCTAATGAAATTTCTACTCAGAACTTCCAGTAGGTCAAAAACTGTTTGGAGTGCCATTATTATTGAAATAGATTGTATATTTATAACATGACAGCGTAACTACGTTATTAACTGGATCAAAGTTGGTCATGGATTCGCGTCTCATGTTGACGGGAAAAATTTTCTCCGAAAGTAAAAGCAATCTTTGATATGACACAGAAATATCAACAACCATTGAAGCACTGCGAACCTCGATGCGAATACTCATGTTCGTTGTGGTGTTACTCGACGAAGTTCCGGCGTAAATTCGTTACAAATGTGAACATAGCATTAGTCTACCTGTTTATTTATCTTGACAACATGGGTAGCAGAATTGAGTTGCAGAGTTTTTAAAGATAGTAGGTATATAAAAATGAAAGAAAAATATTCATTTTTGCAAACTGTACACATCTAGTAACAAGTCTTTATTCACTGTACAGAATCCTTTAAACTGATTGTTGTCCACAAGCATAGTCATACTGTACACGTACATACGTACTGTACGTTTACTCTATAAATGAAACGGAAAATGATACCATAAAAAGCAAATGTTTGAAGTAGGTGGATACTTTTAGTTAGTATTAATCGTAAATCGTAACACCTTCACGTTTTTATAGTTATTAGATATTTTATTCAATTTTGCTAAAGAAACCTGTTAGTGATTAAAAGTTTTTTTTTTAATTTTGAGTTATTGCTAATCGCACCTTTTTTATTATAACAGCTTCTGCAATTTTCCACCCCAGCAGAAATATATATTGGGGCTTGTTGGGTTTTTATCCTAGGATTAGTTCTATAGCAATACCATCAAATATTTCTATTTCAAATAAGTGACAAACTAGCCACTCCTTTGCGTAGATTAGCGACGATTACTACGCGGTAGCAAAACATCTAGCTACTGTTATACAATTTTTATTTGGCGCAGTTTCAAGTCTTCTAGCCACAGGTTTATTATTTTTAATCTCTAGTAAGCAAGAGTCAACTAAAGTCAGTTACCTACTGCAATAAGTTATCTTAGTTACCTTTAGTAGACGATGTGATAGAAAATATGTACCTTGAACATAAGAAGGTGCTCTATTGTTTTAGCAAAACACCGATATATGGTAGCAAAATCATGTTAATAAAATAATTTTATTATCCTTAGTATATGATATTGCAATACTAACAAGAAATATTGTAACGATAATGCAAATTAACTTAGCAAAACTTTTTTATTGATCGATTTCCCTCAGTGTGAATATTTTTGTTGCTGATAGTAACTAGTCGCTAGTCGCTTTGGTGTGAAACCTGCCTAAACCGTAGGTACATAGAATATATATATTTTTAATTCACGTGAGCGTTGCCAGCCGGTCCTGAGACGGTTGGGGGTTGTCCAGTAATGACCCGGTATTTACCCTCTGACTACGGCGTAGGTGTGTGTAAGTGCAGGTCACTCCTGCCAGCTATTAGTAGCTATAGCAACTACTCTTTAATTAAGTCTCCCTCGAACCGGTCGCATCTCCCCGGACATGAGTTGACCTCAAAGAACTCTCCTGTCCATACTTCGCACCTTCATGTTGCCTAACTTAATTACAACTGGAAACCAACTTTTTTCTTTCCACCTTTATTATCGCCATTATGTTCCACCTTCGCTTCGTTCGAGTTTCGCTTATTATCAATTTTACTTAATTTTCCCCAGTAATTATGTACGCCGTAGCAATAACCATCGAATTTATCCTGAGCTCGCTATTTTAATAATGACCATTATTAGATTAAGGCGTCATAGGGTCGTTTTAAAAGATTAGGAGACTCGTTTAATGGCGCGCGATGGGAACAGGTAAGGGACTACTAATCGAATTTCTTAATTTTACTAGGACGTTAAAACTTTATTAAGCCTTTAAATTTGTAATTCCCGAATATGAGATTTGCAAGTCGTCGTTAAAGCCAACTCGACGATCATTTAAAGAAATATTTCAAGGCTATTTCACCTCCGGTTTATTATAAAATAAAAAGTCACTCAATTTAATTAAAAGCGGCGCTGTACTTCTACAAGTCAAATTAAATTACACTAATTGCATCTGCATAACCTTCTTAGATCGCGTAGGTGTACGGAGAGATTTAAATTCACATATAATTGAAATATATTTTCGCTTTAGTCAAGGCCCAAAATAATAGAGAGTAATTCAGGTTATAGGGGAGACCCGGAGAACAAGACCCAATAACATATTTTCTTCTCAAAAAAGTATTTCACACTGACAACACTCTAATTGAGTTCATTACTGTCCACTAATTGTTGTATTTCATGATCTGGACGTCTATAAGCTTTTTTAATTTTGTGTCAGTAAAACTTCAGTGTATGTGTAGTAGAATGTCTGGAATGTTTTGGCACATAAAGTAACAGGTATACATCATATATATACCAAATTTGTTGTGAAGTCATCATTGTTCGAGATATGACGTCATCGAAATTTTTTTTAAATAACTACCCAATTTTGACCATGCTATTTGAAAGAGCGTGTCATTCTACATACATACATCATGAAAAATTATGGTGTTACATAACAAAAATTTCAAGAAAACAATGATTGAAGATTTTAAAATTTAATTTTCACAATACTGTCCACCTCCTCATTATGCAACACCTGTCCGTGCTTATTTAGGGAAGGGGGCCGATTGAGTGGCCAGCCAGATCGCCTGATTTGACACCCCTAGATTTTTTCTTGTGGGTACACCGGTTAATTTAGAAGATTTAAAAGCAAGAATTCGTCACGAGATACATCGTATACCTCCTGAAGTTATTGATAATGTCCAAAAAGAATATATTAATCGTCTTGACTACTGGCAGGCAGCCAACGGTGCACAATTTGAACATTTAATTTAGTCGATTTTTCATTATCATTTTCAGTATTGTGAAAATTTAATTTTAAAATCTTCAAACATTATTTTCTTGAAATTTTTGTAACACCATAATTTTTCATGATGTATGTATGAAGAATGACACGCTCTCTCAAATGCCATGGTCAAAATTGGGAGTTGCTATTTAAAAAAATTGTCGATGACGTGATATCTCGAATAACGATGACGTCACAAATGTGGGTCGTATGTAAAAAGTGCCTTTTTTAAAAACAAAATCGACGTGCCAGGGGATTTTTTCGAAAACTTCTCAATTTCAAAAATAATAAATTTATTCGTTACTTTTCGAAAGCACTGTATGATTTCATAGCAATTTAAATGTTAATCAGTATTAACAACGTAAAAATATAAAGAAATTGAGCTGGGCTATTATTATGCTAGGTATTCAACTCTTTCTAAATTTAGAAAATAAATTTTAAAGTTTTTAAAAATCATGTCAAAAGTCAAAATTATCGTTCATTTAAACAAATATTAGTTAATAAATAGTGAAAAATGAAATTGGAAACTTAACGATAATGGCGATCCTTAAAAGTGAGAGAGGTACTGTGTAAATGTACTGTTACATAAAAATTTCAAACTTTTAAATGAACACTCGTAAGAGCAGAAATTATATGAAGTATTGATTATAGTTAACCTCATCTATTCACTTGCGAATATTTTATATCAAGACTCGGGACTCGGACTGTCTGAGCTCCTAAATGTACGTTTTGTTTTTCGCCTACATCTAAACCTTTAAAGTGTTACAACAATATTGTAAAATTAGTTACCTGTTATAAAATGTAATGCGGTGTTAATGTTACTAAGTATTTAGATGTATAATTACTTTACAATTTTTTATGACCTACCCTGAAAGTATTTAATGCAGACAGAACACTAATTAAGTTGTGGGTAATGTATTCTTGCGAGGTCTGGAGAACAGTCTGTTAATTAAGTGACTATGTATTATGTGCAGGTAGTGTATGGTAAGTGTGTAATGCACAATATATCAAAATACCCAACATTTGCTAAGGACAGGTACAAGCATTTGGCAAGAGGATTAGTCTTAAAATAATATGGGTTTTACCTGTTGGTTTCATATTTTATTTATATTATTTTCGGAACGCAATTAGTTGCTAAAAATTAGAATTAGAGAAGAATTATATACAACACAAGTGTAACGTTACTACCACTATAGTCTGTTTAGAAATGAAAGAAAGTAATAAAAGCTTATTATGTATGCAAGTCGTAAATAAATGTAGTACTGGTGCTTATATTCAATATTTTTATATTATGTATTATCGGGATAGGTGAGGTGTACTTTTAAAAAAACATTGTGTGATCGAACCGTACTAAATTGTAGCAGGTAGCTAAAATTTATTCCCTGACAATCCGTTTTTGTCTATGCCGCTTCAATTTCTCGGTCCATTTCTCTTATAAGTAAACAATATAAAAACAGCATTTCAAAACATGAGGCTACTTTAACCATCATAACCGGGTTAAGAGGGTTTTTAGTAATTCAAATAAAATTATTCAATATTATTATCAAAATATTTATTTAAATTTAATGAATAGACTTTTATTCCACACAAAAATATATGTATTTTGAAAATTCAAATTATGGTGAGTAAATGTAGTGTTGTATAAATGTGTACATTTCACAATAAAGAAAATAAAAAAGTAGGTATATTAAAATTCATCCTTCGAATATTCTGATGAATTATCTTCGTCTCCTAGATTGATAACAATAGGTTCCACAGTAATGTCAATTAAATTATCGAGTTCCCACATTTTCTCCTCTTCTTTTTGTACATGATGAATACATATTTGCCAGTTATCTGCAGTTACTCGTTCCAAGGAATTTTTTAACAAAATTTTCACGTCACTTAATTTAAACGTCGTATTATTTCGCGCTACATCTCCTTTTACCTGCTCCCATACTAATTCGATTGAGTTAAGTTCACAGTGATAAGGTGGTAACCGTAGTACCATTATTTGGCGATTTGTTGCCATTTCTTCGATAACATATTTTTTCTGATCTTTATTAAGATTGACAAGTGTCAAAGGTTCCTTTTTCACCATATTTGTTTCAAAAGAAATGTTTTTTCCGAATAACCAAGCAGCTTTCCTCCAAGCAGTCTTTGGCGTCCGCTCGGTCTGCCGTGAATGGTAACTGGCATTATCCATGACCATTACAGTCCCCGGAGGCATAAGATCCAACATTTGTGTAAAATACTCTTCGAAAACATCTGCGTTCATGTCTTCGTGATAGTCACCTGTATTTTTAGATTCAAATAAAAGTAAACCATTTTCAAAACCACTGGCACTACCTATATGTGTCACTATTAATCTTCGCTCTTTACCTGAAGGTGCCTTGAACCCTGTTGAAAGTCCATCCAAAAATGCTTGTCGAAAACTTTTTACATTTTTATATTGCCATACTTTTGTTACAGTATATCCCTCGCTGACCCAAGTTTCGTCTAGATAATAAATATACCTCCCTTCGTCACGGAATTTTCTTCGCCAACAAATAAATTTCATCTTCAACTTTCGTAAGATGGCCCATAATTTGCTTCTACTGATTTTTGGCAAATCGTTGTCCTCTGAAAGTTCACTTAAAATTTTGTTTAGCGTTGGTATTTTTTTTTTAAATAAAATGAGTGTACTTTTCTGCGAATGACATTTTTGAAGAAATCATCTATAACGACTTTTGACCTACCTGTAGATGATTTTGGGGGATTTACAGTAACTAGTTCATTTTTTGTTTCCTTTAAGAGTCTGTATATAGTCGATTTTCCAATCCCTGTCATTTTGAAACACTTTTCCACTATGTCGTCAACACTGTTGGTAGGATTTTGATGTTTCAATGCATTAAATACATTTAATATAATAATCTTTTCATTCTGAGACAGCGCACATCTTTTCTCGCGTTTAGCAGGTACGTAATCTGATAAGCTCGACATTTTACCCAAACAATATTATATCTACTGGCACAATAGTCACTAAACACAAGTCGAATTTTACTTTCCGTAATTTTCTACGTGAAATATCATAAAATGCAATATTTACTAGTTCTATAAATTTATTTAGTTCAGTTTCAGATCCTAGAGATTTTTAATGAGATTTAGCATGCACCCAAATATTTAAATCCACTTTTCTCGAAAACTGTTCGAATTTCAACAAGAGTAATGTCTTTTTAAATGTTTATATAGATTTTTCATTTTATTTTAGGATCTAGGAAACGCAGTCAAATTTGTGGTACTACTTTTAGAATCACCTCGTATAATAATGTTAATAGGATAACAGTTATTCATATCCAATGCTCAAAAAATCTTCAATTTAATTTTTTTTTTTTGTAACGTGTGTGTTTATTTTAATAGCATACTAGATATAAAATTCGTATTGTAAGTTGTAATAATTATACTATAATTTTTGTTTGTCTTGTCAAAAAATTTCCAATTTCAATTTTTTTTTGTAACGTGTGTGTTTATTTTATTAGCATAGATATAAAATTTGTATTGTAAATTATAATTATACTATAATTTTTGTTTGTCAAACCCTGTAATTTGATTTGCTGTAATATTTTGAAGATTCTCATAAAAAATTACGATACTGAATGAACAATTCTTAATTTGTTACCAACTTTTAAGCAAATTTATTACTCTCATTCATTGCAAGCTTTCCTAGGACCTAGATTCAATATGGATTTAGGTCCACAAAGGATTGTTTCAGTTTTACCTTTAGACTGTTTGGGAGCGTCTGGCCCCTTGCTATTGACCTACTCAACTATGAAATAGGCGCGATGTGGGTCACTGTCAGCATTTAATTTTAGTTGGATTTGGACAGGTAACATTCCTGCCGGGATTGAATTTTGCTACACACGTGCCGACGAACACATGATGTATGAAAATGTGACAGGCCGGAGGAAGGAGTAGGTCGAGGAGTAGGTGTTTGGAAACACGTGCAGATGGTCTTAATGAAAATTTGAGGACGGCAGCGTAAATGGGTCTGAAGCGGCGCGGCGCCTGCTACTGTTCTGGTCAGTTATAACGAAATACGTGCACAGGTGCCGAGGATTCGGTTTCTAGGCCTAAGATCGGAGATGGAGTATTTTAGGAGAATCATTTACCATTAAATTAGATTTTTTTTGTAGAATTTTCTAGACCTAGTATTCAAAATAATAGTAATAAATAATAAATAAAGTAGAATATAATATTAAAAATGAATTTAATAAATTTCACCCAACTGCAATTCACTACGGATATAGAAAATAATAAAAAATAAATTTTCTTAACGATCGGATACGATAAAGATGGAATTTTAAAAACAAATTGGTTTACAAAATCGGTCTGGTCCAGAAGGTATCTAAATTTTAATTCTGTTTCCCCATCATGAAAAAGTGTTGTAAATAATCTAACTGACAATACTGTAAAAAAATTAAAAATATTCCAAAAATAAATAATTATCCTAAAAGGTTTTATAATCCCATTATCAAAAATAGGATTCGCAATATTTACAATGGTAACAATAATAGTAATAATAAAAAATATATATTTCTCTACCTTATATCCCTTCATTATCAGAAAATATAAAGAGGATTTTGCAAAAATATGACATAAATGTTGCTTATAGACCGTATAAAACAACTAACAGATTTTTTTACAAATTTGAAACCTTCTATTTCTAAAATTTTTTGTTTAAATGTTGTTTATAAAATTAACTGCAATAATTGTAATGGAACTATAGGACAAACTAAACAGAATATAATATTTCAACAACTAATATCAATTCCACTGCTCTTTCTAAATATGTAATAGAAAATAATCATAAAATTCTTAACCATGAAAGTAAACTTACAAAAAAAATCTATTCTCGAAATGATACAAATAAATAAATATTAATGCTATCAACAATAATTCTGATATTGATAGTTTATCATATGTATATTTTGACGTAATAAGTAATTAATTTGTGTTTGCAGGTTCTTACACTTCCTATATATATATATATACATACATATTTATAAGTGTAAGAACCTGCAAACTGAAATTAATTACTTTACGTCAAAATATGTTTAAAAGAGTTTTTTCATTCTTACTGTATATTTATATGTACTTACTGTATATATATATATATATATATATATATATATATATATATATATATAGTATATATATATACATATACATATACATATATATATATATAAGTGTAAGAACCTGCAAACAGAAATTAATTACTTATTACGTCAAAATATGTTTAAAAGAGTTTTTTCATTCTTACTGTATATTTCTTTTTGAATTTTTTATAACAATTTTTTTTTTCAACATTCCTAATTATTTTGCTCGTCTTTGGTATCTAATATTAATTGACAAATATAAATCTTTCTGCTTAGAACTTTGTTGTAAAATTTCAGTTAAAAACATTAATCATTACAATTCTATATGGAAATAAACTTCTATCCTTTGAAGGTTTATAATTCAAAAATTATACTTTATTTTTCTATATATGAAATTTTAATTCCCTGGAAAATATGAGTACGAATGCTCATGGTACGTATTTTGTAACATTTTTTTAAAATTATTTTCTCTTGTTTTGTGATGTTTAGTACTAAGGAGTTTTTTGGAAGATGGGTATTAATAAAAAACGTAAACGTACGTAAAAACAAATATATTTGTTTCAATTTAAATTGACCTATAATCCCAGGATATTATTACTATATAGATATATTAAATTGGAAAAAGAGTTCCGGCAGTATGGGGTTGCACCCTGAGAGGTTATTATTTAGTTGTCGTTGCAGACAGTACTGTAACGTCCTTGTTTATTAAAAGGGAGCAAACAACTTTATATAGGGTTAACTATGACTAAGTACATAAATGTTACCCATACTCTCAGGGAGGCTTACGAGACAATAAAAAAAATATTTCGGAATTCTAGATCGATGTTTAAAAAATGGGGTAAAACCCTCTTTTCCCCCAAAAAAATTGCTTAAATGGTAAATGGCTTAGCTCTGTTGTCAAATGTAGAAACGACAAAAATATTTATTACCTAAGTACTTGATACATAAGAGTTAATCAAGTTAGATGCAGTATTTGGCATTCATTCTTCATTCTTTCGTTACACACTATCAAAACTACATTTTAGAATTATCCAGTAACAGAATACACAGTTCGTAAAATAAAATACCCCTGTATTCAAGGAAAATTGAAATTTAATGGAAATAATACCTACTAATAGAAAACTTGGAATGCACTCGCGGCAGTCTTTAATTATAAAATCTTTTATGATTGCTATAGTTCCGTTGCGCTCTCGACTCTAGAAAAACAAACAGCACATAGCTATATAAATTCTTTTATTTAATTACTTTAAAAACGTTTAAAACTAAAAATGAGTCACTAAAACTCTGCCATAACCTAGAATTTTGCATTGCTAGTTGCATATTCTCCAAACATCAAAGAACACTGGTTACACTTTAGAATATATTCTAATGATCAAAGAAAGGATTTTTAAAGGACACTGTAAACATTTCGGGATGTCATCGTTTAAAATGGTACTAATAATTATTGTATGCAGATATCGTCGATTATTGTTAATATTGTTACTAAGATTAGTATTAACAGAATTTAATTCCCCAATAACACAAGAAGTTTAAAAATTTATTGACCTGAGGAACACCTTGCACTAGTGGCCTAATATATGGAGACTGCATTAGAATCTATCAAAAATAAAATATCTATACGGTGATTAGTTTGAAATAATTTTTCAGTAGTTGCTCTTCGAAAATTTAATTTTTCATGTATTTATTGTGTATTTACAAATATGTATTCAAATACTTAGGTGATGCATAAGCTGCTGATGGGAAGTGTGACAAGTGCATATTATCGTGTAGCAGCGTTATACCAAAAACGATTTCCGAGTAGACGAAATATTATGCTGAATTTTTCTGTTTTTTTTTTGCTACCTTTTGTAGTGGAGGAAATCTACCTGGTTATGTGTGCCAAGTACCTCGCTTTAAACAAAAAGAGTTTAAGAAAAGGAGAGTTCCCCAGCAAGCATTCAGCAAGTACAAAAATCTTTGAAATTACAAGTTTTAATGTAAACAAGTAAGAAAAGAGAAAATGTTTTAACATTGTAGAAATTTCTCCAAATATCAATCCTGGAAATAAATATCAGTAAGGTAAGTGCTACTTCCCTGTACTGCCTTATCGTGTTTCTCATTAATCATTAAATAATAATCGTCTATATTTTGTAGATGCGGTACCCTGGTGCTAACCTTTGCCTTACGGAATGTATCTAAGCTGGCGGCAGAAGGCCAGAGTCGGCGATAAATAACGGTTTAATATAGTTTCAGAAATTGTTTTTTCGCTTTATCGGGGCTATAGGATGGGTGCGGCAAAAACTCTTGTGCAATGAACGAGGAATGGGCTGGCGCGTTGTCGTGGTGCAAGATTCATCCGTTTTCGGCGAGTTCGGGTCGCACACGGAAAACGCGGGCCCGCAGCCATTCCAGGATGCCAACATAGAACCAGGGCATAAGTAGACCAGCAATTTCACTCCGTTGTCGGCACTTTGAACTGCCTTCAGTTTTCTGCGGTGACCTCGAAATGTGAGTGCGATAGCGCATCCGATGGAATTTACAGAATCGGTGATCAGGACCGGAATAAGAATTTTTTATTTGCGCGCAAAGCGTAGTCATTTATTCCACATGAAACGTTTACGTTATATCTATCCACATTATGTAATAATTAATTATGCAGTTATGAATAGGTAATTCAACATGTAATATATACTATCATTTACTGCTACTAACATACACTGTGAAAATTTATGGATTTACTTCTTTAAGAAACAAGAGTAAAATATATATTGCATCACAAAACATTTTTATTTATTTACTTACTTTTTTTGTTATTAGTTATAATAATATTTTTTTTAATTTAAAATTTGGTGGAAAAATAATTAATTATGATTTTTTTTTGTCTTAAATGATCTACGTAAGCCAAAAGAGAAATATTTTTCAGAATACAAAAATTATGTTTACTTAAATTTATTTTTAATTTTAAGTCAAAATTCGTCCCTTTGGAGCTTTGCAAATGAATGTGCTTCCAGGTGGGACTTTATTGCTCTCTTCTACAAAAACCCAGACCATTTATACTCCATTCTTCACTCATATGATAAAGTTTTTTAAATTTATTTTTAGTTTAAGGCTAAAATAAAACTCTTTGATAAAATATACCCCTTGAGAGCCTTACAAATGAATGTGCTTCCAGGTGGGACTTGCTCTATTCTACTGACAATTTTAAGATGATACTCCATTTTGTTCGTTCATATGATAACGTTTTTTAAATTTATTTTTAATATGAGGCTAAAATGTACCCCTTGAGAGCCTTGCAAATGAATGTACTTCCAGGTAGGATTTTATTGCTCCATTCTACAACTACGCTGACAATTTTTAGGTGATACTCTTTTGTTCACCCATATGATAACATTTTTTTATATTTATTTTTAATTTCAAGTCAAAATTCGCCGGTTTGGAGCCTTGCAAATGAATGTGCTGCCAGGTGGGACGTTATTGATTTATTCTACAACTACACAGACAATTTTAAGTTGATACTTCATATTCTTCAGTCATATGATAACGTTTTTTAAATTTATTTTTAATTTAAGTCTAAAATACACCCCTTGAGAGCCTTGCAAATAAATGTGCTTCCACGTGGGACTTTATTGCTCTATTTTACCACTACCCTGACATTTTCTTCACTCATATGATAACGTTTTTTAACTGAAAAATGTTAAGTTGAAGATAAAGAGAGATTGCAGTGAAATGTAAATTTGGAAAAAAATAGTACCTAAATATTTATATATTTTATTATTTTGTTTTGAGACTTACTCTCATTATAGTGACTACAAGAAATATGATCATATAATAATTTGAAGATGAGCCCCGTCTTGTGCAGGAAACGTAGGAACGGCCTCTTTGCGTAATTTATTGCGCGAATCGTTAGAAAACATTGTTTTCAAAATGTATTTGACATAGTTTATACGAGCTATTACTAATCCTGAGCAGCTTTTCTAATAAATCTTCTCTATTAGAAGCCACTGCACAAAATTTTGTTCTAAAATAAAAATTTGTATTTGTCAAAAATATAAATATGTATATTTTAAACTTCACTTATTTATATTCCAATGTTTTACTTAAGAAATAAGTTAATCGGTAAGGCAATAGCAGTAAAATATAATTTATAGTTTTTACAGTATATTATAAATCACTTACTTATTTATGTCTTTAGGAAATTTACAGAAACTTAAATTACTTAGATGATGTGTTTAAACATCTAACTGTTGCGCAGCGACTTGTTCCTCGATTCAGACTCAAAATATTGCTTTAATACGGCTCTGTATAACCGATGTTCACACTCCCAGAGTTGGATGTAAACTGAGGTGTCTGCAGTCTGAAATGGATGCGCGAGCTGTTATGCGCGATTTATGATTTCGACCCAAGTGATTCTATTGGTCTCCCTATACTGTGATAGAACTGTCCAGTCACTGTCTGGCCGGCAGGAACATATTCACGATGAATGATGCCATGGTTATCGAAAAAAACGATCAACATTGCCTTCAGTCGTGACTTGGACATCCCCGCTTTCGTTGGCAGCTCTCCACCCTTTTTCACCCACTGCTGACTTTGTTTGCGGATCTCGTGTTCATATTCAAATATCTCTCATATCCAGTCTCATCTCCAGTGACTACCCGACTCATCCAGTCTCTACCGTCGCTCCTTATGCGGGTTTTCGCCAGATTTCACACTAAAAATTGAATCACAACACGTTGCTTGTAATTTGAGTCACTCATTTTCACGACGCCACTAAAGAGACACTTCCCAAAAATATATATATATATAACATAAACCGAACATGCTATCGACTTCAGCCTTGGACTGAAACTAAAAGGAAGGTCCCCCCCTCTCTAGAAAAACGTTGGCGAACGATGCAGTGTTGCCAGTTTCCGAGTTATAACTAAATTCCCGGAACTTAATTGCAACACCTCGTATACTTTGAAAACGTATGCGTAGTTATAATCGAAAAAACTAGTGCTTCAAGATAAAAATCGCCACAAAGAAAAAATTTTCGTGTTTTTTTGATTTTTTTAACAATGTTGGGTTAAACGCTCGAGGTCGAAAACTTGGATTATTCACCAGGCCAACATCATAAACAGCTCAGCAAAAAATCAGAACTACCAGATCTGACGCAAGGTCTGACGTATATGGTTACCGGACTATTATATTCCCCACCTTTAATCCTCTTTTTCATCTAATTCAGTAATAAGTCAACTCCCAAGCTCCTCTCGTGAAATTCCCAGGTAACCTGTCCCACAAATTCATGCATTATGCATTACATGTTTTCCTTATTTACATTTATACGAAAACAGTCACCTACATAATTTTCAAAGACCCGCAGCATCCACTAAAAAGTTTGTATCTCGTAAAAAGTGTAAGAAAATTATTTTATAACTTTCTTGGTGGAACAAATTTATGATGGAAGCGAAATGTAGATTATACCCTGCAGATATAAAATTAAAATTTCGATTGTGCTTATAAATTTGTTGGTTGAGTTTCTCTTTAACGACCAAGAGAAGGTGTAACAAATCGCCCCACAAGCGTTCTATTGAGCGTATAATTGTGATTATAAATACGGTAGGAATAATAAATAACATATCAAGAAGTGTAAAGGATTGTAAAACATTTTGATTCATTGCTTTTACAAGGTAATCGATTGATAAACATCTCTGGTGATAAAATTTTGAGTTATGTCTAGTTCAAAGGTGTTAGCAATTGTTGCATTAATATAAATTCGGATTCAGATTGTACACTGAAAAAACAATGTTATATATACAGGCTGTAACAAAAAAGCAGGTCAGCAAATTAAGTGCGCATTTTTGACACAAAATATGATAATTTAACTCCATACTTACCTATGTACAAAGATGCATCACTTAAAGGATACAGAGTGTTGAACTTTTAATATCGCTTTTTCACAATAACTGGCAATATTTTACGTATCAATTTAAAATTTCATAGATTTCTTGTGGTTGACTAAATCCTTAATGTTATTATTGTATTCGACGCATAAAAAACAAATGCCGAAACTATGAGAAAGGGGATACTCATTTCTTTTGACGTATGCCCACGGACCGTGTTCTAAAATCGTGGTCATTTATAATATTTTACCACTCTTTATAATTTTTACCACTCTTTATAATTTTTACCACTCTTTATAATTTTTACCACTCTTTATAATTTTTCGAGATAAATTCGATTTTTAAACGTCATGCAACGTTAGAAATATTCCCAGAGAAACGATTTGAAATTTCAATTTAAAAAGAGACAATTTGCATATAATTTACCAAGGTTTTAAATGTCCTAACTAATTTTATGTGTCTCTGAACAGACTAACACTTTTTACGAAGACATATTTTATTACCTGTATAATTTGGTTTACTAAGAAAAATGAAAATAGATAAAGATTAGCTAAACACATTTATACACTGCCCATTATACAGTTGTGTCTCTTCCATCTGTCGATTTGGGAAAAATATTTTTTAGTTAAAAAGTATTTGAAATAACGTGAAAAAGTTATTTAATCAACTGAATGAAAGTATGCAAATGATGTTAACAAATTTAGGAAAACCATTGATTTTTTCTAATTATAGAAGACCGTTTATACATTGTTAAGACAAGTGGATATACGTAGCAATTGTTGTACATCAAGAATTGACAATAATCAACAACAACATCCTGTATCTTTTAAGGGAGCTATAGGTAGATAGAAATAGGATTAAATCGTCACATTTTTGGCCAAAAGTATACAGTTAACGGGATGATCTGCTTGTTTTGTTACGCTGTATAATACAACATATACAGACTGCTGTGTAAATACAGTTTTCTGATGATCTTTTAATAGAAAAGTCTTATACGAAAAAATTCTTCTTTAACTTTATTTATAAATTAAAGTTTTTATTCAACGAAAATGAACGCCGACCCTGTGTTATTTATTGAATATCTCGGTCACGTTTTTATTCAACCTAATTTAGGTCAGTATCTATAATCTAATACTAAAAGAAGGTTATCTACATACATTGTCAGAAAATACCTGTGCAATCAGCTGATCTTGCAGGTATATCATTATTAATTTAGATCAGTATTCACATTTTTAAATCGCTGTGTACAGGACCGTCCTAGTGACAATTTATCCATGCTTAATTTAAATTTTATTTAAATGAAAAAAAAAAAGAAAAACGTAATGATAAAACTTTTTCGTATAAGACTTTTTTAACCAATATATGGTCAAAAAGTTGTCTTATAATTATTGTTATGCATCCTGTATTAATCATATCTATTAATTACATACATAATTTGTGAAATGTATTCGTAGTTAGAAGATAACGAAACAATTATCCATATTTTAATAAAAAAAATATTTATAAAATGACAACTTACATGAATTATTTATTATTCCTACTTTATAAAATGAGTTGTTATGTTTAGAAAAAAATATGTGCTCTTCCTGGATATAGCATATGTAATTATGTATATCCAATACCAGAAACAATCATTTGCACCATGTCATTCCATTCTTTTCATATTATCTATAACATTACAACTACAACATAATAATCTAATGTGTAAAGGAAGCAACAAACAAGCAATTTTATTTAACTTCTCTAAACGTTCCCATCCATAGTACACTGGTAAATTGTAATATTAGTTAGTTATGTTGTAAGATACATAGGTAGATACACTAGAAAAACAGATTTATATACATTTGTCAAGAGCTTTGAGAATATCATTTGTAAAGAACGCATGACCGTTGATGAAGTACATTAGTAAAATGATGTAAAGTAATAAGTAAGCACTGTCTTTTATAAATTAATTACAAAATTAAATTAAAAGTTTGTGTTCTGTTCATTTGAGCAAACAAATAAATGAATATCGGATAATTACAATAAATCACTTTTTCCAGTGTAGTCGGCGGCGGCTGCATGTATTTAATGCGCCCGAAGTGTACGGTGGAGTTGCCAACGACATATCAGCTCATTGCACCTTGTCGCAAATGGACTTGCTACCGCTTCTGCAGCTACTACATGACTCAATAACTTCTTTAAAATGTAAATTACTACCCATCCCGCTTCCTTTTGCCGTTCGCCGTGGCACTTTTTCCCCGATATGCGCGAGTTATTTGTTAGTTAACGAAAATCATTGTTTCCGATGTTAAGGTAAATGCAGTCGTAGGTACAGAAAAAACTTTTCTGAATTTGTCTGAATTTACACAAATTTATATGTAAAAAGTATGTATACGTGTGGAGAGGTATAAATCCACTTTATTTTTAAATTACAGATTAGAACAGTGGCGTAGCCACGGGGGGGGGGGGGGTGTCAGAACCCCGCCCCATGGGTTGGGTTGGTTGGGTCATATAGGTAATGTCTCACTACAAACCTGAATTCACTATTCGCCAAGATTTAGCAGCGCGGTCAGTGAACTAGATCTCCTACGGCAACCTTACATTAACAACCTTACATTTTTCTCATTTTTGTAACAAATATTATTCGTACCTGTTTATTATTTATATGTTTATGATGAGATTGTTTTTCTATTTACTTTTTATTGTTTCAGTTTATTAAAAATTATTAATTTTTTTATTAAAAAAATCAAGTCTGAAATACTGTTCACTGAACCCCCCCCCATGTCGAATTTCTGGCTACGCCACTGAGAAGGCATATGGTAGATATGAAATTATTATAAATGTTTTCGGATCTAAAAATGGCAGTAGAATTTCATTTGTCTTTCCTTTATTAAAAAATTCTACTTGATTTAAAATTATGTGTCTGTATATACAGGGTATCCGAAAACTAAACAAGGACAGCAAATTGTATCGATTTGACATAAATCGTCTCATCCAAAAATACTTTCTAATCTTCGATTTTATAATTCAGATCACTGTTTATCTAGAAGGATCAAACTTAGGTTATGTGTTAACTCTTATAGTTACAGGTTTTTAATGTAAAAATGATTTTTTTATTGTAACGATAATGCTCACATTTGGGAGGGTCAACTGATATGTCTAATTATATATTTTTTTTGACTTTTTGGTATTTTTAATACGAAATTCGGAAACGAGTATTCTAAACTAGAATTGTGCCACTTTTTCCAGACACCCTGTATAAGCAACTAAATTATTTGTCTGTATGTATTCGTGTACAAGCATATTATACTCATAATTTCGAGATATAAGCTGTTCAAGAGATTTAGATATTAAATTATTTATATGACCATCAAACAACATATTTACTATCGAAAGTCACTCCTAGGTCTTTCACTTCACTACTACGATTTAAAATTGAATGGTTAATATTATAATAATAATAAATAACGGGTTGCTTATTTATAGTGAAAGTGATTGCGTGACATTTATTGATATTAATAAATAAATAATTGTTTTTACAAAAAACATCAAAAGCAGTCAGATTATTTTGAAGGTTTAAACAATCTGCAGAATCTCGAATTGCTAAGAATAATTTAAAATCAGCGGCATATCTTAAAAAGCTACAGTAATTTAGAAATTCCTTTATTTTATTATTATAAATTTTAAACATTAAAGGTCCCAAGTGAGATCCCTGTGGTGTTTCTGATGGAATTATGGTGGATTTAGACAATAAACCATTAATTTCCACGAATTGCAACCTGTCGGTTAGATATGACTTTATTCATCTTAACAAGGTGCCACCCACACCAACCTCAGCCAAGCCTATTGATCAAGATTCCATAATCGATCTTGCCGAAATCCGTGAAGATGGCATTTGATTGTCTAAATAGTCTAGAATAAATTTCGAGATAAATTGAGAATATAACATAAGGTTAGTTTCAACTGTTTTATTCTATTCTATGCTGGCCTAATTTGAGATTTAACTAATGAATAAATGTTATCATAAACAAATGTTTCAAAAAGTGTTGAAAGGCAATTGTTTCTTGTATTTTTGTGACATTTATGGGTCATAGATACATAGTGTAAATACTGTGTAGGTAAAGCCATAATTATTAGTGGTGATGTGGTCCATTTAACACAATAACACTTAATATCACAAATGACAAATTAACTCTTCTAAACGTATGTACTGCCAAAGTTTACTGAATATCACTCTGTGTCGGCACTTTGATGTTTTGAGATTAAAGCCGCAAAACGCCACTGTGCCACTCAAATTACTGTACACCCCTTAGAGTTGGTCCGTTTTAGGTGATTTTTTTTTATAATGTTCGTCATAAAATTCCCTATCGATCCCTCTTTCTCAATTTTCGCTTTGGGTCTTCATTTTCGCGGAATTTGGCTCCAAAAATGGGTTTGCATGGAAAAAACTAGATTTTTGGCACAAAAATGACCCTACGGAACATGAGATCCAGATTTTTCCGGACTTTTTTATGGGAGGATGCTCGTCTTGGAAAGATACAAGACTGTCCACTTAGATTTTGGGGAGAAATTTTCTGTTGCCCTTAAAATGGCCACAATCATCCAAAAATTTTCACATATCAGAATTCGTTCTACTGAAAACTGGAAAAGTATTGGAAAAAATCTCATCTCACAAAAATTATTTGTACACATTCGAGGAATCTGCAAAAATTTTTCCAGAATTTTTGGACTCATTTTTGGACATTCATCAAAATGGCCACATACAGATTTTCCGAATTTTCCCGTAAATGATTGATTTTTCCTGGAACTGTTCGGATGGAAAGTCTTCAGCATCTACTGGATGCTTTAAACTTTCGAGATCATAAGATTTTCTGTGGATCATTCTTTTTTTGGTCATTTTGATCCAAAATCCACAAATGTTCAAAAATACTGGGAAATCATCTGGCATTCCTGAAACGTTTAAATATTTTGGCTGTCCAAACAAATTTTCAAAAAGCTCAGTCATTTGAAGGGTTATTGTTATATATTTTATAAATACCTTGTATATAAATTAATGTAGAATAGTGCATGTTTTTCTAGAACAGATATTGTTTTTGTATATTTTATTTATTTATTTTTTTTTTGGTACAGCGCTCGATATAAAAAAGCAAATTTCGTTGTTTTATGTTATCTCTGTGTGTTGGGAAGAAAATAATCAAATCAATCATTTATAATTAACAGTGAACTATTGTATCCAAAATGGCCACTTTTATCAAAAAATTGAATTCCCAAAAACATGTTCAAAATCATTTTGTATGGAACCTTTCTGACCTTTTTCAGAATTACGGGAAAATTCGGAAAATATGTATGTGGCCATTTTGCTGAATGTCCAAAAATGTGTCCAAAAATTCTGGAAAAATGTTTGCGGATTCCTCAAATGTGTACAAATAATTTTTGTGAGATGAAATTTTTTTCCAATCTTTCCCAGTTTTAAGTAGAGCGATTTCTGATATGTGAAAATTTTTGGATGATTGTAGCCATTTTAAGGGCAACGGAAAATTTCTTCCCGAAATCTAAGTGGACAGTCTTGTAGGGCTTTCCAAAACGAGCATTCCTCCATAAAAAAGTCCGGAAAAATCTCAATCTCGTGTTCCGTAGGGTTATATTTGGGCGAAAAATCTAGTTTTTTCCATGCAAACCCATTTTTGGAATCAAATTCCGCGAAAATGAAGACCCAAAGCGAAAATTGAGAAAGACGGATCGATAGGGAATTTTATGACGAACATTCTAAAAAAAATGACCTCAAACGGCCCAAGCCTAAGGGGTGTACAGTAATTTGCGCCGCACGTAAATACTGTCGCAAAAAATGACCAAGTACGAGGGACTTAAAAATGTAGTTTCTTTCCAATTGGGAAATATTTATATACGAGGGAAATTCCAAAAGTGTGATATAAGGCTGCTTATTGTACAAATAAAATATTTATAATGTAATAAATATAAATATTATAAAAGGATTATAGGTAGGTAAATGTATAAAGTTTTGTTTGTTAATCTTGAAAGTCGTATATATTCAGTCGTAAATTTTAAAATAAAATATATACGTACTCTACTATATATAAAATAATGTAGCCATGAGGAAAATTAGCAATAAAATGTTTATTAAAAAAAATTACTCAAATGAAAACCCAATGTATAAGTATGTCCAAGTCATTTTTTAGTACTTAATATTATTTGGATATTTCTATACGTATATTAATTAATTTCAGACAAATTATTTTGATCTATTTAAAGATGTTACATACCATTTTTATTATATACTGTTTGTGCACAGGTGTGATACCTGTTAGAATCGGTATACCAGTTTGAACTTCAGTATCTTGAAATTTTGGCGCCAAAATAGTTTTGGTATTATCAGAAACTCTGCTTGAACCAAAAATGCTTGAGTGTAAAATTTACATGGCACAATTAAGTACCTACTTACATAATTATTGCATATTATACTTTTTTAATAAATGCCAGTACAAAGAACTCGTTGGTTCATACAAAAACAATGTTTGATGTTTCATCTGAAAAATGTTTGCTTCAAATTCTATTTTTTTATATGATCAGGACAATCTTTCAAATGAAGATTCTAATTTGTATCGGCGTACCGCGTAAAATTTTATATCGTGACCTATTTCCTTATATTAGTTGATGAAATATAAAATACAGATTTTGAACAATGGAAAAAGGAAAAACCACGTCTTGAGGAACAATTATTCATCACCGGCCACCGTGTAGGATCCTGGGGTGGGGCGTGTTCGAGAGTGAAACAACTTATATATTTATTATGCAAACTGGTACTGCGTTGTCCGAAAGCATGGAAATCGTATACAGAGGGCGTGGTTAGACTAAATTTTTAAATACCGTTTTTAGTCTAATTTTTTCACGAAATTCGATTATAATAATACATTCTCGTGCGCGTATTTGGAAACAAACATACAATATCCCCATTCGAAGCATCTTCTGTAATAATTCTATTTTTTGTTTTATTTATTGAAAACAGATATAAATAATAAAAGCAAATTCATTTATTAACATTTCTACAATTTAACAAAATTTCTTGACAGAATTTATGGGTAATTATAAATTGGCCTTTAGCTTTTTCAAAACTGGATCAGATAACATTGGCTAGTTGTCCGGGTTAAAAATACTAGTGCACCATTTAGCAGTCTGCACAAAATTAGACCAGTGTGGGTCCTATCAATTGTCGAGTTACTATATCAGACAGTCTGGATTGCAAGGAGCGACGTGGCGAATATCAAAATATTTCCAGAGATGCAGCCGTTACATATGAAATTCATATAGGCATAGGCGGGAGTGCCGAAATCTTCAAGTCGTAAATTAATCGATGTTTAGTATCACGTACATTGTAGTTTTATGCCCAGCTTGGACGAAAATAGAACGCACCTGTGTCTATATTTTCAAATTATAAAACCTCCAGAGGCAGCAATTAAATGGGCCATCATTAAACTCGCGTTGGAATATGTTTTACTGCGTTGCAGCATCTCGTCATCGTAAAGTCTCCTAAAAGTATGGATTTTCAAAAACAGTGGTAGACGTAGGACAAGTTCGGCTTAAAATACACGTAGTGCCATTCCGAAGTTATAGGTAACGCTCTCGCTTTCACTTTATGATTATTTGCTGGTACAAGACTCTCTGCCATTCAAATTACATCTATAATTAATAAATTTATAGTCATACGTCGGGTTGCAAGAGTTCAATATATCATGCGCGCAACACTATTGCAAGTTTTATGGTCAGGATCTATTTATAAACTTACTCTTAGAAATTATATTAAATTAAAAAAAAATACTGTTTCCAGCCACTGAAGCGTATTTGGGTGTAGCGTTTATAATAAATAAATTATAGTTTTAAAAAAACTAAAAAAACACGCTTTAATAGCAAATCGAACTAAAAAGTAGACAATTCCGCCAATCAATTGCGACTAATTAATTGGGAATAAGATTAAATTAGAAATTAAATTATTAATAAAATAATTCAATTATAGTAAAAAAAGCGTGGTACGAATTAGTTCATTATTTTTAAATAGTTTTTTGAAAAAATCCCCTGGCACGTCGATTTTGTTTTTTAAAAAGGTACTTTTTGACATACGACCCACCTTTATGACGTCATCGTTGTTCGAGATATGACGTCTTCGACAATTTTTTTAAATAGCAACCTCCAATTTTGACCATGCCATTTGAAAGAGCGTATCATTCTACATACGCATTGTCAAAAATCAGGGTTGCCTGACAGTAGCTTTAGCGACCGAGAATGTTTTTTATTGCTGTCAAATAAAAACCTGAAATCGTACTTTATAAATAGTTTTTCTTATTTTTTTTGAGTTATTTCTTTAGTTATCTTTGCATGATCGGATTTGGAGACAGGACGCAAACCCAGTAAGCAATATTGAGTCTAAATACCGTAACTTTGGACATGTTCGTGATCTTCCTAAATCTGGTCGACCGTCAAAATCAGTAGACGATGAGCTTAATGTTTTGTTGGCAATACAAGAAATTCATAACTCAACACTTAACCAATTGGCTTTTGGTTTTAATATGGCAGCGTCCACAGTTCACAAAATTATGAAAAAAGCAAAGTATCATCCTTATAAGGTATGCCTTGTTCATGAGCTATGTGAAGACGACTTTGATCGGCGAAATCAATTCTGCGAGTAAATGCAAGAGCTATGCAATAATGATAATAATTTTGTAAAAAACGTATTTTTTTTCTGACGAGGCTACGTTTGTTATGAACGGTCATGTCAGTAGGCAAAACTGCCGTTATTGGGCTACCGAGAATCCCCGATGGATGATGGAGTATCACACTCAAAGTTCCCAGAAAGTAAATGTATGGTGCGGCATAGTTGACGGAAGAATTCTGGATCCCTATTTCTTTGACGTCAACCTGGTGCAAAATATTTGGATTTTCTTCGAGACGACCTCATTCCTGAACTAATAACTTTATATCCAGATATAGAGGGACATGATCTTCCAAGAAATGACATTTTCTTTCAACAAGATGGTGCACCTTCCCATTATGCAAACCTGTCCGTGCTTATTTAGATGAGCTGTTGCCGAATCGTTGGACGGGAGAAGGGGGCCGATTGAGTGGCCAGCCAGATCGCCTGATTTGACACCCTTAGATTATTTCTTGTAGGGATACTTAATAAGCAAAGTATACCTACGTTACTAGACCGGTTAATTTAGAAGATTTAAAAGCAAGAATTCGTCACGAAATACATCGTATACCTCCTGAAGTTATTATGTCCACAAAGAATTTATTAATCGTCTTGGCTACTGTCAGGCAGCCAACGGTGCATAATTTTAAACATTTGACTGAACTACCTACATAAGGCTTAGCAAATAGCAGAAATGTTATCTCATGCCACCTGGGTATTTTGTAGAATACAGACGAATAGACAGTAGCAAAAGACGTCTAACTGTAGATGTAAATATTCTCATAACATAAACTTAGTAATATGATATTGTTTGGTGGGATAGCAACAAAATTTTTGTTTTATTTATTAGATAATTTATAATAATACTTAATCTTAACCGGTACAATTTTTTTATCATATCGATGAAATGCGAAATTATGTACCTACCTTAACATTCAGTAGATTCAAACAAAACAACAGGCCAATCACTTCGTTTGACTGCAGTAGCCCCGTTCTTTATTTATCCTTGTGACATATGCAGCTATATTTTGTATTTTTTTCATACTTTTATACATTTGTTTCATTTGGATTATTATTTATTTGACTTATTTGCTAAGTAGGTATCTATACCTACTATGACTGTAATTAAAACAAATGCTTGAAATTTCATCATCATTTTCTGCATAGTGCGATTCAAGCCACATCTAACACAAGTAAACAAACACTGTCTTACTGCATTTATGTATAATTAACCTTAAGTACAATGTATGTTGAAACAGTGCTTTAAGAGCTACATATTTAAAGTGCAGACGAGATGTAGGTAAGTACATAATAGATTATTATGGTAAGTTAGTCGTTTCCCTTTGAGCCTATCTTCTGATAGAGCTTAGAGGATCTAGCGGGAGAAGAGAGGTTAATTGAAACCCATCTACCTCTATTATATTCCACCTGAAACTATATAAAGCGGTGAAACTTATCCTTCACGAGGAAGCGAGGCATTAACTAACGTTTTACTTGAGAATAGGGGGATTATCTTAATGTTAAATCGGAATCAAAAGTTGGTACTATATTGTCAGGCCTTTGGAAATCAGTAGGTGCGCTTACCGTTTAACGGTAACGGGCAGATGTAAACGTCGAATCTGATGAAAATTCTATTTAGGTAAATGCGACAGCGCTGCCTAATAGGCGATGTAGAAATTAGTGCCGAAAAATACAGTTCTCAAAATACAGGAGTGTTTTAATATAAAGCATCGCAGTTTCTGTCAGATTATGATTATAATAGCAAATATTGCCCGTGATTAAATTCTGTTAACTTGAAATATAAATAAATAAATACAATTGAATTCCATCACTTCTGTCAACAAATATTTTTTAAATACTTTGTTACAATAAATATATAGATATTTATTGTTGCATTATGATCAAGTAAGCATTGCATGTTTGTTGCAAACAAAAATTTGGTAATTTTCAGTATACAGGGTGTCACAGTGTGCTAAATGTTATATGTTGACATCGAAGCAGAAGGTGTAAGAATTAGATGATTACAAAATATTTATAAATGTTTTAGGTTTAGTCATAACACCCAGAGTTTTCTAATATACAGGGAACAATGCAAATTGATATTGTTATTTGTCACATTTCTGTTATTTCCGTTTTCGTCGGAAGTGACGTCAGTTATTAAATTTTAAAACACTGTATACTTACATTTTCTATTATTAAGATAATTTAAGGTGCAATTTAAGATGCACTAGTTCACCATATTTCTCACCGTAAAATGATCAAATTTATGGTGTTTTTTTGGTACAGAAATCTCGAAAAATAGATCACGTAGAGAAAAATATCAAAAATAAAATTCTTCATGATTTGTCTATCCACTTTTACTATTTAAATTCTCCTAAAATTAAATCATAATTAAAAAAAGCGTTTGTAAGACACACTATTTTGCTTTTTAACCCCACATTTTAAGAATTAATTTCACATACTTATAAACAAAAATCAAAAGTCTTGCATGCAGAACTATGGAAGTTTATGTTATAGCAATATTTACATCTACAGTTATATTTTAAAGTATGTATTTTGAAAGATTTCTGTACCTAAAAATTTGTTGGTACGTTCATTTTACTTCGGTACCTTTGAATATTCGAAGGTGGCATGACATAACAATCCTCTTATTTGCTAAGTTCTATATTCAATTCTTGTCTAAAATTATTTGTATTTACATCCAATTTTTTAAGTGGTAACGTTTTTTAGAGATCCAGTACAATCAAATATTTGTCGGCAGATATACAGGGTGTTCCCGTTTTTTGTTCTTAGCTCTGGGAAATGGTAAACCTTGAACAAATAATAGGAATTTTTCCTATGACACTCTATTTTAGTGATACAGGGCGTTCAATTTTAAAAAATATATTTTATTTTCTTTATTATCTACTAAATAAACAAATAAGTAGTCATAAAATGTTGATTATTTTGACATAAGCTATTTTTTCAACTAAAACCAGTGGCGTAGGTATGAAGTTTTGTTCATCCTAGAATCCCCTAACTTCTACATCAATGGTGAAAAGTATTTTTTGCAAATATTAAAATTTTGTTCTATTTTCTGAAAAAGTGCTCTTTGTTGTGCGATTAGAGCATATTGAAATTAAAAATTGGTTAACCACTTTTTTATACGGAGGAAGATAGGTTGTCGAGGTGGTCCAGGTGTTTAACCAGCTCGATCACTGGATCTCAGTCTACTAGATTTTTTTTGGGACTTTTTAAAGGGATGTAGCTACCGTAGAGAAAATCTTTTACCTACATATTCGAAGAGCTTGGGATAAAATAAATCATGACATGCTAATTCAGACAAGACGTTCCTGTGACTATAAATATAATTTAAATTAAATTGTTTACAAGCCGTTGTTTTTATTTGTTTAATAGATGATTGACTGCAATTTTTAAAATTTCATAGGATAACCCTCATTAGAAAAAGTCAAAATATTTGAAAAACAAAGCTCCTTAATGAATTTCTTTTTTTCAGAAAATTTTAATATTTGTACTGAAAAAATAATTTTTATCGTTGGCTTGGAAAAAATTATTTACGCCAAAATATGAACTCTTTATTATGATTACTGTATACCAAGTTTCCAGGAAGGAAAAGTATTTAATTATTTAGACGAAAGAAATATATGTGTCAGAAAAACGGAGTAGCATAGAGAAAAATGTTAGAGGAAAGACCCCTCCTATTATTTTTTTCATGTACTATAATTTCTCAAAGTTAAGAACGAAAAGTTCGAGGCACCCTGTATACACAAATACATAATGCTATATTTTAGGGATCAGAGACTAATGCAATACGAGTAAGGTAAAATTTAAAATAATACGTTAAGTATATTTTTTATATAAAATTTAACTTATTTCAATGATATATGTAGGTACTTATTTTATGTGGGTGGTGCGGAATTTGAATTGGAATTGTGTATGGATATCCAAGATATATATCGGAAAATTGCAGTTATTTATTAATTCTAAAAATATTGAATTTGTCCAACTCTGAAATATGCGGGAATGATTTGCAGGGTTAGGTAACGTTTGTGTTTACGAACCTATATAATTGTCACCGTAATTTTAAGTTAACACACCTCCAAGAACATAATAAACGTCCGTTTAATTTATGTCTGCTGGATGTGCCCATACCATTAGAAATCATTGCGTATAAAGTACAAACGCCATTTTAAAGAGCGAAGTCTGTCGGAGGTACGAGCGTCAAAAAATCCCGAAAAGTACCTAAAATCAGGCACGCTGCCAAATATCCAGTGAAGCCGTACCTAAATTTAATTTACTTTTGTTGGCAGAATTACAAAAAGAGTGTAATCCCGTACATCAGTAAACTGTACTAATAACACCATAAAGTGATTGCATGCATGCATCCTGATGTAAAATGATTAATGAGCCTCGAAGTTCAACGGTCGCGGAGGCCAGCTTCAGTGACAAAATACAGCTTGTGTATTAGTTTTCGAAAAAAAAAACCTTTCAGTTAATCAGGGACTAAATAGGTTGGAAATTATTTTGCGATGTTACGCCCTCAAACAGTTATTTCATATACGAAACAAAACTCTCAAAATGAATGAAAAGTTACGTTAAAATATTTCTTGAAGTGATTGCATAATTGCATAAAGGGTTAGCTATGGCTAAATATTATAAGGGGAGATAGTGAAAAATTAAGAATTAACGAAATCATCCATCAAAAAAATGTCCAAAATACAATTTCTTTTCCGAAACTATTTTAAACACCTATTTATCGCCAACTCTGGCCTTCTGTCAGCAGCGAGATTAGGTGTATTTCGTCAAGTCAAAAGTGTCAAAGGTACTGGCAAATTTTATTTACAAAATGTAATTGATTTATTTTTATTTAATGATTTACCTAATTTACACGATATGGTAACACAGCCTACCTTAATGGTATTTATATCCAGGACTGATATTTGAATAAATTTCAAGAATGTTGCATCAGTTTCTGTTTTCTTATTTATTTACACTAAAACTTGTCATTGCAAAGATTTTACTTGTACTTGCTGAGTGTTGGGGATCTCCCCTTCCCTCGATATGTACAAAAACATACGCAAATGTACACAAATACATAAGAATACTGCCACACGATTACCGCTAAGGCATTACAGCAGTTGTTCAATATGGTTCAAGTACTATTCGGCATAATATTTCTACTCGGAAAACCTCTGGTATTATGCTGCAACACGATAATGTGCACTTGTCGTCATACTTTACATAAATCAGTACCTTATCCATCATCTCGGCATTTCAGTACATGTTTGTAAATATACAAAAAATACGGGAAAAATTAAATTTGAGAAGCACTGAAAAATTATTGCAAACTGAATACCATATGTGATATTATATTTTTGACAAAATCTGATGCAGGCGCCATCTGTAGGCCACTAGTGCAAGGTGTACTTCACGTCGATAAATTTTTTAAACTACTTGTGCATGTTGTTGGGGATTTTGTTAATACTAATAATAGCAGCAATATTAACAATAATCAAAAATGTTTTCATAAAATAATTAGTACCATTTTAAACTATAACATCTCGGGATTTTTACAGTGTTCTGTAAACATCCTTTAATTGACCAATAAAAAAAAATATAATATTCTATACTTTTGATGTTTGGAGAATGTTACAGGGTTTTGGTTCATTTTTAAACAACCTGCTAGAATTCCGAAATAATTTTTTTATTCAAAATTGTTGTACTTAATCATAGTTAGCTCCGTATTTCTTTAAGCAACATTGGGACTATGCTATTCTCATCTATTGTTGCGCACTGAAACTGAATCTTGTCCTAGTTTAACTTATATATGTTAGAATTTTTCTTTACAGTCGTAAAATACCTCGAAAATCAATAGTTACTCAGAGCAAGAAGAATGACTACATTAGACGAAGGGGGATGAAATGATAGTACCATAATAGATGGAATATAAAAGATAAGGTGGTTGACTTTTTTGTTAGATGTTCGAGAAAGGCGTCTTGGCGTCTTGAGTTATGTCATTGTCTCCTCATCTGGACGGTGTTTATTAGGAGGTTAGAAAACTATGAAGCTGGAACAAGACTTGTCCATGATGTACTTTCAGATCCCAACCATATTACCTCGTTTTAATTCTGTGCTATGGTGTTAGGTTATAATTTGATCATTGGAGTTACTCGTAAAGTAGGTATCTACTCCGTGGTTTGGTTATATCAGCTAATAAGTTTGATACCTATTTGATAATATATTCTACACCTTTGTTAATTTTTCAAGGTGTTTTTCAACTGTAGAGAAAAATATTGACTTGACACAATTTTTTGTGGGCTTGTTTTTATCTGTACAGACCCGATTGTGCAGATGGTATGCATGCATGTAAAATCGTTTGTTTCGGTTAAATAGTTGTAGCTATTTTGAACCGCACAGTGAAATTGCTACGATATGTCGTTACGTGTAGAACCATTAGAGAAAAAGCAGAAATGGTATTACTACAAAAAAACATAATAATAAAAGCTGTATAATGTTATTATGCCCATTATGAAAGTACGTAACGTCGAGCCACTGATTGCATTTTTACAGTAAGAATTTTATTATTATAATATATGTATTATTATGTACATTTAATTAACATTAAATAAAGAATAACTTTGTAGTTTATGGTTTCGTGATTAAGATTCTGTACAAAAAAAGACTGCCCGATATCTAATTGTGTTTCAATCTCATCAGAATTTGATTAAATTATTTAATTTTTTTTTTTTTTCATTTCTTTATTGATAATATTAATCCAGATTTCCCTTGTTTCTGCACTGAATGGTGATTAGAGCCTACCAAGAGTACCAAGTCGTTTCTGGACGCAAATACAGCCTGCTTAATAATAATATGGCGCCCCCTTCTCCGCACAAGTCTCCGACTTCTGGGTTAATTCTCGTGATTACATACCTTTCAAGTTAATAATGTATAATGGTGTCCAATTTTCCCCTAGTGGCAGACTTTGCCCCTTCTGCCCCCATTAATATTTTGTACTTTCCGCCATCTGAAGAGATATAAACTTCTCTGTACATATCTCAATAAATATACATCATGCTACTTGCAAGAATACTCTGATGCAATCCTCCGCCTTTAACTTTGATCAGGAGGCAGCTGGCCGGCACTGCGAACTGATATTTTGCAACGAGTTGGGCCTAAATTAATTGACTGCAATAATTTTCTTGTTTGTAGTGGCTAATTTACACAGCATAAATACTTGGTTGTTACTCGACGGTACTGAGACAATTAGAAATGCTATCAATTACATCCAACGCAGCGAAAAATACACCTAGTTTAATTGGAAATCAAGCCAGTCTATTGTCGTCTACTTCTTCGTCCATTAAAAGAAATTGTGACTAATGTTTATTCGGTTTATGATAATAAATTAATTCATTCCTGTCATTTGATGAACTATTTCTGTTTATACCATATGGACCAGACGTGATAAATTAAGACTAATCGAATATCGTGTAAACACGATGAACTATTCTATTTATAAGTCCTCTGATAGGTATCCAAATACCAGGTTGTTGAAGTCCTTGTTTTTGTTGTGAATTTATATTGCTAATCTTCTCTCTTTCTTAGTATATATAACCCAGGCTTTAAGTTGTGATTCTTTGGGAGATTGTTTAAAACTTAGGTATGTGAATATTGATTGTCGAGTGTATACTATATTGCATGAACATTAGACGCTGTATACACCGATACTTTCCGGTGGATTTATCTTTTAGAAGATTAGAAAAATTAACTTTATCTTCCTTAACAAACATTATTAATACTGTCTTTGTTTTACAGATCAGATAGGTTGGTGATATTATTATTAATAATAATAATAATAATAATAATAATAATAATAATAATAATAATAATAATAATAATAATAATAATATTTATTTTCCTCTAAGACAATATTACAGTTATTGTATAGGAATAGTCAAAATTACACATAGAAATATAGAAAACAACACTATAGTAGGTACATACAATTTACAAATAAATATAACATTTACGAACAATATATAAAAATAAAAATAGGTATATGTATTACAAATATTACATATAGTCAGATAAAGAGTAAAAAGACTTATCCAGCAAATACTGTTTTAAACAAATCTTGAATTTTTTTATATTATCGCATGACTTTATATATTCAGGAACCCTGTTATATATTTTTAATCCGAGGTATTGAGGAGAGTTTTTTATTAAATTTATTCTAGCAAACGGCATGTGAAAATGATGTTTTTGACGTGTATTATAAAAGTGAATATTCTCATTTAAATTAAATATGCTAGAATTGTTAAATACATAAGTAGCTATTTCAAAAATATATAAGGAGGTCAATGTTAATATACGGAATTTTTTAAACAAATTTCTACATGATTCTTTTAAGAATGTATTAGCTATACACCGAATAATTCGTTTTTGTGCTATGAATACTTTAGGACTATTAGTCGAGTTAGCCCAAAAACACACACCATATCTTAACATCGACTCCACTTTTGCATAATAAACATTTATCAATTGGTTTATGGTGAGTACAGATCGTAAGTTTAAAAAAGAAAGCTTAAACTGTTTAGTTTTGAAATTAATTTTTCACAATGGGGCTTCCAATTCAAGTTTTCGTCCAAACAAAGTCCTAAAAATCGTATACTACCATGTGAATTACTTAAAGGCGTATTATAAATGTTTAAATTTATATCTTCAATATCCTGTTGATACGGGTGAATACGTAAAATTTCAGTTTTTTCACTGTTAAAAAATAAATTATAATAATTAAAATAGTGTGCAATATTATTCAAAATATCAGAACACTTATTTTGTAAGTTGTTAATACATTTATCAGATATAATTAGAGATATATCATCGGCATAAGCAGTGAAATGCCAAACTGATAAAACAGAATTAATTTGATTTATATATAAGATAAACAAAATCGGACCCAAAATGGAACCCTGTGGGACCCCTAAATTAACATTTAAAGAAGCGGATTGACAGTTTATTAGTTGATTATTTCGTGTAACAGAAAGAGAAACATATTGCTGCCGATTTCTTAAAAATGAAGTCAACCAATTCAAGGTAACACTTCTAATACCACAAATTTCAAGAATGTTGATTAACTTATCATGATTAACGCAGTCGAAAGCCTTGCTTAGATCACAAAATACTGCTACTGGACTCTCGCCTGCGTTAACATATTCAATTATCTGACTATAAAAGGAGAACATAGCAGTACCAGTGCATTTATGTGTCCGAAACCCATGTTGTTGATTTATAATTATATTGTTACTGTCCAAAAAACTCTGTAACCTGTCCAGAAATGCATATTCAAATATTTTTGAAAAACTATTAGGTACTGATATGGGTCTGTAGTTCTCAAATAAGGAAGGATCATTCTTTTTATAAAAAGGTATAACTTTGTTTATTTTAAAATTCTAAAAATTATTATATTGCCAGATATTCCCTATTTTCATTAAAGAACTGATGGCTTGTTCAATTCAAGTGATTTAAAAGAATTACTGCAAATATTTGAATTTCAAACTAATTTTAAATAAAGTAATTAATAACATTGCATTAAAAACAGTAAAACTGAACTACATAATTATTATTTCAATATTCTTACTATCTGTATTCCTTTCAACAATCGTTATTACTCTACACACCTTATATAAATAATTAAATAGTCCTCACTCAGTAGTATTTAATTATTGCAAGGTAAGAAACACTTATAGCAAACTGTCAAAGTCAAGCATTAGCGACACACCAGACATATACCGCTTTTGAGCTTGCTAGCTTAGCTCTCCTCAGTATGTTATGACAACCGACGAATTATCCGACAGAAGGGAACCTGAGTAGACGTAATGCAACATGCACCTACGTCTTGTTACATGTTGAACCTGGCGGTCCACCTGCACACACAATTGTAATACAATTTGTAGTCAATAAGATGTTCAGGAAATATCACAGGGTCACCCTCATTTTTGCTGAATCATTATAGAAACATTACGATTTAAGCCAACTTGCCATAATAAAATGTTGATAATACAAGAGTTACAAGATGTCAATGTTGGAATTTAAAAAGTGATTTTTATAATAATTACACTGTGTTTACCTGTATTACCTTAAAAATTTAGGAATAGATGGTTTTGGATATGAAACATTATAATCTGTTGTCTATTTGGCTAGGGCCAAAAATTTACACTCACATTTACGTCGCAAAAATGGCACCCTATAGGGAATACCTCGAAATAGACAATAGATTATGATTTCTCATATCCAAAAACATCTATTCCTAATTTTTTAAGTGACAGTCAAACAGTGTAATTATTACAAAAGGTCACTTTTTAAATTCCAACTTTGACAGCCTGTATCGTTTTCAATATCATCATTTTATTAAGGCATATGGCTTAAATCGTAATATGGTTAAACTTAAATTCCAATTAATATGGCGCTTTTATGTTTCATATTTAAAATACTTTTGCAAAAATAGCTTTGACTTAGTTCGTGGCTGTTCATATTGTGTATAAAGAGCAAGCTTTTTTATTGCTTCTGTCAAATGTCATGCTGATAAAATCGTTACTTTGATTTGAGCAACATGAACGGTCTGTATTTCACATAGGTGATCTTTTAATACCGTACCTATTTTATGGTTATTTTAAAATATTTATGATAATCTATGTATGTCTAACAGGATTTTACTAAGTATATCCAAAGCAGTTTCTCTAAACGTTTCGTATGCTGTTTGTACAAAACTGGCACGTAGTCGTAGGATTATTAGTGAGGTATTTTAACTACAGGTTAAATTAAAAGTATGAGTCTACCATTCGTGTCTGCTTATATTAAACAAGCTTATCCACTTCAGTTGATTGATATAGCCTTGGCGGCCATCACCTAGTAGACGGCCAGCGACTCCGGACTCGCGTTTGTGATACAACTTAGTATTTCCAACATAAACACATTTGCTTTTAATGGTGGAATGCTTTACTTCTCCTCTGGTGTGGGTTTTTATTATTGCTATCGAATGATATTCAGTTAAGAGTAAAGTACCGAAATAGTTTAGCTTTTAGTTGTGGTCACTTAAATAATTGTTTAGGTAAGAATGTGTTGATATTTTAATTGTTTATGTAAGCAGTCCGCGTTTGTATATCCACAATTTATTTAGTACTTTGGTGGTACAGAAAGACAAAAAAATAAATACTTAAAATTTGACACAGGAATTATTTAAACTATGATTTTAGTAACGGCACCGAGAAGAAAAAATTGATTAACAGTTGTTCATTGTTATACAGGGTGTCCGGAAATGATGAGCAAAAAATTCAAGGGATAATTCTAGACCGAAAATAAATGCTATTTCTTTCTATATCATTTTTTCCAAAACTGATTATTAACGGAGTTACAGGGTGTTAAAGTAAAGCTTTTATTTTCGATATTTGTAAATAACCTCTTAAGAAATCCAAATATTTACATAAAATTTGTAAATCGATGGTTTTTGCTGATGAGAAATTCAAATATGTTTCTAATTTTGACGTCACTAGTAGAGGGCGCCACTTGTGGCACACCATACTTCTTTTAAATGGCAGAACTTTTTTGCAGCTTAGTGTATCCATCTGACTATAGAAACAATCAGTTCTCCTACCTGTTTTATTTGAAAAAGGTATACCTTGCTGAAGTCGATAGGCGTAACCATTTTTTAAATAATCCTATTTGAAATGTTCAGTAAAGTAACACTCAACTCAAAGAAGTACCACGTAGATGGAACAAAATATGAAGCTGATTTAATATCAAACATGAGAAATCGTTGAATTAAGCAGTAAGTTGTCAACATTTTTTGTTTGTTAGTTTAAATACTCAGCGCAATTTTATTTCAGTCATTTTTGTTTTATTTCAAGAAAAATGTTCTTGCAGCAACAATAAAAAAAGTGATATCAAAAAAACTATTGTTCCAAGGTTTGTATTTTCTCAATGCACAGTAATCATAGTTGTAGCATTAGGTATAGCTAAGCTTACACAATCAACAATCGTAGCTCCTATCTCCTATGATGTATGGAGATCGAACGTTAATTTGTGATTTTATTTGAAAACGCAAAGTAATACTTTTTAATAGCCTCACATCCAAAAACATTTGTGTGCGTTTGTACATTGCTTTTGAACTAAATTCAATTAATTCGGTCATAAATGAACTGTTCGTTTAAAGCAATACTTATTCAGAGTTATACTGGGTGTCTGTAAAAAATTGGCAAAAATTGCTACCATGTGTTGCGAGAGGCCAAAATATGGTGGTCTAAATTAAGTTACCTTAGTCCAAAATTTTATAGTCTCCGAGATAAAAGGTGTAGATAACTTCTTTGTGCCTTGATGTATTGATTTTTGAATTAATAAGTCTTATTCTTTTACGTTTTCTCTTCAAAAGGTATATTTAGTTCGTTCTAACCTTTTACAGACACCCTGTATATTGTTGTATAGATTTAAATAAAGCAAAAAGACTAACACCTTTCAACAGCTGTTTTGCTGATGTCAATGAATAAGGTTTGCGCGTTAATTAAATCATATTTAATGTAATATTCGTAAACGTAAACGCAAAAATAAAGTCAAAAGAATTTACTCAAAAATATTTTCTTGTCATTGTTGTATTGCTTTCAAGTCAATAGTGTAGAGAACTATATCTACAAAACTTAGATTGTTCAGTGTTGATCGATGTAAGAGCTTCAAATAATGATCGACGCAAATCTCAGTACGACAACCTGTATGTTGCTCGTCTATAAATTTCATGTTTTAACACTAACCCTACTATTTACTCCGTTTTTTCGGATATAGTATTCGCGTTTGAGTTGCACGTGTATTGTTGATAGGTTTTCTAAATCAAAGGGTTAATCTTACCAAAACGTATGAAAGCAGTATTGACAACATTCCCATTCCGAAGGCCCAACTTCCACGCCACATGACAAACAATGTTGGAAGTTTGAATTATCCGAGAATTGGAACGTCTTAGCCGTAATGAACACGTCAGAGAAGCAATCAACGCATCTCACCGTTACTAGGTGAAGAGCAGACCTGTCTGTGGGATATCCAGTCCCTACAGAGAAAGCGATTGATGTACTCCCGTGAAACCCATGTCCACTGTCATTCCACGTGATAGATGCGTATCTCCAACTCTTTGTGTTGTAATTGTAGCTAACGTTGTTGATTTCGGCTCCCCTGGCATTAGGTTCTTTTTACGTTGCGGAAAAACTTTGCAATAAAGGTGAAACGTTCAAAATTAGCAGTTACATGAATTTGCCGCATTTTATAGGTTGATAAATATGTACCTTCTTAAAATTAATCAATATCTGAAACAATTTAGAAAAAATATGTTGGATATAAATTAAATGCACCGTTTTCGAGATATGCCTAGGATATTAAAAAAATTCTGTTTTCAGATTTTTGACGACATCTCATCATTTTGCATTTATCTTGAAAACGATTTGTGTTAGAGCTTTTGATGGTGAGTGCCTTCTTGGCGTAGAAAACATTGGAGGTTTAAAACGTACTTTGAAAATGCCAATTTTTCTAGAGTCGGCAAGATAACTTCACGCCATTCTAAAATCTTCGCCACTGTCGTATGAATAAAAATTGTTTTAGCTCTCTAAAGTAGCTGATATTAATCATAATACGTGTACAAAATTTTAGTTCTGTATCTTGGACGGTTCCTGAGATATGATATATCGTAAATAAATTTAAAAAAAATGTCAGTGCGTTTGCGGACCCATGTTAATAAGAGAGATCTTTCTTAGAATGAGCTAAAGGGGGACACCCTTCAGTTTTTTCATATTTCTTACATTGTAAGTTGGTTATTTAAACTAAAGCACGAAATCTATTTTTCTTTTATCTTTTCCAAACCTATCAATAATATTATCTATATTTACATTTATTTCTTTATGAATATGTAACAAAGCCAATCACACTAGACGATACTGGGTCGGTCATATGCCATCGCATCCACATGTTTAATCTCCTTAACGTGGAAAAGCTTATTTCGGCAGTTGCTACAGAAATTGGCATTGTAACAAGAATTTTTAAATATTTTGTAATCTTGGGATAAGAATCTTCCTCTATGTTAAAAAGTGTATCTATAGCTGTTTCCCACGTTCTCTGCTTTGAAATAGTTTACTTAAATAATTGCATTAGCCTAATAATTTACTGCCTTCACTTTCAGGGTTTTCAGTTAGTCCGGAAAATTGACTACAAATTAATTTTGCTTTTTCTTTAGTTCATTAGTGGTTTTTATATTAATCAAGTTATTTAGGATTAATGAGTTAAGAGAGAAACACTGCAGTCTTTCTTCGGAAAACCTATCGAGTAAATCATTAAGGATATGATGGTCAAGAAATGAAATGGTTTTTTCCAATAACCATTTGGATTACTGGCAGAAACATTGCATCGCTGGGTTTGTCTTGATGCTAACCGAGGTACTTATAATTCAACGTTAAGTCTTTCCATAATATTTAATGTGTCATTTATAATATTATCGAATTCGCGGTCAGCATCTTTTTATATATAATAAAATATTGAAGTGTATTTAGAGGAAATGATTTACGTTCAGGGGGTCGCACTTTCTAAGGTCCTAAGGTCTATAAAATATCCATTTTGAAAAGGAACCTACTTAGATTTTGAAACTTTAACCTAGATAACCATAATAAATAAATAAGCTTCACACTACAGTGGGTACAACCAACGCAAATTAGCGTAGAAAGCAAGTTTTAATGATTGTGCAGTTTTGAATTTGAATTAGTAGTCGTCAACAATATGTCACTGATTGTCTTTATTTTGCTGGATAATAAATTGTATCAAACAAAACGTATTTTACTTTACAATTTTTTCTTTCTGGCGAACGGTGCATTGAATTATGACATCAAAGAGGTCTTGAATACGTGACAATGTCGCTCACATACCATGTCAGGATTGTCAGGTGTTTGTAACATACTAATTACAAATACACCTAAACATACTTACTGTGAATGGTTTTCTTAGAGCTCTTTTCACACTTTTAGGTTAATAGCAGCAGGTGATAGATTGCAGTGTTGTCGTACGTTACAGTACGCCACAGTTTTAAGAATTTTCTGAGAAACTTCAATTGTTTACTTCATTAATACTGATACAAATAACACATTACATTACAAGAACTTAATCGTTTAATCTTAGTTGTAGGTAGGTACCTTATTTTCGCATATTACTGCAGTTGTATTTTTATTTTTAAAATGTATTTGTAGAAAAACTATTCATTTTAGACATTTTTAGTTCCGTTAGTATCTGCCTCTATATTCCGAACAGCCTGTATGTTTAAAATGTGCGATTGATTCATATGGTTCTTATTAATTAGCTATTGATTCAGATAGTTTTTTTTAGTCTAAAAATATTCTTAATTAAAGCAAACTTACGGAAGAATATGTGTATTTGGGGGCGCTAATAACAGCTAACTGTGATGAGGAGAATAATAAAAGCAAACAGAAGTTCGGCAGCAGTCAACCACTTATTGAAATTAAAATTTTTTTCCAGAGGAGTAAAATTTAGAATGTATAAAACAATTTTGAGACCGACAGCGCTGTATGGTAGTCAAACCTGGGTTCTCAATAAGAAGTCAAGAGAAAACCTTTTAAGGTGGGAAAGGAAGATCTTAAGGAGAATTCTAGGGGGTAAGAAGACGGAGGAAGGCTATGTAAGGAGAAATAATGAGGAAATATATGCAATGTACCAGGCACCAACAATAGACGAATTTGTAAAAGCCACAAGAGTGCAGTGGCTAGGGCATCTAGAAGGTATGGAAGATGAAAGGGCAGTTAAGAAAATAGTAAGGAGTAAGCCTAACTACAAGAAAAAAGAGGTAGACCGAGGAAGCGATGGAGAGAGGCAGTGGCAATAGATTTAAGGGAGAAAAATGTAACGAATTGGAAAAGAAAGGCGAAGGACAGAATGGAATGGAGGAGAATAACACAGCTCTGGGCCTAAAAGGCCTGTAAACAGCTTATATATTATATACATATATGGAAGAAACTCAATTTTAGCTACATTACTGAATTAGGTGCTCTGGATCTGTATGCAGAATGATTAAAATGTTTTTAACAAAAACAAAAATGTAACTGAAATTAGCGATATCCAATTGTTTCACTTTAATGGAGTTAAATTAGTTTTTCTGTGTTTTCTCGATTTGTGTGACTGAAAAAGTGAATAAAATAATTGTAGGAATTGTAGGAAAATTTATTTATATCAGCTTAAATACTTTTAGAATACAGTAAAATATCTACAAATGTTAATAATAGAGAAAATATGGATAAATATTGTGGGTGTAATTCAATACTGGTTGGAGCTTTACTTTGTACAGTACCTAAATAGTTTCACTCAACCTAATAAAAATATATAAAAACAATAGTATAAAGGGCAAATGTTTGAATGAAGTAGATGAATGTTTTTAATTTATACTAATCTTGACAGATTACACTTAACACTTTTAACACTGTCGTTTCAAAATGTTTGCAATAATTTTAATTTATAAGTCATTTTTTATAGTATATTTGATTCTATTAATAAAAGAAACCACCTGAAGAGCAGTCCTGGAAGTGCAGAAATAGGTCAGATCTTATCTATTGTGGCTGATTTTGCATATATTTATGTTTAAAAGTAAATTTGAGTTTTAAAAATTATTAAATAATTTCATTATGTATTTATTGTTAGTAAATTTAGCTAGATTAATTTGTATTTTAGATTTTTATTAAATCCCACTTTGTCTATGGAATTGTTCCTTAGCATTCCTAGATATTTGATACCAACGAACATACATATCACTTTATTAATAGGTAAGAAAATTATTTTATATTAGCTTACCTTTATAATACAGTAAAAAATGAAATTGATCTATCTTGTTAATATTCAAAATGCGGCAAAGGCATCCCTAAAATTGCTGATTCTAAATGAATGCTTTGATTACTTAAAACTTTTTTTCTACAAAACTGTTAAAAGTGGGCTTTTTAATTGTCATTTTTGATGTTAAAAATGTCATTTTTTGACACGCGTGTTAAAAGTAAGTTACTTTTAACACTAGTGTTAAAAGTAAATCAAAGTTTATTTAAATTTTGTTTTGAAAATTAATAAAACGTTTTAACAAACACATGAACAACTTTTTATTTTAAATAAGTACAAACCAACATTTATAGTAAAATTAGAACAATTTGAAATTGTAATTCCCTGCGGAGTCATCATACTTAAGTTGGTTTTACTGTCGACATGTGTGACACATCTATTTTCTGTAGAAATACTACTGGTAGTACTGGTGGTCTTGCTAGTAGTTGCAGCAGTAGGAAGTATTTGGCACGCAATTTCCTTCTTCTCTTCCAGTGAATTTTCAGTGTAGCCTTCAGCTACCGTCGAAGATTTCCATCCTCCATGTCTCTTGATGGTAGTAAGATTTGCACCAGAATCTGCTAACAATGTCGCCGATGAACGACGAAAACAGTGTACGGTGTAAAGTTGAGGATTTGGTAGATTCAAGAACTCTGCAATGTCGGCAGGCATTTTACCAAACATGTTAATTCCGACTGGATTCTTTACACATTTATTTTTCATATATTTAAGAAAAAGTCGTCTATGGTCAGCGTTGGGTGACCGGAGTGCCATATACTTTCTAAAAAAGTTTAAATAGAATTCACCAACAACACTGGGAGGCACTTTCGTTTTAGTATCTTTAGTATCACAAAATAAAATCTTACTTTTAACACGTATATCATAAATAGCTATTATTCTAATAAAGCAGAAAGACATCAAATCTGTATGAATCTTATGTAGAGATTAAAAATAGTAAGTATACATAACGTCAGACATTCCCTTTAATCATATCAGCGAGCACCAATTAACTGTGGCGTTTCAGCTTCCTCCAAAAATAATTCCTGCCGCTTTGCCTAGCCACTACTCGCGCGAGTGTATCAGTTTACAAGGGTTACCCCTATATTAACTTATCCATAAAGTGTAAATTTTGTAAGTCTTACGGTAGAGTACGTAGCACCAACAGACCCGACTGCGGCTTCGTCGTTCCACAGAAAATTAGCTTGCTTGTTACCTCGTCGCACCACTTACTAAATTAATCTATTAAATTAACATAGCAAGGAGCGCGACTGTTCGTGTCACCTACATTTAGAGGAACACCTAGCACGTCGTTTCTTCTCCGATGCTTTATGTTCCGCGCGGTAAAACTGTGTACATCCAAAACAACCAGGGGAATATTTTGTAAATTGCTTTATTAAGAGGCATTCCATGTACCACAAGAATGGAAATAACGCATTCCGTACGGTTTTTAAACATTGAAAAACGTTTCAGACCACAATGTAGCACCGTAGTTAATATCGGTTTACCAGAAAATAATACAGCAAGTTTTTATACACTTAATTCTTTCATTTAGAGGGAGAACCTAAAGGCGCTGGAGGCGACAGTTCGTGAAAGTACTAATTCCAGAAATAATATTGATTGAATAATAGAAAAACAAAATATATGTATATGTTGCAATATTGAGAATTTGGTAAAACGTTGAAAATATGTAAGGGATGATGTGCGAAATATGTTTTCGTTTTATTTCCAATGTTTATCATGTAAAATTAAAATTTTGCATTGTATTTATAATCAATTTTCAAATATATTTACCTAATAAACGCAACACATACAAATATAACAACATGAAAAAAACGCATCATTCAAAAATAATAAAATAAAAAAATAATCACTTAAATATAATTGCTATAGCAAAAACAACTTTATTTTAAATTTAGTTTTGAAATATCTCCCAGACAGCTACTGATTACATATTACTAACTGTAATACCTATTTGAATTAATAATTTATTAGAATTTTGTATGTGTCGATTTTCAAGCTTAACATTTTAGTGACGTGCAACCTCTTTTAAAACTAATCGAAGACTATTTCAAAATAACTAATTATTTATCAAAACTTTTCATCCTTAAAAAAATCTGAAATACATAATATAGCGGCGGAGGTACTGAGAAGCCCTATATTTAACCCAAAAATCAGATATTCGTATTTATCACATAAAAAACCTTATTTTCCAAAATTTGAGTACAATTACATAACAAATAAGAAAATTATCAAAAAATTAAATAAATAGAATATTTTCTCAGGCTATCTATATAACTTCTATAAGTAGCAAAATTCTGCTAAAGTAAGTTGTTGAAATCACCTTATTCGTTCCAGGAAGCTAGCCTTAAAGTATGGCCCATTCTTTACCTGAAGACCTTGTATATATAATGTATTCAGTCAAAATTTGATTAGTATCCATCTTATGAATGGAGTAGGGATAATATTTATTATAATACCATTATAAAATTTGTATAAATCACATAAAATGGGGATAAAATGTATTTTCTCTACATGATTAAAGTTTTTTTTTTACTTTTTTGGAATCATTCGTATGGTGGCATATGGCGTTGGTCTACAAATTCCATTTTAATGAAATTGGCTCGTTGTAAAACAAACTTTAATTTGATACTTCACAAGTTCTACCTGCTACAAATATATACAGTGTGACTCACTTAAGATGGAAACAAAATTTGCATTTATTATTCGGTTGGGTTCGAGTTTTTTTTAAAAGGTAGATAATTTAACTATTTTGGCTTTTTGGCTCACAATATGAAATTCTCCTGTCTATAATCAAAGTCTACTTTGGCTTTTTCGATGTCAAAATTGGCAAAAACTGTTTAGTGTTTTTTCTTTATCTAAAATCTACATCACTGGATTCAGCATCCCCTAAAATGAGTATGTACCAAATTTCACAAAAGAATATTTATTATTAACGGTAAAATTTATATTAATGGTTATTAGACATAATTGTATCTAGAAACAGCCCTATAAAAATTGCATTTACTATAGTTTTAAATTCTCTTAAAAAAAAACGAACCAAATCGGATAATAAATGCAATTTTTACAGAGGTGTTTCCATCTTAAGTGGGTCACACTGTATATGACCAGACAGTTACATAAAAACAATAACGTAAAAATATACCAAACTGACACAAACAAAAATTGAATGCCTGTTGCTCCTTTGACACTAAGCATGGCAAAACGGCTCCATACAGAGTGTCCGGAAAGTAATGGGACCCAGCTTAAACATAGCTTCCTGTGATCAAATAGCAATTGCAAATAGAATTTGTATAAAACATGCAGTGAAAATGTAAGAATATTTGTCAAGTTGATGATTCTTTCATTATTTCATACTAATACGCCACACTATCCATAATAGCCTTTTTCCAGAAGGGAAAAAATATTCCGTGTACCTAATTCATTTAATTTAAATAAAAAAAAAATTAATAAAATTTACTACTAGTATACTTAGGTATAATAATATATCGAAATTATAAACATTCGAATTTATTTTCCCGAAATAAAACAGTGATAACATTTCTTTTTCCTTGCATTGTTTTTTCGTCTTTCTTAAACTGTCATATCAAATTGTTTACCCTATAGGTAATTTTAAGATGAAATATTCATATGTTCCCCGAACATATTGAAAAATATAAGAATACATAAATTTAATTTAAGATATTTGACCAATATCGATGAAATATATGGTAGTAACTAAGTAAAAGTAAAAATTTATTGAATTTGTGAAAAAGCAGATTTTTTTGTTCTAGAATTTGACCAATATTCCCAGTAAATAACATATATTGAATTACTATATATGTGATCAGGGAGATACTAAGTACCTATATTATGAATTAAATGGGTTAAAAAAATTCAAATGGAGTCCAATGGAACCGTTCAGCAGGAAAATACTACAGCATTTTGAAAAGCTTAATAAAAAATTTACTAAATAAGAAAGTAAACATATTTTTTTGTTAAAAATATGTTTTTCTCATGATGGGTAAATAAAATACCGAAATATTCGATTGTCCTACAATTTGACCAATATTCTCAGTAAATAACATATATGGTCGGGAAGATATCGGGAACATCATTCAACGGACAGTATGAAATAAATTACTATTACATAATTATGTATTTACAAATTATTACCTTGTTTCTCAGTCTTGAGCACTTTGTTTTAAGAGAGCTAAGCTTAACTGTTAGATAATTTTTGTTTTAACTAAATTAAGGAAACCTTAAATCTGCCGCACGCGGTATTGCGGGGGAGAGGTAACAGGGAGGCGCCGTTAATTACTTTTAAATATTTTTTAACGCTGCTCTGGCCGCCATACTTCTAATTAACTTAATGTTACCGAGCTGGAAGCACGTGTTTGAGAAATTTAGCAGTGGAGGAACAACATCCGCAAATTAACTCAACAGGGGGAATTATCAGAGGTAGACAAGGTGGATAATGCCCCCGTAATCTAGACTGATTGTCTACTGAAAGTTTGTTCTGTTGATAATTCGGCTTCCCTAGACTGCGTTAATGAATTTCTCCTATTTTTTTGCGAATCGCGCAAGGGCTGTAAGTCCGGGAAATTAATTACATTTTTATTTTCAGGTATACCTACTAACTGTTTGGAATTTTAGGAGCACATGTAAGTCAAAGTAGACATTATTTATTCGATTTAAGTAACTGAGTCATTTAGAGAGATTTAAAATGTTTATTTGTTACCCATTTGTAAACGTCAATTTATCAAAACAATGTATTAATCAAGAAAGCAGTTCATTTTGACAACCTACTAACTTTATGTTATTAATATGTATATTTGAGAATTATGTTTTATTTGTATCATATATGTTAAAAGTCGTAGTATTTTCCGTAATACAAATGTCACAATTACGTCATTCATACCATACACCAGGGAGAGAAGTTTATCACTTTGACAACAACCATAAATACCGATTATTGTTGCAATTTTCTCAACCAATCAATAGTCATCACGAGCGTCCAACATAATTAGTTCAATCTTTACTTTAGTTAACTAAATAGCTAAGTTTATTTTTGGAATATGACGCTCATATGCAATTACCTTTAGAAATCTACAAATATTAACTAAACGGCACATTTTACGATGTAATTTTAAATAAAAAACAAACCTGCGAGCTTGAACAATTTCTTAGATTTCTAAACAACTTCTTAGCAAAGACTTTTTTGCTCATAATTTATTCGGACTAACTCCAACAGATACTTGATTCATGTAAACCAACAGAATCTTCTGTTACCCCAATCACACCATTTTTTTCTGCCAGATTTTGAAGTTGCTATATTCACGCTCGTACCTTGAAGTTGATTTTTCAGGCAGTAAACTTGAAGCTACGCTGGTGCCTTCCTTAATAATTGCTTGACACACATTTATTTTTACAAAAATAAATAAACGGTGAAATAAACAACACACGTATTCACGGTAGCTTACGACAAATTATTGGGGATTTTTTGAATGAATGAGAAATAAAACATATAACAATACAAAGGTAACGGTTTTTACTGGCTCTAAAAGGTGACAGGTTCGTCTCACACTCGCCAGTCGTATCCTCCTGTGCACCAGTAAAACAAATTAGCTAAAGATGATTTTTCTGTATAAAAAGAGTTAAAATGTGAATTGTTTACTAACGTGACCTTCAGCCCCAGGATATAAATGTTGTTAATACATAAATATATGGTCAGGAAAATTTCACTGAATGCATAGTATTGTATACTATTCAAATATATTATTACTCTTATTCATTCCAGTATGACAATTGGAAAACTTACAATAGCTATGCTATATTCGAGGAACAAAAAAATAAGTATATTAAAAGCTCCTCGAAACCTAACCTAACCTAATCGGTTCTATTTACCCCCTCACCTTAATTATAAAACAGCATGCCACAAAAACATTGTAAGCATATTTATATATTTTATTTCATTCCAGAATAGTTAATACTCCTACCCAATTTATAATAAATAATTAAATATATACTATATAAGGAAAAATGCAAGGTCATTCATTAGCGGTACACCCGACATATACCGCTTTTGAGCTTGTTACTCTACTCAGTGAGGGGGTAAGTTATAAAGAGTTAGTTAACATGTACACCATTTGGATTCCGCCTTCATGTTACAGAAATGACTTCGAAGGATTTTTGATATCTTTTTTTGTTTCTCAGTAAGTTTTTAAGTTGTCACACTGTATGTATTAATTGACTATTGTCTACCAGTAAAACCTCAAAGATTTCATAAAATAGTACTCTTTATTCATCTGGACCGTTTTCAAGTAACTCAGTTTAAATATTTTGGTGCAAACTATAATTATAATAGTGGAAATATTCTATAAATTCAAAGTTATGTTTACTGGGCTGTTATCAATACCATAATGGGCAAAGTTCTGCTATAGGCGTTTAGTTGGGGTCAGGAATTTATTAAAATAAATTGTTTCGGAGGTAGCAATCTTAAAGGTTAATTGCACCAATTTTCATGTTGGAATAGAACTTAATTTTTATAAGTTAAATACATACAGAAAACAAAACAGAATACTCTCGTGCTTGGTCTATACGAAAAAATCTTACTTTGTATGGTTATATCATCATTTTAGAAATAAATTTAGAAAAATATTTCCACAAATTTTGGGAATCGGGAGTTTATTTAAGCGAAGTAAATCTGGTTATACTCTTGTTGGTATTTACAAAGAATGTCACGTAAGGCTATTTGCGTGTCTTCTACTAATGTTGTTTCTCCTCATAAATGAATTTGCCAATTAAATCAATATCTTTTTCATAAAAAATGCATGGAAAAGTGGCAGATAAAATTAATGGATACATAGGTTCCTTTAGCAGCTAGAAAAAACTATATAATAATCACAAATACCTCTAAACATGCTTCCCGTGAATTGTTGTGTTATAACTTTTCTCACAATGAATAATTGTCAAAATGGCAGACGTTGCTCTCTGGACAGGTTCACCGTACAAATGTCTCGAGTTTTGTCCAATTTCGCCATGATATAATACGAGAAACAGAGTAATAAACGAATTCATGTTTTATTTTTTAATAAAAAGGGCCATGATTTCTATTTTTCATTCAAATAACAGTTAATTTTAAGATGTTTAATCCAAAAAAAATATATATACAGGGTGCCCGGTAACTACGGTGAAAAAATAAAGGGGTATATAGAGCAGGTCAAATGAGTGCTAGTACTTCATATAAACTTTTTACCTAGGTGCCACTGTTGAGGAGTTATTGTCACTCAAAGTAAGAAGTTGAAAAATGAATATTGTCCATAATTTCCAAAGTGTTACTTTGATTAACTTGAAATTTGGTGGATCAAAGCAGCACAATGAAATGTATCTTTGTGCATTTAAAATTGAATCAAATATTTTTTATTATGCAAGGTCGGTCGAAATTATGTTCTAAAACTTGCGCAACTTTGCCGGAGCTGTCAAATTTGACATTTTGTTCTCGCAGGCAGATAACCCTGTTACTTTTCTACAAATAAGGTATACTTCATAGCTTGTGAAAGAATGAACGGTTGCCAAGATCTGTACTTTGTGTATAGCTACAACCGGGGACACAACAACAGAAATAAGTTAAAAATGAAACATATGGATTAAAAGAGGTTACTTCAGTAATGCCCGATATGTCCTCCATCTAGTTCAATGCACTTCCTTATTCTTTTAAGATTATTTTGTTACACTCTAAATAGCATTTGTGGATTCCGTTTAATTTCATTACAATGATGTTCTATTCTTGCCATCAACTCTTCTCTAAACCGGAGTTGAATACACCAATTCTTTTAGGTAACACCACAAGAAAAAGTCAAGGGGATTAAGATCTCGTGACCTAGGTGCCCATAAGTGTGGTACGCCTCGACCAATCCACCTATCACCAAATGTTGCGTTGAGGTAATTTCTAACTTCACGGCTGAAGTGGAGCGGTGCCCCATCATGAAATACATTTCCTGTCTTGTTTACAATGGCATCTTTTCCAGTAGTAGATTCAGATCGTGTTGTAAAAAATTCAAATATCGGGTACCGTTTAATCTATCCGGAAAGAAAAAGGGGCCTATTAATTGGTTACCGATTATTCCTGCCCATACATTAATTATGAATCTTTGCAGTAATTTAATCTTGCAGCATAATCTTGCGGTCCCATTGCATGTACTTTTTAAATATGATAAGGATGCAATAATTGTTTTTTTAGAACTTGGTGAGCTACCCACTTAGTGGTTCCATTTTGCGTTGAATCTGCTTCTATTTGATCCATCTGTTCTTCAATTTCTGCGTTTCTGGCACGTCTAGGGGCTCCTTCCCCACCACGTCGTGGCAATATGCTTCCTGTATAGCGAACAGTTAAAATAAATTTGTAACTACATTTCTATTAATTTATACCTGTTTCCCTTAGGCGACGATCGCATCTTTGAAAAGTTTTCCGATTTGGTACATTCCGATCTGGAAATCGTACCGAATAAATTCTTTTAGCTTCTAAAGAATTGCAATACGCTTCTCCATACATCAAGTGCATATCTGCATATTCTTCATAAGAGTATTCCATTATTTTATTTTAATTTTTCACTAAAAGGGGCGTTAATTTTAAGCTGCCTTAATGCTTGTCATCTTTTACGCGTCTCCTGTCACATTTAGCAACCTACTAATTTGATTATAATGTGATAATTAATTCCCCTTTACACAAAATAAAAAAAAATTATTATCTTGACAACCGTACATTGTTTCGTAAGTCATGAAGTATACCTTTTTTGCAGAAAAGTAACAGGGCTATCTGCCTGCGAGGGCGAAATGTCAAATTTAACAGCTCTGTCAAAGTTGCGTAAATTTTAGAATATAATTTCGACCGTCCTTGTATAATAAAAAATATTTGATTCAATTTTGAATGTACAAAGATACATTTTAATGAGTTGCTTTGATTCCCCAAATTTCAAGTTAATCAAAGTAACCCTTTTATGGACAATATTCATTTTTCAACTTCTTACTTTGAGTGACAATAACTCCTCAACAGTGGCACCTAGGTAAAAAGTTTATATGAAGTACTAGCACTCATTTGACCTGCTCTATATAACCCTTTATTTTTTCCCCGTAGTTACCGGACACCCTGTATATAACATTTTAAGAAAAGCAGTGGTGTCCCAGGAGGCACCATAACGAAATTTTTGAAAAACTTCATAAGAGGGTTCAAAACGGTTCATTTAATCGACAATAGGTTGAAGCAGTTTTATTATTTTAAAGTCTTTATCATACAGGGTGTAAAAAATTTAGGCATTAAGTTGTAAAGCTTAGCCCGCCCCTGATAAACTAAAAAAAAACAATTATGTTCAAGAGACATTATTTTAAGAGGTCCTTAATAGTGTCCATCACATTAATTTTGTATTCAAGAAAGATTAAGATATTCAAGAAAAACAGATTTCCAGCGGCGTCCTTCAGGGACACATATCTCCGTAGGGAGAGTCTGTAGGAACATTTTTTTATAGGAACTTGTCATCTTATTTTTTCATGTTCTATTTGCGCCCGAGAAATATTTTTTTCCGGGCACTATATATTAAACCTCTACTTTGGATGTGTTTTTTTCCGAAAAACGATGTTATTATTTTAATTCAGCGTTTGATTTTTATTAATGTATTTGAAATAAACTTGTTCTTAGCAATGAAAAGCCGTTTGCAATCAACACTGATCGCTACAGCACGTCTCATATATCTGATTTTAATCTTTGGAACTAACTAGATAAGAATATTATAAGGGGCATAAATGTTTGATTTAATGAATTAGTTTGTTTACCACCATCTATTTATTACTGGTCCATTTTCGCGAAAACTTTTCTCATGATAATCAAGATAATAAAGTAATTTTATGACTGCTTAAGAGCCATTATGTCCCGTTGAAAATTTCACTTACGAGTGAGAGTTTATCCCAACGCTAAAATTCTTAAATACGGGAATAGCATCAACCAAACTAACTTTTCTTTACATGATACATTAACACTGCAAAATACGAATTTTTAAATAAACTATTCTCTATTAATATGGATAATAAAAGTAAGCATACTATGTATGCACTTGTTAAATTATTAATTTGATGTGTCTCAGTTAAAAATATAATATAATTGTTCCAGTTAAATTCTCTTTAACTATAATTAGATAATGGTAAGTCGTATTCAGAATACCTGCCTTCCTGCAATGTTAATTGGAAGACTCTCCTGAAAAATTAGTAAAACTGAAATATGCCTTTATGCAAGGAAGGTGACGAAATGTTTGTCATTTTTATCTTTGTAAAAAGAACGCTATTTCAAGAGGTGAGATATCAGCCATCTACCACTTAACTTATTACCTCTGAACAAGTCAAAGACCTTAAATTTACGGTACTCTTAAATTTGGTTGAGACCGTCGTTAAAAAAAAAATATTCTCTTATAGTAATGGCATCCTTAATGATATTGATGTGCATACGAGAGAAGAACACATTGCATATTTTGTCCTGTAAACGAAAAAGTTAAAATTAATGATGTCAGCAAACAATAATTAAATATATCCCTGTCACATATGGTTTTAACAGCATTCGTAAAACAAACCTAGTCAGAAAGGCAAGGTATGAATGGGAGCTCTTTCAGGGTAGCGACATTCTATGGTCGAATACATTAAAGTATACAATAATCTAATTCTAAAATGTTTGAAATTTCTCTTGTATAGCGCTTTAATAAATAGCTAAATTACTATTTTCTTCTCTATTTCGTTGGGTACTCCTACAAATTTTAAAAATAGAAGAATTTAAAAATAGCTTTTTGCTCTAAATGAATGAGTCAAGAAAGAGTAAGAATGTATCTTGTATCTGTTCCTGCAATTAAATTATAACTAAATTACATTGTTTTAAATGTAAAAATATCGGGTTTGACTTTATAAATTTAATTTTGCCTAACTACAAATCGATATCTCACAGAAATAAAGTAGACAATAATGTACTGTAAAAACTATAAAATATATGAAAACTTTGAGGGACCTCTCACTGCTCAAAATGTTGTACACCTCAAATGGTACTGTTTATAGTATTGCTAATTACTGCTGTATCTTACCAAGTACTACTAGATACTGCTTTATTTCGCCAGAACCTGCCTTAATATCATAGATCTTAGCGCTACTATCTATTATGATATTTTAAAAGTAACAACAAATTATGCTTCACATTTTTTTTGACAGATCTTAATTTAGAAAATGCTTCGATACAGAAATTATACGAGATAGATTTTTTTGTTATATTTCCAGCTTTTTAAACAGGGCCGGATTGTCCATTATAGGCTATAGGCCTAGGCTAGCTATACTAGAAAATATGAAAATTGTATAAATATAACATATTACTCGGTATCATAATAGAATAATAACAAATTAAAAACAATTTTATTTATTTCTTACCACTACGGTTTCTAAAAAACGCATTTTAGTGATGTAAAAAATTACTAATATTATTCGAATTTGACTTACGACTACTTGGGTTCTGATATTTGGACAAGGCAGTAACAAATTTGTAGGTGAGAATGGAAAAAAGATTGTTTTCTTTGCTGCCAGCTACCATTGTGATCGAAAAATGCACAAACTACAATCGGAATTGGTGACACAAAATACTCACATGTTTTTGGTGCTGGAGTTGGCTTTAGACGTAATTATTAAAATAAAAAATACTTAATATCCCGATCTACTTTGAGGTCTTGTTCCTATACTACTAGATGCTTTTAGTACTGCCAGGTACTGCCTTCGTAATACTGAGCTTATCTTTGTATGTACTGCTACTATGTTGTACACTTAGAACTATATATGAAAGACCTCCTGGGATAACTTAGCGTTTCACATTGTGTTTTTGTTCTGAAAATTAATCAATGGTAAGGTAAATTGTTCAGACAGTTTTTCTTTTTTCTTTGTTCTACAATATATCTATCATAGGTATAATACTTGTCCAGTAGTTCTTTTGTCGTTGATTTTCAACGGCGTTCAACGAGCAATGCAATCTGGGGACATACTTCCAATAATTGATGGCAGTGTTTATAAATACTCTCTAATTCGTATTCATTATTGTACCCTGTATGGATTATACTGAAGAACCACCATTGATTAGTTAGTATAAAATAAATTAAGTAATGTAAGTGTTTAATTTGAGTAACACTCCATCATTTTATATTAGTTCTTTGTATTCTGTGATTATATTGCTCTTTGTCTCTACCATTATCAGTCGCTACTCGTAACCCACAGGCCGTTCTGAAACGAGAGTGAATCATCGATTGATGTGAAAGAATTCAGCTGAATTCTCTCTTTTCTTCCGGTACGGTGGTCATTTAGGGGAAGGTGATCTGGAGCTCGTATATCCATAACCATACAAAACTAGTTGAATTTATGAGCATCAGATGAATCGACACCGCTTTGTGATTGATTTATTGCGACTTTGATTGATTGCTTGTACCTTAAAAATCCACTTTATTTTGCTTTAGTATACATAACGACTGGCCAGGTTTCTCTTATACAGCTGTTCCGTTTTGGTAAACAAGTACACGTCGAGTCTCAGTTCTGAACAGAAAATAAATAAATTAAAAATTATTTTATGCGATTGTGTTTTTTGTTTATGATCATTGATTAGATATGATAAACTTTCTAATTATGATTAAAATAAGCGCATTGATTATCGTATTCTAGGACAATTTCGTTTTATGTCTATGTATGTAATCATTGTGAGGTGGGGGTATACATTTGACACAATATTAAATTTTCCAGGCTTGTCGATAATACCTAATAATTTCAAATAAGTAGTAAGATGTAATAAATAAATAGTAGGTACTTGAAATTTTCTATTCTCTGCTCTGCACTATCATGATTTTATATTTTTGTCTCTACTAATTGCAGAACATTTTTTTTCAACTTCCAAAATTTTAATTAGATTCATATACAGAACGTTTTTTAAATCCATGTTGTAGCTTTCTTCTTCTTTAAATCATTTTAGAGTAAAATCTTAAATAAACCAAAATTAATAATTTCAAATTTTTCGAAATAAAGAAGAATATTTATTGAAATACAAATAACTCCGACTAAAATTTACCTAATATAAAAACAAATACTCAATGAATTTTTGTATGAATATGTCAACTAGTGGAGGGGGGGAGAGAATTAGGAAGAATATTATTAAAATATCAAAATTTGAACAGTACTTTGGAGATATTTCAATGGCATTTCTATGAAAAAAAAAATAGTATCTAGATTTACTTAACGAAACTTAAATATAAAAAATAATAAAAACATTATAGACATTGTTTGTCCAATATTAATCTTTAGATATAATTCAAATCGAAAGTTTAAAAAACCATTGTCGATGATTTTTTTAATATCTGACTAATCGTGAGGAAGTTAATTTATCATTTGTGTTATTGTATTAAACAGACATGGGTATTGAATAAAGTTGAAAAATAAAAAGAAAGTGCATCTCACCGGGCGAATGGAAGAAGTATTACATTATGCCGTTATGTACGAATACAGCATACACAGCGCCTAATATAAAATATTTCACTATGCCAAAAAATGAATAGAAAAATGTGGTGTAGGGTGATGATGCGCGACGAAGGGAAGCATTGTAATATTGTTTGCATTTCAAATACAGGTGGGTTTAAGTTCATCAAAAAAATTAAAATGTAAAGAATCAATTAAACTTTTCTATTAAGCTACAGAATGTATATAGGGTATTTAGAAAATCAGTGGTAAAACAAACATTGTTTTCAGCGCTTCATTGCGGTTCCAAATAACGTTCTGTATTTGCACCTACCATTTACCTGATATAGCATGTTATATGAGGTATTTATAAAATTTTGCTATCTGACTTCAGTACATTGAAGTACCTATTTTATTTTGAAAACATAATAAACAAAAGTAATAAATAAGGATTCTTAAAAAATGTTTAAGGATAAATGAAATCAGTAAATAGCAATACAAATTTATTAAATTAATTTAAAAAAATAAATAAATGTTAATTATTATTATTCATTACTTTTACTTATTAAGACAAGTAGTTTAATAATGTGAAATCACATGGCATAATTTTTATAAATACCTCAAATAAAACCATCTTTGTGGTACTTACCCATGTTATAAACAAAGTAATAAGTTACGTTCAGCAATACCGTAAGTTCACCACATCACCTCTAATAATTATCGCATTACCTACACATTTACGTTATGTATCTATAACCCACAAATGCCACATAAACGTAAAAGTACAAGAAACAAACGCCTGTTTACATCACCAACACCGTAACCTGCACCTGTATCCACGGGAACAAACCACGCTGAACGGCGTGTAACGTCACACCAATGATATCGCTTTTTCGGCAGCGCGGTTTTGTTCATCTTATATGGCAATTTATTAATGTTAATTATTCTGTGATTATTGCCGTCAGACACATGTTCTGACTTTTCGATAAGTTTGAAAGATTACCATGTACTTAATACATTTCAAACCGAGGGGTGTTTCGCGATCGGCAGTGGTGTACAAAATAGCAGCAGTGAATACGACAGTTAAGGCAATACCGTGAGCAATGTTTGCATTGATTAATTAGGTAGTTGAAGGCATTCAGTAGGTAGTGAACGGCAGTGGACGGTATTGTCGGCAGTGCTTTAGGCAGTTATAGCAGTGACACCGTTGTCGGAAATGATCGCAGTTTTGCGGCATTAAACTAGTAAATAACGGCAGTGATATACAGGGTGTCCGGAAATGATCAGCAAAAAATTGAGGGGATAATTCTAGACCGAAAATAAATGATACCTCTTTCTATAAAAATTTTTTCAAAACTGATTATTAATGGAGTTACATGGTGTTAAAGTTAAAATTTTATTTTCGATATTTGTAAATAACTTCTTAGGAAATCCAAATATTTACATAAAATTTGTAAATCAGGGGTTTTTGCGGACGAGAAATTCAAATATGTTCCTAATTTTGACGTCACTAGTAGAGGGTGCCACTTGTGACACACCATGTTTCTTTTAAAATGGTAGAAAAATGTGTAAAACTCCCGAATCAGAAGATGGCCAAGTCCATTAAAAAAAATCTATACAATACTTTTGAAAACTAACGAATAAATTCATTATTTTTGAAATTGAGAAGTTTTCGAAAAAATCCCCTGGAACGTCGATTTAGTTTTTTTAAAAAGGCACTTTTTGACATACGACTCATATTTGTGACGTTATCGTTGTTCGAGATATGACGTCATCGACAATTTTTTTAAATAGCAACCCCCAATTTTGACCATGCCATTTGAAAGAGCGTGTCATTCTACATACATACATCATGAAAATTATCGTGTTACATAACAAAAAATTCAAGAAAATAATGTTTGAAGATTTTAAAATTTAATTTTCACAATACTGAAAATTATAATGATTATGTAAAAAATCGACTAAATTAAATGTTAAAATTGTGCACCGTTGGCTGCCTAACAGTAGTAAGACGGTTAATAATTTCTTTTTGGACATTATCAATAACTTCAGGAGGTATACGATGTATCTCGTGACGAATTCTTGCTTTTAAATCTTCTAAATTAACAGGCCTAGTAACGTATACTTTGCTTTTTAAGTATCCCCACAAGAAATAATCTAGGGGTGTTAAATCAGGCGATCTGGCTGGCCACTCAATCGGCTCCCTTCTCCCTATCCAACGATTCGGGAACAGCTCATCTAAATAAGCACGAACAGGTATTGTGAAAATTAAATTTTTAAATCTTCAAACATTATTTTCTTGAAATTTTTGTTATGTAACACCATAATTTTTCATGATGTATATATGTAGAATGACACGCTCTTTCAAATGGTATGGTCAAAATTGGGGGTTGCTATCACTCATAACTCAAGTCATTAAAATTAATAAGTAAGTAGCTGTTAAGCATATATAGTTTTAATCAGTTAATAGTTTTTTTAATGACAGTATAGCATATTAGCCAGCATATCTAATTAATAATTTTGTACATTAATTTTTTGTTAAAAAGTTTTGTAAAAAAATATGCGTGTAATTATTATTAGCACACAATATATCCTTTAATCACTCTCACTTTATTGCCCAATTTCTCTAATACTGTTTAAAATTGTATTGGGGAAGTGACGATTGGCATTAGGGAAGTGACGATTGGCATTGGGGCAGTGACGGTTAGCATTGAGGCAGTGAAGAACGGCATTGGGGCAGTGACGGTCTGCATTAAGGCAGTGGTGACCAACATTAACATAATTATGGTCAACACTGTCGGCATTGAGTTAGTGTCGCCGGGCAGTTAGGCAGTACCTAGGGCATTGGTGTAATAACGGTAATTTTTAAAGAGCACTGTCTAAAACTGGCAGTGGTGTACAAATTTTTAATATGTGAAACACCCCTCGTTTTAAACCAATATAAAACTTATGCAACTTCCCCATTATTATCGAGAGTACCTCGACTAGTAGACGGACGCGCCAGAATCTGCGGCAGTCAATAATCGCAGTCTCGAGTTTGATTAAGGCCGTTACGGGGCATGAAGAATGCGGGTGACCAGTGTAGCAAACTATCGTAGGCCCCCGCGTAGGTGACACACCTCTGCCTAACTCTCCCAACGAGGTCCGTTGCTATGGCGATCGTCGAGTAGGCGCCATCATAAACACTCATTGTTGTGATGCGGTGTGGCCCGGTAAGTGGCTGCAGGACGTCGCCGGTCGTCGCAGGACGGAGGGGGGCCAGCATCTCCTGGACCTAAATTGGATTTCATCAGCTAGGTAAGGGGATGAAGTCGAAGGTAGGCGAGCCCGCAGGGAATCGCCGAAGTGATGAACACAAGATAAAGGAACGGTAAATGAGAACGGTGTTAGCCGTGATAGATTCTAAGCCTGAAAGGTTGAATTGGACGGAGACTGTGCCGGCGCGAGGGGAAAACTAACTACTACAGGTGCTGATGGGAGTGAGATGTTTGTTGAGAATTCGATCACGTGCCCGCACCTTGCAGGAAACAACGTAGTAACGGCGATTAAATAAAGAAGGATCTTCATCGCCATCGATTCGGAGGGATTCCGAATGCGGGTAGTGTATCGGGGGTGTATATCGCTGGGAACAGGTGTAATTATCAGAGGAATGGAGGCTTTCAGGGAGAGTATTAACCGTAGTTATTTACGGGATTTGAACTTATTTCAAGCCTGAATGCGAAATATACTTATCTGAAATATGGAATTTCCTCTTACAAAAAATTGATTTTGTGGGTTTGGTAAAACATTTTACTGCACATATTAGTAAAAAATTAGTTGAAATAATTTGAATATAGAAAAGCGCTATACTTCGGTGCTATTGTTGGCAATCTTGTCCAGCTTTTCCTTGGCAAGACAAAACAAGATTTAAAAGAGAAATGTCAAGGGGTAATATTTTAGCTGAGAAATAAATATTGCATTTCTATTTGTATATACTTTATTTAAAGAACATCAAGCAGATCTATACAGGATTCACTAATAACTGTACATAGGCTAACTGGATAATCCTGGGCTGCAAATATGAAAAATTGACACATAACGCTTAGATAAAATATGACTCCTTACGAAGTTACAGGGTGTTTAATTTAAAAAGTTTTAAAGGATTTTTGTCCATTACTTTAACCCTGTTTGATATTTCCCTCTCACACTTGGCACACAGTTTAGATACTTTAGAACATATTAAAAAATGCTACGTACAAAATCGTTAATGACTACTACTAGAGGCGTAGGACAGGGGTAGTTTCCCATTCCTAACTTCTACGTCACCGGTGGAATTTTTATTTTGGCACAATTTTTCTCTGAATTCTTCAACACTACTGGGCGTTAATATTATAGAAAATGACATCATTTCAATGGCGTGTGAAATGCGATTCCATGGGCGTATCGATTTAAAGGGTTCAAAAAACTAGTAAATATAGAACAACATATATTTCGATTTTGATAAAAATAATGTTTTAATGCATAATGATATTCACTGCGGTATATGCAAATATCCAACAGGTAGTTACATTTTATTTATATCTACTTATACAGTTTTTTTATCTTGGAACTCAGCCAACTTTTTCCTAATTGAATAAGTGCCCCTTGCAACAATTTTATTTAATGTACTGTTGTAACAGTAAGATAACATAAAGTCACTAAATCATAAAAACAAATATCGTAAAAATATCACTGAAAAATTAGATATACCAATAAAATAACGTTGATGCCATCGTTAGCACTGTATAACGCTATCACAATTGTCGCCTGACACTTTGATGACACGGGGCGATTCTCTGATGAAAATTAAGAGGTCTTTGGTAAACATTTTTTTAAAAACCCTTTCTTCAAAAATTACTACCTACCCTCCAAAGATTCCGAATTATTATTTTTTTCTTTCATGTATACCAAGTTAAAGAAACCAAACGTGGTGAATATTGTCAATTAAATTCCACTTAATGAAATTTTTTCAACCATGAAGTATTTTTGTAAGGAGTTGAAATAGTCTTCTTTTTCATAATTTTATTTTCGATAATTTTTTTCCTTTTATTTTTTTCAAAGCTTCATTCATTTACTAACTTTTGAACTCTTCAAATTTTTTCGAAAAGTCAAGAATTTATGAGAAAATAAAATGTATTGCAACGCATTTTTAAAAAGAAGATCAACTAATATTTCTAGCACAAAATCATAGAACTTGTGAAAGAGAACGAACAGTAACAATAAATGACACTGACATTTGTTTCTATGGATTCCATTATAAAGAACTAGATGTCTCGGCAAAATGCATTCGCTTTAAACAGCTTATCTTTTTAAAAATGCATTGCAATACATTTATTTATTTCTCTCATAAATCTTGAATTTTTCGAAAAAACTTGAAATCAAAATGTTGGTAAATGAATGGGACTTTTTAGATTTATTTTTTAAAATGAAAAAATATATATATACGAAAAAAAGGCATAGGGGTTGATAATTTCAACCAAAAATACAGTATTGAGAAAATTTCAAAAAGTGTAGTTTTATTGAGAGATAATGTTCACCAAGTTTGATATGTTTAACTTGATATACACGGAAGATAAAAAAGAAACAATTTTTTTTTAATTTTTGGAGGGGCAGCTTTCAGGGAAGGATTTTTTCAAAGAAATTTACACCAAAGACTCCTATTAATTTTCATCAAGAATCGCCCCTTACATTTTTTCGGTGGTATTTAGACACACCCTGCATAATGTAAATTGAAAATTATTATGTTATTATACATTGAAAACATTATGTCAAAAAGCATGAAGTTCACCTATTTTTAAAAATTTTATTTATTTCCGAATATATCCAGAATTTGAAACTTTATACATTTCAATATAAAATTCCAAGAGAAATGCTAACGTGTTCTTGTATGTTGAAATGGTTGAACAGACACGTTCTTTTTTAAAATAGATCGTAACAAACCGACTGCTAAATGTAGTCTGATGAAAGCGATCGATTCGACAGCACCAAATCGCCGACGGAACGAACCTCTTTGATAAATTATAAATACGAATCGAAAGTGCTCCGGTTGTTTGATTAAAATGCATAAACGGTCCACAGTTGGTCTTAATTGCTGGCCGTTGTCCACTTTGTCCTATGGGGAAACCTTTAAACACGTAGGGCTCTTGCGAGTTTCTGTACGAACGGCCCGATTTGGTCACGCCCGGGTGCCGGGCCTGAATTATTAAGAAGAAATCATAGCCGACTATAAAGAGACGGAGATTACTTTATGGTCACTAATTGAAATGAGCGTTTGGCAAACAAGATTTGCCACTGAAGGTTCTGCTAACGATCCTCAGGGGACGGTAAAGACTTAAGTTTGTACCTTTCCGACTAAAGTTTGGAGCAGTTGGCTTATTAGGCGGGTAATTCTCGACGTTTTCCTTTGATCTTGCGTCAAACGAATGACTTTTTAAATACTAAACGTCAATATCATTTATTGTACAGTGCGGTCATTACGTGCGCAACGTAAACTAAAGGATGATTCTTCTTAATTTAAGGGAAAAGGTTCTATGAACGTCAGGATCAAATTAACTTCAGAGTCAACGGAGTTATAGTCCAAGGGAGACAAACACTAGCAACATGCCATTTCGCAATTTAAAATGTGAGTGGAGAAGCATAATAACCTATAATTTCATCTGAAAAGGATTGATAATTGAATTACCTGTAAGGGTGTCAGATTGATTTTTAGGCAGAGATGTGCGTGTTATTTTTTGGAAAAAAGTTACAAATGATCAGTATCTCTACAGTGTGGAAAAAATACATTTTTAAACTACAAGTCGGGGTTTGTGACGTGAAGACCATCAACTAAGATTTTCAATGGTGAAAAACAAATTAATTTATAAGAACGGTTCAATATGACCTTTTTTCAATGCAAATGATGTCACGAAGTGTACTAAATTTTACACATACATAGGGTGTTTCAAAATTAATGTAATATAGAGCGAGTAGATTCCTGACGACAAAATAATGTGATGTAGCCAAACGTATCTTAGTCAAAAGTTGGTTTATGGTTAAAAAGATACATGATCAAAGTTAAAATTTTATTTTCGATATTTGCAAATAAATAAAAATCCAAATATTTCCATACATTTGGAGATCAAGGGTTTTTGGAGTGAAAAATTTAAATTTATTTCTAATATTGACGTCACTAGTAGAGAGCGCCACTTATGGCACATGACTATCGAAACAATGGATTCTCCTATCTTTGTTATGTAAAAAAGATATACTTTGTTGAAGTCGTTACAAGTAACCGTTTTCATAATAATCCTATTTAAAATACGTATTCAATGCACCGGCGTGTAAAGACTGTTTGATTTCAGGTAAAGTGCCTTTTCCGCTGAAAATATTGCAACATATTGCTTGAAAAAGTTGTTCAGAATGCTAAATAATGGCGATGTGCAAAATTTGCCTGCTTTGATAAAATTTTTGTTTTGAGACCATTGTTGAAAATCTAAATATAACGGTTTCATCAAAAATCTTCTATTCTATTCTTAGCTCTATATTGCAATAACTTCAGGACACCTAGTACTATATTAAAAATGATTCATTTCATATCCTTCATTTCAAATATCACATTTTATGAGTTATATATGATGCAAATTAACAATATGTAATATCTCAAAAACCGTAAATGGCGTCCTGTATAATCTGAACCTGAAGATCTGCCTCGGTCTTTTCAGTAACCAGGCAATTTTCACGTGACCACCTGTACAAACAATAAAGCTAATATCAAAGTAGCTATTTAAAATGAGTTTTTTGAACGTCTTGGCAGCATCCTAATCGCAAATAAAAATATCTTTTAAAGATATTGGGCCTACTATATTTCCTTGCCGTTCTTCTTTGAGGCGTCCTTGACACGTGGCAATGGGCATCAAGTAGATGCCGCATATTGGCTTAGACTAAACAGTCACTGTTATATATTGTTTTATAAATATTAGCTGATGTAGATATATCCCCATAACAAAAATATAAGGATACAAAATCAAGAGATCTTGCCGTCATTCTAGTGATGCTTGTCCCTCTATCCATCGATTTGGAAATGTTAAGTCTAGTTATTGTCAGACATTAATTTGATATTGTAGTGATGCCATCATTCCTACTGGAGCCATATTTCATTAACTAGAAGTTTGCCAAAGATGGTATGAAATTATTTTGGAGCAGTATTAAATACTTATTTACTTTCAAATTATGCATTTGAACTATTAATGCAAAATGGCTGTGCTGTAAACAAAACGAATATGTTTAGTTTCTCCTTATTTTACAAATGCAAATGTATAAGCACGTTGTTCTGTCATCGCGAGGTATTTGACATTTACGTACATTAACGTCAGTTTGTGTGATTTAAGAAGTATACTAAATTATATGAAATAAGTGTTTCTGTTATTGTTAAATTTAATTCATGAGCTAATTCTATTGGAACATTATTGAAATAGATTTTTCATAGATATATAGGGTCCACAAATTGCAACAGCAGCATTTGGCTGTATATTCACGACGATAAATAATTGCAAACCCAAGAAAAAAAAGCTTAATAAAATATTTGTTTTTAAGTTATAGGCCTTCAAAGTTGTCAAAAATAAAACTAAAACTTTAATTAATAACTTCGTAACTCCACAGTGGGGTTGAAATTTCGAATATTTATTTGGACTATTGCGGCATATCATCTTACAAATATGTATTACTTTTCTCTGGTTACCTTCCCCTTTTAGCAGTCAAAACTTTTACAGTGGTCCAAATTTTTTATATGGACAACAACAATGTCTAGATCAACAATGTATTATTCTAAAAAAATTTTGTCTGTTGACAAAATCGGCGACAGATTGAGAAAAATAGCACTATTTGCAAGTCTGTTTGTTTTCATAGATATTTTTTAAAATAAACTCGAACGACAAAACAATTTCATATATTATACTATAGGCCAAACTGAATATTCTGTACAACATTTTTTTTGCAGAAGTGTAACTTAACTTTTCTAAAACCTTTTTTTTAAATTCTATTAGAAGATCCCAAAAAAACTGCTACGAGAAAGTTTTTTAAAATTATATGAAGGTAATCTCTAATGTCAATGAAAATGAAAACAAACCACTTTAATGTTTCTATAATTTAACTAGACATCATAATTAAAAGAAGTAGTGCCTACATCGAAATATGTACAATATTTATCTGTCGCCAAGCAAAATAAATGCTGACTATACGAATTACAAACTGGAATTGTTTGTAGTTATTTCAGTTGAGACATTTTAGTACAAACCTTAGCATTCAACAGCTCTCTTGTTTACCATCCATCATCATTACCGTGATTTAGGTTATTATAAATGTTAACTTAAAAGTTCCTCAGTCTACCTAAACTTCACAGAGGTGTAATTATTTAAACGTAACTGCTTTAACTACCATTTATTAGATCGTTTACCTCATTAAATATAGTCATACCGGATTATTACCGCAAACACTCGTATTTATTTTGTTTACGACATGTTTACGAAACATAGAGAACTCCCAGAGTTATGTAGGTATCCACAGACCAACCACGGGAAAACTTACAGTTTCTACAGATGAAATGCACGTACTTATCAAGGATTTTATCAAATAGAATTTTTTTTTAATTAATAGCTGAAGAGATACATTAACATATAGTAACTTCTTCATTTTGACTTCATTAGATATACTGCATATCTTCAAAATTAGGTACATTAAAGCAGTTTTTTGAGCAGTACGTATTTTAAAAAGAATCAGAGACAGGCGGAGATCCAGGCTGGAATACCCTAATTTAGTACATGATTTAGGTTTCTTATTGGTCATCTTTAAAATTATACCAAACTTTTTATTTCCATTGATCGAATTTAAAAAGCAAAATTTAATCTTGTTAAATTTGTCAGTAGTAGGTTTTGTCTTTAAAATTTGACAGTTAATAATAAAACTATAAAATAAAATAAAAATATTTTGCAAATAGTTGAAGATGAACCGCAAATAAGTAATACTAAACATTTATCTCGAGAAACTGGATTATCACGAAATTCTGTACAGCGAATTCTTAAACGTAATATATTGCATCCATATCGCATTTAAAAAGTGTAAGAGATATTGCCTCAAGATTTGGACCGACGAGTGACCTTTTGCGAGTTTATCTTGCGTTAGGATATTAATTTTCACAGAAAAATTCGTTTCAATGATGAGGCTTGTTCACTGTTTGTTTGGCTTGCTGAACTGTTTGTTACTGCTTCGGGTGTTCCTCAGGGGTCCAATATTGGCCCTCTACTATTTTTAATATCTATTGACAATCTTACAAAAATTATTGGCAGTAAAAAGTTGCTTTTCGCCAATGGCTTGAAAATTTATTGCAAAATTGATGACAGTAATGACTGTGAATTTTTACAATCTCAAATATCAATAACTGAAGAGTGGTGTGAAACATTTAAACTTAATTTGAATTTATCTAAATGTAAAGTGGTTCCATATTCTAGGAAATACGAACCTATTTTATTTCGTTATTCTTTAAACAATACTGTTCTTCAGAGGGAGAGTACAATAAGAGATTTGGGAAATTTTAAAAACAAAGCCTACTACTGACTTTTTGATTTATTCTAATAAACACTATTAAAATCATGTTTTAATTAAAGCATTTTTTCATGAAAACGTTAAAGTTTTTTGAAATTTAACAAGAGAAAAATTAAATTCGATCAATGGAAAAAAGTTTGATATAATTTTAGGAACGACTAACCCTCAATGATCACCTTGTAGCGTTTCAATTTATTTGAACTCATGCTCAACGAACACCAATGTACCAATGATAAACCTAAATCATGTACCAAATTTGGTCATTTCAAGTTAAAGTAATTCAGAGATATTAATTTTTTACGAAATCTTTGGTCGCAAATGCGGCCTGCTTAATAGTAATATGCCGCCCCCTCTCCCGCACAAGTCTCCGACTTCTGGGCTAATCCCTGTGATTAGAATGAGGGGTAGAGATATATTATATTATTATTAATTTGAAGACCTGCAATATTTTGATACCCCTAGATGCATCTGCTCTGTGTCGGTTCTTATGTGGAACGCCCTGTGTATAAATAGAATATTTTTCTTGAACTTTGTTTTTCAGTGCCTGTTTTAGTATGACACATTAGAACAGTATAATTATTGTATTTCAAAATGTAAAAATGCATCATGTTTAGCAATAGCTACATATATTTTACCAAAAATTAAAAGCCGAACTAAAAATCCTCGCCGTAAATCAAGCAACACATATTCCAATCTAAAATTTTTAAAGTTATCACACCTTAGGTATTCTTTTCCGCTTGCCGTGGATCTGGTCCTTATCCGCACATCCCCTATAAGGGTATATTGGCAATTACGGGAGCCGTCGACGGCGATGCAAATTTACTGTAATCCCAGCAGAGCCTATTATTTCAGCTTAGCACCTGACCTATGAAGGTGTCTCCGTTTGGACAGGGCTACTAAATCCCAGAGTCCCCGACCAAATTTGAGAGATAATTACCGGCGAGTTAGCGCAATGACAGGAGACGGCTCTGATAATTTAGTTACCTTGCCGTAGTTTGGTTCTAATAGAAGCTGCAACGATGCGACGCGGAAGTCTTGGTCCCTGGAAAGGCATAAACGTTTATTGTGGCGACGCTGAATGTCCAGATTAATTGTACTTTAATTAACAGTTCGATTTTTGGGAGTGGGATAAAAATTATTGACCTACAGGTTGCATTATTTAATCTAGAGAATCTAGACCGTCGTTTGTACCTACAGGGTCATTCTAAGGTACGTGGACAATGTAAGAGCCGCGGTAAGAGCAGACATTCCTTGGATCAAAATAAGGCAGTTAACTATACAGGGTCCTTCGGTCAATTTAAGAAGAAAACTTAATATCAACATATGTCCTAAGCCTCTTAATTTTTGAGCTACAGGGTGTTACAGATTTAAGTAACAATTTACTTTTTTATTATAATTTTCTTAAAACTCCAGATATTTTTATCCTACCTATTAATCATTAAGGAGCATTGTTTGATGTAAAAAATGTTTTAAAATATTTGCCAATGACGTCCGTACGAGGTTTGAACTAAACATTTTTGAAGAAAAAAATGGAACGCCACTGTCTTTTCTAAAAACTAAAATTATTTTTAAGCCCACCACAGTCACCATGCGTGGAAACACTTTTTGTGGGGCAAAAATTTATTTTTTACTTTTGCAAATGACGTTCACGTAGGCATGATATTGAATATTTGAATAGAAAAAACGGTAAGCTCATTAAATGCCCCCTTAAAGCAAATGAAATAAAAATTAGTAGGCTGGGTAAAGTGTCATAATTTTTGACGCTTCTTTTCGCAATAAAGTTGACATTTTTCATTATTAAAAAATTATTATTAGAGTAGGAGGTAAAATTTCACAAAAAATGGTAAATTTTACAATCGGTGAATTAGCATTTTACTTATGGGGTTGCCGATGAAAATGCATACAGTCAGGAGGATATAGGTACCAAGAGCGGTATCCAAATCGCGTACTACCCGATCCGAGAACATTTTCTGGGATTCATCGCGGCAACATTTAATATTTCACACGTACTTGTTTGCAAAATTCTTATCGAAAATTTGTTATATCCATATCACATTCAAAGAGTCCAATGCCGCCAATGCTTGAAGACCTTCCTCTTTTATTAAGAAACCAGATGTGGCTAATGCACGATGGTGTGCCTCCACATTTTAGCTTACGGGTGCGTGAATTTTTAAATCACAACTATCGCGATCGGTGGACCTTAATAGTTTAGACTACTTTTTCTGGAGTCATCCGAAAAGCTTAGTGTATGCAGTGCCGATTCAAGCCGAAGAAGAGTTACTAAATCGTATAATAGTATGCTGCCAAACCATAAGAGACATCCCAGGAATTTTTGAAAATGTACGTCAGTCTATGCGAAGAAGAGTAGATGCTTGCATACGTGTGGGTGGAGGACACTTTCAACAATTGCTGTAAATACATAATTTGGGTTCTTTAATTTGTTTGTATTTTCTTGTCTTGTCGTTTCGTTTTAGGTTTAAGGTTTTGAATTTATCGTTTTACTAAATAAATCGCAATTTTTAAAATAAAATTTAAAAAATCAGAGGCGTACCGTTTTTTCTATCCAAACATTTAATATTATGCCTACGTGGAGCTTACTGGTTAAAGTAGAAAATTAATATTTGTCCTAAAAAAAGTGTGTCCACGCATGGTGGGTGTCTACAAAATGGCAACAAAATATCAAAAGCAGTCTCAATGAACTTGGGGAAAAAACTTTTTTGGTTTTAATTTTTTTACGTGAAAATGGTGCGTCATACAAGAGTAAATCTAGGGACCGAATTTGCTGTAAAATAAATGGAGATTGTAAAAATAATTTTAATTTTTAGAAAAAGCAGTAGCCTACCATTTTTTACAGTGGAAATATTTGCTTCCATTTTGCAGAACAAAACCAGACTTTTTTAAAATTTCAAGACTTCTTGTTTTAGCTAACACTACCTACTTGAAATGGCCTGAAGCCATGTGTTTCTGCATATTGGGTACAAAAGTTGAGATACGACTGAAATAAAGTTATTAGATCATCTAAGGCCGAGATATGAAAGCTTATTAAGGGCGTCGTATTCTTGAAATAGTGTTTTCTATAAATACAAGTAATTTTAGACATTTAAGAACTAAATAATATAGAGTTTAGCAAATAACAACATTGTTATCTCATGCCACCGGCAAATATTCAAAGGTACCGAAGTAAAATCAATATATAACGTCAGAAAGAGATCTATCCAGGAAATTTTTAGGTACTGAAATCTTTCAAAATACGTATTTTTTTTAATTCAACTATAGATGTAAACATTGTTATAACATGAACTTACATAATTCTGCATATAATATTGTTCACTTTTGTTTATAAGTATGTGAAAATAATTGTTAAAATGTGGGGTTACAATAGTGAAATAATGTGTGTCATACAAATGCATTTTAAAAGTTATTATATTATTTGAAGAGAGTTGAATAAACAAAATATCAGTAATTTTATTTTTGATATTACTTTTGATCTACGTGTTTTATTTTTTAAGATTTCAGTACCTAAAAACATCACAAATTTGATCATTTTACGGTGAGAAATATGGCGACCTTAAGCAAAAGAGGGTGATACAAGCGGTTAAATGCTTTAGTGAAATCAAGATATAATATGTCCGTTTGAGAGACCATCTATTGATCCAGCAGTATATAACATATATTAAGTAACATTCATATAACGTGTTAATTTGATGAAATTTAAATATGTGAAAAAATTACGAAGAGGATGTATTTTCCTCTTTTGGATCACTAAAGCCTGCTTCAGAGAACAACGTAGTGTAGCTGGCAAGATCCCCACCACCAGTTTAATTTCAGTGAAACAAAGATTTTATAAAGTTGGTTTTGTTTTGTTGTTTATGTTATGTACAAATGTTGCTCCTCCGGATGTTTGAATTTGAAAATTTCGAACATCACTCGACTTCAACAACGAATACAATTCATTTCATTGGCTGAAAGTCACGTGATTGAGTGTTGCTGGCAACACTACGTCATTCTCATAAATGACTAATGAATGAATGGATAAGTGTGCGAACTTATGATTAAAAAATGAGCCGAATTTCAAACAAATATCTCTAAAACCATTGCAGTTGCCAATAAAAATCAGTTTTAAAATTTTTATTTTGACACCCTGTATTTTGAAAATGGAGCTGCAAAATGAAAAGTGTCATAAGAAAAGTGAGTCATCCAAAGAATATGTGGCTAACGGCTTGACCTACTAATTTATAATACCCTGTATTAAATATCTCGAAATACATTGAGACAGGGTGTTTTATTTATTGTCAATATCAGATCAAGTTTTCCCTAAACTAAAACCACTCTTTAAAATTTTGTAATATGACTCCAAAAGTTAAGGGTTCTTGACATGATTCTGGATTACATAAGACGACTCTGCTTTGACATCTGTTGTCAAAAATATTCTACAAAGTAGCAGGGAAATACAGACAAATGTGGGGTCTCTAACAGGTACCTGACAAGAATAAAGCGCTAATTAGTCAATATTTATGGCCGTTCGAGTACACTTCAGTGCATTGCAAAATTAAGAGAAAATTTGCATTAGAAACGCACTCACCGCTGTTGCTTTTCTACAGCAATTTATTTCCTGATTAATAACAGCGATAAAACAGGTGCACACGTTCTAGATTAAATCGTATTTTCAGTCCTATCTCCTGCAGACCGGCGCCGTTCGCCTTTTCGCCTAATTTTAAATGGCCCCGCAATTGATTCGACAAATTATGATGGTGTTTTACAAATTAAGACACTTATCACGGGGACAGTTGTGCAATTTGGACGTGATTGTCACTTGGAAGCTGCCTGCGCAGAGATTAGTTACTTGTATTCTAACTATGAACTTCAGGAAATACGTAGGTGCGTCGGAATGGAAATGGCTGCTGTGCTACGGAATGAAATTTTGTGACGTTTCAAAAAATTGATGATGAAAGAGCACAGCAGGAGCCTACATTCTAACTAAATTTCAATAAACTCGTGAAACTGTCTTCTAAAAGTTGATGATATTATAGAACTTTTTCCAACACTTACGTCAAAATTGTGTAGTAAGCTATTTTTGAACTGAATGTGAATATTTTTTGCACGCCGTGTATGTTGTTTAAGTAATACACAAATTAATAATCTACTGATTATTAATTTAAAAAGGGACTGACTGTAAGGAATGAACTTAACGGTAACGCTGACTTTCCCAGAGTTTCACTTGGCGTTAAAAGGCAAATGGGAAGATGAAAAAATGGATTTGGAAAGAATTAATACCTTTTTACTAATATAAAGATTTAATTTTAATTTACTACTAGATCGACACCCATTCTAACGAAAACGAACTCTTACTGATTCCATTTTTTTTTTCAAAAATAACAAGGCAAAAAACTAACTAAACTGAAAATTCGTAAATAGTCTTAACGGTCGTCATTTAAACAGTAACCTCTGAACCCATAGGTACAAAATAAAAGAAACACAAATTCCTATGTCATCAAGACATTTAACGTAACGTATAGCATAAACAATACCCATTTAATTTTAGTCGCTTTTTAAAATATTAACATTAATAAAATGCCATAGGATGTATACAAAACTATGTGGCCGAAAACGCGATATCATTAGTATGATGTTGCAAGCCGTTTAGTGCGGTTTGTTTCCGTGGATGCAGGTGCAGGTTACGGTGTTGATGATGTAGACAGGCATTTGTTTCTTGTATTTTGCTTTTTGGTGACATAGTGTAAATACTTTGTAGGTAATGCCATAATTATTAGTGGTGATGTGATGAACTTACGCTATTGTTAAACGTAACTTATTCCTTTGTTTACAATATAAACAGATAGATGGTTTTACTTGAGGTATTTATAAAATTATGACATCTGATTTCACATTAAGCTACTTGTTTTAATTTGAAAAATAATAATTAAAAGTAATAAATAATGATATTTAACATTTTTTTTTTTTTAAACGAGTTTAACAACTTTTTATTGCTATTTACTGCTGATTTCATTTCTCCTTAAATATTTTTAAAAAATCCTTATTTATTAGTATTTTTTTATTATGTTTTCAGAATAAAACAGGTAATTTAATGTAGCGAAGAGCAGAATTTTATAAATGCCTCAAATAACATTCTACATCACGTAAATGGTAGGATCAAATATAGGACATGTTATTTGGAATCGAAATGAAGTGCTGAATATAATAAATGAGAAAAAAAATAAGTTTACTTTACAATTGATTTTCGAAGCGCCCTGTATACATTCTGGTAGCTTAATAGCAATAAGTTTAATTGATAATTTCAAATGATGATTTTGGCAATACTAAATCAAATGTTTTTTCTCGTTATTGTAACATCATAATAATCTAACATAATATCACGGTAAACGAATGCCTGATCAGTATGTTGAAGAGCTAACAATCTAATAGCGAATGTTGCAAAAACGTTGATAGACGGTGTCAATAACCGAAACGTTTGTTGAGAATATAGCTCGCAAAATACGTAGTAAATAAGTTAGAGGGTGATAAAGACGAACTGATACAGATGCATTTTTTAAATAACTTTAGTACATATCATCAGATTGAAATAGAACTCGGATTAAGTTTTCAGATTATTGTTTGCAATAGTTTAATGGAAAAAAAGCTTTTTTGTCATATGCAGGTTTCTCACTTTTACAGAGATCTTAGAAACGATACAGGATTTAAATTAGAAAAATGTGACCACTCTGTCTAAACATGGAGAATGGTAATGAAATTTATATAAAGCCTTCAAAATATTGCACATTGATATAAGGTGGTTTTTCCCCATTATTAATAATTGAAAGCCATGTACAAGTATATAGCAAATATATTTACAAAATTCCAACACCTGGAAGGATGACAACATCGTAACTTTCATTCAGCAATAAACAAACCATTGCTGAAAGTAACGAAATACTACTGTGTTGAAATAAAACATCTTTCATTGAGAGAAAACATAATGGCCGATATTTATTGTTTTTGTTACCTATATTTTATATATTATATATTATATAGGATTTTCAAAAGACACTTACAGCTTCTATAAAGTCAAATTACATTCATCATTGTTGTTTACGTCAGCAACACCTGTTACGATTTTATTTTTATTTCTCCCATAAATTCCAATTTGTGTTATTTTTACGGTATCCGTAGACACTAATTGCACTTAAAATATAATAGTTTTTTGTTCCTTGCGAATGTTTTAGTGACAGTTTTATAGGTGTAGCATACCCCAACAATTTTTATAGTTGCTGGCTCAAATATCAAAATTTTTACATGGTATCTAAGATTGAAGAACAAACCGCTCTGTGTTTAAATAAAATGAAGTATGAACAGATTGATTCTTTCTAAACAGCTATAAATTTGAAACCGACGACGGTTTAAGATATATTCGAAAAAAGTTTCTTCCCTACTTAGTTTTCTGCGACAAACTGTCCGAAGTTATTCCTGTAATCTACATAAATATCCGAATTGCCTGCCAATCGATATAAATCAAGTCACGATAAGCATATAGTAAAGTACATATTTGGTAATTAAAATTACTTATAATACTCAGAAAAATATCAATTAAGACTAGCATTTCAAGACAGAATTGTATTTTACATATTTTTAGGTAGTAATAATATTGTGTGAAACTAACTACTCTGTAGACTAAAGCCCCAACCATATTCTTTATTATAAGTTTTTGTAACATTTTTTACTGTATTAGAAAACTATTTTAAGCTAATATAAATCAAAGAGCTTTGTCTGTGGAATTGTTCATTAGCATACCTAGATGTTTGGTATCAGAGAGCATACATATGACTTCATTGATAGGAATTGTAGGAGATTTGATTTATATTAGCTTAAAATACCTTTCTAAGACAGTAAAAAAACAGAATTGTTTCTAATAATGCATACCTAGATGTTTGGTATCAGAGAGCATACATATGACTTCATTGATAGGAATTGTAGGAGATTTGATTTATATTAGCTTAAAATACCTTTTTAATAAAGTAAAAAACAGAATTGTTTCTAATAATGTACAAAAACAAATCTACCAAGTGGGTGGAGCTTCTTCTTAGTGGGGTACAAATGGCAAATGGTGAAATTGAATCAATTTCTTTAATATTTGGGGGGAGGCGTGGTAGGGGGGGAATGTGCTAGACCCCATAAATGACCGTGATTTATACCTTCTATACACCGTGAAAAATACTAAATAATTTACATAATTAAAAGAATTCTGCAGCATGTGACAATGTTTGTAATGCCGCATACAATTTTCTCAATATGCAGTTGATGCGTAAAATTCAGAAGATTTTATGATAAAACATAAAATGATTCTTATTTTAAATGGCATGTTGGCTTAGAAACTCCTTGGAGAAAACTTGTATAATTGTCGCAGTGAGAGATATTTTTTAACTTACTCAGTTTTTTAACTTCTAAAGTTAAAACTAACAACAAAATTAACAAATTAATTAAATATCTCACAGACTGCAAAAAGGACTGAAAACAACACGTTCCATGATAAAAAAATTACCTGCTGAACAAATTTCAGCCTTACAGATCAATAATAACTGTACAAATCAATCTGTAGAGAAAACATAGAAAAAAGATGAAACAACTGAAATTAAATAAAAAAAAAACAATACATTTTAGGCAATATGAGAGGGTAAAATAAACAATTAAATAAAAAATATGTAATGTGTAATTTGTAGTAGGCTTTAAAAGAGTTTCAATGATTTCAAATGACCTGGCAATAATTTCAAAAGTTCTACGAGACATGGTTCTCTTATAAGACAGTTGTGAAATCAATCCTTGAATCTGAGGTTGAATGTGTAAAAATGGGTACGAAATTTTATTTTATTATAAATATATGGAAGGCATTTACTTTAATTCTATACCAACAAGTGAAGTTTACGACTTATTTCCATATTTAACCAACCTGCTTCTTTTAACTTGTGTGGAATATTATATAACATGAATTATAATACATTGCAGTAATTTAAATGACGACACTAGCGAACCAGTTAACATCAATTTTAAAGAAGTAGACGATGAGGGTACATTTTATAATTTATATAAGCTTTTTGTAGAGATTTTGAGATATGATTTTTAAAACGTAAATTTGTATCAATATAAATTTTAAGACTTTTTACAATATTAGAACAAGGTAATTTCGGTATGGTTACGTTAATATTTTCTCATATAACAGTAACCAAATACCAACTGATGACTTATTGGAATTTAATTTTAAATTATGTTTCTCAGGTGATTTAATGAGTTTTTTCATTGTACTATTTATGATTGTAATACTACCAATCAATTCCAACGCAATGACTTGTATACTTGAGTGTCGTCAATATATAAATGGTATTTAAACCGCTCTAAATGAACCCAATATGGAACCCCATAGGTTACAAACTTTGTATCAGAAATACCATTTCATGTTTCTATAAACTATAAATATTATAAATGTGTTTAGGATTAATAATGTCATTAATTTGATTTCTAGGTTCATCCAAAATTAAGTTTTTCATTAAAGTTTTTTCTTCATAATGTTAATATTTTTTATTTGTTTAACGTTCTTTGGAAGATAATTATACGCTTTAGTACTTAAATATAAAAAGCTTCTTTGGGCACAGGTTGTTTTCATTTTTTGAAGACTCAAATTTTGAGTATTACCCCTAGTTATTACTACCGGACTTATAAGGCCAAATTGTGATTCAAATAACAGTTTCTAAATATGTATTTAACCTTTTTTGACTACTTTTTCGAAAATGTTTGCAAAGTTGGGAATTAATGAGATAGATCTATGGTTTGTCACATTCGCTGTACTACCATTTTTGTACAGAAGTTTTACAACAGCCACCTTAACTGCTGTATAATGGCTTCATTTATTATATATGATATACATTCTGTATTTTTTAATCCTCTAATAATTTCAAATTGGTTGCAAGAAAATGGATTTTTTTTATTTCCAGGATATTTATAATTTTCACGTATAATAATTTGATTTGAGGGTGTTCTCCCTAGAAAATATATTGAAAACATTTGCCTTTTTACCATTATCTATTACTTGAGTGTTATCATTAGTATCATTAGATAATGGAAGTGTTAAGTACTTTACGAATAATTTGCAACGACAGCTATCAAAATCACAAAATAGTTCGGTGTATTGTAATTTCTACAGGAATACTCTTCTCACGTGTCCACATATTTGGCGTGGAACGTAAGATTCAGACTGCCGGAATCGTTAAAAATAAGCTAAACCAAACGAGGATCGTTGCCCCTATTTTTTATGCGCTCCATGTCTCGCCTAAAAAGTTGTGGATGAGCAGGACGTCATCAAGAACCATAAAAATTCTCATAAAATTGGCACGGGCCTAAATAACCATCCACACTAATATTCACAAAATGTTAATTCCGGGGAAATAACCGACAATTAATCATTTAGTAGAGATTGAAAACATTTATTTTCCACTGTCGGCGTTCCATGTATACACTTTCGATTTCATCCGCACAAAATAAATATTAGGTAGAGAAAAATATGTCATAAGTTATTTATGGATTTCAATTTAAAACAGGTGTTGGGCTTTACGTCTGCTGGCTTGTTATAAATATTGACAGCACGTTTCATGAAATGTAATAAATGCACACCTTTAATATTTTAATTTATTGTAATTTATCTTTTATTTAAAAATATCATAAATTTTTAACGATTCTACGCGTTATTTTTAAAAACTTAATGGCGGTTTTATAAAAACGGCTGGAACCGGATTTACCAGTTTTTCTAGTAGTTTATTTTAAAAAGTCATAGAAATACAGGGTGTTCCAAAAAGAGCGCTCTGCACTGAAAAAATACAGTTATTGTGTGTAAAGAAAGCAATTGTTTCCATTTCATTGATACACTTCTAGTCTTGACTTAATTATATTCTATGGTAATTGTATATTTCAAAATTTTTCTTCCAGTTAAGCAACTGCTTATTTACGTCAACAACTTATTGCTCAGGAATTTCAGGATACAACTGCGGGCTAATACCTCGATCAGTATTGAATTACACCTGAAAAATCTATGGCAAATTGTCAACACATACCAGTTTCGAGCTTATAGCTCTCATCAGTACGCCACAGGTGAGTGGTGAGTTGACTGACGACTAGCTCTAGCTGTTCATGACCCTCAAACCCGCCATACCTAAGTACGCGAAATATAGCACAGAGACATCTAGCGACCATCTATTGACAAGATACCACACTATATTAGGACACTAAGTTTTTTTTTGTTTATGGTTTTTCAAAAGATTATATAATTATAACTCAATAAAACTTCATTTAAAAACTTTACGAAAAGAATTTAAAACTTTCATATTTTCCTTTTCCACATCGCTCAATTAAAAATATGAATTTTTTAGTTAAATGCACGTATCAATTAATTCGAAATGCACATTCATTTCAATAAAAAACATTTTTGTATTTCAGATTTCGTTATTTTATACAGATTTAAACAATTTTTTTAGGGAAATGAAAAAAAAATATTTACTTGAAAATCATATTTTAAAATTAAGTTTTCATAGGATGTTCAAAGGTAATAATTATTTATTTCATTTAAACAAATACTCGTCAAAAAATGAAATTTTCTTACCAAATAAATGAATTTATTTTTTTACAAAAAAGTGAACATTATACCAACATTATTTTTAAATAAATTGAATTGTTTGCTTATTTTATTTATTAATATTTTTTTCGGGTGTGAGCAGTTAATCGAATTTAAATGTTTTATTGCGTGAAACTTTTCATAGCATCGAGTTAACAGATGAATATTGTCATTAGTTACAAAATAGTATTTTCAATCGGAATCTGACATACTTTTATCGTTTTTTTATCATATTATTCCGGTTATTGTCAAAGTAATGGTCGGGAGTCGGTGATAATGTCCAGAGAAAGATTCTCAAAATCTATTCTGTAGATTTGTCGTACCTCTTTCTGTAAAACAACACTCATCAGTAAATAATATTTATTTATGAACATTTTCATTATTTACTCTCCGTTCATTAATAAATCGACAGAAGCCTAGTCTCAATTTCGTCTATAAGCAAAGTAAAGCAAAACTACCGGTTGCTTGAATTTTGTCCAAATAATAAAATTATAAGATAATTGTTTAAAAAAATAATTATTTACAAAAATGTTTTATAATAAGTTAACTTCACCAGTCAAGTCAAATTTAGACCTTTAATTTATTGAATGTTGAATCCACTTAAACAATTATATTTTAAATACTTGTAAATTCCTATGAATTTTTCTTTTTACGTATATACATTTGCAGGAACTGGATGCATTTAGCTACATAGAGATTTAAGTTCTGATAAGTTAAATTTCGTTTTGAAACCTTTGTACTTCATAGTACTCAGGATATACGTCTCATATAAATTGCCAATATTGCGTCTATTTTCACATTTCAGATAGCACTACCTTCCGATAGAAACGAAGACGAGGTTAAAACTCATTCACCACATTCATGCACTTGCCATTTACCCTGTTTATGACGTTACGAGTGTCTAGCTCTATAGAAGCATTTTAAATTATCGTACGACTTCATATATTGGGGTTCAAAAAGGTTTCAGCATGCGGTATGTCTAACGAGACTGATATAAGCAAAGTTTTATGCGATTTTTATGATTTTAGATGCTATCACTTCATTATTTATATATCAGTTTGAAAACTCTGTTACATGTAACACTTTACTTTTTAGTTACATTTATTCTTTTGCTGAATTTTCTGATACAAAATACTTATTTTGACACACCTTTGTTTAATGAAATTAATGGGGAAGTTGCATGAATTTTACATTGGTATAATGTACAGGGTAATCTTTCAAACATATTGAAAGGTTAGTACATGTATCTGGCGGCAATATTCACATAACTAAAATATTAACATTAATAAATTGTCATAGAATCTAAACAAAACCACGTAACCGAAAACGCGCTATCTTGGTGTGACGTTACACGCCATTCAGCGCGGTGGATACAGTAAATAAGTAAGTTATTAGTGCTAATAGATACACATGTTTACACACGTCAAAGAAAAAACATGGCTAAAAGCATAAAGTTAAAATACAATTACAATACAATTAAAAGAGAAAGACATATTCATAAAAACCAACTAGAAGTGTATAAAATGCATTCAACTTAAGATACAGACAGGTGCAGGTTACGGTGTTGGTGATGTAAACAGGCTTTTGGTTCTTATATTTTTGTGGAGTTTGTGGGTCATGTGATGAACTAAGTAAAAGTAATAAATAATGATATTTAACATTCATTCATTTTTTAAAATAATACATTTTTATTACTACCTATTTACTACTGATTTCATTTGTACTTGAACATCTTTATGTTTTCAGAATAAAACAGGTAATTTAATGTAGTGAAGTGAGATAGCAAAATTTTATAAATATAAGTTTGCTTTACCATGAATTTTTTAAATGCTCTATACATTCTGGAAAAGTTTAAATTGATTCTTTATATTTAAAATTTTTCGATTAACATAAGCCTACCTGTATTTAATACCGATGTCTATTTAACACAATAACACCTAATAATATCACAAATGATAAATAATCTTTTCTAAACTATGTATGTACTGCGTTCTCCGAAAACATGGAAATCGTATACTGTGAACGGCGTTTGACGTCACAGGTCTCAGACATTTTTAAATACCGTTTTTAGGCTTATTTTTTCATGAAATTGTCTAGGATAAATGCCATTTGTATTATCATAATACATTCTTTGTTCTACACGTATTTGGAAAAATCATAGAATTTGATGCATATTTTAAATATATTCTGTTTCTCGTGGTAAAGTTTTGTTCTATTCATCTAAATCTAGAGCAATCGCCATTTATAGCGTTTGTTTGCTTTATATCTTTATGTGGATGTATATCACCACCTTTTCCTGCATCGTGGTTTATAAAAGTGACTCATTAATTACCTTGGCGCGTTTAATTAGCGCTTCTGTAAACAAACAGATGCCTAACAAAATCAACTTTAAACCGTTCTTTATTTATTCGAATGTCCGATGAGATTGAATTTGGTCAGAATATATATCCTACGTATGAAAGAGCTGTCTGTTAGTTAGCTTTCTATGAAAACTCTCGGTCAGGCACTTTAAAATTTGAAATATTTCATTGATTATTTATTTTTACGTCTTATATTTACGCACCGTTTCAAAATTGAATTTACGGCGTTACTTTCTTAAGTATTTTTTATTGTACTTCCGTTAACTACAATATGAATTAATAGTTAAATTTCTGTAATATCACTTGACATTGTTAATGCACACTTAACCTTAAGTGTGATCTATGAATTCCACCCTAAAATGACGGCAGGTACGTTTTACAAATTACTGTAATTCTTGATAATATTACATGACTATTTGAATTTCATACATATCATATAGATAAATATAACAATGTACAATGTTTTTAATATAATGTTCCATGTCCATTGCTATCGTACTCAACAGAATATTTTGGCTGCATCCGACGACATTAAGTAGATGTCTGTATTTATGCTTATTACAACGAAAAAAAAATTGGTGCCAGTAAAAAAATTCTTTCATGGAAATAAATTATTTGTTTGTATCGGGTCAAACAAATATTTATTTCCTGAAAGAAAAGATACGGGTTATTTTGTGTAAAGAAAGCTTTTAAAAAACTTTTTCAACAATACACTTCTAGATTTCAAAGAATTTATTTCCAATTAAACATTTGCTTATTCTGCTTATTTAAGTCAACTTGTTCAGGAGTTTCACGAAACAACTGTGCGATAATGCCCCGACCAGAATTGAATTACACCCGAAAAATCTATAGCAAATAGTCAATTTATTCATAGTCGGTTTCGAATTTATTAGCTCTCATTAATACGCCACAGGTGTCTGTCGAACCCGACATATCTAAGTACGCGAAATATAGCACAGTGACATCTAGCGGCCACCTATTGACACTTATTTTTTATTTATACGAAATAATTAGGATTTTTCCTTTCAAATATTTTTTCGAGTATACGACTGTATTAGGAAATTAGGTCTTTTTGTTTTATAGTGTTTCAAAAGAATTTATAACCTAATAAAACTTCATTCATTCTCTTTACAAAAAGAATTAAAATATTATATTTTTTTATTGCAAAACATTGAACAAATTGTTTAGAGAAATGGAAAAAATATTTATTTGAAAATCATTTTTAAAAGACTTTATGTTCAAAATGGAACAACTATTTGTTTCATTTAAACAAATACTCGTAAAAAAGAATTAAATATTCTTACCAAATAAATCAATTAATTTTTGTCACAAAAGTGAGCATTACACCAAAAAAGATTTGTTTCCCAAAAAATTATGTTTAAATATTTTTTTTCGATGCACAATCCTTTATTTTGTACGAAGTTTTTGACTAATTTGGTCTAATACTTCCACCCCATCAGTTCGTTACAAGGAAGACAAAACATTTTGTAATTTATTTTTCGATTTTTTACAAAGAATGATTTTCAGTTTTTTAAAAAAATTACAGCATATAAGTTAAGTTTATTTCAACTTAAGACAAAGTACCTACAGACAAAGTCATCGATACAAAATGGTGTAATTCTACATTTTAGAAGATGTAGATGAAAATCAACATTTTAAAAGTATTTTTGTATAGTTTTTTTTAATGTAGTGAATAACGCCATCTAGCGGATAAAAATTAGGTATGTCATTTGGTATAAAACTGTAATTACCTGGAGTTCCTTATAGTACAATACGTATTTAGTATTTTTTACAGTAATACATTTACTATAATTCATCAGTATAGGGCATCTGCACGTGACGTCACGATTTTCAAGGTCGTTGTTTGGAGGATAAACAAAAGTATAACCTTATATTTATTCCAATTTATTATTAAATATTTCAGTGTTATTTGTATTATAAAATGCCTAATTATTGTATGGTAGTAAACTGTGGCAGTAATTCTGCAAGGGACAATGTTAGTTTCTTCAGAATTCGTAAATTAAATTTAGAAGAATATGTTCAAAATATAAAAGAGCAAAAATTATACATTTATTATACTATAGGGAAACCTGCAAATTTGCACGAGCAAAATCATCCGGATTGGATCCCCACTGTGAATATGAGTTATACATCTGATACTTCATCAAAAGAATCAAGAAAAGATAGATATGAGGCGAAAATTATTAAATGGAGAAAAAGAGGTTTGAAACAATAATTCATATCAATTTTCCGTGGCTGTGCAACGCCACAGCAGCATATGTATTGATTGTATTTAGTAGCAACCTATTTCAGGACTAAATTTTTATTTATTCTTATTCTGTGGATACGTACTTTTGGAAAAACTTTGTTTAAAACGTACATATTTCTGCTATTTACGAATTCAAATGTTTTCAGTAATATTTTTTCTGTGAAAAGTTAATATTTTATATAAAATCTTGTAGAATGAATACCATATCGGAGTACCATTTTTTAGTTATAAATAAATATTTCTTTTGTAGGCAATTTAAATTATTAACTGTTTTAGCATGTTGTACATGCATACCTATATACATAATATGCGTACATTTTCGGTGAGAAAAATTACTTTCTAAGCCTTTATTATGTTTTAAGGGCGCCGTATTTCTGAAATAGTGTTTTGTACAAATACAAGTATTTTAAGAACTGAATAATATAGAATTTAGCAAATAACAAGAATGTTATCTCATGCCACGTAACGTCAGAAAACGATCTATCCAGCAAATTTTTAGGTACCTACTGAAATTTTTCAAAATACGTATTTTTTAAAATAGATGTAAGTATTGTTATAACATAAACTTACATAGTTCTGCATATAAGATTATTCACGTTTGTTGATAAGTATCTGAAAATAATTGATAAAATGTGGGGTTAGAATAGCGAAATAATGTGTATCATATAAATGCTTTTTAAAAGTTATTATATTATTTGAGGAGAGTTTAAACAGTAAAAGTGGATAAATAAAACATCAGTAATTTTATTTTTGATGTTACTTTTGTTCTACTTGTTCTATTTTTCGAGATTTCAGTACCTAAAAAACCACAAATTTGATGTATGTGTATAAGCACTTTTATTATATAACAAATTATTTACAGTATTTGGATATAAAGTTTTAGGAAAATCTTCTTCATTATCAGATTGAATGTGTATGGATATATTCCAATTTCACTTATTTTATGTCTATATCTATCAGCACTTTCAGCATCTATGACTTTCAGTGTATAATAATATATTCACTATACATGATTATATAAATGAAGGAATATTGTAGCCACAAAAAAAACGAAAAATAATAACAACAATAAACTATAACCAGAACACAACCACTTAAGATAACGTGAAAACATATAATAAATAGTAATAAATACATTTGAGGTTATGATCGCTATTTGTTTATCCTCCAAGCCAGTAGCCACGCCTACTTTGATCACGTGCCGCAGATGCTCTATTGCTGTCTGCTGTAGTTGAGTGATTGTAGAGTTAGAAATAGTCCAGTTAATATTAAATTCAGGTACACACATGTTCCGGGAGAAAATTAAAATATATCCATTGTTAGCCGAATGGGTGGTAGGTAAAGCGCATGAAAGCAATGCGGTGTCTGTGTATAAAAGAATTTGTCATCATATTTCACATGTCACGATCCTTTTATCGGGTCACTTATGCCAGTGCTTCTGTTCTCTGATGGCCGCCCGGACTCGCAGAGGAGCGCCTTGCCAACTGGTCGTGATTGACGATGGCAAGCCCCACGTTAAAGTCAACTACCTCCGTTACTTCCAGTCGATGGTATCGAGGTTGATTTTTGGCGAAGATTTACTTCAAAATCGATTTGGAGAGTTAATAAACCCAGTTTCACACTCACCTTCATGCACTTTCTCTGAAAATTGGTAGGAAATTGAATTATATGAGGAACGTTGATGTGAATTTGTGTAGACCGTTGCGAATTATAACTGTGATAAAAGTAATTCCTAATAATTTACATGTATCCTCTAATTATTTTTATATACGGTTTTTATAAATTTCTTTATAAAATTTCTAATTAGAATTATAGGTAGCAAACATAAGATGATCGATATGGTATTTTCACATTTGCTTTTAGATTGTATTTACTATCAAAATAAATGAAAGAAGCCTTTGAGTTTGGAAACCGATATTAAGAAAACATAGTGGCGAAAAAATGTGAAATTTGGATCACATATAGCCTCACTATTACTCTCTGTGCTAAAATTTCAGTTAGTTTTGTTATCCCATTGTTTAGTTCTAATGAAAATATTGAAAAAATCATGGTTTTCATCCTACACATTTGATACCTTTCACTTTAACGCGTCGTAATTATTTTGTTTCGTTGATAAAGAAATTACAAATTTTTACTTACGAGAAATCGAACTATTGTCTTTAGTACTGTAGTCATTAGCTTTTCTTTTTTTATTTTTAAATTGCATTCTTTAAAAAACAGAAAAACTGGCACAGGTAGTAAATAACTGTAAACAACAATCTGATTTTTTTTTAAATAATGCAGCTATAAAGGCGGTACTGTTTTATATACTTTGCATTTGTTAGATGCGGAAGACGTTTAGTGATGTTGAGATCATTGTTGTAGTAAGCAGTGGCGGCTCAAATATTTTATTTGTAATATAATTTTTTGGCTTGCTTCATTTTCATTTTTATTGGATACCTGATCAGACTCTTCTGAAATATAAGGAATTTTGTCTGTCTGTCTGCTTTAGTGTTAAGTGCTACTGCATAAAAAAAATACTTGGATAATAATATAGAACGGCAGTTATGAACCGATTAATTGGATTTCTTCTTACGAGATACACTCAACTACTAAAAAAACGTCTACCACATACAGAACCTGCACAAAAAGATGATCGTCGGTGCTGGACAAGTGTCCAAAGTCGTCGGATGTCAAAAAAGACATAGAAATTTGATTTGCACCATAAAGGTTGTCTGTTAAGTACAGACTTGTTGCTTGAAAATTCCGGAATAAGTTTCCGGAGTTTTAAGGCATTATTTGGTAGGTTTTATAGTTTCCCACAATATTACCAATATCTAATAAACAATTTTTAATTTTTAAGAAAATTAACTTGTTTTCCAAAATTTTGAAAAATGTGCCCACTTAAAATATTTTCTGTAACTATTTCTAATTTTACTGACATGTAAATGATTTCCAGACACAGATACGCATCCATCAATCAGTGGAAGTAGTCAAGGCCAGGGATAAATTTAATCATCATTTCAATGTTGGGTAACACATTTAATGGTTCGTAGAAAATTTAAATGCGATACACACGTTGGCATCAGGTAAAATAATACGTAAGACGTGGAACTTTATGGAGCATACATACGCACGGCATTTTCCCATGATTTGTGGCTGCACAACTCATTGAAATTCTATTTTAAGCGGTGCTCACGTAAAATATTTATCTTGAGCTCATCTCGTTTTCAGTAAACAACGATTGTCTTAAACCCACCTTTCATTGTAAGTAATCGTTTTTCCCATTCGTCTGTCTCGACTGCCAACGACTTGTTATTAAGAGGGGAAAGAATTCCTTGAAAAATGTTCCCCGTTGCACCTCTATATAGTTGGTATAACTGACGGTTGCCGACTGAGGGGCGCCACTTGCTCCACTTGTACAGCAGGGGATAATGAAAAGTGGGCTTGAGCTTTTTAGACTTTGATATATTTACAAATTCATACTAACTTCACGTCGATGAACTCTAAAAACTCATCTTTTCAGAAGGTAATTTATCTTCGTTTCACGGTTCTTTCCTGTGTTACCGCCTATCGGCAATCGCTGTGTTAATTTGTTTTCATTGTGCACATTCCTATTTAAATGTACCATCGATTGCTTGTTGTGTAAATACGATCTCCTCATTTTAAAATAAACCCCCCCATGCTACCAAGCAACGCATATAGTGTTTACCAAAACATTCAATCAAAATATATACGTTTTTTATCTTTTACCACATTTAAGTAACCATATTACTTTTATTATTAATAAATGCTTAGCTACAGGTGTGATATCGAATGCTTGGCTTTCCTAAAATTTCTAATCCTACACTTATTAGTCTACATATTATCAGTCATGTCTAAAATATTAGAGAAAATTGTTAATGATCAGTTTAATAAATATTTAATGAAAAATAAAATTATTTCTCCTACTCAGTCAGGTTTTCGTAAATCTCACAGTACTTCTACTGCATTACTCTGTGTAACGGATGACATAATTGGTGCTTGCGATAGTGGTAGAGATGCTCAACTCAACTCCGGCAAGTTTTGAATGATTATACAGGGAGATTTAGGTTTTAATGTTAATAGGGTCAGTAAACTTTAAAAAATAATGCCTGTTCGTTATACATATATTTTTATATTGGGGCTCTGTAAATGAGATACAGCGTGTTGAAGTCTCCAAAAGAACATAGGTTTTTTGTGTAATTACCAAAGTATTGCAGGTATTTAAGCCATGTTATTGTAAAGGAGGAATGGACACTTAGTACCATTAATTTAGAAAAAGAAGTTCTACTACTAAGTATAATATTAAAATTGAAGACATTTCTATACGTAGACATTAATTTCAAATAAATATTTTATTTTGATCTATTTTCGTATCTATTTAGTTACATGGCCAATTTCATGTTTTGCATGTAAGACCAAAATTATAAGTATTCTAACCTAACTTATTTTTAAGCATTTACTGAGTGAAAATAAAACACTGATATATTGGTTTATTTTTATAATACCTACCTATTCAAGTACAAAATTTAAGCTGTATCTCTCAAAGGTCGTCACAAGCGACCATTAGGATCCTTTTAAATCGTTCAGTTTTTTTGTGCCACGGTGTATGTCATTTCGGAATAGGAAAACATTTTCTCTTACCTTTTCTACTACACAAAGCAGCCGTTTTCTTTAAAACTCATCTAAAGATGATGATGCATGCAGATTATGTATTAGAGTGAATCGAAAGTTATTGTTTTTTGGGAGATACAGCTAATCGTTCATGAAATTTGATTTTCCCAGCCCAATAAACTTCCGCATACAAAATTTCATGAATTTAACTCAAAGCAGTCGTGAGTTATTAAAAAAATGTAATATATATTTTTTAAAATTTAACATCTGTATAGCCTAAACGAAGCGTTTGCAGACCTAAATTTATAGGAAATTTTTTGCTTAAAATTAAACGTAGAATAACATACTGAAGTATGTATATCTCCTCTTGAAACACCTTGTATATAAAAATTTAATACCGTAAATAATTCTTCACGACTGCAGTGTATTAGCACTAAACTGATCAGAAGTAATTGATGGTCATAACTAATAGCTGGATAAACACCAATGGTTCTGAAGTTTAGGGTAACATTTTCTCTGAATTCTCTCTAAACCAGTAATATAGATGTTACGTATAATAAGATAACCATACAATGCTGCAATATTTTAACTTAGAATAAATATAACAGAAGAATAGTGTCTTAAGAGCAAGCACATTGTCAAATTTTTATAATAAATCCCACCATATTTAAGGTTGAGCTTGTGATGTAATTAATATGAGCAGTAAAACATCAAAATAAACTCTAAACTCTTTAACTATATTTGATCTTTCTAATATTTGGGAATTAAAAGTATAATTAAATGTAATAGGATTTTTTCCGTGTAAATGTCTGAGTCTGTCTTTCGCAACTGATCTTGAAAAAATAAACAATCATCAACAGACTCAACTAATAAATACTCATGAATAATTTAAGGTCATCGGCAAAGAACGCATGATCACAATCTATTACAGAAGATTAATGAAGAGTAAAAATAACAGTGGTCCAAGATTAGTTCTCTGAGGAACTCCACATGTTGCTAAGAAAATTAGAATAATGACCATTGACAGCAACATATTGCTGCCTATCTTGTAAGTAAGAGTGAAGTAACTTCAATAGAGATTCACTGAATCCAAAATTAAGTCTGGTAATTCATTTTTGTTAATTAGTGTGTAGCGATTAGTAACTAATTAGTGACATAAAATGAGCGTTTTGATCTGCAGAACACAAAACGTGACAGTATTTTCAAGTTTTCAACTTAACCAAGTCTATTCTCTTAATACTGCTGAAGATATACCGAATGCAGTTGAATGTTATTAGATCCGTAGTAACTGGTGTTTTATGATAATTTTAATTAGGTACATAATGGCAGAAGTATAATAAGCGTAAATAGCCAGATGTTTTCCATTTAACAGGACATTTAAAATGAAGGACGGTTACAAATCACCTTCTCGTAAACGTATATCTATCCGTAATTATTTCCGCGAATAAACCACACTTATCAATTCCACGTGTGAAGTAGAACGTATAAATAAACCGCGCGGCTGCCCCGGTAGGCGGCTCACCGTGATAAGGCCACCTCTGTGGAATTGTTTATCGGTATACCGGATCCATACATAATGTGTTTATCTGGGATGGATGTTCCGTGTACGGAGCGGCCATGTTGCACCAACACTTGACATGATTAATAGTTGTACTGTTGCTGCCATTAGCAGCCCTCGCGACCACTACCTCAGGCGCAAATGCTCGTGCACGTCGAACACCGCGCGACGGCCGCCGCCGCCGCCGTGTGATTGCCGCCGCGGTGCTGACGCTGCTAATATTCCTGCTACCTCCGCTGCCGGCCTGCGAGATGCCCGAGGTGAAAATTATGCTGAGGGGCCCGCACGGTGCGTGGGTTTTGCGCAGTTTTTAGCCAACGTAGTCCATCTAAAAATGATTGAGAGTTGAATGACCTTTGTATGTGCCTAAATGGGATTATTATACAGGGTGCCGGAGAAAATGGGAAATCTCTCGGGTGCAATTAGAACATGAAAAAATAAGATGACAAGTTTCTATAATTGTTTTTCCTACAGGCGATCCCTACGGAGATATGTGTTCCTGAAGGGCGCCGCAGGAAATCGATATTTCTTGAATAACTTTTAAAGTACTACTAAAAATTTAAAATGATGGACACTAGGACCTCTTAAAACAGTGCCCTAGAAACATATATAGCACAAAGGACAATAAACGAATTCATGCTTTATTTTTAATAATTTATTTTTTTTCTCGACAACAAAGTGCGATATGAAAGTCATTCAAACACCAGGAAAGTTTAATTTTAAGGTGTATAATTCGAAACAAAATACAAAATTTAAAAAACGCAGTGGTATCCCAGGAAGGACCTTGACAAAATTATTAAGAAGCTTGATAAGAAGGTTCAGCATGGGCTCCTGTTTGGATGACTTTCGAATCGCACTTTGTTGTCGAGAAAAAAAATGGTTAAAAATTAAACATGAATTCGTTTATTATTTTCTTTCTCGTAAACGGTTCATTTTATCGACAATAAATAAGAGTACCTTTTTTTAGTTAGAGGTTGAAGCTACCCAGATTAAAGTCTTTAATCATACAGGCTGTTACAAATTTAGGCATTAACTGTAAATCTTAGCTCGCCCCTGGTAAACTAAAAAACCTAAATATATTTCAAGGGCACTATTTTAAGAGGTCCTTACAATAAATTTTTATTAAATTATATTAAGTACTTTAAAAGTTATTCAAGGAAAACCGATTTCCAGCGGCGTCCTTCAGGGACACATATCTCCGTAGGGAGGGCCTGTAGTAAAAAATTTTATAGGGACTTCTTCCATCTTATTTTTTCATGTTCTATCTGAACCAGAGATTTCCCACATTTTTTCGGATACCTTGTATAATTTCCCTTTCCAGCAAGCGCCTTTAAAATGTAGAGTCGTAATAAAAATGCTGTCTAAAAAATCGAACGTGTAAATGTGATACTCTAGTAGATGTTTTTTTTGTTCTTCGGAAATGGAATTGATTTATTAAATTTGCCATGCTATCTATACTATAAATAATTTTATATGATGGATGTGCTTTATATAAAGTATATACCTACAATAGAAATGCAGCATTGCTTTTTTCAGATAATGCTCAATTAAACCTTAGCCTCTCTTATATTTATCTGCAAGACTTCTTGCCGTGGCAATATATTTTGCCTTGTTTTGCAAGACTTTTTTAAAAATACTGTCTTGCCTTGCAATTCGAACTGTCAAGTCTTGCCTTATCTTGCGAAACCAAGAGAAGATGCCAACACTATTAGGAAGCAATTCAAAATAAATCGCCAAATTAATTATAACGAGTGCCATTATTATTGCAATACAGTGTGATTCAGAATTTATCTAAAAAAAAAAATCTGAGTGTACAGGGAATTCGAAAAAAAAAACAAAATGGGCAGTTCGAAAATGAAAATACAGTTCTGCACGGCACAGGAAACGCATCCACTGTAAAACCTGATAAAGCGGCAATCTGCGATCGGACAGAACATGGAAATAAACATTTTATAACGCTGATTTTATACACCAAATTTATAATTATTAATAGATTTTATTTGTGATTTTAATTAATAAAATAGTATAACATACCTGATGTTAAACAACATTTTGGGTTCGTCTTACCCAGTTTCTACAAACTATCACAAATGTTTCTAATTCTTGTCCGTTTTGAACTCGTAAGTTATTGGCAGTTTCCGTAAATCATCAATAGTATGTATCCACATCGGTGGATACACCTGCTTTTTTAAAGATCCCCAGTCCAAATGATTTAAAGTCAGGAGATCGTGGCGGCCATGGTACTGGTCCTCCTCGTCAAATCCCTTGGTGTTAATGCTTGGACATACTGTACATGGTACGGATATAATTGAGCCCCGTGTGTGATACGTCATACTGCTGCAATAGGCTGTGGAAGTCCTGGCCCTCCATCTCTCTTCTACTATTCGGTATCAAATTTCCCTCGCGTTGCACTACATACAGTATGCGCCAAAAGTATGGAATAAATTCAATAAAAACGAAACAATTATTTTTTGGGAAAAATCCTCGAACAGGTCGATTTTTAATTTAAAAATTACATATTTTATCGTAAAATGCGATTTTCAAATGTCATTTGTTTTCGAGTAATGACGTCATCGATTTTTTTTAAATGGCAACACTATATTTTTTTCAGTTTATCAGACAGTACTAAAATTGTGCCCTCTTACATAGGAAAGATTTCGAGTAAATGACGATTGAATGTTAGAAAACGTAAATTTTATCCATAAAAAAAGTAACAATTCTTGAGGTATGTAAAATAAAATACAATTGATTAAATTTTATACTTAAATTAAATGTTCGAATTGCCATCCACCAATTTCTTGACAATGCGCAAGTCTGTGAAGAAATTCTTCTTGCACATTATGAATGATTTCTGGGGTAACTCTGCGTATTTCGTCCCGAATGCGATTTTGAAGTTCTTCTAAATTACGTGGTTTATTAATGTACACTTTTGACTTCAAGTATCCCCATAAAAAATAGTCAAGAGGTGTAAAATCTGGCGATCTTGCAGGCCATTCTATCGGTCCGCGTCTGCCGATCCACCTCTCAGGAAAACAGTTGTCCAACAAATCTCGTACAGGGCGCGCATAGTGCGGAGGTGCACCGTTTTGCTGAAACCATATGGTATCGTCAGGAATGTCAGGGTCATTATCGTTAGGAAAAATTACTGCAAGGGCTGGAACAAGGTCCTCATAAATCTTCACGATTGGTTGCATTAAACAATGACACTAGTCAGAGCACTTCTTGAGGAAGGAAAAATATCATCCCTACAAAATTCAACTTGTGCAGGAACTCAATGAAGATGATCTCGATCGCCGCTTACACTTTTGCGAAATTCTAATGGATTTATGTGAAGGAAATAGAAATTTACACCGGCAAATACTTTTTTCAGATGAGGCCACATTTTTTCTGAATGGTACAGTAAACTGTCAAACTTGCAGATATTGGAGTCGGGAAAATCCTCATTGGATGGCAGAGGCACATACCCAACACCCTCAGAAATTAAATGTTGGAATAGTTGACGACAGAATAGTAGGGCCTTTCTTCTTTGAAGGAACCCTTACAGGACAAAGATATTTAGAGTTTCTAGAAAATGACCTTGTTCCAGCCCTTGCAGTAATTTTTCCTAACGATAATGACCCTGACATTCCTGACGATACCATATGGTTTCAGCAAGACGGTGCACCTCCGCACTATGCGCGCCCAGTACGAGATTTGTTGGACAACTCAGAATTGTTACTTTTTTATGGATAAAATTTACGTTTTCTAACATTCAATCGTCATTTACTCGAAAACTTTCTTATGTAAGAGGGCAAAATTTTAGTACTATCTGATAGAGAATTAAACGATCTTTCAGAATCAAGGAAAAAAATATGGTGTTGCCATTTAAAAAAAAAATCTATGACGTCATTACTCGAAAACAAATGACATTTGAAAATCGCATTTTACGCTAAAATATGTATTTTTTAAATTAAAAATCGACCTGTTCGAGGATTTTTCCCAGAAAATAATTGTTTTGTTTTTATTGAATTTATTCCATACTTTTGGCGCATACTGTATTTGCACTCACTGCACTCCGCGGTAAAAGTAGCTGCATTTGGCACATGTTTACCGGAAAATCGTTCTGCTAAAGCATTTTCACAGCGTAATAAATTAAAACGATATCCATCAACTCCGAGTTGCTACTATACACGTAAGCCATTTTTTGATACTTGAAAAACTAATCACAAAAACTTTAGTGCCTACAAAAAGTAATCGGATTTCAATATTCGGAATCGCCTGTCTAGAGACTACGCAGTAGCCCAGCGATGTAAAGGTTGGAAATATTACAATTTCAATAATGAAAGCTGAGGATTTTATAAGTTACGATATTGACTCCATTTTTCATGACCCCTCTATTCCCAAATTCTTTTAGATAAGTTCTGAATCACCCTGTAGATTGTACCTTGCAAGAACGCAACGTGCGAAAAAGATTGACTTATATAGGCAATTCAGAATCAGCAGTAAAAAACATAATAATCAACTTGAGAAATTATTTTACCAGTATTTTTTTCTTAATTCTTATTAAATATTTTTGCTCGATTTTATGTATTTATAACAATGGAGTAGGTATTGCTAATTAAATTTGTGGAAATGTAAAATATTCGAAAAGGTGAAAACATTTTCCGTAAATTGAAGAGTGGAAATTAGAAACGGCCTAAGTGCCAAAAACAAAGATTTGAGATAATCAAGAAAAACTAAATAAAACTAAGATAACTTTCATAAGTAAACGTTTATGATCATAACAAATTAAAACAATGAACAATGAAGGTTTATTAATAAAACTTGTCAAACTAAACATTGTATTACAACATTATACATGTTTAAAAATGTTACGTTAGGAAAAGACGGGAAAGGGCCAAGTGCCATAACTGCTGATGTTTAATAAAGAAACATACATAAAACACCTTTTCGTTTTTCTTTTGTTATACTAAATCATTGCCTTCAATATGAAGTAGCTGTTTATAGAAACGTTGATGTTCTACATTTTTAAGATAAGGAATCATGCTTTGAAGAGATTTTTTTCCGATACCTTGCTTTCTGCTTGTTCACTTCGGACTGAACCACTACCTTTGCTTCTCCTGTTTCTTTGATTTTCTTCCATTATAATATACTACAAATCCAGAAATTGTGAGACACAACGTACTCGTGCAAATGTCTAGACATTTATAACCTATTGGACTTAGAACCTTTCTAAGTAAAATGCTTGCTCACATGGAACTATCAACATACACGAGAGATTCCTATAAGATTAAATTTTATTCTTGGCACTTAGAAACTTTCATAGGACATAAAGCGTACATAGAACGTTTCTACCTGAAAAACTTGATTTCGGAAAATATGGCACTTAGGCCCTTTCTAATTTCCACGACCAATTTATAGATTAAAGTGGAAAATAAGTCTGGTACTCGGCAACCAAGTTGTACAGTAAAGGAAAAAGTTAATGAAACTTATAGTTCTTAAATTTATGATTAACTGGAAAAGGAACGACGAAATTAAAAAAAAGTTGTAATGAACATGTCACCCTTAAGAAATATAATGCGTTTACCATGGACGCTAAAATCGCTAAAGCCTCGTCTTTAACGAGACACCTCAAGTTATTTTACGTCTACCGAGAATAATCGATTTATCGAACTCTGGAATTATCCCTAATTCTCCGTAGATTCCCTCGGAACGCAGACAATCAGCGGGACTTGTGAAACCCTCCGCTTCTCGAAGGGATCAGGTATTGAAGCAATGAAAAAGTTGTTTGTTCTGCAACACATGTGCCCCTATAGGTAGCAGTTTTACGTATTAGGTAGTTACTAAATCAGAATCAGCTGCTCCTTTCATAAACAACGTGTGCCGTGAAAAATATGGTAAACTGCTGTATTTGTAAGGGGGAATGGAAGAGAAATCATACGGGGATATTGATTCCGAATAATACGATATAATTTTCGTGCTCACACCCAGATAAAATCTGCAATGCTCTGCTTTTATTAGAATTTCAAAGTCGCGTCTGTTAAGGAAATTAATAAATATAACATGTTTAAATACATTCACGTACCCTATAGAAAATAATAATAATTAAATGATACGAAGGTGGAATTCCTATGATGCGTCTGACGTTTGAGGTTAATGTTATTAACTTTGCACGGAACGGATTTAATTTGGCAACATCGGATACAATTCCGTATATGCGGTCGCAGATAATATGCGATACCCTAATTACTCTAAAGGATCGCGTACATTATGCCTGCACGGATCAGCAGGGACCTGCAAAGCCTGCTCATCGCACACTAGACCAGCACCAACATGTACCGTCACCTGCAACGACCCTCACTGCAGGTCATGCCGCGTTGGTTCGACGTAATTTCTGTCCCTATAAAAGATAGGGATTGATTTTAAACTGTTATTCGAATTATTCGACCAGTTAAGTTGTGTGGCTGAAATATCGGGCATCCTCGCTTATCAAAAACCTCTATTTATTTACCTTAGCAAACTGCAAGTCTTTCGTCAGATGACCCTGGTCTGCAAAATCTTGTGGTTTGGTACTGTAGGCGAGGACGATTCATGAACTCGAAAATTTTTTTGTGACATTCAGAAATACAGGAAAAATGTTTGTTGTTTTCTCTTCAGTTCAGAAAACAAATGATGACATTCACAACTCATTAGATACAATTAACCCAAGTCTTTCTTATTTTTGGGTTCATGCCTCTCCTCCTCCTCCTCCTCCTCATACAACATCGCTAAAAACGTCTGCCACACACATAACCTGTACAAAAAGTTGCTGGTCCGTACTGGACAAGTGTGCCAAGTCGTGCAGGTCTGCAGGATAGTGCTGTGCTGGCGCGTAGTGAATGTGTAGATCACATCCACGTTGAGTAGGTATGGCGCCCAGCTTGGATCGAAGTTTAATTTGACGCGGTTCTAAAATGGCACCGAAAATTGAAAAGATGAACACCAAAGTTAGAAAATGGACAGATAGAGATGTATTAAGTTGTACGAGGTAGAGAAGACAGTTATAAGATTAATTGTGCTAGAAACTCAGCCCTAGAAAGAATAGCAGGTAACATAAATATACCTGAACTCACTGTTTGTGACATATTAAAAAAAATGTATGCGAACCATTTATGAATAAGTAATTATCCGTAGATGGTTTTTAAATGTATCTTTGCTTCATGTGTTAGTTCCCGAAGGAAATTGGAGAAACCTGCAATTCGTGACACCTAAGAATTCCATGTCCAAGTTCTTATATTTTTTAACTTGACAATCTCAAGGTCTTCTATGAGCTTATAAGCTACTATTTGCACACCTTCCAACAACTCAACTATTTTTCTATATGTCTCTGCTGTCAATAATGTCATTGATATCCAAGTTATGCAGTTGGACCAAGTAAACTTGTACAACTGGTACTGCTTGGATTAATACTTTTACACTTTGTCCAAGTATTTATCCAAGTATACATGGATCGTGTCAACCAGTCTTTTTAGTGTATCAATTGATTTTTCAAAGCAGAAAATCCACATCACTTTATTAAAACATTGTTACATCTTCCAAAGTGAGTAAAATGTGTTCGCTTCAAAAAAACGGCGAAATTTTTCCCATAAACAATAAATATGGCAATAGAGATCTGCAGGTATTTTATGATGATAGATTTGTCATTAGGGAATTGTGGTACGCACGAAGTCCTGACCTTACACCACTAAATATTTACCTGTTTGGAGGTATACAAAAGTATATTTAAAAATCGCCTTACACACTTGGAGATCTAGAAGTAGCGACAGCGGAAAAACATTCTTAAAGAAACTGGTTATACTTACAGATTTTTATCGCCTTTAATATATAGTATGTCTCATGATCAATAGGACACATAATAAATCTCAAATGATAAAAATAATTTAAAAAATAATAAATAATTTTTTTATTCAGTATCGTCGGTATGTCTCTGTTACGATCTACAGATATACTAAAATTCCATTTATTACTCCCTCAAATCTATAACCACCTGACCTGAATAAATTGTAATTAAATGGAAGCAATTAAAGTTTGATCCATAAATTGATTGATAATTCAAACCCATTTTTTACTGTATTAGAAAGAGGTATTTTAAGCTAATATAAATCAAATCTCATTATTAGCTTAAAATACCTTTCTAATACAGTAAAAAATGTTACAAAAGCTAATAATAAGGAATATATGCCGATATTGTGGGTGTAATTCAACGCTGGTTGGGGCTTTTGTCCACAGAGTAGTTAGTTTCACACAATATTATTAATACCTAAAAATATTAAAAAAAATTCAAACCCATCTCTCACATCACTCAGTTAATTTGACCATCGTCAGCTAAATTGCACCAGCCGTAATTTTTCTAGTCGGACATAGTTGTCAATTGTTTTCATAGAAATTATGACAAATGTCAAATATCTGTTAACGTGTACGTTTTTGTTTACGTATCATTTTTAAATTTAGAAATTGATACAACCTAAAGTAATAAGTATTGTGTTTATACGTACATTTTTGCAAACCAGATTAAATAAGTAGGTTCCACAGCACATTACAGAATTCTAGATTGAAATTCAGGTGATTCGACAGACAAGTAGTACAAAGGCGACGCGATTTAGTAGACGATGATTTGACTGACAGGAGGCGAGATATGTCAACATGCTGTATACTTTTTTATTTTTCTCTGATCTTAGAGTATTATAGAGTTAATGCCCCAAAACCTTTCCGCTTCTCGCCTTTTAATTAGATTTAAATCCTCATCCCCGTTTGATTTTATTTACTTACACAAATACTTTTTATTGCAGGTAAATAAAGCGATGCAGAGAATCACAAAGGCGGAATAAACCCGCGGCCAGCGGTGGCTTGACTGGCAGAGCAAAAATCGTTGGGCGATTACTGCGATTGTTCACCGGTGTATTGTAGAGGTGAATGTGGGATGCCGTAAAGCTGTTCGGGTGTTAGTACAGTGAGTGTACCTTCTCACCGGCGTGAGCACCGTGTCCCTCTCGCTGTTTTTAAATCCTGCAGGGGTGCGACCAGGGTCGTGCCGTGGTTTTCCTTCTGCGGGCAACCGAGGTAACTTAATTAAGGAAAAAAACATAATATTATTTTAATCATTAAACTGATGAATAGAACATAGACGAAAGCTATATGCCTCGCGAATTAAATGCGAGGGTTGATATTATACACGGTTTAGAACTTATAACACAAATATATTCTGTATAAAAATACACAAGAAAAAAAAGTAAAAAAACAAGCGCACCTGTATTGGGAGATACTACTTCAAATACAGAGTATTCCTTATTGAAAAATAAGTGCATTTTGTTGTTTATTATTTTGTTTTATTAGGTTTTATTTGTGAGATTCACCTTGTATCTCAACATCATCAAAGTTCAGAAAACAATATACATTTTCTGTCATATCTTACGAATCGATAATGGAATTTCAATAGACGTTACTGTCTTAATTATTTTGAACAAATAATTATTATTTGCAATTTTCTTTAAAATGCATTGTATTCAAGTAATTGTTCATTTAAATTATCTATATCAAAAGCTGAAGGAAACTTAAAAATCCACTCTTAAAATTTTCCACATCGTCATAATTTACCATTTTGAGCAACTTTTCGCTTATCTGAAAAAAAAAACAATTTTTCTTCGGTGCATTGAATATTTTAATATTTTGAAAACGGAACTATTTTAGCAAGATATACCTTTTTCACATAAAGAAAGTAGAAGGATCGATTGTTTTTTTATAGTCAGTTGTACACACTAAGCCGCAAAAAAAGTTCCACTATTTAAAAGAAGCATGATGTGCCAAAACTAGCGCCCTCTACTAGTATCGTCAAAATTATAAACAAATTTGAATTTGTCGCCCCCAAAAACCAGAGTTCTCCAAAATGTGTCCAAATATTTGGATTTTTTGAAGTAAAAACAATCACCTACTCAAAAACGTTACATTTTAAAGAAAATTTTGAAATGAGTGAAATAATTATTTGTTCAAAATAATGGAAATTTAAAGTATCCTACGTTTTGTTATATTTAAGACAGTGGCGAACCAATTGAACGTCACGGTACAAAAATAAAAAGCGATACATAACATAAGGGCAATCATATTGTGCAAAAGATTGTGTAAAAATCTGAGTATACAAATCTCCTCTTCTCTCAATGCTTGTAAAGCTGCCTTAATAAATACTATGTTATGTGTTTAGAAAAGCTCAGAAAATGTCAAATGTAAAAAATTCTTCACAGAAAAATAACGAATTAGTGTTTGCGAATAATATTGTATATAGGAATAGATTTCCGATTATAAGTTGTTACTTTGCACTTATCTATACTTAGGCTAAGTGTATTTTTAATAGACCAAGCTACAAGTGTAATAAGCTGTACCTTAATATTAAGGGTCTGCGTCATTGAAGAAATTCAAGTATAAATATTAATGTCATCAGCATACAAAAAAGTTTCTCACAATTCAATACGCTATCAAGGTCATTCATGAATAAAACAAAAAGCAGCAGACCCTGAGAAACCCCCAATGTAGCTGAATAGGTCTTTTATTTAAAACTATTGAATGTGACATATTGCATATAAATAATTAATATTCAAGCAAGAAGTATTAACATTGCTTTCAAGCTGGCAATATTGTTTAAGCAAGCCACTTTCAAAGTGTTTTTGAAAACTGTCTACTATCGACTGAGGTTCATCAAATATTATGTCGTCCAAATGTATTACACCTGATGGTATAGATGAAATAGAATTTTCTGCATTGTAAATACATTCTTTATAGACTCAATTGATTAATAATTTGATATATTGTCGCAGACGTTTAAAGTTTTATAAATTTATTTCTGGATAAATGTGTATGAATCAGCGTTACATGAAAAATAAAAGTCGGCAAGCCACTGTTCTCGTGATTTTTAAATCGCTCGTAAGGGTGCGATCCCCGATATATTGCACAGAGGCGTCCATGTGTGCAAGTTGTCAAACCGCGCGTGCCTATTGTTAGGTGCTACGGTCTGAATTGCACACCGGTCATGAATGGGAACTGCAGTGACACTGGGACCATATATTTAAGGGGGAACCCATTATATCGGGGCACGTGTGTGATTGCATAAAAAATAATCTTAGTCGGCTGCTGCCATACAGTTTTTTCTGTTGGTGTCGTTCACTCCTTGGTTTCATGTTTAGTTCACTTTTTACTCAGTTTTGTTGTTTTATTAAATAACATTCAAATTAACTAATGGGGATATTTTTACTGTTAAAGGAAAAGTGTACTTGTTTTACAAATGCATATGTGTAAATTTATCTCTCTCTCTCACACGTAGGCTCGTCTCTGCGAAGGACATCCTGACATTCCATGCCGTTAACGCCAGAACACAATTTTCGCGCGCGCTTTCTTCCCTTCGATAATTCGTTTGTTTTTATTGTTTTATAGGCGATTTTAATAGGCGAGCGTTTCAATATATATGAAACAAGTATTTCTGAAGTATTCAGTTATAACGTTATTGTGATTATGTTTTGATATTGATTGATGAAAAATATTGCGGAATCTTCAACGCCAAAAAGTTTTCATAGATCAGTTGGAAAAAAGTCACACTCCAAGTTTTCAAATGTCGAAGAAAAATATAAATAAATGAAGATGCCATACAACGAGCCGTTCACAATTTCTTCTTTAAAAGTGAATTGCCAACACTAGAACAAGAATTGCAAGCTATTGGAGAAAATTAAACTATCCAATTGAATTGATATGGGTGAGTGTAAAAAGACATTGCCAAATAGAATAGGACATTTAAATTAGCTGATGTAGAAGTAATGCTTGAAAGAGCAATTGCAAAAGTAAATGCGGAAGATTGACAAATATGTATGTCACGTCCAAAAAGAAGAACAAAAATGCAGAATTTAGATCTTGAAATCGTTCATATCGATCCAATTATAATCCACATTGGACATAGTGGTGGTGACAGTGGCTGCTAATAGAGATTATACCCTGAAATATGTTATTTACATGTTGAAAAGTTTTTATTTACATAATTATCTATTTAATTGTATTTTATTTACATGTTTACTTTTTTATATTATGCTATCTGTTGATTTTGAAGATATTAATTTTAATATTTTTGTTATTTAAATGTTGATTTTTGGTTTTGATGTGGGAAATATACAAAGTTTTGTAAAAGCATAAACATGATATGTTTATTTACATTACAGAAACAAATCTAAACATATATTAACGCTAATTAAACTTTATTAAAATAAAATATCTCCATTCATACCCATTTTTACCTATATTTACTGATCATTAGTAACCTTTTCACGTTCACGTCAAGTAACACGTATGATGGCTGCCAGCGTAATATTACGCTAGCAGGCCATCAAATTACTCCACAAGTAAGAACGATAGCAATGTGATTTCTACACTATATTTTGTTGCTCATCGAGTGCAATCTGATAGTGTATAGTTTTTTTTTAATACAAAAATTTGCCCATTCGCCTCACACAGTCAGTTAAAAATTTGTTGCTGCTTTGCGTCCGTCTTAAATGAAAAATAAAATTCCCCCGGATATTTTGTTACTATTTTGTTTCTAATTTGTACCACTAGTTTAAATTTTGTACCTTGTGTCGTTTCCGAGGAAAATTGTGGGTGCTAGAGTAATATTACGCTAGCGGCTCATCGAATTACTCCGCAACTAACAACAATAGCAAAACGATTTTTGCACCATATTTTGTTGCTCGTCGGGTACTTTCTGACGGTGTACATTTGTTTCAAAAATAAAAAGAAGAATTGTTCATTCAACTCATACAACCAGTTAAAAATTTGGTGCTGCCTTGAGCTCGTCTAAAAACGAAAAATAAAATGCTGCCACCAAAACTAAGTGGTGGATATTTTGTTAATTTCTGCCACCAATTTTGTACCTTGTGCCGTTTGGTGGCTGCATAGCGCAATATTACTCTAGCACCCACCATTTTTCTCGAAAACGGCACAAGCTACAAAATTGAAACTGGTGGCACAAATTAGTAACAAAACAGTAACAACAAATCCGCCACTTGTTTTTGGCGCCCGCATTTTATTTTTCGTTTTTAGACGAGCGCAAGGCAGCAACAAATTTTCAACTGTCTGTATCAGTTGAATGGGCAATTTATTTATTTTTGAAAAAACTGTACACCGCCAGAAAGCACTCGACGAGCGACAAAATATGGTGCAAAAATCGTTTTGCTGTCGTTGTTAGTTGAGAAGTAATTCGATAGCCTGCTAGCGTAATATTATTATAAGAGCCACCATTTTTCTCGAAAACGGCACAAGCTACAAAATTGAAACTGGTGGCATAAATTAGCAACAAAACAGTAATAACAAATCCGCCACTTGTTTTTGGCGGCCGCATTTAATTTTTCGTTTTTAGACGAGCGCAAAGCAGCAACAAATTTTTGACGGACCGTAGCAGTTGAATGGGCAATTTATTTATTTTTGAAAAAACTGTACACCATCAGAAAGTACTCGACGATCAACAAATTATGGTGCAAAGATCGTGTTGCTATCGCTCTTACTTGTGGAGTAATTCGATGGCCTGGCAGCCACCATTTTTCTCGAAAACGACACAAGGTAAAAAATTTAAATTGGTGGTACAAATTAGCAACAAAATATTAACTACTTGTTTTTGGGAGCCGCTAATGTTGGCCTGCCAGGGTAATAGACGTTATTAAAACAAGGAATATTTGTTTGTTTTACTTTTCATTCTTTTATAAATATATTCTATAAATATTAATGTGTTATGTCTTATTTGTTCATGGAATTATGAAATACATGTTTTCTGAGCGATCGAAATATATATTTTAGTCCCCTTTTAAAAATTTCACGTTGTATCACAAAAGCAATTTAATTTCCACAACATTAGAGTGCATTTTTAAGTTTCCCACAAAACCTCAGACCTTAAAATGAAAAAGAATGCGAATTATAAATGACTGTACAGGTTGCTTTAAAAGTTTCTTAAAATAAAAGTGCAAAATTACGAAGTTCTAATTCTTTTAACCTGAAGCTAAAATATTATTAATGGATTTTCTAAGTAAAAATGAGAGCTCAATATCTTACACTTGCTCGCCTTTTTCCGTCGAGTTTTTTTTCTTACTTTTCAGAACTTTCGTTACGTGAAGTCAGATACATTTGTCAAGCATTCGAAGAAAATAAGTTTTGATGCGAACTGGCTTACTAAAGGTACGGAATGCAGGGGTGTATTATCGACCTGTGTCGACGACTGCCCACCGGTCGAGGTAACAATATCATCTATTTCCCCCGCCTGTTCTCCCCTCACCTCGTTCCCCAGTACAAAGAGCCGCGTTTGCAGCCTACCCGGCGCCTCCACCCAGTGTATAACAATGGAGCGGGATGGAGTTTTTTGACAAATTAGTCACTCCTAGGTACCTAAGTTTGTTCCGTGCCCGTTGCTGAAAGTAGACAAATACTTGAAGGGGGAGGCTTTGTCTTGTTTTTCCAGCAAAAATACCCCGAAAAATACGTTCTAATTTGTACAATGTGTCCTAGAATGATGGAACAATATTCATTTGTTTTCTAGTTGAGATTAAACAAAATCATCAAGTTAGTACTGATGAAATCAGCTATAAAAAGCTGTCAAAACACTGCAAAAAATTGTATTTTATGCTTCAGTTATTATTTCATGACTTATTCTGTAAAGGGTAGTCACACGAAAATTGTCCTCTCTGTTCTCTGTTATTATCCGAGATACGAAAAAAAGTATCAGAATGACAGTTGGAGGAACTTTTAAATATTTTTAAAGCAAAAACAATTGAATATAGCATTTCCGAAATGTAAGCCTAATTTTTTCTAATGCAAAACCGATATATGATACTTTTACATATTATATAACTATATAGTTGTTACATTGTTTTTGACGGCCGCATTTTATTTTTCGTTTTTAGACGAGCGCAAAGCAGCAACAAATTTTTTGACGGACTGTATCAGTTGAATGGGTAATTTATTTATTTTTGAAAAAACTGTACACCATCAGAAAGTACTCGACAATCAACAAATTATGGTGCAAAAATCGTTTTGCTATCGTTCTTACTTGTGGAATAATTCGAAGGCCTGGCAGCCACCATTTTTCTCGAATGACAGTTGGAGGACCTTTTAAATAGTTTTAAAAGCATATATCATAAAAACAATTGAATATAGCATTTCCGAAATGTAAGCATAACTTTTTTTTAACGCAAAACCAATATATGATACTTTTACACATTATATAACTATATAGATGTTACATTGTAGTGAGTATTTTTATTTATGGCAGTAACTAACTGATCATTTTCATCTTTAGAAACGATAAAAAATTATAAACGAAATTATGTGATGAGAAAACTGATAGTCTTTATTTGTGGGACATGGAAAATATCTTATATAAAATAAAATTCATACTAGAAAAATTATTGAAAGTTATACGACTTTTAACACATAATTTAATTGAATAGGGTACTTATCAATTTTATTTAATGTAAAACAACTTTGTTTTATGTTTCTTTTGTCGTTGTATGATCCATTTGTTCGATAAAAAAACGTTATAAATTAACCTTTTTTGTTTAAAATTCTATAGAAAAATATAGGTACTGAATGGTCTGAATATGAGACCTACATCAATTTTAGTCTAGGGCTCAATATATAGTTAATCCGGTCCTTGTCTTAGCTTCTTTTCGAATTATTTCTATATATTCTATTATGGGATATGTTTGGTTACCATCATTTTAGAACAATAACAAAGCAATATGTACATTATGATAGCGTCAGTATTGAAGCGCCTGTTACAATGTCAACATTTCCTGCAACAGATACTCTATTAACAATAAAGATCATTTAAAAATAAAGTAGTGCATATATAATGCATTACACACAAATGTTTAACATTACAAAAACTAAAACATAATTTGTACTCTATCTTGGAAATAAAATAATATATTATTATTACATCCACAATAGTGTGGCAATTTTCTGTTCTTCAAAATAAAAACCTGCGTGGCAATGCTGCAAACACTATTTGTTTGGAAGCTGTATCGTTGTTTATTATTTATGGTGTGTTTTCTTCTTTTTGAAGCGAATTTGATACCTTTGAAATATTTTTCAGTTTTTTATTTCGTTTATTACATTATAGTTGAAAAGTATTAAATGAGGCAAGCATAAATGTCATAAATACATTTTTAATTGACAGTTCTAAAGAAAGAGTTAAGTCATTGTTGATTAAAACAATTTTATTTAAATATCAATAACATTTTGTGATATTAAAATGTGATGTGCAGTTATTTTTGGCTAGTATTTGTGGTTTTTTTTATTTTTAACTACAATTTCCTTGACGCTAATAACTTTTTTGTTGCAATACTTAAATAATAATTATTTGTAATGTAATAATAACATATATTTCTTGCAGTAAGACATTTGTTTGCCATTGCTTTATATTACCTTCTCTTTGACCAAGTAAGGTTTTGATATAAAGTTGTATGTCAATAGATATTTTCAGAATACATTCATTATAATTATTTTTTGTTGCTTGCACATAAAACTGCTTATTAAATTTTATTATTTCTTTTTATTCTTTCACTATTCCAATTAATAATAAAAATTATATTCCACAACTTTATTAAATATCGGTATTTTACTATTCATTTACATTTTCAACAAAATCTGTTACACCACTGGTATGTGTTTTTCACGGGAACTATCACATCACGTGTTTATTTTAATAGATGTTGGTTAATTACAATTGTGTACAATAAATGGCGTTTGTTCCCTGTATTTTTATTATTGCTCTGAGAATACTACCTTGCCTTTTGCTACAGCTACTGGTATATATAGGCTTCGCTATTATACATGAGAGATCTCTTGTATGATTTCTCATAAAGAAATTTTTTTTTCTTAAAATTTCTAAGCTTTTACATTTTTTAATTACTATTTGAAAACAATTTTATTTTTTGTTAAAGGCAGTAATGGTAAAATATGACAAAACAAATATTAAAAAATGATATTAATTTCCTTGTGTGCTTAAGATAATTAACGTTCCAATCATTTTGTAATGCATATGCACACCCGATAATCCCAATTAAATCCCTAATGCTCCCACCTCCACACAGCGAGCAATGAAAGTAACTGAAATGTGAAAATAATATGTATTGTATTTGGTTTATTTTAGCGCACAGTCTGTTAATACGTATTTGTAGGATAACAGCGTGCATGTAGTCGAATTATAAAATAAATATCCCGCTGGGAATAATGCGATTAAAACGTTTCTGGATACGGCCCGCAATTTGGATTTTGTTTGAGATATAATTTACAATTTAAAAACAGCGGTTATCTGTCGGATGACTCATTGGTGAATTGGTGGTAGAATACCTGTGAAAATTAGGAAAATTAACAGTTTAGTGCCCATGTCATCCTGATCAGTCGTTTAAAATTTCAAGTGTTATCTCAAAATAAATATTAAAGGTTTGGATCTCCGTTTAGACGTTGCTTAATATTTAGATACCTAAATCATCCATATGCAACGAGCGATATGCAAAATGCCGAACAATTTTTTTTTATTAATTTTGCTCAAATTGTCGATGGTTGAAGAAAAAAATCTTTATTTTGTGTTTGCTCATCAGAAAAGGTCGGGGGGTAAACCACTGCTTGAAATTTGTACAATGAAATACCATTTTCTTAAATATTACCCTTAAATACCTTATTTTCCCAAAAAAAATACCTCATCAAATAAGCAAATACCTCAAAAATACCCAAAAACCACGACTTACCCTCAAGTGCCCAAAGAATACTATTACCTAATAATACCCTTAAGTACCTAAAAATCCCGTTAAGTACCCAGAAATGCCGAATATTACCTTTTAATACCCAGATATCAAAGAAACGAAAAATACATTAAATGACCCACGATTTTACTTAATATAGATATGTTTAATTTTCTAAAACTGTCTTTCATTTCCTTAGAAATTATTCCTGTTAGATCTACGTAAATAATTAAGGACTCCTTTGACTCGATCTGAACACATCTGGAAAGAACATTTTGGATTACATAAAATGTATCATAAACTCATTGGTGCACCCAAGAAGGGCGCCAATCCCTACACCATGCCCCCTTCAAGCTAACTAAAAGCAAATTTCTTCCTCGTCTATGAAATCATAAGCAGTCGGTCTATACAGGGTGTTCCTAAAATTATTGTCCGGATCCCAAATACTTATCGGGTACCATCGGTGTCTCCAGACAACCAAAATATTTCATTAGCAAGTGTAAATACATGGGTATCGAGGGAGAATTCAATTTTAGCCCCAGCTTGCTTTCCGTCATGTATGATTAGAATTAGATAATTGGCAGTTGTTACATAAAAAATCTTTTTTGTTAAATAGAATATGAATGTGATAGGGAAACCTAATTTAGCAATATTTTAATTTTTATTGTAGACTCATTCACTTTTTATTAAATATTTTTCATCAATAGAATATGTCGGAGAAGTTTGACCAAACTTATCGTTAACACGTCGTATCGAATAATATGTAATATATTTATTTAAAGATAAAGTATAAGAAATTATATCATACTAAAATTTGTTAATAGAAGAGGGGAATGTGCTACTATGCGAGTGGATATATTCTGCGTAAATGTCTTATAAAACATTCATATGATCCTTGTTTATATGGTACTGTACTGTACAATATATTGCAATAATAATGGCACTGTTTAGTTGAATTTGGCTATTTATTTGACATATTCGTAATGAAATCTACTTTCAATTTTACACATTAGTTCTTAGTTGTTCCACTCACCCACATAAATCTATTGAAATTTCTACACAGAACATCCAGTAGTCAAAAAACTGATTTGAGGAAGTGTCAATATTTTTGCAATAGAATGTATCTAATTCGAATCACCATATATTATTTTCTAAATTAAAGGCTTACGAAGACAATAAAAAGCCACATAGTGGTTTAACAGTGACTTTGTATCTATTTTTAACGCCATTGCGTCGGTCAGTTGTTTACTTATATTTAAACAGTGCCATCGGCATAACGCATCCGCGATCGCCATTGTATTTAAAAATTGGCAGGAAAATACTAGTTTTCCCTTAAAATATCCATTAATTATATTCGTAATACCCATTAAATACCCATTATTACCTTGATAGTACCCAAAAATACACAAAGTACCTAAAAATACCGAAAAAATACAAAAAGTACCTTTAATTACCTACAGCTTGTACAGTAAAATACCTCAGTGGTTTCCCCCTCGGAAAAGGTTGAGGGAAATGTGTACCCGAGAGTGTACCTAACTAACGAATTTTTAGAAAAAACACAAAGCCAACAATTGATATCAAATTATAATTGATTATATTCCATTCCATACATCAGTGTCATATGGAGAAATACAGGGTGATTTTTAATCTATAGGCATAAACTTGAGAAATTATAGTTGAAGACAAGCAATGACGAATAGTGAAAAAAAATGTAGTAAAATATTTTTACCTACTTTCGGAAGTTTACAAAAATTTATTACTTAGTTGAAATGAAGATTAAGAAGTAAATATTTCCATACATTTAAGATATACATATTGATTGATGTCAAAATTGTTTCTCTTATTTAAACGATATGTTTCAGGTTCCATACATTTTTAGTGAGATTTACCATGCGGTCAAATATTCACTCATTTATCCATTTTTTTTTTAAATTGTTGCCTTGGTTGTTGTCAACATTGAATTTCAACAAGAGTATCTTTTTTGTGTAAAAATCCGGAGAGTTTTCATTTTTGCCATGAAATTAATTATCAAAAAAAGTTGGGATATTTTGCCCTCCTTGTTTTACTCGCTCCTGGACAAACTGTAATGATTTCTTTTTAGATTTTCAAAAAGAGCATATCAAGTTATAGGATTGTAACAAATTTAATAAATTTATCACTACACGTTTGGGAAATATTAATTAAAAACCATCATCAAGGACTAACATTTCATACCCTATATGTGGAAAACAACGCGTTTTGGGATACATGTTTATATAGACTTTTCTTCTTATTTTGAGATCTAGAAAATGCAGTTAAATTTATGTTACTTACTAGTTTTAGAATCACCATGTATATCAAGCGTCATTGAACTTTTAAATTGATATCTCTTGATCTCTTGATAATTTTCTTTATATTTAATTTTCCAAGGATTTTACTTTAAACTTTACTCTTCTTCAAGGTTTAATATGTCGATAGAAATGTTGATCCGTATATGTTTTTTTGTTGGATCTTAATATTGTAATGGTCTGGACAAAAGTCTCTCCAAGATATCACTTTGAACATTTTGTTTATACAGAGTGGCCTAGTTTGCAGGGTTTAGGAACTTTGGTCCAAATGTTGAAAAACAATTAGGTATAATCGAGGATATAATGTTCTAAATGTACCGATTTCGAGAAGCAAGGTGATAGAGCTTATTGTTTCTGATAAAAATTTTGAATTCATTTTCTGAACTAAAACATATTCTTAATTTATTATGCCTATTTAAATTTTTATGCGAATTTCTCAAGAAAAGTAGCTTATAATTATTTTTAATAAGAAAAAAATTGCCCTTATTACAAATAGGTGTTTATATAGTAGAAGGTATGGTGCGCTTTTTTCTAATTAACCTAATAGAATTTAGTTGAAGGTTGAAAATAAATTTTAAAAAATTGGAATATTTAGTTAAGGTATCTAGAGCAATATTTATAAAAGAATTAAAAAAAACTGAAGATTGATAATATTGAAATACACTTTTGTAACTTGTGTACTAAATAAACCAAGCTGAAAGTACAGAATAGGAAATAAGGAACAACAATTCATAACAGGGCCCATAAAGTAGAAGTATTACTAGAAAAATGTCCTGTTTGACGTACCTAACTATTGATATTCAGAAACTTATGTAACAGGAAATTTAGACAATGTTGTACGAAAAATCTTAGATAACTTTTCAAAATATTGTTATTTGTTTGACAGATATTAAATAATCTATTAAAAAAAACCAAAAGGTGTAACATCACATATCATAAAAGTAGTGTATTTCAGAATGTATATATCTGCAGGAAACTTATATTTTTTGGCTGTGTTGTATTCTGTCATTCCACCTTGATTATGGACTACCCTGTATATTTAATATTAAACATTTGAGGACTTCAGTCAAACTTTACAAATTATTTGCATTTTCTATTCAGATACCTTTTTACTTAAAATAAATTTATCTACCATCTATTTTCTGTTAAGCAGGTTGATTGGTGGTATCTTATATATCTTATTAAATCATTTCCTTGCAGTCCAATACGTTAAATCTAGTCATTATTAATATGTATTTTTGTATTTTCTTAGCAACATCTGTGTAAGTATCTAATTATGTTCTTATTTTTTATAAGTTTATACAAAATGTAAGCTTGACATTGTGTAGATACTACTTCCAGTAAGTATGAAAACAAAGTTTTTGTATTATTAAGTACGATGTCTCATTCATTATTCTTGTATTATGTCATGAGAAATGCACCGAAACAAGATGGTATAAAAGAAAATCGACTTACCTTTACCAATTATTCAAAGCTCTAATTAATTGGATGTCTGTCTTCTACCATATTACAAAGCACTGGCACAATATTATTAGGCAACACAGATTATTTTTTTAAATGTTGAATAAGTTGCATACTCGAAAATTATTATTTAACAAACACCGATTTCTTGACTGGAGCTAGGTTTTTGTTCATTATTCTAACACAAAATCACTTGCAACTAGAAAACTAACTGAATTTTTATCGTCAAGAATATAACCCTAGATTATAAATTAAAATTCACTCCACGCACACTAAAATTTCGATTTACTAAGTAGTTTTAAGCTTAAGCAGCGCACGGCCAACACAGACTGTTAGAACTGCGCATGCTCCCCATCACCTTTCTAGTAGCGACGTCAGCCCTTTTCTTCTTAAAAACAAAAAAGTGGGATGTTCAGTAAAGAACTGGTTTGAGACAAAAACAAGTCTAGGAGTCGGTGAACTATGCAGCGCCAAATCAGGTGTGCTGATAACGGCCGGTATTGTTAACTATTCATTTATTATGTTAATGGCGCGGCGTCGTTGTCACTATTTGCAAGAATTATGATTGATTTAATAATAATTGTGTTAATTATATAATGTATAGTGAGGAACTAGGTGATTTTTTGTAGTTGGTGATGTGTAGTGGAGATAAATGGCTGATGGATTCAAGAGTCAATTTCTTCATCATGTGAAATAAGGTAGGTAATTATCGATATTATGTGTATTCAATAATAAGCACCTAGTTACACTATATTTTTCGGAAATGTTTTCATCGTTTTAGCAGAATTCACTGTATCTACCTAAATATGAAAAAGGTTTGCTAGATAATTTTAACTATAAACAATATTTGAATAGTTAGATTTATCAATTATTTTATTATTATTTAAGTATCAAGTCATTTACATGTTATGACGATGACTGATATCAAAAAATGGTTTCTAGGAGAGACTGGTAAGATATTTATTTTGTTGTTTGATTATTTGATTTTATTGCTTAAAAATTAATGAAATAAGTAAATTCTATTTTTGCCTAACCAAAAATCTTTCAGATAAAAAAAACACAGAAAAGATTATTGCATATATTTATAATGTGGTCAACCTACTTAATAGAATTAAAGAAAAATGTAAAACTTTGCAATAGATACCTAGATAATCAGACAATATCTAATTATTATTATTATCACCTCATATAATACAATATTCGAGAGATTTGGATAATTTTCTATATAAGGGGCCTTTTTCAATTCGATAAATAGAATTAATTTTTAAATATTTAGAAATATTGTCTTTTTGTAACATCACTTTTCCTTAAACGAAGTACAGTGATATAACTACTACTAGGTGCTATGTGGAGCAGTAAAGTAGCATTAAAAAAAATAATTTTAGCATTACAAGCAAAATTTCCTATAAAAAGTATTTCTATCCCATAATGGAGAAAAATAGATTTTCCTTATATGCCTCCCTTCTGAATTATGTAGATATTATATTCGACATATTTCTAATAAAAAAATGTAAATACCTATAAATTCTATTATAACTTGGCATTATATCATACCTTTTTTCATAATAAAAACTTATAAATAAAATTAAAAATCAACATTTTCAGTTTTTTCAATTTTTACATCATTTTCTCTGTAACAGTGGACATAAAATTAATAAATTCTGTCTTAAGTTTTTAATTTTTAACAATTTTTGCTAGAGACACTTTTTCGAAAGAGTAAAAATTAAGGTAGACTACCCTGCCTTTATATTTTCACTCGTATTTTCATATATTTTTTTCTGGATGCACATGCAATGTTAACTTTCTTCGTAGCAGCCTCATTTGAAATACAAGAAAGAACTTTTGTCATGTTTATTTTTTGCATAATACAAAAAAATGTTTCGTTATATTCACTGTAAACATGGACATACTTATATATAAATATCTATATATTTTAATATGTAACATAGAATTATTTTTATATATCTTAACGATGCTACTCATTTTGCACTTTCTAGTCTCTCTAGTATAATGTAGTCAAGTTATTTTTAATTTATTCCATTGAAGTGTTACATTATTTTGGCCTTAGCGCGCATTTTTTAGAGGACGCAATTTTATTATTTAGATGTGAGGGGGGGGGGTCAAAAAATCTTAACTAGAAGTTTGTGGGGTCACAACCCTCCAACTTCGGCCACCATCTTGGAAAAGGGTGTTAAATTGTTTTTAGCATTTATCAGGTACACTATTGGTCATACAATTTTTTTTTAAAAACATTTTTTATTGCAAATTGAATCCTCTACAATTTTAGTTGAGTAATTTTTTGTTGTAAAATCTAAAATAACAAAGATATTAAAGAAAAATAATCCAAATTTTCGGACAAATTTTCTTTAGGACGCCATAATTTATTTATTTTTTTATTTAAAAAAATGACATCAGAGCATTTTTGTAGAGTGGTTTTCAACGAAGAATTTTTATTATATACTTTTTTATTATATTCATTAATTTGGGTTTTACAGCGCTGTCAAGTGAACACTAATTTTCCCTATAGTCCATTGAAAAGTTACATTTGAGGTTGCATTTTTTAGAGGGCGCAATTTTATTGTTTACATATGAGGGGGGGGGTCAAAAAAACCTTAACTTGAAGTTTGTGGGGTAGCAACCCTCCAACTTCGGCCGTCATCTTGGAAAAAGGGGGTTAATTGTATTTAGCATTTATCAGGTAAACTATTGGTCATACAAAAAATTTTTAAAAACATTTTTTATTGCAAATTGAATCCTCTACAAGTTTAGTAAGTTTTTGTTGTAAAATAACAAAGATATTAAAGAAAAACAATCAGAATAATTAAAAACTATGCCATATCATTGATATAATTTTATACTTAGTAGGGAAAATTAGTGTTCACTTCACAGCGCTGTAAATCCAAACTAATGAATGTAATAAAAAAAGTATATAATAAAAATTCTTCGTTGAAAACCACTCTACAAAAATGTTCTGATGTCATTTTTTTAAAAATAAAAAATAAATAAATAAATTATGGTGTCCAAAAGAAAATTTGTCCAAAAACTTTGATTGTTTTTCTTTAATATCTTTAATATTTTTGATTTTACAACAAAAATTTACTGAACTAAAATTGTAGAGGATTCAATTTGCAATAAAAAATGTTTTTAAAAATTTTTTGTATGACCAATAGTTTACCTGATAAATGCTAAAAACAATTAACCCTCTTTTTCCAAGATGGCGGCCGAAGTTGGAGGGATGCGACCCCACAAACTTCAAGTTAAGTTTTTTAACCCCCTCCCTCCCCCTTCTCACATTTAAACAATAAAATTACGTCCTCTGAAAAATGCAAGCCCAAATGTAACTTTTCAATGGACTATAGGGAAAATTAGTGTTCACTTCACAGCGCTGTAAAACCCAAACTAATGAATATAATAAAAAAAGTATATAATAAAAATTCGTTGAAAACCACTACAAAAATGCTCTGATGTCATTTTTTTAAATAAAAAAATAAATAAATTATGACGTCCTAAAGAAAATTTGTCCAAAAATTTTGATTAACCCCCTTTTCCAAGATGGCGGCCGAAGTTGGAGGGTTGTGACCCCACAAACCTCAAGTTAAGCTTTTTTTGACCCCCCCCCCCTCCCTCACATATAAACAATAAAATTGCGTCCTCTAAAAAATGCAACCCCAAATGTAACTTTTCAATGGACTAATTACATTATTTGTTGTTTTTTATAACTATGATTGCGCGATGCTTATCAGTTTACCATCTTTTGATATTTGTACAAAATCCTAAGCCATCCCTTGGCCGGTACAGATGTACAGCTTCAGCAAAACCGCTCTTAAACAACCTTTCGATGGCTGTAAATGCGTTCAAACAATGTAGTTGCCAAAATAGTGCCAAGTCCTGCGATCGGTGCTGTCTCTGGGGACGGCGTTAGCGGTGTTCCCACGTTCATCCCCCGGGAGTACTTGGCATCGCATTAAGTGCATCACGCGGATTCTCGCCGATCAAATAGCTACACACTAGATCTGTTGCTATTAATCACTGCGTCATTGATCGGAAACAAATTACTGTGTTTTTTGTTTCTAAAGTCAAGCTGTGATGTTTGAAATCATTTATATAAATGCTCAGCCATTTTTTAATAAATTGGTAAAAATTTCACAATTAGTGACTCAACTTGCCACAAAGTTTATAACTTCCTCTATGTAACCTTTCCTTTAAACATCCTATGTATGTAACATCTTCGTAAAGTGGTTAAATTATCTAATATCTTTTTTTTTGTCAGTTAAATAACATTCATTTGATTGACTACAAAATAGAAGCATCAAATTTTCAAAAAAATGTACTATTTGCTTGTGTGAAATGTGTGAAATATATGGACTAAGTGGTATTCTTTGTGACAAAATGAATGGGGATCAATCCCTCGGTCAATCCATACCAAATCAACCAATGATGGTTCCTGACAAAATCTATAATTTTTTTAACAGCAACCTTTACAAATTAAATTCGCTGATTTTATATGGATTGAGCCGTGGTGGATGTAATTTATGACACTTTCTGCGAAAATTAATGTTAATTAATCTATACCGAAGTGTTTTACATACTGTAAAACAAATTGTAACAAAATTGCCACAGAAAAATGTCAAGAGATCATGTTTACTGAAAACAGAATTTGTCGAGAAGGAAACCACTGAGGTATTTTCTGTACAAGCTGTAGGTAATTAAAGGTATTTTTTGCATCGCGTATGCGTTATGCCGATTGCACAGTTTAAATATAAGTAAACAACTGACCGACGCAATGGCAAATATAAAAATTATTAAAAATAGATACAAAAATATTTTCTGTAAAATTTATCGGAAGCACTGTTAAACCACTATGTGGCTTTTTATTGTCTTCGTAAGCCTTTAGTTTAGAAAATAATATAGGGTGATTCGAATTAGATACATTCTATTGCAAAAATAATGACACTTCCTCAAATCAGTTTTTTGACTACTGGATGTTCTGTGTAGAAATTTCAATAGATTTCTGTGGGTGAGTGGAACAACTAAGAACTAATGTTTAAAATTGAAAGTAGATTTCATTACGAATATGTCAGCAGTTCGAAATAAATAGCCAAATTCAACTAAACAGTGCCATTATTATTATTTAAGGGTATTTTTGGGTACTATTCGCTATTTCTAGATACTTAACACGATTTTTAGGTACTTAAGGGTATTATTGGGTAATAGTCATAGGTATTCTTTGGGCACTTGAGAGTAATTCGTGGTTTTTGGGTATATTTGAGGTATTTACTTATTTGATGAGGTATTTTTTTGGAAAAAAAAAGGTATTTACGGGTAATTAAAAAAAAAATGGTATTTCATTGTACAAATTTCAAGCAGTGGTTTACCCCTCGGAATTTATAATCCCAAAATAAATTTATTTGAAGTCGTATTCATTAATGATGAATACCTTTATGATTTTGATTATGATTCTGTGGTTCATATATCTAGTAGCTAAGGTTTTTTTAGACATGTAACTACTTCTGAAAATCTCCTCTGATGATCTGTTTCCTCCAGAAACCAAAATTCTTTAATCCTCCAGTAGATGGTATAGTACTAATCACCAAGTTTCACCATTTAGCGTGCAGCCAAAAAGAGATAGTTATATTAGAGCATAAGATATACTTAATTGAAATATTTTTTTGTAGTGGATTTGAAAATTTGTCAAAAAGGGGTGGTCAGTCTGAGGGATTATTGTAGGCTTTAACAAGCATGTGCTAAACTCTTTAGAAGAAATGTTGAAGGAAATGGGAGCGTTTAAAAAATAAAAAACTGCAAAATGAAAGTTAAATGTGTGTATAATTTAAAATGTTTCCGCATTTTAAAAAATATTTGCAGCAAGGAATACACTATTTTGTATAACGATTTTTATCTCGGATTTTTCTGTATGAAAATAAGCGAGCTTAAACAGAAATATACGAGTTATCGTTTACATTTCATTTAGAGATGCCGACTTGATTTTAATTACATTTTTTTTAATAAAATTTGCGTGTGCCTGTGATCTTTCAGCGAATTTTTCTTAATAAACGTTTCTGTATTTAACAGTAAGTGTTTGTAAGAAATAGTAAAGCGAGCCTTTTATCATATGCAAATCCTGACATAAGTCGGCTTTGAGGGTCGTATAAAATAATGCTATGGTTAGGTATGCAATATTCAGGGTAGAACCATAAAGGCGACCCTAAAGGTTTCAACTGCTAAAGCTTTTTTTATCAGGGTGTGCCAGTGCTCAGGTGAGCGTAGAAATGGCCGAAAAACATCGCCCAGAGGGTCACAATGAATATATATTGTGAGAGTATACGTTCCCCAGCCCGGTTTCCCTAAGGACGCATGTATATATACACTCTCGACTTCTCCCAAGAAACACGCACCATTCGGGACCGACCTGGACAGGGAGGAGTGGACTGGAATGCGAGAAACGTTGAGGATAATAGGCTATGAGTCGCTCGGTAAAATTATCTCGGGAGATATTACCTTTTAACTTTCAAGATACTGATTTTGAATTACCAAACTTTGCTTTTTCCTGCTCGGACCTGGAAATGTCTGGGTTGGGTGATATTAGAAAATTTTATGTCCTGGAAGTCCACATTCTACCTACTATGTTAGGTATCAGGTATTACTGGCATCCTTGGGTGATTAGGTGATTGTGCGGTTAAAATAAATGAGATTTACCCAAATATACCTTATTATATCAAAATTTCACCGTTTCTAAATGTTTATTATATTTTTCTATTTACTTGGAAACCTTTCGTGATAAAACAGCAATAGTTCAACTCTGATAAAAATTATTAGCGATATTACGCGGTGGATTGTTCTAAAATCCCGTTTTTGTACACTTGAAATGTAAATTTACAACGTTATGTATTTTTTTTAGAAAAAAATCATGTAAGTTTATATGTAAGATGTAAATGTCCGGTATTCACTTGGAAATTCTTGGAAAACAGTATGGATTTGGTATTTTTTACATTAATGTATGATGTGAACAATGTGTAAACTTACAATCATTTTTATCAACGTAGGTTATAATGAGATACCTTTAGTCTAATTATTCTGTATGTTGAATTATTTCCATTATCACCAGTGGCGTAGAAACCTTGTACACTCTTATTTACAATAAAAATAGTACGTCACTATCTTCATTATAAAAAAAAACGTATGATACTAATGACTGAACAAATAATTATTCTGCATTTAGTGGTTTGTGCGTGGTGAGACCTATTATGTTTCAGTAATACAGGGTGTCCCAAAATTAATGTACCAAAAGTAAATAATGCGATGTAGCTAAACTTACTTTAGTCAAAAGTTGATGGTTAAAAAGATGCAGGGTTTCAAAGTAAAAATTTTATTGTCGATATTTGTAAATAATTTTTGAAAAAAATCAAATAGGTATATGGATACATTTTGGAGATCAAGGATTTTTGGGGGTGAGAAATTTAAATTTGTGTGATTTCCACTGAAAATACAGCAAAATATTATTTGAAAAAGTTAATAATTGGTAAATCTGTTAATTGTATCGTTTATTTAACTGAATAAGAGATTCATGTTTAGTTCGTTTTTATTTAATTTCATTGTTTTATTGAATACTTAGCATACAATACAATAATAGAGACCTATCGACTGTTCATAGGAGACTACTTCTCTCTCAGATCGTCGAAGATGCATTGTTTATCCTTGTTTTATGAATACATTTAGATACACAGCCTGTATATGCAGAAAACACATGAAAACTTTATTAAAACAGTGTTAAATTTTTGCATCATTGTACTGTTTCCAACAAATTAACAATGCTCAAAATTAAAAATTATATATGATTAAGGGTTTTAAGGGAAAATGCTGTAGGGAAAAAAAACAAGGCAAAAAATTAACCTCTTTCGACCCACTATCTATGCTAAAATTTTCTGTATTTAAACCGGACACACCCTGTATATCTACCAGGCTGCTAGATTCTATGAAGTTGCAGTTGACTTTGTCTACATTAACGTCGGTATAGTTTTTTCACCTGCGTGCTTTTCAGCGACAGATATTTCATTGTTTCATTTCTTATGGTAGTTATCTATATTTCTTAGTGGGGAAAAACTGAGTTACTTCAATAACCGAATACTGAATATTTAAGTGATATTAAAGTTAGGTATACAAAAAATTTGATGTCCTGTGTTTTTAAACACTGAGCTAGAATTCCGAAATAATCTTTTTATTGTCTTTTAGACCTCCCTGAGTACGTGTTTTTTTTTACTTAGTCATAGTTAACCCTGTATATGAAGATAATTAATGATACTTATTCAATTAAATTAAAAATACACCACACGTAAAATGATCCGTCACGGTTTTCTTTGCTACCTTAATAATAATTAAGTAATGTCATTGAGGACTAAAATATTTTATGTCTTCACGAGAAACCTCCACTTTTATGCATCATAAAATTGATTTACGTATTCGCTAACTAGATATACACTAACGACCCAGATTCTCTATCTAACGTCATTTGATATTAATTGCGATGTGAACAGATTGTTTTCGATGCAAATGTATGGATTCAGAACTGAGAAATTAACGTATGATTCATTTTCTGTGTCATTGATTGAAACGTGAAATGTGTCATATTTTACATATTTTAAATTTAAAAGAGCGTTATTGAGTAGAGTTACAGTTATCAACATCTTCAATTAAATACTAGATTTTTTGCAATAAATTTCAACCATCGCGTCGTCATCATTTTATTTCAAAATTATCGAGCTCACAAGCAATAGAATACGTATTAACTTATTTTTAATTATTTTATTAGGTTTTATTTTTTACTTTTTGATATCAGCAGATATTTTAAATATCAGTATTCTGACGCAATTGTATAAAATATTGTATACGCCACGTGAGTTAAACGAATTTATTCAATAGAAGGAATTACTTTCTTCTTGTTAGTAAATATTCATTTAACGCACTTGGTATATAAATATCTATTATTTTACTTCATCCTTGTCAGTTGGTTATTTAATTCTCTTAATGGATTACTGTTGCTTGGTTTCTGATATTCTTTAGAATTAGCTTTTGCAGTTAAGGGGGTAATAAGAAATATATGCATATATTTTTGGAAATACCACTACACATCTGTATCACGTTTGTTACTATACTTCTTTAGATTATATGGGGACATAATGACTGTAGAACAATTCTGATGGTCATTGTGCTATATTTTTTACTGCGGATTTATTTTCTGGCTCAGAAATTTCACCTGGGGATAAAGGTATAAAGCCGGTCCTCCCCTTGGAGTTACCACCAAGAATCAAGGAATCGTAACTGTACTATATAAGCATAGCCCCTTTTCTTTTACAGCAGGAGGAAGAGAATTTCAAAGGGTCCAGGTCCTTTTATGTATGATGCAATTCCCTTGACCACTCAACCTTATGTTGTTTTATGATTTTATGCATAACACGGTGGTGAGCAATGCATACAAGGTGGATCAAAATTAAATTACACCCCAGTGATTCTCTGAATATTACTGGAAGTTTTTAAATATTACCCTTACAACTAAATAAATATTTATCTGATTAGGAAGTATTTAAAATATATTCTTATTTTTATATTATCTAGATTGAATTGAAATGCGATTACCTAATAATATACCTGCAAGGTATAGAAATAGTCTACTGGACTTCTGTAGGTACTTATTAAAATGTTTCGTAAGGAAGCTGTAGATCTAACATTTTTTTTTATTTTTAAGAGTTGTGATACCTATAGCATTTTTATGGTGAAGTTGATTCTGACATTGAAAAAGTGCCGTATCCGCTTAGAAGTAGTGTTTGTAATAATAAATGAGTTGATTTCCACATAAACGATATTTTTATGATATTGTATGAGAACTAGTAACCGGTGACGAAAAGATGTTTAGAATAAGGAAAACTATTTTTATTTTTTTCCGCGCAAACTGTTGGTTGTATGAAAAAATTACAAGATGGAAAAAAGTAGTAAAATTATATGTAGTATTAAAAAAAAAGTTTTGTTGAAATCGGTCATTGCAGGAAAAAGTTCTGAAAGAAATAAATCTAGGGGTTGCTTATTCCCGCCTTCCAGAAACATGAGCCAAGGAACAGACACCACCATAAAATAGCTTTTGACTTGTTGATAATGTGTACTAAAATTGACATTTCTAAGTGTAACCGTTTTTAAAGAAAAATAAAAAAACTATTTTGTTCCGTCATTTTGAGACTCGAATATCTCAACAGGGAGGACCCAAATTGAAAAATTTTATATAAAGATCTCTCTCTAAAATGGCTTGTGGAATGCACTGGTAAAATATCTGACCATCGTTCTGGAATATCCTGTATATTGTTAAATCAATACCAGAAGTGTATCATTAAAAAGTAAAAAAATATTTTTTAATTTGAATTTGGCCCTCAGACTTTTTTCTAATGCGCCATTGCTTCCACTCACTAACAGTGAATTAGTGTAAATCATCAACAATTCTGGAAATCTTCCTTCTCCAGGTGAAACGTCTCCCCCTACATCCAAATTAGCGCCGTTAAAATTCCCAGGCACACCTCAAGTCTATAATTTTGAAAACATGACGTTAACGCTATGAGTTTACATATTCTTGCGGAACGAACTGCCGGTAACAAATTAAAGCTGGAGGTATTAATTGTGCCGGTGTGTTGTTAACCCTCCATGCCTACCGCCGCTGCTATTCTTAATCTTACTTCCCTTTCGGTGGCGGCGCATTTAATGGTAAATGGGAAACATTTAATGCAGTACTTAAAGACAATTTGGAATTGTTGAGTAAATAAGTGAATAAAGGTACTTTATATTAATTAACAAACTTCCTTCCTGACAATTGCCGCCGCAACGGAGGCGGCAATTATTTACCCAAAAGTTCATATTTCATTCAGGTTTTGACTTGTTTGAATCGTCTCCTTGACGTACCGTTCACGTTTAATGTACGTGGGGCTTATTTGCACTGACAATAATTGAAATTAATATTTGGTTAACTCTATTGCCAACGAGGAAGCTTAAAATGTGACACATGAAGTAAAGCATTTTGTGTAAATGACACTTTTGTGAATTATTTTGATTGCAAAAAAATGCTAGTTCAATAAAGAATTTAAAACAAAGTTTATTTCCTTGGTATCTAGACAGAAAAGACGATTATTTTGAATCAAGAAAACATTTAGTTCGTCATTTTACTTTATTCAAGATTATAATATATACAGGCTGTATCACATAAGAGGGCCACTCCCATGTATCTCGCTTAATATGCGAGACACGTCAAAAATCTTTAATTGTTTTTTGTTGCATTTTTGGTGGCCTTTATGCTCGTAAAAAGAAATTTGAGATCCATGTCCAACTTTATGAGTAATAACAAAAAACCTGTGAAGTGCCCAAACTTTAAGGTTGTCTAACTTTTTTATTTTAAAAGATAGAGAAAACTTATTGGCAATAAATTTTTATTGCAAAATTGATACCTTGCACCTGATATAAACAGATTTTTGAAATATCGTATGTGGTTCGCTGCGCCCTCTAGGCGGATAAAAATTTTTTTTATTGAAGCTGGCTATGGCCACAAAAAATTGCCTGTTTTTTCGTCTTTCATGCAATATACTACATGTTGCTCTTATCTTTCGTATTTATTACATTTTTTTTTAATTTTAGTTATAAAAAAACGTACCTAAATATTTTCGTGTTGCTCAAGATAATGTACAACCTGTTTTAAAGACGCCAATTGCAAAAAAATAATAACAATGTACTTTTTTATGCAAAATACAGATTTTCTTATAATATTATTTTATTACATTGTCTGTGTCAAAATAATTTAAAAGACCCAATTGCTTCTAATGTGAAAACCAATAAAATAATATTATAAGAAAATCTTTATTTTGCATAAAAAAGTACATTCTGTTTATTATTTTTTTGCAATTGACGTCTTTAAAACAGGTTCTACATTATCTTGAACAACATGAAAATATTTAGGTACCACATACGATATTTCAAAAATCTGTTTATATCAGGTGGAAGGTATCAATTTTGCAATAAAAATTTATTACCAATAAGTTTTCTCTATCTCTTAAAATAAAAAAGTTAGGCAGCCTTAATGTTTGGGCACTTAACAGGTTTTTTTATTATTACTCATAAAGTTGACAATTAAAGATTTTTGACATGTCTCACATATTAAGCGAGATACATGGGAGTGGCCCTCTTATGTGATACAGCCTGTATATGCAGGGTATTAGAGGTTTGACTGACATAATTTTAGCAAGCTATCAAAGTAAACAAAAGAGTCGTATATAACATAGGTCATAATACCAACCGAAAAAAAAATATCAAAATATTTGATTTTATGTGCAAAACTTCAATAAATTTAGAAATATCTTCGTAATTTTCTGCATCACTTTTCTGTATCACTTCCCGCACGTGTTAAGTACAATATTTTTCCCGATCATGACAATTCTAATGAGTTTATTTTAATTTCCAATTAGTAACATAAACAAGCAGTTATTTAAACTAATAGAATATGTTAACAAAAAACTAACTTGAAATTAAATGTACAATTTGCGGTGTTTTGTAAATTCAGTGCTGAGGCAATAGCGGCTTGAGGATGGTCTTCAGTCGTGGAAGTCACTGTTGACAAAGTACATGATACAGGATTAGTTTGTAGCTTCAGTGATGAGGGAAAATCGTACGCAAAAATGCACTAGTGCCACTTTCACCACAAAAATCGTGCGGAAAAGTACACTTTTCCGCATGATTACGATTCTAAAACTTACGAAATATTTTGATTTGATTGTAGACATCCATAGAAAAGATAAGTGCTTTTCCAGTTAATTTTTAAGAGGTAAATAGGTGATGAGATAGTTTAAATGAATTACAGAAGGCAGCTAAATGTGTCGATATGTAAGTTTAGTATTATAAAAGTTAAAGTCGCAGCAGTCCAATCCGTGTTAAATTCAGACATTCCTGTAATTGATACGTGAGTAAATTCGGCTAGTAAATATAGCGTCACTTCTCTTTTGGCAAATGTATTGCTATTTTACTATTTACAATAGCGTAATAAATATATTTGGTAATATAGTGTCGTTTTGTTCAAAATATGTTTTTGCAATAGTATTACTCTCAAACGTAATGTATTTAATTTTTTTCTAATATCCAAATTTGGATCAAACCTCTTATACATTATTAATTACAGGTAGAAATTTACTTCGATTTAAGTTAATTTGTACGTTTAGTTATTTATGAACTATTTAACATTTGGGAACATTTCAGGCTTCCTCATTGACATAGGTATTCCAAAAGGATAATGTATGTTAAACATGTTAAATCTAGACAAATAAATTTGTCTAGATTTAACATGTGGTATTTTTGGAACTGATAGTGTAAATATAGTCTAAGAACAGGCATGAAGTAGATTAAAGTAATTCATTTTTTAACCAGTGTCAGCTGTAAAGACTTACTTACTACTTTATCAAAGACAGTGTAAAGATAGTCTAAGTTTATCCAGCTTTTATGAAAACAAGTACCATAAACTCTTAGGACAGTAGCATAAAAAAAGACTAAAGATGATACTGAATCATTTAAAAAAAAACAATTTATTGTTTTGAAATTTGATACATTCTGATGATGCAGAATTTAGTATTGTTCCTTTTCAGCTTTGTTTGAAAGATATCTGTGACCTTTCCCAACGATATTTTCAAACAACTTTTATTTGTATTTTCTGCAATTTGAAATACCTCGTCTCTTTTATCCATAACTAAAATTATTAAAAACAAATTTTTGACAGAATTTCGAAAGTGATACTTTTTCAACATGGAATATATTTCTGTTGATAAAATAATTTGAAATATACTACAGTGACGTAGTTACTGGGCCGGCAATATGTATTTTTGAGAAAAAAAGGTACGCCACTGAGTCTTTTGACTTGACGATATTAAAAATATCAACACATTTGTCTGTCAATTTATAGTAAAAGGTGTGTTTGCAAAATTGACAGGATTTGAGATAATTAAGATTGTAAAACAGGCTTAACTTCTGGTGAATTTTAAATAAATAGAGCAATTTTTTTTTATATAAAGATTTGAATTAAAAACTGTTACAAATTGCAATTATTATTTTCATCAGTAAAATGAAGAAGGAAACTAAAAACATTAAGTCGCCATAATTGTATTATTATTGACGTATTTCATTTTGCTTTTAGGAATTCCTGACATTATTTTAAATCTTTAGGTCTCTGGGAATTTCCTGGCATATCCCTCGAACATTCGGTATAAATAACAGACTTACACAGAGTCAGATTTCATACTAAATAATATTTCTAGTATTGGTTTGGTCAGCGACAACTGAAAAAAATATATTGTATGTGAAAAAGTTATTCTATAGTAGAATATTTCAATTCGACATTGTTCGTCTTTCTAGTGCTTTGAAGGCGCTTTATTCTTGAAATAGTGTTTTCTACAAATGCAAATAGTGTAAATAGACATTTAAGAACTGAATAGTAAAGAGCTTAGCAAATAACAGGAATATTATCTCTTGCCACCTGCGAATATTCAAAGGTTCCGAAGTAAAATGAACATATAACGACAGAAACCAACACATTTTTAGGTACAGAAATATGTATTTTTTAACATTTAATTGCAGATGTAAATTTTGTTATAGCGTAAACTTACTTAGTTCTGCATATCAGATTGTTCACTTTTGTGTATAAATATGTGAAAATAATTGTTAAAATGTGGGTTTAGAATAGCAAAATAATGTGCTTACAATCGCTTTTTAAAAGTTATTATTTTATTTGAGGGGAATTTTAATAGCAAAAGTGGATGAACAAGAACACCAAGAATCAAATTCTTGATATTACTTTTCTTTTAGGTATTTTAGTTTTCGAGATTTAATCATGAGAAATATGACGACTTTAAGACTTGTTAAAATGTATATTTTCGTGTAGGTAGGTATCTGCATTTATCAGAAGAATAGAGAATTTCACGTTTTGATCAGAACAGTCGTGATATTTACGGCCTGAAGAATTTACCAGTAATTTCACAGGTCCTGATAGGGGTCGGTAATGAGTGCTTGTGCTGCAGGTTTCCTGTTGCTGCCGCTCGCTCTTGGTCTCTGTTCTGAGTCGAAAGCCGTTCACGGTTAATTTCCAGGTAATTCACATAGAGAATTGCTTTTACCCCGCAGCTTCCAAGGGGCTTTGGCAAAAACCAGTTTCAGACTAAATAAACTTTTGGACTTGCCACTCCGACGACCAATTCAATTATATTACGGTCTGCATACTTTAGTAGGTACGTAATGGATGCGGATTAATACCGGATGTAAAGGCAACGGTGGGAATACTTTGAGCGATGAATGCGTTTTCAAAAATACAAAGGAAAGCGAAATAGAAATTACGTATTGATTCGTTTGATTCCTTTTATTATTCTGAAAATCCTGAATTAAATAAGTACATACACAGTATGTTCAAGAGGCTAGCTGTGTGGTGAATATTTAGTTAGAATGTATACAGTGTGGTCCAGAATGATCCAGATGAAAAAATCGTTGAAACAGATCAACAGTATACATAGTGTTCGGAATATAAGTTTCGATACTAAAGAGGCTTGCAAAAGCAGCAAAAAACTCTTATGTAGAAAAAAAACTGCAATAAAATTCAAAACTCTGTCACGAAATTGCAAACTAAGGTTAAGTAAGAGATCCTGTAACGTAATTTGTTTTTTGTATCAGTATTAAAGAAGTAAACAATTAAAGTTTCCCAGAGAATCCTTAAAACTGTAACGTACGAAAACATTGCATCTATCACTGTTGCTGTTAACCTAAACGTATTATTAGTCATAATAGTACTTTGGCTAGTGAGTTTCGTTTTGCTGTGCTTGCGTGAATTTGTGAGTGTACATAAACAAAAAATGAATAACTTATAGTAAGAATGAGCGGCTGCATGGCATGTTAATTTATGGCGAACACTTTTCGCAAGCTACATAAGTCATTTTGTATACTTGTAACTATTTGAATTATATTATTACATATCGTCGCTCCAATGCCGCAAAATTACAAATGTGCAATATTTCTGTATTTCGTCTATGGGCACAGGTTACATTGTTAACCATGAAAGTTATCAACAAAAGTTTGAATGTGTATATAAAACCATACACCGGCCAGGCTCAATAGATTATTTCACGAGAGTAGATATTTCTGTTTTGCTCCAATGCCTGTTTGCCTCCAATGAATGTGCCATATTCGTGCTTTTGGCATTGCAATTATTTAACTACAATTTGGCGAATATGCCACATTCTTAGTTCTTCTTCGCATACACATTAGTAGTTCTAGCGTATCCGCGGTGTTGTAGTCTTATCTAAGAAAAATGAGTTCCCATGCAAAAAGAATAATGCAGGTGGCAAGACCGAAACAACGAATGTGTTTTTGTTTAAAAAATACGAATTATTACAAAATATAATTTAAACACAGTTTAGAATACTAATAATAGTCCATAATAATACGGCAGCAAATGTTTTTGAATATTTTATTTTTTTTAGCAGCTGTACAAATATGTAAAATGTAATTGTCAAAACTATTGATTTGCACATTCGTGGTTTTGGCATTGGAGTGACTATATTTAATATGTGAAGATATTACCTACATAATGCGTTTACTATTATTTTATATTACTAACTAACTCAATGAGTAGAAAATTTAAAAATATATTATTTTATATAGATTTAAATATTTTTTACTTTGCAAACATCTTAGTCGATTCATGTGAAATCAAAACTTTGTTTTGGGAAGTATTATTTTTCTGAAGGTTGTACGTAGAGATAAAAGTGTATTTATTATATAGATCAAAGAGAGGATCAAAGTATGCCGAAAACATAAACAGTAATAGTAAATAATCCACAACCTGAAGGCATAACTGTCTAAATCAATCGTTAAACAACACAGAACATTTGCTTCAGTTAGATATTACCGTGTAGGAGGCCTTGTAGTGAACGTTTAACGTTCCGGATTACGCATGAAAGGAAGGGAGATAAAGGAAGGTAAAATTTAAGAAGAATATGTTTGCTTTATTTTAAAGATCGGGGTTTCAAGTAGATACGAAGATTTCATTCATCAAATCATCAAAAACCATCCAAAGTTTTCTTCGAAATCAGTTTATTTTCTTCCAATTCAAGATCTAAATCACGTAGATTGATAGAATTCTCGTAATATTCAGTGACATTGTAATTCTAGGATTTTTAATGGGGCCATTTGGTATAATCAAATTTTATCTGCACTTGTGATATTATTTACAGATTTAGTCAAAAAATGAGAATAATTGACCCAAAAATAAAGGAGATGTTAATGCCCAAACTTCGCTCCGCCCTCAGTCAGTGCAACGGGCGACGTGACGTCACATATTCCTATCGTTACCGTTACATACCCGCCGTTGACGCTTTGTGTGGACTCGTGGTATTCGTTTCTCGTTACGTTTTTTGTTTTATTAATTTGTGTATATGCACAAGTGGCTTCTTTGGACTTTGGTTTTGTTAGATAATTTTTATTCAATAGGCACATACATACCTTTATATAGGTAGATAGCTATCTGCAAAAATATTAATTATAATTTAATCATTTAACGTTTATTGCTTTAACAATACTTCTCATATTGTTTAACCACATTTGACTTCGTTCATACAAGGTGATAAAATTATAGGTATCTAAATAAGAAAACATTTTAGTATTTTCGTGAGTATTTAGTACTCATTCACAGAAATAAAATATAGTACATCTATGACGTTGGTAAATTGTGGACATTTGTAAATAAATAAATAAAATATATTTCTATAAAGATAAACATTTAATCTAACTAGTATTTTCCAGAACTACTTCATCGTGTAAATATATTAAGGGTAAGGGGACTTTTATCTCAAACATGTTCCTAAGAAAAAATTTTAATGTGATATTTCTAATGTGAACATTTTTATTTGTTTTCATTTAATAATATGAATTTTACAATTCTGTAAATAGTTTCGTAAGGGTCCATCACTGGTACTGTATGGACGCTGTTTTTATTCACATTTTTCTGTTAAACAAAACCTCGCTATTTAGAAGAATGATTTATTTATTATTTAAAAAAATATATATTGTAAAAACTAAGGTTTATTATAAAAATTAACACCTACTGTATTTTTTACAATTAGATATTTGTATACCAGAAGAAGATGTGATGGAGCTGTTTAAGGTTGAATTTCCAATCGTTAAATCCGTGTTTGGCCCTATGATCTACTTTGCTCTATATTTCTTATTCTCTTAAAAATTCTGAACACTGCCATTAACCAAAATGGTGACTGAGGACCCTCTAAAACTATGTCCAGTGTATTCTTCGGGAATAATTTTTTGAATGCTTCCAAAAGTATTAACTCCGACAGGCTGGAAGGTACATTTTCTTTGTCTGTAGATTATAAAAAACCTTCTATGCGTTGCATTAGGAGAACGAAATTCAGTATTTTTTCGAAAAAAAATTAAATAGTTGATACCTGCCATATTTCCTCTGTTAAAACAAATTCTCGGACAATTTTTGTTTTCGTGCATGGAATCACAATTTTTATATAGAAGTGACTGTATTGAATATGATCTAACATTAGCTTAGTTAATTCTTCGAGACGGTAGGACTCAAATATAGCAATTATCATAGCAACCTTCATGAGTAAATATGTTTCATCCTCTGCAGTACTTAGAAACATATATTTATTCCTTTGTTAAAATTCTGGACTTTTTGGTCTTGTAATCATCTGAACTTATTTTAAAAAATATTACTAGTGGAGAAAATCTACTTATATCTTGATTTTTCTTCACTGAAATCATAGTTCTCAACGTTGAGTAGTGAATCCATAGTGTAGATGGTTTCTGAGAGCGTTGCTTTCCGGAAAAATAAGCCAGATTTTCTCAGACACTTCCTTGTTAGCTTTGCACTAATCTTCAAACTTTTGGTACTCCAGCACTTACCGCGCCTTGGCTTTTGTTGAAATTAGACTTGAGGTCGCTCCATTTGTCGCTGCTTCTGTTATCAGAGGGTTCCATCAGAATCATTTTGAAATGCGTTTTTTATATTTATGGGTTTGCTTGACAGTAACCATGCGAAAGGTAACATGAGAAAACTTGATTCGTAAACTTAATAGTAGATACTTTTTTTCTGTTCATAGAAAATACACCAGCTTTTTGTCATCTTATCTGACATTTTTTGCCCAAATATATTTTATTGTTATTAAATGAAAGTAGATAAAATTTTGCTTTGATAAATTTAACATCTTGTAAAAACGTGTAATTCACACCACATTACTGTACTATTTCCAAAATAGTAGCGTGTAGTCGATTTTCTTCTGTGCACGGTATTTCTCATCAATTTTTTTCTCCACGAAGCAGATCCGATGATTAAAAATTTTAACTAATAATGACGAATAATTCCTTCGATAAAACGTCTCGTAATACGGGTTGTAGCAAAACCCGGAGCAGAACAATGTAACACATTGAAACAAAAGATCCATTCTCAACACGCGTTATATGATTGGTACACCTGGCTCGTTCATCTCGCGCTCACTGTCTAGAATCTTTCCAATCCAATTCCGGTCGGAATATTGCGACGATTCATCCGATTGCTTTCCTCACCGCAACATAAAGCAACCCATGCGCCATATTATGAATGTTGAATGCAACATCTGTATTCCTGGCGAGGGACGAAAAACTCGTCGCACTTTAGGTGCCGGATTCATCCTCCTTCTCACACCGTAAATATCGGCTGGCGATATGATAAAAACACTCCATGTGGATGGGGAATTAAGATTTTATAAAAATTCTATCCCATTCCATGTAGATTATGTCACGTGCTGTTTGTATAATGCAGGTGCAATCGCATCGATAAAGGAATTATCTTTGTTTTTTTGCTATTTATATTTATTTATCGTCATACCTTTCTTGAGGCACGCAACTGGAGTAAATCCCACTTGTGATAATATACCAATATTTCGAATGAATAAGCAACCTGTAAATTGTATACAGTATGCGCCAAAAGTATGGAAGATATTCAAATGTCATTTGTTTTCGAATAATGACGTCATCGATTTTTTTTTAAATGGCAACACCATATTTTTTTCCTTGATTCTGAAAGATCGTTTAATTCTCTATCAGACAGTACTAAAATTTTGCCCTTTTACATAGGAAAGTTTTCAAGTAAATGACGATTGAATGTTAGAAAACGTAAATTTTATCCATAAAAAAAGTAACAATTCTGAGGTATGTAAAATAAAATACAATTGATTAAATTTTATACTTAAATTAAATGTTCGAATTGCCATCCACCAACTTCTTGACAATGCGCAAGTCTGTGAAGAAATTCTTCTTGCACATTATGAATGATTTCTGAGGTAACTCTGCGTATTTCGTCCCGAATGCGATTTTGAAGTTCTTCTAAATTACGTGGTTTATTAATGTACACTTTTGACTTCAAGTATCCCCATAAAAAATAGTCAAGAGGTGTAAGATCTGGCGATCTTGCAGGCCATTCTATCGGTCCGCATCTGCCGATCCACCTCCCAGGAAAACAGTTGTCCAAAAAGTCTCGTACAGGGCGCGCATAGTGCGGAGGTCTTGCTGAAACCATATGGTATCGTCAGGTATGTCAGGGTTATTATCGTTAGGAAAAATTACTGCAAGGGCTGGAACAAGGTCATTTTCTAGAAACTCTAAATATCTTTGTCCTGTAAGGGTTCCTTCAAAGAAGAAAGGCCCTACTATTCTGTCGTCAACTATTCCAGCCCACACATTTAATTTCTGAGGGTGTTGGGTATGTGCCTCTGCCATCCAATGAGGATTTTCCCGACTCCAATATCTGCAAGTTTGACGGTTTACTGTACCATTCAGACAAAATGTGGCCTCATCTGAAAAAAGTATTTGCCGGTGTAAATTTCTATTTCCTTGACATAAATCCATTAGAATTTCGCAAAAGTGTCAGCGGCGATCGGGATCATCTTCATTGAGTTCCTGCACAAGTTGAATTTTGTAAGGATGATATTTTTCCTTCCTCAAGATACTGTGTGTGTACTGTGCTCTGACTACTGTCATTGTTTAATGCAACCAATCGTGAAGAATTATGAGGATAATCCACCATACTTATCAAAATGTTCTGTTTCTGATTTTCATTAATGCTTGGACGTCTAGGTTTTGGAATATTTACAACATTGCCAGTTTCTCTAAATTTAGACTCTACCTTACTGACTGTTAATTGGCTGATAGGACGATCTGGATATTTTTCATTAAATAAATCGCAAACTTCCTGCTGAGTTCTAGTCATATTCCCGCATCCGATAAGAATTAAAATTTCAATTCTTTGAGTAACTGTTAAATGTGCCATAATACTTTAAATTGAATAATAATTTCTATGTCGCTTACAATACTTATTAGAAAGTCGGTGTGACAATGACACTTTGCAAAGATTTTCACCTACGTGATCCATAAAAGAACTATGGAATTCGAAAAACTAAACTTGATAACGTTTTTGCTTTATTTTAATTGATTTACGTTTTCTAACATTCAATCGTCATTTAATGGAAAACTTTCCTATGTAAGAGGGCAAAATTTTAGTACTGTCTGATAGAGAATTAAACGATCTTTCAGAATCAAGGAAAAAAATATGATGTTGCCATTTAAAAAAAATCGATGACGTCATTACTCGAAAACAAATGACATTTGAAAATCGCATTTTACGCTAAAATATGTATTTTTTAAATTAAAAATCGACCTGTTCGAGGATTTTTCCCAAAAAATAATTGTTTCGTTTTTATTGAATTTATTCCATACTTTTGGCGCATACTGTATAGTTAAGAATAACGTGATTGAGAGAAACATAATTTAATGAAATGTTGGTTTTTTTATGTCTACAGAGCGTTTAAATGCATGTTTAAAAGGAAAATTCTAATTTTGGTAATATTTGGAAAAATATTTTACCAATCAAGCTAAACATTTTCAAATATAGTCAATTTGTGGTCATTGATATAGCTGCGGCAAGAATTCAGGCGACTTACGTCAAGCAATTGTTTTTATTTTGTTAAATATATAATGAATTATTAATTTGTTTGCATGACGTAAGTCATCTGAATTCTTGCCAGAACTATATCTATTTAGCAACAGCTTTCGCTAGTTATAACTTGCAGATGGAGAACATAAGCTCAATTATTCTTCACCAAATTCGGAACAAAAGTATTGAAATATTGGTTAATTTTGAAATAAGCAGATTGCAAGTAAAAAATAATAATTAAGTTCAAGTTTTTTTTAACCAGCGTTGAATTACACCCACAATATCATAATAATAATAATAATAATGCATTTATTGCCCAACAGAAAATATTCCATTTACAGGACAAAACAAGTTGATTTATATAATATAAAGCATACTAAAGTACAGAAAATGACGGAAAAATTACAAATTAAATATATATATATAGTTGAAAGAAAACAAAAACAAGAAAAATGATAAATAGAAAAATTAAAAAGAAAAATTACAACTAATATTGAAAATTATTGAAATAATCTGATGCAATTCTTAAAAAGTCATTAATATTACAATGAAATATTTCACACTGATCTGCTATTTTGTTTAGGTTTAGATAGGAGTTTGAGAAAGCGTCGCTGTATTCTTTCCAAATGGTTACTGTAGATTTGATAGTAGGGATACCAAATAAGGTTACAGTATTCGAGTTTTGAACATACGAGCGAATAATATAGACTCTTCAATGCACTTGCATCAGTGAAAGATTTTGTACTCCTTGTAACAAAGCCTAGGGTACTGTATACAGATTTAATATTTGAATTAATAAGACTAGAAAAAGATAATATGTTGTCAAACACTACACCAATCTTTAATTTCCTCGTAACGTGTTAAAGATGACATACCTATATTATAATCAAATATTAGTGGCTGATTTTTGAGAGAATACGTACATGTTTTGCATTTATTTATATTAATAGGTAAATAATTATCAGTACACCAAGTATAAACATAATCTACAAGGTCTTGTAAAATCAAACAGTCAGTCGTAGATGATATATGCAAGAACAATTTCAAGTCGTCGGCAAACAAAAGATGCTTAGATTTTAAAGTTAAAGATAAGTCATTTACGAATAGAATAAAAAGAACTGGCTCCAGATTAGAGCACTGAGGCACTCCTGATGTCGCAATAAAGGTGTTCGATTTGAAACCGTTATAAGAAACGTACAGCTTTCGTTGATACAGGCGGAGTAAGCTGTTACTAAAACCATAACGTTCCAACTTGCAAAGCAATATATTATGATTCACCTTGTCAAAAGCCTTTGATAAGTCTGTGTAAACAACATCAGCTTGTCCTTTGCAACATAGTTCGCCGTGTATGTTAGATAATATTGCAATAGGGCGATAACAACTCACATCTGCAGGGTTACCACTTTTTAGAATTGAACACACTCTTGTCAGTTTCCACCTATCAGGAAACTCGCCTGTGGATAATGCAATATTGAACAAAGTAAGCAACGGAGTACACAGAACCCTGGAATAATCTTTTAGTAGAAAACTAGGAATCTGATCGTCACCACATGACATTTTATTTTTTAATTTATGAATTGCTAGGAGAAATCAGATCCCGTAAATTGCTGTATGTTAATGCAAGATTGATAATAATCTAATGAAAGATTTGGATTCTGATCATTCTCATCGAAAAAAACGCTAGCAAAAAATTTAGAAAAAGCATCAACAATTTTACTGGGATCGTCAAATTCTTGATCATCGAAAAAAACATTCTTAGGTATACGCGTGTGCCCTTTCCTATTATGAACAAACGATCAAAACGTTTTAGGATCACTATTAATATTGGCTTGGATGTTAATAAGATAATTATTGTAAGCAAAAAACATCTGATTTTTTATTAAGCGTCTCAAACGTTTAAACTCATTTAAATGAAAGTTATTAAATCTACCCATATACTCTTTATTAATAGGTTTTGTATTTTTTTACAGTATTGTAAAGGTGTTTAAGCTAATATAAATCAAATCTGCTACAATTCCTATCAATGAATATGTATGCTCTCTGATACCAAACATCTAGGTATGCTGATGAACGTTTTCATAATTCATTCAATAATTAGCTAAAATAAAAACTAATCTAGCTAAATTTATTAATCTCGGTTCATGAAAACATTCTATATATACTTTTTTAAAACTCTGGGAACTTGAAAATTCTCTCATCTATTGAGTCTCAGAATGAGAAACTGAGTATGTATGCAAAATTTCTATGTGTTGAGCCTATCTTGATATTTTGCACGATTCTTAGATTGTTCGCCAGGAAAGTGCCTTTCTGTATAAGATACAACAAAATGTTATTAAGAAAAGTTTTTCGCCTATCAACAGGGGTCCTGTAAAATAGATTTTATGCGCTACAGATAAAAATCGGGATTCAGGTGTATTATATAAATTGTTCTATCTTTGCATTTTGTAAATTTACTGGGAAACTAAACATCATGCATAAAAAAGGTGCTAGAGAGAAAAAATTCTAAATTCAATAGCATTTTTAAAAATCTTGTGATATTTGCATTTTTAGCAAGAAATGATAAAAATCACATTTCCGTTCCCTCATAGTTGTATGCATATCCACATAATTTATGAGTTGCTTAAAAATTTTATTGTTTTCTTTTTCCTACTAAGGGTAGTGTCATATAAAACTATTTTTTGTAGTTGCACTTTTTAAGTTCTATGACTGCAAAACAGTGCGTCAGCAAAAATATGATCCTATAAGAGTAAATCGATTAAATTCAATCATTATATATAGATAATATTAATGGCTGAATGCATTATGTCAATCGCAATGCCTCTTGGATCCTAAATAATTTTAATTTTAAAATCTTATAGTATTGAACTTACTGTAATGTAGAGGAACAAGTTGTATGAAGTTCTGAGACATCCTGCTTAGCGAGGGGGTTCATCCTGTATGCATAAATCACCCTGTATATCTATGCGTTATTTCCCACCTACTTGAAATGAGTAAAACATGAGGACATGGGAGCAGAAGGAAATTTCGTGGTAAATTGGATCAACTAGTTCAAACCGGAGGATGTGCTGAGTTTGTCAAAACGGAAGTTAACCCACCAGAAGTCGGGCAAGACGGACCGAGTTGGAGATTTATAACATTTATAAGATGCAATCCACTACAAAGTCTTTGCCTAAAGTCTAGCGCGCAGAACAATACATCCTCGGAGACAAGCCTGCCAACTTACATAGGTATATACAAGATTTCGCGATACTGTTAACTGTAAAGTGTTGTCTAACCTGGAATAACGACTAAGATTTGTGAGTTTATCTTTGAGCATGGAATACGCGAGTTATTGTTGGGGAGATAAAATTATGAGCCCCCCAAAGAGCAGATTAAATGGGAACTGAAACTTTGAATAAGAGTGATGGTGCAAAGCAGGGAAATCATAAACTATTCGTCTTAAGATAGGCGTTCTATAGTAAATGTAATAACATAATACATAATATTTCTAATACAAAATATTCTCATATACAATATGCTAATTTTCTCTGTTTTAGTATTAAGTTTTCCGTGCAGCAATGAGTAAACTGTATTGCATACACAGTTAGAAACTTTTTAATTTAACAAAATAATATTCAAGTCATGCTTGTTTAAAGTAACAATTATTATTTTAGATAACAAAATATTGAATGACAATGTTAATAATAACAAATTATGATGGTTCAGTTAAACTGAATATTTGTTGAATTAATGTAAATGTGATAAATCTTATAAAATCATTTGTAATTTAAAGGAAATTAGAAATAATGCAAATAAATAATAAACACTTCAAAAAAGTGCGGTAAATATTTATGTTTAGGTTTACAAGAAAAATTGTTGAAATTAGTAAACTATTTGTTTATGAAAAATATTTTTTCTTTTCAAATTAATTTATATACATTTGTTATTACCACTAAATATGTTATTCCGCTTACTACTAAATGTATCCAGGTTTTCTAAACAATAGGTCTGTTTACAAAATTTTGATATTAGTTTTAGTTCTCATTCAAGCAGAGTAAGCAATTTTTTCTTTTGTTTATGAGGGGTTTGAAGAATAATTTTAACTAATTTTAATATATTACATTATTTTTTATGTGGACGCCCAAGCAACACAGACTGGTCGGGTTGACGTCGAGCCGACGTCGGCAGTCTAACTTGAAGTCGGTAACCGACGTCCGCGCCAAGGCGTACCGACCAATTTTTATACGAAAATGGTCACACCAACTCCGGTCGACCAGACGTCACCAGACTAATAAAGTCGCTCTTATATTCAAATTATTATAACCATTTTGACCAAATTTTAGGTAAGGCTAATGTTACCCAAAGTGACCTTTAGTATATGGTAATTTAAGTAAGTAGCGTTAGGTGTAAATGTTTGTACCTAGTTCCACGTCTCATTATATACGGCAAACATTACCTAACATAACATTTTCTATAATTTACGTACAAATTTATCTATATAAATCAACAATTACTATATTATTGTTCCGTTTATACTAATTTTGTAGCTAATACTGTAGCTCATTTTAATAGAAGGTATGCATCTATACGATTCAGTATATTAATGAAATATAATTTTAAAGGATATAAGTTTCGAGACCTTCAAACACTGAAATTATAAATGCATGCAATTTTATTGATTATATTGGACAAAATAGATCATTAAAATTAAAGCGCCATTAAATGAACACTATTTTAATCAATATATATTTATATTTTGTATTTTTTACAAAATCTCTTTTTTATTAATGTCAAGAATTAGAAGATCAAGTTTAAGAACGAAATTCTCATACAATATATAATCTTAAAATCGCTCTTCAAATATTAAAAATGAACAATTATTGTGTATTGATCCCAACTCTTCCAAAATGGCTTCCTATTATTTTTTTAAAAATATGTCGTCGTCGGCAATACCGATCTGTTATATACCTATGATTTAAAGTTATTATTGGTGTAAACGAATATAATTATTCCAGTCACCGGGTCATATTAAGTTTATTTATTTGCCTTAATTATATACCAGTCCTCACAATTGGTATAATAAATTCCCATTTCTATATACTAACTGAAGAAGTCAAAATTGCTTCACCAAGTTGTACTATTTGTGTCCTTTAAAAAACGAGATATAAAAGTACACTTCGAACATACTGTACAGTAGGTATAAATGTACGTATCAACTATATATACCTGTATAACATTATTAGCTGTTTTTTCCCACCTAGTAATTAGTACTGACTGTCAGGTGGTGTACTCTAAATAAATAAATAGTTTCATATTATTGACCATAAAATGACTGATATATTTAAAATATTTGATACATAGTGATTTTCCGATAACCGTGACCTCAGTAACTGGTCGCTGCCAGAAACAGAATTAAAGTGCACATCCCTAACAGTAGCCGAGATTCTTTAACTTGCCCTTGTTATTCCCAGGCTAGGCTCTGTGGGGACAGACCCGCTCATCGTTATCTCTGGTCCCGCCCATATATTGCTTACGGCTCCTATTGTTAATATTATGACTGCTACGGTCAGAACAGCCATCGGATAATGGTCTCGACGTACTTGAATTGCTCATTATCTGATTTCTTAATACTTGACAGTTTTCGTTACTTCACTAACAAGATAGGTAACAGCATGTCAAGCGTTAAAATGTTTCAAATACGTGTGGTTGGTGTATAGGTCAAAATACCCTACCGCATCCGACATTACAATTAGTATTAAATAATTTGGAGTAACACGTCGGTGTGGATGACATTAACTGACGTATATCATTGGTTAGGGACAGTTAGAAACACCGACGTCGGCCTATTCGGCCTATTTTATTATTCGTTTATTGTTATGGATTGTTGTTGGAACAGGTCGAAATACCGACGTCGACATTGCCGACGTTGTTGTAACGCCGGCAATAGCAACGTAAGCGATTCCTACCAAAATTACTTAAAATTTGACCATAGACGTAATGCTATACCAATTCTGTAGTCATAATTTGTATGATTTTGGTATAACACTAGTCGTTAGTTAAATTCGGTGTGGTTTGTGCTGCTTGGGCGGACATATTGTTTAACTGTTAGGAAATCTTCCATGATTAAACAGAATGAAAGCTTCACTTGCCTATGGTACCAGAAAATGCAGAATGATTATTTAGGCGTGCCACTTGAGAAGCACACCTTTGTATATATGCTAGGTAAAGATTTATTGTGTAAGATATAGCAACGCATTTTTTTTATTGTCAAAAGCTTATTTTTAAAATACAATCTTCCTTCCGCAAGTTTTCGCTAGTTTCCGTTTCGCAATTGTACTTCTTTGCCACTGCACTATACATATACACTACTCACGGTCATTCGTGCTAATGAACTACATATTTCAACCACTTACACTCATATTTTGATCTCGCGCCCTAATCCCTTCATACATGTCGTCATCCGATATTCCTCACTTGTTAAATTAGGGCATTTGCGAATTTGAAAATATGCTCTAGAACTTGAATTATTGTTTTAGGAACTTAAAATCACTAATAAATTAATAACATTCATAATTAAATTAGCGGAAAGATGTACTGGAAATGAATCAAATGAATCATACGCTGTACCAACGTAAACTAAACGCGTAAACTAAAGCACGTCCAATCCCGATCCAGTTGTATCTATTAGAAATATAACAAATATTAACAGTCGTTCCGAAAGGTATCCTCCCGGGAAGTCGAGATATTAATTTCACCGTCGTCGAACGTTTTAATTAAAAATGTTACGGTTATCGAGGGCACTCCGGTATATTTCTGAAAGGGTTGAATAAATCTAAAGGTAAAGTGACATTATCTGAAATTCGGTCTTCGATTTTCCCTTACGAGACAGCTTCTGTCGTTTCAGCGAAAAAGGGCAACGTCGCTGTCCGTTGGTTGCCGCCGACTTCATGTAATAAATGGGGAGATATATGGACAGGTGCAATCAGGGAAGTCCCCAGGGAGACACGTCACTAAAAAGAGGGAATACAGACGAATAGGATAGGGGTCGCAATTTTAAATCAATACTTCTCCCATTTAAATCTTGCTCCATATTGTCACGCCGGAATGTGATGATGTCGAGTTTCGGTTTGTGATCCCTGCAGAAATCTTCCCAACAAAATTGATTCCACATTTTACTAATTACATACAATGTAATGCATGTTCATCTCAATGAAAATAATTAATTATAAACATAAGTATATAATAAACCATCGTAATCTGCACCGAAAAAAAAAATTGGGGCCAGTAAAAAATTTTTATTTAATGGAAATAAATTATTTGTTTGTATAGGTCCAAACAAATATTTATTTCCTGATATCACATAATTTTTTTGACAAAGCAAAAATACAGTTATTTTGTGTAAAGAAAGCAATTAAATTATAAAACAATTATTTCCTTTTCAATGATACACTTTTGGTGTTGATTTAATTATATTCTATGATAAAACAATGCTCAGAAATTCCAGAAAACAACTGCGGACTAATGCCCCGACTAGCATTGAATTACACTTGAAAAATCTATAGCAAATCGTCCAACATGTACCGGTTTCGAATTTATTAGCTCTCATCAGTACGCCACAGGTGAGTGGTGAGTTAACTGACGACTAACCCTGGCTGTTCATGTTTCTCAAATATAGTACAGCTACATTTGGCGGCCAAATTTCAATTTGTTTGAAAGATTGTCTTGTAATACATTTCAAACCAATATAAAATTCATGCATTTATGCTAATTTGTCTATATAAACAAATCCGAATTATTCTAAAGTTAACTAAACAACCTTTTTACCACAATTCATAAACAGTGTTGGATATTTATTTTTACTTATATCTGTGGTTAGGTTTAAAGTTGTCTGATTATTATTCGCTGAACACACGTCTTTGTTATTGCCTACCTTTCGATATTTACGAAGGAATATTGGATATCCTGGCAGCTCTAAATATTTTATTTTGAAGGCAAAGCATAGAAGTTGGTTTACATATAGTGGACGTGATTCGAAAAATTTGAAGAACACGCTATACGGGGTAGGCCAACAATGAATTGAGAATGATTTGTATGGGGTGTCCGGATAATCTGTGCACCTGGAGCTGCCACAAATCTTTGAGTAAAAATAAAATGAAGTTTAGTTAATTCGTCTCATGTTGCCTCAATGACAATTCCATACACTGAATATTGGAACATTCTGTATAGAATTAAAAAAATATCATTAAAATCTTATAAATTTTAATGTAAATTTTGACAGTTATCAAAATCTGTTAACACTAAAGTATTACGGGGATTGTTTTTTACGAAGGTCAAATAAAAAGAATAAATTCCAAAAAAAAAGAGTAGATTTCTGACGATAAAATGCGATGTTGTCAAACTATTCTTAGTCAAAAATATACGAAGTGGATTTTGGAACGTTTCGAACATTTTGGAGGTCGGGAGCGAAAAATTTAAATTTGTTTTAATTTTGACATTTGAAATATTTAGTGCACTTAGTAAAAACTGTTTTGGTTTCATATAAAGTGCCTTTTCCGCTGAAATTACAAATTATGATGATTTGTAAAAAGAGTTTGTGGTCGTGAAACGTTCAGACAAGTTAAAAATTGATAAACTTTGAAAAGATGTATTTCGTATACTATTGGGTTTACAGATACGGTTCTGGGTTCAAATTATAGCAAAGTTTCTCTACTTTGGATTTTTAACAATGTTGCGTCCGGTTCTCATAGTCTCAAACTTGTATTAATCATTGGGCCAACATTATAAACAACTCAGCAGAAAACAGAACTACGGGATATGGCGTAAGGTATCCCCCTCTCCTCTTCTTTTCAGGCGACTAGGTTAGTGGACTGTATTAGACCAGGTTCGATAATTTTTTAAAAGAAAAAAAAAATAATAGTAGGATGAATCCCATCGGAAAAGGAAGAAAATACAACAAAAATGAAAGGAAAAATAATTTACGGGCGATCTGAGGTCGGGAAGTGGAAGGGGGTAGTTTTTAAGAGTAAAAAAACGGTTTACCTCGATTTCTGGCAAAACTACAAGTCCTATGGAAAAAAGTTAAATAGCAAAGTTGTAGGTAATAAAAAGATCTACAACTATAGTATTTACACTTTTTTCACGTAACCCCAAAATTTATGTGAAAATTTCAAATAAGTTTTTGGTTTTTTATTTTTCTTTTACATAAAAAAAAATATTTGAAATTTGGAGAAAACTTACCTTTTTATGCCCCAAATACACTTTAATTTTTTTTATTTAAAATATTTATTTTTTCGCCTTATTTTGACTTAATATCGAAAAAGCACCCTAATTTTCAATCGAAAATTCTCACGTCAAAATATCTGCTTTTTTAAAAAAGTCGGTAGGCTTTTTGTTTGTTGAAATCTCTATTTTCTGATGGTGTAAAAAAATACATTACTATGGTAAACGTTCTCAGAAAATGCAAAGAAAATATTGTAGAGGTCTTATTAAATATTAACTTTATTAACTTATTTAGTTGTTAATTATAGTAGTATATTTCGACTTGCAATTTTTTTGTTTATCAATGCAATATGGAATCTTACGTTTTTCGAGTAATTAAAGTATAAATTTTAATAAATAGCTCAGAATTGTACATAATGATTAGAAAAAAAATTTTCGGATTCGAGTTTGTCGCATCCGAATTTCTTTGTATTTTCTGAGAACATTTACCATAATAATATATATTTTTTTACACCATAAGATAGTAGAGATTTCAACGAACAAAAAGCCCACCGACTTTTTTAAAAAAGCAGATGTTTTGACCTGAGAATTTTCGATATTAAGTCAAAATAAGGTGAAAAAAGACATAAAAAAGTAAGTTTCCACCAAATATCGTGAAAAAAAATTATTTTTTGTAAAAGATCAAAATAAAAAACCAAAAACTTGGTTATTTGAATTTTTCACATAAATTATGAGGTTATGTGAAAAAAGTGTAAATATAAAAGTTGTAGATCTTTTTATTACCTACAACTTTGCTATTTAACTTTTTTCCATAGGACTTGTAGTTTTGCCAGAAATCGAGGTAAATCGCTTTTTACCCTTAAAAACTCACCCCCTTCCACTTCCCGACCTCAGATCGCCCGTAAATTATTTTTCCTTTCATTTTTGTTGTATTCTCTTCCTTTTCCAATGGGTTTCATCCTACTATTCTTTTTTTTTTCACTTTTCACCATTTTCAAGTCTTCAGCACTGGTCTATATGTATAACGGGGAATCGTTCGACTAAAGTATATCGTCATAAACTAAAATGATATCCATCAACTCCGAGTTGCTATACACGTAAACCATTTTTGACACTTGAAAAACTAATATAAAGACAGACATCACAAAAAAGTGAATATCTACAAAAAGTAATCGTATTTCAATATTCGGAAACGCCTGGCTAGAGACTAACAATAGCCCAGTGAAAATACTATAATTTAACAATAATTTTTTACTCGGAAACTGTAATGGATTTTACAATTTTTTTTACGATACTGATTCCATTTTTGATGACGCATCCGTTCCCAATTTTTTAAATAAGTTTTAAATCACCCTGTATATGTAACTAGGAACTGTGAAATCGCAATTATATTGTTATCTGGCGGCTTACGAAATGATTATGGGTTGTTGAAATAGAATCTTTTGAAGATGCAGAATTTATCACAAATATCAAAAGTAAAAATAATGTTTACGTTTCTTTGTAATCCGTCTTTTGATCTAAATCCGTCTCGGAGATTCTTGATCTCACCTCTGCCTCATAAAACGCGAGCTCCTATAAGGTGCGAGGAACAATATTATTAACGCTCACGTAATAAACATAAATACGCCGTGATTTGGTTCAAAGTAGAATTTGAGTAACGCCGGGTAATATTTACTTTCCACTGATTTATTTGTGTTGGTAATGTATTTGATCTTTTTATGTTGCAGGTAAGAGGGAGTCTGCTTGGAGGATAGAGGTCTCGTTGAGATATAGATTGCGTCTCTCGGTGAGTAGTTAATTAATATTGCACTCTTGTTCAGCACTGGTAATAAATAAGTTAAATTACCGTTCCACTTTAAGCAAATTTCCTAACGCGAGATTTATTGCCCGTATTTTTCAGTCAAATTTAATATAACACAGTTTATTATGCCTATGTGTCTAGCAACGCTAAGTGTTTGTTAAAAAATGCAAATAGTTGTTCGGAGTAATTATTAGTACAAGGTAAATTATAATTAAATAGCAATACAGAAGAAGGCAATATGATGCAAGCACCCAGTAAAGAAGAAATTATAGAAATAGTATCAAAATTAGAAAATAGTAAAAGCCCAGGAAGTGACAAGGTGACAGCTGAACTATTTAAATATGGAAGACAGCAATTAATAGACCAGTTGCAAAAATTGTCAGAAAGGATTTGGGAAAAGGAATAATTTCTAAAATCCATAAAATTGCTAACAATGCTAGTTTGAATGCGTTGCTGCATATGGTTAATGCAATAATTTTGCAAAGAAATACGTTATTAATGGGATGGCTATGGCTCAGGGACATACATACCATTCTACGATTGCATCTCCATACTACTACGTTTTTAATCTCATTAAATTAATTTGGATCCAATTTCGAAGAAATAATACTTATGCGAAATTTGACAAAACAGGTATAGATATTATAAGAAGCGAGGTAAACAAAATCACATCAGCTAATGGGAAAAAATGAACATGTCACAAATATTGAGGGAGACTAAAATAAAGCTAGTGTGTTTTTGTTATTATAATGTATAAGTGACAAAGTGACAACTGAACTATATAAATATGGAGGACAGGAATTAATAGACCAGTTGCAGAAACTATGAGAAAGGGTTTGGGGAAAGGAAATTGCCAAAGGAATGAACAGAATCAGTAATTTACCTTATACAAAGGAATAGAAGGGAATACCAAAATTACAAGTGAATAGCATTGCTGAATGTGGCATATAACATATTAGCCATGTATATAAAAAAGAGATTGGTAGCAGAAGTGGAGAAAATTCAGTGTGGTTTGAGAAAAATAAGGCTCAAGTTTATACTCTGAGAAAAATTCAGGCTGAAAGCTTTACATATGGTAAACCAACCTTAGTACTATTTGTAGACTATAAATTAGCCTGTGATAAAATAAAAAGAAAAGAACTATATAAGGTTTTAGAAAAATTTCAAGTTAGCAAGAGTAAAAGTAAATAATATACCTAGGGAAGTGTTGGAAGTAAAAAAACGGGTTGATGCAAGGAGATCATCATCAGTGGTAATTAGCTTAATACTAAAAAAAGTCATAAGAGATGCAGGAGTTATGGATCAGGCATTATATACTATAAAAGGCATCAGAGTCTGGCATTCCTAGATGATCTTGGAATATTAGCAAGAAATAGAACAGAGCTAATATATCAATGAGGAAAAATTGAGTACGTGGAATAGACGGAAGAAATATATCAAAAAGGTAAGAATTTTAAAATAGACAAATAGGAAATATACAGGTTTGAAGAACTAGAACAGTTATTATTATTATTTAGGAACTATATTTGACAGACAACCCAGTATAGGAGGAAATTGAACCTAGAATAATGTCAAGAAACAAATATGTAGGAGGACTATAGAGAATACTGAGAAATAAAAATATGTCTGGGCAAACAAAGATAAGACTATACAAAACAGTAGTAAGACCAGTAGTGACATTCCAAAATTGATAATATTTCTATTTCGTAGTATTCCTAGTAGAAATTTTAACTGCAAAAGAAGATACCAATGTTACAAATACAAATAATAATTTTTAGGTGTCGGTGTATGCAAAAGGTAACCATTAACTTATTTATTTATAAAAACTTAATGTAAAATGTTCATCTTATACGTATACTCGTTGTTGGAGTTTTATATAGAGCTTATTATGGCGCATTTTTCTTAAGACTAATAAGCCAGTATAAATTTAAAAGGAAAAATAATCACAGTTAAGTTTATGGCGACACGGCGCTGTAATTCACACCTAATTGACAGATACCGTAGGTGTACAGTTCCAGTGGTGGATTGGGCTTATAAAATATGCGCCGGCACTTTATTACTCTCAATTTTCAGTCCCAGCGAGATTTCTTTCAGCGCTCGGTGGTAGGTAAGGGCTTTTCCGTTCCTGTGGAGTGCAACGTGAGCCAACAGTGTACACTGGAAGAAAAAAAAATTTGTTAAAAGGCGTTTACCTACCCCTGTGATAAATTATAGGATGTTAGTTTGATTTTTGTATATCGAATTCTGAATGTCTACTACATTTTAAGCGAAAATAAATAAACAAGGAAAATCAATCGACGAAGTAAATTTTACTATTTCATAACTAGAACTTGTAGTTCTTAAACGAAGAATTTTTGGCCTGGGAAAAATTTATTTATATTCAACTGTTTTTACGATGGGATTTGCTGTTGTAGTATAATTACAGTTTCTGGGATATCTTATATACAGGGTCAACTACGACTAACTACAAAAAGCCGAAGAAATAATAGAAAATTTATTTAATATTTATTAATCATAGTACCTGATAAGATAAAAGTTAATCCGGTTAGCTGCAGTATTTTGCATTCGTTCTTCATTCCTTTGTTGCACACTGCCAAAACTACATATTCATTCATTACAGGTCCGTCAGAATTATCCACTAACAGAAACACAAACCGTGTTAAATAAAATACGCTTTTATTCTAAAATAATTAAATTTATTGTAAAGAATGTCTACTGATAGAAAACTCGAAATGTACCCGCGGCAGTTCAGTACTTGTGTAAAATCTAAAATCGTGACGATTTCCGCTTGATCTGTCCTTGACTGTAGAAAACAAACAGCACATATCATGTTATAGGGAAATATCTATACCTGACATAAATTCCTTTATTTAATTACTATAAACGTGTAAAACTAAAAATTAGTTACCAATACTGAACCAAGTTTCGATTATGATGACAACTTGACATTTTGCATTGCTAGTTCCATACTCTCCAAACCAAAGAACATTGACTGAAGGAATATTCTAAGGGATTTTTACAGAAAACTGTACATATCTTAGGATGTTATATTTTAAAATAGTACTATTTATTTTATGCAGACCGTTATTATTGTTAATATTGCTGCTATTATTAGTATTAACACAATTTAATTTCGCAGCAACACAAGAAATTTAAAAAAATTTCGGCATGAAGTATTTTGCTCTAGTGGCCTACAGATAGCGACTGAAAACTGCATAAGATTCTGTAAAAAATAAGATATCGGATACGGTAATTTGTTTGAAATAATTTTTCAGTACTTCGCAAATTTAATTTTTCGTGCATTTTTTGTGTAATTTATGGAAAGTGTCGCAAGTCCATATTATCGTGTGGCAGCGTAATACCAAAGACATTTTAAGAATAGACACAATATTATGCCGTATCCTCGTTGAACCACAATGAGGAATTAATGTAATGCTTTGGCGCTAAACGTATGCGAGTATTTTTATTTGTGTACTTGTGTACATATGATCGAGGGAAGGAGAGGTCTTCAAGAAATAGCACTTAAAAAAATCTGTGTAAGGACAAGTTTTAACGTAAACGTGAAGAAAACATCCTTGAAATCTTTCCAAATATAAACTACTCTGTGCTACCATATCGTGTTTCTCATTAAATCATTAGATAATTATCTACATTTTGCAAATATATTTTGTTTGTTTCAAAGCTGTGTAAATCGATACACGTGACAACGCGGTGCCCTGTCAGTACTTTTGACACCTTTGACGCTAAACAAAATTTTAAGTGATCTTTCAGAGAACAACGATTTGTCAAAAATCAGTAGAAGCAAATATGGGCCGTCTTACGAGAGTTGAATTTTTGCTGGGAAACAGGATATCGATAAAGATGAAATTATTTGTTGACGAAGATCCTACTTAAGATCAATTAGAAAATTCCGTGACGAAGGGAGGAATATTTATTATCTAGACGAAACTTGGGTCAACGAGGGATATACTGTAACAAAAGTATGGCAAGATAAAAATGTAAAAAGTTTTCGACAAGCATTTTTGGATGGACTTTCAACAGAGTTCAAGGCACCTTCAGGTAAAGGGCGAAGATTAATAGTAACACATATAGGTAGTGCCAGTGGTTTTGTAGATGACGGTTTACTTTTATTTGAGTCTAAAAATACAGGTGATTATGACGAAGACATGAACGCAGATATTTTCGAAGAGTGTTTTACACAGATGTTGGATCTTATTCCTCCGGGGTCTGTAATTGTCATAGATAATGCCAGTTACCATTCACGGCAGACCGAGCGGACGCATACGACTGCTTGGAGGAAAACACACAACGATATAATTCAATGGTTATCCGGAAAAAACATTTCTTTTGAAACAAATATGGTGAAAAAGGAACTTTTGACACTTGTCAATCTTAATAAAGATCAGAAAAAATATGTTATCGATGAAATGGCAACCAATCGCCAAATAACGGTACTACGGTTACCACCTTATCACTGTGAACTTAACCCAATCGAACTAGCGCAGGTAAAAGAAGATGTAGCGCGAAATAATACGGCGTTTAAATTAAGTGACGTGAAAATTTTGTTAAAAAATTCCTTGGAACGAGTAACTGCCGATGGCAAAGATGTATACATCATGTACAAAAAGAAGAGGAGAAAATGTGGGAACTCGATAATTTAATTGACATTACTGTGGAACCTATCGTTATCAATCTAGGAGACGAAGATAATTCATCAGAATATTCAGAGGATGAATTTTAATATACCTACTTTTTTATTTTCTTTATTGTTATACAACACTACATTTACTCACCATAATTTGAATTTTCAAAAGACATATATTTTTGTATGGAATAAAAGTCATTAAATTTAAATAAATATTTTGATAATAATATTGAATAATTTTATTTGAATTACTAAGAACCCTCTTAACGCGGTTATGATACTTAAAGTAGCCTCATATTTTGAAATGCTGTTTTTATATTGTTTACTTATAAGAGAAATGGACCGAGAAATTGAAGCGGCATAGGCAGAGACGGATTGTCGGAGATTAAATTTTAGCTACCTGCTACAATTTAGTACGGTTCGATCATACAATGTATTTTTAAAAGTACACCTCATCTATACCGATAATACATAATATAAAAATATTGAATATAAGCACCAGTGCTACATTTATTTACGATTTGCATACATAATAAGCTTTTATTACTCTCTTTCATTTCTAAACAGACTATAGGAAGTTCGAGCAGAATTATGAGTATTGCAGCACCTCAAATTTGGCCGTATGTAAGCGTATGTAGTTTATGACATCACCGAATTGTAGGAATTTGAATTAGAAAATATTTATAATAAAGTAAATAAATACTCTAATATTGTTTCTCGGTGTACAGCTAAGGGCTTTCCGGTTCCCGCGGAGAGCACCGAGGAGGTCGAGGTGTGAGTGCCCACCTCCCGCACAGCCTGCGATTGCTGCAGATTGCGGCATTACGGTCAACGTAAATCACTTTAAGCAGGTTACGACCACATAAAAAGTGCCATATTTGAGCTGTTTCCTCGTGACAGCTACATGCACCTTCTAAGCAGAACACCGTCGAGCGATATTTTATTATGGATGACGGCAGCTGCACCAAGACACAATTTATTATCTCCCGTTACCTACCTATCGTTTATGAAGCCATTAGCGGTGAATTTGTTTAGGAGGCTATAAACTGCGGACGAGGTTGTCAGACGGAGTATGCACGTCGATATCTTTTTGCGTAATCATGAACATGCTTTATTCCATTCTAAACAATACGATTTTAGGAACAAAAGATCAACAATCTTGGCTATTAATCAATTGACTACTATTATTTTAAATAATTTCGAATCAAATAATGTTGTCAGTGGAAGTTTTTATGATTTGGCAAAGACATTCGACTATGTGTTAAACAGGATCCTCTTAAATAAACTAAATTTGTACAAATTTGATGACAATACTCACCAAACGGTAATAGTTCATGGAGTTCTCCAAGGCTCAGTATTGGGCACTATTATATTTCTTATCTATATTAATGATTTCCCAAATTCTAACTTAAATGTTGACAAAACTCAATCTTTACTATTTACACTTCGCCATATCAATAATACTGGAGATAATTCAAACGATGTTAAATTTCTTCGAGTTCACCTCGACATTACATTAAATTGGAAAAATCATGTCAACGATTTATCTGCACGTTTATCTAAGAATATTTTTCTACTACGTAATTTGAATCGTGTAGTCTCTAAGACCGTGCTTATGTCCGCATGTTATGATACTTTTGTTCTTTTTTGGTTTGCAATGTAAATGTATAAGAATAAATGTGGGAATAAAATATAGTGATAATTGTCACGAGAATTTCAAACAACTAAATATTCTTACGCTGCCATCGGTATTATATTTTTTACATTAAAAATAATCAATGCAGATTTGCTCGACAGAAGAGTTTTCATTGTTATCATACTAGAGAAAGACAATATCGGGCAAAAATTTCTTCGATTGGTGAAATCCAGAGATGGCACAAATTATGTTGGTGTTAAATTCTTAATAATGAACTTCCAACTGAGATTCAGTCCCTAGATTTAAATTGTTTTAAGGTCAGAATTAGAAAATATCAAAGAAAAAGCGTTTTATAATTTTAATGAATTCTTTGCCGACCAGTTTTTAAATATGTAATTGTTTTTTAAATGGTTTTAATGTTTAATATATTTACTATTTTTGTCATTGTATATCAAGGTTCAATGTTATTGTACTTGTTACGAATGTTGTTTCAATGTTATTTATATGTATCTTTCATTGTTTCCCTTTTTTGACTTGTGTGTAAACATTTTAATGTATGGACACCAATAAATGATTTTATTTGATGGAACGCAAAGTTTATAAACGTTCTTCTTCAAACCGTATTCATTTGAGATTCACATTTCCAGTATAATAATACTTTCATGGTCAAACTTACAACATACAAATCATTAAATAACCAACTCTTTAATAATATTTTAATTTGACGCGTATCTAATTCCATCAGTACCGATTCCACAGTCCTTGAAATAACAATGCCCAACAATGCTGATTCAGAATTCATCACGAGCATTAACCAAAATTGAATAGCGGTTTTGTTCTCATAATATCAAAATGTGCAATAGGCTGCACTCAGTGCGACGTTAGAGAAATATTGGCTACTGCCAGTTTATTGTTTGAAAACCGATTAAGTGATGTTTGCATAGTCTAATGCGAAATATCGCAAAATAATGTATATATGTTTGTTTTACCGAGAAACAATCTAATTTAATTGGCAAATATAATATAAAGTTTCGTTCATAATTAACATTATCACAAATACAATATATAATTGGCATTTAACCTAGTATTTACTTTGTAGAACACGCGAAATACGTGCGAAGTATACTTCAATTAAATGTTGATTAAAATTTGTTTATCCATTTGTTGGGAGTTAGTTAATTAAATTTTATGTTGACGACATTTAAGCGTAGCCATATTTACATTGAACATTGGCATGGTTCATTCTATTTAAGGTTGAACAAATTCTTATTTAAAAGTTACAAATTTATCACTGACTATCTTTGCCATTGTTAATATTATTATTATTATTTTATTTATTCCTTCTAAAAAATATTACAATTTTACAGAAAGGGTTCTGTAATAGACAAGAGAGGAAAAAGGAATCTTACATTGAAATAACCATACAAATTTTGGTAAACAAAACATCAATACTACAATAATTATATAATGTAAAAAAGAGAAATTATGAACAAAAACAAAATTGAGAGAGAAACATTACTCATTTAAAATAAAGGCACGAAGTTTAAGAGTACCCATTACAAACATGCACACCACTGCCAAAAAGTGAAGTTAGATATTTGTAGAGTGTTTAGGTTAGTTAATTAGTAAATTATATTATTTTCTTTAGATAATTATTGAATAGAGCTTTGTCTGTGGAATTGTTCATTAGCATACTTAGATGTTTGGTATCAGAGAACATACATATGACTTCATTGATAGGAATTGTAGGAGATTTGATTTATATTAGCTTAAAATACCTTTCTAAAACAGTAAAAAATGCACACCACCTTGGCAGTTTTGGGACTTATGTTCAAGTAAATCAATTAAAGCATCAAGAGAAGTTAAGTTCCTTAAATTAGCTGTTTAAAAATGTTCATATATAGGACACTTATTACAAATATTACATACTTCTGTAGGGTTAATAGAATAGGAAATACCATGAAATGCAAAATTTAAAAAATGCTTGTTTGAAAGATGAATTTGAGCTATAATCCTTACGGAAAGTTAAATAATTTTTCAGCTAGTTATACTATACAATATGCAGGATGTAGAATTTGTAAGCGATGTTAGGTCGTTATGGCAGAGTAAATTCTCGTATATAAGTAAAAACAATATTAATCCGTTGTTTGAGATTATTCACGGTTAAGTTAGTCCACATATCATTTGTGCCTAAGAAAGGATAGAATTGTCTAATTTTTGACACCCAGTAAAATCTAGAGTCAATATTTGATAACTGCAGTTGGCGTAAGAAACATAGATAAGGATATCGCTTTTTGTCCATAACCAATATTTTATGTAGCCAATTAAGACAAGATTTCAGTATAGTATATGAAAGACATACAACTCCAGCCTCAAGCCTTACCATGTAATCAGCCATGTTCTTTGGAAGAAGAAGCTTCCTTTTAAAGAAGCCCATCTGAATTATTTCCAATATATCATTGTAGCGTACACCCCACACAGCCACACAATTTGTAAAGTGAGTTAATAATTATACTGCATACGGGATTTCCAAGAATTCATTTTAGACCGCGACATAATGGAAAGAACGGATCCAATAATTTTTGCTGTTGTTTCTATCTTGCAATAATATTAGATGCTTATATATCTTCATAATTTATGTTGTACATAGATGAAATAAACTGAAATTATTTTTCTACAAACGTGAGTAAAAGTATAGTTTTTAACACGTGCTGTCAGTATCTAGAGAATATAATTTTAAGGCACTGGCGTTAAAAGTAATTTGACGTGATTTACTTTTTTACTTAATTTAATGTAGAGTAAGAGAAACTAAAATTAGAATAAGTAATTCCATGGCCAATCTCATTAGTAACTACAGTAGCAGTATGTGAAAGTTGTACCAGGGTAGGGGGCAATGTTATCCGCCGAAGTTTTGGACAAGGAACATTCTCTTCTTGTTTTGTAAGAACTCTTCTATATAACTCTCTGATATGTATTGAACTTCCATCCACCATATTTCTTAATTGTAGTAAGATTAGCACCAGAATCTGCTAACAAACTAGCCGAAGATCGGAAACAATGTCCAGTATAAAAGTGAAAATCAGGCAAATTTAGAAATTCAGCAACATTGACAGGCATTTTAACAAATGTTGGAATCAAACTGGAGTCGTGGCACATTTATTCTTAATGCATTTTATGAAAATTAATGAATTATAAATAAAGCGCTATATATTTTTTTAATAATAAATAAAATTAAATATAATGTACTAGTAATAACGAAAGTTTGTGCACATTAGTTCTTGTGTCTGGTATATGCATAATTAGTAAAGTTCCCAACTCTTCAATATTATTGAATATCGAGTTATATAGTTCTTCGCGAAGACAAACTCCAAGTGCACTGAAAATTACGGCAACCTTTTACATGAGATAGGTTTCATCCTGCACTTCTGCGAGAAGTTTGTCGATTTGTTCCCTGGTTAATACTTTCGACTTTTTCAGTGGATGTCGTTTGCCCTTGCGCTTCAAAAAAGCAACAATTTTGTAATACTTATTTATGTCTTGATTCTTTATGCTCATCATAATGGAGTAATTTGACAAAAGCATTGTCGATTTTCATATTTTCGATTTTTTTTAAAAGTATGCCAAAGTCACTTTTACATTGAACTTGCCCCTAACATTTTTCAAATCATACTACTACTAAGACATAACTCGAAAGTGGTTTTATTAACAGCTTCTTAGATTTTCGCCGGGAGAAATTCAATTTCTTGATTATTTTCCATGTTACGAAATTTTAAGTTACTTCGAACTTTCATTATCTTACCAACAATAAACGTTATGAACAATTGGATTTTAAAATTATGTTTTATGAATGTAATTGCGTAAAAATGCGTTAATTTTTATTTTTTATGTTCGAAGGGATGGGACTTCATACAAAATAAAATGCCACCTTTAGCAATTATATCATAAATAACTATATTCAAATTTTACTTGTTAAAATATATTTTTATTTATATTAGGACTGTTTTCTTCATGCTGTTGGTAAAGGTTATTTCTACATTCTTAATTATATGATAAATTAAAAAACGCAAAGCGCAAAAATAAAAAGATTAGAGTTAAAGTAATGATAGTCATCCCTTCTAACATCACCCTATATTCGACATGTGTGATTTAATATTAGTCCAAATAAAAAATCCATATTCTAAAGTATAGATGTCTAATCAGATATCTTTAAACACTCTTAAGATATTGAAAATAATTGCCTCGCTACCACCATCTTCCGTTAAGGTTAAAAGTATATTATTTTGTCCAAAATTATCGATCTTGATTAGTCATACTAACCAACTTATTTTTAATTTTAAGTAGAACCAATAAGTATCTAGACATCATCTTCATAACATTCAGGATTTTCATTTTGGCATAAAAGACATCAAATTTCGAGCTCTGAAAATGGTGAAAAATAACACTGAAACGTAGACGATGAGATAAATATAGTGCTATAGTGTATTTACATTTCTGTAAGAAAATAATTTTCAATTACGAGCAGATTTTCATACCGAAGTATATTATTTGTATTACAACATGTTAACTATATACATTTTTTTAAATTTTACCGGTTCGTGAAATATTTTCATATTCTCATAAGGATATTTAAATTTAGTGAGTATCATAAATAAAATACGGCTTAAAATAAAAGCTAAAATATCACAGAGAGACAAAACAAATATCCGAAACCTGCGGAGTGAACCGTAATTTTTAATTAAACTTTGAGACACAGCCAGCAACCCTTTGACTGTTTTACAAACGAAGCATTTAATTTTTTCGACCTGACAAGTTCGATTTGTCTTTGTCACCTTCCAAGTTTTTACAATTTGTAAAATTGGCTTAATTAAAACTCCATGTGACAACAGTACTTTATTAAGATTAACCGGCCCGCTTTACCTTGTCCGCTTAATTCCAGGCATTTTCGCACGTATATACAGGATGTAACGTATCACGTTGCCATCATATTGTTCCAGCACTTACCTAATGAAGTACCATCTAACTGGTATTTAGTTTTATAATATTATTATACAGGGTGCCTTGCAAGTCGTTACAATACTTTTAGGAGGTGATAGAATACTTGATTTTGAGTTGATTGAAACAAATACACCTATATACCAAGTGTTACAATATTCGTGATAATTACTTTTTTTAATATTTTTTAATTTAACCGTGCTTTTCTACAAGTGTAGAAGAAAAGCAAACCTTTTTATAACAAATATTTCTATACTTTTTTTTATTAGGAATGAATGGATTATTTAATAATTTAACCAATAAAATCCAAAGTGGCTTCGTTACTTACCTTGAACTTCGTAAGCATGGTTTTTCTACTTTGTAAAAGCGAAGAGTCAAATTTAAACGTGGATTTTATTTAAACCTTTGTGTGTAGGTTTATTAAGATATTAAAAACTTTCCTAAGCAATGCTTTTTCAGTTCTTAGGAAAAGTTTCTTGATAAACATTCAAAAAATTAGGGAAATTAATCTTAACACGTTTAAATATGCAGAGAACGCATTCGCCAAAACAGGACAGCCGTTCAGTATGTAATAAAAACGGTTTAAGAAAGATATTTGCACTTTACACTTTAACTGAGATTCGAAAATTTGTACTACTATTAATTAAAATTTTATTTGTTTTTTTTTAAATTTATCAAGTGAACGACGAATGTCTAACCTGAAAGTAAGGTATTTTGACAGTTTTGAATTGTATGTTATGTATAATGTTAATGTTATGAATGTCAAAATATTGTATAACTTTTTCAGTAAAAAGTTTTCTAAAATAATGTTAATAGTCGTGGACAAAGTATAGGATTCTACTTGCATATAATGGCTATAATTCACTCGGGTGATTTCCTTAACCTTCGTGTATTACAGCCGATATTATTATATGGTCATTGAATAATATACTCTTATCAACAATTGTCACATAATTATGATTTGACATTTTTCAGCATCGCATAACTTAACTTCTCTAATGAGTGTGTCTGTTTTCATCATATTTATCAAGTAGATTTAAATATGTTACACATAATGGTGTCAAGTCCACTATGTCTGAAATAAAACATGAAGTTCCACAAGGATCAGTTTTGGGTCTCCTACTGTTTCTCATTTACATTAACGATTTTCCCAACATCTGTGTCAAGTTTTAGCATACTTTTTGCTGATGATACCAGTATGTCAGCTTCTGGCACGGATTTATCTACTGTTCTTAGTTATTTGCCTCAGGCACAATTCTTAGCGAGCGATTGGTTTGCCAGTAATAAACTTACTGTAAATTTAACTAAATAAGAAACAATGATTTTTAACCTAAGAAACATAAATGGTGCTAATAATCTAGAATGCGTAAAATTTCTTGGACTTCACTCAGATCCGAAGTTACCTTGGAATCAGCATATTGATTATATTTCTTCTTCTTTTCTTACTCTGAAGCTTAGTAGAAAACTGTCCCTAATTACCATAGAGACAGCATATCAGTCACTGCTTAATACATTCTCTTATATGGTATGCTATTATAATATGGGGTCATGCGCCATGCACGTGTTTTTGCCTTACAATGCAAACCATAGAAGGCCATCGTTCTCCCAACACGGATTATCTTATTGGCGAGATGGCAGTGTACTTACAGAGTGCATGAAGTATTGTCTCGTCTTTTTGTTCGCAACCTCTACAAAGAGGTGTTTCTTTCGCACTTCCTCATATAATAGAGGTGCTTTCTTAGCCAGCAATGTCCACTTTGAATACCTGTCACCAGACGAAGATTTGTCCTAGACATAGTCAGGTATTTTTTGGCTGTATCCTTGCAGGGGTGCTCTAGGAACTCCTTAGCAAATTGACAGCCATTCGTTTAATCCCAACGTTTCCTAAACACTTTGTGGGTGTCCTATTCGATAATTTCAACAAATGCTGACAACGGAGGCGTACTAGAGGGACCAGGTCCAAAAATATTGAGACCCGATGCACTCGTAGTCAACTTGTCAGCTACTTTATTGCCATTACACCGGTCGTGTCCCTTTACCTATGCTGATGTAGTTGTTATCTTATGATTACGTAAGATTCACGTAGTGATTGTCTACTATCTGTGATTTTAATAGATTCTAATGCCCGTTGTATGTCTATGGGTAATTAGGCGACTATGGTTATACCTAATTCCGTTCTTACCACGGTAGCATGCCTATCCATTGCCCACTGGTATCGAATATGTAAGGATCTGCAATAAATCCCACATCCTGCACCTTCCTTCTCTTTTGATCCGTCTGTGAAGATGTGATTACATCTTCGCTGACGGTCTCCTCATTCCTGAGAAGTACCGTGGAGGGTCTGTCAAACACAATCTTGGGAGAAATACGGTCAGTGTCTGCCTGCAAAAGGGGTATTCAACAAATTTAATTCTAGAACTCAGTCCCGTGATTATAATACCAGGAAAAAAAAATGACCTTGATAACAAATTTGGTAGAACTTTAAGAACGAGAAACGGAACTGATTATACAGAAATACAATTTTTTAAAGCACTTCCTTCTAATATAAGACACGTAAAAACCAAACACATCAAAATAAAAATAAAGATATAAAATCTTTCGAATCAAGGTTTTTATAATACTTTGACGAAATATTTTAACAACGATTTTGTAATATAATTGTTCATTGTGTTAAAAATCTTCTTTGTAACTGTTTTATCACTTTTATATAGATTTTTTATTCAGCCTTTTATAAAATTTTACTATTGCTTTGTTTTTGACGTATGTCTTGACTTGAAATAAAATAAAAATGAACATTGGAAATGCTTATTTTTTCCCCAGCAAATAACTACTTCGCGTTATATCCTTTTTCGGGTCTTAGTTGTCTGCCTGAGGATTTACGAAAGTTTGGCACTACCAATATAACGCGAATCTATCTCATTTGTAGAAATTTATCGTGTACTTTGTGAATGTTTGCTGTAAACTTAAGTAGAAATAGGATGTCTGAGTGATAATGTGCTCTGGCCAGGTAGTTGAAAATTTTATATAGCCCCGATAAATTACTTTGAGGTCATAAATTTCGCGTGGTATAGAATTCCAGTAGTAGTTTCGAGTACATGTACAGACACCGTCTATAAATTGCCCTGTGATTTTTACTTTTTAGCGGCACGACGGTGTAGCAGCGTCTGCCAACCTCCGTGGGCATAATCCGCAGATCGCAAGGCCGCCAAAATGCACGGAGATCTCGATTTTATGGTCCTTATGTTTTATTGTCTTCGACTCTCCTGCATTTAGGGAAACAATATATGTTGCTCGTCGTACACCTTAATATGTTATCGCTCGCGTATAAATCTCTCAGTCCTTGTTTATGTTTTCTCTATATCTTTTAATGTCCCATATTCAACTCCGGAGCTACGCAAACAAACCGTATGCCTGGGCGGCACCTGAGTGACAGGTATTTATTTTATATCGGCTGTGTTTTCAAATATTTACGGCTGCGGATTGCCAAGACTAATATTACTAAATGCCTATAAAAACTGAAATATTATAGAGATGAGCCGGTTTGAAGGAGAGCGGTTGTCTTGGGATATTTCAAAATTTATGTCGCGAACTGATTGCTTTAACGATTCGGTTCGGGGAAATAAAAATTTATATTGACACTTTTTTATTACCTGAACGACTGAAGCAGTGCGATGATGAAATGTTCCATTTACATATTTCTTATTTAATAAAAAAATAACCCGTAGAAAAATGACAAACAGATATAGATAATACTCAAGGAGACTGGGTGTAAATACAGGAAAAGTATTCAATCTATCAGTATTGAGTAGATACCCCGTTAAAAAGTATTCTTGGTTACTTGAATCCTGAATAGTAATATTCAAGTATTCATATTATATGAATACAATGCTGAACACATTTAAAACAGAAATATGGGACTAGAGAACACAAGTCACAGTACCAGTGGTGGCTGGTGGAGGAGGGCTCTGGAGTATATAAATTGAACCTAAGAAATACATTAAAACAGAAATATTAAATTTGTAGAATGCAGTTAATTTAACTTGCAAATTTCATGTAAAAATTGCCTAATCATGATTACCATTGGACATTAACAAAACGCATAGTTACTACGCTATTTGGGCTCTGTTTAGTCAACCCGTGCCCGTAATTAAAGAGTAGATTGTGTGCATATAAATTCCGTAGAAAAAGGCGGCACTTGGCAAACAACTGTTCAGAAGAAGAAACGGCCACCTCACTGAAGCTATGGAAATTTTAAGAACGCTAGCTGAGAATGAATAAAAGGACTATCAAACGTTGAAGCGTAAAAAGCCGAAGACAACGTTTCGAAAAAAATCTGTAGCAATTTGAGCCAGATATAGCACCGATGGTGACTCCACCGCTTCGATAGAGTTCCAGAACAGTTAGCAGTGAGTAGCTTCAGCGATGGTATGGGAGATTCCGAAATTAGTCAAGCACTAAGGTTAGCCAGACACAAGAATATATTCGAAGCTCTAGCACTGGCACTGAAAATCGAAGCTGCTAGACAAGCAACTAGAAGTGATTAAGGTAGAACAAGGCGGATTAGACTTCAGACCTCTAGGTCATATACCAGTGGAAGATTAAAAACTTAGATACACCTAACTGGAATGACATTTGCAACAAATTTTCGTCTTTGAAAAATTACTAAACCCTATGGGATTCTTTAATAATACAGAATGGCGTATTGAAATGAGTACGGGAAAATCCCAATAGCAAAGAATGGATTTATCAAACAGTATTACCCCGAAGAAGAGTGCCAGCAGTTCTTGAAGCTCTTCATAGTGGTATAGGTGGCGCATATAGGAAGAAATAAGGTTTTTCAATCTAGCTTTGTTTATTAAGTAAGTATTACTGATACCTGATAAAAAAAATTATAAAATTTATTCGAATCCAATTTATCATCTATTAAAATATTAGCAGTCAAATCCCTTACACCCTATATGAGGGTACAGTTTGGTACTGAACATCTGAATTTTTCTTAAGAGACAAAGTTTATTTTCGTTCTGAATTGTGAAATCTTGATTTTCTCCTTGATTTAATTCGAAGGCACCGTACCGAAGAATATGAGGTAATCTGGCCGATCGGTAATGGCTTAATTAATAAACGACTGGATAGAGCTGCGCTTCCACCTATAAGAGAGATTGTTATCACGCAGATAACAGACAAAGGCAAGATTTACAGTCTTAAACCGTATGATAAGCCCATCCGAGGCAGTCTAGGTAGACTGGAGGCGCATAACAGCGCTCTCCTAATTTAGCTGCGGGTCTTGGAGCGGCGGTAATTACCTTATCTCCCCGTCGGGCGACGCGATCTCTGCTCACCTTGCGCCATACATTAGCCCTTTCTACCTGAGGACCCCCGGCGATGAGGAAACTTCACCGCAGAATTACCGCCGAGGCGCCCACGACGCGCTCGAGCATGAAGGTGATAAGGACCCGGCCGCCAAGGTAAATGGCGCAACCTGCGCGGCGGCAACGTGGTCACACGAAAAGTTTGATGACGACAGATAATGCGGGGAAGTTTCTACGATTCTCCGGGATGGTCTATAAAGACGAGCGATAGCGTTGCTTCAGGTGTTAGAAGGGAAAAATTAAATCGAGGTTGCTTGTAAAACTTTACCGAGTTGGTTTCATTTCATCCATTCATAATATCTCTCTAAAAATATTAGAATATTTCAGACAGCGTCGATCATAAAATCATCATCCAAAGATATCCTTGTATACACGGTGTTACAGAGGAGGTTCTATGTTTAAGAATAAGAAAAAAAAATTATACGACTGCCTTGCAAAAGGGGGTTTTGCACACGGGAAACACGCTCTGAAAACGCTATTTTGCACGTGTATTAAACATTTTGCATACGGTTATGTCATCTTTGCACACGTCTCTCCAGATTCTGATTTTTGTTTAATGCTGAAAAACTGCACTAAAAACACGACACCAAAAATATTCTCTATTACCGAAAACAAGGTGCACAGTAATACTGCTTTTCCCAGCGTAACCTTGAAGAAATGTTCAAATGTTACCATAAATATTAAATATTAGTTTCCACTCGTGTGCAAAGAGTCGTTTGTTTTCAAACCTTGTTGTTTATTAATACTATTATATAAACATGGGTCCGGAAATGCCTTGTTTTCAAAATACAGGATGTTTAACATTTTCTGTCTTAAATACTATACCTAGTTTTCATTTCTGGAAAACCGATATAGAGATATTGAGATAAGATTTGGTACATAAGAGTGTATTGTGAAGGGTTACTTTTACGTGTATAAATTTCTCTTCTAATACACAATTAACGATGACTAAGTATAAAAATTTTAACCACGTGCTCAAGAGGGCCTAAAAGACAATAACAAAATTATTCCAGAATTTTAGCTCGATATTTAAAAAAATGAGGCAAAACCCTCTTTTCCTACGGAAAGTCGGCGCCCATGATGGCGACTGAGATGGCTTAGATCCATAGATAAGCTTACATCTGTCTGCAATACCTACTACCATGTTGTCGTTTTTTTTGCAGCATTTATAAATACAGAAACGACAAAAAATAATGAACCTGATAGATAGATAGGTAACAGTTAATCCAGTTAGCTCCACTATTTTGCATTCGTTTTTCATTATTTCGTTACAAACTGGCAAAACTACAAGATTTTCATTCATTATAACCACTCACTACCGATAAAACACACTTCCCGTAGGTACAGCTAGATAAAATGCCTATTTATAATAACAAAATCGAACGAAAGGTATAGATAATAGAAAACTTTTAATATACCCGCGGCAGTTTGGTCCCATAACCTAGAAAACAAACCGGTGAACTATATTGTGGGAAAGTATCTGCACCCAACACATATTTCTTTATTTAATAACTATGAAACATTTAAAAATTTAAAAAGGCACTAAAAACTGAAGAAGAACACAAAACTACAAAGTAAACACATGATAAACACAGGAATTAAATTATAACATGCCTCGAAATTTTACAGTCGTGTTGCTAGTTGCCTACGTTACCTACTTTGATTCCGTAAACGTGTGATAGACAAGTCGCATAGGGGGCGTTAAATAAGGGTTTAATATAATTTCGAAACAAAATTTTTTTCGCGTTTTAAATAAGTTTGGATTTTTTTTGAAGGGTGATTCCGTTAATTCTTAATTTTCTCTATCCCCTCTTAAAATATTTGTACTTAGTCATAGTTAACCCTGTATACTAGCATCAGTGGCGTTCGTACCGTTAAATTCTCATTTTTTAGAATGGTATACGACTATCTTCCTTTTCAGTGCAAAGTTCATATACTTTTACTAAATTTTGCATATCCTTATGTTATAATAAATGCTAATTCCTAATAAAAAATGCTTAAATTCATTTAAAATCTTTAAAAATATATATTTTATGTTATTTTGTTTCGAGTTTATGATGTAACAAAACATGTAATATTTCTAAAACTGTAAAAGATAAGTGCCATGCATAATATATTTTTGAATAACTCATTTAACGGCATTTTAATTACATAAAAGTATATAGGGTGTTTCATTAAAATAAACGAGTTATGTCTATATCTCGAAAATACTATATTCAATTGTTTGTGATACATACCTAAAAAAATATTTAAAAGTTCCTACAACTTTTATTGTTACACTTTTTTCATATCTCGAATAAAAACGGAGAAGGGAGGGGGTTGGAAATTGCGTGACCGCCCTATACACTTATATCATTTTCCAATTTGTTTTTGCTGTTCAAAGTTTTGTCAAATGGTACATTAAAATTATATAAAAAACGGGAATTTCAAAAATTTGCGAAAACGCTTGGGAAAACGGTCATTTGATTCAATGGGGTTCTGCAAAAATTTTAAAGAAGGAGGACAATCCAACAGAAAGGAAATTAAAAGAGACCGTGATTATTTTGTTGAACGGAGATAAGTGTGTGTCAAACTGTCCAGTAAACATTGATCATTGTTGGCTATAGTTGTATCAAGAAAAATAAGTAACAATAAAATAAAAATCATTTAACATCTCTATGGAAGCAGATAAACAAATTTTAAACTGTCAAACTTGACTTACGTTTAATTCATTTGCAATTTTTAAGAAACGAAAACAGAAAACAAAAAATACGGAAGTGCTACTATTTCAATGTGAGATTTTTTGGTTTGTAAACTTAGTTTCACAAAATAACCTTTGTCTGATCCTTTGGCGCAGGTTTTATTCAATTAATCTTTGTTTTTTTCAGAAATTTGGCAAAATACCCAATTAAACTAAAAAATTACTAAATTCATTTTTATTTTAGATATTTATTGAATCTAATCTTGCCTGGAATTGTTCCTTAACGTATACGTAGATATGAGTATCAAATAGCATATATACATAGATATGACTTATTAATAGAAATTGCAGAAAAATTGGTTTAAATTAGCTTAAATACTTTTACAATACAGTTAAATGTTTACAAAAGCTAATTGTTAAACATTGTGGGTGTAATTAAACACTATGGTCACGGTATTAGTCCGCATAATTTCATACAATATTTTTAATACCTAATAAAAATGTACAACGTATACTTACTTTGGCTTTTTTATTTTTAATTAAAATAATTATTTCAAACCATTATATATGGCACGAGTAGGGCAGATTAAAATAAATTAAATTAAATCAAATAGCTGTTAAGACCTCAACTAGGTCCGCAATTGGGAATACAATTTCAAGTGGAGGTGTACCGTACGAAATCCTTCATTCGCAAATTGCTCCTACCTTTCTCAAAGTGGTTTAAAGGATTTTTATTTAGCCGGGCGCAGAAACTTTCGTTATTAACGTATTCCACCTCAAAGACGGTCTACAACAAAACTTTTCCAAGCGGAGGATTTAAAACAATAATCCCGAAATGAAACAATTCCAGTTAAGTGAAAAAATAAAGGTGAGGTTCGCGCGAATTATTCGGCACAAAATACAAATCAAATGGAGGTAAGGAAACGTAGCTAGAAGGGACAAAGAGACTTGAAACTTAGTAGAAAACTTTTCTTTCATCAGCAGTAATGGTTTTCAATTCTGCTCGGCCGAAGGCATGACCCGGAGACCTGAAACGGAGGGAGCGACGGTTCAGACACAGGTGGGGATTCAGGAATAATCAGCATTATCCTCTTGCAAAATGCAAGTTTTGGGTAATGCCGACTGTAGGTCCATTACTATGCCTGCGGGAAACCGATTCATTTTTATCAGTTTAAAACTACACGGAAAGAAATGCGTGTAACATTTTAATTATGCATCCGGACTTCAAATTGGTCCTGAAATCGTGACAGGAACAATAATTGGTGTAAATGATTACTATATTTTTCGAGTATGGTGAATTTTGTAACTTAATATTGTGTGATTATTTCTTACAAATTTGAGCATTACCTAAATTGAATGATCAACAAAATTGTGTTATATATATTTACATAATTTGTTTAATGATATACAAATTTCACTAAAACAAATAATTTAATAATTTCTGTTTTATACAGGGTGATTCACAATATATCTAAAAAAGATTAAAATAGATGCGTCATGACAAATGGGGCCAATATCGTAAAAAAATTGTATAATCCTTTTCAAGAAAAAAATGATTGAAGCTGTAGTATTTTCAACCTTTACATCACTGGGCTACTATAGTCTTTAGCCAGGCGATTCCGAACATTAAAATTTGATTACTTATAGTGGGTAATAACGTTTTTGTGATGCGAGTATTTACATTAGTTTTTCAAATGTCAAAAATGGCTTACGTGTACAACTAGGAGTTGATGGATATCGTTTTAATCTATCGCGATGTGAAAATGCTTCAGAAGAACGATTTCCCGATAAACACGCGCCAATTGCAGTTACCTTTACCGCAGTGTGCAGTGAGTGCAAGTGTAGTGCAACGCGAGAGAAATTTGTAACCGAATTGTGGAAGAGATGGAGATTCAGGACGGCCACGACGTATTGCAGCAGTGTGGTGTATCATACACGAGGTTCAATTATATCCGTACCATGTACATCATGTCCAAGCATTAATAGCAATGGATTGGACGAGCAAGACCGGTACCATGGCTGCCATCATCTCTTTACTCATCAATCATTTGGAATTCTTTTTGTGGGGATATTTAAATAATGAATGGTTCGCACCGATGTGGATATTTAGTATTCATGTTTACGCAAACGTATAATAGCTGCTGCCAAAAACTTACGAGTTCAAGAAGCAGAAACATTTGTGTTAGTTTGTAGAAACTGGGTAAGATAGGCCCAAAATGTTGTAGCATCAGATATGTCAAACTATTTTATTAATTGAAACCATAAATTAAATCTATTAATGCAATGCAAAAGCAATGCAAAATTTGCTGTATAATTGATTTAATTTTTCTGTGTGTGTGAAATTGTTGTTTGTGGTCGATGATGAACAATTTTGATCACCTTGGCAAAATATGTATATAAATGGTCACTTTCCCTAAAGCTACTGCTTGTATTGTAACATGCATGATGTAAAAGAAGAAACTGAGAATCATGTTAGAATAGACAAAAATTGTGAAGTAAGCAACTTACAGGCAGGGAAAATTTATGGTACCTACTTATAGAATTAAGGTGTTAAATTAATAAAAAAAAATAAAAAGACTTATATATTTTCAGTGAGAAAATATACATGTATACAGGGTTAACTATGACTAAGTACAAAAATTTTAACCACGTGCTCATGGAGCCCTAAAAGACAATAAAAAAGTTATTCCAGAATTTTAGCTCGATATTTAAAAAATGGGGCAAAACCCTTTTTTCCTACGGAAAGTCGGCGCCTATGATGAGTATAGACTGAGATGGCTTATGGCTTAGATACATAGTTGGCATTACATCTGTCAACAACTACCATGCGGTCGTTTACAGTTTTTCTAAATGCAGAAACGACAAAAATTAACATTCTTATTAGTAATAATACCTGATAGAAGTAACAGTTAATCCAGTTAGCTTTCGTTTTTCATTATTTGGTTACAAATTGGTAAAACTACATTTTCACTCACTACCAATAAACACACTTCCCGTAGGTACAGTTGTTAGATACAATGCCTATGTATTATAACAAAATCGAAGAAAGGGGTGGTTTAACACCCGCGGCAGTCTTGTCCCATAACCTAGAAAAACAAACCGGCGAACTATATTGTGGGAAAATATCTGTACCCGACACATATTCCTTTATTTATTAACTATAAAACGTTTTAAATTAAAATAAGGCACTAAAAACTAAAGAAGAACACAAAACTACAACGTAAACACAGGAATTAAATTATAACATGACAGCGAACCGACTCGAGTGGACCGACTGCCGACTGTGGCCGACTGTTGCATGACGGTAGCTTGCTGGTTGCATATTCTGATTCTCGCATTGGCGACGTTAAATAAGGATTTAATATAATATCGAAAAAAAATTTTTTTCATTTTATAAATAAGTTTGGAAATTTTTTGAAAGGAAATTCTGTTAATTCTTATTTTTTTCTATCCCCCCTTAAAATATTTGTACTTAGTCATAGTTAACCCTGTATTTTAATTATGACTAAGTACACACATTTTATGAGATGATAGAGAAAAATATGCCGGTTGATGTTTGACCATCCCCCTATTTAATGAAGTTTTATAGGCTTTCCTCATTCGCGCAGTGAATAGTGCCTACTAACGTAAGTCGTTCCTGGGCGCAAATGCTTAATAATATGTCGCCCCCTCTCTCTAAAATTCTGAATCAATTTATTTATTGTCTCTGAGGTGTCCTTTATCACGCTGTTAACATTTTTGTACGTACTAATAGTAAGCCCTGTGCATATAAATACAAATTAATGTGGAAAATTGAATACCTATTATTATGGCAATTATACTTCGTATATGTTAAAATATATCACCATTTGACCAGCTTCTGACAATTTCGACAATCACATTATGTTATCATTGTTTATTTTGTATTAATTGTTTTGTTGATAATTTTCATCTCAAATTCAATCAATCCTGTATCCAAGGATGTCATCTCCATTTTGCTTATTTCTCTTTTTTCATATATTTTTTTCAAAGCGGTTCAATAGCGGCTGCGTCTGCAGTTCGTCTGAACCTGATAAATCGCCGGAGATAATAAGCCCCACTTTATATAATGGCTGCACCTGCAGTGCCCAGTAACGACCTGCCAATAAGCACCTTGCTTTCCCCTTGCCCCGAAAGACCTGTTTCCGAAGGGTCGAGGGGAGGAAGACGGCGAGCAGGTAGCAAGGGAGAAATGGCGTCGAGTTGCGACAGGTGCACAAGGCCATGTGGGGGATATCGAGGGGCAACCTGAAAAGAACGTGGAGGTGTCACGCATCGCAGGACGAATCGATCGCTAAAACCGACAAAAGGTTAACTCTGACCTGTTTGCCTCCATCTGAATGTGCTTTTCAATGAGTTCCCTGATACTTTAGGAGAAATGCGGGGATTTCAATAAAATAAATCTTTTCGGCAAATAGTCTTAGTGCCTATCACGGCACAATAGGATTTAAAACATTTATTTCACTCCCAGTGGTCTCGGATATAATATACAGGATGGTTTGTTTTTTTCAGTTGGTACTCTTGCCACCACCAATTTTCATAAATTCATTTTATACTTAATTTACTACAACTTATGCATATTTTATCAAGGCAACACACATTTGAACGTCATTCAAATATAAATCATAACGCATTTCCCGTACTTTAGTCACCATATCTGCTAATTCTTGATTTGAATAAGGCAACGTAAATCAATTTACAGAAGATAGGAGTCGCCAGACGTAATGTACTCCGACCTGCTTGCTATGATCCAGTGAACGTATAAGCTTGTAAAATACCTGTTGTCTGAAGCTATGCTGAAGTTTTGCATAATAGGTATTTTTTGATAAATTTTCTGAAATACATGCCGCTTTAGGTCATATGTTACTTAATGAAATGTTTATAGTACCAGCAAGTATTCTGTGATTGAACGTCGTATGAAGAAATTAATATATTGATTAAATTTTTATCAAAATATTTATGAAACTGCAACCGAGAATAATAAAACTATATATTATATTAGACTCAAGTTCGAAAATAGTAAAGTGACTAATTGACAACACTTAGATGATATAGGGTTGCAGGGGACAAGATTCCATAGTCGTGCCACTCGAGAAGGGTCCAAAGAACATAAAATTACCAAAAATAAGTTGACGTAGCACTTTAACAGTTTAGTTTAAAAAGCTTATAAACTCACCCGTATTATCCTTTCCACTATAATTATAAAATACACATTATGATACTATTCAGTACTGGTTATTAGCACTTATCCATATTTTGTTAAAGATTCAGATTTCGACCTTTTAATATTTATTTTAAATTGATTCTCTGTCACATCACTGTCCATATTACAAACGCTTCATTTACACTCATTCTGTAATCTCGCACCTTGAACGTCATGCACGCTATTCTGTATTCTTCATTTGTTAGATGAGAGCGTTTATGATGTTGAGAACACACTGTGCCCCTCACAAAGTGTCTCACCAGAATCTGCGTTGATCGTTATCAGGGAAAATACTGAAAATATGAAGATTTGACAACATGGCAAAGTATCTGGGGCGAATACATCTAGAAGTTTTCAGCACTTCCGATTATACAGGAAAATAGTGCATTATTATGTGACTTATGCCATTTTCATAATCTGTAGTAATATAAGTTCACCACCCTGTATATTATTTGTCAAAGTTTGATTATACTGCTTTCAGTAACAAAAATATGAAAAAATTACTTTCAAGTATCTTCAGGGTATCTACTTCAAGGACATTTCAGCTTTCTTTACATAATTTTCAGTACAGCATGAAAATGCGCAACTTTTTATAATTCCATTGTTTTCTAGTTTGGGGAAATTTTACTACACTTCAATACACTTGCATCTCGTATGCTCTACAATCTATTAGTTGATTGTTATTGCTTATGATGTCGTTTAGATATAAGAAATGACTTTTAATTTCAAGTGTATCTCCTTTACCTTCGTCTGCTGCTAACCTCATTACTTACCGACTATGGCTGTTCCTCAGTCTGTGGCGTGTCCTTTGTTCTACCGGCGTGATTTAAGATGGACGGGAACGTGCCTTTTCAATAACTTCACAGGTTGCTCCCATCAGGTATTCAAGTAGCTGACTCGGCTTGATTGCAACATGAAAGATCTTTTAAATTCATACGTGGACTTACTTTTAATGCCCTGACCGCAATGCCCCTGCGACTCTCACAGCCATTCATCATAGTTTTATTTAAATTAAGCTCTATTGTTTGGAGATTATATTTCTGTCCACCTTTACCTATTGCCTGTTCCATATTTCACATTGGTAGTATACAGTGGAAAAAAATGTATCACATAAATATAAATTTGTAGAATATCATTTTTTCTTCGAAAAATAATTACAATAAAGAAAGAAAAAGAAATAATTTATTACTGTCACGTAAACTGTGACCTTTATTCTACTCCACAGAAGGTAATCTATAGGATTTAGGTCTGGACATCGAAATATCCCTTGCTAATGAGTGCGTAACTGAACTTAACGCACATTGGCATTGTAGTGAATATCTGCTAGCTCAACATATGTGTTTACCATGGCGAACTGAGCAAGTTAATCCAATTACTAAATTCCATAAATCTATCTCGAATGGTTTCGAAGTTATTTAGAAAAAAAATATCATCAGAGTGGCCCTTCATTTGCCTATTACTTTCTTAGGAAGAATTTTTTAACTCATGTTTATATGAAGAAAGACCCTATAGTTGCTGTTACTATCAGATACAAAGGTCATTAGAGAACGTCTCAAATGACCAGTGTTGTCTGTACAGCCTGCAGGGTGTTAGATGTTTGACAGCCAAATATTTAACAGGCGATAGTATACCCCAAAATGAACAAAACCTTATGTGACATGGGTTCTAAACCCAACCATTTTCGAGAAAAGTATTGACAAATCTCCAGTTTCAAGTGTAAAAATTCGGTTAATTGAGATTTCTCGCCTTAATTTTGTGCATTAAATGTCCCTAAAATGCAATGTTTACCCCTTCTTTCAATTTATTTATGTTTAGTTTTAATAAAAAAAAAATCATTAATCAATAAAATTCGATATCGCGGAATGTGGCAACAGCGCGAGTAGTACAGTGACTACAGTTCGGTTGGTATCTGAATTGCGAAGTGTCCTACTTTCTTAATTTTTCTTTGTTTCTTGAAATGTTTAGCATACGTGAGTATCACAATATGTTTATTAATTTATGGTGAAGCTCGCTGCAATTCTGCAAGGGCACCACGTTATTTATTTAGATTGTTTCCCCCAATGACGGCTGTCTAACAGAGACATTCGTTGAAGTATCTTAACATATTATTTATGTTGATAGTGTACTAGAATTTTATAATTATAAAATTTGTGGACTTTTATAATTATAAATATAGTGTTATATTAGTTAGGTATTTAAAAATGGCATTGTATCTTGATTTTCGGTAAGTACTTAAATTTTTTTTTTTTTGTACATAAATTATGATTACTTCTGTAATGTGAGTCTTCTTAGAAGCTTCTATTACTTATTTTTCATATTCCTATTTGGTTATTTTACTGTTTTAAACAGTTAAAAATAGCCAAAATTTAAACTTTTAATATAAAAAAAATCATTAATTCTACCATTCTCTGTTCAAAAATAAAATTGCAAAACAGTTGTCTAAACAAAATTTATTAATCTTTACAATAGTGGTACGTGGTAGGCAATGTGTATCCGCACTATTGCCACGCTATAATAAAATTCTTTGGTATAATAATTGTAAAAATGGATAATGACCCAGTTCTAGATAACTGTGAGTAGAGAATCTGGTTTACATCTTCAATTTCATGTACTTGATTACATGGACATACTTTAGTGAGGTGGAGGTGGTCATTAATATTATCACGAAAAGTGATAATATTAATGACCATCTATAGAATGGAAGTCTGGCGATTCCACCAAATGTCACGAAAAGTTCTCCACTAAACTGTTGCGAAAGGTAAAGAAAATTGACATTCTAATATAAATACAAATTTATTCAAACAGACATAAGAACCATATTTACAATAGGGGGCACTGGGGAGAATCTTCTAGAAGTCAGAAGCCAGCCAACGGCTGACCGCCCTCCTTTAGCCCAGTTTCAATAGTATTTATACGCATTAGAGAAATGCTGAGTGCATTAAAATTATATTACCAATTGAAACAATGCGAACAGTCAGCAAGTCTATCGCTTGGTTCTTAGAGAGAGCAAGAAGGATATACATAGTTTGGTTTGATAGTAACCCTGTAACTGAACACTTTTAATTGTTTTGAATTTCACTTGTGTAATATTGACACATAATCGATTATAAAATTATTTAATATTCGTATGTACGCCAAAAGTTTTTAATTTAAAATAATTTATTAAAATATGTGTCCAGCTCTCTAAGATCCTTTTTGTTGACAATATTTTTTATAAATAAACTTATTTCAATCATTCTTTGTGATGTCGATAATTCTGGTTAGTAACTTTATATTCCAAGATATTAGTGTGACACTAGCAACGATGTGGAATACACATCCACCATGACTCTTAAAAATCTTAATATCGGAGTCGGATCAGTGATCCTCAATAAGTTTTATATTGAACAAAAATTGAAATTTATTTAAAATTTGCCTTTATTTCCGATTTTTTTTGTAAAAAGAAACTATTAATTATGTGTTCTACATAGTGAACTGTACTGCTGGTTAAAATATTTGTACGTATTTAAGGTTCACCCTGTATATTGTGTATTAGCATGGATGTACCAAGATCTGAATCAATATTCCTGATTCAACTGAGAGTATTACCCCACCTTTTGTTGAAGGTTCGAGTATCGTGTAGATTTATCCAATTGCATTCGGAATGGAAAAAATATAAAAGTTCATAAGTACGATTCCCGCGATCAGAAAGAGGCAAAAAGAAGGAAGCTGTAGGTAACAGATGACGGCGTAAACCGCCAATATTTACGATCAATTCCCCCACACATTCAGCACTGAAAACACCGCGTTCCTCGGCACAACACACCTGCAAAAATACTCTAGTTTTCGCCCTTATATAGGTAGATAATGCTTCATAACTCATCTGGAAATTGCTTTCGCCTTCCATTTCAGCCGGCAATAAACTTGCCAGAGCACATTTCTCTGTGTTTGCCACCTATAAACCAGACAATGGAAGTTTTGGCATTTCAAATACGCACATCTAATCCGCGATGATGTCTGTCCATAATTACCCGCCGAATAATATCTTTGATTTACGGAGTTTGTCAATTTCCGTTCGAATTTGCAACTCGCGCATTCATTTCACTGTTTTAGCTTCATGGCTAGGACTCGGCCTATTTGGAGGCATGGTACAAATAACAGTGGTGGACTTAGACAAGTAGTTATGCAGAAAACAATTGAATAGCTTAGATGAAAAAGGATCCAACTTTCCAATAAGCAAATTTTACAGGAGACACATAAAACTGAATTTCTTGAAATGGGTAAACTGTAGACAAAAACCAATGTACATTAATTTAGATAAGATGTCTAAGACACCTCTTACCATAGAATTATTTTATAAGAGTTAATAAAGAGATTTAAACATGAAAAAATTGGCCCTTTTTCTACCAAATTGAGACACGTGATCAGGTATATATATATTTTAATAGTCTCTAGGTTGATAAAGCATTAATTAATTCATTAATTTTTAACAAAAAGAAACTTTATTAACTTATTTCTATGTCAAATATATTTAGATATTACTTCATCTTCAGATTCTTGTGCACACAGAGGTATTGACAGTTTCTAATAGAATGCAATTGCATTTTCCTGTTTGACAAATTTGCAGATAATTATTAGGCAAATCAGCCGAATTGGCTAATTTTTCAGATATTGCAATGCTTTCAACTCCAGGTTTTATCTAACGGAACATCTCTGGATACCAACCATGCAAAGAAATAGTGAGCATAAAATATTTTAGGGCACCATTAAACTAAAAAAACTTATATTTTATTATTTGAAGTTTAATCTTATTAAAGCAAAATGTTTTTTTTTAAACAGGGTTTGATCAGTCCATTGAAAAAATTCTTAACCATAGTTCTGTCTAATAATGTTTAATATTAGTTGAAAAATGATCCAAGTGTGTTGCACTTGGACCCTTGTTTCAATCAGAAATAATGAAAGCGTTGATTTTAGCTGTATTAAAGTTAGTAAGTGCCTACTTATCATATGACTGTTATGCGAGAAAATACCGTATTTGGTCAAACCACGCAGATCTTCTTCTTCCAAGTTATTCAATATGTCAGGAAAGTATGGCATACTTGCCGCCACTTGATAAAATTTGTCACTTGCGATAAAATATATTATGTAAAAAGAAAATAATAATGAAATGATTTTCAATCTTATAAAAATGTATTTAAAGGAAAAAATATTATCTTAACAGCAATTATATATAATTTTTAATAAAATTGTGAGTTATTCTTAAATTAAATCAAGTAATAATATTTGATTTTAAGTTACAAAACGGAAGTTTAGGAAATAACTAGCTATTCTGCAGGCTAATGTCCCGACCAATGTTGAATTACACCTTGTAGCATATTTTTTTAGAAATAGATGCCTATTAGTTAAATAAGCCTCCTAGTTAATATTTAATGCTTTGGTGTCTAATGGTAGGTCAACCACATTTCAGTATTAAACCTAATAGTATGTCCTTATCTCCACTGAATTCCTGAGTGGCAAAAAACGAAATGATTAATATTTTGTCTTTCTTGCATACTTAGTCATTTAAAGTGCTCTTATTGTTGAAATCCTTAGGATACGAATATATTACCTACATAAGTTTATGTGTAATATCAAATCTGGTTTTAATATTTAGGTAAGTTCTATTTTGTTACACAGTATGTGTCTTTTATATATGTTTTTATTTTAATATTTAGGAGTCACTTTGAAAACAACTGCCTTGCCTCTCCTCTACGTTAAGTCTACAGCAGCAGGTTTAAGTACTATGTTGTTAAACGGATCATAATACAGGGTGTTAAAAAAAGAGTGTCAAATATTTAAGGAGGTAATAGTATGAACCAAAATAAGCAGAAAAGTCTCAATAAACATGGGTCCGCAAAGTAACCGTTGCGGAAATATGGAACGTTTTATGTTTTTAACCCCTTTTTTTATTTTGCAAAAACGTTGTGTTTTCTTATAATAGTTGGTTGATGTTTAGTGAAATAAACAGTACGTATTTGACAGTTGTTCTCAGCGCATAAGTTTTCTTTCGCTATGGCTGGTTACTCTAACGCAGAATTAACAGACATTCATTTCATGTATGGTCATGCTAATGGGAGCGCCACCGAAGCGCGACGTCTTTATGTTGACGCTTATCCAAATCGTCAGATTCCTTCACAACGCATATTTGGAAGAATTTACCAAAGATTGCGTGATCCTTGCTCCTTGAGCAAACAGTGCCATTTATCCGGAAGACCAAGGTCGGTATCCACTCCTAGAGCAGAAGAAGAAATTCTAGCATTGGTAGAGCAGAATCCAGGTACGACTGTGCGGAGAATATCAGCCGAGGTAGGAATTAGTGGTACTCTTGTTTGGAGAATCGGCCTTAAATCCAGTAAATGATCATCAAGCACGTTTGGTTTTTTTGCCGTTGGTTTCTACGTCATGATGCTGAAGACCCTCGTTTTCTTGCAAACATTCTTTTTACTGATGAGACCGGGTTCACAAGAAATGGAGTGTTTAATTTTCACAATACGCATATTTGGGCCGACGAAAATCTTCATGCTCTAATAGAATCTGGACATCAGGCACGTTTTTCATTAAACATTTGGATGGGTATTGTAGGTGACAGGTTTCTAGATCCTGTTGTTTTACCAAACCGATTAACAGGCGCTGTTTACCTCAACTTTCTGCAGAACACACTGTATGAGTTTTTGGAAGACATTCCTACATCAGAGGCAACAAATGTGGTTCTAGCATGATGGTGCTCCAGCCCATTTTTCCACGGCCGTTAGAGAGCATTTACACCAAACTTTTCCATATAGATGGGTAGGAAGGGCCAGACCTGTTTTATGGCTTCAAAGATCGCCAGATCTGAACCCTCTAGATTTCTTTGTTTGGGGATATTTGAAGACATTAGTGTATGGTACTCCTGCAAATAGCCTGGAAGAGCTGCAGCTACGGATTAATCAAAAGTGTCAAGAAATCCAAACCAAGGAGGGTGTTTTCGAAAGAGTTCGAATATCGTTGAGACGAAGATGTCGTGCTTGCTTGGAAATGGACGGAGGGCACTTTGAACATCTTCTGTAACTTTGTTTTTTTGTTTGTTAAAAGCTTCCTTTGTCGGTTTATTCCTAATAAAATAAAATGTTTGAAAAACGAATAGTGGTCCATATCTCCGCAACCGTTACTTTGCGGACCCATGTTTATTAAGACTTTTCTGTTTATTTTGGTTCATACTATTACCTCCTGAAATATTTTACACTCTTAGTACTTTTCTTAAAACAGTTTGCACAAACATTTCACATAGTATTTACTGGTTGCTTCTTTAAATTATATCCCATTGTTCTTCCTCATATTTGGTGCATATCTTTTAATATCAATGCCAGTTCTTCTACGCTTCTATGCTCATTTAACTCGTATTTTCGTTCACAGTAAATCTCCATAAATATTCTCCATGTGACTGTTTGCATTTTTTTCTTTAATTAACGCTTAAATACGCCTTGCCAAATTTATTTGAAATATGGAGCTGCCAAACTTAAGCAATCTTGATGTCATAGTGGTCGAAAACATCCCCGAATGCTGTTATAACTTAAATGTTTAAATGATTGGGTAATTTGTGCCACTAGACAAAAAACAACGAAATTTAAATGGCTGTTAGAACTGTCAAAAAATGTTCATATTAATTAAACTATTATGGACATAGAATAATAGATTTGTTGAAGGTACAGAGCCTCTTAAAAACTGAAAATTTTTAAGAACCCATTATTAAATATTTAATAATATCTTCTATTATGTCACATCCGCATAAAAAGATGAAAGAGACATTTCCTCTCCTCCTAATCACCTTTTATATCCGAAACAATTGATTTCCACGAAGTCATAAAACCGTTTAATGTCAGTTTCAAGATTTAATCGTAAATAGAATGGGTCATTGACTGATTCCTTATTAAATTAATGAGTATTGAGTCGATTTCACACAAGTAATAAATGGTTTGTTTAAATTGCCAATCGTATTGTGTAAAATTATAAATCATGCAAGGCAATAAAATAGTTGTTTTCGCTGACCACAAATTGCTACTCTACGTAATTGTAGGAAACAGATTTAACCTAATTTTCTTAAGTGTATGCAAGGATAATGCTAATAGTAAATAGTTTTTCAAGTATATGTAACACGACCCAATTGTAACTCCTTGGGTCAAAGAAAAAAATGAAATTCTGTAAGAGTACTTTCTATTAAGATATTATGCTACGAATGTGTTATATACGCTATATCTTTTGCCAATTTTAGTATTAGGTAGGTATGTTTTTTTTCTTACGGAATCTAACAAAAGTTTTTGACATTATTGAAATGTAAAATGACGACTGAATTCTTGTTCTTTGAAATTCAATCGCCGCTAATGGATGGTTAACTGAAAACTCGCATTTGTTCTAAATAAAAATACATAAGAATACCTACCTCATTTCCTGTTGTGTCTGTTATTGGTGACCTACTTGTGGTCTGTAAGTATTTGAAATTTGCCGACTTCCTGACATCTTAATTCACAGACTTGTCACGAAAAAATTCTTTACGAAATTAGTACACAAAGAATACTTTTTAGGTGTGAATGCAACAGATACATAATTAATATACACACACACACTTATACTATGATTAAACTGTAAAATCAAAAATGTAAATTACATATCCATATACAGGTTGTCCCAGAAATCAACGTTAAGCCGGAAACGAGCGATAGGCCAAGTCGTGACAGTTATTAGAAAAATATAAAAAAAATCCTTTACATGTACTTTTCAAATTATAAGTATCAAAAAATAAATTGGAAAAACTGACATGCTGTGATGATCTATCAAGTCCTGTGACTACAAATATTAATGTTTCGTCAATCTTTTTTCTGTAATGTAATATGAATAACTCTTCCGTAAATTACAGTTTAAAATTAAAACATAACTGCCTCAGTTTCAAATAAAATGTTGAATTTTTGCCCAACATTAAATTCAAAATAATTACATCACCCGACTTTAACCGATTGTACTGTAAAAAAAAATGTACTACACTATTTTGGCAAGTAATTTTAAAAGATGGTGCATTTAGTCCGGATTCTAAAATGGTACGATACTTGCTAGATTACTTCTTTGTTTAAGAAAAAAATATATTCTTTTTTTAGTGGAACCGAATTTCAGGCCAATTTTGTTTAATTATTTAAAATGTTGGTAATGCAGCCTGAGCATTTTTAAGACCATGATCATGAATTGCGGATTTTGGTCTATTTAAGGAATATCTAGTTATATTTTGTATTTGCGCTTAAAGCATGACAAGATGTTAAATTATTTAATAAATTGTATACAGTGTGTCTCTCATAAAAACCGATACAAAGTGAATGTGAATGAAGAGAATGTTGAGGTGTCCAAAATATTGTAATTTAACTGAACTTACCTAATGCAAAGATACACTCCTGAGGAGTGATTAGTCCCCAAAGTGGGATAGGCATTCAATAAGATTTTTCAATCGAAAAGTTAACCTCAAAAAAAAATATAATGAATAATATACATGGGTACTCTATTTCAACGCCTCTGATGACAGGATGAAGAGAATAAAAAATACCTTCCCAAATTTTACTTCTTAATTTCAAAGTGTTTAGAAGATTGTTAATAAAACTTTAAATTTATAATCCACTGTTAAGGGGTTGTAGGTCCTTAAAGGGGGGCTCATATTAAAAAATGTTATAAGCAGGGCCCCTATTAAAATCAGTCGTACAATCGACCCTCAATGTTTTTGCATATTATTCGGGATCCCTGTATAGGCATTTGATGAAGTTGGGTCATTTATATGAAATCATTTTAATAGATTAATGTCATGTTTCTACATAAATATTTTTGAAAGTAGTCCGAATATGTAAGATCCAGTCCATGCAACAACTGGTATTAAAATAGTAAAATACGCAGGCGTGGTATTAAAAATTCTGTCTCAGGTCCGGGGATGCATGGGACGAATTCAGATTCGACGTTTCTAGACATCAACTTTTTGACAAAATATCGAATAACGTCGAAACGGTACGTTTTAGGCACCAAGTATGGTACATGAAGTCACGCTAGAATTGACCGAGGAATCCAAATATGCAATAATATACGGGGGTTCCATTTAAAAAAATGTAACTTTACTATGAATCGCCCTGTATATGTCTAGGAATTCCAGTAAAATATTTTTAGTTTGTAGCTCTTACTACCTCCCACCAACAGCAGATTTTAAAAATATATATCAGTATAACCACAATCTTCCGTCCACACACTATTGGCCCAGCCTGTATATCCATAGATAAGGTTTTTAAATTTAAATACGTTATAATAAATAGTTTAGTTTTAAAATGAAAGACGGCAGTCCAAAAACTAGAATGGCAAGGTATTCCAATTCCACCTTCGGGCAGTTTATATATGTCGCCCGATTTTAGTCGAAAGAAATAAAGAGGATAAATTAAAGAAGGGGAGATTCCCGATCCCCGGATAGATAATAAAACCTACCCTTTTAAGTTTTTATATCTCTCCTTTAGCTTACGTCATTTGCTTTTAACAACTGCGAAACTAATGGATGCCACCATTTCTGCTACCTTGTTCTCGGCGGGTATTGTAAGGTGAACTGAAAACCTGCTACCTAAGCCCATTATTCTTTCCTGAAATCGATTCTCCCGGCCATAAAAAGACGGATGAAATGCATTTTTGCGTTGAATACTTTTAGTGGCGGCGACCGAAATGCGTATTTCGAAGGGGGGCGTTCTCAAATTTGTGCTATGTATCAAATATGACACATATACAGGGTGTTACTACGATTTTCGTGTATGCAAACGGCAGCTTCATACTTAAAAGTGAGCAAATAATTTTCACCATTTTGATAATAGTAATATTTTTTATTTGACCAACAGTGAAAACACCAATTACAGGAAAAAGCATAGATTAAATCAGTAATATCTGAAGAAATGTACCGCTACTAATGAATCCATAAACAAAATAAAAAAATTATACATATGCAAAAAAGAAACAAGATGGAATAGATATGAAGGTAGCTAAGCGAATCACAGATCACTGGCCTCTCTCAAAACAGAATACAAACAATTGAAATTACAACTAAATATATCGTAAGACTTGCATATAATTTATTATTTGACATAAATACAATAGAGGACTGTAGCCCCATATTAGTCATAGCAGTAGGACAATAAAACGTAAAAGGAGCACGACTAGCCGGTCTCACTAGGTTTGTTCTCACAAAGTGAGAGATTAGTTGCAAACTGTTATAAATATTCGACCCGTTCATTTGTGGATGTGCTTTCAGTGCATGCAACTCAATAAGGATTAACATTTCTGACAGTTTCAAACTAGTCCTTGACTCCTGTGGAAACAGACCTGTCAAAAAATTAAATTGGTTTACAATTTCTGGACAGTCAACTCTGTCATTCAAAAGGGCGTGTAAAATTTTTAAACTATAACGAAAGTGTCTTCTGAACTGAAGAGAATCAACATGAAGGCTAAAATCGTTATAATTTTTTTGTACAGAGGCAATTGCATTTATGTAAACAACCCAAACCAAAACAATACTGAAGTTTAAAGCGAACATATGTGTTAAATAATTTAAATAGCATAGCATTATCACGAAAATCACGACCGTGTCTTATTACAAAGCCCAATGGCCTGAGATTTGAAGAAACTAAATGCTGAATATGGTTATTTTCTGGTTATAATAGGAAATATATCGAAATTTTTATTTAATAAAATTAGTATACAAACCACTTTGAAACAGAAAATTATAAAAAATATGAGTGATTAATTCGATTTAGATCAAGGAATTGAATTTTTGGTAATATTTTTAGCTTAGTAATCTACGCATGAATTTTGGCTCTTTATCTCTTGCATAATTATGGAATTTTTTATAAAAAACAATGTTAAATTTGTTCTTCAAAATTTGAACACTGTATCAAGAGAGTACTTTTGGAAAAAATATACACTCAGAGAAGTTTTTTAGTTGATAATCAAACAATGTTATGCAATGAAACAATTGGAAACATGTGGATGTGAAGGTTCTACACAAGCTGCTCCGAAATTATTACAACATAGAGCAAGAATAGATTCCTGACGACAACATATATAACAAATTTAGCTTAGTCAATAGATGCAGGGTGTCGAAAGTAAAAATTTTATTTTCAATATTTGTAAATAACTTTTTAAAATATCCAAATATTTACATATATTTTAGAAATCTGGGGTTTATGGAGGTGAGAAAAATTTGTTTCTAATTTTGACGTTACTAGTAGAGGGCGTCACGTATGGCTTCTTTTAAATGGCAGAACTTTTTTGCGGTTTAAAGTATACGTCTGACTATTGAAACAATCTCCTACTTTTTTTAAGTATTTTCAGCGGAGAAAACACTTTACCTGAAACCAAAACAGTTTTTACTCGTTGCGTTGAATATTTCAAATAGGATTATTTCAAAAACGGTTACTCCTAACGATTTCAACAAGGTATTACAATATACCTAACTTAATTATTGAACTGTTTATTTTAAAAAAACCATAAAATAGAATAGAAATTATTATTGTTATTAAAATTAAAATATAGTAGAATTAAACAAAATAATATAAAAAGTGACAATGCAGAACATATAAGTAGTTATTATAGTGTAAATTAAATAAATTAACATTCTTGAAAATAAAATATAGTTAAATTTCATTAAATATTGGGACATGATCTCATATTTATCAATAGTTCATAAACAAAAAAGGAGTTAAACCCAGATCAAAGTATATAGAAAGAAAAAGAAAAGATCATTTAATAATATCATACACATATCGACAGAAGTCAAGCGAAGATAATTAAAATATTAGCAATTTAAATAAATAAAAGGTATAAAATGTTGCGAAATGTCAAATAAATATCATAGACATGGACAAATGTCAAGTCTGAAGTTGGCTTCACAAGAGATATAACAATGTACATAAAAAGAGTAATATTGAAGAATATTTAATAATTAGATATAAGTAAAATTGTAATTACATAAAAAAATTTTGTAGTAGATTTAAGTAGTTCAGTGAAAACATAAAAAACAGTGCATCGAAAAACTAAATAAGATCATATGTATGAACCATAATATGTATGCAAATTTTACAACAAGGAATCAAGATATCAAATTGATAGAAAAATATTAAAGAAAACAAAAGTTTGTTGATTAGAGACGAAAGAATAAAAAGAAAAGCAGCGTGGGTTTTTGAAGAAAGGTCCTAGAAAAATAAGAAATTGAGCAAGAAAAAGTAAAGTAATAGTTCAAAGTAATACTTACGTCATAAGAAAAGTGTCGAGTAACAATATAAACAGAGATCCAGGTCCAAGCTAGGAATTTGGCAGTACCATATAGTGGGAAAACCAGCCATCAATATCAGCAGCCCAATCACAAGTTAAGAGGGATGTCTAGTAGAAGTCTTATAAAAAGAAAATTAACATCAGAAAGGTATTTTATGTGCACATAAATTCACAGAAATTTACGTAAATTCACAAAATAGACAGTCACAGACTCTACGAATTATTAAAATAATAAGTTACTTACCTTAGTATAGTTAATAATATTTACTTTTCTATTTAATATATTAAACTCGTTATTTAGTGGACCATCTGTCAAATAAAGTATGATTGGCAAATATAATACATCACCAGCAATGAACATCCATTAGAAGAATACCACTGAATCACGAAGTTTAAGAATTAAAAATATTAAAGATAGGCAACTTTTAATACGTAACTGCATTTAAAGAAATTTTATCTGTTACCTATAAATTATGTTCATAAAACTTTAAATAATTTTGAATAAGTAGTAAACTAATCTATTATGAAATAAAAATTGTCCATTTTGAATTGATATTTATTTGATGAAGTAAGGTACACTTGATGAGCGAACCGACTACCAGAGTCTATGTTATACAAGCAGCCAGGGTAATTGAATAAGAATAAAAAAAAATATATAAGATACAGGTTTGTAGTCCAATAAATACAATTTTCTTTTACACACAGAAGACATAAACACAAATCATTAAAGAAACACAAATACAATTCAAACATAAATATTATTTGGCGCCCAACAAAATTACATAACATAGCAATATATTTGGCTCTAAGGTACGAAGAATTCCTTAAAAGTAGTTTTTTAAATTTCGTCCAGTATTTCAAACACGAAGAGGTCTATGAAATTTTAGATTACGACATCTTAAGTTTATTGAACAAGGAGTTCAGTATTGCAAAAATCGCATTCTTCTGTCTTTTGTACTAGAACCGAATAGAAGATTACTACAAATGATTATTTAGCCTCTGCTTGAAGTATAGTGACTCTACTTTAGATTTTGTAGAACGCCCACCCTGTATGTACGTTAATAGTACAGTGCGCGAGTGATGTCCCCTGTATATTTATATTTTTGCTTATTAAATAATACCCAGTTCATAACTTAGTTATTAAGAATCTGTAGTATCAGCCTCAGATAAAATTAATGTTTAGTCAGCTTTTGCAATTCATATAAATTATAATACTTTAACCTTGCTAGTCAGTTATAACATATTCTTTGAGCCGTAATCTTGTACTTTCTTCAATAAAATATTTGTGCTATTAATCGGATTATTAATTTCATAAATAAAACTGGCGACGAGGATGGGATACAGTGTCGTTTGAACCTCTGAAAAAAAAGTTGAGTGATTCGAATAAACTTTTCAAAGTTGAAGACTCTGTGCCCGCGAAACAAAAAAGTGATAGACTGTCAATTAGTGCAAAGGTGACCACTAATCAGAAGCTGATCTTCGAAGACAAGAAATCACGGCCGAGGCTATTCTACCAACTGAAGAATTGTTGAGGAGAATATACGAGGCAACACAAAAGTAAGTCAAGCATTATTTCCTCTCTGAACCTTGTTGTAACTCAAAACCTATTCTCTCTGAAAAAATTCTTTTGAGAACAATAGGCTCGCTATTCATTGTGAATACGTAGGTTAAGAAAAATCTCATCAAATCAAATTCAACTCAGTCAAATCAATCTTAATTTTAAGTGTTAGTTAGAATCTAGTCACATACAGTTTTGGATCTTATTTTTACTTTTATTTTTCAAAAATTTCGAATATATCAAATTTAGTAAACTCTTTGAGTAATTTAAAAATTTCTAAATCAAATAAAATGGCTACAAGTAGAGAACCAAATGCTCCACAAGTGGATTATCAACTGTTGCGTTTATATATTGACAATATCCCTAAATACGATGGAAATCCTTTTGGATTAAATACATTTATTAGTTCATGTGACAATTTGATAAATAATTTCTTTCATGCAGACAGGGAAGCACTAAATTCGTTCATACATCAAGCTATTTTAGGAAAATTAGTAGGCAAAGCTCAAATGCTAGTAGGCTCTCGCATAGAAATTCAAAACTGGTTGCAAATAAGAGATATTTTAAGATTAAATTTTGGTGACCAAAGAGATATAAAATGCCTAGAACATGATCTATTAAATCTGAGAATTTCTAAAAATGAAAATTATCATAGTTTTGGTTTAAGATGTCAAGAATTGCGTAGTTTATTAATTAGTAAATTAATACATTCAAAAAAGACACACAGTGAAAAGGAATTTTATGCTAAGCATTATGAACAATTGGCATTAGATACATTTACTAGATCTTTAAATCCTATGTTACAATTTATGATTAGAGTCCAGCAAGTTGATACATTAGAAACAGCTATAAGCAAAATTCATGAAGAAGAAAATTTTTCTAATTATAGTAAATCTTTTCAAAATTCAAATATTGCAGGTAGATCAGATTACCAAAAACCAATATTACCATCACCACAAATTAAACAACCACAATATAATTTTATGCCACGACAAACTGTAGGTTATAGTCCAAATTTTTCTCAAATTCCAAATCAATTTAAAAATCAAAATTTCCAATCTCAAATGCAAAAACCAAATTTCCCGTCACAACCGATTAATATACAACCTAGACAAATGCCCCAACAAAAATTCCATACAAACAATAAAATTTTCGGAAAACCACCACCGACACAAAATGTTTTTAAACCTACGAATGTAACCCCTTCGTATAAACCCACACCAATGTCAACAACATCCAAGGCAACTGTACCAAGACCCTACAACCATTTCCAGTCTACAGGACCAAAAAATTGGATCTCTGAAGAATTACACAATGTGGAAGACATGACATCCCAAGAAGAATATTATCAAGACCAACAATTTGAAGAAATTAACCAATTTCCTTATGAAGAACATGATCAGTCAGTTCAAGAACAATATACCGAAGAAACTCCAGAGGAAGATATAAATTTTCCTATGGCTATGAATCAGAAGAACCCTACATAGAATATGAAGAAGATGAATCCTACCCTAACGAAATAAATGCCCTTAAACAAGCCTGTCCTTTACCTTATATTGTTATCCAAAATCCTCCCATGAAATTGTTAATCGACACCGGTTGCGCATCATCAATTATTCGTCCTTCTTTAATAGAAAAATATTATCCTTCTTGTATTTATTTTGATAAAACTGAATTAAAAACTTGTGTTGGAACAGCAAATGCACGTTGCAAAGCTGATATCCCAATTTTCGAAGAATTCAATTCTGATAAATTTATAACAGTTATTCTCCATGATTTTCATGAATATTACGATGGTCTAATAGGTTTTAATGATTTGCAAAATTTACAATTATCAATAAATTTTTCTGAACAATCTTTATGCAACCTTAATAAATCAATAAATATTCCAATTTATTATAGAAATCCAAATGATACTACTAAACGTTATTCAATAAATGCCCATGAAATTTTAATTAAAGAAATTCCCGTTGACGCTCCAGATGGTGACATTTACATTCCTCATCAATCAACACATGATCTTTTCATACCAGCTTCCATAAGTACATGCCATAATGGTTATGCTACTGTAGAAATTTACAATATGTCTGAAGAAGCCCAGTTCGCTGAATTCGAACAACCTCTTTCCGTTGAACCATTTTTAGAAAATTATGACTCTTTTGATTATAACATAAAATCTCCCATGGTAGAAAATAATAAAGGCAATATCGAAAATTTGCTTCGTCTAGATCATTTAAATTCAGAAGAGAAAAAAGCTCTTTTAAACGTATGTAATAAATTTCAGGATATATTTCTAAAACCAGGCGATCTTTTAACCTTTCATAATTCTGTCAAGCACGAAATTAGAACAAAAGACGAAAATCCTATATATACCAAATCCTATAGATTCCCACACGTTCATAAACAAGAAGTACATAATCAAATCACGAAAATGCTGCAAGAAAATATAGTGCGCCCAAGTATAAGTCCATGGTCCTCACCAATTTGGGTAGTCCCCAAGAAAAAAGATGCTTCTGGAATTCAAAAATGGCGACTCGTGGTTGACTATCGAAAACTAAATGACAAGACTATAGAAGACCGTTACCCCTTACCAAACATTACGGACATACTAGATAAACTAGGACGTTGTAACTATTTCACTACATTAGACTTAGCTAGTGGATTTCATCAAATTGAGGTACATCCAAATTCTGTAGAGAAAACCGCTTTTAGTGTTGAACAAGGTCATTACGAATTTTTAAGAATGCCTTTTGGTTTAAAGAATGCCCCTAGTACATTCCAAAGAGTTATGGATAATGTTTTGAAAGACTTGCAAAACAAAATTTGTTTAGTGTATATGGATGATGTAATTATTTTTTCGACCTCATTACAGGAACATATTCTAAATCTCCATAAAGTATTCGAAGCTTTTAGAACACATAACCTCAAAATTCAACTTGATAAATCTGAATTTTTGTCAAAATCTGTCGAATTTCTCGGACATGTTATCACTCCAAATGGTGTAAAACCTAATCCAAAAAAGATTGAAGTTATCAAAAATTTTCCGATACCACAAACACACCGCGACATCAAAAGCTTTTTAGGTCTTTTAGGTTATTATAGACGTTTCATTAAAAACTTTTCCAAAATTACTAAACCCTTTACTAAATGTCTCAAGAAAGGAGAAAAAGTAGTTCACACCCCCGAGTTCATTAACACATTTGAATATTGTAAAACACTTTTATGTAACGATCCAATATTAGCATTTCCCGACTTTGAAAAACAATTTACTATTACAACTGACGCCTCAAATTTCGCTATAGGCGCTGTGCTTAGTCAAGACGATCACCCAATCAGTTACGCATCAAGAACATTGAATCCGGCAGAAATAAATTATAGTACTATCGAAAAAGAATTGCTCGCGATCGTATGGGCATGTAAATATTTTCGACCTTACATTTTTGGTAGAAAATTTATTATTCAAACTGATCATAAGCCATTACAATGGTTATTTAATTTGAAAGAACCAAACAGTAGACTTGTTAGATGGCGACTCCGACTTGAAGAGTATGACTACGAAATTAAGTATAAAAAAGGTAAACAAAACACTAACGCAGACTGTCTATCTAGAATAAAAATTGACGCAAACCCAATTGATTTAAATACTAACCCCGGAGACAAAATTACAGACATAGACGATTTTATATCAGAAATAGGCGATCAAATTGGAGAAAGACTAATTGACACCCCAACAATTGAACAAATATTTGAAGAGATTGAAACAGACCAACCACCCCCACAAGTTCCACAAGATGACGTAGAAACACAACATACTGCAAATGAAAATCCTATACAAGAAATACCCTACACAGAAAATTGTTTTAACCAATACAATCACCAAATTATTATTCAGGAATCAAATAACACCATTATTAACTCATCAACATCCGAAAATCCATTTAAAACAAAAATCAGACATCTAGTAACTTTTAGAACGACAGCATCCGACGATGACGTTACTAAACTACTAAAATCTTTAATTTCTCCCAAATTCACTTACTGTTTATATTTCAAAACACCAGAGATAGAAAAGAAAATTATTCGCATTCTTCAACAAAATTTCACTAATTTAAAATTATGTATTTCTCGAAAACTACTTGAAGATGTAGAAGACAATGAGGAGCAAAATGAAAAACTTAAATATTATCATGAAGGTAAAACCAGTCATAGAGGCATCACCGAAGTTAAAACCTCACTTCTTAAACGATATTATTGGCCAAATTTAGTTAATGATGTTACAAACTATATCAATTCATGTAAAATATGTCAAAAAGCAAAATATGAAAGACATCCTCAACATATTAAATTTCAAATAACACCAACTCCCAAAAGACCATTTGAAATAATTCATATGGATTTGTTTTTCGCAGAATCAAAAATATTCTTAACAATACTAGATCCTTTCTCAAAATTAGGTCAAGCATATAATATTAAAACAAAAAATTCAATCGATACTTACGAAGCTTTATTAACTTTTATTTCTCACTATGGTATTCCGAATAAAATAATAACAGATAACGGCAAAGAATTTAACAATAACCTTTTTAAAGAATTTTGTAATTTACATCAAATTGATTTTCATATCACTACACCAAAAAATTCAAATTCCAATGCACCTGTAGAACGTTTTCATTCTACACTTTTAGACTTAATACGTTGTACTAAATTAGAATATCCTAATAAAGATCTGACTCAGATTATGAAGTTAGCAATTATAGGTTATAATAATGCCATTCATTCAGTCACAAAATTAACACCATTTGAAATTGTATTTGTTAACGGAAGAAAAATTCCATTCGATATTAATGAAACTGAAATTTTAAATGACTACATCGGTGAACAAAAAGATATTTCTAAAAAACTATATAACAATCTAGAACAACAAATTTCTATCAATAAAGACAAAACAATCTCTAAACTAAACGAAAAACGTGACGAACCAGTAAAATGCCAGACTGACGATACTGTTTATCTAAAGACAAAAGACAAATTTACCTCAAAAACTAAGCCTATATTCAAAGAAACACAAATCGTTGCTGACAAAGACCATTTAGCGACAACAAAATTAGGAACTTATCATAAAAATCTAATCAAAAAACCTAGAAAGAAACTAAAAGATTCTTCTCCGTCACAGGTTCCAGACGAAGATGACTTTGAAGACTATATTACTGCTTACCGTATTCAACCTATCCCTGAGACTGAACCAGGCGAACAGCCCCACGTTCCAGACAATAACGAACCCCATCTTACCCATCCAACTAGGACCGGTGAAACAAATTAAATCGACCCATAAATTTGTATATCAAATAGACATCTCATTACTTTCAGATTATTTGATAAAATCATATCAGTCCTTTGAAAACCTTAAGCAAACAACCAACGATGAATCTTTTTCTCAAGTGAATTATACATTAAGTAAAGTTGCTCAAAAATTAGATCCTTTAATGCTAAGTAAAAATAGTAAAAGAGGTTTAATAGATGGCATAGGCAAAATATCCAAATATCTCTTCGGAACTCTAACAGAAGATGATAAATCAGAAATAATGAATCAGTTAAAAACTTTAAATAAAAACGAACATAATATTGCAACTCAAATAGATTTGCAACTATCCGTTTTACAACCACTTTTGAAAACTTTTAACGAAACAATTTCAACTTTGTATACTAACCAAAATAAAATTGCAACTGACATAAAAAACTTAAGAGATGACTTTCGATTGGAAAATATTAGGTTTGTTGGACAACAAATTATTAATAATTGCAACACTCTTTTAACCCTTATTGACGAAATATATATTGCAATTTCGTTTTCCGCATTAAGAACAGTTTATAATCCTACTATAACTTTTAATGAAGTAAAATTTATGAAAAATACACTTTTCCGACTCTACGATAAGTCTGAGTTACTAAATCTAGAAAGCGACCTTTCATATTTTAAATTAATGCATCAAGACGTTTTCTTTAAATATCCAAAATTTAATTTTGTAATTACTTTACCATTGTTCTCGAATGAAAATATATTCCTATATAAACTTTATCCAATTCCACAAAACAACCATACCTTAATTCCTCCCAAACCTTTAATAATGCTTGGCGAAGGAAATCAAAAATATCTTGAAAAAGAGTGTCCGTTGGTAGAACAGTATTACATATGCAACGAAAAGCCAGATCCTGTCCAAGAAGACTGCATTGCCACAACTATCCAAGGTCGACAACCCTCTAATTGCGAATTCAGAAAAATCAGCATCACACAAACCATAACAACACAAGTTGCCTTAAATCAAATACTTCTGATTCCTCAAAAAGATGTCAATATCAGATTCCGATGTGATACTAATGGAGCTGAGAGGAGAAGTTCTCCAACGCTGATCACTATTACCACTCCATGCCAAATTTGGATTAATGAGGAGTTGTTTCTGTTATCTGCCGATCCAACAACAAATGTAGGAACAGGGATCCTACTACCACCCTTGCCTAATGAAATCGATGTCTCAAATAACACATCACATAATCTAAAATTGAATGCAATCCATTTTGAAGATATCAATAGAATCATTGAATCCAGCCATCACATGTCATCAATTGACCATATCGAGCCACTTCCTGAGAATCAATCCAATTCATTATGGATTGTCTTAACCATTATCATCATCATTACCTGCCTTCTGTCCATCTGTATATGCTGTCAGAAGAAGATCCAGTCCATTATTCTGAGGATTCCTGAGAGAAGAAGAAATTCCCAGAATCCTGTCGAAGACGTCCCAGCGGTACCATTAGGTCCCTATGGTCCGTTCTAAATGGGGAGGAGTGATGTCCCCTGTATATTTATATTTTTGCTTATTAAATAATACCCAGTTCATAACTTAGTTATTAAGAATCTGTAGTATCAGCCTCAGATAAAATTAATGTTTAGTCAGCTTTTGCAATTCATATAAATTATAATACTTTAACCTTGCTAGTCAGTTATAACATATTCTTTGAGCCGTAATCTTGTACTTTCTTCAATAAAATATTTGTGCTATTAATCGGATTATTAATTTCATAAATAAAACTCGCGGAGTGAACGATGGAGGGGTCAGACTAGGTGGTGTGATGAAGCGGGTACAGTGTTGCCAGGTCTAGTGAAATTTCACTAGATCTAGTGATTTAGTGAAAACTTTTATAAAAATGCTTATTTCTAATAATTTTTTGTTGCCATCTAGCAGATCTAGTGGTAACTATTTAATACAATACTGCAGTTTATAGGAGTCGTTATTATTGATTAGTCAAGAGCTTGTTGCCGGTATTGCCCTCTAGCGGTAAGTGAGCATGCAAAGATTACTTTACTTAGTTGTAATTGATGACACATGAGGGCGACACATACATGGAAATAAACGAAATAAAGGATGCCAAATATGGAGGTATGTGATATTACACACATAAGAAAATCGGAACTGGCAACAACTGCATTTACTGATGCGGACGATACGATTAATCGTTAACAAAATCAATAAGTACTCGTCTTTTTTAATAAATGTTGTGATTATATGCAAGTACTACAAGTTACTAGGTTAAAAGTACTTATAGATATTTATTTCTTTATTTTCCGTTATTTCTAAGAATTAATTTAACAATTATAAAATTTTCTGAGGAATATTTATTACACTGTTAATTTTATTATATTATTTTATTCAACAAAGATAATTTTAAAATCTCCACTCCTTTTAATTTCAAATCTATTGAAATTTTACTCTAGTCTAGTAACTTTTTGAAGCTACATCTGACAACTTTTAAGATTTTGACCTGGCAACACTGAGCGGGGACTCGGCAGTCGTCGCTTAGCTAAGTAAGAGCGCGGCTGGACATTTTATTTTTCTTCGTTATATTAGGCTAGCTGACTGTATTAACTATTAGTGTTATCATACCTATACCAGATAGTCTGTGATATACAGGCTGTATTACATAAGAGGGCCACTCCCATGTATCTCGCTTAACATGCGAGACACGTCAAAAATCTTTAATTGTTTTTTGTTGCATGTTTGGAGGCCTTTATGCTCGTTAACAAATTTGAGATCCATGGCCAACTTTATGAGTAATAACAAAAAGACCTGTATAGTGCCCAATTCTTTAAGGCTGTCTAACTTTTTTATTTTAAGAGATAGAGAAAACTTATTGGTAATAAATTTTTATTGCAAAATTCATACCTTCCACCTGATATAAACAGATTTTTCAAATATCGTATGTGGTTCGCTGCGCCCTCTAGGCGGATAAAAAATTTCTTTATTGAAACAGGCTATGGCCACAAAAAATTGCCTGTATTTTCGTCTTTCATGCAATATACTACATGTTGCCCTTATCTTTCGTATTTATTACATTTTTTTTTTCAATTTTAGTTAAAAAAAATGTACCTAAATATTTTCGTGTTGCTCAAGATAATGTAGAATCTGTTTGAAAGACGCCAACTGCAAAAAAATAATAAACAGAATGTACTTTTTTATGCAAAATACAGATTTTCTTATAATATTATTTTATTGGTTTCCACATTAGAAGTAATTGGGTCTTTAAAATCATTTTGACACAGACAATGTAATAAAATAATATTATAAGAAAATCTGTATTTTGCATAAAAAAAGTACATTATATTTATTATTTTTTTTTGCTATTGGCGTCTTTAAAACAGGTTCTATCTTGAGCAACACGAAAATATTTAGGTACATTTTTTTTAACTAAAATTGAAAAAAATATTATAAATACGAAAGATAAGGGCAGCATGTAGTATATTGGATGAAAGACGAAAAAACAGGCAATTTTTTGTGGCCATAGCCTGCTTCAATAAAAAAATTTGTTATCCGCCTAGAGTGCGCAGCAAACCACATACGATATTTCAAAAATCTGTTTATATCAGGTGGAAGGTATCAATTTTGCAATAAAAATTTATTGCCAATAAGTTTTCTCTATCTCTTAAAATAAAAAAGTTAGACAGCCTTAAAGTTTGGGCACTTTACAGGCTTTTTTTGTTATTACTCATAAAATTGGCCATGGATCTCAAATTTGTTTTTACGAGCATAAAGGCCTCCAAAAATGCAACAAAAAACAATTAAAGATTTTTGACGTGTCTCGCATATTAAGCGAGATAGATGGGAGTGGCCCTCTTATGTGATACAGCCTGTATATGTATATATATCTAAGTTGTTTTTTTGCTACGTATCCTGGTTATAAGTTATTTCGTCACTGAACGAAAACTTGTATTTCTATTGTGGAAATAAATAGATGGAATAGTGTTTCTTTTATGTTAACAAAAGCAAGTGTTTTTGTCTTCTGCGATACCTTAAGTAAGGTGCTGGCGTATTATAATTTTAAGGAACTACAAAAGAAATGAAAGTTACTACAAACTATTTTTCAGCCTACATTTAAAGACTAGTGACTCTACATTAGATTTCGAGAAATTACAAACAACATGAAAGTTACTATCAACAACTAAAACTACGGTAAATTTAGTCAAAGTCCGGCAAAATTATATATATATTTTTTTCAAAATTGTCACCTCTGTACCAGTAAGCAAACCGAGGTGATGGAAAAAGTTACTATTTAGTATACTTATTTAAAATAGGAATGGTTTCATATATTTTACACACGATAATATATTGCAAATATTAAATATAGCTATAACTTTTTCCGTTGCTACTACAAATTAACTTTTTTTTTACTACAAGTGTAGTGTCTTTAGTGCTGTAAAGTCGGGGAATTAGTTTTTTTTAAGGTCATATAACTTTTTCTTGAAATTACTACAAACAAAAAATGTTGCTACAACCAACTACAAACCATAATCTATAAGGATCTCAAAGAAAAAAAAAATAATTTTTAAATGTCGGATGCCAGGTTCACATACCCACATAATATTAAGTTACAAAATGCACCTAATTGGAATTTTTAATATAAACATTTAGTCTAAGATCCCACTATAAAACGACCTTCACCGAGCTGGTTAGTGGATGAAAAGTATTTTATATCCAATTAAATATGTCAATAAATATATTGCAAATGGTTGTCTAAAAAAATTCAGTCCAGAATATGATTAATTAACAATTAAAAATTATTATTTTTTTAAACATTTCACTGGTTTGGTTAATAGACAAATTCCATACCAATCGAAAGTATGAAGCCCATAGAATATGCAAACGTTAGGTTGACTATTTTTTCCCCGTCACAACTCTTGGGTAGGCAGGTATAAGCAGATAAATCGATACTAGTAACTTGCACCGGTGTGGTTAATAAATTAAAGTTAAGAAATAAAGATTATTTCATTACCAACACGGTGGTATAGGGTTGTCTGCGAAAAATCAGTCCTGAATTCCGGTTGTCGAGTTTTAAAAAGTCAAATATTCCCCAGCGAACCATTCCATGCTATAGAAGAGTACATAGCATTGCAGCTGTGTGTAGTTCGTCCATACCTAAAACGAAGACGATCCGTTTATCAATTTCTCCAAAAAATCGAATAAAGTCAGGGGGCGACGGTATTATTATTAATCTCTCCCTAGGAACCCCTAACGCGAAGACGGACTAATTTTTTCGATTCCGCGTCTCAAAGAGTACGTGCCTTTAAAATTTCGATTGGATCGGTTGGGGGGCGGCCTCGGGGGCGGTATCCCGTTTTTTAAAAAATTTTCGGTACATTGCCGGATGCGCCCCCGCCCTATAGCGAAGTATACGTACATAAAATTTGAAGTCGATCGGATTCGATTTGTGGCCGTGAGATGTGCGGAAATTTTTTTTACGCCTAACGACGAACATGAGGCTAGGTAAACGGCGGCTGTGGGACGGGATCTTAGGTTTCCCGAATTCATAACTGAGGGGTGGAGTCTCGAAGTCACCAGTTCGAGAAATCGACCTTTTCTGTTTCATTTCGAATACATATTCGAATGTTTTTTATGAAAATATGAAAAAATGCTTCTATAGAATTTTTTGTACAACAACGGTTTTCGAGTTGGGCGGCAAAATACCACCGCCCCCGGACTTTATTAAATTTTTTGGAGAAACGGATAAACGGATTGTCTTCATTTTCGGTATAGACTATTATTACCTGGTAGTGACTTAAAATGGTATTATGACGTTCTTGCCGCCCCTCTGGGAGCGACCCTTGACAACACGAAATTTGTCTAAAATCATTGAAATTTTTTTGTGGCTTTTTCTCCACCTTACCTATCGAAAAGTTTAATAAATTTTTTTGATTATATGTATCATTTCCTTAAAAAAAAATTAAACGTAATTCGGGGCGGCAAATGGATTATTAGAAAATTTTATTTGTTACGGGTTTTCGATCTTGACATATTATTAGTAGGGTCGAAAATGTTTGTTTTATTGTCATTGAAGAGCGTTAGGGGTTCCTATGGGCAGATTAATAATAATAGGTACCGCCGCCCCCGGACTTTATTTGATTTTTTGGAGAAACGGATAAACGGATTGTCTTCGTTTTCGGTATGGACGAACTACACACAGCTGAAATGCTGTGTACTCTTCTATGGCATGGAATGGTTCGCTGGGGAATATTTGACTTTTTAAAACTTGACAACCGGAATTCAGGACTGATTTTTCGCAGACAACCCTATACCACCGTGTTGGTAATGAAATAATGTTTATTTTAATTTAACTTTAATTTATTAGCCACACCGGTGCAAGTTACTAGTATCGATTTACCTGTTTATACCTGCCTGCCCAAGAGTTGTGACGGGAAAAAAATAGTCAACCTAACGTTTGCATATTCTATGGCCTTCATACTTTTGATTGGTATGGAATTTGTCTATTAACCAAACCAGTGAAATGTTTAAAAAAAATAATTTTAAATTGTTAATTCTGGATATTCTGGACTGAAATTTTTTAGACAGTCCATTTGCAATGTGTTTATTGACACATTTAATTGGATATAAAATACTTTTCATCCATTAACCAGCTCGATGAAGGTCGTTTTATAGTGGGATCCTATACTAATTCCAATTAACTTTCGGGTGCAATTGGAATTATATAATTCATCATTCATCTGGTTTCGCAGTTCGTCTTTAGCCGGAGGAAGACGAACTGCCCCCAGCAGGAAAATAGACATATCTATAAAAATATTCAGACGTCAGCGCTTCCCGGTCATCATCGTTCGTAGGTCGCTGCGCGATTTCCAACGGTGTCAAAGCCCACATCCAATTTCAGTGGCCAGCAGGAGCAATAACACTCAAGCCCAACCTGTGACGGCAGCGCCTCTTCAGCAACTGCCGCCGCCACCGCTGCCGCACCTTTTATTAGCGGACGTTATATGGCAGTTAGTCGAACAAAGAAAAAATCTCATTTCGGAGAAGGAGCCGCCTGCCAGCGGTGATGACGACTGCAGATAAAAGAAAAGTTTCACGTATATGATGGCACGACAATGGTCGGGTAATAAGAGGAGCAACAATGGGACGCAATATACCGTCGGGAAAGCCAATTGTCTGATACTTAAGTAGGTAGATAAAGGAAAAATAATATATGAAATATTGCCGCTTCAAGCTGTGCCGCCAACAATTACAGAATTAAATAAATCGGCTACTTCGGATTCTCGCCCCGTTGCACTTTTATCTCGGGTTCGCCTTCGCATATACAGGGAAGATAGAAGAATCTTGTCCAGAGATTTATCCTATATCTCTGTCCATACATTCAGAAAATATTCTAAAATTATTTTAAGCTTATTTTTATGGATAGCTTGTGTCAATTAGAAGCTAACCATATCAAATTTAAATAAACTGTAAGATACTTGATTGGATATTGTCTGAAGCTATTTATTTGTGGCATAATTTTACTTTTTCTTTAGTTTTATTGGGTTTTTGCCACACTTCTGAAAAAATAAAGATTAATTAAATAAGCCCTTGCGTCAAAGAGTTCAGTCAATGGTAATTTTTGAAACTAAATTTGCCTAACCAAAAAATCTCACACTGGAAAAAGCAAATAAGTAAAAAATAACAAAAATCACATCATTATCGCGCACTTCCGTATTATTGACGTTTCGAAAGATAAGATAAGTTGTTATTTCTTTTAGCACATTCTTTATTTTGTTAACATTAACCACTTGGCTGACACATTTTTCCCTGACATACTTCACAAAAAATCTTCATCTTGTAGTAAATGCCAGACGTAAAGCACAGTACCGTAAAACCTATATCTTCATTTGGTCTGGACTTAAAATCAGAAAACATCTCGGAGTATGAGTTTTGGAATCGGTAATTCTTATAACAATAATTGAATCTTTGTCTTCTATATCATCGATCATTATATTTTATCTTTAGTTGCTCATCTCTTCTCAAAGTTTCACAAACACCAATTATAAAATGACCTGAAAAGTTGTCCAAAAAATCGATTGATTTATATTAATTTGAATTACTTTTCCTAGCAAAAATCTATTGTCAGGTGCTTCTTGTAAAAATCTCTCAATTTCTTCTTTCCTTAGAATTTTGGACTCTTTCGGACGGTTCCAATTGATTTGCTTTTGAAATATTAGTTTGTCTAATATTTACATTTTCATTGGCATTCGGTGTACTTTTTAACATGGAATATACTGACCATACCCTCGAAGGGTAAATTTTATGTTCGAAATATGCCAGTAAGACGTGTTCAGCGGAAGACCACAGACTCCTGTGGTCTTCCGTTGAACACGTCTTTTCCGGACACCTTGTAATACTTTTTCAAACAACTAATTTTTACTGTTTATTAGGTTGTTATCGTTATGATAGTCACCGCGCCTAAACCGTCTCGATTCAAACAGGGTTCAATCGATTTCAAATATAAATTAAATTATTGTACATAACACAATTGACTTATTTTATTACAGTTTTCGAAAATATGTTGTTTGTATCTCAACGTGCAATACTCTTGCGTTCTTGAATGGATATTTTGCCTTGTTCAGCTCGGCGAAATAAATAAATTCTTTATATATATATAAAATAACTATTTTCAGTTAATGTTCACTTAAATATTACTCCTTATGTTTGCAAGATTTCTTGCCATATCAATATTTCTTATCTTGCCTGTCAAGGCTTTCTTGGTCTTGTTTTGCGAGAGTAAGACAATATAAAGAAAAGGCAAAACAAGGTGCCAACACTTGTCTGCACCCGAGTTCACTTCTTCAGTGTGCTAACGGTGTTGCCTGTTACTACTTTTTGTAGGGAGAGCTTTATGGAATTAATGACGTGTAATAATAATAATATCTCTACCCCTCATTCTAATCACAGGGATTAGCCCAGAAGTCGGAGACTTGTGCAGGAGAGGGGGCCCATATTATTGTCACGGATTTCCCAATCCGAATTTTACTATTGCCAGAAAAAAAACAATCCGTTAATTAACTACTTCTTTATTAACTATACTCAGTACACTACTGAACACTAATTAGAACTCAACTAAACACTTATTTAATTAATCGCTATCTAAATCGCTTTGATCTCTCTAACTAAACACTTCAATTCAACACTGTAACACAAGACTTATACAAGACTAACTTAATCGGCCGTTTATTTTTCTTTTATAGACCCAACGAATATTCCAGGTATATTCTAGCATCTCTAGATCTATTTTCTAGCATCTCTCGAACGCTTCTCGTCGTTTCTCAAATTTTCTAGTCCCGTCTCGATCCACGGCTTTTTGTTTGTTTAACAGAATCATGTAGGGGCGATCGGGGCAATCTTAGTAATTCGCGGTACCACAGTCGTCGATTTGGGTGTGAGTGGGGCAAATTCCGTGACATTATTATTAAGCAGGCCGCATTTGCGCCCAGGAACGACTTACGTTGGTAGGCTCTAACCACTATTCAGTGCAGGAATGAGGGAAACCTGGAAAACCTCATTAATTAGGGGGGTAGTCAAATATCAACCGGTATCAATCTCTCACATTGACCCAAGCCAACATTCTTTCACCCTACCATACCCGCAGAGAGGGCGCCAAACCTCTCCACGAATATAGCTTATATACGGTCTACCGGCAGCTGGGCTCGAACCAACACCGATCTAGTCACCTCGATTCAAGTACTGACGCCTTAAACCGCGCGACCACTGACCGACCTAAAATATAAAAATATAAAAATAGATTACGTAACATACATTATTTTAAAGTAAAAGTATTTGTTACTATTTTTTAAGCACTATGTTAGCGCTTTGAATATCAATGCCAATGACCCTGACAGTCACTTATACTTATTTTAATTTTCAGTTTATTACAAATTTACAAGATATTTGAATACTGTAGGTAATTTTGCGACTTTTGAGAGTCTTTACTGACATCAAAATCTAATGCATGTAGAACAGTGTTGTGCTTTATTAAGTAGTGTTTAGTTAAGTGTCTCATATGTAAATATACACGGTTTGTCACAAAAGTAATACATCACATTTTTTCTTGGCGCGACTATACATCGCAAAACGTTCGGAGCGGTAGGGATAGGGTAAGGGGAGCTGAAGCTTTCAGTGGTTCTGCGAATTGTCTCCGTGCCCTCGCAAGGTCAGGAAATGCCAATTTCTGAACCTCTGTTTAGTGGTCGCGTCGTACTTAGAATGGAGAAAACTTTAAGCCGAAGATACGCAATCGAGTTCTACGTGATACCTGAACAGGACGGCACTGGAAACTTTCGGGATGCTTCAGCAAGCCTTCGGGGACGACTGCCTGTCCATATATCAATCCAACAGGTGGCACAAGATCTTCAAAGTAGGCCACTCGATTCAAGGTTTTAGCACAAATTTGGCGCAAACCTTGCGCATCAGCAAATTTTCGCGTATCGCATTTCCAATAACACTATTTTGAAGAAAACGAACTTAGGAAATAAATAGATCACATAGACCAACATACAATTCACATAGTTTATGAAGAATTTATGAATTTAGGTCGAAGAACATATAAAGTTTTAGTTAATTAAGTAGTTACAGTTAGCGTTCTGATTCCCATTACATAATAATTTTATGTTCAATCTTAATTCAATCAATCATCTGTTCAATCCATAAAACTAATAATTTTCATATACAACGTTCAAAGTTCATATCTGATGTTATTATGGTATTAGGAACAACTTTTTCCTATAACATTTTTAATTTCTTCTTAGATTCTTCTTTATTCTAGATACAATTTTATATTTATATTTGTTTTTAATGACCTGTATTTTTCAACGCCATTTTCACAGTTACTATGCATATTTCAAGACAAGCAAAACTTTTTTGAATGAATAACTTTTTTCGGAAAAATGTGAAATAAAAGTTGAAAGGTATAGGTCACTACTTATTTTTTGTAGAATTCTGAACTATGTAATTTTATTTGCAAAGCTAGCGTTTCATCATTATACTTCAGACTACCAAGTCGTGTAGGCATCCATTAAGTTGCAAGTGATTTAAAGTTGTAACTGGTAGGCGTCTTTTAACGAACTTGCCAAATACTCTCGTAGAAATAATTTATAAATGCCGTAAAATCCATCAGAATACAAATACCGCCCAAAAAGCTGTAAAATGAATATTTAGCTTTAGCGCCAGAATTGCTGAAGGTGTGACGAAATTTCAAGGTTTGTCAAAAACAGGTGCGAGGAATCTGGATCATTGCCACTACGCAATATCCTAGTCTGTTGTAATATTTTTAAATACGTAGGTACTAGTTACTACCTGTTCAACAACTTGTATTAGATAAATCAAAAACATTGCTTTTATAGAGCTATCCATTTTTCATATTCACACACACACACATATATATATATATATATATATATATATATATATATATATATATATATATATATATATATATATATATACTTGGAAATATAATATAATCTGTTTTTTTAATGGAACAACCTATTTTAAACGTAAGTTAGTTTATGTTTTAATAATACATACATTCATACCTCGACTTATTACAAAGATATGGAAATTTTATTTGAGCTCCCTTACCATAACTCATTCTTAATATGTACCTATAGATTAAGGACAATTATTATTGCTTGGACAGCAAAATAAATGAAAAACACATTGAAATTTCTTTTTCGACTAAAGGACATGCAAAAATACAACAATACAACAAACACTGGTTTTAATGCCAAACACCTGTGAGTTACTGAGCTTTAAGACGGATACATAACATTTGCCAAGCTAATTAATTTTTTGACGTGAGTAATTAGATGGATTACATAAACTATGAAAGAACTTGACGTTATTTACTGTTTTTAAGACCAATAGGTGCACTTCTAGTTGTTTAAATTTCATATAAAAAATATCTAATATACACAAGTGTCAAGTGATTTCGTTCAAAGTTGGCACGCAATTTTAATTATTAATAGTCCACAAAAGGATGACAATAGGTTTATTGCATGCAGGGACGTATGTAGTAGTTTTTTTATATCCTTACAGTTTCAGAGAAAAAAGTTATTGAAGCTATAGTATTTTCAACTTTCACATCGCTGGGCTACTGTAATCTCTGTAGCGCAATCGCAATGCAGGCGACGTTTTTACGATAGTGTTTACATTAGTGTTCCAAGTGTCAAAAAAGGCATATACGTATAGCAATTCGGAGTTGATGGATATCGTTTTAACTTATTGTGAAGACAAAATGCTGTAGCAGTTAAGCGTCTGTACGCAGAACGATTTCCCGCTAGACATGTAACAATAATGCAGCTTCTTTTATCGCGATAGTGCGATGCGGACGTGAGATGGGAAATTTGCAACTGAATCGTGGAAAAAATAGAAGTTCAGGGCGTATTGCAGTAGCCGAGGAACATATTTTAGAGAGTTAAAGATAATCTACCCGGCAAATCGCTCAACAAGTACAAGGAATGCCCCAATCAGCAGTGTATCGTATCATACACAAGGCTCAATTATATCCGTACCATGTACAACGTGTCGCATTGATACCAAGGTAGTATTCCTTACAAATTCTGAATCTTAATGATTGCTGCAATAAAATACTCAGATTAAGCTATTTTTACAAATGGGTTGTATAACATTTATTACAATCATGTTTGGGATTTTAAAAATCCGCTCGTTATTCAATGGGATCATTTCCAACACTGCTTTTCCTTAAATGTTTGGGCAGGCATTATCGATTTTCAGTAACTCAGTAACTGCAGTTCAGTAACTTCAGGAACACTAGTATTTTTTAAAAATTCTGCGGACGATCCAGAGCACCTACTAGTTGAAGGCATATTAGGCCAATATTTGTTTTTGCTATTTATTTATAGCCTTCAGCAATAGTGGTGGTTGATTTCCCACCACAATGGCGTTACTAGCAAAGTTTTATCTAAATCCTGAAAATCATGTATTGTCATGTTACATAACTCTACGACAATCTAAACATGTCAAAAATCAGTGCCTTAATTTAAAAAATAATGTAGGTACATTTTATTTTACATTTATTTGAAGATGCCAACTTACCTTGATCATTCAAAATATTTCATCGGTAGCGTCATTGAGAAAAGTGTCAATTTCTTCTCTAGTCAATATTTTTGACCTCTTTGGTTTGTATTCATCTGTTCTTTTTAAGAATTAATCTTGAATATTTGCTAATGTCGATGTTATAATGTAAATGTACCGTTGCCTTTAACATGGAATAATACGGCCACAAATAGACGGATTACAGTTCTCACATTTTTTAAAAAAATATGCTAGGAGCACATTTTCAGTGTAGTGTTTGACGTTTTTAAAGGAACACCATTTAACAAAATCATCATAAGTTTTGTTAACTGGCTTCGTTTGGCTTCCTCCACCACTTTTTTCAGGAGGCGTAATTACTTGGAATGTCTTCTGTACTACTATTACTATTGAAATTCATATTTTACTAATTATATATGAAAAAATCTGTCACTTTGCTAGAGTTATTTCACGTACATGAAAACCGCGTTATTGCTAGACATCCGTTACAACTGTTAATTCGGCTATAACAAAACTACTTGATATTAATTATAGAAACACTTGTTTAAATATGGACAATTCGAAACATCAGCAAAATTTTCTATTTCAATTTTTAGTTGCAGTATTAACCACAACATTAAAGAATGCGAATGGTGGTGATTTTTTCTCGTTCTCCCAAAGACTGTTTCCTACAAAACTATATCACATTTGATTGCTTTTTCCAAGCATTTGCCTTAGTATATCTAATGGACTCTTCCCGTATTCGTCCGGTGCAGAGATCAACCCCGAGATATGCACTTAATCCATTACAATCAGGTTTGATGTCGCGTACTTTGAACTTTTCAGTGCCGATAAGAGGTGCGCTTTGTCCCACTTGTAGCGGAGACCTTTGTAATTTTCTGCAATCTCAAAATTACACTTACGGAGCGGCTGCCGTGCGGTTTACTGAGGAGGTTTTTTATGGGGCTAGAAAGAAGCCGGGAATTTATGGTAACTAGGCAAATGTAATTAATTAGACATTCAAGTATCGAAGCCTTTTAACATTTTTAGAATTACTCTTGGCGGAAACAAGTAGTGAATACCTAATCTTGTCAGGATGCTCGCCTGTCTCTTTTAACATATAACACAATTTGCACCGGTAGGTATGCTTTAAAGCGAAGCAAATATATTTCAGGCGTCATTTTCTTCGTGCAATTGGCGAATTTAGTCAGTTAAAAAATAGGCTTATTGTGTGAACTGATGCAACTATGCCACTAAAATACTACTCAAATGCAAATAAAGTGGTTTTCAGCAGAAAATTTTGCTGACTGTTCTCAAGTTTTGGAATTGAAGTAATTATTGAGTTGAGGTTCAATATTATCGAAAACATTGAATGAAATGAATGAATCAAAATACTATATCAAAATAGCACTAATTTTTCTATAGGGTGTCCTGAATTGCAGGGACTAAACTATATCAGATGCTTGAACTCTTTTAAATAAGAAACCAAGTTCATATAAATACAGGTCGAGAAATACTTAGTTTTTGAGATATAAGGTGTCAGAAATTTTGAAATAAAATAGTTTTCTTAAATAATGACCTGAGATGAGATAAAAATTTCAAAATTGGAAACAATATTTTTGACTTCATACTACTGTTTTGGAAAAAATCTTGAAAAAAATTTGTATAATTACTTTATCATTTTATTTATTAATTATATTATTATATAAAATTACTATATTATTATTATTAAACCTAAACTACTTTAATACTAATTAACATAAACATTCCAAATCTAAATTTCTTTTCTTGAAATATTATAATCATTCCTGCTAGGAAAAGAAGTAAAATCAGAATACTATTATTTTAAATTTAGGATTATTTTATAAAGCCCGTCCTGTGCTACACTACTTCTGTTTTAAATATTTTGAGCAAAAGTTTATATAGCTGTGTGCTATAGCTAATAGCTATGTTTTATTTACATTTTTTACTTAAATTTTCTTGATGTTTGACTATTTAAAATTGACTCAACGTGTATAGAAACAAGAGAGTCTACCTAATTATTAATATTGTCACATTTGTAAGCCATCAGGAATGTCAAAATCTTACCTGCTTTCGTATTGGTAGTAGGAGTTCAAAGTTGTTGGTGTTTTCTGTATTTAAAATAAGAAAAAATCAAGTGCTAATTGCAATATTATTACTTCTTGCACTAGAAAATAGCTTTCTAGGTTTTGAAAAACCTACGTTGACAATGAATAACCAAGACAACAATAACATGAGAGTTTTTCTGCTGTAATATACAGGGTATCAGGAATATGAGTGACGTAATTTTAAGGGCTTATATGTACAATAATATGTGACTAAAAATAATAAAAAATCTTATGAAAAAAATGTCTAAAATGAATTATTTGTCTACAAATTCATTTCAAAAATAAAAATACGACTGTAATAATATGTTACGAAACCACAAACTAAGGTACCATTAAGATTAAGTATAAGCACCTGTAACGTAATTTATTCATAATTTGATTTTTGGATTAGTATTAATGAAGTAGACAATTGAAGCTTCCAAGAAACTCGTTAAAACTGTAACGTACTGTAACGTTCAACAACGTTGCAGTGTCAGGCTGCTGGTGATAACCTAAAAGTAATATTAGTCATATGTGCATAGCTAGTACGATTCATTTTTGTCTAATTTTTCTTTGATGTTTGTGAGTGTACATAAACAAAAATGGAACAATTTATAGTAACCATAACCAGCTACATCGCATGTTAATTTACGGAGAATCTAGGCAAAACTCTCTGGCTACGAGACATTTGTACAGTAAACGCTTCTTGCAAGAAACAAAAGTCATTTTAAACACTTGTAACTATTATTCTGTCTTGTGAAACGAACTGTAAGAAAACCATTCACAGTAAGTACATGTGTTTAAGTGTACCTATTTGTAATTATTATGCGTAAAACATAACAATCCTAAGTTAGTATGTGGGCGACGTTGTCATATATTCAAGACCTGTTTGCTGCCATAATTATGTTACCGTTGGTCAGAGGAAAAAAAATTGTTAAGTCAAACATGTTTTGTTTAGTACAACTTATCATATGGCAAAATTAAGGCACTCATATTCCGGACGCCCTGTATATTGGTATTTGATGCTATTTTTAATTGAAATTTATTTTATTATATATTTTTTAAAAGTGTTAAATAGGTATAGTAAAACCATAATGTTTTAAAAAATTAGTTAGTATAGTAAAACCAATCAACCTCAGAAAAACTTGCAACACCAGCAAAGTCGTCCAGGGTTGTATTGGTGGTCAATTTGTCATTAATAATTTGAAATTTAACTTCACTAAATACTGACTTTTTCTATTACAAATATTCGGTAGAAATTGTGTTGTATGCAAGAAATTGTTAAAATAAAACTATCACCTTTTCTTGGTGTACACATTTTTTAAGTTACTCGAAATGGTTGACAACCAAATTCATATTTTATTTAAATCCTACTTCATCTGAACAATAATAACACCGCTTATACGTCTATGATACCGGTATAAATACATTTAAGGCGGCAAAATGAATAAGGGAAAGGAAAAGAGAACAGCGGCTACATACAATATTAAAGAGGACCCTTGTTCTTATAAAATATACGAATGATGGCGTCGTTGTGTGTTGAGGGATGTGCTAATATTATTTTACTCACGACTATACAAGGTGTGCGGTGGCCAATATAACATCATTGTCTATATTGCCGTAGCGAGATGGGTTTGGAATTTATTTTGACATCCAGTGGCGCGCTTTGATGTGGTTCCAATAAAGATAATCCGGTTTGCCTGCGGGATATCGTTCTGCCTACAAAAATTTGTGTACTTAGGATAAAATAATATGCAGACCTCATTTGATGTAGGAACACTCTTTGGTGTTATCTTAGTTTTTTTTATATATATTTTTTTTCAAGGTTAAAAACTTGTAGCATGGATAGAATTTGGTAGAGTTGAATAAAAAATTAAATATAGGTAGGTACAATCATTTGCAATAATACTGACACTCTTTAAAATGAATTTTGAGATTTCTTTTGAACTGCTGACGTATTTGTAATGAAATCTACTTTTAACTTTTAACATTAGGTCTTAGTTGTTTCACTCATCTATAGAGATTTAATGAAATTTCTACTCAGAATGTCCATAACTTCAAGAACTGTTTGTTCATTAAATTTCTATTGGTGAGTGAAACAACTAAATCTAATGTTAAAAGTAGGTTTCATTACAGATACGTCAGCAGTTCAAAATAAATCGCAAAGAGTGTCATTATTATTGCAAACGATTGTACACTATAACTTCAGGTGCATGATTTAAATCAATAAAAATCTTAAATATTATCTATATACCGTGAATGAAACATACATATTTGATGTACTTAAATAGCCTTTTGGATCAGCTAAAATAGATCTAACCTATTTTGTTTTCCAAGTATTGCTTTTTGAGCTCTGCCTTTAAATGAGATCACAAAATATCTACATATTAACGATTATTAAATTTTATATAAAGTATTTGGAAAATTAAATATTGATTTACCTATGTCAATATGAATCAAAACTATTCATTTATTCTGTTCTCACATTTGCCTTATTCGCTATCATTAAAAAAATGTAAGTCACAATCATCTTAGAAACTCATTTTATCCCAACATTATAATATTAGGCAACTAAGATACCACATTAAAAAACAATTAGAAATTTAATTTTCCGTGATTGTTAAGAACACCCTGTGCAACTATAAATCATAATTTTTTATATTTAAATCTACATTTTATTTAGCATGTATTTAAATATGTGTATCTGATGCAGAGAATTCTTCGTCTGAACGATAATTTTCTGTTCTTTGTAGACAAATCTCAGGCTCTACCAAATAATTTTCCTCTTGATTTAATTATACGCTAGTTTAGTTTCAATAGAAAAACGGTTCTAGAACTGTTAAAAATAATTAACCTAAGAATTACCGAGCGATAATAAGTCGAGAATGGAACTAGATGACTATATAAAAATGTTTCAGAGCCATTCAAATGCAGAACTAAAACAAACCTTACATGTAGAGTCAAAGAAATATATATTAAACATTTTGGGGTTTCAGGAGTCGAGACTACGCCACTGACTTTCACGTGAGGATGCGGCAATCAAGTCACGGCGCTGCTGGCCTTCGGGCTAGTTCTTCCATCGTCAGAAAATCCAATATTTTGTTTTTGTGTAAACATATTTTAAAACGTTATCCATTTTATTTGATTTTGCCAAAACTATACTGAATGTTGCAAATTACTTAATTCTATATTATAAGAAGCTTCTTCTTTTTCATAATTTCCATCTGCGTTCTGAAAAGTTATTTAGTTGTTAATTTGCTGTTATAATTAGGTAAATATAAGAAAAAAATTATCTATTGGTAGTACCTAGTGTTACAATTTCATGAAATTCTGAATCGTACTTCGGTTTCAATTAAGTGTAAATACAAAACGAAAAATAATAATGAAACTTTGCCGGTCTTGAAATTTTGCACATCATCATAATTTTCCATTCTGAATAACTTTTTCAAGTAACATTTTACTGTATCTTCCTTCAATCTTTACCTGAAATAATTTTTTACCAACATCACATTATTTTGTCGTCAAGAATCTACTCTTGCTCAGTAGGATATATTATCGTAGGACATGACTATATTTTTTGGGACTAATTCTGTGCTGTACAGGGTGTCCCAAAGTTCGCGTCTGGGGCCCATAACAAACAAATGAAAAACTACAGTAAAAACCTGTCTAGATGGCATAAATCGAGACTCACTAAGGTTTATTTCTCACTTGAAAACATTTTGTTTCAAAACTCAAAAAGCAAATTGAATGACGTCGCCAATTTTTTTCCACGAACATGCCAATATTTTATGATAACTAAAATCATATTTTTACGAACCTTTCTTATACATGTTTTTTTATATCTTCTTATTAAAAAATTACGATGTCAAACATTATATAAAAACGTATTCAATCAGATTTGAATTAGCCATGATTTTTAACAAAAACAGAACATTACAAAGGTTACTTTAAAATTTTTTTCGATATGCAAGCCTTCTATTTCCAAACATTTATCCAACCTTTTTCTAACGTCCTCTGTTGTAGCTTTAAATAACATTTCTCTTGAGAGATTTTCATAAGTATGACAATTTTTTTCCTTTAAACGGTTCAAGCCTCTCGTGGATTTCTTATATATTTAATTTTTTAATGTTGGAGTGTCCTAGTAACGTTCGTTGCTTTTATGTGACTTACCGTAGTTTATAAAACGACTATTATGGGTTCAAATAATGTCTTGGAACAGTCTATTCTACATATTAACCATCATTTGAACCTCATAAATAAGTCATTTCTCAGTATCTATATCAAATAATTCAAATTATTTGGCCTATAATCATGATATCCGTTAGAACTTAAAATGCTTTACACAAGGCTTCTATTTAAAATTAATGCAAAAGTTGCCTATCGTATAAAATTTTTAGTATTTTCTTCAATATATTGTAATATCATAGCTACATTGCCATCTGTGCGCAAAGATTTTGAAATGTGTTTTCCCTTTCTTGAAGTAAATGCATTTCGCTACCACGTAAAATTTATTCTAATCTGGCAAATATTTTTGCATTAGGAGCTTGACGCTCTGGATACCTCTCGTGATATAAGATAGCAACTCTTCTGGCATTACTTTGGGTTGAGATTTACCATAGATTAAAATCTTGTCAATTTTTCATTTTTTTGTGAACATTTTTAACCTTTAGGCAACCACTCACTAGTTTTTTTGATCTCACAAGAAATAATGTTTGACAGAAACTAATGTAAATATACTTGTGACAGCAGTTCCAGCGATTGTTTTTCACGGTCATGTTTATTAAATCATGGCTAATTTAATATGATCGAAAATATATTTTTGTATAACGTTTGTCATTGTAACTTACTAAGGATAAGAAACACAAAAAAATCTATATAAAAACTGTTCGTAATACGATGATTTTAGTTCTTATCATAAAATATGGGTATACTTAACCTTGGGAAAAAATTGATGATGTCCTTTTACATAGTTTTGAAAATAAATGTTTTTCAAATGAAAAATGGACCCTAGGACGTCCCGATTCACGCTATCTGAATAGATTTTTCTGCAGTTTTTTATTTTTTATAATTTATTTATGAAAAAATTATTTTTTGTTCACTTCTCATAACTCAACTTTTCAACGCAGAAGAAATATTTTTATAAATTTATTGTAATGTTCTGAATTACTTGTAAGCAGGTGCAGTTGTTGTGTGGAATTTATTTTCAGTGTTTTAATGTCTTGAGATTAGCAGTAGATTTATTATGTATCTATTATTTTTCCATCTCGGAATAATAATTATTCGTTGCATAATTTCTTTGTCGACACGAAGGTGTTGGTTTAGCAAAAATGTTTGTTGTAGCAATTTGTCACGTTTGTGAATTATTAAGTCATTTTTATTTTCGAGCTATTAATTCCTTGTGGTTGAAAATTTGCTAGACTATAAATTCTGAAACGTAGAGAATAATTTGTATTAATGAAACTACACGAGTATGATCTATATCTTAGGAAAAAATGTTAAGAATTTCAACACTTTGCTTTAAAACTTTTCAAGTCAGGCATACAAACTGCATCATAGCTTTTTATGTCATCTTTATTAATATTTTTTAATTTATCGTTACGTACTTGTTCTGATTTTTGGAAAATGAGTAGAATTTGTCCGGTATTGAAATTTGGCAACTCGAATGATGTTACTAACTACAAGCCCACAGCCGTATTTACATATCCGTAAAATGTATTATCACCGTACCAACATGGATTCATGGAAAAAATGCGATAATAACAAATTTAGCAATTTTCATTAATTACGCAAAATATATCTGAATGTCATTGATTGTAGAGGGCAGTTGGATGTGGCTTTCGATACAGTTTGATAGATTAGTTGAACTGAATCTGATACTTAATTTACTACAGGTTAAATTACATCCACAATATCTTTGTTATTAGCTTTTTATTTTTTTTTTGCTGTATTGTAAAGGTATTAAAGCTAATATGCATGTTCTTTCATACCAAATATTTAAATGTGCTAATGAACAAAGTTTTGTTCAATAATTATCTAAAATAAAAATTAATCTAAATAAATTTACTACAGAAAATTCATATCTAGTTTAATGAAAACATAGTATAAATATTCAATACTTAAGTTCACTTGTGGGAACTCGAAAATTCAACCACAGTAGCTGAGATCTGAATTATTTCTGCATTTTTAGGATTGTTTCTTGAGATGGCTTACTTTAAGTAGAGTCAAAAATCTAACTACAAAAATTATTATGTCAAAACAGACGTTGATCTGCCAAGAAAAATATAAATGCATTCCTACTTCATCGAAAAATCTACTTTTTTGTAGTAAATTTAGTTGATTATTTTTTATTTTAGATAATTGTTGAATAAAGCTTTGTCTATGGAATTGTTCGTTAGCATATTTAGGTAAGAAATTGTAGGAAAATTGATTTATTAATTTATTAATTTGCTTAAATACCTTTATCCACCACCACTATACTAAGAAGATTTAATACATCTGTTTTCCGTGGATTTTAACCTTTTAACACACTAGTTGATTAGAATTAATAATACCACACTTCGATTTTAGAGCATTTTATTTAGAATTATTATTATAACACTAACATTTAGTTATCTCAATAACGATCTTGTCATTTTGCCACTTCGCTAGATAGGACCTGGATTTATTCAGCAGTTACCATCTGCTAAGAATAAATAAATTTGTCAAATATGACATTTTTCAAAACCATATTTTCTCACCTGCTCTCATACGACTTTCACTCTCCTAATTGACTCGTTTTGGCCGTGGTCGTAGATAAGACGTTAAATTACATTCCTCTCGAAAATGTCTATTTTTTCTCGTGGATTAAAGGCTGGTTAATTATTAATTCCCTTATATATAATTAATAAATGTTACAACACAGTAAAAAAATGTCAGATTATTGTGATATAAAATTTTCTTCTATCAAATTTGTAAATAAAGCTATACGTTTTTTGTAATTACAATAATTTTGTATTTATTCTGTTTTTTTTTCTTTTTTCTTTATATAGAACATTTATTGTCAGTATTATTGTTAGAATGTTAGGTAGGTGCGTGCATTTTAATTTTTACTTTACTACGTGTACTCGTAATAGTAGTTGTACGTATTATTTGTTATTATTTTATTTAATTTTCATACAAAATATTTATTATAATTTTTGTCCTGTAAATAGATTTTTTTTCTGTACGTATTTGATTCGATTTTTAGAAAATGAAATATCTATTTCAGAGGTCGCGTAAAAATTGGAATTGAAACAAATCATATACAAAAATACTTTGTTTAGTTTCATTAACCGTTGTATCATTTTAACTACGCATATTATGCTGTAACTGAAAATAGAACAGAAGCAATAAATGTTCCTTTATTTTAGGTGAGGCACCGGAAATACCTCTCTCGCTGCCGCGGCCGCATTTCCAGGTAAATAAATTAATTAGCTGAAAAACTTCCAGCGCACCTACTAACACATTTCCGAAAACATATTTGACTGATTCGAAGAAGGCTGTCGCCGTAAAAACAAAATAAAACCGTCAAGCCGCCCCGTGCAAAATAAATAAAGTTAATTAACACATGTTAAATAAAACATGTATATTATACCTCGACGTTTATATGTGTAGTCATTTTTAAAGCGGTATTTTTAACTCGCGCCATTCCTGAAAATAACGCACGTTATGTTACCTGTGCGCCACATTAATCCTGTGTCGAGAGTGTCAGGAGGCCATTAGTTGCATTTAAATCTAGTAGGCGGAAGCTCAGGAGGTGGCAAATTGTATCCTAAAATATCTGACGGATGGATGTTACTTGTCAGTGGTTAGGAGTTAATGAAAAAGGACTACTGGTTGGTATGAAAGTTAGACTAGTATAGAAGTTCCGAAATATATGTGTATTATCGATTCGAACGGATATTATTTTCGAAATGATTTGCAGAAAATGTCAAATCGATTCAATGATCTGAAAATCGTTATATCAATTTGTAACATTTATGGATACCTTTAAATTGCCCGATTTTTGCTGGGATTATGGTTAGGAGCTAATGAAAAAGGACTACTGGTTGGTACGGAAGTTAGACTAGGATAGAAGTTCCTAAATATAGGTATGTGTGTTATTGATTCGAATGGATTTTATTTTCGAAACGATTTATCGATTCACAGAAATTGTCGAATCTGAAAATTGTTATATCGAGTAGAACCCATCTATCGAAAAGTCAAAAGGAATATCAATGCGTAATATTTATGTGTACCTTTAAATTGTTCGATTTTCACTAGAATTATTATTATAAACCTGGTTAATGGTATAATGGATATAAAACGCGTATTGTTAACAGAAATATATAGTGACTATACACCATATTATTTATTAAATTGTTGTATTGTACTCTATTATTGTAACTGGTATTCAACCAAACAGTTCTATACTCGTTATTGGAACATCTAGTACTAATTATAAGTTCTGTAACGATGATATACTATTTTATACTCTATATATGAGTAAAAAGCAAATGATGTATTAAATTGTTGTATATATACTACGAAAATGTTCTAATATCACTTAAGGAAGTAATTTATTTATTAGCTATTATAATCCGTATTTAATACGATGTGAATATACAGGGTACCGAAAATGAAACGGCCATACTTAAACAACAAAAAATGTAATGCTTTTCTGAATAAAAAATATTTAATGAACAAGTGCAATACTTAATGAAAAAAATACAGGGCCTTAAAATTATAGACAAACATTTTCGTTATCACAATTCTCAGAAATTAAAATAATATAATTTTATAAGAATTTATGGATAACCTAAAAGGCAATAACATGAGATTTAGGCGCAGTTGTTCCGGGAAAACTGAATTACATTCAAATGTAAAAAGTAGTTACATTTGTAATACTTTAATTCATAGCCGGTTTGTTTTTCTAGGTTATGGAACAGGACTGCCGCGTGCATTAAAAGTTTTCTATTACCCACCTATTAGTACCACCCATTCCTTTCGCCCGATTTTCTTATAATAAATAGGCATTTTATCTAACTGTATCTACGAGAAGTGCGTTTTATCGGCAGTGAGTGGTTGTACCTAATAAGTGAAAATGTAGTTTTACCAGTTTGTAACGAAATAATGAAAAACGCATGCGAAATACTGGAACTAACTGTTATCTATCTATCATGTATTATTACTAATAGGAATGTTAGTGTTTGTCGTTTCTGAATTTAGAAACGCTGCAAAAAGGTGACCGCATGGTAGTTGACATTGTTGACAGCTGTAAGTTTTATCTATGGATCTAAGCCATCTCAGTCGATGCTTATCATAGGCGCCGACTTTCCGTAAGATAAAAGGGTTTTGCCCCATTTTTTAAATAGCGAGCTAAAATTCTGAAATAATTGTTTTATTGTCTTTTAGGCCTCCCTGAGCACGTGTTTAAAATTTTTGTACTTAGTCATATTTAATCCTGTACATTTCAGTATTGCATTATGCTATATCCAAGGCTTATATATTTCTTAAAGTAAGAATTTAAAAATAATACTCACAGAAAATTAAATAAGTATTTCGAACTGAAAAAATCATTGCATTCCAGCAATAGTTCAAATAAATATTTAGTTGCATGTCCCACATCATTTCCATTATGATGTTTTTAATTGTTAAAAGACTATCAACATTTAATTTTGGACTTTTCAATTCATAGATGTTTTAATGTTCGTATTTTAGATAAAATAAATCATTCACTGCAAGTGATATTATTATGCTGTTAAAGTAATATCCTCATTCGCTTTAAAAACAAAACAGAGATAGAGCTTTGTCAACAAATGAATTTAATCACTTCGGCGCAATTGGCAGCCGCCTCGCATTATTTGGAACCCGTGCCAGTTAAAATAACGCCCACGGCCTGTCTGATATTGTTCGCTTAAACGAACCCACAACATCCTGTAGACGACAGGTAAATCAGGAAAATTGTTCGCAACCAGGCCAATAAATTACTTTACTGCTGAACAAACATAACCAAATTGCCGGGAAAATTACCTGCTTCAGCTCGGCGAAAATTCATTACAAGGTCGACTAATAAGCCACATTTATCAAAGGGGCTAATGACATGCCACCGTAAGAAAAACATAATTCCCCAAGAAATCTGACGAATACAATTTTCAACTACCGACCAGAAAAACCGGGGTATAATTAAGGCCTCGACGGTTCCGAGGTGGAAAACGGGTCGAATTTCCATATTCAGGAAATTGTACGTGCTTTTTTGTAACCTGTTTAAAATATATTACGTTTTGATTTCATTATTTATACTTAATATAATTTTACATAAAGTGCAAGATACTTTGCTATATGTTGGACACTTTCCAAAGTTCACTCATCCTCTTTATTGAATAGTTGAACTGAAATTATAACATAAACAAATTTTAAATTTCAAATATATCATTTCTTTAATTAAATAATTCAGTATTATTTATTCATAATATCATCTAGTTTTTTTCTAGCAGGTTTATAATAATAATAAGTAAGTTTATTTACAATCAAATATTATATTGTCACGGAATTTGCCCCACTCACACCTAAATCAACGACTTTGGTACCGCGAATTACTAAGATTGCCCCGATCGCCCCTACACGATTCTGTTAAACAAACAAAATGCCGTGGATCGAGACGGGACTAGAAAATTAGAGAAACGACGAGAAACGTTCGAGAGATGCTAGAAAATAGATCTAGAGATGCTAGAATATACCTGGAATATTCGTTGGGTCTATAAAAGAAAAATAAACGGCCGATTAAGTTAGTCTTGTATAAGTCTTGTATTACAGTGTTGAATTGAAGTGTTTAGTTGGAGATATCAAAGTGATTTAGATAGCGATTAATTAAATAAGTGTTTAGTTGAGTTCTAATTAGTGTTCAGTAGTGTACTGAGTATAGTTAATAAAGAAGTAATTAATTAACGGATTGTTTTTCTGGCAATAGTAAAATTCGGATTGGGGAAATCCGTGACAATTTGGTGTCGGAAGTGGATTTAACTGGAAGTTTTAAAGAGCTTTCTGGAACCCTGTCCACAAAGTAGGATTTAACTGAAAGTTTGAGGAGCTTTCTGGAACCCTGTGCGTGAGTGGGTTTAAGTGGAAGTTGGAAGAACTTTCTGGAACCCTGTGCGTGGGTGGAATAAAGACCCAAGTGTGACATATCACCGTACTCGTTGTGACTTTAGGAAGTGAACGGTGGTATTCGCGAAGGACAATCTCGAACATTCTAGAACTTTGTACGCGAGTGAGACAAAGACCCAAGTGTGACATATCACCGCACTCGTCGTGACTTAAGGAAGTGAACGGTGCTATTTGCGAAGGACATTCTCGAACATTCTAGAACTTTGTACGCGAGTGAGACAAAGACCCAAGTGTGACATATCACCGCACTCGTCGTGACTTAAGGAAGTGAACGGTGCTATTTGCGAAGGACATTCTCGAACATTCTAGAACTTTGTACGCGAGTGAGACAAAGACCCAAGTGTGACATACCACCGCACTCGTCGTGACTTAAGGAAGTGAACGGTGCTATTTGCGAAGGACATTCTCGAACATTCTAGAACTTTGTACGCGAGTGAGACAAAGACCCAAGTGTGACATATCACCGCACTCGTCGTGACTTAAGGAAGTGAACGGTGCTATTTGCGAAGGACATTCTCGAACATTCTAGAACTTTGTACGCGAGTGAGACAAAGACCCAAGTGTGACATATCACCGCACTCGTCGTGACTTAAGGAAGTAAACGGTGCTATTTGCGAAGGACATTCTCGAACATTCTAGAACTTTGTACGGGACTGAGACAAAGACCAAAGTGTGACATATCACCGCACTCGTCGTGACTTAAGAAAGTGAACGGTAGTATTCGCGAAAGACAATCTCGAACATTCTAGAACTTTATACCAGACTAAGACAAAGACCCAAGTGTGACATATCACCGCACTCGTCGTGACTTAAGGAAGTGAACGGTGCTATTTGTAAAGGACATTCTCGAACATTCTAGAACTTTGTACGGGAGTGAGACAAAGACCCAAGTGTGGCATATCACTGCACTCGTTTCATTGTAAGGAAGTCAACGGTGACATTTACAAACACATTCCTGGATATTCTAGAACATTCTAAAGAAAATAGAGTGGATGCCTGTAACTAGAAGTCAAGTCAATATGGATGCACAACTGGTGAAACTGTTAGAAATGATGCAAACAATGCAAAATAAAATGGAAGACCAGACGAAGACTATGCAAGAAAAATTTGAAGAACAAGGGCATACAATGAAAGATCAGATACAAACAATACAACAGGAAATGAGAGACCAGACGAAAGAAATACAGGAGAAATTAGAAAATAAACTAGAAGAACAAGGGTATATAATGAAAGAACAGATACAGACAATACAACAGGAAATGAGAGATCGGACGAAAGAACTGCAGGCAAAGTTGGAGAATACACTAGAAGAAAAACTAGAGGAGCAGTCACATAGAGTTGAGACACAAGTAGAAGAGAAACTGTTAGCACAAAAAAAGGAGATAGACGAAGAAATAAACTTGGTTAGAGAAACCTGCGAAGAGCTTCGACATAAGCTGGACAAAATAAGAAAGGATGGCGTAATCAAATCAGAAGGACCTGTTATCCGAACTCAGAAAACGAAACCCCCTGAATTCGACGGCAAGGTCTCCTGGAATGTCTATTTGCGCCAGTTTGAAGCAGCAGCTGCCGCAAACGAATGGTCTGATTGTGAGAAAGCTACTGCTCTGATTGTTGCTCTACGAGGGGAAGCTCTTGACGTCTTACAAGGAGTTCCTGCTGGACAGCAGAGTAACTACGACATTCTAAAACAGCATATGGAAATGAGATATGGGGATAAGCACCTGCAGCAAGTTTACCAGGCACAATTGAAAAATCGTCACCAACAGAATGGAGAGAATTTACAGCATTTTGAGACCGATGTTGCCCGACTGGTTCGATTGGCTTATCCAACAGCCCCGTCCGAATTCTTAGACCAGCTGTCCATCCAAGTTTTTACCGATGGCCTAAGAGATTGCGAAACCCAGCAGGCATTACGACTCGCCAGACCTAAAACGTTGAACGACGCTCTTTCGCATGCACTGGAATTCGAGGCAGCAAAAATGGCATCTGGTAGGCATGTTAAAGTTCGGGCCATCAGTGATAACAGCGATACTATGGCAAATGGAGACATAATAAAAACGCTAAAGGAGATTATTGATAAATTCAGTCCATCTACTAGGACAAAGAACGAACAATCTGATGGTCGAAGGGATCGCCTTCTCAAATGCTGGAACTGTGGACAGACAGGACATCTAAAAAGACAGTGTAGGGCCCCAGTCACGGATCAGCAAAAGCGCGACTCCCAGGCGGCTACACAGGAAAACTAGGTTCAGCCGGCTTGACGGGGCAAAAGCCGGCTGCGTCCTCCTACTACGCCCCACAAGAAGAAATTACGTTGTCACGTCTCCAGGACTCTGACTCCTTGTTAGTAGAAGGCAGTATTTTTGGTCGTACTTTCCCTATGGTAATCGATACTGGAGCAGCAAGAACTATTGTTCGGCCAGATATTATTCATGCTTGGCGTATTAAGAACCCTGTCAAACGTTATGTCCTTACAACAGCCAATGGACAACAGCTGCCAGTCAAGGGGGAATGCGAGCTTGAAGTAGAATTAGGAGACGTCAAGTTCAAACACAGAGCCCTGGTAGCAGATATATCGGACAATGTCATACTCGGACTAGACTTATTACGAGCAAAGGGGGTGAACTTAGATTTAAATGCTGGCACGCTACGGATAATGGGTGAGGAAGTAGTGCTAACGAACACCACTGAGAATAGCACTGTACGGAGACTCGTTGTTAAAGAAGATGTGGTACTACCTGCTCAGACCGAAACCTTGGTTGCCACTGTAATGGATGGGGAAATGCCTTGCAGTGTCGGAGTGGTGGAACCCAGTAATCCGGATTTGTTTAATAAATCTATAGTCACCGGACGTACCCTGATTAAACCTGAGAAAACGACAATGGTACGGGTAGTGAACCTGAAAACCTTTCCACAGAAAATTACAAAGGGAACTGAAGTAGGAGTCTGTGAACCTGTTACCATTGTCAGAACACTGAAAGAAATCAACGAAACGGAGAAGAAACCAAATAAGACCAGTCTACCAGAATGTTTAAGGGACATCGTGGATAGGGCCAAGGAAAGATTAACAGAGGTGGAGGTGGAACAACTCGAAGAGCTGCTAAGTGAAAATGAAGATGTGTTTGCACTTAAACCAGGCGACTTTGGGAGAACCAATGTAGTGAAGCATCGAATCGATACTGGTTCATCGTCTCCTATAAAGCAGCCACCACGAGGACTTCCACTAGCCAAGCGAGAAGAAGTTAACAAGATGTTAATTGAAATGCAAAACCAGGGCACCATAGAGCCATCTCAGAGTCCTTGGGCTTCTCCTGTAGTCCTGGTCAAGAAGAAAGACGGCTCCACCCGATTTTGTGTGGACTACAGAAAATTAAATGACGTCACCAAGAAAGACAGTTACCCACTATCAAGAATTGACGATACTCTGGACACCTTGGCTGGTGCGCAATGGTTTTCCACTTTGGATTTAAAGAGTGGATATTGGCAAGTCGAGGTCAGCCCAGAAGACAAGGAAAAGACAGCGTTCACTACCGGAAATGGATTGTGGCAGTTCAATGTAATGCCATTTGGTCTATGTAATGCCCCTGCCACTTTTGAGCGACTGATGGAAACTGTACTTCATGGCCTGCATTGGGAGACCTGCTTGATTTACTTGGACGACGTAGTGGTGCTGGGACGCTCTTTCCAGGAGCACCTGAAGAACGTGTCCGAAGTGTTCAAGAAGTTGAAAGCAGCGAACCTGAAGTTGAACCCGAAGAAGTGCAGTCTGTTCCAAAAGGAGGTTAGATACCTAGGCCACATTATTACTCCAAATGGTGTGAAAACAGACCCGGAGAAGACAGAGTGCATAAAGAACTGGCCGGTTCCTAAAGACAAACATCAAGTTCGAAGTTTTCTCGGCATATGCACATACTATCGACGATTTGTCCAAGGATTCTCAGACATTGCCAAGCCTCTTCATAAATTGACAGAAGACAGCATCCCGTTCGAATGGACTCCGAGATGCCAGCAAGCCTTTGAGACGCTGAAAGAGGCTCTCTGCACTACCCCGATTTTGACATACCCAATACCTGGACAACCATTTATAGTGGACACGGACGCAAGCAACATTGGAATTGGTGGAGTTCTTTCCCAAGTACAAGATGGCCAAGAGCGAGTAGTGGGCTACTTCAGCAAAGTTCTGTCAAAAGCCGAAAAGAATTACTGTGTGACTCGGAAAGAATTGCTTGCCATCGTGAAGAGTCTAGAACACTTTCATAAATACTTGTATGGCCAAGAATTCCTCCTAAGAACGGATCACGCTTCCCTCAAATGGCTGCTACAGTTTAAAAACCCTGAAGGACAGATGGCAAGATGGCTGGAACGGCTGCAAGAATATCACTTTGTTGTTGAACATCGAGCCGGCAGGAAACATGGAAATGCAGATGCCCTTTCTAGGAGACCCTGTCCTGTTAACTGCAAACACTGCAGTAGTCTTGAAAGGAAAGAGAACATCTCATCAGTTTCTTGCAAGGTAGTAGCAGCCCAACCTGAAGACCGATGGAGTTCAGCAGCGATTCGGGAAGACCAGCAAGCTGACTGTGACATCAAGCCTTTACTAGACTGGAAACAAACCAACAACCGATCGTCTTGGGCTGAAGTCAGTAATAAAAGCCCAGCATTAAAGAGCTATTGGGCTCAATGGAATTCCCTGGTATTGGAAGACGGTGTCCTAAAAAGAGCATGGGAGAACAATGACGGAACGGAGGTCAAGAAACAAGTACTACTCCCGAGGTCCCGGGTCAAGGAAGTGCTGCAGGAAGTACATGGAGGTACTGGGGGTGGACATTTCGGTATCAATAGGACTCTACAGAAGATTAGGGAGCGTTTCTACTGGTTGAGCTGTAGGACGGATGTAGAAGATTGGTGCCGAAAATGTGACATATGTGCAGCAAGCAAGGGACCGAAGACCCGTTCCAGAGGCAAAATGCGCCAGTACATCGTAGGAGCGCCGTTTGAGAGGATTGCCATTGATATTGCTGGCCCCTTTCCGAAAACCCAAAGTGGGAACCGATATCTGCTAGTAGCCATGGACTACTTCAGCAAATGGCCGGAAGTATACCCCCTTCCCAATCAAGAGACCACAACCGTAGCAGAAGCGCTAGTCAACAACCTGTTCTGCAGATTTGGTGTGCCCATGGAACTACATTCAGATCAGGGCAGAAATTTCGAATCAGGTGTGTTCCGAAAGGTCTGCGAGCTTATGGGAATCCGGAAAACCAGGACCACCCCACTGCATCCCCAGTCAGATGGTATGGTGGAACGCTTCAACGCCACACTAGAAACCAATCTGAGGATGTTTGTGAACGAGAACCAGACAGACTGGGACAAGCTCATTCCACTCTTCCTGTTAGCTTACCGCTCAGCTGTCCATGAAACTACTGGGAAGACTCCAGCAAGGATCATCTTTGGAAGAGAGCTTCGCCTTCCAGCAGATTTGGTATTTGGTCATCCTGCGGAACAGCCCACAGATCCAGACACTTATATCCATGACCTAGAACAAAGACTAGCAGCCGTCACGACCAAGTCAGATCTCGAATGCGACTAGAGAGCGATCGCATGAAGACTCGATACGACGTCCGGGCCAATACAGTTGGATTCCAACAAGGTGACCTGGTGTGGCTGTACAACCCCACGCGGAAGAAAGGAAAATCGCCTAAGCTACAAAACCGTTGGGAGGGCCCCTACACCGTCATTAAAAGAATCAATGATGTCGTCTACCGGATACAGAGGACTCCTAGGAGTAAGATGAAGGTCGTCCATCTGGAGCGTCTGTCCCCGTATAAAGGTGTATCCGATCGGGACGATCGGTCCTAAGGAGGGGGCAGTGTCACGGAATTTGCCCCACTCACACCTAAATCAACGACTTTGGTACCGCGAATTACTAAGATTGCCCCGATCGCCCCTACACGATTCTGTTAAACAAACAAAATGCCGTGGATCGAGACGGGACTAGAAAATTAGAGAAACGACGAGAAACGTTCGAGAGATGCTAGAAAATAGATCTAGAGATGCTAGAATATACCTGGAATATTCGTTGGGTCTATAAAAGAAAAATAAACGGCCGATTAAGTTAGTCTTGTATAAGTCTTGTATTACAGTGTTGAATTGAAGTGTTTAGTTGGAGATATCAAAGTGATTTAGATAGCGATTAATTAAATAAGTGTTTAGTTGAGTTCTAATTAGTGTTCAGTAGTGTACTGAGTATAGTTAATAAAGAAGTAATTAATTAACGGATTGTTTTTCTGGCAATAGTAAAATTCGGATTGGGGAAATCCGTGACAATATATAACAAACAATAGATAAGAAATATAATAACATGTAAACAAACAGGTAAGACACTGAAGCAATATAAATGTAAATATATTATAAACATGTACAAATTAGCATTATAAATATATCAAAAATAGTCTATATTCAAATACACATAAAACAGAAGTACTATGATAAAATAGAAATACTTATAAATTAAAAAAAAAGAAAAAAGAAAAACTTTACCTGCAAAAACTGAGCATAATGCATAGAAAAGGAACAGTAAATCAATATATACAAAATATACAAGAAAGTATAATAAGAAAGAATGGCATATATTATATAATTACTGTTTTTTGAGAGAGAAGTTTAATTGCGAAAGTTAGTAACATGTTCTTTAACTTATTAATTAAACTATCATAAATAATGACAGTATTATAAGATAATGATCTACAAAACGTGGATGAACGATACTTTGTTAAGACAAGTAACAGAGCAGTAAGTTAGGTAAAACATTAGTTTTTGTCAAAGATATAATAGTTCGGAATCAGTCAAAATTGTATGCACAAAAAGCGGCATATGAAATTTGAAAAGAATATCTAACTTTAACCAATCATGTTACTTTATTTATTATTATTTTTTTTTTGATACGTGATCATATTTCTGTAATCGATATACAAAACGGCACCATACATTTTTGATTTTTTGTAATCGATTTTTTCGTACAAGGAAAATAAATAACGTTACCATAGCTCAATAATAGGAGTACATATATGTTTCAATAAGTTTTTGCAAACTTTAAAATTCATATGATATGAATATTCATATATAAAGATTTAATAGTAATATAAAATTTGTTATTAATTTCGAGACGTAGGCAATGTGTCCATTATAAAACCCAAATTCTTCACCACTTGCAACATCTGTAAAATATGGTCGTTTATACGTACCACCAAGTTTTCAGATATGTTCTCCACAATAGTTTTGGAACAGAAGCAAATAACCGTACGTTTATCAAAATTAAGTTTTAAATTATTTTTTGCGAATATTTTTCTGTAGTACTTACATCAGTATTTATTTATCACATGCAGTTTGTAACACTTCTAGTTTAAATGAATAATATAGCTGAGTATCATCAGCATAATATTACATTTCACAGTGTTTAATGGAATTAAAGATATCAGCAGTATATTTAAAAAACATACCGGTTCTAAAACGGATCCCTGAGGAATACCAGAGGTTAAAAAGAATTATCAGAAAACTCATCAAACAGTACTGCCTACCGGCGGTTATGTAAGTGGGTGTCAAAAAATTGTGCAGAATTTTCATCAAAACCGAAATAGTTTAGCACATAAAAATGAATGAGTATCGAATGCTTTCGAAAAATCAAGTAAAACCAAGCCTGTGGCATTTTTATTATCTAAAGATTGCAAAATATTATATACGGAAACCAGACTGACTTAAAGATATAATTCTGTTTTCAATGGCATATCTGTATAACTAAGACAGAATACTTATGTTATATTTGCGTTATACAAAAATAATGATAAAGGAAATCGTACAATTTTGTTGTATTTTATTTTTTGTCGGGGGCTTCCCTGATTACCCGTATATTAATTTCATAGCCTTGGAAGTTTGTTTGGTTTATGTTGAGTGGTTTTTGTTTCTTTGTAGAGCAATTTTATTTGTATTAATAACTGAATATTGAAGAAGCAGATCGATTTACAGTTGTAATCGTAATAGGGTTATGTACCGGTTCATTCGACAATTGTTCTTAAACAAATTTGAAAATAGTGTGTTAAATTAGCTTCCTTCTGAATGAATAGAATAATAAGGATGATAGAAAACAGGGTTTTGCAAAAAACAACTGCTTACTGTAACTTAGTCAATGCATCAGTTAGTGAAATAAGTTAAGTAAAGCATTGTTCAGACATCAGCAGCTGAAGAAAGAGGTGTAGTATAAAGAAGAGACTCAACGGTCGGAAATAAACTTCTTCAAACAGATTTCAGTTGTAGACGTCCAACCAAACATTCACAATGGGCCAGGAAAACCGATGAAATCGTCCAAGATTCGGTTTGAATCACATCTGAGGTTTGCGAAGACGGTTCATTATTAACCGGTACATTAATTTTTATCCTGACATTAACAAAGTTCGATGTGATGAAGACGCAGAGCGAAGAAAGATATTAGGATGAAACAATGGTTTTAGCATTGAAACCAATCTTTGAACAGAACTCGCAATTTTGGAAAGAACACTTAAGAAACAGTTTAGAACCAACACACACAAAACAATAAAGTCAGGATAATGATCTAATCTGTAATGTTTATATGTGGATTTGAACCTCTTCAAAATTTGTTTAAGTTTTTAGCAGCTACAATTGCAATGTAATGATGATCTGTTTGATTGACGAATTGGTAGACTCTTATTGCCCCTTTAATAAATATGTCCTTGTCTAATAGTCACATTCATTTTAAAAAGTTCCTTAGTTATTTTTTCTATTATAAATGTTTATTCTTTACTTTAGCAGAGTGCAATTTTGGATTCAATTTCAATTATGTTTCTTCAATTACAATGTAACGCTCCAACGTCATATTGAACCAAAGTTTTACCATACAATTAAATTGCCTACGTTTTCTAGTTGTGGAACAATTTTGTTTATGACGTACAATTTTCTTAGTCACAACACGGTTTCTTTTTCAATGTCAATACATAGAATATACTCTTTGAATAAGCGCACTAACGATCTATTGTCCGTGTGACGTTTGGTAAAACTATTTTGACTACACGAAAGTGCAAAACACGTAAATTGACGTTGCAGGGCGTTGTTGATTACCTTTTTGTTCGCGCGAATAATAACCTCAAAGCGGTGAGCGCTACCGAAACAGGAGACACGAGGCAACCTTAGATTGTGTATAAAGAGAGTGAATAGTGTAATTAGCCATAAGCTAAGATAACATAATTAAGAGGGGACTAATTGAAAGCGGCAGTTATCTCATCAAGGTGAATTATTCGGCGGAAATGAAACGAGGCTTGCGGCCTCGCGATCGCGCACCTATAATTTAGGATATTCAGTGGCGCTATTTAAGTGCCGCTTGATGAGACGTAATTAGGGCACGCGAAGGTGCCGCGACGCCCCGTCGATACAGCGGGGAGTTTATGTAAGCAGCCCTTTCTTTCTTATGTGAAAAAGAAAACTAAGTTTTTTATTTTAAAGTTATTAAGCGAATTCGAACCAGTTGCCCTGAAATTCTTATTGTACATGTTGACGTGTATGTACAAGGCAAAACAAAGTAAACACCATTGAGAAAAATATTGGGGAATCGAAGAAAACAGTCATTTTTAGTAAAATATTGTTTACGGTGGTTTTTCACTTGATGATAATAATATTTTCATATTAACGAAGCTTTTAGTGGGCTTTCAGGCTTTTTGGTATAATTTAAAAAGCGGTCGGTATATCATGCAACACGTATTAATTCTACACGACTAAAAACAATATGCTTGCGGCGATACTATCAATTAATTCCAATTGCCTTTTATTAACAGTCTTAAAGCCGGGTGCACATTGCTCTGATGCCACGCCACGCCGCTGAAACAGCGTCAGAAGGATCTGACACCGTGTATTCTTATGTATTTTTATATATTCTGTGCACAGTGCTCTGACGCCACGCCACGCCACGCCACGCCGTGCCATCCGACGTGTCGCAAATCTTCCCTTGATTTTCATCACGTCGGGTGGTGAACGTGTTGTCGCGTGGTAGCAGTGTGCACCTGAATATGATGTCACATGCATAAAATGATAGAAAATATTGAAAAAAATTTGTTATTTTAGAGATTTGCGAACGTTAATGTCTCTATATTATAAAATGTAAGCGCTGTAGAGAACAAATTATGAGAGGAGAAGCTTAGGAACAAGTTACACAGAAAATGTTTCTCACAGCACGACTCTAGCTAAATAGATTAGGGTACTTAAATGTATTCATTCTCGACTCACAATTTGAGTTTGACCTTCTTTTTATATGACATATTCCATAAATTGATGGAATTATCGAATATAACGTAACGTGGCATGGCGTGGTAACAGTGCACAGAGTACATACCACACCACGTCACGTGGCATGGAATCAGAGCAATGTGCCCTTGGCTTTATCATGTCATCGGTTGACAAACTGTGTTATATTAAAAAATTAGCGGTTCTCTTTTGGTGTAAAAGAAAACATCATCGTATTGTGACGTCATAAATACATACCTAGTTTTTCCATTCAAAATGTTTATTAGTTGGTAATCTTACATTTAAATAATGTTATTGTGGATCTTGGTTTTACTACTACTGTTAGCATGTTTGTAACGTAGCTACAAATGCATGCATGTAGATATATATTACTTTAGCCATTTTTAAATACGTCAATAAGTAACCCGAAATAATTGTTATGCGTTTACACATATCCGTCCGTAGTCCGTAAAAAGGAGTTAATCAAATAAAGTGATCTGAATATATTTATTTATCACATTTTTATGTAAATATAATTGAACTATCACTAAAAAGATCTAAGTCTAAGTCTAAGAGAAGCTATGCAGATGGCCAGTGTAAATAAATATCCACATGTACATCACTGGTGTAAATAAATCATTTATGTACACATTGATTAAAAACGACCCTATTACCTTCCTCTGGGGCACTCCACATGTGACATTCTTTTGACTGCTTGTGGTACTGTCTATTTGAATAATTTGTTGTCTTTCAGAGATGTAAATTTCAAATAAGTTATAACATACTCCTGTGGTTTTTAGACTTTCATTGTCGATGCTATTATTTGATATAAAGTGATTTTCCAGGTTGTTATGCCGTGACCTCGGTAACTGGTCGCTGCCAGTAACAAAATTAAGGTGCACATCCCTAGTTATAACTGGAATTCTTTGAATCGTTTCAATAATTTTATTTATTATAAATTTAAAAGGGTGTACCGCTGCATATTGTATTTCCTTTAATAGTTCAGTTATAATATATACACCGCGTTATTTTTTTGTTTTTTAAGCTTTTTATTTCTGTTTTTACTACACTACAATTTGTTGGATGCATGAACATCGTATTTTGACACATTATCATGCACGTTTTTCCTTTCGTTGCAGACGCTGTAAATTATTCACTAATTTCGACGCAATAACTATCTGCTCTACCTAATTCATCAGAAATGTCTTGAATACTTTCTGATGTTGTACCATTTCTGTCTCTTATTTGATTTACATTTTTTCTTTCGTAGATATTTCCCATTGTTAACTCGTTTACTACATCCGAGATAATTTTAGAGTTGTTGGTAAAGAAATCTGCATTTGCTGTTCTAATCAATTCTATAACACTATTTCACTTAGATTTATATTAGCTTGGCATTTTCAAAATCTGTGGGTGGACGAGTAAGCTAGTTGAAATGGGAGTCTCCCAAGGTTACGTTTTGGATCCGCTGCTTTTTCTTATATATATATATACAAATGAATTGGATACATTAACATCGGAAATGTATCTTACTATGTATGCTGACGACCAATCAGTTATCATTTCGGGAAATACAGATACTTCTGGAGAATATAAATGCAATAAGTTGCTAAATATTTTAAATAATTGGTTTGCTTATTACAAACAACTCTGTAATGTAGAAAAAACTCAATATGTGCGATTTTATAATCGTCAAAAAAGTTGTAACTCATTAGATATAAAAATTGAACACCACAGTTTGGCTAATAAGGCAATAAAATTTCGAGGAATAATTATAGACGAATGCCTACTAAACTGGAAGCTGTAATGTGAACAATTAATTAATAAATTGAATTCTGTAGCTTATCTGATTCGAAATATAAAACTTATTTTAACCAAAGAACTTATTAACATATACTATGGTTTACTAGAATCTAGGTGGACGTATGGTTTGTGCTTGGATGTTTTTATTTATCAAAAAATAATTTTAAGATGTATGGCAGGTGTTGCAAGTACAGTGTCATGTAGGAATATTTTTAAGGATTTTAAAATTTTAACATTGTGTTGCTTGTTGATTTATGAATTATCGATATACGTTTACATGCATATGAGCAAATTTTTAAGGACAGAGTCTATTCTAATACGATATTTCAGTAGCATTCCTTTTAGCAATTAACAAATATTCCAAATTCTTCAAACATACAGTTGAGGTCTTAATTTAAAGTCACCTCCCACCTTCCCGAACATGTCGGGGATTCCATATTTCATTGTCTCTCAATTACAATAAATGTTTTTCTCTAATTAATTAGGTATTCCTTTTTTATGACCCCGACGTAATTATTATTTTTCTGCATACTATCCGCCTCTTACCATTAAAATACCTCGGCGTTCCTGCTGATATAAATCAATGCAGGAGATGCTCTGCCCCCGCCTACTGCCCACCTTACGCCACACCATGAATTATTACACAGCGAGGCAACACACCCACCACTGATAATTAGAAATATATCGCGCAAACCTCCTGATAGAATAACGTACACAAGGCCATTTTCGACCATACCGCTCAATTCTCAAGACTTTTCAATTTAAAATTAATTGAATTTACTCTCAGTATTTAATACACTGATACAAATGACAATAAATTTACACGTTGTTCACATGATGTGTTACTGTAAAAATACCACATAAGTACATACTGTATTACAATAAACTCCATAATAATACATTGTGAATTTGCAAACAAAATATATTAACGTCCAAATAAATTGTTTGCACCATATCACGTGATAACACGACAGTGACGTGAGGAGTTACATTTACGTATATGCTATTCTCATACATTGGGATCGTTTCTTGTGCTGTTATATTTTACAGAGTATAGGTATACAACAGGCCTAACATACATTATTTTATACATTATTGTACTTTTAGAAAACAGGGGTTCTGAGAAATATATAGGAAAAAACAATGTCGCGACACACAATTGTGTCTCAGAGAGGCAGAAGTATTACTTCGCCTTTATTTTATGTTGAATTTAAAATTTGCAAATGAAGTAGCAGTAACGCTGGTAATGCTACAACGTTACCATTGAAAATCCATCCGATGATTACTTTATTAGTATAGTAGTAGATAGTATAATTGAAGGTTATGTTACGTCAGTTTAGGCAAAATAAAGAGCATAGGTATACAAGGTGACTTTGAAAGTAGAATAGTAATTTTAATGTATATCTATTTATTCGAAGAATAAAATATTAATAATCTTAAATAATTTAACTATTTCCGCATTTTGAAATCATGTAAGCCGGTCCTGTAATCTCACGGTAAATGTTGAAAATTATATACGCCTTTCGCGTCAGTCTGTATCCGGGATTCGTTATGTTAAATAAATAAATCATCCTACAGAGGGATGAAATTAATTTATAAGCAAATTTTCTGTGCATTTCGTGGAACAGAACCAGCCGATATTGATTACACCGTTACATTATTAACATATCCACAGATCATTATTGTCAATACCTTTGGGCCATTGTTATAGTACTGTGCCAGCAAACTACGTGTAACAGAAAATTATATTACGCTCAAATTAGAAAATCCATAAAATAAAAACATTAGCGCGATTTGTTTACGTACGTGCTATGTTATTATTTAAGGTTAAGGTTATAAACAAAGCGTGACTTCATCAAAGACTGCGTGCACAACATGTCACATACCGCTAATCGATGACATATTGTGAAATACTTTGTTGACTTATTAGGGTAGGTTAGGGTTACACCACAGAGTCAGCTTAAAAATTTGCAGTAACTTTAAACTCAGTTATCTCAGCTATTCATCATAAATCACTCTGTATATTTATTTTCTGTAAATATATACAGGGTGCTTCTCAAGTTAAGGTCAAAAATCCAGGAGCGTATTATGCGGTCAAAAATAAAGATTTTTTGTTATATAAATGTGGGGGTCTTAGGACAGCCATTTTCCAGCTACAGCGTGTCAAAAATAAACAGAAAAATCAGTTTTAAGTTCTAAACCGCTTGAGATAATTTAACCAAATTCGTTGTGCATATTTAGTATGGCAGTAAGTATGAAACAAAAAATTACCAGCTTTAGAAACTTACCAGTGGCGGAGGTTTGGGAATCATCGAGCATTATTTTCCAAAAAAAAAAACCCTGTATTATATTACAAATAAAATAGATCATATGCGCCATTTTATTATCTTCACATTTTGTTTCTTTACACTTTTTTGTATTGCAAATCGATTAAAACTCAACATTGATATAACAAAAAACTCATGTTTGACCACAGAATACGCCCCTCGATTGTTGACCTCTACTTAAGAAACAACCTATACAAGTAGATATTTTCAAAATGATCTAGTAGTTTTCTGTATTTGTTTTTAAATTTTATTAATGATACTACTCAATATTAAATACTAAGTGGTTTTCTTAGGTTCTTTACAAAAAATACCTTAAACCATTTGTACGAATGCATAGTTACTATTTTATGTTAATAATACAGGGTTAACTATAACTAAGTACAAATATTTTAAGAGGGGATAGAAAAAATTATGAATTATCGGAATCACCCTTAAAAAATATTCTAAACTTATTTATAAAGCGAAAAAAATTTTTTTCGAATTAATATTAAATTCTTATTAAACGCCGCCTATGCGACTTGTCCGCCACACGTTTACAGAATCAGAGTAGGTAACGTAGGCAACTAGCAACACGATTGTAAAATTTCCATGTTATATTTTAATTCCCGTGTAACTGCAACGTAAACATATGGTAATGTTTACGTTGTAGTTTTGTGTTGTTCTTCAGTTTTTAGTGCCTTTTTTAATTTGTAATCATTTCATGGTTATTAAATAAAGAAATTTGTGTTGAGTGCAGATACTTTTCCACAATATAGTTTGCCAGTTTGGTTTTCTAGGTTATGAGACAAGACTGCCGCGAGTACATTAAAAGTTTCCTATTATCTATTCCTTTCGTTCGATTTTGTTATAATAAATAGGAATTTTTCTAGCTGTACCTACGGGAAGTGTATTTTATCGGTAGTGAGTGGTTATAATGAATGAAATTGTTGTAGTTTTGCCAGTTTGTAACGAAATAATGAAAAACGAATGCAAAATAGTGAAGCTAACTGGATTATCTGTTACCTATTTATCAGGTATTATTACTAATAAGAATGTTAATTTTTGTCGTTTCTGCATTTAGAAATGCTGGAAAAAACGACCGCATTGTAGTAGATATTGTTGACAGATGTAAGCTTATCTATGGATCTAAGCCATCGCAGTCGATACTTATCATAGGCGCCGACTTTCCGTAGGAAAAGAGGGTTTTGCCCCATTTTTTAAATATCGAGCTAAAATTCTGGAATAATTTTGTTATTGTCTTAGGCCTTCCTGAGCACGTGGTTAAAATGTTTGTACTTAGTCATAGTTGACACAATGAGTAAGCTTCTTATTGATATTAATTTCACATTACAAAGCAGACTGTACGGGTTAATAATACAATGAAATTAGAAAAATAAATATAAATCTTGCATGAAAATTACATAGTTACTTAGGAAAAAAATGAGTTAGGTACTTATCAGTTTTACATAGAACATAATAAAAGGTACCAACAACATTTTGTGACATATAAACATTATGTGACCTAAAAAATGTTTTATAAAATATTAGATGAATAATAAATACATGATCTATGAGACAGAGAGTGTGTGTGTGTGTGGTGCCATGCAATTTCTCCATTCTGTTACCGTTGGTCAGAGAAAAAAAAATGTTAAGTAAAATATGTTTTGTTTGGTACAATTTGTCATACAGCGAAATAAAGGCATTCATATTCCTGGCACTGTATTTGTGTTAATTTTGCATCTCATCAAGTCATAGTTTTGTTCGGAGATATTTTTAAACGAAATTTAGAAAATTTTTGCTTCTCTGCTTGTTTAGTGAGCAAACCCAAGAAAATATGGCGGTCCTGTATCTTCTCTCTGAAAGTTGGGGTAATAAGTCTCTAAAAACAGCATTTAAATAATTCATCAAAGGAAACCCATAATATTCTCCGTCTTAGCGCATATTACGTAATTAACCTCAGCAGAAGGCATAAAAAGATTTTCGATTGCGCCAGGTTAACTTGTTGATAAATAAGTAATATGGCAGAGGCTCGCAAACCGGGGGAAATCTGGAATGAGGTTTACGGATTGCATTAAACTGTAGGCGTCTTTACATTTCACTTTTTAAGATTTTATCCCTGCCAGACCCTTCCTGTGTAATAGCAGCACGCTCAAATATTGACTCCCGGGATCAAACATTTTATAAGTTCCCTTCCTGCTCGTGGACGACTATATGAGGTACAGATTGCATAATGAGTCTGGAGGTGCCTTTTACGTCTACCAACAATGGAACTGTCGGAAAAACTCGACTCACCTAAGTCAATAAAGTGTAAAAAGAAAAAATAATATTTACGCGTTGTATTAGCGGGAGGAGAGACGTGTACCTCAGTAATATTTTATGCAGTGAATTATTACTTCGAAAATTATATTTTTTCCCGTAAGTATTTATTTTGAAACACTTTGTAGTATCAAAGTTCTATAACTTAAGTTATCTGTAACGGTACAAAGAAAAGAAAAATATATAAAAAAATACATTGTGATCTATTAAGAATTAAGACATACTTCTAAAAAATGTTTGGGACGCTCAACTTTTTTAAATACAGGGAAATACAGAAGTTATCTAAACAATTTTTGGAATAGATGTGTCATGAGAAATAGTCAATATCGTAAATTTTTTTTATAAAATCCCTATAGTTTCCGAGTAAAAATAATATTATTGATAGTATTTTCAACCTTTACATCGCTAGGCCACTGTAGTCTCTATACATGCGATTACGAATATTGAAATCCGTTTACTTTTTGTAGGTAGATATTAAAATTTTTGTGATGTCAGTCTTTACATTAGTTTTCAAGTATCAAAAATGGCTTACGTGTATTTCAACTCGAAATTGATGGATATCGTGTTAATTTTTGACGATGTAAAAATGTTTAACAGATCGATTTCCCGATAAGCATGTGTCAAATGCAGCTACTATTACCGCGGTGTGCAGTGAGTTGAAACCGAATCGTGGAAGAGATGGATGTTCAGAGCGGCCACGGCGTATTGCAGCAGTGTGGCGTATCATACACGAGGCTCAATTATATCTGTACCATGTACAGCGTGTTCAAGCATTAATGCCAAGGGATTCGACGAGGCGGACCAATACCATGACTGCTACGATCTTCTGACTTTAAATCATTTGGAATTCTTTTTGTGAAGATATTTAAAAAATAAAGTGTATCGCACCGAAGTGGATACCTACTATTTTTTTTATAAAACCTTAATAGTTTTAAATTTATTGAATTTGTGTTTCAGTTAAAAAAATGTAGAAAGCATTGCAAATGACTGAAAATTATTGTTAATCTAAAATATTGTTCCTCTATTTACTTCACAAATTAAAATGTTAATGTAAAAACAATACCTGCTATTATAATAACTAATAAATTTTATTTCAAGAAAATATATTAAAAAAGGTAAACAACAAAAATTCGAATTTTGAAATTTTCGAAAATAAACAAAGAAATATAATTTAAATATTCGATATTTCCCTCCGTTTATTATTATTGTTGTTCGAAATACCTTAGAATATCCAAAGGTTTGGTCATGGCTATTTAGAAATTCATATATAAAATTTAGAGAAATATTATCAATTTAATTAATTAATTATTAATATTTTATTTAATTAAATATATTTGTTTAAAGAAGCAAATTGTAACTCATGCAAGGAAGGCAGGTACCTACTTACATCTAAAGTATTACGCACTTGCTTTCGAACATCCTGTATATGCTGGTAAAAATCCATACGTGGTTTATCTATCGATGACTTCTCAAAATGAAAGAAGGTGGTTTCAACTTGGGAGGTTGACGCCAGTTAATCTATTGCAACGAAACCAGTTTTATAAATGTAGTAGTTCCACAAAGATGAATTAGTTGCCGAAACGTTATTAACATAGAAAAATCCTTGTTTCTCTATTTCCCAATGCTTCTTGTAATACATTTCGTTTCTGTGATTTATATTTTGTCATGGAATTCTACACGTACATTGTACCTTTCGTCACTTAACGAATAGGATATCAAAATGTGGGAAACGAAAACAAAATCAGCTGCCAATGGAGCAAAAGTGGGATCCAAAACGATGACAAGGACTTTCCATAGCCAATTTCTAGTTTCGTTGTATACACACAAATTAATCACAAGGAACAATTCATTATACATTTTTATATTTAACATTTTCAAAGTGGTGTTAAGTATAAATATTTATTTATGTCATTGTTACGGAATAGGTCTAATTTGCAGTTAGACAAATAAGATATATTCCTACGTACTTATGTTTACATACATTAAGATTTTACTAACAATATATTTTCAGTAGAAGATAATCTACTTAATTATTATTAAAGCAAATATACTTTCTTCTGAAATTTATTATAAAAAAAAATATATTTGTAAAACAAAATGTAAAAAGTAACACACGTTATAAGGTATTGTTTTGAATAAAAATTGTAAATATATTTGAGGAACAATATTTAGGATGATCTATAAGGATATTTGATCAGTCAAATAATCTATACGTACTCATAAATGTATATACAGGGTGTACCATTGAAAACCTTGCATCCGGCTTATTTTGAACTACGTTCCAAAATATTAAAATTGCCGCGACACGTCCATTTTGTTTTCGATGGGGCGCATTCAACTTTAGAATTTTAAATGGCACTCTAGGTCGAGTGACACCTCATTCGAAAGTGTTTTTAATTCTGGTTGTCATCGTGCATTTTTTTCAATTTTAGTTCATCTGATGTTGAAAAAAAATGTTTACTCATTCTTAGGATTAAAAGACAATTTTGTATTAATCATTTAATTAATTGTTCAAAATGTCCGCCTCTCACTTCCATGCAATAATAAAAACATGGCTCAACATTTCGACGAACATTGTTAAGAATTTCGGAGGTAATTAGGTGGCATTCTTCAATGATACGCCGCCTGAGTTCTTCTAGAGACTGTGGCTGAGTGACATAAATTTTAGACTTTAAATATCCACATAAAAAAAATCGAGTGGTGTCAGATCAGGTAATCTGGGTGGCCACTCAATAAGTTCGCGGCGACCTATGCATTGATTTGGAAAATGTTCATTCAAAAACTGACGAACTGCAACTGTAAAATGTGGAGATGCGCTATCTTGTTGCAACCAAACATTTTTTTCTAAAATGTTGTCATCATTTTCCATAGTCTCAACAATCATTTGATAAATGTAGTTTTTCAAAAGCTCAAGGTACATATCCCCATTAAGATTTCCTGGCAGAAAATATGGTCCAATAATCTTATATCCGAGAGTTCCTGCCCACATATTAAGTTTTTCCGGATGTTCAGTGTGTTCCTCTCTAAATAATGTCGGACTGGTGTCACTCCAAAACCGGCAATTATGACGATTAACCAATCCATTCAGATAAAAAGTGCATTTGTCAAAAAAACATATTGAACATAAAAAAATTTGATCGTTTGCCAGTCGGTTAGTCATCTTTTCCGCAAATTGCAAACGACTGTCAAGATCGTCTTCATTCAGTTCTTAACTAATTATAGTTTATAAGGGTGGTATTTATAGGCTTTTAAAATGCGTTGACAATGTGTGCTAGAAACTCCCGAAATTTCAGATAGCTTACGAATACTCAAATTATAATCCGCTTCCACATGACCAATAATGGCAATATCGATAGCTTCATTTCTAGCAAGGTTTCGAAATTGTCGTTTTTAATTTTCCACTGATCCTGTTTCACAGAATTTTTTAATCAAACTGGTGACGTAAACATCCGAGGTGTGTTTATTTGGGCGACGCTGATTAAAAATTCTTGCCGTAAGCCGTGCATTATCATTGTTTTTAAAATAAAGAGAAATTATTTCAACCCTTTTGTTTTTCGAATAAGTCATTTTTAGAATTAATAGTTACTAAACACACTTCTACTAAACACTTTTCTTTGAGAACTGAATAGCGACTAAAAGATATTGACTGGTAAATTTGTTATCAATACCAATTTTTTTTTTCATTCTTTAAAATACCTTTTATTTGTAAACAGTTTTTACTGTGACAATAAATTGAAACTTTTCATAGTTTTTCCTTTGGCATTTTGAACAATTAATTAAATGATTAATACAAAATTGTCTTTGATTTCTAAGCATAAGTACATTAACTAAAATTGAAAAAAGTTATACGATGACAACCAGAATTAAAATCACTTTTGAATGAGGTATCACTCGACCTAGATTGCCATTTAAGATTCTAAAGTTGCATGCACCCCCGCGAATGGGGTTGCTCTGGCGAGTCTGTATTTAACGCTAAAATGTGTCCCCCTCGAAAACAAAATGGACGTGTCACGGCAATTTTAATATTTTGAAACGTAGTTCAAATTAAGCCGGGTGCAAAGTTTTCAATATTTAATATACCTTTTACGAAAATAACTATATAATCATAAGTATCTAATTTATTTTGAAGTAATCGTTTACTTTGTGGTTACCATTTTATAGGGAGTATTTATAAACAGGTCAGTGTCATGAGATATTTATATTTCGTCTGTTACACATCATGTAAAAACAGAGATTACAAGTTATATTAAAATTGTAGCAAAATGGTTATAATAGCGTGTTTTCAAACAACACCTGACTTAAATTTTTAAATGTCACTGTTAAGTGTACTCCTGAAAGTGATGGATCGCGCTAACAAGTTTTTACACTTTAAAATATTTTTCATTTAAGTCGGCGCCTATCCTGAAGGTTGAATTGACAATTGTTAATGAGATAAAATTTAAAAATAACTGTTTTTCTGCGGATTTGTTATAACAAAATGTACCTATATTTAAAGTGTAACGAGAAAACGTATTGTAAAGATCTTGTAATTATGTAGAAACATTAATATTGCGTAAAATTTTTATAAATTAAAAAAGGAAAATATAGAATTAAACTTATAATACATTTTGTACTTGTTAATTTTTTAATATTTTGCACACCATGCATAAACCTTCGAATTAAATACCACCATATTAAAAATGTAAAATTGTAGTTGCAATATATAATGTATTTTGCTGTTGTGTTGTATAATTTTTATAAACGTCATCACTCAACGTATTGACATAAATCTGTTAGTTCAAGATGTCTCACTATATATTTCTAGCCTCGAGATTCAACTTACCAATCCAATATTTTCAAAAAGGAGTCACTGTTCACAAGAATGAATGAATACATGAAGCGATATTACAAAATATTTATTTTTATGCACTACAACAAGGCTTTGAATTTGAAATAATAAAAATGAAAAATATTTAATATTTGTGGGTTTTGAATATATATATATATAAACTTTCCGTATGTAAATGAAAAACACTATTACTAATAACTTCTGTTAGATAAATAAGGAATAATAATAATGATAGGATAATAGAATAGAGGCAGAGAGGAAGAAATTTTTAATTGTATCCCTATACATTTGTTCTCTAGACTTCCGTATTCACGTTATGTCTCTAGACAGGGACAGGCGGAATCAGGACCATACGTACATTGATTTTCCTTAAGAAATCTTCTAAGACTTATTTAAATACATTTTGGCTACTGTAAACCTCACTACAATTTCAGTTTCATATGAGAAAATTTAGTAGCTTTTTATATTTTTTTTTACATACTAAATACCTACTATAGAAAAGATTATGATGATAGAAAAAGAGCTAATAGCACTAATTATGCTTACGCTTCCTAAAATTTTTCCAAAGTTTGATAATCTTGTAAATATTGTCCAGTGTACAACCGAAGTGTACTGTCTCTTACCTTGTTATGTGTTATATATTTTTAATCACACACTAAAACAAAATTACATATTTTAACACAAAAGAACACATTCATTATGTTAATCGAAACCCACACGGGATTGTGTATATTTTTACACTACAAATGTTATGTCTAATATCTTTTACACTTTTAAGTGTTATATTTACAAAATTAAGATATTATAGTGTTAATAAAATACATTTTTACTTTTTTGATTTTATAAAATAATATATAATAAACCACTTCAAATGAACAACCAAAAGTAATTAACGTTAGTTTTAGTTTCTAACTAAATAATAAATAACTGAAAACATATGCCATTTTAGTAAGTCATAAACAACAAATGAAAAAGATATAATTTTGACAAAGACGCTTTTTTAGATGCTAGATAATAGGACGATCGTTAACTGGTAACAATCTGAACATATTCTCTTTCTCTGAAATCATTAGCAAAATACATAATAATCTAAACATTACAGTAAATTTTAGTAAATTCCTAATATATTTGAAACTATAATAGGTATTTTAGTTAAGCACTTGCCATTTTCTTTGAATTAACCCCAATTTAAAATTAAATATTCTCTATTTGAACACCTCTTACGAGAGTTAACTGTACACGATACAGACAGCCAAAATCACTACCATATGATAGAAACGGTTCTATTACGTAGAGGTGACTAATAGGTATGGGAAACATTTTTTTAGAGGCAGCTACGTTCCAACGACGTTTTTGCATCTTATGCAAATAAGCCAAGTTGTGATTACGTGGCAAAAACCAAGGTTTGGTTACCGCCACTGAATGAGAAACTGTAGAAACAGAAAAAGTTTACGAGTTGTAAAATAGTGTCTACAAAAGGGAAAATAGGTATTTGTTTCTGTATCGTTCCATACCAGTGGGAAAATGAAGAAACATTATTCTGGCCATAACATTTAAAGTATTCTCAAAGAGAAACTTTAATACGCAATATAACAAGTGCCCCCGAAGACACTTAGCTGCATTTTAAAATTCTCAGAATTAGGAAACTCTTTAAAGAGTCGGCTTCAATCCGAAAAAAATAGTGTTTAAGAGGTGGTCATTATAATAACACTTGATTGAAATTAAATTTGTTATGACACAAACTACCGCGGGTTGCATACTACTGTGACGTCACACTAATGCGGTCCATTGATTCCTGTTACATAGATACAATCTGCAATTAAAATATCTCCTAGCTGAAAATGAAGAAACATCGAACAGTGGCCGAACTCCCCTGCACATAAAGACGTGTTTGCACTCGATAACGGCAACTGTACCTCCGGATCTGCAGTGATGCATGCCGCTCATTAATAACAGCCTCTTTCATTTAATCGAGATCCACTTGTCAGGCGGTAGCCGGGGGCCATTAGGTGCGCCATACCTCGGCTCAGCGCACCCCTTGATTGCCGAGTGACTCACCGGCCATCGTGGGGGCCGATACCTTTTCCTATCATCGTTACCGGATACTGCAGCATCTGTGTGCGTGCGTGTGTGTCTACGGATCAAAGTAATCAAGATGCACTTGTTTAGTTTGTATACTTTCGGATACACGGTAGCGCTCGCCCCCTCGGATCCAATTTCACATGGAAATTTTATTTAAATGTATTCGATGGAAGGTTGTAGTTGCATTGTCGGGAAATGAAGTTTATTCCGTCGACACGGAAGTTTTATCAAATTATGTATTATAAGGAGATAATGATCCGTGGTTTAGTTGTTTTATTCATGCAGCAAGTCTCGGATGGGAAATGCTACGGATATTTACGGTTCTGACATGATTTCTTCTGCTAACGTCGCCAAAAGTTAAGTCAAAAACTTGAAGTTTACATTCCTGTTTATTGGAATTATGAATCCTCCTCAAAAGCTATCTGAAGGCAGAAATAGTTAAATGCCAAAAGCAATAATAGATATGATGGGCAAAAGGTGATTCAGCCAACCTGCAACATAGTTTTATAAGCTTCAGGCTATATGACAATTAATTATGTTTTATTGCCGTATTATTATTGCTTTCTAGATACAAATTTATTTTTTTATAGTGGCAAGTACCATTATTTTGTTGTCAGCAAATGAAATATTTTATAAATTTATCATAAGAACGTTTTGCCAGCTAATTAATAAAATAGCTTATGCGACAAATATATAACTATCTTATAAATAATTCTGTGACAAGCTTATACAACATTTTAGCTAATAGAACTAGTGTTTTATAATAATTTTTAGTAACGTTATATTATAATTGTTTCTTAGATGTAGGTTGTCAATCTATAAGATACTTAGAGACAATATTACTTCTAAGAGCAAATAACTGTATTGTAACTGCAATATAGTTATTATGTAGTGATATTATCAATTGTAAAATAAAAATAGTAATATAACAAATACAACAGAAAAACTTCTATTTTGAGGCAAAATTATAACATTACATTGACAAACCATTATATAAAACAAATTTGAAACAGCAAAAGGGCGGTAGCTTATTTGACTTGTGTCATAGCGAATGGTAGAAGTCTAGTTTTACCTTTCGCTTGAATAATCATTGTAGAAGAATATACATGTCAAGTTTAAGCCACTGGACAAAATTAAAGAAAAGTGGCGCATTTAGAAGAAAAATTAAATGAAATTAAATGAATTCCTACTTTTATCTCACCCATTTCATTGAAATATTCTGGAAATATGAAAAATCCATGATTTTAAATAATAATAATAATATCTTTACCCCTCATTCTAATCGCGAGGATTAGCCCAGAAGTCGAAGACTTGTGCGGGAGAGGGGGCGGCATATTATTATTGAGCAGGCCGCATTTGCGCCCAGGAACGACTTAGTTGGTAGGCCCTAACCACCATTCAGTGCAGGAATGAGGGACATCTGGAAAACCTCATTAATTAGTGTGGTAGTCAAACGTCAACCGGTATCAATCTCTCACATTGACCCAAACCAACATCCTTCGACCCAACCATACCCGCAGAGAGGGTGCCAATCCTCTCCACGAATATAGCTAAATGATTTTAAATCCTTTATATATTATTTACCATTACAATACGGCCCTGTTTCTTCTTTATAGCATCACAATTTCTAGTGTTTTATATGTTTCCAAATATTGAATGAAATGACGAAGACAATTATGAAAAGTTATGATGATTTTAATGCATTTGGCTCTAATTTTAACTTCAAAAACTATGAAATTTATTAAAAAAAAACAACACCTTTTTTAATTATGATAATATCGTAAATAATCACTTAACATGCGGCGCATGTAAAATGCACTAGATATGGGAGATATATGTATACAAATTACAATAAAATTTTCTTCTCAATAAAAATTGTTTTCACAAAGTAAGTAGTAAAACACGGAAAACAATATTGAGTAATATATCATAAAATTCCAATTACAGACATTGTGATTAAACAGAGATACTCGTTTCTTTATAGCTTCTGATACCTTTACGATACTGTTAATAAATGATTTACTTTTGTTGATTCCTTTCATGCTACAAAAATATATTATTGCTACTAAAGATACCAAAATACAAGCCTTATAAAATTGTTGCTTAGTTGGTTTATTGATATTATGTGACTATTTTTTAATTGTTTCCAATAGACCTTACAAAATCTTAACAGTGACTAAAGTGCTTTATAATATGGTGTCAATTTTGGTTGTATAGTTGCTGTGCTGTACAGTTTTACAATGTTTTTGTGACTGATGCTGTTTTATACGTCTCGAAAACGTTTTTGTTGCTGTTAAAATAACAAATTGCTAGTTGGACAGTCATTTAAGGAAAGGTAGAGAAAATGAGTAGATATAATATGAATTACCTAATTGTAATTCTCAATAACAGTTAACACATTAATAACTGCTAAATATGGTATTTACTAATAAAACGGAAACCTAACCTCACAAAAAGTTGCAGCTGCAAAAATTGCAGCACACACTGAGACATTTGTTGCTTATATTTTTAAGTGGCTTTCAACTAGACACAAAAGTTTGCTTCAGAAGCAAACTAAAATTGTCAATGGCTAAATTGAAAGCAAATAGTAATTTCTTTATCACTCCCGGACATTTCAAGTCAACTTTACTAGCTTCTAATAATTAATTCCACTAAAATGTTCCAGTGAGACCCAGACCTTAATCCTTCACTTTCAACCCAAACAATAGATACATCCTTGATTATTAGTCCATATACTTTATTTCATAAAATTTTGAATTTGATAAAACAAATACGAACTTACTCTTTAACCCAATATTCAATACAAGATCGTCTTAAGAGTTTACGTTATTAATGCACGTCTTTTGGACGCGAGCGAAAGAAAACGGTCCTGCACGCTCCAGCACCCATCGCTAACTGTCAATGTCCGGAATCAATCCCAGGCCGATTTAAATGGCCACCCTTGACAAAAACCGCAGCATTGTCTGCCGTGACGCATTGTGTACCTTAATCAGCGCCCGTAATCTGCCTATGCACGGCGAACGACCCCACACAATGTGCTCGAGGTGCGCATACCTTCCCTTCGGCTGATGGGATTTGTGCCACCCTCGACATCACACATACATCCATGCGTGCACAGCGCGGAGGAGTCGAGGCGAGGGACAAATTTGTGTTCTGGCGACAAAGAGTTGGAAGGCCGTATATATTGCCACCTTTTATTTGCAAGTCTTGAGGTGGTTTCAGATTGACATATGAGGTCGAATAAATTGTATAAGTCATTACGTTACTTCTTAAATTAAGCAGCAGCAACAAAATGACACCAGAAGAAATAAATGTTGACACCACATTGACCGCACAATGATAACCCAAAGGGATGACTTTCAAATCAATCAAATCAATCAAATTCCATAGAAACCAACGCTAACTATGTAATTACTAGCAGTTGCATCCATGCAGACGTACTATTAGATCTTTTCTAACTGCTATACATTGGTTAAGGTATAAATAGAAGTTTAGACCAATGGTTAACTTTAAAGTTGTTTATAATTATTATTAGTGAATTAATAAACAATTACGATCGGTGAACAATGTCGCTTTAGAACAAGAACAAAGTTAGATAAATACTTTTAAAAAATAAACAAGAAACGGAAAGATAATATGAAAGGAGTTCGTTCATAATATGTTATGTTATAAAAATAAAGTTACTACAAAAGTCATTTAGAACGTTAAAATTATTATATTGTATTTTGTCACGGGCATTATTGAACACACTAAGAACATAATTTAGTATGCAAAGAACAGAAAGCAATTTGAAGAAAACTAAAGTCAATGTTGTTCTATTCTTCTCATAAATTAAGAAACAGCAATTTGCTTAGAATTTGCTAAGGTAAAGAACATTGCCACATAGATACTAGTATTGGTTCGTTTAATTTGACTCATCATGACAATTAGGTAATTGACCAACAGATTCAAACCGCCTCTTTTCCGTTCTATCTCCAAATATAGGTAGGTATAATGAATTGATGCTATTCGACATTAAATATATTAATGGAACCAACATTTAATTTTCCTTTTGATATTATAGGTTCTTTTGAAGTTTGTCACCGTTTGTCAAATTTTTGTTGTCGACCATATATGCTGTTCATTCAACCTTACTCTCGAAAGCTGTACTCCTTTACGTATATAAAATAAAGAATAATAGTAATGTGAAGGAAAATTGAGTACAAAAGTGACAAGTCCTCTGATTAAGAACAGATAGAGGAATATTCAAATCGAAACAAGTGACGAATTTTCGAATTTTTTGGAATAATAGTTACTTCTACAAAATATTTTTATCTTCATTATTTACAAAAGAATTCCACTGTCATGGCCTAAGTTTTGTTGTTGCGATTAAATAAGCGAAACAAATATCTGCTATAAATCCCTGCGTTTCACTAGCAACACAATATAACTTATGAATACCTAAAATTTTATATTTTATTTTCTTATTAATTGTTGTGTTCTTTTCTAAGTTTACGGACCTTGTCTTCAGCATTCCCAACTGGCACACAAAACTTTTTAGTCGAGTCTCTTTATTTGACATGTTTTGCAATATGATAGTTATAAACATTAAAATCCTTTTCCTTATTTTTAACAATATGTGTTCCTCTCCATTAAGCACAAGCCTTCCTTTCTCTGATTGTTCTGATTTTATTGTTCATGAGCACTATGGAAAACGAAAATTGTTCTTTACAAAATATGAATAGTAAGACAATATAAGAGCCACTTAATGAATATCAACGCAGATAAATCAGCGGTTATTTTATATGATGATCAATTAAGTAACATCAAAATTTTAGTACAGCAACAGCAGCATTTGGCTAAGACTCCACAGATAATATATCTAAAATAACACCGATACACAAAAAGAAGAAATTTGTCTGTACTTTTGACCAGACTCATCTATCTTTATGTATTTTGACGCATTTAATCCTAATCTGAAGTCTATTGAGCTGCATAATCCACAGTTTTTGAAAAAATCGCGAGAAATAGCTGGATAAGGAGAAAAATAGTTACAAATGCTAAAGCCACATTAGTAAGAGCAAGACAATTCTGACACTTTATTTTATCTCAATCAAGTATGTTTCTTATGTATTTTGATGCGCTCAATCAAAATGTGAAGTACGTTTATCTTCATCACAACTGATTTTCGCAAAAAAGAAAATTGCTGAAAACTAAAATAATCATATGAATGAAAGTGAGAAACTTGAATCAACTGTTCGTTTGATACCTACTTATATCTTGGCAAGTCGAATTTAAGTCTGGTGAAGGGCTCACTTAAAAATTTAACAAAAATTGCAATCCGCGAGACAACTTTCAATGTTCCATATAATTTCTTCTTCTGAAGAAAGCGATATGTCTTAGCAATGTCAAATCTAAACTGACAATGTGGAAACTATCCATGCAAAATATGCATGTTTCTCTATCTTGTCTAATATATTTATTTCAGTATCTACAGACACATTATCCTTAGCGCGGTTTCATACAGAACGATATCATCGGTACTCGTGTCTTATTGAATTAGAAATACATGATTTTAAATGGAGAAAGATATTTACACAGTCTCTAATCGGAAGGAAATATTGGTGGCCGTCATCGATATCACTGTAGATGTCGGATGGTTCTTAAGAATCGGACGATTAATTTATAATTACAACGGCAATTGAAAATGCATGCATTTTGAATTGCCGTATACAGACGCACCGATTACGAAATGTCGATACAGATCAATGCAGTGACCAAATTTTTGTCAAACCAAGTGCTAGCTAAACTTTAATAAATCTGTTAAATTTTCGGTAACGACTATAAACAGACTCATTGTCAGTACGTGTGAAAACAAAACTGTATCCGATACCGACACCGATAATATTTTTTTTTTCTTTAGTTTTATTGGGTTTTTGCCACACTTCTGAAAAATAATAAAAATTAATTAAATAAGCCCTAGCGCCAAACGGAACATTCAAGGGTTATTTTTGAAACGAAGTTTGCCTAACCAAAAAATCTCGCACTGAAAAAAGCAGATAAGTAAAAAATAACAAAAATCACATCACTATCGCGCACTTCCGTATTATTGACGTTTCGAAAAACTCTGTTTTCGTTTTCAAAATAGTAGTAAAAATATAAAACGTATGTCAAGTTTGACAGTTTAAAATTTGTTTATCTGCTTCCATAGAGATGTTAAATGATTTTTATTTTATTTTTACTTACTTCTTCTTGATACAACTGTAGCCAACAATGATCGATGTTTACTGAACAGTTTGACACACACTTAACTCCGTTCAACAAAATAATCGCGGTCTCTTTTAATTTTCTTTTTGTCGCGTTAACTTCCTTCTCTAAAATTTTTGCCGAACCCCATTGAATCACATGACCGTTTTCCCAAGCGTGTTCGCAAATTTTGGAAGATAACGCTACAAAAAGAAAATTAAAAGAGACCGCGATTATTTTGTTGAACGGAGATAAGTGTGCGTCAAACTGTTCAGTAAACATCGATCATTGTTGGCTACAGTTGTATCAAGAAGAAGTAAGTAAAAATAAAATAAAAATCATTTAACATCTCTATGGAAGCAGATAAACAAATTTTAAACTGTCAAACTTGACATACGTTTAATATTTTTTACTATTTTGAAAACGAAAACAGAGAGTTTTTCGAAAAGTCAATAATACGGAAGTGCGCGATAGTGATGTGCTTTTTGTTATGTTTTACTTATCTGCTTTTTTCAGTGTGAGATTTTTTGGTTAGGCAAAAATTCAAAAATAACTCTTGACTGTTCCGTTTGGCGCAAGGGCTTATTTAATTAATTTTTATTATTTTTCAGAAGCGTGGCAAAAACCCAATAAAACTAAAGAAAAACTAAAATTATGCCACAAATAAATAGCTTCAGACAATACCGATAATATTGTCCTGTATGGAACCACGTTCAGTTATTGAACAACAAACAGAATCTTTATCGACTGATGGATTTAACTTACAATATTCACAATCGATTATTACGGTTAATGTTAATAAAACATGTATTTGATACTACCTAAATATAAAAACTATTAATATGATCGAAACTGCCGATTTTAACGATTTCCAAATATGTGCATAAGCAGTTAAAATATATAATTAAGTAGATACGTGCCAGAACCCTGTTCTTGACATACCGTAATGAATTTAAAATAACGCGCATCCGAAATCAAACAGTCCAGTAAATAAAATTGTCCACAATACATAAAATTAAAACCGACAATACAAGTCACGAACAAATCGGCTCGGAGCGGCATCAACATCAGCCGGATGGACCAGTAACCTAACAGAGAGTACACAGTCCGCGGATAATGAATGTGTTCGCTGGTTTCGCAATTACATAGTTTAATTCGAATGTAATTTATAATTCCGCATTGTCATGCATGTGATGTGCACAGTTTGCTAAATGGATGAATGTTTTGCATCCAGCGTAGGTAAATTGGAGGTACGCGCCGGGCAAAAACGCCAGTTTGTCAGACCGTGAAGTTACGTGGGGCACACACGCACACAGGCCGATCGAATTATGCACCGGCGACGGTGTTCACGGTGCATCGGTATTGCGCTCGCGTAGGAAGGCATAAATTTTCCTGTTTATGCCATTGCGGCAAATGTTGATAAATTGTACCTTGGGGCGAACGTTTTTCTGTAGATCTGGAAACTTAATCGAATTTGGAATCACCAGTCAATATGAACGAATTAGCATATCTTTTGGCAGTTACCCCTTTTCTAAGTATACCGGGTGCGTCATTTAAGTTGGTAAATGTGAATATCTTGAATATTAAGCATTTGACAGAAAAATATTTAATGGTTATACTTCAGTATAGGGAGACCAGTAGAATCACTCGGGCCGAAATAATAAGTCGCGCATAGCAGCTCGCGCATCCATTTCAGGCTGCAGAGACCTCAGTTTATATCCAACTCTCGGAGTGCGAACATCGGTTATACAGAGCCGTATTGAAGCAATATTTTGAGTCTGTATCGAGGGACGAGTAGCTGTGTAGCAGTTAGATGTTTAAACACATCAACTCATAGTAATTTAAGTTTCTTTAAATTTCCTAAAGACAAATAAGTAATCTATAATATACTGTAAAAATCATAAATGATATTTTACTGCTATTGCCTTACCAATTAACTTTTTTCTTAAGTATAACATTGGAATATAAATACTTCTCATGAAAGTGAAGTTTAAAACATACATATTTATATTTTTGTCAAACACAAATTTTTATTTTAGAGCAAAATTTTGTGTGGAACTGGCTTCTAATAGAGCAGATTTATTAGAAAAGCTGCTCAAGACTAGTAATAGTTCATATAAACTATGTCAAATACATTTTGAAAATAATATGTTTCTAACGATTTGCAAAGAGGCCGTTCCAACGTTTACTGCACAAGACGACTCATCTTCAAATTATGTAGATGATCATATTTCTTGAATATAAATATTTAGGTACAAATTTTTTTCCAAATTAACATTTTACTACACTTTTATCTCCAATTTAACATTTTTCAAAGTTAAGTAAACATAATTTTTCTGTTCTAAAAAATACTTGTCTTCTGGCTTACATAGACCATTTAAAACAAAAAAAAATCATAATAAATTATTTTTCCACCAAACGTCAAATTTTAAATTAAAAAAATTCCAAAAAAATTTAATTATCACTGATAACAAGAAAAGTAAATAAATAAAAAAAAATGTTTTGTGGTGCAATATATAATTTAAACTTTTTTTTTAAAGAGTCTAAAGAAGTAAATCGAATTTTCACACTGTATGTTAGTAGCAGTAAATGATACTATATAATACATGTTGAATTACCTATTCATAACTGTATAATGAATTATTACATAATGTGGATAGATATAACGTAAACTTTCATGTGGCATAAATGACTACACTTACGCGCAAATAAAAAATTCTTGTTTCGGTCCTGATCACCGATTCTGTAAATTCCATCGGATACGCTATCGCGCTCACATTTCGAGGTCACCGCAGAAAACTGAAGGAAGTTCAAAGGGCCGACAAGGGAGTGAAATTGCTGGTCTACTTATGCTGTGGCTATACTTTTCGTGTTTACTTTCAGCGTGTACGAGTAATTATGGTTGAACATAGCAGTAGCAATATAACGTAGAAGTAGTTACCTCTGCAATTAACACTACCGTTGGCTAGTACTTTGGCTACTGGTACTTCATTAGACACGAAACATACCACTACAAGTCAGGAGGAACATGTGGTACCAGTACGATGATTGTCCACCACATTATGCACGGACGTCACGTGCAATATTGGACCGGGATTACCCTGGGCGGCGAATTGGACGAGGTCGTCCAGTACATTGGCTCGCCCGGTCTCCTGATTTGACTTCCCTAGATTTTTTTTGTGGGGCTACCTTAACAACAAGTTTACCAGGAGGTACCAATCACACCAGAAAATATGTATGAACGCATTAGAAATGCTTGCCACGACATTGACAGGGGCATGTTAATACGGACGGTGGACAGTTTTGCTGTACACATTGAACGATGTATTTCAGTCGAAGGTCATCACTTTGAACATCTGTTAAAATGATTAGCTTTTAATTTTCGGATGCAACAACTAACAAATAAATGTTACTTCCTTTTTGCAATAACTTAGCACAAAATAAAATTATGTTACTCTCTAAATTTTAATCCAAAGTATAACCATTAAATTCCTCTTATAAGACGATACTTTTGTCTGAAAATTTTTCTCTCAAATGCTTAATGTTAAAAATATTCACATTTGCCAACTTAAACGACGCATCCGGTATATCAGAACGAATACATTATATATGTATATATGTATTAATGTATAATCATTAATAACTATAGTTATTAATGACACTATAACGATATGAATACTACTAAGTTTGCCAACTTAAATGGCGCATCCAGTATATCAGAACGAATACTTTATATATAACGTATAAACGGTTTAATATACAGGGTGGTACCCTTTCGAAAGCGGAAAATTTAGAGGCAGACAGAGAACCACAAAATAATATCAGTTTGTATTATAAACTATATTCGAAAAATGCTTCGCTACAAAGATGCGGGGGTCAAAATTGTTATCAAAAGTTCCAAATTTATTAATATTTTTAAAACTACTTTAGATATTTAAATGAAATTTGGAACTTTTGAATAGATAATCTAGATACATATTTTTACGTAAAAAATATTATTTTTCTTCCATTATTTAAGTATGTGAAAATAATTGTTAAAATGTGGTGTTAGAATAGCAAAATAGTGTGTATCAAACGCTTTTTAAAAAATATTATTTAATTTGAGGAAAAGCATTTACTATTTTATGGCGATAAATAGGCTGCCCTTAATTTGACGTCATATTTTTTAGTAGTACGTTTTTTAACTGGACTGGTACAATATTATTTCTTTACTGTTAAAGTGCGTACATACATCGTTTCTCCATTGAATTTGTTTTAATGTGTTTAACATTAGGCACTTTCATTTCTATCAGTGTATTATTAACGGAAACATAACCCTCGTATACTAAATTGTGTTTATTTTGCTGTCTGAAAGAGTTCATTCTTCATTTCTAGTTCGCTTAGTTCATTAACATTAATAATTATGTATATACTTATTATAAGTACAAACATATATTTTAAGATGACTGCTCAATATTTCACTGCAATATGATAAATATAATTCTCTAAATATCTCTTCAAATAGTACGAGGTTCTTGCTATTTGTAAATGGTGAGCAAAAATTAATCGACGTATTCTTTGGTCGATTTTAAAAATCATATCATTAAAACAATAAAAACTTCAATTCAGTGGCGGATGAACAAGGTATTGGTGGCATATAATAAATAAGTAATAGTACGCTACTGCATTATTGTATTAATCATGATATTTTTAAATTTGTCTTTCAATTTTCTATAAATAACCACTGTTTCTATAAATAACTACTAATTGATTTATATTAGGTGAAATTCCTTTACACAGTTAAAGAACATAACAAACTTACAATTGTGCCTTTACTTATTTCTCAAATATCAGCGTTAAAACAGTCACTTTATCGCATAAATTCCATAAATACATCCACGATTGGCAAATTATCGCTGGATGCTTTTACAAAACTTCTGACTCTTATTTTCTCACACTGTGGCGTTTTATAGTTAGGCCGTGAAATGGATATTAGTAAATTACTAATTTTATTTTTTCTTAAGTTTTGTTGGGTTTTTGCCACACTTCTGAAAAATAATAAAAATTAATTAAATAAGCCCTTGCGCCAAACGGAACAGTCAAGGGTTATTTTTGAAACTAAGTTTGCCTAACCAAAAAATCTCACACTGAAAAAAGCAGATAAGTAAAAAATAACAAAAATCACATCACTATCGCGCACTTCCGTAATATTGACGTTTCGAAAAACTCTCTGTTTTCGTTTTCAAAATAGTAGTAAAATATTAAACCGTTTGTCAAGTTTGACAGTTTAAATTTTGTTTATCTGCTTCCATAGAGATGTTAAATGATTTTTATTTTATTTTTACTTACTTCTTCTTGATACAACTGTAGCCAACAATGATCGATGTTTACTGAACAGTTTGACACACACTTATCTCCGTTCAACAAAATAATCGCGGTCTCTTTTAATTTTCTTTTTGTCGCGTTATCTTCCTTCTCTAAAATTTTTGCCGAATCCCATTGAATCACATGACCGTTTTCCCAAGCGTGTTCGCAAATTTTGGATTTTTCAAATTCCCGTCTTTTTATATAATTTTTATGTTCCTCAACTCTAACACTCATAGGCCGAGACGTTTCTCCGACATAATGTTTATTGCATTCACAAGGTATACTGTAAATGCAATTTTTTGAATTTTGTATATCATTTTTTGGACGCGTTTTTGACAAAAATTTTAAACTCCATACTTGTCGTAATGAGCCTACCATTGGCAAGTAGCTTTAGAATTAAAGTTGACACAGTGAAAAGTTATCCATTTTTATGTACAAAATGTTTTTAAACAATGATTTTTTGATCAGATCAAAATGACCACTCTGTCTGATACAAAAATTGTTTTCGTATAAAATTTTTCCAACCATTTGTTAGGAAACTGTCTATTTAGGAAATTACGAACCGCAATGTGGAGGAGCGCCGTCGTGCATTAATATCACATTTTGCCTTAAATTTAAAGGTACATCTTCAAGTAAATTGCCCAATTCAGTTCTGAAAAACTCCAGATATCTTTCTGCATTAAGTCCTGGTGGTAATTCGACTGGTCCAATTACGAAATCACCTAAAATTCCATATCAGATATTAACGGAGACTTCGTGTTGGAAGTGGTGTTTCTGTATTAATAGCGGATTTTCATTGTCCCAATAATGGCTGTTTCTCCAATTAAAAACACCACGTCTTGTAAAACAGCTTCGTCGGTAAATAAAATTGCACTAATAAATGTTGATCTTGATTATGGTGTTCAACAATTGTTTGATAAAATTGAAGTCTTGTTGCTGGATCATTTTCTAATTAATGTTGTGCAGGAATAAAGTGATATGCAATTTTTCTTGTTTTAAGATTCCAAAAACTGATGTTTGTTTTACCCCAGTAGCTCTTACTAGATGCCTAACATTTTTTTTCTGGATTGTCTGCAACACGAACTAACACTTCTTCTTCCAGGTTAATAGAAATTTGTTTAACTCGTTCATAATTACTCTTAGGGCGAAAGGATCCAGTTTCTCTCAGTCTGCTGAAAAATATTATTATCTGATTGTCTTCGGTTTTGATATTTTTGGAGACAGCGTCTAGACGCGGCCCGGCTATTATAATTTTCTTAAACATAGACACATTTCATAATTAGAAAAATCATTATGTCTAGGCATTTTAACAAATTACTTTTTAAGTATTAAAACAACTCAAAGTAACACGCTACTGCTTGCAGTCAACAATAAGTTGTTTGACAATCTGATATTTTAACGCCTAGAATTAAATTTTGCTTTTTGGCGCATTTTTTTATTATGCAGGTTTTTTAGTATTTCATGAATTAGGTTTAGAAATCGTTTGGAGACGAATATCTTGAAAACGGCTCGTTCTGTCAGTCTCGTAGAAATAATCGGTCTATCGAATGTGTTACTCTAAATTCTGCTGGGACGTTCCATTCAAAAGTTGTAGCTGAAAATAACACCAGAGTTACGAGTAACTAGCGCCCTCTAGCAGCTGTCACTAAGACGACATCAAATTCGAATTTCTTGCCACCCAAAACCCCCAGGACCAAAACTTCATATATTTTTTATGATAATTACAGTAATTATTAAATAAATTTTAAAAATAAAAAACAAATTTGTCACCCTGTATGATTTCATCTAAATCTCCTACATGCCTGTACACTAATCTCTTGTTAATAAAGTTATTAGTAAATATGTAGCTTTAAATATTTACTCGTTTTTTAATTAATTTGGATGTCGTTGTACGCCTCTATACATATATTGAAATCATGTATCTATCACCTTCAGATCTTCACGCCTGTTATACCTCTGCGTCAAAAATGACTGCTAATTTCCTAATTTCGCGTCTGACGTTAAGCAGGAAGCAGACCTCTCGGGCCGTAAATAACCTTAAAAACGAAATTTCCCTATGAATGACGAACCGACCGAGGAGGAGCTGCAGAGCCCTCTTGTTGTATTCCACCTGCGAAAATTAAAACCGAATTGCTCATTCACACCATCTGCTCTTCCATTAGAGGCGTCACTCAGGCCGTCACTGCCAGAAAGAACACCTTTCCTTATTTCTTTACAAGCAAAATTTAATTTCCTGCGCGTCTCCTCTTATAAGCGCTGAGTGAAAACATTAGCACCTTAACACGGGATCCGGCCGCTTTTTTAATGCGAACGTCAAAAACAATGTCTCGTAATAAAACTCGGAAAATGAGATTTACCTTCAGCCCTCTTTAACATTTTTTATGATATAATTTCTCATGGCTGTGTTTTATGGCTCCGTTGAACAGTACTAATTCCACGATCGCTCCGTTTTAATTAAATCACTGGTTCTGATATCGGCCAATTATTATGCCGGCGATATTTCCAAATAGATTTGATTAAAAAAGAAACGATTAACTCGAAACTTAATAATTATTCTTATCAACGCCTACGTAAACATGCCAACACTTATACATTTGTCTCTGGTGATTCTGACATTGAAGAATAGAATTACAAATGGGAATGTCCCATTATACAGGGTGAGTCAAGTTTAAATAGACGAACTTCAAAAAAAAGATTCTTTAGGAAATTTCAAGTAAAAGATGTAAATACAGCATACCTTTTATCTCTCTCTCCAACAAAGAGAGATATGAGAGATGATTAAGTTCCAGGAAAAAATTACAACCAGTTACCTACCGCAAACAGTATTTGTGACTTGCCTGGATATTTTATATACCTATTTATTTAATTTTACATTAATCAAAAAAGTATTTCTATGGAAAATGATGCGCTTGACAAATGTTTTCCCAGAGTCTCTTGATGTAGTAAAAAGATTGGGTATTTCAAAAATTTCATGTTGTTTGCCATGTTCAGTACCGTGCCAAACATTTTTCTCAAAGAGTGTTGTAAGTAATAAGTATCTACAAAATTTTAGGGGAGTGGCTCTCGGCATCGGTAATTTTCGAGTAAATGGGTAAAGTTGATCACTCTGTATTTCTGTTGGAGAGCTAAATAAAAGGTATGTTGTTTGATATATAGTGGTTGCCAGTAATAGAATTGAATTGCACATACCTGGCTTTGGCTGGAATTCTTTAACCTGCCCTTGTTGTCTGAGACTAAGCTCTGTGGGCAGTTTCTCTATCGGTATCTCCCGGCTTACCCATATATACCCTGTTGTTGGTATTATGACTACTACGGTACGAATATATTAAAAATTAAAATAATACCAGTGGATTATATAAAACATTACACATTGGTAGTAATGTTTACTACTCTGTCACATTTGTTTAACTGTGTTCGCTAAATGCACTATTTACATCACTTTATACGTGCCATTTCACTTCTCAACATGATTGTATGTTAAAACTTAGGATATTTGTGGGTAGATATGAGAATACTTACCTCAGAAAGCCCAAAAACCGCACTGTCTCAGTTATATTTCTCTCAGTGTAGGTATACTAAAAATACAACTCCATAAACAATGTTGACCAATTCAATAAATATTAAATATAAAAATTTATCTGGTTAAATTTACTAACGGAAAAGAAAACATGTTTCTAACGGCACTAACTTTGTTGATATTGATTGAGCCATACCCAAAATTACAAGCATTTTTGTCAAGTAATGTTCCCCAATATCAGTTAATCTGGCACAGAATTACATTGAAAATATTTATCCCAATACATTTTTTGAAATAAATGCCTTTTACGCATTTAGCAGTGCCTTTTACGCCATCTTGTGGCAAACTAACAAATTTCAATAATTTTCATCACATCTCTTGGCATATTTTTACTAAAAATATGGCCTACGTCCTCAAGATTATTAAAACGTATCGCATCTTATTACATTTGTTATATATATATTTGAATATTGAACATGGAATTCCTTAAGGTTCCATATTGGGTCCGCTGTTATTTTTAATATATGTTAATGATTTTCTTAATTGCTTACCTCATAATACAATGAATATACTCTTGCAGATGGTACCAATATAAGAAGAACCAATTTAAATTTATCACGATTAATGGCACATTGATTGAAGACTGGTTTACCAGCAACCAACTGCGTTTCAATACTTCAGTTTCCGAACTTTGAAAAACTGGGATAATCCAGCTTATGTTAAATTCTTGGGTGCTTATCTTGATCCTAAATTGACATGGGATCAATATGTTAATTATGTGTGCTCCAAATATATAAACATACCTATCTCCTCCGGAGTCTCAAATGAAAAGTCTCAATATCAAGCTTGGTGATAGTTTATCATAGCTATATCCACTCCATTATAACTTATGCTATTTTATAATGGGGCCACGTCTATGAAAACGGTATTTAGTCTACAAAGAAAAATTATTAGAACCATCTAACCTCGGTTTTAGAGACGATTGTAAAGATCAGTATATAAATTTAAATATTTTAGCTGTACCCTCTGTGTACATATTTCAGTGTTTTATTTATATAAAAAACAATACTCATAGATTTGAAACCAGAAGTGGAGTTCACTCATATAATACCCGAAATAACGCAAACTTATGCAATAAATTTCAAAGATTGAGTAAAACATGAGTCGGTACTAATTATTGGGCAATCAAATTTTTTAATATAGTACCCCATAGAATTCAAATTCTTGAGGACAATAATTTAAAAAAGCATAAAGAATTACTTAATTAAAAATGCCTTTTATAATTTTGAATTTTTTGTAAATAGTGACGTAAATGAAATATGAATGTTTTTATTGGTGTCATTTTACCTTTTTCTATGTTTATATTAATTAGATATATGTTAACTATAATAATAATTAGGTATTTAATTTGTATAGTGTATGTACTAAATTTTTTGCTTGTGTTATTTCACGCGTGTAAACATTTTTATATGTATGTAACACCAGCCTTTATAAATAAATAAATAAATATTTGCCTACTTTAAATTGTACTTAGATTATTATGTAGATTTTTAGTTAATATTGTACATATTTGTATTATCCATATTTCTATATATTTGTGTTATTAAAGCGATTGTCCGGTAGCATTTTTCTTATAACTTTATTTATGGAAAGAAGTACGTGTTTCGTATAATATTTTCAGACGAGGTCCATTAATAATAAAAAATATGTTAATATATTGTTTACTCGAGGAACGACTTTGCAATCTTTCTATTCTGCTGATCTTCGACGTCGTATTAATTTTAGTCACGTTTCCGTACGTCGCCTACCTTGATGTATTAGAGATGACAGCGAAATTGACAAGAGTTGAGAAAAACAAGATAAATTATGTCGGTGAAAATTAAAATTTTTTCATTTTTGGTTTTCCATGTCACGCCTTGTTTTCCCCTTAAACTATATAAAATGAGTTTAAGACGTGGCTCCTAAAGCGCGTGTTAACGCTTTTCATCACCGCCAACGTGTTTCTCCTAAATAATATATTCAATGTATTTAATAAAATATGATTATGATTAACTTTCCTTGTATTTTTGGATACAAATAAATTAATTAAAATGTCCATAATATTAAGATAATTGTGAATTGTATGTAATTTATTTATTTGAATATTTTTTTGTTATATGAAACAAGTGCTTTATAAGGTTTATGTACAATACTGTACATTGACATACCATTTATCTAGATAATTTGAGATTTAAGTGTAATTAAATCTGGCAATGTATCTGCAATTAACGCCAACTATTTTTAAAAAATAGTTGTGGTTCTTTTTTAATTGGAACAGTATTTTTTATATTATTTAAAACTTTCTTCCGTAAAATATAATGTTCACTACTTGTTTCGTTTTCAATTAGTTTTAATAAGTATTACTCATTTTCATATTATTTAATATTTTTCTTAAATCAAAATTTTCGCCTAATTAAAATACTGAAATCCGCATAGTTTTTATTTTCCAATTATTTGTAACCAATGAGATTGTTTTTGCGACATACTCACCCAAGTCGATTCGCAAAAATTGGTGTGAAGAGTTCGCCACATTCACTACTATCGCTACGTATCATATAATATATACATAGATTTGTCTCTTTTACAAATACTCGCAAATCTCCAAAGTGCAAATAACTTTTAGATAATTAATTTTAGACCTTAGTGCAAGAAACCACGCTCTAGTGGTTAGTTCTATACTCCGAGAGGCGGCTCTCTATATAGGAAACCAGGAAGATCACGGTGAATCGCAAATTACATTTTCTCATTGGTAATTTTTTTATTAATTATATTTTTTCGGTTAATATTTCTTAATAAGACGCCCTCGCATACAGTTCATTTTTCTCAAGTAAAGCTATTACTGAAGTAACTTTCAGATAAACGTTAGTGCAATGGCACTGCAGTTGTACTGTTGTATGGTAATTGTATTGTATTAAATTTTATTTACTCTATTTACATAAAATTACTGTAGACTTAAGAAGTTGGGGAATTTATCCGCTGTAAGTTGGCGACATGCAAAAACTCAAGATTCTTGACCTTCAGAGAGGTTATGTTTATGTTTTGTCAACTACGTCTCTATCTACGGAAATTGTTGATTTTTATCATTTGCCGAATAGTAATTAAAAGCCTACCCTAGATAAAATATAAGCCTACAATCTGCAGGAATAGAAGATCTATTTGAATGTTTGGTTAAATCACAGTATACTGTGGGTTAAATGAGGCCCCACTAATTTCAGCAAGTCATCAAACACTGCCACTGTCATTCGGGTGAAATGAAAAAATAATCGGCATTCTCATTTCGCATTTCTTTATATAAATTATAGAAATCACCTTGCATGTGCTATCTGCGGTTAATAGGTCGCACCCACCATCTCCGAGTTCTTCTTTTCATTTTTTTTTGCATGTATAGTTTTTATACATATTGACGTCGCTGCGAATAAGAGCAGCAAAAGTAACTGTTTCTAAACCAAACAATCCTCTTCATCCATTTTTTTAGAAACAAATCAATTCTAAACTAAATATCTAAATTAGAATCTAATTTAAAAACAACCTGCAAAAATGTGAATCTTCTGTTTACTGTCAAAAAAGCAGTTTTCTGATTGGTCCTTGTATGATTGTTGCAAAAGGATTGGTAAAAGCTAAAATGCTTTTAGCTTCTGCCATACAACTGCAGTACAAAGGCGTTACTATTAAGTTTATCTGAACGTTACAAAAGTCACCCGTATTTCTCGCCGTTTTACTTCAGTATCTTTGAATATTTGCAGGTGGGATGAGTTAACATTCCTATTATTTGCTAAACCCTAGATTATTCAGTTATTAAATGTCTAAAATTGTTTGTATTTTGTAGAAAACACTATTTCAAGAATACGGCGCCCTTTTTAATAACTTTTCTGCAGTACCGCACTAATCTTATGTGAATGAAGCTTGAACACTACTTTCTTTAAATTTAGAATTAATAAATTAACATCTCATGACGGTAAGACGTCATATTTTTTTTTACTTTTTATTCAACCTGGAATTTCCATGCGTTACACATCCAGTTTTACAACGTGTCAGTCAGATACCTGTCATACCACTAACATATACAGCATAAGGAAAGTTCAGGTTGTCCATTGCTTTTGCATACAAGAGGAATAAATTAAGTCAATAGACATTGTACAGGAAAGTTCACTTCTCCTGTTCATAACAGACAAACAAACAATTACAGTAAAAATCTGTTCAGATGATATGAATCGGAACTCACTAAAGTCCATTTCTCACTTGAAAAACATTTTTTTTTTTTCAATACTCAAAAACTAAATAAAATGTCGTAATTTATTTTCCACATACCCATATTTTATGATAACTAAAATCATCTTCCTTTTACGAACATTTTTTATATAATTTTTATTTCTATCTCTTCTCCTTAAAAAGTTATAATGATGAACATCATATGTATAAAAATATAATCGGTTATATTTGAATTAGCAATGATTTAATCAACATTGCCGTGAAAAACAATATGTATACTTGTTAAAAAGTTGTCAAATCATATTAATTAATGACGCTCTCATTTGAGGATGTCATGATTACCACAGTTTTAATTTTACTTTAACGATTCTATTATTGGCGTCCAATTTTATGTCGTACGTTCAGTTTTAATGAAAAAAAAGTATTAATTTGGGTGATTCTGATTTCGAGTGTCCTTTCGGATATCGCAAAGCGTTTTCGATTCCCTACTTTCCGAAAAATCAAGACCGATGTTCGAGTAAAGTGACAAAATTTGAAGATTAGTGTAAAGAGAAATGAGAATGTGGAATTTAACAAATTATTCAGAAGTTGTAATTAATGTTTATAATAAATATATGTTGTTGAATTTTTTATAATTAATAATAACTAGTAGCGGTTTTTGTCAGTGAGTGTTTTTATGACGACCATAATGACATCCAAATGAGTATGCTAAATGTGCCATAATGACGCCATCGTATATTAAACTGTAAAATTCAAATGATTAAATGAAAGTATATAAAAATATTTTTCCACGGTCGGGAGTAGAAATCAGTTTCTATGACATCAAAATTAAAACAGAAGTAGTCGATTATTTCCCAAGGAGTATAATGCTCCCAAGGGAGTTTACATTATGGAGAACGTTTTTCATGCAAAAAAAAGATAACATTGAAATTATTTATTGACATTTAAATCAAATGTTACATTTGTACAATTTTCAAAATTAATATTAGAAGGAATATTACTTTCGCTTACATTTACAGTTTTTGTGATTGCGCTAGTAGTGGTACCTACTAAAACCTAATTAGCAATTTTGGTCTTATTTTCAATGGAGTTCTCGACATAACCCTCAGCGACTGTCGTTGATTTCTAACCAGCATGACGCTTTATTGTCGTGATATCCACACCAGCATCTGCCAGTAATGTCGCTGAAGATCTTCGTAAGCAGTGACCAGTATAACATGCAGCATCAAGTAATTTTAAATACGAAGCTACTACACTCGGAATTTTTCCCATGGTATTCTTGCCAACTGGCTGCGAACTACATTTTCCTGCTTTGTAGTACAAAAAAAGGCGCTTATGCTTGACGTGGGGAGGACGAAGGGACAGGTATTTTCGAAACAATTCAAGCATATTTCCCACATCGGTAACTAGAAAGGTTCGTGGAATCTTTGTCTTAGTGTTTGGAATTTTTACAATTAAGGAAGAACCTACATCCTCAATATCATCTATAGTTAAATTGACTAGTTCATCAGTTCGACAAGCTCCGGCAATCTCCAGAATTAATCCAACCTATAAAAAATCAAAATACTTAATAATTGAAATACCTAACAACAAAAGTAATCTTACCTTAATCATTAAGAATTCTTTGTCATCTGCACTTGATAGAAAACGGTCGATTTCACCCTTCAATATTTTCGATTTTTTCGCTTGATATCCGTCACCGGCTCTTTTCAAAAATGCGATCAGCTTGGGGAATTTGCTTATATCTATGTTGTCGTAAATTATCAAGCATGACTTAACCATAGAATATTGCGCCCATAATGTGGAAGACTTGTAATTCTTTGGATTTTCACTGAAGTATGCCAACAAAACATTCTCGCTGTATACTTGAACATTTTTCTCGGCGCACCACTTTTTGAACCGATTGTAGGCTATATCGTATAAAGATCTTGACTTCGTAGGCAGCAAATTGCTTATTGCAATATTTGCAGCCTCTTCAATCTCTTCCGACTCACAATTATTCATTGTGCACTAAACAAACTTTAAACTAAACCAAACTAGCACCTTAATTTGACAATTCTTTTTGTTTGTTTATTTTGTAGTTATGGCAATAACTCAACGACTACTAAATAAATGCTCAAATCCGAATACAATAATTCTGGTGCTACTTACTTCATAATGAAAAAATATGTGTTTTTAAGTTAATGAGACCGTGGAAAAAATAGTATATTATTATACCATTCGGGAGAGATGTTATTTTGTCCTCGGGCTTCAAATTGCACCTTTGCTAAAATAACGCATTTCTCTCCCTTATAGTATAATGTACTATGTGAGCTCTCCAAATAGCAGATGCTAAATACGAACGACAAAATGTTATCATTGCGTACATGCCCGGTCAACAATGTCCCTGCGAGAAATTTTTATATAGGTGGTTTTCCGCTTGATTTATACGCAAATACGAAACAATAACCATAAAAGTATAGGTGAAGCGTGAATAGAAGAAAAGAATAAAAACACAATACGTATCGGGGACAAAGCGGACCCGCACAGCTCCGGTAGCTCGGCGGACCTCTATCAGAATATGTAAGTGGAGTCCTGGCAAAGATTTGCATCAATCCCTTTGGCTCGGAGCTATGATTCCGGTCTCGTCAGGAACATTCATAAAACTACCCCTGAATCACTGTTTCAATATAGGTAAGCGATGTAAACAATCAATAGCGCTTCGAGCGAGGTGAGTTTTAAACAAAGCCACCGATGTGGACCGCACTGCATATAAACTGGGATTTCAAAAGATCAGTGTTTGCTGGCTCTCCGTTTTAATCGCTTAACTACATAGTTTCTGTCGACGTGTGCTTCCAGCTCCAACTTTCTGTATGCAGAAGTGCATCTGATTTTCGGAACTATCGATTTAAATTCATCGCATATCACACTCGAAAAGAAGTGTATTGCCTCCGCAGGAATTACATATTTATTTGTAGTAAATTTTGTACTTATGATGTATATCCGCAAATAAATAAGAATTATATTTTATTCGAGGGTTCTCTCACCTATAGTAGTAGTACAAAATAGTAGCTAGTACCTGACAGTATCTATACTCAAGCGCCAAAAATCTGGAGAGTGATTCATGTTATAAACTCGTTCACAATTTATAGCAGTCGACACAAAGAAATCATACATGTAGCCTGTATATTTTTCCTATAAAATCGTGTGCCGCATATCTGTGAGAGCATACCCGATTACGCATGCACCAGATCGAAGAGGTCTTTCCGTTAATTTAATTATGAATGTATTTAATTTGTTAGTGATGTTTTGTTTTTAAGAACGGAGAATAATTCAAGCTCTATAGCGTCCCATAAAAATCGTAAACACCCTAATTTAACAAGTGAGGAATATCGGATGATGACATGTATGAAGGGTTTAGGACGCGAGGTCAAAATATGAGTGTAAGTGATGTTGAAATATTGTAGTTCATTAACAAGAATATACATGTAGGATATGTGTATAGTGCTTAAAAGAGTGGTACAGAGGTACAACTGCGGAACGGAAAATAGTGGAAACTCTCGGAAAGAAGATGGTGTTTTAGAAATGAGTTTTCGACAAAAAAAGTTGCTATATCTTACAAAACGAATATGCCTAGAATATATACAAGGATGCTTTTGCGAATTATGCGTGGCATATGAATTATGGTATGTGAATTTCCGTATAAATAAAATCGAAATGAGTATATTGATAGAAAGAGACGAAATAGTGATATAGCGAAGAAACTATTTAAAATAAATATTAAAAAGTCGGATTCTAGATCGAAGGATATATTAAAATTTTGACGAAACATGGATAGATGAAGGTCACACGGAAGACAGTACGATATGATATAATAAATTGTCGGTCAGTGGTCGCGCGGTTTAAGGCGTCAGTACTTGAATCGAGGTGACTAGATCGGTGTTGGTTAGACCCCCGCGGCCGGTAGACCGTATATAAGCTATATTCGTGGAGATATTGGCACCTTCTCTACGGGTATGATAGGGTGGACGAATGTTGGCTTGGGTCAATGTGAGAGATTGATACCGGTTGATATTTGACTACCCCCCTAATTAATGAGGTTTTCCAGGTTTCCCTCATTCATGCACTGAATAGTGGTTAGGGCCTACCAACGTAAGTCGTTCCTGGGCGCAAATGCGTTCTGCTTAATAATAATATGCCACCCCCTCTCCCGCACAAGTTTCCGACTTCTGGGCTAATCCCTGTGATTAGAATGAGGGGTAGAGATATTATTATTATTATAAGTGTTAATGTGTGACCGTTATAGTGACAGTGTTAGTAACCAATAGCGAATAGTGTGTATATATAGTGCAATGTATTCTAAAGCCTTTTGTAAAGTAAACTTTTAATGTGCTCGGTTCACTCGACGTCAACTTATTTTTAATAATTTTGAGTATTTTGAACCCTTCTCAAGTGGCACGCTTAGGTGATCATGCAACTCACACCTTCCGTATTCATCTCTGTGCAGTGAATTAGTTACTCTCTGTTACTTTCGACCTTGAGTAATTGATAATATAAGATAAAAACTTTAAATTTGGAAATACTTCATTTTTATTATCTAATGTTTCGAAATTATGCAATGCAGTTATTTTTGTATATTTTTATATCTGATCACTTCAAATTTAGTGCGTCTATGAAATGTTGCTCCTCGCACGCTTCGTCTGTCCCGCTTGTCAACAAGCTCGCGATGAGTCACTCTCTAGAATTTTGACGGTTGTGTATAAAGTAAGAATTCTTTAATTGTTTTTCTGTAAAATATTGCAAGTATATCTAACAATAATAAATAAAATACGTAGCTAAGCAGATATAAATTATGTTACATAATGCATATTTTTATGAATTGATGCTAACAGGCTGCTCTAATGCATTTATTATCAGTGTTAAAATTTTTAATTAATACATAGATAGCATAGCAATATTGTAAATAACCCTCGTATAAGCGTGCTTGATTGACAACTGGTTGAATAACCCTCGCATTTAAGAAACTAACATATTCGATCACAGATCACATCAAAGAAGCAGGAATATTTTATTTTCGTTTCCATATATAAAAAAGTAACCCACCCTTGATAATTTTCCTCTAACTGGCATTTAAAAAGCGCCGGACGCATTATACGTCACATCCGCCGTTCGTGACCGGTAAGCAAAAACGCTGCGCCAACAATCAAACCATAAATCAGTATTTTTATTTGTTCTGATTGAGGCCGACGTGAAGTACCGGCTCCGGAGGATCGTCCTAGTCCCGCGACCGGTGTCATCTAGCGGCAGGAGGTCGAAACAATAGATAAGGAATGGCGCGGAGACGGTAAGCGGAAGTTGCTTCAGTGCTTTCCGGATACGATTGATTGTTCTCGCGTTACGACGACATCGATCTCTTACATCTTTTTCTCTTCAAGTTTTTCCTGAAAAATGTGTTAATAAACAGCAGGTTTTTGTAAGCGGCAGGAAGTTTTCAATTCCCCGACTTGTGCTCAATTCATGTTGAGTGTTTGATTTTAAGGGCTCCATATTCTTGAAATAGTGTTGTTGTACATATACAAATGATTTTAAACATGAAATAATTGAATTATATGCACGTTTAGCGAATAAAGGGAATGATAATCGCACGCCATTTCAAGAATATAACAACTAGGGGCAAAAACAGTCTAACCAACAAAGGTTTAGGCATCTAGAGGTACCGAAATTTTTATATATATATATTAATATAAATTAATTTAATTTTATCAGTTATTTTGAAAAAGCCAGAAGTCCAGAAAAGTACATGAGAACAAGAAATCGTTTGTTAAACTTTGTATAACTAGAAGACCATAATTCAAAATTCAGATGTGAATTTCTATTTTGTTTTGAAAAAAATAAATAAAAAAAGAAAATATGCTAATATAGAATTCCATTAAACAACTACTCCTACTACAGCTAAAGTCACAATAACCTTAGCTGTTTTAAGTCTCTCTAACCTAACAGTAGGGACCTTGAGTAACGTGGGGTATCACAGCGACCTCTACCGGTCATTCGCTACTCCATGCCGAACTAACAAGCCACATACACGAGGCAGCGTTCTACATAGAAAACCATTGAACGCTAACGATATGTGGCAAATACGGAAGTAAAGAGTAAGTAAAAGAAAACACATAATCATTTTTAGTAATAGGCTATAAATTTATCATTAAAAATTTCTTGTCTTCTGGAACATACTGCACAAGTTTCTTTAGATTGTCCATTTTTTACAATTCATAGGAATTTTTCTTCGATAATCAGTTGGTAGATTAGTACAAACAGCTGCTTCTCCCAAGAAAAATTCATAGAATATAAGGAGACTTGGCCGTTTCAAAGTAAACGGAGAATCACCCGTGCTTAGATTATACTGTCGCATATTACAGATGTGTCGTTTTTACCCTCAAAAATTAAAATCATATTTTGAATGAAATGGTGAATTCATTTTTACAAAACAAGGGAGCTGTGGTGGTTTCGAAATAACCGATTCAATTGTAAAGCATAAATGTCTTTACAATATAAATTTACTTAGTAAGAGATAGTAAATTTTTCTTTTTATAGATAGGTATGTCAAAATCTTGATATATTAAAAGCTGTAGGTAACTCTCGCTCACACACTTGACTCGAAAATTGCCCATTTTACCGCCACAAAGGTTTTTTTGCGAGCCGTGCTAAACGCTACGCCTTTCGCCGTTTTTCTAGATTGCCTACGGTGTATTTTGATGCCCATTTTTTCGCGTTTTCCTAGCTAAATTTCCATTTTCCCGAAGCTCCTCGGCCAAAAACGGAGGATTTTTTGATGTGGAACGAGAATAGATGAGTCGGATACACCCCTTTATAGAAGATAAAGATTTTTTCGAGTGGAACGAGGACAGAGCGAGTAGGTTATGCCCCTGTCGAGACATTCGGCAAATGGCAGACGAAATGAGTGTTGCAAGGCATAAACATCAGAAATGTCACACTAATTTATTGTTATTTACGCCCTTTTGTAGAAATTCAACAAACGTCAAACAAAACGTCAAAATGAATTAAAACAGATTATGTGTTCTGGAACAATTCGGTCGGTGATAGCCGACTTGCCACCTTTCTAGTAATTGTTAAAATTTGTCGCCAGGAGAGCAGCAACATTTATAGTTATTTATTTATTATATAAATGTTTGAAGTAGCATTTTATCCACGCAAGAATATTTAAACACGATTACGTAGTTCGAGCGTTTAATATGCAATTAAAACACAAAAGCAATACATCGTTTTATTCATAATCACATCATAAACATATTTGTGGAGAATTATTGAAATTTAATAAAAAAATATTTGCACGACTTGATATTTCTTAGTACTCAATGAAACGTGGTAGGTTTTGTTATACCTACTGGTTGCTGTAGTACGTTGTTTATTATCAGATATTTAATAAACATATACATATTTAATAAACAGTTGTATCTGAATCTGGTTAAATGAAAGGAATTGTGTTCCTGTGTTTTCGAAGAAGCTCAAGAAGTAATTTTCCAGTTATTGCCAGCTAAATCCTGGGAACATTATGAAAAAGTGTTATCTGAATTTAACGAATGGAGGAAAAAACGTAGAATAATTACAAAAAATGAAGAAGTCATTCTATCGTATTTTCTAAATTTGAAGTTAAAATTTCAATGTCATATATGTGGTCGAAGTATTCGATGTTGAAAGGATAAAGACCTACAAAAATATAGGTACTGGAAAATATAACAATCTTACTGCATATTTGAAGAGTGAATCGAGAGTATACAAAACGGAATATTAGAAAGAGCACATTCACACAGAATTTTTGACTGGGGCTTCCAATAAAGAATATTTAATGTTTAAAGTAATATTTCTTAACTCTTTACATGTCGTTAGGTATATAGTGAACCTTGAATTGTTTTAGATTGGATTAATAAAGGGGGTTTCTGGTTCCTGTCGAAGCTGCGAATTAACAAATTTGAAAATTACTGACGTATAGGACATTGGCATTGACCTACTTATTTCAATACCTGACACCAAGACGGGTATTAAAAAAAATACAATTATTGAAGAAGGATTTTGCATGAATGGTGTTGAAATATGCAGAAAATAAAATTCTCTGCATCCAATTCACTTAACACAAAACATATATTTTAAGATACATCGATCACAAATACACTTCTCAGCCTTTTGAAAGCAACACATTGGCGAAGGTACCCTCAATAGGTTCATTCCTGAATATCGCAAATCCAGAAGGATATACAACTTTATTGGCCAATAAAGGTGCTGATCTTACAACCATTAAACGGCAGAGTGGATGAAAGAGCTCCTCTGCAGTAGAAAGTTATGTTGAGGCGTTGATAGGTAACAAACTCGATATTGCAAGGAAATTCCAAGAAAAATATAGCTGTTCCTTTACAAGAAGAGACATCCGTAACGTGCAAATTCTTCACAAACTTCGGCAGATGTTATGCGTTTCGAAACTGATGGCAACAAGGCTTGTTATTAACGAAAAGGAAATTAAATCTGATAAAACAAAACGCGAAATGTCTATTACTATAAATGATAATGTTAATAAGTAAATAAATTAAATTTGATATATTATATAGGTTTATCACTTTTTTCATTATTCTACTACTGAAATAAAGTTACTTTATTCCGCTAGTTGATAAAATATTACTTTAGACGGTTCATATGGTGTGGATAAAAATCCGATTATGTTGATTGTGGATAAAAGCTATTATTTTATTTGAGGAATGAACAAACAAAATATCAAGGATTATATTGTTTTGCTTATGTTTGTCTACATCATATTTGTAATATTTTAGATTATTATTTTTAGATGTAAAATAATTTATTTATAAGGTTCCTTATCAATTACATCTTGTAGATATGGAAAATTAATACATATATTTTATGGTCCAAAATATAGCCTAAATGATGTATATTTGATGTTGTTCTAATATTTGTCATTTTTATCTATCTTAACAACATCTAAATAATTTATCTAAAAACTAGTCTAATATATGATATCTATTAGATTAACTTAAATGGCTAAAATTTAATTTCGTCTAAAATAAAGTCTAAAATACGTCTATTTTAGATGAACCTAAAGACTGTCTTGTGTAATGCATCTAATTTACATTTTTAAAAAGCTTTAGACGGTTTTAGATTCTTTTTAACATCTATTCGATGCAATTTAGACGGCCTGTGTTGCTTGGAAGATTTCGATACCTAAAAACACCGGAGTATTTATTATTTCGTGACGAAAATTGCGGCGACCTTAAGAGACAGTTTATTCGTTGTACTTAATATGTTTTTTGACTACTTTTATGTTTCATAAAGTTTTTAGATATTTAATGACTGCATCAGTAATGTACTATAGACTGTCGACTGTAAGCAGGTAACACTTCAGAAAGGGTACTATAAAGAGGATTTATCTACAAATGAGTACTCTAAATTATTCTAAGAATAATGCAATAATAAAAGTACAATATATTATTTTAATAAATAAACTTTTCATTGTAATTAATTAACGTGAAGACCAGTCGCGAATAATAAGGTGTTTGTTGGAATATTAATAGAATCATTTTATTAATAAATAACAAGTGAATAATATTTATTTGGAAACTGGCGTTCCATGTGTTCTAGAATTTCATTAGCAATACATTCGTGTAGATAACCTTAGCTACACCTTTCAGTCACATGTTACAAATACCTCTCCTCTTCCATGTGCGTCAATCAGTGTCAAAGGTTGCAATAACATTATCTTAGTCGCAGCTGTACAAAGGAACGATCGACGTTGTTGTGAATTCCTTGAAAATTTAAAAATACTTCTAATGACCGTAGTCTAGTTTTATTGAAGTATAATTGTGTAAAAAATAAGCAAGATATTAGATTGCTGACAATAAATAAGAGATTTACGGAATAAGTATCTAACTGAAGCCATAAGTATAGAAAAATGTTTTTATTTTGCACAAGTATAAAGATAAATATAACTTAATCTTAAAATGATAAGGGTTATTTTGTTGAAGTATATTTACAATATCAGATTATTTTTTCATGATAGTCAATAAGTTGTGTAAAATATACATCGATTAGTTATTAGCTTTATTCATATCGTGAAGTAGTACAAAAACATTTGAAACATTTGTAAAAAAAAATTAATATTTACAATTCTAAACTATTACGACCAGCTAATATTTTATGTTGATACATAATAGGTGATATGGGACAAAGTTAACTTCCATCACGTAATGAATGAACATGACCAATCTGATAAAAGCATAGGAAAAAGGAGATATGCCACAATATAATTAAAAACCAGTTGACCATAGTGACATTGCCGTCTGATAGACAAATCTCTATGTTTCGTTATCAAGCCGACATTACTGTAGAGATGTAACAGTTTGCGCAGTTTCCAATGAGAACGTAGATTTTTTTTTCTATTTGGCAACATCGCATTAGAGCAATTACTGCAGTATCGCATATTATCCGCATCGAACCGACGGCATATGCGGAATTGTATACGATGCTGCTAAACCCAAGTAACATTGTAGTAACGAAAACTGGTACAGCAACAATCACTAAATCTACCACCATATAGCAAAAATAACTCCTTTCGTTAGCATAGTTGTAAGTAAGTAATCTTCGCCATTGAAAATCATTTTACTGTGTTTGTTATTTTCGATGAGGTGATTAGTGTCTGGAACGGTATGAAAACTAAGCAGAAGCATTAAAGTTCATAGTAAACATAATGACAAACAAGCCATATCACTTACATATTACTTGGAAGTAACAGTAACTTTAAAGAGTTTGTGATAGTTTTGGCGACATATGGGAAACCTTTAACAAACCTTTAATGTGGCGGAATTTGATTATGCAATTGCGGCAGTTATCGCCACGTTATTGCTTCATCCATAAGCGATTTCCATATTTTACATGCGAATCAAAATTACTACAAAATTGGTATTAGGTCCTTAATATTTGATGTAAATTAAAATTTTCCAGTAAACATTATGTAAAAGCATAACAAGTCATTGAAATATCCACCCATTTTTATCAGTGTATAGAGTAAAATTTAAGTGGTTCGTCCACACACCCTGTATTAGCAGTTGCAGAAAACAAACCCACGAAAGCGAAAGCGAGAGGTACTAATTAAATGTATTCTATATGCCACCGGGTAATCCCCTAATCTCTGGGCCTTTCGACGGACTTTTTATTCGCGGCGCGTGTTTACAGAAAGCGCGCGTATCCCGGCAGATTGCCGTGGGACCTCGGAGGCTGCGAGGTGCGTTTCCGGTTCCTGCCGACGTTTGTGCCGCCCCGACGCCGACTCCCAGCACCGGTGAGACTCCGCCGGTCAAAGCCAACGTGATACGAGACATCCTTTCATGTCACGTCCGGATAAAACCGGTGATTAATGACCGCCGGTTTATCAAAATGAGATTTTTCTCTGGCCAAACAAGAAACGGCTCCGCCAGTTCTATGAAGTCGTGATCCTGGATTAGTCGCTAAATGTGTTTACTTTTAATGGATGGTCTCGGACAGGTGAATTCATATTTTAAACCCGGTAAATAAATGGCTTCGTGGAACGCGAGTTTTGATTTTACGATTTTATAGAGGTTGGTGGATTTCGTTTCGGACTCTGGAAATCTGTAGAAGCCTTTGAGGGCGAGACAAAGGTGTGAATTACTGACGTGAACGCTTTTATTTTGAAAACTTGAAAATGGCCTCAACATCATAAACATCCTGTGTTCCATCGAGAACTCCCTGGATCGTTATCTGGATCTAAAATATTTGAAAGTTTGGCAACATGGCAAAGTTCCTGGGGCGACTACAACTAAAAGATAATTTCAATGTGCACAAGACAGAGATAAAATACATGGTGTTTCATTTCAAATGAAATGCTTGGTGTAACATCTTTAAATTTATCATGTACCATAATTTGGCGCCATCCAAGTCCTTTATGCATATCAAAAATCAACTTGATCTAGGCATTTCTAGAAGAAAGTTGTGAATATCTCTGCGCACCTTAGCACAAGTCATTTTTTTAAATAAATTAATATTGCAAAATCTGTTACTCCTAGCTGTAGGGAATGATAAAATAACTAATAAATTTTACATAGAATCCTAAAATGCAATAATTGTTGAAGAGACATAATTTATTTGTATTCCCTTCAGGGACTTCATGTTGACACATTTTCAAATATTTCGGATCAGTACTTTTCCAGGTAACGATTGAGTTCCCGGTAGGACACTCTGTATCATAACGTCTTAATTGTGCAATTAGAATTGTTATTTCATCCACATGGTACAAATAGCTGAGCAAACCAAATGATTTGGAGAAACCATGGAAGGGTCACCATATTTTGAGTACAACATAAATTATAACCTGTAGATATCTTATAATTACCTGTGACATCTCGTAATTACCACTTGTATCTCGAAATTATTTTCTGTAATTATGGCTTATAATTAAGTGTTGTATGTCGAAATTTCGACTCTCAATTACAACTTCCGTCTCTTGTAATTACAGATTGTTAACCGAGATTGTTATTTGTAATCACAGATTACAACTTGTATCTCATAATTGTGGATTGCGCCTCTTAAATATGAATTGTAGCTCGAAATAACAGTTAAATTACCAATTGCATATGGAAATTATTTCTTGTTTCTCGTAATTATCATTTGTTCCTATTGCAATGTGAGTCTCTTCTAATTAAGAATTACCCGAACTCGAATTACATGTTCTATATGATAGTTATGAATTGTAACTTGAAATTACAACTTATATCTCGTAATTACGGCTTATCACACGTAATTACCAGTTGCATATCGAAATTACTACTTGTATCTCTCGCAATTACAACTTCTATATTTTGTAATTATGATTTGTAACTTACAAATTACGTATCTCTTGTCGTTATTATTAATTTTAACTCGAAATTATCTCTTGTAATCACAGAATATTACAATTCCTAATTGCAACTAATATCTCATAATTACTAATTGTAGGTACCTCTTAAATATGAATTGTAACTCAAAATTACATGTTGTATCTAGTAATTCTGAATCGTAACTCGATATTACAACTTATATCCCGTCATTACAGTTTTAACACGTAATTATGATTTGTATGTCGAAATTACAACTTAATAATTAATTAACTTAACTGTAACTTGCAATTATAACTTGTATTCAGTAATCACGGTTTTTAACTCGTAATTACATAAGTAAGTAAGTACATCGAGATTATGACTTTTAGTTGTGGTTACGAATTTGAAATTACATTTTGTATCCTATAATTATGAGCTTAAAATTACGGCTAAAATATCGTAAACCATAAACTGTGTGCAACTGATTATATCTTTTATACTTTGCTTAATAAATCATGGAAAAACAAAGCATATGGAATACTAAATCCTTTTGTTCATAAATTACTGTTTTTCTGTTTTAAACAATTGTATAAAAATACATGTCTTCTTTCATTATTGAACCACAACCAAGGAAGTAGTTAAGCAACACTATTTTTTACTTATATACTGTCAGTGTCATATTCAAAATGAAGCTAAAAGAAAAATATTGCATTTATATTTTTACTATGAATATGATAAATAGATGAGTGCTATTTACTAATAGTATTTTATAAATATTTTATATTATTATGTTATATCCTTTTACTTACAGAAAATATCTTATGTTTCTACAGCTTTTAAAATTAACCCAAGAAATAATTATATTCTGATCCGAAAATTTTATCTTTGAAAAAGGTTCAAAAAGGCAAGGAATATTTGGCCGAAATTCTTTTAAATTTCAAATATCATCACCGACAGTTTAAACAGAACATCCTGTATATAAGCGGCAGGGGTATGGTATAAATTTATTAAAAAATCAGGTATTTGTTTTTTGGAAAATTGCCCGAACTCGTCAATTTTTATCTTTAGTTCTGCATTTTTTAAACCAGTTTTCATATATACAGGGGAAAACCTCCTTTTTTGTATTTTTATTCGTAGTGTAGTTTGCTATAAAATTTTTAAGTATTTTTTATGTAACGGACTATATCTATCTTTAATCGTTTCCGAAAAAATAATTCAATAACAAGTATCCAGATCGTCCAATCAATAAATCCACTGTAAGCAAAATTGCCAAGAAATTTCGTGATTATAAACTACTTACGACAAAAAGAGTTACATTAAATGTGAAATTCATCTTGAACATTATTTAATACGCCCCCGTCAATTTCCTCCTCTTGCCTTGGATTTTAAATAACCCCATAAAAAATAATCCATGACTAAGATTGGGTGATCTTGGAGGCCACTCCAATGGCTTTTAAAATATTCATTTCAATATCTTAGACTCGCCGAACAATATGAAGTGGCGATTGTTGAAATGTCGATTTTCAAACACCATTTTCTCCGAAACTGTTAAAGATAGGTATAGAGTATGTTACATAAAAAATACTTAGAATTTCATGACAAGTTGAATAAAAATACCAAAAAGTTGGCCTTGACATAATTTGTTTTTACTTCACCCTGTGTATATGAAAATTCGTTTGAAAATGCGAACTAAAAATAGAAATTGACGGATCCAAGCCCGATAAACGAATATTTGATTTTTAAATAAATTTATTCCATACTTTTAATTTACTTACTTATTATTGACTGTTTACTTTTGCATTTAATTACTATCTTTTCAGAATTTAATTAAAAAAAGTACAGATGTACTTTGACTGATAAATTATATTTTATTGATCTCCCTGCAAAGAAATGACATTGCTCGGCTGTCAACCCAGAGCAAACTATAATAATTGAGTCTACAGTATCATCAAGTGCAAATACAATTCGTTGAAAATTTACTTAAGGATTAGGCAATATATAAGCCCCCATTCATATGCAGTAATGAACCTGGGGGTTAACGGTGATCACACAAAGAGGTAGATGCACACAGAGAGTAGCATACTTCATCCCGCTGATTGAAGAGAAAAGTGAAGGGCACCTCAGGATTGAAAATAGGGGAGATGGGGGCGCTAGATTGGTTAGGAAGATTTTATCGCATAAGAACTATTTCATATTTGATGTTGAATTGATGGATAGTGATGAATGGCATTTATTCTTTTAGGTTAAATTCAGTGCATTGTAAGTACATATAGATTTTATTACAATTAAGCAAATGTAAACTTATACATACGGATTCATTAACAAGGCATAACGCTAGTCAGACTAGCGGAGGTTACGCGAAAAATTTACTCATCTGTTGCACCAATTTAAATAAAAGGCATACTCCCATTCACTACTATGTATAATACTTACTTTATGATATGTTAACTAATCCGTAGCACTGAGAAGTACTGTTTTTGAATATTAATACTAAATATACAATGGGAAACGCAAGGAACTAGAGGCCGAAGTTACGCGATTTTTAGACAGGTACAATACTGGGTCTAACTTTTGGCGCAAATATGGACGTAAATAAACTGCCTACCTAGCAACGCATGTTTCGTGAATGGGCGCAAGGCTGGTTAGACCAACTAACGCGCTTTACACGGGCGCAAAGCTGGTTAGTCCGACTAACGCTACGCCCGTTTTATGAATCCGGCTGATAGAGTAGAGTTTAAGGGATATTATTATAACCTTTAAAAATTTGTCCTCAAATTTGAGAAAACATCTGTCCATATCATGGTCGAGTGGACACACTTGAAATGTTAAGAAACCGAAACTGACGACGTGGCAACCGGAAATCATCGACAACTGTTTGCAAACCAGGGTAACAAATTCACATAACCTCAAAGTATTTCCTTTTATTTTATGTTTTATATAATTATTATTATCAACAAACCCACACCTAAGAAAACAAATCAAACTTGTGAATAAATTATATATTAATAAATACACAGTTTGTAAGAGACAAAACTCTCGTTAGTTCTGTATGTCCGCAACACATGGCCAAAACTTCATTCGTCAGTATTACGGAGTATAGTTTTACGTTATGCATTTTTCTAAAATCCTGCGAGTTTGGGAGCACCGGTATCAAATCCAAGAAAAAAAAATACTTTGATTAATTTTCTTGTCAATACGGGCAATATTGACTATGAAATTGATTGTAACTTTTATATTAGGAATTTTTAGAGAGAAACAGCTTAGTATCGAAGATCATGAAAGTTTTATGAAAAATATTAACCATCTTTGATGCCAAGAGAAAAATTAATATATAGCTGTTTCACACTAAAGTTGATACCATTGCTGTTTATTGCTTTCAGTTGACACCGATGTATTTAATTAATTTTCGGTGGATACTGTAGATACTGTGTAGATAGCAAACAACACTTTTTATATACAGGGTGAATCAGAATACATCTAAAAAAAAATTTTAATTGTATGGAGGACTCACAAATACAGTATTGTAAAAAATAAATCAAAATGGGCAGTTTAAAAATTATTTAAAAATACACTTCTGCACGGCACTGGAAACTGGTCGACTGTAAAACCTGACAATGCAAAACATGTAATCAGCAACCGGACAAAAAATTGAAAGAAATTCCCAAGGGAAATAAATAATATTTTATAGCACCTATTTTATACAGCAAATTCAACTGTTTTTGCCGCTATTCTTATTAATTATTAATAGAATTGATTTATAGCATTATTATAGTAGAACAAAACTTTGGGCTTGTCTTACCCAATTTGTAGAAACTAACACAAATATTTTGCTTTGCAGCTATGATACGTTTGCGTAAATCATCAATAGTCTCCACTTCTGTGTGATACATTTCATTTTTTAAATATCCCCACAAAAAGAAGTCCAAATGGTTTAAAGTCAGGAGATCGTGGCGGCCATGGTACCGGTGCACTCGTCCAATCCCTTGCTGTTGGTACTACGCCATGGACCTTCATCTCTTCCACGATTCGGTTGCAAGTTTCGTGTCACACCCGCGTTGTACTACACTTGCACTCACTGTTTACCACGGTAAAAGTAGCTGCATTTGAAATCGTCCTGCTAAAGTATTTTCACTTCACCATAAATTAAAACGATATCCATCAACTTCGAGTTGCTGTAGCTATACGTAAGACGCTTGAAAAACTAATGTAAACACTCGCATCACAAAAATGTTAGTACTATACATAATTATATTTCAAGATTCGGAATCGCCTGAGTAGCGCCTTTACATAGCCCAGCAATGTAAAGGTTGAAAATACAACTTCAATAAAAAATTTAAAAATGTAAAAGGATTTTACAAAAAAAAAAAAATAGAGAGGTGATGAATCACCCTGTATAAAGTACATCACAAAGTTGCTCCGGCTGTACTAGTACTCCTCATTTCACTGGCCAAGTTCTAAATACCGTACAGTTGAATGTAAAAATGTAAGCTTTGTGCTTTTAACTCTGACGTGTTTACTTATTATTGGTTGATTAATAAAGGAACTGTTTCAGAACTAATAACAAAGAGGAAGGGACATGTATTTGACCGCGCATTAACATTGCAGAACACAGTTAAAATTTCCTGCGCTATATAATATTGATATATGTACCTCTAATTTTAATCACGAGGATTAGCCAAGAAGTCGAAAGACTTGTGCGGATGAGGGGGCGATGTATCATTATTAAGCAGGCCGAATGTGCCCAGGAACGACTTAACGTTGGTAGGCCCTAACTAACATTCAGTGCAGAAATGAGGGAAACCTCAAAAATTGGGGATGGGCAAACGTATCAATATGTCATATTGATCCAAGCCAACGTTATTCCACTCTACCATATTCGCAGAGAGAGTGTCAACCTCTCCAAAAATATAGCTGATCTACGGTCTACCGGCCGCAATATCGGCAAATCCTCTATCTTTGTACACCGCCATCTATTGTGAACGTACTTCCTAAGATTACAGTACGTGTTCGCCCAATGCCAGTAAAATATTCCTGACGGGAATGGTTCCTAAGATATTAGTTATCTTATGTTCAGGAAAAAATCCTGCGCCGATCCCCCTCGTCTCCAGGAGGACGCGGGGGCAGCTCGGAGTAGCAATAATGCGTCGCTGATTGCCCGCGGCACGACGTCGGTGGTCGTGGGAACGGCATTCCACCTGGCCTCATCGAGCGGCAGGCACGTGGGGGCCCGCAGGGCACGTGACCCATTCAACGGTAAGTATCGGCGCTGATTGACCGATGAATGCCCTGAGGTGAAACTACAATGCCGGTGATTATCGGCGGTCGTGTGTTCCGACCCGTGTTTATCTTAGTTCTTTTCGGATCTGCCCATTCGTGCGCCATTACTGTGAAATTATAATCTGCGCTTTCATCGGATTCGAACAATGGGTTGTTATTGGGGAATAGCAATTACGGGGGTTGTAGGTAGAGCTAAGGAGTCTTGTTCAACTTGTATACCTAAACATATACAGGATGTCCAAAATATGAGTGCCGTAATTTTAAGGGCTTATGTATCTGACGAACTGCAATAAAAAAACTCTTATGAAAAACTGTCTAAAATGAATTGTTTCTCTACAAATTCATTTTGAAAATTAAAAATACAATTGCAATAATATGCAAAACTATGCTACGAAATTACAAACTAAGGTACAATTAAGGTTAAGTAAAAGCGCCTGTAACGTAATTTGTTCATAATTTTATTTTTTGATTACAAGATTGGAGGCGATCTTACGATAAAATGAAGATGCATTTTCTGTTCGGAAGAATCAAATAATTGACTGAAGGATAAGAAGTAATGTTAATGCAGCTAGACTATTACAGTATTTTGAAGAAAATTCACGAAATTCTATGCGGCAGGCCAGCCGGGAATTGAATTTGGATAAATCAACCGTTCAACGAGTTTTAAAGGTATCGTGACTACAAAATTCACAATTTGGAGTATTTGCATGAGCGTCACATTGAAAAGTTAACTTACCTGTACTCATTGCACATGGGACCACTAATTCCTATCTCGGCTGATATTCTCCGCACACTCGTACCTGGATTCTGCTCTACCAGTGCTAGAATTTCTTCTTCTGCTCTAGGAGTGGATACCGACCTTGGTCTTCCGTATAAATGGCACTGTTTGCTCAAGGAACCGTTATCACGCAATCTTTGGTGAATTCTTCCAAACATGCGTTGTGAAGGAATCTGACGATTTGGATAAGCGTCAACATAAAGACGTCGCGCTTCGGTGGCGTTCCCATTAGCACGACCATACATGAAATGCATGTCTGTTAATTCTGTAAATGTAGAAACTGTTGATCAAAACTATTTTCGGCACGTTCTTTGGACGGATGAAAGTTGGTTTGTTAGTAATGGTTTGCCAAACTGGCCCAACGAACACTACTGGTTTATTAAAGTTCCCTACATTGCAAATCCAGTCCAAAACCAAGGCCATTTTGTAGTAACTGTATGGTGCGGATCATTAGGTAGACATTTAATTGGGCGTTATTTTTATGAACAGCGTGTGTTATCTATATTTCCTACAAGAAGAATGTGCCTTTGCAGCTAAGGAGAAACCTATGGTTTCAGCACGACTGAGCTCCACCACACAAGGCCAGTATTGTGCAGCAATATTTAGATAAGACTTTCCCAGGAAAATGGATTGGGATTGGAATGGACCTATTCAGTGGACCGGAAAGTCACCAGATCTAACATCCCCCGATTTTTTTTTGTGGGAAGTTTTAAAAAATAAGGTTTATAAAACACTTCCGCGCGATATTAACCATTTGAAAGAAGAAATCAAAGAACCAAACACGCTGCGCGCTCACATCGGAATTCGGATAGTCAGTACTTATCTCCGAACCGAAATAAAGTGTATGTTCCCTGAGTCCGTCCCTGTTTATTACATCATGTACGGTTCATTTACAGACGTTAATTATTAGTTACCAGAAAAATTCTGTAATAAAATAATACGATTCTAATCCATTTTTTGTTAAGAACGAAAATTTGATAAGTTACGTGAAATAAAAAATTAAAAAGCGTCCGCCAGGTTGTCGGAAACATCGGCGACAAAGACCGCAGCTTGTCCCGAGATCGCGTTGTGTGCGGCGAACGACGCAACTCCTCCGCCGCCGCAGCGGAATGACAGAGGACCTCAACACCGCCTGACAGCCACAGTATGTTGCTTTGACAGTGAACTAATTAAAGTGGGTTTCACGTGGGATCACCTGAAACACCCGCCGCGACGTAAATAGCCTCCTCAAAGACGCCACGGCATTGTCTCCGGCGAGCGGCGTCCCGGCACTCGCCCGACGGAGCGGCATTCCTGCCATTGTGTTAACAGCTCTATTATTATAACTTTCCACAAAGCCACATTCGCACAGACGTGTACGTAGGTACGTACGGAACGAGTGAGTGCGGATTGCAGCTATGCGTGTACGAAGGACGTAGACATTCAGATCATTAGGTTGGGGTTTTAAGTATTATATGACAACCTTGACTATTTATAATTTACTTTTATACAAAATATTTTATTAAGAATGGGACAAAAGCTAATGTGATGCTTCAATGACCAAAATAAAGAATCAAATGTTGCTCTTATATGTCTTGCTTTTTATTGGTCTTGCCTTAAGACAAGACTTGACACCTCGAATTGCAAGGCAACACAAAATCTGAAATAAGTCTTGAGGACAAAACAACCCAAAGCATCAAAGTAACACTAACTAAGACTGGAGGGTAACTATTACGTAGCCGCCACGAAATTTGCTACTTCGTTGTATAAATAACTTCATATAACAAAGTTACTGTCACTGCTATATATTTTTAACTACTTCTGATTACTTTAGAGTGTATGTGACTTCTTAATAACTCTTCAGGTTTTGAGGACGTCTTAGTTACAGAACTTTAAAGTGGCAAATGATCGTAGTAGCGACTAACACATTACTAAAATATGACTTCAATGTCACAATCACTTTTAAGTAGTTTTGACAGTTGTTGCCACGTTCAGGAAACCTTAATAATGATTTATTTATAGTTGTGAAAGTTTTAAGTAATAAAGTCTAAACGCTTATTGCTACTTGTAGAACTATTAAGCATCATCACACACAGCATCTACAAAGTGTTTCTCAAAGTTGAAAACCTTTATGTTCATCGTCATTGTATACTATCTGTCTAACCTCTTCGATCATGTCACGTGTGGAGTGTACTTTTGATCTTCTTTTTGGAATTCGAAGCACCACAAAATATAAAAGGACAAAACATGCAACCGAAGTAACAAGCAAAACCACAATCACATAAAGAAATGTAATAAAAATAATAATGCAGGAAAAACTATTCAGTCACTACTATTCAAGGAATGTGTTCACAACTTCATTGATATTATAAAATAACTCTACAACTTCCTTCGATACTTTGTAGCGAATATTACTTGAAAGTTACATATTGGCACAACAGAATGTTTCTAAGAAGTAGCAGTAGGAACTTTGAACAGACAATGTGTGGTAGTTACAACTTTACTGTTATTCTAAAATAACTCTACAACTTCCTTCGATACTTTGTAGTGAATATTACTTGAAAGTAATATTGGCATATTGGCACTTCCCATTACTGATGTAGAGTATCAGTTAATTTCAAGTTGCGTTTCTTAGGACAAACGAAGTAAGATTTGTGAAATGCGTTGTTATGACAGGCAAGACTTATGTTGCCATTCTCGCAAAATAACTTATAAATTTAATAAATTAATGAATAAAAATTAATGTAATTTCCAACGAACAATAAAAAATAGCTATTAGATATTTTAGACAACAACACATTAGCTTCGGAAACGTCTCTTGGGCGTAAAAGGCACCAAAAACTTGTTCCTCAATTGCAGCGCAGGCACGTAATGGGAATGTTTCTATTACGTGCCCATGGTTAGTGGCAAAATAGAGCTAGTAAGGAAGACATACGGCAACAAGTCTTGAAAATATAGGGGTAATATTTAAATGCACATTAGCTAAAAAAATAGATATTGCAATGATGCAATAAATTACGATTATACAGGGTGTTTCATTAAGAATAGGACACAAGCTAATGTCATGTGTCTATAGTAAAAATAGAACGATTGAGTCAAATATGCCTTAATAAATGTTGATTATACAGGATGTTTTATTAAGAATAGAACACTAACGTGATGTTTCTATGGCCAAAACAGAGCAAAAATGCATTAATCAAATGTTACTCTTAATTATTTCATGTAAATACTAGGCATCATAGAATTATACTAATCCAGAAACTTTTGGCTTAAAAAATACCAAATAAAGTGATATTTGTATAGATTTTTTTACAATTATATTAACCTAAATAATATTGCACAAAAATTTTAATTGTTTTTTGAATTAAGACACCAGTCGTTAACTACAACGCACAGATGATCTATGACGAATTCTAGAGTGATTTATGGTAGTTTTTAAGGAATGTTAAACGCAGGACGGCACACCATGCTCGTTTCCTACATGTTTGTTAAATTATCATATTTTGGCCCTTTTATGCTTATATTCCATGCTGTAGTCATTTTCTAACCAACGCAACTTGAAATGATATAACGTTGAGAACTTATAATTAGTAACAAAGTGTTACATGCTTAAAAATAGTTATTATAGATTTTACCATTGTTTGTTTTGTTTTAAATTAATTTATGATCAAGTTCTTATTCGACTGTTTGTTGTTAGTAACTTCTTTCTTTCTATTTGTATTCTCTATTCATAGTCTAACCTATTTGAATAGATTTTATTCTTTTTAAAAAAATACATATTTTTATTAAAATGAAACAAACTTATTCCTTTTTATATTTTAATAAAATATATTAAAGTCCATTATTTAAATTCTGATCATAAAATTAACATAGTAGAATTATACTAACTTTAGTATAATATCTTTTCTCTGTCTAGGCTCGGAGAAATTGTACGTAATACGTTTCTTATTTAACGATGGATGTTAATTTTAGCTCTGAAAACAATGCCGGTTTCAACTTCAATTTACGCAAGGTCTAATAGCAATAAAAGCTAAGAGCACATATAATAAGAGTAGTACAAATTTATGTATTTTGTTTAAATTCCAATATATTCGAAACGTTGACAGTGTAGATTTTATTTGATTCGTGTGCGCCTAGCGAAACAGCAAATTCGCTGGAACAAGGAACAAGGACTTTGAGGAGAACCTAAACCCACTAACATGTAGGCACGTAATATAGATGTATTATTTATTAAGTGTGACTTTTCACAAAACATAAATTATTTATTGCATATACTTAGTATGCATAGAACACCGACAGCAAATAATTCTAAATATAATCGTATGCTCCGTGCCTTTGAATTATTTGTTCCGTATGCTGAAATTTCAGCGTCTCGTAAATAGTTTCTAAGTACACACATACACACATGGAGTGGTTATTTTGCAACTGGAATATTTGTGTGCTTAATTTCCGTTTGCCGCTAATACATTGTATGCGCTGGTTTACTAAACTGTTCCGTATATAAACGAACCTCTAATAAGCCACCGACAAATGCTACGTAATCCAGAGCTGCTCCGTTTTAAATTACCGATGATTTTAACCGTAAATTTGCTTTATGCAAGTGTATCGGAACTTATTGCATGTATTCTCTTTCCGTAAATACCGCCATAACAAAATGTAAATATTAATATTTCACGTTGGTAAATTAAAAACTTCAGTTAATTTGTGGCAATAGCAATGACGTTTTAACAATTTTTAGAGCTTCTTCAGAGATAATGTAAGAAAAATGTCTAATATTAAGATATTGTCTGACATACTACAGAGCGCAGCGTAAGAAAAGTATCAGATCCAACATGGAATATCTTTGCAGCAGCTTCACTCCGTTGTCGGCACTTTGAACTGCCTTCAGTTTTCTGCGGTGACCTTGAAATGTGAAATTTACAGTATCGGTGATCAGGACCGGAATAAGAATTTTTTATTTGCGCGCAAAGCGTAGTCACATGAAAGTTTACGTTATATCTATCCACATTATACATATAATAATCAATTATACAGTTAAGAATAGGTAATTCAACATGTATTATATACTATCATTTACTGCTACTATTTATCGATTTACTTATTTGGACTCTTTAAAAGAAAAAGAGTTTAAAATATATATTGCATCACAACATTTTTATTTATTTACTTTTTTTATTATTTTTTTTTTGTTATGAGTGATAATTACATTTTTGGGGGATTTTTTTTAATTTAAAATTTGACGTTTGAAGTTTAGTGGGAAAATAATTTATTATGATTTTTTTGCCTTAAATGATCTACGTAAGCCAGAAGACAAGTATTTTTTAGAACAGGAAAATTATGTTTACTTAAATTTATTTTTAATTTCAAGTCAAAATTTGTCTCTTTAAAGCCTTGCAAATGAATGTGCTTCCAGGTGGGATTTTATTGCTCTATTCTACAACTACCCTGACAATTTTAAGATGATACTCCATTTTCTTCACTCACATGATAATGTTTTTTAAATTTATTTTTAATTTAAGGCAAAAATACACCCCTTGAGAGCCTTGCAAATGAATGTGCTTCCAGGTGGGATTTTATTGCTCTATTCTACAACTACCCTGACAATTTTAAGATGATACTCTATTTTCTTCACTCACATGATAATGTTTTTTAATTTAAGACTAAAATACACCCTTTGAGAGCCTTGCAAGTGAATGTGCTTCCAGGTGGGATTTTATTGCTCTATTCTACAACTACCCTGACAATTTGAAGATGATACTCCATTTTCTTCACTCACATGACAATGTTTTTTAAATTTATTTTTAATTTATGGCTAAAATACACCCCTTGATAGCCTTGCAAATGAATGTGCTTCCAGGTGGGATTTTATTGCTCTATTCTACAACTACCCTGACAATTTTAAGATGATACTCTATTTTCTTCACTCACATGATAATGTTTTTTAATTTAAGACTAAAATACACCCTTTGAGAGCCTTGCAAGTGAATGTGCTTCCAGGTGGGATTTTATTGCTCTATTCTACAACTACCCTGACAATTTGAAGATGATACTCCATTTTCTTCACTCACATGACAATGTTTTTTAAATTTATTTTTAATTTATGGCTAAAATACACCCCTTGATAGCCTTGCAAATGAATGTGCTTCCAGGTGGGATTTTATTGCTCTATTCTACAACTACCCTGACAATTTTAAGATGATATCTATTGCACGAATCGTTAGAAAATATACTGTTTTCAAAATGTATTTGACATAATTCGTATGAACTATTACTAATCCTGAGCAGCTTTTCTGATAAATCTTCTTTATTAGAAGCCACTGCACAGAACTTTGTTCTAAAATAAAAATTTGTATTTGTGAAAAATATAAATATGTATATTTTAAACTAAGGTAAGGCAATAGCAGTAAAATATCATTTATGATTTTTACAGTATATTATAGATTACTTATTTGTCTTTAGGAATTTTAAAGAAACTTAAATTACTATTAGATGATGTGTTTAAACATCTAACTGCTACGCAGCTACTCGTTCCTCGATACAGACTCAAAATATTGCTTTAATACGGCTCTGTATAACCGATGTTTCCACTCCCAGAGTTGGATGTAAACTGAGGTCTCTGCAGCCTGAAATGGATGCGCGAGCTGCTATGCGCGACTTATTATTTCGGCCCAAGTGATTCTACTGGTCTCCCTATAATGTGCTATTACCGTAGTGGTCATAGTGCTTAGTATTAATCGCGTGAAATACTTTTTTTCAAAAATAACTTACTAGTATAGTCTTTTTAATTGGATGGCACTGTAAAATATACAGCAATAACTACAATAACTACTCTGCGGTCTAATGCTCTGACTAGCATTAAATTACGCCTGAAAATCTTATAACAAACAGCCATAGTCATTCGTTAGCAGTCCACCAGACATATACCGGTTTCAAGCTTATTAGCTTCATCAAAATTCCATAAATCTGCACAGAAGAGGTCCTGAGTACGCGAAATGTAAAAGCTACATCTAGTGACTATTGCCACTCCATGCTGCACCAAAAACAAAGCAATGAAGCATACTATATGCTGTAGGTATCATTGAAAGTTCCCAACCTCTATCGCGATTCGGTGATAACAATATTTGCAAATATGGATGTTTATTTTCTAGTCAACGTTACTCTAGGCCACGCGAAATCACAATCGACCAATGGTATGATATCTATCGACGCTTCAAAATCTTGACGAGATTAGGATACCAATAGTTAACTTTATCAATATGAACATTTAAAAATATACGTATTGCAATTTGAATTACGTTCTTGTTTTCAAGTTTTATATTTTGCTATGGATTTGAATATATAAGTACTGAAATACTGGGTATCTGAGAATGTGATTCATGTGTCAGTGATTCAGAACTTATCTAAATGAATTCAGGAATAATGCGTCATGAAAAATGGAGTGAATATTGTAAACAAAAAATTTGTAAAATCTATAGCTTCCATTATTAAAGTTGTAGTATGTATGTTGTTGTAACAATAGGTATGTCAAACTATTTAACTAATTAATAACAACAGCGGCAAAAGCACTTATATTTGATATATGAAATCGGCTTGATAAAATGTTATTTCTTTCCATTGTTTATCCGGTCGCAGATTGCCGCCTTATCAGGTTTTACAGTTGACTAGTTTCCAGTGGCATGCAGACTTGTATTTCTAAGTCATTTTCAAATTGTTTTTTTTTTTTATTTTTTTTACATAATTGTACAGTGCAGCCTCCATTATCCGAACACGCCTTTATCCGAATATCCGCTTAACTGAATGGAAAAAAACGCAAGATATTATCCGAACGAGCCTCGTTTATCCGAACTGGAAGGCCGCAGAGCTCGCATGATATGCGAAATTTGCTGGCGTGCTTGCTTGTGCGACTGGGTTTTTTTCTCAGCCGGTCCGATTGCAATCCAGATCAGTCTGGTCAACTGAAAAGTTGGAAATATTGAAGAGTCTAGATTCTGGCCAGACAATCATAAGTCTCGCTTTAAAATACAACATTGGAAATTCCACAATTTGTGATATAAAAAAGAATCGGGCGAAAATACTTGAATATGTTGCTTGTGACCTTCCTGTTATGGAAGCACAAGTTTTTTTTTTTTTATTATTATTATTTTAGGGTCGTGGTTAAGTTATTAGTGTGTCTCTAATATATACAATATGTATTTTTTTTATTGACAAAGTTGTCGTCTTGTAAGCCAAAGGGCGCCAGTCGATATAATCGACGAGGAGGGGAGTCAAGATAAGCAATATTGTAATAATAATATTAACTAGAGATTTAATTAAATAAATGGTAAAAATGTACAATTATCACAATTAAATAAAATATAAAGTTACCAAAATTTGTTAAATTATTAGGTATAACATTACATAATATGAATTTAATAGAAAATAATAATATTTGGATTTTTACTTGTTTCAGTAATTATATAGCATATTTTTATTTAATTATATTAAATAAATTATGTATAAAAATTTTTAGAAAAAAAAAAACATTGCTTAGGTAAGTATTAGTTTTATACTAATTATTATTTTGTTTATACCAATTAACAGCTGTTATCTGGTTCACATTAAAAATGTATAAAATAATCAAACAAATTAGTAAAATATTAACTCTACACTTTAGTAAACTACACCAGATACACCAATTAACAAAATTTACAATAATAGTTTATAAAAAATAGGAGAGGGTAGGTAAGTAACACAAATTTTTCTTTATTTGATGAACTGCGAAAATATTTGTTGTTCTCTCTTTTCAGATATGCTGCTTGTTACACAAGATCGTACTTACAGTAACTCCCAGGTGATTGGTACTTGAAACAGAAGCCATGGAGTTGATAACAGCAAAAAAAAAACCGAAGCCACAGCTTACATCATGGAACTCTCTCCATATATGGAAATTCAGTTACTCAGTTATTAACCAGCATATAATGAGAATTGTGGAAATATTACAGCCTATACCATTATTATTACGTATACACTATACAGCATGGTAGATACAGTGGGCATTTGTTTGTGCGTGAAATATCTTTCTGGTTGCAATACAAAAGGACCTACAATATAATTTTAATATTTAGATTCAAATAACGAGGCAAAAGTTTAATTTTTAAACAAATAATTTATGTTTGCAAGGTTATTATTATTACCTTAGTTGTTATAAGGTCCTCACTCATACGCACTTCAAACAAATTTTCACTGCCTACTCCCGTGTCTATCTTTTCGAACCTCGCGTTTTTGCCTGTTAAAAACTTATCGCTAATACTCTGCCTCTTCATTATAGAAATATACAATGTGATACATTCTAAAGTGTTACATGCTGTTACCGATTGTGAACCTGGCAATCGTAAAAGCGCAAACTAAGTTCGTACCCTAATGTAGAAAAAGCAGTGTATACCTGGTTTCTACACCAGAGATCTAGAGGTACATATGCGTACGTATGCATACTTGTTTATAACCTAATTACATAATGTTCAGGTACGCCGGTGCCTGGCGAGGTTATTTGTGAAAAAGCAAAATTTTTTTTACGCACAGATAGTCGGAAATTAACATTTCAAAGGTAGTTCAGGAAGGCTTCAAAAGTTTAAAAAGCGATTCGGTATCCGACAATTATCCATATCTGGAGAAAAGTTGTCCAGTGACCTATTGGCAGTTGATCCCTTTAAATTTCAGCTGGTTAATAAGATTCAAGAATATGATTTGACTGCAGACCAGCTATAATAATGCTGACGAAAGTGGACTATTCTGGAAAATGTTGCCACAAAAAACATTGGCCGTAAATCCCTTTCACAAAGAAAAATAACGGATATTTTTAAATAAAATATGTGTAAATATGTATTGTTAAATACGTAGTTTATTAGGTTTTTTTGTACATCTATGTATACCTACTTTAATAGTTTAATAAGTGGTATATATATATATATATATATATATATATATATATATATATATATATATATATATATATATATATATATATATATATATATATATTATTGTGATTTGTAATTTGTGTATGTGTTGTGTTTGTGATGATATGTGTGATATGATTTTAATGTGTATATAAAAAATTTTTTATTGGGCGCCAATGATTTATTTTATTTTATATTAGTGTAGATTGTATTTATGTTATATGTGAAGTGTATAAGTGATTAAATATAAGTTTTGTTTTAAATTTAATTTATGATTTTATTTTTCTAATATTTTTTTTTTAAATGTTCAATATCTTTAACCACCCAGTACATACAAAGAAACAATTATTTTAAAAGATAGTACATTAACTTTTATTAAAATAAAACAGCAAAATGATAATTCCTCAATGAAATTAGAAAGCATTCAAAATAATGAATATTAAAGAATATTTTTACAGTTTAACATTTAACAAGTTTGGCTTTTCTTAGATATTGCCTCGTGTGTTTTTCTTGTGTTTAAAATAATTTGAATTTACTTACTGCTCTTATGCAACTAGAAATACACACGAATGCAATGGAACTTGTCTAATTCTATTTAGATGTAAGTTAAGTTCTAGTTTTTGACGTCTTTAGTTTCTATTTTGTGTCTTACAACATTTAATGACTGTATCTATAAGTTTAAGCTTTTAAAGTGAGTGAAATCTAATAGAAGGTAAGTAATTAACTGTTGTATATGGTTATTAATCGTTCAGAAGTTACTTATTGTTATTTATCAACTTGTATTCGATCTAGCTAGATAACCTTGTATAACGTATACGTTATTTCTTACTTTTTTGTAGATGATATTTCCAATGTTCTTGTCTGGAATTTTTCCTCTCTGGATGATGTTATATTCTCTGGATACTGTTGATCCTCCGGCCTGGATATCCTGTTGAATTCTGAACTTCTAGTCTTGTCGAGATCTTGATGTGGATTTTGAGGTTAATTCCCTCTAAGAATGGATTTCTTCGACCTTTTGCAAAACCCCCAGGTCTGGCCTGGTCTGATTATGGAGATGATTTCCACTAAATTCCTGATTGTTATATTGATCGATGTTGTCTTGGGTTACTTTAAGTTTTAATTATACTGTGAAACTGGTACGTATGAGTTTTTTTTAAATTTTAATTAAATTTAACTATAAATTATGAAATTTTCGGCTCTAGCAAATTCACACCTCTTTTCGCTTCACAGTTTTCTTCGTAACTAATCAACAAATTATTGTTTCTAGGTAATTTTACCTTCTAGATTATTAGTAGTTTTGTTAGGGTCTATACACATGTAACATTTTAATTTTTAATTATTCTTGTCGAAGCACTATTCACTACACTATTTGTCTTTTGTATTCTTATATCTATATTTAACAACTACATAACAATTTCTACTAATTTTATACTTAAATATTCTTTAATTTGTCTTTTTTTTAGAGTCCTGTCAGAGATGTTGAAATTTCCTTGAATAGCCATCTTTACATTTGACATTTCTAATTGTCATTATGTTTTAAAATTGGAATTTTCATTTTATCTGGCTAATATTTTATTTGAATGATGTTTGCTATATGCATATATGCTAAATCTTTGTTCTTTAAGCTTTGTTTTGATATGTCATTATCTGGTTTTTGAATTCATTTTCTTTATGTACTGTATGTTTTTATATCGTCATGTCCAAATTTGATGGATAAAATTTTAAATTGAATTTAATAAAATTTGTAAAATTTTGTTATTTTAATATATTAATAGGCTTCTTTCGATATGTTTATTTAAGATAATTTCAATAATAATAATTTATCTATATTTTACATCAATAACAGTAACATTTCAATAATAATTCTCTATTTTTGTCGCTTAAAATGAATTTCATAGTATTTAATTCTTATGCTATTTCTGTTTTATCGCAATATATATATATATATATATATATATATATATATATAATATTTTTTGTATATTTATATTTGTATAAAGAGGTTTTTAGGAGAATACCTGCGTTTTCATTTTAAATTCGATTATCCGAACAAATTGATTAACTGAACAAGACCTTGCAACAATTAGTTCGGATAATCGAGGTTGCACTGTATCTGTAAGAGTCCCCTGTACACTCAAACATTTTCTTTTAAATAAGTTCTGAGCCACCCTGTATATGTTTTATATCTAAAATAACAGTTGTGTTTTATAAAAATAAATGGAGTGTACTAGAAGACTAAATGTATCGGCCGATTGTTTAGTTTGTAGTCTACTACTAGATATAAAGACAATATTTAAACAATCGTCAGTTTTTATCTTAATTTTTACGTCACTATAAATTAAACCAATAAGCTATACACGTAAGTTATTTTTGACACTTGACTAATGTAAACACTCGCATCACAAAAACGTTAATACTATTCCATAAGTAATCTAATAGAGACTGCAGTAGCCCAGTGATGGATTTTATATATATATTTTTTTATTTTAGTTATGTATTACATTCAAATAAATAAAGACCATCAACTAAAAATACGTTTTCATATTAACCAAACCTCTACTGTACTGCCTTTGATATTCTTTTATTATATTTAAATCAAAATTTACTCACATTTTTTGAGTTTTTTATACGTTTAAAGTATAATAATTTATTTTTCTTTTTCATATAGTGCTCAAAATAACTTGGAAGCACACTCACGGGACGGCAATTTTTTTTAATGAAACGAAAACACATGAAATTGCCCAATTACGTATGTCAAAAATAATTTTTTTCGGCGCTTCAACCGAATATAAAAAGCAACTTAAAATAAATGATAGAAGACAGGCAGTTGGTTCGAAACCAAGTTTTAAATTGCTTCTATAAAACTCGAAACCCACCTATGCGTCCGATTTTGATAATCATTTATCGATATAGGAGAAATCCATTACGCGAGGTTAAAATAGTGAGAGCACCATTTGATTTACGATTATAATAATTTAAAAATACAGCCCGGTATCCGTTTTCACGGCAAAAAATAGAATTTGCTCCGACTGTTAATGCACACCTTGGCCAATATCCAATAATTATCAATAGGCCGAGGAGGATTACTTTTAAAAATACAGTGATTAGAACGTGCTATTTATAAACCCCGCGCGAGATCGGAGTTGCCCAGCCAGAGCCGTAACCAGCTAACTCTTTCAGGGGGTTCTAACGAAATCTTGGTGGAGCTCTAAAACAAAATGATGCCGTCTGATACAGAGTAATTTAGAAATACTAGGAAAAATTTACACATACGGTCAACTTGAGACATTGTTTGACGCGGATTTTTTGCTTTCGCGAATTCTAATTATAACAGCCCCTTGGAATTGGGCCTAAACTTTGACTTTTTGCGAATATATTTTGAACCCCTAGCCGATTTCAGTAGAATTTCTTATGTAGTTGTAAATAGTCTTTTTCACCGTGATTAATATGGTAGTTTTATGAAGTGACACAGACGGCATGGTTATGTGTCAAGCTATTTAGTTTTTTTTATTCTTTTTAAATTTTTTCCCAGCGAGCAATCCTAAAAAAAACCTGTATTACTTTTTTTCTTTGTAACTCCTATAGATTATCGTTTCTAGTTGTTTCTAGTAAATTTTAATTCGTTTGTAGTAATTTAAAAAATATATTATATGACCTTGAAAAACCTTATCCCTGACTTTTAAAATCTATACTAAAATCTGAAGATTGTTTCTTATAGATAATCGTTTCTAGTAGTTTGTAGTGAAAAAACATTTCTGTGTATAGTAGTAGGGAAAAGTTAAAGTTATTTTTAGTATTTCCAATATATATATAAATAAACATACCAAACAGTAACTTTTTCCATCACTTTAATTTACTTTTTGGTACAGATGTGACCATTTTGAACCGGAACCGTTTGGAGCATGGGATGCGACCAGTTACAGAGGCGGCTTCGGAACATCACGGAAGATCACCATGATTCGAAGAACAGTTCCGACCGTAGCAGTCGTAATATCAACAATTAAATCCGAAATCAATATATGTATAGGCGGGCTCAGAGATATCGATAGCGCTTCTTTCCCCCCAGAGTCTAGCCAGAGAGCAACCAGGGCAGGTCAAAGGATCCCGGCTAATGCTAGGGATGTGCACTTTAATTCTGTTTCTAGAAATGACCCGTTACCGAGGTCGCGGAAAATCACTAGGTATGAAATGATAGTACCGGCCGTGAAAGCCTAAGAACCACTGTTACTTTCATTTCGTTTGTATTTTCTCGCAATCTAATTTAGAGTTACTATACTTCAAGCAGATGCTCAAGAATCGTTTGTTAGAGGCATTATAATTCCAGAGGCGGCTAAAAAATCGTTTTTAGTAACTCATTCTGTTTGCAGTTTCCTGAAATCTAAAGTAGTTTACCGATTTCCTTGTGTTTTTTGCGACTTCACACAGGAGTGTCAAAATTTTAGATAAATCAACACTCTTTAAGGAAATGCCATACAAATTTTAATAAAATTAAAGACAAGAAAGATTATGCTGATTTCTTCATCTAGCACGTGCCCTGTCTACCCTTTAGCGCGCTGCAATTTTAGAAATATTTTACCCCAAACTGGATTTATATAAAAATAACAAGTGTGTCATATCCTGTGTATCTCAAAATCCTGGAAGTACGAGTATAAAAAAACTTAGAGCCAAAAACAAATGTAAAAACATAACTTTGAGGTTATGTATTTCGGTTAATATTGACTTTTCAAGAAAATGTTACATGAACTTGACATTATTTTTTCGAGTAGTATCACGCCTTAAATTTTCCGGCACCCTGTATATTAAATATGTTTACAATATTTTCTCCAGGGATTATGGGGTGTCTCAGATCAGCTCTAGGGCAGATCAGCCCCACCTGGCACCCCTCCGGCTACGGTCCTGGCACCCAGCTCGTCCATCATTAAAACCAGATACGTGTCTCTTTAAAAACCGCGCATACTAATAACCTGCATATTTTGTTCGCATAATTAATCAAGTTAAACTTTTAATAAATTAAAATCGTGCACGGAACCTGTCAAGAAGTTGTTGTGTTAAAAAATACATTAAAATATTTATAGAAAAGTTGGGAGCCCGATAATTATAAAAGTTTAGCGCAAGCTCTCGCTAATATTAGCCGGGAGGTGCTTTGAACATCATCCCGAAGTAAATGTATCATCCTGGCCGTGTACTACCTACTTTGTAATTATTTAATTTGCATCGTAAGTGATAGGTAGGCGACCCGAGGAGCTCCGCGAACTTTTGCTTTAACCGCTAAAGGCCTCGGATAATACGTGCATAGGCGTCGAGGGGAAAAAACCACTCTCTTTTCAGCCCAGTTTGTGTTCTTTTCCATTTTCATACTGAAAACTAAAAACTTGTACACAAAATATCTTTTTTTAATGGAACACAACACCCTTAACTTAATCCTTAACCCTTAATTTTTTAACTCTTCATATCAAAAACTGGTTTCAAAAGTGTATTTTAATGCATAGTAGTCGATATAGGTTCGCAATACAGACATTTGAAATTATTATTGTCGAAGTCACAACAAATTTGGTTTATTGTGATACTTTTTTGAGTAGGCTGCTGTCAATATTATTTTTAAAGACAATAGTAACACCTGTCAACAGATCTATCGTTTCATTGTAGAAGTAATTATTTCTCTGTTTTAGAATAATGCGTTTGTCGGTACCTCTCTTAGAATGTATGATGGTTGGATTTGATGATTTGATGAATTTATATAGGTATTGGTGGATGGTCGGTATATGTACAGTATATCGCCGAATACGAAGTTTTGACCTCTTGTCTTATCGCCCACATATGGTGCTGCCTCTCATTTGTCAACATTTAACTAACCGCGGATCAAGAATGATCTGGTGATCTTTAGTAACGAATTCCGTTTCTGTTTAGAGATGCACGATGATTATGCAAGGGTGAGAAGGTGACGTGGTGAAAGACATGATCCCCAATTTGACATAGAGCCTCATATCCACCACACAGTGGGTATTATGGTATGAGGTCGTATCACATATGGTAACATCACCACTAGTTTTCATCAGAGGCAACATGGCAGCCCAACGCTACATCCAGGAAGTAATGGAGCAATATGTAATTCCATATCTTCAGCAAGACAATGCTAAACCTCATGTTACGAGTGGTTTTTAGTGGTTTGTTATAGTGGTTTTTCTCATGTTACCAGATAAACAATAGCTTTTATGAATCAACATCAGATCAACCGTTTTCCCTGATTACCAAGATCGCACGGTTTATCCCCCCACCTCCACTCCCACAGATTTCAGCAGCAGTTGCACATGAATTTAAGATACCTTGGAATAATGATACCTCAAGAACTTGTCGACAACCTTATTAGATCCTAGCCCAAACGTATCAACGAATGTATTAGGAATCGTGGATTCTTAACACACTATTGAAGCAATTTTTGCAGTAGGTTGTCTGATCTTGCTGAAAATGTCACCATTCAATAGTAACCCAACTAGCACCAAAGTAACACTAACTGGGACTGGAATTTTCAAAGAGAGTTATTACGGAATCTTTAGAGAGTTTGAGTAACCGTCACCAATTTGCTATTTTGTTGTATACATAACTTCATACAACAAAGCTACAGTCACTACTCATGGTTACTTTACAGTTATGTGACACCTAACTGGCTCTCCTGGTTTTGAGGACGTCTCAGTTGCCAGTGAAATGACTAACTCGTATTACTAAAGTATGACTTTAAAGTTGGTATTACTTTCAAGTAGCTTTGAGAGTTGCCGCGACGTTCAGGAAACCTTAATTGTTTGTTTGTCTTGGAACTTGTATGTAATATTTAGTAGTCGAAACAAAGTCGTCGCTATTTGTAAAACTATTTAGCATCATCAGATACAGCAACTACATAGTACGTATCACCACTTAAATTCACCAAGTAAATTTTTCTACTTCGCACTGTTCATCATTCTGTACTTATTGTATCACGCGTGCAGTGTACTTTTGATCTTTGTGTAGTATATTATTGGTAGTTTCCGTTACGGATGCTAAAATATATTTTTAATTATTACTTTGAAGTTGTGTTTCTCAGAGCAAACGACTTCAAACCAACATTTGCGAAATGTGTCATTTTGACAGGCAAAACTTAGGTCGCTGTTATTGCAAAATATAAACCTTAACTTCACAAATAAAGGTTTTGTCGTTATGTTTGCATCAAATTAAACAAATTTATAGATAAAAATTGATGTAATTTCCAATGAACAATAAAAAAATGCTTTCACAATCATGCAAAGGTTTGCAATTTGCGAGACTCTCCGATCATTTGTTCATTTGAAAACGTTATATTTAATGTATTCATTAGGTATAACTAAATATAATTATCAAAAAAATAAATAAACTATTGGTGTGTGTTTGCATTGAGAGTGTTTTGTTACCTACTTTTTCAAATTTCTTACCATTTACTTCCCCTTGAGTGCAGCCTATGCTTATGCACACCTACTAACTTATTCTTTCTCATTACTCGCTCCCCTGTATAGAAAATTCTTGTCTAAATTAGGTTAGCTTCTTCATTAGGATAAGTAAGTTTTAAATTTTAAAAAGTTAATTTTGTTCTTACGACCTAACTCCCTTTAACTGCTAGAATGGGTACTTTGCATCACCTTTTTGGTAACAACCGCAAATATAAATAAGCCTAGTGCCGTATCCTGTTGTAGTTTTATTTATTAAGCATCAATTAACTAGCAAGTAAATACCTATATCTTGTTTCGATATGTAAATCCGACCTCAAAATATTAATAGCTTTGCTTCCGCATGATCCTTTGATCATCAGTTTCGTCACCGTGAATTCTATTAAAATTTTAAATGTAAAAGTTTTGTAACAAATATCACATTCGAAAATATCTATAGTATTTCAGTTAAGTCATGATAATTTAAAAAATGTAAACAATTACAGAACATAAAGTAGTGAAATATAAATAATAGTCTTCTTTGAATCAATAATGTATTCGAAATTAAACACTTCAGTCTTTTGTTGATGCGGGTATAATCCAAACAGAAATAATTTAACATTATAAGAAACTGCAAAAGGTATTTCAAAAGTAATTTTCCTGTATAAAATGCTTTTAGTTCGGCACGCCTCTATTTTTGGATATACATTTATAAGAAGATGAGTGATTGTTTACGAAAGGAACATCAGCCCGGATTTTCGTGAGGAAAGATGTGCACTTAACCTGCAATGTCTAGCGTCCTATGAAAAATGGAGCACTTGCCCACTGATGCCACAAATCAAAACATTAGATTTTTTACACTTGCTTGATACGGACTCTCCGCTTCTGAGCCAACGTGCTGCTATGCCATGTAAAATATCAATCTGGTCGGATTTCAAACAATAAATATGAAGCAATGAAATTGTTATTCGAAAAAAATATGTATTATCTAGTAAGTTTTTTTTTTTGAGAAAATCGTTGGTTATGAATAGATATATTAGGTATTTTTCCTTTCATAATAAAACTGTAAATATCTCTACCAAAATAGTTTTCCCATATCAACTGTAAACAGGTGATACTAATAGAACGCAATAATTATATAATGTCAAATTTATATTTAAATGGAGAACTTGTTTAGATAATAAAAGCCAGTCAACTGAAACAATTGATTGAAGAATTGTTGGATATAGATATAACTGTTCCTAGTGTTGCAAAACAGGACAAGAGTTTCTGTAAAATATTGTTCTCGCAAATCATGTCTTGTCTTGCGAGGGTCTTCTAATTTTCTTGTCTCGTAATTTTGCAAGACTCTTGCATGTTTTTTTCGAGACTTTCGGATACAAATAAGAAACATGGAACTTTATTACGAATTTAGTACGAATAGCTATCGATATAGATGATCGTCGACAGTGGTCGTTTGGTCGGTCACTTTCATATAAGTAATGGACTAAAAAGGCGAAACAGAATCGGAACTAAGCTTTTTCAATCAAATGGTCAAGTGGCAGTAAATTTATAATTTAGTTCTACTGCAGCAGAACTGGACCTAGACTCATTAGTCTCTGATTTAAAAAAAAATTTATATGATGGACATCTTTTAAATAAAGTATATACCTACGATAGAAATGTAATATATATTTTTTTAGCTAATATTTACTTAAATACTCCTTCTTATATTAGCAAGATTTCTTGTCCTAATATTTCTTATCTTGTCTTGCAAGACTTATTTTAAAAACTTGTCTTGTCTTGTAATTCGAGCTGTCAGGTTTTGTCTTGGTCTTGCAGGACCAAAACAAAACCAAGAAAAAGCAAGACAAGATAGCGAGCACTAACTGTTCCTTGTTGTTCTGAAATGTGCAAATTTGTTTCAGGTAAGATCTTGTCGTTGTTACCGTTCCTCGTCATACTGTGGTAAGTAATTTATATTTCTATTTCTAATACCACTATTAATATAACGACTATTCGTAAAATTCATCCTTTTTATTTCGGCCTCGTTGAATAATAAACTATTGTTGACAATAGAGTATAAAGAGAACTAATTGAAAATATTTTTTGCATCACATTAACTAAATTCATTGTCTTTTTTTCTCTTTATATAGGAATCTTATTATTGTTAAGTATATTTTTAATTTATTTATTTAATGAATGTGAAATTTTAGGCCATGCTCAAGGTTTGCGTTATGTGGAATTTACTTATTTACCTATTAATTTTATCTCACTAACTTTGCATTATGTTTAAAAATGGTAAATTAATTATTATTAAATCATTATTATTATTATTATTATCAAATACATTCTTAAGTTTGTTTATCGTAAAGTAACTTTTTTGGAAGTTTGTAATTTAGTTGTGTCTGGATGGAAACGTTGTAGCATTTTCAGCGTTACTGCTACCTTATTTGGATATTCTAAATTCAACATAAAATACGAAATAATATATAATACTTCTGCCTCTCTAATATTGCATGATGCAACATCCTTCTATGTATGTATTTCTCAAAATTGTTGTTTTCTGAAAGTACAATAATGAATAAGTAAATACATAAAATAATAAATGGTCATTTATACGTACTCTTATAAATTATACACACCGATACAAGTACAAAGCCGATCACAAGTATGTTTCCTCGAGACTAGCATAAACGTAAACGATCTGCTCACTTTACCACGTGATATGATCCAACATGGTGATATGATTGAACGTTACCTACTTTTTGTCTCAAATTCACAATACACATACAAATATACATCATGCACTTGTGAATATGTATTTTTTCGGAGCATAGCTGCATTTTAGTACTCATGAAATGCAATTTTACAACATCGTTACGAATTAAATGAAAATTTTAACATTTGGCACAAAAATTTTAAAAAATTATTTTCAAATAAACAATTTGTTCAAATCTGTATAAATTTAAATAAAAAAATATTTTTTGATTGAAATCAATGTGCTTTTCGAATCAAATAATGCGTTTATTTAATCCAAAAATGTATTGAATTGATTTATTTGAAAGATGTGGAAAACGAAAATATGTAATCTTATAATTCTTTAAAGTTTAAAGTGTAAAGTTTTATTAGGTTATATATTTTTAGAAACCGTAAATTAAAAAAATATATTTTCTTCAAATCGTCGTAGGTATCGTCGAAAAAAGTATTCGTTTGAAAGGAAAAATTCGAATTGTTTCCTATAAACAAAAAATAATTGTCAATAGGTGCCCGCTAGATGTAGGTGTGCTATATTTCGCGTACTCAGGTATGTCGGATTTGAGAGACATGAACAACCAAGGTTAGTCGCCAGTTAACTCAGCACTCACCTATGGCGCAGTTATAAGAGCTAATAAGCGCTGCTGGTCGGGGCATTAGCCCGAAACTGTTTCCTGAAGCCCCTGAATAGTAAGTTGTTGACCTAAATAAGCAGATGTTTAATTGAAAAATAATTCTTTGAAATATACAAATATTGTCTTATCATAGAATATAACTAAATCAACACCGGAAGTGTATCATTGCAAAGGAAATAATGTTTTTTAATTTAAACAAATGCTTTTTTCACAAAAAATAACAGTATTTTTGCTTTTTCAAAAAAAAATTGTTTTGTATCAGAAAATAAATATTTCTTTAGCCCTATACAAGTGAATAATTTATTTCCATGGCAAAATGTTTTTCACATGCACTAAATTTTTTTGCTGTAACAATGCGCACTTAGGTAGCGTTCGTATATTGCTGCGACATCGACGGAACCTCATCGGTGCAACGTTTGCATCGCATTACATATTGCATCTGTAGTGAGTACAAAGCTTTACTGAATTAATACATACAGGGTGTCCGGAAATGATGAGCAAAAAATTCAGGGGATAATTCTACACTGAAAATAAATGCTACCTTTTTCTATAACATTTTTTCCAAAACTGATTATTAACGGAGTTACAGGCTGTTAAAGTTAAAATTTTATTTTCGATATTTGTAAATAACTTAAGAAATCCAAATATTTACATAAAATCTGTAAATCGGGTTTTTTTGCGGATGAGAAATTCAAATATGTTTCTAATTTTGACGTAACTAGTAGATGGCGCCACTTGTGGCACACCATGTTTCTTTTAAATGGCAGAACGTTTTTGCATTTTAATGTATCCATCTGACTATTGAAACAATCGATTCTTCCACCTGTTTTATTTGAAAAAGGTATACCTTGCTGAAGTCGGTAGGCGTAACCATTTTTGAAATAGTCCTGTTTGAAATGCTCAGTGTACCGAGTAAAAACTGTTTTGGTTTCAGGTAAAGTGCCTTTCTGCTGAAAATACAGCAAAATTTTACTTGAAAAAGCTGTTCAAAATCGTAAATTATAGAGATGTGCACAATTTCAAGAAGATCGGCGAGGTTTGATGACACCATTTTTCAACAAAGCACAAGATTTTATCAAAGCAGGCCGATTTTTTTTAAATTTCCCCATCTCCATAATTTACCACTCTGAACAACTTTTCCCAGTAATATTTTGCTGAATTTTTGGTAGAAAAGCCACTTTACCTGAAACGATAACAGTTTTCAGTCGGTGCACTGAATATTTCAAATAAGATTACCTTTTTCAAATATAACAGGTAGGAGAACCGTTTGCTTCAATAGTGAGATAGACACATTAAGCAGCAAAATAGTTCTGTCATTTAAAAGAAACATGATGTGCTATAAGTGGCGCCCTCTACTAATGATGTCAAAATTAGAAACATATTTGAATTTCTCGACCGCAAAAACCCCCGATTTGCAAATTTTATGTAAATATTTGTATTTCTTAAGAAGTTATTTACAAATATCGAAAATAAAATTTTAACTTTAACTCCCTGTAACTCCGTTAATAATCAGTTTTGGAAAAAATGTTATAGAAAGAGCATTTATTTTCGATCTAGAATTATCCCCTGAATTTTTGGTCATCATTTCCGGATACCCTGTATACATTTGAGTGAAGTTTAAAATTTTAATATACTTAAATACAGATTAGATTTTTTTCCGTACAGTACAGTATGGATTTGGCATACGTGACGTGAACAACATGTAAATTTGCTATCAGTGTAACAGGAACAATCTTGAATGAAGTAAATATGAAATCTAATCCTTTGGTCGCAGGGTGTCGGGCGGCAAAAAAAGTCTCCAACAATTTGGCTAAAACTATATACGATTCCTCTCCATCCGGGATCGCTTACAGGCTTCAGTAGACAGATCTCCCCGGACCGGTGGTCAACCGAGTGTGAAGCAGGACTGGCATTCCACGATAGCAGGAATTACAGTCCGGAACGGAACAGTGGACGCGGGAGGATTAGTGGCGAGGTAGTGGCGGTGGCGCCGAAGGTAACCGCTGCCGAGGAGATAAGACATTGCGCTGCAGGACTCAGATAGACCAAGGTAATGAAGCGACCAACTGAGCGGAAACAATCCCGGCGGGCTGATACCGGCCCGCCGGCCCTCCCTCTGCCCACGTCGCCTGGCCGGAGCGAAAAAACAATTTTATTAACACTTGGCCAGCTTTAGTTAATCAATTTACCCGAAGAGGCCGTAACGGCGGAACCCTTAATGACAGTTATCATGGAGTTATATGCCAGTAAAGTTAATCGCAGTCGACGACGCCAGTGGAAGTGGCGGTGGCCGATCGGCCAACCGCCGCGAAATGGGAAAGTTGTGTCGGCGCAGGTTAAACGGATTACTCAGAGTTCGAATGGACTGCGTGCTATTCCTGCGGGGTTTACTTTTAAGGTCCAGGACGATTCGAAAGTAGCAGGGCGGTATCGGAGGAACAGATTATTTTGTTGCCTGCATACGAAGGGATTTCCTAGTTGAATATCAAAATCTAATTATTTTAGAAATATTGGCGATGATAAAAATTATTTTATTGTTATATGCATATGCAATTTAAAAAAAAGGAGTATTTAACTCCAAGAAAAAACTGATCCACACACACATATCCACAATAAAATTCGTGATTATGTGAAAAAATGTTTCCTTTTTTTACTGTTTTAGAAAGGTATTTTAAGCTAATATAAATCAAATCTCCTACAATTCCTATCAATGAAGTCGTATGTATGTTCTCTGATACCAAACATCTAGGTATGATAATGAACAATTCCACAGACAAAGCTCTATTTAATAATTATCTAAAGAAAATAATCTAATTTACTCACTCTATAAAAATCTAACTTCACTTTTTTGGCAGTGGGAACACGACAAATTCAACCACAATAGATGAGATCTGACCTATTTCTGCATTTTTAGGATTGCTTCTTCTAAAACAGTAAAAAAATGTAACAAAAGCTAATAATAAGGAATATATGGGTAGATATTGTGGGTGTAATTCAACGCAGGTTGGGGCTTTTGTCCACTGAGTAGTTAGTTTCACACAATATTATTAATACCTAAAAATATATAAAAACTTTTACATAAATGTTTCCGTTGAGCTCTGCGAACTCTTTCCTTCCATCTATTTTTGGTCACCCTCTTCTCCTTACCACTAATTGTTGACATTATTACCATTTTCAGTTTCTTTATCTCTAATATATGCTCAACATGCTCTAAGTAACCTTTATGCTTTTATCACGCCTACTACGCTCGAATCTTTGTACGTTTTTTATTTTCTAATTCGTTCTTCTGACCCATTCTTCTCCTGTTTTTTCTTTCTTCCAAAAATTTTCCTCGATATTTTCTCTTCCACACTTCGAGTCTGTTTGTTCTGCTTTATTGAACGTCCATATTTTACTTGCGTAATTAAATTTATGTTTATTATTTGTAGTGTATCCATGCATTTATGAAAACCACACATAGAAAGTATACTCATACTTATATCAGACTCTTGCCTTATCAATAAGAGTTTAAGGAACACTCGTATAAATTATTTGTGTTCCAAGGTACTCTTTAATAGGTAATAGGCGTGACACAAAATAATACTTTGTTTCTCGTATATAGTCGAAAATATCTTTATAAAAATCACTATTTTATCTTTGTCCAATATATGATTTAAGTTTATGTACAATAACCATTTTATTTTCTTCAATAGGTTTTTCTAAGCCAGGAAATGTTTCTGTTGATATTTTGAATGCATATTTTATGCAACTATATATGAATTGAAGTGCCTTTACATGATTCTGTGTTGTGTATGAATAGGAAAACTGATTGAAATAGCAAAACCTTTAATTCAGCCTTTAATTCTTGGGGATATTCCACGTTGATGTTTCTAAAGGAAGACAATAGCAGGTTCGACAATGTTTGTATTTTATTGAAATCAACTGAATATATATTAAAAAATAGTCCTGCCAAATTTAATAACAAAATTTTAAAAATAAGGCAGTTTTGAGTATTTGAAATTCTCCAGTTCTTAATTATTTGTAGTAATGTAGTAGGTATAGTTTCAGTAGTAAGAATTCAGACGACTTACGTCATACGAACAAATAAATAATTCATTATATTTTTATCAAGGTATAACAAATTTCAACTAAGAATAATCGAATTATATACTACATTAAATGTGTGCACTATATATTGCAATAAATTAAAAAAAAAATATATTGTTTTAACACATTCAAATATCGAAAATTATGTTGACAATGAAAACGTCAACATAGCATAACGTCAACCGTGACGTAAGTCGTCTGAATTCTTGCTACAACTAGGTGATTTAAAAATAGGCAAATGTCGTTGTGCTTATTTAACATTCGAATTAGGTACTTACTCTTCTAAAACATTAATAGTCGCGGAAAAGCCAATAGAAGATTTTTTGAAAGATTCGGTTTATATAAATTAAACCAACTTGCGCAAAATAAGTTGCCGAATCTTCATAATCTTCCCTGCCGGTCTATAATAGGTGTTAATGACCATGACCTATTGAGCAAAGTTTTATCAAATTGTGGCTTTTTTGACATCGTCTCTTTCAAATGACACTTTTCAAGTATATCTATCTATGGGTATGTAGGTGTAAGTGTGTATCTACTTAGTATCTGGTTATCTGGACTTATTTTTTATGTTGTAATAATTTTTCTTATTATATAATAATTATAAAAATGAATGCTGATCTACTGTTATTTTACTTTGCACAAGACTATGAGTAGGTGATACGTTGCGTTAAAAAACAACCTAAATTAATAGTTATTTAATTATATTCAACCCTGCTTTGACAAATAAGCGCAGTTAACGAATCAGGGCGGAGCTTGTAGTAGGTTTGTGACCGTCAGGCCAATTAGAAGCCGTTTTGTGGATCTCCCTACATGGAAAATTTATTTACAAATATGTATGAATCCACAAGTTATAAATTGACAGTGAAAATTTTGCTCGTATGTCTGAACCCACCTATATCTAGATCAACATGTTTTATAGTTCTCAATCATGCTGTTCTGTTATCCTCTTCGTTACATTGAATACAAAACGCTAAGTATTAATTTGATATTTGATGATAATAATTTTATTAATATAATATTTGCAAGTTATTCCAATTGACGTGTTAATTAACAAAACCTGGGAGCTGTAGCCGAGTCCGCTACTGTCCCCTGAGACGGGCTTTCCAATTCAGGTTTATCGCTGAAGCTCGACCTGGTCTGAGGTTGAAGATCATTGCCACATCTTCGCAGGACGGACTCGCCAGGAACGTTACTGCACCGATTACGGATTAAACTGGACTTGATCATTTAACTTTAAGCCCCGGAAACTTTGCTTTTCCCGGAATCAATCCTCAAAGCCCGGATTAAACTTACGTGATCCTTACCTAAGTTACCTACACGTTATAAGTGAAACGGATCTAAATGTCTTTCCTGCTAACACTTGATGTTTATTGCGTAAATGAAATGTACAGGGCTAGATATTGTATGAATTTTACATGGATCAAAAAATGTGCCTAATTTAAAATGATGAACTTTGTTTCGCCAAGAAGTGTAAGAGGTTAGAAACATTTTGTTGTCCACTACTGTACATTTAATATATGAATAGATGGAAGAAAAAACATTTTCAAATTTATATTTTTCTTATTTATACAGGGTTCAAAACTAAGCTGGAGATACTAGACACCAAAATATTGTTTTCGAGCTCATCATGCCTTATACGAATGTCGCTGGTTTAATTAATACAGGGTGCTCAAGGTTTCAATTTTATACTGAAATTTCTCAATAATTGAGAAAGTTTTGATAGCATGACTGAAAATTGGTAGTGTCGGATTGTTTTGGTTTGATAATTTGAAACTTATTTTGACTTTGCTCCTAGAGGGCGCTAGTTTACAGTATTATTTAAATAAATCAAAACATATTTTTTATCTGTTGAGCTATGCTTTAAAAAAGTTAAAAATCTAAAAGAACGTTCAATTCTACATAAAAAATGTACTCATGTTTAGGTCACTTAAGTTTATCGGTTTCTGAGTTATGTGCGTTTAATGTCCGTTTGCACCGAAGTTAATAAGCATTACTTAAAAATAAGATATGCTTAAATAAGCTGTTCCTATTGCACCATACGTTAAGATCTTCTTAAATATGAAAACAGATGCTTAAATTTAAGCCTATGTTTGATAGTGACTTATGAAATTCTTTAATTTAAGCAGAGTTGGAATGTGCGCAAAACAAGCATAAAAATTTAAAAAACGCGGAAAGTGCAAATATAGTGGACAATGTTAATGAGTGTAGTATTAAAGTAGTAAAAAGGTATAATGGATATTAGATTGAATGATATATTTGATGGTTTGGATACTTTGGAAATTATAGATTTTGAATTTCTCAAATTAAATTGTAGGAGATCTGATCATTTCCATACAATGGACGAATTGAATGAAGATGATTTGGTCACTAATACTAACCACAAAGAAAATAAAATAAATTATTATTATTTTTAGTTTGTCTCTGATATTAACTAGTCTTGATTAACATCAACCACAACCATACCTATATTACAAATGACAACATAATGACAACAAAAATAAATACCATAGATATGACAAATATAGCGAAATCTAACCTTATTTCCACATAACAAAATGAAGAAAAACAAAAAGAACTAAAATACCTAACATAAAGTAACGAAAGTTACTATATTTGTGCCATGTTGCCAATACAAATACGTATTTTGCTAAGTATGGTTTATAATACGTCGGTGCAATACTCTAAAAAAATAAGTATAACTTAACTTTAAGAACAACTTTATTAAGTTGTTTTTAGTAAAATGTCGGTGCAAACGGGCATTAGTGTTTCAATGTATTTTGTGGTGATTTTCTTTCAGGCGCTGATATTGCTGTTTCTTTTCGTTTGTGTCAATAAATATTAGCGTATTTTGCGTGCGTGTGATTTATTAATCGTGAAATTATTGAGAAATTTCAGAATAAAATTTAAACATTGAACACCCTGTATAAAAAAATATAAAACTTAATTTGACTGATCTAATTGTGTAAAACATTATGTATTATGTCTCATAAAGGCATCAGTTTGATAAATATAAAATGAAATGAAAAAAAAAAGGGCACCGCTTTTATACGCAAATTTTTAACGAATTTCATAGCTGTTTGTCTCAGACAGTCTAAAAAATTCTGAGTAAGTTAGAAAAAATATCTCTTCACTATGTCAATTATTCACATTTCCTTCAGGATATAAAATAATTTTCAGGCTGACAAGTCATTTAGGATAAGATAAAAGAGCACTATTTTCAGCTATTATGTTTTATCATAAAATCTCCTGAATTTTACAAGTCAACTGCACATTGAAGAAATTGCATACGACATTATAAACGTTATAACATCCCGCAGAATTGTTTTAAAAAACTAGTAACACTTGAATTTATGTAAATTATCAAGTATTTTTCAAGGTGATAAGGTAAGGATAAGGTTCTTTAGCATATTTTCCCTTCAAAAGTTAAAGGAAATGATTCAATTTCAGCATCATATTTTAATACTACGTTAATAAGAACTTGCACCTAGTCGGTGTATTTTTTTGTGCATCTTTAGATACGATTATTTGTCCTTGAAACGCCACCCTTAAACGGAAATCGAATCACCGATCTTGAGTTCAGCAAGCCGATACGCTCCAAAATAAACGACTGCAGCATCTGCTTGCAAACCTATAGTTAGATATTCGTCAGAAGCCCACCAGACATATACCTGTTTCTAGCTTATTAGCTCTCATCAGTATTCCATAGGTGAGGTAACAGATGAATAACCTTAGCTGTTTTAGGTCTATCTAACCCAACAGTAGGGATCACAGTAGGGGGTCTTTAGCATCTATCATAATTGTATTTATATAGTTACTTCCGTCCGCGATTCACCACATAAGTAATCAAACGTTCAAAATAAGATTTGAAAATATAATATCGTCCCGAAAGGACTCGTGTAGGTCCCCGAACGTCACAGGATACCAAATGCTTTTTGTTGTTTTATTTTCTTTTGTCGTTTCGCTTTCTTTTGACTTTTCCCCCGGTAGTTTTGTCTATTTTTTGAAATGAGCTGTTTGAATTAAAATAGTGTGTACGGTTTTGTTGCTGATTACGATTATACAATGAAAATGAACATACAAACGTAATGCTAATAAGTCATTGTCATTACCTAAGTATATATTTTTTTTATTTTAAGAATTGTCATAATATTTATGACGAACTGAACTATATTGTTAAAAACATAACTTTTTGCTAATGAATACATAAGCTTCTACCCCTCCAAGTGTATTTTGTATGCTACCCCCCTTTTACTTTATTTCAAAACTACAAAAAAAATAATTAATTTCAATAAAACAAACAATAAAACTTTTTCGTCTCCTGTTTTTTTTTTCGACATTTTGTCTTGTTTCTGAGATATTTAAAGAAATTGGTGACAGTGTAGCGCACCAGCCTCGTAAGTTTTATTTAACGTTATAGCAACCCATGAAAACAAAACTCAGTGATTAGGAAACTTAAGAAGCTTATGTAAGGTCATAAGGAGTGTTTCTGTTCCGAATTTCACTTAAATCGGATAAGTGGTTCAAAAGTTATGAGGAAAAAATGAGAAAAAAATTCCTACTTCCTCTTTCTAGGAAACGATGCGTTTTAGGAATAAGTTTATATCACAAATAAACGTTATTTTAACCTGTTCTATCGATTCCTGAAGTTATCAAGATTAAACCTGAATCACCCTGTATAGTATCAATTTTTTCGCCTTAAAAATATTGTGGTAATTCATACGGCATATCTGATATGGAGAGAATATTCAGATCCTGAGAGGATTTCTGGGAAGTACGTCAACCTAGTACAAGAAGAGATCAAACGAATAGTAATAGAGAAGATGCGGATGACGACGAGCAACCTCAGTTAATTGGATATAATATATATAAAAATATAAAACACAGTGAGGGAGAACAGGATACATTAGAAAAAATGGCTTATTTAATAATAGTATTAGATAACGCTGCATACCATTCAAGATTTTGAGAAAGGATTCCCAGATACGGCACAAAAAAATATTCTAGAATTTCTTAAAATTCATAAAATTGCGTACGATGCTAGTTTGAAAGATGAGTTGCTGCATATAGTCAAGAGCAATAATTTTGCAAAGAAATACGTTATTGATAAACTCATTTCGTCGTCAACATATTTCTCATAAATTATGCGAAATTGGCTGGCTCAATATGTATAACCGTCGGTTTTTACATAGTGCATGTTTATATCACAAAATAATTCTATATAAAGCACCTTCCTATCTTTATAATAAAATTTCTTTCAGGACTGATGTTCACAATATTAATATTCGATTTAAAGGTACATTGACTCCGTTTTCATACTAGATCTCTAAAATTTATAATTCAGTACCATCCAACTTTAAAAGTAAGAGCATTAATCAATTTAAAAAACTATTAAAGTGTAAACTTCTTCTTGAACAGAATAGAAAAAACCAAATTTGGCATGTGTAGTTGTCATGTGTTCAGTCTTCCACTGTTTCTTGTTCGTTTTTTGTTACTGTTGTTTTTTAGTATGCACAGCTCAGAAGTAGGTGAATAAGATGTTTATTATGTTTTTTGTACTGATTAATTTGTTTATATTGTATATTGCTGCGATCAGCTTAGGATTAATACCAGAGACTGAGCATTAACCTGCTCAGTCATCTGATCCTCGGTTTTTTTCCTTTTTGTATTGTTTCTTTTCTCTATACCAATATTGTTAATTAATTATCTTGGAAAAAATTAAGGCTATTATTATTATTATTATTATTATTTACAAAATTTTATTCAGCCTTCATCTAAAATTTATTCTCCTATATAAGTTGAAACATGAGACAGTGCACAGCAGTTTGTTACATTTTATAAAAAAATCTCGTGTGATTCACTTCCCAAGAACTTTTTAATTCAGAATAATTTGACACTTTTCGCCGCACTTCCTGTGCCTCCAAGTTTTAATTCTCGGTTTATGCTAATAAATCTCTATAATGTTTCAATAAATTCCGTCTTCTTGACCTAACGTTACACGCTCGAGCAAGTGGAGACTAGAGAGACGGGCAGGGCAGCTACGCAGCGATCTCTACGGTCGGGGATTACTTTCCCCGACGTCCCCATCGGCTACTTGGCTGTCCCAGAGGAGCGAAGAATGAGGCGCGTCAAATGAACACACAGTCATTTCCAATTCCAACAAATGTACCGAAACCGAAGATAAAATCAATTGCCACTCAACTGTTGTCTTGCGGTGCGATCTGATTTTCGAATAAATCACCCAGCTATTTGATGCTATCGGTTGGCAATAAAACAACTGTAAATTTTCGCGGTAAACGTAATAGACGGAGGATAGATGTGTAATAAACCTTATTTCTCTCGTTTTATTGTCGTGTGTCACAAGTTGTTCGGAGGAGCCGGTTCTTGCAGTAATTTTCTTCTTAAAGTTGATGTCTTGCTAAGTCGTTTGATGGTTCAAAAAACAGGCCGGTTTATAGAGATTAATGGAAAGGAAATGTAGACGTAGGAATAAAAGTATTTGTTTAAGTTATACTATAAATGAATAAAGCCTTCACTTAACTATATTCTGAATCATCAACGCATTTAAAAAGTATTCATTTTAAAGTCAATTTCATCATTGGATACATTATTTTAAGGCTTCAAATAAATTACCCACTACAAACTGCATTTCAAATCTCTTTTCATTTGCTGAATGCTTATTAAGGACGCAGTATTCTTGAAATAGTGTTGTCTACAAATACAAGTAATTTTAGACATTTAAGAACAGAATAATATAGAGTTTAGCAAATAACAAGAATGTGATCTTATGCCACCCACGAATATTCAAAGGTACCGAAGTGAAATCAATATATAACGTCAGAAAGCGATCTATCCAGCAAATTTTTAGGTACTGAAATCATTCAAAATACGTATTTTTTAAATTCAGCTATAGATGTAAACATTGTTATAACATATACTTACATAGTTCTGCATATAAGATTGCTCATTTTTGTTTATATATATATATATATATATATATATATATATATATATATATATATATATATATATATATATATATATATATATATATATATATATATATGTGTGTGTGTGTGTGTGTTATTTGAGGAGAGTTTAAATAGTAAAAGTGGATAAACATAACATCAATAATTTTTGCTCTACGTGTTTTATTTTTCGAGATTTCAGTACCTAAAAAACACACAAATTTGATCATTTTACGGCGACAAATATGGCGACCTTAACGCAGGTGTGAAATCGTCATTAAGTGCATCATAGAAGATAGGAGCGGAACGACTATCGTTATGAGTTACTAAAATCACGGTTTAAAAAATTGTCGTTTTATTTTTTCTATCAAATCACATTGAAAATAGTTTTCCTTTATTTAACATTATTCCCATTTCTTCATTAACAAAAAGGATAGCTTTCTTTAAAGAATACTGTGGCATCCAAAAGTACCACCTTCTTATTTATATATTTACCATATTTTGCAATATCAGTACTCTTGTTCAAAATTGATACTAAATTACACAGAAACGTTTTTGCTGCCTTAGCCACAAGCGACGCATTTTTTTAACTTGGTCATGAGTTTTAAATATTTTTTCTCAAAGCATTTTCGAAGACTCAAAAGATCGAATAATCAGAAAACCGAAATTTTTACTGTACACCAAATATTCCAGGCCTTAAAATATCAATTAGAATTTACAAAAAAATGTCTACAGTTAATTGGAAACATATGTTTTTAGAAGAGCATTCTCTTTCTGATACTATTCCATACTATACAGGGTGAATCGGAACTAAAAAATAGATGCAATGCATGATGCGATGCAATGAGAATAGAGGCATGAAAAATGGAGTAAATATCGAACAAAAAATTTTTTGAAAATCCTTATAGCTTCCGAGTAAAAAATTATTGAAGTTGTATTATTTTCGACCTTTACAACAGAGGTTTCTTTGGCAAATTTTAAGGGGCAGGAGGACTTTCATATAATTTTTTTTAATTGGTTGTAAATGTTACAGCTCTTTAAAGGAGGAGGAAACATAATACTTATAAAACATGTTTTACTGGCGTATTTCCCCTTTTCCTGGTTTGTTATAAAGGGGGGACCCCTTTCATGTTTAATTTCCAAACTTTCATATAGATACTTTTAAAATTCTTAATCGAAGTGAAATTTAAGCTAGCTTTGTTTACTCATAAGCTTATTTGTATCATTCTTAGTTTTCTTAGAGCAAAAAAAATGTTTCTTAGAACGATACGACAACATAAAATGTTTGTGTTATTTATTCTTAGTAGCCACTAAAATTATTTTTCGGTAAACGTCAAACAATTATACGTAAGTTTATAAAAATGTTCCAGTTTCGTTGTAATTGCAGGGTACCTCGAAAACTTCAAGAGATCGAAGGATGCGGATTTCGCAATTACTTTTTCGAGAAACTAAAGATTATAACTTTCATAAACCTCTTCGTTTTTGAGATACAGTGCGAAATTTAAAAAAAAACTACTTCTAAGGGAGTCTAAAACTATAATACAAAACCTGATGATAATATTGATAAACAGTACAACATAGACTTGTCGCACTTGTCTGATTCAGTACCAGTGGTGGTGAGTCGAGGGGGTACCAAGACCAAGAAGAAAAATATTAATTTATAAAACCTTGTACATCAACTGCGGATATGGATATGCATGAAGTAGCTGCCAATTGTATGGCTACTCACCTTGACATTTTACCATCAGATGATGATCAGTACAGTGATACCATTCTGAGTAGTACTGAAAATCATAATCAGAAGAGGAAACAGGTTCCTCATGGGTCTACTAGAAACAGAAGACGGCAAACTCTAGTCATTGACGAATTTGTGCACCATGTGAAGTGCAAGGAATACAAAAATCTGTGTCACTACATGTATCTAATTTGAAACCCAATACAACCACTGATCAATTAATATAGCAGGATAATTATGATGCCCTCTAGTACTGTTTTAACGTACAGAAATAATCAAAATTCTTGCTCGCTGGGCTACTGTAGCCAGGCGATTTTGAATACTGAAATTCGATTACTTTTTGTAGGTATTAACTTTTTTATGATCGAGTCTTACATTAGATTTTCAAGCGTCAAAAATGGCTTACGTGTATAGCAACTCGAAGTTGATGGATATCGTTTTAATTTATGGCGACGTGATAATGCTTTAGCAGAACGATTTCCCGGTGAACATGTGCCAAATGCAGCTACTATTAACGCGGTGTGCAGTAAGTGCAACTGTAGTGCAACGCAAGGGAAATTTGAAGCCGAATCGTGGAAGAGATGGAGGTCCAAGACGTCCACGGCGTATTGCGTATCATCCACGAGGCTCAATTATATCCGTTCCTTGTACTGCGTGTCCAAGCATATACCAAGAGATTAGATGAGAAGAACCGGTACCATAGCTGCCACGATCTACTAGCTTTAAATCATTTGGTCTTCTTTTTCTGAAGATATTTAAAAAACGAAGTGTATCGCACAAAAGTGGATACGCAAACGTATCAAAGTTGCTGCTAATAGCTTAAGAGTTCGAAACGGACAAGAAGGAGAAATATTTGTGTTAGTTTGTAGAAACTGGCTCTTACGGGACAAAAATTTTGTTGTAACATAAGCTATGTCAAACTATTTTATTACTTAGAAGCACAAATTAATTATATTAATAATTAATAGCAGTAGCGGCAAAAACAGTTGAATTTTTTTGTATAAAATAGGTGTAAACTAAAAACGTACATGGGCTTGTGTATCAATATATGTATAGTATTTTTAGAATTGTGTTGTGTTACAGTAATAATAAAATAGATATTTTAATTTTTATGATTTTATTAAAAACACATATTTATGTTCAAACAGAGTTATAGTCCTAATTAGTTTTAGCTTTGTCAGAAAATTTGTTATATTTATGTGTTAGGTAAGTACTTATCGCTTTCTTTGATCAAACCTCAATTTAAATGTTCCTCATTTGAACATAACGATCGAGAAGTAACTGAGCACAACAACGCTACACGACTAACATGGCGTAGTGTTAGAGCAGCTGATCTACTGCAGCTGGGCAGTTGTGTTCTGCCAGATGTGTGTTAAGCTTACACAAAATGGTGTATTTTTAATACATCACGTAAATATTCCTCAAATTCACTATAGTTTTTACGAAACTAGTAATTTTAACACATTTTGTGTAAAACGTATAAAAAAGCCATAGTGTATGAAACTATTAACATGGAAATTTTACATATCCTGGAAAATCTCACTTACACATAACTTTTTTTACAATGTACCATAAATTTTGAAATGAATTTTGGAACTGAAAAAAGACATAACGACATGTAAAAGTTAACATTATGTCATTTTCGGGATTTTAAAAGTTCCCTTGCGTTCATTAATCAAGCCATGCAGATTTTTCATTTCTAAGCCCATTCTACAAAGTACTCCTTCAAAAGTAACATCTGATATAGAGCAGAAAGCTTATGAGCGCATTCCCCGGATCACAGGCCCCAACAAAAATTACTTTCCAACTCTATATACTTGCTTGTACGACGGTTGCGAAACAGGATTTCTCGATGATTGATTACCAGCTATTAGGTACGCAGTATAGGTAGGATAACGGTGCGTATTCATAATCTGCACCTTTATTCCTCCTTCTCGTGTATCTGCGGGCGGCTTTTCAGTTAACCCCCGAAATTTAGCCGTTTAACATCAACAACAACTGCTTTATAAATTAAACGTGTCATGCTCAACATAAACAGACTGTTTATTTTCCGTATAATGCCGGGCTAATGGGTGTCAATTTTAATTCAGTTGTGTGAAGGGATGTGACACGTAAACGTGACATTATAGAAGCGTTTTAAAAAAGTTGTAATGCAGTTAACAAAGATCTGTTAATTAGGAATGTAGGTGAATAATAGAATGGAGTGGCATTCAAAATTGGTTTTTTGTTTATACAGGGTGTTTTTTAAGTAAAGGTCATAAATCCAGGGGCGTACCCTGTGGCCAAAAATAAGGGGTTTCTGTTATGTAACTGTGAGGTCTTAGGACAACCATGGTTCAGCTACAGCGTGTCAAACATAAAAAAAAACGGTTTTCAATTTCTAAACCGCTAGAGATAATTTAACTAAATTCGGTGTGCATATTTAGTATGACAGTAGGTATGTAAACAATTACCAGTGGTGTGGGAATTATCCATCATATTTACTAAAAGAAATATATACCGTGTATAATATTATTTATATATACAAATAACATAGGTGATCATACCTATGCGCTATTGTATTATCTTCATTTTTTGTTTCTTTATACTTTTTTATATTCCAAACCCATTAACAACAAAATTGATTTATTTGATCAAGTGCATTTTTACGATACATTACATTATCGGTCGTTCTCTAACGAAACAGCTTTAAAGTGTCTTTACAACTCGTACGTAAGATCTAAACTGGAATATTGTTCGTTAGTATGGTATCCACGTTATGATTATCTGAAGCTTTGTTTAGAAAGTGTCCAGAGAAAATTTTTAAAATTTATTTCACTTAAAACTGATGGCTTTTATCCAGAAAGAGGTTATGACCATGCTACTTTACTTAACAGATTTGATTTTCCTTCTTTAGAGTTTCGCAGGAATCTAGCAAGTATCAAAATTTTATACAATATATTCCATAATAATTTAGAATGTCCGTCTTTATTATGTCAGTTTTCTTTTCATGTTCCTCGATTAAATTCTCGCCAAAATTGTACTTTCATTTGTACTAGAGCAAGGTCTCGCGGTCTTAAAATGTCTCCAGTACATATTATGTGTCAAAATTTCAATAAAATTTCAGATGTATGTGATATTAATTTTAGCACCTTTAATCAGATAGTTGAAACTGTTGGTCTGAGATTTAATAGCGATAATATTTAATATTTAAGTTTATTTATATTATAGTTTCCATATCTTCTTTGTACAATATTGTTAAGACGCTTTTGTGCACTACATACTGCACCAGATACTATATAATATGTTTACGCAATTCACTTTTGTTTTGTAAATAATTTGTCCTATAAATGGATTTTATCTGTTGGGCAATAAAGATTATTATTATTATTATTATTATTATTATTTAAAGATAGCTAGATGTTAAAGATAGTAGGGAATTAGAAGGAGTAACGTGTATATTCCAAACCCATTAACAACAAAATTGATTTATTTGATCAAGTGCATTTTTACGATACATTACATTATTTAAAGATAGCTAGATGTTAAAGATAGTAGGGAATTAGAAGGAGTAACGAGAAAACTTGTGGAGGAAGCACGTAAAGTGGGATTGCAGATAAATCAAGAGAAAAGTAAGCTTTTGAGAATAGGAGAACAAAAAAAGGAGACCAATTTTAAATTGAGAACAGAGCATGGAGAGATGGAGTTTGAAGAAGTGCAAGAATATGTGTATTTGGGGGCGTTAATAACAGCTAACTGTGATGAGGAACAAGAAATAAATAGGAGAATAATAAAAGCAAACAGAAGTTCGGCAGCAGTCAACCACTTATTGAAATCAAAAAATTTGTCCAGAGGAGTAAAATTTAGAATGCATAAAACAATTTTGAGACCAACAGCGCTGTATGGTAGTGAAACCTGGGTTCTCAATGAGAAGTCAAGAGAAAACCTTTTAAGGTGGGAAAGGAAGATCTTAAGAAGAATTCTAGGGGGTAAGAAGACAGAGGAAGGCTATGTAAGGAGAAATAATGAGGAAATATACGCAATGTACCAGGCACCAACAACAGACGAATTTGTAAAAGCCAGAAGAGTGCAGTGGCTAGGGCATCTAGAACGTATGGAAGATGAAAGGGCAGTTAAGAAAATAGTAGGGAGTAAATCTAACTACAAGAAAAATAGAGTTAGACCGAGGAAGCGATGGAGAGAGGCGGTGGCAATAGATCTAAGGGAGAAAAATGTAACGGATTGGAAAAGAAAAGCGAAGGACAGAATGGAGTAGAGAAGAACACAGCTCTGGGCCTAAAAGGCCTGTAAACGGCTTTATATATATATATATATATATATATATATATATATATATATATATATATATATATATATATATATTAGTTCGTAGGCTATATATATATATATATATATATGTATACATTACTTAAAATAATAACAAAATAATGAATTAACAAAGGAATTACAATGATTTATTATAACATATGTCGGAAATGGCCACCTTCAGCCAAAATACATGTTTCAAATCTTCTTGAAATTGCAGCTCGACACGTGTAAATAATTATTGTAATAAGTAAATTATTTGTTGACGTCAGTGCTTCTCAGATCCACTGTGAACTTTGTAAACTAATGTCTTGAGAAGTCCTCAAACAAACAAATCAATAGGGTTCATGACAGGTGATCTGGGTGGCCAAAGTTGACCTGGTTCTTGAGTGTCTTGTTCATTCCGTTATTAACGAATTTTTCGTTTAAAAATTCGCGAGCAGTCAAACAAAAATGTGGGGGAGTCTCGTCGTGTGTAAACCACATTCTTTATTTTAGCGCATAGGGAACATCGTCAAGTAAAACATTTTAAAGAAAATATCTGTAGGAGGCACCGATTAAGATTGTTGCTAAAAAGTAAAGCCGAACAAAACTGATGTTGTAATCGAGATTTCATTATGGCATTAGGGTTTTCATCAAACCAAACGTGTTTATTGTGGAAGTTCATTATAGCATAGCTTCATCGGTAAACAATACGCCAGCGGTAAAGTCAACATTTTGTTCAATTTTTTGCAAAATCTAGTGGCAGAATTGTAGACCACCATTTGTATGTAAAACGGGTTATAACTAATAACTGTTGATACTTCGGAACGGACCAAACTAATTTATGATTTACATTAAGATTTTCAGCAATCTTTCTATTACTAGTATTTGGGTATTCTTTACTTCTTCGGGTCTTTAAAAACGCAGGTTTTTTGGGAGCGAGAAATTCAAATTTGTTTTTTTGACACCACTAGTAGAGGACACCACTTATGGCAACATCATGCTTCTTTTAAATAGCGGTTTAGTATATATTCCTGACTATTGAAGCAATAAGATTTTTCGAAATAATCCTATTTGAAATATTCAATGCACCGAGTAAAAACTGTTTTGGTTTCAGGTACAATCGTTTGCAATAATAATGACACTCATTAAAATGAATTTTGCGATTTCTTTAGAACTTCACATTTTTAATCTGTGTATTTTCAGTTAATTACAGCAAAATTTAAAAAAAGTTTTATTGGTTTTTCAAATACAAATTTTGGTTTAAATTGCTTTAAAAAAATAAGATCACTCTTGTATAAAACTGCACACTAAACATTGACCTTCTTCGAATATTGTCTTTTAATATTGATGCATTATTTGTACTAGTTGTAAACTGGTAGATAGTGTAAGAGGTATACATTATTTTTTATAAGAATCTATAGGAATTTGTTTTTTAATGTTTCTAGTAACTAGCATCGAGTGAAAGAATATACACTTGAAGAAAGATTGAAGCTATGTGCAGCTGTTTTTTCCATGCCATTTGAAAAATTTTTCTTAGTTTTATTTCCAATATTTGTAACTAAAATTATGAATAATTTTTTGCGTATTTTGATCAGGCAAATATATATAGATGCGGTAAGAATTCAGACGATTTACGTCATACGAACAAATGAATAATTTCTTTCATTTATATCCACTATTGAAGTAAATGTGCAAATCACTACCAAAGATTCCGATATTTGAGAAAAATAATGAACTTAATATTAAGAAAAAGATGATATAAATAAATAATATAGTATCATTTTGTCAACTCTCTTATACCTTGCTTATTATTTTGTACAATTCAAAAGCATTTTATTCCGAATGTAATTATTTTTGATACGGAAATGTCTGATGTTCTTATTTAAGAGAGAGTTCAAAGTTGATGAATTTCTTCAATCATTATTATTACTTTCTCATTATTTTAAAATTATCTCCTGCAGCACTCAACTTTATATGCGTTGAAGGAAGGTTTATAAATTTTACTGCTGAATATTCCATCTTTTATCTATGTATAAATGTAAAATAAAAATTCAGATTATTCTCTTGAAGCATCAAACCGAGGAGTGGTTCTGTCGTGAGGTTATATTTATTACACGTATGAGTATACACAGAAGAAACTTTGTTTTTCATTTAACAAAGTAATATCTCAAATAAAAAGTAAAGTTAGATATGCATAATTAATGTTGAATTTCTATAGGTTTTCTAAAATTGGCTAAACACCTCTACTGCATTATATCTCGAAAATCGATTGTAGTATTAATATAAATAAATAATTTATGTTTAAGTTTAAATAACTTCCACATTGGACTTTGTCGCATACAATGTAAATAAAAATATGTAATAAATTTTTAGTTTTTTTATTTATAAAATAGAGAAAGTCTAATAATTTAATATCAATATCGAATTTCAATATCCAGGTAATTCAATTTAAAAGTTAAAAACCTACTATTCACTATAGTGCCATAAAGTGGACTTGATGGTACGATTCTGTCACTTACAACACTGGTGCCAGATAGTGGCAGATTATTAACAATTTTGACGTTCATAATGACAGCATTATTATGACAGTCTGCTGTAAAATTATATGATTTCATTGTTTCTAACCCTACTGCCTCTTAGAAACACTGAAAATTAGAAACACACGTTTCTTTATTAAACAAAAATGTAAGTAAGTATTTATTGGTGCTATTACATAAAATGTAACCACATGTCAAAGAAGAAACATGGCCAAAAGCATAAAGTTAAAATACAATAACAATACAATTAAAAGAGAAAGACACAACATACATAAAAAACAACTATAAAATACAAATATTACATTTCGATTTATAATAATAATAATAATAATAATAATAATAATAATAATATTTATTCGTCCTTCTAGATCATACAGCAATGATATAGCATAAGTCAATGTTAGAGAGTACAATAATTGTTTAACACAATTTACAAACACATCAACCATAGTAACAGCAACACACAATAACAGCCACAATATTATCAGTCAACAAAGTTTAAAATTTCTTATCCATAAATTCCGAGACGCTATAGTAACATCCATCAGACAAAAATTGTCTTAGTTTACGTTTAAAAGCCTTTGGATTAATCTCCAATCTCACACATTCGGGCAGATGGTTAAAGAGTTTGATACCCATATAGACTGGGCTCCGTTCATATAAACTAGTAGCATGTTTAGGTGGCCTAATAGAATTAGAGGCCCTAGTAAAATGATCATGATAATCAGAGTTTCTATAAAAATCTATATAATGACTCTTAACATATAGAACGCACTTGTAAATGTATATAGAATAAAATGTGAGGATATTATATTTTTTAAAATGTGCTCTACAGGTTTCCCTATATTTTAAATTAAAGATCAATCTTAGAATCCTCTTTTGAGACACAAAAACTCCAGAGGCAGCCCCTACACTTCCCCACATAATAATATTATACGAAATATGAGGGTAAACAATTGCATAATAAACATTTATTAATTGAAAAGGATTAAAGATATTCTTCAGTTGTAAAATAGCATAGTAGCTACGATTTAATTTTTTACAGACTTGGTTTATGTTTGTACTCCAGCTCATATTGCTGTCCACAACCAAACCTAAAAATTTTATAGATTTTGAAAAATTTATTTTAGTATCGTTAACTAAGATTTCTCCACAGTCGGAAAGCTGTCCCCTGGAAACAAATTGCATACAGGTAGTTTTAGTTGCATTTACAATCAGTGAATTCCTCTCGCACCACCAGGTAAATTCCCTGGAAAGAATATTCATTTTTATAATGAGATCTTCGTGAGAATCAGCATCAGTTGCCAGAGTGGTATCGTCAGCATATAGGACTAAGTGCCTTGTACTTACAAACTTTGACAAATCATTTATATATAATAAAAAAATTAAGGGGCCAAGTATAGACCCCTGAGGTACACCTGTATCTACATAGTGAGGAAGAGATCGCTGTCCATCAACCTTTACTATTATTTCTCTGACCTCAAGATAAGAGGCAAGCCATGTCAAAAATGTTCCCCTAAAACCCAAATCCTTTAATTTATTTAGTTAGTTTATTTATTTAATTTCCAATTAGATCTGAAATGTTATGATTCAAAAACTCATCTAGTGTATAAAACGCATTCAACTTAAGATAATTATTTAAAGTACTTTTATAATGAATGTCGCAAAGATTTTTAACATTGACTGACAATTTCCTATAAAATTGAATACAATAATAATTTGTCCCATCTCTAGTTCTGTTCAATCGTAGAAAGTTGTGCTTGATTTGGTTTTTAGTTCTGTATGAGTATTCATAATATAAATTGTTTGACTCAAATTTAATCAGATGTTCTCTAATTAAAACAAGGCTTTCAAGAATAAATACACAGAGCAGAGTAATAATATCTTTATCGAATAAACTGCTTTTTACAATCAGCTCTGTACTGAAGACTGGCAATAATTCGTATATACCTTTATTGCAAACTAAAAATTTTTGCAGAATGACAGGAATAACTCCAATCTAGTATTGAGAAAATCATATTGGAATGAAAAACTACGTAGTCTGTTAATAAAGTTGTTCTCGAGACGGTATGTCTTGAATTAACAAATCTGTTTTTACCGTGAACCGAATAGTGCTGTTGTGAGGTAATATTCTACAGAACAAGTTTCCTTCTCCGCATGAGTATATAATTGATAAGCGAATGGGGGTCACACGCTGATATACCACTTTATTTTTAAGACCTTTGCCATCGAAATTTACTGCTTTATTGTGCTGTGATAAGATCAAATGGGACCGTGATTTATATTAAATCAGATTGGAGAGATGATACAAAAGGGCAGAAAGGACCGGTCCAATGACAATTGTATCAATTGTTTCATGTTCATTGTTGTCTACACAAATTTATTGTTGTTCTGTGATAGAGGCGAAGATGGGATCCTGGGGGAAAGTTTAGTTTTTCGTTGTTTTCTCCGGCTTAGATTGCCTCTAATGCGGTATCGCTGAATCACATTTCCCAGGAATATGTTAGTGGAATTTATTGTGTTATGGATGTACAGTGTGGCCCAGCTCTCGCTAACACATCCCTGGTTTTTGTTTATCTTACCGGTTAATTTCAAATTTGGTTTATATATCAGTAGTTACAGTCAATATAGATGAACATTGTCAGTCATGAGAACGAATAGAATAACAAAATATTTGAAAAAACCTAGTAGGCCTAGTCTTATGTCCTTAAGAAAAAAATATTCCAGAATTACGAATATAAGCTATCTACAGTTCAGTTTCATCAAAGCACATAGATTTCATCAAAACAGGCCGATCCACTTGAAATTTTACACATCGTCATTATTTAGCATTCTACTTTACCTAAACCCAAAACCAAACCAAAAATATTTCAAATAAGATTAATTTGAAAATGATTACTCCTAATGGCTTCAACAAGGTATACCTCTTCCACATAAAAAAGGTAGAAGAATCGATTGTTTCAATAGTCAGATGTATACACAGCCGTAAAAAAGTTCTGCCACTTAAAAGAAGCAAGATGTAAGTGACATCCTCTACTAGTGACGTCAAAATTGGAAACAAATTAGAATTTTTTGCTCCCGAAAATCATACTTGGATTTTTTAAAAAGTTATTTACAAATATCGAACTTTACCACCCTCTATCTTTTTAACCATCAACTAAGGTAAGTTTGGCTGTATCACATTATTGTATCCTCAGTATCCTCTATTCTTGCTCTATATTGCATTAATTTAGAGACACTCTGTATACAGCAACTTTTTTCAGTAATTTTCAAATGATACATTAACAAACACGAATCAAAGACATACTTTAATAACGACATGCGATAAACCTTCAAAACTTTACTTACAAACTTTGAGCATCGATTATTGAGAGAAGAAAGTATACCTAAGTCATTTTTAGTTACTGAGAAGCCTGACAATTTATCGTATTATTTTACCTTAATTTATCTTTGGATTGCTTGTACCTAAATAGTGCACCATATAGCTATATTTGCGAAGAGGAATGGCACTCTCTCTGTAGGTATCGTAGAGTGCAAGAATGTTGACTTGGGTCAATGTAAGAGATACCGTTCGACATTTGACCATCCCTTTAAATAATGAAGTCCAGGTTTCTCTAGTTCCTGCATTGAGTGATGGTTGAGTGATGGTGACCTGCGTATGTCGTTCCTGGGCGTAAATGTAGCCTAAATAATAACAATTCTCAGAGATTTCCGCGCGGGAGGACTTCTGGGCTAATTCTCGTGATTAGAATGAAGGATAGAGATATTATTATTATTATATGTATAATGGTTATTACTTTCCTAATTACAATTCAAGCGAACCAAATTTTTTAATTAAGCAAATTTGTTGGTTCAGTGTGTAGTTTTTTTCTTCTAAAATGTGAATCAATCAGAATTATTTTGGAAACACAATGAAAAAAACCACAATGGCTTTTGAACATGTGTGTGTCCATTTCTCTTTATTAGCTTTTCGATATTTTAAATTAGATCTCAGGATTTTTAGATAGCAGTATTTAGAATAGACAAATATTCTACAATGTTGTAACAGTGGAAAACGGTGAAAAAATTGAATGCTTTGGCTTCGATTGCATGAAATTAAAGAATTTACTTTAATTTTGATGCAAATAACGCCTTTAAGATTGTGCCGGCAGACAGTATACCACATTTGAGGATGGCCACACCAAGGCGTAATTTTCTTCCCCACTACGAAGACGCTAACAGGGCCCCATATAATTGCATATTAATCTAGGAGAACTTAGCGCGTATTCAAGAACACACACACACATATCTATTGATTGGTACAGGGCAGATTGCAATCACTCCTAAATTGGATTGAAGCTGGGGGAGTACCGTGGAAATACCGGTGACTGGCAGATGGCAGACGAGGGTAACTTGAGGTAGGATACAATGCATATGCATTCAGACAAAGAGCACTGTTTAATTCTACTCCTCCACCCCAGCTCACCTCGCCAGATGTGCCCACGTAAGGCTCCGGCTATATACGTCACATTAGAGATCGCCGGAAGCGTAGTTTCGTTCTGAGGCTGCACTGACCTCATCAAAGAGTAGTGTCTATATTTGTACCACAACCTCCGCTACGTTTTTCAGTTTTTAATAATAAATTAGTAGTAATATATGTATTAATGTAATGCATTATTGGTGTCTTGAAAAACAAGTTAACTGCTGATAAGCTTGGTAATTGGAGACCAGAAGTTGTTCCTATATGGAAGTATGAAGTGAGATGCTCTACGAAGAAGTATATTTTTAGTTTGATAGCAGTCAGTTAGTTACTAAGACTAAGATCTGCAGAAATTGATAAGATGTATTTATTTCCTTGAGTGATCAGATATTGAAACAATTTGGGATGCCAGCTAAACTGATTAGGCTATTTAAAATGATCTTAGAAAATATTGTAAGCAAAGTACAAATAAAAGGTTAATGTTCGGAAGGTTTTACAATTGACACAGGACTGAGACAAGGAATCCCACTCACAATGGTTCTTTTTAATTTAGTTCTAGAGAGATAGATAGTTGAACAGAGAAAGATAATACATATTGTTTAAAAGTCACCAAGTAAGTTATGCAGATGACGTGGCCATAATTGCAAGAGGTAGTAGGGAATTAAAAAAAGTATCGAAAAAACTTGAAGAGAGAATAAAGAACAGTTGAAGAAATGATAGGGAGTAAACCTAAGTGCAAGAAGAAAAGAAGTAGACCGAGGAAGCGATGGAGAGAGGCAGTGGAAATAGATCTAAGGAAGAAAAATGTAACGGATTGGAACAGAAAGATGAGGAAACAGAATGGATTAGAGGAAAATAACGCAGTTCTGGGTCTAAAGGGCCTGTAGGAGGCCGGGGTTGTAAAGGGCCTGGATGTCTGATGTTTTCTCTGACCCTTTGACCAACGTTCACGATAACTTCCTTGCGTTTTGTGGCACCTTCGAACGGAATTACGCCACCCGATACTATTGGGGACCAACGGACAATTCTATTTAGTTTTAGTGCCCATTATGCCCGCGGCCAATGTACTCAGGTGTCGGGCCTCGGTCGGATTAAATCACGCGGCAAGGTGCGCCGAGCGCGCCCCAACCCCTCGCGACGCAGCCAGCACTGACAAAGGAAACAATTGCAGGAGAGTCGGTGTGACATAGAGGGTACATGTAAAGAGCCTGATTACTTTGATAAACGATCCATTAATCACGCTGCACGGGGGGTGGGATACATGGAGAGAGGACGGGGAAGAGTTGGAACGGGTAAAGGAACTCAATAACTGAGGCAAATGGATTTTTTGCGCAGTGTGATTTTTAAAAGCGGTGTCGGAGAGGCAAATGTTGTATGAAATTTCGGCGACGTCTGTGAAGGGTTAGAATGGAACTGTACCGATTATGGTAGATATTACGTTGATTCTTGTTTAGACAAAATTTATTGTCTTACGACATTTGGGATGACGCTTGATATCAGATTATCTCACTACAGGCTTTGCTATACAAATTTATTTTAAAAAATCAATAGTTTTATATATATATGTACCTAAATATACAATGTAGCACGAAAGTTATACAGAATAACAGATATTTTGTACTGTACAAGATGTTATGAAAAAAGGTACTATATTCTTTTCTTGGATCATGGGACGTTTTGAAGTAGTAGTTGAGTGCAGCCCGAAAGAACAAATTTTTATTTTAGCGATGTTGCATTAAGAGGAGAAGGAGGAAGAAGCCAGGAAAATGAGAAAGTTTTGGGTTCACCCTATGAATAAATAGAGAAAGCTGTTTTGTGATTTTTTTTCAATGTTTCCAAATGACACAAATACAGTTTTTTCGGACGAGCTGCTGCTGTTTCGTTATAGTCAGTCTGAAATAGCAAATGAGTTAGAAAAAACTTTTTAGGTAGGTACATGTTATAAACAACATCTTTTTGTTAAAGGTTTCAAAAACACATTCAAACCTCTTGTTATGTATGACTAATGTGATAAAAGTAAATATTTCTCGAAAATAGAGACCTTCGGATTTTAAGTAAATAGAAGTTGTTGATTAACGAGGGTGTCCAACACAGTAACATCTCTACAACTTAACTAGTCGAATATTTCTAACAGTTTGAAACCAATCCCTGACTTTTATGGAGAGAGCAAGCGACCGACACGACCTGCTGTGACGGTTGTTGCATGTGACGGTACGTGTTGGTGTTTAGTGTGCGATGCTCCATTAAATAACATGGGTACTTTCATGAGTAGGCTTTGAAGTTCCATGCTTATCTGTGCAGGTATAATGTGGGTGAATTTTTATTCTAAAAGAAGGTTATCTACATTGTCACAAAAACCTCAGCAATCAGCTGATTTCATTAGATCAGTATTCACTTATTTAAACCGCTGCATCCATCCTAGCTACAATTTTTCGATGCATTTGAAATTTAATTTACATGAAAAAATTCAAGGATAGAACTTTTTCGTATAATTTTTTTTTATTATAAATATCATCAGGGAAGTGTAGATTATATACGCCGCACCTTGTATATTTTAGTGATTATATTTCAGTGAATAAATTGTTTTAGCTTTTATTACTTTTGTCCAGATATGCCGAAGATTATGATCATTATAAGTCATTTTCATGTATGTGTAGATTTTGTAATTAATGGTAAAGTATATTACGTATTGACTATTTAAAAAAATGCATTGGTATTTTTATTTTTATAGTTTCTATTAATTTTCTTGACTTGTATTAACATGTCTGTCATTTCGTTTTTAATTTTTTCTTATATTTCATAATATTGATTGATGTGTATGGCAAATAATTACCTTCGCCGTTTTATAGTAAATTTCTAATGTTTTATTCTTTTCCTCTAACAAACTGTTTCTTATTTTTTTATGTTAATGTCATGTACATATTACTGTTATAAGTACCGCTTACCGAAAACAAGAAACTGAAAGCTAGGGAAGTTAGCAGCTGTACGCTTAATATTCACCGCAAGAATTTCCCCCGTCATGTTTTAACACATAAATTCTAATCGTTAACTGCGAAAAGTTAATTAATCATTTTGCACCTTTTCACCGTAATTTGTTTTTCTTCTCGCACCCCTGCCGCTGCTCCGATGAAAGGTAAAGTGTTTACGAGCTACCGAAGCTTAAGATGTTTATTTTATACCATGCTGTTCTTATTACCTGCCTACATTCTTGCACATTTTAGAATTAAGGCGTGAGATAATTTTTTGAATGTGATGTAGTTAGGACTACAATTTTGTATATTTTTTGTGAAGAAAAGTACGTTGACGTTTTACTTCGTACATTTTAATCGAAAGTGCACTTTAAATAATTAAAAAAAAATCTTAACTGGAATTGTATCAACCAAATAATTCTAACCCCGTGTCATCTAATATCGGAAATGGTAGCGACTAATGGTGCAATGAATATTAGAATTTGATAAAATATTGAGCATTGGTGAATAAAATGAGTTAGTTATTTGGGTAATACTGGGACATAAAATCAAACATAACAAGAAAAAATAATAAAATAAGATAATCAAAAACGCAGATCGTATGAGACTTTTCTCAACTACAACCGTCAACACACTGCCATCAGGCAAATTTGATATACAGTGATTTTCCGGGTTATTATGCCATGGTCTCAGTGACAGCTCGCTGCCAGTAATATAATTAAAGTGCATATTCCTCGCTTTGGCTGGGATTCTCTGACCTGCCCTTGTTGTTCTCGGGCTAGGCTCTGTAGGGGGACAGGCAAATTCTCTACGACACTTGGGCACTGTTATTCAATGTTATGAATCGACCGATTCGTAACATATTTTACATATTTCAATTACTTGGAACAAATAGTAGGTACTTAATTATTAAGGGTGTAGTATCATGTGATGACTATTTTTCGTTTTGCTTTTATTGTAAATTTTACCTAACAACCATAAAATTCCACTACCTTCGATTTTTTGCAATATAGTTAGTAGCATTTATAATTATTCAAAACTTTTAGATGCCAAAATATAGACTGGAATCAACTTTATAGTGTTCAAAATATACATGAAGATTAATATCTCCATCAAGGCTGATATAATTTCGACTGTTCTGTTCATCTTAAATAATAAAGAAAAATCAAATGGCATTTTAATCTGTAAACCTGTGGCTATAGACGGAACTGGAATTAAGTAAAAATATTAAAAAGTTACATTTTTGCACGGTTTTGAAGATTGAAGTGCGATATTTCTCATTTCTATTTCGATTATTTAGAGCTTTAGAGACGTTACAATTTTTATCCTAGTGCAAAAGTGTAAATGTACTAAACAGACTACAAAAGTATAAGCAAAATCGTTTCAATCAGTTTCTATCGTTTCAATCGTTCAAGCATCTGAAAAATACGTTTGGAAATTCAAGTACGTATTACACAATAAAAATTTGGACAATATTAATCTACTATGTTTCGACCATACCCCGCTTGACCACCAAAGTCAAAACCTTACTATATAAGTATAGCAACATCATAACAAATATTCCCCAAATATCATGGTTCTACATGTGTATCCAAAGACTTCGAGTGATGAAAATTTCTTATACCACGTACTGAAGATACATTTTGCATAGAAACAATTCATATTTTTTTTCTATATTTTGAGACCTGTCAGCATACTCCTTGTATTTTTTTGGTGCAGTTTTGTAATTTTGTTCTTACGAGTAAATTTAAAGAAATTCTAAAACTATTTTCAAAAATAATTTTAAATATTTATTAAATACAGTAGGTACTCTGAATAAAACGCCTGTATAGAAATGTTATATTCTTAATAATAATAATAACAATAATACATTTATTTATCCAGACAGATCACACACACGTAACATTGGATAAGTCAACACAATTTCATAGGTATTAACAGTAAAATAAATAACTCAGGAACGAAACAAGATACAGTTCATCTTAAGACTGTATTACAAAATAAATATATCAACTAATAAAATCTGCTATGGTATAAAAACAATTCTCAGTCAAATATCTTTTCAATTTTGATTTGAACAAGTTCAAATTGAGTTCAGTTCTAATACTAACAGGTAAATTATTCATAAATGTAATGCCCATGTAAGAAGGTGATTTTTCATATAATGATGTTTATGATATGTGTCATTTGACATTCTATTGTGTAGTAAACTTGATATATTTTAAACATTGTTTTAAAGACCCTGATGTATACAGGCTGTTTTACAGTGGCGGCTATTAGAATGGAATGGCTGTGAAATTGCTAGCAAACAAACTAAAAACAAAATAACCGATATGTTATCATTTGCTTGGTTGTTTTGTTTTTAAATTGACTAGCAAGGCATTAGACCATTTATTTTTAATTACAAAAACCGTCAATAATGGAAAAATTAACAGATAGAGAGAAAATTCTGATCAAATATACACATATTCTATTTCGAAGAACCAAATTTTGGCGGTTTGAAGTATAATTCGATAATAAATTTTCACCGCCCTGTGTAAAATTAAACAGTTTTTAAAATATTTGTAACAAATGATAGGCATCCTCGTATTTCTCTCTTAAATATCAATAATTCAGCTCAAGATCAAATATACACATATTCTATTTCGAAGAACCAAATTTTGGCGGTTTGAAGTATAATTCGATAATAAATTTTCACCGCCCTGTGTAAAATTAAACAGTTTTTAAAATATTTGTAACAAATGATAGGCATCCTCGTATTTCTCTCTTAAATATCAATAGTTCAGCTTGCATGATATAAACAATAGAGAGAGGGCAAAATTCTTCAACAATTTGTGAATAACTATATAGGGTGTTCCATTTAGAAAACCCAAGTTTTGGCGGTTTGAAGTTGAGCCAATGCTACAATAAATTTTCACCACCCCGTGTAGAGCATTTTTGAAAATATCTTTACTAAACGATAGGCATGTCCCTATCTCTCTTTTAAATATCAGTACTCCAGCTTGCACGATGTAAAGAATAGGTAATTTTGAATTAGGCTATCGAAAAGCAATTTTTTTAATAGAATTGAAATATACCGAAGACCATTAGAGATAGATATAGGAAAGCTTGATAAAACTCCCCCTAAAATTACGCATATAATTCAAATATGCAAAAATATACAGTTCCATATAAAATAAGCAAGCACGTAGATGGCGCCAAAATACCCCGAAAACCCCAAAGTCTATATTTTCAAAATTTAAATCGAAGTAGTCTGAAATATTCTAAATTGTCATCACCGTAAGACAGCCTGTATACCTCAAGAGCATTACTCCTCCAGGCATTGAGACAAATCTAAAATAATCCAGGAAGTAGAATTACAGTGCAGTTTTAAAGAATTCTGTATTTTTTTTACTTCGCTGGGACAATGACAGATCGAATGGTAGAACATAAGATTAGTCAATATTTATCAACCCGGATTCACGGGCGCGGCGTTTAAAGGGCAATTCCAAGAAATCCGAATAAATGTGGAAAGTGAAATAGAATTATTGGTGTTTAAATTGCTGCTACATTAGAAGGTATGTGAAAACTTTCTCAAATTCCCCATTTCAACGGTATTTGCAGTGGCACGAACGGAAAGCTTATGTAAATAGTAGCTTTTTATCACCCGTGTTTCAATATAATTGACTGCCTCTGTGTGTTTAAGTTACGGGTAAATGTTTTGTTGCTCTCGCGTGTTTTACATTGTTTTGATGGCAAAAACGATAAAAGGGAGCTAGTTGTTAATCGGCAAATTATCCCGTTTTACTAATTATTACTACTATATTACATTACCTCTACTAAAATTGTAAATATAAGCTAATATGTTTTTTTTTTTAGTTACATATTTTTATGATCTGTTTTATGTTTCTACTTAGTTACTATATTTTCTAAAAATTCTCATCTAGTGTTCAGGCATCAAAATTTCAGTTTTTCTATGGTGTGATGATTTTAACTAGATAAATTCAATAAAACTGGATTAAACTTTTTCTTGTAAAATTCCTGGGACAGGTCGTTTAAAGGTTGTCACAAAGGTTGTAAAGTGGTTTTTGCATTTTTCCCCTAGGGGGGAAAGTGAGAGCTAACCCCCATATTTTTTTATAAAAAATTATGTCATAAAAATGAATAAATAAAATATCAAAAATTTAATTTTGAAGTTACTTTAGTTCTACATCTATTGTGTTTTGAGATTTCAGTGCCTAAAGGCACCAAAAAGAATATTTCGTGGCGGGATATACGGTGGCCTTAATTTTACAAATAAAAGTTTTAAATTTAATGTCAAGAGAAAAACGCTTACAAAGATTCACCAAATACGTGCACAATATTTACTGATATAGTTTTAAATTAAAATAATATTTTCAGTGTAGAAAAATGAGTTATAAGTTTTACACTTCGATCAAAATTGTACCCATTTATAAATAAATAATATGGCACTAAAACTGAAAAATCAGTTGCTTTTTAAATTGTCTAAAGTACAGACTGGACGAATAATTAAAACAAATTTCAAAAGAATTAGAATCAGTGTTAGTTGTATTTAGTAACATTGCATTGTGGTATTTTTAGGTACAGAAATCTCAAAAATAAAACGCATAGAACAAATTATATTTACTTTTACTATTTAAATTATCCTCAAATAAAATAATAACTTTTAAAAAGCGATTATAAGACACACATTATTTTGCTATATTAACCCCACATTTTAACAATTATGTTTACATACTTGTAAACAAGAGTGAATAATCTTATATGCAGAACTATGTAAGTTTATGTTATAACAATTTACATCTATAGATAAATTGAAAAAATACGTATTTTGAGAGATTTCTGTACTTAAAAATTTGTTAGTAAGACTGGTTTCTGTCGTTATATATTCATTTTACTGCGATACCTTTGAATATTCGCAGGTGGCATGAGATAACTTTACTGTTAGTAGGCTAAGGCTCTATATAATTCAGTTCTTAAATGTCGAAAATTATTTATATGTGTAGAAAATATAATTTCAAGAATACGGCTCCCTTGATAACTAGAAATTTTAGAACAGGTATCTAAAAGTGTGACGTGACTCTTCTGCTTAATTTGCTTATGATTCATAAAATTAATGGCACGGAGCAAACTAACAGTAGCGGAGTTGTAAACAAATTTAACTTATATTAACTGAGCAGAAGCTAGCGTGTTAGAACACATGACTGGTTATCACAGTGACCGCCGAACACCGTTTCCTTCAACTTCTGTACCATGCTGACTTGGCACTTTAGGCACAGCGGACAGAACCGTACCATATACGGTCTCACACCTTAATCATCCCCGTGGCAATTAATTTAGAAGTTGCGAGTTCGTCCTAATTTAGGATATCGTACACAAAACTGCCAAATTGTGATTTATTCGCAGGGCGTTTTGAGTGATATTTCCATGTCTTATAATTAAATTTTTTAAATAAATGTATTGAAAATTTTTTCCTAATTTGCTGTGAAACAAAATTTTGTTTCTATACTAGTAGAATATATAAATATGATTATAAAAATTTTATAACAAATTCCACTTCTAATAACTAAATGACATGATGTTATTTATCAAGGGCTTGATTCTCTTATCTCTACTATATAAATTGTCCAGTGCGACAATTAATAATTGTATACATGGTTAGCTATGACCAAGTACAAAAATTTTAACCACGTGCTCAGGGAGGCCTAAAAGACAATAAAAAAATTATTCCAAAATTTTAACTCTTTATTTGAAAAATAAGAAAAAATCCTTTATTCCACGGAAAGTGGGCGTCTATGAAAAGCATCGACTGAGATGGCTTAGATCCATAGATAAAGCTTATATCTGTCAACATTCTTATTAGTAATACTGGATTGATAGGTAACAGTCCAGTTAGCTGCACTTACAAACTGGCAAAACTATATTTTCAGTCATTACAACACAGACAATTTATTATAAGAAAATCAAACGAAAGAAATAGGTAATAATAGATAATGGAAAAAACTATTAATATACCCGCGGCAGTCTTGTCCCTTAACCTACAAGAACAAATCGGCAAACTATATTGTGGGAAAATACATGTACTAGACACAAATTCCTTTATTTAATAACTATAAATCGTTTAAAATTAACAAAATGTACTAAAAACTGAAGAAAAACACAAAACTACAACGTAAACGTACGGCGGACAGACCTAATATGGAAAAAAAAATTATCGTTTTTATTTGGATTTTTTTGAAGGGTTATTCTGTTAATTCTTAATCCCTCTTAAAATATTGATACTTAGTCATAGTTAATACTTTATGTTTTATTGAAATAATGTTACTTCGCCATTTATATTGTATAATACAATTTGGCAGCAGTGGTAAATCTTTGGTGATTTGGACAGTTACATCAACAATCTTTCTATTGTAGGAAGAGTGTTTAATATCGTATAGGACTTTACATTGATTTTGGAAGAAATTTTGTACTCTAAATCTAGATCTGGTCCCAAAATAGCACCCTCAGTCAAGGTTTGGGGTATTCCAACCAATAAGTTCAAAAATAGTGTTAATGCATTTTTGAAGTTTACTTACAGAATTTTATCAGTACAAACTAAACAAAATACCGTAAATTATGATCTATTTTTCATGAAGCATCCAAATTATTATTTTTTCACCAAGACTGAAATATTGGTTACATAAAATCAAATTGAATAATAGTGTTATAACTGCTATATTGGATCCGCCGTCTTGAATTTTGGAAATTTCACTTCGAGTTTGTAATGAGCTATCCTCAGAACCCTTTGAACTAAATTTTTTTTTATTTCCAGTACTGCTCAAATTCAAATGACTTGAAGTAGTCCAAGTGAGTTTCGGTAATCGCTTGATTTAATTTAACTTCAATCTACTGCATCTAGATGTAGAAGAATCCTATTTAAACGCTTCTAAATGGAAATTGAAAGACAAGAATCAGTTTTTGTCGATAAAATTCTTTTCAGATGGCAATGACTCTAAAGTATCTTAAAACAGCTATTTTCGCAATTTCGTTAATGTAAAGTACATAATTCCGAAGTCAGATTTAAATTTCAGCGCGAAAAAAATGTTACCATTTCTGGGAAACTGAAGTGTTCCAATATTTGTAACCTTTTTATATTTCGGTAAATTTGTAACGTTTATTTTTACATGGAACGTTCCCCTGTATAATAATCTGCAGTGTAAAATAATTATTTATGATAATTACTGTAAATTATAGATATTGTTTTGAGAATTATATTTAAAGATATTTATTTTATGTTGCAGATCATCTTAAGCGGCAGGCATTTTGTTTCTATCAGCGATTATATCAGTTCAGAAATACAGGTTAAGAATAAATAATTAATATCAGATCTTATTGGTTCATTAAGGTAGTTGGTCATAATTTATTTCACACACGTGTCAAGTTAATTATCTATTTGTTTATTTACATTGAGTACAGATCACATAAGTATTTAAAATTCTAAGGTTGGTAATAAGGATTTCATTTAAGTTGGCACGATAGGTACACCTGTTCAAAAGAACGGATACGCTAACATACGGATTCATCAAGGCATAACGTTAGTCAGACTAGCGGAGGTTACGCGAAAAATTTACGCATCTGTTGCACCAATTTAAATAAAAGGCATACTCCTATTGACTACTATGTATAATACTTACTTTATGATATGTTAACTAATCCGTATCACTGAAAAGTACTGTTTTTGAATATAAATACTAAATATACAATGGGAAACGCAAGGAACTAGAGGCCGAAGTTACGCGATTTTTAGGCAGGTACAATACTGGGTCTAACTTTTGGCGCAAATATGGATGTAAATAAACAGCCTACCCTAGCAACGCATGTTTCGATACCTAGCAATGCATGTTTTGTGAATGGGCGCAAGGCTGGTTAGACCAACTAACGCGCTTTACACGGGCGCAAAGCTGGTTAGTCCGACTAACGCTACGCCCGTTTCATGAATCCGGCTGTAAGTCTTTTTGCTCTGAGACTGGTACGCGGGTCGGCGTGATTTTCTAACCTCTCTAGCGCGACTCGAGAACTCCAAAAGCACGAGATTTTTGGAGTTTTAATGCTGGGCATACATTAGTCAAAGTGGTTCATATTGGACTTTGGGTCTAAGTTGAAAAACAACTCTGAGGAGCCAATAGTGGAGGTCAAGGTTTATTTCGAGGGCTAAGGAAGCAATTCAAGGTGGCCGAGGCAGAACTAACATTCAAGGATAGAGACAAGGTGGTTTCTGTTTGGTGAGATCGACACAGTAGAGACACTCCAATTTTCCTTATGATTATTTAATTTATTCGACAGACAGATTTTCTTTAGATAAGAATTTATTTATTTTGCGGCTTTGAGCCATATTGAAAATCTGCAGCCATCATTATGTTTTGGTCATTATAATATTATTGTTTTTTTTTTAGGCTTAGAGCCATATGTAAAACCACTAGTAATTAACTATTTAATTTTATTATTTAAAACAGTGTAAAGGACAAAATAGCTGTTTTTTTTCAGAAAATATTAGATGCTTGTTAGAACTAATATTTAAAATTTGTTAAGTTAATGTCCGAGTGGTAGTTATTTTTTTGGCCAACCACAATTTGATAACTGAGGCATTATTTTAACGGTTGGTGGTGCTCAATAATTAACATCTAAATAAAATTTATAAAAAATGTTCATACATTTATTCCGAACCACGACCTAACTGCCACTATATAACATCTGAGACCGGACCAGTGAAATCTCAAAAAGAGGTGACAAATTTTATATTCATACTCTGACAGGTCATGGAATTATAAATATTTAAGGCAATAATTTATTTAAATGCAATTATGAGTTTAGTGTCTTTGGTTGCTGTATATACTACTGATATGAGACAGTACATAGTATATAATACACATGTATACTGTGATTTTTGCATTTTTTATTAATGATTGAAGACTTCAAGAGAATTTGTTTATTAACAGTTCAGCTTCATATCTATGAGTAGAATAAACTTTAAGATATACATATATTAATTATAAAAATGAGTCCAGCTACTGAAAACAATGTAGAAAATTGCTCTGAACACATTTTAACACAATACATAAAGTTATTTGCCTTTTTAAAATGTCAAAATAATACATACGAAAGAAATCAAAAGGTTTGACTATGGAAACCGTTATTAATGAAAGTGATACTAATATTTGGTTGACACAGGAAATGGGGTAAAGACACAGGGAAATTTTTGGTTATAACTTTACATATGAAAACCAATAAGAAACGTCTATTTACCGTAGGATCATAGTGCAGCGGATATGAAATATTATCATATTTACGATTGAAACTCAAACAAGTAAAACACAATAGATTTTTCATTCAATACAACCAGTTGACATCAATAGTTTTGCAAAAATTGCCCAAAGAGTTGCAGAATACTTAAAACTCCCAGATGCATTCAGTTACAATGGCCATTGCTTGAGGAGGACGTCTGCCACCTTCCTCGCTGACACTGGAACGGATATTCAAACACTTAAAATACATGGAGGATGGCAGTCGACTAGTGTGACTGAAGGTTACATCGAAAAAGTATCGTCAATAAGTTGAAAATTCCAAAAAGTTTATTTCATTAGTAAGAACTAGTGGCACCTCAAGACCATTCAGGAATGCAAATAGAGAATCATAATAGTTATCAGAAAGAACAAGTAGAATAGTGTTAAATTTTTCAAATTTGAATAATTGTACTGATATTTCCAACTGCTAAATAACTTCATTTGCCAAATAAATCTGTATCTATCCATTTTTAACAAATATAATTTTTGTGAGGCAAGTATAAATTTAATAGAGAGTAAATAAAGTTGTTAAGAGATAGAAATACCGGTTCTTAATATATATAACAATGTTTCCTATATTTAAATAAACAATTTTCTGTTAAACTGTTTTTTATTAACAGTGCCATTACTATGTAGTAAAGTGACATTCCAATCCGGTAAAGTGTCACTTTAGTAAACGATTTTCAATTTAGTAACATAACATATTATCAGTGAAAATGCGAAAAAATACATAACAGGACCACGTGTTAAGCGATCTATAACTGAGATCGTCGAAAAGGCGAACCAGAACAGATATTGCTCTGTGACCGCAAATTCGATAACTAATAAACTCAACCGCCCAGGAAATACCCGTTAATTGGATGGCAATTATGAAATTTCCCGATCCGGTTCTGGATGGATCTTCTGTAGGAAACTCAATAATACTCTGCAGCAGGTGCAAAGGAGAGGTGTCAGCGGCAGGGGTCGCACACCCTTACCTAATAAATGAGGTAATTTCCACACTTCCAGGCACAGCCACAAGGCGTCACTCGCTGCGACGACGGACCCGGTTATTAGAACATGTACCTGATGTTCGAACACAGCTTTTCCGTTCCGATCTTGTACCCAGGCCGGATCCTGCTTGCCCGGTCCTTTGCTAACTAATATTTCGGGACAGGGACGCCATTTGTATCGTCATGTACTAGGAGATATAACTACCGTCCAAAGAAAGTCGTTTCCCTTCTTTGATATGGTCGGATATGCCGTCTTTTTTTACAGCATGTTGTAAAATCATCTCGACTCGCAAGTTACGAGGGTTACCAAACAGTTGTACACCAAGCTTGACTGGGCAGCGCTTATACGAGGGTTATTCAATAATATTGCTGTGCTAGTTTTTAGAATTCCTATTAATTATAAATTGTATTGTATTGTATTGTGTTAGAATTTTATGGTTTATTGTAAACACTTTTTCTGTATCATTGTATTAACTGGACTGGAGTCTAATTCTATACAAAGATATAGCAGTAGTATATAGCAAGTAATCAATACCAGATTTAACTATTGATGCACAGATCGGTTAGTTACATGGAAACTACTTTTTCTTACCAACGCTTAGTTTCATTCTTCAAATATAGTAATTATTGGAAGATTAACTTACTCTTGCATAATAAGATTATATATTCTTCATTTAAGAATACAAACTATGTGAAATCAAGTAAACTGCTATAGATAATATGAATTTATTATCAATAATTGCTATTCTCAAATAAAATTATGTTTTCTTTAGTAGTATTTCAATATTCTTGCTATAGTGTATTCCTTTTTACAATAGTTACTACTCTGCCCACCTTAGATATAAATAAAGAAAGACTTATAGTAGACTGTCAAAGTCATTTATTAGCATTATATCAGATATATACCGTTTTTTAGCTTGTTAGATCTCCTCTATATGCCATAGCAGGCGAGGCAACCGACGACTTATCCAGCAGAAGGGAACCTGAGTAGACGTGACGTAACATGTAACTACATCTTGTCGTTACTTGTTAAACATGGCGGTTCACCTGCACACATAACTAAAGCCGTATCCACATTATGCCGAATGGTGTCGATCGACAATGTCGGTACAGTCTAGACGTGTCGCCCGGCATTGTTGAATCATGTCGGGTCGAGTCGAACGCAATCCGAACCAAGTCGGTACGGATCAAAGAAAGTCTATTCGACATGAATAGTGTAGACGTGTTGAAGCATGTTGTTCAACATTTTAAGTGCCAGCCGATGTAAACACGAACATTTACATATGTACTAGGTATCTACAAACGTAGTCATTTTCGCAATCATTCTCAATAAAATTTCAAAATCGGAACTCTTCATTCTAAAAAAGTTTAAAGTCTGCGTCACATCTGTATTCCAGATTTAATTCATCAGTCTCATCTAGCAGTAAATCTTGCATAAATTCCTGTGTGGGATACTGCTATTGACCAAGCTGGGCCGTATCCAAAATCTCCGAGGACGACGCCGACGCTGTTGTTGGTTTCCAACAACTGCAATGATAATTGCAGCAGTGGCCACTGCAATATCTTCTGCATCACTCATTATTTTAATATCTAAATTAAAAAACTATGTCAAAGAGAGTCAACTAGAGTTTTACTTAAATGGCGCGGCGATGTATATCGGTCAACACGTCTACACATACTAAGTACATAAATACAATGTGGACGAGTCGAAACTCTAGGTTTGCCGATCGACATTGTCGATCGACCGCGTCGATCGACACCATTCGGCATAATGTGGACACGGCTTAATACAATCTGTAATAAATAATACTACAATTGTGTCTTTATTGTTTTTGCAATGATCATCATAAGTATTGTATTAATATCACAATTTTATCATCAAATAATAATTATTAATAAATGAAACGCATCAAATATATTTAGTAATATTTATTCATTTACAAATGAATGTTTGTTTCTAAACTTGTATATAAGATGTTGCTATAAGTATATTGTATACATGACAAGTACGTATTTTAATAAATACATAGCAATTATTTTATTATTTTTATTGTATGACTTCCAATATCATAATAAATAATGAATACCCTCCAAATTTTGTTGATAAATCATTCAAAAATATTACAGATAAAACTAACACTTTAAAACAAATAAAAGAAATTAATCATACAATAAAAATTCCATACATTCCTATATTATCAGAAAAGTTAAGAAGAATGGGTAATAAATTTAATATTCCAATAGTTTTTCAGACAACTAATACCTTACGATCATTTTTGTCAAAAACGCGTCCAAAAAATGATATACAAAATTAAAAAAATTGCATCTACAGTATACCTTGTGAATGCAATAAACATTATGTTGGAGAAACGTCTCGGCCTATGAATGTTAGAGTTGAGGAACATAAAAATTATATAAAAAGACGGGAAAAATCCAAAATTTGCGAACACGCTTGGGAAAACGGTCATGTGATCCAATGGGGTTCGGCAAAAATTTTAGAGAAGGAAGATAACGCGACAAAAAGAAAATTAAAAGAGACCGCGATTATTTTGTTGAACGGAGATAAGTGTGTGTCAAACATCGTTCAGTAAACATCGATCATTGTTGGCTACAGTTGTATCAAGAAGAAGTAAGTGAAAATAAAATAAAAATCATTTAACATCTCTATGGAAGCAGATAAACAAATTTAAAACTGTCAAAACTTGACATACGTATAATATTTTTAATACTATTTTGAAAACGAAAACAGAGAGTTTCTCGAAACGTCAATAATACGGAAGTGCGCGATAGTGATGTGATTTTTGTTATTATTTACTTATCTGCTTTTTTCAGTGTGAGATTTTTTGGTTAGGCAAACTTAGTTTCAAAAATAACCCTTGACTGTTCCGTTTGGCGCAAGGGCTTATTTCATTAATTTTTATTATTTTTCAGAAGTGGATTTCAAAATTTATATTTTCTTGAAGACAAAATAATCGAAATTGTCTTTGTTCAGATAACTAAAATGTAAATTCTACGCGTCCTGTGTAAAAGTTTTCAATAAAATTATGAATAAACAAATAAATTTGGTGCAGACCCTTCAACTTGTTTAGAAGAATTTTTAAAAAATCGTAACAGATACTCTTCATGCTGCTATCTTCGGAAGTTCATGTGATGGAAGTAACTTCCATTATTAAACGCAAAAGTACCATTTCGTGTTCTAGATTCAAAAATAAAAATTTTTATTTGTTCTATTGTTCTGATAACTTTGTTATATAATTTGCTGATTATTTTATTATTATTCAAAATTAATGTACACTTTACCATTTTAAAACGCGCAAAGTGAGTTCAAGGAAGCAAGATCTGTATTCTTATCAGTAGCCTTGAATATAATTATTAATAAATATAAGATTTCCCTAAAATAATTAAGGATTTCAGTTTCGACCGCGGTTAATCCAGAATTGACTAATTATTCACGTTATTGTATCACAACTGGAACATTTTATTAAATATCGTAGAGAGCTGTGGTAGTACGAGTTGCATGTGCCACAACATAAATAAATCATGAACTTAATTAACAGCGATAACGAATTTTAGTAAAATTTATCTTTATTAGTTTATCAACTTTGTAGTCCAGTGTGTCTCCAACATCTACATTATAGGCGAGTATAAGATCAGTGTTATTTGTGTTCTTGACCTGTGTAGTAAAGTGCTTGTGACCTTTTTTTCTCCGTGTCGTGCGTATGTGTTTGTGATTTCAGCCATTCGGATCGTCCAATATGAGGTACAAACAGCCAATAACCAGGAGGATTTTGATAGGTTAGCAACAACTTTGTTATCTGATGAATTATACATCGCGTCCAAATCTGCACGATCTGTACAGCGCGCGGTGGACACGTATAAAAATTATAATAGGTATATACACGTCGGGTCACAAATGCGCCCTGAATGCCAAATTAACTCGTAGCACCTTGTTTAATTCATATCACACTGTTATCTTTCGCAATTTAAAAAATCGCCCGCCAGTGGAGATCGCGGAAGTGTTTACGAAAATGAAATGTCCATGTTGTACTGATAAGGGCGAGTCTTTTTGACCTTGCACCCAGCCATGCTAATGTGTTAAGATCAGAGCGAACTGTTTTCAATACATTGAAAAAATATTCTAAACTCTATTTAAATTTGTATTATACTATACTATATATTGTGATTGTACCTCCTGTACAAAAAATCAGTTCAAAAATGATTTAAAAATACATTTCTGTACGGCATTGGAAACTGATCCACTGTAAAATTTGACAAGGCGGTGCGCAATTGGCGATCGCACAAAATATTGAAATAAATTTCTGAGGAATAAAATAAATAACATTTTATAATACTTATTTTATACAGCAAACTGCTCCTTAAGCTATTGTCATTAATTATTAATAAAATTAATGTGAGGTTTTAATTAATAAAAAAAAGTTGCGGCAAGACTTACGGCATACGAACAAATTAATAATTCGTTATATTTTTGTCAAAATATTTAAGAAATTGTAACTGGGAGTAATAAAACTATGTACTACAGTAAATGTTTGCATTACATATTGCAGTAAATTACAAAAAATGATTGTTTCTAACACGATAAAGTATCAAAAATTATGTTTACAATAATAACATTCGTGTAACGTGAACTGTGACGTAAGTCGTCTAAATTCTTACCGCGACTATAGTTTGACAGTACTGATGTTACAACAAAATTTTGGGCCCGGTTTATCCAGTTTCTACAAACTAAAACAAATATTTCTGCTTGTTGTTCATTTTGAAGCCTTAAGTTATTAACGGCAGTTGTGATACGTTTGTGTAAATCATTAATAGTGTCCACTTTGGTACGATACATTTCATTTCTTAAATATTCCCACAAAAAGAAATCCAATTGATTTAAAGTCAGGAAATCGTGGCGGACATGGTACCGGTCCTCGTCCAATTCTTTGGCATTAATGCTTGAACACGCTATACAGGATGATTCAGGTTTAATATTGATAACTTCAGGAATCGAAAGAACAGGTTAAAATAATGTTTGTTTGTGATATAAACTTATCCTAAAACGCATCGTTTCCGAGATAGAGGGCGTTGAAGTAGGAATTTTTTTTCTCGTTTTTTCCCTCATAACTTTTGAACCACTTATCCGATTTAAGTGAAATTCGGAACACAAACACTCCTTATGATCTTACATAAGCTTATTAAGTTTGAACTACCTACCCCTTTTAGAAGTGTATTTTGTATGCTACCCTCCTCTTCCTTTATTTCAAAACTACAAAAAAATTAATTTCAATAAAACATCTACACACCACTTTGACCTGATTAATTCCGAAACTTTTTCGTCTCCTGTTTTTTTTTTTCGACGTTTGGTCTTGTTTCTGAGATATTCAAAGAAATTGGTGACAGTGTAGCGCACCAGCCGCGTAAATTTCATTTAACTTTATAGCAACCCATGAAAACAAAACTCAATCAAATTATTTTTTTTTTTTTGTAGTTTTGAAATAAGTAAGAGGGGGGTAGCATATAAAATACACTTCTAAGAGGGGTAGGTAGTTCACACTTAAGAAGCTTATCTAACATCATAAGGAGTGTTTATGTTCCGAATTTCACTTAAATCGGATAAGTGGTTCAAAAGTTATGAGAGAAAAACGAGAAAAAGAATTCCTACGTCAACGCCCTCTTTCTCGGAAACGATGCGTTTTAGGAAATAAGTTTATATCACAAATGAACATTATTTTAACCTGTTCTATCGATTCCTGAAGTTATCAAGAATAAACCTGAATCACCCTGTATATGCTATCTTCATCTTCCATAATTCGGTTACAAATTTCCCGTTTCACGCCCGCCTTGTACTACATTTGCACTTATTACACACGGTAAAAGTAGCTGCATTTGGCACATGTTTACCGGGAAATCGTTCTGCTAAAGCATTTTCAAATCACCATAAATTAAAACGATATCCATCAACTCCGAATTGCCATTTTTGACACTTGAAAAACTAATGTAAATACTCGCATCACAAAAACGTTAATACCTACTAAAAATAATCAGATTTTAATATTCGGAATCACCCGGCTAGAGACTACAATAGCTCAACGATGTAAAGGTTGTAAATACTACAACTTCAAGATTTTTTTTTTTGAAACTGAGAATTTTACAAAAATTTTGTTTTACGATATTGACTCCATTTTCCATGACGCATTTAGTTGCTAATTTTTTTAGAAAAGTTGTGAATCACCCTATATATGGCAAGGAGATAGTTATATCTTGTGGTTGTAGGTATCAGTAAAATTTCCTAAACCAAGTAAACCCGAACTCTAAACTGCTATATACTCGTACGTTGTTCTCAATGTTAATTATAAAAACTAATTGCCGCCTTCAAGATTACACGATATCAATGTTAAACGAAATGATAGCTTTAATAGTGTATTGAAATAATGCAGATATTGACATTGAAAATTTTGTGTGCACAATGTACAAATAAAATTACTTTCATTGCGAGAAACTTAAGTTTCAACTCAAATCAATGGCGTAGATGTGTAGCACCAGAAAAATAAAATTTTTGTGAAATAAATTTCAATTAAGTATTTATGTAAAAAATTGTATTAATTAAAAATGAAAAGTTATCTTTAAACACATCTCTCAGATTCTCGAATACCCAGAAAATTTGTAAATTTTTTACACGTTCCATATTTCACTTACTAGTAGATTCGTACACTGAACACGTGTAAAAACTACAATGCAATGGTTCAGAGCCAGAGTCCACGGCGAGGTAAAAACGCAAGAAGAGAAGGAGAAGCGTAATAGCAGAACACACATAGTACATTCCTTTCTAGATGCATGTTGAAAATTTTTGAAGGACGACGAACATGCCGATTTGGAAGAGGGCATAACATGGTTATATTACAATAATATCACGTAGTAGTAGCATTATATTTTCGTATCAAAAAACGTGAAATATTACAAGAAAACAAGATATCTATTTATAGCTGTAGGTCCTATCTGATTATCATTTTTCTTACATTCGCTGTAAGAAATAGTTTAACAAACCCATCTAATTAATTTATTTTTCTCAGTGTAGTTCAGCAGAACTGGACCTAAATTCAATAAACTTTCCAGCATATAAAAATTATTTTATCCACAATCATACTTTTATCCACATATTATGAACCGTCCAAAGTGATACTTTATCTAATAGTGAAATAAAGTTACTGTATTTCACTAGCAGAATAATGAAAAAATAATAAACCTATAATAAATCAAATTTAATTTACTTTCTTATTAACATTTACATACATGGTGGCGAGATGAAAACGGAACAGAACAATTTTCAGGAACTGCGTCAAGACCGTAGAAAAACGTTCAAACTCGTCGATTTTAGATTAAAGGGGGACATTCTTTGCTGGTATTTTTGGCTCTGCCACTTTCACCCCCCCAAGAAAGGGTAAGCATCACTCCAAAATATTTAAATGGCGTTGGGGGTTGAGTAATATTTATTTTGAAAGCTCTTACAATTCTCTTTATAACAGACTTTAAATGTATAATTTCGGTCAATACTTATAAGAATTTTGATTTTAAAATTGAAACTTATGTACAAACAATTAGTAACGGTAAAACTGTCACTCATTCGAGTTTAGTATTTCTTGCGTTACATTGGTTTTTGGCGATTTGTTATCACTTTCGTAAAAAGAAATAATTGGAAAAAACAGAAATGAATACTATACACACACAACGAAGGTTGTCTAAATTTGAGGTAAGTACTTTACATCAAAGGATATCAATGTCAGTAATACACATTTAACTTCTTTTCCGCACAACCCTTATAGCATTTTCGGAACGTATACATCTGCTGAAGTTTGTGAAGAATTTCCATAATTTACCAATGTCTCTTCTTGTAAGTTTGTGTTTCATTAAGTACTAAGAAATATTAAGTCGTGCGAATATTTTTTTATTAAATTTGAATAATTCCGACTCCACACATATGATTGTGATGTGATAATGGATAAAACTTGCATTCGTGATTTAATTGCCTTTTATCGACTTAGAATATTAAACATTAAATATACTTGCGTGGATATAATGCTACTTAAAACACTTATACAATAAATAACTAATAATAGTTGTTGGATCTCCATTAAATAAAGTATAAATATAACTACAACAGAAATACAATATTTATTTTTTTCAGTTAATGTTCACTTTCACTTACTATTTCTTGTCTTGTGTCGAAAGATTTTTTTTATCTTATCCTGTCTTGCAATTCTAGGTATCAAATCTTGTGTCGCTCTTGTTCTGTCTTGACAGACCAAGACAAAATCAAGAAAAAGCAATACTAGATGCAGTCGCGTCAAATTAGCATTTCACTTGTAACTTTTGGCGGAGAGGTCCGATTGAGATGCGGTTTTCTGCAAAATGTTCAGCGAATTTTTTATAACAAAAGGTACATCTAACCTCTGTACGCTCGCAAATTTTTATTTATTTATTTAACTAATGACCCATTTTTGTTGAACATATGGCAAAATGTCACACACGATTCAACGAAAAAGTCTGGAAAATGTTTTCTAGCGGGTTTTCGAGGTCCCTCTTTATCACTTTGGTGTTAGCTTTATTATTTATTGCTAAATTGTTGTAACTGGGCTAATTAACAAATTAAAAACTCCACCCCCGAAATCACTAGAGAATTGGAATTTTTTCCATTATTTCTGGCTTATTAAGGCAAACCATCGGCACACGATTTTTGCAAATATAATTGTTTATTGTTCGATTGTTGCAACCTCGCTAATTAACAAATTAATAACTCTACTCCCGGAATCGTTAGAGAACCAGATTTTTTTGCAATAACTCTGGGATCATGAGGAGAACCATCGGCACAAAGTTGTTGCACAAAATTGTTTATTTTTCTATTTTTGCAACCTGGCTAATTAACAAATTAATAACTCTACTCCCGGAATCACTAGAGACCCGAAAATTTTTCCGGGATTTCTGTCTTTTTAAGGCGAACCATTGGCACAAGATTTTTGCAAATATAATTGTTTATTGTTCAAATGATCCCAGAATTATTGCAAAAAAAATCCGGTTTTCTAACGATTCCGGGAGAAGAGTTATTAATTTGTTAATTAGCGAGGTTGCAACAATCGAACAATAAACAATTATATTTGCAAAAATCTTGTGCCGATGGTTTGCCTTAATAAGCCAGAAATCCTGGAAAAAATTCCGGTTCTCTAGTGATTTCGGGGGTGGAGTTTTTAATTTGTTAATAAGCCCAGTTACAACAATTTAGCAATAAATAATAAAGCTAACACCAAAGTGATAAAGAGGGACCTCGAAAACCCCCTAGAGAACATTTTCCAGATATTTTCGTTGAATCGTGTGTGACATTTGCCATATGTTCAACAAAAATGGGTCATTTGTTGAATAAACAATTACAAATTTGCGAGCGTACAGAGGTTAGATGTACCTTTTGTTATAAAAAATTTCCTGAACATTTTGCAGAAAGCCACATCTCAATCGGACTTCTCCGAAGAAGTTGTCTATTTTCACATTTTTTATGCTAATTTGACGCGACTAATGCCAACACTAGCTAAGCAGCGTTTACACTTTAGTGCTAGTATTAACGTTGACATTCTCCACGAATTTTATTGAGAAGGATATGTCGCATTGGCTACAGTCAGTCGCAAGAAAGGAAAAGTAAAACAGACGCAATAAAAACGGAGGACTTAGGATTATCCATTAATGTGAATGCAGCACAGTCTGGTCCTAATTAATTTTATCTTATAAGAGGTGTATGCTGGCCGGCGCCGAGAGGGAGTTTTTATACGTCGTCATATTGAAACACTAGAGACTAATGGAGATTTATGTAGGTGATTTCTGGGTTATTATTCAATAAATTACCGCCGGTTATAATGAACAGGCCCCTTAATTAGTGCTGAACCTGATACAGCCACGGACATTGCCCAGTTACGGCCACTTGATTAGTTTAATTTGTATCCGAGGATCTGGCCGTATATCGGCGATGCCGCGCCTTTCCCCTTTCGATTCATATTATGGGCTCCTAGATGCGCGATTTTAATCAATTTGTCTTCATTAGGCCAAAGTGTATTGTTGCGCTAACGCTATACCGATATACTATACATATACAAATCTGGAGGAGTAGTGGGCGTTATTGGGGAGGATTGAGATAGCCCCGTCAATTTTGCCGATTGAGAAAATTATATTTGTATTTTACTACCAACTAGCAATTTAGTATTTTATAAAGGCTGCAAAAAAGTTTTTGAGACAAATTTTATAAACAGCATAAACCATAAAAACATTGTACGATTATTTATACGGCAAATATACAATCAAAATGGGTATATTATTATAAAACACTTTAGTCGCCGTTGAGGTTTTGTAACGCCCGTTGGAAACAATTAAAAATTAGTTATATAATAATCAACAATTTTATAAGGGCTCTATTTCTGTATCTTTGGTAGCAATAATACGTCACTTTTGTGGCATAAAATTTATCAACAAAAGTTGTTTATTATTAACTGTATCAGTAAATATGACCTGACGACCATCTCTGTTTAATAACAATATCTGTAACTAGAACGCTATGTGGTGTATTACTTAATATTATTTTACGTGTTTTACTGCACTTCGAGAAAGCAATTTTTATTATGGAGAAAATTTTGTGATTTGAATGGTACATATCTAGTAAATTGTACAGGCACCTCGTATTAAATAATTATTTCCAATATTATCATAATTAAAAAGCGGTTTTTTGACATTGAAGCTAGCGCCAAAAGCATTAAAATCGGCATATATTTTTTGTGTGATATTTTTTTAGTCATACGTCAGAATGATTTTTACCACTGTGTTAAAATGGCTGCCGCTTATAATATAATTTGGTTGAAAAAACTAGCGTTAAATAACAAGTAAGCTAAATCAATGCAAATTAAGGTGGCTTCTATAAAGAATTTATCATAGGAGGGTCGTATTTTATTGATAAATAATATATGGCATTTAGAAATTATGGAATTTTCATATTTCCAAAAAATTTTAATGGTATTTTATAAAATGATTTGTAAATGTAATTTTCCTTCCAAATAAACGTGTTTCTGTTGTAATTGTTATATTTCCATTTTTATTTTACAATTGATATCATCTTTACATAATAACTATATTACATTGTATCATACAGCTATTTGCTCCTAGAAATGAAATTGTCTCGAAGTATCGTTTAATACAATAGTTTTATTTTTAGTTTTTGGATCGGTCAGTGGTCGTGCGGTTTAAGGCGTCAGTACTTGAATCGAGGTGACTAGATCGCTGTGGGTTCGACCCCCGCAGCCGGTAGACCGTATATAAGCTATATTCGCGGAGAGGATTGACACCCTCTCTGCGGGTATGGTAGAGTGGAAGAATGTTGGCTTGGATCAATGTGAGAGATTGATACCGGTTGACATTTGACTACCCTCCTAACTAATGAGGTTTTCCAGATTTCCCTCATTCCTGCACTGAATGGTGGTTAGGGCCTACCAACGTAACTCGTTCCTGGGCGCAAATCGGCCTGCTTAATAATATGCCGCCCCCTCTCCCGCACAAGTCTTCGACTTCTGGGCTAATCCTCGTGATTAAAATGCGGGGTAGAGATATTATTATTATTATTATAAGTTGTCAACCCACACCCACATCTAAGATGTAGTTATATTATTTATTTATAGTTTTATTAGCTAAAATGTTTTATAAGTTTGCCACAGAAAAGTTTATAAAATAGTAATATATTTGCCGTATAAGCTGTATTATGATTTAACTGCCAAAACGCCCTCCTTATAAATTTATAAAATATTTCATAGCTGACAACAAAATAACGGTACTTGCCGGTATAGTAAAGCAAATTTGTATTTCAAAAGCAAAAATGATAAGGCAATAAAACATAATTGTTATATAACCTGAAAATTATAAAACTGTTTTGCTGGTTATAGATATCCTGCAAAAACTTGTTTCTATGCCGGAACGAATTTTCAAAAAAAAACTACTTATAATTATTATTTAGTAGCCACAAAGATAAGAGAGAAAACTAGAATATAAGTTAATTAATTTCAAATAAAAAATACTTGGACAAGTCGAATTTTAGTTACAATGCCACATCCCTTTCTGCAGCTCCATAGCTACTAATTTGTTTCTTGACAATGCCATTAAGATAGAAAAATGTTTTATCGGATAAATTATTTTAATTGAGGTGCTATGATGTTTACCGTTCTTTAATTGAAATTTTAATATGAACTGAATACATTATACATTTTTTGCAGTCTCCTATAATGAATGAATTAGTTCATTATTATTTATTTGCTGCAAGTGTACCTTTAATAAAATTAATAATAGGAGTGAGGACTGTGAACATTTTAAAAGAAGACACAAAACATATTTATATTCTTTAAATAACTATTGGTTTTTATTCTATTGTTACTAGTAAATTAGAATTAATCAGTTTAAAGGTCTATTTACACACATCAGTGAAAACTAAAAAATTGTTGCTTAGACTTTAAATGGGCGTGTTTATACACATCCGTCACAGTGCTGTCAGTGCTGCTTCAGTGTCCGTTCAGTGGCTTTTAAATACGCCGGCGACGATATTTTTGCAATTCTACTGACGAACTGACCAGATTTTTCTATTACTTAGAATGGACGAAAAGCTTATCGAGCTAGCACAAAATTTGGATCAATTGCATGATAAATATATTCAGATCACATTGTTTGATCATCAACTAACTCCTTTTTACGGACTACGGACGGATATGTGTAAACTGGCATCAGTGATCGACCACAAATAACACCGATACTGAACTGATACGTCACTGATGTGTGTAAATGTTCCTTAATAGACTTAAAAATGCCAATAACAGTTAAAGTGCGAATTAGTGTAAATGTAAAAAATTAAATCATCTTGAATGTATATTAATCATTTTGTTGTATTAAAAGTAGGTATCTAGAACATACTTAAACAAATTTTAATTTTAATATGTATTGTCATTATCTTCTTCTTCTGTAGTTTTTAAATTAAAATCCATATAATAATTTTGACAAAGATTTTAGTCATCTTACCATCAATTAATATAGACATAATTGTAATAATAATAATAATAATAATAATAATAATAATAATAATAATAATAATTTTATTGTCCATTAGATCATTACAATGACATGGGACACGTTAAAATAGATGGTGAAACTAACAAGTAAGAAGTAAAATCCATCTGGACTCTTACACACAAAAAACAACAAAAGGTCAATGAAAATAAAAAACTAAATGTAAATGTAAAGTTAAATTAGCACAGTAGACAAATATAACTAACAAGTAAGAAGTAAAATCCATCAAGACTCTTACACACAAAAAAAAATAACAAAAGGTCAATGAAAATAAAAAACTAAATGTAAATGTAAAGTTAAATTAGCATAGTAGACAAATATTCATGTACAGAATAGAAACAGTGTTCCAATAATAAAACTTCAACCTCACGCATGTAGATTTTTAAATTAGTTATTAATTTTATTCTATCAGGCAACTTATTGTACAATAATATACCCATATATTGCGGACTCTTTTCAAAGAAAGTCAAACTATGTATAGGAACAATCAAGTCATTACGAGATCTCGTTAGATAATTATGATATAAGTTATTCATTCTAAAATCGCTAATATTAGTTTTTACATACGACAGTAACTCTAAAATATACATACAGGGAAGCGGCATTAACTTTAAATTTTTAAACCTAGATCTACATGACTCTCTTGCGCCTAGTGACAGAATATTTCTTATAGCCCTTTTTGCATTATAAAAGCTCTATCTGCACGACTAGATGAACCCCAAAAAATTATCCCATACTTAAGCCTTGAGACACAGTGGGCAAAATAATAAGATAAGAGCACTGATTTATTGACAATATGTCTTAAGTCTATATAACACAAAGCAAACACTTGCAAGTTTCTTACAGAGGACATCTATATGAGATTCCCAACTCAAATTAACATTCAAATACAGACCCAAAAATTTGGTTTCATGTACCTGTTTTATGGAGTCATGACCAATTATAAGTAAATAACTAAAATTTGTATTGTTTGCTCTAGGCATGAAATTCATAATAACAGTTTTATCTTTATTTACAATAAGACGATTTTTCCTGAACCAATTACAAAGATCGTTTAACTTCGACTGAGAAGTATTTCTTAAACTAACAAAATCATTTTCAAACGCCAAATATGAGGTATCATCTGCAAACAATACAAGACTTCCATCACTAACACTACAAATTAAATCATTAACAAATATGATGAATAATAAAGGTCCCAATACTGACCCCTGTGGGACACCACAAGTAATAATTTCAGGTTTTGAACATATGTTGTTAACTTCTGTGAGCTGTTTTCTCTCATTCAAATACGAATTGAGCCAATCACCAAGTTTACCTCTAAATCCATATTTATATAACTTCTGAAGCAATATATCATGATTAACAAGATCAAATGCTTTACTCAGATCCATAAAGATTCCTAGACATTTTTTATTGTTATTGATATTAAAATACAAATCGTTTAAGAAACTCATAATTGCTGATTGAGTGGACCTACCAGCTCTAAAACCGTGTTGACTATTGTGAAGTAGACTAAACTTAGCCGCAAATGCTATCATTTTTTATGTACTATTTTTTCTATAATTTTTGAAATTGTGGACAGCATAGAAATTGGTCTATAGTTTTCAACCAAACAACGATTTCCTTTCTTGTAAATCGGTACAACCTTAGCCGTTTTTAGTATACTGGGAAAAATACCTTGCTGCAATGAAAAATTCACTACTAAGGAATTGAAATTAATTAATATTGAAATAATGTCAACGAGCGTCCTAGTCAAATAATTAATTTACCGGCCACTTAAGAATGCTATTAATCTAGCAGGCTTCGTTACGTGAAAATTAATGTTATAAGTGTAAACTGTAAGGTGAAAAGATAAATGAATCGGTGTGAAAACATCACAGGACCCCCGTGGTTTTGGGAGCGACGTCTAGCACTGGATATTAAACATGCCCACAGAAATAACTCTAAAATAAGAACACTGCAGTTCCACGAATCCGAAACACATCGGGAAACGCACCGAGCAAGTTTAAGGAACGTAAATTTTCATTTAACCACCTTTGTTAGGATTTTTTGGTCACGCCTAAAAGGTAATTCGAAACGTGCACCACGAACTTACGTTCGGCATTGGCGAATGATGTATTGCTGCTGGCTGGCACCGAGCCAGATGAACCTTTGGACGAATTATACTATGCATATATTATTTTTATATTGTTTTCGTTCCTATTATAAAGTTGGTAGCGTTTACGTTGTGTTTAAAGTATAATTTAATCTTTCTCCAGCTGAAACTAGGTTTTGTAGCTGTTATTAGTTATAAATAAATGATAAGTGTTACGCTTACGCAAATGTGATCTTAGCCGAACGAATTTGCCAGGAAATAGCTGGTGGATTATCGGATTTGATTATTATGTTCATGTCGGTTCTCGTCTGTAAACTATAATGTCACGAATAAATAAATAAATTACAAGACCAACAGAGGGCATTTTACAATTGTATTTTATTCTTAAATGTCTGCTATTTAGACTTTAGTCTTCAGACACACATACCTCTTTTCTTCAGAAGAAGTCTGAAGGTTAAATTATCTAATATTTATTTATGGTGTATGCACTAGCCCATACCGTCTGGTGCACAGCATGATGTTCCGGCCCTTGATTTTTACGTATGAATGGTTTCCAAATTGAAAATCCTCGTCTAAGTTGAAATTATTTCTGTTTTTATGGATTTTGATTAATTTTCTATTGAGGCAAAATCTTCTCTCAGTATCTCACAATAACTGTTGACTTCTTATTCTTTAGGTAGTTAATTTCTTGTAACAGTGATAGTAATTGTAACCATTCCTCACACTAGACACTCAGCACAAAACCATTTTATTAATTTAAGTACAGAGGTATTACTCCAGCATGACTTACAGAGTTCGATAATATTCTATACAGGGTATAAATAAGAACATATACTATATCAAGAAGATAATTCTTCTTTATTTTTTTGATAGATATCGCCGCAAGCGTCATTGACGTTTTTCAAAATTCCTATTAATAGTTCACCAGCACATTTCTTTAAAAGTATTTTACATGTTATATTGGAAATTCTGTAGGTATAAACATTACCCTAAAGTGCTATCTAATTTTCTCTTCTCAGTGACATCTAGGAAAAAAGGGAAACATTTTTCTAACTCCAAATGAAGCTGGATCAGTGAAGCGGAATCAATGTTTTCGATCCTTCTGTTATTGCATTCATGAAGCCATATGATGAATCGCCAATGTATCTGACATTCCGGTTTTAAAATTACTACTGTAACGTTATATGTTTTCCAGGAGTTATAGAGGTTTTGTTAAAATTAACACAAAAATTGTAATAAATGATTCTCTTTAAATTAAAATGTCTTCTAAACCAGTTGCTTCAGTATCAGTACCAAATTGGTACATCTTTTTTGGCTGCTATATTATCGTAAAATCGAAATGTAGCCCTTGAAGAATTATGAAGTCACGTCATTGATGATTTCAAAGATTTAAGTGCTTGTGAAATTCAAATAAAGACTGATACCTACTTTTATATTTTGTTTTGAGTAATTTAAATTTTCTTATATTTTATATATACTTTCCTTTATAACTACAATTGAAAAATATGCATACAGAAAACTTTTTGAATAGCACCTAAGTAAATATTTTTCCCTGGCATCGTGGATGAAGGAAACAGCATTATTAAATCAATGGAAAAGTGGTGTACAAATAATGGGCAAATTCTAAATCAAGAAAAAACTAGTATAATCTTATTTAAAACAAATCGTAGACTAGATACACTAAATTATATCGATATCAATAATCACAGCATACAATTTTCTACATCAATTAAATGCCTAGGCATCCATATAGATGAAACTTTACGATTTGAAGAACATATTACATACATCAATATACAGTTAAGCAAAACGCGCTTTGGGTTAAGAATCGTCTCAAAATATAGTAATATTTTCTACTACTCAAGCTTCTATTCAAGAATTCGTTTTGGGATTATCATATGGGGTAATAGCCATTATGCCAGAAGCACATTCAAAATACAAAAGAGGGCAATACGTATTATTGAAAAATTATCTCCAACATATTCCTGCAGAGGACACTTTAAAAACCTAAATCTGCTCACACTTAGTGGCATACATATACAGGGTGATTCATTAAGAATGGGCAATCTTTGAACTGGAGATACTACACAGCAAAATATGGCGATTGAGCCAAATATGCCTTATCCGAATGTTGCTGGTTTAAAAAATACAAGTTGTTCAATGCTAGAATTTTATTTTGAAATATCTCAATAACTTTGAAACAGGTCGGAGTATTTAAAAACATTTTTATTTATATTCTTCTAATCTATTTTTAGTGGAATTTGTCCATTCATCCTGTAAATATGAATTATGCATCCCTTTTTCTAAAATTGAATTGTAATAAATGTATTTAATTCGCATTAGAAAATACGTTAATTGTTTTCGCTGAAAATGACATTCTTGAAAAATTAATATATATTCCCTGGTTTTTGCAGATATACGTATATTCGTGTGAAAATAAATATTTTTAGCTCGACTTTTAGTTATAGTAAATTAGCAATTAACGTAACTACTACTATTGATAATCTATTGTAAACTATTACCATTTCAAGTGCCACAAGCATGCATATCTTGTTTGAAATGGTTATGACGCAGTTTTGATGCCAGCATCTAAACAACGTACCGTTTAAATGCACCCATTACAAAATATAATCCGTACTTATTCTTTTCCGAATATCTCACAAAAATTCCTTATTAATGAACCGTACATGTTTGCCTATCACACCTTAACACAACTTTAACGCATGAAGTTTGAGATATTAGAGGTTGATGTGACTCTGCGTATCTGCAACAGAATCCATAAAAATGTTGTCAAATTTTATAATAAATTGGGCAAAAGTAAATAGTTCCAAAGCGTAAAGACACATGATTACATGATACTTGATATTTCATTAAGAATGGAAATTTCCATCCATTTTTATTGTGTTTAGTGCGTTTTTTTCAATTAATGTATTTAGATGTGGAGAGGGGCCCATTTGAGCTTGACGGGCGAATAAAAATGGTTCTCGAAATAAGATGAACCTGCTCCGGTAGATAATGGAACGGGTGTTGTTGATAGAAAACGAGCCCCGTCCATTGGCCTCCTCGGTGAATATCAGGTGTAACTATGCACCTGCTCGGTGACAGGTACAAATGGAGTCACTATTCTTTAATGCCCTCACTCCATCTTGCGTGCCTCACTTACTAAAATCCAACTTGTGCCAATGTATCTCAATTTTAGCAAGAAAAATGGATCGCCGTCAACACGACGGATAGGCCATTTTATTGGACATTTCCTGCGAAAACAAATAAAATATTTTGTCTGGTAATGTAAATAGGTTATTTTGGAAATTCTGCTATAAACATGCCCCTCTTAGTTCACACAAAAAGAATAAATCTGTCACAATAAATTTAAATTGTCTATTCTCTGCCATCTTTGTGCATTCAAACATTCAAGCTAAAAGTTACTTAGTTATTTATACCTATTTTGTTGTAGAAACTTCAGCAAAATACAATTAATTCGGGGGTACTTTTTATCGCAAGGAATTATTTCTAAAATTTTTTAAATTTTCTACAACTGGTACAAGCCATCTAATTACATAAACAAGACTCATTTCCTATTTTTTATATATTTTTTCAAATGATTTACGTACAATTTATTATGTATTCTTTTTATTTCGTATCATTTTGTCCAAAAGAGGTTAAGCTGCTAGAAGCAACGAAAACTATAGTAATATCACGATTAATAAACTTATTCCAACGCTGGCTTAGTTTTACTATGCCTCAATATTATATTGAAATATTAACTTATTCTTAAGATTATATAGTCTTCATTTAAGAATAAAAAATAGGTACTTAAAATCATGAAAACTACTATACTTAATATGAGATGTAAGTTATGTTTATTTAAAGAATTGTTTTGTTTTATTTAGATAATTTGAATTACTTGAGTCAACAATTGTTATTAGGTCTGTTCAAACAAGGAATCTACACTAGTTCCAAACTGTCAAAAACATTCGTCCAAATACCTATTGCATGATGTTTACTGAAAACAAATTAATAACTTTACTGCTATTCTCAAAATAAAGCCATGTTTTCTTTATTTAAAATTTTAAGTGACTTGAAAATTACTGCAAATATTTGAAAAAATATTAAATAATTTCGAATAACCTAAATATATTACATTAAGAAAAAATAAAACTGAAGTACATAATTAGTATTTCAGTAGTCTTGCTATATTGTATTCATTTATGAAGTAGTTACTACTCTACCACCTTATATAAATAATTAAGTAAGTATAAGAAAAGAAAAATATAGCAAACTGTCAAAACCATTCATTAGCGGCACACCAGACATATACCGCTCCTGAGCTTGTGAGCTCTCCTCAGTATGTCATAGGAGGCGAGGTAACCAATGACTTATCTGACAGAAGGGAACCTGAGTAGATGTGATGGAACATGTAACTACATCTTGTGGCCACATGCTGAACCCGACGGTCCACCTGCGCACATAATTGTAATACAATTTGTAGTAAATATTACTACAATTGTGTCTCTACAGTTTTGGTAATGATAACGTAATGAAGTGTGGTATTAATATCATCTATAAATATTATTATCTTACATTATAGCCGCATTTTAAATTTTACGGTATGACATTTATTAAAAATATTAATAATTTTATTTCGTGCAAATCTATAATTTAAGCAATAACCTATTAATATTTTAACAATATTATTTAATTTAATTATTTTTTAAGTTTAGTGTAATTTTAAGAAGGAAAAGTTTTGAATTAATTATAAGAATAATACTTGGATGTCAAGGATATGTAAATATAGTTTATTACTTATTAAGTTAAAACATATACACTTGAATGAAGTTTAAAATTTTACGTATGTCATACTTATTTACACATTAGATTTTTTCCCGTGCACTATTGGCCTTTGTTGTTGGCAATTTGGTAGGATAGATATTAAAGAATTAATCTAAATGTAAGAAATATTCCTAATCTTGAATCTTTTATTAAAATGATCATCAATTTGATTTTTATTATAAGGCATGAGAAAACAAGATATTATTGGGTATTTTATAAGTATTTCATGTTAATAATACCGGCTTTTATAGAAATAACACTATTATAATACAGATTGCTGTACAGATTTATTTTTTGTTGAAATTCTTGAGAATAATATTCATAAATACGCCAATTAATAAGCATATTTTATTTTCATAAATTTAGATTGGACGCAAGCCAATTTCCCATCATCCGATTTGTTTTGTTCAGTCAGTCACAGTTAAAAAATACTTCAAAATCATTTGAGTGACAAGTTATTCAACTACTTACAGATCTTTAGGATTTGCTGTGACATTTTTTTAAAATGATTCATACCTAAAATGTTTGACATACTTTACGTGTCAGTGTATATCAAAAAGAGTTTTCAAATTACTTAATATATTTTTGTATTATATATGTATTCTTTTAGTAAACAGACGTTTTAATATAGCCAACGACAATTATGGTGCTGCTGGGTGTTATTCGTAATAATAATAATAATAAACATATTATAAGCAATTATCTAAATATAATGGAATATAATGCTTAAATTATTTACATTACCCCATGTCTCTATTTTTTTCCATGTGTTGTTGAATAGCCAGACAATTACTGGTATAAGCAATTTTCTTGAACTTAATGTCATCAACAAAATAATAAATGTTCACCGGTAGAGAATTAGTATAATGTAATGTATGAATAATAAAATCAACAATGGCCCTAGATTGGATTCTTGAGTGACACCAAATCGAAAAAAAATTGGTCAGACTGACAACAACATTTTGTGTTGTATGTTTTGCAAATAATATAATTTAACTATAATGTTAAATAGTCACTAATATCAAAATCACTAACTACTGACTACAATATTGTAGACGATGAGGGGAAAACCTCTTGAGAACTCAGTATAGTGTATATTATTAGCTTGCCCATGTTCACCAAGTACCTTGAACACGACAGGGTAAAGGAAACAAGATTTGAAGCTATAGATCTTTAATCCATGAATTCATATTGATATGAAGATATCTAGCTGCTCATTAATGAAGAAATTGTGGCATATAAAGGCATCTAAAAAATCTGGTGAAGATACATATGATAGTAATAAGTGTTGTTACATCTTAAACTTCTCGTCATGATTTTCTATAAAGTAGGACACGTCCTAAACGTACGCTAAATATTATTAGTGAAGTTTACGATCTTAAACATTGTTATTTGTATAAAAACTAAAAATAATTATGTAAAACAATCATACTTTAACTGCATGTGACCTAGCATCAGTTTTGTTGTTAGTGTGCGTTATTATACGATAATAACTTGTAATAATAACCTACATAATCAGGCGTGCATTTATTTATACAAGACTTTGTCATCAATGACTTGTAGTACTACTGTAATATTATTATTATTATTACTAACTAAAGAGATGAGCAGAGGCCAAAACATATTATGCTCAAATTACAAAGGCAGTTATAACATATTTAACAAATTAAAACATTAAAAGTAGGTATGACATCTTAATCGATTAAACAACACTACATTTGAAACATCAGTTCACTCTTTTTAAATGTGTCATACTTATGCTTAAAACTGTTAACACTTCCACAAGTTACAGCATCACTAGGTAGTTGATTTCATCGGTTAAACACTCTGTTTGAATAAAAGCTCTGTCTTATAGATGTCTTGAAGTTTTCCTTGTGTAGTTTCAACTGGTTGCCACGTAAGCGGTCATCTGTGTTTAATGTCAGCAACGCACCAATTTCTTGATTGAAAAAATTATGTAATAATTTATAAGTGAAAATCATATCGCCTCTAGATCTGCGTTTGGAAAGTAGTGGGAGATTTAGGATTTGCAGCCTCTCATGATAAGTATGTTTCCTCAGAGTAGTCACTTGTCTACCAAATTTACGTTGAACATTTTCTAGTAGATTAATGTCTCTAATCAATCGAGGTGACCATATGATACCAGCATACTTCACCACAGGCCTTACGTAGGATTTAAATAGAAATGCTTTAAAAAGTATGTAGGATCTTTGATTAGCTTTTTTTGTAATTTTGGAAATATGTGCGGACCAGGAAAGATCTGTAGTTATTGTCACACCTAAGTCATTCTGTTCCGCTACTGCTTTAACTGGGGATTCATCAATGGTGTAATAGTTATGAGGATTTTTGTTGCCCATGTGAAGTACAGTGCATTTATTCGAATTTAGAGGAATTAACCAAGTTTTACACCAGCCATCAATCGTTGTAAGAATACTTTGAATGGTGTAGTGCTGTTCTAGTGGATTTCCATATAATTTTGTGTCGTCAGCATAAAAACTATGAGGGATAGTGATGAGGTCATCAAGATCCGCCGAATATAACAGGAACAAAAGTGGTCCAAGAACAGAGCCTTGTGGAACTCCGGACCTTACTTGATGCCAAGATGAATGATCTGATCCAACACGAATAGAAAAAGTTCTATTGGACAAATAGTTGCAAATCTATGAGTTCAGCTCTTATTCCTAAATGGTCAAGTTTTAAAAGAAGTCTATATCTGGGAACTTTGTCGAAGGCTTTGGAAAAATCCAAGTAAAAAATGTCCACAGGATTTCCTCGATTAAATGCCAGAGACCAATGATTTAAACAGGACAGAAGATTGGTGGTAGTAGATATGCCTGGAATAAAGCCATGTTGACGTGTTGGTAAAAGATTATGAGTTAAGGAGAACTGAATTATTTGGGATACTATGATTCTTTCTAGGACCTTAAGACAAATAGACATTAAACTCACTTGTCGGTAATTGTCGGAATCTGTTTTATCACCTTTTTTAAATATCGCAATTGAAGTAGCTATCAACCAATCAGATGGGAGAGATGACGTGGCAAGAGAAAATTTATACATAAAATATAAAGGTTCTGCTAAAGAAGAAGCACAACGTTTGAGTACTGCAGCTGAAAGACCTTCGGGTCCCGGTGCCAAATCCACACGGAGGTTATTGAGATGGTGTATCACATCACTCTGATTAAATATTATAGATTCCAAGGAGTGGTCCTGCCTAAGAGTTGAAAATTCTGTAATAGGACCCAGAGGTTCCTCAATAAATACTTTTTGAAAAGTAGTAGCCAAAATTTCAGCACATTCAAAATCAGAGGCGCATAAGTCCCCTGAGGCATTACGAACTAGTGGAGTAGAAACTTTAGATGAGATAAACTTTCTGGTATATTTGAACGTAGCACATAATAATAATATAGCTACATTCTTGAAAATAAGTATGTTTCAAATACCCAAGTACTGCGTAGGTGGTCTAAATCTAATAGATCTCCTCAGTGAAACAATGCTTATAGGTTCGCTAAGAGTATACGATTTTAAATTCAGTGTAATCGAAACCGTCAGGGAAACAGCGAAGGCATATATTTGTTTTATTTCGCATGGGTATTTGTGTGTGTAACCTCATCCAGAAACGCACCTATTCGATCTATTTTAAATGTAGGTTGGTATAACAAACAGCACCAACAAAATTAAAACCGTTCATTATTTGTGCACAAACCTCACCCGGCCACTTCCGGTCTTAAAATAAAATCCCCTCCAACAGATCCGGGCTTGACTTTCAGGTGAACGCTTGGAATACTTAATGACCCTGAAAAATGAGAACACATTATTTAAATAAGTTATTTTTTAGATAAAATAGTATTGCTTTTATTTTCCTTTAATGTTTAATGATATTGACGTAGGATTTAAGTGTTTGCTATGATAACATACTACGATACTCATACAAACACATCTAAGTAATAAATATATACTATTCAAACTGGAAAAAATCTTAGGAACACTAGTCCAATAGTTTTTATTAAATTTTTTTGCTGTTTTTGGTCAGATATATAAGCACTTAAAATTACAGCATATTTTAAACGTCCTGTATAAAAGGCGGCCTGAGGAAAAGTATAAAGGTGTTAAATGCAATTGATTTTCATTATTATCCTTTTGCTATAATTTAATCCATATTTTTTAAATGAGTCAAAGTCTTATCAAGGAAAAAAACTCCTAAATTAAGTAATTATTTGATATATTTATACAGAAAAATCGACTGACATCTAGAGGTCAAAATTTCTAAAATCCTTAAACTTAAACATTGAAATTTAGAAATTAAATCTCAATTTCAATTGATACATCAAGTTTTTTCCGCTGTTCTTAGATTTTCTTCTTCCTTAAATTTAAATTCTTGTAAATTATCTTAAAAGCTCGGAAATTTCCCCTTCATTTTTCCACAGATCTCAAAGATGCTGTCATATGCGAAACAAAATCAATTGATCATAAAGGATCAAGCAAAGGATTAGTTTTTGACATTACTCCCATTATTTCATCTTTTTGAAAATGCTTTCGAAAACATTTTTTTGCAGCAAATTATCGATAGGTTGAATCACTTCACTGCTATAAAATTTTACCTTTACCTTATACGTCTTTAAGTACATCAAACTTGGTAATCATTTGGGATTGAATAATGTACACTCAAACTCAAAACTTTGAATAATTACCACCGTAACCCGAATATACAGTACATACTTGCGTAAATAATGATGAAAATGTTTTGAGAGCCTTTTGATTTGTATGGTAGGCTGGAGATGCTCGTTTAGAAGTACCACCACTAACAGTGATTATTATTCAAAATTACTACTCTTGTATCTAAAAAAACACCATTTTTGGTTTTTTCTCTTAGTTTCAAGCTGACAATAGTGCAACTGGAAGTCATTCATATCTACAATCCTTACTAAAGGACATTTCATACGATAACAAACGTTCTTCGTATACACCTACGTTGTTAATTAAATTCTGTTAAAGTCGATTACTTTGGCATCATTTATCCAAAATTTCAGCGATTTCAGCAACAATTAGGTTTCTCTCAGATCAGTTCAATTCTGTCACAAGATACAGGGTGATTCGGAACTTATCTAAACAAAAATGTTAGTGTATAGAGGACTCTTACAAATAGAATTTTGTAAAAAAACAAATCACAGAGGGCAGGTCGAAAATGATTTAAAAATACTCTTATGCACGGCACTAGAAGCTGGTCCACTATAAAACCTGATATGGCGGCAAAACATGCAATCGGTGACCAATCAAAAAATTCAAAAGAAAAGGAATAAATAACATTTTATTACACCTATTTTATATAGCAAATTCAACTGCTTTTGCCGCTATTGCTATTAATTATTAATAGAATTAATTTGTGGTTTTAATTAATAAAATAGTTTGATATCGCTGATGTAACAACAAAATGTTGGGTCCGTTTTACCCAGTTTCTACGAACTAACATAAATGTTTCTGCTTTTTGTCCGTTATAAACTCGTAAGTTATTGGTGGCAACTATAATACGTTTGCATAAATCATCAAATGTGTCCACTTCAGAGGAATACACTTCATCTTCTAAATATACCCACAGAAAGAAGCCCAAATGATTTAAAGTCGTGGCGGCCATGGTACCTGTCCTTCTCATCCAGTTCTTTGATATTAATATTTGCACACGCTGTACATGGTACGGATATAATTGAGCCTCGTATATGATAGTCCATACTGCTGCAATACACCGGGGACATCCTGGACGTCCATCTTTTCCACGATTCGGTTCCTCGCGTTGCATTGCACTCACTGCGCACCGCGGTAAAGTAGCTGCATTTGGCACATGTTTACCGGGAAATCGTTCTGCTGAATCATTTTCACAGCGTAATAAATTAAAACGATATCCATCAACCGAGTTGCTATACACGTAAACCATTTTAACACCTGAAACACTAATGTAAAGACTTGCATCATAGAAATGTTTAATACCTACAAAAATTAATAGGATTTCAATATCAACTACACGGATACGATTTCAACTATAAGGATTTTACAAAAAAAAAATAACAATTTACGAAATTGACTCCATTTTTCATGACGCATCTATCCCACATTTTTTTTCTGAATCACCATAAGTTTAAGTGTCACAGGACAGCTTGTTCCTGATCAGGATTAATTAGCTACAATCAATCACTTTTCGATTTACTAATGATTATAATAAATTTTTGTTTTGTAATCCTAATGTATATTTTTTATTAATTACTATTTTCAATTATTGTTTTGACTCTTCCTGGTAGGTACTACATGGAGGAAGCTTAACTTTAAATTAACGAAACTCGAGTTTCCCTAGAAGAGAATAAATAAGCTGACAGAATTGAACCGTATGTAGATCAGATTTTAGTAATTGAAGTAATCTGTTCAGAGGTCGTTCCACAAGGTGAGCTTTCACCCAGAGTCCCTCATGTCATCAAAGTCTATCTCTTTACCGCAGATACAACCATGATAGTAGTTTTATGTATCCCCAGCGATGTACCTGAAGTGGAGTTTAATGCGACTCCCCGCCAAATTGACAAACCCAATTTCTCTCACAAATACCTCCCATTATTTGACTATAAAAGAGAATTCGCCTTAATATAGATGTACCCAAAGGGAGAGGATTTATCTAGAACGTCTCTTGCTTACTTACTTGAATGCTTGTAGGATGGTATTTTTCAGCACTTAATGTCATTAAATGTTATCGACATGATTTTATGAATTGTTACTTCCCAGTTGTAAAAATAATAACAATACAGATGTGTTGAGTGTTGACTACCAATATTTTTCATATAAATATTATTAATGCAGCCGCGCACTATAATTAGGTGTTAAACACGATATTATTATGAGATCATCATAAATGTCGTTATTTAATGTGCAGAAAACATATGTCTAAAATATTTACATGTCTATGCTTCCATTTTTTATAAATTCATATTGCCAATGCCAATATTTTCACCACATCTTTTCAATATATTCAAGATTTTTAATGTGTCCAAAAATTGACGGGAATTGTTGCATGTGTAAATAGTGACATAGGTATTTACGTTAAAGTACAAAATAATTCGTGCTAACAATTTGGCCTTTAGATAACCTTAAACAACAATATTCTTCAATTCCATCCTAACCATGTTGCAAACAAATACCAATAAATTAAAGATTTATCGGTATTATTTTTCATATTATCAGTGTGACAGCATAATCTCTAAAGGTTCTAATCTATTTGTGAAATGAATCTCCAGTAATGTATCTCCAAATAATAAAGGGGCAAGTTGTACATCAGTGTGAGGTATTAGGAAAATATCAGTCGAAGGAGGTTTAATTTATAAGCAATTCATAAAGAGAATAATCTTGATTGGATTGGATAAATACTTGTGAAACGTCAGATTGAGGATTATAGTAGTTAATATAATATTCAGTATTTTCAAAGGCAATCATTATTTTCATGCTATTTACAGTTCCAAAATAAAAAGGTGTAGCAGGAAACTATACTGACGAGGAGAGAGCACTCGGTACTTGGTACTGCTTCTTCTTCGAAGAAAATGGTACTAGCGTTTCTGAAGCTCTTTTTACATTTAAAAGTTTTGCGCTTTTTCAGAATTAATGAAAATAAATGACTTCAACTTTTTCATTCATAACCAGTGCTGTCAGTGTTCAAATATATTTATAAGGTAGATAGGTATAAAATAAATAGGGTAATTCACTTTTCTTGGTAACAGGATGTCATAAGTTTGAAGAGATATATGCATTTCCAATATATTTGGAGCTTCGACGTTGCAAAATTTTTGCGAATGGATCTTTCATCTTTGGCACAGGTACTACTTGACCACAAATTTTATCAATTTCATTTTTACATCTTACATTTAAACAATCTATGAGATTTTTATATTTATTAATGAAGTATGCCATTCTTTTTATCAACTTCTGGAATACCTCAAGAATCTTTTTTTCAATCGAGTCAGTGCGAAATGCATAGCTTCTTTAGATATTATCGCCTTGAGAATACATGCAATGTAGTGGTTCAGTATTTTAATATTGATCTAAATTGAAGTAAAATTCAGTTACTTTTCAGTTCATGGTGCAATTTTTTTAGAGATCAATAGAGTCATTGATTTGGCTTTGCTTTGTATTAGGATCGCAGATAGTGGAAGAGATGTACAGATAGTGTACAGGTTTCCATGTGTCTTGAAGCTTTAGGTTTGCAAAATTTTTGCGAAAGAATATTTCGCTTTCTTCCCTGACTACTTATACCCAATTACTGATCATTTATTTCATTGATTGCTTCTTTTTGCATTGAAGATTTCATCACGAAATGAAACTTTGTGTAAGGAGATCAGAATGACTTGGATCTATACAAGCATAGATATACTCGTACTCTACTTGTCATAGTTTCGATTGACGCATTTGGTTTTCTCGGATGTAGGAAACTAAAATTAAACACAATATGATCAGGTAAATGTTTCACTTCAATACGTAGATATGTATCAGTGACAATGAATGTTAAATGGAAATTAGGTGGTGATATTACACTCGTATAAAAAATGTGTTTACTAGTTACCTATAGAATGATTTACTTGCAGAATGATTTCTTGCTCTTTAATGGATTGGTGATTTCTTTCATGTTGCATATGATTGTCAAAATGATTACCATTGATATGGAAAGCAATAGTGGCATACCTTTTTTTATTAAATACATTAACAACTATTTTTAAATATAATGGGTTCTTTTAAATTTTATTTCAATATTTGATGATGTTCTTTGATGTAGCTAAAATTTTCAACATTTATTAGTGCGAATACTATTATTGGATTGTCTGTTTATTTTCCATCGTACTCTGTAAACCTCTTCAGGCATATAGTGTCCTAAGAAATGTGGACCAAATTATCGATTTTTCTTGATTATACAGTTTTTTTTGTTCCTATGAAGATTGTATTAACTACCAAACGTATAATTTGTAACTAATTAATAGTAGCAATATTTATGAGAGATTGTTTTATTTGATAATTATAGAACATATTTTGGTATAGTTTCCGAAAGTCCGTCTAAGGTTATCATAGTAATTCAATACAATTATTTAGAAAAGTTTAATTGAAACTAAAAGTTATTCCTACTAACCAGTTATCTTCCAGGAAAGACATGTTTAAAATTCAGAAGGAAACTTGTTTTTAGACAAGAAAATATTTGAATCACAGTTCCTGGTCGTAATATATATATTTTTTAAATTGTGGTTATGCAATTACATTCAACGGGTTCCAAAATATTAATGAATCATTTTTAGAATAAACAAACTAGACGTTTAACTAACCAAGTTGTCATCTGAAATAAATTCTTTGAATAATTTTTCATGCAGCATATTTTTGTGTGACTAGTGATTAATTTATGAATTTATTCGTATTCTATAATTCTCACATATTTAGGTACATAGGTATTTCTAGATGAAATACAATATCTAAAAGTACTATTACAATATATTAATTCCGCGAAACTACAAAGTGTCTTCTTAGAAATAATTAATATCTACATTTGTACGTACTTAGCTGGAAGACTTTTTCATTGTTAACCTTGTTTACATCAGCTATACCTAGAAAATGGAGAAATGCCAAGAATGATTCTTTGCTGGAAAAAATCATGAAAATTGTAAATTGATTTATTTGTGTTTTTGTTTTGAGGTTTCTTAAAAATTTGTTTTGTCTGTTTATGTACACTATATTCTTATTAATGAAAAGATGGATTAATGCCACTTTTTTTACTAGAATGGAAATTTTTGGCAGTGATAAAATACTAGTACATGTTGTTAAACTCATTAGATATTGCCTTTATCTGCAATGAGATTAACTATTATGTCAGCTTGGAATTATTGAAAAATATATATAACTTGAAATGCCAGGAACGCATAAGTTTAAGGAACTAATGAGATGGTATCTTATTTTGGGTTCTTTATAAATGTTCTTGTAAAACGTGATTATTTTCTTATATAAATTTTTAAAATCACTTTAAATTTATATTTTTTATGTTCCTTATTAGTTAAATGTTTCTTTGACTACAAAGTATAAGTTAATAAGATGAAAGGTACCAAAAAAACAAACACAAAATAGTTACAAATTATTATAAATTTTACATCAGAGCATTTTAAAGGATTATTCCCTATAGTAATAAATGGTGTTCCTGTATGACAACTATAAATTTTGAGAGAATATTGTTCCATTGTCTGATAAAATCCAAGTTTTTCTCTTAAAATTACATGATCTTTCGTATGGCATGGAAATATGAACTAATAGATCTAAATCAGTAAAATAAAAAAACATATACAGACTTGTTTTTCTCTTGTACCCTCAAAATATGTTATCAAGTAAATATTTAATTTTAGAAACAATGTCAATCGAAGGTAATTGTTAATGTTTTTTGTTTCAGGTACGTTAGAAATTTTACTTATGCTGATAATGTAAGTATCTTTGTCCGTTCATCTTTAGAGTTAAAGGTATACTTTATACTCTTTTTTTAGTTATTAATTTAGCAAATATGCCGTTATACAAAGACCTCTCAAGCAACCTTTTATTCCACTGTATTTTTATTCGTTCCTATATTTACCAAGTTCGTTGTATCACCGGTTTCTCAAAAATACCGTCACCTGCTTTAGCTATTTTGGGAGCCGCAATCTCACACAAAAAGAACCGCAGAGGTAAATAGAATGAAAGGTATATTTACGCTTCACAAAAATAAGCCATCCCTGCTTTTCTTTGTGGTGCAGTATTTTAAAACTCAACCGGATTGTCCGATGTGCCAGAAAGATGTCTGACAATTTTGAAAATGCAGTCGTATAGTCTAAGAGAAAATGTAAGTAACAATATCGTTAATACCGAGTTTATTTATATGAGCAGGTTAATGTATGTAGCTAATAGACAGTTTATTTTGTCATTTGACACTGCATGCAATACTTTTGATACACTATTCGTTGTAATGTAGAAGATGGGAATTTTACTTTATCTGTTGGCATTCCAGTTACTTTGTTTGTTTAATTAGGTATTCCTGTTACTGAAATATAAAGTGCTAATTAAAAATAGTAATGACAGATATAAAACAAGTATGGTTACGGAAAATCAACAAATACCAACAGGTATTTTAATTTTATCATTACATAGATATCAAATAGGTGTAATAGTTTATATAAGTGTATTATCAACTAGTAAATGTGAATGAATAATGAAAATGGAAGCAATATGTCAAACCAACACCAACAGCAACAAAATGTTATACATACAGTAAAATTTCCATATAACTATACTATCTCTACTCTTTTCTAAGAGATTAAAAATAATTGATAATAGGTTTAATATTAGGATATTTGAAACCAATAATAATACATTACGAAGAATTTTATCAAAAACTAGACAAAATAATGAAATACAAAATTCAAAGGACTTTACAGTATATCTTGTAAATTCGGCAAATATTATATTGGAGAGATTATAAACCTTTAAATGTTAAAGACAAAGTCAGTAAAGAGGAGCCTAAAAAAACCTGCTTTTATTTTACTAAGTAGTGACAGTAGTAACAAAATAAATAAATATTTGATAACCATATCTATATAGAACGTATATAAACAAACGAAAACTTTAAACTGATCCATCTGACATTTCTAAACAGAAATAGAAACATGAAATGTTTACAATGTGTTTAGCGCTAGTCATAATTTATCTATTTTAGATATTCGAAAAGTCTTTGTTGTCTTGCAAAACAAGGCAAGAGTTTCTTCAAAGTCTTGTTCTTGTTTAATTTCGCAAGATCATAATTTCATATTGTCTTGCGAGTCTTGAAAATTTCTCGTCTTGAAATTTTCAAGACTCTTATATGATTCTTGCGAGACTCTTGTATATAAACGAGAAACATTAACTTTATTACGAATTTGGTGACAGTGTTGGTTAGTCTCGGTCGGCTACGGTCGCGCTCGGTGCTCACGCGTAACTATCGATGTGGTCGATCGTCGACAGTGGTCGTCGATTGGTAGACATTATAAAGATATAGAAACAGGATCAGAACTCTTTTAGTGAAGCAGTGAATTTTTAATTAGTTCTTGTTTTATATACTGGATGCCCTTTAAACAAAGTATATTCCTGCAATAGAAGTGTAGCATTTATTGCTATTGTTCACTTAAATATTATCCCTTCTTAAGGTCGCCGTATTTCTCGCCTTAAAGTGATCAAATTTGTGGTGTTTAGAAATCTTGAGAAATAAAACACAGAACAAAAGTAATATCAAAAATAAAATTCTTTTACTATTTAAATTATCCGCAAATGAAAATACAAATTTTAAAAAGCGTTTATAAGACATACTTTATTTTGCTATTCTAACCCCATATTTTAAAAGTGAACAACGTTATATGCAGAACTATGTAAGTTTATGTTATAACAATATTTACATATACAATTAAATTTTAAAAAAATATGTATTTTGAAGATTTCTGTACCTAAAAATTTGTTTGTTAGACAGCTTTCTGTCGTTATATATTCGTTTTACTTCGGAACCTTTGAATATTCGTAGGTGGCATGATATAACATTCCTGTTCAAGAATACGGGGCCCTTAAGTAACGCAAGACTCCTTTTAAAATCTTGTCTTGACAACTAAGACCAAGACAAGATCAAGAAAAAGTATAACAAGATGTCAACATTTAAACTCATTTGAAATACTAACACAAATTAAAAAGGGATTACATTTTTTCTTGAAAATTTTATTAAAAATCATATTCAAAATTTAATAAATTTAAAAAAAAATGTAACTACGAATGAAAGAAATGTGGTAGTTCATAGTAATACTTTATACAAAAATTGGATAAGTTACCTCCTAAAAAAGTGCCCCCGTACTATAGCGGCCAGGTAGATGAGTTTGCCAAAACATTTTGCATTTTTTTGCTTTATTGCTTGTAAGGTGTGTCAACAAGATTAATGGACTTAAAGGATTTATAGTGTTCTTGGCCAGTGGAGTGGCCTCTGCGGAGAATAAATCATCTCATAACAACACATAAAACGATTAGAGTAATTTGTTTATGCTCCACATATTTTTTAGGCAGAAACTGGAGTAGTGGAAAGTAATTTATACAATGGTATTTACGTCCAGCTCTATGAGTTATGGATCTATTTCTGGTTTGAAAACGCTCAGTATCGCTAGCGAAGGTGCAACTATAGATTTCCCCTCCGACAGGGGTGGTACTACGTCTTTGTAAATTCTCCAGTTGAACAAAACACACAAACAAGTCAAAACAAAGGATCAACGTGCCACGTAGTATTAGAATTACTGGTACCAACCGTAGCGCTACATAGCGGTTTACAAGAATTTAAAAATGCAAACATCTAAATAATAGAGTTCCTTTGGACGTGTATCGTTCAGTTCGAAGTCACTTTAAGGTAAAAAGCTACGACCTGTTCCAAATCGTTATTTACCCATTGGAGTATCAATTTCCACTAGTCGTACAAAAATGCACTGAGATTTTTTTTATAAGGCTTGTTCTATAAAAATGGCCAATTAATACAGTGGTTTGTGTGGGTATCTCCGGTGGTATCGTTTAGTTAGAAGTCATTTAGGTCACGAAGGTAAAAAATTGCGACCCATATTAAATAATTACTACTTTTCTTTTTGTAGCTGACCGCATGTCGAAGTTCTTAATGCAGAATTTTCACATTTTTATCTACGTGAAAAATACAATCTCATCTAAATCGACGAAAACTTTTGTACAATGAGTTAAAAAGGTCAAGAGTCGAAATATACAGGGTGAACCTTAAATAAGTACAAATATTTTAACCAGCAGTATAGTTCACTGTGTAGAACACATAATTAATAGTTTTTTTACAAAAAATATCAGAAATAAAAAAGTGAAATTTTAAATAAATTTTGTAATTTTTCTGTAGAAAACTTGTTGAGGACCGCTGACTTTCAGATATTTATGAGTCATACCACTGCAGATTGAACGTGTGGTTCACAGTGTTGCCAGTGTTACACAAATGTCTTTGCTTTTCTTGATATTAAACGCATACGTCAAGCTGCTATTTTGTTATTTAATATTGTGTGTACCTTTATTTTTAAAATTTGTTTCACTGATTAAAGTGCGAAGTCACTTTGTGGTTCTGGATTCGAAATGGTTAATACTGACTCATTTGGGGTTATGTAGCGAAAATTAAATTTAATATACTGTGTGAAAATCATAGTTTTTCGTTATTCTTCATAAAATAACTTAAGGAAATTGTGTCTTGTGTCTCTTTCTAACAGTGTACAATGACATTTAACTTGTGAATTGTGGATTACTGGTTTTAATCGTTTATAGTAAAGTCAGTTAAGCAGTTAAAATTTATGTTAATAATACTGCGTATCATACTACATACCCAACTTTACTGTACTTATGCTTCAAACAAGTATTTTTAAAATAGAATTTAACCATATTACTTTACTATTACGTTAAAGGAAATTTAATATTTATATTAGAGGAGATATGGCAACCTTGCAACAAATCATATGGTTCATTAGGTTACTTATGACAGCGGTTTTCAAAAAGTGGGTATTTAAAAAAAAAATAAAATCTTCGTAAATATTAGAAATTTTTAAAAATGGCTTTCACTAGACTGATCTATATGACCAACTACACCGGCAGTTAAAATATTTGTACTTATTTAAGATTCACCCTGTATATGTGATGCAGTAATGTGTAATGTCATTATTGTGTCTATCTTATCAATTTAAAGAACAAACACTTGAAAGATTTTCAACCAATGGAAATGAGTTGGCTATATATCAATTAATGACAAGATAAGACATAACTAATAAGAAAAAGTTTATGATATTAAAACTGCAGTGCATATATTCGAAGTTATTCAAAATATATTAAAAATAAAAATATATTAAAATTATATTAAAAGTTATACGCATTTATTTTGCCTCGCCTGTCCATTTCTCCTGTCAGCCTGAAAAACGTTCACTTTCCCTAGATACATAAACTACTATTTAATAACGTATTTCTATTATATTAATTTTTCACTATCTTCTCTTAAAATTGATGATACTATGACTGAATCACTCTGTATATGTATAACCTGAAACCTAATCTTCTATGTGTTGTGCAAATGGAAAATACATGTGCTGTTGTTGCAGTAATAAAATAATCATAATTTTTCGCATACCAATTTAACCGAACAAAATTTTCATTTTACCGGTCCAAAATGGAATACTATTTTGTATATGATTGATTACAATTGTGACTATTTTTGCACAACAGTAGACTACAATGAAAGACCTGAAATGGTCCACACCTTAAACTATAAAATTTCGTCGCTGGATGAAAGCAATCCGCGAAAATTAGGGATGCAAGTAAAACGGCTCACTCTAAATTGCAAAAGGTAGTAAAGTATATAAAGAAAAAGATGGAGTATATAAATCTGCTGATTAGATGGCAGCGTTCTACTCGGAGATTAAGCCACAAATGGAATGAGAGGAGGAAGATAACAAAGGCGATGTGCAAATTCAATTTACTCAAAACTAGGTAGGATAAAAATCCGAACGAATAAACAAAACCTGCTCCACTCCAACTTCAAAGCCTCACGGCTTTGATTTACCTTTTTGATTACTCGATTCTCTAAACAGGCGCGGTGGGGAACACTTAGGAGGGAGTCAATCTCAGCAGGCCCCGCTTCCATAAGCTACATTTATGACGGCATAAAATTAATGCAAATCTCAAGATACACCTTGTTTGTCTGGCAAGGAATAAGTTATAAAATTCCCCGTCGGAGCGTTTACCTAGCAAGTCAAACAGCGTTCGGAAGTTCCTCCGATCTTGAAATATGCAAAGTGTGAACCACTTAAGGGTTAATATAACAACGCGGCACTTTTAATCGGATTTTCATGTCTGCTAATTAAAACACATCAACGTTAAAATACACCGAGCCGCGGAATCTTTCTAATTGCTAATTATAACTCTGTGTATTTTATAAATTGAGATTCTAATCGCCAATCATGATAATGAATTAATCGCGGAATTGTGCCCGGGAAAGTAAACCGGTTTTAATTACTTCCCGCTTTTCTAAACTTCTTATACCAATTGTCTTCTTTTAAGGTGTCTTTATCGCCGCATCATAATTTTCTCCGGCGAACTTTCTTAAATAACTTTACAGATAAGTTATACCCTTCCTAGACACTGGATAAACGGTGCCGCCGCCGGACGAAAATAAATATCCGCGAAATTCAATTTTTCTCTCAGATCAGATAATCCTTTGAAGCCACTGCACAACAGAACTCGATTGTTCGTGCCTGTATACTGGCGCAGAAATTATTTCATCATTTAAAATTAGGTGTCCATTATTAATAATTATAACTGGGCAAGCATCTGAATTTCCTGCTGTTATCTTTTTGTTCTGGAATATTTAGATGGCATGTATAGATTTTATATTTGGAAAACTAAGAAAGAGTGGCTACTGGTGGCAAGCAGGCTGGGACTGTTCCAAGTACGAACTACAGGAAAACTTTTTGGAATTTTTTTTGTTATTTTTTATTTATATGTAAATCAGAAATTACAAATACAAGATTATTTGAAATTGTTCTACTTTGTTAGGCGAATAAAATCATTAAAGTAAAATTTATATCGAAAAAAGTATCCAGAGCAGTTCATCACAGAACCTTTACAAGAAACAATATTAATACAGCTAGACTGTTACAGTATTTAGAAACAAATTCTATAGGGCAGGCTAGCCGTTCAATGAACTTTAAAAACCAATTTGCCTGAGCGTCACATTGAAAACATCGTTAATTTTATAGCTCAAATTGTAGTAAATGTAGAAACTGTTGATTAGAACCTTTTTCGGTGGGTTCTTTGGACGACGAAAGTCGGTCTGTCAGTAATGGTTTGCTAAACAGGCGCAACGAACACTACTGGTCCATTGAAAATCCCCTGATAACGCCACGCTACTAATTATATCACTACAGCGGACTGGAAATTAGGAAGAAAAGGATTGCTGAACTGAACCACTTCTCTAAACACCATCCAGTTAGTTTACACCGTCTTAAAATGTTCATGACTCTATAATTTTATCACAACTGCACTTTTACCAATTAAATATAAAAGCCAAAGCTATAAATTACTACATTAACCGCTAAAAAAGACTTTACTAATCAAAATTTTCTACTAGACTGCCGAAACTCTAACGTGTTTCAATAAAAATAAAAAAAACAAAAACCTACGAATGAAAAAGCGCTGCAAAAAATCTATAATTTTATTACGAAATATTTATAAATCTCGCGCCAGCTTTTCAAATCGGAATATTCATTTTTGTCAATGCTGAAAATATGCGCTTATTCATTGAATAATTAATATCGTTAGCATATTCCTCACGTTTTCCTCTTCTTCGGTGATATCTGTGGCCTTGGGTATTGCCATTTCACATTATAAATTTTAAATATAATATTAATAACGAAAAGGAACCACGAAACGACGATATAATATGGCAACCTATATTAGATATAGAGACAAGGCTTACCTCTGAATGACCTCTCTCCCGCAATTGGTTACGAAGCCATTCCATGCTCCCATTTTGTTTTACCTATATACTTATCTGTTGTTGGTACGATGCATGCCTCAGATGCGTCCTTATTTATCTTATTGTGCTCATGAACGTATTGAAGATTGCCTATACAATTTATTGCATATTAGTTATTGCTTTAACGTTGCTGTTTACAAATCGCGCCGCTGTTGATGCTGCTGTTGGTTTAGCATTTGTGTGTTTACAGTAATTTAGAGATATTCATAGGAATTACACAGTCTAGTGGTATCCTATAACTCAAGCAGAGTATATGAAAGATGTATTTTTAATAAAATTATAAAAGTTAAAGGGTAAAAGTAAAAGTAAAAAATCTTCCATATATTACCTACTAAATTATTTTTTAATCGCAAATTTTACTAATTAAAATTAATATTCTTATAATATTCTTTTAGTATCACCAAAAAAATTATATATTATTTCAACACCCGGAAACTAGACCATTAACAAGTTTTTATGAAATGAAGTCATAGTTTTCACTTTATGACATCATCAAGTAGCTAGACGTTCCGAAGAAGTTATTCTATTAATATATTTTTTTTCCAGTTAGGTATAATAAAATAATCATATATTTGACATACTGATATTATTATTAATTAATGTTGACAGCCTTCAAAGAAATTTTCTCTATTTATGTTTCAAGATAAAGTTTTTTTTTTCATTGGTTCGAGCTGTACTGTATTTAATTTTGATAATTATTAGAGGTTGTTTTGTTTATAAAGTTGGTATTTATATTATTTGATTAACTAAATAATGTTGACACTTCTGCATTGAACTTTTGTCTTATACAGATTCGGAATTAAGATAAGATAAAACATAAATTTTGCTATTTTGTTTTCTGCTCATAATAATTTCTAACGATTAATATAAGAATGTAATCTAGTATGGGTATGTGAGAGTTAGACGGTCGGAATCAAGGGCGCCGTGGCTTAGTTGGTTAAAGCGCCTGTCTAGTAAACAGGAGATCGCGAGTTCGAATCTCGCCGGGGCCTCGGACAATTTTTTTTTTCAAGAAATCTGTTTGAAATTGTAATATAGGATGAGATGATATAGTTGTGAATGGTGACCAATGCCATGAAAATTACTTTAATTATTGGTAATATTGTATGACTATCTGAATTTCCCGCTTTAATACATTTAAAAAGTTACCATAAATTACTGACACATAATTTTTGTAAATAAGCTGATAACCTCGACAATGGTTTTAATGTAGTCTCTGAATTAATTAAATTACAAGACAATCACGTTGAAAAATATGCGGAACCCAGTGATTTTTAAATAATATAGTAATTTAATTTTTATACAATACATTTATGACGTGTTATTGTACTATTTTTTTTATTTAAATACGAGATATTTATGAAATATACATATGATCTAAAGTGTAAAGTAATTCATTACGCCAAAGTTAGTATTCTAACTAGCATAATTAGTCGTTGGAACGTAGCTACGACTATTGCAGGTACTTTCAAGTGTTTTGCTATTAGCTATGGAAACGTAATAGAAACGTTCCAATTATGTGCCTGCGACGAAAATGCGGAATAAGTTTTTGGTGCCTGCTACGTTCTGGCGACGTTTCCAGAACTTGTATGACCACATTCCAACGACCTTGTGGCTTCGTGGAGGTCACGTCGAGGCGTGGAAACTGCAACATTTAAGAAATCAACACTCTTCCACCATTCTTTCATATTAGTATGTTGCTTGCTTTATCTGGTAATATTATTATATTTCATTTCTTTTTATATATTTCATCTCCATTTAATTTTATACATCACTTTGATCACTAAATTTGATGTAAAAATATTGACAAAAGCTTCACTTGTGAAGTTGCAAAATATGCAATAATGGCGAGCTAAGTCTTGCCTGTGAAAATTACGCATTTCGAAAATGTTACTTCGAAGTTGTTTGCTCTAAGAAACGTAACTTGAAAGTAAGTAATACTTTAGCACCCGTACCGCGAGCTACCATTATGTAACTTTCAAGTAATAATTACTGTAAGGTATCCACCGAGGCTGTAAAGTTACTTTAAAGTAAAGTTGTCGCTACCACACAATGTCTGCCAAAAAGTTTCCACTACCACTTCTTAGTAACATTTGACCTGTTCATTATGAACACGGTACGTTCGACGTTTATATCAAACACACTGTTCTTTTTTGATTTTTATATTCTAGTAGTAGTTAAATACATTTCTTTAGTTCTTTCTTATTTTGCTTGTTACCCCATTGCATGTTTTGTCGTTTGGATTTTTTTGTGGTATTTTGGCTCAGATATTTAATTTGTGTCCATACTTTACACTAAGAGAATAGTTATAAAAAATTATGATAATATATATTCACAAAAACAAATTACACTCCACACGTGACATCGAATAGGTACAGACATTACACAATGACAAACAGCATGAAGATTTTCAACTTTGAAAAATGACAGTAAAATTTACTTCGTGGTGAATGTAAGAGGTGATTCGCACTTTGTAGTTGCTGTGCGTGATAATGGTTAATAGTTCTACAAGTAGCGATATTAGTAACAAGATCCATGACTTTTAAATAATTTAGTAACATGAATTAATCGCTCCTACGTCCATTTGCCACTTTAAAGTTATGAAAACTTAAAGGTAACTAAGATATTCCCAAAACTAGGACAGATACTTAGAAGTTACTTATACAACAAAGTAGCAATATGAAGTTGTGTAAACAAGAAAGTAGCAATTTTGGTGGCAGGTACTCTTCGTACTTTTGTGCTAGTTGGAACGACTCTCCATCGCTTTTATTCAGCTGATATACAGGTCGTTTAGTCTCAGTATGGTTAGCAACGCGGTGGGAACCTGTCGACTGTATATAGATAGATTTATGTTGTTTTATTTAAAAATGACTTATTCAAATAAAGAATTAGCAGATACAGTGTGAGTATGTATGTATGTAAGGGAACGCCCTCCAATTTTCAGCAACATACTTTTTCCGCAGCCGATGAAATTAGGGAAATGTCTGAAGTAGTTGCACCACCCTTTCAAAATAATTTTAGCCGCATCTTAGATATATTATGCTTATTGGCTAATAATAATTTTGAGCAGCATTTGTAAAATTACCTTATTTTACAGGCACATGTCAGCACTGCAATAGTTATACAACTTTAATTTTTACCAACCAAAATTTCTGTTTTTCTCTTTGAAACCAACAGATTTTTTTTGCTGCTGCCGATATAAATATTTTAAATAAATTATTTTTTAAACATTTTATTTAGATAAACGTAAAACACGCTTGAACAAGTTGAAAAATAAAACAATTTTAAAGTAAAAAAAAACATGCAGTAGCACTTTTCCGCTCTCCTTGCTTCATTATTTATTTTTACTATTACTATAGCTGATCAGCTTCACCATTAAAACATTTTCTGATTTTTATTAATATTTTTTAATTCCAGTAAATGAATCATTTGCAACACATGCTGCGTGGGTTCCTAAACTCATTCACAAACATCCCAACGTACAAAATATATGTTTTGTTGTAAAATTCCTAAGTTGCTAGAATTATGCCTGATTTTTATTTTTGTAACCGTCACGGACATTTTTACCTTCGCTGTTAGAGAAACCTAAACAAGCCATTAGTATCTAAAAATGTTCTTAATCCGAATAATTAATTTCACGTCGGTTTGAAACATAAATATTTTCTTTTAAATCAAATTCATCCAGATTCTAGAATCGGAATATACGTGGGAAGGAGGACACGTACTTTGGCAATTATTTAATTGAAGAATTAATCGAATTTCAAATAAGATTTATAAAAAAATGACATGTTGACGTCAGATAATGTTGACGCATTAAAAAAGTGGTAGATGAGAAAATTTAAAAGGAGATTTTTACATTAATGAATTGAATAATTCTTTCTTCTTTTTTAAAAAAATGATAAATCTGTGTGCCTCTTAATGTAAATATGTACCTACTTAATATTTTTTTCCTAAAGCCTGGTGTACGCGTAATGTTTATCGCCAATAACTGATACAAATCGTGCGGTTACACTATACAAGCTTTTGTTCAGTTTTTCGCTCATCATTTCTATATTGTCATAAAGAAAGAACTGTTAAGGAGAGAACGCACTATGAGGTCACGGTCTAGACGCATCGCGAGCCGCTCTGTGCCGAGCTGATCACGGATAAAATCAGTCGTATGTCATTCTCTATGCGTTTCCGACTTCTTCTATTATACTATTTAGATGTCGAAATATGTTCTGTGTAATATGTATTTTTATTAGCTGTTTTATTTGACGCGTCTGACCGAACTTCTCCAAAAAGTTTTCGGAGATACCTCAACGCGAGCGAATCTAGCTCTCGACCTGCTAGTGCAAGCGTGTACATTTAAAATCATTAGAAGATACTTTCCTAGACGAATACGAGACTAGTCTGGTCCGTGGTGCGCCTAGTCCGCGACTACCTAGTGCGTTTCCTCCTTTAGTGACAATAAATGCACTATGTGTCCAAAAACTGAAGAAAAAAATTTAAATCTGCTCGTCGCGTCGTACGCGATAGTCCCTCTGAAGAGAAGGACATTCTCCAAGAATGACAGCATGAACCAGAAAATTAACGTAATGATTTACGTATGAACATAGACACGTATTAAATATTCTTAACCCTTATCTATCGTATCGTATCGTATTTAAGAACACATTGACAGGGGAGCGAAGTTTGACAGATGAGACTGGCCTCAAGTTCACACGTACCGACTTGTGTACATTCTTGCTTGTACACAAAGCTTCAGTCCATCCGTCTTTTGCTAGTTTATCAAACATCATTCAATTCATGAAAAATGTCTAACTAAACGTAACGTTTTGCTTGACAAGTCTGGCATGATCAAGCAATACTAATGACAAAATATTACTTGTAGACTAGGCTTTATATTGTCATGTTCTTCCACAGAAAATATATCAGGAAGGGAAAAGAAAATATGTATTTTTTTAATGGCAGATTGGTCAAGAAGTGCAAGAACAAATAAGAATCATGAATTGATTAAGAGAGTTGAAAAATTAATCCAAAGAGATACAATTTTTTCGTTATCTTAGTATACCGATGCCGGAAGAAATGATAATCCTTTAATAATAATAATAATAATATTGAAACTGGTATGATTTATACCACAGATATGCGACACTGTTTAAATAAGTTACATATATTGTACACCGGTGACTTAAATAAAAGGTTAGTTCTTATCAGTACTTCTAGAATTATGCCTAGGAATATGGGAAAATCAATTTGACCATGCAATACTTGTAGAGGAAAGTGACTGAGTTTAATTCTCTTCTCAAATCTAAACTATGAAACCTATAAATTAGTTGCCAAACCAAACCAAACCTTTATTTCATCATCCATCTTGAATATGATATGCCATGAAAAAGATAATTCCTGATCGAAGATCACTCTCAAATCTCTTATTTTAGTCAAACGATTAATATCGGTATTATTAAGTAACTATAACAACAAGGTGGTTTTTTTACTGGTAAAGCTAACATTGCATTTTGCAGCATCTAGATTTTAATCATTTAAATTGAACCAGGCTTCAGTTTTCGCTATCTTTCCTTGAAGAGCGATACAGGAAATATTTGAAAAATATTCATCGACATATATCAGTTTCCGGCAGTCCAGAGTAATAGTAAGGTCAAGGAATAACAGTAGACCCAAAATCGAACCTTGAAGTACTCCCGATTTCGCCAAATACTTGACATACTCATAACCATAACAGTTAGATAGCACGGCAGGTTGCTGGTTATTGATCTCATATTCATGAAACCATGATGAAACAGACATATTTGTTGAGAAACAGAAAAGGAAACCCAGTTATATAAAATCATTTAAAAATTCTTAGAAAATCTTTAAAAACTTACAGACGACAGAAATCGGCCTGTTAATGATGAGAAATACATAGGAAAAAACAATGTCACAGCATGTGACTCAGAATTGTAGTATTGAGTGAAGTATTACTGCGCCTTTATTTTATGTTGAGTTTAACATTTCCAAGTGAGGTAGCAGTAACGCTGGAAATGATATAACGTCTCAACATCGATCCTTATTAATACTTTAGAGATGTCAAAACTCAATTATTTAATCATATTTAGTTATTTGGTAAAATTTGCTTACAGTGTAACCAAACCTATCAATGGAAAATCTCTATAAGTTAGTATTTGTAAAAATTGTAAAGGTGCACTAATCAGAAGAAAAATTTATTAAGCATCCTCTTGCAAAATCGATACAAATAAACACTGCGAAAATTTTGAATTGGTTTATTATTGATGGTATTTTATTTGTCTAGATTTGAAGTGGATGACTTTTTTAGAAATCGACTAAACTCAGTTGCCTTTATAGGAAACTCATTCCGTTCTGGAATGAATTTGCGCCGAATATATTCGCATTCGCATACATTACTTCAAACATAGTGGAAAGAATGTAATAAATATAAAATGCAGCGACACAAAGCAGCATGGAAACAATCACAAAGTGTTTTACCGACAGATTGATCAAACACCTGGGACACTATTCGTATTTTCAACCTGAACACATGGGAAAAGATTGATGTGCCGTCGCCTGAAAATAGAGGTGCATACAAGAGTTAAATTGTTTCCAGAATGTGCTTTGTTCAGCCAGTGGCGCCCCAAAATGTAATGTCTCAATATTTTTTTTATTTATATACATACTAATAACTAAATTCCGATGTAGAAATTATATCAATATATGAATCCGCGCGACGGGTAATTCGTACCCCGAATGTAATTTCATGGGCGTATCATTTTAGAGAATAAAAATTATAAATATAGAACAATAAATAAATATGTCAATTTTTAAAAAAACTAGATGATTCTTTCAAATTTGTACTCACCAAGAAGGTAGAACTTAGGTATTTATTTATTTATACTTACACAATTTATTTCATTTTGAGACACAGCAACGCTTTCGCTAATTGAACAAAGAAGCTTAGTCCCACAAAAATATTTATATTTGATTTATACAATGGGGTTCAGCTCGCAATGGTATGAAGGCAATCGAAGATATGTAACACTCCAAACTTTAATGATTACTTCAAAATTCATGTACCTATTTGATTTTTTCTTTACGTGCTAATAAGTAAATGAACACATTTATGAACTGAGAATACACAATTATTTTTCAGAAAACTATGAAGTTTTATAAAGATACAACGTTAATGCATATGAAAAATTACTATTGATTTATTACTCCTTTGTACACCGAGAAAAATCAGACGGGTTATTTAAGCAATTTCTTATAGCAGATATAATAAAATCGATCACAAACGATACAAATAATTTTGTTGATTTCTTGTAACAATATTTTGCATTTTATTGATATAAATATACTGAATATAATGTTACTACTCCGTGTTATTATTATTATAAACCGTGTAACTATTATTTTTTTGTCAGAGGTGTAATTTATTCTTAGACTTAGTGACTAGTATTTATCTTTTTCTTGCTGTATTTTAAACGTATTTAGGCTAATATAAATCAATTTTCCTGAAGTCATATGTACGTTCTCTGATACCAAATATCTAGGTATGCTATTTTAGAATTGATTTACATGTAAATACAATAGATCGTTAGTTACTTTAAAAACTATAAATTAATTAATAAATGTAATGATATGCATAAATATTTATTCATGCATGTAAACCACATGTCTAAATTGAGAAAATTAAATTTTATTACTAAATGAAAGTTTGTTTAAATTGCTGGTGTTTTTATAATCTTATTTCTGAATAAAAAAATATACTTGAAAAGAAGTTCTTCGGTCTCTGAGATGACGTAACATTAAAGAACAAATTAATAATAAACATAAGACCTCGTCAAAAATTTATAAAATTATGAATATATATATATATATATATATATATATATATATATATTGTGATAAAATTAAATTTTGAAACATAAAATAATAATATAAAAATTTTTACACTTAAATAAAATTAGATAAATTGGTTAAAATGAATTATTGGTGGTAATAAGAAAAGGTTAATAATTAATATAAGTAATCTATAACAATTAAACATAGTATATCAAAAGAAACATACAATTAAAATTAAATAATTTCAATTTTTCATAGTCAAGACCAACAAAATTCATGAAAATATCTGTACACAGACAAATATAAATGAAAAATACTTGGTTAAAATTAATGATTATCACAGAGCTAGGCATATCAAAAGACAGCTCAAAATATAAGGATGACACTAATATACATTTGGATTACATACGAGTTAAATATAAAATGAATTTTTCATATAAATAAAATTTCAACGTCAAATATTTTAGATCTCATATAAATAATAATTTTAATTTGACAGCTGTCAAAAGTAAGGACGTGGACACATGTATAAGCTAGACATACTCATTAAGAGATGATTAATTAATATTCCTTATTAAAATAAAAAGAAATTTATCATTTATAAAACATGGACATAGTAAATATGTAATTAGTAATTTAAGTAGTGCAGTGAGGTGACAGAATAAAAAAGCAAAACGAAATAGTAAAACATTGTGAAAGTGACTTAACAAATAAACTACAAATCTAGAATCCGTATAGACTTGAAAAACAAAAAAGTTGTTGATTAGTTACGCAAGAAGAGAGAAAAGGGGCAGCGTCGTTTTGTTAGGTTCTCCAAAAATATTTAATAAAAAATTCAAGAATTCATCATTAAAAAGATACAAAAACGTAACTCACCAGTGAGAAAAAGTAAAGGTTATATTATTTATATCAGAAGAAGTTCCTGAGAATTTTCCAACAGTTCCAGTTTTTGCCAGGCTGAATTTTCATCTTTAGTTGGAGTCCACAGCGGATATTTCCAGATTCCCAAGAGAAGTAAACTAGAAATACCAGCATCAGGTACCAAATTTTAATTTGTGCACAAATAAATAAAAATTTATATAGCTAGCAATATTCCAACGAAGGAATAAATCTAAAACTTAAACCTAGGTAAACAGTAACTATCGTAGGACTTACCCATATCAATGAATAAAAATAAAGGCCACTAAAAACCACTCAAATTTAAAAAAAAAAAAAAAAAAAATACACACCATTTCACCAAGCTTGTCAAATACTAGTTTTATAACCTAAGTTTCTCATATTACCTCTAAATATAGATAGGCAACTTGTGGTACGAACAAATAAATTGTTGGTTGTCTAAGCTTAGAAATGAAAAATTAGAATTAGATTAAAAAATTTTTGAGACATCAACAAAATTTTGAACATACCATTATTTGTTTTTAGTGATAAGAAAATAGATTAGGAAAACCCATGTTTCATTCCAATTTGTTCTTTAATGTGGAATATAATTAATTATTTCTAAGATTAATTATAAAATATTTGGTTTCTTTCTATAAATAAAACAAGATATAAAATTAAAAATAAAAAACAAAATCCAATTTTCTTTATTCTGTATTTAGTGAAAGCTAGAGTTTAAAGATAAAAAAAAAATATATTAAAATAACATATAAAAATAAATAAAATAAACAAAGGAAGGTTTTCTCTCTATAAAGAACCGACTACTGAGTAGAGTCAAGTGCTAGCCAGGATAAAAAAAAAAAAAAAATATCTATAAAGAAAGGTAAGAAAATTAATTTTAGAGAGCCATAAATTATCTCATAAAACATACACATTAACACAAAATAAAGATAAATTACTCACACATACACCCACACACAAAAACACATAGCAATTTTGGCGCCCAACGTGGGGCTCGAAAAAGAGGGAAAAGAATATAAAAAAAGAAACCATGGATTTAAGAAGCGGACGACAGGTTGGAGAGGAGTCGAGTGAATCTCACTCTGAACAGGAGAGTGCAGGAGAGCAAGGAACAAGTAGAAGACGTGGAAGAAAGACAGCCGTACAAACAATGTTAGGGGAGCTAATGAAGACTATACAAGAACAAAGAGAAAAGGATAGAGAAGAAAGAAGAGAACAAGATAAGAAACAAGAGGAAGATAGAAAGCGATTGGAAGAAACTATCAAAGTAGGTAGAAAACAAGATTTGGAAAAATTAGAAGAAGGTAGAAAACAAGATTTACAAAAACTAGAAGAAGGAATAGAAAAACTAGAGGAAGGTAGAAAAAATGATCTTGAAAAATTAGAACAAAGTAGAAGACAAGATTTGGAAAGATTGGATAGAAATAGAAAAGAAGATATGAATAACATAGCTAAAATGATGAACGAAAAAATTAATGACATCAAGGAAGAATTAAGAAAGGACTTTCAATCATGGAAAGAGGACGTAAACAAGGATATAGAGAGAACAGAACAAAATATAACAACAGTGGTCACGAAAACAATGGAGATAGAAGAAAATATAAAGAAGCAACAAAACGACTTAAGAAATCTAGGAACATCTGTACAGAAGAATACACAAGACATTGAAATGGTAAAAAAGCAAGTACAAGGAAGTGTGATAGGAAATAGAGAAGATATGGAATTTGATAGAAATTGGACTACAGAACAAATACAAGAACTGAAGAAGGAAATAGAAAGGGTTAGTCAACAGAAAAATAGAGAAGGGGAGATAGTGACAAGATGGGTATGCCATGGAGAAGACAAAATACACAAATTTACTGGGAAGATAAGTCAGTTACATCCTGTGGTTTTCCTAAAATCAATCACTAGAAGAGTGCAAGAAATAGAAGATAGAACATCAGATGAAGACATCAAGATAGAAAGAATAAAAGATATAATAAGGGAAAATTTACAATCAGAGGCGTTACTATGGTTTAATGGCACAGAAAACAACATCACTAATTATAAACAATTTAAGACTAGCTTTATACAACATTTCTGGGGTGATAATGCGCAGTTAGCTGTAAGAGAAAGACTTTATTTTGGAAAATTTAACCCAAAGTTGTCAAATAGCCTGACAAACTATGCCCTTAGACTATACTCAGCAGCTCAGTATCTAACCCCAAAATTAAGTGAAAAAAATATCGTACTATATATTTCTCGACAGTACAAGCCAGAAATTGCTGAAACTATAGCTGTACACGACATACAGAATATGGAGCAAATGTATAACTATTTGACTCGTATCGAACGAAATGTACAAAATAGTTCACAAAATCCTAACAGTCAAATACAAAACCGAAGTAGAAATTATCAAAATTTTAGTAATCATAATAACAATAGTCCAAGGAACAATTTTCAAAATTCAAGTAACAATAATAGTAATAATTATAGGAATTTTAACCAGACAAATGAACCTAATTTTAATAATCGTAATTACAATAATTTTAGGCCTAGAAATAACAATAATAATTTTAATAATCAACGTAGCAATAATAATAATTTTAATAACAATAATGGTAGATATAATTCAAATAACAATAATAATAGATATAATAATAATAACAATTCTGGTAATGACTATGGTAATAACAACAGATTTTCAAATCATAATCAATATCACAATAGAAATTATAACCAAAATACCAACAATAATAATTTTAACAATGGGAATCGTGATTATGAATATCAAAACAATAGACGTAATCAATATCAGCAACCCAGACAAGATGACAATGCACGGGATACGAGACAGGTAAATTTTCAGTATCGTAGAAGTTCCAGCAGATCATCTGAACGAGTAGAACATCCACAGCATGATGATGGTAGATTCGAAACACACAGAGCAGTTTCATTGGATAGAGAGCCTGTAACACAAACGGTTGACAATCAACAAAATTTTTAGTAACATGCAAGTCAAACAAAACATTAAAATTTAATAGTAACTATATACATCCACGTGAATTCATAAAATTAGACGAAAATGTAGTAATTAATCAAAATAATATTTTAGCATATGTAAATTCAAAATTTAATGATTCAAATTTAGAAATATTAATTGACTCAGGTTCAGAAGCATCTTTAATAAGCCAACAAATAGTAGATAAATTTCCAAAATTACAAGAACATATCATAAGGGTAAATAGGGTTACATTAGTAGGTCCAAATGGAAAAAAATTGTATGATGCAAATAAACTAGTTAATATTACTTTAGAGTTCAACAAAAATAAAATCTTATTCCAACTTTTAATAGTACCAAATATGTCAATGGATATTGTATTAGGTTCCGATTATTTGAGAAAGTATAAAGCGGAAATTGACTATAAACAACAAAGATTGTGTATTAATGATATATGGGTAGAATTTAAAAAGGAAAAAAATGAATTAGTGAACATAGGTGAAAGTGAACAGGGAAAGGAAGTTTATGAGAATGAAAGGAGAGTAAAGGGAGTGAATTTTAGTAGGGAATATGAATATTATAATGATGATTTAGAAGAAGAATTATTTGATATAAATAAAGTTAAAATAAATGTTGATAATATTTATGTAGGAGAGATAAGAGAAGTTTTAAGAAAGTATGAAAAGTTAGTATCGAATGAAATGCGAGTAGCTGAAAGTTATGTTCACAAGTTAGAAGTAAAAGATATTAAAAATTTCAAATCAAAAACATACCCTATACCATACATGCACAAGGAGAAAGTCAGAGAGGAAATCGATAAACTATTAAAAGAAAGAATAATTGAACGGAGTAATACACCATACATCAATCCTTTGGTAATTGTAAAAAAAAAAAAAAAAAGGAAATTGATTTACAAAAATTTTCTTATACAATAAAATTTGAAAATCAATTTGGGAAATTTGTGATAAAATTAAATTTTGAAACATAAAATAATAATATAAAAATTTTTACACTTAAATAAAATTAGATAAATTGGTTAAAATGAATTATTGATGGTAATAAGAAAAGGTTAATAATTAATATAAGTAATCTATAACAATTAAACATAGTATATCAAAAGAAACATACAATTAAAATTAAATAATTTCAATTTTTCATAGTCAAGACCAACAAAATTCATGAAAATATCTGTACACAGACAAATATAAATGAAAAATACTTGGTTAAAATTAATGATTATCACAGAGCTAGGCATATCAAAAGACAGCTCAAAATATAAGGATGACACTAATATACATTTGGATTACATACGAGTTAAATATAAAATGAATTTTTCATATAAATAAAATTTCAACGTCAAATATTTTAGATCTCATATAAATAATAATTTTAATTTGACAGCTGTCAAAAGTAAGGACGTGGACACATGTATAAGCTAGACATACTCATTAAGAGATGATTAATTAATATTCCTTATTAAAATAAAAAGAAATTTATCATTTATAAAACATGGACATAGTAAATATGTAATTAGTAATTTAAGTAGTGCAGTGAGGTGACAGAATAAAAAAGCAAAACGAAATAGTAAAACATTGTGAAAGTGACTTAACAAATAAACTACAAATCTAGAATCCGTATAGACTTGAAAAACAAAAAAGTTGTTGATTAGTTACGCAAGAAGAGAGAAAAGGGGCAGCGTCGTTTTGTTAGGTTCTCCAAAAATATTTAATAAAAAATTCAAGAATTCATCATTAAAAAGATACAAAAACGTAACTCACCAGTGAGAAAAAGTAAAGGTTATATTATTTATATCAGAAGAAGTTCCTGAGAATTTTCCAACAGTTCCAGTTTTTGCCAGGCTGAATTTTCATCTTTAGTTGGAGTCCACAGCGGATATTTCCAGATTCCCAAGAGAAGTAAACTAGAAATACCAGCATCAGGTACCAAATTTTAATTTGTGCACAAATAAATAAAAATTTATATAGCTAGCAATATTCCAACGAAGGAATAAATCTAAAACTTAAACCTAGGTAAACAGTAACTATCGTAGGACTTACCCATATCAATGAATAAAAATAAAGGCCACTAAAAACCACTCAAATTAAAAAAAAAAAAAAAAAATACACACCATTTCACCAAGCTTGTCAAATACTAGTTTTATAACCTAAGTTTCTCATATTACCTCTAAATATAGATAGGCAACTTGTGGTACGAACAAATAAATTGTTGGTTGTCTAAGCTTAGAAATGAAAAATTAGAATTAGATTAAAAAATTTTTGAGACATCAACAAAATTTTGAACATACCATTATTTGTTTTTAGTGATAAGAAAATAGATTAGGAAAACCCATGTTTCATTCCAATTTGTTCTTTAATGTGGAATATAATTAATTATTTCTAAGATTAATTATAAAATATTTGGTTTCTTTCTATAAATAAAACAAGATATAAAATTAAAAATAAAAAACAAAATCCAATTTTCTTTATTCTGTATTTAGTGAAAGCTAGAGTTTAAAGATAAAAAAAAAATATATTAAAATAACATATAAAAATAAATAAAATAAACAAAGGAAGGTTTTCTCTCTATAAAGAACCGACTACTGAGTAGAGTCAAGTGCTAGCCAGGATAAAAAAAAAAAAAAAATATCTATAAAGAAAGGTAAGAAAATTAATTTTAGAGAGCCATAAATTATCTCATAAAACATACACATTAACACAAAATAAAGATAAATTACTCACACATACACCCACACACAAAAACACATAGCAATATATATATATATATATATATATATATATATATATATATATATATATATATATATATATATATATATATATATATTTTGCAAACTAGATGTATATTTCTATGTACCTCTATGGTATTTCTTTATTTTACTGCATTTATCGTTAATATCGTAATACCTGCCATGTAACAATGTGGTCCATTTGGTGATTTTAATAAAAATTATAAATTTGAAAAGAGAATTGAATCAATTGTTCAAGGAAGAATAACAATATTTACCGTGATGCGTAAATATAAAACACTTGTATAATTATTATAAACTAGGTATAACAAACAATGTATTATATATAACCTTAAGAAATCGTCCCATATAGTAAACAGAAATTTAATTAAGATAATAAGAATTCTTGTGTCTTTTTCTTTTATTTAAATTTTCTCTTAAAAAAAAAGAAATAGGAAGGAAGTTGGTATGAAAACCTGTCCAAAATTATATTGTTTGGAAGATGCAGGAGAAGAGTAAAAATTACTTAATTAAGAAATGTATTAGCTTATTAAATTTGCCACATCTCTCAAACCGACTGCGATGAACTGAACTTGAACGTTTTTAGATTTTCGTATAATTTGTCAGGTCCTTCCTGCATTTCCCACGTACTCCATTCGGCGTCGACAAGGCACTGTTTCTTTGTCTCAGCGCCCGTCCTTTTGTCGAGCGGTATCCGTTATATCGTATAAATAATTTTCCACTATGACAACTTCAATTAAAATAAAAAATAATCGCATAAGGACAGCGTGATATATTACACGCGACAACACATTGTTCAACTTTATTTGTCCGCTTGCCAAGGATATTTAATAAGTAAAAATCCTGTCTACAGTGTTTTACACTTAAAATTCTAAAATAGATCCAAGTAGCTACGTGTCCTATTCATTAAAATTCCCCAACAATAAATGCCGTTACTTCAGGTTGCGGAAATACAGCGTGGACCGCCGAAAAATCATCTAGGTTTTCTTTTTTTTTGACGCAAAAATTGAAAAACTACTCGGATTCGGCAACTTTTGTTTTGAGGGGTCATAATATATTATGAATAATAATAATAATAATATCTCTACCCCTCATTCTAATCACGAGGATTAGTTCAGAAATTGAAGACTTGTGCGGGAGAGGGGGCGGCATATTATTATTAAGCAGGCCGCATTTGCGCCCAGGAACGACTTACGTTGGTAGGCCCTAACCACCATTCAGTGCAGGAATGAGGGAAACCTGGAGAACCTCATTAATTAGGGGAGTAGTCAAATGTCAACCGGTATCAATCTCTCACATTAACCCAAGCTAACATTCTTCCACCCTACCATACCCACAGAGAGGGTACCGGCTGCGGGAGTCGAACCCACAGCGATCTAGTCATCTCGATTCAAGTACTGATGCACTAATTTAACAATTATATATTTAATCGCTTTTTAATTTTAGATGATCAGTTTTTGAGGTATTACAGATGAAGGATTCAGATCTCCAAATTCACTTACCACTAATTTTGCTTTATGGGATATTAAAAATTAATAAAACATATTAAAATACCATGCCGAAAATTTAATGTTTTAACAAGACGGGGCAATGCGATGCATATTGTGGAGTAGCAACAACTTTTAAACGAAACGTTTGAAATTTTGATTAGAAGAAGAATACTTACTGAGTGGTTCACAGGTTTAGCAAATTTGTCTCCGTTGGATTTTTTTCCGTGGGGCCATCTGCAATCTGGAATTATATAGAGGGTAACTTAATCTATTAGAGAGAAAAAGATGCTGACGTTGCTCAGAAGGATCTCTCTAATATAGGCTATTGTTCTCTCAACACGCATTCTCTTGTTGACAAGTTAGCAGTGCTCTTACAATACACGAAATGCTATGTCCTCTTCCTGTCCTCAATCTCTACCAAAAGGTGTTTCACATTTCCTCATATAATGAAGGTGTTTCTATAGCCAACAATATCAAGTCTGAATACCTATCACCGGGCGAAGGTGCGTCCTAGATATGACCATGTATTTTTTTGCTGTATTCTCTAGAATCTTCTTAACAAATTCATAGCTATTTGTTTCATCCCAAAATTTTCTAAACTCCTCGATAATTTCAACTAATACTGATAACGGCTGCTGAGACCCAGTTCACACTTTCCCATCTAATGAAGGTGTTTCCTTAGCCAACAGTATCCCGTTTCAATACCTGTCACCAGGCGAAGGTTCGCCCTAGACATAACGAGGTACTTTTTAATTGTATCCTTGCAGGGGTACTCTAGAAACTGTTTTGCATCCTCAACACGGATTCTCTTGTTGACAAGACGGCAGTGCACTCTCATTGCATGAAATATTGTATCTTCTACATATCTGCAATCTCTAGAAAAAGGCGTTTCACACTTTCATACACTGAAACCTGTGTGTCCCAATGGACAGAAGGGCACAGAGGCTGAAGTAAGGGCAGGTGGTAACCCTAAAATATGTATTTGATTGGTTTATTTTTTTATATATATAGACTATAGACCAAGAAGTAGTTGGACGAACATTTCTGACAGTTGCAAAGTAGTCTCTGTCTTGTGAGAACAGACCTATTATTTTGAAAGCAGTGTATAAAATACACTAAACATATACATTTTCCTATATAAATGACACTTAAACCTTTTTTAACATACACGTCACTTAGATTCAGTACCATCTATAATATAGCAGCTAAAAAATATTGTCTTACTTTGAAACATAGACCCATTTGATTTACGGTGTGGTTCAGGCATAGCACCGTTTTCGAGCAAACTCTCAATATTTACTGAGCTGGCACTTGAACCCTTTAGAAGTTATAGTCTTCAGTTAGAGCAGAAACAACTGGTAAATACATACAATATATTATAAGAATAATATAATAGCATTGCTGGGAACAGGAAGAAGTAAGCTTTAATTTAAACAAGGTAAAGCTACATTCTTCTTATTTTGGACAGGGTGAAATGCAGCTACGACAGTTTCAAAAAGTTGATTCACTTGCATCTTTTAAAGACACGTAGGTAGTTCAGTCTAGCTCGGCTCGTCATTTAAACCTTGCGACAATATAACGAGCTTTTAATCTTATCACCACAAATGCTCCATAATGTTAGGGAACATTAGTGATGATCTGAACTATTCACCTCTAATTTCTCGAGAATTAACCATCCAAGATTAAAAAACTGTATGACGTTGAAAATATAAAATAATATACTATTTTCTTTTAAAATTTTAAGGGTGAAGATCCCCCGTGTCTGGGGATCCAAATTTGGAGTTTCATGAAATATGTTCCCGCAAAACAAACGTTGCCTCGGAGCGTTTTTTTTTAGTTTTTGCATCAAAATGAAGAAAACGAGTGGCATATTTTCGGTGGTCCACGCTGTATTCCATACACCTGTTCGGAACACACAAAAAATAAGGCTACAACACTAATTTGCCATGAAATTGAATATAATGCTGTCCGAAGCATTTAATGCGTAGGGAAGTTCTGAACAAATAAATGGTGCAAAGCCACGTTTATAAATTTATTAACGAGTCCATCTTGTCACATTCCCCTCATAAAATAAGACATTAGTTGCTGCAATAAATAAACAACAAGCGGGCGTAAATAAAATTATTTTTAAATATGTTTAAATCAATTTTATAGCGAGTAGGTGTGCATTAGTTTAAATTTATTATTATAATATCCGTGCATCATAAAACTTTTGAGTACTCGCGAATTCAAGCGGACTACCGGCATTAAGCTGACATTCGGTTGCGCCTATACCAACATCTAACTAGGTCAGAAAATTATCTCGAAATAAACATAAATGACACCACGACATATTTTTTGTAAAGCCCATTAAATGTGCCAGTCAAATTTATGACACCTGTATTTCTGAATTATGTGTAATAATTAAATTTCTTCAGATATGATGGACTAATTTACTATAAGATTATACAAAAAGTGGTAACTATTTAAGGGGTTAACAAATTGATTATTTAAAATTGTTTTAAAAAATTATTAGATATTTAGCAATATGTATGAACTGAAATCCTTATAATATACAGGGAGGTTAAACTCTGTGTTCAAACTGCAAGTATTCTTGGCATCTTATCCCGCTTTTTCTTGATCTTGCTAGCCTCATCTGCAAGACAACACAAGATTAAAAAGAATCTTCCGAAACAAGACAAGAAATATTGATACGGCGGAAATATTACAAATATAAGTAAGGGCAATATTTCAATGAACATTAACTGAAAAAATAAATGTTGTGTCTTATTACATTAAATATCATTTTTTTTTATATTGTTTTGCATGTATAGTTCTCCCGGTGAAAGTAAAAAATTATTAAATTTTCATGTTTATCTATTTAAATTTTTTTAGAGTTTACTGTTAACTGTTTAAAAAAATTTGCTCTCATTTGTGTTTCAAGTGTTATGAAGCTTGATGCAGACGACATTTTTTAGTTGATTATACGTAGAGTACGTAGATTTGAGCAGATTTCCCAGCTTAGTGACTAAGAGCGGGCTTATTTTTAGGTTGCGCGAAGCCGGTTTGTCGGTAAATGAAATTTCTAGAAGGACTAACGTATCATAGCAAGGTGTTACCAGATGTGGAGTCAGGAAGGCTGCAGAGAGGCTCAGACAAGTTCTGGCGCGTCTCGTTCACATTGGGTGCAGCCTCTCACTTATCAACATCGAGCTAGCCGCTTCCAATGGTGTAAACAGAAGATTCAGTGGAACCAAATATGGAATGGTGATCTTTAGTAACGAATCCTGTTTCTGCTTGAGAATGCACGATGGTCGTGCAAGAGTGAGAAGGGGACGTGGCGAAAGACACGATCCACAATTTGACATAGAGCATCATGTCCATCACACAGAAAGGTGCTATCGCGTATGGTAGTAGATCACCACTAGTTTTCATTAGAGGCAACGTGATAGCCCAACGCTACATTCAGGAAGTATTGAAGCCATATCTTATCCTATATATTCACTTGATGGATCAACATCAGATCAACCGTTTACTCTGGCCAGAAGATCGCCAGATCTGTCGTCTATTAAATATGTCTTTGACATAATTGGCAGCAGATTGCTGCATTTACAACACCCCCCTTCCACACCTTTAACTGCTCTTACTTATGAAGTTCAGATAGCTTGGAATGATATAAACCAAGAATATAACTTCTGATCTTGATGGTAATGTAACCATTCAATAAGTAAATGATCCAGTTCTGCTGAACTAGAACTAATTATAAATTCATTGCCACTTGACTGAAAGAGAGATTTACTAATAAAAAATGATATACCTGATTTAATGAAATCATTTAATGATTTGACTCAACTCAACTCGCTTTTGGATATATACTGACACGTAAGTTCGGTTATAATAGATGAAAGCTGAACTATTTCTGCATTTCTACGATTCCTTCTTCAGGTGACTTCCTTTATTTTAAATTGTGTCAAGTATCTGGTTATAAAAAAAAAATAATAAATCGAAATTATTTGAAAAATAAAGTTTTAAATTTGCGTACGACGACAATCAAAAACAAACTAAACGCTGACCGTTAGCGTTTGTCTAAAACGGGATTAATTTATTACCTTTGTTTTAAAGGGGAGGCATTAGGTCGGGGTCTCCGGTTTGTGATTTAAGCAATTGTTTATTATCTTTTACTTTTTTCCTTACTATATACAAAAGAATAAATCTAAAAATTATTAGATCAAAAGAATTATTTTCTTTTACCAAGAAATTATTTTGAAAATTGTTATCCAGTAAGTAAATCATTAAACAGTTAAATTATTCCAGTTACTAAAAAGCGAAAAAAAATAGAAAGTTCTTGATTAGCACGTGATCAACAAAGTTGCAGGTTATGAAAATGAAATTTAATTTAAAATAAAATTATTAAATTAATCGCAAATGAATGATGGAACTGATTTTAAAAGAATGTCATACTAAATAATAAATAAATAATTATGTTCAATAAATAATTACCTCCCAAGATGGAATATCACTTTTCAATCGATTTTCACAAAGGTGCGTTGATAATTGAAAACGAAGTGGAGTACTGATTACTACCAAAAACAAAGCAGGAAAAAGAGCAGTTTGGTACCTAGTGCTGCTACCTTGCAACATCGTCGACTGTGCAAACCAAGAGTTTGACACTTGTCACATCTGAACTAACCTCATTATATTTGTTTATTTTCACCTGGCAAAACTATTAGGATTTTTTGCGAGTAACCGTTGAAATACCGGTAACTGTTTTTTAGTAACCGTACCGTTTTAGTGTGAAAGCAGTTAGTGAGGGGAAGAGACATGACGTAGCTGTTGACGTCACAACAAAAACACCGGTTACTGAAATCAGTAACATATTCAGCAAGGTAGGTAAGCCAAAAGCGGTTACGAATATTACGAAAATTGTGAGATTATAATATAAATTCTTCTGCACTCTGCAGAGAACATTTCATACAATACGTCTTAATAAAATGATTGATTATAGAATTAGTTAAAAATAACATTGTTTTAAAGGAACTTTTCCTTTTTTTGTAGTACATTTATAATTTTCTATAATAAAGTTGATCAACTTATAAAATGTTACTTTTTCCATTTGTAACAGTTGATAGAATACATTGCGGTTATATTTTTCTAGCCATTCAAATGTTGACTTGTCTCACTCTGGTGGAACAGAGTAAGGTTTTACTATTAATATTAAAGTGTAATAAACAATATATATTAAAAATAAATTCAACAAGCACACAAAAAACAAACGCTTCTATGTGTTTACAAAATTATGCGTTATGATTATTTATTAATTTATAACAACTACAGATTCAAGAAGAACCATAACCGGTGTATTTTAGCGAGCCTACGTTACCAGAACTTAATCTAGGAGTGGGGGTTCATGTAAGAGATACTGCTAACTAACCGTTATTCTGACAACGGTTACTCGCAAAAAAATCCTATATGTACGTATGTACATGTGTGTATGTACATGTACATCATGTACATATACAGTAGTTATTATAAAGTAAGCACAAGTAAATTGAAAGAACAATAAAAATTACAACAATAAATTAATTATACAATCTGAACTATTTCAGAATATACAGGGTTATAAATGAAATTCAGATTATGGTTTTATCTTAACTTAATATGGAAAAATATTGGAATATTCTTAACTGCAAATTACGAATGTTACAATTTATTTTTTTTTAACTTATATTTTACTCCAGTTTTGTTTCAAAGTAATCGGACAGTTAAAATTACCCTCTACCCTGTACAGGAAAACATGGGTATACAATGCAGGGGCCTATTTAACCATAAAATAAATTTCTCAGGAATATTTTGAGGTGAGCCCGCCCAAGGGAGTCGTTTCAGTAAAAAAGTGCGATACGTTTACAGCGAGAACAGGTGGAAGACATAGACATTATAAACATTTGGATTCGGCTAAAATACTTTACGGCCTGAATTCACTTACATTTTTACGTTTCGAGAGATTGAAACCATATGTGCCGGTGGGGTTTCAGGTGAATAGGTGAAATTGGTAATGGAGAAAAAGCAATTTTACTAATGTATTCAATTCGCGGGTGTAATAATAAAGCCCCCTCCGGTAACAGTTCGGGGGAGTTCGCGGCACTTTTATTGTTGCACGATTTATTGTTGAGCGGTAAAAGGGCATTAGTTGCATGCTAGATTTATACTTACGGCCATAATAAGTAATAACCGCAAACATATTTGAAAAACACAGTTGCCAATTTAATATAGTACAGAAATTATCGTACTGAAATAATAATAATAATATTTATTTACCATTTGTTATAGGTAAAAATGAATAATAATAATTAAAATTAATTAATATAGAAAGAAAAATAAATGACAAATACCACAATCATTACATTCATGTTCCATCTGTGTATGTATATTCCCTAAACTTTTATATATATATATATATATATATATATATATATATATATATATATATATATATATATATATATATATAATATATATATATATATATTTGCAATCACGCAAGAAATAGATGTAATTTTTATATTACTTCATTGTTAACTATGTGATGGATGTATATATGTTCTGGATTAGTTAAATAACCACTTTTTTGTTTTCGCTTTAAATAGATGTATAGTGTGAATTTTCTTAATATCATTAGGTAATTTGTTATAGAGATAAGGTCCAATAAAAAGAAAAGATCTTTGCATTATTGATTTATAGGGTTTTGGGATACTTAAGGGTGTGTTACAGATGTATCTAGTTAAATAAGTATGCCTTCTGAAGATTTTTCCATCTCCTAACTTAAGGTAGGTAATAACTGCAACACTATAAAGTTGCCGAATGTCAAATACATTTGCATCTTTGTAAAGATAATTTGATGAGTAGTCCCGAGCTCTTTTCAAAATTATTTTTAGTATCCATTTTTGTAATATTTCTGATGTGAATGTCATATGCTTCACCCCAAACTACAACTACCGTATCTAAGTTGCGATTCTACTAAAGCAAAGTATATCGACATTAAATTCGTTTTATTCATAAATCGGCTAAAATGTTTAAATTTGGATAACAAAGTTCGAATTTTAGTTATAAGTTTTTTTATGTGCAAATTCCATTTTAAATATCGGTCAAAAATGACCCCCAAGTATGTAATTTGAGATTCAGCTGGTATTTCAAATGTTGCATGGTTCATATTAATTTGCAATGGTTTCAAAAGTGGTAATGACGCCTCACTCACTGCAAAAGGTAGATACTTTGTTTTAGATGCATTTAGTGTTAAGATGCGGGAATCAAACCATGCTTTTATTTTTGAAATTCCTTTTCAGCAGTATTAAAAGTTTTTTGCCAAGAATCATCAGAAAATAGTACCTATAGTATAATAATTAATGAAAGAACTAGAAATTATACAGAGTGTTCCGAAATTAATGGGACACATAATAAGAGTAGATTCTAGACAACAAGGTAGTGTGATGTAGCCAAACTTACCTTAGTCCAAAATTTAAAAAAATTCAAAGCATACAAGTCATGATCGATATTTAGAGTTTCATTGCTGGTATTCCAGGCAATTAATGTATTGAGAAGAAACATCTGGAACTTGAGTACACACTTGGATGAGTTAAAGAAAATCCAAAATTGCACTTTAAAGCATGTATTAAACATTTTTTAAATCTTAGCTGCCCGCTTTCAGCTAAATAGCTATCATCTGAGCTAATCCTAGCCATTAGTTACCATTATATAAAACTAAAAACTACTAACGTTAAATTTTGATACCGTATTAAAAAAATCCATGAATAATATTAACAATAAGTTCAACATGACAGTGTTTGACAAATAACATATAACATCGCTGAACAAATTGACTAATAGAATTTAACGCGGGGAGTAAAATATAAAAAATGAGGTTAGGGTTAAATTAAATATAAATTTGACGATCTTAATACAAAGAGTTACCAACTATTTAAGCTGAATAACAAAATTACTAAGCTTAATACCAATACATACATGAAAAATAATATAACTATGACTTAATGAGATTCCTAAAGATACTTAAATAATGGTTTCGAGTTACAATCCAACTTAAGTATTAATACAATAATTAGGATTCTTTTTAATTTCTCTTAAAAATTCTTGTTGCAAAACAGACAGGGCACATAGTAAAATGGGCACAGAAAGTGCATTTCACCAGGCAAATAGAAGAAGTATTGCATTATACCAGTATGTACAAATACAGCTTATAACTCCTAATAAAAATTATTTCATCGTGCCAAAAAATGAAAAGAAATATGTAATGTTGGGCGATGAGCGCGGCGAAAGGAAAACATTAAGCATTGAAGACCATTTTAATATCTAATGTAAGTTTAATTAGAAATATATAACTTACTTAGGTAGGTTTAAGTTCAAGTTGTAATGTATACAGGGCGTTTAGAATAAGGCAAACTTACATTTTTTTCATTTATTGTATTCAGCGCTTCATTCCGATTCCAAGTAACATTTGCTACATGTAGAATGTTATTGTGAAATGAAATCTGTAGTAAACAGCAATGAAAAATTAATAAATTAATATAAAAAAATAATAAATGTTAAATATCATTATTTATTGCTTTTATTTATTATTATATTCCAAATTATAGCAAATAGTTTAATGTGAATACATATGGCATAATTTTATAAATACCTCACAAGCGGTTCTATATTGTAAACAAAGAAATAAATTACATTTAACAATATCGTGAGTTTACCAAATCACCGCTAATAAGTATGGCGCAAAACACAAGAAGCAAACGCCTGTTTACCTCACCAACACCGTAACCTGCACCTGTATCTACGGAAACATAAACCGCGCTGAACGGCATGTGTCGTCACACCAATGATATCGCGTTTTTGGCCACGTGGTTTTGTTTACATTCTATGGTAATTTATTGATGTTAATATTTTAATTATTATGTGATTATAGAGCATTTACATGTAGGAGGCGCGGCGATCAATGTTAGGTATTAAATCTAACCTCACAAATATCTGTTATTTAATTTTTGTTATGTTTCAATTTGTGTAAGAAAAGTAGCCATATAACTGTTGTGTACCGCAGTGTTTATCTGTTGCTAATAAAAATAAAGATTTCATGTTTCGTAAGTTCCCTAATAATGCTAAAAAAAATAGTTAATAGGATCCAGCAAGAAACCAACCCAGTACACAAAGATCTGCTCAAAACATTTTACAGAAAATTGTTATACTATTACTAGTATGGATAAGTACAAGCATACATGATATATTTTCGGTGTATATTTTTCATTATTTGATAAGGTTTTATTCTTATTTTTAGGACCATGGAAAATGCTGTTTCAACATTATACTTACCCGTACACAAAAATACGATACCAATATTGTAAAAAATAATGAACGCATGAAAAGGTACTTGAAAAGGCGAAAACAGGATGAAAATATAGACAAACTTTCAGATGGAAAAAAGTAGAAATGTGACACGAGTTCATAGATTTCTAAACTAGCACGAGTTAAATGTGATAATACGATTCCTCAAATTGAAAATTACTTGAATGATAATAACGTCGGTAATACTGAGAGTATAGTAAGTGCATCTAGTAGTAGCAAGTTATTTTACGATTTGGCGATTCAAAATGTTATTAGTTACAAAAGGGCACAACTAATATCACTCAAAATTTTAAATGAAAACCATTTAAAACACCTATCAGGGTTTTCAACTTTTTCTGTATTGTACTTGTAATAAAAATACCAAATAAAAACTACATATGTTTATTATTTATTTATGTCACATGTACATTATTTAAAACGCTGATTTTTTTATATATTCGTTTTTTTTTTCAGAAACTGGATATTTAATGTACTTTTTTATTTACTAGGCATATTACATGCAACATTTTTGCAATATGAGCGACAACTAACCATTTTTCTATCGATTCGTAATATATAAAATTTCAATTCTTTTAAAACAAAGAGGTTTAAATTAAGAATTACCAGGAAATTCTTTAGGCACTCCAACGTTAACAATTTCTGTGTTACATAACGTTTTATTATTTCTCTTTCCAAATTGCTAATGTAAAATGCAAATAAACAAGGTTATGTGAGGTTAATATAAATAAAATTTAATATATTTTTTCAAGTGACTTTTTTCCTGTTGTCTGTGTGTTTACAAATATTTTATTGATTTATTATAAGTTTTATTTTGATAATACGTATGCAAATTAGATTTACAATCACTATTTGACTTACACAAATTCAAATCAAAAATTGTCAAATCATAAACTAGACCATAGAACATTAATATTAATACCTAATTTTGACGGTAGCGCCCCTAGCGGAATTTAATGACACTGAGTTAATGTAAATGCTCTATTGCCGACAGACACATGTTCTGACCTTTCAATATGTTTGAAAGATTGCCGTGTAGTACATTTCAAACCAATATAAAATTAATGCAACTACCACTTACAGAAATACTTCAGGGTTGAAAATATTTCAAAAAGTGAGTTTTCTTGACAGTTACTGTTCACCAAGTTTGGTTTCTTAGGCTTGTTATAAATGGAAGATAAAAAAGAAAAACAATTTTTTTTTTGGAATTTTTGCAAGGACGTAACTTTTCGGGGAAGGCTTTTTTTCTAAAAAAATGATGAGATTTTCATATTTTTAGCTTTTACATTATTTTCATTTTACCCAGTCCAGCATCCACAAATTACAATAATATCGATGTCACTGCACACTCTTCAATTTACCTAAATTTACAATAAGCCTACGAAGTGTACACAAATTGTAATTAACTGAGTTTATTAATTAAGCCCCACCGATCGCTATCTCTATTTTAGTAGTGATTTTATAATTAAATCAAGACCGCTCTATTAATGGCGTCTGCAAATTCATTGTGTTATTGTGTGAAATTCAATTTGATTGTTTTTGACTGTGCATGATGTGGAAGTCATAAACGGATTTTATATGGATACCTATGCGCCATCAAAACAATAAACAGAGTCGCCTGTATAGAAAGCTGGCCGAATCTCATCATTTGCATGTCCGTTAACTGGCGCTATAAATACGCGGCTCAACTAGTGTGAGCGAAATTGAACAAGCTTTCCACATTAGTTAACAAATTTATTGTTCCATAAAAACAAACGTAAGAATCGTTTCATTTTCTTACAAATGTTTGTTTGGAATATATTCTCAGTGGATACAAACAAGTCTATACGCATCATTGAACTGATCTGCAAAAAGAAATGGAATCCAATTGTATCATTATACAGGGTGTTGCTGAAATAAGTGATTGTTTTCAAAGAGGTAATAGAAGACATGAAAATGAAATGAAAAACAATTTTCAATAAGTAACTTGTGTTAAATGTGTCATGTGTTTCAGAAAATGGCTCAAGAATTATGAATGAACTGTACAAGAGATATCGGAAAATTGAAACGTATATTCATTGACGGTTTAAGGCATCAGTACTTAAATAGGGGTGATCACTCTGCTGGCAAGTTCGAATCCTTCTGCAGGTCGACCGTAGACCAGCTATATTTGCGAAACGGTTGGCACTCTCGCTGTGGGTATGGTAGGATGCAAGAATGTTGGCTTGGGTCAATGATTGATACCATTCGACATTTGACCACCCCTAATTAATGAAGTTTTCCAGGGTTTCCCCCATTCCTGTACTGAATGGTGGTTACGTCCTACCGTACCTACGTAAATCGTTTCTAGGCGCAAATGCGGCCTGCATAATAATAATATGCTGCCCCCTCTCCCGTATAAGTCTCCGACTTCTGGACTAATCCGCGTGATTAGAATGAGGGGTAGAGATATTATTATTATTGACTAATGTTTCACAAGAATTCAATTTATTTAACAAAAAAACTATCGAGCATCGCACTGCAGAGATATTTTTCTTAGGAAATATCCTGTATATTATTATATTATTGGATTCTTCACTTTTCCTGATTACGTTGATATAAATGTGTAATAGGTTATCTTTTACTATTCACGAGATAATGATGATTAAGTCATTTTATAATCAAAATTTTATTTTATATTATAGAGAATACAAAACTATATTCGAATCCAATTTATGGAGCAATTTAAAGAATAGTTTATAGAAATTGTTAAAACACTTTCTTGCTTTTCTATATTCAATATCGATCATTATTTAACAGTTTAATACACAGTGGAAATTGAATATTTGATTTTATCAATTAGGAATTTGGAAAGTCCCTACTACAAATAAACAATATTATTTACATTGTTAAATATTGTGGGACTAACCATCATTGCTATACACATGTTTATTGCTTATTGACTTACTTTGTTTTTTTACGCAAAAGCAATGAATTTTCCGTTATTATATCCATGATGAATTATATTACCTAATGTGCCAAGATATTGCAGTGTGCTAAATTAGACGTGAATTTTCATTATTTTATTATTTACAGTAATTCAGTTAAAAAGATTATTATATATGGCTTCAATTTCCTATGCTTATACTAATGCATCGCGAAGCCTCTTTTTTTTGAGGAATGCATTTTTTACAGTGCTTATTAAAATGTTTTCGCAATTTTTCCGCAATTTTCAATTGAAAAACAGAAGCGTCATAAAAACGTTGTTTTTATATTTGATTTTAACATTATTACTAAATTACTAAAGGAAAAATAAAAGTATTAACAGCATGCCAATTAAAGTGGATGTTCAAAATTGCCTCTATTTTGTTGAATGCACATATGGTATTGCGATATAATTATCGGTCAGTGGTCGCGCGGTTTAAGGCGTCAGGACTTCGAGGTGACTAGATCGCTGTGGGTTCGATCTCCGCAGCCGGTAGACCGTATATAAGTTATATTCGTGGAGCGGATTGGCACCCTCTCTGCGGGTATGGCACGGTGGAAGAATATTGGCTTGGTTCAATGTGAGATGTCAATGTTGATACCGGTTGACGTTTAACTACCCCCCTAATTAATGAGGTTCTTCAGGTTTCCCTCCTGCACTGAAAGATGGTTAGGGACTACCAACGTTAAGTCATTCCTGGGCACAAATGCGACCTGCATAATAATAATATGCCGCCTCCTATTCAGTACAAGTCTTCGACTTCTGAGCTAAGCCGCGTGATTAGAATGAGGGGTAGAGATATTATTATTTATTATTTTTTTCAGTCACACCTTCCGAAGCTCCGACACTTTCGGAGGTGTTCTGAAGAGTGAAACAATGACCACTCTCCACTCCGTGGAATCAGTAATCATTGAGCCCGTAAATCGTGTGTTCTGAGCAGACGTAGCGAACCAAGGACAATTGCCTTCTATATTCTGCCGGCTAAGATCTTTGCCGAATTTCGGTAAGCCTGTGTGATGTTTAATTCAGAAAGCAGTGTATGTCTCATTCCATCCAGGACGCCTATAATTGGCACCACAACCTTAACAGAGTGGTCTGGATACAGCCTGAGGAGCTCAGAGAGAAAATCTCGATACTTCCTCCGCTTCTCCTCCTCTTTTAGACAATGTTGTTCTCCGCGGGAGCCGAGAACTCAATCACAAACATTGAAAGTCGTCACAGAAAGAAATTAAGTGGAGACAAGTCGGAAGATCGAGCAGCCAATTTTATCAATTCAGTTTTCGCACAAAGTAATAATAAGCAACAACATTTTAAATATAGCATCACCAGAGTTCCCCCCTAAAACAAAAAAAAAAAACAAAAAAAAATGAAGTATCGCGACGCCTTCGCCTGGACCGCCACGATGATGTTTGTATAGAAACTTAAAACAACAGAATACATTCCAAAATTGTTGGACAGTGAGTATAACAGAAATCGTATCTATGACTATCTAATCACTAAATTTCATTTACTTACATTAAAAAAGTCTATGTTTCTTTCTGTCACAAATAAATTACATGATGTCCGGCAATTTTGTAAGGGCGATAATGCCGTTTTAATCTTAAATAAACAACCGCGTTGTCTTAACCTAATGTCAGGTACATTTATAAAAATAAGAAAAGGGTTCAGGTAAATCAATAATTGATCTAAATATGTTATAAATAAATAGAACTTGGTCATTATGCAGAGACTGGATACTAAACTCATTTATTTGTGAATGATATTACACCATAACTGGATAAACAGGGAATATTCCGTGTTTCTTAAAATATATACTTCTTACAAATCATTTTTGTACCTTTTCGATAATTTCCGAGTGAATAGCGGTAGTAGGGGACTATACTACCGACGCATATTCTAATTTGGATCGAACCAGAACATTAAATAACTGTATACATGTCTCTATACTCTTAAGATCTCTTATTGTCCTTAATATAAAACCAACTCGTCTAGAACACGTTAATGATAAGTCTCTTATATGACTACCAAATCTAAGATCGCTTGTGAATATTACACCTAAATCCTTAATTTCTAGTGACCGTTCTAATTTTATATTGTTTATTTTATAATTATGTTCAAACCGTATGACTAAACAGTTATTTACACAAAATGTATTTATTTGATTCAGATCCTCCTGTAATCTCAAACAGTCTTGATAGTTATGTACAGATATATACAATTTCACGTCATCTGCATATAATAGGATATTCGAATATTTTATGCCACTAACTATATCGTTTATAAATATTATGAATAGGAAAGGCCCTAGTATTGAACCCTGAGGCACCCTTGAAGTAGCTACAAATGTGTCAGACAGTTGATTGTTATATTTTACAAACTGGATTCTGTTATGAAATATGACTCCAATAGTTTAATGAGATCTTCATTAAATGAAAAAGATTTTAGTTTATAGGACAGCACAGCGTCGAAAGCTTTAGCCAGGTCAGTATATACGACGTCAACCTGACCTTTCTTAGACATTTCATTTGCAATAAAATCAGCAAAAATCCTGAGATTAGTTACGGTAGATTTTCGTTTTACAAAACCATGTTGTTGCTGTAGGAGTACTGAATCAATATGGTTATAAATTCTGGTATGTAACACCCTTCCAATATTTTAGAAACTGCTAATAATATAGAAATGGACCTGTAATTTTTTATCAGTTTCGTGTTACCACTCTGTATATGTATAGGCACAATTCGAGTCACTTTCAAGCGGTCAGGAAAACATCTACATTTTAATACAACATTAAATAAAGCAGTTAAAGGTGACTTCATTAAACGACTTGATTGAATCATAATCCCTAAAAGCATAGAAAATTGTCATTACTAATCAATCTCTCAAAAGCTCGCTTTTACAGACTATCACTATCTGTTTTTCTCCTATAATATGCCAAGAAGTTTTAACTGAATCCCCTATAGATTTTTTTGTAGCATTATTAAAAACAATTTGCCAGTAAAAACTGATTCATTTTTTCTATTTTGACGTTGACAATCCGTAAGTAAGCAATACTGAGCAGCATCAGTCGTCATTTGGACGGCAGTCCACCAATGCGTGCATTTAATATGCTACGTGCGGAATAGGTATTCATTTGTGTGTGATTATGCATCATCAAAATAATGTATTCATATTTCCGAAAACGGCGGGCGGGCGCGCCTCGTCCATTCGTTACACGTTCAATATATTCATTCGAATTTAGAATAAATTGGTTTTGTCTGCACAAAGGATACAAAGCGTAAACTGTTTGATTGGCATAGTTATATTGTCGGACATCTCCCTCTGGCCAGGTTGTTTTTAGCGTTGGGCTTTACACTCCCGGTCTCGCCGGCAAAACAATCGGACCATTGTTCGAAATCCCTGCGGTGCGAAGCTCTGCGAAAGGTACACTTTACCAATGTCTAGATTACATTTAGTTGGATAACATTTAATTACCCTAGTAATTCAATCTATTTTCGTAAGTCGGTGTTTAGGAAAGAACGCCGAACAATGGTTGAGTTGTGATTTTGTAATTAATCCGCTGCCACGGAGTTGCAATAAAGACTAGACAAATTTCCGGGCATAGGTGGACTAAATATAAGTTAGACTGTGTTGTCTTCATGATTTTAAGCTCTAAAGAAGAAAAGTTGAAACCCGTACATCAATGCCAATGTCGCATATGTTCGAATCGATACCATAAGAAATATTTATTTATTTTTATGCCGATACCACAGTATAGGGAGACCAGTAGAATCACTTGGACCGAAATAATAAGTCGCGCATAGCAGCTCGCGCATCGATTTCAGGCTGCAGAGACCTCAGTTTGCATCCAACTCTGGGAGTGCAAACGTCGGTTATACAGAGCCGTATTAAAGTAACATCTAGTTTCTTTAAATTTCCTAAAGACATAAATAAGTAATGTATAATATATAAAAACCGTAAATTATATTTTACGGCTATTGCTTTACTTATTAACTTATTTCTTAAGTATAATATTGTAATATAAAAATAAGTCAAGTTTAAAATATACATATTTATATTTTTGACAAATACAAATTTTTATTTTAGATCAAATTTCAGTGGCTTCTAATAGAGAAGATTTATTAGAAAATCTGATCAGAATTAGTCATACAAACTATGTCAAATAGTCACTATAATGAAAGTAAGTCTCAAATCAAAATAACATGTAAATATTTAGGTACTATTTTTTTTCCAAATTTACATTTTACTGCACTCTCTCTTTATCTCCAATTTAATATTTTTCAGTTAAAAAACGTTATCATATGAGTGAAGAAAATGGAGTATCATCTTAAAATTGTCAGGTTGTCAAGTTGTAGAATAGAGCAATAAAGTCCCACCTGAAAGCACATTCATTTGCAAGGCTCTCAAGGGGTGTATTTTAGCCTTAAATTAAAAATAAATTTAAAAAACTTTATCATATGAGTGAAGAAAATGGAATATTATCTTAAAATTGTCAGGGTAGTTGTAGAATAGGGCAATAAAATCCCACCTGGAGGCATATTCATTTGCAAGGCACTCAAGGGGTGTATGTTAGCCTTAAATTAAAAATAAATTTAAAAAACGTTATCGTGGGAATGAAGAAAAAGGAATATCATCTTAAAATTATCAGGGTAGTTGTAGAATAAAGTAATAAAATCCCACCTGGAAGCACATTCATTTGCAAGGCTCTCAAGGGGTGTATTTTCGCCTTAAATTAAAAATAAATTTAATTTAATTTCATATGAGTGAAGAAAATGGAATATTATCTTAAAATTGTCAGGGTAGTTGTAGAATAAGGCAATAAAATCCCACCTGGAAGTATATTCATTTGCAAGGCTCTCAAGGTTAGCCTTAAATTAAAAATAAATTTAAAAAACGTTATCGTGTGAATTAAGAAAATGGAGTATCATCTTAAAATTGTCAGGGTAGTTGTAGAATAAAGCAATAAAATCCCATCTGGAAGCACATTCATTTGCAAGGCTCTCAAGTGGTGTATTAATTTAAATGTTTGTGTTATATTATATTTTAACATGTTTTTTTCTTTTTTGTTGACAATTCCGATACAAATGTATATATTTGTCTTAAGGAATAAAGATATTATTATTATTATTATTATTATTATTATTATTATTATTATGTATTTTAGTCTTAAATTAAAAGTAAATTGAAAAAACGTTATCATATGAGCGACGAAAATGAAGCATCATCTTAAAATTGTCAGGGTAGTTGTAGAATAGAGAATAAAGTCCCACCTGGAAGCACATTCATTTGCAAAGCTCCAAAGGGACGAATTTTGACTTGAAATTAAAAATAAATTTAAGTAAACATAATTTTTGTGTTCTAAAAATTACTTATCTTCTGGCTTACGTAGATCATTTAAGACAAAAAAAATCATAATAAATTATTTTTCCACTAAACTTCAAACGTCAAAATTTAAATTAAAACAAATTCCCCGAAAAAATGTAATTATCAATAATAACAAAAAAGTAAGTAAATAAATAAAAATGTTTTGTGGTGCAATATATATTTTAAACTCTTTTTTCTAAGAGTCCAAATAAATCGATAAATTTTCACAGTGTATGTTAGTAGCAGTAAATCATAGTATATAATACATGTTGAATTACCTATTCATAACTGTGTAATTATTACATAATGTGGATAGATATAACGTGTATGTGTAATAAATAACTACGCCTTGCGCACAAATAAAAAATTCTTATTCCGGCCCTGATCACCGATTCTGTAAATTCCATCGGATGCGCTATCGCACTCACATTTCAAGGTCACGGCAGAAAACTGAAGGTAGTTCAAAGTGCCGACAACGGAGTGAATTTGCTGGTCTACCTATGCTGTGCCGATACTATGGAGCGACATTAGGCCTGTCGATTCCGGGATTAGAAATTTATAATCTCGGGATTGATTGCTATAGACAATGTCGATATATTAAAAATTAATATTATTTTAAGTTTTCTTTACTTAAATAGAACAGACTGGAAAATGTAAAAAAACGGTATATTATAATTAATATGAATAATCATATAATAAGATTTTTTTTTCATATTTTGGAAAAAATATATAAGAAAAACTAATTAATTCAGTACATTCAAATTTAAACGCGAACAAATTTTAGTGGTCTACGTTCCAACAGTGAAGAAAACCCTTTCCGATTTTACAGTTGTAAGTGAAAATAAAGAATCGTAGGATACACCATTTTTATATAATTCCGTTTCTTTGGTTAAAGTAGAAAATAACGAAACTATCTTATTTGCACCTAAGCTGAAATGGCTACGTAGACTCTTTCAGACCTTGTTCTGTACTGAACAAAGCCGTATAAAGAATATCACTATTAAACTGTAAAACAGTTATTATTTTGTAAAAATGTTGAATTTTTTAGACTTGGTCATTAAATTAAATACAGGGTGAACCTTAAATAAGTACAAATATTTTAACCAGTAGTATAGTTCACTGTGTAGAACACATAATTAATAGTAAATCAGAAATAAAAAAGTGAAATTTTAAATAAATTTTATAATTTTTCTGTAGAAAACTTGTTGAGGACCGCTGACTTTCATACATTTATGAGTCATAGCACTGCAGATTGAACGTGTGGTTCACAGTGTTGCCAGTGTTACACAAATGTCTTTGCTTTTCTTGATATTAAACGCATACGTCAAGCTGCTATTTTGTTATGCGAAGTCACTTTATGGTTCTGGATTCGAAATAAATGGTTAATACTGACTCATTTGGGGTTATGTGGCAAAAATTAAATTTAATATGCTGTGTGAAAATCATAGTTTTTCGTTATTCTTCATAAAATAACTTATGATGATTCTTTTTTTTTTTGAGATGTTTTATATAATTGTTCTATTTCTAAGTCAAAAATAAAAAAAATGCCATTGGGTATTAATGGTACACTTTATGTAAAGTGAATGTTTTTTTGGCATCCAAGATAAAAGGATAGGCCAATATACTGAAAAACGTATTTCATTAAATGGAACACACTGTATATTTTTCACTCTATTGAATAGAACGCCTGCTTATGATTGATATAATAATATAAGGTTTGATGGGATATTAACAGATATATGACCAACAATTGTACCTTATGTATGAGGTAATCATACAATAGCCAACTTAGTCTTTATGTAATCGTTATGCATATAGCATGTCAGTGGCTGTTCATACACATAATAGTAGGTAGGGGAGAAAGATAAGGTAATACTTCGTGGTGAATTTGTTCTTTTATAAAAAAATATATAACAAACCCATTTACTTTTTAAATGTAAAATCTATTCTTCAATCTTTTAAAGCTTTTGCATGTTACTTATCAGCTGCATTTGCAAATGCATCTATCTGTTACGTAACTGCATTTTCTTATTTGCTGTGGTTTTTACTTTCCGCTATAGTATCCATCTGAATTGGTACTTTCAAGGTTGTGCCTCAAGAAGTTATTATATTTTGCACGTTACTTTGTCAGATTCATCTGCAATAGCATCGATCTGTTGTAACAGACTACTACCATCAGTGGCGATTAGTCCTACCATGTAGTGCCTAAATACATCTTTATTAAATGTTTGTTCTTTCATTGTTTATGATTTACTAGAACGTTATTTGTTTCTAAGTCTAATATGTTACTACTATTACTGCTCCTAATTTTGTTAAATATTTTGTTGAAAAATTGGTTGTTGTTCATTTGAACTGATTTAAATATATATTGTTAATAAAATTATAAAAAGTAAAATATATTTTGTTTTATTATAACTGTAACACCGTAATTCTGAAAATACTGTATATTAATACGAAAGCTCACTCACCTTTTTAGTTGATGAATTATGTTCCCGTTTTTTTTTGAAATCAGGTATAATTTTTGTATTACCTTTACTTTGACATTCTCTAAAACATACCTGTCTATATTTGAATTGGTTCGAGATGCATTCTTGATGACTGGAAAAACTTCTAGAAAACGTCAAAGTAACGGCATTACAAAAATTGTAATTTCGAAAGTAAACAAGAACATAATTAACAAACTAAAAAGGTAGATGAGCTTCCGTATCAATATTATACAATAAAATTAACATGTTAATGTGTAAAATCTACAACTTTAATGATATAAATAACACTGGAATGAGCAAAAGTTACAGGTAACATTTGTTATATTAACACAGTGTTGTGTTAAAATGTGTAATTATGTTCTTACAGTGATACTTTAAAAATGTATATATACTCGATCCGATGTTGTACCCTAATGAATCAGATTGTTTAATGTAACATCCTTCAGTTAATAAAACCCTCCCTCCCCTTATCGTCCAATTAAATTAGTATTTCGCTCTGCTCTGACTCCCGTAGACCAATATTTGATCGGGGAAATTAAAATATTAATTATTTTTCGTATAACACAAATTCCCGTATAAAATATTCCGTAAGTTGTTTCGTAAGTCGTGATCTGCAGTAAGTGAGGAAGTTTTAGTATGCATCTTTGAAATTTAAACAAAGTTGGAATATTTATAAAGGCAGCAGGCAAAAGCTCCCCAAACACTAATTGGAATAATCCAGTTCCAATTAATTCTGCGGGAAGTTCGACGTTACCTTCTGCGAGATTAACTTCGCCCGAGATATAGCCGTAGTCTCTCAAATTGGGCTGGTAAAATGCAGCAGTACGTCTTGTAAAGGTAATTCGGATTCATGTTTTAATTAAGTAATAACATTATATATTACGACGTGCCACTTGTTGTGGGTCGCGGCGGATTGCTGGTTGTGTACTTCATTAAACGTGCCCTACCGTTGGCAAACCTTGTTCTAGATGTGCCCTACACTACCAACCTGGTAATGTAATCGTTGATGCATAATCATAGTGCATTGATCGGCTCTGTTGTGTGGATTCCTACTACAAGATGTTTTCAACATTGAAACAAAGTACAAAAATCAAAGCAAATGAGCTTCAAATCATAACGCAGTTTTCGAACAAATTGCGGGTTCCGAGGTATAGATGGCGTTTGACGCTGTAAAATGCGGTTGAAATCAAAAAGTAATATTTCACATATTGTTGCGTCCCCATATTGTAATTTATATAATTTTCATTAATTTTATAGATATTAAGTAGGTATTTTTGTATAATTAATATTATAAATATGTGTTGATAATTCTAATCAGAAATTTGTTGTGTCGGCAATTTTATTATCACTTTTTGTACCAAATATTTTTTTCGCGAAAAAATGTTGCAAGCGGCACTTTGAAAACCAATTCGCGATGACGCACATTGCTAGTGAATTTTCATTATAATTCAAGAAACAAGACGGATTAGTTAAAAACCGTTTTACCACCATCTATTGCACCTATAGAGCTGCATTGGTCGTTTTTTATTTCTTTTGTTTAATCGATTTTTATATCATTCACATACAGTCCATTATAATTCGTTAAAATTTCGTATCACATATATTCGTATTTCATTGGGAATTATAGATACATACGTTAACAGTGAATACATGACATCTAGGAGGAATCAAAAAAACTATTGCTGACGGATCTGACCATTGTCATTGCCGAGATACAGGGCGTTTACCGATTATAGATATTTCTTTAACTTGCCATAAAAGGCACCACTGTGTATAATCAAATGATTTTTGGTATACTCGCGTCAAGAATTCAGGCGTCTTACATCACGGTTGACGTTACACATTTGTTTGTATTGTCAACGTAATTTTCGATATTTGGTCACGTTAAAAACAATTAGTGCAATATATAATGCAAACTTTAAGTGTAGTATATAGTTTTATTACTATCAATTGCAGTTTCTTAAATATTTTGATGAAAATATAATGAATTATTCATTTGTTCGTATGACGTAAATCGTTTGAATTCTTGTCGCGAGTACAGAGGTACTATTCCTGCTTCTCTCACTCCACTAACGTCATAAGCGAAATGGAAATATAGGTCTTATAGCATTTTTTATTTTGTTTATTCACAAGACTCTGTATGTAGGATGTTGAAAAATCTATTCACGATTTCGAGTAGAGCAGAAATAGTAGAGTTTATGGTGAATTTGCTTTAGTTGCGCATGTAAGTCTTCATGTTTGATCCAATATATGTCTGTCTGAGGTTTTTTCAAATAAAAACTAGTAAACCTACTTTTATCATCAAATTCACAATTAATTATTATTTTATACATAGTACTACCTTTCCATTTGGGGGGAAAAAATTGACAATAACAATTTTCCAAACATATGAACAGATCCGGGTGAGTGTCTTGAGTGACATTTAAGTCACCAGACATCACTTTTGTTGTTTATTACGTATGGATATAAATTAACAGTCCGGAGCAGCTGATTGAGCGAATTCTAAACACCTACCTACAATTACGTAAGAAATAATCATGATAAAGGTAATAAGACTATCTGTAACAGCTAATATAAAATAAAGATGAAAGTATGTTAAGCATAACGGTGGAAACTTGAGCATTTATTGTAGCGTTTCCTAAAATAATTTTGGTTTTTTTTTCCTCTCTATTTTGATTGCATTGCATTTAGCATACCGCTTTAAATAAATTTATTACATGATTATTGACTAAATTAGACAATTTATAAAAACGCACGTTCGCACTAAAAATTGATAACTATTCCCAATTTGAATATTCAAAGCTTTATTTTCATATAACTTCGATTTTAAATGGCCCCATAAGTAGTAATCAACAGCAGTAATGTCTGGTGACCTTGAAGGCCACTCATAGCTCACCCTCACCTATGTACGTTTTTGGAAAATTGTCGTTCAAAATGTTTTTCTCCCAAATGGAAAAGTAGTCTTATGTATAACATAATAATTAATTGTGAACTTGATGATAAAAGCAGATTTACTAGTTTTTACTCGATGGGCAGATATTTGATCGAACAAACAAACATGAAGACTTACATGCTGAACAGTGAATTCACCATAAACTATTTCTGCTGTACTCAAATGCCTGAACAGATATTTCAAAATCCTAGATATAGGGTGTTGTTGTTGTGAATATAGAAATTAAACACTTTTATGCCACCAGACCTGTATTTCTGTTTCTCTTATAACTTTAATGGTCTAAATGAAGTAAGTAGAATATCCCTGCCAAATTTCATTGGATTATACAGAGTCGTTCGCATTTTATGGCAAGTTAAAGAAATAGCCAATATTGGAAAAACGCCCTGTATCTCGGTAATGACAATGGTTAGATATGTCAACAACAGGTCTTTTATGTATTCACTGTTAACGTATTGCCCAATGAAACATCTGTATGAAAATAGCTCCAAAAAAAAAGGTTTGAATTAAAACGCAAGTGTCTATTATTGATAGTTATTTCAAAATGCATTATCATTTATGTTCGAAACATAACTGTTTTTTGATATGATATTCTGTACACCAAAGGTTCTTAAACTTTTTCTTCACGTGCCACTCATGTGTTCTATTATTCAATCGCGTACCTATCACTAACACTCACTAAATGCGAAAGTTTAGCGTTTAATAATATAGCGGCCTAATTATTAAACAGTATAAAATTATAATCAATACAATACAATTTATTGAACCCCAATTCTTACAATATATGTTACATATATGTTGTTCTCATCTGATTCCGATGAAATCGTGGTGTGCTAGAACCGTGCTACATATGTAATACCGTTTACAAGGGTTACCTGCCCGAACACAATAGAACTAATCTATAAAACAAAAATTTAAACAAATCAAGGATAAAAACGAGCGATTTGATAGAAAATAGACTTTATATAATGTAATAATTTACACAATTTTCTTTAATTAAAATTGTTGCTTTTTTCGAGAACAAATTATAGTTGTTTATACGTCTTATTGAAATTGGAATAATATTTGTTATATATTTTATATGGTGTAGCAACTATTTACTTTAATGGTTCCGCCACTGACTATTAGCTACAAGAAATCGTAGAAAAACTATGGAGTCTAGCTTAAAACCAAGCTGTAGGATATTTTCGTGAAACTTCATTATTAAATGTTGAAGTAAATTGTTTGTGTATTATTTCACATTTATCTAATACATAAGAATATTATATATTTTTGGGCCAGTGAATTTATGTGTGTCTTATATAGAGCTGAAAATGGATGTGGTACAGTAAGGTTCGATGAGTCCTTTGCCTTGTTGCATGTGAATGATTTATAATGTTTTTCATAGTTTCAAATTTATATATACATTTTGCCACATTAATAATATATAATTCCTTTAAACTAACTACTCCTGAATCAAGAAAAAGCAGATCTGTAGGATATCTTTTCGCTTGATTAAGTATAATTTTGAGTATCAATTTTTGAGTAACTTTAACATTATTTAGCTGCCTGTTGTAAGATCCTTCCCAAATAATTATTCCATATGTCAATAAAGATTCAACTAGTGATTTATAAGTCAATTTTAATGTGTGATATGGTAAAATTTTACGTAATGGTCTAGTTTATTTAATAGTTATTTGTGCGATAAATTATCGAATGCTTTTGCCAAATCTAGAAATATTCCTATGACTTTATAATTCCTATTTAAGTGTTCATGTATAATATTTGTTAGATGATATCAAGCTTTCTCAGTACCTGACTTCTGTCTGTCTTGTCAAAAGTTTATCGCCATTTTTGAAAACGGGGGTAATAACTGATAATTTTAGTAATTCTGGAAATCGAGCGTTTTCAAATGACAAGTTTATGACAAGAATTTTAACAATATTGTTTCTAATTAACTTTATAGTTAATAAAAGTTATAGCGCCTTTGTCTTCCAGACATTTTTAATATTGTTATTATTTTCTATTTTCTTTGTTTTTTTTATCTACAATAATTGAATGTTTAATGATGTTTTACTATAGTTTTATCACAAAAATTTTAATATATTTACCCAGAAAGAGATAATAAGTTAAGGAAATTTGTAATGACCCTGAATTAGTTGCTGAACAAGTTTGAATAATAGCCTACAATTTTTCTTGTCACTGTCAACAATGTCTTGTCTTATACAATTTAAAGTAACTAAAATAATAAAAATTCTTTTATTTTCAGGTAAGTGGGACGGATATCCATTTATCTTGCAGCCACGTGTCTTGGTAATTATATTTTTTATATTCATGATATATTTTTTTGTCACCGATGATGTGTAGTATCTACTTTTCTTCATATAATTGTACTTACCTAAAAAGAATTCTTGACAATCAATAATAATTATCGTGCTGCCAAAAGCTTGTACCTGTTTTGAAACACGATTTGTCAAAGAAGCGTTTTCAAAGACTTTCACATAAGCTTGCACACTCGATGATAGACACGCCTAGAAATTTTTGGTGTTGTGCCCTAAATTTTATATAACTTATTGTCTATCAAATAAAAAAATATGCGTAATATAAAAATAGACGCACATTCTGTTAGAATTTCATGATGTACTCTTTATTTTATTGAAACTAAGTTAGCACCTTGTTTACTATATTTTAAAGGTATTTAAGCTAATACAAATCATTTTTTCCACAATTCCTATTAATAGCTAGGTATGCTAAAGACTAATTCCATAGACAAGGTTCCATTAAATAATTATCTAAAATAATTTTTAAAACAATTTTACATACATATATTAATTTTTATTGTCAGATATTTAATTCATTTTAGAGGAGGCCACCTGAAGAAGCAATCCTAAAAATGCATAAATAGATCGGGCTGCATTTTCGTATGCGAATATGAGGTCATTATTTTATCCAACATTTTCTATGAAATTGTTTCTTAGCATACCAAAATATTATATAGTTTCATTAATAGGAATGGGGAAATTGTATGATTTTTTCAAATACGTGCAAAAGAATGAATGTATTATTTTAATCAAAGTCGTGGTTGACAATTTCGTGGAATAAGCCTAAAAAGGGTATTTAAAAATTTAGTCAGGCCGCGCCCCTCAGAAAACGGTCTCCTCTACAGCGAAGACCTGTGACGTCAGACGACGTTCAATTTCCATTTTCAGACAATGCAGTACATACGTTTAGAAGAGTTAATTTCTCATTTGTGATATCATTAAGTGTTATTGTGTTAACTAGACATTGGTATTAAATAAAATTGCAAAATAGACTTGTAAAATGAGCACAGAAAGTGCATCTCACCGGGCAAATGTAATAAGTATTGCATTATGCCATTGAGTAAGAACGCACCATACAGTGCTTAATAAAAAATATTTCATCGTGCCCAAAAATGAAAAGAAAAATATGGTGTAGGGCGATGAATTGCGACGAAAGGAAAACGTTAATAAGCTCTTCAGCATTGCATCATTGTTTGTTGTGAAGACTATTTCTACTATTTACCAGAATGTATACAAGACGTTTAGAAAATCAGTAGTAATGCAAACTTAAATTTTTTTTTTCATTTATTCTATTCAGCGTTTCATTCCCATTCCAAATAACATGTTCTGTATTTGTGATGTAGAATGTTATTTGAGGCATTTATAAAATTTTGCCGTCTGACTTCACTACATTAAATTACCTATTTATTCTGAAAACATAATAAACACAAAAGTAATACATAAAGATCTTTTTAATATTTAAGGAGAAATAAAATCAGTGTTTCTTTAATCTAATTGAGTATTTTGCCAGATTTCTGAAAAAATAAAGATTAATTGAATAAATCTTTGCGCCAGTCAAAGGTTATTTTCTAAACTAAGTTTGCCTAACCAGAAAATATCACTTAGTTTCAAAAATAACCCTTGACTGATCCTTTGACGCAAGGGTTCATTCAATTAATCTTTCTTTTTCAGAAGTGTTGCGAAATATCCAATTAAACTAAAGAAAAACTAGAATTATGTCACAAGTAATTAGCTTCAGAGAATAAAATGAAATCAGTAATAAATAGCAATAAAAAATTAATAAATGTTAGATACCATTATTCATTATTTTTAATTATTATTTTTCAAATTTAAACAAATAGTTTAATGTGAAATTACAAGCGAATTTATATTGTAAATACAGAAATAACTAATGTTTAACAATAACGTAAGTTTACCCTCATCACCACTAATAATTATGGTAATGTTAAAAACGAAAAATAGATATCTGCTTGATTTGACCCCGCATTTTTGCACTAGTGAAATTGGGATTTGCATCAATGAAGTTCATCATTATAAAATTAAATGAATTCCCTCAACGTGACTTTGCACAGCATTACCTACACAGTATTTACACTATCTATAACCAAAAAAATGCCGCAAAAACTCAAAATCACAAGAACCATCTGCATCAGGTCTACGGAAACATAAACCGCGCTGAACGTCGCCTGACGTCACATCCATGAGATTGTGTTTTCGACCACGTGGTTTCGTTTACATTCCATTGCAAAATTATTAATGTTAATATTTTTGTTTATGTGATTATTGCCGCCAGTGATATATTTCAGATCAATATATATAATTTATGCAAATTCTTCATTGTAGGTAAACTGACTTATATTACCTGAAATACCTTTACAATACAGTAAAAAATCTACAAAAATTAATAATAAAAATATGTTGGTAGATATTGTGGGTGTAATACAACGTTGATAGGGGCTTTAGTCTGCAAAGTTGTTTCACTATTATTAGGTAATACCTAAAAAATATTTTTAAATAAACAGTTAACACAAAGTTAACAATTTTGTGCGAATTACGTTCAAACAAAAATTGACCAGGCTTTCTCCTCAGATAAGACTGAAATTCACCTCACGACACAAACCTGAAAGCAAATGTCTTTCGTGGAGTTTATCCTCTAATTTATACGTTTCTATAAGTTGATAAACATCAACAAATTCGAGTTAGGCATTAAGTCGAGCAAAGAAGGTAAAAGCGAGGCGGTACGGGAAGTGTATGCTTAACAAACTCTTATGGGGAAAAGACGAAATGAAGAGAATAAATTAACATAAAGTTTAGATAAACAGTGGCGCGCGGTAAACAGGAAAATTCCTGAGAGCAAAAAGAAAGTGTTAGTTTTTAGAAACCTCAAAATTAATGCCGCAGAATATCCCCACAATTGCAAGATAATAAATTCTCACAGAATGTACCTAAGTATGTAGGTTTAAAATTGCATTCAATTTGTGTGGTACTAAAGTTATAGCTACCTGAAAATACAACATACTTACATCAATATTGTCAGAAATTCTTAAAAAATATATAAATTCCTTAGGCAACTTTCTACATGTTAAATATAGGTATATTTATTATGTTCAACAAATATTGCTACCTACTTGAAAATATTGTTTACATTATATTAATTTTTGTTTAACTAACGCTTCTCTTATGTATATATTGCAAGCAATTTGCATGCTTTAATAACTTCTATATTAAATATGCGGTAACACTTCTAACTCATACCTCATCTTGCCGGTGTTTTATTGCCATGTTCGTATTCTTACATCAACCATGCTTTACATATGACATAGTCTATACCAATACTTCATAAAATTATAAAAATAAATCATGTTTTTCATCTTATTTTATGAGTGCATTAAGATCCTATAAACATAATGTGGTTTAATTATAGGATACTCTGTATTATTACAAAGTATACTTTATTCAATTACATTGTAGTTTGACGCAGAATTAGTTAATTTACATTGTATATAGGTAGACACTTCAGTGTAAAAATATACATAATTGAAATTTACATTAAACAAAATTATTACATCAAATGAATAATTACCTTGATAGTTATGGGCATAAGATAGCCAATAATAGCCAATGTAGTAGTAGTAATATTGTTGTTGTATACATCTGTGTTTCGGTGCTCTCAGAAACTATTAAATAAAAGTGGTAAATGTATCAAAATTAATGGTTCTTTAACGCTACAAAAATAGTATAACTTCTTAGCTGTGATCTAGTGTAAAAAGGCTATCCGTAAGTTTACAACAGAAAATTTTATTATTAAAAGTCAATTCTGATACATAAAAGTGTTTCCACAAAATTCAAACAAGGTTAGCTGATATGAGTGTCAGTAAAAACATATCTACTAATGAACTATACAAAAAACTTACGGAGTATATAGAAAAAAAGTTCACCGAACAAAAGTCAGAAATAGAGGAACTGGTTTTGCCTATTAAAACAAAGTGTCAACAGTTGGAAGAGAGGATAAAATATTTGGAACGAAAAAGTCGGAAAAACAATATAGTCATTTTTGGATTAAAAACTGAAAATAATACAAGCTTATTAAATCAAGTACTAAATAAATTGAACTCTATTCTTAATATAAATATTAATCAAACACATATTAATGATATATACAGGGTTGGGCAAAAAAATGTAATAGTATTAGAGTTCTTATCAAACCTAATAAAAGGAGAGGTTTTTAAAAATATAAAAAATCTAAAAGGTACAGGAATATCTATTGCCAATGATTTGTGTAAGGAGGACCAACAGGACAAACAAATACTGTACCATAATTTGAAAACTGCAAAAAACAACAATTTATCAGCGTATATTAAGAGCAATAAGCTTTATGTAAATAGTAAACAGTACACAGCCGATCAACTAAGAAAAACTCCACTGCAAAGTTCTGAGGAAGTCGAAGAAATATTATCACCAAAATCGGTCAGTGCTCCTACAACTCCAAATATTAGGGAACACCTTTTATCAATATCTCAAGATGATGAAGAAGATAAATACATTGAAACTGATGAAATGCCCATGGTACTAAGTCAAATTGATAACTCACAAACTCAAAAAACAGCTGGAAAGGAACTCCCTGTCTCCACAAATAAGCTAATAAAAATGAAAGAAGGAAAAAACATTTCTGAGAGTGATGCAAGGAATCTAAGGAATAAGCCAAGAAAATAAACAGTTTGTGCGGGGAATATTGTTCATTTGCAATAGTATAAAATACTCTGAATTTGAAATGAGAGTTTGTAGTAGGTAGTAAATATTGTTCACTTCTAAATAGTATAGTATTACTTTGATTAGGTTGTAGCACTTTATTTAATTTGTTATGGTTTGTTAAATTGTTTCTAATTGCTGCTATAGGAAATATTAAAATAATATACCATTAAAATGGACCAATACATAAGAGAATATGACAATGAACCTATTGCGGCAAAAGAAATAAATAATTTAGGGGATTTTAAAGATCATGTAATCAACAATGACTTTAAGATTTTTCATATGAATATACGAAGCGCTAACAAGAATATCGATCAGTTGTGTGCTATGTTAGATAGAATAGATGTACATTTTGATATAATAATATTAACTGAAACATTGCAATTGAGTGATCCTAATATATTTAAAATCAATAAGTACGACATGGTTTATAATGATGGACAGGTAAATAGAAATGATGGGGTGCTAGTATATATTAAGTCCAGCCTAAAATATACAGCCTCTACGGTTAACATTGGAGAAATTAAGGCTTTAAATATCCAAATAGTAGCTCTTAAAACAAAAATCAATATAACAGCTATTTATCGGTCGCCAAGTACATCTCCATATGTTTTTAATTCAGCTTTGCTGGACTACTTAGAGCGTATTTGTAAAGATCATGTCAACATCGTTATAGGAGACATCAATATTAACATTTTAGATGACGAGGAATATATTGAGGAATATAAAAACATATTAAGTTATAATGGGTTTGTATCCTTTATCAATGAATATACAAGGTTGCCTACTAAAACATGTTTGGACCATATTTGGTTAAAAAATAAGTTGATTCCAAGAGATTTAAAAATAAGGTCTTTCATTTTCAGGCATTACATTACAGATCATAGTCCTGTGGGTTTGCTTTTTAATTTGGATGAACAAGAAAAAATTAAAAATGATAATAGGAGTAAAACATACTTAAATTACAAAAATCTAAGATCCGATTTAAGAAATGAAAATTGGGAAGAAATATATAATGAAACAAATCTAGATAAGTTATTTGAATGTTTGATATCAAAGTTAAAATATTATATAAATAAAAATAAGAATACTATAACACTCAAACATAAATTTATTTACAAAAAAAAATGGATAACACCGGACATATTGAAATGTATTAGAGAAAAAGAAAGACTTTATAAATTAACTTTAAATAATCCAGATAATATTGATATCAGGGAGGGATATAAGCATTATAGTAATAAATTAAATAACTCTATAAAAAAAGCCAAAAAAGCATACTTTTGTAAGCAAATTGAAAAAAATAAAAACACATCAACGGCTCTTTGGAACTGCGTAAAAAACATTTGCGGTAATACGAAACAGAAAACGGATGTACAAGAAATTGAATTACCAGACGGGTCACGGGTAACCTGCAAAAGAGAAATTGTTAATCATTTCAATGATCATTATAGTACAATTGGAGAGAAATTAGCTGCGAAAATACCAGATATAGATAACTTTAATGATAATTTAGGATGCTTGGAAAATACAATGTTTATGTACCCAACTGACGAATTAGAGGTATTAGATATAATAATTAATCTAAAAGGAAAGGTAACACCAGGACTAGATCAAATTCAATCAGACACTTTAAAAGAAATTAGACATGAAATCGCACAGCCATTAACTTACCTAATTAATTGCTGTTTGGAAACGGGCTATTTTCCAAAGATTCTAAAGTGTGCTGTGATAAAGCCGTTATACAAAAGTGGCAGTAGGTTGGATGTAGGAAACTATCGCCCGGTTTCTCTTTTGTCAAGTATTTCAAAGATTTTAGAAAAAGTAATAAAAAAAAGACTTTGTAAATTTTTAAACAAATATAAGATACTATCGAATTGTCAGTATGGTTTTAGAGAGGGACGATCGACTGATGATGCGATTCATCAATTAACATCATACATTTATGAGGCATTAGATAAAAAAACTCCTACAATTAGCATATTTCTCGACCTCTCTAAGGCCTTTGACACTGTGTGTCATAAAAGACTGTTAAATAAATTAAATAAATATGGAATTCGTGGTAAATCATATAAAATCCTTGAAAGCTATTTATCACAAAGAGAACAGCTGGTCCAACTGGATGATGTCCGGAGTGATTTGCGGGCGGTTACCGTTGGTGTTCCTCAAGGAACGGTATTGGGACCGCTCCTTTTCACTGTTTACATCAACAGTTTATTAAACCTTAAGACATCTGGCAAAATTATTAGCTTTGCTGACGACACAGCTGTTGTGTATAAGTCATCTTCCTGGTCAAACCTAAAAAGAGAAATAGAAAATGAGTTTCCAAGGATTGTTGAATGGTTACAGTATAACAAGTTGACCTTAAATTATGCAAAAACAATGTACTTACCTTTTGCGTCTTATAGCACAGGTCTTCCTGCTTTGGGTCCTTTGAATGTAGGTCACAATATGCAAATTTTGGAGTCTTCTACGGTAAAATACCTAGGTGTTTATATTGATAGACATATGAGGTGGGAATTACAAATGAAGCAACTTGTAACAAAGATAAGGGGTTTGATACCTACATTTAAATACTTGCGAGACTTTTTAAATGTGCAGCAGTTGAAAATGATGTATTTTTCTTTAGTGCAATCATTGTTATCATATGGTATCTTAGGATGGGGAGGTGTGTATGACTGTTATCTATATGATGTTCATGTTGTACAAAAGTGGGTTTTGAGAGTGATGCATAGGAGAAACAAATTATATTCTAGTAATTCATTGTATGAACAATCTAATATATTGGATTTAAGGCAACTATATTTTCTGAAAATGATGCTTTATTTGAAACGAGGCAAGATTAGTTTGATTCCCTATGAACATCCTCATAATACTCGTCGACCTGTAACTATATTATACCCTCGTTGTGATAAAACAATTGGTCAAAGATGTACTAATTATCTGGTATCTAGATTGTATCTTATTATCCCTAGAGAAATACAAGATATACGCTCTTATAATATTTACAAAAAAAAATTGAAAATATGGATAAACCAACAAGACAGGTTGTTATTTAGTAATATAATTAATCAACGCATATTAACATAGTAAATTGTAAATATGATATATATGATTAATATTGTAATGTTTAATAGCTTTTGTTGTAATTATCAAAAAATTGAACTCTAATCACGATTCTGACTTTTCCCTAGTATGTTTTATTACCTTGGCTGCGACTTTTTTTTTCATGTTGAAACGTAAATTTAAGTATCTTATCTATAAGTTTTATTTATTATATAATTATTATCATGCAAACTGAAGTGCAATTAAGAGCACTGTAGAGCACTGCAAGTATACTTCATGTTATTAATGTTTGATTTTAGTGTAGTAGTGTAGTATATCACGTACAAGTATCTATTGATACTTCTGTGATTAGCTATGTTTATTCCTATGCATACTCGTGTATGATTTGTACCTATTTAAAGATGAATAAACATTATTATTATTATTATTATTATTAATAATCATGGTAAATTTACATAAATCTTTTTTCATCGTAGGTACTGCATGCACGTATGCCAGTTGTTAGCATATCATCAAAGAACATTTCCTTCTTTATAAAATGCGAAGTTATTCACAAAATTGTGACTTATATCGATCACATTTGACCCGTAAATGAGTAAATTATTATTCTGTTGGTATTCTGAATGTGTTTATGACAAGTCTATGATAACCGCAGGTTGCAGTTCACTGAAACTTGTGCTTGGTAATCTTAAATTAGCTTTCGTTGTTATCATAATGAGAACGAAAGTTTATTCCGTGAATTATGTGCCTGTATTATTGTGCACATATTTTCATTGAAGTAATACGGGGTGTTCCTAAAAGTGCTTTTCTTAATAACATATCATATAAAAAAACAATTTGCATTAAGTAATCTCTGATCTAAATCATCATATATTTTCAAGATAAAGGAATCCTATATGAAACTTTTTAGGACCAACGCTGTATAGAGTGCATGTGGCAATTTCAAGGACGTCGGTTAAAAGGTGTTGAAGCTCTATTAGGACTGTAATTAATTAAAAATAATGGAAATAAACTGCCTTCTACAAATCGATATTAAGTAATTCTCCAACAATGGCCAATAAGCATGTTTCTAAGCAGCAGTGAAAATTATTACAAAATTCTCGATTATCCATCCATGTTGGCAAAACTGATTCCATCAGTCTCAATTAGAATATTTCACCTGGAAATAACGCGAACGAACTTGCTACAATATTTTTCGAATGTTTCGTTGCATTTTATGTACAATCCACAATAATAAATGCAACAACATTGATTTTAATGAAATTAATGTTGTTTGTACCTATGCAATCTTCAGTCTCCGTCAATGGCTCATTTCAATTTCTGCCTTTTCTGGAGTTTATTCCAAACAGACAAGACAAATACAGCGGTGCACACCTACATCATGTAAATAACGTAGTTGCTCCAATCTACATCTTAATTGGTTGTCATGTTTATTGCGGAGTTTAAAGTTTCGGTTTACAGCGAAGTTCACGTTTTATGCCATTTTCATGCCACGCCGTCCCGTGCGGCTTAAAATGCCTACAGGTATCAATGACGGAAGTATACAAGGAGTTTTGGAAAATGTTGCTATAAATTCAGGGATATAAACAAGCTAAAGAATATAGAAAATGAAAAATACGACTATTTTTAACATTGGAAGTATTTAAAGTCACACTTTAAATAAATTTTGTGATTTTTCAATAGAAAACTTGTTGAGGATCGCTGACCTACTCCAATATTAAGGCTTTTGTGAGTCATAATATTGTGTAGATTGGATATGTATTGCACAGTGTTACAGCATGTCAAAAGATGATTTAAATACATTTCTAAAAATAATTCTGGCCACCACTCCTCCCTTTGCCATTCCTATATCTCACCAAAAAAAAATACATTTATGTATGTACAAATTAAATTGAAAACGTACAGAGTTATCCAAAATTATCCATTTTTACTATACTCCAAGTCAACCTTTTCACTGTTTAAATAATACGCCATATGTTACTTAACTCCACTGTATTTCACCAAAAATATTAATAAAATACGCGTGACATTTAAAAGAAAAACGCTGCCCGTGAAAATAATAAAACGATTTAAATACGATTTATATGTAGGTGCGGCAACTTTGAAAGCAGATGCGTTAGGCATTGCCTTACCACAAATATTACATGTATTGTTTTCACTTGTACCTTGCCTTATCGCTTAAAAAGAGTATTTTAAAATTAGAAATAATCTTAAATATTTAATTTACGTTAAAGTTAAACTATATTTATTTTAGAGACGATATGGCAATGTCGCCTTCAGCAGATCATATGGTTTATTAGGTTCGTCAGCGCTCTATCTGGTCAGAGGTCGTCAAAATGTGTTTTTTTTTAAATACTTGAAATTTTTAAAAATAAGTTACACTATACTCATTTATATTACGAACTACACCTGCAATTAAAATATTTGTACTTATTCACCCTGTATACACACGCGATTTTAAAATTACTACACCTTGAGTGTATTTTTTTCAATACGTTGGTAGATTCGATGGAACTCCTACAATTCGACGGCAGTCAAAAATTTGTCAGACGATGTACACCCGAACCCGTCTTCTTCAGAAGATGACAATCAGTCATCGTAATACGGTTATAGTGTGGTACTTCGTACCGACATGTCAAGGTTTATATAAATCATAAATTAATTTGTTTATATACCACTGACTGAGTGCTTGGTGACGAATTCTTTCGAAGTTTTTTTTTATTTTCAAAAAGATCGATTTATTGAGCCCCTTATATGCTGGCTTGGAATAAACATTATTTTTTGTGGAAGATTAGTAAATCGATGTCAAGAAACTTGTAATGTTGGAGAATCATAAAATCGTAAATCCTCAGAACTGTCATTAAACTGAGAATACCACAACGTAAATATGCTTTATACAACGGCATGGTTGCAACATGTGCCGCATTCCCCGTATTTTACAAAGTGAATATATCGCCGTTACCCCGAGACAGTTTTACATATTACACAAAATTCATTAAAAAATGAGATGTGGCGGAGATATTTGATGTGTTAAGACACTTGAATGTAAAATATTACCCTCACGTGATACATACCACAACAGCTAAAGTTAAACACAAATATTTTGGTCATTTCAATAAAAAATTAAAAAGAATCAAATATTAAACCATTTTTTATCATCCTACAGTACTTAGGGCTCGATTCAAATGAAGGTTAGGTTAGGGACAAACAACCAATATGTCATGTGTTATCATTTGCGTCGTGATTTTCCTAGCAATTCCACAGCCATTCTCGCAAGAAATTGGATCATTTGAATTACTCAGATACACCGTCAATAACAGAAAAATTACAAGCTGTGCGTATAGAGAAGGATAATATTGATAGAGGGTAAAATTCTACAAAAATTTTTGATTAAATATACACGATATTCTATTTATAAAACCAAGATCTAGCGGTTCGGAGGTAAGCAAATTTGGCAATAAGTTTTCAACAGCCTGTATAAAATTAAATAGTTTTTAAAATATCTGTAGCAGATGATAGGCATCCCCCGATTTATCTTTCAAATATCAATACTTCAGCTTGCACAATGTAAAAAATAGGTAATTTTGAATTAGGCGAAAATCAAACTTTTTTTGATCGAATTGAAAGATTTCGAAGACTATTAGAGACAGATATAAGGCAGCTTGACAATAGTTTCTCTAAAATTACGCGTAGAATCCAAATATGCTAAAATATACTGAGTATTCGAATAAGATCTACAAGAATGGCATTATTTTATTTAAAACTCCAAACCCCAAATTTTCAAAATTGATATCGAATTTGTCTCTGAAATATTCTAACAAACCGTCACCGTAAAACATTCTGTATGTAAGATGTAAGATGCCTACATAGTATAGAAAAGAAGGAAGGAAGGACACATACCTACAAATAACACAATTTTTGAAAAAATTGTTTTCAATTATAACGATACTACTTGTCAGAAAAATCAAGCCACAGAAATCGGAAGCTTTCAAATACTTTTTCGAGGTCTTCACTACCATCTATAGAAAATTCCAGGTTGTACAAAAACTGACGGATAAGATAAACAGAGAACGTCAGCAATTTTTTTAATAGGTTTAAGAAATTTGTACGCTCATCAAAATGTGCTATATATACAAACACTGGGTCCAGGTAGCCATAGTGATAACGACATACCTAAGGAATTATTGGTGCTTTTTTGAGATAAACAGACTGTAATACTGAACTCCGATCGGTACATGGATGAGCAGAAAACTTTTTTTTTACCTGGTGCAACATTATCTTGTGTGTTCAGTCTATGAATACCTTCCATGTTCACTGTCCTGCAAGATTCCAGAAATGAATGTTTTAGATTTCTTCTGGTAGCGCTTTCTCAACTTATGCTTCTTACATTGAGCAATAAATAAGAAACATATGCATATTTCCAGTTAATGTATTTCATTATTAAATAGGTATGATAATAATTACTTCCTACTCTCTGTCTGTCATATGTATGTATTGACTATCTCAGTATACAGGGTGTTGAAAAAAGTCCGGCTCTTCCTACCCAAATATGTGGTAAAGTTTGGTGTAAATGCTCTCTAACGGCCATGGAAAAATGAGCTGGAGCACCATCATGCTGTAACCACATATGTTGCCTCTGATTCAAAGGAATGTCTTCCAAAAACACATACAGTGTGTTCTGCAGAAAGTTGAGGTAAGCAGAGCCTGTTAATCGGTTTGGTAAAACAACAGGACCTAGAAACCTGTCTCCTACAATACCCATCCAAATGTTTAATGAAAAACGTGCCACATAGATGGGTAGGAAGGGCCGGACCTGTTTTATGGCCTCCAAGATCGCCTAATTTGACCCTCTAGATTTCTTTGTTTTGGGATATTTGAAGATATTAGTGTATGGTACTCCTGCAAATAGCCTGGAAGAGCTGCAGCTACGGATTAATCAAAAGTGTCAAGAAATCCAAACCAAGGAGGGTGTTTTCGATAGAGTTCGAATATCGTTGAGACGAAGATGTCGTGCCTGCTTGGAAATGGACGGAGGGCACTTTGAGCTTCTGTAACTTTGTTTTTTGTTTGTTAAAAGCTTCCTTTGTCGGTTTATTCCTAATAAAATAAAATGTTTGAAAAACGAATAGTGGTCCATATCTCCGCAACCGTTACTTTGCGGACCTATGTTTATTAAGGACTTTTCTGCTTATTTTGGTTCATACTATTACATCCTCAAATATTTTACACTCTTTTTTTAACACCATGTATATGAACTCAATTGTTTACTATACAGGATGTCTGGGACATAAGTGCTGATACTAAAGGGGCTTATATATTCCACTAAAAGCAACAAAAAAGCTGTTAAAAAAATTCTAAAATGAATAATTTTTCTACAAATACATTTCAAGAATAAAAATACAACTGCAATAAAATGCAAAACCCTGTTACGAAATTATAAGCTAAGTGATAATTAAGGTTAGTAGAAGCTCCTGTAACGTAATTTGTTCTTTTAATGAAGTAAACAATTGAAGTTTTCCATAAAATCCTTAAAACTGTAACGTACTATTGCAATCTGTCAACTACTACTGTTAAGGTGGCCCAAAATGGTGGAATGTCAAAGTGATTTTAAAGTTGGAATTTTAAAGTCCGTTAAAGTTACTAAAGAGAATTATACATTATTGGATACTAGAAAGTTCAACTTAAGTAGTGTTAGTATTTACATTGCCAAAATGTAGAGGTTTTATATTTAAAATATTTATTAAAAGTGTCTCTTTTTTTGGAATTCTTACATAAACTTCAACAATTAATTTTTCACATAAAAGTTAAAGTAAGAAAAATTAATACAAACCTTTCCCAAGTTCATCTTTTATGTGTATGTACTTTACTGCACTGAAATAAAACGTTAATTGTTTTGTAGAGGAGAAAGGTAAACTTAAAATGATCTATGTCGATTTGCCCATTGTGTTGATTATCGCCATATTTAAAAATAGCGAGATCACGTAAAATACAGTTACCAGTAGTCATAAATAGTTTAGTTATTACCAGATAGCAGCATGTGACAAGGGTTTAAAATCTTAATGTCTTGAAGCTACTCTGCTACTGCACGGTAACGGCGCTCTTAACCTGAAACTATTATGAACCATAGTAGTATTGTAGCTAGTGCGTTTCGTTTTTCTCTAGTGCTTACTTGAGATTTGTGTATGTACATAAACAAAAATGGAACAATTTATAGTAAATGATTTTCTCAAGCAGCATAAGTTCTTTTGAACATTTGTAACTCTCTCACATTTTATTTTGTATTGTGTAATAGTTCTGAATGTAAGTATCATTTGAGACTTTCATAAATATAAAATTAAATATGGCTATCCATATAAAAGTAAGCAAAAATCAGTTATATCAATTTCAATAATACTGGTATTATTTATAAATATTTATTTGTCGGACAACTATGCATAAATTATGTCATTAGTCACACAGCCCCTTTACTGAATAGACTTGTTTATTAACATTCTATGAAAATATGTTCAGAGCAATGCCTTCAAATGCGTCTTTGTCCTAACAAATGTAGCCTCATATACATTCAACTCTCATAGTCATTGTTAAAAAGTAAGTAAATAGGGCCTCAGCGAGAGAGAATTTCCTTGGAAGTGGAATCAAATAGAGACCAATTTAAAGTCCCCAGGTGGAGTTTTTGTTTCGAATTTATTTTCTCTCATCAGTCTCCCTTTCAAAGTAGTAAAGCTTACTTTAAAGGTTTTAATTGCAATTAGGTTTACGGCGAAAAGAGCGGGTTCGAGTTAATTTAAAATTACTCTCCTATTTACTTCATGTAATGGAATAACAATTTTTTGTTCGTTAAGAAAATCTATTCAGCCTTCGACGTAACTACCGGAGCAAGGCGGAGACGGAAAGTATACAGGATGTCCTAAACTTACGTTAGGTGTTGTTTGCTTAATATACAGGATGTTAGTATAACATAGGGTCGGATAGGTTTTGGAGATATTTAAATAAAAAATGTGTTTTTCGCAGTACACAGTTATCACCTTGTATCTATTTTAGTAAAGGTTTTTGAGCCCATCTTGATAAGCAACAATCACTGTCTTCTTTTATTGTCATAATAATTACAAGTCTTACTACTAAATCAATAACATTGTCTAGCCCCTATAATAGTTCTTGTGAATGAAATATTAAGCTGTAGTCTGTTTAGAAATAAAAGAGAGTAATAAAAGCTTATAATGTATGCAAATCGTAAATAAATGTAGTACTGGTGCTTATATTCAATATTTTTATATTATGTATTATCGGTATAGATGAGGTGTAAAACTTTGTGTGATCGAACCGTACTAAATTGTAGCAGGTAGCTAAAATGTAATCCCCGACAATCTGTATTTGTCTATGCCGCTTCAATTTCTCGGTCCATTTCTCTTATAAGTAAACAATATAAGAACAGCATTTCAAAACTAAAGGCTACTTTAAGCATCATAACCGGGTTAAGAGGGTTTTTAGTAATTCAAATAAATTTATTCAATATTATTATCAAAATATTTAGGTGTTTAAATTTTAATGCATAGACTTTTATTCCACACAAAAATATATGTATTTGGAAAATTCAAATTATGGTGAGTAAATGTAGTGTCGTATAAATGTACAATAAAGAAAATAAAAAAGTAGCTATATTAAAATTCATCGTCTGAATATTCTGATGACTGGCATTATCCATGACAATTACAGACCCCGGAGGAATAAGATTCAACATCTGTGTAAAATACTCTTCGAAAACATCTGCGTTCATGTCTTCGTGATAGTCACCTGTATTTTTAGATTCAAATAAAAGTAAACCGCCATCTACAAAACCACTGGCACTACCTATATGTGTCACTATTAATCTTCGCCCTTTACCTGAAGGTGCCCTGAACCCTGTTGAAAGTCCATCCGAAAAAACTTTTTACAATCCCTGTCATTTTGAAACACTTTTCCACGATGTCGTGAACACTGTTGGTAGGATTTTGGTGTTTCAATGCATTAAATACATTTAAAATAATAATCTTCTCATTCTGAGACAGCGCACATCTTTTCACGCGTTTAGCAGGTACGTAATCTGAAAAGTCGACATTTTACCCAAACAATATCATATCCACTGGCACAATAGTCACTAAACACAAGTCGAATTTTACTGTACTGCACTAGCACGTCTTTGTATATTAAGCTCTAAGGCTGGATTGATCTGTCACAATACACTGGCTCCTGTCCCTATGATGTATCCAGTAAAATATACTAATGTACACCCATTAACTGTTAGCATTAGTGCTGCCCGATAATTACCTGAAACGAAATATTACCACGCCCATGGCCGGTTCTTATCTCGGGATTTTATTACTCTCTTTCATTTCCAAACAGACTATAGAGTAATGATTACTATAATTTCTACGATAAAAAATATTTGTATGCCTAAATAAATTGATTACTCTATACTATTTCAAAATATAGTTACATCAGCAATTCTCGAAAAGTTATGAAATCGAACGTATGTTCTATTTCTAAATATTAACTGATATCTGAAGATCAAAATGTTATATTTCTTGATTTTTGAGTAAAATATGCTATTGATTATCCATGAGTACTTCATTGTCATTTTTGGTTTTATTTGAAGAAACTATATTTAATCAATTCCTCAATATTTGATAAGTAGTTACAATTCCGATTTTCCATGTTGTACGATTATTATATTGACGTCTCATAGAGAGAAAGTTTTGCTATTCCATACCCATATTTTATAGGTAATGAATTTTGAAAGGAAAAACTTTCCACTGAAGTCAAATATTCAAATAGTGCATAAAAACTTAAAATGTATTAAGGAAATTGAACCTTTTAAATAAATAAGGGTGTATTTTTGTTTACCAGGATAGACTAGAAATGAAATTGTGAGATTATTTTTCTCCTCGCATATACGCAGACAGCCGTCCCACTTTAGCAAACGACTCTGTTTCTTGTTTCGATAAGCTCTGTAGAGAGAACAAGCCGCAGGAGATTAGGCATCTGAAAGAAATGAACTAGGAAACGTATAAGAGCATCTGATAAATTAGGAATTTAAATTCCAAATTAACTCGTAATGTAAACAATTGTATAAATCTGGAAAACAAAGCCGAGAGGAATCTAAATGAAGAGGAAGGTATTTCGGCGTGAATTATTCCCAGATTATACATCACTGAGACGGCACTTACTTCTCCCATCTACCTTGTTTTATAAAGATAACCATAATAATTAAATCCCCCTCTTTAAGTATAAGGGAAGCAGTTTAAATCCACGGGAGTCTGTTACCTATACATGACAATGACGAGAGGCATTGTTATATCTCCGAGATCCACCGCGTAATCCCACACACATATATCTTGAATTGTGAGTCGAGTTGATCCCTCAGACTCCTACTTGTAACTCTGCATAAACTGACTATTTCAAATTAGACTGATGTCACTCCTCTCTTCTGGGCAAAATATTATCTTATGCGGGTTTATGTGCCGCAAACGCAGATCGTGCGATTAATTCCTCGTAGTCGGCTGGAAGTGGGTCGCGTTATCGCTTTCGGTTTCTTTGGGAGGGCCAGATGTGTTCCGTAACGAAGGATCAAGGTATTATTTTTTATGCCACCAATAAAACTCCCATTTGCTAATTGAATTCGAATTGCCTCTCCCATTGCTTGCAAAGTTAGTACTTTTCCCCTATTTGTCCAAATAATTAATAATACCGATGCAAGAAAATTTTCTTGAAACTAACTAATCAGTAATTTTTTTTCGTAACAAAAATTCAGATTTATTAATGTTATCTACGAAGCCACATTGACCCAACGAGGTATTTTTAATTGTAGAATTAGTCATTCTTCGGAACTAGAAAACCCCCATCTGCCAAGAGAAATACATTTTCTTCTCTATCAATATTTGGTGTGGAATTCTCTCCAATAATATTGTGGGGCCGTTCGTACTACCACGTCCACTTAACGGAGAAAATTATTTAAATTTTCTAAATAACGACACCACTGCTTCTTGAAGATATCCCGTTAAATTTACGGCAGAGCTTCTGATTTTTGCATGATGGTGCACCACAAGTAAGGGAATAATATAAATACATTATTAATAGTCAAGAACAACTGTGGGAAAAAATCCAGAACTGGTTAATATTATCAAACATCATTATTTTATTCAACGTCAGACAAAATTTAAATAAGATGCTAAGAAAGCGCACTGAATTCGTTGGTAGTCACTTCGAGAATCTTTTATGATTAATAATGTGTTAAGATATACATAATAAAATTTTCAGTTGTTGTAGTGTCTAATTTAATTCCCGCCGAATCTCAAAAACTTAAATCGTCTGTTTCTCAAAAACTGTTGAGTTTATCGATTTATAACAGGTATGCCTTTGCTATTTAGAATTGACGGTAGTTCAGTAACTTATTAAAAAACTCAAAAGTGTAAAATGCAAAAAGTTAGACATATTTTTACATCGACAGTACAGTATAACTGGCGCCACTTCAATAGGCATAAGACTGCAAATTTTCAAAACAATCGGATACGTTCTTAAAATATAGCAAAAAATCGAAAACATTTTTTCAATTTTAACACCCTGTAGAATGAAAAGGAGTAACAATTGAATAAGGCATGTTGGGCTTAATCGCTTTATTTCGACATTAACAATCTCCCCTTAAGCTATGTACCATTATTAATGATTCACTCCGTATAATTGAAATTCAGTCCAGATCTAATTCTTTCTGATTTTATTTCATCCAAGGTTCTTAAAAATAATAGTATATTTTATCTATTTCAATTTTTTTTTAATTATAGTTACCTTTATTGCCATTTTTTTGTGCTTCCCAGACTACTAATCTGCAATTATTGTATTTTTTAATCAAGTAAATAGTAATCTTATAATTAGTTTTGTTAACTGCACTATAACTTTTATCTATATCGTCACAGCCAGTAGCCCAAGTCAGATGTATGACGTTTATTAAAATTGTATGGTGTTTATTACCTTTTTAAACCAACTGCAACTGTTTGAATCTTAACTGAATGGCAGAGAGCATAACTGCAAAGCACAATAATTTTTTAACAGAGTAAACCCCCAACGTTACTTCAGTGAAACGGAAATGGTCGAATATGTCATCGCTATATTTAATTTAGTTTTAAGTTTATCTCTTACCAGAAGGAATATTAGTATGGTAGTAAAATTTGGTTTCATGATGAGATGAGAATTGGCAACAATGCATGTCGCAGCTCTCAATTGTATGTTGACTATTGCGCGTGCTCGTTTGACATAAAAGCCTATCAAATTACGTGTCATCAAAAATTATGGAAAAAATGCGAAGAAAGTTCAGTTTGTAGACGGAATTTGGGAAAATACATTTTTATATGTGTTTCTAATATTTAGGTGGACGCCATTACTTGGCAAAAATCATTTAACACAACCTCTATCACATTAATGTAATCTTGTCAATGCCCCGTACGTTCTCGTCGCCTTATCATACATACATCTGGTATCGCGAAAACGCACGCGAACTTAAGGAATTTTGTCTATTAGACCCACCTCCGATATTTCGCTGCTGCAATATTTCCATTCCATTAATACTCTCCTTTTCTGCATATTTGAAATTTGGATACTTGACCATAACGACCGACACACGAAACAATCCGAAATAAACTGAAGATTTCACTGTTTTTCCACATACCCTCCATATGTGTGATCTAATCACCCACTTTGCAGGAAATAAATCCGGGACTTAATTAATAATAAATATCCTGAAGTTTTAAACAATATCATTATGTATGTGGTCCTGATGTGGCAACGCTGTTTCGTTTCATCGCTCAAACGTCCTCAGAAAATTTGTTGCGTACCAGGAGCACCGTGTCATGGGTTCGCTTGCTTCTCTTTTATAAGGTCGAGTAAAAATTTGTTTGTATGATTTCACACAAATAAGTTAAATTAAGTAAAATGATGTTTGAAGCTATCGATTGCTGTATGTAGGTATACAGGGTGATTCAGAACTTATCTAAAAGAATTTGGGAATAGATGCGTTATGAAAAACGGATTCAATATTGCAAAAAATGTAGTTTCTAGACAGGCGATTCCGAATATTGAAATCCGATTACTTTTTGTAGGAACTAAAGTTTTTGTGACGCCAGTCTTTACATTAATTTTTCTAGTGTCAAAAATGGTTTACGTGTATAGTAACAATTTATGGACATCGTTTGAATTTATGACGCTGTGAAAAAGCTTTAGCAGAACGATTTCCCGGTAAGCATGTGCCAAATGCAGCTACTTTTACCGCGGTGTGCAGAGAGTGCAAATGTAGTGCTAGGCGAGGGAAATTTGAAACCGAATTGTGGCGTACACGAGGCTCAATTATATGGCGTGTCCAAGTGTTAATATCACAAATCATTCGTGCAAAAACAATATATTTTTTATTAATACATGTTTAAATTTGGTAAGCATATGAACATATTAGATTAGTATTTCCAAGAAAAATGTTATACTCCAGCATGATACTGTAATTTTTGTTACAATCGAGGCCGATTTCTACCTAGTTCTTATTCGCTTATGAATACCTTCTATTATTAGCTTGATTTATTATAACATAATTGTTGTATCACAACACTTTATTTCAATTGTTTTGACTTTCAGGATAACTTATAGGTCATTAGGTATTTAATCATATTTTCGACGAATCGCCGGTTCCACATTTGCCAAAGCAGTTAACTCCGATATCCATTTGTCGCGATGAAATAAATTGGCCGTAGACAAATAATCCTCCGGTTATTATCCTTGTACATATCAATAATATTATTCCTGGTCTTAATCTAGCTGTCAACGGGGCAGTTTCAGTTAATATAGGCTATTTTCACACTGTTGTGCTAGCACATGATTAGAACATATAAGCGCGATTAGTCATTTCGTACTTTAGGTAAGTCCGACTAACTGAATTTCATATTTCTTAGGCAGTGATTAAGTCCTTGCTGTGTCTAGCAACGCGTGATAAATACTGTTGGCAGACCTGCAGGATGTGACGCGTTGTAAGTTTCCGGTAAATAAAAAGAAGGTATGCTTACCTTCGCACGTAGGTATTTGAACAATTTAAAATACTTAATTGTCTTGTCAGTTGCTTCAATCCGATTCAAGGCGTACTATACTTTTACTTTTTTGCTATTTTACAAAGCATGTAAATAAATAAGTAACTATCAAAAACTAAAATGGTTCTTTTAACGTACAGTATGTTAACAGTGAGTAAAATAATAAACTTTTTTATTTTACATTTTACGTAAAAATAAGAGGACTTGTAAAAATTGTACTTGTATTTAATGTGAGATTGTCATGGAGAAAGTTAATATTTTATGTACAGGGAAGCTACAAACATTTGATTGCGAGCAAAAAATTGACTGTGGACTGCGGCTTCGTAGTACATTGTCGTCGATGTTATTAGCTTTGTTCGCGGTAGCAATCCCGAACTAATTCAGACATTAGATTCATGCGCAGTTTGAAGTTGGGTGTTCGCGGTGCACCTAGTGCACGTTCGGAATTATAAATCCTGCATTCCCGGAACCCAGATTTATAAATTTGAACGTGTTCTGAATCCGTCCCATACATCCCCGGACCTGATACAAAATTTTTAATCCCACGCATGCTTATTTTACTATTTTAGTACCTAGTTGTTGCATGAACTGGATCTAGATGTCTTACATATTCGGACTACTTTCAAAAATATTTATATGTAGAAGCATTATATTAATCTATTAAAATGATTTCATATAAATGACCCAACATCATTAAATGCCTCTATACAGGGTGATCCCGAATAATATGCAAAAAAAATTGAGGGTAGATTGTACGACTGATTTTAATAGGGACCCTGCTTATAACATTTTTTAATATGAGCCCCTTTTAAGGACTTACGACTCCTTAATAGTGGATTATAAATTTAGAGTTTTATTAACAATCTTCCAAACACTTTGAAATTAAGAACTAAATTTTGGAAAGGTATTTAGGCTGAAACTTCATCCGGCCGAGTATTTTTTATTCTGTTCGTCCCGTCATCAGGCGTTGAAATAAAGTACCCCATGTATATTATTCATTACATTTTTTGAGGTTAACTTATTGATTGAAAAAAAATCTTATTGAATGCCTGTTGAATTAAGAATGAAATGAGAAAATTAAGTTTATGACCCTACACGCACATTGCTTCCTTTCCAATATATAATTTACATATCGATATCTAGTAGGTTTAAATCATTTTGCATTATCGTCTCTGAATCACATTTGTCAAAGAGAAAAAAGTTTAGCACAATTTTAGGGGTGAGTTGCCTCCAAATAAACACCTTGTAGTGCTTCAATTAACTTTAGCTCATGTTCAAAAACGATCAGTAATAAACCTAAATCATGTACCAAATTTGGTTTTTCTACGGTAAAGTATCGTATAGATATTTTTTTTTTCGTAATTTAAAGCCCCACTTTGGGGACTAATCACTCCTCAGGAGTGTAACTTTGTATTTGGTAAGTTCAGTTAAATTACAATATTTTTGACACCTCTACATGCACCGCCTGCTATGTGTCGGTTTTTATGACTATATAATTTATTAAATAATTTAACATCTTGTCATGATAATAAGATATCGAATCTAATACAACAAATAGTTATGACTACCCCACTATAACTTCTATTACAAAATATATTTTATTAAAAAAGGAAACAATACAAAAAGAAAATAGCAGATAATATTGTTAATTTAAATTTGAAATTGTGATCACTCCACTCCGAACTGAACACAGAATAGATTTGAGAAACGTTCGCGGATTAGTAGAAATTCAGAACATATTCAGAATATCGCATGCGCATTTGATATGTGCGGTATAAATTCAGTATTAATTCAGTATATATTCGGAATCACTACTGCGAACAAAGCTATCATTCAAAGGTGGTACATTATCTGTTTGACAAGACAAACTTATCATGTATGTTTCTAACGATCCTCATTTAAAATGACACAAATAATCATCAAATCTAAAAATGATTTTTTGTGTAATATGGACTATTATTAGTCATCCTGAACTTTATATAGCATATTTCTCAGTAGATATATAAATATCTGGTACCCCTTTTTGATAGTATTCTTAAAGTTTTAGAAATGCTAATATCATCAATAAACTTACTTTCCTTCTACGATTCCTTACTTAATTTTACTTACCGGTAGGTACAGATAATGCTCTTATCAAGTAAGAACAATTTTATTATGAAGTGTGTTTTATCTGGGAAACTATTAAGTACTTTCAAATTTCAATAATTAATCATTCAATATTTTTGTGCGGAAAAGTACCTATATGGAATCCCAAGTAGCAATCTAAATGCGGCTTAGTCTTGCTCTTGTTTTATAAATGTTTTATGAAGGTTGTATGTAAATTACTTAGTTTTAAAGTAGGTTTATCTATCCCAAATATATTTCTAGAGTGAAATAATTTATCGAATAGCCTTGTAATATATAATAAAACTTGATAATACAACTTTTTAGGCTTTCTGTGACTTTAGTTTTGTAGAAAGTTTATTTTTACCGTCAGATGAGCTTAATAAAACAATTTGGTTTTAAGACAGCATTCGAATGAAAATTTGATCTAATCAAGCGACTATAAAATCATAAACCCTTTAAATGGTTTAAAAATTATTTAATAAAATATTCTAGTAAACTTCCTGTATACTTTAAAACTTTCTTATCTTAAGAAAATATATCCTTGTGAAAGTATTCCACAAAACAATAAATTTTGTATTAAATATACTATAAATCTTATTAGCTTTCAATATACTTCAATAAAGTTGAAATATCTTTAGAGAATTTGGCTGATGGCATATCATAACCTACGATGTATAAGTATTATAAATAAATGATGACCAATAATTTTACCACACTCCAACAACTTTTTTAAGACCGCCCCAAGAAATTATTACTTGGAATATTAGAGAAAGGCATCAGGGTTTTAGAACATGCATTGAAAATACTTTTGCTCATACTTATGAACCACTGGAAATATTAATTAAAATAGATATAGATGGGCATTTAAGACTATAAAAAGTGTATGTATTGAAGTTATACCCAGCAAAATGTAAGCACAATGGAAAAACACTCACATGCAAAAACAAATAGGATAGAAATTTAGGCGGGAATCATCATTCATCATTCATAAGACCCCAATAAAGCTGAACGGTCTTATGAAGGTTCTGGGTTAAAAAGTTTAAAGTTAACTAGGATTATATGATTTTAATTACAAATTGGTATGTACCTATATGCGGACATTTAGTTTTATCTAGGATTATAAGAATTTACCTAAGTTTAAGTTAATTTATCTAGGCCGACAAGATCGACTAATTATATTTATGAAAATATTAATGATTTACCTATTACTTTCATTAGAGTTGAACATTTTGATAAGTTCTTAATGAAAATAAACTAGTTTTATCGCCAAAGAGGCCATTTTAATATCGTCTCCATTTTTGATGAAGCGTCGTCCATTTTTAATGATTAAAATAAAAACTATTAAATACATTTATTTCACTATTTTCTGTATAAGAATCTTTATTATATATGCAGATTATATTAACGAGGTTTTATAACAATTATAAAGTGAGGTATTAAAATTTTAGAGCTAGTTTGATACGTTTCATCAATAACACTGTTTGTCGTTTGAAAATGTTTCGTCGACATTATTTAAATAGCTCTTTGCAAAGGTATTGATAACAAAACAATTTTATTGACATGATACTTTGTAGTATATGTCTTCTCGTAAGGGTGTAAAATATTTTTGTGTTATTGCAAACAACAATATATTCTTGGAATAATATGTATTCTAGATTAAACAGTTTCATCGCTAATTATTTCAATTTTTGTTTAGGTGGTGGTGATTCCAGTTATTTATTTTATAGATTGGATAAAATATAGAATGACTTAATTTATCTCCTTAGGATAGTTTCACTTTCGGCGTTCATGAGTTCAGTTTCATAAATCAGCCTATTTTCCTGTTAACCTGCTATAAAACCGTTCATGTTTAATTGAACATAATTTCGCAATTTCTATAATTTCTGAGAATTTGCCGAGGAAATACATTTGTCAAAGATGTAGCCGGGCGTGCGGTTCAAATGTTATATAATTAATCATATTTCAGGTTGCTTGTTTTGGCACAAACGCAGATAGAAATAATTTGCGGATAAATTAGGCAGAACTAGGTATTATACCTGCACATATCTAGTTGAATAATGGTAGTTACAAATAGGTCAAAGAGCAAGATACATAGGACTTTCTTTCCTCATAATATTAATTTACTTAAATATGTAATATACCAGTTTCGTGTACTTTATTTTGTATGTTTGAGAGTATAATAATCAGTATATATTTCTGTAAAATCTAAATAGTTAATAATTTAAAAAATGTCATAACATAAACTCAAATCTCCTATCTCGCCTATCTCCTTGTAATTTTGAATGCCGTCATAATTTACCATTGTAAATAACTTTTTGAAGTAACATTTTGCTGTATTTTGAGCGGAAAAGGCTCTTTATCTGAAACCAAAACTGTTTCTACTCGATGCACTGAATATTTCAAATAGGATTATTACTCCTCAGCGGTTACTTCTAACGACATTAGCAAGGTATACATTTTTCAGATAAAAAAGGTAGGAGAATCAACTGTTTCACTGGTCACATGGATACACTAAGCCGCAAAAAATTCTGTCATATAAAAGTAGCATAATGTGACATAAGTGGCGCCCTCTACTAATGACATCAAAATTAGAATTAAATTTGAATATCTCACTCCCAAAAACCCCCGATCGCTAACATGCACCTATGCAAATATTTGGATTTTTTAAAAAGTTATTTTCAAAAAATAATTTTGACTTTGACACCTTTTATCTTTTTAACCATCAACTTTTGACTAACGTAAATTTGGCAACATTGCATTGTTTTGTTGTTAGAGATCTACTTTTGTTTTACATACATTTTACAAATAATATATTAAATCAGAAGATTTGTTTGTGCCCTATATGTAATAATTAAGAAGCAGTTGCAAATTATTATATACGTGTTGTATAAGTACATATACTCGTACGTTCATTTATATTTATATAATAATTAACAATTTATTTTGGATTGTGCAGCTTTTATAGCCTGAATATGTGACAATTAAGCAGTGTAACAGAACTAGTTGCTGTAAACAAAGGCATTTGAAAAATTAAGAGACGTCAATATTTTAGTTTACAGAATTATTTATTATAATGCAATTCCAATCAAAAAATTACAAAGATTTTTTTGTAGAACGAACAGTGTTAGCTATTAGCTTTCGCGATACCACCACTGCTATTAAGGAATCACATTTGTCTGAGGTGCAGTGTTGACCGTAGGAGTCTTAATCCCGACAATAAAAATATTGTATGTGATATGGGCAGACCTAGTGTTTTGATGGAGGTCTATCCCCAGAGAGCCAGGCTTAAGAATAGCAAGAGCAAGTCAAAGATTATTAGTTAACTCGTATTATGTGGCGACCAATTATCCAAGAATGGTGGCGGGCAGTGAAGGATTATTTTCTCTTAGAAATACCTTTAGAATTTTAAAAAATATTAATTCGAATTTCTAAGAAACTGTTCAGTGGTATCGAAATTTTGAGGCTCCTAATGGCAGTTAATATTCCTCATCTTCGCCAGTAGATTGGCATATTTGTATTTCTATTTACCAATTTAGTTAAGTTTCTAGTTAGATAAATCTGTGACCTGTTCCTTTCGATAAAAAGATGGATCACTTTGTTAACAAAAGAATGACAACATAAAATAGCTGCGTATTTATGTAACAAGTTGGGAAAGAGTGTGTTTTAAGTACGGAACGCAGAATTGTCACAATGGCAATTTTTAATGTCTGAATTCAGACCTTAAGGTTTGAATTTAAATTTTAATGTCTAAATTAAGAGTTTAATGTCTGAATTCTCTGATCTTATGAATTTATGGAGTTTTTTGGTATCGAAATCGCCGATGACGATTGTTTTCTGCTTGTTCAATGTTGATTTGGCTTGGAGGTTATATCTCTGGACTCGGGTACACGTTTTTCTTTATATTTCTTTTAAAAAAATTTCAACTCAAAAACATTCTGGTCAGGTGATTTCCGGGCTGGTTGCCACGTCATCGAAACTGGTTTCAGAGTCACTTCTGAAGAAGAGATATGTCTCTCGAAACGTCAAGAGTTGTAAACCGACGACGTGGCAACCAGCCGGAAATCACCTGACCATTAACGACAGCCACGGAAGCCTACAAACTAAATCAAAAACATTCTGGCCTACCTACCATATTATTTTATAAAATCAACAACCTTTTTCGTTTTTGTCCTCGTTACTACGCTACGTTCACGGTATGTCGATGAGAGTTTTAATTCACTTCACACTTAAATTCGCTTTACTTGCACAATAGATTTTACAATATTTTTAATTTTTATGTTTTGATATCTGTCTATTAAATTTATTACTTACTTACTTACTTATTAAATTTTACAATTAAATGCTTATTATTTTGTCCACATAATTTATTATATTATTTTACAATTTTACTATCATGTTAAATCTGTTTATTCAGATTCCTCAATTTTATTTTTCCTTCATGATATCTGTCAGTTTCATGCATTCAAAAATTATTCTCGCGTACATTGAATTTATAATAATAATAATAATATCTCTACCCCTCATTCTAATCACAGGGACTAGCCCAGAAGTCGGAGACTTGTGCGGGAGAGGGGGCGGCATATAATTATTAAGCAGGCTGCATTTGCGCCCAGGAACGACTTAAGTTGGTAGGCCCTAACCACTATTCAGTGCAGGAATAAAGGAAACCTGGAAAACCTCATTAATTAGGGGGGTAGTCAAATATCAACCGGTATCAATCTCTCACATTGACCCAAGCCAACACTTTTCCACCCTACCATACCCGCAGAGAGGGTGCCAATCCTCTCCACGAATATAGGTTATATACTGTCTACCGGCAGCTGGACGCGAACCAACACCGATCTAGTCACCTCGATTCAAGTACTGACGCCTTAAACCGCGCGACCACTGACCGACCTAAATTAACTACTAAATATTTTAGTAGGTATTCTAAATATACTAAACATTTTTAAATTCTTCCCTTTTTATGCAATGACTGAACCTTTTATTGGTTATATTTCCTCTTATTAATTTTGTGTTCATTACAATACATACCTTCCGTGTAAAAATAGACGGTTAGGGTCACTGTGTCTCACACTCTATTCGTCAGTCATCCTCCACGTTAATTTCTTAATTCAGAAATAACTACCTTACAACCGACAGTCAAGTAGAACATCCTAATAACTCGTTTATTAACTTTGACTTGTATTATCTGTCTGATGTAATAAACGGTGCCCGTTAATAAAAGGGATAGCATTCATAACAGGTTCACGCTTTAATTTTACCTCTTATACCTTCCAGCAATTGTTTGCTTCCTTCCTGTAGCATGCAAAGCAAACAAATGTGAGATTATTATGTCTAATTTTCAAGAGTAAAAGTTCAACAGAGCTTGGAGCGCACTGGAATCAGCGGCGTCTCATAATGTAGAATAGATTTTATCATTCTTAAAAATAAATATTAATTATATTTATTTCTATTTTAAGATGATTACCGAAATATTTTTTATAAATGTTTCGGTATAAATTACATTAAATTACTGTTGTTTTAGTTACAATTACACACTAAGAAAAGAAACTGTTGGAACCTTTTGATTGTGGCCGCAAAAACATTTTACTTGAAATAAAAAAAGAAGATTAAAATAAAATTACGCTGGCTATTTAAGCAAACAAAAATGAATTGTTGGCGACTTACTGGTTGTAGCGTGCATTGAAGAGGGGAAAATATTCCTCTGCGGGAATATGTTTGGGGTAGTTAGGACGTAAAAATATTAAAAGTCCCCGCCTCTAGCCCATTCTCTTCAGGGGGTACAAAGGTCTCTTTTTTTTTGTTTTTTCGCTTATAACTCGAAAACGATGCGTAGCAACATAAAAATGAGAGATTCTATATTGTTAGTTCCATACATTTTTTCGTTACGATGCACGGTTTCTGAGATATTTGCTCTCAAATGTCGGCATGTAATTAAAAAAATAATAATAATACAGAGAGAGCACTTCTTAATTTACTGTATTAATTCATCTATCCTGCTTTTCCAACGGATTTGCATCAGAAAAAAATGACGTCAGTTTAAAAGATTAATTGCAGTAAGAATTGGCTCCATTTCTCTTGGCCTTATTTAATGAGGTTGGTATAAGGAAAACAAAAAAATCCTATGTACTAGCTGTTTATACCAACCAGGTTATCGATGAAGGCTTTTTCTTACATAAGGTCATCTGGCAAAGAGGACCTTCAGAGTCCACAGCTAACATATAAACATAAGAGAAAAACGTACCACTGTTTTTGATGGATATAGCAGCTCTCGCAACAGCATGAAGCCGATAGAACAGGAAAGGCGTTATCGGATGAAAATGTGTGTCGAGATCGACTTCAATTTGGAAACTGAAATTTTAGTGACTCAAGAATTACTTATCTCCAACCACCAGAACAAAGATAGGCTGATCAACCTATTGAGCTCTAAACTCCTGGAAAACGACACCACAACATAAACCGTACGTAAATGAAATAACCAATGTGACTGTTAGGGGAAGACTTCGACCTCACTGTGCTACTTATTGCAAAAACGTCACCTGACCATTACATCCTATTCATAAAACCTGACAGAGGAAAGTACAAATCAACGTTTACTCCACCCATCAAATGTAACAACTGAGACACAAGCATTCCGGAAGAATAAACTTGATTTTATAAAAACCAAAAACATTCTGATATAAAAAGAGCAGCTGAAGTGTTCCACAACTGCCTTTCCTCGCATGCTGATGTTGAGAAAGCTGGGCGAATATGCATGCTGAAGTGGTACGTTGCCCCTGCTAAGGTAAGTTCCCCGAATATTTTCAGTTAAGATTCAATTTTGATATCGGCATCGAATATAAAACGAGACCATGGCTTCCATCCAGCGAGGGGATAATGAAAGACCACGCATTACGCACATTCCAGCTCTGGCTGGGAAACCAACTATCTCCAGGTCTGTGAGGTTGGGAACACAAAGACAATATCTTTGGATGTTATATTTTGTAGATGCAAGAAAAATTGTAGCAGTGGAAGGTGCAGCTGCAAAAAAGCAGCGATGAGTTACTCTCGATTATGCTAAAACTGTCAGCATCACTGTCCCCATTTTAAATAAAGATGACGAAGAGGATTTAGAGGCCATTCCCACATCTTCTGCGAAAACTGACTGACTGAAGACAAGGGTGATTCGCAATTCGTGCTGCAATGGGTACTGACGGTGTAGTCAGAAGCAGGACCCTACCGGCCCAAGAGAAACAAACCCAGTTAATTTTGTTTTGTTAAGATTTTTTATTTGCTATGTTTTCTCCTTATTACTTTTTATAAAATAAAAATAAAATGTATACATTTGTTACACATTCACATTTTCCTTAAAATGTTCGCAATTTTCTTGAAAATTGGTAAAGTTTTGCCTATTTGTGTATAAATGTACAATATATTAGCTTGTATACACTGTAATAATGAAGATAACGAGTTTTCTTAAAGAAAATAATTACTTTTAACTAAAATATTCAAATTGCTGTAACTTCTGCCCCATTGGAGATAAATTAGCACATTTGTATATATTATTGAATAAAATTTATTGCTCTAAAAAATTTTCTTATGGTACTTTTGTGTAAAACAAATGGCCGAAGAGTTTCCAGGAGAATTATGACAAAAAAAAATGTGTTCAATTTTATTTTTTATTTTTTGAATTGCAGATATTTGAGAGAAGATATCTCTGAAACGGTACATTGTAGCGAAAAAATGCATGGAACTAATATTATAGAACATTTTATAATCTCTCATTTTTATGTAAAGAATTTTTCGCCGCAATACAACGTTTTCGAGTCATAAGAATAAATACATTTTTAGGTTTCTCTAATCAATACTTTTACGTCGAACTAAAGTAATAATGGAATGTTGAATTAAAAAATATTTTTTGACATTTTTAAAAGATTTAGTGAGGTAGTTTTCGGGTGAACCGTGAATCTAATAGGATTTGAGTAAATTCAACAGTTTTCTTGCCTCGGTGTATATAAAGGGATATTAAATTTAATTATTCACGTTACCGAGTTAAAAATTCTACACTGAATCGATTTTTAAAGAAGTTATATTTCACTTTCTAAATAAACTAATATTTTGTTGAGTCCGAAATTTTTCAACGAATCGCCAGCAAGCCGACCATTGCTATTGAGTTGGTATGCAGGAACAGAGCGTTGGTTGAAATAGAACTAGGCAAAAAGGAGAGTAGAATAGAGAAACCAATAAATATCATCCTACATCCTATTGTGATTAACTTCGGGTTATGTGAATAACAAAGATGGAACGAACAGCATAAAATCAAGTAAACATACATTTCCATGGTCTGACAATGTTGAATGTGTTTTTGCTCACCATGAGAGTGTATTTCTTTTTCTTATTATGTAGACCAAGGGAAACGTTTATACTTTCTGAATCTGTATAGGTACAATATATTGCAATAATAATGACACCCTTTAAAAGGAATTTGGTGATTTATTTTGAACTGGTGACGTATTCTTCTTCTTCTAGTAATTCAAAACCTGATTTGAGGGAGTGCTATTATTATTGCAATAGATTGTACATATATCTAATGTATAGACATAGGTAATTCAAAGAGAATTTTCTTCAATTTATTATTATTATTTGATTTAGCAAAAATGTATCTACCACTTTTTTTTCCTTTTGCCTTTAAATTATTTTCGAATAGCTGATTACATTGGTACCTACCTATTTATAAGTTCTGCTAAAACAAATACAAATTATGATTTACTGGAGACGATAATGGAATTGCGTTGGCAGTTATTCGAGAAATAAATATTAATTGTTCTGAATGAATATTTGCCTAACAATTGATGCGTATTTAATTAATTTAGGAGATATTATTTACCATTTGCAATAGATTTGAATGTTTTACAATGTTTTGCTCAATTTAATAATGATAATAAATTGTAAATAAGATACTTACATATACTTTTAGAGACAAATTCCAAATTAAATTGTTTATTTAAGATACACACTAATGGAACGTAGAAATTTGCCAACAACAATGATCTTGATTGGTGATTTTAAGAATGTTAAGATATGTGTTTATATGTATAGCAAAATACCTAAACGTGACAAATTTTTATTTCGGAAAATAACGAATTTATAATAGTCTGTTTGTAAATGGTAAATATTTAAACATTTATCAAAGACCTGTCACAAATATTTTTAAAATAAGCAAGTATTATTTTCTTTTTTCTTCTTGTCCTTTTGATCTTGTTTGCTTTAAGCTGCATAACCCTATATAATGATCAATATAGCAATAATACCGTTAAGTAATTTAAATCAAAAACTGCGAAATTCTCATAAAATCTGCGAATTTAACGTCTGTATGGACAAGGTTTTAGATGGTCTTAGTAACTAGATATTTTTTAAATTACTTGACTTGACAGTCCAGTATTTAAAAAAATCACTACTTGACTTGATTTCTAATAATTAAAAGGTACTTGACTTGATTTCAAGTAATTTTTAGTTGCCTAATACTACTTGATACTAGCTAATAAATGTGTGATAGATGTCGGAATATAGCCCCAGTTGGCGTGGAACACCTATATCAAAAATACTTACTTACATGATGAATCGTCTGAACCTGAATCCAAAATTTTAACACAAGTACACAAAAAATGGGAAGTGGTAAGAGAAAATTGATCAAGAATTATTTTATGATTGAACATGATGTCAAATGCAAAATGAAAAATAATGAATGGGAAAAGAAAATGTACCTTGTGTAAAAAATTTACAATTATTAAAATGCCACTTGGGGAACCGCTGCACTAAAACGATATTTGCAGATCTATCAGAAAGCTTTTCCAAACATATAAAGAATCAATTTCTTCTGGGAGTGCAAGTATTAATAAAGGCAAATTTTCGAATGATGAACATGAAAATATTGTTTTAGCCTAGCAGCACTAGCCAGACTCTCTAGAAACGCTAGCAAATTTGGCATTTCGGCAGGCACTTTTCTGTGTATATTTTCTTTGATAATTTCATGAAAACTCTTAGGATTTTTACATAAAAAGGTATTTTTGTTGAAATTCATGTCGGCAACAGTTTTCAAGAAAAATGGATATTAATATTTGAGTATACTAAATCTCATTAAAAATCTATGGAACCTGAAACATAGTTAGCTTTTAAATGAAAGAAAAGAACAAATTTGACATCAATCAATAGTTATATGTACAGAAATGTTTACTTCTTAGCTTTTATGAACAAAAAACTTCACCTAATAAATGTTTGTATACTTTCGAACCTAAAAATATTTTATTAATTTTTTTTTTCAGTATTCATCATTATTAGTTTTCAGTTATAATTTCCCAAGTTTATGTATATTGGTTAAAAATCATCCTGTATATATACCTAGTCGTCATTCAGCATATGTTATGAAGACTGAATTGTCTATTACTCTTTTTTATTTAAATATTATGTATTTACTTTAGTTTTTTTGTTGCATGTTGTTTTGTTTGTTCAATTGTATAGTTTAATATATAAAAAGCATAATAATTATTATTTTGCTAAGTTCAATTTAGTAGCTTGACTTTTCAATTACTTTATTTACAGATACTTGATTTGACATTTATAACATATTACTTTACTTGATAAGTTAAGAAAATCAAGCCAAATAGATAATCCTTAATCATTATAAAACTCATTAACTAACTAATGATAAGTAACTATACATAATATAAATGCAGAACAGAACTTATAATTACTTAACAGAAAAATATAATTTGGAAGAATTTTCTAAATTCTTATTTTAGTTTTTTCTTTTTTATTATTGTAATAAATTGTAAATATAATAAACATTTTTTGTTTATTAGTAGATAATCTTAAACCTGCTTAAAACTGCTGTAAATTTGTAAAAAAAATTAAATACATATTTTCAGTTTTATGACGATAAAATAAATTCGAATTTTCTTATAGAGTATGCGCCAAAAGTATGGAATAAATTCAATAAAAACGAAACAATTATTTTTTGGGAAAAATCCTCAAACAGGTCGATTTTTAATTTAAAAAATACATATTTTAGCGTAAAATGCGATTTTTGACTTCAAGTATCCCCATAAAAAATAGTCAAGAGGTGTAAGATCTGGCGATCTTGCAGGCCATTCTGAATGGTACAGTAAACCGTCAAACTTGCAGATATTGGAGTCGGGAAAATCCTCATTGGATGGCAGAGGCACATACCCAACACCCTCAGAAATTAAATGTGTGGGCTGGAATAGTTGACGACAGAATAGTAGGGCCTTTCTTCTTTGAAGGAACCCTTACAGGACAAAGATATTTAGAGTTTCTAGAAAATGACCTTGTTCCAGCCCTTGCAGTAAATTTTCCTAACAATAATGACCCTGATATTCCTGACGATACCATATGGTTTCAGCAAGACGGTGCACCTCCGCACTATGCGCGCCCTGTACGAGATTTTTTGGACAACTGTTTTCCTGGGAGGTGGATCGGCAGACGCAGACCGATAGAATGGCCTGCAAGATCGCCAGATCTTACACCTCTTGACTATTTTTTATGGGGATACTTGAAGTCAAAAGTGTACATTAATAATCCACGTAATTTAGAAGAACTTCAAAATCGCATTCGGGACGAAATACGCAGAGTTACCCCAGAAATCATTCATAATGTGCAAGAAGAATTTCTTCACAGACTTGCGCATTGTCAAGAAGTTGGTGGATGACAATTCGAACATTTAATTTAAGTATAAAATTTAATCAATTGTATTTTATTTTACATACCTCAGAATTGTTACTTTTTTATGGATAAAATTTACGTTTTCTAACATTCAATCGTCATTTACTCGAAAACTTTCCTATGTAAGAGGGCAAAATTTTAGTACTGTCTGATAGAGAATTAAACGATCTTTCAGAATCAAGGAAAAAAATATGGTGTTACCATTTAAAAAAAAATCGATGACGTCATTACTCGAAAACAAATGACATTTGAAAATCGCATTTACGCTAAAATATGTATTTTTTAAATTAAAAATCGACCTGTTCGAGGATTTTTCCCAAAAAATAATTGTTTCGTTTTTATTGAATTTATTCCATACTTTTGGCGCATACTGTATTTATTTTTATTATGTGTCTAGAATTAATAGTTATGTCCTTATGAGTTATTATTAACTAAGATGAATTTCTTCGAATACCTACAATATTTTTTAAATTAAAAACTCAGTTTATTAACTTCAACAGGAACCCAGACTTTGTTCTGGTACTTTTTTTAGTTTGTCTCCCAGACAATGAATGACCTCTCTTTGGCGCGCCTGTTCGAATATCTCGAGACAATCAAAACTCTTTACTTTATTTGTCCATTCTTGGACGGAGGCGACACCCCACGGCTCGACTTCCAAGCATGGCGTCAACAGATGTCGCGACATTCCGCATTTCCAGTTAAAATTTCGGGATTCCTGCACACTCCCAATCCCGCCGCAGTCAAAGGCGAACACACTAAGCGATATCCCAGTCTTCTTCAAGTGCCCTGAACCACCGTCTGCTGTAAAAATGTATGGAAATCAGTTGTGCTATAATTATAATTCGATCCAATAAGTCTTATAAGTGTAGTCAAGGTTAGAGTTTTCGTAAATTACCAGATTATTTGAATTTTTCACAGCTATTAACATGTTTTGAATCAAAATAAACCACCTCATTTTATATACTTACGATTAGAACACGAGTGATTCACGTTTCCTCCCACTGTCATTTTATCGTTCATGGTAACTTTACCAACGTATGTAGGTAGAAAGTAAAAGTGATTCACCTGCTGTGAAAAGGATGCAGTGAGCGACACAATTAACCTATTTGAGCCAATTTTGAGAGCACTAGACTCCTTAATTTACCCAATGTGTTAAAAAGAATAATTACCATTAATCTGTTCAATTAATTCAGTTAATTCGCCTTGATTACAAAGTAAACATTTATTTTGTTAAATCACGATGGAAATTAAGTTTATAACCAAAATATTTAAATATGGTGATTCAGAACTTATGTATAAAAAAAATTGAATGTACAGGAAACCAGTCCACTGTAAAACCTGATAAGGCGGCAAAGCATGCAATCGGAGACAGGACAAAAAAATCCAAAGAAATTCCCAAGAACAGAAGTAAATAACATTTTATAACACATATTTTATACAGCAAGTTCAACTGTTTTTGCCGATATTGTTATTAATTATTAATAGAATTAATTTGTGCTTCTAATTGTCTAATTGTCGGTCAGTGGTCGCGCGGTTTAAGGCGTCAGTATTTGAATCGAGGTGACTAGATCGGAGTTGGTTCGCGCCCAGCTGCCGGTAGACCGTATATAAGCTATATTCGTGGAGAGGATTGGCACCCTCTCTGCGGGTATGGTAGGGTGGAATAATGTTAGCTTGGGTCAATGTGAGAGATTGATACCGGTTGATATTTGACTACCCCCCTAATTAATGAGGTTTTCCAGGTTTCCCTCATTCCTGCACTGAATAGTGGTTAGGGCCTATCAACGTAAGTCGTTCCTGGGCGCAAATGCGGCCTGCTTAATAATAATATGCCGCCCCCTCTCCCGCACAAGTCTCCGACTTCTGGGCTAATCCCTGTGATTAGAATGAGGGGTAGAGATATTATTATAATTAATAAAATTGTTTGACATACCTGGTGTTACAACATAATTTTGGTTCTATCTTACCCAGTTTCTACAAACTAACAAATGATTTAAAGTCAGGAGATCGTGGCGGCCATGGTATCGGACCTCCTTGTATAATCCCTTAGTATTACTGCTTGAACACACTGTGCATGGTACGGATATAATTCAGCCTCGTGTATGATACGCCACACTGTTGCAATACGCCGTGGACGTCCTGGACTTTCATCTCTTCCACGATTCGGTTTCATATTTCCCTCGTATTGTGCTACACTTGCACTCACTGCACACTGCGGTAAAAGTAGCTACTTGTGGCACAGGTTTACCGGGAAATCGTTCCGCTAAAGCATTGTTACATCCCTATAAATTAAAACGATATCCATTCAACGGTAATTCAATATTCAGAATCGCACAGACTTCAGTAGTCCAGCGATGTAAAGGTTGAAAATACGACAACTTCAACAATTTTTTACTCGGAAACTATAATAATCATGCTGTATATTAAATTTATTATAACTAACTTCTTATTGATATAAATATTCAAATATTTATTGCTGACAATGCTAGCTGAAGAATATCAATTGAGGACAGATCATTTTTCCCTCTAACATAGTAGAATTATAATTTTCTTACTATAAGCCTTACTAAACATCGTTTAACGTGAACATATATTTTTTAAATTGTTAACTTCAGATTTCGTCAGTAGGTATGTCAAAAAAAAATGTTAAAATGTTAAAAATGGTATGAAAAAAATTACTTTTAGTCTAAAAGTTAACCTATCACTCTACATATTTTTGTTTTGTTAGTACCTAAGTTAGTTTGAATTTATGTTCTTAATAATAATTGTTACACTTCCGCTGGCGCTCCTCAGGGTGCTGCTAACCTGTTTCTTAAGTATTTTCACATTCATTTCAATAAATTTGATCAGAATTTACAGTTATACTCGCGGAAGAGTTAATTTTTAATTGCCCTCGAAGGAGTCCTAACGATTTTGAAAGCGTATTAACTTTTCCAACAACAAAGAGAAATTATTGCAATAAAATCCAATGGAATTGTATTTTGTTACGTTTCTGTTTTCTTCCATAAACTTTAGAATGATTTTACTTGCTTCGAAGAATTTATAAAAATAGGTCAAGTTAGTAACTGCTAATTTGTTGAGCTAGGGGTTTTGCTATTTATTATTGCAGCGTTGTTTATAAATGAAATGTATAATTCTACAAAAATTATATTAATTTTATTGTTGTAAAATTTACTAAATAAAGAAACTTACTTAATAAATTCCACAATTTATATTACCTACATGTTTGTGTTTGTAGCAGAAAGTAATATATTGAATCTTCCAATTTAACCTGAAACATTCTTTGAAAATTGTGCAATTCAGTAATTCTTTTTTAATATAAAACCTTTCTAGATGAACTTAGCGACGTATTATGTTGATCAAAATATATATCCGTGACTCATTATTTTTTTTGGAGTGAGTTTCATATGAACAACTTTAAAAAAAATGTAGTGGGGCAGGATTTTTCTGTATACCTTAAAAGTTTTAAATTTGGTAAAATTATATTTATCCATAATTTTCCTACTAAACTTTGACATAATTGAACTAGAAAAAATGAGTCTGTTTATCAGGAAACTTTGGAATTATATGAAATGTGTAGAATATAATAATCAAAATATTGAAAGATAAAAGATTATAACTGAAACCATTAGTTTTCTGGAAAAAACATAAATGGACTAAGTAACATATAAGAGCCTATAATTCAACAAAAAAATCATTCATATCGCTTACTGAAATAAAAAATTACATTTTAACATAATCCTTTGTTTTTCGAAGTTCACACAGGAGTGTATATTTTTACTCAGATTAATTACATTCTATTATATTACTAGTGATTTTAACACATTTTGTGTAAAATGTATAAAAAAGCCACTCTAATATTACACAGTGAATTGTTAATTATTTATTGCTTAGGTCAATCATGAAATAGCACACCAGAATGTAACGTTACAAGTCTAATAAAAAATCACTATTTGAAGTGTAAGATTCATACTTTCAATTTATTTTATATTAGGTCTTACCCTGAGTATGTGACTAAATTTACCATGTAATTTTCATGTAAGATTTATTTAGTTTTCCAATTTCATTATATGATTAACCTATTAGTTTACTCATTATATTGCTAATAAAAATAGTAGCTTTGCATTCGAACAACTGTTTTTAGGCATTATTTTTGCAAAAAAAATAACCATTTAGTATTTAATTTTAAACATTAATTATTAATCAAATTTAAATGTAATTAAAATAAATAAAGAAAATTACTAGATAACTATAAATACCTGGCTGTATTTACAAAAAACAAATATATATATATATATATATGTCCTTTATTTTGTCTAAACTAACCAAACATAAAACATTCAACTACATATTACTAAAATGCAGTAATTTCCGGATAGATTTTGAATGGAAATGTAGCATTTTATTACTGCTAGGTACCTCATTTTAAATTTTAAACAAAATAATTTTACATGCTACAAGATTGGCTACATGCTACAACATTGGCTTTTCCTATACATATATCTCTCAAAACTGTTGTTTACTAAAAGTACAGTAATAAATAAGTAAGTATATACAGGGTGTCACTTGGCTTTAAGAGAGCAATACCAATTTGTCCATAAATCAGTAGGGTACAATTTTTGCTAAAAATGGGTATTTAGCGGCACCAGCGCCACTGAAGCTAGTGTATTACAAGGTAAATTCATACGTAAAAAATAGCCCTTTACTGTTATACTGTTGTGTACCAAATCTCGTCTCAATATCTCGTTCGGTTTTTGAAAAATGAAGACTATAGTATTTAAAACAGAAAATTTTATTATTATTATTATATAATAGGTTATTTGTACAGAGTGTAAAATATAACACAACAGCACAAAAAGCGATCACAAGTATGCTGCCTTGAGAATAACATGTATGTAAATGGAACTCCTCACCTCACTCTTGCGGTATCATGTGATATGGTGCAAACAATTTTATTGGACGTTAGTATTACATCTTGTTTGCAAATTCACAATACATTATGTAAATGCACTTGTGAGTATTATTTTTTCGAAGTATAACCGCATTTTAGTGCCCTTGAAATGCAATTTTGCAACATCTTACGTATTTTTAATAGAAATTATATGATTTGACGATGTTCTGCTATATTTACTTGGAGTTTCTTATAGTACAGTATACCTTTGGTATTTTTTATACCTAGTAGTGCATGGCGTGGAACAACGTGTAAATTTACATCATTTTTATCAGTGGCAGGCACTATATTATCTATTTTACCCAATTCGAATTACCACACTGGAAAATTTCATTTGCACTACAACTTTTTTTACAGTATAATTATGACATTCGTGATTATTTTAAAAAACGATGTGATTTTATATAAAGAATTCTAATTGATTCCTGGTGTATGAACAAAAGTCCTTTTCATTCATTTTATTCGCAGGGTTCATCTCTTTAAACGCACCCGCGTCCTTACAGCCATGTAAAAGACACGAAATAGCGAGGCAATTGTCTGTTCGCGTGGCCAAAGAGACATAACGATCGAAAAATTTTGATTTACGCCACCGACCCATGCAGCGAGTGACATCAAAGACGCCGTCACGTCTCCGGAACGTCAAAGGCCCACCGAGACCAAAAAGTGGAACTTATCGGCGTTTATCAGATACAAATTGCGCTTGTTAACGGCCACTTCATCTCCCTACGTAATGATCTCAGCGTGGAGCAGATATGAATCGAAATAAAAACGAGGAATTAGCCAATAAAAGTTCACAAGAAGCTCAGCCAAGTGAGGCGGATCCCCGTTACTTGAAACCTGGGGCGGCTCCACATTCATCAGCGTAAATTAGTTTTTTCGTCAATGATCCGTGCCCAATCGCAAGGCCGGTAACAACAGGGTAAGGTGGAAACTGAAAAAACACGATCGTAAATTTGTAATTTGATATTTGTTATGAATCAACAACTGTATACGAGAATTTGTTTAGGTCGTTAAGTGTTATATCTAAGCTGTGGTTTCGTTCTTGATGTCATAATTAGTGGGTACATATCGAGATAGGTATACAGTGTTTCGAAAATAGCCTGCAAGTTTTTAAAATTAAATATATAATAATTAATCTAAATGTGACTGTTTTGAAAATAAAAACAAATGCTAAATACATATTATGATTAAATGTTGCATATTATTACGTAATTTTAAATTATTATTTCACAAGACCACGAGAAGGTAAGAGCGTTCTCTGCCAGGAGGGTGGGGTTAAGATTGGGAAGGATAATGGTACATAAGAGAGGGAAGAAAATAATAATAGAAAACAATTATACAATAGTATATTATGCAACGATCATGTAATGATAAACCATACGAAACTCGCCTTCGGCTCGTTTCGTATCCCGGTTAATGCTCGTGTATTAATAACCATTACATGAGAGTTGCATACGCTATTTTTTCTACAGCCGATAAATAATCAAAAACCATAAATTTTATATTTTTATTGAACACAATAGGTAACAGTAATTATTCGTATGAACTGCATTTTCTGCTTTCTCCGATATGTGTGGAGGAGTCGATGGTAATTCTTCTATATCGCTGATATCAGACATTTTGATAAATTATCGAAGTTTAGCTAGGTATCTACGAAAATTTAATACGTACCGATTTTGACATTTAAAATAATTACATAAGAACCTAGGATAAACGTCAAATGCACAGCATGCTTGAATGAAAAATTATGGGTTTCTATTGTTTAAAAATCTGTATCCTAATGAAAAATCTGTATCGTAATGGGTATCATTATGAAACGTATTATGGGCATATAAGTGCATTGTTATAATACGGGTGTAGAAAAAAATAATTATTATTTATTTATATCCTAGCGATATATAGGTACAATATACAGGGTGTCCCAAAATAGAAGGCCATACCATTAACCACATATTCTTTCGATAAAAATAATGCGACTTTCCTTATGCCATTTTTTATTTGGACGTCTCTGTTTGAATATACAGAGTATTAAAGTTACATTTTAAAAAACTATTTTTGTTAATAATCCCATTGTTTTCTAAGATACACACTTGAAATTTTGCACGTACTTTTACCTTATTGCGGCATACTTATCATGTAATTTTGGTGAAAAAAATTGAAGGGCGAATGGAGGTAACTGAGGGATGCAGTACCCTTTATCCCCTCCAATAATTTATAAGTACGCCTATGCAGCTTTTTCTTGAAATATCAAACGTAGAATTTTCTTCTGATCATTTTACCTTTTTTATAATTTTTTGTTTAAATGTCTCGTTTTGGAGAAAAACGACAATTTGTAGTGCCCATAAATCTATCATTTACTAACCATTTTCAAGTGAAACTGAAATTTTGTGGATATACCTGTTATTACAATGCCTTGGCATCTTAGCAAATCGTAATACTTACTGAATGAATAATTGCAAATTAAAACAGAATGGATAATTTTAAATTTTATAAAATGAGGAATTTATAATACTTATAAATTGAAAAAATAATATGGCATTAAAATTTTGCAAACGCCCAATTACATGGTAGGTACAGTACAAAAAAACAATATACAGATGAATAATAAAATAACAACATGTAGAGTTAGTACAGGGTAATAGAAAAATAACAGGAGTAAACAAACAAAGGAAAAATAACTAATACACGTATACACACCAATGAACCCAGACACAAATGATTCAATCGAGAATGCATCGCTTAATATTCCATACAGTAGAACAAAAAATGTCGAAAGAGTTCTAATAATGATAATTTGAACACATTACATTAATCGATGCAAATTGAAGAACATTTGTCCTGGGTGTTTTTAAATAAAATAAATAAATATATCGAGTTCTTCTCTCCAAAATATTGAACTTTAAATAGCGCAATAACTCTTCACAAACTATTATGCCATTAACAAGTTTAAACAGAAATAAAACATAAAAATATAGCCTCCTCTGGGCTAACGAGTTGAGATGAAACCTGGCTAATAGTATATATATATATATATATTATATTATATATATATATATACACTACAATACAACACTAATTTATAATGAGCCAAGGATAACAGTAATTAAAAAACACCTAGTACATCAAAAAAGCAAAAATCATAATAACACGCTCGAGCCTGCCGAAATCACCTATCACTGAAAAGTACTGTCCTGCACTGCCAGCCAAGTAAACAAGTGCAATCTAAGTTGCATCGTTAATTGTTCTCTTTGTTTTCCTTGCAGTGTTCATGAACGACGTATGTCGCCGAGTTGGTAGAGGAGAATCTGCTTAGTTGCCAAGTTTGTTGCCTACGATTCATAAAATTAATAATAATAATAATAATAATAATAATAATAATAATAATATTTATTTGCCCATTAATAGTTTAACAAGATGTTAGTATAAATTTGGTGTTTGTTAATAAAAGAGCAAAAAGGAACTGAGAACAATATAAAAAAAAGATCAAGGCTCAGTCCCTAGCAATATTAGATTTTTCAACAAGTAACAGATATATTCCTCATGGAGTATATATACAAAAAAAAAATATATATAAAAAGGAAACATATCAGGCAAAAGCAAGAAGCAATTTATCTATGCAATACAAAAAATTAAACTACAAAACAATAAAAAAAAACAGTAGATAAAAAAAACACAATAGGAGGATAGAGATAATCATCATCATTCACTTACATCTGATATGATAAATTTAGAAAGTATTTCTTAAGATTATACTTGAAGGACAGAAGGCTAAATTGTTTGAACAATAAGGGAATGTCATTATATAATTTATAGACGTTATAAATGAAGCACCTTTTAAACATTGCACTTTTGTATATTGGAGGTGAAATGAGTCCCTGCGACCCTAAACGACTTTTTAAAAACGTTATTACGATTTGCAAAGATATAATAATGCAAAATATCATATATACATATTTGGTACCTGGTAAATGACTAAATTTTATAAAGACGCCCATATATAGGTACAGAAAACGTTTATTTTGCTTTATGAGATGTTACAACGTTGCATTCAAATAACGACTTGTAGCCGCCGTTCCGAGATAGAGCCACTTGCTTGAAATTATATTGCACCACTCTATTATACAACTTGTTTCGGCGTCTTTTAAAATTTTTTATATTCGCTTGTATCGAGGAGATGTACTATACACTTGAATTAATTATTTAGGTTGATTTTATAGTTAAACTGGTTTTAGAATTATGTTACATGCTGAAATTCTATTTTATTTATATTTTTAAAAAATATTACTCTTTAAGTAAATCTTAAATTTATGTCATATCGTTTCAAGATAATTGAGTTGGATTGAGTATAAGAATGAATGAGTTTATAAATCCATATACATTTGATTGAATTTTAAAATTATAAGTATATTATCGTACTTAAATACAGATTAGATATTTTTCCGTGTATGTAAGCCCAATCTAGTTCTGAAGGTCTGTTTCTTCCAACAATAGGTGCCGTTAATTCGAACAGGTTAGTCTTAACAGATATGACCCCCGGGTTAATTGTATACCTTCCCCCAGACGCGCAGACAGTAGAAAACTTATCTTTGTTATAGGCTATAAAGGTTCATTGTCTCATCATGCGGGACAGCAGGTGTGGTCTATTACCTCCACTTACGGACAATTAAAACTAAAGGTCTTTATTAGTTTATCCACGGGCAGACGACCATAAACAACGGTGGTTCTTTCATAAATTGAATACCCGCAGAAATACAATTGCCTTATATTAAATTTTATTGTATACAAACAATTACGGGACTCGAGTAATATCGCTGCACGGTGATCAGAACGGACTGTGAAAATGAGTAATGAAGAATCGTTTTTATTTATATCTATACAGGGTTGGCTATGACTAAGCACAAATATTTTAAAAGAGGATAGGGATAAATAAGAATTAGCGGAATCGTCCTTCAGAAATTTCCAAACCTATTTATAAAGCGAAAAACATTTGTTTCAAAACTATTATTAATACCCTTATTTATCGCCGTCACTGGCTTTCTGACAGCCGCGGGGTTAGGTATATTCGGCCAAAGTCAAAGATGGCTTTGAAAAAAAAAAATATTTACAAAATGTAGATTACCTCTATTATTTAATAATTTAATGAAAAACATATTTGGTAACATATGGTACCACAGAGAGGCAGCACCTGCCTTACTGATATTTATTTCCAGGATTGATATTTGGAGATTTTAAGAATGTTAAATCATTTTCTGTTTTCTTACTTGTTTGAATTAAAACTCAGTCATTGCAACAAAGATTTTTGTTTCACTCGATCGTTCTTTTTGTTTAAAATGGGGTACTTAGGTACTTGGCCAGATGATCACGACCAGGTGGATTACCTCCATCGAGAACCAGAAAGGATAACAAAAATATATATCGTACGTACACAAATATATAAAAACACTGCCACACGTTTACCGCCAAGGCATAGCAACATAATTTGTCTACTCGGAAAACATCTTTGGTATTAGGCTGTCACATGATAGTATGCACTTGTTATTTAGGCATTTACTGTACATATACATACATATTTGTAAATACGTAAAAATACGCGAAAAATTAAATTTGAGGAAAGCAATTACTGAAAAATTATTTCAAACTAATAGCCGTATCTGTAAGGCCACTACTGCAAGTTCTTGTATTGTTGGTGAATTATATTCTGTTAATACTAATAATAGGAACAATATTAACAATAATCGACGATATTGGCATAAAATAATTAGTACTATTTTAAACTACAACATTCCAAAATGTTTGCAGTGATTCATGAAACGGGCGTAGCGTTAGTCGGACTAACCAGCTTTGCGCCCGTGTAAAGCGCGTTAGTTGGTCTAACCAGCCTTACGCCCATTTACGAAACATGCCTTGCTAGGTAGGCTGTTTATTTACGTCCATATTTGCGCCAAAAGTTAGACCCAATATTGTACCTGTCTAAAAATCGCGTAACTTCGGCCTCTAGTTCCTTGCGTTTCCCATTGTATATTTAGTATTTATATTCAAAAACAGTATTTTTCAGTGCTACGGATTAGTTAACATATCATAAAGTAAGTATTATACATAGTAGTGAATAGGAGTATGCCTTTTATTTAAATGGTGCAACAGATGCGTAAATTTTTCGCGTAACCTCCGCTAGTCTGACTAACGTTACGCCTCGTTGATGAATCCGTATGTTAGAATATTATATTATATTCTAAGCTTTAACCATGTTCTTTGATGTTTGAAGAGTATGCAACTAGCAACGCAACATTCTAGATTATTTTAGAACAGTTAGTGACTAATTTTTAATTTTAACCGTTTTATACCTAGTAAGTAAATAAAATAATTTATGTCGGGTATATTAGTGGACAATGACGGAACTGCAATGAATGCAAATGTATTTTTGGCAGTGTACAACGAAGGATCGAAGAACGAATGAAAAATACTACAACTAACCGGATTAGCTGTTATTGTTATCTCAGGTACGTATTATTATTCATAAAAATGTTTATTTTCCTCGATTCTACATTTGACAACGCTGTAGAAAACGACAGTATGGTAGTTGACATATCTATCCATCTCAGACGCTGATTAATTGTCATAGGCGCCGATTTTCCGACGGAAATCTATGAAGAGAGCAATTGACTCTCGAGACATCAGAAAGCCTAAACCGAAGACGTTGCAACCTGCCTGGAAATGACAACTGTAATGGAAATCTCAAATTTGGCACTAATGCAAAAATATTAAAGTGCAACAAATAATGTTAAATTTAAACTTACGTACTACTTAAAATAATAATACTACACTATCCGGCAATGGGGAAGTTACATCAATTTTACATATTGAAAAGTCAGATCATGTGAAATATTTTTATGAATGTCTATTTAACACAATAACTATCTAATAGTAACTAATAGTACCACAATCGACAAATTAACTCTCCTAAACGTATGTAATACGTTGTCCGGAAGCATGGAAATCATATACAGATATGCACTAACGCACACTGCTGTATTTAGGTATACACATGCGAACGGCGTTTGACGTCACAGGTCTATGCTGTGACGGCGATCGTTTAATAATAATAATAATAATAAATTTATTTTCCTTTTGACAACTTACATTGTATAGGAATAGTCACATTAACATTGAAAAGAACGAGTAGAAGAAAGAGAAAAGAAAAACAAACAAAATACAAAAAAAATACAAATGAACATATCGGCAGAGGTCACACAAATTCACTCAAGCTATAAAAGCATCTATCCATTAGATAAAGTTTTAATTGTTTTTTAAACAAGATCAAACTGTTTATATTTTATATATATACTGGTAATTTATTAAAAACTTTTTTGCTTAAAAAGTTAGGTGAACATTCGCTCATTTGAAACCAGATTGCTTTTATTTTTAAAAATAAACATACACAGCTCGAAAATTAACAAACATGTAAGGGGTAAGATATTATATTTTTTAAAGAGTTCTCGACAGGAGTACCTAGAAGAAACTCCAGCTATGCACCTTAGAATTTGTTTCTGCGCAATGAATACGTCCGATGATTGAGTGGAATTACCCCATAAACACTACACTAAAACCAACTGATCTGCAGTCAAAACGGTACGCAGATTTCTAAACAGGTAACAAAGCGATTTCAATTTTGAAATTAATTGACCACAGTGTTTATGACATGTTAAACATTCATCTAAAGTGATTTCCAAGAATTTTACGTCGGTATTAAATTTCATATAATCTTTGCTGTTGTTCATTTTTATTTTGACAGTCCTTTTGCCTATTGTGGAATCTGATTAACTGTGTTTTATTACTATTAAGATATAAAGTGTTAGTGACGCACCAATTTCCCACGGCGTTCAACGCAGCATTACAGTTCGATTCTAACAGTTTATCATTGGCATCTGAAATAAGCATAGACGTATCATCAGCATACATCACAAGAAAAACGTTGGACATAAAAATATCAAGTTCATTTGTATATAGTAGAAATAGGATAGGACCCAGCACAGAGCCTTGTGGAACCCCCACGCTTACTTCTCCATGTTCCGACCTAATGTTACTGGTTCCAAAATCATTTGTAAACTTTAAATGCTGCTCTCTGTGCGTTAAAAAAGAAGCAATCCATTTTTGGGCCGGACACCATGTTGCTTGTCTGAAAACATTATGTTTTCCAACGAAACTCAATAAACGATCAAGATAGCAGTATTCAAATATTTTAGAGAATACACACGAGACGGCCACGTGTCTGTAATTTTCAAGACATGTAGAATCTTATTTTTTAAAAATAAGTACGACTTTTCCAGTTTTTAAGATCTTAAGAAACTCACCGGCCGTGGAAGATAAATTCACGAGATAGGTGGGGGGATAGGATTCAATAATGATGTCGAGTACTTTTTTAACAAAAACATGGGTATTTCGTCCGGTCCTGAGGAACGCTTATTTTTTAATTTATTATTTAATAGTAGCAACATTTCGTTGGAGATAAAAGGCTCGAGAAAAATAGAATTAGAGTTAATGGGGATAGTGAAATTGTTACAATCATGACTAGAATGCTCAGGACTTGAGCATATATCACCGACAATTTTTTGAGGAGTACCTATCTAAAAAAAATGAATTAAAAATATTTGCGACTGCTTCAGGTTTTTCATATAATTTTCCATTATATGACAAATTAATGTCCTTATTTGATAATTCTTTTACAATATCCCAAGTTGTTTTCGAAATATTATTGGAATTAATAATTTTATTTTGATAAAAATTTCTCTTAGGTATATTAACTAAGGAGGTATGCTTTTTTATAGATTTTATACATATCCACAATTTTTTTGTGGAGGCGTGGCCAGACTAAATTTTCAAATACCGTTCTTAGATTTATTTTTCCACGAAATTGTCTAAGACAAATGCCATTTCGATTAAAATAATACATTATTTCTTCTGAAAATATTTGGAAAAATCATGCAATTTCCCCATTGCCGACGTTACTCTAGTAGATATCTACCTGATCGTGTCTCAGTTTTCAGAAAGTTTAGAAAAACGATGCGTCCAGCAGCAAACAACGTCCGCGGAGAATCCATTTGTTGAGGTCGGCTTTTCCAGCCCGATAATTGCCGGCTAATTCATCTGGGCCCGAAATGATTGTGTTTACAAGACCCAATATCAAATTAATGTTCGGTTATTAATCCAGGGGGTGATTCGACGGCGAAGAGGAGGATTTTATAGAGAGCCAAGCTACGCAATTTCATCCGCTCGCCTGTAAAAACAACATAAAACGTTATTTCTTCATCGGAGCCAGGTTTCCGCTGGGTTATGTCGCCGGTTCACCTCAGATATGAGATGATATGAAGAAAAACATGCAGGGATCGTCTCACGTCCGCCGGCCACTCCGAGTAATAAAACTAGCCAATATCCGGGCCACCTTAGCCGGCCGGCCGCACATCTCCGCGCAGATGGCGCCGGATATTGTAACTCCGCAAGAGTAACGCGTGCATGCTGGACATAAACCCCGGCTGCAGTCCTGCGAAAGCCAGCCTTGATCAATCGCCGACCAATCGAGACCAGATATTGTAATGTTAATCCGATAGTTTCGGGTCCGGGAATTAGCCGCAAATAAAATCCGGCAGCTTTTGCCATACACTATGTAAACATTTTACATGTACAATGTTACGGTTATGTCGGATGTCTTCGGACTAATTTAAAAACGAATTGAGGGGAAAGGTCAGTAAGTTTTGACCTTGTCGTTCCGCTTGCAACGTCAACGTCTTAATTGAGTAGGTTCCGATACAAAATTTATATACAGTATGCGCCAAAAGTATGGAATAAATTCAATAAAAACGAAACAATTATTTTTTGGGAAAAATCCTCGAACAGGTCGATTTTTAATTTAAAAAATATATATTTTAGCGTAAATGTGATTTTCAAATGTCATTTGTTTTCGAGGAATGACGTCATCGATTTTTTTTAAATGGCAACACCATATTTTTTTCCTTGATTCCCAAAGATCGTTTAATTCTCTAAAATTTTGCCCTCTTACATAGGAAAGTTTTCGAATAAATGACGATTGAATATTAGAAAACGTAAATCAATTAAAATAAAACAAAAACGTTATCAAGTTTAGTTTTTCGCACTATGCGCGCCCTGTACAAGATTTTTTGGACAACTGTTTTCCTGGGAGGTGGATCGGCAGACGCGGACCGATAGAATGGCCTGCAGGATCGCCAGATCTTACACCTCTTGACTATTTTTTATGGGGATACTTGAATTCAAAAGTGTACATTAATAAACCACGTAATTTAGAAGAACTTCAAAATCGCATTCGGGACTAAATACGCAGAGTTACCCCAGAAATCATTCATAATGTGCAAGAAGAATTTCTTCAGACTTGCACATTGTCAAGAAGTTGGTGGATGGCAATTCGAACATTTAATTTAAGTATAAAATTTAATCAATTGTATTTTATTTGAAAATCGCATTTTACGCTAAAATATGTATTTTTTAAATTAAAAATCGACCTGTTCGAGGATTTTTTCCAAAAAATTATTGTTTCGTTTTTATTGAATTTATTCCATACTTTTGGCGCATATTGTATAGTTAGTTAACTATGATTAAGTACAAACATTTTAAGAGGGTATAGAGAAAAATTACAATTAACGGAATCAACCATAAAAAAAAACTTATTAATAAAGCGAGGAAATTTTTTTTTCCAAACTATATTAAATCCTTATTTATATCACCGACTTTGACCTATCAGCCTCGAGGTTAGGTACATGTCACAAGTCAAAGTGTCAAAAGTAATGACAGGGAACTGTGTTGTCACGTGTATCGATTAATCTCGCTTTGAAAGAAAATTTTATTTGCAAAATGTAGATGATCATTTAATAATTAATGAGAAATACGATATGGTAGCTACCTTACTGATATTTATTTCCAGGATTGATATTGGGAAAAATTTCATGAATGTTGAATCATATTCTGTTTTCTTACTTGTTTACACTAAAACTTGTCGTGGCAAAGATTTTTTTTACCTGCAGTATATTGTTTTTTGGGGACCTTTTCTACTCTCGACCCACACACACATAAAAGCACTGCCACACGTTTACCGCCACAACATTACAGCATTTATTCATTGTGGTTCAAAAAGGATTCGGCATAATATTTTGTGTACTCGGAAAACGTCTTTGGTCTTAAGCTGCCACAGGATATATGCACATGTCACATAAATTATACAAAAAGTACTTGAAAAATTAAATTTGCGAAGGCAAGTACAATTATATCAAACTAGCCGTATACAATATCTTATTTGTGACAGAATCTGATGTTTGTTGAAGTTTCCTTGTCTGTGCTGATGCAGTCTGCAGTCTCCATCTGTAGGCCACTAGTGCAAAATGTACTTCACACCGATACATTTTTAAACTTATTGTGTTACTGGTAAATTAAATTCTGTTAATACTAATAATAGCAACAGTATTAACAATAATCCACGATGTTTGCATAAACTAATTAGTACTATTTTAAACATCCTGAGATGTTTACAGTGTTCCCTTAGAATATTCATTTTAAGCTTTGATCAGTGCTCTTTGATTTTTGGAGGGTATGCAATATGTCAGTTGTGATAATCGAAACCTGGTTCAATATTAGCTCTTTTCCAACACAGCACCTGACTGGTTGGAAACCTGTCCCAAGTGAATAGCCAAATCGTTCACCGACTTACTGCAGCGGAGTTGTATCTAATATTAAACTGACTGACGGTTTCGGGCAGGTTTCAAACTCGTCAGGTGCCGTGTTGGAAAAGAGCTAATATTAACTAATTTTTAGTTTCAAACGTTTTATTGTAATTAAATAAAAAATTTATGTCGGGTACAGATAATATAACATCATGTCCCTTAAGTATTACTGTACGCAAGAGCCATTTTAAAAACTTTAAAGATTGACACTCCTACGATAAATAAAACAACACTACTGACCTCGTTCCTTTGTCACTTAGGGAGAATATCCCCACTCCAACCCTATTCGCCAAACAGGCGTGATGACACGCGCTCTGGGCTCAAAAACTTGTTCTATTGTTACTAAAAACTAGTTCTCTGCATCTCAGATGTATGTTACCCAGCTACGCATTAGAAACTTAAACATTATTTACGTGAAATCTTAGTTTTTCGGATATGTTCTAAATCACCCTGTATACAGTATTTTACTTTAAAAAGCTACTCTATTGTGTATTATTAAAGGTTTAGACGCTAAATTGTTTTTCTGTTGCACTGTATCATTATCATAAAAAATGTGTATCTTTAAATTTGTAAAAGAATGCAACTACAAAAAAAAGATAAGTATGTATTTTTAATAAAAAATATACACCGAAAATAAAATTTGGTGTCTGTAAAAAAATGTTGTCTCAAATTATTTGTATGTATAGGGCCAAACAAATATTTATTTCTTTTTGTCAAATCATTTTTTTTTTTTTTTTAAAGCAATAATACAGATATTTTGTGTAAACAAAGCATTTGTTTTCATTAAAAAGCATTATTTTCTTTCCAATGACAACTTCTGGTGATTTAGTTATATTCTATGATAAAACAATATTTGTGTATTTCAAAGTATATTTTTCTAATTAAACGTCTGCTTATTTAAGTCAACAACTTATTGCTCAGCAATTTCAGGAAACATTTGTATGCTAATGCCTCGATCAGCATTGATCGAGGCATCTGAAAAATCTATAGCAAATAGTCACCATATACTGGTTCCGAGCTTATTAGCTCTCATCAGTACGCAACAGTTGAGTGGTGAGTCCTGGCGGTTTATATCTCTAAAACCCGTTATAGATACCTGACTACGCGAAATATAACAGAGCTACGTCTATTGATAATTATTTTTTTGTTTATAGGAAACAATTCGGATTTTTCCTTTTGAAGGAAATACTTTTTTCGACAATACGACTAGGAATTTGAGTTTTTTTAATTTTCGGTCTTTCAAAAGATTATATAACCTAACAAAACTTCATTGAAAAACTTGGCAAAAAGAATTAAAGCATATACTATACATATTTTGCTTTTCCAAAATATGAATTTTTGAATTAACACGTTGACTGCCGTGAGACATAAATGTAGTGTCTCAGGTTAATTTCAATAATAGCCGCGTGACTGTTACTGTTGTCTCAGATGCAATTTTGCATTATAACCGCGTGAGCCGTGAACAGCGTCTCAGACCTGTATAAATTATATGAGAGTAAAAGAGCACGGCTGTAAGTGCCGGCAGGTGTTTTTGGTTTTTGAATCTGAGACGCTCAAGTGGGTTCTCATGGCCTGAAATATACGTAATATATAAAATCAAAATGTATTGAAAAGGAACTATTTATTGGTGTAAAATACAACATAAAAGTAAATGATTCTCGAAAAATACAACAAAATACATAACAATTTATAGCAAATACTGAAAAATTATTTGGTGCCCTCTGCTCGGTCTTGTCCGCAATAAATAAGTATATTGTAAGTATATCCCTTTTCGATACACAGTTTGTATAGTTTTATTTTGAACTTGTGCCTTTTATTTCTAATATATTGGCGAAAAGACAACCGGCCTCGAAAAGGCTCAGACGTGTAAAAGTGAGACTCAACATTTGGTACATGCGGCCATTGAGTCAAATTTTATGTGTTGAGGCCGCGTGACCATAAGGTGGGTCTCATTAAAAATTATCAAATAATTGATAATAAACATTTTATTTAGAAAAACAAAATACCCACGAGTGTAGGACATCAAAGGAAACCTTTTACGAAAAAAAAAATTGGCCTGTGGGACCGATTTTTTTTTAGTATTACGGCAGTCAACGTGTTATACACATTTATTTTAATCAAAAATCATTTTTTTCCTTATTTTTATATCTAAAGATTTGAAAAAATCGTTTAGGGAAATAAAATAAAATATTTATTTGAATAACATTTTTTAAAATGAAGTTTTCATGAGATGTTGAAATGGAATAATTATTAGTTTCATTTAAACAAATGATAGTTAAAATTTGCTTACCAAATAAATCAATTAATTTTTGACAAAAAAGTGAGCATTACATCAAAAAAGATTTGTTTCCAGAGAATAAATTATGTTTTAACAAACAGAACTGTTTGCTAAAAAAAAGGTTTTTCGGTGTACAATTTAATAAAAAATATAGCTGAATATACGACCCCCAACCAACCAACGATCGGCTGCGTTCATTTCACGTCGTTCGTAAATTTAACTTACGGCCGTGGGGTTCGAATGGCATTTTTCGGAATGCGTCGCATTATGCAGAAATCAAGGCGGCGATATTGGCCCCATTCCTAACGAGTCTGATTGAACATACAAGCTACCAAATGTATTCAGTGCCGTTGTTTTCCTCAATACCTCGACCGTTTGATTAAATTCTGATCGCGATACGGTGCCGCTTCCTCGGCAGGAATTCGCACCGAGCTCCAATATCACGCCCCCGGCTAGGTACTAACCTATCCGACTGTGACCGGATGAAATTCAGGACCTGAAAATAAAAGTAATCTGCCTCCAAATGTGTCACTGTAAAGTCTTCTTTGTGTCGTTTGGCTGCGCCAATAACAATCGGCGATCGCACGATCCTCTCCGCGATACGTGATATATGTGACACGGCGAGGGAAAATTAGTTTTCCGAGAGACGAAGATTGCGCATACCACCGCCGTCTGCGACCCCGGCCCCTCGTGACGCCCGGGATTATATTTATATCGTTAGCGATATATGAGCCCGATCCAATACTGCCCAGAAGAATTTCATTTGCGATTAATTTAAAGCGCCCCCGTCTTCAAAGCCCCGGCCGGCCGGTTCTCTATCGATAAAGAAGGTATTTATAAGTTAAAAGCAACAATGCACTCAAATGGAGCGGCCGGGGCTTCATAAGCGGCGGATAATATGGTTGTTTTTCCGCTTCAGAGGTACGGTCCGAGATGATTGGCCCCGCATATTGGATACCCGGACCGGTAGCAGGGCCTCCGGCCGCCGAAGCAATAACTGGCCTCTTGTCCTCGTCCTGGGGCTCTGCATACATCAGCCCGACCCTCGTCCGACGCCGCCCGCGGCCTTTGAGGCGACCCCGAAAGACACTTTGCCTAATAAAAATACCGATATGCGGCTGGACATAGGTTACAAGCATAAAGGAGGTATATTCCCTTCGAAATGAAGGACACGTGCTGATCATACTTTCAGTTCCCACAGGGTGAACGTCCACGATGTGTATTTTACATTTAATGCCAAACTTTTTTCCGGGATATTTCTTTGCGTCTTGATTCGATCCCTGCATCAAATTTTTATTTAAATGAAAATAAATTACATCCGCTATATTTTGACCTCCTGTAAACTTTTTTATTAAACAATATGAAATACAAAATATACACGTTTTGGAAAATGATAGTATAAAATCAAATGAAGTACAAAGAAAACGGCTGCGGATGTTAACTTTGTTAACTTAAATAAAACACCCTGTATATTTATACTTATTTGGATAGAACTTTTGCTGCCATGCATAGTCATAGGATTTGTTGGATCCATCTCTAACAATAAGTGAGACACTGTTAAAAAGCGAAACTAATCTTGTCTTGTAATTATTAGACTTTTTTAGACATTTCATTTTTCAAGAATTCACAAATTTAGTTGTAATATATTTTGATATATCAGATATTGATACGATTCAACATGCGTAGAGGTATTTTGATTAAGGGCGCCGTATTCTTGAAATAGTGTTTTGTACAGATACAAGTAATTTTAGACATTTAAGAACTGAATAATATAAAGTTTAGCAAACAACAAGCAAGGTGTTTTTCTTGTGGGACTGTCAGTTTCAGCATGTGGTTACAAGATGTAGTTACTCGTATATGCTGCATCACGTCTACTCAGGTTCGCTTCTGTCGTCAGTTGCCTCAGCTATATCATACTGAGGAGAGCTCAAGCTCGAAAGCGGTATATGTCTGGTGTGGCGCTAATGAATGACTTTGACAGTTTGTTATAAGTCTTTCAGGTCTTTCAGTACATATTTATTTTATAGACATCTGTTAGTAGAAGGAAATGCAATATACTCGTATATTTAAAGCAAGTATACTAATTATGTATTTTGTATTATTTCAAATATTTGCAGTAATTCTTTCAAATTATTTAAAAGTTCAAATATGCAAAATATTAAGAATACTTATCTACTTTATGAGACAAAGTATACATTTGAGAATTGTCTTGCACATGTTCGCATAAAATGAGTAGTTTTAAGAGTGTAAGAGTGCACTAATCACTATATAAAGTTAGTTCAGAGTCGCAAAGATCATAACAGTGGCGGCTTGTGACCTTTTAAACTAGTGAAGCAAGTTAATCATTATTTATAAGTAAATTAGAAAATACTGATACAGGATTATTTAAGTAAGATTTTTTTTAACTATTTGATAATTTTCCCGAACTTTATTTCTTATCGATGTTAATTTACAGTTTTAAAATACAACTTTTTAAATCAGAATATCCATTTTTGACAATGTTTAAATAATGCGCTTATTTATTGAATAATTAATAATATGGTTAGCATATTCCTCACGTTCCCCTATACTTATTATTTCACATACACATTTACAGTACACACATCTGAAATTTAGCCTGTAGAGAATTAAAAAAGCTTTTCGACGATATGCAACTTGACTACCCTTTCTATTTAAAAATTTGGAGGGGTTGTTTACCCCGCGTTTTCGTTGGGTCATCCTGTATACAGGGTGTCCCGAAATTAATGGGACACAGAGCAAGAGTAGATTCCTTACATCAAAATAATGCGATTAAGCCAAACTTACCTTGGTCTATTTGTGGCTAATAAAAAAGTTGCAGGGCGTTAACATTCAAATTTTGAATTCGAAATTCTTAAAATTCTCAAAGTTTTCAAGTTTTCAAAGGATTCCTTTGAAAATTTGGATTAGGAGGTTTTCCGGGACAAGAAAAACATATCCGTTTGCATTGCTGTAGACGCTAGAGGGCGCTACGAAATGTACTCTTGCTTGATAAAAACTAGTTATCACTTTTCTATCAGTGTGTGTACGAAAATTTTAATAGAAAAATATTGTTCTCCTATTTATTTTTCACAAATAAGATATATTTGTTTTATGTCGATAAATTTAACCGTTTTCGATTTATTTCTTATTTTTCTATTGCATGCAATAAAATGCAGATGGCTACATTAAATTCTCAATATGACTCCCGTTTATATGAATACACAATCTTATTCGTTTGATAAGTGATTGTCTAATATTAAATAGTGTATCTTAATTTTTTAATAAATTTCTAGCATTTAAAATTGCTTGCCATAGCTCATCCCGTGTATTAACCCTAAACTTTTGCTTTCAAAATACCCCAAATACTGAAATCCATGGGGTTTAAATATGGGCTTCGTGCGGACCATGAAAACGTGTTGCCACGACCTATACACCGTAGGGGAAATTATGCGTTAAAATAGTTTCGCACCTGTACAGAAAAATGGGCAGGGGCACCGTTTTGCATAAAAAACATATTGTGTCTCACATCTAATGGTAAATCAATAAGTTCCTCAAAATCATGTTCTAAGAAATGTAAGTAAGAACGGCCATTCAGATTATATGGCAATTCAACAGGACCCAACACATGGTTTCCAACAATACCACACCAAATGTTTATCTTAAGTTCATGTTGGAAATGACGTTCTCTTAATACATGCGGATTTTCATTATCTCAAACATGTTTATTTCTGAAGCTGAAAACGTCCCGACGAGTAAATGTCACAGTAATCTAAACACCACCTTAAAAAGTGTGGATCATCATTGTGCCGGTCTAAGAATCGAAGACAAAATTGTTCCCTATCTGGAATATCTGCAGGTAGTAAATTCTGCACTGGGCTAGAATGATACGGGTACAGTTTTTCATTATAAAATCTATGAATAGATCATTCAGGTTCTACGAACATTCGTCGTAAACTTATTTCACGATTTTCTGTTACACGAAGCAAAATATCTTCCTCTTATTCTGGAGTAACAGTTGTTGGACGGTCAGCATCTCGTCTTTTAGGACGAAACGATCCAGTATCTCCTAACCGGTCATAAAGATTTTTAAATAATTTGTGATTTGTTTGTAATCTATTTGGGTAACTTTCTAAATACCTGCGATACGCACGACGTCCATTAAAATTTTTTTTTGCATAAATACATACCATATCTCGCGTTTCTTCATTAGAAAATAAATTATGGCGAGGCATATTTCACGCGATGTTATTAATTGCAAACAATAACTTAAATGAATACACTATTTAACATGAGTTCCTTGTCATTCAGTTAATTGTCAATAGTACAATTTGTTTTCAAATAACCAAAGGTTATTATGACTGTTTTACGTAAGTAACTACAAACTTTTATTTTATTTATTTTATTGCATCCAATAGAAAAACAAATAAATAGAAAACGGTGAAATTTATCGACATAACACGAGTATACTTACCTTATTCTTGAAAAATAGATAGGAGAATAATATTTTTCTATTAAAACTTTCTTACACACACTGATAAAAGAGTTATATTGATTATATGATGGAAGTAAATAGCTAGTGATTCTTATTTGTTACTTATTACATACAAATTTTACTGGGTCAATACCTCATCGTACCTACTGGCCTCCACACCGAAGCATAATCAAATTTTTCTATCCAACATATATGCACCCCATCTGAGAAACATAAATAAGTTTAATTTTTGTTTATATTTTAATAAAGTTGCAAAGCTCTCCCGTTAAACGTTAATTTGGGATCGGAATAAAGCCCAGCATCTAGACTACCATTTATTTCCTCACGTAAAATTAGCAGGGGCCGGAGACCATCCACGGACTGACCCTTTTGAAAATTATGTAGAAATTTAATTATACTTTAATAAGGAGTCGGCATGTCCCGTGTTTGATAAATGATTGCATTTAACTAATTGCCAGTTATCTGATTACACCTTCGGCGTCGTTAGAGTGCCGCTGTGTAGTGTGTTGGCAGTTTTTGCCGTCGGCGATATATTTCCTAGGCGAGATGGGCAAAAACCCTCGCAACACCGCCTAAATTCAATACAGTAAAGTGCTCCTGTAGCGGTGAGAAGCGGCTTACAATGATTCCGACGCGCAACGCCGCCGCATCTATAGCACCACTCGGCGTCTCACTTGGATAGGTATTGTTCGAGCTAATCTTAATTGATGCCCTACCGCTATCCATCATAACGAGAGATGAAGCTAAAACAGCTGACAGGCGTCGCGGGGTGCACGGGAAAATTCGTACTCGCTGGCAGACTGAGAAAGTGTCGAGGACCTTTCTGATTGCCTAATCATGTTTAGGTAAAAAATTGTTTGGGGAACTACTTGATGACGGGAAGGGTGGCGTACAGGACGCATGAGAATTATTCAGTATTGATTTAGAGTTTACGGGGATCCATATGTGTTTAAGAGTAAATTTATGTATCAAAATATATTTTTACGTTTCAATGTTTGTTACAAATTTACACCTACAATCAATTCTTGGCAAAATATAACTTTTTAAGTCTTTTGTATATTTTTTTACTGTTTTAGAAAGGTATTTTAAGCTAATATAAATAAAATCTCCTACAATTCCTATCAATGAAGTCATATGTATGTTCTCTGATACCAAACATCTAGGTATGCTAATGAACAATTCCACAGACAAAGCTCTATTCAATAATTATCTAAATAAAATAATCTAATTTACTAACCTGCTAATGAAACACTCTATAAATATCTAACTTTACTTTTTGTCAGTGGGAACACGACAAATTCAACCACAATAGATGAGATCTGACCTTGCTTCTTCAGGTGGTCTCCTTTAAGTTGAATTAAATATCTAACTATAAAAATTATTATAAAAATTAAAATTATTTGAAGTTAAATATCGACAATGACAAAAAGTGACATCCTGTCAATGAATTAAATATGACAATACCTACTTGAAAAATGTTCACCTTTTATGTAAAAGTTATTATAGTTGATTCAACTTAAAGGAGACCACCTGAAGAAGCAATCCTAAAAATTTAAAAATAGGTCAGATCTCATCTATTGTGGTTGAATTTGTCGTGTTCCCACTGCCAAAAAGTGAAGTTAGATATTTATAGAGTGTTTCATTAGAAGGTTAGTAAATTTGATTATTTTCTTTAGATAATTATTGAATAGAGCTTTGTCTGTGGAATTGTTCATTAGCATACCTAGATGTTTGGTATCAGAGAACATACATATGACTTCATTGATAGGAATTGTAGGAGATTTGATTTATATTAGCTTAAAATACCTTTCTAAAACAGTAAAAAAATGTTACAAAAGCTAATAATAAGGAATATATGGGTAGATATTGTGGGTGTAATTCAACGCAGTTTGGGGCTTTTGTCCACTGAGTAGTTAGTTTCACACAATATTATTAATACCTAAAAATATATAAAAATCTCTTGTATATGTTATGAGTAGAAATTTCAATTTGACATTTGACATCTGTGACATTAATATTAGTCCTCCTTTCACAAATCATTAACTGTGCCAATGCTAAATTCAATTCTTATATAAAGTTAAGGGTGTCATATATACACCGCTTTATTTATTTTAGAATGTGCATGTATGTAGAACTGTATATTTATATGTACAATTTGTCCTGTAGATAGATGTTATCTGTTGGGCAATGCAATAAATGGATTATTATTATAGTTTTACTGCCATAAGTTGGCATTTTACTAAAACAATAGAATACCTTCCTACGTTCAAAATATACATCTACAATTTTCTATCATTTATTCTACTAAATGTAACTAAGATAACTTATTGCAGAAGGTAACTGATTTTAGTTGAGGTCTACATATTACCGATTAAAAATAATTTACCTATGGCTAGAAGGCTTGAAACTGCGCCAAATAAAAATTACATAACAGTTGGTTTGTTCCTGCAGCAGTTGGAAACGGTTTGAAACCGTCAAAAATATTCAACCAGTTATGTAAAGAACGAATTACCAGTGCTTTTAAAAATAGTTGAACGGGCATTTCTGATAGTTTTAAACCGTTTGCAACTGCTACAGGAACAAGTCTAGTAGGTAGATATCTTGTTAGTACGTAGTAATAGTCGCTAATCTACGCAAACGTATGAATACATAGCCATTTTGTGACCAACATTACAACAGGAAGGACGGGCTACCCGCCTTTCACATTCATTAACATATAAACAAGGAATACAAATATTACCTATCTAATACAGGTAATAATAACTAGCAAGATCTTGAAATATGTATATGTATATTATGTGAAGTAAAAAATGTTATAAAAGATAATAATAAATACATAATGCATGAGAGAGTTCATTAGTTATCAACGTAAAATGTTTGTTTTATATTAAAAGAGTAAATAGTGAAAAGCGAGTATTGGTCGATTCCGTAGATGTCTACTTGCCTTAAATTTTACTTTTAACATTTTTTTAATGTAAAAAAAATTAATAGTAGTAGATATGCAGTCGCTTATTTGAAATAGAGAGACATATTTGCTGGTATTGCTATAAATCTTATCTGGAGCCTATTTAATGCAGATATTTTGCTGGGAATACTGAATAGCTACTAATGGCTAAAAGATATTTCCCTCAGTGTACTTGTGGGTACAGGAAAGAACATATTAATCACTTTGAGGAGTTTCCTATAGGTATTATTGTAAGTAGTGAAACCACACTCGATTAAAAAAAACCGAAAATTTCATCGGTTTGATTAGTTTAAGAGGTATTAGCTAGGCTTCATTTTTATCATGGAGTGATTTGTTGGATCTGTAATACTGTTACTTTATTTGAAGAAATGCGCTTTTTAAAATAAATTTGGTGACTTGTTTTGAACTATTGACGTATTTGTAATGAAATCTAATTTCCATTTTCAACATTAGTTCTTAGTTGTTCCACTCACCAATAAAAGTCTAATGAAATTTTTCCTCAAAACTTCCACTAGTTCAAAAACTGTTTTGAGGAAATGGTATTATTAGTGTAATAGATTGTACATTCATATAAACGATCACATATTTCCTTGCAAACTAGGTATAATAAGATCAACGATATAGTATATTGGTATATTCTTTTGACGATATAACAGTGAGAATATTTTTAATGTAACACTTAATAGCTAGTCTTACTATGAGTATTTGAAAGTTTAGGACTAGAAACTCTAATGGGATGAAGAATTCAATTAATTGTAAACTGTGGCTGAATAAAAAAAAACAGATTTGTTTCAAAATTTTATATCTTTGGCATGAACTCTCAGTATGTACTTACTGAATCACATCATTTTTTCAAAATATTTCAGTTCGTTCAGTATGATCAAATTAAACCTTTTGTTGTTTCTATCAAATATGCATATGATTTCCAAGCATATTTGTTCACGAGAGCATTCATCGTTTCTTGAAAATATAGAAAAACATTGACTCCATCACTGTATGTTCAAACAACTTTTTCATCGATACTACATGCCTGTCTAATGTCGGCTGACATTTAAATGACACAGCGATTACTTAAGTTCATAAATATATTACAAAAACGTTTCAAGTGGCATCATTTTCCTTTGTGCGTGATAGTTCGCCCCCGCGGAGTCTCCTGAGTGCGCCTGTTGAGAATGGGGCCCTGGAAGGTAACAATGTAATATGCCATTAGCAGAGAATCTGAATTGGCTTTGTTGCGGTGACGATTTGCGAGGGGCGGCGAGCATCCGTGTTACGTGCCTCCCTCGGGGAGTCCCCGGGTCCCACGGTTGCTCTCACCTACCTCCACTGTCGGAAATTTTTGCAGTTTTCAGTTGAAAATATAATCCTAACTGTAATACTGCAGCAGGTAGATGAATCAATAAGTAGTATGTTTTTGTATTATCTGAGTTCTTGACTGATCGGAGTATAGTAATATTTCTTGTTATGGTCAAGCATCAGATTAAGGGCAGTTTGCAGTCTCAATATACAATGTGGTCCACATAAGAACCGACAGAGTTCAGTGCATGTGTGGAGTGGCAAAATATTGAAATTTATTAAACATACCTATAAATAATAAAATCGTTTTCGGAAGTCGAAGTAGGCAACAAAACGTTAGTAAAACCGGACATATATCTCTGAGTCATGCTCAGATACGCCCGTTAATAGGGTACGACTAACGTTCCGGAGAAATTACCTGCACTAGAGAAGGATGGCCAATAAAATGTACTTCTTATCAAAAACAGAGTGTTAAACAGAGCCGAACTTGAAATAATTGGAATGTGTTGATCATTCTATTGCGTTGTGTTGATTCTTCTGTTGTGGTGTGTTTGTGAGTGAGTTTTAACGAAATTTTAAAATGGCTCATCGTCAAGTTTTGAACGGGCAAAGTAGGAAATTTGTGTTAAATCTTTCCACCGCACATGCTTTCCTAAAGACGTTCTTCCTTCCAATTTGGGCTGACCCGTCATCTACCATCAAGTTATACCTTTCATCAGCAGGTATATGTTGAAATTAAATAAATGTCTACATTTCGTCTCATCAACGTTTTATTGTTCACTTCGCCTTCCGAAAACGATTATATACTATACAAATTTGCGCACAGGCCGAGTTCAAAGTGAGGCCAAATATTTTGAACAAAATTAACATCTCTGAATTATTTTAACTTAGAATAACCAGATTTGGTACAATATTTAAGTTTACTGCTGTCACATTTTAAATACAAAGCCTACTACTGACTTTTTTGTTTCTTCTGATAAAGATTGTTAAAATCTTATTTGAACTGCACACTTTATTGGCAACATTTTTTCCATGCCACTTATTTATTGAATAAGTAGACTTATATCAAAATTACTACCCCACTTTTACCTCACTTTTTATATTACAGCACTGTCCTAAATATAATTCTTATTATGTGTAGTTATATGCCATAGACTTACATCATTACATTTGCAAATATACTCCAATATCTGGGATTCTCACATAAACATAGTGCTCGGATCAAATTGAGTTGATTGCGACTTCAGAGGTGTCGACGAACTATAAATTTATGGTCAAACCATGGACTTATAAGCAAAGGGAGTTTTGTATCACACATTGTCCATGTGTCTGACAAAGAAAGCCGAAAGAGAGAACGTGAAAATTCCAACTCCGTGCAACGTAGCATATTTAACACAAATAATTTCCCAGCGCGTGTTGATAATTCCAATTGATTAAACTTACCTATGAAAAGACAACTGAGGATGAAAATAACTCAAATTTTTCACACGCTAGCTACTGACGCATCATTTTCTTAACAATTTGAATAAAAGTTTTCTTAAGAAAAATCAAGAAACCACAAAAACACATTCTGACTAACAGCAACACTGCACATCGTAGCTTACTATGTGTAGTACCAGGATTCGAATGAATACATTCGTAGAACAGTCAGGGTTGGTTAAGTACTAAAAAATGTAGGGGCCTCAAATGTAATTTTTTAGTATTCACACACTCGTTTATAAAAAGTGAACAAAAATCAACACATAATAATAATAATGATTATAAAGGATAATAAAGATGATCTTTATAATGATTTTTTTCAAACTAGAAAAAGTAGAAAAATCTTCAATTTAATGAAGACAGAAGGTCATTCTTAATACTCATTAAAGTTAAATGGGATAATTTAACTTCATCCATATTAGCTCTTTACTTATTTTTTATATAAGCGATAGTTTTGATCCTTCGATAGTTGATTATTGGTGCATAAATAAATTCTTAAAGCTAAATTAATTTTCAGAAATACATACAAATTTCTTATTTACACTTTTTAAATGTGCAGAAAATCGAGGTAATGAACCAAGTTATCCTCCTCTAAATCGTCGGAATAATTGAAAAATAGGTTTCTAGAATTGGCAGCTATATCTCCAGAAGGAGGGATGGTAACGCCAACTAAAGTATCCATTACCATCCAGTTCTAGAGAAAAAAAATAATTTTTCATAAAAACCTCTTTTCTCTGGAAAATCGGCGCCTATGATACTACGACGCTATCGTTTTTTACAGTGTTTCAAATGTAGAAACGAAGAAAATATATTTTTTTAATAGTAATAATACCTGATAGGTAACGGTTAACCCGATTAGCTACAGTATATTACATTTGTTTTTCGTTAAAACTACATTTTCACTCATTACAAATTTGTCAGGATTAACCACTGAACACTTCGTGTATAGTTAAATAAAATACCCATTTATTCTAATAAAATTAAACGAAAGGTAAGTACTAATAGATAATGGAAAACTTTGACTGCACCCGCGGCAGTCTTGTTTGATAACCTAGAAAACAAACCAGCAAACTATTATAGGATAATATCTGTACCCACCACAAATTTATTTATCTACTTAATTATTATAAAACGTTTAAAATTGAAAATGGCCCTAAAAATGAAATAGAAATTAGACCTACAAATCAAATATAGCTACTACAAAATATCTTAATATAATATCTACATAAATTTGCGTTCATTTTTAAACATGCGCCTATCTTATAAACAAATAGAGCTGCAATTTTTTTTATAAACATTATGGCATATAAAAATGAGCATACGTTTTCGTGCTTCAAATGACTGTTTGGGCGTACCATTGTTTACATTTGCGAGAGAAAATCTTTTTTAATTACTTGACTTATACACCCACCGTGAAAAACGGCGTGAAAAGAAACACGACGAAACAAAAACGCCATCTGGCACGATTCCCCATCAATTTGACGATTAGCAATCAACAGTGTGTACACAATTTCCTATTTTCATCAAAGCAATTAGCTGCCCCCTTTTAAAAATGAAATAAAAATCTCCCGAATGGACTTTTGTTTAAAGCGACTTAAAGGTATCAAATGTAGAGCATTTTTTATTGGGAAGCAATTATCTTAGAAAGAAAGGTGGAGTTTTAAAAAAGGTTTTTCAATCAAGGGGTCTTTAGTGTCTTTGCGTGACAATGAGAGGAGCTCCTTATGGAAGGCTCGATGCCGGAAATGGGATGCTTTCATTACTTCTACGTGCTCCGTTTAATGGAGTTTTCTTGTAAAAAAGCCTAGGTAAAGACCTTTTAGCGACCAATTTATTACTTACGAAATTCGGTGAATTAACACGTCTTGACTTTGCAAATTGTTTTAGAGAGGGAAATTTATTTCAGCCTGCCCGTAAAATTGATATGAACGCATTTGTATAGACTACCTAAAAAAACTACTGGGAGTTAGTTGAACGATCTAGGTAATTCTCACATTTTGTTCTGAAATTTTCCATTAATTAATATGTTATTTTTATCCTTTATTTGACAATTTCTTCATAAGACGTGCAATAATACAAAATAAAAGTGTCATGTTTAGTTCATTTTTTATTTAGTTTTGTTGATTTATTAAATAACATTTAAATAATTAATGTGCATTACTATTGAAAAAAGTGATGTTATAGGTATAGAACATCGAGGATGCATTGTTTATCTTTGTTTTATAAATATATGTATAAGTCTTCTTTCACACGTGTTGCTTTGTTCTGATAAGGTCCATTTAACATGGAAAACCTTAATAATTAGGAGTATAGTCAAACACCAACCGGTATCTATGTCTCACATTGACCAAGCCAACGTTCTTCCACTCTACCATACCCTCAAAAAAAGTGCAAATCCTATCTACAAATATAGATGATCTAGGTTAACCGGTCCAAGACTAAAGAGTTATTTAAATTGTTTTTTTTTAACTTCATTAAAACATCGATGGAAGTGTGAATTTGCCTGAGTGTTGCGACATTTAAGAAGTGTAATGTATAAACAAGGAAGTAATATGTATGGCATTTATATAAAATTGTATTGTACACAATGAAAAACGCCTTCAAATTGTTAAATTTGAACCATATTTAACCATGTTTTGAAAATTACGTTATTCGTTAAAAAATTCAAGGAATTGGTTCAGTGGAGATGAAGGAAAAGAAATATAATCGTAGCGTCGTCCATAAAAGTATGTTGGTTTGCGAAAGTATTGCTGAAAATTCTGTTGAACGTGACACGTGAATCTACAACGTGGCGTTTACATAAAGATTTAGCTCTTAAATCACATACAGTTCAAAGAATATATGAATTTTGGGTATTAAGACGTTGTTTATTTGTCTTTTGGATTAAAGAGCAACCAGATACGTTAAAAAATAGCTTTTCCGATTAAATACGTTTTGAAATTTATTAATGGCTATAATAAATTTATAAAATTTGGGGTGAACAAAATCCATTATTGATACATGGGAAACCTGTACATACTTAACGAGTCACTGTTTTGTATGCATTATGGTCAGGAGGCGTTTTTGATCCATATTTCTTTAAAAATGGTGCTGGTGATGGTAGTTGTCTTTATTATCGTGATATGTTAACTGTTTTTGTAGCTATATTGATGGATGCTGATCTGGATGGCATTTGGTTTCAACAGGAAACCCGTTTTTCAAATAAAACAATTAATTTATTGACACAAACAGCTGTAGTAGTACTTATTCCTGTGAAACTTCTATCAATTTAGGAAGCAATATTTTATATCGAAGTTTTGGATAAAATTTGGCCCATGATGCTTTTCTTGTTTTTGTAACGAGTGTTATATACTCGCGTCAAGAATTCAGACGTCTTACGTCACGGCTGACGTTACACATTTGTTTTTATTGGCAACGTAATTTTCGATATTTGGTCGCGTTAAAAATAATCATTTTTTGCAATTTAGTGCAATATATAATGCAAACTTTTAGTGTAGTATATAGTTTTATTACTATCAGTTGCAGTTTCTTAAATATTTCGATGAAAATATAATGAATTATTCATTTGTTCGTATGACGTAAGTCGTCTGAATTCTTGTCGCGAGTATATATAACCTTCCGCTATTGTATTACACTTCCATCTACCATATCTCATAATTGTAGTAAGATTAGCACTAGACTAGCAACAAACTAGCCGAATAACGTCGGAAGGAATGTCCAGTATAAAGGTGAGGATCAGGCAAATTTAGAAATTAAGCAATATTGGCAGGCATCTTACTGTGACTACTTTCCAAACATAACTGAGAAATCATTAATCAATCATTTTCAGTTATCCCTGTACATAAAAGAAATGACCCTCAGCATATAGCTAACTATCGCCCAATTTCAATTTTAAGTATTTTTTCAAAAATTTATGAAAAAGTTGTTTACGATAAAATGTATAATTTTCTAACAGAGTTTAATATTTTGACGGACTATCAACATGGCTTTCGTCGAGGCAGGTCGACTCAATCAGCGGCATCTGCCTTGCTTGAGGTTGTTTATAAGTACCTCGATAGTGGTAGATATGTGGCAGATTTTTTCTTTGACTTATCACGCGCCTTCGACTGCTTGAATTTTGACTTCATTGAAAGTAAACTGTTTCATTTGGGCTTTAGAGGCATATTTTTAGAATGGCTCATGAGCTTCCTAAGGGACAGATCTATGTCTGTAAAAATTGAAAATGTAACATCCGACTGTTATGGGCTAAATTCTGGTGTGCCCCAGGGATCTATCCTGGGACCACTAATATTTTTATTGTTTATTAACGATTTACCTCATTGCATAAAATCTAACATGCTAACAATTTTTGCTGATGATACTTCTTTGTTGGTCTCGACACATACTTACGAGCAGCTGGTTTCCTCATCGGAAAGTATATTGCGATTTTATCTGGATTGGTGTAAGTCAAATGGCTTAATACTTAACATAGATAAAACTAATTGTATATACTTTCAAAATCACGGTCTCAATAAAACTCTAACTTTATTTTTAAATGATTTTATATTAAGTTCGACTGATTGTACAAATTTTCTTGGAATTACAGTCGACCAAAATTTGGCATGGTCAACTCATATTGACATATTAAGCAAGAAACTTAATAAATCGTACTATGCTATTTCGCGAATTAGGGATTCTTTGCCATTTTCTGCCATTAGTGTATATTATAGCCTAGTATATAGTCATCTAAGCTACAACGTGGTGTTCTTTGGTAACGCTTATGAAAGTCAAAGAATCTTTATTGCCCAAAAGCGAATAATACGCAAAATTTTTATGATCTCGGCCAGGGAATCATGTAGACCATATTTCATTAACTATAAGTTGTTCACTGTTCCATGTATCTATATATATAAAACTCTATTACTAATTGTATTGATTCCAACTGGGGTCGTGGCATATTTATTCTTAATATATTTTATGGAAATTCTTGAATGATTGTGGACGCTGGACGAAGGGTTATGTACTTTTTATAATAGTTCAAATCTAATGTCCAATAATAACCAAAGTTCGTTGCACATTAGTTTTTGTGTCTGGTACCAGACACATAATGCCAACTTGTAACCTTCTGCATGAGTTATGGTTCATCGTGCTCTTCTACGAATATTTGCTTATGTGTTGATGCTTTATGTTCATCATCAATTTCAAAATAGTGTAACCGTTTGTTGACGATTTCCATATTTTGGACTTATTCAAAGTACGTCAAAAACACTATTTCACTAAACTTGCCAGTAACATTTTTCAGTTACACCATCTCAAGAAATGATTGTACGAAAACTCATACTGTTATTTTGACTTACTAAGCAAGTAACTCGAAAGTGGCTTTATTAACAGCTTTTTCAATTTCCGTTTCAATTTTCTTGATTATTTATCAATAAACGATCAAACTTTCATTACCTTAGCACCAATAAATTTCATATACAATTGAATTTCAAAGTGATATTTTATAAATTTAATAACATAAGAAATGCATTTTTAATGGTATATGTGCCAAAAGTGATTTTATTTTGTTCGAAGAGATCCGACTTCCTTCTCTTCTCACAAAATAAAATCTCACTTTTAGAACTTATCACAAATAACTATTTTCTTTGGAATCAATGCAAATTGTGATTTTATTCAAGAACTAAAAAACCGCTCAATTGAAAGATTTCCTACCTTTAAGATATTCAAAGATCCCCTACGTTTATTATCTTAGCCTAAACTAAATGTAAACATTAAATACATAAATGATTTCAAATATGGAGATCTTGAATAATTACGTTTGTATTTGGCATCTAATTTTGACCGTCGTCTAAGTATCAACATTAAATATTATCAATTTGGCGATTTTACTCAGCTATATTTTTAAGTGTGACCACATTTGTTTAAAGACTTTAATGACCGTATAAATCTTTTCGCGTACACTTGTCCAAATCACTCCGCATGTAACCAATACGGTTCTGGGAAGTAAGGTTTTTCATTTAATTTATAATATATAAACATAGTTTTTTATACTTTCTGGTGTTAACACTTATATTAGTCATAGACGCAAATATACGTAGATGTTTGGTCAACAAAAACAATATTGGTCATACTATTTAACTAAATTATACTCGTATAATTAATTTAAACTGGAAAGAAAATATTTTTCGATTTTCATAAAACGTATCTGCATTTATTGAGGATTGACTATTTATTACTGAATGTTGGAAGTTAAAATGGTTGTTATTAATTTCTTTCTATTAAATTTATGAAATTGTTAAAAACACATCTGAATCCTCAGTTATTCTACTTCTAAGTAAACTTCTGTTTTAAGTTAACTATACAGGAAACTGATGTTTTATTTGATCACGAAATTTAAAGGAAGGGCGTATACTTCTTCGATACATCAAATAGTCTTTGAATATGAATTAACTACCTTTTGGAAGTACGTCCTGTATACAATTTGACAGGATATTTATTTTACATTTCCTCTATACTTATATTTGTCTCTGAATAATAAATGTTGCTTAGGAAATATTATGTTTTTTGCACTGATGATTCAATTTTTAAAATAAATGTTACTTGATACCAATATACAGGGTGTCTACTTTTTTCGTTCATAACTCTGATAAAAGATAAAATATAATAGGGGTATTTTCACTGAAACTACTGTTTCATAATACAGGGTGAAGCAAATGGCACAGTTCATGGGGCGAATACAACTAACATGTATCTAGAACCCTCCAACGCTTCCGGTAATACTAGTCGACACCACTTTGTTATTTTAAATGGAACAGCCTATACGTTATCGCATTTTTGAATTCTACTGAAAATTTTACGGTCACTTTATATTCTTTACATGCCCCGTAACTAGGAGTTATAGATTTTGTTATGTTAATTTATTAAGATAAAGACTGACGTACCTATTATCGGTTGCGCGGAAGTGCTCGCAGCTTGCTCCTGAAAATAAATATCAATTTGATTTTTGGTATTCGATAAAACTTAGATGACACTAAGTTATGGTATATCCATAAATTTATAAATGCTATACTATACCGAATGTTGTATTCTTGCTGTTACATTTTGACAGCTTCAAACAGCTATAACTCTATATTATTTTGCTATGTCTTATGCACATGACATTTAATGTAACTATTGCTGCGATTATTGTCTTTGGAGATAACAAACAAGTTTCTCTATACGATCGTTATGCCTGCCAAACTATGACTCTTTGTCCCAGTGTCTACAGTTGGCGCGGTCCTCTGTAGACACTGACCATAATCTAGATATATACATTTGTTATGAATTTTTTAAATATTTTTTATGTTATCAAAATTTCAATCTAGATAAAAATAAAATTGACAGAAGCGTGCTACTAAAATTTGTAAGGTTAAGAATTTTTATGGTATTTTATCGCTTATAGGGTAAACATATATGGCATTTTCTATATCTGCTGAGTTATATACCATATTTTAGGGATACATACTTCTATGAACCTAGCTATAGGGTTGTGCTGCTGCATATGTATTCCATGCATATGCAGCAGGGAATTTTTTTATAGGTAGATATAAAATATGCTGCTTCTCGTACCTACATGATGCTCCCCTAGTAACAATAATTTGCTCATGCTGGAAGTAAGTCATAAAGTTTTGAGTTATAAGGTAAACGCATCCGAAGCGAAATGTTAAGTCCTATACATATAGACTAAATATAGAGAATAAACTGTTCGTTTGAGATTCTTTGTTATATGTTATAAGCCGTTAATACCTAATATTGTGGCAGTACCAATATTATAATAATGGCAGTGAACATATATCCACACAGAAATTATTAAAATGACTGAAATTTCAGATATATTCAGACTAACACTGAGTTGGGATCAAATTAAATACCAAGTACGTCATCCTACCTCAAAAATACTGCGATGCTATTGAACGAAAGTTTGTAAACTACCTCCTCTGTTAAGCGATCTTGATTTTGACTTAGTAGGCAATAACTCGACAGTTATTAGCAGCTTTTCCTATTTTGACCGGGAGAAATTCCTTTTCTTAGATCATTTCCATGTCACGAGATTTTAAGGTACTTGGCAATAAAGAATCCCTGCCTTAGCAAGAATAATAATTTTCATGAACAATTGGATATTTTATAAATTTAGTAACGTAAGAAATGCATTGATTTGTACTTTTAATGGTGTTTGTAAAAAATAGTGTATGATTTATACAGTGTTAACTATGACTAAGTACAAAAATTTTTAAGTCCAAAAGACTATAAAACATTTATTTCGGAATTATGTCAACTACCGTGCAGTCGTTTTTAGCAGCGTTGTCAAGTGTAAAAACGACGAAAATAAACATTTTTGTTAATAATAATAATGCCTAAGTACCTGATAGATAACAACAGTTAATTCGGTTAGCTGCAGTATTTTGTATTCGTTCTTAATTCTTTCATTGGACACATCCAAAACTACATTTTCATTAATTGCAGATTGGTCATAATTATCCACTAACATATCCGACATAAAATACTTTATTTAATTACTAAAAGACGTTTAAAATTAGAAACTAACTGTTCTAAAATAATATAACCTAGAGTACTGCATTGTTAGTTGCATGGTCTCCAATCTTTAGAGAACAAGCGAAGTTTAGTTGTATTCTAAGAGTCTAAGAAACATTTTTGCAGAACACTGCAAACATCTTGAGATGTAATAGTTTAAAATATTATTAATTATTTTATGCAAACATCGTCGATTACTGTTAATATTGTTACTATTATTAGTATTAACAGAATTCAAGTCCACAACAACACAAGAAGTTTGAAAATTTATCGCTGTGAAGTGCGCCTTACTTTAGTGGCCTACAGATGGCGTCTGCAGATGTCAAAATATATTGCATACGTTTACGGTACTTTGATTAGTTTGACATAATTTTAAAGTACCTACTTGCTTTTCGCAAATTTAATTATTTTTGTATTTTCAAAGACGTCGTATTCAAATGCCTGGATGATGATTTATGGGAGTGTGACAAGTGTATATTATCGTGTGGAAGCATAAATACCAAATACGTTTTCCGAGTACACAAAATATTATACTGAATATTTTTTGAACCACATTGAGCAACTGTTATAATGTCTTGGCGGTAAACGTGTAGCAGTGTTTTTATGTATTTGTGTATATTTGCGTGTATCTTTTATTATCTTTCGTGGTTTTTCCCGTCGTAAGTAATCGACCTGGTCATGACCGCTGGACCAAGTAGGTACAGAAGCAAGTACAAAAGTCTTTGCAATGGCATGTTTTAATTTAAACAAGTAAGAACACAGAAAATGATACTTAAAATCTCTCCAAATATCAATCCTGGAAATAAATGTTAGTAAGGTAGATGCTGCTTCCCTGTGCTACCATATCGTGTTTCTCATTAAATCATTAAATAATAATCTACAACTTGTAAATATATTTTTTTTCAAACTAATACACGTATCATCGCGGTGACGTTTGACACCTTTGACTTGCAGAATATACTTAACCTCGCGGCTGATAGAAGGTTAGTGACGGCGATAAATAAGGATTTAATATAGTTTTGAAAAAAAAATTTCGCTTTATAAATTAGTTTGTAATTTTTTTTATAGATGATTCCGTTAATTCTTATTTGTCCCTATCCCCTCTTAAAATATTTGTAGTAAGTCAACATTAGTCTTGTATTTTAAAAGTGATTTTATTTTATTCGAAGGGAAATTTTCTTTATCATAAAATAAGTAGACATAGGTTCTATACTGTATATTTTGTAGATACATTTTTGTTTTATAAATAGACAGAAAAACGAGAAAGATAGAAAAGTATATCTACAAAATTTAGACAAAAACAAATTTTAAGTGTAATTTTTGCGTGTTTATGATTTGGCGAGCTTTATAACTAAATACGACGTTTTTCAATCTCAATTTTGCCTACAACTAAATTAAGATCTGATCAAGCACAACTTATTTAATCTGAGCGATATCTAAAAGCTCTCTTGGAGAAAATACAAACGCCAAATGCTGTAGACTAGAGCAAATACCGCGCTCGGATGCAAAATAAAAATGTCGAGAAAGAATGTTTGTTGGCGTAATAGGAGCGGCCACAGCTAGGTCAATATTAAATAGGAATAAATAACTGGTGGCAGCAAAACAGTTTACAGTGATTTATAACAATGGAGGTCGCTTAAATAACGTGCTGTATAAATCAGCGAGGAGTGTAATGTGATTATTTGTGTTTAATGTGATTTGTTGATCTGACGGCCGTGCACCTCGGCGCTGACAGTCGCGTGCGTCCGTGGAGCGTCGCGGCGACCTGTCAGATCGGGCGGAACTGCCGGATGACAAATGCACTCGGCCCTGCCGCCTATTCGAGTGCAGATTATATAAAATGTAATTGAATCAAGCATTGTGATTATACTCATCGCTGAAAGTGATGCATTAGATTCATGCATCCTCTATTTAGTTATTTGGGGTTAATATCCTCGAAACTTGGGGGGAAAGGGACTTTCTCACATCTACAACACGGAAACTACTTATGGAATAAATTCTGTAATTTGATAAATACAAGATAATTCAGAACTTATCCAAAAAAATTTGATAGATGCGTCAAGGAAAATGTCGAGTCGATATCGTAAAAAATTTGTATATAAAATTCCATTGTTCCCTTGGTATTTTGCGTATGTAACTTTTTCATCTTTGACTTTTTAACAAACTGGACAGCAAATTCCATTTTCCTGTTTTACGTTAAAAAGCTACTCTTGTTTCAAATCGTTATCTTTAACCGTTTCTGAGAAAATTGCTTTTGAATTAATCCCACTTTGGTCGATTTCATAGTAATTTAAAGAAAATTATCAAGGTATTCTTATGTCAAAGTATTGTCAACCCGATTGCCAATTTAATAGTTCTAACCGAAAAAAATGGAAGAGTTTACGGGACAAGAATTAATTGATATGATATTTATTTATGGCTTTTGCGATGGTAATGCTACAGCGGCAGAACGCGAGTACGGAAGCAGATTCCGTTTTCTCGAACTGTTTTACGTTAAAAAGGTACTCTTGTTTCAAATTGTTATCTTCAACGGTTTCTGAGAAAATCGCTCTTGAATTAATCCCACTTTGATCAATTTCATAGTAATTTAAACAAAAAATAATAATAATAATTTAATACGTAATCAGTAATATACATTATTGATGTAGAACAATTATGATATGATGATTTGTTTATGGCTTTTGCGATGGTAATGCTGCGTGGCAGAAAGCGAGTACGGCAGAAGGTTTCCAAACAGAAGGCTGACATCAAGGAGGACATTCCTCACTGTATTCCGTAATTTAGCTGCAACCGTCACTTTTCGAAGGGATCATAAGATGGAAACTTAATTTTGATAACAGACAACAAGCTATTTTAAAAACTGTTTAAGAAACCCTCCACCTTCTCTGATACAAAGTCTTTATTGGCTGCATCATTCATACGCTGCAGCAATTCCTCACGGGTATCGACTTCGGTGGCGTAAACTTTTTGATTTAGATATCCCCAGAAAAAGAAGTCCAGCGGGGTTAGGTCGCGAGAACGCGGCGGCCAAGCTACCGGTCCGTGCCTCCCTATCCACGGTCCAGCGAAATTTTCGTGTACCTTTTTAACGTAAAATAGTTCGGGAAAACGGAATTTGCTGTCCAATTTGTTAAAAAGTCAAAGATGAAAAAGTAACACACGCAAAATACCAAGGGTAGGCAGCTAATTATGAGACACCCTGTATATACCTCAGAGTTGATGGATATCGTTTTAATGTATTACGCAGTGAAACTGCTTTAGTAGAACGATTTCCCGATAAACATCTAGGTACCAAATGCTGCTACTTTTACCGCGGTGTGCAGTGTGTGCAAATGTAGTGCAACGCGAGGAAAATTTGAAACCAAATCGTGGAAGAGATAGATGTCCGGGACTTCCACGGTCTATTGCAGCAGTGTGACGTATCATACACGAGGCTTAATTATATCCGTACAGCATGTCCAAACATTAACACCAAGGGATTGAACGTGGAGGACCGGTACCATGGCCGCCGCGAGCTCCTGACTTTTCTCTTTTGCGAGGATATTTAAAAAATTAAGTGTATCGCACCGAAGTGGATTAATACTATTGATGATTTACGGAAACGTATCATACTTGCTGCCAATAATTTACGAGTTCAAAACTGACAAGAATGTCAGTCAATTTTTGGCGGAAAAAATATATGTGCACTTGGGAATGGTAAATAAATAGTGAATATACAATATAGTAGTTAAAAATGTATATACTTTTGATATTGTAACTTAGTTTATTATTATTGTTTTCCTACAACATCATGCAAATATACATTATTATGAAGATGGCTACCAGATCAAACCGAATAAATAATTGTCAGATAAAGAATTAGAAGAAATTCTGGAAAATTTGAAGAAGATTGTTTAGATTTTGATCATGATGATAGTGCGAATGATTCTGATTTTTTACCAAAGGAAGAAGAGCCCATAAACGAAGTATTTGATGATAATGAAAATGCATCAGACATTGACGAAGAAGATCTTAGGAAAAATTATTTAAGTGGTACATCAAGACATCAAAAACGTCAAGAGCGGTTGAAAAACAAGGTAAATTTAGTCACTAAAAAATTAGTGTGTCTTTTGCCTAGCTAATTCTAATTTTTAGATATTATTTGGAAGAATTTAATTCTAAATGAACAGCAACTTCAGTCTCGTGGAGATATTTTATTCCATCAAAGTGGACTTGGAAAGCCCATATGAATTTTATTCTTATTTATTTACGGAAGATATTTTTGCTAGAATCATACAGAAAACTAATATTTTCGCGATTTAAATTGATCCAATAATAATAATTCTGTGTTTGTTTTTGTATTTTCATGCACAATGTTGTAAATTTACAACAGTATATTTTCTTCCAAAATATATATTAAAATTTGCAAATATATTTTTTAATTACTGTTGCCATAAATCTTCCTCCCAAAATATACATTTTTTTAAGTAAAAATAAAAAAATCATGCAGTGAAGGGTTAACGTATGAACTACTCAGAATGTGGCCCATCAACTTGTTTTCCATAAATAGTAATTCAGAATTTAGTCGATAAGTAGTTTCTAGTGTATAAAGTTGTATTTATTTCACTAAAGTTTCAAATTGCGCTTATACATATATGAGGATATGAACGCCACTGAAGGCATACAAGTAGGTACTTTATTACCAATAGTATTTCATACTAGCCAGTATACCCATCAATTCTAGGATATGATCGTTTATATTATAACGTTTCTTTTAACACTTTATAATTATATATTTTAAAGATATAAACCAACCTACCTATCTGCATTCTTTTTAAATTATTTCAGCAACAAAAAAGTCATGTGCGAAATGACGTCAGATTTTGCAGTTTGTTTTAATAATTACATAAGCGATATACAAGTATAGTTAAATATAAAAAATTGATTTTTACCCTGCCTAAATAAGGATAGTGCGCTAAACTATTTCAGATTACTCTAAAAAAAAAAAAATTTGGAGCAGTCTAAAGATAGATATTTAAACACTGAAGTAAAATTGTATGTTTTTACTATAACTTAAGCTTATATGACTCATTCCTCCATGAGTTACACCAATAGGATTAAATTATCTTTTTATAAAAATAAAAATAACAGGGTGTTATACAGGGTGTCCAGAAATTATCAGTCAAGACTTCAGGAGGTGATTCCTCACAAAAAATTAGGGTCACAAAGTCCTATAACAATTTTTCGAAAACTCAATATTTACGGAGATACAGGGTGTTAAAATTAAAATTTTATTTTCGATATTTGTAAATAACTTCTTAAGAAATCCAAATATTCACATAAAATTTGTCGGGGGTTTTTGCGGACGACAAATTCAAATATGTTTCTAATTTTGACGTCACTAGTAGAGGGCGCCACTTCTGGCACATCATGTTTCTTTTAAATGACAGAACTTTTTTGCATCTTAATGTATCCATCTGACTCTCGAAACAATCGATTCTCCTACCTGTTTTATTTGAAAAAGGTATACCTTGCTGAAGTAGGTAGGCGTAACCATTTTTTAAATAATCCTATTTGAAATGCTCAGTGCACCGAGTAAAAACTGTTTTAGTTTCAGGTAAAGTGCCTTTTCTGCTGAAAATACAGCAAAATATTACTTGAAAAAGTTGTTCAGAATCGTAAATTATGGAGACGTGCCAAATTTCAAGAGGAACGACGAGGTTTGACGATTTTATCAAAGCAGGCCGAATTTTTAAAAATTTTGCACATCTCCATAATTTACTGTTCTGAATAACTTTTTCAAGTAACATTTTGCTGTATTTTCAGTAGAAAAGGCACTTTAACTGAAACCAAATCAGTTTTTATTCGGTGCACTGAATATTTCAAATAAAATAGATATAACAGGTACGAGAATCGATTGTTTCAATAGTCACATGGATACACTAAGCAGCAAAAAAATTCTGTTATTTGAAAAAAACATGATGTGCCATAAATGGCGCCCTCTGCTAGTGCTATCTGACCTTACTACATTAATTTACCTGTTTTATTCTGAAAACATAATAAACAAAAGTAATAAATAAGGATTTTTTTAAAATGTTTAAGAAGAATTCATTATTCATTACTTTTACTCGTTGTTTTTCAATTTAAAACAAATAGGTAGTTTAATGTGAAATGAGATGACATAATTTTATAAATACCTCAAGTAAAACCATATACCTAGTACTTTACCAATAGCATTATCGACGTAAATGTCACAAGCGGATATATATTGTATACAAAGGAATAAGTTACTTTAATAATACTGTAAGTTCATCACATCATCACTAATAATTAAGGCATTACCTACACCGTATTTACACTAATTGCCACAAAAACGTAAAAATACAAAAAAAAAAACAACAAACGTATGCTTACATTATCACCGTAATCCACACAAACAAACCACTCTGAACGGCCTTTAACGTTACACCAATGATATCGCGTTTCCGGTCACGTGGTTTTAGTTACATTACATGGCAATTTAAAAATGTTCATATTTTAATTATTATGTGATTATTGACGCCAGACACACGTTCTGACCAATCTGTTTGAAAGATTACCCTGTAATACATTTCAAACCAATATAAAATTCATGCAACTTCCCCATGAGTCTCTACTATTTAGAAACTTTTATATGTGGGTAGGTATTTTTAAAATTTTTTAGTTCATTTTTAACGCCGAAAATCCAAAGGAAAACGAATCAAGTGGTAAAAGTACTTGTTAACAGAGTCATTGCTCCTGATATCGACTGTAGCCGCAGGGCCTCACGTTAGTCCTGGCAACGTATGCGTAGAGTAGTGGACCGCCGAGCTAAATAAACAATGACCACTCCAACTTGTCCCAAAGGAGAGATCTCGACCGCAATCCAAACAACGAATAAAATGTTGCAAACATTTAGCTAATGTATATTATTAGCCTTCCAGATGCTTTCAATAATACGTATCCACCTAAGTATCCTTTACAGAGCCAATAAGTTTGAGTAAACAATTTTAAACTCGGACATGAAATAGTTGCGTCTGTCGCGTCCAACGGGTCCGTGTTTGAAATCATTTTATTTCATACTGCTGATGAAAGAAATTTAGTTAAATCTTGATTATTTTTAAGATACAGTTTTACAAATACAATTTTGTAAAAAAAATCGAAATGGGCAGTTTGAAAATCATTGTCAAAACTTGACAAGGCAATACATGCAATCGGCGATCAGACAAAAAATTCCCAAGGAAAGAAATAAATAACATTGTATGACACCTATTATACAGTGCAGTATATTATTTCTGAAATTGAGAAGTTTTCGAAAAAATTCCCTGGCACGTCGATTTTGTTTTGATGAGCCAGCCAGATCGCCTAATTTGACACCCCTAGATTATTTCTTGTGGGAATACTTAAAAATCAAAGTCTACGTTACTAGACCGGTTAATTCAGAAGATTTAAAAGCAAGAATTTGTCACGAAATACATCGTATACCTCCTGAAGTTATTGATAATGTCCAAAAAGAATTGATTAATCGTCTTGGCTACTGTCATGCAGCCAACGATGCGCAATTTGAACATTTAATTTAGCCGATTTTTTACGTAATCATTATCATTTTCATTGTGAAAATTAAATTTTAAAATCTTCAAACATTATTTTCTTGAAATTTTTGTTATGTAACACCATAATTTTTCATGATGTATGTATGTAGAATGACACGCTCTTTCAAATGGCATGGCATTAATTATTAATAGAATTAATTTGTTTTTAATTAATTAACAAAAATTTGGGCCCGTCCTACTCAGTTTCTACAAACTAGGTTAACAAATGTTTCTGTTTTTTGCCCGTTTTGAACTCGTAAGTTATTGGTAGCAGCTTATGATACGTTTACGTTTACTCATCAATAGTGTACACTTCGGTGTGATACACTTAATTTTTTAAATATCCCCACAAGCGTTGCGCTACACTTGCACTCACTGTAGCTGCATTTGGCACATGACTACCGGGAAATCGTTATGTTAAATCATATTCACTTGCCCATAACTTGATATACAGGTAAGCCATTTTTATCAATTGAAAAGCTAATGTAAAGGATTTTGCAAAATTTTGATATTGGCTTCTTTTTTCACCATGTATAGAGTATATAGAAAGAAATATTGACAAATCTTTCGATAAGCGACACACAACTTGTGTTAAGATAAGAAAATACAAGTTACATGAAAAAATACTAAATAAAATGTTGAATACATACAGTATGCGCCAAAAGTATGGAATAAATTCAATAAAAACGAAACAATTATTTTTTGGGAAAAAAACCTCGAACAGGTCGATTTTTAATTTAAAAAATACATATTTTAGCGTAAAATGCGATTTTCAAATGTCATTTGTTTTCGAGTAATGACGTCATCGATTTTTTTTTAAATGGCAACACCATATTTTTTTCCTTGATTCTGAAAGATCGTTTAATTCTCTATCAGACAGTACTAACATTTTGCTCTCTTACATAGGAAAGTTTTCGAGTAATTGACGATGAATGTTAGAAAACGTAAATCAATTAAAATAAAGCAAAACCGTTATCAAGTTTAGTTTTTCGAATTCCATAGTTCTTTTATGGATCACGTAGGTGAAAATCTTTGCAAAGTGTCATTGTCACACCGACTTTTTAATAAGTATTGTAAGCGACAGAAATTATTATTAAATTTAAAGTATTATGGCACATTTAACTGTTACTCAAAGAATTGAAATTTTAATTCTTATCGGATGCGGGAATATGACTAGAACTCAGCAGGATTTATTTAATGAAAAATATCCAGATCGCCCTATCAGCCAATCAACACTCAGTAAGGTAGAGTCTAAATTTAGAAAATAATGCCAATGTTGTAAATATTCCAAAACCTGGACGTCCAAGCATTAATGAAAATCAGAAACAGAACAAAAGTACAGAAGAGAAAGTTATCTGATTATAGTCAATTCGGTATTGTTATATAATTTCAGATTTAATGATTATTTATCAAATTCAGACATATCAAGTGTAAGAAATTATAGTTTTTGATGGAGAAAAGGTGACCTTCTCTTGTAACTTTATCTCAATTAAAATAAATGGCCAGAAATATAACAAAACAAGTAAACCATCAGTTTATTTATCGAGAAAGATCAAAGGCGATAGACGTGCCAAAACAAGGTTGTCTAATTATATTGATATACAATTAACGTCGCAAGAGTGTCTGTTATATTAGAGGATGTCTGTAAAGTATTTCACACTACGTAAATTTGAGTAAATCGTATGATACGTTTCAGTTAATAAGTTATTTAATAATTAATACGTCGTAATGAAAAAAAAATCATAAGGTGACTAAATTAAAAAAGTACAAAGTACAAAAACGAATTCAGTTCTTAAATTGATGTTAAGTTGATAGTGGCTTTGTATTTTTTCGAATGTTTTTAGGCAATATTTTTTGGAAGAAACATTCGTGTTTAATTTTTAATATTAATTATTAATAAAAATTTTAAAGTATAACTAAAGATGAAAACTATTAGATAACTTTAAAAATACTTACATAACCTTCTCCACTATTTCATGATGCTCTATTGTTTTTCCTATATATTTCTGAAAACTGTTGTTTTCTGAAAGTATAAAAATAAATACGTAAGTAGGTACTTATACAGGATGTAACAAAAATAAGCTTACAAACCGATTAACAGGCGCTGCTTACCTCAACTTTCTGCAGAACACAGTGTATGAGTTTTTGGAAGACATTCCTTTGAATCAGAGGCAACAAATGTGGTTCCAGCATGATGGTGCTCCAGCTCATTTTTCCATGGCCGTTAGAGAGAATTTATACCAAAATTTTCCACATAGATGGGTAGGAAGGGCTGGACTTGTTTTATGGCCTCCAAGATCGCCTCTAGATTGGTGTTTGGTACTCCTGTAAATAGCCTGGAAGAGCTGCAGCTATGGATTAATCAAAAGTGTCGTGCCTGCTTGGAAATGGACGGAGGGCACTTTGAACCTCTTCTGTAACTTTATTTTTTGTTTATTAAAAGCTTCCTTTGTCGGTTTATTCCTAATAAAATAAAATGTTTGAAAAACGAATAGTGGTCCATATCTCCGCAACCGTTACTTTGCGGACCCATGTTTATTAAGACTTTTCTGCTTATTTTGGTTTATACTATTACCTCCTGAAATATTTTACACTCTTTTTTTATAATACTTACTTTTATTTCTTTCATGTTTTATATGCGTCAAATTTATAATAAATCAGTACCTACTGTTTTCTTAATTATAATTTTAAAGACTTAAAATATACTATATATGAGAAAATATATGTATATACTTTACATTTCTCATGATGATAAAAACGCTTAGCCTTAATTAAAAATAAATGATATTCAACAAATAATTTAATACAAATTAACACAAATCATTAATCATAACTGTGGAGATTTTGATTTGTTTTATTACTTCCTAAATATTTAAGGTTCATGCTACAATTTTCTATATTTTTTTTCAGTGCAACTTTATAAAAATTTACATATTAATAACATTTATAACCTATATTAAATAAAACCTGTCGAGTGACATATCAGATATAAAAAGCATTTGTTATTTAAGGAAAAAAAGTTATATTATTAAATACGTACATATGTGTGTTAAATCATTAATTAATCATGAAAATGGGCAAACATTGGTCACTAAAATTTTTAAATACAGCCCTCACATAAGCCACCCAGTTTCCGGAAAGCAGACAGCCTTTGCGCAAGTAAAATTTAGTTTTTGTTACCTCTATCGCCTCCAACTTCTTTGAAGGACACACAATTTTAAATCTTCGCATGAATTATTTATTACCTATTGTTCAATAGACTTGTGCTCCATGTAACTTACTTCGTGGTTAATGCCAGAGGTTGCTGACAATGTTACAATATATGCAGTTTTCTTACTGATTATGATTGGAAGGAAAATTATTCCGGGAAGTATTATCCGGCGACTCGAGAGTAGCTGACATCTGCATTTCATTAATGCAAAACAGTCCGCTTACCCACAAAAATGCTTTTATGCAGATGACACGGACAAACTGTTGCAATTTTGTAATACATCCGAGAGGTCAGTAAATTAAAAATCGAACATTGCGAAATGCGGGTGATTGCGGTTTAAGTTTACAGCGAGCGCTAGATTTCATTATCCGGAAAGTTTGAGACATAAAAGTCGTCCTTGATCAGGAACATAACATTTAGGATGTTCTGTAGGTTCTAATGTATGCCGTAAACAGGCGGATTCGCGGAATCGTAACTCTCCACCACCTTAACTTTGTAAAACAAAAGCTATAAAAGTGAAAAAAGAGAAGCGAATAAATCCCGGCGGAAGGGTATTGTCCGCTCCACACTCCCCTGAATAAACGGACTGGGTGTACTGAAAAGAAAAAGCCGAGACTCCTTAATTGTATAGAACACGATACTAATTGTCTTACTGCTGTTTTGTGTGGCGTTGTCCAAGTGGAAGAGTATTTCCTACTTTTTATCCCGGTAGGCCGCCTGTATTTATGTCTGCAGTCTGGGAAAGAATAAGAACACACGGGATTAGTTCGCAATTGCTGCAACATTCGAAAAGCTCCTGTCTTTCTAAATGAGACAACTTTTGCTACTTTCCGCCTGACCTCCGACAAATGAACTTTTTTCCGCTACCATGGCAGTCTAAGTCCTACCTATACATCACGCTGAGATGTTTTTTCTGCGTCTCTCTCAGTCTCGCCACGCGTTACGTGAAAGGCCCTAACAGAAATAGACAGATATCATACGGGAAAATACTTTTTTTAGAAAATTCGTATTATATTCACAATTCCTTTTCATATTTAATAAACAAAACTTAATACTGCGGATCTTCAAATACCTGTTTAACAATACCTACATACTAGATTTTTCACTTCAAAATATTACGTTTTAAGCCAATTTGCTTTAATAGAATGTTGATATTAAAAAAGGATACAGTGTCAAAGTTGGAATTTAAAAAGTGATTTTTTGTAATAATTACACTTTCTTTGAATGTATTAACTTACAACTTTGGGAATAGATATTTTTGAATATGAGAAATCATAATCTGTTGTCTATTTCAACGTATTCCCTAGAGGGCGCCAAATCCGCCATATTTATAACGTTATCGTGAGCGTAACTTTTTTTACCCTAACGTTATCTCATTTTTTATTGAAAAATCTTAAACTTACATTGTTTTCGAAGAAAAAGGGTATACCTGTTATTAGTCTCAGAAATTGGCCATTTCCGAGAAAATAGCTTTTCAACAAAATTCCTTTGCAATTGGATATTTTGAAGGCAGATCGACAAGATTGTAAAGTTCATTTAGAGATATTTATTAATTTGAACATATATTTTGTCTAATAATTGTTAAAATTTAACTTATTAGTGCTTATTGGTTATTAACTTTATTGATGCCTACTACGTTAAAATATCTACAAAGAATTATGCAACTGATTGTTGAAAAGCTATTATCTCGAAAATGGTCAAATTCTAAGCCTAATGACTAGTATGTCTTTTTGCTCAAAAACAAGATAGGTTTTAGATTTTGATAACGTTAGGGCAAAATAAGTTACGCTCTCATTTGGTCGCAAATATGGTGGATGTGGCGCCCTCTAGGGAATACGCTGAAATAGACAACAGATTAAGATTTCTCATATCCAAAAACATCTATTCCTAAATTTTTAAATTGATACAGTGTCATTATTACAAAAAGAAATACTATTTAAATTTCAAGTTTGACACTCCATATATTTTTATTATCAACGTTTTATTAAGGCGTTTTACTGTATTACAAAGGTATTTTAAGCTAATATAAATCAAATCTACTACAATTCCTATCAATGAAGTCATATGTATGTTCTCTGATACCAAACATCTAGGTATGCTAATGAACAATTCCACAGACAAAGCTCTATTCAATAATTATCTAAAGAAATTAATCTATCTAAATTTACTAACCTGTTTTACTGAAAACACTCTATAAATGTCTAATTTCACTTTTGACAGTGGGAACTCGAAAATTCAACCACAATAGATGTGATCTGACCTATTTCTGCATTTTTAGGATTGCTTCTTCAGGTGGCCTCCTTTAAATTGAGTCAAATATTGAGCCATTTGAAAATTAAATTTTAAAATCTTCAAACATTATTTTATTGAAGTTTTTGTTATGTAACATCATAATTTTTCATGATGTGTGCATGTAGAATGACGCGCTCTTTCAAATGTCATGATCAAAATTGGGGGTTGCTATTTTAAAAAAATTGTCGATGGCGTCATATTTCGAACGATGTCACAAATGTGGGTCGTATGTCAAAAAGTACCTTTTTAAAAACAAAATCGACGTGGCAGGAGATTTTTTCGAAAACTTCTCACTTTCAAAAATAATGAATTTATTCGTTACTTTTCGAAAGCACTATATATATTGATAAAGTTACATTACTTATAAAAATTGTAATTTGCAATTTTGAACTTGTTTCGTTAATAATTTGGCAATCGTGTCTTGCTTTTTCTTCCCTTGATCTCGCAAGGTAAAGTAAGACCAAGACAAAACCTGACAGCTCGACTGGCAAGACAAGACAAAAGAAATCTGGAAGATCCCCCTAATTAATGAGGTTTTCCAGGTTTCTCTTATTCCCTGCTTAATAATAATATACTGCCCTCTCTCCCCTACAAGTCTTGCGATCTGGTCTAATCCTTGTCATTAGAATGAGGGATAGAGGTATTAATATTATTTGAAAACACAAATTACCTACTTATCTTAAAATTATATTTTTATATATCCACAATATCGAAATTTTTTAACATAGTCACTTGTTTTGTATTCCATCGCCCATTGATTTTTTATGTAAAATCATCAAATATGACAATAAAGTTTGGAAAGTATAAAAACGGTACAAATCTAACATTACACATAGAGAGTTATATATATATCTATTCTTATTTCTGAAAATTGTATAGGTATTACAAATGAAGAAATACTCATACAAATTAGTTTTTAATGACTACATGCAACGCTTTTGAACTTACGGAGAAAATTACGTTAAGCCATATTAATTGCAATAAAGAAGTTATTTGCCTTATGCTGAGCTCTGTGCTTAAGAAAGTGAACTGGATCTCGCTTATATAAAATTTGTAGGCCCTTTACGGCTGAACCCTCATAATCCGTCTTAAATACTAAGAAGTTGAGTTCTAACGAATCCGTAGAGGAAGGAATTAATTCCACGGAAACGAATACAACTAACAAACTAACTATCCCTTTTGAAAAGGTCAATTTAGGGGCGATTCTTAAGTAACACCAAGGATTTATTAGATGGTAGGAATAAACTTCATTAGCAAAATTCAGCAGGTTTTAATGATCTACGTCTTTAAGCTGTAAACAATATTGGCAATTATATTTACTGTACCTTTATGTTCTTTATAATAATTATAGAGAATACATAGCTGATATTGAACAAAGAATTACAACTGATACTAAATATTTCTAGAATTATATTCAAGCAAAAGACAAGGGATGATACTAGAATACCTGGAGACTCGTCAATGATAATTTTATATTTGATACACTTCAATAAATTGTAGGATTTAGTGATTATCTCAACATTCTGTAACTCCACTGTGCCTAATTTTTCAAATATAGAATTAAATAATTTTGAAACTTGAAATAAAATTGCTGAAAGTGAGGTATTACTTGCTTTAAATAAATTAAAAAACAAAATGATCTCTGGCTAAGACCAGATGCCCAGCTTCTTGATTAACCTTTATTAATATTGTTTAATTTGAGTATATGCAATATCTTTCCTCATGTGCTGTTCAAGTGTGTCCTGTTCTGAAATCTGGTGATACCCTTGTGTTGACTAATTATAGACCTATGTCCATACTTTGCAAGTTTGCTAAGATACTGGAAATTTCCTTGCACAACCGTATTTATCCAGTTGTCAAAAACTATACATATAAATCAATTAAAACACGGTTTTATGGAAAATCGTTCAGTAATTATTAATTTAGTAACATTTTCTCAGTATGTTTTCGATGTAATTGATAATCAGGGTCAAGTTAACGGGATATTTAATGATTTTTCTAAGGCTTTCGACCGAATTGATCACGGACTAACTCTATACAAATTTAAAAAAAATGGATTCAGTGACTCTATTTTAACATTTACATCATATTTCTGTAACCAATCGCAGTTCGTGACACAATTGATTTCTCGTCTGGCTTCCCACAGGGATCGAATTTAGGGCCATTGCTTTTCTTGCTATTTATTAATGATTTTGCTGAAGTTATAGATTGTAATTTTCTTTTATTTGCTGACGATCTAAAAATGTATCATATAGTTGACAGCATCGAAGACTGTCTATTTATAGAAAATCATATAAAAAAATCGGAAACTGGTGTACTATTAACAAGTTGAAGTTAAATGATCAAAAAGCCAAACAATTACTTTTACATTAAAAAGATTGCCAATTAACTTTGATTATAAAATAAATAATATGGTACTGACACGATGCGATTCGGTGAAGGATTTGGGTGTAATTTTTAATACTAAGTTTTCATTTAATCATAGCAATAAATAATCATTTTCTTGGAAAATGTTAAGGTTTGTAAAAATTAGGAAGTGTCAAAGTTTTCATGATAATCAAACATTAATGCTTATGTATAATTCCTTCATCAGGTCTAAATCAGAATATGGCTCTGTTATATGGTACCCATATTACCGTAATCAAATCCTTAGAATATAAAAAGTTCAAAGGAAATTTTCATACTTTCAAATACCATGAAGTTCATACCGATATGTTTAAATATTTAGATTGCTAATGGCCAAAACCAACATTCTTTTACAATCTCCTTTGTACATAATAAGTAGTAATTTGAATAAAATTTTATTGTTATGTACATTGTGCAAACTTAAAGCAAGTTCGAGATGTTCTTACTGAGCATAGTTATCTTCTTTGAGCTGCTAATATCTTTATTTATTCCAAGGATTACTTTGTTATTTCTACATTTTTTATTGCTATTTTTTCTTCCCTTTGCTGTAACAATATATAAAATATTATTTATCAACATTTTTATGATTGTTACACTACTCTATCTTTTTATTATGTAGAATTACAGTTAATTTGGTAGATATACTTAAATGTATATGTTTTTATATACTTACTATAGCATTTACTTAATTTGTCGTGTAATTGAATTATGCATTCTGTTGTATAATAAGTAATTTGATTATTATTACTGATTATAATTAAATAAAACCCTATTCCGCGTTTAATTTTTGCACTACTTGATTTTATTTGTTCATACTCATTATCACATATTTTATAATTCAGTATATGGCATAATTAGTATAGTTTAGTATATAATATAAGAGAAATATATGTTTTAATCAAACTAATGTGAAAACAGTCGTGAATTTAAAATTAAATCCGTTTTAAAATATGTAAATTGAGCATTCAGGTAGAATTATGAATGTGAAACGGTTGTTTATAAACTTCTCCAAACTTCACGACATAAACTAATCCAGTTGGACGAGGAATGAAAGATGCCTAGAATAATTCTTCCTTTTCGTGTTGGTCTGAAACGGTATGATCGAAAGAACACATGTTTACATCTTGCCAATGCCTATAGACAGAAACAGGGTTGGATTCAACAAATCAATATCTACTGTTGTGGAACAGCACAAAATTTTTGACGAATTATTCTAACTAAAATTGCAACAGCTGGTTTATTTATAAAGTCAGGTTTCGTTTATAGATACTTAGAACAGTCTAAATCTGATGGCCGTAATTGATAATTTGGTTCATTAAATTGTACCTACAGTTACAAAAACAAAAAAAGACTCGTATATACTTGGTTTTACGGAGCAAATTAATCTTTTAGTTGTAGTATCACGTGCTCTTTAAAATACTAGTGCTATTAACTTTATTTAATATTGTATTTAAACATTGAAACACTTTTTTCGTTCACATTGACATCATTAATTTGAGTAATTTCACAGCTGGGAGTGGTCTTGAAACATCAGCAATGAGGCGAGCTGCAGCCTTCTTAGTATGAATGCCCTAAAAGCAGTACTAGAATTTTCCCAAAATGCAATGTCATCAGATGAATATGAGCTAAGGAATAGTATACTATTTTTAATACATTATTATCAACTGATGGCCTTAGATGCCTGATGTTAAATATTTGTGTTAAAATATTTCAACGTACAACGTGTGCTAGTTCCTAAGATAATACCCAGCAACTTTATCTCAAATTTGCGGTGGTTTTTTACTTGAAGCAAATGCTTTAATCTATTTGCTGAAAATCAAGTTTCTACTGCATTTAAACTGTCAGTACTTAATTCTCTAATAACTGTCGACAACAAAGTTGTATCATAAGATAATAGAGTGCATGTAAAAGCACGAATGCTGACTGGTAATTCATTGATGTAAATCAGAAAAAGCACTGGACCTAATACCATCCGCTGAGGTACTCCGTTGAATATGAGAAATAAGGTAGATTGAGTGCTGCCTACCTATTAGATATGAACGGAAAAGTTTTAATTCTTTGTTACAAATTCAAGGGTTTTTGAGAAAAATTGCTTCGTATGTTTCAATTAGAATTTTGCCATTATTTCAGTTCGTTGTCCGTAACACTCTTTCGCGGCTTTAGAAGCTTCGAAGATTGTTATTAAATCAAGTTATAAATAAAGTCGATCCTAAGGTTTCAGCTTCGACATTTTAAAGGGGTTTCTGCCGATTCAGTCCGGCTCTGAACACTGAGAACTAAATGATGCGGGAATCTTGGTCGTATTGTATATTCCGTAGTGATGTTCTCTTTGAACGCGGTTGAACAGGGCAATAAAGAGAGGGCAATAATTCCGAGAACTTACTATTAGTAATGAAATCTTCTCGAAAATAGATCTATTAGTCTAGAAACATCAAGGCAGAAACGCACGTTCAAACAGCTCCATAAAATTTTACCTCTAATCTTTTAAGATACCTTACTCCTAATGTTATACTTAAACGAAAACAGCTGCCAGTGATTTTACAACTAATAGCCAACTACAAATGTTTGGCAAACTTGATACATAAAACGTGTATAAATATTTCGGAAAGTCATCAATCAGACTTGTCACTGGAGCCATTTCCACGGTAGGTATTGTGTTAGGTTAAACTGTTATGTTTCCTCTGCTAGACGCCATATTAATATCCATTAAAATTAATAATTTCACGTCTTTTCGGATTTCACACCTCCATATGTTTTTGTTTAAAAAGGCGAATTCGGCTGTAGCAAGCATTTATAAATAGTGTGAAATATTATCTAGAGAACAGGTAATATATATCCACACAGACGTAAATGTGTCATTCTTAAAATATTTTTATTTCTGCTGTACTGGAAACGAAACCGTCCCATTTAATTAAACATCTACAATTTATCTTAGTTATTCCTTAGTTAAAAAATAGTCGTGCTATTAAAACTGTCATTGCAAAATTATGAATCTGAATAAAGATTCAAAACATTTCAATTTAAGCATATCTCCTAGTCCGATGAAAGAATAGTTACTGTTCACACGAGTGATGCTGGGATATTTCAGCTTGACGTAAAAAAGTAGCTACAACAAAGAAAAGCTCAAGCTCAATGGCAAAAATAGAATCTGAATAATGTCTATAAAATTTTTTATACCTATCACTGATATATGTTGATAGTTTATGCTTGATCAAAAGGTTATATTTGTATTAAACATGCAGATTTTATATACATGTACTTGTTTAGCTATGACTGAGGAACTAAATACGGCGAAATATCTGTAATAAATAAGTTAGGTGCAAATATAGGTTTATTTCTGCAGCAGTCTGTAACTGTCCATAACTATCAGAGGTATGTACAGTATAGTATGCATTTTGGAGTTTTCTGTACAATATAATTTCTACGAGGTTTTACAGTGACGATCGAGCTGATGAAACCTACTCCAAAAATAGTAAGACAAGCGACTTTAGGTTTGTTCCTGCAACAATCTACATTTGTCAATAATTGTCAGAGGTATGCGCAGTATGGATGTAAGCGTTCCAGCAAGAATCGAACTACAATCCCGTAACTGCTAGCTAATCTGCTGCCAAAGAGTATGTACAATAAAGTATTTCACTCAATACAAATTCCCTATGTTCCAAGTTTCGTTTTTTACGAGATAATTGGGCATACTGTGTACCTGCGCAGTGAGTATGACAGCGGTTACTTAGCAACCACAAAAGCAAATTTGATACTACTGCTTAATAACCAGGGCCGGTTCCGCCTAAATGTAATAGTGGAGTTTGGGACTAACAACTGGCAATAAACACAATCTAGTGCAGAAATATAATGATTAATGTATGTACATTAATATGTTAGGTATTAATAATAATTTATATGACAAACAAATGCATCATATTAAGCAGTTAAATAATAAGAAATTTGGTAAAAAATTATTAAATTTTTACAAAAATATACATTAAAAAAAGGTAATAGATACACGGAATATTTTATTGAAAAACATTTATTTGTTAGCTTGCTGCATCCTATATAAAAAAACAATTGCTTTTTGATATCTCACAATATAAAAATAGAAAATGCGACTGTATCAGTCTTTTTATGTATGGTAGCTCAACCTCTTGCATTTGTGAACTGATATAGACGATTCTTTTTGAATATAATAGAACAACTTCAGGGTTGTCATAAAGATTAAAATTTGTAAAAATGGCGTTTAACTTATTGTCGTTTAATATCCGATTTTATTAAAAATTGGTATCTGGGGACTTCAGGTTGTAGATTGTAAATGTGGCACAAATGAAAAAATTAATGGCTGTTGAATCATTTTATTGGCCAAATCGACTGAAAATTAGTGTCTATATCAAGTATTTTTAAAATAGCATAAGTTTTTTTATTTTGTCGAAAAATTACAGGCATTTTTAATAAAAAAATATAATAATAATTTTAATTTCACAACAAATAAACTTGTAAAAAAGTCAATAAATATGTCGCAGTAGAAAACTAAAACACAACAGAATATAAAACACTAATTATTCGGTTTTGGGACTGACCACTGACCTGATAAATTTCATCTAAATAATATCCGCTAGGTCAATTTTTATCTATTTCACTCTTCCTTGAATATTTCTAATCCGACAACAAAGATAGATAAACCAAACATATGCCAATTATTACTATTGCGTAGAACCTGACGAATTTCTGTATTATCTTTGTGGCATACTACGCGCAATTCGAGAGAGAAGCAAATATATCCAGGAAAAGTGGTGGGAGTGCATTCTCTTATTGTATATTCTCGTTGCCGCTGTTCCAGCACGACCAAGAGCAATTTTCTGACAGTTTAAAAAATTCGCGGATTCTTAGTAAACTGATAATCCGGCGCATGCGTATTAGTCTGTCAGCTGTCTACTCTTACTAAGCATCTAACATTAACCTATAATTTTATGGACAGTTGTCTCTGTCTATATCATAACCTAACTTTAAAATCTGTGTATCTGTGTTATCATAGTTTAGAACTTCAGAACAGCTACTGTCGCCGTGATCGGTCATTCGTTATATTTGTGTCGTGTTCCAGAATCTACTGTTCTAGCAAGAAATTCGCAACTAGTACAAATTGTCAGATATGTCTGTTATGTCCCTATTTTAAAAATCTGTGACTGTCAATGATTTGTCATGGATTGTGTGAAGGAACAAACCTTATAATTACCAACCGTCCAGATTTTCTCGAACATATCCTTCCGAGGACGTCCAGCCCGAACTTTATATAAATATACAGCGTCTGAACTTTTGTACAAGCATTCTTGACTATGTATAAAATCACCGTTATATTTATCTCTTGTTATTAAAATATGAATGCTTATTTTACTTTATTCTATCAACAGTGGCAGTTTTAATTAGAATATTATTTTACACTAACCTTATAGTTTGGTTACTTTAAGAAGTTCTCCTCAAATCTTTCGTTTCTTAATATCAATTTGGCTTATTTCTACCTACAACAATCTTTTATTATTAGCTACAAGCGAGGAGAAATGGACTACTTTTTACAAAACAAAATCTGTTCTTTATTTAGATAAATAAAAATTATATACACAGAACTAACTCTATACTATGGCATTACTTTGGTAAAATCTCGAGCAAAGAATGTTAGTGTTTATTGTGTTCGAAACTTTATCAAAGTAATACCATAGTATCTAGTCATGTTTTCCTTTCGTCTGGTTAGTTTTTATTACATCGAGCGCATTCATTCGTAAATGATTAAAATATTTATCTCATCTCATTTATCGCATGAATCATTCAAAACCAATGATCCAATTTTGATGAAGCGTAATCGCATGTGGTTGCTTTGATGTTTTCTAATAACCTGGCTTTCTTTGTGTTCTTCAGATTTATACCTTTGGACGTCTTCATTTTTTTTGTTCCTACATTTTTTCCAATATACACTGGTGAAGTTAAAATATCTTCCAATTGGCTGTGACTTTTCATGCATCTTGAGTTGTTTAATATGTGTCATATGACCCAGAGCTTTTTCTGGCGTTATTTCCCGTTCATGTTCTTCAGAATTCTGTGGAGTTGCTCCTGTTCTGTGTTTTTCAGGTCGACGTTCACAAGTTTTGGATATTTGCAGTTAAAGAAACTTTGGACCATCTATCTTCGCACTCGCTGGTCCATATCTCCTATAAAGGTAGGAAAGATGGACTAGATAAGATTTACTTACGAAAGACGTTAAACAGGTGTCTAACAGAACTCACACATGACCATTTCAATTAAAAAATTTAGGCCTAATGTTACCGCAAACAGCTTTAATATGCGGTTTAAATATTCTTCGGAAAATTTTGTGACTGTGGACAGGTTGATGTCTATTTGGGTATCTTCGTCAGTATTCTCGGGTCGTTTATCTGGCGTTCCCATTGGAATATCCAGATACAAAGATAATATCTGTATTCTGTTCAGTTGTAAACAGTAGTTTTTTTATTTAGCGCTTTACGCAAACAAAAAGACAAATAACTATAGCAACTATAATTTTTTAATGATCCAATAGGTTTTCACAATCGGTGTCAGTTGAATGATGTACACTTTCTGGACTGTTTTGCCGTAGTCGATGCTTCTCGTATCTTGAGCAACGGCTGAATGAATCAAGATACGAGAAGCACTGAAGATGTCATATGTTAAGTATGACGAAACGTCTGCAGTTAACCATCGACCACGAAAAACAGTTCAGAAAGTGTACATCATTCAATTGACACCGATTGTGAAATTTTTATTTATTGGGCTTCTTTGAAATATGAAATTATATTTTTAGAAATGCTTGTAACTTCTAAACAAAAACAAATCGGGCCTATATTTATATAAGAAAAAAATTTGACACTAACCCATCTGCTAAAGTTTGTCATAGAGCTTGTAGAACACCCTGTATAGTAAACTCAATCATAAAAAAAGGGAAGTGTGCCTAGAGTATAACAAGAACGATTAAATGTATTCAGTAAGTGAAATAAGTTATGTTTTACGTGAAGGTATATGCATGAGTTGATTCATAGCTATTTGAAATTAAGAATGAATACGCAACCATAATTTAGCGACACAAACAAAGAAACAAATTGATGTATGTTCTGTAAACACACGTACAAATAATTTTGTGTAAACTGAGCTTTCCAAGTAATCCATGATGATTCCATATTATTACTTTGTAGTTCAAGGCTTATTTGCAAACTTGTTTAATTTATAGCTTGTTTGTTTTGATGTTAAATATTCAATCCTCGAATAATAATGCGTGCGCCTAAACACTTATAGTAGGTATAGGGCAGGAAGGAGTGTTTATTTGAATAGGCTTACGTTTTACAAGAATAACTTAGGATATATACCTTCCAGCAGCATTTGTTCTTAGCTAAAAGTAGGACTTTGTTTTGGTTAAAAAATAAATACGCCGAAGTTGGGTAAATCTAGAAAGGACACAGGCCGGCTGCTGTCTCCGGGGTTGGGATTTTAAATAGCATCGGCGGATTCCCGTGTTTACTCTTGGAAAATAAACCTTTGCACTTGTTTATTTTCGTATCTTATGCCTTAATTTTCGACAGGTGTACCTACATGTGTTTAGAAGTTGTTTCAACTATAAAGGCCTTTGTACAAAGGAAGAGCCTAATGCCGCCTGTCAGTCATACTCCGACAGTACAGGTCAGATAGAAGGCGAACGGCGCTCTACTATGTTTCGCTTCGGCAAGTGATCCATTTACACTTAAGCTGATATCGTGTAACTTCGCTTTCTTTTCAATTTATACACAGAGTGTTCCGCATAAGAACCGACACAGATATTGCAATTTAACCAAACATGCCTATGTACTGAGTTGCACACAGGCGGAATTACAGGCCTTCATAGTGGGGCCAAATATTAAATATATATATACAGGGTGAATCTTAAATAAGTACAAATATTTTAACTGCTGGTGTAGTTCGTCATTTAAATCAGTCTAGTGAAAGCCATTTTTAAAAATTTCTAATATTTACGGAGATATTAATTTTTTTAAAAAATACCCACATTTTGAGGACCGCTGGCTGATTTTTCATCCAACAACGTAATGAAACATATGATTTGTTGCGAGGTTGCCATATCTCCTCCAATATAAATATTACGTTTCCTTTAACGTAATAGTTCTATTTTAAAAATACTTGTTTTAAGCATAAGTACAGTAAAATTGGGTATGTAGTATGATACGCAGCATTATTAACATAAATTTTAACATCTGAACTAACCTTACTATACTTCAACGATTAAAAATGAATTTCCGCAAGTTCAATACTACCGTAAAATATTTAGGAAGATATTACGTGATATTACTATGTCCAATGTTCAAAAATTATACATAAACGTGCACACAAGCTTACCTGTTTGTTAAAAAATTAACTATTTAATCAGTAATCCACATTTCACAAGTTAAATGTCATTGTACACTGTTAGAAAGGGACACAAAATACAATTTCCTTAAGTTATTTTATGAAGAATAACGAAAAACTATGCACGCGTTTTTTATTTAAAATAGTCTTTCAGTCTGCAGCACTATGACTCATAAAAGTATGAAGGGTCGGTCTAGGCCAGCGGTCCTCAACAAGTTTTCTACTGAAAAATTACGAAATTTATTTAAAATTTCACTTTTTTATTTCTGATTTTTTTGTAAAAAAACTATTAATTATGTGTTCTACACACAAAACTATACTGCTGGTTAAAATATTTGTACTTATTTAAGATTCACCCTGTATATATATATATATATATATATATATATATAGTTTAACTTGGAATAACCAAATTTGGTACATGATTTGTGTTCATCAGCATTATACCAAACATTTTTCCATTGATCGAATTTAAAAAGAATGATAATATCTCGTGCAAAATTAAAAAACACTTACTTACTTACTTACTTTTGTTAAATTAAAAAAAAACATTATGGTTTTCAAGACGAAATGCATTAATTAAAGCAAGGATACTGTTTATTAAAAGAAATCAAAAAGTGGATAGTAGGCGTTATCTTTAAAATTTGACAGTTCGTAATAAAACTATAAAATTAAAAAAAATAAAATTGAAACTAAAGAAATTGTTCAAAATGGCCACCATTTTTTCAGGAACAAAATTTACTCTTTGCCAAAAATTAAAATTTATTCTGTCTAATAAATGATGATCATTTCACAAATTTTATAATTCTTCTCGGAATGAATCGGCGAGGAATAAACAAAATCCTTCAACGTGCCCCCCCCAAAAAAACACATTTTTTGAGGTTTGGTGATCTTGGTAGCAAATTTTAAGGACAACAGAGGTTCCAAATAACTGGTCCAATCATATAACGATAAATAATACCGGCCCAAACATTTATCTTAAACTCGCGTTGAAAATGTCTAGGAACTATTGCGTAGGGGTTTACATTGGAATATTTATAAAATTTGTGAGGATTTGTAATTTCTCTATGAGTGAAACAATCCTCATCAATGAAAATAGTTTTCTTGTAAAAATGAATATCCTAATGCAAGATAAACTCGCAAAAAGTCACCCGTCGGTCCAAATCTAGAGGCAATAGCTCTACTTTTTGAATGTGATATCTGTTTACAGAAGTTCTTGATATCTCGAGGTAAACGTTTAGTACTTATTTGCGGTTCATCTTCAACTTTTGCAAAATATTTTCTTCATCTTTTACCCTTATTACACTATGACAATCTCGGATGTTATTGAAAAATTTCCTGTTTCTCCAGCTCGTCTTTCAACATTAGAAAATGTTTCTCTATGGGAAATCACTCGATTTGGAAATCTCCTACGATATTCTTCCACACTTCCACAGTTTTCTTCACAGTAACAACTTCACAGAGGGACCCCCGGGACGCTTGTGGATCCCTCTGTGGGGTTGTCTAGGGGTGATTGGGTGGGAAATGGCAGCGTCCATGAAAACCACACCAAAATCGATACTCGGGGGTTTTAGGGGATGCCGAATTCAATTTTGGCATTACCCGGGGGTGTGAAGATAAAAATTTTTATTGAATATTAAATAAATAAATATTGCACATATTATAAAAAAAATTGCTTTGGAAGTCTTTTGTATCTCGAAACTGGATTTGAAAAAGGCGCCAAAGTTATAAAGAGAGGAAGAGTATCGTTGAATTCGGCATCCCCGAAACCCCCCGAGTAACGAGTTTGGAGCGCTTCCCATGGACTATGCAATTTCCCCCCCAGAATGACCCTCCGGATACCCTCGCAGAGCCGCCCCCGAGCTCCCCCGGGTAATTCCAATCCCAGAATTGAATTCAGCATCCCCGAAAACCCCCCGAGTAACGAGTTTGCAGCGATTTTCATGCACGCTGCCATTTCTCCCCCAATTCACCCCCCCCGCGCACCCCCACAGAGCCACCCCGTGCATCCCCGGGTAATTCCAATGCCAGACTTGAAGCGATTATTCCGAGTTTCCAGTCGTTCCTATAATGGTGTAATGCATTATCCGGCCCAGAAGGCATTTTTCAAAAAATGGCTAAACCAGACGATATAGACTTTTTTCCTGGGACCTTCCTGAACACAATGCAGAAAACTGCATCTCGATATCTGCTGTGCCTAAAAATTTCCGCTATTTTTCCTAACTTCCCTGGACTATTAGTACTTACGTATGTAAATGGATTTAGATTTTACTCAACAATAATAGTTATTTCCCCTAATAAGTACTTGGGGTAAAATTTTACTATTCCTAATCTTTGTTGCAGCACTCTTTAGAACTAATTTTAATCTGCAGGGTTTTAAGAATGTATAAATAGGGTTTGAGGTACATTTTTTATTTTTGTTTGCTATACTATTATATCTGGTGCTGAATTTTATTAATTGCTATTTTAATTTCGAAACAATTAATTTAAGTAACCAGTAATAATAGTACCATCGCTACAAAATAATTTATGCATTTACGTTGTCATGTTTTATTTAAAAGAATTAACGAAATATCTAATAGAAGTCGAAATGTATAAACAATAAGATATTTCCCTAAACCACCGTAACAATATTAACGATTTATAGAGCCAAAATGTCAAAACGTACCCAATTAAGAGGCTTCTTGCCGTGAACCTACAAACAACAAGCAAATCAAGAAATTGGTCCCCTGGATACGTTTTTCCCAAACTAATAAAATTTATGTTGACATGTTTTTACAACCGTGTAATATTTAATATTTGAATAACCTCCCTTCAAGGAACCTAGCCTATAAATAACGTTTTTTGTTTTTGTTTCAGGTAAAACTGGGGTGAAACAGCTCTCCCGAAAATAAAACCGTTGACACGCTAGACTGATGTTGAGCCCGACTGAGGTTTAACTATCACACATGAGGGATTAACAAACTACACAGAACGTTTAATGAGGAAAGCGCAGACTGTGGGAAAAGCCACCTGCGATTGTCGCCGCGGTGGCTGCTACCTGACCTTTGAACCTTCTGCCTTGCCCTGCCTTCCACGCCACGTTGACAGGTCTTTCTCTGGGTATTTTTACCTCCAGCGCAGAGTGAGTTAGTGAACTGCAAGGCGCACATGTGTTGTACACCTTTGTGGGTATATAATTCTCTAGTTCTCTTTGTTGCTTTACGGCCGGGTTGGGATTTTCGGAACAAGTGTTTTAATTTGGAATGTCTGATGTGCCGTCGGTCATGATATGCTTACAAATCATATTTACTTACTTAATTACATATTATACTTATTTAGTGTACTTTATAATAAGGTTTTTTTTGTTATATACAGCGTGTCAAAAATTAACAAAAAATAGTGTTTAATTTTTAAACCGAGATAATTTTACCAAATTTGGTGTGCGTATTCACTATGACAGTAGGTATGAAATAAAAACCACCAGCTTTAGAACCTTACCTGTGGCGGAGGTGTGGGTACCATCGATCAATATTTGCTAAAACTCACCCTGTATAATATTACAAATTAAATAGGTCATCATATGCGCCATTGTATTATCTTCATTTCTTGTTTCTTTACATTTTTTTTGTATTAGAAACCGATTAACAACAAAATTGATTTATTTGTTCAAGTGCATTTTTACGATACGTAAAATAAAATAAAATAAAATAAATAATTAACGATGGAATTACTTTACTATGATTTGTTATAACAAATGTTGGAAATGGCCACCTTCAGGTAAAATACATGCTTCGGATATTCTTGAAATTGCAGCTCGAGCAAATATTCCAGGAGTAGAGCTCTTATCACATCACAACCAGCTATAATTTGTTAACGTAAGTGCTCCTCAAATTCAATGTGAACCTTGTAAACTAATGTAGTGAAAAAAAGAAAATCAATATGGTTTATGTTGGGTGCTCCGAGTGGCCAAGGTTGCCCTGGTTCTTGAGTGCCTCGTTCAATCACGTTATTACCGAATTTTTCAGTTTAAAATTCACGAGCAGTCAAAGTAAAATGTGGGGCAGCCCCGTCGTGCATAAACCACATTCTTTGTCTTAGCGCATAGAAAACATCGTCAAGTAGTTCAGGTAAAACGTTTTCAAGAAAATGTCTATAGGAGACACTGGTTAAAATTCTTAGTATAAAGTAAAACCCAAAAAAGAAAAATTCCAATAATACGCACCCATATGTTCAAATAAAACTGATGTTGACATCGAGATTGCATTATGGCATTAGGGTGTTCATCAGACCAAACATGTTTGTTATAGAAGTTCATTATAGCATCTGTGAAAAAAATAGCTTCGTCAGTAAACAATATATCAGCGGTAAAGTCAACCATTTGTTCAATTTTTTGCAAAATCCATTGGCAAAATTGTAGACGAACAGGATAATCTTGCGACAGTAAATCCTTTATATGATACGGGTATAACTGTTGATGCTTCAGAATAGATCAAACTAATTTATGATTTACAATAAAGGCTCCTGTACACGTTTGGCCAACTAGTTCGGTCAACGTGTGCAAGACCATTTGGCGTACTTGGTCGGTAACTTGGTCGTTGGCTGGCCACCTGAATGTTGTCGGTATTTTGTGCACACATCAAAAGATCTTGGCACAATCCACCAACAGCGTTCACACGTTGGCCTCTTCTTCAGTAGTGTAGTTGCTATTTAAGCGGAAAGGGTACTGTTGCGGCGTAATAATTGTATTTACGAGCTACGATGGAAGTATAGAAGTGAGTTGAAGAGTATAGATTTGTACCAAAATGAACCAATAATATGGAATCCTAAACATAAAAATAAGAACAAATTGCCACGACCGCGATAGTTTCTACATCTATGCCCGTAGAATGGCCAGTACAGAATGAGCACAACGTGTAAACAGTGTCCTCATTTTTGACCTAAATTATTGACCCGACTAGTTGGCCAAACGTGTATAGGAGCCTTAAGATTTGCAGCAATCTTCCTAGTACCAGTGTTTGAGTCTTCATCATTTTCGTGTAGAATAGCTTCTTCCAACTCGGGCGTTCTAACACTTTCTGAAATAAGCCTAAAGACGTTGAAATATATTTGTGAACATTCTTGGATTCCTCTTTCTATATAAATTCTTATCACCATCTCCATCTGCAAGGCCATAAATGTAAACCATATTGGCCATTTCATCATTTCAATATGCATAAGCCATTATTAAATATTAATATATCTAAAAAATAAATAAGCTTAATTTGACAATATGCAATATTAAATAAGATAACTCTTATTGTGGCATCCCTAAGATATGTTTAAGTAGATAACTGTGTAAAGATGCACTAGATAACTGTGTAAAGATGCACAGATAACTGTGTAAAGATACACTAAATCAAATAAATCAATTTTGTTGTGAATCGGTTTGGAAAACAAAAAAGTGTAAGGAAACAGAAAGTGAAGAAAGAGAACAGAACAATAAACCGTTTACTTCTATTCAAGGGTCACTAAATTTTATTTTTCACATGTTTAATCAGTAGGTACCTAGTGTTTTTTTCAATTATAATTTTATAGACTTAAGATATACTATCTATGACAAAATATGTATATACTTCACATTTCTCAGGATGATAAAACGCTTAGTCTTAAGTAAAAATAAATAATATTCAGATAATACAGATAATTTAATAAACATTAACACAAATCAGTAATTATAGTCGTTGAGATTTTGATCTGTTTCATTAAATTTTATAAATTTAAGGCTCATACTATAATTTTCTATTTTTTCTTTACTATAACTTTATAAAAATTTACATATTATCAACCAATATTAAATAAAAACAGTCGAGTTTAGTGCATATGCCTGTTTTAAATCATTAATTATTCATAAAAATGGGTAATAATTTGTCACTAAAATTATTAGTTTGATGTTTCCCTCATATAAGCAAGTAAAATTTAATATTTGCTACCTCTATCCCTTCCAACTTTTTTGATTTTGATAGAAAAACAGAAAAGCAAAATACAGACTGTTGAAATTAAATATTTAAGAAGTACTAAAGGTGTAAAAAATGAGATAGAATGAGAACTGTAGATATACGAAGAGAATTGGGAATATAGTCATCATTAGAATACATAGACGACTAGAATGTTAGGGTCAGTTACAGAACATGGATAGAGATAGACCAGTATGAGGAAGACCAAGAAAAACCTAGAATAAATTTGTAGTGAAAGCACTAGAAAGGAAAGGCAAAAATTGAAATGATGCTAAGGTGATGGCGGCGAACTGTAAGAAATGGAAAAAAATGTATGCGAATAAGCAGAAAATGGAGCATACACCTACACCATACGATGGTAGAAGAGGTTATGGATTATGAACTGGCTAGATACAGATATTTCTAAATAAAAAATCAATTCCAACAGTTTTCATATTTAACGTGAAATCATAGATTAGAATAGTTTGCATTAACGAAGTGATTATAATGAAACATATACAGCGAATTATATAAATCACTCACAATGAATAATAACTTCACCAATAAAACAATTCCCAAAACCGCGCGAATATTACGGGTATTTTTAATGCGCTAAACCGGTATTAATTATAAAATTAAACCCTCCTCTATGCATCCATAATGCCGTATTTATTGTTGTTTTTTCCGGGGCTGCCGGTCCAAAATCGTCCGGTGAAATTTTGCGGCAGCGCAGCATTAATAAACCAATTAATTTCGTAACCAAAATCCGAATAAAATCCCATCGCTAAATAAAAAGGACTAAAATCTCCTGCATCCTTTATTCGGCACAATCGCAGCGTATTAATTGTTTAATATCTTGTGGAACACGTGTTCCAGCTTCCAATAAGGGATTTACTTTATAAATGTTAATTGCCCGCGCGGTGTTATATGCAATGTGCGCCCTGAATTATTAACATTCTCTCTGATATCAAACCGCATTCTGGTTTCGGAGGTGTTTTTTATACTTTATTTAAACGGGGATTTCAGCCGAGTTGGAGTGTGCGGCTTTTTAATCTTGCAAATTATATCCTTTTATGTCGGATGGCATCTGTAGGAAAAGTTTACAGGTTATAGGAACAAGAAATCAAGAAGTGAACGTCGCAAGTGATACGTTAATTGCCCCATATACATTGAAAAAACACGTGATATTTTCGGATTTTGTGTACATCAAGCAGGGCAAATTTTATAACAGGATAAATCTACAGATTATGAGCATGCGGCGCATTTTTTAACCGTGGCTGTACCTCTTTATTTAGAAGTCACGCTTTGTTGAAAAGCTTCCATTTTGGTCATAAAAATGATACGTATGGGACAGTGTGTGTCAGTATTTGACAGTAAAAACTTTTATAATTAATTTGTTACGTTTTCTATTAAAGGAATATGTTTTATAATATATATTTATTTTCGAATTTTATTCGTATTCGTATTTGTTAAAAGTATCTATATATTTTACAGTAAATAAAGAGTAAACTTATATGGTAGTAGTCAGTGTTATAATATCCATTATGCTCAATTATTAATAAGTCTTGTGCTTGACAGTATTCCAAACAATGAATGAATTTATACTGAACTTATTGGTGCTATCTTAAGGAATATAAGTATGCAAGCTAATCTAAATCTGCTTTTTAATTCTACAAAATTGTCCGTTTCACTTTTGTATGCTACGTTGTTTAGGTGACTCCAAAGAAAATTTGGATAGGGTTAAGATATTAAGATGGATAGTTCCACGTATTTCAATCTATTTATCTGGAAATACTTCAACATATCCTCGAATAGCTAATATTATATTGCGAAGGTGTGCCGTTCTGCTGATATCATATTTTTTCTTTCGAAATTTCAGAGTTCGAACATCGCTAAAGTAGGAATTAGATATTCCTGTAAAAATTATAGATATCTTGGCCATTTAAAGTGATATCGAAACACTAGAGACCTATTATCAAATTTTAATTGCTAGACCATCTACGAAAACAGTTTACCTATATTTTTCTCAAATTCTTACCGCTGCAATGAAGTATCAATGACTTTATGGTTCCATATACTTATACGACATTAAGCCCTACTCGGCACGAACGCTGACGATCAGCGCTGATGATCAGGTGGTGGCAAAATGAACATCGACGAAAGGCATTGATAATCACAGATCGGCGTGTTAGTATCTGAGAAAGTTACCATTTAACCCAATTTCACATCGGCGCTGATGATTAGTGCAATGAGCATTAGCTCGCGATCTAACTATTACTACCTAAATAGTATAGGCTTTATACAAAGACTGGCAACGTATTGGTTTTCGTAAACCTAGCCCATCGATGCTGACGTTTTCATGCGCGCTTTATAATAACGAATATATTTTTTTATATAAGTCGCATCATCTGTAAAGAAACGCTCACGCTGACCATCAATTTGCTGATGATCAATTCGCTGAACGTCAGCGTTGGTCTGAAGATTTTGAAAAATTTAGTACATACTTGCAAACTAAACAAACTGAATACCGCGTATACCAAAATATAAACAAAATATCAGCCGCTTACGATCAATTTTCTGGATTTTGTGCGATCATACGCGTGCTCCATCGGCTGCATTTATCATGGCACACATTGAATCGGTGGAGCTGATGAGTGAAGAACGATTACCATTTGCAATTCTATCTATCCTATAATAATATAATATAAGATTGACATTGTTTTATAACACGTAGGTATGGTAACGCCTAGCCATTACACTGTTTATTAGCGCGTTGATTGTTAGCGACTGTCTACAACAGGCCTAAGAGCTAAAAATTTCTCGTGTATGAAAACATACCCAGTGTAAATGGTCGATAGATGATCAAGGTACTGTACATACAAAGTGTATAGTAAACGTATTTTTCAATTTCATTTTTTTATGCGAATTAGACTCTTAAAAAATGTGTAACATATAGCAATCATTTTAATTTTAATTAAAACATCCATTTCTTGTTAGGACTCGTTATAAATTTATTATAATTTTTCTTTGAACTATTTACACAATTACTTTTATAGGTATAGCCTACCTTAAAAATAATTAAACTTATATGAACATTTCTGGAATGAAATGTAAAAGATACTTGATAAAATTTACGTCACTACAAAGGTTAAAACTTTTAAGAATATCACGACGGAAACTAACGGGTTATCTTTATGGCCCTCCATTGACCTCAATGCGTGTAAAAAAATTAAATTTTGATAAGTAAATCGTAGGTGACTATTAATTTTAGACATTACGATAAGGCATAAGTGGCACATGTGAGATAGGTTTCAAAATGGATTAGGTAGTATCAGATGAATGTTATAAAACTATTTGTTTAACAATTTAATTTGCAGCAAAGGTTTATATGGTAACAAGTTTCGCGTAATATGTAAAAGAAAAACTCGCAGCTTGTCTTATAATATTCTTGTAGACAATAGATACAAAATAATAAAACTGTAGCTCTACATCTCTAACAATTAAAATAGCAAGGCCAAAAATGAGATAAATATTTTCCATTTTTACAGAAAACATTGGAATTGACCTCCATTGGCGTGGAGACAGGCAAGACACAAATTGTAACTAAAGTAGTAAAAAATACAGACTTTTGAATGAAATCATCAAGTGATGCTTATTTTTTTAAATATGTTGTAATTGTTTTACATAAAAGTGGATAACTTTGCACTATGGAGTTGGGTATAGACATTGTGTAACTTCACTCTTCTTTTACGATATTACTCCAGACGAAATTGAAGAATAATTATCGCAAATGAAAAATAAATTATCACTATCACTACTTAACAAGTATAATCTTTTAAGTAACAATCAACATGGTTTTCGTCCTAAACATTCTAAATCACATTTATGAGTCACTTGATAAAAACATGTATGTTTTAACGCTCTTTTTTAACTTAACTAGAGCTTTCGACTGCGTTAATAAAGATTATATTTTGAGGAAACTGTATAACATTGGAATAAGGCATCCGTTAATTGATTGGATTAGTTCTATTTTGTCGGACCGTATGATGGCAGTGAAAATAGACCAACAATATTCTCAGCCATGTCAGACCAACGTTGGGGTAGCTCAGGGGAGTGTGTTATCAATTTATAACAAGTAGTGTTAATATGGTATTGTATGCAGATGATACCACAATTAGCATTACAGCGTCATCTCCCAGTGAGTTGTAAAACAAGGTTGATTTAACTCTTAAACAATTCTATGCTTGGTGTTCCGATAACAAACTTATAATTAATACCAGCAAGACCAAATATATAATGTTTCACAAGAGACGTGAAAATCCTAATATGTTGATTAAATTAAATGAGTCGGTCATTACTAAAGTTACAAATACACAATTTTTAGGTTTACATATAGACGAACATTTGCACTGGAATAATCATATTAAACATGTTTTAAATACAATGAAATCAGCATATTTTGCAACTAGAAACTTGAGGAGTTGTATGGATAAACAATATCTATTAATATATATTTTGCTCTGGCATATTCTCACATGAAGTACTTAATAATTTACTTTATAAAAATAAAGCTTTTTTCAGGTAAGACTTTTTTTAAGCGTTACGCCCCGTATAGTTTTAGTTTATTGAGTGCTATGTTATTGGATGCATCTTAGTTTTTCATTGCGGTGCTGAGCAATGGATAATAAGTTGGTATGATTTGAAATAAAAAAGTTATAAATTAATTGTTAGGACTCCAGTAACTTTTTTAAACGTCTCGATACACATGTTGCGTTGATTGGCATGGTAATTATAGTAAATATATGTCGCTTGTGAAAGGTTATCGACCCTATAATTTGTTGATAACTTGACGGAGATATGAATGTGTTTAAAAAGTAAAAAATATAAGTTAAATAAACAGTATTAATTGGCTTTATTAAAAACATTACTTTATAACACTAATTCTAGTGTTCGATAAAGCACCATTTACGTGTGTTTAATTTTTACACTACTTTTGGAATACAGAATGAGGAAATCGATAAGCAATGGGACATATAGGTATTCGTTTTATATATTAAGGCTGGCGTTTCAAAGACAAGTAGTCGTATCTAAAAATGCACAAAAAGAAAGGCACACAAATAATTATGCCGGGTATGGCAATTTTTATAATGCCATATACATTTTCTCTTAGTATAATTAATATATTCAGTAAGCTTCTTGAGAAAATAGTGTATAATTTTCTTCTTAATAAATAGTCTTAGTATGATTGAGCAATATGGATTTTTACCTAATAATAGATCCATAGAGTCTAATTTAATAAATTGCTCTTTTGTGTGCGGTAGATTGTCAAATACGGGTAGACTCCGTATAAACCGATTTCAGTAAAGCTTTTGGTAAGTTGAATCATAATATACTCATTGTCAAATTAATGAAATTGCGTATACATGGCAATCTACTTCGTTGGTTTTCATCCTACTTATTCAATAAGTCACAAATTGTGTTTCTGCTCATTATATTACTACATTTAGTGTGCCACAAAGATCTCATTTGGGGCCACTCCTTTTTATTATATAACCCTTGTTTTACTCATTGCAGACTCACCAAAAGTAAATATGTAACATTTTTTAAATATTGCTGCTCTTTATTCCATTATTATAGTAAAATTGAATGCAAATTCCCTGAATCATTTTTTTAAGATAAAATAATCACCAGTAGTACCAAAATATATTTAACCTTTGTGAGCTGAGAATATGCTAAACATCCGATATGTGGATATACTTTTTAGACATGTTTACCAACAGAACAACGAAAAATCGAGCGAATCAGACTAATAAAGCTCGCGAAATTACAAAATTCTCCAATTTCAAAAATAAAAATACAGTTGTAGTAAAACGTATAACTGTGTTACGAAATTACATACTAAGGTTAAGTAAAAGCTTCTGTAACGTAATTTTTTTGTAATTTATTTTTTGTATCAGTATTAATGAAGTAAACAATTGTTTCTTCCCAAAAAATCCTTAAAACTGTAACTTACGACAACATTGTAATCTATCACCTGCTGCCGTTAACCTAAAATTATTATTAGTCATAGTAACCCTCTGGTTAGTGCGTTTTGTTCATTTTGAACACTTTTATTTCATATTTTATTCTGTGTTGTGAAAAGAACTCTAAGAAAGCCATTCACAGTATGTTTAGGTGTACTTGTAGCTAATTATTATGTACAGACACCTGATAATTCTAACATGGTATGAAAGCGAGGTTATTCAAGATATGTTTTCTGTTATTATTCTGTTACCGCTGGTCACAGAAAAAAAATTGTTAAGTAAGATATGTATTGTTTGATACAATTTATCAACCAAAATAAAGGCATTCATATTGCGGACACCCTGTGTATCTATTTCCGTCCGTTAGGTATTTTCAATTAAAAATTATTGAAATTGAGAACGTTGGCGGTGGAAAAATGTCCGGCTGGTGTTATCCAGCGTTCAAAATTAAATTCACTTACAATCGGCCGAGATTAAAAGGAAATTGATAATAAATTCAGTTTGTGTAACTTAGGTAAATCGGTGCTTTATTCCCTCATCTTTTATTTAAATAGGACGTCCATACCCTCTTAATGTTTGGCGCAGGATGGAATAATTTATTGGGATCCGAAGTGGTACTGCCAAAGAAATGAAATGAAATGAAAATGTATGTCGAACATCCAAAGTGGATAGTAAGAAACATGTGCAATGTAAATTCGAATAGCAATTCCTTCGAGTGGATTGTGAATAATTCTATTAAACAGATTCGATTCGATAAAATATCGTCGGCGTGTTAGGATTCGATATATTACCTCTGGTAATTGAGACGTAGAGACAGGTCCCTGGCGAAGTTTACAGAAACCACACAGCGTATTTTACCGCAATCCAATTCTGGAACTGCATAAACCAGGACTACCAATTAGGGAGATACATAGCTCACATGGATAAAGGACTCGCAACCTCTGCTCCAATTCGATACCAGTTGCAAATACATACGTTTATAGTTAATTGGGTCCTCTGTTTTCGATAAAAATTGCAGATACTCTATAATAAGAAAATATGTAAATATTTCGTTATGTTATCGCACTGCGCATACCAACAAGAAAAGGCTTAAGATATATACAACAGAAGATAATTGTTGACTTGAGTTCCTGGCGGTTTTTTTAGTTTAAAATACATTTCTTTTTAATAAAAAAGTAACATAAACTATGGTCCATCAAAAAATGATTTAGAGTTGTATTGAATCTGGCAACCCAGATTTTATATTCTTTGGAAATAGTTACAAATAATCAGTATATGGGAATTACCTGGATGGAAAACTTTTATTTTAATAAAGATTCAATAGCACTAATTCATTAACTCACCTTTAACAATCACAGAAACATTTGATTTCGTATAAATTAATACATTTACGCGTCTGCGGTTGAAAAAAATGGCGCTCGTAAACATAAGCTTATACGTATCTATAAACATTTGTAGAACAAGGGTAACATGTTATCCTGCAGTGCTTGCCACTTTTCTTTTAATAGTAAAAATGTCTGCATAAACTTTCTTACAAAACAACAAAATTAAACTAAACATAAAACTTTTAATTTTGTTCTGTTCAGAATTTTCTAGGCCATTCAACTTTTTAGATGAACATAATAAACGAAATATGTACATAAACTAATCAAAGATATATCCATCGTTTATGTTTACCTCCCAAAAATCTTGTGGTTTGGAAGTGAAGAATTTACCAATGCGAATTTGACGTGATGTAATTAAGGAGATTGCTCGAAGTTGTACAGTAGAGAACAGAAGAGATGGAAATTTAATGAAGCAAAATTAAGATAATAAGATAGAATAGCTGAATCCTTAAATCGACTTTGTAATGACAATGATTTGCTAGCAGGTGCTATGGTGCTGTAAAATCCTCAGTAATTTTCCCGATTTATGTTCATAAGAAAAGAAAAACCTGTTCTTTGTATCATCAGATACACATCATTTTTGCGAATGGGTACTAACCCTTAAGTTACTTTTTTCTTAGGACTAAGCCATTGTTTGTTGTTTGGTTTTGTCGCAAGGGCACCATTATTCTTCACCAATAAAAATCTGGAACAAAATTGGTTTGTTTGGTGAACTACACGATGATGAGTCAGCAAAGAGGAACAAATGTAGATGTTGATGTTTATTAGTTTCGTTCGAAACTTGTCACACTTATATACGTTCAATTTTTTAACATTTGCCGTGTAGGGTAATAAATAGTGTATCATCTGGTCATTATATTAGTCTATTTCCAGATTAATTGAAGTGAATTATTGTGAATTAAACCGTTTAAATGTTTACCATCAAAGTCAAATGATTTTTCTCAATGAATAGCTCATGCCAAAAATGGCTCTTTTAGTTCCTCTGTTGAATTCAATCAAAATAATATATCGGAAATGCTCGTTATAAAGGTTGGTCAAAATATGTGGTTTTAACTTGACGATGCTCTTCCGTATTATGGTCAAAATGTTCAGAACCATTTAAATGAAATCGTTCCTAATCGGTTCAAAATTAACTGAACAACATCTAAGGGAACGAATTATACAAAGTGGAGAACACTTTAAGCTGAAACCATATAGTTTCAAAAACATTCGTCACTAAAAGAGCTCCAGATGTACGTGAAGGTGGTGTACTCACATTGAATATTTAGTACTTAACAGTGCCAAACCATCCTAAAAGTTGCAATTCCTTGTAAACCGGGCTTCAGTTCAAAATATTATAAGAGTGACAAAAAATCGAATATTCTGAAACCATAGACAACTTAGAAAAAAATAGGTACTACAATCCTTCTTTCCTCTGTTCCTGCTTTGATATTTTAGACCAAAATTACACAGAAAATACATGTATTTTTATTTTGACCCATTGTATTTTGAAAATGGAGCTTCTAAATGATAAATGACATAAGAAAAATTCCATTATTTTAGTTCAAAGAATATGTAGTTAACGACTTGACGTACTAATTTGTAACATCCTGTATATACAATACTTAGTAAAGCATTTATCAGTTCACATATAATTAACTTCGCAATTGTCTACGAATATAAATAATGTGATGTAACGTTTATTTAAGTTAATAGTATAATAACAATATATGTTAAATATGCATAATAATTAACACCTAACATGTATCTTACTAATTTTTCGCCAGCGGAGGTACCTCGAGATTGCTATGTTGTAATAAAGAGTTAGTGCGGGCGGACCTGTAAGATGTGCTCTCCGGAGGTAGAGCAAGTTATCTTATAAGAGAAACACATTACACCTCTAGGAATTACTAACATGGTCACCGGATCGCGTAGTCAAAGAATAAACCGAGAGGGTTAGTTGGTAATTGGAGGAACGGTAACGCTAACATTTATATATAGGCCATCTGGGAGTCCCTCAGCTGTAACTTACTTACCTCCAAGTAAAGCGGCCAAAGTTTCGATTTCTTTAAGTAAATATTAGACGTTAGGTATAAATACTAGATGTTAGATATAGGTTAGGTGTAACCATTTGTCTTAATATTTTTGGAGTAAGTTTCATCTGCACAATAATCACTGTAAAACATCGTAAAAATTATGTGTTACACAAAATTCAAAACAGTATACACTAGACGAGGTGTGGCAATTAAGTTCCGGGAATTTGTCAATGAAAAAACAAACAAATTAAATTTCGCTAAAATGTTACTATCGACCTTCACAATAGTCTCCCTCTAATTCTACACAACGATTCCAGCGTTGCTCCCACGATTGGAAGCACCCTTGGTAATCCTCCGCAGCTAACCCGTTCAGCACACGGTTACAGCTTCTTTCACCTCCTGTACGCATCTTGAGGAATAACATAAATCGTAGGGGGCTATAGGGTGAGTACGGCAACGTTGGAATGCATTTTTTTGCCAAAAACTCTTGCACAATGAACGAGGAATGGGCTGGCGCGTTGTCGTGGTGCAAGATCCAGCCGTTCTCGGCGAGTTCGGGTAGCATATGGAAAACGCGGGCCCGCAACCGTTCCAGGACGCCAACATAGAACTGTCCAGTCACTGTCTGGCCGGCAGGAACATATTCACGATGAATGTGGATATCTAAAAAAACGATCAACATTGCCTTCAGTCGTGACTTGGACATCCTCGCTTTCGTTGGCCACTTTCCACCCTTTTCTACCCACTGCTGAGTTTGTTTACGGGTCTCGGGGCCATACTCAAATATCCAGGTTTCATCTCCAGTGACTACCCAACTCATCCAGTCTCTACTTTCCCTCCGAATGCCGGAAACAAATCCTCGCACATTTTCGCATGTCTCTCTGTCCACGGATGAGAACTTTTGGTATCTTTGCGCAAATCTTTCGCATATTCAAATTTTCGTGTAACATCTTGCGAACGATTTCTTTGTTAACGTTTAACTCGTCATACAACGCACGAATGCTTAGGCGTCGGTCAGACGTGATCAGTGCACGCAAGCGGTCAACATTCGCGTCAGTACGAAACGTGACGGGAGCTCCTTCACGTGAATCGTCTTCTACCGATTCACGCCCCTCCTTGAACTGTTTTGCCCATTGAAATACGCGTGTTTTCGACATGCACTCGTCTCCATACACCACCTGCATTTTCGAAGGAGTTCCGAGGGTTTTTCACGACGCTGCTAAGAAAGTTACTTCCAAAAAATACACATAAAACACAAACCAAACGTGCTAAACCTTGGATTGAAACTAAAAGGAAGTTCCCCCCTCTCTAGAAAAACGTTCACGAACGATGCAGTGTTGCCAGTTTCCGAGTTATAACTAAATTCCCGGAACTTGATTGCCACACCTCGTAAATATTCAATTAGATGAGAATCATATTTTTATAATTGCACTATGTGACATAAAACATAACTACACAAAAAAAGTGTAATCTGTATTTAAGTATAATAATATACTTAAAATTCTAAATTTCACTCGAGTGTATAATATAGTAATTCAGTAATAAAGTATATTTCATATAAATATTTATAGGTTATTCTTTCTTAAATTATAGGTTTATAGATTTGCACGAATTAAAATTATGAATAGTTACTAATAAATTATACTGTAAAATTTAAAATATGGCTATAGTGTAAAATAATAATTATAAGTAGATAATATTAATACAACACTTGTGCTGATCATTACGAAAACTATAGAGACACAAAAGTGTCAATTTATCGCTTTATTTGAAAGCATTTCCATTTGAAAGTTTTCGCCATCACCAGCAAGGATTGTTGAAAAATATAAATGTTCTGTTTTATTTTAAAGCCGATGTTGAAGCGTATGGGCTTGATAAAGTATTTTTTTAGAAGTGAGATTAGTGAATATATTATTCTGGCTAAAGATGGACATGAAGTTGTACTGTATACGTCATAATAACTATCTCTAACTATAGCACTTTAAATTTCTATAACAAGTTTGGAATTATTTGTGACAATATACGTTCCTATAATGTTTCTATATAACTTAATAAAATATATAAAGATATGCTTTTTGATGGGCAATGCTATTTAAATTTTTATTGTTACAGATAGGTATGAACCATCTTTTTGTCGGTACACTCGGGTACACAAAGATTTTAGAGAATTTCTGTTTAGTCCAGGCAAAGTATGAAATAATATAAATGATATTTCCGCCTTCGTCTCCTCAAAATATTTAACTACTAAATGTCACATTTATCTGTAATTCGGTAATTGTTTTAGTATTAACAGTGGGAATACCGAATATCACTACATACGCAAACGTTTCATAAGTGGAGATTATTTAATTTTATACATTTTTTTTTTTCAAGAATTTAGATCAATTTGATCTTATAAAATGAAACCTCGGGAAAATTCTTAATAATTCTAGATAAATGGAGATTTTGGTTTAATCGATATTTAATTCACCGATCGAATCACCGGTTAACAACAGTGTATCTTTGTTTAACTCATAAAAAATGATAAGGACAACGACAAACTGGTGGATCCACCGACGGTATTCGTCATCGGTAACGCCTACTGTGTGAGACGGAAGAGGGGCATGGCACTGGGTTTGTTCGCGGCGCTTGCCGTTATCCCCACCCCCACAGCCGTCTGTACCTCCGTGAGCAGTGGAGACTGAAGAGTGGAGGGTACCTACAATAAATAAAATACGCAGCCAGTGTCAGGCTGGCCGGGCGCTGCCGGCTGCCGTAATGATGCACTATGCAGCGAGTCTAGCATTACGCAGTAGTCAGTCGACCTTCAACCTTCGTTTGATGCGTGTAAACTGTAATAACTTTAAGTTGATTTTGACCCTCATTGTGACTAATAAATAGTGACTGCAAAACGCGATTGTGATTTTAAATTATCTGTCTGCGTCTAACAAACCCGTTTAAAAAATAGGTATCAATACTAATCACAATTTACTTTACTGCGCGTGAATAAACATTACTAAATTCAAAAGTTTATTGGTATACTCATAGTAACATATTGTAACAAAAATGTACTGAACATATATTACAACAGTCAAATCTGTCTGGTCACCCCTAAGTGCGGTCCTGTTAGCAGGAATACTTTCCGCGCTCTAATGATCACCCGAAATTGAGGAGGAGGTGTTGCACATTATTGAAGAACATCCTGAAACGAGTACGAGGAAGTTCGCTAGAAACTTGAATATTTTGAACCAAATTGATTGGAGTATTTTACTGGATTTTTTTGTATATCCTTATCATATTTTAAGAGTGCAGGCGTTACTGCCCACATATTTTCCAAAGCATGTGACGTTTTGTCAGTGGTATCTTCACAATGTTACCCAAAATCCGCAATTTAGATCGCATGTTCTATTCACTGTTAACACCCCGTATTTTTGTAATGAAACATTTTTGGATCATAGTTTATAAAACAAACTATCATTAATTTTCTATGTAGAATCGCCTTCTTAAATATTTGCATATCATTAAGGAACACCCTGTATAAGACTTAATGGAGAATTCTAATATTTTACTAATGTTATTATCAACAACTTTATTGGTCTATAATTTGCGACATTATTGATATCGATAATTTACATTCCTTTGGAATTTTGTTGTTACATTAGATTAATTAAGTTAAAAATTGTTTACAATGGTTTTACAAAAATATGTGCATAATAATAAATAATAAAATCTGGAACATATAGGTTTAGCAGACACTTAAAAATTATAATTAAAACTTCATAATCACAGAGTAATCTATTTTTAGTCGTACACGTGTGTAATACCAGTTCCTTTGTATCGTTCCTAATATTTTTTGCCCTCTTGGTCTTTACTGACATCCGTGTCAACGTTGCAGACGAGTTAATGTCGGCTCCTCGTTCATGGCAGACAGGTCAGAATGTATATTTTTTTCGTCGTCAGCGAACCACTTTTCTATTACGTTTACGTCTGATGACACATGTTGTGATCGAATATCACGGGATCTGAACCTTACGAAACTTGTTAATGGCACTATGTGTTGGGCCTCATATTACTGCCTTAATGGATGAGTTGTTTTTCTGAAGTGGCTTCAAATTAATTATCAGTAAAAAATGTCTTCCAGCCATTAATTTTTGGAAGATGTGCGTTTTTGTGCGCTGCAGGGACGACTACCTATCTCGGATGCAAGAGAACACTTGCGTAAATATATCACCCTACGATATTAAATACTTTAATATAACCAACTTGAAGTTTCCTATTTGTAACAATGATGTGTTGATACACTTATTTACCATTTATTTATTTTTAACAGGTGAAAGAAACACCAACTACAGACAACAAAACGAGTTCAGTTTACGGTGTTTAATAATTACATATATATAGAAAATCCACGGCGTGAAACTAGACTATAATGTTGAAATTGTACTTTGTATCTTACCACGTCAAAAAATTTACATGAATTCAAGTGTTACTAGTTTTCTAAAATAAAGGGAGGAAGAGAGTGTTATAATGTTTATAATGCCGTATACAATTTTCACAGTATGCAGTTGGCGTGCAAAATGAAACATAACAGGTAAACATATTTTCTTATTTTAAATGATTTGTCAGCTGTCGGCACCTTGTTTTGCTTTTTCTTGGTCTTGTCTTGGTATCGCAAGACAAGACAAGCCAAGACCAAGACAAGATTAAAAAATTTCTTGAATGCTTTGTGCCCATGAGAACTTTTTTCAGAAGAATGAGAACTACATCATTTCAAAGTTACAAAAGATTCTGACCAAAAATCTTTTCCCAGTGGTTTTATACGGTGTTCTTTGGTACATTCCAGTTTTTTTTATAAAATTTGATTAGAAGCTAACCTAGTTGGGTCGAAATTAAAAGATGCGCGAGAGGCTGATCTCAAAAAGACATAACATATAACATTCGGACAAATGACAAAAAAAAACGATAAAAAAAGTGCTATGGAAATTTAGTAAATTTAGGTGCTTTAATTAGATTTTCGTCTCTAACTAATATCAAAAATAAAATTCTTGATGTTATGTTTATTCATTGCCACTATTTATATTTTTTTCAAATAAAATAATAACTTTGAAAAAGCGTCTTAAGACACACATTATTTTACTATTCTATTCTAACGCCACATTTTCTCATTTTTGTACAGGGTGTTAATAATAAGTTTTGCTTAATTTTATTCTACCCATAAAAATAAATAAGTTTTGCCCCATAAAATTTTCTGATAGGACGCTTTCCTACGGAGATTCAAAGTTTTATATGTTTCAAATATTTCTTTTATTTTTCTTGTAACTTAACTGGCAAAAAAGATTGTGTGATAAATTTCTTAGTAGGGAATATTTTTTCATGGAAAACTTATTCCAAAATATACTCCAGTGGCGTAGTTATAGGGGAAGTAGGGTACCTTTTTAGGAAAAAAAGCAACTGATTTTTTAAGTAACTTTAAATGTTTTAAACATGTACAATCAGTCTGTGGCAATAAACTGTCCCAATAAAGTATTCGTAAAATTTGCTGGTATTTAGATAATTGGGAAATCAAATAAGAAGATACTTAAGTGCGTTACTATTTACCATTTTCTATTAATTGTGTAAATAAGAACGTGTAACAATAAAATCAATACTTAATATTTTTTAGAAAAACCAGTGGCGTACGAATTTTTGTCAAAAAAAAGGTACCCTACTCCCCCAATAACTACGCCACTGGAGTATATTTTGGAATAAGTTATCCACACAATATTTTTTGCCAGTGAAGTTACAGGAAAAATAATAGAAATATTTGGAGCTCTTGACATCCTGTATCTCCGTAGGGAACCGACCTTATAGGACAAAACTTGATTATTTATATAATCCAGCATGTTATGTTGTATGTTGAAATAATTGCGTCTTCAGGAGTCCGTCAAGGCTCGGTTTTGGACCCATTACTATTGGTGTTATTTATAAACGATATTCTAAATACAGATTGTTTACTCTATGTCGATAATCTGAAAATATTTGGCAAAATGTCCGATATTAATGACTGCCTCTTGTTTCAGCAGAATTTAGATCCATATATGACTGGTGTAGAGTAAAGAATTTATTTTTAAATCCTGAAAAGTGTGTCATTTACTTCTAAGCAGCATGTTATATTTAATTATAACATTAATAATCATACAGAGAACATGAACTTTTAGGGTTCTAGGAGTATTATTTGATTATAAATTATCTTTTAATGGTCACATATTAGATATTACATCTATAGCGTATAAAACATCTTAATTTATTATTAGAAACACGTCTACTTTTAAATCTGTTGCTATTTCTATATACAACTTTAGTTAAGTCGAAATTGGAATATTGGAATATGTTGTTTGGTGCCCAAATTATGTAACATATATTGACAGTTTAGAGTGAGTTCAACGTATTTTCATAGATTTGTGTACCTAAAAATTTATTGGTTAGAGCGCTTTTCCTCGTTATTTATTCCTGTTATTTGCAATATTATTCAGTCATTAAAGGTCTAAAATGATTTGTAAGAAGAAAATCACATTTCCATATGATGACGCCGTGTGAAAATTTGACGGAGAGACGAAAAGGTGGTATTATCAATTTATCCTCGCAGATTTGTAACTTATCCAATGGCAATAATATTTCCGACAGGCCACAGTAACCGAGCATTGTTTGTGATATAATTGACAACTAGAGCGGAGCCGACATGGCAATATTGCGGTAATTAATTCGGTTGTCCTTCACAAAGTAAATCGATGTCAATGGACGTCGGTGGGCAGAAATACACGAGATACGACGACGTCGGAGGCGGTAGAGGTCGGATGTTCCTGACGGTATCGTCGGTGGCGAGTTTCATCGTCCGCCACGGCCTCCGAAGAGGATATCTGTAGTGATGAGTAGATTCGGCCTATTTGGAGACATGACAGAGTCGGACTTCACATGTTCAGTAGAAATGTAAGTCGAACCACCCTAAAGGAGTGCGATAAAAACTGAAACTAGAATCTAGAATTAAAAGCCTATTTAAAGACACTGTACGCTGATAAAAATTGGTCTGTAATTACACATAACGTTGGCAATTTGTGACCAGCGCAAAGTTATGTAAAATTACATAATAATTTTCTAAATGAAATAAGTACAATATTACACAAATAAAGATGATAATATAATTTGGATTGATTTATACATCGCAATTTTTAAGTTGGAATTGTAAAATATAGATATGTAATTTTACTGATTAGATAATTTAAATTTTATTATATTTTGTATATACTTACCTTTATATCTAACATTGAAAAATATGCATAGAGAATAATATGCACATGTTAAAAAAATGTATATACCAAAGAGTTCATCAATCAGTTCAAATAATTACATGTTGTTTAACCTGAACAGTGTAACAGAAGCCAATTTAAAAAATATATTATTTTTGTAGCTATATGAAGAGTGTATTGACACAAAGTTGAAAAGAGGGGAAAGTTTTTATTTTTAATGTCATGGAAACAAGTCTCTACTTGTTAAAATGTATAAATGCATTGAAAATTGTGATGTTCTTAATTCAAATAATGTTTATATTATTAATTTATTGAACTTTTAAGCTTTCTAGAAAAGGTTTATTACAGTTTATAATTATTTATTTTCCATTGTTATACTTTCTTAGTTCATTTAAGTAATAAATTCCATCGATAATAAAATAGTATATTATGGAACGATCATGTAATGCGAGTTTCGTATGGTTTATGCGAGTGTATTAATAACCATTACATGAGAGTTGCATACGCTATTTTTTCTACACCCGATAAATAATCAAAAACCATAAATTTTATATTTTTATTGAACACAATAAGTAACAGTAATTATTCGTATGAACTGCGTTTTCTGCTTTCTCCGATATGTGTGGAGGAGTCGATGGTAATTCTTCTATATAGCTGATATCAGACATTTTGATAAATTATCGAAGTTTAGCTAGGTATCTACGAAAATTTAATACGTACTGATTTTGACATCTAAAATAATTACATAGGAACCTAGGATAAACGTCAAATGCACAGCATGCTTCATTGAAAAATTATGGGTTTTCTATTGACTAAAAATCTGTATCGTAATGAAAAATCTGTATCGTAATGGGTATCATTATGAAACGGATTATGGGCATATAAGTGCATTATTATAATACGGGTGTAGAAAAAATACGTGTATCACTATCACTTGACTTTAAGCTTCGACAATCAGTTGGATTTGTTAGAATACTTGAAGCGATATAACGATGTGTATTTTTTTTATTTTTACACCTTAAAATATTTTAATAAATTTTCACTCAACACGAATTGTTTGTAAAAAAATAAAACTTTTATGTGTAACATTGAGAAACCTTTAAGTTAGGCGTAATTCAATGCTGGGTTCATTAGCCCGCAGAGTAGTTGTTTCCTGAAATTCCATTTTTGCAAATATCGTTATCGCCGAATCACTGTAGATGTCTGAAGCTTCCAATGGCATCTACTGCAATATAGAACACCTCTTCTTGCCTGTAGCCCCTTCAGCAGGGAGCAGTTAGTGGTCAGTAGATGTATTTTTGCTACATTTCGCGTACTAAACTATATGTTACTTACAAAATTGAGTTCAATTATCAATGTATTTCGTTGATCTTTTTTATAAACTCCAACTCTAGCTAAAAACTGTGTTAAGAAGATTTTTTTTTGTTAAAATCTTCACTCAAAATTAAATACTACAAAAGTTTCATTGACAAATTAATGTTTTTTTACTGTGCATCCTCTTTTTTCAATTTAAGAGAGAAAAATAATGACATTGAACGTTTCCTTAAGCATTTTGGTAATCGTTTGATTCGTTTAATTATTTATACAATCCTGATTTATTTTCATAGGTCCCAAAATGTCCAAATGAATAAATAAAACTAAGATTACCTATATCATCAACAATTAATTTTGCACAATCGACAAGGTTACAAATTGTTTGTTCAAAATAACCACAACATGATGACACAAGCCTTTTAGATTCCAATTCCTCGATTTTTCTATTGCTTCAACACTGATGTTTATTTTGATAATTACTTGCATATTTTTTATGTACTATATGGTTTTCTTCTGATCTAACTGCTCGTAAGCCATTGGTATCAATTCAGCTACCAGACAGGCTACATGTAGAAAAGGTGCTAAAAGATAATAAAAATTTATCACCCTGTATCTGAAACACGAACCGAACATTCCATTGCTGTATCCTCTATAATTAATTGTTTTTCAAATAGTATAAAAAGTGTCATGGTTCCTATTTATTAATGAATAAATTGTTAGATTTGAGTTTACAAAAAATTAATGGCTTAATTCGAAGAAAATTGTCTCTGATATTATTCGTGACTAAGAATTTACTTGCCCCATTAAATTTTGACGTCTAAATATTATTTTTCACACTCTTCAGTTAAAACTGCCTAGATTTGAGAGCCAATCAATATGAATGACGTAGAGGAACAGAAAAAAGCCAAACAAATCTCGCGTAGCCTCCCTGCCTCTTTACACCCCGGAGGCCAGGATGGCCTTATCTTAACATATAGCCGTAGAACAGTGTCGTATTTTCGTGGAAACATCTCTCTTATCTTGTTTGTCAGCATCTCGGCCGGGGCGGACACTTCCTACACCCCCTCGGCGGCGGTGCGGCCTTCGCAGCAAGGGAAGCGCGTAATGGATTGTTGACGTAGCTGACCGATGCAGGTACAGAGACGTCGAAGCGCCCACATTTACATATTGGCCGTGTTTGGTTGTGATAGGATGCGGGAATAATGTCCGCCGCAAACTTACGCCGAACTTCGGAAGGTAAACTCCCCGAAATTTGAATATTGATGTCATACACATCGATATCGAATTGAGTTATATTTCCAGTGAAAACACTCGACTCACGGAAGAAATTCGGCGGACACCCCAATTACATCATCTTAGGTTATAGGGATGACGGACTCGTACGATATACGTGTTTCTTAAGGTCGCCGTATTTCTGGCAAAATATGACCCGTATTTGTAGTGTTTTTAGGTACTGAAATCTCAAAAAATAAAGCTCGAAGAACAAAAATAACCATACAAATAGAATCTTTAAAGTTCTGTCTATTCATTATTACTATTTAAATATAGTTTAAACAAAGTTTAAACGTATTTTCATATTGGTCTTTGCTGCTAACCTAATGTCACATTTTTATCAACTAATTTATCGTGCATATACATAAACCTAAACAATTTTATATGTAACACTAAGCAAGTTTATGTTATAGGAATATTTAGAACTAAATATCAATTTTAAAAAGTAGTTAGTTTGATAAATTTCAGTACCTAAACATTTATTAGCATTTTTCCATAAGGGTCATTTTCTCAGCAAGTTCAGCCAACTTCATTATCTAGAAGTCTGTTACAAACTATAAAAATTGACACAATTTAGCAATAAATAGTTCAGCCTCTGACTAAGAGGTGGCGGTAAAGTAAATTCTGTTTACAGGGCGACCAAAATTTGGAATTAAGTATTATATTAGAAATTAAGACGAATTAAACATACCACATGCATTTGCTTACATTGTTATTGATATAAATTTTCGATTTTTCCACTTCGGAACGGTTATTGAACGTGCGAAAGACGTTCTGTATGCAGTTATGAGAAAATTTTTACCTTTAAAAACAAAATTATGGGAACTAAAAAAATCTCTTTAATATTAACTAAGGGCTATTGGAACACTGTTAACGAAAAAATACAGGTGTTTAAAACACCAAACCAAACTCCTGCAAAATTCAGAGAATTAAATCGATCTGATTCAAATTTTAAAATACAGGGTGTTGAAAAAAATTTAGTCAAAAATCTCAAAATTGACAGAATTTGAAAATTTTTAAAGTGAAATGACAACCACTTCAAAATTATAAATTTCAAAAGGAAAATCTTACAGTTAAATTATCTGTCCACTGATACTGCTGGCTATCGTAATATCAGTGTACATTGTTCTCATGTCGTCAGGGGATTTTTTAACATTTACTTTAAAACATTTATTAGCATTCGTCTTGTAAATGACTGTAACTCGTTGGGGGTTGACATTTAGGTAAATTTTGACATCCAATTTTTGCCGTATAAGTTTGCTTACATATTTTAAACCCACCACACAAATAAAGATGTAATAGATATCAGGGTAAGGTTGAACCATAAAACGATTGTTTTTACTATTATCTTTTATTTTGCAGGTACACAAATTTTTCAAAAAGTATATTGCTATTTGTCTTCTGTAAATTGTCTCACTATTTATTATTAAATACCTATTATAAAAGGGATAAATAATGAATTAAAAATATATTTACATTATACAGGGTTGTTCGGATATGATTTCTAGAGTTCAGTTTACATGAAAAATTAATATCACACTGTTCTATAAAATTATCGTTCAAGTTCCAAGACGTCTAAGAAATTATTTTTAGTTAATGTTTTCTAATAACTTTATTGCGAGTAAGTATATCGTTTTTCTTTAAATGTTGTTCCCTTCACTAATGTTTCTTTGCATTCACGTTAATTTGACGCTTATTCTGATTTAGAATTTATTTTTTTATAAATTTGGATAATACGTAACTAGACAGCAATACAAAAAAATTAAGAACGGCACTAAAAACTGAAGAAAAGCACAAAACAACAACATAAACCCGTGTTGTCCACTCGGCCTGGCGGCCTCGTAGGAGAATTTCACGTCGCGTGCAATAAACACTTACTTTTTGTACTTGTTACATAAATAATTATTTTCTACATTCATGCAAAAAACAAAACTTTATTGAACTATATTTAGTGGAAAAAGTGGTTCTTTATTGCACTAGTGCAATAAAATGTTTATTGCATTCATCTGTTATTCTACTATAGCGTTTTCTCATCATGACAAACATAAACGTTCAAATCGACATGACATTTTCCTAGACTTAGTGTCATCTAAATATAATTTTTTGGTTTTTGCATGAACGTAGAAAAATATTGTATGCCACTCGTACAAAAAGTGCTTATTGCACTCGACGTGTTGTCCTACTCGGCCTGACGGCCTCGTTGGACAATTTCACGTCGCGTGCAATAAACACTTACTTTTTGTACTTGTTGCATAAATAACTATTATGTATTCCTAAAATTTGATAAATTAAAAATTCGAATCCCCTCCCCTGTCTCTGTTGCATATAAATATATAATTATTAAGTACCTATTATTTAATTATTACTTTAATTCAATTTACAAATATAGATACCCTTTCTAAATCCAACGAACTTTCAATTAATAAAAATGTTCTATAATTTTCACTAGTATTAAACACACATAAAGAATACAGAAAACCACTGCTACTGCAAAGCACAGATTTGCAAAGGATAAACTGCATCTGAACGCTGAAATTTAGAATACGGAAAAATCGATATCCCATTTAGATGATAGGGTTGTAAATATTTTGCCGCAGGATCGAACGCATGACCTTCAAGCTCAGTTTCGGCTACCCGTTATTTTCTGCACTCCAACTGTGACATTCTTTAAATATTTGCAGTTCAAGTTTTCTCCGCTAGATATCCAGCACTTAAGTGCATTTACTTAAACACACAGTTACTTAATTTACTTAATAATAAGAAGTTTTAATAATGGTTTCTGCATATGCAAATGTTTTAATGGCGAATATGGTTCACATTTATGGCCTTGCAGATGGAAATGGTACTGAGGCTTGGAGAATTTATATGGAAATACTTCCAAATCCTTCAACTCCAAATCCGAGTATGTTCAGAAATGTTTTCAATGTCTTCCGGAGTTAGTTTCATTTCAGAAAGATCCAATTTCTGGAAGACTTTTGAATGTTAGAACGCTTGAGTTGAAAGAAACTATTCTACACGAAATTGAAAAAGACCTAAATACTAGTACTAGCACTGCAAATTTTAATGTGAATCATAAATTAGTTTGGTCTGTTCTGAAGCCTCAACAGTTATACCCGTATCACATACAAAGGGTTCAAGCACTATCCTGCTGTCCTACAAGTTTGCTACTGGATTTTGCAACACTTGGTCTGATGAAAATCCCAATGCTATAATGGAATCCCGATTTCAATATCAGTTTTCTTTGAATTTATGGTAGATATTATTGGAAATTTTCTTACCTTACCTTACTTTTGACCATTTTTTTAAAAAGGAACTGAACCTGAACTACTTGACGATATTCCCTGTACGCTAAGACAAAGAATGTGGTTTATGGACGACTGGGCTTTCTCACATTTTAGTTTAACTACTCGTTAATTTTTTAATGTAAAATTCTGTAACGTTGCCCACCCAAATCGCCCAATGTGAACCCTATTGATTTTTTTTGTTTGGAAACATCTTAAGACATTAGTTTACAATTAGTTCACATTGAATTTGAGTTTCTCTCCATGGAGTATACAATATATTCCTCACTATTTTAGACACGTTGCGATTTTTCTTGTCCACTATATTTATACGCTGGGTTTATTCTACTGGTGTCCCGTAGTGTTTCGACAGCCTTTTGTACTGTCCTAGGATTGTGTTGTTGTGTATATAAACATCCAGTCATATTTAAATCATTTGCACACTACATACATTAATATTGTATCTACTAATTCTTTATTTGGATAAGGCATTTCGGAATAAAACGACGCAAGACACGCCAGCCAGCATCCGCGCCATGTGCAAAGTGCTGATATTCTTAAAGATACTAAATGAATATTTCGTTTTGTATTAAAATTCTGGAAAAGTTGGTGTAGCTCTTTTTAAAGAAAGCAGCATATAATTTTGTAATACTGAAAATATATAATTTTATTTTATTAAAAAAATGATAACCTTTTACTGAAGTATGTGAAATTTATATAATATTTTCTCAGGTTCTATTGAAATTTCAACAATCTTGTTTGAGACAATATCTCTAAATTTCTTGGTGCCTAGAGAGCAGTAGAAGAGAACAGAACACACATAATTCTATTAAAATGGGTAAGGTAGAGTTTCGCTGACCCTCCTTCTCGGCGGCTGGTGGACGAAAAATATTATTTTAGAAACTTCGCGAACTAACATATATAAAAATGCACGGACACGACCCCATGAGGAGAAAAAAGGGCCCTGCCCGATATAATGTTATTGTGATGTCCACTTCGAAGAAGTTCCTTTGTTGGTGGAGTGTTTTCTGTAGAAATATAATTCAATTTCGATGTGTGCGATGATATCAATATTCAAATTTTGAGAAGTTTACTCCATATAGGAAGTGATATTTTAATCATTTAGTTAAAAAGCCAATAAAAATCTTAATGTGAATTTATAGACTCGTAGGACTGTACAATTGTAATCATCAGAAAATGTTCATATTAATTATATAAAAATATATGTGGTAGGGGTTCTCTATGAGAAATGGAATTGATATACTAAATAAGAAAAAAATATTTTTTTATAAAGCAAAGTATTTGTGGTAATGCAAAAGTTGAGACCTCTTTTGGCTACGATTTTTTATCTTCCATAAAAATAATTACAATAAATTTAATTTTAATTGAAGTATTATCGTTATATTTTTTCTATTATAAGTATTTAAAGTAATTGTATGTCATTCGAAAGTGTCTCTCTTAATAAAATATGACTTTGTTTCGACACTTTTTTATATTAATAGTTACATAAAACTATACCAAAATTCCATATTACCAACGAGGGATTGATAATTTCTGTTGTCCATATTGTCATCGCGGTGTTTTAAAGGTGTTTAGTAAAGTTCTATACAATCCTTATAATGCATGTTCTTTAATACCAAGTATGCTGCGAAAATACGACCACGGACATGGTTGAATCTATAGTTGTCTGAAATAGAAAAAAAAATAATCAGGCTAAATAGTACAATGTATGTGCTGATAATGAAAAACTTTTCAGACTTTGTTTTGGACATAATTATATTTCTACATTTCAATGATTGTTTCTTTTAAACGGAATTACATACCATACACACAATATGTAATACAGTGTAGACTTGATATTCCGGATCCTCTATAATTCGGATTCTTCGGTAATCCAGACTCATTATTTCAAACACTGTGTATTCTGTAATCCGGATTTTTGATGTTTCGGTGATCCGGACCCAGAAACCCGGCGCACGGGACTTCGCGCATCACCGCCAGAAAAATATCAGGCAAACAAAAATTACGGACTTCCTTCGTTGATGTACAAACATACGTATTTATGAGTTTATGTTGTGTTTTTTGAAGTTTAAGTGTTTATTTTATGAAATTAAGATGAATTTATATTCCGTTTTATACAAGCTGTGTTCCATAAATAAAAATAACTCCTAAAATAGAATTTTATTACATATCAGTCGTGAGTTGCAGTAATCCGTATTTTTCGGTAATCCGAATCAGGCTGGTTTTAATTAGTCCGGATTATCAAGTCTGCACTGTATAAGTAAATAATGAAAACATGCATTATACATACATAGATACATTGCATATAATAAAAAATGAAATAGTTTTTTTCATTATAAGTACCTAAAATATAGTTTTTCAAACACATCGTTACTGTTTCTGAAATAGCAGATGCGCCTGAAGTAACTTTTTAGGTACATGTTACAAACAATATTTTTTGTTAAAGCTCCCGAAAAACGCATACAAACCCTTTATGTATGATGAATATGATCAGAGCAAATATTTATCGAAAATAGTGAGCTTCAGATTCTAATTACCATGCCACCATAGTATAAGATCATTATCTACTGCCATTTGAAAACGGGGTCATATAAAGGTAATCCTTGAAATGCAAAAATTCATTAGATAGCTAGTCTCCTCTATCATGGCTGATTGCGTGTTAACATGCAGAGTGTCCCCGGATAGGTTAAACGATTCCTGGAGGAGACAAAAAATTGTGATGTTCAAATATTGTCTTTTCGGGTTTCGGATGAAGATGTATGCTAAAGATTCACTTGCGTTGAAATCAGAGCCTAGTTAATGTATTTCAATATATAGCATGATGATAAAATTCAGAACAAAATTCATAACTGCATGATTTAACAATTTTAAGAAATTGGCTGATATATGTTATTTTTTATTTTTAAAACGCGCGAACAATGATAATGAACACTATTTTTTTCAATTGCAACATTACTTTATTATGAGGTAGGTAGTCGTCGTCGTAAATTGAAAATACCGACGGATCCCTAAACCAATATGAATGTCTTTACATTAGGCACTCAAAAATAGTCAGACTACGGAAGAGATTAAAAAACAGCTATCTAGAAAAAACTTAATGTACGCTGTTGGTAATATTTCATTTTAATCAAAGCGTACAATTTAATCCTAAAAAAAATATTTGTAATTGGATCATATTATGTTTCTACAAATTGGACGGAAAATTTTTATTATTTGAAATTCCCGCCCATTAGTGTGAAGCTCCGTTGGTGCAACCAAATCATAAAGGCTAAGTTACTGCAATATTACCAGACTCGCGTTGATCTGATTATCGTCCATAGGTTGAAAAACAACAGTCAGAGCTGGCACCAATAAAATACTAGATAATTGTTATTTAAAGTATACTTGTAAATGATCAAAATTAAAAACTTGTATTTCACATTTTTCGTCAAAATTAGAAATAATCTTGTATGTAATACGTTATGAAACATGATTTTATGTAACTCGTGCGTTACTTATGTAACTTGACTCGTTACACAAAATCCTACTTCATAACTGATTACATGAACAGCTATTTAAATTTCTTAGTCACGCTACTGCTTTTATAGGCGAATGGCACTTTCTACTTATTAGAATATCTTTAGACGACGCTTAAGCTACCTTCGATAGGCCACATATTAAAATGTTTCGGATATAATAGCCTCTCTAAAGTGGCTCTGGCCGTGGCAGTATTTTATAAAGTAGGTAGGTACACCGGACCTTTATTGTTTGCCTCCTGGTTTTATGGCTTCGCCAGGGCGAGCATCATCAATCAAAGCTAAGTAAATGTCCAACTCAATGTCACGGACCCTCCGGAGGCCGCCGCGTCTTCTCCAATCAACCTGTGCCCATGCATGCCGTGGCACAGACCTGTTTGCCTCCTGGTCGGCTATTCACTCGACTTTGAAGTGAAGTGAACCTGCCCATCCCTTACTTTTCTACCTGACTGACCGCCCCATCTTTTGTTGGACAGGGGATAGGAATGCCGATGTGCCGAGAAAGCTGATACGCCGCAAATGGAGTCAGAAATTGGCCTGAGAGACCTTTTGTTAGGTATAAACAGGCGCTGGCTATGAAACCGGCGGTTTTATTTTACTTTTCAGACAATCACGTCGTTGTACTGAAATGACAAAACGCGGAACGGATGTAAGTGTTTTCAGAGTAGTTGGATCTTCATATGCTCGTACGTCGTACGTTTAAATGCGCCTAATGTAATGTAAAGTTAACTTCCTTATAGTGGATCCTCCTTTTATATCACCTGACTCCACCTGTTCTACCCACCCACCTGTTGGATTTGCAGTCGGGAATGATGGCTTTTTATTTGTTGCCCTCACCTGAGCGGTTACCTGTTCTTTCAGTTTTAAAATGGCGTTCATATAGGCGCTTTCTGTTATTATTTCACTAACATGAATTCTTATTCCACTGACAAGAATCATGGCTACAAACACTGTTAACAAGAAAAAAATTATTTAGCAGTTACCACTTAGATTACCCCTTTAGGCACCAACAAAAGAAAAAAATTGCACTTACACTGCAAAAAAATGTATGTAAAAATTTTCCACAACTATCATATGGCAATTTTACTTACGATTTGTAAAGCTATTAATGCTTTGTAAAATTTCAATGAAATTAGACATATAATAAATGTAAAAATTATAGGTGTTTTTATCATATAAATTACGTAATATGTCATTTTAGTATTTTTTAATAAAACTAGAATGTCATTATTCATTTATTGCATGTAAAAATTATGCTTTACAAATATTTTTATCATGGAAGTGAAATGCCTACCTATCCTATATGCTGTGTAAATTAACTAATTCTCAAAAAAACCTCAGGTATCCCTGCTTATGTCACAATTATACAGAGTATTCCAAAATTAAACTACATTCTGTTGATGAGAGTTTTAAGAGGTTAAGAAAAATAAATCTAGAAGATTTTTTTTAATTTTGTGAAATATTGACATAGTATGTAAGTCGGTAATAGTAAAGTAAATACATAATATTAGTCATTTTTATTAAATTTACAGAACTTTACACTATTTGCTGCTAAAATTGTAAAGTGAAATAGAATTAATATAATATATTCTGTGAATAACAGGACTATTACGCGCTTCAAGTGTTATTCCAATTAATATTGTAGATACATTTCAAATTTGTTGGTTAAATGGGATCATCAGTCATTAAAAAAAAACTGTATTAAAACATCATTGTAATAAGTTTATCGCATTTCAGACAACGTTTCGGTTTTCATTATTAATAAAACCATCCTCAAGTCTATAAAAATACAGTTACATGGTAAATAATAAAAACGCTACAACACAATTCATTTACCTGTCGTCATTTATTGCAGTTTGCAATAAATATCTGATAACTTCTCTTATGATATTTATAATATAAATTTGTTATACTTTTAGTTGCTATTAATTGTATGCTGGCAAAATATTAAATAAATTCAAAATGGAAAGGCTTGATGCATCCACAGTTAGACTGATTACAATATAAAAAATAACATAAGAAAAAGGAGAAAACTTTCCTTTTTATATACGTGAATGTACCAAGCCTTTCCATTTTGAATTTATAAGTAAAACGAAGTTTGAGAGCAATTACCAACAGTAATATTTCTTATCTGAAAGATTTTAAAGTAACAATATTACTATTTAAAAAACGCAGCCATAGTAATAGTATACATCAAAACATAAAAGAAATATTAGAATATTATTTTACTTTGTCTTTTATGTTGCTATAATCTAATGATAAATTGTTACATGCGCCGTTGCTAAGCTACCATAATTTTATCTATACTTTAATATTGAAATATAATTAATTTTATGGTAACAAATTAATTATTGTAGAATTATGAGGAATTGATAATAAACTGGGTATACACAACATCAACTTTGAAATTATATCGACATATTTCGTTCTTGCACATACATTCATGGTAAATGGTTTTTAAAACCTGTAATCTTACAAATAGGTACTGTCTAAAGTGCAGGTTTAACAACATAGAAAAATATTTATAAAAGCTAATAATGACGGGAATATACGGGAGGATTATTTTCTTTGTCGTTTTGTAGTGATTAATAAATATGTTGTTCGTAGCTGATGCAATCTGAAAGCTTTTGAAATTTTCCAAATCATCGCCGCCCGAATACCTGGTCTTCAAAAAGATTTATTTTTAAACGTTTCAGCGCCACCATCGCTCATATCGGAGCGGGGTGGAAACAAAACCGTTCCAGTTTAAAAATAACAACAGAAGAGCCGGCTTAGGTGAAACCAATGGTAATTAGTTGAAGTTACAAAGGCGATGTGGGTGGTGGGAGGGCCCGCTGCCTAAGGTTTCTACGGTCATTTCCTGTCCAAGAAAACCGAAAAATGCAATTTAGCCTGGCAGGTCGGGAAGGTTGAGAATAACACGTTAAGTATTGTAAACGGGAAGATATATTGCAAGGGCTTCTTTTTATCACTTTTTTTGAAGACCTACATATTGCTTCCCAGAATACTTTCGAGGATAGGTGGCAGACACGTGAAAATAGTAAAAATAGAGAGCCGATGGCAGCGTTAATTATCTTCTCCTACGAACGCTTTTAAGTTTACTGTCAAGGCTAAACAAATAACGGATGATGGTGTTTAATTATGTAAATGTTTATTTTTATTCAGCTCTTCTCTTTTATACTGGAAACGATGGTCTCATTGTAAGTAAATAAATAAATAAGCACAAAATATTCGAAAAATTCGACATACTATGAGGAAATAAAACATAGTCTTTGTTAATTAAAAATTAATCTAACATTCTCAATGTACAGGGTGATTAATAAATAATGCAGCCCCTCTAAGTCTAATAGATAATGGGATAATTTATTTTATTCTAAACATATACCCAACAGGCAAATGCCCAATTACAGGGTATGGTAAAACATAATACAATGCAGAATAATACAAACAAATGAATACAAGACACCAAAGATAATAACAAAAAGAAGGAAAAAAAAACAAACAAACGAAAAGAAATTAATAAACAGGGAAATATACAAGTATATTTAAGTTTCAAGTCATGTCAGTAAGTACAAGGCCGATTTCAGAAACATACGCTAAAATCTTTCTAAAGCCGCAATATGATTAGCATGAATTCGGTTCCACATTATTGATGCATATTCTAATTAGGAAAGAATGAGCGTGATATATAGTAAACGTAGAGTAGAGATGTTGACAAACTATTTGGAATTTCTTATAATATAATACAAGCTATTAAATGCGGACGACCACATAATGTCAATATATTTTGAGAAGGTTAAAGTTGGATCGAATGTTACTCCAAGATATGTAATGGAATTTGGTTTATGAAGTATTATATTATTCAGTTTACAATTAAATTTAACTGAATTCTCTCTCTAGTGAACGTACAAATTTTAGGTAATCTGCATACATCAAATAGTGCACCTGTAAATCCCCAATAGAGTAATTTACAAATAACACAAAAAGTAAAGGTCCAAGTATGCCACCCTGCGCTATGCCAGATATTTGATGAAACATGTGAGACTTAAATATGATTTAAAAAGTTTCACAATAGAGTCAGATAACCCAAATAATATCTGGTTTGTAAAGATTAATCTTGTCAAGATTTCCACTAATAAATTGCGTTTTTTGAACTTGATTAGTGATAGTTGATTTAGATTCGACTGTAATTTTGGACATCCGAAAACTGAAACGTGCATTCTTTGACTAATTTTCCAAGGATTTCGAATTTTTAATCAATCGAGCAGCAATATACATACAACGTCAAAAGTCTTGGACCCCCTGTATATACAATGATTCGATTAAACCTAATAGTTTTTCTTAATGTGGTAAAAAAGTACATATACTTAGGGAACAAAAAAGACAATAAAATATTACAGACCATGAACCTTTACTTTATTATTAATGATTTTACAAATCTGGTCAGCTTGGCATTGTATTCAGCCAAGTGTTCCTTTGAATGTTTGTACATTGTCATGCCAGAACGTGAAATTTCTACGTTTACCCGAGCAAGAATCACTGCTTTACATGATTGAGGACATTCTAATCATCAGATATCGAACATGTTGGGCATTCCTAGATCGTCTGTACGATACGTCTGTACGAAGAATTTGATACAGTGGGAAACAGACCACGTAGTGGACTTCCTCGAGTATCTAATGAAAGGGAAGATCGGTATTTGGTGTAATATGCCCGTAGACACCGCACATCTTCAGCTTTAGCTCTCAGGGCCCACTTTCAAGGTACGTTTCACCGTGTTATATCGATACCTACTATTCGAAGACGACTCCATAATGGACGTGCTAGAAGACCATTACGGGTTCCCACTCTACTTCCAAGGCATCGTGCTGCCCGTCTCTAGTGGGCGTGAGAGCATAGGGGTTGGCTTTTACGCCAGTGGCGGTTGGTCTTATTTACAGAAGAAACCAGAATTGGGCTGGTTACTGATGACAATCGGCAAAGAACCTGGAGAGAATTAAATTAATAATTTATTATATTTTCATCAAAATATTTAACAAACTGCAATTGATAATAATAAAGCTACACTAATAGCACACGAAATGTTGCTGTATATACGAGCCAGAGTCATATCATTTGGCCCAGTGGCTATTTTAATTCTTCACTTTACTTTAGAAAACACTGGTAGACACAAATGGAAAATTTATTAATCCCAACTATTTTCATTGTAATTTGAGATATTTTGGAAACATTTTTTATTAAAATTAATTACTTAAGTGCTAGATATGTGCTCATAATAACAAAGTATATAATTTAACAACAAATCATTTCGTTTGGCCCATATAATAAACATAGGTTTTTATCGTCGTATTAGCCTTGAGTTAAATATAACATTTGCCTATTTGTTGATTGTTGTTAGTGACATGTCAGAAATTAGTTGACAGTATTTTCCTCTCAAAAATGGTGCGTGGTAAAGCTTTGGCAAACGATATGCGTAAAGTTATTGTTAATTTATACAGTGCTGGTCATTCTTGTGGTAAAATTGCTAACCAACTGCAACTTTCACGCTATACTGTGCGAAATATAGTCAAATTATATAAAACGACAGGAGCAGTGGAAGAAAAATCAAATTTGGGTAGAACTTCAAAAATAACCGCGACCTATTTGAGAGGCTTACGCCGTATTTTGAAGCAAAACCGTCGTGTCAGTTGTACCGAATTAAGTGTAGAATGGAATAGGGCGACAGGTAAATATTTTTCAAGATCCTGTCTCAGAGCTATCAAACGACTGGGTTGTAAGTTTTACAAAGTAAGTAATTTTTTATTTCATTTTATAGGCACTAACAGCAGATAATTTTTAAATCGTAGGCTAAAGAAAAACCTCTGTTAACAGGAAAGCAGAAAAAAAATAGGTTGGTATGGGCAAAAAATCATCAGAACTGGTCACAAATGCAATGGAATAGTGTCCTTTGGAGTGACGAATCAAGGTTTGAGGTATGTGTCGGAGATTATCGAAGTAGAGTATTGAGGACAAAAAATGAGCCATATCATCCAGACTGTTTGCGCCGAAAAGTGAAATTTCCGGCTTCTGTAATGATTTGGGGATGTATGTCAGCCCAGGGTGTTGGAAAACTGCACATCGTAGAAGGGACTGTTAATGTTGTTAGATACATTGACATCCTTAGGGGCAGCTTAATGCCATCAATTGAAACATTAAAAACAATAGAAAATGAGTACGTGATGGCGCTGCGTGTCACACTGCCAAAATAGTCAAGGAATGGATGTTGCAGAATAATATTCCCACCTTAAACTGGGTATCAAGTAGTCCCGATCTGTCGCCAATAGAAACACTTTGGCACATTATGAAGAAAAAGTTGCGTGCCTCACCTGCTAGAACAGTTCCTGAATTAAAAGAGAAACTAACTCACATTTGGAACTCATTTACTGCTGAAGATTGTAAAAAGTTAGTAGACACTATGCCAAAGCGAATTCAAGCAGTTCTGAAGCAAAAGGGTGATGTTACACAATGGTGAAATCGCCAATTTGCGGATATGATTGTTGGGCCAAACGAAATGATTTGTTGTTAAATTATATACTTTGTTATTATGGGCACATTTCTAGCATTTAAGTAATTAATTTTAATAAAAAATGTTTCCAAAATGTCTCAAATTACAATGAAAATAGTTGGAATTAATAAATTTTCCATTTGTGTCTACCAGTGTTTTCTAAAGTAAAGTGAAGAATTAAAATAGCCGCTGGGCCAAATGATATGACTCTGGGCTCGTATTACACTAAATTACAAAACATTATTGTTTTTAACGCGACAATCTATCGAAGATTATGTTGACATTAAAAACAATTGCGTAACGTCAGCCGTGACGTCACGTACGTCGTCTTAATTCTTGACTATAATAATTTATTTTTTTCTTATGAAAAATTCTTTATATTATTATATTTTTTAATTTTACGCTTTTTTATTTTTCTGTTTAGGTAATTAAATATTATTGTATAAAATTGATTAAAAAAATTAAATTCCTGCGAAAGTTAAGAAATACACGTTTTCCGATATCTCCTGGGGTGGCAAAGTTACAATTAAATCTAATGTTTTCGCGTGATTACTCTGTACAATAAAAAGCACTAGAATAAACGTTAGTTTTAATAGGGCTTTTTTATGTAGATATAGTGATGTGATTGAAAATAAGAGGTACACAAATAAACAGACAAAACACGTCTGTGAGTCCTTTGCAAATAAATACTTTTAAAATAACTAGACATGTTAGTGCCACTGCGTTGGTAAAGTGCCAACTATTACTTAAAAATTAGTCTACTTCATACCTGACAGAATTTTGTTTCATTTACGAACAACCCATTACTTATTTCTGATTTTGTTTTGGCTTTAGTTCGGACAGCTTGAAGTCAGGTGGGTTTTACAATATTTTTTAATTTACTTAAAATATTGGTCTTTTTCAAAGAACGTGTGAATATTTGTTCTAAAAATTGCGTGAAAATGCTCAGAATAAAGGTGAAAATAACTCTATTTGCCCATATATATTAAGCTTGGCCATAAAGATCTTACATTATTGGACAACTGGATAAAAAATATCGTATAAATTCAAAGTGGGATTAGGTGTTTCAGAAATAAATGTCAAAGAGTTTGTAATTTCATTTCATGAAAGTCAGAATAAAAATTTGATATTCATATTTGTAAATCATAAAGAATAACGACATACCTAATTAAGCTATTTATATATAGAGTACCAGAACTGCCAAAACTGAGGTGGCTACAATTTTTTAATAGCAAATTAAGCAACTGGAGAATTTTTAGATTAAGTTATTTCCTTTAGTAATGATAAAACGGCGAGTAAACAAAAACAAGGTTATTTTTAGAACTATTCGATTGATGGAGGTCCATTTTAAGTTATTTTGCACATAAAATACTTAATCTATTTTAATTTAATGATCCATAAGCAGCGTTAGTTCATTAATTGGTTTAAAAACAAAAGCTAACACGTAATTGAATATACACAGTGCTCCGAAATTACCCATAACTTTCTTTCTTTACGCATAACTGATTCAGTAGAAAATAGTGTGAAAATTTTAGTCTTTTTTTAAATCTTTTCTTGCCTTGCAATTCGAGCTGTCAAGATCTAGAAAAAGCAAGACAAGATGCCAACAGTGGCAGAAAAATGACGTATTAGGTAATTACATCGTTTAAAAGTACTTAGTATGGAAAATTGGAACGTACACAGTATAGATAATTTCTGTAATAGGTAATTCTAAATTTATTCCACATTTGGCAATAATAACTTTTGAATATGTTTACCAGATGAGCCTCTCTCGGTACGCCACAAACCTACGTAAATATGTTGTTACACGATATTCAATGCAAAAACGTGACATTTTTGTAAAGGTTTGTTTTATAAATAGCAACAGATGTGTTGCAGATTCCGCATATAACTAAAGAGGTAATGAGTCCGTGAGAACAGGAACAAAAGATAAAATAAACACATCTGGAATTTGTTACGCATATTAAATAAATTTTTCCCTTCGGCTGGATTTATTATTTTAAAAGTACCTGCTAAAATTAAGAATGCTAGTTGTAAGCAAATATATTCGTAGCGGCATTGTAACATCTAAAAATACAACTCCTTTAGAAGATAAATATTTTTTTCATAATGAAGCATAATAGTTGTATGGAATGATTTTTGTAGTTACCAATACAATTATCGTGATAAAAAAATTTACAAAATAAAAAGAGATATTCCATACAGGGTGTGTGGAATATAAGTGCTGATATTAAAGGAGCTTATGTATCTGACCAAATGCAACAAAAAACTTGTAAAAAAAATCTAAAATGAATAGTTTCTCTACAAATATATATCAAAAATAAAAATGTAACATGTGCTATAATATGCAAAACTGTGTTATGAAATTACAAGCTAAGGTACAATTAAGGTTAACTAAAAGTTCGTGTAACGTAATTTATTTGTAATTTGTTTTTTTTGTATCATTCATTCATACTGAATGAAGTAAATAAAATTCTTAAAACTGTAACGTACGGCATTATACTCTATTACCTGCAATTGTTTAAATAACAGCATTACTAATCATTGTTGTATTGTGGTTAGTGCGTTTCGTTTTTCTATACATAGTGCTTGCTTCATAATTGTGGGTGTATATAAACAAAATTGAAGTAATTTATAGTAACCATCACCAGTTGTATGAGATGATAAATTATAGTGAATCTGGGCAAAATTCCCTAGCTAGGAGTCGCTTATACGGTAAATGTTTTTCACAAGCAATGTCATTTTGAAAAGTTGTAATTATTTTCAATTTCAAACACCTGAACATCCTATCATGGTATGTGTGCGACATTATCACATATTCAAGACCTGTTTAGTGTCATAATTATGTTACCGTTAGCCACAAGAAAACAATTGTTAAGTAAAATATGTTTTGTTTGGTACAATTTATCATCCAGCAAAATAAACACACTCGTACTCCGGATACCCTGTATGTGCATAATATTTTTTATGTTTTCTTTTTATTTTTAGAGGAAACAAATATTTTTTAAAGTCGTAGCATTAAGAAATTTAGAAAAAGGGATGGTATCATCGAATTAATTAAGAATTAGGAAGCTAAAAAGTAAGTTCCAGAAAACTGTAAAAGAACCTCTATTAGTATCTATAAGTTAATAAAGAAAAACTATTTTTCTCAGTATCACTTTTTTTATAATTGTTAATTATATTACCATAGATAAAAAATTGATGAAATAGATGCTGATATATAGAATATTTTTTATGAGAAAATGAAAAAATAACTGAAGAGCGAATAATTACGTACCATTTTATTCATAAAATTGATAAAACTAGAAAATTATTTTCCGTAGCTACCGATACCTCGAAAATTTCATTATGATATCTCAAACACCCTGTATATCCGTAACGAAGCCTTTATGCATTATAGTTTAAACAACAACAGATTTAAAACGTACATTTTGAGGCTTTTTATTCAAAAAAGTTATACGAGTATAGAAGATCTTAATTTTCACGAAAGAATCGCACCTTAATTTTTTTCGCACTTATTTAAAAATACCGTGTATGTTGTCTATCTACATAAAAGATGTTGTCCTTTGTCCTATTTATATGATTTGAAAATTCAGTTTCTTGTACTCAAACAATTTGTCGAAGCGTCAAAAGTCAAAAGAATTTTTCGGAGTCGAAGCCGGGATTCGGAACCGAGGTGAAATGCAGGAACAAACTTTTTCTCCCAAATTGAAATCAACAGCGTCTTAAAGTGGCAAATGAGTAGCTAAGCGTGAGGATATATTGTGAAATTCGGTGATCAAACGCCACGTCAGGATGAGCGATTACCGAAGGAATAGGTTTCAGGCAGTGAGCGCACTGCTGAAACAATGAAACTCTTTCATTGTTTTTGCCGTGATTCAGAAGCGCAACTGACAACCCTTCACAATCCCGTTCGCACCGAGCCCCTTTGTTTTTCTTTCGCTTCCGTCACAGTTTTAACGCTTATTTTTAATATGATAAATTTCGAGCTTTGTAGTCTTTAATTATTCCACTTTTTACATTTATCTACCTAATTGTATTTCCTGATTTTACCAACAAAGGACCTCCTCAAGAGGTATCATAAATCAAAACATTTTATGTATCTTGACGTACGTAAAAAATGCAATTTAGTTTCGTTCTCGCTTCGTTGACTTATTCATTGTAACCTGAACCGCTGGGGGACCCCGTCCTCCCGTCAATCTGTGTAGATTTTTACTGACCTTTTTACTCGCGTTACGATCGATTTATGACACGCATTGACATTTTATTGTCGGCTTGTTTTATTTCATTCGCGAACGTATAAATGCCATTTTCCGATTACATTGTGTTATTGGACAGCCGGAAATATTTTGTGTACTTTCATTTATCGACACGAATAATTAAAATGTTTATATCCCAATTTACTGAAATTAAAAAGTAATAAGTTTTTAATTGATACAAAATATTGTCTATAATGAAACCAAATTAAAAAGTGTGTATCTAAATACCTACAGAAGGTATTATATTGGATAGGACGATTTTTTAAAAGGAATGTGATCGGTTGGAGTTTCACTGAATTTATTTGCGAATAATATGGATAAAAATGTAGTGTTTTGGGAGCTTGTGGTAGAAACCAAAAAAAGAAACGAAGTATTTTTTAAGGTCATCGTATTCCTCGCCGTAAAATTATCAAATTTGTCGTGTTTTTTTGGGTATAAAGATCTCGAGAAATCAAACACATAACAAAACTAATATCAAAAATAAAATCCTTGATGTTTTGTTTATCTACTTTTACTATTTAAATTCTCCTCAAATAGTATAATAGCTTTTAAAAAGTGTTTGTAAGACACACATTAGTTTGCTATTCTAACTTCACATTTTAACAATTCTTTTCACATACTTATAAACAAAAGTGATCAATCTTATATGCAGAAATATGTAATGTTATATTTGCATCTACAGTTAAATTTAAAAAAATACGTACTTTGAAAGATTTCTGTGCCTAAAAATTTGTTGGTTAGCCGTTTTCTGTCTATATATTCCTTTTACTTCGGTACCTTTAAATATTCACAGATGGTATAAAATAACATTCATGTTATTTGCTAAGCTCTATATTATTCAGTTCTTAAATATCTGAAATTATTTGTATTTGTAGAAAACACTATTTTAAGAATACCATATTCCTCATATGAAGGAAGTATAAATATTATAATTTTAAAATAATTTTATCTATGTCTACTAAAAGCTACAACTAGGTACATATCAAACACTCTTCTATTCAAATATTTAAAAGTATAGAGTGTCTCATATTAAAAAAACACATTAAAATGCAACTCCAATTGTTTTTCCAAGTAGTACCTTTCAGTCAACATAAAATTCAATAAACTTTTAGCTCGTACATTTTTTTTTTGTTAAGTGGAAAAGTAAAGACGATAGAATATGTTAACATAGTAATAAATGAAAAAATACGTATAATTGCACAATATGATTAATTTGATTTTCTTTACACAGAGAAATTATTTAACTCTAATTTATTTTTTTTATATACAAGTTATTAAATATTCATCTAGTACATACGATGTCTCAGCTTATTGTATAATCAGGCATATTATAATATACCTATGGTTTTTCAATGTGACTGGGCGTAGTTAACCGATAGAAATCATCGAAAATTTTACAACTTGACTGAAAATTTCAGGCGTATATACCACCACTTCTTAATCTAAAAACTAAGAGCTAAGCTTTCGTACATGTGTATTTTAATTCGCCGAGATGAAATCGTTATTATAATGAGATCGACTGTATTTCAGGTGAAAAATAATAAGTCGCGAAGTAAAGAGTTAAACTAACGTAAATGTCTATGAAAATTGTTATTTTTTGTATTAAACAATTTGGGGTTAGGTTTATTGTTTTCTTACCAGGATAAAACTTTTTAAAAGTTCTTCATATTTTCAATAGGATCCTCAACTGTCAATCTGAGGTTTATTGCACGCAAGTAGTGTTTTGTTTGTCTATACTCAACTAGGATTCTAGAAAACTATCTAATGTATTTATATATAACATATTTGTAAAATATAATATTTTTTCGTGGCAGATTTTATTTTAGAGAGGTAAATATACCACGTGTTCCATATTTTCAAGTTATGAATAATTTTAATTTTCCTAGGAACAATTATCTGTATACTTGTTTGGGAGATATTTGCAATGGTATCTACCATTCAAGAATATACGAGTATATCTTAAAAATTACCGATGAATTAGGAAATAATAAATCCACATAGAACCTTTAAATGACTGATTTGTGCTTCTTATGAAATTACCGCGATTATAAGCCTTTACAATGTTGCTTAATATTATTTTCATCCATTAAACTAACGTTATAATGAAATAGTCGTTCCGTGAAAGGCAATAAGGTACCATTATCACGATATTTCAGTTAGAGTTTTTCCAGCGAACAAGCGAGGCACTCAGAAAAGAAGACATTTTCAATTCGTTGCCGTAACATACGTCCGGACTAAAACAAACCAACCACTGTTCAGGACCGTTGTAAAAACCAAAGTAAAATAAAAATAAAAAAGGCTAACGAACAGACACCGTAAGTAGTGAGATGAGAACATAACCTAAATAACCTTCAGGCACCACATATGCCAGAGGCAAAAAAAGACGACCAGGACTTTTTCTGACCATGGACTGTACGTTATTAGGCGCAGATGCACCAGAAAAACCCCGACGGTGTCGGACCGTTCTGTTTACTTTATCTATCAGGTTACTTATATATGTCTCATGTATAAACATGAAGTGATAGTTTCTTCTCTATATATAACGAAAATAGAAGAATAAGATCGTCCGCGTAAATAGGAAAATAACTTGTGAATATACGAGGGTTATCCATAATCTACAACCCATTTTCCATTTAAACCAGGACTTTAAAATAAAAAGGATACATATCAAAAATGCCTTCTTAGATCTTAGGTATTGTAAGAAAATAACTTAAGAGCGTTGTTTTTTACGCAAATTTTCAACGAATTCATAGCTGTTTGTTGTGAGTCAAAAAAAAAAGTTATTTAATTAGAGAGAATATCTTGTCACTGTATAACAGTTTCCAGGCTGACAAGTCATTTTGAATAAGAAAATTTCATTTTCACTTTCTGTGATTTATCATAACATCTCCTGAATTTTACAGGTCAACTGCACATTGAGAAAGTTGTATACGGTATTATAAATATTGTTTCACTCAGCAGAATCATTTTTTAAAACTGTAACTTTTGAAGTGATGTAAATTACTGTCTCTAACACATTTCTCTCTCAAAATTAAACCAAAAAAGGATATTGTTCACTTTCAACATTACTCGTATATTTTTGCACTTACTTAATAAGAACGCTAGCCTTAACAGGCAGACAGATCACAGGATTCAAATTTTTTTGCAAGAAAATTTTCAAAAATTGTATTTTCGTTTGATGTTGCACGGAATAATTTTAGATATCACAACAAAAGTGAAGTGTAACTTCATAGGCAAATGATATAACAAATAGCATGTGATACATCAGGGCATTTTTCAATATCACAGTCATGTTATAAAGAGGAGTTTAAATGATCAAAAGTTTAGCATTAGAAATATGTGATACCAAAAAACAGTACATACAGTAGTTTATTCATTTTAAGTGCACAATACAAAACCGTAGAAGGGCCACGTCCACAATTTTTTTTAGATTCAGACTAAACTCTGAATTCAAAGTTTAATCTCTGAAGTCAGACTTTAAATTTCTGAAATCAGACTGTTATGTCTGAATTTAGACTTTAATGTCCGAATAGGGCCTTCAATAGTATCTACAGTGTAGTGGGTCGCTTTCTGCTTCTAGCTTTATTAATGTCCAGCATTGAGTAATCAGTGAGAACTAAATGCAGACACTACATGCTACGCCTCGCGTACTTATATCTTCCGTCGGTAATAACAGAACATGAACAGCCAGGGTTGTTCACCTGTGGCATACTGATGAGAGCTAACAATCTCGAAACTGATATATGTCTGATGGCACCACTTACGATTAACCGTGGTTTGCTATATATAGTCAGGGCATTAATCCACAGAGTAGTTATTTCCTAAAATTCCGCTTTTAAAAATATGGCAATGGTTGGGGTTTTTAATAGTAAATACTCTCAGTATAGTAGATTGCTTTCTGCTTGAGACTGTATTGAAACCCAGCTTTGAGTAGCCAATGGCTACTAGATGTGTACACACGTGCTACGTCTTGCGTATGTTAACTATTATGGCAGATTGTGAGCAGCTAAGGTTGCGAGTTATTGGCTTCATTTGTGATATACTGATAAGAACTAACCACTTCGAAACAGTACATAAATAGTGGCACCACTAACGACTAACTGCGGCTGTTTGCTATAGGCATTTCCGGTGTAATTTAAAGGCGCAACGTTATTTAGACACCTAGTACTTAAATAGTACTGTTCATGACAATGGTACAATCACATTTAATCAGGAAATTGGTGTTAGCACATCACGGCAATCTAGATCCAGAAATAAAAATAGGTCTAAGGAAATTAAGTGGTGTAAATCACTTCCCAAACAGGTACAGTAACACCTTAAATTGTCTCTAGAATCAAAAACAGTATAATTATACACAGTGTTGTAAAATTTCATAGTTGATGACAAATATCGTAAAGTTTCATTTTCCCCTGTATATTATGTCCTCTAAATCTCAATTCTCTATCTAGAAAGCTCTGAGTGCTACGACTTGTCCCATAATTTCGTTAGCAGTGTAAGTTGAGAGATTAAAGTCTGAATTTCAATTTAGAGTTTAAAGTCTGAATTCAGGGTTAAAAGTATAAATTCAGAGATTAAAGTCTAAATTAAAAAAAAAATTGTAGACATGGCTCTTCTAGGGATTCGTAGTACAACAATAGCAAAATTACAAGTAAAAATAAAATTTTTTAACTCAACATAAAATACAAGACAATATCTTATATTACATTACAAGTCAAAACAGTTCGTTTGAACCAATTCACGTACATAATAATTTAACATAATTTAGAATCACCCTGGGTCAAGTTATTTTCATGGCCTCCTTGTTAATTTTAAATCTAAAAAATGTTTTAATGTTGAATAATTCGTATTCCTAGAGGCAAAGGGTGGAAGAATCAACGTTTTGATTAATTTTTATCGAATTTTCGGGGAATTCCTTCCGACAGCACTGGAATTTTTAATATTTCCGAAAGAAACACAGGGGTTCCCGATCCAAGGGGGTATCTACGCACCACTGACAGCCCGAAAGTTCAACGGTTGACTAGTGGCGGTGGCGAAGTCCGTAGTCTGTGTATAAACACGGGAGTTAGCTTCGCCGCCAGCTGACAGTAGCTTCATTCATCATACGGCCCACCGCCTGTTCATCGCTCACGTTCGACAAACTTTTGATAACGGTTGAAGTATTACAACTCAAATGTCAGTTTCACCTAGGGGCCTTAATAGTTCCTTACTACCCCTGTCTGCTCAATTTGACCTTTTATGAATTTTTATTCTAACTGCACGGCGTAAGTTTGCGTATGTGAAACTATCACGAGGTTATCATGGAATCCATCAGGGTTCAATTAACAAAACTTTTGTAAGGGGTGTTTAAACTAATAGCTAATAGATTCGAGCTTCTAGAGGTAGAATGGAGCGTTGAGATAGCATGCCAATGTTGTTTAAATGATATACTAGTTAAAAGTAAAGCCAACTAAGCAATTATTTTCATTATAAAAGCGATTTTTCGTATTATTGAATGTGTAATTTGAATTTCACCTTTTGTTTAAAATAATTTTTATTTTATTTATGTTGTAGAATATTTTAAGGCTTATTAGTGATTGAAATATTCGCTTAGATTTCTATCCTAAGTGATATGCTTCGTTACAATAATTTATCAACACCAAACACATCAAGGCAATTCATAATGATTATGTTTTTATTAATATTGATTTTCCATTAAATGTCATTTTACTAAAATTTAAACAGATGTTCGTTATTTTTTCATTTAGCTTATCCGTATGTGACGGACAGAAAAAGATAAAATCATATTTTTTGCACCAGTACATTATAACTAGCGCCGTCTACCTGTGGAAATATTTGAAGTTGTTGGTCTATAAAACATAAATTCTGAGTTATTCGACTTAACTCTCTTCTATGTTTCTTCTATTTTTTGTGATATTTTGACTTAAGTGCTTCTTCAAGCTGTGTGGTAATCCAAATACAACACCACATAGAAAAATTAAAAAGAACAGTATATTTTTGATTTTACAATCAACTTTTTGTAAGATGTTAGTTTTTGTCTACGTATTCGTATTTTAAGTAGATATCGTCTAGATACATCGTATACCCTTATTGTGCTTATGTCTGTTTTTACCTTTATAATACGTACCTATTTGAAATCTGTATGCTGAAAATTTAACAAATTTGAATTTGTTCTATTGTCACACAATTATGTCACGAATATAATGACTTAGCAAATTATAAAATTTATTAGCTTATATGAATGAATATATCTAGATTACTACTGGGTTTATTCAACTTGCCGTTGTTGTTCTCGGGTTAGGCTCTGTGGAAGTGAACTCGCATCATCGTTAATTCTGTTACTGGCAGCGACTAGATAACGGCATAGCAACCTGAAAAAACACAATTAAGTCATTATTTAACACTACTTTTACATATCATGCTTTTGGGTACATCTCTTACTACTCTTTTTGCATTGCAATTCTGTAGGAATGTTCCCCTAAACTACGCAAAACAAATGTATTAGGTATACAGTTTGAAAGTAAGAAAATCATCATCAAGTGTTTTTAATACGCCAGGTAATGTAGGAAAATTAAGTTGTTCATTACATGTGTACCTCAAATTTCATATTAAGACAATTTTCAGCGATTTTTAAGAAGACTACGTTTTTATGTAGCATTTTATGTAGTAACTTTGGTTTGTAGCTCCTCAGAATCTAAAGTAAAGCCATATACATTAAAGTTACTACAAACAGCAACTAGAGAATTTTCAGCCTCCGCGTGAAGTATGGTAATTTTAAATTTCGAGGAAATACAAACAAAATGATTGTTCCTACAAAGAAGTACAAACAATTGTTCCGGTTGAAGTATAGTGGCTTTACTTTAGATTTAGAGGAACTACAAATGAAATAAAAATTACTACAAATATCTAATTACAATGGATTTTTTAACCTTTCTTTGAGGTATAGTGACTCTCTTCTCTTTATCAGGCGCACCAAATTTAAACCCGTGTCGCTGAAAAAATAAATTAGTGAAATTTAAATAAGAATGTCTCTCCATAGTGCGCGTCACTCCCCGTATTTGGTAAATAAAGTTTTAAATTTTCATTATACGGTTCTGGGAAGTTATCCTTGTGAATCTTACAGATTATTATTTGTAGTTGTTTAAATAATATTTGTTTCGTTTGTAGTAATTTCACAAAAAAAATATATGACCTTGAATAAAACTATTTCCCGACTTTTACATCATTAAAATCTGGGGGTTGTTTCTTGTAGAGACTCGTTTGTAGTGAAAAATTTTCATTTGCAGTAGCAAAGAAAAAAGTAGTAGTAGCTATTTTTAATATTTTATTATATGTTGTTCTATTCTATTTTAAATGAGAAAACTAAACAGTATGATGAAAAAAGTTACTGTTTAGTATCCTTATTTAAAATAGGAAAGGTTTCATATATTTTACACACAACAATATATTGAAAACATTAAAACTAACTATAACTTTTTTTTTTTTGGTACTATAAACGAAAATTTTTTCACTAGAAGCAATTACAAACGATTATCTATAAGAAACAACGTTTAGATTTTAATGCTGTAAAAGTCGCTGGATGAGTTTTTTCAAGATCTAACTTCTTTTGAAATTATGTACTACAAGCGAAAAAAATGTTGCTACAAACGATAATTTATAAGAATCACAAAGAAAAAATTCGAGAAAGTCGAGTGTCAAGTTCACATAGAATTTTGCAGAGCTGCAATATTTTGGTTCAATGATCTTTATTACGTAATTAAATACATTATTTATAGGGCTGTTATAGGTATTTGGTGTCAATTTTATTTATTTAATTTTTTTTTTGTTGATTATACCTAGGGTTAAAAATTTTATTTGGTACTCATTGAAACTGCAGCAAAAGAAAATAATTATGTCAATGTATCATCGAAAAATCATCTTACTGTTTGATCTACCAGTACTATTTTTACTTATAGGTATTTTACTGATACTGATAGCTATTAAATCGAAATAACAATATAAAAACATCTCGTGTATCTTTATCGAGCGTACCAAATTTAAAATCCGCGTCGCTGCAAAAATAAACTAGTAAAATTTAAATAAGAATGTCTCTCCATATTGAGCATCACTCCCCGTATTTGGTAAATAAAGTTTTAAATTTTCATTATACGGTTTCGGGAAGTTATCTGCGTCGTTTACTAATATTGGCTCCGCGACTTACGACCATTTTGGCGTGACTCAATCTATCTTCACCTTTGGCTTGAACGGTAACCACCGGTGAATGTTGCGAGTCGCGCTGTGAATGTCGGCGATATTCTTTTACACACGGCCGATAAAGGTACATAAAGAACCGCAGATAAGAGAAACATAATACAGGGGAAATGCATACGTAATTTGATTTCCGTGCCAGATTCTTGTAACGACCGTAAATTCGGAGGATACTGAAAAAACGATAAATCAGATTATGGGTTTTTTGTTATTATTTTCGCCCCTGAGCAAAGCCGAGGCCGTTCTCCACTCCCTTGCAGTTTATGTCTTACTTAAAAAATTTATTACAAAAATACGATACAACATCGATTTGTTCGGTTTTGAATGATTGCAGCAAAAGAAAAATAAGTAATAATTAGTTACTGTTTCTGTACTGCAGAAATTTCTTTTTATTCATAGTACACTTAAAACATACGTTTTAGAAATATGATAAAAATAGAAAATGTATGTATGAAAACTTCAGACCTGTCTTATCTTAAAACATCTGTCATAGTTACAATTTGACAGATTTATTTGTCTTGTTACTTAGATTGAGGTTAGGTTGGAGGTTGGCGTTAGACGTTAGTTAGATATAAATAGTAAGATTACTAAATTATTAACTGTAATTGTAGTGGAAAATATATATTTTTTTTAATTTAGGCCCTTACTTAAAATAAGTGACATAAATTTGTTACTATTATGATAAGACTTATTAGAATATGATTTTTACATACATTGTAGAATAAAAATGTTCAATTTTAATATAATCTAATGAACTATGATACACAGAACACTCAGAGTAGGATATCAATCGATTTTATTTTATACTATATTCAAAATTTGTTGTTTACGCCAAAATATTTAAGTGAAACAACTTCTTATAGAATAGATAAATATACAATTCCTTGTAATTTTAGTTATAAGATAATTACATTTTCAGCTTACTATTGCAAGATGTAGTTAGACATTTATGTTTTTAATAGAGTTTTGAAAAATTACATTTACTTCTAAGTAACTAATTTGAGTTAGGAAAAGTTCGATTTTTCCTTAGTAGTGACGGAAAAAATCATAATCACCATTCTTTAACTATTAATTTATTGTCAACTTAAATCAATCATCATTATTATAAATTTTAACTTTTTTACATTTAGTTATGGAAAACCGTGCGCATGTATTTGATGAAATAGAGTCGACTTTGTATTTATATTAATCTCTCTTTGACCAAATTTTTGTTGTAAGCAGAAGATTCGGATATTTTTCATAAATCACTGACACAATGATGTTAACGAAAACCTAATAAACAAACACGTTTCTATGTCAACATTTCCTCAAGATTCTTCATTCCCATTTTCAAAATCTTAGTTAATTTAATAATTTAAATAGATAAGTATAGTTATTTGAGCTATTTTCAAAACACTGTTTAAAAAAATCATGTGTGCAACTCGTAGGAAAAGTGTATTTTCCTAACAAAACACAAATACTTAATATATGGTAATATCACAATAAGATGTACTCTTGATATGAGCTAATAATTTTTAATTGGGGAATTATGATTTCATGCCTTAAATTAAAAAACCGTTTTAAAAGAAAATGAGTAGCTAATATTAAAAATGGACAACGCAGATACTTAATAATTTTCGCAAAGCTGCACTTAATAATTTTATACGATTTCCTGAAATATATTTCTTATTATTCAATATAGAGTAAGTAGTATCTGTCCTTTCATTCTCTCCCACCCCTAGTATTTTCTACCCTTGTGCGTTAAAGAACCGGACTGAAACGGTCCTGAAAGAATTAGATGAATTATATTAGTAGGGGCATCGATTGTAAATTATGCTTCCAGGGGAGAGAATATATAGCAAAAACTTAAATAACCGTACTAATGTCCGACTCTACTCTCAATCATAAAATAGATTATGCTAGTTTCCCTTCTCCAAAAATACTATTTGCTTGCTCCGGTTCCGTCAGATGTGTATATTGTTAATTAATTCTTCATGTATATTCAGAATTCGGATCCGAAAATCGGAATACGGAACACAGCGAGGGTTCCCATGAATATTTTTTGCGCTAACGGTTTTATTATGCTTTTTATGTAAAGAATGGAACTGTTATTGTTATGAACTAAGCCCTAATTGTTTCTCATTCTCTTACTCTGACGATATTATTTTCATTTCAGTCTTGACCTTAATTTTCCTAATTTTCTTTTGTCTCTCCGTTTTATAATTAATGTCGCAGCATAAATAATGCTGCATTTATATGTAGATTCTTTTACTTATAGTAAAGTCCATGTCTTGAATTTAGAAGGTTACACGTTTTCATTTGGATAAAAAAAATATGAAATAATAGTTATTTATGCAACAAGTACAAAAAGTAAGTGTTTATTGATTGTAGTAGACACTGACGCTGTAGTAGAATGACAGATGAATGCAATAAACATTTTATTGCACTAGTGCAATAAAGAACCACTTTTTCCACTAAATACAGTTCAATTTCAAATTTTGTTTTTTTGCATGAACAATAAAACAACAACTATTGATTTTCGAAGTACAAAATGGCGAAGATATTTGACAAATTGGTAAAACTTGAGCTAATCATTTAATAACAAAAAAATCATGAAAAATTGAAAATAATTAAACTTACGTACGACTCTGACTTTCACAACTTTGATTCGCATTCCTATATTCCATCTACACAGCTGTTATGGGCGTACGCGCGGATAAAGTTCGGGGTTACCTTTCCACTAATTTGTGCTTGAATTCTTACGAATGGAAAGCTCGAAGGCATTTTCTTATAATCATAAACGCACTAATCTAACAAATGAGGAATATTATATGATAAAACCCGTGTATGAAGGGATTAGAGTGCGAGGCCTGAAAAATGTAAAAATTTAAGTGTAAGTGATATGGTTGAAGTATGTAATCCAGTAACAAAAAAGTGTATGTGATAGTCTGATAAAAATTTGTCATTACATAATAATTTTGTAAATAAAATAAGTACACTGTAATATACGTGGAAAAAATTTCATATTATTTTATGTGATTTTACATCTATTATGATACATTTCCACCTTAAATTTGCATCACTATAATTTGTATTGATTTAAACATTATAATTTTTAGGTTGTAATTTTAAAATATAGATATGTAATTTTACTCAGTAGATAATTTAAATTTTATATTTTATGTATACTTACCTTTATAACTAACATTGAAAAATATGCATAGAGAAAACTTATTCAATAACTACTATTATTTCACATATGATTGAACATTAATGTGCAAAGAATTGTACATGTTGTACAAAAATGTGTATATCAAAGAGTTCATCAATCATTTCAAATATTTTCATTTTGTTTAAGGTGAATAGTGTAATAGAAGTCAATTTAAAAATGTATTATATTATTTTTGTAGTCATATGGAGAGTGTGATGACACATGAAATTATTGAAAATAGGGAAAAGTTTTCACTTTTAATGTCATGGAAAAAGTCTGCTTGTTAAAATGTACAGGTTTAAGCTCGTATATGTGGGATATCTCTTACTAACAAATTATTAGAAATACAGTAGATTTTATTATCAGAATTCAGTAATAAATACGCTATGCGAGTCACATAGGCCTTATCAGGAGCATAAATACCTTCGGTGTAGGAAGATTTTTTTAGTGGAATTTGTCCACCAATTTTCTAAATGTAAATTGTCCATCCTTCTCTGTAAAAGTGTATTGTTCACCAATCATCTAAAAATGTATTGCAATGTAGATATATCATTCGCATTGGGAAATATGTCGAATATTTTCGCCGAAAATACTACATAATTATTCTCGAAACATCATCATATATAATAATAATAATAATTTTATTAATCCATAAAGATCATATAAGATGACATTGAATAGGTCGATACAATAATTCATACTACAAACGTATATATCAGGTAAATAAATAAAAGTAACAATCACAGCAAATCACAGCTACTTGGAAACTCAACTCATTATAATCATTCTTCATATTATTAAATGAACAAAACAGTACACTTTACAAATAAATACACACACATATATATATATATACATACATGGATATATATACACACATCAAAAAAATAAATCAATATAATAGAACAAATAACAGAATAGCTACTTGACAAACTCGTCCACACTATAAAAACACTTCCCAATTAGGAAACTCTTAAGTTTACTTTTAAAAAGTTTAAAATTTAATTCTGATCTAACATTTAATGGCAGTTTGTTCATAAATTTGATATCCATGTAAGATGGAGCTTTTTCATACAGGGATGTTCTGTGGAGAGGTATTCTTAGTAAATTGCCACATCTAGTTTCGTAGCTATGAAGGTCAGAGTTCTTGACAAAGCAGCCATGCATTTTGGCAACATGCGATATACACTTGTAAATATAAATACACGGAAAAGTTAATATATTTTCTTCAATAAAGTAAGATTTACAAGAAGTTAAGGGTGCAATTCCAAATATTAATCGGATAATTCTTTTTTGGGAAATAAAAATTCTATTAACGTTGGGACCACTCGCACCACCCCAAATAATAACATTAAAAGACAAATGGCAGTAAATCAATGAATAATAAATATCAATCATCTGTTTCTTGTTAAGTATACACTTTAGCTGGAGCAAAACGTAGTAGCCGCTATTTAACTTTCTACAAATGTTTTCTATATTACTGCTCCAGCTCATGTCACAGTCGATAAAGGAACCTAAGAACTTAGTAGTGTCCGACAGTTTGACTATTTTATCATTAATCGAAACATCGAAAGAAAAGATACGTCTCTGATAAGAGCCAAACTGCATGCACATTGATTTCTCAGCATTTAATACTAATGCATTTTTATAACACCAAGTTGTAAATTCTTCCGATAAGATATTCAGATAACTTTGGAGCTCAACAGGACTATTTGCAGCAGCTGCAAGTGTAACATCATCTGCGTACAATACAGTGCAATCAGTACTAACATAAGTTGGAAGGTCATTTATAAAAATCAAAAAAATTAGTGGACCAAGTATTGAGCCCTGAGGAACTCCTAGTTCAATTCTGTGTGTATTGGAATAAGTATTATTGAATCCTACACATATTTTTCTATGTTGTAAATATGATAAAAGCCAAGATAGAAAGTTACCTCGAAAACCAACTGCATACAGCTTTTCTCTCAGGAAAGCATGATCCAAACAATCAAATGCCATTGTCAAATCAAAGTAAAGCGCCCCTACATATCTGCCTTTATCAAGATTTGAATAAATATACTCCTTGGTTTTTGCAAATATGGCGTAGTTTTGATGCAAACATCTAAACAATGTACTTACCGTTTCAGTTTGTACTCGTATGATATTTACGAACTGAATATTTAAATTGGCAGAAGCTACAAATGCACACGTAACAAAATATAATTTTATACTTACTGTTACGAATATCCCACAAAAAGTCCTTATTAACGAACCGTATATGTTTGTCTATTACACGTTAACAACACAACTAAAACGTATTAGGTTAGAGGTTAGGTTGATATGCCCATGCGCACGTGCTACAGAAATCACATGAAAAATTCTGTAATTCTGTAATTTCATAATAAATTTAGTAAAAGTAAATAGTTTCATTGTAGTACATTGTATTACCTCACTGTTTCTGAAATTTCCTAATTTTATTCCGTAAAAACACATACATTTGATTATTCCTTAATCTATAATGTAAATTAAAGTTTTACAATAAATATGTGACAATGAAACTAACTCATAGCGGAAGGAAGATGATAGAAGTAGATTAACGACACAAAATACCTACATGATTCGCAGAATAACTCCGACAATAAAAAAATCATCGCAGAGAATAAAATTTTGCCTAGAATATCTAGAAGGGTGCTTTTACGTTAGATGAGTTTATAAATTTATTACAGTAAACTATTAAAGTGCTGAATTCATTCAACATCAACTTACTTTTTGTGATTTTGAGTTCTTTGAACTCTCCTCAAGTCAAAATTCTGTAAACTAGGCACTTTATACTATTTCGAGTATAGGTGTAATTATCATTTTTTTTTTGTACCACATAGTGGCATCGTGGGAAATGCGTGCTCATTAAGCAACCGATTGATTTTTATTGCAAGACCGTGGCAGTTGCATCACACGTGTAACACTCTCCACGGCATCTCAACGAGCGCAAATGGTCTGTAATCTATCTGTACAGATGGAACACAGTAAATTTCACATCAAGGTTTTTATCCGAGACGCTTAACACAAGTAGTCCGCGTCCAACTCAAATAGTATTTTAATTCAAATAACAATTAAGCAGATGTACGAGAGTCATGCACACCAATTAAATACGTAGAGGTCTAAATGGCACATACCAACTCCTTGATGATGATTATTAAAACAGCCGAAGTCGAGCCAGAGTGTGATTGACCTCGCTAGGCGCATACCGTGTGATCTGGGCGCAGGCATCGAGATCTTAATCATCCGTCATAATTAGTGGGCATAAGAAGTGATAACGGAAATAGAAATAGAGGTTTTTCTGACGTCACGGCAGCTTAGACGACTCCTGCAGGTGTATAAAAAGTACAGCCAACATGTGTTTGTACTAGCGACGACTGAAATTGTTTCTTACAGAGTGTACATTATTTATTAGGAGCAGAACGCTACCTCCTTATTTTTTTAAATTGTCTCTCAAAGATACTGGGTGTAAATAACAACTTTGTTAGAGATTTGTGACAGAAACTCTTCGTTTTTCAGATACAGGGTCTTCAAATTAGTGTAAAGGAGGTTACTCTAAGATTGAATAACAATTTAATATTCGTATTAGTGTTTTAGTTAATTATAGATGTGATGATGAAATAATAACACAAGGTCTATGTAAGCGCGTTAAAAGTTTAACACATGGTGTGCCACAAGTGGCGCCCTCAACTAATGACGTCAAAATTAGAAACATATTTGAATTTCTCGTCCGCAAAAACCCTCGATTTACAAATTTTATGTAAATATTTGGATTTCTTAAGAAATTATTTACAAATATGGAAAATAAAATTTTAACTTTAACACCCTGTCTCTCCGTTAATATTGAGTTTTCGAAAAATTGTTATAGGACGTGATCCTAATTTCTTATGAGGAATCACCTTCTGAAGTCTTGACGCATAATTTCCGGACACCCTGTATAATAGAAGTTTATTAGTAGTAATACTCTTATAATAGGAGTTTACGAAAATTTACTTCTGCTGGTCTGAACATGTCTTCTTTTCTTCAAAATTACAAGAAAAACAGAATTCTGTGACAGTTATCACAACTATTGCCATTACTTATTGGTAGATTTTTATCATTTTATTCGATGAAACTTCAATATAAGTTTAAATATTTTTAGTTTGATTATCGTGAACAATTAACTGAACACAACAAAGAGATGCGACCAATGCTGTGTTCTAGCACAGAGAGATGCGTTAATTTAACACGTTACGAAGTATTTCTAACACGTTAAAGCAAGAAATGTTACACTGCAAAAAATAATTATACATTTTAACACAATCCTGTGTTAATCGAAGTCTACATAGTTCTCTGTATCAAATAGTGTGATAAAGATTTAGCACAATCAACTGTGTTAATATAACAAATGTTGCATTAACAATGTAACATTTACATATTTCTGTAATATTAATATCGTTGAAGATGTAAACTTTACACAATAATACGTTAATTATATATAAATTGTAGTGTCACAATAGTAATAAATCAGAAAACATTTTATTTTTACGGTTTTATTAAAAATATATAAATTCAGTTTACCTACATGAACAACAATCTGATTTTATATTTCATATTAAACAAAATAGTAGTAGTACATAGTAGTAAAAGTAGAAATACAGATATAGTCATCTAAAATCTCAAAGTGAATTTTTTGTAAAGGTCTAATATTTCTAAGATTTATGAATCTGATTACCTTTAGCTGTATTATAATTATCAGCAATAGGTATTTGATAGATAGATGCTTACCAGATTCTTTGATAAAACCTCAATTCACTGAACACAAATTGTGTGTTAAGTTAACACGAAATGGTGTACTTTTAACACACTATTAGCAATAATTATACAAATTGAGTATATTATAAAACTAGTAATTTTAACAAATTTTGTGTAAAACGTATTAAAAAACAGAGTGTGTAAAACTATTAAAACGGAAATTTTACGCATCTTGATTGATACACTGGACAATCTCGTTTACACAGCAGTTTTTTTTACAGTGTACACATATTTCCTGGAAATTGTGTATTTTGCTAATTCCAACTAGTAGCATGTAAAGTCGATTTATTGCTGTGTCAACTGTTGTAGAGATTTATTAATACATTTTTATAATAAACTGATAGCTCTTTAAAAAAATAAGGTCACTTGTTGCTAAGTAATTACATCTGCTTTTAGATGAACAGGAAATACTGCTGAATTAAATAAATTCGGTAGTTGAATATAAAATCAATTTGCCGGCTGTAGCAAAATGTGGAAGTGGCAGGTACTTCCGAAAGAAATCCGGGACAATAGATTTTCAGAAAGCAGCGGGTAATGCGATTATTAAGTACTGAAATTTAATAAGCACCTTACGGAATGAGTGCAAAAGAAAATAAACACGTCCCCTAGGGCATTAAATAAAGGTGTAAACGTTTAAAATACCCTCCTCGGAGTAACGGGAGCGAGTGAGAGGGATATATTGTCGTTTGCACGCCACCTCTTGCAATTTGCGCAATCTTGATATTATAGGCAGTCATGTATATTTATATTCTCTTAAAGTTTTATAAAACCTGCTGCAATTTGGTATTAAAACGTAAGTTGGAGAGGGTGGAAGGTATCATTAAGACATTCCATTATTTCCATCTGCAGCGTTTGACTCTTTTTATGTCTTTTTAAAACCTCCTCGGTACCAATTGCTTCTTTCTTTACCTTTCAGACAGCGCTGCAGGGACGTATTTAATATATTTTTAACTGCATAAAAATGCTTTCTTTCATTCACGAACTTGGCAAGGTAGACTTTAAACGAAACATGAGTAAATGAACAACACAAAGTGAAATTTATTGTCAAATTAATTTTCCAATAGAGAATTTAAATTAATTTATCAAAATAAGGCGATTTTCATACCTAAAATTTGACTGCACTTTTTTCCAGATATATTCTAAATCTAAATTAAAATTAGATGTTTACAGCAACTACTCTCCTTATAATCCATTTTATATTAATGTTTATAAATACAGAGTGTCCGGAATATGAGCGCCTTCATTTTGGTGTATAAAAAATTGAACCAAATAAAACATTTTGTTTCCTCTAACTCTGGTATTAGAGTTATAACAGCAAACAGGTTTTGAATATGAGACAACGTCGCCCACCTACATGCCAGGTGTTTCTACATAATAACAACAAGTACCCCTAAACATACCGTGAATTAGAGCACTTCTCACAACTAGGGTTGGGAGTATTTATCAATATATCTATAATAACACATAGAAAATGTTATCAATATATCGATATTATCGATAACTGCCGATAGTTTTGATAATATCGATATTAATGTTTTGAAGTTTACCAAAATGATGTATGAGACTCCTTATGCAAGTATTTACATATTAAGTTTGTTCAAACCATTCCGAAAACCGTTCAAGAACGGTGATGATTCTGTACAAAACCCAAAATTTGTGCGAAGAATCTGTAAATAATAAATAAATAATTAAGTAATAAACTAGTATATTATTGTAATGCAATAATATCGATAATATCGCTATATTTTGTTAATCGATAGTTCCAAATCGTTGTCGCCTCCTCCTACTCACACACAAAAGAAAGTTTGTAATAGTTATAATAAGTGTTCAAAATGACTCATGTTGCTTGCGAAATTTTATCTAATTTTTCCATAATTTAACATGTCATGCAACTTGTGATTACTAAAAAGTTTTATTTTTATAAAAAACAATTGTAAATGATTATACAAAAATTATAATTATGCCATACCATATATCTTGTTACATAAATTTACCGAACTGTTGGCAGATTAAATTTTTTTGGTAACCGCACATAAGACATGGAGTTAAATCTGGAAAGTGTCTTAAACAAATAAAGAAATATATATATATACTCCAATCAGAAAGGAAGCGAATGTATTTGTAAATACTATTTTAACCAGTGGAACTTTGTAAGAAAAACATACTCAAGCACTTATTCAAAATTGGTTTTGAAGAAGTAATAATAGTTGTTAGTAGTGTAATAGTAGTTAGTATAAATTGTCCTTTAAAAACTAGTTTCAGGTTAAAATATATCGGAAAACAGAAGAATTTCGAAAATTATATGTGTCCTTAAAAATTCTGTTTTGCATGTGAACCCCATATATATATATATATATATATATATATATATATTGTAATGTGAAATTTTATGTGTATGTGTGTTTTTCCCGGATAGCTCAGAATTATATCACTTATCGTTCTTTTCTAAAGCACCAGTCTGAAGTATAACACTTTTTAAGTTTAATTTTCAACAAAGTTCTTGAATTGTATTTTTTTTTTATTTTGCTTCAGACATTAATATTCTTTATTATCATTATTATTTATTTTTATTTTATGAAACAAGTTAATCAAAATTTTTAATTATTAGCATGAGAAACCTTTCTCTCAGGAGCGGTTCAGTGAAGTTTGTATTAAAAATTATATATTTTTTTTATATAAAAAAATTAAGACAATTTTATTATAAATAGATATCATCCAATATTTATTTAAAGTATTTAAAATTACCCTACGTAAAACCTGCTCTACTTAATTTCTATAATTAACAACATTATCATTAGCAACTATAAAATTTTTATAACCCTGTTCAAAGTCCCTTAAATCAGTCTTGAAACACCATTTAATAAAAGTCTAATATTTTACCTTCCAATTTTCTGTCGTTTTCTCGTCTGTGATTGTCTCTAAATACTTGTCTTTATCTGTAGATGCCTTGTAGAACTGCTCACTGTTGTTGTTTGAATTTAGCGCCTTCTAACTGTCAGATTTCTTTGACACCCGCTTTGCAAATGTCCAGTACTCACTGCTTCGGTCTTGTAACAGATTGTCATTAAAATATAATACCTTTTACTGTAGTTTTCTTGGTTATATGTTCCCTGTGCTGTGGTAAATAGTGAATATAACCCTCAATGTAGTTTTCTTCGCTCTGCTGGATTGGATTTCGATATACAATGTTTGTTATACTTGTAGGTTAACTTTATTTATTCAGGTACGGTTTCTTTCTTACTAATTCTTCCTAAATTTTCTTGTCTTCTCAAAAAATCTCGTATCTTATTTATTTTTTAAATCAACAACTTCTTTTTTATCTTTTCGTTCCTATGCGACGTTTTTGCTTTCTCACAGAGAGTTTTTAATACACTACACTAACTATACTAATTATAAACTAAGTTGAACATACTTTTTTCTTTACATTTTATTATTTTATTGGTTTTGAAGAAGTAATAATAGTTGTTAGTAGTGTAATAGTAGTTAGTATAAATTGTCCTTTAAAAACTAGTTTCAGGTTCAAATATATCGGAAAACAGAAGAATTTCGAAAATTATATGTGTCCTTAAAAATTCTGTTTTGCATGTGAACCCCATTTAAAATTTTCTGTCTTAGAAAATGTCTAGATCTCACTAATAATAATATCTACCTCTCATCCTAATCACGAGGATTAGCTCAGAAGTCGGAAGACTTGTGCGAGAGAGGGAGCGGCATATTATTATTAAGCAAGCCGCATTAGCGCCCAGGAATGACTTACGTTGGTAGGCCGTAACCACCATTCAGTGCAGGAATGAAGGAAACCTGTACAACCTCATTAATTAAGGGTGGTCAAATGTTGACCGGTATCAATCTATCACATTGATCCAAGCCAACATTCTTGCACACCACCATACCCACAGAGAAGGTGCTAATCCACTCCGCAAGTATAGCTGATCTACGGTCTACCTGTCACACTATTAAGAGGAATAGTATATTTTAACTCATAGTTGAAGTCAATATATATTTGTTCATGCTTTTTTTCCACAAAATCTTTTTGATTTTTCAGGTACCATACTGGAAACACCCTAAGTCAAATAGTTGTATTTTATTCCTTTTTAATCGTCATAAATGTTAAACAAAATTGTTGGGTATCTTTTGTTAAACTTACTACACTTTCGAAATAACCTTGTCAAGAATAATGTGTAGATGCAAAATTTTAGAATTTGTTCTTATTCTGGAAACTAGACCGTGCCAACCCTGTCGGCTGCAGTAGCTCACCGAGAGTTTTTAATCAGTAAAGAGTTTATCTTCTTATTAAGTTTTACACCTTTTTAATTCTCGCTATAATGTAATGCTCCTCGAGGCGAATTAAGAAATAAAAAGGGGATCTTAATTTTTTGAGGTATAAAGAAATATAAAGAGATAGTTGAAAATGGAGTGATGAAACTTTGGCATAATGCTGTCATTATGCAAAGTAGGGTAACGCACGACTAACCTAGGCCTTGCTTTATTTTAGAATTTTTTAAAAGAAAATCATATGCAAATTAGTAAGTGAATAGTCGGTGAATATTTTTACAGTGTTTATAATTCCCTTTTTACGATCTTATTAGCATAAATGAATGGTGAATGCCTTAACGTGGCCGTTTTTATTTCTTTAAAAGAAGTTGTGATACCACTCATTATGAATTTCTCAAAGATTCGTTTTCAGCGAAGTTTTTATTGCCATAATTTAATGAATTACAAATTTAATAAAAGAATGTCGGGCTATCAATTAATTTAAAAAGTTGCTTCCATTCCTCCTCTCTTTTTTGGTTAACTTATTATATTTACATTTTCGTTTCACAAAAGGTTTTGTCTTTTATTTAATTTCAATTTCAAAGGGCCCCCTGACCAGAAGTTGTTTTATTCAATTTTCATCTGCCATCTAATTAGTTGTACCTTTTGTGATTTTTATCATTCTTTCTGACACTAAACGCTGATTATGGTTTACAAATTGAAGAATACTAATATGTCGTATCCTCTCTCGCACAAGTCCCTGGTTCATAGGTCAATCCTTGACTAGAATGAATAGTAGACATTTTATTAACTAAATTATTACTTTATAATAGTCTTTAGGCTTTCACGGCCCGTGCTATCATTTGATATATAGTTTTTCTTTAGTTTTATTGGGTTTTTGCCACACTTCTGAAAAAATAATAGATTAATTAAATAAGCCCTTGCGCCACACTGAAAAAAGCAGATAAGTAAAAAATAACAAAAATCACATCATTATCGCTCACTTCCGTATTATTAACGTTTCGAAAAACTCTCTGTTTTCGTTCTCAAAATCGTAGTAAAAATATTAAACGTATGTCAAGTTTGACAGTTTAAAATTTGTTGATCTGCTTCCATAGAGATGTTAAATGATTTTTATTTTATTGTTACTTACTTCTTCTTGATACAACTGCAGCCAACAATGATCGATGTTTACTGAACAGTTTGACACACACTTATCTCCGTTTAACAAAATAATCGCGGTCTCTTTTAATTTTTTTTTGGTTGCTTTATCTTCCTTCTCTAAAATTTTTGCCGAACCCCATTGAATCAAATGACCGTTTTCCCAAGCGTGTTCGCAAATTTTGTATTTTTCAAATTCCCGTCTTTTTATGTAATTTTTATGTTCCTCAGCTCATAGGCCGAGACGTTTCTCCAACATAATGATTATTGCATTCACAAGGTATACTGTAGATGCAATTTTTTGAATTTTGTATATCATTTTTTGATATATAGTAATTTCCGGGTTATTATCTTGTGACCTCGGTAACTGGTCGCTGCCAGAAACAGAATTAAAGTAGACACAGATCCGCTGTCTTTATCTCTGGGCCCGCTCATATATTGATTTGGGCTCCTATTGTTGATATTACTATTGGTCGGAACCGCTTCTCAGAATTTTGGAGATCGGGGGTTTTTGGGGACGATAGTAGAGGGCGTCACTTATGGCACACTATGCTTCTTTTAAATGGCACAACTACCATACCCTCGTGTTGTCGACAAGAAACACAAGATTTTAGGTTAATAACTTTTATTTTATTATTATATTATGAGTATCATAAATTTTATTCTCCTGCGTACTCGACGACAAGGAGTGACCATACTTTTTTTGTTTAGATTCATGAATGAATAATATATTTTATATTAAACATTTATAAATACCCACATACCTAGTAGAAATGAATTATTGTTTTCGGATGTTAGGTTAATAGAATTTATTATTTTTAGTATGCCTCCAGTACGTATTTATAATTGAATTTGAATTTTTAGTATTTCTTATATTCAATTTATTCAGTTTGTAGTTACGTATGCCATACCTAGCATCTTATTGCTTATCATGATCGGTCAGAGGTCGCGCGGTTTAAGGCGTCAGTACTTGAATGAGGTGACTAGATCGCTGTGGGTTCAACCCCCGCAGCCGGTAGACCGTATATAAGCTATATTCATGGAAAGATTGGAACCCTCTCTGCGGGTATCGTAGGGTGGAAGAATGTTGGCTTGGGTCAATGTGAGAGATTGATACCGGTTGATATTTGACTACCCCCCTAATTAATGAGGTTTTCCAGGTTTCCCTCATTCCGCAACTGAATGGTGGTTAGGGCCTACCAACGTAAGTCGTTTCTGGGCGCAAATGCAGCCTGCTTAATAATAATATGCCGCCCCCTCTCCCGCACAAGTTTTCGACTTCTGGGCTAATCCTCGTGATTAGAATGAGGGGTAGAGATATTATTATTATTATATTATTATTATTATTATTATTATTATTATTATTATTATTATTATTATTATTATTATTATTATTATTATTATTATATTATTATTATCTAAAAGTAGATTATTATCTAGCTGTGGAAAATACAGCACGTACAAAACGAACTCATCCGTTCATTTCACTTTGTTAATATAATATAAGTTGGGATCATGTACACTTTGATTTTGAAAACAATTGCAAAATTCAACTAAATTCAAAACAGGTTCTATCGTATTCTAAACCGGTTGTCAACGTTGAAACACTTGCATTGTGAGCTACACATGGGACAATCCTAAACCAATGGGAAAGGGACGCGACTGTCGTTATTGCATTAATGCAGATGGCAAGTACTGCTGGTTGCAATATATTTTCTTTCCACGTATTTCCACTGTGGTGTGATCTCCAAACATGCGAAAAATAAATGCGAGAATCAATTAAATATTAGAATAACAAGCCATTATTACGTATGGGGTTCTAACATGGCAACGCTGTTTCGTTTCAACACTCGAACGTGTCATCAGAAAATTTGTAGCGTAGCGGAAGCACCGATTGTTATGGGTTGATTTGTGTAGCTTTTGAAAGTTCAAGTAAGTTTTGTTTCGATTCTCTGTCTTTATTAGACCTTCCAAATAGGTACGTGGTTAAAATTAATTATATTATGACTGAATCACCCTGTATCTTCTTTTATTTCCAGCCGAATCATGAATCTAATATTTATTATCTTTTGATGAAGTTCTGTTACATCAGGTAAACTTTGATTTGTATATCACTTCATGTTCCACCTTCCCCCCAGGATTCCCGTGTTAGCATAGTTCCCAAGCATTATTAAATTAATGAAACAGCCCCGAGTAATAAGTCTTTGTTCTTTGCAGGTACTTCCCCGTTTGTCGAGCAGCGAGTAGTTGTTAGCGATGCCATCGATCATCCACCAGCAAAACACGGTAAAGCAACATACATCTTATTCCGATTCCCTATTTAATTTAATGCGGTATAAACTGAATACATTTGACTGCGACTGACAACTCCAATGTATCAACTAAGCTCGGGAGTACAGTCAATACGGCCGGAGACAGACCTGCGAGCCGTTTTAAAAGTTGAGTTAATGAAGGAGTCGGTAAATGAAGATAAATGATTCTGATATTGGATTAGCTTGATGATGTACCGCCTTTACGTGAAGAACCGAGAAACAATGATACCGCTCGCTGATGCTCGTGATGTCTTTCAGACACTCTGCGATGCCACTCTGCTGACTAATGTCCCCTAACTCTACCTATTATTTTGTCAACTGTGCGTCGCGCCCCCAGATTCGGAATCCCATTATCCGTTAATTGGTTAACTTTATCGATCAGAAATTAATTTGGGGGGCACTTGCTCGGCCTTCTTAAGAAACGCACTTTGGGTAGTTGCTTGCGGAAATTGACATTTACGCAATCATTATTTTCAATTTCTGTACACACACAAAAAAACAGAAAACCTGCAAATCTAGTAATTGTGGATCCAAAAAAAATATATGACAAGAGATTTTGATTAATTTTCGCAAATTGCTATAAAATGCATTAAGAAGGTCATAGATTTTATTATATACAGTCTCTAGCAAAAATGATGCAATACTTGGTGGGTATTTCTTGCTGAAAAAATTGGCTATTTTCTGCAACTTTGACAACTGAAAACTTGACAGTTCAAATCTAATTAAAAAATTCAGAAGTGGAACCTGCAAAATCCACTACCTATCTTTTTTTTCAAAATAATTGAATAAATGCAACAAATTTTGAAACTTTTATTTAACCAAGGTCAGTTTTAATGCTTTTTGATATTACGTTCTTCAATTGGTTTAACAAATTCAAAGTCTTAAATCCTGATGCAATTACAAGATATCCAAATATTTCTTTACAAACAAACTCGAATTTTTTATTAATTGTAATTTAGTAATTATTGAAATGGGAATTTTTGCAGCAACTTTTTAAAATATTTGCAGTAAATAAATAATAATAATAATAATAATAATGAACTATTCATAAATCTTATAAATAGAAGAGAACTTTATTTGTTGTTATTATTTTTGTAACATACCTAGGTGTTCTAAATGTAGCCTTCTTCAATTCATTCCAATTTAAATTTTTACCGATATTTAAAGACCTTCAAACTTTTCATATAGATGTAACAAAAATAGGGGAGACCAGGTACGTAAGTAACATATTTTTGTAAAGCCGGATAGATAAAAAATTAACAAAGTTATATAAATTTACTTACTATAAGTCGTTTCCTTGGCATTTTATATATAGAATAAAATTAATATTGAAGTAATTAAAGTTCATATTGATGTACAATTAATAAAAGTAGATAATGTACGTCGTTATAACCTGCCCAAATGGTATGGGTCAAAAGTAACAGAACATGGGGACGTTTGTAACATATAAATAATAGGTAACAACTAGGTATTGAAAGTTAGTATTTACAAGGTATTTGTTTATGGATTATGCCTATATAAAAGTAAGTTGTAGTGCAGATACATAATATATTTTTTTATTTAAAAAAAATAAATAAGTAAAAAATAGAATAATGAAACAGAATTAAAAAATAATAATATTTTTTTTTGGGTAATAACAAAGAATCCTATCCCTATCTGACTTTTGCACGGTTGTCTGTCGCCAGACTCGTCCATATTCCATATTTGGGATGGACCAAGTTTTTCCCAATCCATAATAATCTTTCCCACAATCTGTTGTTCTTTGTCTTTTGATAGACATCCTAAATAAAGAGAATGAATTTGTATACTCCCACACAGTATAACAAATACTGAAGTAATTATCTGGATATCTACAAAATTATCGTTTTAAATATGACAAATACGATCATAGGTATTAAATATGAGGGACAGTTGTAACATGTTACAATCGTCCCCCTATGGCATTGTTACAATCGTCCCATTACGCATTTTTCACGCGATTGACAGGATACTTGCTTACAAATTTTTTTAACAATTATTTTTAATTAAAATACCATGCTTAAATTTTAGCCAATACTTGTATTAACTGAACAAGCCAATAAAATAATTCAAAATAACGTTCAGTTTTAGGATTATGATAGATTAAGATAAAGATTGAAAACTTACTTTGCATATCATTTTGCACCGTGCAGGTCTTAACTCGAACTAAAACGCACTACGGATATTGTTGTTCAAATAAGTTAATGTAGATTTCACTGCCGACTCTATGATGGTATAGACAAACTTCTTTAGAAAGACGCTTACTGTTACAACCAACCCGTGTTACTTTCGTACCCGGTCTCCCCTAAACTATAACTTATAGAATCCTGAAGAAGTTATAAAAATTCGAAACGTCGATAAGTATAAGCATTGTCTAGAAACTTCGTCAATAATATCCGAGAACATCCTAGTATAATACAAGGTGAATGGAGAATAAGTACTAAACATTTATCTCGGGAAACTCGATTATCAAGAACTTCTGTACACTGAATTCTTAAACGTAATCAACTACATTCATATACAGTATGCGCCAAAAGTATGGAATAAATTCAATAAAAACGAAACAATTATTTTTTGGGAAAAATCCTCGAATAGGTCGATTTTTAATTTAAAAAATACATATTTTAGCGTAAAATGCGATTTTCAAATGTCATTTGTTTTCGAGTAATGACGTCATCGATTCTTTTTTTAAATAGCAACACCATATTTTTTTCTTTGATTCTGAAAGATCGTTTAATTCTCTATCAGACAGTACTAAAATTTTGCCCTCTATATACATAGGAAATATTTCGCGTAAATGACGATTGAATGTTAGAAAACGTAAATTTTATCCATAAAAAAGTAACAATTCTGAGGTATGTAAAATAAAATACAATTGATTAAATTTTATACTTAAATTAAATGTTCGAATTGCCATCCACCAACTTCTTAACAATGCGCAAGTCTGTGAAGAAATTCTTCTTGCACATTATGAATGATTTCTGGGGTAACTCTGCGTATTTCGTTCCGAATGCGATTTTGAAGTTCTTCTGAATTACGTGGTTTATTAATGTACACTTTTGACTTCAAGTATCCCCATAAAAAATAGTCAAGAGGTGTAAGATCTGGCGATCTTGCAGGCCATTCTATCGGTCCGCGTCTGCCGATCCACCTCCCAGGAAAATAGTTGTCCAAAAAATCTCATACAGGGCGCGCATAGTGCGGAGGTGCACCGTCTTGCTGAAACCATATGGTATCGTCAGGAATGTCAGGGTCATTATCGTTAGGAAAAATTACTGCAAGGGCTGGAACAAGGTCATTTTCTAGAAACTCTAAATATCTTTGTCCTGTAAGAGTTCCTTCAAAGAAGAAAGGCCCTACTATTCTGTCGTTAACTATTCCAGCCCACACATTTAATTTCTGAGGGTGTTGGGTATGTGCCTCTGCCTTCCAATGAGGATTTTCCCGACTCCAATATCTGCAAGTTTGACGGTTTACTGTACCATTCAGACAAAATGTGGCCTCATCTGATAAAAGTATTTGCCGGTGTAAATTTCTATTTCCTTGACGTAAATCCATTAGAATTTCGCAAAAGTGTAAGCGGAGATTGGGATCATCTTCATTGAGTTCCTGCACAAGTTGAATTTTGTAGGGATGATATTTTTCCTTCCTCAAGATACGTAGCACTGTGCTCTGACTAGTGTCATTGTTTAATGCAACCATTCGTGAAGAATTATGAGGATTATCCACCTTATCAAAATGTTCTGTTTCTGATTTTCATTTTGAAATATTTACAACATTGCCAGTTTCTCTAAATTTAGACTCTACCTTACTGGCTGTTGATTGGCTGATAGGGCGATCTGGATATTTTTCATTAAATAAATCGCAAACTTCCTGCTGAGTTCTAGTCATATTCCCGCATCCGATAAGAATTAAAATTTCAATTCTTTGAGTAACAGTTAAATGTGCCATAATACTTTAAATTGAATAATAATTTCTCTATCGCTTACAATACTTATTAGAAAGTTGGTGTGAAAACTTTCCTATGTAAGAGGGCAAAATTTTAGTACTGTCTGATAGAGAATTAAACGATCTTTCAGAATCAAGGAAAAAAATATGGTGTTGCCATTTAAAAAAAAATCGATGACGTCATTACTCGAAAACAAATGATATTTGAAAATAAAAAGAAAATTCTTTTCATTGCTGAGGCTTGTTTCATTCATACATTAATTACGAATGTTCACAACTTTCATGAATTTTTCGATGTAAACCACTATGCAATAACTCCTAGACATTTTCAACGCGAGTTTAAGATAAATGTTTGAACCGGAATTAGGTATTGACCGTTACCAGTTATTTTGTCAAATCGATTAAAAAATGCTTTCCCTGATTTAATCGTTGCAACATAGACTAGAGGTTTGGTTTACGCATGATGGGGCATTGCCTCATTTTAGTGCTACTGTTAGAAGCTTTTTGAATTTTAAGTTTCCAAATAAATGATTAGGACGAGGAAATAATTGCCAAACTAGCCACCACGATCGCCAGACCTCAACAAATATGATTATTTTCTTTGGGGATCATTGAAGGGTTTTGTTCGTATTACCAATAAATGTAACGTTATAAGAAACGATCATCCTTTATAAAAGGAAATTTCAATTTTCGACGAAGAGTAAATTTATGTTTCAGGGAAAATGGTGCCCATTTTGAACGACTTCTTTAGTTTTAATTATATGTTTTTATTTTTATTTTAAAGTTTTATAACCTACTATCAAAGACAATGTCTACCACAGATTTTTTAACTTTTTCTAGTAAACACTATTAAAATCTTATTTTAATTTATGCATTTTTTCTTGAAAACCTTAAAGGTTTTTTTAAAATTTAACAAGAGTAAAGAAGTGTTTTAAATTAAATTCCGTCTGGCATATTATCATTCTTTTTAAATTCGATCAATGGAAATAAAATGTTTGTATAATTTCAAAGGACTCTACACACCCTGAGTAAACACTTTGTAGTATTTCAATTTACTTGAACTCATAGTCAAAGAAGACCAATAATTAACCTAAATCATTTACCAAATTTGGTTATTCCAAGTTAAAATAATTCGGAGATATTATTTTTTTTCCAAATATTGCCTGTGTGCAACTTTGCAATATTCCAATATTTTGGGACTCCCTTCATACACCTGCTCTGTGTCGGTTCGTATGCGGAACACCCTGTGTATCTGAAAGAGAAAGCTTTCTAAAGAAAAACGCTACATAATATACAAAATGTAAAATAAATGTTGAAAAAACTATCTCCCTGAAACGTGGAAATTTATTAATTGCGAAATATCAACATTCCGCTCGAATTTCACGGCATCCCATTAACAAACAGCCCTGCGGTTTGCGTTGCAAGTTGGGTGCGGAAACGTTATTACAAATAAAGCACGGTGTCCACCTCCTGTTGCGTGCAACGAACTGCATATTAAAACCGAAACTGCATCGTTGGCTGATTATCTATTAGCGTTTTAAAGGGTGTTAACTCTTCGCGTACACCGTTTGATGTTAGGTAATGAAGGAGCGCTTCAAAGACGACTTCAGTCTATTGGCTATTAACAATAGTTCGGATGCCCGGGTATGCATCTGAGGCTCTTGCACGGCGTACCGAAGAATGCACATCTGACCATTTTATGTGCATTTACGTTCAAGTTATTGAGCGGTATTTATGGGGAAATATTTACTGTGCATTTCTCCCGTTGACACATCCTCGCGATAAATTATGCCTTTGATGCCGAAGTAAAACATCGCCTCGTATAGGTTCCTCGGTTATTTATACGTTCACGGGAATTCGGCGTGTACATGTTTTGTCACTAATAAATTGTAGACAAGAGGCGTTAATTAGTATCATTACGATTTATTTTTGAAATTCGACGGGGAATTGTTGCGTAGCATATAGTAAACGTATCTTTAAAACGGAATAGTTATAACAGCATCATAATAATAATAATTCAGTCATCGTCTATTGACTAAAATATTAGCTGAATTAAAATTCAAGCAGGCAGCTATTGTCAGTTATGGTGAAGTTTACAGAATATAAGCTGCTTGATTTGACTACGTGTAGATATTTCTAGTGTCCCCTGCCTATCATTTCTGGTACATTTTGGTACGCACATCGGGTTGTGACCGGGGACAGGGGGGCCGTTTTTCAAAGGCGACGTTCCAAGCTTGTATTGCATGTAATCTTTGGTTATGGTAATATTTCTCCTGCAGATAAAGGCATGACTAGAATTATAACTGAATTTTAAACTATTGATACTGATGTATTGATTGATAAAAATAAGAGGAAATTTCCATGTTCTGTTATGCTCCATAATATTTAATGGTAACTTTTAATTTACATTATAGAGGCTGGAGGACGCCGCTGGAAAATAGTGTTAATGAAGTTTACATTATTTCGTTGCTGATCCAATATCCAGTTTAGAAACTGCTTTCTACCGGAATCAGTTCACGCATTTTTGCACAGCTATTCTTGAAGAACTTTCATGTATTATTGTTTTCGATGTATTAAACTGTGCTCGTTGATGAGTGTTTTCTAGAGCAATTAAAATAATTTCCTCTAATTGCGGTTCTTCTTAGACCAGCATCAGTACTATTGTTTCCAAATTTTCCTACAAATATGAAAAAAGTCAATAATATGTATTACCTTATTAACTATATTGGCCCACCATTCTCCCTTAGACGTTGGTGAACTCGTTGAAATACCTTCTGGTTTGGCAGAGCACGATTAGAAAATCTGTCGTGATATAACCTTCTTGCTTGTAAAGCTATTTCGAATCGAATCGGTAAATTAATAATGAAGTAAACGATCAATGTATCAGCGATGTGAAAGATGACAAATTCTAAAATGAAGGGTATTTCATTTATTTCGTAACATAGTAGTGTTAGCAAAAACAATACGTTTTCTTGGTGCTGATAAATTACTAAAACGCAAATTTTTTGCGAACATTTTCTCGTAAACGGTTCATTATATCGACAATAAACAAAAGTACCTACCTTTTTTTAGTCTAATGTTGAAGCTACCCAGATTTATTATTTTAAAATATTTATCATACAGAGTGTTAAAATGCAGGCATTAAGTTGTAAAGCTTCCCGCCCCTGGTCTAGAAAAGCTAAATATATTTCAAGGACACTATTTTAAGGTCTATCACATTAAATTTTTATTAAATTTACATTAAGTTCTTTAAATGTTATACAAGAAATTTCAGGAAAAATGTGATAATACGATGTACTACTTTAAAACTATTTATTATGATATGATGTTGCAGAAATTTTCATGTGATCCCTATTGCACATGCGCAGAGGCCTATCAACCTAACCTGTAACCTAAGGACTTTATATTCGGAAAAGAGTAAGCATAAAATTATATTTTGTAACGTGTGCACTTGTAGCTTATAGCTTTCCAATTTAAATGTCACACAACTTATAAATATAAAAGAAAATGCAACAATACTGCAACTACATAGTTTACCTTGGTATATCTACATACTACAATTGTTTTTTAAAAAAATTGCTTTACTACTCAAATTTAATTGTGGGTACTACTACAATTTTATACTTATTTTTTTTGGGTGTTTATCTATTAATTTCACCAATTCTGGGAAATATCTGCTATGATTTATGTTATAATAAGTACTATAAAATATCTGTTTTCAAGAAATTGACATCTACTTGTCTGCGAACTGTATAAGTCAGAACAACCATGACGATATTTTATTTCTACATAGGAAAATACATCTATATATTCACAGGACTACCAGCTAACATAAAATCTGTTAGCTGCAGGTTACTTTTCTCTGCTGCCTAAAGCGTGTTTAACAATTTACTTCTCCAACAGAAATTCTTGGAAATTATGATAATCGAGAATTAACGAGTGTTCGTAAAAACCATCACGGTAAGCTCGAGCATGTTAATTTTGATATTAGAAAGAGGTGCCAAGAGAGTTATTAAATACACATTTGTCTTCTCCATCTCGTATTTACGAAGTAAATATGAGCCACGATTAAATATTCTCCTAAATAACATTAAATAATTCAAATATTCGCAATACAACAAAAATTATTACATTTAAACGTAAAATTAGTGTTAATAATACCATTAAACACATTTGTTCTTTCTCGCTTAGATTTTATAGTTATTTATATATCAAGAGCGTTAAGTAGGTGATTAAGACATGGTGTGAAGATAATATTACACGCTTAAAGTAATAAACGCATTATTACGCAAGAGGTTTATATAAAAAATTATACACGCTCGGTATTTACACACTTATAAATTTGCTATACATTATATTATGTATTTGTGTAAATAATTGTCTCTATAATTAAATCAGTAATTTTTGTTGGAGTTGAATTGACAGTTATGACGGATGCCTAGCAATAATATCAATAAACGCGGTTTCCATGTACTCTTTATTTAGTCCGCGAAAAACCTCTAGAAAGGTGACATATTTTTTCAGATATAATCGGTAAAATATGGATTTCAATAGTAATAATGGTACAGAAAACATTTCGAGTATGAAATTTTTAAAGTAGGGAAGGAAGGGGCCTATTGCCGGGAAAACCAAAAAAACTTTACAACAAAACTTATGATGATTTTTTTAAATGGTGTTCCTTTAAATACCTGAAACGCTACACTGAAAATGTGCTTCTAGAATATTTTTTGGAAAAATGTGAGGACCGTAATATTTGCTTCAATATTTCATTAAAAAATATCACATATGGAATGTCAAACTTCAGTATAATATAATTTTCGCAAACGTATAAAATGTTTCTAAAACTTGAATGTATGTCATGGTCAGTTGGAAATATTGTTTATAAAACTTGAATGTAATAAAGTTTTATTCGTTAACTATCGTTTAAGTAAGCAATCACAAGAGTCAAATTGTCATTGTTAAATATCTATTCGGTTATGACACTAAAAATTCAGGAAAGAAAATCTAATTTCTTATTCCTTTATTTATTAAAATCCCGACCGAATTAGAGATAAAATTGCTTATATTTATTTTATATGCACTATGTAGCAGCAAACATCCGAAAACAAGAACTTTGGACAGATTGTTACTCATATGTAACCAATAACCGCAATAAGTCATTCACACTGATAATTTCTTGTAAATATAACTACGTTAGTGAGTCTGGACCGACAAATTCAGTCAAAGCTTTTGGAGGCATCAACCATTTAAATAGAATAAGTAGACACTAGAATTTAGAAGTATACATATACCAGTATACTTTTTATATCCTGGATTAAAGGTTAGAATCTCATAAGTTAGATACATATTCCCTAGAAGGTGGAAAGTAACATATTTTAGTAACAATATAGCTTGGCATATTTCTGTCATTGAAAAATAGTGACTGGAAAATAGGTAATTAATTTATTTGTGAATGACAGTTATATTTTTTTTAATTGGGTATTTCTGTCACATTAATACTGGGGTTTTAAGTAAAAAAACCTTTGGCGCCAAAAAGGCAGATTAGAAACTTAGTTTTGCCTAACTAAAAACATCACACTGATAGAAGTTGTTAAAACTTCAATCAAATGTTTTTTGTTGAACTGATAAAATGTAAATTTGTGTTTGTAAAAACTATGATAAATGTGTACCAATTATGCAACTTTTTGGAGACTGTATGTGACACCTCTATGGAAGGTATACGTATAAACTCAACAGGAAAAAAAACAAAAAATCTAACCGTTAACTTTAATACAGAAAAAGGATAGTTAAGTCATAGTTTTAACTGTTCATTGTCATGAACAATTACAGTTCCTTTTCAACGACATTTTATGACGTAAATTGTCGAAACGAAAAATAGTAAGCTGGCTTTTGCTAGTTTCTCAATTAATTCGCGTCCAGTCAATTTTTAGGAGATTCCGATTGTTGTTAAAAATTGTCACAAATTTTAAAAATATCTCGAAATTTTAAAAATGTCAGTAGTGTACTCATTTCTCTTAAAAATATACACTGCTCACCCAGTAACTACGTACTGGACTATTTATATTTTAATGTTAGAAAAATATTCTTTATTGAAGTTATGGTTAAAAATAGATTTTTTTTTTAATTATAACACCTTATAATTCCCTTATTACTCTTTAAATTCAAAATTGTTTTTAACAAACCCACATTATTTTCGTCAATAGAATATTATGTCAGTGAAGCCAAACACATATATTTAGCAAGTAGATATTTAGGAATTTTTTGTTTTTTGATTAAAAATATAATGATGACTTAGAAAAACAGACATTTTCAAAAGTTTGACTAGTTGATATAGAATATTCTTTCTTTTTTGACCAATAATTTTTTGTCAATTGCTACCTCAAAATTGTTTTCTTAACTGTTATACCAAGTTTTATATATATTATTTTCTTTGTTATTTAATCAATGAATAAATATTATTCTTTCAATTTTAAAATGGAGGAATCATAATAAAATGTTAATATAATGGCATTTTTTTTACACTGTAAAAGAGTTACATTTTAACACAAAAGAACACAATGCTATGTTAAAAGAAGTCCGCAAGGGATTATCTGTAACGCTGTAACACTGTGCTAATGTAATAAATGTTATGTGTAACTTTTGCACATTTCAATGTTATTTGTATCATTAAAGGCGTAAGATTATACACATTAACATGTTAATAAATGTTATTGATATGGAAGCTCTCCTACATTTTTAATTATGTTTCTGTTTGCATTCGAAATAATTTTTAGAAATTTTCTCAGTCGTCGAGAATACATTAAATATCACCTGGAATGTTCTAAAAAATGTCGCAATAAACGTATTACAAAAATTATAATTTCAAAAGCAAACAGCAAACATAATTAACAAACTGAAAAGGTAGGTGAGCTTTCCTGCCTATAGTTTTTTCAAAATTATAGTGTTACAGTTATAATAAAATAAAAGATATTTTATATTTTATGATTTTATTGAAAAAATGTAAATATGTTAATATATATAATATATATAATATGTGAACAACAACCAAGTTTTCTAACAAAATTAGTAGTAGTAGTAGTATTAGTATTACTACATATTTTAATAGGAGACTTATACACTAATAACATTTTAACATCAAAACAAAAATGTATTTAAGTACTGCATAATTGGATCTTACAAAAATTAAGTGAACTAAGAGTTATAGTCCTAATTAGTTTTAGCTTTATCACAAATATCAGTAATATTTGTTATAGTGTGCAGCTGCGCTGTTATGCTCAACCAGTCGGAAGTAGATATAGAACACAGAGGTGTGTTAAGTTTACACAAAATTGTGTTCCTTTAACACATTACTGGTAAATATTACACAAATTCAGTATATTTTATTATAATACTAGTAATTTTAATACGTTATATGTAAAACGTATAAAAAGCCAGAGTGAGTAAAACTATTATCAAGGAAATATAACACATCATAAATTACACACTGGAATATCACTCACACAGCAACATTTTTTACAATATAAGTAAAGGCAGTATAGTACATTTAAAACAGCGGTAAAAGGTCGGGAAACGCCGGACTTGACGAGACCACTTGTCCCCTACGTATTTTGGGGCGCTGATTACGAAAATGAGGGTTAAAGCTACCTGCAATTCTTGGAACACCCTTAAAATTGCAAAAAACGCCTCTAAATAGGGGTGTTTTTCGACTGTGCTTGTTGTTTTGCAAATTTAGCCATTTTATATGTTTTTTGAGGCGCTGATTACGAAAATGGAGGTTAAAACTTGCAGTAATGGTTCCAACCACCCCCAAAATTGCAAGAAAACATCCCTAAATAGGGGTGTTTTTCGACTGTGCTTGTTGTTTTGCAAATTTAGCCATTTTATATGTTTTTTGAGGCGCTGATTACGAAAATGGAGGTTAAAACTTGCAGCAATGGCTCCAACCACCCCCAAAATTGCAAGAAAACACCCCTAAATAGGGGTGTTTTTCGACTGTACTTGTTGTTTTGCAAACTAACCCATCTCATATATTTCTTGGGGCGCTGATTACGAAAATGGGGGTTAAAACTTGTGGCCCCAAAAAACATATAAGATGGCTAAATTTGCAAAACAACAAGTACAGTCGAAAAACACCCCTACTTAGGGGTGTTTTGTGCAATTTTGGGGGTGGTTCAACCATTGCTACAAGTTTTAACCCCCATTTTCGTAATCATATATAAGATGGCTAAATTTGCAAAACAACAAGTGCAGTCGAAAAACATACCTATTTAAGAGTGTTTTTTGCAATTTTAGGGGTGTTCCAAGATTTGCAGGTTAACCCTCATTTTCGTAATCAGCGCCCCAAAATACGTAGGGGACAAGTGGTCTCGTCAAGTCCGGCGTTTCCCGACCTTTTACCGCTGTTTTAAATGTACTAGTAGTGTAATTATATTAAAAGTATTTTTTCATTACAAATGTTAAAATACTACCTTTCTATTATACATAGGTGATGAATACCAGCAGAAGTTTGCTGTATTTCTCGCCGAAAAATTATCAAATTTGTGGTGTTTTTTAGGTACAGAAATAAAGTTCTTGATATTTTATTTATCCACTTTTACTATTTAAATTTTCGTCAAATTACTTTTAAAAATCTTTTGTATGAGCAAACATTATTTTGCTATTTTAACTCCACATTTTAACAATTATTTTCATATACTTATAAACAAAAGTGAATAATCTTATATGCAGAACTATGTAAGTTTATATTATAACAATGTTTACATCTATAGTTGAATTTAAAAAATACATATTTTGAAAGATTTGCCTAAAAATGTGTTGGTTAGACCGCTTTCTGTCGTTATAGATTCGTTTTACTTCGCTACCTTTGAATATTCGCAGGTGGCATAACATAACATTCTAACACTCTATATTATTCAGTTCTTAAATATCTAAAACTATGTATATTTGTAGAAAACACGAGAATACGGCGTCATTAAGGACCGTGGCTTAAGTTTGCTGATGTTGCATTGGGATTTATCAAAAGATATAGCTGGCACACCTCGTCTGAAAAGTGGCAATAAAAGTGCAACGGAATTGGGAAACTTTCAAACTCGCACGAACGTTGATACCTACAACCGTCGACGGCAGTTAGTGTTTTAATTAAAATGGCGCTTTTAATATTTTTCAATTTCAGTCGAAATTAAACGGCAGATTCTTGTAAAAAATGAAGAGCGCACTCGCGTTTTACGAGCTCTTCCTCGAGCCGTTTCCTTCCCGTGCGCCATTAATTGAAAACATTGTTTCTCTTGCGGTCTCGTTCGGCGCAATTAGCGAACGGTGCTGCCCCTTCGGGGAGCGGGGCCGCCGCCGCCGCATCCCCGCGCCTCCCCCAAGGCAGGCATCAACTTCTTTAATCTGGCCTTATTATCATTCTCTGTCCATATCAATCAGAGCTGCGGACTGGAGCCCTGCTTTTTCCTTATTAGTATTCCGTCGCAGAGCAACTCTTAACGATGCCAATGTTTGGCTTTGACATAACCAGTTAGTTCGTATTAATAACTTTACTCGAGTTTATAAGAAAAAGCGAATAGAAAAATGACATATTTTTTCTCGCCGCGAAATTGTTTCGCCGCAGTTTTACTCGGCGGACGTCTCGTTGAAAGGTAGTGGCTGGAAAAATGCATGTCGGCGACAGCCGACCGGATTGAAGTATTATACTTTCGTTACACATGACGAAGCATTAGGCAAATCAGCTCTGGACCCTCGTGGGAGTTGTTTTCTTTTAAAATACAATTAAGGTGCTGAAATGTTTGTTACAGAAAATCACGCACGGGAGGAGCGCCGACCGCCGACAACTCTAAAAATAGCTGATGATGTCCTGACAATGTATTGACGTATTCGATGGATGTTTATAAAGGGGTGTATTTTTAGTGTGTTGATGAAATGTTTTCGAAATTAGTGTCCCAGAAGAATAACAACAAATTAGTCCAACCAGCACCATAGTAACACTAACTGAGACTGGAACCTTCAAAGAGTAACTATTACGTAACCGCCACCAAATCTGCTACTTTGTTGTATAAATAACTTTATGCAACAATGTTACTGTCATTGCTACGTATTTTTGACTACTCCTGGTTACTTTACAGTTATATGACTTCTAAGTAGCTCCCCTGGTTTCGGGGACGTCGTAGTTACCAGTGGGACGACCTTTAAGTTTACACAACTTGAAAGTGGCAAATGATTGTAGCAGCGACTAACTCATGTTCTAAAATATTACTTCAAAGTTGCAATCCCAAGTAGTTATGACATTTGCCGCGACTTTCAGGGAACCTTAATTGTTTGTTTAAACTCGTGGAACTTGAGTAATATTTATTAGTCCAAACAGCATTATCGCTACTCGGAGAACTATGAAGCATCATCAAACACAGCAACTACAAAGTGCGTATCATCCTTTAAATCCATCATGACTCCGGAGACGTCGCCGGAATGTAACGACACCAAAAACTTATACCCAATTTTAGTCACAAGCATGTAACGGGGACGGTTATATTACGGGCCCGTGGCTAGTGGCAAAACACATTAAAGTACCTACAGTAGTCGTAGCAAAGTTCCAACGACTAATTGTGCTAGCTGGAAGTATCGATTTTCAACTAGCACCATTAGTCGGTGGAACATTAAACGACTATTAAAAGTATTTTGCCGCTAGCCGTGGGCATATAATAGAAACATTCCCATTACGTGCCTACAATTAAAATGAAGTTTTTGGTGCCTGTTACGTCTCGACGACGGTTCCGGTACTTATATGCCCAGGTTTTAGCAACGTTGTGGTTCAGTGGAGACGAAGTCGCGACGTATAAACGGCTACTTCTAAGGAACTTCAACACTTTCTCATATTAGTATGTTGTTTGCTTTGTTTGGCAGCTAACATTGTTACATTTCATGACTTTCTACATATTCTATCTCCATTTCCGTAACTCTGAATCAGTTTTTTCCGCAAGTGACACATCTAGGTACTTCGAAATAAATATGTCTGTACGGTGCCTGAACCCCAAAATTACAACGAATGAAATTTTATTGACAAACATAGTAATAAAACATCCAAATCCAGCACGCGCTTTCAAAATGTCTAAAATATATAATAACATGATGTGTGAATGTGATAGTGTAGATGGTGAAAGCTATTTTTTTATTGTTCATTGGATATGACATTAATTTTTATGCATCAATTTATTATATTTGATGCATAAATAACTACAATAGCTTTATTTGTGAAGTTATGGTTAAACTTTTTGTTATAATGACATCTTATGTTTTGTCTGTCAAAATGACGCATTTCGCAAATCTTGCAGTCGTTTGTTCTAGCAAACGCAATTTGAAAGTAATTGAAACTTTAGCATTCGCAACGGAAACTTCCAATATGTAACGTTCAAGTAATAGTTACTACAAAGTATAAGGCTTTAGAGTTGTTTTAAAGTAACAGCAAAGTTGTGACTACCACACATAGTCAGTTCAAAGTTCCTAATTCTACTTAGTAACATTTTTCCTGTCGCTTATTCTGAACGCGGTACGTCTGAACGGTGCGATAGAGGTATTCTGTTTTACTGGTATAGTACTAATATGGAACGTGGAGCTCACTGATTTACGTAGTTATAACTTGAAAACGATTGTCGCAATTAAAAAAATCTATACACACATTTCTTATGTAGAATTTACTGAGGAATATTTTTTGTATGCTGTATTTTTTTGCATGCCGGCGACAGCCGATCGGATTGAAGTATTATACTTCTGCTACACATGACGAAGTAATAGGCAAATCAGCTCTGGACCCTCGTGGGAGTTGTTTTCTTTTAAAATACAATTAAGGAGCTGACAACTCTAAAAATAGCGGATGATGCCCTGACAATGTGTATTTTTAATGTGTTGATGAAACGTTTTCGAAATTAATATCCCAGAAGGATAACAACAAATTAACCCAACTAGCACCAGAGTAACACTAACTGAGACTTTAACCTTCAAAAAGTAACTGTTACGTTACCGCCACCAAATCTACTACTTTGTTGTATAAATAACTTCATGCAACAAACTTACAGTCACTGCTACGTATTTTCGAATACTCCTGATTAATTTACAGTTATATAACTTTTAAGGAGCTCCTCTGGTTTCTGGGAAGTCTTAGTTACCAGTGGGACGACCTTTAAGTTTACAGAACTTGAAATGGGAAATGATTGTAGCAGCGACTAATTTATGTTCTAAAATATCACTTTAAAGTTGCAATGTCTTTCCAGTAACTATGAAAGTTACCGCGGCATTCAGGGAATCTTAATTGTTTGTTTAAAGTCGTGAAACAGTTTTTTAATATCGATTTTTTTCAGCAGCGCTTGTTTATATTTCGGATTGTAACATCTATATTTGGCAGAACTCTTCAATTGTTTTAATTTTATATCTTGGGGTTATTTTATATTATATATTTATATGCTATACTATAATAACTATTATTTTCCTAAATATGACAGGAAAAGTAGACATGAAGGCAAAAATAATATGTAGGAAAGAGACTGAACTACATATGAATATTTAGACAACAAAGAAGTAGCCTCACATGTCTGGCCTCATAGACAGAATTTGTTTTTTGACTATCGATGATATGTGTTCGGACCAACTTAATTTATTGTTGATGCTTATACCTAGGTACACCTGGCTGTTCACTGCTCCCACCGCAATGCAATCGATGTGATATTGGAGTCTAGGATTGTTGATACCTATATGCAACAATAAACACTTACTAGGATTAAGAGGTATTCGCACCATTTTAACAGCTCATGTATATTCAATTATAACTTATTGTATTCACTAAGCGAATTACCAAAGACTTTGAAATCATCCGCGTAGAAAGCGTGCAATAATTTGATGTAATAAGGAAGGTCAGATGTGTATATTGAGTACAAGATAGGATCCAGTACCTATCCCTGAGGAACACCGGATATAACTGAGCGGGAAGCTGACAAAGTATTACTAACGCGCACTTGAAACATTCTGTTGGAGAGAAACCACGCCAACACGATCGAAAGCCTTGGAGAAGTCCAAATATGGAACATCAGTGGGAATACCATTGTCGATAGATATAGTCCATCTATTGAGATAGGCTAACAGATTGGATGTTGCAGATCTACCAGGCAAAAAACTATGCTGAGCCTTGGGAATTATGAAGAAGAAAATCGATGAGTGCCTTGACAATTATTCTTGCCATTAATTTAGCTCAAAGATAGACCAAACTTATAGGTCTATAGTTGTTCGGATCCAGCTTATCACCTTTCTTAAATATTGCTGTGGCAGTGCAAGTAACCATGCATCTGGAAGTTGGCTCAATATAAAAGATGCATTATATTTGCTATTGATTTTGAGAGAGCTGCGCCATATTATTTTATAACTTTACAAGTAATACAGTCACGTCCAAGGTAACTGTTAACTTTGAGGTTTTTTAAAAAATCCATAATTATATATATCAAAGATGATATTTTGGAGTGAATGGTAAAGAGTCAATAGATTCATGGACATAGACGGCTTGGAAGGTTTCAGCTAATAATTCGGTAGTATCAACAAAGATAGCACATAGCATACCATCTAACCTTTGCAATACTGGAATAGTTACAGTGGAGGATAGCTGATTGCGCGTATGTTTGAAAACAGCTTTAGTACCTCTTCGAGGCAATGAATTTTCGTAATCTCTTCTCTTACGGCAAATTTGTTCATGCAATCTATTAGAAAACTGACGGTGCTTGTTGAAATCATCTTCAAATAATGTTGCTTTATATTTTCGCCATAACTGGCATTTAATTTGAGTATTTGAGTTATTATATATTGCTTAGAAGCATTAGAAATTTTATTAAAAACTGTATATATAAACTGTAAATATAAATTATATAGCAAATGAATAATATTTTTCTTAGGAGTTTCTAGATCTGACTACATTCGTTTCTCGAATCCCCATCCTCGGGGAGTAATTAGACACTGCAAACAGATATTATTACAACAAGAATTAATCCGAGCGCTTAACTTTCTAAATTAATTATCAACTTTCCATATTTCTTACGGCTGCGATAATTAAACAATAATATACGTCGGATCCGCTCCGTATTTACTTTTTCCAGAATCAAGAATATTACTCGGTGGCGGCTGCCGGGAACGGGTTCGCCTCATCTCCTCACCCTCTCGAAAAACTTCCGAGCACTCGGCAACATCTTTTATGCCACAAGGTAATTTTACAAGTAATTAGAGGCAATTACGCGATGTCGTTATACCGCATCTCCCAGAAATATATCTTCCCGAGGTTCGAAAAGTTTCGGCGAGAGAGATGCCGCGGAAAAGAAAATATTATTTTCGAGTCTCAGGCGTCTCGGGGGCGTATGTTTAACTGCGGCCGAACCGGTTAGAGGTGTAGCTCGAGTACTAAAATTAAAATACATGCAAAATTTACTTAATAAATATCCAAAGGAAGAGGAATGAACGCTTGAAAAAGCTTCTAATTAGAGGGAAATACGCCAGATTGTTAATAAATGAGAATCATAATTTCGTGGTTCATTAATTTAAATACATAACTCAATAAAAATATGCCTTGTCTTGATCGTATGTCCTGTCTTACGAGAGTCTCGTAAGTTTGTAAGATGATTCTTACATGATTCTTGCGAAACTTGCATACTAAATGAGAAACATGGAATTTTAGGACGCATTTGGTAACAGTGTTGGTTACTTTCGGTCGACTACGGTACTGTATAGAACTCGCACGTAACTATCGATATGATCGATCGTCGACAGTAGTCTATTAGTAGACGTTATAAGTATAGAAACCGCCAGCGTTTGATAATAAATTATAAATAATAGACGAAGTAGGCAAAACAGAGTCGGAGTTTTTTCAGTCAAGTGGCAATGAATTTATAATTTGTTCAGTTCAACAGAACTGGATCTTGACTCAATAAACTTTGATTTTAAGAATAATTTTATATGTTGGACGTCTTTTAAATAAAGTACCGATTATATACCTACAATAGAAATGCAATGTTTATTTTTTTTTTCAATGTTCACGTAAGACTTCTTGCTGTAGAAATATTTCTTGTCTTGTCTCGCAATACTTTTTTTCCTCGTTCGAGCTGTTAAGTCTGGTTGACAGCTCGAATATAATAATAATAATAATAATAATAATACACATTTATTTACCAAAAAATTATAAAATCATGTTGTAGTAGGTACATACATATAATAATGTGAGTATTTACAATAATTGGTAAAAAGGAACCATAAATTCACCTAATGGTGCTCTTCCTATGGACCCTTAACTAAACTAAGTAAAACTAAAAAATAACAATTTTGGGCAAAGATAGCTAATATGTGAAGAGAAAAAAAAAAGAAAGACTGGAATTGATATAACTTTATTAAAAAATTCGCGATTAACGATGTAGACACGACGGAGAGGGCAATGAGGAAGAATAGGTGGCATGCTTACAGAATATATAAGGATAAAAAAAATAAAAAAAAAATAAAATAAAATACAACAGGCAGGCGGAAAATCACACATCCTAAGCAAGCGAAATCTGATTTTCTAAAAGCATTTTTTTTACATGAACACTGAAAGTCTGTCTGCTCATTTGTTTAATATTGTCATTAAGTTTATTCCATAAATGAATTGCATTGAATGAAAAAGACTTTTGAAAGGCTGCAGTTCTGTGCTGTGGAACCCTAAAGGTATAAAGATGCCGAGTGTTACGGTGGTGCGGAGCTAATACAAAATATTGTTTAATGTAATGAGGTTCACCGGTTTCAAAAATTTTGTATAGTAGATTATATGTATGAAGTAAGCGGCTATTTTTCATATTTAAAATGGAATGTTCATTTAGATGTGGTGTAATATGGTGTCGGAATGGAATATTGTAGGAAAACCGCATACAGGCATTCTGCACTTTCTGAATGAGACGCGAAGATTTTGAGTTGATGTAGTTGTTATATACCACGTCTCCATAAAATAAAATTGATAATACCAAACTTTGGCATAGATTATATTTAGTATCCGGTGACATACAATGTTTATAACTGTATAAAACTTTGAGACGACCAAAAGCAATTTTTATTTTATTTGCTATGTGAGCCTGAAACGTTAAACCCGAATCAATCGTGACACCCAAATTTTTTACCTCGTTAACTATAGGAATTATTTCATCATTTATACTAATCGAAAAATTTTGTAGTTTGTACCTATTTTTTTTTGTACCAACAAGGAGTGCAAAAGACTTTGAAGCATTTATTTTTAAACCATGATCTAGAGAATATTTATATAAACTTTGTAAATCTGAAATAATATTTTGTTTAGCAGCGTCTAAATTATTTGGAGGAACCGCTATAGATAACTGAGAGTCATCAGCATACTGTTGTAAGTTAGAAAATTCAATAGCTGTACTCATATCTGCAACATAAATAGAGAATAGTAAGGGTCCAAGAATGGAGCCTTGGGGAACACCATTATTTATTGGAATATACTGTGTTGTCTGAATAACATTATCATTTGACAAACGTACTTGTTGAACTCGGTGGCTTAAATAGGATTTGAAGAAATTAATGGCCTTTGTGGAAAACCCATAGTAATGTAACTTTGATAATAACAATGAATGGTTTAATGTATCAAAGGCCTTGCTAAAATCTAGAAATGCTAGGCATGTGCATTTATTATCGTCTATATGAGAGCAAACAGTTTCGGTAAGATTAATAAGTGACGTAGAGGTACTATGATTTTTGCGGAATCCGGATTGAGTAGAAGGCATCATTTTATTGTGGCATAAATAACCATATGTTTGATCATATATATGTCTTTCAAGGATTTTAGATATTGTAGGTAATATACTGATGGGTCGAAGATCATTTAAATTTTTTGGATTAGACGTTTTTGTAAGTGGCTTCACGATCGCCATTTTCCATAACTCTGGAAAAATACCTTCTATGAGACATGTGTTTAAAATATTTACTAAAGGATGAAGACAGAAAGGTAAACATAATTTTAAATCTATGACAGAGATATTGTCTGATCCCATGCTACTAGTTTTTATTTTGTTAATAATGTTACAAATATCCATTGGATTCATAAGTTTAATATCAAAAAGCTCAGTCATCTTGTGGTGTAAATTGGTATTATAATAATGTAGTTTTTCATTTGATATTATATTATGAGTTTGTGTGGATGAAACAAAGTAATTATTTATTTTAATGGGATCAGCTAAATGATCAGGAATTTCAAAATTTGGGGCTCTAGTTAGATTAAGCTTTTTCATAATTTTCCAGAATGACGATCCACTTGTTTTATTACTGGAGAGTGATTTGAAAAAGGCAGATTTTTCTCTGTTTATTGCATGATTTGTATAATTTTTAAGCTGCTTGTAATAGTCAAAATGCTGAGGCGTTCTACTTTTAATATATTTAGCGTGGGCTTTATCTCTTAGTTTCATTAAAATTCTAATATTATCGGTTATCCATGGAGTATACGGTCTCTCAGTAATTATTTTCTGTCTAAGGGGTGCATGTTTGTTTAATAAATATATAATATTATTATTAAATAATTCAATTTTATCATTTATATGTGGTGTACGATATATAATGTCCCAATTTAACATAATAGCGTCGCGTTCAAAATTTTCATTATTAATACTACGGTAATCCCTGTATTGCACGAACTTCAACGAATTCCTAGGTTTAGAATTACTAAGTACAAAGTAAATTAAATTGTGTTCTGTGATTTTGTTGGATATAGGGATAGACTCCGAAGCAAGAAAATCGGTACTTTGGTTTGTAATTATGACATCAATAAGGGAAGAATTACCTGTGTTTAAGTTAATATGGGTTGGTTTATCAATAACTTGTTTTAAACCAAAAGATTCAAGTAAAAAGTTAAAATTATTTTTAGTTATATCTTGCTTTGACAAATCTATATTAATATCGCCCAAAAGTATTATATTATCATAATCGGAGACAGAAGCCGTTAAGAGATCTTCAAATTGACTAAAAAATTCAGTTTTATCTGATTTTGGTTGACGATATAGAGAGCCTATTAATGTTTTCTTTTTGTTTATTACCATATTAATGAATATACTTTCAAAATTACTAATGTCAACATCAAATTTCACTTGTGAAAATTTAAATTTATTTTTAATATAAATTCCTACCCCACCTCCACGACCATACTGTCTATCTTGTCTAATAAATTTATAACCTGGTAATCTAAATGAAGTTCCAGGATTATCTGGACATAACCACGTTTCTGATACTGCAACCAAATCAAAATCATAATCATTCACATATACTGCGAATTCATCAAATCCAGTATTAAGTGATCTAGTATTTAAATGTGCTATTGCTAAATTGTTTTTAGAAAGATTTTTTAATTTGTCTATATCGCTTACAGCAGAATGAGCGTTCCGCGATGCCTGTGGATCTAAAGTTTGCATTTGAGTACTCGGCTCATGCCCCCACTAAACTCTCTCTCTTGTGTGACCAAAACAAGACCATGAAAAAGCAAGTCAATATTGTCAACACTAATCATTTGAAAGAGGCGGTTATGGAATTCATTTACACTTGCTACTGGTATTCTGATCAACATTTTGAGAAATCTCCAAAAGAAAAATTGCATGGCGTTAGGTATGGAAAACGCGATGACCAAGCAAATAGGCCGCCTCTGGCAAGTCAATATCCTTGGAAGGATTATTATATCACGTACAATTAATGAGGAATGGGGACCTTGTTATAAAGACCTACAGACAGACGGCAGATAAGATAGTGATATCTCAAATCTTAACTAATACTTCATTTAGATCCAGTTGGACTTCTTTGATTAAGTTGATAAAATCTTGCCTAATCCGGAAAGATACAAAGGACATAGATACCTTCAGGAGGACGTCAATAACTTAGCTCGGCAACAGTGGAACATATATAACTGTGAAAAGGATGACGATTAGACCTTCTTCATTTTCATCTTCTTTAATTCATCCTTGTTCCCAGCTCTAGCAAACGCCTACATAGAAATCTTCGAGACCATGCCTTGGAGTCAGCAATTCTAAAACCAAAGTGTTAATTGAAATATGTTGACAATGCATTTATTATATCAGGACATCATGGATATAATGATATAGAACGATGGCTGTAACATTAATGGAATACATCTAAACATCAACTTCACAATCTAGTTGGAAAAACATGGGTTCTTTCCGTTGTTAGTTGTGTATGTGAAGGAAAACTCAGATGATACATTAGAATACAGTGTTCATTGTATATAGCCCACACTAACAGATATGATAATTTCATTGTTGCCTCCCTTATCATCCGCTATAGAAATTAAGTGTCAACACCTTAGTGTATCGACCAGCATTCATGAAAGAAGAACATCTACGATAAGCAAATGAGGAAAATGATATACTAATAGAAATATTAAATTGACAACTAGGATCAATGAAAAAGAATAATATCTGACAACAACTTATCTACCCTTGATAGAAGGGTGCACTAACAAGATAGGTACCATCTTATAGCACCACAAGGAAGATACGGACAGCCTTTTTGAAGACCAACTGCAAACTTCTTCGGAAGAAGTTGCATTAGTGATCAGATCAGCCACTGGTTGCTTTGTATTTTTAAAATAGAAGACAAAAGAACATTAATAATTAACAAACATAGATGCAATGTATGTATTACTTTGGGGTTACAGTTTCATTCTGAAGGGGTAGGTATCTTCTGCCGATCGTTAACTGGCTGCCATCAATTTCCTTCATAATTTTTTCTTATTAGACCACAAATATTTCAGAATAATTCATCAAGTCAGAAAAAGAAACAAATAGGTCAGTTGCAATTAAAGGTGATACACTTTAAAGTATTTTACAAAAATGCAAGCCAATATTGAACGTTGACATAATCATAACTTTAACTCGTATACATAATAATGTTAGGTCATATTCTTGATAATATCCATTCCCTGAATTCCTAGTATGTATAATTATTATTGCTTATTATGTTGGCTATATTTTTTTCTAAAATTTTTGTTAAATTTTCTCAATAATATAATAATCGACTAAAACGATCTCCCAAATTTGATTTGGATGAATGATTGTTTAATTTATTGAAAGCATTTTGAACACATTGTTATTTGATAGTAGTTGATAATCATACTGCATTAGATATTTTCCTTCGTAATGTGTTTGATAAAAAGTACAGCAAGTTCTCCTGATATCCATAAATGTTTGGTATAACTGATAAATGTGACACGAAGACAAAGTAATTTTCAGAAAACCATTTTCCGACTATTAAACGCAATCTAAAATAAAATTTATCGGTTCCAATTATAATTTTTGGCTCTGAGAAGCGCGTCTGTGTATAGTATGTCATTAAATAATACGTCCGAAAGAAAATGTAATGAAACCACAACATCATAACATAATTTGAATCTACTTTATGGCACATTTGCGTCTAAAAATTTGAAAGCGTCCCGGCTTGTGCAGAAACGATAAAGTATTTTGGAAACAAATTTCTTGACATGGCAATGTTCTTCGGGGCCATGGCTGAACTGATCTCGGCTGCAGCCTGTTGGAATGCAGCCAATACGAGCGTCGGCCCAATGCTGCTACTTTGTGTAACAGTGAATGGTGAGATAATGCTTCACGCTGTTTAACCCGAGACGCATTATTTTTTTGGTTAGGGCGCGCTCCTTGACTCTGCAGCAAACAGGATTTAAATGATAAACATCCTCTACGGGATGGACCAAATTCGAACTTAAAATCTAACAAATCTATAACATTTATTTGATTATACCCAGTATCGTCATTTTCATATGACATATTAAGTTAATATAAAATTTTCTGTGTCTATTCAAATTGAAACTTTATTGTCCAACATAAAATTCCATTTACAGGACAAAAATTATAATAAATATTATAGAAAGGAACAATAAAACGCGAGTAAATACGTACAACAGTAATAAATCTGATGCACTCGCGGGCACGACGAATTGAGGACTGCTGTACCCGCCACAATAACCCAGCATTGTTCCTTATCACAATGAAACTGTTCCTCTGCAGAAGTTCCTTCCTAGTGTCGACCGGAGTGGAATACACCAATTGTTTGAGGTGTTCCCACAGGTAAAAATCCAACGGCTTTATGTCGGAAGATCGCGGAGGCCAGGCAATAGGTCCTCCTCTACCTATTTAACGATTTGGACAGAGGTTATTCAGATGTTTGCGCACACCAATGCTGAAACACCGTGCATGAAGTACAGGTTTCAAGGGGTAAGTGCTCTATTAAATCTTCAAAAGCATTTTGAAGGAACTCCAAATAAAGTTGTCCATTCAATCGTTCTGGCAATATAAATGGTCTATTAAAAAAATTGCCAATCATTCCTGCCCAAATATTAATTGATTGGAACTGATGTTGATGGAAACAATAGTGGCATGAGGAGTTTTATTAGGCCATACATGTGTGTTGTGTAAATTGGTGATACCATTTCTGATAAACTTTGCTTCATCCGGAAAAGAATAGTGCTAATGAAGTTGACATTATTTAGTTGCTGATCCAATAGCCAATTTGCAAATTGCATTCTACGAGGAAAGTGTTCAGGAATCAGTTCATGTATTGCAAATGGTATGGATATAACAGCGGTTCTTGAAGAACTTCATGTACTATTGTTTTTGTATTAAATTGTGCTGATAATTTTCGAGTGCTCGTTGATGGAGTGCTTAATGCATTACATATATAGTGAATTCGATTAAGACATGATATTTTTTTACAATATATACTTCTTTTTAATTATTTTCAATTAGTTTAATATTTCTAAAATAAAGCAGTATCGATGCTAATAATTAAAGGAATGTACTCGTTTAATTAATAAATCATATTTTAAATTAAATTTATTACTACTGATTTTTATATCATTTAATTTTGCTGATACTTTTTAATACTCCCTCACAGTAGACTATGAAATTGACATTTTTAAATGAATGAAGATATTAACTTTGTTCGTAAACCATGCACTGCTGCACTAGTGTAATAATAAGTTGTTCGTTTATTGCAGTGTAGCCAAGTGCAAGTATAATTCCAGTGTAGTGCAATAGTGCAGACACTACTACACTGGCTAACATAGTATATTTGTGACGCAAAAACTGAAATTTTTATCATAAAAGTCACTTTTTGGTAGATATTTTTAAACATCATAAGCTCAAAAGTACCTAATGGGCTTTCCGTTTTGCTGCAGAAATGATTAATTCCGAAATATGCAAAGACAGTATATCGGACAACATTGTCTGGAATTGCAGGGATACAAATTTGTTTTTGGTGGTAATTATCGATGATATAAATAAATTATTATGTATTTCTTTATTCGGTATAGATGATCCTGAAAAAGAGATTTTCGTGCCCCAGTCAGAAATTGACACTTTATTAAGAAAAATAAAGCAGAATTGGAAATTAGGTTATGCTAGTTTATCTAAGTTGAATTTACGAACAGCCCAATAATTTTTTTAGCTGAAGGTGGTAAAATGATTATTCGAGTGCAACACTGAATTCCACTACACTACACTACACGCTGTGTAGGGTTTACGAACAAAGCTGTAATTTCACACAACTTGAAACAATGGTTGTTACACATTGCAAGCTTTATTAAGTGTGTATAAATGTGATAGAGGAACTCTCGACGGAAGTATTAAGTGTATCCTTTAGACTGACTAGAGGTTTCATCAAAGGGCTAAAAACGCTCCATAAGAACCGTAAAATCCCCACGAAGCAAAATCGAAAACTACAATTACTTCCCGGTTTGCAGAGTCGAGGACACCAGCGAGTGATCTAGACTAATGCTGTCTAATTGACAGGTTGTGTTCGATCGCTCTGTTACACGGATATAGGTAATTAATGTCAGGACCCGTGTTCCACGGACGACATCGCCCTCCTCGGCATTAGAGTCGCCTTCGTGTTGCATTACACGTGTTCGAGGCCTGGAATCTGCACTTGCACTAGCCTGTTAGCATGTCTTGGCCGAATGGATGTTTGCCGATACGGTTTACACTCACTGATATTAGTTAATAAGACTTCTGCGGCCCTGATTGAATTCGACCGTACATTAAAATCAAACAATGTCCGTGAGTCTAAAATAATTCAAGTTAACTTGACAATGTTACTAAAATTTCCATCGAGTAAAGTCAGGTATGATTTGATATTAATATCTAGGTCTGATAAAATTACTTCACAGACAAGCTAGTAATTGATAATCATTAAAATTAAATGATATTTAATTATACAGGATTAACTACCACTAGACAATTAGACAACAAAAAAAATATTTTGGATTCTAGCTCGATATTTAAAAAATGGGACAAAACACTTTTCTCTTCCGGAAAATTAGTGCTTATGAGAAGCATCGTCTGAGATAGCTTAGATCTATCAACACTCATGTAGTGTTTTTTTACAGCGCTTCCAAACGTAGAAAAAATAAAAATGAAATTTTTTATTAATAGTAGGTAATACCTAAGCACCTGATAGATAACAGTTTTTCTAAACTATCCAAACTACATTTTCACTAATTACAGGCCCGTCGAAATTACCCACTAACAACAAAACACATTTCACATACAGTTAAATAAAATGTCCATATATTCTAAAAAAATGAAAATCGAACGAAAAGAATACTAACTGATAATAGAAAACTTTGAATGCACCCGCGGTGGGCTTGCCCGATAATCTAGAAAGACAAACCAGTGGAGTACATTTTGTCAAAAGTCATAGGTCTACGCCCTTGGAAGATCTAAAATGCAATCGATTATACCAAATTATTACCTGTGGATTATAAATGTTTTAATTCAATTTTAAACGATTTTCAATGAAAAATTGTGAAATTATCACAAGAGCTTAAAATATTTTCGGAAATTATTAGTGACCGAAAAAAAAATTCCAGGAATAATTTACGCTCGTGTGGTATTCGGAAAGAAAATTTCACACCCCAAGTATAAATCAAACCTGATATTTTAAATTAATTTGACTTTCTCAATTGTCAAATAATTTCCACTTAATTATCGCCTCTGGTTGCCATGGCAATAGCAAAATAAAGGCATCTTATTGGTTTTAAATTAGAGGTGTGAAATTTTCAATAAAAGACACATTTTAATTTTTTTTTGACAGCCTATATTTCGAAAGCATTTGCGGACCTAGATTTATAAGAATTATTTAATATTTTTTTATATAGAATCTGCCCTAGAATTCTCTGAACAACATTTTGCAACACCCTACAGGGGTATAATGCATTATATCGTACTCAAACAATGTCTGTAAATAAATTTTAAAAAATAATTAGATCATTCGTCAGTAATTTCATCTATGGCGTACTGAGATCTATTTGATATATAGTGGCTTTCCGAGTTGTTATCCGTGACCTAGGTAACTGGTCATTGCTAGTAAAAATTAAAAGCACATTCGTAGTTTTAGCTAGAGTTCTTCGAGTTGCCTTTGTTGTTCTCGGGCTAAGTTCTGTAAGAGCGGACCAGCTATCAGTATCTTTGGGCACACCCATATATTGATTGGGGCTGCTGGTATTGCGAGTGCTACGGTCGTAATCGTTCCTCAGATAATAGTGATCTTCCGAGATGTCCGATAACCGTTTCTGTAACTGGTCGCATCCCAAGCTTTCAAATGTTTTACCGTTCTTCATTGTCAATATTTTTAGTGGTGACTCCGCGAAAGCTTCGCAGCGACTGAGGACCTCAATCGCGGTAACTAGTGCAGATATTAGATAGATGCTAGATAGTTACTAGTACAGATATTTTACTGGGGAGGATCAATTTCTACTAGGCTATAAGATATGTATTGCCTTCAGTGCAGAAACTTTGAAACATTTTAAGAGTACCTACTTACTCTTAAAATGAATGTACAGACTGAAATTACTTTGATCTTAAAACATACACATTTCTTTGGAAAATATATTACTGACAAAGAAAGGTAAACACAATTAAATATCATTTTATTTCTCTCGGTGAAAGTAAAAAATTGTTACATTTTCTGGTTTATCTGTTAAGTTTTTTTAGGGTAGATACTTCGATAACGTAGTATTCTGTGAAGCTGGTTGCAAACGACTTTTACAGCTGATTATGCCTAGTGCACGTAAATTTGGATAGATTTCCCAGCATGGGGGTGAAAGAAATTTCTAGAGGGACTAACAGATCCTTACGTACCATAGTATGGTGGTACCAGACGACTCAGAAAAGCGGTGAACACAGAGCGATAGGCACCGGTCATCGTCAGTATGTGTGTTGCCGAATACGAAGTTTTGGTCTCTCGTTTTATCGCCCACATTTAGCACTGCCTCTCACTCGTCAACATCGAATTAACCGCTTACAATGGTATAGAGAGAGGATCCAGTGGGACCTAGAATGGAATCAGGTAATCTTTAGTGACGTATCCCGTTTCTGCCTAAGCATGCACGATGGTTGTGCAAAGGCGACGTGGTGCGATCCACAATTCGACAGTTCATCATACAGTAGGCGTAATGGTATGAGGTGCTATGTCGTATGGAGAAGCAACATGACAGTCCAGCTCTACATCCAGGAAGTGGCGGAGTCATATGTCATTCTATATCTTCTTCACACTCTGTGGTTCCTGTACGATGGCCGATGCCTCTCGCTCTATGACCACGGTCTTCCTGAGTCCACGCTTGATAACACCGGACTATGGTACGTAAGGATCTGGTAATCCTTCTAGAGTTTTCTACCACCGACAAACCTGCTTTGCGTAACTCAACAATCCGTTGCCTCTTAAAGTCACTAAGTTGGGAAATCTGCCCAAATCTACGTATTCTAGACGTAATCAGCTGTGTAACGCAAATGTGAGCAGAAATTTTGAAAACAGACTGGTTTGTTATCAAAGTACGACGTATGCAAACTCCAAATAAACTTCACCGAAAGCTAAAAATTATCAAAATAGAATATTCAATGGGTGTCTATCTTTCTTTGTCATATAGTACACAATTACCAGCTTTCTTAATCCATTAAGAGATGTAACATGACCACAAATCACGCGAATGTTACATAAATTCATGTAAACACACATCTCTCCCTGTTTTCTAGAAGGCAGGGGAGTTATTCAGGTCCACAGTGAATGTGATACACAAAATAAGCAATAAATCCCGGCACTAAATTTTAAAAATTGATATGTTGACTTGAAAATCAAAAGCGGCAAACGTAATAAATCTGTTACATTGAAGATGGAAACGTAACCCGAAAAGATAACGCGTATAGGGTCACCTGGGTCTTCGTCGATATCTTTCTTAACCTGAGCTCATATATCATGCATGCTCCCCAGCGAGCACATGTGTTATCTCGGTGATATGTCGTCCCATATGGTTGGTTTATTTGGTTTTTATACACCACCGTGGTCCCACGGGTAGGCAGCTTATATACCTTCAGCCTTCTCCGCGCGAATTTACCTATTCATAGAATCAGAGATGTAATCTTACACGTTTATTCCCCAGCGGTGTGCAGTTTTATACTTTATTCGGATAAAAACGTACCTCATATAGACTTCGGACTTTTCGAATAGGATATACGTTCACCCTTTAACATACAGAGTGAACCTTGCATATGTATACGTAGTGCACCTTTAGTGAAGGACAGTCTTTACGTGTTCTCTAGAATACTTATCTAAAATAATTCTTCATTAGTCAAATAAATAGTTGAATTACATATAATTCGTTTCATAAACTGCATTCACTTCACTGAAAAAATGTAAATTTACCATGATTTTAATTGGCTTTTTTATGATAATACAGGTAAGCATTACATGTATTATCATTATATATGACAAATAATTTTATAAAAATAATATGTTATTATATGCTTGTTATATGACCTTACGACATGCTATTTTAAAATCTTAGTGTAAGTGACCTTTGAAATTTACCTTAAGTGAACACCTGTTATGCTATGGCAACAGAGTGACAGGAAGAAAACAAACGGCCAACATTAATTTGCCAAAAGAAAAATGACCGAATATCGTTATTTATTATGTTGTTGCATTTATTATGGATAATTATGAGACTACGAAAATATTAGTTTCCACGGGAATGAAAATAAAATTAGTACTTAAAATTAATATCGTTATTTATTATGTTGTTGCATTTATTATGGATAATTATGAGACTACGAAAATATTAGTTTCCACGGGAATGAAAATAAAATTAGTACTTAAAATTGAAATAAATAAACATGACATTTTAATAGGAAGCTTTTTGACAACCGCTAATTTCTCTGAACAGATAATTTATTTGGAATAATTTAGAAATTTACTGTTAAACAATGCAATTTACACTTTGTCAAAGTTATGACTGACCAAAATTAATTTTTCATTTGTTTAGAATTTTCCTCATTATGCTATACACATAACGAAGAAAACTAATTTTACACTCGAAATAGTGAATGTTCGATCAAAATGTTTCCATCATAATATGTCGTATGTCTTCTGCCATTCAATGTATTAGATGACTCTCCAATGTGTACGACATTCTGCTCTACAACATTAACCGCTGAGATTTCTCCGATACTAAAACTAGTGTCTGTGTAAACTTTCTGGATTTGTTCGGCAGCGATTCAGTTGAGAGCACTAATTGATGGGTGGACTGAAGGAGACAAGCCTCTAATAGAAATGTCAACAAGCTGCACCGTGTTCGCTACTTCCGCATTAATTTTAATTCTTAACCTTTGACTTATCAAGGGGACGTCTCTGTTTCAAACCAGTATAATAGAATTGTTCACCACGATACATACAGAGTGGAGTTAAATTACAACTCTTTTGATATTTACACACCAATATTTTTGAAAATAGTATGCCTATCTAGTAAACAGAAGCAGGTCGGTTCCCATAATCATAAAGAAAGATTTATGGACTTACAAAAAAACTGCGTAATTTTGACGATTGACGGTGTTAAAGTTGAACTTTTAAAGTTGTTTCTTGTTGATGATCAAATTATTAGGGGTACTATTGTAAACGAAGCCTAAAAACAAACGTAGACACTGGGGAGAAGGGAGTACATTACATCTCTCATTTTTCTGGCGTATGGCCATAGACAAATTCTTTCAATATTGTAGTGTAAAATTTAATTTAGATATTTTATTACTACTCTTTTAAAGAAGTTTAGTTTACTATTCATTTCCAAAAAAAAAAATCGCTCCAAGGATCAATGTGTTATCAATTTTACACAATAAATGTTTCTTTACCTATGCAATTTCGTTCTTTAAGAAAAATGAACATATAAACAGATTAGTTAATTACATGTATACTCTACAATTTAATTTAACATAGTAACACTAACATTTTAATTCATTAAATCCATATTTTAATTTGTTAATTTTACATATCCACCTTTGCCTAAGAAATGCATTAACGGGCATTTCTAATTACCAAAACTTTAATATTTTTAAAAACATGTAGTTTTTGTCAAAACTATTCAGTCGCATTTATAAGACGCTTTTTTCTGTTCATTAATATTAAAAATTGTCTTACATAAGTCCATAAACTGAACTGAAATACAATAGACTAAAATTGGGGGAGTTTGGTGGCCACTGAATAGTTACTACGTATTTTTCCATCTATCAATTTGGAAAAATATATTTTAACTAAAACGTATCTAAAATTATGTAAAATAGTTTTTAGTCTTCTGAGTCCAAATATACAAATGATGTTGAAAAAATTTTGGAAATAACATTAGATTTTCTCTAGATTGTAAAAGGTCTTTTATGCGTTATCAAAACAGGTTGATATGTACCTATATCAACTATTATAAGGGTGTTTAACTAATCTGTTTCTTAAGGGCGCCGTCACTGTGTGTTAGCAGATAGTCTACAACGCAGTAAGATTTTGAGCCGTTGACAGACTATTTATAGCTCAAAAAATACCAATAACTGTATATTACATAGATAATTTCAAGTTTACCTTTTTCTTCTACAAAAAAGTTAATACTATTTGTGACTGCAGCAAAATACACATAAAGGATGAACTTAGGAAAGGTTTGTATTCATGTTTCTTAGTTTGTCTTTTAAATGTGAAAAACTGATAGTTGAAGTTTATGTAAAAATTCCATAAAAAGAGCCACTTTCAATAAATATTTTAAGTATAAAATCGTTACATTTTGGCAATGTAAATACTAACACTATCTAAGTTGAACTTTCTAGTATCCAACAATGTATAATTTTTTTGGTAACTTTAACAGAATTTAAAGTTCCTAACTTTAAAATTACATCGACATTCTAATATTTTGGGCCACAGATATGACCACCTTAAATACTGTTTAAATTTTTCTTAGTAATCGAAAGTAGTAAAAAACATGCATACAAATGATAACGCTGACCAGTCCTATGTTCAGAAACACTTTGTATAAAATCAGTTATCCGATATTATATCATTATTTAAATTATTTTATTATTATTATCATTATTTAAATTATTAACACATATTTCCTTGGGTGTTTCTGGACAATTTGAAATTTAAAAATTGCAACTCAATTTTCTGCGGCTATTTCTAAAGTTGCACGCCTTTAAGAAATTAAAGTTATCTCGAAAAATAAGAATTTTACATAAAATTATCAAGCGTAATAAAATAATTCAAATATAACATTACGTTACTGAGAGATATTGAATAAAATGTTGATAATAAAAAAGATATAGGGTGTCAAAGTTGGGATTTAAAAAATGATTTCTTGTAATAATTATACTGTATTTAACAAATTTGGGAATAGATGTTTTTGAATATGAGAAATCATAATCATATCCGTCATATTTGTGACGTAAATGTGAGCGTAACATAACATAAAAAGAAATAAATTGGCTTATATCGTAATATTTTGAAGTAAAAAGTCTAGTATGTCTCCATGGGCCATTACGTACGGACCACTCTGTATAGGTAAGTATAGTTATATCATCATATTTTGTCGTCAAAAATATGTAGTTAATATGATGACCTGCCTTTTTGTTACACCATGTATATGCAAATGCAAATATTTTCTGTTTTAAGAAACACTTTTCATAAGTTATTTCCTGTATATAATATCAACTAATCAACATATTTACTTATTATTCTTTAAAAAATATGCCTGAATATTATTTTATTAGCAAAATGATGTTTGTGAGTACTGGATTTTTATTTAATTTCAGATGGAGAATATAATATTTTGAGAGTAAGTTTAGAAAAACAGACTGATTTAATTATAACATGCTGCTTAAAGTTGTTCCTTCGGAACTGTTTGTTAAGAGCGGGAAAGTTGAAGAAACTGAAATCTCTTTGTGGAACATCGGTGTTTTCTAACTAAATACTCAACACGAATGCACAATATTATTAAATTAAGAAGATCCGACATTCATTCTGCTGGAGCGAAATCGGAAAACGGACAGAGGCGTATCATCTGTTTTCTAAGAGTAATTAAATTATTTTATGATAATATCTCGTTCGATTATTATTATTTCTCGCTCGAATATCATTGGAATTTCTCGGTCTTGGTTAGTAAATAACTTCAAGAAAACGGTAGGTGTAACTACATCTATCAATTTTTAAATTTAAAATTGTGAAATAATTTTGAATTTATTTACGTACCTGTTTAGATGGGTGCTACAATTAATCTTTCCTTTGAAGCTAAACATATTTAAAAGCATTTCGAGAAACAATTTAGAATCCAGCGTTAAATATTAACATTAATTTTATTAAACTTAGAAGCTAGCATTTTTTTTTAATTGTTGTTGGTAACCATATTTGCTACTTTTGTTGGTATTCAAAGTCAGCCTTCTCATAACCAAAAAGTCTTATAACTCAAAACATACAACAAAACCATTTTTAAAATAATATTTAAATGTGGAGCTTGGCATTGGTTTATATTTCTGAGTGAATGCCCTGAACATCAGATAAACTATTTAAAATTTATTAACATGAAATTGTGTCTAACCATGCAGATACGAATATGTACGTAAAAGGAACTTGTGGTATTATAAAACAGAGGTAACAGAAATGTAATTCCTAATTTCTTTCCTTAAAGAAACCTAATGTGTGGAAGGTTGTATTAAAGCTATGTGTGCAAGTGAACCGCCAGGTTCAGCATGTGGCCGCAAGATGTAGTTACATGTTGCATCACGTCTACTCAGGTTCGCTTCTGTCGGATAAATCGTCGGTTGCCTCGTCTCCTATGGCATGCTGAGGACTGAGGAGAGCTAACAAGCTTAGAAGCGGTATATGTCTGGTGTGCCGCTAATGAATGAGTCTTTCTTTCCTTATATAACTAATTAGATAAGATATAATATATAAGGTGGACAGAGTAGAAACGAATACAACACAGCAAGAATACTGAAATACTAATTATGTACCTACCTACCTCAGTTTTTTTTTTTTAATGCACTGTTATTACATATTTTTTTAATTAATTTTATTTCAATTGTTTGCAGTAATTCTTTCACTTAAAATTTCAATTAAAGGTAACATATCATGGATAACATGGAGGTCCAGGGTGTCCACGGCGTATTGCAGCAGTGTGGTGTTTCATAATATATGAACGTTCATACAGCGTGTCCAAGCATTAATACCAGGGGATTTTACGAGGAGGACGGGCGCCATGGCCGCCACGATCTTCTGACTTATTTTTGTGGAGATATTTAAAAAATGAAGTATATTGGACCGAAGTGGACACTATTGGTGATTTATGCAAACATACATAGCTGCTGCCAATAACTTACAAGTGCAAAACGAACAAGTAGTAGAAACATTTGTGTTAGTTTGTAGATACTGGGTAAGATGGGCCCAAAATTTTGTTGTAACATCAGGTGTGTCAAACAATTTTGCAAATTAATACCACACGTCAATTCTATTAATAATTAATAACAATAGCGACAAAAGCAGTTGAATTTGCTGCATTAAAGCAGGTGTAAAATGTTATTTATTTCTTTCCTTGGGAATTCCTTTCAAATTTTTGTCCAGTCGCCGATTATACGTCTTTTCAGATTTTACAGTGGGCCAGTTTCCAGTGCCGTGCAGAAGTCTATTGTTAAATCATTTTTGAACTGCTCTTTTAGATTTTTATTTTATAAAATTGTATTTGTAAGAGCCCGCTGTACATTCCAAACAAAACTTAAATAAGTTCTGAATCAGCCTGCATATAGTATAGCTTTCTTTCAATGTATTTATATCATCATCACCAATCCAACTCGCAACTACCGCATTTGCTTCTTGGGGAAAACCATTATCAAAGTCCTTCACCTACAGCTTCCTAAAAAGAGCACATGTGACATTTCGGCGGAAGAGGGTGGCTGACTCACCCGAAGGGTGTCCTCAGCCGGCCACACGGCGGGAAACGGTCACATTGTCCGCATGATTCACCCAGGATGTGCGCACATAATGCAACGTGGATGCACCTATACAGCCTCGATCCGAAGACAGATCGCCGTTTTGTTCCGACTCTGCGAAGGCTGCCATTACGGTATGATGACTATCGTCACGGTACCTTGGCTTCCTCGGACGAATGACACTGGCTCGACCCTCCTGCGGCCACCCTTTGCTGCTCCTATATACGCCGAAACAAACAACTCCACGAATGGCTTATTCCCAGCACGTAAAATATTACTCCATTTTTTATGCTTCGCAGGAAGCCACTTGATTTGATCTATTGTCTATTAATTATTATTTCGCCCAATATTTGGTTTTCCTGTATTTGTTTTAAGTAGCTCCAATTTCAGTTTTCTCAAGTGATATCTGCAGAAGGTGATTCACAATTTACCTACAAAATTTTTTAAATGTACAGGGGACTCTTATATATAAAATTTTGTAAAAAAAAATAAATAGGCCGGTTCAAAAATGAGTTAAAAATGCACTTCTGCACGGCGCTGGTCCACTGTCAAAAAATAGATTACATTTTATAACACCAATTTTACATAGCAAATTCAATTGCTTTTGCCGCTATTGTTATTAATTATTAATAGAATAAATTTGTGATTTCAATTAAAAAAATTGTTTGACATACGAGGTGTGGCAATTAAATTCCGGGAATTTAGTTATAACTTGGAAATTTTTCAACACTGCAATATTCAATAATAAATAACTAAATAAAAATTAAAATATAAAAATTCACTTAAAGTCCTACATCTGTCCTCTGTCTGTTCTTTAATACAAAATTATTTAGTCATGTATCTAGTTATGTATTTTTGAAAATTTTAAAATTTTGTCAAATGCATAGTTTTTCATATTGAAGAGAAATATAACATTAATTTTACAGCTAAAATGTATTATTAGTTTAGCACAGTATGATTCTATGGAGCAATTGGACTTACTCTGCATTTAGTCTAGAGTAGAGTTCACTGCACAGAACAGAAGAAACGCTGAGCGGTGCAGCTCATTATTATAAAATAACCGGCACGCGGTTATTGATTTAAACAATCGGTTATAAGGTTAAACCGAACCCAAAAAACTACCGGTTATTAACCGGTTAACCGACGCACAATAATCGGTAATTCATTTGACCGGTTATTTTTACCCATTTCTAGACCTTCCTTTTAGTTGCAGTCCAAGGTTGAAGTCGTTAGCACGTTTAGTTTATGTTTTATGTGTATTTTTGGAAGTAACTTTTTTAGTGACGTCGTGAAAATGAGTGACTCAAATTACAAGCAACGTATTGTGATTCTATTTTTAGTGAAATCTGTTGATAAAACCTCGGAATTCCTTCGAAAATTTCAGGTGGTGTATGGAGACGAATGCATGTCGAAAACATACGTGTTTGAATGGACAAAACGGTTCAAGGAGGGGCGTGAATCGGTAGAAGACGATTCACGTGAATGAGTTCCCGTCACCTCTCGTACTGTGGCGAATGTTGACCGTTTGCGTGCACTGATCGCGTCTGACCGGCCCCTAAGCATTTGTGCGTTGTCTGACGAGTTAAACGTCAACAAAGAAACCGTTCGCAAGGTGTTATACGAAAATTTGAATATGCGAAAGATTTGCACAAAGATGGGGCCAAAAGTTCTCACCCGTGAATAGAAAGACATGCGAGGATTTGTTGTTCCGCATTCGGAGCGACGGTAGAGACTGGATGAATCGGGTAGTCACTGGAGATGAGACCTGGATATTTGAGTATGACCCCGAGACCTGTAAACAAAGTCAATAATGGGTGGAAAAGGGTGGAGAGCGGCCAACGAAAGCGAGAATGTCCAAGTCACGGCTGAAGGCAATGTTGATGGTTTTTTTTATATTCACGGCATCATCGGACAGTTCTATGTTGGTGTCCTGGAACGCCTTCGGGCCCGCAATTTCCGTGTGCGACCCGAACTCGCCGAGAACGGTTGGATCATACATCACGACAAAGCGCCAGTCCATTCCTCGTTCATTGTGCAAGAGTTTTTGGCCAAAAAAGGCATTGCAACTTTGACGCCTATAGCCCTGATATTGCCCCTTACGATTGTTTTTAATTCCCAAGATGAAGTCGCACCTCAAGGGAACTCATCATGGCGGCGTACAGGAGGTCAAAGAAGCTGTAACCATGGTGCTGAACAGGTTAACTGCGGAAGATTACCAAGGGTGCTTCCAATTGTGGGAGCAACATTGGAATCGTTGTGTAGAGTTAGAGGGAGACTATTGTGAAGGTCGATAATACAATTTTGACTAAATTTTATTTGCTTGTTTTTTCATTGACTAATTCCCGGAACTTAATTGCCACACCACGTATCTGATCTTACCCAGTTTATACAAACTAACACAAATGTTTCTGCTTCTTGTCCGTTTTGAATTCGTAAGTTATTAGCAGCTTTGATACGTTTGCATTAATCATTAATACTGTCCAGTTCGGTGCAATATACTTCATTTTTTAAATATCCCCACAGGATGAAATCCAAATAATTTAAAGTCAGGAGATCGTAACGGCCATGGTATCGGTACTCCTCGTCCAATCTCTTGGTATTAATTCTTAGGAACGCTGTACGTGATACGAATTTTTATTGAGAGTATATGATACCTCACACTGCCACACTGCTGCAATACGCCATGGACGCCCTGGACCTCCATCTCTTCCACGATTCTGTATCAAATTTCCCGTGTCACGATCGCGTTGCAATATACTTGCATTCACTGCACACTGTGGTAAAAGTAGCTGGATGTGGCACATGTTTACCGGATCGTTCTGCTAAAGCATTTTCACTTCACCCTAAACCAAAGCAATATCCATCAACTCCTAGTTGCTATACACGTAAGCCATTTTTGACATTTAAAAAACATATAAACAGAAGGTCATCTACTGTAAATCATCGGATTTCAATATTCCGAATTGCCTGACTAGAGACTACAATGAAGTCCAGCGATATAAAGGTTGAAAATACAACAATATTCAATATTTTTCAATAATTTCAATTCAATAATTTTTTAGTAGGAAACTAAGGATTTTACAAAATTTTTTTACGATATTGATTCCATTTCTCATAAAGCATCTATTTCCAAATTTTGTAGATAAGTTGTGAATATTTACTAACATAATATATAGCATTTTAATCAAATTTCAAAAATATCAGATGACAGAATAATTAGAATTTTTTTATTTTTTAAATGTAGAAAAACTAATCGTTTTAGAAAAATGAAATAATTATAGCAAAAAATCTGTCACAATACTCTGTTTTTCAATCAATTTTGTTTCAATCAAGTATAGGTAAGCAATGTAAACTAACTTATAAAACATGCTGGTTTTTCGTCGATGTTGAAATTTCTTAAACGGGCAATAAACTTCTAGGTACGGTTCGTTTCACACGTGTCCTAGACCTTCAACCCTTGTATCTCGTAGGTTGTAAAACGTCGAAGTGCCGCGTTGGCTCCGTTTACTTCGTCGCACAAAGTAAAGCTAAGAAAGCTGTGTACACGTGGACCACACCGTAATTCATATATATTGGGTCTTTTACTGGAGCTCAGAATGGCCTCTTTGATCTACGTGTCACCGAAATTCACGCGACGAGTGAAACACTAAAATATTTAAAATAGTTCAATTGGGATGAATGCATCGTAACTGTAATGTTATCAGTATTAAGATACGCAGTAATTCTGTTTACTTCCATATTTGGATGATTCAGAAAGAGCTTTTAGCTAATTTATCGAGGTCAAGCTTTACTAGTCGGTCTGTAGGTACTCAATTCTGATAATATTATATAAATTTACCTTCAAGATCACCAAAGCGTCTTAAATCTATATACCTAGGACTAAGTTCTATCTTTAAATAGCCAAGAAGAATATGTACTTTTTCCTCTACGTGGCATCAATGAAAAAAAGTTCTGCATAATATCCACCTTCTCCAAATTAAAACCCGTTTAAATGCAAAAATATTTATACTCAGATTACCTATGAGATGCAAAAAAGTAAATGTATCTTTTCCGCTATATGATTTGTTTCAATGGAAAAACTGCAAACGCTCTTTTGCATAGTTTTGCGGCCGATCGTATGCCGCTTTGCATGCGATTCAATTAGCCGCGATCACGTGACGAAGCGGCCAATAGCGCGGGTTCTCACCTGACAGGTCGATACGAGGAGGAGTTGGACGGCCCAATGCGCACCTGCGACGCCAGGTGAGGAAGCGCGCAGGAAGAAGCCGCGGCGTCCGGCCGCGTCCAATCAACTGCTGCGCACCTGCCGTTTCACCTGCCTCAGGTGGGCGGCTCACCTGCCGCCAGCCAATAACCGTGCGATTTCTTACTGCGAAAACAAACTTTGGCCCGTCCGGGCCACCTATCACAAAAAAACGTTTTAACTAAACAGGTGAAATCTTGAGTGGTATTGCATCTTGCAAAATGATACAGAAGAACTGTTGCACATGTGTGGATCATATTACTGTTTATCTTATACAAGTGAATCGACTACTTAATTCTGTAATGAATGAAGAAAAAAGGCTTTGTTCTGACAAAACAGACAATATATTAAGTCCTTGTTGTAAATTAAGGGGATGGTTTTTTGGGTTACTTTAGGCTAAAAAGTCTTAATATTATTAAGCCTAAAGTTACTAATTTCCAAGAAAGTGACAATTCGACTACTTATTTCTGAAGTTGTTTGAATAGAATTGACGAAACTTGGAGAAATGTAACTATAATTTGCTATTATTCTATGAAATCTGTCAACTAGTGGCGGACATTAGAACAATTATTATTATTAAATTAATATCCATATTCATATTTATAGACATATTTCTCTTGATTGTTCAACAACCGGCAAATGTTTAGGAAGGCTGCACGAATATGAAAAGAAAGAAGTATTGTATCTACGAAAAATACAAAATTATTTACTTAATCCATTTTCTGGCATAAGCACGACGAAGAATTTTTAAGTGCCATTTTGTCTAGGGTACCCACTAAGAGAAACATTTGTTTCATTGACATGATACTCGAAAACTTTCCTACGTAAGAGGGCAAAATTTTAGTACTGTCTGATAGAGAATTAAACGATCTTTCAGAATCAAGGAAAAAAATATGGTGTTGCCATTTAAAAAAAATCGATGACGTCATTACTCGAAAACAAATGACATTTGAAAATCGCATTTTACGCTAAAATATGTATTTTTTAAATTAAAAATCGACCTGTTCGAGGATTTTTTCCAAAAAATAATTGTTTCGTTTTTATTGAATTTATTCCATACTTTTGGCGCATACTGTATACAAATAATCAATATTTCTACGAGAATTAGCACGACTGGTTTCCAAGAAAAATGCCATTAATGATTACCTACATTTTTTCAACTACATATCTCTGAAGTTGTTTGACCGGGGCTGACGAAACTTGGAGAAATGATGTAACTAGTGAAATTGAATAATTTGTTATTTTTGTGTGACATTTCTCCACTACTGGTGGAGGACATTTGGAGTTCCTTTACTTTAAATATAATGTAATGTGTATTACTATAAATGTTAATGTTAATAAATAAATAAATTAAATTTCATTTTTCTACGTTCATGCAAAAAACAAAACTTTATTGATCTATATTTAGGTAGTAAAAGAAGTGGTTCTTTATTGTACTAGTGCAATAAATTTTGTATTGCATTCATCTGTCATTCTACTACAGCGTTTTGTCATCATGACAAACATAAACGTTTAAATCGGCGTCATATTTTCATACACTGTCATCTAAATAAACCATTTTTTGGTTTTTGCATCAACGTAGAAAAAATATTGTATTAAATTCGTATAAATAGTGTTACACACACTTACTTTTTGTACTTATTGCATAAATAACTATTATTATAGGTTTATTATTATGTCTACTAGTGAAATAAAATTCCTTTATTCCACTAGTAGATAAAGTATCACTTTAGAAGGTGATAGTGGATAAAAACTATTATTATTAAATTATTAATTCCATTTGTTGATATTTTTCCCTTGATTGTTCATCAACCGGCAAATATTTAAGAAGATGGCACATGAATATGAAAAGATAAAATAAATAGGTAGTACATAAAAAATAATTAATGCATTTTACCTATTTTCAGTGTCATTTCGCCTAGAGTACCCACTAAATGAAAAAAAAAAAAAATTTGTTAACATTACCTATTCCTAATACGATTCCACAAATCTCAGGATCCAATTGGTGATCACATTTGTTGAGGTCTGGCGACGTGGTGGCCAATTTTGCCAACAACTTAACCATTCATTCTTAAAAAAAACTTAAAATTCAAAAAGTTTCTGACAGTAGCAAATTAGACGATGTTCGATCATGCATAAACCAAAACACTATTAAGTTGCAACGGTAAATCAGGGAAATTATTTTGCAGCAATTCCAAATAACTTTATTTATTCGATTTGGCAAAATAACTGGTCCAATCAAATAACTATCAATATCGGATATTATTGAAAAACTTTCCTGTCTCTCAAGCCACCTTTCAGCATTAAAAAATGTTTCTCCATGGGTAATCACTCGATTTGGCAATCTCCTACGATCTTCTTCTACAGTTTCCTTCACAGAAACCTAGTACAAGTGACATGTCAACTTGTTTGCTGAATATAAATTTTCCAGACATTTTCAACCACAAACAGTAGCAGAAATAAAATAGCTTTATTAACTGTCACATTTTAAAGACAAAGCCTACTACTGACTTTTTGAGTTCTTCTAACAAATACTAAATCTTGCTTCATCGAAATCGGATCTTTATCACAGGAGTTATTTTCAAGATACCTAAATATACTTCTTCAAGAAAAATAGAGTAAAGACTATAGGATTACAGAAATGACGAAAAAAATGTATCAGTGGAATTGTCTAGCAGAAATAAAATAGGAACCTTGGCGCCTATTAATAATAAATTTTCCTAGAAATTGATTGTTAGTCACTATTTTTCTATCTTCTACATTGACGTTACATACTGCAGCGCTCTAAATTTCCTTTTAATGTCTAGATACACTGTTTTCTATTTATATTGATCAGCCGTCTTAACTCTTACGAAAGAGTCATTTTTTCTTGCGAGGGAGTACAGTCAACATAACTTTTATTAGTTAGATTTCTTTGACAACCCTTCATGTATCCAGTGAGTACTTCTGCACTCACATCCATCCAATGTTACCCTAAACAAAAACAGACGTCAAGGCCGACAAACTGTTGCTTAATAAAGAAAATTCCTCGTTTAATTTGACGCACTACGCGTCTAGTCATGTCCCACAGGAGGAAGTAATGTGGTTGAGTTATCAGTACAGCCTGTAACTAAATATATTACCGCCGCATCCAGTTTATAATCCTTGCAGTAGGTAGACTCTGAAGTAAACAGCTTATTTCATGATTAATTGCTCATGACTCATTTATAATCTAAATTGTTATTCATACCTATGATCTGTATTATTCGTTAAACTTAATAAAAAATAAGTGATGGTGTGGAACGTGTAAGTCCTCATGAGGTAATTAAATGTACCTACGGATATTATAAGACACAGCCTTTGTATAGAAAATTTTGACTTTATACCAACAAGGTAGCATGTATTGTCATTCCTGCAATGTGGGAAAATGACGTGTATAAAGGGATTAGAGCGCGAGACCAAAATATGAGTATAAGTAATGCGATTGAAATATGTAGTTCATTATGATGAAATTTTTTAAAGGATGGTTCCATTAATTCGTAGTTTTCTCTACGCCCTCTTAACATATTTCATTGCATAGCCCTGCAAATTTTTTTTAAATTTTTTAAAATTGGTTTATGCTCCATTTGAAGCATGCAATATTTCTTGTGGTAGTCTGAGGATTATTTCAATCCCTTCTAATATAACCTCTTCCAATTTTGGTGTACTTATGGTAATGGTATGTTCAAATCTTGAATGCCAATCAATTTCTCTAAATATGCGTCTGGAACTCTTCAGCGTGGATATACATTTTTAGCTCTATCTGTATTTCCATTTGTCTTAACATGCATGTCTGCCATTTCTAATTGGAATCATTTCTGCAAACTCTTTAAAGGTACAATGGAAACACAAAAAAGTAAATTGAACTTTTGAAAAATTCTCTCACTTGGTAATTTAATAAGACATTATCTATCAAATAACTAGCACAGTCCAGTAATCAAACCCATAAGATATTAAATATTTGTTTTAAAAATTAGTAATTAAAATAAAACTTATAATTTGAAAATGGTCTATTCCACGAAAGAAGTGCGAGAGGCGCTTTTTATTAGAAATGGCAGGGGTCTATTTTTTCTGAAAACAAGGCTCCCCTGAATTTCATCTGCTGGTTGGCAGATTTACAGAGTGGATCATTAATAATGGGCCATAGAGCAAGGAAGACATCTTTGGGATAAAATATGAAGATGTGTAGGTAAATACGTCTTAGTAAAATGTTGCTGTGGGAAAAGATACAGGGTGCCAAAGTTGAATTTATTTTTTATTTTATTTTTATTTTTTTGTAATTAGGAAACATTTTGGCAAGGAAACATTTTTTAAGAAAAATAATCATAATTTATGGATTAAATCAGATTCGTCTCTTATTATTACTTTTTTTTTTTTTGACGAACCGTTCTGATTTGGTTGACTGCAAAATCTTATTCTGTAATTTCTACGTAAAAAAGGTACACTTAGTAGAACTTGATAATTCCAACTCTTTTCGGAAACCTGCCCTAAAAGATTTTTGCTAACGTTCTACTTAAAAAATGTTGACGCAAAGACATCAAAAGTTTACCAGCATTATAGTAACCCCCAATACAAGGTTTTATAAAACGGTTTGTTAAATACATTAATAATTATCATAGAATTATTTGAAAAATTACACATTGGTAGTTAAAAATTTTTACTAACAACTACTCTGTGGGCTAATGCACGATCAGCATTATCATCTGAAAGACTTATAGCAAACAACCAAAGTCATTCGTCTGTGGCACATCCGACATATATCCGATTCGAACTTATTGGCCATAGGGGCACGCAAAAGATCTTTCGATGAATCTCTAGCTGTTCGTGTCTGTCACACCCAACAGAACTGAAACCTGAGTACAAGTTATGTAATACATATAGTACTGGCTGGCTGCTCGATCTTTGTCATATCCGACGGAAGGTCAAGAACAGAGAGAGTATATACTCGCAGCAAGAATTCAGACGACCTACGTCATACGAACAAAAGAATAATTCATTATATTTTCATCAAAATATTTAAGAACCTGCAACTGAGAGTACTAAAACTATATACTACGCTAAAAGTTTGCATTATATATTGCACTAAAATTGCAAAAAATGATTGTTTTTAATGCGACCAAATATTGAAAATTACGTTGACAATAAACACAATTGCGTAACGTCAGCCATGACGTAAGACGTCTGAATTCTTGCCGCGACTATACATCTAGCGGCTACTGGTTTACTCCATTCTGGACTTGGTGGTCTCACAAAAACTACTTTAATATAATTTGTAATAAATAATACTACAATTACGTCTCTGTAGTTTTGATAATGTTGACTAAAATTATTGTATCAATGCAATATATAAATATTGTTATTACTATACCAGCAGTTTAAATGTGACAATATGGCATTTATTACAAAATTAGTAAAAAAATTTACAGTTATATTAAAATTTACAACCCAATTACTATAATACCTTTGCATTGGCGCCCTCTATGACTGAACATGATTTAATACATAAATTTTGATTTATTTTCTTTTAAAACAAACCTACAAATTTACAATCGATTGAGCGGTACTCAAGTTATTACAAATAAAAAAATAAAACATAATTACAACTTGAGTCCATGTATCCCTGTAGACAGGTCTTCATATTTTGTCCCAAAGATTTCGGTCCTATTCTATGGCCCATTATTAATGTTCCACCCTGTATACCTAATTATTTCCTTTGGCAATTTATATCAAACAGGGGTAGTACGATATTTTTATATTAATGCTTTCTTCCTTAGAAACCAGTAACTTTAGGCATTTGATTTATTAACACTTTTAGGCGTAAAGTAACCGAAAAAATAATTCCCTTAACTTATGACATGAACTTAAAAGTACACCCTGTATATTTTCACCTAACAAAACTTCTCATTACTTCAAAGATGGGTCGAAGGTACTTGTGTAAATAAAACAAAGGACAAATAAGATAACAAGCTTCATCCCCCGACGCACCGCCACTGGGCAGAACATGTGGATGACTTTTATTCGTCGCCGCTGAAAGGATGACTTCACCGTCGCGTTAGTTTGATAAGATTTTGGGACGGGATGGGCTGGGTTAATATAACCAAACACAAAGAGGCCATTGTGTTTCCTAAAAAGGATGTGGTTCCTTAGTTTGTTTAATGTAGGCGCGGCGTAAGGTGCGTTTCTGTAATTAATTTTCTCTTTCACTCAACACAAACAAAACTGTCGTCGTCTGCATTAGACAGGCTCTCCAGTTACAAAAAGTAATTGTTTCGCCGGGGCGCAGCGCACGGGAGATGCTGTTTTAAAGGAGAAACAAAGGTTTCAATATAAATTTCTGGGAGAAAATTAAATACATGCGGAACAATGCGAATTTAAAACCATTGGCTGCGCGAAGTGGCAACCACTTAAAAGATTGAAAATTCGAGATTCCGGGGGCTCCCAGCTTCGTTATTGTCGAGGTGTCAACTTAGTAGTTTTATTTTCTCGCTAAGAACGTACAGAGTGAGCCACAGAAAACTTGCCACCCAAGTTATCTTGAGATATTTTTTTATATTGGATAACAAGAGTGGACTGGAAGTTGAGGACCTACTCAATGGCCTGCACGTTGCCCAGATTTATCCCCGTTGTTCTAACTAATCCTAAAATAATTCTATATTATCCATTTAGCTAACAAATAATTTAGTGAACGTTACCTACTTAACGAATTTTAAGTGAAAATGCGTATATGCATGGCGGAGCGATTTTCATGGCTCACTATTAGCATCTCGGAAACCTTAAGATATACAAACTAGCTGAAATTAGAAAATAATTGAACCATTTGGTGGCTATTAAGATGAACCAAACAGATCCAAGGTTGCTGAAACATTGTAAAAACATTGACAATAGCGATTTTAGAACCATCTAGCGCCATATTTCTCAACAGAGAAAGCTGAAATTTGCTACAGAAGGATAAGAATATACGAGAAATTGATTTTCGTCAACACAACATTTCTACGCCTTCTAGTTTCGGCTGTTCGACATTCAATTGGTCTTTCTTTCTTGTGGGCAGTAACCTTCTAAGTTCGATTTTCGGTAATTTTGAGTTTGACACAATTGAATAAATTTGTCGCGACATACTGGTTAATCCCTTCTAAGTCTGCATTAATCACAGCGGGCCCATTGTGGTAATATGAGGAACTCTATGTCTTATTTTTGCCCGAATAAATCAGTAAAAAAGGTCTTGTAATAAAATAAAACTATTAAAATAATTAACTATTATATTGATCCTTTAACTGAAACTACAAGTGTTATTTTATAAAAATTTCATAAGCCAGGGCGTATAATAATTATTGTGGCAGTTTTTTGCCTCTCCTGGTTGTACATTTCGGACTTAGAAGGTTTTACCATCGTCGGCTAAATCGCAGCAGTCGTGCATTCTAGTCTGTTCCATTGCCTGTTTGCAGTATCTCACCACGCGAGGCAGCACAAATGACGTAGTCGGACACAGTCAATTTTTTTCATAGAAATTATGACAAATGTCAAATATCTGTTAAGATGTACATTCCTGTTAAATTAATACAGCCTAAAATAATAAGTATTGTGTTTTTGTGGTGAAAGTGTAGGAGCAACAGTAATTATTATTAGGTCAAAAGTCGTTATAGATGAAATGTCATTAGCAGAAAAGTGCACTCATTTTATTTTAAAAAAGAAATACCAACGCTAAATAAAATTTTAAGTGAAGTTTCAGAGGACAACGATTTGCCAAAAATCAGTAGAAGCAAATTACGGGCCGTCTTACGAGAGTCGAATTTTTGCTGGGAAAAGCAAAACAGGAAGTCAGTTCTTATCGATAAAGATGAAATTATTTGTTGGCGAAGATCCTACTTAAGATCAATTAGAAAATTGACGAAGGGAGGCATATTTATTATCTAGACGAAACTTGGGTCAACGAGGGATATACTGTAACAAAAGTATGGCAAGATAAAAATGTAAAAAGTTTTCGACAAGCATTTTTGGATGGACTTTCAACAGGGTTCAAGACACCTTCAGGTAAAGGGCGAAGACTAATAGTGACAGATATAGGTAGTGCCAATGGTTTTGTAGATGGCGGTTTACTTTTATTTGAATCTAAAAATACAGGTGACTATCACGAAGACATGAACGCAGATGTTTTCGAGGTGTATTTGATACAGATGTTGGATCCTATTCCTCCGGAGTCTGTAATTGTCTTGGATAATGCCAGTTACCATTCACGGAAGACCGAGCGGACACCTACGACTGCTTGGAGGAAAGCCGATATAATTCAATGGTTATCCGGAAAAAACATTTCTATTGAAACAAATATGGTGAAAAAGGAACTTTTCACACTTGTTAATCTTTATAAAGATCTGAAAAATATGTTATTGATGAAATGGCAACAAATCGCCAAATAACGGTACTATGGTTACCACCTTATCACTGTGAACTTAACCCAATCGAATTAGTCTGGGCGAAGGTAAAAGGAGACGAAGATAATTCATCAGAAGATTCAGAGGATGAATTTTAATATACCTACTTTTGTATTTTCTTTATTGTACATTTATACAACACTACATTTACTCATCATAATTTGAATTTTCAAAATACATATATTTTTGTGTGGAATAAAAGTCTATTCATTAAATTTAAATAAATATTTTGATAATAATATTGAATAATTTTATTTGAATTACTAAAAACCCTCTTAACCCGGTTATGATGCTTAAAGTAGCTTCTAGTTTTGAAATGCTGTTTTTATATTGTTTACTTATAAGAGAAATGGACCGAGAAATTGAAGCGGCATAGACAAAGACGGATTGTCGGGGATTAAATTTTAGCTAGTTGCTACAATTTAGTACGGTTCGATCACACAAAGTTTTTTTAAAAGTACACCTCATCTATACCGATAATACATAATATAAAAATATTGAATATCAGCACCAGTACTACATTTATTTACGATTTGCATACATAATAAGCTTTTATTACTCTGTTTCATTTCTAAACAGACTGTAATACGTGTGTAAACTATTTTGTGAAAAATGTAAAATATTTAGACATAAAAGCTTTATGTGAAGTATTGGAACGATGTCAGTGTCGCATATTTTAATGTAGATAAAAAATACGTACATTTTTACAAATCAAATTAAATAAGTAAGTCATATTAAATAGAAGTTGTTGTCTCAATAATAAATGTCAAATTCGGATATTTATGGTCTGATGTGTATGTTTAAAAATACTAACATTGGTGTCACCGCACTACAGCACGTTACATAATTCTAGATTGAAATTCAGGTGATTCGACAAACAAGTATTACAAAGGCGACGCGATTTAGCAGACGATGATTTTACAAGTAAACCGACGATATGAAATGCTACTTTTTTATTTGTAGATTAACTAAAGTTTAAAAATACAATAAAAGATCTAGTTGTTCTTGACACAAAACAAAGATCAACAGACATTTTGACAGATACATTTGCTAACTTTGTTTTCATCGTTGGAAGCCTTACTTCTCAGAAGTATTTAAATACTTTAAGGATAGATATGGAGAATGCATTCCATCTTCCATTAAATTATAAGTATTAAGAATTTAGAAATGGTTTCGCAAAATGGTGCAGGGCACTATAACTCTACAACGGCGTTTCAATATTTAAATCGACGCTTTCCAAATGTGTACTTGGAATTGGAGCTAGTGAGCCTGTTGATTGGCCTCCACAGTGTTACCATCTCAACGTATTATTTATTTATTTATTTATTTTTTGAGAGTCGAAAGATAAAATGTATTACAATCCTTAAACCTATACAACAGGATTTCTGCTGCTTTTAGGTTTATTTCACAAAGTATTCAAAAACTAGTGGATAACATTAGATAAAGAACTAAGCTTTGTGTGCGCGAAAATAGACGTCACTTTTATTTATGTAGGATTTTTAGAATATTTATATATTTTGTTTGGTTAAGTATTGAATTTATTATATTTTTATCTCTGTATCAAAATTCAGCTCTTTTTTTTTTGATAAATAATGACGCTAGATAGTATTTTCTAAAATCGTTATTTTCAGTTTCTGCACAATATTTCAGCAGCGGCAGCAGATATCTTGCTCTCTCTAATGTGAGCCACCCTGTATACGGTTTCCGAAATGCCAATAGTGAGCCATGAAAAATTGACCACTCTGTATATCTAGAAATATTTTTTTGCTGAATTTTTAGTTTAATGGACCAAATAGTTAGGTATTATTGTAATTTATTACCTAGTTATTAGATATGTCACAGAAAACTTTTAAATCCAGTTTCAAGCGTTCTCTAAAATTTAACTGAAGGAAGTTGAATGTGGATGTAGATAGATATCCAAGAAAAAAATATCTAACTATAGCCATAGCAACTTTCACTATCTCGTAGAGTATGTAGTAGGATACGGCAATAATTATATGACCCTTTCCTTACAAAAACAAAGCCATATATACACTACTAAAGAAAAATTATTTCACTCACAGGGAGGGAATGTTTTTATAGAAGGGACCTGTCAAATACGTTCTCTTTTATTGTATAACTGTATAAGTTGTGTTTTCTGCCCTATTAGATACTGCGCTGGATAAGAAACCGTTTATTTTTCTTTCCTTTAATAATACTATAATGTATTTATTATTTTATCGATATAGGTATTAAGTAGCCACTTATCAAATTAAAATAATTTCTCTATATATTCAACATTTTAGTTCAGTAGAATAACCTTTTCAAACATTTAGGTCATCTCTTGTGTTCCTTATTTACAAGTTTCTTTGAGAATATGTTGTCTCACTCTAAAAGAAAAATAAATCAGTCAGTTTTTTTCTCGACAAATTTTAATAATTTAAAAATCTCACTAGACAGATATTTCAGTAAGAACATTTGACAATTTTACCAAATTAATATGAAATTGCCATTGACGTATATTTATTAATAAAAAAGGGAATCCTCGTCCCCAAAATTTACACTTATGTAATTTATTTAAGAAAGATTGTCATACAATTGTATGGTCTTTAAAAAAAGGATAAAAGTAAATTTAATGTTTGAAGCATTATTTAAAGCAAAATGTGGGTCATAGAAAACATATGTCTGTAGAGTAATTATGTGTAAACACCTGAAAGATTTATAGCAAACTGCCAAAAGTCAATTAGCTGTACACCAGACATATAGTACTTTCGAGCTTATTACCTCTCCTCCAGCAACCGACGACTTTTTCGACAGAGGCGAATCCGAGTAGACGTTATGCTGCACATAGCTACATCTTGTGGCCACATGCTGATCCTTACGGTTACACGATCACCTGCACACACTAATACAATTTGTAGTAAATAATACTGCACTAGTTATGATGACCACAAGTGTTGTATTAATATCATCTATAAATATTATTTAATTTACACATCATTACACCTATAATTTAAGAAAGAATAACCTATTCTATATTTAATAATATTTTATTCATATTTTAACAAACTATTATTTAAGTAAATCATACATTTTTTGTTATTAACTGAGTATCTTACAGAATTAAGCTAAATTAAGCTTATTTTTGGGACTGCAAAAACATACTGTTACTAATTATTAAATATCAATTACTGTTAAAGTCATCGACAAAAAGCACCTCCACCATTAATTATTTTTGGAAGATAATTAATAGATACCAATAATAAAAGGGGTTCAAGATTAGACCCGTGAGGAACACCTGTAACAGCCTCAAGTAGCTCAGAACCTATATAGGCAACATAATAAATTGTAGCAAATTATGTGATAATTGAACTAATGTTACTATAGAATATATAACTTGTTATACCTATATCTTTTATTTTTATGTAGTTAGAAAGAATAAAATATATCTGTTTAAATAGAAGTTAGTATACTGTGAATTAGGATAGCTAGTTATTTTTTTATTCTCGCATATAAAGTCTAGGATGTTTCGCGAACTGTATATTACACGAAATATGAAAAGTTCGCAAGGTCTCCGCTAACCAGAACACTTTATAGCAATTTTATTATTTTATAAAATAATTTTTTCCTAGGCGTTAAACTTGGGGGATACAGCATAAAAATTTGTTTATTTTTTGTGTGACGGGTTGATGCCTGCAGACATCAAGGGTTGTGTATCGCAATTTTGGGCGCCTGTTTGCTGAATCGGGACACTTTACCGATAACATCAACAATCTTGGAGTTCGCGCGGCCCCGCGTTTATCATTTTCAGAACTTAAAATGTCCTTTCTCCTCCACACTTTTTGTACTTAGGTATAAAAACTAATATCAAACTTGTAATGTAAAAGCGTGCACATTTCTTGTTTTATGTTTACTGCTTTATTTTCCTGAAAACTTTGAAAAATGAGTAATAGACGGAATGCTGCTATTTATCAATTTCAGGATTAAAAACTGCTCCGTCCACGTATTCAAAATCCGCATCATAGTTATGCAACTGCAAAAATGGATTTGTGTGTGAAGAATCCAACGATATTTTGACTACTCCCAATAAATTCATGCCGGGTTTTTATTCGTTTTTTATTAACCATTATTCTCTTATCAGATCATACCAATATAATACAGGCCAAACCTTAAATATATACACATACAGGGTGAACCTTTAATAAGTACTAATACTTTAACCGGCAGCTCATTTAACTGTGTAGAACACATAATTAATAGTTTTTTTAAAAATACAAAAAAAAGAATGAAAAGTCGAATTTTAATTTTTTTTCTTGATTTTTCAATACAACACTTGTTTTTGTGTATTTCATAGCATTGCCAGTGTTACACTAATGACTTGAAATCTAACTTTTTATATAAAATAAGCTTCTAGAAAATTAATAACTAGGATTTTTAGAGAAGATGATAAAAAAAAATATTTAAAATATATTTTTAAAAATGTTAATGGCCACCTCCTCCACTTTTCCATTCCTATACCTCACCAATATAGTATGGAATTAAAAACATAAAACAGATTATATGCTTACAGTTATCCAGAATTTGACCATTAACCATTTTTACTACACTCCAACTGATGTATCACTATCGTTGGTACCGTACAACTCTGAAAAAAGGTGCGTTAAGCATTGCTTTACTTAATACATCATTTCAATAAAAAAGCATTAGCTTAGTTGGGTCTCAGAATATTTAAATGTATTTCATAATAATTTTCGATTTACATGTATTAGAATTATGAAATATTTTTCCACAAATATTATGTTTTCTTCCCATTTGTACTTTGCCGGTATCAACTTCTTCGACCTCGCTGGCTTTCAGTCCTATCATATGTCCGGTGGTTCTGCTTCCTGCGGGGCATTGTGCTTACCGCCCGGGACACGTACCTGTACTTACGACACCAGGTTCCTTTTTCGAACTTTAGCGATTCATATTCAAGAAGTTTGTCTGGAACTGCGCCATAATAAATCGGTCTCTTAGTAATAGCATATTTTCATTGAATTTGAACTGATATTGAGCGCATACGTCAAGCTGATTATTTTTTTAATTTACAATTTGTGATTTATTTTTAAAATCTGTTCCACCCACTACGAAACTGCGAAGTACAAATTCACTGACACTGTTGTTTGAGGTTATGTGGTGAAAATTTGTTATAATGTTTTGTGTAATAATGTCATTGTTGAGAGGCAGCATGGATACTCATTTGAGAGGCAGCATGGCAACCTCACCTTTAGCAGATCATATGGTTTATTAGGTTAGGTCAGTATCTGAAAATCTAGGTATTTGAAATTTTTAATAATTATTTTTACTAGATTCATCTATATGACGAACTACACCTGCATTTAAAATATTTGTATAAATAATGGTTTACTCTGTAGAATACGTAATCACTGGCTGTATTTTGATATTTAGACGTACGTTAGTTTGTCTGAGTTTACCAGTTTTACATTGTAACATTCATATAATAAATTTAGATTAAATTTAATCGAATTTTGAAATTGTATTATCTTCAATTAAAAATTATCAAAATACTTCGATGTATTATTTCCTGTTGGATAAAATGCAATCAGTAAAGGACCAATAAGAATATGTTTGTTTCGTTAGCGATTGTAATATTTAAGAAACTTATTTTTTTAACAACGTTTCATATAAATATAAATATTTACCTATATATAATTTCTTTTGCATATTCATAATATAGATATTACAAATCATAACCAGATTGATATTTTGAAATTGGAAGAGTGCTTCTCTGAAAATATTATCTATGTATGATACGAATATCGTTAAATATGAGAAATAGGGGACCACTAAGAAACTATAAATATATTATTTGAATGAATTCAATTACATTGACACAAATATGTGTACATTTTTAAGAATCAATCACCCTGTATATAATAAAGTCAGTCTTCATGTCCTTTTATATAAATATAGTTAAATATTTTGGGGCTCATAAAACGTAATATATACAATTTTCAGGTAAATTTGTAAAGATGTCAGCAACTTAAGGTCATAAAATTTTTTATATTCCGGCACTCAAGAGACTAAATACAATTTTACGACTTTTAAATGTCCTGTGCCACAAAATCCGTACAAAGAAGATATTCATAACGAATGCCTTACTAAACGTTGCACCCACTAAATGTAAAATACCGAGAAAAATATGAAAAATACGGTCGTCTCAGAATTTTAAACATCGTTAAACCTTCGCTAGTCCCTCATAGCGCACTGATTATTCAACTTCGGCACAATTAACTTTTATATCTTCGGAGAGCGCCGTATACAAGCTTCGAATTACTCTCTCTTCGAAAATATTTCGCGTCGTTTTCCAGTGTTTATCGAACAAATTCCTCACACAAATAAATGCCTCGAATCATTTGGAGTAATTTATTTCACTTGTATATATGTTTTTAATTCGATAGTTAAGTCATTAACTTAACACACAATCAATTTGTAGTAATATCTATGTGGGTTCATAGATCGCAAATATGTATTGCTACAAAAAATATAAAGGACCCCGCACATTTTATATGGAAAACGGTCTTCCGGTGAAATTCGCTGAAAATTTGGAAAATTTTTCGTTTTGTACCCCTGAACAAAAGTCTCAATGGGGTCGAAGCTCGAAATGCCCATCTTTAGGCTCTACGGCTATTTTTAGTGGCCAAAAACGGCCAAAATTCTTTTTTTTTAAAGATCATGTGTAATGCTGGGAAAGTGTTCGTTTTATACCCCTGATCAAAAGTCTCAATGAGACTTATATACATATAATTAGACATGGACATATTCCTACATAAAAAAAAGAATTTTGGCCGTTTTTGGCCACAAAAAATAGCCGTAGAGCTTAAAGATGGGCATTTTGAGCTTCGACCTCATTGAGACTTTTGATCAACGGTACAAAACGAACAATTTCCCATTATTAAACATGATATTTAAAAGAAATTAATTTTGGCCATTTTTGGCCACTAAAAATAGCCGTAGAGCCTAAAGATGGGCATTTCGAGCTTCGACCCCATTGAGACTTTTGATCAGGGGTACAAAACGAACACTTTCCCAGCCTTACACATGATATTTAATAACAATTAATTTTGGCCGTTTTTGGCCACTAAAAATAGCCGTAGAGCCTAAAGATGGACATTTTGAGGTTCGACCTCACTGAGACTTTTGATCAGGGGTACAAAACGAACACTTTTCCAGCATTAAACATGATATTTAAAAGAAATTAATTTTGGCCATTTTTGTCCACTAAAAATAGCCGTAGAGCCTAAAGATGGGCATTTCGAGCTTCGACCCCATTGAGACTTTTGATCAGGGGTACAAAACGAACACTTTCCCAGCCTTACACATGATATTTTAAAAAAATGAATTTTGGCCGTTTTTGTCCACTAAAAATAGCCGTAGAGCCTAAAGATGGACATTTCGAGCTTCGACCCCATTGAGACTTTTGATCAGGGGTACAAAACGAACATTTTCCCAGCCTTACACATGACACTAAAAATAGCCGTAGAGCCTAAAGGTGGGCATTTCGAGCTTCGACCCCCTGAAGACTTTTGTTCAGGGGTACAAAACGAACAATTTCCCAAATTGTCAGCGAATTTCACCGGAAGACCGTTTTCCATATAAAATGAGTGGGGTCTTTTGCTTATAATTATTATTAGAATATTTGTTTGTTACCCTTGCAGACCAAGTTATTGTACAGAAAAAAATATACCAAACGACTACAATGGTAATTAATTATATTATACGGGGTGTATCAGGTTTAAATACCGAAAATTTTAGAATGGATAGTACGTGGAAGGAGGGAAATTTTTGGCCCTATGGCATTTTCTCATAAAACACTTAGTTTTCGAGATCCAAGAGGTTGAATTTAAATTTCCTGGAGCATAACTTTTTTTTGTTTCATGTCACATATTTTTTTTTTAATTTAATTGGTTAATTTGCTGAAAAAATACAAAATGATGCAAAAATTTGCCCATTATCAGTCACATGGGCGTAGATCTGAGGATTTGAACCCCACCAATTTTAAAATTAAAATGTATGCTTATGTATTTGGAAATATTTTTCGTATTCTCTAGTCCTCATCACTTTTTATGTTTATCCAAACATATGAACCGTGTAAAGTATACTTTATCTCCTAGTAGAATAAAGTAACTTTATTTCACTAGTACTATAATGATAAAAGTAATAAACCTATAATAAATCAAATGAAATTTATTTACTCATAAACATTTACGTTTCTAGTAATAGACATTTCGTTTTTTGTTTAATTGCATTTAACTTTCTTTCCGGTAATAACAACCCTTGTAGCATTATTGGCATCATTTTCGGAACGTATAACATCTGACGAAGTTTGTGAAGAATTTGCACAAGTGGTGGATGGAACTTCCCTGTAGCAGAAAGTTACGCTGAAGAGTCCATATCCTCACCTTCGTGTGAGAAACAAATATATCTTCCTTGAATTTTCCTTGCAATATCAAGTTTGTTAGATATGGACTCTTCAGCGTAACTTTCTGCTACAGGGAAGTTCCATCCACCATGCCGTTTAATGGTTGTAAGATCAGTACTTTTAATCTCCAATAAAGTTATTGAAGTGCGCCTCATACAATGGCCAGTATATGCGATATTTAGGAATGAATCAACTATTGAGGGTACCTTCTCCAATATGTTGATTCCAACAGGCTGAGAAGTATATTTTCGATTGTTGTATCTTAAAAAGAATATATCTTGTGTTAAGCGAATTGGGCGCAGAGAAATATATTTTCTGCATATTTCAACAGCATTCATGCAAAATTCTTCTTCTATAATTGTAAATGTTCTTGAAATGCCCGTCTTGGTGTCAGGTATTGAAACAAGTAGGTGACTTCCAACGTCCTATGTCAGTAATTTTCAGAATTTGTCAGTTCGCATCATCGACAGGCGCCAGAAACACCCATTATTAGTGTAACCTAAAATAATTCAAAGTTCAATATATATCTAACAACATGTAAAATATAATGAGATATTATCTTAATCATTAAATATTCTTTATCAGAAGCCTCTGTCAAAAATTCTTCAATATGTATTCTTTCCAATATTGTAGCTTTTTCAAATAAGCACTAAGCTTGTTATATTTTCCAATATCTTTTGTAAATCTTTATAATACCCTTCAACATCGAATACTTCGACCACATAGATGAAATTGCATATTTTTGCTGCAAATTTAAAAAATACGATACCATGACTTCTTCATTTACTGTCATTACTCTCCGTTTTTTTCCTCCTTTCGTTAAATTCAGCGGACACTCTTTCGCTGGTAATAATTGAAAAATTACCCCTTGAGCTTCTTTGAAAGCAGCCACAGGAACACAGTTACTTTCTTGCATTTGTACCAAATTCAGACAGAACTGTTTATTAAATAATTAATAATAAGTAACGTACCATAGCAACCAGTAGGTATAACAAAACCACGGTTCATTGAGTTCTAATAAATGCCAAGTCGTGCGAATATTTTTTTTATTAAATTTCAATAGTTCTTCACATATATGATTGTGATGTGTTGTATAGCATTCCTGTTTGAATTGCCTTTTATCCACTGAGAACTACATTCTTGCGTTTAAACATTCTTACGTGGATAAAATGCTACTTAAAATACTTATACAGTAAATAATTATTATTTACTTACTTGTACAAACAAATGACAACTTAGTACAAATAAATGGAAACCACAAAACAATACAATAATAGACTTGCATGTAAACATTTTTAAGACCGTCAGATATTCTCAATATCATTACCAATCGTCGGACCGAACTGCAAAACTCTGATTGCATTATGACGACAAAGGGTTGTCATCATCTGAAGAAGAGGAGTTCTTCGACATTTTGAATATCTTTTTTAAACCGCACATTTGCAAGAGCACCAAATGCTACTTGGCTAGTTTGTCATAGCAAAAAAGTTTCTGTAGAATACTTAAACCATTTTGCAATACGTTGTGGTAACGTCGGTTTTAAGTTAGTTAGTTAGCGTGGTAAACATTAATCGCAGGACTATGGCAACCCGTCAGAAATTATATATAAAAACTGTACGTCAATAATAAATGTACCAATGTTAAATATTTCATTTGCAATATTTAACAATATTTTTTTATTATTTATTAGAAGGTATTGTACCACACATCATTCATCTTGTGTAAAAAAACACCTATAATATGTACTTATAGTTATGTCAAGTTTGACGAACATCACATTGTAGAAAATGATAAAATGACAAAAGATACCATTGTGGGCCCAACATTTGATTTTACACATTTTGTTTTACCTTAAAAATTATTCACTTTCTCTGTGTGAGAGATTTGTTTTTTGGGCAAAACAAACTTTGTGAAATCAACTCTTTTGATTCATTAGGCGCAAGACATTCTTTTTTAACATTTTTATATTTCTGTGAGAAGAATTTCGAATTAAAATAAAATATTCAAATTAGATTTCTCACATCCTGCACTGTTTATACAAATTTTCACTGAATTACCAAGTGATACGTTATCTGTTAATGAACTCTTAGACCCGCTGTAACCTTCTGCTACATGTCGGTGAACTGTACGCGTAAAAAAGAGTGACATCGGCCCACAAACCTGCACTGACCCTAGTCCGTTTCCTGGGTGCCTTATCAAGAGTACTTCCTTCCAGCGCTACCAGCAATATGCACTTGCAGGCGGCGTAGGAAGTTACTAATGAGCGGTTGTTTTGTTTTCCTACCGCTCTTCACAGATTGTAGATTATCCATAAAATTCTGATTTTTCTGATGAAATGTGTCCGCCCCCTGGAAGCTCAGATAACTTTTTACAGACGCCGAAGGCAGCTTCGACGAATGATGACGAATGCTGTCGGAGGGCCTTATCTGTTGTCTTTGATAAATTTTGGGCGGAAGTGTAATTTGCACGTACGCCGTCACACCATTCTATCTTAGACTGCATAGAGAATGTGCTGCGCGGATCATTAGCACTATTATTACTATTTAAAGTGTTTACCTAAACTACCTGATATACATGGTTAACTATGACTAAGTACAAACATTTTAACCACGTGCTCAGGGAGGCCCAAAACACAATAAAAAATTATTGCAGAATTCTAACTCGATGTATATCATCCGAGATGGCATAGATATGTCAAATACCATGTGGTCGGTTTTTTTTACAGCGTTGTCAACACAAACAACAAAAATAATAGTACATTATACTATAAGGGAGAGAAATGCGTTATTTTGGCAGAGGTGCAAAATAGCATCTCTCCCGAATGCACACATAATTTGTCATTATGAAGTAAGTAGCATCAGAATTATTGTATTCGGTTTTGAGCATTTATTTAGTAGTCGTTGAGTTATTGTCATAACTACAAAATAAACAAACAAAAAGAATTGTCAAATTAAGGTGCAAGTTTGGTTTAGTTTAAAGTTTGTTTAGTGCACAATGAATAATTGTGAGTCGGAAGAGATTGTGGAGGCTGCAAATATTGCAATAAGCAATTTGCTGCCTACGAAGTCAAGATCTTTATACGATATAGCCTACAATCGGTTCAAAAAGTGGTGCGCCGAGAAAAATGTTCAAGTATACAGCGAGAATGTTTTGTTGGCATACTTCAGTGAAAATGCAAAGAAATACAAGTCTTCCACATTATGGGCGCAATATTCTATGGTTAAGTCACGCTTGATAATTTACGACAACATAGATATAAGCAAATTCCCCAAGCTGATCGCATTTTTGAAAAGAAAATGTCAAGCGAAAAAATCGAAAATATTGACAAAGGGTGAAATCGACCGTTTTCTATCAAGTGCAGATGACAAAGAATTCTTAATGATTAAGGTAAGATTACTTTTGTTGTTAGGTATTTCAATTATTAAGTATTTTGATTTTTTATAGGCTGGATTAATTCTGGGGATTGCCGGAGCTTGTCGAACTGATGAACTAGTCAATTTAACTGTAGATGATATTGAGGATGTAGGCTCTTCCTTAATTGTAAAAATTCCAAACACTAAGACAAAGATTCCACGAACCTTTCTGGTTACCGATGTGGGAAATATGCTTGAATTGTTTCGCAAATATCTGTCCTTTCGTCCTCCCCACGTCAAGCATAAGCGCCTTTTTTTTACTACAAAGCAGAAAAATGTAGTTCGCAGCCAGTTGGCAAGAATACCATGGGAAAAATTCCAAGTGTAGTAGCTTCGTATTTAAAATTACCTGATGCTGCATGTTATACTGCTCATTGCTTACGAAGATCTTCAGCGACATTACTGGCAGATGCTGGTGTGGATATCACAACAATAAAGCGTCATGCTGGTTGGAAATCAACGGCAGTCGCTGAGGGTTATGTCGAGAACTCCATTGAAAATTAGACCAAAATTGCTAATCAGGTTTTAGTAGGTACCACTACTAGCGCAATCACAAAAACTGTAAATGTAAGCGAAAGTAATATTCCTTCAAATATTAATTTTGAAAATTGTACAAATGTAACATTTAATTTAAATGTCAATAAATAATTTCAATGTTATCTTTTTTTGCATGAAAAACGTTCTCCATAATGTAAACTCCCTTGGGAGCATTATACTCCCTTGGGAATAATCGATTACTTCTGTTTTAATTTTGATGTCATAGAAACTGATTTCTACTCCCGACCATGGAAAAACATTTGTATTAATAATAATAATATCTAAGTACCTGATAGATAACAGTTAATTCGGTTAGCTGCAGTATTTGGCATTCTTTCTTCGTTCCTGCGTTGAACACTGCCAAAACTACATTTTCACTCATTACAGGTCCGTCAGAATTTTCCACTAATAAAATACTTAGTCCGTGTTCAGTTTAATGAAATACCTATTTATTTTAAGAAAACTAACTGAACTGAAATTTAATGTTTGGAATACCTACTAATAGAAAACTCAGAATGCACTTAGGGCAGTCTCTAATTATAAAATCTTGTACGATTAGCGTAGCTCTGTTAGATTTGCCCTCGACTATTATTAGTATTTACAGAATTTAACAAAAAATACAAATTTATCGGCCTTGCGCTAGTGGTCTACAGATGACGAGTACATCAGATTCTGTCAAAAATAAAATATCGCATACGGTGGTTAATTTGAAATAATATTTCAGTACCTGTTTTTCGCCAATTAAATTTTTCGCGTATTTTTTGTTTTGTTGCAAATATCTATTCAAAGGCCGAGATGACGGATAAGGTACAAAATATTATGCCGAATGCTCTTTAAAACACATTAAACAGCTGCTGTAACGCTTTGGCGTGAGTGTTTCCATGTATTTGTGTACATTTGCGTATTTTGTGGTTACGCTTTGTGGTTTTTCCTGACGGAGGAGATCCACCTGATCGTGGTCGTCGGACCGACTACATCGCTTTAAACAAAAAGAACGATCGAGGGAAGGAGAGGTTTCCAGCAAGTACAAAAATCTTTACAGTGACAAGTTTTAATGTAAACAAGTAAGAAAACAGAAAATGATTCAATATTCTTGAAATCTTTTCAAATATGAATTCTGGAAATAAATATCAGTAAGGTAGGTGCTACCATATCATTTTTCTCATTAAATAATTCACATCTACATTTTGTAAATATATACTTTTTTCCAAAACGGCATAACCTAACATAGTGGTTGACAAGCGGTCAGAGTCGGCGATAAATAGAGGTTTAACATAGTCTCGAGAAAAAAATTATTTTAATTTTATAAATAAGTTTAAAAGTTTTTTGATGAACGATTCTGTTAATATTTTTTTATCTATCCCCTCTTATAATATTTGTACTTAGTCACAGCTAACCCTGTATACAGGGTGTTTCTGAAGTAAGTGTGTTTAATAGAGAATAAACAATTTTGATTGAGTAATCTGTGGTCTATAATGTATTTTTTTAAGAAAAAACTGTCAGATATACAGACAAATACTCACACAATATCTGCTATGTATTGATTTGAATAAAGTATTTCTAAATAAAATAACCATGATGTTGTACCATTACTTATTACTGGATCCATATGAATTAAAAACCTTAATTTGGAAAATGAATAAGGAAATCTGCATAGAACTTGTTACAATTTCAATTGTTTCCAAAAAATATATATATATATATATATATATATTTATATTCGTTGACTATACATGACTATTTAAGATGTTTTCCGTTCTTGTAACTCAAGACCAGCGTAACCTGATCTTAGTATGTATCATGGTTAATATTGAACAGTCAGGAAATGTATAGCTCACTCATATGTAGGTCATCAAAGTAGTTGTGTGAGAAATGAAATGATCAAAGCATAAGAAATATTTATTTAACGTAGCATTTGCAAGGTTGACTCAGTTTTTTTAATACTAATCTGATTACACGTCTCAATAACTTTTTTCGTCCCGTTTTGTAAACAAATTTGACTGAAACAACTTCAGGCTTATGAAAATCTCAAAAAATTGCGTTTGAAGTTGGTTAGACTGAATATTTTGCAACATTAAGTCTATTTTATGCAGTATACCACAGTTTTATGGTAGGAAACATTACCAAACCAATAAATGTTTATTTATTTTCAGATACAGATATAAAACGAATGTTTACACTGTCGATGATAAAAATACTCGTGTATTAAAATTGCGTACGCCAGTTAACCTATACCGGTAAATTTTAACGATAAGAGTTATATCTAATATCCTGTTCCTGTTTGTGTCCACTTGACTGATGATGCTTTTAGCATGATCTGAAAACAAACGGTATATAGAAATATTAATTTTATAACTAATTATCTCTGGAAATTGATGTCAGTAATGAAACGAAACAGCAAAACACTGATTATATTTGGATGCCAGGCATATCCCTTGTTTGTTTTATGTACGTATTACTGTAATCTTAATGTTTGTAATAATTTAATGAAATTGGGAGAAATTAATTTATGTATTTTAATTTATAGGTACCGTAATTCAGTTTTTATAGCACAAACTTCGAGGGCCACTAGAACATCGAGAAATAATGCCAGTTATATAGGCATATATATTTTTTTGAGGTTTTCTAAAGGTCATGTAACCGTAACAAATACGAAAATAGGTCGAAAAACAATTTTTATTTGAAATTAAACTTTACGTTTAAAAATGCCATAATTGTTTAATATTATACAGGAGGCACAACTTTTTTTCTAATAGACAGAGAGTCACAATTTTTTTATAAATTAATGGTATTTTTCCAAATTCATGCTAAGTACACATACTTCCGCCTCTGGTTGTTGAAAGTACTTGATACTAACACATTTTATGACACCTTAACTAGTTAAAACTTAAACTAAAAACTTCTCAGACCTACAAAAAGATACCTTGATCGCAAAGATATCTTAAAAAATAACGGAGACATGGACCTGGGTAGTTTTAATAATTGGCGCACCCTATATACCAAAAATTGCTTAATTATCTTTACTTTTGCAATAATACAAAACAGTTCATATTTTTTTTAAATTTCAACAACCTGTATATCCCCATTTCAAATAGAAATAGACCTGTTACGTTGATATGTATTATCCGATTTATTTAAGGTATTTTTTTTAAAGATGAAGCAGTAAAAATTCTATTCTCGCGTAAAATATTTAAATTTATCCATTTTCAAGGTCTACTTCGAATTTTTTCACTATGAAATTTTACAAACATTTTATAGTTACTCTTTTCTTCATGTTTACAACAGCATTGGATTTAGCAACTCCTAAAACGGTTTTATACCAAACCTGGTAAATAAATAATAAAATACTAGCTGTGAAATGTGATTTTAGAAAAAATGTCCTACTTCGAAAAAAATCATGGGTGGCCATGCATTTTCTAATTTAGTTATAGTAATAAATTTAAGAGGCAAAGACTCAAAAAAAAGTCATTAAAATTTCACAGGTCAATCAAATTTTACAAGTTTCAGTAAAAATTTGATCACATTGTATGTCTACTAAAATTTAAAAATTTGCGTGTGTAAATCAAATCTTCATTATTACGTAGATGTTTCTTTAAGGTAAATTATTATCTTATTACTTAAACATTTGTAAATACACTCCTGGACAATAAGAAGTATTTAAGCCGTTGATATGGAAAGCTTTTTGTTGACTCTCTATAATAAATAACTCTTTATTTTTTTTCACAGATATATTTACATATACAGAGTGATTTGGAATTTATCGAAAAACGTTAACTAAAATTGGATTTCGCTTGAATGACGCTAGAGACTATAGTAGCCTAGCAATAGGTTGAAAATACTACAACTTTATTCATTTTGTTCTCGGAAATAGGATAGGAAAATGCGATATTGACTCCATTTTTCATGACGCATCTATTCCCAAATTTTTTTAGAAAGTTGTGAATCACCCTGTATAGGAATAGTCAATATTAGTTATTAATTTAAAACTAATATAGTAACTCATTAAGAATGTAAATACATTTATTAGTTAAAAACAGCTTTATATTAGATTTTAAAAGAACACTTGGATTGTTTTTATTTCGAGTAGTAAATGATAACAAACTTTCAAACCCAATCAGAAGAATTAAAATATAATTTGTATTTACAACGAGGCATATGAAAACCATTTTTCTTGTATTTGCTTTTCTTCATAAATTTCAATCGACTCAAATACACATAAATACATATAATGCTTTCGAAAAGTATCGAATAAATTCATTATTTTTGAAATTGAGAAGATTTCGAAAAAAATCCCTTGGCACGTCGATTTTGGTTTTAAAAAAGGCATGTTTTGACATAAGACCCACATTTGTGACGTCATCGTTGTTCGAGATATGAGACATCATCGACAATTTTTTTAAATAGCAACCCCCAATTTTGACCATGCCATTTGAAAGAGCGCGTCATTCTACATACATACATCATGAAAAATTATGGTGTTCCATAACAAAAATTTCAAGTTAATAATGTTTGAAGATTTTAAAATTTAATTTTCACGATACTTAAAATGATAATGATTATGTAAAAAATCGACTAAATTAAATGTTCAAATTGTGCACCGTTGGCTGCCTGACAGTAGCCAAGACGATTAATAAGTTCATTTTGAACATTATCAATAACTTCAATGTCAAAAAGTGCCTCTTTTAAAAACAAAATCGACTTGCCAGGGGATTTTTTCGGAAACTTCTCAGTTTCAAAAATAATGAATTTATTCATTACTTTTCGAAAGCGCTGCATTTCAAAAATAATGATTCGTGTAAGTATTAGTAGATATCCTATATTCTAAATAAGCTTCTATAAGTATGATATCTTGTAACACCCGCTATATATGTCTTTCTCCATACAAAACGAAACTGCCCTGGAAACAAACCCCGTATCTCAACCAGGAGGTAATCTAAACATAATAATATACATGCATAAGTGAATGTAATATGAATGAATTTCCTTACTATAGCAAGGTAGCAGAGCTACATCTAGCGGTCATTCGCTACTCCGTGCCGGACTGATCACTGACCAGTTCCAGTCACGAGGAGTTCTACATCGCAGTAGGAACCTTTGAAAGCTATTGACCTCTGTCGCGAGCTGGCGATAACGATATGTTGCAATCGCGGAATTCCATGAAACGATATGTTGCAATAATTCCATGAAATAACTACTCTGCAGGCTAATGCCCTAATTAGCACTGAATTACATCTGGAAAACCTATAGCAAACAGTATAGTAATGTATAGCGGGTAAGATTTATCTGGTCGCATAAAAACACGAATTTCGGAAAATCTCGGAGATAAAACGTCCATATTAAAGTATTATGGAGAGGAACACGTGTCGCCCCCTCAATTAAAATTTTTCATTTAACCTAAATTCAGATTTAAAAATTTACATGTTAAAGCTCCAAATGTCTGAGCAAACACAGAGGAGATCACGAATGGACGGGCCCGCCACCAGGCGTTGTAATATCTCTGATTATTTCCATATGAGTACGGATTACAGGTCTTATTAAAGCCTCGTGCCATCGTAATATAAAAGCTTTGTGGTCGTTCATTTCGGTATAATCAGAAATTAATATGAAATTCGCTCATGTATATGCAATTACAGGCCGGATGTTTTCACAGAAAGGGCTCCATAGGTATCGCCCCCGCTCCGCGCTGGTGGTGGGCATTATTGAATATGGGGCTAAACACCGGAGTTTTTCTGACCCTTCTACAGCCCGAAGTGTAATAAAAATGTTTGGATTTAATTGTCGATTGCCCGCATTTAATAATTTCTTATGTAAATTTTCCACCATGCAACGCAGAAATTTAAACTTCTACAGCATATCTTTTCTCGATTCTATTTCAAATAAAAATATCAGCGAATTATGTTTGTGTTCAACATTGATATGTAAAAACTAATAAGTATTTATTAAGAACAGAACCATAATCAATTGCTACTTAGTCGTTACAAAGATGTCTGTAAAATTTCAAAGAAATATTTACCATATTAGTTATGGTAATTTTATAGTTCTCTTGTAATTTTACAAATATTAAGTAATATTAACTGAACTAATACACAAAGTGTGTAATACAGAATACATTGTAATAGTTCTAGTTCAATTTGTAATTTTAACAGCAAATCTGTAAAATTCTGTAAATTTAATAAAAATTACCAACATCATGTAGTTTTATAGATATAATTATGGTAAACACATTCCAATGCATGCGCCTACAGCGTCCGGATCCAGTAATGGTCGGCTTGTCTATACAATCATGTACTTTATAGATATTGTAGTGCAGTTGAAATTAAAGTAGTCCGAGATCTTTCAAGGGTGTGTATGGTTTATCTGTGCTGTAAAGTAGTGTATGAGAGGTTCTCTGAAGGTGATTTAAAAAGTGTAACATGTTTAAATGCACAATGTGTGGTACTGCATTTATAGCTGCCCGAAAATACAACATACCTACATCGATATTATAACGAAATTTCTTAAAAAAATTTGTAAATGTGTTTTATACTTTATGCAACTTTCTACATGTTATGTTCAACAAATATCACTACTTACTTTAAAATATTGTTCATATATTTATTTTTTCTTTCCTAACTTTTCGCATGTATTGCTTTACAATATTTATAGTGCAATAACAGTTGTAATTTATACACTAGCATGTAAAAAGACGAACTCGACAATAAACCAACCGTAAAATGAAATAATTTTTCTTCTTGTTCCTACTGGTGTAATGCCACGCCCATAAGTAATTCGCATAGGCACCTAATGATTTGATTAATACCATATTATCTATATTGATGGTGATATATGCGTTTTTTCATAAATCGGCCATAGGGAACACAAGACCCAGATGCTGTCAACATTTCAAAAAATTAAACAAAATTTTCTTCTAAGTTTCTCTGAAATATTTACAAAATTTGGGCGTTTTAAAGTTCTGTATCTTGGTAACGAAACATTTGAGGACTGATGTTTATGGAAATTTCTGATCAACAGAATCGGAGTTTTACGGGTAATGATGGTCCGTTTTTCATGGCTTACCATTAACTTATTTGGTTGTTACTTATATTTCGACTTGCAATTTTTTTGTTAATCAATGTAACATGGAATCTTACGTTTTTCGAGTAGGTAATTAAAGTATAAATTTTAATAAATAGCCCAAAATTGTACATAATGATTAAACAAAAATTTTTCAGTTTCGAGCATCGTTTCGTTGCATTTTCTGAGAACATTTACCATAGTAGTGTATATTTGTTTACACCATCAGAAAGTAGAGATTTCAACGAACAAAAAACCTACCGACTTTTAAAAAAAAACATATATTTTGATGTGAGAATTTCGATTGAAAATTAGAGTGCTTTTTCGATATTAAGTCAAAATAAGGTGAAAAAATAAATATTTTAAATCAAAAAAACTACAGTGTGTTTGGGACATAAAAAGGTAAGTTTTCACCAAATTTCGTGAAAAAAATTGTTTGTAAAAGATAAAAATAGAAAACCAAAAACTTGAATATTTCACATAAATTTTGAGGTTATGTGAAAAAAGTGTAAACAAAAAAGTTGTAGATATTTTTATTACCTACAACTTTGCCATTTAACTTTTTTCCATAGGACTTGTAGTTTTGCCGGAAATCGAGATAAACCGTTTTTTACCCTTAAAAACTCACCCCCTTCCACTTCCCGACCTCAGATCACCTGTAAATTAGTTTTCCTTTCATTTTTGTTGCATTGTCTTCCTTTTCCAATGGGTTTCATCCTACTATTATTTTTTTTTCACTTTTTACCAATTTCAAAAGCTTTCAGCACTGGTCTAATAGGTATGTATATATATACATACATTAAACAAGCATCAACCAAGAAAATAGGTTATTTCACTTAACTATAAGTTTAATTGTGGATATATAATACTTCTTTATTTGACTTAAATATTACTTTGTTAAATTAAAGAAGTGTTTCTTTCTTATTTTTACAATTTACGTTGCCCATCTCCATTTACGTTCTTAAAAATATCAGAATAAAATAAAATAAGCACCTATATGTATTTCCATATCCGTCCCACTTTCCTTAAAGGGAAATGAAAAATGATCCCCACATACGTTATAAAAATATATATTGTGTAGATAAAGGCGGTAGGTATATTTGTAGAGATCCTGTTCCTGAATCGGTGGTTGCGTATTCCTATCATGGCCAACTGTAAATAACTGCGATTTGTCCATGTCCGGCCGTGAACAAATGTTCTCCAGAATAGGGAATGTGCAAAGATTGAGGATGCGCGGAGAAAAAATGCATACTATTTCTCGGTGGCAGCGGAGGAGACAATTTTCTGTGCCATTTACCGCGTCAGTTAGAGGCATTGTCCACGACAGGAACACGCTCAGAAAAATACCAGGCTTAGGTGGGTAATTAGAGTCAATAATAATTAAGGGACCGGAATAAATCAAGGAAAAGAATGGAGGAAGTTTTAATTTAAACGCAAACACCCCGGCCCGTTTTTGAACCCGTTTTCGTGTTAAATTGGTAAGTAAATGAAGAGCCGGATTAAAATATGCCGCCTAATCGACCAAAGGAAAACATTTTAAATTTTGATTCTGCTTTACAAAATAACCGAAATCGAGTTTCCTCTTCATAACGCAATTAGAAATGGGAGCTGATAAAAAAGAATCTGCCTCCATTTACCTAATTCTGGCCGATTTTATTTCCGCGCTGAATTTTTCTTCTGCTTTCTTTTTATTTCTTTGTTGCTACCTTATTTACGTATACTGCCCACTAACGACACCTCAAAAATGTATATCTAAACAAGAGAAATGTAATAACACTTTTTTACATTTGTATATAGGGCGATTGAGTCATAATGTCATTAATTTTAAACAAATATTCGGAAGGCCTATGAAAGATAGAAAAAAAAATTGCTCGATCTCTTAAATTGATGCAAATCAACGCATAACTTCCGGTAATATAGCGCTCCGTGTTGATAGCAATTTTTTAGTGACGATATCACAAAGTGTCGAATGGTGAAATCAACAACGTCACACCTGCGTTGCCACATCACGGCTAAATGTTTATGTTCTTTCATAGATTATTATCCGGCAATACGTATATGTATGAAAGAAAATAAAGGAGCATGCTGAATTTTCTTATAACTGATTTTAATAATAATATTAACTTAGCCATGCAAAATGCTTTGGTTAAGTACAAGTTTCACACACATTGAAGTCAATTTTCATTAAAACGACATAAATAAAGCAGAGGTACTTACCTGTTTGAGTTTTCATTCCAAAAATTATACCTAATCTGAACAGCATAACACATTTTTTCACATAAAAAAATCAGAACACTAAATAACGCCCGAATATACAAAATATAACCTCAGGTACAAACACACGAAGTTAGAAAGCCACTTCTTCGACAAGAACAATTTCTGTTTAGTATCATTGGATGCAGAGACTACTTCTCGTTGTGGAAGCCTAAATATCAACATCAACAATAGAAACCAAAGTTTATATGTGGAGGGTTATATGGGCTATAATGATCGGTACGCTCATATACAACCTAGCCCGAGATCAAAGATTATCACATCAATTCTGTGACGGACAGTGACTAGTTACCTATGAATTATATGATGTTGCATGTTAACCATAAATATGTACCTACCCATATCTCAAAAACCGTAAAAGATAAATATTCTAGGTATATCCCGGAAATGCAATATTCAATTGTTTTTGTGTTTTAAAAATTATTTTAATAATACTACAACGTTCATTCTTACATCTTTCTTCGTATTTCAAACAATAATGGAGAAAGAGAAGTCAATTTTCGCATGACCACCCTGTACTCGGTCTTGTACCGCTAATGTGGGCGTGTTTCAAAAACTCATTTGACCACTGGCTTTGTTTGCTGACAGGGATTGCAGGGGCGACCGGCAGTGTGGCTTAAACCTGCTTCTTTCATTAACATGGAGTCAACATTTCAATAACCTGGCGCTCATATCCTGGTGGTCTGGACGTACGTATTAAAAAGGCCCGTCTATATCTCCACAGCGCCGACAAAAAAAAATCTCTTGATGAAAACCGGTGTTTACCGTTAGACGCAAAATCATATCCAAGGGTTCATCTGCAAGGCATTACTTTGCACAAATATTTTCACTTGTTAAATAATAGATAGGGTAATACCGCAGAATACTGTTTGTTATTGTTTAGTTGAGAAATATTTTAATATTTTTTGTTTGCTTAATTAACTGAGTATTTTTGCCGCCAGTCAAGTTTGAAATTATAAGCTTTTTTTTGTTAAAGTCGAAACGTCTTACTAATTCATCCATAATAATCTTTATCTACTTTCATTTAGTGATATGTATTTTACAGTTATATAAATAGTTTTTTAAAGGCATATATTACAGTACTAGTGCTGTAATGAAAAACATTTTTATTTACGTTTTTCTGTTAAATAAAACCTCACTTTTCAGAAGAATGATTATTTTTATTATTAAAGAAAATATTATTTAACCTAAGATTTATTATACTTTTTACAATTAGAAATTTGTATACCAGAAGGAGCTGTTGAAGTTCAAATTTCCAATCACTAAATCCGTGTTTGCACCCAATTCTTTACTATATGGTTCTTATTCTCCAAAGAATTCTCAACATAACCTACCGCCGCGATCGACCAGAATGGTGGATGATGATTTTCTAAAACAATGTCCAGTATATTCTTCAGGATTCTTCAATCCAAGCTGTGTTGCAATCATTTCTGTAATACTTCCAGTATTAACTCCGACAAGCTGTGAGGTACATTTTCCTCATCAATAGAATACAAAAAACACCTGTGAGTTGCATTAGAAGAAGGAAGTTCAGCATATGTACAAAAAATATTTAAACAGTTGATACCTGCCACAATTCCTTCTGTCACAATAATTTCTCAGACAATTTTTGATTTCGTACATGGAATCGCAATTTTTAAATATAGAAATCATTGTATTGAATATATAATAATATTACTTTGTTCTTCGTTACTAGCTTATATATGTATTTTTTCCTTTGTAAAAATTCTAGACTTTCTTCGCCTTGTAACTTGTTTTCAAAAATGCTATTAATTGAGAAAATCTTCTTATATCTTTTTAACTGATAAATCACATTTCTCAACGATAAGTAGTGAGGCCATAATGTGGATGATTTCTGGGAGCGATGCTTTCCGGAAAAATAAGCCAAGCAGATTTTCTCAGACACCTCCGTTACCTTGTTAGCTTTGCACCAGTCTTCAAACTTTTGGTACACCAAACTCATACCGCCTGCGCCTCTTGGATTTTGTCGGAACTAGACTTGAGATCGTTCCATTTGCCACTGCTTCTGTATCAAAAAGTAAACTTCCGTTTTGAAAAACGTTCTCATATTTATGGGTTTGTTCGACAAAGTTTTAGTAGTATCCATGCGAAAGGTAACATAAGGAAACTTGATCCGTAAACTTAATACTAGGCATTTTCTTCTGTTGGTAGAACCCAGCATCTTGTCGCGTCATTTGATACTTTTTGGCAAATATATATTTTTATGTATTACTAATTGAAAGTAGTTAAAATTTTTGTACAATATTCTAGTAAAGTAATTCTGAAAACTGAACCTTCATCTATAAATATTCTTTAAGCATAGTATAATTTTCTTTAGTTCAATAATCATAGTTACTTTTGTAAGTAACACATTTTGATCTGCTTCTGTCAAAATTTTTGTGACATTTTGTTTAATAAATACTTGTTAGGCCTTTGCAATTAACTGTATGTACTTACTTATGTTAACATTTTTTCTCATTAATAAAACTTCTCAAATAAACTTTTTAACATTGAAAAATATGACAAGGGCGGGGATGGTTTTCTTTCTTTAGATAAGCGTTCGAAGTATGCTAGCTAATAAGATCTTTTCGTGGTTTATATTCTTCGTGTTCTTATTGGCACAGGAATCCTGTTAAGGAATAAACACAGTTTGATATACCAGCCGTGATTGCTTAGACAAAAGAAAGTCCACGACATTTCCTGCAATTTCTTCCAAATCAGAAGATCGCAGAAAATCGTTGCATACATTCTACTAAGCTTCGCTAATAAGTCAAAGTAAGGTTTCATTTTTGGTGCGTGCATCATTAATATTTATAACTTTTATAATCCTATTATAACAGTTTGTCTCTTTTTGTGGCACTGGGTATCTGACGGTGTCGAGCCTACTGGATCCTGACATTCTTCACGGTCTACAAACGCAATACCAATAATTAAACGAACCCTTTTGGTCCTATATTTCTAATGATTCTATTTAAATGAAATCTGAAATTTATTTGGAAATAATTTGTTTAAATTTCCTCTTAATGCCAGTTTTATTATTTATTTTATTATGCCATCACTGATGTCAGTAATTAAAGATAAAGAAAATGTAACGTATCTTTTATTTCTAAAAATTTACATCTAATCGATTATATTTTACTCTATCTTTCGTTTTCAAATGTGTGTGTTCATAATCCATTTTCAGTATTTCGTATAATAAATCGTGTTTACTTGTTTTCTGCTGAAGCATAAAATATGGTTCGGCTCCATAGTAAAAAAAGGATAATAAATGTATGTCACAGCATCAGGAAAACGGTAAATGTAGACAACAGCTGTAAGTTTTGCAATCTATTAGCGTGTACCGAAAAAAAATAACTGTCATAAACTAGCAATAAAACATATTTTATTGAAGCTGGACGGGAAATGAATAATAAACAACGTAATATAGCTATATGTAGCTACATGTAGACTGCAAGTACACATCAACTTTAATATTAATAACGAAGCAGGGCTCGAGCCAACACGGCCTTTTCGTGAAACATGTAATATTTCTCAATTGCTTTTTATTAAAAAGGTTCTGGATCTCGTGTCAATAGATATTCATTCGAATAAATGGTGCAGCTGGATTACGACGTTTTGAGAGTTTATGGATGTGTATGTGTCCTTTAGAAAACGTATATGCTCTCTCTTTCTTAATTTTATTTGGTTCGCTACTCAATTTCTAATATTTTGAATTAAAAAAATGCACTATTCTTAAGCAAACAGTTAACAAGATATCCAGTTTTCCTCGTGAAATTGTTTTGGTATAAGATCCAATTTTTTTCCAAAAGAGTCTAAACTTTGTTTTGAAGTGACATAAAGATATGTCTAATAGAAGTTTGTTATAAATTCATATCGATCATCGGTGTTTCTATGTTTGGTATCGTTTTCAATGTCTGTATAATACCACTGGCGATTACATACCATTTGAAAACAAGTTCTTACCTATTCCAATAATGTATGTACAATTTGAAAAATATTAAATTACTCAATACAAGATAGTTTATATTAAATTTAATTTTGATCTATGTGTTTTGTATTCTAAAATATGAGAAAATTATGCGCTTCAGTTTCGAATATTTAACAGCCATAATATTGTCAAGACTTAAAAATATATAAAGTTATGACTTCAAACAATAAAACTTAAACTAAAACTTAAATGGCTAAAACTCAAAGATTGGTAGCATGTCAGTGTTTATTCATTAGGTAGTGCATTGAGCTTAAAATCTTAAATACAGTATGCGCCAAAAGTATGGAATAAATTCAATAAAAACGATTTTTTGGGAAAAATCCTCGAACAGGTCGATTTTTAATTTAAAAAATACATATTTTGGCGTAAAATGCGATTTTCAAATATCATTTGTTTTCGAGTAATAACGTCATCGATTTTTTTTAAACACCATATTTTTTCCTTGATTCTGAAAGATCGTTTAATTCTCTACCAGACAGTACTAAAATTTTGCCCTCTTACATAGGAAAGTTTTCGAGTAAATGACGATTGAATGTTAGAATACGTAAATCAATTGAAATAAAGCAAAAACGTTATCAAGTTTAGTTTTTCGAATTCCATAGTTCTTTTATGGATCACGTAGGTGAAAATCTTTGCAAAGTATCATTGCCACACCGACTTTCTAATAAGTATTGTAATCGACATAGAAATTATTATTCAATTTTAAGTATTATGGAAATGTTGTAAATATTCCAAAACCTGGACGTCCAAGCATTAATGAAAATCAGAAACAGAACATTTTGATAAGTGGATAATCCTCATAATTCTTCACGATTGGTTGCATTAAACAATGACACTAGTCATAGCACAGTGCTACGTATCTTGAGGAAGGAAAAATATCATCCCTACAAAATTCAACTTGTGCAGGAACTCAATGAAGATGATCCCGATCGCCGCTTACACTTTTGCGAAATTCTAATGGATTTATATCAAGTAAATAGAAATTCACACCGGCAAATACTTTTTTCAGATGATGCCACATTTGGTCTGAATGGTACAGTAAACCGTCAACCTTGCAGATATTGGAGTCGGGAAAATCCTCATTGGATGGCAGAGACACATACTCAACACCCTCAGAAATTAAATGTGTGGGCTGGAATAGTTGACGACAGAATAGTAGGGCCTTTCTTCTTTGAAGGAACCCTTACAGGACAAAGATATTTAGAGTTTCTAGAAAATGACCTTGTTCCAGCCCTTGCAGTAATTTTTCCTAACGATAATGACCCTGACATTCCTGACGATACCATATGGTTTCAGCAAGACGGTCCATCTCCGCACTATGCGCGCCCTGTACGAGATTTTTTGTTTTCCTGGGAGGTGGATCGGCAGACGCGGACCGATAGAATGGCCTGCAAGATTGCCAGATCTTACACCTCTTGACTATTTTTTATGGGGATACTTGAAGTCAAAAGTGTATATTAATAAACCACGTAATTTAGAAGAACTTCAAAATCGTATTCGGGACGAAATACGCAGAGTTACCCCAGAAATCATTCATAATGTGCAAGAGTTGGTGGATGGCAATTCGAACATTTAATTTAAGTATAAAATTTAATCAATTGTATTTTATTTTACATACCTCAGAATTGTTACTTTTTTATGGATAAAATTTATGTTTTCTAACATTCAATCGTCATTTACTCGAAAGCTTTCCTATGTAAGAGGGCAAAATTTTAGTACTGTCTGATAGAGAATTAAACGATATTTCAGAATCAAGGAAAAAAATATGGTGTTGCCATTTATAAAAAAATCAATGACGTCATTACTCGAAAACAAATGACATTTGAAAATCGCATTTTACGCTAAAATAGGTATTTTTTAAATTAAAAATCGACCTGTTCGAGGATTTTTCCCAAAAAATAATTGTTTCGTTTTTATTGAATTTATTCCATACTTTTGGCGCATACTGTATAATGGCTTTAATTATTTTGACAGTCTATGAGTTTAATTTACTTTAAAAAAAAGTTTTCTACATTGCATTGTACTATTGATTATTATTAAGATCCACAAAAACTTAAAGTAAGTCCTCACTTTTGGAGACAAATTTTGAAATTTTTAACAGCGTATAATACTTTACATATTTTGACGTTTATAAGCCGCCAGTTTCCAGACTGCATTGCAATTGATACTACTAAGAACCGTGCCACAAAAAGAGGCAATTTGGAGAGCAAAGCTTATATAACCAAGGGTTGCGCTATTAAAAGTAATCTAACTTTTAAATCCAACAGTTGCATACGTAAGATAAAGATTTCTAATACAATAAATATCCTAGTTTTTAAGGGGTGAGCCGGTGGACTATTAATAGGAATTTTGGGAAGTATCAATGATTAAGTTGTGTCAATAATTGTTTTTGTTGAGGCACTTGTGTGACACACATTATTAAAAGTGCTCTCCACCAACTGACTTGGAAAAATTTTATAGGAAAAACTTGATTGTTTTTGTATCAAACAGGGAGGAAATATGGTCGTTTTGATCTAGTCAAAAATATGATACAAATGGTGTAAATATGGTACTGGGTTAGAAACTTTTTTTGCTGCAAGTGTACAAGATCTTCACGCGAAAACGACTGATACGACTATAACTTTGCTTCCCTAGGAGATATTGGAAAAACTGAAACGTGTATTTTTCACTAATTTCTCGCAAGAATTTCAATTTATTTATCAAAAAACAATCAAGCATCGGGCTATAGTTTAGTATTTTTTATAATACGAGAATACAAATTTTATATGGAATCATTTAATCACTAATATCTCGCAATCAGTAAAAGATAGCCTATAACATGTTTATATCAATGCAATCAAGAAAAAAATGGAGAATTCAAAAATCTAATTAATATACGAGGTGTTTTGTAAGAAAAAAACAAGTTAATATCATATATACAGGGTGTCCGGAAATTATGCGTCAATACTTCAGGTGATTCATCACAAGAAATTAGGGTCACGAAGTCCTATAACAATTTTTCGAAAACTCAATATTAACGGAGACACAGGGTGTTAAAATTAAAAATTTGTTTTGATATTTGTAAATAACTTCTTAAGAAATCCAAATATTTACACAAAATTTGTAAATCGGGGGTTTTTGCGGACGAGAAATTCAAATATGTTTCTAATTTTGACGTCACTAGTAGAGGGCGCCACTTATGGCACATCATGTTTCTTTCAAATGACAGAACTTTTTTGCTGCTTAGTGTATCAATCTGACTATTGAAACAATCGATTCTCCTACCTGTTATATCTGAAAAAGGTATATTGAAGTCGTTATGAGTAACAATTTTCGAAATAATCTTATTTAAAATATTCGGTGCACCGAGTAAAAACTGTTTTGGTTTCAGTTAAAGTGCCTTTTCTACTGAAAATACAGCAAAATGTTACTTGAAAGAGTTTTTCAGAACGGTAAATTATGGAGATATGCAAAATTTTTAAAAAATGGGCCTGCTTTGATAAAATCTTTCTGCTTTGTTGAAAAATGGTTTCATCAAACCTCGCCGATCTTCTTGAAATTTTGCACGTCTCCATAATTTACGATTCTGAATAACTTTGTCAAGTAATATTTTGCTGAATTTTCAGCAGAAAATGCACTTTACTTGAAACTAAAACAGTTTTTACTCGGTGCACTGAGCATTTCAAATAGGATTATTTCAAAAATGGTTACTCAACCGACTTCAGCAAGGTATATCTTTTTCAAATAAAACAGGTAGGAGAATCGATTATTTTAATAGTCAGATGGATACACTAGGCAGAAAAAAAGTTGTGTCATTTGAAAGAAACATGATGTGCCACAAATGGCGCTCTCTACTAGTGACGTCAAAATTAGAAACATATTTTTACAAAATTTATGTAAATATTTGGATTTCTTAAGAAGTTATTTACAAATATCGAAAATAAAATTTTAACTTTAACACCCTGCATCTCTGTTAATATTGAGTTTTCGAAAAATTGTTATAGAACTTTGTGACCCTAATTTTTTGTGAGAAATCATCTCCAGAAGTCTTGACGCATAATTTCCGGACACCCTGTATAGTACGGTGTTCGATTGTTTTATTTTTATAAAAGAAATTGAAATCTTTGTGAAATATGAGTCAAGGAATGTACGAATCAATGTACGCATACGAGCAATGTTCAAGCCAAATGTACTGTATTTAGTAGGATAGAAGTACCTATGAATACGTATCTCTTAAGAGTGGACATTTGGTTTTCTTTCAGTAATTGACAAAAATACGAAGAGAGTATTTAGGCTATTATGACTACGGCAGTTGCTGGCTAGAATTGATAATTTATTTATGGTCTAAATATTATAATACTTTCAACTTCTTTAGTAAATTATTACAATTATTATTTAGTTGTTCAACAAATAATGTGGTGTGTAACTAAAAGCTCTATATTTAACATTTCAAATCATGTAATGTGACTGCTGCAATATAGGCCTGTTATGACGGTTTAATTACCTAAGAATACGCATCTAAAGGGTACACATGTGTACCCTTTGACACTCTGCGTACTCTTTGGTACCTCCCACTTTTTAATATGTAGTTAATTCCAATGGAGGAAACAAAAAAAGAGTGAAAACAACTAAAATTTATTGAAGATCTATTGTACCACTCCATTTGTATCACTCTTCATGGTACTTAATTGCTGCGTAATGCGTACTTTTAAAACCACATATACTACTCTTACAAACCTGTGGCCCTAAGAGTACGCAAGTTATAAAAAAATATATATTTTTCTGATAAAACTAGGCATATAAATACATAAATAATATGCATGCTATTTTACATAAACACTATAATTATAACAGTAAAAATTAAGTGCGTACTCTTGAACACCCATTGCTGTTTAAATGACATTTCTTTGAAGTTGTAATTCAATACATATATGTCAAAATCTTTCGATACTGTACAAACATTGTTGATTGTTGTAAATTCAATGTTTCTGTTTATTTGTTACTGTTTCAATTACTTACTTGTAGCACGTTCATGATTTACAATGTTCTCCTAAATTTATATAGTGAAAATTCACCTATATAAAGATGTTGATTTTATTTCTCAATATTTAATGAAATAATTGAAACCTTTACATTTTTAGCGGAATTTTGATCATTTTGTATCGCCGTTTTTTATTCTGCAGAAATCATGGGATGTTGATGAATGCCCCTCTGTGCAATGTCGCCTTACATACGGGAATTTTAAATTAAACAGGTTGTTAACATGTATACTTTACACGTTACATTTAAAATATGATACGCTTTTAAAAATGAAATAAAGCCCTCTTTCATTGGAACGGGCTAATGAAGTTCGTATATTAAACTACACCTCTACCATGAGTAACGCACCACAAATGGGCTCTCTGTATTGTAAATGTAAACTAACATTCATAATTAATAATACAGATGCTAATTTTAATTACCAAGCGAAAAGTTTTTATATAACGCTCAAACGGGATATAGCATTACGTTGCTGATATTATGTTTCAACCTCACAAGAAACAAAATTGTTTTTTTTTTGACAAGGCCAGCGCATTAGTGTTTATTAAAGTTATAGTTTTGTTTGTCGCAATTTAATATGACCGTCAAGGATTCAATGCATTTTTTCTCGTAAAATCAGAACGGCACATGTTAGTACTCTATAGATTGCAACAATTTTCTTGTTAAAACACAAAACCCAATTAAATTTATAAGATTTAAGACAATTTTGTTTTTTGTTAAATAGTTGGAGTGGAACTAGAGAATCAAAATTGTTCAATAATTTTATTTGCTGGACTTGCTCTTCTCTGTAATGCCAGTACAGGTTTTGAGTAAAAAAAATGGCGACTATATCTATGTAGTTTTCTCTCCATTATTTGATTTACACATCGATATCTAATAGGTCTCCATCACTTTACATTTGATGACAGTTTATGGTTTTTTTCTTTGTAAATCAGATACTACTGTGTTCAAAAAATGTATCAAAACATTACAAGAGACAGAAAACATTCTAAATCCAACAGACATTCGCAAAGATTGTTTTTCTTTTCAATCGAAAGTTAGCCCCAAAAAATCTAATAAAAAAAATACATAGGGGGTACTTTATTTGATCGTCTTATAACAGGACAAGGAGAATAAAAAAATACTCATTCAAGAGATTTCATCAGCCTAAATATCTTGCCAAATTTCACTTCTAAATTTCAAAGCGGTTGAAACTGAATAAAATTTTAAATTTATCATCCCTTTTAAGCGGTCGTAAGAAAATAATTCATATAAACGAACCCTATTAAAATTGATCATACAATCCACCTCGCAATTTTTTGCGCATTACTTGGGATGACTCTGTATATACAGGTACAGCAATAATAGATTCCTGATGACAAAATAATGCGATGTAACCAATTTTACATTAGTCCAAAAGTTGATTCTTAAAAAGATTTCAAAGTTAAAATTTTGAATTCAAAATTATTAAAATTTTTAGAAAATTTTCAATGAATTGCTTTGAAATTTTGGATTCGGAGGATTTCTGGGACAAGAAAAACTAATCCGAACTTAATTTTGTTTTAAATGCTAGAGGTCGCTACAAAATGTACTCATGATGGGTAGAAATTGGTCATAATTTTTAATACCTAGAATAATTTTTTACTGTATTAGAAAGGTATTTTAAGCTAATATAAATCAAATCTCCTACAATTCCTATCAATGAAGTCATATGTATGTTCTCTGATACCAAACATCTAGCTATGCTAATGAACAATTCCACAGACAAAGCTCTATTCAATAATTATCTAAAGAAATATAAATCTAAAAATCTAAATCTATCTAAATTTACTAACCTTGCTTTAATGAAAACGCTCTATAAATATCTAACTTCACTTTTGGCAGTTGGAACACGACAATAATTCAACCACAATAGATGAGATCTGACCTATTTCTGCATCTTTAGGATTGCTTCTTCAGGTGGCCTCCATTAAGTTGAATTAAATATCTAACTATAAAAATTATTATAAAAATTAAAATTATTTGAAGTTAAATATCGACAATGATAAAAATGACAGCCTGTCAATGAATTAAATATGACATTACCTACTTGAATAATGTTTTGATACCCTTTATGTAAAAGTTTTTTTATATTTTTAGGTATTAATAATATTGTGTGAAACTAACTACTCTGTGGACAAAAGCCCCAACCAGCGTTGAATTACACCCACAATATCTACCCGTATATTCCTTATTATTAGTTTTTTTAACATTTTTTACTGTATTAGATATTTAATTCAACTTAAAGGAGGCCACCTGAAGAAGCAATCCTAAAAATGCAGAAATAGGTCAGATCTCATCTATTGTGGTTGAATTATTGTCGTGTTCCAACTGCCAAAAGTGAAGGTAGATATTTATAGAGCGTTTTCATTAAAGCAAGGTTAGTAAATTTAGATAGATTTAGATTTCTTTAGATAATTATTGAATAGAGCTTTGTCTGTGGAATTGTTCATTAGCATACCTAGATGTTTGGTATCAGAGAACATACATATGACATCATTGATAGGAATTGTAGGAGATTTGATTTATATTAGTTTAAAATACCTTTCTAATACAGTAAAAAATGTTACAAAAGCTAATAATAAGGTATATATGGGTTGGGGGGCTGGTTGGGGCTTTTGTCCACAGAGTAGTTAGTTTCACACAATATTATTAATACCTAAAAATATAAAAAAAACCTAGAATAATATTCTCTTAGATTTTTACACAAATAAGGTATATGTACAGGCTGTGGGAATACAAAAAATTTAAATAAAATTTGGGACACCTGGTGTTAAATGAGATGAGCTGCATTTTCAATCGAAAGTATTCGCGTTGCGCCTGTTTAGCAAACTATTACTAACAAACCGACTTTTATTTGTCCGTCCACAGAACGTGCCGAAAAATGTTCTGATCAACAGTTATTTGAGCTATAAAATTAAGCTTGTTTCCAATGTGACACTTAGGCAAATACTCCAAATTGTGATCTCTCTAGTTATGATATTTTGTAACATTTATGCACTTTAAACAATGAACATTCAAATATTGTCCAACGACTGGTATTGTTATGAAACTAATCATTTTAGGATGAACACCTGAATATAAATTTTTGTTTCGTTAAAAAATTACAAAAGCTGCTGTAATAAGAAGAAGAGATTGCAGAAATAAACCAGTATTAAAAAAAAAACTTTTTAACCACCTAGTTCCTTTAACAAAATTATTTTTGTTATGACAACACTACAACCGTTTAATGCAGATATTTGTGTGGCAAATATCAATATCTACTAAAAGATATACACCTCCCAGTGTCGGTTTATGGTTCAATAAAATTCTTTACATATCGTAACTATCTTTAAATGCGTATGACAAAATAAATACCTATACGGTAACACTGAATTTGTAAATTATTTTGTGAATTTTATAATAAAATACTTAATGGACATGACCAAAAATACGTCATACTTCGAAAGAATGCCCCAATAGGAAACTCGTATCGATTCCTATCACTAAACACAACACCGAAGTGGAAGTAAGAAAAACAACATATACGAGTATAATCTGATCCCCTTAAACCTCCCACATAGCTCCTCAATCATATCAGTGTTGATGACTGCATCCTGTAAACTTTACTAACAATAATTCATGTTTGTAGTTTAGAAGTTTCATTTATCATTTGGTACACACATAATCTTGTCACAATGCAATAAAATTAATTGTTAAAGTAACACATATACATTTTTAACTTACAAATTGAACGAAATATTGCTGTACCGTGTTTTTCTGTAATACTTTTCATACTAACATTTTTTTTGTTTCAGGTAAATGAAAAAATGTTATGCACCCAGAATTAGACCGTAAGTCTGCGCTATTATGTTAATCTATTCTAAAACAATAATTGCTTCTCCGGTGATTTTTTTTAATAAATTTTCTTCATTTTCATCTAATAAATAATTTATGTCATCATTGGTATTTAGTAATCTACACACTTCAAAGCCATTTTTATTAAAAATAAATAAAATAAAAAAATAACAATAACGAAATACTATACGTAAAAAAAAATCCTAAATCACTGCCACTAGTCTTAACCACAACAAATAAAACTTTAAAATTGTGATAAGTTTAGACAAAATATGATGTTTAAAAATTCAGCACCTGATCAGTTGAATTGTATGTTCTATCTAATAACTATAGACACTTGAATTCTTAAAAGGTTATATAATCAGTAAATATAGGTAAAAATAGATATGAAAGGAGATATTTTATTTTAATAAAGTTTAATTAGATTTTTGCTGTAATGTAAATAAACATAGCATGTTTATGCATGCTTTTACAACGCTTTGTTGTTAGATATAAGCAAATTTCCACACTACTCCTGAATTATTACTGAACCCCACATGAAAAAGCATTTAAATAAAAAGAATTAAAAAGTAAATATCTTTAAAATCAACAGACAACAAAATATAAAAAAATAAACATGTATCAATGAAAATGGAATAAATTATTTATAAGTAAAAATAAAACATAAAAATTAAATAAATAAATACAAATTTTCAAGTAAATAACACACCTCATTAGCAGTCACTGCCATGACCATTATCACTGTCACTATTTGCATTATGGATTATAATTGGATCGATATGATCGATTTCAAGATCTAAATCCTGCATTTTTTCTAATATTCCGCACTTACTTTTGCAATTGTTCTTTTAAGCAATACTTTTACATTGACGAATTTATTTGTCCCATTTTCTTTAACTATGTCTCCTTTTACTTGTGTTCATATAAATTCTATTGGATTTAGTTCACTATGATAAGGGAGTAGTCACAATTTTCTGTAAGTTGAGTCTTACTTAGTTTTCATCAAATGGGATTCTTTTCCGCTTTCCTCCATGATGGTAATGGCATTTCTTCACATCTTCGATTAAGGTATGGAGCATTACCTATAACAACGACAGATTAGGGTTCTAAATTTTGAAGAATGCGTTCAAACCAGCTTTGCAAAAACTCTGCATTCATATCTTCGTGGTAATCTCCGTTTTTTTTTAACTGAAATATTAGTTCCTCATTCTCCAGAAATCCGCTATCACTTTCTATGTATGTCACTAGTAAACGACGAGCCTTTGCAGGTGGCATTCTTAAACCAGTAGACTAACCCTCTGTTGCTGTTTGTCGAGCATCTGTCATATTACCATCTTATCACACTTTTTTAACTGCATGTCTCTCGTTGACCAATTTCATGTTATATAAAACTTTTTTCAATATGTCCTTGCCCATTTTATAAATTATTTTGTTTTTTCCAATAGCTGACAATACTAATGTCGGCAATTCATTTTTAAAGAAAGAGTGTGAATGGTTCGTCGTATAGCATAGGCATCTTCATTTACTTATACATAAATACACTTTTCACGATTAAAGAAATACTTATTTTATATATATTTAAACACTCACCTATTTAAATCGCCTATAAAACAATAAGAAAAGTAAGAAAGCGCGCGCGGAAGTCCTATACCGGCATTAATGATATGGAATGTCAGGATGTACTTCGCTGAGGCAAGCCCACGTGCGAGGCAGGTATACCTACATATGCATTTGTAAAACAAGGATAACAATGTACCTTCACATATCAGCTGTACGTTGTTTTATGTGTTGCCTTTTTTCCTTTGACAGTAAAAATATCACCATTATTTAATTCTAATGCTATTTAATAATACAATGAAACTGAATAAAAATTAACTAAACATGAATCTTTTATTTGGCAACATAAAACTTCTTAGGCAAACATAAAATAGACAATAAAATTTACATATTTTCCAATTATTGAGTAATACGTAATAAGGATTATTTACCTTGCATTACTTGCAAAAAATCTCAAAGAACAACACCAGAACCAATTTTATGGGTTATGAATTAGTAGAAAGTGAACACGAACCGTCCATAAATTCTTCGTGTAAAAAACACGAAAATAGTGACATGGCGAAGAAACTGTTTAAGACAAATATTAGAAGGCCGAAATCTGAACCAAAGAATATTACACTGAAGAAACATGGATAAATGAAGATCTTTTACGATGATAAAGAATTTTCGACTGGAGTGTATAAGTCTTAATGTGTGATCGTGCTAGTAACCAATAGAGTAATATAGAGTGTATACATAGTATTATAAAGTGGGTAGTGGTAGGCCATCACCGTTCAAAGGGTAAGCATTCTACAATAGTATGATATAATACTGACTTCCAATGAATGTATATCAGTAATATTTTTACATACATAGGTATAAATCCATATATATAACTTTTGAATATGAATACGAATTTTTCCTGAATAACATTCTGCTGTCACTTTGGGCTAGGCCGGCCCTGGCAGCGACAGCGCTCGCCAGACCGCAGCGATGAGATTTTCATCAAGTATGCAAATGAGGGGGAAAATTACTTTTCCTATATATAATCGTCATTATTTCCACATTGACATCAAACCCGCGTGCGATCACATATTGCCGTTTTTCCCGCAGTATGGCCAAGCCATCATGACATCAACCGTAATACCACTGCCGCCGCCGCCGTCGACCGGTGGCGGTACTCTGGGCGACGCAAATATTACACTAACATAATAACATGGTGTTATATTAAACTATAATCCCATTTATCAAATACGTCGGGCGAGAAAATTCAGCCTGATCCAGTTCCAGAGGATTTGGACAGATTAGCGTTTTACCTTAATTTAAAAGTTTCGCATATTAAAAATGTCATAGGAATGAACAAGTTAATTAATGTTGCTTGCTTGTCTAAATACTACACGAGAATATTAGATATCTACTACTAATAATGATAATGCTGTAGGCATCCAACAGAAAATATATTAATTAAAGAAATATTGGAAAAATTATATATTGGCAATATAACTATATTACATGACAAAGGAAGGTAAACACCAATATCCTTTTATTTCAATAATTTTTTGCTTGTTTTCTTCTCTCGCTGAAAAAAATATATATTAAATTAAATTTTTTTTGGAGTTTACATTGGTCGTACTGATAATGTAGCATTCTTGTTGCAACCGACATTTTTCACAGATGATTATGCCTAGTGTATGTAGATTTGGGCGGATTTCCCAGTTTAATGACTTTGAGAGGCGGCGGATTGTTGGGTTGCGCGAAGCAGGTTTGTCGGTGAGAGAAATGTCTAGAAGGACTATCAGATCTTTACATACTATAGTACGGTGTTACCAAGCGTGGAGTCAGGAAGGCCCTGGATACAGAGGCAGAGGCACCGGCCGTCGTAGAGGAATCACAGAACGTGAAGAAGTTCCATTACGACTCTTAGCACTCAGAGACTGATTTAGTAACAGCCGAACTAGTGTAAATCACTTTGAAGGGATGGTCGGTATGCTACAGTATATCGCCGAATACGAAGTTTTGACCTTTTGTCTTATCATCCACATTGGTTGCTGCCGCTTACTATAATATAGAGAGAGAATTCAGTGGGATCAAGAATTGGATCAGGTGATCTTTAGTGATGAATCCAGTTTCTGTCTGGGGATGCACGATGGATGTACAAGAGTGAGGCGACATGGTGAAAGATGCGATCCACAACCGCTTAACGCTACATCCAGGGTGGACCCATATGTCATTCCATATCTTCACACCATCCAGCACGCAATTTTCCAACAAGACCCCATGTTGCAAGAAAAACAATAGCTTTTATGGATCAACACCGTTTACCCTGGCCACCAAGGTCTCGGATCTGTCGCGTATTGAACATGTCTGACTGCTGCATTTACTACATAATACTCACAGATTTTAGCAGCTCGTATCCGTGAAGTTCAAACAGCTTGGAGTGAGATACCTCAAGAACTTATTGACAACGTTATTAGAACCGAGCCAAGGCATACCAATGAAAGTGTAACCATTCAATAAATTGTCCCGATGCTGTGTATGGAAAATTATTAAAATATAATGAACAGATAGGTGTTTATCTTTGTCACTTAGTATATTTGTTATTAAAAGAATGTATGTCAATACTTAGAGTTATCGTCATAAAATATATGGTCTTTGCCAACATATCTTTACCATTAATTTATATAAAAAGATTAAAAATGAATCTCTGGGGATTACAGATTCACCCTTGGACAATTAAGTGGTATTTTTTGAAGAAGATTTATGCAAGTTTCAGTAGCATTAACCTATTAATTCACAATCAGCAATCACAGAAACACTGTTTTATGAAAATGAATGCACTACCGAAAGTCTGTGGTTAAGAGAGAGGCCCCGTAAATAACCTACAACGGTGCTAGTGCACCCAAATATCAAATGTACCTCGCTAGAATAGGGTAACGTGAGAGAGAGATAGACTTATAAATACGCATTTATAAAAAAAGGATAAGCAATACATCTTTGAAGTTCTGTTTACAATGTTGCCGCTTTTCTTTCAACTGTAATAATTATTTTATTGAACATATGTATGTTGTTAAATGGGATAACCTGCTTTTTTGGTACACCCTATATATTTGATTAGACTATCATTGTCTTATTGACGTTGAATACATTTAAATTTAGCTAAGTATTTTTATTACACCAACACAAATTTAAAAAGTATGTATACTACTAGAGCATTATATATTTTTATTTTATATTTAAATACTTACAAATGAATGTTCGTTTAAAGCTTAATTGATAATTTCAGTAGAAACCATTCTAAAATTTTGAATTGTATAGATTTGCATATGCATCAAAGTCACTTCCTTTAAAATTTATAGCAAGTTTTTTTCTGGTGCCATACAATTTTACGCAAAATATATTTTTCTTATGTTAACAAGCTTCACCTAGTGTTTTTTTAACACTATAAACTATAGCGTAATTTTCAAGTGAAATTTCCATTAGAAAAGAATATTCAGTTGCTCATTGTTATTGTTCATATAAAATTACTTCATCAAAATAGTTGCAACAATATTTCTTTTATGATAGAACATTTACTGATGCAGACAAACTACAATTTGTTAAGTACACAATAAAAACTTTGTAGGTATTATTGTGCTGATAACATATTCTCTCCCTGAGACTTTAGTAGTTGACAATTTTCTTGAACAACATAACTTATTCTATGTACGAGTAAGTAATTAATTAAAAAAAAGTCATAAACGAAATCAGTGGACCTCCTAGTTTATCTTTATCCCCGCATATAAAGCATTTGCCTCGGATACATAAACCATCCGGCTCTGTAATATTCCTTTGCCATTTTATTAGTTTATTTGTAGTTTGATTACAAATTTGCTGACATTCACTAATAGAGCCATCAAATTCGCAGACTGCGCTCTTTTTTGGTTTATTTCCTCTCTTAATATTCCTGCAGAGGAAGTAGTGACCATATAGCGCTTTTATACATTTTTAAACTGAGACTGCCACTGCTGATGATGCTATAAGAGAAAGGTCGTATAACGGATTGGTTTAGTGGATCGTGCTTGCTCATTACTTACCCTATCTGCACGTTTATTTTTGAATTAGTCGAAATCTAGTTTACTTTACTTATCTCCCAATGCTACTATTAAAACTTAGGTACTTTCATCTGTCGAGTTATATGTTTCCTTTTTGATGTGGTTATAACAGTGTCACAATCTTTCGTGTAATATTACAAGACATTATTAGCAATGCGTTCTACATGTTTTATTTTTCTAGATATCGGTACCTAATAAAGATTCTCGAAGTTTGCTACCTTAAGAAATGTACAGGGTGTTATAGAATGATGTTAAGAACATCCAGGGACAAGTTCTATGTTTAAAAATAAGAAAAAATGTTTATATAGACATGGGTCCGGAAATGCCTCATTTTTGAGATACAGGTTGTTTAAAATTTTCATTCTTAAATACTTTCACATGTATAAATTTCTCTTGTAATATACCTCTGTGGCGTTCGTGCCGTTAAATACTTATTTTTAGCAAAACAACTGATTTTTGGACACTTTCTTAAAGTCAAGTTAATTCTGCTTAAACAGTGTCTCCTGGACTTTTTCCTCCTGAGGTACCGTTTTGGAGATAAAAATTAATTTATTAATCATTACAATACAGAAATGATCTTCAGAAACTTATATACAAAATAGTTGGCGTCTGTAAATATTAGTCTTAAATTTTGTGTCTAAATTCAGCAAGAAAAAATAGAACTTAAAGTGAAGAACATTGACATATATGATACAATTAAACGTATAGCAAATTGAACACAGGAAACAGAATTTAAATTAAATGCTGGTAATGGCTACCCTGTGTATCAGTACAAGCTCTAAATCCCCCTCGCATCTGTCTTGTAACTCTTCGGAATAGGTGTTTGGAGTATTGTTTCACAGGCATCGGCAATATAATATGTTCCACTAATGCAGCTTCATTCGCTGTGTGAGTAGAATACACCAGTTGCTTTAGATGCCCCCTTAATCGACCGGATTTAAGTTGGGTGATCTGGGTGGCTGAGGAGATCAAGGTATGTTTATTCATTTAATCCTCTCGGCAAAATAAAAGGTCCAACCAAACAATTTTCAATAATTCGTGCCAGATATTAACTTTCAACTGCTGCCGGTGTTGCGATTCAGGAATAATATATGGATTTTCATCTGCCCAAAAATGTTCATTGTGGCAATTCATTCATTCATCTTCTGCATCTTTTTTTTTTGGCTTAAGCATTGACAATACTGGCTGGAAAATCAGCTTCAGAGAGGGCTTGAACTCTCTGCAGATGTTAAGGATATAGCTGCTGCTCTTGGAGGATTCGCCATACATTAACATGGTTCATATTCCCTAATTCATTTGCCAGACACCTTGTACTCATTGCAGGATTTTGTTCAACCGCTTGTAAAACATTTTCCTGATTTTCCACTGCTCGTGCAATTCTTTGTGTTCTACAATATACTGTTTCCTGTTATTTTTCGCGTTTCCCTCAAACGTCTATGAACATTCGAAATAGTGTTTTCCGTTTCCATATATAAAATATATGTCGACCAATTCCTCAAAGGAATAATATAAAAATATGTATTAAACCTGACATACCAATTTGTCCAAGAATCAGTGGAGTATATTTTTTTTGCTTAGACGAGTATTTAACGGCACGAACGCCACTGATGCTAATTTATTATAAGAGAAAAGCGTACATGTAAAAGTAGCCCCTCACTATACGCTATTGCTTACCAAATCTCATTTCAATATCTTGAACGGTTTTAGAGAAATTAAGACTATTGTGTTTAAGACAGAAAATTTTAAACATCCTGTATCTCGGAAACGAGCCATTTCCGGACTCATGTTTATATAAACTTTTTCTCTTATTTTTAAACATAGAACCTGCCCCTTTCTTAACATCATTCTGTAACACCCTGTATACATACAAATACGTTAATCAGCCACACAGTTTTTCCTTGCTCGAAAAGAGCGCAGCGATGCCGTAGAAGGAAAACATCGGGCTCATCTCGAAGGACAATAGAACAATCACCATGCAATAGAGATAAGTCAGAACGAGGCGAAGTCGGGCCGCTGTAAGCTGAAGGAACCCCGAAAACAACCCTTCATCCCTCATATCAGATCCGGTTGCGGAACTTGTCGAAGTACAAACAGAGTTGTCATGGGAGGAAGAAGGGAACATCCTGCCAGCGGACCACACAGATCACGGCCAACTTGCGGTCACAGCAGCCAAGACACTCAAGATAAATAAAGATATCTATCCCATCGTTTCCAGGGGCCCCAAGACGCTCTAATGACCCAAACAACTACCAACTGCCGGCGAGCGTCCCTCAGATACGTGCTCCAACCGGGCCCTAATGATGAGAGGCTAACCGAGATAAGGCCGGCTATGATAATAAAAATCATAATTTTATGGGTACTAATAGCCGCCGTGATGGGGTAATATTGTTCTTTTGATTTGTCGTTGCCGGCTCTCGGCTTTCTTAATTTGCGGTCTCTTGCGGACGCCAGTAAATTCCATTCAATTAAAGCGGATTAAAAGGTTAGTGGAATATGTTTGTTGCACGCGAGAAATGTTAAATTGGTTCTTACAAGCTGTTTTCAAGCTTTTACATCATGGTTTACAATGTATTCTGCAAGGTTACGTAGTTAATATATTATGTTGATATGAATATTTATTGACAATAACTAAAATGAGTAATCAGAACAGATACCACTTAGATAGGAACGTGAAAATACAGAGTTAACCATGACAAAGTACAAATATTTTAAGAGGGGATAGAGAAAATTAAGAATTAACGGAATCACCGTTCAAAAAAATTCCAAACTTATTTTTTCCATACTATATTAAATTCTTTTTTAACACCGCCTAAGCGACCGGTGCGCTCCACGTTTAAAGTTTGCAGAGTCACAGAAAGCAACCAGCAAGACAACGGTAAAATTAGCTGCCATGTCATAATTCAATTCATGTGTTTACGTTGTAGTTTTGCGTTCTTCTTCAATTTTTAGTGTCTTAAACGTTTTATAGTTATTAAATAAAGGAATTTGTGTCGAGTATAGATATTTTCCCATAATATATTTCCCTGGTTTACTTTTCTAGGTTATGGGACAAGACTGCCGCGGGTGCATTAAAAGTTTTCTATGATCTATTAGTATCTATCTGTTCCTTTCGTTCAATTTTTTTATAATAAATAGGAATTTTATCTAACTCTGAAAAACGAATGCAACATGCTGCAGCTAACTGGATTAACTGTTACCTACCTATCAGGTATTATTACTAAGAATGTTAATTTTTGTGGTTTCTGCATTTAGAAACGCTGCAAAAAACGACCGCATGGTCGGCTGACATTGTTGACAGCTGTAAGCTTTATCTATGCCATCTCAGTCAATGCCGCCTTTCCGTAGGAAAAATGAGTTTTGCCTCATTTTTCAAATATCGAACTAAAATTCTGGAATAATTTTTTTTATTGTCTTTTAGACCTCCCTGAGCGCGTGGTTAAAATTTTTATACTTTTCTCATAGTTAACTCTGTATGTTTCGTAGAAATGACATTAAATAATTCAGTACTTAATTTAAATAGTAAGATACAACGATACAATCATTGCATCAAAACCCACAAGTTCATGACATTCATTTGATTTAAAAAAATGTTCTTAATAACTTCATTGTTTCAGTATATTATTTTAAAATTGTATTTTATACCTTCGTCTTTTTCATTTGTTGTAGACTACCAATTTTTTGTAGTAAACTCTATAATGCTTTATATTTTGGACATTTACTTATAGTGTTTTTGTACAATTCATTATTAAGAATTTTTCTTGGTGATTTCTTAATATTTTATTTCATTTTCACCTTATTTTGTATTATTATTGATTTTTTAAACCGGTCTTTAAATACTTATTAATTTTACAAGTTATTTCGTTTTACTGAAATGTTAATGCACTGTGGTACAAAACCATTATGCCATCCTAATTTATACAAAGCATTGAAAGTGGTGCCTTCTACAATGTACAGTAAAAATATTTTGAGATTTGTTTCTCATCCTATATTCCAATTTTTGTAAAAATACTACCGTTATTAAAAAACATATTAAGGAAATTTTGAAATAAAATTGTAACTCTGATACCAACCTTTAGACAAGGTAAGTTGAGGTAGATCGTCATATTTCGATCCGACGAATATGTGGTATCATTTTGTACTAAACATTTAAAGACCCTGTATAGGTCGACTTTTTTATGAATTAGATATAACACATTAAGAAGAATCATCAATATTCATATGCATTTGCAATAATGTTCAAAGGAGATCGCGCATTTACAGAGAATGGTAGAATTAATGATTTTTTTTTTTGTATTAAATGTTTAATTTTGATAGTGTTTCAATGTTTAAAACAGTAACATAACTTAAATCGAATAGGAATTTGAAAAATAAGTAATAAAACTTCTAAAAAGACTCATGTCGCAGAAACAAATGAAATAATAATTTAAGTATTGACTGAATATCAAAATACAATACTATGTTTAAATATCTTACCTAACACATAACCACAACTAATGCCGTTATTTTCAACACATGCATAAAATTTTTTGACACTACCAATATCAGAAAGACGACTTCAACGAATATCTCTATTAGATAGTCGAGAGAAACGATCTAAATAAATACGTGGTGCTCTTGCAGAATTACGGCGAGATTTTCCGTAAACTAATAACATATCGTGATACCCTCTTATGCTAAACATTTCGACAAACAAAGAAAAATTAATACAATAGTGGTACGTAAAAGAATTTGTGACAAGCGACAGACACTTCGCAGTTCAGATACCAACTGATCATCATGCTGATCGTCATTGTACTTCTCGCGCTGTTGCCACATTCCGCGATATCAAATTTAACGAATTAGCTATCTCTCATCTAATACATATCAATATTTAAACGTGCACAACACAACAACTTTTAGTAGTGTATGCGCACGTGCAAACAGATTGGCGTCTGATATACAACTAAAATTCTGAAGCAGTTCAGATACCAACTGATCATCATGCTGATCGTCATTGTACTTCTCGCGCTGTTGCCACATTCCGCGATATCAAATTTAACGAATTAGCTATCTCTCATCTAATACATATCAATATTTAAACGCGCACAACACAACAACTTTTAGTAGTGTATGCGCACGTGTAAACAGATCGGCGTCTGATATACAACTAAAATTCTGAAGCAGATAATCTAAAAGATGATCGAGTACGGGTCTGTTCATCGAGCAAAGCTTAGTTTATTTAATTCATATTAGAAAAGCATTTGACACCGTCTAAGAAAGTTAGATTTTTGAGAATATTTGGCAGGATGATCAAATACACTCGAAACGCCATACACAAATGTATTGTTTACTGAAATGGGAAATAGGACGAAATCATATTTTCGAAACATCAAGCCGTAACCCCATTTCCTCGTAAGGAAGCCAGCGGACGCACTTCCGTCGGGACGCCGGCGTCGGTGTCTTCCATTGCAAGTGGTCCTAATGCAGTTCTTTTCTCCGCAGCCATACTTCATCTCTTTTGTTCGCCAGAGGTGATAATGACACAGGACCAGCGCATCCGGCCAACTTTGTCCGCCAATGTTGTTTTGAGGAGCTTTCTGAAAGCGTCGACGTCGGGCACTCGTTGATTTAATATAATAGGTACATTGTGGCCAGTGCTCGAGGTAACTTGGGCAACTTTGATTCACACTTATGTGGCGCCTGCGGCCATTATTACCACAGTGTTACGGGTGAAGCAAAAAACTGCCTCCTCTAGTACTCAGTATGCTACATTTTATCAAAATATTATAGTAACAAAGCTTATATAAAAATGGCATGTAATTGTTGACTAGGTACTAGGGGTGGGCGATAACGGTTTTGAATTATCGGTTATCGATAATTAAACAATAAACAATAATTTTGTATCTGTATTAATATCGATATTATCGATAAATATTCCCAACCCTCGATAATATTGAAAATTATTGTCAATAGTATCGATAGATTGTCGATAACATCGGTATTATCGATAATAGCGATATTATCGACAATTCAAATTATTATCGATATATCGATACATATTCCCAACCCTACTAGGTACCTTTACTATTGGAAACAAAATAATCAAAATATTTATGGTAGCTTATTGACAATACAGACTGTTCTACAAGCTCTACGATAAACCATGGCAGGTGGTAGATGCACAGCCATAGGTAGACCAGCAGTTTCACTCCGTTGTCGGCACTTTGAACTGCTTTCAGTTTTCTGCGGTGATTTCGAAATGTGAGTGCGATAGCGCATCCGATAGCATTTACAGAATCTTGTGCAGGAAACGTTGGAACGGCCTATTTGCGTAATCTATTGCGCGAATCGTTAACATATTATTTTCAAAATGTATTTGACATAGTTTGTATGAACTATTACTAATTCTGAGCAGCTTTTCTAATAAATCTTCTCTATTAGAAGCCTCTGCACAGAATTTTGCTCTAAAATATAAATTTGTATTTGTGAAAAATATAAATATGTATATTTTAAACTTCACTTTCATGAGAAGTATTTATATTCCAATGTTATACTTAAGAAATAAGTTAATAGGTAAGGCAATAGCAGTAAAATATCATTTATGGTTTGTACAGTATATTATAAATTAATTATTACTTATTTATGCCTTTAGGAAATTTAAAGAAACTTAAATTACTATTTATAGAAGATATATTTAAACATCTAACTGCTGCGCAGCGACTCGTTCCTCGATCAGACTCAAAATATTGCTTTAATACGGCTCTGTATAACCGATGTTCGCACTCCCAGAGTTGGATGTAAACTGAAGTCTCTGCAGTCTGAAATGGATGCGCGAGCTGCTAGACGCGACTTATTATTTCGGCCCGAGTTTTCTACTGGTCTCCCTATACTGTGGTAGATGTGTCAAATATTTTTTCTTATACGAACATAGGTCCAATTCGTTTTTGTTTAGAAGTTACACGCATTTTAAAAATTTTAAATTTCATATTTCAAAGTAGCCTGATATATAAAAAAGATGATTGCTGTAACAAGTTATTATTTGTGTAATTTTTTTTATTCATTTGACATATAGCATTACATTTATGTACAAATGAAGAGTATGCAGATACTGCCTTCGTATATGGGTATTCCAATAGTAACGACAGATAAGCAGCCCGAGAATACCGACGATGATACCCTAATAGACATCAAGCTGCCCAAACAGTCATTAGTGCATCGTTTCTTAGAGCTCGGGAAGAAGGTAACCCCGCTCTAAACAAGGCCATTCGTTTTACTGATGTGAATGTACAAAATGAAGAAGATATAATAGATGATGTCATTGACAACTCTTTAATTAGTATTCGGAATATAGCAAGTAATATTCATTTATCGCCAAATTTTGTATGGCGTATATTGAACAGATAAATGTTACATCCGTTTCATCACCAAAATGTACAAGCATTACATACTTCTCAGCGATTAGAATTTTGTCCATATAGGTGCGTTACAAAATCCATATGCAATTACATCAATACGACTTCAAAACGCTTCAGTCTATACATCTTTTATATGATTGTTTAAATGCAGGTCTGTATAGAACTTTCTATAGATATGTGGTATCAGCGCGATGGTGCACCACATAAGGAGAGAGGCAACTGCTTGGTTAAATTATCATTTCCTGAATAAATGGACAAGTCAATAAGGTCCAATAGCACAGCCATCGCATTCTCCAGATTTATGGAGACATAACAAGTAGACCTATCATGTTGAAAGCACTTGATAGAATTCAATATGCAGATAACCAGGAAAGAAATGATCCAAATCTCATCCGTTTAGTGATGAAATCTTTAGTTGTTCGGTGTAAGGCTTGCATTCGAATCAAGGGTGGACAATTTTGATAGTCGCAGCTAGATTTGTTAATTTGATTAATAATGTTTCACTGTACTGCCATTAACCTCCATTTGCGACTTTGCACTAAATGCAATAACACGCGAGTCAAAGATCCTATATCTGCTCGTTGTAAAATGGCAATACATTCTTCCTCAGCAATTTATTTTTATTACATAAAAATTAGAAGTTTTACATGAACCGTCTTTGACTCAACTTTAGATGACTCCAAACGTTTTACCAACTAAAAAAACTCCAAGATAACTATATGGCGATCCTGCCAGGATATTTACTCACCCAGTATACCCGGTACAATATTTAAACTTACAAATAATAATTAATGTTATAGTAAACATAATTTGTATTTATCAGGCTACTTTATTTAATTGAAATTATATTTTTTAAAATGCTCGTACCTTCTAAACAAAATCAAATCGGACTTATTATCATATAAGAAAAAATATTTGACATTAATTCAGCTGCCATCTGCCAAAGTGTATCATAGAGCTTGTAAAACACCTTGTATATGGATTAAAAAAATATATTTTAAAACATTTCGTCTACGAATTCCCATGTAAATTAAATTTCAATTTTTACGGCGAAAAATTGCCTTTAGCACGATCCTGTATGAAGCGGTTATAAACGCTAAAATATACCCTAATTATGCCCTTTATTTAACTTGGAAGTCATTATAAATATTACTCTTGGATAACAAATTTTTTACTAAAATTTTGGTATTGCAAGATTTTTAACATTGAAAACAATTTTTAAGGCGGAAAGTAGAAAATTTCGATCACCTTAAATTTGTTTTTCTTGTGTAGTAGTCTATTATGCTTAACTGTTAGTTGGGTTGTCTAGCAATTTGATTTGATTCTTCAAATGTTGGAATTAACTTCCATTTTTGCGGATACATACACAGATCAACGCATCAAAATTTGGCGTTTGTTTTCCTAGATATCTTACCTATAATTTTAATAGCAACTTCAAGTATACCGACTGTTTCGCAATTTCTATTTACTGTAGAATTCAGTGCGCAACTGATCGGCATCGTAAAATTATTAATCTACAAATTTTTACCTTAACACTAACTTTTAAAACTCAAAGGTCATGGCTCAACCTTCTTCAATATTCTTCTATTCCTATATGGGAAAAATTGATTTATTTCTAACTGATACATTTTTTTCGATTTATTAAGCCGAAGGAATATTATACTAATAGCTTTCTTGGGCCACCCTATAGAACGGTCTTGACCGCCGCTCTGCCTCGTTCAATTCCTTGAATCACCATTGACCAAATATGTAATTTACATTTATACTTTATTGGGAAAGTCGACACAGAGTTCGCGCTACCAACGACTCGAATTCAATAGACTCGTAGAAAGAAGGAGAATACATTTTCATTATTTTCCGCAAGACTTATTCACGGGAGATATATCTTACTTCAATGGAATTTAATAAGGCCAAAAGTAGACAGTTTATTATAATAGAAATTTCAACTTTTCATTAGTCGTGCTCCTTTATTTTTCGTGTCGTTGATTTCGAAATAAAATTTATCTGCAGCAATAGTATTGATATTATTATTACATTGATTTATTAAAAGGAATAAAAATTATTAATTATTGAATTTCGCAACATCTGGCAATAATTCTGAATGGCTTTTTGTTCTAAAATGTTCTAAAGAATAACCTTAAGTTGCAACAGATTTATAAAATACACAATATATATGTTACAAAATATTCTTAAATTTGACATGACATGTTTTAGTTTTACATAAAGTACTGTTGCTACGGTAATAAATGTAGCGGGGTTACTCGCAACACTTAGGTTTTGCGACCTATTGTGCATGCTGCTATTAGTGGACCTGACAGGTTTGTTACTTGAGAATATTAGCACTAGAGCTAATGGAGTTTAATATCCTGAGGTGATAGAAATGTTGCTACAAGTATTTGAGTCATTTCACCATTAAATAAACATAAAGTAGGGATATACTTTTTTATACCTACACATAATTCTTTGTTAATCAGGGTACACGGGGAATTTTATATATTTTTTCATAATTCTCTGTATATAGCAATCTGTAAAAGGTTTAACACAATGGGCTATGTTAATATAACAAATGTTATGTGTAACTTCTACACAGTTAACTGTTATTTATTTTATTAAAGGTTGCAGTTTTATTGTATATATATTTAAGGTGTTAAAATGATAATAAATTAAAATACAATTTACCTTTTATGATTTTTAAAAAAAATTACATATCAGTTCAAATGAATAACAATCAAGTCTATCTAATAGAATATTCAACAAAGTTAGTGTTAGTTTCTGACATATTCTAATAAATAATTTAAATACAAGTAACGTTCTAGTAAATCATAAACAACAAAACGAAAAACATTAAACAACAACAACATATCATTCATTCTCTTTTTCTAAAATTGTGCGCAAGAAAAATAAAATACTGTATCTGATTACATTTTCGTAAACCCCTAATATTTTGACAACATAACGGTCCTTATTAATTTTAATTTTATCATAACTACCAGCAATATTTATTACAATTAGTCAGGTTACCATTTTTTTAGATCAAACATTAAATTTTAATTAATAGTATATTGTATACCTAGTAGTATATTACTGGAGGACAATGCAAATTGTGATGGTGGAGACCAACGGGCATTGAGTCCGGGAATGTGTTTTTACTACGAGGTACACATATTTTTTTCCCAAACAATATTAATTAATTAATATGAACTAAACATATTTTTAATACATACCTAACATTTCTTCATTCGAATCTAACTACGAATGAAATCGTTTCCTTCACAATCATTGTTTATTTATTGTTACGGTAAAAGCCAAATTCTTATAAGTGCTAAAACATATTTAAAATGGACAGTGGCGATGATGTTCAGATGCCCGGGACTTGACCAGAGTTAGAAGCAACTGAAAATATGTGTATTAAAAATCCTGAAAAAAAATGCAACCTCACGATCCGAAAATGTTATGATGGCATATTTTTTTTATCTAATTACAAAGGCATCTACGTCAAATTACTCCATGTTGAGAGCAATACTTAGTACAAAAAAGATATTTATATACCTATCAAGACATTTGAAATTACGCGTTTTCCTGTCAAGTCAAGAGATGTGCCTCTGCGCACATCAATTTAACCTAACACGTTTTAGTTGTGTTGTTAACGTGTAGGAGATAAACATATATGGTTCATTAATTAAGACTTTTTCTTCCATATTCATAAAATAGTAAGTAAAAGATTATATTTTCTTACGTGTGCACTTGCAGCTTGTGCCAATTTAAACTGGTGAACAATACACTTTTTACAGAGAAGGATAATTCACATTGGATGGATGGATGGAAGGACAAATTCCACTTAAAAAATCTTTCTACAAAGAAGTTGTTTCTACTACTGACAAGGTTAACTATTTAGAAATAATAATGTGACTCGCGTACTGTACTTGTTATTTAATTCTAATTTAATAAAATCTGTATTTCTAATAATTTGTTAGTAAGAGATATCCTGCATATTATATTGACTAACTTAAACCTGTACTTTTGTTCATTTTAACATTTTGATTGCTGAAATGGCGTGGCTTATCTAGCGTGTTTTGAATTTATTTTGTTGGAAACCAAAAAAAAAAAAAACAATTTGAAGTGTGAACAATTTTGTGTTTTATTGTCAAAACTGTGCTTATAATGGCTGATTCAGAGGTAGATTGGGACATTGAAGAATCGTATCAAGTAGGTTGTGGGTCATTAATTTCCACAAAATCAAAGGTGAGATATGAAAAAGTCTATGATGCCTTCAGGAAATGGTTGAATGAGAAGAAAGCGGAGATATCTAAAAAAAACTTTGCTGGCTTATATTGTTCAGAGAAATTTAAGATTGAAGACTCCGGGAAGCTTATGGGCAGAGTACTCTATGCTTAAAAGTATGATCAACTTAAATAATGGTATCGATATATCGCAATTTACGAAGTTAGTAAACATTTCTAAAGAAGAAAAATATTGGACATCATGCGGAAAAATCAAAGGTATTTACCAGAGAAGAGATGAACAAATTCCTGCTGGAAGCCCCCGATGAAACCTATATTATGATGAAAGCAGTGATGATAATGGAAGTCGCTGGAGCTCTTACGCGTGATAAACTTATCTTGTCATCAGTTGTCATTGCTAAAGTCCCTGATGCCAAAACACATATTAGTCGAATTTTCAAAATCACTGACAAGGCCAATGAAAAAGTCCCTTTTTTGACGATTTTGCGAAAATATTCAGTTCGTCAGGGAAAATGTGTAAATCAACTTGTGGGTATAAATACATTGGGACAAATACCACAAAAAAAAAAATAAAAATTAAAACTGTAAGATCCAAAATCCTATAATGGACATGCTTTTAGAAGGACGTCGGCGACTTTGTTTGCAAATACTGGAGATGTTATGGCACTCAAACGTCATGGGGGCTGGAGGTTTTAGTGATAACATTAATGTATTCTTTGACTAACAGAAAATGTAATTTTAGGTCTTCTGGTGTCGCTGTAGGATATGTTGCAGAGTCTTTAGCAAAGAAAATAGAGCTTGCTGATAAGATTTTACATACCAACAGCGGCAGTGACAATGAATTTGACTCCATTCCAATGTTTGAAGATAGAACTACTGAAGTTTATTCTAATTTTAACATATCTAACTCAATAAGTAATACAGAAAATTCAATTACTGTAAAAGCAATATATAAAAACGAGGGAAAAACTATCACGTTTAAGAATTGTACAAATTGTACCTTTAATTTTTACAATAAATGAGCCCAGCATTTGTTGGTGAAAAGAATTACTGATTTTTACTTACCGCACTAATGCTGTTATGAACTCAAACAACACTATTATTTTGTTGATTTCTATGGAAACAAGCCACAGTGTTGTATATTCAACTTACAGAATGTGCCAACAATAACAGTAAGTGCATATTAGAACGATTGTGCGAAAACAAAATATAAATATTTGAACTGATTGATGAACTCTTTGGTATATAAATTTTTTAACATGTGCATATTGTTTATTTTATTTCACATTGGTATACAGTCATATGTAAATTAATATTAGTTATTGAAAAATATGTTTCTATGTATATTGTTCAGCGTTTTCAGTGTGTAAAGGTAAGTATATATTATAAAATATAAAAAAAAAATAAATTATCTACTCAGTAAAATTACATATCTCGCCGAACTTCTTGAAATTTTGCACGTCCCCATAATTTATCGTTTTGAACAACTTTTTCAAGTAAAATTTTGCTGTATTTTCAGTAAAAAAGGCACATTACCTGAAACTATAACAGTTTTCAATCGGTGCAATGAATATTTCAAATAGGATTATTTCGAAAACTGTTACTCCTAACGATTTCAACAAGATATACCTTTTTTAGATACAACAGGTAGTAGAATCGATTGTTTCAATAGACAGATGGATACTCTAAACAGCAAAAAAGTTCTGCCATTTAAAAGAAACATGCTGTGCCATAAGTGGCGCCCTCTACTAGGGACGTCAAAATTAGTTAAAAATTCTTAATTGCCGTGCCAAAAAACATAATTGTGCCAATTTTTTTTTAATACTCCGACAGGTTTCAAAGTTATTGAAATATTTCAAAATAAAATTTTAGCATTGAATACCCTGTATTTTTTAAACCAACAACATTCGGATAAGGCATATTTGGCTCAATCGCCATATTTTGGTGTGTAGTATCTCCAGTTCAGAGATTGCTCATTCTTAATTAATCACCCTGTATATGTAATGAGTCGAGTGAGTTAAACTATTAAATGGAAGTTATACGCTGGAAAATTAACACATTGTATTTTGCAGTGTAAAAACATTCAAAAATAAATAAAATGTTCTCTATACAACAATAAAAAGTAGTTGATTCTGTTGCGAATTTTGCTACAAATTCACATTTACTCCCCTGAACCGTACCGTTCTGCCTTCCGTAAATTCATCGCGATTATTTTTGCGTAAATCTAACATAATCAAATTTGCGCCTCTGTCGTCGGACTGGTATCTCACCCCATTCACCGGAATAGACCATTTAACGTTAAATAATTAAATTTGTCCGAAATAATGAACGCTCTCTTACAGTTTTATGATCCGTGCGCCAGTACGGACGGCACGCTCGCTCTCGACGCAAATCACATTACCAAAATGGATTTTTAAAGGATACAAGGTGATGAATTGCGTTCTCACCCTTTCCAATAGACAAAAGTGTACGGCCGTAATGGTAATAATATGGAATCTAATTATAAAAAATAAATCGCGCACGGATGCTGCGACGACAAAGGGCCGGCAGGATCGACCCCCAGCCCTATCTGTGGGAATCAGAATGCAAACGTAAATGAATCATTGTGCAGGGATTTAAGGTCGCGTGTCGCCCGAATTAGACTCTACCAGCCACGTGCTCCTAGGTATGCGATTAGTGCGTACTTCGGTGACATCAATCAACGGTAAAGTGCAGATAACGAACCTACGACGCGATTTTCAACAGTCGGCTCGTCCAATGCAACCCCTGCCATAAAAATAACGTTTGATGTTAATCGGACGGGGGGGCATAGCGTCGAAATTGCTTTTGGATCTGGGTTTAAATAGTTTATGTTAAAGTACTTGATGAATAAGATACATATGAGGAAACATTATACAGGGTGTCCGGAATATGAGTGCCTTAATCACAGTATAGGGAGACCAGCAAAAACACTCGGGCCGAAATAATAAGTAGCGCATAGCAGCTCGCGCATCCATTTCAAGCTGCAGAGACCTCAGTTTACATCCAACTCTGGGAGTGCGAACATCGGTTATACAGAGCCGTATTAAAGCAATATTTTGAGTTTGATCGAGGAACGAGTCGCTGCGCAGCAGTTAGATGTACAAATTTTTATTTTAGAGCAAAGTTCTGTGCAGAGGCTTCTAATAGAGAAGATTTATTAGAAAAGCTGCTCAGGATTAGTAATAGTTCATACAAACTATGTCAAATACATTTTTAAAATAATATGTTTTCTAACGATTCGCGCAATAGATTACGCAAAGAGGCCGTTCCAACGTTTCCTGCACAAGACGGCTCATCTTCAAATTATGTAGATGATCATATTTCTTGTAGTCACTATAACGAGAGTAAGTCTCAAAACAAAATAATAAAAAATAATTTTTTTCCAAATTTACATTTTACTGCACTTTTATCTCCAATTTAACAATTTTCAAAGTTAAGTAAACATAATTTCTCTGTTCTGAAAAATACTTGTCTTCTGATTTACGTAGATCATTTAAGACGAAAAAAAATCATAATAAATTATTTGTCCACTAAACTTCAAACGTCAAATTTTAAATTTAAAAAAATCCCAAAAAAATGTAATTGTCACTAATAACAAAAAAGTAAGTAAATAAATAAAAATGTTTTGTAGTGCAATAATATATATTTTAAACTCTTTTTTTAAAGAGTCCAAAGAAGTAAATCAAATTTTCACACTGTATGTTAGTAGCAGTAAATGATATATAGTACATGTTGAATTACCCATTTATAACTGTATAATGAATTATTACATAATGTGGATAGATATAACGTAAACTTTCATGTGGAATAACTACACTTTCACGCGCAAATAAAAATTTCTTATTCCGGTCCTGATCACCGATTCTGTCAATTCTATCGGATGTGCTATCGCACTCACATTTCGAGGTCACCGCAGAAACTAAAAGCAGCTATGCTGTGCCTTAATTTTGCCATATGATCAGTTGTACTAAACAAAATATTAAGACGAAATGAAATATCAGACATTCAATACCTATGAAGATTTACATGTTTATTTAGAAACCATAAAATATTATTGAAATTATTATTGTTGTTAAAATTAAAATACAGTAGAATTGAACAAAATAATATAAAAATGGACAATACAGAGCATATAGGTTGATTATTATAGTGAAAATTAAAAAATTAAACATTTTAGAAAATAAAATATAGTTAAAATTTATCTAATATTGTGACATGATCTCACATTTATGAAGAGTACATAAACAAAAACAGATTTAAACCCAGAGCAAAGTATATAGAAAGAACAAGTAAAGATCATATATTAATTTACTAAATATATCGACAGGAGTCAAGCAAAAATAATAAAAGTATTAACAATTTAAGTAAATAAATTTTATAAAATGTACAGAAATGTCAAATTAATTTCATAGCCATGAACAAATGTCAAGCATAAAGTTGGCTTCACAAGAGATATAAAATTGTCCACAAAAAAGTAGTTTTTTTATATATTTAAGAATATTTTAATATTTAGTTATAAGTAAAATTGTAAATACATATAAAAAATTGTAGTAGGTTAAGCAGTGCAGTGAAAAACATAAAAACAGTGCATCGAAAAACTCATTAAAATCATATGTATGAACCATAATACGATTTTTAACGATAACGATTTTTCTTTAAACATGAATTGGCAAACTATTGAAAGAAATTAAATAATTCCTAATATGGGGAAGAGCATATTGAAAAAAGTAGATAGGTACATATGAATTCTATTGAAGTAGATTTGTTTGATAAATGTGATATAAATAGTTACATGAATAAAATATTATCTGCACAAAACTAAAGAATATCGACTAGAAGGGAGAAAAATGTATTATATGAAGGAAACATGTGTCAACTATATAAATTAACAACAAAGCTTTCTAAAAACATTCTATGTATATTTTTTAAAACAAAAAATATATATATTAGTGCTAATGAAACTTTATTAAAATAAAATATCTCCATACATACCTATATTTACGATACACTGAAAAAATTGTATGTAAATATATTGTAATGTTGCCAAAAAAATTGTGTATTGGCCCAATAATTATTTAAATTAATAAAAAATGTATTTTCTGTGCTTTTACTACTTTTTTGTAAATAATTACTAGTAAAATAATGAGTAATAATATACCTCTTTACAAGTAAAATTTCAAATTAATATTTTCAGTGTATATTCCCTATTATTATTTGCAACCTCTTCAGATATACAACATGCATGTCTCTACTTAAGAATACATATCACATTTTTTAAGATCATTCAACTCTCTATAGTTTTTAAACACACTGAACTTAAGTCGTTTTATTTTCTACCCTTGAAATTTAACCCATAATTATAGGAAACTCCCATTATGCTATCTTCCTGCAATAAAACACCCTGTATATTTAGGAATTTTAAGAAAAATATATAAACTCACTTTGTCAAAGTCTTTGCTGTGGATTTCGGTGAATTATTATGTATATTCTACTTGTAACTATTCACCTCCCGACACATTATAACTTCCAGTGAATGGGAATGCGTTCAAAAGCCATTATTTCAGTCGAAGGAGTTATCCGCGTTTCTTCTCCGGCATAAAATTAAATGCCCCATTCATTAATTTTTACTTCTGTCAAATTAAGCTGTAGCCTTAATCTATTAAAACTCGTCGAGTTTATTTCACGGTTCCGTCGAAATTATTAGGCTTTCTTAATTAAAATATTTTTGGTGGCTGTACCTTCATCTTTTCATGAGTTCTAATAAGAACGGCTAGAATAATAAACTATGTCAATTTATTTTCCTCCTCGAACGGCTATAAGGCAAGTTTCCAGTGTGCCATAGAAAATATTCCTATACAAAGTTGTGAAATCATTGTTAAAGGCCATTACGAAAACTTGAATCATAATCTATATAAGAAAAGTTTCCTATTGCTTACCCAAATAATAAAACTCATAATAGATGGAGGGTTTCTCGAGGGGAATTGGTCAGATTTACTAAAGGAAGAGGTCAAATATCCACATCCGCATCGATGTTAAGACTCGCACCAAATTTTTATGCATAATTATAAAATAAATTATATAGTCGCTTCATCCACTTATTCCCTTTAAAAATATATGTTTTTTTCTGTAAAATAAGAGGCAATAAGTAGTTTCCACTTGTCTGCAATGAAATTTATACAAAATAAAATATAAAGTGTTTTCATATGAGGTGGCTTAAATCATACCAGAAAAATTTAGAAATCAAAATAAAATGGCCGATAAGTTACAAACTTATATTTAGAAAACGTAGGTAATTTTTAAAGAAAAACAAGAGATGATAGCACGCACCTTTCTGATAGTTCCAGGATTGATATTTGGTAAAAGGACAATGTTAAAAATAGCCGATTTTTGGCTTATCCGGGGGAACGCATAAATCATAAAAAAAATCAATTGATTATTGTTAATTAATATTAGAAATGACCCAGAAATACATCAGATAGCTGGGGAAATGTCGCTACTACCCCTAAACCTATATAAACTACCCTTAAATAGCTTTAAATGGATAATCATTATTTATTGTTATAAAATTCGTGTAAAATGAAAAAAATGCTTGAAAATGATTTGAACAGACAGTATGTCAATATGAAAAGTGATAAATGACTGTAAAAGTGCCCATTCAGTGGCGAAATAGCGCCAATTTTTCTCACTTTGCGAGCACGTACTGAAAAAATGGCAATTTATCCTTGCGTCCATTTTTCAGGTCGCAATAGTATAAATGAACCTTAAAAGTGATTTAAGCATTTTTTTCATTCTAAACGAATTTTACAACAATAAATAATGATTTTCTATTTTAAGTTATTTAAAGGCAGTTTATATAGATTTAGGGGTGCAATTAATATTTCCCCACTTACTTAATGTACTCTAGTATCAGTTTTCGCATTTTTTGACAGTAATCTATAATTTTTTTCTAGGAATAGGCGTTCCCTTGAACATTTAAGCATTATCTATTTTTGATGTCGTAAGCTCAGCATTACAGCATTTACAGTTACTTTTTATATTGACATACTGTCTGTTCAAATCATTTTCAATCATATTTTTCATTTTACACGAATTTTATAACAATAATTAATGATTATCCATTTAAAGCTAATAACACCGCCATGCGATTGCAGTCAAGGCTCTAGAGCAGTTGTTCAAAAAGAATTCGGCAGATTTTGTCTATTCGGAAAACATCTTTGTTATTCCACTGCTGCACGATATGCACTTTAGTCCTACTTTCCATAAATTAGCACCAACAATAATAGACCAAGATTGCATAAAATAATTAGTAATATTTTAAAATGTAACTTCCAATGCAATTACCATTCTATAACATTATTTCAAATCTTGCTGTTGACAAACAAACGTTTGACGTTTGGAGAGTACAGCAACCAGCAGCACAACTTAAGTTACTATCACTGTATACTATAGGGATAGGGGCATTATTTTTCTTGATAAGTGTTATGTTCACTTGTCGATGTTCTTAGAATAAATAGCATTTTATTTAACAATACGCGGAGTTTGTGTTCTGTTGTTAGTGGGTAATTCTAACGGACCTGTAATGAGTGAAAATGTAGTTTAACCAGTTTTCAACGAAGGAACGTAAAACGAATGCAAAATACTGCAACTAACCAGATAAACTGTTAGGTATCCATCAGGCAATATTATTAAAAAAACGTTCGTCATTTCTACATTTGGCAACGCTGTAAAAAAGACCGCATGGTAGTTCACAGATATATGTTACCTTGGGCGATGGATTTCATAAGCGCTCAAATATCGGGAGGAAAGGAGTTTTGTTTCACTTTTTAAACAGCTATCTACAAGGTTAACTATGACTTAGTACAAATATTTTAAGAGGGGATAGGGAAAATTCAGAATTAACGGAATCATCCTTCAAAAAAATTCCAAACTTATTCATAAAGCGAAAAAAAATTTTTTTCAAAACCTTATTAACCCCTAATTTCTTGGCGACTATGCCGCCTGTCAGCTGCGAGGTTAGGTATATTCTGTCAAAGTCAAAGTTGTCAATGGTAGTGACAGAGCACCGCGTTGCCACGTGTAACGATTTACGGCGCTTTTAAAGAAAAATTTTTGTTTACAAAATATTAGATTATGTAATGAGAAACACGATATGGTAGCACTGAGAGTAAAACCTACCTTACTGATACTTCCAGAACTGATATTTGGAGATTTCAAGAAAGTTAAATTATTTTCTGTTTTCTAACTTGTTTACATTATAACTTGTCGTTGTAAAAATTGTTGTACTTGCTGGGGACCTCTTGGTTTCCCTCGACCATTTCATAAATAAAAAAATACTTTTTTTCTGTAAGTATATCTATTGTAGTTTAAAAATGCTTTATTTTTATGTCACTAAGTAAAAAAGAAGTTTCAAGGAATTTTAAAAAGTATGAAATTGGTTCTTTTTTATTTTCAAGTTAGGTAGGTACATACGTACTTAAAACGCCAGCACGTGTATAACAACATTCGTGGACGTTGTACAATTCGTACAAATGTACGAGGATTTGACATATTCTGTCTATTTGGAAAACGTATTTGATATTCTGCTGCTGCACGATATGCACTTTCGTCGCACTTCCCATAAATTAGTACCATATCCGTAATTTCCGCGATTACACGAATTTGAATGTGCGAAAAGTAAATACTGAAAACTAATAGTAGTAACGATATTAACAATTGTTAGGGTAATATTTTCTTTGTTAATTAAATAAATACCCAATAACGTTTTACTACTTTCTTTATTTCGCACTTTCTATCTTTACAACAACTCAACTCTGACACACTTCTTCTTCTTCTTCTTCTTACATTCTTTCTGATCTACATTTTACAAAACATGTATTTATGCCTACTTTACTACAGTTTATACTAAGATATTTTTATTAACAAAATAATTGTCCACACAATAATCGACCATGTTTGCATATAATAATATTGTAGTATTATTCTGTAATTTTACTTTTCTGACCACTACTGCTGTTTGACATTTGTAGAGCATTAGAAACAATGCAACCAACAACACAGTATAGGTTTATATCAACTGACAAGTGCTATGTGCGTGTAACCCCATGTCACGGAGGAAGTGTCAAAACAATACTAGAATGAAGAAACCCACGATCGTACATAAAAGAAGATAATATTGATTATATTGATTGCCATAAGAATATTTATCTGAAGAATATTAAGTTTTCGGTGTAGGCGGACCGAAGACTGAACGGTGGCGTTGACATTGTAATTTTAGTTTTCCGTTTTTAGTGACAGTTTCAGTTTTAAACGTTTTATTCATTAAATAATGGATGGTTGCGATATATTGGGACATGTGTAGTTTTCCACAATTTTCTTTAAACGTACGTGAAGATATTTCCTAGAGTTGAGAGCAATGCAGTGGAGTGACCGTTATCGGACAAAATTTTCTAAATTAAAAACTGCCACGGGTGTATTCGAAGTTTTCTGTTAGTATTTTTTTCAATCAATTTTCTTAAAATGGGCAATTTTATTAACTGCATCTACGCGAAGGGTGTATTTTGTGGCGAGTAATTCTGACGGACCTGTAATGAGTGAAAATGAAGTTTTGGCAGTTTAGAACGAAGGAACGAAAAACGAATGCAAAATACAGGTACTTAGGTATTACTATTAATAAAAATGTTTATTTTCGTTGTTTCTACATTCGGCAACGTTGGAACGTTGTGAGAAACGACCGCATGGTACCTAGTTGCACAGAACATATGCCTAGTTGACATATGTAGCCATCTTGGACGATGACTGATGACATAGGCGCCGACTTTCCGTAGGAAAAGAGGGTTTTGCCCCATTTTTTTAACATCGAGCTAGAATTCCGAAATAATTTTTTTATTGTCTTTTAGGCTTCCCTGAGCACGTGGTTAAAATTTTTGTACTTAGTCATAGTTAACCCTGTAGAATTCAAAAATAATTTGTTATCTTCTATTTAGAGCACATGGTTAAATTCTATGATTAAGTACAAATATTTTAAGAGGTGATAGAGACCCTTCAAAAAAAATCCAAACTTATTTATAAAGCGAAAAAAAAAATAAATTCGAAACCCCTTATTTACCGCCGACTCTGGCCGCTAGGTTAGATATATTATACATATGGTTCGCCAATTTGTTTTTTTTTTAGGTTATAGGACAAGACCGCCGCGGGTGCATTAAACGTTTTCTGTTATTTATTAGTACCTACCAATTCCTTCCGTGTGGTTCTCTTATAATAAATAGGAATTTTATCTAACTGTACCCACGAGAAGTGTGTTTTATCGATAGTAAATGGTTGTAATGAGTGAAAATGTAGTTTTGCCAGCTTGTAACGTAAATAATGAAAAACGAATGCAACGACTGCAGTTAACTGAATTAACTGTTACCTATCTGTCAGATATTATTACTAATAAGAATGTTCATTTTTGTTGTTTCTGTATTTAGAATCGCTGCAAAAAACGACCACTGGTAGTTGACATTGTTGACAAATGTATGGATCTAAGCCATCTCAGTCGATGCTTATCATAGACACCGACTTTCCGCAGGAAAAGAAGGATTTGCCCCATTTTTTAAATATCGAGCTAAAATTCTGGAATAATTTTTTTAGTGTCTTTTAGGCCTTCCTGAATACGTGGTTAAAATTTTTGTACAGGTGACCAAAAATAAATAAAAACAGTTGTATAGGTATGTCCTGGACGGCTGAGTTTTATATATAAAATATAAAAAATGTTGCATTCGTTTACATTTTACATTGCCAATAGTACCGTATATTTGTTCATCAAATTTCCTTCATTTTAGCCATAGAATACGCCTTGGGTTTTCTGCACGTACTTAAGAAACACTGTATATTGTTGACCTTTCTAAAGTATCAGTTTGTAGTAGAAATAAATTCTGTTATCAAAATGAGTATTTTTCTAGTTTATCAGCCCTTAGGAAAATTTCCGAAAAATACGAGTCCCATCCTGTATCAATAATAACGAAATACGACCTTCACATAAACCCCATAAATCGTTAAGTAAATCATCGGCCTGTGCGAATCCATAAATTGTTTTTCTTTCCTGCACTCGCATCGAGATAATGCACGCAGGGGGAGCATTGTCAGAGCCATTGAGCAAACCTTGGGAGTAGAATAGGTGAACAATTAAAGTGCTATTCTTCGGAACGTGGGCCAATAGGCAGTCACTCATGCGAGCCTGCATGCAAAGGGTCGGACGCGATGCAAAAAATCCAGAATTCGCTATTAGCATTTTCGGACGTGGGGTAGTCGCATTAATTCGTTCGTCATTTTGGCGCAACTCCAGGGGGTCACTCTATATTGGCTAGGTAATAGCTTCGAAAAATAGACACAAGGGTTCTTTCGGGCAGGATGATCTGATAACAAATGGTCTTTGATTAGTACAATTAATGCGACGTATCGAAAAGTGAAATATGAGATTAGATTGTTCATTTGGGTGTAGTCAAATTTCCGGAGGGTAATTTCTCATTTACCAGTAAAATTACTTATTATATTCCTTGTATGAGAAACATAGGATGCTGTATTTTTGTACTGAAATGAATGACATTTCTTAAATAATCAAAATTCACACTAATACTAAAATAGTTTTTTTACTGTTGTAGAAAGGCATTTTAAGCTAATATAAATCAAATCTCCTACAATTCCTATCAATGAAGTCATATGTATGTTCTCTGATACCAAACATCTAGGTATGCTAATGAACAATTCCACAGACAAAGCTCTATTCAATAATTATTTAAAGAAAATAATCTAATTTACTCACTCTATAAATATCTAACTTCACTTTTTGGCAGTGGGAACACGACAAATTCAACCACAATAGATGAGATCTGACCTATTTCTGCATTTTTAGGATTGCTTCTTCAGGTGGTCTCCTTTAAGTTGAATCAAATATCTAACTATAAAAATTATTATAAAAATTAAAATTATTTGAAGTTAAACATCGACAATGACAAAAAGTGACATCCTGTCAATGAATTAAATATGGTAATACCTACTTGAAAAACCTTTTATGTAGGTATTGTCATATTTAATTCATTGACAGGATGTCACTTTTTGTCATTGTCGATATTTAACTTCAAAAAATTTTAATTTTTATAATAATTTTTATAGTTAGATATTTGATTCAACTTAAAGGAGAGCACCTGAAGAAGCAATCCTAAAAATGCAGAAATAGGTCAGATCTCATCTATTGTGGTTGAATTTGTCGTGTTCCCACTGCCAAAAAGTGAAGTTAGATATTTATAGAGTAAGTAAATTAGATTATTTTCTTTAGATAATTATTGAATAGAGCTTTGTCTGTGGAATTGTTCATTAGCATACCTAGATGTTTGGTATCAGAGAACATACATATGACTTCATTGATAGGAATTGTAGGAGATTCGATTTATATTAGCTTAAAATGCCTTCCTAAAACAGTAAAAAAATGTTACAAAAGCTAATAATAAGGAATATATGGGTAGATATTGTGGGTGTAATTCAACGCAGGTTGGGGCTTTTGTCCACTGAGTAGTTAGTTTTACACAATATTATTAATACCTAAAAATATATAAAAACTAAAATAGCTATTCCAGAAGTAATACCTTCAAGATAGATTTAACGTCTATGCATTTTTAGGGTACGTAGTGAATAGCTTGATCCTTTTGTTACTTCAAGGAAATTGAAAATAATAATAAACAATAATCACATGTAATAATTGTTTCAAAATAACTTAATAATGATCGATTTCGATGCAGACTTGCACCTGTTTTCTTAGAAAAAAACACTAGTTTCTAGAATACCCAAAACCATATTTATTGATACGAAAAAAACTAGTGTTTAAAAAGTAAAGAGAACATAATAAATGGGTATCCTAGAAGCAGTAAATTACTTTATACAGGGTGTATCTAAATAAGTGCGGACACATTTAAAGGAAGATTCTTTGGTGAAAATTAAAAGGGGTCTTTTATGTAACATTTTTGAAAAACCCTCCCTCAAAATTTAGACCCCTCCAAAGAAGGGGGAAAAATGATTTTATTTTTTCCCCTTATATATTAAGGTAGAGAAATGAAACTTATTGAACATTATCTAATAATATGGTTGCACTTTTTGAAAAATTTGCAACCCTGGAGTAGTTTTGTGAAGGGTTGCCAATATCCACCCCTAGAACATTTCTATTCAGAACTATTTTATTTATTGGATTTTTCTCGTTAAAAAAATATGTCTATAAAGCGCAATTCATTAACTAGGATTTAGGGGAAAAAATAAAATTTGTTAATAAATTTTCAAACAACGACAAACTAACAACAACAAGTAACGAAAATAAAATTGAGAATAAAAAAGAACGATGGATTAACAAATTAATGTTGAGCATTTCTTATTAAAATAAAATAAAAAAACAAGAAATCCTATAAGCATCGACAATACGCCATTCGATGAGATGAAGAAGAAGAGGAAGAGTAGACTCTTGTATTGAAGTTAAGGGCGGTTATTTTCATAATTTTGTGGGACACGTGGTGTTAAATAGGATGAGGTAAGCTCCATTTTCAATCAAAAGTATTATTTTTGGGATTTTACAGAAACGATGTCATCAATAAATATTTTTCCAGAAATATACCCATATTGTTCTGTTGAAAAGTTCTCTTTTTTCTAATAAACTTTTATTACAGAAAATTGTCTGTATTACTTGCCATTTAAATGTTTTAAATGTTTTTAAAAAATATCGTCCTAAAGAATCTCAAAAGAAATACCACCTAAAAATCACAACAGCGGTGAAAGAATCAAGTAGTGTTGGAAAATAATTGAATGCTTGTTGTTTAAAGTGTATATATGTCATTTAGAATAAATAAATGAATTAAACTCGATAGTTCTAATGCAGTTAAAACAAAATGTGATGATAACGATAACTAAACTTAAAAATTGGAGCAAACGGCCTGATACATATTGCAATCTATTCTTTATATGACCTTCTATCTTCTTAAGACACTTATCCAATCTTCGCCTGACTTCTTTGTGGACTAGTTTATTAGCATTTCGCCGTTTAACTCATTACAACCGTTTGTGATTTTTTTCTTTCAAATGATCAATATATCCCGAAGGTGTTTTATAAAATTTATATCAAGTGGTGTTAGATCTGGTGAATTTACGGGCCACCAAATCCATTTTTCTGGGAACGTGTTATCTAAATATTGCTGCATAATCCTGGCCTTGTGGGGTGGAGGCCCGTCGTACTGAAACCATAGGTTTCTCCTTAGTTGCAAAAGCACATTCTCCAGAAGGTCAGGAAGTTCTTCTTGTAAGAAATTTAGATAACTCACGCTGTTAAATAAGACCCAATTAAATGCCTACCGATGATGCCGCACCATATATTTACTCTAAAATGGCCTTGGTTTTGGATTGGATCTACGATACAGGATTGTGTATGTGTGTGTTTTTTTTTTGTTTGTTTAAATATGTAACTATATTTTTGCAGTGCATGCAAATATTAGAGAGGAAATCGCGTCTTTTAATTAAACAAAATAAAATTTCCAAAAAAGTATATCTAAAATTAACTTTTCACACCACGTAATTGTTATTAGCGTTATTATTTATTTTTTAATTTCTGGTGTATTATTTATCCTTATTTGTTTTCGTGAATATGTTCCTAGACATTTTGAATACATTTTGCTTTCTTCAAATAAACAAACACATGCTACATTTATTCTCACTGCGGCAGAACCTCTCCAGAGTCTCGATGAAATCACTTATCTACGGCCAGACGCGGTCATTAATAATGGTCATAAACACACATCGGTGTGTAATAATAATTGTGAGTCATACGTGTCTGTGCCGATTCGGTACATAGTCTCGGGGTATCGGCGTGGCAGAATCAGAATCAGGCATGTAGATTAGAGAACTACCCCGGCACACACACTGATGTGTGCGAACTGTTCGCCGATCTGGCACAGTTATACAGCGATTAGTTCTGCAAGGGTGCACAGCCCTTGCCCGCCGCTCCCCTACCTTGCATACGATCACCGCTCCCGGTGAAGGTACGAGGGTGAGTGTCACTTTGCCGGACACACGTCGCGTGCACTGCTATTCGACATGCACAGATACGGAACTCAACCGGTTGGATCACTGCTGCTGGCACTGATTATGATAATTTTTCGGGGACCGACTCTTCTCACGATTTGTCACAATTTTGATTGCCGTGAAACGTTTTTCTAAATTTGATTATTAATTTCTATTCGGATCTATTTCGCAATAATAATGACACTTCCTCAAAACAGTTTTTCAACTTCTTGAAGTTCCGAGTAGAAATTTCATTAAATCTGTATTGGTGAGTGAAACAACTAAGACTTAATGTTAAAAGTTCAAGGTAGATTTTATTACAAATACGTCAACAGTTCAAAAGAAATCGCAAAATTAATTTTAAAGAGTGCCATTATTATTGCAAACTATTGTGCATACTTTAAATATATGCTCGATTATATTGTTTTCTGAGATTATTGCCACAAATCTTCCAATTAAAGCCATCGTTGAAATTGTCCAGAAATTTTTTGTTCTTCATGATATCTGTTCTACATTTTTAAGGCGATACATAAGCTTCTTCGAAATTTTTAAAAGAGATTGTTTCTTTAAGGTTTGGGACATCTGATAAACTTTTAACTCCAAGTTTCCCTGAACTTAAATGTTTTAATTAGTCAATAATGTTTAAGAATATTTGACATATAGAAGAAATAATAATTGACTTGTTATCTAAAGTTTAATTATGATGGAATATGTTTGTGTAGGAAAAGTTAATTTTTCCGCATTAGGTATAGGTACGCCATATGCGGATATGACACTTCTACGAATTGCATATATGATTTTTTAAATAGTTTTTGAAAATAGCTCAAATAACTACAGCTATCATATTTTTTATTGAAAATTGTGAATTTCAAAACCGTAAATCAAGAATCCTGAGGTTGTTGACCAAGAAACGAATTTGTTTATTAGTTATTCGTTAATATTATTTCGTGTTAGTGATTTATAAAAAATGTCAGAATCTACTATTTACAACGATAATATTGAAGATGAAATAAGATGAATATGAAAAAGTGTATCGCTTATTTGAAGATTGAAGTCCTCAAAAGGGAATAATTGTTATAACTGAGGTAGCTCTACTAGCCTATAGAGTTCTACGCTGTGAAGTCTTTACTCAATGATAAGAAGAACATTGTCAATGAAAAAGAATATTGATATAAAAAATAATTTAAAGTTTAATTTTATTCCCTAAACCTAAATCGATAAGACATAGATCCAGGAAGTCCAGTGTTTTGAGAAAATCAGAAGTGAGAAATTTTTGAAAGAAGCAGATGATAAAAGCTACTTGATGATGAAGGTAAACTGTAATTGTCACACTCCTCTCCAAATATTTAATTTTCTTCTTATTATTGCGATGGTGTTGATGAACAAAGACAACGTGAGAAGAATATTTACTATTTCTGACGGGAACATCGAAGGAGTCGCAATGTTTCGAAAATATTCTTCTCTTCGTTCGTCATTAAGTGAGCATTCAAAATTCCTCATACATCAATGTGTTGGTATAAATTCTATAGAGGTTTTCCTAAAAAAAATTGCAGAATTTTTTAAATTGTCGAATACTGGGAATTACACCGGCCACTGTTTTAGGAGAACGTCTGCTACGATACTGGCTGATGCAAGAGCAGACATCACCACTCTTAAATTGCATGGTGGATTGAAGGGATGAGGTAGAAGGATATATAGAGGATTCCGTTCAACAAAAACTTCAAGTAGCTTCCCTTAACCAATTGAAAAAAAGTTACAGTTAAATAACGATAAGAAATGATTTAAGTTCACAATAAATGAATAGTTGCTTTAAGAAGTATGATGTATATTTTGCATATCGGGAAATTTTTTCCGCATTAGTTACAAAAAATCTAACTTTCCTAACTCAAATTAGTTACTAAATGCACAACTTATCAAAACGCTATTAAAAAAGGTTCTTGGAACTTTGCATTTACCTATTACCTATATCAAATTTTTTTGTTAATCTTTTATTTCCAAAGCCTTCTGGATGTTTATACTAAAAATATACTTTCCAATTCTCGTAGCATTGAAAGCGCTGTATAAAAATTACTTTTCAACATAGTATAACTACTTGGTACCTATATTCATGTTTTAGAGACAAAATTTCTAATATGAATTCTGGAAAAATGATTCGAAAAAAAAATCACATATTTCCGTGAAGTGGTAAGTAAACTAGTCGCCGTGGTAAGTTGATAGCTTCACCTGAAAGGTCTTTTACCCACTACAATTTTATAAATGTGTGAAGATGACAAGTGAAACACACTGTATATGATAGTAATATTTATTTCATTCTGATTTTTATCATTTATCATTCTCAATATTTCACTTGACTTTCCAATCTCTTATTTATTTACAATATTTGTTTCTGAGTTATGTAGATGTAAAAAAATGTATTAAAAAAAAATTTTCTGGTTAATGAATGTTTGGAAGATATGTATTCAGGCTGCTGGAAATATGTTCAGTGCAGACGTGTGACTATTGACAGGAGAACTAATTTACCCACGAAAAAAGGGCGACTTTGATACGTAAGCGGATTAATTACACAACGACCAAGGGTGCGATAATTCCGTGAGTCATCCGCATTAACGTCATCTGAAGAAATGGGGGCAATGATGCGGTCTTTCGTTATAAATACAATTATTAATAGCTGACTTACCTTCAACTATGATAGATGGATTGTTGTTTCTAAATGTATTTTAACCAATTAGATCTGTGCCACTGGTTACACTAAAACGCTAGACAAAAACACTCGCATTCAAATTATACTGTTTAGTTCCATTAATTTTGAATTATAATTTCATCTACTAATTGTATATGGATTTACTTAATTTATGGTTGCTGGCTGCGCCTACGAAGGGCTTTTAATTTTTAAATGGAATTAACTAGTATTAATTGAACAATGGAAAAACTGAACCACCCTTCAGTTTCGAAGGAAATTTAATTGCTATTACCATTCATAGTCACTGGAGGAATCACTTACCACTTGTTATAATGGAAGTCTTTCAGGAAAATTACTGTTTTTGTTAAAAGGAGTATACATCAATGTTATTGCTGGTTTTTAATATATTTTATGGCATTTACGTTCCTTGATATTGGGTTAATGCAGACGTTATTTTGACAACGCCAGAATAACGTTGTTTTATTTAAAATTTTTAAAGTAAGGCATATAGTATGACTTTATGACTGTACTAAATATGTATTTAATTGTGCTATAGAAAATTAGGCAGATGTTTGGGGCAAACTTGCATAAACGTTATAGAATTTCCAATTTTAGTAAGTAGGTAGCATTATTTATATCATTTTGATATTTTCCCTTCCCTTATGTTTTATCATTTTCTAACCTAAAAAGTGTAACGTTCAACTGTCAGAAAACATCATCTTTGATGGAGTCAGCTGGACAAAACCGGCCGGTTGCAGAGTTTTTTTGTATGGGAATTTGACAATCTTTTATCATGAAGAAAATTATACTTTAGATCACAAGTTGCTTAAGAGTGCCGTATTTTCCACCTAAGAGTTGATATGAGCATCATTACATTTTCTATTACTTTTTACGTCTGCTACACTAAGAATTATAAAACATTATACTATCCGCAGAATTCTTTTAAAAAACGAATAACACTTCAATTTATATAAATTATTATGTATGTTTGTTCTAACCTTAGAATCATATCTACCCAAAAGAAATATCAATATGCCTGTGACGTCACACTGCGGAAGAGGGTAGCGCACGACGATTAGTAGTTAGGTTAGCGTTTCATGTAATAATGTGCCTGGTCTGCCCTTTATTGGTGTTTGCGTACCGTTCTGTTCTTAGTTTTGTAGTATTTCTAAATTTTAATTAAGGTAAAGAAACACAGTGATTCAGAATTTTTCTTAAACAATTTTTTTTGAATGTGCAGGGGATTCTTACAAATATAATTTTAAAAAAATCGTAAAGGGCAGTTCGAAAAATATTTAAAAATACGCTTCTATACGGCACTGGAAACTGGTCCACTGTAAAACTTGATAAGGCAAAGCATTCAATTGGCGACCTGGCAAACCATTGAAAGAAATTCGCACGGAGAGAAATAAACATTTTGTAACCCTTATTTTATACATCAGATTGAACTACTTTTGCCGCTGTTGTTATTTCCTAATTGTTAATAAAATTAATTTGTGGTTATTTCTGCTTCTTGTCCGTTTTGAACTCATAAGTTATTGGCAGCCGTTATGTTACGTCTGCGTAAATCATCAATAGTGTTGCACTTCAGTACAATTCACTTCATTTTTTAAATAGTCCCACTAAAAAGTCCAAAGAATTTAAATTCTTTTCTCAGGAGACTGTGGCTGCCACAGTACCGGTTCCCCTAACAATGCCTTGACTTGGACACGCTGTAAATAGTACGGACCATATTGTTGCAATACGCCGTGGACATTCTGGACCTTCTGGATCTTCCACGCTTCGGTTACAAATGTCTCATGTCACTCCTGCGTTGCATTACACTTGCATTCACTGTACACTACGGTAAAAGTAACTGCGTTTAGCACATATTTATTGGGAAATCGTTCTGCTAAAGCATTTTCATTTCACCATAAATACGATATCCATCAACTCCGAGTTGCTATACAGGTAAACCAATTTTGACACTTGAAAAACTAATGTAAACACTCGTATCACAAAAACGTTAATACTATAAGTAATCAGATTTCAATATTCGGAATCACTTGGCTAGAGTCTACAGTAGCCCAGGGACGCAAACATTGAAAGCACTACAACTTTAATCATTTCTTTCTCGGATTTTACAATTTTTTTTACGATATTTTGTTTTCAATTTTTTATGACAAGTCTGTTTCCAATTTTTTTTAGATAAGTTGTGATTAACCCTGTATACTAAAGTGAAAGAAGTTTTTCAAAAAGCAGTCCTGGGTATATTTTGTTTTTTTCTAATAAACGTAAGCCTTGAAAATTATTTTCACGTTTTCTACTACTTCTTTGAAAGGATAATACTGTAATTTATTTCAGATATTGCAAAATTGCAATTTTTATTTATTTCTCAGTTTCATAACAATATTATATGACAGATTGAAAATATTTTGAAAATAGAGAAAATATATATATTGAAAAATTTTTTTTTACTGATTTTTCTATATCACATAAAATTATATCTTATCAGATTTCAACGCAAAGTGCACTTCTTACGGCCAGAGTGAACATCTTAAAGCAACCCCATTAGGAGTCCACATATAAATCTGAAAGGGAAATATTCTATGTATTCCAATATTTGGCCTAAGAGTTAAGAGTTAAAGAGCAGGAACATAAATCACAATTAAATAAAGTGGGGTTAGCGAGAAAGAAACTGGTTCAGATTTACTCTATGCATTTCGTAACGGTCCACTTGGAACGCGTGTATTGTTAATGCTGACAGATTTGTAGGCATAGGACCGATTTGTTTGTTCTATTTATATTTGGAGGAGAGATTTATAATCTACCTACCGTACCTTTTATGAAATAAACATTGTGCCCTTATTCATTTCCTTTATGTGCGGCACGGGCGGGAGTACTATCAATGGTCCCTTGAAAAAAACTTTTTTAATGGGATAGGTTACTTTGACCCGATATATTTTTGTTGTTAAATCATTTCGAACCGATCGTTGGATATACTTTACACAATAAAAGAACTATTTTAACTCTGTAACCTATGTGATAGACCTATATACAATTCGTAGCATGTGTCGGCACATTTTAAAAATTGATACGTCAGATATAATTTAGAAATCAATTTCAGACACAATTGATTAATTTTTATCTTGTAAAAAGAAAGTATAAATTTATTTCAATTATCAATAGTTTGTACGAAGAAATAATATTAAAATAATGAAGGTATCTACTCCAGATTCTAATCACGAGGATTAGCACAGAAATCGGAGACTTGTGCGGTAGAGGAGGCGGCATATTATTATTAAGGGGCAACACTAGATGCAAGTCAACTCGACCGTTCCGCTAAACGCACTGCAACCGTCCGACTTCCCTTACATCTTTTCTCTGTCTCGTATCTCATCGCCTGATACTATTTGAACGTAAGCGGCTCCTTTAGCAGACCTTAACTTAAAATGCGCTTAGAGTTATTATTAATTATTTTCAGAAATACCCATCATCTAGGATGCCCATTTATTTTGTTATTTTGTTTTAAACCCTAGGTTCAAGAGGAATATTAAGCAGGCGGCATTTGTGCCCAGGAACTAGGGTGGGGAACGTCCATCGTTATCAATCTCTCACATTGACCCAAGCCAATTTTCTTCCACCGTACCATACCCGCAGATAGGGTGCCAATTCTCTCCACGAATATAGCTGATCTACGGTCTACCGGCCGCGGGATTCGATCCCAAGGCGGACTGGACACATCTATTTAAGTACTGACGCCTTAAACCGCTCGACCACGAGAGCTATCAAGCTCGAAACCGGTACATATTTAGTAGCACCGCTGACGACTAATAGTGGTTCTTCAGGTGTAATTCAATGCTGAACGAAGCATTAACCCGCATAATAGTAGTTGTTCCTCATATTCAGGTTAGGGCTTTCAATAAATCCCACAGTATAGTGGGTCTCTTTCTGCTTGTAGCCATATTCAGGCCCAGAATTTAGTAGTCAGTGACCACTAGATGTAGACACGTACTACATATCGTGTATATATTCCTTATCTATAATAATATCTTATACATCCATTATATATTTTTTTGTAAATATTAAAACAGTACAGTTTTTCGCTGTGGTGTGTTGTATGTGCAATTATGTGCGATATGAGTGAATATTTCGTTTTTGCAAGAATAGTAAGACATTTAAGCCTACTTGCTATACGTCTCCAGGATTTTAGATAAAATCACTAAACATTTCACATATTAACTGAATGCTCCACCAGCACATTCAGAGAGCATAGTCAATGAATGTTCGGGATATTTTGAGCATTTATGCTCCTTATGGTGATGCATAAAGTTGCATGACATGACTGCATAGAATGTTTTGTGTCGTCATGTCAGTGTCAGAAATTGAATTGTTTAATTTTTCTAATGACAAGTTAGAATATGGTAATAGGATTTGTTGTTATTAAAATATAAACCAACTAAACATGACGAAAAAATATAAACCAACTAAGCATGAAACAATGAGGTTAGGAATTCTACTCCACTGAATATTTACATTCGTGCGATATGTTCTGATTGTAAAAGATTAGATATTATTAAGACGAGAAAATGGTAGAAAAACTAACGTTAATTCAAAGATTTTCAGATGCGAAAAAAAATCAAATATTGAATTAAAAGTGCCTTGGAAATAAATTGTCACATCTATTTTAAGGTTTTCTACCTTTACATCGCTCCTGTAATATCTATGCAGGCGATTCCGAATATTAAAATCCGATTACTTATAGTAGGTATTAACGTTTTTGTGATACATTATTTTTCAAGAGTCAAAAATGGCTTACGTATATAGCAACTCAGAGCTGATGGATATCGTTTTAATTTATATCTAGTTAATACTTTAGCAGAACGATTTTCCGGTAAACATGTGCGAAATGCAGCTATTTTTACGGCGGTGTGCAGTGACTGCAAGTGTAGTGCAACGCGAGCGTGACATGGGAAATTTGCAATCAAATCGTGGAAGAGATGGAGGTCCAGGGCGTCCACGGCGTATTGCAGCAGTATGTCGTACCATACACGAAGCTCAAATGTATCCGTACCATGTACAGTGTGTCCAAGCATTAATACAAAGGGTTTGAACGAGGAGGACCAGTGCTATAGCCGCCATGATCTCCTGACTTAGAATCATTTGGACTTTTGTTTGTAGGAATATTTAAACAAACGTATCATAGCTGCCGCTAATAACTTACGAGTTCAAAAAACAAAAAGCAGAAACGTTTAGGTTAGTTTGTGAAAGTGTATTTTTAAATCAATTTTTAACTACTCTTTTTCGTTTTTTCTTTACAAAATTGTATTTGTAAGAGTTTGTACATTCTGTCTACATTCTGTATTGTCTGTTCCTGTACATTCTAATTTTTTTAGATAAGTCACCCTGTATAATATCTACAGTTGAATGTCACTAAGATTGAGTTGCTTGTGTCTGGATTGTGTTCTTTTTTATTCCAACTTCAGTGAAGTATATTTTATTTTACCAAACGAAAAATATTTACTCCGAATCGAAGCGCGATCCGCTCATAGTGTTTACCCGAGAAATGAAAATATCGTAAAGGACCATGTGCGTGGGCCATATAATATGCATAAATCCAGATATTTGGCCATCACCGAAATTTGATGGTGCGTTATAGGTGCGAGGTAGGGCCATCGGGATGATCGCAGGCGGCCGGGTGAGTTATGGTTATGGACTTCTGGATATCGTACAGTTTACGCACCGCGAAGTGCGCCAATACAGTTTTATTGGGGAGTTTGTGGCTAGAAAAGGGTGCGAACGAGCACCACCAGGCCCTTTTCCACAATCACAGATCTATATTTTATATTTATGCCTCCTTACTGATTCACTGCTGTCATATTTGAGAGTGCTATTTCTTATTTCGTCTGCTCCCGGCTTGACGTTCTTCGGTCGTAAAAATAATTTGACTTGCAAAAGTGCCTACTGTTTATGGCTCCGTGTTTTTTAACAGAATTTAAAAAAAAATTGGAAGAATACAATCGTAAATAAAGTCCGTTAATTAATAGTGCTGGAATCAGAGCAATTGATTTTATTGATGCAAGATCTTTACACTCAGACGAACGCTAATTAAGTTAATTATGAGTACGTTTGTAACAAAAATTTTACTTTTAATATTCGAGTAGATCACAAAAAATGATATGAAGGTTTCTTCACTTTCCTTATTGATATTTTATTATTTATTGTAAATTTTTAATATCTACCATCAATGTTTATAAACATTTCATTGTCCATATCCACGACAAGGAAGTTTAAGCTACATTCAGAGAATGATAGTAGTGTTAGCCGCAATACTAAGTCACGTGACTTTCAGCCAATGAAATTAATTGTACTCGTTGTTGAAGTCGAGTGAAAATCAAAATTTCCAACTTCAACTATCCAGAGGAGCAACAGTTGTATATAGCATAACCAACAAAAACAAAACCAACTTATAATATTTTTATTTCACTAAAATTAAACTGGTGGAGGGTATGATGCCAGTAACACTACATTGTTCTTCAAAGGAGGCTTTATACATACAATCAAAAACAAAACAAAACATATAAACTGGTCCTATTATGTTGGTTAGTCGAAGTGTTTTTAATAATTTCTTTGCTCTTTCACATATTTAATAAAATTAAGCAGCTGCTTTAATTTTAACAATTAAGTTGCCTTTACAAAATGTCAACGTGACAGCCGCCTACTTGATAAACAGTTCGATTAAATTTCTTCCCTATACCAATCATGCCATGTAATTGATTTTAAATATATTTTTTGTATAGAACGAACCAGGCTACATATTTGAAATACATTTTCTTTAATCAGTGCCTTCTGGATAACAGAAAATGTCTATTTTATTTCATATCTGTCATTTTTTTTGTATTTCAGATAAAAATTAAAAATACTTTTTTGGTGCCATTTTTAAGGGATTGTATCATCACAGGCGATGTTCAAATGAGATTTTTTTATATGAAAGATCCACCCTATTTTTTCCACAGGGAACACCCCCTGATTTTTCCATATTTATTTTTTGCACCCTGTTTATGTCACAAGTCCTCTATTATAAAAATAAAAAATATCATACAATTTTAAACAACGTATAAATCTGTTGACGGTACGCCCATGGATTTGCATAATTCTATCAGCCGAATTGACTGACTGATAGAACATACTTGATTACAATGTAGATATAAGTGTATAAGTGATTGTAAGAATTACATTGTACCTACCTCTATACTATATTATCACAAAGTAATATTACAAAACGTGACTGTAACATAAAACACACTGTACGTAAACGCAATCGATGATAAAAAATGAGGAGTAAATAAATTGCTACCTATTGCTTTTTCCAGTGTAGATATTTTATTGTTCGGCTAAAAGAAAGAGATCCCCCAACAAGTGACATGAAAATAAAAGAAAATATTAAACTATTATATTATAATCACTAGCATCTAAAATTTATAAGAAATTATAATATTTATCATATGACACTTTTATAGTTATCTCATGTAATTGTACAAATTTTCAGGAAATTTTCAGTATTAATTGAAATAATACCTAAGTCCTGTCCTAATATATTGTAATAGTTCTATTTTACTTTGTAATTTTACCAGGAATTCGCATAAAGTTCTGTAAATTTAATAATCCAGTAATGGTCGGCTTGTCTATACAATCATGTGCGTTATAGATATTGCAGTGCAGTTGAAATTAATGTGGTAAAAATATTTGTATAAGCATAATTTTTACATGCTTTAAGTAAATAATTACATTCTAATTTTACAAAGAAGTAAATTTACATATTATTTACGAGTATACGTAAATTCTATGGTAAAAATACGTATCATTTTTACATGAATTATCTCTTTAATTACATTGAAATTTTAGAAAATTGATAATAAATCATAAGTAAAATTTCTATGGTAGTTATGGGCATAAGAAAGCTAACGAGCCATGGAAAATTTGCATAAATAATTTTTTCAGTACAGAATAAGTATACTGTAAAAAAATAATTACATATTTTAACACAAAATAACACAATCTTAATCTAACAAATGTTATGTGTAACTTTTACCTATTTCAGTGTTATTTGTATCATTAAAGGTGTAGACTTAACATTAACATGTTAATTTTATTGTATATAGGTATTGATATCGCATATCACCTTTTTAGTTTATTAATTATGTTCCTGTTTGCTTTGTATTTTTATAGTACCTTTATTTTGACGTTTTCTAGAAGTTTTCCCAGTCGTCGAGAATGCATCGAATATAGCCTGGAATGTTCTAGAAAAACGTAAAATTAACGTATTACAAAAATTATAATTTAAAAAAAATGCGAACATAATTAACAAATTAAAAATGTAGGTGAGCGACCGTATCAATACCTATATAGTATTTTCAGGATCATGGTGTTACAGTAAATTAAAAAAAAAATAAAGTTATTTTGCTTTTTATGATTCTATTAAAATAATATAATTCAGTTAAAATGGACAAAATTTAATAACGGCCTTAACAACGGTCTAGTACATCATATACAACGAAACGACAAACATTAAACAAAGATGTATTTAGGCACTACATGATAGGAGTTTACGAAAATTAACTGGTAGTAATCTGAACATATCATTTTCTTTCAAGGAAATCAGAATACAGAGTTTAAAACGTCAGAGTGAACTCCTAATATTTTTAAGAGTTCTAATTAGTTTTATCTTTATGACAATTATTAGCAATATTTTTTATGGTTAGATAAGTAGGTACTTACAATTTTCTTTAATCAATCAATCGATCAATTCAATTTAAATTTAATTGTTCTCCATTTGAATACATCGAATGAGAGATAACTGAAAAGAACAACGCTAATAGCTGATATACTGCAGCTGCGCAGTTGTACTCAACCAGTCAGGAGTAAGGATATAGAACAAAGAGATGTGTTAAGTTTACATGAAATAGTGTACTTTTAACAATTAATTGATAAATATTACATACGTTCAGAATATCTTATTAAAATACTTGCAATAATAACACATTTTGTACGAAACTTTTAAAAATGTCATAATGTATAAAACTATTAACACGAAAATTTTACACATCCTGAATTACACATTGGAAAATCTCAATAACACAGCATTTTTTACAGTTTAAATGTATAACAAAGGAAATTCAATGTCTTATTTTTTCAAAATTTGGTATAGTAAGTGGAATTAATTGACCAACAGCGAATAATAGCCGTCGTACTACAAAATCAATCGGGACAGACGGGCGAAGAGACAAATTTGTGAAATACCGCGTACACCGTCTCGACCGGGGTTGTTTGTAGCGTCGCGCCGGTATCAGCACGCGTCCCGACGACCTGCAGTGCGCGTCACCAGTAATTAATTGATTGTATTGTCTGGAAAGTAATTACCTGGCTCTGACCGGCTCTCTGCTTTACTGTTCGTTTAGCGATATATTTCATCCTTCTGTTTCTGGTCAGTGGACAAGAGAACAATGGCCTTACCTTCTCTATAAAAATGTATTTACGCCTTTCTGCACATCAATTATATCCACCGCAAGCGACCGAACAGCCCGACGATTTGCCATTAATTTTTAATTAAACTGTCCTCAAATAAACGATTCTTTGATGTTTCTACTTTTTACCGGAGCTTCCATTGTGACCAGGAATTCTTATCCCCAACAAAAGGTTGCCACGAGGCTAATATTATTCATGCCGAGCGATTTAGCTTATACAGGACTTTTTAGTAAATTACACACGGATGGCAAAAAATTCTTTTGTCGAATTTTTTCGCGAACTGTTAAATATGAAATAGATTTTTTTTAACGATCTGAAAAAGATTAGTTTGTAATCCTACGTAGTCGGTTTTGTAACTTTTTCCTGGATAGTAATTTTGTATTTACTTCTTGGCTGATGGGAATATTTTATTTAAAGAATACTGCAGGAAATGTTTCATAATTTTGAATTCCCAAATTCTCGTATGTATTTTATCTATCTATCTTATTAAACGTACAACAGTGAAAAATTCAAATTAAGGACTTGCTGTGCTGTTAAAAATATTGTCTGTAATAATTATTTATTTGCAACATTTTTTGTTACTTTTTTTAATTAGGTATTACTGCCAATGAAATAAAATGATGAAATGATGACAATGATATAAAAGTATTGTAAATTTTGTTTTGCTTCAAAAATAAAATATTTCTTACTGAGAAGTTGACACTTTCCCTAACACTAAACATATGTAGTTAACATTTCTGAAATTCTTCTGTTTTCGTTATTAAAATGTCTACATACGTTCCGTAGTCATATAAGTTATGATTATATAATATTTAATGATTTTGTAGTGATATAAGATATCATAATAATTTATTCTGTTGTTACTTACATACCTAAATTTCACTCTATGAACTGTATTTTATAAAAAAACATTTTAATTCTTTAAGACAATATGCCACCTTCAAATCCGAAGCATCAAAATATCAACCTGTCAATGTACTCCGTAAGCCTGTAATATATTCAACTGCTTGTAACATCTCCAGGCGCACCGCACACCAGGCTAGTCTCGTTCTCGTCTAGTGAAGAATCTTTTAATGATTTTAAATGTACACGTTTGCGCTCGTGTCGCGTTTTCGCCTAAAACTTTTTGGAGAATTTCGCCTAGTCCCGTCAAATAAAAAATCTAATAAAATACATCTTCCGCAGAACCTATTCTAATATCTAAATAGCACAGTAGAAGAAGTCGGAAGCACACAGAGAACGGCATATGCGACTGATTTTGCAAAAGTCCTTGATTAGCTCGGTACAGAGCGGTCCTCGATGCATCTAGACTGCGACCTCATAGTGAGTTCTATTTTAGTAGATGGAATATGGTGGGAGCCTGAGTCCACAGAGTAGTTGCTACTTAATAATACGTTATAGTGGTTTCTACAGTTGCACTATTAATTATTTTGTTTAATATTGTAGCGAATCTTCAGACATATTTAGATTTAAATTAAAATAAATAAATAATAATAATAATAATAAATTCTAAATTATGTAGACATTAAAAACCAGAACTGCCACACTGAGAAAAATCAGTTAGAAGGCTTTGTTAAACTATCTCTAGTAGCAGATATAAGAAAAACGATAATCACAAAGGATCTCCAGATACAATAATATGTTGCTTTCTTGTAACAATATTTCACGTTTTATTGATACCAGAATGTTACTGCTCCGTGCGAGTCTCCGTGTTATTATTGTAATATAACTATATTATAATACTCTTCCAAATCCGCGTGTTCGTCGCCTTTCGAGAATTTTCAACACAAAACTAGAAAGGAATGTGCTACATGTTTTCTGCTGGAGCCTGGACCATCGTATTGTGGTTTTTTCGCGTGTTAAGACACGTGAAAATTGCAAATGTATTAGATACTAAATGAAGTATGGTATGTGTAGAAAATTTAAGAGATTCGTAGAGATTCGGGAATCTGGTGGAAGATAAGTGTTCATTTTTAATTAATTCAATTTTTTTACATAAATACATATACATATAATGTACAGTGTTAAATGATGAAAAATAAAATTGAAATAAATTTGTCCATTAATTAATAGGTATTTTCATTTTACAAGTATTTTAAATACTTATACTCAATTTGAGAGGAGTGATTTTAATTAATTAATTAAAAGATATGTTCAGGAACAATTTAACTTTTATACATAACTAAAAAGACATTTAATAAAGTCACTAGGTAGTTGTCTTTCAAATAGTGTAATAACTGTATTGATTTCATTTTTTATTTGGCAGGTATATTTGGTTTATAATTTAAATGTTCATGCATACTATAATTTTTTATCAGTAAATCTTTTATTTTTCTTCTGTATTCTGTATAAAATTGTTTTACATGTACAATAAATTGTTAGACTTTAAAATCTATAAATTAATTGATAAATGTAAAATATAATGATAGTTATGCATACATATTTATTGGCACACAACAGCCTGTATCTAGAAAACCACAAATTGAGAAAATTAAATTTTGTTATTAGTTAAAGCTTGTTCATATTGCTCCTGTTATTTTATAATCCTATTTTCCCATAAAAAATATGCTGACCTTTGGATTACATGAAAGCAATATTTTATCAATTAATAATTTTTTTTTTTACATAAAAATATTGAAAGAGGAGTCCTTCGGTTTATAAGATGGTGAAACAATGAACAATTTAATAACCCAAGGATCTTGCCAGAAATTTAAAAAGTACTTCAAATGGTGTGTTCAGTTCAGTGAAATTATGAAAAAATATATATTTTTTGTAAATTAAATGTGTTTTTTATGTACCCCTCTGATGGTACTTTGTTGTATTTTACTGCAGGCTACTTATTTTACTTTTAGTAAAAATAATAAAATGATTTTAATAAAAATCAAATAGTGTATCAAATTGTAACAGCACGTATTACGATGTCAACGACGATATCACACGTTTAATAACTAAAAAAAACTGGTGTTAATAATATACTGAGTGAGTATTTCTGAATTATAGATATAATTTGAAAAGATAATTGTATCAGTTGTTCAAAGAAGTAACAATAAATAACTTACGCATTAATAGTAATATTAATGTAATGGATAATTATAAAAACACACTTATGTAATCATTCTAAACTAGGTTTGACAAACTCTGTATTATAACCATAAGATCGTCTTGGAATCCCACATAGTATAAAAAAAATAATTAAATTTATAATATATGATATAATTTATAATTCTTATAATAATTATAATAAATTTCTCTCAATGCGTTAGAGTTAATGTTTCCTTCCGTATATGGCCGGTAATTTACTTTTTATAAAAAAGGTTTCAATAACGATATATATATTTTTGTGTTTGGTTCGCACCCTTCCTGGTAGCCCTCCGAGATGATTGGGCCTCAATAATTCAACTTCCTGTCCGCACCTCAGGAATAGACAAACCCGAAACCGTTTCCTGGCAAAAAACGTTGACGTTGTTATCAATTTGCCGTATAAGTAAGACATCGGCCATTATTACAAAACAAAAAAGCTCGAAAATCTATAAGAAACCGTCACCGGTTTGGGCAACCGTTAACAGGCTGATAGAATAATTGATGTGCCTCGGCCCAGAGATAGTTCTGATTGATGACAGGGCTATCTGAGGCGATGTCCGGCGCACGATGATCGGCATATTGAGACTTCCTTCCTGGACGGCCGCCCTTAATGCGACTTAATGGCAGAGGCCATGTGCCGCGCATTCGACCGTCAATTCACTTGGTAATTTTATTGATTATAGGTAATAAAAGGCTAACGTATTAAATTATATTACCTCCGTATTCTGATTTCCTACGTAAACACGTTGAATTGCCCGGGGTTTTAACTCGACAAATATTGATTATAGATATTAACGCCGATGACGTAATAAAACTTTAGTGTTATGGTCAATGAGGCTGAAGAAAAAGCAGATTTTATTGTTTCCTCGTCACATAAGCCGCGAGGTTGTAAAATATTTACTGTGAAATTGTTGGAAACGTCTCACTGACTCGGTGGTATGCGATGTCAACGGGAAAAATAAATAGAAATATTTTGCACCTTTCAAGGAAAAATCCAAAATAATGAATATTTGATGTGCAATGTACATGTAACCATACAACCCTACATTCGAGGCCCGAAATAATAATAAATATTGGCGCGCCATTTAAGAAGGGTTCAAAGAACACAAAATTACCAAAAATAAGTAGACGCTGAGTAACTCTAGCACTTTAATAGTTTACTTTAAAAAGTTTATACTCATCCGTAGAACGCCGCACAGTGGCATTAAATGTTCGTCATAAAATTCCATATCGATCCCTCTTTCTCAATTTTCGCTTTGGGTCTTCATTTTCGCGGAATTTGGCTCCAAAAATGGGTTTGCATGGAAAAAAATAGATTTTTCGCATGAAAATGACCCTACGGAACACGAGATTGAGATTTTGTCGGACTTTTTTATGGAGGAATGCTCGTCTTGGAAAGCCCTACAAAACTGTCCACTTAGATTTCGGGGAGAAATTTTCCGTTGCCCTTAAAATGGCCACAATCATCCAAAAGTTTTCACATATTAGAAATCGTTCTACTGAAAACTGGGAAAGTATTGGAAAAAAATCTCATCTCACAAAAATTATTTGTACACATTCGAGGAATCCGCAAAAATTTTTCCAGAATTTTTGGACTCATTTTTGGACATTCACCAAAATGGCCACATACAGATTTTCCGAATTTTCCCGTAAATGATTGATTTTTCCTGGAACTGTTCGGATGGAAATGTATGATAGTGAAAGTCTTCAGCATCTACTGGATGCTTTAAACTTTCGAGACCATAAGATTTTGTGTTTTTTTTTGGGTAATTTTGATCCAAAATCCAAAAATGTTCAAAAATACTGGGAAATCATCTGGCATTCCCGAAACGTTTAAATATTTTGGCTGTCCAAACAAATTCTCAAAAAGCTGAGTCTTTTGAAGGGTTTTTGTTATATATTTTATAAATACCTTGTATATAAATTAATGTAGAATAGTGCATGTTTTTCTAGGACAGATATTGTTTTTGTATATTTTATTTATTTTTATTCTTTTTTTTTGATACAACGCTCGATATAAAAAAGCAAATTTCGACGTTGTTTTATGTTATCTCTGTGTGTTGGGAAGAAAATAATCAAATCAATCATTTCTTATTAACAATGAACTATTGTATCCAAAATGGTCACTTTTATCAAAAAATTGAATTCCCAAAAACATGTTCAAAATCATTTTTTATGGAACCTTTCTGACCTTTTCAGAATTACGGGAAAATTCGGAAAATATGTATGTGGCCATTTTGGTGAATGTCAAAAAATGTGTCCAAAAATTCTGGAAAAATTTTTGCGGATTCCTCGAATGTGTACAAATAATTTTTGTGGGATGAGATTTTTTTCCAATACTTTCCCAGTTTTCAGTAGAACGATTTCTGATATGTGAAAATTTTTGGATGATTGTAGCCATTTTAAGAGCAACGGAAAATTTCTTCCCGAAATCTAAGTGGACAGTCTTGTAGGGCTTTCCAAGACGAGCATTCCCCCATAAAAAAGTACGGCAAAATCTTAATCTTGTGTTCCGTAGGGTCATTTCTATGCGAAAAATTTAGTTTTCCATGCAAACCCATTTTTGGAGTCAAGTTACGCGAAAATGAAGACCCAAATCGAAAATTGAGAAAGAGGGACCGATAGGGAATTTTATGACGAACATTCTAAAAAAAATCACCTCAAACGGCCCAACCCTAAGGGGTGTACCGTAATTTGAGTGGCGCAGTGGCGTTTTGCGCCACTGTGCGCCGTCTTCTTAGACGGCTATGACCTACTACCACTCACTTACACCTATCTGATGCGCACTACACGGATATCACACCTTTAACACATAATAAGTTGCACTATTTACATATACAGTATTCGCTACTGATTACTAGCACTGTCATTATAACGATCACACTTTAGCACTTATCGTCGGCTATTAGGTCTGTTCGTAGAGTATCCAACCATCAGACGCACGCGCATTGCTTTTATAATGCCCACATAAGGTTGAAAATACTTTGTTTTAGATGCTGTGCGCATGCTTCTTATGGTTGGAAACTGATTCTGTATAATACAAACAAAGCCATTATGGGTGCATTATTCATACAACCATGACAGCACCAAGTTATATATGTGGCGAAACACTTTTGTCATTGTATAGCCTTCATTTATCCATGTTTCATCAGTGTTTCAATAATATATAAGTATATTATTGTGATCTGTTAAGTGTGTGTGTGTGATAATGATATGATAATATGTGATAATATGATTTTTGTTATGTGTTTTACTTTCTATTGGGCGCCAATGTTTTATTTTATTTTGTTTTATTTATTTTAAATAGTGTAAATTTAATATATGTGAGTTATAAAAAATATATAATTTTGTTTTATAATTTTATTTTATGATTTTATTTAGCTAATATTATTTTACCAGTATTTTCTATGCCCTGGCTATGTTTTTCTCTTTTCTCAGGAGTAGATTCTAGCAGAGTAGCTAACACCGTTTTTATTATAGATTGTTCGAATATCTTTTGCCACCCAGTACAAACAATTCTTCTAAAGAACAGTACATTAACTTTTATTAAAAACATCAAATGATACTTTCTCAATTGAACTAGAACTCATTCAACACAATGAATATTAAAGAATATTTTCTTACAATTTAACAAGTTTTAATTTACTTATCTATTACCCCCGTGTATTTTTCCTTGTGTTTTATAAATTTTTATGAAGCTATTTACCACTCTTAGCCAACTAGAAATACACACGAGTGTAATTGAAAGTGCATGCATGCTTTATTTATTTCTTAGTTTTAGTTGGTTCTAAAAGTGGCCGTCTTTAGAAGCTCTTTATGTCATACAACAGTTAATTACTGGAATTTATAAAGTTTAAGCTTTAGTAATTGAAAGTTTTATATAAGGTAAGTTATTCAATGTTGTATTTAGTATTTATCGTTTTAGAAGTTATGTATTGATCAATTTGTATTCGATCTAGCTAAATATCGTTTTTATACGTATACGTTAGATTTCTTACTCCTTTTGAAGACGATATTTCTTATTGCTGCCTAGAATTGATCCTTTCTGGATGATGTTGTCGTCTCTGGATGCTATTGATCCTTCGGACTGGATATCCTGTTGAATTCTGGGAATTTATACCTGTTGATATCTTGGTGTATAATTTTGGAGGTTATTTCCCTATGGAGATGGATTTCTTCGACCTTTTGCAAACCCCCAGGTCTGGTCTGGTTGTGGAGATGATTTCCACAAAATTCCTTAAATGTTGTATTGACAGATGTTGACTTAAGTTACTTTACTTTTTTAATAATACTGTGAAACTGGTAAGCATGCGTGTTTGATGCGACGCATGTTATGGGTTGATTTCCTTATTTTTTCAAAGATCAAGTAAAAATTTTTATTTTCAATTTTCTGTTTTATTAGGGCTTGCAAATATGTGGGAAAAAAAAGTAACATTACGACTGAATCATTCTGTACTGCATATGAAGAATACCAACAACCAATATTTGTGTTATCCACAAAAAAAAAGATATCTTCTGAATGAATAACCCAACTAAGTATCAGTTATTTTCACTTACTTTCTTTTTTATTTTCCAAAAAAAAAATAATAAATACTTTTTACAAGAAAAAAATTCTGTGTATATTTAACAAATGGTTATACTGCGTGTTTAAACCTTGTGTGTCCTTTCTCGAATTCTCTGTATTATTATACTCATACGTTATAAAAATCATTTCACTCAAACAGCGTTTAAAATAATTATTTTGTATCCAATATCATATTTTCAAAATCAAAATTATGATCCAAGCTTAGACGATGTAATAGAGCAGTGTCTTTTCTAATTTAATGCAATTCTTTCATTTGGCAATCGTATTTATGTTGGGGAACTCGATTTTTTAGATATTATTTTGTCATTCCTATATAACATTGTTATCAGTTTAAACAAAGATTTTATAAATTAATTCTAATTGTATATCTTTTGCTATTCGGGCTTTCAGTTTTATAAAAAATAAAGAAAACTTGTTTCATATTATTAAATACCAATCTAGTCTGGAACTTTTTTACTGATATGCTGTATTTTGTCCGATAAACCCTATATAGGAAATTTTATAATATTTTAACTTTAATATCCAAATGTTTATTCTCATTTAAACACGTACATGCATATAGAGTGTGTCCATAAAGCAATGCATAAATTCATTATTAGCTAAATAAACAATATTATTAAAAATTACCGAAACAGGTCTATTTTTTATTTTTTTTTTTCAAATAATAATTTAATATACAGGGTGACCTACCGAAGTATTGTATCTGAATTTAGTAACTTATAAGCTTCTATTAAATTTTTATAAACACCTTTGGTATTGTTGCCCACCCTGTACCAATTTGAAGCAACTCCGGAAATCCGGAAATGGTAAAAAAGGTGTCCCATTTAAAAAAAAACCGGTGATGACGTCATTATTCGAGAGTAGGTCACCCTGTATATTAAGTTATTATTTGAAAAAACAGCAAATTAAAATAAAAAATCGACCTGTTTCGAGAATTTTTAATAATATTGTTTATTTAGCTAATGAATTTATGCGTTACTTTATAGACGCACTGTATTATGTATAGGTGAAGAGAGAGTGAGAGGTAGAACCGCAAATACTATCCAATTTCCTCTAGTGCAAATTCCTCAAATGAAGAAGTCGCGATTTCTACGAATTTCGTATTTCTAGGTACTACGCTTCACGCAATATAAAAATTTATCGATCGTATCGTAAACATTCGAGGCTTTGAGATATCTGCCAATAATTTTATTGGCGAATAAAGTTAGGCATTTAAACTATGTGTTAATATAGATACGGTTACTGCTATTCGTTACTCAAAATACAAACATCTCAATTAGATAGAGCATCGCCCGATAATCGCGGCGCTTCTAGGAATCAATGGAACAATTTCTCAATTAATTTAATCAGGACAACGTCAATGCTGCAATATGGTACAGGCGTGTAAGGGATTTTGTATTAAATAAAATTTTACTTTTATAACTTGCAATTAAATTAAATATTCTCATCACCTGCCGAGCTATTGTCATTCCTGAAGTGTAATATGACGTCATTTTATTTGTTGTGCTACTTGTCACCTTGAAGGTTAACCTGCACTAAGGTACGTATTTTAGTTTCCCCTGTGTTCCAATATATGAATTTGTGAAAGGATATAAGTCATGTAAGTACAATTTTGACAAAATTAAAAAAATATGTTTGCAGGTGTTATCTATATTAAAATAACGCTTTGGTAAAGGAATATCACTTTACTGTGTTTTTTTAATAGAACGCTAAATGCTATACTATTTTTTCAACTAAAAAGTAAAACATTTTTCTGCTATCGTTTAAATGTTCTCGACTATTCTTTCATAATTCAATTGTTGGTTTTCTATAAATTTTATTAATTTACTTAGATACTATAGACGCAGTATTAAGTATTAGATAAAACAAACACTCGCTTATTCACACAAAACAACGCAACACGGAATACTAACAACATTAATGTATTATTCACAACATGACAATTATGAATTCACATCACTACTAATACGAAAGCACAAATACAGGGTGAACCTTAAATAAGTACAAATATTTTAACTGCTGGTGTGTCACATAGATCAGTCTAGTGAAAGCCATTTTTAAAAATTTCTAATATTTACGGAGATATTAATTTTTTTTTTTTAAATACCCACATTTTGAGGACCGCTGTCTTAACCAACCTAATGAACCATATGATTTGTTGCGAGGTTGCCATATCTCCTCTAATATAAATATTAAGTTTCCTTTAACGTAATAATAAAGTAATACGGTTAAATTCTATTTTAAAAATACTTGTTTGAAGCATAAGTACAGTAAAGTTGGGTATATAGTATGATACGCAGTATTATTAACATAAAATTTAACTTCTTAACTGACCTTACTATAAAGGATTAAAAATTAATTTCCGCAAGTTAAATACATACTACCATAAAGTATGTTCAGTGTTCAAAAATTATACATAAACGTGTACACAAGCTTACCTGTTTGTTAAAAAATTAACTTCTTAATCAGTAATCCACATTTCACAAGTTAAATGTCATTGTACACGTTAGGAGACACAATTTCCTTGAGCTATTTTATGAAGAATAACGAAAAACTATGATTTTCACACAGCATATTAAATTTAATTTTCGCCACATAACCCCTAAATGAGTCAGTATTAACCATTTATTTCGAATCCAGAACCATAAAGTGACTTCGCACTTTAATCAGTGAAACAAATTTTAAAAATAAAGGTACACACAATATTAAATAATAAAATAGCAGCTTGACGTATGCGTTTAATATCATGAAAAGCAAAGACATTTGTGTAACAGTGGCAACGCTGTGAACCACACGTTCAATCTGCAGTGCTATGACTCATAAATGTATGAAGTCAGCGGTCCTCAACAAGTTTTCTACAGAAAAATTACAAAATTTATTTAAAATTGCACTTTTTTATTTCTGATTTTTTTGTAAAAAAAACTGTTAATTCAGGTTCACCCTGTATAACACGCTCGAGACCGCGAAATCACCTAGCACTGAAAAGTACTGTATTGTACTGCCAGCAAAGTAAATAAGTAATAATCTAAGGTGCATCATTAACGCCCTCTTTGTTTTCCTTACGGGAATCAAGAACGACGTATGTCGGCCAGTTGGTAGACGAGTGACTGCATAGTTGCCAATATTGTTGCCTGTGATTCATAAAATTAAGCGACTTAAAAACGTTATTGCGAATTTACGAAGTGCTAATAAATCAAAATATTATATATTCATATTTGAAATATGTTAAAGAACTAGATTTTATGAAGACAAGGATCCATTTCTGTGATATACAAATATACTTTTCGGGATAACTAGGAATTCTTGTTTTTGTGAGATGTTACAACGTTGCATTCAAATAGCGGCATGTAGCCGCCGTGTCGATATAAGTTTTTATATTTGAGCAGTGGGTTCGATTGGGGTAAAATAATACTGATTGATAACGAGAGTATAAAATATTTGCTTAAAGTAACCACCCCGCTTTGAATAATATCGAGTTAGATGACTTAAATAGGCGTGATCTACAGAATTATGATAATATATTATGCATATATGTTTTGAAATTTTTTGTATTCCGTTATATATATGAGATAATAGTTACTAATTATATAACGTAATTAACAAGCCTTTAAGAGGCTGGTTAATTTCCCGAATGTAATTCAACGTTTTATCCACGACCACGGTCAACACCGGTCTATTTGGAGAGTGAAAGGCGTGTGACAACAAGTGAAAAATTATGATTTTTAAAGACGTCATATTTGACAAATTTATTTTACAATGACGAAGTTGTGGGCCACTCCAGTTCTGCAGAAACTCCTTATCGAGTGAATTTAAGGCTGTCGTTTCAAGGACAAATAATCGTATCTAAAGACGCACAAAGAAATACATCCAGTAGATGGAGGTTCTTATTAGCGTAGTACTAAAATATAATGCTGAAATTGAATTATCATTTCCTTTAACTTTTGAAGGGAAAATATGCTAGAGCACATGAAAAACCGTGAATTTGTACCTTATCACTGTGTTCTATACACCGTGGTAACATACTTGATAATTTACATAAATTCAAGTGTTACTAGTTTTTTAATTCTGCAAGATGTGATAATGTGTATAATGTCGTAAACAATTTTCCCAATGTGTAGTTGACTTGTAAAATTCAGGAGATTTTATGATAAAACATAACAAGTGAAAATTATGCTCTTTTTTCTTATTCTAAATGACTTGTCTGCTGGGAAATTGTTTTATATCCTGAAGAAAACTTATATAATTGACATATTGAAGAGATATTCTTTACTTACTCAGATTTTTTTTAGACTGCCTCAACAAACAGCTATGAAATTCGTTGAAAATTTGCATATAAAAATGGTGCCCTTAAATAATCCCGATCAAAGTGATAAGATCGTTCTTCAGATAAATTTTAATGTTAATAATAATAATTCTAAATAAAATGCTATAAAATCCAAGCGTGGTATTACGAATTCTAATCCACTAGTGTGTTAAAAGGCCTTTAATCCACGGAAAGCAGACATATTAAACCTTTTTATTGTAGTGATAGTGGATAAGGTATAATTATTAGGCCAGTAGAAGCTAATTTCATGAATAGTCAAATTCATTCCATTGAAGTTTGCGAAGATGAAGGTGTAGGTGCGCGTACATCCATCTCTCCTTAAGTGGAAGAAAAATTGAAATATGGGGAATACATTGTATTCCGCAAATAAAAGAATAATAAATCACCTCTACCCCCCGCCTTAATTCGCGGAGCAATCAATTTCAGGCGGGCAATAAAAATAATATAAACCTGCAGACGTGGTGTCAATTGCATTTTTATGTTTTATTTCGCGAGGGAAAGGAAGAACAACACATAAATAAATTTCCCCGTAGCGCGGAAAATACTTGAGAGTTTGATTACAACACTTTAATTCAATATCGAAGTATGCATAGAATTTATGCTCTTAAATACACTGGAGCGTCTAAAAGTTTAATCAATTTTCGAACGCGAAAAAGAATCCGAGTGTTCGCCGTCCGTTTTATAAACAGGGTAGGATTTCTGAGGATAATGCTTAATATACAACGGAACATTATGAAAGGGATGCAACTTTTAATTCAATCAGAATTAAAATTGATACTACATTGCATAGTAATAAGTAGCTACGGGTACCAACTTGTAATTCACTTAATAAATTTCCCTGGAAAAAGGGTTTTCTTTATTTTGCAAACAACTCCTCTAATTTGAACAAGACGACGGACGTATAAAGGCGTAATTAGTTTTCATTTAATTTGCGATAAAGGAGTTCTCTTTTTGATACTGAAATACAACCTAAGATTATTTTTCACAGCAACATTTCTTATTACCTACAGGATAATTAATAAGTGCTTGGTACTTATAAAAAAATTGGGTACCTAGTCGAATTGAGACATTGTTTGACCCACATTTGTGTTTTCCTGAAATTTAGAGGTTCAATAATCCCTTAAAACTGAACCCAATATTTTGTTTTTTGCAAATGTCTCTAGAAATAGCGTACATTTTTTCCACGGGATTAAAGGCTGGTTAATTTCATCGCGACTTAGTAAATTTTGCAAAGATTCTTCAGTAGTATTTTTAATAAATATTACTCAAATTTTCTTACAATAGTGTAAATATGTAAAACTTAGCGTAAATCACTTACCATATGTGGAGTGGATTTTCAAACTAGAGGCCTAAAAAACTACACCGGTTGTTATTAATTCGAGAAAAATGTGTTAAGGAAATATATACGATCCTATTGAATTAACATACTGTTCAAATTCATAAGGTTATTTAGATACTAGGACTGTTAAATCAATCGACATTAAGATCATCACTAAGTATTATTTGGTACTGGATATCAAAAGTAATTGTTTTTCAGCACTTTGTAAAAAGAAACTATTAAACAATGCCGAAAATTTCCTGGAAATTAGGGACATTTTCAAAAACACTATTAGTATGAATAAATATTTATTTCTATAATGATGAATTTAAACCAACTAGTATTTTCCAGAACTATACCATCAGGTCACTTTATCAAGAATAAAAGTATAGATTATATTCAATAGTATACTTATATGCCCAAGAAAATTTCAGCAAACAAACATTTACTATTACATATTATAATGTATTTATTTGCTAGTAAGACAATGACAATATATTTTAATTTATATTTCGTATTTCATCAGTTTCAAAAATAATATGTCGCTACGTATACAAATATAGCGACACGTGTCTCATTTATTTTTCGTGTTGCATTGATAATATTTTAAAAATAATAGTTAATAAAATAACCTGTGGTATGTAAACAAGGTGACACAAACTATTGGTTTGTTAAGTTTTCGAAAATTAATCAGACAATTTTATTAGATTAAGTTCATAGCTAACAAATTATTTAATTTCATCATCAAAATTTAAACAAAACAAGAGTTCATAAACATTTTTAATGCTTTTTGATAAAATTATAAGCGATGATCCTCTACTTCAATTTCACCTAAACATTTTACATTTTCTTTGCCTAATTATATTTTTTTGACCTGGAATACCCTAGTAAAATTTTACTAAACCCAATAAAAAAATGTGTATATATGATGCTCTTTTTCGAAATTATTTTTCTTGGAAACGTTGGTATTTGCGATTTTCAAATTTTATTTTACAAATCCATAATTTTATTGTCTAAAAAACAGGACCAAAACAGAAGTATAAACTACAACTATTGAGGGTACCTTTGCCAATGTGTTGATTCCAATAGGTTGAGAAGTACATTTTTGATAGATGTATCTTAAAAAGAACTTGTCTTGTGGTAAACGAATTGGACGCAGGTAAATATATTTTCTGCATATTTCAACAGCAATTCCTCTTCTATAATTGTAAATTTTTTTGAAATGCCGTTCTTGATGTCAGATATTGAAACAAGTAGGTATCTGCTAATGTCCTGTATGTCATTATTAGTGCAACCTAAAATAATTGAAAGTTCACTATATACCTAATAATATGTAAAAATTTTACCTTAATCATTAAATATTTTTTATCGGAAGCCCCAGTCAAAAATTCTTCAATATATGCTTTTTCCGATACTGCAGCTTTTTTTTGCTTTGTATTCTTTCGATTCATTCTTCAAATAAGCAGTACGTTTGTTATATTTTCCAATATCTATATTTTTTCTAGACATTTATAGTAGCCTTCAACACCGAATATTTCGACCAAATAGATGAAACTTCATATTTTTTCTTCAAATTTAAAAAATACGATAGCATGACTTCTTCATTTATTGTTAGGACTCTTCGTTTTTCCCTCCATTCGTTAAATTCGGCGAACTCTTTTTCGTAATGTTCCCTGGAAATGGAAAATGGAAAATTTCTTCTTGAGCTTCTTTGAGCCACAGGAACATTATTATTTTGTTGCATTTTTACCAAATTCAGATATAACTGTTTATTAAATAATTGATACTAAACAACGTAGTATAGCAACCAGTAGGTATAACAAAACCTACCACGTTTTATTGGGTACTTTACAAATATCATTGTGATGTGATTATGGGTAAAACGTTGTATTATATTCGAACTATGTTCTCGCGTTTAAACATTCTTGCGTGGATAGAGTGCTACTTAAAACACTTATACAACTATTTTTCACAATCGCATGGTGTTATTTTCATTTTTTCACGATAGGATGCTTTCGTTCATTGCCGTTAAAAGATGGTTAATTTTGCGTACCTATTGCAATTTAAAAAATGGTATCTTTTGACAGTTGGACAAAAATCAATTTAGAATATCGATTGCATAATCATTTTCGTTGCTTGTCATTATTATTTTTTCAAATATTTTTCCAATACTTATATCGAAAAGGTAGGGAAAGTCAAGTCTGACTGAAATAACATGGGCCGTCCTAAAATTGAAATAAAAATTATATCATTCCGTTTAAAATAACGAAATAGGTGACGACTTCCGGTATAACCGGAAATGACGGCTTCTTGAAAATATTTTCGTTGAAAAGCTCATATTCGATTATACAGTGAGCAAATTTTCAGAGAACATGAAAGCATCGCCGTGAATCAGTCTGTATACTTTTTCTGCTTGTTTAGTCGAAATTCTAAGAAAGATCGAGCAAAAGGCTGAAATAACGAATATTTTCGAATGATGAAATCAAGACATATAAAAAATGTATGTATTCACAAAGCTAGGAGCATCTTAATCGAATCATTATTTTGTTTTCGTACAAAAAACGTCGCACTAGTATGAGTAATCCAACAAACCGCGTTACCAAAGTCGTAACAATCGTAACAATAACCAGGATCCGACCGGTAATAGAGGACATGAAATATTTATATCGTCGTAAAAATTCCGCTTATATTGCTGACTAATCCCATAAGAAGGGTGAAAGTTCCGACGACTGTACGCATCGATCGGAGTAGTGCGTGTAGCGTAATGTATCCATCGCATCGTCGAGAGCGTATTTGATCAGGAACGGTCTGGGGTCCTGCGGACCGTGTCCTGATCCCCACGCAGGATGTCAGCCGGGATGCGGTGAGGATGTTCTTCACGGTCGAGCGGACCCCTGCACCAAGTGGACGCCGTGTCAAACCGCGTGTCATGGCGCCCTCATCTATGGCGAATGCCAGACCTACTAGATGCCGAACACGCTCAGATGCGTTGCCGTCTCTGTTGACTTTGCGGTAATTGCATTTAGCCCTGAAGGAATTCTCAGAAAAATATTGCTTTTTAACTGGGCAGGCGCTCCACGTGAATAGATATCGTGGTTTAAATATGTAGTAGAGGAAAGGGTGGAAATATGGAATGTAATATCACTACATAAGCTTTTTTACAAATCAACTATATATACGGTGTTTTTTAAGTAGAGGGTTTTTGGGTATGTCATGCAAATTAATAATAATAAGAAGCCGTCATCTTATTTAATATTGTGTATTGTCAAATTAAGCTTATTTTTTAAAAAGATAAGTGTTAATAATGCCTTATGCATAATCAAATGCTGAAGGCGAATTTATATGGAAAGATTTCCAAATCATCCAACTGCAAATTTAAGAATGTTTAGAAATGTTTTTCTACGTATTTCGGAGTTCATTTCAGAAAGGTCCAATTCTTGGAAGACCTTTGAGTGTTGGAACGTCTAAGTTGGAAGAACCAAATTGAAGAAGACCCAAATACTAGTATTAGGAAAATTGCTGCAAATCTGAATGTGAATCATAAATTAGTTTGGTACTCGTACGTTCTGAAGTATCAACAGTTATACCCGTATCACATACAAAGGGTTCAAGCCTTACTGCCGCAAGACTATCCAACTCGCCTACAATTTTGTCACTCGATTTTGCAAAAAATTTGGTCTGATGAAAACCCTAATGCCATAATGGATTCTCGATTTCAACATCAGTTTTCTTTGAATGTATGGGTGGGTATTATTGGAAATTTTTTGGACATTTTGTTGTGAAAACGTTTTACCTGAAATATTTGACGATAATAACATGATTAGACGAGGTACTCAAAAACCAGGACAACCTTGGCCCCCTCAGATCTCGCCTGATATGAACCCTATTGATTTTTTTTGTTTAGAGGTATCTCAAGATATTAGTTTACAAGATTCACATTTAATCTGAGGAGCACTTACGTCAACAAATTTTAGCTGGTGTGTGAGAACTACTAATGGAATTTTTCCACATATTCGAGCTGCAATTTAAAGAAGATCCGAAACATATATTTTGGCTGAAGGTGGTCATTTCCAGTATTTGTTATAATAAATCATAGGGAAGTAATTGCATTGTTAATTAATTACTTTAAGTAATGTAATGAGTATCGTAAAAGTGCACTTGAACAAATAAATCAATTTTTCTGTGAATCAGATTTCTTTTCTTGGGAAATTCTTTAAATCTTTCGTAAGGTCAGGTTTTACAGTGGCGCAGTATCCAGTGTCGTGCAGAGTTGAATTTTTAAATCTCTTTTCTTACAAAATTCTATATGAAAAATTTCCCTGACATTAAAAAAATTTGTTTTGGAAAAAAACTTTCTCAAAACTGTCTTCCATTTTAGTATGTTTCCTTTTTTCTTATCTTAATTAAAATTTAAAAAAACTACAAAGCGAAGATAAACTATTATTATGAAAATCTAACCTAACTACTAATTATTGCGAGCTAGCCTGTTGGTCTCTTAAAAAAATGTTCTCTTTGGACAGTTGGACAAAAATCAATTTAAAACATCGATTGCATAATCATTTTCGTTGCTTATCATTATTATTTTTCAAAATATCTATATACTTATCTCGAAAAGGTGGGGAAAGTCAAGTTTGACTGAAATAACATGGGCCGTCCAAAAATGTTTAAATAAAAATTATATCATTCCGTTTAATATAACGAAATTGGTGACGATTGGTATAACCGGAAACGACGGCTTCTTGAAAATATTTTCGTTGAAAAGCTGATATTCAATAATACAGTGAGTCAAATTTTCAGAGAATAATAATCACTACACCCATGAAAATATCGCCGCGAATCAGTCTGTATACTTTTTCTGCTTGTTTAGCCGAAATTCTAAGAAAGATCTACCAAAACGATGAAGGCCAAGGCCAAAAGATGTTGTGTCACATCACAAAGTTTTGATATTTCTTTTGTTTTTTTTCTATACAACTAATTTGTGTAAAAAATTGCAGATGGGATATAAGGTTAAAATAATTTCTATGTGAACGTTACCATTGTTTTTGAACAAGTTTTGTCTTTATAACTATACATGAATAAATTAATTTGTGTTTGATGTTGACCTATTAAAATAAGACACAAAATATGCAATGAGGTATAATATAAAATATGATAGAGTTTTATAGACTGTAGATACACATAAGGTTGTTTACGGTAGAAAAATGAAGCCCTTTTATCCTCGTTTCGTAGCCGATTGGCTCGAGAACATAAACGTAATAGACTGTTAGGAAATTGATAGCGGGAGTAAAGGTGAAAAGCGATCGTGATTCGGTGCTAAACTACCAGAGAAGATTGGTTTCGTGCCTCGGCCGGTAAATCTGGCTCCGGTATCTTTTTGAGGCCGCGGATAGATCTGGTTAGCCTCGGACGACTCTCCACACGCGTGTCGTCGCATAATCAAATGGGATTGGAGCCGCGCGCTCGGCTCCGGTGCATCCGGACAAAAGGTTTATTCATACTCCGGGCTTTGGCGCTCGCATGGCCGTGGTAAGTAAGGAATAATTTAATAAAAAGCAAGTGTTCTAGCGGGGCTACGGAAACGAATGGTTATACTTTATGCAGATGTCATTTTTTAATTAATACAGATTTTAAATAAGGTATCTTCCGACATAAGTATATAACCATACAGGGTGAACCTTAAATACAAAGTACAAATATTCAGTTGCAGATGTAGTCTGTCATATAGACGAGTCTACTGAAAGTCATTTTTTAAAATTTGAAATATTTATGGAAATATTATTTTTTTTAAAGAAATACTTACATTTTGAAGACCGCTCATGAGATAGAGCGCTGAAGATCCTAACCTAACGTAAATTAAATCTTTGAGAGTGTTTTTAATTTAAAAATACTTGTTCTAAACGATAAGTAAAAAGTTAAATTTTGTAGGTAGTACGCTACGTAGTAATATTCTCGAAAACTTTCCTATGTAAGAGGGCAAAATTTTAATACTGTCTGATAGAGAATTAAACGATCTTTCAGAATCAAGGAAAAAAATATGGTGTTGCCATTTAAAAAAAAATCGATGAGGTCATTACTCGAAAACAAATAACATTTGAAAATCGCATTTTACGCTAAAATCTGTATTTTTTAAATTAAAAATCGGTCTGTTCGAGGATTTTTTCCAAAAAATAATTGTTTTCGTTTATTGATGTGTAAATATGATATTGGAAAGGAAATTATGTGCGTATAGACTAATGAACTTTAGTTTTTATGCTCAAAAACTGTAGTAATCAATAATAATAATAATGGTCTTTATTATCACATAATCACAACAAACAAAGAAAAATTAACAAAAATAGGATAAGGGCAAGGTTCAGGTTAACTAACGAATTAGCGACCTGTTCTATCGACCTATAAATTGGAAACGAGACAATAAACATTCTAAATTCAATAGGCATTCAAAAAATATATATTTTTTAATCGAACAAACCAACAAACCCCCAAAAAAATGTTCTGAATAAAAAATATACAGAGGGTACTTTATTTTAAGGCCTTATGACTGGATGAGGGGAATAAAAAATACTCGCTCAGAAGAAATTTCATCAGCCTAAATACCTTGCCAAATTTCACTTAATCTTAAAGCCTTTGGAAGAAACTAAATAAAACTCTATATTTATTAGCGCTTAAGAGAGACCCATATCAAAAATTTTTATATAAATTACCCCTATTAAAATCGATCGTACAATCTACCTTTATTTTTTGCACATTATTCGGGATCACCCTGTAGAATACAACCTGCACCACGAAGAATGAAATATAAAAAATAATAAATTAATTATAAATCAATCTTGAACTTACTATAAAAAACATTTTCTTCGAATATTATTCGATGTATTTAAATTGTAGTTAATTAAATATTCACCCAGATTTAGTTCCCATGCTGTCTGTATGAGAAGTACGAAGCAGCCAATATATGCGGGTTATACTACTACGTCTATTGAATATATTTTCCTTTGAGAGAACGCTATAAATGTACAAGATTACCAGATTTGCATGGATACAGTCCGAAAAGTTATTGGTGTTTGTTGAATGCGGGACATTTTTATTCCGATATGCCTACGTTATTGGCATTATGAATAATACGCTGGAAGGCTGCCTTTCCCGAATCAGGATAAAAAGGAATTAATTAATATGTTTACTAGCAAAAAAACAAAGTATTATACTATTATTGTTACTTTTGTAATTAAGGCACAAAACTTCATAAACATAGGCGAGGAACAAAATTTTTAGAAACTGGTCTGTCGTAGATAATTATCAAGATTTTCGATGCTTCAAAACGTAAGAGATTTAAAACAATGGATGGAAATTGAATTGAGTGCCATGAACTAATTTTATGACGGATAAATACACATTAGAAAAAAAAATCCGTCAGCTAATAATTTAAATATTACTCATTAAATTTAGTTATTTTAATTAAAATTATATAAAACCGAGTATTGTTTTATAAATAAAAATGTAATTCTCATCCTTCTGGAACCAACACATTGGCGAAGTTGCAATAGCTGCATTATTCCTGGATATCGCAAATCCAGAATAATATACTGGCCATTCTATGAAGCACACTTAAACAACTTTATTGGGTGTTAAGGGATCCTCTACGTCAAAGGTAAAAATATGAATTGACTCGTATGCTGGCCCCATCTAATTGAACAGTGATCTGCATAGGTAATTAAATTTGATTTATTATAGATATATTTTTTTTCATTATTCTAATAATGAAATAAAGTTACTTTGTTCCACTAATGGATAAAGTATCACCATAGACAGTTCATATGTGTGGATAAAGTCCGATTATAATATGATTGTTAATAAAAACTATTTCTATTTAGTAATTATGGTACATCAAAGGTAAAAATATGAATTGACCCGTATGCTGGCCCCATCTAATTGAACAGTGATCTCCGTAGGTAGACTATAGCGGCACACAAGGGACAGACAGCTGCAGGTATGTGGACCGATCAAGACCAATTTAAGAACTATTAGTTCCCGAGCCCGTATGCCCGCCTGCGATGTGGGCGCCTCGATATCATCTCCGAGGCATAACGGGCCCGACGAGGCTCACCTTAACTCGCGTGAGCCTTACCGGTGGCGGAAAAGTTGGAGTTTTGGGGGAGATCGCGTGCGATATCCCTAATTTGGACGTCAAGGAGCAACAGTTGGAGTTTTTAGGTGCCGCTGGATCCGGTGTTGGTTCCCCTATATGTGGGTCGTTTAAATTTGCTAATTAGAACATGAAAAATACACTTAATTGTCCGGTATGTTCAGGCTAATTTGGGCGTTGTTAGAGTTGATGATGGGGTGATAGAGCTGTTGGCTATGTGATGAGATATGTCTGTTAAAAACCTGCTACCGTTACGATTATTATAAAGACTCTTCTCAGAATTACAATCATAATAACGTTTATTGTCTTTAGTGTAAAGATAAAAAAATCATACATAACATAATTTTGAATAAATGAATAAGGAGATTTTAGTCATCTTTCATAAGTTTATTAACTGAGCTATTTCATTAACTATAATGATTTTTTTATACTAAAAAGTTTCAAAGTTTTACTTACCCTCGAAGTTTGTTCATTAAAAACTGAATTACCCTGTATATAATTTTTCCATGAAACAATCATAGTAATTACTTGTTTAAGTTACGTATACATTTACAGCAAATAAAGGCGCAAATATGTGGATTTTTAAAAAGCACATCCTCTACATAACGGTCTCCCACATTCCACCCGCTACGTTGGTGTTTAATCACATTAAACGGTATATTTTGAAAAGTTCTGCGTAAACTTCCCTGTTATCCTAATCTACTTATTGACTTCAATCTCCACATGTTATATTAATACTGGATGACATGATGACAAGGCGACGTGTTACCAATATGTTGAACAACTGCAAAAGCATGTCACTCGTGATGAATGTCCAGCCCGCTAAGATTATCAGATTAATTTTGGAACACTTTACTTATTAAATTAAAAGAAGGGTGAGTCCAACCTTCCCTTTTTAATCGGGCGTTACGTAGAGTGACAGTGCATGATGAATAGCACCTCCTAGTTTGTTATTACATAAGGGCTTCGGCAAATAATTCGTAATCTTTACTTTGTCGAGAAGAATTTATGCTTTTGATAAAGACACTGTAGCAATGACAGTTTGATTTATTTAAATAAAATTTCTATTGCGAAAAGAATATGTGCGTGTATGGGAGAGTATTCAAACAGTGTAGTTTTATGATCATTGCCTCTGCATGCAATAAACTATTATTTGCTGATAATATGAATATATTTGCTTCAATTTTCTCCATAAGTGATTTGTATTAAGCAATAAATAATAATGTAACTTTAGCTACAGGATTATTTTTGTAATTCATAGGTTTGATCTTTTAAACACATATTATCTTAATTTATTTAATTGTAATATCGTTTCTTATATTTGTTACCTATTCTTTTCGAATATGTTAATTTATTATGACCGTTAAAGACCTTAGTATAACATTTTAGTAAAATAATTGAAGCAGGAAGAGCATATGGTTTCATTTTGAGGAACTACACAAACTTCAACTACATAAAAACTTAAAAAACATTATTTTCTTTCGTTAGGTTAAAATTGGATACAGTTCTATCATTTGGATTCCAAATTATCAATTCTATAACATTGTACTGCTGTTAAGTAGGCTTTCAGTGTACTTCAATGAAATTTGAGTCATTCAGGAAGAGATGTAGATATAATACCCTACTAACAAGATTTAGTGTAGCCAATTTGAACTCACAAAAGAAATGCTTTTCTTCACGTTTATATGGCTGGGAGTATACGTACTTATACTCCTAAGCGAATACACACATTATAGTACTATGAATTCAATATATCATCAATTGTCATCTTCACTAGATTATACCAAATATCAAAACTACCAAAAAAAATTAAAGTTGATTAGCACAATATGCAACAAACAAAATGTAATTTTATTACTTTTTTCGCCAAATACTTTTCATCTGGAGCATCCGACAAAAATGTATAGAACTATTCTCTTAACAAGACTCTCGATTTCTTTGGCTTATAACATGCTCGTTGTTTTTTTAAAATACACACAAATTGTATTTTTCTATGTTATGCTTATGCTGCTGCATTATGCTTCAAACTTAACAGAGTGTACCATTGAACAATGATCCCACAAACTAGGACTCTTCAGTTTTTCTGCCATTTCCGAAAATTATTCCAATAAAACGTTCTTGGAGTATTGCGTTACATTTTTTCCAAAACACCATTTTTCGAACTTGACAAAAGCAGCCTCATATACTCCACCAGATTTGTACAAAAATTGCTTATTGCACTCGACGTGTTGTCCTACTCGGCCTAACGGCCTCATTGAACAATTTCACGTCGCGTGCAATAAACACTTACTTTTTGTACTTGTTGTATAATAGTTATTTATGCAAGAGGTCGTCAGGCCGAGAAGGACAACACGTCGAGTGCAATACACTTTTTGTACGAGTTGCATACAATATTTTTTCTACGTTCATGCATATACCAAAAAATGTTTTATTTAGATGACACTAAGTCTAGGAAAATATGACGTCGATTTGAACGTTTATGTTTGTCATGATGACAAAACGCTGTAGTAGAATGACAGATGAATGCAATAAATATTTTATTGCACTAGTGCAATAAAGAACCACTTTTTCCACTAAATATAGTTCAATAAAGTTTTGTTTTTTGCATGATCGTAGAAAAATGATATTGACTCTCCTGTTCTTAACTAATTCAATTTATCATAACTAGATCAAACTGTAGTATCCAAATTTTTTCTCTTGACAACCCAAAAACCAATATTTTTTCTAAATCCCTTGCATGTGCAATGTACTTTAGTGTTAATAACTTGTGTCACATATGTGATATTTTGCATTTATAATTGTTTCAACTGAGATTATTTAAAGTCTGATTGAAAATTTTCATTTTCAGTGGAAGTAACGACTAACGAAACCAGCGAGCGCCTTAACATGCTGACAGAACTTCCAGTGCCTCCAACTACGACAGTAATACCAGACGACAACCACAACGAAATAGTTGAAAACCCCGGTCCGCCCTACAAACGCATCAACGGCCTACACAGGGATGTAGCTGTACCTGAAGAGGTGTCGAACAATAGCCTTAGCATGCACAGCCCTCCGTCGGTGATAAAAACAGGTGGCTCCGCCGAAGACATACCCAGTGATCTCATATCCGCGAAAGCCGCCGTGGGGGAGCAGAGTGAAGACGACGAAACCATACAGGAGTATCTGAAGAGGAGCGACACCGCCGTTATCTATCCTGAACCTGTTGGTCGACCTGAAACTGGTAAGTTTACAAATATTTTTGTTCAGATGATAATCGTAATAATAACAAAAATAGTCAAAAACGTCTTTGGAAATATTTAAAGTTATGGAAGGAGATTACTGACCACATTATTTTGATTAATGTTGACTGAGACAAGAAGTCTTGCAAAATTAGAAAAAGCCTTGTCTTGTCTTACAAAACAAGAGTTTCTTGAAGGTCTGCAAGATTATGCCTTGTCTTATTTTGCAAGACTTGCATGATTCTTGAGAGAATCTTGTATACATATGAGAAACATTCTCATTCAAACAACTCTATTACGAATTTGGTAACACAGGCGATTACTCTTGGTCGGGTATTAAGGTTTCGTTCGGAGCTCACACGTAACTATCGATGTGGTCGATTATCGACACTGGTCGATTGGTAGACGTTATAAAGTATAGAAACGGCTACAGTCTGTTTAGAAATGAAAGAGAGTAATAAAAGCTTATTATGTATGCAAATCTTAAATAAATGTAGTACTGGTGCTTATATTCAATATTTTTATATTTTGTATTATCGGTATAGAATGAGGTGTACTTTTAAAGAAACTTTGTGTGACCGGGTTTTAAATTGCAGGTAGCAGGTAGCTAAAATTTAATCCCCGACAATCCGTCTTTGTCTATGCCGCTTCAATTTGTCGGTCCATTTCTCTTATAAGCAAACAATATAAAAACAGCATTTCAAAACATGAGGCTACTTTAAGCATCATAACCGGGTTAAGAGGGTTTTTAGTAATTCAAATAAAATTATTCAATATTATTATCAAAATCTTTATTTAAATTTAATGAATAGACTTTTATTCCACACAAAAAGTTACCTGTATTTTTAGATCCAACTAAAAGTAAACCGCCATATACAAAACCACTGGCACTACCTATATGTGTCACTATTAATGTTCGCCATTTACCTGAAGGTGCCTTGAACCCTGTTGAAAGTCCATCCAAAAATGCTTGTCGAAGAATTTTTACATTTTTATCTTGCCATACTTTTGTTACAGTATATCCCTCGTTGACGCAAGTTTCGTCTAGATAATAAATATTCATCCCTTCGTCACGAAATTTTCTAATTGATCTTAAGTAGGATCTTGGCCAACAAATAATTTCATCTTTATCGATAAGAACTGACTTCCTGTTCTCCTTTTCCCAGCAAAAATTCAACTTTCGTAAGACGGCCCATAATTTGCTTTTACTGATTTTTGGTAAATCATTGTCCTCTGAAAGTTCACTTAAAATTTTGTTTAGCGTTGGTATCTCTTTTTTAAAATAAAATGAGTGTACTTTTCTCCGAATGACATTTTCGAAGAAATCATATATAACGACTTTTGACCTCCCTGTAGATGATTTTGGGGGATTTACAGTATCTTGTTAATTTTTTGTTTCCTTTATAAGTCTGTAGATAGTCGATTTTCCAATCCCTGTCATTTTGGAACACTTTTCCACGATGTCGTCACACTGTTGGTAGGATTTTGGTGTTTCAATGCATTAAATACATTTAATATAATAATCTTCTTATTCTGAGACAGCGCACATCTTTTCACGCGTTTAGCAGGTACGTAATCTGATAAGCTCGACATTTTACCCAAATAATATTATATCCACTGGCACAATAGTCACTAAACACAAGTCGAATTTTACTCTACTGTACTAGCACGTCTTCGTATATTCAGCTCTAAGACTGGATGTATCCAGCAAAATATACTAATGTACACCCATTACCTGTTAGCATTAGTGTTACCCGATAATTACCTGAAACGAAATAGTACCACGCCCATGGCCGGTTCTTATCTCGGGGTTTTATTACTCTCTTTCATTTCCAAACAGACTTTAGTTTTACAAAATACGAGGTGTGTTCAAGTTCTAAGGTCTCCGATTTTTTATTTCAAAACTGGGAGCAGATAAGCACCTGCGGTATGGTTTAAAATAGCTCTTTGTGAATGTGTGACAGAGATGGCAGCACTGTACGGCACTGACCCTGTAGCGGCGAGAGTGAGAATTGCTGTTGACACTTAAAATTTTGTACAGATATGTAGTTGCTCTAAGTTAACTAAAATGAAGGCATACCTAATAATTAATGCAACGTAACCAATTTGATTGAGGTACTGCACTGTATGTTAAAACTCATAGCAACCATTTTCTTTATGCCTAAAAGACTAAACAGTCCTTCTAAGGATCACCTCAACAAGACCTCAGTGGAGACGAACCCGCAGCGCAAACATCCGCCCACCAAAAGGAATGCGTGCAAGTAAGTTTATAGCCGGAGTTCATTAATTTCCATATCATGGAGGACCGAGAGCTGGAAATGTCCTGAGGCGAGGATAATACATTACAATTCCCAGCAATCCGAAGATGTTTGAATTTAATAGCAACATAGATCATGAGCGCGAAACTTCACGTAACAAAGTGTAAGTTCGGCGCGGGTCGGTTAAGGCGGATATGAGTCGGAATGGATGTTGCGGAGACCGCAACCTCTCGGGACGGACTCCGGGCACCGGCGGGGCCCGCGGCGCAAGAATTCCTCCTTCGGCCGTATTAGGAGGTCGCCGACAGTTACGCGCTCACCATTTCTTGTTAGTTAAGAGCCGTAACATGGGAAATAAATAGGACTAATAACAGCGTTTGATTTAGTAAGGGTTCTCTCACGCAACATCTACAGGGCGTTCGCTTTCACACCTTTCGTAATACGTTTCTAAGCACATTTTTTCACCAATGTTTCGAGCTTGTTCGCTGCACTCGAATCTGAAAGATTGCTTAGGTTGTGCGCCCGTTCATTGACTTTGCTATGAATCCCCGCATTTTGCACATACTCCATCTCTGTTGGATGTCATAATTAGCGATGAATGTGATCTAATTAAATCAATGAGTGTAGGGGGACATGATGTTAATTCTAAACATGAGCTTATTTCCTGTAAAATCAATTGTACTAAACCAGTACCTGAACCAGTATTATATACATTTCATTATTTCAAAACTTTTTATGAAAACTTATTTCATAGAGATCTAGATATATTACCATTGAACAATTTACATGGAAAGAGAAGAGGGTGGTTACGTTGCTTAAGGGGATCTCCCTGATGTAAGTCATAGAAGGCCATCGTTCTCCCAACACGGATTCTCTTATTGACAAATGTCAGTACACTTTCAGAATGCACGGAGTACTGTTTCGTCTTTCTGTTCAAAATCCCTACAAAGAGGTGTACCACACTTCTTTATAAAGTAAAGGTGCTTCCCTAACCAACAGAATCCAGTTTGAATACCTGTCACCAGGCGAAGATTCCTAGACATGGCCAGGTACTTTGTTGTTGTATCGTTGCAGGGGTAGTCTAGAAACTCCTTAGCAAATTGACAATTGCAACAAAAATGGAATAACGGAAGCATGCTGGTCCAAAAATATTGAAACCCGATGCACTCCTGGTTAACTTGTCAGCTACTTCATTGCCATTGCACCGCCCGTGTGCCTTCACCCAGCATACAGATATGCTGTTGTCGGTTGAGGCCACTACCAGTGCCTGATGGCATTCCCCTGCTGATCTAGTTGTTATCTTATGACTACGTAAGATCAGTAGTGATTGTCTACTATTTATGTAGATTCTGACGATTTTGTTCGTTGTATGTCTACGGACAATTTCTTTGGTGGATATGGTTATACCTGCTAATTCCTTTTGTACCACGCTAGCATGCCTATTCATTGCCCACTGATATTGGATCTGGAATAGATTCCACGTCCTTCTTTCCTTTTTAATCTATTTGTGAAGATATTGATTACATTCTCACTGGCGATCTTCGCATTCCTGACAAGTACCGTGTAGGCTCTGTCAAATGCTAACTTGGGAAAAATACTGTCAGTGTCTGCCTGCAGAAGGGGCATTTTCCTGATGACCCTACTCCACAGGCACCTCCTAACTACTTCACATCCTACATCTGGTATAAAACCAGTATTTTTGAGATGATGCATGCTAGTTAAAGCCACTTCTTTTAGATGAATATCCAAAGGTGACAGACATGGTATTACCTACATTGTATTTTAAAGTATTTAGTTAATATTATTAATAGTATGTTTATCGACGTCACTTATCCAAGATTGCTGAAAAGATCATGGAACTTTAAATTCGTGATTACTTGGATTTTTTTTTGTTTTGTTTTCGCCAATGTTATAGCTGTGCGACTAGAAGCATTTAATGAAAATAAAGTTACGGCAATGGTCGGTCTCAAGTAGTAAGACTATCTGATAAATTATCTAGTGCAATATGCTTAGGTGTTCCCCAAGGTTCCATATTAGGACCAGTACTATTTAGCATTTATACCAGTCAGTCAGTCAAATATATTAAGTACGCTCCTATTGATATGTATGCTGATGACACCCGACCTTACTATTCCTTTAATGTTAAAGATTATGTTGCAGCTAATGACAAAATTAACAATTATCTACGCAATATTCACGATATATCTAAAAAGCATTCTTATATACAATATTATTGGTACGCAAAAATATGTGAAAAACTAGCTATCCGTAGAATCAGTAAAACTTATAAACAAAATATGGAAAATGCCGTATCATTTGTATGCATTTATCTGGCCAAGATAAATAGGAAACGAAGGTGGCAAATTCGGAAAATTACGGCGGTCTCTCGGAAACGGTGAAATACGATAAGCATAAAGAGAAAATAATGCATTCCTGCGTCGTTTTCAACACTCGGAAAAGTGCAGGGTCTATAAGTTAAGTGCTTTTTGCATGATAAAGTTTAATTGTGAAAAGAAAGAACATCGCCTTGCGGTCAGTAAGTAAATGGTTCGACCTCAAATAAAGTTAAAGAAAGCGAGTAATGCAATTTGTCGAGTAGAAGAGAGTCGGGAAGGTTTGTTATTTTATAAGGATGGCTCTGTGCTGGCGACCTCCGACTTGGCAGGAGTCCGTGCGGCGTTCCATCACTGCCTGTTTAGCTGCCGCGTTACATTTGCACAACATCCAGCCAACCAGGATCACGCTGGCTTAATGCACCGCTGGTCGCAAGGTAAATTATTCGCACACGCACAAAAAAACACGTAAGCCGCGGTAAACGATGTAGCTGAATACAATGTTACACACGTAATTTGCCTCGTTACTAATTGGAATCTACCTTCGCATAATTAAAAGGGTGCTCTGAAATTAAAATGTAAAAAATTAAACTCTTACTCTTATCTACTGATAATTTTAAACATTTAGTGGAATACAAAAATCCACTTCACATTTTTATAATTATTTATTGAAAACCATAAAATAATCATTCGTGTAATGGCTAGTAACGCTTGGTCGTACTTTGTCTTAATATACAGGGTGATTCAGGACTTATCCAAAAAAATAAAATAATGTACAGGAGTTTCTTACAAATACAATTTCTGGTCCACTGTAAAACCTAACCTTGTGCAAGGCAGTCAGCGACCGGCACGGCGGTAAATTGTAATAAAAAATATAACACCTATTTTGAATCAGCAAATTTAGCTGATTTTCCCATTAGTGTTATTATTAATTAATAAAATTAATTTATGGTTTTAATACATAAAATGATTACATACCTGATGATGTTAGGGTGGTTTTTGTCCACCGACGTATGAACACATTTGGACCCGTTTTACCCAGTTTCTACGAACTAACACAAACTTTTCTGGTTCTTGCCCGTTTTGAATAGTGTCCACTTTGGTGCAATACCATTTCATTTTTTAAATATACCCACAAAAAGAAGTTCAAAAGATTTAAAGTCGGGAGATCGTGGTCACCAAAGTATTCGGTCATCCTTGTCAAATCCCTGGTTTTAATGCGTGGCGAAGTACAAAGTACGGATATAATTGAGCCTCGTATATGATACTCCACACTGCTGCAATATGCCGTGGACGCCCTGGACTCTCGTCTTTCTCTTCCACTATTCGATTGCAAATTTCCCGTGTCACACCATTGCACTACACTTGTACTCACTGAACGCCACGATAAAAGTAGCTGAATTTGGCACATATTTACTCCATCTAACTGTTTTTGTCCACCGACGTGTAATTCAACGCTGGTTGGGGCTTTAGTCCACAGAGTAGTTAGTTTCACATAATATTATTAATACCTAAAAATATATATAAAAAAAATAGAGAGAGTAGTTCAGTGATGTAAAGGTTGAAAATACTACAACTTCAATAATTCTTTTTCGGAAACTAGAGGTATAAGGATTTTACAAAAAAAAATTTTTATATAAATTGTGAATCATCCTATATATACATACTTGATTTTTTCGTAACATAATATAAATTAAGAATTGCTAGTAAATATTATGTAAAATAAACAAAACAAAAAAAAAACAAAACGAACATTTACATTTCCTCCCAGTTTTGATCAGTGTATGGTCGCATCCAATGAAGTGCTTCTAAACATTTTTTCGCTTTCTCTGTCGGCATCTTCAGACTTCACAAAAGAACAAAGTTAATTCATTTGTATACAAACCTTTCACATATAATTCTGTAAATAAGTAAAATTTCCACTCAACGTCCCTGTATCACAGTATATATTTTTTTTTTGAATTAATCGAAATTCCTCACGATCATAAATTATGTTGTTTTGAGCAAAGCTGCATAAACACCAAATTAAATTCACAGCATATAAAAACTAATTCTGGTCGCACACGGATAACGTACAGGTCAATAAGGAAGTATGACCTGTTAACTGTTGACCTAATTGGTTGGGTACCTAATCGCATAATTTACGATATTGAATCTACCGCATCTATTCTCAAATTCTTTTTAGATAAGTTGTGAATCATTCTATATATACATACTTGATTTTTTCTTAATATAATAGAAATTAAGAATTGCCAGTAAATATTATGTAAAAAAAGCATAAATTTAATTTTCACAATACTGTGCACGTCCCCATTATGCAACACCTATCCGTGCTTATTTATTCATTATTATTTTCAGTATTGTAAAAATTAAATTTTAAAATCTTCAGACATTATTTTCTTGAAATTTTTGTTATGTGACACCATAATTTTTCATGATGTATGTATGTAGATTGACACGCTCTTTCAAATGGCATGGTCAAAATTGGGGGTTGCTATTTAAAAAAATTGTCGATGACGTCATATGCCGAACAACGATGACGTCACAAATGTGGGTCGTATGTCAATAAGTGCCTCTTTTAAAAACAAAATCGACGTGTCAGGGGATTTTTTCGAAAACTTCTCAATTTAAAAAATTATTTATTCGTTACTTTTCGAAAGCACTGTATTGTGTGCACACTACTATGCTACGCTACACTACGCCACGCCATTCCATCCAACTTGTACTCCTTTGAATGTTCTTTTTATCTACCTAATACATAAGTAGATACATCTTGTTATATATTTTATATGAATTAAAGTTTTTTCAGCTCTGAATAATTACGTTTTATTTTTAAAATATTATGCACATGCACAGATAAATAACCTGACAATGAATGATCATCCGATATGTTTCACCAATTTGGTAAAATTTATATTGGTTTTTATTTTATGAAAGGGCATTTTTCAACGGGACTCAAGCCGCCTCCCAGCAATGCAATCCCGCCGTCAATAATCAAATACAGTTTTTTTTTAATTAATCGAAATTCCTCACGATCATAAATTACGTTGTTTTGAGCAAAGCCTCATAAACACCAAATTAAATTCACGGTATATAGAAACTAATCGTGGTCGCACACGGATAACGTACAGGTCAATAAGGAAGTATCGCCTCTTAACCGTTGACCTAATAGGCTGGATACCTAATCGCATAATTTACGACGTAATGGAAAATAAACGAAACCAGAGGTTTCCGAACAGCATGAATTCTTAACGAGCTGTGCAAACATCTCATTGTTTATGTGTCGCGCTCGTAGATTTTTTCCTCGTTTCAAGTAGCAATTCAGCATGTGCCAAGTCAAGCTATGAAACATAAGGTTATAGTCTCTGGATTTCAACCAAATACATAACCGTTTGTCAGGGCTAATGTTGACTGGGCTCTTGTATTGCGTCTGGAGGGTCCTCATGCATACGCAAACTGGCATGGGTGGATATCTGGGAAGCGGGAGTAGCGCCCGTCCCGCATGCAGTCTAATTTATAGTGCCATAATCCAGAAACTGGATTGCCGCTTTGACGCAGATCCACTAATTTTACAAGCACGCCTACTTTGCGATCCGTTCGCGACATTTTATTGGCAATACGTAAAATTACATCCGCTTCTTTGAAATATTCTGACTAGACAAGCAGATAACCTTACGCAAATTGACTAGAATTAAGTTGGATTTATTGTGCCAGTTGGCTTTTTGCATCGTGCCCCCATAATTGTTAGCAATTATTTTTGTTTATTCTTGACCCATTTTTAAAAGGCAGTATGTAATATCCCAGTTGCAGCATACTAAAAATGTGTAATTTCTTTATGACTGAATATTAAACATAATACACTGTGAAAAAATTTCTATGTAAGTGAAATTGTCCAATATATAATTCAGGATGTGTAAAACTTTCATATTGATTGTTTTACATTGACTTTTTAAACGTTTTACATAAAATGTGTTATTATTTCTGGTATTATAGTAATATATTACTGAATTTATGTCATATTTACTAATGATGTGTTAAAAGTATACCATTTCGTGTAAACTACTCCTGACTCGTTGAATACAACTGCGCAGCTGCAATATATCAGCTGTTCCAACACGTCACTATGCCATGTTGGTCGTGTAGCGTTGTTGTGTTCAGTTACATCTCCTTCGCTGTGTTCAAATGGAGAACATTTCAATTTAAATTGAGCTTTAATTAAAGAAAATGGTAAGTACTTACCTAATTACAACAAATATTGCTAATAATTGTCATAAAGCTAAAACTAATTAGAACTATAACTTTTGAAAATATTAATGTTTTCCGTGATATTTTAGGTTACTCTGCATTCTGATTTTCTTGTAACTTTAGAGAAAAAAATGATATGTTCAGATCACTAAAAGTTAATTTTCATAAACTCCCTTTATGTAGTGCTTAAATACATGTTTGTTCAATGTTTGCTGCCGAACCGATTTATTAAAACAAATCTCTTTTTATAACATCGAAAATGATACCAAACTACTTTTCAGCCTAGAATACCTTCCAGGCTGAAATTTTCGCAATAAATGCGTGTATAACAGAAAATTTCAAGAGGGACTACTCTCGTAAAGTCATCTATATTCTCGAATAGTTAGGCTGGAATAAAACCTTTAGATTTAAACGAGGTGGAGTCAAGACTCGTTTGGGATTGTTTACAATTGCTGAATGAACTGGCAAGCACCAACACAGTCAGGTTGTGCTGGATGCCAGGACTTAAGGGAACTGAAGGAAATGAAAAGCGCTCATGAACTTGCAAAAAAGGGATCTGAAGCATCCTTCTTAGGCCCAGAACCAGCCTTTGGCATTTCTTATAGCGCGTAAAGTGGGCTCTGGAAAGATTAGTTCAAAAAGGACATTGTGGAGATTAGGTTTCACAGCCAGGTTTGGCTCAAACGAAGGAAGGCTTATTTTCCTTCGCTGAAAAGTCAAATGAAATGCTGAGCATGAGTAAGGCTCAGAAAGATCGCAGTGCTTTTAACAGGACACTGTCTATTCAAGAAACATCTCTTCAGCATGAGATTAGTATAGCTCTTTCAGTTAAGCACTGAATTTATAATTGTCTAGTAGTTCTATTTCAGCATCTACATCTACACAATAAACTAATTTTAAGAATAATTTTATATTCTAGATGTCCTTTAAATAGTATACGAGTATGCCTGCAATAGGTAATATATTTTTTAAGCTGTTCACTTAAATATTAACCTTTTTTTGTATTTGTAAAACTTCTTGTATTGTCCCCGCAACACATTTTTTAAATCCTGTCTTGATTTTGTTTTGTCTTGTGAGACCAAGACAAGATCAAGAAAAATAAGATAAAATTCCAATACTATTAGTAACGGTACGGTGTGTATAGCATTTACTAAATAATAGTATTGATACAAAAAATCCATCCCTGTTCTTAAATTATGAGATTTGACAACAATGCATGCTGCAGCCTAAAATGTGTTTGAAAATTACGAAGCAAGGTTGGAAATAGTTTCAGTTTTGACGGAATTCGAGAAAACCAACCTGTGATTCATTCGATCACCATTCAGACTCACACAAAGATGTTCAGAAATTCAGTGTCTACTTCCAAAACGTGGTACTAGAGTAAAGTGTAAATATTTCTAGTCCTGGTGGTAAACGGACCGGAGACTTGTTGAAGCAGGGCCCATTAATCCGTAGGCCATAGTTGTATAGTTGTGATGATCACTTGTTGGCGTGTTAATATTTCAAGCGTACTTGGCCGACGACGCTTCATTCGCGGTCATCCTCGCTAATTGTGCGATACGTTTCGCCGGCATGGATAATTGATGGCGATAAAGTGGCCGGCTATCGGCCGTAACGAGTTCTCTTGCTGAAACCCAATTAAATTTATGACCGGCCTGTACCTATCTTTATAGAAACTGATTACTGACCGCCTGCTACTCGTGTAGACCGTCCGGGTGCGTGGCCGTGGACCGTAATTGTGTCATAGTTACGCTTCTATTGCCCCCCGGAGGATGAGCTAACCGTTCTAATTGTTGCAAAAATGCGCTGGATTTATTAGACGCAGTTAAATTAATTTGTCGGGTAAGGTCTCATTTAAAGATTAACCGATACTGTAATAATAGTGTGAGAGTGTTTTCTTTCTGAATTAATAGACAAGTAGTACTATATGGACGATGGTGATATTTTCTAAACCTTATATGAGTCACTAACAATATTATTAACTGTAACTATTCAGGGTTAAATATGACGAAGAACAAATATTTTAAGAGAGGATAGAGAAAATAAGAATTAACGGTATCGCCCTTCAAAAAATGTCGTTACCAAAATTACTGATACACGATTGTAGTATTATTTGACTTTAGATGTTTGCTATAGGTCTTTCAGGTGATAATGCTGATCGGGGCATTAGTCTGCACAGTACTAGTTGTTTCCTGAAATGCCTCATTTGCAACAGAAGTAACGAAAATTTTAACTACCAATGTGTAAATATTTAAATAGTTCAATGGTAATTATTAATGTATTTAACAAACACTTTTATAAAACTTTGTTTATACAAAATTTACTTCAACACTCAATTTTGGATTTATGACATTCTAAATGTGACAATATTCTGCACCTTAGCTGTCCAACCACCAACACAATTTCATAATGTCTTGCGAGCTGTAGTAATGAAATATTTTTTTATTATGTGTCTTCTGCATTATTAAATTATCAAACATGGCAGAAATGTATTTATTATGTTTCGTTATTTTAATATATAACATCTTCAGATATTATTTTCCTTTGACGATGTGATAGATAGATACATAGAAAAGAAGATTTTGTTCCATTTTTTAAATATCAATCCAAAATTACTAAATCATTTTTTTTTTGTCTTAGGCCACCCTGAGTAAATCAAATTTTTTTACTTGGTGATAGTTAATCCGTACATACAATATTGTTTTTTATAAGAATGTATATTTACCGCAACTGAAAACGTTGTATAGTAAACATTATTTAGATCACAAAATTAAGAAAATTATGGAGTGATTAAACTGAATTTTTTCACATGAAATCGGATTTTTTTTTTCTCCAAAACGGATTTTAAACACATCTTATATAAGGTTTTATTATTTAATTTGATGTATCTTATCGCCTATTAAAATTATAGCAGTCAAACTCTAGCACCCCGTATCAAACAAAGTTAAAGGTGTAGTTTTAAAAAAATGAATAAAAATTATTGGTTTCTCTGTCTCAAAAAATGTATGCATTCTTCTAAAATATATCATATAAGTATACTATTTTAGAAAAATACCAACAAGCAAGAAAACTTCAAACAGACATATCCTAAGTAGACTTGCACTACGATAATAATAGTTTCTATATAAATAAAATTGAAATCCAAAAATATACATTAGCGGAAAAAATTAAGGGACCAAAAAAAAATCGAAATTTTTTGTGATTTTTCAAATGGCTGTATCTTTGGTAAAAATGGTCATATGTGAGTGAAAAAAAAAGCAATTTGAAGCTTGGAGTGTCTAGTTTATGAATAAAAAAATTTTCCAAGCAACAGTTAGCGCAAAATCCTAATAATATCATGAAAAGAAAATTTTTCGAAGTTTTTGCACTCTTATTTTTAGTGTACGGACTTTTTTTAACCTAACCACCATATGGATTGGATAGATTGTTTATTTAGCTTCAATTTCTTTTTTTGTCGGCCTCGATACGACCATTCTTCGCTGAGTTGTCAGTCTTTGAATGAGAATGCGTCATTTTCTCTTCTCTCAGCAATATCTCAGAAACCAATGGTCACTCAGAAAATGGAAGGGGGGTTTCGGAAACTTGGATCCATTCTCTACAATGTTCTGGTATGTTTTTTCAGGAAACAAATTTTTTTTTCATTCCCAACGTGACTGAAAAATTTCGAATAAAGGACTTTTTGAGGTCATTTTTTAACAGATTATGAGCTCTAAAGGCAAAAAAAACGCGGTCCCTCAATTTTTTCAAAAATTCAATCGAATGAAACAATAAAACCGCTTGATGGATCAGGTTGAAACTTTGTAGGGCTTTTGAGGATACAATGGCCTATAAGATGCACACTTAACATTAGTCATTTTCCCAATATTCTCAATGTGGCACGTGATTTTCTGGAAAACCTCAAAAAATCCTGTTTTTCGAAATTTTTCAGTCATGTTAAGAATGAAAAAAAATTTGTTTCCGTACACTAAAAATAAAAGTGCAAATAATTTCGAACAATTTTCTTTCCATGATATTTATTAGGATTTTGCGCTAATTGTTACTTGAAAATTTTTTTTATCGAATGATCCATTCAAGCTTCAAATTGCTTTTTTTCACTCACATACCACCATTTTTACCAAAGATACAGCCATTTGAAGAATCGAAAAAAATTGAGATTTTTTTGATCCCTCAATTTTATTCGCTAGTGTATTATAAAAAAAAACATTTAATTTATTGAAGATTAATGAAGAGGATGATTAATCGACCACTAGGGAATGTGAACTGGCTATGTAACTTCCACTCTGTACAAAAAGCACAGACCGAAAGCAAATAACGAAAATTAAACAAATTCAGCGTAACATTATTACTGCAGAAGTTAGTACAAATTTTTTACTGCGTCGCGATACGTTCTGCCTCGCCTTAACTTTTCAATTAACGTAATGAAAATGGGATATGATCTAATTAGTCGTGTAGAGTGGAAAGTGGAGTGTATATATCATAAATAACGCTGGCCATCGCTTCGTCCGGGGAGAGGGATAATGTCGTAACGTGGCCAATCTAGACGACGAGCAAAACCATTACAAGTACTCGCAAACACCGACAAGAAACCCTCCGGAAACCTGCACGGCTCCTTCCCAGCGACAGAGGAAGCAAGACAAATGGAATGATAACGTACGGACCCAGTTACATATATCGCTTTGTTTCATCTTTATGTATTTTCTAACTGCTATGGAGAATTTGCGCTGGGTTCTGAGGAGTTCGCAGCACGTCCTCTGGTACACGTTGCTTATTTCCGGGATCCCTCCTTTAGTGCAAGACTTCGCCAAGTTCGTTTCTGGTCCAACCAGCACACTTATTTGACTATAAAGCAAGACATTGTTTTAAAAGAACACCAGAAATGTCATTTGCTGTTATAAATGTTGTAAATAATAAAATTTAGTCTTCAATAATTGTAGAACTGCTATATTACAAAGTTATAAGAATGTTCTTGGAGCAAAATTATATAACTGATTTTGACTGACTGAAGCTGAATTTTTTTCTTGGAAAACGTTTATAAGATTTTGTTATAGAGCAAATTTGTCCTGTAAGTTTTTCGTTTTATAATTGCGTAGTAGATTGTATTACTTTATAGATGGCATAGCTTATACAACTGATGACAAGTCATATAAAGCCGATTTATTGTGGCTTACTTTGCAATATCTAAAAAGCATTTATAGGCCTGAATTATCTTTGTCAACACCACTCCGAATAAAATGACGCATTTGTAAAGCAAGAATAAACAATGCATCTTCGTCGATCTGTTGTAGATCTGTTTACAGCGAGACCACATTTCTTTTATTATTAAGAATGTATTATTTTATTGTATAAGACGAACTTAACATGAAACTTTTATTTGGATATCATTATACTTGAAATCCAACAATGGTTTGGTTGTATTTGGTGTAACATATCTAGAGACTAAAAAATATTAAATGAGTGAACACCACGATGTGGTAACGTAATTGTGTTTTTTTCATTTTAATCACGGAATTACATTACATTATCTTAATGATAACCTGATACCTACTATAAAACCTAACATTTTGTACTATTTTTTAATTTTTTCATGTAGAACATTAAACACTCAAATTCGAAATTTAGTTACACGCCTACTTTTTATCATTTCCATGGCTATTCCTGTTTTAGTTTCGCGTGATGTTTGGGAAAATAGAGAACAATTTTGTTTTTAAGGTCGCCGTATTTCTCGCCGTAAACTAATCAAATTTGTGATACTGATCAAATTTGTAATCCTTTAAGGTAGGTACAGAAATCTCGAAAAATAAAACACATAGGACAAAATATGCTTTGCTTATTCACTTTTACTATTCTCTTAAGATAAAATAATAACTTTCAAAAAGCATTTGTAAGACACACATTATTTTGCTATTCTATCGCCACATTTTAGCAATTATTTTCACATACTTATAAACAAAAGAGAATAATCTTGCAGAACTATATAAGTTTATGTTATATAATATTTAAGATTTCCATACCAAAAAAATTCTTGGTTAGAACGCTTTCTTTCGTTATATATTCATTTTACTTCGGTACGTTTTTATTATTCAGTTCATAAATATCTAAAATTATTTGTATTTGTAGAAAACACTATATCAAGAATACGGGCGTCCTTAAGAAATCTAATTTCACAGAATTTTTATAGTTAGCTTTGTAGTAGTATCGTGTGGTTGCTTTCAATGCTAACTAGTCTTAAATATAACAATTATAAAACATATCCATTTATTAAAGTGCTTTATAATAGTGTTATATAAATTTATCGAAGTGCCTGATACAGCAGCAACACATTTTTGTTTTATAATTTGTTGCAATTTTACACTCATCAAACACTTGTTAAGGTTGTGACAATTTTGTGGGGAAAATATATGGCTTAATTTCTCATCAAATTTATGTTAAAACAGTTCTTACAGCTTTCATGAAACATATTGTACTGAAGAAAAATATTATCATCAGATATCGTTCGCAAACTTATAAACCATGATCAACTTATGATTTGTTGTTTGTAATTGTTTTTTTTTTCTATTGTTTATGAGGTGAGGATATAATTCATTATGTACAAGCGTTTGTAGAAATCTTAAGTTCATTGTGCTGGTCAAAAAGGTCACGTAAACTGTCATGGTTCATTCATTTTTATTAAAATAATAGGTGTCATTATTTTGCTCTGCAGCAGGTCATTCAACTTACACAGTAATATTTTTGTTCTGGTTATCATTATGATACAGTTATGTCTCATTTATAATGCAAAATAATACATGCTGTAACAAAAATATAACACTTTGCGAGTATTTTTAAAACGACTCATGAGAATCATTTCATAGTTTGTAGGTATCTACATTGTACTAAACACATTTGGTGACAAAAGTTTTTAGTTACATGTGCAATCAAATAAAGATTTTTGGACTGTCGGAGACCAATTTTCAATACAATTTTAACGACACTGCCTTTTATCAAAATCTAATAGCAGTTTTGCAATGTCCATTTTTTAAACAATATGCAATAGAAAATATTTCAAAATACAGGGTGTTCTGCATAAAAACCGACACAGAGCAGGTGCTTATAGGGAGCCCCAACATATTACAATTTAACCAAATATACCTGTATATAGAGTGGGGCCAAATATTTGGCGAGGAATAAACAAAATCCTTCAATGTTCCCCAAAAAGAATACTCACATTTGTTGAGGCCTGGCAATTGTGGTGGCCAATTTTGACAATTATTTCCTCGTCCTAACCATTTATTTGGAAACATAAAATTCAAAAAGTCTGTAACAGTAGCACTAAAATGAGGCGGTGCCCCATCATACATAAACCAAAACTCTAGTCTAAGTTGCAACAGTAAATCATTATGTTGAATCAAATAACGATCAATAATATCAGCCCAAACATGTATCTTAAACTCGCGTTGTAATAGGTCTTGCACTTTTTGAATTTTATATGGATGTATTATATTACGTTTAAGAATTTGGTGTACAGAAGTTCTTGAAAATCCAGTTTTTCGAGATATGTGATTCATCTTCAACTATTTGCAAAATATTTTCTTCGTTTTGTACCCTTATTACACTAGAGCGTTCCCGGATATTAATGAAAAAACTTTTCTGTCCCTCAACATTATAAAATGTTTCTCTACAGGCAACCACTCGATTTGAAAATCTCCTACGATATTCTTCCATACTTCTTATTTAGTTTCCTTCACAGAAACGCAGCACCAGTAACATGTCAACTTGTTAGTTGAATGTAAATTTTTCAGCCATTTCAGATATATTATATTTTTCGAAATATTTGGCCCCTCTTTGAAAGCCTGTCACTCCGCCTATGTGCAACTTTGTATATAGGTATGTTTGGTTAAGTTACAATATTTCGGAACCTCCTACATCCACCTTGTGTTGGTCACCCTGTATATTTAACTCTGCATAATAGTAATAATAGTAATAAAAATTGTACATAAAATGTGAAATAAGTAAACGTACAATTTTTCATTTGAACCATTTTCGGACACAATTTTTATAGAAAAAAATAACAATTATGTACTTATTTTGCATTGAGTTGTGTACGAATTTAAGTTTCTACGTGTATAATATGAGCCCAATACCGATAAAGCATTCGATATACTTTCCTATAAACTGTGTTTCCCAACAGCAATTTCAGGCAGAGCCATGTGTTTTCTATTAAAAAAGAAAGTTGTCCGTATACGGCACAACTTAAACTCGTAAAGCAGAGTGCAGTATCAATATTCAATCGCGGGCGCATATCTGGACATATTGAAAATAATACTTTAGGTCCGGTGGGATTATCCGATTGGTATACCGGCTACAGATGCAAGTGGGGCATTACGTAGCGATTTAGAGCCGGGACAGTTCGGCGATCATAGGGGGGGACGGGAGAGCGAAAGGAGTTTTGCATGTATCTAGATGAAACCCCAAGTTGGAGGGTCAACCACATAAACTTTCAAAGCTGCTAGCTAGCCAGGAGTTGCTCACCGAAGGCATTTCGCTGGCGCTGTGTAGCTGCAAGTTGGAACTCGCTGAACTCAGCATCTTCCAAGTAGTGCTCGGGGCAAGTACGATCAACTATGTTAAACATTTTATTAAACATCCACAATCTTCAGGTTAACTTGAGAAATTGATGGCGGCTGGTGGGAGCAGGAGCGTTCATTAAAATTAAATTTGCCGGGGTACATTCGGCGTATGGGTGGGCATTTCTAACATACTTCGGAAGTTTATTCATTAGGCGCAGGATAGTGTGCACTTTAGAAAAATTAGCATGGTTAAATAAAAATAACTAATTCAATTAAATTAATTCTTACTGCAGAAAAAATACTGACCAATTTACATTCAAATATTAAACAATTGATTAAAATATTATTTAGAAAAGCATTATACAGGGTGTTCCGCATAAGAACCGACACAGAGCAGGTGCATATTGGGGGTGAAAAATATCGCAATTTAACCAAACATACTTATATACAAACTTGCACACAGACGGAGTTACAGGTCTTCAAATTGGGGCCAAATATTTAATAGAATAGAAAAAATATACCCATTTGACCCATTTCAAATGGAAACAAGCCTGTAAAAATGGTAATTATTATCCGATTTATTTCGGGTTTTTCCGAAATATCGAGCAGTAAAAATTCTATTCTGGCACAAAATATTGAAATTATATTTTTGTTTTCAAGGCCTACTTCGAATTTATTTCTCGGTGAATTTTTACAAAAACTGTTTAGTAATTTTTTTACTTCAAATCTAACTACGGCACTGGATTTAGCATTCCTTAAAACGGTTTTATGCCAAGTTTCGTAAATAAATATTTAATATTGAGAGATTTATAACAATTTTAATGCAGGTTTCATTTTATTAAATACTTTTATAGTAATTTTCTAAAAATACAAGTTGGCTATGAAAAATAATTTAAAAAAGTGAGTTACGCTTTTACACTAGTTTTTACGCTAGTTTTACGCTTTTAATTATCAAATTAACTGTAAAAACTTATAATTAACGCTTAACAATAATTAGGTATTTTAATAAATAACTAGGATAACAAAGGAAAGTGACTGCATTACTACGATAAAAAAATACAATAAGTTTAACGTCACAATATATTTTAAATTTTTGTAGCTTCTACGAGGCCACCGTTGATTTCGATGCACTCTTTGAATCGCTTGCGAATATTTTTTTGAACATTCTGTAGTTGGTGTGGGGTAATTTCGTTACAAGCTTGCCTTATTCTTGCACACAACTCGTCTCTGTTGCCTGGGCGTGACTTATAAACATTAGATTATATGACACCCCAAAAAAGGAGTTCAACGGCGTTAAGTCCGGGGACCTCGATGGCCATTTAATTAGCAGGCTATTTCTACCTATCCATCGGTTAGGAAAGTTAGCATTAATCCAATCGGTGATCATTCTTGTATTATGGACAGGACAACCATCCAACTGAAAATGAAGATTTACTCTTGTACTGGCTCAAAAAAGGGCCAATGATTGTTTCATTGAGTATCCCACACCAAACATTAACTTTTTGAGAATATTGTCGTTTACAATTAATAATCTCTGGTGTACCTTGAATTTTGTCCGATATTACACCATTCGTTGTAAAAGTTGCCTCATCGCTGAATAAAATAGTTTTTATAAAGTTGCTATTATTGAGGTAGCTTCCTTGAGCCCATAAGCAAAATTCCACATCACCAAGTTCCAACGTGTGGAAAAACTTGGGTTTGAAAGGTTTCATGTTATTTTTTGAAGGCATCGGCGGATATTTCTCTGAGCAAATTTAAGTCTAAACTATCTATTCTCACACTGGCGTTTGCATTGTTATTAAAATAATTTAAAACGATCTGCTCGTACCCGGGTCATCTTTGTATAGGATCAATTTTTATTAAACGTCTTGTTATAGCGCCGCATTCATTAAAAATTTTGGTTATTTTATAAACGGTACTGTGAGTTATTCGGGGCCTATTCGGCTGCCTGTTATGAAATATTTCGCATACTTCTCTACTATCGTTATCTCCTGTAAGCCACACAATTTCAATTTTTTCTTGAAAATTCAATTGTTCATCCATAATTACAATATGAAAACTAATTTGTCAATTTTAATAACGATATGCTCTGATAATGAACGTATTTTAAAAATTTGACGTTTGTCTACAACAATAATTTGTTTTTCATAGCACTCTATCAGGTTTCTATCGTTTGTGTACATAATTACCCCGAAACAATTACAAGTAAAAAATATTTGTAACATTTTTGACGTAGTTTTTGCAGTTCCTAAGAAATTAATTTTGGAATATATTACAGGAAAAAGAAAATCCTCATTTTCAGTTAAATTTGTGCTGCTTTCCTAACTATTTGACATTTTATGTGGTATCATAACATTCACATATTTAGTGTTTATAAGTGACGAGTTGTGTGCAAGAACAAGACAAATTTGTGAAGAACAACTATAGAAGGTACAAAAAAATATTCGTAAGCGATTCGAAAAGTGCGAAATCAACGGTGGCCTCGTAGATGCTACAAAAATGTAAAATTTAATTGTATTGTAACGTTAAATTTATTGTATTTTTGTATTCTAGTTTTAATGTAACGCGGTTCTATTGATATTTTAGTTATTTATTAAAATATATAATTATTGCTAATCGCTAATATTAAATATTCATTTATGAAACCGTTTGCGGGATGCTAAATCCAGTGCCGTAGTTAGATTTGAAATAAAAAATCGCTAAACAGTTTTTGTAAAATTTCACCGTGAAAAAAATCGAAGTAGGCCTTGAAAACGAAAAACAAATTTTAATATTTTGTACCAGAATAGAGTTTTAACTGCTCCATCTTTTGAAAAAAACCCGAAATAAATCAGATAACAATTACCATTTATACAGGCTTGTTTTCATTTGAAATGGGTCACTATATATCTCTGAATTATTTTAACTTGGAATAACCAAATTTAGTAGATAATTTAGGTTTCAAGTAAAATGAAACACTACAAGGTGTTCATTGATGGTGACCACCCCTAAAATTATACCAATTTTTTTTACCATTGATCGAATTTAAAAAAAATGATAATATCCCATGCAGAATTTAATGTGAAACACTTTTTTTTACTCTTGTTAAATTTTAAAAAAGCTTTAAGGTTGTCAAGAAAAAATGTACTAATTAAAACGAGATTTTAATAGTGTTTATTAGAAAAAATCAAAAAAGTCGTTCGTCTTTAAAATTTGACGGTTACTAATAAAACTATTATCTACGACCACTATTAATAAGAAGGTTTAATACGTCTGTTATCCGTGGATCCGTGCCTTTTAACACACTATTAGTGGGATATACTTTACAATACCAGGCAACGATTTTATAGTGTTTTATTTAGAATTTTTATTAAACATTAACATTTACCTCAAGAACGATCTTGTTATTTTGACCAGGATTATTTAAATTTACTCGACAAGGAGTTTCTGAAAGAACTGGAGAGGCTCACAACTTCGCCAGGTAGGACCTGGATATTTTCAGCAGTTGCCATCTTGCTGGACAGTGAATCTTCAATATAACTTTCCGCTACCGTAGTAGATATCCAACCACCATGACGCTTCGCAGTGGTAATATTGCCTTCAGCATTAGCCAGTAATGTTGCCGAAGAACGCCTCATTCCATGTCCGGTAAAACTTTCTGGATCAGGGAGCCCAAGAAATGCAGCCACTTTTGAAAACTTTTTCGAAATTATATTGCCTACATATTGTGTAGTACATTTTCCAACCACATATCATAAGAAAAATCTCCCACCGGCATTTTTAGATCGCAGATTGATGTATTTTCGACACATTTCTACAGCATTGACTGAAAAAGCTTCTTTCATGATCATGAAACTTCTTGGAATATTTGTTTTCCTATCCGGAATGACTACGTATGGGTAACTGCCTTTGTCTTGGACATGGGTGATATCCAAAAAGGTTAATTCATTGCATCAACAAGCAGCTGCGACTCCCATGATCATTGCAACGTGTAAAGAGTTCAAAATAAAACGGTCAATGTATAAATTGAAATATTAATATCGTGTATTTTTTACCTTAACTTGTAAATATTCCTCATTTTTTCAAAAATTCTTTTATTTGGTTTTTTGCCAGTCTTTGCCTTCTTTGGTTTATAATTTCTTTATTCTACTTTCAAATATGAAGTAAGTTTACCATACTTCGAAATACCTTGCGTGCATTTTTAACATACATTTTATCATGGAGTATTTTATCTACATCGAAAAGGCAGCAAACCATTTCTGTACCTTGAAAAAGTAGGATAGTAGCATCTCTTCTGTTGCTCCTCCTCCTATGCTCCCTTTTTTCGCCATTTATCGAATTTCACTAATTTCTTCTCGAACACACTTTCGCTTTTCGCTATTAACAGACGTAATATTACTGGGTTTCTTGCTGGATTTCAGCCGGAATGAATAAATTCTCAGCATTCTCATTTATTTTTTGTGACGATTTTGCAAATTTATTCACTCCTGTTGACAAATAAACAAATGCATGTCATAGAAACTATTTCAAGCCTTTCTAGTATTCAGCTGACAATCAATATTACGTTCTTCACCTGCTCTCACACGGCTTTCACTCTCCTACCGATTTTGGCCAGCCTTTAATCCTCTCGAAAGAATGTAACTCTCGGCTGTGCCTCGGTTGTCAATTTTTCTCTTGTTAATTCTCTTATATAATTATTAACTAATATTTCTGCTACTGTTTGATATTGGAAATGGCTGGATAAATTTACATTCAGCGAACAAGTTGACATGTTACTTGTGCTAGGTCTCTATGAAGGAAACTGTAGAAGAAGTGTGGAAGGATATCGTAGGAGCTTTCCAAATCGACTGATTCCCCATAGAGAAACACTTTCAAATGTTGAAAGACGGGTTCCAGAGACAGGAAAGTTTTTCAATAATATCCGACAACGTCCTACTATAATAAAGGTACAAGATGAAGAAAATATTTTACAAACAGTTGAAGATCAACCACAAATAAGTACTAACTCTTGAAAGTTTGCTTTGAGAAACTGGATTATCAGGAACTTTTGTTCACCGAATTTTTAAACGTAATCTACTACATCCACATCACATTAAAAAAATACAAGAGCTATTGTCTCAAGATTTGTATCGACGAGTGACCTTGCTTTAAGTAATGCACTTTTTCTTGAGAACCTTAACAGTTTTAAAAATTTATCAAGAGTAAAAAAATATTTTAAATTGTGCGCTTCTTTTTAAATTCGATAAATGGAAGAAAAGTTTGGTATAATTTTTGTGTTTTTGTCAATTTTTATTTAGGATAACCTTATGAATATTAAAGCAATAATGCATTTTGTTTATTTTTTAACTTACAAAGAATATTTTAGAAACTGTTATACCTTCGTATAGCTTTCTTTAATAATTAATTACGAACCTTTACCCGGCGAATTTCATATCGCTTTATAACTTCCTCGGGAAGTAGTCCGACCGGGCGGGCGGGCGGCAAGCAATGTAAGACAGCCCCAGCAATTTTAATTACGTTCATATTTGTGCGTTGAGGCGTACGGTTTATTGGAACGGCAAACGTAACATTGTTCAGCGGCCTTCCTGGTCTGAAATTAAACGGCCGAGGAATTCGGGGCCAGTTCACTGTAATTTCCTTATGTGCCGGACCTTAGTTACTTGAGCGAATTCTTGAAGGTGGCGCGCTTCCGCCCCGCGCCGCCCTCGCGCCGAGATGCAGATTAATGTACGTCCGTCCGCCGAAGAAATTGTTGTGGGGAGGCATTATCTTACAGCCCGCCGTAATGTCCACTGCCCGTTGCGAAGGGGTGAGCCGGCGTTGATGCCCCTAATAGGCGGAAAACGGTCCCACGTCCCGGTGCCGTTGCATATCTTCCGGCGTGTTGCTAAGATTATTGAAATAATTTTCTCAGAGGACGAGGATGAAGTTTACTAATCTCAGGATTTAATTTGGAGGGGTCAACTTCCTTCGCGACTAGATACAGTGACTTGCTTATCGGTGTGTAAGTTCGTTTAAGACAAACGCAGCTCATAGTTCATAGAATAAATGCAAATAATCTTGATAATATGATCTTGTGTATATTACTGCTAAGATTTACATAGAGAAATGTATGTGTTACTTTAGTTGTGCATAACAGCACTCCCAATTATTCATCTACGTTGATTTAACCTTGAAATACCATTGCTAATAATCAACTCAATGGAAATGTTTCACTTAGAAAAACAAACTTACTATATTGTTGTATTTACAAATATACTTCAAACAATTCACAACTTTCAAATCTTTACTATAGTTTTTTGGGTTCTAGAAGTTTTCGCAAACGTCGAAAATGCATCTTGAACCAAACCGAATATAGCCTGGAATACTCTAGACGCTGTCATAATAAAGCTATAGAGCTGATCATCCCGATCAGATTACTCCATTGTCCGCATGGCCTTCTTGATAAAGTGCCAATCAATCGATGTGATCAATATTCATCTCTGCTTGGAGCTTTGATATCTGTAGTTTTCTTCACTTCTTCTTTTCTACACTTTCTCATTCTCTTGGAACGCGCTGTTGCTGGCACGCAAGCTCTATTTGGTTTTCATTATGTCGCTTTTAAGTTTCAGTTTATCTCGTACTTGCTATTCATGTGCTATCTTTATCTGAACTTTCAAATGGCTAAGGTCATTCTCTAAGTTTTCTTCGTATTGAGGTCTGTTCATAATTGGATCTATTGCTAGATGTAATTTCGTATCAAAAATTACACTGCCTGGTGTTTTACTGGTTGTCTCATGAATTGCTGCTCGGTAGGCCAATAAAAATAGTGGAAGGCAGGTTCCCAATTTACAGAGAATCTTCAATAGTGCCATTGAATCTTTTCACCATTCCATCTGACTGAAACCGATGAAGGAGTGCAATTTTGGTTTTGGGGATACCTGAAAGGCCATACACATTCTGAAATACCTCAAATTGGAAATTCCGTCCTTGATCTGAATGGATTTTTTGGCAACCTCATAGCGGCATGTCTAATATTTATCTGCTTTTTCATAAGGCAAGTGATATATTTCTAGCCATTTACTGAAAAAGTCCATACTAAAATATAGCGATTTTTACTGCTACCTACTATTCCGGCTACGTCGATAGCTATTCTCTCTAATAGAGCACAAATATTGTATTGCTTCATCTGTCCCCGACTTCAAGTCTTATATCCCTTAGTAGAAGCGCAAGGATTAACAAGCAAGTAACTGTATTGAAAGTCATTTAATCCAAAGTGTCCACATCAACCCCAGTATGAAGTGTTTGAAGAACTTCTGGAGCAGAACTATTTGATAAATCTTTTCTTCGTCCGTTAGGACTCTTCCAAACTCTTTTTAACAGGCCGTTCTCCGTGAAGAATTTCATAGCAGTAGCTTTTTATAAATGGTGATTTATTAGAAATGTCCTGCCATCTGGGCCTGTTCATGTTTTTGACTATAAATTGGAAAATTGGTTCAAAATCCGGATGTTCACTTTGATCTTTAGCAATGGTTTTATTATTCCTATTCTCTGAGCCCTGGATGTGACAAAGAAATTTACCTTCGTTTCTTGTTTCTTGTCACAGAAGGGTGTTTACTGCTCCTCTGTAACGTATAATTAATTCATTACTAATTACAAGTGAAGTTGGGGCTAGTGGAACAGTTATATCACTGTTTGATAATATTCTATTATCACACAGTAATTATCTACAAGAAATGATAGCGTAGCAAAATCCCTGAGCCTGGTAAACTTCTTCGGTATCGGCGATGACGGGAATTTTCAATTTCCAATATTTATTTACGGAACGTAGACCCGTCGCGAACAATAAAACCCATTCAAGGGCCGAACGCGAGCGTCTAGCTCCCTCGTGCCGTTCCACTAAACATCCGCCATCCGGAGACAATCCGGCAACCTTTTATATGTAAAACGAAACTGATATGTTTATGGCGGATTATAAAACTCCATGACTTGTAAAAATCGTGAGTGACAAGCGCCGGAACACGTCGTCGAAGAGGAAATGAAAACAGGAACTGGAGTGCGTGCGGCGCACTGGATGGGGCGAGCAGAAATGAAATAAATGAAGCCTTAAGAGAAAATGATGATGATACGGCGACCGGAATAGTGCGTAACGCCGAGGTGAACAATGACAAATAGCGACGGATGGGACGCCATCTCAGTGTGTGTGTGTGTGTGCCCCGATTTTGGGTACTAATATGTCGAACGTCGTAAAAGTTTACGAGCTTCGCAGTCGAAATATCGTAAAATTATAATATATTACCGTATAAAATATAAAATTAATACATCGCAGTGATTGCAGTAAAATGTCTTAAATAAAATTTAAGTCTTAAATGTTAAACCACATGATAAACTGGTTATGACGTTTTATTGAATTATTGCGGTTTACGTCTCTGTCGGACAAGAATGCATAGTCTGCAGATATATGGCTAGCATCGTTAAAGTCGCTTTCTGCTGTAACTTGGGGACAAGCCATCGCCGAAGGTTTCTGAACTATTTGAAACATAGAATATTTGTAAACCATTAATTTAATTTTAATAACGATTAAGATGAAACATGTTGTTGTGAAATCGACACGAAAAAGCGAGCTACTGATAGACATTCCTTATATGATCACAAAATTCACCAGCAAATTTTTATAGATGGTAAATTCTAAATAAATAGAGGATATACCATCCCATACCACTACGACTATGTCTATGTTTATTGTGGACCTTTATGAGTTTTGAATATATCTAAGTTTGACCTTCCAATTATCAATGACCTCTTCACATAGCTTCCCGTTTTCCTACCACTATTAGGCCTTTACACTCGCACGCTTCTTCAATTGAGATCTTCTCCCTCTCACAGTCTGTCTTCTATCAGAGGATATTATTTCGACGTTTTCTGAATTTGAATGTATTGTCCAATTACCACTACTGTCACGGTTATTGATCCAATAGGTCCATCATAGATCCTTCGATTGTATTTGTAAGGATTTTCAAAGGCTTTTTAATTATTGTTGGATTTCATCCTGCATCTGTCTTTGGCATCTAACAATGCCAAAGGAGATCTCGGATGTCTATAAGGCTACAGATGAATCAACACAAAAACTCAAGGTCATAACGGACCTCATCAAAACATCTAAATAATCATGCCTATATTATCTGGTTGAATGCATTTAGCGCCACCTGACTATCAGAGTATATAACAATTCGTTGCTTTTTTATATTTGTTCATGATAACTCCACGGCATTATTTAATGGTCATCACTTCTACGCGAGAAATTGTTCGATGTGTTTCTAAACTAAGGATGATATTAAATCGTTGTTTAAACCCGTATCTAAGTCGTCAGAATGTTATCAGGCATTCCCAAAGGGGAAACGGTTTAATAAGCTGATACAATAGAAACATGCAAAGATGAAGTTACAGAGATGACAATGCAACAAACTATGTTGCTATTTACTATTAAACTGTATGAATCCAAGAGAAAAAATTAGACGCAGCATATACTCGCGTCAAGAATTCAGACTTCTTACGTCACGGCTGACGTTACACATTTGTTTTTATTGTCAACGTAATTTTCGATATTTGGTCGCGTTAAAAACAATTATTTTTTGCAATTTAGTGCAATATATAATGCAAACTTTTAGTGTAGTATATAGTTTTATTACTATCAGTTGCAGTTTCTTAAATATTTTGATGAAAATATTGTGAATTATTCATTTGTTCGTATGACGTAAGTCGTCTGAATTCTTGTCGCGAGTATATCACCAGCCATTCTCAATGAGGAAAGGGATTTCACAGACTGAAGACGCTACAATAGAAGCATGAAGAAATAGTACTACAGAAATGACAATATTTGTATTTGCAAACATAAAATATGCAGTCGAATACTGCATGTGACACATCTAAAAACTGAAATAAAGAAAAGCACACAACAGGACCATAATATCAAATATGCCCAAGTAACAGAAAGTAATAGAGATTCCTTCATTTACTTTAGTGCCTTTACAATAACTCTGATTTAGTTTCTAATTACCTACTTACTACTGTGTGAATAAGAGACGCAATTAGTTCTTCCTTGTCTAAATGTAATTGATAATTTGATTTGGTTCATGATTCAGAATCAAATATCAATTTTCTTCGTAATAGAAAACAACATTTTATTTTAAATTAATGTACATCTTAGCTTGGTTTGAAGCTTTCTATGGTATTTGGTGATAATTAAACACGGACTGGTTTAGGTACTACCTCATCAGTTTAAACTCTTCGCCTTTTGAGTGAAATATTGTTAAAGGAGTGTAAATGGACAACGTAGCAATACGATCGGGAATTGTTTTATAAAGATATAATTTAAAAACAGTAATTATTATTCTTAAATTCTACGTTTCCTTTTTCCGACATATTTTACAAGCAGTACAAATTATGCTAAAAGGTACTAGTACATTAATTTGACAAAGTTAAAAGTTAAGACCGCCCTAACAGCACTTTATAGTCACTTCCTCGTTTACGCCAAAAATCCTCTCGGCGAAACTTTTTCGGGAGCTGCAGATCCATGCAGGTTACCATGTAAGAGCTATAAATATTGCGGACTTATCTCAATTTACACTCATAATCAGCTTAAGAAAAGTAGCCGCTTTAAAATGTACTCCCCGGATTACGGGGATGTTTTTATCTTTCGCGGGATCATAACTCCGCACCCGTATATCTTGTTAAAGTGGCGTTACCGCAGACTCGAGTTTTATCCGCAATAGGTGCAACTCATTATTTTTACAGCCACTTTTAGTTCGCTCTCGACGAGCTTAATTATTACAGTTCATAAGAGTGTAATAACTGAAATTTATTCGGATTAGTTTATAGGTCATTATTTGGTTTATGGTGTGCTTGGGAATGTGCTTAAAATTGATTATGATGTCTAATATATTGTCTGCAGGGGAGGTTTTATTTCTATACTCGTATAAAGCGCCTCGTTAATAGGAAACTAATCTGGACCTGGAATTTATATAGAAATTTCCGTTACCTACTAATAAATATTTTTCCATAAAATCTTGATATTACTATGGATTTATTGAACTAAAAGTACCTACGACATAAAACACAAACACTGAATGTAGGATAAAGACAAATTTTAGTGTCAGCAAATAACCAATAACACAGCCTCATAAAAAAAAATTTCAGATCTGGAAGTCAGAGCATGATTACGATATGTTTTTGGAGTCGTTGAATCCGATTCCAGGATTCATGTAAACCCATCACGTCAGAGTTTTACCAACTTATGCTCACAGTCCATAACCAATAAACCCAATAATTTTGTTACTCAGTACTTAAACAAAACATATGTTACTCCACAACCCAAAAACCAGCTGTATCTATGATGGCATGAAAGTCGGCTAGATGATGTACAAAATCCGCTTTCTCGTAGTGTACATTGGGTAACTCTAATGCCGACGGTTCCATTTCCTGTATATTTCCGTTATTGTTAAGAGAGTCGTGGGTTTATGAGGTTTTTGGGTTGTGGGGTTATTCGGTTATACTTTGTGGAGTAAGATATGTCTAAAGTGCACTGACAAAGCACGTAATGTAAGATTCAAGTATTGAGTAACACAGCCATTGGGTGTATTTGTTATGGGATTGTGGAGTTATTAGGCTATAGGATGATGGGTTTAAGGGTTTGGCTTGGGTTGTGTTTAAAGTTTAAGTTATAGGGTTATATGCATTTAATAGTGTCGGAAAGCCTAAATTATTAGGTTTTATGGGATTTATGGCAAAACCCAGATGTGAAGGGTTAAACTGACCCCATATTCATATTAAGCGATCCCAAAAACATATAGCAAACATGGTCCGATCTCCAGATATAAGAAAAAATTTTCCTTGCAGGGCTGTGTAAACCTAATAACTAATTTCTAAGAATAATCTTTAAAACGACATTAATTAAATAATTCTGTCTACAGGTTAGAATGCTTTTTCAAGATACACTATCTGTCTGTTTGTTTTTATAATACATTTATGGGAACAAAATCTACCTGGTGAATTTGAATAGCTTCTGTTAGCATCTTCGATGTCTAAATCGGGTTCAGGTATAAAACGAAAACCCAGAAACAGCAATTTTCACATCCACATTGCAAGGCAGATTAATAAACATTACAGATTAAGTGAAGTTTGAAAAATAAATATAAATCTTACATGAAAATAACGTAGTAATATTATTTATTTACAATAAAATGTCCAACGGGTACACATCCAGTTACAGGACAAGTTTACATTGTAATTTATACAAACAACGGTTTATATTAACTGGCAAACAGAAATTATAAAAACAAATTTTTTATGTCATTTGAGCAGTAGAAAATATCAAGCTGTGATTTAATACTAGCACAGTTAACAATCATTTGATAAAATGGTGAACTTTTATAAATATTCGTATTATGACTGTCTATCCAGAGCAGGTCAACTACAGATGAGAGATGATGGGGGTGACCTGTGGGCATATTTTGTGACCTGAATCGTGCTTTCGACTGTGTCGACCACAATATTTTGATCTCTCAGTTATATGATTATGGTATCAGGGGTGTGTGTTTGGAATGGCGAGAGTCTTTTTTAAAAACTAGAACTCAATATGTCCAATTAAAACACAAAGAAGGCAATTCATTGTGTTCCGTCAACTCAGAGTTCAAATAGATTTGGGAGTCCCACAGGGCTCAATTTTAGGCCCGGTGCTTTTTATTGTATATATTAATGAAATTGGTAAATCAATTAAGCAATTGGTTCCTACGTCATTCTTTGTTCTTTAACACATAAAAAACTAGAATGTTACATTTTCATACAATTCGGAGAACCCCAGAAAACATGGAGATTATTTTGAAAGATAATATCTTGAATTTTCATGAAAATTTTTAGGTCTCAATATAGATGTTAATTTAAACTGGAGAAGTCATTGTACTTCCCCTCATCTCTAGACTTACATCTTTGTCCTATATGTTTAGAAATATAAAATTAATCCTTAACAAACTACAATGAATCAATGTGCTGAGGTAGAGAGCAGACTGAGGTATGGTCTGCGTCTTTGGGGCGACTCATTATCTTCCAATGTGTCTATTCGGCAAAAATTATAAGATGCATAACTGGACTTAGGCAGGATGAATCATGTCGTAATGCCCTCCAACATTTAAGAATTCTCACTTTATGTGCTCTTTGAAATATCAATTTGTATTAGAAAAAACAAAAATCTTTTTTCTCAAAATAAGGAGATACATGGATATAAAACACGAAACAATAATAACATGCATCCCCCTTTCAGCAGGCTAAATATTATAATAAAGCGCCTCACAAATATGTAACCACCTCCCACTAGTGGTGAGGAGTATTGAGGATGACAGGGCATTTAAAACATGCCTGATGCTGTATTTGGTTAACAAATGTCCATACAACCTAAATGAATACTTTTCTAAAAAAAAAACAACTTTGTTACCTATAACTGTGTTCATGTTGTGTCTCATTCTTTTATATTTCATTTGTTATGTGGTGTAACTGTGAGCCCTATCGTAGCAGAATTGTTCTGTATACAAGTTCTGATATGATGTTTTTGACGACTTTTTATACAATTGTTTTGGTCCCAGAGAAATATTTGATTTTTTTTTTATTTGGTTGTTATTTCTAGCATTGAGCCAAGACATATGAAAATTCAATAAGGAAGTCAGATACTCACACTTAATTTTATTAATAATAATTTTATGAAGGAAAATAATAGAATGCACGTCTTCATATTGAAACGCTCATAAAATATTTCTTGAGGTATAGATGTTATCGAGCATGAATCCAGCGTATTTAAAAAATTACGTTGGACCTTCTCAAGAGAAGTAATATGTGTGGAATAAATTAGATTCCACACTGTAGATGCATACTTCAAGGTTACCTTGAAGCTTTTCACAATCCACAACAACAGTCAAAAATACAACAATATAACAGTCCACCATGTAACATTACAAATAATTATTATCAGTGTACTTTGACTTTGTATGAAATCTATTTACACTTTAACCATTTTACTTGAATAAAAAATATCACGTTATCATCCTGTAACTTTTCCTGCATGAAATATATTTTTTATAAACATGAAATGTATAAGAATTCTTACGTAATCTACGTACTTGTGCAATAAAAAGGGAGAACGCGTCTACCTTCGTTCCTTTCGCGTGACCGTTGACAAAAAGCCTTTTGATTAGAGCCCTAATTGAAACAAATATATAGCGCTCCTGGAGCAACACAAAAAAGCCTCCCCCATTCATCATCGTACTAAAGCAAATACCGTTCCGGTATGGAGAATTCAGAAAATATAGCCTGGTATAAGGCCGTAACAAATAGCTAATGAAAATGTTTGCGAGTAGTGGAGAGGACAGAGGCGACCCTAACAAAGTCGAAGTCGTTGAGGTCGAGACAGAAGAGAACGAAAGAGAATTGCCGCCGTCACCGGTGAGAAATGGGTTCGTCCTGCCAAGGAAAACACCACATAATGCAGGACGCAGGTAGAGGACGCAACGCCAACTCTGCGAATTGCCGCCATTAGTCTCCATCCCGCCGTGCGGGGAATCAGTATGGATGTTGGGGGACAAATGAAGAGTTATGGATTCGTAACTGCCGCGCAAAGAGGATGTTAAGTGGGAAGAAAGTGAGCGATTGAAATGTTGATGGCAGGACGCGATGCACTTTTTGTTGCCGCCTTAACGACTTGTAAACGTGGGAGGTGCATCGGCGGGTGTTTATCTTGGAGGTCGAGCAATTTGCCGTGCAGTGATAAGAGGTTTGTTCCAAATGCATATAAAACCGTACAATGTACGGTTTCTAGTCTGCGCAATAGCAAAGAACTGTTCCAAATTAAAAATTATCATTCATTGTACGATTTCCTAAGCGTTCCAAATAACTTTGGGACGTACCACGGCGATAATATCGGTACATGGTCATGTGTAGGAACTAGTTGTGAACTGTTTGTAGACATGCGCACTGAGTAGTCTCGTTTATGTTTGTCATTAAAGCTGCTCAATGTACATACGTTAACAGTGAATCTAGACATCTAGGAACCTGTTTTTGAGCGGTCATTGTCATTACCGAGATACAGGGTGTTTGGCTTTTCTTTTAAGTTGCCATAAAAGGTGAACCATTGTGCATAATCAAGTGAAATTTGGTAGGAGTATTCTACTTACTTCACTTATTTCACTAAAGCCATAAGCGAAACAGAAATGCAGGTCTGGTGGCAAATTTTCTTATAGTTTGTTTATTTGCAAAAACAACACTCTGTATGTAGGATTTTGAAAAATATGTTCAGACATTTGAGCAGAGCAAATATAGTTTTGTTTGATTAAATATCTATCTGTGACAGATTTTTTCAAGTAAAAACTAGTAAACCTACTTTTATCATCAAATTCACAATAAGTTGGTAAACATGTGCATGGGTCGGGCCCATTGAGTAACCTTCAAGATTATCAGACATCACTCCTGTTGATTACTACCTGTAGAGCCAATTAAAATCGAAGATATATGGAATTGAAAATATCGGTTGGGAGCAATTGATTGAGCGAATTGTAAATACCTGCAATTAATTAAGAAATAATCCTGATATAATAAGAACATCATTCTGTAACAGCTATTATAAAAAAGCATGAAAGTATATTCAACATAACGGTGGGTACTGATCATTTATTGTAGTGTTTCCTGAAATTGTTTTAATTTTTGTTTTCTCTTGTTCATTTTTATTGCTATCGGTTATTTAGCATACTGTTTTATTTTTCTCTTTAAATACATTTATTAATTGACTGAATTAAACAATTTAAAAAACCATTCAAATTTACATCAAAAAAATGAATTTTTATTAGTATTATTATTTCTACACACAAGATAGTTATTAGTTCAGACTAAAAATAAGAACAAATACGCTTGATTTTTCTGCAATTATAGCAAATTTGCTATAAACTCTACTATTTCTGCTTTACTTAAATACCTGAACAGATTTTTCACAATTCTACATACAGAGTGCTGTCTTTCACCGAATTTCACTTGATTATACAGAGTGAGTCGCCTGTATGGCTAGTTAAATAAATAGCCAAAATCTTATAACATAATATTTACTTAAGTATTTATTTATTTACATCACATGTAAAATCTAATTATAATGTTATATAATAAGCAATAATAAAAGAAAAATAATAAAGGAAATAAATGAAATAGCTATAAAATAAGAAAAGTTAAATGTCATAAAAAAAATTCAATATTTATCGTTACCATTCAGTAACTAAAATCGGAAGTATTACTCCTATTTTCCAGGTTTTTGGTATTCTGTCCTCCTTATAGATTATATTTAATAATTCCAAAAGCTTATTTGTTGCACTAACATCTCTATTATTCTGTCGTGTTCTGGGGCTTCCCATTTTTTAGTTTGTTTATAGTTTCTTTGAGTTCTTCTGTGATTTGTTGTATTTCACTTCTTTTCACAGTACAGCAGTGATTAAAAGTATTGTTTCCATCTCTCCATTACTTCCTGCTCTTATTTCCCCTTCTTCACTTTTTATTGCTATCGTTTGTTGTATCTTTTCTCTCCTTATTGATTTTAAACCCTTATAAAATAGTTTTTGGTTTCCCCTACTAATATTTTATATTTCGACTCCAAGGTCTGCCCAAGATTTCTTCTTCGCCTCCTTTATTTGTTCTTGAGTATTGTTCTTTGAAATTTATATACATTGTAATTTGCTTCTGTCCTATTTCCAACATATTTTTTCCACATATTCTTCTTCTTTGGCTTTATTTGTTCCTTGATTTGTGGGCGCCACCATACAGTCTGTTTCTGTTGCTCACTTGGCCTGTTAGTTCCATATTCTGCTGAAAGTATTATATGGTTAGGTAAATGTATTCTGTTTCATTTACTATCTCATTCCTTTGGGTAGGTATATATATATATATATATGTATTTCTCATTATTTCTTCCTTGTATCTGTTTCTTTCAACTTATAAGCTTTTATTACTACTGTTTTTCGCATGTTCTTTCACATCTACATTATTATTACCTTTAATTTTTCCCACTAGTGTGTGGTGATCACTATTCATTTCTGTACTTCTTTTTACTCTTACATCTTGTATCACTTTTCTATTTCCTTTGTTACAAAAAATATTTGAATTATTTTAGGATGCGAATTTACAGCTTAGCAGATCTAGTTTTAAAAAAGTACATTATTTTTTAGAGAGCTGATAAAGAAAACGAACATGTGTAAACATGTCCAAATATACATCAAAATAACAAAATTAGTGTCAGAAAAAATCAGGTGATTGATCACCGTGCCCGAGCACGTCTTCGGATTCATATGTAAATAACACTTAAGTCCGCTCCGTTGAATTAGGTTATGCATATTAAATTAATGATGTGTTTTTAAGTCTTCCACACAATAGAGGGCCATCTACGAAAGATATTATGCACCTTGAGCGTTCGCCAGTGGCAGTCGTTCTCGTCATAATTGATACGGGTTGTAAGTCCCGATTTCGGAGTTCTTGTATAAATTCTGGCACGATGAGGGGCGGCAATGAATAATTCAGCCGGTTGTGCACGAATCATTACTTGAGTCATGTTGTTGGTACGGTGAACACTTTGTTCCTGCGATCCCGCGGACTCTTCGTCTTTTTCAGCCCCCGCTTATTTATGTAAGCACACGCGGAAATCTCAGTCATTTATCTAACACGTTGACAGTATTTCTTAAAATTGTTTCCAACTCATAAACGCACGCGAGCAATCGAGAATAAAATTAATTGTTTAAAAGCCATCATCCATCATTATTATTATCTCCCGGAATGATCAAAAACCCGGCATAAATATTCAAATGGAGTTCCAGATATGAAATATTGAGCGGCTACGGGCGACATGACCTTATTGTACAACGGTGAATAGTTTTAAATCTCTATTTAATTCTTCTGTTGATACGTTTTCGAATTGTTTGTCTAGACGTCTGATTAAAAATATATCCTTTCGCTGTCCTATTAGTATCCTTATGAAATATTAAGACTTAATTCGATGTAGATAGATTTTAGGTACGATCTATAATCGTTTCCACAATTATGCTATGACCTATAACTGGTCACTAGTCTTGGATTGATTGACCTGTCCATGTTGTTCTCGGGCTTGGCTCTGTGGAGCGCGGACTCACACACTCTCTACAAAGCAGATTCTATTTATCCACAAGTTGGTGTTCCACAGGAGAAACTTCTGACAAGATTCTCAATCTTGACACTTGAGTAGAAGCATAAATATTATTCTCAATTATTTCTACATAAACTCATTCACAACAAAAATTGATTGCTAACATTTTTTAGGTAAATCAAATTTTTGGATTTCCATTCCAATGTTCCCTCCATCCCCCATTAAATTCACCTAAATTTTTAATGTGCAACATACATTATTGGCATTGTGAGAATTTTGATATTTTTGATTATTATATTAGTTCCATAAAAAATTGTTTTAGATTACAAATAATCATTTTTCTTTGTCTATTACAATTTTTTTAAATTACTCTTAATTGTAGTACACTATTATATTTTTTGTTCTTTCTTTCCTATTCTGCAAATTCGATTTCCTGTAGAGTAGCTGTATGTTATAAACACATAAATAAAATAAATAAATATAGTCACTCATAAAATTTAATATTCAATCAGAACTCAACTAAATAATACAGAAGATAACATTATGTATTGACTAGTTTAAGAAAATATAAAATTTACAAACCTACTTTTCCCTGTCACAATTAAAGACATATTATTTTTCTCATTTCTTGTGAATGGGCTTGCTGGCCTATCCTCCACATGAAGTGTTATTTAATTTAACTCAACACGTTGGTCTCTCGAGAGATGAACAAAAACCCAGATTGATGCCGTATAAAAAAGCTCTTCAACTCAGAATTACACTTTGCTGGTCCATAAGTGCTTCATATAAAGCGCTAAGTAGCGCTGGGGAGTCAAAAATGGTATTTGTTTAGATAATTCAGTGTCAACGTTTTCAATCACACTGAATCTTGCAGCAACACATGGATGTTTAGTTGAATTTCTGTTTTCCTTCCTCTGTTTTACATGCTGTTAAAAGGGTTGATAAGACGCACTCTTCACATGTGTTAATAGTACAACACTGAACTGTGAAATATAAAATATAACTTGTATGCAGGGCCTGTTAGACACATCAGGATTCAAGGAGGTATTGTTCGGCTGGTTGTAATAGTGGTGTTGAGACACCACGTCGCATCGCGTCGTTAAAATAAAGAAGAAGCAACGACAGATATGTGTTTCTGCTAAAACAATTTTTAAGAGATTAAAATCCTTTAAAATTAATATAGCAACGATGAACGTATAAATTAAATATCTGCAAAACTTTGAATGGAGTTATTCAAAAGATGAAAGAGAACGAATAAACATTTCTTTCATCTACGCTCCTGGATAACCATAAATAATGTTTTAACGTTCGAGTTTCTACTTGTACAATTTTCATGTGCTAAGAGTTTACAACTGTTGCAAATTCACACGCGAGTGTAAGTATATTACGATTTAAGCCAATTTGCCTTAATAAAATGTTGATAATAAAAAAGATACAGAGTGTCAAAATTAGATTTTAAAAAGTAATTTTTTTGTAATAATTACACTGTCTTTGAATGTATCAAGATTTGAGAATATATGTTTTTGGATATGAAAAATCATAATCTGTTTCCTATATCGACGTATTTCCTAGAGGGCGCCATATACACCGTATTTGTAATGTAAATTTAGGCGTAACTTTTTTTGGCCCTTACGTTATCATGTTTTATATTAAAAACTGTTAAACCTACATTATTTTTGAGTAAAAAAGGTATACTTGTTATTAGTCCAAGAAATTGCCAATTTTCGATAAAATCAGCTGCAAAATTCCCTTGTAAATTGGATATGTTGAAGGTAGATCGACAAGCAATAAAATTTGCACCAGTGTAAAATGCTACTGATAGTATTTTTCAACATTCAACGTTTTTAAAATGGAAGTCATACTGATTCTTGCAGTTCCAGGTAGTCGTCCTGAATTAGTTTGTGGATAATCCGCCGTGTGAACAAATTTTTCGTAATTTTTTTCTGTAAATTCCTAAATTGTTGTAATCTTTTTGTATTTCTCCCAAATATTCTCGTTGCTCAGCGTGTCCATTGAAATTTAATTGGCAACAAATAACAATCACATCTCTCATATCTGAATATGAGATTCAGATATGAGAAGTCTCAGAATTTTTCAATTTTGTAAAGTAATTAAACTGGACAAATACCATACATTTGGAAATACTTAACATTAACATACATTTTATCTAATAATTATTAAAACTTAACTTACTATTGGTGTCTACTACATTAAAATATTGTACAAGGAACTATACAGCTGATTGTTGAAAAGCTAGAAAATGGTCAATTTCTAAGATTTATTCAAAATAATGTAGGTTTAAGATTTTTTAGCAAAAATCATTATAACGTTTGGGCCAAAAAAGTTATGCTCACTTTAGAAATGGCTAATGAACCTCCCGAAGAGTTAGAGGTGGTTAAAATGGCTGTAGAAAATTTTCTGCCGATGACATCTGGTGCAATATATGTCAAGTTAGAGATATGGTGGTATGTTGGAAAAATGTAACGCAATGCTCTGGAAAACGTTTCCAGAGCATACTTTTCGGAAATGACACAAAAACTGAAGAGTTCTAGTTTGTGGGCTCATTATTTAACGGTAAAGTCTATGTTAAGTTTGAAGCATAATGAGAACATTGAAAAATACAATAATTTGAGTGGATTTTTGAAAAAACAAGAAGGTTATAAGCCAAAGAATTTCTTGTTAAGGGAACAGTTCCATACATTTTTGTCTGATGCTCCAGATTAAAGGTATTTGAGGATAAAAGTAATAAAATTATATTTTGTTTGTTTCGTATTCTGCTAACCAACTCTGATTTTTTCAGGTAATTTCATGGAATTTTTGCTACTAATGAAAATTTCTAACATTAAAACTAATAAGAATAGAACTTCCACCGTCTTTGGGGATGAATATTTAAGTAAATATAGAAAGTACGTTAACTTGCGTCGTCCCAATTTTAAGGAAAGACGTTTTTTTTTTTAAAAAAAATATCAAAATAGGATATGTTATGAAGTTGTTATGGGTAACCATTAAATTGGTAATGTAGCAAAGAATGTGTGACATTGTATTTGAAGCTTCCAAATTGGAAAGAGTATACAGGCTGAGAAGAACTTCTGCCACAATGCTTGTTGATAATGGGAGGGTATTACTACGCTAAAACGGCATGGGGATTGGAAATCGGATGCGGTTGCTGAAGGATACATCGAAAATTCTGGAAAAAGTAAGACCAAAATTGCTAAGAGAATTCTTCAACCTATAGCTCTGTAGAGAATACCGAACAATTTTCATTTAACAGGCCCACCAAGCAGTGGATCTTTAAAAGCAGTTGACCTTAGAAATATTGTCATGAGTACTGATATCGCAAGAAGTGGAGGATTCTTAAATTGGATTCATAGTGCTATAATATGTTCATACGCTTATGAGTATAAATACTTATACTCCTAGCCATATAAACGACAATATTATTGAATAGCATCACATAAGTTGTCACTTATATGACGTTTGAAGGAAAAAATACAAATAAATCTGTTGGATTAAATCGTGCACGATAACAATAGGAACACGTAGCACAATATATATTTAATTTAGATTCAACCCCTCGGAGGGCATTTCACTTTCATGTCTAGTACGCAGCGAAGGAAGAAACCGAATCCGGTATCCTCAGTTTATACAACCAATATAATTAATTGCGGTGCAACAACTTACTCAAAGGAGCAGAATAAGGAATATCTGGAGAAGTTGGGAAGGCGAGCGGACTCGAATCGTAAGTTGTTGTTAGGAGGATGGCGGGGGCCCCGTCCACCACCCCAAGTTTAAATGTTAGTTCAGGGATGCAAGTTCTCAAACGGGGCGAAGACGTTAAGTCTACGAATAGTTTCCTATAATACCTACTGGTCAGCTAGAGTTTACAGCCTCGTAATTAAATTGTGCATTCGGATTCGGGGATTTGCGGAACGAGGGCTGTTTGAACTGGCAGGGCCTATGCATGCATACTAATGCGCCGCCGCCGACGAGGTAATGTAAATTGCAGCTCAAAGGTCACGCTTATAACATTACTTAATCATCTTAAGATAATCTACGAATTCCTGGGCGGAATTTGCTAAGGTAACCGGCTGGTAGGGTTGCTATTATGTACGGTCGGGAGGGTCCAACTGGTGGATGCGGAGCTAATTCGAGAATAAACATTGTCGCTGAGGTCAGTTAAACTACTTGCTTATTGGATTGTGCGTTGTGGAGAATTTAGAAAATGAAAATATAGCTCTGAATACGTTCAGTTTTCTATGTGATTTGGGCATTGGTGGAGAATGCGAATGCGAATTTGGGCGTGGAGGGTGGAGAAATGAGAATACACGAAAAAAAATTGTTGCAAATATTCATGCAATTGCAAGCGACACAACTGCAATGTGTAGCAGTATTAGCGTCAAATCTTATAATTTTGTAACTGATTTTCATGCGGACGCATAGAGAACTATAACTATAAATTGAGACAATATGAAATATCAGCTTCAATACTTATGGGGATTTACATGTTTATTTTAAAAAAATCATAAAATAGAATAGAAATTATTATTGTTATTAAAATTAAAATATAGTAGAATTAAACAAAATAATATAAAAAGTGACAATGCAGAACATATAAGTAGTTATTATAGTGTAAATTAAATAAATTAACATTCTTGAAAATAAAATATAGTTAAATTTCATTAAATATTGGGACATGATCTCATATTTATCAATAGTTCATAAAAAAAAAGGAGTTAAACCCAGATCAAAGTATATAGAAAGAAAAAGAAAAGATCATTTAATAATATCATACACATATCGACAGAAGTCAAGCGAAGATAATTAAAATATTAGCAATTTAAATAAATAAAAAGGTATAAAATGTTGCGAAATGTCAAATAAATATCATAGACATGGACAAATGTCAAGTCTAAAGTTGGCTTCACAAGAGATATAACAATGTACATAAAAAGAGTAATATTGAAGAATATTTAATAATTAGATATAAGTAAAATTGTAATTACATAAAAAAATTTTGTAGTAGATTTAAGTAGTTCAGTGAAAACATAAAAAACAGTGCATCGAAAAACTAAATAAGATCATATGTATGAACCATAATATGTATGCAAATTTTACAACAAGGAATCAAGATATCAAATTGATAGAAAAATATTAAAGAAAACAAAAGTTTGTTGATTAGAGAGACCAAAGAATAAAAGAAAAAGCAGTGTGGGTTTTTGAAGAAAGGTCCTAGAAAAATAAGAAATTGAGCAAGAAAAAGTAAAGTAATAGTTAAAAGTAATACTTACGTCATAAGAAAAGTGTCGAGTAACAATATAAACAGAGATCCAGGTCCAAGCTAGGAATTTGGCAGTACCATATAGTGGGAAAACCAGCCATCAATATCAGCAGCCCAATCACAAGTTAAGAGGGATTTCTAGTAGAAGTCTTATAAAAAGAAAATTAACATCAGAAAGGTATTTTATGTGCACATAAATTCACAGAAATTTACGTAAATTTAATAAGAGACAAGAAACGCTAACTAGGCATAAAATTCACAAAATAGACAGTCACAGACTCTAAGAATTATTAAAATAATAAGTTACTTACCTTAGTATAGTTAATAATATTTACTTTTCTATTTAATATATTAAAACTCGTTATCTAGTGGACCATCTGTCAAATAAAGTATGATTGGCAAATATAATACATCACCAGCAATGAACATCCATTAGAAGAATACCACTGAATCACGAATTTTAAGAATTAAAAATATTAAAGATAGGCAACTTTTAATACGCAACTGCCTTTAAAGAAATTTTATCTGTTACCTATAAATTATGTTCATAAAACTTTAAATAATTTTGAATAAGTAGTAAACAAATCTCTTATGAAATAAAAATTGTCCATTTTGAATTGATATTGTCACGGAATTTGCCCCACTCACACCCAAATCGACGACTGTGATACCGCGAATTACTAAGATTGCCCCGATCGCCCCTACACGATTCTGTTAAACAAACAAAAAGCCGTGGATCGAGACGGGACTAGAAAATTTGAGAAACGACGAGAAGCGTTCGAGAGATGCTAGAAAATAGATCTAGAGATGCTAGAATATACCTGGAATATTCGTTGGGTCTATAAAAGAAAAATAAACGGCCGATTAAGTTAGTCTTGTATAAGTCTTGTATTACAGTCTGAATTGAAGTGTTTAGTTGGAGATATCAAAGTGATTTAGATAGCGATTAATTAAATAAGTGTTTAGTTGAGTTTTAATTAGTGTTCAGTAGTGTACTGAGTATAGTTAATAAAGAAGTAATTAATTAACGGATTGTTTTTCTGGCAATAGTAAAATTCGGATTGGGAAATCCGTGACAATTTGGTGTCGGAAGTGGATTTAACTGGAAGTTTTAAAGAGCTTTCTGGAACCCTGTCCGCATAGTGGGATTTAACTGGAAGTTTTAAAGAGCTTTCTGGAACCCTGTCCACAAAGTAGGATTTAACTGAAAGTTTGAGGAGCTTTCTGGAACCCTGTGCGTGAGTGGGTTCAAGTGGAAGTTGGAAGAACTTTCTGGAACCCTGTGCGTGGGTGGAATAAAGACCCAAGTGTGACATATCACCGTACTCGTTGTGACTTTAGGAAGTGAACGGTGGTATTCGCGAAGGACAATCTCGAACATTCTAGAACTTTGTACGCGAGTGAGACAAAGACCCAAGTGTGACATATCACCGCACTCGTCGTGATTTAAGGAAGTGAACGGTGCTATTTGCGAAGGACATTCTCGAACATTCTAGAACTTTGTACGCGAGTGAGACAAAGACCCAAGTGTGACATATCACCGCACTCGTCGTGACTTAAGGAAGTGAACGGTGCTATTTGCGAAGGACATTCTCGAACATTCTAGAACTTTGTACGCGAGTGAGACAAAGACCCAAGTGTGACATATCACCGCACTCGTCGTGACTTAAGGAAGTGAACGGTGCTATTTGCGAAGGACATTCTCGAACATTCTAGAACTTTGTACGCGAGTGAGACAAAGACCCAAGTGTGACATATCACCGCACTCGTCGTGACTTAAGGAAGTGAACGGTGCTATTTGCGAAGGACATTCTCGAACATTCTAGAACTTTGTACGGGACTGAGACAAAGACCAAAGTGTGACATATCACCGCACTCGTCGTGACTTAAGAAAGTGAACGGTAGTATTCGCGAAAGACAATCTCGAACATTCTAGAACTTTATACCAGAGTGAGACAAAGACCCAAGTGTGACATATCACCGCACTCGTCGTGACTTAAGGAAGTGAACGGTGCTATTTGTGAAGGACATTCTCGAACATTCTAGAACTTTGTACGGGAGTGAGACAAAGACCCAAGTGTGGCATATCACTGCACTCGTTTCATTGTAAGGAGGTCAACGGTGACATTTACAAACACATTCGTGGACATTCTAGAACATTCCAAAGAAAATAGAGTGAATGCCTGTAACTAGAAGTCAAGTCAACATGGATGCACAACTAGCAAAACTGTTAGAAATGATGCAGACAATGCAACAGGAAATGAAAGACCAGACGAAGACGATGCAAGAGAAATTAGAAGAACAGGGACAAACGATGCAAGAACAGGGACGGATGATGGAAGAGAAATTTGAAGAACAAGGGCATAAAATTGAAGATCAATCCCAAACGATGCAGGAAAAGTTAGAAAAGAAATTAGAAGAACAGGGACAGACGATGCAAAAGAAATTGGAAGAACAGGGACGGACGATGCAAGAGAAATTAGAAGAACAAGGACGTAAAATGGAAAACCAGACGAAGGAAATGCAGACGAAATTAGAAAAATTGGAGAATACACTAGAAGAGAAGCTAGAAGAACAGTCACATAAAGTAGAAACACATGTAGAAGAGAAACTGTTGGCACACAAAAAGGAAATAGACGAAGAAATAAACTTGGTTAGAGAAACCTGCGAAGAGCTTCGACATAAGCTGGACAAAATAAGAAAGGATGGCGTAATCAAATCAGAAGGACCTGTTATCCGAACTCAGAAAACGAAACCCCCTGAATTCGACGGCAAGGTCTCCTGGAATGTCTATTTGCGCCAGTTTGAAGCAGCAGCTGCCGCAAACGAATGGTCTGATTGTGAGAAAGCTACTGCTCTGATAGTTGCTCTACGAGGGGAAGCTCTTGACGTCTTACAAGGAGTTCCTGCTGGGCAGCAGAGTAACTATGACCTTTTGAAACAGCATATGGAAATGAGATATGGTGATAAGCACCTGCAGCAAGTGTACCAGGCACAATTAAAGAATCGTCACCAACAGAGTGGTGAGAATCTACAACACTTTGAGACCGATGTTGCCCGACTGGTTCGATTGGCTTATCCGACAGCCCCGTGCGAATTCTTAGACCAGCTCTCCATCCAAGTTTTTACTGATGGGCTGAGAGATTGTGAAACCCAGCAGGCATTGCGACTAGCTAGACCTAAAACTTTGAATGACGCCCTCTCGCATGCACTGGAATTCGAGGCAGCAAAGATGGCATCCGGTAGACATGTTAAAGTTCGGGCCATCAGTGATAACAGCGACAGTATGGCAAATGGAGACATAATAAAAACGCTAAAGGAGATTATTGATAAATTCAGTCCATCTACTAGGACAAAGAACGAACAATCTGATAGTCGAAGGGATCGCCTTCTCAAATGCTGGAACTGTGGACAGACAGGACATCTAAAAAGACAGTGTAGGGTTCCAGTCACGGATCAGCAAAAGCGCGGCTCCCAAGCGGCAGCCTCTAAGGAATATGTTAAAGTGCGGACCATCCGTGATAACAGCAATAGTATGGGAAATGGCGAGATAATCAAAACACTGAAGGAGGCCATTGATAAACTCAGCCCAACTACCAGACTAAAGAGAGGACAACCTGATGGACGAAGAGAACGCCCACTTCAATGTTGGAACTGTGGGCGGACGGGTCATCTAAAGGGACAGTGTAGGACCTCAGTGGCAGATCGGCAATGGCGCGACTTCCAGGCAAGAAGGAGACATGGAAACGCAGATGCTCTTTCTAGACTTTGTCCGACCAACGGCAAGCACTGTAGTAATCTTGAAAGGAAAGAGAACATCTCATCAGTTTCTTGCAAGGTAGTAGCAGCCCAACCTGAAGACCGATGGAGTTCAGCAGCGATTCGGGAAGACCAGCAAGTTGACTGTGACATCAAGCCTTTACTAGACTGGAAAGAAGTCAACAACCGACCGTCTTGGGCTGAAGTTAGTAGTAAAAGCCCAGCATTAAAGAGCTATTGGGCTCAATGGAATTCCCTGGTGTTGGAAGACGGTGTCCTAAAAAGAGCATGGGAGAACAATGACGGAACGGAGGTCAAGAAACAAGTACTACTCCCGAGGTCCCGGGTCAAGGAAGTGCTGCAGGAAGTACATGGAGGTACAGGGGGTGGACATTTCGGTATCAATAGGACTCTACAGAAGATTAGGGAGCGTTTCTACTGGGTGAGCTGTAGGACGGATGTAGAAGATTGGTGCCGAAAATGTGACATATGTGCAGCAAGCAAGGGACCGAAGACCCGTTCCAGAGGCAAAATGCGCCAGTACATCGTAGGAGCGCCGTTTGAGAGGATTGCCATTGATATCGCTGGCCCCTTTCCGAAAACCCAAAGTGGAAACCGATATCTGCTAGTAGCCATGGACTACTTCAGCAAATGGCCGGAAGTATACCCCCTTCCCAATCAAGAGACCACAACCGTAGCAGAAGCGCTAGTCAACAACCTGTTCTGCAGATTTGGTGTGCCCATGGAACTACATTCAGATCAGGGCAGAAATTTCGAATCAGGCGTGTTCCGAAAGGTCTGCGAGCTTATGGGAATCCGGAAAACCAGGACCACCCCACTGCATCCCCAGTCAGATGGTATGGTAGAACGCTTCAACGCCACACTAGAAACCAATCTGAGGATGTTTGTGAACGAGAACCAGACAGACTGGGACAAGCTCATTCCACTCTTCCTGTTAGCTTACCGCTCAGCTGTCCATGAAACTACTGGGAAGACTCCCGCAAGGATCATCTTTGGAAGAGAGCTTCGCCTTCCCGCAGATTTGGTATTTGGTCGTCCTGCGGAACAGCCCACAGAGCCAGACACTTATATCCATGACCTAGAACAAAGATTAGCAGCCGTACACGACCAAGTCAGATCTCGAATGCGACTAGAGAGCGATCGCATGAAAACTCGATACGACGTCCGGGCCAATACAGTCGGATTCCAACAAGGTGACTTGGTGTGGCTGTACAACCCCACGCGGAAGAAAGGAAAATCGCCTAAGCTACAGAACCGTTGGGAGGGCCCCTACACCGTCATTAAAAGAATCAATGATGTCGTCTACCGGATACAGAGGACTCCCAGGAGTAAGATGAAGGTTGTCCATCTGGAGCGTCTGTCCCCATATAGAGGTGTATCCGATCGGGACGATCGGTCCTAAGGAGGGGGCAGTGTCACGGAATTTGCCCCACTCACACCCAAATCGACGACTGTGATACCGCGAATTACTAAGATTGCCCCGATCGCCCCTACACGATTCTGTTAAACAAACAAAAAGCCGTGGATCGAGACGGGACTAGAAAATTTGAGAAACGACGAGAAGCGTTCGAGAGATGCTAGAAAATAGATCTAGAGATGCTAGAATATACCTGGAATATTCGTTGGGTCTATAAAAGAAAAATAAACGGCCGATTAAGTTAGTCTTGTATAAGTCTTGTATTACAGTCTGAATTGAAGTGTTTAGTTGGAGATATCAAAGTGATTTAGATAGCGATTAATTAAATAAGTGTTTAGTTGAGTTTTAATTAGTGTTCAGTAGTGTACTGAGTATAGTTAATAAAGAAGTAATTAATTAACGGATTGTTTTTCTGGCAATAGTAAAATTCGGATTGGGAAATCCGTGACAATATTTATTTGATGAAGTAAGGTACAGTGTGTTAAAAAAAAAGGAATTGACTTAATGAGCGAACCGACTACCAGAGTCTATGTTCTACAAGCAGCCAGGGTAATTGAATAAGAATAAAAAAAAAATATATAAGATACAGGTTTGTAGTCCAATAAATACAATTTTCTTTTACACACAGAAGACATAAACACAAATCATTAAAGAAACACAAATACAATTCAAACATAAATATTATTTGGCGCCCAACAAAATTACATAACATAGCAATATATAAGATATAATGCTGTTCGGATGTAGCAAAATATGCGTTGCCTGCACCTATCTGTTCCGCGAGAAAATTCGAAACAAATTGAAGTAACAAACTTTCTGCAAAACTCCTCCACATATTTTATGTGTCGAACCTAGATCTAAAATCATATTTTAAACAATTTAAATAGTTTTTGTTAAATGAATTTTCTAACATCGTAGATGCATACTACATTTGTAATAACAGGAATGTTATATCATGCCACCTACGATTATTCGAAGATACTGAAGTAAAACGAATAATAATAATAATATAATAAATAATACCTCTACCTCTTATTCTAATCACGAGGATTAGACCAGAAGTCGAAGATTTGTATGGGAAAGGAGGCGACATATTATTATTAAGCAGGCCGCATTTGCGTCCATGAGCGACTTACGTTGGTAAGCCCTAACCACCATTATTAATTAAGGAGGTAGTCAAATGTCGACCGGTATCAATCTCTCACATTGACCCAAGCTAACATTCTTCCACCCTACCATACCCGCCAATCCGCCGGGTGCCAATCCTTTCCACGAATATAGCTAATATACGGTCTACCGGATGGGGGCTCGAACCCACATCAATCTAGTCACATCGATTCAAGTACTGACGTCTTATTGGATAGTGTGTTGTGGACGATGGGTTAATTGCATGATTCTTTCAAATGCATCTAGAAAAAAGAGTTTAATCGAAATGGCATTTGTCCTAGACAATGTAGTGGAAAAATAAGCCTAAAAACGGCATTTAAAATTTCGTATAATATTGAATATAAGGAACATGACTTTATTTTTAATTATTTAAAGTAGTAATTACTATATGAAAAGAATAACAGGTGTAAATATTAAATTAAAAAATAAAATTGTAGAGAAATATCTTTATATATTACCTAATTTAATATAAAGGAACGTGATATAACAAACAAATTTAAAAAATACATTTTCAATACACAATACATGTACCTTACATAGGTGGAACAAAAATCAAATGAATGACGTAAACTCATTACTTGAATTCTGCTACTTTCTTTTTTGGCATCGAAAAGGCAGCACTTTTAGTTATGGTTTAGTTCATCAAGACCTGTTCCCATTTCACTAGAATTAATGGCCAACAGTTAATAGAATTGCTTAAATAAATTTCAATGTACAAGTAAAATATTGCTATTTCTTATTTTCTACTGAAATAAATACAAGAAGATGAATTGATACGAACTAATAATATCTACAAAAAGGAAAATATATAGCGTACAAATATAGTAAATGTAAACCATCATACTCCCGTATACGAATATTCTCAAGATTCGGTAATTTTCATAAGTAAAACCTAAAATTTCCTATATTTTATAGGGAATATTTATATCTTAATTTTACTTTCATGTAACAAGTTTCAAACATGTGGTGTTTTTAAATTACCTTACAAGTTGAAAACTCATTTGAAGGGTTCAAATGAGTTTTCAACTATTTTAAGCAAAAACAAGTTATGTCATATAATCGATTACATAATCATCAAGTTTATAATGAATCTTAATCAACGAATTAAATCCGGCATCCACAATTTTTGCAGGAATTTCTATAACATTTTTAGCGATAATAAAGATCGCGACTCTGAAGAGACCGCCTCTTTTACGCAATTAAACGTAAACGATTTCTGGTAGCGATTAGCCAGTTTAACAAACTGACTATAATCGAATAAAAAACCGGTTTAAGGTGCACGAACATCTTCCGAGAAGGCCAGTCTTCGTCAATAGTCCTATAAAAGAGTCCACTGTGAGCTAATTCGTTATTCCGAGAAAGATTGAGAAACAGATGTACCTTATTAAACGAAATTCATGGCCGCCAGGCTATATTTTCTATTAGTTGGGGACATTCATATAAATTAAAGTCAGAACCTGAGACATATTTTGGTCATGATGTAATGGCTTTTAATAAATGTAGTTATACGGAAACAAAGCTATACTAGTATCAAGATTAATACACTTATTCAAATGCTAGCTTAGTTTCACTCGTCTACTATAGTAATTGAACGATATTAACTTATTCTTGAGTAATATGATTATATATTCTTCATTTAAGAAGAAAAATTACCTGAAATCAAGAAAACTGCTATACTTAACTTGAGATAAAGTTAAGTTTGTTTTGTTTTATTTATTGTTTTATGAATTACTTAAGTCAACAATTGTTATTCTCAAAATAAAGTTTTCATTATTTTAAGTGTTTTAAGAATTACTGCAAATATTTGAAATAATATTAAATAATTTTGAATAAAGTAAATAATAACAATACACTAAGAAATAATTAAACTCAAGTACATAACTAGTATTTCAGTATTTTTTATATATTTTGTATTTCTTTCTATAGTAGTTACTACTCTACCCACTTTATATATCTACTATAAGGAATTATTTAATTAAATACTACTCACTCCGTAGTACTTGATTATTTACATAAGGAAAGAAATACTTATAGCAAATCGTCAGTCATTCATTGGCGGTACACCACACTATACCGCCCTTGAACTCGTTGGCTCTTTTCAGTATATCATAGGAGGCAAGGCAACCGACGACTTATAGAAGGGAACACTGATTAAAATTTGTCTGCAATTTCACATATCTTTACATTGGCAATTTGTGACCAGCGTAAAGTAATGTAAAATTACATAATAATTTTGTAAATGAAATAATTACACTATAATATTACAGAAACAGATATGGATATGAAATTTTACAACTATCACGTTAAATTCCATCGAAAAATATGCATAGCAAAACTTTGTCAATAACAGATATATCAATGTATAAAAAATTTAACAATATGCACATGTTATGTTAAAAAAATGCATATACCAAATAGTTGATCAATCAGTTCAAATACTTACATTTTGTTTAACCTGAATAGTGTGAGAGAAGCCAAGTTAAAAATGTATTATATTTTTGTAGTCATATGGAGAGTATTTTGACAGATGAATTTGAAAAGATAGAAAAGTTCTTACTTTCTCGGTTTATTTCTCTTATAAGCAAACAATATAAAAACAGCATTTCAAAACATGAGGCTACTTTAAGCATCATAACCGGGTTAAGAGGGTTTTTAGTAATTCAAATAAAATTATTCAATATTATTATCAAAATATTTATTAAAATTTAATGAATAGACTTGTATTCCACACAAAAATATATGTATTTTGAAAATTCAAATTATGGTGAGTAACTGTGGTTACAATACAATACAATAAATACAATAAAAATACAATACAATAAAGAAAATAAAAAAGTAGGTATATTAAAATGCATCCTCTGAATATTCTGACGAATTATCTTTGTCTGTAAGTTGATACCGATAGGTTCCACAGTAACGTCAATTAAATTATGGAGTTCCCACATTTTCTCCTCTTCTTTTTGTACATGATGTATACATCTTTGCCAGTTGTCTGCAGTTCCTCGTTCCAAGGAATTTTTTAACAAAATTTTCACGTCATTTAATTTAAACGTCGTATTATTTTGCGCTACGTCTTCTTTTACCTGCGCCCAGACTAATCCGATTGGGTTAAGCTCACAGTGATAATGTGGTAACCGTAGTACCGTTATTTGGCGATTTGTTGCCATTTCATCGATAACATATTTTTTCTTATCTTTATTAAGATTGACAAGTGTCAAAAGTTCCTTTTTCACCATATTTATTTCAAAAGAAATGTTTTTTCCGGATAACCATTGAATTATATCGGCTCTCCTCCAAGCAGTCGTAGGCGTCCGCTCGGTCTGCCGTGAATGATAGATGGCATTATCCATGACAATTACAGACCCCGGAGGAATAAGATCCAACATCTGTGTAAAATACTCTTCGAAAACATCTTCGTTCATGTCTTCGTGATAGTCACCTGTATTTTTAGATTCAAATAAAAGTAAACCGCCATCTACAAAACCACTGGTAGTACCTATATGTGTCACTATTAATCTTCGCCGTTTACCTGAAGGTGCCTTGAACCCTGTTGAAAGTCCATCCAAAAATGATTGTCGAAAACTTTTTACATTTTTATCTTGCCATACTTTTGTTACAGTATATCCCTCGTTGACCCAAGTTTCATCTAGATAATAAATATTCTTCCATTCGTCACGGAATTTTCTAACTGATCTTCGCCAACAAATAATTTCATCTTTATCGATAAGAACTGACTTCCTGTTTTGCTTTTCCCAGCAAAAATTCAACTCTCGTAAGACGGCCCATAATTTGCTTCTACTGATTTTTGGCAAATTGCTATCCTCTGAAAGTTCACTTAAAATTTTCTTTAGCGTTGGTATTTATTTTTTAAAATAAATGAGTGTACTTTTCTGCGAATGACATTTTTGAAGAAATCATCTATAACGACTTTTGACCTCCCTGTAGATGATTTTGGGGGATTTACAGTATCTTGCATTTTTTGTTTCCTTTAAAAGTCTGTAGATAGTCGATTTTCCAATCCCTGTCATCTTGGAAACACTTTTCCACGATGTTGTCAACACTGTTGGTAGGATTTTGGTGTTTCAATGCATTAAATACATTTAATATAATAATCTTCTCATTCTGAGACAGCCGACATCTTTTCGCGCATTTAGCAGGTACATAATCTGATAAGCTCGACATTTTACCCAAACAATATTATATCCACTGGCACAATAGTCACTAAACACAAGTCGAATTTTACTCTACTGCACCAGCACGTCTTTGTATATTCAGCTCTAAGACTGGATTGATCTGTCACAATACACTGGCTGCTGCCCTATGATGTATCCAATAAAATATACTAATGTACACCCATTACCTGTTAGCATTAGTGTTACCCGATAATTACCTGAAACGAAATATTACCACGACCATGGCCGGTTCTTATCTCGGGGTTTTATAACTCTCTTTCATTTCTAAACAGACTACACCAGAGTTACCAGTATTACCCAATTGCCTTTGCACTGCAAATAAATAATATTTTTGCAGTCAAATGATAGTTTGAAACTGGGTAGCAATAACATAAAAAATGTTATCATCATTTACCATTATTGTTCTTATTTTGCTATACAAACCTAACCCATAACAGAGTACTACACACTGTGCACATACCTGATGCATGCGTCTGTCGTCTGGAATATTCTCAAAACTAAGTAATGTTCTTAAGTAAAACCTAAAATTCTCTATATTTTATAGAAAGCATTTAATATTTCTATTGGAATTTTACTTTCATGTAGCAAATTTCATACATCTGGCGTAAATTTTCTTTAATTTAGCAATATTTCATATTCTATGTAATTTTAAAGTACCGGCTTATTCCTAATTTCTAGAAATTTTATTCTGAGAGACCTGCACTTTCTACAGTGTGCACATACTTAACGAACGCGCTGTCTCGCTACAAGATACAAAGATCCGCCGACACCGTCGTCCTGACCGAAAAAATCGTCCTTGGCGGTGGGGCGCCACCGTCTTGATCGCAGGACCTGGCAGGCCCGAAGATTAGCGTCTGCCGCTCGGCTCGCCCAATGCAAAGAATAAGGATTTGGGAATGGCGGCCGGGAGTCGGGCTGAACCGAATCAAAGCCCGGAGTTGAATCGTTTTAATTTTCCTTTACATTTCTCTTTATTCCTTTAGTCAGAACAAGAATTAAGTTTGGCTTTTGTAAATTAAAACAGCAGCTCAGAGTAGTGCGGGAAGGCTGCAGTGGTTTTTAGTCTAATTAATTCTGCTTATAAATTCCGATTCCGGGCCGCCGGGGCCCCCCCTGGCCCCCGACGCCGCCCCTTTCGCTGTTATTGCTCGCTCGGCCGGTGTGTGCTTGATAAATTCACTTTTCCGCGCTTAAAAACATTAAAGCAAAGACGATTGAAGTTATGAAAGCTCAGAAATTAAATCTAGTAGCCGGACGAGCCCGGCTCAGATTATAGTAAATACAGTCGGAATAATTAGATTACGTACGAATAACTCGCTTTTAATACGTCGTTATAAATTGGCGGGGATAATTTAATTAGTGGGCATGACTTCGAACGGTACGGCTGCCGCGACCACCTAAAGGTCTTTACATTCCTTTATAAAAAAAAAACTTTGCAAAAACTGTAAAATAATGGGATTTAAATGAATAGATAAATAATCAACAATGAATGTAATAGTAATTTATCGTTTATAGTAGATTGTCATAATAATGCTGTCATTATGAATGTCAAAATTGTTAATAATCTACCGCTTTCTAGCATCCGTGCTGTAATGTTACAGAATCTTGAATTTCACTTTATAGCACGATAGTAAATAGTAGGTTTGACCTTTGAAATTGAATTACCTTGTTGCAATTCGATATTGATATTAAATTAGCCTTTCTCTATTTTATAAATAAAAAAACTAAAAATGTATTACATATTTGTATTTACATTTATTTGTAAGCCACGAAGTCCAATGTAGAAGTTGTTTAAATTTAAAACACAAATTATATGTATATTTATATTAATAGTAATACTACAGTTTGAATTTCCAGATATAGAAATTCCTGAACTAGTTTCAAGAACACTTGAGCATGCACTCGTAGATAATGAAATATATATTTGATTATTCACGTTTTCTACGTGACTTGAAGATCCCAGTGTCCTGGCAGTTTTGTTTTTATTTTCTAGTGAATCTGCTACATGTCCTTCGGCAACAGCGTCACTCTTCCAATCCCCATGTCTCTTAATAGTTCTAATATCAGCACCACTATTTCCTAAAATTGTAGCGAATGTTCGCCGAAATGAATGATGATAGCATTAGGAATGTTTAGATACTTTTTATACGACTGCCTTACAAAAGGGGGTTTTGCACACGGAAAACACGCTTTGAAAACGGTATTTTGCACACGCCGTGTGCTAAACATTTCGCATACGGTTATGTCATCTTTGGACACGCCTCTCCAGATTGTGATTTTTGTTTGATGTCACCCAAATTATGCGGGCCACAATTTTAGTCAGTTTAGTGGCTCAAATCTGCTTGCCCTCAAACGTCATGGAGGGTGGAAATCCTGTTCAGTTGCCGAAGGCTACGTTAATGACGTTGAGAAATAAAATGGAACTTTCGAAAAAGATAGAGTCTTCAGTGTCTTCTGCTGCCACAGAACCAGAACAACGATCGTCTACTAGAATACAACAGGAAAACAACGACCACACGCTGAAACGCTATTACCGAAAGCAAGGTGCACAGTAATACTGCTTTTCCCAGCGTAACCTTGAAGGAATGTTCAAATGTTACCATAAATACTAAATATTAGTTTCTTTTGTTAATGCGTTAGCAATTTTCTTAATAAAAACGAGTTAAATTAAAAGTTGTATTTAATTTATTTTGTTAATGCGTTGGCAATTTTAGTAATAAAAACGATTTAAATTAAAATTTGATTTTTGTGGTCTCTGTTTGCAGTCGTATAAAAAGTATCGTAAAAAACTCGTTTGAAAACTTCTTTGCACACTCGCTCAACTTGTGTCCAATATGTCTCGCTCGTGTGCAAAGAGTCGTTTTCAAACCTTGTTGTTTAATATGCTATTGCAGTATTTTGTAACGTAATAATGCCAATGGGGTTACAGGTACATTTACGCGCATTTTAAAATAAAAAGAGCTTCTGAATTTTCACTTGTTTCGGTCTTATATTCATATACTTCTTAGTGATGTCAATATAATTCACTGCACTATCGTTAGTACATTTAAAATTGGAAATGTTCTGGGTCTATATGTTTTAGTATGTCTCACATAAACAACAAAAATCTTCCTACTTAACGTCATCAACACATAAATTATAGAAATACTTCGACAAGCACTTCTAATAAAAAAGGAAATAAAAGTATAACAGACCTTCATAAGCAGATATTTGTCATCTGGAGCATGGAGTAGAAAATTCATTAACTGTTCCTTTGAAAATACTGAACTTTTTTCCGGTAAATAATCAACCGAGGAGTTCTTCAAAAATGCAGTAAGTTTAGAAAATTTAGTAATGTTAATGTCATTATTGATTCGTAACAGACATTTCAATTTCGAATACATATATCATAACGACGATGATTTGTACTTCTTTGGCTAATAAAATAAGGTAATTTCTTTATTAATTACAGCTATAAACATGAATGCAATTAATTTACCTGGTCAATTAATGTACAATTAAAGTTTTCTCTATATCCATTTCCCCAATTTCCATATTACTAACTCGCATCCATTGAGAAAACCTATCCAATTCTTTTATATAACGAACTTCTGATTTTTTTGGAGTAAGGCTTGATTCAGCTTCTTCAGTTTATTTAAAAATTTCTTCACACGAATATATATTTTTAGAAAAAAATTGCTTTGTTTACACAATGTTATAGCAACCACAGGTGAACATTTTACGATTGTTCAAATAATAATTTCATAAGTAGAACAAATTTAAGTTTTTAAAACTTAAATTGTCTGTTAAAACCACAGCTCGACTATAAAATAGTGTATAAAATTCGTTTATATTTGTTGCATTATAAACTAATTTCATAATATACTATTATGGTACAAATCGCGCTATGAAATGTTCAGCTAATTTTTCCGAATGACTTATATAACATGACACATGAGTATCATACAAAATTTTATCCAACAGCAGAATTATGTTATTTCTAAAGAATGTTACTTTTTTGCTAGCACTATGGAATACGGATTGTACGTTTTTTTTTCAAATAATAAACAATAGTGTCATTCAGACGTCATTTAGTTATGTTTAGTTACAAATAGTGAATGTTTAATACAAAAAACAGATTATAAACAAAAATGGATCAGTAAGGACTTCCGCAAGAAATTATTGATGAGGCAAAGGCGGCTGTATTGCAAATTTTACCGCAAAAATCTCGTGGCGTTTACGATAATACAGACATCAATATCTGGCAGAAAGCTGTATGCAAAATTATTTCTCCTGCGCTTTGGTGTGATTTAGGAAACGAACACCGCAAACTAAAAATCTCGAAAATTCTTTGTGCAAAGGCATATAAAGTTTATATGGAGAATAAAAAAAACATCTATCAGAGCGTGCAAATAATATATAATGTCATTTAAAAAAATATATCGCGTCACCCTCATCTACAGTGTGACGAAACAAATGTTTGTGCGTGAGCTTAAAAAAAAGAACATCCCATTTAAAACTATGGTTACTTTACAGGATGTCTAAAAATGGGTAGTCGCGTTATAGCTCGGGTCTTTTATAATAAAACATACTGTATAGTAGAGCGTATAAAACAGAGATACGCGTTGAGAAAAGTAGACAATCTGTAAACGTAATTAACTGAAATCGAGGATTTAACAACATGCGACCTCGTAAACTAGTTTTAATCTGAAGTTAAAGTAATCATAAGCTAACCTAAAACGATAACCTCTGTGCCTAATTTCAGGTTATTATCTAATAACCGTTAGTTAACATGCAGGACCAACTTCTTAATGACACAATTTTTGGCTGTTTTGAAACATTACTAAACATAAACATAATTTACGGTTAAAAGCTTTTGTCTACCAAAAATTTGCATTTTAAAGTAACATAAGACGAAAATAAGATATTTTCCAATGGACTATAGCCTATCGTATTTGGTAAATGGTGTTGATTTATATGACAACAAATATTCCTATTATTTGAATAGTTTCAGAGTTTTTGGTAATTTTTTCCAAACGAATTTTTTTCTTAGAAATTTCAGTCATTAGTAATCTCTATAAAATTTCTTAGTTGAATTGTTATCAACCTAGATAGACAATACTGCCGGTAGCTACAATATATTGCAGATTTAATTGCTTATGAAACAAGAAACTACATCATATAATTCTGCCAGTGATCTGGTGGCCTAAAGTCAGATTCTTGCAAAAGAAAAGTAGATGAATTTCGGAGACTAGTCTGCTTTGATAGATTGGCGATTATAAAGTATATAAATGGCTAGTTTTACATAATGAGTAATGGACAAAATAGGCAAAACACAATGGGAACTCATCTAGAGATAATTGAGTACTGACATACATGCACTACTCTAATCTTTCCACCGCATACCTAGATGTTCCTCCTAGCATAATTTGAGCTGGACCGCCAGCTACCACCCAGTTTATTCCTGTCATAAGCAGTTGTAATGAAATAAATATATGCATTTCGTCTCACCAACGTTTTATTAAGGTAAGCTTCTATATATACTCTAATGATCAGGCTGTAATAATGGCATTCAACCAATATGTGTTCAAAACTTGTAATTATCTACAGCTGCTAAATGAACTTATGAATGCTAAGACGATTTGACTGTGTTGGATACTAGTACATGAGAGAATTAAAGTAAATGAAACAACAGATGAATTTTAAAAAAGGAATCGGAAACTCATTGGAAAACTGACCCAGGCGAAGGAAAAAAATTTCTGATTGTGAAATCATTAAGCAATAGAGTATTATAACAGGTTGTTTAAAAAAGACGCGTCGTAAGGGAGTGATTGTCCAGGTCATTTTATAAAAAAGTTCCTATAAATATAGGTCCGCAAACGCTTTGTTACTGATCGTTGTCGAAGTTTAATTTAAAAAGCAGTAAAAATTAGATTTCTGCAAAACCGCTTGAGGTATCATAAAGAAAAGTTAGATGTTTCAATAGCTATGGAACCCGCATAGTTTGAAATACGCGCGTGTTGCTACGTCACTAGCTATTTTTAAAGAAAAAAATAGGATGCCGTTGGTTTAAATAAAAATTATTGTTAATTCTTTGTTCAGTTGTGAAGAAAACGCTTTATTCAGATTTTATCGTACGACGCACCGTTTTTAAGTAAAACAATAAAAACCAATTTAATGCGCGCCAAAAATCAATGCTATTTTAATTTAGAAATTCAAATTGTTGAACAAAGAAATTCAAACTATCAATTTTTGAAATGAGGTTTTTGGAGAATTTGCTGAACATGATTGAAGAAGATCCTGGTATTTCTACTCGAAAAATTGCTGATGCTTTGGATGTGAGTAATGGGACTGTTTGGCACATTTTTAAGGACAATTTGGTGTATCCATTCCACATACAAAGCGTTCAAGAACTTCTTCCAGATGATTTTCCTCCACGTATTGCATTCTGTCAATGGCTTTTGCATAAAATGGTTCAAATTCCTCAACTACTGGTCCTGATTCTGTTTACCGACGAGGCGAAATTTAAAAAATACAATAAAGAATAATCCACATGAAATATTTGAAGATCATCAGTCCTCGTTGAACGTTTGGATTGGGATTGTAGGTGATTGCATAATCGGACCGGCATTTCAACCAGGAGGACTTACTGAAGAGGTGTATCGCAACTGTTTCGATTGGCAAAAAGAGATGTAATGTGGTTTATGCACGATGGCGCACCACCCATATTAGTGAGATTACTTGCGGCTTCTTTGCACAAACATACGGAAACCGTTGGATTGGCCGAGGTGCATCACACTTATGGCCTACATGATCCCCGGACTTAAACCCCTTGGATTTTTTCCTGAGGGGCCATTTGAAGTCCTTGGTGTACGCTACTCCATTAGAAAATGTAGAGGACTTAAGAAATCGAATCATTGCTGGGTGCAACTCAATTAGAACCGATCATGGTGTTTTTGAGAGAGCTCGCCAGTCAATGAGGAGAAGATTGGATTCTTGCATCCGAGCTGGAGGTGGCTACTTTCAACAGTTTTTGTAATTTTAGGTAAAATGGTGATACTTATTGTAAAATATTTGTTTTTGCCCTTGAATTTGTAAAAAATATGTTTGCATGATAAATGGAAATGCACTAAAATGGTTTGCGATAAAATCTGAGGAAAGATCATTTCTTCATAACTGAACAGGGAATTCAAAAATAATTTATTTTTAGAAGAAGCAGCGATGTCCCATTTTTTTCTTTAAAAATAGCCACTGACATACAAATACGAGCGCCACTAGTAAGACTAAAAAATGGTTTTGTATTGCAAAGTATGCATCTCCATAGCTATTGACATGCCTAAATTTTTTTTTATAATATCTGAAGCGGTCTTATAGAAATCTCAGTTTTTTTTTAATTAAACTTCAACATCCTGTATATCTGTAACGAAGCGTTTACGGGCCTATATTTATAGGAACTTTTTTAAACAAATTACCTGGGCAATCATCATATTATTGTCGAGTCTTTTTTAAAAAAACCTGTATATAAATACTAAATTCTAAATATAAATAGTAACTCATCTTCACTTTTGAAGAAATTTTATGTATTTTCGACGCGAAACGTTAAAATCGTAATCCGCTCTAATGTTAGTTATCGGGGGCGGGCGGAGGCAGCCATTTGTACGTCGTTCTGAAATCGCATTAATAACCGTGGCTACATTAAGACAAACGGCAGTAGGAAGGCCGTGATTGCCACCGGCGGAGGTGGACGGGAAGTCTTCAATCAGCGCACCTAAGCGAGGGCATCACACCAGCTCACCGCTAAATTACAGATAATGTGCCGGCCAGATTGGTAAATGCCAGTACGTAGTACGTGTGCAATAAAACGCTTTATTGTTTTTTCGCCCTCGTGTACTACGCACTGGGTTATTTGCAAAAGAAAAAAATGTTTCTTAGCTAAACGTAAGAACAGTTCACTTTTGTATAGGAATGATCGATTCCAAATAAAATGATTAGTTAAAGAAATTAGAATCATTGCAAAGAGTCGCTTTTTACAGTATTAAAATTAAAAAGTACGGCAAAATAATTTGAGGATATTTCGATCGATTCAATATTAGGAATTCTATTCGTCGGATCTTTCCAATCCTGTATTGCAAAGATTCGATCTACATGCACTGAAATGTTAAATACTTATTTTAGAAGCAATTTGTATATTTTTTATTAAAGGATAGTTTTTTTTGTCAAACACCGTTTAAGGAAGCTACCGCTTCTGAAGAGGGTGAACCTGAAAATGTTTTTTTTCAAAAAACGATATGATGATATTAAATTATGAAATTTTGATTATGTACTGAACTTTCTGTGATTAACAATATGCTATAGAAAATATTTCAAAATTTATACCCGAAATGTGAGAATAGCTTGATCAAGGCTATAGTTCACGAGATTACGTGAACGTAATAACGTTGTAATTTCTAACTGAAAAATATGAGAACATACAAAAGGCACTCTTAAGAAATATCTACAGGAGTGACATCGATTTAAAAATTTTACCATATGTATCTATCATTAGATAGTTTGTGACAGATAATGTCAATTATTGTGAACTTTTCAAGTAGTTTTATTTAAGATTGATAATAGTATTTGTTATTAGTAGTAATGGGAATTGCATTTTAGAGCATGTTATAAAATTTTCAAATAGGCATCGATATTTCAAGAGTAGGTACTAGTTGCATAAATAAAATCAAATTTACATATGTTTCATTAAAGTGCACTTCACCCTCGATCAAGCTATTTTGACACACCACTGGTATAAATTTTGAATATTTTCTACTGTATATCATTAAGCCGGACTGACCAAAATTTCATGTCATAATTTTATGATAGGTATTTAGTAAAGAGCACTTTCAAGGCCACCCATTTCAAAGGTAGTAGCTCCCTTAGGACGTGTTTAAGAAAAAAACTGCACTAAGTTTTTCGTCATCTTTTGACTTGTTCTACATGTACTGACATTGTACTGACATTTTCATACTTCTTTTAGAATCATATAACTTATGCAGAAAGCGGGCTGTGTAAGGGACTTAAATAATTAGATCTTCATCAATCTACAGGGTGTTACGAGTTGAGGAAAATGAGGCAATAGTTTCTTCAGCCGATTTTAGAGGTGTTTTATATATTAAAAAAATACTACTGTCTCCCGTAACAAATTACAGCATTTTAAAACGAGTGTTAAAGTCAAGTTGCCATTTCTATTTCAAAACCGCTTCAAATTAAAAACTTCAATTCTTGCATGAAATATCCATGGAATCTTGATTTCCAATATCCACGTTTAAAGGGTTGTAATTCCTTAGAGAGACTAAACCATTTTTTTGCACAAAACGTCCCTCTAATATCGACTAAATAATCCAGTGTTTAATTGTCCTTAATTATTTTCGGAACACCCTGTATAAGTACCTATTAGGTACTGAGTTTTTAAAGTGTCTCTAATAATAATTCGTGGAAATTAAACAGAATTTTACAAAAGAATATTTAGAATGTATTAATCGTGAATTAATACGTTTGGCTTTTCGATAAAAAAATTACAAAATCCTCCATCTCATATTGTCATAAACAAAATACTATTTTATAAGCTTATCGTATTAAATATTTTATCTCTCCAGAAAGTGTGACTATACCGTTAAAATATCATACGTATTAAAAGAATTCTTCTTAAAGTGAGACGCAGTACAGATATAATAAAAGATTAGAATAAATTCTAAACTAAATGGACTATGCGATAATGTCACCATAACTCATACATACGGTTTTTATTTGCAAGATTCTCCTGCACCCAGCATGTCGTCCACTTTGCTCCCTTCACAAACGTTTGAAGTCGTAAAAGGGAGCAATCTCCAAATTTTAAAGTAACAGCTGTAACACGAACAAAAAATTATTCCATATAAATTCAAAAATCGCATGAGCTTTACTATGACCAACATCACTCGCACAATCATCGTTAATGTAATTAAAATTATTATATTTTTTGTATTTTAATTATATTTAATTATTTACTTGAACGGACAACAAATGTTACGTGTAACTTTTACATATTACAGTATTATTTGTATCATTAAAGGTGTAGAAGAAAATCAGAATATAGAGTAATTTTTAAGTTATAGTCCTAATTAATTTTAGCTTTATCACAATTAACAGCAATATTTGTTAAAGTTAGGTAGGTACATCCCATTTAATATGGTATATCTTTGATCAAACCTCAATTGAAATTTAAATGTTCTTCATTTGAATACCGCGAATGAGAAATAATGAAACACGTGACACGACCAATATGGCATGTGTTGGAACAGCTGGTATAATGCAGCTGCGCAGTTGTGCTCTACCAGTGAGGAGTTAAAACCAAAATGACCAATCGTCTTTTGTTACGAGTAATAAACGAAATGTCAAATTTTCTACTTTTCGATGCATGCCTGTAACTTGGTTGTTTGTAAAGTTAAGTTTGTAAAAAATAATGAATACTTTCTTCAGTCACTTTTTTAGGTAAAGTCAAGTGGCGTGCCTAATTTTTTTGTAACTATATTAATTTTTGGGTTATAACCTAGTTGTGTTTTTTTAATACAAACCATAGGTGGTCATGGGCCAGTTGAAATTATTATTTTCTTTTTCCATCATCTTTCCAATATGTGGGGTTAAATATGATTATTCGCCATTTTACTAACAGTTTATTCTATCAACTTATTTTTTTCTACGTGCATGCAAAAAACAAAACTTTATTGAACTATATTTAGTGGAAAAAGTGGTTCTTTATTGCACTAGTGCAATAAAATGTTTATTGCGTTTATCTGTCATTCTACTACAGCGTTTTGTCATCATGACAAACATAAACGATCAAATCGACGTCATATTTTCCTAGACTTAGTGTCATATAAATAAAACATTTTTTGGTTTTTACATAAACATAGAAAAAATATTGTATGCAACTCGTACAAAAAGTGTTTATTGCACTCGACGTGTTGTCCTACTCGCCATGAAGGCCTCGTTCGACAATTTCACTTACTTTTTGTACTTGTTGCATAAATAACTATTAAATATTTTTGACAATACGTTAAGTAGAAATCATGAAAGAATGAATTACTAAACAAATAATAGTATTATTAAACTGATATATTCGCAATAACCATCATTCTGAGAATGTATCCAAGACGTAACTAAATTAATATACGGAAAAGCTAAATAACATAATTTATATTGAAGAAATCGAAAGAATATAAACAAATGTAAATACAGCTACAATGATTACAATTCAAATTAAATATTCAAATTTACTACTATGATTTTGTATACATAAATTACACCGATTTACAACATGTGTATGTGCGATACAGAATTTAAACACTCCACATAGTTTTGCCTTCATTCGTCGATATTATTACTCTTTTTTTCATATAAAATGTTTTTAATATAACCCATAATAACCCCTCCCCCAAAAGAAAAAAATCGAGTAGGGACAAGTCTGGTGTTCTTACTGGGCATCTCACTGGACCTTTACATCCCATCCAATTATTGCCAAAATTATCATTCAGTAATTCATTTAGCGGCACGATATCCATAAACCTTTCGATAATGGAATTTAAATTTTCATCATAAATTTCATATGCTAAAATACTGTTATTATATATTGCACACCATTCGCTGAAACCAAATCTTCCCTGCGACTGAATTTCAACGCTTTGATGAGGATTAACATTAGACCAATAATGATCCTTGTGTCTATTGAAAATTCCTGCACTAGAAATATATGACTCGTCTGTCTAAATATTTTTTTGTAAACTAGTAAATGTTGTTATACTTTATGAACATACCATTTGCAAAAATTCAGTCGGCATAGGAAATCGTTAGTTTGCAGATGGTTCTGTTTCCTTATTGTGTAAGGTCTGGATTTAGTTGTTTTTTTTTTTTTCAAAATGTTTAAAGCTCTACGTCTCAACATAACGGATTCGTCTTCAATTTGCCGACTTGAGATAGCAGGATTTGCAGTTACCACTGCTATAACATTTATAGATGTTGCTATAGCAGCATTTTCAATATCATAATTTTTCGGTATCGGTTTGTTAAATTCTATTTTAAAAATATTTGTTTGAAGCATAAGTACAGTAAAGTTGGGTATGTAGTATGATACGCAGTATTAGTAACATAAATTTTAACTACTGGTCTTACTATAAACGATTAAAAATTAATTTCCGCAAGTTAAATACATACCACCATAAAGTATTTAGGAAGATATTACGTGGTATTACCATGTTCAATGTTCAAAAATTATACATAAACGTGCACGCAAGCTTACCTGTTTGTTAAAAAATTAACTATTTAATCAGTAATCCTCATTTCACAAGTTAAATGCCATTGTACACTATTAGAAAGAGACAGAAGACACAATTTCCTTAAGTTATTTTATGAAGAATAACGAAAAACTATGATTTTCACACAGCATATTAAATTTAATTTTCGCCACATAACCTTAAATGAATCAGTATTAACCATTTCGAACCATAAAGTGACTTCGCACTTTAATCAGTGAAACAAATTTTAAAAATAGAGGTACACACAATATTAAATAACAAAATAGCAGCTTGACGTATGCGTTTAATATCAAGAAATGCAGAGACATTTGTGTAACACTGGCAACACTGTGAATCACACGTTCAATCTGCAGTGCTTTGACTCATTAATGTATGAAAGTCAGCGGTCCTCAATAAGTTTTCTACAGAAAAATTACAAAATTTATTTGAAATTTCACTTTTTTATTTCTGATTTTTTTTGTAAAAAAACTATTAATTATGTGTTCTACGCAGTGAACTATACTGCTGGTTAAAATATTTGTACTTATTTAAGGTTCACCCTGTATTAATGAAAATAAAAAAGAATAACGATTTCAACTGGCCTATGGCCACCAATGGTTTGTATAAAAAAAACACTATTTGGGGGGTAATTCTCCTCATATAGCAAGCCGATAAAAATATCGAAATTTGCCCACCCTATACATCAATTTACATTTACAATTTAAATGAATTTTGTTTACATATTTCGCCTCTTTGCATCTTGATAATTTTAGTTTTAATATGATTTTAACCATTTCCGTCAAGTAAGGACATTTGTAGTAAAAGTAAGGACGGAAGAAGCCAGAGGCTGAAGTAAGGACAGGTGGCAAGCCTACTAATACAGTGAATTTTAGTAATTCCAACCTTTGGGAAGGATCATTTACCGATATTTAAACAGAAGTAGTTGTTTAAAAAACATGAGAGGTTTCACGGGTTCGGATGGAAAATGCTCGTCGAAGACGCAAATGGCACGAAAAATCACCATCGATCGGTACCGCAAAAAAATTTGTTTTACGATTCACCATTTAATCACGGAGTTGCCGGATTTACATACGAGAGCGGGCCTCCGAGTATTTGCCGCTATTTGGACGATTGCGTCGCCGTTTGTGGCGGGGCATGAGTAAGTGCCTTTTTCCATTTTTGATATTGAAATGGCGGTGCCCGCCTCCACCCGGACTAGGAATCCGGCGTGTCCGTATTATGATAATTCCGGACGCATTGCGTGCGGATTCGTACGCGTAAATGTAGATGTGACTTTCAATTTAGCCGGCGGTGCGGGATTATGCTGGCGTCGTCAATCCGGGCGCCGCGAAGCGCCGCGGCGTTTCTCCGGCTCTTCTTGAACGGAGTCCGGGACGTGCCTTGGTTCGGAAACGGGCTCGTTTCATGGCCGATTATCAAACAACGTACTCGCACGCTGCATTTAACGCATCCGCGGGTATCGGCGATCGGCCTTGTAAGGATGAGGTAGATGTTCTACCGGATTTTGAAAATCGCTGCCATACTACGGGGCGAGTCTAAAGTAAAGCTATTTAATTCGTAGAGTTTTGAAAACCAACCCTTAACTGGTAACGTGACAGTCTGTGAGACTGTCACATAGAAGCAGAATATATATATATATATATATATATATATATATATATATATATATATATATATAAATGGTATGTAGGTAGGTACATATGCACCGAAAAAAATTGTTTCATGGAAATAAATCATTTGTTTGTGTAGGACGACCAAACAAATATTTATTTCTTTATACTATATTTTTTTTTGGAAAAAGCAAAAGTACAGTTATTTTGTGTAAAGAAAGTATTTGTTTCCATTAAAAAACATACAATATTTGTATATTTCAAAGATTTTTTTTCCAATTGAACATCAGCTTATACGCCACAGGTGAGTGCTGAGTTAACTGACGACTAAACCTGGCTGTTCATGTGTCAAACCCGACATACGTGAGTACGCGAAATATAGCATAACTACATCTAGTGGGCACCTTATTGACAATTGTCTGTCAAACCCGACATATCTGACTACGCGAAATATAACATAGTTTGTATGAATCAATTCGAATTTTTCAATCAAAAATAAAAATTGGCAAGGTAATTTTTAGCAGATCAAAATAATAAAAAAACCTGTGTATTTGACTTATAATAAATAAAATAATAATATATGTAATATAATCTAGCTCCGCAAGCTTAGAAGGTCCGTGGCTTGATTCACTATCCTTGTTCATTTCGTTCTATCTCTTGCTTTTTCTTTCTATCTTACAATTTATAGTTGTTGTAGGTCTTTCTCTAATTCTGTTTTCCATCTTGCTTTCGGTCGCCATCTCCTCTCATTATCCTCAATTGTTCGTGTGATTACAAAAAACTATACATAATGTTTTCATTCGTATACAGCTCCGTAAAAATGTATTCTTCGAGATAATCCAACAAATATTTTTTCTTTTTAAATATCTATATCTATAGTTTAAGTTGAGCATAATATTGAATTTGAACGGTACTAAATCAGATTTAATTTTCATATTTATTGTTTTTTATCCCCAGAAACATTTTCTCACAAACTGTTGAATATAAAAAAATTAAAAAAAGATGTTCCCCATGTTCCTATGTTCCTGGTTTGTTGTAAGGGCTGAAATAAACCACCCCTTCAAATTTCTTAAATTAAAATTTTTTTTTGGACTTCACTTTATCTTTATTTATCGCGTTTTACCGACTCTTTTTTATCATTCTTTTTGATTGCTGCCGACACTATCACAAAAGTAGACGACTAGTCAACTAGAGCAATAGATGTGTCGATACATATCGTAGACGCTTGATACATATATCTCTGACAGAAATGTTCGCGCTGTTTGGATTAAATGCGATTTCTGTCCGACAGAAAATGGAAAATCGTTCAGTATGGATTTGAGAGTCGGCTTAGTTTGAAAGGCTTATTTGTAAAATAGTCATATAGTTAAGGTTTGCTGTGATATAAATTAATGTATTCATCAAAATCGCCTTTTATTCATTATTTTTTATCACTCTATATTAATAATTTGCTGCCGACACTACCACAAAAGTAGACGATTAGTCAGCTACAGTAATTTATGTCAGGCGATTCCGAATAGGTGTTTACATCTAATCGTATAGATGTGTCGATACATATCGCGGACGCTTGAAGCATATCTCTCTGACAGAAATTCTGCACTGTTTACATTAGGTACAATTCCCATCCGACATAAATATCGAGCAATTAATGTCAGATGTAAACGTACCCTTATAAAGTGTTTCTATACTTCAGTTAGTAGCAATTTTTACATAATAAGGAGCAAGCGTTGGGGACGCTGTAAACCTCAGCGCTAACAGCTACGTTCGCTGTGATGTGATTTGATGATGTTACAGGATCTGTCCACACGGTCATGTTGAAGTTACAAGACGAGGTTCGCAGCGATGTTATGTTACAAGTGTGTACGTGGCTTTAGACCTTACTATCGGCATGTGGCAAATTCCTGCTGCAACATAAAGTAACATATACAAGCCGTAAGAGGTTTTGTTTGTGCTTCATTTACCGCACAGCTACGTGATATATTAAGTTCTAAGCGATTTTTTATTGCGTTTTAAAATGCATTCTGCAACGAGATTTCTTTGAAGGCTCTGCCAAGATTAGTTTAACGTCGTAAAAATGTTGCTAATTTTATTTAAACATACCACTTAATTTTATTATTTCCACTGTAATTACCTTGCGCGAATTGCACGCACTTTGTTCTCGGTAAGCCGGGTGGATTTTTCGAATTTCCTTGGCTTTATGTGCGGCAAATTTCCTGCCTGGCGGCTGGCCAGGCCGTGAAATTGGGTTTTCCATTAATCTAAAAATTCTAATATTTACTAAACTAAATATTATTATTTATTTTATTCGTGCTGAATGGGACTATTGACAAGAAAATTGACACCTACTCATAACAATATCGACGGCGCACATATATTCTTTCAAATCCTGAAAAACATAAACTGCTAAGTTAAAAATACACCCACTGCATTTTATTTATTATGTAAAGGAATGAAATGTCGTTTCTTTATCCTGTTGTGGTTTTTCCGTAAACAGAGCTGATGAAAATATTTTTTCCTGAAATACTGTAAGTGTGAGTCTAACATAATTTTGCTTGTGGTGTTTTTTAGGTACAGAAATCTCGCAAAATAAAACACATAGAGCAAAAGTAATATAACAAAAAAATTATTGATGTTTTGTTTGTCCACTTTTACTATTTAAATCCTCCTCAAACAATATAATCACTTTTAAAAAGGGTTCGTAAGACACCCATTATTTTGCTACGTTAACAATTATTTTCACATATTTATAAACAAAAGTAAACAATTTCATATTCAGATCTAAGTTTATGTTATAACAATATTTATATCTGTACCTAAAAATCTGTTGATTAGACCGCTTTCTATCATTATACAGGGATAGATAGCTGGAGATACTAAACACCAAAATATTATGTTTGAGTGCCTCACGCCTTATACGAATGTCGCTGGTTTAAGAAATACAGGGTGTTCGAAGTTTAAATGTTATTCTGAAATTTTTCAATAATTGAGAAAGTTTTGATAGCATGACTTTGAAAATTGGTTGAAGCTTATTTTGACGTTGCTCCTAGAGGGCGCTAGTTTCACAGTATTATTTAGGTAAATTAAAACATATTTTTTATCTGTTCAGCTATGCTTAAAGAAAGTTAAAAATCTAAAAGAACATTCAATTCTACATAAAAAATGTACTCTTGTTTAGGTCGCCTAAGTTTATCGGGTCCTGAGTTATTTGCATTTAAAACTTTGAATGTATTTTGTGGTGATTTTCTTTCAGGCCCTGATATTGTTATTTCTTTTCTTAATAGGCTTGCGTCAAGTTTTCATGTCAAAAAATATTTTGCATATTTTGCACGCCTATGATTTATTATTCGTGCAATTATTGAGAAATTTCAAAATAAAATTTAAACGTTGAACACCCTGTATTTCTTAAACCAGCGACATTCTTATAAGGCATGATGAACCCAAACATAATATTTTGGTGTCTAGTAACTTACTGTTGACCCATTCTTTCTGTCTCACCCTGTATATTCGTTTTACTACGCAGGTAGCATGAGATAAAAATCCTGTTATTTGGTAAACTCTGTATTATTCAGTTCTTAAATGTCTAAAATTACTTGTATTTATAGAAAACAGTATTACAAGACGTCTCCCTTATAAAATCTACAGGCCTTCAAATAAATTTGTTTTATTAGTTATTTTTCTATAGCTGTAATGTAATATATCAACGAAATTTGATATATCTACGGAGGTTTTTAGAATAGTTAGAATGCCAGAATATAAATGTATTTCTTTAAATATCTATAAAAAAAATGCAAGATTGTTTGAGTAAAACTCTTAAATTGATAAAGGCAATCAGCCTTATTTTTGACTAAAATTCCTCTGCATTGGAATATAAGACTGCATTTTAAATACATTTTAGCTTTGAGTTTGGGTGCAAAAAAATATATGCAAGTGAATAATAATAACAATAATGTGAAAAATTGTTGAAGTATTATTTCAGATTTTATTATTTTATTGAAATACTCGCTCAAGAGTTTATTGCTGTCCAAGGAAAGTGTCCTTGAATAAAAACTTTTGGATGCCCTGAATAATAAAAGAAAGGACACATAAGTAACTAGAAAGTTAGTACATAAATGATTAAGACACAAGCACTTTATACCTAATATCTAAAATTCTTCTACTTTTAATGATAATCTCCTAAATCATTATCATTCATTTAGTACTAATAACGCACCCTTAAATAAGTACTTACATAATTTTTGATATTTGCTATACAAATGTAAATACAACATCTAGCTTTCTAACAGAGATACATCTCGAAGATTATTTTTATAAGCGTAATTGTAACACTTTTATGACAAAAATGTATACATTTCTACTCTTTCTTAGATTTTGCAATAATAATAATAGCAAACCGCATCTTCGATTATAGTCATAATTATCTATCATAGTTTGTTCATATTCTAGTATTGAATATACATATATATTTTTTACAAAATGAAGTCCATTAGTATTTAATCTATTATGCTAGAAAGAGTACTTATTTTTGGTACAAACCACAACTGTGTTCATTTCCAAATTTTATATGCATTCCATCAATTTATTTTTAGACTTTTGTTTATTTTCACGGTCATGTGTCTGCTAACTTAACGTAAGGTCAAGTTTTATGACAACTGACTGATCTGTAACAAATTTTGAGGGGATTTCCTTTAAGTTGTTGACATACACTGAGAAAAAGTGAAAGAATAGTGAACGCTTATACAGTTGAAGCTCCAACACAATTTGTAGTATTATTTCACATACTATTATGCTTACAATTTTGTAGTAATATTCTCCAAATACTATTTTACTATTACAGAAATGTTACCAAATACTACATATATTGTTGTACCATTTACTAAAAGTTTTGTGAATTTATTACCAGCAATTTTGTCCCACTTCAAGTCAAGGTTCAAGTTTTATCCCCAAGTCTCCCTACAAGGTTTTATAAAAAAAATTTCTAAAAACATTTATAATAATTTCCTGTTGAAAATTTTCACCCGATCAATAAGTACTATCAGCTGAATGACCTGTAGCAAACAGCCAAACTTATTCATCTGTGATACATCCGACATAATATACTGTATTCGTTCATTCGAGTTAGGCACTCATCGGTATGACATAGGGTCACTAGGGTCAGGCATAAAATCTCTCGATGAATCTCTAGCTGTTCGTGTCTGTCACATTCAACAGAGGTGAACCTGAATACACGTGACATAGCACGTATAGCTCTGGATGGCTGTCTTATCTTTGTAATATCCAGCGGAAGATCAAAAATACGTGAGATGTGTCTACATCTACCTACTAGTATAATTTGGAGTAAATAATAGAACAATTGTTTCTCTGCATTTTGGTATTGCTGACTAGAAGTCTTATATGATCACAATCTATAAATATTGTTATTTAATAATAATAATAATTCATTTATTTGCTCAATAGAAAACTTCCACTTACAGAACAAAAAAGTTGTGCTAAATGAAAACAAAAAATCAATAGGTAGTAACAACAACAACAACACGTTTAAAATGTTACATATTAGCAAATAGGTACTTGAATATGAAATTATTACAAAAAAAACAAAAAGAAATGGTTATTATAAAGCAAAAACAAATTACGATTGAGAGAGAATGCAAAATATAAATTATAATTGAAATCTGTTCGATATAATTGATTTTAATGAGTGAATACCACTGTGGTTAATGTCACATTCACCAGATATCATATTAAAATTAAGTGACATAGTATGCACTGGTGATTTTTTTAGGTGGCCAGTGTTGGCAAATAACACGTGTCAGGCTGCCTAAAACCAAAAATTGATATTCTCATATTAAAACGTTCTAAAAGTAAAGAGGAATCAATGTTGTTATTAAATAGTTTAAATAAGAATACAATACTACACATATTATAGTAACCCATCATCGTAACCCTGTCCAGGATATACACCAGTAATTTTAAAAGAAAGATATTTTAAAAATATGCACTGAATTGATTTCAAACTAGAATATTGATTCTCATAAATAGGATACCAAATCAACGGCCCATACTCCAACTTAGTACGCACCAATGAAAAATACAATGTTTTTAACGCTGCCTCATTTATAAAACACTTACAATTTCTAATCACAGTCAAAGAATATAATGTACTAAGTCTTTAGTTCCAATACCCTTTTCCAGGATAACATTATTCAGCGCATAATCAAACATAATGGGACTTTTTTTTCTTGAGAAACTAATTGCCTTACACTTATTAATATTTAATTTAAGTGAAAATAACCTGCACCAATTTATAGTTGCATCTATATGAGACTGCAAGTACAAACAATCCGCAATATTATTTATATTACAATAAATTCTGAGGTCATCTACGTAAAGAAGTTTATGGTGGTCAACATAATTCATAAATCCAGCAATAAATAACAAAAACAAAAAGGGCCCAAGATTTGATCTCTGCGGAACATACAGCTAAGAAATGCCGAGACCTAAACCCATTGTATACAACATAGTAAAATCGATCTATCGATCGATCGATAAGTTCTGAAAAATTGTACTAAAGAAATGGATTATCCAAATTCCTTCAGTTTCATTAACAATATATTATGACTTATAGTATCAAAAGTCCTGAAGAAATCTATGTATACTACATGAATCTGACATCTGGAATCAAGTGCCTCACATATTAGCCAAATTAGTTATTGATGATTGGTTGTCTAGGAATTCGTGTTGGTATAGAGTAAGTTTTTTACTGACTAATATATGCAGCTTTATAGAAAGATCTCCAATATCTTTCAAGATTTTGCACCTGCATTTTAAATTTTACAATATGACGTTAATTACAAAATTTAGTAAAAACTCAATTACTATACTACTTTTGCATTTACCACAACAACGAATTTATATGGGGTTACAAAATTGTAAGTACAAATTTATAGACACTGTTTTAGTAATTTCTTTCAGTGTACAAGTATGTGTCTGATCATTTTTATTTTTAAAAACATCTCTAAAGATCCTTTACTTTTTCTTCAACTGGTTAATTATGAAGCACTTCATCTTTTTATTTCAAAACAATTTTAACAGTAATCTAATATAAATACTCGTAAAATAACGACTTACTAAATCAATGTAAACATACTGAACTTTCCAATAAGATAAGATTTTAAAGCCATTTAAAAATTAATTATTTGTCGTAGGCAGATCGTGTTCAGTTTGACTTCTGCTGAAACTTTGGCAGGAAAGTTCACATATTAAGAAATTACTGCCTTAAACAAGGTATAAGGGTACGTGTAATTGCCACCCCTAAATTAACTACCGTAGTCTAAAGTCTAAGCTAACGATCATAGAGCTTAAGTTAATAAACTGAAAATTCATTGGCATAATTAATGCGATATTAGAGCTGTTGAGGTGGTGTGAGAAATAATTACTAACGAAAAGCTTCCAAGATGGTAATGATAATATACTAAAACGGTTTAAGGTGCGATATTATACAAAATTTAAGATAGTAATATAAACGTTTAGAGCACAACTTCACTGCGAAGTTTGCCCTCCTAATTTACTAGTAATTCGGCCGCAATAAGTTCATTAAATTACTGGGGCAAATTTGCCATCCCGAAAGATGGAGATTTCAGTAATTTATTTGCAAATGTTTAGTTTACGTTTTCCTGTACATAAAATAAAATCAAGTCTAGATTAACGGCTACCTATGGTACGGTATCTATTTTGCTTAAGTGGTAAGTGAAGCATAACTTTATTATGGCAAAGATACGTCGCTGATGGAAGAACGTAGTTACTTGTTTCATTATTTCTTAAGAATAATTATAGTTATCTATTGTATAAATGGTTTAAGTAGCATTTAGCAATGTTTAATATTCTTAAGTTTAACGTTTTATCCATAATGACACGTGGTAGGTTTTGTTATACCTACTGGTTGCTATGGTACGTTGCTTATTATAAATTATTTAATAAAAAACTTGGTAAAAATGTAAGAAAGCAATTATGTCCTGTAGTTGTCTTCAAAGAAGCTCAAGAAGCAATTTTTCATTTATTGCTAGCGAAATCCAGGAAACATTACGAAAAACTGTTCGCCCAATTTAACGAATGGAGGAAAAATCGGAGAGTAATAACAATAAATGAGGGAGTCATGTTATCATATTTTTTAAATTTTAAGAAAAAATATGCAATTTCATCTACGTGGTCAAAGTATTCGATGTTGAAGGTCTACAAAAATATAGATATTGGAAAATAAAACAAGCTTACTACTTATTTGAAGACTGAATCGAAAAGATACAAAACAAAAAAGGTGCAGCATTAAAAAGAGCACATATTAAAGAATTTTTGCCTGAGTCTTCCGATGAAGAATATTTAATGATTAAGGTAATATCTCTTTACCTTTTATACATTGTTAGGTATAAAGTTAACTTTGAATTATAATAGGTTGGAATAATAATGAGGGTTTCTGCTTTCTGGTGCCTGTCGATGCTGCGAACTGACAAATTTGAAAATTACTGACGTACAGGACGTTGACATTTAAATACTTGTTTCAATACCTGACACCAATACGGGCATTTCAAGAAAATTTACAACTATAGAAGGATTTTGCGTGAATGCTGTTGAAATTCGCTTAACACAAGACAGATTCATTTTAAGATATATCAATCAAAAATGTACTTCATAGCCTGTTGAAGGTATCTTCAATAGTTTCTTCATTCCTGAATATTGCAAATCCAGAAAAATATAATATTATTATATTGTATGAGGCGTTCAACGACTTTATTGGTCAATAAAGGTGCTGATCTTATAACCATTAAACGACATGGCATATGGAAGAGCTCCTCTGTAGCAGAAAGTTATGCTGAGGAGTCCATATCTAACAAACTTGATATTGCAAGGAAAATCCAAAGAAGATCTAGCTGTTCCTTGAATAGGTCTTTTATCTTGTCTTTCAAAACAAGACAAAGGTTTTTTAAAGTTTTGTTCTTGGTCAATCTTGCAAGACTCTTATATGATTCTTGTCAAACTTTTGCATACAAATGAGAAACATAGAACTTTATTATGAATTTGGTAACAGTGGTGGTTATTCTCGATCTCGGAGCTCATACGTAACTCTATTTGGCGATCATGGACAGTGGTCGTTGGTAGATGTTATAAGGTATAGAAACAGTCAGAAAATCGCAAAATACTAAATTATTATTTCATAACATTTGTTTAAAAAGTTGGCTACAGTCAACACTGCCCAGTGGATGCACGAAAAAGAGTTTAAATGCAATAAAAAACCGGATTGTACCCATTTAAAATTACACCTTATACATTTGCTTTGAACTGTCGTATACACTTAGACTTGAGATAAACAAATATAAAGAAACAGTCAGAAACAGTCTACTATAGATTTCATGATCCCCCGATGGAAATTTGACTTTTAACTACCTTAGTTTTATAATAGTATGGGATACATCATTATTCTTTGAACAGCCAACTAATATCAGTTATGAACATTGTATTTCAGAGCAGGCCGTGTTTCTCTGGGGAAGATCTCAGTTGAGACAAAGTCGTATGAAGGATTCATCCCTCGCATAATTCGATGAAACTGATTCAAACTAAATTTAGACATAACCAGCGCCTACAAAAACACTTTCCAGAGTAAAACCAAGAGACCTTCAAATAACTGAAACAACATAACCAAGTGTAAGTTGAGTTTGAGTTTGAAACGGTGCCCGGTCCGACGCGATGGCATCGAACTACACTCGTAACAGTCGAAAATAAAGTCATCGGAGCACTACAAACTAAAGCAATGCGTAATCAAAAACCAGAGGAACGATCAATTATTCGATTATTACTATTTCAATGGCACTCAATTCAATGGCCGTGCTACATAATAACGTTCATAAAATTTTACGTTCTCAACTCAAATCAATATACATCCAATGACAACCATTAAAACGTGAATACCGCCGCTGTTAATACGCGAGGAGCAACAAAGTCCCTCTCCTAGTTTCGATGTTTAAGTTCCCCTTTCGCATCCGACGCGGAAAACAAAAGCAATTTTTTACTGCCGGATCGTAGTGTAACCATCAACGCATTAAGATGTGGTACAAAATGATTCCTGAGAGTATTGTTCCGAGTAAACAACCATTACGTCCTTAACGATATTGCTTAGATTATCAGTGCAGTTGACTTACAACGGGGTAACTAAAATAATAAACACCAACTGCAGTTTGTCATGACACAGGGCGTTTTATAGTGTCAAGTTTCTACTATACTACTGTTGTAGCTAAATGGAATTGGAAATGCTCAAATACATACAGTGTGTAAGTACATAAAGTAAGGAATAAATTCATTATATAGAGAAGGAAAAGTTTTTCGTAAAAATCCTCGGATACGTCACTCTTTGTTTTAAGATGTGACCTTTTGACGTTTTAGTTGCGTTGGTGACTTTATTACTGTTCCAGGTATGACATATGACATTTTTTCCAATGTTCAAACCGAAGTCCTTCCTAGCTTTGTAAAAGTCTCCTTATTATCGCAAAAAATACATTTTACTTTTTTTGATACCTTACTGGGAGCTGTTTTATGGACGTATATCGCGATTTTAAAATTCACATTTCATGGATTCACTTCTTAAAAATAAATAATAAAATTAGTCAGAGAATCAAAATCCTTATGATGATTGGATACGGTGGCAGAGTACGAACGCATTAGAAGCAGTTGGACTGTGTAATACCAAATACCCGGATAGGTTCATAACTCAATCAGCAGTAAGCAAAGTTGAGAGGAAGCTTCTAAACTGGTACTGTTGAGGATCGTTCTAAAGTTGGTCATCCTACTATCAATGAGGAGACTAAATTGAACGTTCTGTTAGCTATGGAAGAAAATCCACACAACAGCTTTGGAAGAGTTAGCCAAAATTCAGATATCCCAGTTACAACTGCACATAAAATTGTAAAAGTGGGATCCCCATAAGATAGTTCTGGTCCAAGAACATTCCAAGGACGATCTAGATCGATGATACAGTTCTGCCAACCGTTAATGGATATGTATAATGTTCACCCTTTCTCCGATGAAGCTGCCTTTACACTGACAGGAACAATAAATCAGCATAACTGCAGGTACTGTACTAGAAAGGATCCAAAATGAGATAACATAACACACAGTATCCTCAGAAAATAAATGTCTGTGCATCGATTGTAGAAAATAGAATTATTGACTACTATTTTGAAGAAAACTTAAATGGTTCAAGATACCTCCAATTCCTACCCTTCTAATTCCTTATGTAAATAATCCTGCTATATCAAATGAAAACTTATGGTACAACGATGCATTACGCAGCTGATGTTAGAATGTCTATCAATCAAGTCTTTCCCAACAGATGGGGATAGGTATACGTGGTTATATTGAATGGTCCAAGATCTCTGGACTATAATCCATTAGATTTTTTTCTGTAGGGCCATCTAAAGAATGTCGTATACAAAACTCGATCAGGCAATATCGAGGAATTAAAAACTAGAATTGCGAATGAATGTTGTAACAGTATTTCTCGAGAAAGTGTCAGAAGGTTCAACGAGAACTTATTGACCGTCTTGGATATTACCAGGGTCAGGAAGGACTTCAGTTTGAACTAGTTTGTTCAATTAACTGAATAAAATGAGTTATTTATAAATCATTATTAATTTATGCTGTGTGCAGAAAAGTATACTCTTTCAATGGCACTGTCAAAAATAGAGGTAGAAAAAAATGTCGGTGACGTCATATCTGGAACAGTGACGTGCGACTGCAACGTTAAAAGGTGCGCTTTTCCTTTTATTTTATTCCTTACTTAGCCTCATCTCAAGTTTCATATTCGCTGTGTCGAAAAAAAAACTGGGAAAGCAGGTAAAGTTTCAATCGTCTAAGTCAAGTAGGCGTAGGCATATTTAAGTAAAATAATGTCATTTTTGTTTGATTTTAGATCATTTTCAAGAGTTTGCACACATACTCAATTTTCTGAGAAATTTTTCGTAACAATATTTTGTCGAATCTTCCACCTATCTGTATACTGAAATTAATGAAACTGTCATGACAGATGCCTACTGTGTGAAAATATTTAAGAAATTTTACTGTTCTGAACTATACAATATTTAAAAAGTAATTATATCTAACTAATCTACGCAGAATTCTTTTAAAAAGTGTAATTCATTAAGAGTAATATTTGCTTGGTAATTTAAAATAATATAAAAAAATCGATGAATATCTGTTAAGAGTAGTTATAAAACTACCCTTATTTATAACCGATTTTGATGAAACTTACGATAGTTGAATACTCTTATGGTATGAATATTACCTACAATTTTCATCCTATTATCTTAATCAGAAAGGTTATTTTAAAAAATATCCAAATGATAAGATCCCTTTGGAGAGGAGAGGAGAAGAGAGGGAGTAATGTTGCTCCGGAGGACCAAAGTTTATAGGATTTTTTTTTACGTTTTTTGGCAGTACTTTTACCGCCTTAAGTGTTGTACTACCCGTAGTTTACATTATATACAGATTTGTAATATGATAAATAGTAGGTATTTTATTGATGCACTTTTCCCCTTAGATTATTAACAGCATTATAAATATATTTTTTTAGTGTTACAAATTATGATTTTTTGAATAAATATAATAAACTTTTACTTCTATATGCACAGCAATTTCAGAAATTACATCAGAAGGAAACGTAATATCCCTTTGAACAGAATTCCTCCTTAGGTATAAAACTACATTAGATATTACAAAGTTAAACATTTAACGTTCTTACGAGAGCTGAAATTTATTAACATCGCGTAAAATAATTCAGTTAAACAGAGCCGAAGGAGAAAAGGCAGATGATGAAATAAATTTGATATATTAATTTGCTTTGGGCTTTGTATACACACCATCCTGTCGTTAGAATACGGCAATGATAGCAACAAAAGAGTTGGGGATCCTGCAATTTCTACAAGTTATTTCTTAACGTATATCGTCTGGCTTTTGAGACTCCATTAGATGGCGTATTTACTATCCCCCGGTGACGGGGTGTGTCCCTGAATGTGCTTTATGCTGCGGACAGATTTCGCTGGCGCGAGGGGTCCCGAATGCCTACATTACGACGCGAACTATTTAATTGCGGAATGTTTTAAAAAGTCCATCCGGCACATCATTTAATTACCGGTTAACGACACCCTCGATGGCGGGTCCACCATTGTCATAACGCGTGTATATTGCCAATAAAATCATTTACCCGTTTTATTTAAACTCAAGTGCAACATTCACTCATCATAACGCTCATCTTCATTACTGCCGTCTCCACACATTCGTTTTTACGATGACGGGGCATTTGTTTTTACAATTCAGTGCGTGCCACTTCTAATTATAATTATACGTAATTTATACAATTGCCTGGAGGTCCATAACGTCGACTCACTTTAATTTTTAATTCGAATTTTATGCACGCTCTTCCCTGCTTTATTGTATATTGAAGATACTGAGCAATACACAAGAAATACAGTACGCGCCAAAAGTATGGAATAAATTCAATAAAAACGAAACAATTATTTTTTGGGAAAAATCCTCGAACAGGTCGATTTTTAATTTAAAAAATACATATTTTAGCGTAAAATGAGATTTTCAAATGTCATTTGTTTTCGAGTAATGACGTCATCGATTTTTTTAAATGGCAACACCATATTTTTTCCTTGATTCTGAAAGATCGTTTAATTCTCTATCAGACAGTACTAAAATTTTGCCCTCTTACATAGGAAAGTTTTCGAGTAAATGACGATTGAATGTTAGAAAACGTAAATTTTATCCATAAAAAAGTAACAATTCTGAGGTATGTAAAATACAATTGATTAAATTTTATACTTAAATTAAATGTTCGAATTGCCATCCACCAACTTCTTTACAATGCGCAAGTCTGTGAAGAAATTCTTCTTGCACATTCTGAATGATTTCTGGGGTAACTCCCTTTCGTCCCGAATGCGATTTTGAAGTTCTTCTAAATTACGTGGTTTATTAATGTACACTTTTGACTTCAAGTATCCCCATAAAAAATAGCCAAGAGGTGTAAGATCTGGCGATCTTGCAGGCCATTCTATCGGTCCGCGTCTGCCGATTCACCTCCCAGGAAAACAGTTGTCCAAAAAATCTCGTACCGTCTTGCTGAAACCATATATTATAGTCAGGAATGCCAGGGTCATTATCGTTTGAAAAAATTACTGCAAAGGCTGGAACAAGGTCATTTTCTAGAAACTCTAAATATCTTTGTCCTGTAAGGGTTCCTTCAAAGAAGAAAGGCCCTACTATTCTGTCGTCAACTATTCCAGCCCACACATTTAATTTGTGAGGGTGTTGGGTATGTGCTTCTGCCATCCAATGAGGATTTTCCCGACTCCAATATCTGCAAGTTTGACGATTTACTGTACCATTCAGACAAAATGTGGCCTCATCTGAAAAAAATATAAAATTTAATCAATTGTATTTTATTTTACATACCTCAGAATTGTTACTTTTTTATGGATAACATTTACTTTTTCTAACATTCAATCGTCATTTACTCGAAAACTTTCCTATGTTAGAGGGCAAAATCTTAGTACTGTCTGATAGAGAATTAAACGATCTTTCAGAATCAAGGAAAAAAATATGGTGTTGCCATTTAAAAAAAATCGATGACGTCATTACTCGCAAACAAATTACATTTGAAAATCGCATTTTACGCTAAAATATGTATTTTTTAAATTAAAAATCGATCTGTTCGAGGATTTTTCCCAAAAAATAATTGTTTCGTTTTTATTGAATTTATTCCATACTTTTGGCACATGCTATATATCGTCCCCTGCATTGTTACATCTCTATTTCAAATAAATCTTACATATCTGTAAGTAAATGAGGCATTCCCTTAAATAATTATATTTTATTAGTCATTTCAGTAGCTACTTGAATCTGAATCTGCACATTAAGGATAGAAAAATCGGATATATTTGAATTAATGGTATATTCATAACCCACACTAACCCCCAAAATCCTTAAACTGAGAAAGTTGCCTGTTGCTTACAAATTTTGATCCAATAGTATTGCAGTGTTTTTGAGATAGGATGACGTCATTGGTATTATAATTTGATTTTCATCATCCAACTCAGTGTTAGAGTTTGCAGTCGTTGTAATAATTCATGTGTGGATAGATATTACTAAACAGTATGGTTACAATTATTATACTTATTTATTGACAGTTTAGAATATTTAACAAAGATTTTCAAAAATACATTTTATTCTGCAACCTATAATTATTAAGTAGTTAAGACAAATTATATATGCTATAAAATATGAGTAAAAAATTTCGATTCGAATGCGTTTACTTTACTCATAACTTTATGACTTACTTCCGAAATGAGCATGTTATTATATCTAGGGGAGCACCATCTACGTATGAGAAGCAACATATTTTATACCTTTAAAAATATTACTAAGTTCATTAAGTGCATATGTAGCAGCATAATTTGCATTACCTATATTATACAAGTAATATATAACTAACCATATAGTTTTATCTTCTGTTAAATTACCATGCAAATACTTTTTTAGTAGCACACTTCTGCCAATTTTATTATTATCTTGTTCAAAATTTTTATGACATAAAATATTTCAAAAAGTTAATCTAATGTAATAGCTATACAGTGTGTCTGGGAAAATGTGGAAAATTTCTCGAGTGCTGATAGAACATGAAGAAATAAGATAACAAGTTCCTATAATTTTTTTCCTGCAGGCCCTCCCTACGGCGTTAGGTGTCCCTGAAGGACGCCGCTGGAAATCGATTTTTCTTTAATAACTTTTAAAGTACTGAATATAATTTGATAAAAATTTGATGTGATGAACACTAGTAAGGACCTCTTAAAATAGTGCCCTTGAAACATATTTAGCTTTTTTTAGTTTACCAGGACGGGCTAAGCTTTACAACTTAATGCTTACATTTTTAACACCCTGTATAAAGACTTAAAAATAATAAATCTGGGTAGGTTGGACCTTAGACTAAAAAAGGTACTCTTGTTTACGAGAAAAGTTTAACATATGTTTGCATGTTGAACCCTCTTATGAAGTTTTTCAATATTTTCGTTGGTGCCTCCTGGGACAGCACTGCGTTTTTTTTAATTTTGTATTTTTCGAATTAAACATCTTAACATTAAACTTTCCTGTTGTTTAAATGACTTTCGCACATTGTTGTTGAGAAAAAAAAATAGAAATCATGGCCCTTTTTATTAAAAACAAAACATGAATTCGTTTATTATTATTTTTCTTGTAAACCGATCATTTTAGCGACAATAAATAAGAATAATTTGTTCATGTTCCATCTGCAGGCGAGAGATTTCCCACATTTTCGCGGAGACCCTGTATACAGTACATGACAACAATTAATATCTCTAGGTTATGATTTCCTTCCATACTATGTTGGCTTGGTCAACAATTCTTAAACCAAACGTAACGGTAACAAATATCAAAACACTAAAATAATAACACGTGACATAGAGATATTTCTAAAATACAAATCAAAACCGAAAATTAATAGCAAACAATATCTGATATTTATGATACCCAACGATATCATCATTCACTCATCACTTTGTGGGCAGAAGCAGCAGTTTGTAGGCAACTTGCTTAGTTAGGGCGCCGTATTCTTAAAATAGTATCTTCTACAAATAACAATAATTTGAGATATTTTAGAACTGAATAATATAGAGCTTAGCAAATAACAGGAATGTTATCTTATGCCACCTGCGAATATTCAGATATCGAAGTAAAAATGGATATACAGGATGGGGACCCCAATAATCGAAAGGGGTGTTCAGGGAGCAAAAGTGAACAAAAAAGCCTAATAAACATGATCGAATATCAACGGTTACTGAGATAGCATTGAAAATATTTTTTCCCGAGTTAATTATCGTAATGCATTAGTAGAGAAAAGCGTTTATTCTGTAGGTATTATAAATTAGAACATTGATTAAAGATCTAATAAACCAAAATTTATTAATTAAATTTTGAAATATACCACCGTCCAACTCGATGCATGCATCAGCTCGTTTGTGCACGGTGATTTTCTCTTATGAGTGCTGCACAATTGGCAATCCGATCGAATACCGCCTCTCTTGTGTTCACTTTCGTTGCATACAAATGATTTAAATCGTCCCCAAAGGCAGTAATCAAGGTGATTCACATCTGGCGACCTTGGTGGTCAATTTTGGAAACCACCTCTACCAATCCAGAGTTGTGGAAAACGATTGCTGAAAATTACTTTCCATCGTGGCGAGCGGATTTTCATCTGACCAACGATGTTCATTGTGACAGTTATTTACTTCATCACGAGTGAATTGAGCCTCATCAGTGAACAAAATGTATTTGTAAAGTGTATGGCTTTCGCAAAAATAGTAATAAAAATATTTTCGCTGCTATCTCGGTAACAATTGATAATCCACCATATGTTTTTTAGGTTTTTTTGTTCAATTTTACCCCATGAACACCTCTTTCGAATATTGGGAGTTCCTCCGATCATCCTGTATAACGACTGAATATTTAGAATAACAAAATAATGTATATTTTACAATCGATTTTTAATTTGAGAATATAAATAGTAAAAGTGAATAAACAAAACATCAACAATCTTTGCATGCAGGTATTTTACAGAAAACTATCGAGATACAAATAAATTAAGTGATGGAGAAAAAAATGCAAGGTACGTGGGCAAACATATTTCCATCTAAACTAAACTAAATTTTACGTCATATGAAAATTTACAGAATATCTCGACGCCTGGCTTCGGCCGACAATTATTTGACGTGCTATTATCAAGGGAGGAATGAGACGCCTCGCCGAGAGAACTAAGAAAGTTTAATATAGAGGTAAATTATCAATTTCGCATTCACCTCTCGCATGCCGTGTTCATAAATATAACGTAAGTCCGTAATATGAGCCAGATGTCCGGACATTAAGCGGCCAAGTGACATTACGTCACATTCCCAGACTGCTGAAATGCTGATGATTCATGATGAAATTTCAGGTTTCATAACGCAGAGGCGTCCCTTATAATTCATACATAGATATACCTATACGTAAGCCTGTATTCATCTGAAAAATGTCTAGCAAGTGATATGAGGGCAAAATAATAATGAACTGAAATTGTTTTGATCCACTATTTCACTGAGTAGGAGTCAAATTTTATTTTTTCATTTTAGAGAAAACGTCTATTTTGTTAAATGAAACTCTGCTTTTGTTTAAGTATAGTTTAAAGTGAACCAACATATACACAACATTCCCTGTGAAGATTTATAGGAGTTGATTTCAGTCTTCAACTCCATAGTACACTGTATCAAATAACAACATAAGACAAAATTTGATATTTTGATGCTTGATTAAAGAGTAAATTGTATTTTTTTTTTGTATTTTTAATAGCTAAGTATGTTTTGTAAGAATTAAAGTATTTTCTATGACGTAGTGGCATTGTCGAACACATTTTAATCATAATTTAAACTCGAGTAGCTTTGGCAGGGATGAGTCTACTTTGATTTTTCAGTTTACATTGTTAGTAAAGTTTTTCTTTGTGTGCAATAGAAATGAAGCTATACGAAATTTAGTGAAAATAATTTTTTTATAAATAATTTGCACAATCTATCAAATATCTGATAAAAATTTGTCTGTGATTTCGCATAACTTTACGTTGGCAGTAAAATTATGTAAAATTACATAATAATTTTGTAAATGAAATAAGTACACTGTAATATTACAGCAATAAACATGGATAAAATTCCATATTATGTTACGCGATTTTACAACTAATATGCTAAATTCCTTCGTAAATTTCCGCCACTATAATTTGTATTGATTTATATATTAGGTTGAAATTGTAAAATGTATATATGTAGTTTTACTGAGAAGATAATTTAAATTTTCTTACTGGAAAACTTTTTCAATAACTAATATTATTTCACATATATGACTGAATATCAATGTGTAAAAAATTAAACAATGTGCACATGTTAAAAATGTATAATCAGTTCAAATATTTACATTTTGTTTAACCTGAATAGTGTAACAAGAAAATTTAAAAATGTATTATATTATTTTTGTAGCTATATGCAGTGTATCAACAGATGAAAAGTTTTTATTTTCAATGTCATGGAAACAAGTCTCTGCTTGTTAAAATGTACAAAAGTACAAGTTTAAGCTAGTCAATATAGTAAACAGAATATCTCACTAACGAATTAAAACATACAGTATAGATTTTGTTAATAGAATTCAATAATAAATACACTATACGAGTCACATTTTTATTTCTAAATAGTTAAGAAGTTCTTGCCAGGAGCATAAATAACTTCTATGTAAAAGATTTTTTTAGCGAAATTTGTCCATCCATCCTGTAAATGTGAATTATCCATTCTTTTCTGTAAAAGTGTATTGTTCATCCATTATCACCACATCTAAACATATATTGCAATATAGGTATTTCATTCGCATTAGAAAATATGTTGCATATTTATTGCTGAAAGTAATACATAATTGAAAAAGTAAATAGTTCGATTGTAGTACGCTAGTACTAATACACTTTTCTGAAATTTCTTAATTTCTAAAAGGTAAAAACACATATACTTGATTATTCCTTAATATACAGTTGGCGACATTGAACAAGAGTACCTTTTTTGTGACATATTAGTTTATTTTTCAGAAAATTTGATCAATTTTCCGAAAATGCAAAGGACAATTTTTTTTCAGTATAAAATCCTATGTGCTACCCCGGCTCTCCACTCCTGGGCGATGGGAATAAATTGTTTTTGCACGAAATTGTTGCATTTTAGTGTCTAAGAAACTGCACCAAGATTCATTTAAATTGCCTAACTTTTGTAGAAGTTATCGCGATGTTTCTCAAACTGTACCTTATCACCCTGTAACTTTTTTATTATGCATTTTCGGACCTATGTTCACATGAAACTTTTTGCTCAAAATGACATTTTCTATCTGTCATATTCATTTGGCACCATAGTTTAGAAACACCCGTATATTGTAAATTTAAATTATCCAGTAAATATTATGTAAAAAGAGCATAACAAAACATGGAAATTTCTACCCATATATTTTTATCACTGTACCGTTACGTTTTTACACCTCTCATTGCAGTATTTACACATTGGTGATTTATATTAATATAATCATCATCATCATCATCATTAACATCATCATAATGAAATCTACCGTTGGTAGATTAGCCAAAAATGTCAGTAATGTTTACCAATTTATTAAAAACTGAAAGGTGATGGGTGATATCTGGAATCAGATCGTGTTCAGTGCATCATACATAGAAACGTCATAATGGCATCTTCGGACAATGATTTTCTCACACTGGAGATAACACTGAAGATAATCAAGGAAAAAGATTTCTGCAGTGTTCCTTCTCAACCCTCATCATTGATTTTTTACCATATTAAAAAAATCGATGTGCATAACAGCTTGTATTTAGATTTTTGCTTCATTATAAATTCATTAGAGTCGCGACACACGCCGTTGTCCCAAATTACTATCCTAATAGTTAGCTTAGTTGATAATTAAAGCAATGACAATCCCGAATCCGAAGTGAGCCCTTGATGTGGAAGTGTACGGATGTTCGGGGACTTCAACAGCGCCGTCCTAACACGGGTAAGCACCTCCGCACACGTATCTACGATTGCACGTACCCTCTTAGCAAATATTGCAAGACCACATTAGCGCTTCAAGATTGCTAAATTAAACAAACCACTGGCTGTTCCGACTTTACTGATAAGTGCCGTAATTACGGTTATTATAAGTGCGCCAGCCTCTAGGTGCGAACTGCGCCGTTTTATGGAATGAAATGAACCGTATAAGTAGTCTATTGTACCCCTATTAGGTAGGTTAACGCGCTGTTCGGATGCCGAGATAGCGGATATGTTTTCGTATCTGGTGAGCTTTGGTCAAATTTAAAGTCGACAATAAATCGTTCGGTAGCAGCAAATTTGAAACATGCTAGAAAACTTCTTCAATAATTTCAGTGTTATAATGACAAATTAGTATATTATGTACCTACATGTATCTTAGCATTGAAAATATACAAATATATGTTTTCTTTCTGTGGTATGTCAAATATTCTCTGTGGTCGTTCTGCTTCTAGTTTTGCCAATTGTCAAAAATCGCATTTTATGAATGTCTTGATAAACAATTTCAAAATTGTGACTGACTGTTGGAAGTAACTGTATTTCATAGGCTTGCAAGGCCAGAATGACCTACACTTCAGTGCTTTTCGTATCTTGAGCAGCGACTGAATGGTTACCGTGATGTCTAAAGTTGGTTAATTCAGTATTTAGGTTGACTGGTGCAGGCGTGTTACGGATGGCTGCATCAGGTTCTAAACGTTCTGGTAAAATTAAATATTTCTGGCGTCTTGAGAGATGGTATTACAGGAAGAAGACACATACTGATATCTTCATGGAAAGAAAAACTCTAGGTCATAAAGGCCCTAGTTCACCGTGCATTAACGTTGGTTGATGAGGTTCATCGACAGGAAGCAATAAGATTCACTCCGATCTATCTTCCTAGCAAATGGATACTCTAAGAAATACATCGATAGAGCCACCTCGGCGTGAACAAACAGCATGGCCCAAGAACGAAGTGACTACAACCGCCGCTGTACCATACATCCCTAATGTGAAAGATAGAGGTGCGAAAATACTAGGCATTAAAGACGTGGCTTCATTCACATCAATGTGTAAAATAAATCAGCAACTCCGCAACCTGAAAGATCAATTGGGTCCGTTACCATCTCCGATAGTGTATTTGGCGACTGTGGCAGAGCATACTCGGTAATGTCCAAACGAACTGTAGAAACAAGTAAAAAAAGAACACGAACGACGCATACGTCGTTATACCAGCCTGAAAAATATGGCGTTGCTGAATATGTTTGGAAAGAGAAACACATAAAATCACTAGAGAACACTAGAGTGCTGGTTTGCACCAATGGGTATTACAATCTAGAACGAAGGGAGGTTTTGGAGATTCTTCAATATCCGAACAATATGAACAGGGACGAAAGATTGAAGATTAGTCATACTTGGATGCCTTTTCTTAAGAACAAACAACTGAACTATCTGTCACATGAGGGATGGTAAAGTTTCGGCCGAGGTCTAATGGCTCTATAAATGTACCCCTTTGCTACGAAGACAGATCGGAGCTATACTGTTTCTTATCGATAGTCCTAATCAACTAATGGTGGACTAGGGTCTTCATGACCGACCGTTTTTGTGCCGAATGATGACTTTCCATGGTGATATCTATTCTTCTTACCAGAATGTTTAGAACCTGTATCGACCATTCGTAACACGCCTAAACCAGTCAACCTAAACACTGAACTAACCAACCTTGACGCAACGACTAGTATAAAAGCTCGGTATAGATATCGCGGTAACCATTCAGTCGCCGCTCAAGATACGAGAAGAATTGAAGATACCATTTGTTAAGTATGACAAAACGTCTGCAGTTAAGCACCGACCGCGGCAAAACAGTTCAGAAAGTGTTCATCATTCAATTGTTGGAAGCAGGATTACATATCAATCAATATATATTAAAAGCTATTCGACTCCGAAATTGGACACTTTCGAAGGTTTTGCTTGCGAATCGCAAAACGACGAGTAGCACAACCCATAGCGTCTTTCTAGATTTCCCAAGCCGTATTTTTGTGTAAATTATTTTTTCGTTCCTTATGAGACAGTTTTCTCTTTTAAAAAAGCTCCTTGACCAAAATTGACAAATTTCTCCGCGGCAGAGACAGTATAGCCTCTGTTGACGTCAATGGTTTCAACTACCTTTAATAGGGACATCTGGGTTGTTTTCTATATTCTGAGCCACTTTGAATGGATTTTGCACAGTTTTGTAACGAAAGAGCAAAGTTTTTTCAATTTTGTTTTGTTGATAAGTTCTGAATTTTATTTTTATTTATATAATTAAACGATATGCCATATGCACCTGTATTTCATCAGCCCAATCCGAGTGTTGGAGACTCGAGAGAAAGGTCAAATTGGCGTAAGACGATTAGCGTACCTTTCTAGTATTAATCTTTATCGTGGTGTATTATAAACATGTTGATCAGCAAAATGAATTACTTATTGGGGATAAGTTTTACAAATCTGTTAGAAAGAATTCGTGTTTAACCTGGGGCATGGGTTTTGGAACATCCTGTATTTTGATATATTAAGTTTTTTTGTTATTTTTACAGTACTCAAACAAGTTTTTGAAATAAAAGCAAGTAGACCACGGGAACACTGAAATTAGTTGCCATGACCATCAGGAGACAACGCAAAATAAGAGCAAGGGACTTTAGACATGTTTTTGTAGTATACTTACTTATATGAAAGTTATTTATATTTATTTGCAATATATTCCTATCATTTCATTTTTGTTTTATTTAAAAAATAAATTTTTACTTCAATACTTATTGCATTGGAATTAAAATTAGGAGGGAATTTTTTGACGATTTTTTTTATAAAAAATGAACAAAAAATGGAACAAAAAATTGAACAAAAAAATTCGACCAACTTTTCTTAAAATTTTTGAAAATTTTTTTTGTTAAAAATCGACAAAAAATGGAACAAAAAATTTCCTTTGATCTTCGCCGGCAACAAAAAATGGGCAAAAAATGGAACAAAAAATTTCACAAAAAATTCTCCCAATTTTACCTAAAATTTTATTAAAATTTCCGATAAAATTTTTTGTTAAAAATCGACAAAAAATGGAGCAAAAAATTCCCTTTGATCTTCGCCGACAACAAAAAATAGGCAAAAAATGGAACAAAAAATTTCACAAAAAATTCTCCCAATTTTACCTAAAATTTTATTAAAATTTCCGATAAAATTTTTTGTTAAAAATCGACAAAAAATGGAGCAAAAAATTCTCTTTGATCTTCGCCGACAACAAAAAATGGGCAAAAAATGGAACAAAAAATTTCATAAAAAATTCTCCCAACTTTACCTAAAATTTTATTAAAATTTCCGATAAAATTTTTTGTTAAAAATCGACAAAAAATGGAGCAAAAAATTCCCTTTGATCTTCGCCGACAACAAAAAATAGGCAAAAAATGGAACAAAAAATTTCACAAAAAATTCTCCCAATTTTACCTAAAATTTTATTAAAATTTCCGATAAAATTTTTTGTTAAAAATCGACAAAAAATGGAGCAAAAAATTCCCTTTGATCTTCGCCGACAACAAAAAATAGGCAAAAAATGGAACAAAAAATTTCACAAAAAATTCTCCCAATTTTACCTAAAATTTTATTAAAATTTCCGATAAAATTTTTTGTTAAAAATCGACAAAAAATTGAGCAAAAAATTCCCTTTGATCTTCGCCGACCACAAAAAATGGACAAAAAATGGAACAAAAAATTTCATAAAAAATTCTCCCAATTTTACCTAAAATTTTATTAAAATTTCCGATAAAATTTTTTGTTAAAAATCGACAAAAAATGGAGCAAAAAATTCCCTTTGATCTTCGCCGACAACAAAAAATAGGCAAAAAATGGAACAAAAAATTTCACAAAAAATTCTCACAATTTTACCTAAAATTTTATTAAAATTTCCGATAAAATTTTTTGTTAAAAATCGACAAAAACTGGAGCAAAAAATTCCCTTTGATCTTCGCCGACAACAAAAAATGGGCAAAAAATGGAACAAAAAATTTCACAAAAAATTCTCCCAATTTTACCTAAAATTTTATTAAAATTTCCGATAAATTTTTTTGTTAAAAATCGACAAAAAATGGAGCAAAAAATTCCCTTTGATCCTCGCCGACGACAAAAAATGGGTAAAAAATGGAACAAAAAATTTCACAAAAAATTAGCCCAATTTTACTTAAAATTTTGTTAAAATTTCCGATAAAATTTTTTGTTAAAAATCGACAAAAAATGGAGCAAAAAATTTCCTTTGTTCTTCGCCTACAGCAAAAAATTCGCAAAAAATAGAGCAAAAAATACAATTTCACGAGTAGCGTAAAAACACGATTAAATTTTACATTTTAATTCCTTTACACAAATTTGTAGTTTGTGCGTATATGTCTGCAACTACGTTGATGTGAGCAACAACAAAAATAATATCCTAGCTCCAGATGATATAATATAACACCTAGGCGCTAGGAATATACATCTCCGAATGTTGCTCATGTAGATCAGCTTCCACCAAAGGATTTCTGAAAAAGAAAAATATAATTTTAACTATAGTTAAACTGTATACAGGGTGGCAATAACTACACGCTCTTAGTACACATTTATAAGGCAAATATTGATTGATGACTGATCCCGGTTTCCATAACAACATTGGCCAAATAAGAACAGTACTATAAAGATCATATTTTTGAGCAATTTTTTTTTATAAATCACAGCGTAGTGAAAGCGAATCAATGGAATTTTTGAAAAAACATAATATGCTTAATTTTATCGAAAAATGCCATTAAGAAAATATGCCCGAAATTTCAAATTTAGCCTATGCAAAAGTATTTAGTCTCTTCTTTCTTCTCATTAATATAAAAAATAACAAAGAATAAAGACCCTAAAATGGACCCCTGAGGTAACCCATGTAACTAGCACTGACTTAAATACGTAACCACCACACTGAAGTCAGATTTGAACAATATTAGTAATATCCGACAATCCAAAGAACTGGAGCTTTTGAATTAATATATTATGATTTAACTTATCGAACTTATTTAAAACTGGTACTTAGTACAACTTTACAATTGATGCCCTTTTTTATTTGATACCTGCTATTAAATCAAGAAATTTTAATATAAATTTAGAAATACATACCACTTTTTTGTTCTAGGTAAGCAAATAGACGTACCTACAGAGCAAGTTGTTCGTTACCCATATGGTAAGTATGTTTTTCGATGGAGAGAAATTAAATAGAAGAAAATAAACCAAATGTTATAATTATATGTTAGTTATATCTTTAACACTGTGTAGATCACTTATATAAATTAATTTCTTTAACATATTATATTTACCTATATCATATTGAAAAGAAATATTTCCGTATCATATATTATAAAATATTTAGTCTTTTTGTGACACAGTTCACTTAAAACAGGCACACATTCCTCAAAATTTAAGACTTTGTTATATTATTGAAAAATATTCCATTTCAATTGACATAACGTACCTGCAATAAGTAGGTATATAGCAGAAAATTGTATTTGGTAATGTAACTAATTTTGTAATTTTAAAGTAACACATTATTTAGCAATAAAGGAATTTGGTTTGCAACCCCTGCTTGTATTTTATTTATTTATTTTTATTTGCAAAATTCAGATGCTTCACAAATATACGAGTTATTCACAACATATTCAAAAAATTTTTTTTAATGCACTCTTACAAATACAATTCTGTAAAAAAAAGTTAAAATTGGCAGTTCGAAAATGATTTAAAAATACACTTCGGCATGACCTGGAAACTGGTCCAGTGTAAAACCTTACATTGCGCAAGGCAAAGCAATCAGTCGGCGACCGATACGGCGGCATTGTGTAATAAAAAATGAACGAATTAAAAATTGAAAGAATTTCCCAAAAAAAGAAATAAATAAAATTTTAATATCAGCAAATTCAGTTGTTTTTCCCCTATTGTTAATTAATAAAATTAATGTGGTTTTCATTAATAAAATAATTTAACATACCTGAAGTTAAACCAACTGTTCAAAATTTTATTCGACGTGTAAATACATTTAGGCCCATTTTACCTAGTTTCTACAAACTAACACAAATGTTTTTCATTTTTTAAATATCCCCACAAAAAGAAGTCTAAAGGATTTAAGTCGGGAGATCGTGACGGCCCTGGTATCGGTCCTCCTCGTCCAATACATTGTACCCCTTGAGCTTCATTAAGGTACTCTCCCAACATTTTGTCGAAAATGAGGGGGAATACCATCGTGCAAGAACTACATTCGGAGTCGAACAGCTAAGGGTACATCTTCCAGAAGACCAGGCAGATCATTTCAAAGGAACTTGAGATACTGATCTCTATCCATTCCATTTGGTAATACGAATGGTCCAATCAAGCGATCATTGACAATTCTTGCCTAAACATTTAAGGAAAAGCGTTGTTGAAAATGATTCCGTTGAACCGTTTGTGGATTTTCGAAATCCCAAATATGAATATTATGTATGTTATACATCTCATTCCGTGTAAAAATAGCTTCATCTACACCTCGGCTGTAATCATTTGCAAAATCTAATTCGTAAGGGATAATCCCTTGGCATCAATGCTTATACACGCTGCACATGGTACAGATAATTAAGCCTCGTGTATGATACGCCACACTGTTGATTGGGACATTCCTAGTACTTACGCCCGCGTTGCACTACCGCGGTAAAAGTAGCTCAATTTGGGACATGTCTACCGGGAGATCGTCCTGTGTACAGACGAGAAACTGCTAAAGCATTATGTCTTACTTTACTATAAATTACGAGTTTCCATGCACGTAAGCCATTTTTGAGACTTGAAAACCGCGGATATAATGCATTCCGATGACGCTAGAGACTACAGTAGCCCAGCGATGTAAAGGTTTGAAAATACCACAACTGCAATAATTTTTTTCTCGGAAACTATAAGAATTTTACAATTTCTTTTACCATATCGACATTGACTCCATTTTTCAGCTATTTCAATTTTTTTTTTTTTTGATATGTTATGAATCACCCTGTTTATGGTCATAGAAGCCAATTAACGTAATATTTTCGTTATAATTTATAATTGATTTTACAATTAATTATCTACTTTTTTATGTTATACTAAATTTGGATAAGTTTAACTGGCGAGGGTAAATTTTTACTGACCAAAATCGACCTGCAATTAAAATAGAAACAAAAAAGTCGGGAGATTAATTATTACGAAGCAAGGCCGACGTATTTTCGGCTTAAAGCATCTTCCCCGTGTATGTAACTGACGAGGTGGACAATCCCTCTCATTCCAGGACGTAAGCCGACCTGTGTGATGGATTACAGCATCGATTAGACCTGATTGCCGTAGAGAATCCCTGTTTGTTGATCTCTCTAACCCTCGACTCCCATTACCTTCCTATGTACACAGACTGACAGTGTTCAGGCGGTTGTTTTGCCACCAAAAAAGGGCAAGAAGGGCCGTGACATAACGCGAAATTAATTTTACTGTATAAATTTCGCCGTTAATTATTCTTGCGTAATTAAATTTCTTAAATTAACAACGGGGAGATAGTAGTCGCGAGGTGAACGTAGTATTCGAAGCGTGGGTAACCTCCGGCTGTTATATTAGAATTTTACTCCGGATCTCTCGTTTAAGATCAAATAATAGAGATATTTTCATCGATATTTTAATATTAAGCCGTCTGGAATTTTATATACCCTTCAATAAATAAGATACCTTTATTCACTCATGTATGCTTTATTGAACTTTCCATCATAATTAAACTTTGAATACGAGACATTCCTCGCTGTTTTTCTTGCCCCGTTATTAATATCTAATACGTCTACGTATCAGTCTCCGTTTCACTCTCTAGTTATTCTAAATATTCTCTCTATTATTTGCAGTAAATTTATCTCTATTCTGACGAAGTATACTATACAATTTTTTCACGTATCAAGTTTGCAATGAAGAATTTATTTATTTATTACTTCCAAACAGGCTTTAATGCCTAATTACAAGAAATAACAAAAAACAAAGCAAAATGTTACTTGAAGTTGTTGAGAACAGTAAATTATAGAGACGTGCTAAATTTCAAGAAGATATGCGAGGTTTGATGGAACCATTTTACAACAAAGCACAAAGATTTTATCACTAGGCGGATTTTTTAAAAATTTTGCACATCTCCATAATTTACCGTTCTGAACAACTTTTTCAAGTAACATTTTGCTGTATTTTCAGTAGAAAAGGTACTTTAACTGAAACGATAACAGTTTTCAATCGGTGCACTGAATATTTCAAATAAGATTATTTCGAAAACTGTTTCTCCTAACGACTTCAATAAGGTATACCTCTTTCAGATATAACAGGTAGGAGATTCGATTGTTTCAATAGTGAGATGGATACAGTAAGCGGCAAAAAAGTTCTGTCATTTAAAAGAAACATGATGAAGTGGCGCCCTCTACTAGTGTTAGAAACATATTTGAATTTCTCGTCCGCAAAAAACCCCGATCTACAAATTAACTCCGTTAATAATCAGTTTTGGAAAAAATGTTATAGAAAGAGGTAGCATTTATTTTCGATCTAGAATTATCCCCTGTATGTTTGGCAGATTTGAAAAATAAACCTACGCTATTTTTACCAGAAACCAGGTAAATTAATCGGAATATCGACAAAGGAGGTGCACACTGGGTTGTCTTACGAACGGAAATACAGAGAAGTTCATGCATTGTAGTATTTCTCGGATGGGTATTAGAACATGACAGATATAGAAATAAGAATCAACAATAATAGTGTTTATTAATTTGAATCCAAACAGGAGCATTGCAATTTTAAACTCCTTACATAAAGAAAACTTCGAGTGAAGCTGAAATCTGGAGGTCTATTATATTTTTTAAAATAAAGAAATCTTAGAATCTTTTTCTGCACTGTTTCTGTTTACTGTATATATATTAGGTTGTGAATGCCGTTACGAAAAATTTTTGATTTTCTTATTAGAAAACCTAATGCTTTATATGCTGAGGCAGTTATGCTTTCAATGTGCAATTTGTACGGATAAGATATTTTATTTTTTATTGCGAGTATTTCTGAATATTACAGTCTAGTTTATTGACATAACTCCATTCAAATGCCGCATTTATATCACTTTGAAGAGATATACAATCATCGGAACATTCGATACACTTGTAAAATATCAGATCATCTGCAAACATCAAAAAATTTGAATTTCATATTACATTTGTTAAATCATTTATATAAAAGAGAATAGGTCCGGTCCTAAGATAAATTCTTGAGGAACACCTAAGTATGATCTATACTCATCAGAAAAGTCACAGTACTTCACAATAAACTTGCGTTCTTCAAGATATGTTATTATTAATGCAATCACAGAATCCGCAACCACATACACAAAGTTTATTTAATACGTCATGGTCAACCTTATCAAAGGCTTTTTATATATTTTTAGGTATTAATAATATTGTGTGAAACTAACTACTCAGTGGACAAAAGCCCCAACCTGTGTTGAATTTCACCCACAATATCTACCCATATATTTCTTATTATTAGCTTTCGTAACATTTTTTTAATATTTTAGAAAGGTATTTTAAGTTAATATAAATCAAATCTCCTACAATTCCTATCAATCAAGTCATATGTATGTTCTCTGACACCAAACATCTAGGTATGCTAATGAACAATTCCACAGACAAAGTTGTATTCAATAATTATCTAAAAAAAATAATCTAATTTACTCACTCTATAAATATCTAACTTCAGTGTATATCGCATGTACTCCCCGCTCTAAGGCAACCAAAATTAAATTGGTAAAAGTTAGTAAATTAGTAGAAATCGAACGTTTTGAAATAAATCCGTGCTGTCTGCTAATGGTACTACTAAAATGATTCCATAGCAAAGAATACGGTATTTCAAAAATATTAACAGGTGCAGGAAGGACTGCATTAGGTCTACACTTTTCAATAGTTAATTTACCACCTGATTTATGTATTGGACTTATTATTAAAGTTTTCCACAGATTAGGAAATTTGTTAAGGTTTAAAATAAAATTATATATAAATAAAATAGGCTTTTTGTGATATTCGGGACAAGCCTTTAAAACCTACAGAGGCAGTCCATCTGAACCCGCTAACACGATAAAATATTTGTATTATAGTTATAGGTAGCAGATTGGTCAGAATATACAGACAGAAATTAATTAAATTAATTAAAATCTGTATATCTCTAGTACGGTCCTGGATGCAGCGGTTATAAGCGCTTTCACTCTGATTGGTAGAGTCTAGCTACATAAACAGATTGCCGTTGCCATATGGTAAAAGGTTATTGACGTTAGTTTTATAAAATATATTTCGATAGTGAATTATTTAAAATTCTAAAGTAGATTCTTTGTAAATAATAGATACAAAAGGCATACCACTAACGAACCCAATTCTCTAAATATTTTAAAATTTAGGGGCCATTTCTTAACCTTTGACAGTTTAATGAACCTACGCTAATAATAAAATGCCAAACATAATAATGTAAGCTCTACTGACCTAAATAAGATTCCACAAAAAGTTTAGGTTGTTTTTAATCCAAACGCCAAATGACGAGTTCTATACTCGAATTCCAAAATAGTAGAGAGTGACTAATTCACAGCACTTATCATTTTATATCAGTACGGGAAGTGGGGGTTGCAGGCAACAAAATTCCATATACGTGCCACTTGTGAAGGGTTAAAAAACACAAAATGATAAAAAATAAGTTGATGTTAAGAGAATCTAGCACTTTAATAGTTTACTTTAAAAAGTTATAGTATACTCCTCGTGTCGTATTCTCCACAATTACAGTAGAATGCAGTCCGATTGGACGTCGATTGTCCACCATCATCCACTTACACCTACCCGATGCGCAATCCGCAGATATACACTTATAATGCACTGGACTATACAAACACACTATACACTACTTACTAGTTACTTACACTAAAACAGTCATACATGAACTATACAGTACAGTAACATAAATTACTGGTCACTAACTAGCTGTCTATCATTATCATTACTAGACTGTCGTATTCATCACGAGCTGCTGTCGTCTCCAAGGGGCCTTCATTTATCCATGTTTCGTCTGTGTAATATGTTATTCGATTCAGATTTTGACCTTCTTAATAATTGTACTAAACAGTTTCTTTGTCATGTCACTATTTCAGTTACACTCATGTTTAAGTATTACACCCTAATCCCGCCGTACAAGTTTCTTATCAACGGATATTCCACACTTATTAGATTAGGGCGTTTACGATTTTGACAGCACGTTTCAGAGCTAAAATTAGTATCCATTCCTAAAAATACAAATACAGAATCACTAATAAATTAATTATAATCACAGTTAAATTAGCTAGAGATATACGCAAACTTTATCCACGCGCACACATGTGGTAGCTGTGCAGACGTCATTAAAATCTAGCATTACTGATATATGCATGCGTATTTGCTGCACATACGAGTATTAACAGAGGACTAACGTTCAAATTTGGAACCTTTTAAGATTTTTTCTTCAAAATATCAATTTTTTTTTCTTCAAAATATCAATTTTTATCCATTATAATTGCCACACCCATATAACACAAGGATAAAATTTCAAACCATACCTTCACCTAGACACAATTATTCATGGGGAAATAAAATGAGAACTATTGAAATAAACGAATCAATACGTTATATTGCCGTCTAGATGTTATGGTAGTCCAGTGACTCAAAATATTAAGGGTAAGGGAATGTCTAGTGGTGAAAGTCCTAGTACGTCACTAAATTTGAGAAGGTCGAATTCGCCTAAATGTTTTTTTATGCCTTTAGACAGACAAAAGATGTATGTTGATTAATCAAAAGAGTTTCTATAAAACTTTTAATAAAAAGAAGTTTAAAAAAAGTTATAACTCTTCGAGGATAGCACGCATAATATATTTGATGAAAATGAGGTTATGAAAAATAAACTATAAACATTAAGTCACCCATTAGTTTTTGAATAATATATAATATGATCTATGTTTATTATGACCGTTACCAATAAACTATGAACGAAAGCAGTGAATTAAATTTGAAATTATTAATTACTTTATAAGAACGCCAATAAATAACATGCAGAAAATGACAATTGGATTCCTTCCAAGCAGATCCCATTCTCAACAAATCGAGCACGTTCCGATTGAAGGAAAATCTATTTTTTCATGTTCTCGTAATCCCGTTTTAATCAGAATAAAAGTGGTGATTGTTTTGTAGGTCAGTTACTTATAAAATACGCATATTAAAGTTGTAATGATGTCCCCATCAAACTGAAATATCGCAATTGGAATGTTATTGGCTCTCTTAATAGTACTATCATTGTCGTGATTTCCTAATTTCGGCATCTTCAAGGAGCATTAAAAAAAACCCGAAGTGTTACATACTAAAACTATATATATAGTAGACAACAAACTACATTAAAAATATAAACGAATCAATTATAAATAATAAAGTAATGAAAACAATGTGTTACATTTTTAATAATCTACTATAAAATATAGGTAATATGCACAATTTCATATCACAATTATTCTTTAACAAACAAAACACATCCGGAGAAATGACAGTTAACCCAGAGCCTGAAGATGTACCATCGAAACCAGAAGATTCCGGGTCAAACCCGGAGATCTGGCATTCCTATGTTCGAAATATAAGTGCTGATATTTTATTGTATGGTAAATTGTACTAAATGAAATATATTTTACTTAACAATTTATTTTTCTCTGACCAACGATTACAGAAATATGAGAGCAACCAGGTTTTGAATATGTGACAACATTTTGCCCAGATTCGCTATAATTAACATGTCATGCAGCTGGTCATTGTCACTATAAAAAGTTATATTTTTGTTTATCTACGCACATATATATCAAGCAGGCACTATGTACAGAAAAATGAAACGTACTAGCCACAATATTAGCATCTCGTAAAGAAATTAAATACTCCCTATTACGCAATCAGAAATCTGAGAAATATAATAGACAAACATTACCTTTTAAATGTTTATTTTGCATTATCATATTATACACATTTAAAATATTTAATAATTTAGTGGTGGACCAGTTCTGAATTTCATAGAATTTTCATTTGATTAATTCTTTCTCTCAATTCTTTATAATCTTGTCAACCATCATTTATACAGAATAAAATTTTTTCTTTGCCTTGTATATTGATCCACGAAGCAGCGCTATTTGTTAACAATCATCCTGAATTTTTCATACAACATAACGACGTTCACTCCTGTAATATACGAGAAAATAATTTAATTTATTTAAACAATCGTAACCTAACAACATACCACAGGGAACCGCTTTAGGTACTTATGTGGTACAATTTTTAATAGATTACCCGTGAATATTAAAAGCAATGCAAATATTAGGTTATTTAAAACGGAGCTACGTTTCTTCCTTGTCGGAGACTGTTTTTATACATTTCAGGAATTTTATGATTTTCCTGCTACAAGATGAATAATTGTTCTGTTTATTATGTATACATGTGTATTATTTATTAATTTTCTATTGGTTTGTGCTATTTATGTTATTACGTATATTTGAATCCAAAGTTGAATGTCACACGTTCAGTAATAATATGTATATTAGACTAATTTATATGACGTCATATCCTGTAATGAGCCTACATGAATAAGGAATAATTATTATTATTATTATTACAATATTCGGAATCGACTGGCTATAGGCCAGCGATGTAAAGGTTGAAAATAGTTCAATAATTTTAACTCCATTTTTCATAACGCATCTATTCCCAAATTGTTTTAGATAAGTTGTGAATCAGTATTTATAAGTAAAAATAATCTGCAAGTTAAATTTATGAATTCTGAAAGAGGAATATTTTTACGCATACTCCCAAATTTTCAATTTTTGCGACCCCACCACTCCCCGAAAGATTAATTTCCTGACAGTGTGTACCTAGAGCCCTGTTGCGCCGCCACCGACCCACGCTACCTTTCATCAATTCCTTTCTGCTGAAGTCGGGCGTCCTCATTTGTTTCTAGCTGATTTGTCTGGATTTCATCGCGTGGCCGTTGCCGCCGGCTGGAAAAACACTGCGGTGACACCTCCAAGTGACATCCAATTTCCACCGCGTCATCGCTCCTCATTCTGGCTTGACAAAAGGCCCGCGGCGACGTCGGCGGCGGCGGTGGTGGCGGGGCGAGGGGCGGTACTCATCACCCACCGGTGACGCGACGGAGACGCACCTAGTCGAGTAATCAGGGTTTTCTTTCACAGTCACGCTGTGAAATGTTGTTCAAATACGTTAACCTCGAAAAGTAATATACAATGCTAGAAATAGTGTGAATTAGGAGTAAATCCATTTTTTTTTCATAATATTTTATATACAGGTAGATACTATGAGTGTCCTTGTGACACTGAAGTCTAAAGAGATCGAATACAATCGAAATTTGTTCTCAATGAGGTGACGGAAAACCATTTCTCATGGTGTTCACATATTTTTTCTGAATTCGAGATCTGGTAGTTAAAGAATTAATCTAGTGTTACTTAAGGAAGTTACAACCCTTTCAAGGATGGAAAAATAGCTTTATATTGTTTCAGGAACTGTGCCAGATTTTATATTTTTGGATTTTGTGTTCTACCATAATTTTTTATGGGGATGTCGATGGTGACATTAAAGAAACCATGTCTGGTCAATAGAAGTAGAGTAATTTTTATAAAGATAAGAGGTTGACCATCATATATTTTATATTTAAATACATATGGCACTTGTAATATCCTATATATAAAATGTTGACATTTTTATGCAATTTGCATTTAAAGTTTGTAATAACCATAGCTTTGCTAAAAGAAATTTATCAAAATTTGAGAAGTTTTAGAGAAATTTTTCATAATAAAAAGTGCATTGAAAACAAAATTCACTAGTAGCAGATAAAAATACACTTCCTCCAGCAAAACACTTGATTAAAATAGAAGACAGATACACAATTCAATTGTAGCAGTTAAATCAAGTTTTCGTAAAACTAGTCACAAGTGAACCGGTCATCTAACTGTGGCTACCAGCAGTGACTACATTTTTTTACTGATGTACCTGAACTATGTTGCTATAGCTATTAAAACTTTTAACTAAATGTATTCGTGATACATTAAGGACAAGTCAACTGTACATTAAAGGTTAGTTGACTGTAATGCACTATTAACTGAACATGCTATATTAGTTGTACTTTTTAACTTAGTTAGATGTATTTTAGATAATACAGTACAAATTTTGTATTTACCTTAAAAAATACAGTTCTAAAAACTAGTTATATCATGCAATGTATATAATGCGAAATAGAAGTGAGGTATTATAGAAACATATTTTTATCACATGCCAAAACGACATTTATTACTATAGTTATATTTTCTCTGAAAACTAGACGAAGTTATTTCACTCTCGAACACGCCCCGCCCTACCAATTCCGCTCTCCTCACCCGTCTCGGGGACTGTTCGGTACCAGGATCCTACACGGTGGTCGATGATAGAACTGTAACGTATTGAGTGCGATCGATATAGTGTGGGACAAAAAAACCTTGAATATCTGTTAGCATTTATTTTATTTTTTTCTTATAAAAATGCCCGTGATATATTGTACTGTGAATAATTGTCTCTCAAGATGTGGTTTTTCCTTTTTCCATTGTTCAAGGTATGTATTTTATATTTATTTCTTCAACTAATATAAAGAAATAGGCCACGATATAAAATTTTACGCTGTACGCCGATAAAAATTAGAATTTTTATGTGAAAGATTGTCCTGATCAATACTATAAAAAAATTTGAGACAAACATTTCTCAAATGAAACGTTAAACATTGTTTTTGTATGAACCAACAAGTAAGTTCTTTGTACTGGTATTTATTAAAAAAATAAGTGTAATATGTAATAATTATGTTAGTAGGTACTTAATTGTGTGATGTAAATTTTGCACTCAAGCATTTTTGGTTCAAGCAGAGTTTCTGATAATACCAAAACTATTTTGGCGCCTACATTTCAAAATTCTGAACTTCAAACTGATACATCGATTCTAAGTGATACCTATGCACAAACGGTATATAATAAAAACAGGATGTACAGTAACATCTTTAAATAAATTAAAATAATTTGTCTTACATTAATTAATATAGATACGTATATAAATACTCAAATCACTAAAATAATATTAACTACTAAAAGTGACCTGGACATACTTATACATTCGGTTTTCATTTGAGTAATTTTTTTACTGAAAAGAATATATAGTTTATTAAATTACAAAACAAGAATATAGAAACTGTCACAAACACTTTCGTGTAGGAGTCCAAGAAAAGCTGCATTAAAGGAGCAAGTAAAAAAAGACCTATAGATTATATTATTTCCTATTTTAGTTTTAAAATAATGTATATTGTTTTTTTTTTAAATAAATTTAAATAAACATTTTATTGCAAATTTTCCTCATGGCTACATTATTTTTTATATAGTAGAGTACGTATATATTTTATTTTAAAATTTATAAGTAAATATATACGACTTGCAAGATTAACTAACAACACTGTATTCATTTACCTATAATCGTTTTACAAATATTTTTTTTATACAATAAGCAGCCTTACATCATACTTTTGGAATATCCCTAGTATATAAATATTTCCCAATTGGAAAGAAACTACGTTTTTAAGTCCCTCGTACTTGGCCATTTTTTGCGACAATATTTACGTGCGGCGGTACGGTACTTTGATCTCAAAACATCAAAGTGCCGACAGAGAGTGGTATAACTTATAATTATTCAGTAAATTTTGATTATAGATCAGAATCCAGAAATTTTTCTTTCATTTTATTTGCATACCTACTTATTTATACAAATCACAAGATAAAGGCATATCTACAATAAAGATACAGTAATTACATAAAGGTTTATATATAATAAAAATATAAAAACACTTTACATGTAGAAAGAACTTTGAGTTGTGAAACTAACAAATTTAAAATATGTTGTATAATCACAACTTAACACGTTACGGTTAAGCTCTTTAATGAATATTTTGAATCATTTGACAAACTTCACGTAATGATATTATGATTAACACTGTCAGTTCTTACCGCGTTCTAGAACAAACCCATTTATGGCTAATACAATAAATAAAATGAATGTTATGCCGCCAAATACATTATTTTGAAATTATTAGAGCCAACAGGTAGATGCAAAATAAATAATCATGTGAAAGTAAAACAGGTAAATGAAATCGTACAAACATGTATACCTACTTGTAGAAAATCTATAAATAATACAAGAACTGCAAAATGGTTGAAAATGCACCGCAATAGACCATACCTGTACACGAAATATCAAACAAACTCGCACACTCAAACTAGCCAGATGACAGTCATAACCTTTCTTGACTGAATTGATGAATGTACCTTCATATAAACGCTTAGAGTTGCATCCCACTGATGCAATAACATTTGGTATTCCACAGTTATTAAAATTACCCAAAACATACAAACTATACTGCCTCAAAGTACACACTACAACCACAAAAAGCTTAATAGCGCCGAATTGAACTGATTCACGATCCTTCCAACTACAATTAACAGCGAAATAACTAATGATTTACCGGAAGTGAATTTTAAAATTCAATAAAATACTTTACTAACCACAAGTGATGTAATCGTTTATCAATGGTACACATGTGTAAAAATATTGTTTTACCCATGGATAATATTTAAGACACCACAGTTCTGTTGCAAGTATGTACGCGGCTTGTTGATGGAAATGCTGCGAACCTCGACGTGAACACTCGTCGTTCATTGTGACGATACAAAAGAAGTTACGCAAGGTCCCATCTATTGTTACACGACAAGATAATAATAGTGTTATTTAAATACACTTGCTTTTCTGTATCTCATGACCAGTAGGTAGATATAAATTTGATACATTCAATAGAATTTTTAGATAAATAATTCACATAGCTCATACACTGTAGATGGCGACCTAAATTTACAGGATTTTATAGCTTATTTCATCTAAGTTACACGTACATCTTTAAAATCACAAGGTAATAATATTTTACTACCTAATTTATCCACTGGACCAGACTGTACCAAGAGAATTGTAAAAACTTTGCTTTTTACAACTTCTGGCGACGAGTTGTTTCATAGCAAAAATACTAGAGTTCTATCCTAAGTTCTTTCAATATCCATATCAGATTTCTCTCTATTTTTTTATTATTTATTTCTATATTTCACAGTAATTTATTCAATACCGTTAAAAGATTCTATTACGTTAATTGTACTTCATATATTAGATACACAGGGTGTCCATGAGATGACGACCAATCAACGCATATCTTGGATATTCTTCCTCGTTAGATTATTTTCTGAGAACCACTTCGACTATATAAAACAGAGCTGTCCAACCTAAAGTAGACTAAGGGCCTATGTAAATAAAATTGCAGTTGTGTGGGCCGCATTGTGAAATACTTCGAATGTTTGTTTTTATAAATAAAAAATACTACTGTATCAATATTTAATATTAATAATATTTGTTGTTGACAAAGGAAACATCTAAGTGACTTATCAGATAAGGAGCATCTTAATAAATTTCATGTTGGTAAAGATACGTGCTTCCCATCATTGAGCTTATCATAAGGCCTAAAATTCGCAAGTTCTGGTAACATTCTTCTGGGACTGAACTTAAAAAATCCAATCCTATTTCGGTTCTTAATTGGTAAAAAGGATCTGACTTCAAATCACATAATTCCAGTGGAAGGTCTGTTCTGCTTGCGGTCTCAACAGAACGATTTTCTTAAAGTCCAAAGCGAAATCGGTTTTTGAATACTTCAGCAATTGTGTCAATGTATTTTATATGAGATTAATATGAAACTTTCTCAAAATCCTTCATTTCTTCAAAGTGTTCTTTACAGCTTGGAAAAAATGAAATTTCGTTGACAATATTCTGCTTTCCTCGAAGCTTCAAATTTCATTCAGATCTGTTAAAAATTCAATGTTTAATAGAGATTTTGCATCTACAATTTGATTTTCCACACAGTCGGAAAATGTTACAAACATTTTCCTGCGCTTAACCAACGACCATTGTTGTGAGGTAACAAGTCCCCATATGTAGCATGTATTTCAGCTAAAAAAACACAAAACTTTATGTGAGTCAAAGCGCGATTGTCCCCTCTTTTAATATTAGTTATTTTAACAACCACTTTAATGACATTCATTTGATGTAAGGACTTTCCACATAGGACCTCTTGGTGTACAATACAGTGTGTCACACGACGGTAAAAAATATTGCACCAATAAAGTAATGAATTTGTTTTCAGTAAATATCATGCAATAAGTACTGGAACGAACGTTTTAGACAGTTTGGAAGCAGTCTGGATTCCTTGTTTGAATATACATATTGTTTTAAAAGTCCTGCAAACCCAATTTCAGCTCCTCTCATAGATCTGGCTCCATCAATACAATACAGGAATATTCATTAAATCCCCCATAGTTTGATACCACCTTATTACAGCTTCAAAAATATTCGTGCCCTTGTTGTACCATGGAGAGGAATAAGATCAAGCATCTTCACGTTTGCACTGAAGTCAGTTTGAATAGATCGAACAAAAATAACAAGTTGGTTGATGTAGGGTAAGTCAGTGTGCAACATATTTACATTTTTCAGTTGTGTCGTGAAATTTTTTGGACATATAATGATTATTGTGTTATCATCCATGTCTTGCAATTATTTAATGCAACACTGGGACTATTTCGATATTTTTAGCAATTTTTTGTGATTTGCCATTTTAATTGGACAATTGTTAATAAGCACTTCATCACTAAAAGGTATTTTTCTCTTTAACTATTTCCAATACTGCATCTGTTATTTGCGTTTAAAAAAAAATGTGCTATTGTTTTATTTTTTTCTTGTAATCTGGCAAATTTAATTGTAAATCAACAATACGTCATTTGATAAATAAATACCAAAAAAATCTAAATTCTTTCAGAAACAGTTTTGATAATTGAAATCTAACTTATTCAATTCAACGGTCAATCAACTTCGATATTTTAATTCCAATAAACCTGGCGAGATTTATCGAGTAAATATCCTGCGATCTTTCCCGTAAATACGTGCGAGGGATCCGAGCAAAGATAAACCGTTTGCCCTTAGCTGGGGGGGAGAGTTTCCAAGAGAGCAATCGGCAGGTGATTGAAGTGCCGTTCCATCATAAAACTGGAAATCCGGCAAGATAAACAGACAAGATTGATAAAACGAAATAAGTGTTTAATTCCAATTTGAACGAGAGTACGAATCTAAAATGCAAATTCAGATTTAGTGAGTGGATTGGGGTGGAAGTGTACTACCTACATTACGAGAGCTGAAGGCTGCTCCAGTAAGTTTAAAGCTGTTGGACAAACATGGACACACCTAAATCTATAACCAGCTGCTCTCAGGGGATTATCGGCGAACAGATCAAAACCAACTTACTGGAATTTAATGTTTAAATGTTGCTTAACACTCTCAAATGGAATTATAAGGATTCCTGATTCCGTTACTTATGTCGAGTGTTAGCCGTTGTAATCCTGCTTTTACCATGCACTACCATTCTCATTTCTTATTACAGTTCTTAAAATTATTAAATTACTTATGATCCACAGAATGATTTTATTAAAAATTGTAATAATTTGATAGAAACTTAACACTATTTACAGGAAAAAAGTAACAAGTTTATCAAAAAAGTTATCTAGAAAGTTTAGTTAGGTACTAGTTTTAGCAGAGTAATAAAAATGTTCGAATTTCGATATTAAGCATATTTCATATTTTTAAAAACTATATTCTAGATAATCTAGGCAGGTATTTTTTAAAGAGTATAGTAATTAATAAAAAATGGAAAATACAGAAAATTAAGTATATTAAATGACTACATAAGAAAGGTAATGAAAGAACTGCAAAAATAGTCCTGTAAAATGGTGATAGAATACCGAATTCTGAAAGCACAATACCAGAGTAGACATTAGCAAAAATATTATAAATATCAATAAAGAAATTGAAGATAAAATGGATGAAAAACTGAACATGATATAAAGAGAAAAGAAAAACAAATACAATTGAAAAATCCTATAACACAAGCGTTATACCAGCAGCAGTGGCAAACTATATTTGTCCTATAGCTTCCATCAGTCTAAATACAGATTTCTTTTTACTATTGAGACGTATTTTTAATGATATTTTCTTCATTCATTCATATTTTGACCGCTAGTAGTTTATTTAAATCGAAGTCATCAATTACTAATGAAATCGTCATAACGAATTGGTGTGCCAATAACAGATTAAACCTTAACGTTGTTAACAAATATATCGTTAGCTGCCACAGAAAACATACCCCCATTTCCTTCAGCTATATTAATAATTACACTTATTTAAAAACGTTTCATTTGATGAAGTAGTTAAAGATTTAGACATATTTATCTTTTGACTAGATACGTTTGTACCGCATGCAGAACAAATCACTTTTAAGATTCGCTTTTTTAAATCACATTTCAAAATATAATATAGCCAAATGTTGACACAACTGGTGCTATCTATATGTGTTATGGTTGTGTATTATAAATCGCTGCATCATCTTCAACTACTTACCAAAAAGAATATATAAAATCTACAACAGTTTCAAATTATGGCACCAATAATCAACATAGTACTTTTTCGTCCTATTGTGTAATCTGTCCTATTTGTGGCTGTCTGTCTTGTGAGATCCCTATATAATAAAGCATATCTAAAGTCTGCAACGATTCACAAGAATTTCTTGCTTTTAATTCTGTTACATGTTTTGTTATTATTTGTTTGTTTCTGGCATAAACGATTGTTAATATAGCGGAAGACCATCTGACTTTGATGAAGATCGTTATTCATTTCAGTTAATTCAAAAAGGATAGTGACCAGTCACACAGTATGACATTTGCAATAAGTTAGAAAATAGGATGTATGCATACTCCAGCATATTCCATTGCTTTGAACAGCATTTATGCATTTTTATTGATATTGTATATTTGGTGGAAGAAAGAAGCCGTTGTCTATTTTGAACTATTTCCGACGAATTGAAAGCCACTACTGAGATTTATTATTAATAATTTCATCTTATTGAAGCCGCAATTGAAGAAAAATCGGCAGCATAATAACGTTTACTTCTCAAAAACATTCAGAAGCTCGGTAGAGAATTTTACATCCCCCCAATTCGCCTGACAGTCCTCCATCGGAATTCTGTGTCTCATTATTCTTATTTCCAAATTACCGGATTTTTTCACACGAGGAATAGAGAAACTGTCACATCGTTGGGAAGCAAGTGAAATAAATGGAGGGGAATATTTTCTAGATATTGATAAGTTTACGTATTTTCTTTTTTTTAATAAATTTTGAGTTAAATAAAACGTTATCAACTTATATGTCAACTCAATACATACACTCTTCAATATGATTCCAAAAGATGAGTATTTGAAATAAAGGAGATTATCAGAACTACAACAATGGTTAATACCAAAAGTATTCTAAACGAAAGTAAGTGTGACTATTTAAATTCCAGAATTATACCGGTATCCGACCGTAGCAGAATTAGGTGTACCATCAGTAATTTAAATAACGTGGAAGTAATCGAGTTTATACACAAATGGTCCTCTAAATGGTCACTAATGGGTTAACATGACACGGACACCTATATATACAGATGATATACATTTTCGCATTAAGCTTTGAAATACACGACCATGGCGATGATTTTAATGGGCAATGACATGCACGGTGCGTTTGAATTGGAATAAAACGTGCTGATTAGTCGGATCTGGCGGAACATGGCGCCCGTGGGTGGCCCGCGAGTTTTAATATAACATCCGCAATAGCGGGAGATCATTTTCATATAGGTCCGCTCTATAATTATTAGTTCAAACAACGTACGTAATTCGGAATAGTCGGTAATAATCAGCGGAGCAACGCGAGCGTAAATACCAGCCAGTTTTTCACCGCAGATGATGAACGAGGGGACAAATTAAATTATGCTTTAATATGGAGAGGACTAATTTTCTTGCGGTCGGAAAAGTTTAAAAGCCTCAAAACTGTCCGGCTCGGTTCGCCAGTACATGATGTCCGGATTAAACCATTATTCGATGTGATGTTGTTTGAGGCATAATTTGCTAAATGTGTACATGTTTTAGTTTTATTTGTTTCTGCTCTACGTAAACGTTAACTTCCAACTTGCTACTTTAGCGTAATTTGAATTGATTTTATTCGGTAACCCTTATAAAATTTAAAAAAAGATCGGACATTTATTATAGAATACATAGTTTATGTTCTGCCAATTATAAAGCTTATTTAGATGTACTTCAAGGCTCCAACCTAGGACCGTTCTTTCTTTTACTTCTTATCAGTGACTTGCCTGAAGTTACCAATAATTAAAAAATGGTTGGCATTTACTGGTGACCTCAAATTCTGGCTCATTGAATCTGATAATGACTGAAAGTTATTATAACTTGACATAGATGCTGGTTAAATTAGAACTAAACTAAAAATTTGATTTAATATACACAAATGTTATAGATAATGTGTACTAAGCTACCAACAATATACTCTAAATATTATAAAATGAATAATAATAAGTTATCAGTGGTTGACAGTTTGAAAAACTTAGAGGTTAATACTGACAGTAGATTTTTGTATCACAATTGTATCTGAAACCTTAGGTATTTCGTCTGCTTATAAAAACTTGGATTGTATACTTAGAGATGATTACTATAGATTCGTGGGAGACAATTTCGAGGTCTATCAGATGCCAAATTATAATGGGAGATTTTTCGTTGGACCTAGATCAGAAAAATGGTCAGAGAAGAAGAAGAATCCAGCACAAACTGGAAAAGGCGCAAATAACACTAAGAAGAAAATGCGAGGAAAAATACAAAACTTTTAATCATGAGCTACTTCTTATATTTACAAATATATTTGACCCTCTTTTAATCCTGTGGGTTAAATACAGTATTGCTGTAAACAAAAACTCAAATATTGTTTACAACCTTTCATTTCATCAACAATTTCTTCCAGGTCTTTCTTCAGATGCTAAATTATAATGAGGAATTTTTCGATGGACTAGGTCCATCAGAAAAATGGTGAAAGAAGAAGAGAATTGACATATCAGCTTCAGAATAAACCATAAAATCACGAAAGTCAAACTACGGCGAATTGGTGGACGAAATGGTTGAAAAAATTAGACTGCAACATGATTCTGAAGCTGCATATAATGAATTCTTGATTATTTCTCGAAGAACGGGAAAAATTTAAATCAAGATATATAAAGGGGGAATGGGGACATCACAGCAAGTGGAATGAGAACATCATCGTAGATTTTTCAGGTTATTTTCTAGGGTTTTTTATTATCTTAGGGAAAAATCTGTGGGTGGCGAGGCTATAAGGACATCAAGTGACAAATCTCATTTTTTAAAGGAAGTTATGAAATACATCATAGACAATGTCCAACAATTTGAATAATTAGGAGAAACAGTGACGTAAAAAATATGAAGAGAAATAAAAAATGATTAGCAAGGGCAAGTAGAGCTATAGAAATGTTAAACAATTTATAAAAGCGAAGAATACATCAAAGATGGTAAAAATTAAATTATAAAAAAAAATTAGTAAAACCTACTGCTACATGTGCTTATGAAATTTGTACAATGAGCAAACAAAAAGGTATAAATTTTGTGAAAGATTTAATATATTGTAAAATTCTTTGAAGGAAAAATTAAAAGAAAGAATAATTAGAACAACTATAAAGAACAAAATAGTATACCTACTAAATATGCAAACAGCTAGGTGGTTAGGACGCACACGCCCTGAAACAGGTATTTTGTGGCAAAAACCCAATAAAACTCAAGAAAAACTAAAATTATGCCACAAATAAATAGCTTCAAACAATACCAGATCTACTTCTTGTATTATATTTTCAATTATATTCGACCCCCTTTTAATCCTTTGGGATAAATACAGTACTGCTGTATAAACAGAAACTCAAATATTATATACAAACTTTCATTTCATCAACAACTTCATTCATCGGATACCTACGTAATCTTTTACAAGAACGTCCATTATCGTCGATTTCTATTTCAATCGCAGACTTATATTTTCTAAACGTAAAACTCTTAATTCTCACAAAAAGTTGTATCTTGTTAATAGGTAATTGAAAGTTAAGAGTGAAGCCATCCCAATTATGCCTTAAAAACCGCCGGTTAAATTTCCTTTCCTTCGGCTTCCCCTTTCAGTGATAACGGTGGACATTTGCTAAGTGGAAACTTTCGAGTCGTGGCTTTCTTTAAAACTTTAAACGTTTTATCGTAGTTTAATGGTCACCAAAAAAGGAGCGCAAATTTTTATTTGTTTTTTGTGGCCGTTGCGAAAAAGCAAGTGTTTCTGTCCTGGGCTGTCTAATTTAGAAGGTGGGATCGTTTGTCTCTGTCTGAATTTATACAATGGCTTGAATACGTTAAAACAAATGGTAAATTCTTCTGAAGGATATTTGAAAAATCAACCAACAATGTTAAAATTATAAAAAATATATATAATTTTATTTGATTATGTAAAAATCGGGTGACAGAGATCTTCGATGACATTAATTAAGAACTCAAGTGGAATTTTCTAATAGGCTCAACACATAACCAATAATGGTCACTTTCAACTTCAAGCTGTATAGTTAATAGGCCTTCTATTTAAATACTTCGCTAGATTTCTGGAAAATTTTTGTCCGTGTTCTTAAAATTTCCGAGAGATGTCATCAGTGTAGTTCAAAATGTAAACTACAAGGTTTAGTGCGCATGAGCTTAGTGTTTGCTTAATTCTTCTAAGGAACAAAGCTATATAATTTTAGATTTTAATAGTAGTAGTCGACAATGATGACATTTTTAAGATGCGAGCGCCATTTTATAGTATTATATTATAGCATTGAAATCTATTTCAAAAGTTAAAAGTTTTTACAAAAGAAATGGCCAAAACTGGGTACCTACAAAATATTAAACATATTCCAGTTTTTGCCATGGTGTGGCCAAAATTGGATATAATAAAATTTTATTTTGGCCGCATTGATATTTGAATGAAATTAAATCACATGCTGGCTTTGACATTTGCAAGCTAAAAAAAGAATGCAATTTTTTTTTGCTCTGTATTCTTACACTGGTTAAATAGTAGCAGAAGAAAAGAAGAAATACTTGAGGAACGAAGGAAAGTTCCCCATGAAAAATATTACGTATCAATAGGTAGATAGATAAATCATAAAAATAAAACTAGGAAATTGCTGACAAAAAATTCAAAATCTGAAATACAAAAACAAGAATTTATCTGAAAATAAAAGTGAGTTATCTGACGACGATGTGCCTATGAGCTAACTGCGTTCTGATAGAGCATTTCAATAATTGTTTTCATTTGTGACGAATATGTCATAATTTAAGCAAAATATGATACTGTCGTAGGCTGGAAACCTTTATGTGCGGCGAGTATGTATCTACTAAAAATTAGTTTTTGTTTTAAAATTTGGTTTTTTAAATTAAAATATTAATATTTCTTTTAATTCCCAGTTCTGTCTAGTAATCTTGGAACACAATTGTTAAATAATCTAACCATACAGATTTCTATATATATAAACAGATTAGGAAGGTGGCACGCGAATAAAATTAAAAATAATAGGGAATTCAATCACAGTTTTTAAGTTTAGTCAATTAACATTAGAATTATTCAAATATCTATAAATTATTCAATCTAATTCTATGTTTATCCTTATGTAAAAGCTTAAGGTTTTTTTGAAGGTTGAGAATATGCTGTGTAGGTAATTTCAAATTCTATATAAAAAAAACTGATTTTTAAAAAGTATTTTATAATGCGAGTCGACCGATATCATATGAAAAGTCTCTGATATAAGGTTTCTTAAATACGTCAATTTCATGTGTATTATTAACAACTGAAATTTTTAATTCGAAAAAATTTCTGTTAATAAAAGTATTCGTGATTAGTGAATACAACTCTCAGACAGTACAGTAGAATATTTGTACTCAAGTAGGTACTGATATTATATGAATACAATGCTGAATATTGTGTGGATTAATATTTAAATTTTATTAAATACATTTAAAAGTAAAAAATACAAAACTAGAGAACATAAGTCGCAGTATCAGTGGCAGCTAGTGCACAGAGGCTCTGGTAAGGCCGTTTCCTTGCAAATATTCATAATAAAAAAAAATATTTAAAATGTAGTTTATTATGTTACCTAGATAAATACATTGATTACCTCCCACAGTTTTTTTATATGTTTTGCACAAAAATTGTTAAAATTACTAGTATTATAATAAAATATACTGAATCTGTGTAATATTTACCAGTGATGTGTTAACACACATTTTGTGTAAACTCAAAGAAAATGGTATGTACTTACCTAACTATAATAAATATTGCTAATTAAAACTAATTATTTATATCACATCCTGGGCAACGTTTCGGTATTAAAAATCATCTTCAGGTATGTTGAAATTTACTACAATGCAGTAAATATGTCATAATGTTCAGTAATAATTATAATGTGATATCTCAATTGACTTTTAGTAGATAATATTGTGAAACACCTAACCCAGTAGACATTATGCTGGCCCAATATTAAATCTTAATATTTTTCAATAAATTTCGACAGACCTGAAAATGGTTTTTAATAATAAAAAAATCTTAAATGTTATCCAAGATATGATAAACCGTACCTTGGTTTTTAATTTAATCCTTTGACTGTGATTTCCATTTGAAACAACAACATTTATGTATACTGGCAGTTAACAGAGAAGAAATTTTATTAATGTTTGTTGTTTATGATTTACTAGAACGTGATTAGATTATAAGTTCATTATTACTACTAATCTTGTTAAATATTTTGTTAGAAAACTCATTGCTCATTTGAATTCGGTTATGACTCTGGTTTCAAAAGTAAAATTAGTATTAACATATTAAACAATTATGTAACTCATTTTTATTCCCTGATGATGGTAAAAACCCAAAATTAGTAGGATTATTAAATATTGTACTGAACTTAAAGGTTATAATTATTATACCTCTCCTAACAATTTTGCATGTAGAGATTCTACTAGAAACTTTCTTGTAGCGCCGACACTCTAATGTTCTGTGATCTTTTAGTTTAAATAAATATCCGGGCATAAATTTTATTTGGCCATATTAGCGTTCGGCGGAACCGCGACAGAGTATGAAATATGGCCGAATAATTTGTCGCGGTCCTGAATACATCTTGTCCAGAGCGCACATAAACACGGCTTTCGGGCGCAATTATTTTGTTTCATGTTTTATATCTGTTTGCGTCGCTTGTTTAATTATCATCAAATTGAAAACGCGCAATATGATCATTTCGAAAGCAATGTAGAAAATTTATTTGTCAAATCATAAAGGAATGTTTATATTGCAAACAGGATGATGTAATATCACATAGGTATATTTAGTAACGTGCTAATGGGGTATGTTGTGATTAAAATTTCTGTTTATTGCTTTAGCTCGGACATTCGGCCATGTTTTAGCCGGTATGAGTTTTATGATTTCGCATCTCGCTGAATGGAGGTGTGGACAGGGTAAATAGAATTATTGGCAATCGGTAATATTTTATTTGTTCAGTCATTCGCGCGTTTTTGGTTTGGACAAACAAAGGTATTCGCTTTTGTCGCGCAGAAATTAAGTCGGTACATTTCCACAATGAAATTCTATGATTTCCAATACCACAATTTTATCAAACGTGAATAATGAAAGAAATAATATCAACACCTAAATTTTAATTAATAATATAAAATCTGTTCCAAGGATAAAAAGTGTTCGATTACTAATGGGCGAGTAGATTCTACTAGAACTAAGAGAGGTTAAATATACAAGATGTTACAATTACTAAGGCAAGCCATTTTCAAAATACAATTATTTTTATTGATAGCTTCAGTGATTTTAAAGATATTTGTTTTTTTGGCACCTATGTTTATCTTAAGCCGACACAGTTTCTGTGTAATTTTGATCTAAATTATCAAAGCAAGGACGGAGAAAAGGGGGGTTGTAGTATCCATAGACCTCCTTTTTTGAGTACGCCTATGGCTTCAAAATATATATTTTTTAATAGAGCGTAATAGAGCGAATGATTTGAGGATCGGTTTACAAGATATTGCAACTTTTTTGCATGTGCTAGTGGCATCGCTAAGTATTAAATGGTCATTTCTATTGTATTTAGTAAATTGAAATAAACTGACGGCACAACTAACAGTAAACTTGAAACTCGTGTATGATACGCCACACTGGTGCAATACGCCATGAACGCCCTGGACCTTCATCTCTTCTACGATTCGGCTGCAAATTTCCCGTGGCACGCCCGCGTTGCACTTCATTTGCACTCACTGCACACCATAGTAAAAATAACTGCCTTTGGCACATGTTTACCGGGGAATCGTTCTTCTGAAGCATTTTCTCTACACCATAAATTAAAACGATATCCATTAACTCTTTTTTCCATTGCCATTTTGACACTGGAAAAACTCATGTCGACACTCGCATCACAAAAACGTTAATGCTACAAGTAATCGGATTTCAGTTTTCAGAATCACCCGGTTAGAACCTAGAGTAGCCTGGCGATGTACAGGTTGAAAATACTACAAACTATATCATTTTTTTTCGCGGAAGCTATAAGGGTTTTACAAAAAATGAATTTATGGTACTGACTCCATTTTTCATCTACTCCCATTTTTTTTTATATTTGTGAATCATCCGGTATAAGGTTTTATTTATTTTTTTGAATTTTTTATTATTTGAAGGCACATTTTAAACAAGTAATTTCTTAAATTGAGTTAAATCTGTAAGAGAGACCTTTAATAAGTCAGAGAGTAGCAACTAAGAAATTGAACAATACTCCCACTTTAAAAATTTGTTACGGCCCCCATAAAATAAAAAACTTGAAATGACGATGCACTGTTGAGCGGTTAACAAGATTGGTCTGTTATTAAGATAGCAATCGGTTTTATTTCATCCCATAAAGGCTGGAAGTAATACATACACTTTCTCAAGATGCGGGAGTCAGATACGTAGCCGTACGGTTGTAATCCGACAACGTGAGGGGAAACGGGGATGCAGAACGTTATTAAAGCTCTGCCGAAATAAAACCCTTGTTTTTTTTTCAAGTGTATTACTCTTGAATATGACACGATTATGCGTGAGACGAAAAATTCGCCCTTCTCGACCAATTCCGTGATTACTTGATTCCGAGGCGAACGCATCCAACGTTTCAGCTCGCCTTCAATAAAGTGGAATAAACGGCGGGGATAGAGTGCCACCGAATGAGTTACGATATTGCCGCCAAGGTTAGTGTTTCGGATGATTGTTATATTTTCGGATTATTTACCCCCCCGCGTTTGTTGAATGGTATTTGTTTGCTACCCTTCAATTTTACATATCCACAAACACGCGCGCCAACCGTTTACGTGTTTTTATTCCAAAATTATTCAAGATCCGTCGCATTTTTTGCCTTCGCGACGTATCAGAACCCATTCCTCGCACTGGATAATATGCAATCATTTTTTTATGTGTTTGTTACCACTATAAACTATAAATTGTGTTTAGGTCGCCGCTTTACATGCGTGTGATTTTGAAATATTTGATAACTCAATAAAATATGAATGAAGTGCCTAATTTTTCGGAATATTTTATGATGTAGTTATTGATTTTTCAAAAGTAGCTTAAACAATTCTGCATCAATTACTAAGTCGCTTGGCGCCAAACCAGTACAGTCATGAGTCATGTCATCAACATTTTGATTTTGCATTATTCCAGTTCTGATTTAGGACTTTAAACGCTCAGGAGGAACAAATATATTGAGAGAAACGACAACGAAATACTACAGCTAAATAAAATCTTTGATTCCATATAATATTAAGCATTATTCAAAGAAGGTGGAGAAGACTTAACAAACTTGAGAAACCCAAAATGTAATATATGTGCTTGAACAAAATCAACATGTTCTATGCGGGTATGGTAGGATAGAATGTTAGCTTTCCCCTAATTAATGAGAGTTTCTCTCATTCCTGCATTGAATGGTGGATAATGCCAACCAACGTACCTATTATTCATAGACGCAAATGTGGTCTACTTAATAATATTCCGTCCCCTCTCCTGCACAAGTTTTCATCTTTTGGGTTAATCCTCGCGATAATTGAAAAGTTCTTACGAAACTCTGCTTTCCCTAATCAGTAGTTATAAGACCAATGCGATCAGTCTTCTGGAGTCTCACGACTGAGAGCATTTTATGCACTGTAACTTTAATGTATTACATATTTTAACACTTAAAGAGCCTCTTGTTAAAGTGTTAATCAAAGTCTACAAAGAATTGTGAATATTATTTTTACACACTTCTCTGTATCTGCCAGTGCTGCTAAAGATTTAACACAATCCACTGTTAATATAATAAATTTTATGTGTAACTTTTACACATTTTATTAATAATAATAATAATATCTCTACCCCTCATTCTAATCACAGGGATTAGCCCAGAAGTCGGAGACTTGTGCGGGAGAGGGGGCGGCATATTATTATTAAGCAGGCCGCATTTGCGCCCAGGAACGACTTACGTTGGTAGGCCCTAACCACTATTCAGTGCAGGAATGAGGGAAACCTGGAAAACCTCATTAATTATTATTATTATTATTATTATTATTATTATTATTATTATTATTATTATTATTATTATTATTATTATTATTATTAATTGTTGTTATTTTAATCATTAAAGATGTAGAGTTTACATATTAAATATAACAACATTACACATATATGTATTTAGGCTCTATATAGGTAATAGTAATTTACGGAAATTAACTCATATTAATCCGAACACTCAGAATGAATTTTGGGATTTATAGTCCCATCACAACTATTTGTAATATTTATTATAATTACTTAATCATTTTCTTTCATCAATTTAAATGTTCTCACATAAAAAATTTCCGCTAACACATTACGTGTATTACGACCTAGTTAAACCCTGTTCGAGACGCAGTTACACGTCGAGGTTGCACGCACTTTAACAAAATCTCGATGTCTAATTTTTCTGGAACAGAGTCAAAATAGACCGTGATACACGTAAAGCCGGGTGCAGATTAGGTGTAACACAACGTGCAACACAACATGACTGGTTAATTTGGACCTGTTTGTTGGTGGCTCGCAAGCATATAGTGCGCATTCGCAGTGTGTTTTAAGCTATTTTTCTGGCATTTTTTTTAAATTTGGAAAAATAACAGCAGATATGGTAGTTCTGGACCTGTATTAACGTTTTCACAAACATTTATTATTAAAATTTCATCTCCAGTGCAAAGTGTTGCGATTTAATAAACGAAAAATCATGTTTTTTGTTTCTTTTTAACTCGTTATATAGAGGAATAAGATAATCCCAAATCTGATGAAGGCTTCTATAGAACTCTGTAGGTATACTCTAAAATAACCACTTACATTAATTTGATTACCATCGTTAGTTGGAAGAACTTCATGCTTGATGTGTGCTTTTAGTTATCTAAATATAGAAAAATTTGATAATAATCGGCTGCATACTTTTTCGGTTACTGGTGTAAATTATGAACATCATCGTTGCGCGTGGTGTTCGTCCAAATTATGTTGTACCTAAAAAGGGTCCGTCCAAATTGACTATGTTGCATTGTATGTTGTGTTGCACCTGATCTGTACTCGACTTAACATAATTCATGTTGTGTTGCATGTCGTGTTACACCTAATCTGTACTCAGTTTAACATGTGGGAGGAAAATTTCTCCCCGACCACCACACTCTGCGTAACCGCATATCCTACATTTCATGTGACGTGGTAAGTGTTGGGAGTCGGAGTCCCGTTCACATGGTCGTGTTGAAGTTACACAACGAGGTCCTGTTACAAGTGTGTACGCGACTTTAAGTGAATTGGATAAATTCGTAGAAATTCATAAAAAAAAAACCAGAAATCCAAGCAAGAACGACACATTCCGAAACACCCGCTGCCTCCACAACTATCTAGAATACTCTTGTATCCCGATCCAGGAAGAGGTAACACAAAAAATGCCATATTTATTATACGGTTTTTCCTAATACCGGGCTTCCTTTCTGTCCGAGGAAGTTGACCACTAATCTTATCCCGACCTCGTCTAACGAAATGAATGAGGGACGAATAAACCCAACATAACCTATATATCCATCGGGGGCTTCTTTTATATCGGTGCGAATGTTTCACAAGCCGGTGTCACGGGGCATTGTTTCGCCTGAAAAAGCTGGTACACTTCCGAGTCGCCTCTGGTGAGTTGGAAGGCGGCGCCAGCGTCGAGGTGGTGTTTCTGGCCCGGCGCCGACGTCTCCACATTCTCGTAGCGCCTATCCGAATGTAGGCTAATAGTCCGGGAGCATTCGATTTGCATGGTATTTATGTGTTATAAGTGCCGAAGATAAATGAAATTCTATATAAAGTGCAACATAAACACGAATTAAGCCAGTAAATAGTATAAAACACTTTTTTATTTCAACATTTTACTATAATTTTCATCCTAAAAAAATAGTAAAAGAGACAATTATGACAAAAAGGTTCAGAATTAGGAGCCTCTATGACATTTTACAATCCTGCCATGACTTATTTTGTTGTTAACGTAAAAAGCCAATAGTAGTCTTGAGTGTAAATCTAAAATATAGTACAATCGTTTTCGGAAGGCGAAGTGAGCAATACAACGTTGATGAGACGAAATGTATACATATTTATTTGTAAATGACCAAAACATTTAACACAAGTTTCCTACTTTGCTCGTTCAAAACTTCATGATGAACCATTTTCAAATTTCATTAAAACTGTATCACAAACACCACAACAGAAGAATCGACAAACGTAATAGAATGATCAACACATTCCAACTATTCCAAATTCTTTTTTTACTGTTTTAGAAAGGTATTTTAAGCTAATATAAATCAAATCTCCTACAATTCCTACCAATGAAGTCATATGTATGTTCTCTGATACCAAACATATAGGTATGCTAATGAACAATTCCACAGACAAAGCTCTATTGAATAATTATCTAAAGAAAATAATCTAATTTACTTTACTTTTTGGCAGTGGGAACACGACAAATTCAACCACAATAGATGTTACAAAAGCTAATACTAAGGAATATATGGGTAGATATTGTGGGTATAATTCAACGCAGGTTGGGGCTTTTGTCCACTGAGTAGTTAGTTTCACACAATATTATTAATACCTAAAAATATATAAAAATATTCCAAATTCTGTTCAACAGTCTGTTTTTGATAAGAAGTACATCTTACTGGCCATCCTTCTCAATGTAGGTAATTTCTCCTTAACATTAGTAGTACCTTATTAAGGGACGTATCTGAGCATGACTTAGGTATATTACAAACAAGCGGAAAGGGCTCAGAGGTATATGTCGGGTTTCACCAACGTTTTATTGCCTTCTACGCCTTCCGAAAACGATTCTATTAGATAATAGAATTTATCGCAATAATCGATTTTATGTATTTGTCTTTGTAGGTGCTACAAAAGTCTTTCTAAGTTCCATTCGACGCTGTAGGACAGAATGAAATATTTGATACCTTTTTTATAAAACTGACAAAATACGACATGTGATGACAAAGTTTCAGAATTCATTTTTTATAAATTTTATGCAAAACATTAAAACTTACTACCTAGACACACATTTCCCCTAACGGCATTTTCACAGATGGAAGTATATAGAGTAGGTATGTATCTTCTAGAATTCTCTGTAGTTCCTCCAGCAATTTTTTGGAACCAAACAGGTAAGTATGGAGGCTAAGAAACTGTCATAGAATTTTTTTGTACAGACGTAGCGAGTGTCTAATGATCGGGGGCATCATCATGTTGTAACCCTCATGGCCCATTGTAACTACTTAATTTCACATTAAGTGAAAGTCTCAAAAGTGTAAAATAATACAGGCGATTAATTCGTTGGTCTTATGGAATGAATTCATGATGAACAACTTTCTCGTAATCAGAGTTTTTTCACTGTAAATACTGCTATTTGCCCTTTCAAGAAGATCATCAGCCCGATGTTGATCTTTCGTCATGAGTTGGGACACGGACTTTGCTGCAACACGACACAATCTCATTTTTTCTTTTAGGGTCTCTTGACACTAACCAAACGAAATATTGCACTCTCTCTTTGTCGGATAGTTTATCGATGATTTAAGAGTACAAATTCATTCACTCGCGCAAAATGACACTCTTCGGTCGATGTTGACGGTTGTCCAGAACAAGGGTCATCTACCATTGATTACCGGCGTTCCTTGTACCTAAACCACTCGTGACAGCTTCATCGCCTCAAAACTTCATGCTCGTAAGCATTTTTCATTATTTGGGCTGTTTTATGTGAAGGACTTCTTCAATTTCGCACAAAATTTGATGCATACACATTACTTTTTAATATAACTCTTTACAAAATCGCCGAACCCAAAATATGTCTGTACAAAAACAACAAACAGGTGATTACTTATAATGTAATGTTCAAAACAGTTCTGCAAATCAAACTTTTCGATGAATCTTTATCTTATTAATAAATTAAGTTTAAACCAGAACATTTCTAGTGAATTTTGTAAGGCCACAATTTTGATTTTGTTTTAGTCTCTTACTAAACTAATAAACTAGAGACTCTTTCTCCACTGTTGACATGTTGTTGATGGGGAATAAAAGTTGCAAAAAACAATTTTTATGATAGAGCAGTTTAGTAAAAATTCAGTCAATTCAGTTTGAGTTCTTTCTACTTTTATTTTCGTTATCCCCAAATGAAAATTATATTTCTGTCTAAATTTCTTTACAACAAACTTGTAAGCTTCAGTTATATTTATTATTGTTAATGTTTCATATTTATATATAATATTTCTGTTAGATAAACATAAATGGTATTGAAAATGTATCCACGATGGAAACCACTCCAAAAATAACTATCAATATTACTTTATCGTTAAAGACCTACCTATTCTACAAATTTATCGTAAGCGGAGACATCGATAATGGATTCACGCCAACTGTTCTTCTCAAGTTTGGCAGTTAAACAGCTTTTCGAAACAAAAACAACACTAAGACTTAATTATGATGCTAGAACTAGGACTAACCTTGTACATTCTAGGAAAAATAGAGGAACTGGCCGACGTTCACACGGATATCCTGCACTAAATGTTTTTGTTCCTGAAACAATTAGAAACAGTTTTAGTAAGGGTTAGTTTGAAACTAACATTTTATAGCAGAAAACAATTCACAGATATAGAAATATGAATATACTATTCAAATAGCGATTATAACCATTATGTAAGTAAAATAGTACTATACTTTGTCCACGACTATATTTTTTTCGCATTTTGACTGATAATATGCTATATTGAAATGTCACTTTACTATACAGGGTGTTCCAAAATAGAAGACCATACCATTAACCACATATTCTTAGGATAAAAATAATGCGACTTTCCTTATGCCATTTTTTATTTGGGCGCCCCTGTTTCAATATACAGGGTGTTAAAGTTACATTTTAAAAAACTATTTTTGTAAATAATCCCATTGTTTTGTAAGATACACACTTGAAATTATGCACGTACTATTATCTTATTCCGGCATACTTATCATGTAATTTTGGTGAAAACAATCGAAGGGTGAATGGAGGTAACTGAGGGATGCAGCACCCTTTATCCCCTCGAATTATTTCTAAGTACGCCTATGCAGCTTTTTCTTGAAATATCTAACGTAGAATTTTCTTCTGATCATTTTATCTCTTCACACAAAATGCGAAAATAAACAAATCTCGTAAGAAAATCAGTTTTACTAAACTTGTTTTTTTAAATTTGTTGTTTAATATGTGCACTAGCAAAATTTTTACTGAAAAAATTATTTTGACATTCATAACATGAACATTACATGCACAAAGTAGATGACATGTAACACACAATTCAAAACTGTCACAACACCATACTTTCAGGTTTGGCATTTCTTGTTCGCTTGATAAATTTAAAAGAGCAAATAAAAAATTACTAAATTTCTACCATCATTCGGAAAAATATTAATATTACCGTGAATTTTTGTTTTGGTTAGTCCATTCCCCATCCCGCTTCTGTCACACTTAAGAATTTAAATTTAGTGACAGAAATGTGATTAATCATTAATCACAAGTGAACAATGAAGAAATAGACGAATAATGTATATATTATAATATAGTCGTAAACAAAAATATGTATGAATACAGTAAAAAAAAAACAAAAAATAATGGCAGCAACAACAATTACCTATAGAATAATATTTGCAAAAAAAGTTCGAGTCATTTCAATAAATAAATATTTTTTCTACAAAACTGTTAAAAGTGGGCTTTTTAAAATTATCATTTTTGATGTTAAAAATGTCATTTTTTGACATCAAAAATTTTTTATTTTAAATAAGTACAAAACAACATTTTAACTAGTTATTACTATTAACATTTATAGTAAAATTAGAACAATTTGAAATTGTAATTCCCTGCGGAGTCATCATACTTAAGTTGGTTTTACTGTCAATATGTGTGACACATCTATTTTCTGTAGAAATACTACTGGTAGTACTGGTGGTCTTGCTAGTAGTTGCAGCAGTAGGAAGTATTTGGCACGCAATTTCCTTCTTCTGTTCCAGTGAATTTTCAATGTAGCCTTCAGCTACCGTGGAAGATTTCCATCCTCCATGTATCTTGATGGTAATAAGATTTGCACCAGAATCTGCTAACAATGTCGCCGATGAACGACGAAAACAGTGTCCGGTGTAGAGTTGAGGATTTGGTAGATTCAAGAACTCTGCAATGTCGGGCATTTTACCAAACATGTTAATTCCGACTGGATTCTTCACACATTTATTCTTCATATATTTAAGAAAAAGTCGTCTATGGTCAGCGTTGGGTGGCTGGAGTGCCATATACTTTCTAAAAAAGTTTAAATAGAATTCAACAACAACACTGAAAGTCCGAGGCACTTTCGTTTTAGTATCTGGTATGGTCACAACAACCGAAGTGCCCAAATATTCGATATTGTCGATGGTCATCTGACACAATTCCTCCCGGCTTTTCGTCTTCTGCTTCTGTGAGAAATTTGTCGATATGCGTCTTCGTCAAAACTTTTGACTTTTTTGCTTGATATCCTTCACCCTTCCGTTTTAAAAAAGCAATAAGTTTATAATGTTTGCTTATATCTTGATCTTGCTTTATTTTTAACATAGTTTTGATCATGGAATAATTTGACCACAGCGTTGACGATTTCCATATCTTGGCTTTTTCCTCAAAATATGCCAGTAAAACACTTTCGTTACATTTCCCAGGGACCTTTTTAATGTTGCACCATTCCGAAAAGTGTCTATAAGCGATTTCGTACTGTTCCTTTGATTTCGCCGGCAATAATTCCAATGTTGCTCGACTGGCGGCTTCTTCGATTTCAGCAGGGATGGATTCGTTACGCTCAGTATCGAGATTATTCATTATACTTATAATATTACTAGAAAATGCTGTCAATATTTTTGCGTTTTTTCCGTAACTAACAGCAGCACTGGTTGCTACGAAAATTTTGGTTCATAAACATTGCCATCTGTGTGGTATTTTTTGATTTCTTATTTTTATTGAGTTTAACGTTATTCCGATTGTTTTGTAGAAAAAATAGTGTATGATATACGTGTTAAAAGTGACTTTATTTTGTTCGTGAAGTTTTAATCATCTACACTCACAAAATAAAATCTTACTTTTAACACGTATATCATAAATAGCTATTTCATATTCTACATTTAAATTTATTTTTTTTATTTTCTTACTCCCAAGTCTCGCATTTAATGCATTTTAACCATTTTTAACTATGCTCTTTTACTATTTCAATTTTAGAAGAGAAAACTAGTTCTGGTACAACACAAAACCTACTATCCAGATATCAATCTGGTACCAAAAAAAATCCGCTCTTTTGGAAGTGTATAAAACACCAAAATGGCCCATACTCCGAATAAGGGAAAGTCCTTTCTTACGTCTAGTTTATGATATGCATCGAATCAAGTGTTTTTGCTTTTATTTATGTAAATTGTTTCTCCGGCTAAGAAGCCAACGTATGCTCCTGAAAAGTCTCCAGAAAATTGAAATGCCGAGTGGCGAACAAACAAATTTTATTTTCTTAATAAACATAAAACGAATATTTTACGATACTCTTAACAAATTAGTATACATTGTTACACAGGACATTGTCGGCCGATGTAGGACGTGCGTTTGCATCTTATTCAATAAACTTAACATATTTTCTTATGTTGCCTAGGTTGAAGGGATGGATAAGAATTTAACGTTTACATATATTGTTTAAAGATTTATTGCCCAATGCTTTTAATTTTATTGAAGAAAGTATTCTGGATATTTATTCTCCGGTTCCTTCACGAAACTTTTATGTGAAAAGAAAAGTTCCAGGATAAATTATGGATTATTCAATAATGAATTACATTGCATAAATAAAAAGTTCCATTTTTATAGAGTTCCGATCATAAAATTGATACTAAATTTGTCAGATATTTTTTCACGTATTTGGCTCATATACGAAATATGAAACAATAAAATAAAAGGTCTTAACACATTTCATGTATCAATTGCACCTGGAAAATGTTTCTTCTTAAAATGGATGTTCCTTGTGAATAATTAATACATCAGTTGTTTCTAAAATCATTTTTATTTAATCAGTATGTATAAATCTACTTTTAAATTAAATGCTTATATTGCTTTCAAATATCATTGTCTGATAGACTTCTGACAGACTTTTTTACGTACTTCAGTGGCGTACTTGTAATTTCTCTAAAAGGGTGTCTCTTTTAAAACACGACTGAAACATAAAAATGTTTAAATGGAACACATTGTATATTTTTATGGAAGTCAATTGCATTATTTATTTTCTTTTCGTATAATTATTAAGAAATGCATGGCCAACTATGCACCACGCAACATCAGTTTTATTAATTTAACATTTTTTGCGAATGTGCAGATATTGTTATATCCTTATTAAGGCAAAAAAACATAATGCAGTTGAACTCCATAAAAATATACAGAATGTTCCATCTAATAAATTGTGTATTTGAGTTATATTTTAAAAAAGACGCTCTGTAGAGAAATTACGAGTACATCATTGAATTCTACGTTAAAAATTCTATGAAATGCAATTTTCACCATTCCTATATCTCAGCTATTTTGCGAGATAAGTTTTTTAAATTTCCCCTATATCTTAAAAACGAAGAAGTCTAGAAAAATTCTAATTATGGCATCTACAGATTCTCGAAAAAGTAACCCAGCGCTGAGAAAATCGCATCCTCCTATCTCTTGTAGTTTCCGAGATACCCTGCAATTACAACGAAATTGGGACACTCTGTATATAAGTAAAAAAATCGTGTACATTCAAAAACTTGGATATTAATTCCATTATCCACCGCAAGACAATGAATTTCCCATTTTCATTTTCTCAGGTGGCCTTTTAATTGTTTTCGACAACATCAAAAGGACAATGTTAAAAATAGCCGATTTTTAACATTGCATAAATCATAAAAAATCAATTGATTATTGTTAATTAACATTAGAAATGGCCTAGAAATACGTCATATAGCTGGGGAAATGTCACTACTACCCCTAAACCTATATAAACTACCCTGCAACATCCACAGAGGTCACTGGGGCATATTTAAAATATATATCATTTTTCATGGATGGCAGAAAAATCTACTTCTTTGTCGTCAAAAAGATATACTATACGGCATAAGGTGAAGAAATCCCGGATTGTTCTGCAAAACGGTAACAATTTTTTTCCTCACACGTTCAGTACTAGGTCTTTATAACTAGGAAATAAACTGTTACTAATATAAACATTATTTACTGCGTTACTTATTGAATATCCTTATGCTGTCACAGTTACTTCAAGACGCCGAATAACTGAAGGTTATCGTTAAATATCCTTTAATCATATAAAGTAGAAGCAACAATACTTGAGTGTAGTAGCTGTAGAATGCTATTTATGCTGTTAAATTGAACGTAGTAATATGACGTTGCTTCTAACTATATATCCTACCGAACGGTTCCATTTCAACTGTTTGGTTTTACGTAACCTGTTATAAGTCTAAATAATATGTCTAAATAAAAACAACACTCCTGGGCCTCGATTCCCGAATGGAATGAAATAAATTCGAGTGGGAATTCATTCCGAAAATTCTTGAATATATTATTATCTATGTGAATATTTGCAATTTTCGAAGCTTTATATTCCTTTAGCAAAACCATGTGAAATAGGGGAGTGTGGGACACATTGTTACAATATTAATATATATTTTTTTCTAAACGAAAATTAATATTCGAAGAGTGTAGTAAGTTAATAAAAGTAATTGGCATACATTTATCTTGCAGTATAAATTTTAGTTCGCCTTCAATTATGTATAGAACAGTTTTATAGGCAATTTAAGGAAACACTACATATTGTATCAATGTGCCCCACGACGGGGTAAATTGTTACAGCACGTGGTGTAAGTTGATACAAAGTATGTTTAAATAGTTTATTACCTTTAAAAACATTTTTTTTTAAATATTACGTTCATTACTACATACAATGCATAAAAAATAAAATAAACACATTATTACGAAAGTATAAATCAAAAAATATAAAAATTAGTCAGTATCAGATGTGCAGTTTATGCAAACATAGTAGACATCGTTATTGCCACAGGACAAGTGCACCCATTCCTTGCAAACTGTACACTGTATCCAATCGTCATTTATAGACTCCGAAAAAGCCATTAAGCAGACAAGGCACAACTCATCGCCTTCCTCTGATTCTTCAGAGGCTTTTCCTTTTTTCTTAGATTCATTAGTGTTACTCCCAGCAAAATTTCTGATAACTTTCTTCCCTTTCTGCAATCTTTCTTGTCTTGCACAAGTTTGTGGTTCAATTTCATTCTTTACTGGTGTATCCGTCAAGATAGCAGATTTACGTTTATGATGATTTATGCGCTCCTTTCTAGGTTCAATTTTCAGTGGGCGTATTTCCTCTTGTACGTCTCACCATCTTGACTAAAATAATATCATATATTGAAAATAATATTCAATTAGTTTACTGGATGGGGGCACGTTGTTACAGTAACAACCTGCCCCGTGATGATTGTAGCAACTTGCCCCATTCAGTAGTAAGTAAGGTTATATTATTTTTTTTCTGCAAATATTAAGTTATAGTAAAAAATAGATAATGTAACCGTGAGTCAAGTGTTTACCTTTAACAATTGTTCACACTTTAAAAGTTGATGACTTACCGTTTAGCAGATATAAAAACTATCTAACTAGATAGTAAAACTATTTTAAGCACATATTTTGGTTTGCATAGCTATAGATTTCAGATTTCCCACGTTGCTAAAACTCGATAACTAGTTCCACGCACTACTCAATAGATGGAGCTTTAACGAGAAGTACTGAAATTATTTGTAGTGTAACAACTTGCCCCTGTAACCACATGCCCCACCCTCCCCTAATCCCCCATTTTTTATGGGAAACAACTACCAAGAATACAGATTTATATTTTCTTATCAGAATTTACGTCACTTTCTGGGGTAATGTGTTCCACTAAACTCGAGCATCGAGCCCCTGTACATTTAAATATTAAGGTCGTCGCCAAGTTCGAACCTGAGACCTTTATTCATAACATTTTTTCTTAATTATACTTTTCCTAAGTTTATCAGTTTTACTTCTTTCTTGGGACCAATCCATTATCTAATAGAAATCAAAGACTATCGGTTCGCTAATAAAGAATCTAGTTACGCATTCACCTAGGCTATTAGCGAAATGGCAGAGCAAATCCTGCCTCCATCCCGACGAGGTTATTAGAAGAAAACAGGTTGAGACGAACCGTGACTCACGAAGGTCGAAAGCTCTAAGACTAGCTGTAGGTTAGATATATCCTGCAATCCTGAAAGAGAAGCGGCGGTGATTCGTACTTTCTAATTCAAGGCACGTTCTCTTAATACCATCACACATCTATACTCAGCCATGCTTAACTGCTAAAATTTGTCGGAGTCCATTGTTACCATACACTTTTGTTTCTTTGCACAAGGACAGCCCTGGAAATAATATCGGTTTTATTTACTTTTACATTTAATGTCACCGGGATTGCCTTTTTATGGATATTTCTTATTGTCCGAATCACGTAATAAAAGCATAGTAATCGTACAGGTTATTCGATTTACCAAGATTAATTAACTGGGCAGTAGTTTTAATAGCAATCATTTAATTGGATAAACAACGTAAGACAGTTACGATTCAGATTAAAAAAATCCAGTAATTAGTTGTAGCACAGTATGGTTATTATAATTATATTTTTCGGTGTGAACTATTTTAGAAATTTACAGTTTATAAAAATATATATGGTGTATTTTAAAAACTAAATTTTTAACGACAAAGCATATGTATGCTGTTATTACTAATTATTCAATGTTCAGTCTGTATTTCAGAAATTATGCAAAACATCAGAAAATTAATAATTATAAAAATGCGTAATTTTTTCCTAATTATTCTTGTATACCGTTTTCGAGATCCCTGTGTATATCACCTCAGTGGCGTTACTGAGTATATATAATCAAAACACCCTTTTACCTCTTTGTAGTTTAGAGTGTAGGTAGTTCAATAACTTATCTACGCACAAAGCTTCTCCATGCTTGCTTGTTTCTTGTTAGTGCTTTCGTTACTTCTCACGTTTTCATTTTATTTTCTTTAATATTTCTCAAATTCCCTGGTCCCATGATCTTCTAGGACGCCTTCTTCCTATTTTCACTAGTACCCTTGCTTGCCATATTTTCTTGACTGGCCTTGCTTTGTAAATGACTAACTCAACTGATTCTTCTCGATAAATTCTAATGTGGACTTTATTTTTAAATCCTCTTTAATTTTAACATTTTTTAATCTTCCGTCTCTTGTTATTCCCTTTATTCTTCGTAGGTATTTAATTTCTATTTTTGTCTATTCTTCTATTTATTTCTACATCTTGTCTTCCATTTCTTTCTTCCTCTACTTCTAAGTATTGAAAGACATCAACTCTACTTTATACGTTTAAATTGTGTTTAAATAAATGCCCCTTCAGATATTTCCATCCTTTGTAAGTTCCTATATCCAAAATTTAATTTTTTTATTTCCAATGTTCATTCTTTTCATTATATCATCCATAAATAATATGAAAAGTGTAGAACTTAATCCCCCTCCCTGTATCAATCCTTTTTTTGTCACAAAAGCTTCATATTTCAAATTATTTCTTATTACAAAATTGACACTGTTCTTACATATATTCTGTATTACTCTTATTGCATTTTCATTTACTCCTCTTCTATTTAAACTTTCCCACTTTTTCGCGTGGCACTTTATCAAAAGCCTTTTCCAAATCAATGAATGCTAGAAATATTTTATTATGTTGCATATTTGTTTTCTTTATTATTTGTCTTATAGTGTGATCTATGTACTTCTTCTTCCTTTTCTAAATCCACTTTGTGATTCATCTAATGTCCTTTTTGTTATAGGTTTTCTATCAATGATTTTCTCATAAATTTTCATAGTTGTACTCAGTGTTTGTAATTACTACATTCTTTAATATATCGCTTTTTATGTACGGGCACAATTAGAGGTGTTTGGCAATCTTTCGGCGTTTGCTCTTCTATTCATGCTTTATTATACATTTTAAGTAACATCTCTAGTCCCTTTTCTCCTTTTAAATGTTTAATCATTTCTGTAGTTATTTTATCTTCTCCTAATGCTTTACCACTCCTTAAATATTTTATTACTTCTTTTAGTTCTTCTACCGTTATTGCTTCCTTTCTTTTTACAATTCTTAATTCAACTTCTTCATGTTACACTACATCGAGTAATTCCTGAAAGTACTCTTCTGTTTCTTATTTTTTTTAACATGTAATGTACTGTACGTTTTTATAGGTCTTAATGATTTTAGCACTGAATAAAACAATTTTTAATTATGTTTCCTATTTTTCTCCATTTTATTTCCATATTCTTCCCATATCATTTCCTTAGATTCTAACATTTGAACACCAATGATTTATTCTTCTTGAATAGAATTTGATGCAATAGTTACTAACAGTTTTTGAGAATTTACATGTCATTAGTAAATATTAAAAATAATAACGGTCCTAAGTCTGATCCTTGTAGAACTCCTGTCCTAGGCAGTAATGTGTAAGACAAGAACAAAGATAAATTTACAGTTTTTAGATGTAGAAATAGTAAACAGTTAGTTCTACATTTATTTGTACAAGGTTTCATAACAAAACTAGATATAATGCGAAATGAGGAACGACTAGCTAGTTTTATAAATTATAAAGATGTGTTAAAAACATAAATATTTTAAAAATCCGGAGATCCCTGTTTTAAAATTTTGAGCGTTCCATTAGAGAACCAGCTTAATGGGGCTTTTCCGTGATATAAGCCCAATAAAGGCTACGTATCCGGTGGCAGATGCATGCAGTCCATATATGGCGGTAATTCGATTAAACTGGAAAGTGCATTTACATGCCACTCAAATACCAAAAGAAGGAGAATCGGTAGCCGCTGAGAACGGTTATACGGCCATTACAATGTTCTTCGGCTATCAGGTCGTTCAATTCTCACTTTACAATTTCGAGGGGCCATTACATAAGCAGTTTGAACTTAATAAAACTTCCGGTCAGAGTTTATGCTAACAAACTGAAAATTTCACGTTCAGGATTAACTAATAAAATTCAAATTTGTTTATCTTTTCTTGGGGGCTCCGAAGTTTCACGGGAAAATGCCGTGTTTAGCAGGAATTTCCAGCAGTAAAATTGAAGAGGAACTGTTTTCTCTAAATGTTCAAATAAAGGCGACTTAGCGAGCAATTGAATCCGGATGTATCAGAAAATATGGATTGTTATTCCACGTCTTATGCCGTTTTCTGTAGTTTAATATAAGATTTGTCTATTTTTCCATAGCAACTTTTATATCCATTCTTGTTTAACTGCAGCATAAAATAACCCTGGTTCCTGAAGGTAGTACATGAATATAAGGTGGCCACTGCATCATTACCACATTTTCAATATAGGTAGAGGGTGATTCAGTCATATTGTTATTAATTGTAACCACATACTGAGAAGGCATAATACAGTCAGAAAATCGAAAGAATAATTTACCCGACCTTTTAAAAGGTAAGCAAATCAACCTATGGTACATGGTACTTCTGGTACGCTATAAATGTTCTGAAGCTTTGCTAAAGCGAAACAGTGTTGCCATTTAGGAACACATACATAATAAGAGCATGGTTTTATACTGAAGTGATATATTTTTTGTCTATTGAACTTCTAGTAGGCAATATAAAATGTATGTATTTTCCATATTTTTTGAGGTGTAATAAAAATTATTGCATTTTTTAAGTATTCAATCATTAAGTGCAAGTTCAAAAGCTGCACCAAATTTTATACAGTAAATAATTTTGGAGAAATTATTTACATTACTGGAAACCTCTTAATATTTTAAATAAAAAATTACTAACACCCCCCCCCCCTTTTTTTTGAGAACGCTGATCATGAATCTAAAATGAGTTTTGTCCTCTATGTATACACTTCATTAGGTTTAAGTTGGGATATAACGCCTCTCCCTGCGTAAATAATTACCGATTTTGGATAAAACATACCTATTTTTGTTACTTTTTCGTTGTTCTTAAGACAAGAATCAAGTTGAGCTTGTACGTTCACATTTCCATATAATGCAAATCGCGTTTAATTATTCATATGAATTATAATCAAATCTTTTTATTTTCTCGTCGTGATCAGTAACAAATAACACACACGCACACGGAAAACAAAAAAAAAGCATTTTGTACTCAGAATAGCCACAAATCCAATTGTTTCTTAAAATATGTCTTTATTAAAATGTATTTTATAAATTTTCCCACGGCTTTGCCCAGCAGGAGACAAACGCCATCTTTCACTATTAATTGTTCTTGGTAAGAAAGTTTGTGGAATTTAGTTTCACCTAACATGAATTGGATTTTTAATTAGGTAGGTAAATAGTAAATTGAATTATTATACACTATACTAGTGACACAAAAAGACGAGAATAAACAACGTGATTTCAACTGATGGGAAAAGTGAAAAAGAAGTCGGGTTGCCCTACTCGACGTCTGTTTCCACATATGTCGCATGTGGACACGACAGTAGGGTAGTCAGAATGCAGTTCGATGACAGTCTTTCGGCGGCATAGGAAAACGTTCCGAAAGAGCTTCGGTTTATTCCGTCGTTAACGTGTTAAACGGGAATTTAGACTGCCAACTTTTTAGCTATGTCGATTACAGCCTTTTACCGATGTCGGCACGTGATTACTGCGATTGAGCATTTATTATGAGATCATGAGTATTTAATAGATTTATTAAATACTCATGATTTCATATTCATTATACCAAATGTTCATAAAAATATGAATTTAAATTGTTTGGTTCTGTTATTATTTGGCGGTTCTGCAGCGTTTGTCATAGAGGATGCATTGGAAACAAGGTTATTGACCTACGTACGGTAGATAAAGATTGCTGCTGTCGGATTATTATCACTGTATATGTCTCGGAGTGGTTTTTGTTGACAGTTACGAGGATTTTTTGTATTTCTACCAGTATTTAAATATGAAATACTTTCAGCCTCTCTTATTAATAATTTACCTAATGGGTATTGTTTTTTTATCTCACTATTTATGTAGTGAAATGGTTTATTATTTGATTCGTAGGAATTTTGTAACTTCAATAGTAGGTATATATTTTTTTAAACTAGTACTTAATATGTTAATTGTAATGGCAACTTAATTGTTATAATTCATACAAAATGTCAACATGACAGTCGCCTACTAGATAATTGTAGTTCATTTAAATTAACCCCATGTGCCAACGATGTCATGTAATTGATACGAAAAATGTACAAGAGACCTCTTTTGTTTAGAATGAATCAGGCTATATGTAATAAAATTTTAAGTGGTAAGGTAGCAATAGGGAAAAAAGTTACGTATGAAACTAATTTTTGGGGAGGCTTTTTTCCCCTTACAACCATAAGAAAAAATCAACAAATTGTTTACTGGAATTCTCAATGGCAGAAAATGTCTACTTAATTTCATTTCTGTCACTATTTTGGTATTTGTAAAAAAAATATTTAATAGGTTGTATCTTCACAGGGAATGTTCAAATGAAATTTATTTATATGGTAGACCTACCTTATTTTTCCCCAAAGAATCCCCTCTTGAATGTTCTCGCACTTATTTATTTACACTCTGCATCTGTTACATACATTTGAACTTACTAAGCCTGTATGTATCTAAAAATGTATACACATATAGGATCTAAAATAATGCGAAATCCTTCATTTTATTTACATTCCATTCCATTTACAGTTCAATATATTATACATTTTGTTTTATATCTGTAAAATAACTTTTAAAAAACTGTATAGCCTTTAAAAATTATTTAATTTTGTTGACGAAAAGTGTCCTTTAGACTAAAATTTCAATGATTCAGGTAATCTATGTTTTTTTAGAAGAATAAAATTTCTATATTTGTTTTAATTCAATACTGAAAAGGCTTTAAATTAAAATTTAGACTAATAACTAACAGTTTTGCCCCCTTAATTCGTTTTCTGCCGAGTGGGTTTAAGTGGTTTGGAAGCTTTTAACTGGAATCAATACAAGATGTCCCGCTATCTCCCAAACATATATCTTAGCCCGCCGGCAAGGACACTGCTAGTTACTCGACTGTCCTGGCGGTGAGATTTATAACCATACAGAAAAGAAGCAAAACAGGTATAAATAAATAAATTGGGGACCGTTTATACACCATGTTTATGTACGAGAGAATCAGAAAGTCAATCTTCGAGAAAAACATTACTATCTCGAAGTGTACTTCTTGTGACTTCTTGAATTATGGTGGGATGATTGTGATGTTTTTATCTCAGCTCATGCATAAACCGTTTAGTCCCGGCTAGAAATGAAGTAGATTTTACTTCGGAAGGATAAGAATATACTTATACTGAAAACGTAAAGGCACGCTTACCACCTCTTTCTAGCTTATTATGTCAATACTCTACAGAAATTAAACTATATTTTAGGGTACGTAATATAGGGACTATTATTTGAAACATAAAAAGATGTATCAAGTTTTACTTCCATATAATCTCCACAATCTCCAAAATTTTTCTTTGGACTTGGACCCAATACGTAGAAATATCCTCATAAGCTAGAAAATAAAATTGAAAATGTCACACCAACGTTTTCCAACCAATTAGAGACTTGTATTTTATTCCGTTACCAAAGAAATTAAAAAAAAATGCAAAAATTTTTCATCCTCCTTGAGGTATGATATGTTTGTGTGAATTATGGATTTGGTCTTACCAATTAGCCAGATCTTTTGTTTAAATAAATGATTGATTATCTTGTGTTTTATAATGTAATAGTTGACACTGGAAATTTTTTGCCGTTTGTAAATAGATTGACATTCTATTTAACAGAACTTGTCTTTTTTGGGATTTATATATGACATATTATGTGACACTTTTAATCCTAATATAACAATATACTGTATATACAACAATATTTGCAGTTGTAAATCTGCCTTTTGAAAACCTATTTTAGTATATTTCCTTACCTTAATTAAAAATTAAACATCAGTTAAGGCAGACCTGGCTGACTATTACATGAAAACCTAACCTAACCAGTAATTCTCCCTCGTTTGTTTATTCCGCTATGTGACGTCACAGAACGTTTTTAGCGCGTTTAGACAAATATTGATATCTGTTTTGGATTTTTCCAATACAACAAATTTTTTGATTTTTGTCAAAATTTGCAGATGCAAAATTTAACTTTTTCATGAACATATCTACAACTGCTTCATTAATAATGACCAGTATTGAAACAACCCGATGTGCACCCCAGTTTTTATTGTCAACGAAAAACGTATAACATATCTACTTCTTCGTTCAGTTTTTTAAATTCAATTTTAATAATAATACTAATAATCTTTATTATCTTTTTTGACAATACATAAAATATTGTATAAGACTAGTCAATAAAACAAACAAAACAATAAAAACAAACAAAACACGTATAATAAATTTAAATATAATATTACATATTAAAATTTATAGTCATAAAATATTCATCAAGCCTATAAAAACATTTGTCAATGAGATATTCTTTCAGCTTTTCTTGAAGGCAACTGTAGTTGGAAGATTTTTTATATTTATAGGCATTAAGTTAAAGAGCTTAAGCCCTAAGACCTTAGCTGAATTGTATGTAATAGTAAGTGTGTTAAAAGGTACATAAAATTTGTCTTTTTGCCACGTATTCATTTTTATTGGAGAATATGAATAAACAAAGTTCAAAAATTAACAGAGATGGTAAGTTAAAATTTTATATGTCTTAAAAATATTCTTACAACTTGTAGTTTTTGGTACGCCAGCTATTGTCCTGATAATCTTTTTTTGTAAAATAAAAACTTGATGTGACCTAGCAGAATTACACCAAAAACACAAACCATATCGCATCCGTGATTAACTTCTGCATAATATAGATTAATAAGTTGACGTTTCAGAACAGTTCGCAGATTTTTAAACTGAAATATAATAGAGTTCATCTTTGAAATCATGTAATCATAATGAGGTTCCCAAGCTAGGTTTCTATCTATATACAAACCTAAAAACTTAACATATTCAATGTCATTAGAATTTTGTTTTCCATCTGAGACTGTTCGCCTGAAACCACGCACTCATAACATTAGTGCACATTGATTTTAACACGGTATCACTTTTATTTGACAAAATTATGGATACGTCATCTGCATACATAGTATATTTTAAGGGCCAAGAAAACATATTTCGTACAATAATAATTCATTCGAAAACCAAATTTAATAACGAAGCGTAATGGTGGATAAGCTGGCGTAAAAAGATTAAAGAAACAGTCACGATTAGCGAATGGGAGAAAACAAATTGTTTAGAATATTTGCGTATCATAATCTTGGTGATAACGAGAGGCTCCCGAATAAATATGGCGTAACAGGCAACCAGGGGCGAGTAAAAGCGTCATTATGCGGCAGCTCCACAGCAACACTGTACTTGTCTACGAAAACACGGAGCAAATGTAAGAATAAGAATTTGCATGATAATGTGCACTGGCGAAGTGGCTTCTCCAAGATTTTCCCGACAATATGGTCCGGATTATCAAACAATAGGAAACCCAGCCTTATTCCGCAGAAGTGCTCAGATGTAGTTCAACAACACATTGATTTTAAACAACTATTCATCATAAAAATCGCAGAAAAATGAATACCTATTTTAACCTTTCAATCTCTTGTAATTTATATCATAGCTTTTTATTTTTTGCCGGAGTGCTTTTTAGGTTGGAATTTTTAGCAGGGATCACTTTTTAGCTCATTAATAATTGGTCTTTCTCCAAACGCTAATGACAAGGCCAACCTTGATGGATAAACTTCTGATAATCTATGTGGGATAGCTGAGTGAATCCATCATCTTTCATAGTCAAAATGTTGTTTATAGAGGTAAACTATTTAATATAAAGTGGTTCTCCTTTTATGCATCCCCAGATCTTTTTTCGTAATACACATTTTTAAAGATTGGGATCGTTCCATATCAATAACGGTTTGATTCTATATATCATATTTTTTACATTTGTAAAAACATACAATATTATTTTTTATTACGGTTCTCGTAATTTTGAAAACAACCAAGCATAATTTTATTTGATGATTGAATAAGCTAAATTTCAAAGTTAGTGTTTCAGTTCTTGAACAGTTTTTTTAATAATTTATAAGTACGATTTACAGTAAGATTTTTCTATTACTACACCCCATTGTTAGATTTATGATCTAAGCGGTCTTATTAAGATTATGGGCCAGGGACGTAAAAAAACAAGACAAAGACGAATTCAACAATTGTAAATTTTAACCTCTTACAATTTTAATAATCGAAAATTCAGAATAATGACGTTATTAGAAGAGTAGTAAATAGAAAAACAAGCTGCAGTAGGACAAACCGTGGAAATTACAAGTAAAATAGAAGTATTACAATATACTCTATGAATAACAGTATTACACGCTTTATGTATTACTTATTAAAAATTTCCTTAATATGAGTATTTGTAAAATTACATGAGATAACTATAAAATTATCATAACTAATATGGTAAATATTATGGAAATATAAATAGTTTCTCAATTTTAGAGTGCAATACAATGTCTCAGAGACAAACATCTTGGATTTGGTTCAAGATGCACTCACATCAAAGCAAATGATGCAAGCTTTAGATAAAATTTTTGAAAGAAAAAGTATATTTACTAAGTTGACTCTTAAGAAATAGTTGCTGAAATTAAAACTGAAAAGAAATATGATTTTTTTGAATTTGACACAATTATAGGAGAATTAGAGAATACCGTTCCGAAAATTAAAGAAGATAAGGTGGGTTATTACTGATATTAACTGAAGAGTATGATGCAATGATTACCGCAATTGAAACTGCAAATCAAAATATAATATTTGTATAATAAAGACTATTAGATGTAGAACAAATAGTGACAGTAAAAATCTCAATAAGGGAATATTTAATGAAAGATCTATATTTCATCAAGGTCATAAAATGTCAAAGTGTGATAATAAGCCAGATAAATGAAGTCGAGTAGAAGTCGTGTAAGAGGAATAGGAAGGAAAATATAATAAAAATAATATTCTACCCCTTATTCTAACCACGTAGATTAGCCCAGAAGTCAGGAGACTTGTACGAGATATATGCGGGCAACGACTTAAGTTGGTAGGCACTAATCACCGTCCAGTGCAGGAAAACTTCATTAATTAGGGGGATGGTCAAATGCCAACCCGTACCAATCTCTCACACTGATCCAAGCCAACGTTCTTTCACCCTACCATACCCACAGAGAGTGCCAATCCTGTCGCCGAATATAGCTGATCTATGACCTACCTGCCGCAGGATTTGGACCTGTAGCGTGTGGCAAACACGATTCAAGTACTGACGTCTTAAGCCGCTCGACCACCGACTGATCAGTACCATTCATTGTTTTATTCTAAATTCCGGTGCCACTCAAAATCTAATGATATAATAATAATTAGAACTGTTTATGACAGATGTAATATGGATAAATGGATAGAAATATGTGTAGCAAATGGTGATGGTTTAGCAGATGAGAAGAAAGGAAAACTTGAAAGACTATATCAAGTACAACAACAGTGAATGCACTAATAATAGAGATGAGACGGATGAGACATAGGTAATGTAGTTTCCGTATCAGAAATTATTAAATAGGACATACTTACAATGACGTTTGAAAAGGACAAAGGAAAAATTAAAGGTAGAAATTTGGAGTTTTTCTTCTTTAAATGTATCCAGAATATAAACCAAGTTAACCGTCATAATAACAGTCCAAGATATTTGTGTGGTACACACCCAGCCAGAAAATCCAACTTTTGGGGATTCGTATTGTTGGTTCATTTTTTACCTGGGAATGTACTTGAATCTGTTGGGAAATGTCATTAATTTCGCTTTAATCGACGTACTCGAGCTAGACGGTCGTTACTATGCCGAAAACAAGACAGAGCCCGTCTGCATTATGCGATGTCTGTCAGACAATTTTACAAAAAATAGACTTAAAAGGAAGGGACCTACGGAATGGTCCGCACATCCACCAGATTTGCCTCCGTTAAAATTTTTCTCTGGATTAAAAAAAGTTTACAAGTAATTTCTGTTTTTGAATTAACTTATTTTCACTTGAAATCTCCCTAGTGCTTGGATTATTACCGGAAATTTTAAAAAATGGAAATGTTAATAATTCAAGCACGTGGGAGATTCAGTAACAAAATTTCATACCTAAAAAATTAATCAATACATTTTTTTTAACAATAAGATTATTTAGAGACATGGAAAATGTAAGGTTAGTTGGCCATGAATGTTTATTGAAATGTCAACAATTGTACCACGCTAATTTTTCTCATTATAATGTCGAGTGAAGTGTTAAGTAAAAATGTCGCGTTTTGGAAAAGAAAATCAAGACAAGCAGTTGAAAATTTAGTGCCACAAAATACGAAATTTCAAGTCTGTCAGATGTGTCATAAATATTTCCACTTACTAATATCGTTCAGGGTACCCTGGAGGATGAATATTTCCGGAAATATTTTGGTGTCCATGGTAACCAAACAAAAAACGGATCTCTGATCGGCTTAAGAGTATAAGTGTGAAATTTTCATGTTAATACATCGTCTATTTGTAATGCCTTAGAGTCGATAATAAATGTTCATAATGCCTTATGGCATTATTTTCTGTAGAAAAACAGAACATTTATATTATTTACTTCAACAAGGCAAAGAAGATTATAACAGCATTGGAAACAGCTCTTAAAACAAAGAAATATTCAAATAGGACAAGGAAATCCATTGGGAACATTAAAAATTTGGATTCAATCTTCTCGGATTCATCTCTTCCGCTGTCCTTGATTGTAGCCTTATTTATATACATGAAAATAGTAATTATTTGCGGTGCGCATTACGGACGGCATTAGTTCAAATTCATGGGCCACAAAATAAACTACGTTTAAGGGACTAATAAAAGTCAATGAACTTCCCGCCGAAGCCAAGGGAGAGAGCACGGCCCTGCGTGGCAACTAATTCGAATTTCTCGACAGAAGATAATCAGGCACATTTGCATCAGAAATACCTCAAACCGAGTGAATCTTAGACCCCATTTCCGCAAGCGGGCACCGCGAAAATAAGCAACATTGTTAGGAGGAGAAAGGTTAAATAAAGTTTACTCATTTGTAAATGTGTATAACTAGTTTGCATTGTTACATGTCTTGTATAATCCCTATTTGTAGCCTTATCACGTTCCCCGAGCTACCACTCGTATTGTTCTATCCAGCCAGTTGCTTGTTTGTTTTAATGTATTATTAGAAAAAGTTTCCGACGGATTGGATTAGGTTCTAGTTTCCTGCACCTAATCAGATACAAGAATTTTGCTATTGTCAAGTGGCACTTTGAAATAATGCGGGTAAAAGCTGAGCTGGTGATTTTTCCGAAGCACTAACCAATTTTCTTAAAAATACAGGGTATCCGGTAAGGTCATGTCAAAAATGAAAGGACGTACAGGGGATGAGATTGAAGAACTACATGGTGTTTGTAGAAATCAAAAATCCAAGGGCGTATTCTGTGACCAAGAATAAGGGTTTTTTATTATATGTGGGGTCTTATGACAGCCAACGTCACAAAATTATATATATTTTATTTAATTTCTAATTTCTAAACCGCTTCAGATAATTTATCCAAATTCGGTGTGCAAATTTAGTGTAGCAGTAGTATGAAATGAACGCAGGTTGGGGCTTTTGTCCACTGAGTAGTTAGTTTCACACAATATTATTAATAGCTATAATTTGTTGACTAAGTGCCCCTCAGATTCAATGTAAACATTGAGATGTCTCCAAACACAAAAATTAATAGGATTCATATTGAGTGATCTGGGTGGCCCAAGTTGACCTGGTTCTTGAGTGCCTCGTCCAATCACGTTATTACCGAAGCTTTCATATAAAAATTCATGAGCAGTCAAACCAAAATGTGAGGAAGCTCCGTCGTTCATAAACCTCATTCTCTCTTGTCTTAACGCATAGGGAATATCTTCAAGTATTTCAGGTAAAATGTTTTCAAGAAAATGTCTGTAGAAGGCACCGATTAAAGTTCTTGGTAAAAAGTAAGGCCCAACAAGAAAATTTCCAATAATACATTTAAAGAAAACTGATGTTGAAATCGAGATTCTGACCTCTACTTAAGACTTATTCGCCTTCAAAGTAAAAAGTTGACAAATAAATTTCAATTATAAGCTTTTAAGCCGTTGCCATGACAACAATAAAATTTGGACAAGTATGTAACTCATACTAATGCTCATTTCCAAGTTTAAATTGATATTCAATATGCCTGCATGCATTTGGAATTTTTCTTTCACAATTCGATTTATTTCTTATTTTGCTAAAAAAAGCTAACACGTTGTCGGTCCTGTTTCATTTTTACCCAATTAATTTGATGTTGCACCCCATTTGGTCCTAATTTTAAATTTTTTAATCGAAATGAAGTTGTAAGAAACATTTTTGCCTCTTGGCTGGCTCAGTTATTGGTAAATGGAAACTTAAAAATAGAGATTTTAAAAATATAAATCTACAAATCTTATGGAAGATTACGAGGGATTTAAAATAAATAGAGATTCTTTTAAGAGGAACAGGGCTGATATATACAGGATATTATAAGGACTAGTGTTGGCTGAGACAAGAAATCTTGCATAATTTGAAAAATTCTTACCTTGCAAAACAAGACGAGAGTTTCTTTAAAGTCTTGTTCTTGATCAATTTTCCAAGAGTCTCAAATTTCTTGTCGCAAATTTGCAAGACTTTTGCTCCCTTGAGAGAAGCATGGAATTTTATTGGTGAATTTGGTAACAGTGATGATTATTCTAGGCCGGCTATGGTTTGGCTTGGAGTTCACACATAACTTGATATTGTCGATCATCAACAGTAGTAGGTGTTGGTAGATGTTAAAAAATATAGAAACGGCCCATTTTACATATGTTATAAATAATGGACGAAATAGGCGGAACAGAATGGGAGCTCTTTCAGTCAAGTAGCAGTGAATTTATTATTAGTTCAGCTCAGCAGAGCTGGATCTAGACTCAATAAACCTACAGACGTTTTTTAAAATCATCTGTCTGAAGTTCAATTAACTCTATTTGATGCAATATATCTACTTTTTCTACATCCATATTGAACTATAAGAATTCTACGCGAGTAGATATCTATTTTTTTTTTCAAAGCAATTTCATAGTATTTTTCTTTTAAATCATTTTAACAAGTTAAGGATTTTTTATGTTAATTTGGAAAACTCCTTACGCAAATACAATCACAAGTCACATTAGTTATGGTAATATTCGTATAGTTGTACGTATCGAATCTAAATCATAACGTCATACCTTAGTGCCTACAAAAAGTAATCGGATTTCAATATTCGGAATCGCCTTTCGATGTCGAATTGTTTTAGATATGTTCTGAATCACCCTGTATAAAGTTTCTATTTAGACCTCTCCAAAAAAGTGTTGCCTATTCATTACTTAAACGTTACTCCTTATATTTGATACATAGATTTCTTTCCGTAGCAATGTTTCTAGTTTTCATTCGCAAGACTTATTTTTTAAATCTTGTCTTGCAATTCAAGCTGTCAAGTCTTGTCTTGGCTTTGTCTTGTACAAGACAATACGAGAAGGACGTTGAAAACTCAATTCAACAAAATCGTAATAGCTTCTGGGCATATGTAAATTCTAAAAATAATACTAACTTCTATTCCTGGCACCGTGATCTATAAGGACGAGTATGTAATTGATTGATTGTGGCGTTACTAACAAGCTCTGCAGAACCAGCGTGTCGATAGCGTTAGAATTGGGAAGGTGAATCGTGAGCTGGGGACGATAACGAATGTTACGGAGGCAGCATTATCGCGGGGGCAGAAAAGGGTGAAACCGAAGGTGGAACTCGATGAAACTGACTTGCGGTCCGACGTATCACGGCGGTGCGGCGTCCTAGTCCCGGTTTCCAGATAATGATTTCTCCCCGTTCCAGACAATTAACGAGGGTTAAAAGGGATTCAATTGTACCGACTTAACAGGTGTGGGTGGACTGACCGAAATGAAATTAAACATGTCGACGACGCGCCAGGGACTAATATTAAGCAGAAGATTTGTCTATCCGCCAGATACAAGCTTAATTGAAGAGTCTGTTCGTTGCTCTTACCACCTCTATGTACACAGGGTGTTAATAAAATACTCAAACTACTTAACGGCAGATTCTGACTTAAAAAATAAATTATAAACGTGAATTTGGAAATCCTTCCTTTCCGGAATACAATCTTTTGATTTCATAAAAATATTTGGATTTAATTGTATATTTTTGAAATTAACTAATATATTGAAACTTAATATGCAAGTAGAGACAATGATCATAACATAATACAATCAACTGGGAAAACAGAGACGAGAACGGCACTGCTAATTAAAAAATAAATTTGCTGTATTGACTACTGATTTAGACTTCCATATTAATAGCAAATAATGTCATACTTTCATTGTTTTTTATATATGAAAGCTGAAAATAAGGAAAAAGTTTCCTAATAAGATACCTTTTAATAATAATTGATATTGATATAAAGCTGTTTACAGGCCTTTTAGGCCCAGAACTGCATTATTCTCTTCCACTCTATTATGTTCTTAGTTTTCTTTTCCAATTCGTTACATTTTTCTCCCTTAGATCTATTGTCACTGCATCTAGCCATCGCTTCCTCGGTCTTCATCTTTTTTTCTTGTAGTTAGGTTTACTCCTTACAATTTTATTAAGTGTCCCTTCATCTTCCATACGTTCTAGATATCCTAGCCACTGCACTCTTCTGGTTTTCACAACTTCATCTATTTTGGTACCTGGTACATTGCATATATTTCTTCATTATTTCTCCTTGCATAACCTTCCTCCGTCTTCTTTCTCCCTAAAATTCTTCTTAAGATTTTCCTTTCCCACCTTAAAAGATTTTCTCTTGAGTATCCACGTTTCACTGCCATACTGCGCTGTTGGTCACAAAAATGTTTTATATATTCTAAATTTTACTCATCTGAACAAACTTTTTGATTTCATTAAATTTTATTATTCTCTTATTAGCGTCCTCAAATACACATATTTTTGAACTTCTTCAAATTCCATCTCTCCGTGCTGCGTTCTCAATTTCAAATTGCTATCTTTTCTTTGTTCTCCTATTCTTGCCTTTGCCTTGCTTACCTGTATCTTGATTTATCTGCAATCCCACTTTACACATAAACACTGAATTCACTCTATATATCCCGAACAATAGGGACAATAAAGACCTATGTAAAGTTCCTCAAACAATAATTGACAGAGACAAAGACAAGACGATCTCCTTCAGTAATTTAATACACGCAAAAATATTTATGACCACTTAAAGTAAATATGATAACATTTTAAAATATTGTTCTAAACAAAAATTTTCTCTAATTGTCTATTACAAATTAGATTTAGTTAATTTTAATAATTAACAAGTGTTGCTACTGACTCATGTACTTACCATGTTTAAAAATATTTTCATTTTCAAGATATCCTCATACCTTTGAGAACAAAAGATCCTGTATTTTGAAAACGTTGTACCCAAATCCATATTACTTTATTCACCTTGTAAATTAAGCACACGTGCATTGAGTTGATTTCCTCAATTCTACCTCAGTTGGTAATAAAAAAAACTTGTAGGTTACTGGAAAGCTTGCAACAGATGTCTACTGCCAAGTTGTTAAGTCTGAGTTGAATAAGGTAACTATAAAAGGAAGAGGAAAGGAAGTTAAAAGCACCACTACCTATGCAAACCAACCCATTAAAGCGATAAAAACTAACAGCCACTGAAAGACTCAACAAGTCAATAAAAAAGTTTTCCACATTAAGTCGAATCGATTACGGCTTTATTTTTATTGCCTCCCAGGTAAATTATTTTTTAAATTTGGAATTTACTTTTCGGCGTCTAATTATTTCTACCTTAAGAGTTTAAAATATTTTAGCTATCAAAAAATTTCTATAGATATCAAAAATATATTTTTTTATAGAGAATGAACTTTGTATAAATCACTTCCTTTCGATTTTTCTGGAACTATCTTGTGTCTCTATGGAATCTTAGTAAGAACTTTCTCTTTGACCGCAATATTGGTTCCACCCAAGTCCACTGAATGTCCTATAATCGCCTTATGTTCTGCAACTTCTGACCTCTTGTTGTCATTAGTTAGGTGATAATTGTGTTGTCGCATGTAAAAAGACTGCTTATACATCTGGATTTTGGAGTATATCGTTCTCGCAACTGGTTTTAGGAAAGGCTATTCCTATGTCTTTGTGATGTTATTCATATATTCTGTCAATATATTCTTATATAAAAAGGAAGTCAATTGTTGCATAAAATTTCTCATTTTCTTTGATCAAAGGTGTAGATGAGGTGTAGATTCTAGATGACAGAATTGATCATCGTTTTGCCAAGCATTCTGACCTAGAATTGCTGCATTCCATTCATTAAGGTATTGTTACCAAATGATAATGAGATTCAGCATTCAAGTACCTGTCAAACTTAAATAGATGTATTTGTGTAGAACTATAAGAGTAAAACAAAAGTGATGGAAATTTCGGAGGAAAACCTAGAACTAGATGGCACAAAAACAGAACAAATAAATTAGCTCAAGTATCTAGATGATGAACGAGGAAAATAAAATTGAAGAAAGAATTGAGAAAACTTTAAATATTTATTATGCAATGAACAGTAACTTTATAAATAAGGGAGAGAAGTAACGAAACAACCAACAAACCATGAGTATTAACAAGATATCAGTCGTTAGTAAGAACAACCAGTGGAAATGGAGTATCTAAGAGAAAGAAATAAAGAGACGAGACAGAGTTAGAAATGAATTAGAAAAATTTGAAATTGAATGAATACCATAGTTCATAGAGAAAATATAGTTGAGCTGGTGGGGGGCATTTAAACAGAATGAGCAATAACATACCGACGAGGAGAATTTGGGAATCAAGTAATGATCGAAAATAAGAGAGAGATCAAAAGAAACTAGGAATAGCTTAATTGGGACAATCCTGCAGAAGAACAAAACATGGAAGGAGTCAAGGGATCTAATGCAAAATAGGAAAAAATTGGGATGCATTCATACATAGATAAAATAAACCTGACCCCTCTCCCACACCTAACGGTATTACGGGTGTTTTTCATTATATGTATTTTTGTGCAGCTACTATGGGAAAATTGCACTGTATCAAGTTTATATACCTCAACAGCAATTTATATACTTCCAACAATTGATTAAAAGCTGTGTTGACATTCCGCCTTTTAACGATTAGGGTAAAACAATCCAATTTAAAAAAATCGTAGAAATAGAAATCCACGAATCGATTATCTCAACACCATTTTAATTCACCAATATATCATGCGTGTAACCTGCCTTGTGTTAGAACCTTTCCAAATCAGCTGCCAACAAACAAAGTCTCGACTCAATAATTCTCAACACTTACATGTTGAAATAACATTCATCGGTTTATTTTATTTCTCGAGTCATGTCAGTAAATCTGGCATGATCAGTTCGTTGACCATAAATTCGTATTACATCGAAATGATTTACTGTGCACTCCTGTTAACTCTAAATATACAAAAACATTCAATAAAATGCTTGTCGGACACTTAAGTATTTCTATGACACTTGTAATGGCAGCCACCAAATATACGACGCATGTTGAAAATGTAAAATTCGCCCGTTTCATTAAACGTATCACATTTATTGTTTGTCAACGAGAATATGTTGCGAATACGTTACCTGGCACTAATGGTAACTGTCTCATTGAAATATTTATTATGACAAATTTTAATATACAGGATGTTATGAAGAAAATAAGTGACAGTTTATTTTTTATATAAAGACTAGGAATTTTTCATTATTTCTGGCAATTTCTCTAAGTTACGTCTTCACTACATGACATATTCTCCAAGAATGTTTCTTGAATTCGACATTGGACATTTACCTATAATTTATTCGTCCGTTAAATTGAATTATACGTCATAGGGAACGTTGACATCGAAATGTCGAAATGGCAAAAGGGAATAGTTTAATCACGTCATTTTTACCGAACTAAAACTTCACATTGCTTTCAGTAGACAATGGAATACAAAACAAGTGACAGGAAATGACCAAGGAGGAATCATATCTACAAGAAATACAATTTTGATACAAATGATCACGATGTTATTTGTTCAATTCTTATTTTTGTTAATATTGAACATATAACAATAACATTCCAAATACACTTCCTCGGAGAATTTTAAAACGTGATGTTCACTACTCTCCATACAAAATTCAGATTGTTCAAAAAGTAAGAAATCATGATAAAATATGATGCTTATAAAATTGTAGGTAACTGTATTTTAGAAAATCTATTTATCCAAACAGACATCAGAGATTATTGGCACTTATTATTTAAAATACAGTTAATTCAGATAGCTACTTAGCTATTAGATTTTTAAAGTGGAATTTGTCCATCTGTCCTCTAAAATTGCTCTGTAAGGTAAGAATTTATTAAATAAATAAATAAGTAAATAAATAAATAAATAGTGAACAATATGCACGTTAAAAAATATATAATATAGAGTTCATCAATCAGTTCAAATATTATCATTTTGTCTGAAAAGTGTAACAGAAACCAATTTAAAAATATACTACAAATGAAGTTGAAAAGTGGGAAAACTTTTAATGTTGTGGAAAAAATAAAATGTACAAAAATACAATATAATATGCAGGAGTCTTTTATTAACAAAGTATTAGAAATATAGTAGATTTTGTTAATAATAATGTATAATACTGTATTCGAGATAAGAAATACATAGCTAGATATATTTTACACACTTAAGAATAAGGCCTTGCCAAAAGCAAGAAATATTTTTTTTAGTGGAATTTGTCCATCTATCCTCTAAAATGTATGTGCATCCATAATCTAAAAATGCGTTGCATTGGCATTAGAAAATATGATGAGATGATTTCGCTGAAGATGAATGGTGAAAATAAATGTGTGTGTGTGTGTGTTGTAAACTATTGTTACTCCCGCAACGATAAATATGTTATGAATAGAAACAGATAATGGCGCAGTTTTGATTCTAGCATCTAAACAACGTTTTCAGTTTCTATTATTGTATAACAATTAAATTGGCATAAGCTGCAAGTGACGTTACAAAATAAAATCTTATACTCACTGTATTCTAATATTTTACAAAAAGTCCTTATTAGATCGTACATATTTTTCTGCCACACCTTAACACAACTAAAACGCATTCGATTGGGGTTAGATCTATGTACCTCTGCGCATGTGCAACAGTTCGGATAAAAGAAACAACATGAAATGTTCTGTAAAATAGCATAACGAAACGTGGAAATTTCCACCCATTTTTATCAGTGTATCCTAAAAAGATGTTGCACATAGTGTCGTTCAGTCTATACCCTACAACGTATTTTCTATGACTGATGGCTGATTTTATGGTTTGGTGATATTCACTAGCCTGCGAAGTCCCCTGTTCAGACTTCTTCTTCTATGGGAGTCCCCAAGTAGGTATAGGGTATATAAGCATAGACCACAAAACCATCATCACTTATTGCACCGTGTAATATTGTTTTTTTTTCAACCGTTTACAGTAACGTATAGCTTCTTATGACAATTATTCCAATATATAATTTTTTAAATTAAACATTTACAATATCTACTTTTTTAAACTTATTTTACATGAATGAATAAACTTTTGGTAGGTATATTGTTGCATAATTTATATAGCGTCTAATAGTAACCATAGAAAAGAAAATATTTCAGTGGCTCAAGGACTTGTATACTATATAGCTACTACAGGGTTCGTGGATAAAAATCTGGCACTTTTTCACCGTTGTTCCTCGAGGATCCTATAAATTGAAAAAGACTAACTTCTTGAATTCCAGATTACACTATAAAACACTGGACCGTCAACCTGTCTTTGCCCTTTCCGACGGTAGAGAGGGCACCTTCGACCCTCGTTATCCTTTGACTCCTGCCTCTGTCAGGGGTCAATTCCATTATTGCTGTTTATGTGCGTTTACGGTGTTACATTACGCACATGTTAAATTCATGCTGGGTAGATGAATGTGTTGGGTTCGAAAAACGGCCACGTCCGCCTACCTTGGGACAAAAACTAATAATCTTTGTCGCGGTCTGAGTAATTTGCGATGTAACGAAATATGGCGCACCCAATTTAGTTAATCCATCATAATCCGTATAAAGGTTGTTGACTCGAAACTCTCCAGATTTATAGTTTATAAATATTACGGGAATATATTTTTGAGAAATCATAGCCGCAAACCTTTTACAAGCATTCCACCACTATTACCTAGAAGAACTCATCACGTATACCATCACTTGCAAAATGACAAAAAAATATTTTTCTGTATCTCTTCCCAACTAATTACCCTTTGTAGAATTCAATATTGTAAATAACTATGTAACTGTGTACTAAGATATTTCAATTCAATTAAGAAATAGTACGTATTGAACAAAGAACACTAATACTGCATGTTTAGAAGATTTTAAAGCAGCAAAAATTACGGTTTGTGAAATAATTTAAATGAATTAACTAAACCAAAACAATTTCTATTGGAAATTGATTACTCTATTACTTGATTTATCATTTCGTTTGCCATAACACATATTCTAATAATAAAATTTGGCCATCGAACTGATCAAACATAGGTATCCCCACTCTAAAATTATTCTAAAATTATTTTCACAAATACACTTACCATGAATACAATATATGCCATTTATAACAATGCAAATAACAAATCTCAGTATTTTTTATGGTATCACCACGAAATATAAATCAGCTTCATATCTTAGAAAACCAAAAAGATGAACTCAAATCCATTTGTACACATTTTTTGACATAGGATATAAGGGTAGGCCGAAGGTACACTAGGCAATATTAGCTCGAGAATTCTTGCCTTTTTCACCTACATAAAAATTATGTACACAATTTGAATAGATAACTATGTGGTTGCTGTAATGATGAAATTAAACTAATAACAATGAATGCGCCGACTTCTGACACAACTAGATATTGACTATACCTACTTTTGGTTGTAACGTCATTAAACAAAAAAAGCAACAGATGTTAAATCTCCCATCTAGGTGCTGCAAATTCCACCATTTTTTAAATAATAACTGAGTTTAAGCTTACATCAGAATTAAGACTGAGTAACCAGAAACCGTCTTTGTTACATTATCCGTTTCCAACTTGAATAAGTGACTGATTCATGTCATAAAATTAGTTACGATAAACAATTTTTTAACAATTTACATATATCATTATACAATTACCTAAAAACACCTAACATTGCTATAACAGATCTTCCACAAAATTACTAGAAATTATGATCTGATAACTGACGTTTCAGTAGTTCAGCAATTATATTATGAATTTCATCTACATCACAAATCCTTAAAACAGAGCCGATTTTACAACTTCTACACCAAAATGCTCCAAAACATTTATCAAATTACTAGGAATTATTATTATTTGACAAATGACGGTTCAATATCAGATATAGAGTTGGAAGTAAAATAACAAATGTAGAATACTAATATCCAAGAGTACCCTACAAATACACTATTTTTTAAATAAATAACAATAATTAGCATTTTTATCAGTTCGCAGTTTGGTCATGAACTTCATCTACATCATAGATCTTTAACGCAGAATTGATTATCCAACTCCTACACAAAACTCCTCCTAGAAATTATTAGAAATTATAACCTTACCTTGATTTTTTAATATCAGACACAGAGTTGGAAGCAGAAAACAACGAAGTGAGAACAATAATATTTAAGTGTAGGAACAACAATTACAACAGACCTATTATGTTTCTCAAATAAATAACCATAAAGGATTTAGAATGGCAGCCAACAAAATTAGTACATACAATTAGTATTTCTATCAGTTCAATAGTTGGTTATGAAATTCATCTACATCGTAGATCTTTAAAGCAGAGTTGATTGTCGTACTTCTAAACCAAACTGCTCCCATAAGATCTTCCACCAAGTTACTAGGAATTATGATCTAGCAGCCTACATTTTAATGTTAGACACAAAGTTAGAAGCAGAAAACAAATCTTTTGGCGACGACAATTATAACAAACCTAATACGTTTCTCAAATGAATAACCATAAAGAATTTAGCGTGATGGTCAACAAAATTAGTGCATATAATTAGTGTTTCTATTAGTTCAGGAAATTGGTTATGAATTTCATCTATAATATCATAGATCCTTAATGTAGAATTAATTATTCAACTCCTACGCTTTGAGATACACTAAGGAATGTTCAATTTATATTCTATTGTTCCCGTATAGAACCTTCACCAAAACGTTAAAGAAAAATATATCTACCTACTAATAGATTAACCGAATGTTCTGGCGTCGACAATAAGACTTCCAATGAAGAAATTTAGTTCCCAAGCATTTTGACTCCCCTATATAGCTGAAATATATCACCATCCGGACCCCTCATTTGCATGAAACACCCTTATAATAAATTGGAACGTTCGAATAAAATGCATAATTACTTTAACCTACTTGCGGCGCACCGAAACGCTCAATAAAACAGGAAAAAAAGCACCTGACGAAATTTAAGTTCAAGTAAGGGAATTTGCATTTTTACAGACTCCCGTTTGCTTTTTTGTCTCTTTACCTTCTTCGATACTTCTACAATTTATTCTCGAGGGAAAACCGTTTCGAATTATATGATAGGTCTTAATGACTTCCATTCAACTAAAGTATTTTTTTTTGTTTCAGGGAAGCCAGTTAACACCAGCGAGGATCTGGGTAAGACACATTTTAATCAGTTGCTCATAAGAAATCTGTGTTATGAATTAAAAAGACAAGTATAAAAAAATATTCATGCTTTTTTGAGAAGTTCCTGACTCTCTAACACACTTTGAGAAACAGTTAAACTGTACAGTGTGACAATATGAAAACTTACAATGGCTATATCTGAGGAACAAAAAAAGATATCAACAATCCCTCGAAATCATTTCTGTAATATGGAGGGAGAACCGAAGTGTTGTATTAACTAATCGGTTGTAACTTACCCCCTCATCTCCAGCTACTCCAACTAAATCTTAAATAACAACCTCCTACTTGTGATACCATGCGAGTATATACAAATTACACCTGGAAAAATTATATATTTTGCCAGAACTGTCAATTTATCTCCGGAAATTGCATTTATAAATCAATTTGTATTTTATTAAAGGAAGAATAAAAGTAGTCGGCAATTAAGACTGAGTCGCGATCGTTATTAAATATTGGGGGTGAGCTAACGAGGAAAGAATAAGATTAACCCAACCCTTCCTCCTTTCAGTTTTAACCCAACAGATAAAATATCCAGATAAGCCCATGGGCGCGCACCGAAAATTATCTCACTAATTTAGCCTCAGGGGATGGAGAAATCAAATATTTTTAGGAAATCTTATACAAACGCAAACTCCCACATTTTATAATTATCACAACACAGACCTTGATTTTCTCTACGTCTAAATTTGTATTTCTTATTATGTGTTTCATGACGGACTGTATTATTAGATTAGTTATATAGAGATAGATAACATAAAGAACGTGTAACGGAAACATCATTTAAAGACTTTTGTAGACTTTTGTCTTGTGATCCATTATGCACATCGCTAGTAAGAGTTTAAAACAGGTATATCCTATGCGCAAATAGGCAATCACTACCTTTATTGGGAAATTTCTGATATCTTGAAGTGACAAAAGTAGGTACTTTAGTATTAGTCGTTTCATCATTAAATCAACACAATGACAGAAAATATATGGAATCCTCGTTTTTACATTGTTGCTAAGCCGAATTATATCGACGTACTTTTTAAGATACTCATGACCTGTTAAAATATCAGTGACAAATCTAAATAGTGCTTCTGCAGTCCACATGCCCTTTATTAAAAACATATATAGTAGACAATTCAAAATGCATTCAGATGTATGTAACATGTAGATCTCTGACGATAAATAATACGGTGTTGCCAAACTTACTTTCCAAATATCCAAATATTTGCATACATTTTTTAAGATCGAAAAGCGAGAAATTCAAATTTGTTTCTAATTCTGAAGTCACAAGTAGAGGGCGCCATAGCACATCATGCTTCTTATAAATGATAGAACTATTTGTGACTTACTGTATCCATCTGACTATTGAAACAGTCTTACCTATTTTATTTGAAAACCTTATTGAAGTCGTTTTTTAAATAATCCTATTTGAAATATTCAGTACACCGAGTAGAAACTGTTTTGGTGTCAGGTAAAGAGCCTTTTCTGCTGAAAATACAGCAAAATATTACTTGAATAAGTTCTTCAGAATGGTAAATTATGACGACGTGCAATTACAAGAAGATCGGCCTGCTTTGATGAAATTTTTTTGCTTCATTGTTGAAAATTCGGTTTCATCAAACCTTGCCAGTCTTCTTGTAATTTGCACATCGTCATAATTTCCATTCCGAATAACTTAAGTAACATTTTGCTGCATTTTCAGCGAAAAAAAGCTCTTTACCTGAAACCAAAACAGTTTCTACACGGTGCACTCAATATTTCAAAAAGGATTATTGACAAAACGGTTACTCCTTGTTTCAGGTGGATACACTAAACCGCACAAATTCTTTCATTTAAAAGAAGCAAAAGTGGCGCCCTCTACTAGTGATTTCAAAATTAGAAACAAATTTGAATCTTTCGCTCCCAAAAACCCCCGATCTCCAAAATGTATGCAAATATTTGGATTTTTTAAAAGTTATTTATAAATATTGAAATTAAAATATTAACTTTGACACCCCTCTATATCTTTAACCATCAACTTTTGGCAACATCGCATTATTTTGTCGTCAGGAAACTACTCTTGCTCTATACTGTATTTATTTCCTATATATCAGTTTATATGGATGGACACCAGCTTTTAACTTATACTTCTGATAAGAAGCCATTCCTTTCTTCTTCTTTTTTATTTTTGGTGCCGTAAAAGGACAATTTTTCATCACAAATGATCATCTAGGATAAATATAGTCAATGGTGTTGACGAGCTCAACGATGGCGACGATTATATTAGCCAATTGGGTAGATTGAGAATTATAAGTTAAAGCATTCAAACTATCTTCGTTGAAGTCAGGTGATCTTTCTGAAAAATCGTTCATGGTAAGTTTTTATGTTGTATTTTATCACGCAAATGATTCTAGCGACATCCGACGCCATAGCACCTTTTCATCTACTTGACACTCTATGATCAACCACTATTCAGTTAAATAATAGTATGGTACTTAAACAAGTTTAACATATATCAAGCAATTCATTTACCTTGCCATGGAAACCAAACACGCTACGAATCACCAGAATGGACCAGAACGAACAAGTACGTTCAGAAATTCGGATCTAATTTGCTGGAATCGAACCCGCCACTGGCGGCAAAGGAGCAGGCAAAGATCCCGGGAAAGTGCATTACTTATGCTAAAGGCAATTAATTTGTCCAAAGATTAGCCATGCATCCTGGTACCTCTCGAGGCGCGGCGGTGGTGCCCGAGTTCTTTTAATTAACTTTAATTAACGTTACCAAAGTCCAACACGGCGAGGGGGAGGGGCGCGCGGGGGGCGGAAGACGCCGGCACCGCTGATCTATGATGATCTTATTACTTGGGGCGGCTGGCTGCCGGCAAAGGGTAAATGGAGGATATAAAATGTACATTTGGCGGCGTGCTACACCGGAGATCTAAAAAGTTCGCCAGCCAGAAATTAAATTGTCATTCTTTCCCGGAGAGACGTTTACGAGCTGCTTTTAATTAAGGTACCTATCTGGGAGCACCATAATCGGCCCCCAATTACCCAGTGGGAATCGGAATTAGCCAGGAATGTATATGATGACTGCTGCTTTAAAGTAATTAGACGAACGGGATGGATTTAGGGAAATGAGGAAGATGATAAAATGCCACGAATTCCGCAAAATTGAAAGAAATTCTGACAAAAAATCGCGCAAGAAGCTTGAGGTACTTCTCACGAGAAATGTAGGGGCGTATTAAATAACTAATATTTTAAATAAAATATGAAATTAATTAATTTTCTTAGCTTTACTTGTCGAAGTTAGATGATAATTTACTCGAATCCTCAATCTGTTATTGCAGAAACATACAATAAATTGAAAATATAAACGAATGTGTTCATAAAGAAGATCACATGGATGATACGGAATACATTATGCGCTAGTAAAACCTAAAAGCAGATTTCAAGAATCATAAAAACCATGATTTCCTTATAAAAGGTGATTTGTTGAAATACAGTCCACCTATATTGCCTGATCCCAATTATTCGTTCCTATTCCACTCCAGACTTTTATCTTTGCCTATTTTTATTAATAGTGGATATTTCTACTGCAGGAGAATTTGATGTACCTAATGATTTACATGAAATTCTTATAATATTTTTCCAGTATCTAACTTGTTTTCTTTCCTCTCGAATTGATAATGAAAATGTAAGTCAGTCAGTCAGCTATACTCTATTTTTAAACTAAGAGGAGTAAATGAAGAATTCATATACACAGGGAAAAGTAACTAGAAAATATAACTAGATCATTTTGGCGGTAAGTTTGAAAGAAAAAGAAAAAATAGACAAAAAGCAATACAATTCGTTGCTGAGTTATGAACTGAACTATTTCATTTGATTTAGGATTGTCTAACTAGGAGGGAGAATAAATAGTTATATAAATAGTTATATAAATTATATAAATTAAAACAAATAACCAAATATATGTAGAAATACTGACTCAGAAAGTGCAAACGTTTCCTCTGGTCTACAATAAGAAAAAATAAATAAACTCCTGTATTAAGGCAGTGAGACAGAGGAAAATAACATTTCCAAGTTTGCCATGCTATGTAAATGTTTGCTTAATGTTATTTTATTCGCTTCATTTCCATTTTTCCCAAACAGAAATCAAACAAAATAACATAGATAATAATTCGAAATGCAAGTAGTAGTGTACAGTCCAAACGATCCATTATATTATATAGTCGGTCCACTCTCCATTTCGCGTTGAGTTTTTCTCCTGCCGACGTACTTCTTTGATTAAAGATTAAGATTTGATTTTATCGAGTAGACATTTGAGATGCTCTCACTACACACGTACAGAATTGTTTAGATCGTGAAACCTTGGGGATATAACCATCATTGTCATCAATCGAATTACTTTGTTTATTGTCCTTGAGTGAACGCTTACTTTCGAATATTTTTTATTTTCGTTTTTTTCTGGGGGGCAGCGGGCTTACTGGGGGTCCGTGTCCATCCCTGATCCTTCTGGCTACGCCTATGCTAATCAAGCTTTTTGAATCGTGTTTATTAAAAAGGCAATTCATAGTCAAATATTTAAATTTCATTTCCCGTTCTTTCTACTGTTCTTCTGGTGTGCCACAAGGTTCTAATATAGAGCCACTCTTATTTTCGCTTTTCATTAACAATCTTGCTGATGTTGTTTCTTGTAATCGACTGATGTTTGCCGATGATTTCAAGTTATACTCTCCAATAAACTATATGTCCGATTGTTTCCATCTACCGCTTTGTTTAGACCGTATGTCTAATTGGTATGAATGCAATCGTTTGTCTCTGAATATCTTAGAGTGTAAAACCATGTCAATCTCTAGTGAAATTAATATTATTACTCACAATTAATGAATGCACAATTAATCATGCCGAGTCATACAAAGATCACTATTACTTTTGATAAACATATAGATGTATAATATTGCAGAGAATTTAAATAAGTACATACATTAAAGATTTTATTTTGCTTATTAAATCTAAGGTGGTATATGGTTCTATTACATGGAAATCTATGTATTACAACGTACATCAGCATAGACTGGAGTCAGTTCAGAGGAAATTTCCAAGTATCCAATTTTTTCACAAGATGCCTTTTACCCACCCATAAGATTTGATTATGCCAGTCTTTTAAAACGTTTTGGTTTAGAATCACTGAATCTGCGACATAATGTTACTCTCGTTCGTTATCTTCATATCATATTGAACAGCAAAGTTGACTGTTCTAAACTTTTAAGTTAAATTCGTTTTCGGGTTGCAAGTGGCAATTCCAGACAACGGATACTTTTTCACTGTGGCATTTCTAAGATCAATGCATTTTCAAAACCGCCATTGTTCTTAATGTGTAGGTTATTTAATAGGATTGCAATCAAATGTGTTTAAAAGTTGTATGTAGTTATATTTCGCACTTAGGATAACTTATATGCTTGATTATACTAACTATAACATAGTTTATTAATTGTTATATTTTATTTTCTTTCTTTTATTATTGTACTTTTATTTATTCCTGTAATTCGAATTATATCATGTTAGAATAATAAATAAATAATCAACAACTCTTCTATCTTTCGTGACACGTCCATCATCTCTTGGATTGTTTTTTTTTTAATTCAGACTATATAACACTTATATTTGAGACTGAATAATCTTACTTCAACTAGAACATTAGCAGTTCGTTTATTTTTCTGTACAAGTTCAGTTCACCATAACAAGATATTTTGTTCATTGCTATAGAACTAATAAGAGTAATAGGTCTCTCATATTTTTTCACCCCTAACTTAACTCTCACGTTTCCTATCTAGGAAATTTCGAGAAATAAATATTTCTCGGTATGTAAATTACCTTCTTTCTAAGTTCGAAACTGGCATATATTTTTTGTGTTTCGTTCCTTCCTTTCACTTCACTGATCAATTAGAGGGACCCTCTCATGATTAAGTTGTTTTGAATCCTGTTATTGTAAGCGATCTGATAGAAGGGGAAATTGAACGGAATTTTGGTTAGTCAGTCGTTTTATTAGGTTTCTGCGATCTTGAAAAACTGGTCTGGAGGATTTTCTCTGCTGAATGAAATTAGTTTTTACCTACGAATTCCACGAAAGCTAGCAGCGACGCGAATGATTCCTGTCGTCAGAACAAACAAAAAGGGCAAGGGCACGGGCATTTTTGGTAAAATAGTTGCCACAATAATATATATCCTTCAACCATTTGTGAAATAAATAACCGATCAATTAACGCTTAGCTTTTGAGAATAAGATGAGCAGTGAATAGAACCACACGCTTAGGTAGGAAAACATGAAAGTAATCCCACATATTTTTGACATTACCGTAGTGAAAGTTAAAAATGTCGGATATGGATATCAAATTTAGCAAGTCTACTTTACATGTATGTATCACAATTTTCACCAGGCACTGCTCTTTCTTCGACAAAGTTTTTCTCAGAAGCTGTTCTTCTTTTATTTTTAAGCAAAACAGAAGGAGTGCTATCTCTGTAAATATTGGGTTCTTTAAAGAAAGAAATAAACTGACACATGTAGTACATAACTGTAAACATCAATCAGAAAAAATATGTTATAATAATACGGTTATAACGACTGTACTGCTTTATATACTTTACATGGGGGGGGGAGGTGCACGGCATATGGAAGACGTTCACCGAGGTCGATCATTGTTGTAGCAAGCGACGGCTATTTTATTTGTAGAATAATTTTTTGACTTGTTTCATTTTCATTTGATCTTATTGAGTATCCGACCAAACTCTTCGGAAATATTAGAAATTTTATAACCTTATTTTTCATCTGGCTGCTTTATGGAGAGGTTTATAAAAAAATCTGAATCCTAACTTGGTCCTAACTTAGCCTTAACTTTAACCTTAGTCTTAATCTTAATCCTAAGATTTTGACACTGTTTATACATATTTACTCGTAACTTAACCTTTATTTTGTCTCTACAAGTCCCGGCCAATCGCTGACGCCGTAGAAGGCATGTAGAAGGAAATGGAGCACTTTCACGCATGTGTACTTATTTGGTCTTAGTCTTAGTCCTAAGAAGTTAAAAGATAGTAACTTTCAAGATCAGGTCTTAAGACCTCCTTAGGACTAAGACTAAGTTACGACTTTTATAAACGTACACATGGAAATATGTACATTTAACTTCTTAGGGTAAAGATTAAGGCTTAGTTAGGGTTAAGATTTTTTTATAAACTCACCATTAGTGTTAAGTGTTACTGCAAAAATATATTATTTTAAAATTGTTATTGAGCAGTAAGTGCAGTTCAAAATATAAAATTTTGTATTTTTTTATCAATGAAAAAAATTTACGATGAATTAAAGTGAGAGGTTTCAAATTTGTAGACTGAAAACCGTGATTTTTCTATATTTTCATTAATATGGGATACGAAATTAACTGAAATTTTAGCACACAATAGAGTAATAGTAAGGCTATATATGGTCCAAATTTCAAATTTACTAAACTATTTATTATGTACTATTATGTTGACTTTAACAATACATTAAAAATACATATGTATTGTCCACACTAATAAAATAGAACCAACTACAATTAGCAAGGCTCATAAGTGGTAAGCCAAAGACAATATACCTAATCATCGAATGATTTAGCAATGATGATAAGTACTGGAGAACATTTGAAATCCCATAGATTAACGTCCCTGAGTCATGCGCATCTAGAAGTGCTCGATGAAAGGATAAGAAACCGATATAGCTTGGTCCCGCGGGACCGACTTATCGCCACGGGTGTAGGTGGGGCATGTCGGAGCAGCCGCTACTTTAAGTGTTTCCTTCCTATGACACATGTCATAGGATTGGTAAGAATAAATTGGAGGCGAGTTTATGGACCACCTTCCTCGAGGAAAACTATAACAAGTACGATAACCGTAACCGCTATTAGATCCTGGGGGAGCGACAGACCTGCAGCGGTCGTTTCGGAGGATCGCCAGCGAAAGCAAGAGATAACTAAGGTGCTGCGGAACGGACGGGATATCTGACAATTGGCGGGAATAATGGTCGAAGGAAGGCGAGGTTGTAAAACGGGCCGGGGAAGACGGAGCGATACCATCGATGGGGCCGCGCGAATGGTCCGGTGACGACGCTCCATTGTCTGAGCGCAGACATAAGGGAAAACAATGCCGATTCCGAATCACCTTCCAAGGGCCCTGCGGGGTCCCTGATGGACTTCCGCCGGATGTTAGGGAAGTCGCTCATGTGTCCTTTCCGAGCCGTCTAAGAACTGATCTTATCTCCGCATATATTGTGCGCGTCTTCGTTGCCGAAATTTAAGTCCCGGATTGTTCTAATCACTGGGGAAATGTAACTGTGACGATATCGGAATCTGCCACTCTCTAGCTGCTAATAATTATGCTTAAATTATAAATACTGACTTAATTCAAAATAAAAACTTAGTATCGAAAGTGAATCCTAATCCAATTTCAAAAAAACAAAGATCTTGGTCCAGTTACCATGCTTTCTGTTCTACTGAAAATAGCAGAATGTATATTATATGAATAACTGTACTATTTCTGGGTAGAAAAATTCAATAACTGTTCAAAACCATTCAAGATTTCAGAAAGTACTACACAACACTGATGAACTGATGAAATTTTAAACATAAACCTCAAGAAGTTTTATGCCTACCTTTGTTAGGCATGAACAAGCCTTTTGATGCGATTGACATGAATATTGGAAATAGGTTATTTAATATAACACTTTTTAACGTTCAAACAGTTTCATTCAGTATCAAACACTTGGAAGGTGTGGCTTGGTACAAGCAAGAAATCTTACATAATACTAACTAAAAATGTTACAGTTTCTTAAAAGAGCCCTAGCTATTTCTTAGATGGGATAGATACATAGTGTAAATAAAGGTAATGCCACAATTATTAGTCGTAATGTGGTGAACGGTGTGAAAATTAAATTTTAAAATCTTCAAACATTATTTTCTTGAAATTTTTGTTATGCAACACCATAATTTTTCATGATGTATGTATGTAGAATGACACGCTCTTACAAATGGCATGGTCAAAAATTGGGGGTTGGGCTATTTAAAAAAATTGTCGATGACGGTATATCTCGAACAACGATGACGTCACAAATATGGGTTGTATGTCAAAAAGTGGCTTTTTTAAAAATAAAATCGACATGCTAGGGGATTTTTTCGAAAACTTCTCAATTTCAAAAATAATGAATTTATTCGTTACTTTTCGAAAGCACTGTACATTCTGGTAGCTTAATAGAACTGTTTAATTGATTCTTTCCAACTTTACATTTTAAAATTTTCGTTGAACTTAAACCTACCTGTATTTCCAATTAAACTTACATTAAAATAGTCTTTACAAACAAACAATGTTGCAAAGCTTCCTTTTGTTGCGCTTCATCGCCCTACGCCACATTTTTCTTTTCATTTTTTTGAGCAATAAATATTTGAAATTATGCGCTGTATGCTGCATTCGTACATAATGGCATAATGCAATACTTCTTCCATATGCTCGGTGAGTGGCACTTTCTGCTTTCATTTTACAAGTCTATTTTGCAACTTTATTCAATATCAGTGCCTGTTTAACACAACACAACAACACCTAATAATATCACAAATAAATGACAAAAATATTCTAAAAGTATATGTACTGCGTTGTCCAATAGCATGGAAATCATATACAGATATGAACTAGAGCACATCGCTGCGTTTAGGTATTCGTATACACGTGCGAATGGCATCTGACGTCACAGATTTACGCTATCGAAGCAACCGCTTTGTGGGGGGCGTGGCCAGGCTAAATTTTTAAATACCGTTCTGAGGTTAATTTTTCCAAAATATTGTCTAGGACAAACGCCTATTAAAATAATACATTCTTTCTTCTGCATGTATATGGAAAAATCATGCAATTTTCTCATTATGCTTACAAAACTATAAAATACTATTGCACATCATTGGCTGCAAAAAATGGTGAGACTTTTACTGCTACGTGTATTTGGCGCCTTTAGTGCTACATATTGCAATTATATGATTTACAACTGAATAGCTTAGATGGAAAAGGGTTCATCAGTGTAGTTTGGCCAAATCCGGTATTTTCTAGCGTAACAGTTATAAGACAAGTAGACACTTAATAAACTATAGGAACGTCCAGTAAGTTGCTTTAATATAGCGAAAATCAACTGTTTCATCATTGCTGATTGAACGGGCCCAAATGCAATATTTGGGTCTTTTTTCAACTAATACCAAAATACATTATTATATAGAACTATGTTTAAGTATTATGTCAACGGACTGACCGAACTCTTTAAAAAAACTTTCAAATAACAAAAAAATATATAATATATAAACAAATTTTTAAAACAAGAAAAAGCAATCGCATTATTTGAGAAAATGTCAGTAGCTTTGTGTGCACAAGAATCTGAAGATGAAGATTAGTAATATTAAAACTATTAAACAATATATACCTAATCATGGGCGTAACCAGGGGGCGCAGAGGGGGCCAATGCCCCCCCTCTACTTCTTGCTGCATGTTGCAAGTTTTAAAAATTACATTATTATTACTGGATACATTTTCTATCCATTTTTCCACAGCGGCGACATCTACCGTGAAGAGAACCATACCATACCCTTTGTTCAATAAACTGGCCGTCGGCTCCCCCCTAGGGCTCTCACAACCTAGGCTACGCTCATGTACCTAATTATATGTGTGTCGGCTTGGTAGAAAAGGACCCATTTTTTTTCATGTTTAAATCTTTTTATTCACTCTTTTATATAATATTTATGAAACAATAAGAGGTGTCTTAGACACCGTTTTATGTATCTCCTGTAAAATTTGCTTATTGAAAGTTGGATCCTTTTTCATCTAAGCTATTCAATCGCATGAATATTTGTGACAAATTTTCCGACTGGACTCATTCTTTTCGGCATGGTCATTGAATTCAATTTGCTCATGTGTACGAGGTTTTACACGCTAAAGTGGCCGCCACATTGACAAACTCCCTTCCACATTTTATCCCGTGTGCTGATAGTCAACGAACACGGCACCTGACAACGTTAATTACGTGGGCACCAGGATGATATTAGCAGGCCGCGGAGATGATTTACTGGGAAGGAGCATGGGCGGTCTCTCAGGATGCACCTAGTCCACGTTCTCAATCTCGGCCTTCCCACTAATCATGCAAGTCGTGTAATTGTCGGGCCAAGTTATGTCCGTGGCTCGGACGGAAAATTAGCAATTTCCCTTTACCGGTGGAAAGGCCGCAATAGCCTTCGGAAGGCAGCACTAGACGCCCCGCTCTATTTGCATAAATAATCGGAAAGCATGCAAATCGCGGAGGTCGCAGCATTAATTACCTAACTATGTATATTATCCCGGGGAAGATGCAGTTGGCGCTAAAACCACGCCTTGCCCGGTGAACGCCGCCGCGAGCTCCAGGATCGGACCCAAGAGGTGAAATTATTTTGAGATTGATAGACAATGCGTGGGTTCGGCCATACGAGCAAAAATTAATTTTTAGTGTAAAATTATAACCTACGGATTCATATACCATATTTGCAAACGATTTTTCTAAAATAAAAATATGTAACGGTTACAAAACTAACGCTTGTCTGTATGGAGATCCACAAAACGGTTCCTAATTGATCTGACGTCATAAGCCTACTACAAGCTTCGTCGGCAATCGCGCTTATCTGTCAAAGCAGTAAGCACACTAAATGTTAACTTAGCTTGTATTTATTAAAACTTCACATTATATACAGGGTGATTCAGAACCTATCTAAAACAAAAGAAATTCTGAGTGTACAGATTACTTTTACAAATACAATTTTGTAAAGAAATAATCAAAAAGGGCAGTTCGAAAATGATTTAAAAATACACTTCTGCACTTCTGAAAACTGGTCGACTGTAAAACCTGAAAAGGCGTCAATCTGCGACCGGACAAGAAATGGAAAGAACTGCTCAAGGAAAGAAATAAATAATATTTTATAATGCCGATTTTATACAACAAATTTAACTACTTTTGTCGCTATTGTTATGAATTATTAATATATTTGATTTGTGGTTATAATTAATAAAATTGTTTGACATACCTGATGTTACAAGTCTTACCCAGTTTCTACAAACTAACATAAATGTTTCTGCTTCTTGTCCGTTTTGAACTCGCGTTATTGGCGGTAACTGTGATCCGTTTCCGTAAATCATCAATAGTAACGTCCACTTCGGTGCGATACACTTCATTTTTAAATATTCCCACAAGAAGTCCAAATGATTTAAAGTCAGGAGATCGCGGCGGCCATGGTCCTACTCGTCCCATACCTTGGTGTTAATCCTTGGACATGTTGTACATGGTAACGAAATATGATACGTCACACTGCTGCAATAGACTGTGGTCCACGATTCGGTTTCAAATTTCCCTCACGTTGCACTGCACTTACACTCACTGCACACCACGATAAATGCATGCATTTGGAATATGTTTATCGGGAAATCGTTCTGCTAAAGTATTTTCGCAGCATAATAAATTAAAACGATATCCACCAACTCCGAGTTGCTACTATACAGGTAAGCCATTTTTGACACTAATGTAACCATTGGCGTCACAAAAACTATAGTGCCTACAAAGAGTGTCCGGGAAAACGGAAATCTCTCGGGTGCAGATAGAACATGAAAAAATAAAATGACAATTTCCTATAAAATTTGTTCCTACAGGCCCTCCCTACAGAGATGTGTGTCCATGAAGGACGCCGCTGGAAATCCGTTTTTCTTTAATAACTTTGAAAGTACATAATATAATTTAATACAAATTTAATGTGGTGAACACTAGTAAGGACCTCTTAAGATAGTGTATTTGAAACATATTTAGATTTTTTATAAGTTTACCAGGGGTGGACTAAACTTTACAACTTAATGTCTAAATTTTTAACACCCTGTATGATAAAGACTTTAAAATAATAAATCTAGGTAGCTTCAACACTAAACTAAAAAAAGGTACTCTTATTTGTTGTCGATTAAATGAACCGTTTACGAGAAAAAAACCGAATTCATGTTTCAGTTTTAATAAAAATGACCATAATTTCTATTTTTTTCTCGATAGCAAAATACGATACGAGTCATTCAAACAGCAGGAAAGCCTCATTTTAAGATATTTAGTTCCAAAAAATACAAAATTAAAAAAACGCAGTGGTCTCCAGGAGGCACCTTAACGAAATTACTGGAAAACTTTTTCTCGTTAACGGTTCATTTTATCGATAATAAAGTACATTGTACATTTACATTTTTTTAGTCTAAGGTTGAAATATGTGGCGAAAATTAACTCTGAGTTGTTGTATGAGAATCGTAGTTTTTTGTTATAAGGGAATAATTTATGACACAGTGTATAATCGTATTAACTTTTGAAATGTGGATAACTGTTTAAATAGTTGGTTTTTCAGCAAGTACTAACACAAAATAAACAAGTGAACAAGTGTTTCATATTTTCCTGTACGATTTTTCCCATCTATAAGTTAAAAGTGAAACAGAATTTTTATTGACTTTTTTTATAGTAAACCATAACAATGCAATGTTTTCTGGAATAAACCTTATGCTTGCTATAGACTATGTGTGAATTCGCGATTCGCTGTACGTGGTTTGTAAGGAATTCGTGCATAGTGTGTAGGGTTTTCATGAATGGATTTTTAACGAACAATACCCTACACACTATTCGCGAATTCCTCGCATATCACGAATCGCGAATACACGCATAGCGTGTAGCAAGCCTTACTTATAACACTTTTTCGATAATGTAAGTTTTTACTTCAACCAACCCTACTCATTTCATAATAAAGATTTATAAGAAAATTTCACTACTTGCTTTTGTAGCCAATCACCACGTTATTTTAAACCATCGGAACGAAAAATATATCTGGAAGTGTTTCTCTTGGTGGATACCCTAGGAGAAATTACTCTGAAAATTTGTCTGTATTTTCGATAGCATTTACATAAGAAAATGGATTACGTTTTTTTTTTAACTTTCTTCACTTGCTTTGCAGTGAAGCTGGACATTAACTTTACCTCATAATTTTTGGAACTCTTCTTCCCAATTCAAAGTAAATTCAAACTACTTACCAGTTGTTGAACACTCCTGTAAAAAAAATAGACGAATGTCAATACAACATTTAGGTATTTATTGTTAAGAGTGATTTAATCAACGTTTTATTCACGCAAGAATGTTTAATATTAAGTGGATAAAACGCGACTAAGACACGAATGCAATACAACATTTTATTATCTAATTAACCCTTCACTGCAAGATTTTTATTTTTACATACAAAAATATAAGTTCTGGGAGAAAGGCAAATATTTATAGGAAAATTATTTATTTTTATATTTATTTTTGAAAAAAAAGCATACCTACTGTTGCAAATTTACAACATTGTGCAAGGTGCAATAACAAACACAAAATTATTATTACTGGATCTATTTGAATCGCGAAAAGATTAGTTTCCTGTACAATTATGTCAAAAATATTTTCCATAAATAAATAAGAAAAAAATTCATATGGGCTTTCCAAGTCTAATACATTTCAGAAAATAAAAATCTCCACGAGACTAAAGTTGTTGTTCATTTAAAATTAAATTTTTCTTCTTCCAAATAATATCTAAACATTAGAACAACCTAATCTTTTAGTGTCTAAATTACCTTGTTTTTTAACTACTCTTGACGTACCACTTAATTCATTTTCCCTAAGATCTTTTTCGTCTCCTTCTGATGCATTTTCATTATCATCAAATACCTCGTTTATGGTCTCTTCTTCCTTTGGTAAAAAATCAGTATCATTCGCACTATTATCGTCATCTAAATCTAAACCATCCTCGCTTTCAGAGAAATTTTGCAGATTTGCTAATTTTTTATCTGACAAATATTTATTTGCTTTGCATCTGGTAGTCATCTTAAAAATAATGTATATTTCCATTATGTAGAAAAACAGAAAATACTAACACAAAATAATGCCTTTGCATGATGTTGTAGGAAAACAACAATAATAAACTACTTCACAATATCAAAAATATATACATTTTTAACTACTATATTGTATATTCACTATTTACTTACCATTCCCAAGTGTACATGTATTTTTTCTGCCAAAAATTCACTGATTTGGTTTATTGAAAACACTAACCTCTCGTACCCTGTAGCATGTAGAAATGGAACTAGCTAATTTATCTAATGCATTGTAGAGGACTTATTGTACCAGCTATTTGATAGGTCTTGCATTATATACTTTATTACCATGTTGTAGAACTACAACAGTATACAAAACATAAAACATATTTACATTATATTTTAAGAATAAAAAAGAGTATGTATTAACATTATGCAGTGAAGAGTTAAAAGAAAACATTTCTAAACGTTAACAACATGGTATGACGAGACGCGCTGATTGCTATGGTGGAAGTGAAACAAAACTAAAAATACAGTGCTTTTGAAAAGTAAAGAAATAAATTAATTATTTTTGAAATTGATAAGTTTTCGAAAAAATCCCGTGGCACGTCGATTTTGTTTTTAAAATACTTTTTGACATACGACCCGCATTTGTGACGTCATCGATGTTCGAGATAGGACGTCATCGACAATTTTTCTAAATAGCAACCCCCCAATTTTGACCATGCCATTTGAAAGAGCGTCATTCTACATACATACATCATGAAAAATTATGGTGTTACATAACAAAAGTTTCAAGAAAATAATGTTTGAAGATTTTAAAATTTAATTTTCACAATTACTGTGCACCTCATTATGCAACACCTGTCCGTGCTTATTTAGATGAGCTGTTCCCGAATCGTAGGGAGAAGGGGGCCAGATCGCCTGATTTGACACTCCTAGATTATTTCTTGTGGGAATACTTAAAAAGCAAAGTATACGTTACTAGACCGGTTAATTTAGCAAGCAAGAATTCGTCACGAGATACATCGTATACGTCCTGAACTCATTGATAATGTCCATAAAGAATTTAATAATCGTCTTGGCTACTGTCAGGCAGGTGCACAATTTGAACAGTTAATTTAGTCGATTTTTTACAAAATCATTATCATTTTCAGTATTGTCAAAATTAAATTTTAAAATCTTCAAACATTATTTTCTTAAAATTTTTGTTATATAACACCATAATTTTTCATGATGTATGTATGTAGAATGACACGCTCGTTCAAATGGCATGGTCAAAATTGGTGGTTACTGTCATATCTCCTACAACGATGACGTCACAAATGTGGGTCGTACGTCAAAAAGTGCCTTTTTTAAAAACAAAATCCACGTGTCAGGGGATTTTTTCAAAAACTTATCAATTTCAAAAATAATGAATTTATTCGTTACTTTTCGAAAGCACTGTATATATATTTCTGCATATTACAAAAACAATCTTAGAAAATTTTGTGAATTTATAGTAACTGTGGGTAATTTAAATAAAACATTTTAAGTTCGGTTCTGCGAACTTGGATGAAATATAGGGTAAAACACTGCCAGTAGAAAGTTCTCCTTTAATTAGCTGTAATTAAATTTCTGATATTAGGATAAACATTTTTCTGCGAATCGTTTTGCTCTCTTGGATTAAATGGTGGCGCCTCCATTTTTAATATGGAAAGGTAATTGGATAAATGAATGGAGTTTGTTAATTAGAATTCGTGTTTACAAGATTCTGCTTTAAGTTTTTAGAAAGTATTGGATGAATCCTTGCATTCTAGTCTATAATGTATGGCAATAACCGTGTATATTAATTAATTAGGTAATTAAAATATTTTAACCACCTATCATAAATAAATCTAGCGTTTCCAAATTCAAAAATAAGACAAATTTGTAAATAAATATATTTTGAAGAACAATTTTCTTTAGTACAAATTAAAACTGGTAGATTTTATTGTACTTGTACTGAAATTATTGTAAGCAATATCTCTGTTCTATGATGTTTATAGTACACACGATATAGGTAAGCAAAATATTACATAAATCCGTATTTATGCAGCACTAACACCAGAATAAACAATTCTATCAAATTATTATACGGAGTGTTATAAAAAAACAGTTCATTCCATTAGTTGCATATGTTTGGTGACCTATACACAAAATTATTTCCCTTAAATAATACAGGGTGTTAAAGTTGAACTTTTAAAATATAAACATAGAAATTGAAAGAAAAAGAACCCCCACTTTTTGTGATGTACGTACACCCATAAACATCCCAAAATATCTCTTGCCTTAGCGTAAAATTTTATTTAGAATATTTTATTACTCTTGATAACTTTACGTAAAACTTATTTTTCGATTAATTCGACTTTTAAAAGTCATGCAACGTTATATCCATGACAATTACAGACCCCGGAGGAATAATAACATCTGTGTAAAATACTCTTCGAAAACATCTGCGTTCATGTTTTCGTGATAGTTACCTGTATTTTTAGATTCAAATAAAAGTAAACCGCCATCTACAAAACCACTGGCACTACCTATGTGTGTCACTATTAATCTTCACCCTTTACCTGAAGGTGCTTTGAACCCTGTTGAAAGTCCATCCAAAAATACTTGTCGAAAACTTTTTACATTTTTATCTTGCCATACTTTTATTACAGTATATCCCTCGTTGACCCAAGTTTCGTCTAGATAATAAATATTCCTCCATTCGTCACGGAATTTTCTAATTGATCTTCGCCAACAAAGAATTTCATCTTTATCGAAGAGAACTGACTTCCTGTTCTTCTTTTCCCAGCAAAAATTCAACTCTCGTAACACGGCCCATAATTTGCTTCTACTGATTTTTGGCAAATCGTTGTCCTCTGAAAGTTCACTTAAAATTTTGTTTAGCGTTGGTATTTCTTTTTTAAAATAAAATTACTGTACTTTTCTGCGAATGACACTTTTGAAGAAATCATCTATAACGACTTTTGATCTCCCTGTAGATGATTTTGGAGATTTACAGTATCTTGTCCATTTTTTGTTTCCTTTAAAAGTCTGTAGATAGTCGATTTTCCAATCACTGTCATTTTGGAACACTTTTTCACGATGTTGTAAACACTGTTCGTAGGATTTTGGTGTTTCAATGCATTAAATACATTTAATATAATAATCCTCTCATTCTGAGACAGCGCACATCTTTTCACGCGTTTAGCAGGTACGTAATCTGATAAGCTCGAGATTTTACCCAAACAATATTATATCCACTGGCGCAATAGTCACTAAACACAAGTCGAATTTTACTCTACTGCACTAGCACGTCTTCGTATATTCAGCTCTAAGACTGGATTGATCTGTCACAATACACTGGCTCCTGCCCTATGGTGTACCTAGTAAAATATACTAATGTACATCCATTACCTGTTAGCATTAGTGTTACCCGATAATTACCTGAAATGAAATATTACCACGCCCATCGCCGGTTCATATCTCGGGGTTTTATTACTCTATTTCATTTCCAAACAGACTATAAAAAGTATTTAAAATAATGTAAAATAGTCATTTAGTCCTCTAAGTGAAAGTATACAAATGATAAAAAATTTAGACAAAAACTTAAGATTTTCTCTAATTATAAGAGTTACTGTTATAATTTTTCTCAGTAAACCAAATTATACAATTAGAAAACTTTTGTTTATGGAAATATGGTTAGCCTTATGTATATACGTTGAACAAAAGCCACTGAAAGAAATATGATTGAAACAGTTACTATAAATTGTGCCTAAAATTTTGTCGTAGAACAAACTACAAATGTAGTAAACCATAGTAAGTCCGTTGTTGTGAGTGCAAAATAACAGTATTTATAGATAGTATTAATACAGTTTTACTTATCATTACCAAAGCAATTATAGTATTACTTACTACAAATTATTTTAAAGCAGGTTTTGTGAGAACGCCAAGTGCAGTATGGAGTAAACCACTAGATGTAGACACTAACATCTCGCGCATTCCTGTCCTTCCTTCGGATAGGGCTACAGGGCTATACATACGTGTTACATCACGTATCCTCACTTTTGTTGGGTGTGACAGAAGCGAACAGCTAGAGATCCATTTTTTCTGACCCTATGCATGGTATATAGATGCGAGCCAACAAGTTTGAATCCGGCGGGAATTTCGAATATATCTTGGATGTGCCACACCCGAATGATTTTGACTGTTTGCTATATGCTGTTTCCGCAATTGCAACAAAAATAGGAAAAACTGTTAACGACCAATGTGTAAATTAAATAATTCAATAGTAATAATTAATGTATTTAACAAACATTTTTGTAAAATCTTGTAGTGGGGCTTCCAAAAATGCTGGTAAACTGTTGCAGTCTTTGTGTCAATAAACTCACAAAAACTTTTAGTAAATGGTACAACAATATATGTAGTATTTGGTAACATTTCTGTTGTAGTAATATAGTGTCACAGAATTTGCCCCGATCGCCCCTACGCGATTCTGGTAAACAACAAAATAATGTCGTGTATCGAGGCGCGACTGAAAAATTGCGAAGCGACAAGAATCGTTCGAGAAATGGATGTAGAGATGCTAGAAATATTCGTTTGGTCTATAAAAGAAGAATAAACGGTCAGTCGGTCAGTATTGAATTAGAGAGTTGTTATTTGGATATTTTGGAGATATCAGTTAGAATTCAGAGTGATTTAGATAGTGACTAATTAAATAGTGTTTAGTTGAATTGTAATTAATATTCGGTAGTGCACAGTGTTAATAAATATCAGTAAAACTGGTTGTTTTTCTGGTAAAAGAAAAAGTCGGGTTAGGAAACCCTTGACAATAGGATCTGGATATTATTACTACAAAATTGTAACCATAATAGTATGTGAAATAATACCACAAATTGTGTTTGGAACTATAATCACATCAAGTTGTAGTTCGCAGGTCTTCAATTGTACCTATAGCATTAACTATTTTATTTTTTTCAGTGTGGAATTAAGAGATTTGAAACTTCAATAAATTATCTACAAACTCTTCTTTGTAATTTGAAATTCAAATTATGAGTTAATATTCTCTATATACAATTAAGCAATTTATATATGTATGCATTAATAAAATAAATCGGTTTCTAAACAATCTGAGATCTAAAAGATAAACTCTAATTCACCCCTAGGAATCGTCTCAATTGCACCAACATCGGGAAAACTGCAAATCTCTACGGCCTAATAGAAACCAGATAATATATAATATCGGAGATAAACCACAAACATTAATCCAGAAGTTAATCATAGCCGTTTCATCTCCATGGCCACCCGAAAATCGTAACAAATGGTGTGTAGACCAAGCATCATTATTTTATTTAAAGTGACTGATAACGGCGAACACCCCAGGGAGGAGAAACCTGTAAGGTTTGGACACGTCAGGATCCGTATAAAAAGGTCCCTATGGGCAGCTATGAAAAATGTTATCGGGATAGGAGGAAGGATATAAAGTTTTTGTAGGCGGAAACGAAGACAGTGTGAATAAAACAGAAAAAATAAATTTCAGATAACTTTTGCGGGATTTTTCGTAAATGGCGGCTCATTTTTTCAAAATGAGTACTAGTTTATTTCTGTCAAGAATATTGTAATGTAACTTTAATGAGTCAGGGATTATGTTGACTGAGTATACAGGGTGGTCCGTAATTATACGTCGCAATGCTTATTACTGTAATGGCTATAGAAAATAGTGAATATTTTTTAATAAACATTCTGTCGGTGAGGCCTATTTGTGAAGCTCCTGCCTAACACAAATTTCCCAAAAATAATTTCCTAAAAAAATCGCATATGTTAATTCTCCAAAAATTGGTTCTCTCTTTCAATCCTACATGCGACACCTCTGACTAAATTAATACGCTTTTACAACGTTTCCTTATTTTGAGAAGAAAGTCAAGACATTGAGAATAACATAAAATATGGAAAAAAGTCAAGATATTGAGAATAATCTCACTATATAGAGTTTTCTAAAAATAAAAAGTTTGACACCAGGGTGCTTCGTACAAATCTGCCATTAGAATAGATACATTTTTGTTCGAATAATATTATTTATCTTCATTTCCAAAATTGAAAGCATACTATTAAATTTTTTTTCATTGTAAAGGTATTGAAAGCTATAATTACCTCGAAAACCCAACCTCCTAATGGATCATGGACCATCATTTTTCAAAATAATACAGGGCGGTTAAAAAAAACGCCGATTTGTTATTTTTTAAATCTAACGACATCTGCCAGTTCTGTAGGTGTCTAATTTTTATTTCAACTCGTTTCGCAGTTATCAAAAAATAAAATCGAATTTTATTTTAGACTTTTGTAGATTTTTTATTAAGAAAATGTTCACCATTTTCTATAGCCATTATCGTAGTAAGCTTTGTGACATGTAATTACGGACCACCCTGTATCTATTCCTCGAGAATCTAGAATACTCAATGTCAGTTTTAGAGGTCAGATAATTTTTATTCAGTTCATGAGCCAATAGAGTCAAAAAACGACGTGATCGCGTCTGCGAATTGAATTTTCAGCACTAGTTTATTGAACGTTTGGCAAGTTCTCCACATATCAGAAACATACACAATATGCTCCCGCAGTACTACATTCAATTACATGTACTATACACTGAAACAAAGAATCGATTTCTTATTTTCTGAGCGATAAGTAAACATTATTAGTAGAGGGCAATCTTTATAAAATAATTACCAATTACAATTAGATTTATTTGAAAAACTAGAAGAAGTAAGTATACAATAAATACACAACACATTTCTTTTGTTGGTACGTGTTAGTTGCAAAATATTAGTGATAGGTACGTAAAATTTTAAAAAGTTACACTCTTAAAATGCAAAATAAATACACAATTGTTGATTGTTTCTACCCAAACTGTCTTCAAACACGTTTTAAATTAAATTTGTTCTCTTTCACACTTTATTGGGTATTTAATTATCATATTTTAACGAATTTTATTAAACGAAACATTTAATTTTATGTAAAAATTACAAACCATAGCGAATATGTGTATAAAATATTTATATTTACAAATAATGTTATGTCATTATATTAAAGTTACATCATGCAATGCAAAACTTGAAAAATTCTGTAATTTTCTTGTATAAATAACTCAATTTATATTTTAGTCTTTGTATCTGTTATCTATCTAAAACTGTAATATTTATAATTAGAATATACATAACATCAACAGGTTGATCGATATGACATTTTCGCATTTGCCTATTTACCGCATTGCAGTCTAAATTTCAGAATAATTGAAAAAATATCTAACTATACGTACAGGGCATAATCGTCAACTTTGTAAATCCTTTCAGGACTATATTCAGCAATAATATACGTAGACAATATAGTCTATATACAATATTAAAATATTCATCATACAAAAAATACACAAATTACAATTGTTTTAATACAATAGACTACAACATCCTATAATTTTTTTTCTTATAATTCCAGGTCTCGTTTCTCTAATAATGTTTTTTCTGCTTCATACCGTATTCTAAGTATATAGGTACACCTTGTGTCGTATCTAACTTATAATAAATAGACATATCAACAAAATTTGGTCCTGCGTTGCAATATGCCTCGAATATGGATCAAATATACAATTATGCAGAAATGTATTAAATAAAAAGTACAATACTTATTCACATATATGAGGTTCTACACAACTGTGTAGAAAATATAAGCATCACTTAAACACAAACAAAATATCTATCAATTAATTAACTTGACTTTGGCTTGAAAAAAGTATATATTAAACCTATGCAATCATGGCGTATGAAAATATTTTTTCAACTTGAACTTTTAACACCCTGTAGATCGAAAAGGAGCAACATTCGGATAAGGCATATTTGGCTTAATCGCTCTATTTTGAGGTCAGCAACCTGCCTTTAAGCTCTGTCCCATTATTAATGTATATGCACAATGTTGTACCTAAGGGTAGAAACACAGTGGAAACCTGTTTTCTTCATAACTTATTAAAACAGTGAATAAAGCGTACAGTTTATGTATGCAATTCGATAAATGTTTTTAAAAGCGTAGTGTTTGAAATTAGTATCTAAATAATTGAAGACACATACTATATGCAGAAATCCTTCCAAGCTATTTTTTAGTAAATATATTTATATTTAGTAGTGAGATATAAGTCGTCTGCTTACTTCCTGCTCAGCCTAAGCGGCTCGACCTGCAGGAAGCGACCTACATTATAGCAGGTACTTAAACGCAGACCTCTCGCCCTGGGCGACGCGCTATTAAATCTATAAACGATACTGCAGGTAACAAATGCTCCGCGGACTAATGCCCCGACCGGGATTAAATTACACCTGCAGTATCTGTGTGATATTTAATAGTCTTTACTTTATTTCAAAAGTAAAGTAACGTTCAGCTAAACGTTACTGCAATGGCACTGCAGTTGTACTGTTGCATGGTAATTGTATTGTATTAAATATTATTTACTCTGTTTACATAAAATTACTGTAGACTTAAGAAGTTGGGGAATTTATCCGCTGTAAGTTGGCGACATGCAAAAACTCAAGATTCTTTACCTTCAGAGAGGTTATGTTTATGTTTTGTCAACTACGTCCCTATCTACGGAAATTGTTGGTTTTTATCATTTGCCGAATAGTAATTAAAAGCCTACCCTAAATAAAATATAAGCCTACAATCTGCAGGAATAGATGGTCTATTTGAATGTTTGGTTAAATCACAGTATACTAGTATACTATGGGTTCACCTCACTAATTTCAGCAAGTCATCAAACACTGCCACTGTCATTCGGGTGAAATGAAAAAATAATCGACATTCTCATTTCGCATTTCTTTATATAAATTATAGAAATCACCTTGCATGTGCTATCTGCGGTTAATAGGTCGCACCCACCATCTCCGAGTTCTTTTCATTTTTTTTGCATGTATAGTTTTTATACATATTGACGTCGCTGCGAATAAGAGCAGCAAAAGTAACTGTTTCTAAACCAAACAGTCCTCTTCATCCATTTTTTTAGAAATAAATCAATTCTAAACTAAATATCTAAATTATAATCTAATTTAAAAACTTAACCTGCAAAATTGTGAATCTTCTGTTTACTGTCAAAAAAGCAGTTTTCTGATTGGTCCTTGTATGATTGTTGCAAAAGGATTGGTAAAAGCTAAAATGCTTTTAGCTTCTGCCATACAACTGCAGTACAAAGGCGTTACTGTTAAGTTTATCTGAACGTTACAAAAGTCACCCGTATTTCTCGCCGTTTTACTTCAGTATCTTTGAATATTTGCAGGTGGGATGAGTTAACATTCCTATTATTTGCTAAACCCTAGATTATTCAGTTATTAAATGTCTAAAATTATTTGTATTTTGAAGAAAACACTATTTCAAGAATATGGCGCCCTTTTTAATAACTTTTCTGCAGTACCAATGCAACCGCACTAATCTTATGTGAATGAAGCTTAATTGAAATCAAATTTTCCATAATTCATGTTACGTAAATCTATCTTTAATAGTATTTTTCATAAATAATAATTAGCTGGCAACATTTAAATACTGTTTGTTATTTTTTAAATTCCAAGATGCTTTTATAACTTTACACTAACAAGCTCGACAAATGACTTTGACTGTTTGCTAGGTTTTTCAGGTACAATTCAATGCTGGTCGGAGCATAAGCCACAGAGTAGTTGTATCCTAAAATTCCGTAACAACAATTGTAATCGTTGTTTAAACAAAATTTGTCTCATAACTGTAATTATTTGGTATTATTTTTATTTAATGTTACATGTTACAGATCAAAGTTACAAATTGTGTTATACATAAAATGCTATAGAAACATACAATAACATTCACCGAAAATAGAAAGGACAGCATCCTCTTGAAAAAAAATCATTTTATTCACATACACACCATTAGAACTGCCCTTTTCATTCTCCCACTGACTGATTATGTTAACGGGGTGACGCCGTGGGTTCGAGGAAAAATAAAACTCAGCCCGTTCCGGTAGGGACATTCAGCTCCAAATGATAAAGTTATTGTCTAAAGTTATTTCGAATTCAGGCGATGGGTGGCTGAGGTAGACAAGTAGCGAAACAACCGCCAGACCTGACCGCCAACATAGCTGCGTCCGCGGCATTCCTTCCAAACCGATCCCATAAAAACCGTTCTCCCATGTAGGCGAGCAGCTAGACGTCCAAAAACTTGAACGTACGCATTTCGCCTGTGAAAAATTTCAGAATTGCAACTTTTTGCAACATAAGACAAGCAGGAAATTTGTTTAATTTCGTAAACAAATTCATCATCAGGACAATTGAAACTTTCAACTGGCGTTGTTAGTGTTGGCAATCTTGTTTAGCCTTTCCTTGGCAAGACAAGACAGGACAGGACAGGACAGGACAGGACAGGACAGGACAGGACAGGACAGGACAGGACAGGACAGGACAGGACAGGACAGGACAGGACAGGACAGGACAGGACAGGACAGGACAGGACAGGACAGGACAGGACAGGACAGGACAGGACAGGACAGGACAGGACAGGACAGGACAGGACAGGACAGGACAGGACAGGACAGGACAGGACAGGACAGGACAGGACAGGACAGGACAGGACAGGACAGGACAGGACAGGACAGGACAGGACAGGACAGGACAGGACAGGACAGGACAGGACAGGACAGGACAGGACAGGACAGGACAGGACAGGACAGGACAGGACAGGACAGGACAGGACAGGACAGGACAGGACAGGACAGGACAGGACAGGACAGGACAGGACAGGACAGGACAGGACAGGACAGGACAGGACAGGACAGGACAGGACAGGACAGGACAGGACAGGACAGGACAGGACAGGACAGGACAGGACAGGACAGGACAGGACAGGACAGGACAGGACAGGACAGGACAGGACAGGACAGGACAGGACAGGACAGGACAGGACAGGACAGGACAGGACAGGACAGGACAGGACAGGACAGGACAGGACAGGACAGGACAGGACAGGACAGGACAGGACAGGACAGGACAGGACAGGACAGGACAGGACAGGACAGGACAGGACAGGACAGGACAGGACAGGACAGGACAGGACAAAACAAGACAAGACAAGACTTAACAAGACTTAACAACTCGAATTGCAAGCCAAGAAAAGATTTTTAAAAAAGTCTTGCATTACAAGACGACAAATATTGCAACGGCAAAGAAGTCTTCCAAATATAAGAATGAGTAATATTTAAGTCAATATAAGCTGAAAAAATAAATATTGAATATTCATTATACGTATATACTTTATTTAAAGGAAATTGATAGGCTGTTGACCTTATTAAGATAAAAAAAATCATAAAAATAGAAAATTAAATATTCTATTGTTTAAAAATAAAATTTTGTCTAAATCTTAATAGTTTAAAAAAAATAATAGTATTAAAACATATTTCTGTAGTTAAAAATTAATAGTTTTCTAAGAAATTAGTTTTTCTTTATAATAGAAATTTAAATTTAATTCAATAAGGGAAAAAATTTCTAAAAAAGAATTTTTTTAATTTTTTAAAATTAAAACTTATTTGTTTTACATTACATTGTAACCTCTTGTACGAACTGAAGATGAGGTGCAAAATTTGATCTCAAAACCGGTCGTCAATATTGAATAAAGGATTGTGAGTTGATAGGACTTCTCTTTCCCTTTGAACTTTAAAATGGACTTTTATGAATTTCGAATTTACTTATAAATTCACTGCATCTTAGTGAAAGAGCTCCGTTTCTGTTTTGCCTATTTGGTCCATTATTTATTTAAAACTTGCCGTTTATATACTTTATAACTTCTACCAATCAACCACTGTCGACGATCAACCATATCGATAGTTACGTATAAGTTCCGAGCGGGAGCATATCTAACCGAGAGTAACCACCACTGTTATCAAATTCGTAGTAATTTTCCATGATCTCGTGTCAAGAGTCTGACAAGAATCATGCAAGAGTTTTGCAAAATTGCGAGACAAGAAATTTGCAAGGCTCTCGCAAGCCAAGACATGGTCTGGCAATGTGCACGAACAATACTTTAAAGAAACTCTTGTCTTGTTTTGCACAAGATAAAACTTTTTAAATATTTCTTGCCTCATCCAACAGTAGGCGTTGTAAATTATCCTTTTTTAAGCAATGCCAATACCCTAAGTAGTGAAATAAAAAACATACTGGAGCAAAGGATAAACAACAAAAATTGAAATATTTGTTAAACTATAGGTATACTATATTTATTTATATAACAAGGGGGGCTCAGGTTCCCTTCTGTCGAATAGATGCGAACAGCCAGGGTTAGTCACCTATGACAGACTGAAGAGAACTAACAAGCTCGAAACGGGTATATATATCTGGTGGCACTGCTGACGGATGGCTTTGTCTGTTACCATAAAGGAACACCAGGGTTGGAAATTCAATAAAATAGATATTATGTGGAACGATCCCTTGAAAACATTTTTTCGTACATTTTATGTGTAGAAATTAAAAAAAATTAATAAATTGTATCAATAATTTGTACAATAAATATAGCAGCTGATTTTCTCGCAAATTTGTCAAATAACTGAATCTTTCTGTAACCGTCTACTCACCACGGAAAAAATCTAATCTGTATTTACGTCATAGAAATCATAAAATATATAGAACGCCAGAAGTCTTTACATACATAGTCAGATTATGTAGGAACTTAGAAGGCATCCACCTAGGGAAAAGTTAATGTAAGCTGTTGGTAATACTGTATTTTAATACTGCTGTAATGTAATGTAATGTTTGTAACCATAGAAACAGGTTTCTACGAATGGATGTAAAAATAAGGTTTAAAATTCCCGCCCCTTACTGTGAAGCTACCCCGTCAGTATAATCAACCCACAAAACTAAGGTACTACAATATTACCAGACTCGCGGTTTCTCCATAGGTTGACTATTTTCGGTACCTCTTTTGGCGTTCTATATATTTTATAATTTATATGGTTTAAGTATAATAATATAATTACAATTTTAAACTTTATTCAAGTGATCAAGTGTACATGTATTAATTCAGTAATAAAGTATATTTGATATAAATATTCACATATTCATGACATCCAAATACTCTTATACTTAATTTAAAATTTACTTAAATAATAATATTTTGTTGAAATGTGAATAAAATAATTATAGAATAGATTATTCTTTCTTAAATTATAGATTTTGTAATAAATGGCATACTGTAAAATTTAAAATGCGGTTATAGTGCAAAATTATAGTATTTATAGATGATATTGCGATGATCATTACCAAAACTATAGAGACACAAATGTAATATTATTTACTACAAATTGTTTTAAAGTTGTCTGTACAATTGGACTGCCAGGTTCATCATGTGACCACAGAATGTAGTTACATGTTGCAGCACATCTCAAAAGCGGTATATGTCTGGTGCACCGCTAATGAATGACTGACATTTTGCTATAAGTCTTTCTTTCCTTATATAAACAATTAAATACTACTGAAGTATTTATTTATATAAGATGGGTGGCGTAGTAACTAATACAATATAACAAGAATACTGAAATACTAATTATGTTCTTCAATTTTATTTTTTCTTAATATTATTCACATTTTTCAAAATTATTTAATATTATTTGAAATATTTGCGCAATTCTTTCAATAAAGTATTAAACTAGAGGAATAGTAAAACTAAGCTAGCGTTGGAATAAATGTATTGATCCTAGTATTAGTATAGCTTTCTTTCAATGCAGTGTCACTTTCATGGGGTCAGCCGTATGCCTACCAAAAACCTCTCATCCTTTATACTCTATTTGCATACCGTTCTCCGGCGATGTCTCCGCTCCGAACACGAAAAAGGTGTTACTTCCAGACCGGCCGAGGCGGTGGAGGGCTGAGATATCCCCACTAAAATTAATGAACTCCTGTCCACGTAGGAAACGAAATAATCCACTTTTCCAGCAATTTGCTTTACCTTATATCCTTTATTAACTTTCTTTCGGGCCGCTCACTCCTCGCAGGCCGCCCTTTCTCCAAGAACGAGCACATTTTTATAATCCCTGTTAGCTTCGCTATCATATTTTATGGATTGCGTCCATTGAAAAATAAAATTCTACGTTGTCAAAAGATTTGTTGTGTAACTTACTAGTTGCTACGGCTCTCTTTTTCAATTCACGAACTTCCTGAATAGAAAATGCATGAAAATTGATGAAACTGGTTGCTGTAATACATCGGGAAAAGGTGTGTGATAGTAGAATCGAAAAAACTAGGAAAAACTCAAATTTCTTCAGTTTTCGGAATGTGCATATTTCCCTTGAAGAATTAGCTACCGTTTACCAATTAACATTTAAATTTTTTATAATAATTATACTGTCTTTAAATGTATCAAGTTAAATATTTGGGAATATATGTTTATGTAGGTATATGAGAAATCTAATCTGTTGTCTATTTCCACGTATTCCGTAGAGGACGCCACATCCGCCAAAGAGTGACCGCAAAACCCGCCCTTTTTTGCGTAGTGTGTAGCAAGAACGGGGAAGGTTGTACAGAGGTCTCCGTGGGCTTAAATTGATCGTCATGAAAAATCTAGGTGAGCATAATTCGATTTTTCCAATATTTGCCCGACTTACTCTTTCTTAAGCCACCCTTGAAGGCGGGGAAAACTGGTCAGAATTTCGCAAAAGATCGAATTACGGGGCCCGTCTTTCGTATCATTTGTCGGGTAGTGGGGGAAACAAAGTACTTCATGAAGTGGATATCATTCCCCGTCTGCTATCGGCAATAGCGGTGGTTTTACAGATTTTGATGACCATTTTTTCTGTTTTCTTTTTTTAGGGGTGGTTTCCACCCCTTCAGTAGGGGTAACTGATCAGAATCCGACAGAAGAACGAATTATGGGGGCATGTATTTCATATCATTTGGAGTTATAAGGAAGAGTGGCACAAAATAGGTAATTCATGAAGGGAATATCATTTGCCGCCGGTTTTCGGCAATAGGGGTGGTTTTACCCCCACGCGGGGGGTGTGTTTCACCTTGAGCATTTTTGGAAGAACATCCCTGATCTCTTCCTTGCCATTCACGTTCCCGCCAATTTTTACCAAGAATTGATCGACCATTTTCCACCCTTTAAGTAGGGGTAAGTCGGACAAATATTGAAAAAATCTAATTATGCTCACCTAGATTTTTCATGGCGGTCAATTTAAGCCCACGGAGACCTCTAGACGACCTTCCCCGTTCTTGCTACACACTACGCAAAAACGGGCGAAAAAATGGGTTTTTGCGGTTACTCTTTGTGGCGTAAATATGGCCGTGGACCTATAAGGTTTTTTATTAAAAAATGTTATCATTGTTTTTGAGGAAAAAAATATAATATATTACGTATTCGAGTGAATCGAAAGTTATTGTCATGTTATGTACATTTTGTTTAGGTATTTTATTTTTTCCATTCTCACAAAAAAATCAGGCTCTTTTGATTAAAAACTAATAGTTCTTAGTGTTTAAAGTGTTATGCCTTGTTTTCTAGATAAAAGTAAGGTAGTACTCTAATATACTCGCGTCAAGAATTCAGACGACTTACGTCATACGAACACATGAATATTTCATTATATTTTTAGCACTAAATTGCAAAAAATTGTTGTTTTTAACGGGACCAAATATCGAAAATTACGTTGACAATAAAAACAATCACCTAATGTCAACCATGACGTAAGACGTCTGAATTCTTGACGCGAGTATACATAATGCGCATGCACCACCATCTTTAGATGTTAGAGTTTTTAACGGAAACGGCTGTTCCTAGAGACATTAATAAGGAGTACATTTTTTAAGTAGAAAAGGTAGGAGAAAATGTTTTTCTATTCCAAAATGACATACACCGTGGCACAAAAAAGTTGAAGCGATTTAAATTGATCCTAATGGCCCCTTATGGCGTCCTCTTGGGGATACAGCCAATTGTGCATAAAATTTGAATTTCCCGTCCCAAGATCCGGATACAGGATTTCATGACTTTAACTCAAAGTAGTCGAGAGTTATTTTGTAGAAAATGTACTTATTTTTTTAAAATTTGACATCCTGTATATCCTAAACGAACCGTTTCCAGACCTAAGTTCATAGAATTTTTTTTTGCTTAAAATTGAACGTAGAATAACATACTGAAGTATGTACATCTCTTATATTTACATTTAAATATCTGTATAAACTAATGCAAGAAAATAATACGATAACGTTTCCGACTGAAAGAGTGAAAGTCATCAAATTATTGGCCGTCAGAAGAAACTAGAATTTATGGCAGGACAGAAGCGCATAACTCACCGTCTCCAATATACGTGTTTACTATAAAACGATAAATATTTCTTGTTCTGCTTCCGCCGCCGGAAAGACTGTGTTGACACAGCCTCCCCTGATTAACCGCTGCCGAATGGATTCGTAAGGGTTAATACCACTTTCACTTAATTCCAGAGGCGTTTGTGAATTTTAAACAATATAAACCCTCTCTTCGCTTCCCTCCACCCCCGCCGTCAATATTATGCCTCTGGAGTGGCATCTCCTTGATTATGAATATATTACAAGTAGATGTGTGTAGTGGCATCGGCCGTACTATGATGATGGAGTTCTTGCAGCCTCCGTGTTTACACTCCTCCCGAGAGCACGCATCAATTCCGAAACGAAAATTGAATCAAACGTATACGCGCGTTTAATTGTAACCGCGCACCTCTATTAAAGCTTTCAATTTCGCTGAATGTTTATCTTTTACACTCGCCGAAATCTATCCGGTGCGATTCTAGATTGTTATATATGGTGGTGATGTTTGCTTTGCGACTTTGTGCTCTTTCGTCCATCGACGTACCACCAGAGCACAAAACGGGAAGCAAACAGTGGAGTTATTTATTTATTAAATCACAGAAGATTGAGTTGACTTTTATAATTGTTTACTGCGCATAATACTCGGTGGTAAAAATTTTTAAATGTAGGATAAAACGAGGAGAGATGGACCACGTTTTATAAAACATAAAATATCTTCATTAAATAAAAATACACCTATACTTTGCTATAACTTTAGTAAAGTTTAAAACCAGAAACATGTATCTTCAAAATGTGAACATTAAAAAAATTTAAATTGGTTCATCGCTACCTGAACTTGGTGAAAAGGAGCATCAATTCCTCGGAATTATATTATTTGCACTAACACCGTACCGTATATTTGACAAAGATTAATATAGGATATATCCCTTACCAACCTTAATATAACCATCTGAACACAATAAACACCTAATTTAGTCAACTTTTCCATTTGTCTCGTTAGTCTTTATTACATTCAACGCATTCATTCTCTAAATGACTAAAATATTCATCCTCATCTGATGAATCATTCAGAACCGCATCGTTCCACTCTGAAGAAGAGTGAATTTTTTATGTTTTCTAATGACTTGGATTTCTCTGTGTTCTTCAGCTTAGTACCTTTGGCTGTCTTCTTCTTTTCTTCTCTTGTCTTTTTCCAATATACACTGGTGAATTTATTACTACTTCCAACTGGCTCTGACTTTAAGTACATCTTAAGTTAGCTTAGATGAACGTTGTGGAGGTGTTCTTGGCTTTTAGATATTTCCAATCCAAGAAATTTTGGATCCTTACATTTGCTGACCTATCTCTTCTAAAGAGGCAGGAAAGATGGACCAGACAACATTAACGAGAGAGTACGTATCAAACGTGTATTTTTATGTTGTTTGCGTTACAGAGCGCATGCATGACCATCTCAATTCGAAAACTTCAGCTAAATTTTACTATAAACACCTTTAATTTGCGATCAGAGTATTCTCCGGAAAAGTTTGAGTATTGTCGATGATTTCGTGTATAGCTTCTGAAAGTAATACTAAATTATATTTACCAAGTGTAACTGACCACTACGTCTGTATCAAAGTTCTTGATAATGCAGATGTGTTTACATTTGGAAGCACTGGGCATATGCGTATAGTTGTTAGTACAAATATTTTTTCTACACATACATTATTGTTTCTTTGAAATTGTGAGAATGACTATTGCTAAATCTCTCTGTTGTATTTCACACTGGTGACGTTTACATACATTACAAAAATTGTAATTTTAAAGTTATTTTTGGAGTTCATTGCTGACTGGAAAGAATGTCACAAACTAATGAAAATACCATAAAGTCTGATTTTTGCCCTTCAATTTTCACTTTTAAAAGTTCAAATATGATTCTTTTACACCGAGATACAGTAGATTGAAGATTGTACTGCTAACAGAAAATTAAATTTAGCAATTATGACATGATAAAAATATCTGTATTCTGCGAAATTTCAAATATATAAGGTATTATTTGGTAATATTTAGTTTATAACTTTTATACTCATTTTATACATATAAGGTATATACATGTTTATAAACGTGTACAATTTTTAACCAAATAGATGTAGGAAAAATTTTGCAGAAAGTACATTGTTCAGAATAATTTAAAGTAGTAAACAATGATCATGGTCATTTAGAAATATATAAAAATTAAAAAGAAAAAGTTTAATCAAATACATGGGTCTATATTATGATTTGAGTATTATTTTCAATCAAATTATTTTCATTCAAATATTTTTATTTTATTTATTTACTTAATATCCCAATGACCATTATCAAAGGAATACTTGATTTATTTGTGGATATATATGGTTTATTTGAAAATGTGTAATAGTTGTAGATACAATATAGGCACAATGGAACGAAAATATTTCCCAAAGAAAAAAATAGCACGGAATGAATCACCTTAACTTACCGTTGTATCTCGCAGGAAAGAACGATCGTGTACGGACCGCCATAATCGGCACCTCGCAAACTGCCAACAAAGCGGCAACGACCGACGCCTCCGCACCACCGCATGTAATTGTCCTGACAGTAAATCGCCCCCGGCAAACCCTCCCCAGGTGACTTCCAGCCCGGTTTAATTTACCTGTGTAATGAGCTGGATGCAGATCGCGCCGCTGCGGCCTGCGAGGGGCGCTCCCGCCTATTAATTTAACGGCGGCCAACCATTCTTTCGTTTAATTTAAATGACAAAGTAACGTTTGTGAATGCGCGCCGCCGCAATTTCAGATGCGATTTAAGGTGTGGTGGATTATCTCGGATCCACGCACCTTCAGATATTCGAGGGAGGGCGGCTATCAGTGAAAATATCATGCTTACTTTAAGAATTTCCACCTTGAACCTTTTGTACACTTTTTTATATTTTTTTATTATTTCATATATTTTTATGAAAAATTATACAGGGTGTTTCAGGAGGAGATGTACATACTTCGGTATATTATTCCACGTTCAATTTACAGCAAAAAATTTCCTATGAATTTAGGTCTGGAAACGCTTCGTTTAGGATATACAGGATATCAAATTAAAAAAAAAACAACTTTTTGTTTAATAACTCTCGCTTACTTTGAGTTAAATTCATGAAATTTTGTATACCTAGGTTTCTTGGGACGGGATATTCAATTCTTATGCGCAATTGACTGTATCTCCAAGCGGACGCCACAAGCGGCCAATATGAGCCTTTTAAATCGCTTCAACTTATTTGTGCTACGGTGTATGTCATTTTGGTATAGATAAAAGTAAGGTAGAACTCTAATATATAATTTGGATGCATCATGACACAGAAATGTTTATGAAGAAGAGGAGGGTAAAAAAAACGAGGAAAATGAAAAAGTTTTGGGTTCACTCTATGAATAAAAAGAGAAAGCTGTATGGCAAATTTAATTATTTATTTTCTGAACTGGAGATCAACAAAAAAATTTTCAGTGTTTCAGAATGTCACAAAAAAAATCAGCTCGTGATTTGCCCTCGCCACCAAAACACAAAATTTCGCAGTGCTGTGTCATCTAACAAAAGACTTAGAGTAAATAAAGGTTGTTGATAAGCGAAGGTATCCGCCAGTTCAGAAATGCAGTCACAACTTAACTCGTTGAATATTTCTAATAGTCTGAAGCCAATCCCTAACTTTTGTGGGAACAGAACTTACGTTGGACTAGCGTGGCCAGCATAGAAATTGTAGGCCACCAACACGACCTGCAGTGACGGTCGTTGCAGGTGCTGGTCCATTCAGGTACTGGTCTAGTGTGCGATGCTTCTTTAAATAACATGGGATTCTTCATGAACAGGCTTTGCAGGGCAGTTCTGTGCAAGTTAGTACAGGCATAATGAATACGATCTTTAAAAAGTACCCTATGGAAGTGCTTTATAAATTTCTTTTTGCAAAGTTAAAATTATACTGAAACACATGCAATATATCCCGAAATTAATGGGACATAGACAAAATGATGACAACATAATGGGATGCAGCCAAATTTACTTTAGTCAAAACCTGATGGTTAGAAAGATAAAGAATGTCAAAGTTAAAATATTAGTTTCGGTATATTTGTAAATAACTTTTTAAAAAATCCAAATATTTGCATACATTATGGAGATCGAGAAGAGTTTTTTTGGAGCGAGAAATTCAAAGTTGTTGCTAATGTTACGTTACTAGTACATGACTTTTTTTACGGCTTGCGTCTCCGTCTGATTAATGAAACAATTGATTCTCCTGATTCTTGGTTGTTTTAATAGTCAGATGAGCTACTACTAGTAATGTCAAAATAGCAACAAATTTGAATTTCTTAGCTGCAAAAACCTTGAGTTCCAAAATGTATGCAAATATTTGGATATCTTAAAAAGTTATTTACAAATATTGAAAATAAAATTTTAACTTTACTGTATGTTTTTAACCATCAACTTTTGACTAAGGTAAGTTTGACTACATTGCCCCTGTGTACACATTTTACTTCTTATTTTTTATTCGCAGTGTAAAATTTCTGAAACGTGTAATCATATAATGCAAACTGTGGTATTTACATCCACGAAGAGCTATAAAATTGCTATAAAAGGAGGTGGAGAAAAATCGTATAGTTACGAACTTTTTATGTCAATAATATATATTTTTTCATGTTATAGTTAGCCTTGTTCATCACGGATAATTTACCCCTACACACATAATTCCGCTTTCACTTATTCAGAAAATATCCACATAAATAATATACGTCACATAGAACAGAAGTATAATATATTAAGTAGATAACAGCCATTTATGTTACCAACAGTTCCTACTTTCTAACACATAATATTATTATATTATGGTTAAGTTTAAATCGGCAATTCTTCATAATTTGAGGTAGATATGTACGAGTGTATTTTACGAAAATATAATTTAATCACTTGTTTCCGGCTGTCCATGAGAAACCTCAAATACCTACAACCATATCCTTCTCATGCAAATGCCTGAAAGTTCCGTGAAATAGAAATGTAAATATCTGTTCAATATGTAAAAATGTTCCACAGAATGTTATAGAATTCACAAATGATACATAATAATTAATTTCTTCTAAAACCAAGGGAGTGGAGATACATGTTAACATACATGTTTACTTTTAAATGTTCGTACACATCTATGACAAACAGAACATCGTCGAGCATGTCATCGTAGATTTGATTTTATTGAGTAAGAATATGAGATCCTCCCACTACATGAGACAGTATTATTTAGATCGTGAAGCCTTGTCCATATAACTTTCATTATCTATAACACAGACGTCTATTGCAATTTTGTTCCTTTTACTTGAAAGCAATGGACAAACATAAATTGTCTGCCCCATTTAAAAAATGGGGCAAACCGTCTTTTCGTCCGGAAAATTGGCACCGACGATAAGCATCGTTAGAACTTTCAACTGTCATACGGTCGTTTTTACAGCGTTTCCAAATGGAGAAACGAAGAAAATAAACATTTTTATTAATAATAATACCTGGTAGGTAACAGTTAAACTGGTTAACTGCCATGTTTTGCATTCGTTTCTCATTGTAAACTGTCAAAACTACATTTTCACTCATTACAAGTCCATCAGGATTATCAGTTAATAACAAAACACACTTCGCGTACAGTTAAATAAAATGCCCATACATTCTAAGAAAATCGAACGAAAGAATAGTAATAAATAATAAAAAACTTTGAATGCACCCGCTGCAGTCTTCTCCGATAACCTAGAAAAACAAACCGGCGAACTATATTATAGAAAAATATCTGTACTCGACACAAATTTCCTTATGTAATTGCTATAAAACGCTTAAAATTGAAAACGGCACTAAAAACTTAAGGAAAACACAAAATCACAACGTAAACGCACAGGATTTCAAATATGATAACTAATTTTACCGTTTACTATTGCTGATTGCCGTAGTCTCTAAACATAAGGCACTTGTACCAAATAAGGCCAAACTCCTAATAAGGCCACTGTCACTTTTTGATAAACCAAGTTATTTATATATATGGACATGCCTAGTTTTCGTTGTTGGTCTATAATACAATTTTTATAATTTGGGATAGGTGTGCCTAATAAAGCCACATGTCAGCAGGACAAAGTTCAAGACATGTGACTGTGTATTATTTGTCTGAAATACGTTCACGAAGAATACTCAGGATTGTGTAAAAGCGACAAAGCTAAATTTGTTTGCTCAGAATGTTAAATCCGAAATTTATTTTTTGTTTTAGTTTCACATATGTAAGTTTTATATTTGATTTTAGAATTTGTATTATTGGTTTTAGTTAAGAAAGTTATATTTTTGTTTCAATGAAATATATGTTATTAAAAATCTAGTGTCTAATAATAATTATTGATGTTTATTTGCAATATTTGTCAAATAACTTTATTAGGAGCAAGTGTTCCTAACAAGGCCATTTGTCACTCCTTTTTTAAATTATAATTAAAAATAATCTAACTAAACTTTTTTAAATTTACGAGTATACAACCGTTTTAAACAAAGTGAATTTAATATACTCTAAGTTTTATATATTTTTGTCAAATATTAACAAAAAATAGGGGCTCAATGCTTAACATGGCCTTATTTGGCACTGGTACCTTATAACATCGCGACAGACGGGCCGCCATAGTCGGCGATAAATAGGGGTTAATATAGTTTTTAGAAAACATTTTTTTCGCTTTATAATTAAGTTTGGAATTGTTTTGAAGGGCGATTCCGTTCTTATTTTCTCTATCCGTTCTTAAAACATTTGTACTTAGTCATAGTTAACCTTGTGAACACGCACTATATGCATTTAATAAAACCGTTCTAGCAACACATCGTAGACACGCGGCGTTATTGTCGCTTCTCCGTGTCTGCCATTTCCACCGTTCCATTACCAATTAAGTCTGTGTTTGACTTTATGTAGCTCGTTATTCGCATACCCCACCTTCGCATGTTTGAATAAATGCTGATACGGTAAATGGGAATCATCGGCGGGCATGATTAAAATCAAAATTAAAAAGCGCCTGTTGGCGGTTACACACTCGTGAATGGATTGGTTGTCTTCATCATGTCGGGCTGTTTAAATTTGTATTCCAAATTGCTTCGTTCACGTTGACATCGTTTAGTTAATTACAAATGTTTGATGGGTACAACCTTTTCCTTCCAATTCCATAGTATCGTACATTTCAGTGCTGTAAGTATTTTAAATAAATGGAAGATGCCAAATCTTATACTAAGGGAAAAAATATATTCACTGCTACCAAATTCGTAATAAAGTTCGTAATTTGTATGCAAGAGCCACACAAGAATCATGCAAGAGGCTTGTAAAATTGCAAGAAAAAACATGTGCAAGACTTAAGACAAAACAAGACATGATCTTGAAAAAATCAAGAAAGATCAAGACTTTAAAGAAACCCTTGTCTTGGTTTGCAAGACATGACATGACTCTTTTAAATTTTATAAGATGTCTTGTCTCAATCAGCACTATCTGTCTCTAAAATCTTAATGTTTTCTAGTTCTACTAAAAGTTCTCACTGTTATTATTCCTTAGATGATACGAGTGATCTTTGAATTACCATAATTTCTCTTATTATGAAAGATAGACACATCAAACCATATGCCACTGTACCTTTATTTGGAAAAGTTGAAGTTTATTTTTGATATTCGTTTGGTAGTACGAAAGGAGCTCTAAAACATGAACGTCTTGTACATACTCTCAGAAGTATCTCAATAGCGAAATAACTGTTTTAGACGGTTTAACAAAGTTCTCAATTCCTCTTATTGCTAAACTAATTTGTATCTTTATAAACAAGTTAATATCACATTTAGATTTTGACTGGTGCAAGGACTTTAGAAATATCGCTCATCACTTAGGTTATTGTCTATACATCGGTAGAAGGCTCTACTTACAACTAAATTGGTGGCATATTGGTCGAAATAGTTAATCTACTATAGTGTTTCAGGTTGTACTGTGTAACTGGTTGTCATTAATGACAAAATTAATATGCAAACTTCTATTCTTGTTGTTATAGAGCTAGACTCTACAAACCCCGCTATCACATTCCCTGGGTCCATCCACATATTGATTTCGGTTTTTAATGTTGATACTACAGCTGCTACGGTAGGTACCCCTTCTCAGACAGTAGTTCTCTGAGTCGTTCTGTACATCCAAGTCGCGTTTCACATCTTCAGTGGTGACTCCGAAAACCATTCGTCGTTACTGACTATTAACATTGAGGCATAATTTAATTGGAGAGGTTCTTGATCAAATATTGGTTCTCTTCAAACGTCAAACTTTTAAAAACATAGTTTTGACAATCTACTGGTTTCAAAGATTTGATGGTCCATTGTGCTATTTAGAGTTTTTAGAGTTGTTAAAACGTGGTCTAGGTAAATGGTCAATCACTTAGAATCTTAAGAGTCTTCATAAACCATTTTAGGAAAACACCTTACTCTTAATTTTTTACTACAGCAATAATCCCTGTGAACATCCCTATTACTCCGTATATAACAACCACGACCTCTTATATATCTGAATGTAAAAAAGAGCGTAGCTGAGCATAAATAGAGTATTGCCTCGACGATGAAGCGCTCTCGAGAGAGATGGCTCAAACGACGAAGGAATTCTATTTAGTCCTGGACATCGGGCAAGGTATGCTGCCGCTGCCGCTGTACTGCACATCGTCTCTAAATTAAGTTAGCAAATGTCTCGGCCGACTGCACCCGACAGAACGCAATAATGGCCCTGACCATTTCAACTGCGCTTCATCACCTCACACTTAATGAAAATACCGTACCCTGCATTTTGTATTCAGCGCTCGCTGGCCTCCTAGCTGGATGCACAACCTGCTTCCTGCCGCCAGTTCATATTTTAAGAATACTGGGGCAGACATTGAACTAAAACTCGCATTATATAGCATAAAGCGCAATCAAAGCAAACACTACCGAATTGTCAAGATTGTGGATATTGTGGCCTATATTTGCGATGTGCACACCTAGACGATGTCTGGTACAGTTTCTCTTATAATGTAATTATGTAAAGCACGGCAAACATCATTCATCAACACAGTATCATTATCACGTAATGTCGAAGGATAGAAAAACGATTTAAATTGGTGTCTGCATAATGTTTGGTTCCGTTCATCTACTTCTCAAGATTATCTTCAAATATTGATTTGAACACAAACTAGTACATCGTCTGCACAAAATCAATAATAATGGTTACATTCCTCATGAGCATTTTAACGCAGACGATGTCTTCTTTTTCTCACCAGATCCATAATAACTTAGGCAGATAGGTCTCAGCTCTTGCATTCTGTTTAGGTTCTAAATCATTTTGGTTTTGTGTTCTTGGTGCTGACGCAAAAACAGTCGATGCTGTAAAAGAGATAAAGACGTGGTTTTCACTCAAACAGATTGGGTTCATTTTAGAATTTTACTACATGTACTACAAAAGTCATTATTATATGGTTGGCTGGTCACAAATATACTGACCAATTTCTAGGTTGAATGACGTGGACCATAATGAATAAAGATGTTCAAACGATCTTCATCAAATGCAAATGGTCCTTCTGAATGTGGGGAATCGTGTCAAACTGGCCCTTTTTGAAATGAAGAAACCATTCTCCCTTCGTAAAGGGCATATAAATGGTTAACCCTTCAGCTGAATGGAAAATAATTGCGCACTTCGTATCATATAGATGTCAGTTCTCATTTGCCTTTTATTCAATATTTTATGAATTAATTATGAAGTCAGTAAGGCTGGCATGTCTAACAAATGACTTTCAAACTACTCTTGCTATTTACAACCAAAAACATTATGCATCATCTCAATATAAATACAGTTACAATACAGATTATTTAATCTCGTTATCATATCAAAAAGATTCAACGGTCCCAAATGAAGAATACAAATCAATGTGGGGACGATGTATTCATAAAGTACTAAACAATAGTCGAAGATCAAGGGTAACAATAGGGCAACTTCTACTATGTTGTGGACTCAGAAAAACCTCTGAGCAATATTTGTCATATATTGCTAAAGTGTGAAGTCCTACCAAGGGGGCGCTATCAAAATGGGAAAAGATGTGGAAGAATTAATGTCAAGGATGTGGAACCTAATTGGAAAGCATGGAGATCCACAATAGACCAACGAATAATCGGTTACGAAGAGTTATCTACTCCACATATTTACAATCTACAATTAGGTCCATCTATATCCCAAAAAAAGATGCATATAGACCTTTTGCGGAAGTCTTTTGATTTGATTATCTATTAAACGGCGTCAAATTATCCTTAATTAACAGAAGTCCTGTTACAATTATTAGCAGTTTCTAGAAAGTCTTCGAAATTGGTCTTCCCAATTTAATTTATCCATATCTACAGGGAGTTATTATCCCTTATCAGTATGGGTCCATGAAAAATAGATCCACTGCGTCCAATTTGATATGTGTTACCCAATACATCTCTCAGCATTTGGATACAAATACTCAAATTGTTGTTTTGTATACTGATCTTTCGAAGGCTTCAATTCTTTAGATTACTGGATTTACTATTAAAACTGTTGGAATCTTACTTAGACAGTATATATCAATATGTTCAGAGTGGTGATTACATGCCTGAGTCAGTGGTACATCAGGTGTACCTCAGGGGTCCATTTTAGGACCTTTATTGTTTGCTATTTATATTAACAACATAGTTCAAAATCTTGATTGCAATTATCTCTTGTATGGAGATTATTTAAAAATTTATACTGATGTTACTATCGTTGATGATTGTGTTAAGTTACAGCACTCCCTAAGCCGTATTTGTGATTGATATATCATTAACAATATTTCTCAAAATGCAAGTGCATTGTGATGACTTTTTTTCATCCTGAAAGTGTAAAAGAAGTATATTTTGATAATAAACTAAGTTTCAAGACTCGTATTGAGAACATCGTTCAACCTGCTTATAAAAGTCTAGGATATCTAACTAGAATATCCTACGGCTTTTCGGATATTCAAATATATACATAACACTTTTCAATGCTCTTGTTAGGTTTAAACTCAAGTACGCTAGCATTGTGTGGAATCCTGGTTATAAGGTGTTTCAATCTGAAATTGAAGATGTTCATAGGCGATTTTTAAAGTTACTTAAATTTGGTCAAGATGGGATTTATCCTCAGATATCCTCACATTTTACTTGATAGATTTAAAGTGTGTAATCTGGAACAACGTAGAAATATGCATTCGGTCATGTTTCTTTAAAACAAATTACATAAAGGTGTGATTGCCGGGAATCAAAACGTAGCATTAATGTAATTAAGAAGATTTTTCAAATTCAAATTTTATTTTTGTTTTTTTTTCTTTTTCTTTATTTTTGTATCTGATGTGATTTGTTTATTACTTATGTCATAGTTTTAGTTTATTAATTAATTCCTATTTGTTTGTATTCACTTTTATATTATTTGTTGTTTTACTCTACTATAATTGTTTGTTGGGTGATATATTAAATAAATAAATACGAATCATAAAAATAATTACTTATAAATCATTTAAACTGAACATATATCCAATCCAAATCATTTTTCCAAATATCTGAATGGGTATTATTGATGACTCACGTTCTGAAAACAACGTTTGACCCAAAAGTGCACGTAGGAAAAAAATTAAGTGTTGTTATTCAAGTGGTCGTCGTTTGTTTCGGAACTCTGGACGCGCCGCCCATATATTTAAATAAATAGTAGTTCCAACGCCACCTCGGCGAAAAACTTTTCCGTCCGCATCCAACCTAAGATATTTCTCCATGGCGCTCTCATAAAAAGTAATAGGTATAAATATAATTTATTATAAAGATAAATGCTTATAGAGCCGATGGTATGTTTACGAGAGGGTTTTTTATCTACCCTTCGTCCTAAAAAATATAGCTATTATTTTTTCACCTCTGCCGTTCCAGGTCAGAGCTGCCATGATCCGAGTCCTTATCTGGCGTGGTCGAGGTCCGCCAAGACCACTAAATCATGCGGCCAGATAGGCCGGTGTGTGGGGGTCCACTCGGGCGCGGGAGAACTACCCGCTCACAGGTATAAAATTCGAAGCTCAAAATACAATTTTCTAAATTATACAGGGTTAACTATGACTAAGTACAAATATTTTATGATGACGGATAGAGAAAATGAAGAATTATCGGAATCACCTTTCAAAAATTTCCAAACTTATTTATAAAGGGATTAAAACAATGGCCTTGTTCGAGGACTTCAGGAAAGCATATTCTGCCAAAGGGAATAAACTAAGTAATATACTGAAACAATTTGGGATACCAACCAAACTGATTAGACTATTGAAAATGACTTTAGAAAAGCAAAGTACGAATAAAAGGTGAATGTTCGGAAGCTTTTACTACTGACACAGGACTGAGAAAAGGAGTGAATAGTAGTAGTGAATTAGAAGAAGTAACGAGAAAACTTATGGAAGAAGCACGTAAAGTGGGATTGCAGATAAATCAAGAGAAAAATAAGCTTTTGAGAATAGGAGAACAAAAAAAGATCAATCAAATTGAGAACGCAGCATGGAGAGATGGAGTTGGAAGAACTTCAAGAATATGTGTATAGCTGATAACAGCTAACTGTGATGAGGAGCAAGAAATTAATAGGAGAATAATATAAGCAAACAGAAGTTCGACAGCAGCCAACCACTTAATGAAATCAAAAAATGTGTCCAGAGGAGTCAAATTTAGAATGTATAAAACAATTTTGAGACCGACAGCGCTGTATGGCAGTGAAACCTGGATCCTCAATAAGAAGTCAAGAGAAAACCTTTTAAGGTGGGAAAACAAGATCTTAAGAAGAATTCTAGGGGGAAAGAAGACGGAGAAAGACTATGTAAGGACAACTAATGAGGAAATATATGCAATGTAGGTATATGCGGCCTGTTCGCCGCACGTTTGACGTTTACAGAGTAGACAACTAGCACACGGTAAAATTCGTTGTCATGTCATAATTTAATTCCTGTGTTTATGTTGTAGTTTTGTGTTCTTTTTTACTTTTTAGTGCTTTTTTTAATTTTAAACGTTTTATAGTTATTAAATAAAAGAATTTATGTCGGATACAGATATTTTGTTTAATTATTTATTTATTATCTAATCCTGCTCAACGGGATGAACCCACTTACAGATCAGAGAAAATTACGCAAAAAAAACAGATAAAATAAAATAATGAAGTTATGTATAAACAAGCAGAGCAATACAGAATATATCACATACCTACAATAGTTCACAAACAACAATAAAGACATTGAAATAATTCCTTAATATTTGAAATACTGGTACTGAAAATATCAATACTGTTCTGCACGGCTGTTAAACTCCTACACATTACATATACAGGTAAATAGTGTAGCATATTAGTACAAGCTATTTTTAAATAAAAAGTTTCGAAAGACCGTGTATTCGCAGCCGGAACATTAAAATTAAGTAATTGTAATATTTCAGGTACGTCAAAATTTCCATTTATTAAATTAAAAAGGAAGATAACATTTCGCATATTACGGAGCGATATTAAAGATTTGTAATTGCATTTTTGAAGTAGCGAGTGCTGCGGATAACCTACGGGAGGATATACATTAGAAAATTTATATTTCAACAACTTTAAGAATCTGCGCTGTGTTCTTTCTAACAGATCAAATATAATTAGCATAGTTTGGAGCCCAAATTAAGGAACAGTATTCTTCGAGGTCTAACAAAACTATTGTACAATAACTTAATAGTATCAACATTGCAGAAGTCCCGAGCATTATGAATTACGAAACCCAAACTCTTGTTAGCTTACGATACTATATGATGCATATGATAATTAAAAGTGAGTTTGGAATCAAAATAAATTCCTAAATCTTTAACAACGTCTGGTCTATTCAGAGCTATATCATCAATATTGTATGGAAAATACACACTATCTTTCTTTCTAGAAAATGTCAATACATTACGCTTTTTTATATTTAAGGGTAATTTGTTCAACCCACACCAGATATTTAGTTTACTAAGATTCTCCTGCAGTGCAACACAGTCCGTACATTTTTTATCTTTAAGTATATCTTTATGTCATCTGCATATAAAAGATGAGGTATAGTCAAACTGTTGACAATTTTCCGACAATATAGTTCGCCGGTTTGTCTTTCTAGGTTAGGGGACAAGACTGCCACGGATGTATTAAAAGATTTCTATTATCTATTAGTCCTTTTGTTCGATTTTCTTATTTATAATAAATACTGTGCCTACGGGAAGTGTGTTTTATCGGTAATGAGTGAAAATGTAGTTTTCCCAGTTTGTAACGAAATAATGAAAAACGAATGCAAAATACTGCAGCTAACCAGATTAACTGTTACCTATCTATCAGGTAACTAATAAGAATGTTAATTTTTATCGATTCTGCATTTAGAAACGTTGCAAACACTAAGCTTTATCTATGGATCTAAGCCTTCTCAGTAGATGCTTATCATAGGAGCCGCCTTTCCGCAGGAATATCGAGCTGAAATTCTGGAATATTTTCTTATTGTTTTTTAGGCTTCCTTGAACACGTGGTTAAGATTTTTGTACTTAGTCATAACCCTGCGTAATAAATATATAGTTGTTTAATTATTATTGAGTTCATGTCCGTCACAAGACGACCACCCCCTGCTTAATTCTAACTCTTTTTTCACCTCGCATTACTTCCATAAGGCCATTGCCGTAATTTTAGTTTAGATCTACGTTTTGACACTTTTTTAAAATTTTGTTTAGCGAACCAAAGTAAAGCAAAAAGAACAAACATAAACTTGCAAATGTAAATAAATGTATATCGACGTGAACGATAATTGGAACATTTACCGAAAGCATGAACCTTGAAATGTAGAGCAATATTTTTTCTTAATTTCTCTAGTATGTTTAAAAGGTTTCGTGTAACTTTGGTATATTGTGTGATGAAGTGGTATCGTTGTCGGAAACAATAGGACCTTGTAATAATAATAATCACATTTATTGCACTTCCGTCATCTATTATTGGCCCGACTATTCCCACCAAAACAATAATAAATTACGGCGGAGTGTCGATAAATCATCGGTTTATAACTCAGGAGAAAGGGGAGCGCTTTACGATAGGCCATTGTTACCTATAAAAATACCTATTGTGGGAGTTGTTTTGGATGGTAGGCAAGAAAAGCACGTGGCGACGCCGCCGACGGCAGGCCGAGGTGGCCGTGGAATGGTTTTATTGGTTTAATGAGTCCGCAAGAGCTATTATGCGTGGTTTTGCGAAGTTCCCCGCGACACTTTGGCGACTTCCATGAGGTAGGTGCCCGAATCCACAGTCGTACGTCCGTCCCCAGGTTGTTTTATATCAGTGGCGGCTCGTCAGGTGACGCAAGTGACGGACTGCTGCACCTATAATAATCGGCTGTGCGTACCACTTAAAATTATTTTTCATCTAATATAAATTCTGGAATTTGTGAATTTAGATTAAAATACGTAGTTCGTGGTTTATATTTATTGCATAATTTTTCAAAATCAGTAATAATAATTTTAAAATGTAGGGCGCTGAACGTCTTCTCACAGAACCACAGAACATACACTCGTGAAAATCCGCTGCAAATCATCAGCCTTATTTACGGCAGTTGTCATGACAATGCCGAAACGCATATAGTCTGTTTGAAAATGAAAGAGAGTAATAAAACCCCAAGATAAGAAACGGCCATGGGCGTGGTAATATTTCGTTTCAGGTAATTATCGGGTAACACTAATGCTAACAGGTGTACAGTAACAGTAATGGGTGTACATTAGTATATTTTACTGGATACATCTTAGGGCAGGAGTCAGTGTATTATGACAGATCAATCCAGTCTTAGAGCTGAATATACGAAGACGTGCTAGTGCAGTAGAGTAAAATTCGACTTGTTTTTAGAGACTATTGTGCCAGTGGATATAATATTGTTTGGGTAAAATCTCGAGCTTATCAGATTACGTACCTGCTAAACGCGTGAAAAGATGTGCGCTGTCTCAGAATGAGAAGATTATTATATTAAATGTATTTAATCATTGAAACACCAACATCCTACCAACAGTGTTGACGACATCGTGGAAAAGTGTTCCAAAATGACAGGGATTAAAAAATCAACTATCTACAGACTTTTAAAGGAAACAAAAAATGAACAAGATACTGTAAATCCCCCAAAATCATCTACAGGGAGGTTAAAAGTCGTTATAGACGATTTTCTCAAAAATGTCATTCGCAGAAAAGTACACTCATTTTATTTTAAAAAAGAAATACCAACGCTAAACAAAATTTTAAGTGAACTTTCAGAAGACAACGATTTGCCAAAAATCAGTAGAAGCAAATTATGGGCCGTCTTACGAGAGTTGAATTTTTGCCGGGAAAAGCAGAACAGGAAGCCAGTTCTTATCGATAAAGTTCAAATTATTTGTTGGCGAAGATCCTACTTAAGATCAATTAGAAAATTCCGTGACGAAGGGAGGAATATTTATTATCTAGACGAAACTTGGGTCAACGAAGGATATACTGTAACAAAAGTATGGCAAGATAAAATTTTAAAAAGTTTTCGACAAGCATTTTTGGATGGACTTTCAACAGGGTTCAAAGCACCTTCAGGCAAAGGGCGAAGATTAATAGTGACACATATAGGTAGGGCCAGTGGATGGCGGTTTACTTTTATTTGAATCTAAAAATACAGGTGACTATCACGAAGACATGAACGCAGATGTTTCCGAAGAGTATTTTACACAGATGTTGGATCTTATTCCTCCGGGGTCTGTAATTGTCATGGATAATGCCAGTTACTATTCACGACAGACCGAGCGGACGCCTACGACTGCTTGGAGGAAATCCGATATAATTCAATGGTTATCCGGAAAAAACATTTCTTTTGAAACAAATATGGTGAAAAAGGAACTTTTGACACTTCAATCTTAATAAAGATCAGAAAAAATGTTATCGATGAAATGGCAACAAATCGCCAAATAACGGTACTACGGTTACCACCTTATCACTGTGAACTTAACCCAATCGAATTAGTCTGGGCGCAGGTAAAAAGAGATGTAGCGTGAAATAATACGACGTTAAAATTAAGTTACGTGAAAATTTTGTTAAAAAATTCTTTGGAACGAGTAACTGCAGATAACTGGCAAAGATGTACACATCATGTACAAAAAGAAGAGGAGAAAATGTGGAAACTCGATAATTTAATTGACGTTACTGTGAAACCTATCGTTATCAATCTAGGAGATGAAGATAATTCATCAGAATATTCAGAGGATAAATTTTAATATACCTACTTTTTTATTTTCTTTATTGTACATTTATACAACACTACATTTACTCACCATAATTTGAATTTTTAGAATACATATATTTTTGTGTGGAATAAAAGTCTATTCATTAAATTCAAATAAATATTTTGATAATAATCTTGAATAATTTTATTTGAATTACTAAAAATCCTCTTAACCAGGTTATGGTGCTTAAAGTAGGCTCATGTTTTGACATGCTGTTTTTATATTGTTTACTTATAAGAGAAATGGACCGAGAAACTGAAGCGGCACAGACAAACACGGATTTCGGAGATTAAATTTTAGCTACCTGCTACAATTTAGTACGGTTCGATCACACAAAGTTTTTTTAAAAGTACACCTCATCTATACCGATAATACATAATATAAAGATATTGAATATAAGCACCAGTACTACATTTATTTACGATTTGCATACATAATAAGCTTTTATTACTCTCTTTCATTTCTAAACAGACTATAGCTGAGGATTTAACAAATGTTACGCGGGGTTGTCGTAAACATGAGACGTTCTCATTCAATGAGGACGTAAATTCAACAAAATTTGTACAGAGCGAACAAAAAAAAATCGCTCGGACTCAACCTTAATTTTTAAATTAGCAAATTCTGACAAACATACAATGAGGACGTAAATGTTGCAACAAATTTAATCAAATTTGTACAGAGCGAACACAAAAAATCGCTCGGACAACTTTAAAGCGCAGATCCTGATAAACATATTTTATGATGTCATTATTGTCGCATATATGACGTCACTTCGTCTTTTTAAGAAATGGCAACTCCAATTTTTGCCACTTTATGACACTATATTATCGTATAATCCTGACAGTTCTCCCTGTTAGTGTTTCGATTGAAAAAAGTTGTTCTCGCTTAAAAAGAGTTATAACTTCATGACGTAGCAAGACTTACAAATTTGATAAAAAAAATTTGTTAAAGGGTTATTTATTAAACTTAAGTGCAGAACCATTTTACGACCACATCATCGATAAGTTTGCAGCTTTGAAAAATCTTTTGAAGCGGAGATGGATATATTATAATGTACTTTTTTACTATAAAATGACAAATTCGCCTCGAAGTAGGTATTATTTATCCTTCCACGTCACCTATTATTAGATCTACGAGCCGCCACTGTTTTATATGCTGACCGCTGATTTAGCAACGAAGATTGCATGGTATATTCCAAGAAATGGCGAAGCGAGAAATGATTTACATCATAATAAGTGCCACGGCGCCATATACCTGGATATTGCCAAATGTTTTCCGGTAATATTGGTCGGTAGGAAAGGTCGCCATATCTCTCGCCGCAAAATTATCAATTTCCTGGCATATTTAAATTTGGAAAAATTAAATATGTAAAACAAAAATAAGCACAAAATTAATGAAAGCTGAACTGAACCACTGAATACGCCTTCTTTGGTCGAATTTTATAACCAGTTTCTAAATTGAACTCTAGATCTAATTCGGTATTGCAGTTGCCAATTTTTCGTACCTACTAACATTATTACAGCATCTCCTATATAAAATGATTATTAACTACCAAATGTATGAAGATTGCCGATATATTTATTCATATGCTGCTTTTATTTAATATTTATTTGTTTAGCCGTCTGTATTTTGTGTAGACACATATGTTTTTATATTTTATTAGTCATTTATTGTGTTTTATGCCATCTTTCTTTTATTAGTTATTAATTTATTTTATTTGCATTGTATATTTTGAACAGTATTCAACCTTATCCTGTAACTAGGACGTATTCCAGTTGGACACTATATCTTAAATAAATAAGATTAAAATATTAATGTTTATAAAATAATAACTTTTAGAACCCGTCACAAAAACGCCACATTTTAACAATTATTTTCACCTACCTGTAAATAAATTACAGTTAAATTTATAAAGATATGTATTTACAAAAGTTTCAGTACCTAAAACTGTGCTGGTTACACCTTTTTTGTACAGTACTTTACATGCATTTAAATCATCATAAATTTTTTGTGCACTGGTGTATTGATCTTTTAATCAATAATTCTTATTCACTGATCTTTTTTTCTTAAAAAAATGTCTTGAACAAGCATTTTTTGGATAGGATTTTCAGGTTTTATTTCACAAAACATAAACCTATTGTCTTCTTTCATACTCTATTCAAGTACTCTGTACTGGATGTACAATCGTTTGCAATAATAATGAGATTCTTTAAAATTAATTTTGCGAATTATTTTGAACTGCTGACGTATTCGCAATAAAATCTGCTATTAACATTAGTTCTTCAGTAATAGATATTTAATGAAATTTTTACTCAGAAGTTCAAAAAATCTTTGGAGGAAGTGTCATTATCCATTTTTACTACACTCCAACTTAACAAATTAAATGTAATTATGTTGTGTGAAAATCATAGTTTTTCGTTATTCTTCATAAAATAACTTAAGGAAATTGTGTCTCGTTCTAACAGTGTACAATGACATTTAACTTGTGAAATGTGGATTACTGATTAAATAGTTAATTTTTAACAAACAGGTAAGCTTGTGTGCACGTTTATGATAATTTTTGAACATTGGACATAGTAATATCACGTAATATCTTCCTAAACACTTTATGGTAGTATTTAACTTGCGGAAATTCATTTTTAATCGTTTATAGTAAGGTCAGTTAAGTAGTTAAAATTTATGTTAATATTGCTGCGTATCATACTACATACACAATTTTACTGTACTTATGCTTAAAACAAGTATTTTTAAAATAGAATTAACCATATTACTTTACTATTACGTTAAAGGAAACGTAATATTTATATTAGAGGAGATATGGCAACCTCGCAACAAATCATATGCTTCATTAGGTAGGTTATGACGCGGTCTTCAAAATGTGGGTATTTTTAAAAAAAATTAATATCTCCGTAAATGTTAGACATTTTTAAAAATGGCTTTCACTAGACTCATCTATACGACGAACTACACCAGCAGTTAAAATATTTGTACTTATTTAAGGTTCACCCTGTATATTACAAAAAAATATTCTTTTTAACGAGACAAACTATGGAAAATTATATTGACAATAAAAATAATTGCGGAACGTCATCCATGACGTAAGTCGTCTGAATTCTTGCAGCAACTATGTTTGAATATTGTAAGTATTTGTTAAATATACTTATTAATTTTCTTAAGGGATGCAACAAGGGTGCGCATTAGATTTTTAATCTGGTACTAAGAAGTGTAATCTTTATAAATGACAGTTTGTGGCATCTCCAATTGTACCCCTGCTTATTGCTTTACAGTAAGGTCGACTGGATGCGAATTTGTCTTAAAACAACAAGCTGTTTTCCCTCGGAAAGCAATAAAAATGTGTTTTATTTTAATCCAAGCTAATGAAATAATGATGGGGTTATGAGGGAGATTAAGAATACAATTAGTAACGCACAAATGACTAATTCCAGAGACAATACTCGTGGTGGTTGTTGTAATTATGCACACTTTTAATGGGGCTGCTGTGCTGTAAGAGAAATGTTCATTTGAATAAAGATGGTGCAATAATCTCAATTAAAAATGCCGCGTCGAAACAATGGCAGTCGGCGGGCGCCGCGAGACTTCAGCTGCCAACGAAATTGATAATTAATGTTGTGTTTATAATAGCAGAATTGAGGAATTAAAAATGTACCTACTCAAGACGAGGCGCTAATTGCGAAGAAAGAAGAGAAAGAGCACAAGGGTCATATATAACACAACAAAAGGATAAAACTCGGAACAATTTGTCTTCTTTGTAAGGAGCCGGCACCCGGACTAATTTTAGGCAAAGAGTTTTATAGTTTCGCATCCTTTATATAGCTTTTTTTACAAATGTCGGAATTGTCTCACTTTGAGTTGTTGTTTGCTCTCCCTTCTTTATGAGCGGCACGACAGAAAAGAAAAACATCAAGAACTCGGGCCCTCGCTGCCTGCTGCTTACTTCAAATTATAATATTCTCCAGGATCGACGCTCCTTTCAACGTTTCCTTGCTTTTGTTTAAGGCTTATGAGATATACTTTCAAACGAGAATCAACAAAACTTAAATAATATGAAATGCTCGTGTCAACCGTCAACTGCTCAAATTTCTAATATTTCTTACTGCTATGCATACCACATTCGAGGATATAAGTTCGTGACGACTACAAAGGAAGCAGGGCACGTGCCATGTGACATAAATGTATACAGGATCCGTCAAAATTATTTAACCAAGTGTAAAACTTGAATTCAGGTTGTTAAAATATGATCAAGAAAACTTGAAATGGTCCTTTTAGGAAAAATTTCGCATTTTATAAAATATGTATTAAGATAATAATAATAATGGATTTTATTAAGGAAATCAGAGAAGAAAATACAAATTAATTACATACAATTTTGCAAAATACAATCTGGCTTACCCAAAAGGCGAAGTTCAGTTGCTCTACCACTTAATCTTGATTTAATCTACTTAATATTATATTGTCTGAAGCTATTTATTTGTGGCATAATTTTAGTTTTTCTTAAGTTTTATTGGGTTTTTGCCACACTTCTGAAAAATAATAAAAATTAATTAAATAAGCCCTTGCGCCAAACGGAACAGTCAAGGGTTATTTTTGAAACTAAGTTTGCCTAACCAAAAAATCTCACACTGAAAAAAGCAGATAAGTAAAAAATAACAAAAATCACATCACTATCGCGCACTTCCGTAATATTTTACTACTATTTTGAAAACGAAAACAGAGAGTTTTTCGAAACGTCAATATTACGGAAGTGCGCGATAGTGATGTGATTTTTGTTATTTTTTACTTATCTGCTTTTTTCAGTGTGAGATTTTTTGGTTAGGCAAACTTAGTTTCAAAAATAACCCTTGACTGTTCCGTTTGGCGCAAGGGCTTATTTAATTAATTTTTATTATTTTTCAGAAGTGTGGCAAAAACCCAATAAAACTTAAGAAAAACTACTTAATATTAAGCTAGTTGTGTAATAATAAATTACTAGGTAATACTGCTGGAAGATTTGATAAATATAACGTGAAAAATTAAATACAAACACACAAAAATACAGCTATGAGTACAAATATTTATAATGATAACTATATTACAATATGTTTACCAGTCGCTATCTGAACTGTCTAAAAGATCAAGATGAATATCAGTACGCAACTTAATTTGATCAAATCTGTAGGTGCCTCATTACGAATAATTTTAAAATATAAGCTTATACTGCACAAATACCTACGTTTCATAATAGTAAGCCAGCCAACTTCCTTAATTTTTTGAGATGTATGAGAAAATCGAGGTATACCAAAAATTATTCTTCTACACGAATGTCGAATTCTTTGCAAACGTAATTCATCTCTAACAGCAAGATATGCATTATATTAGTGCTTCTGATAACATTATCCTACACTTTTTGTTTAACATTTTCCTACAATCAGAGTAATTTTAATTTGCTTAATTTTAATTAAGTTATTACATGACGTGTGAAATGCCAGTTCTGATCACAAAACAAACCTAAATTCTCAACAGAACTATGACATATTCACGTTTGCTTTTAGTTCAAAATGCCAAAATAGTTACTAATTGGTCATTTATAATATGAGAAGTATGATCTGTTTGAGTAAGCGAGAAAGAAAGATATAATTGCGTGTTATCGGCATAAAAGTGAGAGAAACAAAAACTGAAATTATCCTTTAGAAAAGATGTATATATAGAAAACAATAATGTACCTAGAATGAATCCTCGCGGAACTCCATTTCTAACAATCAATGGCTCAGAAATGTTATTACCGATTTTTACAATCTCTTAAATAACTAGAAAATAATAATATTGTATTCTGACTTACGCCAATATAGTGTAATATATTTAGAAACAGCTCAAAATTTATGGTATCAAAGGATTACTATAATCTTCAGGTAAAATTTTCAATTGATACAAATAGTTGCACAGTTGAGTATCTATCTATAGCTTTTTCAAATATTTATGTTTGAAATGCTTGAGCTAGTACTAAGTGATGAAACTTAGGTTACTGACTTATTTGATTTTACGAGTACGTCATGTTTTTGAAATGCGATTGCCATTTTCAATTTTCATTGAAGCATGTTTCTTAAAAAAATATATTTAATTTTATTAAAAAAAACTGGAAATTTTTGAGTTATTACTCACTTATCTGCATTGTTATGAAATGTTTCCCTACAGACTAAATCGATTCGCAAAATAAATTATATACGATTTTAAACATAACCATGGAAAACGTAACTATTCTAGCTCTAACAACTATTTGTAAAAACACGATTTCAAACGAATTGTTTATAAAAACACCGAAAAAAACTTTCATCATTTCGGAACTACGCCCCCTAAGCAATATACGAATTTGTATGTCAATGGGGTTTTCAACATTTTTTATGAAACAACTAATTTAAGATTTATTCAAATTTATTAAAGCCTTTCAGTATATCAATGTTGAAAGGAAAACATATAATCACTTAGAAATGCTTTTTCGAATATAATAAAATGTATCTTGTTTCTTAGAAACATCGCTAATGGTCGAATTTCCAAATTATCCACTAACATCGAATTTGTGGAGTTCTTAATGAAGCGAAACCCATATCTCTGCTACTGATTACGCTACGTATGTGAATTCAATGAATTTCTCCTTTATAAAAGTCGTTCAAGTTTCGCACCTAAGTCAATCATTTTCAGAGATATACGAAAATTCAGTAAGGACATTTTTTCAAAAAGCTTCGCAAGGGGTCATAATAAAATTAAAATTTCCTAACTGTGTTACAAAATTACAAATTATGGTTCAACTAAGGTTAAGTAAAAGCTCCTGTAACGTAATTTGTTTTTTTTATCAATATTAATTAAGTAAACACTAGAAGTTCCCCCAAAGCAATCCTTAAAATAAAGTTTGAAAACATTGCAATCCGTATTTGCTGCTGTTGACCTCAAATCATTATAAATAGGTACCTAGTAGTATTTTGGCTAACACGTTTCGTTTTTCTATATCTAGTGTTTGCTTGATATTTGTGAGTTTGCTATAAACAAAAATGGAACAGTTTATAGTAATCATGACCAGCTGCATGACATGTTAATTTAATAACTACTACTAAAGAACTCAAAGACAACCATTCACAGTCAGTTTAGGTATATCTGTAATCATGATTATGTACAAATACCTGATATGGTAGGTGTGCGACGTTGTCAGATATGCAAGGCCTGTTTGCTGACATGATTCTATTACCGTCAAATATATTTTGTTTGGTACAATTTACCGTACAGCTAAATAATAACACTCAAATCCACTTAAAGAAGCAGTCCTATTTTTACATAAAGTACCTCTTTACTGATATCTACAGTCTTTGCTAATCAAGAGATATTTCTGGTAATGATTTAATTTTTACTACAATTAATCATATGTATGATTAATTATAGCATTCTTAGTTTTTCTATTAATAATAATTTATTTAAAAATAATACTGTACAAAATACCTCAAGGACAAACTGAATACCGCTTAGTATCACCGCATGTACTTGATATTTTTTAATAATCAACAGGAAGCATATATCATTCATTATTCATGGAAGAATCCTAGCCACATTATTTATATGGTACGTTTAATTAGGGTCATATCTATGAATTTTATTTATTTATTTATTTATACAAAAAGTGGAATATATAAACTAAAATAGAATTTTATAAAATAAATACATTTTAATTTTTACGGAAAAGTTCAACTACCTATACAACCAATGTAATAGTCATACCAAGACCAGAATAACATAATATGAGGTGTTTTTGAAATAGGTGCGTTTCTACAAGCGGGTACCAAAGGACGCGACATGAAACTAAATATTTTTATTAAACAACATATAATTTAAATTGTCATAAGTGAAATAAATTACCAAATTAAAAAAAATAGGTAGTACCACTACTACACGGGGGTACTACCACACATTTTTAAGGTTAAAATAAGACGACTACATTTACTTTTATAAAAAGTTTTCCCAGGTATAATTTAGTGTGCTGTTAATAGTATATACTATATTTTTATTAATATTATTATTATTATTATTATCATTATTATTATTATTGATATAGCAACTAAATTAATTTTAAAAAGGCGAAGAATATTCCATTCCAAAAACAACACATTTTTTTTGCTTGATGATTTTATATTTCAAGATTTTTCCTAGTGTAAATTATTTGTATGTACATACAACTGTTTTCAGACAATGTATATTTATTACTTTATTAGGTTATCGCCAACACAATTTATATAAATCTGATCTAATTATCCTGAAAAATTTGTTTTATGTGCAAACAAACTGAAATAATGCTTTGTGAAGTATAGCAACTTGTCATCAAATGTCACTTCGTGAAATACTTACCATTTTTGAATAGGACATAACTCATAGTCAAATAAAAAACGTCGCTCATATCAGATTTTGTAAGTTGTGACCATTAAATACCGATTTAGTTAAATCAGTTTAAATTGAGTCTGTGGGGGAACGGAATATTTAGACACCTTGTATGTAAGTACCTATAATTATGAAAATATGATTTGGGTTGCCTAAAAACAATATAATTAACAAACATAATTATTAAAGACCCCTCAAATCTTTAAATATCTTCCATGGCGAATTTAAGATCTAAAAATTATTGCAATATCAACCGCGTATATCAGATTCGTGGAACAATTTAATTTTCCGAACCCCCTTGCCGCCATATATCACGAAATTTATTAAGGTACGTCTAATAATAATGAACCGTGTAACAGTTTACAAAACTTCCGGAATAAGGCGGTTCATACTTTAAAAACTTTTGAGCGATAACATATTTATGTGAGTTTATCGAGTCACCGTCTCTCGGTATCTCCGGTGAAAATATATCACTCCCGACAGATAGGTTGATATGGAGCAGAGGCGTACACCGACCTTGTGAGTCTCAGATAGCTGCTGGAATACATTTAAATTCTACTTTGTTTCGGTTTTTACAAAATAATTTCAATACTTTTATTATATTTACATCATTCAATATGACTGTAAAATTATATTTTAAAAAAAGTATGAATATAACTGAAGACTAAATTATATTCATCCAGAGAACATGTAAATACTAATATCTTAAGAGGAAATAGAGAAAAATAAGAATTGATGTGATGTAATTATGTGTTTTTCTTCAGTTTTTATGCATTTGCATAAAATCGGACAAGACTGTCGCATTCAAGTTTTCTATTATCTATTAGTATTTATTTCGTTCGATTTTCAATAAATGGACATTTTATTCAACTGTACGCGAAGTGTGTTTTGTTGTTAGTGGATAATCCTGATGAACTTGTAATGAGTAAAAATGTAGATTTGACTGTATGGAACGAAGGAACGAAAAATGAATGCAAAATTCTGCAGGAACTGGATTAACTATTACCCATCAGGTATTATTATTAATAAAAATGTTCATCTTCGTCGTTTCTACCTTTGAAAACGCTGTAAAAAATGACACACAGTAGCTGACAGATCTAAGCCATCTCGAATGATGCTTATCATAGGCGCCGATTTTCCGAAGGAAAAGAAGGTTTTGCCCTATTTTATTAAATATCGATAAAGAATTATGAAATATTTTTGTATTGTCTTTTAGGCCTCCCTGAGCTTGTGATTAAATTGTTTGTACTTAATGGTAAACCTGTATATTTTTTTAATTCATGTAGAATATATGCAAGAAACACTGAAATATGCAATAATAAAGAAACTAATTTATGACTATTCTTTTGATAATTAAGTTTATACTAAATTAAAGCGTTACCGCATAAATACAAATGTCTTAGAAAACACTAATATATTAATACTAATTTGGAAAATTGTTGAAGGTAGCGGTTATAATGTATGTTACAAGGTTTTATACTTAAATGTATGCTTAAAAATGATATATTATAGTATTTGTATTTAAAAAATATGACAAATTATACTTGTAAAAAATATCTTTCTACATCTATTGAAGTTACTGAACAAAATTTTTTTAATTTGAAAATAGACCTGTTCAATATCGAATACTACTCGTACTGTAACCTGCTTTTTTTTTCATAACCCTTACCATCCATAAATGTACATAGGTATATCTATCACCTCCGTTTTAGATGTTTCTTCTATAGTCTTAAAATACTTTTGGGTTACAAAACCGAGACGTATTATATGCAACTATAATACGTATTAATTGTTATTCCAGTTTTTAAGTATTTGTTTGCATTTTTGCACATACTGTGAATCTTCTGCAACTCCTGCACGAATCGAGGTGCCCCATCTGGTCACCAAGCGAATTATTGAAAAACTGCACTCCTAAGTTGCTCGTCCATAAAGAGAAGCGACTCAAAGCGAATGTAAGCGTTATTTTGATCCTGTGTCCACATTTAGCACGAAACAACCAAAGAGAAAATACCATGTGGATTTTATACACCTTCATCGATCAGCGTGTGGTACTTTCCCTTCCATAGCTTTGTCCCAGTGCGTTTTGTCGAAATGAAGCTAAACGTCGCTTCTTCTCAGTGGACAAGGACTTTTAATGGAGTCTTTATGAATATTTCCTTTACATTGATTATTAATTCATTAACTACCGGAAACGTCTAAAAGTTCGAATATTTTATGCAGCCCTCGTGGGTTAAACAAGTTTACATGATTCAAATTATCTGCAAATATCTGAATTTTCGTTTTTTCAGACAGACCTTTTTTAACAATTTCAACTTCAAAAAGAGCTAACAAACCCCAGATATGCTCTAAAAGACAACGTTTCAAGACACATAGGATGCAAAATATGTATAAAATGAGAAGTTATATTATTAGTGTAACCTTCTAAAATATTATTTATTAGTTTACTATCTGAAGTAAGTGCAACTGCTGGTAAAATTTAAGTTGTTTTCTTGAATGACAATGTTTAACAATTGCAAGAAGATAAATATCCAAATATATGTTTAAATTGCTTAAAATCCGGTCCCGGATAAATAACCTAACCAAAATCTATTTGAAATCGTATCTTCTTTGTTTAATGAACCAGTCTTGTCGAATATTGGTTAAGTATTTAAAAACATTACTTAAACCATTTTAAACTAGTATTAACGAACATTCACGAAATTCAAAAAGAATAAATAGTCATTAGATTTTTTGAAATAAGGTGTCCGTGATAAACCTGGCAAAATTGTGAGCACGCCACTGGCACGAAGAATACTTTAAAGTTAATTTAAGACGTACAATGGGTTACAATGGCAAGGAATGAGCTAGTTAGCAACACAACTCGGGAATATAATGCAACATGTCACTGAGATACGAGTAGCGAAAACACCTTTGCTCGAGTAATTGTTTCTCAAGTCGCAGAACAAAGGAGATGTAAATTGCTGTGTACTTTGCTCGCATTTAACCACACACCAACTAAAGACAAGTGTAAAACTACAAGGAAATTTTGTTCCGACGCGACGACAAGCCACTTTGTTAAGGTGAGGAGTTGAACAACTGAGAGCACTCGTCATATTTCATACTAACTCCACTTTAAAATTTCCACGACCTCGTGTGTTCTTTTGAAGGGGCATTTCCGCCAGAACGACTTTATCCAAATACACATCTTTTCGAAACATTAGCGAAAACATTATTTTGCAAGTTTAGATTAGTAACTAACAATTTCACTACAGTTTCGAATTGAGGTTCATCCAATACCTACCAAATGTAAACTATTAAACAACTTTGGTATTCGTAATATTTTATATTAACTCAACTTTAAAGTACATTGTTTTTGGAAACATTGAAACTGAAATTATATGTTGTGTTTATTATACTAACGTGAGTTGGAGAGTGGATTTTGAGATGTGAAGAATTAGGTCTTGTATACATAGTAAATTATTGTGCCAACTGATTGTCAAGGATGCAGCGTAAATTTCAAATTTTTTTTCGATGAAACCAGCTCAGTTTGAAAAACTTGTTTGTAAATTTGATCATACGAATACAGTAAAAGAGTAAGAAACTAAACCAGTTTTAATATAATTTGGTATATATCATTGTAGTTAGCCTATCTGAACATAATTAATATACCAGTTTTACCAAACGATACACAGAGGAGGGTTATGAGTAATAATCATTTAATGTTTTCAACAATTGTATTTTCTATTCTTTCCCTTAAATCATTTTCGGAGCAGATTCGAAGTCTAGCTTCATTATGCACAAAAAAAAACTTTTTATCCACGACCACTACATTAATAAGGTTTAATACGTCTGTTTTGCGTGAATTAAAGGCCTTTTAACACACTAGTGAATGAGAATTCATAATACCACGCTTAGATTTTATTTAGAATTATTATTATTAACATTAACATTTATCTCAAGAACGATCTTGTCATTGTGACCGGGATTATTTAAATTCACTCGATAAGGCCCTTCTGAAGGACTGGGGGGTGACATAACTTCCACTTTCTTCAATATAACTTTCCGCTACCGAAGTCGATTTCCCAACACAATGATGCTTCACAGTGGTAATATCACGCCTCAATCAACCAACGCCAACGCCTCATTCCATGTCCGGTAAAATTTTCTGGATCTCTCTGTTCCAGAAATGCAGGCACTTTTAAAACCGTGTTCGAAATTGTGTTGATGCCTACATGTTGCACATTTTTACAGTATTGACTCAAAAAATTTCTTCCATAATCGTGAAACTTCTTGAAATATTTGTTTTCGTATCCGGATGAGTACGTATAGATAACTGCATTTCCCTTGGACACGGATGATATCCAAAAGGTTGCATCGACAAGCACCTGTGACTCCCATGATCGTTGCAACATGTGAAGAGTTCAAAATAAAACGCTCAATGTATAAACTGAAATATTAAAATCGTGTATTTTCTATCTTAACTTGCAAATATTCCTCATCCGGTAATTTTTTCAAAAATTCTTCGATATGGTCTCTCTCCAGTCTCTTTGCCTTCTTTAGTTTATCATTTATTGATATTACTTTCAAAGATGAATGAAGTTTGCCATTCTTGGAAATATCAATAGGTTTGTGCACTTTCAACATTAATTTTATCATGGAATATTTTATCCACATCGAAGAGGCAGCAAACCATTTCTCCACATTGAAAAAGTAGGATAGTAGTACCTCTTCTGTAATTGCTCCTTCTCCTATGTCCCTTTCTTCCACCAATTCTTTGTCGTAGACACTTTTGCTTTTCGCTGGTAACAGACGTAATGTTACTTCTTGGGCTCCTTGGATTTCAGCCGGAATTAAAAAATTCTCAGCATTCTCATTCATTTTTGTGCAAATTTCTTGTTCTTGTTGACAAATAAACAAACGCATGTCACAGAAACGATTCCAAGACTGTCTACTATTCAGCTGACGATCAATATTCTTGATTAAAATAAATTTGTCAAATATGATGTTTTTCAAAACCATAATTTTTCACCTGCTCTCACACGGCTTTCACTATCTTAATTGACCGATTTTGACCCATGGATAAAACGTTGAATTACATTCGAGAAATTAACCAACCTTTAATCCTCTCGAAAAAATGTTACTCTCGACTGCTCCTCGAGTGTCTATTTTTTCTTGTGGATAAAATAAAGTCCTGTTAATCGTTTATATAATTAATAACTATTTTCTGTTGTAAGGGTTAGTTTAGTTCAGATTGAATGACAGATGTCGAGTGGTGGTATGGTAAAAAAAATCAGTTAAGATCCACATATTTGGTAAGGATAGTAGGGAATTAAAATTCGGGAAAAGAAAAGGTTAATTAATTATATACTTGGTTGTTTTTATAGTAGGTATTTGTTATAGTCAGATATGGTTCTGTTTGGTTGTTCATTATTCAATTCCAAAGTACCTAAGATAGATGAATGTCGAGAGCGTCGATAATTTTGTCGATTATGCTCGCTCACATGCCCGCTAATGGCGCAATTCGTTTCTCTATTCAACTTCATGACTTTTTAATTTAACCGTGGAACACAGGAACGTCGGTTAAAAAGCAAACATGTGAATAAGCTTTATAACCGGCGTTCGAAAGCGTCCGTTCCTGCAATCTGTTACACACCGCAGAGCTCCCGACATTTTTCAAAAGCTCTTTAATCGCGATCGAACTATTGAAACCTGTTGCGATTCTTTCAGGGAGACGTCAAGAGGAACAGTCGCCGGTCTACATGAAATACGGCGCTTTTAATATCATTATTGCTAAATGAATTTTTATGGTTTTATAAAGTTTCATTTCACTATAAATCAGGAATTATTACTTTGTTATTATGGATGGTACGGGCGGAGATGATTAAGTGGCCGTTTTGGTCCGCTACGAGTTTATCGTGCAGTTTTGACGAAGCCTTACTAATTACGGTTTAAAAAATATGACTAACATCTAATAAATAAACTTCTCCTAAAGTTATAATACAGGGTGTCGTCAATAATCATAATAAAATATAAATGTTTTGACGTGAATAACTTTTTTTAACTAAAGCTCTTAATTTCTACGCCAACGGTGATTTTTAGTACAATATTAAAATTGTATTATATTTCTTGAAAAAAGTGCTTCTAAAGAATTTTATTAAGCAGCTTTGTTTTCAGATATTATATTTTTTTCTAATCAGGGTTATCTTATGGGATTATAAAGATCCTACAAAAATTATAGGATAAAGTAGGCATTGCTAGTTTCTAAGTTTGTATTGATAGATGTCAAATCAGTTTGTTTGTCGTGCAGTTAGAGCACAGAGTGTTATTTGAAATTATAAGATTAAATACTTAGTCTACAGGGAAAGATGGATTGGTCGCGGTGATTCAGTTGTTTGGCCAGCTGATCCACGGGATCATAATCTACTAGATTTTTGTCATTGGGACTTTCTAAAGGAAAAATTGTATGCAGTTCAGGTGTATAATAGAGAAAAATCTATTACCTACAGTATTCGAAGAACGTGGGATGAAATAAATAATAACTTGGTTTACAAGCCGTTGTTTTTCTTTCTTAATGATAAATATAATATATATGATAATGTTTAATGATTGATTGACTGCAGTTTTTAAAATTCATATTATAAACCTAGCTAAAAAAGTCAAAATATCTGAAAAATAAAGCTGCTCAGTGAATTTCATTAACAGCACTTTTTCCAAAAATAGATTAAAATTTTAATATTTGTACTGAATAAATACTTTTCACCATTGGCGTAGAAGTTTAGACAAGGGTCAACAACACGCTACACTACTGCCTTTAATTTAAAAATGTTCTTCCCGTGAGAATATAAACTTTTTATTATGACTGCATACCAAGTTTGAAGGAAAAAAATATTTCTTTAGTACCTAAATAAAAAGGAAAATGAAATATTTTTTTGAAATTGCACGCCCTGTATCAGGAAAACACGTGTGTCATAGAGAAAAAGTGTTATAGGAAAGACCCCTATTATTTTTTCCTGCTCTATGATTTCCTAAGGAACGAGTCGGGAGACATCCTGTATAAGTTTACTAATATCAGTAGGATATAAAGTAGAAAAAAATTAATAACGAAAACAATGATTTTTCTCAAATTGTTTGTATTATTAAAATATTCCTACTGGGCCTTTCTGTCAGATGTTCTTTTCCAGAATTCCATAAATAGAAATTATGACGTAATCGGTTTTCCTACAAACGTACCTACATTTTTTTCTGTAGAAAATTAACTGTTATCGACACAACTTCTGTTTATAATTATTTTCATCCATTTCCTCTATACGTTTTGCGTCTCGTTTTGCGCGCAAATGTTCTTGGAAAAAATGAATAGAGATGTTTCGTTAGATATGTTGTTTTAAAGCTTTAGTTGATAAATATATGTTTCAGTTGGCAGTACAACGAGACGAATAAAAATAAAATTCCAGCAAATACTTTTGGAAAATAAATAAACAATGTAGAACAAAATTATAAAAACAGCCAAATTAACTAAACTTTTTGAGTGCACGACATACATTCCTTATTGAAATTGGCAGAAATATTCATTGAATCTAAAAAAAAGCATTTTCAACCTTATGTGGACATTATAAACGCAATGGGCGTGCGTCTTATGGTTGGAAAATGTTTCCAATTGTTCTACGAACAGGCCTCATATACTTATAAAACTTCCTGTATGTGTATTGTTAACATTACATACCATGAATAACAACCACTTCAACAATACAGGGTATTCCAACGAAAATTTGACCCCCCCTATAATTGGAAAACCGAATAATATTTCAAAATTCGCCGAGACCCGTCGATTTTTGTTCTTGGGGGGAACTTTTTTGACAGTCAAGCCAACTCGATATGTTCATCCCCCTAATACCTAGCAACCCCAACTTAAAAATTTCAAATGCAACTACCCCACTTGTGGCACATCAGTTTAAAGACCTTTTCATTGCCAATACAGTGACCGTTTTTAGAAATCAGTTGAGATTTGACAGAATTATTGGTTACAAACGAAAAGACAACCCAACAAACCAACTTACGCGTAGTAATTTCTACACAAATGCCCACCACTAATAAGTTTTTCATCTACTACACATGACCGCATTACCTAATTGTTATTGATGTGTCTATCAGTTTACAAAAAAGTCAGAAATGAAATAAAAAAGCTGAAGCAAATAATAAATCAGATTTATTTGATGAATTGCTCAAAATGACCCCCGTTAACTCCCAAACAATAATACAGTCTGTTTTCAAATTCTGTTCGAACATTATTAAAGACATCCGCAGTTATTACTCGGCATTCTTCTACAATTCTCTGACATAGCACTTGCAATGTTTCCGGCTGAGTGGCGTACACTCGTGATTTTAAATGACCCCACAGAAAAAAGTCCAAAGGGGACAGATCCGGAGATCTTGGTGGCCTTTCGACGGGACCTCTTCAGCATAGTGCGGGGACGCACCATCTTGTTGGAAGGTTATTTCATTTTCTAGTAAATTGTCGTCACTTTCTAAAATCTCTGTTATCCTAGGATCAATTGTACTTTCCAATAATTCTAGATAGGTGTTTCCATTGAGATTACCTTGGATGAAAAATGGTCCAACAAGATGGTCGCCCAAAATGCCTGCCCAAACATTCAATTTTTGAGGTGTCTGAGTATGAAATTCCCTGATTAAATGCGGATTAGTATCACTCCAATAACGACAATTGTGTCTATTCACTTCGCTTCAACATAAATGTGCATTCGTCGGAGAAACATGTATTGTAGAGAAGATTTGGATTCAGTTGTTCACTAAAGTATTCGCAAAATTGGTTACGGCGATCAAAATCATCTTCATATAACTCTTGAACCAGCGTCATCTTAAATGGATGAAACTTGTGTTTTTTCAAAATTCGATGAACACTGGAACGGGATACGCCAGAAGCTTGAGACACAGTTGTAATCGATTGCTTATTGTCCATCTGTACATGACCCAAAACTGCCACTTCAACTGCTTCATTTCGAACTGGCCCAATTACTTCACGTTTCCTGTTTAAAAGCGAACCAACAAATTTGTCAATCAGGTGTTTAACGTACTGGTGGTTTACATTTTTTTCAGGATGATTGACATTAAAAATTCGTGCTGTAGCTTTAGCGCAATCGTGATTTCGATAATATATTGCAACAATTTCTACTCTTTCCGCGATAGAATAAACCATTTCGAACACACGTTAATACTTTCAATAACGGCTGAAACTAACGATTTCTTGGTCACAAGCAAAAAACACCGACTTTTTTTGTAGTACTGATTTTTTGTTATTTTGAAAAGGTCTGAATTCCTATAAACTTAAGTATCTTCTACTAATAACTATTTTAGTATCTAGTTTTATTTGCTTCAGCTTTTTTATTTCATTTCTGACTTTTTTGTAAACTGATAGACACATCAATAACAATTACGAAATGCGGTCATGTGTAGTAGATGAAAAACTTATTAGTGGTGGGCATTTGTGTAGAAATTACTACGCGTAAGTTGATTTGTCATCTTTTCGTTTGTAACCAATAATTCTGTCAAATCTCAACCGATTTCTAAAAACGGTACGTCACTGTATTCGCAATGAAAAGGGCTTTAAAATGATGTGCCACAAGTGGGGTAGTTACATTTGAAATTTTTAAGTTGGGGTTGATAGGCATTAGGGGGATGAACATATCGAGTTGGCTTGACTGTCAAAAAAGCTCCCCCAAGAACAAAAATCGATGAAATATTATTCGGTTTTCCAATTATAGAGGGGGTCAAATTTTCGTTGAGATACCCTGTATGTATTTCTGTGTTATTGTATACTAGTAGTATTTTTTAAAATATGGGTGTAAAAGAACTATAAATAATATTTTTTATTAAGAAAGCACCACTATGTAAATAAAATTCATCGAAACAACTAACGTATGGTTGACCTAAAAATAATAACACTGATAGAAATGCTATGACGAGCCTTCCGGTTCCGATGTTTATATTAATCCTATTTCTATAAAAAACCTTGCATTTAACGTCATCAACAACAAATGGGATTAATGCCAATATTTGGTTTGTCCGTGAATTACAAAATTTTGGCAAGTTTCGAACTATTTCATTTGTTTGGTTGTTCCATATTGTCTTTAAAAACTGTAGAAATGAGGTTAACCAAATTCCTGGTCAAAAATTTACTATCTAGATGTGATGTGCAAAATGGATCACCGGAACCGGAAGACGATATACGCTGCACACAACCTGAAATTAAATTTTCCAGTGCGTATATACATACTCTTTTAATTATTATATGTAGCTGTTATCATTTAACTTTCTATGACCAGACAAAAAACGTACATTATGAAAAAGACAGAATTAGACGTGACTAGTTAGACTAACTCAAGCAGACATTATTGACGATATTTTGAATGAATTTGCTACTATTCTGGCTTGATGCCAAGAAATGAACGGCCAACGTTTTAAACACTAATATTATATAAATTTTATTCGCATTCATTACAACATTACACTCATTGTTATGGAAAATTTGCAGCATTTACACCTATAAATGACATATTTAAAAAAAAATGGTTAAAAATTGTTTAACTTTACTTTTCGCTTGTTAAGAAACCAAAATTTGATTATCCTCCGATTTCTAAAAGACCTGTAAGATTTTTCGGTACAAAAATATTTTTTATGAAAAAGAGGAGGACATTTGTGCACCCATATTTTATTAATATTGTCAATTTTATTATGACTTGCGAGATGAAACTAGAAACGTTTCCAACATCCAGACCTGTTATTCGCCTTGATTTTCTTTTGATCATATATTTTATGACGGTATTAAATATTTGGATGTATACCTAACATTTGCCGCTGTACAGAACATTAAAATAGACACACCTTAGGTGTCATCGAAGAATTTAAATATGCCATTAGGATTCTATTTCTACAATTCCTGTAAACAAGAAAATCAGAATTGAACAGCCACAAATCTCTAAAGAGTAAATTAAACTTACAATTGATTGCTTACTCTTCTAAATACTAAGATGTAATATAATACATTCTAGTTATTATTTTTAATAAATTAAATGCATATGCAAACAAGTTGCAATATCTCGTAAACCGAGCCTAAAATCAAAATCTTATAAGAGTGAAAAAAAACAGAATAAAAACGCGCTCTACCTTCTTAAATCATAGGCGTACTCAAAAAATTTAATAAATAAAAAGGATCCTTGGGTACCACAACCCCTTTTTGCTCCGTTCATGCTTTGATATTTTAAACCAAAATTACAAAGTAGGTGTGCCGACTTAAGGTAAAAATATGTGCTAAATTTCAAACAATCACCGCGTTATCATTAAAAATCATTTGCAAAATTTTAATTTTGACACCCTGTATTTTAAAAATGGAGCTCCAAAATGAAAAGTGGCATATGAAAAGTACCATTATTTTGTCTAAAGAATTTGTGGTTAATGACTTGACCTACTTAATTTGCAACACCCTGTAGTATAATCCTTCATGTATAATACGAGCGTGTCTTTCTGTTGTAAGGTTGAACACAAAATGGGTATGAAACTCATGCGTCTGCGTATATTGGCCATGATTAGTACACGCTAGCAAAATATATAGTTGCTGCTATAAAATTTTTACTTAGCCCAGTTTGAAGCCTTGTAGCCATAGGTAAATGATTTATTTGAACCGTATAAAGTAGGCCTCAACTAAAGTCAGTTATCTACTGCATTTAGTTGCCTTTAGAAGAAAAAATGCCAGACAAAATGTGTCTCTTCCTGTAAGAACGTGCTGTATTGTTTTAACAAAACTTCTACTCGGCATAGCAAAATAATAATAAAACAATATGTATTATGATTGATTACAGTAATAAATAAGTCATGATACAGAATTATCTTTCCAATGATCTTTTTATTGGACGATTTTGAAGCAATTTCTTATATTTTACCTTTAGAATGAAGTATTTTTGAACTTGAGCGAATTTGACTAGCTATAAAGGATCAATTGAATTGTTTAATTTTTGTGTGACTTCATTTTCAGCTTTCAGCTGAATTCTATGAATAAAGTTTACCGGCTGTGCCTCTCATCTTCGGTAATAAATTTTTATGGACGTTCAAGGATTTCGTTAAGGGTTCTGACGTGCCCAGGTCAGACCGTGTACATTACGATGACTTTGTTTTAGATAATAAACCGATGGAATGTACATTTACAGCTAACTACGCTACGAACCACACACTCCTCGTATATTTGTGTAATTTAATAACTCGAAAGTGATAGCTTTATTTCGGAATAGAAAACCATAAATTTAATTAACGGCACTATTCCAACGCAAATTGTAATATTTGTTAGCATTTATTGGTCGCTGCAGGAAAAACGAATTTACTACTTACCATATTATATAACATTGTTGGGCGAGGTTTATAGATTTCTTGATAATTTACGACTGGCCGCCGGCTCAAGGAATATTGGTTTGTGTACATACGTTTTATAAACATAATTTGTTTTGGTTTTGTTATTTTTCCTGTAAGTAGGCGACAACTCCTTAATTTTTTGAACTATGAACATTATGGGAATACGAACGGACGTGTTAAAAATATAGATTTGTTTCGATATCCAAATATTTTTATCTCTTATCGTTTCTTTAAGTGTTTTGCCCGATATTTTGGCATAAACACTGTTACATTTTTCTCTGTAATAAACAAAATACAGAGTATACAAATATAAAATACACTAAACTTGAAAAGTAATAATAATAAACGCAAAATATATTTAACAATTATTAAACAAAATTACCTACAAACATTTATAATTGTATACAGGATTAACTATGACTAAGTACAAATATTTTAAGAGGGGATAGAGAAAATTAAGAATTAACGGAATCACTCTTCAAAAAAATTCTAAACTTATTTATAAAGAGATTTTTTTTTTCGATATTATATTAAACCCTTATTTAGCGCCGCCTATGCGGCCCGTCCGCTGCATGTTTCACTTTTACAGAGTCAGAGTGGGCAACCAGCAACACAAAGGTAAAATTCGCTGTCAGAATTTATTTCCTGTGTTTACGTTGAAGTTTTGTGTCCTTCTTCAGTTTTTAGTGCCTTTTTTAAATTTTAAACGTTTTATAGTTTAAATAAAGGAATTTGTGTTGGATACAGATATACCCAAAATATAGTTCGCCGGTTTGGTTGTCTAGGTTATGAGACACGACTGCCGCGGATGCATTAAAAGTGTTCTATTATCTATTAGTACCTACCTATTCCTTTCGTTCGATTTTCCTATAATAATTAGGCATTTTATCTAACTGTATTTACGGGAAGTGTGTTTTATCGGTAGAGATTGATTGTAATGAGTGAAAATGTAGTTTTTCCAGTTTGTAACGAAAAACGGATGCAAAATACTGCAAATAACTAGATTAACTGTTACCTATCTATCAGGTGTTAATCAGAATGTTAATTTTTATCGTTTCTGCACTTGGAATCGCTGCAATAAAATAAAACAACCACATGGTAGTGATGATCTAAGCCATATAAGTCGATGCTTATCATAGACACCGTAGAAAAAGAGGATTCTGCCCCATTTTTTAAATATCGATAAAATTCTGGATTTTTTTTTTATTATCTGTTACACCTCCCTAAGCACGTGATTAAAATTGTAAGAGTGTAACACTGAAATATGTCATAAATGAAGCAGCATATCCTTTTTTGAGAAAGTTTTGTATACATATTTAGACTTGTCTCCATTTTTTGAAATTTAGGTAGGGAATATTTTGTGGTATTAATTTTTCATGTGGAATAGCCAGCGGAAAATTAACGTACCAGTTTCAAATAGGTACTCAAAAAGGGCAGATTCTTTATGGCCAAGTGTACTTCAAGGATGCTTATATCTATGTTAACAGGTAGATTTTTTCGGTAGATATTGTGGTAGACCATATAAAATCGTCGTAAATTGGACCGTGGACAAGGCGATAATAAAATCAACAACATGATGAAATAAATCCCTGCGCTCTTCTAAACCTAGATGATAAACCTAACAATCTGTCAACAGAAACAATTTACGGTACAACTAAAGCCACCAAATCACCATAATATTATCAAAAATTGATAAATTATGAGCATGATTTGAAAAAATCTGTTTTGGAATTAAATAAACCTAATGACTTTATTTCATACACGATTAATATTTGCGTATAATCCTGTCTAAATTGCAATATTAACATGAAGAAAAAAACGGAAATAGATGTAACACAATTTTCAGAACGATAAAATAATTATTCCCCAACATTATTGTATTTATTTTCCTTACAATTTATTAAGAATCCGGATCAATACCTTCAAAATTCAAACATGAGAAAATGCAAATAGCAATAATTCGATATACCTATATTTTGGAATGCGTAATCTATTAGCAAAGACCCATGTTCTACGAAGTCCTTGCCTGTTGCAGCACATTTACAAAACCACCCTTAAGTGAGCGCTGTCGTTTGCACAGCTAGCGCCATCTCTTAGTAGCAACAGACGAGAGAATATCGCTCTGACTTCTATATGCCTTATTCTATAAATAATTTTACGGAACATTTTTTTGTGTATTTTTAACTATTTTTATTATTTAACTTTTTTTAAATATTCCTCACTATTCAAAATTTAAAATCAAAATATTACGAAAGAACTTTACATATTTATATTTACTGACTGATTTTCTCATTTGATCTGAGAAACCTACCTATATATCTTGTCCAATGCTTAAGCTTGTTAATTTGGAAAGTAAATCCTTTTATGCATAAAATAGGTGTTAAAATTATAAATTACCTATTTCCTACATTTGTTCTTACTGTTCCTGTACTTTATAAAACATATACGTAACAATTTTAGTATGCGATAACTAAATTTAGTGCCGCAGGCAAAAGGTTCTGGGGAGAATATTTCGACACATTAATTTTTGAGTGAACAAAATGTCATGTCGTAAATAAGAGTAGTAACTCACATTCTTATTCAAAAGAACAATGTATTATCTTGTCGCGACTACAGCAGAACTGGTAAATAGGGTTTTATAGTTCGCATCTGCTGAAATGGGACAAATACTAAGTATCCGCTATTTGATAGGTGAGTGGGACATGTAGACGAATCTCTTTAGTTTTAGTATTTTATTAAGTTGGCGACCCTTGCCAATAAATACATTTAAAGTTCCATGGCTATTTTCAAATTAAGTAAAGGGAAATTATATCTAGTGTGCAAAATGCGGTGCTTTCGAAAAATAACGAATAAATTCATTATTTTTGAAATTGAGAAGTTTTCGAAAAAATTCCCTGGCACGTCGATTTTGTTTTTTAAAAAGGGACTTTTTGACATACGACCCATATTTGACGTCATCGTTGTTCGAAATATGACGTCATCGACATTTTTTTTAAATAGCAACCCCCAATTTTTACCATGCCATTTGAAAGAGCGTATCATTCTACACACATACATCATAAAAAATTATGGTGTTACATAACAAAAGTTTCAAGAAAATGTTTGAAGATTTAAAAATTTAATTTTCACAATAATGTGCACCTCCCCATTATGCAACACCTACCCGTGCTTATTTAGATGAGCTGTTCCCGAATCGTTGGATAGGGAGAAGGGGACCGATTGAGTAGCCAGCCAGATCGCCTGATTTGACACCCCTAGATTATTTCTTGCGGGGATAGACCCGTTAGTTTAGAAGATTTAAAAGCAAGAATTCGTCACGAGATACATCGTATACCTCCTGAAGTTATTGATAATGTACAAAAAGAATTTATTAATCGTTTTGGCTACTGTCAGGCAGCCAACGGTGCACAATTTGAACATTTAATTTAGTCGATTTTATACATAATCATTATCGTTTTCAGTATTGTGAAAATTAAATTTTAAAATCTTGAAACATTATTTTTTTGAAATGTTTGTTAAGTAACACCATAATTTTTCATGATGTATGTATGTAGAATCACACGCTCATTCAAATAGTATGGCCAAAATTGGGGGTTGCTATTTAAAAAAATTGTCGATGACGCCATATATCGAATAAAGATGACGTCACAAATGTGGGTCGTATGTCAAAAAGTGCCTTTTTTAAAAACAAAATCGGCGTGCCAGGGGATTTTTTCGAAAACTTCTCAATTTCAAAAATTATAAATTTATTCATTACTGTTCGAAAGCACTGTAAAATGGGATTTCACTACATTTAGAAAACAAACACAATTTTGAAATAGATTTTCAAGATAACTTCACGTATCAGTTATTTGATATCTTCAATGTTTTATTATGAACATGATATCTATAAAAGTGTTTTGTAATTACAAATTAATATACTTAGGTACCTATATATTTTTTAATATGAAATATTGAAAGTAACTTAGAAAAACATTCAAACATTAATTCACCGATACCCATATATAGTTGCAAATTCTATTTTCAATTTCTGTGACAGTTTTATATCTTATTTAATAAAATATTGATATCTATCTACTATCTCTAATTCTGTTTTTACAATTTAACAGGATTCTGAAGTCAGCCTTCATTATTTCAAAAATCCTCATAAAAAATCAATGATATTTGGTAGAAATGTATGTGAAATGAAATATAACTATGGGGAAGCGTACAACTTTTACCATGTCTTGTCTTTATTGCACTACAGTACAATCTAAGGTATGCGCAACGTTGTAACTTATTAAAATTGATATTAGTGGGATTGTAGAAATCCCACTTGAACTTGTAGCTACGTAAATCATATACGCCTAAAATGTAAAATTTCAAGTAGGTAGTCATGCGTAATATAAAGTAATGCCTACAATAAAATTTTGGATTAGTTCCTAAGCAAAATAGTTTTCAAACCTACTGCATTTAAAATTGGTACTTAGATAAGTACGAAAAATATTTATTTACTTTGTTTCATTTTAAAATGTTTAACCAATTAAAAAATATAATATATTTATATATGTAAAAAACAAAATTAACATATAATATTTCTATAATAACTACATATAGATTAAAGTAATTTGCCATTCTCATTTAAAACTTTTTCTTCTTTATTCCATAAAATGGGTAATAATTGTCTTTATCTGATTGTGATAGATTAAAACGACTTTATTAACTCCATAACAACTGTAACAAATATTTTCTACACGTAAATTTTTTTTTATCATTCTACTTTTTTTACAACACTGCAAATTGATTAGGAAACTTTTATTATCAAAATACATAACGAATCTTTATAATTAATATTAATATTGTACTACCGACTAGAATTGATACTTTCCTCGAAACATTAGAAACAAGGTTTCTAACGATTTCATTTTCATTAGAAGAAATTTGTAACTTTTGATATTTGATTAAGTCTGTTAGCTGTTATCACCTCAGGACGCCCAAATATCGCAAATGCAGCCTCTTCTAATACATTTCTTGAAACTTCAATTTTATTTTTAATTGATTGCTCTGCAACAGAATCAGAGCGCCATCTACCATGCTTTTTTAATACTGACAAATCAGCAGCTGCTTCAGCAAGTAAAATCAAAAATATTTGAAGGCTGTCCCCAGTATACACATGCATTTTTAATTCCAAGAAATTCTGCTATGTTTTGTGGCATCTTAGAGAATGTATTCAAACCTACAGGCTGCACTGTGCATTTTTTATAGGTAAAAAATTATCGTCGATGTGCGATATTTCTTAGCCTCACTTCAATATACTTTCGAAATACGTCAATTGCATGGATAACATTACATCCATTGACAACACTGAATATTCTTTGTTTATAAGTCTTAGTATCTAGAATTGTAACAACCAATACACTTCCTATGACTTCAACATCATCGATAGATATAGCAACAAGTTCCCAATTCTACAACCTCCAGAAATTCCCATAATTAGGATTAGATACCTTTAACAATAAATAATTGATGTCAGGGGCCATATTTAAGAATTTTTCGATATCTTCTCTGGTAATCTTGTCATTCTGGTAACTTTTTTGGTTTATAAGCCAATGATTTATCCTTTAATAAGGCCTTCACTGATGAAATCTACAAAAAGTAAAACCACGAAAATATATTTTTTGCTTTTTTTATATAGATAAAATGTGAACCTACCTGCTTATGTCCACATTTTCTTTAACAAACAACATGTTCTTAAGCTGTGAATCCAAGTAACTTGGTCTTCTCCGGATTACATCATCCGGTACATAATCTGGTAATATTGAATCTTGTTCTATTACTTCCAGACACATTTACATTCAAACAACGCAAGACAAAAATATTGAATGTTGACATGAATCACACCTGAATTCAACTAATAAACAATTAGTTATTATAGTGTGTCCAAGCAACATCTAATACAATCTCACAGGTTACTCAGTTAGCTCATTTATTCTAAATTAGTTCGCTAGAATAAAATTACATTAAATATCAATAATCTGTCACAATTGGATAAAATATTGTATACGCCAAATGAATCTATTCACTCGAAGATATTCTTTAAAAAAAATATTTTATTTCACAACCAAAATTGAAAAGTACGAATATCAATTACATTATCTTTGTGTCATAAAACCCTACTTTACTAACACCCTCAAATCAATAAGAGGCAATTCTGACTGACTAGAAAGTCCCTAAATTAACAATTTATTGCACGAAAGGAGCACAACTACAGGATAATTTAAAACATGCCATGTCGAAATGCACAATTTAGGTATGTACTCCTACCTGAATAAATATTTTACGCCGCATTATTTTCAACAGTTGTCAGTTATAGAGAAAAAAACAGATGTCCTCTCCGGCAATGCTTTAGGAAATACCAATTTAAACGTAAAGGTCAAAACTGAAGGAAATATTATTATGCCAATGTAAAGGTATTTAGGCAGTATTATTTTAAGCTTATTTCTAATTTGTGAAATTAAATCTAAATACTGTTAACTTAAACAAATAAATTAATAACATTTCTAGTGATTTATAAACTAATGAAGTAAACAATAAATTTTATCAATAAGTAAAGATTGTAGCTTTCTAAAAGATTAATGCTTAAATTCCATGAATATTGATAAAACATTAGGTAACACATTAATATACTGCACTAATTTATATTAAATAATGTATTGTAATAATAGTTTATCGTTTATCAAAATCAAAATTTTACGAGAGAAAAAAATTAGGATAACGAGTATCTACAATAAAAATAATTTAAATAAAAAAGAAAATAACTTGAAAAGGACTTCTAGTGATCCTACATATAATTCAATCGGGAGAATTCCAAATGAAGATAATAATTTAATTAAGACATGGGAAATTTTTGTTTTTAAAAACCGAAAGTTTACATTATAAATTTTGAATTTTTAAATATTTATATAATTTTCTTTGTTTTTTATAAATGTATGAAAAAATTAGGTAAAAAAATACCTAAAAATGTTGTAAGCAAATAATGCAATAGAGAATAGTTTAAAAAATATATCGACGAATTATATAAATATGTAGGATGACTCTAACGTTTGGAATATCATCATTTTTGAGAATGTTCAATATTTCAGAGAAAAATATAGAAAGATATTATTATTATTTTTGTCATCTTTTGAGATATTCAATTTTATATACGATGATTAAAAAAATATACATCAAAATGATAATCTGTAAAATTTTATATACAGGGTATTTGTTAATTGCGTGCAGAATATCCAGGGGAGTATTATATAGTTAAAATTAAGGTAATTTTGTTGAATAAGCATAGCATATTGAAGAATTTTTGACTGGGGCGTCAATGATTATGATAAGACCTCTTTACTTTTTACATGTTGCTAGGATTATAGGTAGTGAATTGCATTAATAATGGGCCTGACTATACTGCGAATTGACAAATGTGAAAATTACTAACGTATACAGGACGTTGACAGTTACCTACTTGTTTCAATACCTAACACTGACGGGCATTTTAAGAAAATTTACAATAACAAGAATTTTGCGCGAATGATGTTGAAATATGCAGAAAATATATTTCTCTGCGGTCAATTCGCTTAACACAAGACGGATTCTTTTTAAGATAGATCAATCTTAAATGTGCTTCTCAGCCTGCTGGAATCAACACACTCGCGGTGGTACCGCCAATAGTTGCTTCATTCCTGAATATCATAAACCTAGAAGCGTATACTGGCCATTGTATGAGGCGCACTTCAACACATTTATTAGCCGATAAAGGTGCTGATCTTACGGCATGGTAGATGGAAGAGCTCCTCTGTAGTAGAAAGTTATGTTGAGGAGTCCATATCTAACAAACTTGATGTTGCAAGAAAAATCCAAGGAAAATATAGAAGTTAATTACTAGAACTTGTGCAATTCTTCAACTTCGGCAGATGTTATATGTTGAAAGGAAGTTAAATATGATAAAGCAAAAAATGTTAATGCTGAGTAAATAAATTAAATTTGATTTATTATAGGTGTAAGTATTACTTCTTTATTATTCCACTAGTGAAATAAAGTTACTTTATCTACTCCTATTAATTTATATATTAATTATTCAACTGCTTTTGAGCAATTAATACTATCAATAAACAAATAGCGTGAGTTTTTATAGTGAGTTACTATAACTCACGCTGGGCTTGTACGATGATAATTCGGTATGTAAATAGTGTACGCAGTAAATTCTTGGAAATTTTTAAGCCGATAAATACGTTCCATTGGTGTAAAATGGAAAGAATTTTTAACAAGTGGAAAGCAATGAATAATTAAAAGATTTTAAAATTATTAAATTGCCAACGCCTCTCAGTAGGCGGAACTGTCAGTTATTATCATTGAGGGGACTAATGTCATTTGATATTTTAACAAAATAATTTTGACGTTTTCAAATCAATTTCTAATAATAGTCCTAAAAAAGATGAATTTAGATACTTGTATCTTAGTATTCATTGTTATAGTCGTAGAAAAAGTATAGTATTCAACTGCGGTAATGGTCATAATTCACTTGATGAATTACTGCACTCGCCTGCGACTCGTGCTGCAAACTTCATCTGCGTGAGTCATGACCTGCATTACCGCTCGTTAAGTAATATACTATTATTTATAAGGTGCCTGTGGATAAAACAAAATAATCGCGTCATCGTATTACAATTTCTTAAAATTAATGACATTATGGCTGAATAACCCTGTAGATTCTTCGCAAAACCGCATAAATTTTGTTTCCCAATCTCATAGCAAAAATAGAACGAATTAATTGACCGAAGCTTAAAAATCAATGAAAATGGAATAATGATTCATCCCACGTAGTCATGTACAATAAAAATAAAACAAGGTCACTTTTATTGTGCGGCACGGCACACTACACACGACTGATAGGGATTGCGGGGTGACTTTAGCAACCCCTATGCGCTATTCACATGTCGCCGGGAACCGAACTGGACCCGCATGTGTCTGCGCCCTTTAATGAGTCCGTCTTTTTACTTCCCGTTCACCTGGGGTAGATCGGCCGATATCCCTTTCAAGATCCCCTGGTTTGAGAAATCCCAACGTAGAGTTGTAAAGAAATACGTTAATTTCGCTTTGTGAGTACCCCCGGGATGCAATTATGGTTTACGTGCGCCGTACTATTGAGTGGGAATCCTTCTTATTATGATATATGCTAATAGACGTTGGACCACCAGTGGCGCGCGTGCATAGGGACTTTACGTTTAATACGCAACTTTCACTTGTGAACAAAATGGGTACAGGTATTAGAAATCGTATTAATTGACAGGTTGTAGATTGGTCGATGCTGAATTTGATCTCGTTTTGAGCTAAGTATGCAGGGCAATTCTACAATACACAGAGTGTGCAAGTGCTTCGTTTCCGAGATGCTTTCGTCGATTTGAATTAAATTTTTACGGTTTATAGAAACAATTATCATGTATCTACTGGACCAATTAGAATTTTCAGAGGCGTACCCAGCGAGCAAGTTGGTTGTTTTTTGTAGATACGAATATCACCCAGTAGTTTTCTGCGGGTTTTATGCAATGTTCAGATAAACCCACTAAAAATAGTCCATTTGTGTCTCTTGACTTTTTTAGCGTCTCGCTTCGTTTTCGAGAACCTTGGCACGTCTCTGAACTGCAGCAGGAAAAATAGCAATGCATAGGAATTTATCCAAAAAATTATCGCAGTGTTTCTTTATAAAACCATAAACAACAATAAACCGTAATTTTATTTAAATCAGCTAAAGTATTTCTTAAAAAAAAACAATTTTGTTTTAAAAAATACTTATTCTGTATATCGGAAACGAAACATATGCGGACCCAAGTTCATATTAATATTTTTCCATATTATGCTGAGAAAAATCTCCCCTACTCACACTTAACCTCTGTAACACCCTGTATATACAAGCTTATACTACTAAGTTGAAACTTATTGCATGCACTATTTTAGCGAAAACTGCGTTTAACGTATTTGTTAACCTTGGAAATCAGTACCTACATAAATTCTATGTAACTCTGTTCAATACACCATACAAAATTCGGTGGTAAATAAAGATTACTTGCTATACGCCGAACACTAATTGTTGTCAATGACAATGACAATGACATCGGTTATACAGTATGCGTCAAAAGTATGGAATAAATTCAATAAAAACGAAACAATTATTTTTTGGGAAAAATCTTCGAAAAGGTCGATTTTTAATTTAAAAAATACATATTTTAGCGTAAAATGCGATTTTCAAATGTCATTTGTTTTCGAGTAATGACGTCATCGATTTTTTTTAAATGGCAACACCATATTTTTTTCCTTGATTCTGAAAGATCGTTAAATTCTCTATCAGACAGTACTAAAATTTTGCCCTCTTACATAGGAAAGTTTTCGAGTAAATGACGATTGAATGTTAGCAAACGTAAATCAATTAAAATAAAGCAAAAACGTTATCAAGTTTAGTTTTTCGAATTCCATAGTTCTTTTATGGATCACGTAGGTGAAAATCTTTGCAAAGTGTCATTGTCACACCGACTTTCTAATAAGTATTGTAAGCGACATAGAAATTATTATTCAATTTAAAGTATTATGGCACATTTAACTGTTACTCAAAGAATTGAAATTTTAATTCTTATCGGATGCGGGAATATGACTCAGCAGGAAGTTTGCGATTTATTTAATGAAAAATATCCAGATCGCCCTATCAGCCAATCAACAGTCAGTAAGGTAGAGTCTAAATTTAGAGAAACTGGCAATGTTATAAATATTCCAAAACCTGGACGTCCAAGCATTAATGAAAATCAGAAACAGAACATTTTGATAAGTATAGTGAATAATCCTCATAATTCTTCACGATTGGTTGCATTAAACAATGACACTAGTCAGAGCACAGTGCTACGTATCTTAAGGAAGGAAAAATATCATCCCTACAAAATTCAACTTGTGCAGGAACTCAATGAAGATGATCCCGATCGCCGCTTACACTTTTGCGAAATTCTAATGGATTTATGTCAAGGAAATAGAAATTTACACCGGCAAATACTTTTTTCAGATGAGGCCACATTTTGTCTGAATGGTACAGTAAACCGTCAAACTTGCAGATATTGGAGTCGGGAAAATCCTCATTGGATGGCAGAGGCACATACCCAACACCCTCAGAAATTAAATGTGTAGGCTGGAATAGTTGACGACAGAATAGTAGGGCCTTTCTTCTTTGAAGGAACCCTTATAGGATAAAGATAATTAGAGTTTTTAGAAAATGACCGTGTTCCAGCCCTTGCAGTAATTTTTCCTAACGATAATGACCCTGACGTTCCTGGCGATACCATATGGTTTCAGCAAGACGGTGCACCTCCGCACTATACGCGCCCTGTACGAGATTTTTTGGACAACTGTTTTCCTGGGAGGTGGATCGGCAGACGCGGACCGATAGAATGGCCTGCAAGATCGCCAGATCTTACACCTCTTGACTATTTTTTATGGGGATACTTGAAGTCAAAAGTGTACATTAATGAACCACGTAATTTAGAAGAACTTCAAAATCGCATTCGGGACGAAATACGCAGAGTTACCCCAGAAATCATTCATAATGTGCAAGAAGAATTTCTTCATAGACTTGCGCATTGTCAAGAAGTTGGTGGATGGCAATTCGAACATTTAATTTAAGTATAAAATTTAATCAATTGTATTTTATTTTACATACCTCAGAATTGTTATTTTTTTATGGATAAAATTTACGTTTTTTAACATTCAATCGTCATTTACTCGAAAACTTTCCTATCTAAGAGGGCAAAATTTTAGTACTGTCTGATAGAGAATTAAACGATCTTTCAGAATCAAGGAAAAAATATGGTGTTGCCATTTAAAAAAAAATCGATGACGTCATTACTCGAAAACAAATGACATTTGAAAATCGCATTTTACGCTAAAATATGTATTTTTTAAATTAAAAATCGACCTGTTCGAGGATTTTTCCCAAAAAATAATTGTTTCGTTTTTATTGAATTGATTCCATACTTTTGGCGCATACTGTATATTCTTCATTTTGTACATTCACTTCTGTAGGACGGTAGGCCTTTTTTGGAGCACGAAACGATACACTAAAGACTGTGTGGACAGGTTAATGTCTATTTTGGGTATCTTCGTCGGTATTCTCGGGCTGATTTTCTGGCATTCCCATTAAAAAGACAATATCTGCATATTCTGCAGTTGTAATATATGCATTTTTTTATTTAGCACTTTAAAGGTGTCAAATGAATAAACAAATTGACACAATAATAATTATTATAGCACCAATCATTTTTATTTATCAGGTTATTTTGATTGAAACATGAAATTATATTTTTATCATATTTTTAAGAATGCAACTTCTAAATGAAAACGAATCGGGCCTATGGTCATACAAGAAAAACTGTTTGAAATTAACCCAGTTACCATTGTCAAGGTTTGTCATAGAACTTATAGACATATGTACCTACATTTTGCAGTAACATATTATATTCAGCTGTGTCTTTCATGTAATGTTTAGTTCTTGTTAAGTAAAATGTGTACTAAAATAACAAATTGAATCTATCACACGTTTATTGCTTCTAGTGATTTTGAAATATCGAAAAATATACACGACATATTTAAAAAATTATACGTTTGGATCATATATTTTTAACACAAAGGTCTATTATGTTATATATATATAAAAACATTAAAAAATCAGTCAATGGTCAGTCTGTAATAATTTTATGAAGACCATATTGAGCTTATAACTGTTTTCAAAACAGGATAAATTCACACATAAAAATGCGGGCATAAAAAATACGTACTTTTTTAAGTAAAATGTATAATATAGAAAACAAATTCGAATACTGATACCGATCTTGTCATTTGTAAGATTTAGTTTTTATTGAAATTCTATTGTTTACTGAGTGGGAGTTGACAGTATCATGATACCTATACGTGATATCCAAGTTAATACAGGGGATTTACATTAGAATTTTACCTATGGGAATGTAATGATCATCAGGGCGTTGATAAAATTTCACATGTGTAGAGTATTGTAAAGAGATACTTTTAATTGGCGCAAATTCCATTGACTTGTCGTAACTGAATAAATTTTAAAAGATAACGAGGGAAATTTAAGCTATAGGTATTGTGACTCTATACTACATAAGATCACATGAATAAGGATATTGACCGCTTGGAAAAAAATTGCACCATCAAAAATAATTACCTAATAAATTTCATAGCAAAAATGAAAACTACAGAGTTTTACACAAAAAAAGGTAATCACCTATCACCTAATAATGTTAACATATACGTCTATTGATGATAAAATGATTTATTTTTCGGGTATAATTAAACAACAAGAAACCACACGATCTACCTAATCAATATCTATAATGTATGGAAATTGTGCTTTTCTTTCTTTTAAGGGCGTCATTTTTATACGCAAATGTTCAACGAATTTCATAGCTGTTTGTTGAGACAGTATAAAAAATATTTGAGTAAATTAGAAAGAACATTTCTTCACTGTGTCATTTGTACAAGTTTCGTCCAGGTTGTATAACAGTTTCCAGGCTGACAAGTCATTAGAATTAGAAAAAAAGCATAATTTTCCCATGTTATGTTTTAACATAAAGTCTCCTGAAGTCAAGAGATTGCAGATTGAGATACTTGTATACAGCATTATAAATATTATCACATGCCGCAGAATTATTAAAAAAAAAACTTGTAACACTTGAATTGATGTAAAATATTAAGTATTTTTCTCAGTGTATGAAACATAGTGATAAGGTATAATTCCCGGTTTTTCATGTTCTCTAACGCATTTTCCTTCAATAAATAAAAGCAAATGTTACAATTTCTGCACTATATTTTAACAAGAATAGGTACCTTTTTTATGTAAAAACCGTTAGTTTCCATTTTTACTATGAAATAAAAAAAAACCAAAAAATATTAAGCATTTTTGAAGCATTATCACTAACTAATCTAATATGATATCTAAAAAAAGTAGTTGATTTTATGATATTATTTTTGAATAACCTTGTATAATACAAATTTAATTGTTATTAAAAATATGCAGGCAAATCTATTTTTCAACTATGTAGAAGAAAACGATTTTGAAATTATCAGAACTATATACTATTTCCGATGATAATACTGTGTAAGATATTACTACAATATATGTTTTTCCAAATTTGTAACATACATTTTTTCGGTGTTATTTAAATACACCACATGTTACAAATTTGGAAAAATATATATTGTAGTAATATCTTACACAGGTGATATAGGCCAATTTCTATTATACCCATTGTGGGTAGGATATTTGAAATTATACTTAAGAAAAATGTACAGGATTACTTCGAAAATAATCAACTTTTAAATTCGGTTCAGTATGGGTTTCGAAAAAATAGATCGGCAGTTTCCGGGGTAGCCAAAGTAGTAAGTGACATAGTTCAAGGTCTGGAAACTGGGGAAGATGTTGGTATTACGTTGTGCGATGTCATTTATTGTTACTGTTTCTTATTCTTTCACAAGTTTTATGATTTTATGTAGAAATATTACTTGATACAGTCCGTCTGCAGTCTCCGTACCAAAATTGTGCGACCTTCATAATGAAATTCACATAATTTCGAGAAGATGATATAAGACACCACTGTTACAGTACACTGTATTCATTGTCCGTCCGAAATTATTTGAATTTCATTATAAAATTCGCAAAATTTCGGGACGGAGATCGCTCTCCAGCGACCGGAGACAGACTATGAATACTACCGTAAATCTTTCGACAAAATACACTCGCGTTATACAGCTTATCTTTTAAAAATGCATTGCAATACATTTTTTTTCATAAATTCTTAACTTTTCGAAAAAACTCAAACAGTTAGTAAATTAATGGGTGTTTTTAAACATATTTTTTTAATAGGAAAAAAAATTATAAGTTCATATGCATGGAAGATAAAAAAAATATTTTTTTTGGAGAGGCGTAACTTTTCAGGGAAGGGTTTTTACAAAAAATGTTATACCAGAGACCCCTATTAATTTTCAACAAAGAATCGCCCCTTACATTTTTTCGGTGTTATTATATATTTAAATATATTTTTTAACCACTTTGAGGTACACCTACAGAAATAGTAAATAATAAAATTTCGCTTAACTTTCGAATTGTCCAACTGGCTGCGGTGCACTTCCTTCCTTAAACAGCATCGAATTGAGGGAGTAACGCTTCTCCATTGTTTAAAAAAAATCAGGTACGAGGACCCCATCGCCGTGTGGGCGACAGATGGTGTGAATAGTGTGACTGCAATAATCGAAACACCTCGGGGACGTGATAGAAAATGGGGCTAAACAGGTCCCCGCACCGACCTGTGAGGGGTGAAAGCCATAGAATCGTAGGTACAGTCCTGCCGCAGCATGCACCCTTCTGATGGCCAGTTTTTGTATTATGTTCACGGCTGCAACATTTGGCGAACATTTGCCGTCGTTGTAATTGTAGGATATTTTCTAATTCACTTCGTCCCGTGCAAGATGTTGCTACACATTTTCTATTAAACGTGTACATCTCAGGTTTTGTCGTTGTACCTATTAGTTACGAATGATTTTTCCTGAGAACTAGAAACCTTAACTTCCTACAAGCTAAATATTTTGGCACCGAATTATATAAAAGTTTAGTTTCACGTATTATGTTCACAGTATGTCTCCATTTATATTGTTTCAGAGAAATACAGGGTGATTCATAACGAGTGTCAAAAAAATCAGTCGCTTAGTACAGGTCAAAGGAGTAAGCCACCGTTCGCAGTAGAACGCATACGAATTGGTACTATACAGGCTGTTTCACATAAGAGGGCCACTCCCATGTATATCGCTTAATATGCGAGACACGTCAAAAATATTTAATTGTTTTTTGTTGCATTTTTGGAGGCCTTTATGCTTGTAAAAACAAATTTGAGATCCATGGCCAACTTTCTGAGTAATAACAAAAAAACCTGTAAAGTGCCCAAGTTTTAAGGCTGTCTAACTTTTTTATTTTAAGAGATAGAGAAAACTTATTAGTAATAAATTTTTATTGCGAAATTGATACCTTCTACCTGATATAAACAAATTTTTGAAATATCGTATGTGGTTCGCTGCACCCTCTAGGCGGATAAAAATTTTTTTTATTGAAGCAGACTATGGCCACAAAAAATTGCCTGTTTTTTCGTCTTTCATGCAATATACTACATGTTGCCCTTATCTTTAGTATTTATTACATTTTTTCAATTTTAGTTTAAAAAAATATACCTAAATATTTTCGTGTGGCTCAAGATAATGTAGAACCTGTTTTAAAGACGTCAATTGCAAAAAAATAATAAACAGAATGTACTTTTTTTATGCAAAATACAGATTTTCTTATAATATTATTTTATTACATGGTCTGTGTCAAAATAATTTGAAAGACCCAATTGCTTATAATGTGAAAACCAATAAGTTTTCTCTATATCTTAAAATAAAAAAATTAGACAGCCTTAAAGTTTGGGCACTTTACAGGTTTTTTTGTTATTGCTCATAAAGTTGGCCATGGATCTCAAATTTGTTTTTACGCGCATAAAGGCCTCCAAAAATGCAACAAAAAACAGATTTTTGACGTGTCTCGCATATAAGCGAGATACATGGGAGTGGCCCTCTTATGTGATACAGCCTGTATATCCAGTCAAATTAAATAACAATTTATTTCGATGGCCGACTAGATAAAGGTTTCATTAAAAGTCTTGCCAAATGCTTTTTATTTTGTGGTTTTATTAATACAGGGTGTTCCGCATAAGAACCTACACAGAGCAGGTGGAGCATCTAGGGGATCTAAAATAAAAAAATAATATCTCTGAATTACTTTAACTTGGAATGACAAAATTTGGTATATGATTTAAGTTTAATATTGTTCTTCTTTGACTATGAGTTCAAATAAATCAAAAAACTACAAGGTGTTCTTTGAAACTGAGTTACCCCTAAAATTAAACCAAACTGTTTTTCCATTTATCAAATTTAAAAAGAATGATAATATCACGCGCAGAATTTAATTTATAACGCTTTTTACTGTTACTGTTACTGTTAAATTTTGAAAATCTTTAAGGCTTTCAGGAAAAAAGATTTTAATAGTATTTGTTAGAAGAAATCAAAAAGGCAGTAGTGGGCTTCGCTTTTAAAATTTGACAGTAATAAAACATTTTCAACAACAAACTAGTGTTTGTTGTTGAAAATGGCTGGAAGGTTTATATTCAGCGAATAAATTGACATGCTACTTAATGTGCTAAATTTATTTGAAGGAAACTGCAGAAAAAGTGAGAACATTTTCTAATGTGAAAGACGGCTCGAGAGACAGGAGTTTTTCAATAATATCTGAGGACGTCCTAATGTAATAAGGGTATCTACAAGAAAATATTTTGCAAACAGTTGGAAGATGAACCGCACATAAGTACTAAACGTTTATCTGGAGAAACTGGATTTTCAATAACTTCTGTACACAGAATCGTAATTTATTAAATCCATATTACATTTACGAAATGCAAAAGCTATTGTCTCAAGATTTGGATCGACGAGTGAACTTTTGTGAGATTATCTTGTATCAGGATATTAATTTTCACAAGGAAATTATTTTCACTGATGAGGCTTGTTTCACTCGTAAAGGAATTACAAATGTTTACAATTCTCATGAATATTCTGATGTAAACTAAATTCCTATGCAATAACTTGTAGACATTTTCAACGCGAGATTAAGATAAATGTTTAGGCAGGTATTATTGGACGTAATTTGACTGACCAGTTATTTTGTCAAATCAATGTCGAAAATTATTTGAAATGTTTGCAAAGTACTCTACTTGATTCAATCGAAGATTTACCGTTACAACTTAGACTAGAGTTTTGGTTTATGCATGATGGGATACCGCCTCGTTTTAGTGCTACTGTTAGACACCTTTTGAATTTTAAGTTTGCAAATAAATGGTTAAGTTGAGGAAATAATTATCCAAAAAATTGGTCACCATGATCGCCTCAACAAATGTGATTATTTTCTTTGGGAAACTTTGAAGGATTTTGTTTATTCCTCGCCAATTGAATCCCGATAAGATTTGTGGAACCGTATTAGAAATAAATGTATCATTATAAGAAACGATCATCTTTTATTAGACAAAGTAAATTTCAATCTTCGGCAACGAATAAATTTGTGTTTCAGAGAAAATGGTGCCCATTTTGAACAACTTCTTTGGCTTTAATATTATTTATTTCATATTTATTTTATAGTTTTATTACTATCAAATTTTAAAAACAAAGCCTACTTCTGACTTTTTGATTTCTTCTAATAAACACTAAAAATCTTATTTTAATTAACGCATTTTTTATTGAAAACCATAAGTTTTTTTAAAATTTAACAAGAGCAAAACAGTGTTTTAAATTAAATTCTTCGCGGATTATTATTTTTTCAATTCGATCAATGGGAAAAAAGTTTGGTATCATTTTAGGGATGACTTACTCTCAGTAAACACCTTGTAGTGTTTCAATTTACTTGAACTTATAGTCAAAGAAGATCGATCATAATTCTAAATCATGTACCAAATTTGGTTATTCCAAGTTAAAGTAATATTAAGTAAGAGATATTAATTTTCGCAAAATATTTGGCAACACTGTGAAGGCCTGTAACTCCGCCTGTCAACGTAATTTTCGATATTTGGTCGCGTTAAAAACAATCATTTTTTGCAATTTAGTGCAAAATATAATGCAAACTTTTAGTGTAGTATATAGTTTTATTACTATCAGTTGCAGTTTCTAAAATATTTTGATAAAAATATAATAAATTATTCATTTGTTCGTATGACGTAAGTCGTCTGAATTCTTGACGCGAGTATATATATAGGTATGTTTGGTTAAATTACAATATTTTGGGACTCTTTACATGCATCTGCTCTGTGTCGGTTCTTGTGTGGAACACCCTGTATGAATTCTTCATTTACTCCTAGTTTAAAAATAGAGCATGGCACTTACATATTTCAATATTAATAACTCAACATAAACGCCAGAGACGGATGCAAAGGTTGACATAAAAGTATTTTGGAAAATGCATAATCTCCAACTTTTTATTTAAAAAAATTACGTTCTCATAAATTACTAAAATTGTCAAAAAGGTCTAAAAATGAGGGTTACCTCTATGTCTCATGTCCAAAAAAAGAAAAATGAACCTATCTTGACTGAAACGAAGCAATGAACGCTATAATTAACATAAAATAATGATTTTTTTAAGTTATCACTTCTAGTTTATTTTGTTAGCTACAATAATTGTCACCGCAGACAATATGAGATAAATTTTTATCATGTCCGTCAGAATTGATTAGTCATTGGCGCCTATAAATAAATTATTAATCACTAGTATAAGAAAGGATGGAGTCATACGTAAGATTTTGATAAATTACAGGACATTATGCATCTTCGGTAGATAACTACGTACTACATTGTAAAAAAAGTTGCTGTGTAAGCGAGATTTTCCAGTGTCTAATTTAAGATGTGTAAAAATTCCGTGTTAATAGTTTTACACACTATGGCTTTTTTGTACGTTTTTCATAAAATGTGTTAAAATTACTAGTATTATAATAAAATATACTGAAATTGTGTAATATTTACCAGTTGTGTGTTAAAAGTACACCATTTTGTATAAACTTAACATGCACACAACTTAATTGTGTTCCCTACTCCTGACTGGTTGAGCACAACTGCGCGGCTGCAGTATATCATCTGACGTTTTAGATTACTCTGTAATCTAACTTTTTTGTAACTTTAGAGAAAGAAAATTATATGTTCAGATCGCTACCAGTTAATTTTCGTAAACTTCTATTATGTAGTGCCTAAATACATCTTTGTTTGTTGTTTTATTGTTTATGATTTACTAGAACATTATTAGTCCCTTATTATAATATGTACTATTATACTGTTTAATACATACATATTTTGTTAGCAGACTTGGTTGTTGTTCATTTGAAGAGAATTTTATTTTTTTAATAAAATCATAAAAAGTATAATATATCTTTTATTTTATAATTACACCATATTTCAGAAAATTCTTTATGAGTCTTTCATATCAATACCTATTATACAAAAACTTAACATGTTAATGTGTAAAGCCTACACCTTCAATGATACAAATAACAGAGAAATGTGTAAAAGGTACACATGACATTTGTTATATTAAAACAGTGGATTGTGTTAAACCTTTAACACACTGCTACATAGAGGGAAATGTGTAAAAATATACAGAATTCCGTGTGGACCTCGATTAACACAGTATTGTGTTCTTTTGTGTTAAAATGTGTAACTATTTTTTTACAGTGTATAAATTGAAAATTGAAATTCAGCAACGAAATCCGAATACAGAATCCAATGTTTACCATTATAATCCAAAAATGTAATAGTTATAATTTTATAAAGCATCACGTATCTACTTCCCAGTTAAAAGTTCTATTTCTTCTTATATCGCTAAAACGGTTGACAAATTATCTTATTGGATATCCATATACCAGTTCCAAGGTTTTCTGATAAGAAATACACCAATTTACCTTAACCACAGACTTTTAAAAATATTTATAAATACTGATTGCTTCATTATCTTCTAAAAATATTGGTTGTAATAAAGGAACTATGTTAAAATAAATATTTAATATTTAAAATATCATTTGTGAAAAGGTCAAATATCCCTGAAACGTAGCCACCGAGGTTTAAGGTATATTAATTTGTGGTCGAAATAAATATCATTATCTTATCAAAATATTAGTGTTATTATTACACTAAGAATAAAGGAAAACTTAGTTTCTTTATCGGGCACATTAAACTGTATGTACAATAACAATAATCATACCTAAATAACACATTATATTGTTGGATTACCTTTGCCTCTGAATAGATATATATCTCTAAAAGTAAACCCAAGTTTTTTTACAAAGAAATTCAAATTACTCTTTATGGTGTTTCCAGGCATCTGATAAGGTTAAAGTAAAGTTTCAAAATTACTTCTGAGGAAAAGGGTCAAGGAAGCTGAACCAATGACGTGGCAACCAGCTCGAAATTTGTTTCATCAAGGTTAAATAAAATAAATTAATTAAATGTCTACTTTCTCATAAAAGATTGCGTTTTTGCTTTTATCTTGTATAAGCGAAGAGCAAGGTTTGAAATTATCGTCAAAGCAATACTATCTACTATAATTCAATTGTTTTCCAAGTACACTTCATTTACATCGTAAAAGAAATAAGATTCACATGTTACAGGTATTGTAAAATTCAATCTAGGTAGAATTTGAGGTAGCTACAGCAAAAACAGAAAATTACGTCAGATAGAAAGGTCAACACTGAATGAAATTCAAATATATTTAGGATTAGTTGTTATGAATATACCAAATTGGGGGATACATGCAATCTTCTTTAAATGCTAGAAACTTCAAAATTCTTCGCTGTACCCTTTCTATGAATTTAATATAATTTGGAGACCAAATAACCGCACAATATTCCAACTAAGATCTAACAGATGAATTAAAGAGCACCATCGCTATTTGTGAATGACTAAATTCTCGTGAATTTCCTAAAACAAATCCCAAGCTGTTGATAGCTTCTAAAATTATAGAACCTATATGATGGGTAAACGTTAATTTCGATTAACTCCCAGATTAGATTTTTATTGGAGATCTCATACGGGAATTTTAAGACTCCCTTCTTCCGTGTAAGACATTTATATTTAAAAGAAGTTTGTTCACTTGACACCATAAATCTAACAAGTTCAGATTTCTTTGGAGTGTCTGACAGTTGTTAATACTCCTTATTTTTAAATAAATCTTCATATCATCCACTTATAACAGAAGCTAACTGAATATATTTGTTGATGATGCAACAGCATCATAATAAATAATGAAGACGAAGACAAGATATTAGCAACTTTGACTTTTAACTCAACCTTGGTTCTTCTTCAAGCTGACAGAATTTTTGACGCAACATCAATAAATATATTAAATAATAAAATAGTTATATAGATTCTAACTGAATAGAGGTCGAAGACTGTACTTAGATATTGGAAACTTTGACTTCTAACTCTACTTTGGTTCTTCCTCATCACTTTTCATGAGATAGTCTATTCAAGGAGTATAATAAGTCTAAACTACTGGATAATTATATTTGCAATTAGAATAGTTTATCACATGATTAATATAGCCAAATACAAATAATAATTAACAAATTGCAAAATGGTAAAGTTTAAACTTGCTCTTCCACTCAATCAAAACAATATTTTGAACTAAAATTATTACGAATAATTGATATTCTACTGGTAGTTATAATAATAAAAAATGGTAAGACAGGGGCAGCAAGTTTTTATGAAATGAGGTATTTTATTGTAATATCTAGTAACTTTATAACTAAAACAACTTTGAAATAAAGATGTTACATGAATAGGTACCGATAACACATTTTTAAATCTTATATTTAAATTGTGAATATCTGTTGTGTATCTAATTTTTTACATAAAAATATGGTGGTGTTTTAAAACTTTTATGGAATAGAGAGCAACTGTGAAGGATTTGTCTCTGTTCAATTTTTAACTAACCAATTTTCTAAATTTTTGGTGAAATATGATCACGCCTTCTAACATTACATATTAATCTTACACAAGCATTTTGAATTGTTTGTAAACGTAAGTATCTTATCACATATTCTCAAAAATGGATACAACAAAATCAATGCCTCGCACAATTATATTTTCTTTACTGAGCAGTTATATATTTGCACATATTAATTTGAAATTACTAAAGGATCGCTTCATAATTATATTTACTTTTTCAGTGAAACATAAAGAAGTGGACTCAGATTTTTAGCAACTTCTGTAGGTTGCAATTGATTACTTGATAGTTTAACATCAATAAAATTTTTAAGTCTAACTAGCACAACGTGAACCAAATAACATAAATTTGGATTAATAGAGAGACAGATTTGTTAGAAATACTTAAAAGGAAATTTAAATCGTCAATAATTCTCTGAGTAGCTGTACATCAGATTCTGCAAAGAGTAGTGCAACGGGGTATCGTCAGCATAAAAATGCGGTTTACAATATAATATGAACTTTTCAAATAGAGAAGTATACATCGTATAAAACAAAGGACCTAAAATGGAGGCCACAGTTAACTACTTGATAATTAGAACAACGTATTTTATTAGTACCTAAGATAGTTTTCAGGTAAAGAAAGTAAATAATTGCTAAAGCCAATATAATGTAATACTGAAAGAAGTAGGTGGTGATAATTCTATGAAAGGCTTTGCTATAATCTAATAAGATCAAGGTAGTTAGTTAATTTACTATTATCAGTGGCCCTTACAATGTCATATATTGCAAAAGTGATGTAGAGCAGGATTAGGTCAAAATCCAGATTGATGTTTAGGTAAAATTTCAAATAAGATCTTATTTGTTTACTGGCTGATGTTTCAAACACTTTTGCTAAAGTAGGAAGAATACTGATTGGTCTCAGACCTGCAAAGTCGGTAACATCGTTTACCTTATATAAAAATCGTCTTTGGGAAGACCGGCACGAGAGAATCGACGGACGCCCCCGTATCTCGCGAACCTCTCCGTGATTCAAATCTCAAATCGGACCGCACGCATCAATTTGATATCGGCATCAGATTTGGGGGCGGCGTTGCGACCGGCTCTGGAGCGTCGCTACCGTCCGTGTAGGTAGACGCGCGCGCCGGTGGTGGGGGAAGACGTCGCGATCCAGAGGAGGGATGCGAGATCACAACATAGTGGGCTCTCGGCGTCGGCCGCGTGTTGCTTCGAAACCAGTTGGCCATGGTGGCGCGAAGTGAGAGCATGTTTGGGTGTTACGACAGTTACTCCTATCGACTTTGGAGTTTAGCCAATGTATGGAACACCTGTCAACGTGAGTAGATCAGTTCAGTTCTGGTTCCCCGCTGTGTTACCTGCCCATTTTGTGTTAGTGCTGTTCCGTTCATGTTCATTCTCGGAAGATGATGGTTGTTTTGAGTTTAATTGCACGTGTTCCCATTGCGAGTCGCGTCCTCCCGACCAATTATTGGTCTGTGACACAGAGGGGTTAACGAGGAGGTCGTCCAGAAACGATCTTATTGTCTGTAAACAATTTATTTTGTTCTCGAGTTCGCTTTTTGACCGGATGGCGTCGTTAACAATTAACGTTAACGCACAAACAGGTATTTCTTTGAAAACATATTAACTATGTAGATACCCTGTGCGTATTCATTGAATCCGATTGGCTAGATAATATCTACGGTTAGCACGGCTTCACAGGTGGTTTTCTACCTGAGCGCGTCGATGGGCGCCGCTTGCTTGATTCTCACCTGCTCGGCTGTATTGGGCAGGTGGATGGGAGGCGCTTACCGTACCTTACATGCTCATTGGCAGGTGAATCTTTACCTCAATTATTTCACCTCCATTCAAAATCTCCGCCACGAACACGAAATCTTTCAGGTGTAACAAACTTGCACCTGTTAGATAGGTACATACTTTTACCTGTGCAAATTCATACCAAAACTAATATAATTCAAATATCTACCCACAATTTGTTCACGCATGTTTCCTTCAACTGATTAATAAAAATACACAATTTTGCTTAATGAAAAATATATAGATATATAGACAATAAATTTAAATCTACAAACATTTTTTAAAATAAATTTTAGTCTACATTTTTGATAACCATCTTTCACATAATTATCAATAAAGGAATCAATTAACAATAAAAAACTGCGTTTCGCCCAAAATCATTAATTATAATACGATTACTTTCCAACGGGATTATTTTTATTGCCTAGTTTCGGCCACGATTTTTAATAGTAATAAAATATATCGTAAATTTTCTTTCAAATATCTCGCACACTTGGCCAAACTTATTTTATAGGCACGTACGATAGCCAGTCGGCGATTATATAAATTATAAAATAGGCCAGATTGTATTAATACATGAAATATCTCATGTTTATGTAAAATTTAACGAAAGCGAGACTTGAATTTAGGTAGCAGGCGGACACGCGAGCGCCTGGAAGTTATGCAACCGTCAAGGTAGACGGTTCAAGCGACGTATACCAAAAAGAAAACCCGGTTCTGGCTCCATGCCTGTGCCCGTACGATTATTTAGTCACATTGCCTACATTACAAAGGAAAAGTATTGTGTTATAATGTATAATCAGGTTAGATATTAATAGCCAGGACGTAGAAAAAATGATATCTAAATTCGAACCCGCACCTATACGTCTAGTCGCCTCTGAATATTTCAATTAAAATAAACAACGGTTTAATTATAGATAAAGCATCATAATATGAAATAACTTATAGTAAAAATACCAAATTTCAACGGTATAAGTATTTATTTAAATACTTTCTTACTGGTAGACCGTATTTCAACTAAATAAATATTTAAGGAAATAACGCTGAGGATTGTTTATCGCCTCGTACAAATGTTATTTATTTTATTTCTATTTATGTGCGAATATAATTTCGCTATTTTTAAACTCGGTCTCATAAAATTTACCTGTATAAACAAAATATATTTTTAATATGTCTCGGAAATGTGCCTTTTTAATTATACTGTTTTCAGTTCGGTTCTAAATTTAAACCGTGAGCGAATTATATCGGTCATCTGAAAATTAAGACTCCATACACACATGCGAGTAAACCATATTGAAAATTTTCAGAGTAAAGTTAAAACATGGAACTATTTAAAAGGAGAAATTTTACTTAGTTTAAAATCAAGGACCCTTATTGGCAAAAATATTTTTTCAATTCAGAGTAATGTATTTTTTATGTGATTATTACCATTTTTATTAATTGTAACCATTTTATTATAAAAGGAAAAATGTTCTATTCTCTTTTTCAAATACGTTTTTAAAAGTATTACTTCTTCCTTCAAAAAATGTAACATCTTTTAAGCATAGTTAAATATTTGTAGTTATAAAATGACATGAAAGTGCATTAATATGTGAACATTTTCAGTACAACTACAACTATTTCTCTCGAACTAAATAAAGTCATCATCTATTATAATATTATTTAGGTTTATTAGATATATTTTATTCCTTTCCATATTAAAACTAATTTGTAGTAGAATTGGATACATAATAATACACAAAGTTAAACTGTAAGTCCAAATTTTGTACACGCTCATTTTGTAAATAATGCCCTTAAATTCTTTAGTAATGCTTATAATAAGTATAGGTATAAGTATTCCTATCTAATCTACCTAATAGTCTGATATTTCCAGTAATGCCTATGTTGACCACCAAAGTACCCCTCGAATTGAATTATATTGTTAGCTGGCTACTTATTAAAAGGTTCATAAAATTTCACCTAGAGGGGTACTTTAATTAAAATAAAATCCAACTGAAACAATATTTAACCATGTTTTCTGTTATAATATTATCGTAGTTTATTAATAAATATAATATGTTATTCCTATCCTCATCAAAAATAAGTGGAATAAACCGCTAATCCAAATTTTGTACATAAATACGCGTATTTTGCTAGTAAATTTCTTAATAATATCCTTAAACTCCTTAATGTTTATAATGCCGTAGTCTCGGTCGAAGTATTTCAAGTAATTCCCTCACAATGTTCTGTAATATTTCCGCAATGTTTAGGAATACCTCAAGGAATATGTAATAACATACATACTCTAATATTTCGTCATTCCCAGCAATATCTTGGCCATCATAATGACCCTCGAATGATAAATACTAACTGATAATTATAATACATTATATTACAGCATTAAAAATACAAATTCATATACTTTCTATTTATTCTAAACCATCTCGTATACATTGAATCGTCATTTTTCCAAAAAAATGACTGCTGCATATTTTGTGTCCAACGACTATCCATTGGCCCTTGATTAAAGAGTTTTGAGGAATCAATAAGACGGCGTCTCAATGAACGGTAAGGGGCAAACGTGTGGGGCTATCCCCATCTGAATTTATGCAGCCTATACAGCGTTAGGGTGGACTAACGCATCCCCGAGAGCTCGAATTTCATTGCCGTAGCGACACGGGCTAACACGGTGATTCAGGTGTTTATTGCTTATCAATAAATTAATACTAGCATTCGTCAATTATCGCATTCACCTATTTGACTTTGGACTATTGTCCGTTGGTATCTTTCGCTTTGTTTACAACATCCTCGTACAAATTTAGAAACAATTAACAACACGGCCTTATCGAGGGGAAGCTGAAGTGAGTCACGATAGGCAGAATGCGTAGTTTGATCCACCTTTACACCGCAACTTGACTATATCTTATCGGGTGGTTCTTGTGTGGTACTGCGTGGATATATTGTTTGTTTCGGTATTTTAACGGAATTATAATAGAGTATAGATGTAATTCCCCGTACTCGCAAAAGCCAATTGTCAGCCAATCGACATATTCATAACAGTTTTACCTTTATTTGTGTTAGGATGGGTTCATATAAGATTCTCCGATCCGATAAAATTTTTCGAAGCAAGTTGCAGATGACCATGGTGGTCCCAAAGGTGGTGCAAACTTTTACACAAATAAATTTTGAAAATTCAATAGTTTGAATACTGAATAGTTATACAATATTTTTTGTTATAAAAATATACAATGCATCTTAGTAGAATTTGATTGGTACACTAATAAATATAAATAACGTAACTACGTAAATAATTACATAATGTTAGGAAACTGAAAACTAAGATCGGATAATTATTTAAATTTAATGAAAAATATTTTATACAGAAACAAATGTACAATATGTAACTCAATTGTTAATTATTTTTGTATTGTTTCATATGTACCCATGAAGCAAATTAAATTAAAGACTAGTTTCACTGGATTGATGCAAATAAATTTCTTAACGCTGTGTACATTAAAAATTTATTATTTGAATTTGTAAAACTGTATAGGTATTCCAAATCTTTTCAAAAACGGTTTTCATCGATGTAAATCTAAATTTAATTGTATGGAATAACAGTCCAACTGATTGAGCATTTAAAATTATAAATATTTTTAAGTATCTGGGTACCCCCCTAGGTACTATGCTTAGTTTCATCATACGACATGACAAAACTATTAACTATCAAAGTTTATTTGCTTAAACTTTACGCCGAAAAAAATTGGTGCCTGTAAAAAAATGTTGTTTAATGGAAATATATGATTTGTTTATAAATATAAGGCCAAACAAATATTTATTTCTTAATACTAAATTATTTTTTTGAAAAAATAAAAATAGTTATTTTATGTAGATTTTTTTCTTTTTTTTTCAATGATATACTTCTGGCGTTGATTTAACTATATTCTATGATAAAACAATATTTGTATATTTCAACAAAATTTTTTACACATCTGCTTATTTAAGTCAACAACTTATTGCTCAGGAATATCAGGAAACAACTGCGGGCTAATGCCCCGACCAGCATTGAATTACACCTAAAAAATCTATAGCAAATAGTTAACATATACCGGTTTCGAGCTTATTAGCTCTGATCAGTACGCCGCAGGTGAGTGGTGAGTTAACTAACGGCTAACCTTGGCTGTTCATCTGTCAAACCCGACATACGTGAGTACGCGAAATATAGCATAGCTACATCTAGTACTTATTGACAATTGTTTTTATTTTAGGAGACAACTCGATTTTTCTTTTCAATACAACTTTATTAGAAAATTAAGTTTATTAAATTTACGGTTTTTCAGAAGAAGGTGCCTTAATAAAACTTAATTTAAAAAAATTGCACAAAGAAATAAAAGATTACATATTTTTCTTTTCCACTTCCCTCAATTAAAAATATCCATTTTTTAATTAAATAAACGCATTATTTGATTCAAAATGCACTTCATTTCTATCAAAAATCATTTTTTTTATTTCAACGTTAATTTTGAACAAATTCTTTAGAGAAATAAAAGAAATATAAATTTAAAAAATGTTCAAATGGAATAACTATTTGTTTCATTTATATTTCATATCTTATTTTCGTATGAGCAGAAAAAAACAAATTTTTGAATGAAAGCAGAAACTGAAGTGTTTTTTTTATTTTTAAACGTATAACTGAAATTCTTTCACAATAAAACCAAAAACCAATTATTTGCTTCGGTAGATTCTCTTAATTTTTTCCTACACGTATCACAGTGTTAAAATAATGTTTGGAATTGGGCCAATTTTTTCCAATGTTCCGACGAACAATTTGAGTTACTACAACCCGCTGTCGATGAATTGAAGACACGGCACTTCTTCAAAAACCGCCTTACATTATATTCGCCATATATAAAGTCCATTGAATTTACGGCAGTGCAGTAATTGATTTCGGTAATTTATTATACCCAGCCGAGGCGAGTAGGGTTATTATTTCCAGTTTTGCCCGCAAATAATATTCCTGGAATAAATTGGCTTGTTTTCCTTAATGTTTTCAGTCCATTCCACATTCACATCAACACATTTAATTTAATCACAAAAAGGTATGCACGACGGGAAATAATTAACCGACGTTACGTTTATTGGTAACATCCTGTGTGGCAATTAAGACCTTAACACTTGATAAAGAGCTGTTCCACTTTACGGGTAGATATATTTAATTATTCGAACATATATTGTTCGTTTATATGGATATAATTACCGAACGCGGTTTTAGTCACATTTGTTCTCCGATAATCAATATTTATTGTTGATAAAGCGTTTATACAAACGAAAAACACGATTAAAATGAAATATAAAATACCTTCCCAAGTCCTTTTGCTTAGCTCCTGTAGATTAGATAAACTAGAAACGAAAAATTCACTTAGGTGATTAAACTTAATGTATGTAAGTACCTAAAATCAGGTACCTGAGGCATACCTACATTTATTTCAAGTTGTGTGTTATCAAGCGTCAAGAAACAAGTTTATAAAAATAAAATAATTTGAATTGGTGAAATAGGATTTTTATTCCGTCGGCAAATCCCACTTGTATAAATGATGGAATTCCTTTTTCAAATTTAGAATTATTTTGTTGACATGCAGACGTTGAATTGAGCTTGAACAGCGTCCAAAATAAAAGAAATGTCCGCTACATCTTTGAAATCGTAACATTAAAAGTTAGTCATTGGCGTAGATGGGGGTCAAATGGTACATCTTATCTTACAATTATTGCAAATTTCAAATTACATTTTTTATATGCTTATTCGACAGTGCTAGAAAAACTAACAACCTAATTAAGAAAATTTCGAATACTCGAGGCCCTAGCCTCAGTTGCACTAACCAATGAAAATAAATAGATGACAGTAAAAAGTGATAGGCATTACCTACTTTACATAGGTCGACACCTGCTATTTGGTATGATCATTTAACTTTTCCGTCTGTTTGTAATTTATATATTATTTAATAACTAATGTGTTCGTTTTACTTTATAGGCAAAGGAACTTGACTTCGTTAGAAATAATATCGATAATTTACTAGGAACTGACGAACTATCAACAATGTTTAGGCATTAAAAAAATATATTTTATTTTGTAGGTACAAATTTAAACCCATTATCGATTGTGAATTACATGTTGTAAAATCGTAACTATATAAAACAAATTCACATTATAAACTAGCGATACATCTTCATTTATCCACATATAACGAATTAGAATATGATGCCAATTTGGATTTATTTTCTTCCGAGTGATTTTTTTTTAAAGTTATTAAGTGAATATTTTTTTTTAGATCTCCTTATCTACATCGCTGCATTCATACATATAATCTCAATTTTATATGACATTTTGCCTTTTGTCATTTTGTGGAATGTTACGATTTGTTAGGTACGAATGAAGTGTATGGAGAAATACAATATTAATCTGTATAATAACCTACTAAATTATTATAATTGCATACTACTTTTACTGAATAACATAGGTAATATTTATAAAATTTGCATCTGAGTTTGCATCTTACTGCAACAGCAATAATATATAAAATTATTGAGTTGCCATTTTCACTATAAAACTGTCATTAACTGTCAAGTCAGATTGTTTCTCAGAAGCTTAAATCGTTGTCACGCGAATTATTTAATGACGGGAAAAATTTCAACTTTTAGCCAATTTTGCCAAACACAGTAGTTTCTATCATTTTCATAATTCATTGACTGTCACGATAGATTGTCAGAAGCTCAAGTTAAACTTACTAATCCCATATAATGATGAAAATAGCCATAATATTCCTGTTTCCCATCACTAATAATTTAATTTATAGCGACGCATAGTTTTCTTGTTTATCCATCGACCTCTTAAAAAGAATGAAGGCGCCGACAAAGAGTTATTATTCTGATAAGCACAAAGTATAGTATATGCTTTGTGTGTGACGAGGTATGTGATAGTTAGGTACCTATTTTAGGGTGACCAGATGTATATGTTACAAATCGAAGACAGATGAAACGATAAAGGATTATTTTTAATAGAAGAGGGTGACAAAATTAAATACAAAAATATACGTATATAACTTGAATATATAAAAATTAACATATAATTTTCTTTGCAAAATAAATAGTAGGTACTTATCTAAACATATATTTTTATCCACTACCACTGTATTATGAAGGTTAATACGTGTGTTTTCCGTGAATTAACGGCCTTTTAACAAACTAGTGGATTAGAATTCATAATACCACGCTTCGATTTTATAGCATTTCATTTAGAATTATGATTATTAACATTTATCTCAAGAACGATCTTGTCATTTTGACTATCATTCTTTAAATTCACTCGATAAGAAGTTTCTGAAGGACTGAAGAGCCCACAACTTTGCCAGGTAGGACCTGGATTTTTCAGCAATTGCCATCTGATTGTCAAATATGACTCGAATCGACTCGACTCGAATATGAATTTGAATTTCCCGTTTCAAAAAACCTCCACATACCAAATTTCATGAATTTAACTCAAAGTAGTCGAAAGTTATTAAAGAAAATGTAATTAATTTTTATAAATTTGACATCCTGTACATCCTAAACGAAGTGTTTCCAGACCTAAGTTCATTGGAAATCTTTTACTTAAAATTGAACGTAAAATAACATTCTGTCACATCTCCTCCTGAAACACCCTGTATAATTAATAACTATTATTTTTTATGACACATTTTTTGGACACGACTGAAGATGTCAGTAGACTACAAAATAAGAACGGGAGACTGTTCGGCACGGAAGTTTCCGTTAAGTTTAAATTTATTTGAGCGGAAATAAGAGGCAACGAAATTTTTACTATCAGTGGTGGAAAAAAACAGTAAAAAGTATTTAATATAGTTAATATACCTGTTGAAAGATCTTCGTGTAAATGTAAATATTATTTACCCCAGTTTTTCGCCAACGAATTGGTTGCGCCGAATAGTTTTCAGGCATAAATAACTCGCATCGCATTGTTTCTCTGAAATTACCTAGTCAGAAATAAATTGCCAATATTTATTAGTTGGCACAGGTGATAATTATTGTCAGGAAAAATGGCTTGCCAAAACTTAACCGGTACGTCGTCGCGGAATTTAAAAAAACACGACGCAAACAAATTCCGGTACCTCTCGATAAGAGTACTAACAAGATTTTTCCTTTCCAGCACCCTCCCTCACGAACGGCACGATAAAGGAAGAGGAGTACAGCGCGGCCCCCGAATATTTCATAAAATGTCCGCAATGTCAGAAAGGATGTCAAACCTTCCAGGCCCTGAAGGAGCACATGGACGCCTTTCACGCCGAGCTGTCGGCCAGTTCCGAGAATGGTAACCTCTCCATACCCAACGCGGCTTCGCCCACGCCCACACTGGCCGGTACAGGTGGGCCATTTGGCTGTTCCCAGTGCACGGCGTCCTTTTCGTCCAAGGATCAACTCGAGAAGCACGAGCTTCTGCATTCGCCCAACGCACAAGTGGTGAGTACCTTTGTTTTTCAACCGTGGTACCAGTGCCTATACTTAACACTAAAAATTTTGTTTATTTTGAGTAAGGTCTGTTCGCTAGCGTTGCTAGGAGCTGATGTGAAAGTTGCGTTCTATTTGATATTCAACTAACTTTTTTATGTACTTACCCCTAGCGGTAGTTACCAGATTAAGGTTACACTAAACGTGGCGTTATACAGTGTGTCACAAAATAATAAAACAAAATTCATATTTTTATTCGAGTTGAGATTCATAATACCCTTCTAAAGGTGAATTCTGTCAAATAACGTGTTTTATGTCATAGTTGTCAAAAAAAAAACTGTACGTGGCATTGACTATTTCATGGCATTTTCTGTACTTTAAAAAACTTTATTTGTTACTCATTTGTAAACACACACACAAAACACCGTATTAATCAAGAAAGTTTATTTTTACAAGCTACCAACTTATAAAAATTTGTACAGCTTATCTGTTGACTTTACAAGTAACATTATTTACGTTAAAGAATTCTGTTTTATTTGTATCATATACGTTAAAATCCATGTTACAACTGCATAAGGTACACATTTATGCAAAATTTCAAATGAGTATCTCAAAAAAAACATCGAAGAAATATTTATTTAAATTTAACTTCAACATCCTGTCTTTTCAAATAATCTTTTGTAGACTTTGGTATAAAACGGGCCACACATTATACGATTTATCGTACTACAGATTGTACAACACCAAGTTGATAATAATAATAACAACTTTATTTCAAGGACATGTACTGGCATATTCTACAAGCATGTAAAAAAAATTGCAAGAAACATAAAAATGAAATGACGTCACATACTATGTATATATACAAAAATACAAAAAAAAACATCTGTACCTACTTATACCTACTTAATTACACACAACTTCATTACTTACAAATTTGCTCATTTTAATGTATAGATTATGCAGTAAAATAATCGTCTATATTATATGGTTCCAAATTAATTAACATTGCTTTAATGTGTTTCTTAAATTTTTTAATACTCGATAACGTTTTAGCATGATAAGGCAATTTATTGAAAAATTTTACACACATATAACTTTTTTCTGTTAATGATAATTTATGCTTTGGGTAAGTAATATTAGCAGTTCTTGTATCATACATATTCAGAGGTGTTCGCTGTGAAACTATTTTTATCCGTATATTGTCAACATATTATTTTGCTTAAGTTTGTTCTTACATGATTCATTATATGTCATTTTATATATGATTCTAATAATTCTTTTTTGTAACATAAAAATTTTTTTTATACTTGAATTACCCCAAAAAATTATTTCATACTTGCAACAAGATTCAAAATTTGAAAAATACAATATTTTTAGACTTTTAACATCTACTTGTTATTCTAATACTATAACAAATTTTGTTGAGTTTTACAGATAAATGTTCTATTTGATTTTCCCATGTTAAATATTCATCTATTAAAATACCAAGAAATTTAGTATGGTCAGCGAACGCCATTGAATCATTTGCAATATTTATAGTTTTAGGTGTTCTAGTTTGTTTTGTTCTGAATCATATTATTTTCGTTTTATCTTTATTTAAAAGAAATCTGTTTCTATCATACCACTCCTTTGCGGCTGAAAACAAATTATTTCCTTCCCCTAACAATTCTGGATAAGTATCTGCTTCAACAAGTATATTATTGTCATCAGCATAATTGGTGACACTTTGATTTGAATTTATAGTAACATTACATAAGTCGTTAATATATATAACAAATAAAATTGGACCAATAACACTACCCTGTGGAATACCAACATTAGTATCCAGTATATTGGATTTTACAAATTCTGTATTTTGTCCAATGGCAACTCGCTGACTACGATTACAAAGATATGATGCTATCCACTTATTTACATTTCCACGAATTCCATATTTTTCCAATTTTAGTAACAAGTATTTATGATACAAACAATCATATGCTTTAGATAAATCCAGGAACATACCCAAAGCAATTTTTGCTACTACTACATGTTGTACACCAAGCTGATTCGACCGTAGGAGCGACAGATTGGATTCACTTTGCCCACTAAAACTACTGTTTAGTGTGTGTTGTATAACAAATCGTTTTGCAGTTATTATTTTATCGTCTTCGCGATGACATCAAGTTTGCCAAAAGGAGCAGTAGCTGCAATTGTGGTGGTATTGTTAAATTAAGATGAAGAACCACCCCAAAAAAGAAGAAAATGGTGCAAAAATTGGTGACAACAACGGCAACTGTACTCCCATATGAACGTATTACGTGAACTAAGTGCCAATGAATCACCACTTTTTCCTGGTTGCATTTGTATATAAACATGTAAAGGTTTTATCTTTTACTGTTTGCGAGATATTTTTTTGTTCATTTTTATTCCTTTTTCAACTATCGTCTGAACGCAGTTCGCATGCTATTAATTTTCTTTTTCAACGTTTCCACTGTAGCATCTTCTTTTATTTCTTTTAATTTTTCTAAGACAATCTCATAACTTGCATTTCTTTTATGGTTATTTAAGTATTCGTTACTTTTTACATCCCACAAATATGTATGATTACGATATATTTCAATAAGTTCTGACCAAAACTTCTCATTATTTTCCATTTTTATACATTTCGTATAATTGCAATGAGCGATATGGTTTCGACAAGTAGCGCTTGCACACAAACTATCCAATCTGGTCGTATGTACTACAGATTTTCGGCATGCTGTACGGCCGTACGATACGACCGCGTCGTACTACAACGCCACTTACTATCCAACCGTTGTTCTAACGGTCGAATCAACTTCGTGTTGTACAACCTGTAGTACGACAAATCGTATAATGTGTGGCCAGATTAAGGGACATTCATCTGCGTTTTTGTTCAAAAATTCTGTAGTTAAAAGCTTAATCTACTTTTTTATAACACCCTGCCTAAACAGTCCAACAATTACTTCAAGTTGGTGATTCATGGAACATTTGGGTATAAGTAAAAGCACATAAATCTAGTAGAGTAAATTGGGTAACATTATTATTCCCGTAAAATGATATTTTTGTTTTCAAAACAATACCAAGAAAATAGGCGAATTATGAAGGCGATATATAATACATAGTATTAAAAACATAATATATGGTTTGCCACAAATTGTTCGAATTGTCAACATAAACAAAAGTAATTTTTCTTCAAATGACCACGATCCCACTAAAATGGAAATGTGTATATGGTTTTAAATTAGGAAAGGTTTAAACTTAAAAACTATCTAATATCGTAAACAAACTTATTTTACAGATGTGGAGGATATACCATTATCTAAAAAAACTATTAGCTATTGATATTTTCCATAAAATACACCGTTCGCAGTCAAAAAATAATAATAAAAAAAAAATACAAAATGTACTTCAAAGAATCATAAATGAAAGCCAATATTTTTCTTTTCATTTTCCACATACGCATTGTATACATGTAGGTTAACATTAAATTATACTAAACTTTATATGATGATTACCTACATATCCTTTAGGAATTATTTTAAGAAAAACAAAATAATTTTTTAATGCGATTGTTCCTAACAAAAAATTAAATTACATTTATTTCGAAAAATATGACGTCCTATCGGTGGCGAACCGCAACTGCTAAAAAGATGAAAATTTATATCGATCACATTCAAACCTTTGACCTTTGTATATACGAAGAACAGCGGGGGTGATAAAGCTTCTACTCCTACGGGAGTTATTTACTACATTGAACAATGAAAATGACCCAGCGTTTGAACGCAATATATGTACACCCAAATGGGAAACACTTTTATAGACACGACACGATTATTTCGAACACTTAATTTTTATTCTGTATTAAATCTATATTTTAAGGGTGTTACTTGTATCGCGTTATGTAGACTATTATAACTAATTTTAAGGGGAGGTAGTCTCCCGTATAAAATTTTTCCGATCGCTTTCAAAGTCATACACTTCATGAAAGCAAAATCCATTAAATATTTTTCATTTTAGATGATGATATTTGCACATCTCTAATCTTTTATTAAATTATATTAAGGGCACCGTATTCTTCAAATGGTGTTTTCTTCAATACAAGTAATTTTAGACATTTATGAACGGAATAATATAGAATTTAGCAACAATGTTGTTATAACATAAACTTAGTTCTCCATATAAAATTGTTCACTTTTGTTTATAAGTATGTGAAAATAACTTAAAATGTGGGGTTAGAATAGCATAATAATGTGTCTTATAAACGGATTTTTGAAAAGATATTACTTTATTTGACGATAATTAAGTAGTTAAAAGCGGATAAACAAAATATCAATGATTTTATTTTTGATATTACTTTTGCTCTTTTGCTCTGTACCTAAAGAACACCACAAATTTGACCATTTTACGGCGACCTTACTGGTTTTACTATCGTAAATAGTTAGGTCGTTTCAACTAACCTTTTGCACTGCATAAATGTAATTTTAAAAACGGCAGGATATCTTAATTTTGCAAATATTTATTTATTTAATAAAATACCTTCCATTTACCACAGGTTTACAATGACTTCAATTCAATGACAAAAATACTGCCATTATTGTTTATACATTTCTCGACAAATTTTCTGATGCGGCTGATTCAGTAATTTAATTCAACACAAATTATCAGTTTTCTCTGTTTCTGGCGCACATTTTTTAACTGGTTTCGACTTGTGGCACATCATTAGAGGTTGGTGTATGTACTTTCTTTATATTACCTTAATTTTATAAAATTTAGATGACGTAAGCAATTTTAATTTTATTTCCTTCATAATATTGTAAGGAACGAAACTATGATGGAGGTAACTGAGTAAAATACAGAGTGTTTTTGAAATAAATGGCTTTCTTTAAAGGGATAATGGAGGGGAAAAATAAACAATTTTCATTAAGTATTAAACATTAAGTTTAAAGTGTTCTAAACGGATGTTTAGAAGCCTTGCTTATTAGTTCGTTCAATAAATTTTAACTGAAAAAAATATTTGAAAAGGAACATTTTATCTAGTAAAAACGTTTCAATGCGATGTCTTTGAAATTGTCACATGCATTCTACACGACAGGGTTGATTTTTTTTAACCAAACATACATTTTTTATGCATGTTTCTTAATTTGATATTTACACGCAGAAAAATCTGTATCTAAGTATATTAATATACTTAAAATTATACATTTCACTCAAGTGTATATGTATTAATTCAGTAATAAAATATACTTGACATAATTACCTACATATTGATATCCAAGCATTCGTATACTTATTTTTCTTACAATGACAGCTAAAATTTACTGAAAGTGAAGACTTTATTACTTTTGTTAAAATATGAATAAAATATTATTAAATTTAGAATAGGTTTATTCTTCCTCAAATTTAGGTTTATACAACGTCAAGTTCAGCATGTGCTCAGGTTCGCATCTGTCAGATAAGTCGTCGGTTGCCTCACCTATGGCATACTGAGGGCAACCAACAAGCTTGAAAGTGGTATATATCTGGTGTGCCGCTAATGAATGACTAATTATTTACTTTAAACAAAATGAAGGATATAATATGTTCTTATTATACAAAAATAACTTGATCTTGATACTAGTATATTTTTCCGTGTAAGATTCGGTTATTTGTTATAAATTATTTGCCTCTGGATGTACTGTTTCCATATAAATTACATTCTTACTCAACGATAATTGATTGCACCATGACATGAACAAAATTTCGTACTAACGTGATACGCAAGTTTTATTTCTACATGCCTCAATAACGCATTCATCCAAAGCAGGCTGAACACAGACAAAGAGATTATTGTTGCACAATAATTTAAATTATTAAGTGGAAACGCGGAATTTTCTTATTTTTTCCGGTCGCCGAAACGCGGTTTGCTGTAATCGCGATAACAAAAACAATTGATACTGTAAAGCGTTGTGTTTATACCTACGTTTTTTATTGTCTAACGTAAATAATTCCCCGATTTACGTAATATAAATAAACTAAATTAATTTTTTATTTATACTGAATATAACTGGTCTTATTTTTAGAAGAACGGTTTTGTAAAATTATTTAACTCAAGTCTGCTTAACTCGATCAAAATTAAGTGAAAAAAAAAGGAATGATGTCAAGTATTCATTTTAACAAACTAAACTATTAACAGCTTTAAACATAAAGCTGCACTGCTGATACACAACAAAATATACGAACAAATGAATAATTCATTATATTTAACGTTAATAAAACTATATACTACACCTAATGTTTGCACTATATTACACTAAATTACAAAAAAGGATTGTTTTTAACACGACAAAGTATCGAGAATTATGTTGACAAAATAAAAACAATTGCGTAACGTCAGCCGTGACGTAAACCGTCTGAATTATTGCCGCAACTATAGACTAGTTTGAGAAATGAATATGTATTGCAGTAGTAATGGCACTATTTAAAACGTATTTGGCGATTGATTTCAAAGGGCTGAGGTATTTGTAATTAAATCTGTTTACAACATTGGTTCTTAGTTATTTTTTCTATTCACCAATAGAGATCTAATGCAATTTCTACACAGAACTTCGAGTAATTCAAGAAATAATTTGAGGGAGTGCCATTATTATTGCAAAAGATTATACTTACTAATCTATGAAAATATTTTCTAAACAATATCGTCTCTAACACACAATAGAATTATTACTGTAATGTAACAATAATAATGATGTATTAATGTACAGTAGTAAAATAATGTATAGTATTCCCGTTCCAGATCATTTAGTATGTATTGCCTTTTTGCTATGTTTCTTTTTGCAGTGAACAAGTTTTTCGGCAGTTTCATTCATTAGCAGTCAATTTCTTTCAAATGGATTATTTGTAAAACTAAATAACAGAAGTTGAAATTAGTATTCTAATAATATCTGTATATTCAGATCGATTCAATATGATATAGACGTATATTTTAAAGTCATTCAATTTCAAAAAGTTACAAATTATCTATTATTACTTGTATCTCAATTAAATATAAAATTTATAATCATTCCCACTCATGATGTAGTTTTCACGTTTATGTTCCAAAACTGATGAAAAAAAACAACAAATATCTACAGTTATCTGTAGTTATAAATTTACCAATGTTACCTCCAACATCAAATAAAACAATTCAAATTCTAAAAGTCTTACCTTTGCATCGTCCGACTGCTACTTCTTATTGAACATTACCCAGCATCTCAACACTTTATACATAATACACTTATAAATAATTAAAATTAACTAAAGAATTCTTAAAAAGTACTCACTCAACCTGTGCAGGTGGTACCAAGCTGCTATTGCCTGCTTCACTACTACTGTCAAATTCAAAACAAATGAAACGGCGCTCGGCGCAGCGTGGATCAGTCATCAGCTCCTTGATTTTCGCTGAAAAGTTAACAATAAAATAAATAAAATAGGGTCAAGCATTTGGCAAGTTAATAGGATTCAATTTTCAATACTAGATCTTGATTAAAATAGGTAAATTCGAAATCCCCAGAAAATATACTTTTCAAAAAACTGCTAAGAAGTCGGTCTTTTTATTTCAGAATGTAAGTAAGTAGATACTTAAGTTTCAGAAATTCACAGATTTCTGAAGGAAAATGAACTGAATTAAAAGTCAATTTGCCTTATTCCAAGAATGCTTCGCTTAAAAGTTATAGCATGAAGTCTTAGTTTTGAAATGGTTTTTTTGTTATATTAATATCTAAGAACTGACGTATTTGATATTTGATTCGAATTTTGTACACATTACAAGAACTTTATAAACAATAACAAACTCAAAACATTCCATTACCTAGATTGCTTCGGAGGCATACGGAGGAGGTTAAAATTTTCTAAATATTTTTTGGGATTCTCCCAGTTTTTACTTTTAATGAACTCGTCCCCTTGCGGATATTTGTCTAATCGTTCCAAATTTATCAGATTCATCTCCTTAAGGGATAAGGGAACAAAAGAGCTAATATAAATATAGTTGCTACTTGATACAGGTTGATTTTGAAAGTAGGTTATAAATTTTAACAGATGGAAGTTTAAAATTATTGCAAATCTTGAAGCCAACTCTGTCTAACCCTAACCTGCCCTAATAAGTCAATGAACTATTTCACAATACATCATCGATAAGCGACATGTCATAAGTTGCACGCGCAGTCTGTGGTGAAGTCACGCGCTTTATTTATATCCCTAACCTTAAATAACAGCGTAACACGTACGTAAACGAATCGTGGAATTTTTTACTATTTTAGGTATTTTCTAGTGTGTGCGTAGTATTATTTTGTGTTACAGTGATATAACAATGGCCCACGTGTGTTGATAATAATGACCTGTGAATGTTATTAACGTAACAAAAACTGTAATCAAAATCGACTGGCTATGTTGCACGAAATGCACAACAAATTTGCTTATAAATGTCATCATCTCTCTGCACAACGAAACCGGTATACAGGCAAATGTGTATATAATTTTCAACGCTGTGAGCGTACAGGACCGGCTTACATAATTTAAAAATGCGAAAATAGGTGAGATATTTATGATTTTTAATATAAACATTTTATTGGGCTATTTTTTTGCAAATCACTTGTTCTTCGAATAAGTAGACCAGTCAGCCAAGTTTTCACTACTTTAATTCTCGAATTTCTTTATACACTCTGTTTATCAAATAGATATTATTAGAAAACAGTATGTCCTATCGATATTCAATAAAATAAAAAAAATGTGCGCCATCATATCCATATTTATGTTTCGTTTATTGCGTTGATGGATTGAGTGAAGTAAGAACAGTGCCCCTATCGAATATTATTTGATTATACAGAGTGGTTCATTTTTGGTACACACAAACAAGCAGACTAAATCCCATTGCTAAGCATTGAAGAGTTTTTTAAATCAACATTATATATTTTTAAACACGTCTACCAAATCTGTAGATTTTTTATAAAAAAATAAACATGTAATAAACATAAACATTATAAATATTATATACGAAAATTATGTATAGTTCTAGACACTCACTTCTGATATTTTTTAAGGGAGACAAAAAAATTTAGTGTTGAAAAATAACCTTCTGGGATATAGCTTTGCTTGTTTAAGAAGCAAAATCTGCCATGATTTCAAATCCGGCAAGTCTTGGGAATTTTGGTACATTATATATAATGCCAGGACGTGAAATTTCTGCGTTTACCCGAGCAAGAATGACTGCTTTACATGAAGTGTAGGACATTCTAATTATCAGATATCGAACACGTTGGGCATTCCTAGATCATCTGTTGTACGAATAGTACACAGATATGAAGAATTTGATACAGTGAAAAACAAACCACGTAGTGGACGTCATCGAGTATCTAATGAAAGGGTGGATCGGTATTTGGTGCAATATGTCGGTAGACACTACACATCTTCAACTTCAGCTCTCAGGGCCCACTTTCAGGGTACGTTTCACCGTGTTATATCGACACCTACTATTCGATGACGACACCACAACGCAAATTTACGTGCTAGAAGACCATTACGGGTCTCCACTTCCAAGGCATCGTGCTGCCCGTCTCCAGTGGGCGCGAGAGCCAATAGCGGTGGATTTTATTTACAAACGAAACGAGAATGGGGCTGGTTACTGATAACAATCGACAAAGAGTCTGGAGAGAACCAGGTCGTCAACGGCTACTTCATTTTCCCCGTGAAGTTGCTTCGTATGAAGGGAGTACCGTAATGTTTTGAGGTGGAATAATGTTTAACCGTATTTGGTTTTTCTGAGAAAAAGATTTCTTTAACAAGAATGAGGGTGGTTCCAAGACCTTTGACTTTGTGTGTAGTTACTTCATGGTCACCCCGTATATTTCGCTTGGTCGGATGACTAAGGTCTCTGCCATCCTGGACGTGAGAAAGGGACCTCAATCCCCGACTCGATAGTTTCGCGCTAATTAATTTTCCACTCTTAATAGAGAGGTTCAATTAAAAAAGCCGTTCTCTTATTAATGTGGGGCAATTTTTGACACAGCTGTGAGCGTGAGGACAAAACAATTACTCATCGCTGTGCGCTCTATACGGTAATGTTACGTAAACACAGCAATTGACCTGAGCCCCCATAACCCCTACATTAATACGAGTCAAACACTAATCAAGCCAAGAAATTTAAAATGCTACAATATACAATTAAAACTAGCGCTGACATTTGACACCATAAATATGGTCGTGAAAGTCCCAGCGCGCGCGGGAACGCTCAAACTATTCCAGTTAACTTTTAGATTGAATCGATGGGGCACCAGTTGATGGGGTCCGACATATCTCCAGGTCGCCAGGGCAACACACTTGATTAATATTGATAAAAAATATTGTGGCTTGAGCGCGCCAGTCTTCCGTTAATAATAATGTAATTTGTACGGCATGTCTAAAAAGTATTTGAAATTATTTAGTGACTATAGAAGAATGTCACTATTCATACACTAAAGCTCGTGATGTTATATAAAATACCGTCTTTCTAAATTTGGTACGTTAACCGTTGCTGTCTTTCTTATAATTATTATACTCTAAAGATGCTTAATAACAATGACTTGCGATAAGTCAACCCAGTACCAAATCGTTAATATCGTACACAAAAAGAGATTATTTTAAATCAAGAATAACAACATTTATCATTTATGTGGTAGGTTTGTTTTAACATGTATAATCTTGAATTAAGAAACTCGTTCTTCAATAAAACTATTCTTTTAAGGTCGCCGTAATTCTTGTCGTAAAATGATCAAATTTGTGTTTTTTAGGTACAGAAATCTCGAAAAATAAAACACGTAGAGGAAAAGTAATATCAAAAATAAAATTATTGATGTTTTGGTTAGTTCCTTTTACTAGGTATTTAAATTCTCCTCAAATAATAAAATGCATTTGTATGACACACATTATTTTGCTATTCTAACCCTACATTTTAACAATTATTTTCACATACTTATAAACAAAAGTGAACAATCTTATATGCAGAACTATGTAAGTTATAACAATATTTACATCTATAGTTGAATTTAAAGAAATACGTATTTTGAAAAATGTATGTAACTCTAAAAATTTTTTGGTTAAACTGCTTTCAGCTGTTATATATTCATTTTACTCTCTGAATATTCACAGATGGGATAATGTTAATGTTATTTGCTAAACTCTACATTATTCAGTTCTTAAATATCTAAAATTATATTAAATTATATTTGTAAAAACACTCAAGAATACAGCACCCTTAAGAGATAAAAAATATAGATATCGTTTGTGAAACAAAATATGTCATGAATCGAAATTCGCAAAATCCAGCCTTGAAAATTTTGAAAAACCTAATAGCAGCCTTTGCTGTATAATATACCACAAAATGTTATTAACGAGGTTATTAATAAATATTTGCCAGGAGTAAAAAAAATCAACATATGTGTTGTTAATGTCTTAGGCTTAGGCCTACTAAAATAATTTACTTAATTTTAGCTTTTTCTCAAAGTAGGTCCCAATTTTTCATTTTGATAAACTTTTCTTAATATATTATGAAAACACATTTTATTGGTTTAGTCAGATTTTTCTAAATTCCTAAAACTTATATTATATTTTACGACCTTCAAATAACAAATTTTGGTACACACAACCAAGCATACTAAATCCCATTGCTCAGAATTGAAAAGTTAAAAAAAATATCCAGTGTAAACGTGATATTTTTGTCTTTTTAAGAGAGACAAAAAATCTTGGTGTTGAAAAACGGCCTTCTGGGATTTAGCTCTGCTTGTTTAAAAAACAAAATCTGCCACGATTTCAAATCCGGTAAGTTTTGGGAATTTGGAAAAAACTGATTTTTTCACCAGTAAAGTATGAGATACGACAAAATGTGATGTTACTCGAAATGAAAAACTGTGTAGTAATTATGTATATAATAGATCTTCGGCAGTGGTTGACGTTATAAAGTATAAAAACGGCCATTTTTACATAAAAAGTAATGATGAACCAATTTTTGGTATTTTAGGAACTTTTTCGAATTATTTTTGATATTTTTTAGCAATTTTGTAGCATTTTTGAAATTTGTTGGTATTCATTATACTTTTTTAGTATTTTTGTATTTTTTTTCTTTTTTTTTACAAAAAATGTAGTTTCCAGAGTCCCCTACATGTATATGAACCTTGCGTTAAATAGCGAGTCGGATTCATTAAACAACAGCCATTATCAGGACGGAAACTAGGTCAGAATATTTCGTTAATTTTTATCTTTTAATTTGCAATAAAAGCAAAACATCCACAACGCGATTTGCAGACGTCAAACATTGGCGGTGTTCAGTTACAAGGACAAGTTTGAGTGTGTAGTAGATATCGAAGCCTGTCAAAGAGGCCAAGGTGTTTAATAAAAATTAATGATGATTTACTCCAATTATCGACGTATTAAATTTCTTTCGTTGCCGCTAATTAAAACTTATTTTAATCGTAATCTAAACAAATAGTTTATTATATACACTCGAGTTAAATCGACTACGTCAGAGTCGTAAGTTCGAACGATTTTATTTAAACTTCGTAGACCTGCGGTCACGACAATTGAACCTGAAAATAATAACTGAGAAACAATGAATTCCATGAAAAATAAATTGAGGCAAACAGAATCTTATCAAAATTGCAATTTCTCAAGGAAATAATTTTAGATATTTACGAAATATTTTTTTCTACAAACGTCAATAAAAGTAAGTATATTTATGCATGCTGTGCTGTTTTCAATTTTGATCATTTACAAATAATTTAAATAACAATTATCTAGTAGGTCAGTGTTAGATAGTTTTCTTGTCATTTGGCTTGACATTTAATAGACGCCGGTCACAAAGTATACTTTGTGATGCTGATCCATTCTGTGACTCTGATCGTTACTATTACTATTTATTAGGAAAAACATGTGATTTACGTTCAGATTCTGACGATATACCGAGCGATATCGAAAAAGCGGCAAGAAATGCCGTATGTTCACTGATTCCTGAAGGTATATGACATGGCTTATGAAAAATTTGAGAAATGGCGTGAACAGAGGAAAGTTAAACACGTCAATGAGAAAGTACTATTAGCATATTTTGAAGGTAAGAAGAATTTGAAGGCTCCTGCGCTATGTACACAAAAAAAGGTATACATATTAAAACATAAAATATTTTGATAGCATTTTTGAAAAAGCAGTCCAATGGATACCACGCTAAGAAATCAAACGTTTTTTCAAAAGTAAATATTGCCAAGTTTTTGACGGAGGTGGATAACAATAATTTTTTAATGGCTAAAGTAACTAATAATTAGTGGTTTTCATTATGCATCTAGTTACATAATGTAGACCCTTCCTTATTCAGGACAATCCAAGAAAAGTTTTCCATGTAAAATATAAATATATAAAATGGAGAATAAAATAAGTAATATAATATATTATAGAAGACACAACACATATTTTAACAATGTTCAGAATATTTCTATTACCTATTTTATTTCCCATTTTATATATTTGTATTTTACACGGAAACCTTTTCTTGGATTGTCCTGAAGAAGGCTGAAATACAGCCGAAACGTAGACTTGCCAACAAATTGGTTTTCTTTAAGTTTAGACCCCGTTTCTAATAATATTTCTGAAGAATATATTTTATAATCAAGAACAACAGATACATACGTATGACTGTCTTGGTAGAAGACAGAACTTAAAGATGCGCGCATAAAGAAAATTGAATGGTTTTTAACTAAAATTCTATTTTGCATCCCCGCTCCTGTAAACTTCTTACTACCCTCTCGCAAAATTACCTCTACACTGTCACGGTAGCGATTCTGCCACTAACTAACAACCGAACTACTGAATCCACCACCGAGTTGTTTTTAATGCGGTAAATAAAATAAACTCGGTCGATCTATTTCCATTTCTTACACATCTCTTATCTGGAAATAAGAGCTTTAATGGATTATTTCCAGCGGAGTGGCCGAAAGATATCTGACACGATGACAGGCAGCATCCAAAAAAAAAAGACTACACATGTGTGAAGTACAGAGCGTGTGAAAGAGTTAGCTTACGTGACGTCGACGCAATGCCTAGCGTTTTCGTTGTTTTATTCAACGCCACTGGCTGGGTTTTTATTATGATTAAGCCGTGTGGCGCTATGGGGACGTGGAGATTGATTTAAATGAATTTAGCAACCGTGTTAGTCAGCATCACCGTCGCAATACCACATACAATAAATAGATCACTTTTTTATGTGCCACTCGTAACACTCGACATTTGTTTATGTGTTAATAATTGAAGTACTGCTTTTGGTATGGCTGTTTACGTTGAATCGCGCACATGGCATTTTAAGCGCTTTACCTTTCCAAGTAAAACGCTTAAAACCTCCGTCGATTTTACCCGATATCTGCTATCAGGACATAAAAAAAATAAACGCTCGCCGCAATTGGCACATTTAAATTTACAAAAAATACATATTTTATACAGATACATAAGTTTTTTCTGAAACTATCATACTAGACATTTTGTGGATTGTAGACACATCAATGGCTGCTTGAAATTGCCAGTAGGTACCTGATTTGCACATTACAGACCAAAATCATAAAAATTATAAAAAGAAACGGTTAGACAATCTGCAGGTTTAAAAAAATCAGAGATCAACCTATTCTCGCATTCTGTATATATTGAAGAAGAAAAGTTGGAGGGTATGATGGATTTGGTCGATGACGAGCGTACCCGAGAATCCACAATGAGACTGCTACATGTGCACATCATCCTAACGTCCTAGCCCCAACTTTTCATGTACAATAGTAACTTGATATTAGTCCTTCATTATCATTATCATCGCTCACTTCATATGCTATCCATAGCTGATGTTTAGTGCTTTGAAACCTGTCAATAGTAAAGCAAAGTAGTTGGTGTGACTAGAGTTTAGGCGAAGGGGGAGGGGGGGTTAAATACCCCAAACCCGCAATTACAGGTTCAGGGCATGTTATGCTACAGCCTGGTAGCTGCTTAAGTGTTTAGAACCTCGACAACGGTATCAAATAATTCGGTAGGACACTTGAGCAATAATCAGTCATGGTCATCCTGGTGATCTTTGAGGGTAAATTTGGAGGGGTTTTCGGGCGTTGTGCCCATTGTAACTTTTGATCAGCTTGTTGAGAACTTTCAATATGCAAAGTTTCAAAAAAAATTACCGAAACCCATTTCCCATAAGAAACGTGCGGGGTCCTTTTTGGGTACATAAATCTTTCAAACACGTATTTTTTAAATTCAACTGTAAATGTAAATATTGTTATAACAAAAACTTACATAATTCTGCATATAAGATTGTTCACTTTTGTTTATAAGTATGTGAAAATAATTGTTAAAATATGGGGTTAGAATAGCAAAATAATGTGCGTCATATAAAAACATTTTAAAAGTTATTATATTATTTGAGGATTTAAATAGTAAAATACATCAATAATTTTAATAATTTTTTGTAGTATAGTGCAAACAGTTAGTGTAGTATGTAGTTTTATTATTCTCAGTTGCAGTTTCTTAAATATTTTGATGAAAATATAATGAATTATTCATTTGTTCATATGAAGTAAATCATTTGAATTGTTGCCGCAATTATAGTTCTTATTTAAAGAAAGAATTTGTCAAGTTCATGTAATGCTTGCTACAGACTATGAATAGAATTCGTGTCAAGGGTTTTTATCAATGGATTTTTGCGAACAATACCCTACACACTATTCGTGAATTCTTTAGGCTTGCTACAGCCTATGCGTGAATTCGTGATTCCTAACGCGCGATGCGTGGTTTATGAAAAATTCGTGAATAGTATGTAGGGTCTTATTCGTTAAAAATCCATTCTTAAAAACCCTATGCACGAATTCCATACAAATCTTCCATCGCGCATTACAAATCGCGAATTCACGCATAGTAAAATAGTCTGTAGCGAGCATTATGTTCACGAATTCACAAACCACGAATCGTGCATTACGAATCGCGAATACACGCATATTCTGTAGCAATCCTTAGATATTGTCGAAAAATCAATATTAACGAAGCTACGTAACAGCAGTTTTTTTTTAGTTATAACTTTTTTCATACTAGAACGATTTTTATTCAAATTTGGCACCCTTAATATTTATAAAATTGCAGTGCCTTAAAGGTTAGAAATACCACATGCTAGTTGAAAAAATGATCGTACCTAGTAGTCGAGCTGTGAAGTCTTATCTTGTCTTGTCTTACGAGACTTAAGGCAATAACCAAGAAAAAGGAGGTTGCCAACATTATAAAGTATAAAAAAAAGTTATAACCAAAAAAGGAATTAAAAACAATAACATTGAGGTTCCATTAATATTTAGGTACTTTTGAAAAACTGTTACAAGAACTTGACACATTATTTTTTCGAGTACTGTCATTTCCTGAATTTTCTGCGCGGAGTTTCCGGACACTTTGTGTGTTACAAAAGTAAATAGTAAATAGTGAAATTATTTCTGTCATATAAGAAAAGTTGTGGGAGAAGAACAATTTGTTCATTCACCTCAAAATACCACGCTAGTGAGACACAGTACAATTTTTTGAAACGGATTAAATTTTTCACAGTAGGAGCTGGTTCCAAAAAAATAGTAGGTAGGTACATAGTTTGGTATCGGATGTTTAAATTAAGGAAGTAATGTCTTCACCAAGTTTGTGTTACGTTCGTTGGCAATGCGTGCGTTTTCCCAGAGAAAGGCCTATATTAAATCACTGGCTCAATTTAATTTAATATACAGACCACATGGCCGCCCCACTTTTTATTCCTATTAAAATGTCACCTTGTATTTACTTAGATTTAAGCGGCAAAACACTGGAGTTTATATTACATGTCAGCTACGTCCACCTGCTTCAAGGAAGAGGATTTAAAAGATAAGCAAAGCTTAATGTTTTCGTTTTTGTCGGCGAAACAAAGAAGATATGCGTCACATGCATACCGCTACAGATTATAATGAAAAACCGCTTTAACCGTCTCCTTTTAATAACGTAAATAAACCAACCTAGTCGGTTATATAAATCGCTAAATTCCATACTCCGCAATTTATTATGCTGGAAGGTAAACATCGATCGTTTATTTCTGGAAATTGTAACGCTTTGCGACTAATTACCAATTATAATTTTGTTTTCTTTTCTATTTACAGTCCTGCAAGATTTGCAACAAAACCTTCGCCAACGTCTACAGGCTCCAGAGGCACATGATCAGCCACGATGAGAGCGCAGTTCTTAGGAAGTTCAAGTGCACAGAATGCGACAAAGCCTTCAAATTTAAGCATCACTTAAAGGTACGTTTTTAGTTTCTCATTTGTTCAGTTTTTAAATCACCCCGTCTTTCGGTACGATCTTCTTGTGGGGGTAATAAAAATGTGATGGATTTATTTTCATTTCAGGAGCACATTAGAATCCACAGCGGGGAAAAACCGTTCGAATGCGGAAATTGCGGAAAGCGCTTTTCTCACTCAGGATCCTATTCTAGTCACATGACATCAAAGAAATGTTTAGTAATGAATCTCAAGTTAGGTAGAACTAGGGCCCCTTCGAATAACTCGCTGTTGGATAAGAACGTCCAGCAGAACCTGCGGGGTCCGAAGAGGTCCTCCATGAGTCCGATAAACAACAACATCACAACTAGTCCTAATCACAATAAGTATTTGCCGATTTTACCGAAATATTCAGAAGCGGCGGCGGCAGCTTTGTTTCAGTCGTCGCTGGCGGGAAATCCCGCCATGTCCCCGTTTTATTTAGGACCCCCTAGTCTTCTAAATGCTGGCCACCCCATTAGTCCGTACACGGTGCCAACGCTGGGTCATTTACTAGAGCAGTTACAGCAACAGAGTGCTCAAAGGACAAGTCCGCTAGGACCACAAATGCTGGATAGTATAGAGTGTACCTCTGAAGAGTCGAAACCACATGAAACCTTCCACAATGTAAATAATTTCGAAAGCACTAGTGTTAAGTCGGAAAATAATGAAAACGTACACAATTCGAACTCTTCCGAATGCGGCGACTTAGTAATGGATGAAGACGCAGATCCAGAGACTGAAAACCAAAGTAAATTTGAGAACAGTGCCATCGAACATAGTACAGCTAATACCGGAGACTTGGAAGCAGTAAAAAGAATCCTAGAAACCGTGAATGCGACAGTTACCAAAGAATTATTGCAGGCCAATATGCGGAAAGTATCTTCAGATTCTTCTAATGATTCTCACAGTGTGACACCAGCACATTCCCCAAAGCAGACATTACATTGCAGTACTTGCAAAAAAACCTTTGAAAACTCCACTTTACTGGAAGATCATGAGTGTGAAGACTTACGAAGTGAAGGCCTAGCGGCAAAACTAGAAGACGCTCTTACCACGAAATCTGACGATGCTCAGAATGACAGCATAAGTGGAGCAGAAGATCAGGACTATGACAAACATTATAACACAAATGATGACGTAGATTCAGAATCGTTCACCACCACGGACCATGTTTCAGAGGATGGTAGGAAAGTTAGAGTACGATCTCTCATATCTGATGAACAGCTGAAAGTGTTGAAAGACAATTATAAATTAAATCCTAGGCCAAAACGAGAAGATCTGGAGAAGATAGCAGCCAGCATTGGATTTCCAGTTAGGGTGGTTCAAGTATGGTTTCAGAATACGAGAGCTCGAGATAGACGAGAAGGTCGATTGATACAAGTTCCCTATAGCCCCGCTTCTTTACCCCGTTACCAATCCAGTATCATGCCTTTAAACTCTGGTAACCATAAAGTCTCGTTAAGTATGTCCCCAAATCAGTATATTTCAGAGCAACCACTCGACCTTTCAATTAAGAAAGAACTCAAATCAAATGAATCGACACCCGCTAGTTCTCCGAGAAGACCGTCTTCGGCTAATATTCACTCGGAAGGTATCGATGAAGTCGTCAATCTCAGCAGAAAAACATCCAGGAGTCCCACTCCTTACATGCCCTACCAAAATCATTACCACAGTTCGAATTCCTCTGAGCCCCGTCAGTCACCTTCACCTCTGGACTTCAACAGCAGTCGTTTGGCTCAAATTTTAGCACAACCAGCCCACAAACTCGCCTTACCGGGCATGGGTCTGGTACCCATGGACCAACTAATGCAGTTTGGAGCTACAGATCTTCCTAGTCTCTCTCAACTTATTAGCAGTAGGATATCTAGCCTGAGTCCCAATTCAGACAGAAGGGCGTGGAGTGAAGGGAGGGAAATACAAAACAATATGTCTGAAGACGATATGTCAAATGCCAGTAAGAGGAGTAAAATGTCACAATTCGTACTGAAGGGCCTCGGCAGTCCTGTGTTGGGAAGTCAAGAAACTGAAATTGAAGGCCAATTTACCTGTGATCAATGTGATAAATCCTTCTCGAAACAAAGTTCACTTGCCAGGCATAAATATGAACATTCAGGTAATATATTTTCATATTTGTTGTTTAATTTTAATTTTGAAAATCACGAATTATGATTATATTCAATAACAAATAGTTACTTACGTACCAAGGGAGATACAGGGACGATTATTTCCGTAGGAGACAGGTTGCATGTCGTCTAAGGGCATAATCATCCTAGCATCTCCTGTGGTACATATGTTTTATATTTCACTTCATACGAAATAAAAAACTATAAAAGATCATAGCTTTGACATTTCTTGATCTGTGGTTATGACTGATGCTAGATATTTTCAAACATATCCATAACAACGCAAGTGTCATTATTTTCGGGTTCTTATAGCAGCAGGCATGAAAAGATCCATTTTGCCGGCTGCTATGACAGCGGACATTATGATTGTCCGGAGCACAGTATACTAATCAAATCAGTACGGAATCTTAAACAATTTATGAATGAATTATGTCTAGCAGTTTTTAAATACTCTAGAAAAAGTCGTCAAGAATATAGTGGATTCCACAGAACACATGGACATGTGACATGGGCTCATGGATGATTTATGAATGAATTACTTTGGGTAATTTTCAAAACCACCCTTCTAGAAAAAATAGCCAAGAATATGGCCACAGATTAGTGGACGAAAAATATGGTTGTCTTATGGCGTAAACATGACCAATTTGTTTAGTAGTTTTAATACTTTTAATTGTATTAATTCTTAATCAACTGTTGTAATCCAGTATAGATTGCGAAAACGTGGAAACTAGGTCGACTGCTAGTGTAGTGTTTATTTTATATTTTGTGGCAGTTTTGCCACATGTCTAGATGTGTACGTTTACTTTCTTTATTTTCTAAGCAGATTTTAAAATTTAAGACTAGTGTCATTTTTACTAATTACATTTTTTTAGGAAAGTACAAAGTGAAATTAAAACGTGCATATTAGGTACAATTTATATTGAGGTTTACAAAATATATATGTATATAGGTACATAATCAAAAACCCCCATTACTCTATTAGGAGTGGAGTGGTTTCTTTTATTCTTATCCTCTTTATGAAAGCAGTTCATTTTTTCCCATTTTGAGTTAAATCCTTTGCTTCCTTCCGTATTTTAATTCTTCTTTAGGATTTTCCCAATTAAGCTATCCCACGTCTAACCTGGTCTCCCTCTCTTCTTTTTGGCCACAACTCTCAACTTCCAAATTCTCCTCGTCGGTCTCCTACTGCTCAGAGCGGGTTGTAGAAAGGAGAGTTAAGAATTAAATAGTTTTCTTCCACACATTTATTTCCCCCCATAGTTTATTTATTGGGGTATAGTTTTACTAATAAAAAAACACATACAAGACAACTAAACACGCAACACGACATAAAAAGTTGGAATATAAATACAATACCGATTAATAATGTTAAAAAACATAAATGACACACATCACACAAAAATTGTAGTAATAACTGCCCGTCGCCAACAAAATGGTGGATATTTGGAAGATGCGGGAAGTCTAACATTCCCTACTGATTTGATTAGTATACTGTGGTCCAGAGGGATATGGGTATGTTTATATATCTCGTATCCTAGGTATTATAAGGAAGTGAAATATAAATATCTTAAGATGTCATTCCCATAACATATATTTTCATTATCTAACATTTTTGTTGCAGGTCAACGTCCTCATAAATGTGATGAATGCCCCAAAGCTTTCAAACACAAACATCACCTTACTGAACACAAAAGACTTCATAGTGGAGAAAAACCATTTCAGTGCAGTAAATGTCTAAAACGATTTTCTCATTCTGGTTCCTACAGCCAACATATGAACCACCGATATTCATACTGTAAACCTTACAGAGAGTAAATAATGTAAAATTGGTGAAATGTACATAAACCAAGTTAGTCATTTTACCTACTAACTAAAAATGTCTTGCCAAAATAATATTAATATTACATTTTGTACATATTGTTTAAAAAGAACTTAAGAGAGATTATACAAATATTTATGACGTAAACCAAATAGTAATGTTACAAAATTTATTTTTTTTTTTTTAATTTATATTAATTCCAATAAGTGTTAATAACTTCTAGAAGGTGCATAACCATAAATGTGCAATTACCAATATGTCACAAAAATATTTTCTTAATCCGTGTTGATGCACCTTTCGGAATCAATGGCATTACTCATTAAGCTTTATTTTTATATGATTTTATGTAAATTTCGACATTCTACGTAAGAGGCGTTTTATCAATGAATATTTGTATGAGAGTTAATTTAGTATAGCTTGTAAATAACTTGTCTGGTACCTGTATAAGAATACTCATAGTATACAGTCGAGCAGTGCCAGAAAATCAACCGTCTTCCACCACTTGTATCTGTAGTGGTGTAACAGCAGGCAATGGGGCACCAAGGCAATGGTCGAAAAAATTAATAGTCGTTACGTGCAATTGATGAATTTAAAACGATTTAAATGCCATAAGTTACCATTAAATTAGTCGGGTATATATTATAAAAAGAAGTTTATTGTGATTGGAAGATTTGAGATATTATTTTTTTATTATTACCAGTATGTAGATATGTAATATAATTCTTGCTTTATAAGTGCCATATACCAACGAAATTGTATAGCCAAAAATGTAGCAAATTTGGTTTCAATACATCGATAATACTGTAGAATATAAGAAATTGGTAACCTGCCTATAGTTTGTAAACAGTACAATAAGAGGCGAGCCACAGCAGCCACTGCATTTAAGGTGTTATTTGACAATACGTAGTGCTGATAGTTTCAACAATACAATGAAAAATGGTGCAAGTCGTTACTCACTAACTTTTATAAGCATTTAATTAAAAGAAATTATATTTGTAAGTTAACGGTGATTTAGTTACCAATTTATTTACTGAGAATATATTTTAGAGTACTTTAAAGGCAAAACATAAATAAGCATCATTCCAAATTATGTACCTAAGATTATTTCCAGTGTGCGAGTTTATATTATTATAATATATGTAAGGTTTTTTGACAATAACGTAGTCATTTGATATAAAACTATTTACTTAGTACTGCTAATGTTAACTGATAAAAAAAGTAGCATTTATTATATAGAAGTCTCAAGGTATGTGAGAACAAATTCGAATAATAAATATATATATTATATATACAATTTATAATATTAATGCATATAAATTTTAATAATTACTTAAGATACTCTATGAATTTCTGTGTATAGGTATTCTGTAAATACTGAATGTTTATTCCTTCTTCTTGTCTAGACTTTCTATTTCCTTTCGGACACAGGTTATGTCTGACATAAAAAGTTTATCTAGATTTAATCATCTACCTATTATACAAATTAAATTCTCTTTATTTTTATATGTCTGCCAAGATTTAGTCATTTCTTTGGTGCATATTTATTTTGCATCTTATTGTTGTGTGGATTTTTTTGTTAATATTGTATTTTTTACATTGGCTAGTTTTACCAAAGAATCTGTAATATATTTAGCCATAGCGTTTAAATTGAAATCCATTTTTGTTTATTTTTTCTTTTATGTTTAAAAGTTTTTTATTGTATTTTTTATATATAGTTGGTCTTGTAAAAATGGAGATTATAAGGGATGTCTGTGTAAATTCTATTATGAAAAGTTGGAAAATGTATTTTATTCAACACAAATAAAATATAAAAAACTGTTTCAAGTTTTTGTACCTTCTCCCCTTATCACATCCCTGATTCCTAATAAAGAAATAGTAGTTCTGAATTTCAAAATTTATCTAATCGTTATTTCACATCCAATAAAAAAGCATTACCTACTTACATTTCATAATATACAGGGTGTCCCGAAATTAATGCAACATAGGGCAAGAGTTGATTCCTAATAAAATAATGGGATGTAGCAAACCTACTTTAGCCAAAAGTTGATGATTAAAAAGATACAGGATGTCAAAGTTAAAATTTTATTTTCAATATTTGTAAATCACTAAAAAATCAAAAAATTTGCATACATTTTAAAGGTCGGAGATTTTTCCGGGCGAGAAATTAAAATATTTGTATACCTTGTTGAAGTCGTTAGGAGTAACCGTTTTCGAAATAATCCTATTTGAAATATTCAATACACCAAGTAATAACTTGATTTCAGGTAAAGTTCCTTTTCTGCTGAAAATATATCAAAATGTTACTTGAAAAAGTTATTCAAAATGCTAAATAATGGAGACGTGCAAAATTTCAAGATGATCGGTCAGCTTTGATAAAACCATTATTGAAAACCTAGATAGTGGTTTCATGAAACATTGCATTGAAATTTTGCCATTTTGAGTAACTTTTTGCTGTATGTTTACTGGAAAGGCGCTTTGCCTGGAATCAACACAGTTATTTGGATTTTTATATTAAATAGGATTATTTCGAACACAGTTACTCCTACGAAAGGTATACTTTCCACATAAAATAGGTAAGAAAATTGATTGTTTCAATAGTCAGATATATACATTAAGCCGCAAGAGTTCCTCCATTTAAGAAAAGCATAAAAAATTGAATTTTTTAAAGTTGGCTGCTAGGTTTACATAGCCATATTATTTGTTTTCACAAATTCTAATTTTTAAGGGATCTGTTTCTACAAATAGCCCCTTAGAATTGGATATATTTTTTGTTTTTTTTTTTTAAATATCTGCTATACCCCTAAGCCGATTTTAATAGAACTCATATATATTTGTAAATAATCTATTTGACCATGAATAATATGGTAGTTTTATTAAGTGAAGGCAGTAGTTATTCGTAATACTTATATTTAGAATTTTCAAATTGTAGCAATTCCAGCTTGCATTCTGCCCAAAAAAAGTATAAGTAGGTACTTACATTGCCTTTTTTATTTGAAACTTAATTTTCTAAAAAAAGGTACCAACAAATTAAATTTGAAAAACTAAATAGCATTACATGTAATTGACTTAATGTGATTGCACTATATTATATTAGAACAACAAATAAGTAATCGATTTTGGCAAAATGGAATGTCCCTCGGATTACCATTACAAATTTTCTCCCCTTGGGATATCTAAATAACCGCGACAGGTATGAGAACTTCCATGTATTCTTTTCTTATTTACCTAATAAAATATATAGTAAAAAACTCCTATTACTTGCATTTTAAAATACCTTTAGTCATATGCCTATATCACATTTAAAATATAAGAAACTGTAGAAGTCTGTAAGACGTGTCTCATAGAAGCAGTGTTTGTAAAAACTTTTATAAACACTGTATAACAGACAAAATATGCAATATATAATTATCAAATTATGTATGTATGTATTACGTACTTATCTAGAGGGTTTGCAGTCACAGCCACATTACACAAGCACATTCAACTATTTATATGGTGTATCTTATTAGAATTTTACGTTACTAAACTAAATACTCATTGTACAGTGTACACAAAACTTTTAAACAGCTAAAAGTGAAAACATCTACAACCTGCAACTCTAAAACATGAAATCCAAAATTAAAACATACCAACATTGCAACATTTATTACAATGAAATGTTTTTTAGAACTTATGACTGGATATAGTTTGCTTGTATACCTACTATTTTTGAAACCATAAAATTCTTTCTCCTTAAATATTCATATAACAGTCAGAGAGACCGCTAATAGAAATGTAGAAATTAACATTGCTTTACTGTTACTCATATTTGTTGTCACCACATTATTTTTAAAAATAGTATTATGGATACATATCTTTTTGCACTATTTAGTGTCGTGTAGTGTAAGTCACATATTTTTTTTATATATATCTAGATATGTTACGTTCAAGTGTATGCAACCCAAATTTATAAGAAATGAATTACAAAATGCCTAACATCCTACGATATGATCTCGATCGAATCCTATTCAGATCACATAAACGTAGCTGAGCAAGGAACAGTAAAACTTACAGTTTTCTTAGGTCGAGTTCAACACCACAGATCACTAAACTTGTCAATATCACAGACCAGTGAAAACTAGGTGTACGTCTGTCATCTATGGCCAAGTCTAAAAATAAAAATATGTGCTATAAGGTTAGGTTCAAGCGGTTATAAATTGTGGTATTTTTCTATTATTTAATTTTGTGTTTTATTTATGGGATATTAATGCCACCTGCAGTTTACTAACTGCATGGATGAAGTGTTCTTGCCCAGATCTGTGCAAATATAAATAATTTTTATAGTATCATAGCTTAAGAAAGAATTTGTTTATAAAACGGTTTATTATGGGAAGAAAAACAGCGGCGAGTTTAGCTAAAAGTAAAAGAAAACGTCTTCAACGTAAAGAAGAACAACATAAACTACTGCAAGCTAAGGCAGCTGTAGCTCAGGCAAACGATTTGGAAGATCCATTAGCTCCATTCCCAGTTTTTCGAAAATATAATAACAATGGTATTGAAGCTGATTTATTTATTAAGCGTTCAGTTAATTTAGATGACTTCACCATTCAGTGGGCATTCAATCTGACGAAAACTAATTTAAAACTTAAATACGAGCAGAGCTCATGGGGATGGAACGATGAAAAGAAAATGGAAGAATTATCGGACGAAAAGGCTTGGTATTTGATAGCTAAATCCGTAGATGGTAATTTGTTGGGATTTTCTCACTTCAGATTTGATATTGACGAAGGAGTTGAAGTACTTTACTGTTACGAACTACAACTGGAAGCAGCTATGCAGAGGAAAGGTTTGGGAAAATTTATGATGCAAATATTAGAATTAATTGCCTTTAAAAACAATATGAGGAAAGTGGTATTAACAATTCTTAAGAATAATCCATGTTCAGTTTTTTTTAAAGTAATGAATTACGAATTAGATGAATCCTCACCACAAGATAATGAAGAAGAATCTTACTCATATGAGATTTTAAGTAAAGTGAATAAAAGATTAGTTCACGCTACAGAATTGTCTGTAGATGGAAAAAAAGATCACTGTTGCTGTAATCATTTTGATCATGAACATTAACTGTTTTAAATAAAATGTTTATAAGAAACATCTACTTTTTAATATAAATTTTTCTTCTCGAAAATAAAGTTTGTATTTATTTGAAATTAAAATCCCAATTTTAGTCAGTAGAAATAATTTTATTTTGTGTATACTTAAATATTTAAGAAAAAAATACTAGTTTGGCATTGTATTGAATGAGACGCTAGGTATAACAGATATTTAACATATCTATGTATTAGGTAACTTTATTTACTTAATTAAATGTTAAAATAAATACATCATATATTAATAAATAACTTAATTTATTTTGAACAAAACATTTACAGTTTTAATAATAACATCAACAAATTTTACAATATAGATAAATGAATAGTTTTATAACATAAAGGTACATAAAATAAGACATAAAAAATTAAATAATAAAACATAATTTGAAAATATAATTTTCCCATAAATATATTGATTGAATTTAACAAGGAAAATTCAGTTTTATAAAAAAGTAAATTGTGTCATCAGTTATGAGCCGATACTTCTCCATATACAAAGTGGAGCATTAATAATAGGTCATAGAGCATCAACCCCATCTTTGGGACAAAATATGAAGATATAGCTAATCTCATAGGTAATTATGCCAGCACAAATCAGTATTGTAATACGTCAAATGACTCGATTATCTTATTTTATAAATCTTCAAAGTAACTTTGGAAAAAAGATAGATTTATCCATTTTGCATTTTTTAATTCTCTTGAAAAACCATGATATGTTGTTTTTTGTTTGGGAAGTTAAAAACAAGATTTTCTGAAAATAAATTTCTATAACACAAGCATAAGCATAAATCTTTTACGGTAGGCAGGAATTATCAAGTTCTACCAAGTGTACTTTTTTTACGTAGAAATGACGCTCGGGTAAGATTTTGTAGTTAAGCGAAGATAAAAGAAAATTTGTCGTGCTATCTATGGCCGAACCTGATTGAGTACATGAATTATGATTCTTTTGTTTTTAAAATGTTTCTACCAAATTTGGTGACAATTGGTTGAGTGGTATTGGAGTTATTACAGAAAAAGGAAAAATTAAATTCAATTTTGGCACCCTGTATTTTTTTTCCACAGCAATATTTTACTATATCTTGTCTCAAATATGTTGCTTCTGCTCTATAACCCATTATTAATGGGTCACCTTGTATATTAATAATCAGACTTTGATTATATTCATAACATTATAATCAAAAATCATATTAACGACTAATATGACATCGTCGGTGGACGTACAGCTTCATTAATTTTTCTTTAATATTCACTTGAAAAATAATAGTAATAAGCAAAGGTTTTAAAGTCAAAACAAATAAACAATACTCCTAGGTTTATTATTTTCTTTGGGTAAGTATAAATGACTTGACTGATTGATTTGGAAGTAATCCCTAAAAATTATGTTTTATTATAATGCGATTGTCAACATTGGATTTAAATGTTACTATAGTAGAAGAAATATATATTATTAACACAGACTTAAGTCTAAAAATCTTCTTAATATTCTAGACATATGGTTCAGACCAATATTTTATGGAGCTGGTACTATGACGTTCAAATATATTATTAGCCTTAACTTTGGAACGAAGCTTTACATCTTTCGGTTTCAACATACTTTTGTGATTACTTAACAATCTAGATGGCGTTAATATGGACTTTGAGCTTAATCCAGTGCACTCTAGGAAGTGTTCGTAAGTAGGTTCATTTTTGCCTCGAATAGAGGAACTGTCTTTAATGACCTGTTCCTTTTGAATCTGGCTCTTCTGTAATTCTAATTGTTTCTTCAATAACTCTATGGAGTTTCTATTGAGAGTAGGAGTTAATATATCATTTTTAGCACGAATTAATTCTACCCTCGTGGACGATTTAGTTTTTGTTGGAGAATTTAAGCTTTCTGTTCTTGTGTTGCCTACACTTATCTCAGAATCTTCTTTGATTTCATCTTCCACATTGTACTCTTCTATCTCACAGTCATCTAGCTTAAACTCTTCAAAATTTTGACTCAAATCAAAGTTTTCAAAATTTGGAGTTTCAGAAGGTTTCTCTCCAATCGAGTTGGAATGTTTATCTAAGTTTTGTAAATCTTCAAAACTAGAAAACATATGTTTATCAGGTTTGGTCCTTTCGGGTTTCATTTTAATTTCGGATAGTAGTTGGTGGTTATTAAAGCCTGTGATGAGACTCGATACCGAGGACCCAATCATAATGGGCCTGCGGCTTTGTTCATTACGAGTAGTTTTTAATTTAAAAATTTGAGAGTTGTTCTTCACATAGTTATCTTGACTAATTCGTTCTTCTTTTTCTTTCTCCTCGTTTTCGTCGGGAATGATTATTTCAGACACTTGGGGTAACTTTGGTATTTCTGGTTCATTATTCTTTTTTGGTGTCTGTAATTTTATTGCAACTTCAGACCTGATAGGAGTTTGTTTAGCAAGCTGAATGTTTAATTTCTCTACACACTTTTTAACCACTAAATTATCATTTACAGTCACTGGATCATAGTCACACGAACTACGATTAATTTTGTTGTTGATATTATTTCCTTTATCCACCTTGGGTAGTTCATTTGGAGAACATAACTTATTTAAGACGTCTTGGGAAGTTGGAGAATTAATTTCCGCAACTACATTAATTTTTTTGAAGGAAATATTTCTTTGAGGTAAGTTTAACTCAGATATTGAGCAGTAATCAGGTTCACAGTCTAATAAACTGTCATTGCTTTTTTCGGATGGAGTCTTTTTGCCGATGTTTTGAATTTTGTATTTCGAAACCAGATTTGCAGGTTTCGGGGGCAGTGCTGGAGGGGTGCGTAAGATTTTACTCTTCCTCACAATTTTTTCTTGCTCTCCAGTTTCGATTTTAGGCTCCATATCCATGTAGTAATGCGGTGGTGCGATTATATTAGTTTTATTAATAAATTCCTTGTCTTGTGTCGGTTTTATTAAAGGGGAATTAGAAAATGTCTCGCTACATTTGCTTAATATTTGTTCATAATCATTGCTGTAAATACTTTGAGGTGTCTCATAAAAGTTTGGCGTTCGTTGTATTGGTGTTTCGTAATAGTCATGTATTGATATATCTTTCTTCTCATTAAGATTTTCTTGAGTAAGAGTCGATTCTTTTGTATCTGGTATTTTACTCTCTTCTTCGTCACTGAATTTGACACGTTTATTCTTGGCGGATTTCCTCTCCATGTTAGGCGTTTTAGGTGGTGAATTTAAAGAGTCACTTATGTTCTGTAATAAAATTTGATTCATACATTCTAAAACTGGATTATTCCGGTAAATATCCCTCTGTTCTTCATCTTCCTGGTCGCTAGCACTTGCATACCAATTGTCATTGGTTTCCCCATCAGCTTCAAACACAGGTATCGTTTCAGTGATTTTAGACAGTTTAGATGTATTTTGCTCAGGGTTCTCATAATTAATTTCACGTAGAATATCGTTTTTAGTTTCAATTTTACTCGGTGTGATGTCGTTAACAAAATTTACATCAGAAATTTTATCATTTTCAACCACTGTAGTTATACTTTTATTAATAACGGTGTCGTTACATTCCGATATGGAAACGTTTGGACTTGACTCTGTCCCATTAAAGATTTCTTCATTCTTTTCAAAAATTAGTTCTATATTTTCAGACACAAGACTTATTTTATCAGTTACGCTCTCAGATGGTAACGAGTCTAGGTTGTCATAGTCGTTACTGGTATTATCTTCATTCGACATGGGACTAGCGTTATCATTTCGTAATTTTAAGACCTCAAAATAAGTTCCTATACTTTTCCGATGTGGAATCTTTCTGGATCTCCTCCCTAAAGAGTCCTTATTTCTATTCTTCTGGTAAATATTTTTTACAGACTCAGTCTCTGACTTAGAATTATCTTCGTTGTTGTATGACTGATAAGTGCCTTCGGACTTGTAACCTTTTTCCGATATGGTAGCGTACGTTTCACTGCTACTATCTAAAGACTCAAAGTTAGATGACTGGTAGTCTTGATAATCTGTAACAACATACTCCGAACTGCTGTCTAAACTTTCTTGAACTGGGCTTGAAGTGTAGTACTGGTTGCAGCTTTTGCAATACTGATTTGATAGAAGTTTCTTGATATCACTACTCTGTTTCTTGATGATGTAATCTTTTTCGTTGAGCTGATGACTGATATACTTTTGTTCTTGTTTGAGTCTGGCCTCAAATATTAACAGTGCCCTTAGGACTTTTGCTAACTGGTCATCCCTAAGAGCCTTTTCTGAGCGGTACTGTAGTTCTTTCTCTTGAAGTCGTCTTGTATACTCTGCCACCAGTTGCCGACATCTCTTCGTCTGGAGTTTCAAAGCTTTCTGCACTATTTCAAGCTCACCTCTAATGGAAGACATTTCCGACTCGGTATACGCCATCTAAAAAAAAAAAAATTATATTAGAACATACTTTCATGTGTAAAAGTACTTTTACAGTGTATGTTTTGCAAAAATTGGTTTATAATTATTTAGAACATAATACTTTCACAAAATTTAATTACTTTTCCAAGTTGTTAAGTTTGGATTATCCTTTATTGCTTTTACTAATGCATTTAATTTAATTTAAATGCCCAAATATTATGGTAGAAAATATAATTTATTTTTAAATAAATATTAATTATTTTTTAGATGTATGAGATCAATTACTGCTGAAATAAAAAAAATCACATGTAGCGCGTCGTCAATGATGTGTAACTGATGAACGTTAAAATCCATAAAAATTTGCCTAAGGCAAAAGCAAGCAAACGTAAAACATCATTAAAACTTAAGGCGACAGCTTTCCATCGAGATAAGTTGTGGCATTAATTATAAAGTAGGTAATTCAAAAATATCGAAAGTATTGTTGAACCGTTGAATGAGAAAGCCAGGGCCGGACTAGGATAAATTCCCATTCCACCAAATTTGGAACATCATTTTTCTTACACTGCATTTGTATTTTTGTAAGAATTTTTTCATGTCATACAGTAATAGTTGCTGTTGCACTCATTTGTTGAAATGTAATTGCGTATTTACAGTTTTTGAGGAGCTCAATTTGGTGTTAAATTGATGTTTATTTACTTCCCAAATTTATTTCTAATTTCTTCAAAACGTAAAAAGGGCTTATAACTTCAAAATAAGCATGAATATATAATTTTGTTTTCAGTCATTTACTTATATCGCAAAATATCAGCCGAAGCTAAATTGTTGCAAATATTTTTACTTACAAATACAACTATAATAGCGTTGTTGCATATTTCATATATTTTTTTGAAATATTTAAGAAATGAATAAGGCGCGTCCGGCTCTGCTAGTCAGATCAGTGACCGCATTCCTTGTAGGTATACAAAGCGAGAAGTCATTTTACCGATCCCAAATTCTTTATAGCTCCCCACTGGCAATAACAAATTATAATATCCGATTTGATCTTCAGTAATTAAAAACGGAGTTTGTGACCAAAATTCCAAATGGTAGGGTTCGGCATTAGCTAGAGAAAGGTAAGCAATAAATTATCCCTAAATTATAATATAATTACAGATAACAAACATTCCGCGACTCAAATATTTTGTAACTTATATATTATCACTACATTAACAATTAGTAAGATTTGGCCTTAGATCAAATTCAGCATTTTTTATTGACAAAATGTAAGAAAAAATTAATATTGGCTTAGATTTTAACAGTATGGACACACAATCTATTGCAATAATAATAGCACTCGCTCAAATCAGTTTTTCAATTACTGGTAGGGTAGTTCTGTGTAGAAATTTTGTTATATCTCTATTGATGAGTGAAAACTATAAGAACTAACTTCGAAATAAATAGCCAAATTTAACGAATGCCATTATTATTGCAATAGAAAATTGAATACAAATATTATAGATATAATTTGGAATATGTTCACTTTTTAAATAAATAAAAGCTTGTTTTGGTTCAAATAACAGCAATTTATTACTAAGAACTACGATGTAGTAAATACTAAGCGATGACAAGCTGAACATGCAACTGGGACGACTATTTAGAACTGTTTTTTAGTAATCTAGAGGCTTAACAAGACAACTACCGTGTATGTGGCTGTAATACAATATGTTTTTCAAAGAAAAACATGCATTTATTAATCTATCTTATGATAAATAATTTTTATGCAGGATCACATTATAAATATGACAATTACAACAGAATTTCTTTGATATAATCGGACGTTATTATAGTTCAACGAGTTATAATGAAACGTCAAAAATTAAAAATAATAGGCACAAAACTATGAGCTCCTTTATAACTTTATGAAATACTTATTTACAATTAGTCATGTTTCTGTTCGGAGGTACAGTTTGATTTTGGGTGATATTTGAAACCATATTGGTGAGAGTGCTAATCGGCATGTTACTAAAGATTACCAAAACGTCTAATCAACTATCAACATGTCATACCTGACATTGTAGGCATTTTGATAATAACACACCAATACCGAACTCATAATAGCTATAATTTATTTATTTTAAATATTTAATACATAAAGTTTAAAAAGTTACAGTTTGTAAAGGTAGGTATCCTATTTATTAGTCAATGGATAAAGTGCATAAAGTTTTGTATGCATTTATGGCAATAACTGGTTTTTGTAATTCTCCGTTGCTTTTCTAGCCGAAATAGCGCCTCATATCATAACGGTTTAAAACCTTATTATGCTCTTAATATTTTCATAAATAACTTATTGCTTTATTAAGTTTCAAATAACAGTTTTTTTATCGAAACTCGTATCAATCTGTTTTGAAGCCAATAAATAATATTTATTTTTTCAGATACCAACTTAAATAGATCTGTATTTAATAGAAAAATAATATTTTTTATATGTCAGATCTGTTTTATTAATAAATGCATCATCATTTTATTAAAATAAAAACAGAAAGTTTACGTCATTTAAATATGAATTTGGTACGCAAACCTCGTGGGCACTTTTGTACGTCCTGAACTTCAGGAACCATGCGACGTTGCCAAATTGACAGAAAGGTACTGTAAAGAATAGGGAAATTTATTTATTCGGTTGTATCTACCTAACTACTCTATGAAGCACTGCCCTTTTGTTAATGACGAATAAAAGTATTTTTAATTTAATTCAAAATAGTAGGTATATAGAAACTTACTTAGTTTTTATTATAGATTACTTATCTACTAGATATGATTGCCAATAACATTTTTTATAGCAAAATTTCCAATGATTATACAGATGAAATTAGTTTAAACCTAATCGGAAGATAGTACTTTCACTGATATAAATTAATTGAGTGAGTACTTCTCAATAATATTACTTTTAGATAGTAAGTATACTGTAAGAATTAATGGTAAGCAAAATACAACTAAAATGCAATAAAACAAACAACAAAACTTAGAAAAATCGTTTTACATTTTGATATATAGCGTTATTTTAAAATGTAGCGCTAAAATGAATGTGTAGATAAAAAATAATATTTATAAAAAAATGCATAATATAAACATTAAAGGGCAATAAGTATATGAAAATTGAGAGTCAATTCACATTTTTATAAGTTAATTTTAATTCATATTCAATATGGTCTTCAGATTATTGATTGCAATATTATCATGAAGAAATGATTTCTTATTCAAATTGACGGAAATGCAAGAGGTCATTGATTTTTTTGAACACAAAAAAATTCTCCTAGCATTTTCGATTTTTTAGAACAATTTTAATCGGTAAAAGGCTATTGTTTGACTTTTCTCTTATTCTAAATAGTATACGTTAAATATGAAAGCAATTCGTGGCACTTTCGTGATACTTTTTTTGTATCATTGAAGATGATTTTTCAAAAAATATTTTATAACAAACGAACCGAATATTGTTTTGATAAGAAAATACTTCTCTGCCACTACATTTGAGGAAAAACCTATTTATGAGATTTATTGCAAGATCTATACAAAATTTCATTTAGGTCTATTTTACCGGTTTTAATAATGTTTCTCTAACAGTGAACTTTTATTATACTGTGACTTTTGCACTAAGCCTAACATTTCCTGTCTCCTCTTTAAATTTGGCATCATATTTTAGAAACTGCAAAGTATAAAAAAAAACAAGCAATTAAATATAATTTGAAATAAATGTGTAGCTTTACGTATATAGAAATTTAATGTCTCTAGATACAATACAATAATACAACCACCAAATTTTAGCTCTGCTCTTTGTTGAGAAGTAATGCCGCTAGATGATATTATTCATAATCGCTATTTTTAGTTTTTTTCACAATATTTCAGCAACGGCAGCGGATATCTTGAATTTGTTTGGTTTACCTTAATGGCCAAATATTTTATGGCAATGGTGAGCCATGAAAAACGGACCATGCAGTATATATTTAAAAAAAATAATAATTTTCCACAGATCAGGACTTAATTAAAACTTTTTCAAAAATTGGTTAGATTCTATCCGAAGATTTAGAAGTCGGTATAACAAATGCTATTTTCTCTGCAAAATTAAACGATGTGGCAACAGGGCGGACACGGTGTCGGTCAAGAAAGGCGCGCACGCTCCTATCTGATGGCATGGCTATTCGGCTCGCCAGAAATCCCAGGAATGCTGTTCTGCTTAATCAGTTATTAGGTTTTTTTGACGGTAGAGATCATCATTTTAACGACCGTACACCCTTTCACTTGGCGCACACACACAAAATTGTTGGGTGATTTAATGCCCACGGCTCACGGTATCCACCCAAAAAAAAAAAAAAGGAAAAGGATACCTTGACATTGCCATACCTATACTTTGTTGCAGCTATGCAGCTATTGTTCGTTTTCTAATTTCGGAGGCATATTTTTTAAGTGATGCCTTTTGCATTGTTCGACTCAAAAGGATGAATGTGTGTTAAGTAATATGCCCAGCTATGTAAGGAATCCTGCTGCAGGATGAGTCACTGAAACGGGTAGCTTAATAGGCAAGGAATTCCTTCAAGAACCGTAAAAAATTGTTCAAACGGCAAAAAGATATACAAGGTGTCTTCAGTTCGGGTTTCAAGTGTTAAAAAAAAAATCATCATAAACATTTTTAATTGTCTTGAAACCTTGATAAGATAGTTATTTGTTCAATTTAATATACAGGGTGTTCAAAAGTATGAAAAAGTTAAAAACGGTGAAGAGTAAAGTATCTTAAATCTTAACGATGCGGGAAAAAGTAATAAAGAAAAGTTGCTTGGAATTAAATTTTGTGTTTAAATATGAAAGCATGGCCTCCTCGACATATTGGGATATTCTAAAACTCTAAATATTTTTTAATACTTTCGAGAAAACCATTATCTGTTTTCATAGATCATCTTCTATAAAAAATAAATTATTAATATGTAAAAATTTAAATAAAGAATGATTTTTTCGACACGGGTAAACCTTTTCAGGTATAATATTTTATTGGTTTTAAGAAATACCTATTATTACTAAGAAAGCAATTATTCTTTATACTTTTACAGGGCACCCGTCTGAAAAAAATTGAAATCTGAAGAAATTAGACAATTAAATTATTGCTGCGGATTATTATTTTCATTGAAGTCTGCACCAAATTTATCGAGTTATAACATTCATGATCTGATTCAATATTCAACGGTGAAATATTAATAATTAACATTAAACCAGAATAAGCTCATCTGACTATAAGTTGTTTAAGTAAAATAGGTAGGAGAAACCGCTTCGATTTACCTTTTCTAATAATCTGCTTTGTTCAAATCTGAATTTGTTGGTAAGGGACTGGTCATTGTGTGGTGTCAAGGATTTCAGGTTTGGGTGTGCTGTTATATAATTAAACCGATGTCTATAAATAATTCCAAACACGAAATTCTACACATGAAATTAATAACGACTTCGGTAAATAGCTATTTCCGTAATTGATTTGGCAGATCTAAGGCCAAATTTAAATAGGTGCGTGTCAATCCATATCAAATCAACTAATGATGGTTGCTGATAATATTTAAATATTGTTTACTTTTTACGAATCTTTGTACTGTATTCAGGGAATTGAAAACAGGTATTCATAAATTTTTTAGCTGTTCACTTTTTTTGGGCCTCAATTTTGTATTGGCGTGTATTTTATAGAGGCTTGTGTCAAACTCTGTAGCTTCTTGGTTTTTAAAGATGTTCAGTTCAAACAAAAATCATATTAAAGATCATAAAATGTACAATATTTTATGTCCAGTATTTAAACCTACTTAACTGTAAATAAACAAAACAAAATTGGTAAATGATAGCTTTTTCAAACTAAAAACCTTCTCTGGTTACTCAAAAAAACTGAACATCTAAAGAATTAATGAATGAAATGAATAATGAAAACGATTATTTAGTCAAAAGCGAAAAAGTTGTAACTATTTACAAACAATAGTTAAAAAATAAAGGGTTTATTTAGAACCTACCCGGGCTGATTTTTGTGATATAGGGGTATAGTTGTACTTCCTAATTTACATTATGACAAAATATCCGAAAAACAAGAAAACTACGCAAGAATTTCCTATGTACAAATGCACAAATTAGTTAATAAAAATTCACTTTCGTAGTCTTTCAAATCGACACTGCAATTCCCAACATTTCATGATTTTTTACAGTGCCCAGTAACATTAAATAGTAAGCACTATAAGATTTCACGGTTTTTTTTAGTATCATTACTGGTTACGCTTGAAATAGTTGCGATGAATGAAAGAATGTCAAGTCTTGGTGAGCATTACAGTAAATATTTATAGCACAGCCACAGTGGTAACATTGTGGTCAGAGTGAAGATCTAGATCCTTCTCCACCCAACTATGAGACCAACATTTACAGAAAGTAAACGCTGATGCAGAAAACCAAGAGCAACAAAAAGAGGCAAATAACAATTATTATTGGTGTAACTATGTGGGTTAATTTAAAAACCTGTAAAGAAATGTTTCACAAGTGTTTTTTGTAAAATTTCAAGTTTATGCATAAAATATAAGAATGATCGTATCTAGATAATATTACCCCAACATTTGATACAAAAATTGATTTAATCCAATGTGTCTTACTTTCCAAAACAAGCCACTATTATTTAGATATGTACCTAACTTTATGGACTGGAATTTGTATATTTGGGAGTAACGTTAACTGATACAACATTCGGCTTTAGTTAGATGTTTCATTGAATGTTAACAATGATTGAACGCCCACAAAAATTTGAAAATCATTAATCATAGCTTGCAAAGATCATGTACCGATACACGTAGTAATTAATTCCTATGCCTATATAACATTTGTTACCATAGGTTCTTAACAATAGACATTGAGGATATATTATAATAATTGATTGAGAAAGGCGTGGAAAGCAAGGAGGCGAGAGGTAAAATGCTTTCACTGATTAGATTAGACACGTTTGGATTTTTTGCGTGTCCAAATAATTAACAATTGCATCGTAGTATCCTTGCGTTTTTTTTTACATGCACTCTACAGGTTGTGTGAAAATTGACCCCTAACGATAAAGTAGAATGAAAACAAATTATATATTCATTATAAATAGGTTCACTATAGATCTGGTGATCTAAGAAATCATGGTACGGTTCCGTTTATCTATTTTTTCTTATTCCTACTCACCAGAGATAATTTTTCATTCAGGAAATTTGTCATTAATATTGTATAGATACCAACTTATTACACTGTTTCTACAAGGCATTCAACAAAAAATGCATCAAACTCGATACTACCCCTATGTGCAAAATTTGAATAATAAATGGTTTCAGATCGTTTCTAATGATTAGTAGACATATATTTTAATTGATTTGGTCTTTATGACGTAGATTGACGCCTTGCTTGATTTTTTCAACTAACTTGTTTTCAGAAATGTTTGCTCTCAACAGTTCTTCTAAGAATGTAATGTAGACAATATTTTCTTTTCTGATAGCAGTTTTAATAAAGTTTAAATTTTTAATAATTTGGTAAGGATCCAATCAGGAAATGCTCCACTGGGCCTTCACTGTATATTTAATAATTCCATTTGACAATAATACGAAAATATTGCACGATTCTTAAGCAACAAAATGAAATGTTTGCATTAATCATATTATGTTGTAGACTGAAAAAGTACGTATTATTTCCAGTCCCTTGAAACCGCATAAATATCTTTTATTAGCCGAGCAAGGGGTATCGACCTAGCAAACTCATTAAGCCTTATTTATTGCTCTATATTTAAAAACAACTTTATTATGGCAAGTACAATGCAAGAAGCAAATTATTGGTTCATGTAACTGAGTTAAATGAACACAGTCTAACAGTTGGCTTGTTTTGTTTCACATATATTGAAAGAGGCAAGAATAATTCTACAGCTGGCATCTGAATTCCAGAAGGCCATATTTCAACATTAACTTTTTTGTATCTTGCAAATCAAATATAACCATTTGGGAATTAGCACCGCTTGTTTGTGGAACAAGATATGAATTTAAAAAAAAATCTCTCTAAATAGTGCTTTTTCTCTATGATATACGACAAAATGTTGCTTAAGAGAAAAAAGTTGTCAGAATGAAAAATCCCCTGATTTTTTGCATGATATCTGAGTTTTCTCAGTAGCGTTTTTTCTGTATGTAAGAAAAGTTCCTCAGAATGAAAAATTGAGTAAACATGCAAAGCTTAAATTTTTACTACTAGTAGTGTCCATTTCCGTACGATACACTTCATATTCTTAAATATACGCACAAAAAAAACTCCAAAGGATTTAAGTCAGGAGATCGTGGTGGTCATGGTACCGGTTCTCCTCGTTCAACCCATCGTACCCTTTGAACTTTATTAAGGTACACCCGAACATTTTGTCGAAAATGAAGGGGGTCATCATTCAGGCAGCTAAGAGCCAGAAGTCCAGACAGATCCTTTCAAAGGAACTCGAAATACTGAAACCCATTCATTCGATTTGGTAATACAAATAATAATAATATCTCTACCCCTCATTCTAATCACCAGCCCAGAAGTTGAAGATTTATGCGGGAGAGTGGAATTTTTATAATCCCTCACTGTTTTATATATAGCTTGATTTTTTTGTGTGAGTAAGTTAAGAGTACAGGAAATTAATTCATGATCGCTTATTTGTGGAACACTTTTAACTTCCATATCAGTGACTACTTCATCTGATGTTACCAATATTATGTAATCAAGTAAAGTAGCTGTATTTTGTGTAATTCTAATAGGTAGATTGTATTATTAACTGTTTTAATGATAAACCTTCGAAAACATTATTAACAAATATGGTCTCTGAACTATCAATATTCAAAAGATCAACGTTAAAATCACCCATGATTAAAATATCATTAACTGTTGGCATTATATTTGATACAGTTTCCTCAAATATATTGAAAAAATGCTTGTAATTCAAATTAGGCGGTTTATAAGTAACACAAAGAGCTATATCACTAGATTTTAAATGTAATTATCCATAGTTGTTCAATTTCTTTATTAGAATCAATTATATCAAATTTTAAAGAATTAAGTAGGTAAATAAATTCCCACGTCACTATCACGACCATCTCTATCCATACGCACAAAATTGTAACCATTCATATCAATAATATCAGATTGTATTTTCATTAAGCCAAGTTTCACCGAGAGAAATTGCATTAAAATTACCTTGAATAATATCTCTAAATTCACCATAGTGTGCCATAAGAACCGGTGTGAAATCATCCACAGCCACACATTTAGGTAGGACTATAATCGATAAAGTCGTGGTCAGAAAATGAAGTCGAATTTTACACAAATTTTTTAAATAATTCATATGGGGCTGATCACACAGAATATTAAAAACCTGAAAAATAAAAAAAAACCACCCACCCTTCCTATTTCTCAGGCAGTTAGGGTTGTGCAAAGGGGATGCAATTATTAAAACAGAAAATATTCAAATAAATAAAAATATAACTTGGTCGCTCACCATAGTCACAGAAAACATAAAACATAAACATATTAAGAGATTTCACCCACCCGTTTATTTTTCCAGGCCGCTACAGTTGGTGAAAGGGGTGTAGATTTGATAACATTTTTATTTGGAAATATTCCAAATAAAAACAAATATTTCTTGAACGGACACCATATTCACAGAGAATGTTAAAAATTAGCATATTAAGAGATCCCACCTACCCGTTTCATTTTCCAGGCCGTCAGGGTTGGCGGTAAGGGGTGGATTTGATAAAATATGAAATATTTCAAATAAAAAAAACTATATCTTGACCGGCCTCCAAACTCATAGAGAATGTTAAAAATAAGCATATTAAGAGATCCCACCCACCCGTTTCATTTTCCAGGCCGTCAGGGTTGGCGATAAGGGGTGGATTTGATAAAATAGGAAATATTTCAAATAAAAAAAACTATTTCTTGACCGGCCACCAAATTCATAGAGAATGTTAAAAATAAGCATATTAAGAGATCCCACCCACCCGTTTCATTTTCCAGGCCGTCAGGGTTGGCGATAAGGGGTGAATTTGATAAAATACGAAATATTTCAAATAAAAAAAACTATTTCTTGACCGGCCACCAAATTCATAGAGAATGTTAAAAATAAGCATATTAAGAGATCCCACCCACCCGTTTCATTTTCCAGGCCGTCAGGGTTGGCGATAAGGGGTGGATTTGATAAAATAGGAAATATTTCAAATAAAAAAAACTATTTCTTGACCGGCCACCAAATTCATAGAGAATGTTAAAAATAAGCATATTAAGAGATCCCGCCACCCCGTTTCATTTTCCAGGCCGTCAGGGTTGGCGATAAGGGGTGGATTTGATAAAATAGGAAATATTTCAAATAAAAAAAACTATTTCTTGACCGGCCACCAAATTCATAGAGAATGTTAAAAGTAAGCATATTAAGAGATCCCACCCACCCGTTTCATTTTCCAGGCCGTCAGGGTTGGTGATAAGGGGTGGATTAGATATAATACGAAATATTCCAAATAAAAACAACTATTTCTTGACCGGTCACCAAATTCATAGAGAATGTTAAAAATAAGCATATTAAGAGATCCCGCCCACCCGATTCATTTTCCAGACCGTCAGGGTTGGCGATAAGGGGTGGATTTGATAAAATACGAAATATTTCAAATAAAAAAAACTATTTCTTGACCGGCCACCAAATTCATAGAGAATGTTAAAAATAAGCATATTAAGAGATCCCGCCACCCCGTTTCATTTTCCAGGCCGTCAGGGTTGGCGATAAGGGGTGGATTTGATAAAATAGGAAATATTTCAAATAAAAAAAAATTTTTCTTGACCGGCCACCAAATTCATAGAGAATGTTAAAAGTAAGCATATTAAGAGATCCCGCCACCCCGTTTCATTTTCCAGGCCGTCAGGGTTGGCGATAAGGGGTGGATTTGATAAAATAGGAAATATTTCAAATAAAAAAAAATTTTTCTTGACCGGCCACCAAATTCATAGAGAATGTTAAAAGTAAGCATATTAAGAGATCCCACCCACCCGTTTCATTTTCCAGGCCGTCAGGGTTGGTGATAAGGGGTGGATTAGATAAAATACGAAATATTCCAAATAAAAACAACTATTTCTTGACCGGTCACCAAATTCATAGAGAATGTTAAAAATAAGCATATTAAGAGATCCCACCCACCCGTTTCATTTTCCAGGCCGTCAGGGTTGGCGATAAGGGGTGGATTTGATAAAATAGGAAATATTTCAAATAAAAAAAAATTTTTCTTGACCGGCCACCAAATTCATAGAGAATGTTAAAAGTAAGCATATTAAGAGATCCCACCCACCCGTTTCATTTTCCAGGCCGTCAGGGTTGGTGATAAGGGGTGGATTAGATAAAATACGAAATATTCCAAATAAAAACAACTATTTCTTGACCGGTCACCAAATTCATAGAGAATGTTAAAAATAAGCATATTAAGAGATCCCACCCACCCGTTTCATTTTCCAGGCCGTCAGGGTTGGCGATAAGGGGTGGATTTGATAAAATAGGAAATATTTCAAATAAAAAAAACTATTTCTTGACCGGCCACCAAATTCATAGAGAATGTTAAAAATAAGCATATTAAGAGATCCCACCCACCCGTTTCATTTTCCAGGCCGTCAGGGTTGGCGATAAGGGGTGGATTTGATAAAATACGAAATATTTCAAATAAAAAAAACTATTTCTTGACCGGCCACCAAATTCATAGAGAATGTTAAAAATAAGCATATTAAGAGATCCCGCCACCCCGTTTCATTTTCCAGGCCGTCAGGGTTGGCGATAAGGGGTGGATTTGATAAAATAGGAAATATTTTAAATAAAAAAAAATTTTTCTTGACCGGCCACCAAATTCATAGAGAATGTTAAAAGTAAGCATATTAAGAGATCCCACCCACCCGTTTCATTTTCCAGGCCGTCAGGGTTGGTGATAAGGGGTGGATTAGATAAAATACGAAATATTCCAAATAAAAACAACTATTTCTTGACCGGTCACCAAATTCATAGAGAATGTTAAAAATAAGCATATTAAGAGATCCCACCCACCCGTTTCATTTTCCAGGCCGTCAGGGTTGGCGATAAGGGGTGGATTTGATAAAATAGGAAATATTTCAAATAAAAAAAACTATTTCTTGACCGGCCACCAAATTTATAGAGAATGTTAAAAATAAGCATATTAAGAGATCCCACTTACCCGTTTCATTTTCCAAGCCGTCAGGGTTGGTGATAAGGGGTGGATTAGATAAAATACGAAATATTCCAAATAGAAACAACTATTTCTTGACCGGCCACCAAATTCATAGAGAATGTTAAAAATAAGCATATTAAGAGATCTCACCCACCCGTTTCATTTTCCAGGCCGTCAGGGTAGGTGATAATGGGTGGAATTGATAAAATACGAAATATTTCAAATAAAAGAAATTATTTCTTGACCGACCACCAAATTCATAGAGAATGTTACAAATAAGCATATTAAGAGATCCCGCCCACCCGATTCATTTTCCAGACCGTCAGGGTTGGCGATAAGGGGTGGATTTGATAAAATACGAAATATTTCAAATAAAAAAAACTATTTCTTGACCGGCCACCAAATTCATAGAGAATGTTAAAAATAAGCATATTAAGAGATCCCGCCACCCCGTTTCATTTTCCAGGCCGTCAGGGTTGGCGATAAGGGGTGGATTTGATAAAATAGGAAATATTTCAAATAAAAAAAACTATTTCTTGACCGGCCACCAAATTCATAGAGAATGTTAAAAGTAAGCATATTAAGAGATCCCACCCACCCGTTTCATTTTCCAGGCCGTCAGGGTTGGTGATAAGGGGTGGATTAGATAAAATACGAAATATTCCAAATAAAAACAACTATTTCTTGACCGGCCACCAAATTCATAGAGAATGTTAAAAATAAGCATATTAAGAGATCCCACCCACCCGTTTCATTTTCCAGGCCGTCAGGGTTGGCGATAAGGGGTGGATTTGATAAAATAGGAAATATTTCAAATAAAAAAAACTATTTCTTGACCTTCCACCAAAGTCATAGAGAATGTTAAAAATAAGCATATTAAGAGATCCCGCCCACCCGTTTCATTTTCCAGGCGGTCAGGGTTGGCGATAAGAGGTGGATTTGATAAAATACGAAATATTTCAAATATAAAAAATTAATTCTTGTGGTAACGATGCAGATGCTAATGATGAAAATTGTACATCATGTCATAGGCTTTACCACAAAGGATGTAGAAATATTAATAATAAATTCTGCGAGTTATGTAAAACATTTTCGAAACAATACCTTTAGGAAGTATCACCCCTACCACTCGTATTGATACCGAAACTTATTTGCCTTAAAATTGGTCGGGAAACTTCGTTTTATTATTTTTTCATATTATCCCTAATAACAGACAGTCAACAAATTTAATTTATTTAATCCCATTTTTTTCTCACCAACCCTGACGGCCTGGAAAATGAAACGGATGATGATCTGCATATTTTTAAATTATCTGTGAATTTGGTGGCCGGTGAAGAAATAGTTTTTGTTTTATTTGAAATATTTCGTATTTTATCAAATCTACCCTTTATTATCACTAACCCTATCGACCTGGAAAATGAAACGGGTGGGTGGGATCTCTTAATATGCTAATTTTTAACATTCTCTATGAATATGGCATCCGGTTAAGAAATAGTTGTTTTTATTTGGAATATTTCGTATTTTATCTAATCCACCCCCTTATCACCAACCCTGACGGCCTGGAAAATGAAACGGGTGGGTGGGTACTCTTAATATGCTTATTTTTAACAATCTCTATGAATTTGGTGGCCGGTCAAGAAATAGTTTTTTTTATTTGAAATATTTCCTATTTTATCAAATCCACCCCTTATCGCCAACCCTGACGGCCTGGAAAATGAAACGGGTGAATGGGATCTCTTAATATGCTTATTTTTAACATTCTCTATGAATTTGGTGGCCGGTCAAGTAATAGTTTTTTTTATTTGAAATATTTCGTATTTTATCAAATCCACCCCTTATCGCCAACCCTGACGGCCTGGAAAATGAAACGGGTAAGTGGGATCTCTTAATATGCTTATTTTTAACATTCTCTATGAATTTGGTGGCCGGTCAAGAAATAGTTTTTTTTATTTGAAATATTTCCTATTTTATCAAATCCACCCCTTATCGCCAACCCTGACGGCCTGGAAAATCAAACGGGTGGGTGGGATCTCTTAATATGCTTATTTTTAACATTCTCTATGAGTTTGGAGGCCGGTCAAGATATAGTTTTTTTTATTTGAAATATTTCGTATTTTATTAAATCCACCCCTTACCGCCAACCCTGACGGCCTGGAAAATGAAACGGGTGGGTGGGATCTCTTAATATGCTTATTTTTAACATTCTCTATGAATGTGGTGGCCGGTCAATATATAGGTTCTTTTATTTGAAATATTTCGTATTTTATCTAATCCACCCCTTATCACCAACCCTGACGGCCTGGAAAATGAAACAGGTGGGTGGGATCTCTTAATATGCTTACTTTTAACATTCTCTATGAATGTGGTGGCCGGTCAATATATAGGTTCTTTTATTTGAAATATTTGGTATTTTATCAAATCCACCTCTTATCGCCAACCCTGACGGCCTGGAAAATGAAACGGGTGGGTGGGATCTCTTAATATGCTTATTTTTAACATTCTCTATGAATGTGGTGGCCGGTCAATATATAGGTTCTTTTATTTGAAATATTTCGTATTTTATCTAATCCACCCCTTATCACCAACCCTGACGGCCTGGAAAATGAAACGGGTGGGTGGGATCTCTTAATATGCTTACTTTTAACATTCTCTATGAATTTGGTGGCCGGTCAAGAAATAGTTTTTTTTATTTGAAATATTTCCTATTTTATCAAATCCACCCCTTATCGCCAACCCTGACGGCCTGGAAAATGAAACGGGGTGGCGCGATCTCTTAATATGCTTATTTTTAACATTCTCTATGAATTTGGTGGCCGGTCAAGAAATAGTTTTTTTTATTTGAAATATTTCGTATTTTATCAAATCCACCCCTTATCGCCAACCCTGACGGTCTGGAAAAAGAAACGGGTGGGCGGGATCTCTTAATATGCTTATTTTTAACATTCTCTATGAATTTGGTGGTCGGTCAAGAAATAGTTTCTTTTATTTGAAATATTTCGTATTTTATCAATTCCACCCCTTATCACCAACCCTGACGGCCTGGAAAATGAAACGGGTGGGTGAGATCTCTTAATATGCTTATTTTTAACATTCTCTATGAATTTGGTGGCCGGTCAAGAAATAGTTGTTTCTATTTGGAATATTTCGTATTTTATCTAATCCACCCCTTATCACCAACCCTGACGGCCTGGAAAATGAAACGGGTGGGTGGGATCTCTTAATATGCTTACTTTTAACATTCCCTATGAATGTGGTGGCCGGTCAATATATAGGTTCTTTTATTTGAAATATTTGGTATTTTATCAAATCCACCCCTTATCGCCAACCCTGACGGCCTGGAAAATGAAACGGGTGGGTGGGATCTCTTAATATGCTTATTTTTAACATTCTCTATGAATGTGGTGGCCGGTCAATATATAGGTTCTTTTATTTGAAATATTTGGTATTTTATCAAATCCACCCCTTATCGCCAACCCTGACGGCCTGGAAAATGAAACGGGTGGGTGGGATCTCTTAATATGCTTATTTTTAACATTCTCTATGAATGTGGTGGCCGGTCAATATATAGGTTCTTTTATTTGAAATATTTCGTATTTTATCTAATCCACCCCTTATCACCAACCCTGACGGCCTGGAAAATGAAACGGGTGGGTGGGATCTCTTAATATGCTTACTTTTAACATTCTCTATGAATTTGGTGGCCGGTCAAGAAATAGTTTTTTTTATTTGAAATATTTCCTATTTTATCAAATCCACCCCTTATCGCCAACCCTGACGGTCTGGAAAAAGAAACGGGTGGGCGGGATCTCTTAATATGCTTATTTTTAACATTCTCTATGAATTTGGTGACCGGTCAAGAAATAGTTGTTTTTATTTGGAATATTTCGTATTTTATCTAATCCACCCCTTATCACCAACCCTGACGGCCTGGAAAATGAAACGGGTGGGTGGGATCTCTTAATATGCTTACTTTTAACATTCTCTATGAATTTGGTGGCCGGTCAAGAAAAATTTTTTTTTATTTGAAATATTTCCTATTTTATCAAATCCACCCCTTATCGCCAACCCTGACGGCCTGGAAAATGAAACGAGGTGGCGGGATCTCTTAATATGCTTATTTTTAACATTCTCTATGAATTTGGTGGCCGGTCAAGAAATAGTTTTTTTTATTTGAAATATTTCCTATTTTATCAAATCCACCCCTTATCGCCAACCCTGACGGCCTGGAAAATCAAACGGGTGGGTAGGATCTCTTAATATGCTTATTTTTAACATTCTCTATGAGTTTGGAGGCCGGTCAAGATATAGTTTTTTTTATTTGAAATATTTCGTATTTTATTAAATCCACCCCTTACCGCCAACCCTGACGGCCTGGAAAATGAAACGGGTAGGTGGGATCTCTTAATATGCTAATTTTTAACATTCTCTTTGAATGTGGTGGCCGGTCAATATATAGGTTCTTTTATTTGAAATATTTGGTATTTTATCAAATCCACCCCTTATCGCCAACCCTGACGGCCTGGAAAATGAAACGGGTGGGTGGGATCTCTTAATATGCTTATTTTTAACATTCTCTATGAATGTGGTGGCCGGTCAATATATAGGTTCTTTTATTTGAAATATTTCGTATTTTATCTAATCCACCCCTTATCGCCAACCCTGACGGCCTGGAAAATGAAACGGGTGGGTGGGATCTCTTAATATGCTTACTTTTAACATTCTCTATGAATTTGGTGGCCGGTCAAGAAAAATTTTTTTTTATTTGAAATATTTCCTATTTTATCAAATCCACCCCTTATCGCCAACCCTGACGGCCTGGAAAATGAAACGGGGTGGCGGGATCTCTTAATATGCTTATTTTTAACATTCTCTATGAATTTGGTGGCCGGTCAAGAAATAGTTTTTTTTATTTGAAATATTTCCTATTTTATCAAATCCACCCCTTATCGCCAACCCTGACGGCCTGGAAAATGAAACGGGTGGGTGGGATCTCTTAATATGCTTATTTTTAACATTCTCTATGAATTTGGTGGCCGGTCAAGAAATAGTTTTTTTTATTTGAAATATTTCCTATTTTATCAAATCCACCCCTTATCGCCAACCCTGACGGCCTGGAAAATGAAACGGGTGGGTGGGATCTCTTAATATGCTTATTTTTAACATTCTCTGTGAATATGGTGTCCGTTCAAGAAATATTTGTTTTTATTTGGAATATTTCCAAATAAAAATGTTATCAAATCTACACCCCTTTCACCAACTGTAGCGGCCTGGAAAAATAAACGGGTGGGTGAAATCTCTTAATATGTTTATGTTTTATGTTTTCTGTGACTATGGTGAGCGACCAAGTTAGATTTTTATTTATTTGAATATTTTCTGTTTTAATAATTGCAGCCCCTTTGCACAACCCTAACTGCCTGAGAAATAGGAAGGGTGGGTGGATTTTTTTTATTTTTCAGGTTTTTAATATTCTGTGTGATCAGCCCCATATGAATTATTTAAAAAATTTGTGTAAAATTCGACTTCATTTTCTGACCACGACTTTATCGATTATAGTCCTACCTAAATGTGTGGCTGTGGATGATTTCACACCGGTGCCATAAGAGACCTTTATATGACAACATTTAAAATGATCCATTTTATATTTTTATTTCTTACTATTTATGATTATTAAATTTAAATTCGTAAATAAGATAAACAATTTCAAAGAAAATTCCAAAGAAATGTGTATACAAAAAACTATGTAACTTAAAAACTAGATACAAAAAATAATAAACGCTGTTTATCTGTTAATAACTAAGTTGCTTGAGATGGTAATCGCTTTGAATCACGTGCGGATTTTTTAAATCCCCAACACGAGTATTATGAATGTTATACATTCCATTCCGTGTAAAAATAGTTTCACGTCTGCTGTAAATCTGGAATTTTTGACCATTTTGTTGCATTCATAAAATCTAATATACGTAATGGATAATCTCTTGGTATTAATGCTTGGACAAGCTGTATATGGTACGGATATAATTGAGCTTCGTGGACGATGTGCCACATTGTTGATTGGGATATTCCTTGTACCTGTTGAGCGATTTGCTTGGTACTTATTCGGAGATTATCTTTAACAATATCTAAAATGTATTCCTCAGCTGCTGCAATACGCCCTGGACGCGTTGGACCTCAATCTCTTCCACGATTACACTACCGCTGTAAAGGTCACTGCATTTGGCACATGTCTACCGGGAAATTGTTCTGCGTACAGACAAGAAGCATTTTATCTTACTTCACATCACAAATTAAGACGATATCCATCAACTCTGAGTGGCTATATACGTAAGCCATTGACACTTGAAAAACTAATGTAAACACTATCGCAAAAATATTAATACTAGAATTGCCTGCATTCCGATGAAGTTAGAGAGTTGAAAATACTACAACTTCAATAACTTTTTTCTCGGAAACTGTAAGGATTTTACATTCTTTTACGATATTGACTCCATATTTCATGACGCATCTAGTTTCAAATTGTTTTAGACAAGTTGTGCATCACCCTGTAAAGTTATATTTTAAAACCTAATGACAGTATTATATTGGTAATCTTCACAATATCTTTTTCCCAATTCAATATCAACACAACAAATCACACCTTGACATCATTTGGACAGTTTTAATGGAGACAACCTGACTTTACCTCAAGCGATATCAGTGTATATGACTGGGGTCAGATGAACTAATTTGAATAAGCAACTTGTTATTTAGCTTTTTAATCACGTTGATGCATTCTTAAGTGACTGATATGGAGTGAGCAATGAAATGATACCACTACAGTCTGTTTAGAAATGAAAGAGAATAATAAAAGCTTATTATGTATGCAAATCGTAAATAATTGTAGTACTAGTGCTTATATTCAATATTTTTATATTATGTATTATCGGTATTGATGAGGTGTACTTTTAAAAAAACTTTGTGTGATCGAACCATACTAAATTGTAGCAGGTAGCTAAAATTTAATCCCCGACAAACCGCCTTTGTCTATGCCGCTTCAATTTCTCGGTCCATTTCTCTTATAATTAAACAATATAAAAACAGTATTTCAAAACTAGAGGCTACTTTAAGCATCATAACTGGGTTAAGAGGGTTTTTAGTAATTCAAATAAAATTATTCAATATTATTATCAAAATATTTATTTAAATATAATCAATAGAGACACAAAATATATGTATTTTGAAAATTGAAATTATGGCGAGCAAATGTAGTGTTGTATAAATCTACAATAAAGAAAATAAAAAAGTAGGTATATTAAAATTCATCCTCTGAATATTCTGATGAATTATCTTCGTCTTCTAGATTGATAACGATTTTTTCCTCATCTTTTTTGTACATGATGTATACATTTTGCCAGTTATCTGCAGTTACTCGTTCCAAGGAATTTTTTAACAAAATTTTCACGTCACTTAATTAAAACGTATTATTTCGCGCTACATCTCCTTTTACCTGCGCCCAGACTAGTTCGATTGGATTAAATTCACAGTGATAAGGTGGTAACCGTAGTACCGTGAATCCAACATCTGTGTAAAATACTCTTCGAAAACATCTGCGTTCATGTCTTCGTGATAGTCACCTGTATTTTTAGATTCAAATAAAAGTAAACCGCTATCTACAAAACCACTGGCACTACCTATGTGTGTCACTATCAATATTCGCCCTTTACGTGAAGGTGCCTTGAACCCTGTTGAAAGTCCATCCAAAAATGCTTGTCGAAAACTTTTAACATTTTTATCTTGCCATACTTTTGTTACAGTATATCCCTCGTTGACCCAAGTTTCGTCTAGATAATAAATATTCCTCCCTTCGTCACGGAATTTTATAATTGATCTTGAGTAGGATCTTCGCCAGCAAATAATTTCATCTTTATCGATAAGAACTGACTTCGTGTTCTGGTTTTCCCAGCAAAAATTCAACTCTTGTAAGACGGCCCATAATTTGCTGATTTTTGGCAAATCGTTGTCCTCTGAAAGTTCACTTAAAATTATGTTTAGCGTTGATATTTCTTTTTTAAAATAAAATGAGTGTACTTTTCTGCGAATGACATTTTTGAAGAAATAATCTATAACGACTTTTGACATCCCTGTAGATGATTTTGGGGAATTAACAATATCTTGTTCATTTTTTGTTTCCTTTAAAACTCTGTAGATAGTCGATTTTCCAATCCCTGTCATTTTGGAACACTTTTCCACGATGTCGTCAACACTGTTGATAGGATTTTGGTGTTTCAATGCATTAAATACATTTAATATAATAATCTCATTCTGAGACAGCGCACATCTTTTCACGCGTTTAGCAGGTACGTAATCTGATAAGCTCGACATTTTACCCAAACAATATTATATCCACTGGCACAATAGTCACCAAACACAAGTCGAATTTTACTTTACTGCACTAGCACGTCTTCGTATATTCACCTCTAAGACTGGATTGATCTGTCACCATACACTGGCTCTTGCCCTATGATGTATCTAGTAAAATATACTAATGTACACCATTACCTGTTAGCATTAGTGTTACCCGATAATTACCTGAAACGAAATGTTACCACGCCGATGGCCGGTTCTTATCTCGGGGTTTTATTACTCTCTTTCATTTCCAAACAGACTATAGTCGTAATGAAAGTTAGTAAACACTGACGTCCAAAATTACTTCTAAGATTTCCAATTCGCTATTATCAAAAGATAAAATAACTTGAGCTGTTGATTGATGAAAGTATACATGGTGTTTTTCAAGTAGCAAAAATGAGACCACAGATTCCTTAGGTAAAAATAAATCGATTTAACCTTACATCCCAAGTCGCATAATAAAAAAAATACAAGGTGTCAAAGTTAAAATTTTATTATCGATATTTGTAGATAACTTCTTTAAAAACACAAATATTTACATAAAATTTGTAAATCGGAGATTTTTGCGGACGAGAAATTCAAATTGGTTCTAATTTTGACGTCACTAGTAGAGAGCACCACTTGGGAACATCATGTTTCTTTTAAATGGCAGAACAGTTTTTGCTGCTTAGTGTATCGATCTGATTATTGAACCAATCGATTCTCCTACTTGTTATATCTGAAAAAGGTATATCTTGTTAAAGTCGTTAGGAGTAACAGTTTTCGAAATAATTCTGTTTGAAATATTCAGTGCACCGTTTGAAAACTGTTATCGTTTCAGGTAAAGTGCCTTTTCTAGTGAAAGTACAGCAAAATGTGACTTGATAAAGTTGTTCAGAACTGTAAATTATGGACACGTGCAAAATTTCAAAAAGATGTGCCTACTTTTACAAAATCTTTGTGCTTTGTTAAAGAATGGTTTCATCAAACCCCGCCGATCTTCTAGAAAGTTTGCACGTCTGCATAATTTACTACTCTGAACAACATTTTGCTGCATTTTCAGCAGAAAAGACACTACTTGAAACAAAACCGTTTTTACTCGGTGCACTGAGCATTTCAAATAGGATGTTTTCAAAGATGGTTACTCCTACATACTTCAGCAAGGTATACCTTTTTCAAATAATACAGGTAGGAGAATCGATTGTTTCGATAGTCAGATGGATACACTAAGATACAAAAAAATTCTGCCATATAAAAGAACCATGATGTGCCCTAGTGGTGTTCTCTATTAATGACGTCAAAATTAGAAACAAATTTGAATTTCTCGCCCGCAAAAACCCCCGATTTACAAATTTTATGTAAATATCTTCTTAAGAAGTTATTTACAAATATCGAAAATAAAATTTTAACTTTGACACCCTGCATCTTTTTTTATTATGCGACTTGTGATATAGGTATGTATTGAAAAATCTGGAAAAATACTCTGCTGCACAATTAGAGGAATATCTTCAAAAATATTGAAAATAGGTAATAGGACATGATTAACAAAAGTTGTTAGTTTTTGAAAGATTCAGTAAAATATTGAAAATATACAAGGTGTGACTTTTACAAGAATAAAATTTTTGAGTTGAATTTCCTCCAATTTGTCACCATTATCTGAATGTCAACTGAAATTTTATTTCATGATATTCTCTTGTACTCTTTATAATAATTTTGCTACAAAAGATGTTCTTAAAAATAATACTGATAATTACGGTTAAACACACACGCATACAGCATACACATATACACAATGAATCAAATTGGTTATAATTCAACGGTATCGAAAGAGGTTGTCCTTAATGAACGATTGACTCAATATTATAGCTTCAGGTATTTTGCTCGAGATTGACAAGCTTGATATTGAACGATAATTAGGAACTAAATTCTTAGATATCTTCCTAAATATTAATTACTATTCCACATGTGATTGAGGTTACAAAAATCCAAACCACAGCCACACTATAGAAGGAGACCGTTGATATTGCTGCATAATCGATCAAGGAATAATGCAGAGCACGTATTGTTTCTAGTACTTGGACGAATATTATTACAATAACTTTGTTTTCCAAATCTCAGCGCGAAGATAAGGCGACGAGCTTCGCTAAGTGTGACAACACACAATCGAAAGACCCCCAAGGTATGACCGTCCTACTTCCGTTTCTTAGTCACCTCATATTGATTGATTCACTTGTTTAAGAAAACTGTAGCCGCCTAAATATCTTGAATCGCAAGTTATTCATGTATGCGTCGTGCGGTACGTTGTTGACAGACAGACGACATTTGCGATAGTCCAGACGAACGCGAATATTAGATAATTTTGCTTTGATATAAGCGGCAGCCTCTTTGCAATACAGACACCGCGTCTCTACAGTTCCGAATAAAGTATTTTTTGAAATTCAAATTACTAGTAGGTAGTCTATAGGTACAGTTCATTCATTACCTGCTACACATCTCCCGGCGCAATGAATTCTAACCCATAGAAGAAGGTTTTTGGGGCTTTGTTTGTGAATCTACATAAACAAAGCAACTGTCCACAACGAACACAAATTCTCGGTACAATCGGGCGTCATCGACGAGAGTTCGGAGATAGTACGTAGTTGGATGCGGCGGTCATTAGTGTGCGCGTTTTCTAACAATATAATAGTGGCGTTTTCAAAATTCGTTTCGTTTTCAAAAGGAACAAATCATTGAGTAATACTCTACAATATTTGTTAATACATAAATATTGAAAAATGTGAGGCTTTCAACATTAAATACTGAGTAACATATAATTAAGGTATCACTTTTACGTACAGAATAAAATATGTGTCATTTTTATGGATGTCAAAATATATTCCGTTGTCGCCACTACCGTTGTGTCTCTTTAGGCATACGTAAGTATACTCTGTTCTTATTAAATTAGTATTAGTTCTGTATCTCGTTGTTAGCTGCAGCTGAAAGTAACTTTATGTTTAACGCCAAGATAACTAGATGGTGATGAATAACCTGTGGTATAGGTAACAGATCATCGCCCTAGGCTTTGAGAGAGCAAATCCCTGGACCTGTCCATATGTCTTCTCGATTATTAGCCAAATACTTCCTCTTTCAACAGTGTTGAAGAGACTCGGGTATGTTATACTCGAGGGGGCAAGCACTCATGGAAATCTTGTCACAAATCTTACGAAATCGTGCGAAATCCCGAGGAATCGCATGAAATTACGCAAAATTCCGACATGACCGATGAGTCGAAAACATGCGCGACACGTATCACGGTTGTTTGGAACTACTGGAAGGTTGATTGTCTTCAAAGTTTAATGTTTAATTTTATTGATTTTACAGTTCGACATTAAATTTTGAATTAGTGCCGCCATCCATTAGTTTCTCTAAAAGTGTGTAAACATTAAAACCGGACACACGGCGTTTCGCATCTTATGATAAAATTTTTACTATTGTGCAAAACTTATCTCTCACATTTTTTACAAACCTGAGAGTTTCGCCCAATGTCATAGAGCATCTTTCACTTCTTCGTCACTGGCATCGAATAATTTTTTTACGTTGTTGTACAGGGTGTGACTAGGATCGTACACAAAAATCATTTTTTGACCAAGAATGCTACAATTCTGAGCAATCTTAGAAAGATTATTTTTTTGTTGAGTTAATACATCGGGATGTTTTTGAAATTTTTTGGTAATTCGAATATACAGGACGTTTGTAAAATATTGGGAAAACATACACCACATATTTCAAAATATAAGGATCTGTTATGCAATTAAGTTACTTTAGTTCAAATTCTTATAGTTTCCGAGATACAGGGTGTTGAAATTATAATTTTATTTTAATTTTTTCTCAATAACTTCATATAAATTGTAGTAAATACATCAAACTGACACAGAGTAATTTTCTGGCATGAGAAATATCCGCGGCACCACCTCCAGCAGTTCACATGGATTTAAATAGTCATAACTCTTTTGTGACTGTACATCCCAGAGTCCAGAGTGTCTCTAAAAGATCTGGACAAAATGCTATCAAATCAATACACCAGTGCACAGAAAATTTATGACGATTTAAATGCATGTAACGTACTATAGGTGGCGCTCTCTACAATTGACACCAAACTTGAGGCCATATTTTAATTCCTCGTCCCAGAAAACTCACCACTACGAAGTTTTGTATTTTTACTACAATTTATATAAGTTTTATACAAGTTAATGAGTTCAGCACCCTATATCTCGGAAACTATAAAATTATGGGCTAAGGTATCTTGATTTAGGTAATCATATTTTAGTCTGAGAATATGTGTTTTTTTCCTAACCTTTTACAGACAACATATAAGTATAGTAATTTTCGAGGTAATTTTTATTAAATGCGAAATCCTTGGGAATCGAAATGTTGCGAAATCTTGTCACAATTTCGATCTCAGTGGTTAGCCTCTCAGTTTCACTATACTATGTTAAAAAAAATTGTAAATGCAAAAACTATATTTGAGCGGAAAATTTCTCCTCTCAGTCCCCTTCTCTCGCCGGGCCTGCTGCTGTTACATTTCTTGTAATAAAGAAGATAAAACTTCGAACTTAATGCTTCTCTATTTATTTGTGCTTTCATGGTATGATAAATTACAAAAGTCCAGACGGCAAGCGAACCGGATTTTGTTCATAGACCGTAATGCAGTTATCATCATATCCTGCGTCTAGGGAAAGTTAATAACCATAATTTTTCATGTAATAATGCGATGCAAACGCAATCAAAAATGCGCACCGGGGTATCGTTTTCCTATATAGTATATAATTTAATGGAATCCGCGTGGTATTTAGCCAATCCATCGCATGTCATCATAAGTCATAAATAATTAAAACCTGGGTTACAAGAAAAAATGGGAGGGGTGTAAAGTTACAAGAATTTTACCCCAGTAACAATGTAGAGAAAGATAAAGACAACGTCCAGTACGGTGTGATAAGTTAATTAATATAAACAAAAATAATAGGTATATTTATACAAATGCGTCATTTTTTATTAATATGAATGAGGAAACATAAACTAGCGATAGCGTTAAAATAACACACCTAAGACTTCCTATTTGTATATGATATCAATTCAGCGTAACGCAAGAGGCGTAATTTAAATTTGCCTTTGTTTAAAATGCTTCTCCAGTGTTGCAATGGATAATGGGCAAGAGAAAACGGCAGCAATTAGTTATTAGAAATTAAAATCACGTTTTTTATACAATATTCCTCGCAATTTTATAATTAGGAAAGTAATTTATTTGTTTTGAAAGAAAATATTATATAACAAATATTATAGACATGTTACTTCCCTCTTATAACTTTAAATTATAAAATCATCCACGAAAAATTTCAAATTTTGTTTAATAGAGCATTTACATGTAGGCGGCGCTGCGATCAATGTTAGGTATTAAATCTAACCTCACAAATATTTCTTATTTAATTTTTGTTGTGCTTCAATTTGTGTAAAAAAACATGCCATATAACTGTTGTGTATTCTTTAGGCACTCCCACGTTAACAATTTCTGTTAAATAAAGTTTTATTACTTCTCTTTCCAAATTACTAATGTAAAATGCAAATAAACAAGGTTATGTGAGGTTAACATACATGTGATTTTAATACTTTTTGTACTTGTACAAGTTTAATTTTGATAAAAGGGATGCAAATTAGATTTACAATCACTATTTGTCTTACACGAATTCAAATAAAAAATTATCGAACCACAAACTCGTAAACTAGACCATAGAACATTAATATTAATACCTAACTTTGACGCTAGCGCCCCTATCGGAATTTAATGACACTGAGTTAATGTAAATGCTCTATTCTTTATATACGTTTTAAACTGGAAACACACACTGAAGGTATATTTGAAATATTATTGAAGATTTTTTTTAAACAACCATAATAGTTAATTTTGTATCTAGGACGAAAAGTGAAGCTTTAATGATTAATAATTATTCTTAAAATGGGTTTTTTTACAAATACAAGTAATTTTAGACATTTCTGAATAAAATAGAGTTTAGCAAATAACAGCAATGTTATCTCATGTCACCTGCGAATATTCAAAGGTACTGAAGTAAAACGACTCCGGCTGAAAACGGTCTAACCAACAAGAACAACAGAAATCTTTCAGAATACGATTTTTTTTAAATTCAACTGTAGATCTAAATATTGTTATAACATAAATTTACATGGTTCTGCATATAAGATTGTTCACTTTTGTTAAGCATGTGAAAATAAATGTGGGGTTAAAATAACAAAATAATATGTCATACAAATTAATTTTAAACATTATATTATTTGAGGAGAATTTAAATGGTAAAAATGGATAAACAATCCATCAATAATTTTATTTTCGATATTACTTTTGCTCTGTCTGTTTAATTTTTCGATATTTCTTCACCTAAAAACACCACAAATTTGATCATTTTACGGTGAGAAATACAGCGATCATAAGGCATGAACAAATTTTTACGGCAGAGGTGTAACAGAGGCCGTAAGTACCCTAACGCTACTTTTTGTCCGTGATATATAAAATATTGTATTTCATACTGCATTCAAATAATCTAATTAATTATATTTGCGTTTTTAGTTGTCGATCTGTCGATATAGCTGAAATGTCAAAAAATATCCCCAACAATAATACGTGGGTTAGGGTTATCATGGAAATCTCTTTAAAGTCCTAGAACTTTTACTTTATGGTCCTAGTACTTTCAAGTTCAATTTTTCGTTCTAAAAATAATCAAAAAAATGCATCATTATTTAACAGTATGAAATAAAAATATAATACGAAGCGTGTCCTAACTAAGCATTTTGTACATAATACGGACAAATTTATTTGTAATATTGAAAACATATACAATTATAATTGCATATTTTGCAATAATATTGACATTTTGTATTGCTCTTTTCATTAGGTGAATTTTCAGAGTACAACGGCGATTGCTTAAAAAAAATCTTTTCTTTAAAATTTTTATATAATTTGAAAACTAAATGATGAAATAACCTATACTAATTTTGATGCATAAAGTAGTAGTATAGTGGTACTAGGGATATTCCTCGACAAGCGATCTAATATCGATACTTCTAAATATCGACCTCGAAAGTATCGATACCCGATATATCAACGTGGTACCTTCTCCTCTACAACACGTCATATATAGGTATATGAGGCTAACCAAGAAAAATGCAATTTCAAATATAATAATAATAATATCTCTATCCCTCATTATAATCACGGGAAGACTTGTGCGGGAAAGGGGGCGGCATATTAAATAATAATAATCAAATTAACATTATTTTATAACATATGTACTAATTCATACAATTGAAACTATCCAATATAAGTATCTATATAATTTATTACATGTAAAATAACAGAAACAGGGTTAAAAAACAACAAATGTCATCACTGAAAATGAAACAAAAAATGTTTAAAAGCACTTAAAATATGTCAGTCATCTAAGTATACTTTATAAGTATCTGAATTTTTCGGCATTTTTGTAAATGTTTAAAAAATCGACCATGACATGAATACGAAAACAAAAATACATAACACAACCCTAATGATAAACCAAAAACCGACCAATCATACTACTATAATTTCTTAAATTTGATCAATCAGCTACTCAGATCTCAAATCATGATCTACGAGTAAAAGAAAACAGCAAAAATAACCAAGAGGTACTAGAGGTCTGTTCGACAATTTAACAGGTATAAATTTTAATTCAGTATTTCCTGTATCGAAACGTTCGATATTCAAGATTTTTTCGATGCATCAATAATATCGCAACAATTTGTATCGATACAAAATATCGAATATCGTAAATAATTGTATCGATATTCTGAATATCAATGTGTATCGGAATATCCCTAATTAGCACTGATTCATAACATCAGGCAGATACTCAGTACACTGAGTATTATAAGTGTTTCTAAAAAAAACTTAAGTTTCAGCCAGAAATATCTCTCGCAGCCACTGTATCCTCTGAAGGGTTAAGGAAATACGTCATTTTTGTTCATATTATGTATTGTTGGTTCATATGTGGAGCGCATGTGGAATTCAGAAATGCATTTGTACTACATATATGATTGTGTTACGTTTAACGTCATACACCAATTTCTCACGATATTAGTTACAGTTTCATTGTAAGACGAAATTGTACCACATGTTGGAAGTAAAATAATATTTAGAACATTGTTGTCTCTACGTTTCTTCTTTCATCCAGTAAAAGCGCTGTTTACGTCATTAATGCTATGCTTGTTCATTAAGGGCGCCGTTTTTATACGAAATTTTCAACAAATTCATAGCTGTTTTTTGAGGTATAAAATATCTGAATAAATTAAAAAATATGTCCCTTCGCTATGTCAATTTTACAAGTTTTTTCCAGGATGTACAACAGTTTACAGGCTGTAATTTAGAATTAAAAAAGAACATGTTGTCACCTATTACGTTATTATCATAAAATATCCTGAATTTTACAAGTCAACTATACATTCAGAAATTTGTATACGGCATTATAAACATTACCACAATCCGCAGAATACTTTTAAAAAACTATTAACACTTGAATTGGCGTAAATTATTATTTTTCATGGTGTATGGTAAACAATGGCAAGGTAAAATTTGCAGTGTTCTCTAGCGTATTTTTCCTCCAAATGTCAAAGGAAATAATTCAGTTTCAGCATTAAGCCTTAAGTCCTCATGGACGCGAAATTCGCAAAAATTCTCGCGAATTTCTCAGATTTTAATTTAAATTATTAATGGCGGGAAAGCGTCAACGTTTTGTGAATTTCGTAAAACAGGACTATTATCGCTATTCTCATAATATGTGGGATTACTAAGTTTAACTTGAGCTTCTAATATTCCATCATAAGTCAATGACAGATCTATGATGAAGATAACATTGCAGTTGTCAAAATTGGCTAAAAGTTGAGACTTTTCCCGCCATTAAATAATTCGCGAAAATTTTCGCGAATTTCGTGTACAAGACTTTATAGACAAGAAACAAAATATTGTTACGGAAGCTCACCTACCGTTTAGTTTGTTAATTATGTTCCTATTTACGTTATAATTTATAATTCTTGTGATGCCTTTATTTTGACGTTTTCTGGAATAGTGCAGGCTATATTCTATTTAATTCTCGACACTCGATGTCACAGAAACTGTGTGTTCTAAAAAGATATATAAGTGGTTCGGTATTGCCGCTGAGGGAAGTTTATATTGAGCAGTCAGACGCGAATGACTAAAACCTCAAAATAAAGAATTTGACAGTTGTGAATTTGTTGAAGGATATTTCTTGTGTAATCAAGAGTGACAATAAAGTTTGTTTGTCTACGTGACGTGTTTCTACACTAACCCAATTTAGAGGTTACAATATTGACACTACCTTCACTCTTTACAACAATTTTGGAAAATTTTATAGAATTCTTCATATTATCGCAGTACTCCCCATCAATATCGCTTTTTCGATTGTTCTTCGTCAACACAAAAGAATCTTTCGAGGTTTGACATGGAAGGTGTTTTTCAAACGTCGCACGCAGATAATGTATTTTTAGCAGCATTATTAGATCCACGAGTTGACAAAATATTTGGTATATTTTCGGCTTTATCAGGAAGCCCAAATAGTTAATATAAAGGTACTGAAAATGTTGCGTAAAATAGAAAACACAATTATTTTTTGTCAGCAATTGGTTATATGACACTGTCTTCTATTCTGTGTTTTGGTTATTAAACAAATAATGACACAAAGTATGATTTCTATTAACCAATATATACAGTTGTAAAGACAACAACAAATACTGGAATGTCATCTTGATGATATGGCTGAGTACGAAAAATATCAGCAGTAGTACAACAGACACTTTAGAAGGCACTAGTATTGAAGCATAACTATTCTACAATGAATATGCTTTTCATTGATTTGTTCCAACACTTTTAGCAGGAGTGTCTTTTACCTATTGAAGGCCTTGGGTACTTTAGGATGATGAGGCCTATGCTGGGCTGCAAAAAGTTGTTGATTTGGCAATCTAGGAGCATCTAGGAGCCCCCATGGATCACGGAGCCCTGGACATTTGCCCAAAGTGCCTTGTGGAAAAGAGGGGCCTGCTTATTAGAACTAATTCTAAGCTTATACAAATTAAATTTAACGTTCTAGTAACTACTGAACTGACTTTGGAACTTAACAAAATGTATATGTTTAGACAATAATTAATTAAGTAGTCAGATAGAAGCTTTGAAAACTGTTTGACACGTCATAGTATTATTATGTATGGAAAACGCTAGTAGCTATTGGTAGCAACTACACTGAAGATGCTTACTATAAGTATGTGTATTGTGTATATTGAATTTAGAATTCCAACGACCTTGGAGTATGCAAGTACATATTGAAGTTTGAAGTACCCGTACCAACCAACCAACCTTGTAACACTCAGCAATGACGTATGTATCTGGCTTTATCTTCTACTACATAATCGAGATTTGTGAAAAACAATCGCTAATTTTGACATTTTATATCTCGTTTTTTCTGAACCGAAGCTTTGCGAGAATAATTCTCCATATTCTACAAAGTTAATACCTACAGTAAACAACTAATTCAAATTGGTCAACAGCGGATGGCTTGTTTACCATGGAAACCACATATAAAAATAAAAAAACCAACGATGAGCTAATTTCCTCATATTACGACAGCTCTATACGACTGATTAATATTAATTAAGACTTTAATTAATTCAATTCAACTATGCATTGCACACGAGCGCCCATAAAAACTTGGCTAGACTTGTGGAAAGTTGTAGAAATGGGTGTCTATGTAACTCGTTTAAGTTGCAAAACAAGCATAATCAAAGCACAATTATCAAGCGGTAATTTAGTAAATATTTTCGTAGATACACATCCTTTCGTTCATTGTTTGCATAATTATTACATACATATACATACAATAGAGGCAAGTTTGAACAGGTTGCGCCGCCAATGTTGTTTAGTCATTTATTCATAAAAGGCGATGATAGAATACTTATTAGATTTGTGTAAAAATATAACTTTATGTTTACTTTTTGCGAAGGTTTATCTGATTCGTAAAATATAAATACGGAAGAAATTTGTTGATTTTACGAATTTATATTTCAATGTCATCATAAATACAGGGCGTTCCATAACGGGTGCCAAAACATTTCATGGAGAAAGAGAAAGAAATGTTGCAAACATTTTGAAACTTTGAAGTTGTAGATGAGTGCAGCTCGGAAGAAGAAATTTTTATTTTATCGATGTTGTATGAAGACAAGGAGGGGAAGAAGTCTGAAAAATCATAAATTTTTGGATTCACCATATCAGTAAAAAGAGAAAGCTGTATGATGAATTTCGTCATTTATTTCCGAACTGGAGATCAACGAATTTTTTTTTTTTCAGTATTTCCTAAAGTCACACAAAAAATTTCTGAGCTTTTAAATCGTCCTCGTCTACCAAAGCACCAAAACACAAGATTTCGCAGAGCAGTGTCATCTGACGAAAAACTTAAGTAAATAGAGGTTGTTGATAAGTGGGGGTGGCCCACAGTTCAGCGACACATCCACAACTTAACTGGTCGAATATTTCTAACAACTTGAAACCAAGCCCTGACTGTTGTCAGAGCAGAAATTCGTTAAACTAGCGTGGCCTGGCACAGAAATTGCAGGCCACCGACATGACCTGTATAGTGACGGTCGTTGCAGGTGACGGTACTTGCAGGTTTTGGTCTAATGTGCGATGCTCCATTAAATAATATGGGAATAATATGCGTGATCTTTTAAAAGAATAATTCAGTGCCGTGGATGCGATTTCTAACTTATTCCAGCCTGTAACGTTTATTTCAATGAAAATTATCTGAATTTTATTACGGATTATGAATTTTCAGACGTTTTTAATGCCTGTTTATTACCCTGAGTGGTGCCATTCTTGAATTATAAATGACTTAAAATTAATCATGACGTGCCAGTTGAAGAATACATGCTAATACTATACAAAGTACGAATTTTTTAAAAATAATTCATAATTATAACAGAACTGATCGCTTCAAGAATATAGTTTTTGAAAATAATACTGAATAAAAAAACAATACCTATCAGTTTCAGGAAATTAAGCTACACCTAAAGTCCTAAATAAATCCAATGGCGCTATAAATCATGATGTATATTCATTGCCAAAAAATACTGTTCAGTAGTAATTATAATGAAATAATAATTGCAAGAAATTACAGGACATGCACGTCTCACAACTTCTCAAAAATGAGCTTAGAAAATATCAACATGACTGATTACTGTCAACGTTACATAGGTAGCTTTCATAAATTACCCGTATAGTAATTACCATTTTTTAATATCTAAACTTGTTCTACGTCGTACCATGATATGTTTGTCGTCTCTAGACATTCCAGCTTTAACAATTTATGTCCAAGTGACCATTATTATCAGTTTCATTACAAGAATCCAGTCAGTTGATCAGTCATATACATTTTTAAAACGGGTCTGTCACGTAACTTTTTATAATTATCTACAGGGTGTTTTTAAATGAAGTAGCAAAAATGAGACCTGCTTTGATAAAATCTTTGTGCTTTGTTGAAAAATGGTTTCATGAAACCTAGCCGATCTTCTTGAAATTTCCTCCATAATTTACCATTCTTAACAAGTTTTTCAAGTAACATTTTGCTGTATTTTAAGCAGAAAAGGCACTTTACCTGAAACTAAAACAGTTTTTATTCGGTGTACTGAACATTTCAAATAGAATTATTTTAAAAATGTTTACTCTTACCGACTTCAGCAAGATATACCTTTTTCAAATAAAACAAGTAGTAGAATCGATTGTTTCGATAGTCAGATGGATACACTAAGCTGCAAAAAAGTTCTGTCATTTTAAAGAAACATGGTGTGCCACAAGTGGTGCCCTCTACTAGTGACGTTAAAATTAGAAACAAATTTGAATTTCCCGCTCGCCAAAACCCGCTATTTACAAATTTTATGTAAATATTTGGATTTCTTAAGAAGTTATTTACAAATATCCAAAATAAAATTTTAACTTTGACACCCTGTATCTTTTTTATTATGCGACTGTGACCTCTTTGCTACTTACTTCATTTAAAAATATTCAAATATATGAGAAAAATTTTCTATAAAAACAGTTATTGAAAGCGATTTACACAAATTATTATCCGTAACCATCTTTTTAGATTTATACATTGTATACTTATCTCATTCTTGGCTAAGTGGTGTCCTAAATTACATATTAAAAACTTGATTAATAATAATTAAACAACTCAGGAATTTAAACGGTGGAAAAACTAGGTTAGAAGTATGGAAAGTATTCAAGTAATTAGATATTGCGTACTCAACAGTTTGAGAATACACTTACATAAAAATTACCATAAAAGCAATGCCACACTATCTGATGTGTAGGTTAGCGGGTGGCTAGGTACGTACCTACCGGCATATGGCAATGAAGTGAATGCGTAGAGAATTAGCTATTTTCCAAGGAATAATTATTGTTTTCTTATACAGAAGCCGAAGTTGGTGTAAGGAACGTGCTAAAAATGAAAAAATCTCACGCAGACATGCATTATTTATTTTGTAAGCAGACAAATGTTTTATCCATGACATAAATTAATTATGGAACGTTTTGTTAATGGAGTTTACATTTTCTGCACCATCATCTATTTCAGTGAATCATTTCATGACTACTTTACACAATGGGTACACGAGTTACCAGTAGCACAGAACAAATTCGATAAAATCTTTGTTAAAAGAAATTATTTAGGAAATTACTGAATTTCAAAGAAGTGGCAAGGTATAGCAACAAAGAAGGTCGGAAGACATGCATCATATTGGGTCTTGTACATTGAGGTATAGGATATTGCCTCAATGGTCTTGTAAGAACTTACAATTTGATAAAAAAACGGCTATAATAGTTATTAAATATATACCGGGTGGTCCACTTATAAGATACAGGGTGTCAAAATTTTTATCAAAAGTTCAAAATTGATTAATATTTTTAAAACTACTTTAGATATTTAAATGAAATTTGGAACCTTTGAATAGGTAATCTAAATACATATTTTTACGTAAAAAAAATATTATTTTCCTTCCACCAGTGGCGTGCGTACGGACAAATCTTCGGGAAATTTTAATGAAAAAAAATGGTACGCCAATATTTTCTTTAGAAACAAAAACTATTTCTAGAATCCTTGTTCAATTTACAACAGAAAAAGGCTTCTTACTTTTTTTCGTTTGACACACCGTTAAATTTCATTTAAATGTCTATAGTAGTTTTAAAAATATTAATAAATTTTGTACTTTTGATAAAACTTTTGGCACCCTGTATCTTTGTAACGAAGCATTTTTCGAATATAGTTTATAATACAAACCGATATTATTTTGTGGTTTTCTGTCTGCCCCTAAAGTTTCCGCTTTCGAAAGTGGACCACCCGGTATTTTTTACAAACGTCAGTAAAAGTATAATTTTTGACGCAAGCTGTGTGTAAAATGTAATTTTTAGACGCAAGTGTGTAAAATGTAATTTTTAGAAACTGATGTTAATTTACTTCTAGCACTGGTGAAACTACAATTAGTAGTTATAGTAATTATTTCTGTGAAACTTGTACCAGGAGATATTATCCGAAGTTTTGGACAAAATTTGGCATGCAATGCCCTTCTTTTTTATAACGAGTTTTCTATACAGTATGCGCCAAAAGTATGGAATAAATTCAATAAAAACGAAACAATTATTTTTTGGGAAAAATCCTCGAACAGGTCGATTTTTAATTTAAAAAATACATATTTTAGCGTAAAATGCGATTTTCAAATGTCATTCGTTTTCGAGTAATGACGTCATCGATTTGTTTTTAAATGTCAACACCATATTTTTTCCTTGATTCTGAAAGATCGTTTAATTCTCTATCAGACAGTACTAAAATTTTGCCCTCTTACATAGGTAAGTTTTCGAGTAAATGAGGATATGAATGAAGTTTAGTTTTTCGAATTCCATAGTTCTTTTATGGATCACGTAGGTGAAAATCTTTGCAAAGTGTCATTGTCACACCGACTTTCTAATAAGTATTGTAAGCGACATAGAAATTATTATTCAATTTGAAGTATTATGGCACATTTAACTTTTACTCAAAGAATTGAAATTTTAATTCTTATCGGATGCGGGAATATGTCTAGAACTCAACAGGAAGTTTACGATTTATTTAATGAAAAATATCCAGATCGCCCTATCAGCCAATCAACAGTCAGTAAGGTAGAGTCTAAATTTAGAGAAACTGGCAATGTTGTAAATATTCCAAAACCTGGACGTCCAAGCATTAATGAAAATCAGAAACAGAACATTTTGATAAGTATGGTGGATAATCTTCATAATTCTTCACGATTGGTTACATTAAACAATGACACTAGTCAGAGCACAGTGCTACGTATCTTGAGGAAGGAAAAATATCATCCCTACAAAATTCAACTTGTGCAGGAACTCAATGAAGATGATCCCGATCGCCGCTTACACTTTTGCGAAATTCTAATGGATTTATACCAAGGAAATAGAAATTTACACCGGCAAATACTTTTTTCAGATGAGGCCACATTTTGTCTGAATGGTACAGTAAACCGTCAAACTTGCAGATATTGGAGTCGGGAAAATCCTCATTGGATGGCAGAGGCACATACCCAACACCCTCAGAAATTAAATGTGTGGGCTGGAATAGTTGACGACAGAATAGTAGGGCCTTTCTTCTTTGAAGGAACCCTTACAGGACAAAGATATTTAGAGTTTCTAGAAAATGACCTTGTTCCAGACCTTGCAGTAATGTTTCCTAACGATAATGACCCTGACATTCCTGACGATACCATATGGTTTTATGAGACGGTGCACCTCCGCACTATGCGCGCCCTGTACGAGATTTTTTGGACAACTGTTTTCCTGGGAGGTGGATCGGCAGACGCGGACCGATAGAATGGCCTGCAAGATCGCCAGATGACTATTTCTTATGGGGATACTTGAAGTCAAAAGTGTACATTAATAAACCACGTAATTTAGAAGAACTTCAAAATCGCCAGAAATCATTCATAATGTGCAAGAAGAATTTCTTCACAGACTTGCCAAGCTTATTGTCAAGAAGTTGGTGGATGGCAATTCGAACATTTAATTTAAGTATAAAATTTAATCAATTGTATTTTATTTTACATACCTCAGAATTGTTACTTTTTTATGGATAAAATTTACGTTTTCTAACATTCAATCGTCATTTACTCGAAAATTTTCCTATGTAAGAGGGCAAAATTTTAGTACTGTCTGATAGAGAATTTCAGAATCAAGGAAAAAAAATATGGTGTTGCCATTTAAAAAAAAATCGTTGACGTCATTACTCGAAAACAAATGACATTTGAAAATCGCATTATACGCTAAAATATGTATTTTTTTAATTAAAAATCGACCTGTTCGAGGATTTTTTCCAAAAAATAATTGTTTTTATTGAATTTATTCCATACTTTTGGCGCATACTGTATAACCCTTCTCTACTGTACTGGACTTCCATCCAGCGTGTCTCTTAATTGTAATAAGATTCGCACCAGAATCTGCCAACAAACTAGTCGAGGATCATCGGAAGCAATGTCCAGTTTTACAAAATGTGTTGATTCCAACTAGTCGTGGCACAATCATTTTTAATGTATTTTATGAAAATTCTTGTAGGTATGGTTAGTGTTCGCTACATTTTATAATAGTTCAAAGATAATGTACCTGTTCATTGCACATTAGTTCTTGTGTCTGGTATAATATGCACAACTAGTGAAGTTTCCATATCTTCGATATTATTTGAATGTCAAGTTGCATAGTTCTTCTCGACGACAGGCTCTCAATACACCGAAAATTACAGTAACCTTCTGCATGAGATGTTCCATCCTACGCTTCTGCGAGATATTTGTCGATTTATTCAATACTTTTGACTTTTAATTTTGGAAGTGTTTAAGTTTGTTTTTAATACATTTTTTTACAAAATGTGGTCAATTGTCCTTTGAAGAACAATAATAATATCTGTATCCCTCATTCTAGTCACAAGCTAATCATTAGCTCACATGTCAAAAACTTGTGCGGGAGAGGGAGCGACTTATTATTATTATTATTATTAACCAGGCCGCATTTGCGCTCAGGAACGAGTTACGTAGGCCCTAACCACCATTCAGTGCAGGAACGAGGGAAACCTGGAAAACCTCATTAATTAGGGAGATAGTCAAACGTCGACCGGTATCAATCTCTCACATTGACCCAAGTTAACATTTTTCCACCCTACCATACCCGCAGAGAGGGTGCCAGTCCTCTCTACGAATATAGCTGATATACAGTCTACCGGCTGCTGGGATCTAACTCACACTGACGCTTTAAACCGCGCGACCACTGACCGACCCTGCATCTTCATAGACACCTTGTTTTATTCGAATTTTTCTTTGCTTTTCCATACATAACATGTATGTCAGCCAATTTTTCAAATTCATGTCTCATGAAATTTGAAACATAGTTGGCTTTTAAATGAAAGAAAAGAAACAATTTTGACATCAATCAACACTCATATTATTCAATTACGGGTGTTCTTACATTTCGAGTTCCCCTTAAATATTCGCATATAATTTCGTAGAATTTCATCTTTTTCAAGAAATTTTATAAAGAAATGTGGAAAATACTATATCCTTACTGAAATTCGAGAAAGCTAACCGAGCTCTCCCGGATACGTCTCCTGTTAGACTAGTCACCGTTTCCTGTCAGTCATTCTAGGCAATGATAAAACGAAATTAACGCAACAGCGGGCATTGCAAGGGAATTAACTTAAATGATAATGATAAGAATTGTCTATATAGAGTTCGGCGACCTTCTCGAATAATGTTCATTAGCATATTTTATATTGAGAGCCTGTAATTGCTATTGTGAATGGTGTTTATAATTATCAATTGTCGGGTACCGACCAAATTTATAGAATAAGCAGTAAAACGCGACCCATGAGAAATTAATGAATATTCAACTATAGATACGAAGGATAATCAAAACAGAAAATATGATGTGAAGAAGTTATAATGTGCAGTTGATTGTACACAATCGTTAACTTTTTATATTGCCAATTAACATTTAAAACTATAATACGCGATTTAAAATTAAAAGTGCAATTATCGTTGTTTATTATATTCCATATAAAAACTTTGGTATTGTTTACTCATTGTATCTGTAATATAAGGAACAAAAATACGTGTAAATGAGATAATACTATTTTATTTCTAAGATTATTTGTTTAAAGTTATTGAGTATTTTAATATTTCCGAATCATTTGACCTATTAAACATTATTTTAATAATAATGTTAATAGAACGATATTGCAAAAGTCACCAGCGATTCTTCTAGGATACCCAACATTTTTAATGCTTTAGAGATGACATTAGAGATATGAAAGTTAAAAATAAAAGACTGATCAAAGACAACTCCTAGTATTTAATTGATTGAACGGACTCCAAAGAAATGTTGGTATGTGTTGGTAATATGGTAAATTTATTCTAGTCTTAAAAAAGATATTGCATGACATTTGAATGGATTTAGATCCATACCGTTTCTGAGACACCAACTGGAAAGGTTATTGATATAATGTATTTTAGCAAAAGTTTATAATAAAAATTCTTCGTTGACAACCACTCTACAAAAATGCTCTGATGTCATTTTTTTAAATAAAAAAAATAAATAAATTATGGCGTCCAAAAGAAAATTTGTCCAAAAATTTTGATAATTTTTCTTTAATATCTTTGTTATTTTTGATTTTACAACAAAAAGTTACTGAACTAAATATGTTTTTAAAAAAATTTTGTATGACCAATAGTTTACCTGATAAATGCTAAAAACAATTTAACCCCCTTTTCCAAGATGGCGACCGAAGTTGGAGGGTTGTGACCCCACAAACTTCAAGTTAAGCTTTTTTTGACCCCCCACTCACGTCTAAACAATAAAATTGCGTCCTCTAAAAAATGCAACCCCAAATGTAACTTTTCAATGGACTATATAGGCAAATGAAATATGGATCAACAAAGAATATAATTTGGTACTGGAAAGTGCAAAAATACATATTATGGCGTTGCATAAAAATTTAAATAGTTTTGGCGGTTTGATATTATCAATATTTGGTACTTAATTTTTCAACACCTTGTATGAAATTATGCCACTTGTAAGACATTGTTAGAGAGCTTAAAGGTTCAACTATTTCCTGCATAAAAAATATTATTTTAACTTCTAGCATTCGCCATAGGAAATTTCAAACAAAGCGATAAAAAACTATTATTATAGAAATGCCTATTGAAAGTCTCCAAAGATTGAATAAAAATCATTGCATTTAAAATAACGAAGTTGGCGGCATCTTCCAGTATAACTGAAAATATAGCTCCTTGAAAATATTTTCAATGAAAAGGTTATATTTAATTATACAGTGAGTCAAATTTTCAGGAAAAAATAATCACTATAGTCTGTTTAGAAATGAAAGAGAGGAATAAAAGCTTATTATGTATGCAAATCGTAAATAAATGTAGTACTGGTGCTTATATTCAATATTTTTATATTATGTATTATCGGTATAGATGAGGTGTACTTTTAAAAAAACTTTGTGTGATCGAACCATACTAAATTGTAGCAGGTACCTAAAATTTAATCCCCGACAATCCGTCTTTGTTTATGCCACTTCAATTTCTCGGTCCATTTCTCTTATAAGTAAACAATATAAAAACTGCATTTCAAAACATCAGACAACTTTAAGCATCATAACCGGGTTAAGACGGTATTTAGTAATTCAAATAAAATTATTCAATATTATTATGAAAATATTTATTTAAATTTAATGAATAAACTTTTATTCCATACAAAAATATATGTATTTTGAAAATTTAAATTATGGTGAGTAAATGTAGTATTGTATAAATGTACAATAAAGAAAATAAAAAAGTAGGTATATTAAAATTCATCCTCTGAATATTCTGATGAATTATCTTCGTCTCCTAGATTGATAACGATAGGTTCCACAGTAATGTCAATGAAATTATCGAGTTCCCACATTTTCTCCTCTTCTTTTTGTACATGATGTATACATCATTGCCAGTTATCTGCAGTTACTCGTTCCAAGGAATTTTGTACCAAAATGTTCAAGTCACTTAATTTAAACGTCGTATTATTTCGCGCTACATCTTCTTTTACCTGCGCCCAGACTAATTCGATTGGGTTAAGTTCACAGTGATAAGGTGGTAACCGTAGTACCGTTATTTGGCGATTTGTTGCCATTTCATCGATAACATATTTTTTCTGATCTTTATTCAGATTGACAAGTGTCAAAAGTTCCTTTTTCACCATATTTATTTCAAAAGAAATGTTTTTTCCGGATAACCATTGAATTATATCGGCTTTCCTCCAAGCAGTCGTAGGCGTCCGCTCGGTCTTCCGTGAATGGTAACTGGCATTATCCATGACAATTACAGACCCCGCAGGAATTAGATCCAACATCTGTGTAAAATACTCTTCGAAAACATCTGCGTTCATGTCTTCGTGATAGTCATCTGTATTTTTAGATTCAAATAAAAGTAAACCGTCATCTACAAAACCACTGGCACTACCTATATGTTCACTATTAATCTTCGCCCTTTACCTGAAGGTGCCTTGAATCCTATTAAAAGTCCATTCAAAAATGTTTGTCGAAAACTTTTTACATTATATACTTTTGTTACAGTATATCCCTCGTTGACCCAAGTTTCGTCTAAATAATAAATATTCCTCCCTTCGTCACGAAATTTTCTAATTGATCTTAAATAGGATCTTCGCCAACAAATAATTTCATCTTTATCGATAAGAACTGACTTCCTGTTCTGCTTTTCCCAGCAAAAATACAACTCTCGTAAGGCGGCCCATAATTTGCTTCTACTGATTTTTGGCAAATCGTTGCCCTCTGAAAGTTCACTTAAAATTTTGTTTAGCGTTGGTATTTCTTTTTTAAAATAAAATGAGTGTACTTTTCTGCGAATGACATTTTTGAAGAAATCATCTATAACGACTTTTGACCTCCCTGTAGATGATTTTGGGGGATTTACAGTATCTTGTTCATTTTTTGTTTCCTTTAAAAATCTGTAGATAGTCGATTTTCCAATCCATTTCATTTTGGAACACTTTTCCACGATGTCGTCTACACTATTGGTAGGATTTTGGTGTTTCAATGCATTAAATACATTTAATATAATAATCTTCTCATTCTGAGACAGCGCACATCTTTTCACGCGTTTAGCAGGTACGTAATCTGATAAGCTCGACATTTTACCCAAACAATATTATATCCACTGGCACAATAGTCACTAAACACAAATCGAATTTTACTCTACTGCACTAGCACGTCTCCGTATATTCAATTTTCAAAAACGAAAACAACTTCTAACAGTCCATCGTAGTGAATGAGCCTGTATAACTATCTTATATTTAAATTAGGTATGCTTTTGAATTAAATTTAAAACAACTTTCGGAAATACAAGTGGAAAGGTATAGTGAAAGAGTTGCCTATATTTGAAGTGAGTTAAAGATCAGGGAAATGTATCACTTACATATTTTCTTGTTCACAAGGATGTACCCATATATTTGGTTAATATAAACAGTGTAACACTTACTGCTACTGATTAATTTTGCAGTAACCCAAGCTCTACTAACCCAAATAATGATGTTCGATTTTGACAAGACTTTCCTGCAGTTTTACTTGAATGAGAACTCGTTATTTTAACCGTATTATAATATTAACATTGTAGAATCAAACAAAACTATCAATTATAAAATTGTAGTGTACTTAAAATAATGTCACTGTTATCTCAATGATTTATGCAAATGCAGTAAAATATACATATGGTGCTGTGTTTCCTAAACCTAATATTGTACAACATGGATGTAGAAACTGCAGCTGCTGCTTGTCTTCTTATACGTAGGTAAGCATAGGATGCTAAGCACCCCAAAATACATAATATCTTCAAATTGAAATCATTGTAAGTCTGTAAATTAGCAAACAAACTGGTAGACCGTAAGAAAGTAATGTCTAAAATATTTTTATTCTTTTATCGGAATACTGTACTGACGACCTTTCTAATTATTGTGGAAATTTGAACCTTATATGTTAGTTGCGCCTAAATAGGTAGTAATATTTATTTGTTACTAAAGAAAAAGTAAATAAATAAAAGAGCGCCAAGAAGATGGTGGATGGTGTCACTTTACAGAATCAGATATACGTAAGTTTGAAGATTGAAACATTAACAAATATTTGATAAATGTGCAGTTCTAATTTTTAAATACAATGATACCAACTTTTTAGCTAATTTGTTAATACTAATTTCATATGTGTGTATCTAGGACAAATGCTCGAGATCTCAAATATTTGGCCATTTACCGACAATCGTCGGGAAATTTTCTATGTTGTATGACTTGAAACATTAGGCTCCTAAATAAACGCAACTACAATGCATCTTACAAAAACTTAATTCACTGCAGCACAACTTTTATGTATTATTACCTTAAGACAAAAAACATTTATGCAATGATGGACAATTAAACATGCATAATTGAGTACAACACTGAGGACGACTGCAAGGTATTGTTGCGTGTAAAATTAACAAAAAAATGCAACAAAGAATCAAATTCAAATAATTTTAATATTAGATGCAACGAATGGGTAAAGGCTTTTTCATCTCTAACTAAAACTCAATTGGTGGTCCAACTATACCAAATTTGCAAAAATGCTGTTTCGGAAAAGTACGCTTGTGTTCAGTGATTTTAATAAAGTTCGCGAAGACTCTACGAGACATCAAAATAAAGAAAATTGACAGAAATACTATAATAATAATAATATATCCGCTGAAAATACGATCAGTCTTAGATATTGTCAATCATTGGTTTTATTAGCTTTGCTATCGATTTTAGAAATTTGAAAATTTACATTATGAGGTTTGTCAATTTAGCGAATTTAAACATAATATTTTTACGACAGTGTCACTTCTTTTTATATTTTGTTATTTTAAATGTAACACCTTGTATATTATTGCATATTTATTTTACATTACTTATTTTACTTTGAAATCTTACAGTATACTCTTTAAATAAAATTATCTGTTTCAGAGATATTTGACAATTAAAAAAAATTGCAACTGCGCTCCAAAACTATTGAAGAATTCCGCATGCAATTTGGTAAACCTGAAAAACTAAAGGTGTACTGCTTTGTGCAATTAAAAAATCGTACACGGCATGCATAACGTCATATTTTTCCTATTATATTTTGGAAAATTGAAAACAACATAACTTTTAATTTAAATGGAGCACAAATATTTTTCAAAAGATTTCGTAAAATTTTTTTCAGCTAATATAAATATGGTGAGAATAGTGTATTGTGGTGGTTTGTGAGATATTTTTGATTTCAGTTTGGTTGGAAAAAAATGGCGCTTTGTATTTTTCACGAAATTATTTTTATTGAATAAAATAGTACATGTATAGTTCTTCAAGCTTACAAAGTGTAAAAGGAATTCCCTAATAAAATAAATCCTGTAAAATTTCTTCTAGGAGTTAAATACGTCTAAAACTAGGTATACAGTAGTAGTATGGACCATTATTCGTTTTTCAAACATTTTATTTTATTAGGAATAAACCGACAAAGGAAGCTTCCTTGGTTTGGATTTCTTGACACTTTCGATTAATCCGCAGCTGCAGCTTTTCCAGACTATTTACAGAAGTACCATACACTAATGTCTTCAAAGATCCCCAAACAAAGAAATCTAGAGGGTTCAGATCAGGCGATCTTGGAGGCCATAAAACAGGTCCGGCCCTTCGTACCCATCTATGTGGAAAAGTTTGGTGTAAATGCTCTCTAACGGTCATGGAAAAATTAGCTGGAGCACCATCATGCTGGAACCACATTTGTTGCCTCTGATTCAAAGGAATGTCTTCCAAAAACTCATACAATGTGTTCTGCAGAAAGTTGAGATAAGCAGCGCCTGTTAATCGGTTTGGTAAAACAACAGGACCTAGAAACCTGTCACCTACAATACCCATCCAAATGTTTTATGAAAAACGTGCCTGATGTCCGGATTCTATTAGAGCATGAGTATTTTCGTTATCATTCTATATATCCACAACCGTTACTTTGCGGACCCATGTTTATTGAGATTTTTCTGCTTATTTTGGTTCATACTATTACATCCTTAAATATTTTACATTCATTTTAACAGCCTGTATACTATATGTTCAACTTAGTTAAGTAAAAATACAAATTTGCAATAATTTTCTAGTTTTGGTACGATGTGTTACAGTTGCGTGTATTTAGGAGCCTAATGGTAAGAACCACATAACTGGCGTTGCATCGTATTAGACTTTGAAATAGTGCGTTGTAAAAGGGTTGTATCCATAGAAATCATAAAATATATAGAATGCTAGAAGCTTTTACATTAGGCACTGAACAGTAGTCAGACTATATGTAGCAGCTTGGAAAGCAGCCATCTAATGAAAATTTTATGTAAGCTGTTGGTTATACTGCATTTTAATCCCAGCGCATAATTAAATTCAAAACGGAATGTTTGTAATTGGACCATAGAAATAATATGTTTTTAAGAATTGGACGTGAAATTTTCATATTTTGAAATTCCCGCCCATTGGTGTGAATCTACTCCGTCAGTGCAACCAACTCATAAAAGCTAAGTTACTGCAATATTACCAGACGTAACGTCCCAATGAAAAGTTGGGACGTTACTTGCGTTGTACAATATTAGTTTTAGGAAATACGCTACCGGATGTCACATTTTAAAATCTTACAAACTATTCGCTGCATAAGAAAATGTTTGAAATCAAAATTTTAGCCCGATATATAGCCAAAGCAGTGAGTAATATCATATTAATATAACCTGGATAAAACCGTAACTATACATAGTAGTAATGGTTGAGAAAGATCAACATATTTCATGGAATTTTAATAGTGGTTTTCCTCCTTGTAAAAATCTCATTGTAAAGATAATATAAAATATGTAAATGGGCGCTGGTGTAATACTAAACCAGAACACAAGGAACAAACATGAGTTACAGAACTCGAAAGACATCAACATCTGCCAGTCAGTACCACCAAATTCCACAAAACATACGTTCTGTGAGCCATAAAAAAAGTAGACGGTTGGCCACAATCTACATAAAAATGCATTTGTATAAGCTGTGTACCAACGGTTTAAAGATTATATAAGTTTAAAAGAAGTTAACAATTTCCAGCACACGATTCTATAAAAATTGCTGGCAAATGGCAAATTAACTTGCTGTAAGGCTAAAAGCATTATAGTTTATGTCATTAGACACCTGTTACGAGTACCTACATGAAGGAAAAATGATGAACACGTTTTAGTAAGTGCCACGAGCTAACGTATCACGCAAATATAATCACTTGAAAAGTGATTACATTGCATTAGTTTTGACAACTTATGTTACGTAAATTTTAATAGTTTTCATGAATTTTACTAAAAACCGAATATTATCAATTAATACTAAGAAAAACAGCTCACTGAACAAGTTATTGATTATAATAAAAAATAACATGCACTTGGCAACACAGTGCCTTTACGTCTAGAGTTGATAAAATAAAAACGTCATTTCAGTTGGCATTTGCTTTCAGGAAAAAAGTTGGGAAAATACAATAAAAATGATATAGATCTCTGGTGCATTAAAAACAGATTACTCTTGAATGTAGAGAAGTGTAATGTTATGACTTTTACACGTAAAATAAACATTAGATATGATTACGAAATTCAGAATTCTTCATTGCAAAGAACAGAATATTTAAAAGACCTTGCCGTTATATTTGATTCTAGACTGTCTTTTATTAAACATATTGAAGTAGTTACGTCTTCAGCTTACAAAACTTTAGGGATTATTATTCGCTCTTCCAAGAGATTCAAAAATATGTGTTCGATTAATAAAATAAGAAACCGATTTTTAAAATGATTTTCTTTTGTTTTGTAATTCAGATGTGTCTGTATTTTATGATAAATTTTAAACAGTGTATAATCGTTGATAGTGGTTTTTTCTTTTTTTTTTTTTTTGTAGTGCATTGGTTGTGTATCTCCTGTTTTGTATTTAGTCTTATTATTTTGATGACTTGTGTTTTATTGTATTTATGTTTTCTTTTTTATTATATACAAAAACTAATGTACGACGCATGTTTATATTTTTTTGGTTGTATCCTGTAAATGGGCAGTAGCCTGTTGGATATGTATTTAAATTAAATAAATAAATAAAATAAAACAAAAAATGAGATTAAACTAAATAATATACAGGATGAACAGAATACAGAATTAAAGGATATAGCAAAGTTTTTAGAAAAAAATATTAAGCAATAGTATAGAGAATAATAAATATTATTGGATTATACAAGGTGATTTACAACTTATTTAACAAATATGAGAATAGATGCGTCATAAAAAATTAAGCAAATATCGTAAAAAAAATTATAAAATCGTTATAGCAAAGAGTGTTTACCGTCTGGTAGTCAGAGTTTTGCCCACATTCGTCATGCAGCTAGTGATGGTTACTATAAATTCTATCATTTTTGTTTAAGTACACACCCAAATATCAAAGTACAGAAAAACGAAACGCACTAGCCACAATACTACTATAACTAATAATATTTTCAGGTTAACAGTAGCATGTGATAGATTGCAATGTTGTCGTACGTTACTTTCGTAACACAATTCATTTTATTGCAGTTTTATTTTAATTTTTGAAATGTATTTGCAGAAAAACTATTTGTTTTAGAAATTTTTTTTCATAAGAGTTTTTTGTTGTTTTTGGTCAAATATACAAGTCCCTTTAGTATCGGTACTTACATTATGGACACCCTGTATACAAGAATACTTAATATATCGTATATCAATATTCTAATCGCTCTGTGACAAATTAGTAGCATTAACGAGTTTATTAATTATGTGGTTCTTATTATTACAATCATTCATAATTAGCATAACTTGTATTGCCGGTTATTACCTTAAATACTTAGACTAGTTAGTTTTATCAAGAATCATCTGTATGTTCAGATATATTGCAGAAACATCAATTAATATCGAGTTTACATTTTTACGTTTTAATACATTTATAATACCAAAATGTAGTATCTAAGTAAACGAAATATAAATGCTGAGGCATATTTGTTAGTTTCTGTATTGTATACAAAATTTTATTATTTATTTATAGTATCAGAATATTTGAAAAAAAAATACTATAAAAATATAAACTTTCTCTGATTTTTATGCTAATTATTAAATAAATTAAGTCAGGAATGTTCTATTGAAAGTTACAATCTTTAGATTAAAATTTCTTTAATACGTAGGTACCTATATATAAAATACTAACAAATATGCATCATAATTGAGATTATTTTATTAATTGTTTGCTAATCCATTCATCTCTATCTAAAAAGATGCTCTCCTCCCACATTTTTATCACATACTTTTATGATTACTTATTTTATTGATATAATATCTCTACCTAATCGAAAGAATGTGAATGCCAATACTGAACAAAAACAACAAAAAAATCTTATGAAGAAAATTTCTAAAGCGAATAGTTTTTTCACAAATTTGTTTAAAAAATAACATTACAACTACAATAAAATGCAAAACTGTGTTACGAAATTGCAAACTAAAGAAGGTACAATAAAAACTAAACAAAATTTATTTTAACGTAATTTGTTTTTTGAATTAATATTAATGAATAAACAATAGATGTTTTTCTAAAAAAAATTAAAACTGTAACGTATACTGTAACATTTAACAATATTGCAATGCGTTACTAGTTATTTTTAACCTCAAACTAGTTTAAAATAGTTGTGGTTGATATTTGTGTGTTACAAAAATGGAATATGTTAGTAATTATGGTCTGCATGACATGTTAACTACCGCGAAGCTGGAAAAATATCTTTAATATTTTGAACATTTATTATAATATTTCCAACTTTACAATGTGTTGTGAGGAAAACCCTAAGAAAACCATTCATGGTAAGTATGTGTAGGGTACTTATGATTATTATGTAGAAACAATTGAGAGTAATCGTGCAACGTTGTCATATATTCAGAACCTATTTACTGTCATAATTCTATTACCGCTGCTAACAAAAAAAAGTCAATTATGTTTGGTACAAAAACGAATGATTTACAGCAAAATAATGACACTCATATTTCTTACACCTTCTATATAAAGTACAACCGTTCAATTAAACTCGGTATTATTTTAACATCTTTGTCTATGGAAGTATTAAGATACAAACATTTTTAGAGCTGGTCTTAAAAGTAAGACAATTATTAATTTATTAGTTATAATTAATCCAGATTTTCTAGGATTTTCATTGTAAATTCTTTACTATAATTAAGTAGGTATATAAAAATTCTTACAATTATTAGAATTCTCCATGATGCCACTCTGATATCTTTCATAAAAGGACGCAAAAAATGTACTCTTTGATGGTGGCATCAATATTACTGAAAACACAACCGTCCAGTTAAAATTTTAAACAACAAATTAAAACTAATCATATCGTATTAAAACCGATGCGGGTATACCCATTACGTCATCTGTTTGTTAAAACAATTAACTCATTAGAAAGCGGATGCTACTTCCTAATTAATACATCAATATTTGTGTCACATGTGGGTAAGCGCAAAATGGAGGGCAAATATTCTTTGGATATCACTTTTTTTAATACGCTGTCAAAACAGTGGTATATCTGAGAGCTGGTGAAAACACGTATACAGGGTGGTTCTTATCATACACGCATACATTTAATATTCAGGGTGTCACCTAACGAATGTTACATACTTCAAGGGCATAATATAAGATCCAAATGGTGTCGAATTAACCAAACTTGGAGAAAAAAGGTAAATGTCGCAAAAAAAGTTATATGGTGTTAAAGTTTATTTTTTTATTTCTTGTTTTCTCCTTCATTCAGAACCCCAGTTAACCGATTTAAGCAAAATTGCTATTGCTTAGTTTCTCTTCATAAAGTATGCAGTGATCCTATTAGATTAAATCATACAGGGCGTTAATTTTACTACAACCCTTTGTGAATATTCTTCTGTAACTTATTTATGCGTTTAAATTTTTGCACGCAGCTATCAGAAATAAGTAGATAATTTTATTCTACACAAAAATGTTTGTTAACACATACCCCATATTTTTTCTACTGATTTATACTAAATGTTCTACGTCTTCCCCATTCTCTTCGACCTTTTTCTTTAAACAATTTATGAAACTATTGACAATAGGAAATGAATAATACATTCGTCTAACTTGTCGTAAGGCGCCTTGTATTTTATCCCAAAGTTCTTCTCCCGTATCAGATGTTACAGAATTGTAAACAATTCCTCTCAAATGAACCCAAAAGTAAAACTCTAACGGATTAGAATCTGGACAGCGAGAATGGCAAGAAAAGTCACTACCTCGACCAATCCAACGCCAATGGTTTGAAAATGCTTGATTTAAATGATCTCTCACCAAATGGCTGTAATGAGCAGGGGCACCATCGTGCATGAACCACATTAAAGCGACTCATCGTACTACAGGTTGTATAACACCAAGTTGATTGGACCGTCGTATAACAAATCGTTTTGCAGTTATTATCGTCTTCGCGATGGCATCAAGTTTGCCAAAAGAAGCAGTAGCTGCAATTGTGGTAGTATTGTTAAACGAAGATGAAGAACCACCCAAAAAAAGAAAGAAGAAGAATAAGAAAACGATGTGAAAATTGGTTGCAACAACGGCAACTGTACTCCCATATGAAATTATTACGTGAACTAAGTGCCAATGAACCAGCAGATTTCAAGAATTACTTGCGAATGGATGAAGATTCTTATAACATATTGTTAGAATTGCTGCGCCCTAAAATCATCAAACAAAAGTATAGAGACGCGATTAGCCCTGAAGAAAGATTAATTGTTACACTAAGATATTTGGCAATTGGAAATTCCTATGAAGACCTTAACTTTCGTACGGCGATATCACCTCAATCCATTGGTCAAATAATGCCAGAAACATGCTGGGCAATTTACGAATGTTTAAAAAAGGAATATTTAAAGTGTATGATTACAATATATTTCAATAAATTCTGACCAAAACTTCTCATTATTTTCCATCTTTATAAATTTTGTATATTTGCAATGAGCGATATGGTTTCGACAAGTAGCGCTTGCACACAAACTATCCAATCTGATCGTATATACTACCGCGTTGTACTACAGATTTTCTGCATGCGGTACTGCCGTACGATACGACCGCGTCGTACTGCAGGTTGTACTACAACGCCACTAACTATTCAACCGTTGTTTCAACGGTCGAATCAACTTTGTGTTGTACAACCTGTAGTACAACAAATCGTATAATGTGTGGCCCGTTTAATACTTTATACTTAATTTCACTTTTATTATTGTTTTATATTCAAGACATAACTATACCTATAGATAAAAAGATAATTATAGAACTGCTAAACCAATTAATAGCGTTGTTCCTTTTTTTCAAGCTTTCGTTAAGTGTGTACTCAATTACCGAAACTGAATGTGGTTTTTAAGCAATTTTTTATATTAATCACAATCACTTCTCAAAATAGGATTAGCTTATCAACTAACACTTCCTGTTGTGAAGTGAATGAATGCATGGAATTTAGAAATTTCTGCATAATCTCCATAATAAAAATGAATTAACAACTTTTATATTAAATAATATTTCAGATGAGGCCACAAAAAACTAATCCTATACTATGTTATTACAATCCTTTTATTTATTGTATTCTTTAAGAATTAATATCATCATTTCAAGGTGGTTCCACCTAAGTCGCATAGTTTTACATTCATAGTGTTTTTAATATTGAATCTGTTAGAATAGCCAAGCAGCTGCGCTGATCTGATACACCTAAGATATTTGGAATACTTTATAGACAGACTATAGACAGAATCTAGGAAATAATAATATATAATAATAATATCTCCACCCCTCATTCTAATCACGAAGAATAGCCCAGAAGTCGAAGACTTGTGCGGGAGAGGGGGGCGGCATATTATTATTAAGCAGGCCGCATTTGCAAATGTAAAGACAAAATTCTAAGCAATTGAAGTTGTGTTTCTATAGTGCTATTTTCATAAACAACAATGTGAAATTATGTTGCTTTTTGTTAAAAGTTGTAGTCTTGTATTTTAATGGTTAAAAAATATGTCAAAATAAATAGAACCTATGCAAAAATCTCAATCGTTTCACAAATATATTTAAATTCATTCGTAAGATGCATTGCGAATTTTCAAAATATTAATGGTAGGAACTGTTTTTTTCATGTTCATATATTGGGTGGTGCAAATTCCACCGACAACAATCAAATAATTTAGTTAATAACTTCATAACGCGGCAGTTTTTTCCAGTTACCACCTCTTTTTAGCGGTAAAACAGCGGAATTTTCAATTGCATTTATTTAAACAATTTATTCTCGGGAAACAAATCTTTTTTGTGTAATGCTTTTTGTCAAAAATAAATTGATTTATTCGGTAAGAAAATATCATTTTTTGCCAAGTGTTTGCTTAAATGAGACAATAGGTCCATCTTATGAAAACTTGATTTTAAAAAATGGCTTTCAAATAAATATATTTTTTTCATTTCCCTAAACAATTTGTTCAAATCTGTATCAAACATAATGTAAAATAAAAAAATTATTTTTGATTGAAATCAGTAATCATTTCGAATCAAATAATGCGTTTATTTAATTCAAAAATGCATATTTTTAATTGAGGGATATGAAAAATAAAAATATGTAGTTAATCTCTTAATTATTTTTGTAAAGTTTTTAAATGTAAGTTTTATTGGTTTATATAATATTCCGAAAAACGGTAAATTAAAAAAACTAAATTTTCTAATATAGTCGCATCATCGAAACAAGTATTTGTTTGAAAAAAAAAATCAAATTGTTTCCTATAAACAAAAAACAATTGTCAAACAAATAATTTAATTACATGAAACAAAACTTTTTTACGAGCACCAATTTTTTTTTCGGTGTAGTAAACTTGGGCAACCAATGTGATCATTGACAACTGATTAACTCTAACTAAGCCTTTCTAAAATAAATACAAACGCACTCTATTCATACAATTCAAGTACTACATTACAAAATATATCCAATGGTGTAAAAGTACTTAAAATTGATAGATTAAGTCAGAAACTTATATCGCAATATCTATTTTATTGCTGTAAACACACTACATTTCTAATAAGTAAATTACTAGAACTGAAGGTGATTTGGTCAGTATTCTGTTAATTTTATTTAACTGTATATATTATCAAGTCCATATAGCATCTGCCATTATAAATAAAGGACATATATGAAATAGTCTAATGGACCATTCTTGAATCATTGAAGACTGAGGAATATTTGCCACAGTGTTTTCTCTTATTTGCTTAGAAGATTAAACTATTATCATGCAGACTGAATGCAACACATCTCATATATGACAGCATCTTGCTATAATGTACGCTCATCTTATAGCAAGAATAGACACACGTTATTAATATTTAAATCTTCGCATCTTATGCGGTCAGAAGCAAGTGTCGCAATGAGACTAACGATAAAGCAGACATTTTTTACACAAACACCATTACCAATGCATTGTCCTACTGACACATATTATTTTTTCAGTTAACATTTTACGCTTTACACGTGGAAACGCTGAATTTTAACTCGTGGAGCGCATTCAAATTCCTCGAGTGATGCAAATAGGACGTGAGGACACGAAAATTGTTTGACATGTGATATGTAAATGTGCCTACTACCTATAAGATTCACATACGTGCACAACATTCAGCTTTTGCAGGAGGGTATCGGAAATGAAACAGCAGAAAATTTCAAGTTTTTCATACATTAGTTGACATAAGTTCCAACATTTTAAGGCATTAAAGAGTTCTTTCTTTAGAAATGTTTGGAATTTGTGACACTGAAAAAACTACATTGTATGGTACCACGCGATAGGGAACCAAAAAATAATGAAAAAAGTTATATACACTAATGTCCGATCGCCTTTTGTTTTCAAGATACAGCGTTTCAAACTTTTTTGTAAAATTTAGATTTTTTAAATTTTTTCCTGATTGTACGAAAATATTTTAATCAAAATTGGTGCACATTGTGACTTTGGTTATTATGTTTCACAATATTCGGTTCTTTCAGCATCCAGTAGCGGCGTTACAGAAGTTTTCTACCTTTAAATAGAATAAATAACAATTCACCTTGTAAAAAAATAGTTTTCCTAGTTTCTGAAAGGCAATTTAATTTTCTACAAAAATTGCTTTTGAGTTTTAGTCGTACTCCTTACGGATTTTCTGCAAAAAAAAAATCTGTCTGCTTGACTCAAGAAGGTAGTTTGAAGTATACTCGCGGCAAGAATTCAGACGACGTACGTCACACGAACAAATAAATAATTCATTATAATTTTATCAAAATATTTAATAAACTGCAACTGAGAGTAATAAAACTATATACTACACTAAATGTTTGCATTATATATTGCACTAAATTGTAAAAAATTATTGTTTTTAACGTGACCAAATATCGAGAATTACGTTGACAATAAAAAAAGCTGTGACGTAAGACGTCTGAATTCTTGCCGCGACTCTATACTCTGAATAACGCTTGTCACTACTATAGTAGTCTATGAAATTATGTAGCAAATGAAATCTATGACACTTGTCAGACAAATATCATTAAGACGAAGATTAGAAAAGTGTGTTCATCAACAAGGCCACCAATTTGAACACCTTTTAAATACTTTCTAACTTCTAAAATTAAATAAATGTTTTTTGTTATTATTTTTTAAGATCATGTCGACAAAATTCCAAATTTTTCTGCTGAGATACTGAAGAAAAATACATTTTCTAATAAACGCATTATAAAAAAGTTTGTTTCAGCTCGTTAAAAGTATGATAAGATTGTAACAAATCCTAGTACTTTTGTTACAGGGTAATAAATGTTATTTATTCTGTTTAAAGATAGAACTCCTATAATTCCGCCACTGGATGCTGAATGAACTGAATATTGTGACACATAATAGCCACATGCAAGATCACAGTGTGCACCAATTTGGATTCAAATATTTCCGTACAATCGGGAGAAATTAAAAAAAATCTAAATTTTACAAAAATTATTAAACGCTGTATCTTGAAAATAAAAGGCGATCAGACACCGACATTAGTGTAATATAATTTTTTCATTATTATTTGGTCCTCTATCGCGTGGTACTATCCATTGCAGTTTTTTCAATGTCACTGTAGGAAGGAAATTGTTTGGATCTGACACATTATCGTAAATCTCGATTGTCTTTGTTGTTTCCTTTGACTATAATAAATGAAAAATTCCTAAAATTTAAAAATTGAAGGAAATTATATTGAATTTTTCAACTTTTACTATTTTTAAATATACAGGGTGTTTTTAAAACATGACGCCAATATAAAAAATAGGACATGTATTTTCATGCATTTTTAATTAGGGTAAGTCAGGGATAGAAGACAATGAAGAAATACTTTTGACAGCAGTTTAAATGTCATAACGAGAAAAATGTAGTAGTATATTTTTTAGGTTATACTTTGTCTATAAATTACACCAAATATGAGTATACTACAAAAACTGTTCAAAACTTAAAATAATAACAATTGGCCATAAATACCAACAAGTATTTGGTCGCTATAGAAAATGATGTATACTGATAAAAATCGGTGGAAATTTCGATGTTTTGTTATGCTCTTTTTATATAATATTTACAGAAAAATTTTTTGTTTACATTATATATTAAGGAATAATCAACTGAATGCGTTTTTACCTAATAATATTAAGAAATTTCAGAAATAGTGTGGTAATACAATATACTATAATCGAACTATTATACTTTTACTCAATTTACAAGACGCCAATTGCAAAAAAATAATAAACAGAATGTACTTTTTTTATGCAAAATATAGATTTTCTTATAATATTATTTTATTAGATTGTCTGTGTCAAAATAATTTTAAAGACCCAATTGCTTCTAATGTGAAAACCAATAAAATAATATTATAAGAAAATCTGTATTTTGCATAAAAAAGTACATTCTGTGTATTATTTTTTTGCAGTTGGCGTCTTTAAAACAGGTTCTACATTATCTTGAGCAACACGAAAATATTAAGGTACATTTTTTGTAACTGAAATTGAAAAAAATGTAATAAATACAAAAGATAAGGGCAACATGTAGTATATTGCATGAAAGACGAAAAAACAGGCAATTTTTTGTGGCGATAGCCTGCTTTAATAAAAAAAAAATTTATCCGCCTAGAGGGCGCAGCGAACCACATACGATATTTCAAAAATCTATTTATATCAGGTGGAAGGTATCAATTTTGCAATAAAAATTTATTACCAATAAGTTTTCTCTATCTCTTAAAATAAAAAAGTTAGACAGCCTTAAAGTTTGGCCACTTTACAGGTTTTTTGTTATTACTTATAAAGTTGGCTATGGATCACAAATTTGTTTTTACGAGCATAAAGGCCTCCAAAAATGCAACAAAAAACAATTAAAGATTTTTGACGTGTCTCGCATATTAAGCGACATACATGGGAGTGGCCCTCTTATGTGATACAGCATGTATATGTATATCTGTAAATACCAAGGAACATATATGTTTCAAGAATTATGTGGTATTTTTAGCGAAAATATTTAATATATTTTTTAATGCGAATAAAATACCTACATTGCAATACATTTTTAGATGATGGATGAATAATACACTTTTACAGTGAAGGAGGAATAATTCACATTTAGAGTATGGATGGACAAATTCCACTAAAATAATCTTCTTACAATTGTTGTACTGAGAGCAAATGTGAGATAATGTATGTCATTATTGCATAAGAAACATTCATTTAGAATTCAGTCCACTTGAAAAAAATATAAATATTTTTTTGACAATTTTTTCTATGCATTTTCACACCGATATGTATAGGAAACATATTATGTCTCCTGAACTAACGATCAATAATACGAACGCTACAACGTAAAGTGGAATGCGAATTGCATTTTATGCACCTATATATCACGTATTATTGATACAATTGTTAAAACAGTATTGGTAATACCGCGGAATGGTGTAGGCAGAAACTTATCACGATACAACCATTGTGCATGCCTATTTATAGAGAATATAAGGTGAGAACCCAAATCTTGCGAAATAAATAATCTACACGCGGCTATATAAGAAAAAAAAAAGATAAAATCAAGTTAAAAAGTGAGGTAATTGTTAATTACATTACTACTTCAGCCGTGAAATTAAGCTACGAATGAAATTTTAATCCGATACAAAGGATATCATATTTGAATTTCTTAACTCTTTCTCAATACTCTCACAAAGTATATGCTCCTTTCAGAAAAAGGAAAATAAATTTTACGGATTGTTTCTCGTCTAGTTATTTTGTTGTACAGGGTGATCACGCGTAAATGTTACAATCGACTGTAACTTTGTTGTTTTAGGAGATATCGGAAAATTGAAACGTGTATTCGTAGACAAAATTTTACAAGAATTTCAATTTTTTTATCGAAAAAAAAACAATTGAGCATTGTACTAATAAGATATTGATATCAACCTCGATATCAACTTGGTATTTTTTATGAACCATCCTGTATATTATTATATTTTTGGATTATTCACCTTTTTATGATTGCATTGATATAAACATGTAATGGGTTATCTTTTATTGTTCGCAAGATATTGATGATTAATTAATCCCATAATTAAAATTTTATTTTTTTATTATAAAGAATTCAAAATTATATTTGAATTCATTTTATGAAACAATTTAAAGAATAATGTTTATAAAATTTGTTCAAACTCATTTCGTTGTTTTTCTATGATAAACCTATATCGTTTTTCCAAATTATTTAAACAATTATGCATCATTTTTGAGTGTTGGTTTATGTCTCGGCTTATATAATCTATAGCTTCTTCAATTTCTAAAATGTGGTTGGTCTACTTTATAAACACCATTTTTCGAATAGCCTCACCGAAATGTATCCGGTGGTGTCAAGTCTGGACTATTCACCGGTTATCGTATGGTGCGATATTTTCCTAACCGTTCTATAACTGTTATTCAAATATTTCATAATTTCTCTTACATTATGTGGTAGATCTCCAACTTGCTGATATATCACCCCGTCGACCTATTAAACTGGATAACAAAACCATTCATTTCCCCAAAGGATCTAAATAACATCGTTTAAGTTTTCCTGTCGGCAATGAAAATCTAAATATACAGTGAAATTCTTCGAAAAAAGATGCTGGGAAGATTTAAATTTCTCTAAATAAAAAAGTTACAGGCGATTTTCGAGAACGTCACATTTACTTTTTTCCAAAATAAGTCAAAACTTGAAGAGCTAGCTTAAGTTTGCAACAGAACTATTTAATACTGTCCATTTAACCATTTTCCTGTCTCTTATAGTTTCTAAGATACCAATACATGCATCACCAAAATGGACCACTCTGTATATTTGCGAAATATGAACATGAAATTGTTTGCTATTATTTCACAAATAGTTTTCCAATTTAAACACTACTTTTCTCATACCTGATAATGAAGAACTATGCATTTTTTCTTATTGTACAAGGTAAGCAGAATTCACTGTACTGAAATATCCTCGGAAATATCCATTTGGAATTGATAATGCTTTAGTATTTAATTCAATCGTATTACGCTATGACTGCCACACATTACTGCTTATACAATATGGAGGTTCGAAAAACGTTCCCTTTTGTATAAATATTTCCACTACCGTGACAATGTCATTTAGTATATGTATGTTAATTACTAAAAAAATATCACGCTGAACACTATCGATAATCCACTACCTGATAATACATGTAATCAAGCCGGATAAAACAAATATTTATCTTGTTTTTTTTTCATGGAGTAATCACTAAAGTTAACAAGATAACAAAAAGATAACATTTAACGATTTTTTTACTAAGTAAATAAGAAACGTACATCACAACACATAGTAGTTTCTTTTATGTTGCTAAATATCAAAATATCTATATCTAAGAGCCTTTTCACATGGGCCATTGTGCAGCGCTGCTGAGTGGAGCCACTAATTTATGGTTGACGTTTCGGTGGGAGTCGGCGACTGCTAATTCTGTGGCGCGCCCGTGTGAATAAGTCTATATAAAATAATGTTTCGTCAAAACGGACCACTCAACGGCGCTTCCGAGAAGCGCTGCACGATGGCCCGTGTGAAAAGGCTCTAAGGCTTGCTACAGACTATGTGTGTATTCGCGATTCGTGATATGTGAGGAATTCGTGAATAGGCTGTAGGGTCTTGTTCGTTAAAAATCCGTTCATAAAAACCCTACACACTATAGTTCACATTATTTTTTTACTTCAATTTTCTCATAGGGCACACCGAAAAGAAACCGAAAACTTATTGCAAGCGGTAGAAAGGATGTTAAGTATGCAGGATCATTCATAGAGAAAGGTAGAGCATCAAAAATGTTGCAAGTTCGTCTTATGCTTGCTACAGACTATGCGTGAATTCGCAATTCGTGATGCGTGATTTGTAAGGAATTCGTGCATAGTGTGTAGGGTCTTTATGAATGGATTGTTAAGGAACAACACCCTACACACTGTTCGCAAATGCCTCACATACCACGAATATACATAACGTACATAACGAATCGCGAATACACGCATAGTCTATAGCTAGTCTTATAGAACCGCATCCAATTATTATCGGTTTAGAAGTTACTGGGTGATAAAATTAAAAAATGTATCTATAAACCTCTCCAAATTTGAATCCATTAGATTTTATTCGAGGACTATTAAGACAGTGAATCGTATTATTCTGAAAGTGTTATAATTAGAGACTACAAAAGAGATGTCACATTAATTGTCCAGTAGTAAAACCAGTATTAATATTAAAATAATTTCATTAAAACACAGTCTTAACTAATTAATGTAATAACATAATTATCCTATACTTCCTTTTTGATTATCTTATTATGGGTAATGAAATCCTTAAAAAATGTGTATTTACACCAAATTTGTTCAACACATGTTAGTTTGTACGTATTATAAAATTTGATATAAAATAATTGCTGCAATTGAATTTACTTGAATAGTCAGTCCAAACAAATATATTTAAGTCTCAAGAAAAGCAAAAATGTTATAGAATAGTTCTCAGAGTAATTTGATTTCGTTTGATTTTTGCCAAATTTGTACTTAATTTAATTCATTGATTAATCTTTAGTCGTTTAGTTAATAATAAAACTATAAAATAAAATTAAAACTAAGGAAATTGTTCAAAATGGCACCATTTCCTCTGAAACATAAATACGATTCCACAATCTTCTCGGGATTCAGTTGGCGAGGAATAAACAAAATCCTTCAATGTTCCCCAAGGAAAATAATTACATTTGTTGAGGTTTGGCGATCGTGGTGGCCAAATTTGAGGACAATTATTTCCTCCTAACTATTTATTTGGAAACTTAAAATTTGAAAAGTCTCTAACAAAAGCACTAAAAATGAGACAGTGCTCCATCATGCACAAACCAAAACTCTAATATTACTTGCAACGGTAAATCTTCGATTGAATCAGGGAGTATTTTGCAGGAATTCCAAATAACTTTCGCCATTGGATTTCGCAATTGGGCAAAATAACAGGTCCAATGAAATAACGAACAATACCGGTCCAAACATTTATCTTAAACTTTCGCTGATAATGTCTAGGAGTTATTGCATATGCATCGGAATATTCATGAAAGTTTCAATTCATCTACGAGTGAAACAAGCCTCATCAATGAAAATAATTTTCTTGTAAAAATTATTATCCTGATGCAAGATAAACTCACAAAAGGCCACTCGTCGATCCAAATCTTAAGGCAATAGCTCATGCACTTTTTTATTGTGATATGGGTGTAGTAGATTATATTTAAGAATTTGATGTACAAAAGGTCCTGTTCAGTCTCTCGAGATAAAAGTTCAGTATTTATTTGCGGATTTTCTTCACTGTTTGGAAAATATTTTCTTCATCTCAAGGAAAACTTTTCCTGTCTCCCGAGTCCGTCTTTTAACATTAGAAAATGTTTATGGGAAATCACTCAATTAGGACAACTCTTCTCGATATTCTGAATGTAAATTTTCCAATCATTTTCAACGACAAACTGCAGCACAAATAAAGTAATGTTACATTATTAAACTCTTGTTTTAATTCATGCATTTTTTCTTTGATACCTTATAGGTTTTTAAATTTTAAGAAAAAAATTTTTAAATTAAATTCTGCGCGGGATATATTTGGCCTTCCTTGGAAGACCTATAATTCCGCCTCCCTACATGCACCTGTTCTCTGTCAGTTCTTATGCGGAACACCCTTTTCAATTTTTCGAAAATTGTAGATATAGTAATTATGCTGATTAAATCTCGTGTCTGCGTCACACGAGCGTCACATTCGTGATTTTATTGAAATACCCAGAGGCCAATCTGTAAAATCTACCATCGAGAGAAGTAGGCCTTGGCCCCGATTTTTCAATGGGAAATTTGCCTAGATGGAACCATTACCGACATTATTGTAATGCATCTCTTTTATATTCAAGAAAAAAATCTGCAACTGTTAATAAGTACCTTTACGTAAAGAGCTATCAAAACGACAATCAGTATATCTTTTATTATGCAAATATATGCAGAGAACATGGTTATTACACATTGTTAATGCAAATCTTTTAATTGCAATGAATTTCAGTAATAAAATAAAATATACTTCGGTGTAATGGAGGGTGTAATGTAGGTATCTAGGTAAACGTCTTCAATTATAAAATTTTCATGCAAGCCATCTTGGACAAGCAAGGTTTTGCCAAAGGAGATAGTAAAACAACTAAAGACCGGTCTAAAATTATTTTAAACACTACAATTTTTGCATGGACACAGTTGTGTTAAAATATCATTTTCCTGACCTATTCCACTTGTTCTCACCTCACAGTAAGGGGATGAAATAATACACCCCTTGTACGTTTATTGTAAGATTTTTTTCATACTTAAAAATGTTAAAGAAAAAAAAATTTTTTTTGAGTAGAATAGATTTAAAACAAAACTTTTTTATCTCTATACTAATTACGAAATATCTTCTAGTTTTCGTACAAAAAAAATATAATAAAAATAAAATCCAGCGTCTCAAGCATGGGGTAAACCACTGCTTGAAATTTGTACAATGAAATACCTTAAAAATACCCAAAAACCACGAATTACCCTCAAGTGCCCAAAGAGTACCTATATGACTATTACCCAATAATATCCTTAAGTACCTAAAAATCCCGTTAAGGACCGAGAAATACCGAATAATACCCAAAAATACCCTTAAATACCCAACTATCTAAGAAACGAAAAATACATTAAATGACCCACGATTTTACATAATATACCTTAATATACATTAAATGACCCACGATTTTACTTAATATACCTTTAATTTTCCAAAACTGTCTTTCATTTCCTTAGAAATTATTCCAGTTACAGATCTACGTAAATAATATAGATTTTTTTAAGGGCTTCTTTGACTCGATCTGAATACATCTGGAAAGAACATTTTGGATTACATAAAATGTATCACAAACTCATTGGCGCACTCAAGAAGGGTGCCATTACCTACACCATGTCCCCTTCAAGCTAACTAAAAACAAACTTCAAGCTAACTAAAAACAAACTTTTTCGTCGTCTATGAAATTAAAATATGTATTCGGTATATACAGGGTGTCCCTATAATTATTGTCCGGATCCCAAATACTCATCGGATACCATCGGTGTCTCCAGTACAACCAAAATCTTTCATTAGCAAGTGTAAATACAGGGGTATTGAGGGAGAAATCAATTTTAGCCCCAGCTTGCATTCCGTCATGTATGATTAGAATTAGATAATTGGCAGTTGTTTACATAAAAAATTTTTTTTGTTAAATGGAATATCAATGTGATAGGAAAACCTAATTTAGCAATATTTTATACATGAAGATTTGAGTTCAGTACTTATACACTAAAAGGCTGTTTTGTAAGTATTTGTAGAAAACACTATTTCAAGAATACTGTTCCCTTAATACCAGCTCGCCCCTTTAAAAGTATTATACGACTTATGGAAACTTTATGTTGTCATGTTGTAGCCATTGTACACGCGAAGATGTAAAAAACTGTTTAACTCGTGTATTCCAAAGACAAAATCGCATTTCCAAGATGTAGGTTTAACTGTTATTTTTTTATTGGAACGCCCTGTACATTCAGGCCGACAAATGAGCTTTTAAAAAATGTATTATACATGTCAAATTATAAACTTAATATCTTCAATTTGATATATTATGGATATTTTAAGAATTCGTTGAAAAATGTTATTTTCTTTAAAAGGATTTGGTCCATGACTTGCATTATCAACAATAAACTCGTAATATCTCGAAAACCGCAGCATCTTACGACTTATACATATATATTTTTATAACTTCATTTGACAGTCTGTGCAATGGCATAAAACTATACAGGGTATTCCATTTAAAATAACAAAAAAGATTTTGTTTGTCTGAGATTTGCCATTATATCCCATTTTTTAAATTTTACCTAATAAAACTTACCAGTCATCACTTTTAAAAATATTTCAGTATACAGGGTGCCCCACCGGATTCTGCCTCGATCGTTATCTGGATTCGAAATATTTAACAATTTGGCAACTTGGCGAAGTCCCTGGAGGAATACAACTAAAAGACAATTTCAATGTGCACAAGACAGACCGAAAAAAAATAGTGTTTCATTTGAAATAAAAAAGTTATAGCTGTTTAAAGTCGTCAAAATATAATGGCAATAACGAAACACTTGGTATAATATCTTTAAATTTACCATGTACCATAATTTAGCGTCGTTCAATTTCTTTATGCATACCAAAAATCAACTTGATATCTATTTCCAGGAAGAAGTTGTGGATACGTCAATTTTTTTCATAATAAATTAATATTGCAAAATCTATAATTCCTAACTATAGGGGAATATATAGGAATAAGTACTTTTCCAGACAAAGAACGAGGGAGCTCCCGGTGTGACACCCTGTATACCTACCTACAGGGTGTTGTGGGCTCCAATATTGAACTTCATTATTTCAAATGAATAGTTGTCTTTCCAATTTGAACTACTAAGCTATTTTTTCGTATTTAAGTAGTCGGCAGACGTAACATTACATTTTCTGTAGCTTAAGACGTTGCTTATGATCTAAATTTTATCTTAAACTAGTAATTTAAATCACTTAGATAAGCTTCCAATGGAAAAACATACAAGTATTTCATATTCTCAACTTCTAGTTCCACTAACCACACCCTCCCACACATTACTATCAGCGTTAAAATAAATGAAATTCCAGAGGGTGGAAAAATACCTCATACAGATACATTATGTACCCACCTAGTCCCTTATCAGCCTTCAATAAGCTTTATTGTGTGAATTTACAAGAAACATTTAAAGGAAAACCAAGCCAAAGAAGGTGGCACATATTTATGAATCTAATTTACATATTTCGGTATAAGGATCCCACTTTCCTTCAAGTGATTCCGATTTCGATACAATTTTATAGCCGAGCATAGGAAAGTTTTCATCCTCTCATTGAGCCGACCAAATAAGCCGTTCTTCCGCATACCAAGCATTCCAATCAAAAGACATAAAGCCAATTTACCTACCACATACCTCCGAGGCAACAATCGTTATGTGTATTTTATTTCATCAATATCTGTCAATGCTAAACAATACATTAATCATTTAACTTAACATTGAAATTGAATCGACAAGTTGAACAAGGTATTAAGGTTATGCATAACAGAAGTGTGTATCTTTCTGCAGAAAAGAAAAAAATGTCCCAGACAGAAATATTTACCTTGTTTTGCGATATATCCATATCTGCATATATAGTTAGCGTAGATTTCTTCCCCTCGCTTGCCAAACTGCTGGTGCTGATCGTATTGTACTTCATTATTGACCGAATCTGTATCAACTCTAGATAAGTACCAACTTTTCCAACTTCACTTTCAGTTAGCAGATCACCACAGTGGCACTAGCAAACAATTACACATTACAATGTTTCGCTGCACACCGAAATTCTGGCGAGACACAAACAATTTTAAATTCGCGAGACGCAACGGACATACCGTGAAGTTCAAGACCGGTAAAAGAGGCCACCCGATAAAAATAAGACGCAGTGGTACACGCGAGAACAACTGAGCTTTATTTTACACTGTCCCAATGCTTACTAGATTCGGCACGACGTGGTCTATGTCGCGTTTGTTTGTAAAGTAAACGTTGCATGGAATTCCAAGCTTCGACGGAGTTGATTGTGAACGGTTAAGTCGTCCCGTCCCCTCCAAGTTACCTGACCGAAGAAAGCTGGCGCGCAAAGCATTCGTATGAAGGTACTGCACTACGTCAGAACTAAGGTTGAAGTAAGGGCAAGTTTGGCAAGGCCACAGGTAAGTGTTCTACCCTCGTAAACCCGCTCGTCCAAATCGACAAATACGTCAGACGCTCCATTATTCGTAAAAAAACATGAAATTTAATAGCCGCGATGTATTTCCTCTTCTAATTGCCTATGTTAGTCGTTCCGTTGTTTGCTCTAGTTGTGTGTAATCAGCTGACTGGCATGAATAAATAAATAACAGATATGCAGGTATAATATTTGCCTCTGATAAAGAACCAGCTGTCTGATAAAGTATATGGAGGTACAAGGAAAAAGCAGTGTAGTACAATTGATAACATTTATGTATGCAAATTAGGTACCATAAAGGCAATGAGTCATAAGAAGTACAATATTATATTCAGGGTTCAGAAATAGTGTTACAAACAAACTAGAATCGAAACTTGGAGATTCCAAAAACTTGGAAAGGACCAAAACAGTTATGAAAAGCTAATAAACAAAACTCCTCAAAAACTGATAAATAAAATACAAATATCAAAATCAAATGAAACAATACGAATAATAAAGTACCAAAAACCAGAATTTTAAGAGAACCTCTTCCTATCTACAATGTGTACCTACAATTTTTAACAATAACCTTATAATAATTGAAAATGACTAAATCTTCATCTTTTCTGAAAGAAAAGCATACTTACACAATCAGTTTATCCATGGCATACAAAAGTTGATTCTGTCACAAAAGTCTTCATATTTTCAATTTTCTGCTAATAATGCTCAACAAGTTTTATCGAATTACACCCAGGTTGGGGCTTTTGTCCACTGAGTAGTTAGTTTCACACAATATTATTAATACCTAAAAATATATAAAAAAGTTTTATTGAGTTGCTACAAAGACGAAGTTTCAACTTGCATGCATTTTGTAGATTTTTAAAGACTATAGAATAATGTATCAATAACAGAACTAATTGCCGCCTTAGAAGGCTTATTCCACCTACCTCTTTAAATTAGTAATAAGCCATAAATCAATAAATTTTAGTTTATATACGCCTACGATATACGAGGAGGAAGCAAAAAGTTGAAATGGATTAGAAAAAGTAACAAAATGTTTTATCGAAGCCATGATATCACATTGTAGGTAATACGGAACTCATTAAAGATACAGGATACAGTTCTAAAATCAAAAGTAACCTGAAATAGGAAGCTGTTAAGAAGGATTTTCGATAGATTAACGATATGGGAAAAAAGAACGCAGAATCGTATCAACTCTACAGTCAACTAATACTATTAAATCTCTTAGAGTCGAGATGAATACACTGCGCACTGGTTAGAACATTTTGACAGAGTAGTGCAGAAATGAACAAAAATAATCCCAGAAAGGATTGAGGTATGCTAAAAAATACGTATTTAAAAGAAAAACTCATCAATGATTGAAGAAGGAATGTGTATAAGAATGGAATGACACATAACTGTGAACTTAAAATATCTATGACGAAAAGTAAAAAGAAAAAAAAAAAGAAAAAAGTAATTTTCATAAAAGTTCTTCTTAAACATGAAATATTTAAACGCTTGAGTAGGTACTACTACTATGTACATCATCTATATGAAAATGTTACAAATTTAAAGCAAATGAAAACTTGTTGTCTTTATAAATAACATTATCACATTTTCTTTAATGCCTATGGGTATTTTCATTAATTTACCTACATTCCATTAGTAAAGAATGGAACAATATTGCATCAAAAGCGTTGTGTATTAGTACACACAACGTCAAAAGTATTCGACCCCCTTCCTGTTAAAGAAATTTTTGTCAGAAAAACCAAAAACATTTTTAAAAGTATATTGTTTTCTGAATCTTTTTTTTTGTGAAAAGAATGTGTTCGATAAACTGAGTACTTAGAAAATTAAAAACCAGCAAATATGTAACATTTTTGACAAAATTTATTAAATCAAAAAGAAGTAACAAAGCAAGTTCTCACTTGACTAATAGTTGGTATGACCTCCACCACGTTCCAATAGCATATTGACACGTCTGTGCATTCCATTCCTCTTCTGCCGCTACGATTAACTCATCTGCAGCCTGAGGTGGAGGAATATGATGATGAATGGCCTAGCAACGAAATCCCATATATTTTCAATAGAATTCATGTCAGGAGAGTTGGCTGGCCAATGTAATCTATTGATATGTCCTGCTTCAAGTGTCTCTTAAAAAAAATTTTCACCTAATTCATTACGTAGGGGGTAGATAATGGGCGTAATAACTTGTTCGATGTAAATTTGACGGTCATATTCTGTGGTATGCGAATTAATGGGGCGCGGCTGTTCAACATTATTCCACCCCAAAAGCAACTTCACGAGGAAAATGAAGTCCCTGTTGACGACCTGGTTCTCTCCAGACTCTTTGTCGATTGTCATCAGTAACCAGCCCAATTCTGATTTCGTCTGTAAATAAGACCCACCGGCACTGGCGTAAAAGCCAACCCCTATGCTCTAGCGCTCAGTGGAGACAGGCAACACGATGCCTTGGAGTAGAGTGGGGACCTGTAATGGTCTTCTTGCACGTAAATTTGCGTTGTGGGGTCGTCTTCTAAGAGTAGATGTCTATATAATAACACGACGAAACGTACCTTAAACGTGGGCCATGAGAACTGAAGCTGAAGATGTGCAGTGTCTACGGGCATATTGCAGCAAATACCGATCCTCCCTTTCATTAGATACTCGAGGACGTCCACTAGGTGGTCTGTTTTCCACTGTATCAAATTCTTCATATATGTGTACTATTCGTACAACAGATGATCTAGGAATGCCCAACATGTTCGATATATGATGATTAAAATGTCATGCATCATGTAAAGTAGTCATTCTTGCTCGGGTAAACGCAGAAATTTCACGTCCTGGCATTATAATGTATAAAAATTCAAAGGAACACTTGGCTGAATATACTGCCAAACTGACCAGATTTGTAAACACATTGGTAATAAAGTAAACGTTCATGGTCTGCATTTTTTTATTGTCTTTTTTGTTCCCGAAGTAAGAAAAACTACTAGGTTTAATCGAATCATTTTATATACTGGAGGGTCCAAGACTGTTGACGCTGTGTGTACTATTAATACGTAGACAAGAAAAACATATTAATAATTGAAGAAGGAATGTATAAGAATGGAAGGATAGCATATAACTATTTTCATAAAAGTTCTTCTTGAACATAATTTAAACACTTAAGTACCTACTACTATTATGTGCAATCGGCTGTAATAATGACACTCGTTGAAATGAATTTTGCGATTTTCTTTCTTAAACTGCTGACGTATTTGTAATGAAATCTACTTTAAATTTTTAACATTAGTTATTAGTTGTTTCACTCACCAATAGAGATTTAATGAAATTTCTGCTCAGAACTTTTAGAAGGTCAAAAACTGTTTTGAGAGACTGTCATTATTATTGCAAAAGCATGTACATCATCTAAATAAAAATGTTATAAATTTAAAAGCAAATAAAAAAATGTTTTCTTTGTAAATAACATTATCAAATTATCTTTAATGCCTCTGCTTATGGGTATTAATTTTCATTAATTTATCTACAGTCTATTACTAACGAAATGAACAATATTGTATCAAGAGTGTTGTGTATTGGTACTACTAATGTAGGTATAAGTTAAACTAGCACATCTTTTGACTCATCTAGGTGATGATTCCAACGTATCTGACCATACGGAGTTACGCAATAGCACAAAGAATTGTTAATGACATAAATATTATAAGACTCTGTCATTTATTTATTTTTAAACCGGTCAAGTAATCAAGAACACGTAGTCAATTTGTAAACAAAGTCAGGATGATGAAAGACGAACAGCGTTAAGGTTAACGGTAATTTTATTACATTACTAATGAAACCATTTTCGCAAGATTCGATATTACCAATAAAGAAAATAAGAAAACCGGAGGTATTGCGAACGAACAAGAAGAAGGCTTTGAAGTAAATGCACAAGATTTTGCGCATGGAGAACTAATTTGCATACTGATAGAGAAAGTGAGTTCTTCGCGTTTATAGACTCTGATTGTAAACTACATTATTAAAGTACTTGTATAAGTGATGAACTCGTTAGAAATGTTTTTGACTAGGATGGAATCAAAAACCTAATCACAATTTAATAGCATCACATGTAACAGAAGAAGAATGTTCTACAAAATTTGTTATTGGTTTTCGAAAATGATTTATGGAGAATATAGCCTAGATCTGGGAAATATGTTGAGAGAAAATTAACAGATGTACGGCAACATCCATTTTTTCATTTCACTAAATAATTTATATACTGTTAAAAAATATTGTTTACCAAATCCTTTGTAGTTTCAAATCGTGAGTGTTCGTTGGAAACCACGGAACCAAAATTATTTTAGAGGTCAGACATGGAAACAATTCCTTATTATATGTATGTATACTAGTGCTATAATCATAGATGTAGGTTTATAATAAATAATCAATACATAAGTACAAACTGCTTTTTTCGTATATGCCTTTCAAAACGAATGGTTTGAAAACTAAAAATATTTTGTAAAATGAATTAAAGACAGAGAGATTTATACAATTTCTGTCACATAATTTCAATCAATTAATTGTATTTAAATTTACTGGATTATTCTACGAACGTGGATAAAGATTAGTGCCATGTAAACAGTTATTCAAGATGAAAAAAAAGAAAACAAAGAAGACTTCTATTGAAACTGAATTCAGTTCACAACTAAAGAATTTTGTGAGATAAGTTCTATATTACCATTGTTGGTATTTAATATGTTCAAAAAGATTATTGCAATGGCTAAATACGAAAAATCATGAGAAACTGGATTTGTGTATGTTTTTCAGGTCACCGTATTTATCACCATAAAATGATCAAATTTGTGGTGTTCTTTAGATACAGAAATCTCGAAAAATAAAACACGTAGAGCAAAAGTAATATTAAAAACAAAATTATCGATGTTTTGTTTATTCACTTTTACTATTTGAATTCTCCTCAAATAATGTAATAAATTTTAAAATGCATTTGTATGACACATATTATTTTGCTATTCTAACCCTAAATTTTAACAATTATTTTCACATACTTATAAACAAAAGTGAACAATCTTGTATGTAGAACTATGCAAGTTTATTTTATAACAATATTTACATCTACAGTTGAATTAAAAATATACGTATTTTAAAAGATTTCTGTACATAAAAATTTGTTGGTTAATCCGCTTTCAGCTGTTATATATTCGTTTTACTTCGGTACCTTTGAATATTCGCAGGTGGCATGAGATAATATTTCTATTATTTACTTAATACTATATTATTCAGTCTTAAATTACTTATATTTGTAAAAAATAAATAGGGCTGATCAAACAATGTACAGGGTGGTTTAAATTGGTCGGTTTTTAAGGATTACTGCAAATCTGTCGTCTAGCAAATCTAACTGAGAACGCTTTGAAAACTACAAGTTTGGCATTTAACAATGTTAGAAGCATGTACATAAATCATTCAAATACTACCTATTCCTACAATTGAAAATAGAGATCCCTTGCTAAATGTGCATTTGCATTTCTTAGATTAAAACATTTTATTAAATTAATCTTCATAATGTTAAATGACAAAATTGTTTTCTTGTTTGTTTTCAGAGCTTTCTCAGTTAGAAAACTTAAATATTGTTGATATTTTGAAAATGTTATATTTTCCCCTGTACAAATATGTATTTTCACAATTTAAGAGATGTTTCAGTGAATATGTAGAATTAATTATGATTGTCCATTGTACAAAAATCTTCTACTTACAATGTATTCTCTTCGCATGTTTGCGTGTGTCTGGGAATAAATTTTAGGTACATGCACCGTACCGTTCTCCGAAGCCGTATTACCTAATTATTACATTTCAATTATTACAACATTTGTTACAATTGAGTGCCAGTTATTATTTTTTAACAACCACGCTACACCAATTACAACATACCTCCATCTACTTAGCCACAGTCACTCCTGGGCGTATAAATATTTATGGACAGTTCGATTTAATGACTGAAGTATTTTAATAACTCAAAAATTGATGCTTTTCGTATGTTTCAAAATCCCGAATTACTTTGTAACTTCTGAATGTTCTGATCATCGACGCAAAACGTAAATTATACATAAATATTTTATGGTGATATGTGTACTTAGAAAAACAGAATTCAGTTGCAAAAATTTTAATTATAGTTTGTTTGGAAAGGAAAGAGTAATAAAACCCCGAGATAAGAACCGGCCAGGGGCGTGGTAATATTTCGTTTCAGGTAATTATCAGGTAACACTAATGCTAACAGGTAATGGGTGTACATTAGTATATTTTACTGGATACATCATAGGGCAGGAGCCAGTGTATTGTGACAGATCAATCTAGTCTTAGAGCTGAATATACGAAAACGTGCTAGTGCAGCAGAGTAAAATTCGACTTGTGTTTAGTGACTATTGTGGCAGTGGATATAATATTGTTTGGGTAAAAAGTCGAGCTTATCAGATTACGTACCTGCTAAACGCGTGAAAAGATGTGCGCTGTCTCAGAATGAGAAGATTATTATATTAAATGTATTTAATGCATTGAAACGCCAAAATCCTACCAACAGTGTTGACGACATCGTGGAAAAGTGTTCCAAAATGACAGGGAATGGAAAATCGACTATCTACAGACTTTTTAAGGAAAAAAAAAATGAACAAGATACTGCAAATTCCCCAAAATCATCTACAGGGAGGTTAAAAGTCGTTATAGATGATTTCTTCAAAAATGTCATTCGCAGAAAAGTACACTCATTTTATTTTAAAAAAGAAATACCAACGCTATACAAAATTTTAAGTGAACTTTCAGAGGACAACGATTTGCCAAAAATCAGTAGAAGCAGATTATATGGGCCGTCTTACGAGAGTTGAATTTTTGCTGGGAAAAGAAGAACAGAAAGTCAGTTCTTATCGATAAAGATGAAATTATTTGTTGTCGATGATCCTACTTAAGATCAATTAGAAAATTCCGTGACGAAGGGAGGAATATTTATTATCTAGACGAAACTTGGGTCAACGAAGGATATATTGTAACAAAACTATGGCAAGACAAAAATGTAAAAGGTTTTCGACAAGCATTTTTGGGTAGACTTTTAACAGGGTTCAAGGCACCTTCAGGTAAAGGGCGAAGATTAATAGTGACACATATAGGTTGTACCAGTGGTTTTGTAGATGGCGGTTTACTTTTATTTGAATCTAAAAATACAGGTGACTATCACGAAGACATGAACGCAGATGTTTTCGAAGAGTATTTTAGACAGATGTTGGATCTTATTCCTCCGGGGTCTGTAATTGTTATGGATAATGCCAGTTACCATTCACGGCAGACCGAGCGGACGCCTACGACTGCTTGGAGGAAAGCCGATATAATTCAATGGTTATCCGGAAAAAACATATCTTTTGAAACAAATATGGTGAAAAAGGAACTTTTGACACTTGTCAATCTTAATAAAGATCAGAAAAAATATGTTATCGATGAAATGGCAACAAATCGCCAAATAACGGTACTACGGTTATCCAATCGAATTAGTCTGGGCGCAGATAATAGGAGATGTAGTGCGAAATAATACGATGTTTAAATTAAGTGACGTGAAAATTTTGTTAAAAAATTCCTTGGAACGAGTAACTGTAGATAACTGGCAAAGATGTATACCATGTATAAAAAGAAGAGGAGAAAATGTGGGAACTCGATAATTTAATTGACGTTACTGTGATATTCATCAGAATATTCAGAGGATGAATTTTAATATACCTACTTTTTTATTTTCTTTGTTGTACATTTATACAACACTACATTTACTCACCATAATTTGAATTTTCCAAATACATATATTTTTGTGTGGAATAAAAGTCTATTCATTAAATTTAAATAAATATTTTGATAATAATATTGAATAATTTTATTTGAATTACTAAAAACCCTCGTAATCCGGTTATGATGCTTAAAGTAGCCTCATGTTTTGAAATGCTGTTTTTATATTGTTTACTTGCAAGAGAAATGGACCGAGAAATTGAAGCGGCATAGACAAAGACGAATTGTCGGGGATTAAATTTTAGCTAGTTGCTACAATTTAGTACGGTTCGATCACATAAAGTTTTTACACCTTATCTATACCGATAACACATAATATAAAAATATTGAATATAAACACCAGTACTACATTTATTTACGATTTACATACATAATAAGCTTTTATTATATTTCATTTCTAAACAGACTATAGACAATGTATACAGTAATGCAAAATAAAAGTTTAATAATTTACGTTATGGTAACAGTAAAATACAAATTTTGAAAATATATTATTAGACGAAGTTGAAATTCTGCTACTTTAACTTTTTCGAAAGTGATAATTTTGAGATATTATGATACTTATTCATAAATTCAGTGTATAGCTAGACAGGTAGGTATATCAAGCTTTTAAAAAATTAAACCTGTCCACTTTAAATACAGTATATTTAGCCCTGGAGGCAATAACCAAAAATTCGAAGGAATAGCATATAACGGTACTAAAAGAAATCTAAACGAGTCAATCAAATTAATGAATATGATTGATGAACTTGAATTCTTATAGTAAACATGAAATGCTCGTATTCGTTTACATAGATATGTACATACCTACATCTTAAAATTAAATGAGAGTATTATGCAGTTACTTATAGCACAAGATTTCTGGTCAAATTGAAGTTTACGAGAAACACATTTTTCTGTGGACGTTTCGTCTCTTTGATAATACATCCTTAGGACTCTTAAAAAGAAAAAAAAGAAAAAAATTGTTAAACATTAACATTTAAACAAATAAGACTGATCATTTCAATTCAAAAGTAAACTATCAATTTTAATGATGATTTCAGTGTGCGTGTGAAGTTAGCCCCCCAATGTTCGAACAGTTCTGCATTGTGCACTAATATTTCTACTATTCCATGCAAACCGAATGGATCTAGGTGCTCTAGTTCCGGAGTTATCGAATTTAATTAATATAAGGATTTTTCAAAGATTTTGGGTATGTTATTTGGTTACAAATTCCATACCTTTTCCAGTAATAAAATAATTATACCATTTAAATAAGTTGTCACCTACTTTCCGTATTTTGGAAATACATATTCATTAAATTCGATATCTCCGGAACTAGATACCTATACCGATGCGATTTGCATGTAATTGTAGAACTATTGGTGCACAATGCAGAACTGTTCTTATATTCGCCAGAACTCCCTTTTCCAAAATCTTTGAAAAATCCTTATATTAATTAAATTCTATAACTCTAGAACTAGAGCACGTAGATCCATGCGGTTTGCATAGAATAGTAGAACTATTGGTGCACAATGCAGAACTGTTCTTATTTTCGCCAGAACTCCCTTTTTAAAATTTTTTTAAAAATCCTTATATTAATTAAGTTCGATAACTCTGAAACAAGAGCACCCAGATCCATGCGGTTTGCATGGAATAGTAGAACTATTGGTTCACAATGCAGAACTGTTCTTATTTTCTCCAGAACTCCCTTTTTCAAAATTTTTTAAAAATACTTATATTAATTAAATTCGATTTCTCCGGAACTAGATCACCTAGACCGATACGATTTCCATGTAATTGTATAACTATTGGTGCGCAATGCAGAACTGTTCTTATATTCGCCAGAACTACCTTTTCCAAAATCTTTGAAAAATCCTTACATTAATTAAATTCGATAACTCTGGAGCTAGGGCACCTAGATCCATGCGGTTGGCATGGAATAGTAGAACTATTGGTGCACAATTCAGAACTGTTTTTATTTTCGCCAGAACTCTCTTTTTAAAAATTTTAAAAAAATCCTTATATTAATTAAATTCGATAACTCCGGAACTAGAGCACCTAGATCCATGCGGTTTGCATGGAATAGTAGAACTATTGATGCACAATTCAGAACTGTTCTTATTTTCGCCAGAACTCCCTTTTCCAAAATTTTTAAAAAAAATTCTTATACAATATTTCCAAAATTAAAGCACCTAGATCGATGCATTGAATAGTGGGATTATTGGAATACAATACAATATCGCCGCTATTTTCACAAGAGCACGTATTTTGGAAATTATTTTACTTAATAACTACTTGTTGATTTTTAAACCTGTTATGGTACAGAACTACTGCTAAAAATTACATAGAACTATAGAACTATTGAAGTACATCCCAAAACTAGCAACAAATATGTCAGAACTCATAAATGGGGGGCTGCGTGAAGTTCTAATATACAATCTTGGACATTAAACAAATCTCACCATAATAAAAAAAATTTAGTAGATGTAAGTTACACTTTTCTGTTACTGTGACTTCCTTTTTGGATTTTGATTTCTCAGAAAATTTTATTCATAATAAATAAATGTGTGTTATATGTAGACACTTATTGTAAAATAACAAAAAATAAGTAAAATAGATTATAACTATTCAGAGAATTTTCTTTGTAACGAGACACTATATAAGAACAAACATATTGAACTGAAAAATTAAAATTTATTTTGAGTTTAAAAATCTTTATACTCGTACCTGTAACACAAAAGTGTAACTTCTACTTACTAAAAAAATTATTGCTGTAGCTATGTACTAGTACAATCTTACTTTCTAATGGCAATGACTTGTTTGATATAGCAAAAGTATCTTCCTATAATAGTAAATTAGATTGTATAAAAGAAACAGGTATATTTTACAATACTACATACATACTCTGATAATATCTATAGCTATATGCACTTTATAGCCAAAATTACAGAGGTGTAATAGTAATGGGATCTTTATAAAGTAATTCTGCATTAAGCTAGAGTAGCAAAGTGAGCTCTATTATAGTAGTAAATCACTTGGTTGGCGCCTATTTTGCCAATTTTTTTTGGCTATTATAGCAAAAAACTCACTGTGATCACGAACAAAATTTGTCAGTGTAGAACATTAACTATTTGATTTGTTCCATATTCACTGTTAGGATTGGCTGAAACGAGAAATCTTGCAAAAGGTCTTGTCTGGTCTTCCAACAACAATACAAGAATTTCTTTAGTCTTGTTCTTCCTCGATCTTGCAAAATCATGTCATGTCTTGTTCTGTGAGTCTTGCAATAATTTTTTTACGAGTCACTTGCATACGAATGAGAATCATGGAATTTTATTACGAATTTGCTAACAGTGGTGATTACTCTCGGTCGATTACGGTATTGCTCGGAGCTCACACACACCACCGATATGGTCGATCGTCGACAGTGGTCGATTGGTAACCAAAATCTGAACTCCTTCAGTCAAAACGCCGAATGAAATTAAATAATGTTCGCTTAAATATTACCCCTCCTAAAGGTGACTCAGAGTAAAATTAAGTTTTCAACAATCCCGCTAAATACCATAAAAGTTACAGTTGGCGTAGTAGTGTCAATACGTAGCTAATACATGGGGATTGTTAATAAACATGGAGATGTGGTCAGGGGAACAACGCGCGTTTATGGTAGAAGCTTTTTTTAAATCGAACGATTCTTACGTTGTGGCTAGACGACGTTTCTGTAATTATTACAACATTCGCCAAGTAAATTATGCACCATCCGCAAACTTCATGAAATTATGGGTGTAACGATTTCGAGAAATTATTGTGAGACCATGATGAATATGTTTTGGGATGAAGGTGGATTGGACAAAATTTTATTCAGTGATGAGGCTCACTTTCACTTAGAAGGATATGTCAAGAAGCAAAATTGTCGTTTCTGGGCCCCAGCTAACGAAAGGTGACTGTTTGGTGTGCCACATCGTCTTCTGGGATAATCGGGCCCTACTTTTATGAAGATGCCCGTGGCCGACCGGTGAATAGCCAGCGTGAAATGATTCGCACTTTTTTATTCCGGCTTCTCAGAACTTTCCTGGATATGACCCAAATTCGACATGGTTTCAACAGGAAGGTGCCACGTAACACACACAGCAGCAGCATCAATGACCAGTCTACGTGAGTTGTTTCCAAGTGTGCTTATTTCCAGATTTGATGATATCTCCTTCCTCCCAAGATCACCGGACCTAACGCCCCCGGATTTTTTTATGAGGATATTTAAAGAGTATTGTTTACACCAATTCCCCGGCCAATACAATCCAGTTAAATAATAATATTCGAGAGGCCATTACAAATATTCCTGTTGAAATGTGTCGACGAGTTTTCCAAAATTTGAGGACCAGATTGGAGGAGTGCTGGACGCAAGATGGTCGACATTAGGATAACGTTGTGTTTAAAAAAGAAAATTCGCATGTATACAGTTTCTTATCTAATATATAAAATTCTCGTGTCACAATTTTAGACGCCATACTCCTCGGAAACGGCTTGACCGATTTTTATGAAATTTTATATGTATATTCGGTAGTTCTGAGAATCGGTCGTAATTTATTTTTCATACCCCTAAGTAATAGGGGTGGTCCACCCCAAACAATTTTTTTTTATTTTTTGGACAAATTTTTTCATTTCTATTTTTTTATGATGTGGCATGAAAAAATACATACAACTCTTAATTTTCATCCTTCTATCACAAACCCCTATTTTTTAATAACCATTTTAGTAATTTAATCAGTTTTAACCCTGGTCGATAACTGATCGATTATCACTAGATCAGTTATCCCCGCCAGGCACCTACCGGTGTCACTCTTCTCACCCAGTAAACAGCACGGAGTAGGGATGAGAACGAAGCCCGTCTCCTGTCTCTCTCACACAATAAGCCTTCTCTCACTCCCTAGTCCCTACAGTTGTCGACCATTATTATTGTGTATGAATCGAGCGTAGTAGTAAATGTAAATGTAATTCTCAAGTAATTTTATTATTAATTTGCTGGGCCATAATTATTTATTTCCTATTTTATCAATAATTAATAAAATTATTAATTTTAAGTGTAGTTCTCATTATTAGTTAATTAAGTGATCTACATAACCTCAAAAGTACGCACCACGTGTCACGAGCTCCCGCCAACAACGGCTATTATTTTACTATATTATTATGGCTATTTTTTTGTACAGTGAACAATGCCAACAAGACGTAAAGGGGCTAATTTGGGCCGTCAAACAAGTAAAATTGCAGGCTCCCGCAATAATTCAAAAAATTAATGTTTCGTCTTTTGTTATTCTTATAGGCCGTAATCGTTCACAGTGTTCCATTCCTCTTTTAGTCATATACCACATCTCCACACACTTACAATAAGTTAAAATTTTTTTATTTAACTGCCAAAATATTCACTAGAAATAATTCATATGGCAAAACAACGATTGCCGGGTCACCTAGTTTTTAAAATAAAATTTATTGAAGAGTTTAAATAATTTTGTTATTAATTTTTAAAAACTGAATTTTACTCTAGTCACTTTGTATTTGCAAGACTTCTTGCCGTAGCAATATTTCTTGTGTTGTCTCGCAAGGCAATATTTCTCGCAATACTCTTTTTAATCTTGTATTGTCTCGCACTATCAAGATTTTGTTTTACTTACAAATATTTATTTCTAATTGCTATTATCATACTTCCGTTCTATTTTTTTCAAACAATATACAAAACATGTTCGAATAACCTAGTAAATACCTAGTCTGCTTCACATACTTACCTATAATCTTAATATTCTCAGGCGCCGCTCTGGATTATGCTATCATGTAATTTAACAGCATTATCTGAGCTGTTACATTTAAACCTGTAGACTTTTACGTGGAACTGAATTAACTGATTGAAAGAAAAAGCTGTTTGATGTTATTAACCCTAATGAACGTCGTCACAGAGATTAGACCCGTGATATTGGCGCAATCAATCGCAGATCAATTTTGATGAGGTATTTTTTTATCATAAATTTGTTTATCTACGTCTGTCACGTGATGACTATGATTTGACACTGTTTCGGATGTGATAATTGACTTACATTATCACACATGTTCTTTTTTTAAGTTTATTAATGCACTCAGTGTGATAATGACATTGAAAATTAAATTAGGCTCAAATTAAACGCTTATTAAATAAACTAAATATGAAACTTAGAAAGATATCTTAAATTATAGACATTTTAATTTTAGTTATCCAAATGCTTATAAGGAATCATAATTTTCTCAGTTTGAATATGAAGACAAATGAAATGATAAATTATTGTTGAAATATTAAAGCAAAAATTAAATCTTGCACGATTTAATCTTTCTTAACGAAGAGACAAACAATGCTTAGAGACATGAGTACTTATTTTTTTGTTCCTTAAATAATTTTATCACTGCTACAACAAGAAAGTGATTTCCAAAAATTTATAATTTTTGTGAATATATTCACAAAAATTTCTATCCATGTAGTAATAATGTAAAGAAGTACCACATTTTCAGATACCTACTCAGTTGTGTTACTTACCTACTGTGAGTACTGTTATTAAAATATACAATTAAAATATTATAGTATTTCTAGATTCTATTTCTTTGCAATACTGTATCATATTATTATTATGATAATCAAATTACAAATATGTAAAGGATACCACAAAAATATAAGACTTGAAGTTATTATCGTATATAATTTATATTTTAGCACTTTTATTAGGCCCCTGTGGTAATATATAAATTCAATTTATTCAAATATTTACCTACAAAATTTTAAGTAATCACTTCTGATGACACTTGAAAGAAAACAGTGACTTAAATTGAGTCTATATAGTAGTATACTGAAAATATGGAATCAAATAATTTCAATTTCCACCCATATCCGATTGTGAGGCAGATATTGAGTGTGTAAAAGGTGTGCCCCACAATCGGCTAAAAGAGAGGTTGAAAATCGTCGATAACAGTGCTCAGTATACGCACTTGGATTAGGCAGTTTAAGAAACCATCCAATCATACCAACAGTTTGTTTGGTACATTTACCAGATTTATAGCAAAGAAAGAGGCGAACATGAACACAATTTTCATTTCTTAATTTGAGATATTTTCCTACCAGTTCCATTAAATCCAAGGCATCAATATTTTCAGTTGCAAAAAACTCTCATCGTCATCATCGTTCGTATTCATTAAAAATCTGGATATTTCCTAATACCTAGCTTTTTTAGATTTTCTCTTCAGGAGTGCAAATTAAGTATTTTTTGATATCGATATTGAGTGAGATTTATGTTATTATCATAAAAGTAATAGCACCAAAGAGATGAAGGCCTCTGTGTATCGCTTAGTTCGTTGAAATATACTAATAATCCTTTCTCGTTAGTTATGTTAAATAATCTTTTTTTCTCTACACCATTTGACATAAAGACCATATACTTGTTCGTATTTTTGCCATGATTTTGCTGGCACGAGATCAGAAACAACACTGGAAGCTTCATTCTCACTATCTGATGGCAAATCATCGTTGAACTTAAATATTTACACTCACAATAATTACGAGAAAACATAATTGAATATTTATGGGAAAGTAGAAGCCAACGGGCCAGAACAGTAATAATTACAAAAAATAATTATGAAAATGGGAAGAAAAAGAAAAATTGGAATAAGTTAAATCAATTTACTTAAAGTATATGTTCAAATTTACCCCTATTTTCATGAACACAGGTAGCAAATTTGAATGTTTTCATTTCATTGATGATAACTTATTGGATACTTCAAAATAATGACCGTGTTTCCAATAACTGTCCACATGAGAAAGTCACAATTCACAATCAGATCATACACTCGCATTAACAATTCCTGATACTGCCATTATTGATTCAACGATTTTCTTTAATCAATTCTTCCACAGCTGTCATATGGATTTTCGTTGCAGCTCGTCTTTCTCATCTTTTCTAATTATAAATTTTTGACAAGCTCCCTTCACAGTTGGATACATGCATTTCCATACGCTACGTACATTCGTTTATGTATGATCGCTCACTGATCAAGCTTGGACAGATTTTGGACAACAAAATACCATTGTGTGCCTAAAATCACTGTTAAAAGTGTCAAATCAAATACAAATGACAGAATCAATGTGGTACAGTTACAAACACTACTTACAATCGTTTAGGAAGTTAACTTAATTAGGGATGGATTGATGAATTGAACAAACCTCTCAAAGAAAATGGGAATTTAGATGTCTGAAAATTTTCTTCATATACGCTGAATTGTAGGTATATTAATATAATAATAATAATAGGTCTTTATTTCTCTACACAATAGTTACAAAAATATATATAACAATAATAAAAAATATATATATTAGTTCGAGAAATGGTCGAAGATCAGATGAACCTCCCACAAGGGAAAGTTCCTTGTTTTTCATCTTAAGCCAATATTTATAATATGACATTAGAACTAAAATAATAACAGCAAAGTAATAAATGTGAATTAAACATGAATTTAATAAGGTACAGAGAGTAGATGGAGGATAATACATAGTCAAAAGTAACTACAAAAAGAGTAACTATTTTATTGTCTGTAAAAGAGATCATGTTTAAATTTAGACTTAAAACGAGTAACTGATAATTTTTTTAAGAATGAGGGAAGGGAGATGTAAATTTTAGTAATTTGATAAGAAAAGGAACATTTAAATTGTTGATATCATTATTTATAATGTCGTAGATGAGTTTTTTATTCAACAGATAATGTATGCTTTAATCTAAATTTTATATTTTTAATTTATAATAATCGATATATATTTAGTTTAAAAACAGCAAAACATATTTACATAGATACATAAAATTATGTAGATAATATTTAAAAATAATAATAACTGGAAAATTATACCGAAAGTCACGTAAGAACGACCAGTGATAAAATGTAATTTTAATAAATAATTAACAAGATGTGGAAATTTACATGTATACATTTTTATTGTATATTTTCAGCATACTATTATATAGACTTATCTAAATTTAAGTCACTATTTTCTTTCAACTGTCATTAGAAGTGATTACTTAAAATTTTAAGTGTGAATATTTCCATAATTTACATATATAACCAAGGACCTAATAAAAGAATTAAAATATAAATTATCTATGATAATACCACAAGTCTTAAATTTTTGTGACATCCTTGTCCTTGGCATTTTTAAATAACTGTATGTGTGCTATAGGTAATTTAGAAACTATATTATTTTAATTACAGTTTGTAATAGATATACTCACAGTATGTAACACAATTAAGTAACTGCCTGAATATTTTGTTATTATTACATTAAAGCCTACATGTATTACCTCTCCACATTATTATTACATGGGTAGAAATTTCATAAATATATTCACATCTATTATCTTGTTGATTTAATTGTTCACTGTAGCAGTGAAGAAAAAAAAATTTAGTACACAATACAATAATGTGTCTATGTCTCACATTCAAAATGAGAAAATTTTAAATCCCTATAAGAAATTTGATATAGCGAATTAAAATGTCCATAATTTAAAAGATATCTTCCAGCTCTAATTCCTTGTTTTAATATTTTTAAATGAGAAAGTACTGAACAATGTATCTATAAGTTAACCATGATTTAGATTTTTTATGGTTTTAAAAACCAATAGTTAGACATACATAGTTAAAGTTGTTTTAGTGTCATAAGCGTATAGTGTATTATTTTCTAAACAACATGGAGTACCAGATAGAAAAAAAAACATTTCTGACATTCCGCTTCAATCTAAAGAAGTTAAAGATTTAGAAAATAAGACTTATTTTTAAAGTAGGTACATTACGAAAATAATGTTCTGTTTTCAAAGAACAATTCTTACCGTTCAAAAGTTCATCGGACTCTGGTGACTTCAAAGATCCAGGATTTTGCCAGTATAATGAATTCTGACCAGTATAGTACCACATTTGCATGACATGAGCAAGTTCAAAAATAAACTCAATATAAAAAGAACTATTCTAGCGGTAGTCATGACAACGGATCGACAGTAAACAGCATAATGTGACGCAATATCCATCAAAAACATGTTACATTGACAGTCGTGACACTGGGCTTAAGGGGAATGAAATTATTAGTTGGGCAAAATTTCTACGCGTGAAAGTGCTACGAAAAAATTTTAGTAATGGAACTAATATCGTCCCCTAGTCCCCACTTTATCCCAGGGTAAGGTGTAAACCTAAAATAGTAAAATATATGTTTTTTAAAATATAGATTACCAAAAAGTAAAATTCGTAATGATACCAAATTATTAGTTTTTGTGCAACCTGCATTAAAATCATCAACATATTGCAAAGAAAATCAGTCACCAATATTTCCAGTAGTAGAAGTTCAAAGTTGTATTAATGATATTTATAGTTACTTTTATTAATGAAACAGATTGATTACTGAATAATCAAAATATAAAATTATTCAGGCAAAATGTCTTATAGCGTTTTTAAATGAAGTAGCAAAAATGAGACCACAGATTCCTTAGCTGAAAATAAATCGATTTAACCTAACATACCTATATCCCAAGTCGCATAATAAAAAAGATACAGGGTGTCGAAGTTAAAATTTTATTTTCTATATTTGTAAATAACTTCTTAAGAAATCCACACATTTACATAAAATTTGTAAATCGGGGATTTTTGTGGACGAGAAATTCAAATTTGTTTCTAATTTTGGCGTCACTAGTAGAGGGTGTCACTTGTGGCACACTATGTTTCTTTTAAATGGCAGAACTTTTTTGCATCTTATTGTATCCATCTGACTATCGAAACAATCGATTCTCCTACTCGTTTTATTTGAAAAAGGTATAGCTGAAGTCGTAGGAGTAACCATTTTTGAAATAATCCGATTAAAAACTGTTTTGGTTTCAGGTAAAATGCCTTTTCTGCTGAAAATACAGCAAAATATTACTTGAAAAAGTTGTTCAGAATGGTAAATAATGGAGACGCGCAAAAGTTCATAAGATCGGCGAGGTTTGATGAAACCATTTTTTAACAAAGCACAAAGATTTTATCAAAGCAGGCCTATCTTTTTGAAATTTTGCACGTCTCCATAATTTACCGTTCTGAACAACTTTTTCAATTAAAATTTTGCTGTATTTTTAAAAAAAGGCACTTTACCAGTTACTCCTAACGACTTCAACAAGGTATAAGTACCTTTTTCAGATATAACAGGTAAAAGAATCGATTGAGAATCGCATAAGTGGCGCTCTCTACTAGTGACGTCAAGGAATCTGTGGTCTCATTTTTGCTACTTGATTTAAAAAGCCCCTGTATATTGTATATAAATAAGAAAAATCGAAAATTAATATTACGTATTTAATATAGGTAATGCTATATTTAATTACTTCTTGAGCCTCAACATAAAACTGGAACTGAAAATTTGGATTTCGATAAGAAAATACATATGTACATATAAGTAACAATATTATAACTAAATTAAAGAATATTTCAGATACACCGGTTTTTGTCCTCAGTACAAGTACAGACTAGGAGACACTTATGGCACCACAACTCATAAAGTACTCCTGGATCCTACAGTACACCATGCTGAGAAACTGGTGCTGTCCGATAGGACAGCAGATGATTTCAACGTAAGAGAAAAAAGTCCGTGTTATGATTGTCTTATTTTTATTGCAATTTAAGGCATTTCGACCATCAATCAGAGACATCGACATAGTGAACGACAGACATGGAGACACCATATACAAGCACCCAATGGTACCTGGTTATGAAGGTAAATGATGTAAGTGTGAAGGAAATATCAGGAGAAACAGCTTTTCGTTGTAGGGTTCGTTCCCAAGGAACACGGAAAATTCGGTCAAACCTACACCGTCCAAGCCACTGAAGCTTTGGCTGATTTTGAGAAGCTCCAAAATGCTAACCGAATCGCCCAGAATCAGATTACAAAAATCGGTTATTTTCAAGATAATAAGTGGGACCCAAAAACACTAGACGACAAAACTGTAAGTGTTCTTCAAAAAACAATTCTTATTTTCTTATTTCTACAAAAGCTGGTTTCAAGATCAATGATTTGTATGGACGAAGAATAGGCATATTAATAGCTTTGAAAATAATTTCTAGTTGACTACCAGTCAGTTTAAGCTACCCTTGCTGGAAGTGAGGCCAGAATGTTCGGGATTTTTGCGAAATTTGCTAGTGCCAGAACCTTGCCTAACCCCACCCACCCATTCTCTAAGTCCGTATTTCTCTGACAACACAGATACTGAAAAATACTTAAAATCAGGTGACTATATAATAACATACACATATAGTTCATTATAATGATAAACATTCTGTTCATACGGATCATAATCCGTTATTTTTGGACTCAAGTGAACATTTAAAACAGAGTATCAATCTTTTTTTGCATATAAGGTACCTAATAACTGATAAAATTCACTACTTAAATATAATACAGTTGTCTCAAGTGTTTTGAAATTTTGCCCTATTTTTTTATAGCTGTTTTTCTTTCACCTCAACTATTTACACTTTCTACATGAAATCTAAAAAATACATATTTCTTTTTCTTCCACCGATGTATTTGCACTGAGTGGCAAAAAGTGTAACAATTTTTACATAGACTATTTTGTGCTCGTATATGGTGCAATTTGTACGTTAATTATTTTTACTGTGGCCGCAACTAAAAGTGTTAAATGGGTAATATTGTCTTTTCAATAAAAAAATGCTTAATACCATTTTCCGGAAAAACGACTCTTTTGGAAAATCGTAGACTTTTGTCACATCAGTCAAATAGTTAATATAATACAACTTCAACTTAGGGTACTAATTGTCAAAAAAAAATACTTGTGGAAATTCCACAGCCTTCTCACATTTCCAGAGGTATTAACCTGAAACACAGGGCGCACTGTATATGATAATAACCCATTACTCATATTTTGATAAGTACCGTGTATTATGCACAAAAGAATAAGATTACACGATTTTTAGGATATTCTATCCAATAAAGTAGATACAAGGTGTTTCAGGAGTACTTCAGTATGTTGTCCTACGTTCAATTTCAAGGAAAAAAAGTTCTATGAACTTAGGTTTTGAAACGTTTTGTTTAGGATATACAGGATGTCAAAATTAAAAACAAATAATTACCTTTTCTTCAATAACTCTCGACTACTTTGAGTTAAATTCATAAAATTTTGTATGCGGAGGTTTCTTGGGATGAGACATTCAAATCTTATGCACAATTGGCTGTATCTCCAAGAAGGCGCCACAAGCGGCCATTAGGATCCTTTTAAATCGCTTCAACTTTTTTATGCCGCGGTGTATGTCATTTCGGAATAGAAAAACATTTTTCCCTATCTTTTCTACTTAAAAAATGTATACCTTATTGAAGTCTCTAGGAGCAGCCCTTTCTGTTAAAAACTCATCTAAAGATGATGATGTATGCAAATTATGTATTTGTAATTTTTTTGATATCTTATATTTCCTAAACGCAGTGTTTTCAGACCTAAGTTTATAGGAAAATTTTTGCTTAAAATTGAATGTAAAATAACATACTGAAGTATTTACATCTCCTCTTGAAATATCCTGTATATGTATTCAAATATAGAATATATAGAAACTCGGATGATTTTCCTTTAACGAGCTATCAAATTCAAATATCGTTTAACAAGATTTGTCTAATGTGTTTCAATACAAATGCCACCTGTGTTCTTTTCATTCGCCTATTTTGGCGCCTACATATTTCTCCATCCCCACCCAGTACAACCTAGTGCAACCCAATAGAGTAGAAACCTACTGTTTTAAATATTGCTGTAGACTAATCAATTTTAGAGATCAATATCTATTAACTTCAAACAAAAGTATTTATATAATTAAGACAAACTTTTAAATTTAAATGAGCCTTGAAAAAAGATCTAGTTATAATAAGACTTGGTTAGTCCTTTTGCATAGATCTTTTTGTTACGGAACATGTCTTACAAATGTCAAAAGTGTCAGAATGCCACTTAAATTTGATTAAGTATAACCGTTATGTATTTCTCCATTTATTTTCGATGTTGATCCAGTAAATACTTTATCCACACATCTAAACATTCAAAATGTACGACAGGTTGTACAATTCGTTTTTGCAACAACACAGATATACTGCAGGTCCTGGAAAACGTGAGTATTGTAATGTAATAGTCCAGTAATATTTGACCAAGCTGGATATGTATCGATACCTGTAATTGGATGTTTTAAACTATCGAACAAGTAATAATTTTGGCGTTTAATAGAAGATAGACACATAATAATTAGATTTGAAAACAGAAACTGAATTAGAGGAAACATATTAGAAAATGGCTACTCATTTAAAGGCAGTGAATTATACCATTTTAGAAGTCGCTTTTCGTCAAAAATACTTAATAATTTATCAGATATTACAAATGTTTTATGGTGGGAACATTATTTATATTGTTGTATACGATTCTCTTCGTAGTGCAGTTGGCATATAAAATAGTATAGTTATAAATTCATTGAAAATTACGTTGAAAAAGGGCGCTTTTAATTAACTACGACAGTTTAATTGTTAGTGGGCGAATTCTAGTTTTTTGCAAGTATCTCAACAATTATGTATTTTCGAGGAATATGAAAAGTTGTAGTTTATAAAATATCTGCACAGTATGATATACCCAATGGACCTAATCCATTTCTTTAACTAAGAAAACTGTTGGATCTATTTCGTCACGGGTATCTAAGACAACAAAATAGTATTTTGCAAAAATTCTGTTTGGCCGGAATTTCTTGGGGTGACACTAATCTTGTGTCTAATTTCCTTGGGCTAATAATGATATAGATTGACGTAATGACAATATTTTTGGCTATGGAGAATATATGAACACTAAATGATTTGACTCTAACCTTGAGTTTAACTAATCAGTATTTTAAATTCCTATCCCAATTTAAACATCCTTAAAGTGTTTTATACACAGTTTTCAATTTCTAGACAAAATACCATCTAATTAAATGTCTACTATCAGTAGAACTGTATGTATGGACGTGTACCATTGGGTATATAGTCAATACCAAGATCAAAATTCTATGCATTTCTTATTTATATTAAAGTTGATGACATATGTATAGACTGCGCCACCTTTGATGCTTCCGGTTCAAAGACGCATGCCGACACAGCTGTAAAAGCAGCGGCGCGAGCCACAATTTATTGTCCGTGAAATAAATGGCCGGGTCTTGTCTACCAAACCCTGACAGTCGAGGAGTCGGAAAATGATGGGGGCATTAAAGTGGAAAAGCGGAGAAAGATTCAACTTATATATACTTACATCCTATAAAATTTGCTTATAATGTTATATTTCCACTACCAAATTGTCGAGGGAAGCGTTTTGGTTAAATATTTTTTCTTATTATTGGTTCGGAATGTAAAAAAGAACAAGCACTGAAGACTTAAGTTTCGTGTGACCAAAATTACATGTAAGAGGGATATTTTTTGTAGGTTTCACATTACATGGGTCATGATCAAAACTACATGTATGAGGGATATTTTTTATAGGTTTCACTGGACATGTGCCATTCGGTTACGCGACTTTGGGCAAAACCAATCAGCAAATGACAAACAGTGCCCTATGCGACTTCACATCGTCCTATAGGAAGAGGTTGAGCAACGAATGGGCTCCCGTTCAGATACATAAGCCCGAGCCACCATTGCTGATACAGCCTGCTGAAATCTATCACAGGCATATAGGACAACTACCCAATTATGGTGGTCACATACCCGGTGCGATATTCAGGTAAAGACAATGAAATTGTATGTATATATAGGGGTTACAATGTTCATTATACCAAAGTACTCAGTAGTATATAAGACTACTAGCGTGGTAACAGGGTTTTTACTGACGGACAAAAAATTATATGGTAACATGTGATGTTTAGTTGGCATTTCTAAAGGTAACTGCATAAACAAGAGAACTGTTATCCTTGTATGTGGGTAAATACATTTCTCAAACGAAAGAATGAGCATTATATTCCAAAAAAGCCAAGGTTTTAACACTTTTAACTAAAGAAGAGGTTGAATGATTTCTGTTGGATGCCTATGATGATTGGTTGCTTACAAAAATTGTAACAATATTCCGAATTTATGGTTGTTGCCGATGTGATGAACTTCTCTCCCAGAATATGAATGACGTAGAAGATATGGGCAAAATCTATGGGGCAAATACATAGTTGTCACATTGTGACAAACAAAAAATTTGACAAGAAAATTTGTCATAACATGGCTACAGTTTCGAGCCCTGCATGTTGTACAGTAAATCTTCGTTCTTCTAGAACAGAAAGCCTCCGATTTTTTTTTAACATATCGGCAATTATTTTTGTTTTTTTGCCTTTTTTGTCATTTTTGTTATTGTTATCCCTGATAATTAAGTTCGATAACCATGGAGAATTAACCTTATGTATAACTTTTTATAAGAGAAAACAATGTTTAAATATTTTCAATTTGATTTTTGCGTATTGTCATGTTTTTAATTATTCCATTCGATTTTTTTGAGTTTTTCTTTCTTTGGAGGCTTTCAAATATATTTTTTTTCTTTATGAAATATTATACATTGCTATTGTTTTATATCTTCATAGCTACTTTGCTCAATAATATTGGTTTTATCTTTTCAGGTATGGTAAGACCTATGGCAACGATACAAGAGATGCGAAAAGGTGGCTTAGAGGAGACTTCTCGCCTTAAAACGTATTTAACATTTTGTAATATTTTATTGGCAGAATAAATATATAAATTGTTTAAATAGTTTTAATTCAATTTCATTAATAATTCGGCAGCTTTGTCCAAATTTTCTTGCTTCTAAAATAAAAAAGTTTGATTTTCTAGGTTATGATAGCAAAATATAATACACAACTCACCTTAATAAAACAGAATCGTACAAAATTTTCGACTACTCCCTTATTTTTTTCGTTGTAGAATACTGTTGGTGGTATTCCCCCAAGTCCAATGTTTTTTATCAACCATTTTGTAAATCTTTCGTCTTTATTATCACCTTTCTCGGAGCTTAGGTCTATGCGCGACTCTAAAATTGCGACAATTTTGAATTAATTACACTAAACACACTAGTTCAAATATTTTACCTAACTGGGACCAGTCGGCAATTATAAGGAACCCTCCATCTGGGATTACAGGATTCATATTCGCTTCAGAAAGCTTCTTTACGATGTAATCCCTCTTAGTTTTTAATTCATTTTGCAATGTGACAAAATAGGAGTCCGGTTCACCAAATCGGGATAATTCTTTTTCTACTGCAATAGCTATGGCTTTCTAAAATGAAAACAATCGTACAATTTAAGAGCTAAGCCCTCCCAAGAGGTGGTCTGAAGCCCCCTGGAGAAAAATGTAAACATATTTGCAATAAAACAAATCAAATTCGAAAAAAAATTAATTACTTGTTCATTTGTCTAGTCATCGTCTGCTAAATCGCGTTCCCTTTGCAATTCACGGCTGATGCGATTTAGCAGACAATGGTCTACTATTTGAAAATCAAGGGCCGTGTAAACAGAGCGATTCAGTTATATTAAGTGCGCAAAAGTCCAAAGTATTTGCCACTGTAGGTTTATTATTTTTCAATACGTTTCTTCTGAAGTCAGTGTCAATGTCAAAAGTGACATGATCGTGAAAAAGACTACCCGAACTGTGAAAAAATAACTGTTTTTCACGATCGCTTGTTTTGTTTCCATTTTTCCAAAAGCATGCTTTTGTTTATCCATGTTAAAAAAATGGATAATTTTGCATAGGTATCTATAGCGATTAAAAAATGTATTTTTTGACAGTTCGACAAAAAAAATAAACGCTGAAAAAAAAAATTTTCAAATCAATAATTAAACCCCTTTTCAGGCTGTCACTGACCGATTCAAACCAACTCGTTGACCGCCTGGGTGAAACGTTGTCAAATTTAAAAATGTTCGCTAGTGTTAGGCATAAATAAAGTTGACTACATATCTGTGGTTCATATGTTACCATAATAATGGCACTGTTTAAAATAAATCTGGTGACTTGTTTTAAGCTGCTGACGTATTTGTAATGGCATCTACTTTCAACTTTTGGCATAAACTCTTAATTGTTCCACTCACCAAAAGAGATCTAACTAAAAGGAATTACGTTAGGAGGACGTTATTGGAATAACTTCTGTACCTTAATAAAGTTGAGGGAAGTGCAGACATGCAATCAACAGTACAATCACAATCTCAATGTTACCACACACGAACGCCGTACGTTCTTCGAAATAAATTTTTGCGCCCAGACGTGCTCCAAACCTTGCTTTGGAGCAAGTCTGCAATCTCCTTGAAATTGTTCTTGTCGAAGAAGTGGCTGTTTAACTTTGTGTGTGTGTGTGTATTTGAGGTTATATTTTGTTTATTGGGGGGTTATTTAGTGTTCTGACCTTTTTATTTGATCAAAAACGGTGTGTGTCGTTTGCCGTTTTGATTATAAATTAATAATAAACAAAGACCTCTGCTTTATTTATTTTCTTTTACTGAAAGTTAACTTCGGGAAGACTGAAACTTTATTTATTTATATTTTTTATTTTGCATGGCTAAGTAGTTAATACTATTATTAAAATCAGTTATAAGAAAAATCAGCAGTCTATGAAAGAACACAAACGTGGCAACGCAGGTGCGACGTTTGATCGTCTCACTGCTCGACATTCTGTGAGGTCGTGACTAGGAAATTGTCGTCAACACGGAGCGCCGTATTACCGGAAGTTATGGGTTGATTTGGTTCAATTTAAAAGGTCAAGTAAAAATATATTTTTTCATTTTCTGTCTTATGCCTTCTAAATACATGGTTAAAGAACCCATATTTGATAGGTTGTCAAAGTTAAAATATTAAAATTAATTTCTAAGTTAATAACAGGCCTATTTAGGTATCTTAAATCTAGTTTCAAAATAACTTCTGTAATAATGATCCAATTTGGATACGACTTACAACAGTTTTCTTAGAAAAATGTTAATTTCCGGGATACCTTAAATCATATATTTTGATACGAATAAACTAGGGTTGAATACGTAAAAAGTACACCATAAATGGGCATATTTAAAAGCGGCGAATTGTTTCATTAATTTATATAAACTCGAGAAACCAAGAAAGTTCTGAGTAACCGCTTACGTTCAAACAAAATCAGGTGATAAGAGGCTAAACGCGAGCTGTACGATTGCATCTAGCGTTCTTAATCTTAACCGGAGAAAAAAATATGAAAACTCTGTGGTTCATATTTACTTCCATAGGTGTGCTTCCGCCATATACAGAGTAGTGGTGAACAATTTGCAAAGATCTTAATAAACTAGCAGATCCATATACCCATCCTACTTTCCATCCTGTTGCACAGAATGTCTTTCCTGCAGATCCAATGGTGACGGTTCTTTCCCACATACCAGGTAAAGAAGCTAAAAAGTAATTTTTGGAATTAAAAAAGTCAGACAGAATCAGCACACAGAAAATGTTTGAGACATCGCAAAGAAATACCTAAAAGGTAATATAAATAAGCTACTCTCATAACTAGATATTAGATAGGTACAGTAATTCCACAAAAGTTTCTCAAAATAGTGTCCACGAGTTAGTGAGCATGCTTCTAATCATGAAACATAATTTGCAATCAAAGCCTGCATACGTTGCACATGACATGATGATGCTTCTTTCAAAAGCAATATCCCGAGTTCGGATTTCCTCGACGAGATGTCTTCCTCCCTATTAAGAAACGTTGCGCTATTTCATCACAAGTTAGTTAGCAAAGTCCAAAAGTTGATAGTTAAAGAGATTCAGGGATAATGTCAAATATTACCCCTCCCTGGCACCCTCCATGAACTCTATAACCAATCTGGGAACATTTGAATTCCTCGACCCAAAGAAGCCCAAACACCAGTGCATTTAGTATTTGTCAAGAAGAAACAACAACAAAAAATTTTACATTTAACATCTTGTATTTTTTTAACCATAAACTTTTGGAAGTTCAGCGATATTTATCCCATAGTAAACTACCCATTACCTCGGGACCATCCTGTATAGACATACACAAAAAATATATTTTTATCAACTACATACCTATTCTAATATGTTCATTTGGTTTATATACCATAAATTCGTACACTTCATCGGATATACAAAGGACATTCCACTTCTTGCACAAATCAGCTATCAGAGTCAACTCTGACAAATCGAATACTTTTCCTAAAGGATTATTGGGAGTATTCAATATAATTGCCTTGGTTTTACTATTAAATAAGCTTTCCAACTCTTTTGGATCAAAAACCCAATCTGCAGAGCTTGAAATCCCATCGGTTTTCGATTTCTAAACATGCCAGTAAAATATTTAAAGTATTTAAAAAAATACAATAGTATACATCAGACGAAAGCAAATATTTACAAATCCACATACATTTGCATTGTAAACAATGTAATTATAGGTACCTTTCTAAAAAAGGGAATAATATTTTTGTAAGGATTACCTGTCTGATGATACTTCGAAGAGCGAAGAAAGTAAGAAGTAAAACTTTATGCATATTTCGTATTGTTTGTGGATTATTCTATTCCAAAATATAAAGCTAAATATTGACGGTTAACAAATAAGAAATAAATAAAAAGAATTGAAAATTAAATTTACCAATCCTGAAATAGTAGACTAATCTGAAATACAAATATCGCTTTCTAAACTGAAATGAAACTCTCTGAAGTTAAATTGGGAATTTCTAAAATATACCTGGAAGAAGTGTAGCACAATTTGAGAATGATGTTTACTACAAACTTACCGGTTTCAGTGCAACGAACTTCGGCACACCTCCAGCTATTTTGATCAATGGAACATACACATCGAAATAAGGCTCTATGATGATGACCTCATCCCCTTCACCAACTAGTCCAGTGACAGCACATAGTAGTCCCTCACTTGCGCCCAGCGTGACTAAAATTTCTGTTTCGGCGTTCACGTCTCTCTGCAGCAGTCTGGTGTATAAATTAGCGAGGACCTTCACAAGATGTAGGTGGCCCTTTTAAGACAAAATTTGGTAGATTAAGTACAGCTTTAGAGAACAAAATTAGCGACTTACAGTTGGCCTGGAATACTGATGCAAAAGTGGATCTTCAGTGTTCAAAACTTCTTTCAGGGCGTCTGTGACAAATTTCGGTGGAGAGAAGTCAGGAAACCCTAGACCTAGGTTTAGAGGTTTATATTTTTCAGCTAGTTCGCCATATTCCTTCCTAAGAGTTCATTAAATATATATATACATATATACACATTTTATTATTATTATTATTATTATTATTATTATTATTATTATTATTATTATTATTATTATTATTATTATTATTATTATTATTTTATTTAAAAAAGATTTCATATTGAAGAATTATTAAGCTGGTATTTGATCAATAATTTTTTGAAAAAATATCAAAACTTAGTGAATTTGAGACTATTTTGTATGTTAAATGTATGTTTGTTTTATTTAACCTAATTCACATTCTCTTCAAGCGTTTTAAAACGAAAAAATTAGTGCAATTTTTTTTATCAGGTGTAACTAACAAATAACGAAAATATGTCAGAAAAATACAACTTAAAGAGGAATTGGCATACATTTTTGGGCAATACAAAAATAAATATGGAATAAACTTTATATAAATTTGGTTGCACATTAATTTACTTTTGCACTTGTTTATGTTACCGAAGATATATAATAACATCAAATGATGATACGAAGTAGTAATACACTCTTACATGCAATAACAAGCTAATACTAATTCATAAATATTGGAGTATAGTATATTATCGTACATAAGACTAGAAATATACTTATAATAAATAATAATTCTATTGTTTTTGGAATTTTGATCAGGTGTATTGATTAAGCAAAAAACTTAAAATTAATAATTAGTTTACGAGCATAAAATTTCTAATAAGCAATCATACTGATCAACTACAAATATCATATACCGAATGGTGATAAAATTAGTTATAATATTCATTATTTTCTTTGAAATTCTTTTTTGAAAAATTAAATTGCTTCAATCTATTTTTTAGATAAGGGATTGATTGACGTAAAACAAGCTTTTTTTCATGTTTGTGCTGCAACGTCGTCACATTTTTTTTTAAATTGAACCTCAATTTTTGTGAAGATTTTTTTTTAACTTCAAGCAATAGGTACCTACGTTTCATTGACTTTTGTGGTCTACTTTGTCGAGGTAAATGTTTCACTACTTGTTTCCTAAATTTTTATTGGAACTATATAGTCGACTTGACTTTATTGTTGATCGTGGAAAAGACCGATATCTGTCACGATATGCAACCATAATTAATATTCTTCTATGCATTTCAGACTGCATTTTTATTTCATACTTTTGCTTATTAAATTTGCAACTTTTCACCACTACCTGATAAAGCCAAGTAAGAAAAATAGAATGATAATAGTGTGTAGGGTCTTGTTCATTAAAAACATTCATTAAATACAGTTTTTACGTATATATTAATTTAAATATATATATGAATATTGTGTGGAACTTTTTCACCGCCCTGTATATGTGTATGTTCCGTAGTAAGATTACTTTTTTTGCAAATGCATATAATTTTGAGTTGCGGCAAAAACTCGTCCACAAGTGTACGTAAACGTATAGATATGTACGTAAGTAGTTTTAGTGTTTAAATAAACTTTTTACATTTAAAAAATAATTTTAACCTGTTTACTTACCAGATACTTTTTTCTATTCCTTGTAACCGTGGTAAAACAGCTAGTTTATCAGACATTTCACTATTAAACTTACTTTACTCAGCTTAAAAACAATGCTGACTTACAATTCAATTTGGTTGTATTGTTCCGTCCTTTTATTTTGGTAAACAAGAACAATGATAATTATATTCAAGATAAAGTTCCTCAAGATAAACCCCTTTTATTTACACTGAGTTTATAAGGTTTATATAGTTTTATTTAAGAATTAATGTTGTTAAAAATAACAGTTTACGCTGAGACAATAGTAAACGCGATACCTAATTTCGATTGCCGCTGTACTGGAACTAGCTATTTTCAGAAATTTGGATTTCGACACCTGATTATCAGAAGATTGAAAAAGCGTTGTCGGAACAGCAACATAAGTGTTTTATTTTACGAATTAAAGAAGGGATACAAAAAAAAAACAATTTTTTGGAAAATTTTTATAGACATCTAGCTTTGCTCAAAGAGACAAAGCAGATGAAATTATATATTGGTATTAACATTTGCGCAGATTTGAGAATATAGGCGCTATTATTTTTTAATTATTATTGGTTACAATTTTGAAATGTTCATGTTACATTCATCTTGGCCAGCTTTGCTAACTACAACATTATTTTGTATTCGTAATATCTTAACTTTAATGAATATGTAATATTGTTAAAAACTTAATTGAACTTTAATTTTAGAATCCTGAAGATGTCATAAGAGCAATGTCGACGATTATATATATTTGTTTTTGCTATTTTTACGATCCAAATTATGTAAAACAAAGGTGAAGACATAGATATATTGAGAACACAGAGAATCTTTAAAATAAACCAATATTTTATTATAATTTATTATTTTTTTGGTTATAATATATCATTTTTATGTGGACCTTTATACGAAAATTAGAAATTTATAAAACACGCGCTTTTGCATTTCAACAGGAAATATGTTTGGAAATTAAACTAATTTAACAATTATATTACAAACTTTGGCTAAGGCACAAAAATTCTTCTTCTAAATAACATGTTGTAAACATTTAAACTGATGGTAAGTCATGAAAAGAAATGAAAACCAATAGGTACTTAATTTACAAAGAAACTAAAAATATAGGCACCCACTTACAAATATATAAATAAAGAAAACCATCAGTATAAATGTACAAAACGACAGTGATAAGTGATCAACATAACTAAATTTTGTTTTTAGTTCCCCAATAATTTTAGAGAAAAACATTTTGATCTCAACTTTCCATATTTATAGTTTTTATATTTTTTTTCGAAAAAAATGGTTATTAAAGTTGTGCGTTCATGTGTACTGTGTGTTATTTTTTAGGAATAGGTGGAATATATTTATCTCATTTAGTAAACCTCCTTTATTACTGAACTTTATTGAAATTAATTGGCATATTTTGCAAAATTCATGTACTTATCAAGATACGTTTTATTAATTTTTATTAAATAATTTTAAAAACGGTAAAAAAGAGCTGAAAATTAAAATATTTTTTTATGCAAATCAGTAAGCGAAAATATTTTTAAACAATAGTAGATATTTTCAGTGTGATATGTATTCCAAAGTAAAATGTAATAAAAAACATAAAAATGAGCTAACCGTGAGTAACTTATCGTTTTTAAAGAATTTTTAGGAACTGAATAATATGCTTGTAAATAACATGAATGCTATCTCATGCCACCTGAGAATATTCAAAAGTGCCTAAATAAAACGAATATACACTCACCTGCAAAACCTTTCTCTGTATCTCCAATAAAAATAGAGATGTCGTGATTAAAAAAACAAAATGTTCACAAAAGAGAAGGCTACAGTGCGACTCTAGTTAGCATCAGCGACTGCAGCTGCTGCACCCCACAGGGTGTTACAAATTTTAGGAAAAAAATTTGGTCTTTTTGTTGCGCCGCGTATTATATGGTCTATTTAACTTTCGAATAAAAATTTCCGATATAGCATCCGTTCCAGAGAAATCAATGTACAATTAAAAAAAAACATCATCAAAATCAAATGAGCGGTTCGCGAAGAAGTCAACTTTAAAATTGGGGCTAGTTTTTAGTGGCCGGTTTTTGTTGCCGGAGAGTATATAACGACAGAAATTGGTCTAACCAACAAATTTTTACATATAGCAATGTTTCGAAATACGTATTTTTTTTAAATTTAACTGTAGATATAAATATAGATATATCATAAACTTACATAGTTCTGGATATAAGATTGTGTTCATTTTTGTTTATATGAGAAAATAATTCTTAAAATGTGGGGTTAGAATAGCAAAATAATGTGTCTTACAAACGCTTTTTAAAAGTTATTACTTTGGTTGAGGAGAATTTAGTAAAAGTGGATCAACCCAACATTTAGAATTTTATTTTTTATATTACTTTTTGTTCTACATGTTTTATTTTTCGACACTTCTTTACCTAAAAACACCACAAATTTGATCATTTTACGGCGAAAAATACAGTCACCTTAACATTGATTTAAAAATCAATATACAGGGCTATAAATTTACGTGCATCATTTATTTAATGCAGTTTTATATTTAAAATAAAAACTTCCTGCTAAAATTTTTTTTTACTTTTCGTCATCATTTTATTATTAACTAGATTTTTGTGCAAATGCCTATATTGATATAAAAATCAAATTATTATTTTTTTCTTTTTAGGGAAAAAATCTAATGAAAGCAAGGCAGAAATTGATAGATTAGTAGATAAGATAAATGTGTATTGGGCAAAAAAATCTAATTAGCAACAGAAGGATCATAGACAACAAAAATATCAATAGTTTTGTAGTTTCTGCATCAAATTAAAAACAGCATAAAATAATGTATTCCAGTCTCATATTTTGTAAAGCCTTATTTGTTATTTATTAAATAAATTCCAAGAATTCCAAGAAATCCATACCTCCGTTAGTGACTTGGTAAATTTAATATTTTCACGTTTTGTGGATGTTCATCACAGAAAAACGTATAACAAAGTTGGTTGAACCATAGAAATTACTATGTTTATTTTTTAAAAAACTTTGACAATATTTATATAAAAAATACTATTATTTTGTAATGTTCTCAAAGTTTATAGGAGTACAAGAAAATCACCGCGTACAAATAAAAATACAAAAATAGATAAATAAAATAGTTTATATTTGTACAATTCACACTTAACAAGTCTTATAATATCCCAAAGTTATTTTTTACCATCCTTCCACTTCTTTAATAATTCTGCTGCTTGCTGCAAATTTTCATCTTTCTGGAATTTAAAAAAATATATACAGTTTTAAAAAATACCTCAAGAAGATTACACTTCTTACCTTGATAAAACAGTATCTTACATAATTCTCTGCTAGCGGCTTATGTGGAACACTATAGAACGCTGTAGGAGGTATTCCCTGCAGTCCAATTTTTTTTGTCATCCACTTCGTAAAACGATAATCGCGGTATCTATCCTTCTCAGAATTCAAGTCAACTTTAGATTCTGACAAAATACCAATAGTGATTTAATTACAAAGCAAGGAAAAATTGGAATTACAATGAAAAATAGTATGAAGTTGTGTCATTTTCTAATTTAGTTAAGTATTCAATTGGCAAAATATTTTCTTTGTCTAAAAAAATCATATTTGCCAAAAAGTATAAATTTTTTGCATACATTTTTATTGTATTGCTTTATATAAGTCAGTATTAGCTGTTAGAACTCCAACTGTTGTAGTCTAATGTTGTATTCATTTTTTTTTCTTCTTAAATATATTATTTAAGGCATTAAAATCAAAATACATTTTGGTAAATCAATTATTATCTGACATTTCTGATGAAAGAATTGCAAATATGATAAAAAAAACTATATGAAAAGAGATGTATGTACAGGGTGAGCAAATTTCAGACACTTCAGACACTTTTTTGAGTAGAGTCCAGTGGCGTGCCTAATTTTTTTATAATTTTATTAATTTCTGAGTTATAACCTAAATTTGTGTTTTTATAGATACAAACCATACGTAGCCATGGGACAGTTGAAATTGTATTTTTTTTGTCTTGCCATTAATATATACTATGTAGGGTTAAATATGGTTATTTGCCATTTAATTCTGTTTGTATTAAAAAAAAACACAACTTTCAGTTATAACTCAAAAATTAATAGTTACAAAAAAATTAGGTACGTCACTGAACTCTACCCAAAAAAAGTGTCTCAAAAACGTATTAATTATTTTTTAATAAAAAATAATATGAAAAGGGATGTATAAAATAATAAACTATATGAAAAGGGATGTATGTACAGGATGAGCAAATTTCAGACACTTTTTTGAGTACAGTCCAGTGGCGTGCCTAATTTTTTTATAATTTTATTAATTTCTGAGTTATAACCTAAGCTTGTGTTTTTATAGATACAAACCATACGTAGCCATGGGACAGTTGAAATTGTATTTTTTTTGTCTTGCCATTAATATATAATATGTAGGGTTAAATATGGTTATTTACCATTTAATTCTGTTTGTATTAAAAAAAAAACAACTTTCAGTTATAACTCAAAAATTAATAGATACAAAAAAATTAGGTACGCCACTGAACTCTACCCAAAAAAGTGTCTCAGAAACGTATTAATCATTTTTTTCTTACTTTACAAACAACCAAGTTATATGTATCAAAAAGTGAAAAATTTGAAATTTTGTTATTACTCGAAAGTAAGACGCTTGGTTCTTTTGGTTTTGACATTAATTTTCTTTTAAAAAAAGAGATCGAGAGTGAGGGGTCTTTTTTTCTATCTCCTATAGTTAAAGAGATATAAAAACTCGAAATTTGCTCACCCTGTACATACTTTTGCAATAATAATGACACTCGTTGAAAACTGTTTTTGAGCTTCTGGAAGTTCTGAGAAAAATTTTTATTAAATCTATATAGACTACTAAAGAGTAAAGAGTGTCATTATTATTGCAAACGATTGTACCTATATGTTACTCGTACATACCGAGAGGAGACCAATCAGCTATCATGAAATAACCACCTTCTGGTATAATAGGATTCATTCCTGCATCTTGTAAAAATTTGGCCATATAATCCCTTTTTGGCTCTAATTCCACTGATATAGAATTAAAATAGCACTCATCATCATTTAGGCGTGTAAGCTCTTTTTCGAATGCCATAGCTGTGGCCTCCTAACAAAAAATGAAAACATTGTAAATGTTTCCTTAGGAAGTTATATGTTTATAATGTGTTCAATGTGGTCATGGCTTTTTCAGGTGGGCTGTTCATCTCTAAAATTTGGCAATTTCTATTTAACAAAATTTTCTTAATTCATATAAGGCATAGAAAGCACAGGCTGTAATTTATTGTTAAAAATAAAATATAAGGTGATTCAGACCAAAAGAATGGAGATGTGCAACATATATAATAATCTATTACAATAGTGGCACTCTGTAAAACAAATATGGAAATTTATTTTGAACTACTGCCATATCCGTAATGAAATCTACTTTCAACTTTCAACATTAGTTCTTAGTTGTTACAACCTCAATAAGTTATTATCCAGAATCTCTAGGTCTTTCATTACTTTATTTTTTTTATTCTTTTTTTTTTTTGTGATATCAGCTCATTTGTTGAGGGTGTACATACGCTTTAATTTTTTCAGATGAGCTGAATCACCCTGTATAGTTTTTTACTAATGGATAAGTATTACTTACAGCAGCATAGGTGTGCCTAGATATGTATTTGTTGTATGTTGTGTGTTGCACAGTTCTGATAATTTTGTTTTTAATTAGATAGCAGGATGTTCTATCAAGACACTTGCTAAAGCTAATATTATTGTGATTAGGAGAAATTATTTGAGTATGAGGAAAACCTTTTTTTTCTTTTTCCAAGATTTTTGCCCATCTTCAAGAACCACCACTAGTCAGCCTTATTACCTAATATCATATATCAAAATACAGGGTGAGTCAGTCATAATGTCATTAATTTTAACCACGTATTCGGGAGGCCTAATAAAGGCAGAAAATCGAAAAGAAATTTTTTACTCGACCTTTAAAAAAATAAACAAATCACCCTATAAAAATCAGTAACACGACGCTCCTGGGGCGCCACAAACTTCTGAGGACGCACCCATACGACAATCGAATGCCATCGTTGCCACATCATGTTTACATACATAATATCGTCTAACACATCAGCGTGTTATTCAAATTTACCCGCATTTCCCGCATTTCTTTCCCCCCAAATTTGTAGATCACGCCACACATTTGGAGGGGGATGGAGAGAATAGTGAGAATACAAGCAGTAAGCAGTAGTTTGTTTATTTCGGTCTCGCGTCTTCGTCGTAAATGCATAACTTTACAAATTCAGAATATGCGGAAATGGTAGCGTTATATGGAGAATGTTTACGAAATGCGACTGATTATAATTTTATTATAAAGTGCTATGGACGGATGAGTGCAGTTAACAGGTTAGTACCATACTACTTAAAAACAATAAATTTCTAGGCTAGATGTACGTAACTACAAACTGAATTATTAATTGTACTTACGAGTAATACCAAAAATTCATATTTATTTGTAAAACGTAGTGAAAATGTAATATCAAAATTATTAAACTGTAATAACCTAACATTCGAAAACACTTATTTATTATCTACATTTGTTTTTATTAACAAATAAATCAATATTTAAAGAAAATTCATTCACGTATCTAGATTAAAAAATAGTTTTACTCCTTGTCGTTAAATAACAGTACAAAAACTAGGTAACTAGGTTATTGACCTAATAATACGGTAGGTCAAGGTTCACTCTCGATAACTTAGATTAGCGGCGTGCCATTTCGGTCTTGGACAGTTTTCTGTCGACAACACGATGGTTTTTTATTATTTAGTATTTAAACACGAAACACTTTTCAGCTTCTCTTAATAATTTACCCACTGGGTATAGGTTTTTTATGTAATGTACGTAAATAGTTTATTACTCGGTTTATTATCAGACACATTGGATGCAGTCATAACAGCTACATTTGCTCAGAAAAATCCATACGCTACTTGTCAGTTTAGCTTTCAGAGGCGATTTGTTGTCAACGTATGGGCAGGAGTGTATGGATATCATTTGATTGGGCAAGAACTGAGCAAGAAAAAATGATATGCTAAAATAGGCAGTACAACCATTTATTTGTGATGTCTAAAACCTAGGTAGGTAGGTACGAGAAAAATATTTCAACTTGACAACATTGCATCAGATCGACATCGAATTGAACTATGAGCTGTAAACGACCAAGGCTGTGAGCGGTCAGTGACAGTCTGAAAAAGGGGTTTAAATAATGATTTGAAAATATTTTTTTTCGGCGTAAATATGCATTTAGACTATTGTTTAGTCGCGTATTCGCATTATACTCATTATTCCCTATCTCCTCTTAAAATTAATGACATTATGACTGACTCACCCTGTATACAGGGTTAACTACCACAAAGTACAAAAATTTTAACCACAAGCTCAGGGAGCATGGGGAACTAAGATTTATCAACTACTATGAGGTCATTCTTTTGTAGAAATGATGAAAATGAAGATTATTATTAATAATAATATTTGATAGGTAACAGTTAATCCAGTTAGCTGCAGTATTTTGCATTTGTTTTTCTTTCTTTCGTTCCAGACTGTCAAAACTACATTTTCATTCATTATAAATCAGTCGGGATTACCCACTAACAACAAAACATACTTCGTATACAGTTAAATAAAAAGTCCATTTATTCTAAGAAAATCGAAAAAGGACTAGTAGTAAATAATAGAAAATTTTTGATAATCTAGAAAAACAAACCGGTGAACTATATTATAACGAAAATATCTGTACCCAACACAAATTCTTTTATTTAATAACTATAAAACATTTTGAATAAAATAGGCACTAAAATCTGAAGAAGACAAAATCACAACGTAGGCACACAGGATTTCAATCAAGACGAACGAACGAATTTTACTGTTTAGTGTTGTTGGGTGCTTAACTCTCTAAACGTCAAATGTGCAAAATAAATAATCTCACAGCAGATGGATTTAAGTTTCTAAAAAAATATATTTTCACTATAAGTTTGGAAATTTTTTGAAGAGTAACTCCATTAATTCTTTTATTTTTTTGCCCCCTCTTAAAATATTTGCACTTCGTCATAATTAACCCTGAATATTTTTATTCTTATCCTTAGTTTTCGTATTACTATTTTGTAGAATAAAATATTAGAAAACTTATGTGACATGGTTGTGGCAAAAAAATATCATTCCATAATGAAAAATGTAAAACTTATTTACTTGAATAGGGGTAACTCCAGTATAAACAGAGTTTTGGTGGATCATTTGCATATTAACTAAAAGATTTGCCGGTCCATAGGCCCATCCCAATTTCCACCCGGTCACACTGAATGTTTTACCAGCTGATCCAATTGTAATTGTTCTTTCCCACATACCCGGCAATGTTGCTGAAATTATGTTCATTGATTAATTTAAAAGTTGAGAATAACAATTTTAAAAAAAACATGGTGAATGTCCTGAATGAATTTATAGACGATAAGTATTTTATGATATCTGTCTGTGTAAATTGTATCACATATTTAAGTCAAAAGATAAGGAAAATTATAGCGTTATTAAAATACTTAGTTCTAAATTAATAAAGTCAATGTTTAAATAAGTTTAATACATACTCTAGTTAAATTTTCTCACCAATTCTGATATGTTTATAAGGCTTGTAAACCAACCATTCGTACACTTCATCAGATATGCATAGCACATTCCATTTTTTGCACAAGTTTGCTATTAATGTCAATTCTTCTTCAGTGAACACCTTGCCTAACGGATTATTTGGTGTATTCAAAATAATTAACTTAGTTTTGCTATTAAATGCACTTTCAAGTTCATCTTTATCCAAAACAAAATCAGCTGAAGACAACGGTCTTCCAGATACTTCTTTCTGAGAAAAAATGTAACTGCTTCTAAATTCTATCAAAATTTTGCAAAAGAACCTACCAATCTCAATGGAATAAACTTTGGAACACCCCCTGCATATTTCACCATTGGTTCGTAGCAGTCAAAGAAGGGTTCAATTATTATAACTTCATCGCCATTATCGACATGACCCGAAATACTAGAAAATAGTGCCTCGTATGCGCCCAACGTAGTTATTATTTCTGTTTGAGGATTAATATCCCTACCAATTAGTTTTGAGTACAGTTTTGCAAGAGCAGCAATAAGTCTAGGATGACCCTAAAAACAGCAAATGTGTTATCGGTGGTGATTAGTTAAAATTGAAGTTGTCATATTTTGGTAAAAGAAGCATGGGACATATATTATCCTATGGGGATGATTTATAGGCCTATTTAGAGAATTTAGTCAAAAGTTTGGAAACTTATATGCAACATAAAAAAATAGGTGTTGTCCCCAAGATTTCTAGAAGGGAATATATGTGATTGATTTAATAGATCACACACATACAATTTTCATTCACTGTGAAAAATGAAAGAAAGAAAGAATTCAGACGATTTACGTCATACAAACAAATGAATAATTCATTATATTTTTAGAGATATATTTAAGACACTGCAACTGAGAATAATACAACTATATTACACTAAATGTTTGCACTAAATTACAAAAAAATTAGGTATTGTTTTTAACGGGACAAATTATCGAAAATTATGTTGATAATAAAAACAATTACGTAACGTCAGCAATGACATAAGTCGTCTAAACTTTTACCACAACTATACTTAAATATAACTATCAAAAAAATATAACTAACAACGCTTGTATCCATCAGTTGTTAAAATATTTTGTAAATAAGTATATGTGCATCTATTTTCAAGATGTACGGGTGAGCAAACCCGTGAAATTTGTGCAAACATACCATAATGTTTGCACAAATTTCAACAGAAATATATTTGCCGCAAAAGTTCTCTTTGTGACTCTAAAAAACATCCTCTAAGTGATGTAATTTAATTTTCATCAGCAGCCGCTGGTTGTGAAACAATATAAACATAAATATAAAATAAAGAAAAACAAAAATTAAAAAAATAACAGAAATTGAAAACACAGTGTTTGTTCATGACTATCTTATTAAATTTTCTTTATACATGTGTTTCCTTAATAATAATAATATCCATTATTCACTAGTGACTTTATAATGAAATCACTATTCACTGGTTTCAAAGAATGGGGAATGGATAAGCAAAACAGAAATTCTGCAGTGTCAGCATTACAAACAAATAATCTGCCAAAGAAAGTATTTAATTTAAAGAAGTGCTGATGCAAGATGTATGAAAATTTCTAAATATATTTTTCTAATTTAACTATAAAAAAGTAAAATTGATTGTTTCTCTATCATAATAATTGAATTATGAAAGCTTCATATTATCTATAATACATATATCAAAACTACAAAATTGTAGTTATCACAATATGACAATGAAGTATTTTACTATATGTAAATATACTTTTATCACATTACATATTTATTATTTACTTTTAAATTTCCAGTCATGCAGTAAGCCCTCATAAGATTAACTAATACATACAAAGTATATATGTTAAAGGTTATCTAATTTAACTAAAACTACTAAGAAATTCAAGTTCTAATCTAAAACTAAAATAAAATGTAACAAGTTACTCTTTAGGAAAAAAATATTATAAGTACCTATATAACAAATGTACATATATAGTAGGTATATAATACTTATTTAAATATCCTGTCATAATTTAAAAAAAAAATAGTAACTTACAAATCCTCTCGTGTATTGATGAACCATATAATTATCTCCAGTTGCAACTGCGCTCAAAGCATCTGTTACATATTTCGGAGGTGGATAATCCGGAAACCCTTGTCCTAAATTTAAGGGTTTATATTCGAGAGCCAACTGAATGTACTCAACCCTAAAACGTAGATTATAAATAATTGCAAAATTAAGTTACTAACTTACCAAACGCTTTTCTCACTTCCTTCATATCGCTTCGGCAATACAAATTTTTTTTCTATATCAGACATTTTTGTTTTGAATTCTGAAGTTGCTGAAAGATTCCTGGCACAGGTGTATACGAGATTTATCGATTTATGTAACTGCAAGGCACACTTTGTTAATGATTTTATCATCTAGAAAGGTAATGAAGTCTATAATATGTAATTTCAAGGCAGTTTACCTTTTACTTTATTTTTTTGTACACTTTTAAAAATAACTTTATGTATTATTCTAATGACATTGTATTATAAACCTTAATTCCCTAAGAATGACATTTTTAACATACCACAACATTTGAACTACTCACTCGTTTTTAGTTACCAAAACTTTTATCTACTTAGCCTAGTGCACTGTAGGCACCACAATTTTAAAATCAGATGTCTGGATTTTGGAGAATTTCAAAGCAATTAAATATAAAGTTAATGGCAATACTAGATGATTAAAAATAATAAAAGGAACCTCGAATGTCTGCAGTGTGCACAATTGGTACGCAAATTAAAGTTTTATTACAATGGTAATTAGGAGATAGAACATGTAATATTTCTTAATATGTTAAGATTAGATGCTAAGGTCTGCTTGTAAAGTCACAGTTTACAGTTTGGTAATATAATAACTACACCATTCATAAAAATCGCTACATACATAAGTTGCAAAATAATAAAATATATTGTATTTTAATATCATTCTATTGTCATAACATTTATGTTTTAAATTTCAATAGTGCATATGCAACCATTTATACAAGAATAATAGGTACAAGCCTTGTACAAGTTAAGGGAGAATAATTTTAAAATATTTTGTATTTTTTTGCTCAACTCAAGTTCTTTGATACGAATAAAAAGACGTTATCATTTTTATTTATTTATTGTAAAAACAAAACAATATTTGCATAATTTAAATATACATTAGTCAATAACTTAAAAGAAGACTATGCAGTCTCTAGTCAAATGCATACACACAATCACAACCAGTCAATATGAAATATAATTATGTAAATCTAATAATAATAAATAGAGAAGTTTTTTATTTATTGTTATCAATTTATATAATCATAAATAACAAAAACGTTCCCGGAATACAAAAGAGAAATCGAACCTACAACAGAATAAACTATTTTAGATCTAACTGTTAAAATATTAAAATATTGACATTTTGAGATCTGTTGTGCTTACCGAACCTAACAGGCACTTAAATATTACCAGTGCCAGAAGAATAAAACAAAAAATTGCTTGGTCCAAAATTGACTGGAGTTTTAGGACTTGAACAAGTATAAATAAAATCGTCAGATTGTAATTGTGTTCGATTCATGTTGGGCTCTGAAGCGGATCTACTGATTTTCGGATGGTTCCTCAAGAAACCTTCCAGTGAAGCATGGATTTGTCTGAATAATGGCCTCTCGTCCCTATTAAACTTTATACAGTCTTCAGTCAATCTTCTCAAAGCCTTGGGCGTGTCCGACCGCAGCTTCGTCAAGTCAGGCTTTAGATAGCCCCGTCCGACCATAAACAAAATTTGATCCTTATTATTAACGTGGGAATAAGGCAACTGTCCCGCTAACATCTCAAACATAACTATTCCGAAAGCGTATACGTCGGACTGGAAACTATACGGATTGTCCTCCTGCATTCTGATAACTTCAGGAGCCATCCAGAGAATAGAACCAGTCGGTTGATGGAACTGTTGCGATCCCGACCACCTCGTCTTTGCGGTAGCCAGACCGAAATCACCTATTTTTACAGTAAGGTCATCATGTAAGAAAATATTGTTAGACTTTAAATCACGGTGGATTATATTCTTAGCGTGCAAGTAATCCATCCCTTGCGCAGTCTGTCGACCAATCTCGATAAGCGTAAACAATTGAAATTTAGTTTCAAGGACATGTAAGTGCTTGTAAAGGCTGGAACTCTCGCACCATTGTGTCACGATTGCCAGTTGCGGCTTGCTGACGCATCCCATGAATAAGAGGATGTTGACGTGCCTAGTCTTGCGCAGAACCGCTACTTCGTTTTTGAAAGCTTGAAGTTGTGCAACTGTGGGTATTTTAACATTCAGTGTCTTTACGGCTACTGGGCCGTGCCAGTGGGCTTTGTAAACTGTTCCGAACGAACCAGATCCTACCCTAGCCCCTACTAATATCTCATCAGCTGGTATCTCCCAATCTTCTATGCTCTCTCTGGGAGCTAGTAATGGTTTGCTTTCGTCTGCAGAGCGAGCCCTTGGTCTTCGAGGCTGTAAGGATCCTGTGGGAGAAGCTTGCGTACTTCTGCAATGCGGAGAGCAATCACCATCTACTCCCCTAAAATTTGTAGAATTTGTAACAATCGGTTAAAATTTGATGTCATATATTTAAAATTATTATTATTATTTCTGTGGTATATAATATCAAATTTAATCAATTTTATTTTTATCAAATAGTAGGATGAATAAATTATATTGAAATAATCATTTATTATCATGTCGAGTGTCATATTGAGCACAGATGTAAGTTTCACTCAAAATTCAATACATTAGATATAAGTATATTAATTATTTTTAATGCTATTACAACTCTCTACGAGGTGTTAGAGGTTTAAGTACCATAATGGAGAAATTACAGGGTTTTTCCAAATACGTACACAAGAAAGAATGTATTATTTCAATTTCATGAAAAAATAAGCCTAAAAAATTTAATCTGACCACACCCCCACAAAACGGTCGCCGCTACAGCAAAGACCTGTGACGTCAAATGATATTCACATGTGTATATCTAAAACAGCAGCCTGCTTTAGTTCATATCTGTATACAATTTCCATTTTCAGACAATGCAGTACATACGTATACCGGGTGTTCCCTCTAAGACTTTCAGTGCGAATATCTCAGAAACCATCATAGCCAGTGCGACGAAATTTGGTATACAGACACTTGATGGCACGTAGAATCTGATGATAACATCAATTTTTATACAGGGTGTTCCATTTTCCAAGAAATCGATTTAATTTTGATTTTTTGGTTGTCAGCCCTGCTAAAACTTATGTTTAAATTGAAATATACTTAATTATGAACACATTCTGATAAATAAATATTCAAAAATTTCAAAATTTAACATAAAAAAACGCCTCCAAAAAGTACCCAAATTTCATTGTTTTGTCATGTAAAATGTGTATAGCCTTGAGTCCGACTTACACAGAAGAAACTAACATCGGTGAACGTCAAAACTATGAATTGTCATTGAATTGTCAAATATTAATGGCATGAAGTATTTTATTTTACATAAATAACGCTAATAATCATTTATTATCATGTCGAGTGTCATATTGAGCACAGATGTAAGTTTCACTCAAAATTCAATACATTAGATATAAGTATATTAATTATTTTTAATGCTATTACAACTCTCTACGAGGTGTTAGAGGTTTAAGTACCATAATGGAGAAATTACAGGGTTTTTCCAAATACGTACACAAGAAAGAATGTATTATTTCAATTTCATGAAAAAATAAGCCTAAAAAATTTAATCTGACCACACCCCCACAAAACGGTCGCCGCTACAGCAAAGACCTGTGACGTCAAATGATATTCACATGTGTATATCTAAAACAGCAGCCTGCTTTAGTTCATATCTGTATACAATTTCCATTTTCAGACAATGCAGTACATACGTATACCGGGTGTTCCCTCTAAGACTTTCAGTGCGAATATCTCAGAAACCATCATAGCCAGTGCGACGAAATTTGGTATACAGACACTTGATGGCACGTAGAATCTGATGATAACATCAATTTTTATACAGGGTGTTCCATTTTCCAAGAAATCGATTTAATTTTGATTTTTTGGTTGTCAGCCCTGCTAAAACTTATGTTTTTTCAAAAAATCAAAATTAAATCGATTTCTTGGAAAATGGAACACCCTGTATAAAAATTGATGTTATCATCAGATTCTACGCGCCATCTAGTGTCTGTATACCAAATTTCGTCGCACTGGCTATGATGGTTTCTGAGATATTCGCACTGAAAGTCTTAGAGGGAACACCCGGTATAAAGAATATTTCATATAAAACAAAACAGTCCTATATAACATGGGTCCTAATCACATAAAATTATCAAAATATCCTGTTCATTGTGTAAAAGTTCAGTTAAAATATAGAAATAGATATCTATGTAATTTTCTGCATAAAATATAATAAAATGCTACTCCTAGGAATTTATTTATAGAATCATTTTTTTCTTAATCAATAAAATGCACATAAAGAGTTTAGTGGATTACACTGTAATTGAAACCAAGGAAGACTTGAGTGATCGCATTTTTTCGCTGCCCATCGAATTAGGACAAATCTAGGTATTTTCCAGCAAGTGCGCAAAAATTGGATTCAAAGGTGTCGTGCATGTATTGAAAATAATGGTGAACATTTCAAACGTATGCTGTATATTAAAAATGACTACCTACTGATTTTCAGTAAGTATATAAATAATTTTTTTAAAACAACAATGTTTTTAACACGTCTTTCAAATTCATATTTTATTACAATATTTTCCTGTTACAAACGCTTAGGGTTTACTAAAATGTCTTCGATTATCAAAAATCATTACTTAATTCTACAATTCACCTATTTCAAAATTAAATTGTAAAATTATTATCTACATTTCTTTATTTAATTCATATTCAGAATAATTATTGTTTACATTCAGATTTTTTGTCATCCTCTAAAAAACAATTGTGACATAAACTAGGCAGCTGACGTTACACAATTGTTTTTATTGTTAACATATATCACATCATTTTCAATATTTCGTCACGTTAAAAACAATAATTTTTTGCAATTTAGTGCAATATATAGTGCAAACATTTAGTGTAGTATATAGTGTTATTATTCTCAGTTGCGGTTGCTTAAATATTGGTGAAAATATAAAGAATTATTAATTAGTGCAGATTGCAATAAAATTCCCTAATATTACAACTCCATGCATTTTAAAGATGATTTAACTTATGGCCATGTAATACACAACTTTTCTGTTCATTTGTGCTTAACATATCATATGTTGAAGTAATGGCATTCAAACCTCTAAAACCCTGTATATATATTTTGCATATCTTACTCGCTTATGATTTAATCAGTAGTAGATATTTTCAAACGATCATCTCGTTGACCTCGATGTTTAGAATTTGATTGATTATAAAATGAACATGGTGACAAAAATATACATCTTATCTTTAGCATCAATATATTTAAAAAGATCAAATTTAAAGAGTAATAAGAAGAGTACCAATTATACGTTCCAATGTATTAGCTGCTCACAGAATGCTTAGAAAAAAAACAAAGTCCTTTGACAAATCAATTTCCTGATAAAGAAAAAAAATGTTTTAATTTTGGAAATAACTTACTATTATCCTCGAGATTAAAATATTTATACTGAAGCTTTAGGAAGGCTTACATACAAAGTCTCTTATTGATCTGCATCATGATGGACATAAATTTAATTGTTTAATTAAATTTATAAGAACCTTGATAGAAGTATACTTATTTAAAATTTGCACTTAATAGACATTTCCTTATGCCTGGTTTACATGAGACTAGTTTTTTTAATCAGTAAAGCAAGCTACTAGTAAGCTAGCAACTCTAGCTCCATGTAAACGGAACTAGCTTAGTTTTTAAGTTAGTAAGCTAGTGAAGAAGGAAGTAAGCTATCAACTAAGCCAGGACAGTTTTAATAGGATGAAGTTCTATTATTTATGCTAGTAGCACCTCCCACCACCAAATACGTTTTTCTAGCAACTCTTCTAATAATTCCCCACAATTCCCCAAATAAATATTTCAGTCTAAAATTGTGTTTCTTTTATTCATTTTACTCCACCAGACTACATTGATACTGACTCAAAATTTCCATCATCGTAAGTACTGTTCTAGTATTGTGCCAAGCCAGTATATAAGCCAGAATAGAATGTCAGAATACTAGCTTACTATCCTAGCCTGTAAAACTAGCCTCGTGTAACCCGGGCATTAAGGTGGGTTTACATTAAGCCAGTAAGCAAGTTAAATTTTATTCAGTGCTTGAAGCAAGTGCTTCCACAAGTAATGTTTCAATTTATGTAAGTAACTATTTAGGCAAGTTCAGTATTTGTATTAATTTCAGAGTGACAACAAGGAAAATTAAAAAAGTAAGTAGTGTCAAAAATACTGATAACACAACTTTTGTAAATCCTACAAGAAGATACTATTAAAGAAAAGAGAGTTAGAAATTGAATGGTAAGAAGAAATTCGACCAGCACCACACTTTTTCGAAGTTATAATTTTGGATCATTCTTGATGATAGATTGCGCAAAGGATTTTAATTTTTTGTTTTGCTCATTCATAATTGAATAAATTTTCCATTTGGGTAGTGGCATAATGAACAAATTTACACTGTAATGCCTTCATTTTATAATAAATATTATACAGGCAAATGTGCAAAATATTTCATAATTGAAAAATAATCGTCGAGATAACTGCATTTATAAATTTCTACCAAAGTTATCGCATATAAAATATACAGTGTGGTCAAAAATTATTTTTTCATAAAATCAGTTACATCAAAATTTTTAGAATCAGAAGAAGATATACGATTGTACATCGGTTTCTAATTGTCCATCCAAGTTTTGTTAATATATTTTTAGAAAAAATACATGAACATATATATTTTTAAGCGTACGTATGTCAAAAACTCATCCAAAATATTTAAAATGCCCAGTTAGGCTACACCGAAAATTAATGATTAATAATTTTTCCGCATATTGCGATTTTTATTCTCAACAATTTTGAGAAACATTCATCTTTAAACTATACAAAGTGGTCCTTAAGTTATGGCCCATGGAAGTATACTCAGACTCAAAATATTACGATTTAAGCCACCTTTTCGTAACAACATGTTCATAATAAAATTAGCCATTTTCGAGAAAATAGCATTTGAACAATCGGTTAATATTTTAACGTAGTAGGAGCCAAAATTCCCTTGCAAATTGAATATGTTGAAGGTAGATTGACAAGCAATAAAATTTGCACTGGTGTAAAATGCTACGGATGGTATTTTTCATGCAACTTTACAGCTCCTGCAGCTTCAGATAGTCGTCCTGAATTAGTACAAATATGGCGGAAGTGGTGCCCTCTAGGGAATACGTCGAAATAGACAACGTATTATGATTTCTCACATCCAAAAACATTTATGTATTCCCAAATTTTTAAGTTGATACAGTCAAACACAGTGTAATTATTACAAAAAAATCACTTCTTAAATTTCAACTTTGACTCCCCATCTTTTTTCTTATCATCATTTTATTAAGGCAAGTTGGATTACATCGTAATATTTTGAGGCAAAAAGAGTAGTATGTCTCCATGGGCCATTACTTACTGCTCGACTTACGAACTTACGAACTACTCTGTACAGTGCCAAAAAGTAACATAAGTAACGTAGAAACAAAGTAATTTTACAACAAAGAGAAGAGTAGAAGTTAGAAAAAATTACCTATTCAGTGATAAAGACCTGGGACAGTCATCTCCAGAACCTTTGACATTATTTAAGCAAACATTTGGAGCTGAGCTTGATCTATCATGATGGCCTAAAGTGCCGGGATGTCTGGACTGCCTGTGTGGTAGTCCTAGTTCTGCTTGTCCGGCATGAAGTATTCCAGCACTGGAATCAGGTGGCCTAGCCAAGAGAGCTCGGTAATAAGCATCAGCCATTCTTACCTAAAAAAAAAATCATTAAAATACCTATAACAAGATTTATAATATTTGAAGATGTAACTGTTTTCATTTATATCCTATTTTTCCTAATATGGAATTTTAAGGGAGCCGCTCACAATCCAACACCCTGGTACAATCGTCAATCCAATAATTTCACATTCATTTTATTTGAACTGCTGCAGTATAATTTTATTGTATTGCTGTTGGTTTGTGTGTGTGTGTGTGTGCGACAGAAATATTTTTCATAATTTATTTTTCATTGTTAGTAATTTTGTTCAAAAAATAAATTTACAACAGTTTGATATGTAATGTGCATGTCTTGTCTATAACTGATGATAAATGAAACTGATTTGAAATTTTCTAAGAACGCGATTTTAAACTCCATGATGATAATTTTCCAGTTGACATAATTTAGATAACTACATTTTTCTTCTGCGATATATATTTTAAATTATTAATATGGAAAGCTATTTATTCTCTCAGTGTCAACTGAATTCAACAAAACTGTACAACAAAATTCGAAGACAGTAGTGATTCCTTTTATATTTACAATTAACTAAAACCAAAGTCAAAATAGTGCTATTCCTATTCATTCACAAGATAAAGAGATAATATCCTCAAATCTGTTTTTGCCCTTAGGCTTAAGGCTTTTAATGCTTTATTTACCTAGGTATAATAATATACAAGTGACGTTTTTATCATATACTTACCAACTTATAGACTTTTTTATGATTTTAATACATATACCTAAAGTATCTCAATTAGAATTCAAATTAGAAATAATTTATACATTTATGTTTCAGCTTAGGCATTTAATTTAAAAATTTTTCTTAATTATGTGTAATTATTAATTAAACCTTTTAGGTATGTAAATATATAAAAATAAGATACTTACAGTACTCTAAACTAAGAAATACAATTTTTGAAATGTGAAACAATATACATATATTTACTTAAATATTCAATTATTTAGAAATTTCTAATACTATATCTACAGGGAACAAATATTTAAAATATTATTTCATCAGTAAAAAATGTGATTTCCCAAAGTTAATGCATTGTTTAGAGCTATAAAATTTTGAATTGAATATACTGTTAAAAACTTTTGGATGAGACATATTTATCAAATACAGGATCTTTCCAAATAATTGTAAGAAATAGATTTTTTGCCATTTATTTTTTGTATCATACCTACATTCTTATTTTTTTATTATTGTGAATATTTAAGGTATATATTTTATTAAAATTTTTACAATTTCTTTTCAGTAATAAGTATGTAGTTAGCAGTGACCATAAGATGTAACAGAAAGGAAAGGAATATATTCAAATGATTATAAAACACAAATATCTTATTTGATACTAGATTTGATATTACTTCAATACCTAGTTTAAAAATTTGGATACATACTTGGTGACATAACGAAGGGACTCCTGCAGCACATCTTTGATGAAATTTGTATCCACAAGTCCGACAATAAAATCCTTGAAACAAAAGTCTCCGGCAACATTCACAAAACACTAAAGAGAAAAATGTCTTACGCACAAAATTGTGGGAAATACTTGTTGGAATAGGAAATTTATCTAAAATTTTAACAGTAATTTCTTCACAGTTCAATGTACTAATATCCACATCCCAATTCACTGGGATCTTTGAGTCTCCAAGATAAACACAGCACATTTCACACACAAGATTTCTTAATTTCATTGCTTTAGCTAAGGCTTCTCGTAACGTGAGACCTTCACGTACTTGAACGCTGGTTCGTTGCTGGTTAGGCAAGTGAGCTCTCAAAAACTTAGGCCTTGTTAGCGTGTCATATAATGGTTTACTAGTTTCATAGTGTGCAGGATAATATTGTTCACTTAAATCTTCAGGGCTTTCTCTACCATTACTGAGTTGCTCCATTAACCTCCTTTCCTCAGCTTCTAATTCATGTAATTTTGATGTTAGATCTTCATATTCCTTTAAATACATAGCAGGAGGATGTTGAAAGTCGGCAAACTTGGCATTTAGGGCATCAATATTAGCACGGGTCAAACTAATTACATTTTTTATGTTTTTGAGTTCTTGTTGAATGTCCATGTCTTCACTGTCTGTCGACATTGTGTCGCTATAATTACCTGCATGAGACAAAGAAACCGTACTTCCATTCAATGTTTTTCTACTTGTATTTGATCTGTCAAAGTCGTGTAAAACAGCCATAGCACTTTTCCATGTTTGTCATTTTTTTCTTGTGATTTTATTATTTTCTGTTGGCATTATTAACTTTGACATTTCGATTAGAGAAGCGAAACTTGTAAAGATTCCTGCAATAGTCGCATATTTCTGTTTCATATGCAACCCCCATACCGCAGTGCAAGTAGGCTTGCCTAAAAAGAAACCTTGGTGTGAAAGCCAGGACCGTATTTAATAATTTAAAGTAATTTTTCTCATATTGTCCAAGATTGGGACAAATTGGAATGCATCAATCATAAGATTAGCCGTTAGTATTTAAGTAATAAACATATTTGCTCTTTATTCTAGGTATAAGATTTTTGGTTGTATTTTTAAGTCGCTTGATTTTTTCCGAGGAGGTAACCACTGGAATCAAAATTGTGACAAGATTTCGCAAAATAGAAATTTCGAAGGGATTTTGCGGAATTCCGGCCAAATTGAAGGAATTTTCAAGGATCTCGCGTTTGACAAAAATTGCCTCGAAAATTACTATATTTATATGAAATGTCTGTTAAAGATTGGAAAAACAACTACCAACTTCCTGTATATGCGAATTATCGAAAAAATTTCACAAACATGCCGATGTATTAACTCAACAAAAAAGAATCTTTTGGAAATTGCTCAGAATTGTGACGTTCTTGGTCAAAAAATTAATTTTTTTGTACGATAGTCGCACCCTGGACAAGAAAAAAACCGTCAAAAAAGTTATTCAGATTGACAAAAAATGTGAAATGAACAGCTTCTTAGAAATAGTGATTTCTTTTTTCAAAGTTTTCCATAATATAGCTACATTGTTTCATAAGGTGCGAAGCACCGAGGTTAACTCTTGAGTTAACCGTCGACTTCTCCATACTCCATGTACAGGGTGTCCGGTTTTGATGTTTACATACTTTTAGATAAACTAGTGTGAATGGAGTCACTTATTCAAAATTTAACGTCGAAGTACAAAGTCAAAAAATCAAACAAACCAACCGGATACTTGTCGCGCACCACATGCTTTCAACTCATCGATCATACGCTATAGTATAATAATGCAAGCTGCAACTTGCGTTATTCGCAAAATGAAGACGAAACTAAGTATGTATAATGTCGATAATGGCACAAGGTGACATTATTGTCATTCCAAGGCAAGGCAAGTTTGCCTCCAGATGACTCAGAATTTAGCGTGATTTCGCAAGATTTGTGACAAGATTTCCACGAGTTACCCCCTCTGATTTTTCTATAATATTCAATCACTACTGTAGCATAAATAATACACTGTTTAGATAAATTTTCAAACTATTTATTAAGACAATGACATGAAAATATTTATTATAAAGTAAATAAAATTAATTATACTAGGGTATCATATGTAATGAGCAAGTGATAGAGCCATCGATCATTGAGTAACACTGTCTTAAGATATGTTGAGTAAAAACAATTCAACCTAATCTAATTATCTTAAAATGTAATCAGCCTCAACATATAAATTGATAAATTCTAATACATATCACGTCATATTCATAATTACAAGTAAAAAAAAGCAGTTGCGCTACATCTACAATTAATTATTTACAGTAAAATAGAACAAAGGCTATGGTAAAATGCATGATTACTTGCTATTAAATAATTTTGATTGCCAATTAACACCATTGTACATACGTTTGGCACACGGGGATGGACAATAAAAATAAAATTACGTTCATTTATTGCAACATAAAAGTAAAGCTACTATTGTATAAATGAAAATTACTCTAGCTTTAGACCTATAAGTACTTAACATGAAATATTCCTTTCTTATTAAAACTTAACCTGATATGTTAATCTACCGCTTACTCTTTTGACTCAGTCTTATAAATAAAAGCTTGCAACATACGGATTTCTTTCCTGTTTATGTAACAATTATTATCATTATCATCAATTTTAAGTAATATTTTTATGGATTTTAGAAGAAAACTATATTCAAAATATAAATAAAAAACCTACTACATTTTTGCAAGTTGGCCTTTTACTGATACAGAATTAAATGAATTTTTAAAATACTAACAATAAAGAACCAACAATAAATTTTACTTTGAAAATAAGAAAATAAAATATGCTACAACTTCTAATTGTTTGAATAAAAAAAAATGGAAATTCTGTAGAAATAAGTGTTCATATACAAAACAAACTCACACCAATAGATACGTAAATGTTAGATCTAAAATTAATTTGATCAAACATCGAAATATTTAACAACAAACTAAAATTTATTAAAAATATTTTAATAAATAATGAATATCCTCCAAATTTTATTGATGGAACATTCAAAAATATTATAGATGAAACGAACACTTTAACACCAATAAGAGAAACTAATCATTCAATAAAAATTCCATACATTTCTGTATTATCAGAAATATTAAGAAGAATTGGTAAGAAATTTAATATTAGAACAGTTATTCAGACAACTAATACTTTACGATCCTTTCTGTCAAAAACACGTCCAAAAAATCATATAAAAAATTCAAAAAATTGGATCTACAGCATACCTTGTGAATGCAATAAACATTATGTTGGAGAAAGTCTCGGCCTATGAATGTTAGAGTTGAGGAACACAAAAATTATATAAAAAGACGGAAATTTGAAAAAATCACAAATTTGCGAACACGCTTGGGAATTTTAGAGAAGGAGGATAATGCAACAAAAAGACAGAGATACATGCCTGTTAAACTGTTCAGTAAACATTGTTCTATAAATGATAATGCAGGAAACTACTCCACGGACTAATGCCCTGACCGGCATTAAATTACAACTGCAGTGTCTGTGTGAATAGCCAAAAACCCTTGTCAGTCACAACACCAGACATGCCATATGTATGTTCACATATAAACTGAGTGCAGGTGAGATGTAATAATTCAATGCCGGCCAGGGAATTAGTCCACGGAGTAGCTGCAGCTGCAGTATCATTTATAGATTTAATGGATCGTCACCCAGGGCGAGAGGTCTGCGATTAAGTACCTGCTGTAACGTAGGTCGCTTCCTGCAAGTCGAGCCGCTTAGGCCGAGCAGGAAGTAGCAGACCATTTACATCTCACATTGATCATTGCTGGCTACAGTTGTATTAAGAAGAAGTAAGTAAGAATAAAATAAAAATGATTTAACATCTCTATGGAAGCAGATAAACAAATTTTAAACTCATACTCTTGAAAAATTTACAATTTCGAGAATGAAAACAGAATTTTTCGAAATGTCAAAAAATACGGAAGTGCGCGATGGTGATGTGATTTTTGTTATTTTTACTTATCTGCTTTTTCAGTATGAGATTTTTTGGTTAGTTTCAAAAATAACCCTCCGTTGGTACAAGGGCTTATTTAATAAATCTTTATTTTTTCAGAAGTGTGGAAAAACCCAATCTAACTAAAGAAAGATTAAAAAATAATTTACACAAAACAAAATTTTTGTTTAAATTTGTTCATGACATGAAGTTATTCTCAAACGAATTTATGTATGAAATTATCAAAATTTTGCCTTGAATTTATACTTATAAAAGATAGCTGATGTAATTTGAACTTCTACTCTTTGCAGCTTTCTTAGACCTGTAAGTCTAATACTTTGATCGACCCTGTTAGATTAATAAGAAAGAAACATTTTTAAATTAACAATATATGCTATTAATATATGTCTGACTTTGTACATAGTTTGGAAAATAAATTATAATATCACTGATGTTCATGATAACATCTTACATAAGTATGATTCAGAATAATTGGGAAAACGAAAATAAAATAATAATGGTCCAGAAGTGTAGCTAAAAATTTCCATGGCCAATAAATATAAAATAATCAACATTTTGAGATCTAGTGATCTGATAATCTCATTTTACAAAACGAAAATATATTTTTTCTTCCTAAGTATTGGAAGAAGAATTTTGAATAAAAAAAACCTTCAATTTATATTGCTGAGATTTAGAGCCATAGGCAATTTAACAATTTAAACACTTAAACATTATTAAGTATTGAAAATGTTTTATAATTAAATATCTGTATAATTCCACTATTTAATTTATAAAACATATAATATCCATAAAAATTATTTAATAATTAATTAATTTTACCGATTTTAAATCATAGTTTAATAATATTGTATGCAATTATTTATTTGTGGCATTATTAAAATTTTATGTGGTGAAATGCAGTTAAATCAATTTTAAAATTTTTAACTAAAAGTTTTATTCTGAATCATGATTCGATTTTTTCCTTTTAAGCCAAGGGGTAAAAAGGAATAAGTAGTCTCTAAGAGAACTATCTACTCTATTCACAGTGATGTAATTTGAGTACCAAGCTTATTCGCCGATTAATCTACTCACGAGAGCTGAGTATTCAGTCTAAAATTACCTTAAAAATCGACTACTGTATATTTAAACTATAGCTAACATTGTTTATATTTATTACATAAATATTTGAAAACTTACTGACAAAAATAACATGCAGTTGCTACAGTAGTATATAACAATATCTAAGTCTTTTTTATGCAAATAGTAAATATTCTTGTCTTGAAAAGATTGAGTGTTTCTATCACTAAAAATAACGTGATTTTGGTTCATTGTGTTTTTTAACTAAAGATCTACTGGTCATCCTTTCTCCTCAGTGGGTAATACTATAGATACTGATTTTCTGGGCCCGTTTCTGTGCACTGGAGCTGGTTCGAAGTTGGTGTCTACTAATCTCTCTTCATCTGGAACCTGGACTAGATTTGGACTTCTGAAATTAAACACACATTATGGTAAAGATAACATATTTAGTAACAAACTGCATAGGGTTATATTAACATGTTATATTGGACTGTAACTTTGTAACATGTTATATTGGGCTGTAACTTTGTTAGTCTAGGGTATTGGAAAACTAAAATCTGCATTCCTTGACTCCAAGAAATACACGTTTCAGTTTTCCGATATCTCCTAGGGTAGGTAGTAAACTTACAACTGAACAAGGGCGTCCATAACGGCTCTGGCATGCCCTCAGTCCGAATGTCCTGTATTTTTGTATATATCGATTTTTCATTAAAATTCTAAAGTGTCAGGAAAACGCGTGACCTTGATTTTTTAATGGGAGGAGGGAGGGGGGGGGGCGCTTCCTCCTGGAAAATACGCTATGGGCGCTCTTGCAACCGAATCTAACATTTTCGCATGACACCAGTAAAGGTAAAATGGACACACAATAGGCGATATATTGGAAGGGTAACCTAGGTGAGTACAAAATGGACTTGGACAAATGGGCAAATGGAGACGAAAAATTATCTGGTAGGTACGTTATTTAATGGTTAAATTGTCCAACAGAGAAACATCGGATTTTACTTACGAAAAAATCGATGATTTCAAAATCAAAATTTGTGGATATACAGTACATTCTTTTCTCTTAAGTATTAAAACCAATGACAAAAATGTTACTGAATTGTGCTTTTGCAATATACGAGTACTATACAAAATTTTAGAAAATAGTCATTTTTGCATTTAGAACGCGAAATCTTAGGTATTTTTGCGTTGAAGAATAGAAGTTATCGTTTGAACCGTGTTTGAATCAAGACGGTTTAGGCGCGGTGATTATCATAACGATAGCTAAAAATTGTTGTTGTTTGAAAAAGTAGTGACAGAATTATATACCTATTGTAATTCACATTCTAAGAGTGTTTAATTCAAAATTAGTTTGGCATGTGAAGACGTGCATTTATCAGGAGAAGTATTGGATGCGGCACAAAGTGGTCTTTCACAATTAATCCCCAAAAAATCTTCCAGAGAGTACGATGTTGCCTACAACGAATTCAAAGAGTGGTGTAGTCACTGTAGTCCTAAGAAAATTCAAAAAGTGTCCGTAGCGGTATTACTAGCATATTTCGAACATAAAACCTTCAACGTTATGGTCAGTATATTCCATGTAAAAAAGTACACTGAATGCCAAAGAAAATAATTTAACTTTCAATACATATGTAGTACAAAATAAATTGTAATAGTCCTGTTTATAATAGTTACTGTTTTGTATTGAAAAGTTAAAATGTATATTGTTTAATTAATAAAATCATAAATAAGTTTGAAATAAATTACACATTATTTTGACATTTGTTTTGAAACATAAAATACTTCCATATCGTAGCCACTAATGACTTGAATGAATTAATAAAATTTTAATATTTTCTAAATCTGTGTTATAATAACACATACCAAATTAGTTCGAAATATATTTGACTTTACTTTAGAATATATTGAAAAAAATAATAATTAAAAAAATTGACACTGTATCTTCAAAATGTAGACCCATAGGACAAATTTTATATAGCAGCGGCAGAAATTCTATGATCGCGGTCACGAGTGACATTACGCAATCGTTTTTATTGTCAATATCTCTTAAGTATTTTTTTAAATAAAAATATAATGATCATTTATTCATCTGACGTACAATCATTCAATGCCTGTCACTACTATATGAAAACATTATTTTGTGAAGTTATAAGGATCCCCAGTAATAATGAAGAAATAGGAAATCACCCTAAATAAAGTAGACATTTAATTAAACTCATTAAACGGGGGGTGGCGAATTTGTTCAAATCCCGCGGTCAGTAGACCGTAGATCAGCTGTATTCGTGGAGAGGATTGACATTTTCTCTGTGAGTATGGTAGGGTGGAAGAATATTGGCTTGGGTCAATATAAGAGATTGATACCGGTCGATATTTGGCCATCTCTATAATTAATGAGGTTTTCCAGACTTCTCTCATTCCTGAATGATTGCGGCATTCTTAATAATAATATACCGCCCCCTTTCCCGCACAAGTGTCCGTCTTACGGGCTAATCCTTGTGATTAGAATGAGGGGCAGAGATATTATTATAGTTGTGGGAAGAATTCAGATGGCTTACGTCACGGCGATAGTTTTTATTGTCAATATAATTTTCGATAGTTTGCCGCGTTAAAAACAATCATTTTTTGTAATTTAGTGCAATATATAGTGCAAACAATTAGTGTATAGTTTTCTTATTCTCAGTTTCAGTTTCTTAAATATTTTGATGACCCAGTTAACATGCGAGGTTACAAACATTCTGGATAATTTTAAAATGCAGAAGCCTTATGTGTATTGTAAAAAGATAGGTGAGCTTCCGTAACAGTATTTTATGCAACTTGTATAAAACTTCTTCAATACATTATCTTAAGATATTTAATATATAAAGATATGCTAAAAATAGAGTTACTATGAGATGTTTTTCAGATATTTGAAATGATTACACAGGACAAGCATTTTTGTTATGCTTATAAATAAATAATAATTTACTAAAAACTATTCACATATGGTAAAACGTCCTTCGGGAGATCTAAGAGTAGTTGTTAATATTTCCCAAACGTTCTTTTAAACAGAACTTTGCGTTGATTTGATTCATGTCAGGTATAGATATTCGTCAAGTCAGACATTTAAAAAAAATCTTTATTATTTGTTAATATACCTATTATAATCAGAGTACAGAACTGTTACATATTCTGTGATCAGAATTTTTTTATTACAACCGTTTTTCTAAATTTGATGACAGCGGGAGATATAGAATCAAAGAGCGCGTAATATAGAAATTAATATAATTGCGTAGTCAGTAAGTTGGATTGTTTCACGCAGCAGTGTGGTTGAAAAGTAATGAAGAAACAAATGATGCATATAAAAAAACTCCATCAAGTTTAATACATTGTGCAGAAGTAGAGTACAGTTAGCTTCAAGATATATGTATGTGATATTCTAGGACCTACTGATTAACTATTTATTAGTACATTTTACATCACAATGAATATCTAAAAAAAAAAATATTGTGAAGTGTTATATAACGCTGCAAATTTATTACTATAAGAACCAAGAGACATAATATTAAGTTTAATAATTTATAGCGTGTGTAAGATGTAACTTTTTACCTATCCAAATTTCTATGTGTTGCATTTTGGTAAGTTTACAAGTCATATACAGGGTGAGTCAGTCATAATGTCATTAATTTTAACCACGTATTCGGGAGGCCTAATAAAGGCAGAAAATCGAAAAAAAAAATTTTTACCCGACCTTTAAAAAATTAAACAAATCACCCTATACAAATCAGTAACACGACGCTCCTGGTGCGCTACGAACTTTCTGAGGACGCACCCATACCACAATCGAATGCCGGATTAAACATCGTTGCCACATCATGTTTGACAACATTACATCAAATCGACATCGAGTTGAACTGTGAGCTGTAAACGACGAAAGCTGTGAGCGGTCAGTGACAGTCTGAAAAGGGGGTTTCAATCATGATTAGAAAATATTTTTTTTCGGTGTAAATATGCATTTAGATTTTTTTTATCGGGTATCTCCTCTTAAAATTAATGACATTATGACCGACTCACCCTGTATATGTGGTCTGTAGCTGATATTTGTGCTTCTGTCAGAGGTTAATAAGCTTCGCACAAGAAGTCATAAGCGAGGTTTTAACTCTTTAGGAAACTTATTTAACATTTCTTACAAAGGCCTTTTTGCTCAGTGGGGAAATATGATGAATATCATTTGTTCGTATGACGTAGGTCGTCTGAATTCTTGCCGCAACTATATTACACAATCAGTCCGTGTGAATGTAGTGAAACACGTCACAGCATAATGCATAATGAATGAAGTACGAGTATACATAGTCAGTTTTGATTATGTCCTGGCTAGATCAAACTGAATGAAATTGTTTACAAAGCTAAGTTGCGTAGCTGTCAGGCTACTGATTTTGCGAAGGCACGTATAGGAAGAAAGTGAATAGAAAGGGCGAGATGAATGGATAGATACCAACCTTTCAAACGTCGAAGGGGGCGGCGTGGGCGTCCTGGACAGAGGAAAGCTGGCCACCTCCCTGCCCGCAGCCAGGGATCTGATCGACCCGAACGGCTGATCAGGAGATTGGGCCACTGGAGCCACGATGCCCCTGAAACAGAATTGCGCCGGTTACCATGGATGCCACATAATTTTTAATGGTTAAAATTTAATAATAATGATGCGACACTTTCCACTGCACCTTCTGATCAACATAAAAAGAATTAAGTAATATTTGTTCCGAAAATCATTCCTAAGAAAACAAACTGAACGTGGCGAACAGTTTTTGATCAGTTATCAATCAGATAAAGTTGGGTATTATTGAAATAAATCTTTAATAGTCACATTATATAGGTATAATTATTTTTAAATGAAGCAGCAAAAATGAGACCACATATTCCTTAGGTGAAAATAAATCGATTTAACCTAACATACCTCCCAAGTCACAACAAAAAAGATACAGGGTGTCAAAGTTAAAATTTTATTTTCGATATTTGTAAATAACTTTTTAAGAAATCAAAATATACGCTGTATAAAATAAGTTGGAACACTTTAGAGCAAGCTAGAATATTACAAATTGTTTGTAATTTGAAATTTAATAATGTTAACTCATTTTGCTATGACTTTTGCTTGCATGCTAAAAAATCGAATTTATTTAGAAAATGAAGAGTTTTACGAAAAAACAATTTTAAAGGTTCAAATTTAACACCCTGTATCTTTTAAAGGAGGCATTTTTATATATAGATAAGTAGCGCAAAATCGTTATATTTTACCGGCTAAAAATACGCAGTTGGCGGGATGACCTGCTTTTTTGTTACACCCTGTATATCAAATAATAGTACAATTGTACAAATAATATAAATCATAGCTGTAAAGAAACATTAAGTTAAGTATTTATTGTTAATTATTATTATTATTATTATTATTATTATTTATTTCAGGATAAGATACAAATTACATAAATTTCATATCAGTATAATTGCAGTCTAAACGGACGACCCTTTCTGAATTGCTCAATCGGCGCCGTTGGCATGATGCAACAAAGAGAAAAAATATGTAGTTCACGAGGCCGAAGTCGATATCTTGAAAAAAAAAACACTTCCTGTCGCCCTGGTAAAAGGAAATACATTATTATTCCGGTGCCGTATCTTGTTATTTTTCTTTGCGGCATGCAAAATAACCAAAATTGATGTAGGTGTTATAAATTTCCAGCGTCTCCCAACAAAAAGTTTACTACACATAAATCGCGTTCGCTGTAGTAGTTATGCCTATTTTTGGCAAAGAAATATTCAGCAATAGGTTAACCTCGGATTTAACTGTAAAAATATTGATATATACCTTGAAAGGAATATAATAATAAGGTACTGGAAATTGAGTTCAGTTGAAGATATAAAGGTATTGAAAATTGTGGTAAAAATTCCATAGACAAAATTTAGAACCAATAAAATGACAATAAATTACAGGAGACAATAAAATTTACAAGAAATATGAATATGAATTATGAAATTCTGAAAGGAATTACATTTTTCCAAAAGTTTTAGGGTTTGGGGAACAAAATAAGGAGGAAAAATATTAAATTACTATTCACATTTTTTCATTTCATGTGAAAATTATTCTATAAGATACCTACTAAAAAATTAATGTATCTCATATGGGTAGTGTAACGGCATTGAGGTCAAGTAAAAACTCGGATGAAGTAAACAAAATTCAGATGCTTACAAAATGTGTAAAGCTTTGCAAGGTACGGTTTCAATACATACATACTTTTTAGAATTCAGCCCACTAAATCTTTTTCTAGAAATATGCTGCGATTTCCTTGAACATCGCTCAATTAATTTCAAATGACGTTTTGTGAGTACGTTTTCGTGTATATATATACTTATATAAACAGGCAAGTTTCATAAAAAGATTAGTTTTGGCGTTAATATTAGACAAGAGTGCTCAAGTTAAATTAAATAAGCGATTAATTAGTTTTAATTAATTAGAAGACGGCAGAAGCAAATGTAACGTAAGCATTACTGGAAAGCATCTTTTAAAAATACCACAATGATGTATAGCTAGAAATATGCCACTTAAGGGCGCCGTATTCTTTTAAATAATATTTTCTACAAATATAAATAATTTCAGACTTTTAATTTGCTGAATATTATAGAACTTAGCAAATAACAGGAATGTTATTTCATGCTACCTGCGACTATTTAAAGGTGCTGAAGTAAAACGAAAATATATAACGACAGAAAACGGTCAAACCAACAAATTTTTAGATACAGAAATCTTTCAAAATACGTATTTTTTAAAAATTTAACTGTACATGTAAATATTGTTATAACATAAACTTACATAGTTCTGCATATAAGATTATTCATTTTTTTAAAAATATGTTAAAATACCTAATTGTTAAAATGTGGGGTTAGAATATAGCAAAATAATGAATGTCTTACAAACGCTTTTTAAAAATTTTCTTATTCTAAGCGCTTTATTCTTCCATATTTGTACCACACTACAAATTTTATCATTTAAGGCGACAAATACGGCATTCTTAAGACTGTTTTATTTAGCTGAGGCCTACAATTTGTCGTTTGGTTGTAAATATATGCTCCTCTTACAATCTTTAGTTTTCTTCTATGGACATAGATATAAATTTTAAGAATACTTTTTTATATAACCTGGATAAAAAGTAAGTCTTAATGGTGTTTATTGTATATGTGGAAATGTAAATATTTAAAATATATCCACGGATACAAGTTCCCTGATGCGTGATGCACTGATAAGTAGGCTTTCATATTGTAAAAATGGGCCACAGGAAGCTTAACTTATTCTCGTCAAGAATTTGGCACGTCGACAGGTATCATACCATTGGTCGATTGTGATTTCGCGAAAGAGTAATGGTCAATAGAAATTAAATATCTTTATGTTATTCCTTATTAGCGGAGATTTAGGCACTAATGTTTTTAAAAATATCACCACCTTTGTACTTATATACCACGTTAATAAGAATTAATAAAATAATGGTGCAGTACTAGAATATTATCAATTTTGTATTCACGCAAGTAAAGAGCTCAGTTCGATGAGCCAAATAACAATAATTACATCACCTAGCCTATCACAAGCGAACTTGAATGAAAAAATGAAGATAAAGGAGATGTAAGGACACAAACATCGTGCTTAATTCATGACTAATGACTTGAAAGTAATGGCAGAGTAGTAGTGTTAGCTGAGACAATAGAGATGAGTTTAATTCTGCAGAACTGGACCTACCCTTAACAAACTTTGATTTTAAAAATAATTTTATATGATGGAAGTCTTAAAATATTATTACGGAAGCTCACCTACATTGTTAGCTAATTAATTATGTTCCTGTTTGCGTTAGAATTGGTAATTTTTGTTTATCCTGAACTAGTGTTCTTAAAATCTCCATAGCTTCACCCCATAGAACTATTGACGTAGCCTTATCTTCTGACCAGTTGTTTACCAAGGCAGCTGCTTCAAATTGTTTCAGGTAAGTACTCCATAACACCTTTCAATCAAATGTTGGTGGCTTAACCCTTGACGATGGAAGAAAACTGCTTTCAGTCTTAATAAGCTCCTTCACGAACAACTGGAATTTTAGATTTGTAACCTCACGTTCTAATTTTACTATACTTTCTTCTACGACTTTGGTGACTTCATTCTGTAACTTACTAACACTTTCTTCTACGACTTGGACTTTATCTTGTACCTCACTTCTTAATTGATTGATTTCGTCTTCAACAGTTACCTCAAATTCTTTAAGTTTAATCTTAATGGTCTTTTCTAACTTCCTATTGTCTTGGAAACTGGTTTTCATTTCGTTTCTTAATTCTTCCTAACTATTTTTTATTTCCTCTACACTGACTGACTTCACTTTCTCTTGACTGTTCTTCATCTCTTTCTTTAAATCTTGCTTCATTTCGTCCTGGCTGTTCTTTATTTCTTCCTTCATATCTTTCATCATTCCCATTAACTGTTTCAATGTTTGCTCCATTTCTGTTGCTCTAGATCTTGTTACCGGCACTCCAAACGTCTTCTTCGCGGAACGATCCGACTTCTGACACCAATGTAACCTATACTTTGACTTAGAGTGGGAACACGTCACGTAGACAAACAAACTTTATTGTCACTCTTGATTACACGAAGAATAGGTTTTAAACAAATTTCACAACATTCAGCACATTCTCATTTAAATATTACCCATATATTTGCAAGACTTCTTGCCATGGCAATATTCCTTGTCTTGTTCGCAATATTATTTTTCTAATTTCTAAACTTTCAAATATTGCCCTGGTCTTGGGTTGTCTTGCGAGATTAAATACCAAGAAAAAGCAAGACAATCTTGCCAACCCTACTGGAAATAAAAAGTAATTAAATATTATTAATATTATTAATACTGACCAAGCAGCATAGTGAGCAACGAAAACAAAATATTTAAATTAATTTACGTTGTCAATTGCCAATTTATTTGTCACGTATACCTAAATGTAATGACTTTTTGTTCCTTCTTATATAGCAAGTTGCAATTTATAATGAGTTTGCTCATTCCTACATGTCATTTTACTAATTAATAAAGTATTTAAAGTTCCGCGTTTCTATTTTAACGAATTTTCTCTTATTATACGTTGTTATAAAGTGCGCTTTGTTTAAAATCCCTGCTTACGCAACCTGGTTGCAATTAATTTTAATTCATTCCACGTGAGTTCCATTAGAGTATAACAATTAGTTTCTAGTGAAATTAAATTATAAATTCCATCGTAATAATTCATTAGATATTTATTTTATCAAAGTCTTAGCGGAAGGAGGGCCATCTCTCAGAGCTTGCGCCATCTAAACTAATGAATAAATTTGCAAAGGTTAATTAGAAAAGTCGGCCTCCATAAGGGAAATTGCTTGAGCTTTAATATTTCATTAAATCCTTCATCACCTTCAGCTATCCCAAACAGGGTGGGAAACTTAACAGTAATACAACCGCTACAAGAAAATGTTTTAAAAATATATTATGATTTTTTCGATTATTTTTCAAAATTCAACCCTCGACATGTTACACAACAAATTAATCAGAAAGACCTAAGTTTTCATACGGTGCAATAAAAAAAGGTGATTGCCATTAAAAAAAAAAACGTGATCCCCTTCCCTCCGCCACTCGTTACATATTTCAAAATTGAACTCCACCAAAGTTCATGCCGCAAAAAAGCAAAGTTTCCGAAATGAGCATGACTTTTGAGACACGCTGTATAATTTTTTAAATATTTATATCTACAGATAATTTCTATCAAGGGTGGGCAAATTTCAATTTCAAAATGTTTTTATAAGCTCATTAACTATAAGTGACAGAAAGAAATTAACCCCCCACTCTCGATCTCTTTTTGAAAGAGATAATTAATGGTCCAAACCAAAATGCCTTGTTGTCTTTTGTTTTCGAGTAATAAACAAAATTTCAAATTTTTCACTTTTCGATACATGTGCCTCAGGCACTTTTTTGAGTAGAGTCCAGTGCCGTGCATAATTTTTTTTGTAACTTAGAGTTAGAAAAAAAATATGTATGCCACTGAACTTAAGAAAGTATCTGAAGAACGTATTAATTATTTTTTTTACTTTACAAACAACCAAGTTACAGACATGTATCGAAAAGTAGAAAATTTTAAATTTTGTTTATTACTCGAAAACCAAAGACGATAGGCCATTTTGGATTTGACCATTAATTTTCTCATGAAAAAAGAGATCGAGAGTGGGGGGGTCATTATTTCTATCTTCTATAATTAACGAGATCGAAATTTACCCAACCTGTACATATTTTATTTTTAAAATATTCCTGAAACTCAACCGCTTTTTGGAAATATAATTTCAGAACAATTTACTTCCTGAAGGAGGTTCCTAGAATATTACAATACCTTACAATATTTGGCTCAGTTCCAGTATGAGTGTTATTCAAAAATATAATTGTTTATGTAAAGAGAACAACTAGGTCAAAATTTATAATTTTCTTAGTTCAAAATAAACAGTATGTGCAATATCGGAATATCTACAATAAAAATTTATAAAAATAATAGGTTGCTCACCTTTACTGACAATGAAACATAAATATTGATATTGTATAGTGAAATAATCACCTTATTCCATTTACAACTATATTATATCGTACCAAAGGTTACATTTGCATTTATATGTTACCTTGCTCAAAGTTCCAAGTTCATTATCAAGACAAAATAATATATTTTAGATATAACTCGGATGACATTCAGTACTTTATTTTATAAGTGTTACAATGGACAAAATAAATAAGAATATCAGATTTCAATTCTCTCTCTCTTTCTCTATGTCTCTCTTTCTCTGCATATTAGACTAATTTACTTTTTTAAGAATTTTCATGATAAATAAATAAACTTGACAAAGTAGAATAACACATAAATATAAATTTACTTCCTATTTGCCCGTATCCTAATTTTAATATTTGAGATCGAAATTTGCTGCCATTAGGATGCATTAACAATATTTTATTTCTTTTTATATAGGCATATCCAATGCTTGTTGGGTTGGCTAAGCTTGAGCATTTTTTATTAAAGAGAGAAATCAAACATCGGCTACAAGCTACAAAAAATACAAGAGTCTACTCTTCTTCTCGTCGAATGGTGTGTTGCGCCGATGTTTGACAAGATTTCTTGTTTTTTTATATAAAAAAACTCAACATTAATTTATTCCTATTATTATTTTGTCGTTGTTTCAAAATTCATTGAAATACATTTATTTTTTTATTTTCCAAATCCTTTATTCATCGAAGAATATTGAACACAGCTAAAAGTTACTAAATAAATCTTGCTCTTTAGACATTTTTTTTTTAAATGAGAAAAATTCAACCCATAAAAACGTCCTAAGGGTTGATTAATTGAAACCCTTACAAAACTATACCAGGAATAAAAAATTTCCAAAAAATTACATTACGATAATAAATCACCTCTTAACAGTACTCACTGATTTAAAAATTAACAGTAAACTAATTAAGGTATTATATTACTATCAACAGTAACTGGATAAGTAATGCAAGTTGCTGTAATTACAAAATTTAAATAAAGCTTGGTGCAAAAATTTACAAGTCAAATTAAGACTGCAAAGTACCTACGTAGATAATAATAAATAACACAGTGTTATTTGAATGCAACATTTTTTTTCATTTCAAAATCCGTCGCTAAAAATAATTGAATACATACATAAAGAAATCAGATTAGGAGATAATGCTCTTTATGGAATTAGCGTTGTAATTTTTTCAATGGCATTCACTATAAACAAGAATACACCACTATTAATTTCTTTAACACAAGCTTTAAACCTTATATTAAGGCTGTGACAATAATAGTGTATATACAAAAACTAACCATTCTGGGAAATTTTTTCATTGGCTTAATGTATGTAATTGACGTAATTAATTTAATTATACGTACCTATATATACAACTTAATTTATTACTCTATTTTGAAACTGCTACAGCTTAACACAACTAATGATTTGCTTTGCTTTTAATTCTAATAACTGATATGTGTTAATTTAATTCAAATTAAGAAGAACATGAATAGGAAGGTAACGTATTTAATTTGTATATAATGCATGTGGTGTATTAGATCTATTTATAAAAAAAATCACATGAATAAAACATATTTTTTTCTCAAAATTAATAACCATAAAGATATCATGTGTTCTAGCACGTCGTCAAGTACAAGTTAGTCGCAAAGTCATTTAGTAATTATGCGTCCATTTGCCTGAATAACATACACGTAACTAAGGTGTCTCTTTCATAAATATTTATATCATGTTTTGCAAATAACGGCCTCCCTATATGTACTTCCTCCATGTTTTCGACTAAAGAATTTATTTTGATATTGCCTTGACGTCAATGAAAAAGAATAATGCAAATTAAAGGGTTTTTGACTCTGTAATAAGTCACTGCAAAGGGATATAGAAACTGATAAGCTAAATAGTAAAATATTCATGACTATAAATTACCAAAGATATTCAATATCAATTACGTCATTTTGAAGTTAACAAGTTACTGACCAAATTTTTTAAATTTGATCGGGTAACAATCCTACCAGTACCATTTCGAGCACTTAAATTATTATACGTTTATTTTTTTTAATGAAAATTAATTTGCAAGCTTATGTAAAAGAATTTTATTCGATCAATTGGCTCCATCCAAAACTCCTAGTAACTAACGTTTACAGAATCAACTTTGCGTGCCAAATTCGCAGTTGTAGTACGCTAACTATTTTTTAAACGTAATAGATATAGTTGGCTTGGCTATGAATTTTTCATCGGCACCTTCGCCATTTTTTAAAATTGAATAAAACGTGAAAGAAATAAGACTTCATAAAATTTTGAATAAGTGTTAAAAAACTTTTTTTTTAAGTACCTGTTCTATCACAGCTAGTTCATCTAAGAATATATTTAGTAGGATTGCTATTTTATGAAAAATACATTTTCTATGCATCTGCAAATGTTGAAGTTAGAAATCAGTATATTTAAAATAAAAAGAAAAGAAATTTTAAATACAGGGTGTTCTACAAGCTCTATGACAATCTTTGGGTTAATTTCATACACTCTTATATCAACATAGGTCAGACTTGTTTTTGTTTAGAAGTTACAAGCATTTTAAAAATATAATTTCAATCAAAGTAGCCTGGTTGCTATAACAATAATTATTATTTGTGTCATTTTATTTATTCATTTGACATTTAGCGTTGAAGTGCCAAATAAAATATTAATTTATTTACAACTGGAGAGTATGCAGATATTATCTTTGCATATGGGTATTCCAATGGAAATGCCAGACAAACAGCACCGAATACCCAAATAGACATTAACATGCCCACAGTCTTTAGTGCATCATTTCATAGACTTCGAGAAGGTAACCCTGCTCCAAAAAAGACCTTCCGTCCTACAGAAGTGAATGTACAATGTACAAAATAAAGAATATATAACAGATGTCAAAAAAAATATTCGTCCTAGTGAAATGAATGTACAAAATCAAGAAGATATAATAGATGTTGTCATTAACAACTCTTCAATTAGTATTCGGCGTAGCAAGTACTCTTCATTTATCACCGAATTTTGTATAGCATGTATTGAACAGATAAATGATACATCCGTTTTTTCGCCAAAATGTACAAACGTTATAAGTAGATGCTCCTCAGCCAATAGAATTTTGTCGCTGGTTACTTCAACAATATGCACAAAATGATAAATTATTTTTGTAAGAGACGGCATAGCTAATAATTATATTGCAACACTAGGTGACCCGGCAAACGTTATTTTGCCATATGAATTATTTCTAGTGAATATTTTGGCAGTTAAATAAAAAATAAGTAACTTATTGTAAGTGTGTGGAGATGTGGTATATGACTAAAAGAGGAATGGAGCACTGTGAATGATGACGGCCTATAAGAATAACAAAACACGAAACATTCATTTTTTTGAATTATTTCGCGTGCCTACAATTTTACTTGTTTGACGGCCCAAATTAGCCCCTTTACGTCTTGTTGGCATTGTTCACTGTACAAAAAAATAGCCATATAATAAAATAATAGCCATTGTTGGTGGGAGCTCGTGACACGTGTTGCGTACTTTTGAGGTTAAGTAGATCACTTAACTAATAATGACAACTAAACTTAAATTTAATAATTTTATTAATTATTGATAAAATAGGAAATAAATAGTTATGGCCTAGCAAATTAATAATAAATTTACTTGAGAAGGTAAAATGATAATTGTAAACGTCACTACTGCGCTCGATTCATACACAATAATAATGGTCGAAAACTGTGTAGGGAGTGAGAGAGGACTTATTGTGTGAGAGAGACAAGTGACCGGCTTCGCCCTCATCCCTACTCCGTGCTGTTTACTGGGTAAGAAGTGACACCGGTAGATGCCTGGCGGGGATAACTGATCTAGTGATAATCGATCAGTTATCGACCAGGGTTAAAATTGATTAAATTACTAAAATAGTTATTAAAAAATAGTGGCTTGTGATAGAAGAATGAAAATTCAGGGTTGTATGTATTTTTTAATGCCACATCATAAAATAATAAAAATAACAAATTTTGTCCAAAAAATAAAAAAAATTGTTTGGGGTGGACCACCCTTATCACTTAGGGCTATGAAAAATAGATTACGACCGATTCTCAGACCTACGAAATATACATATAAAATTTCATAAAAATCGGTCAAGCCGTTTCCGAGGAGTATGGCGTCTAAAACTGTGACAGGAGAATTTTATATATTAGAATATCAATCGGCACGCAATTAGATCAAGACGATTTCAGCAACGTTTCAGTGTCAACGTTTTAGAGCATTTTCTAAATAATTTACATGTGCTAACTGACCGAAGGTGGACATTTTAAACAATTTTTACAGTTTTCAGTTTAATTTGGTTAATAAAGGTTAACTAATGTTTAAACTTTAAACACAAATAACAATTATTATTGTAGCAACCATCATTATCATGCTACTCTGATTAAAATAAATATTACTTCTAAACAAAAACGAATGGGATTTATGTTCATATAAGAAAAAATGTTGACGTTAACCCAGCTACCATCTGCCAAAGTTTGTTATAGAGATAGAGATTGTAGAACTGAACCCTGGATAGTAGTAACTGACTTGATAAAACTTATCAATTTATTATAATATGTATTTTGAATGTATATTGCCCTACATTATTATTTTCCAAATTAACATTTCACGGCTGTAAACATGATATAATAACAAAACACTGTTTGATCTTGTACATCTTGTTGGTACAAGAACTGTATATTCAACCCGGCCATGTGGATGGAGTATAAGTAAACTATTTTATTTAAATACAAATATTTTCTTTTCCCCATATCCTTAGCCATAGAAATAGACCCAACATCCTCGACTCGTTACAATAGTATGAAAAAATCGACTGAAATAGTGCAAATTCACATAAGCAACTAGATATATTTCACCTAAGTGTAAGAAATTCTTGATTAATTGAGGAAGTTGATAGAGCTAAATTTAAAAATAGGAACTTACTTATTAAGAGGCTTCCCTGTAAAAATACGAAAATAAACTTTTACAAATTAGTGATTTGGAGGTCCTAGACACAGTGAATCATTGTTATTTTTTAGAATCGAATATGAATAAACAAGTTTCATATAAGAATGAGATAGATTCAAAATTTTGTATATTTAGTAGTAAGTACATGCTTATAAATACAAATTCTCACTTTTTTATTCTTGTTTCACCAGATAACACATTTTTTAAAGAATCAGTATAATTTTTTGTTCATTATTGGTAAATTATATTACGTACAAAGTCCTTTTATCTTTTAATTATATTACCAAAATTTAGACGTCTGTGGTTCCCCAAGGCTCTATATTGTGTTCTCTTTTATTTGTAATATTTATTAACGATATTGTCAATGACCTAAATGTTGAACGATGTAAAATTATTTTCTAAAATTGACTGTTGCAGAGACTGCAAAAATAATCTTTGGTGTGTTACAAACAAGATACTACTAAACGCAGTGAAATGTAATGTAATGTCTTTCGATCGCATGACCTCTCCGTTACTTTTTAACTATAAGATTGACTGTGATATTCTTGAGAGGCCTGAACATTTATTAGATCAAAGCTGCTCCGTTATATGGAGCCCAATTTATGAATGTCATATTTCTATGCTTGAAAAAGTTTTTTAAATCTGCAGCATTTGTATCTATCCTATTACAGGAACTCCGCAAAACGTATTCTATAACCGTTTTCAATTACAGAGCCTTATCTCTAGACGTCGGTTGCATTCTATACTAATTCTTTTTAAAATTATTCATTATATTATTAAATCAGAATATTTACTAACTTGCATAAATTTTAGAGTACCGAGATCTAATAGTCAATTCAACAGTTTATTTGCCACACCACATGCTCGTACAAATATGTTAGTTAAATCGTCATTGCACCAAATTTTAAATAACTATCATGAAGTAGAAAGTAAGCAGCTTTTCGGTTAACCTTTTATTTGTCCTATTCTATTTCAATTTGTTTTTATTTTTGAATATATTTTTGTACTGATGCATATTTTTGTTATATGTTCTGTAATTTTATTTGTACTATTGACTTATGACTTAGTATTCATGTTTTTATTTATTTTCTTCTTTTAACAGTCAACTTATCCTGTAAATGGGTTTCGCCCGTTGGATATTTTATTTCAATAAACAAAAATTACTGTAGTCAAAAATGTGTTATTTTATGTATTTTTTTAAGCATCAGAATGACTATGCCACGCAGTTAAACTATTGCAGATCTAATATTTCAACTGAAGGTTTTTTATGTTTGTCCTTATCTTCATGTTATAAGATAAGCAATATGTGAATAGTTCATAGATAATTTATTATAAACTGATGCCCTTTTAATCTGTTTTTAATTTTAGAAATTATAAATTAACTATGTGACATCAATATAATTCTACATATAAAATTTACCACTTGAAGCATTTGACCAATATGTAACCAAGACTACAACACATGTGAGTAAATTCCACTATAATGATTCAAATACCTTACGACAAAATTATAAATAACCTGGTCCATCTATTATTTACACAGTAAGTGGTCCTGAAATAGAACTGATAATATTTCAGGTTTCCCGGTGGGCGAGTAGCTTATAATTTTTTCAGTCGTATTCAGCGTAATTAAAATTTTACCAATTTGCTTACGTCAATGATGAGAGAGGGTTTTTATTATGAACAGCCTATGCGTGATATAAGATGGCAGTTTTACCTTATCCTTGAATATGACATGACTATTTATCAGATATATAAAAAAGAAAAGAAAAGTATGTATAAATTATGTTCCCAAAATGGGTTCGCCTCAGTTCTGAATTATATTCTACAAAAAGGGAGACCAAAATACATTTTGAAGGGTTGCTATTAATAATTTAATATTTGTTTATACAGGGTGCTTGAGTGCTTGAAAAGTATGTATAAATTATGTTCCCAAAATGGGTTCGCCTCAGTTCTGAATTATATTCTACAAAAAGGGAGACCAAAATACATTTTGAAGGGTTGCTATTAATAATTTAATATTTGTTTATACAGGGTGCTTGAGTGCTTGAAAAGTATGTATAAATTATGTTCCCAAAATGGGTTCGCCTCAGTTCTGAATTATATTCTACAAAAAGGGAGACCAAAATACATTTTGAAGGGTTGCTATTAATAATTTAATATTTGTTTATACAGGGTGCTTGAGTTTAAATTGAGAAACTTTAGGAAACGATAATAACGTCGCATTGCCATATAAACCTTATACAAAGGGATTCAGAAGTTATCCAAAATTTGTTTTTAACATACAAAGGACCTTTATAAGTACAATTTTGTAAAAAACATCAAAAAATGTAGTTCGACAATAATTTTAAAAATACATTGCTGCACGGCACTGGAAACTGGTCCAATGTAAAACCTGACTTTGAACAAGGCATGCTGTCGGCGACCGGCACGGCGGCAAAGTGTAATAAAAAAATAAATAAAATTATATATCAGCAAATTCAACTGCTTTTGCCGCTATTGTTATTATTAATTAACAAAATTAATTTGTGTTAGATGTTGCAACAACTGTTCAAAATTTTGTCCACCGGCGTGTAAACACATTTGGTGACTTGGTCAAGTCTTATCCCAGTTTCTACGATCTAATACAAATGTTCCTGGTACTCTTCTGTTTTGACTTATTGGCAGTACAATACATTCACATAAATCATCAATTGTGTCCACTTTGGTGCAATACACTTCATTTTTCAAATGTCCCCATGAAAAGAAGTCCGAAAGATCATGGTGGCCATGGTACCGGTTCTCCTCGTCCAGTCCATGGTACCCCTTGAACTTATTTGAAGTCGGACAACTAAGGGCACATCTTCCTGAAGTCCAGGCGAAGTATTTCAAAAGAACTTGAGATAATGATGATATGAATGGTTCAATTAAGCCATAATCGACAATCCGTTCCCATGTATTTAAGGAAAAGCGTTGTTGGAAATGATCACGTTGAATTGCGTGCGGATTTCAAAAATGCCATACATGAGTATTATGAATGTTATACATCCCATTTCGTGTAAAAATAGCTTCATCTATAACTAACTCGTCAATTGTAAATTTGGGATTTTGAGCATTTTATTACAACAATCATTCATAAGGGATAATCTCTTGGTATCAATGCCTAGACACGCTGTATATGGTACGGATATAATTGAGCCTCGTGTATGATACGCCACACTGTTGATTGGGACATTATTTGTATTGGTATTTATTCGGGGATTTTCTTCAATAATTTCTAAAATGTGTTTCTCAGCTGCTGCAATACGCCTTGGACGCCGTGGACCTCCATCTCTTTCACGGTTCGGTTTCAAATTTCTCATGTCATGCCCGCGCTGCGCTACCACGGTAAAAGTAGCTAAACTAATGTAAACACTATCGCAAAAACGTTAATACTAAAATCGGATGTCAGTATTTGGAATTGCACAACGCAGATGGAATGCATTCTGATGACGATAGAGACTACAGTAACCCAGCAATATATAAGGTTGAGAATACTACAACTTCTATCATTTTTTTTCGGAAACTATAAGGGTTTTATGACTAAAATTTTATGATATTGACTCAATTTTTCATGACGTATCTATTCCTATTTTTTGTTTTATAAGTTTTGAATCACCTTGTTTTGAATCACTTTAATACCCTGTATGTATAAGTTTATATGACATAGATTATTTTTTCAAAATTGCATCGTGTTAAATCTGGAAAACCTACATAAAAAATTGACATATTAGAGTATTACTTCATATATAACTACATTAACATCATTTATCTAAACTATAAATGCTCTCTAACCAACACTCTGGATTAAACATCCAAACATACATGAAATTTTAACTAGATTTATTCCGTCAAGCAGAAAACTAATGTTATGACCGTCCACTTTTTCTCATTAAACGTAGCCAGTAAAGTTACAACTTCCACCGCGGTTTCTCATTAGCAAACCCTTGTTAACTCTCTGGCGTAATAGGGAAGCTTGAAGAGGTTTATGGTATAAGTCTGCAAAAGCCCTGTGACGTAAGTGAACTAGTTTTGTAACTTCTAACGTGACCGATTAGTTTGGCTAGAGCCAACCTAATGTACGTGCAGAGATGACAATGTTAAAAAGCTTATACGGTTTATAGTAAGAAATACATACAACTGAAGCGGTGAAATTTTTAATTAAATAATCTGAATACCTTCAGAAAGCTACATCGACAATCAAATACATATTTAAGCAAATGTTTAAACATATTCACTGTAATATATGGGATAAGAGTATGCTGAAATTCGAAAGTCTAGTAAAATATTTTAAGAACAATTTAGGCTAAAGAGTAGTGAACGCTTATCAACAGATTTAGAATAATGCACGGTAAACAAATACATTCTGATTTCTACACGGTCTGGAAAAAATTCAGTCGCTTATCGGTATAAACAAAGGATAAATTTACATTTAGGGGTTATAAAAATAATTGGAAGATCTTGTTTACTTGATTTTGTTTGCGAATATTGGAGATCCAAATAGATAAAGTGTTTAATGGGTTCAAAGGGCAGCAAAATACATCTCTGATATTACGGTAGTGGCATTTTCCATATAATATCATCAATCAAAAGCTCATTGGAATGCTCGAGAAAGTAAACAGTGCTAGGTAGCAGTATTTTATTGTCAATGTTTTTTTTTTATATCAGATTGTATGAACAGCGTATTATAAAATTGAAGAGTAAATGTATTTGCTGCTTAATATTTGGTTAAATAATGAGCCGCAAACTATTCGTAAAATGTACGAAAAATTTATTTAAAGTTAGCGGAAAAATATGTTGAGGTCGGAGTAACAGTTAAAATTGAAATTTTGATTTTAAAACTTATATTATGACTCTATTTGAAGTTATAAACAGATTTGTTTTATCAACATTTTGCATAAAATAAAAAATAATGATACTTCTCTCTAGAGTATTTTCGTGTTTTTTTAATTTATGATCACTCTGTATATCTGATCTAAGAAGTTTTTATGGCAGTCTCATTTGTTCGAGAAGCAGCACTTTTTATAAAGAGTGACATTTTTCGATAAAGTTAAAAACAAAAGACTTTCTCCTCTTGTCAACTCCATCCGTGGACACACTATATATCTATTCTACACTTGTGAACTAACTGCACAGTAGCTCTGTCTGCTCTTACTACTGCGCATCTTACGGTCAGAACTAAGATGATTTTGGTCAATTTATATACTATACAGCATAATATAAGAATGTAGTTTAGAAAGCATTATAAAGACATATTCTTTGTTGCGTGACGCGCATACCTATTCTTTTCAAGCAAATATTTTCGCAAAAATAAACAATGAACCCTCATAAATTATACAACTAGTAACGCGTATTTTCTCGTAACATCAAACAAAATAATTGCTGTTTGGCACGCTCAAGCTTCTAATTGACTTGATCAATTGCGTGAGTGCCTTTTATAATTTTCTAATAAAAAGACGACCTCGTTTGAATTTCCTTCACATTGCTTGCCTGCCAGTCTTTCGCAAACATATCACTGCAGAAAGCCGATGAACATTATCTGAAAAAATAAATATTCTGCATCTATTGTAGGTACTTGCTTTTGCAATAATAATGACACTCTCGAAACAGTTTTTGACCTTCTAAAAACTCAAAATAGAAATTTCATTAAATCTTACGTATGAGCTCCGAGCGGGACAGTAGCCGACCGAGAGTAACCACCACTGCTACTAAACTCGTAATAAAGTTACATGTTTTTCATTTGTAAGCAAAACTCTCACAAGAATCATACAAGAGTCTTGCAAAATTGCGATACAAAGAATGCGTGACGGTTTCGCAAGACAAGGCTTTAAAGAGAAGTTTTGGACAAGATTTTTTCAAAATTTGTATCTATCAACACTGGAGTGAATACCATTCCATCAATTTGGATTTAAGATATGCCACTTCACAGTACTAGCGCATAACCGATATAATCGGTCAAGAAAAAGATAATCGACAAGCCAGACTATTACATACCTATCTACATACATGAAATTAAATATCAAATATCTCAAATACATTAAAATCATACTTAAACGAAATTAACGTTAATAATGAAAGGTCTGATTGGTTACAATATTTAATAATGGCCAAAAAAGCATGTTTAGTTCTTTAATGTACGTTCACATTGGACATACCTACCGTCAACAACAAAAACATCAATAACATATTTTGATATTACATTCATATTTGAACTCATGAACCGTCAATTTTTAAATACATCTTGAATTTTGACCTTACTTGATTTCAGAGAAAATCTAAAGCAGTTTTCTCCAGTTCTTTCAAATAGCGTTTACTCAAAAAGTAGTTATTGCTCCACACTCACTCTTAACCATACAGAAATATTCCTACCCTACCACAAAAATTAAACCTAAAGAGGAAAATATAAAGGCAAATACCATAAACTACCAATACAGAAAAAAATCAATGGTCACCTGAGCATGTTCATAGGATATGCAACAGGATGTCACTTCCTTTCAATTGTGAAAAGTGATTAGTATTCATCAATGAAGAATCAATTAAATCATTATAATACTTGCTGTTTTGAATTACTAATTTTATTATATACATTTACTTTACTTTAAGTCACAAAATGAGAAATTCGAATGGATGGAGAGAACAAAACAGGGTGCCAGGGTTTGAGACACAGGGCGAAGTGTAAAAAACTACTTTTGAGGGATTCTTTGTATCTCAAGATATCGGAATAGTGAAAATTGCTTCTGAGTTTTTTACGTAGTTGAGTGGCGTGCTTGAAATTTGTCTATATACATAAATGGAACACTGTATATTTCTATGCCATTCAATTGCATTATTGTTTTCTTTCATATTAATATATAATAGTTGCTACGGTATATATTGAAAATTGTCAAATAATGTTATTTCTCTTTAATAATTAAAAAAAATTTAATAGAACAATCATAGCCAATTATGTAATTGATAAATATATTTAATTGAATAACAAATAAAAATAAACAGAAATAAAAAATAATAATAATAATAATTAATCGAAAATGTCATTAAAAAAACTGTTGAAAATTATTTAATATTGAAAAAATATTTAGAAGCTGTTTAAATTTTCCTTTACGATACCTCAGCAATTATTTATTTATTTATTTATAGCTTACACCATCCAATAGTACTAAAACCATTTATAGGATGGGAATAATTACATATACATACAAAAACAAATAAACAAGAAGCAAACTACAGTAAAAGTATAATGTAAAGAACAAACTAACTATGAAATATAACTAATAGGCTACAAAAACACATTTTTTAATGAATTGTAGAAACAGTTAAATATATCAACTCCATCCTGCAAGTTGTTACAGTTGCTACACATTAAATGCAATGGCGAAAATTTTAATACGTTAGTGCGCGGGGTTGGAAGATAAAACTGTCACGTCGATTTGCCGTTGAGGAAACGCCAAATCTGAGTTGCTCAAGTAATTGAGAACAATTCACTCATCAGTTTATTGAGAAAATCAGTGATTGAGTTTTCCTGCGATTTTCTAGGCTCACCACAGAAAATCCACTTAAGAACTCATTTTGAGGGATTCCAATTAAAGGATAAATATCATCCAGCTTATAAGAAAGAAATTTTAGAAAACGTCACCGTACATTTTCTAAACTTTGCACATATCTGAAATACAAAGAATCCCTTAAAAGTAGTTTCTTTAAAATTCGTCCCGTATCTCAAAAATGAAGAAGTCAATAAAATTTCTGATTACGGCATCTTAAATTTATCAAGAAACTAGTCCAGTACTGCAAAAACCGCATCATTCTTCTAGTTTCCGAAATTGAGTGGCCAGCCAGATCGCCTGATTTGACACCCCTAGACTAGACCGGTTAATTTAGAAGAATTTAAAGCAAGAATTCGTCACGAGATACATCGTATACCTCCTGAAGTTATCGATAATGTCCAAATAGAATTTATTAGTCGTCTTGGCTACTATCAGGCAGCAAACGGTGCACAATTTGAACATTTAATTTAATCAATTTTTTACATAATCATTATCATTTTCAGTATTGTGAAAATGAAACTTTAAAATCTTCAAACATTATTTTCTTGAAATTTTTGTAACACCATAATTTTTCATGATGTCTATGTAGAATGACATGCTCTTGCAAATGGCATGGTCAAAATTGGGGGTTGCTATTTAAAAAAATTGTCGATGACGTCATATCTCGAATAACGATGACGTCACAAATGTGGGTCGTATGTCAAAAAGTGCCTTTTTTAAAAACAAAATCGACATGTTAAGGGATTTTTTCGAAAACTTTTCAACATAAAAAATACTGAACTTATTCATTACTTTTCGAAAGCACTGTTGCTGCTTACTTCTTATAAGTAAGCATAGGCACACTAGGGGGTGAACGGGGATACTAAGTACCCCCAAAATAGAAATAGCACCTGCAAAATAAAGAATAGCACTCCCAAAATGAAAAATAGTACACCCAAATTAAAATCATTTTCATTCTGTAAATTAGCAAACAAACTGGAAGACCGTAAGAAAGTCTTGTCTAAAATATTTTAATTCTTTTATCGGAATACTGCACTGAAGATTTTTTTTCCGCACTTCGCTTTTGTGGCAATTTGAACCTTGCCCCTTCCCCAAATTATATGTTAGTTGCACATATGTAGGTAACAATATTTATTTGTTACTAAAGAAAAAATAAATAAAAGGGCGCTAAGAAGCTGGTGGCACTTTCCATAAGCAGAGTTTGCAAGATTGAAAAATTAACATATAGTTGCTAAATGTGCAAATTTAACTTGTAAATACAGTGATCAATTTTTTAGATGATATGTTTAATGCTTGCTTATTCATATGATAGATTTAAATTCGTATCAGTTCGTATCCGTATGCGTGTATCTGGGACAAATGTACATCATCTTAAATGTTTGGTTCCTTTGATATGTGGTCATTTACCGACAACCGTCGGGAAATTTTCTATGTTTGGCAAATAACAAACATTTGCTATTTGGAAGTTGTCAAACTTCACGTGTCTGTGGCCGCCTTCTTACCGAATAAATTTATTCCTATAAATGCAATGAAAATGCCACTTATAGTTAGAAAACGCGCACACTAATAACCGCTGCATCCACTAAACTCGCTTGTGTCACATCTCCAAACTCTCCTCGATGACGCCCGATGGTACCGAAAACTTGTGTTCGTGTTTGTTCATGTGCATTAACAAGCAAAGCCTGAAAAACCTCCTTCTAGGGGTTAGCATTTGTTGATTGGGAAACCTTGATTATGAAAGCTAACGTTCTCACTTTTTCTGAAACTTATACAAAGAAATAAAAAACGCTTTTATGGTTCCTGCTTTTGATATCTTAGAATAGACCTAACAAATCACGATTCTTGTATTGAAAAGTGAAAGAGAAATCAGTAACTAGCTACGTGGTCATTATAAACGACTGAAAAATACTTCTTGCCGTCACTTTCGCCTGTGGCAAGCCAATTGTCAAGTAAAGAAAATCAACTTACCCTACTGACCCAGAATTAACAAGGAATGGTAATGGGGTAGGGCACTGGCTGTGGGGCGAGCTGGCTATTGAACTCCTAGTGCTGGACACTTGGCTGTGGGGACATTGCGGAGGGCCTACGGCGATAGCACCTGGCCCCCTCTTGCGGGGAAAGCAGAGACCGCATAGTCCGCCTTTCTCTAAGCCACCTGAAAGTAATAAGAAATCAACTATTAGTTATTTCAAATTGCAGAAATAAACAACTACTTTATCCTGGATGAATCTTCGTTTGACATAGTGACACATATTATATATTATTTATTATCATAGAGCCTTCTACTTTGATAATTTAATGTGTTACATTAAGGAAATTTACTGCCATCAATAAGATGATAATGTTCGTGCTGTATTAATATACTTTCATTACAATGTAATCATCTAAAATGTTCCAAAATGTTATGAATTAGGATGATTGTCTGTAAACTACAAAATATAAAATGCACTATTCTTGGGTTTAAGTTATGATGACTGATATCTGATTTAAATCCTCTTTGGTTTAGTTCTATTCGGTCGCTATTTATATATTTTATAATTATATAAAAATTCTATTTTGTGAATATCTTAGATGTAAATTGCATTTACCTAGGTTGTATCTTTATAGCTTTTAAACGTAAATGGAAAGTGTATTAGGCATACTTAAACAACTATAAATTGAGATGCTGCAAATAACTCAGTTTACAAACCTTAATAGACAAATGAATAAAAAAAAGTTATTCACAACGTCTAAAAAAAATTGTTAACTTCCATGCCCATCCATTGATGTCTAAGAGATGGGGCCAGGGGTTTGTTTTAGCAGTTTGAAATAAGCTGTTAGTATTGCTCAGTTGGATTCCAACAAGCGTTTCTTCTATAAATGCATTTATTCCTATGTTAAAATATAAGTTGTGCTACTTTTTTGTGTAGTCACATTATAACTGTAATTCCTCTGGTATATATAATTTTAATATACATTTAGATGTAAACTTTACAATGACAATTGGACATAAACTCATATTTTGTCATTTCTCTGGTGTCATTACCCTGGAAAAATAATTCTAGAGTAATCTGGTCGTTATCCTTCTGGTGATGCAATTTTATCCAGTAGTATAATTGAAAGTAGGAACAACTCTTCTATGTTACAAATAAAAAAACTGTAAGTACCGCTATGTTACTGTTTGTCACAGTAATCTAAAAGAAGATGGAGAGGTTTGTGCCATGTGTTTAAGGGCTACTGAAATAAGCTGTGACTCATTTTGGAGACGAAAAAGACATTTCTTATGTAAGTGACAACATTCTGGAAATATTACCACAGCCTGAAATCATCGAGAGAAACAAACAATTTTTTTATAAAACCAAATATGATATGTTAGATATCTGCCTACCCAAATAATTTTTTGTTTTTTTTAGCAACTAATAGTTAATGAAAACTTGTTTCATTTTTGTAAATATTGCTTATTATAATATTTTTAGAATATTAGGTCTATACAATGGCTACAATAAGGAGATACTTACTTTTAGTAAACCCGTTTTTTTATTGATTTTTTGAAACACTAATGAAAAGTGTATATTTTTGTTTATTGTTAATATTAGAATACATATTTGTTCTCGCAGTATGTGTTTTTATTTTATAAATAATTTATTTACGTCGACAGTTCGATTTGGATAATTACGTTATTTCTGTGGAGATACTGCCATTCCTCTGTTGCTAAATTTAAGAAAAACTCAAGTAAAATAAAAAATAATAGCAAAAATAGACTCTCTTCTCAAAAGATTTGTTTTTAATTGATAAATCAAACGTTTCCTTCAGTTTTTTATAGAAAATGGTTTTGCTTCCACGCCAAAATGATAAACTTTTTTCTTTCATTTGGAGGCGTTCACCCATTATTGAATTTCTAGAAGTTTTAAGTTTTCCATAGAATATTACTAAAGTTTTCATAAGAAGAATTTCATTATTATCGATTGCAGTATTTTTTAAAACTTTCGCGTAATTTGTAAAAAAATATAACAGAGAGAACATGAACCGATCATAACACAGTAAAATGTTGTGTCAATAAGTAAATTGCACATTTACGACTATCAAGACATCAAAAATGTAGGTCAAAAAACATCTGTGAACATAAAATTATATACTAGCTATTAAAACAACTTCTTGTGAATGATTATCTAAGTTGCTAAAAACATGCATTAAATAAAAGATTAAATATTTTAAAGTAATTTTCCAAACTATATAGATTAAAAATGAAATATCTATTTGTTTAAAGTTTACAGCAAAATTCAAATATTTATTTAAAGCTCATCAATCTACTGAATTTACCGGTATTCTGCATAGCCTACTTGTTATCCATTCATGAAAAATAAATATGATGAATATCTTCCGATATCCCATCACTCTACAAGCTCTAGTATTTTCTTTAGGCCAACCTTGGCTGGCAGAAATCGATAGAAACATGAAACTCATTCTCTAAATGTTATCTAGTGGAAAATTTTAAAGCTTGTGTGGTGTATTGTGCCAGCCTAACAATACACTCTACAAATTGGCAAGGATATCCACCGACTTGAGTTATCCCTTTTTATTACTAGCAATTTATAAAAGAGCCTATCATGTTTTTGTATGAAGGAATCTGTTAAATAATAAAATAACAGGTTTAAATGCTTTTCGGGTTTAAGGTAATCAGCCCAAGTATGTATCCCATTTTGGTCATAATAACATTTACATTATTTCAAGGTGAAATATTATATTTCATCACCTTACATTTTTGCTACTTTTGCTGCTATATTGTCGTACGTTACATTACTTTACAGTTGTAACAAATTTCTTGGAAACTTCAATTGTTTACTTCATTAATACTAATCCAAAAATTAATTTATGAACAAATTACGTTACAGGCGCTTTTACTTAACCTTAATTGTACCTTAGTTTGTAACATAGTTTTGCATATTATTGCAATTGTATTTTTATTTTTCAAAATGTATTAGTAGACAAACTATTCATTTTAGACATTTTTTTCATAGTTTTTTTTTTGCATTTAGTCAGATATATAAGCCCTCATATTCCGGATACCCTGTATATCTCCCTGTAACTGTTAAAAAATAACGGTGAAGTTATTTCTTACACATTATGTAGATTTTTTTTTTCTTAAAGACGAGGAATTAGGTGCCGCTATAGTTTAACATCGGCGTTATTTGAATTGTGAAAATGGATGGCTTACTAAATTTACATTTAATTCCCGGTAAGGTAAGGTAAGGTAAGGTAAGTTGTAATATTTAAATCCAAGGTAAGGTAAGGTAAGTTGTAATATTTAAATCCAATGAAGAAGGGTAAAAGATGTAAGTAATCAATTTGATTTGAAAAACTAACAATTTTTTAGATTTAGTAAAAGCGAAGATGCTTAGAAATTAAAAAAATGCATATTAATGTAATCAATATTCATTTTATTATTAGTTAACATATGCAACAAAAATTTCTGCTTTTATAATTACAAGTAATTATTATCGACAATAGCCTTTGAACTTACAGAACATTTCCTATTACATATCTCCAATTTATTATACTTTCAATTGAGGTTCATTGCTACCCATGTCAAAAGGTAATTATCAATGTAATTATCAAGTTACTCACTGGTTTTATTTGTACCTAATTTGCACATCTAATAGGAAGAAGTAGGTCATTCTATTTTAAGCATTACTATTAACATTATTATTGTATATGTTAACTACAACAAAAGGAACAGCTTATTTTTTTGTTTACACTCTAGTGACCCACATCTGAAAGTTCTTTGCTGTTTCATGGAAGATTAATTTTATCTTTAGCAATTGATTTTGTATCCTCCTTTTTATGTTACGTTCTATTAAACATCTTTTCGTAATAAAATTTTATGTGGAGGAGTATTCTAAATAATAGTTAGCTTGAACATACAGGATAGTAGCATAACGTATTCATATACAATATTTTATTGCTTTCCTAGATACATTGTTTAAATTCAAGAAGTGTTTCTTTTAATGCCTAATGATTTCTAAATTATACCATATTACTTTTGTTGCTTACTATTTGCACTTTATTATGTCTACAAAGGAAATAATAGCCTCATTTAAAATTACTTAGCCAAAACTGGCCTTTGCTGACACTAGACATACTTAAGATATCTTAACAGATAAGAAATAATATCAAAAGTGCAGCCAATTGACAGTATGATCCTGATTTCTATATGACAATTCATTTTAAATGTCGCAAGAAATCAGTAGCTAGTAGGTATAACTTGTCGAGGACACGCCCGTTACATCCATGAAAAGAAATTCTAGTTCGTATTTCAAGCCAGCTTTATCTCCACCTAAACTTTCACGATAGATGTAAATTAAAATCGTGATATTTATGTTACTACAATGTAAATGTCGTGAAAACATTTTGAGAAATTCGAACACGCGAATCTAATATTAGATATTGCGGATATAATTTTATAAAATATTGTGAGCGTTATGATTGCGCAGTAATATATCTTCATTGTCCAATTTGGTATGGCATAGATATATTTCGTCACTAGGCTTGACGTATTTGTTTCTGTCTGTGTCAGGATTCGGGACCATTTTCAGGAAGGATTAGTTGTAGGAAATTAATCGAATTTTATACACACATCAAAGTGTAAAGTGTATTGACAAAATCCCTTCCATATGATAAAAACGGTTCTATTATCACGTGGGGGTGACTAAAATGGGGAACAATTTTTTGTAGGCAGCTACTCAGCTAGCAAAGTAGTTCTATAAATTTAGAGTAATAGGAGTTTATATTCTCTTAATATTTTATAGTTGTATTTAGAATACTAAATTGTTGCATTAATGTGGCACATGAAGTTTGTTTTGCCTTCAGAAATTTAAAGCACAATTCATAAAGCATTAATAACATAACCGCTAATGTAGCTCTATGAGCGTGTACAATAACACAATTTTACAGCAACGGTGCTTATAGTACCAAATTACTGTAAAACCGATGCAAAATACTGCTTTATAGAATTATACCAACTCCTGTGACACTCTTATAAAATTATTCCGTAATGCCGCTTATAATTTAATTATAGAACTATTGTATAAGGCATTGTTAAGTTACAATTTTGCTGCGGAAAACAAATTACAAATATGGAAGCTGCTATCGAACTTAAGAGAAGAAACTCTTTAAAACAGTTATAGAGAATAATAATACAGTTGTTATAAAATCATTATAGAGCAAATAAGTAACAAAAGCCTTTCTGTTCCATAAAGAAACGCTACAGAACTATCATTTTTTATATATGTAGGTTTCCCCCATCTGACAAGACCTGCCTGTAAAAGTACGAAATATTTTGATCAAAGTATAATGGGGAAATTTGTATAACATAGTCGTGACTTATAAAAATTATTATCTGGCTACAGAAATTCATTACAATAGATAAGATTTATTTGATTGCTAATAGAAATTGATTTTCTTATAGAAATTTAGTAACATATTTAATTTAGACCATTCCAAATCTTATCCATTTGCACTTCTAGATGTAGAAGCTAAAGAATTTTATTAGATTTATTAAATAAGATTGAAATACCACAATAAAATATGACAACGCTGTGGATATTAAATAGCATAGATCTGTTATAGTAGTTGCTTACCAAGCATATTTGCTCCATAATTATTGCAATCGACACAAAAATATCATATTAGCGAGAATCCATTGGAAGTACAAGATAATGCCTTTGTCGCCATATTGTCAAGAAAGAAAACAAATCTTAATTAAAAATATATACAATATAAATAGGTCAAATGATAACAATAATATGGATATACTTTCTGACAATTTTATATACAGTTGGTTGTTAAATTCATCAATATAGAAAACATTTTTTTTATTAAATTTCCATCAGCATAGGAAATATAAGGTTAACTGAGGGCGCGTCAAAAAATTACCATTATGTCCTACATATTTCACGATAAAACTTTTTCCGCATTAAAATGTACTGCTCCCTGATGGACAAACCAACTAGGCAATTCATAATGTGAGTATTCCGATGCAGGCTGATTAGATTTTGTTTTTAGAAGATACAAATAAACGATTTTAAAGTTTTCTAAATAGAACACCATGTAACACAAAAATTGTATAACGAAGTGCTATGGAATTTTTATGAGATTACTTTGTAATTGTGTTATAAAAATTCTTTAAGACCTGTGAAAACGTTTATTCAACAATTCTATAAGTATTTCCTGCAGACCTTACAGAACTGCTTAAAGAACTAAAAGGTTCTATAGAACGGTGTCCATTTTTATGGTATAAGTGTTGGAAGAACATTTTGAAAATGTTCTTAGAACAAAGATTGCTTTATAAAATTTGCTCTGGAAACGTTCTTACGATTTTTATAGAACAGGAAATTGTTAGCTGGGTACGTTCCAACGACGTTTTTGCATCTTATACAAATACGATTAAGCCACGTTGTGATTACTTGTAATATAGAATTAAAATAATCCCAAGGCATAAAACTAGAATGATTGAAAATTTACGGTCAAATAGGGTAATTCCGGGTGAGATGATCCAAATAGGGGATGTTACAGATTGAAATATAAACAAGCGCCGCTGAAAATTTCGATATTAAAAGTTCAACACTTCAAATAATTCTATAAATTTTGCGAACGAAAAAATTATGTACGTATGCCTCCAAAATTTTTTTTATCAATTTTCTTTACCTGAAACCAATAATTATGTACCTATAGACCTACGAAATTTCATGCAGTACTATTATAAAATGACGACCTTAAACATATATCTGTAAATATGTCTGCTTTGAAGTATTATACACCTAAAATGTATAATTAATATGACAACCTAAAAATATCTGACTCTTTAGTTACATTCATCAAACAAGTAGTCAATGGAACTAACCCTTCAACTTTCCGGCCACGTCGACATTCACTTCTCGTGCATTTTTACATCTAGTGTATATGTACAATAGGCTTAAAATAGTGTCTACAAAAGAGAAATAAGGTATTTGTTTTTGTATCATTCCATACCTGTGTCGTGGAAAAATGGCGGAACATTATTCTGGGCAGAACATTTAAACTATTCTTAAAGAGAAATCCAACAAGTGCTCTTGAAGACAATTGGTATTCGCTTTAGTGCATTTTAAAATTTTCAGAATTAGGAAGTTTTGAAGATGCTATTCGTCTCGAAAAGTACTAATGTTTAAGAGTTGTATCACTTTCTGTTTGTTGTTTTAGTTTTCTATAAGACGTAGTTGAATGCCGAAAAGTCTTTCTGCCGGGTTTTTTGTTGCTACCCATCTTACACACACACAAGGAAAATAATATATTTTTCTACATAGGTATAGAAAATTTCACAATATTTTTAGAAAGGTCATTAAATTTAGAAATTTTGTTGTCTTTTTTACGTAAAATGTTTAGTTTTCTAATAAATTTACAAAATGCGGAGGGAATAACAGTATATCACCACCCACAATTTCTGATACATTTTACAGGACATACACGCAAACACAATATACAGACAAATGGCAAACCAGTTTTTTGTTTGTTTGACGTGCAGTACATGTGATTATCTCTTTTTGCAACCTTTCATTTTTCGCTATATAGCACTGCCTTAATATTTCTTAAATTTTTCTGTAGGATACATATTTCAAATAACTTGATGGTGATGATATATAATGACGCTGGCAGAATTTGATATATAACTTGGAAACTGTATTAATTCAGTTGACCAAAAAGTATGATTTTGCAAAGCGCATAAAATTACAATATTCTTGACCACAGCTGAATGAGATGAATCACTCAATTTAACTTTATTGATAGCTAGAATAACTATGTACGCAGTACATACAGAATCGTTTGTGTACCAAATATTTTAATTAGTATACCTACGTATGACCTAGAAAGTTATATTTGACTGTAGATTGATTTTGCTCTATTAGCTACAACGAATCTCGTAAGTATTGTGTGAGATACTCATTTATTCATTGATATAAAAAAATCAAGATATGCCAGTCTACTTTGACACTACAAAGATTTTTTTATATATTTTTAGGTATTAACAATATTGTGTGAAACTAACTAATCTGCGGACTTTAAAGCCTCGACCAGCGTTGAATTACACCAACAATATCTACCCATATATTCTTTATTATTAGCTTTTGTAACATTTTTTACTGTATTAGAAAGGTATTTTAAGCTAATATAAATCACATATCCTACAATACCTATCAATGAAGTCATATGTATGCTCTCTGATACCAAACATCTAGGTATGCTAATGAACAATTCCACAGACAAAGCTCTAATCAATAATTATCAAAAAAACTGGAAACTCTAAAATTCAACCACAATAGATGAGATCTGACCTATTTCTGCATTTTTAGGATTGCTGCTTCAGGTGGCCTCCTTTAAGTTGAGTCCAATATCTAACTATAAAAAATATTATACCAATAATAGCATATTATTTAACGAGCGGTAATGCAGGTCATAACTCACGCAGATGAAGTTCATCAAGTGAGTTATGACCATTACCGCAAGTTGAATACTATACTTTATCTACGACTATAACAATAAATACTAAGATACAAGTATCGAGAAAGAAAATTGATTTGAAAACGTCAAAATTATTTTGTTAAAATATCAAATGACATTAGTCCCCTCAATGATAATAATTGACAGTTCCGCCTACTGACAGGCGTTGGCAATTTAATAATTTTAAAATCTTTTAATTATTCATTCCTTTCCACTTGTTAAAAATTCTTTCCATTTTACACCAATGGAACGTATTTATCGGCTTAAAAATTTCCAAGAATTTACTGCGTACACTATTTACATACCGAATTATCATTGTAGAAGCCCAGCATGAGTTATAGTAACTCACTATAAAAACTCACGCTATTTGTTTATTGATAGTATTAATTGCTCAAAAGCAGTTGAATAATTAATATATAAAGTAATAGTAGATAAATTAAAATTATTTGAAATTAAATATCGACAATGTCAAAAGTGACTTTAACCTGTCATTGTTAAATTACACCTAGATGTTTGGTATCAGATATCATACAAATGACTTCTTTATATTAGCTTAAAATACCTTTCTAATAGAGTAAAAAATGTTACAAAAGCTAATAATAAAGAATATATGTGTAGATATATAGGCGCAAATGCGGCCTGCTTAATAATAATATGCCGCCCCCTCTCCCGCACAAATCTCCGACTTCTGGGCTATTCCCTGTGATTAGAATGAGAGGTAGAGATATTATTATTATTATTATTATTATTATTATTATTATATTGTATTTTTAAAGCCCTAACAATGACAAACACAACACAAATCTAAAATAATTATTACATTTATATTAAATTATTTTTGAAAAGTTAGCATAAATTACCTTCATCAGGTAGATTTCATGCTTTCACAAGAATTTCTTCTTGTGAAAGAGTTTTCCAGTCTTCTGGAATATGATTTCTTCCTTTTTGTTTTAAAAAAGCCATAAGTTGCCGAGAGGGTTGCTTACACCATGTAATAATACGACCACAATGAAAAAGGAGAATACTTTTTCGATAACTCGGAAAAATATGCCAGTACAATATCTTCAATATATTTTTTAATTTTGAAACACGTTTCTAACGACTTCTACCGAATTTCAGGTGATATAATTCGTGACAAAACTTTTACTGTTGGGACTGTTACAGCGACAAACAATTTCTGTTTAATTTTTTGCTCTAACTGCTAAATTATGAGAAACAGTATATATGGCATAAATTTTGTATAGTATCATGTGTAGATCGTACCCTAGCTATTATCTATATGCAATAAATCCACCCATAATTGAATTTACTTCCCTATTAGCGGCCTCTGCCACTAATATTCGTTTTTATTAATGTTGTTACTATTAATTTAGTTAATACTGCTAATTACAAAAAGAGGTTAATGTCCTAAAACGATATTATATTTATTTATGACCATTCTTTACGCGCTTATTACAACAGCTGGCGAGCACTGTAACGAACAGTAATTAAAATTAAGTAGGTATATTTCATCACATCACCATGGAGTTCAGGAACATTGCATTATTATTATTATTATTATACTGGATGAAACGATTGTTTCACGCCGGCATTGTTCTTTCCTAAGCATACTTTGTACCAGTAAAGGTCAAAGTGCTGTTCACTGTCTCATAAATGATTAAAACTTAAATTTTCGACCACAATTGGCTTGTTTTTCCTGCAACTGAGACAGTTAAACGATGACTGTATAGATTAGTGGAAATATTTCAAATTATGTCATGCAGAAATAGTGGAAGAACAATTTTATCGATTCTTTTTTTAACAAACTCTCGATGATATATTCTGCAGAAATCTATTTGACGATGATTCATACAACTTATCTGAAGAATTATCTTTGGATATTTCTTATCATTATCAAATGGACGTTTAAATGTAACATATACACACAAATAACGAATAATGAACAAGCATACACACTACACATGTATTATTCAAAATGAACATACGGAACAAACTTTCTAAATGACAGAACCAGATTTACTTGTATATTGTTGATAAACACATAAATTCATATTTCAGATAGCGTGCAACACTATTTAGTATCCACTTCCTGATACAGTTTAATTCAAAATCGACTGAAACACGACATTTCCTTCAGGCCACGAGAAAGTAGTAGTTTATTAAATTACCGAAATTAATTTTACAAATATATTAAACTTCAGAGAGTAATATTACTGCGAATACTACGAGAATTAAAAAATTAAATGTGGATTCAAATTCCGCATTTCCCCTCAATCAAATCAAATTTATTTCATTGGTAGTTATCAAAAAGTGACTTTTACTTGCGATAAATTAAATTAAATGTTTATATTTCCTACCAGTTCTAAATATTTCTGCTTGAAACATTTAACGTAAAAATATTGTATATCTACATGGTGAGTTATATTTCATACTCAAAACGATCACAATTTATAGAATTTTTATTGTTCTTACTGTTGACCCGTTGATCTGTAAATACTTATTGTTGTTAGTTCGTCCAAATTGTTTAAACTTGGACCATACAATTTGCAGCAAAAGTGGGATTCAATTGCAGTCTCTCACCCCAAAAACTTTCCCTATACAAAATTTTGTGTAAATACTACAATTACTAAAAAAGTTATTGAAATAATCTTGATATAAAATTGTAAATTTGCCATCCAATATCTTGGACACTGTCAACTTTTCGAGGTAGGTACTTCAGTAGATTCTCCTTGTATACTATATGACTCTTCTTTAAACTCTTGGCTACTTGAACTGTGATCTTTCCAATACTCGAGATGGTTTAGACCTTAGACAACTATTAAGTGGAGCAAAAGGTGACGACCTCTCCAAAACCGCTATTGTTTAATGCTTCATGCCATAGTCTGTAAAAGCAACGTTCTAATGCACTTACGGACACCATACGGAAGTCCGAAGGACAGTTTATTTATATAATAAGATTAAAGTTATTTCGAGATGGAAAAATACGTTCGTACAAAACACTAGCTTACATCTATCTACGCCGATGCCATGACCTTACAGAATAATACACAATTTTTATAATTTTAGCCTAGGCATTATCGATTGCTATGTTATAATTAATAACGCGTTTAACAGTGTACAATAGACTTTATTCGAATCAAAGACTGTGTGTCAAGGTCTACCGAACAATAGTAGTCGCTTGTTTATTATTAGACTGCTTCGAGTGGTCTGTATTTTTTTTTTGTATAATAAGATATTGAATTTGCATCAGTCAGTGTCATAAACTTGTCAAACGGTAATGAAGAGAAAGTACAATACCAAGCTATTTGAGGGTGGCCAAGGAGACTAAGGAGGTTCAACCATCTCACACCCATGAAGAAAAAAGAGAACCATATACTATTAAATATCTAATGTGCATGTATTTTGAAATGCAATTGGAATATTTTATGTTTAACTAGTTCAGAGTGAGTTATATAACATTCTTTTCTTTCAGAGTAAGGTCACACCCAAAGTAATTTCATATAGCAACGCCCCCAAATCACAAGAATAGGTGCGCCACTGAAAAACTACATCTAGTCAACTTTCTGAATGCTTGTGCAATTTTAGTACTACCTGAAAAATATTATAAGGTTTAGACGCCTCTAAAGCCTTAATAATAATTTGAGAACATGGACTCTCGTAAACCGCTGGGTGACGTCACTGCGTTCGAAACCATGCTTGTTGCGCTCGTTACCATTTACTTGCATTTAGAAGACAAAGCATAGGAAGGCCGTCGGCATCGTTGCGGTTTTTAAACAAAATAACCAGACTTTAGACATTGTATTGTATAAAAATGTCCCGGTATAACGATAAATGCCCATATAGTTCAAGAAAATTAGTCAGAAAATGATCATCTAAACGGAAAAAATCTTAAAGGTTTGAAAATTGGCCGAAATATTCCACCTATCATGGTAGGATCATCCCTTAAAAATGGAAAACTCACCCCTAAATACGATGATTCCTATTTAATTGCAGAATCGTTCAATTTTCAGAAAATTTACAACAATAATAAAATGTTCGCCATGAAATTTGCAACAAAAACTGTTCTATTCATTTTTTCCTTGAAATGAATGGTACTCGCGCCACATATACCTACCTACCTTTAAATCTAAACAACTTACTTACGAATTAAGTAAGTACCTACCTTATTAGTATTTTTAACATCGAGTTTATAAATTGCTTATTAATTAAGTATGTCGTTATCATATTTAAATTCATTGACAGATTACTCACTTTTGACATTGTCGATATTTAATTTCAAATAAGTTTAATTTATTGGTATAATAATTTTTATAGTTAGATATTTGACTCAACTTAAAGGAGACCACCTGAAGAAGCAATCCTAAAAATGAAGAAATAGGTCAAATCTCATCTATTGTGGTTGAATTTTCGAGTTCCCACTGTCAAAAGTAAAGTTAGATATTTATAGAGTGTTTTCATTAAACCAGGTTAGTAAATTTAGGACTCCGTGGACTAAAGCCCAGCATTGAATTACGTCATTTTAAAAAGCTGAAACTCGGTAGATAAATATTTTATAAAATTATCAATTTTCTGATGCCTGTGGCATCCACTCGCAAGGTGTGAGAGAGGTGGAAATTGGGGTAAACTGAATATTCAATATTTCTAAATTAGAAACACGTCATTTTAACAAGCTGAAACTCGGTTGATAAATATCTTATAAAATTATCAACTTTCTGATACCAATGGCATCCAATCGCAAGCCGTCAGCGAGGTGGAAATTCGGGTAAACTGAATATTCAATATTTCTAAAATGGAAACCCGTCATTTTAACAAGCTGAAACTCGGTAGATAAATATTTTATAAAATTATCAATTTTGTGATACCAGTGTCATCCACTCGCAAGGCGTCAGAGAGGTGGTTATGCCATTTAATAGGAGCATGGTGTGCCATAAGTAGCTCCCTCTTCTAGTGACGTCAAAATTAGAAACAAATTTGAATTTCTCGCCCGCAAAAAACCCTGACTTACAAATTTTATAACAATTTAACACAGAAAGGCTCTTGCTTGAGTTCGAAGTGGACGAATGCCGAGAAGCTATAGGAGGCAATGACGTTACACCTCGCTTCCAATTTGGCCTCGTATATTTCAAAAATTGCTTATCAGTTTGACTTCATAAAAATTAGGCAAATAGTATAATTTGAGGTTTGATAAAATGACCCTATGATCTATTAAATGCTAATCAGAAATATATGAAACTAAAAACTGTCGATTTGAATTCTATGCGAGAATTAAAGGTTTAGAAATAATAGTTTTGAACATTTTTTTAGGATTGAAAATACTATCACAAATCAGAAAGTATACTTAACGTTTCACTCTAATGGAAGCTTAGAGTGTAATTAAATTTGAATAAATCTGAATTACTAAACCGACATGTGACAAGCACGTGGAACAGAAAATAACAGCATGTGTTTGCAAATGAACCAAGTAAATTGGGTCAACAGATGAAAAACTGCAACTGAAAAGCTACACAAGTGACGTTCATAAAATTTCAAGTTTCAATAAAAGTACTACGGGTCATAAAGCTGGTATTATTTCTTTACATGTTTTTTATTTGTGACCTCTGACTTATTATAGGTGTTATTATTAAACTTGTAATAGGTCAAATATTGTGATTGGAAGAAAAAACAATTTCCTACATAATGCTATCACTTTATTTTTTTACAGTATTCTAATCCGAACGGCTATTATTAATTAATTGTCATTGTGGACAGTACCATAACGATTGTATCTATTGAAAAGGAGCAAAGTTATCTTTATATTAATTTGAATTTAGTATATGAGGGACCTTCAAAATCTTATAGAGATCATCTAACTGTTTATTTCCTATTTTTAGCTTTATAATTCACGGTTCTATGGTTATTCAACTGGGACACTTATTAAAAATGAAACGTCATAATCCCAACGAAAAATTTTTAATGAACATAACAACTTAGTGCTAACAAAATAAATAAAACAACTGTGACGAACGAATATTAAGCTAAACATTTTATAAACTTTTAATTTGTACCCGCCCATGTCAAGATATTATGGGTAATGGTCTTACAAACTGACTAATGGCCGGTTTCTCAACTAGTAGATATCTGTTAAATAAACTTATCGATTCCATAAACTGAAGATATCCCATGAATTCGGTTTCTTAACCATTCGATAATGCTTATCTATTGCATAAGTTATCGAACAGATATTCGAAGAAAAATGGCAAGATATCTGTCCAATAAACATTAACGCACGCGCGCAGCGATTTAGCTGTTGCTTGTTTACATCTTTATTGTAAGGCTTAACCCAACTTTTTTTGATATTTTCGTGACGATTACTTTGTGCAATGGAAAATTCTGATTCGTCTGCCTCTTCAAATGAAGAATATTTAAATATAGTTAGATATCTTGAACGGCCAAGACGTTATCGTGAAAGAGAAAACCAGTATGAAAAATACAGCGACAGAATTTCAAGAGAGGTTTACGGGCGCCGTATTCTTGAAATAGTATTTTCTACAAATACAAGTAATTTTAGACATTTAAGAACTCAATAATATAGAGTTTAGCAAATAACAACAATGTTATCTCATGCCACCAGCGAATATTCAAAGGTACCGAAATAAAATCGATGTATTACGTCAGAAAGCGATTTATCCAGCAAATTTTTAGGTACTGAAAACTTTCAAAATACATATTTTTTTAAATTCAGCTATAGATGTAAACATTGTTATAACATAAACTTACATATTTCTGCATATAACATTGTTCACTTTTGTTTATAAGTATGTGAAAATAATTGTTAAAATGTGGGATTAGAATAGCGAAATAATGTGTGTCATACAAATGCATTTTAAAAGTTATTATTTTATTTGAAGAGAGTTTAAATAGTAAAAGTGGATAAACAAAACATCAGTAATTTTATTTTTGATATGACTTTTGTTCTAAGCGTTTTATTTTTCAAAATTTCAGTACCTAAAAAACCACAAATTTGATCATTTTACGGTGAGAAATACGGCGAATAACGAAAGAAACTGTAAATTTACTGATAGATTTAATAGGAGATAGTATTCAAGTTTCTCGTACTAGAGCAAATTAGCTATCACTATTAGAAAAGGTTTTAATAACTTCGTTTTTATGCAATAGGTTTGTATATATTTTTATTTAGTTAATGTGATGTGATATAATTAGGTAGCCGATAGTGGCGCCAACTACAATTATTTCTTGAAAGTGTCTTACTTCCATAAATGGCATCTGCAAACAGTTGTGCATTTGCTAGCTCCCTCTATGATTATTGCAGATATTAAGATAACCATTCAACATGTATTCAACAACATTTGGACGCATGCGTTCAGAAACCAATATAAAGTTATCGGTTTGATAAATTTATGTACTCGATAGTTATCGAATGGATTGCGCCAAATGTTGAGAAACCGGCCATAAATGAATTTATAAAGTTAACTTTAATCTTGAACAATTATACAGGGCGGCCAAATGAAAACGAAACAGAGCCGTTTTCAGGAACTACGTCAAGATTGTGGAAAAACACTTAAACCCGTCGATATTAGATTAAAGGGGGACATTATTTGCTGGTATTTTTGATTCCGCCACTTTCACCCCCAAGCAAGGGTAAGCATCACCCCAAAATATATAAATGGCATTGGGGGTTGAGTTATATTTATTTTGAAAGCTCTTACAATTCTCAAGTTGAAACTTATGTACAAACAATTAGTAACGGTAAAAATGTCACTCATTCGAGTTAAGCACGCCAATGGTATAAATTTAGTATTGCGTTACATTAGTTTTTGGTGATTTGTTATTACTTTCGTAAAAATACACAATTGTAAAAAACATAAATGAATACTATACACAACACAACGAATGTAAAATTAGTGGATTCCAAATTTATTTTCTAGCTTTATTTGGAAGCGTTGGTTGGTAGTTTATTTAACTGTGTATTTAAAAATGAAACGACCAATCCATATTTGTATGGAAAATAACAGTTATAAATATTCCACAGGAAATTTCAGCAGGAAGGAAAGAAATATAATAATTAGTTGTTTTGTTTTGTTACCGGGTACATCTGACGGTAGTAGTTGTATTAGAGTTGATAAGGAAGTTTCAATTTGTTTTTGCAATAGGGCTTAATATGTATAAATTAAAAAGACCTCGTCGCTACTTTTGCCACCTTAATGGACGCTGTAAGGTACAGGATGAGATAAGTTTAAATAGTCAAACTTCAGGAATAGATTTCTTAAAAATTTCAAGCAAAATATGAAAATACAATATACGAGTACCTTTTATTTCGCTCTCCGACAGAGATACAAGGTGATCAAGTTCAGGGAAAAAATTACAACCGGTTACCTCAAACAGTAAGTACTTGTGGCATTTTTAGGTTTTTTACTTTCACATATGATAATAGTTTTTAGAAGTAAAGTGAAGTCAGCCTCCCTGGATATTTTATGTATTTGTTTAATTTTATCATTTAACTCACAGTTGTCATAAAAGTATTTCTACGGGAAACGGTGCTTCTGACAAATTATTTTTTCTTTTATGTAGTAAAAACAATCCAAAAATCATATGTTTTTTTACCAAGTTCAGTGACGTATCAAATGTTTTTCTCAAATGGTGTTGTAGACCCCTCACAAATACGCCACTGGTAATAATTTGATTCCTGTTTTTAGTTTATGAAATAATCTACTACAAATAATAAGTACCTACAAAATTTTAGGTATTTTCAGTATTCTTGCTATATTGTATTCCTTTCTAGAGAACCTAGTTCCTACTAGTGATGGGCGATGTTCATCGATGTTTTCAAAACATATTTAACAAACATCGACCACATAACTACCAACCATTGATTTCGCCGATGATCCCGAATGAATAGACACTTTCCTGCAACTTGCAAGTACAGGAATCATACAGGCAGTTTGTATTTTCACTAGTTTTAAATGGCTATATTTTGCTTTTTATCGTCGTAACATGAAAATTAAAAAGATTATTGACGATCTTCCTGTGGATTATTTTGCGGCGACAGTGCAAACACATACAGCAGTGCCAGAAATGGCATCCTATTTAAAAATTTCCGTAGTAATTTAGATGTTAATACATTAGAGTGGTTGCAAGCTCGTGAAATCTGCAGTATAGCAATAATTGCACCAACTGATAGACTTCTGTCTAAAGCTGGACAAACTATTACACAAAGCTGAAATAGATTTTAGGAAACCCCTTATTTTTTCGCGTGTATCGAAGGTATTTTGGAGTCTGTCGTTATTAAGAACATAAAATAATCACACATACTTTATATGTTATATATTTTGTGATACTAGTTTTAGTATCACAAAATATATCTCTATTCTATGTCAGTATCTTAATTATAATTATCTATTTATTTCTGATGGAATTTATTTATCAATCATCGATGTTATCAAAACATCGATGTTTCCTGATCGATGGTCAACATCCATGTTGTAGTAACTATCGATGTCCCATCACTAGTTACTACTCTATCGACCTTATATAAATAATTAAATACTACTCACACAGAAGTATTTAATTATTTTTATACAAGGAATGAAAGACTTATAACAAACTGTCAAAGGCATCCATTAACGGCACACCAGACATATACCACTTTTGGGCTTGCTCTCCTCGGTATGCCACAGAAGGCGAAGCAATCGACGATTTATCAGACAGAAGGGAACCTGAGTAAACGTGATGCAACATGGAACTACATCTTTTGGCCACATGCTGAACCTGGAAGTCCACCTACACTCACAACTTTAATACAATTTGTAGTAAATAATACTACAATTGTATTTCTATGGTTTTGGTAATGGTCAATACAAGTGTTCTATTAATACATGTCAAATTTAGTGTCATTTTAAGACAGAAAAGTATTGAATTAAGTATAAGAATGCTTGGATGTCAAGAATATGCAAATATTTATATTAAATATACTTTATTATTGAATTAATATATATGCGGTCGCGCGGTTTAAGCCGTCAGTGCTTGAATCGGAGTGACTAGATCGCTGTGGGTTCGACCCCCGCCGCCGGTAGACCGTATATAAGCTATATTCGTGGAGAGTTTGGCAATCTCTCTGCGGGTATGGAAGGGTGGAAGAATGTTGGCTTGGGTCAATGTGAGAGATTGATACCGATTGACATTTGACTACCCCCCTACTAATTAATGAGGCTTTCCAAGTTTCCCTCATTCCTGCACTGAATGGTTGTTAGGGCTTACCAGCGTTCCTGAGTACAAATGCGGCTTGCTTAATAATAATATGCCGCTCCCTCTCCCGCATAAGTCTTCGACTTCTGGGCTAATCCTCGTAATTAGAATGAGGGGTAGAGATATTATTATTGAATGAAGTTTCAAATTTTAAGTATACATATTATTATATTTAAATACAGATTAGATTTTTTTCCGCGCATTTACATTTTTTGCTTAAAGTTTCTTGAGGAATCTGTTGTCCTGTATAGACCTGTCAGAAAATGTTTAATATAACTCGTTCAGTGCGAATAAGCAATGAAATTCATAGAATTAACACCGTCATTAATTAAAATAAAACAAAAATAAACACAATGCAGAGAACGTATTGAAATATTTAAATTTGTATCATAGAGTACGTATTTTACATAATACAACATGATTATAATAAGAAGTAGGTAAGCTAGCCAAATAATTATGCACCGAACGATATAAGACAGCTGAATCGGACATTTCCTGGAACAATTTTAAATTCGAGATTTAGAAGCGAACAAATAAATATTTTGATAACAAACTAAGCACCATACTGAAACATATGTTAATTTCTACGAGTCTAAATTCTGCAAACTTTTCAAGTTAAATATACAACCGAGTTGGATGGAGGTTTATTTTACGCAAAATTTTCATCAAAAAACGCGTTATGTAGGAGCGAATTTCCCCAGTGCTTTTTCCATCCGATTTATCCCGAATCCAATATTCATTCATTCTTTCTAGTACTGCGGATTTTTCCGCCGAGTGAAGTTTTCAATCTACCCAATCTGTTTGTTTTGTATAGCTAATAGCAGCCATCAGTTTAATGAAAAACATTTTCAGACTGAATGGGCATCAATTCTAAAGGACTGGGAACGGCAGAATTGTTGTCCAATGCCAGTCCAACCACGAAATTAATAAATACATTACAGGACGGACAACATTTATCCCTGCCTGCCTATAATTATATTCATTTTCCTTCATTCTAATCAAAATATTTATGGTTCCTTGGGTATTATTCCTTATTACCACAACTGTAATCATTTACAGGGTACGCCGTTTATAATGTGTAAAAATTAGTGATAGCTGTTTGTATACTCGCGGCAAGAATTTAGACGACTTACGTTATACAAACAAATGAATAATTAATTATATTTTCATCGAAATATTTAAGAAACTGCAAGAGTAATACAACTATATACTATACTAAAAGTTTGCATTATATATTGCACTAAATTGCAAAAACTGATTGTTTTTAACGCGAAAATTGAAAATAAAATCAATTGCGTAACGTCAGACGTTTGAATTCTTGCCTCGAGTATAGTAGAAAGTATTTCTCAATATGGTAGAGGAAAATTTTACTGAATAAATAATAGCTCAAAATATATCATTGTACTATATCTTCTATATCTATACAGAAATTTATAATTTGTAATTAAATTTTAAATTAATTTAAAACTTCCGACCACCATCCGAGCAGTTTCGAGCGTTCTGGAAGTGTAACATTACGTCACTTTATTTGTTGTACTACTTGTCACCTTGAAGGTTAACCTTCAAAAATGAATGCGTTAGTCTAGCTTACGCACGCATTTTCGTTTTCTTTGTGTTTCAATATACGTTTTAAGAGTTATTTATAATTTATAAGACACTAAATAATATTTAGGAATGTTCTTGGATATTTCCATTAATTCATTCATTCATTTCCATTCAAAATATGAAACAGGAGACAAAAATAACACAAAAATGCTGAAATAATCGCCTAAGTTAATTACAATTCACAATCCACACATAGCTTAATTAAAATATTTATAATATATATTTATAATTATGTCTTTAAATAAAAGTAACATATTGAAAAATAAACTATTAACGAATCATATAATTATTAGGTCAGTAGAATTTCATAATTAGCAAAATTACCGGTTATAGAAAACATGAAAATGCATTTTCTTTAAGTAATAAATATTCTAAAGTGTCATGTGTTTTAAAAAAAATTAATCAATAATAAATAGGCAAGACTTAGGTCGGCCCTGCATCCCTCTTGTTCAACTGTTTACAATACCTCAACTAGATTAAGCTCAGTTCCACTGTGGTTATCGATGCAGATGGAACTTGTCGAGTGTGTAATAATTGTTGATTATTGAAGAATCCCTTATTCAAATAAAAATATCAGCATTTGTAGTGTGAATGAGTGTTCAGTAGCGTATTTTGCTGCAGCCGATGAAATCAGACAGATGAATGGAATAATAGCATACATACGAGATAATTTTCATCGTCGTTTAGGAGCGTGGCTTTGTAGAATTACTATTATCGATTAAAAGTAAAACAAAAACTCTTGTTAGTTTCACTGCAAATTACTAGATTTCGCTGATATAGAAGTTTAATTTGTCAAATTGTGGGTATATATAGGAATTCTGGCAACTATATACGAATAATTACCTACATAAATATATTAAAAGTACATTTTTTATTCGTTGAGATATTGGATGCATAGTTATGTGTATCTTTTAACAAAAAAGGTAAGTTAAAAAATTTCAGAAAATTGTGTATAATAATTTAAACGCTATTTTTGGATGTATGACACAACTTACAGTTATTTAAATTTTATACAGAGTGTCTCCGTTTTTTTGTTCTTAACTTTGGGAAAAGATAGAACATGAAAAAATAATTGTCTTTCCTATATCATTTTTCTCTATGATACTACGTTTTCTTGATACAGGACGTTCAACTTAAAAAAATATATATATTTTATTTTCTTTATTCTATAGTAAACAAATAAATAATTTTCGTGCAAACTCGATATGCAGTAATCATAAAATGTTAATATTTTGACATAGATAATTTTTTTGAATTAAAGCCAGTGGTGCAGGAATGGGGTTTTATTCACCCTGGAAACCCCTAAACTTATACGTCTACGTAGAAGTTAGGGAGTTCAAGGGTGAACAAATCCCCATACTTACGCCAGTGGCTTTAGTTGAAAAAAAATTTCAACGTCAAAATATTAACTTTTTATTATGATTGAGTACTGCATACCAAGTTTGAAGAAAAAATATTTATGTGTTTAGTAGATAAAAAAAACAAAATAATTTGTTTAAAGTTGAACGCCCTGTATCAGGAAAACGGAGTGTCGTAGAAAAAAATCTATATTTTGTCGTCCTCTATCATATCCCAACGTTAAGAACGAAACACCCTTTTGTACAAATTATAGTCAACAGATTTAATACAATTTTCTTAATGTTTGATTTTTGTTTACGATGACATTATTGCCAATTTTCTTTCCTTAATAACTTCTAATGATAAAATTTGCAAATACGACCTTTAGGTGTATACTTAACACAAACATAGAAATACAGTCGCCATCATAAATTGTAACGAAAACCACTATTTGAATAACAAAATGTCACGCGATAAGAAGCCACCTCTTGCTTAAGTTTAAGGATATTGTGTGAATGTAGCAGTTAAAACACTGACAACAGCGGAAAAGGAAGCAACTGTGTTGCAGCTCATCTCTACAAACATATTAAGTATTTTTTATTGCTATACTTGGCAACGCTGACCCTGATGCGGTATTGTCATTGGTTACGAAGATCTGTCGAAATATTTTCGACAATAGAAAAAAGTTTTGAGTAGAAGCATCTAGTTTTGAAAACTTGCACACGGGACGTCGCGTCTAGAATATAAGTGCCTCCATTTTGCTGTATGATAAATTGTACCAAATAAAAGATATTTTACTTTTACGATTTTTTTTCTCTGAACAACGGTAACAGTATTATGACAGCAAACAGGTCTTTAATATGTGATAACGTCGCTCACATACCCTGTCAGGACTGTCAAGTGTTTGTACACAATAATTACAAATACATCTAAACATACTTACTGTGAACAGTTTTTCCTAGAACTCCTTTCACAACACAGAATAGAATGTAAAATAGTTAAAAGTGTTCAACATGACTTATGTTGCTTGTTAAAAGCATCTACCATACAAACGTCACATTAACATGTCTTACAGATGATCATGGTTACTACTTGTTCAATTTTTGTTTATCAATCAGAAATATTAAGCAAGCTCTAGAGAAAAAGGAAACGCACTACCTACAATACTACGATAACGAATAATACTTTTAGGATAACAGCAGAAGCTGACAGATTGCAATGTTGTCAAACGTTACAGTATTAAGGAAATTTCAATTGTTTACTTTATTAATACTGATACAAAAAGCAAATTACGTTACAGGGCTTTCATTTGTACCTTACTCAGTAATTTTGTAACACAGTATTGTATTTTATTGCAGTTGTATTTTGATAAGTGTTTGTAGAAAAACTATTCGTTTTAGACATTTCTTTTTCTCTTCAGAGTTTTTTGTTACTTTCGATCGGATGTACCTATATAAGTCCCTTATATTCTGGGCACCCTATATATTTATATTGAAACATAATAAGGTATATTCGGAGATAACTAAGATTAAAATTATTAGCGGCTTCTGCGCTGCTATCTTAAACTCATATTTCATGTAACACTTGGAATTTTACTATAAAAAAATTAAAATAAATTAAAAGCGAACCTTGGTTAGCGAACAGCATTACGCTTATTAAAATACTTGACGAATAAAATCGAATTCTATGCCTATTATGTGAAACTAATCGTAGCTGTAATTATTTTCTTTGAAAAAATTGTAAAAGTAACTTTGTTCAGACATTTTGAGGTGCTTCGTAGAAATACTTTGCTAAAAGTTAATAATTATTAGATTAAGATTCCATTAAGAGGTTAAATAACATCAATTTACCGTATTTGACTACTCCGACTTCGGAAAAATCTTATGACTAATGAAAACTATAAAATTACTCATCAAAATCCAAATGTATATGAGCATTCGTGAAAAAATCAAAGTTAATTCCGAATTTTTCTTTATTTGCTTTTAAAGAAAATTGTGAACAGTGTTCGTATTTGGAACAAGGACGAAAATTATTTTAAAATCCAACGCGGTATGTATTCATAAAGACATTGTAATTATTTATGTGGGTTCTTAAAAAAAATCTGCAGTGGTCGCCAGGTTACCAATGTTAGCATACATTTAAGACACATACCAAAGCTACCCACCAAGGTATGTTGTTTCTATATAATGCATGGAATTAAACCATTTAGAACCCACAGTAACTATAACAAAAACAGTTGTTAACTGTAACATGATTGTTAATTTATTTTAAATTGAAAAGTCAAAGCTACACGTATAGCTCAATATTATAGATTAGAATTTTTATTTAGTTAATAATGTCAATGCTAATGTTATTACCATAATCACTTTACAAACAATTTCGCTTCGATATATAATCAATTGAAAATGACACGTATTACCTCATTACAATCTAATGCATTTTTTTAAATTAATTTCCTGTAGTAACACTAAATATAAAACAGATAATTCATTTTAAAAGCAATTGGAAGCTTTTTTCTAACTTCTCTTGTGACTTTTCCACATGCAGGGTGTCTACAGGGGGTATTGGGAAGTGCGTCGATTATTATCTGGGAAAATACTGAAAATTTTGAAATATTGGCAACATGGCAAAGTACCTGAGGCAAACATAACTAAAATATCTAGAACTGCTTAGCACTTCCGGTTATACCAGAAGTTGATCCACCTTCGTTATTTTAATTTATATTATTATATTAATAATATACAGGGTGTCCCATTAAAATAACAAAGTTAGTGTCGACTTCTGGTGTAACCGGAAGTGCTAGGCAGTTCTAGATATTTTAGTTGTGTTCGCCTCAGGTACTTTGCCATGAGTATTTTCTCAGATAACGATTGACTCAATTCCCGTAGAACCTGTAGAAATATGAAGAAACAACCAGTTTTGTGAAAATTACTATCGTAAAAAAACAATTATTACTAACTATCTAGGAAAATCCATAATCAATATATTCCACCAATAATAAACAATTCAGTATTGTCGATCACGTTCACATTTAAAATGTTTGTTTTCAGTAGAGAAAAGAAAAAAAATACTACTGTTTTTCTAATATTAGAACTAGAAAGCCGCAAATATTTGTACTTATGTCCAGTGTGTAAATTGCCATGCATGTCAAATACATAACACGTTTAGAATGGGACTGACACATGTAGGTAAGTCCGTTTGCAGAGCATTCACGTTTACATTCAAGTTATTCCATTTTTTATGACTAAATGCCGAGAACTAACAATGAACCATACAATAAGTAGAGGCAGTGGTTTCTAATCGGATAATTTTTAACTGTTTAGAAATATTTATGAGGCCAGGTGTTTGCTATTTAGTGTGTTTATCAGGAAATATTTTTAGTATTTTTAAATACTAAATAGGTTTACTAACTAAATGTATAAAGAGTGAATACCAGAGGATTGCAAAATAGGAGTAATACTCCCGATTTAAAAAAAAGAACAATAAAAAGTGTACACTATTATAGCATTTAGTACAGGGTTGAAACTATTTGAGAGAATATTAGATTAACGATTGAGGTAAAGCATTGAACATGCATTGGACGAGTCTCAAAGTGGTTTTCGGAAGAGTAGAAATACACAGGACCGTATATTTACTATTAAACAGATAGTAGAACCTCTATGCAGGATACAGAGATTTAAAGAAAACAAAGATAAACGATGAAAAATTAATGAATTGGAACGAGGAAATGAAAATATAAGAGTAAAATAAAACATGGGTATTAGAGACGCAATCCTAGATCTAAATATAGTAACAGATGACACAAAAATAGAACAAGTACCTAAATCAGTTCAAGTATCTAGGTGCAATAATCGATGAGCGATGAAGACAAGATTTGGAAATTGAAGAAAGAATAGAAAACACTTTAAAGATTTATTATACAATAAACGGTAATTTTGTAAACGAAAAGAAAGTAGCAAAACAACAAAGATGGGTGTGAGTCATGGGTATTAACCAGAAATAAAGAAGGTAAGATACAAGCAGTGGAAATGAAGTATTTAAGAAGAATTAAAGAGATAACTAGGCGAGACAGAGTTAGAAATGAGTTAGTAAGAGAAGGATTTCAAATCGTATCAACGTTACAGTCAGAGAAATGCCAACTGAACTGCTGGGAACATTTAAACAGAATGAGAACTAGTAGACCGATGCGGAGAATTTGGAAGTCAAGAATAGTGACCAAAAGGAAGATAGAGTGATAAAGAGAGACGTGGGGTAGCTTAATTCGGAAAACCCTGAAGAAGAATAACAAAACATAGAAGGAAGCAAATAATCAAACACAAAATAGGCAAGAATGGAGTGCATTCGTACATGGATGAAAAAACCACCCCCATACCTAACGGTAAAACAAGGGTTTTTTATTATAATCTCTGTAGTGCAAATAAAGTATTTTGAAGATATGATTCTAAAAATTAAGATCAATCATTATTAAAAAGATGGCTTAGTTAAGTACAATTGCATAAAATGAACATAAAATACTTGCCAATAAGTAATATACGTCATTACATTTTCGTTATTAATATTTCATAATAAAAACGATGACGTTCCTTTTGAAATATTTAGAACATTTATCATATTTATAATTTTGTCTTGTGTTATTACACTGCTAAGTTAACAGTGCCAGCAACGATCAATAAAGGTGGCTAGCTGTTAAAATATAAATCTATCTATTAACTAATCATAGGATTTGCGAATTTTTATCTGAATCATAAGGTTTGTTGGCTATGAATTTTCATAAATTGTCGTTTATTGGTGTTTCAATGTTTAAATTCGATCAGTTTTGAAATTAGTTCCATTTTGAAATTTATTTTTGACAATTTTTAATGTTTTATCTACAGGGTGTCCGGAAAGTAATGGGACCCAGCTTAATCATAGCTTTCTGTGATCAAATAGAACCGATTTAGACAAACTTAGCTAAATCCAAAAGTGCCTCGTTTAGAAGTTAAAGGCTGCAAAGAAAAAAAAATGGTTTTGTGATAAGTTTTAGATAAGTATAAGCATTGCGAAGGAGTAAGTAGTGTCGCATATCATAGAGGGCGCTCTCAGTAGTTTTTTTTTGCAATTCATTTGTATCGTATCATTTTTGTTGGTCCTATTCTGATACGTCTGACTAAAAATAAAGATGGAGAAATTAATTTTACGTAGAAAAGCTATCCGCTCGTTTGAAAATTAAAATACAAATAAATTTTCTAATTCGATCGTTACCACTTGTCAAACTGACCTTGATACGCTTAAATTAAATAAAATTTGATCAAAAGCCTATCAGATTAATATTAATTATTGTAGTGTAGTTGAGTTAGCAATTATCGTTGTGTAGTTGTGTAAAGTGTAAATGTAATGTGTAAATAATTTCAAATTATTAATATTATTTTGCCAAATTTTGAAAACATGCCTCGATGTAATCAGTTTTCCAACTCAGAAACGGCAGATATGATCGCTGTTTATTGTCAAAATCAATTTAATGGAGGAGCTGCAGCAAGAAGGTACAGTTTTGATCGAAAATGATGCATTTTATCAACATGAAACAGGTCGAACTTTTCCACGCAAAATTAATTTCCCCATCGTAATTTTTCGTCAAGAGTATCAGAATAGGACCAACAAAAAAAAAAACGAAAAAATTAGTTACAAAGAAACTGCAAGAACGCCCTCTACGATATGCAGTACTACTTACTCCTTCGTAATGCTTGTACTTATCTAAAACATAACTGTACCAAATTTCAACATAAATAGACGTTGCGTTTCTTAATTATGCCCATAACAAGAAACAATTTTTTTTTCTTTGAAGCCCTGTAATTTCTAAACCAGACACTTTTGAACTATACTTATTTAAATCGATTCTATTTGATCACAGGAAACAATGTTTAAGCTGGGTCCCAGAAATGTTTGGTATTTTTGTATATATGATTTTGTGATTCATATTGAAAGTAAAGTTCTTACAAACACAACCTTAACTTAGTGGGTATTCGTTTGTTTCTAACGATCATGCTCCTAAAGACAGACCAATAGACGCCCTAAAATTTATCTTTTATTTTAATGCAATACATATTTATTACAAATTAAATTAATGTATCCACTAAACTTGCTCTGAACAATGAAAACATGCAAGCAAAGACTTTCCACATTTAATTACTGCGATATTAAATATCAAGATGATCTCATTTGCCTGGGATAACGACATATTGTTGTGGGACACAGCTTGAGTTTCTCCTATCTCAGCGAGCAATCTAACTGAGCAAATAAAAACAAGTGGGTAAGCCGTCTGGAAATATCTAGGTGCGGTTTCAGACTAGCTGAATTTCTCTCTATCTCCATAAAGGCAAATTTGCATGATATAAATTTAACCGAGGGAAGTGAAACGTTAATAAATCCACAGGATCAATATTGAAGTGCATCTTTGTCGATTAAACCTTGATTAAATATTTCAAGTATGATACACATATGTATTAATGTAACACTTTTCTATTTGCATTTCTGAAATGGAGGAACCAAGGAACAAATTTTTGTCAGTATTTTTTTCTTCTTTTAATGATTATATGGTATTTAAACGAATGTTCAACAAAAAATCCTACAAGGTACTTCTACGGTTAACGTTAACAAGAGAAAGACAATGTTACTTAATTTAAAATAAGGTTCATATGAAAAATTTTAAGTTTGCATATCCAGGATATTCAAGAAAGCAAAATTACTGAAAATGGATAAAAGTAAAATGGCCTTGTTTTTTTACAAAACAAGAGATATGTTATAAAGGGAAGCTTTTTAAGTTTTCATATTAGTCATATTGAAATAGAATTTTCTAAACAAATCGACCCATTTCGATAAAAAAAGACATCCTTGATGAAAAATTTTGAAAAGGTTAAAAGTAGATAAAAAAATTAACCATTAATTTAATTCATCATAGTAGCAACCTTATTTTTAAAACAAGTATTTTTTTTTCATGATTTTTTGAAAATAAATAAAAATGATTCTTTCTTATTCACTGTAGTCATAGACATAATGTATATATAATTTTTTTGAAAAATGAGAGTTGTCTTCGACTTATTTTACCATAGATACCTTTTTTAAAAGTTACCTATGCAATTACTCTGTTTATTATTTAAGAACCATCCTTGTCCCCGATTTTTCGGTAACTAATCTTAACATTTGTCTGTAAAACACTCCGTATATATTTTATTTTCTCTTTATGTATTAAACAAACTTGGTATGCAGGACAGTCCGAAACAGGTCGAGCACGAGAGTGTGGATGGAGCCCTCGTCGAGTATCGCGCTCGCTATACCCCTCTCGCCTGCTCTCGCCGAAAGTGTGGATGGGGATCAGATATTTTGACTTTTTCTTATCAGGGTAATGCTATGAAATTTTAAAAATTGCAGTCAATCATTTATTAAATAAATAAAAACAAGTATTTGTAAATAATTTCATTTAAATGGTGTTCAAAATGATATCCATTTTCGACAATGCAACGATAACATCGATTTCTTAGAAACGCCTTGTCCGAATTAGCATGTTATTATTTATTTCACCCCAACATATAGTTTACACATGTTCTAACACAATAAACTTGACATGACATCTGTCAATACTATTTTTACAACAAGCAATGCCTACTTAATCCTATAATTTTTGTAAAATCTCTCTAATTCCATAAGATAAACTTGATTAGAAAAAATAAAAATATCTGAAAAACAAAGCTTCTTAGTGAATTTCCTCAAGAACATTTTTTTCCAGAAAATTGAAGAAAATTTTAATATTTACACTGAAGAAATACTTTTCATCATTGGCGTAGAAGTTTAGGGAGTTCAAGTGTGAACAAAACACTATACCAGCACGTCACTGGCTTTAGTTCAAAAAAGCTATTTACATCAAAATATTTATTTCTTTAGTAGATAGTAAAGAAAATAAAATATTTTTTAAAGTTGAACGCCCTGTATCGTATAGAAAAATATTACGACTATTTTTATGTTTTGTCTTTTCCAAAAGTCAAGAACGTAAAACGGGGATACCTTGTATACAATGAAATGATTAGGTATATTATTTGAACATTTGCGATGAGCAAGCATTGATCGAGTAGCTAATTATTTTTTAAATATAATTTAACGACATATTTCAAGTCTATTCAAGTATGAATTTTATGGCGGTTTTCCACCAAATGGATAGTTGAGTTTATGTTGAGTTTGTGTTTTCTAGAACTTGAAAGACAAAAAAACTGAAACAAACCCCAAAACTCTTGTTTCCATGAAGCGGGCTACATTTTGTTCGAGTTTTGTTTTTGTTTTCGGGTCCTTTTCCACTGGTTGCCGCAAGGAAGTCAGGACACATTTTCTCAATAAAGTTACATCAAGAATTCAGATGACTTAAATCATTCGAACAAATGAATAATTCGTCATATATTTATCAAAATATTTACGAAACTGCAACTGAAAATAATAAAACTATATACTATAAAAACTATATGCTACACTTAATGTATGCACTAAATTATAAAAATTTATTGTTTTTAACACGACAAACTATCGATAATTTTGTAAAAACAGTAAAAGCAATCGCGTAACGTCAGCTGTGCCGTAAGTCGTCTGAATTCTTGCCGCAACTATAACCAACCAACATGTTTAGAGAAGATTTTTTATTCTTGGCTGTGGCAGGTTTATACTGAAGTATTTGGGAAACAAGTAAGTGTATATATGTACGGTTAAATGTTTACTTGGTTGGTTAGTCAAGTCTGTATACTATCCTATACTGTTTGTATACTAAGCGAAAATATAAATCATAACACAACCGTTTCCACTAAACAGACTTGAGTCTCAAAACACGTCGAAACCTTTTGATGCGACCGCTTCTGAGCGGGATCCGAAAAATAAAACTCCAACTGTCGCAAAACACGCCAGTCTTCAAAAAATTTGCGAAAAGTTACAGTTTTGTTTTATTCGACACGAGTTTGTGTTTTGTTTTTGCCTTGTCCGTTTAGTGGAAAACCGCCTTTACAGACGTAACTACAACTCACCTATAGTCCTACTACTAGAAACTGGGCTGAGCGGGTAGAAATCTCCGTGCAAGGGACAATGGAACCCGATCGTTTGCTCTCTCCTTCGAGCTCGTCTCGTGAGGACGCAGAGCACGCAACCAGCCACTAGCATGAAGAAGCCGACCACTATGCATGCCGGACCCAGGATTCTGGAATTTCCTGTGAAGGCTATCCGGTCCTCATAGTGATCCGGTTCTTCGTCTTCCCCAGGACCTCTGTAGGATGCGGCTGAAACAACAGGTAACATTGAAACGCGATAATAAAAAGAACAAGTTGGTTTGGTTTGCAGATTGGCACAGGCTGCTATCAATGTGTATTCTTAAATATATTTTTAGGTATTAACAATATTGTGTGAAACTAACTACTGTGCGGACTAAAGCTCCAACCATCGTTGAATTACACCAACAATATATACCCATATACACTTTATTATTAGTTTTTGAAACTTTTTTTACTGTATTGTAAAGATACTTTAAGCTAATATAAATCAATTCTCCTACAATTCCTATCAATGAAGTCATATGTACGCTCTCTAATACCAAACATCTAGGTATGCTAATGAACGATTCCATAGACAAAGCTCTATTCAATAACTATCTAAAACAAAAATTAATCTAGCTAAATATACTAATAAAAATATTCTATAAATACCTAATTCACTTTGAAACTGAATCATCTATTCTATTCTATTGTGGTTGAATTTTCGAATCTTGGAATTAGTTTGGGATATGTTAACGCCACGAACATACTATGGACATTTGTTCGTTTCGCTTTACTTTGAAAAAAATAAGTTAGGGTTCTATGTCCCATTGTATTTTTTGGTACATTAGAGACTCTTTCTAACTCTTTCACTTTGCCACTTGAATTTTAGTAATGGATCTAAAAGTATTTAAAACTGGCTTTGTATTTTTGAATATTTTTATGGAAAATTTTATACAGATAACTACTAATTACTATTCCTTCTTCCCTAGTTCTCATATTTCAACCTTCTGAAATAGAATTGTTTCCACCACGGCCAAATTTAAAGTGAATAAGCGTTAACCCTATGAATGTGTTCGGAATCAGCTCCACAAAAATATCTAATAAGTACTAGATCATAAAATTTGATTGTATTTTCCTATTGTGAGTGTTACAGTTATTTTGAATTCTGAAATCCTGCTTCGTACGTACCTATTGTTTTATTCGTATTTCTTAGAGACAAAGGAGAATTATACAGTGTGGAAGAAATATAGTAAGATTTTATGACTTGCTAGAAGTTCCGATCAGAAATCAATAGATTTTAATTATCATTTGTTGAGTGGTTTTTAGCATAATTACGAGAATCATAAGTATATCTATACCACCTAACTAATGTTAAATTTATGATCTCCTGGAAGTCTTAATCTAAAATTATTATTATAATAACCGAGTTTTCAATCACCTAACGTGCCTATAAAATAAAGTCATTTTAACTTTTCTGTAAAACAATTGGAAGGGCATCTTTAAAATTCCTAATAATATTAGTTAATTATACTTTCAAAGATTTAAAAAAACTAGGGTGCTTTGCTTGTAATTTTAAATTTAACATTTTTCAAAAATTTATAAAATCAGGAAATAGCTACATCATTAATGAGATTGGAAAAGCAAAAATTAATCTTCAACTAAGCAAAAAATATTTTCTAAAAAATTTGCAAATTTCCAGCCACCAATATAATCATCAGACACTTTAGGTACATGCTTTTGCAATAATAATGACACTCCCTCAAAACAGCTTTTGAAGTTCTGAGTAGAAATGTCATTAAATCTCTATTGGTGACTGAAACAACTAAGAACTAATGCTAAAATTGAAAGTAGATTTTATTATAAATACGTCAGCAGTTCAAAAGAAATCGCAAAATTCGATTTAAAGAGTGCCGTTATTATTGCAACAATTATACCTATATAATTTTAAATATTTGCAAACAATACTTAAAATTTAAACATTTTATTACAGTTTTTGATTTTACATCACTGTGTGTAAAGTAGGGATATAAATTTACGACAGTATTGCTAATTTAGCAATGCAATATAATGATGATGAAATTTCCTAATTCTGAAGCTTTCAGTAAAAAAATCATCATTGCCTCATTTTAATACTGTTTTTAAAAATGTTGATGAAACAAGATAAATAAAAAAAGTCGTTATGAACATTTCATTATTTTCACTTATGGAAAATTTGGAGTTCTGAAATATTGTTATTAATAATATAGGTATACACACAAAATTAATCATTGTCTAGATAACGACGAAGCAATATAGCTATACAATATATGACTACAATTGGTAAATTGAACAGTATATCATATACAATAATGAAATATTTATTGATAGTCGAATTACAGTAATAAAAATACTGAAAGTTTAATAATTACTGCAGTACGATATTCTCTATTTCGGCTTCAAAAATGGGAAAATATTAGTTTTTCGTTTAAGGTAACTGGATATCTAATATTCCGGCTTTCATGAGTTCTTAAATAAATAACTTCAAGGACAGAAATAATTATAGAAATATAATTAATTTGATAATTTAGATAATGACTTTGCGTACAATTTATACCAAATACTGATAGTGAATTCAATACTCAATAATAAAAATCATATCAAAGTTTTTTCAAAATTTCAGCTATTTACATAATATGTTAAAACCATAATAATTTAAAATTTTTACTAGCATGCTCAAATTGTTTAACTATTTTACCGGTAAATTATTGGTATGTAGCAAAGTTTCTTGCACTTATAAAATTGCCAAGCAATTAAAGAGAAAATTTATTGCTGATCCTTTAAATTTAACTAAATTTCACATATGAATCTTCTATAAATTGTGTAGGTATTTGCAGACGTTTCTCTAAAATCGTCTTCCGTTTTTACTATATATAATAACAGACACAAATATAACTTTGTTGACACTGAAAAATCCTTTTCAATGTTGTGTATGTCAAGATAAGACAAATATTTGGACACTTTAATAATACTTGTACATCAAAAAAATTTGGTAAGTACAAAGTAAGTGCGTCATTCTTTCAACATTTTATGAGTATACAACAATGCAATACAATAAGTAAAACTTTTGTGTAGAATGTATGAACTATTTGTAGTCGTAAAAATTAAAAATAAAACGTATGTTGCAATTGCTAAGCAATCTCTGGTCACAATGAGAAAATTATTAAAAAATTGAGGAAAAATTGATAACTTTATTTGTGTAAAACGTGTTCGAAATATGGTTTAGAGATCTTGAGGCCACAGGCCTTTCCAATGAAGGCCATGGACTGGTCGGACGGTTTATTCCAGTTATATTTACATAAACTGTTACCATCGTCTTTATTTAACTTTTGGCACTGGGAAGCAAATCTTACAGTAGTAAGCAAATACAAATACTCTTTGAACGTAAACTAAATTATCAAAATGAAAGTGAAACTGAAGTATTGTTCTTAAATCGACAACTGAAATTATCAACATTATTTACCAATGCGGTTTCTTATTTTAAATTGAAGACATTATCTATCATAACGTTCTACAGATAATAGACAGTAATTTCACGGTGATTGCAACTTTCTTCGGATCTAACAAACCAGAGAAAGTTGGTATACAATTTATTAATTGCATCATCTAAAATATTTCTCCACGAAAATAAAGTTGGCAATCATAAATCACAAGTTGATTTATGGATGGCAAAAACGTTCACACAAATTCTATATCTCGTCTATTTCCGGAATTTTAATAGTATGTAAGTATTTGTATGTATTTTCTTTTTATAACCCCTATATAAGTAGACTGAAATAATAGCTTATTTACAAACACGGAATAGTATATTTAGAAAAACGACGGAGCCAACAAGACGACGCAATTGACACAGTTCTGGGTAAATAGTAGACAGTATATAATGTTAAACAATTCGCAAAAGGTCACGGCTTTATAAATAATTTTCAAAAGTGTAGGAAACAACACGGTGGATAACGTATGACCAGAGATTCCTTGGATCAACTGATGTAAATTTAGACCGAGATTTAGACCAATTGTCATACATTCAAAATACTGGCATGTGTTTATTTGAAAAAAAGAACAACATATAACAGGTCTGTCTATAATAACATTCAGATTTTTGTTTGATAGTAGCAGTAGTAGAAGTTTATTTGTCACAAACCTAACATCTTCCTGGGAACTATTAATAATATTATGTGAAAATAGCAAAAGGATACAAGAGTTATTTTGTCCCTTTTTATTATTTTAATCCCGAAGGTTGATATAGCCATAAAGACCTGCTATTTGTTGTCATTTTTCGAATAAACACATTCCAGTATAATAATTGAAAGGCACTAAGAAGTGAATATATTTATATCTAGAGTGCCATTATTTTGATTAAATATGTTATTGTCTATATACGCAATACGAAACTAAATCGAGGAATGCTTATGGGTCTAGTTCTGGCCTTAGAACGGACCCCAAAAGTTTTGCTGCAGCATTGCACAACCCAAAAGGCAACCGAATAAATTCAGTAATTCCCGACTATCGTTTCACATGATTATATTATATTTTAAATACACCCTGAACATTAATATAAAAAAAAAAACATATAAAAATATCCAGTCCCAAGCACATCTACGAAAATATTTGTAAATACATATATGAATATTTGATATCGAAATCATTCTAATTCAAAATTATTGTGAATAACTACAGTACTTGACAATAACAAACATATTTGTATACACAACTCAGATGTTGTTTGGTGCCTACAATTACATCAATTATTAATGAATAATGAAATAAAGGTGTTAAGCATATGACCATTGATATTTACATCCGCTATATTTATGATTTATGATGATGATCTAAAGACTAGATATACTAAATATATTTTCTTACTTTAATAAAAAAAAGGTACATTATTTTAGCTGTAAGCCCATATAAGTCGGTTTGGATGGGAAAAAATGCCGCAGAAATAAAACAGACTTAAATATGTAAAACCACAGTAGACCGGTCAACATCAGACGGACTCTGGTTTCAATTTTCCATATATAGATGTCTTATAAACAAGATCGATTAAAAGAATATATGAGTTATAAATAACATATTTTTCCACTTTATTTCTTAAGAAAATATCAGCATTCGGAAATTTTGTTACAGTGTGACCTAGGCTTTATCTTTCATGCGTATTCTCTTACGTAACCGAAGTACAATGATCTTGGCAATAAATTCGGTGAAAAATTGATTATGCCAGTAACGAAAAAAATTACCATTTAAGTACTTTTAAGACTTGTAATGCATATTGCAGATATTTTATACGTGCTGTATAAAATTGGACATTGATAATTTTTTATGGTTGAATTTCAAACAAAAAACATTCGCAAAATTTGTAATATTTTTACATATTAATGAAAACATTTTCTGAATACCTATCACTGGTAAAGCATTAAATCTATTCGAAATGTTGAAAAGATATTTTTGGAACTTATCTATGAAACCTTAAATGTGCCACATACTTCTACTGAGATTATTAATATACAGGCGATAAATGATGTAGTTTTTTATAATGCCCTGTAGAAACTCAAAAATAAATAATTTCTGGTACGGATTTTATACCTAGTTTTATTGTGAAGGACTGTAGACGTATATTTGATTAATCATTGTCCACAGGAATATATCTAGATGTGTGGAATGTAGCACGCATATGAATTTTGAACATTTTCTACCTACGGTAAAGCATTAAATCTATTGAGAAATGCCGAAAAGATATTTTTGATTCGACATGACATCCTAAGACATACGGATTCAAATAAATTATGATGCTAAATTTTGATATAAAATATAATTCCTGGAAATGTTTCTTACTTTCTTTGCCCAGTTTATTGTTTATCTATTATAGTAATGTACTACAGCTAAAAATATAATACCCCTCTTGTACTGAATTTAGCAGTTCGGTTCCAGAATGAAAGAGCAATGAGTACCTACTCCGTTCACAACTCCAGCCCACACATTTACAAAAAATTGTTGTTGATAGTGTGTTCGCCAAGTGGCATGTGGATTCTCCAATACCCAATAATGCGTGTTGCGAAAATTTTGAATACTATTTCGTGTGAAAATTGCTTCATCCGTAACTGAAATGTTCATAGTACAGTTGGGTTTTAAGTGCTGATATAACAACCACTCGAAACAGAAGACGCCTTGGAAGTAAGGCTTGTACTTGCAGCACGTGAATTGGGTAGAGTAATGACCCATTTACACACATCAGTGACGTATCAGTTCAGTCAGTTCAATATCAGTGTCGTTTGCGTTTGATCACTGATGCCAATTTACACATATCCGTTCGTAGTCCGCAAAAAAGAGTTCATAGATGATCAAAGTGTTTTGAATATTTGTATCATATAGTTGAAAATTCAATACTAGCTCGAGATACGATATTCATCCATTCCAAACAATGTACAAGAAAATGGTTAGTGAAAATTACAGAAATATTATTGCCGGCACGTTTAATAGTTACTGTATGGATACTAAAGCATGGTATGTGTAAATAAACCTTAAAACGTGCCTTAACGTTCGGAAATCTGTGGATTGTGCTATCCCTAATTGCACTGCAATTGTCTTTTAGGATACTCCTAGACGGCATTTAAAATCTCTTCCTCGAAATTCACAATTTTCCTCAACTTCAAATTACCAGTTTTTTACTCCGCTGAACCAAACGTAAAAAAACTTAGATATCTTTGGGAAAACTTTTGGGCATAAAGATAAGCTGCAGCCATTCAATTTTCATGTGAGTCTCCGGATGCCAGTATGATGTCCATAAATTCTTCTTTTCAGAAATTATGCGTCATTCTTTTGTAATCGCGAGAAAATTAACTCGAATATGACCACATCTGATAACAAAGTACTGCTATAAATGCCAAACATATCGCCCTTGTTTTGTCTTAGTTTTTATAAACAAAAATTATTTTCACTATTCGCCATTATTTGTCCTCAGTTTTACACACAAGACGTATAGACTAAGAATCATCCTGTGTTTTTAATATTTAATGGGTATATGATTTAGTTTTTGCTTACCGGTTAGAACACAACCAACCAACAGGAAGAGGAATCCAAAAATGGGTAGAATAATTTGGCAGTTGGCAGCAACCACGACTCCAGCCACCATTAGGCCGCCTTCTATTTTTTCCACCCTCAGGCGGGATATCGGAGCCGGACACCGCAGTTTGCTGCCCCCCACTGTCACACTACCACCACCCCCCGATACTTCGTTAGGCCTGAAACAATAGAAAAATGGGGTTAGTGACGATATTTAGAAGAAAAAAAACACCAAGCGCATACTTCAAACGACAGAGAAATTTTCTCGAAATCATACATTAAATTATTACTACTATTAAAAAACACCCCAAATACGTTTATTAGTGATTTTACGTCTCAGCCATGAATTGGCTGAAGACGATGTTGACCGAAGAACTGAATTCTGCGCGTATATGATGCACCAAAATAATCGAAATAACAGTTTCATTGCTAACGTTTTATTTTCCGACGAGTCAACGTTTTATTTAAACGGGCATGTTAATCGGCAGAAAAGCACCCGTTATTGGTCTCAGGATGCAAGGTCTGGTATTGTGAGAAATACAATTGTTCCATATTTTTTTGAAGAAAATTTAACAGGAGCATTGTATCTGAATTTAGTGTACAACTTTCTACAAAATTTTTATAAACTCCTTTGGTATTGTTGTCCACCCTGTACCAATTTGAAGCAACTTTTGGTACATTTTTTGAATCAGCTCAGCAAGGGGAAAATGGGGGAAAAAATGAGGCGTTCCATTAAAAAAACGGTAATTACGTCATTACTCGAAGGTAGGTCACCGTGTATATTAAATTATTATTTGAAAAAAACAGTAAATTAAAATAAAAAATCGATCTGTTTCTGGATTTTTTAATAATATTGTTTATTTAGCTACTAATGAATTTATGCGTTACTTTATAGATGCTCTGTATAAGAATTTGCTATACATATAGGTATACAAGGTTTATAACTGCAAAACGATGCGTTTAAAAAGCCATGTTTATTAAAGCTTTTAGTCATATTTTTTTATATACTCTCACCATCCAAAGTTTACGGGACACCCTGTATATTTGATAATCATTGGTTTGTGTTATGTGAAGATAGCCAGAAAAATAACAAATAAATATCACTGTAAAGTAAAATTAACAATATACCTATTTACACTTAAATCTCGGGAGATGCAGGTGGTACTAAAGTTATATGCGGTCTGGCACGTTTTTGACTTACACATGTAGGTATTGATTACTTATCCCATTAGCCAAAGCATAATATTTTATAAATACACACCTCTATTGTATTTTTAAAGGAAATAAGACAAATATAAATCCAATAGTTTTGTTTAACAATTTAATTCCGAAGCTGATATAATTTTTAAATTAATTCTGTTAAAGTTCTTATAAATGGTAATGTATACAGCATATAACTAAAATGTATGTTTTTAATACTTACTACCTGTTTAATTGTTTTGTTTAATACATTTTCATATATTTAAATAACAGAAGCAACTTAGTTGCTGATTCAATTAAAAACATATAGAGCTAAACGGATGGAAACTTAAAACAACGCCCTGTGTAAATATTTACAAATGTACGTAACACATTTAACTTTCTCTTTCCTTGAACGGAACTACATTTTTGGAACTACCACTACGGAAGTAGAGATTAATAGCCGAAACAAATGACTGCACCTCCGGTTTCGCTGCCAGCTCTAAAGACTGCTCTGGGTGCAGAACATGATCTATGTAGTAGAGTTTAGTAGAAAAAAATGAAGAGGTTTATAGATTATAAAAGTAAAAAATATACTTCCAACACCAGAACACCACTCTCTGTAAAATAATGTTTATATGTATTTTCCTTTTCTTAATATAAGTGACCTTCAGACGTCTTAAACATTAGCTAAATATTTTTCATATTTGGCATGTGATGATGCTAGCTGAATAAATTGTAAAAATAATGCGTCAATCATACTTTCATATGCATGTCTGATTTAAATTTGAACGTTAAAATATATGGTTAATGAATTCACACACTCAAATTAATAAGTTGTGTTGACGATATCTTCTTTCTAGTCTAGAGAGTGATTTGGTACAGCATTTCTATATTATGCCCTAATGTGCCATCTGTTATGGTTTTTTCACAAGGACATTCAAGAACGGAAGAGGACTGTTTTTTTTCATCTCCATAGGGAACTTCGGTTGTTTGGATTAATATGATCCAGAGATATCTTGATACTGATGTATCCATATGATGATGCACCGATCATCAACATATATGAACTGACACATTACGTTTTTAAAGCTGCTATTTACTGTCATGTTAAACTGAGAAGTTCTATCTGATTTATAGATTAATGAAGTTTCAAAATAGTGACGAATTATCTACCCCATCCCATAATTAAGCTAAACTAAACGCAATGACAATCTATGAAGATGGATTGTTTTTGCTTCAAAAAACAGGTAGGTAGAGCAAAATACATATGCATGTAAAAATAAAATCAAAAAGAGCAGTACAAAAATGGTTTAAAAAGACGCTTCCGCACGGAACTGGAAACTGGTCCACTGTAAAATCTGATAAGGCATATAATTGGCGACTGGACAAAAAACACCTATTTTTATACAGCAAATTCAATTGCTTCTGCCGCTATTGTTATTAATTATTAATAGAATTAATTTGTGGTTTTAATTAGTAAAATAGTTTTACATACTTGATGTTACAACAATATTTTGGGCCTGTCTTAAGCCTTCTCTTCATGGTTGGGAAATTTGCGCGAATTATTTAATGGTGGGAAAAATCTCAACTTTTAACGAATTTTGCCAACAGCAATGTTTTCTATCATTTTCATCACAAAACTGCCATTGACGGTCATGATAGATTGTCAGAAATTCAAGTTAAACTTACTAACTCCACATAATGATGAAAATAGAGTTAATATTTATGTTTTGCGAAATTCGCGAAAAGTTGACACTTTTCCGCCATTAATAATTTAAAACAATATCTGCGAGATTCGTGAGAATTTCCGCTTCCATGAGAACAAGGCCTTACCCAGTTCCTACAAACTAACACAAATGTTTCTGCTTCTTGTCTGCTTTGAACTTGTAAGTTATTGGAAGTAGTTATGATACGTTCTTGTAAACCATCAATAGTGTCCACTTTTGTGCAATATACTTCATTTTTTAAACATCCTCAGGAGATCGTGGCGGCCATGGTCCCGGTTCTCCTCGTCCAATACCATGGTATTAATACTTGGACACGCTGTACATGGTACGAATATAAGCCCCCACACTACTGCAATACGCCATGGAGGCCTTGAACCTCAATCTCTTCCACAATTCGGTTGCAAAGTTCCCGTGCCACGCCAGCGTTTGCACTACACTTGCACTCACTGCACAGCGTTGTAAAAGTAGCTGCATTTGCAACATGTTTACCGGGAAATCGTTCTGCTAAAGCATTTTCACTTTACCGTAAATTAAAACGATATCCATCAGTTACAAGTTGCTATAGACGTATTTTTAATTTTTGAATAACTAATACAAATATTTACATCACAAAAAATTTAATACGATACGTAATCGGATATTTGAAATCGCTTGACTAGGGACTACAGTAGCCCAGGAATGTAAAGGTTGAAATTACTAGAAATACAACAATTTTGTTCTCGGAAACTATAACGATTTTAAAAAAAATTTGTTTGTTAGAGCTTATTTGATCTATTGTGAATAATGTTGTAAGTTAAAACTCAATAAAATGTCATATGATCCAGTTAGGATTGCTTGATCTTGATGATGATATCCCTAGAGTATTTGACATGGTGTTTTTTCCCAATTGCCTTTACGCTCGTGTAGTTGATTCGGTCACTATTGACCGAAGCAGTACGTTTGTACGTTATAGATATATGGAGAATCATATCCCTCTATAGCTCTGTGGGAATATTAGAAGCTTGAACTGCAAATGTCACTTTCTTTTGAACTCCTTGATAGTATTCTCCAGTAGCTTTTAACTGACGCATTAGTGTTATTGTCCACTTATTGCGCTTTTATTCATTCACTTGCACTTTGTACTGTACCTCTACTTGTTGACTTATTACATTAAGGAAGTTATAATCTTTAAATCAGCTGATAATTATGAAAATGTTTGTTTCAACAGGCATCGGGAAACCAATGTCTACTATAAATGATTGTATAAAACATTAAGCAGGTAAATAAAATTTAATTTGCTTTTTGGGAAATAATAACGCACAACCATTGATTTGGAGGGGCCTCTGGAGTTTCATAAAAACGATTTGGTAACGCAAACAGAAGCCAAAGACATTAGTTATGTGCGCAGTACAGTTAATAACTCATTTTATTAATAGAGTCGACAATTCGCTAGATAATGTAATTGCGCCACTTACCCTTTAATTTTGTAAGTGGATTGTGTTCAAGTGTTATTGTCTGGGTTGTGATAGCCTAGCCGCCATAATAATGATTTGTCTACAGTGATATCCTAGCCTGGACACATACACGTGGGTTGTGCATAAAAAATTGTGTACGCGGGCCCGTACTCTTCTATTTTTACATCTTACCTATGCTTTAAAACCTTTTTGTAAACTAAATGTTCTTTGGGAATGTGATAAATTATGCGTGTTGTGGAATGTTGAAATTATCTCTTTAGATTTCAGCATCAACGGCAGGAACTGGGTATTTGTTTTAAATAAATAATTAAGGATGTTATTTCAACAAGACAGATAGTTACTATTTGTTCTATCTATCTAGGAAACATTCTCGACGCTTTTACGTACGACGTAGGTACTTAATTTTATTCTTTAAGTTATGCCCTGAATTATAATCAATATTAAATTTAACACCTTCTAAAAAAAACATCTTAAATATTGAGCAAACATATTCGATGTGTCTGAAACCGAGTTCTACTTAACTAAAAAATTGCCGAAGATGTGGTACTTACACAATGTGAACCATTTTGGTAATGCATGTATTGGTTTGGTATTGGAAAAGTTTTAGACGATTCTGTTGCTAACTTAGTAGCGTTTGAAGACCAGTCCCAGCTCTTCAGCGTTTGAGTTACTTTGAAAAAAGTAAATCTGGTGTTTTAGAGAGAGCGATTTATCATGGTATAGTTAACTTAATTTTATACATTATGGCGAAAAACCGCAAATGAACCTTCACATTCAATTATACTATGCTTACATTTTTATAAAGTAAAGATATTTACTCGATATGTAAACAAAGCAATTTCTTGTTAAGTTTTAACAATCTAATGCACAGTATTAATCCTAAACCTAATTTTCCTGTATTAGTAAACTTTCAAACAAAAGACATACACACTATTTTTATACGTTAACTGCTGTCTACTAGGTTCTACAACGGTTGCTTTCGCATATCCTTCACTATCTGCCAGATATCGGTTGGGCAGTTTATATTACAGTGTCACGGCGTTCCATTGTTTTTTTTATTGATTGTTAAGAAATAAACGAAAATTAAAAAAACTACTTATTACCAATGTAGGTAATCACTTAAGTTGTCCATATTCAATGATGCCATTAACTTTCGTCCATCGATTATTTTATCTATTTTCAGACAACTAATACAAGAAATCGTCGATGTAGGTAACATTTTTCATACATTTGTCTGAATTTACCGATGTAATCTACAATTTGAAAATTCTTCTTTTTTTATTTCTATATTTGTTATATGTTTTGAGGGATGATTTTACACAAAAGCAATGATGCATCATTAGGAATCTGACTTTACCACATGTGATGGTGACTACACGTGCGCGAGCAGCAAATTGTTATATATAGATACTCCCCTAGAAAGTAACATCTATATTCTAGAGGAACCTCATAATTCATGAAATTTTGTAGACAAATATTAGCCATCGTCTATATATTTTTATAATATGACAACCAAATTTGACATAAACAAAAAACTGATTTACAACTTGTATGTTAAGTCATAATGATGAGCTTATTTAGTTTTTCTGAATGGATATATAATCGAATTTCTTTAGTAACAATAAGTTTTTTTACTGTATTAGTTGCATCCTCGATATCCGAAGGCTCATGCTTATCCTTTACTACACCTTTTCTATATTCTTTTCTATATTTCTTTCGCAAAATCACAGCTCGAAATTGATAGAAAAATATTTTTTTGTAAAAATGTGGTTTGTAATTGTTCGTTTACAACAGCAATCATGGGATGACATTGCTGGTATTTATACCTGACAAATTCCGTTAAAAGAAATGTCTTCCCTGGACATTTCATTGAAGTTTTCTATAAATTGTTCTTTTTTGCTCACTAAAATATATAAAATATTGTACTCTTTACTTTTCCTCGATTTGCAACATGCTCCACACTTTCAATGTTCATAGTTTGGTTAGTTATCACACCCTAAAGAGATGAACCGTTCGCCCTTCTCAAAATTCTTTGTCGCGGGACACATTTGCGAACTCAGAAGGGGAATGAAGTTCGAAGCCGCGTAGATGCCGCGAAGACCACACAAAAGCATTCATATCTCGCGTTCTCGCTCTTTCTTGACATTTCACGCTGCCAGTGTAGAGTTGGTTTAAAGAAGTTTGTATTTTTTCCCCAAATAACTATTATAATTTATTATGACTTATTATTATAAAGATAAGGATATAATAAAACTTCGTTCACATCAATTATGTAACTTAAAATGTTCAATTTTCGCGTTACCAGTTAATTATCGGAAAAAACTTATATATTTCAATAACTAATATTCTAGTGAAGAACGACCGAACAACAACTTTTTATTGTTGAATTCATATTAACAGAACAGCTCATGTTACAATCAAAGCATGACCTCAGTACCGTTAAATGTTCTGTTCCAACGAGTCGCACTGCTATGTGGAGGTCAACGTTTCGAAAGTTTTCGAACAAACCCGATTGCATTTACATCTTTTTTAGGGAAAGTCAATTAATTACATTATCAAGATAATGATAAGTATGTCATATTTCTAAACGTTGTAACAAACTTTCGTTGGGTAGGTGTGTTATCCAACGAATTCCATATTTTGACTCGTAATAGATTTTCGGTACCTAGCAACGCTTGTTGCGAAATCAACGGCTAATCTCAATGCAAATTGTGGTTTCAAGCATTGTGTATAATTGAGGGTGATTCAAGGACTAAGTCAGATTTAAAATGCCATGAAATGAATAGGTACTTTACCGCACTGTAGTCATATATTCAGAATATACCGCAAAAACGCGTGAAAGTAAATCCAAACAAACAGTTATATGAATAGTGTCAATAAAACCACACCTATGAAGCACAGCTAGCTCAATGTATAAAGGCGTTTGCAAATTATGATGTGGGATATTTATGTCGAAACAGGGAGCAGGTCCTGACAGGACCGTTATCTTATTCTGGCACATAAATCTACAGTAATAGCAATTTTGATATATGGAACATCGAGTTGTCATGTTCAATAGTATAGATGCAAACATAAATCTACCAATATAAATGTTCTACATAGAAAGCACAAATATGTAGTTATATTATTTTAATAAACAAATTCATGGAATGATGAAAATAGTCAACTGTTATGATTAATAATTCAGAATACAAAAACATTTAATAATGAGAAAAAATGAGTTTGTCTAATAGTTTTGTTTCTAAATAACGATCAATATACTAAGTAGATGTCGATAAACGTATCGGTGATTATTTATGAAAACACATTTTTTTAGACAACCTTCTCTGCCTAATGAAGATCAATAGAGCTATTATTAGTTGTCTTTAACTTCCTCTTTATTTACCTACAACTTTGATTATTTTACAAATCCTTGGCCTACTGGAAAAGAAAGTAACATATTTTTAACTTATTATTGTGGCTAAAAACCTCACAACTGATTAAAAAGAACCTTGTTGACTTGCTAACAATAAATAACAAAATGAATAATAAAAATTCAATACCAACACTAAAAAGGATACATACAAAATTTCTAGAATTTTATATTTTACAAAAAGCGTCAGAGAAGTTTTGATGTTGGAAACGGTCTTTTCAGATTCTGCACAATTTTGTATTTTCCAAAAAGCGCAAAAGAAAAGAGAAATTTTGTGTGTTGGAAAATACCTTTTTAGACTTATATTTGCCTTCAATGTTTAGTTGATTTAATAGTTGGTTGTTCGAATTTTCAAAATGTAACAAAGGTGCGGTTTGGTCGGCTAAGCACAGGGTAGATCCAATCGGAATGGTAAATATGTATTATCAATATATAATTTTCAAATGCAAACATATAGAAAATGTGTAACAATAATTTAGTAGATAGTGGTTATATCTATAATTGAGGTGGCTGTTTTATGGTGTTTTTATACAATATATACAAGGTGGTATATTTCATTGTTTTCCAACTACAAAACTATTCATCATTTTTTGCAACATTATACTTTTCACTATATGCAGTAAAATGGTTTAAACAGTCTACAGACAATTTTTTTAAATATATTTCATGCCAAAATCGTCAAGTGACAACACTTGATGCAATCGACTTTTAGAATTTGCATACAAATAAAACATGGAAATTTATAACAAATTTCGTTCTAGTTGAGCAGAACTGGACCTATACTCAATAAGCATTAATTTTAAAAATAATTTTATATGTTGAATGCCCTTAAAATAAAATATCTATCGATAATAAAAATGTAATATTTATTTTTTCAACAAATGCTGCTGACGTATTTGAAATCATCTACTATTGAAAACGATGTTGAGAATATCTTACATCAATTATTTTATTGTTTCATGTTTTCCATCTTTTTGCACTAAATTGTCAGATAAGCTGTGATATGTCTGTGTTTGTATCCATACCCATATTTTATTAATACAGTATGCGCCAAAAGTATGGAATAAATTAAATAAAAACGAAACAATTATTTTTTGGGAAAAATCCTCGAACAGGTCGATTTTTAATTTAAAAAATACATATTTTAGCGTAAAATGCGATTTTCAAATGTCATTTGTTTTCGAGTCATCGATTTTTTTTAAATGGCAACACCACATTTTTTTCCTTGATTCTGAAAGATCATTTAATTCTCTATCAGACAGTACTAAAATTTTGCCCTCTTACATAGGAAAGTTTTCGAGTAAATGACGATTGAATGTTAGAAAACGTAAATCAATTAAAATAAAGCAAAAACGTTATCAAGTTTAGTTTTTCGAATTCCATAATTCTTTTATGGATCACGTAGGTGAAAATCTTTGCAAAGTGTCATTGTCACACCGACTTTCTAATAAGTATTGTAAGCGACATTATTATTCAATTTAAAGTATTATGGCACATTTAATTGTTACTCAAAGAATTGAAATTTTAATTCTTATCGGATGCGGGAATATGACTAGAACTCAGCAGGAAGTTTGCGATTTATTTAATGAAAAATATCCAGATCACCCTATCAGCCAATCAACAGTCAGTAAGGTAGAGTCTAAATTTAGAGAAACTGGCAATGTTGTAAATATTCCAAAACCTGGACGTCCAAGCATAAATGAAAATCAGAAACAGAACATTTTGATAAGTATGGTGGATAATCCTCATAATTCTTCACGATTGGTTGCATTAAACAATGACACTAGTCAGAGCACAGTGCTACGTACCTTGAGGAAGGAAAAATATCATCTCTACAAAATTCAACTTGTGCAGGAACTCAATGAAAATGATCCCGATCGCCGCTTACACTTTTGCGAAAATCTAATGGATTTATGTCAAGGAAATAGAAATTTACACCGGCAAATACTTTTTTCAGATGAGGCCACATTTTGTCTGAATGGTACAGTAAACCGTCAAACTTGCAGATATTGGAGTCGGGAAAATCCTCATTGGATGGCAGAGGCACATACCCAACACCCTCAGAAATTAAATGTGTGGGCTGGAATAGTTGACGACAGAATAGTAGGGCCTTTCTTCTTTGAAGGAACCCTTACAGGACAAAGATATTTAGAGTTTCTAGAAAATGACCTTGTTCCAGCCCTTGCAGTAATTTTTCCTAACGATAATGACCCTAACATTCCTGACGATACCATATGCTTTCAGCAAGACGGTGCACCTCCGCACTATGCGCGCCCTGTATGAGATTTTTTGGACAACTGTTTTCCTGGGAGGTGGATCGGCAGACGCGGACCGATATAATGGCCTGCAAGATCGCCAGATCTTACACCTCTTGACTATTTTTTATGGGGATAATACGTAGAGTTACCCCAGAAATCATTCATAATGTGCAAGAAGAATTTCTTCACAGACTTGCGCATTGTCAAGTAGTTGGTTCGAACATTTAATTTAAGTATAAAATTTAATCATTTCTATTTTATTTTACATACCTCAGAATTATTACTTTTTTATGGATAAAATTTACGTTTTCTAACATTCAATCGTCATTTACTCGGAAACTTTCCTATGTAAGAGGGCAAAATTTTAGTACTGTCTGATAGAGAATTAAGCGATCTTTCAGAATTAAGGAAAAAAATGTGGTGTTGCCATTTAAAAAAAAATCGATGACGTCATTACTCGAAAACAAATGACATTTGAAAATCGCATTTTACGCTAAAATATGTATTTTTTAAATTAAAAATCGACTTGTTCGAGGATTTTTCCCAAAAAATAATTGTTTCGTTTTTATTGAATTTATTCGATACTTTTGAGGTATACTGTATATAAATTTGTTTGGTGGCGAAATTTTCTTTTCATATATTACAAACCATATCGTTCCTCTGTTACACATATCATAACAAATTATACACTTGAAATGATAACAGAGTATGTAACAGACAACTTTAATATCTAAATATAGAAAGATATTTCTGCAGCTAAAGGACATCTAGTTTTACATATATAATTTCGCTATTTCGATAGGACCACCTACGCAAACATCATTAAACGACAGCATGTGTCAGTATGTTCATGTTGCAAGTACTATAATCCAGCCGTATTCAGTTTGTTGACCCTTAAGTTAATATATCTCGACGCTTGCACTGTAGCTGCTTTCTTCGGCTAATTTAAGCTTTATTCATCGGCTATTTATGTCCCCGCGTTCAAAATAAAAAAGTTACAGCATGAATAAGGATAATAAATGTTACGTCGTGCACTCAGTGTCATAGTTCAACAAGAAGAGTTTCTTTATAAGCTCATTTTTTATTCTGGATCTACTCGTTTTTAAAGTAGCATTCATTACAATATACAGAACACATGTAGCTTTGTAGATGATTATTTGTCAAAGTACACTCAGCAGGCAGGTTTGTACAGGTTGAATCAAAAATATATTTTTCAACAATTTCCAAATTTCTGGTGATATAGAAATAATAAACTTATTCTAACCTAAAGTACGACTCAACTTTTCGATATTACTAATCGGGAATTCAAATTGTCCTTTTGAAGATTATCCACTTTTTTATCTGAACTCATATGCCTGGAAAAGCTCCATCAACAGAAATACCATATCATATATACCATAAAGCATTTATAGTTAAAAGTTGAATACCTACTACATACTACTATATACAGGGTGTTCCGCATGAGACCGATACAGAGCAGATGCAAGTAGGGAGTGCCAAAATATTTAAATTTAACCAAACGTACCTATATACAAGTTGCACACAGGCGGAGTTACAGGCCTTCAAAATAAGGCCAAATACTTCGAAAAAAAATATCTGAATTACTTTAACTTAGAATAACCAAAGGTACATGGTTGAGGTTTATTATTGGTCTTATATGACTATGAGCTCAAGTAAATTGAAATACTACAAATTGTTCATTGAGGGAAATTATGCCAAACTCTTTTTCCATGGATCGAATTTAAAAGGAATACTTTTTTTACTCTTGTTAAATTTTAAAAAACTTTGCATTAATACATTAATTAAAACAAGATTTGAATAGTGTTTGATAAAAGAAATTAAAAAAAATCGGTAATAATAAAAAGCTATGGGATTGTGCCAAATTTCGTCCTAGACAACAAACACCTTGTATGTCGAAAAGGAAACGTTTTAAAATACATGTTTATAAAGACGTCTCGTCTTATTTTGAGGTCTAGAAAGTTAAATGTATGCTTACACTGTTAGAATAGAGTTGCATCCATTTCTGCAAAGGATGTTCTTATTAAGAAAATGATTTTTGCTCTTTTTAAATTAACTATAAAGTAATTATAATTTCTTAACATAGATAAATATTGTGGTAAGAATGTAGATATTAAATTGAATAGCGTTAATTTTCTCATATTACATTATTTTTTTAAATTTCAAATTAAACGTGTTTTGTTTCAGGACTATCCACCATATCCACTTAAATAAAGTATTTTATCGTTGTTCAAATCCGTAGACCAAAGACCTTTGTAAATTATAATGTGACAGCAATTTCTATTTTCTTATTTAACAAATTTTCCGCAGCTATTAATTTTCAACCAACAACAACCACATCAAATTCCGTGACGGAGGAATCGATATAACCAATTTTATTTATTATACAGTACATTTTTCTTCTAGATAATAGTTCAATGGCTAAAAGGTTATGACCTTGGGGCCAACACTCCTCAAAGAATAAATACTTACTATTCAAAAAATTCTATTGTATTTTGAAGGTTATCCACTGTTTTCTTCTAAGAAATCAAGTTTCTCAACCGTTATGACTGAACACATGACATATTTTCACCGCATTCAACACTTTAAATCGCTTCATTGAAAGTCTCATAAAAACTATAACATTATTAGAAAATCATATATATAGCTATGCGAACTCTGCATATACAGAGTGTTCCATTTAATCAAAAGTTGGGATTGAGAACATAAAAATTATATAAAAAGATGGGAATTTGAAAAATGTTAAAATTTGAGAACACGCTTGGCAAAACGGTCATTTGATTTAATGGGGTTCAGAAAAAATTTTAGAGAAGGAGCATAATGCAACAAACTGTTCAGTAAACATTGATCATTGTTGGCTACAGTTGTATGAAGAAGGAGTAAGTAACAATAAAATAAAACTCATTTAACATCTCTATGGAAGCAGATAAACAAATTTTAAACTGTCAAACTTGACCTAATGATAATAATAATAATAATTTATTTACCCAAATAGATACAATAATCAATGCATAAATGGAAATAATATGTAATACCAAAGTGAAAAGATTGTAAAATTAATACTACTCATAAATTGATACATATTGTATTCACTGAAGGCATTGCCTTGTATATCGGAAGTAATATTAATCTGTTTATATACATACAAAGCTATAAGCACGTTGAAAAGAGTAGGCATACAAATATACAAAATTATATAGTTTTTACTGTAACAATATGAAAAATTTTAGTATTAAATTATATTTTTAATATAATTATAAACCTGTATTCTAGGTAAATTGTGTATCCATTGTGTTACCTTATTTTTAAATAGTATTCGAGAGTTAATGGCTTTCAGCTGTGAGGGTAAAAAGTTATAAAATTTAGGTCCAAGGTAAGTATAATTTCGTTGCAAAGTAATTTTTTCTGGTCTAGGGACCTGCTTAGAACCGATTTTATATCTAGCGTCATAATTATGTTCAATATTTAATAGTTCGTGTCGGCATTTATATTGTCGAATTAAAACTCTTAGGAAAAACAGCTGGCTTGGATCCAATATTCGTGTTTCGGCATATATTTTTTCAGTGGAGTACATATATGTTTTTTTTAATATGATTTTAATTGTCCACTTTTATATAACTTCCAATGTATGCATAAAGTTATCAGCTGCTCCACCTCAAGCAGTAATACCGTAAATGAGGTGAGACTCAACCAGTGCATAGTACAATGTACGCATTTGTTCTATGTCTAAAACGTTGGCAAGGTGTTTAAATTTATATAAAATACATCTAATTTGATTTATAACATAAAATCTGCTTCTTCCATTTCAGGTGGCTATAAATATATAAACCCAAGCATTTAGTATATGGCACTACAGTTATACTTATATCTGGAGAAACTGTCAATAAGGTGTAAGAACGTAGGTTATTAGAGTATGAGGTGAAAGGGATGTAATGCGTTTTTTTCTGTGTTGATTGTTAAATCTCTGACTGAACCATTCAATAATTGTTAGAAAATCTACTTCTGCTAGTTTTTCAATTCTTCTTAGTTTATAAAAAATCGCAGTATCCTCTGCAAAACTCACCACATCACTTTTCACGTCTAGTTTCAATAATTCATTTAAGTAGATGTTAAATAATATTAGACCCAAGACAGTTCCCTGCGGAACACCATAACTTACTGTTTTGTATTCACTGTATGTGTGGTTTATTCTTACGCATTGTTGTCTGTTTGATATATAACTCTTTATAAGTTCATAAGGAGTACCTTTGAAACTAATTGACTGTAGAACATTCAAACTTACGTTTAATAATTTGCAATTTTTGAAAACGAAACCATGAAGTTTTTCGAAACGTCAAAAAATACGAAAGTCCACAATAGTGATGTAATTTTTATTATTTTTTACTTATCTGCTTTTTCAATGTGAGATTTTTTGGTTAGGCAAACTTAGTTTCAAAAATAACCCTTGCCGGACCCTTTTGGAGTAAGGGTTTATTCAATTAATTTTTATTTTTTCAGGAATGTGGCGAAATACCCAATTAAACTAAAGAAAAAGTAAAACTGGATGCACAAAACATCAAGAATTTTATTTTTGATATTACTTTTGTTCCATTATTTCTTGTTGTTTTATTTTTTGAGATTCTGTACCTAAAAACACCACAAATTTCTTCATTTTACGGTGACCTTAAGTAATAACCCATATTCAAAAATTTAATACATGATCCTGTACAGACAGTAACGTGGACAACATTCTACAGTCGCACGATGAAACGAGTACCTGTCTGATACCATTGCCATTTTGCGGTAAGCCGGTCCCGGTCGGTCAAAAGATCATTGACCGTCTTTACCAAGTGGTCTAAAGACATCACCCATCAAACTCTCGTTTAGGTCTGTTCGTCTTCTCTGGTTTCTATAAACAACAAGTTAAAGTCTTTGATGTTTTTCATTTTAGTACCAGCGACGACAAGAAATCTTGATGTAAATGCATAAACAGAAAACATATGCGTTGCGCATTGGTTTACACGTATCTTATTTATTTTATCTTGCAAGCTATTTTTGTTTAGGCATGCATAAAAAAGGAAGTAAATATTGCTTTTATCATTTACGGAAGTCAGCAGGTAAACATAAAAAATGTTTTGTATGCCAAGATATTTTTTATCTTAATTAAATAGATTATACACATAAAATGAGAGTCTGGGTTATGTAGAACAGGAAGTATACACACACGACGAACTAGTTTTTAGCGGATTTAGTAATTAGTGTAACTTAAATAACCACTTAGAATTAATTTAATCAATTTGTCAATCAGCGGAAAAACAAATGTTTACATTTTAGATTCATTAATCTGTTTGATAGTTTATCAAACAATACTGATATAGTGCATTTGCTTCAACATTAAAACAATATTAACAAAATAATTTGAATTACCGAGCATTATTTACATAGCACTTTTTATCATTGAAGCATTGAAACGATGAGCTGCGTTAACAAGTTGAGTGAGTCAATGCATTTCCTGCATCCATAAGCAAAAACAAAAGATTTCAAAATGATTTGCTAATATACAGGTAGAGCTTCCTCATTTATGAAGATGACTCATTCATTCCGTTCCATATTTTCATCACACATATTATTTAATAGAAAAAAACGTATGACCATTTTAATCTTTTATTTGTATTAAGCATATATTGGTAAAATATTTGCATATCTCAAAAATTATAGACGGTACAAAAATATAAAACATCCTAAAAGTACTATGCATTTAAATAAATTTTTCAATTTGCATTTTCTATTTGCAACAAAAATTATTGTGTAAATATGATAAGAGTAGGCAATGATATATAAAATAATAATAGCTTATTCTTTAATATATCATTAAGCTAAACAGATAACGACAAAACTCCATTACTAAGACTAACAATGATTTTAATTGCATTTTTTACCGTAAAGAAATATCATATACACTTGTTAATAGTAGAAGCTGACAATAAAAAAAGGAAAATTTGAGTTCGCACACAGATTGCTATAAATAAATATAAAGGATATTATTGTTGGAAAGAGTAGTAAACCGGTAACGAAAAGTGTTTGGAGAGATTTAAGAAAATACCCGGTTCGATTTTTTGAGTATATGAGGATGAAAGTAGAAACATTTCATTATATTGTTAACAATTTAAAACCTACTAGAAAAAACAATGGAGAAACTGCTATGACATGCCAATTAGAATACAACAAACAATATTTTTGTACGTGGTTAAATAAATAATTCTTTGTTTTGTAGTTTCATTACATCCACCTAATAGTAGTAATAAAAGCGAAACATCTTTATTATACTAAAAAAAAAAACAGAAAATTCAAATGGCACGCCTATGGAATATGGCCCCCTGCAAACTTCACCTTGCGTACTTATCTAAGCTATCAGAATCACTCTCTATTATTTTGAACCTCGGGTATCGCGCAAATAATACCTTGTTAGATTATCTGCTCCAGCGCCTGGCTCGGCTTTAGTACTCCAGTTGGACACTTGCATAAGAGTGTATGCATTGAATAGTCGTGGCTAGGCGTGTGCCGCTCCAACATAAACTTGCACTTAGGAAGATTTGCCTGGTGCAACGTTGACGTGGAATCGTTGGAAGCTAAAGGTTCACTTTTCATTTCATTTGCATGGCCTAGCGACGTACTGTACTGTAGAGGACGACAAGGGTAGGAAGACGGTTTGTTTAGGATACAAGATGATGGAACGTGATGTAGGTTTTAAGCGAGAATGCATAACTTGATAATTTACTGATTGTATACGTTTCAGGACGTAACCAGAACTTCTTTGTAAATGTTATCTCGAACAAAGTCAAAGTAGGTCGTGATACGTGTGACATACTGCCGAAATATTATTTCTCTTAGAACTAAACTTCGCGAACATTTTGATTTTACCATATTGTGTGCAATTCAGTAATCGTATTAGGAAGAGGTTCTACGTCCATATTCTAGATAACCTCATATCTTATAATCCTTTTATATGACGCAAAAATACCTACAAGTATTAGGAATATTGCCGATAGGCACACATATGTTCGTGTGATGTGATACGACGAGGTTACAAGATTCCGTCCATATGGTCTTTTTGAAGCCACGCGACGACGTTCTCGATGAGGTTCTGTTACAAGTGTGTACGCGGCTTTACTTAACCCACGTCATTAAAATTACCTGTACTGTTTAGATGTCCCCAGCATTTGGCATCTCTAAATGAAGAACGTTTCAAAAATATAAATATAATTATAAATACCCCATAGGATCGCAAAGTAAATTCTAAACAAAATCAGCATCAAGGTATATTATTTTAAACTTGCCAAAATACCACGCTAATGCCGCATTTTATTTATAGTTGCTTCAATTTTCTGTTGTCCATTTTACACGCCTCTCTTATATTTTAGTGTCACCGCATATTATTTTCATTACGAAGCTAAGGTTAAACAATATGATTCTAGAACCTTCCTAAACACTCATTATTTACGAATTAAGTTACGAATTTTGGATCAAAGGTCTTGGATACTTTTCCACTTTATTTATATGTTTTGAGTAAGTTAGCTGATTGTTTACTACGAGTAAGTAGTAACAACACAGTAAAAAATGAAATGTGGTAAGAAACTCATTCGGTATAATTTTATACTAATGCAAATTAAATTAACACGTATGAGACAGTCGTCAAATATAAAATAAGAATGTATTTTAGGACAGATTTGTTTAATCGCGGTTAACAGTAACAAATTCCACAATTCATTTCTGAACCACTGATAAAGGTAGTGACGAGGTCAACGTGATCTACATCGATTTTTCCAAAGCGTTTGACAGGCTCGATCATGGTTTCTTATGGCGTGCCTCAGGGGTCAACATTGGGACGACTGTATTTATTGTATTTCTAAATGACATTACTGCTGATTTTGTTTTGCTGTATACTGATATAAAATTATATTTTTCCATTAGCAGCAGTTTTGACAGAAAATTACTTGAATATATTGATGTCGGTTCATGTTGTTGGTATTACGACTGATACACTTTGACACTCTTCGGAAAACAGTGGCCTTCCAAGAGCTAGTAGCGGTGAAGCTTTTGAGGAACCACAACTGAAGATGTCAGCAATGAAAGACAACGAAACATTTGGAAGCATTTGTAGTTGCAGAGGCAACTATGCTAACAGGAACAGAAATCTACATAGGAGAGGACCCGAGGTTATTAACAGCGAGTTCGTCTCTCATAGCCTAGCCGGAGAACAACTAGGGCAGGTCAAAGAATCACAGCTAAGACAAAGAATTTGCACATTAATTTTGTTACAGGCAACGATCAGTTACCTAAGGTATGGTGTAACATCAACGAAAAACCACTATAGATGGAAAAAATTTACAAATTATATTTTAGATGTGCAGTTGTCGGTTTAAGGCGTGAGTACTTGAATTGATGTGGCTAGGCCGATGTGCGTTCAAGCCCCTCAGCCTTAATATTAATAATGCCGCCTTCTTTCCCGCACAAGTTTTCGACTTCTGGGATAATCCTCGTGATTAGAATGAGAGATAGAGATATTATTATTATTATTATTAGTACATAGTTTTGTATTGCATCTACAATGTGTGTGAACGATAATATTTCAAATCCAATTCGTATAAGCATAAATTAGCACAAATACATCTAGGTACAGCACTGCGACATGTAATAAAAATGTAAAGATGCCATAGCTGGTAATTTTGGTCTACAATAAAGATTACACGTTTTGTATTAACATTTTATCATCTCTTATGCAATTTTTTTACATTCGTCAATATGATCAATACAAACCATTTTCAGTGTTATTTCACTTGAAGAAAAAAATAGAGGAAGAAAAAAGTAAATAATTGAAAATAGTATTATAGTAATACAATATTGAATGTAATGTGAAAGTAAGAGAACGATAAAAAAGAAAATATAACAGTAACAAACAAGAAACAGCCTTTTCATAATATATTTGTATTATTTTGCAAATACAGATCAAATGAGGTTTATATTCCCAAAGGCATAATCAGAAAGGCAACTACTACCCATATCATGTTGTAACGAATTAGTATCAAATTATACAGAATAATAAACAGCACGTTTCTGTAATTATTACCAACTACGAGAAAACCTTTGTCATACTGTATGTAAATGAATCATGAAATTGCTATTAATACTTAAAGTGCATTTTTTATTTCTGCTAGCAATTAAGCATTTAAGTAAGTAACATAATTTTTGAATCGACACGTAAAAAATATTTAAATGTAAAATGTTAAATTGTTACCATTATTTTTAGTACAATAGTTATTGAAATGAAAGACAGATGTTAAAATAAAAACAGTGATATTTTACTTACTAATAGAAGTGTAATAAATGATAAAACAAACAATAATTGTTGCAGGAATATAGTCGTTTGAAACTATTATTGAACAATTAACTTTGAATTCAACCATGGCCACGGAATTGTCCACATTTTTTGTAATTATATCCAACAATCTTGCCGGGACAATGTACAGGAATTCTTAAATTATTAATTACTTGAAATCGTGAAGTATATTAGATGATAATGAAAATAATGACCAATAGTAATACTTATCTCCAAAAAAAATCTCATTTGGGGTTAAAGATTTAAAATCGGAAATTATTCATAAAAAGAATCAGCAAGATTAGAACAATTTATTAAAAATAATAATAGTAAGTTACAGACAACAATGTCTTTATCGTTAATTAATTAATAATTGCATTTTCTTGAAACTGCATTTAATTCAGATTGTTATCGTCAAAATTAAACGCCTAGAATCAGTTGCTTCTTATTTCTTTTGCAGTAATTTATCCGTAGAACATCTTTATTTCTAATACCGAACGGTATTTTTTTCCGAGATCTTTTAATTTAATTAAAATAGAAAGTATCCGGTTATCCTGATGATTATGAACTCACAGTAAACAGTATTTGAGCATTTGTTCTACTTTCAATGAACAGTTAATCGGTCATTTTGGATATCAGTGAAAATATTTAGTCATTAAAGCACTTATACCAAAAAATAACCAATTAGTCAGCTATGGAACTTCCTGTGGGACATTTCGTGGTCAATGTTCGCTGAAGGTAACGTCAAAATGGAATAAATTTGCATATTATTAATAAATAATCTAAATTTAATAGCAATTTGTGGGAAATACTCGTAATAGTAGTTGTCAAATTCTAGTTTTATTTCCTTTAGCGCAAAATTACAAAGACAAAAAAAATATAATCCTGTATTTTGGATCACACTATGAAATTGAATGGCAAATAACACTAGTGTTGGCATCTTGCTCTGCCTTTTGATCTTGATATTGTCTTGGCATATCGCAATACAAGACAAGACAAGACCAAGACAAGACTTGACAGCAAGACACGATTTAAAAAAGTCTTGGGAGAGAAAACAATAAATACTGCTACAGCAAAAATTCTTGTAAATATAAGAAGGGGAAATATACAGAGAGTAACTATCACTGTTACCAAATTGGTAACTAATAAAGTTCTATGTTTCTCATGCAAAATTACGAAACAAGAAATTTTCGAAACTCTTGGAAGACACATGATCTTGCAAGATCGAGCAAAAACAAGACGAGTCTTTTTCAAATTTTAAAAGACATCTCGTCTCAACCAACACTAAATACCACATTACAATTCTCTGAAACATTATATGACAAAACACTATAGAAAAAAAGGCTACCGCTATCATTATCAAAACACAATTTAAATTAATTTTATGAAATGCAAACTGTTTTTCAATACGAACATGAAAATGCTGTTAAAAGAATGTCTGTATAATGTGAGTGACTTCATATTGAGTTTTAAAATTCACAGTTATAGAAAATTACTCAGCATCATATTGATCGATGCAGGAAGATGAACCACAAAGTACATTACGTAACTCCATCAAATCCTCTTGGAAAGTAATGGTCGATCTGTAACCGGCTCGAAGTAAATTATCCGTGATATAAATCTCTTATACCATCATCGGTTATATAAATACTTTTTTGACCGTTAAGAGTGAACTTGAATTTTGTCACATTCGGTAAAATATCATATTTTAATAAATTAAAATCGAAACCGGAATACATAACAAATTATTATTTATTTTAAAGGATGATTTGATATCTTTGCTTATAAATCATTAATGAATTAAGAAAGTCAAATCTTTATTAACTGCTTGTAGCATATAAACTGATACTAAATACCAAATTTATATAAAATTTCTCAAAATATTATTACAATAAATTACAAAAGCATCAACAGTAAACAGATATCATTACTCTGACATTTTTATTACAATTATTTAGTTTGATTTAAAAATAAAATTATATAGCATATAAAATTGTCAGACTAGTTTATAACTTTTTTGTTAGTAAGATTTTACGTAGTCTTATAGAAACATGCATGCTAAATAAATATTTTTTATTATATATAAATATTCGCTTTTGTCCATCATTCACTAATAATTGCATAAAATTAGAATTTAAAAGCAATGATTATAAAATTAGGTTAAGGAAATAAGTTCGTAAATCCTGCAACAGAATTTTTAAAAAATAGTACATTTCGAACATTTTAAGAGATAACTAATAGGCTTAAATTTAATGACAGCTGAACCGATAAACTTTCGAATATAATTTTTAAATAAAACGTGTTTGTCTTTTAAACATTTAATTTTCTATTCATACTTTCTTCATTTAGCGATGGATTATCCAAAATGTTCGCCATAAATTTGAAAATTATCGACAGAATTAGGACAGGATTATTTATTATAAATCTATACATATAATTCACAATTGTGCTATAACTAAAAGACATGTATAATTGGGATGTTATATTCGAAAAGAACAATTAAAAATAATTATGATGATTCATAATTGTATTTAATTGCATACAAGCAACCTTTAATAGTAACTGTATTACAAAATTCAAGCAATACTTTGACCTCCAGTATTAGCAGAAATAGATAAAATATATTTTTTATTAACTAGTTCCAAATTATATTAAAAGCAATTATTTGTACACAGTAATATTTTTATTTACTTCATATTTCTTAAACTTAGCAACGTGAAACACCTATAAATCTTGCAATAGACAATAGAAATGAAAGTTTGCCGTGTCACATTTTGTATAAAACATTTTATTTTACCCATAACACAGTTCTACTTATGCAATACACGTTACAACATCAAAACACAAAGACGTCGACACCTACATTTTAACATACCATGCCTGTTTAGTATTGCCAGCTTCTAATTGGGGTAGATTCGCTTTGCTCTTCTGGCACTTGGACATAAACGTCATAGTACAATCACAACACCCCGTGGCTGATCTTGAAACTAATACTTAGTCCTGTAAACGTCCAAGAGAGGATCAACCGGTAAAGATGTTCCTTTCCGAGGACCTAACTAACAAAGGAGGTACATTTTGAGTGACACAGCCTGCTCTGAGCTCTGGCCCGGGTGTACCACACGAGCACAAACCACGCGAGCGACTGACACGAAGGACGCGCGCGCGCCTGCTAGATCTCTCCTGCTGCAGTTGGGATCGTCGAACCTCCTGGTACGGCGGATTTCGCTATATCTGAATCCGCATCCAATTATTTCCGAATCGGTGTGTTCTGTAGTCTGTTGGACGGGAATTACTGCGACAATTAGTTTTGGATGAGGGAGACGTTAAATTAAACTGGAGAAAGTAAGGCGACTTGTTGAAATATCGGTGGAACAATAATACAAGTTTGTTGAAAATTAACATCAAATTGACCGTATTTGTCTGAAGAACCACCCCAAGCATTCAAATCTCATGAAGATGATTTATTTACTTCTTGCGGTTAGTGTTGACATCTTGTCTTGCTTTTTCTTGATTCTGTTTTGGTCTCGCAAGACAAAACAAGATCAAGACAAGACTTGACAGTTCGAATTTCAAGATAAAACAAGACTTAAAACAATCTTGTGCGACAATACAAGAAATATTACTACGGCAAGAAATCTTGAAAATATAATAAGAAAAAATATTTAAGTAAACATTAGCTGAAAAATAAATCTTGCATTTACATTGTAGGTATACAGGGTTAACTATGACTTAGTACAGATATTTTAAGAGGGGATAGGAAAAATTCAGAATTAACGGTATCACCCTTCAAAAAAATTCCAAACTTATTTATAAAGCGAAAAAAAATTATTTTCAAAACCTTATTAACCCCTAATTTCTCGGCGACTCAGCTGCGAGGTTAGGTATATTCTGCTAAAGTCAAAGGTAGTAACAGAGCACCGCGTTGCCACGTGTAACGATTTACGGCGCTTTTAAAGAAAGTTTTATTTACAAAATACTAGATTATTTAATGAGAAACACGATATGGTAACACTGAGAGTAAAACCTACCTTACTGATACTTCCAGGACTGATATTTGGAGATTTCAAGAAAGTTGAATTATTTTCTGTTTTCTAACTTGTTTACATTATAACTTGTCGTTGTAAAAATTGTTGTACTTGCTGGGGACCTCTTGATTTCCCTCGACCATTTCATAAATAAAAAAAATACTTTTTTTTCTGTAGGTATATCTATTATTGTAGTTTAAAAATGCTTTATTTTTAGTAAAAAAGTAAAAAAGAAGTTACAAGGAATATTAAAAAGTATGAAATTGGTACTTTTTTATTTTCAAGTTAGGTACATACGTATTTAAAACTCCAGCACGTGTAAAACAACATTCGTGGACGTTGTACAATTCGTACAAATGTACGAGAGTTTGGCATATTCTATCTACATAGTTGGAAAACGTCTTTGATATTCTGCTGCTGCACGATATGCACTTTCGTCGCACTTCCCATAAATTAGTACCATATCCGTAATTTCCGCGATTACACGAATTTGAATGTGCGAAAAGCAAATACTGAAAACTAATATCAAAATATTTGCGATATTTGACAGATCTCGATGCTGGCGCCATCTGTAGGTCATTAGCGCAAAGTGTACTAAAGCTCGTTCCATTTTTTAACTTATTATAAAATTAAATAATAATAATACTAATAATAGTAACGATATTAACAATAATCGACCATGTTTGCATATAATAATATTGTAGTATTATTATTTTAAATTTCTCGTGGCGTTTACAGTGCTCTGTAATATTACTTTTCTGACCACTACTGCTCTTTGACATTTGGAGAGTATTAGAAACAATGCAACCAACAACACAGCATAGGTTTATATCGACTGACAAGTGCTATGTGCGTGTAACCCCGTGTCATGGAGGAAGTGTCAAAACTTGTACACAAAAGAATAGAATATTGATTATATTGATTGCCATAAGAATATTTATCTGAAGAATATTAGATTCTCGGTGGTGGCGGACCGAAGACTGAACGGTTGTGTTGACATTGTAATTTTAGTTTTCCGTTTTTAGTGACAGTTTCAGTTTTAAACGTTTTATTTATTAAATAATGGATAGTTGCGATATATTGGGACATGTGTAGTTTTCCACAATTTTCTTTAAACGTACGTGGACATATTTCCTAGAGTTGAGAGCAATGCAGTGGAGTTACAGTTATCGGACAAAATTTTCTAAACGAAAAACTGTCACGGGTGTATTCGAGGTTTTCTGTTAGTATTTCTTTCAATCAATGTTCTTAAAATAAATAAATAAATAAAATAAATGGGCAATTTCTACGTTTCTACATTCGGCAACGTTGTGAGAAACGACCGCATGGTAGTTGACATATGTAGCCATCTTGGACGATGACTGATCGACATAGGCGCCGACTTTCCGTAGGAAAAAAGGGTTTTGCCCCATTTTTAAAACATCGAGCTAGAATTCCGAAATAAATTTTTTATTGTCTTTTAGTCCTCCCTGAGCACGTGGTTAAAATTTTTGTACTTAGTCATAGTTAACCCTGTATACTTTATTTAAATGTTATGTAACACTCACTGTTTCTATACTTTATAACCAATCGACCATATAGACAGTTAGGTGTGAGTTCAGAGCGGAACTGTAGGCGACCGCCATTGTTTCAAAATTCGTACCAAAATTCCATGTTTCACATTTGTATACAAGAGCAAACTCACGAGACATTTGCAACTTTTTCTGTTCGTGTTGGATCAGATCATTCATCTTGGCATCAAGTAAGTTCCGGGGTTCCACAAGGCTCTGTTCTTGAACCACATTCATTCCTGTTATATTCGGCGAATCTTGATGACTTGGGCAACAAAAATCTTCATAACTACTACATCATAGATGAATCCTCAAGCAGTGGCGGAACATAACGACTTAGGTGTGACAATAACTACAGATATTTCCTGGTCCACACATATCAAAGATCCTACATATTATTTAAAGCATTTCAAAATCCCCACCCTAGATTGCTTTTCCTTCCATTTAAATCCTACGTAAGGCCTGTGGTGGAGTATGCTGGTATCAGATGGTCACCTCGTTTGATTAGAGACATTAACCTACTAGAAAATGTTCAACGTAAATGTAGTAGACAAGTTCGTACTTATCTTGGAATGCTGCAAATCGTAATAGTCTTAGATCCGGTATTATACATATATACCCTCATCTGTTATTTATTGATGATAAAGATATGTTAGATAATACTTAGATTGATAAATCGCGGATGGTTTGCCTAGCTAAATCGCGTACCGATGGTGTTAAATAATATTAATTATAATTAACTTTTTTTCATCAACTTCCCTCATTTGTTATTCAGTATTAGATGAGAGAATATGACACATGGAATTAGAAAAACCTAGGTTGCCTACTTCTCAGAACAACTATGAAGTTGCCAGGTAGAAACAGGTGAGCAAGCGTTATTAATATACCCTCATCAGTTATTTAATGATTTTTTTTGTAATAAAATGTTGCTTTATTACAAACGGTATTAGGTTGTCTTAACAAAAGTTAGTCACATCCATGGCTGCCTAGATTTTAGATGTTAAGTTTTCATCGCGAGAGTGGAGAATGATGGAGAAGTGTTGCGCGCGCCACTCCATGTATGCGCGCTCCATTGATCAAATACTGAATTCAAGTCAGGTTAAATATTAACAATGATATCAAATTTTTTGCACTGACACATTTATTTATCACATCACAAACACGGTTTATCAGGAGCTCAACAATTTTAAATATACGCTCTAAAACCTCATTTTGATGATTTTCAAATGACATATTTTATTGGAGGCCGGTTTAAAAATGTTAGCTACCTGGAATCTAAGAATATATCTCCATGTGTTCTGTGATCTTCTGTGATTCATACTTAGCTAATTTTTATTTGTTATCCTAACTATTTTTGTTTCAGTCATTCATCTTTATTTTCCCATCCACATGTAGACATCTCTATCTCTGTTATTGGTATTAAATCGCTATACAGGATGTATCACATAAGAGGACCACTCCCATGTATCTCGCTTAATATGCGAGTCACGTCAAAAATCTTTAATTGTTTTTTGTTGCATTTTTGGAGGCCTTTATGCTCGTAAAAACAAATTTGAGATCCATGGCCAACTTTATGAGTAATAACAAACCTGTAAAGTGCCCAAACTTTAAGGCTGTCTAACTTTTTTATTTTAAGAGATAGAGAAAACTTATTGGTAATAAATTTTTATTGCAAAATTGATACCTTGCACCTGATATAAACAGATTTTTGAAATATCGTATGTGGTTCACTGCGCCCTCAAGCGGATAATTTTTTATTATTGAAGCAGGCTATGGCCACAAAAAATTGCATGTTTTTTCGTCTTTCATGCAATATACTACATGTTGCCCTTATCTTTCGTATTTATTACATTTTTTCCAATTTTAGTAAAAAAAAATGTACCTAAATATTTTCGTGTTGCTCAAGATAATGTAGAACCTGTTTTAAAGACGCCAATTGCAAAAAAATAATAAACAGTATGTACTTTTTTATGCAAAATACAGATTTTCTTATATTATTTTATTACATTGTCTGTGTCAAAATAATTTTAAAGACCCAATTGCTTGAAAATCTGTATTTTGCATAAAAAAAGTACATTCTGTTTATTATTTTTTTGCAATTGGCGTCTTTAAAACAGGTTCTACATTATCTTGAGCAACACGAAAATATTTAGGTACATTTTTTTTAACTAAAATTGAAAAAAATGTAATAAATACGAAAGATAAGGGCAGCATGTAGTATATTGCATGAAAGACGAAAAAAACAGGCAATTTTTTGTGGCCATAGCCTGCTTCAATAAAAAATTTTTTTATCCGCCTAGAGGGCGCAGCAAACCACATACGATATTTCAAAAATCTGTTTATATCAGGGGGAAGGTATCAATTTTGCAATAAAAATTTATTACCAATAAGTTTTCTCTATCTCTTAAAATAAAAAAGTTAGACAGCCTTAAAGTTTGGGCACTTTACAGGTTTTTTTGTTATTACTCATAAAGTTGGCCATGGATCTCAAATTTGTTTTTACGAGCATAAAGGTCTCCAAAAATGCAACAAAAAACAATTAAAGATTTTTGACGTGTCTCGCATATTAAGCGAAATACATGGGAGTGGCCCTCTTATGTGATACAGCCTGTATATGTATTTTAATACTTCTAAATGTTTCAGCATTAATGTTACATTTTAAAATGCCTTTAGTATCACCAATCTTTTCGATATGGGAATTGCATTTTAATTTATAAATAGTCTGATGAGTTCTATTTCATTCAATTGTTCCATTATAAGGGAGATGATAAACTCGAGACAAGAATTCAGACGACTTACGTCATACTAAATGAATAATTCACAATATTTTTATCAAAATATTTAAGAAACTGCAACTGATAGTAATAAAACTATATACTACACTAAAAGTGTGCATTATATATTGCACTAAATTGCAAAAAATAATTGTTTTTAACGCGACCAAATATCGAAAATTACGTTGACAATAAAAACAAATGTGTAACGTCAGCCGTGACGTAAGACGTCTGAATTCTTGACGCGAGTATAGTAAGTTGCTTTTTGAAAACTACTTATATCAGCTGACTTATTTTTAGCAAAATGTAATATTACGATGAAGCATGTTCTTCAGTCGGAACTGCAGGAGGCCTACCTGTATAAAGAGTAGTGTCTAGTGCGAATAACTGTTACCATCCATAAGTTTCTTTTAAGTGCAATCCTTGAGTATTTACACCTAGTCAAGGGTGCAATGTACCTCGTAGCGTGGTTGTTGCCAGGTTACCTATTTTAAGATATTTGTTTCATCGAATTCAGATTGAGGAATGCTAAACTTCACAACTATTCGATTTATTATTGACGTTGGTCGTTTCAGTATGCAAGTTGTGATTAGGTAAACCATTACATAAATTCAAACAATATTGAAATTTTTTCCTCAACGTTGTGATCAATAGCTTGGGCGATAATTTACAACACGTGACAATCTGCTAATATATCAATAAATAGAAATGGACACGTATGACTATAAATCATGGTCTTATTCCAGTGGCATATATAAATTATGTATTCATAATTCTAATCTAGAATCTTTTTAATATACCCTCTTCCCAATAACGGAAACAGTAACAAATATTCAGTTGATATCCAAATAGTACAGTAATTTGAATAAATAGCTAAATCAGTTTTTGAAATTCATAAATAGTACATTTAAAACAGCGGTAAAAGGTCGGGAAACGCCGGACTTGACGAGACCACTTGTCCCCTACGTATTTTGGGGCGCTGATTACGAAAATGAGGGTTAAAGCTACCTGCAATTCTTGGAACACCCCTAAAATTGCAAAAAATACCCCTGTGTTTTTCGACTGTACTTGTTGTTTTGCAAATTTAGCCATCTTATATGTTTTTTGGGGCGCTGATTACGAAAATGGAGGTTAAAACTTGCAGCAATGGTTCCAACCACCCCTAAAATTGCAAGAAAACACCCCTAAGTAGGGGTGTTTTTCGACCGTACTTGTTGTTTTGCAAACTAACCCATCTCATATGTTTTTTGGGGCGCTGATTACGAAAATGGGGGTTAAAACTTGTAGCAATAGTTGAACCACCCCCAAAATTGCACAAAACACCTCTAAGTAGGGGTGTTTTTCGACTGTACTGGTTGTTTTGCAAATTTAGCCATCTTATATGATTTTTGGGGCGCTGATTACGAAAATGGAGGTTAAGCAATGGTTGAACCCCCATTAGGGGTGTTTTCTTGCAATTTTGGGGGTGGTTGGAGCCATTGCTGCAAGTTTTAACCTCCATTTTCGTAATCAGCGTCCCAAAAAACATATAAAATTTGCAAAACAACAAGTACAGTCGAAAAACACCCCCATTTAGGGGTGTTTTTTGCAATTTTAGGGGTGTTCCAAGAATTGCAGGTAGCTTTAACCCTCATTTTCGTAATCAGCCCCCCAAAATACGTAGGGGACAAGTAGTCTCGTCAAGCCCGGCGTTTCCCGACCTTTTACCGCTGTTTTAAATGTCAGTTTGCTAAAGCTATTCCTTAAAATTAACCATCTTTTGAGAATATTTTCCGGAATTATGTTTCAAGTGTATATCTCAAAGTTAAGGATAATGGAGCATCGAAAGAAAAATTGTCATCGCTTCTAAAATTGATGAACAAAATATACTTACGAGTAGCACTTATTATAGCATAGCAATGTTATTACAAATATAAAAACATACAAAACATTACACTTAACGACACAAGTGAAATTAAAATACAATTTACTTTAAGCGAAATTCTTGTCTTTAAATGAACAAAATACTTTTGAAGCCATTTCCGGTTTAAAACGTTTCAGAAAGTAATTTCGATTTAATCTTCCGAACTTTTATATAGAGCTAAGTTCTTTTTCCGATTCTAACTTGAAAAGGTATTATGTGATGTTACAACACAGAGAAATCTAACATTTTACTTGGCACGGTTTATGTTGGCGTAAGTTAGGCATCCAATTTTTGTTGTCTGGAATTTTGGAGAAAATAAATATTATTTGCAGCACGTAGCACATTTTTCAAGATTATTCAAAGTTTATAAATATATTATTCTAGAATGTATGATTTATACAAGCGTTGATTTATTTATTCTAATGAATATTATACATTCTAACATCTATTGAAATAACAATAAAAATGAAATAGAAATACATATGTTATAAACTCCTACAAAATTTAGTGAGTGACGACATTTTTTAGTTCATTTTATAATATTTTGTTTATGTAAATAAAATGATTTGACTTCAATCAACAAACTGCACAAAAACTGTATAAAAAGAAATCTCGAGCGTTTGTAAGATAATTTTGCTATTCTACTGTTGAATATGTAAACATTCGTATTTCAGACCTAAAAATTTGTTGTTTTGACTGCTTTCTCACGATATTTACTCATTCTACTTTTCAGTATTTGAAAATAAGCAGGAGATCCTATTATTTTATAAGCCCTAGATTATTCAATTATTAAATGTCTAAAATTATTTGTATTTGTAGAAAAACTATTACAAGAACAGGTCATACTTGAATGAATAAACCGGAAATTTACATTAGGGGGGCTTATTCTTGAAACAGTGTTATCTACGAATGCAAGTAATTTTAGACATTTAAGAAGTGAATAATATAGAGTTTAGCAAATAACAGGAACGTTATCTCATGCCACTTGCGAATCATCAAAGGTATCGAAGTAAAATGAATATTTGTATAACAACAGAACGCGGTCTAATCAACAAATTTTTAGGTACAGAAATCTTTCAAAATACGTATTTTTTTTAAATTCAACTCAAGATGTAAGTATTGTTATAACATGTAAAAACACCACAAATTTGATATTACGAGAGATACGGCGACCATAAGGTTAACGGTGAAACACGTGATCAAGTTTTGTTAAAACCAGATATATCGCTGCGCAGAGTAAGACTATGTTGAAGTGTTGTGACAAAACTATGTGCTGCTCAATGGCCCCTAGAGACTAATTCATTTGGAATGGAGACAAAAAGAAAGATACACTGAAATAAAGGGATCATAACTATATTAGTGGAGTAAAATCGATTCTCAATTATGCCGTTTTTTTTTAAAAAAAATAAAAATATAACTAAATTAAACATTTACCATCTTGTAGAGAGACAATTTGGGCATCCGAAATGGACTTCTACAACTTTTTTCAGTAGGATCTAACTTTATAAAAACAAATTGTCGGTGCTTGGGACTTTACTTGACAATTATGTATTTCGAAACATAAATCGTGTTTGTAGATTAGCGATTCAAGCTATGTTCATAATTTTTTCACAACATATATAAAAAACTACAGCGCTTCTATTGGTACACACCAATTTTTGATAACTTGAAGCCTTTTTGAAAAAAATTGTTCCAAAGTCGGTACCAGCAAGTTTGTGCATTAAAAATTTTAATATGCGGAGAGCTACATTAACTATTGAAAATAGAACTGTAGTTATATCGAGACAAATGTAGTCGAAAGTATGAAAAAGTTTTTTAAAAAAAAATTACTTCGCCACGTGTTACGGTTTTCAAGAAATTGAATTTTACATATGCTCGTGTTTCGTGTGCAAGCTAAGTTTATAATTGCGGTGCAGTATATGTTTTCAGAATAGGACAATGCATTCATTTAGAAAGTCAGGAACATCTATATTTTCCATAATTTTTATTGTATGTATTATTATTATTATTTTAGATATCGCTCTCCTTAAAATTAGAAAATCAAAGATTTAAAAACAGGTACCTAAATTCTAATATACATATAAAACAAAAAGTATGTCGAATAAGATGAAATTTTAGTATTTTATGCTTATATTTTTTTAATACAGAAAACTTAACGTAGGTCATAGAAAATTCATAAGAGATATTAACATAAATGTATATTTATGTCCAAAATGTAAAATATAAAGACTATGTATGGATTACTGAAGATAAGTATGATAAAGTATAAACAGGCCAATTAGATTAGATCAAATATTGAAACATATACCTTTGTTTTGTTAACATTTATACAAAATACATATGTGGCGTACTTGATATAAAGTTTTGCTTATATTGAAATGCCATAAGCAACTGGCTTAAGATTGATTCTTGAAACAATGTCTTCTACAGACATATAATTTTAAATATTTAATAACTGGATAATATAGGTATTAGCAAATAATAGGAATATTTTCTCTTGATAGCTGGGTATTTTCAAAGACACCGAACTAAAACAAACAGACAGCTGCAAAAAGCTGTTTAAGATTTTAGATATATAGATCTACCAAAATACTTACTACGAAATATTTTTTTAGTTTTCGCTCAGTAACTCCTCAACGGAAAATGATAAAAATATGCGTTTTGTTTATAATATTACAAATATTATTTTACATCGACGCTGTGTTTTGAAATTTTGAAAATATGCAAAATTCAATTAAAAAAATATATTTTACACTTTTTCAAAATTTCAAAACACAGCGTAGACATAAAACAATATTTATAGTATATTAAAACAAAAAGCATATTTTTATCCACAGAACTGTTTAAATGAATTTTGCACTGAAGTAAATAGAATAAATATAAGAAACGATAGAAAAATTATATTCTTATTGAAATTAGTCCATACTTGGCTATTTTGCTAATATCAAATGTCAGCTCAAAACATGAATGATTCTTTCAAATTAAAAGTGAATTTACAAAAATTTATATACATAATATCCATTTAAAGGCAGAAAATAATTTTGAACATGAGAAAAATTTTAACGTGCGTCATTTCCTGTTAAAAATAAATCCCTACCTGGACATGATCCTATATTTTTGGAATTAACACACTAAAGGCACTAACATAAATGACTTTCGATACAAAGTGGGGTCCAGCATCTTCGAGGAAGATGTCAGTGATAACAATGGAACACGATTTGTAATTTTTACAATCACTACAACGAAAATTTATTTTAACTGACGCTGGTAGCATCGAGCCTTGGACAGTTGGCAAGATCATTGAGTACGAAACAAGTTTGCAATTATTACGACCCGTGGTATAATTAGCGACACTGAGAATAATTGGTAGGTCGGAATATGATAAAAGAATTAACACTACAGAATATAATATTGAATGCAGTTGAAAATCAAAAATGAATAATATTCCGCCCTATTCGTTCTAAAAATAGTAGTAAAAGTATTAAACGTATATCAAGGTTGACAGTTTAAAATTTGTTTATCTGCTTCCATAGAGATATTAAATGATTTTTATTTTATTGTTACTTACTTCTTCTTGATACATACAAAATAATCGCGGTCTCTTTTAATTTTCTTTTTGTTGCGTTATCTTCCTTCTCTAAAATTTTTGCCGAACTCCATTGAATCAAATGACCGTTTTCCCAAGCGTGTTCGCAAATTTTTGATTTTTCAAATTACCGTCTTTTTATATAATTTTTATGTTCCTCAACTCAGAGAGTTTTTTGAAACGTCAATAATACGGAAGTGCGCGATAGTGATGTGATTTTTGTTGTTTTTTACTTATCTGCTTTTTTCAGTATGAGATTTTTTGGTTAGGCAAACTTAGTTTCAAAAATAACCCTTGACTGATCCGTTTGGCGCAAGGGTTTATTTAATTAATCTTTATTTTTTTCAGAAGTGTGGTAAAAATCCAATAAAACTAAAGAAAAACTATAATTATGCCACAAATAAATAGCTTCAGACAATATATGATTTCTTACCTAGAGTACTTGTACATTGAGTTGCTAAACTTGATAACCTAAAATTCACTACTTCTCAACACTTAATAAAAGTCGTAAAAATAACACTGGTAGTAGGTACGGTTTTAAAATTTGAACAAGAGAATTTAAGATAAAAATAGTGAAAACAGCAACAATGCTATAATAAATTATACTTAAATCTTACATGTACACATACAAATTAATGTAACTTAAAAAAATAAACATTTAATTCTTTTAATGTTTGTTAACAACGTATGACTGAGTCAACTAATATTTTTTTTACTGAGACAAATAACAGAAAATATTCAGTGAGTACAACCTCAAAAATAAAAAGTTTATTTCAAAGCCAAATAGAGCCAAATTCAGTAGCGTTACCAATTTCTTTTACATATTATTTTCAGTTACAGTTTTCTTTTGTAACTTAAATATTATCAGACGTACTGTTTTCCCAAATTGTATGAGAGTACATATGTGAGAGTAAAAAAAGTGAATAATAACATAATCTCAAACAATCCTTGCTCAAAAATGGTGCAGTCTACAAATTAAAAACATCGTAGGTACCATTCATTTTAAGAGGAGATAGGAAAAAATTAGTATAATACGATGATGCCATTACAAAAAGTTATAAATGCATATTTACGCAGAGAAAGCGTGCAGTGCAGTCTACAAATTAAAAACATCGTAGGTACAATTCATTTTAAGAGGAGATAGGAAAAAATTAGTATAATACGATGATGCCATTAAAAAAAGTTATAAATGCATATTTACGCAGAGAAAACAAATTTCAATTATTATTTAAACCCCTTTTCGGGCTGTCACTGACCGATTCATACAGTTTCAAAATCAACTCGTTGACAGCCTGGGTGCAACGTTGACAAATTTATAAATTTAGTCGTTAGTATTAGACATCATAAATAAACTTAACTACGTACTATCCATATCCATCTTTCAACTTTTGTCATAAGCCCATAATTATCCACTCTCCAATAGAGATCTAGCGAAAAGATTATCAAAAACTGTTTTGGTGGAGTGTCATTATCATTACAATAACTTGAACGTCTGTATCTCAATGAAATTGAGAGAAGTGTAAGTATGCAACCAGCAGTGCAATCATAATCCCAAAGTTAGAATAAATCTATAAACATCACTTACCGCACGTACGCAGTACGTTTTTCCTAATAGTAATAGTTTTGCGTCCAGACGTACTCCAGACTTTGCTTTGGGATATCTACAATCGCTTTTAAATTGTTCTTGTTAATGAAGTGGCTTTTTAACTTTGTGTGTGTGTGTGTGTGTTTAAGGTTATATTTGGTATATTCGGGCGTTACTTAAGTGTTTTGATCTTTTTCTTTGATAAAATGCGATGTGCCGTTCTGATTATAAATTTTGGAATGCAAATTCAGTTGACTTCAGTTGAAGTGTGAAACTTGTGCTTAATCAGAACACTTTGTATGGATAACAGGTACTAAAAAAATAGTTGATAATTTAAATTACTTCAAGTAATAGTTTTTAAAAGATCTGTAGGGTGTGGTAATGTTAATACTATAGGTATACAATTTTCTCAGTGTGCAGTTGGCATGTAAAATTCAGGAAACATTATGATGAAACATAATAGGTGAAAATGCTTTTTCATATTCTAAATAAAACCTGTAACCTGGTTATACACCCTGGTGCAAACTTATAGATAAAACTGCCTTAAACAATTCCAAAATGAATTCTTAATTCTAAACGAAACTTTGACAGGTTTTTTTTATAAAAATTGCAGCAATATCACGGATGCATAGCTTTTTTTGTAATCAGTAGCAAAGACGTAAAGAGCAATTAAGAGATCAAAAAAACATGTTGTTTTGTCAAAAATGCCACGAGATAAGTTTCTTTAAAAGCATCTTATAAAACAAAATTGGTACTTGTGTTCAATATCAATAATGTTTATGGGTTTCGAAGAAATTGATAAATATTTGTATACACTTCCATGATTTCAAATTTTATTTGTACGTTATACTATTTAAAATTAAAAAAGTTTGTGCTGGAATCATATTTAAGACTGTTGAAAGTTGGAAGGCAATAAAATAAATTTACATTAGACACATGATGACATAAAGTTTAATTTAAAACATCAGAAGTTGCAAATTTTTCATTAATATTATCCTGATTTAACTTATACGTAGTTAAACATAATGGGGTATATACCTTTTAGTTACCTATCCGTGTAATAAACACTAATGTAACCGCATGCATACAAATTGAGTATGAATATTATGAATGCATGCAACTACAGTGCAATGTTAAAGAACTTTTAACCTTCACAGTATGGAGTGTGTACAGATGCTCCCCTAGTCATAAGAAAGTATATTAGCTACTTGGTATAAATACACGTACATCCTGTGCTTTATTAGTTGCACAGAAGCCGTCACTTCTACAGTTTTACTCGACTGCTATGTTTTTGCTTTTATATTATCGATACTGGATATAAAATAAAATAAACTAATAATTAATGTTTGTTTAACTGATACTTTTTGTTCGAAAATATGGCGCCGTAAAGATTACATACCTATGCCCATCTAATTTGCTTTAGTTTTCAATATAGTCCATAAAATGTTTAAATGCTTGAAAGGTGTAAAAAATATTAAAGTAGAACATATGCAATTTGCCTCTCTTCCAAAATGTCTGGTATTCCCCAGAGAACCATTTTAGGATTTTTGATATATATTGCAAATGTTTTTCGTTACTTTAAAGACAGTAATATGATTATGAGACCTAGTTATCTTGTTCATTTAAACCAGAAAAGGTAGAATCTATCTGTTATTACGTAAATACCGATTACTATCAAAAAGATTCACAAAATAATAATTTAGAAATTAAATGTAGATAAATAATAATACGATATGATGAATGCAGATCGCCAAGTTCGCAAAAAAAACTAATTGAAACATAATTGTAAGCACATCAATTATTGAGTTATAGAAACTCTTTATTAAAGAGATATTCCTTTTAATTATTATTTATCTTTTTCTGTTCAAAAAATTTTAAAAAACTCCAAACCCGAATTCGACAAAAACTTATTTTTAGAGGAAATTTTCACTGTCTTATTCTGTTCATTATTTATAACAGTTTAGGAACAAATTAAGGAACATATCAGTTATAGTCTATTTAGAAATGAAAGAGTAATAAAAGCTTATTATGTATGCAGATCGTAAATAAATGTAGTATTGGTGCTTACTTTGTGTGATCGACCCGTACTAAATTGTAGCAGGTAGCTAAAATTGAATCCCCGACAATCCGTGTTTGTCTATGCCGCTTCAATTTCTCGGTCCATTTCTCTTATAAGTAAACAATATAAAAACAGTATTTCAAAACTAGAGGCTACTTTAAGCATCATAAACGGGTTAAGAGGGTTTTTAGTAATTCAAATAAAATTATTCAATATTATTATCAAAATATTTATTTAAATTTAATGAGTAAATGGTGAGTAAATGTAGTGTTGTATAAATGTAGAATAAAGAAAATGAAAAGTAGGTATATTAAAATTCATCCTCTGAATATTCTGATGAATTATATTCGTCTCCTAGATTGATAACGATAGGTTCCACAGTAACGTCAATTAAATTATCGAGTTTCCACACTTTCTCCTCTTCTTTTTGTACATGATGTATACATCTTTGCCAGTTATCTGCAGTTACTCCTTCCAAGGAATTTTTTAACAAAATTTTCACGTCACTTAATTTGAACGTCGTATTATTTCGCGCTACATCTGCTGTTACCTGCGCCCAGACTAATTCGATTGAGTTAAGTTCACAGTGGTAACCGTAGTACCATTATTTGGCGATTTGATGCTATTTCATCGATAACATATTTTTTCTGATCTTTATTAAGATTGACAAGTGTCAAAAGTTCTTTTTTCGCCATATTTGTTTCAAAAGAAATGTTTTTTCCGGATAACCATTGAATTATATCGGCTTTCCTCCAAGCAGTCGTAGGCGTCCGCTCGGTCTGCCGTGAATGGTAACTGGCATTATCCATGACAATTACAGACCCCGGAGGAATAAGATCCAACAACTGTGTAAAATACTCTTCGAAAACGTCTGCGTTCATGTCTTCGTGATAGTCACCTGTATTTTTAGATTTAAATAAAAGTAAACCGCCATCTACAAAACCACTGGCACTACCTATATGTGTCACTATTAATCTTCGCCCTTTACCTGAAGGTTCCTTGAACCCTGTTGAAAGTCTATCCAAAAATGCTTGTCGAAAAATTTTAACATTTTTATCTTCTCATACTTTTGTTACAGTATATCCCTCGTTGACCCAAGTTTGGCTAGATAATAAATATTCCTCACGAAATTTTCTAACTGATCTTAAGTAGGATCTTCGTCAACAAATAATTTCATCTTTATCGATAAGAACTGACTTCCTGTTCTGCTTTTCCCAGCAAAAATTCAATTCTCATAAGACGGCCCATAATTTGCTTCTACTGATTTTTGTCTGAAAGTTCACTTAAAATTTTGTTTGGAGTTGCTATTTCTTTTTTAAAATAAAATGAGTGTACTTTTCTGCGAATGACATTTCTGAAGAAATCATCTATAACCACTTTTGACCTCCTTGATTTACAGTATCTTGTTCATTTTTTGTTTCCTTTAAAAGTCTGTAGATAGTCGATTTTCCAATCCCTGTCATTTTGGACCACTTTTCCACGATGTCGTCAACACTGTTGGTAGGGTTGGTGTTTCAATGCATTAAATACATTTAATATAATAATCTTCTCATTTTGAGACAGCGCACATCTTTTCACGCGTTTAGCAGGTACGTAATCTGATAAGCTCGACTTTTTACCCAAACAATATTATATCCACTGGCACAATAGTCACTAAACACAAGTTTTACTCTACTGCACTAGCACGTATATTCAGCTCTAATTGATCTGTCACAATACACTGGCTCCTGCCCTATGATGTATCCAGGAAAATATACTAATGTACACCCATTTACCTGTTAGCATTAGTGGTACCCGATAAGTACCTGAAACGAAATGTTACCACGCCCATGGCCGGTTCTTATCTCGGTGTTTTATTACTCTCTTTCATTTCCAAACAGACTATACTAACATTCGTTAGTTTATTAATAAAGTAATACTATCCCAAAATGCAGTCATTTTAATAATATTTTTTCATTACAATATTTTAGTGTATACTGTTCTATACTGTCTTGAATTCAATAATCTTTCTTTATACAGTTTTGAAAATTAGTAAATAAAATAAAGAGTTACTATTATACTGAAAAGATGAAAGGTGAATCACATTTCTGCGGATAAAACCATCAAGTTTAAAATGATATGTTTGTTTAACAGAACTTCCTTTTGCTTAAAGGATTCTTGTAACAGCAAATGAGCAAACATATTCAGTGCCTTGGCCAAAAGCCAGTGTTTACTATTCAAAAATACAATTGTGTATAACAGTTACCGCAACTAACCAAAGAGACCACATAGTAAAACAAATGGAACATAAATTATGGATCAACAACCTAAGATTTTGTTTGACTTCATAAATAGGTTAAAGAGCAGTTATTTATTAGCATAGCGAATGAGTATTATGTAAATTTGCATATATGTAATAAATTGGTTTAGAGTGTTTTGCATCTGGTATTTTCAAATTTCTCAAAAAGTTCAACCAAGTGCAGCATATGTGGCACTCATAGAAAGCATATTTAGTTCGGGTTTACAAGATATGATATAAATATATAATAAACACTTAATTGTTTTCATAATCTGGTATATCCACAAAATTGTAAATTTAAGCACACCTACATTAACCCAATATCAGAGTCTAGATATAAATACTTTTTTTAAGTTCAAGATCAAACGTTTTGACATTCGTCGCAATATTGATGATCCTAAATGAAAGACTTGGAGAGAATTAAGAATTAAATGTATATAAATTCGAAAGATAACTAAAAATACTTACCATATAATAAAGAGGACCTAAAAATAAATGGGCAACAGCAAATTTATTTTATGAGTTTCACATAGTAGATGAAGTAGAACAGGTTTGCAAAACAACACATGACGACTAGTACTGAAAGATTCATTCAGTTTAAAGTTTCATTCAAGAAAAAAAAATGTATAAAATGTATAAATTCAGTATATTTTTATAATAAAATGAATGAATGTTTTGAATAAGTGATTTCTGTTAAAAAGTTATTACTCCTAGTCCACATATAGTTTTTCCTGAAAACGGCATACTACACTCCTGTTTATGTAGGAGTAAAAAATATACTAATAATGTATTACTAAAGTATATTTTTATCCTTTGTTGATTTATACATACATCAAAAAGTTCCTACGCATAGTTAAAAATTTGAAGCACAGCTCCAATAAAATCAATACGTCCACGTGGCTATAATTGATGGGTACAAAATTGAATTTTGTTTTAGGGATGGATAGTTATTAAGTGTATTGAGATGTAGGCGTAATCCAGGTAAACCAATATGACGTTCCCAAATGAATTATAATAAGTATATTGACGTAGGTACAATTTTACAGATCAATCTACTCTGAATATTTATGAATTATTAGAAAAAACGTTCCAATACCGTGTGTTTCACAAATTAAAGAAAAAATTTGGGAATAGATGCGCCATGAAGAATGAAGTCAATTCGATTTTAGTATTAACGTTTTTGCGATAGTGTTTACATTAGTTACAACCCGGAGATGGATATCGTTTTAATTTACAGCTTCTCGTCTGTACGCAGAACGATTTCCCGGTAGACATGTGCCAGATGCAGATACTTTTATCGCAATACTTCAACACGAGCATGACACAGGAAATTTGCAACCGAATCATGGAATAGATGGAGATCCAATGCGCCCACGACGAATTACAGCAGCTAAGGAACCTATTTTAGAGATTGTTTAAGAGAATCCAGCGTGTCCAAGCAGTAATACCAAGAAATTATCCCTTACGAATTAGATTGTGTGAATGGTAGCTGCAACAAAATGCTCAAAATCAAGATTTATAGCTGTGTTAGTTACAGATTAAACTATTTTTACACGGAATGGGATGTATAACATTCATAATACTCATGTTTGGAATATTGAAAATCCGTATGTCATTCATCGGGAGCATATCCAACAACGCTTTTCTTTAAATGTTAAAGCAGGGAGTGCTGATGATCGCTTAATTCGACTAAATCGAATGCATAGTGTTCAGTGTTTTGGGGTCCCTCGAAATGATCTTCCTGGACTTTTGGAAGATGTACGCTTAGCTGTTCGGGAGTACCAGGAGGACCGCTACCATGTCCCCACGATCACGTAACTAAAATCCTCTTGACTTCTTTTTGTGAGAATATTTAAAAATTAATTGTATCGCATTGAAGTGGGCACTATTAATAATTTATGCGAACGTATCATACCTGCTGCCAATAACTTTCTAGAACCAGAATCATTTGTGTCAATTCGTAGAAACTGAGTAAGACAGGTCCAAATGTGTTTACACGTCGGTGGACAAAATTTTTGAACAGTTTTTGTAAAAACAGTTGAATTTGCTGATATAAAATAGGTGTTATAAAATTGTATTCATTTCTTTCCTTGGGAAATTTTTTCATTTTTTTATCCGTTCATTTTTATTACACTTTGCCGTCGTGTCAGTTGCCGACTGCATGCATGGCCTTGCGCAAAGTCAGGTTTTACAGTGGACCAGTTTCCAGTGTTACGCAGAAGTGTATTTTTAAATTATTTTTGAACTGCCCTTTTTATGTTTTTTTATATATAAAATTGTAATAGTATATATTTTTTAATAAGTTCTGAATCGCCTTGTACATTCCCACTGGATGCCTCCTAGAAGACACCACAATATCAGAAATTTAATCCAATCCAGAAAGCCATTAACGTGTTTCTCAACAAAATATAGAAAGTGTTCTGCAACTTCTCTAACAATACCGAAACCTCATCATAAAAACTTTTTCGGTACTGTTTGATCAATAAATTTACTGGCGTCAGAGAATAATAAAATAAATTCAAAATCATAACATTATAGTAGACTAAATATTAAGTAAATCCCAAATATGTATTTAAAATAGACATCTTGTGTTTATACTAAGATGCGAAACATGCCAGTCGTTTCTATTAGATTAACATAGCTAATTAGTTAAGCATATATGAATTCATCAATTTCTATTAATACAATTATATCAAAGAAATATCTTATTTAAAGATGTACTCTAGTGCCAAAACGAGACAATTTAAATTTTGTGAAATACGTGACGGTCACACACAAAAATATTACATATTTTATTTTAAGTCTTTTTTTATATTTGTATTTTTTCCTTTAACACAGCAGGCGTTTTTTATTAGAAAAATGGCTTACACTGGAGTGTTTTACGTATATTCTAATTTTTTACTAATAAAATGTAGCTTTTATAGCTAAATGAGCAATAATGTTACAAATTACAAACATTGTATGGTCTGCCTTGACGACTAACAATGTCTGCTCTGTTGTTTGTTGTTATCAAAATGACATTTCGAGTTCTTTATTTGTTGAGTCTGATTGTTCTCGTTAGTGAGATGTCACATTTAAACGAATTAATTTCTGTTCAAATTGTTACTTTGGCCAATGACGGTTGCAGACAAAAAGATATAGCGAGAAGATTGCGTATCCATCAATCCACTGTTTATAGTAAAGCAATATAATGAGAAAGGAGAATATAAAAGGCGACCCGGTCAAAGACGTAACAGGTGTACAACACCAAGAGATGACCAATATTTGAGACTACAATCTCACACTTACAGCTCCGCATCTTAAAAATGAATTACTAATTACAAGACAAGTCAATTTAAGTGTCAAAACGGTAATAAGAAGAATTAAGGAGTTTGGTTTAACCCCAAAACGCCCTGCCAGAGTGCCTAGACTTCTCCCACGCCATAAAACTAGACGATTACAATTCGCAAGAGCCCAAGTTAACTGGAATGAACATCAATGGGGACAAGTTTTTTTTACAGATGAAACCAGAATTGTGGAAGCCAGATGGACGTGGGTAAGTAATACAGAAGGTCTGGTGAACGTTTTGTAGAATGTAATCTAGTACAGAATGTTAGCTTTGGAGGCGGTTCCATTATGCTATGGGGAGGCATTAGTTGGGAGAGTCACACGGAGCTCATTGAGGTGAATTTAAGAATGAATGCTGACTGGTACATTCACAACATACCTGAAGATCATGTTTTACCTTATGCTGGCTTAACTTTCTGCTAATGCATGATAATGCCCGTGTACATGCCGCTAGAATAGTGGTTCAGTACCTTGAGGATGTCGGAATTGATGCATTAGAGTGGCCACCAATGAGTCCTGATGCTAATCCCATAGAACATGTATGGGACATCCTAAAGCGGCGTATACGAGCACGAAATCCAACTCCTAACTCAATTGCAGAATTAAAAATGGCATCGAATTCCTCAAGAAACCATTAAAGACCTTCTGCGAAGCATGCTTAGGAGGATGCAGCCTATCGCTAGAGCTAAAGGAGTAAGTATTAAGTATTAAATTGTTAATTATGTTGCCTTAAAGTCGTTATTTTGTCGTCATTGTTGCTCTTTTTAATTAAATGTTCTAACCAAAAAACAGGATATTTCATTAATGTCTCTATAAATCTGTGGCAAAGCTTCATTATGTAATTTATTTAATCATTAATATACGTAACGCACTCCAGTATAAGACATTTGTAAAAAATAAACACCTAAAATGTCAAAAGAAAAAATACAAATATAAAAAAATACTTAAAATATGCAATATTTTTGTCTGTGAGTGTATAATTATAGATATGAGATTGTTCAATTTCAGGGATTTATAATAATTGATTCTGTTTTACAATATTTTTATATGCTGAAAAAATAGATTCCTCCAATAATAAACAAATGTCGCAACTATGCGTAAAGCTACTGTCTTTACATTATTTTTATAAAAATCTACCCTCTTACATTTTTGTTGAGCTTGTTCGAAATGAAGTGAAAATGAAATTCAAGATTTTATAACTTTCTTTGAACCCATGTACAATTTTAACCTTGTTGGAAAACACTTTACGAGCACAATAAATAATAATATTAATGACTAAAAAGCACGACTAAAAATATTTCCTCCTGATTTAATAAAGGATTTAGAGTGATACTGCCTGTATAGCTATATAGTGGTTGTTATGCCACGACTTCGGTGACTGTGTTTTGCTGTCATTGAAACTGATAATTTTGTAAAGGATGTTGGTGTCGTATCAAACTTTTAAAAAATATTCTTTTGTTTTTGACTTGCCTCAACATATAGCTTGTCATTAAGAATGAAACAGCTGTCAAAATTAAAAAAATAATAATTTGGGCAGTAATTCCAAAACCATTTTACCAATCAAGATGAAAATTTTAATGGATAAGTATATTTTTGGGATAAAATTTTCTAAAACAATGTACCTATACCTATTATTCGAATAAGGTGCTAGTCAGTTCAGATAAAAAATAATTAAACATTGGTCATTTTTAAGTAAAAGTCGTATATTAGTTGAAAATAAAATAATCAATATTTTCAATAAAATTTAGCTGTTTGGAAGGAACAATTTTATTTAAATTTTAGTATATTGTAATAATAATATCTCTATGTCTCATTCTAATCACGAAGATTAGCTCGGAAGTCGAGAGATTTGTTTGGGAGAGTGGACGGCATATTACTATTAAGCAGGCTGCATTTGCTCCCAGGAACGACTTAACGTTGGTAGGCCCTAATCACCATTTAGTTCAAGAATGAGAGAAACCTGAAAAACCACATTAATTAGGGGGTTGGTTAAACGCCAACCGGTATCAATATCTCACATTAATCCAAGCCATAGTTTTCCACCCTACCATACTTGCAGAGAGGGTGCCCATCCTCTCCACAAATATAATGTTTAAAAATATTTACTATCGGAATCTACTTTAATCAATAAGTCATAACAATTTTTCTAATATAACATCAACTGAACTAAAAATAAAGTCAATAAATAACGACTGGTCTGACTTGCTTTGTAATTTTAATTCCAATGATTCGATTTCAAAATGGAGGGTCAGATTTTTTATTTAAAATTTTCTTAGTGAATATGCTTAAACTATTTAGGGATTTCCTTGCCCATGAATATTTTTAGAAAATAATCCCTCATCTTCGAATCGGATTAGTTATCAAAATATTCTAACTTGAAATTATTTGACAACTTGACACTAATGATAATTTCCTGATCAAAAATAGGGGAAAAATAGAGCGGCAAATATTTTGTTTTTCTCAAGGTGTTTGGGATACTGGGTGGTAAAGTTTTATGATGTTTTAATTACTTTCATTTGTTTTACATGTTTCTCGGCAGCTGCATTCGTGGATTGGGTCTCATCAAAAAAATTATGAATTGTCGCAACATGCAAAATTGGCGACAACTAGCTATGACATGCAAAAAAACAAAACTTTATTGAACTATATTTAGTGGTTCTTTATTGCACTAGTCTTATTGTACTACAGCGTTTTGTCATCATGACAAACATAAACGTTCATATCGACGTCATATTTCGCTACACTTAGTGCCATCTAAATAAAATATTTTTTGGTTTTTGCATGAACGTAGGAAAAAATATTGTATGCGACTCGTACATAAAGTGCTTATTGCACTCGACGTGTTCTCCTACTCGGCCTGACGGCCAACACTTGCTTTTTGTACTTGCTGCATAAATAACTATTATTAATGATAGTAAATTTACATATTGTACAAGAAACTCCAGGTAAATACAGAAGAATTACATGTTATGCCAAACGATATAATTTTTATTAAAAACACGTACCTATCGATGTTGCAAAATTGCATTTGATGATTACTAAATTGCGATTATACTCCGAAAAAATGCGAATTCACAAGTGCATAATGAAGTATGTACAAATGACCCAACATATATTTTTTTATGTACCTACTTACTTATTCATTATTGTACGTTGAGAAAACAATAGTTCTGTGAAATGCATAGGAAAAATACCATGTTTCAACATGTAATGTCTTTCTAAGGGTACAGATAGAGTGGAAGCAGGTTTTCCACTTAATGGTAACCAGCGCCAAATAAGCTATGAAATTTGTAATTGTATATTTAAATTGATATAAAAACAACAGTTTAAAGCAGGCTAAAGCAAACACGGTGGAAGCGGTTTTCTGTTTGCTGGTACCCAGCGCCGGTCCGCGTTTATATGCTTTGAAAATTATAACATATATCTACACCTACACAGTAAAAGCAGGTTGAAGCAGGTCTGCGCCGGAAACCTGTTTGCCCGCTTTTATCAGAACTCAAATTTAATACATTTGTACGCGCGGGTCGTTTGTAGAAAAATTGACAAAGAACTAGAAATATCTTCAGTTTTTCGATGACTTTATAGGACAAAATCTACAGCAACCGATATTTAGTACACAAATATTGGACAGACTAGTAATGAAATTAATGAAGAGGGTAAATATTGACACATACAGGGTGTCCGAAATATGAGTACCTTTATTTTGATGTATGATAAATTGTATCACACAAAACATACTTTGATTTACAATTTTCTCTGACCAATGGTATATGATAGTAAACAGATTTTGAATATGCGATCTACCACCTCAGATGTCTGTACATAATAAATACAAATACATGTAATAAATATATTTAAGTGTGAACGGTTTTCTTAGAGCTCTTTTCACAAAAGAGTAAAATATGAAATAGTTTAGAATTTCAAATGAATGTCGTTGCTTGTGAAACGCGTTTATCGTACAAACGTCTCGTAGCAAGAGTTTTGCCTAGATTGATTCGCCATAAATTGACTGATCATGGTTACTATATATTTTTCCATTTTTGTTTATGTACGCTAACACTTCTACTTATAATAATTTGAGGTTAGCAGCAGCAGGTAATAGATGCAATGTTGTCGTACATTCTAGTACATTACAGTTTTAAGGATTTCTTGGGAAAGCTCTATTGTTTACTTCATTAATACTGATAAAAAAAAACAAATTACGTTACAGGAGCTTTTACTTAACTTTAGTTGTGAATTAGTTTGTAATTTCGTAACACAGTTTTGCATATTATTGCAGTTGTATTTTTATTTCTGAAATGTATTTGTAGAACTATTAGTTTAAGGCACTTTTTTCATAAGAGTTTCTTGCTTCTTTTAGTCAGATATAGAAGCCTCTTTAGTATCTGCACTTATATTCTGGACATCCTGTATATCAATAATGTAGTAGCTTCCAAAAACATTTTTTATTAAGGCTGCGAATTTTCTTAAATAAGTACCTTTGAACTAAAATAAATCAATTACTTACCTCAAAGTAATAAGTCTTTCTTCCGATAGAATAGCCTGCTTATGTACATTACACCAATTTTTCATTATACGGCATTTCACTTTATCTAAAATGCAGTGAAAGATTTGAAAATAACTTTCCTTGAAATTTCAAATAAATGATGAATTCTAAATAATTTCTTCTATTGCGATAAATGGGATATACTCCAACTTGTTTTTTCTTTGACTTAGTAATTATAGAATCCAAAACCATCACTTAATCTTCAGATGCTGATATTTTGCAAAGAAGTACCTAAGACGTATCGAATAATTTTTTGTCTCTTTCCGCTTTTAACAGCTGCTACTGTGTGCGGTCTCCGCGCGAGAAATCAGCGCCGATAAGCGCGAGGGTGTATATACTCAAGAGCGCGAGTTGCCAGTAAGCGAGAAACCCGCTTCCACTCTGTCTGTACCCTAAGGTAGATAAAAGTATTAGGTCTTTTCAAGCAAGGAATCTGCAATAGTTTCAAACTGTCACAAATATTCGACCAATAAAGTTATGAATTTGTTTTTAGCAAAATAATGCAAGAAATAGTTGAACGAACGTTTTGGACAGTTTGAAACCAGTCTGGATTCCTTGCTTGAACAGACTTATTGCTTCTCCTGAATTTTATGTTCAATTTAAAATTTCCAAATGAGGTAGCAGTAACGCTTGAAAACGCTACAAAGTTTCTATTCAAAATCTATCCGAAAATTATTGTATTAGTAGATAAAATAGCTGAATGTCGTATTACATTAATTTAGGCAAAATAAAGAACATATATGTTTTTTGTAAATATATATAAGTACTTTCGTTATCCAGGTTTTCTTTAGTTGTTTTTAAATTTTATTAATAATTAATGTTCAAAATTGGAAAATAAATATAAATCTTACAGAAAATTAAATAGTAAAATTAGTAAAACCCACAGTAATTATACAAATGGAAAGTTATATATGAATTTACATAGAACTGGTAACAGTAGGTACTCTACACTTCATATGGTAATTTTCTAATAAAGTTGAAACATTACATTCTGGTGTTATTTCATACTATTGACATAGGCAATAAACAAGCAACAATGTACAGTGTAATATTACTAATAATTGTAATCAGTAATAGTAATATAATCAGTGTAGGTAATTCGTATACATTCCATCATTTCTCAAACAACTTTAGAATGTTCGTATTCTTCTTTTTCGAAAGAAAATAACATATGCATGAATAAATAAACTACAATAATAAAACTGGATTTATAGACCTACGTTAAATGAACTTTTTTTGTTTTTGGTCAAACGACCACCTGAAGAGTTTGGTTGGTAGAATATGCAACACCCTGTATTCGTAGCGCAGTTTCTTCTAGGAAAGGCGCGATCAAGCGTTAATATAAAGACATGACGGCCTTCCTTGAATATTTAAATAGAAAATCAAAATAAAACCGCGGTTTTGGCGCCAGTCCACGAGTTTATGTAATCAATTTCGACACAATTCCGCGTGTATATGGGAACATTAAATCAGTTCAGTATTGGTTCATGTCGGTTCACGATCGACAGCCGTCAAGATGTTCTCCAGGTGCATCTGCGTCTCGAAGATGACTTTCGCCAAGCCCAATGCCATGCTTTCAGATATTTTCGATATGAATAAAGTTTTGTGTGTCCTGGTAATAGCCCGGTCTATTCACAAGGCATTGAGGAATCTGTAATCACTATTTTTGGAAAATTCTGGAGCCAAGGTATTGTTAGTCATGATATATGTATCATCTGCAAAAATCGTGCATCTAATAAATATATAATATAAACGCTATTTATAAATGTTTGAATTTATAACAATAAAAATGAATAAAGGGTATCATTTGGGACAAGCTGTTAATATTCTGCTTATTACTTACCACATTAACTAGAAACAAATTTTTGCCACACTCTATTCTAAAATTAATAACATTCACTTATTATTTATAGAAAGCCCATAAAAAAAAATTGGAAACGACAGAAAATGCATCTTATCTCAAAACTATTTAAAAGAAATAATGATTTTGTATAGGAATGTATATCAAAATAGCAGAGTGAATAATATTTACATGTAGATCCATACAACTGTGTGGAAAATAAGATCTTGTTACTGGTTGTGTCATCCATTGTATAAGAATATGAAAATGGGTTATCTATTTATATATTATTCCGGCATACAAAATAAAAGAATGTTGTCCAAAGATATCCACTATTCTCATATATTTTGACGCGCTGAATATGAATCTGATGCCAGATTTGACCCATTATCCTTCCATCTTTAGTACATTACCATAAAACCTAATGAATATCCCTAAATCGCCAAAAATGTGTATGACTTGAAGGTTTCTAACTTGTTTCGAGCCATATGCTTGAATAAATATAACTAATTTTACAAATAGTATGTACTAAATATGTTCAATATATTATATTAACATTTTAAATAACTTATGATAAACCTATTAATTTTAAGTACAAACTGAGATATGTATACCTATGTACAATCTATTGCACTCCCTCGAAACTAGATTCATTACGAATACTTCAGCAGTGTTAAATAAAGCGTCAATTTTGTTTTAAAGTGTCATTATTATTGCAAGAGATTGTACAATTAAATTATTCATATACGTACCTATATAAGTAGTAATAAAAATATATGTTAACTGTATGTAAAACAAACCAAAATTTATATGAAATTAATTGTGGTAATATATATATGCATTTTGACGGTTTAAAACACAAATAAGTATGCTTATATACAATTTGTCTTACGACGACGGCCTATTATTATAGCTATTTCAGAGACTACTTCGATTTCAATTTTGAATATTTAGACTTTGGGGTTTTCGGGGATGATCTCTATTTAAATAAAATAATGCTATTCTTGCAACGCTTCTTGTTATACCAGAAGATAAAACTCTACAACAGTTTTTGAGTACAGAATATACAGTGCGTTCCATTTAAAACACGCAAATAGACGGCTACTTCCGGTATAACAAGTGCTACAAGAAATATATTATTTATATATAAAGAGAGAGCACCCTCGAAAACCCTAAAGCCTAAATTTTTCAAAATTGAAATCGAAGTAGTTTCCAAAATATTCTAATGGGACGTCACTGTAAGACAGACTACAATACATTGATCATGAATGAAATAATAACAATACATATGATTAAACTGTTTTCTGCTAACAAAAATATCGTTGTACATACTATTGACATAGGCAACATAAGTTCTCATTTGTTAAGTTATTCAGCAACTTATTATTCTTTATAATGCTTCAGTAAAGAAGTCATTCATTCTTTACTAATGATGTTTTTTACTAGAAAATAAGTAAATCAGTCCAAGGACATTTCAAATTTACTTACAGTTTTCTAAACTCTTAGCTATTCATACAAAAATATAAATCAAAGGAAATGCTACTTGAGAAAATGGGTTAAAGTCTCGGTTAAAATATACTTAAATATATATGTTCCAATAAGTTTCTATAGTTTATAAATGTAATTTTATTTATTTTATATTTGAAACTGTAAATTTATTACTTTTTAAATTTATTTAACAACTTTGATCAAGGTCGTAATATTTCTCGCGCTAAAATATGATCAAATTTGTGGTATTCTTAGGTATAGATATATGGAACAATAAAACACGAAGAAGAAAAGTAATATCATCATCTTTTGCTGTTTAAATTCTCCTCAAATAAAACTTTTAAAAAGCGTTTTTCCACGGTCGGGAGTAGAAATCAGTTTCTATGACATCAAAATTAAAACAGAAGTCGTCGATTATTCCCAAAGGAGTATAATGCTCCCAAGGGAGTTTACATTATGGAGAACGTTTTTCATGCAAAAAAAAAAAATAACATTGAAATTATTTATTGACATTTAAATTAAATGTTACATTTGTACAATTTTCAAAATTAATATTAGAAGGAATATTACTTTCGCTTACATTTACAGATTTTGTGATTGCGCTAGTAGTGGTACCTACTAAAACCTGATTAGCAATTTTGGTTTTATTTTCAATGGAGTTCTCGACATAACCCTCAGCGACTGTCGTTGATATCCAACCAGCATGACGCTTTATTGTCGTGATATCCACACCAGCATCTGCCAGTAATGTCGCTGAAGATCTTCGTAAGCAGTGACCAGTATAACATGCAGCATCAGGTAATTTTAAATACGAAGCTACTACACTCGGAATTTTTCCCATGGTATTCTTGTCAACTGGCTGCAAACTACATTTTCCTACTTTGTAGTACAAAAAAGGCGCTTATGCTTGACGTAGGGAGGACGAAGGGACAGGTATTTTCGAAACAATTCAAGCATATTTCCCACATCGGTAACCAGAAAGGTTCGTGGAATCTTTGTCTTAGTGTTTGGAATTTTTACAATCAAGGAAAAGCCTACATCCTCTATATCATCTACAATTAAATTGACTAGTTCATCAGTTCGACAAGCTCCGGCAATCCCCAGAATTAATCCAACCTATAAAAAATCTAAATACTTAATAATTGAAATACCTAACAATAAAAGTAATCTTACCTTAACCATTAAGAATTCTTTGTCATCTGCACTTGATAGAAAACGGTCGATTTCACCCTTTGTCAATATTTTCGATTTTTTCGCTTGATATCCGCCACCGGTTCTTTCAAAAATGCGATCAGCTTGGGGAATTTGCTTATATCTATGTTGTCGTAAATTATCAAGCATGACTTAACCATAGAATATTTCGCCCATAATGTGGAAGACTTGTAATTCTTTGCATTTTCACTGGAGTATGCCAACAAAACATTTTCGCTGTATACTTCAACATTTTTCTCGGCGCACCACTTTTTGAACCGATTGTAGGGCTATATCGTACAAAGATCTTGACTTTGTAGGCAGCAAATTGCTTATTGCAATATTTGCAGCCTCCACAATCTCTTCCGACTCACAATTATTCATTGTGCACTAAACAAACTTTAAACTAAACCAAACTAGCACCTTAATTTGACAATTCTTTATGTTTGTTTATTTTGTAGTTATGACAATAACTTAACGACTACTAAATAAATGCTCAAATCCGAATACAATAATTCTGATGCTACTTACTTCATAATGACAAAATATGTGTTTTTAAGCTAATGAGACCGTGGAAAAAATAGTATATACCATTCGGGAGAGATGCTATTTTGTCCTCGGTGCATTGTAGCCCTCGGGCTTCAAATTGCACCTCTGCCAAAATAACGCATTTCTCTCTCTTATAGTATAATGTACTATTGTAAGACACACATTATTTTGCTATTCTAACCCCATATTTTAATAATTAATTTCACATACTTATAAACAAAAGTGAACAATCTTAAATGCAGAACTATGTAAGCTTACGTTATAACAATATTTACATCTACAATTAAAAAATACGTATTTTATAAGATTTCTGTACCTACAAATTTGTCGGTTAGACCGCTTTCTGTCGATATATATTCGTTTTACCTCGGTACCTTTGAATATTCGCAGGTGGCATGAGATAACATTCCTATTATTTGCTAAGCTCTACATTATTCAGTTCTTAAATCTCTAAAATTATTTTTATATTTGTAGAAAACCCTATTTTAAAAATGCGGCGCCTTTAAGTTCGAAATAATAAACATTTGACCAATTCGATTAGAAACCATGCAATTTGTAGGCATTTCAACTGATGTACATCAGACAATAAACCTCTCATTTTGTTGCAGATGCGGATGGTAAACATTAATTGAAGAGAAGCTGGAGTAACATCGAGGATGGCTGTAAAAATTTTCAAAATTACCCAACTTTCGAAATTACAATCATATCATCAACTAAATATCGACACATCAAAGTTTAACAAAAAACGAGACTAAATAAACGCGAAAATATACTCCTAAGAAAAATAAACAATCTTTAAAGTAATGATTTATTATTCTACTTTTTGTAGTGAAATAACTGTACTCTGTTTATAATAAACGTTTTCACAAGTAACAATAAAATCGTAAGTATATGTATTTTGTGTTGTTTATTTGTAACCTACTTGGATCCAGACACTGCTGGTTTAGAGAAATCCTGTGATTTCACTCGTGAGTTTCCCAACGATCTAAATTTAAAGTTTATGCAAACCGCGAGTCATTCAACTTCCAGATTTAAATTAGAGGCATTTCCTCAAATGCTTTAATAATTCATTTCGTTAATCATACGTTTATTTGGGGATATGTTACTAAAATAACCACTAAATACCCAGTAGCAATGAAGTGTTAAACTAGATTGAGTTTCGTGAACAAACTACATTCAGATCTATTTCTAAAGACATGAATTAATTGTACTTCTGGTCAGCTAATTTTATTTAAAAATATCACTTGGACTTCAGATTAGTCATATATTTCAGAAGACGTTATACTTGCACTAAATCTGATTAATTACACTTATACAGGAAGAACCACGATGTGGAATGCTCTTAGTACCTTTGCGCATCCATATAAAGTGATAAACCTAGGAGCAGACAAAAGAGGCACATGAAATTCAACAAAAAAATACTTCATTGGTTATATATGTGGGTGCGAGAGAGACAATCAACTGCACGTACGATATGAATTGTGTTCTTAATTTCCCATTATTTTGTTTGTAAACACGTCATTGGCGTACAGTGTTATTCTTTGTGTATTTTTGTGGGTGGTATTGTTGGAACATGTCATGTTTTATAAGGGACTGTAAAATTAACCAGCATATAGCACCAAATAATTCTTCATATCCAGAATTCAATTCTATTTCAATTCACAATCGGCTAAATCAAAACAAATATGGCGCTAACCACGAGTAATTAGTTCGCGCGTCTTGATGAACATTCCAGTCATCATAATATAAAATTTCATTTCAGTGGGAAAGACCGTTCTTTGTGGCTCACCACTGACCATTGACCAGTTAGACATATTTTTATATCGACAGTACAGTATAACTATCGCCCTCTAGTTGTGGCCACAACACTGTTTACATATTCGTTATTGCTACATCAAAAACATATGACTGCAAATTTTCAAAACAATCGCTCCATACGTTCTGAAAATATATCACAAAATCGAAAAAATTTTTTCAACTTTGACACTGTAGAATGAAAAGGAGCAACAATTGAATAAGGCATGTTGGGCTCATTCGCTTTATTTTGACGTTAACAATCTGCCCCTGTGTACCATTTTTAATGACAGTCTGTATACAGGGTGTCCCAAAATAGAAGGCCATACCATTAACCACATATTCTTTGGACAAAAATAATGCAACTTTCCTTATGCCATTTTTTATTTGGACGTCCCTGTTTCAATATACAGGATGTAAAAGTTTCATTTTAAAAAACTATTTTTGTTAATAATTCCATTGTTTTGTAAGATACATACTTGAAATTTTGCACGTACTTTTATCTTATTCCGGCATACTTATCATGTAATTTTGGTGAAAAAAATCGAACGGCGAATGGAGGTAACTGAGGGATGCATCTTTTTCTTGAAAAATCAAACGTAGAATTTTCTTCTGATCATTTGATTTCTTTTGTAATTTTTTGTTTATATGGGTATACCTATCTTTACAGTACCTTGACAACTTAGAAAATCGTAATACTTACTGAATGAATATCTGCTAATTCAAACAAAATGGATAATTCTAAATTTTATAAAATGAGGAATACTTATGAATTGAAAAAATAATATGGCATTAAAATCTGTAATACAGTTCTCTTATCAACCAAAGAATAATAGTCTCATTTAATAATAGTAGTAATGAACGATCAACATACTAACTTTTTCCTAAAGAATATTAAATAAAATAATTAATTAATTACTACTAATTTAATAAATGTTATACTTGCCCACGCTACTCATTAGCCCTTTTAAGTAGCGAAAACCTTATCTTTGGAAAGATATTGTCCTTTTGCATAAGCTCATCTGTTGTCATTACTATTCTCTCTCTGAGATAGTTCACGTCGTTTATTTCTGCAGCATAAACCATATCTTTCATAGCACCCCAGAAAAAAAATCCAATGAATTAAGGTCAGGAGATCGTGGTGGCCATTGAATAGGTGCGTCTTGTGCTCGACCAATCCAACGATTGGGAAATAGATGGGTATTTAAATATTGCCGGACGTTTCTACCATAATGGGGTGGAGCACTGTCAAGCTGCATCCACATACCGTCCCGTACGATAACAAGTAAATCATGTCTCGGAATTAATTTTGCAGAAAATTTTAAAATTATGCTGAAAGTAAATTATTTTGTATGAAAAGGGGACCCAACAGAATATTATCCACTATTCCCGTCCAGACATTGACCCTGAATGTGAATTGATGGTATTCTACAATGGTTGCATGGGGATTCAAATCCGTCCATACGGACATACATAAGGGCTTAATTTTCCATGTAGGCCGTAAATTTCGAACTTCTGATCCATAAACTTTCCGGTTTCACGGAGATGTCGTTCCAAATTTAAGAAAATCTTCCTTTTATGATGTGATCTGTTGGGAAAAGGGGGCTCACTATTTTGTCCTGGCATTCATCAGCCGTTAAGACATTTGTAACCCATCAATACATGTCGTTTTTCTCCAAAACGGAGCATTTAAACAAAAAATTACAAAAGAAATAAAACGCTGCATAGGCGTACTTAGAAATAATTGGAGGGGATAAAGGGTACTGCAACCCTCAGTTACCACCATACGCCCTTCGATTTTTTAAACCAAAATTACATGATAAGTGTGCCGGAATAAGATAAAAGTACGTGCAAAATTTCAAGTGTGTATCTTACATAACAATAGGATTATTAACAAAAATAGTTTTTAAAAATGTAACTTTAACACCCTGTATATTGAAACAGGGACGTCCAAACAAATAATAACATAAGGAAAGTCGCATTATTTCTGTCCAAAGAATATGTGGTTAATGGTATGGCCTTCTATTTTGGGACACCCTGTATAATGTACCTATGCTCTCGAAGATATCAAGTTATCCTGGTTCGTGCAAAATATTCATTTATTTCTAAATATACTGGCAGAGGCTATAATAACAATTAGAGAAAAACGCAGACAGTACATTTCAGTTCATACAATTATCAAAATGTAGAAAATAGTGCTTGCTATTTGTTAACTATGTTAAGTATCTTCATTTATTTCTATCTACTTCGAGATCTGTGTGGAATGTACAAAATATGCTTTCTTCTGTTGTCACATTTAGTTTTTACGATTAAATACATAAATTTTTCAATTCTGACTGACTTCTTTATTCAATTGTTTTAGTTACCATACTTTATTTCCACCTCAACAACTTGATTTATTAAATCGCTACCAGAAATTGGTTACTTTATGAATTGTTCATAATATATTTAAACATAAAAAGGCAGACAATTTTAAATGTGCCACTCTGAGAAAATATGAATATTAACAAGTAGTAGTATTTGATTTTATAAAATACCTTTGTTATTTTTTTTCTTACAATCAGGAAGTAAAAAAGTTATAAAAACGCTACAGATAAATAACTTCAGACAGCACTCAGACAGTATTCACTGTTTTTACTAAAATGAAAACATAAAATACAAATAAAATTTTAATTTTATAGGAATTTTAATTCTCTAATGGTCGCTACAGATTATGCGCGAATTCGCGATTCGCGATGCGTGGTTTGTAAGGTATTCGTGCATCGTGTGTAGGGTTTCTATTAATGGATTTTTAACGAACAAGATCCTACACACTATTCGCGAATTCCTCCCATATCACGAATCGCGAATACACGCATAGTCTATAGCAAGCCTAAGGCCCGCTACAGACTATGCGTGAATTCGCGATTCGTTTTGCGCGATTCGCGATATGTGAGGAATTCGCGAATAGTGTGTAGACTCTTGTTCGTTAAAAATCCATTCATAAAAACCCTATACACTATGCATGAATTTCATACGAATCATGCATCGTGCATCGCGAATCGCGAATTCACGCATAGTCTGTAGCGGGCATAAGAGATCTTGATATACTCTTTTATTTGACTATTCCATTGCTCCCTGTAGTAAGTAAAAATATTTTTTTATTAATGGCATGAATGCATTTAGATTGTATTGGTTATGGATTTATGAAAAATAGCATACAACTACGCCATGTTTGAGGACAGATAATGCATTATTTATGTATTGGTAGCCGTTGGAATCTAAGAATCGATAAATAAATTATGTATGAATAATTGAAACTAAGAGAAACGAAAATCAATTCGAATACTGACTGATGATTATATTGGCTATATAAATTTAATATACTGTATATATAGAAATATTTTGCTAGAATTATGACTCTTAACTGTTAAATTTATACAGGGCATCCAGAAATGATGTCAATATAGTGCATCAAAAAAAGTCAAAAAGAGTAAAAAAGTTAGAAGAAATCTATAAATAAAAAATTGACGCTCTCTATAACCCAGTTAATTTTGAGTTTTCGAAAAAATGTTATAGGGCATTGTAGCATTATTTTTTTGTGTAGAATCATCTCGTATATTGGCCACCATTTCCGGACACTCTGTATATTACTCTTTAATATTTAATTTTACACTAATATCAAAACAATTAACTACCACGTATTATGTTATTTTTGTATAGAATTCATATAATATAAAAACTATTTAAAGTTTATTTAGTATTATTAAGTGAAAAATATCTTAAAATATGAAAATACACCATATTAAAAGTAACATACTTCTTACACAATAATATTGAATTTTAGTAATGTCTTTAAAACGGTAGTAAATACATTATAATAATTTTTAGATAAATAGACTTCATCGGATAGCTTCTTTAAACTTATTTTTGTTTATACAAAATCCCATCCATATAATACATTAACCTGATGGATTGATTTATTACAGCTACATAAAAATGTTAATTGTTTTCGTTACCCAATTGAAAATATTATGAAAATCGTTCAGAAACGTTACTAAATCCGTGATGTTTGTTGACATAAAAACATTTTCCGTGTAACTAAAGTTTTAAAAATATATAGGTACTTTGGAAGCGTCATTCACAATATTTTCTTAATTTTCTGTGCCACTTATTTGAGATCAAACACATTTTTGACCCATAAATTTGTGAAATATAATATATGTAGGCTAATTACGACTAACTTTTCTTGTCAGGACATTATTCAGTTACAACTTTCCTACACATTTATTAATATTTAGAAAAGCTGGACAAGTTGACCTTCAATTTATTTTATATGTAAAAGAGAAATTGCTCTACAATTTATTGACTTCAATAAATACAGAACATTTTATAAAATATTAGCTACCTACATCGCTATTACTTCTAGTTGAGTTTGCCCTTCTTTCCCCTAAACTTATTTCCATGCACCCTACTGCTTAAAATTATTTTTGTTGATCTGGCTTTGATATACCCAATATACCTATAATATTTGGAAAATTATAGACCTGTCGTATTTGCAAACATTTTTAAATTTTTTTCACAGATTGCTTAATTTTTTAGAAAAATTTAATGTAATAAGAAAGTGTCAACATGAATTTCGTAGTGGCTCAAATAGTTACCTAGATTTAAGCAACCTTCTAAAGGAAACGTGTTTTTATTTCTAGCAGAATATTTTAGTTTTTAATTGTACCTAAGCTATTGTGACTATTGCTATGCAATAAGGTCTACTGTCTCAATATGGAAAATAAATGAATAAATAAAAATTCATACTTACATGAGACTGCCTTCTTTACTTATTTCACCAATTTCTTCCGTCAGTTTGGCGATAAATAATCACAAACGATTTTGATCTGTTTTCAATGTTTCAACCCGAGAATCTCGGGTTTCAATTGTAACGTGCCGATATCAAAGGTGGGGTCATTGAACGGAACGATCAACTGCAACTGCATACGTTATTTTGACAACAAAACCCGAATATGCCCTGCACTGTGTCTGTCAATCAATAATTATAATCCATACAGCTGATACCTGAATGACAGTAGCGCAAATGCACCTTCTTCACAGGTAAAGCCAAGGTAAACTAGGAACAAATGTCACCCTTCCAGAAGGGGGGTTCTCTAGACTAGACATCGACATACAAACACACAGACACAGATTTATAAATGAACATGGCCCGCAACCGTCCGTCAATGGCTTGCACTCACAGTAACGGGTGACAATAACGTTCAATTTTTATCTACACTGGCAACTTTTGTGTTAAATACACTGTTATTGTGTTGTAAATAGCTCACAGAGGATCGGAGGATGCCATGCGTTCATGGCCACAACTTCGCGCACAGCCATCACCGCGGTACGGGTCGAGTTGTGACGTCACCGCAGTGTTGCTCCCGTCGAACGAGTTACTGTGCCTTGGTGCTAAGCGAGGGGATGAAACCAGGGCCCGACTGGCCCGTATTGCTTCGGTCGGGGTGGAAACAAATTTATCCATCGGAAATGTGGTAGAGCAACATTAGTATACAGGGTGTCAGAGAAAATATGGGAAATCTCTCAGGTGCAGATCGAACATGAAAAATGATAAGTTCCTATATATTTTTTTTTCTATAGGCTTTCCCTACAGAGATATGTGTATCTGAAGGATACCGTTGGAAATCGGTTTTTTTTTTAATAAGTTTTAAAGTATTTAATATAGTTTAATAAAAATTTAATGTGATGGACACTAGTAAGGACCTCTTAAAATAGTTTCCTTGAAACATAATTAGCTTTTTTAGTTTACCAGGTTAGAGCTAAGTTTTACTTAATGCCTACATTTTTAACACCCTGTATGATAAAGACTTTAAAATAATAAATCTAGGTAGCTTCAACCTTAGACTAAAAAAAGATACTCTTATAAATGATGCTACAGGAAACAATTACAACTAATGCCCCGACCGGGGCATTAGTTGAATTGCACCTGCAGTATCTGTGTGAACAGCCAAGAACCCTTGTCGGCTACATCAGTATGCTACTGAGAAACCAATAATAAACGAATTCATGCTTTATTTTTAGCAAAAAGATTTGGTACATATTTTTTTTCTACAACAAAGTGCGATACAAGTCATTCAATAAAAGGAAATTTTCATTTTAAGATGTTTACTCCGAAAATATACAAAATTTAAAAAACGCAGTGGTGTCCCAAGAGGCAACTTAACGAAATTATTGAAAAACTTTATAAGAGAGTTCAACATAAGTCAAACTTTTCTCGTAAATGGTTCATTTTATCGACAATAAACAAAAGTACATTTTTTCTTTTTTAGTAAATATGTTTCAAAGACACTATTAAGAGGTCCTTACTAGTGTTCATCACATTAAATTTTTATTAAACTATATTGAATACTGAAAGTTTTTCAAGAAAAACCAATTTCCAGCGGCGTCTTTCAGGGATACATATCTCCGTAGGGAGGGCCTGTAGGAAAAAAATAGGAACTTGCTAGCTTATTCATGTTCTATCTGCATCCGAGAGATTTCCCGCATTCTTCCGGACACCCTGTATAAATCCTCAAAATATAACAAATGTTCTATAGAGACCGCTGAGCGCAGGGTTGGTCTAATCGAAGTTATTTTGGTGTCGTTCAGTAGGTTGCATCTTTCTACATTAAGTAGAGACGATCTGGGCATTCCACTATAATATTGGATAAGAAAATGATGATAATCGGTAAATATAAAATAAACTAATAAACGGAATAAACTGTCTTTGTTTTTGACAATACAAAAATATGTTATTAAAGATTGTTTAGAAATGAAATTTATGTAATAATTACAATTTCTGCGGGAATCGGCCCACTTTGATAGATACGGTCAGTAAAACATTTTAATATTTCACTTTACGAAAACGCATTCTTTATTAAAATGTTCGCTTGTCTTCGTGAACGATTTTTATATTTACCGATTGTCTGATTACCCTACACATACAAGATAAAAGTTTTCCATGTCAACCGCATTCTAAAGGCAAGCAAATTTTTTTATCAAGAATGTGTTTTTTCTCTTAAAATTAAAAATAACGTTTTACTGCTCGTTTCTATCAGACTAGGCTGATTCGTACACAAATTAAAATAATTGTAGATAATATAAATTTCAAATCTTAATAACTTTCCCTAATAACAAATTTTTATATTGTTAAAAATAATGGCAGTTTATTCCTGAACGATTTTTATGTTTACCGATTTTCTGATCACCCTGTACATGCAAGATGAAAGTTCTTCATGCCAACCCCATTTTAAAGGGAAGCAAAAATGTTTTCTCATAAAATAAAAAGTAAAAAAATCTGTTTCCTCTTTTCCACTTTAACCGTATACATATTATATACAGGGTGTTCCACTTAAAATAACAAAGTTGGTGTTGACCTACGATATAACTGGAAGTACAGGAGAGTTCTAGATATTTTAATTGTGTTTGCCCTATGAATTTTACCATGTTGCTAATTTTCAATCAGTATTTTCCCAGACAACGCAGTTCTCGGTGAGGCACTCTGTGTACAGGATGTTCAATATGTATGGAATTATATTTATAACTTTTTAAAAACACCACACTATTTTTTATTTTTATTTGTAATAATTTTTATGTTTGGGCATGTAAAATAAGTATGAGTTTGCACTATAACTTTTTCTTAAACCTGAGATTACAATAGAAATGTAAATATCCGAATTCAAGGGGGTCATCAAAGAGAAGGCGTTGCCTAGTGAATATTTTGACACTTTTGTCTGTACAATCGTTTGCAATAATAATGACACTCTTATAAATCAGTTTTTGAACTTCTGGAAGTTCTGAATAGAAATTTCATTAAATCTCTTTTGGTAAGTGAAAGAACTAATGACTAATGTTAAAAATGTAAAGCAGATTTCAATATGAATACGTCAGAAGTTCAAGAAAAATCGCTAAATTCATTTTAGTGAGTGTCATTAATATTGCAAACGATAGTACCTAGATTCAACTTTTAACATGACATAAGATAGAAAATATGCAACTACCTGCACTTGCTATTCAACTTAAGAATGCGCTCTACTGTTTTAACAAAATGCCGACATACTGTAGCAAAATCGAGTTAAGAAAACAGTTTATATTATGCTTGACAGTGTATTATTTTTTGTTTCCTAAAAAAATTAAGAATACTGAATATTTTTCAAAAAAATTGATGATAAAAAAGTGGAATTTATTTTTCCATAACTTGAAAAAATATTGCAAATAAAATTACGTCAAAAAAGTTTAGAATTTAATAATATTCAAGCTGTTTCACTTTTAAGCAAATTCATAATAAAAATATTGCCAATTTTAAGCGTTGGTTAAAAAAAAACGAATTGTAATCGTTCTTGAAAATTGCTTTTTTATTGGTTATAATTTTGTTCACATTATAAATATTTATAGATATTATAAACTTTCTGGCATCTAAGAGTAGTATTAGTATGTTTGTTAGTAGATACCTGCTGCCAAAGGCGCAAAACTGATAAGAACACCTTCACAAAAAAGATTCATCATAATCAGATCAGATTTATTTATGTAATTTGAACATTTTTTAATATTTATAGTCACTAAATATATTGAAATGGATTTTCACAAAATTGCATTGTTCTAGTGATTAATGAATGTAGCTAACAAGTTAACCAAAAGCATCAATGTCTTTCCATTTTTTTTTAATTTTACCTAATATATACTCCTTATAATTTTCCAGATTTTAATAATACGTAAGCCATTTTGTACCACATTTAAAATTTTGAGACTATTCAGATTATACTATACCTATTAGTCACTCTTTAAATCTTTCTGTAGAAAATTGTCAAGTACTTACATTTTAAGTATCATCGCTAAATTGTTTATTGACAATAATTGCAAAGGCATACATGTAGTTAATATACAGAGCATTTCATACCCATTGACATACTAAATCTAATTACCTATTTGACTAAATTATCACTAGCAGTTAGAAATTAAAAACTGGTTTTTTTTATGCTGCTTAGCAGCAAAATTAGCTAATTTTAGAGGGAGTCTTTCATCTAAATTAAATAATTTTAGCATTCCTTAAGAGGTTAGAATTCTTTAAAAGTAAGTGCATAAATCAAGTTTCCATGGCTTTTTTATAATAGTGTAATAATACCAGCTTTATAATAATAATGATAAAAAGCAATTAAATAAACTAGTAATAACGGATGACAACTAAAATAATTAAATTTGGTTTTGAAGCAATTCATTAAACAAAAATCTAGAATGAGGTGACAACGGGTGAAATGGATCAGAAAAGGGACATTTTAACACAAATACATTAATGTAAAATTTGGAGGGTTTAATTTGAACTGATTTTAAAATAACTAATGGCAACTTGATTCCAACTCTCACTTTTAACGGACTGTAACTTTTTAGGGGATACTAAAATTATTTCTTTTACACAAAACACTAAACACTAAAATTTCATTTTTCTCAACTATTTTCGAAACACTCTGTATAACAAGACAAATTTTTAATCGTAGAATACTCCTTTATATTTTTTACTTCTGTCCTGCTTGCCTGTATATGATTTTTACTATAATCAAAAACTGTTGACATTTTCATTATAAACAATTTTTGAAATTAAGTTTGAAATCTTTCTTTCATTCTGTATATTGCAATATGCATCAATTTCCTGTTTAACTTCTAGTAATACATATTTCTGTAATAACTCGAACATGATACAAAAAATATTTATTATGATAGATACAATATTTAAAAATGGCAACATTGTTAAAAATATCAAAACAATAAGTGCTCTGACGAAATTCTAAACATTCTTTTTGTCGCCTTCTTCCTCCGGTTGACCATCACCCACCTTGATTTCCTCTGTGTGGTCCAGTAGGGCAGACTCCTCTTCCTTCTGCAGATACTTGGGCAACCAAAAACAAGCATGAACTAGTTTTAGTAAAACGTATGCAGCGAACGCTAGTGTTAAATATGAACAAGAAGAAAACACCATCTTCCATACATCAACACCTACTTTTTGTTTACGCATTTTCGCGGATTAAATGGAAAGCGTTGTATGAGCTGAAGATTCTGGCTTACCTATTGAAGTGAGTGGATCATAACTATAGAAACGGAACTTTGATGACAACAATAGAATGATAAAGTGGAAATAAAATCAATAGGCATGTGTAAACTTTACTAAGTATACGTGGATAGGTGCATATGTGATGGAAAACAAAATTTGGCGAACTACAATTAGACAAGACATTTAGGAGATGAAAATATGTTTCAGGATACATTTTGTTTAGTATATGTTTGGATAATTATGTTCTATTTATTAATAAGATCATTTGGTAAAATCTCAACATTATACTCTTTGCCTTATGAAGCATTTATGATGTATGGTCATTCCAGAAAATTTTAAGTCGATCTGATAAGTAGTTTTGTAAATATATGTGGCCAAAGTGGAATTAAACGATCACGAGCCGTGATGTCATTACCTCCTACAGCATCTCGATACTCGTCCTCCTCGACCTCGGCAAGACCCTTGAGTTACATTAAAACAGATTAGCAACTACTTTATAAAATTGATAACATTTAAATATTTTGATGATGGACTATTTAAAAAAAAATCACCAATTTGGAAATGCTGAAATGAGAGGTGTAAAAATGCAACGGTAAGTTTTAAAACGAAATCGTTAACGCCGTATTCTTGAAATAGTGTTTTCTACAAATACAAGTAATTTTAGACATTTAAGAACTGAATAATATAGAGTTTAGCAAATAACAAAAATGTTCTCTCATGCCACCTGCGAATATTCAAAGGTACCGAAGTAAAATCAATATATAACGGCAGGGCAACTTATGTTTAAATTTAAAGTGAAATTTACAAATGTCTTTTAACTAAAAGAAAACCCCAACTTCACACAATAACTACAAAAATAATTAAGAAAATGTAGTAGATATAGAAGTAGTAGTAGTTAAGTTTATAAATTTCAGTGGCTTTATTAAAATTTAGTAATTTAATTTCTTTTATTGGTCCATCTTGTAAAACCAATAATTAAGCAATTTAATAAACTCGGTATTAAGACCAATAAAGTACCTACTTAATACATACGTATGTTTTTTAGAGGTACGTCGGTATATGTGCATAAGAATTTAAACTTTAAATCATAATCGTCATAATTGTATAAAAGCATATTATAAATTATTATTATACCTTTATTATAAATCTTATTACACAACACATATTTATTTGTTTTGAATGCAAGAAATATGTCACGCTTCGTTGCTGTTCTCACAAATTTCGCGTTTTCTCACAGTCACAAGTACACTGTAGCGAGCGCACCATGCTATAAGAGGCACTGACGTCACACAGTGATTTCGCGAGTCCACGTTCTCAAATTATTTTACAAGCTTTAGAATCGTCACACAATTCTTTCAGATCGCATTAAAATTACAAAATCATTCAAAAAATGTACTCCCAATAAAAAAATGCTTAATGACTCCGTTATATTGTTGTTGATAAAGGTACATGTCATTTTTTTATTTTAATTTTACCTGACCAAAAAGTGTATAGCAACATAGAACTCTTAAATCTCAAAAATAAAAGAATAAATATGTTTTTGATAATATAATATATTAACATTAGGAGTTATGTAAATCAGGAAACTGAATATGCAAAAATATACAGGGTGTTTTATTTAAGACTGTCCAGACGAATATATTTTGAACACAATAAGACAAATTTATATGAATTTTGTAAAAGACATTGTATGGTCTCTATGCATAACTTCAATTTCATTTCATAACAGTATAGATGACGCTGCGACGCAAAATATTTTTTTTGAAAACTAGTCTATGTAAAATAGTGTTAAACTCTAAGCAAATTGACTCATGCTGATTAAATTGGCAACAAAACAAATTTTATTTCGCTTCCAGTTTCACCGGAAGTTATTCTATATTTAAGTTTTTTTATGTTGTTGTTATTTTACATTATCTGCAAATATAGCCATATGCCTCCTAGTCTCCTATTAATATTAATAAATTTACCAATATCATTTTAATATTTTTCTATTTATTTCAACCACAACAAAGGTGATTGTGACTAAAGTTGTTAGTAATAAATAAATAAGAAATGAAGAAATACTGATTTCAAGGGATGAAAAATTTATTCAGCAAACTTACAATACTTATTTAACGGAAGTGCAATAAAATTGCAGTGTTTCGTTATCATTTTAATCAGTGGGACTGGATATGAATGAAGTTTCAAGGCATCACACTCCAAAATTTATATTTATAAAGATATAGGTAATCACTTTAATCTTAAAAAAAATTCTTTCTTTAGCCTCAAATATCTCGGAAACCAATAGGTTTTCGAAATTTATTTATACCAAAAAAGTTGCTTACAATTTAACACAGAGTACCAAAGTTGAAGGTATATATCTCTTATATTTTCAACATAATCGCTTAGAGATGGAACACCCTGTATAAAGACATAATATTACTACCGACACATGTTACAAATACGAAATATATCGTCCTGACTTGTTTACTTTTTAATAAAAATTTCACCTGAATTTGTAAATTCATATTACAAATCTGGTAATAACAGGGTGGTTAATTCATTTTTTTTCATTGATTCTATTGCTGATGCAAAAGACAAAGTTTTCTAATTTTCTGTGCAATTTTGCGACGGATCATTATTTTACATAAATTATCTAACACTTACTTTATTTGTGCAATAAACCTACCTCTGTAATCAATTTTCTAGAATGTTTGTTTATTTTCTACAAATATTAAATTAGATTGGATTAAACCACGTTAGCATAAAGGTTTGAATATAAAACATATCTTAGATTTTATTAATTTGGGAAACTCTATAAATGGGAAAATTGCAAAATTAACAACAAATGTATATTTAGTATTTAGTATCGTTACCTCTTGTGTATCAGCATTGCTAAATTTCTTGCAGAACTCTGCGATATCCTTCATATCGTCGTCAAAAACGATGCTGTTTTGCCTCTGCCTCAACTCAATTTCCTCTTGCATCCTTTTCAGTCCATCTTCTATCGCGTGTAGATTGTTGTGGAAAACCCTCCTACCTTTGATGAAACTGATGAGGAACCAGACGCAAAGACCGAAACATAAACTAAGCCAGATACTGAAACCCACTTTAAATAACTCTTCGTTGTTTCCCATTACAATAAGCTGTTTCCAACGTAGAATTCCAACAATAATAAATCGTTTAAAACATCAAAGTGACGGTACAGTACAACCCCGTAAGCACACGTAAGTAATATCGATACTGTTAAAACATTTACCTTGCAATTATAAGGTAGAAAGTAGAACAAAGAGTTCTCAGCATCTAATTCATTATTTAGAGGAAAGCCAAGCCAGAATACGTATATACTCAACTTATTTTACTGAGATGAATAATTGAGGTTCGAATTTCCATTCCTTGAGTGTCTTCTTCCTTCTAAACATATTTTTTTCTAGATCTTAGACAACCACAATTTCTGAAATAATTCTTCCAAATGGAGGAAAACATTTTTAATTTGTAAAATGGTTTATCTCATTGCAACATATTAAAAGGTTTTCAATTATAATATATATACAGTGTGTTCCAATGTCGTTGTAATTATTATTAAACTAAAGGAATCAGCAGGCCCATTATACTCAAATTACAAAGGTAGTTATAACATATTTAACAAATAGGAACTGTATGTTAATTATTGACTGAACAACAATACAACTGAAACATTATTTTTAAAGTTGCAACATCATTGGGTAGTTGATTCCTTTGGTTAAACACTCTCTTTTGAATAAAAACTCTGTCTTATGGATGTCTTAAAGTTATCCTAGCGTAGTTCCAACTAATTGCTACGTAAACAGTCATCTGTGTTCATTGCCAGCAACTCACACCAATATCCTGATTGAAAAAATTATGTAACAGCCTATAAGTGATGTCGCCTCTAGATCTGCATTCGGAAAGTAATGGGATATTTACGATTTGTAGCCTCTCGTGATAGGTATGATTCCTCAAAGTAGTCACTTGTCTACTAGATTTGTGCAAAACATTTTCTAGTAGGTTAATATCCTTAATCAAACGAGGTGACCATATGATAGCAGCATACTCCATCACAGGCCTTACGTAGGATTTTAATAAAAAAAGGGAAAACAATCTAGGACTGGGATTTTGAAATGCTTTAAATAGTATGTAGGATCCTTGATTAGATTTTTTTGTGATTTTGGAAATATGAGTGGACCAGGAAAGATTTGTAGTTGTTGTCACATTTAAGTCATTCTGTTCTGCTACTGCTTTAACTCGGGATTCATTTATGGTTTTGGGGATTTTTCTTGCCCATATACAGTGTATTTATTCGAGTTTAGTGGATTTGCACCAGCCATCAATCGCTGTCAGATTACTTTGAATGATGCTGCGCTGTTCTAGAGGATTTAAATATAATTTTGTGTCATCAGCATAAAAACTATGAGGGATAGTTATGAGGTCATCCGCCGACTATAACAGGACAAAAGTGGTTCTAGAACAGAGCCTTGTGGAACCCCGGACCATACTTGATACCAAGATATATGATTTGATCCAACATGAACAGAGAATGTTCTATTGCATAAATAGTTGCACATCCATAAATTCAGTTCACTTCCAATTTCTAAATTATCAAGTTTTAAAAGAATATGTCTGAGAACTTTATTGAAAGCTTTGGAAAAATTCAAGTAAAGGTCGCCCACAGGATGCGTTAAAGAGAACTGCATTATTTGGGACACTATGAATCTTTCTAGGACCTTAAGACAAAAAGACATTAAACTTACTTGTCCGTAATTATCAGAATCTATTTTGTCCTCCTATTTTTAAATATAGCAATTGAAGTAGCATCAACCAATCGGGTGGGAGAGATGACGTGGCAGGGTATTTTGGAAACTACTTGGTTGGTTAGCAAAATTTTTGTCTATGGTCCATTTTTTAACCTCATTCAAATCAATTTACATTACTGAGTAAACACTGTAAAGAAAACCATAAGTGGACTGTTACTTTTGTACGTTACTTTTTTTACAATTATCTGAAGACTTTGTCAGACTGTTTTTTATATTTAATAAAACAGGAAACTTACAAATCATGTATATGAAATTAACTAGAGTGCTACTCTATCAATAAAGTTTTAAAAAAATGTTTAATTTTTATTTCAGTTGCCTCTCTTCCAAAGTATTAATAGAATCTGTATAAAGAGAATTTATGATGATGTACCCTACCAATAAAGTTAAAAATAATGTGTTTTTTTTTATTTAATTGCCTATCTCCTATAATATTAATTTAATTTAAAAAAATTGCACTTCATTATAAAGAGCTTCCTTTTGATGTGCTATTCAGCCAGTTACTATTTAAGATTTTGAAGAAATAATTACCCCTCCTAGAGGTGTAATGTTGTGACTATAATATTATTATCACCCTGCACACGAATGAGTTGCAGTGAACAACCCTTGTTGCATTTGTTTATAATACATTTTGAAAAATCGTTTTAAAAACTTTCTCAATACCTTTTATCCCAAAAGCGAAACTGTTTTTGTAAGTTTGTAACATTAAATACCTCACTAAAATGTATCCAAGTATTTCAGTTACATCCTGTAAGAAAAGCAAAAACAAAGCATTTTTTTATCTGCTTTAATTACTGTTTTAACTCAAAGATTTATTTTTTGATTCTTTCAGGAAACCTGTAGCGTAGTGCCCTTGGACATTTTAGATTATTGATCGAGTAACTTAATTTAGCTGAAAGCGACCTCTTTCCGACTAAGCGTCAAGTTATTCAAATACCTAGACAACAGGCTGCCTTGGAGTTGATTTAAAAATTGTCTCGAAGATCTCAAAAACATTTAGTAGCGATTAGAAATAATTTAACTACGGCTACTTTTGTTAATGATTAACAATTTTAGTTAATATAGTTTAGATAATTCTTTTTGCTGTAAATTATACCAGCATCGACAAATAACTGTTTTGTACTTTTTAAATGTGTTTATATTTTGATATATTTTATATGTTCTCATTTTTTGTTTTATGTATATGTATTGCATATTTATCTACATTTGTTTTTTGTTTCGTTTTATATTACGACTATTCCTATATGTATGTATACCTTTGAAAAATAAATTAATTTGACAGTGATGATAGTAAAATTTAGCTTTTTAAATATAATTATTTTTCAATATTAGATGAATATTAAAACTATTATACATCTATGATATTTGACAAATTGATGTGTCGACATAATAATTATGAATATAGTCGCCTAAATTTCAGTTTGAAGTGCTCGGTGGCCTCTATTGTGTCCTCAGTTAACTAATACATGCAGTCTTCTATTAATACTTGTTAGAATGTATTATCTGTTTATCACATTTCTAGGTTCTAATGTTATGTTATTATTACTCTAAGTATAATCGTCGTTAAAATAAAATTTTATTTAATTAAGATGGATGTGAAATGTAATTATCTGTATAGATATTACTTATTTCATATTTATATCTCACCGATATAAGTTCAGTGGCAGTTAGCAGAAATAGCACATGGAAACTTCAACGTTCGGTGAGGTCTGAAGCATCTCGGGCTGGCGTAATGAAATGCACTGGGTTTCCATTTGGTTATTAAACAATCTGCTTACGATTATTTACCTGTAGATGCGTCTATGACCTTACTTTTGCCACTTTTTTATCATGATTTTATTCATTATTTTAATTTACCAGTTTGCTAAAACTCGCAAAAGACCAAAGATATTTTTACTTGAATGGATAGAACTAAATAATATTTTTAAAAAAACTCATTAATTAATTTCCTATACAGCGTGATTCATTCTATAGCAGACATATTGATTTTTTGCTTAATAAGCAGTTAACTGTTATACTTACTAAGGTACAGGGTATTCAAGTTAATTCAATAATGTTGTTGTATTTCACTTATTTTTTCACAAATATATAAACATAATAATCAGTACAATTAGGTTTTTTCACGTGAGAAAATCTTATATACTCGCGACAAGAATTCAGACGACTTACGTCATACGAACAAATGAATAATTCATTGTATTTTCATCAAAATATTTAAGAAACTGCAACTGATAATAATAAAACTATATATTACACTATAAGTTTGCATTATATATTGCACTAAATTGCTAAAAATTATTGTTTTTAATGCGACCAAATATCGAAAATTACGTTGACAATAAAAACAAATGTGTAACGTCAGCCGTGACGTAAGACGTCTGAATTCTTGACGCGAGTATATGTAATAATTTTTGGTGTATCGCATACATAGCTGCTAAGTAAGTAAATCTTGGTTTAACAGGTTTCATTTATTGATTATTTTTAAACAAAAAAAAAGGATAGTTGTTTTTCTTCATAAAATTCATACTTATTAATACAGGGTGTTCTACGAACTCTATGTCAACTTATTTGTCATTAACCCAGCTGTCATCTGTCAAACTTGTGTAACACTCGGTATATTTACATTTTAGAATGACCTGCGCACCTATATCTTTTTAAATTTTTTACAGTGGTCTTTTCTTTTTGAAATGTCAATGTCTCGAAAAGGGTGCATTTTATGAACACAACACAAGAACCCCATTTTTGTTTAAAAATAATGCTTAAATAAAAATTTGCAATCATTTATTATAAGAGATTATAAATGAACAACGTATAAAAATTTATGATATATTCTGTTAAACCCCCTTCTAGACAATACACCAAAAATAAAGACTTACTCGATTTTTTCTTGTCGAAAAACCTTATTGAACCGTTATATTTATATAAGTATTAATATCTGACTCATATTTTCCTTTACAGAATCTGCAGGTAAAATATTACCTATTTCTTTTTCACCTTGTATATTACAAATTTGATCGAATGTAGAATATAAGTACATCATTGATTAGTCTAAATTAATTAATAAGTAAATTTAATAGTATGAATTTTATCTTCAAAAAATTGTCAAAAAATATATTGCATATATAATGAAATACTTTGCACGAGGAAGCAAAAAGCGAGGTCAAAGTTGCATCTGCAGGTAATCGTAAATCATAATAGCTTGGTTTATCATTTGAAATCAGAGTTGTGAATGCTCACGATCAGTTATCCTTAGATGCTACGTACCCCACCGACAGCAAACTCTGTGGTATACATATTTGTACGAAATGCACGTGATTGTGTATCAGCGACATATAAGTTGTAATAAGTGTGTACTATCTTTATTCTATTTCATATTAAAACAAATTTACTTATAAATTTGCCTCATAATATAACAAATGAAATTATTATTAAACTATAACGATATGTTTCGTTATATTTTACAATAATTAGGTTTAATCTTTCAGAAACCGCAAATTCACTGTAGGAGTCTGTGTTCACTATTTATAAAAGGTAGCAAAAGATGTCGCGTACAATGCTATTCAAAGTATGTATATTTGACCTCAAATTACAAAAAAAAAAATAGGTAAATCAAATATGAATGTTCCGTTTATCCTTACTACTTGGAAAATGTGTTTGTAGTTTATATAAAAAAATACAAACCCTTTTATTCCCAATAGCAGTGACGTGGTGGGGGGTAGTTTGAGCAATTATTAGAAAATACATCAATATTTTAAATTTCTTAAACATTCTAATACCTTGTAAATACTTAAACGATAATACAAAAAATATATAAAAATCGAAAACATATACATGCGAAAAAAAATGAATGTAAAGTTATTTCTTCATATAAAGTGGCAGATGCACAATTACAAATGTTAATATAAAAAAGTATATTGCTATGGATCCAGTATAATTTGACAATTGTTGGCTGTGGTACTAAATAATTACAACTACATTCTCCATATTCCAAATGTATGTCGATAATATCATTGAAAATTTATTGGTTGTACGACAATATAAAACAAAATTACAAGTAAAATTTATATTCTGCATATACAAGGCAACTGATTTATGTTAGAGAAGTGTCTTTTTATAGCCATGATGTGAAGTTCGTTATAAATTTGAATTTAAAATTAGTTTCAACTTAGAGGCTATGCAACTAACAGTACTCCTATATTATTTATATAGTTATATGTACTACAATAACACTGTTCATGTTTTACACATTCCTCTTTAAATAAAGCTTTGTTGTAGGTATTAAAACAACGCAATAACATTTTTGTCAATAATTGATATTAACTTCTAACTCTTTTGTTTCCCCTCTCTTTGGCTTTTGTATTCATTATACAATTTTATTACTTTTATCTAGTTTTTTTAGTTTTTATTTGACCCTTCCCTCTCTAAGAATTTTTCTGTCACAGAACTAGAAAATTGCTCGACCGGATTTAGACATTATTTAGTCTTAGTCAAAGTAGTTAAATTATTTAAAGAGACTTTCTATCGAGTCTCAAAATTTTAAGTTATTTGCATTGTTTTAATATCAGCATTTTATACAAAACATATTTATGCAAGTAATTATTTCGATATTTACAGAAAATTATCAACAAAAAGTATAGTGTTGTTCCTGGAATAAATATTGTTGTTCATTTATATTTAATAAATATTTATCAATGTGTTAAAGGTTAATAATGTCAAACATTTAAATAATTATTTACAGCCATATATCTTTTAAGGTTATTTATTTTAGTACTTTTTGAGTAACTTTATTTTTTGGGGTATTTCTCGAGTTCTCGAAAAATATAAATCAAAGAAACAAACCTAAACCGGATACGAGATACACCTGAGCTAAATTTTTTACGCTATTCTCAGTAAATTCAGAATTAGTAAAATTATATCATAATACATAAAAAAAGTTATATAAACAGATATTGTCAATACAATTTCTCGAAAAATGTAAATCAAAGAAGCAAACCTAAACCGGACACGAAATACACCTAAACTCAACTTTTTCCGTTATTCTCGGTAAATTCGTAATTAGTAAAATCATATCCAAATACATAAAACAAAGTTATATAAACAGAATTTATCAATTAAAATTTGCATCGTTCTGTTATGTTTTTTAAGATATTGCAATAGAAGATCGCAATATAAACGATTCGAATAATTTGCAGATATCAATGAAAATCAAAATCTAAAAGTTTAGTCATTTTTTTAAATCACAGAAATTGACAAATATATTTCGATTTCTCTCTGTGTTATTATTTATTAATTTATGCAACTTTTCTTCGTTTTAATCATTTCTCTATCTTAACAGTTTCTAAAGTGGTAATGTTATCTCACTGAACTTTGAACACCCTGTATAATAACAAAAGTTATTGACCTATCCCATACAGTGAGGACGTAAGGGTTGGAATAAATTCCTTAAAATTTGTACAAAGTGAATAGTTCTCGAACACGTCAAACATTTTTTATGACGTCATATTTATCACAGATATGACTTCAACCCTTCTTTTTTAAATAGTAACTACAATTTTTGAAAAAGCACGTTATTCTGCATACAGAATGATGAAAACATTTTTTTATTATTCATTTTAACATTAAAAGTGTAACTACAATGTCAAAAATTTCAAACAAATTAAATAATAATCAAATTAAACGTTCAAACTGCCTATCACAACAATGAGTAGAGATAAATTCAAATTATTTTATTTACTTGGGCAATAGGCTATGTATTTGGGATAGTACACGAGTGACTTTAGCTGATTGTTATAGGTTTTCCAGGTGTAATTTAATGCTGGTCGCGGCATTAGCCCGCAGAGTAGTTGTTTCCTGGAATTGCGTTATTGCCGAATCGCGACAGAGGTCGCTGGCTTTCCATGGTTTCTACTGCGATGTCGGTTCGTGTTTGTGGCACGGTAGCTAGATGTAGCATTACTACACCGCGTTATTTTATCTTTCCCCATATTTAAAATAATGAAATAATGTTTGAATACTTTAATATGTGAGCCATATTAGCCTATTGTAAGGCATCTATCTTATTTAATATCATTATCCTAATTATATGGTATAATTGCCGTACTTACTGAATGTAAATTTTAAAAAATTTCTAAACTAAAGAGAAGCCAATTAAATGATAACTTATACTTTTCATTAAATAAGCCCTATATGAAATTTACCTAAAATCAGATTAGATAATAATAAAAGTTCAGTTATACCCGATTTTCAAAATAGTAGAACACAACATATAGATGATCACGAGAGGTGAGGGTTACAGGGGACAAGGTTCCATAGGCGTGCTATTTGTGAGGGGTTCAAAGAACACAAAATTATTAAAAATTTGATTTTGAGTGAACCTAGCACTTAACAGTTTACTTTAAAAAGTTTATAAACTCACCTGTATCATTCTCTCCAAAATTAATGTAGAATATCGTCTGTTTAGATCACGGTAGTCCATCACATCCCACTTACACTTACCTGAAGTGCACTCCGTAGATATACATACGCACGATACACTGTTGGTTACTTGCACTGTGACTGGAACGTCACACATTAACGGTTATTATACACTACACTACACTTATTATACACCGTACTATACACTAAACTATATACATATACATTAGTGATCACTATCCCTGTAATCACATTTCGATCTTCTAATATTTGTCTTAAATAGTTTCATCGTTATTACGTTTTTTTCTATAACAACCCTAAATTTTTTCTACTGTGAAAACCTCATTTTTAAAATACTATCCAAGAAAGATCGGAAAGATCTATTCGAACTTTACCCATGCGCATATGGAATAGGTGAATGCGTCACGTCGTCATTACCAATAGAAATCGAGCATTGCTGACATGCGCATGCCTAATTGTTGCGGCAGAAGCTGTGTAATCGGGTATGCGCTACAAGATATGGGAAACATAATTTTATGATATCTTTTACGAAAAATTTATGGACAGCATATATTTCTCTTTGTGATGATTACTGAAAACGGGTTTATAAAATGAATCACCCTTTACTATTTTAAACCCGACTATCCATTAAGTTGAATTAAAACATTATTCAATATCTTTTAAATTAAGTAATATCAATATTTTAATTAAATAATTAATTACACAGCCCCACAAAAAAAAGTGTTCGGACTTGTGGGTCAGACATATGTATTCCCATGTATTTTTCAACGCTGAATCCGATCCCGAGTTCAGAAATGGTCTGAAATGAAAAATGAAAAATGGACTCTATAGGGTATCAAAGATGGATTCCGGGATGAGGCGAGGTCGAAGGTGCATTCTAAAGCCAAAACCGGATTTGTAGTCGAAAAGTTTATGACCAACTGACTTTAGAATGCACCTTCGACCTCGCCTCATCCCGAAATCCATCTTTCAGGTACTATAGAGGCCATTTTTGGCCCCTGGGGCCAATTCCATACGTGGAGAGCCATATCTGAGATCAAGATTGGATTCAGGGTCGAAAAATACATGGGAATACATATGTCCGACCCACAAGTCCACAACACTTATTTTTTTGTTGTGGGGCTTTTTTTGTGTTATTAATACAAAAATTATATAGACATCACGGGATATATGAAAGAAATCTGTAACTATTGCGACTATTGCAAATAAATATTGAATATATGGTTAACTGTGGTTATTTTAAGTGGTAGATTAACAATAATTTCCATGCATTTCCTATGATTTCTACATATTTTAAGGAAAACGAAATTTTGAAAACTCTATAATATAAAAATCTATAGAATCGGACGTCTCAATTTTTTTTTAAATCTTTGGTTCCCACTGTATGTATCTCAAACTATTAGTATAGTGAATCTTGAATTTCTTCTATTTTCCTCGACAGTGGTTGAATTTTTAATATATTTGAATTTTTAAAATCGATGTATATCTAAAAGTAATATTACGTCTAGATTCTGATTTTGTAGAACCCACATTGACAAAAATTATTAGCGATATTACACGGTGGATCATTAGTCCTAGGTCAATAGTGTGAAATAACACAACTGAATGTAATGTTACAACTGTAATGGAAAATTCCTACTGATAAATGCGCATTTTTCATAATAAAACCACAGCATAGATAGACCAGCAATTTCACTCCGTTGTCGGCACTTTGAGTTGCCTTCAGTTTTCTGCTGTGACCTGGAAATGTGAGTGCGATAGCGCATCCGATGGAATTTACAGGACCGGAATAAGAAAATTTTCCACATGAAAGTTTATGTTATATCTATCCACATTATGTAATAATTAATTACAGTTATGAATAGGTAATTCAACTTGTATTGTCTGAAGCTATTTATTTGTGGCATAATTTTAGGTTTTCTTTAGTTTTATTCAACATGTATTACATACTATCATTTACTGCTATCATATACAGTGTGAAAATTTAATTATCTTCTTTAGACTCTTAAAAAAAAGAGTTTAAAATATATATTACACCACAAAACATTTTTATTTATTTACTTTTTTTGTTATTAGTATTACAGTTTTTTATGGGAATTTTTTAATTTAAAATTAATTTGACCTTTGAAATTTAGTGAAAAAATAATTTATTATGATTTTTTTTGTCTTAAATGATCTACGTAAGCCAGAAGACAAGTATTTTTCCGAACAGAAAATTATGTTTACTTAAATTTGAAAAATGTTAAATTGAAGATAAGAGTGCAGTAAAATGTAAATTTGGAAAAAAAATAGTACCTAAATATTTATATTTTTTATTATTTTGTATTGATACTTATTCTCATTATAGTGACTACAAGAACTTTGATCTACATAATTTGAAGATGATCCGTCTTGTGCAGGAAACGTTGAAACGGCCTCTTTGCGTAATCTATTGCGCGAATCGTTAGAAAACATATTATTTTCAAAATGTATTTGATATAGTTTGTATGAACTATTACTAATCCTGAGCAGCTTTTCTAATAAATCTTCTCTATTAGAAGCTACTGCACAGACTTTGCTCTAAAATAAAAATTTGTATTTGTCAAAAATATAAATATGTATATTTTAAACTTCACTTTCATGAGAAGTATTTATATTCCAATGTTATACTTAAGAAATAAGTTAATAGTAGTAAAATATCATTTATGGTTATTACAGTATATTATAGATTACATACCTACTTATTTATGTCTTTAAGAAATTTAAAGAAACTTAAATTACTATTAGATAATAATAATAATAATAAAATGTCTTTATTTCATCCAAAAGAACAGTATACAAAAAATAGGTTAAAGAGGGATGGCGGAGTTCAACGCATGCTGCTCTTCCACCCAACCATCTCAGCACACACAAAGATAACACAGATTAATTGAACATAAAAATGTAATCCGCACAAAAAGGGCAAGAACAAATTAACTTTAACTACAAAAGATTTCGTTTGGAATAGAGTAAGCTTTTGAATTGTTCTCTGAAAGAATAAATAGATGAAGAATTTTTAATTTTTAAAGGTAGCTTGTTATATAATGTAATTGCATTATACGTAAAACTTCTTTCAAACATGGCAGAGCTGTGTGAAGGCACCGTGTACAAGTTCCTATGACGTGTAGGAAGGTTATGGAAACTGTATCCTTTCAATAAATTATATATATTTATTATATAAATATTTAGGGGACTTAAATTTATCCACTTTATAAATAAGGCAAGCCAAATGTAACTGAAAGCGCTCATCAAGATTAAGCCATTTGGAATGTACAAGTGATGGAGTAATATGATCATACTTTTTTTACCCTATAACTAAATCTCAGGCAAGCATTTTGAATTTTTTGTAAGCTCTCTTTATCTTTGTTTAGAATCGCAGGCCAATAAACTGTGTCACAATAAGATAAGTAACTAAGAATTAAGGAGTCACATAATTTTAATGTTACTTGTTGACTAAAAATTTGCTTAAAATAAATAAAATCTTTAACTTAGCAAAAGACTTTTTAATAATGCTTCTTACATGATCAGAAAACCTAAGATTATTATCAAAATAAAGTCCTAAGTTTTTACAACAGCTTGTAGAAACGATAACTTTATTATTAACTCTTATTGTAAAGTCCAGATTATTTATAATTTTACTATTATTCTTGCCAAATAAGAGGAGCTCAGTTTTGGTTCATTCAAAATTAAACCATGCTTAAGAGATACAGAAGCAATACTGGCCAAGTCCACATTAATATTGTGAACAGCTAAATTGATAGAATTATTATGAAAACGAAAAATTAATTGACAGTCGTCAGCATATTGATGCAAGGTAGAATAGCTTAAACAGTTAGATAAATCAGCAGTATAAATTGTAAATAGTAACGGGCCCAAAACACTTCCTTGTGGAACGTCTCTATAAACATTACTTAAGTAAGAAAAATTATTATCAATAACAACTTTTTGACTTCTGTTTGATAAATAACTCAAAAAAAAATTAACAGTATTAGGACAGAGGCCAAAATATTTTAGATTCAGGCATAAAGTAGAGTGATCAATGGTGTCAAATGCCTTACTATAATCCAACAGCAATAGACAAGCATTATCACCAGAATCACAAATTATGTAAAGTACATCAGTTACGTGCAACAGAGCAGTAGATGGCAAAATGTATTGTATTATTTTTTTCTAATACCTTAGAAATGGTTGGCAAAATACTTATAGGACGAAAATGAGGGATTTCTGTTGGATTAGAATTTTTAGGAACAGGGAAAACATGAGTAACTTTCCAAACACTTGGACAAGAACCTGACGTAAGGCATTTATTAACAATATTTGTAATATGTTTAAGTAAATGTGGCGTTAATAACATTAACATTTTCAAGTCTATATTATCATTACCTTTATCATTCGATTTAATAATGCTTAAAATATACTGAACTTTGTCAGGAGTCACAACAGTAAAGGTAAAACCCTCAGTAGCATTAAGACATTTTTTATGTAAATAACAATTATTTAAAAAATGCATGTCAACATTAGCTTGAGGTAATTGATTAACAAAATAATTATTAAATTCATCAGGTGATGCTATATTTTTACTCTCATTATGATGTGTTTAAACATTTAACTGCTGCGCAGCGACTCGTTCCTCGATTCAGACTCAAAATATTGCTTAAATACGGCTCTGTATAACTGATGTTCGCACTTCCAAAGTTGAGTGTAAACTGAGATCTCTGCAGTCTGAAATGGATGCGCGACTTATTATTTCGGTCCGAGTGATTCTACTGGTCTAAAGTAATTTTAAATGGAATATATAAATGTACGGTATTCGCATGGAAATTCCTGTGAACAACGCATAAATTTACAATCATTTTTATCACTGTATTTTTCATAATATTCTATGTTGGCCAATGAACTTAAGAATTGTAGATCTGTGTCATCATCAGTTATTATTTGCTGTTATTTTTAAAGCAATTGTTTGTTTAACTTTCCAAGCAAAAATTTAAAAATCCACACCATTTAATCAGTAATTAGATAAAACTGAATTTTATGCAAAGTGGGTTTTTTGAAAGTAAGATATGGAACTATCACCAGCGTTTTTATAGATAAAAATAATATAGGTCGGGTCAAAAAGATTGCATTAATATTAACTAGAACTCATAGCTTCAAAGTGAAATAATTCTAAATTTTCGTTTATTAACACATTGACGGAGGAATAAATCTTTGTTTTTTTACTACAATCATTCACGCTAATATAACAGACATAATTTAACTTATTTCTGAATAATCGCATTTAAATTATTCATATAAGCAGTGACTGATTATGAGATCATTGTCATATTTTGTGGTTATAAGTATGTGGAAATTGCGGTAAAATGAAAAAATTGCAAGAGGTTATAGGATTATCAATTAGTAAATAGTAAACAACTATAAATCATAACAAAAAATAAACTCTTAAGCCAGGAGGATCAGTTCAGGGTTGTTTTTGTGAAATTAACTTTGAGTCAAAATTCTTCAGACTGAAAAGAGCAGATAAATAATACAAATTAAACATTCCATAATTTTTTGTTTACGTTTGAAAAAATTTTATTTTTGTTTCTAAAATTTAAACTAGTGGTGTGTAGTGTTGGTTAAGATAAGATATCAATTAGTTTTGTCTTGTACTGCAAAATAAGAAAGAGTTTCTTTACATTCTTGTTATTGCTCGATTTTGCTTTATCATGGCTTGTCTTGCGAAAATCTCGAAAATTTTTTATCTCACAATTTTGTAAGACTCTTGCTTATATGTAACAATCGATATGGTCGATTGGTAGACGTTATAAAGTATAGAAACGGCAAGTTTTCTTAATAAGTCATAAATAAAGCCCCCACATGGTTTACAGATGGCGTTATTATTATGAGGGACGAACTTAAAAGTTAATGTTTGTAAAAATCGAGCAAATATATACCTACAAAAAGTTAAAATCAACTTCTTACCTTCTTTCCACTGGTAATTTATGATATTTAACATTATTCATATTAAGTTTATTAGTTTTCAAAACGCTACATTTCACTTGTTACAGCAACTGCTGTAAATGTGCAGGTGTTAGGCTGTGGCGTTTATTGCTAATAATTCATTTCGGTTTCGAAATCGTTTGTTCAATGTCCACAGTCACTGGGGCATATTTAAAGCATATACAATTTTTCATGGATGACACTTGTAGAGCGGGTTCAAAAAAATCTACCTTTTTGCTAATAAAAAGATCTATACCTATTAAGAAAACCCAGATTGTTCTGCAAAACGGTATAATGTTTTTTCTCCACACGTTCAGCACTAGGTCCATATAACTGAGAAATAAACTGACGCAAATAAAAAACATTATTTACTGCGTTATTTATTGAGTATCCTGATGTAGTCACAGTTGTTTCAAAACGGCGAATAACTAAAGGGTCGGTGAATAATTAAAATGTATGTATGTTAAATCTTCACGAATTCTAGGATCGTTAAATATCTCTTAAGCATATAAAATAGAAGTAGCATCACTTGAGTGTAGTCGCTGTAGAATATTTTTTATGCCGTCAAAATGAACGTAGTAATATGATGTTGCTACGGTACGGTTCCAATGCAACTGTTTTGTTTCAAGACCTGCTGTAATTCTAAATAAAAACAACACTTCTGCCTCGATTCTCGAATGTAGTGAAATAAATTCGAGGGGGAATTCACTCCACTTAAAAGAATTCTGAATATATTATTATCTATGTGTATATTTACAATTCTTAAAGCTTTATATTCCTTTAGCAAAAACCATGTTAAAAAATTTCGTAATTTTTTATAGGCAATAGCTACATTAAGAATGGTCGAGTATGCAGATTTAATTCTCATGAGAATTTACGTCACTTTCTGAGGGAATGGGTTCCACTAAACTCGAGAATCGAGCCCCTATAAATAATAGGCCAGGAGGGTTACAAATTGGCATGGCTCTAACTTGACTTAACTTAGATAACTATTGAAATCGCTCGGGAATGGTATACCTATTGGAAATATCGAGGTGCGCCAGCTTGAAAAAGTGTGCTATTTGCAGAAACAACGAAAAAGTGAAAAAAATGCGAAAATCGTGTTCTTTCCCGGAAACAATCGCATATAACTCGGTAAGTATGCATATTAGAGAAAAAATGTATACTTATAAATTTGTTCGTTATAAAATTGAAAAATGGTTAAGATAGCAATTGTATATGATAGTTTAAGAGTCCAAGAAGGTGTAAAAGCGTGGGCGCAAAAAATATTCATAACTTTGAGCCTGGCACAAAATTAAAAAAGGTATTTTTTTCCAGGTAGATTACTTAACAATTGCATTATGTAAAAACTGTCAGTCCGATCTTAATCGGTCTTGCGTCTCTCGTTTTTTTATTGCAGTCAGGTACTTTTCTCTAAATGTATGGCGTGATTGGGTTATTTTTTCATTGTTAAATAAATAATTTAAAATTACCTTGTTTTGTACCTACTTTGCACTTTCAAGCATTTTGCAGCGAACATTTCTAATCTACGGATATTGGACCAACTCTACCTTGTAGAAAATAACGAACAAATTTATAAGTATACATTTTTCTCTAAAATGCATACTTACCGAGTTATATGCGATTGTTTCCGGGAAAAAACGCGATTTTCGCTTTTTTTCACTTTTTCGTTGTTTATGCAAATAGCACACCTTTTCAAGCTGGCGCACCTCGATATTTTCAATAGGTATACCATTCTCGAGCGATTCTAATAGTTATCTAAGTTACGTCACGTTAGAGCCATATTTGAAAAATTTCGTCGTAATTCTCCTGGCCTATAAAGTATATTTAAATATTAAGGTCGTCGCCAAGTCCGGACCTGAAATCTACAAACGAAGTGCGAGCTTTAGTTATAAATAATGGACGAAATAGCGGAGCTCTTTCAGTCAAGTGGCAGTTCAGCAGAACTAAATCTACTCAATAAACTTTGATTATAGAAATAATTTTATACACTGGACGTCCTTTAAATAAAGTATATACCCATCAAACGCAAGAATTGCGGTATATAAATGGGCCATTGAAGTCATTGACGGTTCTCTTATGGTACAGGCCAGACATGTTAAGACCTATAATAGATTATGTACCGTGGTCTCATAACTTTTTATTGTTAGAACTGCCATGTAATTACATGAAATGGTCAAACACTGTTCAACCATAAATGAATCTGTTTCAGTTTATCCATTAATGGTCTTCTCATGGGGATATGTAGACAAAATATTAAATTACTTTCTATAAATTTGGTTTAATGAACCATTGATGGTAATTTTATGAAACAGCCAAGACCTTCAATTAGGCTTCGTCCCTTCAAATCATTGCCAATTGCTTTTCTGATGTCATTTCAGTTTTCAAATAATAAAATTTTATCTGATGTGATTGTGCTTAATGAATATATTTTTTTTAAGTTAACCCACCATTACCGATATACCAGGTGTCAAAAATTTGGAAGTTTTTATTATATTTGTTATTTACTTGGAAACCCTTCGTGATAAAACAACAATAGTTCTAGGTTGTAATGAGATATCTTTAGTCTAATTATTCAGTATCTTCAAATATTTCCATTACCAGTGGCGTAGAAATATTGTGGCACTGTTCTTTTGTTTAAGATAAACGCCGCTGCCTTAATTATAAGAAAACGTAAGATATTTTAAATTTTGATTATTTAGAACAAATAATTTCGTAGTTTGTGCGTGGTGAGGCCCATCATACTTCAGCAATATAGGGTATCCCGAAATTTATGCAACATAGATCAAGAGTAGATCCCTGACGACAAAGCAATGCGATGTTGCCAAACTTACTTTAGTCAAAAGTTGATGGTTAAAAAGATACAGGATGTCAAAGTAAAACTAAATATAGTTCGATTGTAGTACATTGTATTACTACAATAGTTCTGAAATTTCCTAATTATATATTCCTTAATATATAATGGAAAGTTAAATATTCCAGTAAATATTATGTGAAGAGAGCATAATAGCTGTAATATTATTAACAAGAATCGAAATTAATATATGACAGGACTAGGAGTACTTATATGGGATCATTTTCCCCACAGTGCTTAGCACAAGGAAACAAGGGCAAGTCAACGATAAGTTTAGTGATATATACTTTAATTATGTTACTGGCAGTGACCACTTACCTATCTTACAGCATATCAATCTGGAAAACCATTGCAGATCAAATATCTATCACCTCTTTGGTACACTGTCTTTGTACCTCCTGCATATAATTACTTTAGAATGAATAATAATATATTATTCACCCGAGTCAATTTAGTCATTATATGCAAGTAGAATATTATACTTTGTTCACGACTGTTAACAATATTTTACCAAACATTTTACTGAGAACATTACACTCACACATATTTTAACACTCATGACGTGAACATGACATAACATTCAAATCTGTCAAAATACCTTACTCTCAAGTTTAACATTTGTCGTTCACTTGATAAATTTAAGAAAGCAAATAAATAATACCTTAGTCAGTAAACTGCTACCATCATTCGGAAAAATGTTAGTATAGTCGTAACTGGTATAGTGGGTAGCGTTTGACTTTATCACAGGAGGTCCAGATTCAATTGCTGACACTGGAGAATTTTTATTTTGTTAGTTCATTCCCGATTCTATGAAATCAGTGAATAATGATTTCATTATGCATTAGTATATAATGGATATTATTATTACTGAGGAATCACATGTATAATGAACATGTTATAGGATAGTCGTGGACAATAGTATATTATTTAACGAACGGTAATGCAGGTCATAACTCACGCAGATGAAATTCATCAAGTGAGTTATGACCATTACCGCAAGTTGAATGCTACACTTTATCCACGACTATAACAATAAATACTAAGATACAAGTATCAAGAAAGTTAATTGATTTGAAAACGTCAAAATTATTTTGTTAAAATATTAAATGAGATTAGTCCCCTCAATGATAATAATTGACAATTCCGCCTACTGACAGGCGTTGGCAATGTAATAATTTTAAAATCTTTCCATTTTACACCAATGGAACGTATTTATCGGCATAAAAATTTCCAAGAATGTACTGCATACACTATTTACATACCGAATTATCATTGTAGCGTGAGTTATAATAACTCACTATAAAAACGCACGCTATTTGTATATTGATACTCTTAATTGCTCAAAAGCAGTTGAATAATTAATATATAAATTAATAGGAGTAGATAAAATTATTTTGTTTTATCTAAAACTTAACAACAATATTCAAGTTTGACACTCCATTGAAACTTACCGTTTTCTGAAAACTTTTAACTTTTTTATTGATATGAATTTTCTCTTTCTACTTGACTCCACTTTCCAAATATATCTTTCAGATCATATTCGAGTTAAGGAAACTTTTAAAAATTTTTGACAACTTGTATTTAGGTCTTTATCTAAAATCAACAAAAAAATCTGGATAAATATAACCAGATAAAATACACATAAACATACATAATAAGCTAAAATATGTAAGTTTACAAAAGTATGAAGTTCTATTTTTTTTTATTCATTGGTAGTATTTTAAAAATAATAATACTGAGACAAGTGAGCAAGTGTAAACTGTAAAATATTGCGAGTAAACTTACATAATCAAATAGAGAACACTGCCAAAATACACATATGAAGAGTTCTTTTGTGACTATTATTTTAATTCCTGATGTATGATGTTATTATATCCTTTCAAAAAGCAAATGTGCCATCGACCTTGTTAGCAAAATCTAAATTCAGAGAGAAACTTTTTGATAAATGATGAAAGTCTAAACTGGTTTTCTTGGAAGCTAGAACTGCTGCAAAGGAAATCAAGTCTGAAAAAAAAGGATGCATAAGCAATATGATGTGACTGTTATCTATTATAGAAACTATTATAAAGACGTTTCCACTCATTTTTAATGATCATTAAAAACGGTTGCAAGATTTCTGTGAATATATTCTATCGGTTTTATTTCTACCTTACTCAGATGAACTTCAGAAATTGTCGATTTAATTTTAGAAAAAAAATCTTAGTAAATAAATCGTATTCAGAAAGCATGTAATAAAGTAACTAATGACATGCTAATTCGGACAAGACGCTCCTTAAGCCACTGATGTTATCATTCTATATAAGAAAATAGACATGAGTATTTTAATTAAATTGTGGTTTTCAAGCTACTGATTTTGTTAGTAAAAAATCCACAAAAGCTAGTAACAGGAATATTTGAATAGATATTGTGGGTAGTATAAATAAATTATTGATTATAATTTTCAAAACTTTATTAGAAAAAAATTAAAATATCTGAAAAAGGAAACAAAAACAACGATTATTCAAATTTTAATTTACTTATCTAATAAAAAGAATGAAATAAAGAGAGAGCTTATTAGAGAATGTAACTATTTTTAGAAAAGTTTAATATTTTTATTTATAATTTAATATTTATCGTCATCTCACCTATGACATACTGATGAGGGCTAACAAGCCCAAAACTGGTCTGCCGATCAGGGTTCTTGGTTGCTCACACATATACTGCAGGTGTAATTCAATGCCTAATTATTTTCATAAAAAAGAATATGTCGGTGAAGTTTGGCCAAATGTATCGTTAACACTCTGAATATAGATGGAGAACGTTACACAGACTGCAAACAGCTGGCTGGTGCTTTTAGCGAATACTTTGCGAATATTACTGAAACTAAATTACGTAATCACTTTGGCAATTTTAAACCAATCAGTTGTACAACCTCAACTATACTAATCGATACATTTTATTTCTATCCTGTTGATAGTAATGAAGTATTTGCAATCATTTGTGGGTTAAAAAATAAAATTAACACTGGCATAGATAATTTGTCAGTGAAATTACTTAAGAAAATATCGTACCATATAGTCGACCATATTGCATATTTAATTAACTTGTCTGTTACCAGAGGTCAATTTCCAGAATTATTGAAAATAGCAACTGTTATTCCCATTCACAAAAAAAAACGATCCGGAGGACATTGCCAACTACGGACCTATATCATTGTTGAGTGTTTTCTCTAAGGTATTTGAACGTACAGTATTAAACAGGATTACGGTTTTTTTTGGAAAAATACAAAATAATGACCAACTGTCAACATGACTTTCGCACAGGTAAATCTACTCAGTCAGCGGTGTGCAGTCTAACAGAAACTATTTATAAATTTTTAGATGATGGTAAACAGGTAGCAGGTCTCTTTTTTGATTTAGCTTGCGCCTTTGATTGCTTAAATATTTCACTTATCAAAATCAAATTATTTATCATTGGTTTCAGAGGGATATTCTTGGATTGGATAATTCAGTTTTTATCTAATTGATCAATGCATGTTAAAATTAATAATGTCACATCTGAGTGCAAAAGTATTAACCTGGGGGTACCACAGGGATCGGTTCTGGGCCCATTGATTTTTCTTTTATTTATTAATGGCCTGCCTGCTTACATGGATTCAGTTGCTTTAACTCTATTCGCTCACGACACATCTGTTGTGGTTTCGGCTTCAACACATGAGGAACTTGTTACAATTTGCGAGAACTGCATGGCGTGTTTTGCCAATTGGTGTAAATCCAATAGTCTTATTTTAAATATTGATAAGACAAAAATTATTTATTTTCATTACAAATCAATAGACACCAAATTGTATCTGGATTTTAATGACACTGTTTTGGAATCATCTGAGAGTATCAACTCTCTAGGAGTTCATCTTGATTATCAATTGAAATGGGTGAATCATATAAACGCTTTGTGCGCAACTTTAAATAAATCTTATCACGCTATATCCAGGTTAAAAAAACTATGCCTTTGTGTGCTTTATTAAATGTTTGCTATAGTATAGTATACAGTCATCTTTCTTACAACGTCGTTTTATGGGGCATGCTGCCTGCAGCTACAGAATTTTTATAGCACAGAAACGCATAATTCGAAACATATTCAACATCAGTCCTGGTGAGACATGTCGAAATACATTTATCTCAAATGATATTTTAGAAAGAAAATATTCATAACTTGGTAAAGAACTCAAATTATCACAATTATTCCACCCGCAAACGTGACTTATTATGTATCCCTGTGTACTATCAGGGAACTCAATTTTACAATAAGCTTCCAAATAATTTTAAAGCCATGACCAGCGCCCAATTTAAGACATCTGTAAGAAAGATGTTGCTGACTAAATGCTATTATAGCATTCACGATTTTATGAATGATATTTTATAATTACATGTTATAGTTTTCTTTTTATATTTGTCTGTTTTTATTTTCCGTAATTATTGTGTGACCTGTCCTATACATACATATGTCTATGCATATGGATTAATAAATATTATTTTTTATTATTATTATTACTATAGCATTTAGGAAATATGTTACATAAAACGCCTTATTCTCCCGAAATGTCCAAAATAGAAAAAGTAAACTGGATTTGATAACAGGCAATATTTTGGAGGAACACACTTTTGATACCTAGGTATAGGTGGTCAAAAAATATAATTATCTGATATACGTTTACCAAGCTATAAACAGACATCGCCTTGAACTAGAGGAAGGTTCAAGAAATCATAAATATCCACGGGGAGTTACCATGTCGGCAATGTTATTGTTGTTTAAGCTACACATGATCCTTCATGTTGACACAGCAATCATTATAAAAGCGAAGACCGACCAAAAACCGGTGTTAGTGCAAGATTTGCCTTCAATGCCAACTGTGCAGTGAAATGAAGCTCTTGGCGTTGATCTTTGTCGTCGCCGTAACTGCCCAGGCAGTTACTGGCCGTGTCTGGAGGTATAGACGAAGTGCAAGAAACGAATGTAAGTACACATATCCAGGCCGTACACTTTCTAAATGCCTCTGTACTCGTATATTTAACAGAAGATATTTATTTTTAATCTGAATGATGTTCAAACTTTTCTAAAAACTGTTTTGGGCTAGTTTTCTGATTCAGCTATTCACATTCTCAGTTCAATAAAATGTAAACAAGACAAGCTATTTCTCGTACATGATAGAAACATTTTAAAATGATCTAATATGGTACACCTGTGTAATAAAGTGCTTTATTGTTATTTTATTCATGTTAATTACATGTTTCTGCAGTATAGTTAGAACTGGATTCAAATGCTTTAAACAAAATAAATTTTATTCATAAAACCAGTAGTTTAAATTGTGTTCACCTGATTTAAGTCTTTATAGAGAGATTTTTCACTTCAAAATATTACGATAAGCCAATATGCCGTAATAAAAGTGGTTTTTTGTAATAATTACTTTGAATGTATCAACTTGAAAATTTGGTAATAGATGATTTTGAATATGAGAAATCATAATCTGTTGTCTATTCCGACGTATTTCCTAGACGGCGCCACATCCGCCATATTCGCGAACGTTATCACGTTTTTTATTAAAAATTCTTAAACCTACATTATGTTTTAGGAAAAAAGTACACTTGTCATTAGTCTTAGAAATTGGCCGTTTTCGAGATAATAGTTTTTCAACAATCAGCATAGTTATTAGTTAATTTAGCTACGTTAATAAGTATTTCTAAATGTAAAGTACTAAGCCAGTTTTGGTTAAAATAAGTTACTTTAAAAATTCTGAGACACAATAATTTTTCATGTTCAGATATTGACTGAGATTGATATTGATATTCAGAAGATGACTGTTATTTTCTAGTATTTCGAATTAGATTATCTACTACCTGAACATAATTTAAAAAATATTTGGGAATTTAGACAAAACAGACGAAAAAATTTTTCACATTGCGATTTATCCACAAATTATTTCAGGACGACTATCGGGATCTCCAAGATCCAATATGACTTCCAATTTAAAAACGTTGTATGTTGAAAAATACTATCAGTAACATTTTCACCAGAGCAAATTTTATTGCTTATCGACCTACCAACATATCCAATTTGCAAAGGAATTTTGGTGCTTACTATGTTAAAATATTGTACGATGAACTATGCAGTTGATTGTTAAAAAGCTATTTTCTCGAAAAAGGCCAATTTCTTAGAATAATGACAATACTGACAATAATGACACACCGTTTTTACCCAAAAACAATGTAGGTTTAAGATTTTTTAATAAAAAACGTGATAACGTTACGGTCAAAATAGTTACGCTCACATTTACGTAGAAATATGGTAGATGTTACGCGCTCTAGAAAATATAGAAAATAGATTATGATTTGTCATATCCAAAAACATCTATTCCTAAATTTTTAAGCTGATACATTCAAGAACAGTTTAATTATTGCAAAAAAATCACTTTTTAAATTCCAACTTTGACACCCTGTATCTTTTTTGTTGTTGGCTTAAATCGCAATATTTTGTGAAAATTCTAGTACGTCATCATGGGTTTACGGACCACTCTGTATATCTGACATGTAATATAAATAATACATATTTGAACGATTTTTAAATTTTGTCCATTATTAGAAATTAATTATTAATTAATTAATTTGTCTATAAAATTAGTAGGTACTAATTGCATGTCGTAAATCACACATTAATAGATTATGAAGAATAACAATTAGGTACATGGGAATATTTATGAGCTTTTATTTTGTCTCGAATTTCCTAAATTCAAGTAAAATTAATACATCGAAGAAAATTTGTAGATGTAACACTAAAATTGTTTGGCATAGAAAATATGCAAAGCAGTTAAAATATAATAGACGAATATTATCTTACAATTTAAATTTCTTTTTCCTATAGCAAAGGGTATTTCAAATTGGGTAGACTGTCTCTTAAGAATAAATTTTACATTATATTAAAATGGCCTTAAGATAAATGCATGATTATTTCATAAGAGAAAACGACAACTATGCATCAAAATCATTAAGTACCAGCAAAACGGGAGAAACAAGTACCTACATTAAGTACAATTTTACACAATTTATCTTGCCGTGGCGTATTTTAAGTTATGAATTTAATTGATAAAGGGACAAATTAAAACTTTCACTTCTTGCACAAAACGCCTCTTGTGTATTTTATTTCATAATTTTGGGTGGGTCGTGAGCGGGCTGTTTAAGGCATCAGCACGTAACCGATGTTACTACAGTCGTGAGTTTGATGAAAACCGTAGGTCAGCTTCTTGAGGGGGTTGACACCATTTTTGCAGGCATAGTAGAATGGAAGAACGTTAGCTAGGGTCAATGTAGGAGATTGGCCATCCCCTTAATAAAAGAAGTTTTCTAAGTTTGCATTATTTCTCCATTAAATGCAATCTACTAAATAATAATAATATGCCGCCCTCTTGCCCGCACAAGTCTCCGTCCTCCGATCAGGTTAATCCTTGTAGTTAAAATAAAGAATAGAGCTATTATTACCTAAAATATTATTATATGATATTATATTTACGCAAGGACACTTATTAATTTTCTTTCGTAGTTGTCAGTTTTGTCATTTTTTTATAGAGACACTATAAGAATGCGGTTTAAGTAAAATACTTGGGATGAGGACGAAACTTTGCAAGATGTATTCATGATAAAACAGTATTAAAGGTTATAACAAAATTATACATGTACCAGTACAATATACTGTTTTTATTCATATAAATCTTTGCAAATATTAGACAGTTTGGGTATTTTTATGGTATTGTTATGCAGAGCATTCAGTAAAGAATGAGCCTTACAACACTTACCTCCTTGAACAAAAATAATGTAATTTAAATCAGCTTACCTTAGTACAATTTTGTCTCTAAATGGTGCACTTTGACGACATCGACAGGTATATACTCGCGTCAAGAATTCAAACGTCTTACGTTACGGCTGACGTTACACATTTGTTTTTATTGTCAACGTAATTTTCGATATTTGGTCGCGTTAAAAGCAATAATTTTTTGCAATTTAGTGCAATATTTAATGCAAACTTTTAGTGTAGTATATAGTTTTATTACTACCAGTTGCAGTTTCTTAAATATTTTGATAAAAATATAATGAATTATTCATTTGTTCGTATGTCGTAAGTCGTCTGAATTCTTGTCGCGAGTATACCTTTTTTAAACTAATCGAAAGCTATTTCAAAATAACTAAACATTTTTCAAATATCTCTATCTTTTAAAAGGATCAAATTCAATTAGATATTCGCGTTTATCTCACAAAAACTTTTCTTCCAAAATTACCCAAATTAAAGAATTCCATCTCAAGCCTTATTAGGTAAATTGATTTACATCACATTTTTGTTCAAGCAAACTAGCTTATCCATAAATGAAGATATTTGGAATATTTAATTTAAAATATCGACTTATTTTGGTTTTCAAATAATATATAGTAGAATTATGTAACGACCTTTTAAATAGACCCTCTGTTCTATCTATAAGTTTAGATTTGAAACAAAATATTTATGTATTATGGTATTATTGTCGATCGGAGACAAAGCAAATCACTTCAAAGTTATTAATTTTATTATTTAATGAAACAGATAGGCGGTTTTCGTTCGAATTATTCACTACATTAGATTTTCGTTTGCGCCGTTTTACGTTATTTAGATTTTTCTGTTAAATCATATGATCTGAAATTATATAAAATCAGTAGTACATAAAACATTAAAGACACGTTTAGGTGGAGATCGGAGAAATCAGAACTTATACCTACAATTTCATGTCAGTCAGAAAATTATCGACTAATTTGTCAAGGTCTCTAGAATAACACTGCTGTTCGAAATGAACTCAACATTCCCAGTATAGGCAAATAATGTATGCAGTAAATATTGCTAGTATGTGTATAAATTTATATTGAACTTCAAAGGAATTAGCTGAATTTATTCCAAAATTTCCTCTGTTACTTAATCTGTACAAGGTGAAACAAAAAACAGGTCATCCAATTAATTGCATATTTTTGGCGACAAAATATAACCCTACTTACCTATATACATACAAAAATGCCTCCCTTAAAAGATATAGGGTTGAAGATGAACTTTTAAAATTGTTTTTCCGCAGTAAGATATATAAAGAGATATTTCTTGTGGTTGGTCAACCCTTAGGGTAGTACTGTAAACGACGTCTAAAAAACAAACGTAGAATCTGAAAGTACATTGCTGTCCCCTTTTTTCTGACATACGGCCATGTTCAAGTTCTTCCAATACCGTAATGTAAAATTTTAATTAGAATATTTTATTACTCTTGATAATTTTTCCTAAAACTCTTCTTTTTCGAGATAAATTCGATTTAAAAAATATTACAAGATTAGGGATAGCCACAGAGAAACAATTTTAAAAATATGTTTCTAAAGAAGCGCTCAAAGAAACAATTCGTAAATAATTTAAATATCTTAATTGATTTTATATAGAGTGCAGAAGTACATTACCGAGCTTTTATACTTACTAAAAATCTAATATTTTGAAAAACATGAAGTGATTTTTACTAAAACTATTCAGTCGCATTTATAAGAAGGTAGTTTCAGTGGATTTCCATTTTCCATCGATTCAGAATAAAGATTGTCTAAAAATAGTAAAGCTCGCTAGCCCTATCTTCAGAAACACTATGTATAAAATCAGTTATCAGATGTTTGAAACCTCGGTAAATTATCTACAAATTGTAAGTTATCTTGAAAAAGAAGAGTTTTATAAAAGTATGAAGAGTAATAAAATAAAACAAAATATTACGGTACCATATTGAGAGAAATTGTCCAGGCGTACGTCAAAAAAGATAAGGGCAAAGTACTCCCCTCACCCAATTTCTACGTTTGTTTTTTAGGCGTCGTCTACAATAATACCCATGAGAATTTGTTTAAATTTCAAACCTATATGTAAAAAATTGACAATCATCATCAACACCCTGTATCTTTTAAAGGAGGTATTTTTGTATATAGGTAAGTAGGGTTAAATCATCATTTTTTGTCGCCAATAATAAGCCGTTAATAACCTGTTTTTTTTTGTTAGACCCTGTATGCACTGTAGATGTTATAATTTTTTAAAACAACATTTACAGATAAATGTGCCGGCATAAGGTTAATTATGAAGTATCAGTGACTTTGCTTTGTCCTGTACCTACTATAATTATTATTGCATTGGTATATAATATCTCACCAGAGGGCTCTGACCTCATTACCATTCCTGCCCAGAAACATAAATATTTAGAAACATTTAGAAACATGATGAATTTATTAATAGGGTGATAAATATTATCAACGTGTATGCAATTATTTAATAGCCATGTTTGTATATTTTTTGAATTCTGAGAATTCCTACTATGTATTTTATGCAATTTTCATACGGTTCATTTATCTTTGTGATAAATTATGTTTACAAGGTATTCAGATATTAGTTAGATGTTAGGAAATTTTGAATTTCACTTTAAAATTTTCGAAATAACTTTTTTAATATATTTTTTTTAATTTAGTAATACACAAAAATACTATCTGCCTCATCATAATATTAACAGTTTTTGCAAAAAAAAATAAATATATATTTTGCAAACTTCAAAAAACTAAAATACTTATATGATTATTTAAAGAAGAAGCGGGATATCAGAAACGATAATTTGATTTTATACGATTGTTAATGAAATAAGTAATAAAATAAATGGTTAACTCAATAGTGAAATATTAATCACTTTAAAATCACTTCATTTTGAAGTTTTGTAACACCATTAATATTAGCTTTTCGAACAAACCAAAATGTCTGTATTTACTTGCCTCTCTCTTTCTTTATCTCTCTCTCTTCAGATTTTCCTATTTATGTCTGTCTCTAACATAAAATAACTAATTTACATAATTTCTTAGATACAGTGAGTGTACTCAAACATCATCTGCTGAAAACAAACTTGATAATGTGCTTTCTTTAAACAGTCACAAGCTTATACTTGGCTTCCTTTTCCTCTGGTTCATTTTAAATTTCTAAGAATGCAATTCATTATGAGAGGTAGGATAAAACATATTAATACTTATTTTATTTTTTATAGCTAACGTATACCTAATTGTTTGCATTGTTTGGTTCAACGGAAAGTTGCTTTTGTTGCTTTTATTATACGAAACGAGTATAGAACTTACAGAAAACATTTTCTAAATAGGTAATGAAAAAACAGTACTTTTATTACTTTATAAATAAATATGTGGATATAATATTGCGCTAACGTAATGCACAATAAACATTTTTATAAATAATTTTAGCGAAGCCATATTTTATAAACAATATATATTTATTTAATATTTTTCTGTTTCTACCTATGTATTTTGATGACTTATAACTTATTGTTAATACTGCCAGTCATGAAAATAACAGCAGATAATAATGTCACTATGTTCAATGAACAGTGGAATTACAGTAGTGGAAGGCTTACATTATTTAAAAAAATGGCGAAGTCGCCAGTTGTACATTTTTAGGAACAGAAATCTAGAAAAACTGTAGAATTTGAATGTCAAATTGGTTAAAAATATTATTATTGTTTATTATTTTGTCACTGTATTACTAACACGTTGCAAGTAACTTAAATATACTTATAAAGAAATATGCAATACTATACTTCATACCCATGCGTACGGAGCATCGTATTGGACTTTCCTGTAAATAAGCTTTCGTGGAATTAAATTAAGTATAATTCCAGAAATAACCTTCTTATATAAGTAGACTTTTAACAATAACAAAATGATCTCTGCTAACTTATCCTTGAAAAAACGTACATGCAGCAATTCAAAGTTTTATTTTATATAACTCGAAAAACAAAAGTTTCAATATTCCATAATGTTTTCATAAATGTTACAAAAGGAAGTAGGTGGTCAATTTATAGATTTGTTATACAGGGTGATTGAGGAAGAACCCCCAATATTTGAAAGGTGTATTTTGGGGGCAAAACTGAACAAAGAAGCCTAATAAACATGTGGTCGAATATCAACGGTTACTGAGATAGCACTGAAAATATTTGTGTTATTATTTGATATTTTATTTTGAGTAAGTCATGCATTGTAAATCAACATTAGTGATTACTAATTGTCACATTTATTTTAACGTTTGTGATTTAAGCACCGTCGTATTTATTTTTACATGTGCGTTTGTTTATTCGATATTGTCCACACATAATTTCATAATGCCTGCCACATTTAGCCATCGAAAATATGTTGATATAATTTTATTTATGGCAACGGTAGCGCTAATCGTGCAGCTGCTGAATATCGACGTCGCTTTCAGAACAGATAGAAATGAGTTTCAGTCTTCAACAATGAACGTAAAACTGGAATGTTTCCCACTGTGAGAATTACAGACAATTTGGTCCTGGTATAGTAGTGGAAGAAGAAATTCTAAATATGGTAGAACGTAGCCCGGGTGTAAGTACAAGGCGCATTGCAACTCGCCTCCAAATTAATCAAACTAAGGTATGAGAAGTCATTCAGAAAAATAGTTTAATACCTTTCCATATTCAGCTCGTCCAGAATCTTAAGGATGAGGCTCAATTCACTCGTCATGAAGTAAATAACTAACACAATGAACATCGTTTTCATGAATTTTCATCATCTGCTCAGCATTAACGTGTGGTGTGGTGGTGGGATTAATTATCGATTACTTGACCCAGTTGTGTTAGGTGGTCGTCATACTGAAGCTAGATATGTAGAATTTTTAGAAAATAATTTAACAGATCTAGTGGACGCTGTTCCATTGATTATTAGGTAAAACATGTACTTTCAACATGATACTTCCCCTGCCCATTTGAGTCGTGTTGTGATCAATCATCTTAACAATCACTTCCCACAACGCTGGATTGTCCAAGATGATTTTCAAAACTGGCCACCAAGATCACCACATTTGAATCCTCTATGGAGATGGTTTAAATCATTAGCACATGCAACAATAGTGAACACAAGAAAGGCGCTATTCCATCGAGGTGGACGGTGGCATATTTGAAAATTTAATTCATTAATTTTGGTTTATTAGATCTTTAATCAATTTATAATACCTACAGAATAAACATTTTGCTCTACTGATCCATTACAATAATTAACTTGGGTAAAAATATTTTATTGCTATCTCAGCTATCGTTGATATTCGACCATACGTTTATTCGGCTTTTTTGTTCACTTTTGCCTCCTGAACACTTCTTTCGCATATTGGGGGTTCCTCCAATCACCCTGTAAAAAACTTTTTATAAATGCAGATACCTGTATAGTTTTACTACGTATTATTAAACCCATTAACAATTTGTTTAAATTGTAGAGTTCAAGTAAAGGTTATTTATTAAATCATTAACTTTTTTCAGATAAAATGTGCGTTCCCGAAGATCTCCTCGACCTCTGTAAGCAGATGGTGGCTGAGGAAACCAAAAGCACAGCAAAAATAGTTTGCTTTCCAGCAAGGGACAGGTAACATAATATACAGTAAAGTACAGTAAATTGTAATCAAATCGCTAGTATTATTTGCAGAATATACTACGTTACATCATACTACTTGCTCATTAATTTATTATGTACTCGTTATTAACAAAACGTAGTTATTTTCGAATTATGATTTATTAACCGTTCTTATAAATAGTAGTCTTTTACAATTATAAAAGTGTTTTAACTAAGATTCTACATATTTACTAAGATCAAACTTATTTGAATACATTTCAGATACTTCAAGTACTCTATAATCTGCAAATAAATTGAAGCTAGTGTTTACTTCCGTCTTGAAATTCGAAACTGCGGCACTTTTTATGCTTATTTTTTCATTGCTTACCATGGCTTTGACGCAGTTTTCACAATTGAGGAGGCGAATTTATATTTGAATGAGTGATGACTGTGACCTATGCATATTTAGTTTTTGTTTACAACAACACCTGTCGCCTAGAATAACATTAACTTTCTTAGAGAGCGATGAATGATAATCCCGAAATTTTATTATGATGCACAGTGGCGTACGCATGGCCATAACAATTTCTGTCATTTAAATAAATTACTCTTAAAAAAAGTCAGAATAGATACAAAAGTAAGATGGATGTTATACACTCTATAAGAATTCTGTTAAAGTATGTAGGCACTTTCTCCAAACATTTTTCCTGCTAAAAAGCTCTCTTTTTCTTAATAAACTTTTAATAGAGAAAATTTTCTGCATTTCTTCCTGTTTACACGTTATAAGCAATATTGTCACATTAGTGGTGGAAGGATCAAGTAGGCGTTGGAAAATAATTGAATGCTTGTTATTTAAAGTGCATAAATGTCATTAATAATAAATAAAAGGATCAAACTTGATATTTTCTAATACAGTTATAACAAAAGGTGATGATAACAATAAGTAAACTTAAAAAATGAGACCTCATACTACATACATATTACAATCTATTCTCTATATGATCTCTTATTTCAAGACACATATCCAATCTTTTTTTGGACTGCGTTTATTAACATTTCGCCGTTTAACTCATTACAAGCGTTTGTGATTTTTTTCTTCCAAATGATTAATTTCTATGAAGGTGTTTTGTAAATCTTATTTTTTAAAACCCCCTTAAAAAAATTGAAGACTCTTAGATATGAGTCACTAAATAGGTCCATCAAACCTAATACATTTTTTGGGAAAGTGTTATCTAAATATTGCTGCACGACCCTGGCCTTGTGGGGTGGAGCTCCGTCGTGCTGAAACCATATAGGTTTCAACTTAGCTGCAAAAAAGCTGCTCTAATAAAAGTTTATTAAAAAAAAGCTTTTTAACAGGAAAAAACACTCTGTACGTCCTTTAAATAATCGATGAGCGCTTATTTCGTGATAGCGTGCATTCAGCGCATCACTTTCTATAAGTAGTTAAAGTGCACTCATCAATTAAGATGCTAATTTGAAAATTACAGTCTATCAACTTAATAATACTTCATAAACAAAATACTTTATGAGTTTATGACTGTTTAAACAAGCCGTAAATTTAATTTTAGTACTAATCTGCAAGAGCGAATAATATTTTGACCATTGTTGTTTGTCATTGATTGATTGATTGCGTTCTAAACAGTAAACAATTTTTTTCAGGCTTGAGTGCATCGAAAAAATTAAAGATAGAGAAGCAGATTTTCTCACTGTAGACCCCGAAGACATGTACATCGCTTCGAAGGTGCCAGACGAGGATTTTGCAGTATTCGAAGAGATCAGAACTAAAGAAGAGCCAGAAGGTAAATATTCTCATTTCAAATTTGTCATTTATTTGTAGATAAAGATTCTGCCATACCTATTACTCATATGTTTTTATCATTGTTGATTGCCAAATTAAACAACAAAAAGATATTTTTCGAAGCTCTGATATTTTATAATTGATTGATTATTTAACTATACAGAGTGTCTCAGGTATTACTGGCATCATTGGAAGGGATGATTATATAGTCAAAATAATTGAGAGGAACCCTTTCGTGATAAAACAGCAATAGTTCTAGGTTGTAATTAGATGTCATTAGTCTAATTATTCAGTATGTTTAAATATTCTCATTATCACCAGAGGTGTAGAAACCTTGTGGTCCGCCACCGCCTTTATTATAAAAAAAGTAAGATTCTTTAAATTTCGATTATTTTGAACAAATAACTATTTATTTATTTTTCTTCTAAATACATCATATTTGGTAATTGTCCTTTAAAAATATTTCGTAGTTGGTAGCGTGGTGAGAACTTTTATGTTTGAGTAATACAGGGTGTTCCGAAATAAATGCACCGTAGGGTAAGATTAGACTCCTGATGACAAAATAATGCGATACAACTTAACTTATAATAGTTGGTTAAAAAGAGGGTGTCAAAGTCAAAGAATTTTATTTTCGATATTTGTAAACAATTTTTTTAAAAATCCAAATGCTTGGGTACATTTTGGAGATCGATTCTTCTATCTTTTTTATGTAAAAAAAGTATACCTTGTTGAAATATTCAATGCACTCAGGAAAAATTGTTTTGGTTTCCGGTAAAGCACCTTTTCCGCTAAAAATACATCAAAATGTTACTTAAAATGATAAATTATGGCCAGTTACAAAATTTTAATAGTAGATTTTCAAGTTTCCTTCAGTTTTGATAGAAATATGCACAAACTAAAAAATGCAGAGATATTTTAAATGAACAATACTTGAATACAATGTATTTTAAAGAAAATTACAAAGTATAATTATTTGTTCAAAATAATAATTAAAACATTTTACGTTTTTTTGAAAAAAACTGTAAAAAAGAACAATGGCATAGGGGTTCTACGCCACTGGTGATAATGACAATATTCAAACATACTTAATAAGTAGACCTAAGTTATCCCATTACAACCTAGAATTATTGTTGTTTTATCAAGAAGGGTTTCCAAGTAATTAAAAAATATAATAAGAATTTCGAAATCTTTAACACGCTGTATCTCGAAAACGATGAACTTTTAGATTGCACAATCACCCCTTCTAAGGATGCGTGATACCTGAGACATCCCGTATACTTTTACAGTTTCTTAAAAATTACATGACGTTCAAATTTATGTAGAAGCAACAAAAACAAACATCTAAATGTATACTCTATTATGGCGATTTCAAAGCAGTCTCCGAACTTTTAAAATGTGAGCTGACTACTTATTCGAGTTACATAAATATTTATATTAAACTGAGTCATTTATGTCATGCTAATAAACAAATATTTACCAAACCACAAAAGCGAGTTTTGCATTGCAAATTAGTTGTAACGAATAAAAAGGTTTCTAATACTTTCTGGAATAAATTAAATTGTAACCAGATTTCAAGTCATCGGTTTGTCTTCTAATCTCAAACATCACATATACTTTTTTACCAAATAAGCATTATCTGATCTCATTTGCTTCATATGAGACGTATTAAAGTAGTCTAGACATTTAGACGTATCGATTAAAATTAATAAAGCGTAAATTTTTATAACAGAAACTTATATGCAAATTATGTCTAATTAAATTTGATAAGATATAAATCATATATTTTTTGGTTTGGTGTTTTGAAACACATCTTATTAATGTAAATCGAATTGTTTATCTTTATACCTGTTTTTATTTTATAACTATTTACTCATGCAATGGATTTATTCTTTTGTCTTTATTTTTATTTTTAACATAATTATAAATTGGGAAGTTTAATATACAGTTAGTCCCAATATTAATATTCGTTTTCTAGTTGCGATTGAAATAAATTACTGAAAGAAACAGTACAGGGTGTTCCAAAATCAGCTGACAATATTCCTCCAGAGAGTACTGTATTTAAGTATCATAATATACTTGAAATTTCTAATCACCTTCAGTAATAAAATATATTTGATATAAATTCAACACTTTTGTTTCTGAAAATGACACTAAATTTAAGATTTACTTAAAGAATAATATTGAATTATCAAGCAAATAATATTATTTTTTAATGAATTAGACTTTTTTAAAGAAAAAATTCCCTGAGTAGTTTAATTAGAAATAATTATTTATTAAATAATATACGATTCAAAACAATAACATTTTTTAATATTTTCACATAGTAGGCATCTGTTATGGTGACAGTTTCATTGCAGAGATTGTTACTTTCGCGTGCTATCATTTTAATTCTTACGTTTCTTTATTTTCTTAGTTGTGATCTTTGTGCTTGACTTTGCATTTCATTCGATTTTTTTACAGCCATGAACCATCATGCTATTACTAATCGTGAATATGTCTATATGCATTTTATTTATGGTTTCTGTAATGGAAATAGTCTGACAGCTCAAAGAGAGTATCGGCAACATTTCCTTGATAGAGAGTAAGAAAATCATTCATTTCATTTTGTCACACAATTCTTTGTCGCAGATAAGAGATTTACACATTCGTTTAAAGTGTTTTATTTACCTATGAGGCTTGTTTTACACGGGATGGCGTTATAAATTTGCACAATCTGCATACGTGGTGTGATGAAAATTCCTGTGCCATTTTTGAAACTCATCAACTGCGGTTTGGGACCATTCTTTCTATCAAATCGATTGGAAGGTGTTGAATATTTACACTCTTTGGAAAATGATCATCCTGACCTGCTACACGATATTACTCTTGAACTACCAACATATTTTTTTACAAGATGCAGCTCCTCTAGATTATGCTCGGCAAGTGCGGTATATTTTAAACCGATCATTTCCCAGGAAAATGGATCGGTCGTGGAAATGACGCACCCATACCATGGCCACCTCGCTCCCCTGAATTAAATGTAGATGATTTTTATTTATTGGGCGACGTGAAAAGAATGGTGTCGTCTGTGACTACTGTAATTGAAGAGTTGTGGCAACGTATTGGTAAAACTCTTGATGTCATACGAATCCAATATGAAATTTGTCAGCGCGTTTGATCGAACTTCTTAAGAAGATTACGTACCTATATATCCATGCACTCGAAATTATGATATTTTATGTTTCTTAGGCATTTTATGATTCAAAGTTATAACCTAAAATTCAAAATTAAAAATTATTTTCTTTACTCTTGCTTTCTTATTATAATTAGTAACTTTGTAAGTACGTTCATAGGTTCCTTTCAGCCTGCAGATTATTTCGATTACAGAAAGTTACAATCATTACAATGAAACTGTTTCCATGAGAGATGCCTACTATGTGAAAATGTAAAAAAATGTTACTGTTCTGACTAAATTAGGCAGAACTTGAAAAAAAGTAGATAATTTCTTTCTTTAAACATTATTTGCTTGATAATTCGAAGCAATAAAAATTTTCCAAAAATTTTGACCGATTTTGATGATACTAAATACTAATTGGGCAGATTTTAAGTATAAAAAAAATATATAAATGTTAACAGCTGTAAAAATAAACTAGCAAAGTGTAACGTAAACATTCTTTTATGAGGGTTTGATGCACGTTTGAGGTTTACTAATATTTCTTCTTCTTTTCAGCTGAATTTAGGTACGAAGCTGTCGTCGTCGTCCACAAAGACTTGGACATAAACGGCATCCAAGGATTGAAAGGACTCAACTCCTGCCACACTGGTGTTGGGAGGAATGTAGGCTATAAGGTACCATTGACGAAACTGAAACAAATGGGAGTCATAGGGAATTTAGCGGATCCAGAACTATCACCTAGAGAAAACGAATTGAAGGCGTTTTCCACGCTTTTCAACAAGGCCTGCATCGTCGGAAAGTGGTCGCCCGATCCGAAAATCAATTTGAAATTGAGTGAGTTCGAATAATAACACATAAAAACATGAAGCACAATTTCCACCTCATAAATGTAGAAAATCCTTCCTTGAATAATTTTAGGACGGAAAGCCACGAGAGTTTAAAAATTCCAATTTTCAAGGTATATAACTAAAAAATTACCAGTTTTTTTCAAATAAAGAAATAATGTTAGGACTTAGATGTATTTATTTAATTCTCACAATGCGTAGTGGCTTAAATATATACAGAGTGAGACAGAAAGAATGGGTCAACACTAAGTTGGAAATACTAGACACCAAAATATTATGTTTGAACTCATCATGCTTTGTAAGAATGTCGCTGGTTTAAGAAATACACGTTGTTCAATGCTTAAATTTTGTTCTAAAATTTCTCAATAATTGCACGAATAATAAAACACACGCACGCAGAATGCGCTAATATTTATTGACATGAGAATTTGACACAAGCCTACTAAGAGAGGAAATAGCAATATTAGAGCCTGAAAGAAAATCGCCACAAAATATATTGAAACTTTTAAATGCAAGTAACTCTACACACACGAGTACACTTTTTATATAGAATTGAACGTTCTTTTAGATTTTATTTTTTTTAAGCATGCATGGAGCTCAGAAAATATGTTTTGATTTACCTAAGTAATACGGTGAACCGAGCGCCCTCTAGGAACAACGTCAAAATAAGGTTCAGATTCGTAATTTTCATATCAAAAAACACAACACTACCAATTTCCAGAGTCATTCTATTAAAACTTTCTCAATTACTGAGAAATTTCAGAATAAAATTTAAACCTTGAACACTATATTTCTTAAACCAGCGACATTCGCATATGGCACGATGAGCTCAAACATAATATTTTGGTGTATAGTATACCCAGCTTGGTGTTGACCCATTCTTTTTAATTCGCCCTGTATAAAAACATTTTCGCTGTTGATTACAAAATACAATAGTCTATAATTCTATGAATTTATTTATCGAAATGTACCATCTACAGAAACATTTGACTAAACGGTACACTTTTTTAAAATTTTTGTAAAGACAGTAGTTTTAGTTGCTTTGTTCAGTAAGATCTTTGCAAAAATAACCTTTCTACATATACTTCTAAAATACCCCCGTATGTAACAGTAGTTCAGTAGCGTAATCGTTTTTATGTAAAATATTCTGGGTAATTATAAACACAGAGAATCGGATATGTTATCTTTGAACAAAAATTTTTTTATGAAAAGAAGATGCAAAAACGTGTAATGAAAAAGATACATATTAATGAAGCTGTGTTTTATATTTATTTAAAAAAGTAGCTCTATTGCTAAATTATGTATTTAAAAAAAATGCTCTTGGCATTTTAACAAAAATATTATAGTTTTCTGAAAAAAACATCTCATGAAATAACAATCTGCTGAATTTTCAAGAAAGTTATTAATATCTTTTTCTAATGTTACCGGCTTACTTAAAAAAATAGAAGACCAAAGACTGTTTTAAAATTTTGTTGATATATTATTATATTAATACCAATTATTAATTAAGAAAAAAGAAGATATTTTCTAACTCGAAAAGGAAACCAAAATATCCATGACACTTTTTGTTTTCTGAACATATCTAGTACAAAAATGAACACTATTTTACAAATTCTTGCAATATTTCTTTAAATAAGAAAGTCTGGATGGAAACCGTCATTATGCGTAAGGAAAAAGATTTTGTTCAGAATTTCCTGTTTTACAGAAACTGTATCAGTAACATCAGAAAATATAATAATTTATCTTTGTTACGAATTTACATATGGATAGAAACAAGATATTAAAGTGGTAACCTTACGCAAATAATACAAATGATTTAGTCCTTGTTTTAAATTACAGAATTTCTGTATCTACCTAATATGGCAAACTAATTATGTATGTATATAGACAAAGGATGAACGTACTCATCTGTAACAAAATGGAATATAAGAAAATAAGTACAAATTACGACCACTGAGACTCGGTAATTATACGATTTAATTACTGCAATCAGTTTAGTTTCTACATATAAAACTGCTTCCATTTTTCCTCATTCTGTATATGACCCAAAAATATGCAAGGGTACCTTAAGGTCGAATTTCTGCCATGACAATTAGATTAGAATTTTATTTAGTAATTTGATTCACCGTTTAATATATCTACAGTGTGTGTCAATATTCTGTCCCGAAGAGAGAAAACTTTTGTGTATTTAATGATTTGTGTTGATTGAGGTAAGATTTTTGCAAAATTCAAAAAAGTCTGCAAAACAAATAATGATTAAAATGGTATCTATGATCTCTCAAAGAGATCTAAAGTCAATGAATATTAATTAATCATCAATCCATTTGTAAAATTATGAGAGTTATGAATGTCACATTAACACCTTTAGAGATTTGAGAATAAGCAAAAAATGTTATCAAGAATATGAATTTCTCATGAATTTAGAGATAAAATTTTTTCTTCGGAAGACAGTTATATGACACACTGTAAAGATGTGTTTAAAACATTGAAAATATATGAGCATATGAGTCTATAGGGCTTTAAGGGCATATATACTAAGCCAAGAAATAATATTCTAATATACCTTTTGAATATTTTATATCGATGATGACATTTCGATTACTATTTTCACAACTTTTTTTACAGAGAAAAAATATTCAAATCTCTGTGAGCTTTGTGAACATCCCGACATCTGTGATTACCCAGACAACTTCTCTGGATATGATGGCGCTCTTCGTTGTTTGGCTCACAATGGTGGTCAAGTTGCTTGGACCAAAGTTATCTATGTCAGAAAATTCTTTGGGGTAAGTTTACAATGGACATTTCAGAAGCAACATTTAATTTCACAATTTTTGGAAAATCGATTAGTTGTTCCTGTAACAGATAACTTTAATGGTAAAAAATCATAATATACAGATTGTAAAACACATTGCATTTGTTAAATATAAACATACTGAAAACATGATGGTGCTTTATCCTTTCTGCTTTTCTCATTTTTTCAAATGTGTTAATCTTTTGTATGAATATCAGTTTCTCATTTATAATTTTCTACTTTCATTTTAATTTATCATTATCCAGTTACCTGTTGGTATCAGCCCCGCAAGGCCAACCAACGAGAACCCAGCAGACTACGCCTACCTCTGCCCTGATGGTAGCAAAGTACCAGTAACTGGGCCTCCGTGTAGATGGGCAGCAAGACCCTGGCAAGGTTACATGACCAATGCGGCTATCGCCAAAACTGTCGACGAGTTACGCAAGAAAATCGAAAACCTCAACACTGTTGGAGCCCAGCACCATGCTCCATGGCTGGAGAAAGTTTTGGAGTTGAACGACAAAACAGCTCCTAGGGAAAATAAGATCATTTCTCCTGGAGACTATTTAGACAAAGCTAACTACACCGACGTCGTTGAGAGAGACTATGGTCCTCCATTCAAGACTATTAGGTTCTGTGTCACATCTAAAGATGAGGAAGATAAGTGCAGAGCCTTGAGCAAGGCTGCTTTCTCAAGGAACATTAGACCAAGGTTTGATTGCATCCTTGAAAAGAACGTTTACGCTTGTTTGAACACTATTAGAGATAATGGAGCTGATATTATTACTTTAGATGGTAAGCAAAATATAACGAATAACCTGTATTTACACTAACTACATCACTTTAGTACAAATATAGCGTTTCAGACAACAGTTTATCCTCAGTAGATCCGACTAGTCTATAGTTATTACAAATAAAGTATCTACAGTATGCGCCAAAAGTATGGAATAAATTCAATAAAAACGAAACAATTATTTTTTGGGAAAAATCCTCGAACAGGTCGATTTTTAATTTAAAAAATACATATTTTAGCGTAAAATGCGATTTCCAAATATCATTTGTTTTCGAGTAATGACGTTATCGATTTTTTTTTAAATGGCAACACCATATTCTTTTCCTTGATTCTGAAAGATCGTTTAATTCTCTATCAGACAGTACTATAATTTTGTCCTCTTACATAGGAAAGTTTTCGAGTAAATGACGATTGAATGTTAGAAAACGTAAATTTTATCCATAAAAAAGTAACAATTCTGAGGTATGTAAAATAAAATACAATTGATTAAATTTTATACTTAAATTAAATGTTCGAATTGCCATCCACCAACTTCTTGACAATGCGCAAGTCTGTGAAGAAATTCTTCTTGCACATTATGAATGATTTCTGGGGTAACTCTGCTTATTTCGTCCCGAATGCGATTTTGAAGTTCTTCTAAATTACGTAGTTTATTAAGGTACACTTTTGACTTCAAGTATCCCCATAAAAAATAGTCAAGAGGTGTAAGATCTGGCGATCTTGCAGGCCATTCTATCGGTCCGCGACTGCCGATCCACCTCCCAGGAAAACAGTTGTCCAAAAAATCTCGTACAGGGCGCGCATAGTGCGGAGGTGAAACCATATGGTATCGTTAGGAATGTCAGGGTCATTATCGTTAGGAAAAATTACTGCAAGGGCTGGAACAAGGTCATTTTCTAGAAACTCTAAATATCTTTGTCCTGTAAGGGTTCCTTCAAAGAAGAAAGGCCCTACTATTCTGTCGTCAACTATTCCAGCCCACACATTTAATTTCTGAGGGTGTTGGGTATGTGCCTCTGCCATCCAATGAGGATTTTCCCGACTCCAATATCTGCAAGTTTGACGGTTTACTGTATCATTCAGACAAAATGTGGCCTCATCTGAAAAAGTATTTGCCGGTGTAAATTTCTATTTCCTTGACATAAATCCATTAGAATTTCGCAAAAGTGTAAGCGGCGATCGGGATCATCTTCATTGAGTTCCTGCACAAGTTGAATTTTGTACGGATGATATTTTTCCTTCCTCAAGATACGTAGCACTGTGCTCTGACTAGTGTCATTGTTTAATGCAACCAATCGTGAAGAATTATGAGGATTATCCACCATACTTGTCAAAATGTTCTGTTTCTGATTTTCATTAATGCTTGGACGTCCAGGTTTTGGAATATTTACAACATTGCCAGGTTCTATAAATTTAGACTCCACCTTACTGACTGTTGATTGGCTGATAGGGCGATCTGGATATTTTTCATTAAATAAATCGCAAACTTCCTGCTGAGTTCTAGTCATATTCCCGCATCCGATAAGAATTAAAATTTCAATTCTTTGAGTAACAGTTAAATGTGCCATAATACTTTAAATTGAATAATAATTTCTATGTCGCTTACAATACTTATTAGAAAGTCGGTGTGACAATAGCACTTTGCAAAGATTTTCACCTACGTGATCCATAAAGGAACTATGGAATTCGAAAAAACTAAACTTGATAACGTTTTTGCTTTATTTTAATTGATTTACGTTTGCTAACATTCAATCGTCATTTACTCGAAAACTTTCCTATGTAAGAGGGCAAAATTTTAGTACTGTCTGATAGAGAATTAAACGATTTTTCAGAATCAAGGAAAAAAATATAGTGTTGCCATTTAAAAATATCGATGACGTGATTACTCGAAAACAAATGACATTTGAAAATCGCATTTTACGCTAAAATATGTATTTTTTAAATTAAAAATCGACCTGTTCTAGGATTTTTCCCAAAAAATAATTGTTTCGTTTTTATTGAATTTATTCCATACTTTTGGCGCATACTGTATAATCTTTATCTACGACCACTGTATTAAGAAGGTTTAATATGTCCGTTTAACGTGGATTAAAGGTCTTTTAACACGCTAGTGGATTAGAATTTATAATACCACGCCTCGATTTTGTAGCACTTTATTTAGAATTATTGTTAACATTATACCCCCAACGCCCCCAGCATTAGCCAACTTTCACGGAGCCCAAGAAATGCAGCCACTTCTGAAAATGTTTTCGAAATTGTTGTTGTATAGTACATTTTCCAGCCACATATTGGCAAGAAAAATCTCCCATCGGCATTTTTAGGTCGCAAGTTGATGTAGTTTCGACACATTCCTATAGCATTGACTGAAAAAAAGTCTTCCATATTCGTGCACCTTCTTCAAATCTGTGTAACTGCCTTTGTCTTGGACATAGGTAATATCCAAAAAGGTTAATTCATTGCTTCGACAAGCACCTGCGCTTCCATGATCGCTGCAACCTGTAAAGAGTTCAAAATAAAACGCTAAATGCATAAACTGAAATATTAAAATCGTGTATCTTCTTAACTTGTGAATATTCCTCATCCGGTGCTTTTTTCAAAAATTCTTCGAAAAACGTTGAATTAGATTCGGGAAATTAACCAGCCATTAATTCTCTCGAAAAAAATGTAGTTATCGGCTGTGCCCCGATTGTTGATTTGTTAATTCCCTTATAATTTAGAAAATAGTATAATTATATGGTGTTTGAAAACTTTTGGAATTTCATTGTTTTGTTTCTTGTTAAGAAAACATTCGTCGACTGATCACCTAATTAAATTCTTTTGTCTTGTATAAAAGACGATAAATGAATTGAATGATGCTTTAGAAAACATCGGAAAACATTATACTTTAATAATAAAGTGATGAGGCTTTAAATTATTTTGAATACAATGAACGAAAACAGCTTTTAAAGTACGTTGTTGCAAAATTCGCCTTCGGAATACTTGGAACCTCATTAAAAGTTTCAGAAATTGATGAAGAAAGTGACCTTAAATGCCGAATTAAACTTTAGAGATACCCAAGAAGTTTTCTTTGAATAGAGAGGTAAAGTTCCAGACATAACGATACAGTGGATTTGACAAGAGAACAATAATTAATTCATGATATACAAACTTAGTCTCCTTTTCAGTTCAGTTATTTAGCTGTAGTTAAACTGTGTTAGTCTGAATCAGAATAAATGAACCATTATTTCAAAGAAAATTTACCTTTTTCTTTAGTTTGATTAGGTTTTTGCCACACTTCTGATAAAATAAAGATTAATTAAATAAACCCTTGCGCCAAACGGATCAGTAAGGGGTGGTTATTTTTGAAATTAAGTTTACCTAATCAAAAAATTTCACAGTGAAAAAAGCAGATAAGTAAAAAATAACAAAATTCACATCACTATTGCACACTTCCGCAATTTTGACTCTCTGTTTTCGTTCACAAAACAGTAAATGCAGGTATTAAAAGTATGTCAAGTTTGACAGTTTAAAATTTGTTTATCTGCTTCTATAGAAATGTTAAATGATTTTTATTTTATTGTTACTTATTTCTTCTTGATACAACTGTAGCCAACAATGATCAATGTTTACTGAACAGTTTGACACACACTTATCTCCGTTTAACAAAATAATCGCGGTCTCTTTTAATTTTCTTCTTGTTGCATTATCCTCCTTCTCTCTTTTTGCGGAATCCAATTCAATCAAATGACCGTTTTCCCAAGCGTGTACGCAAATTTTTGATTTTTCAAATTCCCGTCGTTTTATATAATTTTTTATGTTCCTGAACATTCATAGACTGAGATGTTTTTCCAACATAATGTTTATTACATTCACAAGGTATACTGTAGATGCAATTTTTTTAATTTTGTATATCGTTTTTTGGACGCGTTTTAGACAAAAATGATGGTAAAGTATCAGTTGTCTGAAAAACTGTTCGAATATCAAATTTATTACCGATTCTTCTTAACCTTTCTGATAATAGAGGAATGTATGGAATTTTTATTGTATGATTAGTTACTTTTATTTGTCTTAAAGTGTTTGTTTTATCTGTAATATTATTGACTGTTCTATCAACAAAATTTGGAAGGTATTCATTATTTATTAAAACATTTTTAATAAATTTTAGTTCGTTATTAAAAATATCATTGTTTGGTGAAATTAATTTTGCTCTATCATATAAACATTTAACAACACCTTTCTTAATATCAATGTGATCTGGTTAGATCTAAAATTTAAATATTTATTGGTGTGTGTTTGTTTTTTATAAACCCTTGTTTCTACAGAATTTTTATGCTTTTTTAATTAAAACTTCTAAAAATGGTAGCATATTATTATTTTCTATTTCCAAAGTGAATTTTATTGTTGGTTCTCTATTGTTAATATCATTTAAAAATTAATTTAATTCTGTAACAGTAAAAGGCCAAATTGCAAAAATGTCATCTACATATCTCCATCAGATAGTTAGTTTTTTATTTATATTTTGAATATAATTTTTTTCAAAAAAATCCATAAAAATATTACTTAAAATTGGTGATAATGATGAGCCCATTATCATTCCGCAATTTACGTTTAATTTTGTTATGTTTACCAAATTGATATCATTTTCCAGTTTATTTTTAATGATATTCAGTGTTTTGTCTACTGGTACGTTAGTGAATAAACTAACTGCGTTAAAACTCGCCACTAAATGATTATTATTAGCTTTTCTTAACTCAAGTGAATACATGTTAAACTCGGTTAGAAGTAAAACATTATCATAACCTGTAGAAGGATATCTCCCATTCGTTCGTTCTAAAGCTATGAAATCATCAAAAACTGTCTTTGAACTCTTTCCAAAGCATATGTGTAATCATACAAATTAGGAAGACGTTTCCGAGTGTAGGTTATAACCTTACATTTAGAAACGTTCAAATTTAGGTTGTTTTCCAGGCACCACTGATTAATTTTTATTAACTGACTTTGAATGTTCTCACAGTCGGAAGGAGTACTAACTTTAGAGAAGAGCTTAAGGCCATTCGTAAAGAGCAAGTAATTACAGTCAATACCAGAACACAAACCATCTATAAACATTAAAAATAGTAGAGGGCTCAAATTTGATTCTTGAGACACACCAGAGATAGCTAAAGAGTTATTTGATTTAAAATTCAGAGGTGGTAGGCTGAAACCAAATATTTCTAATTTTTCAGTCAAAATGCTATGATCAATACGGCCAAGAGCTTTCGCTAAGTTCGTGTATATTACATCTATCTGACCTTGCTCATCTAGAACCTCCAACATATGCTGCGTGGGATAAACTAAATTTGTAGAAGTCGACCTTTTCTCAATGAATTCATGTCGATTTGGAGAAATACGATTACATGCATATGGGTAGATGATGTTCTACAATGACCTCTCCAAAACCTTGGCAAAGTTGTTCAGTATTGTGATAGGGTGATAGTTGCTTAGTAATGATGTGTACCTTCCATACATCAGGAAATGTTGATGTTTTTATAGATAAATCAAATAACATTGATATACAAAAATGTATTTACAATCTTTCGCTAAATAACTGAGGATCTGATCATCACCAGCAGTATTGATATAATATGATTTATCATCAAACCCGGAAATAAATGAAAATTTATATTCGGAACATAATTAATTTTAGCATTGTAGACACTGATGAAATATTTACTAAAACCGTCAAAATATTACCTCAGGTTTATCATAAATTGTATTATGGTCAATAAGTTCTCCGGGAATCCTTGAGGTATTTTTTTGTGTGTGTATTGATAACAAGCAAAATAATATTTTTTTGTTATAATTAAAATATGGATCACTTCTTCACAGGAGGACTTGTGGACTTGGCGCAGCGCGAGTACAACCTGAAACCAATAGTAGCTGAACAATACGGACCGTTGGGAGGATCCTACTATGCCGTTGCGGTAGTTAAAAAGGGATCCTCATATCAGTCACTATCAGATCTAAAGGGAGCAAAATCGTGTCACACAGGAATAGGGCGTACTGCTGGATATAACGCACCCCTTTATCAGCTCTTGAAGAACAATCTGATCGAGAAAACTAACTGTCCTTATCCAAAGGCACTGTCCGAGTATTTCTCTGGAGGTAATTGTTTGCCTGGATCCAAAGATACGAGGTAATAAAAAAGATAGCAATTAATAATTTTAATGATCAAAATGTCTCATTATTAGTTATATATGTATATGTATTTGCTTGTAATGTATACAAAGCTTTATCTACAATCACTCAACAAAATAAAGCTTTTCAATTATTAACTTTATAACAACGAGAACATTAATTGTAACAAATTGAACAATGAAATTAATTTGTAATTTGGATGCTGAAATAACAGTCTTTACAATATTTAATAATGATTACTGATCCAGAAAGCTAGGGCAATATTCTGATATGGTAAAATTTGTATCACTGCGATTGCTATATTCAATTACTTGTATATTATTGGATGACCTAGTTAAAATTTTCTTACTTGTTTCAATTTTTCCATCAATGTTATTATATATGTATCCTTCTGCAACTGTAGAACTCTTCCATCCCCCGTGTCGCTTCAATTGTATAATATCATCTGCCCTGTGTATAAATGACACTCTTGTAGGTTAAGATAATTAGCAATACCGTTTGGTATTTTAGCAAAAACATTCATTCCTACCACTTGATTAAAACACTTGCCTTTATTCAATTTTAAGAATAAACGTACTGATGTGTTTTCGTTTCTAGGTCCCAAGGCTACATACTTCGTATAGAATGGCAAATAGTTGATAGAAATATCTGTTATGTTATTTGTGACAGAAAACGTTCGAGTTCTTCTTGTCTTTGAATCAGGAATATTAACTATTACTATGGATTCTTTGTCCTCAACATCTTTAACATTGTGACCATTAGTATACTAATATTCTGACACTCCTCAATAAACGTCAATTTTTTATTGTGTCAAGTAAACAATCCTACTTTAACTAGTGGTTGTAGATAAATGTATTTATTTTAAATTGGTGTCATTTCTTGCCATTCAAGTGAGGTATCTGAGTTATTCAAAGGACCAACCAAAAATTGCTGTCAAGAAACGTTGATCATCGCTATTTATATTTTTGTTTTGGTTCTGTGACTGCATATGTTGTTTTATTGTTCTTCATTAAATCACTTGTTAAAATTTAAAAGTTTTACTTTTAAAATCATTCAGTATAACCCATTTACTCTTAAAAAAATAAATGAAAACTAAACAACTAAGTTGTGGGAGAGTTTCCTTATACAGCCGCTAGCCACGGATACACCCAGTATAACCGATCATCCACAGAACACAGAAATTTAAAAAAATTTAAAATAGTTATTACGATCTTATTTTCATATGTTGAGCTATAAAGTTGTCCGCTAGCGCTACACTATACTCTACCTCTCTATTATTGATATTAGATAGAAAGTTCATAACTAAGATAACTAATGCATGCCTTTCTGTACGTAGGTTTAAACTGAGCAAGGAAGTTACGGAGAAACTTTGCAGTCTTTGCGGCGGCAATGTCGACAAGTCCGATCTTTCTACCAAGTGCAACTTTGACTCTACGGAAGCTTACAGCGGCTACACTGGCGCTTTTAGATGTCTTGTCGAAGGAGGCGGAGACGTTGCCTTTGTCAAACATGTTACTGTTCCCGGAAACACCGGTAAGAAAGTAATTCTCTTGTTAAGGATTTAACTTGGCAAAAGTTCATGTAGGGGTCATGCATATTTCGGTAAACTTTCCTAGACATTACGTTTATTTTAAAAGATGGTATGCATGTATATAGATTGATAGATTGAACTTAGAACGTCCACGTAGGTACTTATAATTTGAAGGATCAAATTCAGGACGTCCATTTTAAGACATATTTTATAGATTTGTTGGTTTTTATTATTTTCATATTGTTATATACAGGCTTATTGTAGCTCTTAGATTTTGGTTTTTAGTTATTAATAATTTTATTGAACTTTTTAAATTGTTAGGTTATTCTTGCCAAATATTTTGTAACTCTTCACTTAGACTTCTATTGGTTATATGTATAAGCTTCGCTACTTAATTATTCTTAAAAACATTAGATTGACAATAATATTTGCGCATCAGTAACAATTGAAGCAACAAAATACCAGTATAGTTGAGAACTATAAAACTGTTGCTACAATTTGTTTTATATAAACTTATTTTACAATCTCTTACCAATTCTCCGGTCTTCAAGTTTATTTTATACAGTGAGCGGCAAAAATAAAGAATACATTGATTTAAAAATCATTTGTTGGTTTTTTAGAAAATCTATTAGATCCACTTTTCATTTTCAAATCCGCTTTTTTATACTAGTTTTCTTGTATACTGGGGAAACAAACAAAGATTTTTTTTACGTAACATAACATATCCAGATAGTCAATGATACCCATACCTCCGCCACTGTACACTAGTTTCATACCTACTGCAATACTAAATATGCACACCGAATTGTTGGCACGCTGTAACTGAACAATGACTGTTGTCACACATGTATAAAACAAAAAAAAAAACATTCATTTAGCCACAGAATACGCCTCTGGATTTTCAACCTCTACTTAAGAAATATTCTATATAAGAATATCCTTTATAATTTTTTAGAATTAGATACTGTTTCCTGAAATATTAATTTACTTCTAGATGGCAATAACAAAGATGCCTGGGCTGTAAACCTGAAATCCTCTGACTACGAACTGCTTTGCCCAGAGGGAGGTAGAGCAAAGGCGGACGAATTTGCAAAATGTAACTTAGTCCATGCCCCACCACACATGGTAAGGCATCCAGGATATTACATATGTTGAAACTGTATTTAAGAATATTGTTTTCAGGTCGTTACTGGTAACTTAAAGACTGAGGCTGAGATTGATGAAATAAGAAACGCTTTGATATCAGCCAGCAAGCTGTACACTGACAGACCAGACTACTTCAAGCTGTTTGGATCCTTCAATGGTAAAAAGGATTTGCTTTTCAAGGTAGGTATTAGATATATGTATTAAAATGCATTTTATGAGTGTAGAAATCGGCTTATAAAGTTATTCGATATTTTTTTATACAGAGTGCAAAATATTGCAATTTAACCAAACATATCTATGATGACATGATTTAGGTTAATTACTAGTGTTCTTTGACTATGAGTTTAAGTAAATTGAAACACTACAAGGTGCTCATTTAAATTGAATCCCTGCTAAAATTATACCAAACTTGTTTGCCATTGTTCAAAATTAAAAGAAATGATAACATCCTAAGCAGAATTTAATTTAAAAGAGATTTTTACTCTTGTTAAATTTTAAAAAAACCTTAAAGTTTTCAAGAAAAAATGCATTAATTAAAACAATATTTTTATAGTGCTTAACTATTAGAAGGAATAAAAAATTAATAGTAGGCTTTGTCTTTAAAATTTGGCAGTTAGTAATAAAACTATATTATTTCGTTTATTGTTGAAAATGGCTGGAAAATTTACATTCAGTGAACAAGTTGAGAAGTAACATGTGCTAAGTTTCTGTGAAGGAAACTGAAGAAGAACTATGGGAAAATATCATAGGAGATTTCCAAATCGAGTGATTCCCCATAGAGAAATATTTTCTAATGTTGAAAAACGGGCTCGAAAGATAGGAGAGTTTTTCAATAATATTCGAAAACGTCCTAGTGTAATAAGGGTACAAGGTGAAGAAAATATTTTGCAAACAGTTGACGATGAATTGCAAGTAAGTACTGAACGTTTATCTCGAGAAACTGGATTATCAAGAACTTCTGCACACCCAATTCTTAAACGTAATCTACTACATCCATATCTCGTTCAAAAAGTGCAAGAGTTATTGCTTCAAGATTTGGATCGACAAGTGCCCTTTTACAAATTTATCTTCCATCAGGATATTAATTTTCACACGCAAATTATTTTCACTGATGAGGCTTATTTCACTCGTAGAGTAGTTACAAATGCTCACAACTTTCATGAATATTCCGATGTAAACCCCTATGCAACAATACCTAGATATTTTCAAAGTGAGTTTAAGATAAATGTTTGGACCGGTATTATTGATCGTTATTTGATTGGATCAGTTATTTTGCTAAATAGACTACTAAGTGGCGAAAGTAATTTGGAAATTCTGCAAAATACTTCCACTGATTTAATCGAAGATTTACCGTTCTAATTTAGACTAGAGTTTTGGTTTCTGCATGATGGAGCACCGCCTTATTTTATTGCTGCTATTATAGACGACTTTGTGAATTTTAAGCTTCCAAATAAATAGTTAGGACAAGGAAATAATTGTCCTCAGAATTGGCCACCAAGTTTTCCAGACCTGAACAAAGGTGATTATTTTCTTTAGGGATCATTGAAGAATTTTGATCAGTTTCTTTAGTTTTAATTTTATTTTTTTTTAAATTTTATCATTTTATTACGGTCAATTTTTAAAGGCAAACCATACTACTGACTTTTTGATTTCTTGATCTCTTTCTTTCAATTTACTTACTCATAGTCAAACAAGACCAATAATAAACCTAAATCGTGTACCAAAGGTTATTCCAAGTTAAAGTAATTCCGAGATATTCATTTTTTTCGAAATATTTGGCCCCACTTTGAAGACCTCTGTACGTTTGGTTAAATTGCTATATTTGGGACCCCTTACATCCACCTGCTCTGTGTCGGTTCTTATGTGGAACACCCTGAATACTCAATAGATATAGTCAAAATAAACAGACACATTTCATTACTACATCATGAAGATAATAGCTTTTAAATAGGTTCTCAAATATTTTCCTCGATAAACACAATTTTTTCTTAAAACTGTGTACTTAATTACTTTAACTTAACCTTTTTTCTGTCGGCAATAGGATGACCCAAATGAAATTGTCCTTGTAACACATTTAGACACATTTTAAAAAGATATTAACTTAAATATATTTGATTAAAATGTTCAGTCTTATATTTACAGACATTTGTTTACAAAAACTTTTCAATTGAAACATGTGTTAGTGTTTATTCTACAATCTATAGTGAAAAATACTTTCAGCATTATAATTGTTCTATTTGTGAAATTTTTATTACATTTGCATCAATCATACGAAACAACTTGAATACTTTTGTTAAAATAAATATGCAGTTATTTATGTCTTTGATTTGGTGCATTTGACTTATATGAGCAGCACTATTTAAAAATTTGCATAAATTTGCTGTAATGAATTCAAATAGATCTTATTTTACGTTTCTTAGTCATTACTCGTATATTTATAATCACAGCGCAAATAAATGAAAATGGAGATGAAAAAACTGGGAACATATATATTAAGCAGTGCTCTGGATTATTTTATCATGATTATATAGTTAATGATGAGCTTAATCTGTGTCTTCCTCCGGAGTAATTTTGGTCATTTATTGACTCAGAAAACCATTTCACAAGAATTCCTGGAAGTATGAACTACAACGGTCAATCAGTAAATGGTCAATGGTCATTGTTAATGCGTTTGCAGAATTTTTTCACAGCGTTTTTTTTAATCCTAAAATTTATAATCGACGACCTTTCGTCTTCGACAAATTGTAGTATTTCATGAGACAGAGATGATTGAGGTGTCAAGAAGATGAAAAAATAAGTTTACCTGCGGTTCAGATGGCATGTCTTTTGTTGTGAAAGACACAGTCAGAGTTTTAATAGTCTCTTTACTGGCAATATATATTTCAATTAAACAGGAGCTTTTCCTATAAGATGAAAAGAAGCGAAAGTGTGCCCTGTTTTCAAAAGTGGTGATCGCTCTGATATTATTACAGGCCGATCTTTATCCTCAATGCAATTTTTAAAATCATTTTATATAACAGGGCTCTTCGGTTTCTCTTCGGTTCCTAACAAATATGTCCATGTCAACATGGTTTCATAAAAATGAGATCACCAATGAGCAACCTGGCTGTTCTATCTCAGTATACATAGGAAGCGGTGGATAGTGGATCTCAGTTCGACATTATATACACCGACTTTTCCAAAGCATTTGATAGAATTAATCATAAAATTCTCTTTCAAAACTTGTACAGATTTGATTTTGATTCTGATTGTCTTACTATTACAGTCATATTTTTCTGAAATACAGTAATATGTTTCTTAAAATGGTTATGATTCCGCCACGTATTTTAAGTCGTGAATACCTCAAGGTTCGAATTTGGGTCCACTTTTATTCCTCTTATTTGTTAATGACCTTATTACCAATCTGGACTGCCGGAAACTGATATATGCTGATGATTTAAAACTTTTTTCAAACATTTCCTGCTTAAATGGCTGTGTTACTCTTGAAACAGAGACGGCTCAATAAATATGGAATAAGGACAATCGCATTATTTTTGTCCAAAGAATATGTGGTTAATGATATGGCCTTCTATTTTGGGGCACCTTGTATATAATTGTGCTATTATTGGTCTTGCACTATTGAGCAACAAAGCATTATTATTATTATTATTATTAAAACCCAAGAGTTAATTAAAATATTCACAGTTTTGGAAAATTTACTGCGTATTACTAAATGTAATTTAGTCATCTTACTTCAAACCTAACTATCCATAGAATTTGCGTAATATTGTCCTTATTCAACGCAGTTGCGTACATTACTGGGTTTAAAATAAACTCACCATATTTGCCCCTAGGGATCTTCATCGGATCCTTTCTGTTGTGGCGAAAGCGCAAATGTATTTGATCAGAATAATTAGAAACGAGCGAAAACAGTCTTTGATAAATATTTATTATGTTTCAGGATTCAACCACAGGCCTGGTATCCATTAGCGGAGAATCTGAAATACAGAAGGAGTACTCGCAGGTCCTGTCCACTGTGAACGCTTGTAGTTCATAAAAAGAAAACTGAAGAATTGTTGTTAAGAATCTATACATAACTAATTTTATTTTACGCAAAATGTATCATTTATTTCCTATGTTGTGTGTAATAGTTCTTTTTTCTAAAATAATGTAAATATATTACCGTTTGACGTTGAATTAAAATATACTTAAAAAATTATTTTCTGTGCTATTAATTCCTCAGTTTGTGAATGCATTTTCTGATTATTATTAAATGTGTAAAACATAAATACAGCAATATACAATACTTTGGATTAAATATTATTGTTTTAATAAGGCAAAAATAAATTACGGGGCAAAATGCTTTGAGTTATTTGATAAAACTTTGAAATAAATAAAAGTAAAAGAAAGATACCAAGAAATAGTGTTTTCCTAATTATTAAGAAAAGAAAATATTATTTTAACTAATTCTGCTATCACAAAATAGGTACCTATATTTAGATGTACAAAAAAATATGTATATAGAGTGTTTAACAATAGTATGTCTTTATACTAGAGGAGTGAATCTGCGCATAATTTTAAGTAAAAGAGTTAATATAAACATCTTAAATACTTCGTTACTATGATACATGGTGTTTCAATAATGTATCTGTTTCTTCTGGCTGAAACTGTGTATGCCATCAGTCAGAAAATATTACTAAAGCATAATAGGTCTTACCACGCACAAACTATGAACTGCAGATATATTTTTAAAGAACAATTACTTAAATACGATGCATTTTAAAGAAAATTTCAAACAATAATTATTTTCATATTTAAAATTAAAAGTTTTATGTTTTTTTTTACAATCAAGACAGTGGCATAACATTTTTATTGTAAATAAAAGAAGAATATCACACAGATTCTACGCCCTAGAATTATTGTTGTTTTGTCACAAAGATTTTCAAATAAATAAAAAATATATTAAAAGTCGAAATCTTTTACAACCTGTATGTTGGGAACAGCGAACTTCTATATATAAGTTTATTTTGGTATCTCATTTATTTTGACTGTACAATTACCCCTTCCACAAGAGTCAGTGATACCCGAGACTATAAATTTTGCTAATAAATGTCAATTACAAAAATTGGAATCTAGATTCTACATTGAATCATACATTATTTAACAAATAAATACAGGGTTAACTATGACTAAGTAGAAAAAATTTAACCACGTGCTCAGGGAGGTCTAAAAGACAATAAAAAAATTATTCCAGAATTTTAGCTCGATATTTAAAAAATGGGGCAAACCTTTTTTCCTACGAAAAGTCGGCGATAAGAATCGACTGAGATGGCTTAAATTCATAAATAAAGCTTACATCTGTCAACAATGTCAACTACCATGCGGTCGTCTTTTTGTAGCGTTTCGAAATGTAGAAACGACAAAAATTAACATTCTTGTTAGTAATAATACTTGATAGATAGGTAACAGTTAATCCAGTTAGTTCCAGTATTTTGCATTCGTTTTTCATTATTTCGTTATAGACTGGTAAAACTACAAATTTGCTCATTACAGCCACTCACTACCGATAAAAGACACTTCCCGTAGGTACAATTAGATAAAATGCCTATTTATTATAACAAAATCGAACGAAAGGAATAGATAATAGACAAGTTTTAATGTAATCGCGGCAGTCTATAAATTATATTGTGGGAAAGTATCTGCACCCAACACAAATGTCTTTATTTAATAACTATAAAACGTTTAAAAATTAAAAAAGGCACTAAAAATTGAAGAAGAAAACTAAATTACAACGTAAACACAGGAATTGAATCATGAGATGACAGCGATACCGACTGAGCGACTGTTGCATGCTTGTAGAGTAACCAACAAGTAAGTTGGTTGCCTACTCATTGGCGGCGTTAAATAAGGATTTAAAATATTATCGAAAACAATTTTTTTTTGACTTTATAAATATGTTTGGAATTTTTTTGAAGGGTGATTCCGTTAATTCTTATTTTTCCCTATCCCCTCTAAAAATATTTGTACTAAGTCATAGTTAACCCTGTATATTTTTAACATTTATAATGTCGCATTAGTCAATATGCATTAATGGTCTTGAACATTATTTTTATAATCTATAATGATTTTCAATAGACGATCAAATAAATATGCAACACGTCACATACGAATATTCATCAGTGTGTATTTCTTTAAAAATAATTAAGAGTTTTTCACTAGACCAATGTGTTTTCGAAACGCAACATTTTGAAAACAGCGGCATTGTCAAAATACAAAGAAGTGGCGCGAATTTTAAATTGGGAGGCATAGAGATTAATAATAATATCTCTACCCCTCATTCTAATCATGAGAACTAGCCCAGAAGTCGAAGACTTGTGCGGGAGAGGGGACAGGCCGCTTTTTAAAACGTATATCTAAATGTCAATAATATACATGTCATATTTCCATTTCCCAAGTCATTCGTTTAGTGATAATAGGAGATAATAGGAGATAAACTCAGTATGGAATTTTAGGGGTACAATCTGGTATATCATACATCTCTGTTCGATTTACTTTTCTCTTTGCGTTTGTAATGAACCAAGAATAGATCAAATCAATTCATCCTAGCACGTTTCGCTGAAGAAATCAGTTTACTTCATTATGCCATTATTCTCATAATATCAAAGAAACTTTGTTCAAAGTAGGCAAAAATTTAATCTCTGCAAATAAGTGAATTCACTTTTATTTTTGCAGTGGATATTCAATATTACATGCACTTAATAAATACATTAAGTACACTTGCGCAATATAAAAATTGAAACAGTTCATTTTGTTTAAATTACGAAGGCTTTACCGCTTTTCCGTCACACAATCATGTGCCTAGACAAAAGCAATTATTTGTACACATTGACAGGTGGAAACTGCTTCTGATAGGGTTTTTTACGTAGATTTCAGTAGCATACTAGTAATTTCTCAACACGGTGTCTCTTTTAAAATGTTATCCAAACACATTTTTTTTAACGGGACACTGTAGATTTTTATACCATTCAATTGCATTTATTTTTTTCATGATGATCTATTATAGCTGCCACTTTATATTTTGAAAATTGTCAAAAAACGTTAAATTCATAAAATTGGTTTTGTGTGGTATTTAGTTGGCCACGCATTTTTATAAAATCGTATAAAATTGGTTCATGAACTCTACTTTAGTTATTTAAAGAAAAATGTATGCAGAATAATAACTGTTTCGTAAATAATTAAGTTTAGAATAAATAGACAATAATTTTTATGCTGTATACAGGGTGATTCAGGATTAATCTTGATAACTTCAGGAATCGATAGAACAGGTTAAAATAATGTTCATTTGAGATATAAACTTATTTCCTAAAACGCATCGTTTCCGAGATAGAGGGCGTTGAAGTAGGAATTTTTTTCTCGTTATTCCGTTATAACTTTTGAACTACTTATCCGATTTAAGTGAAATTCGAAACACAAACACTCCTTTGAACTACCTACCCCTCTTAGAAGTGTATTTTGTATGCTACCCCCCTCTTACTTTATTTCAAAACTACAAAAAAAAATTAATTTCAATAAAACATCTACACACCACTTTGACCTGATTAATTTCGAAACTTTTTCGTGTCAAAGAAATTGGTGACAGTGTAGCCACCAGCCGCGCAAATTTCATTTAACGTTATAGCAACCCATGACAACAAACTCAGTGATTTGTGTAAACTGACGTTTGTGAAAATCATTGTCAAAAGTATTATTTAAAGAGCATGTAATAATAATAATAATTACACATAATTACAAATATAATTATACATGTATATATAAACATATGCACGCATGAGTAAAAAATGCGGTGAAAATCGATAGCTACAATAAAATCCACAGTTAGCATCATTTGCCACTTACAAAATCATCCACGCTATAAAACCCTCTTTCCGGTAATCAGATATACATCGGATTTCCTTAGAAAGAACGTTATACAAAATTATACAATTATAATATGGCGATTTTTTAAAAGCGCTTGTATGGTGAGTAGAAATACTGAGCTTTTCCCCGTGTCTTGTAATATAGTTGTGAAAATTTGTCCGTTTTTTAAAGTGACTTATATTATTCTTCGTAAAAAGTAAGCATTTAAAAATATAGATTGTAGATGTTGTGAGAATTCGTTTATCCTTAAACACCTCCCTACAACTCACATTAACTTTTAAGTTGAAAATTAATCTTATAATTATCTTTTGGCATATGAAAACCCTTTCACATTCACTACCTCTACCCCAAGCAAGAATGTTAAACGCTATGTGACTGTATACCATGGAATAATAAACATTAATTAAGCCCACTTGATCAAGAGTATCCCTTAGCTGCAATAGTGCAAAGAATGCTTTATTTAGCTGACTACACACTTGGTCAACATGCTTATACCAGGAGAGCTTAGAATCAAGGATGGTGCCAAAAAGTTTCACTGAATCTGACATGATACCTTCATAAGACATAAAGTTTGTGGGTAGAGGTCTTTGAAGGTGAAAATTAATGTAAATAGTCTTTTTGGTGTTTAGAATTTAGTTTATTCCTCTGGCACCATATACTCAATGATTCCACCAGGTTACATATAATTTTTCTGAGCTCATCTGATGTATTCGCCGACACAGTAATCGTTGTGTCATCAGCAAACATTGTTACATGACCGTGCTCAATGTATGTTGGCAGATCATTGATATAGAGCATAAATAGTAATGGGCCCAGTACAGAGCCCTGAGGTACCCCAAGAGCAACACTATGTAAATTAGATTTTTTCTCATTTACACTAACTACTAGATACCTATTTTCTATGTATGAAGTCAGCCAAGCAAGAATGCTACCTCTTATACCCAGGGTATATAATTTCTGACTTAAAATCTCTTTATCGACAGTGTCAAATGCTCTGGAGAGATCAAAAAGAAGTGAAACTACATACTTACCAGCATCCAGACATTGATATACATATTCAAGTAGGTGACAGGATACCGTCTCAACCGATTTATTACATCTAAAACCCTGTTGAGATGTAGTCAATAGATTATTTATTTCAACAAAAGAAGTTATTCTGTTATACACTAGTTTTTCAGGTATTTTAGATAGAACAGCAAAGAGATTTGACGGTAGTTTTCTGATTCGCATGGATCATCTTTTTTTAATAGAAGTATAACGGTTGCTAATTTAAGACAATCAGGAAATATTCCAGTTTTAATTGATTTATTTATTAAGTAAACAAAAGGCTCTAAGATATTGCTTTCTATATTTTTTATTAATTTAGCTGTACCATCATACCCGATTGAATTTTTATTTTTAAGTTGTGAAACAATGTCATGCACCTTCTCGACCTCAACATCTTCTTAGACATTGAGTTTACAAAGTTATCGTTAAGTATACAAGGTAAAGAAAGATTTGCCCCAAAATGCTCTTTAACTTTATTTTGTGCTACAGTAGAAAAATAACATCCATTAATCTTGAGAATGATTTGATCTCTGTTGGTTTTTTTCCTAAATAAAATAGTGAGCTTCAGATTTTAAAAACCTCGCAACCATAGTAGTTAGATTGAAATGAATTCGTAAATATTGGGAGCGTATACAAAAAATGTTTTTGAATTTCTCGAGTTGATCAGTAGATATTTAAGATCGTAACACTTTTTTTGAAAACTGTAACAGCCCTCTCTCAAAAACGGAGATTTAAAGAACAAATGTTTATACGTATTATAAAATATTAACAAATTTTGACAAGGAATACTCTCATTCATTTTTGGCACACCCTGTATTAATATTTTTTTTAAATTTCAAAAAATCTGGGCTCGTCCGGGATTTGAACCCGGGACCTCCCGCACCCTAAGCGGAAATCATACCCCTAGACCAACGAGCCGATGAATTGTTTAAACAAAATAATATAATTCAGGTGAAAGTAGGTCAACAAGTAGTAGAAACGTCACGTAAGTTGTTTTGCTGCTACTCGTACACCTACTTAAGTCTTATCTGAATATTGATCCAACTATTCTAAAAATGCGGCGATAACGACTCAAGTTTAAGAGGAGCAAATATGTAATTATACTTCTAAATCTAAAGGACCCTTTAGACGCTCAGTCTTCCATCCGTTTCACGTGTACAGTGTACAGTAGTACAAGTCGTCAAGTAAGATGGAGCATGTAAATTCATAAATCGTTGGATTTATGCGTTGCGTACGATTATTATTACATTTTCTGAATGATTTTGTAATTTTAGTGCGATCTGAAAAAAATATGATTTTTGACGCCTCTAAAACCTTTAAAATAATTCGAAAACATGAGCTGTGTGACGTCACTGCCTCCTATATGTAGTATGCCGAATTGAACTCGCTGTCGTTTATTTGCATTTAGAATATGAAACATAGGAGGCCCTGGGCATCGTTTGAGGTTTTTTATTTCAATTATGGAAAATTCAAATATTGAAGGTGTTATTTGAGACACTGAAACAAAACTTTACATATACCGAAATGTCCCAGTACAACTATAAAATGCTCAAATTATTTATTAGTTTACCTCAAAATCCCAATACACGAAACTTGTGGCAAAAAACAATGAAGCGTGACATCCATTGAATCTAAATCTAATAAATCCAAAAAGGGTGCATCCAAAACTACCTTAACTGAAAGAGAGTGAACACCATACTGTATATTATTATCTCATTTATGAAAATTTTAAGTCTAACAAAACTGCAAGAGCTCCTGGGGTGCCGTTGGCAATGGAGACAGTTTAGGGTGCTAAAAATTAGGTCACAAAATATTAATGGGGAGGCGAGTAATAATTTAATTCCATTTAATTTGATCAGCATAAATTATATTCCATATTATTATATTATTAACCTACTTCTTGCATTTTGCCAGGCAAATTTCTTAAAAGTTCGTTAGTGTTTATTCAGTGGCAATTATTGTCGTTTTAATTAGTTTTTAATCTGATGGCGATATAATTAGGTAGGTTAAAACAGAAAAAAATATTTTTATAAACAGCAATTCAAAGAAATTATAGATTAAAAGTCAAATAAATAGGAATAGGAATAGGAATAACGGTTAGTTAGCAGTATCTCTTACATGAACCCCCACTCCTAGATTAAGTTCTGGTAACGTAGGCTCGCTAAAATACACCGGTTATGGTTCTTCTTGAATCTGAGGTTGTTATAAATTAATAAATAATCATAACGCATAATTTTGTAAACAAGCAACAGTAGCATAGAAGTGTTTGTTTTTTGTGTGCTTGTTGAATTTATTTTTAATATATATTGTTTATTACACTTTAATTTTAATAGTAAAACTTTACTCTGTTCCACCAGAGTGAGGCAAGTCAACATTTGAATGGCTAGAAAAATATAGCCGCATTGTATTCTATCAACTGTTACAAATGGAAAAAGTAACATTTTATAAGTTGATTAACTTTATTATAGAAAATTATAAATGTACTACAAAAAAAGGAAAAGTTCCTTTAAAACAATGTTATTTTTAACTAATTCTATAATCAATCATTTTATTAAGACGTATTGTATGAAATGTTCTCTGCAGAGTGCAGAAGAATTTATATTATAATCTCACAATTTTCGTAATATTCGTAACCGCTTTTGGCTTACCTACCTTGCTGAATATGTTACTGATTTCAGTAACCGGTGTTATTTTTATGACGTCAACAGCTACGTCATGTCTCTTCCCCTCACTAACCGCTTTCACACTAAAACGGTACGGTTACTAAAAAACAGTTACCGGTACTTCAACGGTTACTCGCAAAAAAATCCTATAAGTTTGGTATTTATTTTGATATAGGCACAGATATATATTTTTTCTATTGGAAAATAAGTTTATGGTGAGCAGAAATTCGTGTACAATTGGTACCCCGAAAATTTGCAGTCGGTCTGATAATGAGTTTTCGATATACAAGGTCATATTGTTTCGCCCCGTATGGCGAGGCGTGACGTCATTGCCTCCTACAGCTTTTCGAGCAAAAGTTTTTCTGTGTTAAGTAAGTGCTGAAATGAGAGGTGTAAAAATGCAACTAAAATGAAATTGTTAATAGCAGCTAGGTATAGGTATATTACGAAATTAATAATAAAATGGAATGTTTTGGTTTCTAAACAAGTGCTTTATGTAGGTATCTACAAAACAATACATTTGTTTTGTTATATAAGTATCTATTAGCCAGTCTTTTCAATTTTTCTGAATTTAAAGTTGGTTACTAATTATAGAGGTGTGTAAATAAACCTTTAAATTTATTCTCTTTTCCTTTAAATATTTAAAATTTTATATAAAATGTACAAAAAAATATTCTATTTAAAATCTTCTCGAAAAAGCTACGGAGAAAAAGCAATGTAACTTATGTTTAAATTAAAAGAGAAATTTACAAATGTCATATAATAAAATAATTAAGTATATTTATAGTTAATAAATGTTATTATTCAAATTACTGATTTTATTATAAATCTTATTATGCAACACATATTTATTTATTTTGGGTCCACGAAATGTCACGCTTCATTACTTTTTGCCACAACACACATTTTATCGTTGTAGTAAGACATTTCAGTACAATACATATCTAAAGCTTTGTTTTAGTGTCTGTAAGAACGCCTTCAATATTTTAATTTTCCATAATGAAAATAAAAAGCGCGATCCTAACGACGCCGACGACCTTTCGCTTCGTATTCTAAATGCAAGTAAACGGTAGCGGGCGCAACCCGGCATGCTATAAGCAATGACGTTGCACAGCAGTTTACGCAAGTCCATTTTTTCAAATTATTGTAAGTTTTAGGTTTAAGAGGTTTTTATCAGGTCTCACTAAAATTACAAAATAATTCAGAAAGGTAGGTATTAAAAAAATGATAAATGACCCCATTCTGTACACCAATACAAAATTAATAATTTTTTGGAAATTTATAACCAATAATTTGTAAGAATCAGTAGTAGACCTTTCATTGACATTTGCCATAACTGCATATCTCTATTAAACATACCTGTATCACAGAATATATAGCTACGTATATTTCGCGAAGATATAAATTTATCTATCTATATAGAATACATATTTAACCCATCACGTACAAATTTAAAGACATCTACAAAGATTGTTTCTTTAAACTTTTTTCGTATCACATTTTTTGAGATAAGGGCAAAGGGATTTTTTTTTTGGACGCGTTTTATATGTATGTGTTCGTTGTTTTGACATTTGCTTCGAAGACATTTGTAAAAATACTACAAACGAGATATAATTCTGGATCTATACAGAAAGAAAAATCATGTCATTTTACTAATCAATGAATAAAACTTGAATAATCTACATTTTCTGATATTTAAATAAGTATTTATTTACGTATGCGTCTATTGTTTTATTTTTTAATTATAATTTAATTGTAAATTATAAAAATGCCACTTGTCGCTGGTGTATAAAACTATATATTATTATTGCTATTTAATGCTTTGTATTATTTATTATTATTAATATCCTAATAATTTCCGTAAAATTTACATTTGGCAACGTTTTCTGAACTGGGTTCTAAAACCGACCCACCTGTGGCGTGACCTATGAGCTAATAGCTAAACTTAGTCTTTCTACTGTACATGAGCAATTTGAAAGAATCTAGCTTTTGGAGCCGGCTTCTTTTCGGGGACTACACCACTTGACGAAACTTCTGTTGCGTAGCTATATATTCTGTGCCTGTAGATACAAACATTACAAACGAGATAAGAGCAAACAATTCTGAAGTGCGTTCTAAGTTATTTTCATTTGCATTTGAGCACCACTTAAGTGAAAAATACTTTTCAAGTGAATAATGTTCTGAAATTCCAATAAAACTTATCAAAAATCAAGTACCTAACGTTTATTATTTTGTTCCTCAATCTTTCTATTGAATATAGACCATAAGAAATATAGAAATATTCAATATTTGTACTAACATTGTGTAAAACATTGTGCTTAATTATGAAAAATATACTTAACTGCTAAATATAAAGTAAACAGTTTTTCGTGAAAAAAACACGTGGGCTCGTCCGGGATTTGAACCCGGGACCTCCCGCACCCTAAGCGGAAATCATACCCCTAGACCAACGAGCCGATATAAAAACAAGAATACTATGCAACAGGTGAAAGTTGTTACATCTTCAGATTCTTTTTATGTATAGTTATTTACATTACAAATTGCGAAAGCTTATATTATTTTGATAATTCTTGAATATAAAGCTAACATTTTTTTAAGTTTAATATTTGGCTAGAATTTAGTTAAAAATGAAAATCATTAAAGAAGCAGCAATTATCGCGTGCAAAAGTTTGTTACCGGACAAATCTAAAGACCGTTACAAACAAGCCTATGAAAATTTCATCAAATGGTGTACAACGAAAGATATGTCCACAATAACGGAACATGTATTATTGGTATTTCTCTTAGAAAAATCAAAGATATTGGCCCTTCTACTTTATGGTCAGACTACTCAATGTTGAAATTTACTATATCATTAAATAAAAACCAGGATATTTAGAAATTTGACCGCTTGAGGGCATTCGGAAAAATGACGGATATCAACCTCGAAAATCTCATATATTTACAGAGGATGATATATCAAAGTTTCTGTTAGAAGCTCCTGATGAAATATATTTAATGAAAAAAGAGGTATCGATTTTTGGAGTAGCTGGGGCATGCTGAACTGTCGCGCTATATAATCTAAAAGAGAAGGATGTGGAGTATGAAAATTGTGTCATGGTAGTGCAGATTCTTACTACAACAAATAACGTGCAAAGAAGATTTGTAGTTACAGACGATTTAGTAATATTTGTTAATCATTATATGCAACTCCGACCAAATAAGGCTCAAGATGAAGGTTTTTTTATCGGTATGGGCGTGGCAGATGTGTAAATCAGGTGGTTGGAAATCATACAATTTCAAAAATTTTGTACGACATAGCTAAATTTCAAAACCAAATCAGTACACCGGCCACTCGTTTCGAAGAATGTCCTTCATATTACAAGCAAATGCCTCAGGTGTGTACATTTTAGATATAAAAAGGCACGGGGTTTGGAAGTCGTAAGAGGTAGCGGAATGATATATAGCAGATTCAATAACTCATAAAATAGAAGCTCTTAATAAAATCATGCCCGAAAAATCGATATCTACAAACATTCAGAAACAGAATTTAATGATCACGTTGCGCGTCAAGCAAGTCAACATTTCCAGTTTTGTTGTTTTAGAACAGGATTTTAATCAACATTTGCTGTTAAATCTTTCAGGAACATACAACAATTTTAATTTTATATTTAATTTCCATTCTAAATAAACATCTGATATTAATAATTTGAGTTTTTATTTTTTTGTCGCCCAGGGCACAAAAGTTTTTCATACTTAGCGACCGATAATCTAGCACTTTAAAATAAAAAATTATATTTTCGTATGCGGGAGAATAAAACGGTATATATATATATTTAACGAAAAATGTTTCTTCCATATTATCATCAGGTAACAGGAGATAAAGGCTTTAATAAATTACTTCATTTGGAAGTAATGAGGTAAAATCAATGTTATTGATGAAAAAGCATTTTAGATGTTTTCAGCTCACTAGTTACTAATTTCCTGCTACAAAAAACGTTTACAAAGTATTACTTATCAGACTTCATTCCCTTTTAATTTCCTAAAAAACTAAATATGGTTCAATTATGTTCAGTTTTTAGTTTTTTGTAAACGTAAGACATGTTTGTGCAAACATATTTAAGGGTTTTAATTTTCAGCATGACTTTAAACAGATTTTTTTAAGCCAAGGTCTATGTTTTATCTCATTTAAGCTTTATGAAAGGTGCATTTTTGTTCAGTGTTTTAATAATCAGTATAACATTTTTAATAAAAAAAAGAATCATGGGCTCGTCCGGGATTTGAACCCGGGACCTCCCGCACCCTAAGCGGAAATCATACCCCTAGACCAACGAGCCGATAATTTGTTTAAACAACATTAATTTGGCGCTGGCGAAAGTATTATGAATTATAATATACAAGCGTTATTTCATTTATATCCACGTTACGTTTCTGATTGAAATACATATTTTTGGTTGTGCTTCCACACCTCAGCTTTCTCTTAAATAATTTATTCTTCTAAAAAAAACTCTTAATATATAACACAATTTTAAGATTTTAGTGAAAATCTAATGAAAAATGGAATAGTGAAAAAGGATACTTTATTGCAATAAAATTTATAATGTTGCTTTACTAAATTTCTGCGATTTCTGTGTTTTTAATTAAAATCTTAGATAGATATTCTTTCAAAAATATTAGAATAATCTTAAAAGAACAACAAGAACAGCTAGTTGCGATTTCTATAGCAGTATTAATATTAGTGCTGATATTCGTATTTGTCTTGCCACTGATTGGTATTGGTATTGGTATTGTATTGGTATTGGTATTTGTATTGGTACCGGTATTGGTATTGTTATTGACAAAAAAAACGAATATGAATTAATTATGTCTGATTTTTAGCTTTTTTGTAAACATAAGACTTGTTTGCGCAAACGTACTGAAGGGTTTTAATTTTTAACATGGCTCTAAACAGATTCTTTTTAATCCAAGGTCTATGTTTTATCCCATTTAAGCTTTAAGAAAGGTGCATTTTTGTTCAGTGTTTTAATAATCAGTATAATATTTTTAATAAAAAAAGAATTATGGGCTCGTCCGGGATTTGAACTCGGGACCTCCCGCACCCTAAGCGGAAATCATACCCCTAGACCAACGAGCCGATAATTTGTTTAAACAACATTAATTTGGCGCTGGCGAAAGTATTATCAATCATAATATGTAAGCGTTATTTCATTTATATCCACGTTATGTTTCTGATGGTTCAAATACATATTTTTGGTTGTGCTTCCATACCTCAGCTTTCTCTCAAATAATTTATTCTTCTAAAGAAAACTCTTAATATATAACACAATTTTAAGATTTTAGTGAAAATCTAATGAAAAATCGAATTTTGAAAAAGGATACTTTATAGCAATAAGATTTATAATGTTGCTTTACTGCATTTCTGCAATTTCTGTGTTTTTATTTAAAATCTTAGATATTTTTACGGAAGCTCACCTACCTTTTAGTTTGTTAATTATGTTCCTGTTTCATTAGAATTTATAATTTTTGTAATACCTTTATTTTGACGTTTTCCGGAATATTCCAGACTATATTATATTTGTTTCTCGACACGTTCTCGAGATTGCTGAAACTTCCAGAACTCTAAAAACCTATATAAGCAGATCATTTCGACGCTGGAGTCAGTTTATATTGAGCAGTCGAACGCAAATTACTGAAACGTAAAGCATTTGACAGTTGTGAATTTGTTGAAGGATAATTCTTGTATAATCGAGCTGTTTGTCTACGAGGTTACAAAATGTATTCTTTCAAAAATATTAGAATAAGCCTATTCTTATAATGACAGCAAGAACAGCTAGTAGCAATTTCTATAGCAGTATTAATATTAGTACTGATATTGGTATTCGTCTTGCTACTGATGTTGGTATTGGTATTGTATTGATATTGGGATTGGTATTTGTATTACTATTGGTATTGTTATTGACAAAAAAAAGAGTATGATTTAATTATGTCTGGCTTTTATTTTTTTTTGTAAACATAAGACCTGTTTGCGCAAACATACTGAAGGTTTTTAATTTTTAGCATGGCTCTAAACAGATTTGTTTAAGTCAAGATCTATATTAAATCCCATTTAAGCCTGGCGAAAGTGTGTCATATGAATTGCAATATACGTACAAGCAATTTATATTTATATCCATATATGTTTCTGATGGTTCAAATTGGTTGTGTTTTCTGATGGTGCAAATACATATTTTTGGTTATGCTTCCACCTCACCTTTTCTCAAATAATTTATTCTTCTAAAGAAACTATTAATATACAATACAAGTTTAAGATTTTAGTGAAAATCTAATGAAGCAATGGAATAATGGAAAACGGTGCTTTGTTGCAATAAGATTTATAATGAAGGTTTTCTGAATTCCTGCGATCTCTGCATTTTTATTTAAAATCTTAGATATTTCCAGTGATGTTGGTATGGTATTGTTATTGTTACTGATATTTGTATTGGTATTGGTGGTGGTATTGGTATGAGTATTGACATTGGTAATGGTATTGTTGCTGGTATTGGTACTGATATTGATATTGGTGTTAGTATCGGTATTGCTGTTGGTATCGGTATTGGTATTTGTATTGTTATTGGTATTGGCATTGGTATTAACATTAGTATTGGTATTTTTATTGCAGTATTTTACTTGTATTGTTATTGGTATTAGTTTTGGTATTGGTTTCGTATTTGTATTTGTACTGGTTTTGGTATCGACTCGTTTTGATTTTTATTTTGTATTTTGGCTGTTTTTTTGGCTTTTGCTTTGTATGGCTGTGAATAATTTTGTAAGCTTTTCTTGGAAAAATTTAAATGTGTGTCAGTATCCCAAAACAGTGTACGCATATATGGATTTTGTAAATATATATAGTATGCGCCAAAAGTATGGAATAAATTCAATAAAAACGAAACAATTATTTTTTGGGAAAAATCCTCGAACAGGTCGATTTTTAATTTAAAAAATACATATTTTAGCGTAAAATGCGATTTTCAAATGTCATTTGTTTTCGAGTAATGACGTCATCGATTTTTTTTTTAAATAGCAACACCATATTTTTTCCTTGATTCTGAAAGATCGTTTAATTCTCTATCAGACAGTACAAAAATTTTGCCCTCTTACATAGGAAAGTTTTCGAGTAAATGACGATTGAATGTTAGAAAACGTAAATTTTTCCATAAAAAAGTAACAATTCTGAGGTATGTAAAATAAAATACAATTGATTAAATTTTATACTTAAATTAAATGTTCGAATTGCCATCCACCAACTTCTTGACAATACGCAAGTCTGTGAAGAAATTCTTCTTGCACATGTCCCGAATGAGATTTTGAAGTTCTTCTAAATTACGTGATTTATTAATGTACACTTTTGACTTCAAGTATCCCCATAAAAAATAGTCAAGAGGTGTAAAATCTGGCGATCTTACAGGCCATTCTATCAGTCCGCGTCGACCGATCCACCTCCCTGGAAAACAGTCCAAAAAATCTCGTACAGGGCGCGCATAGTGCGGAGGTGCACCGTCTTGCTGAAACCATATGGTATCGTCAGGAATGTCAGGGTCATTATCGTTAGGAAAAATTACTGCAAGGGCTGGAACAAGGTCATTTTCTAGAAACCTTAAATATCTTTGTCCTGTAAGGGTTCCTTCATAGAAGAAAGGCCCTATTATTCTGTCGTCAACTATTCCAGCCCACACATTTAATTTCTGAGGGTGTTGGGTATGTGCCTCTGCCATCCAATGAGGATTTTCCCGACTCCAATATCTGCAAGTTTGACGGTTTACTGTACCATTCAGACAAAATGTGGCCTCATCTGAAAAAAGTATTTGCCAGTGTAAATTTCTATTTCCTTGAAATAAATCCATTAGAATTTCGCAAAAGTGTAAGCGGCGATCGGGATCATTTTCATTGAGTTCCTGCACAAGTTGAATTTTGTAGGGATGATATTTTTCCTTTCTCAAGATACGTAGCACTGTGCTCTGACTAGTGTCATTGTTTAATGCAACCAATCGTGAAGAATTATGAGGATTATCCACCATACTTATCAAAATGTTCTGTTTCTGATTTTCATTAATGCTTGGACGTCCAGGTTTTGGAATATTTACAACATTGCCAGTTTCTATAAATTTAGACTCTACCTTACTGACTGTTGATTGGCTGATAGGGCGATCTGGATATTTTTCATTAAATAAATCGCAAACTTCCTGCTGAGTTCTAGTCATATTCCCGCATCCGATAAGAATTAAAATTTCAATTCTTTGAGTAACAGTTAAATGTGCCATAATACTTTAAATTGAATAATAATTTCTATGTCGCTTACAATACTTATTAGAAAGTCGGTGTGACAATGACACTTTGCAAAGATTTTCACCTACGTGATCCATAAAAGAACTATGGAATTCGAAAAACTAAACTTGATAACGTTTTTGCTTTATTTTAATTGATTTACGTTTTCTAACATTCAATCATTATTTACTCGAAAACTTTCCTATGTAAGAGGGCAAAATTTTAGTACTGTCTAATAGAGAATTAAACGATCTTTCAGAATCAAGGAAAAAAGTATAGTGCTGCCATTTAAAAAAAATCGATGACGTCATTACTCGAAAACAAATGACATTTGAAAATCGCATTTTACGCTAAAATATGTATTTTTTAAATTAAAAATCGACCTGTTCGAGGATTTTTTCCAAAAAATAATTGTTTCGTTTTTATTGAATTTACTCCATACTTTTGGCGCATACTGTATAAAAGTACCTATTATAAATATTTTCTATAGTAATGTGGTAGGAGTACTAAACCTGCGATATTTTATTAGTACTGATTTAACACAGTTATTTATATCTTTTACCAAAGTACAAAGTAGAATAACTTTATTTTACAAAATTTCTATTAAGTACAATATTTCAAACACATAAATTGTAGTTGTCGTATGTCGTAGGTGTTTTATAAATTATTTTCAGTGCAAAACTAGGAAATATTTTGTTTCTTGTAAAAGTAAATAATCTGTTTTAGGAACAAAATAGTCACAAATGTAAGTAAACTAAAGTGGCAGGTGATGCAAAAAAAATATAATGGGCTCGTCCGGGATTTGAACCCGGGACCTCCCGCACCCTAAGCGGAAATCATACCCCTAGACCAACGAGCCGATGATTTGTTTAAACAAAATTAATTTGATTGCGGAGAAAGTGTGTCATATGAATTATAACGTGTGAGAAGCATTGTTTCACTTATAAAAACATATCTTTCTGGTAGTTTTAAAACATATTTTCGATGGTGCTTCCACCTCAACTTATTTTCATACAATTGTTCCCTTCCAAGGAAACTATTTATAGGTTTTATGAGAAATCTAATAAAAAATTAAACATTGAGGCCATACAGAAAACGTTAAAATAGTGACAGTTCCTTCTGTATTTTTTCCTAAAATGCTGTACTGAGTGTAATAAAAAAACTGTTATGGCATTCTTATCGGACGACAACTGCATTCGAATAACTTTTTACTTTTTTTTTATTTTGTGTAATTATTTAGATTAAACCTGGAATACGATACTACCTAGAAAATATTAAATAATTGAAATCGGCGGATCGCCAAGAAAAAATCAACAATACAATTATTTTCTTTTAAGATATGAAAATTCTAAGTAATGCCGTTAGATTTTCATTAAAGGCAGACATTGGTCTCCGACGGACCTAAAGATCTTAACTTAATACTTCATATCATCTAATCTAGTGTGTTTAGTGGAATGTTCCTGAAGATTTGGAAATTAACCTCATTTTAGAAATGATAGAAAAATATTATTTTACTTTTGGAAGCTTCAACACCGTATATCTTCTCAGAGAAATATTTTTTGAGAAAAAAAATACAGAAAAATTTATCATAACTGATTGTTTATCATAATGGTACATCCTGTACACTTAAAAAATATATCAATATGAAGCAATATTAATTTTTTTTAAATAAATATTTTGGTTTTGAAAATGGTTTTAAATGAAAGTAGACCACAGTAATAAATGTTTCAAAAAACGTAATGGGCTCGTCCGGGATTTGAACCCGGGACCTCCCGCACCCTAAGCGGAAATCATACCCCTAGACCAACGAGCCGCTGATTTAGCAATAAAAAAAATATTTCGCAGGTAAAATTGCTTATTTGTTTAAACAGGCATACGTTTGAACATTCATTGTCGACACAAATGTAGATATAGGTACTTATTATAATGATGTAAATATCAAACACTTGAATGTAGACATTGTGTCTACATATCTATATGTGGTATGCATATTTCGTCAAAATAATATCCCTATCCATAGAATGTGATTGCATTAAACGAGAAAATGTACAAAGTGAAAAAGAACAAACTTAGCTTTAAAAATCTTAAGTCAATTCTAACCTCCCTTCTGAAGAGCTAGACGTTATGAATTTTATTTTTAAAATTATACATATATTTTTCTACGGCCTTTACATTTGATAATACTTTTCTATCAAATTTATTTCTCAAATTTTTTTTTCGATGCAAGCTGCCACACATACTATTGTGACTTCTTTTCAAATTAAACAAGTTTTCCATAGGTGCAGCAATTAACTTTGACGTATCCATCCTCTATTTAGATATTCGAATTACTATATAGTAAAAATAAAACGCGAAGAACAAAAGTAATATCAAAAATAAAATTACTGATGTTTTGTTTATCCACTTTTACTATTTAAACTCTCTTCAAATAATATAATAACTTTTAAAATGCATTTGTATGACACACATTATTTCGCTATTCTAACCCCACATTTTAACAATTATTTTCAGATACTTATAAACAATCTTATATGCAGAAATATGTAAATTTATGTTATAACAATGTTTACATCTATAGCTGAATTTAAAAAAATACGTATTTTGAAAGTTTTCAGTACCTAAAAATTTGCTGGATAAATCGCTTTCTGACGTTATACATTGATTTTATTTCGGTACCTTTGAATATTCGCTGGTGGCATGAGATAACATTGTTGTTATTTGCTAAACTCGATATTATTAGTTCAGTTATTCAGTTTTTAAACGTCTAAAATTACTTGTATTTGTAGAAAACACTATTTCAAGAATACGGCGCCCTTAAACGAAACCTCTCGAAATTCTGAGCCGCTGTATTTTTTTATACTGGTTTTCTCTTTCACGATAACATCTTGGCCGTTCAAGATATCTAACTATATTTAAATATTCTTCATCTGATGAGGCAGACGAATCAGAATTTTCCATTGCACAAAGTAATTATCACGCCTTACAATAAAGATGTAAACAAGCAACAGCTAAATCGCTGCGCGCGTGCGCTAATATTTATTGGACAGATATCTTCCCATTTTTCTTTGGATATGTGTTCGATAACTTATGCAATAGATAAGCATTATCGAATGGTTCAGAAACCGAATTCATGGGACATCTCCAGTTTATGGAATCGATAAGTTTATTTAATAGATATCTACTAGTTGAGAAACCGGCCATAAGAGAGACAGAACCATATAATTCGCATACGGATTACTTTCAAAATCAAGAATAGTTCTGTTATTTTAATACCAAGACCACAAATATCAGACATTATTCCATAACGTCGTTACAGTTGACTGTAAATTTAAATTTAGTTACTCTCACAAAGTAAAATGAGCCATTAGAATGCCTTAAGTGGAAAGTTCTTGAACAATTTATGACCAATGTTAATCTCGATATCGCATATCATGTAGGTATACATTACGATCAGTCGTTCCACTAAGTAAACAAATTAGCTCCAATCCTGAGACATTACATTAAACAAATCTTAGACTAATAGGTTTGATTTTGAAAATAAATTCTACTCGACAAAAAAAAATGAAAATGTAAATAAGAGCAACCACACTTATTTGCATCAGCTGAAAACGATAGTGGTGTCATTTTTCTTTTATTGTAAGTTCACAGGACCAATCACAAAAAAAATATAATAAGTTAAGAACCCCTAAACATAGCTATAAACAGACATGTACGGATAGTCATTCATTTAGAACATTGGTTTTAAGGCACGTTCTCACGATTAGATTATATGAACAACTTTTGTGGATCAACTAAAATTGGTCAAGTTTTTGATTCACACATTTCAAGAGAAACTTGAATCAACAGTTGATATAAAATTGGTGTAAGAAATATTTCCAGTTTATTGATTGATTTTGCAGCGGATAGACAGCGTAAAATATGACGTTTTTGGATAAGAAATTGATGATACAGTTCTATAAATTTTTACCGTAGTACTCTCTGGCCATTTTAATGTCATTTTGTAGTCCTGTCTTGTTAAATTAATGAGTGGACTATAACTACCAGAATCGGATGATTCAAGGCGACTGACAAATGTTCGCATGCTTCATAACTTGAACGATAAAGTTTGAATGAAATATATGTTCTCACAACATTTTTCTTTCGATTGTCATTGATCCACAAAATTTGATTAATTAAAATCGAATCCTGTGAATAAGCTTGAATCAACTTAACTTGACCGACAAAAACTGAAATATACAGGGTGTCCGGTAAGTACCTCCTAATCTCTCGGGAGTGTATAGGGGAGGTCAAAATAAAACTAGTCCTTCCTATAATTTTTTTTCCTAATGTGCCCCTAACGAAGTTATGGGGGGTCAAAGGGGTACCTAGAAATTAACGTTTAGGGTTATAACTTTGAAACCACCCTGTATATTTTAATAAAATTTTCGTACGTTGTATTAAACATGGAGCTCTACGATTTGATGCTAAAATCAACTTTTTGCTATTATCAGGTGTCCAGAAACGGACTGGCCCTATCACAATTTTTCTCAAAATTTTGACAGAAGTAATTTTATCAAACTGAAAATATTATTATTAGATATCTGAAGGTTTTTCTTTAAAAATGGTACTCTTTATTTATTTCGAAAAAATGAACGGTTTGCGAGATAAATCGGTTTTGAAAAAAATTGGTAACAAATACAACAACAATTAAAATTTGTTTTTTTACAGTAAAGTCATTGCCGCTAGTGCCAGCCTACAGATTCACCATAAACATTTACTGGTGGGGAATTAAGGGAATGAATAATGCCGTTTCTTGTAAAATCAACATCTATGACCAAAATACATCTACAAATTATTATTGCTCTTATCTCCATGGAGTTCTTTTCTATTGTTTTACCTGTTAGACCCTGTTGATTTTAAAGTACTTGTCAAAGGCGCGTGACAGAATAAAAATTCAATTTTATTGTGGTATTCGTTTTAAGCCGTTAGAAATAACATTTAAAAATGGAAGAATATTCCTGTGCAGAATATGCTGATATGCACCTAATTTATGGGGAAGCATTATGCAACTCCGTGGAGGCAAGAAGACTTTATGATGACAGGTTTCCGGGTCGACATTTGCCGAGTCCAAAAACTTTTGAAAGAGTTGATCGTAGTTTAGGAGAAACAGGTAAAAAAATAGTGAAAAACGTTAGTGAAACTAAGTTCTTCCGAATCCTTTATTTAGGAAGCTTTTTGCCACGCCGTGGTGGAGCAGGAGCCCCGAGGAGAGTACGAGCCTCCTGTAGACGAACAAATATTGGAAGACGTTGCTAATAATCCTTCAAATAGCATAAGGAAGCTTGCGGTATAAAACAATGTTACAAAATGGGCTGTACATGAAACTCTGACAGAACAATTGCTTTACCCGTACCACATCCAAAAAGTACATGCTATGTCTCCAGATGATTATCCAAAAAGACTTCAATACGCCAATTGGTTTTTACAGCATCATATTCGGAATCATAATTTTGGTACATCTATTTTGTTCACCAATGAAGCAGGTTTTACAAGAGACGGCATAATTAATTTGCATAATCTACATGTCTGGGATGAAGAAAACCCTCACGCTTTAGTTCAAACTCGCAACCAATAAAGATTTATGGTGAATGTGTGGGCTGCAATTATCGGGAATCATTTGATCGGTCCATTTATTCTGGAGCAAAGACTTAATGGAGGATAACACAGAACTGTGACCATCTCCGCAATAATCACGGAATATTATTTCAAGTGCACCGGGAAAACATTCGTAGGATTAGAAAGTGCATTGAAGTACGGGGTGCTCATTTTGAACATCTACCGAAGTAACATTTAGATACCTTTGTTCATTGTTGAATGTTCTTTGTTGCATGTCTTGTAAGTAAATTGTTTTTCAAATATTATTTTTAATTGGTCACTACTTGCTCATAAAGTATAGCCAACCCGTTCAAAGATTTCTGGACTTGATAAAGTTAAAGAAATTAAATGCATGAAATAATATGTAAAAAAAATAAATTTTAATTGTTGTTGTATTTGTTACCAATTTTTTTCAAAACCGATTTATCTCACAAACCGTTCATTTTTTCGAAATAAATAAAGAGTACCATTTTTAAAGAAAAACCTTCAGAGTATCTAATAATAACATTTTCAGTTTGATAAAATTACTTCTGTCAAAATTTTGAGAAAAATTGTGATAGGGCCAGTCCGTTTCTGGACACCTGATAATAGCAAAAAGTTGATTTTAGCATCAAATCGTAGAGCTCTATGTGTAATACAACGTACGAAAATTTTATTAAAATATACAGGGTGGTTTCAAAGTTATAACCCTAAACGTTAATTTCTAGGTACCCCTTTGACCCCCATAACTCCGTTAGGGGGCACATTAGGAAAAAAAATTATAAGAAGGACTAGTTTTATTTTGACCTCCCCTATACACTTCCGAGAGATTAGGAGGTACTTACCGGACACCCTGTATATGTTCTCACAGCAATTTTCTGTAGATTTTCGCTGATCCACAAAAATTGATCAACCGAAATCGAATCGTGTGAACGCGCCTTTAGTCATTCTAGAAGAATTGGAACTGAGTTTCAAATTCTCGTAAGAAATAATCCTGTATGACTACGCGTCACATTCAGAACAATATGTAAATATTAGCCGTTTAAAAATAATATAATTAGTATTTATATTCTGTTACTAAATTAATTTGTAATACAATATTTTGAATTGTATCCACTAATAGTTAGCTTGTGTGTTTGAACAAAGCATTAAACCAATAACAATTTCAGCTCCGCTTCCAGATGGGTTCAGAGTATACAATCCAACGAATAGCAAAATACATTTAACACGTAAACTTGGTTCGTTAAGTTAATACGGCAAATAATTTTCTATCACCCCTATTGACGTCACAGGCTGCCTAGGACGTTGCACTCTGCTGTATGCATTGCTGAACGGGTGGAGATATCAGATAGGTACCGGAAAATAAAAGCGGATTGGGAAAGATTGTTTAAAATTAGAAACTAATTATTTGATTCTCGAGATCGCTAGAAAAATATTTATAGTAGAAGGTCGCACCAATATAGAGAGTTTTTACAACTCTACTGTAAGGTAAATAATAATAATAATAATAATTTTATTTACCAAATAGTAATTTACAATATTTGCATTAATATAATATTAATCCTTAAAACGATAAACAAAACTGAGGTTACCACAAAGAAAATTCTTGTATGTGGCTTACTGTTTTACAGTATCACTAAATACTGCATATATACGTCTATACATGTATTAATTAACATAATTAATAATAATAACTATAATAAACTAACAAACTATTATTCATTTTTAATATCTACTAACTTATGTATGAAATCTCTAGTCTGTCTTTGAATCCATAGTTTAATTTTTCTTTTAAATAGCGAATATGAATTTATATATTTCAAATTAAGTGGTATTTTATTGTATATTCTAGTAATGAGATATTCATAACTCCTTTGACCAATAGTTTTGATAGGTTTATTCACTTGTACATGGTGTTCCTTATGTCGAGTATCATATTTATGATCAATTTTTATAAAACCAGTCTTTTCTTTATACATAGTTATTAAAATAGCTTGACAAAATAATTGTCGAATATCAAACATTTTTCTATTATTATATAACTCATCTGTTGGAATTAATTGGGGTAGGCCACAAATAATTTTAATTATATGTTTCTGTATAATTTCTAATGGCCTTATATAATTATTTGTAGCACCTCCCCAAGATAATAAACCGTATGTTATATGACATTGTATTAATCCATAATACAAAATATATAATTGTTTCATATTGCATATTTTCTTCATGTACTTAAATACCTGTAAGAGATACCTCAACTTTTTTGTAACATAATTAGTATGAATATTCCATCTCAAATGGCAATCAATATAAACCCCTAAATATTTAATATAATCTCTTATTTCTAAAATATTATCATCTAATTCAATGGAAAGTACATTATATTCAGGTAAATTTTGTTTATAGCTAGTAAATGGTATAAAGTGTGTTTTCATAACATTAATGGTAAGTAGTTTACTTTGGAAAAAGTTCATAATTATTTTAAAGTCTTTTTCAACTTTTTGTTTTAGAGAATACCATGAAGAGTCGTTGTTGAAAATGGCAGTGTCATCCGCAAAACTAACAATATCTCCACATTCATATATATAGTAAATAAAATAGGCCCAAGAACCGTCCCTTGTGGGACACCAAACTCTACTGTTCTTTGCTCACTAATTATATCATCTATTTTGACAAACTGAATTCGATCGGTTAAGTAGCTTTTAAAAAGATCATAAACCTGCCCCCTAAATCCTATGCGTTCTAATGTATCAAGTAACTTATTATGACATACTGTATCAAAAGCTTTGGCTAGGTCAACAAAGATACAAAGCGCAGGAATACTTTTATCTACAGAATCATATATTTTTTATGTTAAATTAGTTATAGCATCTTGTGTTGACCTACTCTCTCTAAAACCATACTGGTTGTCTTTTATAATGCTAAACTTGTTTAGGTATTCATTTACACGTGTTTTAATAAGCTTTTCAAATATTTTTGCAATATTTGATATAAGAGAAATAGGACGATAATTTTTTAGGTCTAATTTATTTCCACTTTTGTATATAGGTTTTATTATTGCGATTTTAAATCTGCGAGGAAAAATTCCTTTAATAAAACAATCATTGAATATATACGTTAAAGGTTTTGCAAGATAATCAACAAGAATTTTTAATGTTTCTGACTTCAAATTATCATTTCCTGGAGATTTATGTGACTTTAATTCTAATATAATTTTTTTAACCTCTTCTTCATTGATCATTCTAAGAAAAATTGAATTTTTTAAACGTTGTTTTGAATGTATTTCAATTTTTTCTTGGCCCTTAATATTTTATTTTTTAATATTTTGTGCTAATTTCTTACCTACTTCCGAAAAATAATTATTAAAAGTATCTGCAATTTGTTTCCTATCATTTAAAATAGTATCCTCAATTTTTATAGACTGTACAGATTTTGAATCATTACTTTTATTATTTACTTCATTTACACATTGCCATAAACTTTTAGAATTGTTCTCATTTTTATCAATTGTGGATTTAAAATAATCTTCTTTCGCTTTCTTTATTAAATTACTTAATTTATTTTTATATTGCGTATATTTTCTCATTAAGGTTACATTTTCAGGATTTTGCTTGGCTTTAATATATATATCATTTTTAATATTTACCGACTTTACTAAACCATTTGATATCCACTTACTTCTTTTTATTTCCCTTCTTTTTATTTTCTTTACTTCAGTACATTTATTTATATATTCTGTTAATATATCGATAAGATTATCTGTAGATAATTCTACATTTTCTGCTTCATAAACACTTTCCCAATTTTCTTTTTCTAAATACAGTTTTAACTTATCATAATTAGTGTATATTTTATTATAACTTTTACTAAATTGTTTTACTCCGTTTTCAGCAGAAAATGAGCACTGAATAATCGTAGAGAAATGATCAGTTACTGTTGTTTCTAATACTACGGAAAGAAAATTATTTAATGGCAATTTTGTTTTTAAGAAAATGTGATCCAAACACGTATTGCTTTCTATTCTGGTAGGACTGTTGATTGTGGATAAATATCCATGTTCATACATAATATTCAAAAATTCAGACATATATTTGAAATTTATATTGTCGTCATACGAACAAATGAATAACTCATTATATTTTCATCAAAATATTTAAGAAACTGCAACTGATAGTAATAAAACTATATACTACACTAAAAGTTTGCATTATATATTGCACTAAATTGCAAACAATGATTGTTTTTAACGCAACCAAATATTGAAAATTACGTTGACAATAACAACAAATGAGTAACGTCAGACGTCTGAATTCTTGACGCGAGTATAGCATACGTCATGTACTTTAAAGTTTTACAGGGTGTACATAAATAATGTGCCATACAGCAACAGGATACAGTAAATGTCAAAATAGGCCGATCCTGCTTAATTGCTTAAGCCGTGTCCACATTAGTAAAAAATCCGTTGAATGTAGAATTTGAGATACACATTTTTTTTTTACTAAAAATATGTCTGGCTATTGACGTAGCGAATGTAAAATCTAGTGGTATGTGTGTTTATCATCACCTCTGTGTTTTCGTGCCTATGTTTTCTAAAATGAATTTAAACAAAACGTATGATAAATAAAAAGTTTTGTGGGGCCCAAAGAATAAGTGGCATTTCAATAAAAGTAAAAACAAATATGCTTGGGATGAATGTAGTATAGTATAAGTCAATAGCTTGATTTCTTTAAGTTGTTCCATATTTTGATATAGATGTTTAATAGAATTCCAATAACGTCTCTATATTTTAGTTTTTTCTCTTCCTTTTCCTCCTTCCCTTTCATTATCACATGGTCACATGTCTCGGATGACATAAAGGTTTGGTAAAGACAAAGGGGATATTTTGTTTATTCTTAGAGAATGGAGAAGTTGCATGAATTTTATATTGATTTGAAATGCATTACAGGCTAATTTTTCAAACATATTCAAAGGTCAGCAATATCACATAATAATTAAAATATTAACATTAATAATATAATATGAAATATAAACAAAACTACGTGAACGAAAACGCGATATCATTGGTGTGACGTCACATGACGTTCAGCGCGGTTGATGTTTCCGTAGATGCAGATGTAGTGTTACGGTGTTGGTGATGTAAACAGGCGTTTGTTTCTTGTATTTTTGTGTAAACATAATGCTGGGCAAAATTTCTTTACAAAATTGCTTTATAGGGAATACCTAATCCCTTATATCTCTAAAACTCCAGTGAACTTAACTCATATTTGCCCTACCGTTTTACGTTACTGCCAGTTTTCGGTAAAAAATAGGAAATTAATCAGAAGCGAGCTACTTTGATGTCTACTATACCTTGCTGCTGTATATATACCATTATGGCCCATTAGTCTTGGGACATTCTATACATTTGTATGTTGTTTTATTTTCAAAAGTCTATATAATTATATATGAAGAATTACAAGATTTTATGTCAAGATTTGAAGAAAAGTGGTTCAATATCAATTAATTAAACTTTGCGCAAGCCACAGAACAACAAAAGTTGTTTCACTTTCACAAAGCATTTGATTAAATTAGCCACTGGTACTGCATAATACTTCCTACATATGTCCTTTTATCAGTTATCGCAAGCATCAAATCTTGGACAACTCTTTTTATTATTTTCATAAATTAATTGATCGAAAAAATAAAGTGCAACAAATTGTTTTATCCTGGCAATGTAAAAATGTTTATTAACCTAGAATCCCTTGATGACTCTTGCAAAATAATTTGATCATCATAGTTAATTGGTGTTCTAATAACTGATTAAGTGTACCTCAATATTAACAGTTGTAACATCTTCACAAAAGGCTAGATGAAATTAAGGACATTGATACTGATCAGAATTATACCGCGTATGAAATAGCTTCTTCTGATTCTGACTTCTGAGATCTAGGAGTTATCCGTCATATTAGACATTTCTAAATTGGATTATAGTATGTTGATGGTCACCCATTATACCTACCATGTACGAAGCCAAAGCCAATTTCTAAAAATTTTAGTGGAAACATAAGGAACATCACGGTCTACCTACCCAGAGAATACAGACGTGAACTGCTATTGTTTGTATGTCGTTGATTAATAGAAGTAAAGTTTTTTTTATATATTTTACCACACAATAATGTCGCTTCTTCGTTTTTACTTAAAAAAAATAGTTTATATATAATCTAGCTTTTTATCTCAATCATCACTTAACGATAGCAAATTATTAATTTTTAGTGAATTGTGAAGTTTTGTTTTTATTATTACTTGTTTTTATTGTATTTTAAGTATTTATACTATTCAATGCCCTTGCTTCTGCTTTATTGTTTCTTGCTTGTGGTGACTAAAATGAAAAATAATTCTAGAAGGATACGATAATAGAGATTCATTTATATGTGGCAAATAAGTATTCTAAATAATACAATATTAATATTCTCTTACTTTATATTTTTGAAATTGTGTATAGGATATAATATATTTACAGATACAGCTTCACAAGTTATACATCAGCAAATAATAACGTTAAAAAAAATATAAAAAGTCTTATCGTTTCGAATACTATTGTATACGCCTTATCTTTTGGCCTACATTTAGTTCTGACAATAATTTAACTACATATATTGGTACATTAGTAACCAACGAGTGAGTTCTTAAAAACTGCGTATTGGAATGTCTGGGAAACGTAAAATTGATTGGTCCATAGTAATTCATTCTTCTTCACCGGTTTTAATGGTTTTTATCACAAACCAAAATAAATTATGCTTCTGCATACCCCTTCTGGACAAATGTAAATGCCTTGAAAGACATTTTTGCATCCAAAGAGGTGATTTAATATTTTGTATACTCTGGGAAACATTCCTTTGTCTCTAGGAACATTCTAGTCATCTATTTACACCGTTTCGTTATGATTTTCGCTTTTCTCACTCACTGAATTCACGATGCTTTGCTTTTTGGCGGTCTTCCCAGAACAGTTGAATTTACCACTTGACGGGGTTGCGGCATCTTGAACGTCTAATTTGCAGGAGTTCTTGCAGCACCAGATCCTCGCTAAGCAGGTTCTGAAACTGTCAGAAAGCAAACCATAGAGCAAAGGATTCACTACAGTGTTCAGCAGCGCAATACTTAGAGCTATAATGAAATGGTGAGATTTGAGAAAGTAGTTCTTATCCTCGTTGGCCCGCCTGCCGTCTATGTAAATAAGAAGCATGATTATCGTTATGGGGAGCCACATCACCAGAACCACTATGACGTTTAAGAAGAGCACTCGTACTACTTTGATGTGCTTGTTCAATCTGATTTCTTCGTGATGCGACAGAGACCCGTGTCTACCCACGTTATTTCCATTTGGAGAGGTCGCGAACTGCGCTGAAAATTTCCTTGGCCAGGGTACGAATATGTCGGATAGGCTCAGTTCACTCTGGCGTCTCACTTGCGCCCTGTTGCAACCTTTGATGTCCACCGCACTGATCATGACGCAGGAAGTAGCCCAAGCGTTCTTCGTGGATAGGATCTTTTGGAATATTTTCTGGTAATGGTACACCAACAGACCCATGGGTAGAAGACACGCGAAGAGAACGACAGGTACAACGAAACAGATGGAGTAATGGATCGTGTTTGACTTTGGAAATATCATTGTACAAACCGGCAAATTGTTCACTGACTGGATCTGGCGGAACCAGAGGGCCACTGGAATGAATATGATAGCGGTGGAGATCCAGATTAGTAGAGATGAGAGGGTCGCTTGGTGAGGGGTCATCTTGGATCGATATGGGGGGACGACGATGCAACGGTGGCGGTCGATGCTGATCAAGGCCAGGGTCCATAACAGAACGATGCCTGAAACAAACTGAAAAAAGATTCAATAATTTTTTTCTGATAAAATTCAAAATAAATTTTATTTTCATTCAAAGTTATTCACTGTTTGTGATTATCACTCTACTTATTTAATAATAATTGAAAATATACTATATATAATTTGGAAGCAGTTAATTACAAGTAATTTAATGTAGCCATTTTTAAATAACACACGTCAACCAAAAAAATAATTATTTTGATTTCGGAATTCTTCCATTAATTGTGCTTTTATTAAATCTTATTTGAGGACCACTAGATGCAATTTCTATTGATGATTTGAGAAATAAAGATTCAGATTATTTGGTCGAATTATGCGTTAATGATGATTTTTCGAATAAATTCTGTAAAATGATATTAATTTAGAAATTTCTAACCCTCACAAAATATTTTTTTATTGCTAGAAATGAATCTGACTTGAATCCTAAAATAGGTTGGTGATGACAGTAAAACAATGAATTACCTACGCTAAAATCATTGAAAACATAAAAAATCATAAGAAGGATTAGTTTAGAACTGAAAATGTAAAGTCCTCCCAAAAGAATTACAAATTATTTTGTTATCTACGTCACAAAACAACATCTATAGAGAAGTATTTTACAAAATACTACCTATCATACTACATTGCATTTACCTAAAGTGTATTTGAAAAACTAAGAAACTTTAGACAGATGAGTTTAATTAAGTCGTTTTATTATAACCCCAAAATACTTAATAGGTACACGCTTTTACAATAATAATGACACTCTCTCAAAACAATTTTTGAACTTCTGGAAGTTCTGAGTAGAAATTTCAATAAATATCTATTGATGTGTATAAATTACGGTACACCTTACATTATGTACATTATTATTTTTTACCAAAAAAAAGTTTCCAAATTTTCATCTAATTTTGAAGAGTTATGGAAGTTTTCTATGTACTCATAGACAAGAGAGATTTCGGTCTCCAGATTTAGATCCTATAAATTACTTTTTGTGGGGATAATGGCTTCTAGTTTACGCTATATAAATATATTTTTTGGATATGAACCAAATCAGACAATATTTTTGAAGGTTTCTGACAATTCGGCATCAAGTTATATGTATTCATCCAAATGGAGCAATTGCTATAAAAATGTCATTAATTGAAGTAAAAACTGAAATATCCATGCATAAGACGTCAAGTTCATCTTTTCACAACCTGTTATGATAGAAAGTAGGAGTAAATTCGGGTACCCGAAAATGGAGCATTCTATCAATATGAACCAATAGTACCTTTATTTATTGAAAAATTTAATATTTTTCTGTCAAAATCACCGAACAATTATGATAAATTTTAATCCCCTCTCCCCCAGGTTGGAACGTATGTGATTGATGAGCATATAAGAATTAAACTAGTTATCAAAGTTCATAAATTTATCTTCACTGGTTTCATTTAGAAAAAATCGTTATCAGAGTGGTTCCTTTAAGTGGCTATAACTTATTTACAAAGAATATTTGGACCCATGATTATACGAAAAAAAGTAATCGTTTTCGACATATAACACTTTGGAGAAATTTTGCTCTCTAATTTCTGGACCCCTGTATACAGCTGTAATTGGAAAATATGCAGTTAAATCTACTGTGAATTGAATCATTTGAATGAAGTAATAATAATAATTAAAGATCAGCAGCAGACGTAATAATTATTCGCTTCAAATCGCTAATGTCTTCGGCAATAAAGTTCATCGGATTGGAGTCCTGTAATTGAAGCAGCAGGAGGTTACCGCAGTTTGTTGAACTCGTATACATTTTACCAGTGTAAACAAAGCAATCTATCGAAGGAAAACTCAATAATTGTGGAATCAATCACTTGAAGCAGGCCAGAACTAGACATTAATTTCCTACATAATATATACCGTAAATAAGAAAAACTTCCCCGAATCATAATAACAAGCGATTCCTCGAGATCTATGGAAAATTTATCTCTCCTTAAGTACTGAGATGGAAAGGAAAAAGCGAGATTAATTGAGGTGGGTTTTGACGGATGACCTATATTTTCGTTTAATATATTTCTATTACTAAAAATATCCCTTTAATCATTTATCAGTTGCAGAAGTTGGAATTCAGTTCCAGAAGCTCGAAAAATTTATGGTCATCCAGAACGTAATCACTGTATTTATATATTGGTACTATGATCTAAAATCCAGTGACTGAATTTTAAATTTTTATAGTATATTCTAAATATGTTTTTGTACAGAAACAAGTAAAGAAATTCATCCATTACAGAACGAGGAAGTAAATTAAGAGTATAAGGCTTTAGCCAAGTTTTACTTTATATGTATATCATCATCATAAATCATTTTCTTATATCTAGGGGAGAGTTAAATAACACGGACTACATTTGAAAAAAAAATGAAAATAATTTATATCAAAATAATGCTACATTGTTTTTCGCACAAAATAAATAAATACTTAACAGAGTTAAGTTAACAACAATAAAAAAAAGAATTAACAGAAACTTTGGAATTTTTTATTATTATCCAATTACATAAAGGTATATTTTCTCATCGTTTGGAAAATATAGGATAGGAACCAATTCTAATTGAAATACTTTTTTTTGTTTGTAATTATGGGAAAAATTCTAAATTTGAATATTTTTGTAATTTTTTTCAGTTATTACCACTAAAAATTTCGATTTATTGTATTTCTTTAAAAACTAATTTTTTTCAAATGTAAAGAAGGTAGGCCCTACTGATTTTTTAATAAAGGATTTTTTTCTGAATTTTATGGTACAACAATATTTAAAATCCGTCAAAAAAGAAAACAATTTTTGCCAGTCGCGGCCTTCTAGTTTTATTTTTAAAAATTAAAAAAATTACTTACATCCAGAAAATGTATCAGAAAATTGGTCCTGCCATACGTAAAATGATCCGCTGATTCCAAAAATGTCAAAGAATAGAGGGTGCCCCATTTAAAAATATAAATTTACGGTGATTTCCGGAAATGTCATAAAATCCGAAATGACCTCAAAGAATTCATAGCACCATCTAGAATAAACCCACCCAATTTCAAATTTTTATCAGCAGTCATAAAAAAGTTACAGCGTGTTCCCACTTTCCGTTGTCACCCGGTATATCTAAACGTGATGAATACGAATGCTAGATACTGTCAGATAAAAGTCAGATTCAGTACTTGAATACTGATTATACGAATACTGCTAATGAATACATGTATTCCACCCATATCTGCACATAATTTGTGATGAGCACAAAATTAATACTATTTTTGTATTTTGCGCTCTAAGACACAGGAACAGAAACATTTTCAAAATTTCAAATTTGTTTTCATATCACTTTATAAATTTGTGTCCCTAATACTACTTCTATCATTTTATTACTCGCTCACGATACCTTCTATGTTTCATTCTAAAAGCACTTTATAACTAGACTTACCTGAATGTAAGGAATTATCCTGCAAGTTACGTCTCCCAGCTGCCAGGACACGACAATCCTCGTGTAGGCTACGGCCGGTATGGTCATCGCAAACAGCAAGTCCGCAGCTGCCAAATTCAAAACGAAGCAGTTCGTCACCGTTCTCATATCCGGGTACCTGAAATCAATATAAATATAATTAAAGAAAATCAGGAAACATTGGATTGTCGTCACCCTAAAATGGACTGTAAATGTCACGTAAATAACAAAGTTCACTGCTTCTTGTGGCGTAACGGATACGCGCAGATGTATATATCTAACGATGTGTAAAATGTGGAATAATGGTAAATATGAAGGGAACAATATTAATGAATGTTTATTCCATAGTCAAGTGTCTTCAGTTTTCATTCATTTTTGTACACGTGTATATTAAAAAGTAAAAAGCTGACTAAATTTACGTAAATAATGTAGTATAGAATGGGGCAAGAATAGAAATTATAATAAACAATGACTCTATTGTTGCCGCAAGAATTCAGACGATTTACGTTATTCGAAAAAATGAATAATTCAACATACAGGGTCTTAAAAAAAGAGTGTAAAATATTTAAGGAGGTAATAGTATGAACCAAAATAAGCAGAAAAGTCTCAATAAACATGGGTCTGCAAAGTAACGGTTGCGGAGATATGGAATGTTTTATGTTTTTTAGCCCCTTTCTTTATTTTGCAAAAACGTTGTGTATTTTCTTATAATAGTTGGTTGATGTTTAGTGAAATAAACAGTACCTATTTGACAGTTGTTCTCAGTGGACAAGTTTTCTTTCGCTATGGCTGGTTACTTTAACGCAAAATTAACACATGCATTTCATGTATGGTCGTACTAATGGGAACGCCATCGAAGCGCGACGTCTTTATGTTGACGCTTATCCAAATCGCTAGATTCCTTCACAACGCATGTTTAGAAGAATTCACCAAAGATTGCGTGATACCGGTTCCTTGAGCAAACAGTGCCTTTTATTCAGAAGACCAAGGTCGGTATCCACTCTTAGAGCAGAAGAAGAAATTCTAGCACTGGTAGAGCAGAATCCAGGTACGAGCGTGCGGAGAATATCAGCCGAGGTAGGAATTAGTGGTCCTCTTGTTTGGAGAATCCTTCACGAGCAACTGCTTTATCCATACCATGTGCAACGAGTACAGGCCTTAAATCCAATAAATGATCATCAAGCACGTTTGGTTTTTTGCCGCTGGTTTCTACGTCATGATGGTGAAGACCCTCGTTTTCTTGCAAACATTCTTTTTACTGATGAGGCCGGATTAACAAGAAATGGAGTGTTTAATTTTCACAATACGCATATTTGGGCCGACGAAAATCCTCATGCTCTAATAGAATCTAGACATCAGGCACGTTTTTCATTAAACATTTGGATGGGTATTGTAGGTATCTAGGTCCTGTTGTTTTACCAAACCGATTAACAGGCAATGTGTACCTCAACTTTCTGCAGAACACACTGTATGAGTTTTTGGAAGATATTCCTTTGAATCAGAGGCAACAAATCTGGTTCCAGCATCATGGTGCTCCAGCTCATTTTTCCATGGCCGTTAGAGAGCATTTACATCAAACTTTTCCACATAGATAGGTAGGAAGGGCCGGACCTGTTTTACGGCATTCAAGATCGCCTGATCTGAACCCTCTAGATTTATTTGTTTGGGGATATTTGAAGATATTAGTGTAAGCTACTCCCGTAAATAGCCTGGAAGAGCTGCAGCTACGGATTAATCAAAAGTGTCAAGAAATCCAAACCAAGGAGGGTGTTTTCGAAAGAGTTCGAATATCGTTGAGACGAAGATGTCGTGCCTGCTTGGAAATGGACGGAGGGCACTTTGAACATCTTCTGTAACTTTGTTTTTTGTTTGTTAAAAGCTTCCTTTGTCGGTTTATTCCTAATAAAATAAAATGTTTGAAAAACGAATAGTGGTCCATATCTCCGCAACCGTTACTTTACGGACCCATGTTTATTAAGACTTTTCTGCTTATTTTGATTCATACTATTACCTCCTGAAATATTTTACACTCTTTTTTTAACACCCTGTATTTTCACTAAAATATTTAAGAAACTGCAATTGAGAATAATAAAACTATACATATACTACACTAAATGTTAGCACTAAATTACAAAAAATGGTGGTAAACTATCGAAAATTATCTTGATAATAAAAACAATCGCCTAACGTCAGCCGTGACGTAAATCGGAATTCTTGCCGCAAACTATACAGGGTTAACTATGACTAAGTACAAAAAATTTAACCACGTGCTCAGGGAGGTCTAAAAGACAATAAAAAAATTATTCCAGAATATTAGCTCGATAATTAAAAAATGGGGCAAAACCTTTTTTCCTACGGAAAGTCGGCGTCTATGATAAGAATCGACTGAGATGGTTTAGATTTATAGACAAAGCTTACATCTGTCAACAATGTCAACTACCATGCGGTCGTCTTTTTGTAGCGTTTCTAAATGTAGAAACGACAAAAATTAACATTCTTATTAGTAATAATACTTGATAGATAGGAAACAGTTAATCCAGTTAGCTCCAGTATTTTGCATTTGTTTTTCATTATTTCGTTATAAATGGGTAAAACTACATATTCGCTCATTACAGCCACTCATTACCGATAAAAGACACTTCCCGTAGGTACAATTAGATAAAATGCCTATTTATTATAACAAAATCGAACTAAAGGAATAGATAATAGACAAGTTTTAATGTAACCGCAGCAGTCTTGTCCCATAACCTAGAAAACCAAACCGGCGAACTATATTGTGTATCTGCACCCAACACAAATGTCTTTATTTAATAACTATAAAACGTTTAAAAATTTAAAAAGGCTCTAAAAACTGAAGAGGAACACAAAATTACAACGTAAACACAGGAATTGAATTATGACATGACATCGACACCGACTGAGCGACTGTTGCATGCTTGTAGAGTAGGCAACCAACAAGCAAGTTGGTTGTCTACTCTACATTGGCGGCGTTAAATAAGGATTTATAATAATATCAAAAATATTTTTTTTTGGCTTTATAAATAAGTTTGGAATTTTTTTGAAGGGTGATTCCGTTAATTCTTATTTTTTCCTATTCCTTCTTAAAATATTTGTACTAAGTCATAGTTAACCCTATATACAAGGTGTTTTTAAAAGAAATAGCACAAAGGGTACTGATGAATCTACAGCTATAAAGAGCACGTTTACATAAAAATCTTTACCCCTTAGGAGATACAGCCCTTCAAAGTTTTCAAAAAAAATATGGAATAGCGGCTGTAATTTGGAAACAAAAAAAGGTATAATATTCAAATTTTACACAAGTTTTCTACTAATTCATGTACAACTTCTCAACAATGTCTGGTCCTTTTAACGGGTTGAAATAAGCAACCCCTAAGTTATTTCTTGCTACAACTTATTTGCCAATAATTGAAAATTCAATTGGCATTTATAATTTGTTTAATGTTCAACAAAATTTTCGTTTAATTAAATTAAATAATTATAAATTAGAAAACTTAAGGAAATAAACTAATATTTGATAACGTCTGCAACATGTCAACTTGATAGAATGAGATTAGCTATCAAAATTGAAAAACAAAATGGCACTGAAAAGATAATTAATTAATATTAAAATAACATAAAAAATACCACTTTCTATTTAAGATTGTAAGGAGTACACAAAAAACATTTGGTCTATATTTAAGTACATTGATGCTTTGATTTGTTTTTAAACTTCACTCAAGTGAATATATACAGTGCTTTCGAAAAGTAACGAATAAATTATTTATTTTTGAAATTGAGAAGCCCTAATTTTGACCATGCCATTTGAAAGAGCGTGTCATTCTACATATATACATCATGAAAAATTATGGTGTTATATAACAAAAATTTCAAGAAAATAATGTTTGAAGATTTTAAAATTTAATTTTCACGGTCGTCGGTTGCCTCATCCATAACACACTGAGGAGAGCTAACGAACTAGAAAACGGTATATGTTTATATGTCTGGTGTGCCGCTAATGACTGGCGGTTTGCTTAAATCTTTCAAGTGTTTACACATATTTATTTTATAGGCACTCTAGAAAGACACAATATTACATTTAAATAAAAAAATACCAATTATTTTTTCTTTCGTATTATTTACTTTATTCAGAATTATTTAATATTATGTCAAATATTTGCACCATTTCTTTCACATCACTTAAAAGTTCAGATACTGAAACCCTATTGTAGCGACATTTTATTAATCCCTAGTATGCCAATGTACTGTTCCATAATATTTCACAATAATAACCAACTATTTTCTCTTTTCCTTAGTTGATTGACGCAATATCTAATGAATAATTAAGTTTTCCTAAAATTCCAATTTATTTGCATTAAATTAGCGAAATTAAATTTCTGAAGAGTGAAAGCAAAAACAAAAATATTTACCCAGTTGTCACTGCAACCGTCTTACGCTTTCGATTTCATGGAATATATGCAAAAAAATTACATACAACGTTCACAAACAACCGGATATCTACATGGAAAAATAACTATTTCTTGCTAGGATAAACTTATCTAACCACAAAATTCGTTATTTTGAATTAGAGGAAGTGTACGATTGGACTTAGCAGTCTTATATTTAGAGATTACAATAATATTTTTATGTGGTAGAACATGTTAATCATCAACAAAATTTTGTTATTATTAGAAGCTCTCTCAATAAATTTACAAAAAGAAAAATCGTGCCTCGTACATAATAGTATATTTTACAAGTGATAAAGATACTGTTTTATTCGTGAGATGAAAAGACCACAAACGAAGCGAATTAGGCAAACTCACGAACACAAAAAACGTTTTCCGTATTGAGTGGAAAATGCTATTTATTTAAGAGAGAAAAAAAGAAAACAAAACTGCTACAAAACAACAACTATACAGTCTACAACAAGTATATCAAGAAAAATAAAACATTCTCAACTCATTTCGCTGCAATTAAAAATATCCACAGAATTGCTATTCGTATAAATGTGAAAAATTCAATTATTATAATTGTCTTCAGTTGAATTTGTATTAACAGTGCCAACCTTTATCATACTTGTTGAAGGCGAGTTTTAGGTTGCCGATTTCGTTGCTATACGCCTATACAGAGCTTTCAGTAAAAAATGGGCCTACTTTAAGTCTAGCTTTCTTGGATGAAAATAATGTCATTTAAATCAACTTACCATAATACGATTTTACTTGTTTAAGAAGTTAGAGGCCTGAGAAATTAATTTTTTATTTAAAATTTTGTGATATTTTCCTTATTTGTTGGGTAATTATACTCAAATTTTGGAAAACGAAGTTTTTTGTGAGATAACCACGAATATTTTATTGATTTCTGCGTTAAATGTACAGGCCGTTCTGAATGCAAGTGCCACTATATTGTGTCTTTTATATTTTTCTTAAGGACAGAGATTTTTGGAAAAATAATTAGTTCTTTTAAAACAAGCTTCGATGGGCTTTAAAAAGGTATACTTGTTGCATGTCTCTTAGGTGCACCATTTTAGAGAAAAAAATTTGTTTAATGTATTTGTTAAACTTGGACATTACAGAAAATTATTGATTCAAAAAGTTTATTCAAAATTTCAATTTCAAAAATAAATTTAAAACAAAGGTTAGTGGTTATTTCTTCTATTTGATTATTTTTTAAATGTTGCCTCTTTTTCATGCTGACAGATTCCTCTATGTTGCGTTTCAAGCTACTTTATAAGAACAATATTACTGCCATAAGTTATCATTTGCTTGGCTGATTTGTTTTTAAGTTTACTAGCAATTTCATAGCCACCCTCGCAAGAAATTGGAACATTTTAATCACTAACTGTGTTCCTGTAGCTGTTTTCGAAGAAGCTCAAGAAGCAATTTTCCATTTATTGCCAGTGAAATCCAGGGAACATTACGCCAAAGTGTTCGCCAAACTTAATGAATGAAGGGGAAAACGGAGAGTAATGATACTAAATAAAAAAGTCAGGCTATCGTATTTTTTAAATTTGAAGAAGAAATATGCAATTTCATCAACGTGGTCAAAGTATTCGATGTTGAGGGCTAATATAAAGGTTTACAAAAATATAGATATTGGAAAATATAACAAGCTTACTGCTTATTTGAAAAGTGCAGCGAGAGGATACAAAGAAAAAAAAGCTACTATAGTCTGTTTAGAAATGAAAGAGAGTAATAAAAGCTTATTATGTATGCACATCGTAAATAAATGTAGTACTGGTGCTTATATTCAATATTTATATATTTTTTTATATTATGTATTATCGGTATAGATGAGGTGTACTTTTGAAAAAACTTTGTGTGATCGGACCGGACTAAATTGTAGCAGGTAGCTAAAATTTAATCCCCGACAATCCGTCTTTGTCTATGCCCAAGTTTCGTCTAGATAATAAATCCCTCCCTTCGTCACGGAATTTTCTAATTGATCTTAAGTAGGATCTTCGCCAACAAATAATTTCATCTTTATCGATAAGAACTGACTTCCTGTTCTGCTTTTCCCAGCTCGTAAGACAGCCCATAATTTGCTTCTACTAATTTTTGACAAATCGTTGTCCTCTGAAAGTTCACTTAAAATTTTGTTTAGCGTTGGTATTTCTTTTTTAAAATAAAATGAGTAAACTTTTCTGCGAATGGCATTTTTGAAGAAATCATCTATAACGACTTTTGACCTCCCTGTAGATGATTTTGGAGGATTTACAGTATCTTGTTCATTTGTTGTTTCCTTTAAATATCTGTAGATAGTCGATTTTCCAATCCCTGTCATTTTGGAACACTTCTCCACGATGTCGTCAACACTGTTGGTAGGATTTTGGTATTTTAATGCATTAATACATTCTGAGACAGCGCACGCTTTTAGCAGGTACGTAATCTGATAAGCTCGACATTTTACCCAAACAATATTATATCCACTGGCACAATAGTCACTAAACACAAGTCGAATTTAACTCTACTGCACTAGCACGTCTTCGTATATTCAGCTCTAAGACTGGATTGATCTGTCACAATATTAGTGTTACGATAATTACCTGAAACAAAATATTACCACGCCTATGGCCGGTTCTTATCTCGGGTTTTATTACCCTCTTTCATTTCCAAACAAACCATAGCTGCTGTATTGGAAAGAGCACATATTGAAGAATTTTTAACTGGGGCTTCCAGTAAAGAATATTTAATGTATAAAGTAATATCTCTTAACCTTTTACATGTTTTTTTACTGTATTAGAAAGGTATTTTAAGCTAATATATATCAAATCTCCTACAATTCCTATCAATGAAGTCATATGTATGTTCTCTGATACCAAACATCTGCTAATGAACAATTTCGCAGACAAAGCTCTATTCAATAATTATCTAAAGAAATTAATCTATCTAAATATTGTTAATACCTAAAAATATATAAAAAAGTTTTACATGTTGTTAGGTATATAATGAACTTTGAACTATTTTAAGTAGCACTTATGATGGGGGTTTCTGGTGCCTGCGAATTAACAAATTTGAGTTACTTACTTGTTTCAATACCTGACACCAAGACGGGCATTTCAAGAAAATTTACAAATATAGAAGGATTTTTCATGAATGCTATTGAAATATGCATAAAACATATTTTTCTGCGCCCAATTCACTTAACACAAGACATATTCTTTTTAAGATACATCAATAAAAAATATGCATCTCAACCTGTTAGAATCAACACATTGGCGAAGATACCCTCAATAGTTGTTTCATTCCTGAATATCGCAAATTCAGAAGCATATACTGGCCACTGAATGAAGCGCACGTCAACAAATGATGGATAGAAGAACTCTGTAGCAGAAACTTATACTGAGGAGTCCATATCTGACAAACTTGATATTGCACGGAAAATTCAAGAAAAATATAGCAGTTAAGGACAAGAAGAAACATTCGTAGCTTGGGCAAATTCGTCAGAAACTTCTGCAGATGTTATGCGTTCCGAAAATAATGACAACAATGCTACAAGGGTTATTATTAACGGAAATAAACGGAATAAATATAAATGCTAATAAGTAAATAAATTAAATTTAATTCATTATAGGTTTATTACTTTTTTTATTATTGTACTAGTGAAATAAAGTTACTCTATTCCACTAGTGGATAAAGTATTACTTTAGACGGTTCATATGTGGATAAAAGTTATTTTTTACAGTTTTTAAAATTTTCGTTATTAAAGAGAAAACTAATTTTTTGCATCAAATGCCCTAAAGCGTCTATTTTATTAACCATTCTGAAAAAAGCAATATACGCAATGTGGGTAGAGAATTATCTTTTACGCATTAGGGCTTTATTTGATCTGCGTGTTGGATGATACAAAGTTAAATATGTACCCTGGGTCCTTTATGTTACAGTCACTTTATTATTTCACTGAATTATAAGCCCAAATGGAATCGTTATAAACATTTATCAAAGCGAAGTACCTTAATCTAAATTTAGGTACAACGCGATATGACAATGTGAGAAAACTTTTCTTTAGTGGGCGTATAACAATCTCAGTTCGCACTTTGGTTGACAGTGTAAAGCTAATCCACAATTTGCAATCCTACGCACTGAAATAAAATTTCTGAATAAATCTGTTTCGCATTTAAAAAAATGTATACGTTGGCAGTTAATCATGTTCCATACTGCAGCACTCATATGTACCTATGACTACGTATTTACATTATTTTTATCCAGAAGTAGATATCGTTAGCTTAATGCATATAACATGTACAGGTTGTTTGAGAAAGACTATTACTCGTATAAATTACAAGAGATGGACCTATAGGGTAATAATTTACAGAGATAACATATTAATGTAGTATCTTTCATGCAGTACGTATTCATATGAAAACTTACCACCCGCAATAATTTGGAAAGCGCAAAAAAATTAAAATTTGCCGAATATTTCCCTTGTGATAACCCTGCAAACAGAAGATCTTGAAGGTTTAGTGGCACCGTTTTATAAATTTTTATGTTCAAATGTTCCCATAAGAAAAAGTAATTTAGATTCAGGTCAAGAGATCTAGCAGGCCACTCAATTCGCCCTCTTCTTCTTATCCATCTCTCATTGAATATGACATTTAATCAATCCCGCACACATCTAGCGTAGTGCGATGGCGTACCATCTTGATGAAAGTGGACCAGGTTTTCATCGAGTAAGGAATTGCCATGTAGATCAGTTTGATTTTCCACTGCTTCAGTGATAAGCACGTCAATTTATTCCTCAAACATATTTAAATAAACCTCTCCAGTGAGATTGGAGTCTATGAATTAAGGTCATATTATGATGTCCCCTAAAATTCCTACCCACATATTTATTGTGGGTATAAATTCTGTAATTTTTTTCACAAAACTGCATTCTTCTATCTGTGTCGTCTGCTCCCAATTCCTGTACTATTTGTAATTTATAAGAATGAAATTTATTCAGTTCTGTTACCTTGTGAATGAAGCCAATGGAAATTCCAGTTTGGGTCGAAACCTTCCTGATTGAAGTCGTTGGATCTTCCGCAAACTTTCACAATACTTCAATTTGGGCTGCAATGTCTACATAGCAATAATATGGAAGTAAAAATGAGCAATGTCGAAAAACTAATATCACAAAAACAATGTTTTGGCAAAAAAAAATTGTAAAAAAACCGCCGTAAAAAATTCTTTGTGTTCTCAAATATCGAAATGCCTAACATTTAGATATAAAATTTCGTTTATTGCTCATAACAACTTTAAATCTTAATCAATTTCAAAAAGACATCGTTGTATTCGCAATAAGAAGAGCTTTGAAATTATGTCTCCAAGTTCTATTTACAATTTTCAAGTTGGGGTAGCTGGGAGCTAAGGGAATGAACAGATGAAGAGGACATGATTGCCAAAAAAGTTCCCCCTTCAAACAAAAACCGACCTATCTCGACAAACTTTATTATTTTGCTCTTTTCAAATTATTGGTTGTGGTAAGTTTCCAAATGAACACCCTGTATACAAGCTGATTCACGGTGATGGACAGTTAGTTTATGGTTGTAGTGATTATTTTTTTCTGAAAATGATGCCCTGTATAATCGAATATGAGCCTTTTAATGAAAGAATGTTCAAGAAGCTGCCACCTTCGGTTATACTGGAAGACATGTTCAACTTCGTTATTTTAAGTGGAATGATACGATTCTTATTAAATTTTTTGGATTTTTCATGTTACGTCAATGAGATTTTCCTATACCTAATCCTTTCGCAAAATAAACATTTCAGAAGAGGAATCAATAACAATCTATTTAGATATGAGACTGATTCTAACACATTGATACGACACAATATCTATAAGTCTCAAAACATTGGAGTTTGTTAACTTAAATAATTGTCTCCCAGCATAGTAAAAGAACGTGGTCTCTTGGTTTTGGTATTGGAAATTTTTATAATTAAGGCGGATTTCACATCTTCAACATTATTAGTTGTTAAATACATTAATGCATCAGAACGGCATGCGCCCCCAACCCCCAATATTAAAATAGCTTATAAAGAAGCATTTTTAAAAACGTTCTTTTATTTTGAAAGCGTTTACCTTCATCATCAAACATAATTATCAGGTGCACTATTCAAAAAGCAATCAACTTGCTCCTTTGTAAATACTCGAGATTTTTTCGGTACATATGCCTCATTCTGTCTCTTGAGAAAAGCACTTAACATTGAATATTTGCTTATAAATCCCCTTCTTTATATCCAACGTTGACCGCAACATTGAATATTGTGACCAGAGCGTTGATGACTTGATTTTATTTGCTAGTTTGAGAAATACACCGGCAATACATCTTCTGAATACAACTTAATATTTTTTTCTAGGTACCAATCCATAAAACGTTGGTAGAGACATTCATACATTTCTCGAGATTTCTTTGGAAGAAAATTGATAAACCTCTTCAATACACTACTGTATTTCCACAGGTACACCTAAATCTTCATTAGATTCCATTTTTATAGACTTTTCAGTAAATTGAACCACAAACAATCACATATGATCTGAATTAGCAATAGAGCGATAATGTTTGACAAATTAATATCCATGACTATATCAATATATCCTTACCTACTTTGCTTTATTGTGCAAAATTGGGTTAAATAAATTAATAATTAAATGGAAGATTTCGGTTGGAGAAAACAATATTTTTTAAATCATGTTTATTGAGTCTAGGTCCAGTTCTGCCGAACTGAACTAATTATAAATTTAATTCCGCTTGGCTAAATGAGTTTCCATTTTGTTTCGCATATTGCATCTATTGTTTATAACATGTTATGTAAAGACACTGTGGACAATCATACTAACAGTTACGTGTGAGCTCCGAGCGGGACCGTAGCCGACCGAGAGTAACCACCACTAATACCAATTTCATAAAGTTGTTTCTCATTTGTATACAAGAATCATTCAAGAGTCCTGCAAAATTGCAAGACAAGAAATTTGCGACTCTCGGAGGACAAGACAAGACATGATCTTGTAGATCCAGTAACAAGACTTTATGCAAAATTTCTTATCTCAGCCAACACTAACTTTGAATAACGTTCTAATAAACAAAATTTACTGTGTGAAAAAAAATCAATTCGTCAAATTAAAAATATCCACAATGTTTTCCATGATTTAGAAAGCATTTTTGCAGTCTAAAATGTTTACAAGCACTTTTGCATAATAATGATTGTCCAGAGACTGCCTTGAAAAGATTGACCATTTGTTGTTATCGACCTGGTTACGTATTACTGTTAAAGCTATTAGATGTGTTATTTACATTGTTTTGAATTGTAATGTTCATTTTCAAGCCTGAATCGAAAGCGGTTTAAAGTTTTAACCGTGATAATGAACCGGATACGTCCTCGATAAACGTGAAATGGATGGTGCACTACTATTTTTGAATTGAGTAAATAAACTACAAATGACCTAATTTTTACAGGATGTGTTATAGTAGGGAACAGTTGGTATTTCTGGCAGATAAAAATGTTCGTTACACATATAATGAAAACATCTACCTAAAAATAATTCAATTATTTACACGTTTCTGATGAGGGGGAAAGAGGACAATATAATCAGGTACTCAAGTTAAAAGATTACTCAAAGCACTATATATAAAAATATAATGTCTCCATAATATTTTTCAGGATTGGGTTTCCCCATTACTTTTTATATATTTGAATCATATTATAATCATCTTGGACAATTAGGTATTACTTTTTCAAATCAGTTTTTTTTTTATTTTAGAGATAACTCATTTTGGAGTAATTTTCATTTTCAATGTCTACATAAGATATTCATTAGTACAAAATCTTTTAAAATTCAGACAACAGATTATTGAGAAAATGAAGTTTTAAAAATACAAAGTACATATGCTTTGAAAACATTATAGATTAACATTTAGGGTTGTAGTTAAATATTTGTCAAAGCTACAGGTAAAAGAGGATATACTATATATTATTTACTTTTATCATCATTTATTTGAACGTCAAAAAATATAAATTTTAGTATGATAAGACGTGCCTAGAACCCTTCAAGGCTAGAACTCAAAATAAGATACCTAAGATTCCATGTCAGACTTAAATAAAAAAAGATAACACGAAGTTTCGAGTAATTTGTGTTATCTTTTTTGGTTTAAGTCTAACATGGATAACAAACTGACGTATGATTAATAAATTAATTTTTATCTCGAGAACGGTGCGTCAGGAGGAAAAAGTCCAAAAGATAGTTTTTAAGCAGAATTAACTTGGCTTTAAGAGCGATACCAGTTTGTCCAAAAATCAGTGGTGTACAATTTGTTTGCTAAAAATGTATATTTAACGGCAAGAACGCCACTGACGCTAGTATATTACAAGAGAAATTTATACACGTAAAAGTAGCCCTTCTACAGGGTGTTAATTAAGCATGTACACAAACTTGAATATTGATTTTAAGACAAAAAGTTTATATAAACATGAGTCCGCAAAGGCTTTTTTTACCCTAATACAGCAATAATTGCTAACTGTGTTTTTCATTTATTTTCATGACCTACCTCGCAATAATTTTGCGTTGAGTTCTGACCAATTGTAACTCTAATTTAAATTGCGTGCATAAGAATGACATTTTTGTGTAATTTTAATTGGTTCAATCGACAGAGCTTTCGAATTTTCAAAAAATCGTTGTAGTGAAACTTTTTTCTTATATAACTCTGTGAAGGTTAGCCACATATGCGCTCATGGCTAAATTAAAAATAATTTAATACACGCAAAATGTAGTATCTAAATACCTATTAGGGTGTGCCATGTTTCAACTAAGTCCAAAAATCCAAAAATTTGATTTTTTTTTCAAATTTTAACACCCTGTATCTGGAAACCAAAGCCGTTGCGGACCCATGTTTTATGAACTTTTTGTCTTAAAATCAATTAACCCCTTAAAGTTTGTGCACATACTTAATTAACATCCTGTGTACACTGTTATGTACTAAATCTCATCTCAATATCTAGATCGGTTTTCAGAAAATTAAGACTATAGTATTTAAGACAGACAATTTTAAACAACCTTTATCTTGAACACGAAGCATTTCCAGGCTCATATTTATACAAAAATTGTCCTTATTTTTAAACATAGAACTTGTTCCTAGCACTGAAATGTACGATGTGGAATGCTCTTAGTTCCACTGCGCATCCATATAAAGTGACAAACCTAGGAGCAGACAAAAGGAGACACATGAAACAGCAAAGAAATACTTCATTGGTTATGTATGTGGGTGCGAGAGAGAGACAATCATATGCACGTCCGATATGAATTGTGTTCTTAATTTCCCATTATTTTATTCGTAAACACGTCATTGGCATACAGTGTGGTTAACCAGTACATTCTTCTATCTTGTATCTCGCTAGTGTTATTCTTTGTGTATTTCTGTGGGTGTTATTGTTGAAACATGTTTTATAAGGGACTGTAAAAGTAACCAGCATATAGCACCAAATAATTTTTCATATCCAGAATTCAATTTCATTTCATTTCACATTCAGATAAATCTTTATTGCTTCGTCATTGCTAGGAGACACAAAACAAATATGGCGCCGACCACGAGTAATTCATTCACGCAGCTTGACGAGCATTCCAGTCATCATAATATGAAATTTTATTTCAGTGGTTCCTAGATTTTCATCATTCTTTAACACAATGTATAACCAATCTGTGAAATACAAACTTTTATTATAATGGCTGCTACCAAATTTTAATGAAAACTATTTATTTTATAAAAAATAATTTTTTTTTTTTTAAGTACGGAAATATATTTTAGGAAAATGTTATAGGAAAAGTCTCTATTACTTTTTATGCTTTATCCTACACCAAAGTTAAGAAGAGGAGATACTCTCTATATAACATATATATTTCAAACATAAAATCGGAACATACGATTTGGCTAAGACGTAAAACTTAACTTTTAGTCCAGATAAATTTTGACCCACCGACTACGTTCTTTCTTCTTGTTAGATATGTTATGTTAGGTATAAGATAAGGACCCATATATTTCAGCAAGCTACCTATTTCGTTTCAGTGACCACTGTTCCATCAGTCTCTGTATAATAATCAGTTCTATTTGCTTTCATTCCAATGAAAAATGAATAATGGAAAATGGTTCGTTACAAAAGGCCTTATATACAGAATTTTTCATTCAGAAGGTCATTGATCGGCCTTTTTGAACTGGGGCAATTGTTAGAGGAGCGGAACATTTCCGGACTTTTAACATAATAACAGGAATACACCCACTTATTCAATATAAATATACGGCGAACGTAAAAATAGAATTCAATAGCAAAATCGTGTATAACTATACTATTTTTATATATTCGTGCCAGGTCTGAGATTTGTTTATTTTTCTCACATCATATCCATAGTACTATTACTTAATGACGGACATTTTATAATGTTACAGCACTATTAACACTGATTTTATCAACAAATCGTAACGAGTAATGTTAGTTGGACATTTTGATCTATAATAAACTTCTTTCGAAATGCATTTTTCACAAAACTTCGCTCAAACTGTAGCAAATTTTATGCGCGTAGTTATAATAGAAAAAATAGCTCAGCAAAAAATCAGTATTACCGAATCTGACTCAAGGTAATCCCCCCGCCCTCTCTTTCAGGTGACAAGGTTACCGGACTATTATACCAAACTAACCTTCATACCAAAATACCCGGATTATATGACTTCTTAAGTGAATAAACAAAGTACTATCAAGTACCAGTAATTGTTAAAGCAATTTTTCTCAAGTACAGAACTTTATGTTTCACTTTATTGCAAATGGGGGCCAACAAGACAAGGATGTCTATTTATTTTTAGCAATTTACAGATCATCATCATCGTTTATTTCGTTACTGTGAGGATCGTACCAAATTTTACGGATCTCTGCAATATGTAACCAATTCCCATTTGTTTATATATTTAATATAAATTAAGGCCATAAACTTGCATGTAGCACATGGACCAGTCTATGAAAATATATATTATTAGATGTTTATCAAAAAAAAGTAGATGCCGTAGAAATTGTGACGATAAATTGATTACGCAAGAACGGTTTTCAGTAATAAGTAAAGAACTGATACCGAGCAAGGCCGTTTGGTAAACAGGGTCTCTCTGGACTCCATATAATAAACAGATAGAGATATAATTCCATTAGATGTATTTCTGCGAAAAAAAGATCGGGACTATATTGTTAAATTATTTAAATCAAATGTAAGCATTTAGCTTATGCTACTGTTTTTCTACTTCGTAATATGGAAAATTTGATAATAAAATTATAAACAAGAAGACGAAGTTAATAACAAGAAGTAAAAGTCTAAAGCATAATAACTACCTTGTTTTTACTGCTTCAGGTGGTATACCTAAATAATAATACCTATTCATTGAAATTGCCCATAGCGTAGTTTATACGGGTGATTCAAAACACCGCTGACAAACTTTTAGTGCAGAAAGTATACCTATCAAAAGTTAAAGCAAAAATCCTAATAAACATGGGGTCGTAGATGGCTCGTTTAACAGGTCGTTGAAATTTCTTTAAATTTATATGTATGTACGTATGTACCTGATTAAAACATTAACAACACTTAAATGTAGGTGTTAATTTCATGAATAAAAAATCCATGCCGAAAGTTTATTACAATTAGAATAAAACGACACAATTTCATCCAAACAAGGAAGCTCTCTTTGCTGCCTATATTTGTATCTAAACTGTCTTTAATTGCTGTTTCAATATTATCTTCCTCAATCTGTTCGAGTCGTTTCATGGCTGTTGAATTATCTAGCACTTAGATTTTAAAAAATTTTGGAATCGCACCATCTTTCAATTTTGATATATATAAGGAGTTCCCAAAAAAGAGAATTCTTTAAACTCCCCGATCACTATATACTTGTCTACCTTAATAATATCACCATCTTGAAAGTGTTTTATACACACATAGAGAGCGTCTTTAGGCAAAACAAAACTTTACACATTTTCTATCTGAGTTTTGTAGTTCAATTTACAATCAGCTACACTATAATATCGAGGCATTTTTCTTTTCTTCTCAAGGTGATCGAAAAAGAATACTAAACATAATTCCAATACCTATGTACCTATCTCTTGTTAAGTAAAACCCACAGCAAAAAAAAAAAATTGGTGCCTGTAAAAAAAATTGTTTCATGGAAATAAATTATTATGAGGCGAAACAAATAAATATTTATTTCCTGATACTAAGTCATTTCTCTGAAAAAGCACTTCTGGTGTTCTTTAATTATATTCTATGATAGAACTGTATTTATATGTTTCAAAGATTTTTTTTTTCAATTAAAATCTGTCATCAAATTATTGCTTAGGAATTTCAGGAAACAACTGCGGGCTAATGCCCTGACCAGCATTAAATTACACCTAAAAAATCTATAGCAAATAGTCCAGATATACCGGTTTCGAGCTTATTAGCTCTCATCAGTACATCACAGGTGAGTGGTGAGTTAACTGACTGTTCACCTAAGTACGCAAAATATAGCACAGTTACATCTAGCTAGCACATTGTTGTTGTTTGTTGTATGGAGTGTATGTGTGTTTTAGCATCTTTTTCTTCTATTTGGATATACAAAAAGCAAATTGGTTATCCACCATGAAAAAAGAAAACTTACTAGTTTTATTGGTGGAATTAGTAGCGGAAGGAGAAAAAAATCCTAAAGTCGTAAACATGTTCATGAATTTCAGTAATTTTGCTATACGCAAACACAAATCACCACTTCAAATTCGGTGATGGTGCCACAACCAATAAACAAAAACATAAAATAACATAAATAAATATCTAACAAAATTATTGAACATGAACAGGAAAAAAAAGATGTTTACCGACAATTAGATATATCAACAAATAATATGATCAGCTGACTGCTCTAGCTGCTCTACTCCCTTTGCTCCAGCACAAATGACATCCAGAGCAATGATCTTATTGATCGAGACATACTCCTGCATCAGGAACAACATAGAGGACTCGGCATATTATTATTAAGCAGGCCGTATTGAAGATTTAAATGGTTTGTACCTCGCCTACTCAAATGTCAAACAATGTCAACAAACCGCGTTCACTGAACTGCAAAACATTTGCTATACAAAATATTCACATTAAATAAGAACAAAATAATGTTGGTAAGATAATGAAAGTTTACTGAATAAAAAATTTACACTGAAATTAGTACAAAATACGTCACTTTTTAGACAAGATGTACAAAAATGAATCCAAAACATAAACTAAGATGTCACATCATTTCTAAAGTGGCGACACATTTCTTACTCAATTCGAAAAGCAAGAGTATAAAATATCTTGCCATAAAAATGCTCACACACCCACAACGTAATTTGATTTCCTTGTTTTTGTACCTATATCAATATGTTAAAGATGCACTATATTTGTTAGCAGTCTAATTCTAATTCAAACAGTACTATTTAAAGATCCACATGCAAGCCAAAATAATAAGAGGGGGCGGCATATTATTATTAAGTAGGCCGTATTGAAGATTTAAATGAATCTATACTTATATGGTTTGTATTTCGCCTTCTCAAATGTCAAACAATGTCAACAAACCGCGTTCACTGAACTGCAAAACATTTGCTATACAAAATATTCACATTAAATAAGCACAAAATAATGTTGATAAGATCATAAAAGTTAACTGAATAAAAAATTTACACTGAAATTAGTACAAAATACGTCACTTTTAAGACACGATGTACACAAATGAATCCAAAACATAAACTAAGATGTCCATCATTTCTAAAGTGGCGACACATTTCTTACTCAATTCGAAAAGCAAGAGTATAAAATATCTTGCCATAAAAATGCTCACACACCCACAACGTAATTTGATTTCCTTGTTTTTGTACCTATATCAATATGTTAAAGATGCACTATATTTGTTAGCAGTCTAATTCTAATTCAAACAGTACTATTTAAAGATCCACATGCAAGCCAAAATAAATACATATTATTTATCGAATCTTGAACCCAATCCACCACGTTTATTTGAAGATCTCTTGTTAAAATATTATGCAAATAACCTTCCTCACATCATAAACAAGACGAAGAACACTCGTCGAAACTCGGTGCGGATATGCAAATTGCGTACGTAATTATTTTCTTGAAACTGATATTACGAGGATCACAAATCACAAATCAATTTCGAGATATATAGGACAAAGCGATATCTAGGTTATGGTAGTTTGAGGTAAATGGACTAGAAAATGTGCTCAAGTTTGCAGCGTACTTTAACGAAAATAACTGGAAATAGATATTTTTAGGCGACGCAATTATAAACTTGGGATCTTGGATGCTTCCTGAATACGAAGAGCAAGGACGCTGCTGTTGATGTTAATTTAACGTCTACTTTTCACTGTTTACGTTCCGTTCCTTTTGTAAATAAAACTTTCGATAAAACATTTTCAGCCGGTTTTAGATGCGTTCGCATGAACTTGGTGATGGATCAAAGTTTATCATTAGGTCCTTAAATTCTATTTTTGGTGTTCATTGACATCTACCCAAATAACGTTTGACTTCAAGTTTATCATCAATATTGACTTAGATTTATACATGGTGTTTGATAACAAATGATACATACTTCAAAATCAGCTGCCTTAAATGAGAATAAAACGATTTTGTCCAACTTTAAAAATCATTTTGAAACGTTTGAATTTGATTTTTTCACTTTTTACTTGATAACTTCATGACTTTTTAAAGTAAAGGAAAGTTTTAAAGTAAAACAATGCAAATTTAAGCTGTTTCTTTTTTTTGTTAAAAGCGTCGATTATTTGCTAGTATATTTGTAGGACTTTACTTATAAACTTTTATTTTAAAACTTTGTTGGCACCTTAAAATGACAGTTTGATTTTTTATGCTAAAATTATCTGGTCGACATCATAAAATATTTTTTATGATCTCGACCAATTTTCACCTGAACTAAGTTATTGGAACATTGGAGATCTTGCTAGACCACTCTTGAACATTCGAGTGGCCATACGCGCGTATATAAGTGGGTTGAGTTGAGCGGGAGTTAATAGTTTATAGTGTGGAATACACAGAAAAACGTTGAATACGGTTCGTAAAGTTAATTGTTACGTTAAGTGTTTATTTCTTTATAATTGCAGTTATTTTGTTCTGATGTGATACCAACTGTTTTTAAGTGAAATAAATATGTTTTTGCAGAAAAGAAATAACGAACGAACATCGATTATAAATGACCGTTGAGAATCATCCTATTTAAATACAAACACCAATAATAAACTTCAGTGCAAACAGTTTTTATTTGCAAATTCGATTTATCTTAAAATACAGAAATGTTTTCACAAATTGAAATTCAAAATTATTGATTATTTTAAAAAGTGTTATGTGATTTTAAATTTGACTTTGACGGCTTCATTATTGACATCCAATCTTGTGTCATACGTTTAGTTTTAGTGAAATAGAATATTAATATGGGTGTCTCTGATTCCGAGAGTGTCCCATCGGATATCGAAGACATTATGCAAAGCTACTTCCCTACTTCCCAAAAAATCAAGACAGGCATACGAGCAAAGTTATGCAAAACTTGAAGATTGATGTAAAGGGAAATTAATCAAGAATATCAGCAATGAAAAGGTGCATGTCTCAAAACATAGCAAGCCTTCGTCGCTTTGGGCATATAATTCTATGCTATATTCAGTTATACCAATGAGGAAAAATACGGATATTAGTAAGTACGTATATTTAATTGCGTTTCTAAAAACAAAATCGGGGGGATTTCGGTCAAATTGATCTAAGATATTAACAAAAGAAATCAGCTCGACGATAGAACTCATTTTAGTGGGGTTTGCAGATGCCTGAAGGCGTACTGAATTGACAAATCTGCACGTTTACAAAAACAAAGATATCACGAGATTTTTTTATCACAAACGGAAACATTAACGGAATAAATATGGTGGAAATAGTTCGAAGATATATAGCTATGGGACCAAGCGACATATATCATACTAGATTTTTTGTGGGGTAAAGAACTGGACAATGCATCAAGCAGACAATTGGCATTAATGCTTTTGAGAAAATGCCATGTAATATAGCATTGTTCCTGAGTTTTTTAAGTGCTCAACAATATACTAGACATTGTTTTCGTAGATCATTTGTGTCGTTTCTTGCAGAATCGATTTATTAATTGTTAAGCGGCATGGTGGTTGACGCACAAACACAGTGGCAAAAAGCTGTATAAAAGATTCCAAAGAAAATAAGAAGAAAGTGGGCTCTAATATTTTGGGCATCGTTAGGTGGCGTCAGGCACTGATGGACTTTCAACAAGTTCAAGCATTGGAGAAATAAACTTGCGTTCTAAAAATACAGCCCACTTATCATCTGATGGAATTTATTTAACAAATTGTTCAGGAGATTGTTAAGAAATATGTTTATGCTCTTGTCAAAGTGTTTTTAAATACAATTATAAGGAGATATTTTTCAGGAATATGTAACTTCTCCTATTTCTTCTTAAATATTTATCGTAACCCATTTCAAATTCGACAAGCATATATTACACACGTATTTACAGTTATCTGTTTTTTTCTATGGAAAAAATAGAAGAACGTACGTACCTAATGGCACGTAGCCTACCAAAAGATATTTACACTTGAACTATTCCTCACCACAACGTGGTGAACAGAATGAAATGCAGAAATATCTACAGTATTGTATTTTTTTCTCAGAATATAATACATACATAATAAAAATGACTCAATATGTGTGCGAACTTTAATAATATCTGCATTTTCAATAAACACTGAAGTTTCTAAATATAGAACAAAGATGATTTTCAAACTTCGGAACTGATGGAAAATGGAAAGGTTAGGCTTCGATATACTCAAAGGCTGCTATTTAATTAGGTCCCAAATGACCTACGTGACTGACAACTTCGATTTCAACTTATTCTGAAAAGCCCCGGATTAACCCTAACGTTATTAATTATTTGATTTCAGCAGAAATAGAAGTTAGGTATTTCGTAAAACTTTTTTTAATTCAGCAACAATATACAGGATGTTGCAAAATGTTGTTCAGAGAATTCTAGAACAGATTCTACATCCAAAAATACGAAAAAAAATCCTATAAGTCCGTAAATGCTTTGTTTTCGAAACACGGACTATCAACAAAATTTAAAAAATATGTTTTTTTATTATTTCTAAATTTTTTATTGGAAATGGTTTAAATTTGAGGCAATACATTTATAATACGTAAGTTATAATTTGTTGTAATCAATTGCATTTCAGACCCTACAGTGGCGTAGAAGTAGCTATTGATTTTTGAGTAAATCTACGTCACTTGTTTTTCTTTAGGGTTAGACTTTATTTTCAGGAACTTAATTTATTTTAGGACAAAAAGACGCCCTTGCATATTTGTCGTTGAGCGAGCGGCTTTCAAGATATTGAAGATTTTTAAAAAAACATATTAAATAATTTAAAAAAAAAAACATTAAAAAGTTCGTATGAAATCTCCATAGTGACAGCGCATGTTACTTTTCAGTGATCTAGTTTTCAATTTTGATAGGTAATGATTTCAAAGATAGATTAGCATGTTTTTTAAAAATCCTAATAGCTCGAAATAATGCGCTCAAACATAATATTTTGGTGTCTAGTATGTCCAGCTTTCTGACTCACTCTGTATAATGTTGTGTTTAAACCTCCTTTAAACCCCCTTTTATTAATATACAAATGGGAAAAAACAACTTAAGAAAATCAGAAAATAAGATGCTAGCAGCTAGCGCCCTCTACTTGTATAAAAAACGAATAACACCAGTGTGTTCGGCACCATCAAAACGTACCTTTGTCAAATTATAATCAAATATGTGATCATTAAAAACTTACATTCAAAATTCAATTTTTTTTAAAATTATCTTACACGACCTGTATCTCAAAAATGGACATCTCTAGGACATACGTTTATTAAGCAAACCCCATTTGTTTTTCAATATTTTATCAGCCCTAGTAATATTGTCATATATTTTTTTAACACGCTATGTATGTACATACAAGATTAACATTAACATTAGTAAGTATTTAAAACTTGTGAGCTTGTAAAACAAATCGATAAATTACGAAAACCTTAGTACCATTTTTGGCAGTGGCGGCTGCAAAGGGAGATACATTCTTTTAAAGAGGTAATTTCGGAAACAGTTTTTAATGAGTAACATCAAAACGGTTCGACATTAAGTCACAAAGTTTTGGTGAGATATTAACCTTGACGTGCTCAATATGTCTCATAAAATATATTTCAAAATTTTCTACAGGGGCGTGAGAAAATGCAAGGCTCTGAGACAAACATTAACCATATTTTTTTTGTAGTTAATTTTTTCTAGTTTCTGACTTGAAAATATTGAAATTCGAATTTCACTTAAGAGCTCGCCTTTATTTTTGAGTTTATGGAAATATGTTATTTAACAAAATTTTTTATCTTCCCACCGTGTTACAAAAAATCACCCTGTATTTAACAAAGTATAAGAAATTAAGTCCAAATTAATTAATATTGGAAACAAGTACTGGTAAATTATTTTCTTAATTGCAGTTACTTCAATATTTAAAATGTACTAGTAGAGTCATTATCTTTTCACTTAATATTCAAATTTTATCCTTGAAAAGAAAAAATAAAGACGCTTCATACTGATAAACAAATTTCTATGGACGAGAAATAAATATTTTGGTCTGAACGTGGGATTTTGGAGATCTAAGGAATTATTAATTTTTTACTGGATTTTATTTGAAGCAATCGAGTATAGTAGCCTTTTCATAAGTATTTGGTTCGTCTGCGTAGGCTTTTCGATATCCTAAAAGTGAACCGTATTTTGAGAGGTTTTTTACAGGAATCGAAAACAAATTGGTATTCCAACGTTTTTAAAATCAGGGAATTATTAATATGTCCAAGTAAACATACTGCGTATGTACACTTCATAAATTGTGTATTTACGACTTTCAAAATCTTCATCAATCCATTCATTAAAGAGAATAATTCTGTTGATAAGATTTATTTCTAAGTATCATTTATTTCAAAATTAGTATCTTACTGTAATATTTTTTTATCTTAGGTAGGAAATTAAATATTAAACTTTACAATTTGAACAAATATGTTTCACAATATTTTCTTACGATTTGATTGAAGTGCATTAAATACAGTTAAACCTAAAATTATGACAATACAAGCCTAAATATAGGATGTTAGAGGTTTGACTGTCATAAATTTAGCAGACTATAGTATCAAAATTAACAAAAAACCTTAGACATGGGTCCTAAACCCAACCATTTCCGAGAAAAATTTCCAATTTCATGTGTAAAAATTCGGTTAATTAAGGGTTCCCACCATAATTTTCTGCATGAAATGGTTATAAAATGCAATGTTTTCCCCTTCTGTCAGTTTATTTATTTTCAGTTTTAATAAAAGCAATTATTTTGTCAACAAAATTCGACAAAGTCGATATCGCGTAATGTGGCAACAGCGCGAGAAGTACAGTGACTACAGATCTGTTGGTATCTGAACTGCGAAGTGTCTGTCGCAAATTCACTTTTTCCTTAATTTTTCTTTGTTTGTTGAAATGTTTAGCATACGTGAGTATCACGATATGTTATTAATTTATGAAAAATCTCGCAGCAATTCTACAAGAGCACAACGTATTTATTTAAATCGTTTACCCCAACGGCGGCTCTAATAGAGATATTTGTTGAATTATATTAACATTTTATTGATATTGGTAGGGTCCAACAATTTTATAATTATAAAAATCTTGGATAGTGAATATTTTGAACATATGTTGTCATTATGGGTGCGTGAACGCACAATGTGTGCGCTCGTGTACACGTACGTGTACGTGTATTTTGAAAATGGCATTGTATTTTGATTTTCGGTAAGTACCATTATTTTTTGTTGTACATAAGTTATGTTTCTTTCTGCGACATGAATCTTTATTACTTAATTTTTAAAGTTTTTAAAAGTTTAACATATTAAAAAATCATTAATTCTACCATGCTCTGTTCAAAAGTTGTCTAAACTAAATTAATTAATTTTTATAATAGTTGTTTATATTTTGGAATTTTTGTATTCGCACTGTGGCCACTTTGTGATAAAATTCTTTAATATAACAACTCAACTTTTTTTAAGAACGGCTTGAGTTATGCCCTTGTACTATCTAACTTTTTTGTTCATTTATACTTTATGTTATGTTTCAGTTATGGCAGTCAAACATTTAATTCCCGGGTTTTTTTCTAAAAAACTATTCTAACGTCTTAGGTCTATCTTATTTAATACTAATTTTTATTTTGTTTGTTTCTATATTATTTATTATGTCCCATAGGCTATGGAAACAACCCAAAATTTAAGTATACAATTTTTAAAACAGATGATAGTAAATTGCTTGAAACGAAATAATTTTTCTGTGTCAGCTACGACCAGATTTCAATTTGATGTACTGGGATGTGCACATTAATTCTGTTACTGGCAGCGACGACGTTTGTTATGTCCCGGCATAACAAACCGGGAAACATTATAGATCAAATCGTTATGCATTCAAAGTTATATCTCAATATTTTCTACTCTAATGCACGTAATTTAAGAAGTAATAGCATAATTTATATAAATAAAACGTATACATACATTAATTAGAATTTGTTCTTTTATAAACGGTGTGTCTTCATACCGAAATAATACAATTAATACATTTTTAAAATATCTACCTATCATTATTCTCCACCTTTTTGATGCATTAAATCCAAATTTGCTAAAACATCCTCAAAAGTTGGAGTAAATCGTATGGAAAATCACAAGAAATAATATTAGTTTTAGCTGGAAATTATTTTTCACAATTTTTTAAAAATCTGGGTAAGGCAGGTCGACTTCACATTCGAATTCAGCACATCGAAATACATGACAAACACACTGCAAGGTCAGGAAAAATATTTGAAAGTTTTTTTTGCGTTCACTATCATGATTGCGATTTTTTGCTATGTCTAAATTGTTTGATCTAAATAAATCACATTCCCATTCAATGAGGTAAAATATATAAAAGATATGTTGGTTTGGTCAAATGTATAGACCACTTTTTTGACTTTTAACGATTTGTAGCTTTTTTAGCTATTTTTCGCAATTTTTCCAAAATCTGTGGAAGATGTAGCTCAATAGAATTCAAATTTGAATTAAGGTCATAAAAAAAAAAATCCGAATTATCTTGCGCTCGGTAACATGATTTTTTGCGATTTTCGCTATTTTTACGATTTCTTCGAAATTTTCAGGGTGTTTGACCTAAACGAACTTCAAATTCGGATTTAGTACGTCAAAATATATAAAGATAGGTGGGTTGTGCCGGTATAGTTAGTACAACTACTATAAAATGCCAAACTAAAGTGCAGCTTATTGTCTGTAATTTATTTTTGTATTGTTATTTATGAAATAAACAATAAAATATTGTCTAAAAATCCAACAAACTGCGACAGTATTATAGCTTTTAACCTCAAACTAGTAACACCTTATCTAAAGTGTCTTAAATAAACCGTTATTCAACAGATTTAAATGTGTGTATCTGGCGCAAGTAAAATGCCTACAATAATTAAATAAGCAAAATAAAAAAAAGAATTGACTTTCAAGTCTACTTAATTTTCAAATCCTGTAACATCATCTTACAAATTTTCTGTTTTGAGAGCTCTGATTTAATTTGTCCAAAAACATTTTGTATATTAATACAAGTTTCCACCATAATCGTTTAGCTCGGAACACACATGTTTCATAGGTTCCATTTGTTATTTACCCCTACCTTGACTGTGTGTTTACACAGAAAACTCATGTATTTTTATAACCCACTTCTATTCATCTAAATAGAACACAATTTTCGGCTGTTAGTTTTCTTTCGAAACAGGAACAGTTGGGCCGTAACAACGAGTAATAAAAAATAATGATCTTTTACTTTTAGTGTTCCCCAATTGCTTGAGTTTGGCCTCAAATTAATCAATCAGCCTATACGGCATGGAAATAAATGTGTTTTTAATTTCCATTATTCTCCTTTGTTTATTAAGGGTGGTGTGGCAATCCTTGCTGGTGATTAATTAGTAGATTGGACAGTGTTTAATTAGCCATTTATTTTTAACATTCACATAAACCAGACGAACTAATATTTGCTTTTATAAAACAGTACCGTTTAATTTAATTAGAATAGATCCAGTTATTTCACGTTTTTTTCTGTTTGCCTATAGTTTACAGAATATACAGGGTGTTCCGCATAAGAACCGACAAGGAGAAGGTGAATGTAGCGGCTCGCTTCACTTGGAATAACAAAAATTGATACATGGTTTGAAACACTACAAGGTGTTCATTGAGTTACTTCTAAAATTATAACAAACTTTTACCCATTGATCAAATTTAGAAAGAATGATAATATTCCGCTCAGAGTTTAATTTAAAGCACTTTGTTTACTCTTGTTAAATTTTAAAAAACATTAAGGTCATCATGCATAAACCACAACTAATACTCTGTATTATCCAGTATTTAGTTATAACCATATTCATAAATAGTTTTTATTTTTGATATTTTGCATAATTTTATACTGCCTTTGTAAGCTTTTAGTTTAGAAAAGAATGTATAGTAGAGTGATTCGAATTAGGTGCATTACAGTACTCTAAACAAGTATCATGATGAGGCATTTACGCAAAAATATCCACTCACATATACTAGTGCATTTCCTTATACTGTTAATAAATTTTGGTATAGTTGGGTATATGGTATTTCTTAAACTTTATCTTTCAAATAATATATTACATATTATTAGTGTAATAATATGTAATGTATCCCGATAAAGTTCATGATTCATAATAAAAATGCGCAGGACATATTCGTATACGCATTATGGGCATCTGCAGGTGTTAGTTTGGCAAATGTATGCTCTCCTAGAAAGCTTAAACTATATTTCCACTGACACCTGCATACGTGTTATTGATCTTATAAGACATTATATACATTTTAACGACCACAGCACACTACTTTATTCATACATTTTACTTCTTGTTAATACACCTTTCATAAATGTATTATCTTTCAGGATCCTTGAGGGAGTGAAAAAAACTAAATATTATGAACAGTAAGATCCAAGACAAGCCATTATTTCTGATCAATAAAATCAGGCGCACCCAGTATAACCGTTTCACAAGACACGGGGTATCAAACAGACCCAATAAATAGCTAATGAACGGCTGTCCATTTTTAGTTGGTGGAGCAGGGGATGAGAGTTGGCAGAAGGAAGAACGAGTGGTGTGGAATTGAGGGAGGTCCAATTTAAACTGTAGTATAGGTATCGAATGAGTGACAATGACAATGAAGAAAAACTGTGTGAGGGCATAAAAATAAAATTAGCTTGAATAGGGGTTTTTAATTGCATTTAAGAAACTGGAAAATGGATACAGGTAGCGTCAGTCATTATCAATTTTACGTTCGTCAAATTGTGATGAAATAACGTCAACCACAGCGGTGTTAAAAATAGAATAAAATAGTCTAAATATAGCAAGTTTGCGTGGAGAGGTGCGTCATTAAGAGCAACAATTCTCCTTCGTTATGTTTGTAATTATCTCCTAATCTACAACAATGCTATTTCGATACGATCATTACGCGGTGGGATAAGCATGTACTCAGAACTTAGTAAACGTGACCAGTAATCATTTTAAGAGAAAGGATTTTATGTTTTTCAGAACTTTTTTCATATAAATTCACCACCGATATTTGTACATTGGGAATTTGGAGGAATTGACATTTTGTTAACATTTAAAACCATTATGTTTATGGAAAACTACGACTTTCTTATTCATGACGTACAATGTAGAGTAATTTCGTTGTAATTGCAGTGTATCTCGAAAACTACATAAGATAGAAGGATTTCGCACACTAAATTACTCTTTCGAGATCAGAACTTTCATAACCTCTTCGTTTTTGAGATTCTTGGCGAAATTTAAAAAAATACTTTTAAAGGATACTTTGTAAATCAGATAATAACTGAGATATCGCAATGGTTAAAATTGCTTCTGATAGAGTTTCTTACGTAGAGTTAAGTGGCGCACTTGTAATTTCTCTACAGGGTGTTTCTTTTAAAATATGAGCCAAGCATACATTTTTTTAATGAAACATATGCATTTTATGCAATTCAAATGATTTTTTTTCCTTGTGAGAATATGTTAAATTAATAAAATCTAGTGCGTAATTGGCCAGGCATTATTTAATTATAAAAAATTGATTCATGAACTTAACACGCTTAAAGGAAAATATATGCAAAATAAACAGTTGTTTAAACAATTAAGTTATATCATAAATAGTCAACATACTGTATCTAGCTAATCTTTAGCACAATAATTAGTAATACTATAATAACACGATGTGTGTTAAGAATGACAGGTATTCATTAATACTGAAAAAAAAAATGAAACCCAAAATATATACTTTTGTTTATTCCTATTTAATAATTTGCTGACTATTTTCAAGATTTTATTTAAAATATTCACCAGTCGTAAAATTTAAACAGATTCTAAAGTTTTTAAATGACATTGGCGATTAATTTTCTTCTTATTCATTTTCATGTAGGGTCTTACATACGGATTCATCATCAAGGCGTAACGTTAGTGAGACTAGCGGAGGTTACGCGAAAAATTTACGCATCTGTTGCACCAATTTAAATAAAAGGCATACTCCTATTCACTACTATGTATAATACTTATTTTATGATATGTTAACTAATCCGTAGCACTGAAAAGTACTGTTTTTGAATATAAATACTAAATATGCAATGGGAAACGCAAGGGGCTAGAGGCCGAAGTTACGCGATTTTTAGACAGGTACAATACTGGGTCTAACTTTTGGCGCAAATATGGACGTAAATAAACAGCCTACCTAGCAACGCATGTTTCGCTACCTAGCAACGCATATTTCGTGAATAGGCGCAAGGCTGGTTAGATCAACTAACGCGCTTTACACGGGCGCAAAGCTGGTAAGTCCGACTAACGCTACGCCCCTTTCATGAATCCGGCTGTAAGAATAGTACACTTTAACTGAGATTCGTATAGTTTGACAGTTAATCTACTTTTACGGTTGCTATGGAAACTAAGGATAATTGTTTTCTCATGGCATACCAAGCTATTTAATAAAACATTGCTTTTCGTTTTTACACCGTAACTTTAGATTAGCTATTAAGATTTGAACAATTGAAATAAATACTTAACTTTTTGAATTCTCCGGTATTTTAATAATTTCAATATTTTCTAAAGGTTGCGTTCTTGTTAGCAAATACATACACATATATACATACTAAACGGCTGTCCTCTGTTTTAATTCTGCATACTTTAAAATGTTACGATTAATTTCACTAATTTTTAGTATGTTTGTCAACAAACCTTTCCTAAGAATTGAAAGAGCATTGCTTAGGTAAGTTTTTAATAATATCTTAATGAACCTACACACAAAGGTTTAAACAAAATCCACGTTTAAATTTGACTCTTCGCTTTTACAAAGTAGAAAAACTATGTTTATAAAGTTCTAGGTATGTAACGAAGTAGCTTTGGATTTAACTGGTTAAATAATTCATTCATTCCTAATAAAAAAAGTATAGATATATTTTTTATAAAAAAATTTGTTTTTCTTCTACACTTGAATAATTGTAGAAAAGCACGGTATGTGTGTTTCAATCGGCTCAAAATCAAGTATTCTATCACCTCCTAGAATTATTTTAACGACTTGCAAGACACCCGTATATGCGTGTTTATGCTGATAATTCGTCTACAAATTTTAATATGTTTATCTTTAGCTAATTTAAACATGTTGTTCCGTTGTGTTCAGTGACTTTAATTTTTGTAAAAGTATTATTTTTTTATCGAAGGAATCTGTAGACGAATGAAGTCCCAACTTTTTTGGATCGCCCTGTATTTAAGAAGTCAAAGGTCTAATGACAGTTTCTAAAATAAAATCGAAAATGTTTGAAATAATCCTTTATTGTGAAATAGTTTCCACAAATAAATTTGTAAAACATTAATCAAATCTATTAATACACGATCCAAAGGAAGGAAACACACTTCTAAATTGTCTACTTGTAACACTTTTTCCTGTTCACGAGATGTCATGAACAATTTTCTATTCCAAATTGAAAAGGAAATTGCACTTAAATGAAACAAAACTAGTAGTCAAGAACATTTATTTGCAACAGGCGGTTTGAATGTCTTTATTTTAACCTAATATTTCTTACTGATCTTTGTTTGTAGTTTCCAGATGCAGGTCGAAAGTACGCTTTTGTCATAAAAGGATATCCAACTCTTAAAGAGTTTCTTATTAACCACTTTTTATAGCATCGCTTCACAATATGAGTAAAGTTTGAGTTTATCTTTTATCGTTCCTTTATCCGCTGCCTGCGTATTATAGAGTGCCGTAAGGACTTACGGTTTATGTATTTTTCATTTTCATTTCAAGCGATAACAAAACATAACCTCTGACAAAGCCCCAAGAAAATATATGGGTGATATGAGCTTCCTATATATCAGGTTGTCCTTAGACTGTACCTACATTTGTTATCTAAAATAAAGTCTGTATAGACTTCTTAGGAATAACATACCATACATTTTAGAGGTAAGAAGATTTTTCCTGTGAACTACGAATCTGTCGTATTATGCTTTTAAAATACATGGTGTTCAATAAAGATTCAACCATTCTTTAAGGATAGCTTCCTTAAAGAAAAATCATGTTATTTAAATCAACTTACCTTAGCACCGTTTTGCTTTCTTAACAAGTTTATAGGCCTGAGAAAGTACTTTTTTTATACGAAAGTATTTTATTTTTTTACGATCATTCTCTTATTTGTTGGATAATTGTACTCAAATTTCCACTCAACTAATAACAAAATTATCATAAAAAAATGAAATAAAAAAATACTTTCTCAGGTCTCTAACTTCTTAAGGAAGTAAACTTGTACTAAGGCAAGTTGATTTAAATATTTTTTCTAATATTCTGTTACCCTTACAATTTATGATACGCATAATCTAAAACATCCTGTATGCTATCGCAAATCATTAACGAATAATGCTTTTGTCTAATTATACCTAAATTTATTATATCCCAGTCCATATTACGTGACATTTCAGTAAGTGATAAGATAATAAACTGAACTAGAATCGCAAAATTGTTCATTCAATCAAGTTTTCAGGAAGTAGAAGAAGAGGAGAAGAATTCAGGACAGATTCATACTATTTTTCAGAAAGCACTGATGTAATGAAATAAGGAGGAAATGTATTTCAACTGCGATACTGTACGAGAAAAATACCTCGACATATATCAGTTGTTCTTAAAGACCGTAAAAAATAAACCGAAGTCCTAATATTTTTCTTCTTTTACTACTGCTTTGCTCAGTTTGATGGAAACAGTATCAGATGGAATGATCGTTCTACCCCTCGTGACCTATTTCGGTTGAAAAGTTTGAGGTAGTTTAACAAAACCGTTCTCAAGGATTATTAAGTAAAAGAACTTCGTTGCATTTTAATGCAAGTAATATTCTATTGTACAGGGTGAGCCATGAATATGTATAAAAAAAGTTGCACTGCCGATTATTCTCGCCAGAACAAAGTTTTTATTCAAATACATTTTTGTTCTAAGATGCATCCTTACAAACATACAGGGTGTTGAAATTTGGGAAAATTGAATCATCACTATGGTGAACCCTTTTTAAAAAAACTATATACCACTGACTAATATTTTTTACTACATAAAAGTATTCTTCAATAATTTCAGTAACTTTATTTATTTGATTAGGTATTCCTGCCAGTGAAATATAAAAATATTTACAAATAACCCCTTGCGTTTCTCTGTTTTCGTTGCCAAATCTTGTTAAAGTCAAATATGACGTTTGTTTGTCTACATTCCATAGTGATGTAATATTTATTTTGTTGCTACTTATCTCGTCGTTGAGAATGTGCATCCAACAATTATCAAAATTTAAGGAATAATTCAAAACATAATTTTCATTATTTAATGAAATAAACGCAGATTCAATTAATTTCCTCTTTACTGACTGACCTCTACGAAAATCTCAAATTTCTTTATCCGACAAACCTGCTTCACGCAACCCAATTCTCAGTCACTAAACTGGGAAATCTTCCTAAATCTACGTACCCTATGCATAACCAGCTGTAAAAAATGTCGTTTGCAACAAACTTCACAACAGACAACACAAATTTTTGAAACAGAATGCTACGTTGTCAAAGTACGACATAAACAAATCTAAAAAACAGATAAACCTTAACATTTAATCATTACTTTCACTGAGAGAAATACACATGCAAAAAATTATCAAAATAAAATGATATTCAATGGATATTCAATATCTAACAGCATATGCTGTAACACTTATAGAAACACAAATTAAAAAAAATAATAAATTTCTGTCTCTTTTTGTAAAATAAGTAATCATGAAGGAAAACAAATACTTATTATTTTGTTTTTACTGTATATGAATAATAAATCAATTAGAAAGTAAATAAGCTTGACATTTTAGAACATGAGGTTTGTTTTGGTTTTTTTTAAGAGTTCTAAATAGCCATTCAGTTAGAGCCTTTTCACACGAGCCACAGTGCAGCGCTTCTCAGAAGCGCCGTTGAGTGGTCCGTTTTGACGAAACATTATTTTATATAGACTTATTAACACGGGCGCGCCACAGAATTAGCAGCGCCACGGTGGCGCGTAGTCGCTGACTCCCACCGGAACGTCAACCATAAATTAGTGGCTCCACTCAGCAGCGCTGCACAGTGGCCCGTGTGAAAAGACTCTTATAATAGACTTATTCACACGGGCGCCTCACAGAAATAGCAGCGCCACGGTGGCGCGTAGTCGCCGACTCCCACCGACACGTCAGCCATAAATTAGTAGCTCCACTCAGCAGCACTGCATAGTGGCCCGTGTGAAAAGACATTATCATCGCTAAGTAGTTCTTATTAATGAAATGGTCAGTTATTTTGAATCGTTTTGGAACATCTCTTTAAAGGAACCAAAACAAGACTCTGCATAATAAAATAATAATTTTGATATGAATTTACTTATAAATAACTTCCTGTGCACATAAACATTATATATTAATGAAAAATTGCTTGTAACATCCTTAATAATCATTAATGGTTCATCTACGTAGAGCCACCTACAAAATATTATCCTTAGAGAGTAAAGATAACTTGGAAAACAATCTCAAATTTAATCATGTTAAACATAATAGTCTTGAGTTTGTTTAATCGCCTACACGTTGTTTTATTTTGTGTACGCTTTGAAATAATATAGATAAACTAGATATTCATTGTTGATGTACAAGGTCTCAAAATCGTTATTATGGGCCTACTGCGAGGTGGTGTTAAATGGGATGAGGATTTGACAGAAACGGCTAATGACGTCATCAATCATATTTTTTCCAAAAAGATACCCAATTTTTTTTCTGTTAAAAAGCTCCATTTTTCTAATCAACTGTTATTAGATAAATTTTTCTGTATTACTTCTTATTTAAAAGTTATAAGCAATATCGTCCTAAAGACTCTCAAAAGAAATACCACCTAAAAATCACATTAGCGGTGGAAGGATCAGGTAGTCGTTGGAAAATAATTGAATGTTCGTTGTTTAAGTTAAATATCATCATTTCGGGGGATTGTTTATTGCACCATTTACACCAGAAAGAACCAATGACTAATTTTCGAGAAATAAAAAAAACATATCTCTGCAGATGTTTGACTTATGCACAGTCCACACTTGTTTTATAACACTATTATATAGCAAAGTTGTACATGTTACATCTTTTTTAATCAAATTTAGCAAATTTCGCTGCTATATAACATGTGAGATATACAGGGTGTTTATTAATTGAATGCCGATAGTTAAGAGTATGAATCCTTCGGTCATTTTAAGAAGAAAACTTAATATCAACATATTTCCTAAACCTCTTAATTTTTGAGCTACAGGGTGTTACAGTTTTAAGAAAAAATTTATTTTTTTATTATAATTTTCTTATCACTCCAGATATTTTTATGAAATTTTGTACACACCTATTAATCATTAAGGAGCATTGTTTGATGTAAAAAATGTTTTAAGATCTTTGCCAATGACTTGGGGAAAAAACTTTTTTTGGTTTTATTTTTTTTACGTGAAAATGGTGCGTCGTATGAGAGTAAGTCTAAGAACCGAATTTGCTGTAAAATAAATAAATATTTTGACAGTAATTTTAGTTTTTAGAAGAGGCAGTGACGTACCATTTTTTTCTTCAAAAATGTTTTGTTCAAACCTCGTACGGGCGTCATTGGCAAAGATTTTAAAACATTTTTTACATCAAATAATGCTCCTTAATGATTAATAGGTGTGTACAAAATTTCAAAAAAATATAATATATAAAAAATAGTGACAAGAAAATTATAATAAAAAAAGTAAATTTTTTCTTAAAACTTTAACACCCTGTAGCTCAAAAGTTAAGAGGTTTAGGACATATGTTGATAATAAGTTTTCTTCTTAAAATGACCGAAGGATTCACGCTCTTAAATATCGACATTCAATTAATAAGCACCCTATATATCTTACCTACACTCAGTTTATATGTGAATATATTTATGAAGGAACAGCCAGTTCAATTGTCGGTCATCTCACCTATGGCATACTGATGAGGGTTAACAAACCCGAAACCGGTTTATGTCTGGTGGTGTGGCTGACAAGGGTTCTTGGCTGTCACACAGATACTGCAGGTGTAATTCAATGCCGGTCGGGGCATTAGTTCGCGGAGTAGTTGTTTCCTGCAGTCTCATTTATAGCTATATAACATGTTAGATGTTATCCATCTCTAGTCGGTAAAGATTAAATGATGTGCAACATTGCTAAAACAACGCGCAATATTTTTAGTGCATCAACTCGTAGTTTAACGTACGTGGATGCAAATGATAGTGTCGTGAACTGAAAGTGAATTAATTTATTGCTTTACTTTTTGCTTATTATTAATGGAGTGGAATGGAGTATAGAACAGACCTTAACTAATCGACAAAGCAGAACTATGGGATACTCGAAGTCACTTGTTTAAAAACAAGTGAAATCATCTTTATCTTCAAAAGTAATAGCGCACACCGCTGCTGCAATTGGAGCGTCTTTTTCATCACACAGGTTCATGATGACTAACTTTGTAATGTGAACGCAACCCGGGTTTTCAACATCTAGTATGTAACTTAGCAATAAAAAATAATTTTCGTGTCAAAATATAAAAATGATACTAGCCAGCTAGTTTACAAACTAAGTTTAGACTTTATCCGTATCATATGAGTATATGTTGTATTGTACGATTGTGCATAATAATCGTTTGCAATATTAATGGTACTCATTAAAACGAATATTGCGATTTATTTTGAACTTCTAACGTATTGGTAATGAAATCTATTTAAAACTTTTAACATTAGTTCTTAGTTGTTTCACTCACCAATAGAAATTTAATCAAATTTCTACTCAGAACCAGTTCAAAAACTGTTTTAAGAGAGTGTCAATATTATTGCAAAAGCATTGGATGCTCATTTGATTTTGATGATCTTTATTTTAAATTGTACATTGATTTCTCGGGAACGTATGCTATGTCGAAAATTTTTATTCCGAATTTAATTTGAGCATATACGGGGCGCAACAAATAGACAAAGTTTTTTCCTGAAATTTGTAACACCCTGTGGAGTGTAGCAGCTGCAGTCGCTATTGCTAACTGGAGTCACACTGTAGCTTCATCTCTGTTTTAAAGCGATCGCCTCGGAAAAAACTCATAACAAGTCAAATAAACATCAAAACGTAGATTAATGTGAAAACAATTGAAATTAAAAAAAAAGATACAAAAAATTTAAGGAACTAATATCTAGTGTGGCCTCCTCGTTTCAAAATGGCTTCATTCAATCGAATCAATAAGGTTTGTAAGAAATCCTTGAATTGCATCAAATTCTTCCTGAAGTGCATTTCGCAGATCAACAACATCCGCCGCAGGCAGTGGCACTTTTTTAATTTGACAACCGTTGACAAACTCTTAACTGTCATATTTCAAACAATCAATCCATTTCCGCCTTGATTATTTACACGTAGAAATGTCTGCCTGCAAAGCCTTTTTCAGAGACGTTCGTTTTAAAACAGTATATCTCCAATAAAACAGATATAATGTCACGATTAAAAAAATAAAATGTTCCCAAAAGATAAGGCTACAGTGTGACTCCAGTTAGCAACAGCGACTGTAGCTGCTGCACCCCGCAGGGTGTTACAAATTTCGGGAAAAAAACTTCGTCTTTTTGTTGCGCCCCGTATATGCTCAAATTAAATTCCGAACAAAAATTTGCGACACAGCATCCGTTTCTAAGAAATCTATATACAATTTAAAAAAATAATAATCAAAATCAAATGAACGGTTCGCGAGGAAGTCAATTTTAAAGTTGAGGCTAGTTTTTAGTGGCCGTTTTTTTTGCCGGTGAGTTTATTTTCTATGTATTTCCATCAAATAAGCCATTTTTGCTGCTTTATATTTTTTCAAAAAATTTAACAATAATTTCAAAAATGATGTCCCCATATGAATTGGAAGAATTATGGCAACCTTAGTTTTTAGTCATATTTTTTATGTGGTCTCGCTACCTAAAGTTTGCAACATACTTTACAGGACATCCTTATGCATTTAGTAAATAATACGTAATTTTTAATAGCCAATATGAATCAAAATTCAATATTATTTTTGTCTTGAGATGAATGTAACACATGCGAGACTTTCTAGTAAACACTGAATAATAAGACCTGTTAAATTGATAATTTTCCAGTAAACTATTAAACTTGCGTTGCCAATTTCTCGCTTAAATGATCAAAGTATGTTGTATATCAATTATTACTTTCTTTGAAATGCATAAAGTTGTTTACGTTTGGAAAAATCTCCACTCTCTAAAACAAAATGTATAAAATTTTCCTCACAGAATGAATGTTTGTGTTTGGAATCAATTAATTAAATTGTTGCATTTATTTAAGAATTTTCGATTCTTTTAATCACAGTATCTATGTACATTTAATAATTAAACGAATTATATACGTACTGGATGCCAAGAGATATATTAACCAAACAGTTGAGAAGAGACAGGAACAGTATGTTGTAAAAGTTTCAAAAAAATTGCCGAAGTTCTGACTGAAAGGTCAGGCTTTACACTTATATTTATGGCCTGCTTTTCTCCTAGGATATTTATGTTGAATCCTTCAGTAGTAATATTAAACATCACGAATAGATTTCGTCTGTCCCATTTTACTTTTTTATGACCGAAGGAAATGTTTGTCTCTTTAATACGAGTTTCTGAAAGTTTGTCATCCTGCTAATAAATCATACTCCGGGATTATAATAGCTGAAATATAACTTACAACAGAACATAAAAATATGATTTTATGATATTCCAGCCTATTCTACTATAAAATTTGATAATTTAAAGAAACAAATGTCTTGTAAGCATTCAAGGAATGGAGTCGTTTATTCGTATAACTTGTTTCAACGGATTGCGTAAAATATTTAAGTTTTCGTAAATTATGGCAGCTTCTATCGTCTATGATGTATCGATATCGAAATTAGGTTGCATATACTATCGGAGTAAATAGTCAAGACCCCTGGGTTTGAAAGCCGATATTGCCAAAACGTAGGAGCGAAAAAAATTTAAATTTGGACCATAGGTAGCCTCAATATTATTGTTATGCACAATCAAATCGGAATTTGTTTTTGAATTTTCGTTTTTTAGTTTTTAGAAATAATGTACCAAAAAACACGATTTTCGGACGGCGAAACCCTGTCACTTCAACTCGTCATAACTTTTTTATTACATTATTATAAGCTATAAAATGTGCAATTTTAACTGGTACTACATTAAACTGTGCTGTTTCGAACTGTGTAAGTCTCTCTTCTTAGAATTCCTTATTTTTTTATCTTGCGTAAAACAGAAGTTAATGGTATCTTCGTAAATACAGCATCTTTTTTTAAAATACAAAAACAGTCATAGAACATAGAAAATCCTTAACAAAGAAATGTAACAGTTTTGTGAATTAATGCACCTGTAAACAGTGTATGGGTAAATATCGTTCTAAATTATTTCTTACGCGTTCGCGCTGTGACCAGTGTCGGGAGCTTTTTTATTCCAGCTTTGTTAAGATCTTAGAAAACATTTATTTGATACATACTTCTGTATAGCATAAATATTGTAATTTTTATTTTCTTAGCTTTCTTGACAATAATAATAATAATATTCTTGTGGAACTCTGCCTATTGGTGATTTTATTAACTATAACATATACAGTTTTATTTTATTATTTATTTATACCTCATATACATTGTCAAAGTTGATCATAATATAAGATTCTTTCGCATTAGCTTGAATATATAAACGGGAATGGTATATTTTACATGCATATGTCTAAGTCGTCGTCATCATCATCAGGTATTTCCTCGCCACCATCATTACTGTTATCGTCGTCTTCGGCGTTCAAATTTATATCTACTACTAATGCTCTACAGCAGTATCCACTAAATGTTCTTTTTGCCTATATTTCTGTTCCACTTTTTTTGGCATGTTCAACCCAGTTGGGCCAAATAGAATTTGGTATATTTTCCATGGCCGATTGGCAGAGGTTCAAAAAATATTTTATTTTAAATGTAGAATTTCGTTTAGAAACGTCATTTTTAACATAAACTCATATTAGTTCAATAGGGTTTAATTCACAATGAGCCACAGGAAGCCATAACATTTTCACCATGTCTTGTGGCAAATCCTTTGTAATCCACTGAAAAATAACAATAACAATTTATATTTTATGGATAAATATGTATGAAATAAGTAAATATTTTCTAACATCTTATCAAAGCTGAACTAATAAAGTACCCGACACTGGTCACGGCGCGATAGACGGCCGAGTGCAACCCCCCAACGCCCCACTTTCCCCCGCTTGAACGGAACTCGTAAGAAATAATTGAAAACTAGATTTACTCATACACTGTTTACAAGTGCATTAATTCCACAAAACTATTATATTTTTTTATTAAGGTTTTTATATGTTCTATGACTGTTTTTGTATTTTAAAAAAAAGCTGTATTTACGAAGATACCATCAACTTCTGTATTACGCAAGATAAAAAAAAGGAATTCTAAGAAGAGAGACTTACACAGTTCGAAACAGCACAGTTTAATGTACTACCAGTTAAAATTGCACATTTTAAAGCCTATAAATAAAAAAGTTATGACGAGTTGAAGTGATAGGATTACGTTTCTCCGTCCGAAAATCGTGTTTTTTTGGTACATTATTTCTAAAAACTAAAAAACGAATATTCAAAACCAAATTCCGATTCGATTGTGCATAACAATAATAATGAGGCTACCTATGGTCCAAATTTCAATTTTTTTCGCTCCTACGTTTTGGCAATATCGGCTTTCAAACCCAGGGATCTGGACTTTTTACTCCGATAGCAGGTAATACTACATTAAAATTTCGTCTAACCTTAAACGGTTTGTTATAAACTAAAATCTATAAATAGATAAAAATTATACCGGAATAAAAATTATCATACCTATTACTATAAAATTTAGAAACATTACTAAAGTAAATAACGTGAATAAATAGTAATTAGTATACGTGACATTAAACAGAAAAAAATATTATTTAATGAAACACCTATAAACATGTGTGTGTTGCTATAATAATAATTATTATTTGTGTCACTTTGTTTATTCATTTGACACTTGACTCTTTGAATATGGCTGTTCCCATGGGGACGGGGGACAAGCCCAAGAATACCGATGAAGATATCCAAGTAGATCTAACAACACAGTCTTTAGTCCTTCATTTCGTAGACTTTGAAAATAAAGTAACCCCGCTCCAAAAAATACCATTCATCCTACTGCTATAAATGTACAAAATGAAGAAGACATAATATGCTGTGATTAACAACTCTTCAATTAGTATTCGGCGCATAGCAAGTAACCTTCTTTATCATCGAATTTTATATGGCATGTATTGAACAAATCGCTAAAATGTACAAACGTTACCTGATGGAGGTCTTGTTTAATCTGTGATGGAGATGCTCGTCAGCGATTAGAATTTTGTCGCTGGTAACTTCAACAACTTGCACAAAATGATTGATTTCGCTTGTCATATGTGGTCGGATGAAGCGTGCTTTACTAGGAACGGCATAAATACTCATAGTGAACATATCTCAGCGTTGCAAAATCTGCATGTAACTAGATCAAGACGATTTCAGCTACGTTTCAGTGTCAACGTTTGGGGTAACATTTCCAACAATAATTTACTGCCTGCACATGTTTTAAATGTTTGTTTAAATGCAAATCTGTATAGAACTTTCTTGGAAAACAAGCTTTTTGATTTAAATGATGTCATAAAGCTTAATATTGTTCAAAATATGTGGTATGAATACGATAATGCACCACCACATACAGGGAGACAAGTAACTGCTTGGTTAAATGATCATTTTGCGAATAAATTGATAGGTTAACGAAGTCCAATAGCTTGTTCCCCAGATCTAAATCCTCTGGACATTCGAAGCATCTTGTCTACCATGTTGAGATCACTTCTCGTCAGCAGTTACTTGAAAGAATTCAGCAATTAACCAGATAAGAAATTATCCAGATTTCATCCGTCAAGTGACAGAATCTTTAATTCGTCATGTGAGGTTTGTATTCGAGCCTAGGGTGGGCATTTTGAACAAATAATAATTATTGTTATAGCAACCATCATTTTTGTTTATCAGGCTACTTTGGTTGAAATACGAAATTAATATTTTTTATAATGCTTGTAGCTTCTAAACAAAATATAAAAAAAAAAGTTGTCGTTAACCCAGCTACCATCTGCCAAAGTTTGTCTTGTATAGTAGCAACAAGTGACAAGAAGATATTATTAATAGCCCAAAATCATACAGTTTCGTTAAATAAATTTCCCTATACACCACAACCGATTTTGAAATCATAAAGACATTGATTTATTTGCGTAATGCTTTCAATTTAAAAGAGAGAGAAGAGAGAGATAAAAAATACCCACCGTATTTGACCTACATATTTACGATGTCCGAGTGTTTTTCGTGTAAGAAGTCCAGAGTAATCAAAAAGTTTATAACCCGAACTACTTTATGTACTGCTTGCTATCCAATAAGCACATTTTACCGCAGTAAAAGTAGAAAAATCCTTTTCAAAATACTCTTACCAATCCGGGTCCATCTTACCGCAAAGTTATAAATAGCAAACGGGAAATGTGCCTCTAATAAAGCTGCTTCCTTATACAAGCGTTGATTTATGACATAAAATATTACTAGAAAGTGAAGTTAGGTTTCAAAAAAATATTTGTAAAATATTTAAGGAGGTAATAGTATGAACCAAAATAAACACAAAAGTTGGTTGATGTTTAGTAAAATAAACAATACGTATTTGACAGTTGTTCTCAGTGCACAAGTTTTCTTTCGCTATGGCTGGTGACTCTAACGCACAATTAACAGCCATGCATTTAATGTATGGTCGTGCTAATGGGAACGCCACCGAAGCGCGACGTCTTTATATTGACGTTTATCCAAATCGCCAGATCCCTTCACAACGCATGTTTGGAAGAATTCACCAAAGATTGCGTGATATCGGTTCCTTGAGCAAACAGTGCCATTTATCCAGAAGGCCAAGGTCGGTATCCACTCCTAGAGCAAGAAGAAATTCTAGCACTGATAGAGCAGGATCCAGGTACCAGTGTGTGGAGAATATCAGCCGAGGTAGGAATTAGTGGTCCTCTTGTTTGGAGAATCCTTCACGAGCAGCTGCTTTATCCATACCATCTGCAACGAGTACAGGCCTTAAATCCAATAAATGATTATCAAGCACGTTTGTTTTTTTGCTGCTGGTTTCTACGTCATGATACTGAAGACCCCCGTTTTCTTCAAACATTCTTTTTACTGATGAGGCCGGGTTCACATGAAATGGAGTGTTTAATTTTCACAATGCGTATATTGGGGTCGACGAAAATCCTCATGCTCTAATAGAATCTGGACATCAGGAACGTTTTTCATTAAACATTTGGATGGGTATTGTAGGTGACAGGTTTCTAGGTTCTGTTGTTTTACCAAACCGATTAACAGGCGCTGCTTACCTCAACTTTCTGCAGAACACACTGTATGAGTTTTTGGAAGACATTGAATTAGAACCAACAAATGTGGTTCCAGCATGATGGTGCTCCAGCTTATTTTTCCATGGCCGTTAGAGAGCATTTACATCAAACTTTTCCACATAGATGGGCAGGAAGAGCCGGACCTGTTTTATGGCCTTCAAGATCGCCTAATCTGAATCTTCTAGATTTCTTTGTTTAGGGATATTTGAAGACATTAGTGTATGGTACTCCTGTAAATAGCCTGGAAGAGCTGCAGCTACGGATTAATCAAAAGTGTCAATAAATCGAAACCAAGGAGGGTGTTTTCGAAAGAGTTCGAATATCGTTGAGATGAAGATGTCGTGCCTGCTTGGAAATGGCCGGAGGGCACTTTGAACATCTTCTGTAACTTTGTTTTTTGTTTGTTAATAGCTTCCTTTGTCGGTTTATTCCTAATAAAATAAAATGTTTAAAAAACGAATAGTGGTCCATATCTCCGCAACAGTTACTTTGCGGACCCACGTTTATTGACACTTTTCTGTTTATTTTGGTTCATACTATTACCTCCTGAAATATTTTACACTATTTCTTTAACACCCTGTATAATAACACTGTTGAGTATGTTACAGCAGTTATAATCAAATTGTTGGCACTATTGTTAACCATTGCCATTTGATAAAAAAACAAAGACTTTCCATGTCCACTAAATACAACAATTTTAACAACGTGCTTATGGAGGCCTAGAAGACAATAAAAAAAATTATTTCGGTATTCTAGCTCGACGTTTAAAAACTGTTTTCTTTACTCCTCTTGTTTAATCCCTGTTTCAGCAAATTTTCCCGTATTTACATTTTCATAAATTTTCTTTTTTATTACAGATGATTGCTGGTCCTTTATGATTATTTCTCCGATTTTATAATTTTCTCAATTACCTCCCTCTTTTCGAATGCTCTTTAAATATTATTACTTCTTGAATACCTTCCTTATTTGGTGATGTTATGATACTAAAACCTTCCTTTTAACTAATATTTTAATTTGTATTACCTTGACTCTGGGCTTTCAACTTTTATAACCTCATCTGTCAGTTATACGTTTTTCTAATTAATTTGTACTGATTTTCCTAAACTTTTTTCTTCTCGATTACTAATTTTTCCTCTACAAACTTTTTCATAGCCTTCCTTTTTCTTCATTTTCAAACTCTCCCTGTATTGATTTTCCGATATCCAAGTTTCCGAAGTCATTTTCGTCCACTACGTATTTATTAATTTAAATTCAGTTAATTTATCAGCCAAAACCAAATATTAATTTTATTAATTACCAATTAATTCTTACTTACTTTCATTTATTGAATCCTACTATTATTTTATTTCTTATTACATTTTAATACCCATTCTAATCTACAGTCCTTAATCATATTAATTCATTTCATTAATTTCCATTTTACAATTTAATTTAATATTAAATTTATTTTATTTTACCCAAATTAAGTTAATTCTATTTCTCTATTTTGGTAATTTAATTTTGTTTTATTTTTATATTTTTCTATTGCTGTTTTTTAAGTTTCCAAAAAAAAATTGTTTTATAAATTATTTGAAGGGTCATTCATATTTTACTCTATCCCCTCTTAAAATATATATAGTTAACCCTGTATATACAAACTAGTACCGTTTTATTGTAATAATAGTTTCTACGGTAGGCACCTTGGACTTTGAATGAACTAATCACTACCGATGACACACAATGCTTATACCATATACAAAATTTATGGATTCCTTATACTTAGATATTTATATTTTTCATAGAATTAGAGATTAGATCTTACTCCAGTATTATTCGAGTGATGTGATTTTTGTATTGACAGTCAGCATTTTCTGTGATATAAAAAAAGATGATATTACAGGAATGTTGATATTACATTCATGTTATATTAATAATCCATACAAGGTGGAAAAAAAATAAATGATTAAAAAGAGGTTTATATTACACGTTGAAATTTATTATATTTTTTAATAGGTTTGAAATCAAAATATTTCACAGAATAAAAGACAAAGATTAACCAACCACTCCAGACCCGCGAGACATTAATTTCTGTATACACGGCATTTCCAAAATCACGCCAACGTTCCCAGTTTGAACTACATATTGTCACAGAATTTGCCCCTCTCGCACCCAAATCGACGAATGTGGTATCGCAAAACGCTAGATTGCTCCGATCGCCCCTACGCGATAGTGGTAAACACACAAAATAATGCCGTGTATCGAGGCGCGACTGGTATATGGAGAATCGTTCAAGAAATGGATCTAAAGATGCTAGAAAATACCTGGAATATTCGTTTGGTATATAAAAGAAGAATAAACGAGCGAATAAGTCAGTCTTGAATTGGAGTGTTTAGTTGGAAATTTCCTAGAGATTCAGAACGATTTAGATAGTGATTAATTAAATAGTGTTTAGTTGGGTTATAATTAGTATTCAATAGTGTACAGAGTGTTAATAAATATCAGTAAAAAAAATTAACCGTTTGTTTTTCTGGTAGTAGAAAAAGTCGAGTTAGGAAACCGTGACAATATTTTTTAATTTTTAAAATACTATTCTAATAAGAATAATATGCAGTCGTTTTTGAGATGCCTAATATATATTTAAAATGTAATTTAGAAATATTTGTTTTTTATATTAATATAATAATAGAAGTTTATTGCCCAACAGAACATTTCAGTTACAGAGCAATATACAAAATCTGTTTACATACAAATAAAATACATACAAAAAATAAAATAAAACAATCATTATAAAAATTTTAAGATAATATGATAGGAATTCTAAAATTTATTTTTGACATTAACAACGGACAATCTACTAAATTATAAATAAATTTATATAAGATGTAGGTATATATAAGGACTGCATAGAAAATCTCTCCACAGCAATTTATTAAGATATCTTCTTCTTACAGGACAATGATTATCTTTCCTATATTATAAATATTTCATAAACTTTGAACTCCTTGAATCATTAATGTATTATTTAGATAAATAGGATTCCATACTAAGTAGCCATATTCAATTTTCTGCCGAACTAAGGAGAAGTAAAGAGCTTTTAAGTTATCGATATTTTAAATAATTTCTTATAATAAATGCTAAAGTTTTTAATCCAGAATTAGTTGTTGCAGTAATATGATCATTGAATGTTAACTTAGAACCAAAATGTAATACATATGTCTTTTACTGTGTAATTTCTGGAAAGCTCATAATGACAAAGTGTATATGCGAATTGTATACAATTTATTTGTCGTGTGAATAAAACTGCCCTGCACTTCATCTCTAATTTTAGATTATCCGCATAAAAAAAATATTACGAATAAGAATATTACTGAGATCATTTATAAATATAATAAATAACAGCGGTCCCAAATTTGATCCTTGTAGTACTCTAGAATACACATGATATTCTTTATATGACTATTATACTGAACATATTGTATTCGCCTAGTCAAGAAAGGAAAAAAATCAATATTATATCATTAATTTATTTTTCGTTACAATACTAGGCTCTACATGAACAAACGCTTTAAACAAATTGGTGTATGTTGTAATAAAGTTTCTGATATTTGATTGAAACATGTAAAAATTGTTACTGTGGAAAGTTTCTCCATAAAGCCATATTGCCAAGGTAAAATTATATCTTTTATCAATAAATACGAGTATATAATATTATATACTGAAGCCTTGAAAAATTAAGCGAAATGTATTGATATCTAAAATAGTTTTCAATATTCAGAAGGCTTTAAATTGTTAGAGGCTTTATAAACACTACCAAATAAATCTACAATGTTATATATACATGTTATATAAAATGTAATTATATTTTAAACTTAAACCATCCCAAAAGTGATTATGCATTTTTTAACATCAATTAGTTTATTTTAATGAGTATATAAGATAGTATGCTGAACAAATTTAAACATTTGTTTTATAATTCAATTCAATGAATTCATAACTGGATGTCAAAATACAAATACCCTATACACGTATGTGAATGAAAACTTGCATCGACAAAAATTTGTATTTATGTATTTGTACATTCTCAACTTGTTCATGCTTTAAAACTCACCTAAATACGCAAATTACTATAGATGCATTGGCTACAACGGATACGATGAAGATGAAGGCAAATATTGAAACTTCTATCGCGGCAAATAGCGGTGATTTTCCATCAAATTCAGAGTAATACGTAAAAAAGTATCTATCGCCCCAGCCACTCTCGTTGTCTACTCCGTAAACATAAGAAGAATTCCATGAAAAGTCCTCCCCTGATTCGTTTTTCATCGTGGATCCATCAAAGTTGACTCTGGTCACGGAAAATCGCTGCTGGTGTTAGCTGAAAAAGGGGGAAATGTAATTAATGATTTGTTTGCTCGTTGAACATATGCTTGCATTCAAAATGTCGATAGGAAATTCGTTCATTAATTATACAGCAAATACACTAGCTGTTTAGATAACATACCACGGATATCCCCAAGTGTTCACGTTGCCAGATAAAATATTATTCACGGCATATTAGTCAAATTATTAAAATATTAAAATACCTTGGTTTCAAATGTATTATTTGTCCGAATATTAGCTGACATAAAATAAAACAAAAATAGATCCAAATTGCCTACGTTAATGGCTATTACTCTCAAGCATTTTGTATGGCTTCAGGAGTTCATCAGGGGTCCCATCGCGGACTACTGATTTTCTTGGTTTCCATTTATGATATTGAAATTTTGTAAATATCTTTTACATGCTGATAATATTAAAATTTTCACTCAGCTTAATTCATATATACTTAATTATAAAAGTAAAATATAAAGTATAATAAAGTCTTAAAGAAGTAACTGAGATTGACTTGAAAGAAATATTTGACTGTAAAACGAGTTTTATTGATTATTTAGCTAATTAAGTGTAATAATTGGATACTTATGACGTAGGATATAACTAGTTTGGAAAAAATAAAAATGTGTTTGTTAGGTTTCTAGATTATAGAATTCATAAAGTAAAATTCATCATACGTGTACTAGTTATTACATGGTTTAACATCCTTAGAATTTCGTAGGTTCCAAGCGGATCTAATATCTAAGTTACTAAATAATATACTCTCCAGAATCTTACTATTTTATTTACGATCTAGAGACATGTATATCTTATCCCTGCTTTAAAACCAATTCCCTATTACAACGAATATTTAAATACCGGTTCCATAACTATTATCGTATATATTTTTAATGTATTCTTTATATAATAATAATTATATCTCTATCCCTCATTCTAATCAGCATATTATTATTAAGCAGGGTAAGTTTGCACCCAGGAACGACTTGCGTTGGTAGGCTCTAACCATTCAGTGCAGGAATGTGATAAACCAGGAAAACCTCATTAATTAGGGGGATGGTCAAACGTCGACCAGTATCAATCTCTCACATTGCCCCAAGCCAACATTCTTCCGTCATATCCGCAGAGAGAGTGCCAATCCTCTCCGCGAATATAGTTGATATACGGTCTACCGGCTGCGGGATTCGTTCTCACAGCGGTCTGGCTACATCAATTCAAGTACTGACGCTTTAAATGGCTCCATCATTGACTGAATAACTATGAATCTAGTAATGTAGGTAATTGTAGCAATTCACTTGTAAACATATGTATTTTTTTTTATATGCATTTGTGAGTACTATATTTTTTAAAGACACTCTGTATGCAAAATACACACAGATCGCATATTTTTTATTTCTCTATTTTGACTTGAAAGTATGTAGAAAATACAATCATTATGGTTATAATTTCAAAATAAAGTATGGTATTTTAAAAATTCTCAAACTAGAAATATAAATTATTTTACTTTTGAAAATCGATCTAACAGAAGAAAGTATATTCCGTAGGGTTATCAATCATTTTTCTAACCTATATCTATATCTTTAATCACTCCAGTAAATTTGTACTCCGTAAGATATAAATCAAACATATCTCCAGTAAAAAATGTATAAATGATCTTTTGCCTCTAAAATGGCACGAAGGATTAATGTCTCTTTTGGTTTATGTGGGGTAAAAACATATCTGTCGGTCTAAAATACTAGGTCGAAACTATATTTTAAATATCGTTTTTAATTTTATCTTAAAGTACTTCAGAAAATGTAGAAATACGCATACATTTATTACAAAATATTTGTTATACCTACTTACATACTATAAAAAAGTATTATTATACCTTTCTATATATAAAAATGAATGTTTGTCTCTATGTCCTTTATAGAATCGTAAACTATGCATTTGATCATGTGATGATCTTTAGCAAAGTTGTTGTACATGAGCCCACAAAGGTTTCTAAGTTGGTACAACCAATTTTCGACAGATGGCGCCACTGTCATTCCAATGAATTTCATATATTTTTTTCGAAATGAACAAAATGAATAAAATGACTCAAAATGAATTGAATATTTGTGCAACGTCTTTCCTTCAAATTTATTTTAGTTGGTGGCGTAGCAACGCGCGCAGGGTACAGCTAGTTTACAATATATTTAGGTTGTTAGTATACTTTAAACTAGGCAAGTATCAACTTTTAATATACACTATACATCTCTTCTTATGCCAAATTTTGAAACTAATACGTAGAATTTCTGACGAGTTAAATTAAGTAATATTAATTAGTAGATTGATGTGACAACTAATTATCAATTTGCAATAATTAAACACAAGGCCACCCATGGACAAACTAATAATATAACGTAACAAATTTAATCGGTCCATAAACAATTATTTCGCACTCGAATTTTATTGCTTTTGATACGCTGAGTGATGGTACTTGCATATCAAATGATTTGCATATAAAAACAAGTGAAAATATTTGAATACAAAATCAAATATCAGTGCCAACAAAGATTTTCTTAATAAAAAATATGTTTGCTTAAAATTTTACTTATAAAAAAAGCATAAATAATACAAAAATCAAAGAAATGTTTTCTTCTAGAAACGTCAATAAAGGTATAATTTTGTATGCGCTGTCAGTGTCTAAATGTAATTTTAAAGCATTGCTGTTAAAAGCAAAGACGTACTCTACTTTCAACACTTTCAATATTTATTTATTTAATTACATGTACCATTAGAAAAACTACAATAATTAGAATAAGTAATTCCATGGCTAATTTCATTAGTTGCTGTAGTAGTAATTATTTATGTGAACCTTCTTATTTTGTCTACCTATATAACCCTACGCTACTGTATTGAACTTCCATCCACCGTGTTTAGTAGAGTCTGTCAACAAACTGACCGAGGATCATCGCAAGCAATATAAAGGCACAGATAAATTAATAGCTAATTTATCTGTGATAAAGGTGAGAAGGCAAATTCAGAAATTCAGCAATATTGGCATGCATCTTACCAAATGAAATGAAAATTCTTGAATGATTAGCGTTCGTTTGCCGAAGAGTGCCTGGTATATGCACAACTAGTGAAGTTCCCAAATCTTCGATAAAGTTTCACAGATCTTCGCAATAACAGGCTTCAATATACCCCGAGAATTACAACTTTCTCCATGAAATATTTCACTCTGCGGTTCTGCGAGAAATTTCAAAGAAGCAATAAGCTTATAATATTACTTATGTCCTGAATCTTTATGTTCATCATCGCCTTCAGCAGAATAATTTGATCAAGCGTTGACGATTTCCATATTTCGGACTATCTTCAAAATATGCCAAAAGCACTTTTTCAGTGACCTTTGCCATTAACATGTTTTCAGGTCACATCTCAAGAAACGATTACACGAAAACTCATACTGTTGTTTTGACTTACTAGGCAGTAACTCAAAAATGGCTTTATTAGCAGCTGGTTCGATTTCCGACGGGAGGAATTAATTAAAAACAGTTTGTGGTCTATGTGCTAAAAGTAATTTAATTTTATTGGAAGGGATAGGATTTCAATTCTCACAAAATAAAATGTCACTTTTAGTTAGCACTTATACCATAAGTAACTATTATTTACAAATTTGGAAGATGGCTAAAATAAATATTGAGGTTTTGCTTGCCCATAAAATAAAATGATGAGAAATTTGATATTGCAGTCCAAATTAGAACCTTGGGGCACTTAATTTTTGTTAAAAGTGAAAAACATAGTAAATTTTGATTTGTAACAGTCTAGCTGAAAGTGTAGACGTGGGAGGTAAGATGGGAACATAAATGACCTTAACCTTCTCATATATAGCTTTGTTTTGCGCGAATCTATTTAAAACATAATGGGGCCTTTGAGAAGGGATTTAATTAATTGAGTTACCGTACTCGACTGTAAACAAGGATGAGCATTTGGCATGAACCATTTCAGACATTCATCTTAATTGCCGAAATGATCTAATTCATTAGCGACAACCTATAAATATTTTGCGTTGCTGAAAATAACGTATTTTACAGCATCCTTGAATATTCAACGAGAATTCATTAAGCAAAGCCTTTTAAATGTAACACGCCACATTTTTCAAATTACCCTTGCTATTGCGTTGTAAGTTACTTTTACTTTCACCAAAAAGAGCTGAAGGTTTGTTTACTAGTAGCTGGAAAGGATAAATTGTCTAGTGTAAAAAGTTCATGAATTGACTGTAAATATAAGTTTTGTTTGTGACACTTCTATTTTAAGTCTAGAGAAGACATAAATAATGATAAACTGTTGAAAATTTCTTTACAAACTCGGCTTATACTTTTTCGTATGTATACGAACTGTTTATTTGAATCTTCTAATCAATTTATTACATTACAATTTTTAACATTAGGCACTTTTGAATTTGCCTCTGTGCATCATAATAACGGTAATAACAAATACACAATATTGTGTATATGCAATCTTCACGTTCATAAGCACGATATAATAAATAAGGACGCATCTGGGACATGCCTCATACCAATAAACATATAAGTAAGAAAGACATGGAGAGCACGGAACCCGTTGGTACCCAATTTCGGAAGAGAGGGCTTTCAGAGGCATTCTTGCATGTTCTCACAATTTTCCAAAATATTCTAAGAGCGCATTTTCAGTATAGTTTTTCACGTTTTTAAAGGAATACCATTTAACAAGATTACCAGAAGTTTCGTTGTAATTTTTTTTTGATTTTCCCGTCACTTCAAAAATTTAAGGAGGCATATTCGGAATGTATTTTGTTCTACTATCACTATAGAAATCCATATCTTACCAATTATATATGAAAAAATCTGTCATTTTGTTAGAGGTTTTTCGCATACTAAATAGTCGTAAAAGAATACCGTGTTTGCTAATATTATTGCTAGGCATCCGTCACAACTGTCAATTCGGCTTCAGCAAAAATGACTTGACTTTAATTATAGAGACACTTATTTCCTCAAATACATAATATAATGAATAGCAAGTTTATAAGTATTCTAAATACCGGTAATGTATAAAGTTTTGTATAAATCTCGTGCGTATAATGGGTTTAATACCCTAGTATAATAGCCCTGGACATAATGCCCTTGATATATAAATAATTATAAATTATTATTTAGGAATTATTACGTCAATTTTTTTTATAACCAACAGGAAGAAAACTTTTATACTTCTAGCAGGCTTATTCTATAGAAGGAACATTTTCCTGTAGCAGAACGTAAGATTACAAATATACATTTGGAAGCACTTCCAGCAGGATAGCGGCCTATACGTTTTATCATTATAGAGTAGGTGCCCGCTTTCGCTAGTCCTCTTATGACGACAGGCATAATGTTATCAAAAATTCTAAACCACGCTACACCACGCAATCCGCAATATCTATATGCACATAGCGTCCAGCAGCGTTGCTAATCATGTGATCCTCGCATTAGATTTGAATAAAGTACGTTAAATAACACTCATCAATTGAAATAGGCAAGATTTTACCAATAAGTTCCAGGTTTAAATTCATTGAGAAACATTGCTGCAACTTATTCAATCTCATCGCCTTCAAAACGCCTAATCACATCACAAACTCCCCAATATTTGAAGGAGACTATTTCTTGGGCACTATTTTATTTGGATTCTAATTTCATCAACATGAGTGTCACAAAACCCTGTTAGTGCTTGTTGTACTTTTTTAATTTCATATACATATAACTATTTAAGCTCATTAAATTTAATATTAAATATTTTTTTATTAAAAAAATCATTAAATTAGTGTTAATGTTAACCTTGTGAAGTTCTAATTTAGTCAAATTTCACCTCGTGAAAAAAGTTTGTTGCTTTAACACCTTAAATTTAACATATTTATGTATCTGTTTTTAATTATTTCAAGCACAATTCGTTTTATTGTATTGACTTCACTGTGTATTTTTAGCAAGTGTTTATTGGTTCTTCGACATTCTCCAATAAACTCAATTAAGCTTATTGCGTCTGTATATCCTGTTCACTTCATTAAGATGAATACGAAATAATGGCAATGCCAATAACTGGCAATATGAACATCGTTGGCAGTGACCAAGAAAAAAGGGGGTATGTATATTTTTCTGTTCTCTGAAGCAGAATCGTATTTCAAAATTACAAAGTTACATTGACGTTAGCAAACGTACCAAGAAAATTAATCACAGGATAGGTAAAATATTTCATGCAAGTTACAGTCTGTTAAGCAATCGCATTTCCTTTTGCATACAATTTATAACTAATTACTTGATTGTTTAATCTAGATGCAAAAAATATAATGACGTATCATTATTTTCCGTAATTAAATAGCTACTTGAGTAATATATTTGCATTTAAATAAACTGAATCTGAAATGCAAACACGGAATTCTAGGAAACAACTACACTGCGGGCTAGTGCCCCGACCAGCATTAAATTACACCTGGAAAACCTATAGCAAATACCTAATGTCACCAATTCACCAGACATATACCGATTTCAGACTTATTATTATTATCATTATTAGCTCTGCGACTAGCTATTTACTACCCCATATTATTCATGGTACCCTACTATCGGGTTAGACAGACATAAAGCAGCTAAGGTTATTCGTCAGTTGCCTCACCTGTAGTATATTGATGAGAGCTAATAAGGTCCAAACCGGTATATGTCTGGTGGGCTGCTGACAAGTGACTTTAGCTGTTTGCTATAGGTTCTCCGGGTGTAATTCAATACTAGTCGAGGCATTAGCTCGCAGAATAGTTATTACCTGTAATTTCGTCTTAGCAACATATCATTATCGCCGACTTGCGATAGAGGTCGCTAGCTTTCAATGGTTTCTACTGCGATGAGGAACGCTTCGTGCCTGTGGCTTGTCAGTCCGGCATAGAGTAGCGAATGGCCGCTAGATGCAGCTTTGCTACTCCGTGTTACTGCATAGGAAATGCGTTTTCATGCAATGCTATGTCCTGGTCAGAGTAAATAAACAGAAAAGTTTGTTATTTTTCATTTTGCGGAAAAAATCTCACTAGATAAAAAGATTTGTTTGTGTTTAAATTAAGGTTGTTATGAATAAAGTAAAGAACATCTCATACTTGGGGATATTGTCTGAAGCTATTTATTTGTGGCATAATTTTAGTTTAATATTTTTATTACTATTTTGAAAATGAAAACAGAGAGATTTTCGAAGAGTCAAAAATACGGAAGTGCGCGATAGTGATGTGATTTTTGTTATTTTTTACTTATCTGCTTTTTTCAGTGTGAGATTTTTTGGTTAGGCAAACTTAGTTACAAAAATAACCCTTGACTGATCCGTTTGGCGCAAAGGCTTATTTAATTAATCTTTATTTTTTTTATTAGAAATGTGGCAAAAACCCAATAAAACTAAAAAAGTACATGGGGGTGTTCACAAAAATAAAAAATATGAAGATGTGACAAGAGTAAACTACTTTTATTTGTAATCTTTCGGAAACGTCTCATTAGAAAAAGTTGTTCGAAATTCAAATTTACGGAAGAATTCCTATTTCTGGCACAATAGATTCACGCTGACAATATATTTAGAAAATATTATGTCCACGGTTAGAGTGATCAGGGGATGCAAAAGTGTGGAAGAACTAAAAACATTAGTATATTTATCATTTTTCGGCAGCTTTAAGTACGAATGTATCCCTTTAAGTTATGGCAAAATAGGTAGTCTTTGTTTATTAAAATGTGTGTCGACTTATATAATAGGTTACAGGCATGTAGATTTCTTATAAAATAAAATTTTACTGAGTAAATGTCTCAAAATATATCACTGTCTTCTATATGTATACGAAATTTATAATTTACAAATTAATTTTAAATTAATTTAAAAATTAAAACATCCGACCACCTGCCGAACTGTTTGGGGCATCTCCGAAGTGAAATATGACGTCACTTTATTTGTTGTACTACTTGTCACATTGAAGATTAACCTACACTAAAGCACGCATTTTCATTTTCTCTGTGTTCTGATATATGTGTTAAGTAAGACAAGGGTTGTTAATTATTAAGTATGCGAAAATGGGAGGCAGAAGTCTTTTAAGGCATCCAGCGATAATTTGCCAATCTTGGACCCATTTGTGCAATCAAGACATTGTTTCAACGCTGAAATTCGAGAAATATAGGCACACTTGTAAGTTTGTTATATTCTTTTGCCTTGCACCATGATAGGAAAAATTATATCTTTTATGTAAAGTACGTTACTAAAGGTATATAAAACAATTTAATGAATAACCCTGTACAGTATGCGCCAAAAGTATGGAATAAATTCAATAAAAACGAAACAATTATTTTTTGGGAAAAATCCTCGAACAGGTCGATTTTTAATTTAAAAAATACATATTTTAGCGTAAAATGCGATTTTCAAATGTCATTTGTTTTCGAGTAATGACGTCATCGATTTTTTTTAAATGGCAACACCATATTTTTTTCCTTGATTTTGAAAGATCGTTTAATTCTCTATCAGACAGTACTAAAATTTTGCCCTCTTACTTAGGAAAGTTTTCGAGTAAATGACGATTGAATGTTAGAAAACGTAAATTTTATCCATAAAAAAAGTAACAATTCTGAGGTATGTAAAATAAAATACAATTGATTAAATTTTATACTTAAATTAAATGTTCGAGTTGCCATCCACCAACTTCTTGACAATGCGCAAGTCTGTGAAGAAATTCTTCTTGCACATTATGAATGATTTCTGGGGTAACTCTGCGTATTTCGTCTCGAATACGATTTTGAAGTTCTTCTAAATTACGTGGTTTATTAATGTACACATTTGACTTCAAGTATCCCCATAAAAAATAGTCAAGAGGTGTAAGATCTGGCGATCTTGCAGGCCATTCTATCGGTCCGCGTCTGCCGATCCACCTCCCAGGGAAACAGTTGTCAGGAATATCAAGGTTATTATCGTTAGGAAAAATTACTGCAAGGGCTGGAACAAGGTCATTTTCTAGAAACTCTAAATATCTTTGTCCTGTAAGGGTTCCTTCAAAGAAGAAAGGCCCTACTATTCTGTCGTCAACTATTTCAGCCCACACATTTAATTTCTGAGAGTGTTGGGTATGTGCCTCTGCCATCCAATGAGGATTTTCCCGACTCCAATATCTGCAAGTTTGACGGTTTACTGTACCATTCAGGTAAAATGTGGACTCATCTGAAAAAAGTATTTGCCGGTGTAAATTTCTATTTCCTTGATATAAATCCATTAGAATTTCACAAAAGTGTAAGCGGCGATCGGGATCATCTTCATTGAGTTTTGCACAAGTTGAATTTTGTAGGGATGATATTTTTCCTTCCTCAAGATACGTAGCACTGTGCTCTGACTAGTGTCATTGTTTAATGCAATCAATCGTGAAGAATTACGAGGATTATCCACCATACTTATCAAAATGTTCTGTTTCTGATTTTCATTAATGCTTGGACGTCCATGTTTTGGAATATTTACAACATTGTCAGTTTCTCTAAATTTAGACTCTACCTTACTGACTGTTGATTGGCTGATAGGGCGATCTGGATATTTTTCATTAAATAAATCGCAAACTTCCTGCTGAGGTTCTAGTAATATTCCCGCATCCGATAAGAATTAAATTCAATTCTTTCAGTAACAGTTAAATGTGCCATAATACTTTAAATTGAATAATAATTTCTGTCGCTTACAATACTTATTAGAAAGTCGGTGTGACAATGACACTTTGCAAAGGTTTTCACCTACGTGATCCATAAAAGAACTATGGAATTCGAAATAAACTTAATAACGCTTTTGCTTTATTTTAATTGATTTACGTTTTCTAACATTCAATCGTCATTTACTCGAAAACTTTCCTATGTAAGAGGGCAAAATTTTAGTACTGTCTGATAGAGATTTAAACAATCTTTCAGAATCAAGGAAAAAAATATGGTGTTGCCATTTAAAAAAATTCGATGACGTCATTACTCGAAAACAAATGACATTTGAAAATCGCATTTTACGCTAAAATATGTATTTTTTAAATTAAAAATCGACCTGTTCGAGGATTTTTCCCAAAAAATAATTGTTTCGTTTTTATTGAATTTATTCCATACTTTTGGCGCATACTGTATATTAATTATATTTGGGTCACCCTTTATTAACGTTATTATTAGAGATGCAAAGTGTATTGCTGATTTTTTTTCTTATTCAGACATTTGACATTCCTATCTTTAAATATTTTCGAGTTATTTATAAAAAAAAAAGAAATTAATGCTTCTCGACAGTAGCGAAAATTTTCATTTTAAAATACCATTTAGGTGACAATATTGGAAAAAGTATATGTAAAAGTGATAAAATACTTTTCTTTTATTCAGTCTAATCTTGGAATATTTTTATAACACAATAATTAATTTTTAAATATTAAGAATATATATTTTGAAGTGACATCCACTTTGTATGTCACAAACTACAACTAAGCTTCTTATACGGTTGTGTACAAAAACAAAAACGATATATAAATGTGCTTAAAACGTGAAACCTTGTTTTATAAACAGATTGTGTTGAAAATTTATAAAGTTCTGGATCCAAAAGGGCGAAATAATTAAATTTAGGTAATTAAAAACATACTTTGACCTCCATTCTTTCATATTTTCAGAGTTATCCTCACAAAAGCTTTCATAACAAAAAATAAGGTTACACTTGTAAACAAAAAGCCAAGTGCTCAGAATAGAGCTGCTGAATACCGAATGTAGAGTAAATATAAAAAAACTTCGTATACCCAGCAGTTAGTTTAGTATATATTACATGGTACAATTATACTATTTAAAACTCGTTTAATATCAATAATTCCATTTGAGAAAAGGTCAGGCGCTTTGAAATAAATTTATACTTTAAAGAAATATTTACCTAAATGAAATTAAAAACTACACTGCGTATGAGATAAACAATATATAAATGATATTGCAGAGATTCTAATTTCTTATTTCTACGTTCATGCAAAAGACAAAACTTTATTGAACTATATTTAGTGGAAAACGTGGTTCTTTATTACACTAGTGCAATAAAATGTTTATTGCATTCATCTGTCATTCTACTACAGCGTTTTGTGATGATGATAAATATAAACGTTCAAATCGACGTCATATTTTCTGTGTGTTGTGTGTGTTTCTGCAGAATAAGTATCAGATAAATCGCTTAACAAGTACAAGGAATGTCCCAATCAATCTGTTTTCTGTCTCAATTATGCCAATATGGCGTTCAAAAAGTTCAGAAACAATTGCGTTAGATCTTAGAAACTAGGTTAGAGGGGTCCAAATATGTTTACACATCGGTGGACTAAATTGAACAATTGTTATAATATTATATATGTAAATTATTTTATTTACATTTTATTACACCACAAATTAATTTTATTAATTAATAATAACAATTGCACCCAAAGCAGTCGAATTTGCCGTTATAACATAAGTGTTATAAAATTGTATTTATATATTTCCTTTGGAAATTCTTTAAATTTTTTGTCCGATATATTTTTTATTACACTTTGCCGCCGTGCCAGTCGCCGACTGCATGTTTTACCTCGCGTAGGGTAAGGCTTTACAGTGGACCAACTTCCAGCACTGTGAAGAGTATTTTTAAATCATTGAATTGCTCTTTTTGATTTTATATACAAAATTGTATTTGTAAAAACAAAACATACAAACGTACATTCAAAAATTGTTTTTGGATTTTCTTGCTAGTTTGACATTGTTAGTTCTCTCACCCCATCCATTAAATGCTTTTATCTGTTCTCTCAGATTAGGTTTAGTAAATCGATGATTAGAGGTAGTAAATAGTGTATAAGTTTTATCGGCTTTCATATTGCATTTATAATATGTTACGTTAAATCGACAAATATAACATTTTTATTAATTTATTGAATTGAGAAATTGCGTAAAATTTCAGAAAGACATTAAAACATTTTTGCAGTGTAAGGTCCTACATGTTTATTTTCTATGTTTTTGTTTAATAAAATAGTATACAAGTGAGTCTTAAAATAAATAGGTTTGAATTAACCACAGCTGATACAAATACCAAGCATATCGCCCTGTCTTAGTTCTTTCACCTGATGAAGTTTTTGTGGTAATCTTCCGAATCTAAAATTATTTTGTTACTTTTTTCAGTATTCGTCATTATTTGTCTTCAGCTAATGTGACAAATTTATGCATATAGGTTAAGAACCACCCTGTATATCATTCTGTAGCCTAGTGGTGTGAAAACCGCATGGTTGTACCTCTTGTAGTTTCCAAGATTCCCTGCATTATAATGAAATTTGGACACGACTATACACGACAAAAAAGTTTGAAGACAAAAAATAAGGGATAACTTTTTATGCACTTGAAATTGAATATTTGATACTCGGATTGAATTCGTTTCTATGTTTTATTTTAATAGAAAGTACGGCTAGTTTTAGCTTTCTATACGCAAAAGGTTTTACAAATTAACGACTTTTAACCTCATAGGTCGACGACATGCAGTTCGAGGCAATATCACTCCACTCATCTAAAACTTTTTGTTGAAAACATTTTAATATTACTTTGAAGTTAACTCCAACAGATAAAACTTTTTAAACAAGATTTCTGGAGAAATCCAACACTGTTTGCTGGAGAAATTCATTTATTTTTAAATTCTATTTAGAATTCGGTGGGTGTGAATTAATGAATTCAGTTAGCTTATAATTAAAAATACATAAAGTCACGTAGAAGAATAATCTCGTTAAATAAAATAATTGTTTCCTTAATTATTACGCTTTTAACTTCCTCTCACATTTTAACAATCCTTTTGAACTGAAAAGGCTTACAAAAAATTCTTTACTGTATACGTATGTTTACAAATTAAAAGAGGAACCTGTAATTTTTCCGAACACATACTTGAGTGTAATTTTGAAGAAAAACCTAGGTAGGTGATGACAAAATATGAAAGTCCCAGGTTATTTATTCATAAAGTTAGAAAATTTGTTTGATATTATCAACTAATTTGCATTTTTTTATACAAAAGAAAAATTGAAATATTTTATTATGAAGAAGCCTTGTACAATAATTGTTGCTGTAGCAATTAAAAATAACATTCACTTCCGATTGTTTATGTGACAGGCCTTGTTTGACATATCAATCTACAGTAAATTCGATCTGTGTCTTCAATGTTATGAAATCGACAATTAATTCATCAGATGAAGAACTTCCTGAAGAAATTTTGACAGCAGCTAATGAAGTAAGTTTGAGTTTGTTACCTGTGAAGTCAAAAGAAAGGTATGAGAAGCAATAATCCCATTTTAATGTTTGGTGTAATACTAATAAAGTAAAAATCAAGGAAAGACGAAGTATTTTTAGTATGTTTCTTGGAAATGTTCAAATCCTAGAAAGCAAACACATTATAATCGAGATATTCAATGATAAAAAGTATTTCTAAAGTTAAACAAGATTTGGATGTTGGCAAAAGTAAAAGCTTGGGCAACTCAATTTACTTCTTGATTTAGTATTGTGCAGTATTTTATCCCTTATGTGGTGACGCATGAGTTTATAAAGTATACCTAAACTAACCTATGATTCGTAAAGTTGAATTAATATGTTAATACTGGTAGTAGCTGAAAACTAGGTACTCTCATGTAGTATTTGATAAATGTTGTTAATTTATTTAGGTATTGGCTATACATATTATAGTGTTGCTGTTTGTCCCTGCCAATTATATTGGTGTATTATCTGGTACACTTCTGGTGTTGATTTAATTATAGTTTATGATAAAACAGTATTTGTATATTTCAAAGATTTTTTTCAATTAAAATATCTGCTGATTTAAGTCAACAAATTATTGTTCAAGAATTTCAGAAAACCACTCCGGGTTAATTTTCCGATCAGCATTGAATTATACCAGAAAATTCTATAGCAAATAGTCAACATATAGTACCTGTTTCGAGCTTAGTAGCTCTCATCAGTGTGCCACAGATGAGTGATGAATTAACTGACAACTAACCCTAGTTATAAGAATTAAAACATATACTTACATATTTTTCTGTTCCACATTCCTCAATTAAAAATATGTTTTTTTGAATTAAATAAACGCACTATTGCAAAACATTATTTTTATACAGATTTGAACAAATTGTTCAGAGAAATGAAAAAAAATTATTTACTTGAAAATAATTTTTAAAACGAATTTCTCATAAGATGTTCAAATGGAATAACTATGTATTTCATTTAAACAAATACTCGTCAAAAAATGAAATTTTCTTAAAGCAATTTATTTTTGACAAAAAAAAATGAGCATTACACTAAAAAAGATTTCTTCCCCGAGAATAAATTATGTTTAGATAAATTGAATTATTTACAGAAAAAAAAAAATCGGTGAGCCGGTTTGCAAGGCCCATCTGATCTAAATTGACGATTGATATGGTAAACAAAAAATTAAAATTACACAATAAGTGATCTGTATCTTTTGAACTGTTATAAACGCAAGAAAAAGTTACCTATTTAGAAAAAAAAGCTTGAAATTAAAAGTTTTTACAGTATCCGTAAAAAAATGGTATGCTTCTGACAAAAAAAATATTTATTATGGTTTTGTTATCTAAACTTTATTTGGCAATGCTCATCTTGTTTCAGCCATTTACAAAAAATAGCATTTTTCAAGATAACAAAATCACCCTGTACTATTTATTGTTTATTGTATGCACGTTATTGGTTTTCAGTATATTCATATAAAATTTTGAAACAAGTAGTGTATCTTAGAAATGGTACATTTGTTTCACATACAAATAAATATTAAGGCGATTTTATGTATATATGATTTAATGCTGTGCGTTTCTAGTTAAATTAATATGAGTTTAGCATCATAACCTGGTATAAATGATAAACTTGTAATCTGTCTTTGGTTTTGGTTATGCCAAAATACGGCGATACGAGGGTAGCATATCGAACAAGTTACATGATCCCTCACTTTGCTACCCAGCTGTTTGGAATATAATGCAATATCAGGGCCTAATGTTACACGCACGGTGCAAAATATATGTATACGTTATAAGATTAATACGATTTATAGCAAATAAAACAAAATGTTGTGACGAAATTTAACAGCACTTTTTTCTCAGAACATCTAATCATTTATTAAAACATTGAATGATTATTGCATTATTAAATAATGTTTGCATTCACATTGGTACTAAAGTTTTTAAAAAGAAATTGTCTGAATTTATGTGTAATCACATTAAATCTTCTCTTCTACAAACTTGTGTCGTAAATAGTTTAACTTGGAGATATCAAGTGCTAACATTTTTAAAAAGTATTTATGAAATTATATCTAAAGTTGAGTGATAGAAATTTTCGAAATTTTTATAGAATTACATTAACTAATTACAATTGTTGTTTTCATAGTATTATACTTTTACTTCTTTTAATATATATTTTTAATTTTTTTATTGAAATACGTGAAATAAAAAATTGAAAATACTAATTTTCCTATAGATACCTAAAAGCAGATCTTCAACACTAAATTGTAAACACATTCTGTGAAATTACTGTACAGGATGTATTGCTGGATAATAAACTGTACCAAACAAAATACATTTTGCTTTTTTTTCTGACCAAGAAAAACATAATTATGACAGCAAACAAGTCTTGAATATGTGACAACCATTCCATGTCAGGATTATAAAGTATTTGTACATAATAATTACAAATAGTAACACTTAATCATAGATACTTACTGTGAATGGTTTCCTCTTTTCACAACACAGAATAAAATGTGAAATACAAGTCACAAGTGTTTAAAATGACTTATGTTGCTAGAAGTATTTACAGTACAAACGTATCGTAGCCAGAGTTTTGTCTCGGTTGCAGATTGTTCCATTTTTGCATTCAAAAGTATCACAGAAACACTAGAGAAAATTGAACGCACTAGCCACAATACTACTATGACTAATATCAATTTTAGGTTAACGGTTGCAACTGACACATTGCAATGTTGTCGAATGTTACAGTTTTGTGGATTGTTGTTGATTCAATTGTTTTCTTTATTAATACTGATACAAAAAACAAATTATGAACAAATTACGTTGCATGAGCTTTTGCTTAACATTAATTGTACCTTAGTTTGTAATTTCGAAAGAAAGTTTTTTTTCCACGGTCGGGAGTAGAAATCAGTTTCTATGACATCAAAATTAAAACAGAAGTAGTCTATTATTCCCATTCCCAAGGGAGTATAATACTCCCAAAAGAGTTTACATTATGGAGAACGTTTTCATGCAAAAAAAAGATAACATTGAAATTATTTATTGACATTTAAATTAGATGTTACACTTGTACAATTTTCAAAATTAATATTAGAAGGAATATTGCTTTCGCTTACATTTACAGTTTTTGTGATTGCCCTAGTAGTGGTACCTACTAAAACCTGATTAGCAATTTTGGTCTTATTTTCAATGGAGTTCTTGACATAACCCTCAGCGACTGTCGTTGATTTCCAACCAGCATGACGCTTTATTGTCGTGATATCCACACCAGCATCTGCCAGTAATGTCGCTAAAGATCTCCGTAAACAGTGACCAGTATAACATGCAGCATCAGGTAATGTTAAATACGAAGCTACTACACTCGGAATTTTTCCCATGGTATTCTTGCCAACTGGCTGCGAACTACATTTTCCTGTTTTGTAGTACAAAAAAAGGCGCTTATGCTTGACGTGGGGAGGACGAAGGGACAGGTATTTTCGAAACAATTCACAAGTATATTTCTCACATCGGTAACCAGAAAGGTTAGTGGAATCTTTGTCTTAGTGTTTGAAATTTTTACAATCAAGGAAGAGACATCCTCAATATCATCTACAGTTAAATTGACTAGTTCATCAGTTCGACAAGCTCCGGCAATCCCCAGAATTAATCCAACCTATAAAATATCAAAATACTTAATAATTGAAATATCTAACAACAAAAGTAATCTTACCTTAATCATTAAGAATTCTTTGTCATCTGCACTTGATAGAAAAAGGTCGATTTCACCCTTTGTCAATATTTTCGATTTTTTCGCTTGATATCCGTCACCGGTTCTTTTCAAATATGCGATCAGCTTGGGGAATTTGCTTATATCTATGTTGTCGTAAATTATCAAGCATGACTTAACCATAGAATATTGCGCCCATAATGTGGAAGACTTGTAATTATTTGCATTTTCACTGAAGTATGCCAACAAAACATTCTCGCTGTATACTTGAACATTTTTCTCGGCGCACCACTTTTTGAACCGATTGTAGGCTATATCGTATAAAGATCTTGACTTCGTAGGCAGCAAATTGCTTATTGCAATATTTGCAGCCTCCTCAATCTCTTTCGACTCACAATTATACATTGTGCACTAAACAAACTTTAAACTAAACCAAACTAGCACCTGAATTTGACAATTCTTTTTGTTTATTTATTTTGTAGTTATGACAATAACTCAACGACTACTAAATAAATGCTCAAATCCGAATACAATAATTCTGGTGCTACTTACTTCATAATGATAAAATATGTGTTTTTAAGTTAATGAGACCGTGGAAAAAATAGTATATACCATTCGGGAGAGATGCTATTTTGTCCTCGGTGCATTGTAGCCCTCGGGCTTCAAATTGCACCTCTGCCAAATTAACGCATTTCTCTCCCTTATAGTATAATGTACTATTTTAAACCCATTTTCGAACACATGCTCTAATAATAATACTTAGTTAAACTCTCAGACCAAATTTCATGCATTGCCAAACATCTTTCAAGATATTTAGAAAATGGTCTAAACAATGACTCTTTTTACTGCCAGGGCTATCAAACACCCTGTATTAAATATCTTTTATAAAATACATTTTGTGACTGAATCCTAATATAGGGTTCAAGTTATGTGTTATATTAAAAAACCAACTCACTAACATCATCATTAATCCCATCCATCTAAATTTACGTAGGTGTAGATATATACGTCCTTCACAGTGCAGAGAGATTTTTGCGCAAGGTTATGCCTATACGAAATGACGGGCGAAGACATCGGATGACAAATAATGTTTGTTCTTTGGGAGAGGTTATTATAAGTGGAAGTGCCTTGACATTCGATATGAGGAAAAACCTTGGTAGATTCAAAAATTATCATTGTAGAGACACGTATACATTGCTTGGGAAAATACTGTTAATATTTGAAATACGTTTTAATTTTTATGGTTTACACATAATTTTTTTTCTAGTGAGATAGAGTTTGTCACTTCCGTGCGTAAATAAAGCGGAAGTTAGTCGGGGTCCTGTAAAGTTACTTGGTGGCATTGTGGCGCAGCTCGTTTCGTTACTATTTTTTTCACACTAATACGGGGCTATATCTAAAGAGATTTAAAAATAGCTATGCTAATCAAATTGATAGAGTTTTATTTAGAGTTAGTTTAAACGTTTTTTCAATTTAGTCTATGATGGAGTAGCAATAAAATGTGTTTGTGAATTGATTTTTTTCGATCGGATGAGAAAAGTATATTGAAGGGAATATAAGAAACCCATTCTTACAGCTCCTGTACTTGCTACTTTCACCTATATGATTTAATTTGTATGTTCAGTGTGTAACATGCAGCTAAGTAGTCATTTACCCCAAAGTAATTGTATTGTTACATATACGAGTATTAGATATGTAAAAGAAGAAGAACTGAGAAACAGAAAAATATGTGGTATGACAAGTTATGTGCAAATTCTAACGTCTTATGCGGCAAAATATGCTATACTTTTGATTAACAAGCGTACGAGCTTGAAGAATATACCACTACAGAACTTAGTAGTAATACAGGTAAATAGTAAGGCTTACCTTTCTCATATGATAATATGAAGCGCTGGTAAAGGTATTTTAACATGCATATTATGCCACTGAAAAAAATGATTCAAGAAAATTTAACATATCATGGGCCTTTTTATGTCCATAACTCTCATGGTAATTTTATTTACGATTTGTAAATTTTCTGAAGCTCTGTAAAATTCCAATGCAATTAAACAGACATGTACAAATTACATGTACTTTTACCATGAAAATTACGTATATTTTTACATAATATATAAATTTACTAATTCTTTGTAAAATTAGAATGCAATTATTCATTTAGTGTATGTAAAAGTTATACTTACACATATACATACTTTTTCCATAGAAATGAACCTTCCTGTGTAATTAAATAAAGTATATACAGGGCGGCCAAATGAAAACGAAACAGAGGCATTTTCAAGAACTGCGTCAAGATTGTAGAAAAACGCTCAAATCCATCGATTTTAGATTAAAGAGGGACATTCTTTGCTGATATTTTTTACTCCGCCACTTTCACCCCTCAAGCAAGAGTAAACATCACCCCAAAATATTTAAATGGCATTGGGGGTTGAGTAATATTTATTTTGAAAGCTCTTACAATTCTCTTTGCAACAGATTTTATAATTCATCCCAATACTTTGAAAAAAATGTTACTTCCTTGATTAAATGTGACGAAACGTTCGCGCACATTCTGAAGCATTTCCGGAGTGAATCAACGGCATTCGTTGATGATTCTTTGACGCAAATCTTGCAGCGACGCTGGCTATGTTTTATAGATTACTTTTAAGATATCTCCACAAAAAAAATCAAGGGGCGATAAATCCGGTGATCGTGGAGGCCACTCAATGCTACCTCTTCTCTCAATCCAATTCCGTGGAAAACGTTGGTCCAAATACTGATGGACAATTAATGCATAATTCGGAAGAGCACCGTCCTGTTGAAAAATCAAATTCCTGAAAGCAGTTCCTGAAAATGGCTCCGTTTCATTTTCATCTGGCCACCCTATTTACTTTATACACACATTATTCTTTATAATTTTCAGATATATTGACATAGTATGTACCTAAGTGTTAAGTATGGTCAATGCAAGAGAAGACGAACTTCACCAGTAATCTAGCAATCATGTTAATTTTACCAATTGGAACAAGAAGGAAGATAATTTTATTTTACGGCTGATTTATTTTCCAGTTGGTCTTCTTACATACTACTGTATAAGTTAGAAATGTTGGTGCATACACACTTGAAATGTGTCATACCACTTTAATTTTAACTGCACTAAGGCACATGATTGGATAGACAAACCGACTATTACTGAATCGGGTAGCTGTAAGCGCATGTGTTGGAATGTACCATAACTATTTCTGTAAAAATACATAATATTTATTAAATTAACAGAACTTTACACAATTTACTGCTAAAATTACAAAGTGAAATAGAACTATTATAATATATTGTGAATAACAGGACTACTACAAGCTTTAGGTGTTATTTCAGTAAATATTGTAAATGTTCTTAATATTTGTAAAATTACATTTCAACTAATATAGTATGGTATGGTGTGTGTGTGTTATTTTTTTTCTTAGTAAGACTACCGACATTACATGCAAATATCAAACTCTAGTTTGAAAGCACCAAACATATTTCTTATAAGCTTGGCAAAAGTGGAAATGAAATTGTGTACATTTTTTCAATATCTTGGAACAATGGTATTGAACCTCATACTTGATGCAAATATAACTGTGGAACATTGATAGAACTAGGTCCGACCAGCATTGAGTTAACATACACTGGTTACCAATGAAATATTAATTCTTGTTTTGTAAGCTTAAATTTTAAAAATGTGGCGGATGCGCCAATATGAACAGTCCACTTATAAACGTTAGTAGAATTGTAATCACAAAAAACCTGAATTTATTTCTTTTTAAAACATGCTTTGCTCGTTTTCAAAGACCGCAGAAATTCAAGAAAATCCGCCTTTGAATATTTTTTCAGACATTTCATTTTATTTCTCAAAGAACGAATTTTCACGAATAAATTTATTTGATTTGCTGAAATAAATTCGCTGTCCGCACTGACTCCTCTCCTAAACGAATACCTTGTTATGGGATACATTTACCCTAATAAAAATGTCTAGGGTCGATGTCGACCTTGCCGAGTCCGTTCCATGTCTTCTATTGTAAAATCCAGTCTCATTGAACCGTGTTATTGTACGGTAAATGGTGCTTTGCTATACACCGCAATATTGGCCACATCATTTTGACATGCGCTTTGAATTAAAATAAGCTTAGGTGACCAAGAATTGAACTCACTGAGAAATAAAGTCCTATACAAGTTGATACATCAACGCAAAATTACAATAAATAAGCTTTACCTACACTAAAATACATTACGATTTCAAAGTAATGTATTTATCTAAATTGATTATAATTCTAGACCTCTCGAGAACTGTACGAAAAAGAAATAACTTAAAGCTTTAAACTTTATTCAAGTGTATACAGAGTGTTTCAGAACATATCTAACATTTTTTTGCATCTATAGAGGACCCTTACAAATACAATTTTGTAAAAAAACCAAAAAGAGCAGTTCAAAAATGATTTAAAAATATACTGCAATATGTTACAAGGCAATCGGTGACCAGACAAAAAATTGAAAGACATTTTCAAGGATATAAATATTTTATACACTGTAAAAAAAGTTGCTGTGTAGACGAGATTTTCCAGTGTGTAATTTAGGATGTGTAAAAAATCCGTGTTAATAGTTTTACTCACTATGGCTTTCTGACTTGGTTTTTCATTTGAACAGAATTTTATTTTTTACATAAAATCATAAAAAGTAAAATATCTTTTATTTTATAATTACGCCATAATTCAGAAAATTTTTTATATTGATACGGAAGCTCACCTACCTTTTTAATTATGTTCCTGTTTGTTTTTCAAATTATAATTTTAAATACATATATTCTGCTGTTTAATAGAACATTCCAGGCTATATTCAAAGCATTCTCGATGATTGGCAGAACCTCTAGAAAATGTCAAAATAAAAGTATTTTAAAAATTATATTTATTAAAAATTATTTCTCTGGGCCTAAAAGGCCTGTAAACAGCTATATATATAAATTATTTCGAAAGTAAACAGGAACATAATTAACAAATTAAAACGATAGGCGAGTTCTATATCAATACCTGTTATACAATAAAATTAATGTTAATGTGTAAAGTCTACACCTTCAATGATACAAATAACACAGAAATGTGTAAAAGTTACACATGATATTTGTTATATTAACACATGGATTGTGTTAAATCTTTAACACACTGCTACATACAGAGAAATCTGTAAAAATATACAGAATTCCGTGTGGACCTCGATTAACACAGTATTGTGTTCTTTTGTGTTAAAATGTGTAATTATTTGGCCACTACCTTCCCCACAAAGGATTTAGAGTCAGAAGATTGTGGCGGCCATGGTACCGGTCCTCCTCGTCCAATCCTTTCGTATTAATGTTTGGACACGCTGTACATGGTACTGATATAGTTGAACCTAGTTTATGATACGTCACTAGACTGCTGCAATACGCCGTGAACTTGCATCTCTTCCATACGTTTCGGTTTCAAATTTCCTATATGACGCTCGTGTCGCACTGCACTTGCACTCTGCATACGGCGTCAAAAGTATCATCTGCATTTAGCACGTGTTCTGCTAAAGCATTTTCACTTGGACATTTTTAATGCATTATTTTTTATTTTATTTTATAGTTTTATTATTAACTCTCAAATTTTAAAGACAAACCCCACTACTGACTTTTTGATTTCTTCTAATAAATACACACATATATATTTTAATGGATGACAATCCCAGTAAAAACACTGACTGATAAAAAGTGTTTTATTAACGGTTCATTTTTGATGGAGAAAAATACCATTATTTGTAAGATTATAAATACATATTATTTATCATTCTCTTTAAATTCGTTATATACTAGTTTATATGCAACAGGAGCAAGGCTAAGATTCTTTTCATTTTTGTTTTATTCCTGTGGTAAGTAATCAATTTTATTACTGTATTTTACATTGTTATGTAAATATATAACCTATACCATGAAAAAGGTTGGTATCTATTTGGTCATAGCCACGAGCATTATCATGCCATCAACTACTAAAAATAACACATGGTTTGGTAGAAGGCGTTTTAATAGTATATTGTGAGATCCATGCATGATATTTACATGCTTTAATATTATTGCCCCATATCAACGTAAAATCTTCAAAATCAAAGGTATTCTTTTAAATATTTTTTAGTATATTTTGTAGAGTATTCTATAAACTAAACATAACAGAGAGGGGTAACCTAGGAAGTGCGGAACTACTTAAAAAAGGTCCTTAATCAAAATTTGCGATGATAAACTTGCAATAAAATAATGTTTAATTTTTTATGCTAAGGTAAAAAGAAATGTGACAAAAAATCAAACGTATGTTTTTAATACTTTCAATGTGCAATGTGAAACTGCAGACAAAATATACAAAGTATACTTTTCTCGGCTTTCATAAAACCGAGATTTTTGGAATACTGTCCCGATATTTTGAAATTCTGAGTTCAAGAATATGTTTAAAATATTTGAAAGCTAATGACCTAAATAATATTTAATAAAAATTTAAAATTCACATTATATATATTCACTCAAGACTTTTTTAAAATAGCAATTCCTTACTTGTTAGACCTAAAGCGCTGTTAGCTCCTATTTTGGAATTCTGGTTACGTGCAAACTCTGAAAGCCGGTGTTGTTAAGTATTTAGCATTTAGAAAGGGTGGTTTAGATCCAGCTCTTGGTAAACCAGAAGGATTAAATAATAGATTCAGTAGTCATATTTTTATATAAATTGATAAATGATAAAATAATTCCTGCTTTCTTGCAGAAGGTTCTAGCATTAAGTAGCTAGTGGTCACTGGATGTAGACACTTACATCTCACGTACACATTTGTCGGTTACGAGTATCACAAAAGCAAACAATGGTTAATAAGCTCCAAACCGATATATATCTGATGGCACTGCTTACAACTAACCGTAGCTGTTTGTTCAAGGTTTTTTAGGTGTTGTTGGTGGTCGAGCAATGAAAATTATGTAATATTTTATGTATATACTAGGTGACCCGGCTAACGTTGTTTTGTCATACGAATTATTTCTAGTACATATTTTGGCAGTTAAATAAAAAATAACTAACTTATTGTAAGTGTGTAGAGAAGTGGTATATGACTAAAAGAAGAATGGAGCACTGTGAATGATGACGGCCTATAAGAATAACAAAACACGAAACATTCATTTTTTGAATTATTTCGCGTGCCTGCAATTTTACTTGTTTGACGGCCCAAATTAGCTCCTTTATGTCTTGTTGGCATTGTTCACTGTACAAAAAATAGCTATATAGTAAAATAACAGCCGTTGTTGGCGGAAGCTCGTGACACGTGTTGCTTACTTTTGCGGTTATGTAAATCACTTAATTAACTAATAATGAGAACTACACTTAAAATTAATAATTTTATTAATTATTGATGAAATAGGAAATAAATAATTATGGCCCAGCAAGTTAATAATAAATTTACTTGAGAATTACACTTAGAAGGTAAAATGATAATTGTAAATCTACTACGCTCGATTCATACACAATAATAATGGTCGAAAACTGTGTAGGGAGTGAGAGAAGGCTTATTGTGAGAGAGACAAGAGACCGGTTTCGTTCTCATCCCTACTCCGTACTGTTTACTGGGTGAGTAGTGACACCGGTAGATGCTTGGCGGAGATAACTGATCTAGTGATAATCGATCAGTTATCGACCAGGGTTAAAAATTATTAAATTACTAAATTGGTTATTAAAAAATAGGGGTTTGTGATAGAAGGATGAAAATTAAGGGTTGTATGTATTTTTTAATACCACATCATAAAAAAATAAAAATAAAAAATTTTGTCCAAAAAATAAAAAAAAATTGTTTGGGGTGAACCACTTTTATCACTTAGGGGTATGAAAAATAGATTACGACCGATTCTCAGACCTACCGAATATACATATCAAATTTCATAAAAATCGGTAAAGCCGTTTCCGAGGAGTATGGCGTCTAAAACTGTGACACGAGAATTTTATATATTAGATAAATAGAAATTATTTAATGATGTGAATTGTAGAATTTGTTTTAGCAATTTTGGATCATTCAATAAATTATGTAAAAGATATATTTTTGTGTAATAATCACACTACTTAAATAATACAGAACATTTAGTTACAAAATACATAATAATATACCACTCCAAATACATTTGTATAGACAAACTGTTATTGTCACGATTTTAAAACCAATTTTAAGTACTGTTATGGGTAACTGGAGTAAAATTTTTCTCTGTGTAAAATTAAGTCTCCCAACAATACAACGTTTTATCACAATTCGACAAGAATCATATTTATTATTCGTTCGGCGCTTTACTTTCTATATGAAAGTTGTAATAATTTGCAAGATAGGTTAGATATTTTTAACTGTACCATTCAAGATTTACAGATATTCTATGCATGAAATATATTGTATACTTTTTAAATCTTTTACATACTGATCTATATATCCGCATTCAGACAACTTATTTCAAAAGTAAGTGTTAACAAAGTTTCGCACTGATAAGATTGTTAATTTGATGTATGTCTGTCTGCCTACTACGATACCTGTATGTGACTATAAACACGAACTGTTTGCTTATAATTTTAATTCGTAAAACCATTAGAAATTTTAATGTATATTCAAAACATGTTAAACTAAAACATTTCCAGAAATATAACTCCCAACAAAATATTTATCTGAAACGTTAATTGACAAAGTAAATTATATACAAGTGCTTAAATTAAGCAATATAGTTCAAAGCAGTTGTATAGTAATTGTAAGTAATTTCAGTAAGATAGTACTAAATGAATCACAGATTTAGTCCTTATCTCTTTACTGATTATAGAGCAACATTAAAAAACTTCAATAAACTATACGTCTTTTTAACTTAACTTTAAAAAAAATAAATTAGAACAGAAAAATTTTTATTTAGAGGATACTTAGAATTTGAGTCACACTGTAATATTATTTAAAATCCACTCTTGGCTACTTATTTCACAAAAATATATTGGCAGAGAAAAGCATCAAGCAAATGGTGTTGGTGGTGAAATACAGCTACTGCCTGCAATTTACTCAAATGGGGCATGGTATAACAAAAACGTAATTCGTTTGGGATAGATGATATGCCTTCTGTTAGCATACTCGTCGTTAGTCAGATAAAAAATTCCTTTTAGACTGTATGTGTCATATGCACAACATAATATAACACAAAAAGGTACGAAATAGAAGCAGAGAGAAATTTATATTTTGTGCAAACGTGTAGCATGAGAGATCATTTTTTCTCCGAATATCACAGAACCCAGAGCGAGGATGATAAAATAAAAAAATATATGTATTTTTATTTTCCAGGCGTTTTCAAACTAAATTTGGTGCACATCGTACCTGGATAAGTTGCCTGAATATGTAGTATAGTCGCGGCTAGAATTCAGACGACTTATGTCATACGAACAAATGAATTGATTACATTTTCATCAAAATATTTAAAAAACTGTAACTTGGAATAATAACACTATATACTACACTAAATGTTTGCATTATACAGGGTGTCCGGAAAGTAATGTGATCAAATAGAACCGATTTAGACAAACTTAGCTTAATCCAAAAGTGCCTCGTCTAGAAGTTGCAAGGCTTCAAAATTTTCTTGTTATGGGCATAATTAAGAAATGAATCTAATCATCTTGAAATTTGGTACAGTAATATTTAAAATAGTGTTAACTGCAGAAAGACAATGCTGAGTTTACTTGCAAATTTTCACTAGTAGAGAAAAGATAAAAAGCAGATTTTTAAAAACATATTCTTATGGACCCAAGTGCTATCACATATTCTCGTCGTGTGTACCAAAACCATCTCATAATTTTATGAAGTTATTTCTTGATTTATCTACAATATTTTACCATATTCTATGCGGAAATAAATCTAACACCTGTATTAGTTTTTAATAATTGATAAAATGTACCTAGAAACATTCTTTGTTCAATATACAAAGTTAATTAGGTAACAGCCTATATAAGCATAATTAAATAATTTTACCAACATCAAATAAAAAGCACAAATGCCTTTTTCAGCTAATCATTGTTGTAATAGTTGACATCTCAGTTTAAATTTTAAAGCCTTGTGTATCCTATTGAATTAACATACTGTATAAGTTCATAAGGCCCTCTATATACTGGGACTGTTAAATCAATGGCATTAAGATCTTCACTAAATTTTAATTGGTAAGAGTGGTAATGACTCTTAAAAAAGAGATTGTTATCCAGCACGTTGTAATGAAAAAATAAAGCAATATCAAGAGTTTCCTGGAAATTAAAGGCATTTTCAAACACATTAGTATAAATAAAGTTATAAAGGACAACAGTATTAGTATATTTAAAAACATGTGTCTAAGATTTTTTTATAAAAAGCCCTTTTTCTAGTACAAGGGCACAACAAACGCAAACATTCAGTATTAAGCAATAAATTATACAATTTGTGAACAACGCTATGAACGAATTTTCGTATGTAGACAACAACTGTTCACTAGTCCGTGATCGTAATTCGAATACTGGAAAGCAAACGGCAATTATAGATGGGAAGAGAGTAGGGTTTACTCGATCTCGATTTAAATTTTAAACTCGATTTGGAAGATTACTTATGTTGGTGTAAATTTGATCAAATAATTAAAATTCTATATTTTACCCTTCAAGATTTTTGTAAATATTTACTTTCAACATTTTTACAAATAAAACGTGTAAAACTTCATGTACTTCCAAATTAGTAGCGTGTAAAGTCGATTTCTTTCTGTGCATGCATGTATCAATGTTAGATCCCAAAAATTCCACTCTGCAGGGTGTACCAGTTAAGGTGAAACACAGATAGAACTCGATAAATAATTCAGAATTGCTTCTTAAAGCAAGGGCCTAAGTCTTTCTGTTTCCACTGACACAGCCGTTTTGGTCGATTTTTTAAATCATATTATTTATGCAATTTTTGAAAATTAAATATAGCAAATGTACATAATTTACTGTAAAATTTACAAATTTGTATAGGTCAGTGACGTAGGAAAGCGGGATTTTTTACGCCAACTTCTACGCCAATGACCTACTAATCATTTAAGATTAATTTTTATATTCTGTGGACAATTAGATACAAAACGGTATACTTGTTGAAAATCGACAAAGTGTATCGTTTTACCGAATATCTCAGTTAAATATGAAATCGTTCTTCTGATAAGAAACTTAATTTATTAAGGGTAGCCAATAAATTTTAAATTAATGTTATATAAAATTTGGTCAATATGGCAATACTATGAACACATAAAAATTTGTGACGTATTACTAATTGGACAATATGAACCATTTCTGTTCTAATCAGTTACACTTTTCGTGAAATTCACTAACACTTTTATTAAACCACTTTCCAAGCTATAATTAATAAATCGAATTTGATTATTGTTTAAATTCGGCATTAATGGAGAGTAAAATTAATATTTTCTAGAGTACGAGCTAAAAATAAGTGCCTTCGTCTCATTTGTTGAACAGTTTAAACATAATCAAGGTTTATAAGATAAAAGGATGATATTTACAGAAAGATCGATAACTACGCGACAGCTACAGTTCGTTACATGTAAACATTAAAAAAATATATTCTGTCTTGTGACCTAAATTTCCCTGCAGTTTATAAAGTTGAAAACAGGAACTAATACAGGTAAAATTTAATTGAAATATATTTAGAATACATTTTAGAATATACATATGTTACATAAGCTTGTGAACTTTCTGTTTAATTTAATTTTTAGTAGATACATGCATTTTTTCAAATATCTGGAAGCTTTCTGCAATTTTTCTGGGTTTAAAAGTTGAAATAAATGCGACATCTCTAATCACCGCCCATTTACAATAATCTACAACTTGACGAAAGCTCTTGAAATTGTAATCCACTCTTCCTTCGACAATCATGTACCTAAGTAATATTATTAGTCCTTGTCAGCATGGCTTTATGAAGGGCAAATCCACGACCACTAATTTGCATTCAATGTTTCAGTACATATCGCAATCTCTTGATGATCAAAGTCAAGTATTCTTCTTGACAAACTTGATCGCGTAGGTTTTTCTGATTGTGTCTTTTATTTAAGTGTTACTTTTACGACCGACTACAATTTGTTCAGTGTTAAGGATTTAAGTCGTCGCGATTTGGTGCATTATTTGGGATTCCACAAGGTTAAATTTTGGGTCCCTTATTATTTAACATCTATGTTGATGATCTATATTCTTGACGTTGAATACCTTCTATACGAGGATGACTAAGGTTGCACATTGTGAATTGTCACAGGATAATCTCGACCGAATTAATTACTGATGCAATATGAATCACCTCAACCTAAAAGTGTAATATTTTGACTTTCTCTCGCAAGCAGAGTACATTAGGTTTTACTTATAACCTAAACGGCATTCCTCTTTGAAGATCCAAGACATTTAGTTACCTAGAACTCACGTTTAATCCTAAATTATCATTCAGTAATTCGAGGGAATATCCTATCAATTAATGCATTCCGTTGATTTTACTTTTTTCGTACGTTCTAAGTTAGAATACTGTTTTTCAGTTTGGTATATGCCAATCAGAAGTAGACAATTTATTGTAAAATAGAAAATTTAAAAGTACGTTTACTATTATTAACTGAGTATAATGTCATCAGTCTAGATACTCGTAGACAGTGTATGTCTATGACTATATTGTACAAAATTGTACATGATTTGATCAATTGTCCTGAAATTTTTTTATACTGCCAATATCTGAAATGAATGCCTTATCATCAGCTCCACTCTATCAAATGTGCAGGATTTATATGAGCTAAAGTGACTTGTTTCATACCACTACTACTACTGTCTCCCACAGAGTCTAGCCCGAGAACAAAAAGGGCAGGTCAGAGAATCTCAGTTAAAGCTAGGGATGTGCGCTTCAATTCTATTACTGGCAGCGAGGCCACGGCATAACAATGCGGAAAATCACTATATATCAAATATTTTATTAATTAATTTATTTATTTATTTAAAATATCCAACGTTTTACAGTTATTAGTGCAGTAAACAATGCGAAAAATAGACATTGAATCATAAGAACAAACAAACTAACAAAGACCTTCATATATTTTTTTGTTGCTTTTTAGAAAATATTTGTGTAATTTTCCTGCCCTATAAATGGTTTTTGCTATTGAGCAGTTGTATAATAAAATACAATTTGTCATTGTAACAGTATTACCTAATTTAACTAAACTAAATGAAATTTGCTCGTGTAATAGAATAAAATGTACAATGGATATGTGTATAACGAAATTGTCAATGTTTACCACATTATTATACAGGAACATTTGAATTACTGCTGCTTTCACTTTAGTTCGTGTCGCTGGAAAACAATCGTTTCCCAATAATTCAATTGTATATGTCGAATCTGATTAGGTGGCTAACATTGCGCTAAATGGAAACGGATTTGAAGCTAATTTCATTATTTACGTTAGTCATAATACAAATAAATACTGTTTGTTTATTTTACTAAGAATTCAAGAGTATATCACTAACTCTGAAAAATAAATCATTAATTGATATACACGGTAAAGTAAATCAAGTTAATATTACGAAATGTATATTCACAGATATTACACATATATTTGATGGTTCGTAGAATGTTGAAAACATTTTATTTTTAATTGGTTATATAATCTAAAAGCGATAGAAGCCTTTAGATCTGACAAATTATGCATATTTCATTATTATTTACTACATGTATTACTTTTACTACTATTTTATAACACGTAACGATTCGCCTCTTTTTGTGGCATGGGTATCTAGATATCTCGCGATGTCGATTCCAACGCCACCTATATTCTGACATTTCTAACAGTCTGCACACGTCGAAAGATGGGGCAATATCAACAATTAGACAAATGCCTTTGTCCCCATACATCTAATGGTATTGGTCAGAAATTGATTATACTGTACAATCTATTGCTATAATAATGGCACTCCCTCAAATTAATTATTGGACTACTGGAAGTTCTGTGTAGAAATTTCATTAGATCGCGCTATTACTGAGTGGAAACAATGTTGAAATTAGATTTCATTGCAAATACGTCAGTAGTTTGAAATAAATCGCCAAATTCGTTTTAAAGAGTGTCATTACTATTGCAATAGATTGTTCCTAATTTTTATACAAAAATTACGAATTAGCCCTTTTATTGCATTTCTATTTATATTAATGAAATTAATTCATTACATTCTATCGACCTTATCTAAATTTATTTCAAATGCGTTCCAGATGCTACCAAATTGTATGAAAATATTTGCCTAAATAGGACTTAAAACTGTTGAGTTGTTTTCCTTTTATTCCCTTTCCTGACGTTCATTTTGTGAAACTCCAAGTCTATTTAAATGACAAAGAAAATGCAATTCAAAGAACAAAGATGTTCTATTATCCCATAATTTATTCGTAATGCCATTGTTTCATTCAACAGAACCCTAAAATATCTCTTGACACGAATATCTACTTTTGAAAAAGAATAGTTGTAGATGAACGATAAAAGAGACATTTTTATTTTGTGAGAAGGAAAATTTGGGATATCCCATTCCTTCGAACAAAATAACATGATGAGAGCTAATAAACTCGAAACAGATGTATGTCTGGTGAGTTGCTGACGAGTGAGTCTATACCTACGCTATAGGTTGTTGAAGAGTGAGTCTATACCTTTGCTGTAGGTTTTCCAAGTCTACAATTAAAAGACACGGTGGATGAAAGTCCAGTACAGTAGCGGAAGGTTATACAGGGTGTTCCTTAATGATAATGATATGCGAATATTTAAGAGGGTGATTCTACATCGAAAATTAATTACAGTTTTCTTTATAAACTTTGGTTCAAAAATGTTGCGTTAGAAAAATACGGGGTGTTAAAATTTAGAGGAAAAAAAAAGAAAATAATTCATATTTTCGAAACCGCTTTAGATATTTTCATGAAATTTGGTATGTGGTGACTATTAGTAAAGGTGAGTTTTTGGACTGCAATGCGCCGTTTTTGAGAAACGTTGGATTGTCCGAGAGAATTCTTGCAATTATTAAAAGATGTAATTTTGCAATAAATCTAGTTGGCCTGGAATATGTCATTTGCTTTGTGATTTGACATTTCAATAAACTATTTGTCGTTAAAATTTGTTTGCTGAATATCTTATTTTTACAATCTCGCTAATAATGATGAACTCTTCAAATGTGGAAATGGAGGAAATGCATTACGTGTATGGCCTAGCTGACGATAGTATTTATCATGAGAGATTGTGCTCCACATTTTTTCTAATATTCGTCTTCTGGAAACTGGTAGGGTCCGAAAAGGTGCATCTGAAGGTAGACCTCAAAATGTAAAAACACCCGAAATTAAAGAGGAGGTGTTGCACATTATCGAAGAACTTCCTGAAATGAGTACGAGGAAAGTCGCTAGAAACCTGAATATTTGCCACCAAATTGTTTGGAGGATTTTAGTGGGTTTTTTTATATTCCTAACATATTTTAAGAGTGCAGGCGTTGGTTCTCACAGATTCTCCTTCATAATGTTGCCCAAAATCCGCAATTTAGATCGCATATTCTGTTCACTGACGAAGCTAATTTTTCAAGAAATTTCCATAACCATCATATTTGGTCGGATGAAAATCAACATGCTATAACTGAAACCCATTTCCAAAAACAATATTTGATTCAACTTAAAGGAGACCACCTGAAGAAGCAATCCTAAAAATGCAGAAATAGGTCAGATCTCATATATTGTGGTTGAATTTCGTGTTCCCACTGCCAAGAAGTGAAGTTAGATATTTATAGAGTGTTTCATTAGAAGGTTAGTAGATTATTTTCTTAAGATAATTATTGAATAGAGCTTTGTCTGTGGAATTGTTCATTAGCATACCTAGATGTTTGGTATCAGAGAACATACATATGACTTCATTGATAGAAATTGTAGGATATTTGATTTATATTAGCTTAAAGTACCTTTCTAAAACAGTAAAAAAATGTTACAAAAGCTAATAATAAGGAATATATGGGTAGATATTGTGGGTGTAATTCAACGCAGGTTGGGGCTTTTGTCCATTGAATAGTTAGTTTCACACAATATTATTAATACCTAAAAATATATAAGAACAGTTTTCGGTTAACGTATGGGCAGGTCATTTGCGATTACTTTATTGGACCATTCTTCGTGCCTGGACGACTTGACAGACAATCTTACCTGATTTTCCTTCAACAACAGTTGCCTTTGTTACTTGAGGATGTTTCTTTAGGAATAAGAAATCAAATGTGGTACATGCACGTGGTTCACCAGCACATTTCAGTATAACAGTACGCAATTATTTACAAACAATTTATTCAAATCATTGAATTGGGCGCTGTGGGTCTTAGGAATGGCCACCATGGTCCCCCGACATCAATAGTTTGGATTTTTTTGTGGGATCACCTTAAAGCGCTCGTGTACACAAATCCCATTAACACTGAAGAGGCATTAAGAGAAAGAATAGTTGCAGCATGTGATAGAATAGACATACTCAGGAAATATTTGAACGAATGCGCAATTCCATTCAAAGGAAAGTGGAAACAGGCAATTTCTGTAAAAATGATTTGTTATCATGATTACAGAAATTATTAGTTTTAATTTAGGTAGTTGAAATATTATGTTAATGTGTTATGTTGTTAGTTGTTGTTTGCTATTAAAATTGTATCTTTTAATAATTTATACATGAATTCTCTCGGTCAATCCAACGATTATTATTTTTTTTCTCAAAAACGGCGCATTGCAGTCCAAAAACTCAAGGCTCTTATTTTTCAAATTGAACGGGGAATTCAAAAAACACAAAAAGTGTAAAAGACTCGTTACAAAAAGTAACCACGTCACTGGTGGTAAAAGTATTATAAAATTGTTTTTAACACCAGCCTTAAAATGATATTTTACACTAACAGCTGAATTTTGTAAAAAAAAATATTTGATGGAATATCTTAATATATATATTACACATTTTTATTTCTTTTATAATTTCTGCACGTGACGATTTACTTTTAGAATAACTTCGCGTTTCAGCATTAATTTCATATATAATTACAATGCAGCAAATTGAAAACAAAACCTGACAAAGCCAACAATATTGGTTTTAAACCCGATTCAATTTGCTTTTACGAATATTAAATGAAATGATTCTTCTTCTAGTATCTCTTTTAAGCCTCCCTCAATAATGACGTATTGTCCCAAATATTCATTTAAAAAACAAACCCCTCTTTGAAAAGAGAGGAGAGTCAATTTGATTTTTAATAACCGAAAATTAACTTTGTCGAGGCCGAAATTTATTCATTCGATTTTCAATTGTTTTCGGATCGATCAATATGCTCCGTTGAAATGACTGAGTAACTTTTAAACAAAATTAAATTCAAGACCTTCTAGCGCTACGATGAGGACATGCCCCAGCGGCAATTTCTACGTCAGCGTTAAGTATTATAAGGTTGTTGCACCTGTGCCATATGGATATTCAAAAACGCCAACCTAGCGGAAAAAGTGTAGCTCCAATTACGCGCATAACGACATTGCTATGTTATCAGATTCGGTTCTCATGTTGTTGCGTTTAAGTTATTACTTTTATGACGCTACGTGTTGTCACGTTTTCGCAATAGACTGGTGAAACGACGAAGAAGCATTCATAGTTAATTTGAGACCTGTTTAATAATCATGAGAGGTGTCCCTTAGCAGCAGAAAATGATTATATTCGAGTTGAAATGTTATCAACATCATGGTTTTTATGCCTGTCTCAGGATACAAAAGTTATTGACACTTTCATAATGGGAGGATATTTTGCTTTTGGAAAATGCAGTACCACACATTGTGCATTTAAACATGTTGAATATTTTAATCACAAGCTTGAAATGTCTCGCACCACTTTAATTTCAACTGTACTACAATGTTGTATATACAAGCCGACCATACGGGACGCTGCAGGCGCATGCGTTGGAATGTGATTACCATAACTATCTCTGTAAAAATACATAAAATTCCTATTTTCCTATCAAATTTACAGAATTCCACATGATTTATTGTTAAAAATACAAAATGAAATAGAACTATTACATTATTTTCTGTGAATAACGGGACTATTCCATGCGTTTGGTAGGTGGTATTTCAGTTAATATTGTAAATTTACTTAATATTTGTAAAGTTACATGAGATAACTATAAAATTACCATAACTAATGTGGTGAATATTATGTAAATATAAATAATTCCATTGACATTTTACAGACAGTTTTTAGAGTAACAGAGTTTAATTATTTTTTAAGTGACCCTACTGATTTTACACCAAATTTCGAACAAATTTCTTGTTAAGCTTGGCAAAAGTGGAAATGAAATGAGGGACTTGTTCCTATTTCATGGGGATAATGATATAAAAAAATTGGCACTGTATAAATGACAGGTGTGGTTGATGAAGAAAGATCAAAATGCCATAATGAGCAGAACTGAAGGAAATATAAAAAAAATTAGGTGCTGGTCGGGGCATTATTCCGCAGAGTAGTTATTTCCTGGAATTCCGTTTTGCAAATCAACAGAGTTGTCACGTTAATTATTAGGATATGCATTAATTTTATCGTTTATTTTATATTTACGTAGGTAATGTAATACATCTTTACTTTTTTATTTAATTTTGTTGTTTTATTAAATAGTGTACAATAAAATAAAGAATGTATTTTTACTATTGAAAAAGTGGAACCATCGTAAACAGAACAGTGACGCACTATCTTTATTTGACATTTGGGTACACTAGCGCTGGTGCAGGTTATTTATAGTTGCTTTTTGTTAACCATGAACGTTCAATAATGTATTAATTTATATAAAATAATTGTTTATGTGGTTGTTAAATGCGAATTAATGAAATAATGCTATTTAAAGTTTATTAAAACAAATAAGTAATCTCCATTCAAACATTTGCCATTTACCAATATTAAAAAATATAACACTGTCTATAGTACATATATTGTCTATATACATTATTAGGAATTATTTATTGATCCAAAAATTTTAGTTTTTTTTTTGCTTGGATTTGTACAGTTTCCACATGCCAATGACCATTTCACAATTTCTTTCAGAAAAATGAAGCAAAGTCAAAAACAATCTTTCTGCAATTGTTATTAGTTAAACTCGTGAATACTTTTTGACAATAAATACTAAGTTATGCTAATCAAAACAACTTGATAGACAATGTATGAAATTAAAAGGTATTTACAATGAAATTGAACAATTATCTAGATAAATATTATCAATTAGAAAAAAATACGTATACCTAGCACTAAAATTATTAAACAAGTAATCAAAATTCACGTGAAATGTAGTAAATAACTACATCTAGTGATGCTTAGCTACTCCATGCTGGACCTGAACGGCCACTAAACATAAAGCATGCAAAGCATGTTGTAGATTCCATTGAAAGCCCATGACCTCTATCGCGTTCGGCGATCACGATATTAGCAACAGTGGAATTTCAGGAAACAACTACTATGCGGGCTAATGCCTCGTACAGTATTGGATAACACCTGAAAAATCTATAACAAACAGCTAAAGTCATTCGTCAGTAATCCACCAGACATATACCGATTTCGAGCTTGTTAGCTCTCATCAGTATGTCATAGGTGAGATAACCGACGACTAACTCTTGTTGTTTTGTCTACCAAACCCGACGGAAGAGACCTTGAATACGCGAAAAGTAGTAACAACATCTAGTGGTTATCTAGCCTACCTCACCTATGGCATATAAGCTGGTTTTTCAGATGTAATCCAATGTTGGATGGAGCATTAGCCGACAGAGCAGTTGTTTCCTGAAATTCCATTTTTGAATAAAAATTCACTATTCTGTTTTAATCTTAAAATAAATTAAATTAACAAAAATGCCCAATAAATTAAGAAAAACATAAGAAAAAGCGACACACTTTCTGTGAGGTTCTGTTTAAATAAATATGGAATTAAATGTAGATAAAATTTATTTGTGAATTGATACCTAACAATTATATGGAATGCATGCATGCATACAGTAATAAATTATTATTAATAGCAAATATTAATTTCTTTAAATATGAAGCCATAGTATTTTCATTAAAATAATTAGGTTATCCTATGCATGAGGTTTTCCTTACACGTCATAACTGCTAATGAGTGAAGTGATTGATGCATACAATTCTTTTTAGATCAACAGTAGTTATACCGCATATATCTGACTCATAAAAGATGACGCAATTTATATATTTATTATGTCAATGAAATCAAACATTTACGGTTAGAAGGGAGTTGTACAACGATGAGAATTAATCTTACTATAATATGTATTAGAGTTACCAACAAAATGTGAAATCAATTAATTATTCATTATTATTATAGGTTTATTATTATAGGTAAATATTACAAATCAGATTCTACAAGACTAACTTATTTCTTAAAATAGTGAAATTACAGTGCCATTTTCTTATTTTAATTGGGTAACGTAATATAATTAATAGCTGATATATATTAGCAATAGATTATGAAAACATCTGCTTAATATTTGGAATTTTATATACATACATGGACATACAGAAGGTTTGTGCGCAAATTATTAATTTTATTATTAGTTTCATTGTTGCTAGATATCTCCCTCTAACTCTACACAACAATTCCAACGTGGCTCCCACGATTGGAAGCACCCTTGGTAATCCTCCGTAGTTAACCCGTTCAGCACCACGGTTACAACTTCTTTGACCTCCTGTACGCCGCCATGATGAGTTCCCTTGAGGTGTGAGTTCATCTTGGGGAATAAAGAAATGGCAGAGGGCAATATCGGGGCTATAGGATGGGTGCGGCAACGTTGGAATGCCTTTTTTACCAAAAACTCTTGCACAATGAACGAAATATGTGCTGGTATGTTGTCGTGGTGCAAGATCCAGTCGTTCTCGCGAGTTCGGGACGCACACGGAAAACGCGGGCCCGTAGCCGTTCCAGAACGCCAACATAGAACTGTCCAGTCACTGTCTGGCCGGCAGGAACATATTCACGATGAATGGTGCCGTGGATATCGAAAAAAACGATCAACATTGCCTTCAGTCGTGACTTGGACATCCTCGCTTTCGTTGGCCGCTCTCCACCCTTTTCCAGCCACTGCTGACTCCAGTCCATCCAGTCTCTACCGTCGCTTCGAATGCGGGACAATCCTCGCATGTCTTTCTGTTCAGGAGTGAGAACTTTTGGTACCATCTTTGCGCAAGCCTTTCGCATATTCAAATTTTCGTGTAACATCTTGCGAACGGTTTCTTTGTTGACGTTTAACTCGTCAGACAACGCACGAATGCTTAGGCGCCGGTCAGACGTGATCAATGCACGCAAACGGCCCCTCGTCTCCATACACCACCTGCAATTTTTTAAGGATTTTCGAGGGTTTTTCGCCAGATTTCACTAAAAATTGAATCAGAACACGTTACTTGTAATTTGAGCCACCCATTTTCACGACTCCATTAAAAAAGTTACATCCGAAAAATACACATAAAATCCAACTAAATGTGCTATTGACTTCAACCTTGGACTGAAACTAAAACTAAGGACCCCCCCTCTCTAGAAAAACGTTGACGAACGATGCAGTGTGGACGGTATCCGAGACTAAATTTGCGGAGCTTTTAATTGCCACACCTCGTATACCCGCATTGTAAATTTTACAATGTGGCGCTTGTTACAAAATATAGTAAAATTTTGTACAATTATATTAAAATTTACAACAACCCAATTACTATAATACTACATTTGTAGTTTATTCTGCGATAAAATTGTAAGTACAAATTTATATTAATTGTTTCAGTAGTATTTCTTTCTGTGTAACATTACATTCTGGTGTTATTCCATGTAGGCAACAAATAGCCATCAATCTATAAGGTAATATTATAAATAATTGTTATCAGTGTAGTAGTAGTGGGTAAATTTTATGGGCCATTAATGAATATAGGATTGTTAATATTACACAGACACAATTTTAGAAATTCTGCACCAAACTATTTATAATAAAATGAAATTGGTGTTAACCATATTATTGTTAAGCATAGGCTTTAATTTAAATTCCTGCTTTATCTAATCCTCGCACAAAACATTGTGACAAGCTCCCAGTTCCGGTATACATATCAGCCCCGGTTTGTCGAGTCCAAATCGTAAATTTTTGGGCATAACTGAGGTCTGAAGTTATCTAGATTAAAATTAATTATTTAAACATGCATAAATAAAAGGGTCATAAGTAAAAGACTAGTACTGTAATGCACGTTTATGAATAATTTCTATTCCAAGTATAATAATAAATTTGTAGAGTAGATGTAAGAATTATTTAAAGGTGTTACGCACAGTAAAATATTAAAAACTGTTTAGGTATTTATTTTACTTGTTCTGCATAAGCACTACAAAATAATGAATATCAAGTATTTCTTCTGTTAAAAAAATACTTTCTATTGCCAGAATTTTGACAGATGATGAATCAATATCAAATTTGACAATAAGAATTTCTTCTGCCACTCTGTTTATTTTTTTCGTAAGGACAGTGAAAATGTATTATTTTTACTAATTACTGAACATTCTAGCATTTATGTGTATGAATTACCTATAGACATTTAAGAAGTGAATAATATAAAGCTTAGTAAATAACAGGAATGTTATCTCATGCCACCTGCAACATTTAAAGTAAATAAATGCACTATGGACTAACTGTAGATTTTAGATATTAAAATATACCATGTAGGCTACATTATCTTAGTCCGAATGACAATATTTAAAAAATACAGGGTGGGCGGAAATTTTCAAATTGATTTTTCTCAATATTTCAAAAAGTTTTAGAGATTTTTCTTTGAAATTCAGAGGGTCTTTTGAGAGACATATCATATTGTAAAATCACTTTCAATATGCAACATACAGAGTGTTGTTTACAGTATGTTTTACCTACATAATCGGATTAAACTTTTTTCTAGATATGTTTATTGCATTTTTTTATAACACATATGAATCCTCAATCATTTTGAAGCAAAAAAGGTGCACTTGATTTATTTCGATAAACTCCTTTTTTCTAGATATTTGAACTTCAATACACATTGATTTCATGATAACAGTCAATAATATTCATTAAAACAAAAAATATAAATAATGAATAACAAATTTATTAATATTATTACAATAAAAACTACTTTAATAACTGAGCAAAATGTCCATCATTAACATTAATACATTTTCTTATGCCCCTATTTAAATATCGTTTTACTTTAAATAAAGTATACCTTCCTTGTTCCGATCTACATTAACACAATCATGAGTATTTTGAAGAAGGTCCTCGTGGGATAAAAAATCTTCTTTATAAACGTTAATCAAATATTTATGCACAATTGACGCTAATGTATTTATTTCCCTAAATGACGTTTTTCTTGTTCCCAAGTGTGATTATTTCTCCAGTTGAATACTGCACGTCTCGTAAAAGTGGGCTCGTCTGTAAACAATATCTTGTTTAGGAATGCAGGTTCATGTTTTTGTAATAAAAAGTTGCAAAAGTTTATTCTTGCAGGTAGGTCTTTAGACAACAAATTCTGGACAGTGGTAAAATGATATGAATGAAATCTTTCCTCATGAAGAACTTTTAGAATTGTTGATTTATTCACCCCGTTGCTACAAGCAAGCGCCTAGTGCTTATCTCAGGATTATCAACTACACTCACCAAGATTTCTTCTTCCTGTTGGACAGTCACAATTTTTGGACGATCAAGACTTCGCTTAAAACGAAATTCACCCATTTCGTCCAATCGCATAAAAAGTTTATGATAAATATTACGGTTTGGGTACATTTTTGCTCAAAAATGATTGGGAATTCATTTGTGTTATAAAGAAATGCAATAACCTACAGAAAAGTTTAAGGCAATATGGCTCATAAGGTATATTTCAATATCTAGAATATATAGTTAGTATATGGCACATTTATTAATGGACTATGCTGTATAAAGACAGAAAACGGTCTAACCAACAATTTATTAGATACAGAAATGTTTTAAAATACATATTTTCTTAAATTTAACTGTAAATGTATACAGGGTGATTCATTAAGAATGGACAATCTCTGAACTGGAGATACCACATACTAAAATATGACGATTGCGCCAAATATGCCTCATCCGAATGTTGCTGGTTTAAAAAATACAGGGTGTTCAATGCTAATTTTATTTTGAAATATCTCATTAACTGTGAAACCTGTCGGAGTATTAAAAAAAATTGACTCAATTATGTTTTTGGCACGGCAAATAAAAATTTTTAACTAATTTTGACGTCACTAGTAGAGAGCGCCACTTATGGCACAGCATATTTCTTTTAAATGAGAGAACTTTTTTGCTGTTTAGTGTATCCATCTGTCTATTGAAACAATCGATTCTCCTACCGGTTGTATCTAAAAAAGATATACCTTGTTGAAGGTGTTAGGAGTAACAGTTTTCGAAATAATCCTATTTGAAATATTCAGTGCACGGATTGAAAACTATTATCCTTTCAGGTAAAGTGCCTTTTCTACTAAAAATACAGCAAAATTTTACTTGAAAAAGTTGTTAATATCGGTAGATTATGGAAACGTGCATAATTTCAAGACTGTACCTAAAAACACCATAAATTTGATAATTTTCCGTTGAGTAATACGGCGACCTTAAGCTCGCAACACTGACATATACTCGAAAATACACTTTTGCAAAAAAAAATAAATAATGTGTACAATATTGTTAAATCTATAACCAAAATCACAGCAACAAATAAAGCATGTAACTTTTTCAATTGTTTCCAGATTCCTATTAAACAGTTAATACATGTAATATTTCACTGTCATACTCATAAAAAGCATCACGTACAACTGGGTCCCAAATTTCTGACCGAAAAAGCTGGACAGAATCAAATAAATAAAACCTAGCCTACTTTCGAAGAGTTATCCAGAGACAAATATAACTCTCTTTAGTTTGTTTACTCTATCCACAAATTGTGTTGAAAACAAATAAAAAAGTATTCCCCATCACCGCTGATACTTCATTTATAAGGAAATAAAGTTAATTTATCATTCAGCTCGCAGCTCAGTCCAGTATTTTTTCAAAGGTGTCCCCATTTCAAAACGTTCACCCCCAAGTTATCCAAGTTTTTGATATGTTCCGTAAAAACATCAACAACTTTTTCATCTTGTGAAAGCTCCTCATGGATACATAATATTTATATAACAGAGTTAAGAACATAATATTTGTACTTCTTTTCAATATACATTAATAATTTAAAATGATTAAATACCTTTAGCTAACTTAAATGTCTAGTACAAATATATATTATTGAAAAAAATATTCTTCTGCTTGTCAATTACAAAAGATATCTCAGTTTTTTTAATATCAAATTTCCAAATAGATTAATTCGATACATACGCATTTTTAGTTGGGTACTAGAATAACTAAAAAAGTTATGGGTAACTGGTGACTCTAATTTAAAAGATTGATTGATTATGAGACATCTCCCATTACCACCATCTGAGGAACATTATCTGAGGAAGGACATCCACCGTATCAGTCGTAATACCAACACCAGGAGCTGAAGGCAATATATGGGCGGGCCCCTAGATACCGTTAGCCGATCTGCTCCCACAGAGCCTAGCCCGAGAACAACAAGAAAAAGTCAAAGAGTCCTAGCTATGGCTAGAGATGTGCAGTTTAATTCTGTTACTGACAGCGATCAGTTACCGAGGTCACGACATAACAATCCGGAAAATTACTATATATCAATTATTTTTATGGTTATTATGTGAGATTGAGATCTTTAATTAGAAGAATTATATTGGACTACATTGTCTCCGTAGCTTTCTCGTAAAGATCTTAAATTTAGCCATTTTTTAAACAATTTCAAAAAGAATAAATTTCAAGGTTTGTTTACATATCTTATACAGGGTGATTCATTAATAATGGGACAGAGCTTAAGGGCATATTGCTGATCTCAAAATAGAGCGATTAAGCCAAATATGCCTTATCCGAATTTTGCTCCTTTTCGATGTCCAAAATAAGTAAGGGTGTCAAAATTGAAGAAATAAATCACATTTTCTTTCTTATCTTTCTATCCCTTGAAGCAAATTTCACGAAATTTCGCTTATTTTGATCACAGTATTATGCCATACAGTATGGCCCATTACTTACGCAACAGTTTTTTACTTTTAGATAAATTGCATGCTATTTAGATGCGTTTTTCTCAGAAACCATTACTTCTAGCGACATCAACAAGGTGTATCTTTTTTAAATAGAAAAGAGAGGGAAGAAAATTGTTCCAGTCCAAAATGAGATACAGTGTAGCATAAAAAAGTCGTAGCGATTTAAAGGGGTCCGAACCATCGTTGGTGGCGTCCTCTACCAGAAACACCAAAATCGTCGACATATTCGAATTTCTAGTCCCAAGCAACCCCCCTATATCAAATTTCATAAAATGCGGTCGATGCGATCGGAAAATAATAAAGAAAATGTGATTTAGTTTTTCAACTTTGACACCCTGTAGACCGAAAAGGAGCAACATTCGGATAAGGCATATTTGGCTTAATCGCTCTATTTTTGAGATCAGCAACATGCCCTTAAGCTCTGTACCATTATTAATGAATCACCCTGTATAATTAGTGATCGAAATTTAAATAAACTAAACTTTAAAAAACTGGCTAATAGGTATATAAAAAAACAATGTTTTATTGGTAGATACACCTTCATAAAACTCTTTTGTAGAAACCAAAATATTTTATTCTTTTTATTTAAGTACCTGTCTACATTATTTGAAAAACCTGGCTGCTATTAACGAGTTCGTTTTAGAACTTACCGTTACATTTTTACACTTCTCATTTCAGCACTTACAAATTGCTGATTTGTATTAAAATAGTCCATCTTACTTAAATCTGTCATCGGTATATTAGACGAATATGCCCTTCTTATGCAAGCCACGTAACAACATAAGTTGTTTACACTGACTTCTACAAAGAAGTTAATCAAATTGACATAGTACTTCCTTCTCTTTGTCTGAGTATCGCAATGATCACAATATTTTTATTATTCATAAATTAATTGATCAAAAAAATAAAGTGCGACAAATTGGTTTATGCTGACAAATCTTTATTAAACTAAAATCCCTTGGTGACTCTCTTGCAAAATAATTTGAATATCATATTCAATTGATGTTCTAATAACGGACTAAGTATACCTCAGTGTTGACAGTTATTGTTGCAAAAGGCCAGATGAAATTAAGAGCATGGACTATGATCAGAATTATAGCGCGCATGAAATAAATAACTTCTTCTGATTCGAAAGTTCTGAGATCTAGGAATTATTCGTCATATTCCACATTTCTAAATTGGATTATAGTATGTTGATAGTCATCCATTTTACCTACCACATATCTAAGACGATTTCTAAAAATTTTGGTGCAAACATAAGGAAGATCGCTGTCTACCTAACTAGATAATGCATATGTGAAGTGTTATTCTCTTGATGTCGTTGATTAATAGAAGGAAACGTTTTTACTTAATTTACCACACTATAATGCTGATTGCTCGTTTGTACTTAAAAAAAGTGTATATAGAAGAATCTAGCTTTTTATCACCATTATCAATGTAACGATAGTAATTTATTAATTTTAAGTGAATGAAGTTTTCTTTTTGTTCTATTTATTTGTTGTATCACTGCACTTGTTTCTACTTTATTGTTCCTTGCTTGTGGTGCCTAAAATGAAGAATACCTTTAGAGAGAAGCAATAATAGAGACTTATTTATATGTGCAATATTAAAAATAGTGCAGAGGGGCCTCAAATATTTATTTCACAAGGTGACATTATTTTTCAAAGATCCAAGTTTTTTTTTTAATTTAAAACTGGAATTCGCTATATGCACTTGTGTTTCTATAACAAGTTTGTTTGATGGGAACACGTAGGAGAGTTAAGTAACGATGTCTACATAAAAAAAAAACAAATATATTCCATAAACTCAAGTTTCCTTGAACAAAGCCAATACGTAACAAATGAAATTATTTGCTTCGGAATTTCGTACTTGGAGCATTAAATAATAATTTTGTAGGTGTCCATAAATAATTTATAGTTCGTATCGGAGGTTATTACTTCAATTTGTGGGACTACTGGCTCAATAATTGTTTAAGGACAAGTCGAGGTTTCAGTAACAAACAGGAAACATTTAAATTGTCTTTTAGGAACTAAAATAACGTGAGCAGACTGAAATTATTTGAAATAATATTTAATTTTAGCTAGAGAAGTGATCAAACGAGGCTATAAATATTGCTTGTATGTTCAAACAAATGTGTAAACAATTATTTTTGTTTATGGTGCAAAGGTATTTGTTTCTCCTTATTCATTCCTTTTTCAAAATATATAAAAGGAAAAAAATATTCCATTGACGTATCCAATTATTTGTCAGTTCAATTCAAATTTGGTATTTTTTTCTCTGCTTTTATATTTACAAAAATATGAAAGCAGAGAATTTTAGCAATTTTATTTAGAATCTTAATCTGTGGTAATGTTTTGTCAATTTTTATTTCCGTTTCCAGTATTTAACTTTTTCTCCTGTTATAAACATATTTTCATAAATTATCTTTGGTTTACCACAAAAAACAATAAACGCTACATTTTGATTTCGATCAATAAATTTACCAATAAAACTATTCAATTAATGTTAAAATAAATTTATCTTTCAAATATTTAAAAAATAGTTTACTGAATTTTTACTAAAACCATTATTTGTTTATCTATCAAACTTACAAAAATAATCCTTTTGGGACAATGATTAAACCAATTAGTTATCTATGGCTATTAAAACAGCTCTTTGTTTGTTAAATTTGATGTATATTGCCACGCTTAGGTCGTGTTTAAAAATGTATAAAACAAATAAAGTAACAGCTTAACTTTCCTTATAAAAGGGTCACCGCAAGAGGATTGAGACAGCAAGAAAATCCTTCTTAGAAACTGCTTTTTAAACTTTGTTCCTTTAGGAACTTTACGGCTTACTCGGTAAAACTTAGTAGAAAACTTACAACAGCTTAAGAAGTCAAAAGTCCCAACGTACATAGCTTATAAATATATCGATATATAAAATTTAATATAAGCACTAATTTGAACGAAAAATATTTATACTGTACTTAGCATAATATTTAATTTTTCAGTCAACAGATTTAATGTATTACTAAGTATGTATGTATGTTGTTACATATAGTGTGACAATTAGAAAATATATAATGGGAATCATTTTCAACATTTATTAAATGAATAATGAAGAAATGAAATTTTCTTTTTTTATTCTTCAGACGTAGCCATTTAACTTTTCAAATTGCCACACTGTATAAAAAAATATATTAAACTTTTACTAGATCTAAATATATTTTTTAAATTCTTCATCAGGCAAATCAAATTGATTACAAAAATTAGAAAAAATCGGTAGACTCACAAAAAAGTTATTAGAAGATATTCTTTAAAATAATTTTTGACGTTCTGTAACCTTGTTAATTTTGGGTTTTCGAAAAAATGTTATAGGATTTTGTGACATTAATTTTTCACACCCTGTATGTCTAGTTTAAGTCAGGAGGCAAACAGTTTAGGTATTCAAATTAATACTATATTTCAAAATGAAATTAGCGTTGCAATCAAATTATTTTGTTAATTACGTATCTAATTTCTTGTGAATGTGTATTAATCAGAAGGTATTAATTTTCTTACATCAGTTAAAGTAACATAAAGTCTACCAAAGTTTATTTATTCAACAAGTCAGACCGTCTAGCCCAATAAAATTTAATCATATGATTATTTACTTACATCTGTTTCACCAAAAATCACACATGTTCAGTTCAATCAAAACAGTTCTATAGTATCGCGTAACACCATCTCGCACGTGAAGTAGTTTCGAACACCGACCAGCCCTCTTCACTGCGAACAAAGCGGACCCATAACGAGTAGAGTGCCGCGCCGAACCAAACAAATGAACGTCAACCTGCTGAGCGCTTACGATCCGTCGCGCTACTGATAACGCTTTCGCTACAACAGTTTTCCCGCTGCAACTGTAAAGTTACAGGGCGTCGCAGGACCTCGGCGTTCGGATGTTTTCAGCTGTCAGGACTTACTGGATCTTTTGGTAAACCGCGCCGCACGCTGCTGTAGATTGATGGCGGCGCCTGCGAGGTTTTTGTTGTATACCGCGTGGCACTGGAGGTAAAACGTAAACAGGAGCGAAGTCAGGTGGAAAATAAATATGACTCGAATAACTAGGAAGCAATTATTGACAGCTACAGTAAACGTGGCGTGTGGGGCTAAGTTTTTATTTTATATTTTCTTATTTTTTTATGAAAATTATACAAACATGTTTTATATTAGAAATTGTTATTGATGTTTCCAGATTCGAAACATCAGAGCAAATCCTTAAAAATTATTATCTAAAAAAAAAAAATTATTAGGCGTACATAAATCTGGGAGGACGTAGACGATACATATTTATTCTCTACAAAAAAAAACATAGGTAGGTACTCTATTTAAAAGCAGTGATGTAGGTGGCTTAAAGTGAGTGTCAACAAATGAAGAGCAATTTTTTATAAAAAAAACTTCACTATTCATAATATGTGTGAAATTAACTACTCTGCGGACTAAAGGCCTGAGCGGCCTTCCCACAATATCTACCCATACATTTCATATTATTAGCGTTTGTGGATTTTTTACTGCATTTTGTAGGTATTTCAACTAATATGAAATAATTTAGTGCTAGTTACATCTTCAGAGATTCATTTTAGGTCCTAGTTTGTTATTTATATTAACGATGCAGTTCAAAATCTTGATGCAATTATCTTGTGCGGATGATTCAAAAATTTATAGATATGTTACTACAGTTAACGACTGTGTTACAACACACCCTAAGCCGTATTCATGATTGGTGTATCATCAACAATCTTTCTCTAAATACTAGCAAATGCACTGTGATGACGTTCTTTAGAAAATGTTGTCCCATACTTTACAATTATAATATGAATGATTATCCTAAACCGTCCTGAAACTGTAAAAGATCTAGATGAATATTTCGTTAATAAACTAAGTTTCATTGAGAAAATAATTAATCTGCTTATAAAAGTCTAGGATTTCTAATTAGAATGTCCTATGGCTTTTCGGATATTCAAATATATATGACACTTTTCAATCCTCTTGTCAAGCATGCTAACATTGTGTGGGATCCTGGTTATAAGGTGTTTCAATCTGAAATTGAGGATGTTCATAGGCAATTTTTAAAGTTACTTTCATATCGTCAGGATGGAATTTGTCCTCAGACAAGTATTTTGATACGTAGATTTTATAGGTTTTAAGTAGTGTTTATTGCGATTTAAATTTTAAACGTTTTCTCGCGCCGCGGAACTAGCCGTCTTATCGGCATAGTTTTTGTTCAACTTAAATTTACGCATGAGGAGAGAGAGAAATTGTAGAATATAGTATGTTAGGAGTTTACCAAGGTGTGCATAAATAGTTGATCAATTCTTGTAAATTTTACCCACAAAAAGGGCATCTACATTGATTCCAACCATGTAAATGTAACTTATGGTAGTAGTTGCAGTGGTTACATTTGGTTTCGCTTCGGGCGGATTTTGTTTAGTGCACATTCTTTGGTGTTAAAAGAAAAACGCCTTTCTACAATAAGGATCCTGTGTGGAAGGTTCGTAATTTTTTTTTGTATGCATTTTACTGGCTTCATTAAATTATTGTTAATATTACCTACATAAGTTTTTCTCTCTCGTGCAGGCGTTTTGTTCTCTGGCATTTCCTTTGTTATTTGGGGAACAATTTGTTAATCGCCGGCATTACGAGATTCAACCCGGAATTGCTTTTTACCGACTCTACAATTGGGAATCTGACGTCACGGGAAGCATTCGAGTACCGGGCAGGCAGGATTCTCCAGGAGGCCAGGCCGAGGACCTCGATAAGTACCCTATTACGTACCTAGCTCCGTTAATTTACTTTTTAGAAACTATATATCTCTTATTTTGAAGTGTTTGTCCATTACTAAAGTTACATATTTGACTATCGCGTGGTGAATTTTATACCGTAGGCCACGAAAAATTATCTACACAAAGTTCAGATCTGATAGATCACATTTTTGTTTTTTTTATATATTGACCGTGGATATATTTATATATTATTTGTTCGTAGATTCGGAGTGGGAGTTCTTTTTTTTTCTTGTTATTTTACACCTCCACGCTCCTAGTCTGCTTACCTCTTGCAAGAGCCAGGTTTTACTTAAGTTGTTTTTTTTATATTTTCGTTTGTATATTTATCAGAAAATATTATACATATATTTTCTACTGCCTCATTATTATAACTTTTATATTAAAAATATATCTTGTATTATCTACTCATAATTATTATTATTTTCTTTATTCTTATTTACTGGATCACATCCAGGGAAAATAATTTTAGTAATTTTATGTCTTTCCTGGGCTTTACAATATATTCATTTAAATAAAATTACTTGGCGCCCCAACCCCATTTAGTAACCATAATAAAACTACTTCCCACGCCCAAAAGCAACCGCTGAGTGATGCCAGGGTAACAAAAATAAAAATCGATAGCTGTTTTGTTTTTTTTTCAAAATCAACGTAACAATTTATAGTTTTAAAGTGTGTAGACGGGAACAACGTAGAAATATGTATTCGGTCACGTTTCTTTATACAAATTTAAAGTCATATGTGTGATTATCCAGTGTTTGTAATTAATCCATTTTCAAATACCTAATTAGACAACACGTAGTAGGCGTTTGTTTTACCTGCCGAGTGCCAGAATTAATTTATTAAAATTTTTTTTTTATATGTATGTCCTTGGTACCAAATATGTACGCTCAGGAATAATTCCATAGACAAGATTGGATTCAATAATTATCTGAAATAAAGTTTAATCTAGCTAAATTTACTAACAAAAAAAAAAACATGCCTGGCTTAATGAAATCATTCAGAATCTTTCAAAACTCAAATTTACTTTTGCACATTAGGAGTACATATATTCAACCACAATAGACCAGATATAAGCTATTTCTGCATTTCTATGAATACTTCTTCAGGTGGCTTTCTTTAAGTTGAATCAAATATCTCACTATAAAATAAAATTAATATGTTATTTAATATAGGTTTGGATGCCATCATTTTAACAGGCGATAGTATATATCTAAATAAACAAAAGAAGTCCTATTTAACATGAGTCCTAATTCCAAACATTTTCAAAATATCCGGTTTGATGTGCAAAAGTTTAGTTAGAATCTCCGAAATTTTCTACATAGAATATCACAAAATACAGTATTTACTACCTATGTTATTCACTTTTTGTTAAGTTGATGTCGCGCAATATGACAACGAGGCTGAATCGCACTTGTATAAGAAAAAAAATATTCTATTAGGTACTTTACGTATTTTCTGAATATCAACATAAAGTACGCAGTTTCATAAACGTGAACAAAATATTCTATGTTAAAAACTGTTTTAAAAATTCACATGAAGATAGACCTGTCAAAATACAGTAAACTGATGACTTTCCTGTAGTTTTTATACAGAATGTAAAGATAAAACAAGCGTTTTGTATATAATAATTCAATTTTTATTTTTTAACGTAATTAAGTATAAATATTCAAGAGTTTCAGGTTGCATTAATAATTGGGGTAACAGAAGCATGTAGATCTTGTGATATAAAAAACCTTAAAATCGATAACGGTAACTAACTCATTTTAATTGGTTTTCTGACACCTGACACCAAGACATATGATTCACGTAAGTTTTCAGCAATAGAAGAAAGTTACATTGAAGACTCTGTATCAAATAAACAGGATATTGGAATCTTCTATGATTTCCAGAGAAGCAGGCAAGATTCCTAGCACTCACAGAGAAGATAAAATTAATGTAATTGTCAAGAATGTTAATTGTTCAATAAATTTAAATAATTTCTATTAATTATTCTTCAGTTTTAATAATAGAGAAATAGTTTTTTCTATTTCCCTAGAGAAATAAACGTAATTTTTTTATCTAGTAAGTAAAGTGTAGGTTTTTACATATCGAAAGGGTGAATAAAACGTCAATTATAGGGGGATAAAAGAAATGTATTCAAAAATAATATAAATATATATATATATATATATATATATATATATATAGATTATATTTTTAATACATATAGTATTTTATTTAAAACAATAAATACTTCAGTGTTATAAGTAGAAGCACAGAATAACGGTAGCAACAAGTTGTTATTTAGATACTTATTAATACTACAATCTAGTAAATTACTTTTTATTTGCAAAAAGAAGTTATTCGAATAAAGGCATCGTGAGAAAACGTTCCACCTTTATATTCAAAGATGAATTATTGCTCCAGTTCCATAATGCACTTACAAATAGAAACCTTTATGATTCCATTCATTTTTATGAATCCAATCTATTTTTATCGGGTGTGTGTCACATATATCCGTCATCTTCCTTTACTGAATACGTGATCAATACCGTACATCTGATTATAAGCTACACAGCTGGGAACGAAAACTGTATCCCCCCCTTTTATCATTTCATGCCATTAATGCTTCAAGACGACTTCATGCAATAACCTATTGCAATGAAATGTATCTTACTACACCGCCAGAGGCATATACAAGGTGTAGCAAAATCAAATGTAAGAAACAGGTTGTTATTTACTTAATAATAAATTAGGTTTTCAAATAAAATTTGCTAACGTCAGTCTTGCTTTAAGTTTTTGAGTATCGTAGTCCATAAAAGAGCAGCAAAAGGTTTAATTTCAGTATTTTCATATTTCTAGATGGTGTTGTTGTGCAAGGAGATTTTCCAATCCAGAGGACCAATACATAGGATGCATCGAACAGAAATTTAAATATAGGACTAGTTTTTTAAAACAATTTTTTTTAACAGTTCTCCACAGATTCATAAATACTATCAAAAAGTTATAATCAAATTGATGTAGGTACATCGAATGTACACAAATTAGTGTCTTTAAAAATAATTATTGAGTTTTTCATCATTCTTCAAATCACTATTAAAAATGTGCAAAAAGTGTTAATAGAAACATTTTTCAAACCAAACTATATAGGGTGTTTTCTAAGTACGGACAGAAAATTCAGGGGCGTAGTCTATATTAAAAATGAAGTTGTTTGTTGTTGCTGTAGCATCTAGAGTGCGTCGTTTTCTAATTACAAGATATCAACTTGTCAAATTAGGAAACAATAAATAAAGATATAATTAAAATAATAATTTTGTCCACGCCTATGCTCGTTGAATAATATACTATTAAATATTAATAATAATAAATACTGTATGTGAAAAAATATCCAATATGTTATTCCTTATACAGGGTGATTCATTAAACTGGATACACACACCAAAATATGATTGAACTTAACATGTCTTATACAAATGCTGCAGGTTTACGAGATACAGTGTGTTCAAAGTGGGAATTTTAATTTGAATTTTCTCAATAATTTTGAAATATTCAGCAGAATCAACTCGTTAATTGGTAGTTTCATGTTTTTTTAACGAGAATTATGAATTAGATATAAAATATGCCGCTAATTTTGCAAGACGTTAGATACACGGTTACTTCAGTAAATCGAAACACATTTTTTTATCTAATAAACTATAATTGAAGTGATATAAAAATCTAAAAAGCAGTTCAGTTTTACATCAAAACGGTACTCCTGTTTAATTCATCTAATTCTATCAGTTTTTGGGTTATCTGACTTTTTAAACGGTTAATGTAAAATTACCACCGTTCCTTTGTCTTTTTTCTAATAGGCTTCTATGAGCACCTGCCAGTTTTTCGTGTCAACAAATATTTGACAATGTTGCGTTCAAGAGAGCGTTGAATAAGGCTGAATCTGTCGTTTTCTGATTTAGTAATTATTGGTATCAAAAGTTCTAATATCAAAAAATACCACGATATAACGATTTTTGCAACAGTGATATGATGTGTTTTTACTCAATCAAATTTCACTGGACTTGGTGCATCCAGAAGGTATTTACCATTTACTCAACAAATCACTGACCTACGCCTGTGGCTACTACCGATTTAAAATACGTTTGTTACATTCTAAGAATACGTCACAGGGAATGTAACTTGGCACACCCTGTTTAGCATGCACGCCAACGCTCCATTTTCCAATTAATCAAATCAGTTATTTCTCAGGCGACATAAGAGCTTCATTATGAAGATGGTAACATCAAAGTAGTGCTAAATTTCTGAAAGGGAACATGTTTGCAAACCCGACAAACTCCAGAAGTAATTGCCAATTAAGTTAAATCCATAGATAAAATATGAGATTACATAACCCTTCATGACACAGAAAAAATCTTTGAGTTCGGTAGAACCAATATTGTAGGGAAGGATTAAATTATATTTGCTTGAGCTGGCGGATTTATATCTATTAGCATATGTGACTGGTAAACTCTAGAGATTTTAATGTTCGTCCTATTACCCATATATTAATTCAGTAGGGTGCCTAAAATTGAAATTGGAGCAGTACGGTACAGCAAAGGAAGGAAATTGGTTGATGGTGAAATCAAATTTTAAATATGTAATATTACTGTTACAATACCATATTCTTTTCACTATTAGCTTCCAGCAAAAAACCGAATTCCGTAACGAATCCACTTTTTGTAAATAAAAATTAATTTTTCAAATACTTGGCACATTTCTCTACATCTACATTTTATTTGACGTTTATTGTTTTATTCAGTATTGAATGTATAGCCATAACGCTGCATTGAAAGAAATACCAGTTACTACAAATTTGTGCTTAAAGTATAATAAACCATAAATATAGTAAATCATATAAGTTCGTTGTTGTGACAAATGCATTGAATTTTTTACTATATTTTGAAATAAATGTCATATTGTAAAATTTAAAATGCGGCTATAGCGCAAAATAATATTTATAGATGATATTAATACAACACTTATGGTGACCATTACCACAACTATACTTAGATACACAATTGTAGCATTATTGACTACAAATTATATTAAAACATTATGTGCAAAAATAAAAAGCATGTCTTATAGGGTTGCTAGGTTCAGCATGTGGACACAATATATGGCTACGTGTTACATCACGTGTTCTTTTCTCTTGGATAAGTCGTCGGTTGCCTCACTTATGCACAGTTTGTCTACACTGATATAAATACTACTGAAACAGTTCTATAAATTTGTGCTTACATTTTTGTGATAGAATAAACTACAAATGTACCATATAAGTTCGTTATTGTGGTAAATACATAAGTATTAATTGGGTTATTTTAAATTTTAATATAATTGTAAAAGTTTTTACTATATTTTGTAATAAATGTCATATTGTAAAATTTAAAATATGGATATACCTAGTGCAAAATAACAATATTTATAGATTGTATTAATATAACAATTTTAGTCATCTTTACCAAAACAACAGAGACACAATTATATTACTATTTACTACAAATTGTATAAAAGTAGTTTTTGTAAGACCGCCACCTCCATCATGAACTGAACCAGTAACCGCTAGATGTAGACACTTACATCTCACGCATTCTTGACCTTCCGTGGGATATGACAAAGATTGAGCAACCAATCAGAGCTAAAGTGTTACATCACGTGTATTCAGGTTCATTTCTGCTAGAGATCCAAATGTGAAACTTTTTCTTCATATGTTTTTAGTAATTTGCGAAATTCTTTTATATTCTCGAATGATTTTTTTTTAAATTTAAAATTTCATTATCGAATAAAAAAAGAGCATTTCGAAATCTACAATAAAAAATAACTATTTAATTAGTACCTAAAGAAATACAAATAATTAGCAGAAATTGCTTGCATTTTTGTTAATGCAGCGTAAGCATACCTTGTTCTACAAATAATACCACATACTTATTTTAAAATACATATTTACTATGCTCATTATGATACTGACACAATTACATAGAGCTATCGGTACTGTTAGAATCTGAAAGAAAATCGCTGGAAACGGTACGAAGCAAGTGCGAAGGGTTCTTTTTCAATTGTTTTCTTATAGCATCCATATCCACCTTTTTTCCTGTTGTCCATAGTTCATACAGAGCCGGACAGTATTGAACGGGTTCATCTTCAGCTTTGCGAAAGTTTTCCTTTATCAAGTCTTCTTCCTTTTTGGTGCAAATACTAAGACAAAAATGGAAAATAGATTACTGTGAACTACTAAAAAAACTAATGAATCTTACCGCAATACTTCTGGCTTCTGTCGACACTGATAAATCTTATTGCCGTCTCTGGAAAAAAATTGTGTTCAAAAAAACGTTAATTAATATCTATGTTGTGTTAATATGTTGCAGTCATACTTCACATATAAAATTTCATCTTTGTAGATGCATCTCTGTTTAGGATCATAATATCCATCCACCGTATCGTAACAACCAGGCTTAAGCGCTTTCGTAGGCTGTTTGTTTGTCAAATATTCTTCACCTGCTGCTTGTAAACCATCGGACTTTTCTGATTGGAATCTAGAAAATAACATGAATTTAAATGGGTACCAATGTATCAAATAATGTCGTGGTACATTCAATATGTTACTAATTATTACAATATATACTGGCAACAAGAATTCAGACGACTTACGTCATACGAATAAATAAATATTTCATTATATTTTCATCAAAATATTTAAGAAACTGCAACTGATAGTAATATAAATATATACTACACTAAAAGTTTGCATTATATGACGCACTAAATTTCAAAAAATTATTGTTTTTAACGCGACCAAATATCGAAAATTACGTTGACAATAAAAATAAATTTGTAACGTCAGCCGTGACGTAAGACGTCTGAATTCTTGACTCGAGTATATAAATATTATTCTGATTTGTATGACATAAAGATTGTATAAATAAACCGTGAATTTTATCTTGAAAAATACTTAATAATTTGCACCAATTCAAGTATTTCTAATTTAATAAAAAAAAACGTTTAAATTGCCATAAGTAATAAATTTTCTCAGTGTGCAATTGACGTGCAAAATTTAGGAAACTTTATGATGAAACATAATAAGTGAAAATAATATATTTTATTTTACTTATTCTGAATTACTTGTCAGCGTAAGAGTACGCATCTAATTTTTAATGGCAAAATTGCCTAATTTTTGAAGATATGTGCAGAAGAAAGCATGTATTATTTTAATGGAAATGGTGTTTGTCCTCGACAATTTCATAGAAACCTAAGCCTAAACATGACATTTAAAATTTTCTTCTGGCCACGCCCCCAGAAAACGGTGGCCCGCCCAGCGGAGACCTGTGACGTCAGACGATGTTCGCACGTGTATACCTATCTAACACAGCATTGCGTTTTATATACAGGATGTTAAAAAAGAGTGTAAAATATTTAAGGAGGTATGAACTAAAATAAGCAGAAAAGTCTCAATAAACATGGGTCCGCAAAGTAACGGTTGCGGAGATATGAAATGTTTTATGTTTTTTAGCCCCTTTTCTTATTTTGCAAAAACGTTGTGTATTTTCTTATAATAATTGGTTGATGTTTAGTGAAATAAACAGTACGTATTTGACACTTGTTTTCAGTGCACAAGTTTTCTTTCTCTATGGCTAGTTACTCTAACGCAGAATTTACAGACATGCATTTCATGTATGGTCGTGCTAATGGGAAAGCCACCGAAGCGCAACGTCTTTATGTTGACCCTTATCCAAATCGCCAGATTCCTTCCTAACGCATGTTTGGAAGAATTCACCAAAGATTGCGTGATACCGGTTCCTTGAGCAAACAGTGCCATTTCTCCGTAAGACCAAGGTCGGTATCCACTCCTAGAGCAGAAGAGCTTCTAGCACTGGTAGAGCAGAATCCAGGTACGAGTGAGAGGAGAATATCAGCCGAGGTAGGAATTAGTGGTCCTCTTGTTTGGAGAGTCCTTTACGCGCAACTGCTTTATCCATACCATGTGCAACGAATACAGGCCTTAAATCCAATAAATGATAAACAAGCACATTTGGTTTTTTGCCGCTGGTTTCTACGTCATGATGCTGATGATCCTCGTTTTCTTGCAAACATTCTTTTTACTGATGAGGCCAGGTTCACAAGAAATGGAGTGTTTAATTTTCACAATACGCATATTTGGGCCGACGAAAATCCTCATGCTCTAATAGAATCTGGACATCAGGCACGTTTTTCATTAAATATTTGGATGGGTATTGCAGGTGACAGGTTTCTAGGTCCAGTTGTTTTTACCAAACCGATTAACAGGCGCTGCTTACCTCAACTTTCTGCAGAACACACTATATGAGTTTTTGGAAGACATTCCTTTGAATCAGAGGCAACAAATGTGGTTCTAGCATGATGGTACTCCAGCTCATTTGTCCATGGCCGTTAGAGAGTATTTACACCAATCTTTTCACATAGATGGGTAGGAAGCGCCGGACCTGTTTTATGGCCTCCAAGATCGCCTGATCTGAACCCTCTAGATTTCTTTGTTCGGAGATATTCGAAGACATTAGTGTATGGTACTCCTGTAAATAGCCTGGAAGAGCTGCAGCTACGGATTAATCAAGTGTCAAGAAATCCAAACCAAGGAGGGTGTTTTCGAAAGAGTTTGAATATCGTTGAGACGAAGATGTCATGCCTGCTTGGTAATGGACTGAAGGCACTTTGAACATCTTCTGTAACTTTGTTTTTTGTTTGTTAGAAGCTTCCTTTGTCGATTTATTCCTAATAAAATAAAATGTTTGAAAAACGAATAGTGGTCCATATCTCCTCAACCATTACTTTGCGAACACATGTTTATTAAGACTTTTCTGCTTATTTTGGTTTATACTATTACGTTCTGAAATATTTTACACTATTTTTTTAACACACTGTATGTATACGATCTCCATTTTAGAACAACGCAGTAAATACGGTTGAAGAGTTAATTTGTCATTTGTGATATTAAGTGTTATTGTGTTACATATTGGTATTGAATAAAGTTGCAAATGAGCTGAATGGCGGCAATCAGCCCCCACTCAAGATATGAAAAAGACTGAAGATGCCATCTGTTAAGTATGGCGAAACGTCTGCAGTTAAACATCGACCATGACAGAGCAGCTCAGAACGTAGTTCCGCCGTTTAATATTCTTTAGTGAAGAAAAGTCAATTAAAACACGAATGCAATACAACGTTTTATCCATAATCCCATCACAATCATATTTGTGGAAGAGAGAATTATTGGAAGTTAATAAAAAAATATTCGCGTGACTCGAAATTTCTTAGTACTCAGACTCTATGAAACACAAACTTGATATTATAAGAAAACTCTAAGGAAAATATAGCTGTTCCTTACAGAAAGAGACATCCGTCACTTGTGTAAATTCCTCACAAACTTTGGCAGATGTTATGCATTCCGAAAATGAAGGCAACAATGCTACAAGGGTTATTATTAACGAAAAGGAAGTTAAATGTGAATGTTTATTGCATTCATCTGTCATTCTACTACAGCGTTTTGTCATCATGACAAACATAAACCTTCAAATCGACGTCATATTTTATTACACTTAGTGTCATCAAAATAAAACATTTTTTGGTTTTTGCATGAACGTAGAAAAAATATTGTATGTCTCGTACAAAAAGTGCTTATTGCACTCGACGTGCAATAAACACTTACTTTTTGTACTTGTTGCATAAATGACTATTTTCATTATACTACTTGTGAAATAAAGTTACATTATTCCACTAGTGGATAAAGTATCACTTTATACGGTTCCTATGTGTGGATAAATTCCGATTACAAGGTGATTGTGAATAAAAATGTTCCAGAAAAACTGCATCAACTGAAAAGAGATTTTAACAGTGTTCATTAGAAAATAATCAAAAAGTCGTTAATAATCATCAGTTACTACGTTTTTTTGATACGTTACAGTATTTTAATAATTTTTGTTTTAGCAAACAACTTTATTTGTCAAATAAATCTGCAACTGTCATCTTCTGGAACATATAATTTTTGTAAGACAGGTATAGATCTAATGGGTAAATAAAGTTATTAGGAGGTAGAAGTACTGGCCCTAAATAAAATTTTAAGCCAAGACATCCATGAGTGTACACCAGAAAACATGACGGAGACAAAGAAACCATTGAGGATTTGGTTAATCACGAGACGAGCATTAAAATTCAGATACATGAAATATTAGCAAAATTATATCGAAAAGAAAACCTTAATATCCTAAAGAAGGCATTTTGTATTAAGTATGGGTAAATAGTCATATTTTGTCACTGAAATATGCGTTTAATAGGATATGCTAATTTTTGGACACACCTTGCAAAATATCAAGAGCAGTGCCAGAATATTTCTACTCAAACGTTGAGACGTGAGTCAGAAAGAATGGGTCAACACTTAATGGAGATACTAGACACCAAAATATTATGTTTGAGCTCATCATAACTTATACGAATGTCGCTGGTTTAAGAAATACAGGGTGTTCAAGGTTTATTCTAAAATTTCTCAATAATTGAGTTTTAATAGCATGACTGAAAATTTGTAGTGTTGGATTTTTTTGGTGTGAGAATTACGAATTTGAAGCTTATTTTGACGTTGCTGCTACAGGGCGCTATTTTCACCGTATTATTTAGATAAATGAAGACATATTTTTTTATCTGTTGACCTATGCTTAAAAAAAGTTAAAAATCTAAAAGAACGTTCAATTCTACATAAAACATGTGCTCTAGTTTAGGTCGCCCAACTTTATTGATTTCTGAGTTATTTGCATTTAAAAGTTTCAATGTATTTTGTGGTAATTTTCTTTCAGGCGCTGGTATTGCTATTTCTTTTCTAAGTAGGCTTGTGTCAAATTTACCTGTGAATGAATATTAGCTTATTTTGCGTGCGTGTAATTTATTATTCGTGTAAAATTATTAGCTAGTGATCAAAAAGTACTCTGTATATACTTTATCAAACATACCTTCTATCGGGTTGTTGGCAGTACTTCCACGGGGTACTATATTCTAAACTATCGCTCTTGAAAATGTAACTTATCAGCTTCCCTTGCTTCCATATACCTTGCACTGTCTGACCCAAAGGATAAATAAGAGTTCCTCGCCCATGAAACATACCATCTTTGAAGTTTCCCTCATATCGGACCCCTGCGAATACATTTTCGATCAATCAGATGAAATTTCCGTTTATTTCGGGATAGTTACACTGTCCAGCTAGCAATAAAGTTTCTTTCTATATGGATATCGGCATTATACTTTTTACTCTTTATGTATTTCTCATTTCACTAAATTTTTCTGAAAATTTCTCATTTGATCATGAACTGAATTTGTGAGTAAAGAGTAAAATAGAGACAATTATAGTCTGTTTAGAAATGAAAGAGAGTAATAAAAGCTTATTACGTATGCAAATCGTAAATAAATGTAGTATTGGTGCTTATATTCAATATTTTTATATTATGTATTATCGGTATAGATGAGGTGTACTTTTAAAAAAACATTGTGTGATCGAACCGTACTAAATTGTAGCAGGTAGCTAAAATTTAATCCCCGACAATCGGTCTTTGTCTATGCCGTTTCAATTTCTCGGTTCATTTCTCTTATAAGTAAACAATATAAAAACAGCATTTCAAAACATGATCACAACCGGGTTAAGAGGGTTTTCAGTAATTCAAATTAAATTATTCAATATTATTATCAAAATATTTATTTAAATTTAATGAACAGACTTTTATTCCACACAAAAATATATGTATTTTGAAAATTAAAATTATAGTGAGTAAATGTAGTGTTGCATAAATGTATAATAAAGAAAATAAAAAAGTAGGTATATTAAAATGCATCCTCTGAATATTCTGATGAATTATTTTCGTCTCCTAGATTGATAACGATAGGTTCCACAGTAACCTCAATTAAATTATCGACATTTTCTTCTCTTCTTTTTGTACATGTGTACTGTAGTTACTCGTTCCAAGGAATTTTTTAACAAAATTTTCACGTCACTTAATTTAAACGTCGTATTATTTCGCGCTACATCTTCTTTTACCTGCGCCCAGACTAATTCGATTGGAGTTCACAGTGATAAGGTGGTAACCGTAGTACCGTTATTTGGCGATTTGTTGCCATTTCATCGATAACATATTTTTTCTGATCTTTATTAAGACTGACAAGTGTCAAAAGTTCCTTTTTCACCATATTTGTTTCAAAAGAAATGTTTTTTCCGGATAACCATTGAATTATATCGGCTTTCCTCCAAGCAGTCGTAGGCGTCCGCTCAGTCTGCCGTGAATGGTAACTGACATTATCCATGACAATTACAGACCCCGGAGGAATGAGATCCAACATCTGTGTAAAATACTCTTCGAAAACATCTGTGTTCATGTCTTCGTGATAGTCACCTGTATTTTCAGATTCAAATAAAAGTAAACTGCTATCTACAAAACCACTGGCACTACCTATATGTGTCACTATTAGCCTTCGCCCTTTACCTGAAGGTGCTTTGAACTCCATTGAAAGTCCATCCAAAAATGATTGTCGAAAACTTTTTACATTTTTATCTTGCCATACTTTTGTTACAGTATATCCCTCGTTGACCCAAGTTTCGTCTAGATAATAAATATTCCTCCCTTCGTCACGGAATTTTCTAATTGATCTTAAGTAGGATCTTCGCCAACAAATAATTTCATCTTTATCGGTAAGAACTGACTTCCTGTTCTGCTTTTACCCAGCAACAATTCAAGTCTCGTAAGACGACCCATAATTTGCTTCTACTGATTTTTGGCAAATCGTTGTCCTCTGAAAGTTCACTTAAAATTTTGTATAGCGTTGTTATTTCTTTTTTAAAATAAAATTACGATAATTACCTGAAACGAAATATTATCACGCCCATGGCCGGTTCTTATCTCGGGGTTTTATTACTCTCTTTCATTTCCAAACAGACCATAAGGTAACTCAAAAATGTTCAGCGCATATTTTGCATAGTATGTATGTTATATGCATTTTTAGTTTCAATATTTGCATATATTCTTAAAAAGTAACATATTGTGCATAAAATCCATCGAATTGAAAGAATTTAGAATTACATAGATATTTGGCAGGCATTTTCATTGTTTTAATTTTGGAACAGGTCGGTCTACCTAGAATATATTCAAACATTTTATGGTCGGGTAATAAAGAGACACAGTTGGAATGCGCATATACCTAACGATTGGAAACCTGATTCTGGTGTTGTGCAAGCAAAGCTATTATTTCAGATAACAAAAACAAAATTTTGTGTGAGAGGTAGTCCAAGTAGACAAATAATCAATTTCTACATTTTAATTATGAATGTGCTTTTGAAGTATCACGTCAATTGTGTTTCGTATCTAAATGAAGTTGTATTTCATTTCTGTGTTGTTGTTGTGGTTGTTTTTATTTAGTGTTAAGTGAAACAATCAATTCGTATTTTTCAAATACATATCTATTTTTATTTGCGTATTTTGTGCACATTTGGTCTACATTCTGCAACTAATTTCAGTACTCATATGTGCTATAAAAATTTCTTTTGTATTATGTCAGTAGTTCTATAAAAAGAAATATCTAACTAGAAAATGATAATACTCAAGTTTCGCATTAAATAGTAAAATAAATAATGCTTTCAATGCTATCTTTAAAGAATGATTGAATATTTTCAATGTACATTCCTGGATAAAAAATTCAAAAATTTAATTACGTTTTGTAAGAACTACATCATTTATATAATAATGAGACGTTTAAACATTACACCAATATTTCATGGCAAATCATTTACATCGCATATTCTACTAATTTAATTAATTAATAATTATCGTAACCGTAAATTCAAGAATCATCCAGTTTACTCTAAATATTTAAAATAATAGCTGTCATGTAACCTAAAAGGTAATTCACAAATAACAAAAACAGATTGGGCCAAGATTACGTCCTTAGGATACTCCTGCAGATTAGATTTATATCCATTGTATGTTACATATTGCGATCTGTTCATAAGACTCTTGTAGTAATGTGAGCAGAACTGAAATTAAATTTTTAACAAGAGAATTTGTATGACTTATCAACTATTTTGGAGAAGCCCTGTGCATTAGAAAATTTGTCAATGTTGATTTTTGACTCAAAATAACTCATAACGCAAGATAAATATTCAATTTTTAAGTGATAGAAACATATAATAGTAGTAATATGCAACATTGCGCATGAAAGTGCATTTGGTGTTGCATACATCGCATTATTGAAACCATGTTTGGTGTCGTTAAAATTATGAAACGGTAAAATGAAAATAATTATATTGTATTGTGCAGAAAGAAATTAAATCAGTCATCCTCAGTTTATAAAATTGCTTTTGCAATTTATATTCAACATACTGATTCTACTAAAGACCTAGGTATTCTTTTTGATCGAAAGTTTTATTTTAATAAACATGTAACAAAAATTATTGAAGCCACTAAGATGTATGGTTTCATTGATAGGAATTGTAAATCATTTACCAATATGATTTCTCAATTTGGTGTCTTTATTATACCTGCCATAAGATAATGATTAAGAGAATACAAATAAAATTTTTGAAATTTTTAGCATGTAAAAATAATGGAATGTGTATCGTATAAATTGCTGGCAAATGAATTTGGTTTAGATAGTTTGGATATAAGGCGTAAATTCGCTTCTCTTACTTTTTTATACAAATTATTACGAAATTGACTGTTCGGAATTGTTGAGTAAGCTAAATTTTCCTATACCATGTGCTAGACATAATCAATCTCACTTTTCACTGTACAACAACAAGAACCAATATACCACTTTAATCCCCAATTTATGTTATATCTAACAATTTTAATGAGATATGCTCGTGTTGAGATATTTATGACTGCAGCTTGAAACAACTTGTTCTGATTGATATCGAACATTTAGATTCTGATGTACTTAACTAGTTTGCTACCATATATAACCTGTTTGAATTGTACGTATCTAGTATATTCTACATCTTTTTTTATATTTATTATTTTTTTGTAGAGTTTTACATTTGCATTTTTTCTCTATTTGTTCTTCTTTCCAGTAATTTTTTATATATATGTATATATTACACTCTACTGTTATTTACTTTTTTGTAATTTTGCCTGTAAATGGCTTTTCTGTTAGGAAATAAAGCTATTATTATTATTATAGTGATAATTTATCCTTGGAATAAATGCATCCCAGTTATAATCATGTCTAATGCTGCTATTGATTAATTTTGGTGCCTGCCAATTTTATAGTCAATAAACATTCAAAATTTACCGTGGGGGTAAACATATTCGCCAAATCCAGCGAAGCCGAGGGAGTTGTAGTTTCCCTCGTATGTGCTCTTCGTGCAGAATTTTGTCGTACTCTTAGAATATTCGATAAAACCCGGGTGACGTCCTGTTATCGCCTCCCCCTTATGGAATCGGTAAATAGAAAATACGCCGGATCCTAACTTAATCTCTCGCCCCCAATCTTTGGTAAGTTTTCTCTCATCGTGTGGAAATTTGTCTTTCTCTATCTCGCCCATGCACAAGGTGAAATCTGAAAATTTGCAAGTTGTGCGCATAAATAATACTGAAGATGAAGTACCAAAATATGACTTGAAATCAACAAATGCTTAGTTTTACGCATTTTTACATCCTTCGATTGACTATAAAATATATTGGTTATTAGCTTTTTCATTATGATACAGGTACAGTTTAACCATAGGGATGGTTAAAATATGGCAACAAATTGATAAGAGTGTCAAAACATTTAAAAATAATTGCGGACATTTTGGAAATCTGTCAAAAACCATTTCACCAACAAACCTGAAATATTCAATACTATTATTAAAATATAAGTGGTCTGCTACTTCCCGCTCAGTCTAAGCGGCTCGACTTGCAGGAAGCGACCTACGTTACAGCAGATACTTAAACGCAGACTTCACGTCCTGGGCGACGAGCCATGAAATCTATAAATGATACTGCAAGAAACAACTACTCCGCGGACTAATGCTCCGACCAGCATTGAATTGACAAGGGTTCTTGGCTGCTCACACAGATACTGCAGCTGTAATTAAGTAGCAGACCATTTATATCTCACCTGCACTTAGTTTATATGTGAACATACATATGAAGGAACAGCCAGTTCAATTCGGTCTATATCTGGTGGTGTTTATCCGGTTTATGTCTGGTGGGGTGGCCGACAAGGATTCTTGGCTGTTCACACAGATACTGCAGGTGTAATTCAATACCGGTCGGGGCATTAGTCCGCGAAGTAGTTGTTTCCTGCAGTATCATTTATAGTTGTATTATTGATGGGGTGAATCTCGATTCTTTTGGATCATGCTTCTCTGTGGAGTTTTGGTGAGAATAAAATCTATCTCGATATAGTCTTGGTTTTGTATAGATCTATCACATACAGTGAATCAGTCCTAGGCTCACAACTGCCGCCTTTTAAATGCTATTCCTTTGGATGCATTGGAGCTTCTTCAACATTGTGTTGACGATGTCTCCATGTTATATCTTGTTACATGTACACCATATGTATACGAAATGCTGTATACACTAAAGACGTGGAGTAAATTGCTTCTGCAGTTGGTCTTGCCATAGGCTGCTACGCTGAAAATATACCTACAAAAGATTTTTGGTGTTATGTTTTAGACGCTCTCTGGTGTATTTTATTTTTTATTGTAGAAGCGAGGGGTTGGCTCAGTATAAGACTTTTCATATTGCATTGCTTTGGGCTTGATGTTTCTGCTTCAAAAATCCAGGTACAATCATCTCATTCAACAAGAAGTTGGTAGGTTTCCATACCAAGGAGGTATATCTAGCAAGAACGTTTCTACCTTATGCAGATAGGGAAAATATTTAACCGATCATATGAAATGCTAAGAATAATCCCTTCCACTGCTCGCCGTCCAAGCTTGACGCGTCCTCTCCTATTTTGGCGGACTAAACCAGTATTCGTATAGCGCACTATTCGTTTGGCGTTCGGCCGTGGGCGTAGGAGGGAGAGTACTGACTAAGCCCGCCCTGCCGTGCGTCATCTTCCCACCAATACCCCATGCATTTGAAATGTATGTAATAGAATCTCCCCATGATCGGTTAAATATTTTCTCTATTTGTATACAAAGTACTGACAGAATAGGCCACCTTTTAAGAACACGCCATACAATACCATCTACAACATCTCGAAGAAGATAGAAGCAGTCAACTGCAGAAACAATTAAGTCCAAAGCCCTGAGGTATACAGCATCCCTTGTACAGTGGTCACAATATAAAAGATTCCAACCTAACACGTATGCTACTTTTAAATAGACGATCCGGTGGACTATTAATGACAATTTTGGGAGACAATTATAAGAAGAATTACTTCCATATTTCAATCAAAGTAGCCTGATAAATAAAAACAAAAATGAATTGACCTATGATCAAATAAGAAAAAATGTTTGAAATTAACCCAGCTATCACCTGCTAAAGTTTGTCATAGAGCTTGTAGAGGATATTCTAAACATATATTTTGTTTTGTTGTAGGTAGGTGTAATTTTGTAACATAATAAATGCATATTTTTTAATTACTTAAGTGCATATTTTAAAAGCCTAGCTGCTATTACCGATTTTGTTTTACAACTTTCCATTGCATTTTTACACCTGGTGATGTAAAGTAGTCCCTTATCATAATTAAATCTACCATCGGTAGACTAATATGCTTTTAAATAACATGTTGTGAATTTTAAAAGTAGTTATATTTTACTAATCTGTTTAATTTAACACTGGAAGACTCTTGCCCGGTTGTCGAGAGAACGAGTGCTGAGTAGCTGTAGGAGGCAATAACGTCACCCCTCGCAATTCTAGGCGAGCGTTTAATTCCAATTTCAATTCGTTTATTTCGAAAACTGCTTATCAGATTGAGTTCAAATTTTCTGGGTTGACTATAACGTCATAAATGTTTCAGAAGAATTGGGATTTGACCAAATGACTGAAAAATACAATCCATTTGAAATATTTAAAATATATGACTAAAACCAGTTATAATTCTTTACATTTAATACTTTATATTTTCGGTATGATAAAACAGTTTTCGTTCACACCGAGATAGGTATAGGTATTGTGTAAAATGCTTTTCCAAATGTAGCTTAAAATTCTGATTTTTAATTTACAAAGTTGATTAAGAGGTGTTGATTAATCGCTTTATTTAAACTGTGTCCCATTCTTAAGGAAACATTATACATATATCCATAATTTTAATGTCAATTTTTTTATAAAGTTACTATCTGTTAGGTTACAATAGGCGGACCACGTGCCTGAACCTCTACATCCCACTTATCACAATCTACTGAACGCACGCGATTAAAATAAAATTTACATTTAACTTTTGCTTTAAATTGTACTAGCAGACACGTCTTATCTAAAAAAAACTGCTTTAAATTTTACATTGCTGAGGTAACACCACATGCTATGGAAGATCACAGATATAAAAATGATGTATTACCTTAACTTTTCTCCCAGACTTGCGTCGGAAATAACAGTATTTTTATAAAACCAAGTAAATCAAACTAATATAAATGACAAAACTGTAGACTGACGTTTTGTTTCCATGGCATGTATTCGCTGAGCCAGCCAACAATGTGTCCCTACGTGAGGTCAATATTTTATGAGCCTTTCGCATTTTTGACGTAAAATGTTACGGTTTGGAGGTTTTTAATTTGCGCGAATGGTACTGCAGATTAAAAATTTCCCACTGGTAGAAAGACTGGTTACCAATAAGAATCGGGGACGCTTTCGTACAGCCCATCTCGACAACGGTTGTTTGGTGTGGAATATGTAAAATCCAAATTAAAATAATGATTTGCTTTCGTACATACTTATATCCAGTTGTAACTTGAGGGATTATTATTTAGTTGTCGTTAAGAACAGTATCGTAAAAACCTTATTTTTTGAAGGGAGTAAAGTTACCTTTATATGTACTCTTTGCAATGATTTTATGAATACCGACCACCATTCGATGACACTTTCCACTATATATCTGAAAAATAATTGACGTTCTACTAATCTGGGTGGACGTAAAGCAACATAATATATTCAATAAAAACTTAAATAATTGTCTCCCAGCACAGTAAAAAAACGTGGTCTCTTGGTTTTGGTATTGGGAATTTTTATAATTAAGGCGAATATGACACCTTCAACATAATCAATTGTTAAATTGACTAATTCATCAAAACGGCCCCTGCAACCTCTAATATTAGGACGACGTATAAAGAAGCTTTTTAAAAATTGTGTTTTTTATTTTTAAAACGCGTTAAAAAATCAAAGTTTTTAGGAAAATTAGCTTTCCAGCTGGCTACACCAAAACTTGAATGTCGTTTAAAATGTCCAAAATTATTAAAACCATGTATTGCAATTATCCTCGAAAAATTAATGACTGACGTGACTGCAAATAAAGTCTAAAAATTAAAAAAAGGTAAAAATTGTTTATGTTTATACTCGTAATACTGTGTGTGCAGAGGCTATATTATAATACTAAAAAGTAATATTACATTAACAAACTGGACATGAACATTACTAAATATAAAATAGACAACTGTTATTAAGTACAATCATTCTAGATAACTTTTATATATTTTTAATAGTAACAACTGAAAACTAATGAAACTACAAATTTAGGTGTAACTGTTAAACATATTTTTATAAAATGTAACAGTAAATGTACCTCTCAGACTAGTTTGTCATGTTATTAGAAATTGTAAGACGACAATTATTTGGCATCTAATATCAATGCATAATATACGGGGTGTTTCAATACATGTGTCGGGAAATGGCAGATGTGATCCTTAGATTCATTGGTTGTAAATCACCCGAGTCATTATATACTTGTTGAATAATACCCGTATACTATTGCAATATATCTCCAATCTGATTTTTTATTATTTTTAATGTATTGGTTTGGAAAAGCAGTTTAGCACATTGAAGGATGTTTATACTTGGACTGCATTATTTGTTAGATATTCTACTTGGTAACACAGAAAGACAAAAGTTCACTACCAAACCCGTTATTGCAAAATTATTACGTAACAATAGCCAAATTCAAGCACGATTTTAGCTAGGGACGTTCTCTGCCATTTTAACTATATACTTTCCTGACTGTGTGCTCTTTGACATCGCGTTACTACAGGTAAAGTTCATCCAACCACCGATTTCCTAGAAAGATAAACTTACCTCTCAAATGATGAATTTTTGACCCCTATCATAAATCTGGCGAATTGCAGAAACCCACTCTCAGACAAATTTATAGCAGTGAAATAAAAAAAAAACGTTATTGTCATATTAAACATTAGTTTCCTAAAAATGAATGCTTTTTTAAAGTTATTTTTGAAGGCACTTAAAATTTTTACTAGAAACTAATAGTTGATTAATAGAAAAATGTACATATAAATGTACTTAATACTTGCAGATCCTAATTTGAACGCTCTTTAGACGTACAAATTTAATAGTTAAGTCACTGATGCATAATGAGTGTCAAAACAGAAAAGGCGTTGTATCACCTACACAGTTACGTATTTAGATAGAAAGTTCTCTCACGAAGATGAAAAACTATTAATTAACTTTACTTTTGTGGTGTGGTTTTTAAGCATATCTTTCCAATTGTACCCAATGATTCTTATATCATTATTTCATTATATTCGTGAGAATACGTTCTCTACCTATTCATTTATATGACACGTTTAAAAACAGTATATATTACTCACCTATGAGTTTTGAAACTAAAACTTTTTTCATTGTCACCAATATTGGCGTCATTCGAGAAGTAATTTTTAGCATTTTCATTAATGTAAATATTTTTTGCAACATTTGGTAGCATAATTAGATTCATATATTATTTTACAATTAAGAAATCTGTCCAGAAAGTAGTGCAAAGCAATTAACACGTTTTTGGAAACACCTTGAAGAAACATTTGGAGAATTAGACCAATCTCACGATAGAAATGGTCGTAAAAAATGTGAAAAATAAGCAACCTCATTTAATCTGGTAAATATAATCGCAAACAGAGTAATATAACTCAAGTTGAAAACTAACCAAATGCACAACTTATAAATACGTGGAATCACTGTGAAAATATATAGCAGCCTATACAGAGTGTCTCATAATTAGCTGCCAACCCTGAACAGGCCAATTTTATGATCCTAAGGGCCCAGGAACCCATTGAAGAGGGAGGAATGGAAATATTTTTTTTGCAATATCTCTCAATCGCTTTGTGATAAATGAATGAAATTTGATATACACAGCTAAATTTTGTTGAGCAATTTGATGGACTAATCCATTTATTTCCACAAGGTTCATTGGGGTGGGTACGGGATATTTGGTATTTTGCATGTGTAACTTTTTCATCTTTGACTTTTTAACAAATTGGACAGCAAATTCCGTTTTCCCGAACTGTTTAACGTTAAAAAGGTACTCTTGTTTCAAATCGTTTTCTTTGACGGTTTCTGAGAAAATCGCTCTTGAATTAGTCCCACTTTGGTCAATTTCATAGTGATTTAAACAAAATTATCAAGGTATTCTTATGTCAAAGTATTGTCAACCCGATTGCCAATTTAATAGTTCTAAGCGAACAAAATGGAAGAGCTTACGGGACAAGAGTTAGTTGATATGATATTTATTTATGGCTTTTGCGATGGTAATGCTGCAGCGGCAGAACGCGAGTGCAGGAGAAGGTTTCCAAACCGAAGGCTGCCATCAAGGAGGGCATTCCCTACGGTATTCCGCAACTTACCTGCAACCGCCACTTTTCGAAAGGCACCGGGTCAAGGATGTCCCAGGATTAATAGGGAACCGGAAGTCCTTGACGCTATTGAACAAAATCCTACGACTAGCATACGGAACATTTCAAGGCAAATAAATGTTCCTCGGCCAACGGTACTACATATCTTAAAGATTTGTGCTACTAACATTTCAGGTTAGAAGAATATTAATGCGACAACATCTACATGCCTATCACTATCGACGTGGACATGGCTTGATACCAGAAGATTTTGCGCCACGTATGCAATTTTGTCGCTGGACGAGCAAGCTTCCAAAATTTTGTGGTGTGACGAAGTTACTTTTACCCGAAATGGAAAATTAAATTTTCATAATTCTCATTATTGGGAAGAAGAGAACCCACATGTTATTCGGAGAACAAACTTCCAGCAACGGTTTTCCATAAATTTATGGGCGGGAATAATTCACGACACTCTGATTGGACCTACACACAACGTCAATTCAAATCTTTATTTAAACTTACGTCAAGAAAATCTTCCCCAAATTCTCGATGCCTCTAAATTTACGACGTAACAAGTTTTTTCAACACGATGGAGCCTCGGCACATAGTGGTCGCAATGTTCTAAATTTCCTAAACGAAAATTTCGCTGGATGGTGGATAGGGAGGCACGGGCCGGTAGCTGGGCCGCCGCGTTCTCTCGACCTAACCCCGCTGGACTTCTTTTTCGGAGGATATCTAAATCAAAAAGTTTGCGCCACCGAAGTCGATACCCGTGAGGAATTACTGCAGTGTATCAATGATGAGGATACGGATATAATTAAGGCTCGTGTATGATACGCCACACTGCTGTAATACGCCGTGGAAGTCCTGGACTTCCATCTCTTCCACGATTGGGTTTCAAATTTCCCTCGCGTTGCACTCACTGCACTCCACGGTAAAAGTAGCTGCATTTGGCATGTTTCCCGGGAAATCGTTCTGCTAAAGTATTTTCACATCGCCATAAATTAAAATGATATCCACCAACTCCGACTTGCTATACATGTAAGTCATTATAAGGATTTTACAAAAAAAAAAGTTTTACGATATTGACTCCATTTTTCATGACACATCTATTCCCTAATTTTTTTAAATAAGTTCGGTCAACGTCATATTATTATGTGTACACCATCAGATAATGAAAATCATCACTTATAAAATTGTTCAAATTTTGTATCAACTTAATAGAGATATTATATAATAGCATTATAATAAAGAACACACTGTACACAGATAAGTAGGCGATTCAATGTATAAATGCCTTATTTTTTCCAGATCAGATTAAAGACATAATAATTTTCTAGCAGTATCTTTCCGTGTGAGTATATTAAATAACATCACTCTTACTCGAATTTAGCAATAATGATCTGAATCTTCACACAACTCACTGGGAAAGGGAAGTACCAGACATAGACTTCAGACATGCAACAGACGTCAAAGATGAAAATACGAAACGTGAAATATTGAATTACCCACGGCTGCTACAATTACAACTACATCAAAATAGAACATTATAAATCGCTGTAAGATAAAAGGACGAGGATCGATCTGTTTCATAGTACGTGAACTATCCTTAAATTTTGAAGGATTAGAGATGTATTTCCAATGTGTAACCTTATGATTTTACTGAACACTTTATTAGTTACAATTGATATTTAGTTAAAATTTTCATCATGTTTCTTTTATGTGACCTATGACAGTCAATCAAACTGCAGTTCCGTCAATTTCCGTAGATGCAAATAATATTTCCAAAGGACGTTTACATTTAAACTTTTGTTTTAACAAGTTCATCTACTATACAAAGTAAACTATAATTTGCTTCGCAGCAGTTGCAGAATATCTAATTTATAGATCTAACTCTAGGAATACTAAAAATATAGTGCGAGATAAGAATATTCAGCCAAGACTCTACAAAGAAATAATAGAAATCCGAAATTAGATATAATATTGCACTAGATAAAGATGATATTAAAAATAGAACAAAACACAATCTATTAAAAACATATAAAAGTACATAACTGCTCGCATCCAACTGGATGGTTTAAATTACAGTAAATTCCTTAGTGACATTCACGTTCGCAGCGAATAACTGGGGAACTTGGGGGAATATAGACCTGGAGAAAACCACTACACTATATCCAATTTCCTTCGCCTTTTAGTTTCAATCCCTTGCTGTGATTTTTGCTACATCAGCAGCTTGATTTTATATCAGCCAATAAGTGCGTTGTATACACACATAAAGTCCTTGTAGTTCCTTCTTTTTTTATATGCCTTACCGAAAAATTATTATACAATTAAAAAAAAACATGTAATATTTAATAATAAAACTCGGTTGATGCTCTTATCTTTGAGGTTTCGAAATTTGAGTATCAAATATATTTTTAATTAAATTTTTATTCTTGACAATAATGAAATGACGATTTTTGGAACTTGGACTATTCATATGATTCTGGATTGTGGAGTTCTGCAGCTGTGGTGACGGTACAAGTCTGCAGCACTTAGACTTTATCTCCTAACATCAGGAGATTGACCCGTCTGAGTCTTAACTAACCTATTAGACAGAAAAAGGTGACGGAGTTACTCAGGAGGACATCTCTAATATAGGCCACAGAAGACTATCTCCTAGTATAGGTTATCTCCTTAACAAAACGGCAGTGCATAAAATTCCATCTCATCTTCCTGTTCGCAACCTCTACGTAAAGGTGTTTCATACTTCCTCATATAGTAGTCTTTCGTTAGCCAACAGTGTTCAGTTTAAACAGCTGTCACCAGGTGAAGACTTCTCCTTATAACTGTGTTGAAATGAAGTGAACTCAAGAATAACCGCCCAGGGCGGTTATTCTTGAGATCGAGAGAACTGAGCTCTTCTCATGAAAAAATATAAGATCACTTCCCCAAAGTTCACTTCATTTCAACACAGTTATAAAACAGCTATTCTTGAACGTATGTGAATAGGAACGTGATAGGAACTTGTCCCCACAAATTTTGCAGTGTTGCCGGTGCTGCTTTCAAATTATAACCAATCAAAATAAAAAATTATCAGTTGATTATTTTCTGTGGTTGTTATGTTATTAGTATTTGTCTATGGATTTTACGTCAGATACCGTAAATGGATCTGTCATTTGAAGTACTTGACATTCTCCCTCGGCTTGCTCTTCAGCATCCTGCAGATCACCCGATACAACAAATGCTTCCAAAATTTCATCAATATCCATAGTGTTCAAAGAATATATCTGTCGTAATATTATAAATTAAAACTTTTATTACGATTATTATATACCTATAAATTGAATATGAGTATATAAATTTTACAATTTACTTACTTCAACTTATACTATACTATACTTCTTACTTAATATTTATTAAGGTTCATGTGCACAATATCACATTATCTAAAAGTTGGGTTAGAAGCGCAATTTTCTCAGGAGACTTAAACTGCTCCTATAACATACCATGAGAAGGTACTCCTACTATTCTGGGAAGTGAGTACTCCGTGGTTGTCAAGAATAGCATAGTTTTCAATTGCGGAGAACTCCGCCCCTTTCTCAAGAGAAAACCTACTCCCAGATTTCAAGAATAGCCATCCAGTCGAAATTATTTGACTTCATGAAAATCTTACCTAATAGGTCACATTTTCTTTCCGTGTGAATTTCAAATATTCCTAGTGTAAACTTTCAAGTCAATTAAAGCCAATTACTATTAGAATTTTGTAGTTTCAGTTTCTTATAATACAACTGTCTTTATTAAACAAAATCATTGAAACGGTGTCTTTATTACAAACTATTTTCAACGTTTAATTTACTTTTAAAAGTTTGTGATCCAATATTATTTAACAAACCATATTGCACGTTGTAGATTCGAAAAACAATTTTATTACGACTACTAATGGAATATCGCACGGACTACAAAGTAACAGTACTGGTTCTATCTGCATATTTGGCGTTTTTACGATCGAAACTGCTGAAGCGAATCGAAAGCTAGATCGTTAAGAAGTCCATTGTCAAACTGTAAGAGGTGCGACCCAAACAAATCTTCACAATAAGCGATAACAATTTCAAATAATAAGTTAACGCACCTGATGATTTCGGCTCATTCGAAAAAGTGATTCTTACTTTATCAGAAATTACGGTATGGTTCGATCTTGTATCTGAGGAAAACAGAATGTAGATAAATACATAGAGCTTAAGTGTGAATGAACATAGAATTTGTGATTTTGTGATATTTACGATTACTACAGTTGTATTAAACAAGTTATTACGTATTTAGTTTAAATAAATTCAAGTATAAATTTTCCATTAAAAGGGTCCTATTCGTCCTTATGAATTCTATTAAAAAGAGAATGAAACAATGCACAAACAAATTTTTGAATGAAGTATTAAAATCAACAAAATGAAATGATGCAAATTTTTAAACTCCTAGCACTGATGTAACTCTTGTAAATATTGTTGAACCCATTGTATAGCTTTAATTTCAGTTCTTTTGATCATCCTGTCTTATAATCTTTAAACAGAAAAAAGATTTAGAAATGATAAAATAGTACATTATTAGATGATGAATAATAATTAGCCTATTGTCATGATTTCGGTCTCAGAAAGGACATAACTCTAAGAAGACCTTCACCCTACAAGTCAAGGATTAAAAATTACAATAGGTTTCTTACCAAAATCCAGCTATCATATTGGCAAGGACAACCTGGAACACTTAAAAGAATATTGGCATGGGACAAACTAACTTATTTGTTCTACTTTAGAACATTGGCTGATATCAATCATTGTAAATAGCTTCTATTGGAATGCTATAATTTTGCTGTCTCTACTTTTCATATTCATTACAGAAATAATTTTGGTCGATCCTGTGGATTTCAAAATTCTTTAATTATTATCGGTCAGTGGTCGAGTGGTTTAAGGCGTCAGTACTTGAATCGATGTGGCCAGACCACTGTGGATTAGATCCCCGCGGCCGGTAGACCGTATATCAGCTATATTCGTGGAGAGGATTAGTACCTTCTCTGCTGATAAGGTAGGGTGGAAGAATGTTGTTTGGGTCAATGGGAGAGATTGATACCGGTCGACGTTTGACCACCCCCCTAATTAATGAGGTTTTCCAGGTTTTTCTCATTCCTGCACTGAATGGTGGTTAGGGCCTACCAACGCAAGTCATTCTTGGGCACAAATGCGGCCTGCTAAATAATAATATGCCGCCTTCTCTCCCGCACAAGTCTCCGACTTCTGGGATAATTCTCGTGATTAGAATGAGGAGTAGAGATATTATTATTAGTAAATTATATGTACGCTAAAGTATCCATTACGCTATTACAAAATATGGTATAAGGAGAAACAAAAAGGTCAAATATTTTATATGAAATCTGTTAAAATTTGACTTTTACTTTCTTAAATACCTTTACTGTGCAAATGGAATACTAAATGGAATGAATAACACAAATTACAAATCGTCGTCTACATAGAATTGAAAAAAATAAGTAATTATTGGCAGCAGGTGTGATGAACATCATTACTTTCCCAAATCAAATTCAATCCCGATCTTAATTAAATTCAAAACTTATTTTAGAGATGGGCTGAACTGAATTGAACGGAAATTGTTAATTCGTGAACAAGCTTTTCATTCAACGGGCAATGCAATGGGAAATGAGCGAAAGGGTAATAAAATTTAAAGGATTTTCTCGAGCATCAATTTCCAATCAGAAAGACTGAAATCTGATTTATTTCTCACGTTTGATGATAAAATCAAGGGGGTTATCATTACCGTGCTAAATATTAAGTTATTAATGTCATTATGCTGTTGAGTTTGTTCACACAATCACATTTTTTAAAACAAAAGGAGGATTAATTTGTGAAATGTAATGCGACGTAAAAATTCAAAAATATCTTACAAATTTATTACATTATCCATATAAGAATGAGTTCTCAAAACTTAAAAAATCTTACATCTCACCTATCAACTGCAGAATTTTGAGATTGTCAACAATACATTTTTTGTTAGTTACATCATATTTAAAACATCTCAAAAAATAACTAAGAGTTTCTTCATAAGATTATAAGTATTTATGTAGAAGATACTATATTAATTTTGAAGTGATTAATATATTTTCCTTTCGTTTTTTAAATTGGCTTCAATAATAATTTGAAACAGGCATATGTACGTATTTAGCAATAAAACTTTTTTTCGATCAACAGTTTTTTTTTCAATATTGGTTATTAATATGTAAAATTTTATACTGTTATACTGAAGAAAAAAAAAATCAGAGCTCGAATGGTATTTGGTAAGACAATTTTATGAATAGAATAATGGCTCTCACATGGGTGAGAAAGTGAGAAATTGACAGGATGCGCAATAGTCTTTGACTTATGTCCCTCTTCCTAAATCTATGGCTTTTTCATAGGTAATACAGTTGACTGAAACATTTTAAATCTACAGTAAACTGTAAATCGAAGAAAATAACGCTTAAAAAATGTTTTGCTATATAAACGCAACAAGCACATGTGAACATATATACCTATTCATCTAATATTAAAGTATTTCATAAGTGTGTGATTATATCGGCAAATGTTTAATATTACGTACAATAAAATTTATTTTTCCATTATATCAATAAATAATAAAAACCATTTGTGCTATATCTGCCGATTAAACATAGATTCCATAAAACTGTCAGCGCAAAGTAAATATCTGAAAACAATGAAACTGCTTGTGAATGAAATTACAAAAATTGTTCTCAGTTCAAAGACCTATTAATATTTCCGCTTTTGAATTAAATACAACTTTGCTTTCGTTATGTTTACTGTAATTACATGATGATCCACGCAACAGGTAAATATTACACTTGACAACATTCATGACCTTTGAAATAAGCGTAAATGTATCTTTATAGCAGTTTAATTATTCTAAAAATACTTTGAAATGAATTTTTTTTTTTTTCAGGAACAACAAATTCGACGTTTTGCAATTTCTCTATTAAAGATACCTGAATGAACTTTTCACCTAACTGAACAAAATTGAAATACAAATGGAATGCGAACGTATGCTGAATAGAAAAGTGCAATTGCTTATGTGCAAAATATTACTTGATAATGCTTACGACTTTATAAATTAATAGTTATTAAATAAAAACGGATGCTCACTGATCCTCTATATTAATATCGATTATGATAATTCATGTTACTACTGCTTCTTGAACTGGAATAGGTATACAGGATAAAACACACAGATATTAACAGTGCATTAATGTTTACAAATTTCCTATTTTAACATTATCTCGTTGACACCAGTAAATCAATAAACAACACATCATTAAAACTTTCGTTCACTTGTGCCTAGACGCTGATTTTGCAAGAAGTTTAAGCATACTTGTAAGATCGTAACATTAGAAATTTTCGTCGCAAAGGAAAGTCTGCAATCAATAATGGCAATGTTTCATACAGCAATATAGTACTTCAATGATGCGATGGATAAAATACTTGTAAAACACTTATTTAAAATCATGTGTTTTATAAATTATTTGCTGAAATCGTTTTTTAAAGAGAAAATAATAATGCCAAATAAATCATATACAGAATTCGCTACTTAAAACTACCAGGCCTATATCTCCGTTATTTTTTAAAAAATTCGCGATCATGGTATCATTTTGTAGGTCTGTTCGAGGTCTTCTAAGCCAATCATTTGAAATAAAAAATCAAGTTAGATTTACAAAGTGGGCACCTTTGAAAATTTATTTTCTCAGACGGATAAAAAAATATTATGCCATCGAATAGGTAATGAAAAGAGCTTTAATTTGAAATAAGAGACAATAACCTTTGTTACCTTATTTTTTTAAAATGGTCAAATCATGTTTAGCTTTGAAAGAGCAATGATTTGAAAACGAAATACTTCTATTTTATTCGAAATATTTTGTCACAAATTTTATTTCATGTCATCTATTAGAAAATAAATTAGTAAGAAGAAAAAAATTATAATTTTTCATAATAGATAAATTACACAAACATTATTTAAATTTTTATAAAGGTATTTATAGTTAAAATAATTACACACAAAGGAATACGTCTACTTACTTAAATAAATTGTAATGTAATAATGTTAGTCAAAGAAACACATAATATTGAAAAATATAGTGGAAAAACGTAAACAAAAACAAAATATTGACTTTACCGCTGGCATATTGTTTACCGACTAAGCTATTTTTTTTAAAAGATGCTATAAGCGACTTCCACAATAAACAAAAACACGTTTGGTCTGATGAAAACCCTAATTCCATAATGGAATTTCGATTTTAACAACAGATTTCTTTGAATGTATGGATGGATATTACTGGAAATTTTCTTGTTGGGTCTTACTTTTTACCAAGTATTTTTGCCGGCGTCTCCTACAGACATTTTCTTGAAAACGTTTTACCTGAACTTGACGATGTTCCCTATGCGCTAAGAGAAAGACTCGGGTTTATCCACAACGGGGTTCCTCCATATTTTAGGGTGACTGCTCGTGGATTTTTAAATAAAAGATTCGGTAATAATGTGACTGGATAACGCAGGTCAACCTTGGCCACCCAGATCACCCGATATGATTGATTTTTTTGTTTGGGAACATCTCAAGACGTGCATGTCTGCAATTTTACTTGTTCGACGGCCCAAATTAGCCCCTTTACGTCTTGTTCACTGTACAAAAAATATCCATATAGTAAAATAATAGCCGTTATTGGCGGGAGCTCGTGACACGTGTTGCGTACTTTTGAGGTTATGTAGATCACTTAATTAACTAATAATGAGAACTACACTTAAAATTAATAATTTCATTAATTATTGATAAAATAGGAAATAAATAATTATGGCCCAGCAAATTAATAATAAATTTATTTGAGAATTACACTTAGAAGGTAAAATGATAATTGTAAGCGTCACTACTTCGCTCGATTCATACACAATAATAATAGTCGAAAACTGTGTAGGGAGTGAGAGAAGGCTTATTGTGCTGTTTACTGGGCGAGAAGTGACACCGGTAGATGCCTGGCGGGGATAACTGATCTAGTGATAATCGATCAGTTATCGACCAGGGTTAAAAATGATTAAATTACTAAAATGGTTATTAAAAAATAGGGGTTTGTATGTATTTTTTAATCCCACATCATAAAAAAATAAAAATAAAAAATTTTGTCCAAAAAATAAAAAAAAATTGTTTGGGGTGGACCACCCCTATCACTTAGGGCTTTGAAAAATAGATTACGACTGATTCTCAGACCTACCGAATATACATATAAAATTTCATAAAAATCGGTCAAGCCGTTTCCGAGGAGTATGGCGTCTAAAACTGTGACAAGAGAATTTTATATATTAGATATAGAGTGATATATGTTTTTTTTTTTGGCAAATAATGATCGATGATAACCACACCTCGAGCTGATAATGACTGAATTAAAACCCCTCATTTATATAACAAAAAAACCCTTTTTTTTAGTTTTATTGGGTTTTTGCCACACTTCTGAAAAAATAAAGATTAATTAAATAAGCCCTTGCGCCAAACGGATCAGTCTAGGGTTATTTTTTAAACTATGTTTTACGTAAAAATCCAATAAAACTAAAGAAAAACTAAAATTATGCCACAAATAAATAGCTTCAGACAATAAAAAACCCTTATTTTGGCCACAGAATACGCCTGGGATTTCTAACCTCTATTTAAGAACCACCCCGTATAGTATGGCCCAAATTAACAAAAAAATGTGCATTTTTATTCTTTTCAATTTTCTGAAAAGTTATATATTTCGCGTACTTCCTGGTTCTGTATACATTACCGTTTCCGAGTGTCGTAAAAGTGAACATACCTGTGTTCAACACTTTTTAGAAATATATACGTATATACATTTAAAGTGACCACCGTGTAGCGACCCACATATTTTTGATGGACGGTCCTAATTAAAACCAAAAGCCATATGTCCACTTTAAAAACAGTTTGTTTTAATTTTAATGCGTAAGCGTACAAAAGTAGACAATTTTAAGTGCACATTATGCAACTTCCCACTCCCGTGGATTTCGTGTAAAAATGAAAACTATATCAACAATAGTTCATTAAACCCGATGTAAGCAAAATAACTGCCGTACCCTTTGCCATCTGTAATAATTAGACCAAATTGTTCCATTCACTTCAGAACGTAAAGCTAGTATCCTCATTATCGCTTGATCTAGAAGACACAAGTTTCCTCATTGCATAAAACTGTAGAGATATGCTTGAAAGGATGCAATATATGTATAATGTTAACGTCAGGATGGTTCAATATTTATTTTTGAGGCATCTTATCCAGCAAAGAAAATTTCGCAACTGATAGTCACGTAGTTCTGTATTTATTATTATTATTATATGTATGTTATGATTATTGCATGCAGTTGTACCTATCGCTTTCAGGCTACAAATTACACATTTTAAACGTTAGTAAAACCGTCACTGTCGTTGCCGATTTGAGAACTGCGTACTGTTTCCAAATAGAACCGATTATTTTATAGTTTTATAGTATCTTACTGTCTAAAATTAGAAAAACTGCAAATAAGTCATGGTTTTAGCACGTAATAAAGAGTGCTATCAAATCAGACCATTTCAATATTTTATTAGTTGAGTCTATACACATATTTTCTGTGGATGTAGGTAGGGTTGTTATTTGTTACAATTCACAAATAGTCTAAAAAGACTAATCATTTAGATTCAATTTATTAAATACCTGTCAATATTAAGGAATTATCTATGGAGTTGTTGGAAGAGCGTTTCTATCCCTTTATAGATGTACCTTATGGAAACAAAACCAGACGGCCCGTTAACATATAGTATATACAGAATTTCTACTCACACTATTTGAATGAGTTTTGAGTTTCATCACCGATCGGACAAGAAATAATATATCGTCAACACTTTAGTACATTCAGGATGGATCATTTCTGAATTAGAACTAAAATCAGTTCTCAAATACAACAGAAATATTGAACAAGAGGTTAGACAGAAGGAAATCTGACAACAACCTATTTACTTTTTGTATAAGGAAGTACTAATAAGAGCTTTCAAAGTCTTAGTAAATACACCATATATGTATATAAGTATAAACTGTGTATAGGTATAACCGAAGATCACTTTTTATATGAAAATGAGCAACACTCCATCATATAAAGTGGTCCTTCGAGCTGGATTTGAAGCAGCGACCTGAGATTGAAGGAATACCAATAACAGCATCTACATAATAGACACCAATCCATTCTACCGAAAGAGTGAGAAGATTCTAGACAAGATTTTACAAAGAAGCAATAGAAATCTACAAAAAATGTCTGATCTGCCTGACATTCTTCCACCATCATTTCGGAAAACTCTGTTCATCTGTCGAAAACGTCGTTGGACAATTCTTGTACTAAGTGAACTTTGTAAGGATGGTACTTGCTTTTGTGAAGAAATCTACCCAATGTTCTTTTACTCACACCTAAATCACCTGCTAAGACTCTCATAGTGGAATGCGGGTTTTCATGAAGAGTGGAAAGGGTTTGTAACTGCACATCTTTATTTAGTATACTTGGCCGACCAGATGTGGGAAGATCTTTAACGTGACCATGGTTTCGAAACTTTGCTTCAGATCGGCTTACAGTGGATCGATTTATTGGAGGACGATCCGAATGTGTTTCATAAAACATCATAAACTTAAACAAGTTAATTAATTAAAAAATACTTATACTGAATACTTTAAGAAAGAACTAGTTAAAATGGATTCACTCGTACAATTTCGGCAAACTGTTCAAATTCGACTGACTGTAAAAATGCACAAACACGTTCTATCAGACAAATAAAATTAAAAAAGCATCAAAGAAATTACGACAAAAACTTTGGTATTTGTAAATAATTTGGGTATTGTTGCCCACCCTGTAAAAATTAGAAGCAACATGTTATATATGAAAATATAAATAATTTCTACCAAAACGAGCATAGAGCTACCTGAAAATTGAAATCTCATAGGTAACAAAGGGTGAAGGACCAGAACATCAGTATCTTCAAATCTTGCATTGAAATCTCTTGGATTATCATATATAGAAACCGATTAAAGGACTTAACCATCAGATTTAGAGGTCCTTCTATCTTTCATAGATTACTTTTGCAATTTTAGATAGCTTTATATGTGTTTTTATTTGCAGGTTTAAAATTATACAGAAAAACTTTAAGCAATCAATTATTTGTTACCTTTTGTTCCGGCACGATTGAACTAACAGAATGCTCTTTTAAAATAATATGGTAACAAAAACAAACATATTAAATCATTGTCGTTATCAATAAGCTACTATGTCGATAAGGAAGTTTTCGTAAAGAAGGAGAAGATATATTACTTCATCTTTATTGTATTTAAGCTGATTTGAGAAGACCTATTAAAAAAATGTTTAAAGATAATTAGTTGTATCAAGTAAATAATTTGATCTTGTACTGAATTCACAAAAACAAAGAAGGAGAAAAAAAATTGGAAACACCTTACGTCTCAGTAAAACTGGTCAAAATTGAAAAATAACATTAATTTTGCATAAGTAAAAACTGCACCTTCTAAAAGCAAATCCAAGTTATTCTTATTCTGCATAAAAATATATGTTTCAATGATTCTGTTAAATTCAAAATGAAACACGTAAAACGTAACAATTTAAAAATATATATGTACAGAGACGTAGTTATAAATTTTAATATAATTATTACATGCCTATTCTATCGAATACTATCAAAAGTAGTATCTTTTCACTGTCAAATTTTGTATCTACTTAATTTTCCCCTCTTCCTTTAGCAGTAAGTGTAATAACCATGATTAATTTCTCGTAGTTTTATACAGCCTTTCTTGAAAAATCGGAATTATAAAAAATATTATTATCGAGCCACACTGTAAAATATTCACAACATACATTTTCAGTTATTTATTTCTATAAGGCTTATATGAGCTGGAAAATCCTCAGCAAGCAACTGGATTTTAAAAGAAAATATAAAACCAAAACCTTTATTCTCAGTCATTAAAGAAGAAGAAATTAATCTCAAGAGACTCATTATTATGGTGAGATTGACATCTAGCTTTGCATTACATGAATGGAAAGAAAAAATAAATTTATGTCTTTACTGAAAACAGAATGATATATATCTAATATTATGCCAAAGTACTTTTAAACTTTCTTTATACAGTGCTTTCGAAAAGTAACGAATAAATAAATTATTTTTGAAATTGAGAAGTTTTCGAAAATATCCCCTGGCACGTCGATTTTGTTTTTAAAAAGGCACTTTTTGACATACGGCCCACATTTGTGACGTCATCGTTGTTCGAGATATTACGTCATCGACAATTTTTTTAAATAGCAATCCCCAATTTTGACCATGTCATTTGAAAGAGCGTGTCATTTTACATACATACATTATGAAACATTATGGTGTTACATAACAAAAATTTCAAGAAAATAATGTTTGAAGATTTTAAAATTTAATTTTCACAATACTGAAAATGATTATGTAAAAAATCGACTAAATTAAATGTTCAAATTGTGCACCGTTGGCTGCCTGACAGTAGCCAGGACGATTAGTAAATTCTTTTTGGACATCAATAACTTCAGGAGGAACTTAAATCTTTTAAATTAACCGGTCTAGTAACGTATACTTTGCTTTTTAAGTATCTCCACAAGAAATTATCTATAGATGTCAAATCAGGTGATCTGGCTGGCCACTCAATCGGCCCCCTTCTCCCCATCCAACGATTCTGGAACAGCTCATCTAAATAAGCACGGACAGCTGTTGCATAATGGGAAGGTGCACAGTTTTTCAAGTGTAATTTTGAAAAACAGTTTCTAGATTCTTGGAAACATAATGCCACTTTACAAGTAACTCAACTCCAAATTGTTCTCCTTGGCTCATTTTTTTGTACTAAAAGTAACATCGTCATATTATGAATGCATTTACGATTGTAAAATCTAAAAAATAAAAAAAATCGATGTCTACTTTTTCTGTAAAGCTCATATGGACTTAAAGTTTCTCCTTCAACTTCTGCATCGGCAACATTCTCTGCTGTTCTGATACCAACAGATTCTTCCACATTTTCTTTGTCTGAATCTGTACAATCTCCTAGGTTAGATTCGATATCTGAAGGTATTTCCTCAATAAGAGCATCAAAGGCACCAACTGACAAATTCTCAAATTGATTAAAAGACCATTGATTTTGCTGGAGGATTTTTTTAACTTTTATTGTGTCATCTGTAAATAATACAATGTGTTTACTATATAAATTTATGAACAGAAACAATAATTGAATATTATTTTTTGTCCGCAGCGACCTAGTGGTCCCTGGAAGGACCACTAAGTAAAAAGCATTTTTTTATGAACATTTTTACAAGAGACAATTTGTAAACTTCACGAGTGAATATATGCCATATATCTTTAATTATTTACTACTCACCTGCCATTATTTATCAATTTATCCAAATATACATAACAAATGTTCACAATCTCCTAAGTTTGCTTTACAGCAAATGTGTGATATCAGATAGATGGCACTACTATATTACTATTACATGTATTCCTGGTTGTTTAGATTTTCACCAGGTTTAGGTACGTACTCCAATCTAGTAGGTGGACCTTGAAAGATACCACTAGGGCGCAAAGGGTTAAGGAGGTAATACTATGAACCAAAATAAGCAGAAAAGTGTGAATAAACATGGGTCCGCAAAGTAACGGTTGCGGAGATATGGAATGTTTTATGATTTTTAGCCCCTTTTCTTATTTTGCAAAAACGTTGTATATTTTCTTATAATAGTTGGTTGATGTTTAGTGAAATAAACAGTATGTATTTGACAGTTGTTCTCAGTGGACAAGTTTTCTTTCGCTATGGCTGGTTACTCTAACGCAGAATTAACAGACATGCATTTCATGTATGGTCATGCTAATGGGAACGCCACCGAAGCGCGACGTCTTTATGTTGACGCTTATCCAAATCGCCAGATTCCTTTACAACGCATGTTTGGAAGAATTCACCAAAGATTGCGTGATACCGGTTTCTTGAGCAAACAGTGCCATTTATCCGGAAGACCAAGGTCGGTATCCACTCCTAGAGCAGAAGAAGAAATTCTAGCACTGGTAGAGCAGAATCCAGGCACGAGTGTGCGGAGAATATCAGACGAGGTAGGAATTAGTGATCCTCTTGTTTGGAGAATCCTTCACAAGCAACTGCTTTATCCATACCATGTGCAACGAATACAGGTCTTAAATCCAATAAATGATCATCAAGCACGTTTGTTTTTTTTTGCCGCTGGTTTCTATATCATGATGCTGAAGACCCTCGTTTTCTTGCAAACATTCTTTTTATTGATGAGACTGGGTTCACAAGAAATGGAGTGTTTAATTTTCACAATACGCATATTTGTGCTGACGAAAATCCTCATGCTCTAATAGAATTTAGACATCAGGCACGTTTTTCATTAAACATTTAGATGGGTATTGTAGGTGACAGGTTTCTAGGTCCTGTTGTTTTACCAAACCGATTAACAAGCGCTGCTTACCTCAATTTTTTGCAGAACACACTGTATGAGTTTTTGGTAGACACTCCTTTGAATCAGAGGCAACAAATGTGGTTCCAGCATGATGGTCCTCCAGCTCATTTTTCCATGGCCGTTAGAGAGCGTTTACACCAAACTTTTCCACATAGATGGGTAGGAAGGGCCGGACCTGTTTTATGGCCTCCAAGATCGCCTGATCTGAACCCTCTAGATCTCTTTGTTTGGGGTAAATAGCCTGGAAAAGCTGCAGCTACGGATTATTCAAAAGTGTCAAGAAATCCAAACCAAGGAGGGTGTTTTCGAAAAGTTCGAATATCGTTGAGACGAAGATGTCATGCCTGCTTGGAAATGGACGGAGGGCACTTTGAATATCTTCTGTAACTTTGTTTTTTGTTTGTTAAAAGCTTCCTTTGTCGATTTATTCCTAATAAAATAAAATGCTTGAAAAACGAATAGTAGTCCATATCCCCGCAACCGTTACTTTGCGGACCCATGTTTATTAAGACTTTTCTGCTTATTTTGGTTCATATACCTCCTGAAATATTTTACACTCTTTTTTTAACACCCTGCAGTTTGATTTTACGCTAATAAGAACTGCTACCTTCTGGATGGATTTACTTTGCACATAGTTACCTTTCTAAAAGTGCAATTCTTTGTCCATAAAACGTCAGCCATAAGTATATAAGCGGTATATATTGTGGTTATGTCCGAAATGTCACTTATCAAACGTAATACGAGTAGTTGTCATTTTCATAGCTACCTATGATATTTGCTATACATATAGTTACTAAATAGTTAACTACAATATTCGACGTTTAATAACTCAAAAACGGTATACGCTAGGGATAACATATGGTATATTTTTGAAATCATAAAAAAATGAACATTCCAAAAATTTAATAATATACAGGGTATCCCATGTATAAAAAAATATTTTTGTTTAGATATATGCTCTTAAATCTGCTACTGTGCTTTTGATAACATTTTAACAAAATTCGGACATAATCAGACAATTTTTATTTAAAACTTTTTTTCTATAGACAATAATAACGACGATAAGGAGTGGGTAATTTATAATGCATAACCCGTATATTTTTATTACTTCTAATTTTAAGATTTCAGCAGTTCGGTAATGGCATATGTTCATGCAAGAAAATATACTGACGGAGACATGCTAGACCCGTTCCAACATAGCGTGCGTTGGAACGCCAACCCTTCTGGACAGCGCTCTAGCAATAGCGAGTCCATAGACGATCTTCCCGTTACCCGGTGACCCCAAGACCAGACCAGCAGGAGGCACTATAAATCCACAGAAAACACTCGAATGCCCTCAGTCTCCTTCTGAATCTGCGGTTTACATCTGGTGTCTTTTGCAAAGTGACTCCTTTTGTTTTTAGTGAGAGTGTGCGAATGAATTTTAGCTTCACATTACACGCTGGACTTACGTAACGACGTCGCTCTAGAACTGTTAACGAGATAGAAAGGTGAGTAATTTGATGGCCTAACAATGATACGTGCAATGGGTTGTGAGATGATGGGCAGCGCGGCGAATCGACCGAAGATTCTATTTTTATAAAAAAAAAATTGCACGCTCTATTTCGCTTAAACGTACCCACCCCGCTGATAAATGCAATATTAGAATATAGAAATCGTTCAGTATTTTTTTATACATGATGAGTCGTTAATAATGGTACATAGCTTAAGGGCAGTTTGTTGATGTCAAAATAAAGCGACAGAGCCCAACATGTCTTATTCAATTGTTGTTCCTTTTTATTTTACAGGGTGTTAAATAAAAAAATGTTTTCGATTTTTTGCTATATTTTAAGAACGTATGGATCACTTGTTTGCAAAACTTACAATAGTCAGTTAGTTAATCATTCAAAATATCAGCAGTGTGTTATTATTAGATTTACTTTTCGACATACTAGTTGCCAATATATTTGGTGTCAGAGAAGGAAAATAGATAACTTCATTTGATGTCAATTTAAAAATATTTTTAGAATTCATTTAATTAGTATTACCATAAAATAAAAAGATTCTCTACTCTATGCAAAATGAAATATTTACAAAACTGCGTTTCATCATAATAATGTAATGTTTGCTTTGTTTTTCAAAAAATGCAATAGCATAATATTTGATGATGATTCGGTACTAATAAAATAAGCTAAACGTGTAATTTGACAGTTCAAATGAACTTGAATAAGACCCTTTTAGTTTACAGCTACAATGTTTCTTGTGTTAGAAATGAAAACCAAGATGTATTTCAAAATTTTAAGAAGAAAATAGAATAAAAACATCTGCTGTAAAGCTGAAAGTCTTGCTGCTATAAAAGATACACCCACAACAATGTTAGCTAAGAAACTGTTACGTGACAGTTACTGATTTTATAAAAGTGGTCTGCTAACTCAATATAGAAACATGCAGTCTGTCTCTTATTAACATCTGAACGAAATTCAATTGTCAATAAATAATTACTGTGCAAAATCAATTATTACTGGCATTTCGCAGTTTTATATAAACCTGTAGTTGGAATAATCATCTGGCCTCATCTTAAAAATGCTGTACGAACAACATAAAAGTGTTATACATAGTATAATATTTTTATCTGATATCAAAAATTAACAATAATTCATACATCATCATGCAAGTTCTGCAACAATAATTGTAACCAACTTTTATTTCATAGAATCCACTGATTTTTTCAAGTGCTTCATCCTATACCTTCTATTCCAAGTTTATGAAATTGAAATTTGCACATCATCTTTTTCATAGAATTAAACTGCAACATTTTTTAGATTGTCTTACCAATAGAACAATTGGTTGTACTAAAAATAGATAGGTAATTCGTAATTTACCTTTAATAATAATAAGTATTGACAGGATTTTTTATTTCAAATCTTCTACTTTCTATGATATAAACACTTGCAGTAATTAATGTCATGTGAATCATAACAGAGAATAAATACATTGTTATGTTATTCAAAAGTATTACAAAAGTAATATTTCACAATGCCTAAACCCAAAAAATAAATATTTTTTGAAAATATTAATAAATTTGCCTAATCTACAAAAATCGTTTGATATTATGCGCACATTTGTTAACTAAACAAACATTATAAAATATAGGAATCTATAACAAGTAGAACAAAAGTAATATCAAATAGAAAATTCCCCAAGAAAAGTCCATTTTTACTATTTAAATTAGCCTCAAATAAAATTATAACTTTTAAGAAACGTCTGTAAAACACAGCTATTGCTAACCCCACATTTTAACACTTATTTTCACATACTTATAAATAAAAATGTATAATCTTATATGAAGAAGAAGAATAGAACTATGTAAGTTTATGTTATAACAATATTTACATCTACAGTCAAAAAAGAAACGTATTTTGAAAGATTTCTGTACCTAAAAATTTGTTGATTAGGACGCTTTCTGCCGTTTCGTTTTCTTGAATACCGCAGGTAGCATGAGCATAACATTCCTGTTATTTGCTAAGCTGTATATTATTCAGTTCTTAAATGTCTAAAATTATTTGTATTTGTAGAAAACACAATTTCAGGAAAACGGCACCCTTAACTGAAGTACTTATTCTAATATGTCTGTATCAGAATCGGCTATAAACAAAATTCAATGAAGTAATACATCACATAAAAATGAAACTAGTTCTTTACATTTTCAATTGCAAAAATTACCGTAGCCAGTTTGAGGTGGATCGTCATAGATGGCGAGGATAAATTTAATTAGTTTTAGATGGGTTGTCAAGGTTTTGTTGGGAGATTGTCAATTTTGAGAGATTTGTATTTTTGAAGAAACAGTTATAAACTTTGAGATGTTTAATAAAGAATTCATAGTGATAACACGAGTCTACTGCTAAATAAACCCCTCTGGAGATAGAATAAGAGAGCCCAGTTCAAGCTCAAAATAAATTTCTTTGCAAAAAATTCAGTAGTTTAAAATTTTACAGGCGTCGCTATATATTTACCAAATCAATAATGATTACCCACATTTTATACTTCATTTGCTTTATAAATTTACTATTTTCATTCGCGGACAATATACAGAGTTGTCCCGAGGTAATGAGACAAAATTCATGAGATTTCGAAGTTAAAAAGATTGTATTGTACTGTATAACTTAGTTTAGTTCAAAAGTTACAATATTATTTTATTTTTTTTTTTTCATTTATTTCTTAATAAATGCTAATATCCATTTAAAATGTTAGGGTATGGTTTTTTTTTGTTTATACTTTAAAGTATCTAATTTTTGGTATCAAATTCTTCTTTTCCAATGTTTTACACAAAAATTATATATTTTATCAAATATTGGACTTTAAAACTTTCAATACTGATAGTTGAAGAAATATTTAAAACATATTGTTTTACTAATGTTTACTATTCTACTGTTCATTACAAATTTGAATTCAAAATAAACCCTTGTTTTTGACATTTCAAAATTATTTTAAATATTTCGACTATCAGCATTGAGCCAAATATTTCGAAAACGGTGCGCGACGATATTCATAACACGACATTTTCGTGTAAAAAAAAAGTTGAGGTAAATAAGAATTTGATAAAAAAAAGAGATGATAATAATAATAATATATCTACCCCTCATTCTAATGACGAGGATTAGCCCAGAAGTCTTGTGCGGGAAAGGGGGCGGCATATTATTATTTAGCAAGCCGCATTTTCGCCAGGAACGACTTACGTTGGTAGGCCCTAACCACCATTCAGTGCAGAAATGAGGAAAATCTGAAAAACCTCATTAATTAGGGGTGTGGTCAAACGTCGACCGGTATCAATTTTTCACAGCCAACATTCTTCCAGCCTACCATACCCACAGAGAGGGTGCCAATCCTCTCCACGATTATAGCTGATATATGGTCTACCGGCCTTGGATCTCGAACCCACAGCGGTCTGATCACATCGATTCAAATCCTGACGCCTTAAACCGTATAAAAAAATGTTTAGCACATAAGCAACAACTGCCCCCCTCTATAACCAGTCTGTGAACGGATTTGAATTCTTCGGCTTAAGGAAGCCCAAACTTCAAAATTTTGAATGGATATTATCATGTATTAAGAAATAAATACAAAAACATCAAAGTAAGTAATATTTTACATTTAACACCCTGTATATCTTTAACTATTAACTTTAGAACTAAACTAAGTTTGACTAAATCGCAATGTTTTTATTTTAGAAATCTACCAGTGCATTTTAACCCATTACTGTATGACCACCCTGTATAGCATTTCATGTTATTTAAAATCCCACTTCGTTCTTCATTCCGTTTTATCCCATCAATATATGTACTTGTTCTAGATTATTTACAATTTTACTTTGTGAAATTTGTTTTAATACCAAATTTCCAAAGTACCTAATTATATAAATTTATATTAAAATGTATATACCTTTTTAAAGTTAACAATTATGTTCACCCAGTTTCATCTTCAAACCCAGAAGAATTCTCTGCTGTTCTTGTAAATAAACAGTTTATTTTCGGTCCAAATTGTGTAACGGATGTTTTGGACAAAAAAGTATTGGGATAAGATTAGGTCATTGTGATGTACAACGAGTATCAGAAATATCAGTAAGAAGCGATTAAAGAAGATAAACGCGACTAATTAAAATATTTCTTCTTCCCATTCGTCATGGTTCTTTTCTTACCAAATCTAATCGAGCTGTAATAGTATACTCTTTATAAGTACACACAACGGCAAAAGTCTTGGACTCCCCCTCCCTCTTGTTAAAGAAATCTTTTCGTCAGAAAAACCAAATACATTTATATAAGTATATTGTTTTCTGAATATTTTTTTTTGTAAAAAGAATATGTTCGATAAACTGAGTACTTAGAAAATTAAAAACCAGCAAATGTGTGACATTGTTGATAAAATTTATTAAGTCAAAAAGGAAGTAACAAAGCAAGTTCTCTACTTGACTAATAATCGGTATGACCTCCATCACGTTCCAATATATTGACACGTCTATGCATTGAGATAATCAAGCGGTTAACGATCTTTTGCGGAATATTGTTCCATTCCTCTTCTACCGCTACGACTAACTCTGCAGTCTGAGGTGGAGGAACGTGATTATTAATGGCTCTAACAGTAAAATCCCACATGTTTTCAATAGGATTCATATCAGGAGAGTTGGCTGGCCACTCTAATCTATTGATATGTATTGTCCTGCTTCTAGTGTCTCTTGAACTTTTCTTGCTCGATGTGGTCGAGCGTTGTCGTATATAAACACAAAATTTTCACGTAATTCATTACGTAGGTGGTAGATAATGGGTAATAACTTGTTCGATGTAAATTTGACTGGTCATATTCTGTGGTATGCGAATTAATGGGGTGCGGCGGTTGAACATTATTCCACCCCAAACATTACGGTACCCCTTTCATACGGAGCAACTTCATGGGGAAAATGAAGTCGCTGTTGACGGTTCTCTACAGATTCTGTGTCGATTGTCATCAGTAATCAGCCCAATTCTGGTTTCGTCTGTAAATAAGACCCACCGCCACTGGCGTAAAAGCCAACCCTTATGCCTTGGAAGTAGAGTGGGGTCCCGTAATGGTCTTCTAGCACGTAAATTTGCGTTGTGAAGTCGTCTTCCAATAGTGGGTGTCGATATAACACGGCGAAACGTACATTGAAAGTGAGCCCTGACAGCTGAAGCTGAAGATGTGCAGTGTCTACGGACATATTGCACCAAATACCGATCCTTCCTTTCATTAGATACTCGAGGACGTTCACTACGTAGTTCACTGTATCAAATTCTTCATATCTGTGTACTATTCGTATAACAGATGATCTAGGAATGCCCAACATGTTCGATATCTGGTAATTAGAATATCCTGCATCTTGTAAAGCAGTAATTCCTGCTCGGGTAAATGCAGAAATTTCACGTCCTGGCATTATAACGTACAAAAATTGAAAGGAACACTTGGCTGAATACGCTGCCAAACTGATCAGATTTGTAAAAACATTGGTAATAAAGTTAAGTTTCCTGGTCTGCAATTTTGTATTGTCCTTTTTTCTCTAAGTATATATGCCTTTTTACCACATTAAGAAAAACCACTAAGTTTAATGGAATCATTTTATATACGGGGGCACCAAGACTTTTAATAGTTTAATTACTTGCTCATGAAACTTGAACGGTTGTTTTTTAATAAATAAAAATATAATTTTCAATTTACTCACAGACGATAAATTTTATTTATCATGGGAAATTATAATATTTCGATTTCGTTAACTTATTAAAAACATAATCTATACCAATCTCTTACCTCTTAAAACGAACTGATTAGAGTGATCTATTATTATTGATTTAGAATTTCCATTTTAACTAAATTTAGGTTGACACTGTAATGTACTTCTAAACTGAAAAATTTTATAACTTTCTTATGTTGTTAAGACATTGAATTAGCTATAATGTTGCCAAGTGTAATTAAACTTAATAGATCCTTCATAAGCAACGTTTGCAATATGATGGTATGTAATTTCAATTAAAGTTCATCTTAAATAAGTTACAAGATTTGAGAAACTGCAACCTGAATACCAATCAAAATAAAATTTTAATAGAATCCGCAAAACTTATTAAATATTGTTTTATTCATATTTGTACTAGGGTCAAACGGAGTCAATCAAATTATTTAAGTAAAAATGAAACAGGGTTAACGATTTTACGTATTCGAAATATCTCGAATATTCGAAAGCATTAGTGTGTAGTTTCATGTTTCTGCAACATGATTACAAATTTGGAGCTTGTACAGTAAAATAAGATTATCTAGTTTATTCATTATTATTTTTATCATTATTTTAAAAGTCCATTAGTAGTATATTTCCTACTAAGTTTAAGCAAACTATACTGCTTCCAATTCATAAAAAAGATTACAAAAGTTTCTTCAATAAGTACCATCCAATTGCTGTTTCTGTTGCTACTGTTATAAATATATTATTATTAAAGCACTATATTTCTCTTAGTCAACATGGGGTTTGTAAAAAGAGGTCCATGGAAATTAATCTTAAAATATTTGTTAACGAAGTCAGTCAGATCTTAGATGGGGGGTGGGCAAGTGAACACAGTTTACATAGACTTTACCAAAGCTTTTGACAGAGCTAATCATGGCATTCTCCTGGCTAAATTAATTCATTGTGGACTTAGTGATCATCTAATAGTCCTTCTGTCATCTTGTCTTGCTAGTAGGTATCAGTTCGTATCATATAAGGATCTGAAGTCCAATATATTCTTGGTTAAGTCTGGAGTGCCGCAGGGGTCTAATCTTGGGCATCTTCTTTTTCTTTCCTCTTCCCAAATGTATCCATTTCGAGAGTTTACCTTTGCAGATAACTAAAACTTTTCGAAAAATCAAAGCTAATAAAGATTTTGAAGCTATGCAGCAGGATTTGGATGCTTTGTATGATTGCTCTATCAAAAATGAATTATATCTTAATTTAGATAAATGTAAAACAATCAAGTTCTAAAGATCCTATCATTTTCTCCTAGGCTGAAGTATATAAACTGCTAGGTTTTATTAAGCGTGCAACCTATGATTTAAAAAACAATGATTGCATAAAGTACTTATACACACATAATACTACATTAACTTTTACCCGTATCAGTAACTAACTCTTTCAAAATAAGCAAATAATCATATTTTCTCGTACGCGTTTTCCATCGAGAGGTTAAAAATGAAACATAGATTTCCAATTTTTTTTAGTAAATCACTTACAATATTTAAGGTACCAATGAACAGTAAATGTAACGATGTATCTATTTTCTGGGATAAGTCTTACTTATTACACTTTTTCGATAATGAAACTTCAAAAGTTTCAGAAACTGTTTCATTTTTCCCCAACCGACCTTATGTATTTTATTATTGTCTATAAAACAGTGAGACTGTTGCACAACATTGTATGTTACTGAAGTGACATTTTCAGTGAATATTGAAAAATATCCGCAGTGCGTAATATTAAGCAATTTTCTGCATGCAAGTATATTACAATCTTAGTACCTTTTATGGTATAGTACAGTAAGATGAAGTGGTAATTCTAAGAATTTGGTATTTGCGATGTTACATAGGTAGGTACCTTTTTTTAATCGACGCGAAGGTGTATAATTTAGTATTATATAAGCTTAGATTGATTAATAAGTAAGTTAGGATTATAATTTGTTTATTACGTTTGAAACAAATAATTATAAAAGTAAATGAAAATAGATATGTACTTAAATAATCTGTCACCTAACTTTTTGTATACAGGGTATTTTTAAATGAAGTAGCAAAAATGGTACCAGTAAATTTAGACCTAGAACCTAGAAAATAAGAGTATTGAAGTAAAAATACCTTATATGAGAGTTGCACTCCTGAGGCGTTATACTCTCTTAAAGGAGGGGATTGAAATTAACATCTTAATTTTCTTCTATAACATGGATAATGCTAGAAACACGAAACTTGGTATCAGCATCCTTCTAATAAGGAGACATCTTATCAATATTTCTTCGATCATTGGCATATTTTATAAAGGAGTGAAACAGTCAACCCCATTGTAATATTTTATTAGATAGAAATTTTTTATATGAAGCAAATTATTTATTTAAAAATATTTATTGGGATGGCTGATTTATTGCGCAACTTTTTTACCTCTTGTAATGTTTCGATAAAACCGATAGTTTTATAGTAAAAAAATAGATGCATCATTGTTCATAAAGAGGTAATTGCGAAAATTTGTAAAAATGGTAGACGGATGTCATAACAAATAAATTAATATTTATCATATTAATAAATTAATAATAATAAATAATTTACATTTTGCTGCAAGCATAACCTAATACGTATGTTGAAGTTAAAACGCATTCGCACAAACAGTTATTGGTTATTGCGAAGATCATCCGCTGCCTGAAAAATTCTGAAGCGTAATTCTTCTAAGGAGGCAACAGTGGTATAAAGAATACTTTTTATGTGTCCTGACAAAAAGAAATCCATAGGCGTTAGGTCAGGTAAACGTGCCAACAAACAGGGGCATCACGATCACGATCAATCCAACGATTGGGGTAATTTAAATTTAACCATTCGCTATCGGCAAGTGTACTATGTGCAGTGGCCCCATCGGGCTTACACCACATCACCTGACGTGTAGCGAGGGTACATCCTCAAGTAATGTTGGAAAATCTAAGATACTCGGCCGCTCCAAGCCTGTGTGGAAGAATAAAAGGATCTACTAAAGTGTTTCCTACAATTTCCATCCAAACGTTTAAACTGAAATTATGTTGACATCTTGAAACAAATATTTCATGAGTATTTTCTTCCGGCCATGAAAGTACATGAAGATTTACTGCACCTACTCTTGGAAAATTTGCTTCATCGGTGAAAAGTGCATTCATTAGCAAATTTAAGTAATGTACTATTCACAAAAATCGACGCGATTAGGTAAATCAGGGTCATTCAATTCTTGCACGGGTTGATGATGAAAAGGGTATAAACAATTTTCATGAGCTACATATTCCACACAAGAGAGAAACTTGTAATTGCCTGGTCACCTGTCCTGTGCTTGTACCACAGTCTTGTTCTAGATGTTTCAGTATAACTTCCTCAGTTTCAACAGTTCGGTCATTACGCCTTCTTCCGTCACCCTCACGATTGGACTGAATCTTACCAGTTTCGCGAAACCTTCTTTCCACCGAGGCCAATGTTTGTCTATGAGGAATCGGTCGTTTTGGATATCTTTGGTGGTATAATCTTACTGCAGCGTTACTATTTTTTCTGGATTCGAAAAACACTTAGAGCATGTCGACATATTCGTCATTGGTATAAATATTATTTGCCATAATTATTCTGATAATAAATTAATCAATTGATACTAATTATGAGTTGACAGAACTTATCAATTTCTTCTTAAATAACAATTTATTTGTTATGGATGCGCTTTTATTTTTTTACTAGATAACTATCGGTTTTATCGAAAAATTACAAAAATTAAAAAAGTTGCGCATAAATCAGTCTTCCCAATAAATATTTTTAAATAAATAATTTGCTTCATATAAAATTTTTTTAATAAAATATTGCAATGGAGTTAACTGTTTCACTCCTAATATTGAAAAGTTGTCTCTTTATTAGTAGTAAATAAATTAGTATACATACCAAATTTCGTATCTCGAGCATTCCCCATGTTAAAGAAAAAAATTAAAATGTGAATTTCAATCTCCTTCTTTAAGAGGGTATATCGCATTAGGGATGCAAATTTCCTATAAGGTATTTTTACTTCAATTCTCTTATTTTTTGCTCTACATTCACTGGTATCATGTTTGCTACTTCATTTAAAAACACCTTGTATACAATACTTTCTGTTATAAAAAAAGTTGCACTTATGGAGCACGAACAATTTTTTTTTCTGGTTATAGATAGAAAACTAACTATTGGTTTAAAAATGATAAAGTAAAATAAATATTTTAACAGTTATTTTAACAACTTTTTTTAAGTTAAACAAAATGGGAAGGTACTAGTTGCTCCTTCAGGAATAATAGTACGAATATTAGTACGAATATTAAGAGTGTAAAGCTGATATCACTGCGCCAAAGGAGCTGCGTACCTCCCCACCTTTCGTTTTAATTCGCTCGTATTTACCTTTAGTAACTGCAAAATAGTGTGGGTGAAATATAACATATTTCCTAAAACAATCAGTCCCAACTTGTAATCTAAAATCGAATAAAATTGTATATAAATATCTTTGAACATATCCTAGACATGTTGCAACAAAAAATAATATAAATAAAAGAGGGTGAAAGTATCCCCTAGAGGCCAAAGTATGTACAACATTTCTGTCATAGTCAATAAGGGTATCCTCAGAAGATCCATACCCCCACTTAGTAGTCTAGTTATTTCGATATATGTATATTTTACCACAAATTCAGTATCGGTAACATGTATTTTTAAAACTGTTGAAATACCTAATTCAGATCATATGTCTATCAAGAAGATCGCTATAAAAAATTTAAAATAAGTTTTTATAAAGCCTCCTACGATAAAATCATTTAACTTTTTTCCTAGTCATTTGATAGGTAATATGAAGGTTTACTAGCTTCTTACTGTGGGGCAGATTGACTAGTAAGCCTAGATCGAACTAATTTAAAGAGGAATTTAAAAGAAGGTATCATTGTTACAATTAATACAATAGATTAATCGCATGTAAAAAACTACTATTGAAATATGTATGTAAATTTAACTAGTAATAACGTACAAAGTGTCTGGAAAAAAATAGACCATAAAAAATGGATTAATACAAACTTGTTTAGTTGTTTTAAATGGTAAATCCACAGGGGGTAGAGAAGGCAACAACATATAATGAAAATTGCAAGTAACATTTTTTACCAAACGAAAATTCTGTATTTTTTATAAAATAATTGTTTTTTTTTATTGTTTATATGAGAAATTTTTTTATTTACGTATTTCTCACATTACATCCGTCTTTTATTTGTTGAGAGATTTTTATTTACTTTATATAATAAAAAACGATTCTAATTATCTTGTTCTGATTGGCGATGAGTCATACATTTTACAAAAATTCTCTATTACCCCCAAATCAAAATGCTGAATGCACCTTAGTATTATTTTTATAACATATTTTTTTTTATTTCATTTTTCAGAGCGCCGTATTCTTGAAATAGTGTTTTCTACAAATGCAAGTAATTTTATACATTTAATAACTGAATAATATAATGTAAAGCAAATAATAGGAATGTTATCTCATGACACCTTCGAATATTCAGTGGTACCCAAGTAAAATGAATTTACAACGACAGAAAGTGGTCTAACCAACAAATTTTTAGGTACAGAAACCTTTCAAATTACGAATTTTTTAAAATTGAACTGTAGATGTAAATATTGTTATAACATAAACTTATACAGTTATGCATATAAGATTGTTCATATTTGTTTATAAGTATGTGAAAATAATGTGTCATACAAATGCATTTTAAAAGTTATTATTTGAGAGACATTTAAATAGTCAAAATGGATAAACAAAACATAAATAATTTCACTTTTGCTTTACGTGTTTTATTTTCGAGATTTTGGTACTTAAAAAACACCATTTTACGGCGAGAAATACGGCGACCTTAAGATAACTCTTCCACAGAATATATTCTCTAGTAATTTGGTATGACAATGTTTTTGATTAGCGGAAGGTGAACATAGACTTATTTTTTTACCTAAAAGACAAAAGTCGCTAAAATCTCTGAAAGTGTCTTTTGTTTTTTTGAACATATTTTTTTAAGTGAAGATTCGACTTCCCAAAAACCTACCTATTAATTTAATTGAAATGGAATAATAGCAGATCTTTAAAAAATTATTTTTTTTAAGCGTGTAAGTTTTTAAAGAAACAAATAGTATTAAAACAACAGTTTAAGTCACATATATCTTCATCCAAGGATACTGATTAAGATGTATTCAGTTTCTGTCACCTAATACATATTTTAAGAAACGTAAAGAAATGGTTAATAACTAGTAATACTAGTTCTAGCAATTAAATGTTATTGGTAATTCAACTGATTAAAATAGAAAAAAAATCGAATTGTCTATACCGTTTACATAATAAATTTTGTATTCCTAAAACCATAACTCACTACTCACCAAGATTATCCGTTTGCAAAATAAGATACAGTTATCTATATCGTATTGTGAATGAAATGTAGTGTTGCTATTTATAGCTTAAAGGAAAAAACTAGCATCTGCGTATAATTATAAAAAAGCAGTCAACGCACTCAAATTAATTTGTTTTCATAGATATACCTGCTACTGATGCTGACCGGTTTTTGTTTTCAACTGTTACTGAAAATGTACAAGGTTGAGATGTTCAGCAAATCAATTACCCTTCAGTAATTACAGAATTGCATTCCACCAGAAAATGTTCTTACTTATTTCAAATCACAACCTTACCTATTATATTTTTCTTATATCAGCAGCTTCTTCATTTATTTTCTCAAAATGATAAGCTATTGTCGATTGGAAAGTTCAATCTAGCTTTTATAGTATAGTCGTAAAAATTATTCAGCTACACTTGCTATTGACAAAGTGACAAATTTTGTGAATGATGGGTTTGACGGAGGTGAATATGTGTGTGCTCAATTTTTGGATTTAACCAAAGCGTTTGACTGTGCATCACATAGCATTCTTATCGACAAATTGAAAAGGAATGGGTTTACTGTGGACAGTCTGGAATTGATAAAATCGTATCTTTCGAATAGGAAACAATTTGTAACTTATGTAAAATCTAATATGAAAAGTGTAAAACATGATGTTCCTCAAGGATCTATATTGGGTCCTATACTTTTCCTAATATACATAAACGATTTCATGTGCTTTTTGCCGATAATTAAAATACAATTTTTTAGAATTTATTAGAAGATTCTTCTCTAATACAGCCAGACGCTGAGAACTGCTTTACTAATAATAAGCTCTGTTTAAATGTAACAAAGACTGAGAAAATGGCATTCGCTCTACGAGAATTTAATGATGTTTGGAAGAATTGTGATTTTGTTAAATTTCTTGGAGTATACCTTGATTCCAAATTGCTGTTAGTCTTAGTCTTAGTTCTACGTGAGTGGGCCAAAAACTAGCCCTCCACTGCGACCCTGTGGTCTATTGTGGCTCACATACTTATTATATTTCACCCACCAAGGTTAGCCTCTTTATGAAGCCAATAACCTTGTTGGGTGAGATTCTATCCAGATCTTCTGGCAAGAGATGCACTTTGCCAAATATAGAAGATCTGGTCCGTTCTCCAGCCGGACAGTGACATAAAATATGTTCTGCCGATTCGTCACTTTCTAAACACAATCGGCACTCGGCCTCCTCAGCCAGCCCCAACTTGTGCATGTGACTCCTTAACCGGCAGTGCCCAGTATATAGGCCAACCAGAGTTTTCAGGTCAAGCCTATTTAACTCTAGCAAGCTTTTAGCTCTCTTTGTCGAACTGCCCCCTATGAACGCCTTCGAATGAGCTAATCTTGGCAGATCTCGCCAGTACTCCCTTATCTTTTCCTCCGCCCAGGTCGCGATGACTGCTTTGGCAGTAGCCGAAGCTAAGCCAAGAGCCGGTTCCGGACCTATAAAGCTGGAAGAGGCACCCTGCCTTGCTAACGAGTCCGCTGCCTCGTTTCCTTGGATACCCGCATGACCAGGTATCCAAACCAGGGTTACTCTGTTGCTTGTACCTAACCGCTCCAGAGCCTTTTGACAGTTCCATACCGTTCTTGAGTTACACCGGTAGGATCCAAGTGCTTTTAAAGCTGCTTGGCTATCAGAGAAGATTTTTATCGATCTGCGTTTGAGTCTAAGCTTTTCCAGCTTCCACACACACAGTTCGATGGCATGAATTTCAGCCTGAAATATAGTCGTATATTTATTTAAATTGCTGTTAGAACAACATACTAATTATATATTTAGAAAAATATTCAACTACATATATCTCCTATAAAGTTTAGTAGGTAAAGTATCATTAAATACACTGAAGATAGCTTATCACAATTTTATTTAGTCTAATATTGCAATATTTGTGTAGGGGCATGCAACTTCTATTATGAATGTTTTCGTTCACCAAAGAAAATCTGTCATGACTATGACTGGTTTGGGTTATAGGCATGAATGTAGAGATCAATTTATAAAACTGCATATACTAACAGTGTGACTTGTATATACATATTTCAGTGGTTTTTGTATATAAAACAGAATTCGAGTGACATGTTGACTGGAAATCAGATACATTCGCATGGCATTAGAACAAAAAATAATTATACAAATGTCTATAGGTTATTTAGAACCAGAAATGGTTCGTATAATAAATCTGAATATTGACAATTTAAAAAAAGAATCAAATTATTTCTATTGAGAAACGGTTTTTATGACATATAACATTTTTTTGTGAGTGATTTCAATTTAGTTTAATTGTTTATTTGTCGTTTGTCTTAATTTAGTTTCAGTATAAACTTGTATTATTTTAACTTGTGTATTTAACTTTTATTATTTTAATTTTGATTAAAGCCTGTTATTATTGTTTAAAGACGCGTATAATCAGTATGTTGTATAGGTTGAGAATAATCTTGAACGGGACCCATCTGAATTCTGGTCATTTGTTGCAAATAAAAAAGGTCATTCACATATTCCTTGTGCTGTTTCATATCAGGATTTAACTTTTACTAAACCCCAAGATGTTGTGAATTCTTTTGGTGACTTTTTTTATAGCATATATCTGAAATCTAATCCTCGTGGGATATCAAACATGGCAGACGTATGTGAACATGCAGCATCTTTACTGACAGTATCTAGAGTTACCAAATTTCACGTTGTTGCTACGTGTAAAAGGCTTAAAAACAAAATGACAGCAGGGGTAGATGGTATACCTAGTTTTCTCGTGAAGGACTGCATATATGTGTTGGCCGAACCGTTAGCGTTTATTTTTAACCTAGTATTAGATAGCTCTATATTCCCTGATATGTGGAAAATAGCTGAGTATGTCCAGTTCTGAAGAAAGGCGACCCGGCATTAGTTAATAATTACAGACCTGTGTCCATATTATGTAATTTTTCAAAAATGTTTGAAATTATTGTTCACGATGCATTATTTAATGATATTAGGAACAGTCTAGCCCCTGAACAGCATGGTTTTGTTTCTGGAAGATCTTGCATGACAAACCTCGCTTGTCTCTCACAATACGTCTGTAAGCATTTGGATCGGCAGGAACAGATTGATGTTGTTTATACTGACTTTAAAAAAGCTTTTGATCAAATCGACCATTATATATTGTTGCTTAAACTTGAACGAGTAGGTATGACGACTCATTTGCTTTCTATTTTCCGATCGTATTTGATTGATCGCCAGCAGTTTGTAGAAATTGAGAGTTTCAAGTCGCCAACATTTGTGCTTTTATCAGGTGTGCCTCAAGGATCAAATCTTGAACCACTATTTTTCTTAATCTTTATAAATGATTTGATCATGCAGATTAAATGTGGTAAATTGATTTATGCTGATGATGTGAAAATTTTTACTAAGATAAGGTTTTTTGATGACTGTCTTTGTCTACAGAATAATATAAACATCATAGTAGACTTGTGTACCCATAATAATTTACATCTTAACGTAGACAAATGTAATGTCGTTAGTTATCATAGAAAGCGTGACCCAATATCTTTCAATTACAATATTGATTACACCACTTTAACAAGGCTTGATGAGGTTAGGGACTTGGGAATACTGTTTGACCATAAATTCTCATTTGTACGGCATATTGAACTGATGACTTCCTCTGCTTTTAAGGTTCTTGGTTTTGTCATCCGTAATACCAAACATTTTACTAACATTAATGCTATAAAGTTATTATATTACTCGTTTGTTCGCTCAAAACTGGAGTATGGTGCATTGATTTGGTCACCCATATATAACTGCCATATAAGTAAAGTTGAATCTGTACAGCGTCGGTTTCTTAAATTTCTCTCATTTAAAGAAGATCATCAATACGCACCTAGAGGATACGATCATGAGTTGTTGTTGTCTAGATTTGGTGAAATATCGATGAATAACAGACGAATAATAAATACTATCAAATTTTTATATAATTTGCTGCATAACAATGTCGATTGTCAGCTGTTACTCCAACAGATTGACTGGTTAGTTCCGCGTGCTGAATCCAGACAATCTGTAATCTATAATCATGGCATCAATACCAACATAATGCTTTATTGTCCTATATATAGAATGTGTCGGGACTTTAATAATCTATGCCGTTCTTGTGATATAAACAATGATTCTCTCACTACAATTTTGAATACCGCAGTGCCTAGATTATTATAGTGTTCTATTATTATTATTATCATTATCATTATCATTATCATTATGATTATCATTATCATTATCATTATGATTATCATTATCATTATCATTATCATTATCATTATCATTATCATTATCATTATCATTATCATTATCATTATCATTATCATTATCATTATCATTATCATTATCATTATCATTATCATTATCATTATCATTATTATTATTATAAATTTTAGCTTTCGCTTGTATTTGTAATTTTTAATCTAGTGAATTTAGTTCTCTCATAATAAGTCTACTTCTATTAAAGCCAACAAATTCCTTCTTTAAGAGACATTCGGATACAAGACGAGCATAACAGGATGCTGTCAAATATATCCTTGATTAAAATGTATTTAAATACGTTTGAAGTTTATTAACTTTTAATTGGGATAAATGGAGTCAAAACATACTGGTTTACACATCTCATTCACTGACTGATTGTTCGTAACAACTGTAACACGTTACCCACGTAGCTTAGGTCAAGAACATTAACCCAGTGTAGAATTGACGTGCCCGAGAGAATACCGATCTAGGTTATCCAGCATCTGACACGTTCAATATTCTTCAACATAATCAAAATCGGCGATCCAATAAATGAATGGCTATTCTAATATAGGGTGATTTTAAATGAAGTAGCAAAAATGAGACCACAGATTCCTTAAGTGAAAATAAATCGATTTAACGGTACATACCTATATCTCAAATCGCATAATAAAACAGATACAGGGTGTCAAAGTTTACATTTTACTTTCGATATTTGTAGATAACTTCTTAAAAGTCTGCCTGATAAAATCTTTGCACTTTGTTGAAAAATGATTTCATCGAACCTCGCCGAGCTTCTTAAAATTTTGCACGTATCCATAATTTATTATTCTGAACAACTTTTTCAAGTAACATTTTGCTGTATTTTCAGCTGAAAAGACAGTTTACCAGAAACCAAAACAGTTTTTACTCGGTGCACTACTCCTACCGACTTCAACAAGGTATACCTTTTTCAGACATAGAAGATAGCAGAATATATTGTTTCAAGAGTCAGATGGATACACTAAGCAGTGAGAAAGTTCTGCCATTTAAAAAAAAACATGGTGTGCCATAAGTGATGCCCTCTACTAGTGACGTTAAAATTAGAAACAAATTTGAATTTCTCGCCTGCAAAAAACCCCGATTTACAAATTTTATGTAAATATTTGGATTTACAAATATCGAAAATAAAATTTTAACATTGACGCCTTGCAGATGCAAATGAACCATATGATTTGTTGCGAGGTTGCCATATCTCCTCTAATATAAATATTAAGTTTCCTTTAACGTAATAGTAAAAAAATACGGTTAAATTCTATTTTAAAAATAATTGTTTAAAGCATAGGTATAGTAAAGTTGGGTATGTAGTATGATACGCAGTATTATTAACATAAATTTTAACTGCTTAACTGACCTTACTATAAACGATTAAAAATTAATTTCCGCAAGTTAAATACATGCTACCATAAAATATTTAGGAAGATATTACGTGTTATTACTATGTTCAATGTTCAAAAATTATACATAAACGTGCACACAAGCTTACCTATTTGTTAAAAAATTAACTATTTACTCAGTAATCCACATTTCACAAGTTAAATGTCATTGAATAATTTTAGAAAGAGACACAAGACAATTTCCTTAAGTTATTTTATGAAGAATAACGAAAAACTATGATTTTCATACAGCATATTAAATTTAATTTTCGACACATAACTCCAAACGAGTCAGTATTAACCATTTATTTCGAATCCAGAACCATAAAGTGACTTCGCACTTTAATCAGTGAAACAAATTTTAAAAATAAAGGTACACACAATATTAAATAATAAAATAGCAGCTTGACGTATGCGTTGAATATCAAGAAAAGCAAAGACATTTGTGTAACACTGGCAACACTGTGAACCACACGTTCAATCTGCAGTGCTGTGACTCATAAATGTATGAAAGTCAGCGGTTCTCAACAAGTTTTCTACAGAAAAATTACAAAATTTATTTAAAATTTCACTTTTTTATTTCTGATTTTTTTGTAAAAAAAACTATTAATTATGTGTTCTACACAGTGAACTATACTGCTGGTTAAAATATTTGTACTTATTTAAGGTTCACCCTGTATAGAATAAAAAATTTTAATTTGTGTAAACCTCCGAAACTGAAAATATTTTGATACATTTTTTTTCACTATTCGTCATTCCGTCCTCATTATTCCGTTATTATTTCTCAAGTTTATGCTTATAGGTTAAGAATCACCTGTTTAATTTAGATGAACTTTTGTACATTGACCATAGATATTAATTTTCATTATTACAGAATTTCATCAGAAAACATTGATTGAAAAACAACTACTTACACATTATTAATGATTATATTACACAGAAAAATGCCGGAAACAGACTCACGTTTTTGACTTAATATCCATACTATCCTTGCATCTATAAGTTCTCGCTTTCCAGATTTTGTTATCCAGTAAACTTTGCTTCTACCAGCTGGTGCAAAAAAAGAAAACTTAATTCTGGATTTTTATTAGACCATGAAGAGCATCCATGAACTGAACAATAATAGCTCAATAGTTTTATGTTTGTCCATAACTACCAAAGTTTTTTTCACACCATTTTCTTAAAATAAGTAGCGTTCAGAAAAACAAACAGTTTTAAATAAAATACAAATTTGATTTAACTCAACTCAACTTTTGGGAATTTCGCAAAGCAGTTGAAATATTGTTGCCAATTTTATCATTACATGAGATTAGTAAGTTTGCCTTCAGCTTCTCTTCAATCTACCATGATCCATCGCAGTCAGTAACAGTTTTATGATGACGTGATAGTTAAAACTTTCCCACCATTAAATCAATATTCACGAATTTCGCGTCCATGAGGACAAGGCTTAAAAGTGTGAATCCTAATAAATGAATATGTATAACTTACAAATAATATTCTTGAAATATGTTGAATTCTGTCCAACATTAGAAGGGAGTTAGAAATTTTAGAGATATGTGACCACAGGTATAAAATTTTCTAGATAACAAAACAACACATTATTCAAAAACTTAATTAAACAATCGCTGATGTGAGGTTTCACTTTATTTGGTTATCATGGAGAGAATCATGTAATATAGAGAAAGTAGAAACTGTTATTTGCAAATTCATATATTTCAGATAGTAAAAAATTGGTATAGCTAAGCTTATGTAAATGTCGTTATCAAATCCTCTGTATCTCGCCTGATGTTATTATTATTAAAGCTCGGATGACGCGACTTGTAACAAAGTTGTACCCGGTTCTCTTCTACTAAAACTCACTTTAGTAGAAGTCTGCAATTCATTCTGCTTGTTGCAAGTTTCTTGCACGTAGGCATGCGCTCTGAACAGTAGCATTTGCCATAGAGACTCTTGTACTTTCAAAATGTAAGTCCTGCTCGATTTTTATTGCAGATTTTCTACAATTCTAGGAAATAATTTAGTGATTTGTATGGTTACCACCATACGTAAAAATTCCTAGTCTGGAATATCAAATTCAAACTGCCTTCTTTCGCTTTTACTTGATTACTGTTTGATTTCTGAGCTTGCAAAATATATTAACTGAAACCTTTATTTTACATGTTTGTACTCTTCGTTATTGTTACTTGTCAAATTTGAAATAAAAAGTTTAGTTTTTAGTGCGCATTCGGGTTGAAGTGTTGGTATCACCATTGTAATTGCGAATTGACGACTATAAAACAAACTGCAAGTTAGAACTTTAGAAATCGTATTTGTATTCATAAATAGTAGGTAATGATTTAAACTACTGTTTATAAATACTTACTTAAAACTTACTCAACGAAACGTGGTAGATTTTGTTATACCTACTGGTTGCTATGGTACGTTGTTTATTATCATTTATTTAATAAACAGTTCTATCCACAAAGTATATAGTTTATACTTTGAGGCTCTATCTGAAGTTGGTAAAAATGCAGTAAGAAGTCATGCTATAGTATTTTTTAAATTTGAAGAAAAAATATGCAATTTCATATATGTGGTTGAAATATTCGGTGTTGAAGGCTACTCTAAAGGTCTACAGAAATATAGATATTGGAAAGTATAACAAGCTTACTGCTTATTTAAAGAATGAATCGAGAGCATACAAATCAAAAAAAGCTGCAGTACTGGAAACAGCACATATTGAAGAATTTTTGACTGGGGCCTCCGATAAAAAATATTTAATGATTAAGGTAATATCTCATTACGTTTTACAAGTTTTTAGGTATAGAGTGAACTTTGAAAATTACTGACGTACAGGACGTTGGCAGTTACCTAATAGTTGTTTCAATACCTGACACCAAGACAGGCAATTCAAGAAAATTTACGATTATAGAAAAAGAATTTTGCGTGAATGCTGTTGAAATATGCAGAAAATATATTTCTCTGACAGATTCTTTTAAAGATACATCAATCAAAAATATACTTCTCAGCCTGTTGTAATCAACACATTAGCGAAGGTACTCTTAATAGTTGCTTCATTCCTGAATATCGCAAATCCTGAAGCATACATTGGCCATTGTATGAGGCGCACTTTAACAACTTTATTGGCCAATAAAGGTGTTTACAACCATTAAACGGCATGGTGGATCTGTGCTCTCTGTAGCAGAAAGTTATGTTGAGAAGTCCATATCTAACAAACTTGATATTGCAAGGAAAATATAGATGTTCCTTACAAGAAGAGATATCCGTAACTTGTGCAAATTCTTTACAAACTTTGGCAGATATTATGCATTCCGAAAATGATGGCAGCAATGCTACAAGGGTTGTTATTAACGGAAAGGAAGTTAAATGTGATAAAACAAAAAACGAAATGTCTAATACTATAAATGTAATTGTTGTAGTCTTTACTACGATTTTTAGTAGATGAAAAGCAACTTTAACGTTAACTATAGAAAAAAAGTAATATTACTTTTGTGTATTTTTTTTAACTACCGAAATATAGGAGAAGTAAAACTGGTAATGTTTAAGAAATCTCCTGTATACCTATCCGAAAAAATCAAGCATAACTAAATTAAAATTTAATAAAGAGCAACTATATTTCTTATTTCATATCTATCACTGTTTGTTCTGTCCTCTGCAACAACTCCTTAAATTGTACACCCTGTGTGCAAAATCACCTTCTTGACATTAAAATCAACGCAATCTTATCTAATGAGCAAGCAGATTCTCATGTATAAATTGCGTAATAGGTGAAGTATTAACTAGAGTGGAATATCCAATTAAATGAAGCAGATTCTCAAAACTTTCATATAACGTTAGGTAATGATGATTAAGGCGCCATCCAGCTTTGAGAACAACGCTTCTGCACTAAAAACACAAAAAAGGTTTATGATTATCTTATTCCTGTCATAATTTGCAAAATAAGACGCAATAATTCAAAGCTGTAATTAAAGGTAATCACAAAGCTTATTGTATTAATTAACAAACCGTAAATTATATTTCAGATTTATTGGAGTTTTCCGTTTTGATTAAATCGTAAATTTATTTGCCCGAACTGTTTCAAATAATTAATACTCCTATCTAAATACGAGGCAATTAATTTGTACGTCAAAACGATGATGAATTTTGAATACGTTACGTTACGTGTATTTGGATTTGACAAAGAGAAAACGCAAAATCATTTTTCAGTTGTGCTCTGTAAACCAAATCCCCAAAAACCGAGCAGAAATTTTCAACAAATTCATATTTTCAACCAATTCTGTCAACTATTTCAATTTCATTATTTGATTTCAAGTTCGGTAAAAAAAATTTAGCGCATATTTTACGTGTCATGATTATTCATTTAGGAGATATTTGAAAAAAACATTTAATTTTCGCTTGTGGAAAATAAGTAGGTATATAAAATATTTATTGTGACTGCTTCGTTCCTTTGCTAAAAAAAATGAACTCTCGTTTGGATCAATTGTTATTTATTAATATGTATATGTTTTTAAATGAACTAGCAAAAATGAGAACACAGATTCCTTAGGTGAAAAATATGCCAAGCCGCATAATAAAAAATATACAGGGTGTCAAAGTTAACGTTCTAATCTCAGTAAATAACTGAGATATCCCAATGATTGGAAATAAGAAAATCTGTATTTTGGATAAAAAAGTACATTCTGTTTATTTTTTTTTTTGCAGTTGGCGTCTTTAAAACAGGTTCTACTTTATCTTGAGCAACACGAAAATATTTAGGTACATTTTTTTAACTAAAATTGAAAAAAATGTAATAAATACAAAAGATAAGGGCAACATGTAGTATACTGCATGAAAGACGAAAAAACAGGCAATTTTTTGTGGCCATAGCCTGCTTCAATAAAAAAAATTTGTATCCGCCTATAGAGCGCAGCAAACCACATACGATATTTCAAAAATCTGTTTATATCAGGCGGAAGGTATCAATTTTGCAATAAAAATTTATTACCAGTAAGTTTTCTCTGTCTCTTGAAATAAAAAAGTTAGACAGCCTTAAAGTTTGAGCACTTTACAGGTTTTTTTTGTTATTACTCATAAAGTTGGCCATGGATCTCAAATTTGTTTTTACGAGCATAAAGGCTTCCAAAAATGCAACAAAAAACAATTAAAGATTTTTGACGTGTCTCGCATATTAAACGAAATACATGGGAGTGGCGCTCTTATGTGATACAACCTGTATATACTGTGGCTATATAGAGAACTTCAGCAGAAGGAGAACGATTTTGCGGTTTGCGAGAAAAAGTTAAAAAAAACGTGGGTCTCACCCAAGATTTCCAAATTGGCTTGTTTAAATTTCGAGAAACATTTTTTTTTTTCATAAACTAGACATAATTCTACCGATATGTTTCAGATTTTATTAAAACATTTTATTTGTTTTTTTGTTAAAGTTACAGCAGTTGGAAAATGAATATTGTAGTTATACATTATAAAAATCCGCCACTGGGGTATTGCATGTTTGTGTAACATTTTTAAACATATATCCTATAGAGAAATTACAAGTACACCACTGAACTCTACGTAAAAATGTTTATCACAAGCAATTTTTCCCATTTCTATATGTCAGCTATTCTGTGCGATACAAAGAATCCCTTAAAAGTATATTTTTTTAATTTCGACCTGTATGTTAAAAACGAATAGGTCTATGAAAATTCTAATGGCGCCATCTAAAATTTTACCTTTAAAATTTTGAATACGTAACGAAAGAAATCGATAATTTACCCTAAATGCAGCTCTGACTTCTTATGAAATAAAGGATAATTATTTTCAATGAAACACGATAGTAATGATAGATTTGTAAGAATATCCAAATAAAACAGTTATTTTACCGAATCAACCAAGATAAAATTAAATTATTGAAACGGCCAAACCAGCTTCTACATATGTTAGGTAGATTTATTCGACCCATATTATCACATTTTCTTCACGAAATCTAATAAATTCACCACGAAACCAACCGGGAATTTAAAATTCCTAGCAGGTAACCGGACAAATGGGATTACTTGGTTAATTAATAAAATTGTCAGCCACAACAACAGACATCCTGTCGCATGCAATCCTGCCTGAGGAAGTGAAGAATAAGCTCCAACAGAATTTACATATCGGCTACATTCGAAATAATCCCAACAAACTTTGTGAGTATAATGAAAGTTTGTGGTGCAAATACATTTCCGACGTTTTCCTGTATTGGTAGAATTCTATTATTTATAGAATAAAATTGGGAACAACTTCTTGCATATGGAAATGTATAAACATAATGGCTATAATTGCTAATTAATAATAATAATAAAGGTCTTTATTGTTCACAACTGGATACCAAGTAAAAACAACATACAGAAAAAAAATAAAATATGAAATATGTGAATAGGGCGAGGTTCAGACTGATCTTAAAACCATCTAACCCTATTTGTAGGATATACAAACGTAATTTAATTACATTGTAACCATTAATCATTTTATTATAAATGTTCTATGCATGTACGTAAATATGATCAAGATAACAAAAGAAAGTTAAATAAAGTAGTCGTTAAGCATCCATTAAGGTAAGTTCAAAAATATATTTTTTAAACTTACTGAGTGATTTAGATCTTGTATGATAAGTAAGGTTATTAATTATTTTAGCAATGTTATAAGAATATGATCTCCGAAGAATTGAGTATGAGTACAGAGAGAGTGTTAAAGTAGATTTACAGCGAATATTAATATTGTGAACATTAGTACGATAACGAATTTGTTCATATAAATAAGGCGGTGTTTTAGTTAATAAAATTTTATGAAAGAAACATGCTGAGTGAACGTATCGCATACCTCTCATATTAATCCAATTAATTTGTTTCAATGTATGGCTTATACTTCCAAATTTCAAATATAAGACGTAATCAAGAATTTTGTAGAATTTGGTTACGACCGAAATCATATGCTGATAAACATGGTCCATATATTATGATATCACAGTTCAGAAGTACATGTGGCATAATACTAAAGAATCATAAAGCATAACTTTCAATTTTTTGTTTAAAAATAATCTATTCGAATACAAAACTTTCAAATTTATATAGGCCTTTGGAAGACATTTTTGAATATGCAACGAAAAATTTAAATTTTAATCAACAGCAAGCCCTAAACTTTTGAATTGAACATATTTCCCGTCAAAATATAAACTATTCACATAATTATGAACAAATAATGTTCTCTCAGTTTTCTTACCAAAAATAATAGCTAAAGATTTATTACAATTTAGTTGTAAGCAATGTCCGCTAGCGTAATTAGTAAAAGTAATTAGATCATATATAAAAGCATAAACAGCTTCCACTTTCATTTGAATAAAACAGTAAACATAATTAAGTGTCATCAGCAAAATAATGTTGAGAATAAGATGAAAATACTGTAGGAAAATTAGAAGTGTAATAAGTGTCCTAATACAGAACCCTGAGGGACTCCTCTTGTGACATTTAACATTTGAGATAGTGTAATATTATACAGCACTACCTGCATTCTGTTGTTTAAATAATATGATAACAGCTGAATTGCACTGACTGAAAATTCATTCAATTTTAAAATAACTAATAGAAGATTATGATTAAGAGTATCAAGCACTTTTGAAAAATCAAGCAGTATCAATAAAAGTAATTTATTATTATCCACAGCTGCACATACGTCATCAGTTAATCTAAGCAAGGTAGAGCAACAACTATGGTTAGTTGTTAGTTTTAAATACGGATTGATATTTAGGAATAATTTTACTAGTATGCTTTCTTATTTGTAACTCAATAGCTTTCTATAAAATTTTAGATAATGGAGGAAGTAGACTGATAGGCCGTATATTATTTACTCTATCAGGATTCTTTATTTTGCACAAGCGCTTTTTCCAAGATAACGGAAATACAGAGTTTAATAAGCAGAAATTAATGATTTGTGTGATCAGAGGGAGTAAATAAGGTAAACACAAATTAATTGTGAAAATATTGATACCATCATGCCCCATAGCCGTACTTTTAATTTCAGAAATAATTTAATAAGAATATCATCAACGGGTACAAAATGCATCCAGGTTAATATTAGTTATATAATTATAGAAAATATATCATCATCTACAGATAGTTTCAATATAGCATTCAATCCAAATCTAGTTTTCTATCAACATTAAATATTGAAATGTCCAACTGTATATTATCAGCAACATTTGACTTAAAACAAATTTGTATAACATTAGTTCATGATGAAAAATGAACGTTGCTATTGCTTCCTCACGTCAAAGAATATTAAAATCTGATAAATGTTTTATTGAAAATTATATCCATATGTGTATAGATTATCTCTGCGTCAAATAACTTTCAAAAACTGCCCTGATTCTGACTAAAATTTAGGAATATATGAAAAAGAATAATTACTATGAAGAAGTACCGTTACCATCTTAAATGGTTATTGAGTAACTCATCAAATCAGCACGTCCAATTGTTGAAGAATCGTAGAGCGCCTGGAAATTGAATAAAAAATGTTAGTTCTGACTACTTTAATAAGAGGAATCAGCCTTGGAAGTTTGTCTTAACGTCATTATTACATCCCTTACGACCAGAAGATTTCTAACATATTTACAAATATCGAAAGTTTTAGTTCTATAAATCACTACTATCTGGGTCACCTTCCGCCATATCGGTCCGTTTCAGAAGAAATATATCTTTAAATAACAGTTTAATTCTGAAAGCATATAGAAGCAGTAATGGATGAGCATGAATCATGACTTGCTTAGGTCCAGTCTAGCCGTTGCAAGCTTTGCAATTGCTTTTTCTACAGTGTAGCGGTTTGAACTATATATACATCCAAGGACAACGACAATGCGAAAGACTGTGACTACACACAGAGATCAGTTGCGCCCGAAAGCTACCGAAAATAATTGACGTTTGAAAATTCTGAACTATATTCCTTAAATAATATATAAAAAGAATATGATAATAGATTCCAAACTTATTAAATTGTATTTAATGATTTTTAAGTTTTTTCTTGAACATTCTTTCGCCATTTATAATGGGGAAATTGCTTGATTTTTCAAAATGCGTGAAAATAAGTATTATTTTAATCGAAATAATGTTTGTCCTAGACAATTTCGTGAAAAAATAAGCTTAAAAACGGTGTTTAAAAATTTAATCTGGCCACGCCCTTATAAAACGGTTGCCATCACAGCGAAGACCTGTGACGTCAGATGACGTTCGTGTATCTAAATACAACAGTATGCTTCAGTTCATATCTATGTACGATTTCCATTTTCGAACAACACTGAACATACGTTTAGAAGAGTTAATTTGTCTTTAGTGATATTATTAGTCGTTATTGTGTTAAATAGACATTGATATTGAATAAAGTTGAAAAAGAGACTCGTTAAATGGACACTTCACCGGGCAAATGGAAGAAGTATTGCATTATATCAATATGTACGAATAGAGCATACAACGTCTAATAAAAAATATTTTGCTATGCCAAAAAATGAAAAGAAAAATGTAGTATAGGACGATGATGCGCTACGAAAGGAAAACATTGCAACATTCTTTGTGAAGACCATTAATTAGTAATACATAAGTAAGTGTATTTAAGTTCATAGAAGAAATTTAAATTGTAAAGAATCAATTAAACTTGTCTATTAAGCTACCAGAATGTATACTATGCAGTGCGTTTAAAAAATCAGTGGCAAACAAACTTATATTTTTTTTCATTTATTGTATTCTGCGTTCAAAAACACAAGAAACAAGTCACCAATACCGTAACCTGTACCTTTATATACGAAAACAAACCGCGCTGAACGATGTGTGGTTTTATTTATATTCTATGGCAATCTGTTAATGTTAATATTTTAATCAGAATTATGTGATTATTACCGCCAGACACTTGTTCTAACCTTTCAATAAGTTTGAAAGATTACCCTGTAATACATTTATGATATTGATAGAATAAAAATGACATAATCAAACAATATAGGTATTTGATAAACACCATCACCTGAAGAAGTGTTGTAAAGTAAAACCAGTAAACATTTACGGCTTCCAATAAAAAGTTTATAGTTTGTAAATAATGAATATAGGGCACAAACTCTTGGCCATTATGCACTTTATATTGCGTAAAGGGAACTAGAGAATAAAATTTATATGCTGACAAACGGGATGAATACCCATAGAAGAGTGATTCTACTAGTACTACAAAAGATGCGGTTGTAAGGTACTGAGGCTATAAAATTTCTGTATATTAATTATGACCGATTGTTTTAAGACAAAGAATACGTGCGTATGCTACTCATTCAACACCTACTAGATTTGATAAGCTTTCTTCCACGCTAGGAATTACTTAAAGAAATAGATGCTATTGTTTTGTAGGTGACCTAAAAGTACTCGTCCTACTGGCACATTTCTTTCAAGATTGCCTGTAAGATGGATAACGTTTTAGATTGTTATTATGGCAGTGCAAAATTGAAAGGAACTGTTGGTTTCTATTATTAACACAATGGGTCCGACTAATAGTATACCATTCAAATGAATGAAACGTGCCTAATACTAACATTAGATGGAGGTGAAGCTGTAAGAAGTTCCTAGTTCTCTCTCAAGTGTTGTTTTAATTTTATTGTACCATATTGCCTAAATAATCTAATTGACTTCGTTCTCGGTATTACAACAATGGCTGGTGTTTTTCATTTTTTTATATAAAATTATTATTTAACTAACAAATTTAAAAAAATATTAAAGTAAAATAAATTTGGCTATGGAAACTACGCCATCTCTCAGTAGGAAATAAGTAAAGTTGCATTAAAGGAATGTAGAGGCTCTTCTAAAATATGATGTAATGTTAAAGAAAAATCAATTTAATTCTGTTTCATTTTAGGAACTTTCGAGAGACATTATTTAGATTTACATTCCAATAATGTCTGGCTAAAATTACGCCTATTGTTAAATGTGAATGGTACCACACAGACAATCTACTTCCAACACCTCTATTTGGGTGTGAGAACGAAAATACTGTTCACAATTACGTATTCATGTCATCATTCTCTTTAACTATATTAGTAGATTCGCGGATTCATTGATCAATATTAGGAGACATGCTATTATTATTTTAGTAAAGGCTAATAAAGAATCATGCTGGAATCAAATAAAAGGCGTCAACGGCTACAACGGAAGTGCTTGATCAAAATTCACATTATGATATTTAAACCTAATTGAAATTCCTGATTTCATAGCTTATCTGGCATGGGAATAGACGAGGCATTGTGTACAATTATTTTTACCAAGAATAAGAAGTGGATCCTCCGTCTCCAGAATAGTAATTTTGCAATTATAGGCATTTATACAGTAGTTCTGAAACTTTGCTGGTAGTATACAGAAGTTTTAAAACTATTTCTCTACTATTTGACATTTATTCTGCTATTTTTTTTGTCATTTGGTCAAACCTCAAATTATAATATTTGCCTAACTTTTATGAAGCATGTACAGGGTGATTCTTTTATCATGGGAAATGAGTTTTTCTTGTAAACGGCTGCAGCAAATTGAGTTCTGTAAAGAGTATTTTATTTGGGCTGATTGATGCTTGAAATTGCGATGAATATAAAAGTTATAATTAAGCGACGCTTCAAAAATTTTGTTGTCAGAGGCATACCATTTTTATTTCAGAAATTGGAAGATCTATTGAATAGAAACACTTTTTCCAAATACCATTTTTTTTTCATCTAAAATCATTCAAATATTACACATCAGTTTTTATGTGTTAAATTGGTCGACTGCCATGCAAAGAATGCATGGTTTTTTAACCTTCCAGACCACAAAATTTGCTAGGTGAGAAAGTAGTTTGCGTCAAAACCCTAAAGCATTTGAAGGTAGGTTTTGTGTTTTTTTATAAATCTCCATAAATTCAATGAGCGAAATTTGCAGGTAAAAGATTAAGAACAAAAACTGTCACGACGGATGAAAATGTGGCAATTATTTTAAATTACTTTAACAATCATCATGAAGCTTCTATAAGAGAGGCTTCAAGAGACTTAAATTTAAATTATAGCGTGATACAAAGAGTTTTAAAAACCAATAAATACCATGACTATAAATTTCATAATTTGCAAGAACTTTCGCTAAGAGATTGTGAGCGGAGGGAGGATTTCATTTATCAGTTTTTGGTGTCTGGATGATAATCCTAATTTATTTTCTCATATATTATGGACAGACGAAAGTCATTTTGTTAGTCATGAATTACCAAACAAAAAAAATACCCATTATTGGTCGGACGAAAACCCGTATAAATTTGGCATAAATGTCTAGTGCGGAATAGTCGGGCGGCATTTAGTAGGGCCATACATTTATGAAGGCGCAAGATACTTAGATTTTCTCCAAAATCACCTTCCTCTTTTGCTGGAACATGTGCCACTGCAAATCAGAAGAAACTTATGGTTTCAACTAGATGGAGCTCCTTGCCACAATGCGGCCATTGCTCAAAATTATTTGAATGAATTCTACCACGGAAGATGGTTGGGAACACACGGGCCCTTGAAACTTCCGCCTAGGTCCCCGGACCTGACACCCTTAGATTTCTTTTTATGGGGAACTTTAAAAAATATAGTGTATAAAACAAAATCTAATAATTTAGATAATTTAAAACAAAACATTATTGATGCGTGCAATGGAATATCTGGTGATGTTTTAAGAAAAGTTACATCTTGCGAAATAAGAAAGCGGTACAATTTATGTTTAGATAACGATGGCGCCTATATCGAGCAATTGTTAAAATAAGATTTGTGAATTAAAAGTTAATTTTTACTAAATACAGTTCATGTTATTCTTTAGTGTTCTATGTATTGGTTGTTGTTAGTGTAAACGTTCATTATTTCTTAAACAATTAAATTAGTGTTATTAAATGTAGTAACATTTTGTAAATTGTTTTCTTTAAATACTAAATTATATTTGTGGTCAATATCAGCATAAAAGTTAGCCTGCCTGCTTTAGTGAAATTTAAAAAACCATGCATTCTTTGCATGGCAATCGACCAATTTAACACATAAAAACTGGTCTGTAATTTTTGAATGGTTTTAGATGAAAAAAAATGGTATTTGGAAAAAGTGTTTCTATTCAATAGATCTTCCAATTTATGAAATAAAAATGGTATGCTGCTGACAAAAAAATTTTTGAAGCGTCGCTTAATTATAACTTTCATATCCATCGCAATTTCAAGCATCAATCAGCCCAAATAAAATACTTTTTACAGAACTCAATTTGCTGCAGCCGTTTACGAGAAAAACTCATTTCCCATGATAAAAGAATCACCCTGTACGTTGTATAGTTAACCCAGAAATTATTAAGTCGGTCTGATAAGTAGTTCGAAATAACGAGGTGAAATTGGAAATAAACGATAACTAGGCGTGACGTCTTTGCCTCCTACAGCTTTTCGGTACTCGTCCACTTCGAACTCAAGTGCCTTTCTGTATTAAATTAAAACAGATTAGCAAAAGCTAGCTACTTTTATAGTTCGCAACTTACTATTTAAAATCATATTCGTCTAATCTAAAGATGGTCGATTTAATTATGATGAGGGACTCTTTTGATACAAATTACTAATTCGTAAGTGCTGAAATGAGAGGTGCAAAAATGCAAGGTGCAACTAAAGGACAATCCTAATTTCACACAATAATTATAAAAATAATTAAGTAGATGATTAGTTTATGAACCTAATTATTCAAATTTAAAAAATTGCATAATAATTTCAATAAGTTTATTAGAATTTAGTAGTTGCCACCTTGTGAAACTGAAAATTAAGCAATATATAAACTCGATATTAAAAAGATTGATAAGATATCTTATTTAGTTTGTGGGTGTCTAGATACATGTAACTAAGAACAAATAAAGTATATTATACAATATCTAAATTTTCACACCCTCCTATGATTCAAAGCTTCAAATTCCAAATGCAAGTAAACGTTACCGAACGCAACCCGGCATGCTATAGCAGGCCGTCACACAGCGGTTTACGCGAGTCCATGTTCTCAAAGGCGTTGGAGGCGTCAGCAAATTTTCTTCCGATCGTACTAAAATTACAAAATCAGAAATCGAAAGCCACCTATAGCTACTTCAATAATTATGGTACGACCTTTGAAAGTCAAAAATTTCGAATGTTGATAAACTTTACAATAGTTTTTTTTGTGTGTATTTTATTTATAAAAATAGTATTGCATTCAAGATATCTTAAGAACTAATAGATTCACCAGGTGACTAAATTCAAAGTTATCTACAAAGACAAAAATTGCAGCAATTATTATAATAAATCATGAACATACTTGATAATAAACGACCTTTAATTCAAAATAAATGAAAAGCTGTTCTGAATGGTAATTTATACAATTCAATGATTGCTTTGTAGCCGCATTGTACTCATGCCAATGGTCCACATATAATCAGATGCATCTACTTGATCTATAAATAGCAAAGCGCCAGAGCTGAACATGCTTTATCTTGTACTGCTTAGGACTGCATCCCTTAGCACCAGTGGCTGACCTAACTGAATCCTGCTTCATTTATGCCCCACTTATAAATTTCGCAGTGGTTTCAAACTAATATGAGTCTGTGAGAATTGTTATTTTATTTCACGTGTTGTTTATATCAAGGTTTTACGTGCGTAGGTATTTTAAATTGGTAAAAAGGTAATTTGATATGTTTTCAACACAATATTTTCTTCTGTAACTCCAAATAATACATAAAAGAAGTAAATTTGAGAAGAAAACACTACTTTAATGCGTTATAAAGTTTACAGCAACTATTTGTAAATGCAATGAAATCGCATTCATTTGCTGCTGGAAATCATCCCATCTTGTTATATCAATGAAACCGTATGATGAACATACCATCAATACAGAGTGTCCTGAAATTAATGCAACATAGAGCAAGAGTAGATCCCTGACGACAAAGTAATGCAATGTTGCCAAACTTACCTTAATAAAAAGTTGATAATTAAATAGATACAGGGGTTAAAATTAAAATTTTATTTTCGATATTTGTAAATAACTCTTTAAAAAATCAAAATATTTGCTAAACTCAAATTTGTTTCTAATTTTGACGTCACTTATGGCACATCAAGCTTCTTTTAAATGACAGAAGTTTTTTGTAGCTTAGTGTATTCCATTGATTATAGAAACAGCCGATTCTCCTACCTTTTTTATCTGATAACTTTGTTGAAGTCGTTAGGAGTAACCGTTTTTGAAAAAATCCTAATTAAAATATTCAGTGCATCGAATAGAAACTGTTTTGGTTTCAGGTAAAGAGCCTTTTCCGCTGAATATACAGCAAAATGTTACTTGAAAAAGTTATTTAAAATAATAAATTATGACGACGTTCAAAATTAGAAGAAGATCGGCTTGCTTTGATGAAATTTTTGTGCTTCGATGAAACCATTGTTGAGAATTCGGCTTCATCAAACTTGACCAATCTTCTAATTTTTTCACGTAAGTAGTCATAATTTATAATTCTGAATAACTTTTTCAAGTAACATTTTGCTATAGAAAAGACCCATCCGCTAAATCTTCCAAAGTTTTCTTGATTAACATTTTTATGAAAAATAACTCATTAGAATTAAGATCTTGATCCATTTGAATTCCCTTAATCTTATCAAAACTCATTAGAATATCATCTTGATCCATTTGGATTCCCTTGATATTATTAATAAAATTTCTAGCAAGCATTTTTGAGTGGTAATTCGTCTTTTCCACTAGGTTTCTAGTTTTATCTGATACGTAAGTATGTGGTTGACTGACTCTACTGCACTAATGACTGGCATCATTTTTAGACCTTTTACAAGCATTATAGTTGGAATGTTCTTATGTAGTTCTTTGGGAAGCAAATATAAAATTTAGTTTAAAAACAAAAAGGCATTTTTTTTTATAATATTCACTGTCATCACACTGAACTCAAAACCAATTGCCCCTTTTTTCTACTTTTGAACATTGACCAACTAGTAACAATTTGGTTGTCTTTGTAGTGTTCCTGAATATGTAAATCCTTGGTCACAGAGCTTTTTAGAATGATAATGTTATAATTTTGTCGACTTCACTTTTCCATGTGTCTTACAGAATATTTTCATACAATTGAAAAAAGTATGCAATTATTTATAATAAAACTATGTTAATACTCTTATGTTTTGGGATTTCTAAATTCTTCCAATTATTACAAAACTAAATGAGTATTTAATTAGATCTGTATTGCAATGCTATATTATAATTTCAAATATTTTAGAAGCTGCATAATCTAGCGTCAGAAATATTTTAACACCCAGAGCGAGCACCCTCTTCACTTATCTCTGACTCTCACCATCCACACCCCACAAACCTCGGAACAGTCCTACTTTTCACAACTATTTCGGGATATAATCTTCTTATATGTTCGATAAATCAAAAGTTTATTTTATTCCTTGCTTTTATGCGTGCATATACATTTTGTTTTCCTTGCAGCCAACTATTAATCTTTGTCATAGCTTCTAACTGCATGAAAATATAAAAATAAACCGAATTTTCTATATACCAGATTAGCTTTATTAAGTGGAGCCATTTATATTAATTATTCTTTACATCCTTAGCACTCAAATTGGACCCAGAAATATGAACATTATTTATCATTAACTTGAAAAATAATTAGCCTCATAATTTTAAAGAAACCTTGTTACTACCGCCTTCGTTATCGAGAAAACAAGACTCATAAATTTTAAATAAACTGCGTTTTATTTTCTAGTAGATATGTACCATTTTCTGCGTAAAAGAATTGTTGCTATTTCAGTCAAACACTACAGCAATCTGTGACTTCAATCTCTCTGAAATAAAACCAAAATTATCCGATAGGAATGCACTCCTACACAACAAATATCTCAGAAGTAGAATAAGAATCCGCCTCTAGCTCGTTCTGCTCTCATTTTTGGAATATCATTATATTGTAAGCATGACGTCAAAAATGTTACTTTTTCCTAAACTCGTGACTATATTGAACGAATACGTCCTCAAGGCACGTAACTAAATCATTCAACGTTTCTAGCAACAACTTATTGCCTCTAGTAATTTCTGGAATGCTCATATGTATAGGTCAGTTATTCTAATACTGATAAGTGATAAATTAAATTAATTTAACATTTTCCTGTATCAAGTAGAAAAAAATGTTTAAACTATTCTCTGTTATCAATTACAGTTATAAATATGTCTTAGCCGCATCCTCAATATATTTCATACATCATAGTTTATAGCTGCATATAAAATGGCTTCTTCTTCCTCATATCTCTCAATTATAAAAGCTTATAAAGGCAAGGAAATGATAAATTTCCTCCTTTCATTTCTAAAACACAAGCTGCTCATTCAGGAAATTGATACAGGCAAAAGAACATTAAGAAGCGTTTTTGGATACGTGGAGAAATAAAATTTACAGTTACGAGCAATCAATGACTTTTATTTTGAATTTCAGTGATGAATATTATACTTGGTAACTGAAATCACCATAAAGTCATGTTGGATAATATGTACACATGGAAAATCACGGTGGTTTAAAGAATACTGTAATTTATATGTTAAACTGATTAAGTACATCATAATATATGTATAACTTAAAACAAAATTGAAGAGTATTTTGTTGTAGAAAATTTCAAGGAAAATGACGTCATTCAGTAAGTCAGTAATTGATTTTTTTCCATTGACAATTTTCATGAATATGTTCTCACCAGCTTAGTTTGGTTTTAGCTAAATAACAATGCACAATAAAAGTTAGGGTTGTTTTTGAAATACAGACGCCGGTTTCCCACATTTCTGATAAATTAACACAGGGACTGGAGCTTATATGTGGTCCATTTTTCGAAATGTGGTAGGTAATTTTTATGAAAGTACGTAAATATCAATTTTTTTCATATTTAACTTTAAAATTATGTACCAGTGGTAATGAGTGCTGTGATTATTGACTAACTCGTGAATAGTGTGTTTGTAAATCAATTTTTAAATTTCTACACACTAATTAGGGATTCCTTAGATATCACGCATCGTACATCACGAATACAAGCATAATCTGTAGTCAGTTTTAAATATATCAAAAGCTCCCAAACGAATCCTAGTTCCGTTTTAAATTTTCGACAGTTTTTATGTAGAAAATTGTAGCAGTGGCACTAATACACTTTTATATATCTAGGATAGGTATATCTAGGTATATTAACTGTGTTATTCCCAATTCTTTATATACAGGGTGTTCTACAAGGTCTTTCATATATCTCCATAAATAAAAGTTCGAAGGATTTAGATATGGGGAACGCGGTGGCCATACTATTGTTGACCTATTCATTTATTCTGGGAATGATCATTTAACCAAGTTACTTGCCTTTCTCTATGTGGTGGTGCACCATCGTGTCAATACCACATATTTTGAAGAATACAGGGTGGCCAGATGAAAATAAAGCAGAGCCATTTTCAGGAATTGCGTCGAGATTGTAGAAAAACGCTCAGATGCGTCAAAGACGAGACAAGTCGACGGATCTGAGCGTTTTTCTACAACTTGACGTAGTTCCTGAAAATGGCTCTATTTCGTTTTCATCTGGTCACCCTGTATTAAGCTCTAGTCATCAATGAAATCAATAAGGTAATTTTCCGAGAAAGTTCTATACAGATGCATTTAAACGATCATTTACAACATATACAGGCAGCAAATTATTGTTGAAAATGCTAACCAAAACGATGACATTGAAACGTTGCTCAAATCGTCTTGATCATGAGGATTTTGTAACGCCCTTATGTTCGTTATGATTATTATATACACGCTTTATTAGACCACAAGACAAGCGAAATTAATCTATTATTTTATGCATGTTGTTGAAATAACCATTGTCAAAATTTTAATCGATGAGGAGCATTTCCAGAATCTAACGCTTGTACATTTTGTCAATGAAACGGATGTAACATTTCTCTGTTCAGTACACGTCATACAAAATTCGGTGATACATGGACATTACTTGCTATAAGTTGAACACCAATTGAAGAGTTGTCAATGACAGCATCGATTTATTTATACCTTCTTAATTTTGTATATTCAATTCAGTAAAATGAATGAACTTTTTTGGAGGGGTTACCTTCTTTTCGAAATCTACGAAATGATGCACTAAAGACCATGAGGGCAGATTGATGTCTATTTGGGTATCTTCGTAGGTATTCTCGGGTTGTTTGTCTCCCATTGGAATACCCATATTCAAAGATAATATCTGCGTACTCTTCAGTGGTAAATAAATGCATTTAATATTTAGCACGTCAAACGAATAAGCAAAATGACACAAATAATAATTATTATTATAGCACCCATCGTTTTTATTTATAAGACTACTTTGATTGAAACATGGAATTATATATTTTTTTAAAGCGCTTGTAACTTCTAAACAAAAACGAATAGGGCCTATGTTCATATAAAAAAAAATAGTTTGACATTAACCCAACTATCATCTGCCGAAGTTTGTCATAGAGCTTGTAGAACACTCTGAATAGAAACTATTTACAAGTAATCATTAAACGATTAATACAGGGTGTTTAAAAGTAGTTTTAGAGGGCCCTGTTTCTATAGTCGACGTCCAAATTGTAGAGAGTGACTTATCGCTAACTTGTAGACTAGCGCGACGGACGAAGCGTGCGAGGAGCAACATTTCAGAGGCGTATTAATTTTAAAGAAGCTCAGATATAGAAAATATACATAAAATATAACAAAAATAATTATATTACATAACACCTATTATTCTTAGTAGATACAGTGATGCAACAGTTTTTACCAATTTCGAAGCGTTAGATATTAAAAATAATAAGAATTATTTCAAAATTTGATGTTTTTATCTTGTGTTATCAATTACCTAAGGTCCAAAATAATAGAGAGCGATCAATTCACAACACATAGATGAGGACGGAAGATACGAGTGGCATGATTACCTAAGCGTGCCACTTGAGAAGAGTTAAAGCACACAAAATTATTAAAAATAAGTTGACGTCGACTGAACCTAGCACACTAACAATTTATTTTAAATGTGCCACGTGTGTCATCCTCTCTACAAATTAGAATACCGTCCTCTTGGACGGCGATTGCCCACCACCATCCACTTACACCTACCTGATACGCACTCCGCGGATATTACACTTAAGCCTTGTCCTCACAGACGCGAAATTCACGGATTTTTGCACGAATTTTGCAACGTCTGTTTTAATTACTGTTTATGGCGGGAAAATGTCAACTTTTGACAATTGCAATTTGCGAAACTGTCAAACACTACAAATATTATTGCTCCTTTCATTATTATCTGGTGTTAATAAATTTGTTTTGAGCTTCTGATAATCCACCATGGCAGTTTCATGATGAAAATGATAGAAAATCTTATAGGTAGTTGTAAAAATTTGTTACAAATAGAGATTTTTCAACCATTAAATAAATTGCGCAAGTATTTGCCACTTCCGCATTCAAAAGAACAAAAGGCTTTAGAATACATACACATTATTTACTATTGATTACTAGCACTGTCACTATAACGGTCACACTTTAACACTTATTATATCATATCGTACCGCTTTCCGTATGACCTTTATACGTCCATGTTTCGTCAAAATTTAATATTTTCTTCGATCCAGATTCTTATTTTTTAATATTTATTTTGAATAGTTTCTTCGCCATATCACTATTTCATCCTTTCTATCAGTATACTCTTTTCGATTTCATTTATACGGACTAAGTTTCATCTTGTAAGATATATAAACCGATTTTTTTTTTTGTCAAAAAACTCATTTTAAAAATACAATCTTTCTTCCGCGAGTTTCCATCACTTTCCGTTTCACAGTTGTACTTCTTTACCACTTTTTTATTTGCACACATATGCTATTCACATACAATTTTGTTAATGAAATACATATTTCAACATCACTTACACTCATATTTTGACAGCCGATATTCCTCACTTGTTAAATTAGGACGATTTTGAGAATACGTTGTAAAGCTTGAATTATTCTCCATTCTTAAGAACACAAAATGACTAATAAAATTAATTACATTCATAATTAAATTAGCGAAAAGACATACCCGAAATTTTGCCCGCCCGAACGATATATCCGCACATGATAGCGCTGGAAATGGAACAATTGGATCCCACAATTCGTCGCAGCCAATTAAAAGCTGTAGCGCATGCGTACTTACTGCAGCAGAAGCTGTGTAATCGGATATGCTCTCAGAATTATGCGGCACAGGACTTTGCAGTAAAAATATAGGTGCTGCATGTATATTTCTTTGTGTTGACTGCAGGTTTATGAGTCAGTCTCTACAATTTAGGACGTCGACTATAGTATGTTTTTCAAAAAGTGTTATCTTTTAACAAAAGAAGTTCTCGACCACGGGTGCAAACGCCAACCTCCATATACGCGAATGCGAGCGTTCTTGTGCGCGACAGAAGGGCGTGAGGCGGCGGATGGTGTCTCGGGGGCCGCTTTGCGCTGCATCTCGCACTGCTAGCACGGTCCAGCGGTCAAGGTCGAGCACCTGACCAGCGCGCCGGGTCCCTAGTAGTGACATTGACTCCGCGAAGAACCAACGTGCATGCATCTTCTTCAGCGGTTCGCCATCGTCAGTTGCGCACGGTTTCTTCTTCGGTAGGCCGCGCTCAGCCAGGTTCATAGTGGCCGGTGACGGTTTTTTTTTTCGTCACAGTGCGAGACTTCTTTCGACTACTCCTTACTGCTGATTTTTTCTAAAAGGTAGGAATTCTTGATATTTTTATTTGCGGAAATATTTGTATCGCTGCTGTTTGGGATATATTTCAATCTTCAACATATTTTCTTCTAAACAAATATACAGCGTGTTGTGTTTTAGATGTGCAGGTCATTAGCATAAGTATAGGATAAATGAAGAAAGAATTAACTAGCCTTTAAAATATCTGATCTGCAAAACCCTAGGCCTACTACAGTTATTTTAGGATCTGCTATTGAAAAATAAACACTTTTTTGAAACCTAATAACACTTCATTATTCTACATTACTAAACTTGATAAGTGCAATTTTTTAATAAATTAAAAAATTAAATTAATTATTATATTAAATAGGTACAAGGAAAAGCGTAAATTGTTCATTATTATTTTTAAACATTAATTGAAAAACAACTGAATTATTAATTAATCAAATAACAAAAGTATTATAACGAATTAAAATATACCAACAAAGAGATTTGTAAAGAAAATTTAAAAGTGAATAATCAGAAATTGGTAAGGAGGTATTTTAAGAGGGTTTAAATGACGTCATATTGTGAAATTAACGCCAAAGAAACCTAATCTTCAAATTTTTATTAAATTAGATTAGATTTTTAATACGCTCATGGGCCTATTAATAACAAATATTTGAAATTCATTCGTTTCTTTTTTTTTCAAACTCCAACAATATATTTTTAAAATAGTTTTCCAAATACCATCCCCAAATTAAGACATTTCAATAATAAATTATAAAACAATAAATAAATATTTAATGCTTTCTAAGAAGTAAAAAAAATGTATAATTTAGTAAAATAAATGTCATGATATCATTATTGAAGAAATCATTCTTAAAAGATAATTTTTGAATATGTATTTGTTTGTTTATTAAGAAGAATGTCTCATACCTATTTATTGTGTAAATAATTTATACAAATTTAATTACCAAAATATCTACAAATGTATGCATGTAAAGCGAAATTTGTTGTTACATTACAGTTACATATTACATAATAATTTATATGTGAACTTGAAGAGCAAGAATTTGCTTTGAAAAATATTGTAACGAGTCTCTATAAAAAAATATAGAATTAAATAACAAAAAGTTATATCCAAAATAAACAAAATGGTATATTTATGCAGAGTGTTCCAGAATGATGGTCAAATATTTTTCCAGTGTATTCCACAAGCCATTTAAGGGAGGGATCTTCATATGAAATTTTACAATTTAGGCCCTTCCTGTTGATATTAGTTTAAATAGTTTTTTTATTTTTCCTTAAAGACGGTTACACTTAAAAATTTCAATTTTGGTACACATTATCAGTTAATCAAAATCTATTTTGTGGTGGCGTCTATTCCTTGGCTCATGTTTCTGTAGGACGGGAATAAGCAATCCCTAGATTTATTTCTTTCAGAACTTTTTCCTGTAATAACCGATTTCAACAAATACTACACCTAATTTTTCTACTTTTTTTCCTCTTGTAATTTTTTCATACAACCAACAGTTTGCGCAGAAAAATAAAAATAGTTTTCCTTACTCTAAACATCTTTTCGTCATCGGTTACTGATAACCGCAGTAGGCGGTTGCTATGTTGATGTTTTTCTGTTATCTTGTCAAACAAATCGCCATTAGGTCTATAATTGACAGTTTTGCAAATATTTCTAAACAAAGGTATTCATATAACCGTTGCCAATCCTGCCGTATAATATATTCCGTCAATTTATTCGCTAATATTTGTACGGAAGAGTCAGTTGTTTACAAATATTTGCAAAAACTGTCAACACTGATTTGTTTAACAAAAGTTTTGTTGAAATCGACTATTACAGGAAAAAGTTCTGAAAGAAATAAATCTAGGGGTTGCTTATTCCCGCCCCCCAGAAACATGCGCCAAGAAATAGACACCACCACAAAACAGCTTTTGACTAGCTGATAATGTGTACCAAAATTGAAATTTTTAAGTGTAATCGATGAATTAAATGAACATAAATGACTGAAAAGTTTTTTTTTTAAACAACATAATCTATTACAAATGGTCAAATGTCCATTGGATTAAAATTAAAAATTACTTCAGCGAGAAAAGGAAGATGAAGTTATTTTATCATGTCTATTAGAAACTTTTATTAATATAGCATTAAAAATCATATGGTCAAATTTGAAGGATTAAAAATATCCGTTTAATAGTATTTCAAATAAAACTAGCGAATTTGTATTTCAGAAAAAAAATCTATATCTAATAGGAAACTTTTTTAAATCAAATACAATAAAAAATATCTGTTAGCCTCCACCATACCTATACGATTTATAACCAAATATAAAGATTAAAATAATGTCTCCATAAAAATTCTTCTTATTGAAACCCACATTTTTAAATGCCATCGTACCATCGAAGAATATGTATCTTAAAATCTGTGCCAGTGAATTTTTTCTACCCACTAACAAATCAAATAGGTCAGATTAGTCACTATTGTCCAAGTGAAATGGACGTCAACGATGAATAATACAAAACTTTTCTTACAAAAGCGTTGCAACTTTCGTTCTTTTACGTGGGAACAGGACACAATAGCTTTTTGAGTATAGTCCTAATATTTCTTTCTTTTCATGTTATATCAAAAGCTAGCCGGACAAAATAAATTTGCAAAATTCCTTTGTCCAGCGGATTACCTGTTCCGAGGAAGGCTCTTTCCACACAGACTCTTATACATTTTCAACGAAATTGTAACTAAAACGCGCATGATAAAAATATCTAAAATGAATAGTTCTTCTACAAACACATTTGCAAAATAAAAATACAACTGCAATAAAATACAAATATGTACCATGAAATTACTAATTAAGGTACAACTAAGAATAAGTAAAAGCTCCTGTAATGGAATTAGTTAGTAATTTGTTTTATTTGTTACTTCATTTCATTCAATACCAAAAACCATATTAATCAAGAAAACTTCTTTTTACAAGCTACTAACTTCTAAAATTTTTACAGATTAACTGTGAATTTTACAAGTTAGTAACATTATCTACATTAAATAATTATGTTGAGAATCATTTGTATCATATATGTTAAAAATCATGGTACAACTATTATTTCTTGATATTCAAATTTTGATTACAAAAAAATCCTCAGAACAGAAGATGGTCTATTATGGACAAAATGCTCTATACTAAAAATTTATTTAAAAATCAAGGAAAATGGTCAAATTTGGTGTGAAATTATCAAATCTGTGGTGTTTTTAGGTAAAAAAAATCGATGACGTCATTACTCGAAAACAAATGACATTTGAAAATCGCATTTTACGCTAAAATATGTATTTTTTAAATTAAAAATGGACCTGTTTGGGGATTTTTCCCAAAAAATAATTGTTTCGTTTTTATTGAATTTATTCCATATTTTTGGCGCATACTGTATATCCATTTTACTTAGGTATCTGTATATTCAGAGACAGCATGAGATAACATTCCTATTGTTTGCAAAATTCTATATTTTCAGTTCTTAAATGTCTAAAATTATTTGTAATTATTGAAAACACTGTTTCAAGAATAGGGTGCCCAAAAAAAATTGTAAAATGTGACGTTTAGTGAATAGATTTGTAATGGTAATTTTGCATTTCTCAAACGAAAGAAAAGAATTAGCGTTATATTCCAAAAAAGACCAAGGTTTTAACTAAAGAAGAGATTGAGTGCTATGGAAATCGCGCAAAATTGTCATGAGTTATGTAATAACAAAACCGAAATATCTATAAATGATGCTGTTACTGCCACTTCAACAGTCTCTGCAGCAGCAGATGGAAAAATTTCAACTATTTTATCGTCCAAATTTTGTATTTCCAGAAATAACAATTGTATCATGATTTTTAACGTGCTTCGTACATGATATAAATAAAATAGAGTTCCTTAATGTAAATAATATTATTAACTTATAAAATTGGCAACTAACCTATATAAATTTAACAAGTTAGTAGCTTGTAAAAATATAACAATTTATAGCAACCATTACCAGCTGCATGGTGAATTAATTAATGGCGAAGTTGTTAAGTAAAGTATGTTTTGTTTAGCACAATTTATCACCCAATAAAATAAAGGCGCTTATATTGCGGACATCCTGTATATCCACACATTTCTAGCATTGCTACGTTATCTAAATAAATTATTCTGAAATTCCCAATTCAATTATTCGTAAACACTCAGAAAATCATTAACGGCGTTTTGTGTGACTGTCTAATTATTTATTCAAATCAATATGTTAAAAACTATACAGTTAATTCCGATTAGCGGTTGTAACTATAAAAAATTAAAAGGCTTATGCGATATTGGAATATGATGTATCCTTCATCAACAGGTCATATTTTTCTCATGGAATCCCAAATGAAAATATTATTCTGTGAGAATGTGAAGGTATTTGTACTGCTATAGTATTTGATGGTGTCAGAAACAGTTGTCTTACTTTATTGATGATAAGTAAATCTTAAAGAAATGTGCCTGGAGAACAGCTAGTCAGCAGGTGTAGGTTGTTGACTGAGCCATCGAAATTTCATAGAAAATTTCACACCAATGTTTTCTAATCAATTAGAAGTTTATATTAATAAATAGTTTGGAGTGAAATTTTCTTATCGAATATCCCTCGAACTTCAATTAATAACCGGAAATTTTTCCCCATTTATGAATATTTTTAGAAAATATATTTGACCTCGAAAAAATTTCCGGAAGTAATTTAAGCATAGGGATATTATAAACGATAAGGCTGCAAACATACTTCCACATATATAACAAATTTAGTTTTAATAAATGTTATCAAATGAACAATGTCATCATTATTTGCACTAATCATAAAATGGAGAATGATAGTTTTAAAAACAAATGTGATTTCCTGTACACTTTAAAGAAAAAATATATAATAATTCTTGGTGAGCTGCCATGAAAAATTTGATCACTGATTTATCCATTAATAATTTAGGTCAACATTATAAATTTATAAATAAATGCTTTGAATAAGTATTTTTTTATTTTTCGAGGATAGTAAATCAGAATAAAACAATTTCTTTGTTGTAAAGTTAACTAATTTATCCAAATTTTTAAGAATTTACTATTTCTTTATAAAATAAGTATATTTAAGATACAGGGTCATCTATTTTAAGAAAGAAATAACAAATACAAACATTATAGCTTTCTACGTTTTTGTAAGGATCTTTTCAAAGAACAATAATTGAACTTGGAACTTGGTTTAAATTGTTTCTATAATTTTCACGTTTTTTATACATTAAAAAAATTAAAACGCGAATTTATGAAACCTCCAAATATTTCTTTAACAAATTAATGCAGTCTTATTAAAACCAAAAGAAATTAAGGTTCATATCATCAGTCTACATCACAAATATTCTATTATCATTATTCAGCTGTTTTAGACATTATCAGTTAGAGCATTTTCAAGATAACAACAATCTGTCATATAATTCTCCATAAGAATTTGGTACAATTGACATGCCAAATATTATTGTAAATATGGACAAAAATACCGTTTGTAATATATGACCGTGTAGATACAAGTGAAAACATAATATGCGCGGCAAAAAAATTATAGTATTTCTACATTTAATTGATAGACAGACAGTTTAATCAAAGATGTTGCTCATTTTTTGAAGATTAGGTACTTTGGGACATCGTTTTATGTTACAAAATAACCCTTTCTTTTTTATATATATTTCTAATCTAATCTATTACTTTTTAACTATAAAATGATCGCCTCTTACTCTATCCCCGGTTACTTTGTTCAGCAATGAGATTACATCAAAGTTGATATTTTATTTTAAAAAATGTCTACATAACTCTTAAAAACAATCCCATTTTTTGATATAGTAGGCGTGGAAATTGCATTTACAAGAATGAAAAGAATTTCGTCACTACAAAAGAAATATTCGCGATCTTTGTTACTGAACTGGACTGTATCAACAAATAAGAGAGAACGAATATTTGACAAAAATTATAAAACAGTATTACAATTGATTGTCTCCATTTAAAATTTTCCAGAATATGAATGGACCAATTTAAAAGTCAACTATGTTTCAAATTCCATAAATTTTTAATGTATTAAAATCCAAAAATATATACAAAAAAGGTTTGGTATTTTTGAATGAAACATTTAACGTTGCACAGCTGTGTATGTACTAAACATGTCATAAGCAGTTGAAAGCTGATTTAAATTAAGCCACTTGGATTTAAAGCTAATATGATCATATTTACGTAAATTATTGGAAAATCTAACACATGCATTTTGCACTATTTATAAACTGTCTTTATCTTCATTTAAAATGGCAGGCTATCACAATAAGCAATGTTATATAAGATTAAAGAGTCACATAGGTTTAGTTTGACCTCTAAAGTTAAATAATCTTTATGTAAATGAAGTGAATGGAGTTTAATGTAAGATTTTTGGATAAGCCAATGTACATGTTTAGTGAATCTGAACTCATCATCAAAATAAACTCCTAAATTTTTACAGCTATCAGTAGGTTGCACAATTTCTTTATGAACAAAAATCTTGGACTTGATTTAACCAAGTTTTTATGTCCATCACAAGTAATTCAGTTTTTGCACCATTTAATATCAACCCATGAGCCCTAGATACTAAAACAATATATTTCAAATTCTCATTAATTTTTTTGTTCATATTCATTCAGGGGAAAGGGAAAATACAGCTGTCAATCATCAGCATATTGGTGGGTGCAGACATGCTTAACTGCGTTAGACAGATCTGTAGTATAGATCGAAAAAAGCAATGGACCCAATATGCTACCTTGGAGCACACCCATGGCATCCATTGTAAGCTGTTCATGAACAATTTTATCCAAAATTTTTGAAAAGGTGGAAAGTAAACTAATAGGACTGAGGTGAAAAATATCAGTCGGATTAATGTTTTTAGGAATAGGGACAACTATAGCCTCTTTCCAACATGTTGGAAATGTTGCTTCAGCCAAACATTCATTGATAATAGATGTGATGTGATCAAGCACATATAATCAAAACCAACATCTTATAGTTAATACCATCTGCACTTATAGCATTAGATTTTATAGTGTGAAAAACCATTACTTTTTCTGAACAAACGGCTTTAAATTTAAATAATTCATCAACACCTGGCAAGGTTTTATCACTCTATGAATTAGTAATGAAATCATTGTCTACGTTTACCGATGGCAACTTGTTGATGACTTTTAGAAGCACTATTGTGTACATTAAGAAACCTTAAAGTCCTCCAAAAACTTTTCTGATCAGTTAAAAATTTATGTTGTAGGTAACCTCTTTTTCAGATTTGATGGCAGTATTAACAAAATTCCTTAACTCCTTATACTCCTGTCAGCTGCTATCAGTTTTTAATTTTTTATATTTAAAAATAAGTCTTATCCCTTAAACGCATAATTAGTTTAAGGTTAGGCGTGAGCCAGGAGCAGGAGGTTTAGAAATTCTAACAGTTTTACAAGGAGCATGAACATCGAATAAAACTTAATTTATTCCAGTCTATATATCTTTTATTCCTTTTTTCAAAAAAACTAGCTACTTAAACGTCACGTACATGGTCCTATTCGTGCAATTGATAAAGTATTCCATGAGCATCTCGCGCCTGTCGTCGATCTAAATAATTCGCCACTTCGCTAAACTCGGACCGGTACATCGTACATCGATTCCCAGTCGTCCGGCATGACAGGGTTTTCAAGAACCGGCCAGAAAAAATAACTGTTCAACGCCGTGAATCCTTATTAGCATATTAAACATCCTCGGGCGACATTAACAGTCATTTTACGTGTGCCTCCATTGTGTGTACCTACAAACCCAGATTCGTTGTTCCATGCTCGAACCATTTACGCGGACAGGTCGCGTATTTACATTCACCTAGGTCGAAGTGCCTACATCAGGCCAAAAGAATCGGATACCAACCTTAAAAGGAAGGATATATCCGTCCAATGATCGCTCTGTCTACTAGATAGAGCCAAAATCCCAATATCCATTGTTATCTGAAGTTTACTAAATATACCTAAGAGGACGCTATTCAACTATTAAAAGGAAAATGTCTGCAGTGAAATTATCAGTGTATAAATTGTAATAGTAATAAACAGTCTTATTCGCTATTTCTATTACTACTTACTTGAATGAAACATTGAATTGATTGAAAACTGAATGATGAGAATACATAAATGAATTTAATAAACTGCTCCACAATAGTTAAGGAAGTTCACAAATCTTGAGTTTCTTTTAAAGGTTGACAATTTTTGTTCAAAGAAATTTTTATCTTCAATGTTTACTCTTTTATACCAGTGGCTTTTTTGTTCCTCCTTCGAAACCATTTTTAGTTTTTGGCAAAGTTTTATTTTTCATGATTTTAATACAAAATTCAGATTCTTAAAACAATTACAAAAAGAAGTTTAATACAGGGTATCTCTTCCTCGCACTATAATGACTGCCTGGCATACTGTCAGGTTGTTAAAGTAGTCTTGATCAATTTCTCGGCACAGCTGTAGTAAAAGCCCTCTGAGTTCCTGAGGTGTCTGTGAGGGTGATTGATGCGAATATAAGGCTCTTTGTAGTTGATGCCATTCGTACTCAATTGGATTGAGGTCTGGTAAGAGAGGAGGCAGTGCCAAGTGCGGAATGGTATGATTTTCCAGAGCATCGATAACAATTTTCGCACGATGAGGATGCGCATTGGGCCAATTACAGCATGAAGCAAAGGGATGAGGTTGATGACTTGTTCGACGTGGATAGGTGCATTCATGTACAGAGTATCGCATGAATCAGCAAGAATCGTACAAAATTGCAAAACAACAAACAAGGCAAGATCTGGTCTTGCAAAATTGAACAAGAAAAAAAACTCTTGTCTTGTTTTGCAAGACAAAAAAACACTTGCAAATTTGGAAGATTTCTTGTCTCAGCCAACACTAGAAAATCAATTCACTGGGAGACTTCCGTCATTCATTTAATAGTATATTTCTTTTGTCGGTAAGCCTGACGGAGTCATTTATATTCTTTTTTTCTCAAAAATATAGACACTTATTTCTGTAGCTCGTTGAAAAATGCATTTGTAACAAAAAAAAATCTTTCATAAAGGTTCAACTCATTGCACCCATTAAAAAAGAACTGAAATATGTTTTAGGGAAAATAGAATTGTTTTAAAATATGTTACTTAGACGCTAAGAAATTACTATGTACTACTATATTGTAGAACACCAAGCAGTGACAGAGGCTACTGACACCAAATATGTTTCTTGAATTAAAATAGGCATTTAAAATACAGAGCTTGGAAATATGTATAACTGATTAAATAATATACAAATAGTGACAGTAACAATGTTAAATTAGGTGAGATATTATCAAATTATTCTACAAACAATAATTTAACCTTTTAAAAAGATTACCTTTTGTGGCTTTCTGTATTACATACCCTGTTCATGTGTTAATCATATTTGTTTCAATTAGTCGATATTATTTAGTCTTTGCTCATAGAGAACACTTTACAGAAAGTAATCCACAAGGGTTTAGTCCAGCGATCTGGGTGACCACTCTATTGAAACATTGGGTCCCTTTCAACGGTTTGGAAATTGCTTGTTCAAATAATTTCTATGACTATGGATGGCGCACTTACATCCAATTGCAACATTAAATGCAAAATGCAAAAGAATTCTTCAAAAAAATATGGGTCTACTAAATTCCGTCCAACTATGTCGCACTACAATTTGCACGTACATTTTTCCAGTATTAATTCTAATAATAATAAGCGGTGAACTTTAAGAAGCGATTTCTATCGTAGTAATTTTGTTGAGAGGAGAGAATTTGAAAACAATTTTTATAAATTGAAATATATACAGCCAGCACAAATTTAAATTATTCTCTAAAGTAATGAAATAAATTAAACATTTTGTATATTGGTGCTCATTAAAATAATTAATAATTTGATTTGATGAAGAGAAAGGGTGTGTCAACATGTGTGTCAAATAGCATGGAAAAAAAATAGTAAACATTGTCTGCTGAATCTTCAAAGCAACACCAAACACTGTCCCATTGACATTATTTATATTTTCATTACTAGTATAAACTAAGTCCTTCAAAGGACAACTAAACTCCCAATTATGTGCGTAATTTTCAAACTAATAGAATTTGTTGTTTGAATTTGAACTTTAATATTGTGTGTATCTTCGGTTTCCCTTTTTTCTCAGATCTCGCCCCTACAAAGCTGCGTCATTAAACGACTATTTTAAGAATACATCGTAAAAAATAACAATTAACTGCCGCCCCAATAAATTAGGTTCCTTGTTAGCCCACATCGAACAACGGCATAACGCGGCGAGTCGATTGTAAATCACGTTCAGCCGAAGACCAGAATGTCCGAGTTATTTTTAGTCTGGCGATCTATAATTTGACTTATCGGATTTGCATAACGAGGTATAATTACGAGAGGGATTTCTTGAGAACAGATCCACAACTCCAGATTAGAAATTAATGCTCGGGACGATTTTTACCGACGCTCTGCATGATCATCAGGTATTCGGTTGCAGACGAGATGATAGCGTGAGTTTGTTAATGAGGCAGCCGATATGTGCCAAGAGATTACCGAACTGTCAACATGGACTCTAATTGGGCTCAGGAGTACGCTCGTCACTTGTAGCCACTTAATTGTCGCATAATAGATGACAGATTTGTCTCAAAAAATGATTAAGAGAATTATCACAGCTCCACAAAGAAAAATTATCAGATTTGGAAGTCAGACCATGTTTACTATATCTTTTTGGGGTCGCTGAATCCGAATATTGGGTCTGTTTGACCCCATCACGTCAAGATTTTGCCATAACCTCATAAAAGCCAATAATTTAGTCTGTCCAGCATTATTAAATACATATAACCTGATCACACTTTAAACACAAACCCCAAGCTGTTAATCCCCAAACACATAAACCAATTACCCCAAATCCCATAACCCCCCAATCCCATAACCAATAAACCCAACAACCGCGTTACTCAGTACTCAGTATTGATTAACACAGTTATTGGGTTTTTTAGTTATGGGATTGTGGGATTATGGAGTTATTGGTTTATGAGTTTGGCAGTTATAGGATTATTTCCTTTTAATAGTACTAAAAAGTCTAAATTATTGGGTTTCTTAAGGTTATAGCAAAGCCCTGACGGAATGGGGTCTAACGGACCCCAGATTTGGATTCGACGACCACAAAAAATCATAGTAAACATGATCTGACCTCCACATCTGAGAAACTTTTTTGTGGGACTGTGTTATTTTTATAAACCAGGAGCTAGAGATTTTTGGTACAATTTTTGTATTTGGTAAACATCGATATGATAATTCTGTTAATCACACTAACTGCTGCTGAGTCTGGCAAAAATTTTTCAGTTTCATAGGTGTAAAATGCAAATAAGTTGAACTTATTTTTCCAATTATAAATCTTTTTTATTTATTGTTGCTTTCTCGGATAAGTTACCCTTATTTCTACAGGTTTGAAACTAAATAAATTTGCTATTACAAATTTTCCACATAGCCTATAGTGTACCTTTATGGGAAAAACAAATGTGATTGTTATTTATAATCATTCAAGCCACCGTTCAATTTGGTATGTGTTGAAGTTCATAAAACCTCTTTTGGTCACATAGACCGGAGCATTTTACTCTATAATAAGCTCTTCCGTACTTCGACCATACGCCAAAGAGTAGTAGAATGTACAATTACAAAAAAATGGAATCCGTTCCTTTTTTTATAGCGATGTGTGAATGTACGTAGTTATGTAAAGATACTTATGCTTAGACATACTTACCTGGTCCTTATTTAAACGACAATATATTATGGAACAATAGTAGCAGCTGTTATCGTAGAACTTTTTTTTCTAGAGAGGCAGCTCTGGCTTACACCATGGATTATATAAACTTACTATCAAATAAGTTAAAGTAAGACTTCACTTTTGGCCATAAATTTTGGTGCTGGGTGAAATATTTTCTTATATTTATAAAAAATAACTTTGCTTTAGTTGACGGACTGAAATTTGAAATGACGCTGATCAATACCTGAGAGATAATGAATGACATGAAACGGAGAAAATAAGACAGTAATAAATACCTTATGGCTACCTGTACGTTTCCCAGCGCTCGTAAAAGTGTATTTTATGTTCCTTTACTTCCCATGAGGGCCATGACCACGGAAAACAACATTAAATTGATTACATAATGTGTTACCGTAGTTACATTGTAACCAATCAACACATTAAATAGTAAATTTGGCAAGACACTTAGCAGGAATGAAATACTTATGATCACAACATTATTACTTTTACTATTATAACGTCTCTAAAACGTAAAGTGAAGTAGTTTTTATACAAATTCAAATATTTGTATGTCTAATTCATAAAAAACATAATTATGGCACCCCACTTTTAATAAGTAATTTTTTCTTTGTGCTTCTTATAAATTGTCGTGTGTAGTTGCTTGTAATATTTTTATCCATTTGTAATAATTTAAAAAAAAAAGTTATATAACCTTGAAGAAACTGATCCCCCAACTTTAACGGTTGTTTCTTGCAAAGAATCGTTTGTAGTAACTTTTATTTCGTTTGTAATTCCTGGAAATCTAAAGTATCATTTCAAGGGGAGGCTGAAAAATCGTTTGTAGTTGTCTATACTAACTTACATTTCCTTTATAATTCTTCGAAACCTAAAGTAGAGTCACTATATACTTAAAGCTGAGATTGTTAATAGGTTGCATTTGTTTTTAATAATTTTCATATCGTTTCTAGTTTCTATAAATGTGAAGTAGTGCCATTGAATGTCAAGCGGAGGTTACAATATCGTTTGTAGTAACTTCCATTTTGCTTGTAGTTCCTCGAAATTTAAAGTAAAAAGTAAAGTATATTTATTCCAAAAGATAATAAAATTGCATAGGAAACGTAATAAATTACATACAAGTGTATAAAACGGTAAGACACCACCACCACGTATATGATGAATAAACAGTAAAGAACGTGTAAAACAATAAAAACTAGGCACATCCTACATATGTAAATTATTCTAATAGAAATCTTGCATTGAATATGGACATATTTCTACTAGAAAATATTTTACTTGTTGCTAAAAAACATTTAAACTGTTAATGGTTTTGAAATGTGGAAGACTGACAACTATGTCTGCAAATTTTGCCGATATATTTAAAGAGAAATTTGATTTATATCTGGTATGATAAGAGTGAATATCACTATTAATTACATATCTATGTTTATCTTTAAAATCTAATGTTGAGTAAATCCATAATATACAGGCCATACGCTGTTAACAGTTTCAATTTACTAAACATGAAGAACTCCGAGGAGTACTCATAATACATCTAATAATCCTTTTTAATATATAAATACATTTTTTAAGTAAGAAGAACTGACCGAAACAGTTATTCCATATGCAATTCTAGACTGCATTCTGCTAAAGTAAAACAAGCGAAACTGTTGTACTTTAAGAGTTTCTTTCAAATTACTTATCTAATGATACTGAATTTAATAATTTACAAATACTGAAACAGTGACTCTTAAATAACAAATCAGAATCTATATGACTCCAACGAATTTTACATTATCATTACTTTGTATATTGCAGTTGTTAATGGATATGTTTAAATGTGGCATAGTAGTTTTTTGTCTGGTATGAAAAGAGACATAATTAGTTTTATTTGTATTAATTAATATAGTGACTTGTCATTAGACTAAGTGGAGAATTTAGAAAGTGCACTAGAAATCATTTCATTAATAACAATTGGATTCTTGTCACTGAACAATAATGTAGTCATCTGCATAAAGAGAAGTAAATTTATCGCACAAAAAAGAGGAAGATCATTAATATATAATAAAAACAATATTGGCTCCAATATTGACCCCTGTGGCACATTTCTATTAATATCTGAGTTGGACACAGCTGTGTTTCCTTTATTTACAGACAAACTTTTATTGTGTATAAAATTAACTAAGAATCAGTCAACATCATAAGGTGTCCCAATAATCATATATAGTTGTTTGTAGTAACTTTTTATTTACTACAAACGATTTTTTAGCCTCTGCTTGATGTATAGTAACTTCACTTTAAACCGTCAGACCTTTTTGTTGAAATTTCTGCAAACGAAAAAATGTTATTACAAACGATGATCTATAAGAATCACAAAGAAAAAATTAAATATTTGAAAGTCAGTTCATATAACCAGTGATCATTATTCCTTTTTATTACTGTATTTTAAATAATATCAATCCAACAAATCATTAGATTCTGAAGAATGCATAGCGAATAATAATTGATTCATAGAACAATATTTAACCATTAAAAACTTTACAAACTGTTTTTTTTAAAACGGTAAGTTATTTTAGTGTACGCATTATTATATGCGTAGAATTGAAATAATATACCTAACAGACACGCTTAGTCATCTAATATTAGTTAGTATTCAATTTAATTAGCTTTTAGTAATAAAGGCATATAATTTAACTGGATATGATAGGATCAAATTAAAATGGTGCAGAAAATGTCGAGTCATGCAAACTCTTCAGTCTGAACGAAGTTAAAATTAGCTAAGTTACCTAGTTCTTGTACGTAGAAACATTTTGAACTTTGTATGAGAAACTAATGACATATAAAAACGAAAATTGTGTGAACAAAATTAACATATGAAAAATCAATACCTACTTAGTAATTTCTTCAGTGATAAAAATATCTGCAACTTGCTCAGTAAACCGGAAAAGGAACGCTTCTTTTATTTTCCATGGCACAGTTTAACGACTATTCCTGGTATAACTGTGTCAATAATTTAAAGTTTTTTGAGTGTTACCTGCATTTATAAAATTGTCAATTTAACTAAGAAAATAAGTAAGTGTTCCAGGAAGTCATCCTTTAAACAAAACCAATAAGTCTATAACGGATCAGTTTTCGGTTCACAGAAGACAATAATAAAAAATTAAACAAACTTAAGCAAAGAGTACCGTATGCCTTCAAGTGGTTTTATGATAAACACACCAGTACACCAAATTTTTTACTGTAAAAAGCACCTACCTCGAAGAGGTAAATAGTTTAAGTGGGGCAATTTAATATACCTCAGAGTAGGGAAAAAGTAATGCAATTATTAATTTTAAAAAATGTGCAGCGAATACTCGTTTACGTGACCTATTTTTATTAGGTACGTCATCAGATGGCTTTGCTTCCGTTGGCATAAAATATTATGTAAGTTGTATAACAAAATTTTTGAAAAAAATTATAATTAAATTTATCTAATTTGAATGGGAAAATTAATTTAATAAATGTTTATAGTGATGTCGATTAACCATTAAATAGCCATTGAAATGTACGATATGGAATGCGTTTAGTCCATTTGCGCATCCAAATAAAGGTACCAAACCTAGGAGCAGACAAAAGGAGGTACATGAAACTCAGCAAAGACATACTTCATTGGTTATGTATGTGGGTGCGAGAGAGACAACTATCTGCACGTACGATATGAATTGTGTTCTTAATTTCCCATTATTTTGTTTGTAAACACGTCATTGGCGTACAGTGTGGTTTCTTCTTTTATCTTGTATCTCATTAGTGTTATTCTTTGTGTATTTTTGTGGGTGTTATTGTTGGAACATGTCATGTTTTATAAGGGACTGTAAAATTAACCAGCATATAGCACGAAATATTTCTTCATATCCAGAATTCAATTTCATTTCAATTCAGAATCAGCTAAGCCCCTACTGCTCCGCCATTGCTAGAGGCATAAAACAAAATATGGCGCTGATCATAAATAATCCATTTGCGCAGCTTTTAGCGCATTCCAATCAACATAATATAAAATTACATTTCAGTGTAAATAGCCTTTTTCTGTACCCTACTTTATCAGAATAGCGATACATAATATTGATATTAATTATTACGTGATTCCCTTTTGCAAGAAAACTCACATTATTCACACATGTGAGGTCATGACTCACTTAATTGAGCGTATCTTTTAATTTTCAGGTGAGAGTTCGAACTGAGGTATTTTCCCCCCTCCTCCTAATATCTGCACTAGCTCGAGAGCTTGTTCATTTGTCTCAGTTTATCCTCAGTTGTTTAAAGTGAGGTTAGGTATGTTTGTCAAAGTTAGAAATAAATCAGTATCAGTCATTATCTTGTCATACATATTTAAAAAAAATGCATATAATACATTTCTATACCTATTTATAATTATCTGTCATAAAACATTACTTACCTGCGTTATAATTTTACTAAACAATGGCATAACATATATTACAAGTATTTAACAAAGTATAGGCTCATAATAGTTTCAATTTATTCCAAGTTATTTATATTTTAAACAAAAAAAAACGAATAGTTCTCTTGTTTATGTTTACATTTAACTCATATGATCGTTTCTTTTACAAGATAAATCACAACTGAAAAAAATGATGTGAGCATGCTCACATCACATGTAATTCGTACTCACTTGGCTGCAAAAGGGAAGCAGCTATTATTAAAAAATATATATGAAATTAGAAGATATATAGTAACAACTTACGTATCAAAGTTAATACTGTCTTTAAATATCGCCACTTAAGTTTTGTTTCATTAGTGAATTAGTTTTAAAAAATGTTTAAAAGTAATGTAACAAAAAGGAGAAAAAATGTGGTATTTACTTTGTTTTACTAATCTTTAAATTTCATTCAATCATTTCAATATAGCTTTTACTTGTTCAACCACATATTTTGAAGTGGTCAGAGATAAAAGTATTTTTCTCAAAAATTTAGTTATGCAACCTACATAACATTTTCTACGAACAAAAGCAAAAACATTAGACATTTCCAAAAAAAGGCAATAAAATTTTGGTTGCCATTCAAAAATTAAAATTTCGTATTCGATACGGCTGAACGCTGATACCTGATGTAATAAAACTTTAAGGTCACAGAAATGCATATTAGCTGCCTAGCAACTTTTTTTGGCACATTTTTTTGAAAAATTAATAGTTATGAAGTTATTGCATTACTTTCTCCTCACTCGGTATAATTTCAGTAGGGTAATGTTTAATCGTCGAAGAAATAAATTTATTTTAGATCATGAAGTGCAAGAAATTGAGGATGTATTAATAATAATAATAATAATAATTTCATTTATTTACAACCGGTTTACACCCAAGTACAGGAAAACTTATAACAAATAGAAAGTGGAATTAAATCACAGTTGGGATTACAAAATATATATATATATATATATATATATATATATATATATATATATATATATATATATATATATATATATATATATATGGTTGTAAAATTTCTCCGGGTTCCTCTCCGCGATGAATCTGCATGGTCTTCAAAAGAACCATTTGTTTGACAACGTTTCGGTAAAATCTCGTTCGGCCGAACGTAGTAACGCGAAGCAGAAGTAAGAAGACCTGAAGATGGTAAATGAGATTTTACCGAAACGTTGTCAAACAAATGGTTCTTTTGAAGACCATGCAGATTCATCGCGGAGAGGAACCCGGAGAAATTTTACAACCACATATAACACCCGCGGAAGCCTACGAATTAACACATATATATATATATATATATATATATATATATATATATATATATATATATATATATATATATAGATTTTTTTACGAAAGCGCTCGCTGCAAATTGTGAAGATTTTAAAACTTCACCAAGTAAATTATAATGTGTGTTGGATAAACTATTAAATAACTATATATTATTAACGGCTGATTTTATCATAACATATTATATTAAAAGTACAATGAAAAGTATCATGTGAACGAGAATTATGTCCAGGCACCAGAAATGACAATTTACCTAAAATAAACTAACAGTCAATAACATTATGGACTAATACAAATAGAAAAGATAATGCAATGCAATTTCTCCTGCATTTAAGAGATTCTAAATTAAGTAGATTTAATGAATAATCATTGTAAGTACCCCTAGGGGGCTACCGTAACATTCAAGAAGCATAAACTTCAGAAATTTTTGCTGAACATATTCAATTTGTTTGATAGAGTTTTGATAAGTCGGATGCCTTATAAGTGAACCATATTCTAATTTGTTTCTGATGAATGATAAGCATAATATTCTAAAACTGTTGACATTAGTAGAAGTTATCCAAGTTTCTAGTACAAAATGCCCTTAGCCTATTCACTAAAATTATGCCACAAATAAATAGCTTCAGACAATATGATTGTTAAAGTTCAGTTTACCGTCAAAAGTAATACTCAAATCCCTGAGCTCAGAACACTGCTCAAGAGTGTTATCGTTAAAATGGTACTTTACATTTCGATATATTTAAATATAAATCATTATTAAAGCACCAAATATTAATATTTTCTTAATTATTTGATGTGCAGTCATGTAAAGATCTATTCTAGAAAATATGTTTAGATCATCAGCAAATAGCAAGTGAGATATTGTAAAAGGAGAGCAAAGATCGTTAATACAAATTAAAAATAACAATGGACCAAGATTCGAACCCTGAGGAACACCAGAAATAGCAAATAGCATGTACAATACATATTATTTAAATAAGGTTGTCAAATTGTCAGAGAAGCCGAATGTGCCTTAAGTTTAGCAATTAAGAGGGAATGATCAATTCGGTCAAACGCTTTCTGCATGTATGTATAAATATCTGTTTTCTGGTACTAAATATCGAATACCGCCAGAGCACTATAGTCTTCCTAAGTTCCTGCATATTATGTGTTATTTTCTCCCGCAAAACACGAAATACCGAACTGAAATTAAACATCGCTTTCTCTTCAGAATGAATGGTCTAGGACCCTACACAAAGTTCGTTAGACGAGTTTTTCATTGCATTTAAAGGAAACCTTGACTGTGAGGTCGCGTTAAAATGAATCAAAATATATTTTTCAATTTAAAACTCAATGACACTGGTCCACAAGAAAACAATTATACGTTTTTACAGAAAAAAATGGTAAGAACGAAATGAAAGTGCCGACAGCGTGGAAGAAAATTACCTTTAACGGTCCGAACTCCAGGAAATCATCGGACGAACGGACCGCGACCATAATCCACACAAAAGCTGCAATCTCATTGTTTTAAAGTGATACTAATGGCCGCCAGCAGCTAATACCCGTTTATTAGTATTTCAATTCGTCTTGATGGATCATTCGATCTCATGATTTATTCCACACGACTTTTTTTACCGTTGCATCGCCATAAAGATCGCACTGATAAATAGGAAGTTACACGAGTCAGACCAAGTAACTGCCATTCTATTTGTTGCTTTATGGATGTTGCAGTCGTACGTCCTTTCAACATTCTTGAAGACGGCTCAATCGTTTCATGTACAAGGCAACAGGAAAAAATTGCATTGCAGCAAATATTTTACTTATTTCAAAATAAATCAGTTACTAAGATTTTCTTCCGTAATTAATGCGCTGAAAAAATATATTTAAAATTATCATGATTATTATTGGCATGGTAATTTTACTTACGCGATTTGTTAAGATACTAATGTTCTGTAAAATTTCAATGCAATAAAACATTGTATTTTTACCATGGAAATTATGTTTACTTTTACATAATATGTGAATTTAGTAGTTCTTTGTAGAATTAGAATGTAATTATTCATTTAATGAATGGAAAAGTATACTTATACATATTATGTTTACCATGGAAATGAGGTACATATACTATGTAAATTAACTAATTATTCTCCGTAAAACTAACATATAAAAATTATACAGAGTATTCCAAAATTAAATGACATTTTGTTGATAAGAAGCTTCTGTAAACTCCGCAAAAGTTTCGTTACAAAGACAAAAAGAACTTTTTTTTAATTTTCTAAAATATTAAGATTGTATGTGAGTCTTATGTAAAGTATGGTCAAAAGAAAAGAAGACAAACTTGGAAATAAATCACCAATAATTTAGGTATCACCGTATTAATATCCATTCATTAGATGCATATGCCAATTAGTTATGAGCGAGGCATTTTACCAGTAGGAATAATAGGAAATATATTTTCATTTTACGATGGATTTATTGGTGAATTTATATTCTCAGATATTACTGCTATATAAGTTAGAAGTGTTATTGCACTATTAATATGGCAATTATTAAAGCATGCAATAAGAGAAAAAATAGTGAAAAACAAAAATGAATACATATGTAAACAATATTTTCATGTAGGTAATAATATATTTTTTAACATAAGAAATATATTTAATATGTAGTTGCATAAAGAATAAAACATTTTTACATTTTTTGAGACTTTCTGTTACAATATTGATGTAGGTACTTATGTTGTATTTTCGTGCAGCTATGATATACACAATGTGCATTTACACATGTTTTTATAAATCACCTTTAGAGACCTCTCACACACTATTTTACAGCACAACCGTACAAACTCAAATGTCTCATACCAGTTTAATTTCAACTGCACTACAATATTTATACATATGATTATATAGACAAGCCGACCATTACTGGTTAGCCAGGACGCTGTAAACGCATGCGTGGAAATCTGTTTCCCATAATTATCTCTATAAAATACATAGTATTTAAAATTTTTATTAAATTTCCAGAACTTACATGATTTTCTGCTAAAATTGCAAAGAAAATTAGAACTATTACAATACAGTATATGGGTTGCCACCATTCCGCTTTGTTAAATAGCACACAATTACTTCACATCAATTTAGATTTACATTGTCTTCTTCCATTTAAATGTTTTTTTCTACATATTTCGTCTCTTTGTGTCCAATAATTTTATTATGAATTTAACCATTTTCCGTAACTAAGAATATTTCTAGTAAAGGTAAGAACAAATAGGCTGAAGTATGGACTTTCCTTCCCAAGTAAGGACAGTTTTACTCCACGCGTTAGGTATTATTTAAATTAATATTGTAAATGTTCTTAATATTTGTGAAATTAGATAACGTACCTAACATGGTAAATATTATGTAAATAATTAAATATAAATAATTTCTTTGAAATTCTACATACATTTTTTAGAGTGTGCTTAAGTAATTATTTGAAATAATTATTGGTACGGTGCTTTTAGATGCTCAATTAAAATATAACCATAAGTTCCTGTTATGCCTATAATATATAGGATGTTTGATAACAGGACAGCCAAAATTAAATGACATATGTAAAATCGAATTCTACACCTAACCTAAAACACATAACTATTTTTCAGATCACACGTATAACAACGTAAAAAATTATAGTAGAAGTTAAAAAATGCGACTATTTACAGGCCTGGCAATACAAAACAAGTAAATTGTTTACTTCTGCGAAATTTACATTGTACCATGCCTTCCCATCTATCTCTCATAGAAATGACAATTGACTTTTGTTTTCATGGCTGACTCAGTTTTACATTTCTTCTTAAACTGATCCTTCTCGATATGAAAGCAAGTTATTCTTTGTTTTATGTTTACTTTTGATTGAAGTTGAAATAGCGAAATTTGATTTTAATGTATAATTTGAAAAAATAGTAACTCTATAGACAGTTCTATTATATCATATAACTACTGAAAACAGCAGGATTGAATATGGTTTCTGTACACTAATCGTTATACTGTATCTGTTATAAAACTTATTAACTTAATTCGTTTTTCATAAGAAATCAAAAATTGGCTATGAAACTAAATAATTTAGTAGGCCTGGAAAATATTTAAACCCTAATATACAGTTGACAGAGCGACAACTTCAATAACTTCTTTCTCGGAAACTATAACGATTTTACAAAAATTTTTTTACGATATTGACTCTATTTTCATGAAGCATCTCTTCCCAAATTTTTTTAATAAGTTTTGAATCGCCCGTATATGTGCTTTAATTAGTTTACAATATATTTTCTATTTTATTGCATAAACTATGAGAAATTTGAGAGACCGAAAGGTGATATTATAATTTTACACGAATTCCATCGTTCTTATTTATAATAAAATTGTAGGCTCACTGAGAAAAATTCCTTTAAAATAATATCAAATTACAGTGCTTTAAATCTAAGCCACTAGTTACTATAACTAAAATATGTAGACAATATCATCTACAGTCGTGATCTACTTTTTCTATTAACACTAGAAATTTAAGTAGGATAATTTTATTCAGCGCTGGAGAACAAATTTTGATTGTAAGAAGATTCACACATCTCCCTGCCATTTATATGTTATTAAATAAGACAATTAGAGATTTTGTTTACACGAAATGCACTATCTAGAATCAGGTCTCGTTTAAGTGTTACGACATTTAAAATATCCGGACTCTTTTACAAGTTAATTAATAACTTTTGCAAAAACTAGATTCCCACGAGTAAGTAGGAAAATACCGTTGTTGGCGCACAAAAAACTCTTTCCGGGGCAAAATTTACAAGTCTGCCAACTTGCCTAGAATATTTTACTGAAGGATTGTCACCCATACATATGATTGTTGTTTACATGCTTTCTTGAGTATCATCTTGCAAACCGTAAGCTAAACTAATAAATCGGAAAGTAAGTAAGTAATTAATTATTAAACAGTAAGTGTAAAATTAAGCAAAAAGAATAAAAGTAGGCGTATTGTAGAGGTCAAAATCTGTATTTTGTGGCGGCATGAATCTCTATCTTCTTCCTTCTGCGACTTTCCTCTATTTTCCGTTTCGCAGTTGTATGTTCTTTACCAGTTACCACTCTTTATTGAATGATATACACTACTCATAGACACACTTATTAATGAACTACTTACATATTTTAATAGCACCACTTACATTCATATTTTGATCTCTTGCCTAATCCCTTCGTACAACTCTTTTTATCATCAGATATTCCTAACTTCATATGTAAGGATTTTAGGACTTTGAGAACACGCTTTAGTGTTTATATTCTCCATTCTTAAGAACATAAATACAAAAATCACTAATAAATTAGTAATTACAATCACAAATAAATAAGTGTAACTCTACCCACATACTAATATTATGTCAAATTTGATAAAAATATCTAAATGTTATGAATTTTAAATTAATTTCTTTAAAAGCTTTGAAAATCCTATATCTCAGAAATGATGCTCTTGACCTATGCCTATGACCCTATGCCTATTTAACAAAATTACTTTAATTTTTATCATAGAATGGTATACCCCTGGATTGTCCCCAAGCAATTAGGATACACCCTATTTACCTAAGTATAAAAATGTATAATGCATACGATATGAAAATCCATAAATTTGGGTCAATTTTTTTTAATTCAATTGCTTTTTAGCAATACCCATTTCTAAATTAAATAATTGTTTGTCAACCATAAAAAAATAATTGAGTTTCTGTAAAAAGCTTCTTTATAAGTCGTCCTAACATTGGGGGTTGCAGGCGCATGCCGTTTTAATGAATTAGTCAAATTAACAATAGCTAATGTTGAAGATGTGAAATTCATATTAATTATAAAAATGCTTAGAGACAATTATTATTTCATTTTTTATTGAAAATATGTTGCTTTACATCCACCCGGATTGGTAGAACGTTGATTATTTCTCAGGAAAGTGTCATTCTTTTTTTTTTGAATAAAAAATATATAAGCCTGCACATGTACAACTGTTTTTATTTCTTTTTAACATGATTAGACGTTTCGTTTCTTAATTATGCCCACAACCCGAATACATTTTTTTTCTTTGAAGTCTTGTAACTTCTAAACGAGGCACTTTTGGACTAAGCTAAGTTGGTCTAAATCGGTTCTATTTGATCACAGGAAGCTATGCTATGTACTTTGTTTTTCGTGTTTAGTGTACCAAAATAGGTATAACTTCAAATCAGATGGAGGCAGCAAACATTTTTCTTAACATAAAATGTTCAATATCATGACGCCCATTTCACGAATTTCAATAAATATGTTTTTTTAGTGTAAAATGAGCCTTATTTAGTCCAATTTACGACCATAAGTTCAATTTTTAATTTTCGATTTTTGTTTACCCCGATCATAGAAGAGCCATCTAGTTTGAAACACCCTGTACATTTCAAATTCCGTTTTGAAATTTGATTATGGGTTGTTGTACATACACAAACCGCGATTTCACTGGAAAATGTTACGTACACCTCACGGGGCTATTTAGTAATAGCATCGACGACTATATTTAAATTATTGATAATTCGAATGCGGCAAATGATGACACGATATAAATCCCCCAATCACGATTGGAGAGTATAATTATTTCCAATCAACGCTAACCAGGATTGATTGTATTTTGCAATACAGCTGCAATTAGTACTAAGCCAAATACGAGGGTGGATCAAATATAAATTATTTATTTTTTGCACGATCCACGTTCCTCAATTTAACGTATTTACTGTTTAAGTGATAGTTGTCACAGGATTGTCACTTTGACATTAAACAAATTTAAATCTAAATAGTGTATTAAACAACAAGGTTTGAAAACGACTCTTTGCACACGAGTTTTTTACGATACTTTTTATACGACTGCAAGCAGAGACCACAAAAATCAAATTTTAATTTAAATCATTTTTATTACTAAAATTGCCAACGCATTAACAACTAATATTTAATATTTATGGTATCATTTGAACATTCCTTCAAGGTTACGCTGGGAAAAGCAGTATTACTGTGCACCTTGTTTTCGGTAATAGAGAATATTTTTGGTGTCGTGTTTTTAGTGCAGTTTTTCAGCGTGCGTTCGTTGTTTTCTTGTTGTATTCCAGTAGACGATCGCTGTTCTGGTTCTGTGGCAGCAGAAGACACTGAAGACTCTATCTTTTTCGAAACTTCCATTTTATTTCTCAAACAGTCATCGATGTAGCCTTCGGCAACTGTACTGGATTTCCACCCTTCATGGCGTTTGAGGGCAAGCAGATTTGAGCCACAATTGACTAAAATTGTGGCCGGCATAATTTGGGTGACAACATCAAACAAAAATCACAATTAGGAGAAGCGTGTGCAAAGATGACATAACCGTGTGCAAAATGTTTAGCACACAGCGTGTGCAAAATACCGTTTTCAGATCGTGTTTTCCATGTGCAAAACCCCCTCGTATCAAAAGTTATTTAAATCATATAATTTGGTTATTGCATGGATTGTGCAAAAAACTTATCATTGGTAGGCCTCCGTACCCTCGACCACTAAACTTTTGTCTTCGACCAAGAACCAACTTTTACAGCTTTTGATGCTTAAATAACTATTATTTCATACTATCCGTTAAATGACTATTTCTCGGAGTCATTTGCGGCCGGGAAATGAAACTTTACAGTATCTGATACCGAAACGTCCATTACCTAGTAACACCATTTACTATTTTGCTTAATTTTATTTAAATTAAAATTAGATTAATATTTTTAGTCATTTATTTAGAGAAGTGTATTTGTAATATGATTTTTTTCTGAATCCATTGTCCAGTTGTTCCCGAAATTTTCCGAAATTTTTGTATTACAAAACAATGCAAAATTATTATTAGTTTATTTGACAGTGACAAGCAAAAGATTGCCAACTAAGATATAAATATTTTTTTATTTTAATAAAATCGTAACCTTTTATTCATCTTAAAAAGTATTATAAAGACGGTACGAAGTAAAATATACGATACACGTCGTAAATTACTATTAGGTAATTTTACTGGTGCAATATCTTGATAAACAGAGTGTAACAAAAGAACAGTTCATCCCATTAACTGTATATTTTTGGTGACAAAATATGACGATTAAAAGTAAATAGGTCTATAACCTATATACAAAAATGCATTCCTTAATAGATACAGGGTGTTGAAGTTGAATTTTTAAAATTGTTTTTTTTTGCAATAACTTTATCAATTTTTAAAATTCTTCTTTTTCAGGACAGCTTCGATTTTTGAAAGTCATGCAACATTAGCCGTAGAATATTGGGTTACGTTTTATAATATTTTTAAACTCAAAATTCTAAAGAAACACCCAAGGAACAATTTTTAAATAGTTTGCCGAGGTTTTAAATATCCGATAACTGATTTTATACAAAGTGTTTCTGAATATAAAGCTAGCCAGCTTTACCATTTGTATGCAAACAAATGTTTTTTAACTATGTAATTTCGTTTACTAAGAAACAGATTAGTGAGACGCAATTATAATAATTGCTATGCTTATCCACTTATCTTAGAAATGCACAAACGGCCTTTTATACCTAATTAGGGAAAATCTGATGTTTTTGCGAAAATATTTCAACATCATGTATACTTCCACTTAATGATTATTTACACTATTTCAAATACTTTTAACTGAAAAATAATTTTTCCAAATGGATAGATAGAAGAGACTCAACTATTCAGCTACCACACTTTCTTAATTTTAGTCCATTGGATTTCAGTTTAGTGTGTGCCTATGTAAAATCATGTTTATTGTGAATCGATAGAGAATATTAATCAATTAAAAAGAGCGTCATAAATGCGTCTAAATAGTTTTGATAAAAATCACCGATTTTTAAAATATCAGATGTTTATGAATTAGAAAACCCATAATTTTAGGCGGGTCACATTAGAAAATAATTTTAAGTCGTCGGCAAAAAATAGATGGTTACAATCCAGAGATGTAGACAAATCATTAATAAATATAATGAAAAGGAGTGGTTCCAAATTCGATCCTTGAGGCACGCCTGATGTTGCTATAAAATTATCAGATTTGAATCCATTATAAGAAACATAGTTTACGCTGATATAAATAAGATCGAATAAGTAGGATAATGCTCTCGTTCAACCCATATAGTTTTAATTTATCAATGAATAAGGCATGATCCCTTTTGTCAAACGCCTTCGAGAAATCTGTATATACTACATCAAGTTGACCTCTGTTGTTCATAAAATGTGCAGTGTACTGAGTAAACTGAGCTAGATTAGATACAGTAGAACGATTTGGAACAAAACCATGCTGGTAAGGAGATATATAACCATTAACTGTACTAAAGATTTGAGTATATAGTGTCATCTCAAAGACTTTTGCAAAGTTAGACAATATTGCTATAGGGCGATAATTCCTCAAATTTGCAGATCACCACTCTTAAGTGTAGGGCACACTCTTGTCATATTCCAAATATTTGGAAAAGTAGCTGAAGCAATAATTAAATTAAACAAATGCAGCAGTGGTTCAATTAATACTCCTGAACAGTATTTAATTAAAAAACTTGGTATTTGATCATCTCCACAAGTCATTTTGTTTTTTAACTTCGAGATCGATGTACGTATATCATTCTCCGTGAAATAAAGTAAATTAAGATTTGAGTGGCAGTTGTGACTTGTAGGATTTAAATTAGCCTGGTTACTGGTGGAGAAAACAGAGGAAAATAAATTTGAAAAACCATTTACTATGTCTCTAGGATCATTAAATCGAGCATTATCCAGGAAAGTTTCACTTGGTATTCTCAAGCCACGCTTTTTGCTTTGGACAAACTACCAAAAATTTTTCGGATCGTTTTTAAAATTCATTTGGACTACTATGGCATTTTTATACTTTGTATGGTGATAAGCTTTCAGTTTTATATTATGAATAATGTGACTGCTATACCAAGACCAATGTGTAAACTAAAATATGGAATTAGTGAATTAAAATGTTAATATTATTATATTAAATTAAATTTTATTGTATAAGTTTGTTTAACTAATCTGTTTCAGTTTTAATTTTTCTTAGTATTAGAAATTACATAGGTATAAAAACATTTCTTTGCATAAAAAATGGTAGATCTGGTAAACCTTATGTATAGTTACGACATTTAAATTCTTGGTAAATTATTTACAAATTGTTTCTTTGAACCTTTCTTTTTGAGTTGAAATTTAAAATTGTTTATCTGCGACTGCAATCTCTAATGTTGCATGACTTTTAAAAATCGAATTTATTTATTTAATAAAAGAATTTTAGGAAACATCAACAATAATAAAATATTTTAATATTTTACATATATGATATAGAACTTGTTCATGGACACACGTCAGAAAAAATTGGAGAGGCAAAGTATCCTCTTTCCTCCAGTTTCTACGTAAAATTTAAAATATTCAATAGGTACCTGATTTTGTTATAACTTGATGGGTACTTTGATACCTGGTTTCCGTACTGTCAAATACAGTAGATAACGATAGGCAAATTATGATCTGGCAAACATTTTTAAGTATAGATTCCTCGTCATAATGTTATAAATTACTACCTTTTTTCAGTAAACAGAATTGTTCACATAGCTCAGAATAGTCAAATTTCAATAGTACTTCGATAAACCTCCTTACATAAAGGACGTGCGAATATTTTTAATTATAAATATCAATTTACAATACCCAATGTTACAAAATTTTCGTGATGTCATTAGCTGTAACTGTGATATAATATCATCTCTCACACTATTATTTTGCGGCAAACAAAAGGAAGAAAGTGAAGAAATTGGAGGCATGTATAAGCTTTAATTTTCTCCCACGCCAATTACCAAACTTTTTAAAGTTATGCTCTTGTAGTAAGACAATGGCTGTATGAATAATAATTAATCATAATATAAAGTTAAGTAAGTAAGATATGGTTTGAATCCAAATTTGAATTAAAATTTTGTATTTTCAAAAATGTAACACTCCATTTATTAATACAAGTCCAGTGGACCTATTTAAAAATCGAATTAAGAATGTCAATTTTGACTATTAGGTAAAGTTAATTGAAACATTGCAGGATGTTTAACTCACCCTTAAAATTACACCAAACTTAATTTTCTATTGACCGCATTTAAAAACAATATATTACATATAACAGGGCGAATAATAGACATTTTAAATTATTAATAAGAGGAAACAACACTATCAACACCATGTTTCTGATTCAAACAATGATATAAAGGCACTATGGAATGTAGCCTCGTAAAAATAAATGCACTGATAATATCTGCATCAAAATTGAAGGCGATACAGAAAATGATCCTGGAAAGATAGCCAATTAATTTAATGATTTTTTTTTGTAAACGCACCAGTAAATTTGATTAATCAAATACCTCCTACTCCTGTAAATTATGTTCCTAACAGTGATAATAATTTTATTAATACTAACATAATGTCTCTATACCCTTTCATAAAAGAAGAATTAGTCACTTTGCTCAATACAAAAATTAAAAATAAGAGATAATGTGGTGAAGATGATATCCCTGTATTTTTAATAAAAAAGTGTTAAAATTAATCATAAATCCAATAACATTCCTAATAAATTTTTTATTCAGTTCGAGCCTATATCCTCAAAATTTTAAATTAAATAAAGTGGTACCGTTGCACAAAAAGAAAGTGAAGAATCCTTTATTATTGGAGAATTACCGACCTGTATCCATGTCCAATAGTTTATCAAAATTCTTTGAATATGTCTATTTGGACAGGCTATTTAAGTTTTTGGAAAAAATAATATATTCTCAGACTGACATTTCTGATTTCGACCGCTTTGAACAAGTACCGCTATGTTTGCTTTTTTCAATCAAATAATTGAATTTTTTGACGCGGGAGATAACCCGGTTGCAGTATTATGTGACTTGAGCAGAGCTTTCGACTGCGTCAACCACGATAAACTGTTTAGCATTCTTGAAAACTATGGGGTTAGAGGAATTACTTTAAACTGACTAAAATCATATCTACGTGATCGTTATCAATCTGTGTCTTTAAATATGACAAACAATAATCAGACATCGCAGTTTAAATTAAAAATCTTAAATGTTGACATTGGAGTCCCACAAGGAACTATCCTGGGCCCTATACTATTTATCATATATTAACGAAATTAATTCTGCTGCAAAGTGGTGTCATCTTACTGCTTATGCAGATGATGTTGCGTTGGTAATTTCTGACAAATCATGACGTTTTGACTCGTAAATGCTCTGACATCTTAACAATTTTTTTTTAATGCCGAGAAAACTTATTTATTACAAACTCATAATTATAAAAAAAAGTAGACAATATTACTATTAAAGTTAACGACAATTTGCGTTGGAAACATCACTGTGATAAGTTAGTTTCCAATTTAAATAAATTAATATTTCTGTTTTTAAATTTACGAACAGTACTACTGCAAAATCAACTTTTAAATATTTATTATGCAAAAGTTGATTCTAAGATATGGCATATGTTTCTGGGCTGGCTCGGCTTCTAGTTCTACTGTATCTGTTGCACAAAAAAGGATTATTAGGTCTATTGCTGGAATATCTTCCATGGAATCATGTCGACCTTTTCTAAAAAATATAGAATTTTGACGTTAACATCCTAATATATTTATGAATTATGTATTTAACAATGTTCACTCATTTCTATTAAATCAATACTTCAATTACAATACACGTCATAAACATGACTTTTATATTTCATTAGTTAATTTTAATGTAACTAAAATGTCTCCAAATTACATCGGTCTAGAAGTATTTAATCGTTTTCCAAATTATTTAAAATCGGCTCAAAACATAAAAAAAGTTTAAAAAAGATTTAAAAACTTGATAGATAAGGGCTTTTATTCATTGTCAGAGTACATGTAATTTTATATGTATATGTGCATTAATCTCTTAAATGTCCCGATCTGTTAATATTTTATATAGGTACTGACTAAAATATATATATATATATATATATATATATATATATATATATATATATATATATATATTTGCTAAGGGTTTATCGCGTACTAAATATAGTTTACATGAAAACCACGTTTGTTGATAATATTGCTAAGCATCTGTCACAACTAGTAATTCGGCTCCTACAAAAATTACTTGATTTTAGTAATAAACACACTTATTTCCACAAATACATAATATGCTGTATAGCAAATTTATAAGTGTTCTAAATACCAGAAATTCATAAAGTTTTTTATAAATCTTGTACGTCATAATGCGTTAATACCCTACGGGCTTTAAACGGCTACTTAACGCCCTTGATATATAAATAACTATCATGGTATGACAATGTTTTTAAAAAATACATTTACCTTTTATTGTTATGCTTTTTGTATTTCGTATAATAGAGGAATGAGAAGCAGTTTGTATGGTACCACCCTGTGCAACTATTAGTTTAACCAGGCGAAAAGCTGCGTTTCGTAATTGCATCAGCAAATTAAACGACATTTGTTAACATGTGCACAGTGGCTGTAATGTAGGTACATGGATTTAACACCTAAATGATTTGTTTACTGTTATAAGTGTACCTACATATGTTAGAACACAGGTTAATACACTGGTCTTTATTGCTTTTATTTACAAATTAGTCATTGACCTGGCTGAGTGTTGGTTTGTTTTTACAAGAAACCTGTGACACAGTCTGTAAAGGGTACCTATGCTGTCTCATTATAATAATGAAGTGAGACTATTGAAGTATCTAACCTATTTATTATGCCTGCAGATATTAAAAAACGTTGACATGTCAATGAAATCGTTATATCTGTGATTCTACAGGGAAATAATAAAATTCTAAATTGACAATTTAAAGTTTCTATAAGGTACAATGTAACAATTGTTAATTAATATTATCTCGTTTCTCCTTTGCATGAATCATATTCTATAAGTTTCAATAATTAACAAATGTTCATTAATATTATGTCCTTTATTAGTCAACATGAAGCATATAAGTTTTAAACTGATTTCTGCTTTCAACTTTTTAACGAAAAAAGGTATACAAAATGGTCTGTTTCTCATGGTTTACCATTTTATATAATAAATTTTATCTTTCGGACTATCCAAAAGAAAAAAATTTAATGGGTTTAGGCATGGACGTCGTGGAGGCCAAGTAACAGACCCATGAGTACCAATTCAATTTCATATTTAGAAAGCGTCGATTTAAATTTTGGAACACCAATGGAAAATTATAAAAAAACGTCACATTTTTTAAAACCATCTCAAAATTTATTTAATATCTATAATTTAATAGAATATTATTATTAGTGCATTCTCCATTTCCACCTTAAAATATTTAAATACGTAACGCCGATAAGAAAAAAAAATTGAATGTTGCATAATCGAAACTAGTGGCCGTAGAAATTTTCTTTAGACAAAAATCCATTTCTCGTATATTCTTATTTGTTCGAACCAAATTTTAGCTCTTTCTATTGAGAAATAACGACGCTAGATGAAATTTTCAGTTTTTTACAATATTTTAGCAACGGCAGCAGGATCGTGGATTTGTTTGAATTATCCTGATGGCCCTCAAAATGTGCAATTTTTTTCTAATTTGAGCAACCCTGTATATTTTGCAAGATGTCAATGGTGAGCCATGAAAAACGGACCACTCTGTATAAAGAACAATACGAGACATTTGCTCCGAAAACCTATTATTTTCTTTATCTACATATAGTTTACGATAAATAATGTCCTTTTCCCTGTAATGTCCCTGTTTCGAAATTCCTGTGCGTTTTCGAGTTATTTTGATTTTTAGTGTTTGATGTGGTACTAAATTAAGTACTTTATTTATATAAGAGATTTCGGCTTTTTAGAATCATTAATAAACCATATTTAGGAAAGAATTAAATATTTAGCCAATAATTGATAATAAATAAATTACTTAATTTAGTACCACATCAAACACTAAAAATCAAAATAACTCGGAAACGCACAGAAATTTCGAAACAGAAGAAGGGACATTATTTATGGTAACGTATGATAGATAACGAAAATATTTTTTTTAAATAATCATTGGCGTAGAAGTTCTGTTTAAGAAAGAGGTTGTGTACCCCCTCCACTCCGCTACTGTTCAAGTTTTTGAAAGTTCTTATCGCTTTTTTATGCCCCTTAATTAATAGGCATTATCCCCAAATATGAAAAAAATCTAATCATTCCTTTAGAAGTTATAATAAAAATTCGAGAACAAAAAATTATATTCAACACTCTATAACTCGGAAACAAAGTCTTCTACGACATATGTTTATAGGAACTTTTCTTCCTAAAAACATGTGTTCTCTCTTCCGTTAAAGTTTTTCTACAAACTGACTCAAGTATATTTCACTTGAACGTTGAATCTACCACGAGAGATACTAGGATGATTATGCCCTTAGGCGACTTGCTTTCCTCGGGCCTAAACGGCTCTCGGGAGCACCCTGTCGCCTGTGGGCATAATCATCCCTGTATCTCCCTTGGTACATGAATAACTATTTCTTTCTTCTCTTTTTTTTTCATACTAATGTGTATCTATTTTATTCCAGATAAACGGTATGAGGTTACTTCTACTCCTCATAGCCGGAGCCAGCTTTGCTCTGTCGGCTAAAGATTCAAGTGATACAGATGGGGAAGAGTCCAGAAAAATTTTAGGTTCCAGGTAATGCTCTATTATATTTTCATTTGCCAATTTACAACAATTGTTAAAAATACTTAAGGTAGCCTCTTTCAACTTTAAATCAAAATATGTATAAATAATTCATAATGAATTCATTAAACTTCATTGCTAATTTGTGGAGGCGTAAATGTTGAAATAATCGACTTCAAGTACTCATGAATAAATAACTTAATTAGATAATGAATAAATTCATACAAAATTGAATTTGTATAATATACTAAACTGTTACAATGAAATCCTTAAAATTAAATAAAACTTTTACAATAATGCGTGTAGTTTTAAGCTATATTATGGAGAAGAAACTCTCCCTAATATTTTTAAAAATTAACACCATAATGAGCTGCATTAGCTGGCGAATACCATAATGGTAAATGCGGAATACTTATTTGTTCAAATAAGATGATACTTCCTTAATATGTTCAGTCTCTGGTCTTATGTAAAAAGCTGCAAAATAGTTTCTATAATCTTCAACCTTTCACCGATTACATTTATATCAAGAGAGAGTATCCAGGATTTATTATTGTTATTTAAGAACTCTGCAAATATTTGAACAATACGTTTCACAAGAAAATAAATTTGAAAACATAGTAATTAATAAGCCAGCTTCCTTACAATTGACAATATTGTATCGATGCATTTGGTTTTAAATGTTCAATATTTCTTCCGTACTGATATCTCTTGAACTGATAATGTATCTACAGAATAAAACAAGAAATATTAACGGATGTCAAAATGAAAGAATTTGCCGTTAAATACAAAAACAACCGACTAAAAAGAAAACAGATTATATTCCACGTACGAAATATATTAATACAGTGTGTATTTAAATGAATGGGTATAAATACTAATAGATTAAACAAGTACGTCAAACTACCTTAGTTTAATACTGATTTATTTCAAACTTACAGGATACTGAAGTAGAAATTTAAAAACCGATTTTCGATTTTGTTTCAAATCTGGTACAGTACGCTAGCTCATAGTACTCTAATGTCAGGTAAAATTTTATTGTAGTATCTAGTTTTAGTGGCATGAGACCAGTGCATTCTTACCCATTTCTTAAAAAAACATAATATTAATATTTAAGCTAATATGGTTGACTGGATGACTGACACCAAGCACATACTGCATCAATATCCTGTAACAACAAACAGTCATCAATATTATAGCAAATTTTTAAATCATCTGCATATAATAATTTTATATATACTAAATGCAGTAAAGGTCATTTATATATAGTAGAAATAGTAAAGGCCCCACATTTGACTCCTGGGGTACCCCAGTACCTAGTAGGTGTTATAAGAAAGGAACGATAACCTTCATATTTAAGATAATGACTTCTATCCAAACGTTATGATCTGAACAGAGATAAGCTTAAAAACCAGGTAAATTTAGTTTTTTTTTAATAAAATGTGCAAGTTTATTCTATCAAATGCCTTCTAGATATCCAAATATATAGCATCAAATTGGTCTCTATCATCTAATATCTCAGTTATACATTGGGTAATGAAAGCCAAGTTTGTAAGCCATGACTTTTTCTGAATAAAACCATGCTGATCTGTTGGCAAAATTCGTTTTACTGCATTGTAAATAAATTGATAAAAAAAAATTTCAAATGATTTGAAAAAAATTACACAATACGGAAATAGGTGTGTAATTTGTAATTTCGGATAAATCACCATCTAGTATGGGAAAAACTGTATTCCCCCCAAACGTTAAAAGAAGTGAACCTCCACCTACTCGGTAGATTTTTTGTGCATCTTTAGATACGATTCTTTTTCCTTGAAACATATATATCTTCATAACTTGGTTATAAGAAATCTACCACCCGAAAGTTCAGTATATATTCTAAATTACTCTAAATAAAAAACTTTATAATTAATTTATAATGGATAAGATAAAAAGTAAACAATATTTCTAACTTTAAGTGAATTAAGATACTCGTATTTCATTAAAGCATCATCGAACTCCTTACGTTGCCGAGTGCTATAGGACGAGCAGAATCCGTTTGATGCATTGATATTAATAATGATATACGTTACAAAAAATGATTCCACTTTCAAGGCTCAAGTCATTGTCCTAAATGGGACTACTTATGTCGTTTTTAGAAACCGCAATTTGTCTTTGGGAACCCAGACACTATATGGCGTACAGCGTGAGAAAATTGTACCTCCTTCCGGTTAGACAACTTGAGTAGATTCTTAATTACAGTATAAACACTGCTAAAAATTGTCCCACAGGAACAATGCCTTATCACAGCGTGATAGTTGGCTTAATGTTATGATACCTAAGATTATGTAGTAATTGTTCATGGTACGAGAATGCGGCGTCCTATTTTCGCTATGAGGCGACATGTGGTGAATAATTAAGCAGTTTGCCTTTACAGAAATATGGAAGTATATTTTAAAACACAGCTGTCCAATCTCAAGCCGCTGTAAATAGTATGATTTACCAGTGATTTGTAATAGGTACAAAAAAACGTGTTTGTTTGTATTATTATTTCTGTTTAGCAATTATAGAAAAAGAAATAGTGGGATGTTTGTTTTCACTAACCAATGTATCAATAGTAACATTAATATTTATTGCTGATAAAACGAAGCAACTAAGTAAGTGACTTAACAGACAGGGGGAACAGTTATTATATTTTGACTTTATAAATTTCATGTTGGAAAAGCTGCTTTCGCAAAGATACGTGCTTCCCAGCATTGAGCCCATTATAATGGATAAGTTTCGCAAGTTAGGGTATGACATTTTCCTGGAAAATAACTTTAAAAAATTAAATCCTACTTCAGTTTTTCCTTGGTAAAAAGGATATTCCAGGAAATTCCAATTGAAGATCTACTCTGCTTACATTCTCAAAAGATATAGTAAGTGGCTGACTAAAAACTGAAATTTCACCTTCGATTCTGCTAAAGTCGCTAAATCAGTTTTCAAATTCTTCTGCAACTATGTCAATGTATTTTATATAAGTAGTTAAATAATATGAAACTTTTTCAAGATCAGCTTGATAAAAACTATAAATCATGTTCTTCTAGTAAACACTTGAATAGTTTAACTTTATTTTTTAAATGTGACCATATAAATTGGAAATATTCTGCTACTTCCTTCAAATTTCATTCGTTAAGGTAAAATGTCAAGTCTGTTAAAAATGCAAGATCTGAAATTTTGCATATACAATTTGATTTTCCAGTGCCGTAGTATCGGACTTGACTTAATTTTTAAAGAAAATAGGATTCACCTTGCGTATAGTGAAGAAACGTTGTAAGCAGGTTTCGGCGCTTAACCAATAAATATTCGTGTGAAGTAGCAAATTTCCATATATGTAGCATCTACTTCAGCCAAAAAATAACGAAACTTTCTGTGAGTTAAAGCTCGCTCTTATAATATTACTTATTTTAACAACCACTTTCATGGTATTCATTTAACGTAAGAACTTTCCACATAAGGCCTCTTGGGAAACAATGCAGTGTATCACAGGACAGTTAATATTGTACTGTTTTTAGGAGTCCTTCAAATCTAATTTCAGTTTCTATCATAACTCTGGCTTCATGAGTGACAATACACATTTATCTACTCCTCCATAGTTTGATACCACCTTATTTACAGCTTCAAAAATATCCATACCCTTACTATGAAAAGGAATAAGATCAAGCACCTCCTTTGCTACACTGAAATCCTCTTGAATAGTTCGAACAAAAATTACAAGTTGACTGATGTCAAATAATAAATAAAATAATTTCTATGACATTTTTTGGAGTGTGTATACCTACGATGTGCTTTTTATCTGTAAACAGTCCAACAAAAAAGTCCAACGGAAAAACTTTTACTTTTTTATATATATGTATCTAATGTAGATACTTCTACATCACTGAAAAAAAATGGTAGAGTGTCTAGACAAATTAGTTTGTTGATATTAAAGGTATTAGAATAATTACAAAGAGAAACTATTAACAAATAGTTATATGACGTCACATTTATAATTATGAATAAATACAACATCACTTAGCGGAAATGTATATTGGAGGAGACATGTTTATCATTAGATATGTGTATTTTGTCATTCATCATGCAGAAAAGATATAGGTTATTAAACCACTATTGATATTCCTGTTTTTAGCTTAGCATACCTAACGAACTTATTTATGAATCACCGTATATTCCAAAAGACATTGTAACAATTTCGTTCTATTTCACCGTACTTTTGAATCGTTCACGTTTATATGATCTGTCATGTCGTCTTAAATTAATTATTCTGGTATGCGCATATTTGAATTAATAAACAACTTTCTCTATTAGCATATATTAACTTTTTTTAAATAATCATTAGGTGTGAATTGATGTAATACAACCTTTCACATGCATTTTTAAAGGAAAAGAGGCGAGAGTATATTGATGTGTAGCAGTGGCGTGTTATAATTTGAGCAAATGGGCGTTTATCTAAAACTAACGGTAAAGGATCCCAACTAATTTTCAATCAATAACAGATTGAAAATTTTCTAGAATTTATTTTAGAAAGAAAGAAATTTTCGATTAAATTTAATTATTTCTATAATTTGCCGGATGCGCCGATATTAAAAAATTACCTTTTAAATCATTTGAGATCTATCAATCTATCAGGAAAATTTTTCTTTTTAAAAAGAATCAAGGAGATGCTCTACATCTAAACAAATATATCCAAAAGCACTTATTTGCTGCAAATGCTGATTAACACATTTTTCTCTTATGTTCTGCAGTTTCTCAACATCAGGATTTTTTTTTAAGAAAGAATATGCATATCTCTGAAAATTGAAAATATTTCTAGTTGAGATTCAAACAAATTAATTCTAAGGCTAGAATCAGCACAAAACCCAAAAAAGTCAAATAAATGTCGCCTGTCAAATTGCCTTCAAAAAAATAAAGAACCAGTTATGAAATGGAATGAAATTTTTATTGTATTGTTTATCCATTTTTAATATTTGAATTCTCAAATAAAGTAATAACTTTCAAAAACATTTCTAAGACATATGTTATTTTTCTATTCTAGCTCCACATTTTAACAATTATTTTCACATATTTATAAACAAAAGTGAACAATGTTATATGCAGAACTATGTAAGCTTATGTTATACCAATATTATATATATTTATATTTCGTTTAGCCGTTTCTACATTTATAAATAAAGGTGATATAAAATATTCCTGTGATGTACATGATTATAATACAACGTATAATAAAATGTTGCTCATCCCAAATGTTGCCCTCGTATAACTAATAATATTTCAAAAAAGGTCCGCTCTACACGGACATAAAAATTTTAAACCACTTACCAGACAAATTTAATTCAATTTAAAGTTTAAACGTTTTTAAATCTGAATTAAAAATTTGTTTTCATTTAAATGTTTTTTATCCATTTTTATCCATGATTTTTTCAGGGATCATTTAACTGATCTGGTTGCATTAGAGTCACCTGTTTCTTATCCCCTCCTCTTTTATGTGTTTGGATTAGTTAGTTAGTTCATATTCTACAGAATGTGTAATAATATTATTATTGTTATTATATTTTATACCTACTATATATCTCATATTTTTCATTTTTCGTTTCAGATTGCAGTTTGTTCATACGTACTTTTATACTAATGTAAATGTATCAGATCTTTTAAAAAATCTGTACTTATATGAACTAATCTTTTTATCTATTTATCTATTTACATCTTCAGTTAAATTTTAAAAATACATAATTTGAAAGATTTGTGTACTTAAAAATTAGTTGTTTAGACCGCTTTATGTCTTTATATATTCGTTTTACTTCGATACCTTTGAATATCGCAGGTGGCATGAAATAACAATCCTGTTATTTGCCAAGCTCTATATTATTCAGTTCTTAAATGTCTAAAATTATTTGTAATTGTAGGAAACGCTATCTCAAGAATACGGCGCAATTAAACGAGTAACCATTTTCCAAAATAATTTAACAACTATGAAGTGGAACTAAAATGATTCACGTTAATACCTAAGATACTCTGGTGAATTTTATGTGTTTATTCAGGTGTTTATCGATTTATTGTTATTATTTTTTATAGTGTATAAACATTTTAATCACAGAGTTCAAGATTTATTTACAAAAAATTTGAAAAACTTCTGTCTCGTCTGTTAAGAACATTTTTCACTATGCAAAATCATGACTTCATGACACCATAAACTGGAGCTATATAATAAAGACTTTGCACATTAATCTTCCTCACCTCTCAATCCGGAACCGACGTAATCGCTTCTATTACATACACACATCCCGTTAGGAGTATTTAAAATGTCATAATAATTAATTAAAGACAGTTGACATCCTCTCCCGATGGGGTTATTTTCAATGATTTACAGACGAAATAAAAACCAACGCCAAGTAACAGTACTCGGATATTCTAAATTAAGATTTATAGATAGCACCTGGCTGAATGCAAAACGAAATGTTCCACGATAAAGGAAGCATATTTACGACCTAGTTACCATTGTTATTCTTACTGAGATGAATGGAATTATTGGTACAGATATAGAATTTATACGGTCATATCTAATGGTTTTTAAAATCGAGCGACGTTTGATTTGTTCTTACAGAGTAAGTTCGAGTCGTTTAACGGTGGATCTTAAATTATTAGAGCACGATTTTAATAGATTTTTAGGAACCATCAACTTTTACCCGATACCGTAATGTTAAGGATTTAAGAAGATTTAATAATATTTTAAATTGAATAATTAATTATTGATCATTGAGTAATAATTCTATTTATTATTCAATGTTATGGAATTAAACGTCAAATAAATACGTACCGCTTGTCCAGTGTAACGGTCTCACTCGATTTGTAGTTTTAATGTCATAGTTACAAAAAAATGTCAGATACAAAATTTGTGTCATTTTTGTGCCACCCTCGGCTTAAACGCATGGCTCACGTCGGCGAACTAGAGATTCCGTCACTCGACGGATGAGATTTGGATAATTTCTTATCTGGTTAGATTCTTATTATAATATATCTATGTATGAAAGAATTTCAAACGAATTAAAATATTCTAAAGGACTAACATAACATTGAAAATGCTAAAAAAATACATATAATTATTTTTGATATAGTTTAGAAATTCAAATAATAATAATAATAATAATAATAAAAGGTATTTATTAGTGTTTACAAAGAACACACAACATCTGGGCGAAGTCTAGCTTTCGCTACTCCACTTAACCCAGTATAAGGTACAAAAAAATATAAAAACTAACACAACAAAAACAACTTAATTCTACTATTACAATCATTACAATTCAAATATATTTTATCATTAGCACGTTACTGACAAGATAAGAAAAACTCTTTAATTCTTTTACGGAAACTGTTGACAGATATAATCTTTAGTTCATCATTAAGGCTATTATAAATTTTAATAGAATTAAATAAATATCATGTTAGCAAAAGTGCATTCGATTGCTTGTAAGATGCAATACGTTTACAATCAATAAAATATGTTCCTAGATAGCTTCACTGCTATAAAATTTTATCTCCTTTCTCTATTGAGTAAGGAAATTGCCCAATGTGAATAAGTATATGTCATTATTTGTTATGGTTATTACTTAAAACGTAGGTGCCTACTGCTATTTGAAATCCACATGAAAATAATTCAAACTTATTAAACAATTTATTAGATTTAAAGTCATTGATACATTTTGATAACCGTAATACAGTTTGTCATTACTTTTTGCAGCGTGGTGACATCAGTCTCTGTAATAATGGATACAGGAAATGGTTCCAAAACTATATTCACCGACGCTGTTGGAAAACCCGTTCCAAGACCATCCAGTGCTGCCGAACTGGCCAGCCCCATAGACTTATTGAATCCAGACCGTTACGAATTCTACACTTTTGATGACAATGGTGATCTAATAAAACGACTAATGTCTCTAGAGGAAATTCAAGGGATCATAGCTACAGGCGACAGCGATGGATACGATCTCGATTCCTTCACGTCTCTCGGGTACTTACCGGAAAAGAGAGTAAACGATGTAGTAAACAACGTTCAAAACGTGCTTAAAGAAGAAATGGAAACGCACAAAACTTCTCCAGATCCAAAACCGATTTTCGACACTCCAGATGTCTCTGACTCGTGGAGCATGATTTTACCAGCAGTTTTCGGCAACTCTGGTGAGGATATCAAACCAGAAAGACCTATAACACATGTCACCCCTGATACTATTATGGTGGAGCCCAATATACAAAATTTATATATGTCAACAACTTCTCAGAAAATTAATAATGCCGTAACTGCCTCTTCCAGCTTTATTACTAGTGCTAGTACTCCAAGATCTACATCATACTCACAGGCACCTAGTAAGACACCTACAGTGGTTTCCACATCAGCTCAAATGTCGACAACCGACAAATTAATGACTTTAAGACCTGAAAGTACCACCAACAAAATTTCTCCTCTAACTCCAACAACAGAAGAAGCAATCAAGCCAGTTATAAATGTTGAAATATATTCAAATTCTAAATCGACTACAGAAAAACCTTTAGACCAGTTGGGAATAGAAAACTCTCCAGTTATAGAAATAAAACCAAATACAACTGAGATACCAAAAATTAGTACAGAACCCACAATCATCACAAAAAAACCTGCCCCTACTGTAAAAATAGAAGTTACTTCACAGTCTACTACACAAATGGAGATCAAACTACCTGCAGTTACAACAGAAAGAATTACCAAACAACCAACAACTCTCCCAGCTTTTGTACCATCATCTCTTGGTTCAACTTTGCCTACTACTAAGACTCCAATAAAACAAACTACTCGAATAGTTCAAACAGAAGCCACTCCATCGTCAATTTTAGACTTGCAATATACTAAAATGACCACATCTAATATTCCAGTTTTAACCAAACATACAACGGAAGGATTAGTGACGTGGAGACCTGAACCATTTAGTGCGGTTGCAACTGAAACTCAAACAGTAACAGAAGAAGTGCCCTTATCTACGTGGGCACCAAAAATTACCACTGAAAATATAATACAAACTTCACTAAACGACGATAATTTACCGACATTAGCAGACATACTAAATTTAAATAAATATTCTGAGATTAAACCATCTGAACCTGTCACCACAACTATATCTCCAGAAACTATAGAACTCGAGTCATCGACATTTACAATAGTGATTGATGATAAAATAAAAGAAGAACCTACGACCACTGAGTATAGAATTGAAGAAACTAGCCAGACAAAAATAGTTGAAGAAAAACTGCAAACAACGGAACGATATACCGAAGAAGTAACCACTTTGAGTTCTGGTTTATTAACTACAAACCTGAAAGAATCCACCGCTTCAGTAAATGACAATCAATTATTTGAATCCACAACACAATTGCCTTCAGAGTCAACGAACAACGATCAAAATGTTTCCTCCACAAATCTTTTGAATCAGTTTCTAATTACTACGAATATTTACGAAATCAATACAGAACTAGCTGAAAAAACTACAGAACAACAAGTTTTTAGTAATGAAGATGAAAGATTTGAAACAAATACCCAAGAAGAATCTAAATTATCGGAGATAAAAACCGAGCCTCCTACAACTACAGAACAGTTCTTAATTAAAGTTACTGAACAGAATGAAGAACCTACCACAGATAAAAATCTTATTAATAGTATAGAGCAGCTTCTTTCGCAAGCAATTGGAAATGTCGAGGAAGGTTTAACAACTATCAACAACACTCAACCTATACAGGAAATGCTGAATAGTTCTGGTAGTAAAAACATGTCTGATGTTCAAAAACAAAGCGCTACCTTAGCATCCAGTCTAATCGATCCAAATAATAGTTTAGAAGAGAATAACGAAAAAATTACAACAGAAATGAGTATGCTAGATGCTATAGCATCTGGCGAGTCTAGTATAATAAGCGACTCTGTAGGTTCGCTTTTATCTCAAGTATACGAAAGTAATATACCTTCTGTAACTACGAATGTGGAAGTTTCATCAACAGAAAAGTATCCTGCTCCTACGACTCCTACTGTTAACAATTACGACGATATTGTGTTGAGTACATTAGCTTCAGACAAACTGGAGACTATTTCTATAAATGCCAACCAAGACGAAATTAATCGAGTAACATTTTTACTGCCTGAAACCACGACGGTAACTGAGGAAGACGACATTAGCGAATCAACTACTATTACCTACGTACCGATTAACACAGTAACAAATGATAATGACGGTAATGCTTCTAAAGGTGACAACTTTGTACCACATTTAATAAATATTACAATTATAAGCTCAGATGAATCAAATACGAATATTAGAAATTCCAGCTACAAACCAGCTAAGTCGGATGTAAGTCTTGAACAAATATTAGATGAAGAATTAAAGAAAAACATGACTGTAACTGAAAGCAGTGAGATATACATCGGACAAACGTCAACCACTACTGAAAAGTTGAACGAAAAAACTCCAAATGAAATTTTAAAAGCTGAGGAAACGATGGCAGCTTTATATGACTCAGATTTGACCACAATACAACCCATAACTGAAACATCAACTGTTCTACCGGAATTACTAGAAACAACTGAAGTTCCTATAGTAACAATAACTGAAACATTGGCACCTCTTAAAGAAACTCCTATTTTAGATAGGAGACCTACAACGGTTGTAATTATTAAGAAAACGGAAAGGCCTCCAACAGAAAGGTATTCTCCGACAACAATTAAAACTAATGATGTAGATATAACGACGATATCAGACGAAAAATTATTAGAATCTACTACGTACTCTAAACTGTACACTTATGTAACGGAAATGATACCACCATCCACCACTAACTTAAGTCAAGAATATACTAATACTGAAGCAGTTACTGAAAGCTTTACAGACGTAAAACCGTCTATTAATATAGTTATTAATGAAAATAACAAAAATATATCAGAAAGTATCAATCAAACCTCAAATATAGAATTAGTAAGTAAAACAGAAGAAAATAAACAACAGGAAGGTAAACCTCAGTTAATAAACAATATTAGAATAACCACCCAATCTTTGAAAAAAGACGATACAGGTTTTCCTAGCAAGCACCAAGAGCAGAAGCCTAGCGAAACAATAGCTGAAGATAAACCAGAAAGTACATGGACTCTAGTTTCAACAGTAGCTCCTCATAGTGATGCTGTTTTTAAAAATCAACCTGCACCTGTCGACCAATACCCTGAAATAATAGATCCACCAGAACCCGTCAACTTGGAGGCCAAACCTCTTCAAGGATTTGGATTAGAAGACAGTACATCTCGACTTGACACAGACATATACCAGTTTGCGCAACTGTGCAACGAACTGGCCTTTGGATTTTGGAAGACCGTAACCAGCGGATTGAGCTCTGCTAGAAGTGTCTTCGTATCACCTTTTGGAGCAACGTCGCTTCTCGCGATGGTTTTCTTGGGAGCCCGAGGTGCTACTTCTGGGGAGATGAATGAAATACTGAGATTAGATGATATGGTTACGTTCAATCCGCATCTGATTTTCAAAAATGTTAGCGAATCTGTCAAACCCGAAGAAACTGATTCGGGAGTTGCTTCATCGGCCATGATTAGAGAACTATTTAGTGACAGAAGTAAAGGTAAACTTTTACATTTTTACAAAGAGAGGGCCAAGGCTTTTTATGACGGTTATGTAGAGGAAGTAAGCTTTAGAGAAATAGGAGATGTGATCAGAAGACGAACGAATCTTCAAGTTAAGAAATACACTAATGGAAAAACTAGTGAATACTTAAAGGATAGTTCCATAAGTGCGAGATCACCTTTAGCTGGAGTCAGTGTCAATATATTCCAGGTAAGGGAGTAAATCTACATATTTGAAAGAATTTTTAACTTTTATATTTTATAGACTGACTGCTCGCAAGCATCTACAGAAGGGCGTGACGGAGAACTGCATTTTGTAGTCCTACCCTCCATAAGACAAAGAAGACTAATTCCTGTTCCTGCTGTGGTGTACAAATCTGGATTTCTAGCAGGCTACGAACCAAGTTTGGACGCTACGGCGATATCTCTTGGCACCAAGGATCAGACTGTTAGTACTATTCTAGTGATACCTGGTCAACAAGGCATCTCTGCTCCCGGTGATGGCTTGGCGAGGTTAGAAAAGAGGCTGGTAGAAAGTTCTTTTAAGAAAGGTTAGTGTAAAGCTTTCCCTTACTTAAAAAAATATATCACTCATAAATGCTGTTTATGATTGTAATATAAATTGAATATTAATATACGGTTTATTAGTATATATTCAAATTTAAAAAGAAATTTGAAACATAATAGTAGGTTTAGATATACAGCGATCAAAAAGTAGTTCATAAAATCAATAATGAAACATGCCGTTTTTACTTCTATCCACAATTGGCGAATTAATTATCATGCCATATCTGATCTAATATTGTTTTCTGGTATATTATTAAAAAATTACCTAATTTCAGGTTAGTATTCTTGTGAACGCGTTACTTCCAAAAAACATACCACTCTGTATAAAAATTTAGTAGGAAGATTAATATTTTATGGTTCCTTTCAGGAGCCTGGTCAAGATTGCTGCGATCCCTTATCCCAAGACCTGGACTGGAAGTGCAAATCCCTAGATTTTCCCATAGATCAATTATCAACGCTACCGTAGCTTTGAAGAAAATGGGGCTGCACGATCTCTTCGACGTGGACAAGGCTGATCTCCGCGGCTTGAATGGCGTAGCAAACGAGCTTTTCTTATCGGACATGTTGCAGATAAACAGTTTCGCCACTTGCGGAGAGAAGAGAATAGGCGAATCACACCATTCTGAGATTTACCCCGCTACAGCCTTAAGGGCGCGAAATTCTAGGTAAAAGCTATTAGTGTTATTAAAAACAATCACTGTACTTTGTAAATTTTCTGATCGGTAAGGTCCGTGAGTGACCCGTACATACATGGCCTAGCTACCAGAGGCGGATTCAGGAAACCGTAGTAACATACATATAATGATCAAGGTCTTTATTGTTCACAACTAGATACCAAGTAAAACAACATAAAAAATATAAAATAAGAAATATGTGAACAGGGTGAAAATCAGGCCGGTCTTACAACCATTTGTTCTACCCCCTAACCCTATTCGTAGAATATATAAACGTAATTTAGATTACATTGTAACCATTAACCATTTTAGCATAAATGTTCCATGTACTTACCTAAATATGATCAATATAGCAAAAGAAAGTTAGCTAAAGTAACATCCTTTAAGGTAATTTCAAAAATATGTTTTTTAAACATACTGAGTGACATAGATCTTGTATGATAAGTAAGGTTATTAATTATTTTAGCAATGTTATAAGAATATGATCTCCGAAAGAGTATGAGTCCAGAGGGAGTGTTAAAGTAAATTTACAGAGAATATTAATATTGTGGACATTAGTACAAAACGAATTTGTTCATGTAAATAAGGCGGACAAAAATTTTGTAGAATTTGGGTACAACCGGAATCATATGTTGATAAACATAGTCCATATACAGAATCGGAAATTGCGGATCTTTACAGAGAAAGTAGAAATTACCGCTTCATCCCAGGGAAGGTACGAAGTATAAGAGGCGCGGCGACGTGCATTGGTCTAGCATTCCCCACTACTACGGTAATCGGTTCCGTATCGCCAACGCCAAATCGTCATTGCAAATCTAACTGTCCGGTCACCTGATGCCAGTGTTGCCAGGTCTCATGCTTTTGCATGAGATCTCATGCATTCCGAGGAAATCTCACGCTCTCATATTTTGATTACAAATGCTTTTTAATAGACACAAAAAGAAATAATAAAATTATTAAAATTACTCTTTGAAATCTACCAAAACAAAGACCTAACGAGAAATAAAGGCAAAATCGAGGGCAAAATTGAATAGATAGAGGTAGGTATCTACAATATTTGGGTACTTGAAATGTTCTTTATTGTAGACTCTCTTAATAATTAGCAATGAATACATGAACGGGTATGACAGTCTACGGATATGCGGTGTGTGTGCTGTATTCACGTTATATTGCAGTGATTCTTAACTCTATTCCGTAAGGGTACCTACATTTTCTGGAAACAACAGAATTTACGACTGAGTCGTAAATTCTGTTGAGTCACCGTGCGTCTCGTCAACTGCGCCTCAACGTTCGCCCGGCCTAACAATAAAATAAATTAGAAAGGTTACGTGGTTAATAACTTTTAAGTAAGTACCTGTAAGTACCTACTTGCAATGTAATATTATGATAAAATAGCAGAACATAATGCTTTTTAATGAAATAAAAATGGCATTACAAAAGTAATTAAAAATTAAGCTGTGTCAAGAGGTGTTTTTTTTATAAATTAAGCCATCTCATGCTTTTTTCTCCAATCCTCATGCTTCTTTGAAATTATTCTTATGCACTGAATTTTTCCCACCTGGCAACACTGCCTAATGCGAACAGTAGAAGCACGCTGTGGTGCTGTGGTGGGAAGTATGCGTGTAACATGACACAAATACACGCAAGCGGCAAAACACAATTCACCATCAAGATCCTCACTTTCCAAATCTGTATAATATCGCAGAAGTTCATGTAGCATAATACTAAAGAATTACAAAGTATAACTTTAAATTTTTTGTTTAAAAATAATCTATTCGAATGCAAGACTTTTAAATTTATATAAGCTTTTTGAAGACATTTTTGAATATGCAACGAAAAATTTAAATTTTGATCAAAAGTAAATCCTAAACTTGTGCCTGACTCCTTAAATTGGAGGTATTGCCCGTCAAGACATATAATATTCACTTCATTTCAATAAAACGGTAAATAAAATTGAGTGTTATCGGTAAAACAGTATTGAGAACAAGATGAAAATACTTTGGAAAGCTAGTAGTGTAAAGTATAAATAACAAGGGCCCTAATACAGAACCTTGAGGAACTCCTGTTATGACATTTAACATTTGAGATACTGTACTATTATAAAGCACTGCCTGCGTTCTGTTGTTTAAATAATTTGGTAATAGCTGAATTGCACTATCTGAAAATCCATTAAATTTTAAAATAGCTAATAGAAGATTATGATTAAGAGTATCAAATGCTTTTGAAAAATCAAGCAGAACCAACAAAAGTAATTTATTATTATCCACAGCTGCACATATGTCATCAGTTAAACTAAGCAAGGTAGAGCAACAACTATGGGTAGTTTTAAATCCGGATTGATATTTAGGAATAACTACTACACTAGTATGCTTTCTTATTTGTAACTCAATAGCTTTCTCTAAAATTTTAGATAATGTAGGAAGTACACTGATAGGCCGTATATTATTTACACTATCAGGATTCTTTACTTTGGACAAGGGTATGAGAAGCGCTTTTTTCCAAGATAACAGAAATACAGAGTTTAATAAGCAGAACTTAATGATATGTGTGATAAAAGGTAAAAAATAAGGTAAACACAAATTAATTGTCAAAATATTGATACCATCATATCCCATAGCCATACTTTTAATTTCAGAAATAATTTTTAATTTAGGAATATCATCAACGGGTACAAAATGCAGAGGGTGTTTAACATCCAGGTTAACATTAATATTATAAAATGAAAATATATTATCATCTACAGAAAGTTTCAGTATGGCATTAACAAAATGTGTCATAAGTTATCAGGTAATTCATAAGTTTTTTATTGTGAGAACATATTAAATAAAGACTAAGAAATTATTTTTTATTTATTTTTTGTGCCGATTAAGTTTCCAGTAACGATACAATTTTCAAAATCAAACTGTAAAAGCATTGAGCAGTTAGTAGTAGTCATGACTTACCTTTATGTATTTTTCTAGGTATTTGGAACACTTTGAGAGTGAAGAAAGCTTCTGGAGAAGTGAATTACTAGAGGAACCCAGGGACTACCAAAGAGCATTCCACGATCCGCTCCATGACCCCAGCTTCCTGTCTTTACCTCTACCGTTACGTCCAAGGCAAGCGCGTGTTCCGGATTCTCCAAGATTAAGATTCGACAGACCTTTCATTTATTTTGTTCGGCACAATCCAACAGGACTTATCTTACACATGGGAAGGTTCAACCCAAGATTACTGCCATAAGAGTGTGAATTTTAAATTTTAAGCCCATCTGAAGTAAGGAATTGCTTAGGATGCTTTTAATAATATTCTAAGACTTCATTGTGAACTTTTTGGTTGGTTGTTCTGTTAATTGTTATGGTACTTGAAATTTTTGTGATAGAGGGAAATGGAATAAGTTATCTAAAACAAGACTTTCTAATTTAGGCCTTGTAATTTTTGTAAATAGTTTTAGTGATATAAATACTCAATTTTGAAATGTAACTATAAGCTTTGTAAGTGTTAATTTGTATTTGAAGCATATTTTTAACTTACCCAGAATGTAAAAAGTAATTATAATTATAGTTACATGTCGAATATTGTCTCTCATTCGGTTTATTTATTTTTCTGATATTAGATATTATCAACTTTCATATCATTCAATAAGTATTGAAAATCATCGTTAATATTAAGGTTATCGTATATGTATATTAATTACCTATACTTATTTTATTAAAATTATTAAATATGTACCATATTGCACATCTTAGTACCAAGAGCGATATGTCAGTTACGTTAACTAAAATTCTGTTCCTATATGCACTCAAAACTAGCTGATAATATTGGGTACTGCAGTATTAATTTGTGCAATTATACATTTTATTAAATTATTATGTCTTCATTAGTTATGTGCAATTTTTTATATTTACATAATATATTTTAAAACTAAAAATTGACGTTTTGCTAACCCAAATTTCATATTCATTTGCAGATGCGATCAATTGTTGATAGTATGTGTGTTATTTAAATTTACAGGCTTTTACATATATCAAAATGGTGGTATAAATCATTTCGCGTAAGTGCTTATTATTATTTATATTTGTCTAATCTATGGTTTTGCAGATTACAGAAAGTAGGATCGGCGATTTGTTTAAATATGCTATTTGACTGGGATGTTCGTCAAGAAATTACCGAAAATTGGGGCAGATTTGAAATTACACTGTTGTTGTTATAAACAATGTATGACACATTAATATAATAAGAATAATATATTTGAAGTTTCATGACATTGTTTCTGCATTTAATTCTTAATAATTATTATTATATTATTGCAAGAATATAGTCATTTGTTTTTGAACGCAGATAGATATCTGAGAACTTTTTAGACAGTCATACATATATCAGTATTAGATTATGCCATCAGTAAAATTGCGCAAAGCAAAATATTTTGGGTATAGATGTAAGTATTGAAAACGAATGAAATCTGCGTCAAGATCAAGATCCTTAAGCTTACTTTGACATTTTTATTTAGGACCTCAACATTAAAAGTATTAGTGATGAGGTTACGAACTGTATGATTTGTGACGTTATAAACCCGCTTACAATTTATAGCAGTCCTATAAAATTGTAAGTCCTGGATATATCTGAGAGGATACCCGAATACACAGCTTGCTTTGGTGTTGCAAAAACGCATGCGCCGTCATCTCCAGCGCTATCATGCGAGTGCGCGTTTAACAATTTCGAGTATATTTTTCCGTTAATTTAATTAACTGTAATTAATTAGCGATTTTGTGTTCTTAAGAATGGAGAATAATTCATGCTCTACAGCGTATTCTCAAAATCGTAAACGCCATAATCTAAAAAGTAAGGAATATAGAATGTTGACATGTATGAAGGTATTTGGTATTAAGACGTGAGATCAGAATATGAGTGTAAGTGAAGATGTGGTTGAAATATTATTTCATTAACAAGAGTGTGCGTAAGTATAGTGTATATGCATAGTGCAATAAAGAGTTGCAAAAAAGTACAACTGTGAAACAGAAAATATTGGAAACTCGCAGCAGGATGATGGTATTTTAAAAATGAGCTTCCAACAATAAAAAAAAATGAGTTGTTAGGTCTTACAAGATGAATCTTTGGTTAGAATATATAGAAGGGCGAATAGAGTGATTGCAGGTTTGTAGTGAGACTTATCTATATGACCCAACCAACCCAACCTAATGGGGGGGGGTTTGGGGGTCAGGGCTATGCCACTTATTCTAAAGTCTTTTGTCTTTATGGATGCGAAATTCGCGAATATTGGCGTCATATGTTTAATTTTGGAAAAATCTCTAATTGTAACGAATTTTGTCAACTATAATATTTTCATAATGAAAATGTCAAGGTAGATTGTCAGAAGCTCAAAACAAATTTATTAACATCAGCTAGCGTGCTAGCAGCAGCTATCATCTTTCTCGAAAACGGCACAAGCTACGAAATTTACAAAATAGCAATAAAATATATCCATCACTTGTTTTTGGTGGCCGCTGAAGTTAGCTTGCCCTTGCTTTGAGTAGAAGACATGAAATGGACTTTTATTCAAAGAAGACATGTGTACGTAGTGTAAATACTGTGTAGGTAATGTCATAATTATTAGTGGTGATGTAGTGAACTTACGGTATTGTAAATGTAATAACTTTATTCCTTTGTTTGCAATTTAGATCCGCTTGTAACAATTACGGCAACAATGCTGTTGGATTAGGTACTAGATAGATGGTTTTACTTAAGGTATTTATAAAATTATGCCATCTGATTTCACATTAAACTGCTTGTTTTAATTTGGAAAATAATAATAAAAATCGTGCACGTTCCCCATTACATACTTTGTCCTGTTATTGGTGAATTTCACTGTTGGACAGATAATTAAAATAAAAAAAAAAAACATAATCAATTAGAAAAATCTATGATTGGACGTTTTCTGTAATTAATATGAAATAAATGATATTGAATTGTAGCTAAATTCTACAGGGTGAGTTAGTTTTTTATAGACAAACACAACAGAAGATAGAACAAGTATTTTTAAGAAGACAATCCTTATTTATTTTATGCTGCGTAAATAGTAATGTACTGCAACTAAATTACAAAACCAAATAACGTTGAATGAACATTAATGTTAATGGCAAAAAATTTGTAATTTATAACAATATTTAATTAACAATTGTGGAATTAATAACAATTGTTAATCAAAATAACTCGGGAACGTACAGAAAACAGAAGAAGGGACATTATTTTTAGTAAACTGTATGTAGATAATGAAGATGTTTTTTTTTAAATAGTCATTGGCATAGAAGTTCTGTTTAAGAAAGGGGTTGAGCACCCCCTCCACTCCGTCACTGTGCAAGTTTTTGAACGTTCTTATCGCTTGTTTTATGTCCCTTAATTAATAGGCCGTATCCCCCTAATATGAAAAACATCCAAGCATTCCTTTAGTTATAATGAAAATTCGAGAACAAAAAATTATATTCAACACCCTGTATCTCGGAAACGAAGCATTCTACGACATATATTTATAGGAACTTTTCTTCTTAAAATCATGTGTTCTATCTTCTGTTAAAGTTTGTCTACAAAAAACTGACACCCATATAATAGTAGTCAATTTCTACCTTTAGATCCAACATCAAGCCTTTAACTGTTTAACTGGTCTCAGAACCAAAACACTCAGAAATATGTCAATATTCAATAAATAAACTGGGTTATAATCATTCTATTTTTATTTCAAGAACTAATTACGTAAATAAAGTAATAAATCAATAATACACTACACGGTGAAAAAAAAAATCCCATACAAAAGCACAATTAATATTTAAGTAGATATTCTATTTCTTCTTTTCATCAGGTTTGTCTTCCTTTTTCTTATCCTTAAGGCTGCCCACGGCTTGCCGGATAGCTTCTGATTGAGGATCCACTCCGGGGAGGTTTTCGAGTACACTCTGTAGAAAAGCAGGATCGTTCATAACCTCAGAATAGTCTTCATCTCCTTCGACTTCCATCGGTTCTTCTTTACTGGCGGCACCACTTTCAGATGACTCTTCTAACAATTGTAACTCATTTTTTAATATCAATAACAAAAAAAAAAATAATAATAATAACTTACGTGCATCCTGCATTGACATCTGCATAGCAAAAGCAATTTGTTCGTCCTCGGTCATGTTAGCAAAATCAACGGGTGGTCTGTTAGTGGTGGCGGTCTGCTCACCACCTTCTTCCATGGACATGAGAAGAGCACGTTCCAGTAAGGCCTCCTCATTTGGTTCCTCCTTAATTGTTTCGGTTTTAACACCACTCTCCACGGTTGAGGCTTCTTTAGCTCTTCGGGCCTCGTCTTCTTGACGCTGTCGTTGCTCTTCCATAGAAACCCGAAGGGCCTGAAAAGAGAATCAGATACAGGTTCGGAAACTACAAACCTTTCCTTCACTCTACAATTAGAAAGCAACTCGAATTAATCAAGTTAATTCTGTCTATACAAACTTTTCAAAGGCTTTCAACACAGTCAACCATCAATTATTATTTGCTAAATTGCAAGCTTATGGTTTGAGTGGCAATATATTCAATTGGATAGCTAGCTATATATCTAACAGATCTCAGTACATAAAATATGGGAACTGTGTTTCAAAGTGTGTATGTTACTTCTGGTGTCCCTCAAGGGGCTCATATTGGACCTATTTTGTTCGATTTGTCATCTGAAATTGTAGTCAATTTTTAATTTTTGCAGATGATCTTAAGATATTCAGGGTAATATCAAATATGAGAGATACTACATCATTGCAGTGTGACCTCAATACTTGGGTGTGATCTTTGACCCAAAGCTGTCTTTTAACAGTCACATAGGTAATATTGTTTCTAGAAGTCTTAAAATATCGGGGTAAATATTTAGGCACACTCTGAATGCTTTGAGGATGCTGTATTTCTCACTTGTTCATTCGATAACTAATTATTGCTTGGTCCTTTGGTCCTCAGTGTTCAACATAGATATTATCAGGATTGAAAAAATCCAAAATAAGTTTTTTTTCAAACTAGATTTTAATAGGGAACAATATCATTATAAGGGTATACTTGCCAGATTAAATATAACAACTTTAGAACAAATGTAGTGTGAAATTGACCTGCGTTTTATGCATAAGATATTGAATAGCAATATAGATTGTCCAGATGTAAGACTTAATTAATTTTTGTGTAAAGTCACGTTGAACTCACAATTAAGATCTGTTCACTGTACCTTTTCATAGCACTTGCTATGATCAAAACAAATCATTGACTCGAATAATGTCTCAGGCAAATTTTTGTGGAAATAAGTCAGATTTCTTTGGAACATATGTGTATACTCGCGTCAAGAATTCAGACGACCTACGTCATACGAACAAATGAATAAATCATTATATTTTCATCAAAATATTTAAGAAACTGCAACTGATAGTAATAAAATTATATACTACACTAAAAGTTTGCATTATTTACTGTGTTTATTAGTTTTTTTTTATTATTATTTTACACACTAACTTGTATTTTATATATATACGTTATTAAATACCTAAATAAATTTTAGTTTCATTTTTTGCTTATAAATGAATTCAAAAACTGAAAATAAATGCAAATATTTTAATACATTTCTTTAGATTTATCAAATTTTAAATAGTCAAAAGTATGTAAGTATTTGTTTCCAATTAATAAATAGGACAAATGAATACTGCAAAATGTAAATAGGGCTGTTAATATGATCCAAATTCTAAAGTGGTAATTGAAGAGCGAAGATTTTACATTTGACCTCGTGAGAATCGTCACTAAAAATGGGCAAATATTTAGGCTGCGAATAGATCATGAAGCGTTGTAACGTCATAACTACAACCGCCATTGTCTATTGTATGGATGTCTACTGACTTACTTTGTTCTTTTTACAAAAGCAATGTAAAGACATTAAAGTTTTCGAACCTATATGTTAGCTTGTAAGAATGTTGTTTAAAGAAATGTTGGACATACCAAAGCAAGTTCAGGATCTTCATTAGGATCCACTCCAAATTCAAATCCTGAGCCACCAAGACCTGCACCCCCGGTGCCATCTTCGCCTTGGATGATTGGAGAAGAAATCAGTGCATCCGACAGATGAGGGCCTGGCGGGACTGTCACCAGATGACTACTCGTACCGTCCTACAAGTTAATTAAAATTAGACTAATACATTTTCTGACACAATACTTCACCTTGGAAATTACCTTTCCATTCAAGGTGTTTATAAATGTTGTCAAAACCTCAGAATTTATAGAATCTTCCCCAAAACTGATTACATCGACGTTAACTTTTTCTTTCTTCAATTTCTTGGCTAGTTTAACCAGTTCTTTTTCTTCGCTGGCTACAGGACTTCCAACGAAAGCCACGATTCTCATTTTATGGTTTTTGCCTTGCCTATGCTTCAAGGCCAGCTGAAAATGAACAAACTTAAACAGGTTCAAAAAAAATACTGTAGCACATACATGAGCAATTCTAATTCCGGTATGAAGATTTATTTCACCATCTGGTTGAACTTGATGCAATTTTGATAAGATTCTGCCTACATCGCTTGTAAGAGTTGCTAAAACTTCGACCCTAAAAATGTAATTAGCATAATACTAAATGATGAAAACACAACTAATAGAAATTCAACAACTCATTAATGATACAGGCATTTTGATCTAAACGTTTATATTAGCTAATTATAACTTTTGATACCATTTACTTACTTCGCTAAAGTCAACAACCCTACATTGTTTTCTGGATTAGACCTTGTTTTTGAATGGCAAACCAAATTTACTGCATCTTGTTGAGCCTGTAATCTTGTAGGTAAAAAGTCGCCGTTTCGCATATAATCACTATTATCCACGCTACAAAAGAATATCAATTTTATGAATGTATACAAGACTTAAGACTTGTCTAGTCATCAATAAAATTAAGGTTATGTTAAATCGATAAAGTAAAACTATACTATTATTATTGATATAAGATAATATTATTATTCAAATTCCATTACTTACCATATCATAGTACTTTCGAGTACCATTTTAAATTGTTTTAATTTATTTGTAAAGATGAGATGCAAGAAAACCACAAACCACAACTCCCAATTTTATGACAAATGACAATATGAATATGACAATTGTTTTTGAACGATGTGCCAAACACAAGAGTGAACAGAAAATCGAATAGTAAAGAAATAGAAAGAACAACGCCTAGTCGAACTAGATTTTTATCGAATTTTCAACAACAAAGCGAATTATATAATGCTATTATTTTTTTCTGTTATCAAATCTAGAATTGATTAAATACATTTTATTTACTAATACACTATTTACACATTTAATTATAAAATAAAGTTAATTGTATCTATATTCATAAATATAAATATTATTAAATTTTTGTATAACTAACAATGACAGCAATAGAAAACATTTCTAGTAAGTTCCGTAAGTTCTTTCTATTTCAAAGAAATTTTGTCTTTATTTTTGTTTTTATGGAAATTAATAATTTGAAGAAATAACAATTCTAATAAATGATATCTATTTTTAAAATATTCTAGTGCTGCCATCTCTCGTTAATATTCTAATTAATATATAAAAGAAATAGAAGTCAATCAGTAGACGTCAACTTTTGACAAGTCCTATTTAATAAAATTTAATTAAACAGTGCTGTTAAAATTTATCTGAGCGGATTTTTTTTTAATTGTGATAAATTTTGTTAATTCACGAACCTCCTGAAATTGTCAAATTAGAGTTGATTTCAAACAAGACAGCTGGATGACGCCACTTTCAATAACATCGTATTTTTACAGGATAAATTTGAATTTTCTCAAATTACAAGAGCCCGAAAAACTATGAGGGCTTAAACAAAGACGCAGAAAATATTTGTTATCTAAAACATGGCTGATATATTTTGCGGCAAAATAAAATTAAACCACAATATTGTAATAAGATACAGTGACCGTGAGCTATTTTACCTTATTAAAAAAATTTAAACATTCGGTACTATATTATGGTAAGTGGACACATTATTTAGAATTTTTTTCCAGATATTAAATTTTTGTTTTAGTTACTGACATGATGTAATAATATACAATATGATGTAAAATTTTATTTTATTGTCAGGAAAGTAAAGTAGAAAAATCTGGAGGGGGCAATGGAGCTAGTTTGACCTCCTGTGAATCTTCTGATGGCGAAGAACAAGATGAACCTTCTTCGACCAATCAAGTAAATACAAAATCCTTTTTTTTTAATATTGTTTTAAACTGATAATATTTCAGGAACGAGCTATGGAAGATACGCTAGCGAACTTCCGAGAAAAATGGCAAAAGGAAATACGTGATTCACCTAGTCATCAAGTTAAACCTAAAGCCAGAACCCCAAAAGACACTGATCAGATAGATGATGGTGAAAATAATGCAAGAATTTTGTTTTTAAAGGGGATTGAAATGGAAAAATCAGGAAAATTTTATGAAGCAATTCAATTTTACAGACGTGCTGTGCAGATTGTCCCTGACATTGAATTTAAATTGGAGAGGATGTCTAAACCAAAATTAAAGGAGAGGCAAGTGACCGAAGATAAAGAAACGGGTAAGTTGAAGTTATTAGAGGGCAAAGCCTTTTTCAATATTTTTATTTTCAGGGGATATGTTTATAAACACTATTGAAGAAAGGCATGACAGTGATACTGAGAATTCCGATGATGAGGAAATATTGGAAGGTGAACTTTTGCCAAGAATTCAGAGAAAACTGGCGAAGGGTTACCCATTGTGTTTTCAAAAATTTGAGCAAAAGGTAAAAGCTTTTGTGTTTAATTCTTATATGGCTCTATTTTTCCTTTCAGACTACACATATTTCTGAACTACCAGTGGAGATCATATTTTACATCCTGCGATGGCTAGTTTCTGCAGATTTAGATCTCAAAGGATTAGAAGCTTTTTCTGCGGTTTGCAGAGGGTTTTACTTGTGTGCTAGGGATCCTGAAATATGGAGGCTAGCATGCCTTCGGTAACATTTTCAATGCAGTAGAGGACTACATGATGACATGTCATATTTTCCTTGCAGAGTTTGGGGTCTAAACTGCGGCCCTTCTCCAGGCACCTACCAGTCTTGGAGAGAGATGTACATTGAGAGACCTAGAGTCCACTTCAATGGCTGCTATATTAGCAAAACCACCTACATTCGACCTGGTGAAAACAGCTTCCAAGATCAGTTCTATCGGCCATGGCATTTGATTGCTTATTATCGTTATCTAAGGTAAGAGTTGCGAACTGTGTACAATATTTTTATTAATTTGTGTGTTTGTAGATTTTTCCCTGAAGGTGTGGTTTTAATGTTAACGACTGCCGATGAACCATCCCAGTGCGTTGGATTGATGAAGACTAGAAATGCACGTGGCCCCGTGCTGTCGGGCTACTACAGGCTAAAGAATGACAAAGTCGTTATAGTGATACAAAAGCAAGATGCTAAGACTGTTGCGCAAGTGACGCAAGGATTTAAAAGGAATTCCAGAAAGAAAGACGCTCAAGAAAATGCAGAACAGACATTTCATTTGGTAAGTTCTGAATTTAAAGATAACATTCTAATGATTCGATATTTTGATAGTACATATTTAAAATATGATTTTTTAACAATATAATCTGGTATAGTCTTGCATCTTATGTTTACTCGTCACATAATTTTTATAGCTTTTTATAAACTGTGGGGTCTTTTTTGGGAAAAACCAAGCACAATTTACTTTGGGTTTATAGAAACTTCTTGGAACTCTACTCTGTTCAAATGATTCGTACCTTATAATCAAGGTTAGGTAAATACCCTATATTAAAAAAATAAAGTGATGAATTGTTAAGTTTATATTATACAGGGTGATTTGCTCATAGTGTTATTAATTTTAATAGAAGATAGGGAAAAATTAATATAATACGAATAAGGGATACAAAAATTTTTAAATGCGTATTAAAACCAAAAAAATATATTTTCAAAACATTATATAAACCCCCCTTTTCAGATTGTTACTGACCGCTGGCAGTTCAACTCCTTGTTGGCCTGATGTGATGTTGCCAAATTTAAAAACCTAGTATTTATGGTATAGTCAAAATATCTAGTGAATGCTATCGATTATTTGTTTAAAGTATGCAATTAACATATTAAGTTTTAGTCTAAAAAATATTTAATATTGAAGTTACAAAACTCTCACGTGTCAAATAATAAACCATTTACATTTCATTACATAAATAGTGAAATAAAAACTAATATTAGGTAAATTATTAAGAGAGGCTGAAAAGTTTTTCATATTTAAATACTGACAGTAATAGAAAGTACCCTCGTACTGTCAACCAAAAAAGAGTCCAAGACATATACCCTGATAATAATCGCACAACAATGAATCTTAACCTACTGTATTTAGGTTAATAACCATGTCTTCAATGCCTTGCCTGCTCACTGGCAAATGCTTTAGAACAGCCAAATAATAACAGAAACAAACAATATAAATTCACATTTTGTGAGTATTTAACAGATTAGTCCCACAATAAATGCTCAACCGCAGTAATCATAGATATGACTTGTAATCAGCACAGCTAAAAAGTTGGCAGTTCAAATTCCCATTTAATACATTAACAGCAGAATAAGCCAAAGTTTGTTCAAGTCCGTTTTTCTATGCTGCCAAAAGCTGGCCGTCACACTGCATGGTACAACAAACATGATCTCAAACCAGAGAGGCGCGCGATCCAGCTTCTCTCCCTTCTCCCATTAGTTACATTCTTCCTTCAAGCTGTTTACGAAGAATCATTTTATTGTTGTTTCTTGCTTGTGCCACTAGTGTAGTTTATTATAATTAAATTTACTATTTACCTAAATAAAACCATCCACGGTCCTCCCATAGCGAACAGAGCCATGGAAAAATTTATAAAAATCATTTTAATAGACATATTTTAAGAAACAATTGGATTTGTGGCTGTTTGAGAAAAAAATGGTTTTTTTGTTTTTGGTGTGGGTTTGTGTTACCAGTACCTACTGATCACTACAAGAAAGCCTGGAGAGAAATGGGAGTAAGAGATTTGATTCTAAGTCCTATTTATAATCAAATGCGATTTGCGTTATTTGGGAAAATAAACTTACAAGCTCAATTTCATTTCGCTTCCAAGAAAATAACGAAAATAAGCTAACAAAAAATAAGTATGTTTCATCCAAAATCGTTTGTATAAATACCATTTTTAAAGGCACCTCAAAAAAAATACAAAATAGTTTCATTTTAGATTGCATACTAGAAATTCGTTATTAGAAAAAAAAAATGAAAACCTTACACTTTCAAAAGTTTGCAACCTCTTCTGCCTAAAAGGGAATGTGCAACAGAAGCAGTTTGGCCCATATATAAATTTTTCAATAAAAATATTTTTGCTAAAAAAAAAATTAATTTCACAAGGTATTGCCAAGTAAAATTAAGTGTTCAATGGTGAAAACTCCACCAAATTGCTAATCTGCTGTAAAACTATAAAAGCTATAAATCCTATGTATGATAAAGTTTTTGTTCAATCATCATCACTGCAAATAAAAAAAATCAAGATTATAGGGCTCATAGTCCTACAAAAAAGTATTTAATGTGCTGAATTTGAATGAAATAAGATAATCTAACCCATAGTATTTAGCAAATACGGAATTCCAGGAAACAACTACTCTGCAGACTAACACCCTAACTAGCATTAAATTACACCTGGAAAACTTATAGCAAACAGCTAGAGTCAGTAACCCACCAGACATATACCGATTTCGAGCTTATTAACTCTCATCAATATGCCATAGGTGAGGTATCTGACGAATAATCCTAGCTGTTTTCATCTATCAGCCATTTGCTACTCCATTCCGGATAGAAATGTCATAGACACAAAGCATTCTACATGCAGCAGACATTGTTGAAAGCTGTCGACTATTATCGCGTTTGGCATTTGGGAAACTGGTATATCTCTGGTGGGCTACTGACGAGTGACTCTAGCTGTTTGCTATAGGTTTTCCAGATATAATTCAATGCTGGTCGTGAAATTAGCCCGCAGAGTAGTTGTTTCTTGAAATTCCGTGTTTGCAAAATATTGTTTCTCGCCGAACGCAATAAAGGTCAACAGCTTTCAATGGTGTTTACTGCATGTAGAACGCTTCGTGTCTGTGACATTTCTGTCCAGCATGGAGTAGCAAATGACCGATAGACTTAGCTTGTTCTACACCGCGTGCCATAGTACTTACTTACCTATTTTTATTACAATACCTTGTACATTACAAAGTGTTTATTTTAGGAGTTACAAATAAAAGGCCACCGCAAAAAGAAGCACCAACAGCTGGTGTGGACCCATTACTCTGTGTTTACGAAATATAAAAGGGGCGATGAGAGTACCTGTAACTTTGACCTTATTGCTAACCGATTTCCCCCTCTCTGGTTTTCTCGTGTGAAGAGTTTCACCGCAGAGTCTGATGCTCCTTTAACATAGTTCATATTTTTGTAAGTGTTTACATGTTGCACATTAACTGTTCCCAGTTCTTTAAGGCTATAATTTATAATGAATAAGTTTTTGTTTATAAGCATAAGTGAAGTGGACGAACTTAAGTTACTATTCACTTTTAATGGTATAATTTTTTCGGTGGGTTTGTGACTTTAAATAAATTGTATATATTTTTGAGCAAGTTAATATATTTAGCATTAATATAAATTTGTTGGCGACTATGTTTGTTTATACTTATCTACACATTGTAAAATGATAATAAACATTTTGTTTCGTTTTAAATATTTTTATTTGTGCACTTAGATCATCATAAACGGTGAAGCAATATGGAAAATCCAAAATTTAAGAAAAGATTTTGAGTGAGCTTCAGTGGAAAAGTGTTCGTTTGAATGTGAATGTGAAAACTTAAAATTAAGGATTAGTTAAAAATTAAAAAAAAAATTGGAAAATCTACTCATAAAATTTTAAGCGTCACTGAAATATAAGTGAGAATGTACTTGATATCCCATTAAGGTCGGCTAGCGGTTGTATCTCTAAAACTACTTATCTTACAACTTCCAAAAAAAAAAAAAATATTGATAAGAAAAGTATGTGCATTAAAATTATTTTCTACATTCAAATTTTACCACTACATGACAAACTTTAAAATCGAAAAGAAATAAGGCAATCCGTGCTGCATCTTGCTGTCAAAACTCTTTAAAAATGGTGGTTGTAGGACAAACAACTTGACATATGACAACAAGCAGAAATTTGTGCTTTTGTGTAGAACTGTGTTTCGCTCATTGTATGTTATACCGATTTGAGAATACCAAGGATAATTTATACTATTATAATGGTTTTGTTTTGTTGTGTTCACAAATCGGCACTGTTTGGCAGTCCAACGCCCTAACCTCAAATAATTAAAAATGGCATCTGTAGGACAAACAGTGAAGATTTGTGTCACACAACAAAACCATTCTAATAGTCTAAATTATTGTTGTTGTTGATATTCTCATATGTCGGTTCACTCCACTTCCGCCTAAACTTTCCCTTCTACCAATTGTCTTTTTCGTGCCCATTCAATATCGATGACTGGCCACAATGGATGTGGAAAATTTTACTTTGTGGAGGAAGGATATGAGATTCTCCTACTACAATCAACTGGTAATATTTAGATCGTGAAGACTGTGTATCACAAAGAAATCTATTAACTTGTACAAACCTTTTAAAATTGCTCATTAGGACGGCTATACAGGGGATGAAGAACAAGCAAAACAATTTTATTCTGTAATGAAAATTTATTACTTTACACTATAATATAGTGCTTACTATCACAATTTTAGGAGAATTAGAGAGTAGATTAAAATATGTCAATAGAGGAAATTTAAAAACTTGTTTTATGTCCAGCTAATAGACTAGAATACTTTACAAACACTTACCTAAGTAGAATTTCAAATAATATAATAACAAATAAATATTTGTTTCAAATTAATTTTCGATTTAATTTTTGTACTTTTTTTATATTAATCATTCTACTTAGACAAGTAAATACTGAACTAATGAAACACAAAACTGGCGAAGATATTTTACAATTAATTTTTCTATTAATCATAAAAAGAATATCACTGAGAGACTTGCAAACATTAAAAGATTCTAGTTTATTTTTTCAATTATTTGGTTCCCTCTTCATTTTTATATTTGTACATATATTTCGTAATTAATAAATTAAAATTCACATATATTCATTAATAAAAATTACTATCTTTAAAGAAAGTTAGTAGTATTTATCACATTTTCATATTTTGTATGGATATGGCATATGATTTTATCCTCCACTGATTACAATAACTCTGTGTTAAAAAATGTTAAATTGAAGTGTTTGAAAGGCATGTATAATCGTTCCTTCATTTTATTTTTAATTCGAATTATTTAATTTGAATTTTTATATGTAGGTACGAATTTGTTTTCTTTTTTCTGATAGTTTTTCAGCATATCACATTCGTGACGTATACAGCATTTTTATATACAGAGTGGTCAGTTTTGACACTTGTAGGATTTCTTCTGTTTCCTGTATTGGAGAAAATGCAACATACAACTAGAAAAGTTCTGACCTCTGAAGGGAAGTGGTAACGGAAGAAAACTACCCCCAGTATATTGATTTCACTAAAATTTTATGAGATTTTTTTAGCTTATTTTGTAGATCATATTTATTTATCGTCGCGAATATACAGCCAAATGTTGTCGGTGAAATTTGTGGACACCCTGTATCTCGACGTTAGAGAAAATTGACGAAAACCACTTCTTGATGTAATATATTTTTTAAATTAAACACAACACAAAAAATGTTTTCAAAATACTATACCTTCAAAAGTTCTATTATAGCTAAAATATTAAAAAATGTAAAATACAAAAGTTCATCTCTCCTAAAAGTGATCACAATACTATTGGCATATTTGTAAAACTTCTACCTCAAAAAAAGTAAATCTATAAAGTTTCAAAATTATTATTACATGCATACTTAAAATATTAACATCAAACATATTTTGCTATATTTTAATGTTACAAATCTGCCCTTGAGCTATGTACCATTTTTTATATATTTTTAAGTATTAACAATACTGTGTGAAACTAACTACTCTGCGGACTACAGCCCCGACCAGCGTTGAATTACACCCACAATATCTACCCGTATATCCTTTATTATTAGCTTTTATAACATTTTTAACTGTATTAGAAAGGTATTTTATATGTATGTACCATTATTAATGAATAATGAAACTGAAGGATGCCCTGCAAATATCTCTTAAATGGATGAAGATATCAAGATACGATTTTCGTCAATCAACTCTTCTTGATAATTTTTTACTGTGTATAGCTAGCAATCAAATTTCTGTACTTCAGATCATGTGACAGCATCCATCCAATCATGAAATGATTACAGCCATAATACCGCATGGGGTGTTTTCATCAAAGATGACATTTTATTTAAGCATTGAGTTGAAAATCAACAAATGTCAGATTGACAATTAATTCATTTTCTGTGTAAAAAATTATCTTGTCGAATACATCTGGACTTGATGGTAAAAAAATTTTGTCATTGAGATTCCTTCAAGCATGTTGCTTAGAGGTGGCAAAATTATCTCGTAATTTTACGTACTTATATCATTCTTACTGTTTTTATTGTACTACAAATTTAGTCTTTCTGTTTTTGCATAACTTTGACTAAACTAAAATATTTCTAGATACTGTATGTAGGTATTTGGAAATATTAAATAAATAAACTGAAGGAACATTAATTTGCTTCAATTAATTATTAGTTGGTTTTTCCTTTTACCAAATGATTACAAGTTGAAATGGAAAACTTTGATTAACGATAGTGCGGTCTAAAATACTGCTCTAAAACAAGGTAGTTGGAATATTATTAGCCAAGTTGCAAAAACTACTCTTACTATATATGTATATTACGTATAGTACACACGTGGAAGATTTTTTTCAATTGTGCTCTCTATAACGGAAGCATGGACGCTTGAAAATACACTACTATTAGAAAAATTGCACAAACCATCATTTGTTTTATAAGTATATACACAGTTGTACAATAGGTATCACTTCTATAAAGTAATAAAACAGTACCAGTACCACTTCTTTTGATATCTACACGGCCGTATTTATTGCATTTATACAATTTCTTAGTTGCTTAATTAAATTTAATTTTGTTACGCATATCAAAGGGCTGCGCTGCAGTCTACTCGGGACATCCAGTTCAGGTCCCTCATGGTGGCTGTATGCATGAAGTAGACGGCAGCAACAACCATAATATGCATGATATTATGCGAGTTCAGGTACAAGTCTACGCATCCAGGAAACCACTTTTCTGGGATGTGCAGGGCTCCTATGGCCCCTCCGGCTATGGAAACTACATCCTGAAATAAATGAAAACACCAAATTTGTATTCACAAAGGCAGCAAATGAGCATTAGTGCCTCTTGGCTATCAGCTGACAACCAAAAGCTGCTAATATGTTTTCTGTGTGTGTGAATAAAAATATAACAAAAATTATATAATTAATTTTATTAATACAAACATAATTATTAAGAAATAATTAATGAATTTAATTGATGTTATATCTCTTCATCACAATAATTGTAGATAGTAATACCAGAACTTGTAAGTACCTGAACTGCTAGTAGTTTGGCTTATTTCTTTAGAAATTAATGATTCAATGGAATTGTCTTGATTAATTAAATATTTAACACAATTGTGTTACTTGTGCTAGTAAGGACTACTTTATCAAAATTCTTTGAGAAACATTAATTTTATTTGATAAGTAATTATGGATATATTCCTCCATGTATTTGCAACTGTGGCAAATCAGTCCTAAAATTAGCTAGTAGTGTTATAGAACTCAGGCAGTTACAAAAAACTGATTATTGCTTGAAATTTTGCTAAATATATTTTTTCCAGTTCATTCCAGGCCACTTATTCATTTACTATTCTTGTAATAAATGGTGATCAAATATGGATGAAGGAAACATATTTGTTGTAAATTGTAATTAGATTCAACTCATCAACTCTTATATTTGTAACTATAAACATTCTTATATTATTTTTTGTTTCTGTAACTGCAACAATAAGTAGTAAGTCTTTACTATTATTAATATGACCAAGGTTCATATTCCACAAATCATTATAACAACAAGCTGCTAATTAATTTATCTTAATTTCAACATGAGATACTCGGAATCATAGTGTGCCTATATTTGCAACATTTGATCATTCAGATAAATAAGCAACTAATAATACATGCTCTGCTAGTTTTTTTGCTCTTCTATTTTTTCCAGTTATTGAATAATATTTAGTATTTCTATTTGTAGGTAACAAATTCTAAATAGCGGACCTTAATCTTTGAATTCAGATTTAATGTCTGAATTCAGACTTTAAACATTGAATTCAGATTTTAATCTTTAAATTGAGACTTTAATCTTCGAATTCAGATTGTAATGTCTGAATGCAAACTCTGAATTGAAACTTTAAACTCTGAATTTCGGCTTTAGATTCTGAATTTATACTTTAAGCTCTGAATTTAGACTATAAACCTTCAATTCATCCTTAACCTCTGAATTCAAACTTTATAAACTCTGAATAAGTCATACCTTAATCTCTTAACTTTTCAATTTATCAACTACTCTGCTTGCTAATGCCACGACCAGCATTAAATTTTACCTAAAACACCTATAACAGTCATCAGCGGAGTCAGCGTGCCTACATTTGCAACATTTGATCATTCAGAAAAATAAGCAACTAATAATACATGCTCTGCTAGGTTTATTGCTCTTCTATTCTTCTCCAGTTATTGAAAAATATTTAGTATTTCTATTTGTAAGTAACAAATTCTAAATAGCAGACCTTAATCTTTGAATTCAGATTTTAATGTCTCAATTCAGACTTTAAACTTTGAATTCAAATTTTAATCTTTGAATTCAGACTTTAATCTCCGAATTCAGATTGTAATGTCTGAATGCAAACTCTGAATTGAAACTTTAAACTCTGAATTTCGACTTTAGATTCTGAATTTATACTTTAAGCTCTGAATTTAGACTATAAACCTTGATTTCATTCTTTAAACTCTGAATTCAAACTTTATAAACTCTGAAGTCATACTTTAATCTTTTAACTTTTCAATTTATGAACTACTCTGCTGGCTAATGCTCACCTAAAACACCTATAACAGTCACGATTAGTCATCAGCGGTGCCATCAGAGATATGCCGGTTTCAAGTTTCTATATCAAATAGTCATTTTGTTCACACATTTTTAATATCTCTAAAGTACCTATTTTTTCATTTATGATGTTGAAGATTTTTCAACTTTTTGTAAAAGTTCCTGAACTTGCTAATGTCATAATCTAACGTAAAATTAGCCATACCAGCAAGGGTAGAATTTCAGCGAATTTAAATATCTTAGTAGGCAGGCATATTTTTATCTTTACCTGTAAGATGACGTGTGTGAATGCAGCTGGATCACCTCCACCAAATGAAGTGACCCGCAAACACCAAAGCAAGATGCGCATTATAAAAGGTAAAAGGAAGCACAATCTTCTCTCCCAAGGAGACCAGGCTGTTAGTGCCTAAAACCACTCGCAAAATTATTGCGAATTTTGAATGTTTCGAATTAGCTTACCTTATATAAACCCCAAATACTCAAAAGGCAATAAGACGTTATTAAAAACGATCTAATAGTATGTGGAAGGCAATACGATGTAGCAAATATCATTGGCATTGCACCTGAAACAAAAATTCACTTCAGTTTCGAAAAATCAGAAGTGGGATTTGTAATTTTGGATGTTCCGTTTATATGTCCGGTTTAGACTTGTACATAATTCATAAAATTCTTACCAAAACTCTGGCTAACCCAAATGCCAAGCATGTCCACTTGAAGGAGAATGTAATAGGCTTTAGGTCCTTGGTGCAAATTCATGAATAAATGGTATATAAAGCTCCCTATCCATGGACACAGAATGCCGGCGATGTGACACCACGCGAGGAAGCGAAGATCCGCTTGAGACCACGGAAGTATTTGAGGCACAGTCAGTAGAATATAGAGTATGGGAAACGCTGAAAAATAATAAATACAGAATATTTCACAATAATATTAAATAAAATATGTATAAAAAATAATACAGACGTTGTAAGAGTGAGATTGTTTTACAGTAATATTAAAAATTAAGTTTGTCATTTTCGGTTGATGTAGAAATATCAAGTTTAATTCTGTTAATGTTATAAATAATTATGATATAACTCAATATTAGAATGTTCATATTAGTTACGATTTAAATTACCAAACAACGACAATTTTTGTTGTACTAATGCAACAAAAAGAAAATTAAAGGAGACTGCGATTATTTTTTTTGAACGGAAATAAGTGTGTGTCAAACTGTTCAGTAAACATTGATCATTGTTGGCTACAATTGTATCGAGAAGAAGTAACAATAACATAAAAAACATTAACATCTCTATGGAAGCAGATAAACAAATTTTAAACTGTCCAACTTGACGTTTAATACATTTGCAATTTTTGAGAACAAAAACGAGAGTTTTTCAAAACGTCAAAAAATATAAAAGTGTGCGATTCTGATGTGATTTTTGTTATTTTTTTTTACTTATATCTGCTTTTTCAGTGTTTTTTTGTTTTCGTTTTGTTTAGGCAAACTTAGTTTCAAAAATAACCCTTGACTGATCCTTTTGGCGCAAGGGTTTATTCAATTAATCTTTATTTTTTCAGAATTGTGGCAAAATATCCAATTAAACTAAAGAAAAATTAGAATTATGTCATAAATAAATAGCTTCAGAGATTAATACTTATTTAAACCTCCATTCAAACAGTAGGTAACTTTGTATGTTGATCTATATACCTACTTATGCAGTAATAATGCCATAATGAGTTAATCGTTGCACATTTTTGAAACTTTTATAAGCTTAATTCAACAAAAATGCAAACATTGCATGGCAGGTTTTGACGAATGAAGCAATTATAAATTAAGCGAGGTTATAGTATCGTCGTTAGAGTAACAATTATACATGCGATCAAAGTGATTGATGGAAACAGACCTACTTATTAAATTATATCAGTAGAAACGTAATCAAAGTTACTAATTTGATGTGTCTCTGTTCCTTGATTTGTTAAATTTAATTATTGTACCTCAGTTTCGCATAGAAAAGTTTTCAAGCAATACTCGAAAGAATTATTCCATATTATGGCGAAGGTGCCAATGCAAAAAACTTTAGTCAGTGCAAACATTATCACACACACGGTGATTGTTAACATGTACGCATAAATTTGGGAAATTATAGCTGATGACAAAGATAACAACGAATAGTGAAAACAATTGTCGTAAAATATTTTTAGTTCTGGTTTACAAAAAGTTATCAGGTGAAATACTTTGCCTATAAACACTAAGAAGTAAGTAAACAAGTTGGTACTTGTTGGTAATGTAAAAACCACTTGCAGAGGTTGCTCGAAACGGAACATCCCTTGAAAGTAAAGCTTGAACCCGCTGCACGTTAAATGGCTAAAGTCGTGCCTTAACGTTGGTCAAACTATGGATTGGATACCCCAAATTGCGCTGGAATTATCCTAATGCTTATGCCAGGCTGCTCCTCGACAGCATTTAAAATCTCTTCCTCGAGATTCACAATTTGCCTAGATCCAATGGCCCCCCTATGTTGCCCAGGCCTCGGCCGCAAATTGACAATTTCTCTACCCTGTTGAACCACAAGTAGAAAATCTTCACGGTTGATATCTTTGGGGAAACCTTTGATTATAATGAACTGAATTTTGATGTGAATCCCCGCATGCCAGTATCATGTTCATAAGTTCTTCGTTTGAAAAATGACACCCCGCTTTTAAAATCGCGTGAAATGCCAAACGTATGTTCCTGATTTGTTTAATTCTTAGTTTTTATAAACAAAAAATTTTACCAGATAAATTCTTGTAAACTTCTGAAACTATGCGTATAGGCTAAGGGCACCGTTTTATACACAAATTTTCAACGAATTTCATAGTTGTTTGTTGAGTCTAAAAAAATCTGAGTAAGTTAGAGAGAATATCTCTTCACTGTGTCGATTATACAAGTTTTCTCTAGGTTGTATAACAGTTTCTAGGCTGACAAGTCATTTAGAATAAGAACAAAAATCATCACTTGAATTGATGCATATTATAAAATATTTTTCACGGTGTATGGAACACAGTGATAAGGTACAATTCACGGTTTTTCATGTTCTCAATCTCATTTTTCCCTCAAAAATTCAAGAAAATGGTTCAATTTTAGCATTATATTTTAGTACTACGTTAATAAGAACCTCCACCTACTGGATGGATTTTTTTGTGCATTTTTAGATACAAACCTTTGTCCTTGAAACGCCAGCCTTAAGAATCACTCTGTAGAGAAAAGTTTTAATGCAATATAAATAATTTGTCTATATTACGGTGGAGGTGCCAATGCAAAAACTTGAATCAGTGCAAATATTATATCACATCAGTCAATGATAAAAGAGTTTTCCTTCCCTGGCAGTAATTCTTTAACATACTACATATTGATTTAAAAATACACTTCTGCATGGCACTGAAAACTGGTCCACTGTAAAACTTGATAAGGCGGCAATCTGCGACAGGACAGAAAATGAAAAAAAATGCTCAAAAAAAAGAATTAAATACACATTTTACAACGCCGATTATATACCGCAATTTTAACAGTTTTTGCCACTATTGTTATTAATTATTAATAGATTTAATTTATGGTCTGGGATCATGGGGAGAACCATCGGCACAAGGTTGTTGCACGAAATTATTTATTTTTCTATTTTTGCAACCTGGCTAATTAACAAATTAATAACTCTACTCCCGGAATCACTAGAGACCCGAAATTTTTTCCGGGATTTCTGTCTTTTTAAGGCGAACCATCGGCACAAGATTTTTGCAATTGTTTATTGTTCAATTGATATTGCAAAAAAATCCGATTTTTTAATGATTCCGGGAGAAGAGTTATTAATTTGTTAATTAGCGAGGTTGCAACAATCGAACAATAAACAATTTTATTTGAAAAAATCTTGTGCCGATGGTTTGCCTTAATAAGCCAGAAATCCTGGAAAAAATTCCGGTTCTCTAGTGATTTCGGGGGTGGAGTTTTTAATTTGTTAATTAGCCCAGTTACAACAATTTAGCAATAAATAATAAAGCTAACACCAAAGTGATACAGAGGGACCTCGAATACCCCCGAGAGAACATTTTCCAGACATTTTCGTTGAATCTTGTGTGACATTTGCCATATGTTCAACAAAAATGGGTAATTTGTTAAATAAACAATTAAAAATTTGCGAGCGTACAGAGGTTAGATGTACCTTTTGTTACAAACAATTCCCTGAACATTTTGCAGAAAACCGCATCTCAATAGGACTTCTCCGCAAAAAGTTGTCCATTTTCACTTTTTTCATGCTAATTTGACGCTACTAAGTCGTAGACTTCTATCTCTTCCACGATACGGTTTCAAATTTCCCTCGCGCTGGACTACACTTGCATTCACTGCAGACCGCTGTAAGAGTAGCTGCATTTGGCACATGCTTACCGGGAAATCGTTCTGTTAAAGTATTTCACAGCGTAATAAATTAAAACGATATCCATCAACGAATACACGTAAGCCATTTTTGACACTTGAAAAACTAATGTAAACACTGGCGTTACAAAAACTTTAATGCCTACAAAAAATAATCGTATTTCAATATGCGGAATCGCCTGTCTAGAGACTATAGTGGGCTAGCGATGTAAAGGTTGAAAATACTACAACTTTTTATTAAATTTTATAAAAAAATAAAATTATGATATCCTATTCCCAAATTCTCTCAGATAAGTACTGAATCGCCCTGTATTTCTTTATAAATTAAATACTAATATTATCTATTAGATTAATTATTTTGTATGTTGTACACGTCGATAAAACACTATTATTTACCCTTATATAGAGCCTTTAGTGAAAAGTACATATAAAGAATCTAGCTAGTGTAAAATATCGACTTAGTTACTCGCTGCTGCTATTTTTAATCGCCAGAAGGAGTTGGAAAACTGGGACAATGCCAGTAAGGCAAAGGTTGTGAGGAGGATGTCGTTACGTTTATATATTAGTCCTTTGGAAATACAGATATTCCCGTTATTGTGTGCTCATTCCGAGCCTTTTTTTGTTGGACTTTGAAGTTTGTAACTGGAACCAACTGTGTAGGTTAGACAGTTTCTTTAACTTCTTTGGTACTTTACAAAAGGTGGTACACATTTAATTTTGTGGAATATACAGAAGCAGGTCATCCTATTAACTGCATATTTTTGGCGACAAAATATGATGATTTAACTCTGTATACTTACCTATACAGGGTGTTAAAAAAAGTGTAAAATATTTAAGGAGGTATTAGTATGAACCAAAATAAGCAGAAAAGTCTCAATATACATGGGTCCGCAAAGTAAAAGTTGTGAAGATATGGAATGTTTTATGTTTTTTAACCCCTTTTTTATTTTGCAAAAACGTTATGTATTTTCTTATAATAGTTGATTGATGTTTAGTGAAATAAACAGTACGTATTTGACAGTTGTTCTCAGTGCACAAGTTTTCTTTCGCTATGGCTGGTTACTCTAACGCAGAATTAACAGACATGCATTTCATGTATGGTCCTGCTAATGGGAACGCCACCGAAGCGCGACGTCTTTATGTTGACGCTTACCCAAATCGCCAGGTTCCTTCACAACGCATGTTTGGAAGAATTCACCAAAGATTGCGTGATACCGGTTCCTTGAGCAAACAGTGCCATTTATCCGGAAGACCAAGGTCGGTATCCACTCCTAGAGCAGAAGAAGAAATTCTAGCACTGGTAGAGCAGAATCCAGGTACGAGTGTGCAGAGAATATCAGCTGAGGTAGGAATTAGTGGTCCTCTTGTTTGGAGTATCCTTCAGGAGCAACTGCTGTATCCATACCATGTGCAACGAGTACAGGCATTAAATCTAATAAATGATCATCAAGCATGTTTGTTTTTTGGCCGCTGGTTTCTACGTCATGATGCTGAAGACCCTCGTTTCCTTGCAAACATTATTTTTACTGATGAGACCGTGTTCACAAGGAATGGAGAATTTTCACAATTCGTATATTTGGGCCGACGAAAATCCTCATGCTCTAATAGAATTTGGACATCAGGCACGTTTTTCATTAAACATTTGGATGGGTATTGTAGGTGACAGGTTTCTAGGTCCTGTTGATTTACCAAACCGATTAACAGGCGCTGCTTATCTCAACTTTCTGCAGAACACACTGTATGAGTTTTTGGAAGACATTCCTTTGAATCAGAGGCAACAAATGTGGTTCCAGCATGATGGTGTTCCAGCTCATTTTTCCATGGCCGTTAGAGAGCATTAACATTAAAAATCTAGCACTGGTAGAGCAGAATCCAAGTACGAGTGTGCGGAGAATATCAGCCGAGGTAGGAATTAGTGGTCCTCTTGTTTGGAGAATCCTTCACGAGCAACTGCTTTATCCATACCATGCGCAACGAGTACAGGCCTTAAATCCAATAAATGATCATGAAGCACGTTTTTCCATGGCAGTTAGAGAACATTTACACCAAACTTTTCTACATAGATGGGTAGGAAGGACCGGACCTGTTTTATGGCCTCCAAGATCGCCTGATCTGAACCCTCTAGATTTCTTTGTTTGGAGATATTTGAAGACATTAATGTATGGTACTCCTGTAAATAGCTTGGAAGAGCTGTAGCTACGGATTAATCAAAAGTGTCAAGAAATCCAAACCAAGGAGGGTGTTTTCGAAAGAGTTCGAATATCGTTGAGACGTGCCTGCTTGGAAATGGACGGAATGCACGTTGAACATCTTCTGTAACTTTGTTTTTTGTTTGCTAAAAGATTCCTTTGTCGGTTTATTCCTAATAAAATAAAATGTTTGAAAAACGAATATTGGTCCATATCTCCTCAACAGTTACTTTGCAGACCCATTATTAAGACTTTTCTGCTTATTTTGGTTCATACTATTACCTCCTGAAATATTTTACACTCTTTTTTTTAACACCCTGTATATAAAAACGTCTCAATTTAAAGATGCAGTTTCTAAAGAAACACTCAAGGAACAATTTGTAGATAATTCACCGAGATTTCAAATATCTAATTTTATATAGTGTACTCCTGAACATAAGGCTTAGCCAGCTTTACCATATTTTTACGCAAACAAATGTTAAACTATATATAATTTTGTTAAAGAAAATCTAATGTCTTTGCCTAAATTTTTCAACATAATTTGTATATTTCTACTCAGAAAATTAAATGACTATTTTACATTATTTCAAATACTTCATAACTAAAAAATATTTTTTCCAAATCGATATATGAAACAAACGTAACTATTCAGTGCAGTGGCAACCACCACTGGATTTCAGTTCAGTTTGTGGGTTTGCAGTGTATCGACGATGTTTATTCTAAATCTATGGAGAATGTTAATCAATTGACGAAAACGTCTTATAAATACAAATAAAATTTTTTGACAAAAACCACAGGTTTATCAAAATATTAGATTTTGATTAATTAGAAACACCCGTCAATAAATTTTTAGAAGTCAGGCATGTAAAGTAATTAGTAAGCTAAAATACGGAACTACTGAATTAAGATATTTATCCACGACCACTATATAGAAGGTTTAATACGTCTGTTTTCCATGGATGGCCTTTTATCACACTAGTGGATTAGAATTCATAATACCATGCTTCGATTATTATTATTAACAGTAACGTTAAGGGTATAATGTTCGGCCAAACAGTGTAGCTTTTATCAGGCTCCGCCCATCAGCACCTTCAACGGCAAATTTAACTTTGTGCCCCTGTAAGTTAGGCAATTGTATGCAGAAATTTAGCAAAACATGTCTTCTTGGCGGACAGATTCATGAATATAAATGCAAAAAATTGAAATCTGAGGCAATTATATGTTATATGAAGACTTGATTTACTGCTTTCTTTTTTTATAATAGTGCCTAACAACGTCTCACCGCTGTCCTAAATGTGGGCAATATTGCGAGCGAAATATTGTTCAGATCTATTTTTTTTTTTTTTTTTTTTGAAAATATGGCTCTGCTGTCTAGTAAAATAGACTTTTATTAGTTGATTAAAACTTGCTCCATCTTAATACGAATTTCCATTGAGGAGAAATATGAAAGCGCGTGGACGTCTAAAAACGGCTTTGTAAAATTGCGAACATTACAGCCTAAACATTTATCTTAAGAACGATCTTGTCATTTTTACCGGGATTAATTAAATTCACTCGACAAGGAGTTTCTGAAGAACTGGAGGGGCGAAATATCAATATTTTTGTGCAGTTTCAACATTGATTTTAGAATGGAATATTTGACCACATCGAAGCAGCAACAAACCATTTCTCCACATTGAACAAGTAGGATAGTAGCACCTCTTCTGTAACTGTCTTTCTCCTTACTATGTTAAATTAAATTTTAGTATATAAGTGTGTTTAACTAATCTGTAAATCTAATTTTTGTTCATTTTTCTCAGTAAACTAAATTACGTAAAAAAGAATGTTTGCATAAAAATAGCAAATCTACAAATGCGATTAGCCCTATGCTCAGACACTCATTATTTACAAATTAATCCTTTTAGTGTTTCTTTGAAACTGAAATTTAAAATTGTTTTTCTGGGGGTATCTCTAATATTGCATGACTTCGAAAAATCGAATTTATCTCGAAGAAGAAGAATTTTAGAAAAAATGATCAAGAGAAGGCAATAAAATATTCTAAATACAATTTTACACTACCTCGTCCATTGCCGTACGTCAAGCATTTCTGTTGCTAATCTATAGGTAACTTTTAAAAATATTTTCTGTCAGTTTACTTAAGTAACCATATTTCAACTTAAAATAATAATTATAGTTAAACATGTCCTGAACTTTTCTGCAAATTAATAAAAAGATATTTAAAATAGGCCTATAGCTGATACACTTTCAGATTAAGTAAATTGATACAATTATCAAAGATAATTTCCGGGAAATTCTGGATTATTACTGTGAATCAAGGAGACCCTTTAACCTTTACAGTCTAGGCTATATAAAGACAATGATATTATATGCATCCCTCGCTACCAGCTTACGAACCATTGGGAAAATGCCAAACAGACATTCCGGAATACTTGCCCAACTATAATTCATCACCGGTACCCTTATAGATACTGAAATTTATTTGGAACTGAAAATTGTTCTTGAAGCAAAGATGAAGTAAATAAAGTATAGTTTTTGTATATTTTACATAAAATAAATAAGTGTATTGTGTCAAAAATATAAGATGTATACACTTAAAAAAGGTCAGTAACTTTACAAATATACTTTGTAAAAATATCATTATAATTATTTTAAAATAATTTTAAAAATAATGATATTATTACAGACACTTGTAATTTTACAAGGAAAATGCCAATATACCATAATAATACCATGTACTATGTAATTATAATATAATGTGTACATTTATAGATTATATTGTAATACATTCACAATTAACATCGTGAATTCTATTTTTACATTATAAAATTACTGAATATACCAAATTTACTATATAATTGACTGTAAAAATACCCTTAATGTGTGTGAATTTATTACTAATTGAAAGCGCTGGGTGTTGACGCTTTCTTTATTTCTTGCTTCATTTCGACGAATGCACTTAGGACCTAGGTCTTATGCATAATAAAATACATTATAAATTGAATTAAAAAAATTAAAATTTATTATAAAAATATGTAAGTTTGTTATAACGGACAATTAGAAGTTATAAAAAACAATATTGCGTAAGCCTCTAAATATTTTCATAAGTAGAAAAGTTACACAGTTGTCATAGAAAACGTTCAAAATTGAAAAACGAAATATGATTCTCGCAATGCAACTTTTCTCGAAAATTGAGCCCGAAATATCAGCCTGACTTTTTTCTGTCTTTTCTGAAAATAGGAGAAACCTTCTATACCTAAGTACCCAAATTGAGCCATCCTGTACAATTACATTGTAGTTATAGTGACAAATGGATTATTACAATGTAATTATACAATTTACTGTAAAGTTACTTTGTAATTTTATAAGTAATTATGTTACATTGTAAACATTTTTGTACTGAAAAATTACAAAGTAATATTACAGATACTAACCATGTTATAGGGATGGTTTTCGCAAAGCATACAAAGCAGTATACGTACAGGTTGTTAATCTATTTTATTACACAAAGCATACAGTTTACTAGGGTAAAGTTTACAAGTATTATCCCGACAAAGTAATGCAACGGTTCTACAGCGATCGTTCTCATACGGCAGTTAGAAACAGACTGGCGGTTAGTTGCGTTGTCTGTTGGCTCGCGCACTGAACACGTGTAACGCATGGGCGTACTTACGGGGTTTTAAGTAAATGCGTTTACACCACTAACAAACCATAAAATTGCACCGCAAAATAAATTTACAATGCAATTTTATATTTTATTTGTAAAATCACTATCTATAAGAAAATTACAGCGATAATGAATGGTAAATAAATTGCCATCTATTTATACTGTAATTATTTTTTACAATGTATAATTACAAACAGTTATACATGTAACTAAATAACTTTTTCTAATTAAGATCATTCTATGAATTTGTAAAAATTGCAATTCAACCACATATTAAACAAATAAAAACAACGGTTTGTAAACAATTTAATTAAAATGGTCTCAAAGTATTATCTGCTTTAGTCAATGCAACGATCGATTATTTAGGAACGTCTTGTCCAAATTAGCGTGTTTGTTTATTTCACCCCAAACTCTTCGAATACGATGTAGGTAATAGATTTTCTCTATTATAAATCTAAATTTTAAAAGCCCCAAACAAAAAAATCTATTGGATTTAGATCCGGTGATCGAGCTGGCCAAACAACTGGACCACCTCAATCAATCCAACAATTTAACCAACTTATAATTTCAACATGGTCCAACCGCACAACAACAAAACCGATCTGACATGACATTTGTCTGCCCACTGAATCTTATAATTTTTGTAAGATCTTTGTAATCCCATGATTAGAAATTAGTCAAAATTAAAAAAAACAAAGCTTCTTAGTAAATTTCGCTAAAAACACTTCCTTCCAGAAAACAGTTTAATATTGTATTGGAAAAATACTTTTTTCAGCATTGGCGTAGAAGTTTAGGGAGTTTAAAGGTGAACAAAAGTCGATACCTACTTCACTGGCTTAAGTTCAAAACATGACAATATTTTATTATGATCACTGATTACTGCATACCAAGTTTGGACGAAAAATATTTAATTGTTTAGTAGATAAAAACAAACTTCAAAGGAAAGAAAAGTCCTATCAATTCACAATCCTTTATTCAGTAGTTTCGAGATTAAATTTTGCAGCTCATCATACAAGAGGATATCACAATTGCGTGAAGTAAAGTGAAGTGTCAATGAATCCAATGCAAATTAACATCCATAATATTATTAACTAATTACCAGTCAAAATCAAATTTAGATTAACATGAAAACATAAACTGCAGACAAAATAAAATAACGTTACAAGTACATATTGTTAAATCTAAAATTGTTCATATATTTTTTTTTAATAAGGAAAAAGGAGTGCCAGAGAAAAATGTTATAGGAAAGACCCTTATTATTTTTTTGTGCTCTAACTTTTCCTAAAGTTAAGAACGAAATAACGGGGACACCCTGTAGATAATGTTGTAACTGAAGAACGAACAGGATACTTCTACGAAGATATACCTCATTGAAAATAATTTTAGAAAAAGAAGAAGCTGATTTGGTTCAACTTTTAATTTGGCATCGATTTGTCTTACTCATAGAACTACGTTATAAATGGATATCTGTATATTAAATATGAAGATTATAATCTTATAAAAATATATTTCGAATAAAATACTGAATAATACGACTTTAAAGTGTGGTTCAAGAATTAATGGAACGCTATTTTAATTTTTTCAGTACCTATAGCAGCAAAGTGGAAATCTTAATCAAATAAACGTTTCAGCACAATTCCGCCCGCCGGAAAATTCGTTGTTGAGTATTCCTAAATGTGATGCTCTTCACATAAAAGCTCAAAACCACTCTAGCTCAAACAAATTCATTTTATTCTGAAGTAGTTTTCGATCTCATGAATGAAAGCGTTGGAAACTGTTATTTACATCTGAAATATTTGTATCAGGCAGATTTTAAAATTATTAATTAATTTTTTGAATTGTAAATTAATTTGATTAAAAAAAATAATAATATGTAAATAAAACAGATAAAGGATGTTTTCAAAAGAAGTAATACAAATGATACCGGTGAATCTACAGCTAACGACAACACGTTTTCTACAAAAATGAAGTGAATTGTTCACCCCTTAGAAAAATCTGTCTCAGCAAGAAGAAAAGATATAATGATATATATGATATGAAATAACTCAAAATGCTTATTGCAACCCCTTCCAAAGGACAGAAATTGAAAAAAAAATGATTGAGAAGTTGCACATAGTCACTGTTTCCAAAAAAATATGGAATAGCGGCTGTAATTTGAAAACTAAAAAATGTATAATAATCAAATTTACTACTACAATGACTATGTGCAACTCCTCAATCATTTTTTTTTATTTCTGTCCATTGGAAGGCCTGGAAAAAAACATTTTGAGTTATTTTTTTGCTACAACATCTTTGTTTGACAAAAATTGAGTATCAAAAATTCATATCATATGGCCCGGTTTATTTTAAAACTTTTACCTCCCTTGCTTTTTTGCTTTAAAACTAACCGTTTATTAACAAAAAAAAATCTGATACGTGTTTTTGAATACTGAAATTTTGATAAACAAATAAGTTATAGCAAAAAATAACTTAGGAGATGCTTATTTCAACTCCCTCCAAAGAACAGAAATTGTGTAAAATTTGACTTTTATACCTTTTTGGTTTTCAAATTAGAATCGCTATTCCATAATTTTTTGTAAACTTTGCAAGGCTATATCTTCTAAAGGATGAATATTTTACTAATGTCACTTTTAGGGAAAACGTGTTTATTTTAGTTGTAGATTTATCTGTACTATTTGTGCTACTTCTTTTGAAAAATAGCCTTCTGCAATAGTCTTCTGTAAATGCACTATGATTGCATATCTGTAAAATCAAGTAAACTATGTAATATAAGAAAAATCTTAATTTTTTCACTAAGTACCTTTTCTCCATGCGATACGACAAAATATAATAGTTTTCAGAATGAAAAATTGAAAAAGTAAGCAAAATTTTAATATTCTATAGGTGTTTCATTTTTTTCTCGACTTTGGATTTTTTTTGTTAGTAACGCTCTTTCTTTTAATGTACTTTGAGAAAATTCTAAAATACTTGCAAAAAAAAACAAAGTAGGCCTACGACATTTACATTTTGTAGAAATCAGTTTTTTAATCTGAGAAACTAATATTTTTCTGAATCCCCTAGCCTGCATGTGTTTCCTGTAAATTTTTCAAAAAAAAAATCCATTTTCCTCATACTTGTCACTTACATGAATTTAATTCATTTCAACTTTTCTTCTTGTATGGTAGAACGGTAGATATATGTATGTAAATATTGTACGGGTACCTCAACATTAGTCTTGGGAAAATCTGATCCTTATATGTACACCTATTAGCATTTTATACAAACGTAAATCACGTCAGCTTCAATATCAGCAGCTGCACATACATCCAAGGAATTATATTCCAAATGTTTGCTTTCCACCACTCAATCATTTGTCATTTTCTAGTTTATCTTGCCTTCATTCTCATCGGGGGATATTATTCCATGTCAAAGGTATCACACCCCAGCAAATCCAACTAAATTGCATTCGAAGAGCAGATTCTGCTGTATGTGCCACCTAACAACCACGATCAATAATATATGCAGTTAATAGTTTACTATATGCAAATGAAAATATATACCATAATTAAAAAATTACTTAAACAACCTGTCCATTCGATTAGGGACGATATGCACATACACATATTATGTAAACAGGTATAGGTATAGGTATATAATACTTACTCTAACTTCAAACTACCAGTACTTAGTTTAAAAATTTGTTTCCTTTGATTTGAAACTTCTAGCGCCGTCATAAATCCATTACTAAGAGCAATATTGCAACAAACTTCCTTAACTTTATTAACCTTTTCGTCGTCAAAACCTTTCAACTGAAGTAACTTTTTCCTCATCGTCATCTGAACCCCTTTTATAGTGTTTACTCCGATTTTCTTCAATAAGTTTATGTCTTCATGAGAAATATTGTGCTCTATCAACAAATCAATGTCCTGGAAAAACGATTTCTCCTCTTCAAAGTGTAGGTGTTCGTCAGATTCGATGGTTCCCACTTCACTGGTATTTATTACTTCCATTTTTTCTAAAGTAACAGCCATTGTGTTATCTTGTTTACGAAAAAAAAACTAAATGAAAACGAAAAACCGTTACAGTCGATTAAGCACAACATTTGGAGCACAACAATCATGTAGGTATAGTTTGCTTGATGTTTCACTGTTGTCAATTTTAAATTTGTAATTGTTACGTCACAGTAGCACTACGCAACGCTGGAAATATGTCATAAGTGGTTCAAAAAGTGAAGCGATCGTGACGCCACAGTAAAACTTTTTCGTGATATGTTATAACAAAAGAATTTCGGCAAATGACAATTTCAAGATAACGAGATGAGATGGTCGTAGATTTTACAGGAAGATTCACAATTCATCCAAAAAAATTGGGATGCGTCGTAAAAAATTGTCAATATAGTAAAAAAAAAATTCGAGAAAAATGTTATAGAAGTTGTAGAATTTTCAACCTTTACATCGCTGGGTTACGATAGTCTCTAGCATCATCGGAATGTAGGCAACTCCGAGTACTGAAATTCGATTGTAGTATTAACGTTTTTTATGATAGTGTTTACATCAGTTTTTCAAATGTCAAAATAGCTTACGTGTATAGCAGCTCAGAATCGATGGATATCGTTTTAATTTATGGTGAAGTAAGACAAAATGCTTTAGCAGCTTCTTGTCTGTACGATTTCCCTGCAGACATGTGTTAAATCCAGCTACTTTTCCGCGGTAGTCCAACGCGAGCGTGATACGGGAAACTGATTCGTGGAAGAGATGGAGGCCCAAGGCGTCCACGGCGTATTGAGGAACACATTTTAGAGATTGTTGAAGAGAATCCCTAAATAAATACCAGGCAAATGACTCAAAGAGTACAAGGACAAGGCACCGGAATGGCATTTTCAGTAGTATTCCTTATTGCTTATGTTTAGTGGTTTAGGAGGTATGTAATGAACGATAGAAGAATATCTTGGCCAATGGGAGAATCCAGATGCTGCAAAACTAGACACTTTTAAATTTGTTCTTTTACAAGACCCCCTTACATTTTCTAGCTTCCAACCATGCTTAAAAATTATTTCATCAAATAACACAAACATTAATGAAAATGAGTTATTTGATGAAATAACTTATAAAACAATACGTAACCCAAGAAAAGCTGGATGAATGGCAAGCTAAATCCACCAAAGTTAGTGCTCGGTGGACAGAAGTTTTCAATTTTTGTGTAAAAAATAGGTTTATATTTCAAAATATTCTGTTATTAGTAGAATATGCACTTTGTCTTCCGAGTTCTAACGCGGTGCTTGAAAGAATTTTTAACAAAGTATAAATTCAAATAAAGTACCTACTACTAGGATAGTACACATTTGCACCTGTTACATAGTTTTATTGAGGGTTTAGTTTATTTAAGTATGTTGCGTAGAATAGTAAATTAATTAAGCAACGTGTTTGACAATTGGGTTTTTTTTTGGTTTCATAAGTGTCTCGGATTGTCACCTTCAGGAACGTCTCAATCAGCAGTGTGGAGTATAATCACAGTCTGTTATACTGTGGTATAATACCCGAGGTCCAATTGTATCCGTACCATGTACAGCGTGTGCATTAATACCAAGGGATTATCTTTTACGAATAAGAGATGCAGATGACGTGTTAGTTACAGATGAAGATATCTTTACACGAAATGGGATGTATAACATTCAAACTACTCATGTTTGGCAGTTTGCAAATCCGCATGCGATTCAATGGGATCATTTCCAGCAACGCTTTTCCTTAAATGTTTGGGCAGGAATTGTCGATGAACGCTTGATTGGACTATTCATATTACCAAATCGAATGGATGGGGGTCAGTATCACGAGTTCCTTTGAAATGATCTGCCTGGACTTCTGGAAGACGTACCCTTAGCTGTACGACTCCGAATGTGGTTTATGCACGATGGTGCCCCCCTTATTTTCGACAAAATGTTTGGTAGTACTTCAATGAAGTTAAATGATCTCCTAACTTAAATCCTTTGGACTTTCCTTTATGGGATTTATAAAAAAAATAAATGTCTCGTACCGAAATGGACATTATTGTGAGATATAAATGATTTCGACTTGCAGGAAGCGACCTACATTGCACCAGGATGCAGACCTCTCGCCCTGGGCAACGCGCCTATAAATCTATAAATGATACTTCAGGGAACAACTACTCCGCGGACTAATGCCCCGACCGGCATTGACCACTCCACAGACACAGTCCGGCTTCGGGCTTGTTAGTCTGCATCAGTATGCCATAGGTGAGATGACCGACAATTGAACTGGCTATTTCTTCTTATGTATGTTCACATACTAACCGAGTGCAAGTGAGATATAAGTCGAGCCGCTTAGACCGAGCAGGAAGTAGCAGACCACTTATATCTCACCTGCACTCGGTTTATATGTATGTATATGTTTCCTGCAGTATCATTTGTAGATGGACACTATTGATGATTTTTTTTGGATAGGTTTTGAATCATCCTATATGTATAACAACTAAGGTGTGAAGAAAATTTTCTTATTTTTCCAGCTTGAATTTTTTCACATTACTTATCTTTATAAGTAAATTAAGTACCTATGTATTAGACGTATGTTAAATCAGAAATTTCATACAAATTCAGTACCCTTCAAACAATTTAACTTTTACGTCTCATTTAATTGATGTAATGTACCTTGTAAAAAGGCTCTCTATCATTATTACTGCTTGCTTTCTTTGATTAAAGCATACTATTTTTCAAGTGACAACAGCTATTGGTCGAAGGGCGCAACAAAGACATCCGTCTTCCTGAAGTATGACTAATAAATATTCTTAGGTGTGGCGTAACCCTATCCCATTTTACTGGAAATGTCGGAACAAAGAAAATTAAGTCAACTTCCTGATTAACTGCCACCACGGTCTCCGTAATGAATCAGTTCGAATTTCAGTTAAAAATAAACTAATCGAAAATGAATTGGAAATAAAGTAAATCAATAGCGGATCGAAAATGTGAAACATTTTGAAATATTTCTTACCTAAAATGATGCATTTTCAAATGTTAATAATAAGTAGAGATTAACACGTGTCTTTCTTAAATTAATGTCTTCAGGATGTCCCTAAAAGGTATGTAGAAAACGGAAGCACATATTCCTGACAACAAACAAAATGTGACAATTTACTAAAGTTCAAAGTTGACAGCAAAAACATTTACACTATATATTTAATCTATCTTTTTGGATAATTTTACTGAACAAAAATGTCCTTGTAGCCGAATCCAGACGTTGGAGCACTAGCTCAATACGCTCGTCCAGATTGCGATTATTTAGATACAATTTTTCATAACGATAGATAGGAAGACAAGGTTTTCTGAAATGGCCAGCTAGATCACCAGATTTAACTCCAATGGTTTGTTTTTCTTTTAAAACAAAAATTACAAGATTAACATCTAATCTTTTAAACAATGTTAGAAATGGACAAACTTAGAGCGATTGTTACGTTATATCCTACAACTTTTCAAGTTTTTATAATTTATGTTAATATCATTCTTCTTTTTTAAAACAAGTGGTGATATCTCAAGAATAGTTAAAGATATTAAGTGTAGGTTTCTTTAAGGCTGGCGTTTCAAGGACAAATGCACAAAATATCCACCCTGCAGGTGGAAGTTCTTATTAGTGTAATTCAAAAATATAATATTTAATCATTTCCTTTAACTTTTTTTAGTGGTAAATGCGCTAGAGAACATAAAATACCATGAATTGTACCATACACCGAGAAAAATACATACCTAATAATTTACATCAATTCAAATGTTATTTATTGTTTCTAAAATAATTCTGCTGGATGTGACAATGTTTATAATCTCGTATACAATTTTCTCAATGTGCATCTGATGTGTAAAATTCAGGAATTTTATGATAAAACGTAAATGAAAATTGTTTTTTTATTATTCTAAATGACTTGTCCACCTGAAAACTGCTATACACCCTAGAGAAATCTTGTATAATTGGTACAGTGAAGAGATATTCTTTCTAACATACTCAGATTTTTTTAGACTGCCCAACAAACAACTGTTAAAAATTTGCGTATAAAAACGACAAAGTGCCACTAAAATATTTAGGTACCGTTTTCAGACTACAGAATTTATTCCATAAGTGGTTTCCATACTGTATATTTTATAATCAAACTTAATATAGCTTTCACAATCTATCTAGGACTATTTCAGGGCCGGACGGTTGCGAAACAAATCACTGGCGTTGCCACGGAGAGGCCATAATTCACTGTGACAGTAACATCAAGCAAATGATAACTTTGCGCGCTGCTCACAGCTGCATACGATTACGAATAATTATGTGTAAACTTGCATTAATAATAAACTTTCAACTACAGTCGTATCAGTTGACAAACACGTTGAAGTGAATGTTAAACTAATGCCGTAATATTCGCATTCATAAACATACATTAAGAAAAATATAGCATTTTCACATAATCAGGATTTTTATTTAATATGATTTTTAATTTAACAGCTCTGATTCCTGCTACATTTGTGAATGTCCATTACACCTACAATATCTACCCGTATATTCTTTATTATTAGGTTTTGTATTTTTTTACAGATTGTAAAGGTATTTAAGCTAATATAACTCAATTTTCTTCAATTTCTATCAATAAAATCATATGCATGTTCTCTTATACCAAATATTTAAGTATGTTAATCTAACCTATTTCTGCAATCCTAAAAATGCAGAAATAGGTTAGAATGAAAGAAGTAAAAGAAGAATACAGCTTTCTCTATGCTATTCTTCATTAGCATACCTACATATTTGGAATCAGAGCATACATATGACTTCATTGATAGGAATTGTCGGAAAATTGTTTATATTAGCTTAAACACCTTTACCATACAGTAAAAAATTTACAAATCTGATAGTTTCGCATTATTTATCGTAATCAAATGTTGCCTACGGCCATGTCTATATCGGTTGTGTAGGTCAAATTTTTGACATTGACATCCTGTATATTGAAATAAAGATGTTTTTGTGCAAAAATCCATTAAACTGTTTCTAATTTTAAGTAAAACACTCTGTGCACATTATAAGTGGTAGAAACTAAATAAATGCCAAAAAGGTAGAATTTAAAGACGGAATTACTGTAATGAGATTTCCTGGTGAGAAATAGTTCCTTTGCACGTAAAGTTCGCGATAACAGGCAGTCAAATCAGAATTAAAATAATCAAATCTGAGACTAACGTGTTTGGATGACAGCACAATATATTTTAAAAACTCTGCTTTTATAAGGCTTCAGAAGTAACTTCCAATCCTCTATATTATCGTTCATAACTCATTCTAAATACAGAACAAGGATACGAAATAAATCAATGCTTAAGTAAACTGCAAAATTCTGGTAGTTGCGACTAAATGAACGTAAATAAAACTGAAAGAGAAAATGTAAAACAATAAGAAAATCACCGTAGTTGTAAAGTAAATCAAGCTCTATACATAAACTATAAACATGTAGATACTTTAAACTTTGAATTATTTTTCATTGGCAATATAAAGTAATGAAATAAAAATAAACAGAAGTAGTATTGGGAGGTAACAACTATATACAAAGTTCATATATATATGAACTTTGTATATAGTCAAGTTTAGCGCATAATATGTACTTTCATACAGGGTCATTTCGACGACCTACGACTTTAGGTCTCGCTAAAGGTATACAGAGTGTTCCGTTTAAAAGTCCCCAGTGGGATATCTCTAAAACAGAAAATAAATAATATCTGAGGAAACAATTGTATAGTCCCAATAAATGGTTTTACTTGTGAGTTCAAGTTGAATTCCTCTCAATAGAGGTATAGATGTCGCTGCAACCCGAAAATATATTTTGTTAGCAGCAGTTTTAAAAAGTAACGTACATTAAAAATATCTAAATTATAAGCAACTTTTATATTTTTATATTATATTTTTTTACATACTGACTTGACATTTATATATCATGTATTTTGCCACACTTCTGAAAAAAATAAAGGTTAAATGAATAAACACTTGTTCTAAAAGGATCGGACAAGGGTTATTTTTGAAACTAAGTTTGCCTAATCAAAAAATCTCACACACACAAAAAGCAGATAAGTAAAAAATAACAAAAATTACGTTACTATCGTGCACTCCAGAATTTTTTGACGAATATAAGTGTGTGCCAAACTATTCAGTAAGCATTGATCATTTTTGGCTACAATTGTACAGGAAGAAGTAAGTAACAAAACTCATTTAACGTCTCTATGGAAGCAGATATACAAATTTTAAACTGTCAAACATTATTTAAATTTTTACAATAAAATTTAGTCTTTGTGGCATATTACCATGCAGGACGTAAATTATGTAAAATGGCATTTTCATAAATAATTTATCTTTTCCATTTTTGAGGTATTCGGTTTTGAAGTTCTCCACAGGCTACCCTGTGCTATTCAGAGTGTTTTAAGAAAATGTTTTTAAGATTTGGTTACTTCAGGAAATACCCAGAAGTACATATAGGATATCTCAAGTATTAATACCTGAGACACCAATATAAGACACCAGTAATTACTGGGAAGGGTTGATTGTACAGTCAAAATCAGTGAGATTTACCCAAATAAATCTGCAAGGTGAAGTATAAGCATGAATTTACTGCGCTTTCCAGCGCGTATAAAAATTATAACGAACTCCAGGGTTTATATCAGGATGTCACCTGTTCTATTTGAAATAAGAAAGTTTTCTCCTATTGACATTGGTAAAATGTAACCGGAAAATGGAATACTTGGTATAGTATTTTAGAACTGTTAGAACCTTAAGATTTCATGGTATACTAAAAATACACAAAAATAGTTACAAACATGGGCGTTCACAAAAAAAATTCTCTATCAGTGGGAGATCAATATGAAGAACATGCATTATGTGCTATGAACAATGTATTGTTAGATAAAATATTTATAGCAGTAACGTAATCTGAATATTTTAATATCTATGTAGCTATATGTGTAATAATAATACATGGAATATCTGTAAAAAAATGGCAAAGATATAAAATCCTAGGGAACACGGCCTCTACTGACCCCCAGCGGGCGTCCATCGTTACAGAGATTCTTACAAACCTCGTCAACTGTCATTTTTTAATATCAAATAACTCTGAAACTTTCGATATATTCAGAAGTAGCATAAAGTACAAAAAATTACTTTTGTTCTAAGCGGTTAGATCGTACCTTAATCTATTTGAATTTTTTCACGATAATTACAAATTTTTTGCTAATATTTAGTAGTTAGCTTTGGAAAACAGAAATAAAGTAAAATTATCTAAAAAATTTGAAATTGTTCCTACCTCTAGCAGTTTTAAAAAAATAATCATATTACTGACGCACATTTTCATGTAATATGAAACAATTAAAAACAAATAACAACATACTTGTGCCAAAATAACAACTATGTGCAATTTCAGATTTCGCCTCAATTCAATTTTAAAGAAGCCCATTTCAAAATTAGAGCATGACCCAATTATGTCCAAAACACAAATGTGAAATGCGAGTCACAAATTCATTAATAATGATTCCGGTGTTTGCATATGAATCAAAATGATTTATTTTTGGTTTTATCTCTTGAGGTCGTATACATATGGGGTATGTCAAAAAGCAGACATCAAGGTATTAATATTTATAAGATTGAGAATACATTAATACTCTTGTAAATCATCCATATCTGTCGATAAGTAGGTAAGTATAGATAAATTCACTTTAAAAGAATTATAGATATAAAATATTAACATAATGTATCAGATATCTATCTAAAGAATGAAATGAATTGTTTTTTAGTAATTGGCATTAGCATCCATGTTATATAGAAAGTTTAAAAATCGGAAAATCATAAGCATCTACAGTATATACAAGGTGTTTCATAATGATGATAAAATATTTGAAGGAGGTGTTTAGAAAGCAATTTTAGTGGGGGAGAGGGTAGGTTCTTTGCAATTCAGGGCAGGAATGAGGGAAACCGTGAAAACCTCATTAATTAGGGGGGTGGTCAAATGTCGACTGGTATCAATCTCTCATATTGACCCAAGTTAATATTCTTGCACCCTACCATACCCACAGAGAGGGTCTCAATCCTCTCCGCAAATATAGCTGGTCAACGGTCTACCTGCCGTAGAATTCTAACTTGCCGGCAGAGTGGTCACCTCGTTTCAAATACTGACACCCGCCATCGACTTTTGGTAGTCTTATTTTTTCTAGTTTATGACTGAATTGAAGAAATCTTTTTTTTTTCTCAGAACTACGTTGGCTAATTCCAACAAGAAAAATAGCATTTCATATTACATTTCCCTTAGAAATTTTTTTCACACTCTTCTCATTTTCTCGTGGGCTTAATAGTTTACAAGCAAAAACGAAAATTTTTTATCTTTGCCGATTACACATACGAGTATTTAATATCAAGTTGTAAATGTGGCACGCGAGTGTCATTTTTGACATTGTTTTATCAATAAACTAGTCTTACAATATGAAGGATGGTGAGTGTTATTTTACAAATTTTGCTTGTTTTTTATTAAAATTTTGGGAAGAAAACTATGAATAATAAGATTCGAATATTTTCGTTGGAGGGGGAGTCAAATCGAAAAAATGTATTGGAAAGACCTCTCCCCCCCCAAAAAAATATTTTCTAAACGCCTCAAAATATTTCCACGTTATTATGAAACACACCCCGTATATTTAAAAGTATTTCGCAAGGAATTTTGTACAATAACATTTTATTTAAGGATTACTTTAAGGTAAGTAAAATTTACATCAAACAGAAAGTTTTTCAGCTAGAAAATACAGTTACAATATTTTTTTAACATAACTAAATGATAAACATCAGTTGATGGACGACAGTATCATTTCAAAAAAGCTTATGACATAAAGGCTTATACATATGTAGGTATATAAACGAGAGTATTTCTAAAAACAGAAAAAAATATCACATCCTCAAGAGCGAATATTAAAAAAATATATATAGGTACAGGGTATTTTTTAAGTAGAGGTCAAATATCCAGAGGCGTATTATGTGGACAACATAAGGGTTTCTTTTTGTTATATAAATGTGGGTTAGAACAGCCATTGTCCAGCTACAGAGTCAAGAATTAAAAAAAAAAACAATTTTTAATTGATTAACCGCTTGAGATAATTTAACCAAATTCGGTGTGCATATTTAACATCTCAGTAGGTATGAAATATAGACCAGGGTCGATAATTTTTGAAACCAAAAAAAATAATAGTAGGATGAAACCCATTGGAAAAGGAAGAGAATACAACAAAAATGAAAGAAAAAATAATTTACAGGCGATCTGAGGTCGGGAAGTGGAAGGGGGTGAGTTTTTAAGGGTAAAAAACGGTTTACCTCGATTTCTGGCAAAACTACAAGTCCTATGGAAAAAAGTTAAATAGCAAAGTTGTAGGTAATAAAAAGATCTACAACTTTTATATGTACACTTTTTTCACATAACCTCAAAATTTATGTGAAAAATTTAAATAACCAAGTTTTTGGTTTTTTATTTTTATCTTTTATAAAAAATAATTTTTTTTCACGATCTCATTTCTGTTGTATTCTCTTCCTTTTCCAATGGGTTTCATCCCACTATTATTTTTTTCACTTTTTGCCATTTTCAAAGGCTTCAGCACTGGTCTAATAAAAAATTACAAGCTTTAGCAACTTACCAGTGGCGGGGGTGTGGGTATCATCAATCATTATTTGCCAAAAAAATTCACCCTGTGTAATATTACAAATAAAATAGATCATCATATGCGCCGTTGTATTATTTATTCACTGTTGATCAAATAAATCAGTTTTGCTGAAATACAAATTGTATAAACAAATAAAAAGTGAAGATAATACGAAGAGAAAAAAAACCTTATTTTTGTTTACAGAATACATCCCTAGATTGTTGACCTCTCCTTAAGAAACACCTTGTATAGTTTATAATACGCGATGAAAATTTTGTTAGACAAGATTAGTACTTCATAATTTTTTCAATTAATTTTCTGCAATATAAAACCACCCAGACACATTTATGAAAAGTAATTTAAATTTATTGTACCTATATCAATATCCACAAATCAACGATAAGTATTTTGTCAATAAATGATTCAAAGTGAATAATTCAAATATTTGCACATATATGTTGATGTACCTATAACTAATAAACGGAGAATTGTTAAAATATTACGTAAACTAGTGCGATATAATGTGCTAATATGTATTTTAGGTATTAAATTATTCAATAATTTGGAAAATATAACAGACTACTTATATAGAGAATTGCACAAAGGGCTTATTAATTCAAAGTAAGTAATATTTATATTTCTATAGTACCTAAATAAAGCAAGATACAGAAAATGTCACGTGCGCATAAACATAATGAAGAAAGGACTGACAAAAGAGAGATTATTTGCTGTATAAAAAATAAATTAAATTTTTAGTGGTAATAAGTGTAATTTGTGACACCATAGGATAAGACATTTAATTAATTTAATAATTTTAATTTTACGTAATTTGGCGACAATCGAGATCATAACGTCTAGATGCACAAAAGTGTCGCATTTTGTTCAATAATTTAAATCGCATGCAAAAAGTCTCGTATGTTATTGTTTATAATTTTTGTAAATACGCTATTAAAAAAAAAATAGGAAGTCCTACCATGAGTCACGATGTTAATTGTCTCGTTATGCAGATACCACATGCTGTTAACGCACCCCCATGCGCTAGTTAGGGGTCTGTACCCCGTCAGGATGTAAGGATTAAATTGCAAATGCTGAGGCATTTCCTTCCAGTGTAGCAATGTGGACTTTTTGTAATTTTTATTCTGCTCATCGTGTTCCAAGGAATTATCCTGGTTGCTCGGCCTGTGACGAAGGTGGGGGTCATCGGCTGGCTCAGTCATCCTTTTTTCGAGGTAATCCCGCCAAATTCACCACCATCGTGCTCAAAACATCACCTCGACATCACTAACGGATAAGCGTTTCACTGGATCGGACCGAACTAACTCGGTGACATTATTCCGGGGTGCACACGCGATTTTCTGAAACGGCGCAGCTCACACCTGGCCGACAAACGTTACTGAAGTCACTTTATTGATTTTTCCGAATTTGGCGGCTGACGAGAATTTTGGAAAACGTCAGGAAAGCGTTTCCCTAGAAATGGACAAACGGGAAATTCGTGTCTTTCCAACTGAATACAAAACAGTACCTATTGTAATGCAGGGTGTCCCGAAAATAATGCGATGAAGCCGAACATAGTTTAGTTGACGGTTAAAAAGATACATAAAAATAACATTTTAAAACATTCAATATTTGCATACATTTTGTAGATCGGGAGCTTTTAAGGGCGAGAAAAAAAATTTGTACTTAATTTTGACGTTACTAGTAGAGGGGCCACTTATGACACATGCATGCTTCTTTTAAATGGCAGAACTTTTTTTGTGCCTTAGTATATATCTCTGGCTATTGAAACAACTGTTTTTCCTACCTTTTTATGTGAAAAAGGTACACCTTGTTGAAGTCCTTAGGAGTAACCGTTTTTGAAATAATCCCATTTGAAATATTCCATGAACTGAGTAAAAACTGTTTTGGTTTCAGGTAAAGTGCCTTTTCAGCTGAAAATATATCAAAATGTTACTTGAAAATGTTATTCATAAAGGTAAATATAATGGCGACATAAAAAATTACAACATTCCAAGGTTTCATGAAACCTTATATTTAAATTTTCAACTATATGGTTTCATCATAAGTACAAAGATCTCATCAAAGCAGGCTGAACTCTTTGAAAAGTTGCACACCATCGTTATTTATCATTCTAAATAACTTTTTCAAGTAATATGTTGCTGTACTTTCAGCGGAAAAGTCATTTTATCTGAAACCAAAACAGTTTTTTATTCGGTGGATTGAATATTTCCGATAGAATTATTTCGAAAACGGTTACTTCTAACGACTTCAACAAGGTTATACATTTTTCACATAAAAAAGGTAAGAAAAGCGTTTTTGTTTTTTTAGTCGGATGTGTACAATAGGCCACAAAAAAGTTCTGCCATTTAAAATAAGCATAATGTGCCATAAGTGGCACCCTCTACTTATGACGTCAAAATTAGAAAAAAATTTGAATTTCTCAACACCCGATCTCCACAATGTGCAAATATTTGCATTTTTTAAAAATTTATTTACAAAAATACTGAAAATAAAATTTTAACTAACGCCATGTATCTTTTTAACCATAAACTTTTGATTAAGGTAAGTTCGGCTACATTGCATTATTTAGTCATCAAGAATCTACTTATTTTACTCTATATGTTGCATTAATTTCGATAACTGTTTCTAATCTTAATATAATAACCTTGTATAGTTAATTTGCAAACTGATAAATGCATAGTAGGTACAAACTATGTCTTATCACTATTTAAATTTTAGAATGAGTTTTGCTCATTATTTGCGAACTATGAAATATTAATTGTTAAACATTCACATAGCTTTACCATATAAAATAATCTATTTCTTTTAAATATTATTAGCAATTTTAGAAAATTACAATTTAAGAATTATAAATATACAGAAGAGTTTTATCTACAAGTTAATTTTACATATGGAAAAAAGAATCTATAAGATCATTATTATTATAAATTCAGTGGCTGAAAAATAGATACAAAAATAATGTATGCTTTTATATAATCATAAAATTAAAATTAAATAAATCTATTTGCTATAAAATAAGTAAGTACCTATATAAAAAAATATACTGAAGTAAACAAACCAATCCAAGCAGGCGAATGTCTATTATGATATTTTAATTATTAGTTAAAAAATAAAATGTAGTGGCATGTAACTTTGTTAATTTAAACAAGTCAATTATCTACCAATTTAAAAATTAAAATTTGAGGTAGGTAGCAATAGTTTAACAGATAACGCATACAAAGAATACACAGACGTATAACTGGTTGCATAAAACATTTACATTACATTTAGGAAACTGACTTAAAACATTAGGTTTACTTTTTGTAAACAAATTTAGTAAATTATCTTAATTATGGAATATTTATACATTCAAATTTTGTAGATAAATAACTCTTTTCACATGCCTAATATCAACAAATAATTAATTGACTGGAAAATTTTGAAAACTTGTACACTTATATTTAAACTACTAGTTGCATAACTGCTGACTTGACTGGCTGACTGCGCAGGAGCAGAAAGTGGAATGGTAAAGTAGATTCCTTCAATGTTTCCTCAGTCGATAAACGCTCAAGAAAATATCTCACAATTTCTCTTTTAATTTTATTAAAAATATTTAAAAAATTGTGTGTTATGTGTTAAGTGATTAAATGTAAGAGTAAAGTAATTCAAGCAGCATCGGCTATAAGGAAAAATTACATAGATTTCTTTCATGATTTTAAAATTGCATAAAAAGTCAACGACTTCACTGTCCAACCAATAGGTTGGATCGATGTTTGGCTTGTCGGTAGCTACAGAATTATTTCAAGGTTCTACTGAGAGGACTTGGAATTGTGTTTTACATTTCGTTCATTTAATTTGGACCAAATTAAGTCATATTAGACAGCCCAGAGTAAGTATATTGTGTTAAAGTAAGAAAATAAACTGGCGTACATGTCCTATAAGGTTCCGATACTGTTATATATCACCAATTTTCTGGCGCGTAAACAATGAAAATGGCTGCCTCTTGGAAAGCAGTACGGATTTTTTCTAGAATAATATTCCGTTAATTTATATATAAATTTGACATAGTTATTTAAGAAATATGACAATTTTTAAATACATGACATTTATTTTTTCATGGATACCATTATGAAAAGTTGAAGAAACCATCATGGTTGGCATAAGTCTATTTAAACTTCAAACAATTGAAAATTCACGTGTAAAAACTCAAAATATAAATTATCTTCAAAGAATCATCAATATTTCTGAACACACAACATTTTTCATTGAAAATCTATTCGCGCATAAGAGGCAAGATGTCCGTTTTAGACTTCTATAGGCAGGCTGACTACTCTCGAATATACAGAATATATTATAATGATGATGTATAGACAATTTAAGGTGACATTTTCTTATTTTACTAACATTATTTGTTTTAGATGCCCAGATCTAGGAAGAGACATCATTCTCGATCCAAGTCCAGGTCTAAGTCACCATCTCGTGATCGAAGCCATGAACGTGACGAAAAACATAAGAAGAATGATTCTCGTGATAAAGACAGGGATGGGAAGCGCAGGAAGATAGAATCGTATGATAGCCCGGCTCATAAGAGATCTGTTAGGTGAGTAAAATGTTTTTACAACTATACAGCTGAAACTTGACCAGGTAAACACTTCATATTTCTTTTATTGTAGTAATTATTGTATGTGGCTTTATAAAGACAGTTATGTATAACGACATTGTCTTTGTTACCTTATTTTATTCCATTTATGTCTACGAGAACTATCTGTATAAGATTAATTTATTTGCACAGTTAACTTCGTTGTTTTTTCTTAAATTTGTTTCTTTCCTCATAGAATTACATATGATTTTATCTGAAAATGATCATGCTTAGCTTGACAGAAATTAAAGCTCTTGTGTTACATCTTTACTTGAAATAAAATTCAAGGATCTGTACCTAGATGTTACGCAATTATTATGTGACCTTAGTTACTTAGTTGAATACATATTATTATAAATAATTTACGTGGTCTACAAAAACGCATGTATTACATCCTACCTACATTTTTACACATAATTTTATCGTTATAGTTATTGATTAAAAGATATCTAATACGTTGGCTTTGTATTTCAAATCTAATAATTTATTAATTATATAATATAATATTAATTATTTTATGGTATTTTGGGGTTTGAGAAATAAATATATATGAAAATTGTGAGCTCGGTTGTGAGTAATTCATACTGTCTTAATAATTATTCATCTATCAAATCTGTCTTTTGACTATTGATGTCCCGATGAAGACCAAAGAATATACATTAAATGTTGATATCTGGTTAAAAAAATGTGGTCATTTTTAATTAAAATTATTTTTATTGGTAGGTACTATTTCAGTTTTTGAAAACCAAACGTTTTTTGATATCACTCGGTTTTAAAATAACTTCAGCTATTTGAAGTTGATTTATTTCTGAATACTTTATTCTTGGTTGACTTTAGCACAATGATCTTGAATTACATCATTTCTTTATTATTTAAAGAGAGAAATCTACTTATTCATATATCCATTCATCAAAATACGACCTAGATATTTGATTCAAGGATTTGGGTCATTTTGAAGACATTTGATCTAGTTTTTTCTCAAATTCTTCAATTTTATATTGGTCTTGTAAAAATTGCGTTGAAGTTGCTTAAAAATGAATAGCATGACAATTCCGTTTTGAAAAAAATATTTTTTATTAATCAATGTAGACAAACATGAAATAATGACTGTTTAATGTTTACAAAATCAGTTGTATAAATCCAGTAGAGTAAATATTTGTTTTTTAGGCTATCTACCCACTTGAATAGATATAAAAAAGTAGATGTATGAGAATCGAGTCGCATTTGATTGTTTTATACAATTGTTAACTGATATTTTCAGAAATAAGAAAGTTAAAGTACCCTTTAAGCAGTAATGTTTTTTATATCCCCATTATGTATTTTCGGAACAAGTTTATATGTAAAAGTGAAGTATGTTTTCATCCCAAAAATATTGTATCATTCTGTATAGAATATATTAGAACGAATTCTTAAAAAACCTCAAAAATTTACGTCATCTTTTCGTTTATCTTTTTATTTTTATTTATTCACAAATGTTCTATTACTGCAAATATTATATTTTAAATCTTAGTGATCCTTAAAATATTTTTTTTAAACTGTGAGATGCACGAATTATGATAGACAATTTCATTTTTAAAATTCACACAATCAACCACAGATGGCGGCACCATTCACTAAATGAGATTTATAAATAAACTACTTCTGATTCAACTATGTTTGAGTCGGCGTATGAATTTGCATGAAATGTTTAATAATTAGTATTTATTAAACGTGAACGAGATTTTTGCATAATTACTCTGCGAACAAGGTGACGGAAAAAGTACTAAATGACATAAATATTCTGTTTTATAGTTAACTGTTAAATATTCTTTTTTTACAAAGGTATATTTTTTGGCATGACGGTGAAACTAAATATAGGCGTTGTAATGAAAATGTAAAATTCGATCTAAGGAAAGCTCGGTTTACTCCATCAATTCAGCTGTGTTAGTAGCTGGGTAATTGCATTAGGAGATAATTTGTATGAGAAATAGGGCACTAGCAACTGACGTGAACTTTGGTGGCTCAATAACAACTCAAGCTTTCCACGCGAGTTGTTAGATATTTGAAAATCGTAGAGCAATATAAACAAAACAAAGTTTCATTAAAGTCTTGTTGACTGGTATAAATAGCAAGTCAGTCAAACTTGTAAACTGAGATATTTCACCGTGAATCATTCAAAGACCTCACCGCACTAAAATAAGGCAAATAAAATGGGGTTGTACCCACTTAAATGATATCACCACGGTAGCTTATAATGCCCTACTAGTAGACCCGTACCATTGCGAGGTATACTATCGGCGTCGACTCGACGAGGTCGCGAATCGAAATTAATACAAAAAAAAATATCTCAATTTTCCGTTGCTGTTTACAGTTACGAATAACTATGTATAAACTCTTCCGTATTATTTTTCACTATTTAATGGTGATTTGTGTGTCTGAGTACTTATTACTAGTATCGGCTGACAAACACGTTCAGCTTAATGTGAACTTAATATTTTCCTATCGATTTTTTAATTCAGTTACTCATCAAAGGTACGAAAATCATATTTAAATTGTTGTCTATACAGTTGCAGAACCATTTTCCTAAAGACGAAACTGTTCCGTATCCAAATCACTCTTGTTCACTTTTAAATTACTGTTAATTGCATTACATCTTTAGGTTCGAAGTTTGAAATTACAATTCCCTAATTTCTGCATTGAATGGTGATTAGGGCCTACCAATGTATGTCGTTCCTGCGCGCAAATGCGGCCTGCTTGATAATAATTTGCTATTCCCTCTCCCGCAAGAGTCTCCCACTTCTAGGCTAATCCTCGTGATTAGAATAAGTGGTAAAGATATTAGTGTACACGCAGAGATACGCACACCACTAATGGGTGGTAAATAATACCTATAAGTTTATACAATATACATGATTAATTCGTGAATCGGAAACTCTCCGTACCCACGCCGATGGTTTACCTTCCAACGTTCTACGCGAGGGTCTACGTAATTATGCGTATGGTTGCATTTTTTACATATTGCTTTCATATTTTTATATATTCTCTACTTATCGTTTTGAATTTTGTGTTTTGATTTTAATTAATTTACTTAACAATTCCTCTAATAAGTAGATTCTATCTTTATTTTTTTTATAAATTGATTCGATTTAAACGCCCCTTTGTCTTTTGGAGGTTAATAAATAATGTAGTAATAATCATATATAACTTATGTATGTATGTACTTACATCTTATTTAAATTTAATGTATTATGCAGACAATGGAAACAACCTTGTGTTCTTGTAAAATTGTACGTATTCCTTTTTTGAATTAGAACAGGTACATTTTGACGACTAATATCTCCCATTGTTAGTCAATTGAAATTTACATAATGAATAAGACAACTAGCTGATACAAGACAAATTTTGCATTTTCAGTCACTCGTGTAATGACAAGTTTCTTTGAATTTGATGAGCAAAAGAAAATTTCCTACAAGAGTACAAATATTTTTCACGTATGAACTTTGAATTGTTTAATACATCTCATGAAAAACCTATTCCACTATTTAGAGTCCTGTTTTCTTTTTAAATAATATTATTGCGCGATACTCAGATTTTAGTACCTTTCAGAAACATGTGTTGTTAAAAAAGTCTGTTTCACATTTTTATCGATTAAGTGTCGGACACTGCAATGTCGGTGAAAGTTTCAGGTATACCAAAAACATCCGATAAACAATTTTAACAGTTTGGATACAAGGACAAACATAAAATGCAAATTATTAATTCGCATATTGTACGCATTGTCCACTTCTTGCCGTACTTAGGAAGAGTTAGAAGGTGTTTGGATATGCAATGTACGTTTCAGGGGAAACTAAACCTTTCCCTTTTTGGTCATTTCAAAATCGACATCAAAGTCGGTTTCTTTCCGCGTTATTTCGCGCATATGTCTTCGCATTTTTATGTAAACTGACAGTTTTCCCCATATTGTTCATGATTGCTCAGCCGTTACATAACTGACAGGAAATCAATAAGTTCGTTACGAAATAAAAATTGCAGTTGCAAAACGATGCATTTGCATGCAACTTTGGACGCCTCTACACCTTTAGCCTACTTCTCATTTTGAAAAAACAATAATCACAATCTGCTGCTCGCATTTGTCGGACCTTGGCCTGATTCTTGAACATAAAAACGATATATTACTTTAAAATATGGAAAACATCGGAGGCAAAGTTTGCTAGCAAATTTGTCCATTCAAATTTGACCTGGGAATGGTAATAGCTTTCGCTGTAACAATAACACACAACACTTTTTTATATTAGCTAAATTTAGAACAAACGTATTATTACAGTGTAGAATTTTGGTGACATTTTTTGTCGGTGCAATGTTCCTTATCACTGAATAACAATTGACTGGAAAAATTTGTTACCTCATCCTGAATTCGATATGGTATAATTTACAGTTTTTGTAATTAAATATCGTTGTGTTGGTTTTGAATGAAAGTGGAATAACTGTGATATTGCTTCAGTATTTTTTGCGGTAAGGCGTTAGAATGAAATAATTTATAACGGAGTTGATTTAGAAACGGTTGGGTGAGTGGGAATGATAAAAATCAATACATGTTCAAATAATCTTAGGTTGTTCCAAACAGTTTCTTATATTCTTTTTAAAAAATCGTAAATGTCACGACAAATTCCAGTAACAAAATTTACACAATAAAATGATCATGCATATTATCAAAGTCTATGCTACAGTCAAGTCCGAAAGGTTTACAGGAGGTTTTCTCTATGGCAACAGAATCTTCTATTTATTTTTCTGCCACGTTCGTTGCTTTCCGTCCATCATGCCTTTTAAGAGTGGCGATGTCTGCTCCTGCATCAGCCAGTATCGTAGCAGACGTTTTCCGGAAACAGTGGTCGGTGTAATTCCCAACATTTGGCAATTTATATTATATATTTTATTATTTATACCAACGCATTGCATTGTCTTGTACATTTTCCATTTCTATATCCTAAGAAGAATCTTTAATGCTCAATTGATGATGAACGAAGAGAGGACTATTTTCGAAACATTTCGACAAGATTGACTCCTTGTTCCTGCTAAAAATAGTAAATTCTCTTCTCACGTTCGTTTTGTGTTGGGAACCTCTATTAATATATCTGTACCTCAGTATCAAAAGGTCGAATGTCCATTTTTTCTTAAAATAAACAATTTATACAAATGTATTCGCCGGTAATCATTGCATCGTTTGGTACTAAGTCGGTAGTCCATTGTTTATTCTAGCAATGTTATGGCTGATGTAAGTAAATCGATATTTGTGTGTATAAACAAATGACAAAGAAACATTTTTTTGCTCCCCTGTAAAATGCTAAAATGGACATCTGACCGTTTGATACTGAGATACAGATATATTCTCCCATGTCTTATACGTTCAAGCTGAAGAAATGTGTGTGAAAATTACACTTTAACCTTCATCACGTAGGTTTATCATCTGCTTCTTTCAAAAATGTATCAACTTCTGATTTTCTTAACATTCTAGACTTCCTGGATCTATGTCCTACTGATTTATTTTTAAGGATATCAATTAAATTTGGAAATTTCTTTGTCAGTATTATTTTCACTGAACGCTGTTCTTATTGAGTAATGACTCCACAGCATAGAACTCTGGTATACTTTGGATTTTTATTCAAATAAACTAGTAGAACTGCCTCAGTGATAACCATTTTCATGACTTCAATCTTCAAATAAGCGATACTTACTCTTATCGCGATCTTTGATGATTTTCCTATATCAACTTTCATATTATCGTTGCAAGCAGAAGATTCTGACATTTTCCATAAATCACTGACACAATAATATTCATAAATAATCTATGATAATATTAACGAAAACCTAATAAATAAATTCGTTTCTATATCAACATTCTATAATTATTTGAGCTATTTTCAAAACACTATTAAAAAAATCATGTGTGCAACTCGTAGTAAAAAGAGCCATTTTAACATATGGCGTATTTTTTTTTATCTCGGCGCCTTGATCAAAAAACATACACCTGATGCGAAAATACGCTTTTCCTAACTAATTTTTCTACGGTATAGTTTTTATTTTCATGGTAAGAAAATATAGATATTATATATAAAAAATGGTTGCCTTATATTCCACAAGTTAAAAATTAACAAAATGGCCAAGACTTTTGGAGTTGTGTGTAATTCTTAGTATATTTGCTGTCTATAGTATCTCCAACGCCGTCCATCTATAGCATGGATCTTTTTGCCTATATAAAAGTTACTTTCCCTTTTGATAGCACCGTTTTTTAAACTACCCTCTTCGGCATCTTTCTCAAGTCCAGAGGCAGTTAAATTGCATCGAGAGAAATTTCATTTCAAAGCGAGAGTATCATTCCAGATAATCGGTTATATGTAAGGTAGGTAGGTATATTAATTAGACGAAAATAATATGAACTGTCAACCACTTACATGTGCAATTTACTACTACAACAAATTGGATATTTTATAACTGTAGAGTAGACGTACCGTAGAAAGTAAGTTTTTCGATTTTGTATGCTAGCGGAGTACGGAGTCGTCTAAGACAAACTGAAAAAAAATTGCGGATACCGATAAGAGTTTATTACTTGAACCTTTTTCGAATTTTAATTTGGCAGCATAGAAAGTATAAAATTAGTTCGATGCGAGGCATAATTTCGATCAAACGGTAGGTCGTTATATTGTGTGCAAAATACGGGTTTTGAGCCCATTTTCTATAAAAGTAAATGTTTACTGTTAAAGTCGTGGGAAGATTTTTCTTTCGACACCTCGAAGTTATTTCAAGTGACCAGCAACGTATTACGTCAGTACAATATATGGGAATCAGTTGATGGAGTTAAGCGAGACGTGTAGCCTTGGTGCTATCTGATGTGATACTTACTGCAAAAATGGAAAATTTTATGTTTCCTTATCGTCCAAAATTTACTTCTTAGCTTTGAGAATGGTATAATGTACTTACAAGAAATTGACAGATATTTTATGAAATCCGCTTTCCTGTCTGGTTTTCCAAATTTATTGGAGCTGTGTCTGCGTGGTAATCTTGGAAAATAGAGGAATCACGATTTCTGGAAAAAAGAACATAAAAATAAAATAGACTCGCTTGCCAAGATTATTCACGGGCAGTGACGACGCTTGAAAACACAATGAACGTTCGGTTGAGAGAGATGAGCAGTTTACAAATCATTTAAAAAATATTTGCCTGTTGTGTATCGGGAGAGTATAAAATACGTTGTTTTATAAACAACTATCTCGTTTCTTCTTAAATTGTTTGAAATTTAAAAAAGTAATGTGTTTTCACCAATTATTCTAAAATTTCTATAGTGTTTAATAATAGATGATACTATTTTAATTCTCGTCTTTTAGCGTTTGTATACGACCTGTTCCAAATTAAGTGGGCACTATTGCTATTGGTAACATTATTGTTGGAGCTCGAATGTCTGTTAAATTAACAGACTTGTATGATTTATTCTGCTGATTGCGATGGTAAAAACAGAAAAACAGTTAAACATCACGTTTGCGAGATGTTTACAAAAGGGAATTTCTTAAATGGAAAACCCAGTAAATTTTTGGAACTTTTTCCTAAAATTATAAATAACGAAAGTATTTCTATTTAAAATTCAAGATCAAAAGTGAAAGAAGGCTTTAGAAATAGTTCATCACTGATGCCAAGCTGGTGTCCAAATTGTGGAAGAACTAAGGCAAAGTATTAGAACACTATTAAAAATAACAGGGTTCAAGTATTTGTTTTCTTAATAAGTGCCATGAAATAACAACGCAAAATACTCAAACATTTAAATAGTGGTTTTTAAATGTTTTTTTAGAGTAGATATGTTGTTAATTTCATTAATTAATTTTGATATTTTAGCATCACTGTTATTTCCAAAGCCTTCTTTCACTTTTGTACTTGAACTTAATAATAATTTTAGGAAAAAAAAGTTGAAAGGACCTTTTTTATACGATTTTTAATGCTTAATTGAGTAATGTAAAATTATACAAGATGGTTTATGTAAAAAATATTTTGTAATTATCTATCTCTCTCTGTTCAGTTGTTTTGATCATCGTAATCAGCAGAAAATATCACAATTTTGTTATTTTAACCGACATCGCAGTGCAGTTATAATAGCAAGAAAGTTAGCAGTGATGCTCATTTAATTTGGAACAGACTGTATATAAAAAGAAAGTGATAGGATTTGATGAATATGCAAAAATAGCGAAATGAATATTTTGCTAAGCTGTGGTTTTCAATAAAAAAAACCGTTACTAATCTCATATGTAAATCTACGAGTACACATTTACGTCATCAAGGATTATAGTGGAGTCCGATAAAATAGTTATGAATTTACTTTCGCTGTAGAGGATTATCCTCAGCCTGATCAATCCCTCAACAAAGTCTAGATACCTAACATTGGAGAAATTATCTTTTTGTTCGATAAATACCAATGAAACTTGTGACGAGTCGGTATGGTTGAAAAAGCAGACAAGCGTCAAATACAGTATGCGACAATAGTATGGAATAAATTCAATAAAAACGAAACAATTATTTTTTAGGAAAAATGCTCGAACAGGTCGCTTTTTAATTTAAAAAATACATATTTTAGCGTAAAATGCGATTTTCAAATGTCATTTGTTTTCGAGTAATGACGTCATCGATTTTTTTTTAAAATGTCAGACAGCACTAAAATTTTGCCCTCTTACATAGGAAAGTTTTTAAGTAAATGGCGATTGAATGTTAGAAAACGTAAATCAATTAAAATAAAGCAAAAACGTTATCAAGTTTAGTTTTTCGCACTATGCGCGCCCTGTACGAGATTTTTTGGACAACTGTTTTCCTGGGAGGTGGATCGGCAGACGCGGACCGATAGAATGGCCTGCAAGATCATCAGATCTTACACCTCTTGACTATTTTTTATGGAGATACTTGAAGTCAAAAGTGTACATTAATAAACCACGTAATTTAGAAGAACTTCAAAATCGCATTCGGGACCCCAGAAATCATTCATAATGTGCAAGAAGAATTTCTTCACAGACTTGCGCATTGTCAAGAAGTTGGTGGATGGCAATTTGAACATTTAATTTAAGTATAAAATTTAATCAATTGTATTTTATTTTACATCAGAATTGTTACTTTTTTATGGATAAAATTTACGTTTTCTAACATTCAATCGTCATTTACTCGAAAACTTTCCTATGTAAGAGGGCAAAATTTTAGTACTGTCTGATAGAGAATTAGACGATCTTTCAGAATCAAGGAAAAAATATGGTGTTGCCATTTAAAAAAAAATCGATGACGTCATTACTCGAAAACAAATGACATTTGAAAATCGCATTTTACGCTAAAATATGTATTTTTTAAATTAAAAATCGACCTGTTCGAAGATTTTTCCCAAAAAATAATTGTTTAGTTTTTATTGAATTTATTCCATACTTTTGGCGCATACTGTATATTTAAAAAAAAACGTAAAAATTGTGCACCAGTTATACAGGATTAGTCAGAAAGAGCTCATAGGTCAGTTAACTGGAAAACCGCTAGAACTATAGAAATAAAATTTGGTATACAGGGAGTACCAATAATGATCTAGTAATAGTATCGGTGCCATTGTGATGTTTATCATTTTTTTTCTAGAAATACTATAATTTTTTTTTCAAATGGGGAACTATAATTTACATATTTTGATAGGCGGTCTATTAAGTACACATTGATAAGTACCCACACTAATATTATGTTCAATTAAATTTTTTCGGCAAGCTGTAGACGTCTTTTGAATATTTAATTTGCATAGATTTTGTATTTATTATTGATACAGATTTTTTTGTAATTCAACAGATTTTCTGCTTTGTCTACAGTTACCTTTATGATCTGAACTATTTACACAAGACTTATTAAACTCTTCACTAACGTTAAGCACGCAATTTAATGATTAGATGTAATTAAGTATTGAGATCATTCCCCATTCATATAAACTAGAATTCATAATTTGCATTTTTGTAGATTCCATAAAGCATTGGTAACATTTCTTCGAAGCGTATAAGTTTACCGTATTTCGTACTTCCTAACCATCACTGACTGACTGCATCTGGAATAATTATAAATATATGCAACTAGAAATATTTAAAGTTAAGATAATTTTATTTATTTTTTCTTTGTATTTCTAAGACAAGTTGTGATGATCAAGTGGTTATATACATAGATTTCACCAAAAGTTTCTATAAAATGACTAATAAAATTCTTTTATATATACTTGAATGTCGAATGTCGTGGTTTCGCATCCTTTAAGATTGAAGTAATTTCAGGAGTACCTCAGGGTTTTATTATGGGTTATGGGTTCTTTGTATTCTATTTATTAATGGTATTGTTGACAGTTTAAACGTATGATATTTTCTGTTCTATTCATAGAGTCGATTAAAATTTGCAAAATGACTTAGAGCCTACGATATGTATCACACTCTAAGAAGCATTATTTTATAGGTATTATATGATTACCAGTTGAACAACACTATTCTATTTAATCTTCAATACATAAAAGAGCTTAGTGTGAGCCTGATGATTCAGGATGAATTAATGAAAATATTATTAGTGTAATACAAAATGCATATGGAAATTTAGTTTTTATATTGAGAAAGAAAGGATTTAGCGTTCAGAGTTGATTGTATGCACCTATTAGTATACCAGAAGAATTTACGAAATCATAGAAATACGCAGTCTCTATATAATAAGTTTTATATAAATTAATAAATAATGAAGTATACTTCCTTTGTATTAAAGCAGTTGTCATGTTTAGAATTATGTCTACGTGTTCACGTTTTGTCAGTACACCAAGGACTAACTTAAATTTCTTTAGTTTATTTTATATGCAAAATTTGCAAAACAGGTTAGATATTTTTAACTACCTACTATTATTAAAATTATTAAAAAAAAATGTATTTATAGATAAATGTAAATATTATATATTTATGTTTCCTTTAGATTTTATAAATATGTATATACAAGGTGTATTTATTTGTGATAAATAAAATATAAAATTCGTATTATATTAAAACCGGCGTACATTTTTAAATCTCGTGCAAGAAAACTTGGTTTGTACTTCATCCAATGGAAAAACAGTAAATAAATCGAAAACGGTTACCAAGTTATTTGTGTAAAAAAGTTAATAGAATAATATTATTCTATTACAACATTGATACAGTGAAAAAAAGTTATGACCAATTTTTATCCACCAAAAGTACATTTTGTAGCGCCCTCTGGCGTTTAGAGCAGAGTTAAGTACGGATTCGATTTTCTTGTCCTAGAAAACCCCCGAATCCAAATTTTAAAACCAATTTGTTGAGAAATTTCTAAAAATGTTAACTTTGACAATTTCTTATCTTTTCATTAACTTTTGAAGTACGGCAAGTTTGGCCATCTTATTATTTCTATTTTGTGAAACTTTAAGTCTCTTGTACCTTATCTTTTTCTTTTCTTGTAATTTTGCATTTTCCCATTTATTAAATGACTTGTAGTTAGTGGATTACAACAACAATAAATCAATAAAGAGCTTGACAAATTTCTCATCATTTTGGAAATATTTGGACTAATATATATTTAAGAAATATAACGACAGGTAGAATGTATAATGTTGATTCTAATCAATTATGAGTGGAAAATGCGCATAAAACCAAAAGTGCACAGTAATTGTTTAAATACCTTCTTTTTTCTATAGAATCCAAATATACCTCCGCAATTGGGGCAAACGAAATCGAAATCAGGAAGTACGCCTGTAATTATTTCGTCATTATTTTCGTCGTTCATTGTGCCTCGACTATTTCTGTTTCATGACCAGGCGTTAAATTTTGGTGATTCCATTTTACCGGAATATAAATAAATACATAGGTGCGCAAAATGTACGGGCAGTTCATTGTCCTTTATTTAATAGTAGTAGAAACAGTGGGTTATGCTGTCTACTAGTACTAGGCGATGCCATCACGATTAAAATTGGATTTTCATCATAACTGTACAGCTTCCTACGCCCCTGTGTAGCAATATGTTAACCATTTCAGTAAATAAGGCCTCTTATGGCTGACTCATCCCGCTATCCGCATAAGGGGCATTAAACTATAGGAGAGAGTAAATAGAGACGATACACTGAAAGAAAAGTCGTCATTAACGTAGGTTTGTATTTACCATAGGCGCAATATGCAACAATATCCAAGTTGCCAATTTTAAATACGCTGGTAATAAAGTTATTAATATTATTGACACAATATTCAGGTATTAATATTTATATTATTAATGGCCATTTCCACCGTTTGTTTTAAGCTACACTTACGCTTTAAGGAACCTTAAAAATACAATTTGCTTTCCACCGTTTACTAAACCCGACATAAAATGTCTTGAACCTTCTTAAATATAAGCCCTTAAATATAATTCTAGGCTTATCTCTTAACGATACTTATAGGTTCTACATAACCTAATTTAATAATTTGGTTTTATTATTTTTTCACTGAAAAATAAACAAAAAATAATGAACTATTATAAAAATGATATATTTAGTAATTATTTAGATATATTAAAAATAAGAGAGTATGGGTTTTCTCGAAAAGTGTACGAGAGAAGTGATCACTTCCATACGATGGATAACTTTTTTTAGAAGATACCGGCTGTATAAAGAAACAGCTGAACATTTTGACCTTAATTGAAGAAGATCTTGAATTTCCAAGTAATATGTAAGCTCTTAAAAAGAATCACTGATAAAATTACAAAAAAAAAATACATTTATTTTTAATCTTAGTAATAATTCTGTATCGCCAATAAAACGGGCTTCCTTTTTTTACGTTTATGTTTTCAAAAAACTTTTCTTATGATTCTGCTGTTCTGTGAATATTATTTGGCGACAGTGAGTTAAATTCACCTGCTATCATTTTTCTTGTACAGACATTATCGGTTTTTTATTCTCCACCGTACTTTTATAATTTGCTATTATGTTAATTAGTAATACTTTTTCTTCATTGCTAAAATTTGCCAATCGTGTTTTTTTTTAGAATTATTTCCATTATAAATCCTACCAATTCGAAAACAGAACTTAGCAGAACAACATAAAGTTAGATCAGTTAGAGTGAAGTGCCACACTTTTGAGGTTAAGGAATAGTCATGAAGCTAACAACTTGTGCAAAAAACCGAAAAATTATGAATATTGGCTTTTTAGGTAGACTTTACAAATGAAACTTAATAATTGTGCGGTGGAAACATTACTATTTTAAACCAGGCCTAAAATTTTGCTTTGACTTTTTTTATTTTCTTAATAAAAAAGGCTCTATTTCGTTTTTTAATATTGTCTCACTTATTGTTAGAGATGGTTCCAACAAAAGTTCTATCCAAATATGTAAAAATATATAGGGTGTTCTATTTAAATTAACAGCCACGGCCATTTTAATTGATTTGATTTGTTATTCTACAGGGTTTCCTCTCACCTGGAAAACCTTGAAAACCTGGAAAAGCCAGGGAATTGGTTTTAAGCGCAATAGTCGGGGAATTTAAAAATAAGGCGTAAAAGTCAGAGAATTTTTAAATATATTCACAACAGTCAGGGAATTTTAAAATTAATTTAAATTGACAAATATATATTTTTTTAATTTATTTCGGTTTTATATCTATTTTACAATATGTTCCAAATCCAAGTACTATGTATCCATGCCTAAGAATAGTTATTTTGTTACAATATTTTGAGTTATTTTTTTTATAATGTGTCAGGGAAAACCTGGAAAAATCAGGGAATTTAACATGAATTTAAAAGAGGGAACCCTGTTCTACTATCATTTTCGAAATTTCATAAATCGAGTAACTTCTGTATTTCGCATTTACCTATAACTCACTTCACTATATAGTGAGTAGCCCTGTATAATACATGTTTGGGTTGTTTTATTGAATATGATACACAGTAAAATAATGCAATAGTTTTTCTATCGAAAGAAAAGTGCTAATCATTTAGTAATTTTTTTTGACAAGCTGCGGACGTCGTTTTGAACGCTTGGTTTAGATATATTTTGTATTTGTTATTGAAATATATTTTTTTGTAATTCAACAGATTTTCTGTTTTGTCTGAAGTTACCTTTTAAGTTCTTCTAAAACTATTTACACAAGACTTATTATAAACTCTTCGCTAACGTTCAGCATGCAATTTGACGATCAGATATAATTATTGAAATCATTCGCCATATCATTCCCCATTCATGTAATCTAGAATTCATAATTTGCATTTGTAGATTCTATGCATTCATAACATTTCTTCGACCTTTCTTATTTAGGTCCGGTTGTACTTTCCGAGTTTAAACTAAGCTTAACCTTAAACTGTTATTAAACCATAAGGGCTGGTAATTTCATTCGGAAATTAATCAGACGATTCATTAACAGTGTTGTTAAACTAATCAAGTAATTTAATCATGATTAAGAATTACTTTGTGTTTTATCCTATTTTAACAACTTGTTTGCAAATCGTTGGTTAACTTTTGTTGGCAGCAATGAATTTTTAAAAAATAGTTCGAATGTACCATGTACCACAGAAATAAGAGAGAAATAGTTCTCTCGTTTGTTGATTTGAGGTTATGAAACCTTGTTTTCTTTTTAGTTTATACGTGTTCGGTGTTCAAACGCAAAATAAACCAGAGTTTTTTGAACAAGTATAATTTGTTAGATGTTGGATGTGCAATAGTTGTGGTGACTGGGTACAGAACGAGGTTTTCTGCATTATTTGAAGATGAATAAAGAAAACAATAGAATAGCATTTTTTGCAATTCTTTTTATTATATTCGACCTGGTGTAGTCTTGTGGACACCGATAAAATCCCCAATTGTAATATAAAAACTTCCGGTACTGTAAAATCTCAACGTCAATAAAAGTTGACTTCTAATGGAGACTTCATGATATCTACAATAAATATGATATGCTCCAGGTTCTACTATTTATGAGCGAGTCTGAGAAACTTGCTGTGTATTATCATTATGTAAATGTGGTTCTAATTCACGTGATAAGTTATTCACAGTGTCATTTAACTAATCCAAATCAACAAAATAATCTTTTCTTTCTTATATGTCCGCATATTCATTACAAAATCTATGATATCTTCATCATTATCATCGAAAATTTCATTTAACTCTGAGATCAATTTCACAATTTCACTTAAAAATAAAAATAGAATGACAGAGAAACCAAAATGTGAGGTTACGAAACCTTGATTTGTGCATTAATCGGGGGTATATAGGTCCGTTAACTCTAACAGCATCACGCCCATATTTTAATCATGATTAATCATAATTAATGCCGAAAGTCCTCAAAAGACCTCTGTTAAATTTGATCAACTGTTAAAGTACGTTAATCATGGTTAAATGAGGCTGAAAGTACCAGCCCTAAAGTTAGTATTTTCCAGTTGTTCAATAACAGTTTATTTTTAAGGGTTTACTGTATACCTTTATAAAAGCCCAATTGTATAAAAAACATAAAAAGCAGTTTATCTGTGGCTTAACCTTATACTGATTTTGAGCTGTAGTTATTTGAAAACATCTTAAATGAAAAAAAAATACTTTATACTTTGATATAAAACTCCATACGGATCCTGGTAAAGCTTGGCTTTAATTAAAGGGCAGCTAATTAAAGCTAGTACAAATTGTATAACCGGGCCTTAACCACCATTAACTGCATCTGAAATGTCGAAGTGTCTGTTAAAATCGTAGAAGAGTTATCCAATAGAAAAAGATGTATTAATGTGATTTTTGAATGGTCATCTTCAATTTTCCATTAAAAAGAGACATTGTTGTGGCATCGAAGACGAGAAAAATGTCTAGCGAAATTTGAGCCAAACAAAATCATTAAAAAACCAAAAATTTTCTGTATCTACATCAAACACGTATCATTTCATTATGAAATTAGCCCTAAACCTTAACCTTCAATAACTAAATGTTTAAAATCATTGCAATGGCACCCTCAAATAAGAAATAATCTATTGATTTCATTGGTCAAGTGAAAAGAGACGTTCCTTCGAAAAAATAATTGGCAGTTTCTCAATTTAAAAGATACAGTAAGAAATCTTTTGTCAGTGTGATTGGAAAGCCGTCGCGAAACTGATTTAATCGGTGACGGCCTCAAAATTGAGTTTTCGTAAACACAGCCGTCAGTGGATTTAAATCGAAACGACGAGGGGCGGCAGGAGACGGCCGCCGCGCGTGGGAGCGGTGCAGTAGGTGCATCGGCCCGTCACGTTGGGGCAAACGACCCGCCGGCGGCCCTCACAAACAAGGCAAGGCCGTTGCCGAGCCGCGCGCGTTGGTACACAATCGAAAAAAATACTGCCGCGGCTTGGTACCCGCCTAAAAGATGTGGGCAAGTGGGCAGAAGCGGTACTCGACGCGTGGGCGGTGCACCGTAGCCTTTCGACGAGCTGCAAACGCTGTGTGCGAATGTGCGATATCGAAAAGAATTTTTGCCAAGGATAACAATTTTGTCTTGGGAGAAAGAAACTGTATCATTATTTTTCCTTGTCAGGTTTTGGGAGCTAATGCAATTGCACTAAAATGTACTACGATTGGTCAACAATGGTAGTATTGTACGATGTGTATATTCAGATGAGGATTAGTCACTTCGGCATACACAAATTAGTTCTTGGCAAATATCCGATGTTTTAATATGGTAGAGTTTTGAAAAGTACAGTTACCATTAATCATAGATATGAAAAGAATGTTAAGTATTTTATTTGCTAACACCTCCACATTTACGCCTTTGGTAGAACAAATACAGAACAATATAGTACCGTTTATGTTTTCTAAAAAAGTTGTATATTTTTATGGTTTACACTAAATGGATGATAGTATGAATCACGGAATGTCAACTATGATTCTGTTTAAAAATTGTAACATTCAAAAATAATATGGAGAAGAGAACGTTCCTAATATTCATTTAATTTTATGCGACGTCACTGAATGTACGCGTAAGTTTAATTATTGTGTTGATAGTATGTAGTATCAAGATTACCGAGACTTTTCCATTCATAAATAAATAGGCAATTGGTACTTTAATGTCCTAATGATAAAGAATTGAATTTCACAATCTAACTTTTTAGAACCTAAATAAATTGGTCGAGGGGTGTGACACCAAGAATTTTGTACACCTGATTTCAGATTTCCTTTGACTTTAATGGAAATCAACGTAATCATATTTCACATGAATTCATGATTTACTTGATTTCGTTCATTTTACTAGTTCTACTTGATTTTCTTAGATTCCATTTGAATTTGAAGATTTTAATAGTATTTTAAAATACTGAGCATTGCTCTAACTCGAAAATTTCATATATGTTGAGCTTGATTAATTAACTGCTTTCTTATAATGGAATTTTCTATTTAAAAATAAATTTTTAAAACTGAGACAGATAAAGTTTATTTTCTGAATAAGTAGATGTTTTTTCTAAATGTTTGAAGGTCTGCAAAAATATTTAGAAAAAAGGTCTGTTAAAAATATTTCAATTTGCACTCGCTGCTTAAGCAACCAGCGTTACAAGTTAAAATGTACCTGTAATAATCAGAAAGGTGACTTATAAAATCAATAAGGTAACACTTATTATTTTCTTTTTTATTCAAGTAAGTACCACACTTCTTTAAGAAATATTTAATTGATCATATAAAGATATACAAGGTGAGTCAGAAAAAATTGGTCAACACTCAGCTGGAGATACTAGACACCAAAATATTGTTTGAGCTGATCATGCCTTATGGATGTCACTGGTTTAAGAAATACAGGAGATCAAGGTTTAAATTGTATTTTTAAATTTGTCAATAGATCACACGCATGCCAAATGCGTTAGTATTTATTAACATGAAAATTTGACACAAGCCTACTAAGAAAAGAAATACCTATATCAGCACCTGAAAGAAAATCTCCACAAAATACATTGAAACTTTTAAATGCAAATAACTCAGAAACCAACAACAGATAAAAAAATATATGTTTTGATTTACCTAAATAATACGATGAAATTTGCGCCCTCTAGGAGCAACATGAAAATAAGCTTCAAATTCGTAATTCTCACACCAAAAAAATCAACATTACCAATTTTCAGAGTCATGCTATCAAAACTTTCTCAATTATTGAGAAATTTCAGAATAAAATTTAAATCTTGAACACCCTGTATTTCTTGAACCATAGACATTCGTACAAGGCATGATGAGCTGCTCAAACATAATATTTTTATGTCTAGTGTTGACCCATTCTTTCTGACTCACTCTGTATAGGAAGGTAAATCAAATTTTGTCTATTCTCGATGTTAATGTAAGTTTAATTAAATCAAGTTAAACTTAAACAACAGTTCTACTTATTTGCACTAAGCGTATAACATTGACAATTATAACTATATTTTAATATCATAAAGCATAAGACAAATATACCAAATGAAATTAGTTGCTCTGTTATTAAGTTTAATTCTGTTTTGCGATTGATAAAATAAAAAGTAAATTTATTTAAAACATTAAAACTAACAAATAACACTCGAATTCAAATGAAGACATTTCTTAAATATGTCTATTAACGAAGAAATAATCCAAATTCCAATATCCTTTTTCCCAAACAAATAATTCACACAACGATTTACTGTATCACTTGAATGAAACTTAACTAACTTATCAAATGCTTTAGAAAACGGAGGTTAATGATTTGTATGATTTCGCGAAATTCTCAAAATTTTACCGATTTCATGTGATTTACGTGAATTTGCTAATTTCACAGATCTCAAAAATTTCACGATTTCACAAAATTTCGCATGTTTCATGTGATTTTAAGTGATTTACATCATGTTACAGACTTCTACAGATTTCACTTGATTTCACGAAGGAGTGTCGCAACTTTTGATTTTGGTACTTGATTTAATTATAATGTCCAATCGAAAAATTAATAACTAGGCTTTTATAAAAATAGAATTAAATGCAAGAAATACGAGATTAATTATATTACAAATCACTCAAACAAACGACTCTAGATATAGTATGTAGGTTAATTTTTACCGTATGGGATGTAGATCTTAGCATGAATTGTCAGTGATCTACAAACTTTTTGGTTGATTTGAAGTTTACCATTATTTATAAGTAACACCTACTTATCTTATTAGCCAAGTCCGTGATCAGTTTATTGGGTCAAATATTGATAAATTTAAAACAGCTTTAAATTAATTATCGCCTCCCAGATTCCTTTCAGTAAATATCACGTGATCGTAAGAATACTTCGGCCATTAACCTTTTCGGGACATCGTGGCTTGCAAAACGAAAATCTTTAATTCTGGTGCAAGATCTGTCATGGAAACGTGAAAATAATTACTTTTTTTACGAAACGTAAACCTGTCACGATTCATCGAAACTGTACACCTAGAGAGCTACGTCTTTTTTTTCACGAAGTGGCGTAACAGTTCAACGATTTCTGTAAACTACTCATTTAAGAATAGCAGATGTTAATACTTAGCATCTTGTTTCTAATTAAAAATACGTAAACATGGAATCCAGGTTTATTTCAAAGTCTCATGGCACAGTTTACAAGCATTTATCTGTCTATAATAAACTTTTGGTAAACTGAGAAGTATTTTGTATTAGGGAATAAGTAAATTCTTGGAATGTCAACAATTACAAAAATATTGCTATTTGTTAAGTAGAAAAGTGTGTTAGTGTTAAGCCTTCTTCTCATAGACGCAAAATTCGCAAAAATTATTTAATGACGGGAAAAGTTTCAACTTCTAACGCATTTTGCCAGCTGCAATATTTTCTATTATTTTCATCATAAAACTGTCATTGACTATCACGGTAGATTGTCAGACCCTCAAGTTAAACTTACTATTTCACATAAATAAATATTTTGTAGAGCTGTCAAAAAACGTGACATTTTTCTGTTGTCGAGGTTGCTGTAAATGCGCAAAACGTCTCATTTTTTTACGTTTTTTGTAACGTTTAAATTACCTGACACCCTAACAAGATATATAATTGTTGTTTAATACTGCTCTATTTCTCATTATTTTTTAATTCAATTTATCTGGATCAGCGTACTTGATAAGAACATTATAATTTGTGTATTTTCTACAAACGTTTAAAAATTGTGTTGCTCTCCTTGCTCCTTATTACACATGTCGGCAGGCTATGACATTTTTCATGTCTACCATAATATGGATAAAAATAACTTATACGCTGTCTGTTGGAAGTTCATTTCATTTTTTTGTTTAAATATTTATGCTACGCCACTGACGTTGAAGAGCGGCTTGACCGTCAAGTTTTTTATGAAAAGGGAGAAGGGAGACCGGTGAGAGCGCGAAAATGTACTGTTGTTCCCCGCTCGATGCCCGATCGACAGTCAGTCAGTATCACAGTATGTATGTATGTATGTAGAGCGCAGCATCGACTCGGTGCCCAGCCAAGCTAACTACTGCGCTGTAAATTGATATACTCTGTGAATAAAAGTATTAATAAAAAACAAATACAGTCCACGACAAAGGTTTTATTTGCCGCAAAGGTACGCGACAACATTGGTCCTTCGAGCCGGATAGCAAAAACTAGCTGAAAATAAAAAAAAAGTTGGGAAAACTAGGGAAAAGGTGTCCCGAAGATTTCTCCCAGAAGGTGTACAAAAGGTTAAGGTTCCCCCAGGTGTCCAAGGTTAAGGTTCCCCCAGGTGTCCAAGGTTAAGGTTTCCCCAGGTGTCCAAGGTTAAAGTTCCCCCAGGTTCCAAGATTAAGATTCCCCGCAGAAGGTGTTCAAGGCTAAGGAAATTCAATACGGCAACAGGTCCAGTCTGGTATCCAAGCCACGCAACGGGTGTAAGGTCAGATCTTTTCTATTTGTTAATTAAACTTATAGTTCGAAATTTATACGGTATTTGAACTTTCCGTTTGAAAACTAAGCTGCAGTGTTAAAAAACGCGTAGTGTTGATGCCTAATAAATAACTATCCTATGTTGAACAGCCATACGAGAACATTTACACTATTATTTGTTATACAGTAGGATTCATTTTGCCAATTAATATCGATACTAATTGTTTATGTTAGGGTTAGGGTTCATTGTTTAAATTTATAAAAATAAAAACTTAAATCATGGAAAGCTTGGTTAGGAAACGAGGTCGAGTAAAGGCTAAAATTACGCGCATTGAAAAATTCATTTTTGAGAATATGGACGAATCTAATATTAATACAAATGATATTGCTGTTAGAGAAACTCTATTAACAAAGGCATTTGATGAGTATAATTTGATACAAGAACAAATAGAGGAAATTGACGACAGTCAAGACGATGATAGGGTGGAAGTAGAACAAAAGTACATTACAATACACAGTAAAATCAAAACACTTATGGCAAATAATGGTCAAGCTGCGTCGGTGGCGTCAGGGGTCAGTGGCGTGGCAGATAATTTAAGTAATACTCAGGGAGCTCAAGCAAGTACTTCTCGCAAACTAAATCGTTTAAATCTAAAAATACCAACGTTCACGGGTAATTACGAGGAGTGGCAATCATTTATCGATCTTTTTTCGGCACTTATTGACAAGGACGACACGCTTGCAGATTCTGAAAAACTTATGTACTTAAAAACAGTTATAAAAGGCGAACCTCTTTCTATTATCAATGAGATAAAAATTACAGATGACAATTATAAAACCGCGCTTGATTTACTCAAAGAAAGATTTGACAGAAGTTTAGACATAGTTAATTCACATATTAGGGGTCTAGTAGAGTTACAAATTACTAAAGGAAATCCTAAATCTTTAAGAGAATTCATTACTAAAGTTAAACAACATACTCAAGCACTTCAAAATTTAAATATACCAGTAGATTCGTGGGATTTGATTTTGATTAACATTTTTTCTAGTAAATTAGATTTTTATACTCGCAATGCTTTCGAATTAAGCAGAGATGATAAGAATTATCCGACGCTTAAAGAATTTTTAAAGTTTTTAGAAAAAAGGTGTTCATCTTTCGAATTAGCAAAGGGAAGAGAACATAAAAGTGCGCAGGAGGCGAGGCAGGAGGGTAAGCAAAGGACATCTCATACTAATACAATGCAGTCATTGGCGGTTACCAGCGGTACGGGCACAAAGGGTTCTAACGAATTGACATGCATATTTTGTGAACTAACTAATCACAGAATTTATAAATGTATAAAATTTATTGCGTTACCGATAAAGGACAAACGGGAATTTATTTGGAAAAATAAACTTTGTTATAACTGTCTGGGTGCAAATCATACAGTGAATCAATGCAACTCTAACGCGTGTAGGCAGTGCGGAGGGAAACACCATTCGTTATTACATGAGGTTAAGAAAAATAATCAAGAGGGAAATGACCAGTCTCAAACTGAAGTTTCATTTACCGAAGCTAATCACGAAACTACAAAAAATGCGACTGTTAATCGGACAGCTTTAGTAGCGCACGGTTCGAGTTACCAAATATTATTAGCAACTGCAAAGGTTCCTTTGATTACGGCTCAAGGCAAAATTATACAAGCGAGAGCTCTGTTAGACTCCGCGTCGCAAACATCATTTATCACTACAAATTTATGTAAACAATTGAATTTAAATACTTACATGCAAGATCAAAAGATTGCCGGTATAGCAAACAATGAAACACAAATTGAAAAGGCGGTAGACGTAGTTATTGGATCTAATTTAGATAATAATTTCAAAATAAAAACTTCTTGTTCTGTATTAAATGAAATAACGTACAATCTACCACATACGACAATAGAAAAGAGCAAATTAAATATACCGGAACATCTGAAATTAGCCGATCCATCATTTCACTCACCAGGGCAAATAGATTTGCTTCTTGGTGCAGAGGTTTATTTTGACACATTAAAATCAGGATTAATAAAGTTAGGGCCAAATTTACCCATATTACAAAATACATCGCTGGGATGGTTAATTGCAGGTACAGTGCCACATTCAAATTTTGTCACTAATTTAAGTATAGCATTATGTACACAACAAAAGGACTTAAATGAATTAATTCCTCGATTTTGGCAAATGGAGGAAGTAATTTCTAAACGGTTTTTATCACCGGAAGATAAAGTCTGCGAACAGATATTTTTGAATTCAACAAAACGTCTTGAAAACGGTTCATTTCAAGTAAATTTGCCTTTACGATCGGATAACGAACATTTAAGGTTAGGTAATTCTTACAAATTAGCAGCTCAAAGGTTTTTCTCATTGGAGAGGAGACTTTTAAAGGATAAAATTTTATATGCTCAATATAAACAATTTATTGATGAATATGTTGCACTTGGACATGGTAAATATGTAAACTTCAGAGAAAACGTTGCTGATAATGTTTCACAAAAATGTTTTTTACCGCATCATTGTGTCATACGGGAATTAAGTACTACTACCCGTTTGAGAGTTGTTTTCGACGCATCAATGAAAACATCGTCGGGAGTATCTCTTAACGATATTATGTACAAAGGATTTACTGTGCAACCGGATCTGTTCGATATATTATGTAGGTTTCGAATGTATAAGTATGTTTTCACTGCGGACATTCAGAAAATGTATCGCATGATAGTAATAAATCCAAAACAGCGTGTTTTACAAAATATTTTATGGAGAAACGACGAAAACGAAACATTAAAGTGTATAGAACTTCAAACTGTCACATACGGTACAAAATCAGCACCATATTTAGCCACACGTTGTTTAAAACAATTAGCGGAGGACGAATATCAAAGATACCCACTAGCATCAAATGCAATTTTGTACCAATGCTACGTGGACGACATTTTGTGCGGTTCAAATTCTAAATCGGAAATTAGTGAATTAAAAGAACAATTGATTAAACTGCTAGGTTCGGGAGGGTTTACACTGCATAAATGGTGCTCTAACAATAAATTCTTATTAGATATGCCTACAAATAATCTAGTGGTAGAAATCAGGGATGATAATTGTTCCAGTAAGGTGTTAGGTCTTTCGTGGAATCCTGTCACAGATAAATTCAAATTTACAATACCGGAATTTAAGAATTCTCAGTCTTATACAAAAAGACAAGTACTCTCAAGCATTTCACAAATGTTTGATCCTTTAGGTTTAATAGGACCTGTGATTGTAATATCGAAAATTATAATGCAACAAATTTGGGTAAGAAAGGTTGACTGGGATGAAATACTTCCCCCAGACATATTGAAAAAATGGCTAGCTTTAATAGAGGATATATCAACGTTAACAAATTTGGAAGTCCCTAGATGGTTATTTTCGTTTCATAATATTATTCGTATTGAATTACACGGATTCTCAGACGCTTCTTTGGTCGCATACGGGGCGTGTATTTTCATTAGAGGAATTTACACTAATAAAACTGTCTCAATTAATCTTTTATGTTCAAAGTCGAGAATTGCGCCTTTAAAAACGGTTTCACTTCCACGATTGGAATTATGTGGTGCACTTTTACTTGCCAGGTTACTACATAAAATAGGATCCGTTATTTTTGAAAAAATTGATAAAGTTGTACTATGGACTGATTCGAGCATTGTTTTATCTTGGTTAAATTCATCTCCCTCTAGATGGACTACATTTGTAGCCAATCGAGTTGCGGAAATTCACGAACTCACTACAAATTTTGAATGGCGTCATATAGAATCAAATAAAAATCCAGCCGATTATCTTTCTAGAGGTTTAAATCCGACTGAAATTATTACAAAAAGACAATGGTGGGAAGGTCCAGATTTCTTGCAAAATCATGATTTTGACTTAACGAAAGGTAATAAAGAAGTTCAAATTCTTGATAAGATACCAGAGGAAAGAAAAGTTGTACATACTCACACTATTACACAATCAACATTCCCTTGGTCAAGGTTTTCAAATTTCTCAAGGTTACAACGATCTGTAGCATATTGCTTAAGATTTTTAAATAATACCAGGAAGGGAACAGAGAAATTTGTCGGGCCATTATCAGTTCGTGAATTAAGGTCAGCTACGCTAAAAATTATTAAATGCATTCAACGCGAAAATTTCCTTATTGAAATTTCAGAATTAAAGAAAAATAATGGTGTTACACGCAATACAATCAGGATGTTAAATCCATTCATTGATGAAGATGATATACTTAGAGTAAACGGTCGACTTGCAAACGCAAACATTCATTATAACCAAAAATACCCAATTCTTTTGCCTTCAAGAAATTATGTTGCAAGACTATTAATTAAACTCGAACATATAAAACTGTATCACGCGGGACCACAAACTGTGTTGGCAAATTTACGACAAAATTATTGGATTATTCATGGATTAAGAGAAGTAAAATCTGTTATTAAAGAATGTATTATTTGTCATCGCTTTAAAGCTGAGTCAGCTAACCAATTAATGAGCGCTTTACCAATAGATAGAATTTCTCCTGCAAGACCATTTTCAAAGGTAGGAATCGATTTTGGAGGCCCTATTTTGGTGAAACAGTCACATTTACGTAAATCAGTCACTACAAAGGCTTATTTTGCATTGTTTGTCTGCATGGTCACAAAAGCAATACATTTAGAGTTGGTGTCTAGTCTAACAACGGACGCTTTTTTACTGACATTAAAACGATTCATAGCAAGACGTGGTCATCCCGATATTATCTATAGTGATAATGCTACGAATTTTCGCAGTGCAAATACTAAATTGCAAGAACTTTATACATTCTTTAAGGTGAAGAAAAATCTGAACTCCATTCATAACTTTCTGTCGCCCAAAGAGATACAATGGAAATTTATTCCACCGAAGAGTCCGCACTGGGGAGGATTATGGGAGGCGGGTATAAAATCCACTAAGCATCATCTGCGGCGGGTTGTAGGTAACACATGTTTAACATTTGAAGAACTAACAACAGTGCTAGCTCAAATTGAAGCCATTTTAAACTCACGCCCAATATGTGCTCTTTCCACTGACCCGTCAGATTTTTCCTGTTTGACTCCTGCTCACTTTTTAGTAGGTGAACCTTTAATGTCATATCCCGAAAAAGATGTTACAACTGTTCCGGAATCTAGATTGTCCTTCTGGCAAAGAGTTGTCAAAATTCAACAACATTTTTGGCAACGCTGGTCAGTTGAATATTTAAATAGGTTACAAAACAGGCCAAAATGGTATAAAACTTGTACAAATTTGCAGGAAAATACGATTGTACTTGTTAAAGAAGATAATGTGCCACCATTAAAATGGTCACTTGCTCGAATATTAAAGGTTATACCGAGCCGTGATAAAAAGGTTCGATTAGTAGAACTAAAAACACAAAACGGCGTTTTTAAGCGTCCTATAACAAAATTATGCCCACTACCTTTCTCACAATAGTCAGGTTGAAAGCGTGTCAACGCGGGGGGAGGATGTTGGAAGTTCATTTCATTTTTTTGTTTAAATATTTATGCTACGCCACTGACGTTGAAGAGCGGCTTGACCGTCAAGTTTTTTATGAAAAGGGAGAAGGGAGACCGGTGAGAGCGCGAAAATGTACTGTTGTTCCCCGCTCGATGCCCGATCGACAGTCAGTCAGTATCACAGTATGTATGTATGTATGTAGAGCGCAGCATCGACTCGGTGCCCAGCCAAGCTAACTACTGCGCTGTAAATTGATATACTCTGTGAATAAAAGTATTAATAAAAAACAAATACAGTCCACGACAAAGGTTTTATTTGCCGCAAAGGTACGCGACAACACTGTCTCATATTGAAGCTTCGATTTTGCAGGCAAAAGGTTTCCTGCACCGTTATTTCTTCAGTGTCTCGCTACCACTATCAGAAATTTGATATTTTCGTGACGATTACTTTGTGCAATGGAAAATTCTGATTCGTCTGCCTCTTCAGATGAAGAATATTTAAATATAGTCAGATATCTTAAACGGCCAAGACGTTATCGTGAAAGAGAAAACCAGTGTGAAAAATACAGCGACAGAATTTCGAGAGAGGTTTACGGGCGCCGTATTCTTGAAATAGTGTTTTCTACAAATACAAGTAATTTTAGACATTTAAGAACTGAATAATATAGAGTTTAGCAAATAACAACAATGTTATCTCAAGCGACCAGCAAATATTCAAAGCTACCGAAATAAAATCAATGTATAACGTCAGAAAGCGATTTATCCAGCAAATTTTTAGGTACTGAAAACTTTCAAAATACGTATTTTTTTAAATTCAGCTATAGATGTAAACATTGTTATAACATAAACTTACATATTTCTGCATATAACATTGTTCACTTTTGTTTATAAGTATGTGAAAATAATTGTTAAAATGTAGAGTTAGAATAGCGAAATAATGTGTGTCATACAAATGCATTTCAAAAGTTATTATATTATTTGAAGAGAGTTTAAATAGTAAAAGTGTATAAACAAAACATCAGTAATTTTATTTTTGATATTACTTTTGTTCTAGGCGTTTTATTTCAGTACCTAAAAAACCACATATTTGATCATTTTACGGCGAGAAATACGGCGACCTTAACGAAAGAAACTGTAAATTTACTGATAGATTTAATAGGAGATAGTATTCAAGTCTCTAGTACTAGAATAAATTTACTAACAGTATTAGAAAAGGTTTTAATAACTTCGTTTTTATGCAGCAGGTTTATATATATTTTTATTTAGTTAATGTGAAGTGATATCATTAGGTAGCCGATAGTGGCGCCATCTACAATTATTTCTTGAAAGTGTCTTACTTCCATAAATGGCATGTGCAAACAGTTGTGCATTTGCTAGCTTCCTCTATGATTATTACAGATATTAAGATATCCATTCAACTATTCAATAAAATTTAGAAGGCATGCGTTCAGAAACCAATATAAAGTTATCGGTCTGAAACTGCAATGCCTCTGCCACAAAACACGAAATTATAAACCAGAGATTCGATGACATCAGGTTCAATGTTATTCATTTCCGTAGTCCGATATGACAAATATTTAATAATGCAGTTGGTTTTGTTCCGAATTCATTTGTAGAAAAAAGGGTCGCTGTATTTCTCGCCGTAAAATAATCATCAAATTATCGCTATTTTTAGGTACATAAATCTCTGAAAAATTAAACACGTAGAACCAAAGTAATATCAAAAATTAAGTTAGTGATGTTTTGTTTATCCAATGTTCACTATTTAAATTCTCCTAAATAAAATAATAACTTTAAAAGAAAATGTTTATATGACACACATTATTTTGCTATTCTAACCCCCACATTTAACAGTTATTTTCACATACTTATGAAGTTTACGTTGTAACAATATTTAGGTTTAGTTAAATTTTAAAAAATTTCTTTTTGTCGTTATATATTCGTTTTACTAGGTACCAGGTACCTTTGAATATTCGCAGGTGGTATGAGATAACATTCCTGTTAATTGCTAAGCTCTGTATTATCCTGTTCTCAAATGTCTAAAATTATTTGTATTTGTAGAAGACAATTCAAAAATACGGTGCCTTTAACGGGACATTTTAGCGATTTTTTGTCTCTGACAATAAGTTGACATCCTAATGTCTCATTAATAGTATCTAAAAAAAGAACACCTATTTCGTGCACTTAATTCAAGAATAACTACTTTTACGTGAAAATCCATATAAAAAAATCAAGCAAATCATGGATGGACTGAAAATGTGAACATTTAAAATTATTTTCAGATTTTGTTTCAATTTAATTCGATGCACCTTAGTCACAGTTATTTTTCTCTTACGTAATTGCTTACCTATATTAAAACTCCGGCCATTTATAACTAATGTTATGGCTTATGGCGTTCGGTGAATTTGGCAGTCGTTCAAAAATTAAGAATTTGAAGGGGAGATGCCTACTCACTTGTGGAACACTTTCGTGCAATAACAAATTGGAAGATTGATGCAAAATGCAATTACATTGTACAATTTTGAAATATTATATCTATCCCACATCAACTGCTCCATGGACGATCTGAGGAAATCGTAAAATACAAAAGAATGGTGTCTGTTTAATTTGGCATAGAATGTAATAATGCTTAATTAATTATGTGATGGTAGTGGGAAGGTTTTTATTTTGAAATGAAGCAGACCAAGATGACATAATCTCAAACCATAAATCTTCAGCCGTTTAAAATAAGAGTAGTTAGCAAGCGTAATATACGAAACCCACCTATTAATTTATTTTTGCTGTTTTGCAACAGGTCGTCTGATGGATAATAATTCATTTTTGCAATTGAGATAATTTGAAAGGAAATATTTCTTCATATAAATTTGATGTGATTTTTTTATTTATTTTTCTATTATGAACTCCAAGAAATTTTACGCATTCTGCATTATTAACACCATTAAAAAGTAGTGCATTTTAATCTTACCTATTTAAGTGTAATTCGAAAAATAAGGGAGTATGAAAAACTATATTATAGAGTAGTGCAATCTGTCACTACCAAAATTATACAGGTTAAGCAAAGAAAAGAAGGTTCATATGTACGTAGCCCACAATGACTTGTTTTCATTCATTTTCCAAGTTGTTAATTTGTTACTAAATTTGACATTTTGACATTTTTTAATACCGACGAAGTGTACGAATTATTATATAGGGTGGTCAGATTTTCACGGCTCACCGTTGGTTTCTGGGAAAATATACAGAGTGACTCAAATTAGAAAAAAGTTGCGCCTTTTGACGTGTAAAAGCAAATCTAATTAATTTAAATATATTATACAGGGTGCTTCCCCAGTTTTACTTTTTGCGAAGAAACCGTCGCGTGACACGTCTTAGAACGCCACTGGCTTCGAATAAAAATTTACTTTGCACTAGAAATGTTGCGCTTTACTAACTCCAAAGTTGGCCATATTTATTTGCAAATATAAGCGTTTCTGATACTTGTTTATATAATTTGTTTTTCTTAACATACATCTACAAACATCTTAAAACAGTACACCCTAGTTACGGACCCTGTATAATACTTCTTTGCTTTCAGTACAAACAAATCAAAGTATCTGCGACCTATAAGTAATCTTTTTTTTATTATACATTTATGTAAACAGTTTCCTTGGTAGAATATTACAACACCTGTAAATTTGAACAGGATAAAAAGAGAAAGAGATAAATTCCCAGTGGCGTGTCCACCCCTCGTAGCTCATCAGTAATTAATATTGTGTGAAAATAATCTTCCAGGCGTATCAATTATTGATTTCCGGGATGTTATTTTAGGATAAAAACTTCCTTGCTGTGAAATAAATTTTAATACCACTATAATGAAGTTATAAAAAAATATGTTTAACCTCGTTTCTTTCTTAGAATTTTCGACAGTTAAGGAAGAAAATAACGTATGGCACATATAAAAAAGGCTGATATACGTGAGTGTTTGATAATTATTTATGAAAATTACGTATATTAAGATTCACAGTCTCTAAAAATACTTCACGGCGAGGTTTTTTTTAACATTGATATTTTAACAGCATCATAAATCTAATTTTGTACTACGCACCAATATGAATATTTGAGTCGAATGTTAAAAGGAATTATACTGATTTATTGTGTTAAATACATACATGGCTGTGTATGGAAGCATTCGACCGTTGGTAAATGTCCCAAAATGGAAACTCGATTAAGAAGAATGGATGTGTGGCTATGCAAATATTGGTGGTATGCCCATTGGCACAGTAATGTAGCTATTTTCTTGTTAACAAGTCTGGGTTTTTACGCATTTATAATAGTCTGGTAGATTGCTTTATTGCATGTATTAATGACTTTTTTATATTTTGGAATGTGTGCTTCAAGTACTTGAATGAGCAAGACTTTTCTTGCTTTATTTGAGATTATTTATTTATTTTACACTAAAATATTCAACGAGCCAAACGCCCAATTATAGGATAAGTAATAGCATAAAATTAAAATAAAAAATGTGTATACATGTCAAAGACGAAAAAAACATTACATGGGTTATAAACAGACAAGACAATAGATTTGTTTTTGCAGAAGTTGCAAACGGTTTGAAACTATCAGAAATGTCTGTCCTACTATTTATTGCGTTAAATTCAATGGTAACTCGTTGTCAACTTAACTGGTCGAATATTTAAAAAACGATATTTTCAAAATATGGTAAAAAAACGATATAAACAAAGTAAAAACACATATCAGGTCATCACAAAACAAGTGCTTTAATATCGTGCAAACTACAATATAATAATGTGTCAAGGATGTGGTTTATATTGAAGTCATTACTGACTATTTTATACATAGGCAACTGCAGTAGTAAATTTGTATGCGCTTGAGGTATATAATAAATAGTTTGTTGTGTTGGTTATTATAACTTGGTACTTTAAAATTAAACTGGGATAAAATTGCCTCGTGTTTTATATCATAATTATAATCTTGAAAACTACGGAGAATAAAACCCAAATTCCTATACACATTTGTCAAAGATGCTTCAATATGTATCTCGTTCAAGAAAGTCAATCAATGGTGAACTCAAATATCGTTGGACATTTTTTTTTCTCGATAAAACGACATTATATGTCGATGGATTCAGTAATTTATTATCATTACACCAGTCGTTTAACATTTCAGTTACTTTGAAAGTTAACACAGTCAGCAAAAGTAGAGTCTGTGCACTGCATAAAGCGAACGGCCATGTCATTGCCAATATATAAAGAGAATAGGGCCTAATACCTACCCCTGCGGAACACTCGTAGTCTGACAACAAATCTTTTTCGATACTGACCAAATTGAAAACGATTCAAAAGAAACTGAGCTGAAACAAATTTAACCAAGGCCAAAGGCATTGAGGTCGCCGTATTTCTCTCCGTAAAATGATAAAAATTTGTGGTGTTTTTAGATACAGAAATCTCTAAAAACAAAACATGTAGAGCAAAAGTAATACCAAAAATAAAATTCTTAATGTTTCGTTTATCCACTTCTACAATTTAAATGCTCTTTAAATAAAATAATAACTTTTAAAAAGCGTTTGTAACACACATTATTTTGCTATTCTGCTCTAATCTCACATTTTAATCATCATTTTCACAGACTTATAAACAAAAGTGAACAATGTTATATGCAGAACTACGTAAGTTTATGTTACAACAATATTTACGTCTACATTTAAATTTTAAAAAATATGTATTTATGAGAAATTTCTGTACCTAAAAATGTGTTGATTTTGTCGTCATATATTCGTTTTACTTCTGTACATTTGAATATTCGCAGGTGGCATCAGATAACATTACTAAGCTGTATATTATTCAGTTATTAAATATCTACAATTGTTTGTATTTGTAGAAAACAGTATTTCAAGAATACGGCGTCTTTAAGACAATTTATTTTGGAGTAGTCATTATAGATAACATTTACCTAACTGTACTATATGACTTGAAGTATCTCAAATTGTTATAGGACAATAGTGAGCGACGTCGTGCTTGGAACCTTTTTTATTTGCGGGAGTTATTCTAGAGAATTTCCAAATGTCAAGAAATGTTTCATGATGTATCCGCTCTTTATCGATCTTTGACATATACATAACAAGTATTTTAATTTATTTTGGACTCCTAACCAATCTTTCTTAATACCAATATTAATTGAACATTTTAATAAACTCATAGTTTTAACACGTGCACCAACTTCTTCTAACTTGTGATGACAAGTTTGTATTTCTGTAAGAACTGATATGTCAATGTGCGATCACTCTGTAGTATTTGCTTGAAGTGATACTCGTGCCGATTCCTGCGATTTTGCCTTGTAACATTCAAACAAAACGTGTGTCTCCTCCACAAACGTATTTATATATAAACTACTCGCTGTTAAACAATGGTTATTGTTTATAGTCTATACTGCCAACTTTTGATATACGACAGCACCACGTCCCGCCAGCAACAAAGTACCTACCATTCAAGTTGCCTTTGGAATTTTTCCAATTAAATCCGATGCCAGTCGGTATCGCCGAGTTCTCAAGTTTTTTTTTATATGCCGTCGATGTCAAGGCGAATAGTTTATAAATTTGTGTATGTTTTGTGGATTATCCACGCAGTTAAATAAACAATGAGCGTGATAAACAGCACGACTTGTTTTTCTGTGTCTGAGACCTACTCCAACGTTAGAGGATAGTTAATTGTAAGAACGAGAAAGGTCATTGCATCTCAATAGAATGATTATCGCTGCGGGACGGCCGAATCAGACGCGCCTTGACTTATATTAAAACTGCAATTCTCATTGAAAGAATTTAATACAAGTTCAAGTCCACTTGGACTTCCGTTTCCTCGAGTCATTGAGGTGCTGCTCTGATGGTCGAATGTCTTGATTGTTGAACATGAAACATGACTGCTGACAAATACCACTTCGTTAATAACAATGAGTGGGTTTATATTTGGGGAGAAGTTTGACGCTCTAGGTTTTCCTCCACTTAACCTTGTGCTGATATTTCGCAGCATTGGCCAATAAACACTAGAATTAATTACAAATTAACATCTGGTATGTTTCGTGTATAATATACAGTTCAATAATTAGAAAAGATAGTATTGAAATTTTTTTAATTGGTAAAATTACTTATAGGGATTGTGCCTATAATTTTTCCAGTCTGTTGATGAGCTGTGATGTAAACTATATATATACTCGTACATATACCGTGTTAACTCGTCGAGCATTAGCTATAGAGCTATGGAGTAACAAGCATCAAGATATTGAATCTTATCTTCATATATCTTGGCGAAATCAGCCTGGAATCAGAATCGACTAATGGTGTAATATGCGTCGCCGCGGCATACTCTTACTTACACTTCCAGTGGTCGACTCTGAAGTTATGAATAATTATTTCTCGAAATTATATTGCCATCTTCATTATGTGAAATTATGTATTGTTACGGATTTCCTACCCAACTTAAAAAAACAATCAGTTAATTATTCACTTATCTTTATTAAACACTCTCTACACTAACTACTTGTTATTTAATTAATCGCTGTCCAAATCGCTCTAACATATCGTGATCAAGTATGCTAAACATTTCAGCAAACAAAGAAAAGTTAAGGAAATAGTGTTACGTGAAAGAGTTTGCGACTAGCGATACTTCGCAGTTCAGATACCAACTGATCTGTAGTCACTGTTCTTCTCACGCTGTTGCCACACTCCGCAATACCGACTTTGTTGAATTTTATTGATTAACGAAAAAATTTTTAGTATTTAAACTAAGGATAAATAAATTGAAAAAAGGGATAAATATTCCATTTTATGGTCATTTAATGCAGAAAATTATGGTGACAACCCTTAATTAATCGAATTTTTAGACGTGAAATTGGAGATTTGTTAATAATTTTTCGGTTTAGCACCCATGTCATATAATGTTTATTTTGTTCATTTTGATGTATACTATCGCCTGTTAAATTTATGACAGTGAAACCTGCAACACCCTGTATAATGAGTGGTACCTGGTGGTTATATTAATAAATAATAAGCTTACACATTAAATCTGCTAATAAGGACGCCGTATTCTAGTGTTTAGTGTAAATAGTGTTTTCTACAAATACAAATAATTTTAAACGTCTGAATAATCTAGGATTTAGCAAAGAAATGCTATCTCATGCCACCTGCGAATGTTCAAAGATACTGGCGTAAATCGAATTGTATTTCTTAACTACTTACATTTTCTTCTTCACTGTCATAACATTTTGTCATATTTCATAGACAAAAAATCACTTTATTAATGAAGAAAACTATTTTGTTTTTCTGAATTTTCAAAACTTACCTACTTAATTTTACGGATTTGAAATGATGAATAATGTGTATTTATTAAATTCCAGCTATAACACATTTCGCTTCACGAACAAGCATAGCTAAATCCCAGGTCTATTTTGACACAAACTTTTTTGTCTCTACAAGAGTCGTTTTAACTATCCTGTATATGCTATGGATCCTACTTATCGAATGTTAGATGTAAAAAATATTCCTAAGATTTAAAGAAACCCTTTTTAAATCCATTGGTGTACGCTGATGGTCCAAACAAATTCACCTGCCGATTTTTTGCTCTAAGTAACTTTGGAATTAGTATACCTACGTGTGAAACATAACTGGTAAGACTGCGATAGGATCGAGATTATTTTTAACACAGCATATGAAATATAGCAGCCAGCAGGTGGGTGTAAAGGCATTACGAGAAAATTGATTTTGCGCGAATAAGATTCACGTAAGGAGATAAAACCAATCTGCGATACGCAGGTGTGTTGATTAAAAATCAGCCGAGTGTGCAAGAACCGAGAAGTATAACTTCCTGCGACCTGTTGCCGCTAAAAGTTGCAAGGCTGTAATTTGATATATATATATAAAAAAAACAAACGTGGTATCGTTTAAAACAGTTGACATTTCCATTTCCTTTAGTTGTGCTCTATATCCTTTCTGTTGACGTTCAGTGGCCAGGCTAAAAGGAGAATGAATGCCCCTCTTAATTAAAAAAAAAAAACAGAATTTGATGTCAGTTTCAGTTAAGTTCCATTTAGTTGCTAAAAATATACAGGGTGGTCCGTTTTTTATGGCTCACCATTGGCATCTCGGAAATCGTAAATATACAGGGTGGATTAAATTAGAAAAAAGTTGCGTTTTTTCATGACAATTAAGATAAACCAAACAAGAAATCTGCTGCCGTTGTAAACAAAGTGAAAATAGCGATTTTAGAAAATGCCGTCTGGTCTCATTATTTCTCAACAGAAAGAGTTGAAATTTGGTACAGAAGTATAAAAATATACGAGAACTCGATTTTGGTGAAGAGAAATTTTTTACGGCTACTAGTTTTGGTTATGCAACATTCTCAGTTGTTTTTTTTTATGGGCGTCATATTGAATCTTGACAATAACAGATGCAGAATAAAATTACGAATTTGGAGAATATCCCGTGAAATTTAAAAAATGCAATAAATTAAATAAAAAATCTAGCTGCTCTTGACGTAAAACAGAAATCAACGTTTTGACAGATTCAACATTTGTCAACATTTCCTCTGGAAGCCTTGCTTCTCAGAAGTAGTGAAATATTTTAAGGATGGAAATGGAGAATGCACTGATAATCTTCCGTGAAATTATACGTATTAGAAATGTTGGTTCAGCAAAATGGTTGGCAGTAATGAGCCTGTTGCTAGGTCTCCACAATATCCATGTCTCAACACGTTTTTTTTTTTCATGTGAAAATATGGAAATGTTTATATATTTTTAGGTATTAATAATATTGTGTGAAACTAACTACTCAGTGGACAAAAGCCCCAACCTGCGTTGAATTACACCCACAATATCTACCCATATATTCCTTATTATTGGTATCAGAGAACATACATATGACTTCATTGATAGGAGTTGTAGGAGATTTGATTTATATTAGCTTAAAATACCTTTCTAAAACAGTAAAAAAATATAGAGACCTACACGACAGATTTTTTGCTGCTTTTAAGTCTATTTCACAAAATATTCGAAACGTTGTGGGCAACTGAGCTTTCTGTGTGCGAAAATGGGCGTCATTTAAAAGTATTTTGTTTGGTTGAGTATTGAATTGTATTTTACGTTACGAACAACTAGATGGTTTATTTACATTGTTGTATTTTTAAAATTGTATGGGTTATTTTCAAATAAAATATCTGCTTTACATATTGACGTTTTCGTAATTTTATTCTACATCTGTTATTGCTAATATATCCAATATGGCGCCAATAAGAAAAAAAACGGAAATAGTCGCCATAAAAATTTTCGATAAAAATCGATGTCTTTTATATTTTTATCTCTGTACCAAATTTCAGCCCTTTTTGTTAGCAAATAATAACGCCAGGTGGGATTTTCTAAAATCTCTATTTACAGTTTTTTTATAATATTTCAGGAACGGCAGCATATATCATGGATCTGTTTGATTTATCTTAATGGTCATCAAAAGATGCAACTTTTTTCTAATTTGATCAAACTCTGTATATTACGATTTCCGAGAAGCCAATGGTAAGCCATGAAAAACGGACCGCCCTGTATAGTACGATAAACAAAATTCGAAAATAAAGAAAACATTTGTTCATATACTTATTTTGAAAAATATTTGTCTTGTGGTATTCGCACCAATTATTGGTCGTTACATTTTCATTATTCCATTTGCGATCTAAAAAAAAAATGTAACGTTACACGTTTTTGCAAAGTAAAGCGATACATTAGAAAAAACAGAAATATAAAAAAGTGTTATAAAAAATCAAAAATTACTTGCTTTCTGTGTGATTTTTTGATATATGTACCATATTAATCATGTTCATTTTCAGTCACATATTAAATTTCATTAAAATCGGTTTAGAGGTTCAAGACATATTTACAAAAAAAAAAAAAATCACAATTTGTGGATCAATTTCTAAATCTTTCTTTATAGCGCAAATCTTTCAAATACCGCTATCTAGCTATTTCGGGGCACAGAAAAAGAGTGAAGCAGTGAATAATGTTCGACAGTCGAAGTTTTGGTGAAGGTGCCGAGAAAATGTACGCCATCACAGTGTCTTTAAGGAAATACTGTTTTTACAAATACAAGTAATTTTAGACATTTAAGAATCGAATAATATAGAATTTAGCAAATAATAGGAATGTTATCTCATGCCACTTGCGAATATTCAAAAGTACCGAAGTGAAACGCAAATAGACACAAAAATGTGTCATACAAATGCATTTTAAAAGTTATTAGATTATTTGAGGAGAATTTAAATAGTAAAAGTGGATTAACAAAACTTCAATAATTTTACTTACTTACTTTTGCTCTACGTGTTTTATTTTTCGAGATTTCTGTACCTAAAAACCACCACAAATTTGATCATTTTACGGCAGTATCAGATGAGAACAAAGCGATCTAGCTTCGCAATATTATTAATCAGAATAGTGTTGCCTATTGTGCTCTATTGCATGAGACTTAAGCCTCATTCACATAAAATTAGTGCGGTTGCATTGGTACTGCCTAGAAGTAAAAAGGACTCCGTATTCTTGAAATAGTGTTTTCTACAAATACAAATAATTTTAGGCATTTAATAACTGAATAATATAGGGTTTAGCAAATAATAGGAATGTTAACTCATCCCACCTGCAAATATTCCATGATACTGAAGTAAAACGGCAAGAAATACGGATGACTTTTGTAACGTTCAGATAAACTTAACAGTTACGCCCTTGTACTGCAGTTGTATGGCAGAAGCTAAAAGCATTTTAGCTTTTACCATTCCTTTTCCAACAATACAAGGACCAATCAGAAAACAGCTTTTTTGGCAGTAAACAGAAGATTCACATTTTTGCAGGTTAAATTTTTAAAATAGATTCTAATTTAGTTATTTAGTTTAGAATTGATTTGTTTTTAAAAAATGGATGAAGAGAACTGTTTGGCTAAGAAACAGTTACTTTTGCTGCTCTTATTCGCAGCGGCGTCAATATGTATAAAAACTATACCATGCAAAAAAAAATGAAAAAAAGAACTCGGAGATGGTGGGTGCGACCTATTAACCGCAGAAAGCACATGCAAGGTGATTTCTATAATTTATATAAAGAAATGAGAATGCCGATAATTGACAGTGGCAATGTTTGATGACTCGCTGAAATTAGTGGGGCCTCATTTAACCAAACATTCAAATAGACCATCTATTCCTGCAGATTGTAGGCTTTTAATTAGTAGTCGGCAAATTATAAAAAACAACAATTTCCGTAGATAGGGACGTAATTGACAAAAACATAAACATAACCTCTTCATCTGAAGGTCAAGAATCTTGAGTTTTTGCATGTCGCCAACTTATAGCGGAAAAATTCCCCAACTTCTTAAGTCTACAGTAATTTTATGTAAACAGAGTAAATAATATTTAACACCATACGATTACAATACAACAGTACAATTGCAGTGCCATTGCACTAACGTTTATATGAACGTTACTAGTTGTTTTTCTAAAACTATTGATAAAATGAATTAATTATTGAATGCAATAGCAGAAGTATGCGCTCACGTTTATTCGTCGGACACCACGGGACCTCCATGCTGGCACGTGCTGCGTCATGATTTCATTTGGCCGTCGCCGTCGCGATAATCCCCCTTGTGCTCCGGACCGGACACTTTCACTGGTGGGGTCCGTGGCTCTCTCGTTACCGCCGTAGCCGTGCTGCTGCTCTCCTCCGTCCTATTCCTCTTGCCGCTGGCCCTGAAAGATTCAGTTTCAGTTGGTGGTTACGCTATTGCGGCGGGTGTTGTCTTTCATTCGACTCCCGTCGAACGTTGTGTTGCGTTCGGCGAGTCCCTTTTTTTGTGTATGCGGTGGAATGGCGATGGGTTTTTGTTTGTTTTTGAATTTCAGTTCCGTTCTGTAGTGAAGCTGTGTTTAGTTTAGTGATCTCTGTTTTGTTTTAATCGGTTTCGTTGGTGCGATTTTATGATGTGAATGCATGTTAGTTTAGGATATCGTTTGGTATGTTTTCATTACCTTTATTAAAAAGAACGTTACTTAAATATTCACTTGCTGCAGTTATTGAAGACATATAAGGGCATATACTCAAAAATATGTGAAAAACACACAGATTCTGTGATGCAGTCAAACTTACCTTAGTCAAAAGTTGATGGTTAAAAAGATACAGGGTGTCACAGTTAAAAAAAATTATTTTCGATATTTGTAAATAGGTTTTAAAAAATATCAAATATTTGCATACGTTTTGGAGATCGTGGGTTTCTGGGGAATTTGAAGTTATTTACAAAAATGTCGAAAATAAAATTTTAACTTTGACACCCATATCTTTTTAACAGTCAACTTTTGACTAAAGTAAGTTTGGATATTTTGTTGTCAGCAATCTACTCTCGCTCTATAGCTATTCCATTCATTTCGAGACACCCTGTATAGAGTGTGGCATAGTGCAATTTTTTATTTTAGAAAATGAGCAAATAGGTTAACAAAATATACATATATACTTTTTTGTTAAATGTAATTGTGTTTTTATTATTTGTATGTTTAAGAGGTAAATGCAAATGGGTGTTACAGATTTGTTTTTTTTTTGACGCGGATATAAAACAATTTCTTTAAGTTGGCATACCACCTGTATAAATTATCTAAGTTAAATGTGCATTTGAAAATTCTAAATTTCATATTGTTTTGCTTGTTCTCTCCCACACAAACTGAAATAAATATTAGATAATTTATATTTTGCAGTCCCACCACATTTATTTTGGTTTTGCATGAAATTTGCATTCTGTTTCTACCTATTAAGCTTCTATCTTAAATGTTTATGCTGTAAAAAAGATGCTACCTAATTTATTTTTTTAAATAAAGAACTTCTTGAGATCATCGAAATTTTCGCTTTAGCGTACAATACAGACATCTGTCTATATTTTATACGATGTGCTGCCTTGGTAAATGTCAGATTATCATTTTAAGGTATAAAAATTAAATTGTTGTCGAGAGTGTAAGCTAATAATAATTGACCAGCTAGTTGACCTTGTCACATTTTCCTCTCTCATGAAATTGCACAACTATTAAAAGCTTGAGGTGGCAAACGCTTTAGGCCCTGAAAACTAAACTGCTTATACGGTTAAGTCCACCTCCAAGGTTTCTCAATTTTGGAAAAATATCATTTGAGGGTGTGCTATAAATAATATACCTGCGATGTTTCATTATGTGACGATTTGTTTAACTTTACCATCACTTTTACATTTTTATCTTTTCCCCAATTATAATAAGAGTAGACGTTGTAGTATGTACCTATTCGTAAAAGGAAAAATACTATTTACATGTTCTACAGTTAGATAGGTATATTTCTAGCTTTGGCGCCTCCGCCAAAACTACGAATATCATGAGATATTTGCATTTCTTCACTATATACAGGGTGAATCTTAAATAAGTACAAATATTTTAACCAGCAGTATAGTTTTGTGTGTAGAACACATAATTAATAGTTTTTTTACAAAAAAATCAGAAATAAAAAAGTGAAATTTTAAATAAATTTCGTAATTTTTCAGTAGAAAACTTGTTGAGGACCGCTGGCCTAGACCGACCCTTCATACTTTTATGAGTCATAGTGCTGCAAACTGAACGTGTGGTTCACAGTGTTGCCAGTATTACACAAATGTCTTTGCTTCAAGGAAGAAAAAATCTCAACTTTTAGCGAATTTTGTCAAGTGTAACATTTTATATTATTTTTTATTATCAAACTGTCATGACAGATTATCGGAAGCCCAAGTCAAACTTGTTAACCCCACATAATGCATGAAAATAGCAATAAAATTTGCTAAAAGTTGACATTTTTTCCATTTTAAATAAAAAACACGTGCATAGTTTTTCGTTATTCTTCATAAAATAACTTAAGGAAATTGTGTTTTGTGTCCCTTTCTAACAGTGTACAATGACATTTAACTTGTGAAATGTGGATTACTGATTAAATAGTTAATTTTTTAACAAACAGGTAAGCTTGTGTGCACGTTTATGTATAATTTTTGAACATTGGACATAGTAATATCACGTAATATCTTCCTAAATATTTTACGGTAGTATTGAACTTGCGGAAATTCATTTTTAATCGTTGAAGTATAGTAAGGTTAGTTCAGATGTTAAAATTTATGTTAATATTGCTGCGTATCATACTACATACCCAATTTTACTGTACTTATGCTTAAAACAAGTATTTTTAAAATAGAACTATTACGTTAAAGGAAACGTAATATTTATATTGGAGGAGATATGGCAACCTCGCAACAAATCATATGTTTCATTACGTTGTTGGATGAAAAATCAGCCAGCGGTTCTCAAAATGTGGGTATTTTTAAAAAAAATTAATATCTCCGTAAATATTAGAAATTTTTAAAAATGGCTTTCACTAGACTGATTTAAATGACGAACTACACCAGCAGTTAAAATATTTGTACTTATTTAAGATTCACCCTGTATATTGTCTTTCGCCCATGTTCCAAAAAAGGATAAATATGAGTTTTCTAATGCAAATGACTTCTTAATTTGTACCGCTATAATGCACAATTCATAATCAGCAGCCTCAGAGCAATGATATAAATAGACAGAACAAATGCCATTTATTGTACACAATTACAGTCAACCAATATCTAATCAAAAATTGTCAAAACAAACAGGTATTTGATAGTTGGCGTCGACTGAAAGCAGATACCAGTGGTATAACAAATTTTGTTGGAAATGTAAAGTAATATTATAATACTAATATTTTATAAAGCTGTGATATAATATTGCGTAAAGATTTTTTGGAATTGTGAAAGAATAAAAAGAAATAATACAATTTAATAAGCAATTTTATGTGCAAACAACAAAAAATAATTATAATGAAATGAATGTAATCCGAAAATAATTATTGACAAAATTTTATTTTAAAATCTTACATTTTAAGAATCGTTATGACATTGATGCCCGTTTGCACCGACATTTTACTAAGAACAACTTAATAAAGTTGTTCTTAAAGTTAAGTTATGCTTATTTTTTTAAAGTATTGTACCGACGTATTATAAACCATACATAGCAAAGTACGTCTTTGTATTGGCAACAACGCACAAATCTAGTAACTTTCGTTACTTTATGTTAGGTATTTTAGTTCTTTCTGTTTTTCTTCAGTTTGTTACATGGAAGTAATGTTAGATTTCGGTGTAATGTCATGTCTGTGGTGTTTGTTTTTGTTGTTGTCATTTGTAATATAGGTATGGTTGTTGTTGATGTTCATCAAGACTAGTTAATATCAGAGACAAACTAATAATAATAATAATTTACTTTATTTTCTCTATGGTTAGTATTAGTGGCTAAATCATTTTCATTCAATTCAATCATTGTATGGAAATGATCAGATCTTGTATAATTTAATTTAAGAAATGCAAAATCTATAATTTCCAAAGTATCCAAATCATCAAATATCATCTTAATATCCATTATAGGTACTTTTTTTACTACTTTAATACTACACTCATTAGAATTGACCACTATATTTGCACTTTCCGCGTTTTTTATATTTTTATGTTTGTTTTTTCCACATTCTAACTCTTTTTGAATTAAAGAATTTCATAAGTCACTGTGAAACAGGGGCTTAAATTTAAATATCTGGTTTCATACTAAAGAAGATCTTAACGTATGGTGCAATAGGAAAAGCATACTTAAGCATGTCTTATTTTTAACTAATGCTTATTAACTTCGGTGCAAACGGGCATGAAAGTTTTAGGAAATTAAATTAGGATCTGATTCCAAAATTTAATGTAATATTAATTTATGTAAATAAATTGTCTTTTATATAGACGAACTTATCTTCCCATCGAACAGATTAATATGTATGCATAGTTGAAATTGCTGCCATGCATAAAGTACAGATTGATCAAGTAGAAGGTAATAAAAGACAATGGGAAACAAATGTTAGTATATTTTTAATGCAAGACATATATGTTATTAGTTACATGTTGGCAAACCTTATTACTAAATAAAGAAATTATTATTATTTAAGCCTTGCAACAAAAAAATCATTGCTATCAAGGAAATACCAGTTTAAACTAAAAAAAATACTAACCAAAAATGAATGTACATCACATTTCAATATCAGAATTATTATTGATATTTAAATAACAGTATTTGAATCAACAATGACCTACTCTTTCTTTAGAAGTAACAATTAAAAATGTATTTGTGACATTTATGCTCGACTCGTTTAATAATTTTTACATTGCGTGATATAAATACATTTTTGCTTTTGTTTCATATTCTAAAGGTATAATAAAGTAGAGAGTAATGTGCTTATATTTGATTACTTATGATCTTAAAAGCACGATTTTTGGTTTGCGAAAGAATCTTAGGTATTTATAATTTGTGATCTTAGATAGATCTACGCCTATGACTGCCAAAACTGACCTATGATAGGTTAGGTTACCACTTTTCTACAAACTACATGTTTTGCGTCTCATAGCGAAGTATAATATGATTAACATTATAAAAAAACTGAAAAATATGACAAATATCAAATTGACTTAAAAAGAAAAAAACATGCTATCAATCATAAACGATATTTTACTTTCTGGAGCTTCAAAACAAATAACGTTTGCAGCGTTGCCGGTGCACGCGATGGTGGATGTAATAATTTATTATTTTATTTCCAAAATTGCTAAGTACAAATTAAGTTTAATTTTTGTATTGTGTTAAATATTTGTGTGTAATGCGTTAAATATGCACTACTTTATTATTAAATGATATTTATTCTTACGGGAGTATCTCTAGATCTTAAATACGAACACATCTGTCAACGTTAAAGGTTTTGTTTATTTTTCTCTATTTTTATTATTGCTAGGGAGCACCAACATCTTACGCTACTGTATGAATTTAATACTTCCGTGACATATAAAATTACTATTTCTTCTATTCATAAGGTTTTGGTTACTTGGCGCTATATTGGAAAGTAGGATTATCATTTTCACAATATATATTTCGTCATAGTTGTTGAGATGTGAAATAACAGTAGTGGTTGTCGAATAGGCGGGGGCGGTTTTATGGTTTCATGCGTTCGTCGGTGAGGCATAAAATTAGAGTGTCATTTCATGCCTATCTCTGTTTGGAACTCTCACTGGCTTGTCTAGTAGTCTAGTTGATACAGCGGCTAGCGTAATTGTACAAATTTATGTTTTCCTACAAATAAAAAAAAATAGAAAAAAGGAATATCCCTACCTCTAATTCTTCCAAGAAAATTGAAGAATATTATTTTGGAAGCTTTTCAAGCATGTTTTTGTAGCATGTTATGCAATGGCAAAAAAGTAAAATATCGCTGAAATTCAGGTATCTGCAGAAGAAGTAAAAATAATGCTATTTTGTTATAACCATGCACATATAAATTTCTTTTCAATTTTCACCGATTTTGAGATACAGGGCGTTAAAATATTAAAAGAAGTCAATGTTATCTAAATACATTTTGAACAATTTCCGTACTGATTTCCATGTCGGTTTTGGTTTTTTGACATTTGTAAAGATATATTGCTTTGACATTTCGACAGATGTATTGCCATCTTCAGAAGTACCTACTTCTGAAGAAGTGAACGATGTCACAAAGAAATCTAAACCGACAACCTGACAACCTGAACGATGATTTTTACTTCCCTATTAATTTTTGCGGTTAAAATTCTGGACATTCTGTAAATTGAGGTATAGAGTTAACTATGACGGTCATATTTTGATAGGGGATAGAGAAAAATCACACACAATCACCCTTGAAAAAAAGTTTACTTATAGAGCGAAAACATTTTTTTTTAATTTTTCACCATGAGCACCTATCCAGCGCGAGGTTATTTATTTTATTTCGGACGTTTGACGTTTAGAGAGCTCAGCAACCAGCAACACTAAACTGTAAAATTCGTTGTCATAATTTAAACTTTGTGTATTTACGTTTTGTGTTTTTCGTTCGGGTTTTACTAACTATATTTCCAATTTTAAACGTTTTCTTGTGATTAAGTAAAGGAATTAGTGTCAGGTACATATATTCTCCTATAATATAGTTTACCAGTTTGTTTTTCTAGATTTTATAATTATAGTTTTCTATTATCTAATAGTATTCCTTCCCATTAATTTTCTTAGAGTAAATGAGCACTTTATTTAGCTGCACGCGAAGTATGTGTTTTGTTGTTTATTAATTTTGACGGACCTTTAATGAGTGAAAATAATATAATTTCCATTGCTTTTTTATATAAGCTGTAAGCCGTTGACTTTATTCGTATCATGTGCATAAAATATGCCCTTGTTTGGAACAAGTTTTGGGTAATTATTTCTTTTGTTGCATTTGCCCTATTAACGAACCCTACTAATTGGAAATGTAATAGGTAAAAAACGGTTACGATAAAATCTACTTTAATCAAAACCAACCTTCGCCAACCATTTTTTTTTTTTCAATTATTCTGATTTGCAATATTGAAAGTATAAATATAGTAAGTAAAATCGAATTTCAATGGTGGATTTTTTTTTACCTAGACTTGGTTCAACAGTTTCAGTGATTTTTTTTAATCGTGATAGCTTTTCGATAACAGCGTCAAGAATGCGAGACCTTGCCTATTTCTTACTTTTTACGGTGAGTGATCAAGTGTATTAGCTATAGTGTCTTAATAAATCATTGTGAGACTTAGTTAATTATTCAAATAAATATATTTATAAATGATCTGTGGGTTGATTCAACTCTTTTCCTGGTTACTTCAAGGCCTTGCCGTTGTAGTTGTGTTTTTCACCTTGGGCTACTCACAACAAAAACACATTTTTGGTACGACGATTTGACAATAATTTAATCTTGAGTGTTATGAAATATTGCTTCATTATTGTTTCAAAATTATTAATATTTTTATTTTTTACGTTCGTTGGGTAATTATCGAATCAACTTTACCGCTAAATTAGTGCAAAAAATCTGGTGGTCTCGAAAAATAAATTTAAATTGTGCCGCTTACTGAAAATGGGAAAACCCATTTTTTTTAATTAATAATAATAGCCGTTTTTATGAAATGCAGAATGTGTTTTTGTGAAAATTTGTAATGGTTAAATTATTAATCTTTTATTACATTATTTCCATGGTAATGTTTCTCATGTTTTTGTTGTCGAAACGTTCTGATTCAGTTGACTACAAAATCTTGTTCACGCGTCATTTTTACATAAAAAAAACTATCCTGCTTGCGCGCAATTTCAAACATGTTATTGAAATTTATTTTCAGAAAATCTTGTTTGTAACACCCCGAACAAAAACCAACATAACATCGTTTGTCACAGATCAAAAGTAATAAGAACAAATACATTTTTGAATATTTATTAGGGGACAACCAACTGCATTTTTCGATGTGAGGAAATATCTTATCAAAAGAATCAGAAAGTGCATAGAAATAAGTAAATTTCAGATTTTTTTTAGTAAGATTCAATGAACCTAAATACTTCTAAAGTTTGTTTAGACAAAAGTAACAGTTTGACTACATCCTGATCATTCAACCAGTTTGCTTATTTAATCATATGATTTAAGTGCACACTTGTCAAAATCAATTGGAAATTATTTTCTTGTTCTTTAAAATTGATATTTCTGTGGGAAAAGTATTATTTTTACCTCTGGTCGGTGCTAAAAATACACAATTCTGTTTTGATATATCCCGTGACGTCTTTATTGATATACGAAAGTATTTTTGCGGTCATTATATTTACCAGCCGAGCAGATATCCTTTGCCAAATGTCTCGGTAATGGGTCACTTCGTTTTTTACGAGGTTTCGAAAATATTCGAAGGTGTACGCATGAAGGTAACTTTATTTTTACGGAAACCTAGTCATTTGCATATTTTTTTATTGGTACTAAAATAACTAAAATCTGTAGCCTAATAGATTTGTCACTATTACAATTCTATTTCATTGTTTATTTTTTAAATCAGAAACTGGTAATTACGATTAACAGTAATTTTTGATTAGGTGAAAGACTGTTCATTGCTATTTTTAGTATACTGCCGAACCTTCAATTTTCATATATTTGACAGTTAGTTCTCAAATGTATCAGCTTTAATTTATATTTCAATAATTGTTTATCTTTAACTTTTCTAATTAGCAATTAATTTTGAGGGGGCAATTAACATACTGAGCAAAAAATTTATTATTATTCCAAGTATTAGTCTTAAGTAGTTTAAATAGTTAATTACTTACTACAAGTTTGTTAATTTTAACACGCATATGGGAAAAATCTGTTGTGGTTATCGACCTGGTTAGTGACCCAGTTGTGGAATATGCTGCATGAATGTTGAAAAGATGTCAGAAATAACTAAAATCATACTTTTGGGAAGAAGTATGGAAAGGGTCACTCTTGGATCATATTTTTTTTTCAAGTTAAAATTATTTCATAGACGTGTGGGTCTTGTTTTCACATTGGGTAATATTATTATTATTCATTTATTTTGTTGTGGACAACATAAGTTGTATAATAATAGTCACATAATACTAAACTTAACCTAAGTTACAATTGGAGAAAAAAATTACGACAAAGAATAAAAATATTTATATATAAATATTTTCAGTTTATGTTTAAACTGAGATATTCTTATCGGATCAGTCTTAAACTCACTTGGTAAGTTGTTGTATATTCTTAATACTTACTAATAAAAATACATCTTTCACGGAACATATTTTGACACCTAAATGGTACAGTAGAACAAGTTGGAAGCATATAGAGAACGACATATGAGACTGATTTTGTTGCTGATCAGACACAGACTCACAAAACAGTCCGCGATGCGTCTAAACCGCGACCTCATAGTGCATTCTCTCCTTAACACTCTCCGTAAATATCATTAAAGTAAAACTGTTAAGGGTGGAGTATTCTTGAAATAGTATTTTCTACAAATACAAATAGTTTTAGACATTTAAGAACTGAATAATATACAGCTTAGTAAATAACATGAATGTTATCTCATGCCATCTGCGAATATTCAAAGGTACCGAAGTAAAACGAATAAATAATAACAGAAACTGATCTAACCAACAAAGTACATCAATCTTTCAAAATATTTCTTTTTTGTTTTTAGATATAGTTATTGTCAGTTTTCAAATTGTCACACTGTATAATATATAAAGTTTGCAAAAAGCTTTGTAATTCTTTTATATTAATATAAATTTTATATTAAAAAAGTAATTTTTGAGCTACTTATTACTTATTTACAAATTTTTGGCCACTTGGTAACTCTTTTAATATTTTGCTGTTTTTTTTTTCTCATAGCTTCAACCATTTTCCCTATGATGCTTTAAATAAGTTGTAACATTCATTGATACTTTCGCTGGTCTACAAACTTGAAAAATAAAATCGAAGACCTAATTTGCTCGCCTTGAATGCACAACTTAATATCAGGCGCTACTAACAATCCAAATTCGGAATATGTATATGTAAAATCGCCGCAAGCTCGACTAACCCTGAGACCAAATTCCCAGCACTTGACATATAAAATCGCAATCGTCTCTGCGTATCGAAGATTGGTCTATTAAACGTGCATGTTGCTTGTCGACATATCCTTAGTTGGTTCCAAATTTGGTCACAGCGACTCAGTCGACCGTCTCGGCATTTCGCGCTTTGGTCGGATTTATAATTAATTGCCGACCACAGTTAAGAAGCCTACATTTTACAACACGAGCTGAAATTCGATTAAAACCATAGAGACATTGTCAAAAATCTTAGAAAAAGTTGTATCTGGACAGGTTAGTAATTATTGTAACAAAACCAATATCCTGCCTGATACTCAATCTGGTTTCTAAACTCAATATAGTACTTGCACTGCTCTGCTAAAAGTCACTGATGATCTAATTAGACATCGAGTTAGACATTGATGTGAATAAATGTGCCTGTCTTATTCTTCTGGATTTTAATAAAGCATTGACACTCTAGCCAGATCATATCACACTTTGTACTAAATTAAAATACTTCGGTTTCAGTAACATTGCTGTCTCATTCTTTAAAAATTATCTATAGGGTAGACGCCGAAGGGTTGCTTTGAACGCTGATATATCTAGATTTAATAATATTTATACTGCTGACTTTTGTCATCAACATTGTAAATCTCATCAGTACGCTGATAATACTCAGATATATTTCTCTTTTAATCTCTCTGACATTTCTTCAGCTGTAGTTCAGATCAGCTCTGACCTTAATTCTATTTCTGAAGTATCTTTGGTTAATATCCTTATTTTAAATGAAACTAAAACTCAATTATTAATTTTTGGGAATAAGAAGAATACCATTATAAATGACCCAGATTGTATCATCCCCTTGTTCCTTCTGATAATTGCAAAAATCTTGGTGTATGGGTAGACAATTCTCTCCGATTTACTAAACATGTCTTAGTCGGAAATTCTTTACACGCATAAAGGTCTTGGTACTGATATTAAATTAAAAATATCTGACTGGTTAACGTTAACATTATCCACATTGACATATTGCATGGTCGTGTACTGGCGTGCATTAAGTGCACAAGGATAAAGAGTGTCTCCAAAAGATTAAAAATGCTTGGTATCAGGTTCAGTTATAGTCTTTCTAAGTTTCATCATATTTCTTCTTATTTTAAAAATTAAATCTTAATACTAGATTTCAGATTCATTTATCTTGCTTGATATTTAACATATTGTTAAATCATAAACCTGAATATCTAAGTTATCAAAGTTTATTACAAATTTTAATGTTCATCAATAGGCATAGAACTGCCCTGTTCCAGCTGTCATTTACTTATAACGCTATAAAAAATATATAATTCCTTGCCTAATGATGTCAGGTCCCTCAAGTCTGTTCACAGTTTTTAAAAAAGTCTTTAAAAAAATGTTCAGTTAAATTATTGTAATTGGTTTGTTGTATGTTATTTCTAATTTTTATCTCTTCAGTAGCGTACGTTCTGTTATGCTTTCTTAATTTTCTGGATGCTTATATGGAAGAGCACCGTATTTTTTGTATTATTTTTTTTAAAGGCATTATTATTATTTACTATTTTCTGACGCCTCTAAAGCCTTTTAAATAATTTTAAAACATGGACTCGCGTAAACCGCTGTATGACGTCACTGCCTCCTATAGCATACCGTTTACTTGCATTTAGAATAGGAAGCGTATGAGGGCCATCTGCGTCGTTTGGATTGCGGTTTTTATTTCGTTATGGAAAATTCAAATATTGAAGGTGTTGTTCGAGACACTAAAACAAAACAATCAAACTTTAGATATTGTATTGTATCGAAATGTTCCAGTACAACGATAAAATGGCCAGATAAATTATTTATTAGTTTATCCTGGATTCCCAATATGTGTTGTGTAAGTTTAATAAGTATTTTTCTTAATTGCTTTAATAAACCACTTTACTTCTTTTAAATAAAAGCAGTGTACAAGTTTACAAATTATAGTATAGCTTATATAACCAATTTAACTTAGTAGATACTAATTGGTAAATAAATGTTGGAATAATAAAGTGCCAAATTAGCTTTATCATTAAAGTTTTTAAATTTAATTCATTATAGTAATGAATAAAAATATAATACGATTATTATTTATAGCAAATGTAGAGAAAATATTATATCAACAGTAAAATTGTAGGAAATTTTCAATAATTTGAGGAGCAATTTCTTAGAATAATTTCTGCGAGAATCATTTTGTCGTTGGAGTTTTATGTTAATTACGCAGAATTAGGGAATGTATGAATTATTAAAAAATTAGACATTTTTCTAAAGACATAGTACATAAAGAAAATTACTACAAAAACACCTGTTTCATATAAATTAATTCATTACCGCAATTCTGTGGATCTGAAAAACACTCGTGAATAATCTACACGGACGCTAATGTACCCAAATGTCAAGCTTATCTGGCTTGAACAACGTGCGATCATTATAGGCTTATATATATATATATATATATATATATATATAATGTATCTTTGAAATTCTGTTTACAATGGCGCCACTATTAAAAATGTCTTAAGTATTTTCTTGTATGTTTCTTGGATAAAATAACAAAACGAAATTTTAAAAAAAACACAAATTAAACGTGTTCAAAGGTCTTTCTGTAACATTTTTTTCACGATATTCCTAACCAGAGAAATCGTCTCTTTTCATCAGTCTGATGTTTATCTCGAATGTAGACCTCTTAAGTCTGGCGTTTTTTTTTATCGAAGCCTTACCTTGTGTAAACGATTAGTCAGTAGGCAATATCATTAACGAGAGAACAGACCCTCTCGTCGCTAGACGACGTTCGCTCTAATAGGCACAAAATCGTGGCGGCCCTTGAACGGGGGCCGTACAAGGCAATAATGACACTCTCGAGGCAAGATTTACTAAACGGCAACCTTTATCTCCCATCCAGGTCAAGGTTCGTTGTGTTTCTGTCATCTTGCACTTATCCTGAAAAAAATATAACTTTGAAAGTCGGTTGGTGTACGAAATGTAACAAAAAATATGATGTAGTGTAACATACCCGGGTTCTTTCAACATTGTTGAAAGAGGAAGTATTTGGCCAATTATCGAAAAGATTTACCTACGTTGTGTTTATTGATATTATTTATTAACTTACCTCGAATGTGCTACATATTTAGGAAATTAGGGAGATTTGAGTAGTTTTAAATAAAACAAAACAAATTAAATACACCTCGTTTTCTATCAATGGTGTAATAGTCTACCTAACCACCTATCAGTGCCGTACTCAGCCTTGAATTCACGGGGGAAAAGAGCACGGCAGAGAAACCCCCGATCACAATTTAAAGAATCTCTGTCGCTATTGCAATAGTAATATTAATGAAAACAATAATAAAAATGTATCTGTACTTCAGTACTTTAATACACGGTAATATAATCATAATTCTACATACCAAACTGAAGAGTGTTTTGGTTAGTTAGCCGACTTGCGTCAGAAGGTACTGAGGTCCCATACGGGAGGCTACCCAGCTAATAGTTGAGGGGTTGAACAAAAATCTCAAATCATATCTCATGCATCATATGTTTTATCGGATGTTTGACCAGTCACGGGAGAAAATATTAATAGAATCACCAAGGCTCTTACAAACATGTGACAAACAAACCGCTAATTCAAGTAATAAAGTAGTAGTCGTAGAAGATTAATAATAACTTACAATACCATTTACAACAGCATAACTTCGACTCAAACTAAAGTTATACATTATAAAGTTATAATTTCAACAATAAATCAACAAGTACTATCATCTCAAAATTATAATAAAATATAATGAAACTGTAATAAAATATTGAACAGACAAGAAAATAATAGAAAGAACACAATGACATTCAATCTTTAAATACAATATACAAAAACAAGTTACTGACCTGTAAAGTTAGATGCACCACTTATCACCACTGTATTCCAGCCAACCTGCCGAAGTCTCCCAACCCAACTAACTACCCGCCGAATCTCGCTCAGCGTTCCCGTGTTTATTATTTCTTCGTCTGCAGTTTCCCCTCTAATTAATGTGTATATAATATTCTATACAGAGTGTTATTTATTCAGCAGTACAGATATAACAAAGTAATATTTAACTAAGTGAATTCCCACAATGAGTTTTCTATTTAGGAAATCGTGTTCACGCAAAATTCGGCCACGGTCTTGACACTTTGCAGATTCTCTATTTTTATTCCACCATCATTCCCCACTTTTTCGCCTAACAAGTTGTCGGTATTCGGCGGGTCATGCACGGTGGCTCGCTCTGCTGCGCTACCAGCTGTGTGACGGTCCATACGCCGGCAGAGAGTAATTCAAGTTATACTCGTATTATCATACAGGGTGTTTCAGGAGGAGATGTACATACTTCAGTATGTTATTCTACTTTCAATTTTAGGCAAAAAATTTGCTATGAACTTAGGTCTGGAAACGCTTCGTTTAGGGTATACAGGATGTCAAATTTAAAAAAATTAATTACATTTTCTTTAATAACTTACGACTAGTGTGAGTTAAATTCATGAAATTTTAAATGCGGAGGTGTCTTGGGACGGGAAATTCAAATTTATAAACGATTGGCTGTATAGTCTGTAGAGGCCTTCGGCTTGCTACAGACTAGAATTCGCAATTCATGATGCGTGATTTGTATAGAATTCGTGCATAGCGTGTGGGGCTTTTATGAATGGATTTTTACCTAACAAGACCCTACACACTTTTCACGATTTTCCAATATTCAAAAATAGTTATTTCCTAAAAATATTTGATCATAAAGAGACCTCCTTTAGTTACCGCAAGTTTAAAAATGTTGCCATATATTTTTTAAAACATTACAGATTCTATTACGTCACGACAATTAATTTCGGCAATGTTACATTCGTTACTTTTAGAAATTTGTTTCAAACTTTTCTGTCATTAAAAATGTCAGTAAAATAAGTGTAAACGTATTAAATATATTACATTTACTCATTTTTTCATTCATTCATTAATTTTTAGTTATTTCATAAAATATTGTACATAAATAAATACAATTAGGCATTTTAGAAAATATTCGCATTGCAGTTGTGCGTTATGTAACAATTTGCATGCAATATTTAAAATCAAAAGCATTAGGTTTTCAATTTATGTGATCTAATTGAAAAAACAATTTCTAACAAAAATGTTAGGGCTAAAAATATTCTAAGCCGGCCTTGTTTATCACACCTCAGAACAAAAGGCTTAAATTTTGTGTAAATTTTCCAATTCAGCATAAAAACCTGATTAAGTGTTCAAAATGTCATTATTTCACCTTGAACCGTTTCGATAATATTGAACAAAAATTATCTTCAGGGCCGATCCTTTTAAAGCTTTCGTAAAGTCCATTTGTCGACCTATGTTTATATTAAGTTTTGCTTATTTTTTGTCTTAGAATCAGCTCTGAAATATTAGCCACAATTTCCAGACATCCTGTGTAAGAATCATTTGTTTTTCAAGTTAGCAATGCCTAAGTTTAACACAATCACAATTGGGCCTATATTTCTTTAGAAAGTCGTTTATAAGAAATGGACAGTTTCAATATGGTTTTACTAGTAATTCCACATATTTCAATAGCTTTGTTATTGTGCGATATTCAGCATTACTATAAGTACATATTAAAATAATGACAGTAATCTTGTCAAGTCTTGTATTGATCTTGGCTTGGCTTGGCGTATGATTATTAACTTTGTTATTAGTAAAAGTAGAGCGATTTAAGTCTTCTGTTGAATAACTAGACTTATTTTAATATGCACTGATTGTCGTTCGGCTTTGTGCCTGTTTCACTTTCATGCAAATTTCCGCGATTTTTTTTATTTCGAAATTGCGACAAAGTTAATGATTAGGCGTTTCTGAGTCGGGGAACGATTAAGTGACTCATGTCCACCGGCAGCCACAGTAACTTAAACTAGTTCGAGGTATTAATGCATTTATAAGACCGTTTTGTGGCAGGTATATTTGCATTTTGAGTACAAAGCGACCTTTTGGATTAACGACATTGCCCGAGAAAGGAAGCGACTGGCAATTTTAACAGAAATACGGCTTACGAGAAATTATGATTTAACGTAAGCCGTGCAATATTTAATGTAGCCGGACTGACAATAAAAAGTAGGCACTTGGTATATGCCTTGGTATTATTTATCGCTGACGGAATAGAAAGGTAGCGAAAAGTAACAATTAATTCTGCTCTGAAGGTAGTGGATAGTATGAATGTTGTATATTTAACTTTTTTACGAAACAATACCCCCTCTGTAATACTACCATGGGCGTAGCCAGGGGAGCAGGAGGGTCCCACGCCCCCCCTATTCTTGCTGCATGTAGCAAAGTTTCAGAAAACCATGATTTCACATACCATACCCTTTGTTCAATAAACTGGCTCTCGCCCCCCCCCCCTAGAAAAATTTGTTGCTACGCTCCTGAATACTGTCAATCGTGTTCATTACAGTATATGACGAATTATAGCATTTACTGGACGTTTAAAAAAAAAGTTGCATTTAAATTTAGTATCTGATAGAACGTTTAGAAATATGACGATTTTCGGAAATTTTATATCTATGTAAATAATTTTGAAAAGCATCCTATTTGCGCTTTTACCATCATTTATTTTTAATTTTATCGTCTAGGTCTAGGTACAAATCTTGGACTACACTCGCCGCAACATTAAAGTTTCCAGTCCGAATCAGCATCATATCATATTTGTTACCACTTGTCCATCAGACAATGGCATGTCTAAAATTATTATTGACACGAACCATTCATTGACGCTTCCTACGTCCACTTGCTCATTCGTTTAAAAGTAGTATGTATGTTAGACTGGAAACTTTTATCTTGCTAATACTTTTTTTTCGACTTCCATATTTAATACTTTGTTTTAATTCTCTAAAAATTTGAAATTTTCCCTATACATAAGTTGTATATATTTTTTTGCAATTATTAAGCCATGCAACAGTCCATATATACAATAAGCTATATTTAGCAGCAGAAATATTAATAGTATTTTTTAAGTAACGTTCTTTTTATTAAATCGAGAAAACTTACCACATAATGTTTTTATCTATTTTATGCTTTGCTCCCAGAGTTCTTCCTATATTGCAAACGAGTGACATGAAACATGATATTATATTTTGTATTATATTTTTGTTTTACGGATCTAATAAGGAAACAATTTCATGTACATAAATGCATACGAGTACAATATTTTATTTGGCAATTAACTTCCATCCAATCTTACGTAATTAAACAGTTGGTGCAATTAATTTAGATTGTTGCAAAATAAGTTTTATTTGAGAAAGTTAAATCTACCGTTTAATATTTTTTATTCCAATTTTTTCCTTATTTGCAATTCAATAGTTTAGCGAAACTATCGCTGCAATTTCATTTCAAATTAGCTGTTCATTATTCGCATTAAACCGAATTGTTTGCCATTCACAATATCCCAAATAAAAATTTATTTTTCGCTCAGCTTTTTGATGCAGTAGTGCATCGGTTTGCCATTACGAAAAATGGTAGCAAGTATCTGATCCTAAACAAAAAACAATAACTGTTATGTGCAATAAAGTGGTGAAAGTGTACCCCAAAGGAGAACCGGTGATCTGTGATACAACACCCTCTTATGATATGCCAATATTGTATGGTGATTACCGCGAAAGTGATATATTAGTGCCGTAAAAAATCCCTTGAAAATGGTGTCGTACGCCGTCCATTACGAGCTCAGCCGCACCCAAGACAGTGTCCTGCAGGATTTCTCCAGGATGAGGATAGAGACGCATAGGGAACAGCCGGTATTGTATGTCGCGATGGCGACTTGGATACCGAAGTGCAACATGTACCATCAGAATAAGTATGTCAAAGACACGCGAATAATCTTATCTTCCAGCAATGACTCGATTTTTTTATCCGACAGTACCGATTGGTTTACTTGTAATTTATCTTGTTTTTATGGAGATTCCATTTAATTGCTGCACAGAATTCGCCGCGACCTATTCTGCCTTGGCGATACAGGATGTTACGAATTTAAAGCGACTTTTTTTCATTATAATTTCACCTTAATTTGCTATACTGGGTGTCATAATATTAATGTGTAATAGAAATTTTATTTAACTTTGACAATTGAGAGGTGTTTCTCATCATTTCGAGTAAAATTGATGTAAATGTAATTATTTACAACAGCGGAATCAATCTTAATTTAAAAATACCTACCCCCCCTATTTTTGATTGTGCTGAACACGAATCTAAAATTATTTTTTTTCGGTCGAGTCTAGTGTTTGCTATTTTATTGATGTGATAAAAGCCTGGCCCCTTACGATTTTTTAAAAGGGTCATTTTCCCAGAAAGTGGTTAGGCATATACCAAATTTGATCGACAAATGTCTATTGAGTGTTTTTTAAGGGGTACCAAACTACGAAAGATCAGTTCTAAAAATTGTAATAAGTAGGTCAAAGATTGCCATAAAAGTGAAAATAAATACTAATCGGACAAACAAAAAACACAAACATTACAAATTTTACATTTTTAATTGCGGCAAAGTCAATAATTAACGTACAAAAAATGAAATAAATTATAAATTTTAGTTTTTTCCAACAAACCTTTCAGTCGAATACATATTTCTAATCGTTTTCTTTACTTTAAATAGCTTACATGGTCATAATTCATTATTTACATTTGTTGTACTTTAATTATTTCTACTGTGGCCGCAATAAAGTGTTAAACTTGTAGTCTCTGCGTTTTTCCTTTGTCCGATTGATATTTGTTTTTACATTCATTGCAATCTTTGATCTGCATATTTCAGGTTTTAGTTTTGATATTTCCAAGTTTGGCACCTTTAAAAAAAAAAATTTAAAAAAGTAACTAGAATAAAATTGAAGAGTATTGTTTAATTTTTCCCCTATAATGTCATTAAGAATTAATTAATTTGAGTAAATATGTTTTCCAGTTTGTCTGCCACTGGCAATTGTAAACAAATTGTAAAATACACAGGCAAAATATTATAGTCTAATAATTTACACAGTAACAGTATAAATTGCGATTCATTTCGGCACCATATTTTTTTAGAACAGCTTTAAAGCTATTTAGAAACATCCTGTATGTACAATTTTCGAATCCAAGTTAAAATGTCGAACTTTGTTCCATATTTAGAAAGTGACGTAAGTCGTACATTACAAAATGTATAACAAAAACTGAATTAGAGAAAGTTAGACAAAGGTTTATCCACCAATAATTTGGTAATTTTTATTACTTCCTAGTTTAGAGCATTTTGCAATTGAACAGATCTGTTTCAGTGGTTGTGCAGTATTATTTTTTTGTATTGTACGGGTGCAAGTAATTAAATGGAATATGCCAAGGCGGTTATGTTTTTGTTTTTGCCACATTTATTAATACAAATGCTTGTGCCTGATTTGGTCACATTTTTCTGTTTTAAAGAGCAAATAAATTTACGCCCGAATCTGACTCTAGACGTTTATTACTTTACGACATTTTTATTTATTCTGTATATGGTTATTATCGAATTTTATGTATGACTTGTAACCTGAGCTATGAATAAAAGTCATATTCAAGCGGTTCATGTAATATTAATAAATTTACTGTTTCTAAATTTTACCAATTGGTAACTGTGAACGTTTTGTTTTAGGCTAAATATATATCCGTTGTAATAATTATGTGTCATAGATTTACGGTCGAACAAATATCGATAATTGTTTATTGTTGCTAAATATGGTATTAAAGCGTAATCATTGTTCGAAACGTGGCGCCCCAGATAGTTTAGTAGTACTTGCAGCTGTGCAAGAATTATTTTGGGACATTTTCTTGTTTTATTTTTAACCTCGATTATATTTTCTGCAACGATAATTCTGAAATGTATACGTACATATTTAAACAAGGCTACCATAAAAATGATTTAACCAATTTGTTGTTTGTTTTGTATGTGTGTTAATTATATTTTTCAGGTCAATTACTGGTAATAGTAATTTTATGTGAGAATTGTGTTCAAGCCAAATCATCCCGATCTGTTGTGAACATAGTGTTACTGTATTACTACTTAAGACATTACCTAATAGTAGCATTAATGCTGAATCTTTTAAATCCAGTAGGTTATCAATTCCGACCTTAGACCGAAATAGACTAAATAATAGGTGTGCAAGGTAGGTAGATATAACGTAGGTTTCGGTGTAAAAAGTTATTAACCACACATTCCTGTTTCTTATACTAAGTGTTTTTAAGGTTATATTTTGGTCTCTGGGTGGAGCTGATGACTTACGGATCTCAAGGTGAAACGCAACTATATCAAAACTATTTTTTCCAGTTCCACCCCTGAACCTCAAGACACAGAAAATTGTATCAACCAATCTATTGAGCAACAAGTAGATTCTCAACATGTAGGATTAGCTGAAATTAATGAAGCCGTAGCAAATGGTAATACAAGCGACAATCAAAATAATTCCTCAACTAAAATTGAAGCAAAAGAATTCTGTAGTGATGATGTAGCTCAAGAAGGCACATCTCAAGCATCTAAATCATTTAAAGAAACTACAGAACTTACAGGCAATGTCGCTACAGAAGTAGAAAAAATGGAAATTTCCGAGATAAATTACGTTAATCAAAGTAAGCAAGAAGACGTCATCACGTCAAATGATTCCGATGATAAATTAGAACAAAGCAAAGAAGAATCCACCACATTTAAGAAAAGCAATCTTGAAATAACTTCCAATAAAGTGTTGTCTCCGAAACAAGTACAGAAAAAACTCGAGTCGGAAAAGAAGCGCCAGCAGAAACAAAAAGAGAAGGACGAAAAAGAGAAGAAGAAACACGAAGAAAAAGAACGCATCAGACAAGAAAAAATTAAAAAGAAGGAAGAAAAGCAGAAGGAACTTGAACAGAAACAAAAAGAAAAAGAATTGAAAGAAGAGCAGAAGAAGAAGGAGAAGGAAGAAAAGGAAGAGCTAAAAAGAAAAGAACGAGAAGAAAAAGAACAAAAGAGGAAAGAAAAAGAAGAGAAAGAAGAACAGAAACGTAAAGAACGCGAGCAAGAAAAGTTGAAAAAGCAACAGGAAATCGAAGAAAAGAACAAAGAGAAACAGAAGGAAGAAGAATTGAAGCAAAAGACAGCAGCTGCCTTTGTGAACTTTTTCGTTGCTAAAAAATCTGATCTGCAAGAAGACAAGAAGCCAAAGGTAACACAATCATTGGCGTTTATGGAATTTGAAGTTAAATCAGACATGAAGCTACCACCTGCTAGGCGAAATCCCTTATCTGAAACTGAAATAGAAATTTTAGACCGATATATCGAAAACCAAAACGGCAAAGTATCGTATATTGAAGATTTAAAGTCTGGGAAGCAAACAGGTAAAAGTCAGAAAACGTGGCCATTTGAAGAATCTTTGGATGATGACGACGTTGCCATTGTTGAAGAAGAAGGAAATTTGGGTGAAACGATTTGTGAGGACAAGTCAAAATTACAGAAATTCAGAGCAAAATTCCTTAAGTTTCATGAGAATCGCCGGCCTGCTTATTTTGGAACTTGGAGAAAGAAAAGCTCACATGTTAAACCCAGGAAGCCATTTGGTACCGATGAAGTCTTTAACTACGAAGAAGATTCAGATGACGACTGGGAAGAAGAGGAACAAGGTGAATCACTGAACGGTTCTGAAGACGAAGCCGACAAAGAAAATGAAGATGAGAAAGACGATTATGAAGTTGACAACGAATTTTTCGTGCCTCATGGACATTTAAGCGACGACGAAATTGATGATGAGGAATCGGCAAGGCTGTCACCTGAATCTTTGAAACAAAAATTAAAATTACTTAAGGATGAGTTCGATCAAGATATGCAATTAAAAACGCACAAGTTGAAGCCGAGATCTATTGGTTGTATTTGGTATAACAGAGACGGAAGTAACGTAGAAGAAGCCATTCAGAGGTACTTGCAACCTTTAGCAATGATTACCAACGGTCAGATTGAAATTAAAAAGAGAAGTGAAATATTTCCTTACAATAGTAGTAAGAAAAATAAACCTTCGAAGGAATTAAATCCAGAACACATTCCACTATTCCTCAAACTAATACATGGAAATTCCAACAAGAAACGCGTCCTTATAGAGCAGTTTATGACGTATATGACCAATAACGGCTTCACAGTTGACATTAATAAAGCCGCATTGTTAAAAAATTTAAAAATACTCGCTACTTGGAGAAAATGTAAGGATAATGGGCCCTTAAAAAATAAGTTCTGTTGGCTCGTTAATGAAGATATTGTTAAGAAATATAATGTTAGTTTAAGTTCTTCAAATAATTCGAAAAGTGATAGTAAAAAATGAGCTTTACCTTAGTTAAGTTTTATAAGTGTAATTGATTATTTTGAATAAACAATTTTTTTATCAACGTTTTTTTTTATTCCCAACTAATTTTACAATAATCTAATAGCCTAGTTCTTCTCTAAAGATTAATCTGCATTATATGTTAATAGTAGATTATATTGTCTACTACACATATCATCTATCACATCTGTTATTTCATTTTGTAAATTAATGTAACGGTTTTGGAGATATGATAAACTTTATTCACTGAGTAATGGAAAAATTTAAGTTTAAAGTTCAAAATTATTGTGTATATCGAAATAACTATGAAATGTTTACAAATGTGGTCGAATCTTTGAAATTACTGAAGCCGAATCCGAATCTTTTGCAAAATCTGCTTAATGAAGATTTATGTACGTAAGTCAGTTCTACGAAGGGAAGCAATTTATTTTATTCGTTTAGTTTCATTTATTTTATACAAAGTGAGTACAGAATTTAGATAATTTGGTTCAAGAAAAGTAGGGTCCTAGCCATCGTTTTCGAGCTACCCATAATTGTCTTCAAATTTAAAAAAAAATACCGATTTTATAATTTTTATAAAACATTTCAAATATTTTTAATAAATATATATATATACTCCCTAGGGTATTATCGCTGTAATCATTTCATGATTGGATGGATGTTGTCACATGATCTAAAGTACATAAATTTGATTACTATGTTTTTATATTATACATCATTATTTTTTCGTAACAAGCGTATTTTTGATATATCATTTGATACAGCATGAAACATAGAAATTAAAACTATTGATTTTTTGCTGATTCTGTAGCTCGAAAGCAACGACTTTTATGTTTGTGTAACGAATTTTTGTTTTTTTTTTTTACCTTACTCATATGCCCTCAGGGACGTCTGCACCCTACAGGTTTCCCACATTTTCCCGGATTTTTACCTTACTTATGTGTCTGCAGAGGCAAGCACACTCTTATTCTTCAGGCAAATAATTTTTGACAAATTTTGTGTATGTTCGACGCATGAACTGTCTATATCCAAATCGTGACGGTGAGGAGTTGATTAATAATAATAATGATTTTATTTGTCAAAAGAAAGTTCTGATTTTCTTTGAAAAAAATAAGCATAATTAACAATAAGTTAAACAAGAAAAATTTACCTGAATATGTCTATGACTTCGGTCAATCAGTCTCCATCTCTTACAGTAAAACACAGATTAACTTTTTTTTTAATATTGTATTTAAACGTAAAGATTATTTGCTCGGATTCAGTAATTCTTATTTGAATATTTAGTGTTTACAAGTGTAGGCTTATAAATTCAATTGAGACCATATCAGGCTGAGTGTGTATAATTAGAAAACGAGACAAATAGAAAAACCGATATCTCTTTACAGTAGTCAGAGGGCTCATAGGTCCCGACAATACGAGCGAGGCTCTAGCGCGGAACGCCGTTACAAGCGCAGCCATCGGAGATCGCCCACCTCCAAGAAGCACCGCCACCGCCACGACCGGACAGACTCCAGGAGGAAGCACAGCCGGAGATCCTATTCCACCGATCAGGTCAGTATCTTATCTTTCCCACATCCTTTCCCAGCCGGGTGGTAAGACTAGGAACGGTAAGAAATTATATTCACATATTATCTTTTTGTCTATATATTGTTCCCATTGTTGGGCCATTGCCAGTTTCGAATATGTATCGAAATTGCTGTTTCTGTGCACTGTAAATCACTTGAATTACCTCCTGTTTTAAACATGTCTTCAATATTGTATAAATTATATACAGGGCCTTACCTAGAGGTCAAAATTCCACAGGTGTATTCTATGACCAAAAATAAGGTTTTTTATATATAAATGCGGGGTCTTAGGTCTGCCAATTGACCAGCTACAGCGTGTCAAAAAGTATTTGTAATTTGTTAACGTAAGTGCTCCTCAGATTCAGTGTGAACCTTGTAAACTAATGCCTTGAGATTTTTCCAAACAAAACTATCATATCGGGTGATCTGGGTGGAAAAAGACTGACTTGATTCTTGAGTGTTCTTTTTGCCTTAGCGCATAGGGAACATCGTCAGGTAGTTCAGGTAAAATATTTTCAAAAAAATGTTTGTATGAGGCACCGGTTAAAGTTTTTGATAAAAAGTAACGCCCAACAAGAACATTTCCAATAATACTCACCCATACATACAGAAAACTGATATTGAAATCCAAATTTCATTATGGCATTAGAGTTTTCAATATACCAAACGCGTTTACTGCGGTAGTTCATTATAGCAATTCTGGGAAATTAGCTTTGTCGGTAAATAATATTCCAGCGGTAAAGTCAACATTTTCAATTTTTTGCAAAATCCAGTGGTAAAATTATAGGCGAGCAGGATAGCCTTGCGATAGTAAAACTTGAATCCATTGTGTGTGATACAGGTATAACTGTTGATGCTTCAGAATGGACCAAACTAATTCATGATTCCGATTAAGATTTGCAGCGATCTTCCTGATACCATTATTTGGGTCTTCTTCAATTTCGTGTAGAATAGCTTCTTCCATCTCGGGCGTTCTAGCAATCAAAGGCCTTTCAGGAATTGGATTTTTCTGAAATGAGCCGGACACCGAAATATTGAAAAACATTTCTGAACAGTCTTGGATTTGAAGTTGGATGATTTGGAAATCTTTCCATATAAATTCGCCTAACCTCAGTACCATTTCCATCTGCAAAGCCGTAAACCATATTGGCCATTTCAGCATTTGAATATGCATAAGCCATTATTGAAACTTAATATTTTAAAAGAATAAGCTTAATTTGACGTTACACAATATTAAATAAGATGACGACTTCTATTAATCCTGTACAATCTAATAATTTATACAGGGTGTTATATTTTTTTAACAAATAATGATTGATGATACCCACACCTCAGGCACTGGTAAGTTTTTAATGCTGGTACTTTTTTACACACCGAATTTGGTTAAATTAGCTTAAACAGCTTTAGAAATTAAAAACTGATTTTTTTTTATAAATTTCAACATGCTGTAGTTGGTCAATGACTGTCCTAAAGACCCCACATTTATATAATAATATAATTATATTTGGCAACAGAATACGCCCTAGGATTTTTAATCTCTACTTAAGCAACGCCCTTTATAAATTGTTAACGTGAAACATTTTCGATGCTCCATAGAAGCTGAATAGTTATTAAACATACCCTAAATGGATTAGTTTTCGAGTAATTTGGATCATATATCTTTGCTTTGTGTAATACCGTATTTTAACACGCTTTCCATAATTCTTTACACAAATATTAATATTAATTTATTTTACAACGCGCTTATTTATTGTAACGCTTCTAATCAAAATTTAAAATTAAACATAGCCGTACTGTTTGCATTACAAACAGTGCCTTGATATATGCGGTTTGTATATAGACACGCACCTAGGATCGTTTATTTTTAATTTCTTTCCGCGTGCCTGATACATTTCGTTTGTTTCGAGCTTTGCCCGTATTTTAATTCGATAATTAAAAATTTACAAAGGATTGATATCTTTATTTATGTTATTTTTTCATGTTTTCTCCACACTACGACCCAGATAAATTAATCATTTAACTTTATTTGTTCAAGGAGATTATGTTGAAGCGTATTTTAAAATATGCTAAATTTAGTTATTCCATATGTTTATTTTGTTTATGTGTTACCTTAATCCTAAACCGAACGGTAGCCTTCATTCTTATTAAGACTAAAAATTGAAACCCCGTGGCTTCTAACAAAGTACTATAATATTTGGGTAGATGTCGCTACAGAAAATACGTGTATAGTAAAACAGTACTATTATTTCATTCATCCAAATTTTAATAGAATTCTAGCAAAAAGAAAGACTGCACGCGAGATGCATGATCTTTCATCTCGCTCGCCGATCGCATTTTTTAAAAGTTATGACCTTCCAATTAGCAACCGTCGCGTCGTGCCGGTTTTTGCTTTGAAAATATTTCTGTCCTGTATTAGGTATTTACACAAAAAGACGGCACGTGGTTAACCATCCTAAAGAGCTTATTATTCTATATTTTTATTTTATTATTTATCCAGATTCAGACTAGAGTAAGTGCGAAACGTGTGGACCTCTAAGTAGGTATTGTTATTGTGTTATTGTTGTGCTGTGAAATATATTATTTGTGGACTTAATATATAAAAATATTCCGCAAGAAAAAAGATGTATAGATCACATTATATAAAAGATGCACAAATTAATAAACAAAAGTAAGGTAATTATTTACAACAGCGTAAAACTCTCCAATCTTAACAACAAAATTCCTACCTCCCTATTTTCGAGGGTGCTGATCACGAATCTGAGGTCAGATTTGGCGCCCGCATGTAGTTTTCGAAAAAAAAAATTAAAATTGTAACCTCTCTGTCTCTAACCTTGCATAACTTTTAAAAATCGATAAAATGGAAGAGGCAAAATATCCTCTTCCCCCCTGTATCTTTATTCTTTAAGCGCCGTTTACAAAAATACTCTTAAGGATTTGGTCAACCACAAAAAATATCTATTAAATTTCAAACTGATACGTCAAAAACTGACGTTATTAACACCCTGTATCTTTTAAAGGAGGCATTCTTGTATAAGTAAAGTTAAATCGTCATATTTTACAGTAAAATATACGCAGTTCATGAGATGGCTGGTACTTAGTTCGTGAAAAATACTGTAGGGCGTTTGTGATTAGTTCATTCAGAAATTAGATTTCACGAGAAGAACATCTATTTCAAACTAAGCCAACTAAGGGTCAAACAAATTGTAAATAATTATGAATGAATATTTTGTGTTAATTTTATTCCAATATAACTTTTTTACTAAGAAGATGCTGGCGAAACTATGAATTAAACTGTGATCAGCTTACTATTTAGAAGACAACGAAGTAAAATATAGCATAATTCCTTAATAATATGAAGAAATAATCGTTTGTTTTTAAAACGCTAAAAAATGTACATGTTTAGAATTTAATATCTCATAAAAGAATTACATATCTCAAATTATTTTTACTTTGTTGTCTTTGCGTATACTTTGTCAAATGGGGTATAAAATTGTATTACTTGTTTCCAGTATTTTAAAAAGATATATTTTGGAATAAAAAGAGGTCTGTTTTTCTATTAGTTTTCTGTATAAACTAGGCAACCAGCAATTATCGATTTGCGTCCTTAAAGGAAATTGTTTATGAAAACTTTAATTGGTTTTGTTTGACTATTTCATGAATAATTGCTGTATATTTAGCGCTGTTGACCTTGACCTAACCGGTCAGTTGTATCAACTTTTAAACTAACCGAATTAGTCTGATAAATGAAGGAGCGAAAAATAAACTGTTATTTTTTTTTTGCTCGTTGATCGATAACCACTGCCAATAAGGTGGGAGAAAGCCATGTCTGGTCGGTATTATCCGTAATTATTAGATGGTGGTTGAATCTTGATCTATTTCCGTCACCGCGATGTCTATTTTCGAATTCAAGTTGCCGATGTGTAAAATCGGCACACAGTTAAACGAGTGCCTCTACAGTGAGAGGAACAGGCCTGCATAATGGCCGGCACCGTGTGCCATGACCAGGGGCCGCCACGTTAATTTTTTCCGAAAAGAAAGGTCGGATCGGAAGAAACGCAATGGCCGATTGGACCATGGCCGAGCGCAAGGCCGCGGCCCGGATTTTTGCTCAAGCCCTGCCGTCGCTGCCGCCTCAAAGGCCGCCGTCGAAACCCATGACTGTGATAAACTCCTCTTGGTGGCCCGTGGTGGATGTGGGACCTCCGAAGGAGACGGGCCGGCCCTACGAAACCGACGACGAATCGTTCGACGATTTTTGTTCACCCACCGACGAGGTTGTTTTATTGCATTGCTGCATTGTGTTTACTAAGAGGTGCATGTTCATTTGATTTTTAACCCCGCTTTGTACGGCTGCCGGCCAGATTCGTACATATCGCGTCTTCTCTACACCACGTGTCGATCGAGTGCCTGCCTATACGGGAAAATATTAGTTAACGAATAAAGATTAATAGACTGCGAGGTGGAACACAGCATATCCTCTGCAGAACGATTGCGTGACATGTCGGGGAGACGTTACATTTGCCGGTATTATTAGAAACACGCGAACGAGGATGCCTTGATTTGTGTCCGCAATCTCCAACATTCGCCGTGCCCCTCCTGCCACAACTCACCACCCGTAAAGAAGAAAAATAATGAAAGTGGAGCAATGTTAGTGCATCCTAGATTAATAAACTTCAAATGTGAGTTTGGTTTGTTGTTATCTTTGAGACGCGGCTCGTTGTGCAATAATCTGCGGGTATTTGTAAACGATACATGTTGTCTCTTATGTGGGAATCATAATGTTTGTGGTCTGTGCGTTAGAACGTTTACACTACAAATGTGCTAAAAGTGTCTTATCGCGACCTCTTATCATAGTTGTTGTTGATATATTCTAAATAAAACTTTACTGCTTCTTATTCCGAAGCAGCAGCAGTTAGAAATGAAAACGAAGCCGCACAATAAGAAAATTCAACGAAAAAGTGGACACTTTCTGAAAGTGGTGAAGAGGCTATTCAGGTTTCTCCTTAGGGTTAGTTCCATGATTCTTTTTAATTAGAAATAAATAGTTTAGACGCCTTAACTTGTAGATTGTGGCTGTAGGAAGACACGCATTTGTTGACGTTAACTTTGTTTTCGGATTCCGTCCAAATGTATCAAAATAACTAACTGCGCGAGTAGTTTCTCACCTCGGTGGAAAGTATAAAATTTATATAACTAAACTTTAGTGCGCGACCGATGGTAAGCGTATAGCGTGCGAGCTTGTTTCGTTAGATATTTTTAGTTTGGCAGTTTTTAGCAGGGCAGGGGCGATCAAGCGACGGCGGTGACTGCGGCGGACGTGTGTGTGTGATCTTCAGTTGTATCCCGGGTAGTCATTGCTGCACGTCAGTACCGTCGCAACTCCTTGTGCAATTTCCGTGGCGATCGGTGGTGAGCGGCGAAAAGGGCATGCCACATACCAATGTACGGTTCTGGATTGTCGTCGTATAGTCGCTACCGACCAGCCTATGACGATACCGATCGCTTCACGATCCGCGGTCCCGGGGATTCGTCGTGGAACCACACGTCGTCTCCCTGGGCTACTCGACCTTCGTCCACCACCACCGGAACGGGAAAAACTCACGTAAATAATAATAGACGACTCGCAAATGACTACTCCATGGCCAACTCGACCCACACGAATACCCCTGCTGGTCGGAGAACGAGGTACTCGCGCTCATCCACCACAAGTGTCGCGCAACTTTTGAGTGACTCGTGTACTAGCCTACTTCAGAAGCTCACTACTAAGGTACGGGGTCCATCGGCCACAGTCGAAAGGCAGTTGGGGTCGAACTCGCTGCAATATTCATCAGGTGTGCGCCATCCAAATCCTCTTACGACCAGTAAAAGTTCCACGGTGGTACCAAACCTTAGTGCTCCGACCAGAACTAAGTTCGAAGACAAGTACTCTTCTGTCTTGGATAGAATTTATAGAAGGAAGGATCCAGAGAGAACCCTAGAACCTTCAGTTGGAAGAACCCTCGCCAAAAGTTCTACAACCGCCAATGTGGTGCTCTCGGAGAAGGCTTACCCGTATGTTAGTAACAATGTCGCGCACAGGGAGAAAACTCCATTTAGAAGTGAAGGGAAGTCGGTGCAAAACAAACGGCAATATCCCGAACCACAGTATACCTACCTGGATAGGGATTCGGCGTATCGCGTTCGACATAGATCAAATCATTCCGAACTCAGGCCACGAAGATCCTCAAAACCGCACAGGACTGGAAAAAGTGAAGTAAGTGATAGAAGAGCCACCACTAACCTGAAATTATGCCCGGTGGAAATAAAGATGCACGACGAGCCTCCTGCTCCAGTGCACGTACCTCCGGTAAAAAAGAAGAGCCCCAGCCCTGTACCCTCTTCCGCCACCGTCGACGAGGAAGTGACTCCGACCCCCTCGGCGCCGGACAGCGTCCTCGAGAGGGAGGCGAAAAGGAAGGAAATCCAAAGTCTGATTATGAAGTACTCGGCGTTAGATGAGGCTTATAACAAAACTAATTCCGAATCGGGTGGTGCGAAAAGCGCGAGTACCGCCGTTACAGCTCCTACCACAAGCGTGGCGGCGGCCATTGCCCAGAAATACTACCCTAATCTGGTCGCGGCTGTAAGTAAAGCAAGCCGTGTTGTGTGACCTTTTACCCCGGTACCGTAACTAACAAAGAGTGACGCTTATAATTCCGGCAATTTTTTAACAAAAGAACGTGTGTCACAACCTTAACATTTGTGTAAGTCTCGATATATCGGTGTTACTTCTTTCATTTTATTTTTGTATATACATATATTTTTTTTCTAAATGTTCCATGCCTGTGCTGTGGATTCCTTAAAATGAGATCAAGCGAAATTGAAAACAAACTTCTGAAGGTCGTAAATTTAGCGACTGATTCTTGGTAAAAATAAACTTGGATGGAACATATATCTGTCGTTTATGCAGGTTACCGCGAAGACAGGACACATACGAATATTTTTAAAAATAATAAAAATCTTTAAATAAAAAATATGTACCTATCCTAAACGGAATGTGTACTGCAAATAATTTACAGAAGTACCAGATTCATGCCTTTGAAGGTTTTAAGCAATATGCTGTTTGTTTTTAAATTATCCAGTTCATTGATTCACAATGTGAACAAACATTACTACATTTAAGCTTGAAAGTGCCGTGAAATACTACTATGTGCCCTGTTTTCAGGAACGTTAGTTTTGAAAAAAAATTCTATTTATAAAAGTGATAAAGTGAATAATTCCGTGTAATGTAACAGCTCATCATTTTAGGGTGTCAACAGAGAAATTTTTCAGAAGGCTATAATAATAACAGCTCTAAACAATTTGGCAACTGCTTTAGAAACGTTGCATCCTTAAAAAATACATAACCACATTCCTAAAGTTGTTGCTTAATAATCGGTGTACTTAATGCAATTTAAGACAGCACAGAAACAGCAGGAAGGTATATTCGGGATCTGGAGGTGGCTTCATGATATTTTTCAATACCTGTTAGCTTTTATACCAATGTCCCCATCCCCCATTATATACCTTCATCTGTTAATATGTTCTGGTGCATATATTTGTATGTACCATTAAAGAGAATGATTGTTGATTTGGCAATCCGTTTGCCCTTTCCTCTGTCTGCTTATTGGGCCACATCTACCCATTGTATTGGCGCCACTGATTGTCTTTGGGGATCCCACGCAATGATGATTCTATGACGGCCTGACGTGACCTGATCCATGCCATCGCTGGGCTGACCTACCACTTGCTCTCTGGCTGCTGTTGTCGGTGCCGTATCCGGATGGTTCGGGTTAGCAGAGCTCACGTGCCCCTTCGGTGGAAGATGATGAAGAGGGACACCTCATATACAGATCGGGGGACATTCTACAAGAACGATGTTCGTGAATACTACACTTTGTTACACTTAGCAATATTTGGATAAGTCTTATTCTCTCAAATATCCCACAAAGTTCCCATTCCAATTTTGTATTTATATAAGTTCATTCATTATGTGACCTTTCTTTTCAGCAGGGGAGGCACTCGTGCTCCCCTCGTTCTCTAAATTATTATTACCGATTCCGCAAATCTACTATTTAAATTATCAGTGACAATCTCCCAATCGATCCACTTTCAGTTTATCAGAGAAAGTAGTAGATTTGTTCGAGTTATCATAAAAATCACTGTACCTGTACTATGAAATTAAGAAAATGCCGAGCATTTCAATTTTTTAGTTCAGTCAACTATACAATATTTTTGCATGCCATTATCATATTTCGTTATTTGTTAATTTCTTCGAGCAGACTGAAGCATAATGAAGGTGTAATTTATTATTTTACAAGTGGCGTTTTCTATCTTCTTAATGAGGTTGAAGATGCAATCAATTTATAAACATAATTGGTCTCTGATATCTCATATATTTGTGTTATAATTAGAACTATTTAATCTACTATCAAATTTATAGTCGATATATTAATACTATGCGTTTTCAAAGTACTAATTATTTTATTCTCGACATAATTGCAACTTGACAAAGAGAATTAGTTGGTTACTGCATTAAAATTGTTGGAACGGACAAAGTAAATAGTAGTTTAGTGGTATAATTTTTAAAAGTAGCACAATGCTTGAATTTGTGCAAAACTTGGCTGACTGTGTTGTTTTATCATAAATGAAAATTGTGTTTTTATATTTTAAAATTTTATGAGTGACCGCGATTTTTACAATGAGATATCCCGGAATAATGTAATGGAAAAACAGTTACAATTCATTATGCAGCAGTCTAATCATTGATAATTACTAATAAATCCTGATGTTGCATTTCAGATAAAATACTTGGCACTCTCGGAGAAGGTACTTTTGGCAAAGTAGTCAAAGTGAAGGATTTAGAGATGTAAGTATAGCAAAGTATAACGTTATTTTTAACTAAAATCAACAATATTTCGCCTACTCGTGCTAAAATATCCGCCAAGATAGTATCCGATAAAAAAAAGGTAAAAAACATATTTTTGGCCGTTGAAAATAGTAGTCTGTCTTATGTGTAAGCAGGTAGTCTTAAATTAACTTAAAAAGAAAATATTGACAGGAATATTAAATCCAACTGCTATGCAGAAAAGAAGTGGTGATGTGAGAGTTAGTAAACTATATAAAAAGCTTATCGATTTTATTTGCCTTGTTTTCTTAGACCTCGTATCCTGTATTTACATGTACTTTAGCGATTTCGGCGTTTTCTAAAAACCTTGTTTAACAAGTTAATTTTTTTCATGTTATTTCATTTTTTCATTCGTTTTAAATTATATAATTGATTTTTTTTGTACACCGAATCGGTAAAATATATTATTATTTTGTAATAAAAACGAGCTCATAATAATTAATTTTTAAACCACTACGGCTTCAGAACCAAAATTTGTATGAGAAAAACTCGATGGTGATGAATTATTTTGTTTTCTGTTTACCACATTTCAAAATACATGTTTTATATAATATTGCACTACTATGTACGAAATTATTTCAGGGATCATTCCATGGCCTTGAAAATTATTAAAAATGTAGAAAAGTACCGAGAGGCTGCTAAATTGGAAATTAACGTACTCGAAAAGTTAGCGGACAAGGATCCTGAGTGTATACAGTAAGTCTAAAAGCTTCGCAGCTTTTAGGAGAGAATTTTTGTGAAGTGCATTGTAAACATATTTTTTTTTAGCCTCTGCGTAAAAATGCTGGATTGGTTTGACTATCATGGGCACATGTGCATTGCCTTTGAGATGTTAGGGCTTAGTGTCTTTGATTTCTTGGTAAGTCACCTCAATTTTGTGTCCAATACATTAGACTTCAATAAATCGCAGATAATCGTGAAATTTGAATCATAACTGTGATTCACCAGTACCAAATACATTAAATTCACGTGATTGGATTATACGCCTGTTGTAATTTACTTGTGCTAAAAATTAACAGCTTCTCACCAATAATTTAATTCAATTCGCTGGATTTAAAAAATCAAATATCAATAAAGTGTTGCTACAATAAAAGTTTATTTATAAGCACCGCAAACTTCTATAAATAGTTTTGTTTACCCTAAAAATAGTAAGCTGTATTTCAGGATCAAAACCGAATCATATTTTGAAAACCAAAATATTGCTTTCATTCATTTTTTTGGAATCACATTTTTATTCAGGATTTTTATGAAATAAGTGTGTGTTTCAGTATACATAATAATTTTAGTGTAAATTTGAAGTCTTTCTTATCCACGACTTTCATATGTTGAGTTTTCTTTGTGGGTGTGACAGTCTTTGAACATTTTACAGTGTTCTGGGATTCATTTGTTTTTAGGGTAACAATTTGCATACAAAAGACATTCCCATACCATATCTGCTAATAAAACTTCATTAAATATTTTTGAGATATCAAGATGCAGCATTGCAACCACAAAAACTGAATTCTGCCTTCCAACTTCTTTTACAGAAAGACAACAACTACCAGCCATACCCATTGGACCAGGTGCGACACATAGGATATCAGCTATGTTACTCCGTCAAATTTTTACACGATAATAAACTAACACACACCGATCTCAAACCAGAAAATATACTGTTTGTCGATTCAGATTACGATTTAGTTTATAATAGTAAAAAGGTAAGTGAAATGTCTGTTTTCGTCGTTTGGGTGCATTTTTGTGTTTTGTTTCAGAGGAGAGATGTAAAAAGAGTGAAAAGAACTGACGTTAGGTTAATTGACTTTGGTAGTGCTACGTTTGATCACGAGCATCATAGTACGATTGTATCCACTCGTCATTATAGAGCTCCGGAAGTTATTTTAGGTGAGTTAACAAATATTTTTCAGGGAAAATAGAACCAGTTGGATATATTTGCTATTTTGATCAAAAAAATCAGGGCAGTTGAATTATTAAGAAGCGGAAAATTTGTCAGATCCGTTTTGCTTTATACGATACTCTTGTTTCCACGATTTCAAAGAAAAACAGTTTATTTTTAAAATTTCATAAATACTCATCAGTAAATCCAAGTTAATTATAGATAATGATTCATTTTGGAATGCCTTATTAATTTTGAGGAAATGGTTTCTCATTGTGATACGGTAACGGTTTCGGGCGCGTCCGTGATTTATATAAGGTCTATGGGTTAATTTTATCTTTATTTTACATTTACCTTTCAAAATAGTAGATAGTGATTCATTTACAGTACTTAGTACGGGAGGTGAGGGATACTGGAAACAAGAATCCATAGGCGTGCCACTTGAGATAGGTTCAAAGAACACAAAATTACCAAAAATAAGTTGCTGAGTGAATCCCTAGCACTTTAATAATTTATTTTTTAAAATTTATACTCATTTGTTGAATGCCATTATTTCAGACGACGATAGTCTACCACCACCCACTTGCTTACACTTACCTGATGCGCATTCCGCAGGTATCACATTTTGAAACATAATACACTGCGTTATTTACATATACACTATATACTATTGGTTAATAGCACTGTCACTATAACAGTAACAAGTTAACACTTATCGTCGGCTATTAGGCCTGTTCATACAACAGTTGGAAACAATTTTCAATCGTCAGACATATGCGCAGTGCTTTTTATAATGCCCATATAAGGTTGAAAATGCTTTGTCTTAGATGCAGTGCACATGCTTTTGGCGGTTGGAAACTGATTCTGGTGTACTACGAACCAAGCTATTTTAAGGTATACAACCAAGTTCCATCTATGGTAAGAGCAGTGCCAGAGTTTTGTCATCATTTATCCATGTTTCATCAGTGTTTATATAATTATATAAAATATAAATTCATTGGATTCAGATTTCGATTTTCTATTATTTGTCTTATAATGTTATTTTCATATCACTTTTCCTATCAGTATATTCTTTCGATTTCATTTTATTAAACGAAAATTTATGTCATGCATAATTCTCAAAAGCACCCTTCTAGATATTCTAGGCATCTAGGCAGTTTCACTCTGAGACAGCAGCCTGATTTTTTTTTTGTCGGTAGCTCATTCTTAAAATACCATCCATAAATTATTTGTGTATTAACCTCTATATTCTTTGCCATTTTTTTTTTGCACAATATACTCTACTCTCAGACATTCTTGTTAATGCTACATATTCTCATATTTTGGTCTCTAGCCGTTATCCCATCGTACAATTTTTTTATCATCTAGTATTCCACTGTCATTGGTTTAGGGCATCTACGATTTTGAGAACATGCTGTAGAGCTTAAATTATCCGTTCTTAAGAACATATACCCAAAATCAGTAATAAATTAATTACAATTAAATTAGCGGAAAGATAGACCCGAAATGTTCTCATACGTACATCCATGGTAGCGCTGTAGATATAACAGCTGAATCTGTCAAGGCATCTATACCAATAGAAACTGAGCATTCTGATGTGGCACATTCATATTTGCTTTTTAACATCAACCACTCTTTATCGTTTTGCGTTTGCTTATTAATTAGTTTGGTTGTTTTGTGGAATAGCATACAATAAAAAATAGAGAAAAGTAATAGCAGAACTTTGATGATGCATTGATTTATTATTTTACCAATGCATATGCTTATCTTGCTTGCATGTTACCCTGTTTGACATTTGACGTTTTACATTTCGGTACACTGGCATCAGTGTAAGTTACTTATATACTTACACTGATGTGACGGTGTTGGTGGTGTATTCAGATGCCCGACCCTATAATTATATAACTTGTTCAGATTAATATGAAAAGTAACTCAATTTTTTAAAGTATTGAATAAATATTTGAAAATTTTTAACAAAAATGTGATATAATCTATATTTATATTTTTAAGGTACCTTTTTGCATAAATTCAATTAACATTCAAGATATTAAGTTCGATTAAGATAACGACAACTTTTAATACTTTCTCCTGAGAAATTGACCTTTTTGAGTTGTAATATATTTAGAGGATAATTTGTAGTTTATACAGAATGTCTGAAAATATGTGTATTTCTGACATGACTTCCTTGGATAAAAATAAATCGATTTATTAAGGTAACTTAGTACAGTTTTACTTCCTTCATAAAAATGTTCTTTCTTTCATTATTTAGAAAAATTGAATCGAGTTTTCCCGGAAACCATGTATTTTAGTGACATACATGAAATATACATTTTTTGAAGTGACTCTAATATCAGGACACCCCGTATTTTTTTAGCTGTTGAAAATTTTAATCTCGTGCTATTAAATTCAACTTAGTCATTTGGTGCAAAAATAATCAGTCTTTATAGGTCATATTTGAGGTAGCGACATAAATACTGCAGAAAAACACTTTTAGTAATTTATTTTTAGAGAATCATTATTAATGCGTGTAACATAAATAACCTATATATGTCATGCTATTAACTAAGATTTATATTTTATAAGAATGGTAGGACGTTTCAAAGTTGGGTTCTCGATCTTTTATGGCAATATAAAAGGTTAAATTTATGGTCTTGGAACCAAAATTTCTATGATGGAGATTATGATGTTATTGACAATTATTTACCAACCCATATGCCTATATGCTTTCATAATCAACATTTTTGTATTTTTATAACTTTTTAGCATAAACCAGATCTTATCACTCATTTTTATTATCAGTAATTCTTAATTTGGTGCCAAGTGAGACAGTGAATTAAATTTTTTATTCTCGTTTGTTTCATCATAACAAGTTATAAAACACCTTATAGAAATATAATCTAGGCACCCGAGGTTCAAAATCATTTGATTCGTCGAATAATTGCTGTTGAATTTTTCTTTGATCGTTTATATCTATGAGGAAAGAAAAATTGAAAATGAGCACCAAATATATTAATTTTTCAAAAAGAAATAGAATTCAACAAAATTTTTAATTAAATTTTGCATGAAAAAGATTAATTCCGACTTCAAACAAATTAAGATTTTTCATCTATATAAATTTTTTCACAATGCCATTGACTGGTAATTGACTGAAACAGTTGACAGTTAAGGACAACTATTCCCGCAATTAAAAAAACTGTACAGACAATTTTTATGCAGAATTTAGTGAGGAATATTTTTATATTCTATATTATTTTTCTTCCTTTTAAGTGGTTTAAACAGTATGTTGCACATCAAATTTTGGTGCCCATATTTAATTTACTTTCAAAAAAACCTTTAATACGTATTTTATGATAAACAGAATCCCTGGCCCCAAGACTATTATTTACAATTAAAAAAAGCAAAAAGTATCACTAGTTTATCTCAAAAACTTGTTTTATTCTAGAGTTAGGGTGGTCACAGCCTTGTGATGTATGGTCGATAGGTTGTATCCTATTTGAATTGTACCTCGGCATAACTCTTTTCCAAACGCACGATAATAGGGAACATCTCGCTATGATGCAACGAATTCTCGGAGAAATTCCTGTCAGGTCTGCAAATACCATTAATTATTTAGAGCATTGGCAATAACCATGCGTATTTTGCAGGATGGCTCGAAAGACGAAAACTAAATATTTCTATAGAGGAAAACTGGAATGGGATGAGAAGAGCTCTGCGGGAAGATACGTCAGAGACAATTGCAAGCCTCTAATGGTACTTTATTTGATAATTTTTTTATGGATTTTCTAATAAACTTGTCAACTTTTCTGTTTCAGAGGTACAAACAGAGCGACGAATCAGACCACAACTGCTTGTTCGATTTAGTCTTCAAAATGTTGGAATACGAGCCTTCAGAGAGAATCACGCTGAAGGAGGCCTTACAGCATCCATTTTTCGAGAAAATCGCGCCACATCAACTGCTCGGAGAGCACGGAGCCGGAGATACGAAAAGAGAAAGAAGTTTGTCCTTGTCCCGATGAGAGCTGGTCCTGTCATTTTTTTCAGATCCCCACTGTATAGAAAGCTATCCTCTTCCTCCCGTTTTTTCATCTTATTTTTTTACAATGTACTGTTTTTTAATAGATGCTGACAATAATATTATTTTATTTATTCTATTCGTTGCTAGCGACGTAAGATGTACAGTTCTGTCTTTTCTTTTAGTCAGTACAGCACAAAGTTGAATTTAGCAGAGGAACCGGGTTGTATCATTTTGATACTATAAATTATATTTCCTTGGAAGGATTAAGGGTCCCCGTGGACTTTGTATGAATATTGTAATATTAATTACTCCTGTAGTTTGCAGTTTTTTATTTATAATGAAGAACAGTCCATACTTAAATAATATAAGGGCAAGTAATGTAATGATTTATTATTGTAAATATTATGGCGTTAATAAACATCTAGTTTTTATAATGTGTTTATATCAAAATTCATTTTTCAGAGATAGACCTCCAGTTATGAGAAAGAGTAAGGTACGTAACTACAGGGTGTGCCTGGAAATAGAATGTCTATTTATTTTAAGAAAATCAAACTGAAGGAATATTAATTAATTGGAAACTTAATTATAACATTTAGAAAAACAAACTCGTGAATTATATTATAGTAAAATATCTGTACCTAACACGAATTCCTTTACTTTACTACTACTAGTGTTGCTGGTTGCAGTACTCTAATAATTGTCAAACGTGTGAAATTACCTCGCGCCAGATAGGTCATCGTAGTTGCCAACAAAATTTTAATGTTTTTTTCGCTTCATAAATTTAGAAATTTTTTGAAGGGTGATTCCATTAATACTAATTTTTCTCTATCTTAAAATATTTCCTTAGTCATAGTTAACCACATACTTTTACTATATACCACTCACTTGTAAATCAGACTGTTTCCAAACGGTGAGATCAATTAAGGGGACCAGGATTTGGTGTACTATGCACATGCGTTGGTTCATAGTGCCAGATTTCAAACTTTAAATAACTAATTAATTACTAAATAAGACTTCATTAGAACTAATTTTTAATGATAATACTGGGTGAACCTTAAATAAGTACAAATATTTTAACTGCTGGTGTAGTTTGTCATATAGATCAGTTTAGTGAAAGCCATTTTTAAAAATTTCTAATATTTACGGAGATATTAATTTTTTTTTAAAATACATTTTGAGGACTGCTGTCATAATGAACAATATGATTTGTTGTGAGGTTGCCATATCTCCTCTAATATAAATATTACGTTTCCTTTAATGTAATAGGGTAATAGTAAAGTAATACGGTTAAATTTCATTTTAAAAATACTTGTTTGAAGCATAAGTACAGTAAAGTTGGGTATGTTGTATGATACGCAGTATTATTAACATAAATTTTAACTGACCTTACTATAAATGATTAAAAATTAATTTCCGCAAGTTAAATACATACTACCATAAAGTATTTAGGAAGATAGTACGTGATATTACTATGTTCAAAAATTATACACAAACGTGCACACAAGCTTACCTGTTTGTTAAAAAATTTACTATTTAATCTGTAATCCACATTTCACAAGTTAAATGTCTTTGTACACTGTTAGAAAGAAACACAAGACACAATTTTCTTAAATTATTTTATGAAGAATAACGAAAAACTATGATTTTCATACAGCATATTAAATTTAATTTTCGCCACATAACCTCAAATGAGTCAGTATTAACCAGAGAAATAGAGGAGAGGGAGAACGCGCTTCGACGAGTGCGCATCCACATTTCACTAGGACGCTACGGGCGCAGCCATTTTGAATTCATGTACGTCACACTTTTAAGACAAAATATTTACAGATAACGGTCGGACGGGAGACTGAACGCTTCGTATTTCGAGCAGAGAAATAGAGGAGGGGAGATATTTATACGAGGGGGATTGATAATGTTATTTTACCAGGTCGTTCAAAAATTTCTATTTAGAAACATATTAAATTTGAAATGAAATATGAACAAATATGTACTTTTGAAATTTTCAGATACATATTAATTTTCATAATGGCGTTATTATGAGTGATTATCGGAGATAAGCAGAGAAATAGAAGAGGGGAGAACGAGCTTCGACGAGTGCCCATCCATATTTTACTAGGACGCTACGGGCGCTGCTATTTTGAAAGCCATGTACGTCACACTTTTACCACAGCTTAAATTACGTCAAGTTCCGGTTCCATGTTGTTGGAGTTGGCGACTAGCGAGTAGTGTGAATTTGTGTTATAATTTTATATTTTGTGGATTTTAGAGCGGCAACAGGTGTTTTTTTATTCAGTTATACTTATATATTTTTAATAATAGTGTTAGTTTAGTTAATTATTAGTTTTTTAATAATAATAGTAGTTAGTGTTAGTATCGTTTTTATTGGACTGTAAATATGTCTTGTGCTGTGAAAGGTTGCACAAATTGCAGAAGGTTTCGAATACCAATCAGTTTTCATGTGTAAGTCCAAAAGATTTTTAAATACTTAAGGTAGCTATGTTACAAAAATAAGGCATTTACAACTTTTAACTTTCTATTCTAAGTTTTTATTGTGAACATAATTTTTTTTTATTTATAGCTTTCCTAGAAACGAAACTTTACAGAAGAAATGGCTGAAGGTTCTTTCTATCGAAAAAGAAAATTGGATATGGTCAAGAAATAAGCTAATCTGCTCTGAACATTTTAAAAATATTATTCGAACTTATGCAAAAATCAGAATATACAACCTGGCAAAGAAATACACTGAAATTATTCAAGGCCCTGCATTAAGACAACAATTAAATAAATTAATTATTTTCAATCATCAGTAAATAAATATCTTAACTCCACGGTGTTTTATTTTAATATACAAAATATTTAAAAACCATCTCAAATGATGTTTTTTTTTCCAATAAATTGAATATCTCCCACAATCTGTTAAAATTTATTATCTCAAGAATATATAGTTGCTCCAAGAATTCAGGCAACTTACGTCATATGAACAAAATAATTCAAAATATTTAAGAAACTACAACAGAACAATAAAACCATATATTAGATTAAATGTTTACACTATATATTACACTAAATTGCAAACAAAATTTAGTTTTTAACGCGACAAACTATTAATTATACAAAAATTATGTTGACAATTAAAGCAATTGGGCAACTTCACCGGTGACGAAAATCGTCTAAATTCTTGGAGCAACTATATTATGATTGGTGTGATTTATATTCACTCTTGAACCCTCTGTGAAACAGCAATACAATAATTCAAAAATCATTCAACTAATTAAATGTAAAAGCTAAGCACGTAATGGCGGAAATATGCAGTAATGATACAACTCTGGTCATTGCTCTTGTGTAATATAACTTTTCATGCATATATATTATAAAAATTAATCTGTAACTGAAAATTTCAAAAGTAGATATTTGTTCATATTTCATTTCAAATTTAACGTGTTTCTAAATAGAAATTTTTGAACAACCTGGTAAAATAACATTATCTATCCCCCTCGTATATATGAATTCAAAATGGCAGCCTCCTGTATTACTAAGTTCGCGCATCTTGACGCTCATTCTCCCCTCCTCTATTTCTCTGGTATTAACAATTGCGAATCCAGAACCATACACACAATATTAAATAATAAAATAGCAGCTTGACGTATGCGTTTAATATCAAGAAAACCAAAGACATTTGTGTAACATTGGCAGCACTGTGAACCACACGTTCAATCTGCAATGCTGACTCATAAATGTATGAAAGTCAGCGGTCCTCAACAAGTTTTCTACAGAAAAATTACAAAATTTATTTAAAATTTCACATTTTTATTTCTGATTTTTTTGTAAAAAAAAACTATTGTGTTCTACACAGTATACAATAATCACCGCCCGTTTTTGCCATTCAAAACAAATAAAAGGGGGAGTGGCTGCTCAGATGTTATTCTAATTTATAAAACGTCTTCCTTTAGCCATCCTTGTCTATCGCACGGATTTCTTACTTTACTTTGTCGCTCTCATGTAACGGCAGATGGACCATCACTGTTTTCCAACAATTACATATTGAAAACAAGAAAGTGTCAAAGTTTACAGTGACTTTACGTTGAGGGTAGCGGATCTATAGTAAACAAGATAAATGATGATATTACCTAATAGTATAAATAAAATTCACGTTCTACATTTCATTAAAATTGATTCCATATTTAGGATGTAACTTTAAAAAACGAAAAATTCCGAAAGGGAGAGTTGTACGAAAAATAATTATAGAGCACTTTAAACCTTTGTTCCAACCAACCATTCTTAAAATATCTCCCAGAACTTCTGGGACAGTATTTATGAAAAATAACATGTCTGAAATCATTGGTCTCTTATTTTAATTTAAAAAAATGAATGAGAGATGAGCCATAGTAATATGCAAGCTCCCAATAAGTTAATAGATAACCCTTTAATGTGTCTAGGATCATGATGAGTCAGTTACTAATTTGAGTTTGAGAGTTGCGCCTTATTATGGAGCCTGCGCAAATGTACCACAGTTTTGGTTAATCTCTTGTATTCCCCTAACTTTCGAGGCCAAGGTCATACATTGAAAAGATTCAACAAAGTGCGCGGTATATAGTAGAAGTATGTGTAGTTAGTTAACCCTGTATATATTTTTTTATGAATCAATGCTTTTCCGTTTTATAACCGATTGATAACTTTTTAAAAACTGGCGCCCCCTAATGATGCATTTTTGCAAATAACTAAATTGACTTTATCAATCTAAAGTGAGTCACTAGTACATGCATTTCAGCATAAATGTATTTACAAATTAATTATTCTTATTATCTTATGACATTTTTCTGTGAAGGATGGAACGAAAACAAACGCACACTGTTAACTTTTATATTTTAATTTAAGTCGAAAGAAATAAAAATATAGAAATTATCAATGATATAAACTATTTACTGTGGTCCTCCATCTCCAGCTGGCATAGACCTAATAATGTCACTATCACCTGGATCTGTGATTGACATAGCGCACACCCTGAAGTATTTACCGCAAGCTGTGCCTAATTCAACATTATTCCCTGTGTAATGGTGAACTCCAGTTTTGGCCAACATAGCATAATACTCAATTTCAGATTTCCTAAGTGGAGGTGTGTTGTTAGAGATGATAATAAGTTTGGCCTTACCTTGTCGGAGAGTCTGCAAAATTTTTTTTTTATTAAAAATGTATGGTGGCATATGAAAAATTAAAAAGATTGATATAAAGATTAGAAAATGAAATTGTGATTTAATTTCAAAGCAACATGTTCTAGAACTTCATCGCTATTTTGAGCAATAAGAACACAACACGGATCACAACAAGGTAATGCTAATTATAGGTTCAAATTCTTTATAGAATCACTAAAATGCACATAAGATTGCAATGTGGTTAAGGTGATTATTTAATTACTGTCTTTTATGATTCAAAAATCTACTTTTTTTTACGAATTTTGAAAATAACATTCAACTACCAAAATTTTAAATTCTTTAAAAGATTAGTTTTAAGCTGAAATATTAATGAAAGAAACAAATTTTTTCCTTAATTTATTAACGATACAACTAGTGTAAATTTTTGGATTATTTTGATATTTGAATAAATAGAGAATAGTAAAATATATTTAAAAACATATTTTCTATTTTAAACCTACACAAAAAATATTTGTTTGGCTGCAATTTTCTTCAATCTTAATTTAAAAAAATAATTTTATGTGCTCCAGTCTAGTTTTTCGAAAAATAAATTTTCGTATACATTACGTTAGGTTGAAGTTGCTATAACGCCATTTTACAATGTCACACTGTTGCCAAAGCAAATAGGCTTTATATTACAACTTCAACCTAATGTAATGTATACAAAGACGTTGCAGCGGTTTATATTCAGCACACAATGTTCAGAAATTTTTAAATTAAGATTGGAGAGTTTTACGATATAGCAAATAGTTACCAAAAATGTAATGGTTTGTGAATTGAGTGTATACCTTTTTTACTACAAGTCACTTTGTATGAAGACACAAATATCTTCAGACTCAGAACAACAAAATGTGTTATATTTCCATATATCAGTAGTTTTATATACAAGGTGTTCCAAAATTAGCCTACCAAAAATTAACTGTGGATTCTATGATCAAAAATAATAAAAAAAAAGTTATATAAAGATAGGTCCGTAAACACCCCCTAACAGAACTATTGCTCTTTAAAGGAGGACCACAAAATTTGCTTTTCTCCAGATATTTTCAAAACGAATCGAGATAAAGTAATCAAATTTAATATTTATAATCGCAATTTGATTGTGAATCTAATATTCTAATAACAGTACCATAATTAGTAATAGGCGTGCCAGACTGGGGAGGGGGTTATTGGATAAATATTTTTCATGCTGTCACAAATCTTTTAAATTAAGATTACTCGAAAACAGAGTAGTTTATCCGTTTGAAATAGGAGTACCTTTTTCATGTAAAATAGACCAAAATTTTTAATATTTTGATCTGACAACGAAAATCTTGAGATACAAGAAAGATAGCAATATTTACCCACTGACCCCCTAGTTTGGCACATCTATGAGGAATTATTTTCAGAACATTAGATTCGCAATCTAATTGTAACACTCAATTTCAAATTGATCCCTTTTGGAAATATTTGGGAAAAATTAAATTTTGAGGTCCCCATTTAAGGGGCTATATCTGTTAGAGGGTGTCTACGGACTTATGCTTATATAAATTTTTTTTCTTATTTTTGATTGTAGAATCCAGTTAATTTTTGGCAGGCTAATTTTGGGACACCCTGTATAGTACAATAACAGCATACCTATCTATAAATATTACTCCTCTGTAAAAAAATATATCAACACTGTTCTGTATTTGTATCTGCGGCTGATATTCAAATATCGAGTCGATACTTTCTGCACATCTCTAGTGTGTATCTTGTGTATATATTTCGAATTATAAGTACAAGTAAATATGTTTGTGCCTATATCCATAATGTAATGTATGAAAGTACGTGCAGTGGCAACAGTCCCTAGTTCTATAATAGAGTTATCTATCTAAATAATTCAAATTTCAATACAACAAATAATTCAGTACGAAGTCTTGCGACACTATTTCAAATTGTGATTGAATTCAATGAACATTTTGCAGCATACAATTTGTACAGAATCGAAATTATGTTCTTCAAAAATACATACTTAAAATATCTACTTACTTTAAGGGTTTGTTTGTATCCTAAGCAATATTTGCCAGATTTCATAACTAAAGCCAAACGGCTGTTAATGCTTTCAATAGCCTTTTTCTGTTTCTTTTGGGCCACCATGTTGCCTATAAATACAAAACAGAATAGGTTAATATAAAAAAAATTAACGATTGCGAACAATTATGTCTTCTAATATGTGGTTTATATTTAACTTGATAAAAGAAGTTGGTAAAATTTGAGGCAGAAAACTTTTTAATAATAAATTTACCTTAAAATTATAATCCACGTGCAACTCAACGCAGACAAACCGAGAAGAAATATTGTTTTTTAATGTTGGCTAACCTTCAGCGAACTGTCAATAATCAATTTTGCCAACTAACTTCCGCTGCGGGAAATTTGAAATTCAACTGGGTTCTCTAGTGGCTCTCTACCAGCTTAGCTGTTTTTTTGTGACGAACCGTTTTCATCGACTGTTTCAAAACGTATTCAATGGTGACGTCACTAATGTATTGCACCGAGAAAATGTATATATAGTTTCAAAACGTAACGTCATCAAATATTTGTTTCTCTTTGATCACTCTCACACTTTTTAATTATTGTTTACACTATTGTCTACACTAGATTTGGATTAAAATAGAACGATTATTAATGGTAGAAATTACTAACATGTTTTTTTACATATATTTTGAAAATGTGTGAAATTTGCAACAAAACTATAGAAATTGATTTTAGTAACTGCAAACCAAAAACAAATATCTAACATGTTTATATGAGTGACAGGTTTATGAAATTTAATAGAAAAGTAATTGGATTATGCTTTTGGATTATGTAATTCAGGATGTCTAAAAATACGTTTAAATTTGCAGAGGTACATACAATAGTCCACAACCAACTCCTTTTTAAATACACAGGAAGGAATAAGAAGCATCAAAATATAACAACTATTTTAAATATTAATCTAAAAATTTAAATCACACCGATTTTCAAATCTCTACTTTTTAGGCAACTGCTGCAAAGACCAATAGCAAAGCATCTAAATAGTTCAAACCGGACTCAATGGACGTTTTAAACACGGTTTAAACAGCGACGTGTGTGACATCACTGTTTCAACGCAAAAACACAGGCAAAAATCATTATATTTTTGCCTGTATTTTTGAACTGGGTTGAACACATTTCGTTGCAAAAAACAGCTCTGATCAAGCCCGCGCTGAAATTCCTTGTCCCTTACGTCTCCACTGGAATGTTCTCCTCGCCATGAGTTTTACTGGTTGTCCGCAACCAAACATACATAATAGCTATTTATATTTTCCTTTCAAATTATTCTATTAATCTATTGAAATACGTATTTTTTTCTAAACTACATGCAGAATGAACTTATTTTTGGCTGTTTTAGAATTAACTACAATGATTAGGCAGTTCTTTACATGTTGCAAAACTAAAAAAAAATTTTCAACAAAATGAGTTTCTCCTTATTATCTTGAATTGTCCTTTTCTTCGAAACAGAAATATGTCAATAAAATATTATGCCATTTATAATATTTTTTTGTTAAAAATTGCTGTCCACCAAAACTCCATTCATAATAAATTATGGTTTTGAAAAACTATAAAGTTATTGTAAATTAATAATGTATAATTTTACTACAAAAAAAAAAAAAAAAAATTAAAACAAAAAGTAGAAATGGCAGAGTATTTTTAATAGAGTATGCAATATACTAGTAATAATGGACGATTATGTAAGTACGAAAACATGAAAAAAATAGCTAGTTCCAAAACGCTCGATTTCTACCAACTTTTTTGCAAGGCATTTGATATGGTTGACCATGACGTGTTAATAAATAAGCTTTGCGCATGTGGAGTTACGGATTCTGTGATCGCGTTGATAATATCATATCTTCATGACCGAAAGTTTATTGTGAAATACTATGGTTTTTTTTCTGATGAGTGTAGAGCTAATTCAGGTGTACCACAAGCGTCTAATTTGGGGCCTTTCCTATTTTTATTTCTTATAAATGACATAACTGACGTATTACAAAATTCGAATTGCTTGATGTTTGCAGACGACCTAAAGTTTTACAAACTTATCGAAAGCCCTAATGATTCTATTTTACTCCAACACGATATTGATGCGGCTTTTAAATGGAGTCATACTAATAAGCAAACAATATCTTATATAAAATGAATAACGTCGAGTTAAGCAAACAAAATTTTGTCAAAGATTTAGGTGTAACTATTGATTCCAAACTATCGTATAAAATGCACATTGAAAATATAACCGCCTCAGCCTATAAAGCCTTAGGCCCAAACTTCAATATGCTTCGCTGTTATGGCATTCACAACCTCGAATATATATAGAGAAGGTAGAAGAAGTTTTTAAGATTCATCTATTTTAAAAAATGTACCAGATCTCCAGATTATAATGTTACTCGGACTGTTCATTTGTGTAAAGAGTTTAAAGTGAATGCATTATATAATCGACGCGTCATTGCAATGCTCTTGTTTGGATACAGAATAATAAACTCTCTTATCAATGACTCACATTTGTTGTCCTTGATTTAATGTGTTAATACGTGTGTTAATTAATATGTTAACGTGTTAATACCCATCTTAGAAATATTAGAATGCATGAACTTCTCTACATCCCCATTCATAAGACAACCCAGTTTGCATCCCTTCTGATACTTTTTCGTCAAATTAATCAGGTTTCCTCTAAGATAGTGTGGATCCCTTTGGATCTTTTGGTGTTTTTTTAAAAACCATTCGATTGATAATCTATAATTACTTCTCTGTTTGTGTTATCTGCTGTATTTATGTTTTTATTCTGCTAGTTTTTAAGTACTTATTTATACCTGTGGAATATACTGTACCCGTGCTATGATATGTTACTATTTGTATTGTATTTTGCTATTACTTACGTACTTTCCATGTAATTAAACGTACATAACAGTTATTTAAAAAATGTTGAATAGGATGTTTTATTTTATATTACCCAAATTTTTTTTTCGCTTACCACTGATGTGTACTATTACTCAGTCGCATATCTACCTGTAGCAGTTAAGGCCACGTGTGGTGGATTTTGAGAAAATTTGTGTTGCTCCTCGAAATTTATAAAAAAAAGGTTAACGGTACATATCAAACAATCAGCAAAATCATATTAACAACTAAAACCCTATTTCATTGTCTTATCGTGTGTCTATGTTGTTGCATTCCCATTCTCCGCGTACCACAGGCACTGCACACCACAGCGTGAGAACCACTAATTTAGTCAAATTATTAACATTAATTAGATGCAGCTGTGTTGCTAGGGCATTAAATAATTTGAACATTTGTTACCACTCCAGATTTGGCATCATAATTTACTGAATAAGAAACCTTTACTCCAACCATTATCGGCAACAACTGTAATAATAAGAGGTATACCATCTTTGTATACTTCAACCAGATGCTTTGCCATATCTGCTTTCTCTTTTCCAGCATCTTCTTTAGTCTTCCAAGCTACAGTATGAAATGCACTGCCAAAATATCCAGAACCAGTGATATCTACATCATTTGTACACACAGGTTGATCGACTTTGTATTACACATTCTGCATTTGAATAATATTGCAGAATTTAGTCCTGTGTATTTTTCCTTGATTTGGTACATGTTTCCAGTTTTTGCCAATTTCTTGAAAAAATTACTTGTCAACTACTCTTTGATCTTCCTTGATAATTCGTCCTGCTGAAGATGTCCGATTTTGAACTGTTGCTTCTACTTGTAATTCTGACACCTATAATAATTAAAAATAAAACTTTGCTTAGTAATATTTTTTAGAAGTACATATTCGTCCACTGCAAAAATTTTCTGTTTCAACAAGGTCATCCTGGTATAAAACTTGTCATCTATCATGTTTTCATTTCCACCATATCTGACCATGTCCAAACTTGATCGTCTTAAATGTATAAATCAGTTGTAGTTTTTGAAATAATTTGTATGCCCCGTGTGGATGGGGAAGGTAATATGATTATAATAAAGATCACAAATATTGATAGTAGGTGCTTTGCTAAAAATAATAATTATTAAAATTAAAAAAATAAAACTTTTTGAGTAAAATATTCAGGATATTCTTGTTTGTATTTCTATACACAATAGTTGATGTTTTATTATTTTAACTTGAATAATAAAATTTATTTTTTTTCTTTATTATTGATTTTTTCTTAAAGTTAGGAACTGTCCACCATTTATTTTTATAATTTCATACAAAAAATGAGCCCATTTCATTGAATATTAAGACCAAAATTCGAAAAATAGAAATTTACAAGATGACGTCCTATGACGAGCATTCTTAATTTCGACTCTCTAAACTTTAATTCGTAAGTGAAGAGAAACATTTTTTTTTATTAATATTTATTTTATAAAAATTAACTATATACATTGAAATAAGAATTTTGCACTAAAACGGTACAGTATAATCTTTGTGATGTCTTGAAGTTTTCTGTTTTTCTTCAACTTGTTTCCTTAGGAATTTTAGTCCAGCTTCTATAGAATTTTGAATATTTATCTCAGGTTTCGCGGATTTAGGTCTCTTACTGTCGCTGGGTCCATAATATTCGTATGTGGGTGGCGGAGCAATTTCTGCTCCCCTTCTTCTACTTGCGTTGCTTGTATCCGCCTCTTCATTAACATCCATCGCTTTGTTATAATCTGCTTGAAGGCGATCATCAAATTCTGAATCTGTATATAAATCTTTGATTAAAGTTGGTTCAACTTCAACACTTTGATGGACATCTTCCTCGATGATGGAAGCGATTTCACTTTCAGTGGATGTACCAGACATACGCTCTTTTCTTTTATTTCTGTTTCTGTTCTTTGATTTCTTGGTTGTAAATTTTAGAGATTTGTCAGTTTCATCGGAATTAGATGCTTTCACGCTGCTTCGAAATTCTCTTTTATTATAGATTTGCGGTGGAGCAAATTCTTCTGGTCTCTCGTCCCTTTTCTTTTCCACCCATTCCTCTTGAGTCATCTCATAATGTTCTTTTACTCCTTCTTTGCCTATGTCCCAAGGTCGAACGTGCTTCTTCCGAGCTTCCTCTAATAATTTCTCTTTCTCTTCTTGTTGTCGCTTTATCTCGTCATTTTTCTTGTTTTCGTCAGGCGCTTCTGGTTGTGGAATATCCACTGCCGAGTCTAAAATATCAAATTTTAATTAATTTCATTTTATTGATATAGCTCAAAACGTGATTTCTATGTCCATTTGTTTTTTTAATTAAAACACAATTTTAATTTGTGTTTATTTCTATAGGAATACATTTCTGTCAGGTTGCCATCAAAATATGGTGCTACAATTTTCAAATATTTTTTTTTTAATAAATTTTTTCATCCACTTGTCTGACAAACGTCAAAATTGTTGAAAAAGGACTTTGTGCTCAGGGAAATTTTTTGGGCATTCACACGACAAAATGTCATTATTTTACCATACACAACCTACGCAGGTCCCTTTACTCCAATATTATCGATCGACGGCATCATCCTTTATCAGTTTGCGGGCGATCGGGGCAAATCTAGTGTGTCGTGAATCCAACATCCACCAAATTTGGTGCGATCAGGGCAAATTCTGTGACAATATTTACCAAATGATTTCAATAACTAAATCACCGTCGGCTAAATTGCAGCAGCCGTGCTTTTTCTAGTCTGTTCCATTGCCCATTTGCAGGGACTCACCGCACGTGGCAGCACACTACTACACAAATGACATAGCCGGACATAGTCAATTGTTTTCATAAAAATTATGACAAATGTCAAATATCTGTTAAAGTATACATTTCTGTTTACGTATCATTTTTAAATTTATAAATTGATACAACATAATATAAAAAGTATTGTGTTTTTATAGTGAAAGTGTAGGAGTAGCAGTCCATTATTAATTACATATGTACCCAGGTTTGTGAAAAATGTAAAATATTTAGATACAAAAGCTTTGTGTGAAGTATTGGAATGGTATCAGTGCTGTATATTTTTATGTTTTAAGATAGTAGATAGAAAATACGTACATTTTTGCAAACCAAATTAAATAAGTAGGTTCTATTAAGAGAATTACAGTCCCAATATCATTAACAGCACATTACAGAATTCTATATTGAAATTCAAGTGATTCGAGACACAAGTATTATAAAGGCGACACAATTTAGCAGACGATGACTCAGCTCCCATCTCAATAACCAGACATGGGACTCAAACCAAATTTTAGGATACATATACTGTGGCTATATAGACAACTTTTGTAAAAGGAGAACTTTTTTGCAGTTTGCAAAAAGAAGTTGAAGAAAATCGCCTCACCTAGGAATTTCCAGATCAGCTTCTTTCATTTTAGTGAAATATTTTTTTCACAAATTAGATGTAATTTTGTCGAGGTATTTCAAATTTTATTAAAAACTAATGACATTTGTAGAATTTATAGCGTTTTGAAATTTATAATCTATTAGAATAGTTTATAAAAAAAAATCAAAACGCTATAAATTCTACAAATATCATTAGTTTTTAATAAAATTTGAAATATTGCGATAAAATTACATCTAATTTACGAAAAAAAAAAAATAGTTTACAAAAATTAAAGAAGACTATCTGGAAATTCCTAGGTGAGGCAGCGATTTTTTTTAACTTTTTTCGCAGTCTGCAAAAAGGCTCCCCTTCTACAAAATTTGTCTATATAGCCACAGTACATATATCCCAAAGTTTCGTTTGGGTCCCATGTCTGGTTATTGAGATATGACATACTTAAAATCTCACCAACCGTTGCTGCGATGATTGAATATCAAAAGGGAAACTTTTAATTCTAGTTATGTTTGATACTTTTAATTATAACCTGTCTGATTCTGCAAAGCACTATGTATATATAATAAGTTTCATAAAGGTATATGTTTGACAAATATAATTTTTAATTAAAAGATTCAACAAATATTAAATAAAGTTGATTCATCCGGAATCGAACTACCAAGCTTGGGTTTACCAAGCCAACATGCTACACACTAAATCACTGAGGTATCGGTCAAAATTGTGCGTATTTGGATATTTCCGTATGCAGTTCTCCAAAAACTTTTAAAATGTTCATAGTAACTTTTAAAGCTATAATTTCGTAGTGAAAAGACCTTCGTAGATCCCTGATGATAAACCCCTAATCATGTGAATGTTTTCCCTCTAATAATAATTATTTATTAAAATTGCATTTTATTAAAAAACGGACGTAGTAATAACGCAGTTCAATAGGTTGAATAAACTATACCTTCTTCAGGAGGCAGCCCTAGTCTAGCTCTCCTTCTATCTTTTGCTGCTTTTATTCTAGCTGCCAGTTGTTTTTCTCGAATAGCTTTCAGTTCCTGAGCCCTTTTTTGCTTCGCTTCTGTCTCGTCTCTCAGTTTCTTTAAGGCTTCCTGCTGCTTTGCTCGCTCCTCTTCATCTTTGGAGAAACTGTAATAACCAACACCATGCGTTCTTGCCTCTAAAAGAATTATTTCATAAATCATCATTAATTTTCCTGAAATATTTAAAATAAAATTATCTTACCTCCAAACAAAATATCCTGGTAATGGATATTTGATTTATTCCGCAATTCATCTTCTTCTTTTTCCCACTGCTGCCTTAACAATTCCCTTCTCATGTCGTTTGACAATAACTCAGATTCTTGTGGTTTACTACTTTCATCTTCGGTTGACTTTTTGTTTATATCCTCATTTTTTGTTGTATCTTCTTCCGATTTTTCTTCAATTGAGGGCTGTTTTTTATTCTTTGCTTCAACAGTTTTTCTTAACTCTTCGTCTTTAGACTTTAAGTATTTTAAATCTTTTTGAAGGCATTTTCTTGTTCTTCCCAAACAATCAGTATAATCCACCCTAATTGTAAAGAATATTTTTGTTAATATATTACTTGAAATTTATGTACATAACGTACCAGTTTTCTCCAGGATCTTTATTAGTTTCATCTTCACCTGAATGGTAACGATCTTCATCGTCGCTTTCTGGATATCGATCAGGCTCAGAATCCTCAAAATCGATGGGTGAAGTATTTTGATTCGCAGATGAATTTTTCTTATCAAATCTAACCAAGAACCGTTTTTTGCGTTCTTTTTCTTCTTCTGTTAATTTTCCCGATGATAATTTGTCATATAGTTTTGATTTGGCTTCTAAAATTGACCTGATAAATATGAAACATTTTTGTAAAACAAAATTTAGTATTTCATCATTTAGTAATTAATTACAAATATATATTATTCCTAAAGAACATACCTTGATTGCTTTAAAAGGTCCTTTTCTTCCTCCGTTATATCATTTCTCTGTCGTGCTTCTATTCCCTTATTTTTAATTTCTAAAGGAGCATTTTTCTTAATAGCTTTAATTTTCACTTCATTTTCAGCCTTTGTTTTGATAAGTTCTTGCTGCTTTCTTAGAATTTCTGCTTTTAAACTCAGTAGCTATTAAATATATATTGTGTAAGTAAAATAATATACTTAAAGAAAAATACATACCGATGATTTGCTGATCTCATAAGTACTCATTTCAATACTTTCTTTAAATAATTATAATCAAAAACCATGGATGTGTTTTACATACGTTATATTTATTTTTGTGACATTTATCATTTATGAAATTGAAACTTAGGTTAGATCTCTAAGGAATGTCTATAACTTCAAATATCAAATGTTACTAAAAATACAAATTTATGCATATCAAGGTCAATAAATGAGGCTGATTCATCATTCATGAATCAATCACTCACTACTTCTTTGTAGTGTTGACTTTGTAAGAGACTACATTGTTGATTTAATAATAAAATTCTAATCTATGTTATATGCGACCCACAACTTATATCTAGATTAAATTAAAAAAATATGTTCAAAAAATAAATCGACTTCACCTAATAGTAGAATACCTTAGGTGATTAAAAAAAAAATAGAATACCTTAATCGTGTTTTGGCGACCTAAACTACATCTAATATAACACGGTTATTTTTTTTATAGCTAATGTTTCCTTGCATTTAGGAGTTCGAGCAGCTATTTTCGACAATTTCGAAAAAACTCTTTTGGTTTGGATATCGTCTGCTAAATCGCAGCGGTCGTGCTTTATCACAGATTACAAAGTTCCCGTAAATAGAAACAAAATATAGCCTTTCTCGAAAGATAGACTGTGTTATACGTCACAAAAGTCTGCAGTTTTCATTGGCTATCTGCTGATGACCACGATCGTGTAATTAATAGACGGTGTACGACTTACAGGGTTTCCACAGTCCACACTCCACAGCCTATGATTTTCACCCTTAGCATGATCATACGTCATATGTCAAACTTCAACTTTTTTTAATTATGTGTTTGTAACATGTTTAACCACACACCAGTTTCAATTTATATTTACTTATTAAATATCCCGGTTTATTTTTCTCATAACATCCAACCTAACTTTTATAAAACTATTAGCTTTATCCAAATCTATTCCACAAGAACGGTTTGCTGGTTTGGTAAACTTTTCTAAACTGGATTAATTAATATTTCGTCATTATGCTAAATCACGGTTATGCGGTTAACTACAGTTAACCGGTTGGTTTTCTTGCTAAAAAACGCTAATTGTTATGTATTCTCCATAAAAAAAAAACAATCTCATACAAAAATTATATATAGAAGCGATTAACATAATCAAAGTTTACAGAATTAGAATGTAATTTTGTAAACTTTGATATAATCATTTTTCTATGGATATTCTGTGGAATATTTCAGAGCAAACATGCAACCAGTAATACACCCAGAAGATGTGATTCTGCAGCACAGTAGGACAGCAGCACAAACCAAAATATGAAGCTAATAAAATAGCATAAATGACTTCGTTTTAGTTTAGAAGAGATGAATGTACCAAGTCATCAAGTAAATATTTATGTTGTCATTGTTGTTTATATTTTATGTAACTGAAATTACTCTACTGTAGTATAAAACGTTTAAAGTAGGTATATCAGTGTTGTACAAAAATGTATGAGAGTAGATTTTCTCATTTCTCCTGATTGCAATAATAAAATAGAATTATTTCTAACCACACCTATATAGTGTATCTGCCTATACATATGTAGGTATATCATACACTGTTTTTTGTTAATAACTGCAATTCAGTACTTAGTTTTTATAGAAAATATAGTTTTTCATCCTAAATCAGAAAATGTTTAATTTCATTTACATTTGTTTCGGCAAGCGCTCTTTATATTTTAATTTGGCGCGTTTTTCAAATAATAATTAGTCTAATTTGCATAGGAATTATCTTTAGTTAAACTTCTTTATACTTTACGTAGCTAAAATACCTTTGCTAATCGTTATAAAATTCATATTAAGAATTATTGCAATAGAAATAAAAGAATGAACTGATTTCAACGTATTGCTTATTAAAATAAAATAATAATGGAAGTTCTGCTTCAGTGGAGCGGCGAACTTTTTTAGAATCGTTAGTAAGTGAGACTGGAATGTTTGGAATTTCAGCAATGTTGCTCATATGCCATCTTGCGGAGAATTCACATTAGAAGATTTTCTCGTTTGCGTACGAGCACACAATCAGTTTTTACATCTTTACATGAAAATGTATTGTGTTTGAAATAAAGTGTTATGTGGTGATTGTTCCAACATTTGTAAGTGTATTTTGCTATTAATAAGGTTATTTAAATATAATTTTGTATCATTTATTAAATATGTGAAAGTTATTTGATAAATTCCAATCTAATTTTCTTCCTTCACTCCAACATCGGTCTCAAATTGTAATAAGATACCTAGTGTTATGATGTTTGCCGTTCAAGATGTAATCTCTTTGTAAATATTATAAATTTTCTAGTCAGAGGTGAGAAACATATCATGTTTGCCTAACCACTTTACTAAAATGCTGTGTGGGTTATTTAATGAGTGCATAAAAATTCCTGAAATAGCTTTTGCATTACAACATCATATAGTATGCAATTATCATTGAAGGCATTAAAAAGTAAACAATTTTTTTAACCTTTCAACTTTATTCCTGAGTTCATTTTATTATAAATAGGTAAATAATAATTAAATATGAAATAGGTACTCTCAATTTTGAAAAACATTTAATTTTCTATTTACATATTGTGCTAAACTTTATGTAGTATATGTACTACCATGGTACTACCTAAGTAGGTGTATTAAATTTTCAAAATGATTAATATTGTATCAAATAATGTAGGTATCAATTTAATAATAATGTAATGTAAACATTGATCAAGGAAATGTAAACAGAGATAGTGGGAATAGGTATACTAATGTAATGGTTTTCTGTTAATTGAATTTGTTTCCAAAATGTATTATCTGGAATTTATTAAGTATGATTCACTTCCTGAGTAGGTACTTAGAACTGAAAATGTGTAGGTGTATGAACAGGAAAAATACCAAATGGGTAGCAATCTAAAGAAACTTATAAGAAAAACAAATATATTTACAATAATACTTGGCTTAAAGTTTCAATTTGATATAACCATTTGAAATTACCTAGATAAATATTAATTTTTATTACCTACAATCAAAATAGATACTACTATTACTAAATTTAATACCTACTTAGGTATTAATACATAATTCATATGTAGGTAATATAAAAATGAATAAATAAGTAATTGAAATTTATTTTATTTATTAGTCTATAATTGTGACCATTTATTGAATATCCACATAAATGTTTTGAATCTTGTGTCTATCATTTTATTCTGTTAAAATTATTGTTGAATGCATATTGTGTCAATTAAAAACCTTTCTCTTTTAGACATCGTGTTTTTGAGAATTTTACGAAGTATGGTAAAAATTTTATCATACTAACACATAAAGATGCAGCAGTCTAATAATAGGTATCGTTCTTTCATGCAAGTAGGCCAAGGTAATTTTGCACGTTTTTTTTTTATTATAAATTCACTTAACTATTGAATTTAGGGAATTTTCCTCAAAGTCTAAGTGGTAGTGAAACAGATGTGTCTACTTCCAATGAGAATCTCTCAAATGAAGAGAAATATGTCATTAGACATACTCCAAGGCAGGAACCTCAGGGTCAAGAAAATCTCAGTGATTCAAAGAGAAGTTCACTTAGGGACAGCTTGCCTTCAAATCGTAGCTCGTTAGATGTGTCTTCCTCGTCATACAATACTCTAATTATCCACAGTGCTGGGGATGAGCCATGGACAGGTAAAAAATATTTCTATGAATCATATTCTGTTAGTATTAGTAAACAAATTATACCATTTAAGGACATTTTTAAATAATATAACTGGAACGTATTTTAAAATTATTTATAGTGTGATAAATTTCATACTAAACCAAATTATCGAGATGAGTGCAACTGTATCAAATTTAGTGTTTTCCGTTGCAATTTTTTTGCATTATCATATCATTGAGATTAATTAAAATAGTAAATTTTTCATGCTGCATTTCTTGCGATATTAAAGTTGTTCAGAATTCTACAACATTGCCGTGCAATATCCAACTAATCTTTATTTATCTTGACAGAACTAAAATATATATTCAAATTATTTACTTCAATTCAATTCAAATTAAATTAAATTATAAATACATATTTAATAAAATATGTACAATCTATTACACCAATAATGGCCACTCTTTAAAACAAATTTAGCGACTTATGATTGTTGACGTATTTGGAGTGAATTTTACTGTCAACTTTTAACATTAACTCTTAGTTGTTTCAGTCAACTGATCTAACGGAATTTTTGCTCAGAACTTCTAGTAGTTCAATGTTTTGAGATAGTGCCATCATTATTGCAATAGATTGTACTTCACCAGTACAGTATATCACCTTATTACATTTTCTTTTTAAAATAATTGAATCATTAAAATTTTCATCTTTTTGAAATATGTATTTATATTTTCAAGAAATCAACTTATTATTACTACATTAAATGGAATAAAAATAAGCATGTGAAAGTACTTTATTATTTCCAGTTCCATGAAATAGGGTAATAATTTTAAACTGATAATTAAAAGAAGCGGTTGGTCATAGTTATCATATTATATAGATAATATTAAATCGCCAATCTGACCCCTGAATAATTGTGACGTTAATTTTAGGAATGTGATGTTTTTAAGTATATTTTTGTTTTTGTTATGATACTCTTAATTTGTTTATTGATAAATGGAAGTTTTAAATTGCCTTGATAATTTATCAAATAATTTAAAAATAATTTGTGTACATCTAACGTCTCAAAAACGTACAGAATGTCTAGTAACGTCATTAGTCGACTTTAAAAATAATGGAAATTTTAAGTCCAATTAATTGATAAATTGTTTTGTTAAAGGTCAGTTGCCAAGACTCGGTAGAGGAAATGCATGTTTACTTAATAAAAATGTTGCAAAATTACTCATTATAAGACGTGCTTCTGCTAATGTTAGAATGTTTATATCGGTAAATTGTGTATCTTAATGATATTAGCATTGAAAAATGATGAATTTATTATTAAATTAAATATTTATATCGAAATATATGTATTTAACTTTAGGTAGGAATTCAGGACCTAGAGAAACCTCAAATATATCCCCCCCGAATTATTTATCTCACCAAACCAACTTATATATTGATTCTAAACTCTCCCCAATGCAGAAGAGAAATTCTTCATCTCCATCCCCATCAATTACAAGCACAGGTAGAATGTGATGCATATTTACTAACTCGGACATAAATATTTTTTTCTTCACACAGGTGTGCAGGAAATCACAGAAATTCCAGACGATTATTTATCTCAGTCTTCTGTATTGAAACACTTAGCCAAAGAGGTTAAAGTCCCCTCTCCCAATGGTACAACAAAAGACGAAAATATCGAGAATCTATTGAACAAATTCGATCCCATTAACTTCGATTTAAATAATTTGCCTCCTCCACCAGAGTATCCCAAATGGTCTGAAAAGTCCCCACTTCAACAGGCCGTTAATAGTAGAAGCAAGATCAACGTGGATAAATTGAATTTATCGAAATCCCAACCGGATCTGTCAACAATGGGGGCGACAAAGTGTGACTTTTCCGGGTTTAGGAGGGGCGTGTCGGCGCCTAGACCCCCTACAAAGGGGAGGGAGGAGAACGAATCTAAAGCAGAAGAAATCTGGCCATCTGCGGAAATGGTAGAAATCCTCATTAAGGAAAATAGTGCCTTGAAACATGAACTGGAGAATTGCTATCAAAGAGTTGAACGAACTCAAAGGGTAAGTCTCTAATCTTTTTCCGGAATTGATACAGAAGACATAATTCTTTTGATGTTTTCAGTTGGAGCAAGAAATTCTGAAAGTTCACAAGGGTCACGAGGAATTGGTACAGTCGTGCGAGAGAAGAGAACGACTAGAACGTGCAGCTAGAGCTAGGCTACAGGCCGACTGCCGTAGATACCAAGAACTGAACAGAGCTCTCCGAGAGCAAGTGGACTTGTTGTCTACGCAGATGCTTTCCAGATCTCCTGTTCCAGATTCCAGTGGTCCTGATAATCTGAAAAGGGAATTGAGCAAAAGAGAAGGACTTATTAAACAACTGATTACACAGAGTAAGTTCAGTATTTCTTTACTTTGCAAATTTATAAATCATTATTGTTACTTTTTACCTTCAACTATTTCTGTTTCTCGCAAGTGCAATGGATTAATTTTTACGGGTTTTATTAATGTCTTTATAACATTTATAAAACTATAGAATTCGTAACAACACTCAGTTAATAAATATTCAAACCACTTCAATACCTCTTGTCCTAATCTCCAATGATGTGTAACTAAACTAATAAATTTGATCACTAATGCTGTTCTCAAATACTCCAAATTGAAACATCTCGAATTTTCTACATAGTTCTAGCGAGGCGATTCAATCTGTAGTTTCATCTTGAAAGCAATCTTCTGACAAATAACAGACATTGCAGTGGGAGTGATTTGGGTAAATTGTGTGAAACAACTGCTCTAGTTTTGTTGTTGATTATTATAAGGATGGTTCAAATTTTATGAGTAAAATTTCAAGAACTAATAGAAAATTTTGAAATAAGTAGACTCTTTGAAATAAACAGATATTCAAAAACATGGATTTTATTGAACAAAGCCTAATAAAATACACAGAAGAAAGTAAGAAATATACTTATTTTTACGTTTTCAATTCCTGAAATTTTACTAATACAATTTTGACCACCCTGTATATTAATTAAGTGCTATATTTTTTTACTGGTTTAGAAAGGTATTTTAAGCTAATATAAATCAAATCTACAATTCCTATCAATGAAGTCATATGTATGTTCTCTGATACCAAACATCTAGGTATGCTAATGAACAATTCCACAGACAAAGCTCTGTGGAATTGTTCATTAGCATACCTAGATGTTTGGTATCAGAGAACATACATATGACTTCATTGATAGGAATTGTAGATTTGATTTATATTAGCTTAAAATACCTTTCTAAACCAGTAAAAAAATGTTACAAAAGCTAATAATAAGGAATATATGGGTAGATATTGTGGGTGTAATTCAACGCAGGTTGGGGCTTTTGTCCACTGAGTAGTTAGTTTCACACAATATTATTAATACCTAAAAATATATAAGTGCTATATTTCCTGAAATTATACTGATAGTGATATTCCACAAGACATGTATTTTTTAAAATTTATTTCCATTCTTATCGCAAGCACTTTAAATAAATATTTATATGTTAACACTTTCGCTTAAAAATTTGTCACCAAAGGTATGATATACAGTGGTTGAACGAGCATAACTATTGGATGTAGTAATAGTTAGTTTTATACAAAAGGAAGTGCAGAATATTAACACTTTTACAATCTCAGATTTTTCAACTACACTATAAAATTAAGGTTTAATGTCATAATGTGGTTTCCTGTTTTTGGTTGGTCTATTCAGATAAGGGATCCATCACCTTCCAGAAAATATTTACAGATGTTTCAAGGTTATAATCACAGTATAGGGAGACCAGTAAAAACACTCGGGCCGAAATAATAAGTAGCGCATAGCAGCTCGCGCATCCATTTCAAGCTGCAGAGACCTCAGTTTACATCCAACTCTGGGAGTGCGAACATCGGTTATACAGAGCCGTATTAAAGCAATATTTTGAATCTGATCGAGGAACGAGTCGCTGCGCAGCAGTTAGATGTTTAAATATATCGTCTATAAATAGTAATTTAAGTTTCTTTAAATTTGCTAGACATAAATAAGTAATAAGTAATCTATAATATACTGTACAAACCATAAATGATATTTTACTGCTATTGCCTTACCTATTAACTTATTTCTTAAGTATAACATTGGAATATAAATACTTCTCATGAAAGTGAAGTTTAAAATATACATATTTATATTATTCACAAATACAAATTTTTATTTTAGAGCAAAGTTCTGTGCAGAGGCTTCTAATAGAGAAGATTCATTAGAAAAGCTGCTCAGGATTAGTAATAGTTCATACAAACTGTGTCAAATACATTTTGAAAATAATATGTTTTCTAACGATTCGCGCAATAGATTACGCAAAGAGGCCATTCCAACGTTTCCTGCACAATAATCTTGTAGTCACTATAATGAGAGTCTCAAAACAAAATAATAAAAAATATTTTTTTTTCCAAATTTACATTTTACTGCACTTTTATCTCCAATTTAACAATTTTCAAAGTTAAGTAAACATAATTTCTCTGTTCTGAAAAATACTTGTCTTCTGGTTTACGTAGATCATTTAAGACGAAAAAAAATCATAATAAATTATTTGTCCACTAAGCTTCAAACGTCAAATTTTAAATTTAAAAAAATCTCTTATTCCGGTCCTGATCACCGATTCTGTCAATTCTATCGGATGTGCTATCGCACTCACATTTCGAGGTCACCGTAGAAACTGAAAGCAGTTCAAAGTGCCGACAATGGAGTGAAACTGCTGGTCTACCTATGCTGTGTTATAACTACCCAGAAAATTATAATAATAGTTACTGGATTAACAATTTTCTAAAATTCCGTGCTATTATGTTTCCACAATTTTTTTTAAAAGATTTTCATCATTTTTTTATTATTCCATAGTTTTATTAAAAGAAAAAGAAGTATAAAACTATCGTATAAAGTAGTTTATGTAAGTTTATGTTACAACATTTTTTTTCTTTCGTTTGTAAAGAAAAAATAATTCCAACCTACAATTCGTGAATAGGGAGATATTTTGTTAGTGTTTCGTTCTGATTAAATCCAATGTTGTGTAGAAATTGATTCAAATAGTTTCTCTTAAGTTTATTTTCGGTTCTTTTGTTTAGTCAGTCAGTGGTTGAGCGGTTTAAGGTGTCAGTATTTGAATCGATGTTCGATTCTGGCCTGGTTTGAATTCTCCGGTCAGAAAACTGTAGATCAGCTATAGTTGTATAAAGGATGACACTTCTCTGTAGTTATGGAAGAGGGATGAGAGAACGTTGGCTTGAGTCAATGTGAAAGATTGATACTGGCATTTGACTGTCCCCCTAATTAATGAGGTTTTCCAGGTTTCCCTCATTCCTGGAATGAATAGTGATTAGGGTCTACCAATATAAATTTTTCTTGGGCGCAAATGTGTCCTACTTAATAATAATAGACCATCTCCTCCCGCACAAGTGTCTGACTTTTGGGCTAATCATCTCAATTAGAATGAGGAGTAGAGATATTATTAAAAAATTTTGGGTTGCAATTTCTTAATTTTTTGTTTTTTTCGTACCATTAGTAGTCTATTATAATTTTCATTGCATTATTTAAACATCGTCTACTAAATCACATCTCCTGCGGAATACTGCCGAATCGGCTGATTTCAATATAAAATTATTGTTGTGGCAAGAATTCAGATGACTTACATCATACGAGCAAATGAATAATTCATTATATTTTCATCAAAATATTTAAGAAACTGCAACTGAGAATAACAAAACTATATATTACACTAAATATTTATGCTCATATTACTAAAGTACGAAAAATGATTGTTTTTAACACAATAAGAACTTGAAAATTATGTTGTTGACTTGATCAATATTTTTGTGGGATCGCCAAGACTACTTCAAAGTAAAAATTTCAGAATGACAATGAAATAAAAAGTGAGGTTAGAATAGATTATCTCTTTGAGAGTTCGAACATTTGAATGGTCTCAAATCCTTATTTTCTTGTGTTGTAAAAATTAGTCAGTTTCGACAAAATGTTCTGAAATATTCTAGAAAACATTTATCTATATACTTTGTAAAACAAATAAGTTTCTGTTAAAAGTGTTTGAATATTTTAGATGAAGATAATTTACGACTTGTGATCAATTGAAATGCAATGCAACATAGAAATATGCACTCTGCCATTAGGTTAAAGTTGCAATATCACGCCGATTTATTTTGACAACAGTGTGACGTCATCAAATAACGATGGCAGAGGCGTTATATTGCAACTTCAACCTATTGTAGTGCATGCTTAGAGGTTACAATTTTGAAAAAAAAAAATAGTTTTTTTCAAAAACTAGACCGGAAAAAACTAATTTTAGATTTAATATCAGTGTAATTAAGAAGAAATTTTATGATATTGACTAATTTTCAGAACTGTATATTTATAGTTTATTTTTTTGTTTATTATGCTGTTATAGTAATTTCTCACCCTGTAAATGGGATTTCCTGTTTGGGTGATGCATAAAATAAAATTAAATTAAAATTTAAAAAAAAAAATACTGGTTATTAGATAGTCAAAAAAGACAGTGAAAATATGAATTTTTATACTGAAAAATAGGGAAGTTAGAGAATTTGAAAAAAAAAATTCCTGCAACAACCCTGCACTTTAATATTATCAGTTCTTGATTTATCCCATATACCTATAATTAAATTTATAGATAAAGAATTAGCTGCAGCAAAGGAAAGACAGGAAATAGAGCTTGCTGCTCAAAGAGCTACCTTACAGGAACAAAGGACACACATCGATATATTAGACACGGCTCTTACAAACGCCCAGGGCAATGTTGTCCGCTTAGAAGAAGAAGTAAGTATGAATAATATCGACGATATCTATCATTTTAGCTATGAGTATCAAGTGTTACCAATAGACGCCTAAGCATGTATGAAGCAAAATTTGACTCGTTTTTTACCACAGTGTCGCAAGAAACAAGTGTACGTGGAGCGTGTGGCGCAGCTACAGAGAGCCTTGTCTTCCCTCCAAATGGCCAGCGACCGTCGAGAGCAGACAGAGCGCAAATTACGGCTACAGTTGGAGCGGGAACTTCAGCGAACGAAGGCAGCTCAAGGGGAAATGAGGGGAACCGGGTGGGACTCGCCCAGTGGATCTGAAAACGAATCTGCTTCGGAACTGAAGCGCAGGTTGCGAGAGAAGGACGAGAAAATTATGACTTTGGAAGGAGAGTACTCCAAATGGGAGCAGAGGTTCTTGGAGGAAAGCACACTCAGGCAGGCAGCTATTGATGCCGCTAGCATACCAAAGTGAGTACCTGTAATATATTTTTTTACTTTAATCGTTTAGCGGAAAATTTTTTTACTTTAATCATTTTACGGAAAATTTAAAAATAGATTCAAGATTTTTATAAAAAACAATACTGAAATAAAAAAGTATTTGCACACACTTACAATTTTGTAGCCGTTTTTTTTTCTATTTTTTTTTATTTGAATTAGGTCAGGAAAGGAACACTATTAGAATTTACGGACATTTTATCATTTTTATTACATCTTCAAAACTTTATACCTTTGACTTATAAAATCCAACAGATATAATCCTGAAGATGTACCTAATAAACATGACGAAACGTCTATTAAATATGGTAGTGATGTAGAAAACTGTAAACTGAGAATTATCAGATAACTTTCTAATGGCCAGGCTTTACTATGAACAACCTTTCCATATAATTTAAAATTTACTGTCATACCGATCGATATGTTTCTTTTTAGCAAGGTAGGAGGAGAAATTGACATGCAGAACGTGTTTAGCCACACTTAAAGGTGTATTTTCTAAATACGCATTTGTTATTGCGCAATCCCTCATGCCGTTGTCTGATAAATTGTTACATTTTGCTCTGTAAGCAACCTGCATAGTTACTCACTTCAATTCACTGATACGTAATAAGTACACATGATACCAGCTTGAAATTCTGAAAAGTGAAAATTCTTATTGATACGAGTGTTTAAAATCATGTGTATTTTCAGTATTTAAAATCTACGACTTATGAATGTTAGTGACGCTACAATAGGTACAAGCATCGTCTGCTAAATCGCGTCGTCTTGTAATACTTGTCTTTCGAATCACTTGAATTTCCATATAGAATTCTACAATGTGCTGTAGTGTGGCGACACTTATTTTAATATTTGGAAACATACACATCAGGCCATAAATGTTAAAATTTGACATTTAATATTGAGACTGATAACTTGTCTTTAGAACCTACTTATTTAATTTGGTTTGCAAAAATATACGTATATTTTATTTGCTATTTTTAAAACATTAAAATACGCGGCACTGATACCATTCCAATATTTCACACAACGTTTTTATATCTACAATCTACATATTTTACATTTTTTGTAATAAAAACACAATACTTATTATTTTAAGTTGTACCAATTTATAAATTTAAAAATGATACGTAAACAGAAACATACACCTTAACAGATATTTGACATTTGTCATAATTTCTGTGAAACAATTGACGACTACATCATTTGTGCTGTAGAGTGTAAAATAAATGGTAAAATGAACTTTTAGGAGAGTACAGCATAATAATATGACATGATGGGCAACATTTTCTTGGTTGCAGTTGAGTTCTCGCAGTAGGATTTTCTTCTATGGTGTGCATATTTTCTTCGGACTTTATATTTTTGTGGTGTCTTGGCCTCTTTAAAGTTGAAACCTGATAGTAAACCACTGTGCATACATAATATGAGCTGCTAAGGCCGAATTTGACAGGCTTCTTCATAAATTACAAGTATTAGCATATTTACGTACTCCAGATTAATAACACTATAACTCACATAGAACTCACAAATCATGAAATATTAAAATTGAAACTAATGTATTGTCATATATCACAAAGTTAGGTTATGTAATCTGCTGATGGTTCTGCATTTTTGTACATTTGAACATAAAAAAATAATAATGGGTTTTCCATAAGGAGATTACTATACTGGGTGACATCGGAAAGTGGGAACATGCTGTAACTTTTTTATGACTGCTGATAAAAATTTGAAATTGGGTGGGTTTGCCATGAACTTTTTGAGGTCATTTCGGATTTGATGACATTTCCGGTTTGACCGGAAATGACCGTAAATTTATATTTTTTGACGGATTTTAAAAATTGTTATACCACAAAATTCAGAAAAAAATCCCTTAATAAAAAATCAATAGGGCCCACCCTCTTTACATTTGAAAAAATGAATTTTGTAAGGAAATACAATAAATCGAAATTTTTAGTGGTAATAACTAAAAAAATGTACAAAAATATTCAAATTTAGAATTTTTCCCAAAATTACAAACAAAAAAGAAAACAATTTCTGCCAGTTGCGGCCTTCTAGTTTTATTTTTAAAAATTAAAAAGAAAAACCATAATCCAGAAAATAGATCCTACCATACGTAAAATGATGCGCTGATTCCAAAAATGTCAAAAAATACAGGGTGTCCCATTTAAAAATATAAATCCCAAATAACCCAATTTCAAATTTTTATAAGCAATCGTAAAAAAGTTACAGCGTGTTCCCACTTTCCGTTGTCACCCTGTATATATACATGGTTTTTGTTGCTTTACAGGGATGCCAAAATAGCAGCATTAGAGAAAACGAGCCAAGAGACTGAAAAAATAATAGCGGAAGCACGCAATGAAAAGATCCGCCACATGGATGAAGTACACGCTGCACAAAAGAAAGTAGCCGATCTAGAGTCGAGGTAAGCAAATATCTTTCAAAACCTTACAGAATCTTTTCATTATTTATCTGTATGTATTAGGTTGAAGGATTTGGAATCCAAGTTAGCTGAAAAAGATGCCATGATCAAGGTACTTCAGAAGCACACTTACGATAAAGATGTATCGAGTATGTTGGGACGATCACCACATCATACGCCTCACCCCAGTCTCGCGGGTGCAGATATCGACCACGTATTAGGTACAACAGTATCTAGGGAAGAATTAGGTAAGTTTAAAATTATTATTTTCTCTATGTTAACTAAATGATTTGAATAAATTAATTGTGGGGAATGTTCACTTAGAATACCAGATTTGAATCTTGTAGATATTTAAATTTTTTTGGAAAGAATCATTTCAGTTTATTACGTATTTGTCCAGGGTGTCCACCAAAGAATTTGAAATCTGAAATAGCAAAGAAATTGTATAATTTCAGAGAGGTAAGATTTTTTATTGAGTACTCTGCACCAGCTGACTGAGTCCGTGCCAAATTTACTTGTTCTTTATGCCATTTCGTTATCTGTTGCATAGATCATCAACATATCTATTGAACTTTATTCTTGGCAACATGTTTTTTTTAAATCTATTGTAGTCAAAACTTACAGCGTAATAGCAGCATCTCTTGGTGTGTTAAATAAAATATCAAGAAATTTTGAATTTACGAAAACTGACAAATTTTTTGGAAAAATTTTATAGGAAAAAATTGTTTATTTTTGTATTAGACAAGGTGGAAAGGTGATCATTTTGATTTGATCAAAAAACTTTTTTAAAAACATGTAATTGTTTTACATAAAAGTAATTTACTAATTTCAATATGGTGGCCTAATTATAGAACGCTCTTAAGCAGCTTATGATCTAGTGTCATTTTCAAAATAAAAAAAAACAGAATTTTTTTATTGTCCCTGTTTATTTTTTTTACTTTTGGTTAAAAAACATTAGAAATAAACTACTTACCATTAATCGATAGTTAATTTTAATTCCTCTAAATTATTTTCACAAATTTTGTTTACTCCAGGCATCTGTCTAATTTCATCAGCTGCAGTAAATGTATGTTGTTGCATATCAGCGATGTCTACGATAAGATTTTGTTGCACACACACACACACACACACTTGTATATCTGCTAATTATTTATTTGAATAAGGCATTTTTAAATAAGAGCAAAGTAAATGTACAGTCGATGAGACATATCCACACTCGTGATATTAACTATACTGAACTACTGAAGTTGACCATATTAGCGTATTGTAATCAGCTCATCACTTAAGTGGGACCATGCAGAGACAGTATAATGCTTTAGTAAATTTCTGTAAAATGACACTTTAGACCACAGGTTGTTTAATGAGCATTGCTTAATTTTATGTTCTCATTCACGTCCTTTGAAGGAATACACTTATTGTACTTCGATTCTAGTGTTTTTAACACAATTCTCATTAATTGTGCTGGTCACTGCTCGGTCAGGGTCAAATCATGATTGCTGGGATTGGTTTAATGTAAAACTATGCTTTCGTTGTTATTGAATGACATGGTCAAGTCAAATCACCGTCTAGGATTATGACACAATTGTGACACAATTAAGACCATTTTATCGCTTGCCTATTGAGTGAATGATCAAATGTCAAGTCACAGTAAGAATGAACGAACAATTCATTGAATTGATGGGCAAGCATGAAAAATAAATGATCCATCCACAGATTTATCAGTAAAGGAAGTTGGCATATTTTCATTTATACAGCAATTTGCAGATTTCCATTAGTGCTTGGCATAAATTAATTAATTCTAGCATAAATATCATATGGTAATATATTATATTTTAAATATAATTAGAGTAATGGTTATTCAATGTAATATATGATTTATTAAGTGAATTTATTTATTTCCATACTGACAAATTTTAGAGGAAATATGGCAATGTTTCTTAGGCTTGCTGCAGACTATGCGTGAATTTGCGATTCGTAATGCGTGATTCGTGATGTGCAAATAGTGTGTAGGATCTTGTTCGTCAAAAATCCATTCATAAAACCCTACACACGATGCACGAATTCCTTATAGTCCCTCCATTACACATAGCAAGCTTCGGTGTGCAGTGTTGCGGTTAGTTGTAATTACTGTTTTTTGTTGTTTCTCAGTGTTTTTTGATAAATCTTTTATTGAAATTATTGAGAAATTGGTGTGTCAGTATCGTGTAGAAAATTAAGTTATTTTCCCCCTGAGTTATCTTTTTATAAGTAAGTTTAATCAACTGGAATGTTCAACACCTCTATCTCTTAGCTTTCTTTATCAAACACATGCACAGTATTTGATACAAAATAAATAATTTATGAGGGAACCATTCAGAAGTCTGTGGATATTTTCTATTAAAAATATATGAATGGCTGTAATCCTGGAATGTCAATGAAATTTTATTTCATCGTCAATCGCTTGTTTAAACTAAATTGGAAACTATTCATGTCATCAATGATAGTCTCCATCCAAAATAAGCACCATTTTCAATAAAGAACTTGAACACATATGTATAGTACTTACGTTAATCCACAATAATCATAATCTCACAAGAAAATGGTATTGTAATCAATGCAGTTTATTCTATTTGGAAAACAAACTTGCCGATTGACAACACTGACCCTTATTAATTTTTATTGGATGGAATGATCTGTCAAAATAGAAATTTTGACATTAGAGTCACTAACACTAAATAAAATGAGTTTTACCTTGTCTGGACCCTATAACCACAAACCTAGAAAAAATATAGACTGAGTGGGTTCATGATATAGGTCATGTGACAGGTGCCGCGTTTTCTAGGGACCTACGGTCCAGAAAATTGATATTTTATTTGCTTTATGTTGGCGGTTCTACAAATATGATGGCTGCATTGCAATCTGAAATTAACTAACTTGCTGTCATTTTAAATGTCATTAAAGAATGTAACATGAATGTGACCAATCACAGTAAACAAATGAGCTTCACGCTACAATACAACCAACGTAAATTGGCATAAAAACCAAGTTTTAGCGATTTCGACCTTTTAGGGCAGCCATGAATTTGCGGTCGCCGGCAATATGACACTGGCACAGTCTATATTTTTTCTAGGTTTGTGCCTATAACCTATAACAAAACTTACCCATTGACAACACTGACCCTTATTAATTTTCATTGGATGGAATGATCTGTAAAAAATAGAAATTTTGACGTTAGGCCAGGCGTGCACGGACGATTTTACGATCGACCGATTAATCAATCGGGTAGTTAGACCTGTACTTTATATATGGAGAGCGCACATGAACGATCGCAAAATCGCCCGATTTGAAAATATGTGTCTGGACACAGATTTCTGACCCGATCACGATCGCCCGATTGCATTAGCCCAATGTATTTCAATCTGGGCGCGCGAACGCATATGTTTTCAGTCGACCGATTCACGATATACTAGGTGCATGTCTGTTGTGAAAATTGACACAGAAACATTAATAAGATTGGTAGAAGTGCGACCTGAACTGTATAATAAACAATTAAAAGGCTATACCATAATAAAAAACAAAAACTGTGGCTTGATGTCTGCGAAGCTATGGCTAAGGATTGGGGACAGCTATCTCGAAAAGAAAAAACAGATCAAGGTCTAGACCAGCACTTATGAGAGGATGTACCCAATATCGCCTTTTTCGTTTGTTTCGCGAAATCTAATAATAAGAAGGGCAGAAATACAGGTAGCCTTTATCAAACCCATTTTACAACTGAGCAGAAAATATGAAATCCATTTTGATCGGCCAACTACCAATCGTTCGTCCGCGCTGGGACTAATCGACCGACTGCAAAATCGCCTCATTCGTGCGTAAACCTGTGATCTGGCGATTGTGATCGGTCGATTCCATAATCGTCCATGCGCGCCTGGCCTTAGAGTCAAATAAAATGAGTTTTACCTTATCTATACCCTATAACCTAGAAATTTTTTTAAATTTGCATAGAATATCTTGGTATTTTTTCATAAAAATTTGACTGAAATTATTGTCTATTAGCCTATTTTTGAAAATTTATTGTAACTATTATAATATAAAAATAAAATTACAGTACAAACATCAATTTTGTAATGTTTTTTATTTGCAGTCAGTAGCGTCTTGACGAACTCGACAGCCTATGGTTCTGGGAATTCCTATACCGGTAGCGATTCTTCCTACCACATGCCGTCCTACAGTAAATACGAGACTAACAAGACATACGACAGTACGAAACAGACACTGGATAACCAGTTAAAAGAGATAGATAGCCAGCTAGATTCGCAACTGCTTAGCAAGGTAGGAGAGACAGAGACATTCTATTGACTGTTCTATTAAGACAACTTTCGTTCTGTACAAAAAAAAAAAAAAAATGTTAAATTGGTATAGTTATTTTTGAAATTCAAAAATAATGTATACAGTACCGTATAAAGGTAGAATGGTTAAGATTTTATCAACAATGTGATACTTGTTAATATTAATCTGAGGAAAATATGAAGTAATTTGCAAGAATATTGAAAAGTAATTTTGTCTTAACTTTTTTTATGTTAAATTTTATCGAATAATCACCAGTAAATGTTAGAGTAAAAAATATAAAAATTATGATAGGGTTGTTTTCCGTTTGTTTTTAAAAATATAAAATAAATATTTAGTATAAATAAAAAGTTACAAAATTTTTTTCTAACAACTGAAAGGAAAAATATACAATCAATAAATTATTCCAGCCTTATAATTTATCGATATAATAAAAGGTTTGAAGTGGTAACTAGCAGCTACTATTTGCTGTTATTGTCGCATAATAAGACATTGCAAATTTATTTACAAATTTACAATAATTCTTAATTTAAAATTTTCTCTCTTTAATCATTGAAGTTAAAGAATAAATTATATACAGCTACATACTGTATATATTTCAATGAGAGTCATATTTATACAAGGTCTATGACCGTTTGAAACACTGAAAGATACAAGTCTGTTTTCTGAAATTCCACCGGGAAAATTGCATTTTGTTTCAACTTTTTCTTCATAATTGTCGTACTCCGCTGCTTGACAGATTATTGTGAGCATGCACACTAGGGAGGTGTGGCATTGTTATCAAATCTCATAATTTGATAGGTAGTCGTGCAATTTTATAATTAGAAAACAGATTTTCACACTAGCCGAGAGGTATTGTTACACAAAAACACATTTTCATAAAAACTTTAAATTTTTCTATAAAATTAAACTTCATAAAACACAATAAATTTTACTTCAATTCTAGTAAAAATTAATAATTTATGCAAAAAACTGAAAACTAAAATAAATGTAATAAATTGAAGAAGTGGAATGTCATCCATTCTTGTTTGTATTCATAATGGACGTTTCTTTTCGTGCTTCTCTACCGGTATATCATAGCAGGTGTTCACCTAAATTATGTCAGTATCAGAGATCATTCAGTATATAAATTCTACTTTAATTCTAATAAAAAATAATAATTTATGCAGAATGTCCGAAAATTACCTACCGCATTACAAACATCTTAAACCCATAAACTGGAAACTAAAATAAATGTAATAAATTGAATAAGTGACATGTTTGTCCATTCTTGTTTGAATACATCTCTTTTCTTTCCTGTCTACCACCCTATTGGTATATCACAACAGGTGTTTACTAAATTATGACAATATCAGAGGTCATTGATAACATAACACATTAAGTTGCAGCATAAATAAGTATTTAATTGGAGTTTAAAACAAGAATTAAAACTTTAATATATATTTGACTAAAAAGAAAACAGTTTTAGATTGGAATTGAAAAGAACAGATACGTATAAAGAATATATTTCTGGACCTTTGAATATAAAAATGCCTCAAGCCTAAGGGATTTGAGTTTGCAATGTCATTTAAAAGATATATTTGTAATACTTTGAACAATTAACGTAATTTTGTCTTTATAACGTAAAACCCATTTACATCTTTAAGAAAGGTAATAATAATTTTTTGGTTAAGCTATGATATTCCATTCTGAATGTGTCAGTAAAGACATCTTCGTTACTCGTTTGTTTCATTTTTTTTTAAAACTCAATAAAATATCAAAAGCAATATAATTATGCTATTTATCGATTTTATTTAACTTTTCATATAAAGTGTTACGTAATGGAAACGACCCTGTTAGGAATTGTTACATGTTGCATTTAAAAAGGCAAATATCGAAATTTACCATCAAAGACGGCTAAGTTGTATTTAATTGTACAGAACAAAGTTAGAAGTTTCGACTTTTCAGTGAAATAAAAATAATATTCAGTCAAATAGTGAGTCACTTTCTATTTTTAATTTCTTGGAGTGTTGATACCTTAGAATTTTTTGTTTGATTGTTTATATTTTGATATTTTGTACATAGTAACTATTGTTTTAATATTTTTTTCTGACCAAATGTGTTTAACCAAATATAATAAGTAAATTTTATTTATTTTTTTTATTCTCGAAGACACACCGATTGGTTTTATTATAAACTTTTTTCATTTGCATTTTTTTAATATTTCAGAAATCTTAAACACGTGGTTAATCATCCATTGTTGTAAATTTGCGCTTAGCATATTTTAATAATCGTTTTAGAAACAATGTTTGCATCTTTCGGTGTGTCTTCTTACAATACTGGTGGTAAAAGATCTGATTTTTTTTATTTTACGTATTTTAATGACCGTTTATATTTTCTTGAATTCTAGTCTGATCTGTTTAATTTGTATGAATCAGTGAATTCAAATATTTAATATTAAATACATTCTCTTAATACTCTAAATATTAAACACCAGTATCGTACTTTTTTAATTTATCTAATAATTTTTTGCATGTATGTGTCGAGCATGATAATCAATAAATTATATTTATTACATCTGAGTGTTTGCAAAGTTAATGATTATTGCCTAAAAATCCATATTTAACCTGCTTTAACTACCATCATTCAAATAGAAATGGGGGATTTATTACATATTATCATTACTAATAAATAAGACATTCATTTTTTCAAATTTCGCATTTTCAGGGCAATAACTGCCCAAGAACATTAATGCCTTCTGATTTTTTTGTTAACCTGTTTTGGAGTTTAATTTTCATACTTTTATCAATAGAAAATTTATTTAATCGTATCAAAATACTAAAGAACGTAATAAAAAAAAAAAATTGTGGGAAGTTAATGTTTAGAATTGTTTGCATTTACTCTCATTTCTATAAGAAAGGAAATAGCCAAAATTCACCATTCCCCTCACCATCACCCAGCATGGCGTAGCCTCTTCCGTGTGGCGTTGCCGTGTTACTAACCCATCTTTCACTCAGGTCCTGGACATATCCCAAAATTGGCTTTCTCTTCCTTATTTCAGCGGGGTCTTTGCTGTTTTCCAGGATTCACTAATCCAGTCACTGCGCAGAGAAAAGGAAAAATACCCAAGCCACTATTGGCAGGTGTGACTTCAAACCCAGGGGGACTGTTCGAATCAGGTTCTTTTCTGATGCCTCCCTCTCGTCACGAGTCGGGGGAGATGTTGCTGTTGGAGAAGCAAGGGCGCACCTCGCAGCAGCAACGCATGCAAGAGAACACAGAAAATAACCGTACCCAACCTGTTTTGGACAGTCCCACCAACCACTGCCCAGCCCCGAGCTCCTTACCAAGGCCCCCCAGGTCCTCCCACCGATCCGGTCTTCCCAGGCGAATGGGCGACTACAATCGCCTTCCAGATAACGAGATCCCCCGCAAAAAATCAGACGGAGGCGAGTCGTTAAGTTCGAATACTAGCAGCAGAAGAGCCTCTCCCGCCAGATCGCTCATACCCCCTCCGAGAAAGCTGGGAGAATACGGCAGGTTGTCCGAAAGCGGCGGATCGAGTGCCTCGTTGCGTAAGCCGTCTACTAGAGTTCGCAGTGGAAGCTCCGGTGGCGAAAGGGACTCAGCTTCAACTCTTAGTGATAACTCGGCCAGCTCTCTACCTCCTCCCTCGAAAGTACGTCTCTACGGAAGCAACTCATTGAAGAGGGGTTCCTCGCTAGGAAGGGATAGTAAGTCTTCCACGGATTCAAATACGAGTAAATATCGAATTCAGTTTTGAGCTAGTACGTGAATGTTTCGAAGAGAAAGTTTGGTTATTAGATCGCAAACGTTAACATTAAAACAGTAGCAGCCTTATTTAACAGATAGATTAGATTTAATTGATATTTTTTAAAACTTATTATTGTAGTTGCCGTGTTTGCGATTTAGAAAATCGAATAACTTCTCCAAAAAAAGGTTTTACACAATTTTTTATTCTTCGGTTACTTTAGATAACAATAGAAAGTACTTTTGTCTCGAAATTATACAGTCTGTTTACACATTGGGTTATCTGTACCTGTAAAAAATTGAATTTTTTATTTTTTAACAAAAAAATTACTATAAAAATTTCTTTTTCTTATTTCAGAAATTTCTACAGGGTGTTCAAAAAATTATAAACCTTGAACTTTGTGGTAAAATGGCCTTATCTTAAAAGCATATTATACTAAGCAGAACTCGAATATCGATAAATTTTAATTAACTTTATAAAATGTCTATCTTTTTCTATTTTGAGGCAAAACTGTAATCAATCAACAAAATCCATATTTAAAATGTTTTAAATTCATTAAACATACACAAACTTTAACTGGAAAATTCTAGTCATCAATTGCCTTTCGTGGAAGAAAACTAAACATTTTATAAAGTTGAACTGCAGTTATCGATATTCTATATTTCAGACTTATTAATATATTTTTGTATCATAAAATAAGGCCATTTTATTATAGATATGCTTTTAAGTTTTCCAGTTTTTTTGAACGCCCTGTACAAAAAACAAAACAATCACATATTTCTACACTACTGAAATCTGAAAAGCAAAAATGTTGACAGGTATACACTCCAAAAAGCCACGCTGCATTTCTTTGTTCAGAAATTGAGACTGTAAATTTACAAATAAGAGTGCAAATTTACAAGTGTCAAATTGACAGTTATTGATAACCATTTATTTTACTCGACGGAATTAAATCCCTACTTAAATATATTTAATTTTTCAAAATATGTGTATTTTGAAAATTAACGCGCACTTTAATGTTTGCGATTTTTTATTTTGGAGGATAATTGGGATTTTTTTTTTGCATATAAAAAAACTTTAACACTTGGCTTATTCAAGTTTAATAAGGAATGGTTGTTAAAGGAATTTTAAGTTGTAGATTATGGTTTAAAGAGGTATATAAAGAATTGACAAATGAGAATGCGAAAAATTACTAAGTCCGTTTGTCAAAAAATATTCAGAACTCGAATAAACTTGGATCTGTTAAACTGCAAGTGGTATTGTTATTTTGCCAATTTACAAGTATTTATTTTTTAATACTTTAGGTAGGAATTTAAAATACCCAAAGTAGATCTAAAATGTAAAAAAATATAATTGCTTTGACTATTTAGCAATTTCCATTTTGGCCAGATACTCGATTGAATAAAAAATTGTGTATTTCTTAGGCTTGTACTTTGTAAATATGTGTTGTTACGTTATTTATCCCTTCCTGACAGCTAGCGCTTCTCAATGGGCTTTCCTGCTCTGTTGTTAGACATTGTCTTTACCAATTATTTATTGCTGATTAACAATTAAACCTTTACAGTTCTATTGATGTGCTAACAAATCCGACCAAATATATAAACTGAATTCCTTCTGTATCCAAGTGAATTTTGCAATTTCAAACAACGTTAATTGTTCGTAGTTAAATCCATGAAAATTAAAACAAACAGGAAAAAACTACAAATATATATTTTTTATTAATCTTGCAGTTGAAATATAAATATTTTTCAAATTGTATTGTTCACTTGCACATATATTAGGGACCAAATTTATTAACTTTATTTGAATTTAGCTGTGGTAAAGACATTGTAAGCCATCATTTAAAGTGCCTTTTAATTATTGTGAAATCTTCATATATTATGAAAAAGTGTACTTTTCGTCAGAATCTCTGTTTACACTTTTTATACAGCAACATTGTTAATTAGTATTCTCTAGTCTGTTTGTATACAACTATAATTATTCTGTAACAGTCTCAGACAATACAAATATTATGAACCAATTATTTGTTTTATTGAGGTTACAATCATCGGCTGCTAAATCTTGTAGCAGGGCTGCTGCAATTTATCAGATGTTTTACAATTGTTTCTATTCAGCACAGTGTCATTTTTACATAGGGAAGCAGTTTATTTACAACTCTATTTTTAACAGGTAGGTACATTCACCATTTTATGAAAAAAATGTGAAGAATCCTGATCAATGTACCTCTAAGTAAAGTGGATTAATTTGAATGATTTTTGAAAATAGGATCATTTAGTACTCATCAATTTTAAGAAGTCCATATAATTTCCTCTCTTTGAAGAATCCTATCTTTGATGCCTCCTGAACCTCTATTGTTGTGAGGGAACACGTCACGTCTATTAAACGTTTTAAAATGTTTCTATTTTTTCAACCAACTCATGTTGTTTATGGCTTAATTGTAATTGATTATCTAAAAATGTTCAGTATAGTAATTTCCAAATATTTTTTCTTTAACATATGATGTTACAACCGTTAAGTCACTCATGCTTTTCACAAAAATTTGCGTTAAAATGACAAATACAATTTTTTAAAATCTAGTTCCCTAATTTAACAATGGCATTTCGTCGTCTGACAACCAAGCTATTCTATGTTCATGTTTTTCTGAAATCGACACATGAAATAATTCTGTACCAAGCGCTGTAAATCAATATACAGTGCTTTCGAAAAGTAACAAATAAATTCATTATTTTTGAAATTGAGAAGTTTTCGAAAAAATTCCTGGGCACGTCGATTTTGTTTTTAAAAAAGGCACTTTTTGACATACGACCCACATTTGTGACGTCATCGTTGTTCGAGATATGACGTCATCGACAATTTTTTTAAATAGAATCCCTCAATTTTGACCATGCCATTTGAAAGAGCGTGTCATTCTACATACATACATCATGAAAAATTATGGTGTTACATAACAAAAATTTCAAGAAAATAATGTTTGAAGATTTTAAAATTTAATTTTCACAATACTGAAAATGACAATGATTATGTAAAAAATCGACTAAATTAAATGTGCAAATTGTGCACCGTTAGCCAAGACGATTAATAGATTCTGTTTGGACATTATCAATAACTTCAGGAGGTATACGATGTCTCTCGTGACGAATTCTTGCTTTTAAATCTTCTAAATTAACCGATCTAGTAACCGTATACTTTGCTTTTTAAGTATCCTCACAAGAAATAATCTAGGGGTGTCAAACCAGGTGATTTTTCTGGCCACTCAATCGGCCCCCTTTCCCTATCCAACGATTCGGGAACAGCTCATCTAAATAAGCACGGACAGGTGTTGCATAATGGGGAGGTGCACAGTATTGTGAAAATTAAATTTTAAAATCTTCAAACATTATTTTCTTAAAATTTTTGTTATGTAACACCTTAATTTTTCATGGTGTATGTATGTAGAATGACACGCTCTTTCAAATGGCACGGTCAAAATTTAAAAAAATTGTCGATGACGTCATAAATATGGGTCGTATGTCAAAAAGTGCCTTTTAAAAACAAAATCGACGTGCCAGGGGATTTTTTCGAAAACTTCTCAATTTCAAAAATAATGAATATTTGTTACTTTTCGAATCAATACTTTGTGTTGTGAACAGGGTAAATAAGCAGGCTTATTATTTTTTAATACTTAAAACATAATATTGGGTGAATCAGAAGGTGATTTTTGCAAGGAACTATTTATTTTTTCAAAATAAACATAGTCTAGTATGGGTTTTAATAATTACTCTTGACATAAAAATAAGACCATTGTAAAAGTTTTTCAATTAATTGTATGTCCAAGTTTTATGTAGTTTAATTTATTTTACTCTAGTGTCTTCCGAAAAACATTTTTTTTTTATTATTTTAATTCTAAAATAGTCACTGAAGGTAGAAAACGTTATCCTACACAAAAATATATGTTGATTCGCAATTCACGTACACCCAAAAGTTTTAAATATACTATCCTGTAAAATTTAATATAATGGACATGGAACAGTGTGGTTCTCATACGATGATATGTCGACCTAAGGCAATAATGTTTGCTTTTTATTGAAAATTTCAATAAGAAAATCCGTTTTTCAATTAATCACAATAAACTGGACGGACTGTCTTTTTAGTCTGTCAACGTCGATGGTCGATCATTTAAGTGCATTTTCTTCAAATATTGTAAAGCCTTGTCATAGTCGCAAAATTCGCGCGAATTATTTAATGGCGAGAAAAACTCCAACAAAACAATACTTGATCATATTTCAGCAGTTTCACTGTTTTGCGAAATTCGCTGAAAGTTCACACTTTTCTCGCTATTATTAATTTAAACCAAAAACTGTTAATACCTGAGTCTCGCGTCCATGATGATAAGGCTTAATGGGGGGAAGCGACTTATAAATTGTTTCTGAGTTTTTTTATATGTACGCGCTCACAGGCCAAGAGTAGTGAACATTTTTAGATCGCTTTCGATTGCTGCGAAATTTAGCATTAGTTCTGTTCTAGCAATGAATCCATACTGATTCCAAACTGTCAAAAACGTTCGTCCCACAAAACATATAACTAGGTTCGTCCTATTACTTAATTGCGCAATGTATACTAAAACCAAATACATAACTTTACTGGCAGTTTAAAACCACTCCGAATTCTTGGCTTCAACAGACCTAGTGACGTAATATGATCTGGAATAGAGCACTGTTCAATCAATCGAACCATCCTCTGCTAAATCGCGTCGCCTTGGAAAAGCTGCGATTTAGCTGACGATAATCGAAAATTCTAAGTGCGAACATAATCTCATTAAATTTAAATTTTTAAGGATATCCATCATAAGTGAAAATTATGAAACATACTTCCCCTGCAGTGCTTATATTTGTTTCCATCATATAGATGGGAACAATTAGTTTCCTTGTATGTACAAAACATCATTGATGACGTTCATGGGCACCGCCATAATGCTCAATTTATTTGATCGACTTTAAGATTACGTTCAATCTGTAAAGATTACTCTAGATCAGGGAATCGGTCGTGTATAATATTTTGTAATTTTTGATTTAAATTATTAATGGCGGGACAGTCTCAACTTTTAGGGAATTTCGCAAAACAGAGTTATGTATGTGGGGTTAGAAAATTTAACTTGACAACATTCTATCATGACAGTCAATGACAGTTTCGTGATGAATATAACAGAAAATTTTGCAGTTGTTAAAATTCGTTAAAAGTTGAGACTTTTCCGCCATTAAATAATTCATACGAATTTTAGCGTCATGACAACAAGGCTTAAGCCAGCAATAGAGACGTTGCTTCCACTGATTCCAGGCAGATGAAGTCCACGCGCGTTTGTTTTCAATTCAGCAACTATTAATAATACAATGTAAACAGGATCAGCGCCAGACTAATAGTTCAACTGGAATTACAGGGCACAAATTTGTAATGTTATAATAATTTTTAAAGTGCAGATATAAAAATTTAGGGAAGGGTAGCATTGCTTCCATGATCCACATGTCAGTGCTAGATTGTCAAGAAATCAATGGATGGCATTTCGAACATTTAATTTAACTCTTTGTTTTAAGTGGTTCATTATCTCCAAATTTCTTGCCTATTTTACTTACAGTACTTTGATTGATTAGACGATCGAATTATTTTTTCGAAAAGGTTTAAAGATATCACGGCAAATTGTTAAAAATACAAAAAGGGAGGTTTTAATAAAGTTGACCATATCATTTTTTTTGCTTTATACATGAAAACTGGTTTGAAAAATTCTAAACTTAAAATAAAAATTGACGGGTTCGAACGATTTTCCAAAAAACGAACACCCGATTTTTAAATAAATTAATTTCATATTTTGCCGTTCACTGTATGTGTGATACACCTGTTGCCAAGAACAAGTAGCCAGTGTCCCTGAGAAGCCGCCGCTGCTTTCTTCCGCGTATACAGTAAGTACATACGTAAAGCAGTTCTTAACGGAACTAAAAGAAGAAATCACTTGTACTATCAGTTAACTCAACACATCCATATTAAAAAAATGTTTCATTATGAACTTGAACGTTGTGCACGTTTACTTGCACCGCAAGCGACGAGTGGCATGACAGGTGGCCTCAATATTTTTGCATACGTTCTGGTTCTGGCTGTTTAATAAATACAGTTAAGATTCAGTGTCAAGTCGAAAAGGAGGTCGCTAGCGGTGCTTGCGTAATTCTCAAGTTTGAATCAAACCTCTTGCTGCCTGCGATCGTCCACCAGCGGATAATAAATACACCTTGGCACACTTTCACCGAACCTACCGCGATTTTCAACAGCACTGCGTGCTTTATCCATGCCCGGATTTCAGGCTGGTTATAGCGATCTCGGAAATACACGCAACGTCAAAAGTCTTGCCCCCCTCAATCTTGTTATGAAATCTTTTTGTCAGAGAAACCAAATACATTTATAAAAGTATATTGTTTTCTGAATCTCTTCTTGTGAAAAGAATATGTTCGATAAACTGAGTACTTAGAAAATTAAAAACCAACAAATGTGTGACATTTTTGACAAAATTTATTAAATCAAAAAGAAGTAACAAAGCAATCTCTACTTGACTAATAGTTGGTAGGACCTCCACCACGTTCCAATAACATATTGACACGTCTGTGCATTGAGATAATCAAGCGGTTAACGATCTCTTGCGGAATATTGTTCCATTCCTCTTCTGCCGCTACGACTAACTCATCTGCAGTCTGCAACGAAATCCCACATGTTTTCTATAGGATTGATGTCAGGAGAGTTGGCTGGCCAATCTATCCATTGATATGTCCTGCTTCTAGTGTCTCTTGAGCCCTTCTTGTGCGATGTGGTCGAGCGTTGTGGTCCATAAACACAAAATTGTCATCTAATTCATTACGTAGAGGGTAGATAATGGGCGTAAAAACTTGTTCGATGTAAATTTGACTCGTCATATTCTATGGTATGCGAATTAATGAGGTGCAGCGGTTGAACATTATTCCACCCGAAAATATTACGGTAACCCCTTCATATGCAGCAACTTTTCGGGGAAAATGAAGTCGCTATTGACGACCTGGTTCTCTCCAGACTGTCGACTGTCATCAGCAACCAGCCCAATTCTGGTTTCGACTGTAAATAAGACCTACCACCACTGGCGTAAAAGCCAAACCCTATACTTTTGCGTCCTCTGGAGACGGGCAACACGATACCTTGTAAGTAGAGTGGGGACCCGTAATGGTCTTCTAGCACGTACATTTGCTTTGTGGAGTCGTCTTCGGATAGTAGGTCTCTGATAGCTGAATACGGATCTTCCCTTTCATTAAATACTCGAGGACATCCACTACATGGTCTGTTTTCCACTGTATCAAATTCTTCATATCTGTGTACTATTTGTAGAACAAATGATCTAGGAATGTTCAATATGTACGATATCTGATGATTAGAATGTCCTGCATCATGTAAATAAGTCATTCTTGCTCGGGTAAACGCAGAAATTTCACGTCCTGCCATTATAATGTACAAAAAATCAAATGATCACTTGGCTGAATACACTGCAAACTGACCAGATTTGTAAAAATATTGGTAATAAGGTAAAGGTTCATGATCTACAATTTTTTATTGTCTTCTTTGCTACATTAAGAAAAACCACTAGGTTTAATCGAATCATTTTATATCCAAGACCTTTAAGTAAATATCACAGCTATTAGCTAGTTACATATCCATCAATGAGATTGTTATCTGGTATTAATTATGATTAACTAACACCCTCTAGAGTGTAGCTAACCGTAGTTTAGGGGCATCACCTAAATAACGGAGGTGGACTTGTGGAGTGGGGATATATTACTTCTGGTATATAATAAGAGGAATACGATATATGATAAACTAATCTATTTTATTTTATTTTAAAATACACAGTACTACAGTACAAGTACCCTTTACAGTTAGGAAAGACAAAAGTATAATAATGGCAAGAGTGTCAAAAAATACACAATAAACAAATACTAAACATAGTAAGAAAATTATAATTTTTACGTACTGATTTGATATTAGAAAGTGAAGAGTTAGACAAATCAAATTTGTTCTTCATTACATTATTATATCTATGAACTATCGTCGGCTAAATCGCAGCAGTACAAAGGCGATGCGATCTAGCAGACGATGATAGAACACATCAGATACATAGGGGAATGCAAGAGCAAGTTAGTTCTAGGTATTGGGAGATAAAACAATGCATTGTTACGTGTTGCAATGTTTGGAATATTAAAATTTAATAATTCGAACAATGCTTGGCAGTCAATCAAATTGTTAACTTTTTTTTAAAGCATTATTTGAACATACATGATAAATCTTTTGCAAGGCTCTGTACATCGGGGCGATTAAGCAGTTCAGCGTGGTCAATTCCTATCTCCGGTTATACCTTATCTATTTTAAAAGATACATATTTTAAAACTTCCTCTGAATGCATTCAAGCATTGTTAATAGTTTTAGATCATCCGCATAAAGTAGGTAATTGCAGTCTAAAAGACTGGCAATGTCATTTATAAAAACGGCAAAAAGCAAAGGTCTGAGACATGAATCCTGAGGGGCTTAGATCGATAGGAATTTAATAAATTTGTCAACTGGTCCGACACACCGATTGTATCAATCTTTGCAAGCAAAATATTGTGGTTCAGTCTATCAAATGCTTTACTGAAATCAGTATAGATAACGTCGACTTGATTGCCGGCATCCAAAGCAGTACAAAGAAACTGAGTCAAACAAAGGAGATTTGTTGTGGTACATCTGCCTTTCATAAAACCATGCTGTGCCGTAGTAATTTTTCTGTGAATGCTATTATAGATCACGTCATGTTATATAGTTTCAAAGACCTTGAAAAATATGCACAAAATAGTTATCGCCTGTAATTCTCAACTATATTTTTATCAGTTAGAGAGAAAATAAATTTTTCATGCTTTCTTATCGTTAAAGAGCTAAAAAATGCATTTTTTACAACTCAAGAGTATGCAGATATTGTCTTGTATATGTATATGAGTATTCCAGTGGGAACGCCAGTCAAACATACTGAGAATACCGACGAAGATACCCAAATAGAGATCAACCTGCCCACATAGTCATTTCGTAGACTTCAAAAAAAAAAATTAACCCTGCTCCAAAAAGGTCCATTCATCCTACTGAAGAGAATGAAGTAGATATAATAGATGCTGTAATTAACAACTCCGCCAAAGTTTGTCAGAGTCTGTAGAACACCCTGTTTATACAGTGCATTTAACCAAATGGTTAAAATCATTTGTCTTTGTATAAAACACTAAGGGGGCTTTAGCACCTAAACACCATTACTTTGAAAAGTTTTTATTGTGTAACAATTTTTACGGAGAAAATATGACTCATCATTATTCAAGTGGAAGTGGTACTTAAAATCTTATTCATTTTAAACCAGACAGCAAACAAACGGACTGTTTAAATATGGTTCTGCATAATTCATTCAAGACATTTGCAATACTTTTTTTACTGACGAAAATAATTTTCGAATAAGATTGGAGTGGCATAGTGGCAGATATTGATTCAAATATTTTAAGGCCATCTGCTTAATTTTCAAATTGACAATTCTTACGTTCTATATACAATAACTATATATTTTAACATTACGTTTATAGCTAGGTATATCTACGAGTATATTAAATATACACCTACTAATAAGTAAGTAATAGAATAAAATTTTTGGTAGTATGTCTGAGAACTTTGCGCCGACAGCAATAAAAATCGTCTCTGCAATAAAGCACATGCTTTATTCGACCTTGGTAAGTTTGCGGCTAATAAATATGTTCCTTTGGCAGGTACGAATACGGAATATTTTCTGTGGCAATCATTTCCTGCATCCATTCAACAATTGCGGTGCTACTGGTGGCAGAGAATGGGTTTGGTATTAAACGATATTATAATTAACAATCGATGAATTAATTAATAAGTATAGCTAGTAGACTGAATGAAGGCCTCTAACTAACTGATAAACAAAAGACACATGTTTTATGATATAATAGAACTGAAATTTTGTACATATAAGAATTAATAGTCAGTAGTCATCCGTTATTCAGGATATATGTACTTAAAGAACTTTATTTAGAACTGAATTTATTTCCTAATAAAAAATATGTTGACAATTTTTTGTGTATGCACTTTGTAATGGCTGCGAATGCAGCAAGAGAATATTCCAAAATCCCAAATAGTCCAGTGGCGTGCCTATTTTTTTAACTTTATTAATTCTTGAATTTATATCCTAAAGATGTGTTTTTTAAATACAAACCATAAGTGGCCATTAATATATTATTACTCGAAAAGACAATAATATGTGTTTTGGTTTTGACCATTAATTTTATCTTAAAAAAAGAGATTGAGAGTGGGGAGGTCATTTTTTTCCTATTTCCCATCTCCTATAGTTAACGAGATAGAAATATCGACAAAAAGATTTTGCATGGCGATCACGAAAGGCTGCACCATTCAATTTCAATAAAAATGCTGTCATTGGATTGGAAAATAAATTTATCTATAAACAGATGAATTCAATATTTTAAAGATAGTATTATATAACTTCCAAATTTCCATGTTTGGTCTGGACAATCCGCGTGCGATCAGAAAGCGTAATTTTAAACAGAAGTTCTATACTGTGGCCACCTAAATCACCCGACCTAAATCCTTGTAAATTTTATTTATGGCGTCACTTCAACCAACTTGTTTATGCTGTGGAAATAAATGATGAAACGGTTAGAAATAATATGAATTTATTACTTGTCCACGAGAGTTATATTTAGGAGAATGGTTTATTTTTTAAATATTTGCTGTAGCCAAATTTTGCTTCGATTTTCATAAATTATGATTACTTATTAGTTAATGTTCAAAGAGACGATTAACTACCTATTTCAAAAAAGTCGGCAGAAATTTTTTTTTGTCGAAGATGATTATTTGACTTTTTTTGCACAGATGGAAAATGTAGAATTGATCTCTGAATGACATTACAAAATTCAAAAAGGCATCCTTGCACCGTACCTCAATATACTTTTCAATTCGCCTTGAAAATAAATACAATATTAGCACATGTGGACACTGAATAAATTTTCAATTACACATTCAGAAAGTTCACATAATTTAATGACATTTCGGAACCATTCTATATTTTAAGTTAAGGCTAGATGCTTGTGGCATAGAAAGCAATATTTTGTTTTATGTTAACCTTTCTCTAGGAACAAACAAGATACATATTATTATAATTGTATGGTTATGCGATGTGCACTGCTCTCTGTATGGGGTAAAAATTCAAAAGGCAATCAATAACCGAATAAAAAACAGGGAGGAAAAATAAAGGGAAGGGGTGTGTAGCGAGGGAGGTACATTGCGGCGATGTGTGTATATGTAGGGTGTGTATGAAAAGACAGTTGACTCAAAAGCTGAATAGAGGGGCACTTTTTGTAAAAAAAATAGTGACAATGAAAACCGCAATGCAATGAAAAAACTTTTGAAAAAAGGAAAATAGGGATATTTTAAGGTATTTTATGATCTGAAAAAACATTCTAAAATGTAGGGGAAAGGAGGGTAAGAGGACGATAGAATTTTAGAAAATTGCATTTGATGGCAAAACATTCCTAATTGTTTAAAGTAATGGCATCGCTTCTTGATAATCTATGGATCAATCAATATATGGATGATTTGCAGAAGTGAAAATAGTATTTGTTCTGTGCATCTGCTGGTGGTTATAAAATTTGCTAACGACGAAATAGCCTTCCCATCATCTTATACTATATCAGACTTCCAAAATTGTAGAGAGTGACTAATGTTATAAACCTACTCACAATTTATAGCAGTCAACACAAAGAAACATACATGCAGCCCTTATACTTTTCCTACAAAATTTGTGCCGCATATCTCTGAAAGCATACCTGACTTCTGCTACGCATACGCTGCAGTTAGTATGCATGCGCTGTTGGCATTTCATTGGCTGCGACGAATTATCTGATCCAACTGTTCCATTTCCATCGCTATCATGGGCGGGTATATCGTTCGGGCGGGCAAAATTTCGGGTATATCTTTTCGTTAATTTAATTATGAGTGTAATTAATTTTAATAGTGATTTGATAGAAATGAGGAATATCGGATGATGACATGTATGTAGAGAAATATGAGTTTAAGTGATGTTGAATTGAAATATATATTTCATTAACAAAATTGTACGTGAATAGCATATGTGTGCAACTAAAAAAGTGGTAAAGAAGTATAACTATGAAACGCAAAGTGATGGAAAGGAAGATTGTATTTTTAAAAATGAGTTTTCCAAAAAAAATGCTATTGCTATATCTTACAAGATAAAACTTAGTCCATATAAATGAAATCGAAAAGAGTATACTGATAAAGGACGAAATAGTGATATGGCGAAGAAACTATTTAAAATAAATATTAAAAAATAAGATGGATCGAAAAATATATTAAATTTTGACGAAACATGGGCCTATGTAGGTCATACGGAAAGAGGTACGATATGATATAATAAGTGTTAATGTGTGACCGTTATAGTGACAGTGCTAGTAACCAATAGTAAATAATGCGTATGTATTCTAAAGCCTTTTGTCCTTTTGAATACGGAATTCGCAAATATTTGCGCGATGGTAGAAAAATCTTTATTTGTAACAAATTTTGTCAACTACCTATAACATTTTCTATCATTTTCATCATGAAACTGTCATGGTAGATTATCAGAAGTTCAAAACAAATTTATTAACATCACATAATAATGAAAGGGGCAATAATATTTGTAGCGTTTGACAGTTTTGCAAATTGCAATTGTCAAGAGTTGAGATTTTCCCGCCATAAATAATTAAAACAGACGTTGCAAAATTCGTGCAAAAATCCGTGAACTTTGCGTTCATGAGGACAAGGCTTAAGTGTGATATCTGCGGAGTGCGCATCAGGTAGGTGTAAGTGGGTGGTAGTGAGCAATCGCCGTCCATAAGGATAGGGGCACATTTAAAGTAAATTGTTAATGTGCTAGGTTCAGCCGACGTCAACTTATTTTTGATAATTTTGTGTTTAACTCTTCTCAATTGGCACGCTTCCATCTCTGTGTTGTGAATTAGTCACTCTCTATTATTTTCGACCTTGGGTAATAGATAAAACAAGATAAAAACTTTAAATTTTGATATAATTCTTATTATTTTTATTATCTAATGCCTTGAAATTGGTAAAAACTGTTATATCACTGTTTCTACTCTAAAAATAATTAATGTTATGTAATGCAATGATTTTTGTCATTTTTGTATATTTTTTATATCTCGTCTTCAAATTTAGTATGCCTATGAAATGTTGCTTCTCGCACGCTTCGCCCGTCGCGCTCGTCTCCAAACTAGCGATTAGTCACTCTCTACAATTTTGAAAGTCTGGTATAAGGTTGGTGTTCTATATGGACGAAGAATCGCTTAATTATGTACAAAGAAAATCTACTGATGTTAGTGTAAAGACAAATAATTAACGATAAATAGTGATTTTTCGGATTGTTATGCCGTGACCACGGTAACCGAGATTTCGCGACAGATTTCCGAGAGAGATTTCTCAGCGGCGAAACTTTTGAAAGCATGGGATGCGACCATTAGCAAAAGCGGCTACGGGACATCTTAAAAGACCACTATTATCCACCATTGGCAGTCGGCGGGCTCAGAGACACCGATAGCAGATCTGTCCCCACTGAGTCTAGCCCGAGAACAACCAGGGCAAGTTAAAGAATTCCAGCTAAAGCTAGGGGCGTACGTTTTAATTCTATTACTGGTAACAACTAGTTAGCCGAGGTCATGATATAACAACCTGAAAAATCACTATTTATCAAATAATAAGTACCTGGCTACTGGTACCTGGTAATAGTACCAGCCGTGAAAGCTTAAAAACTACCAAACAATATTTTTCTTTACTTTTGGAGGAATAATGCTTTAGAGAAGATGGTTCTCCATTGAAAGACTACTGAGTTGTATTTTCTTTAGTTTGTACTTGTACTAACTGTACTTTGTACCTAATTAATGTCAGAAACTGTACATTATATGTTATAATAATGTAATTAATTGTCTTAATTTTTCTAAATAAAAGTCTGTTTTCTCATAATCCTTTTATTGAATTTAACAATTTGATTACTACAGTTTCGGTGTGATTTCTTCATAATTTCAATTTTTGAGTTGTTCCTTAAGTCTATGCTGGATGTGATATACAGGATCAATTTCATTTTTGACATGATCTTTCTGGTATGTGGACACTTGAGTAGATACCTCATCGAGAAAATGGTCTCGAATCGTTATTAAGAAACACGAGTAGCTAATATGATTATAATTTTATAGTTGCCCGATTCACGAAGAACATATTCAATTATTTTATTATGTTCATATTAAAATAAAAGCTGTACACTGTACAGACTAAAATATAATTGTTATACATGTAGATACTTAGCACCTACTTAGATATTAATTGATATCTGGTTTTTATAAAGTATCAACTCCGGCAGTGGAAATGAGTCAAACATAATTGGATTAAATCTAACACGGCACCAATTTCAGTATGAAAACAGATACAACCGATCTCGGGTTAAATATTCCGTAAGACAACAAGCCCATATCCCAAGAAAAACAAAGTTGTTGCTTAAAACAAACAATGCAGACTCTTAAAGCCTTTGTGTAATATTTAAACTCAAGACATTTTCTTGGAATTCAGATGAAATTATTCAACGCCATGTTATGCTTATATGAATTGCCATTATTCTATCTATACATACAGGGTGAACCTTAAATAAGTACAAATATTTTAACCAGCAGTATAGTTATCTGTGTAGAACACATAATTAATAGTTTCTTTACAAAAAAATCAGAAATAAAAAATTCAAATTTTAAATAAATTTCTTGATTTCTCAATAAAAAACTTGTTGAGGACCGCTGACCAGACGATACGACTATACGAGTTGTAACCTTTATGTATACATTGCATTAGTAAAATTGCAATATCTATAACTACCTATAGAGGTTAGAATTAAAACAAAAAAAGATAAATAATTGAGGCGGAAATTTTACTTTAATGTGTTGTGTGAAAACCATAGTTTTTCGTTATCCTTTATGCATGTTTATGTATAATTTGTTTAATCTATGAACAAAGTAACGTCATTAATACTTTAATTGGGAGTTGGTATCAAATATCTAACTTGCTTAACTTCATTCTTTAATTATTTATGGCAATGTCAGCTAAAAAGTTAAAATTTGGGTAATTAATTATTACCTACCCAATTTTACTTCTCTTATCACTTAAAACAAGTATTTGTTAATTCAAGCTATGCAGATTGACGTTAAAAAAATATTTATTTTAAAGACGATATGGCAACCTCGCCTTGAATGGATCAGCTGGTTTATTATGTTACGTCAGTGTTCTGTTCTATCTGATCAGCCACCCTCAAAATGTGGGTACTTTAAAAAAAAACAATATCTCCATAAATATTGGAAATTTCACTAGACTCATCTATATGACGAACCTGTATATTTTAAAGCACAGTTAAATGACCTATACTTACTGAAACGTGCTTAAAATCTGATAATTTTTATCAATAATATTTTTAATTATAGATAGAGATATAGATATCTGTTTGCTTCTAGGAAAAAAATATGATTTAAGCTGATAATGTTACAGGAATGTTGCATAACAAAAGTAGAAGTAGCTTTTAGAATAAAAAACGTTCAACTTATCGTCAATGGGGAAGTTGCATGAATTTTAGATTGGTTTAAAATGTATTACAGAGTAATCTTTCAAACATATTGAAAGGTCAGAACATGTGTCTGGCGGCAATAATAATTAATATTAATTAAAATATTAACAATAAATTGCTGTAGAATGTAAACAAAACCACGTGGCCGAAAACGCGATATTACTTGTGTGACGTCACATGACGTTCAGTGAGGTTTAAGTTACCGTAGATACAGGTATACTCGCGACAAGAATTCAGACGACTTACGTCATACAAACAAATGAATAATTCATTATATTTTCATCAAAATATTTAAGAAACTGCATCTGATAGTAATAAAACTATATACTACACTAAAAGTTTGCATTATATATTGCACTAAATTGCAAAAAATTATTGTTTTTAACGGGACCAAATATCTAAAATTACGTTGACAATAAAAACAAATTTGTAATGTCAGTCGTGACGTAAGACGTCTGAATTCTTGACGCGAGTATATGTGATACTGTGCTGATTTTTGGGACACAAATCGTGTAAATATTGTGTAGGTAATGCTGTGCAAATTCATTAAATTGTATACGTATGACTTCATCAGTGTGAATTCCAACTTCATTAATGTAGCAAATACAGGCAGTCAAAGCAAACAGGTGTCTGTTATCTGTTTTTAACATTACCATATTTATTAGTAGTGATGTGGCGAACTCATGGTATTGTTAAACGTATGCAATTTATTTCTTTGCAATATAGATCCGCTCATGACAATTATGGTGTCAAAGCTGTTGGTTACATTACATAGAGAGTTTTGCTGAGGTATTTATAAAATTATGCCATCTGATTCCATATTAAACTACTTGTTTAATTTGAAAAATAATAAATAAAAGTAATGAATAATGATAATTATATAACATTTATTATGTTTTTTTTAATTGATTTATTAATTTTTAATTGCTATTTTCTATTGATTTCATTTCTCTTTAAGCATTTAAAAAAAATCTTTATTTATCGCTTTTCTTTATTGTCTTCAGAATGAAACAGGTAATTTAATGTAGTGAAGTCAGACTGCAACATTTTATAAACATTCTACATCTCATAAATCGTAAATGGTAAGAGCAAATACAGAACATGTTATTTGAATTTGGAATGAAACTTTGAATACATTAAATGGAAGAAATGTGTGTTTGCTTAACCATTAATTTTTTAAACGCCCTGAACACATTCTGGGAGCTTAATAGAAAAGTTTAATTGATTTCTTACAACTTTACATTTTAATTTTTTCGATGAACTTAAAACCTACCTACTTACGTAGTTCCAATTAAACTTACATTAAAATGGTCTTCACAAACAAATAATGTTCCATTGCTGGAGAGCTTAACGTTTTCCTTTCGTCGTGCTTCATCGCCCTACCACATTTTTGTTTTCATTCTTTGGTAAAATATTTTTTATATGGTCTTGTTCTCATTGACGCCAAATTCGCAAAAATTCTCGTGAATTTCGCAGATTTTGATTTAAATTATTAATGGTGGGAAAGTGTCAACTTTTCACGAATTTTGCAACATCAATATTATCGCTATTTTCATCATGATGTGGGGTTAGTAATTTTCAATCTGCCATGACAGTTAATGACGGTTTTATGATTAAAATCATAGATCAGTTGGCAAAATTCGCTAAAAGTTAGGACTTTTCCCGTCATTAAATAATTCGCGTCCATGAGGATAAGGCTTTAGGAGCTGTATGCTGATTCGTACATAATGACCATGCAAAAATTCTTCCATTTGCCCAGTGATATGCACTTTCTGTTTTCATTTTCGAGTCTGTTTTGCAACTTTATAACACCAATGTCTATTTAATACAATAACACTTAATAATATCACAAATGACAAATAAACTCGTCTAAACGTAGGTATGTATCGCGTTGTTCGAATTGGAAATCGTAGGGACTATGCCATATTACCAAATTTTCAAATATTTTGGATCCAAATTGTCAGTAGAGGGAGTTCCGGTTAGGACACCCTGTATAATTTAGGTTTTGTAGAAATAAATAGGTCTCACTGTAATAAAATGTAAAACAGTGATATCAAATTATAAACTAAGGTACAACGAAGTAGAAGCTTCTGTAATGTGATTTATTTTTTGTGTCAGTATTAATGAAGTAAACAACAGAAATTTCCCGGAAAATCCTGTAATCTATTATAGTTGCGGAAAGAATTCAGACGACTTACATCACAGCTGACATTACGCTATAATTGTTTTTATTGTCAACATAATTATCGGCATTTGGTCGCGTTAAAAGTAATAATGTTTTGTAATTTACTGGAATATATAGTGCTAATATTTTGTGTACTATATAGTTTTATTATTCTCAGTTGCAGTTTCTTAAATATTTTGATAAAAATATAATTAACTCTAAACTTTCACCGCAATTGTACCTCCTGTTGTTAACCTAAAAGTATTATTAGTCATACGATTATTGTGGCCAGTGCGTTTCGTTTTTCTGTGCTTGCTTGATATTTATGAATGTATATAAACAAAAATGGAACAATAGTAATCAGTATTCAGTACCAGCTTTATGACATGTTATGGTGAATCTGACTACGAGACGTTCGTATCGTAAAAGCAACATAAGTCATTTTGAATAGTAGTATTTTACATTTTATGCTGTGTTGTGAAAAGAGCTCTAAGAATTACATTCACAGTTATGTTAAGTATATTTGTAATTTATGTACAAACATCTCCTGACTTGATACCTATGTTAGCGACGGTGTCATATACAGAGTGTCCGGAAAGTAATGGGACCCAGCTTAATCATAGCTTCCTGTGATCAAATAGAACTGATTTAGACAAACGTAGCTTAGTTTAAAAATCATCGTTTAGAAGTTATAGGGCTTCAAAGAAAAAAATTGTTTTCTTGTTATGGGCATAATTAATAAACGAAACGGCCAATTATGTTCAAATTTGCTACAGTTATGTTTTAGATAAGTACAAGAATTGTGAAGTAGTACATAGTGACGCATATAGTAGAGGGCGCTCTTGGCAGTTTTTTTGCAATTAATTTTTATCGTATATTTTTTGTTGGTCCTAATCTTATACACTTGACTGAAAATTATCATGGAGAAATTAATTTTGCGTAGAAAAGCTATACTTGTTCCATGTTGATAAAATGTACCGTTTTCGGTAAAAACGCATTTGAAAAGTTCCGCACATTAAAATAGAAATAAATTTTCTAATTGGATCAAGTTACCACTTGTCAAACTGACGTTGATACGCTTAAATTAGATAAAATTTGATCAAAAGCCTGTCAGATTAATATTAATTATTGTACTGAGTTAGTAATTATCGTTGTGCAAAGTGTAAATGTAATGTGTAAATAATTTCAAATTATTAGTATTATTTTGTCAAATTTTGAAAACATACCTCGACATAAAAAGTTTTCCAACACAGAACGCCAAATTTCAACATGATTGCACGTTTAGTTTCTTAATTATGTTCATAACAAGAAAACAATTTATTTTGAAGCCCTGTAACTTATAAATATGAAGCACTTTTGGACTAAGCTAAATTTGTCTAAATCAGTTATATTTGATCACAGAAGCTATGTTCAAGCTGGGTCCCATTACTTTCCGGACACCCTGTATTCAAGACTTGTTTGCTGTCACAATTCTGTTACCATTGGTCAGAGAAAAAAATATTGGTAAGTAAAATATGATTTGGTTGGAACAATTTATCATCCAGCAAAATAAAGGATATATCCCGGACACCCTGTATATTACATATTAAGAACACGCTGAAATAAGTGCAAAATGAAGCCATGTACCCATATCCACATATTTCAAATTATATGTATACAATTTTTACCATATTGATAATAAGTACCTACATTAATTGATTTAAACTAACAGGAAACTTAACATTTGACAGTTGGTTCTCTATACCTATATTTTAAGTCTTCAGTTCTTTATATTATATACCTACCCTATATGTGAAATACCTTTGGATTATTTGGATTATTCTTCTTTATTTCGGAAACTAAGTATTGTAGGTATAAAATATATGGATTATATACATATAAATAACATTAGCGTTGGTACTAGGTAGGTATTTAATTTACACATTTATGTGCCTACTTCTTTAAATTAAGCGTCAATCCAATTTTATCTTGAAACTGAGAGTGTAAATATCAAATATATTCATTAATAACTATCCGTGATAGTTTTATTACAGTCCCCACTAATCTCCTTATCAAATCGTTGTTAATTACTTTATCATAGGTACGTATAGATACCTATCTACAGCTACGCTATACGATTCAGATAATTAAGGCCATATATTAATAATTTGAGATCGCCAAGGTGCACAGGTAGGTAAACAAAGCAGATCCGAGATGCTATTCCTAACAAATCGAATGAGGTGTTGCTCTCCGCGTTAGCAGCCTGGCGAATATTAAAGCTGGCAAAAAGCGACAACTTTTTCACGAACATCACACGATTATTTACATCTGTTGAAATTCATAATTTGTTAAACGAAGAAAAGTGTATCGAAAAAGGTCTCTGCGGACTTGGAAGTTTCCAACTGGATAGAATGGTGCCATATCTTAAAGATTCTTTTCCTTTTTCCATCACTATATTGGACCACTAGTTACTAGTTTGCTTTTGCCCTCACGTGAGCTCAGCAAAGTGGTTTTACCGACCGTCGACGATCCGGGCGCCGTTGCCACGTTGCCGCCTTTTTCATTGCTAATCCTTGAAAGAGACTGCTTCAACTGATTTTAGTTATTCTGAGACTATTTTTTAAAAATACGTATCGGTTTGTATTAGAAGCAGAGAGAATTAATTAAAACCCATTTTTATTAATTAATTGAATAGTAGGTATCTGTAATGCTTACATTAATATTTTAGTAAATTAGTTGATTTACTAGTCCTCTATATATTTATACCTATGTTTAAATAGTCATATAAAATACATACAGGATGTTAAACAACGCAACATGCAAAATTTGTCGTACTTGTAGTAGAGTTGTTACTGTATGTAAATGTAATATTTTTTCAGTAGTTAATAGTGACGAGAGACGAAGAAATTAGTATTGTATCTAGGTAGTCTTATTTTCTCATGTATCAAAAAAACGCATCTATAGTTGCGGCAAAAATTCACACGATTTTCATCAAAATATTTAAGAAACTGTAGCAGAGAATAATAAAACTATATACTGCACTAAATGTTTGCACTATATTTTGCATTAAATTACAAACAAATATTGTTTTTAACGCGACAAACTATTGAAAAGTATCTGAAAATAAAAACAATTGCGTAACGTCAACCATGATATAAGTCTGAATTCTTGCCGCAACTATATCTGTTCATTATTTTATTTCTTTTCTAGTTGATATAAAAAAAAATGTTTTGTATTTAAGTAGGTATAATCACTTTGTACGGAATAAATTAATAATTATAATTTTATTGGATCCTAAAAAGCGATTATGTATTAGAAGAATTCTATAAAAATATTGTTAAATTCATTAGGCTTCATTATTAGATGAAAAATTTAGATTTTTTTTGGATAAGTTAATTATTTTTGGAGGACACTGAAAATAAATGCTATTTTTTTAATGTCTAGGTCAATGAACACCGAGTAAACTTGGCAACGTGCGGTCCGTCCGACGAGCAGGAACCCCCCACTCTGCAATTCTGCGTTGTGCTTTTCCTTCCCGCGCCGCTCTCATTCGAGTTTGGGAAATCGAAGCAGTCGCGCTGTTTGTTGACTTGCTTAACCGCGCCTGTGTCATTTTTCCATTGTCGTAAATACCCCTATTTTGCGTCAAAAATTATTGCAAAACTCTTCGTGTGCCCGACCAAACGCTCGTGCTACCCTGAAAGTGCAGTGCCAGTGTCAGTGACGACTCGATTTTGTAATTTGGTGTCCTTCCTCTCCCAGCCAGCCTACTTGATGCAAGTGGATTATTCTGTGTACGCGCCGCAATGTTGAGTTAAAAATGTTTACTTAGCGATAAACGCGCGATTGTGTTTGTGGGACTGCTATTTTAGTTTCTTTACGAATATATGCCACGTAGCAGTGTTAGTGGGTTATTTTTGGTATAATACCGCACGTTTTTTTGCTAGTTCTGCTGTAGTGAGGTTTATTTTGTGTTCGAGACAAGTTGCGTCCGACGGTGTCGACAGGACCCAGTTCTCATTTACAATAGGTAGGAATAGTACCTAAATCATAGTGAATTTAGTGCAGTGCAAGCAGTTTCTTAAACAATAAGTGTGCCATTTTAAGGATTACTTTTTATTTACTTGGATTATACAAACTCTATTGATTCCTGCTTAAGGGTAAGTCGTAAGCAATTTTATATCCTACCTATTCTGTTTTTAACTTCAGTGCATTGGTTTTTCTCGCTTTATTATTCATTTTATTTTACTTGATTTTTTACAGTTTAGCAGATTTGATTTCTCAAATGTAATTTAATGATAACTAAACTACATGAACACATTTCTAAATGTTTTTAATAGTTAAGATTCTTATCTAGGTAGGTATAAAAGTATCGTTCAAAAGCTTATGTAGTTATAACCAAGATGGTTCTTTTGATGGCAACCTGAAGCATGTAGAACGCAAGTAACTGCATTTTTATATCGAGGTATTAGTATCTGTCTACTTTAATAATTTTTTTTTCTTATTGTAGCAGGCTACTCAGGTTAGGTATCTCATGTGTTATCAAAATCTGTTTTTACAGCTAAGTACTTATAATAGGTACTTAAATTGATGCTCATTAAAATCATTGTTGTATTTCATTGTGATTAATGACTAGCTATGCAGGCAGGTGGTTTGCATTTTATCCGAATATCGTTAGTGAATATGTGCGCGAATTTTTTTGAAGATCAGTCATTTGGTGGCTAGCTGCCCTAGTCACATTTAGAACAGAAAGAGGATAGCCGTTAATAATTTGGTGGCTTATTTTCTGGCAAAGGTACCTACCTATATAGAAGTTTAAGTGTTGTTAGTTCTAATTCCGGTTGGAACAGTTTTGGATTGTTTATATCATTTGACGCCTACTTACTGTACCTACAAAAACAAAATATTAATTGAGTAATTTCAAAATTGTTTTGGAAAAATATGGGTATCTACTTGTTAGGTACCTATCTGCTTTTGGTAATAGAAACTTAGTTATAATTAAGTATTTGATAATTTAACATTTTGGTTAATTGTCCATAAAAGTAATTTTTAAATATTGTTTCTTTTTAAGCAATTCTAGTTCATAATAGGTACCTATTTAGGGATAATTTAAATACTTATTGGTTTCCTGTAAATGTTCAGTAGGTATAATTTTATTTGTAAAATACTTAACATAATACTTAATTAAATTGGGTACCTACCTATATGTATAGGTAGGTATCTGTCTCAAACTTACAGCGAGTTCTCGATAACATCCTTTTTTATTGAACAAAAAAAAACATATAATAATTTGATAATAGCTAGCAAAAATAAAGAAAGCTTTTGTTGATGATCATATTAATAAAAGAAAGTGTCTAACCAACAATTTAAGAAGAAATTTAAAAGCTTTTAGCCATAGTGTATCAAATAAAAAGCAGGTAGGTAGGTACCTAACAATAATAAAGATACTTAATAATGATGTAAACATATCTATTTAATTTAAATAAAGTATAGTTGGGGTTGAGGTGAAAGCAAAACAAATTCGTGCGTCAGGTGAGAGTATGGTTAGATGAGAAGATTTGCATGACCCTTATAAAAAAATACATTTTTTTACCTTAATAAAATAATTTATTTTTGAACTTGAAATCTTTGTCATTAAAGTACTTATGTTCTAAATTGTAGCTAGGTAGAATACGTATCAAAATTTATAACTCTATATCCAGACCATTGGTATAAATAATTTGTTCTTGACTGAACAATGAAATTTCACTTGTTAACAAATAATAGAGGCAGCGATAATCTAGGTTATAAAATTTGTTGGCCCGTCACGCAGCCGAATTTCGACATTTTCCCGTTACACGACTGAATAACTGCTTCTATCTTGATGGCAGAATGGTAATATCGCCATTAACCAATGCCACGCTAGAATTAACTGACTAGAACAGTTTATAACGGACAAAAATATTTTTGTGACAGACATAGGTAGGTACCAAGGTGGATATTTGAAAAAACAATTATTTTAAATGTTTTGTCATGTTGCCCTTTACATTTCTTTGATTTACAATTTCGTGCCAACTAATATCTATATGCAAAAATAAAATAGAATATAAGGTAAGTATAAATTGTAAAATACGCTAATGGAATAAACGAAGTAAATACCTACATCAAACTTGGTATAGGCTGCAAGTTGCGTATGAAGTTGGCCCCCCGATGTTCGATTTTTGTGCTCTATAAATTTAAACAATAGTTCTATGACGTTTAGTATTTTTTTTTAAATATGGGGGACCAATTTCACGCAGCCTCTCATTTATTAATTTTGTCATATATTTTTCTTGTTTTGGGATGTATTTCAATAGTTCTATAATTCTCTGTAATTTTTAACAGTAGTTCTGTACTACAACAGGTTTAAAAACCGACATGTAGTTATTAAGTAAAATAATTTCCAAAAATACTTGCTCTTGTGAAAATAGCAGCGATGTTGTATTATATTCGAATAATTCTACTATTCCATGTAAACTGCATCGATCTAGGTGCTTTAATTTCGGAAATATCGAATTTAATTGATACACGGATTTTTCAAAAGTTTTGAAAAGGGAGTTTTGGCAATAATAGCAACAGTTCTTTCTTCATTGTGCACAAATAGTTATACTATTCCAAGCAAATCGCATCGATTTAGGTGCTCTAGCAAACCTACCTATGCAAAGTAATTAGGTAAATTTTTTTGTTAAAATGTTAAATCAGTTACATTGACATTTTTGTCATTTCGAATCAACTCATCTTTTAATTAAGCTGACACTCCCAGTCGAATAATTTGCATAAATAAAAATGATGTATAAAATTACTTTTTTACAAATTATAATATATTTATATATACAGGATGTTTATTAATTGAATGCCGATACTTAAGGGTGTGAATCCTTCGGTCATTTTAAGAAGAAAACTTAATGTCAACATATGTCTTAAACCTCTTAATTTTTGAGCTACAGGGTGTTACAGTTTTAAGAAAAAATGTACTTTTTTATTATAGATAATTGGGGAAAAAACTTTTTTTTTGGTTTTAATTTTTTTACGTGAATATGGTGCGTCGTACGAGAGTAAGTCTAGGGACGGAATTTGCTGTAAAATAAATGGAGATTTTAAAAATAATTTTAGTTATTAGAAAAGGCAGTGGCGTACCATTTCTTTCTTCAAAAATGTTTAGTTCAAACCTCGTACGGATGTCATTGGCAAAGATTTTAAAACATTTTTTACATCAAACAATGCTCCTTAATGATTAATAGGTGTGTACAAAATTTCATAAAAATAACTGGAGTGATAAGAAAATTATAATAAAAAAGTAAATTTTTTCTTAAAACTTTAACACCCTGTAGCTCAAAAATTAAGAGGTTTAGGACATATGTTGATATTAAGTTTTCTTCTTAAAATGACCGAAGGATTCACACTCTTAAGTATCGGCATTCAGTTAATAAACACCCTGTATATATACGGAGATATATGCCTACTTATTATATATATATACATATATCCAAGTTCTTTCGGCTTAGGTAAGCACTTACTAACTTAATACTTATCGTTTTTTTAGTGGTTTTTCTCAATAAGCATATTATAATGTATACCAACATACTTAATCCATCAAGTGTTTTAACTCTATTAGGTATCTAAATTTTTTACTTATAAATCGCGATGGTACGAATTTCACCTGCACAGTTTTAATTTTGTTAGCAAAACATAAATAATTTTCAGCCTCGTACTTGCCTATTTGCAGTTCATTACTGCCCGTCTTTAATAAATAAAAACGTCAAAGGAATGATTGTTAGCGATGTTGATTGCTTCCTGAATGGAGGTCCAATCAACTTTATTTTATGGTCGCGCGGGACTTCGTTAGTTTGAAAAAGGTGCATTTATTTATAGCCACGCCATGAATTTCAGCCTCTAGCTACCTACTTGCTGTTCGATAATTTAATAAATGTCCATAAACATATTAGAAAATACATAGGTAAGTCTTTATCTTTATCGGCATACTCGTATATCGATGCAACGGGCAATATGTGGGTACGTGCGGCAGTACCAACTTGCCGAATGCTGAAAGGTGACAGTTTTATTATCCCATTCGTTAGAATAGAAGTCCTCTATGAATTCCATTAGAATGAGACGCGTCCAAAAATGCAGCAGGTACTTACTAGCATAAATTAGTTTATTTTCGAGATGGTAGGTGTTAATCTAAAAACTTAATTTAACAATTTAACATGTAGAAATATTTTCGGAAATATATCAGTAATGAGTCGTGGTTGAGTTTCGTGTTGCTCTTTGTCATAAGAAACTAGAATACGATCAAAAATACCTCAAAGAATACCTAACTTGTGAGTTTCGTTATTAATTGATTGTTTTATATATTTATAATTTAATGGAAGATGAGAAAATTTGAAGGTAAGTCTGAGTTTTATCTCATTTTTAATTTTAAAAATTGAAAATCATTACCTACTTTTTTATTTATTTACACTTAAGTAGGCCTAAATATACAGGGTGTCTCATAATTATTGCGACAAAATGATAGGGCATGAGAGGGCATGAAAATAAGCAATTTTGCCTTATAAACCCCTGCCTGGAAATGGGAATAGGTGTTTCATACACTAAAGCTTTTAGATGGCCCTAGAGAAAATAATCCAAGGGGGTTAAGTCGGGTGACCGCGCAGGCCAATGCACAGGGCCACCTCGACCTATCCACCTGTTAGGAAATATTTCATTCAAATAGTGCCGCACTGGCAAAGCAAAGTGGACTGGGGCGCCATCGTATTGAAACCACATGTTAGCTCTTATGTCCAGTGGTACATGCTGCAAGAATTGAGCATAAACGTATCCATAAAAATGTGGTGGTAGCAAATATGGCCCGATGATCTGCTCGCCCACAATGCCGGTTCAGATGTTAATTACAAACTGATGTTGGTCTCTACGAAGGGTTATTTTTATTCCAAATGTGACTATTACAGCTATTAAAATAACTATCCTTTGTAAAACAGGCCTCGTCAGTAAACAAAACGTAGCGACCAAAGTGTGGTTGTCTCAACTCCTGCTGCAACCACCAACGACAAAAACGCCGACGCGGCACATGGATGGTGCAGAACGTCTTCCTCACACTCTACTGTCCGCCGCATGGCGAAGGGCTGCCCTGCCTCCCCGGAACGTGTGACGCTGCTACTGACACGAAGACGTCCATGAATTCTAGCAAAAATGCTATGACGGTCTAGAAACCGTTCGGTGTACAATCGCGCGGCTCTTCTCCCATTACCACCAGCTTCTCCGTAAATCATATGCATATCAGCAAGTTCTGCATACGAATAATGATCCATTGTACCACCAAATTAATGATATTTACGTTTTGCACACCAGTCACTGAAACTATACTCGGGTCAAGAATTCAGAGGTCTTACGTCACGGCTAACGTTACACATTTGTTTTTATTGACAACGTAATTTTCGATATTTGGTCGCCTTACAAACAATAATTTTTTGCAATTTAGTGCAATATATAATGCAAACTTTAAGTGTAGTATATAGTTTTATTACTATCAGTTGCAGGTTCTTAAATATTTTGATAAAAATATAATGAATTATTTATTTGTTCGTATGACGTAAGTCGTCTGAATTCTTGTCGCGAGTATAACTGAATCGGTGTGTTTTTTTTTTTGTTTTTTTGTTTTTTTTTTTGTTATGATAGCCAGCCATTTCGCTGTAGCGGCTATATGACATATTTCCTAACAGGGGTGTATAAGGTAAAATTGCTTATTTTTATGCCCTGTACGACCCCTAAAAATTTGTCGCAATAATTATGGGACACCCTGTATACAAGATAGACAATATTGTACATTTCATGTTCTTTAACATGGTTTTTGAAGGAACTGAACGTCTTAAAAAACCAGAAGCTACAGCGTTTAACACATATCTCTGTAAAATGCAAAATAGACTCTCGCCAGTTCAAAATTTAGACAGCTAAAAAAAATTTATGAATATCTGTTTTGTCTGATTTACACAACTCTTTTGGCGAAATAAAAATTTCAAAAAAATTGCTTTAGCACGATATTTATTTTTGCGGGTATGTTAAATAAGTAGAGGTAAGTATTTCTTACGTAAGTGTTTGAAATGATTTGTTTTCGTTAACGAAACATCTCTATTGCACTGTAAGGTCTGAACGTTTGATGTTTTCCATCGTTTTCATAAAGAAATAATAAGTAAAGAACTTTTTTTCGAATTTTTATTTTACTATGCATATAGGCATTATTACTGATTAAAATTTAAATTATCTTCTTACCTAACATTTAATAAATTCGAAAGTACCTATGTACAATTCGATACCTATATACTACTACCAATTCTTATTTCTGGTTTAAGCAACAGAAACACTATTTTTTAAATTTGTATCTTTCAAAGGAATCTATAAAGTATCTAGGTAAATTGAAATGAAATTTTTTATATGAGCATTTCCACACTATATTAGTAGATAGTATTAATACATATTTACTTACATCCATAACTATAATTAATTGTTACCTAATATATACGGATGTTTTGTATATAACGCTTTCCTGCACAAATAAATTATTCTTATTACGGTCCTGATGGCCGATTTTCTAAATTCCATTGAATCCATGTTACCAAAGCTCTGAATTAAGTACTTCAAAACGCAGACATGCTTTTAAGAAAATACAATTTCACAAATTAAGCCATTTTCTTCCTTAAAAATCCAAAAATTTGCTGCATTCCATTAACAAATTTAATAACCGGATATGATTAATGCATCAATGATTCAATGCAGTATTTTTATATCCATTAACGCGTATTTGTTCCCTATGATTATCTGCGATTCACCCATTCGATCGGTATCGACCTTGAAAAACCAATAACACTAATTTCTACCCCACGTTACGATTATCGTTTGCCAATAAAATTCTGTCTGCGATTCGATCGCACCCATACAAGCAGGCGGGGCATACTCGACGCAGGCTGCTAGATGGTTAGGGTTAGTGACCGTCCGCACGGGTATTCATGGTTCTCCGTGTGTTGAAATCCTAGACCGACCCAGTCAAGTGTTTCAAGTCGGCTCGTTCTGCCTGCCGCCACGATAACCGTAAAATAATGCGCCTCGCTTTCAGATGGTACGACTGCGAGCGTGGAGGTAACCCGGCTACGGTCGAAGTTGTCTGTCGGCGTCGGCGGGAATACCGAATGTTCGTTCCTTTTTGACGTTACCCGCATGCATGTTGCTAGCAGAAGAAGAGGTAATTTTTTGGTTGAATTTTTCCGAGCAGGTTGCCACGTCGTTAGTTTAGGCATCTTGCCTTCTTGTCATTCTCTCCACAAATTAGAATGATGGCCCACCACCACCCACTTACCTACCTGATGCGCATTCTGCGAATACTACACATACTTAACACTTAAGCGTTGTCCCCATGACCGTAAAACTCACGGATATTTGCGCGAATTTCGCAACTTTTGTTTTATTTATGGTGGGAAAATCTCAGCTTTTGCCAAATTGCACAAATATTTGCGAATTTCCCATCCATAAGGACAACAGATTTTAAAATACATTTCACTATACATATTCACTATTCGTTATTAGCACTGTCACTATAACAGTCACACATTAACACTTATTGTCGTACCTATCGTACCGCCTTCTGTATGACCTTCATGGACCTATGTTTCGTCAAAGTGTAATAGGTATATTCTTTGAATCACATTCCGACCTTTTAATATTTATTTTAAATAGTTTCTTCTCCATATCACTATTTCATCTTTTTCTGTCAGAATACTCTTCGATTTTATTTTTTACGGAAATTCACATACCATAATTCATATATCTCGCATAATTCTCAAAAGTACTCTTCTATATATTCTAAAGGAAAGTTTCATCTTGTAAGATATAGCAACCTAATTTTCTTTGTCGGAAGCTCATTTTTAAAATACCATCTTTCTTCCGCGAGTTTCCACAATTTTTCGTTTCGCAGTTGTACTTCTTTGCCACTCTTTATTACACTATACATATACACTACTCTCGGACATTCTTGTTAATGAACTACATATTTCAACGTCACTTACTCTCATATTTTGACCTCGCGCCCTAATCCCTTCATACACGTTATCATCACTATATATTCCTCACTTATTAGATTAGGGCGTTTACGATTTTGAGAATACGGTGTATAGCTTGAATTAATCTTCATTCTTAAGAACACAAAATCACTAATAAATTAATTACATTCATAATTTAATAGGCGGAAAGATATACTCGAAATTTGTCTACTCGCACGCCAATGATAGCGCTGGACATGGAGCACACGTCAATTCGTCACAACTAATAGAAATCGATCTGGCGCGTGCGTATTTGCTCAAAACCATCGTCGGCTACATCGCAGCACCTGTGCTTTTTCTAGTGTGTTTCTTTGCCCGTTTGCAGTGACACCGCGTGTGGCAGCACACTACAGCACAAATGACGTAGTAGGCCATAGGGGTCAATTGTTTGATAAAAATTATGAAATGTCAAATATTTGTTTAGGTGTACGTTTCTGTTTACGTGTCCTTTTTAAATTTATAAATTGATACAACCTAAAATAATAAGTATTGTGTTTTTATGGTGAAAAATGCAAGAGTAGCAGTTCATTATTAATACGTATATACCCATGTAAAATATTTAGACACGAAAGCTTTGTGTGAAGTGTTGGAACGGTATCAGTGGCGCATATTTTAATATTTTAAAATAGTAAATAAAAAAAGACAAACAGATAAAAAATAAGCTATTATTGTGTCAATATCAAATGTCAAATTCTTACATTTTTGGCATATTGTGCATATTTCCAAATATTAACGTTATTGTCGCCACACTACAGCACGTTACAGAATTCTATATTGAAATTCAGGTGCAGACGATGCTGCAACAGAAGCTATGTCATCGTTTATGCTCTCAGAGATATGCGGCACTTGACAGTTATATAGGAAAATATATGAGCTGTATGTATTTTTCTTTGTATCGACTGCTATAAATTGTGAGCGGGTTTATGACATGAGTCACTTTCTAGATTTTTGACGGTTCGGTATTGTTATATTTTTTACTGGTGGTATTAGGAGTTAGAGTGCATTAGCAGGGAATTAGATGGCACTAAGGCAAAAATAGGCATTAGTGTACAAAATTCTGTCTGCGGAAATTATTTTCGGATTAAAAAAAAATGAAATAGAGAATATTTAACGATGAAAAACGCTGCCAATTAAGTACTTAACTGTTTATATTTTGCAACTGAATTTAGGCCTGTATTAGCCCAAACTTTAAGCAAGAAGGATTACAAATTAATATCAATTTGCTTTGGACTTTGCTTTTAATGAAAGCGAGAGATACAGAAACCGCAATTTTTAAATTCGAAAGTCCGGGGATTTCCGCGAAGTTTTCCAAGGGAAAACTTTCTTGGTAAATTACTTTTTCCGCGAAACTTTTTATGAGAATACTAATCTTATATCTCCTGTCTCGAAAGAAGTTAATTTAAGGTGATTCCTAATTTGGATTTATGAGCAGGGACAGATTACATTTCATTTGTCGGGAAAATAGGTCGGCCACAGTTACTAACTAGTTAACTTTAAACATTTTTTTTTAAATAACAAACTATTTATGATTAATTGTTGGTACTACTTACATTTTGTATGAAGATGGAAATTTATGAAGACAAATTTCTGTTGAGTCAAGCAAGGTGAAGCATATATTTAAGTAGATATGCCTTGGTTAGTAGTATAAAGAAATAGCTATAAATATATCGTTTCTGATTTAATACCTACACATGTGGAATCTGTGAGTCAAGGTCCCATTGTTTGTGCTAAGGTAGCAGGTAACATATTGTTTAACAAAGAGTCCTTGGAGAGACATTTATTATATCCACTTTTTTTAGAATAACACGAGTTTTACCCATCAGCAACTAATAACCATAAATGTATTATGCTCAGAGACGTTAACAAGGACATTTTCTGACGAATGGCACTAAAATTTTTCTCGAGTTATATGGTGAAGTGGTTAGTCATTAGTAATTTTTTACGATTTGTTCGCAGTGTAAGTGACGCAGAAAATTTCAACAGGGTTGCAAAACCTAAACGTGTTTGAGAAAAATAGAGCAACGTTGACAAAATAAAAGGTTATGGTAATAGTTCAGAGTATTAATAATTTACTTACTCTTCTTAATCTAAACTGTACCTTATAACAAATATATTTTTACGTATTCCCTTAACTATTTTCACTCCTCACAACAACTAATTAATTACAGGTTTTAATAATGTACAGGGTCATTCAAATTGCGGACTTGCTGCTTTTAAGTATGTGTAACTTAACAAATCCTCCTTTTGTCGTATCATTATACGAATTTGAATTAAGTAAAATTCATAGACATTAGCAAAGGAAGACCGAATCGCCTAATCATAAATTTTCGATTGGCATGTGTATGACAAAGAAGTCCGATAGGGAGAACGTGGAAATTCCGACTCTATGCAACGTAGCGTATTTGGCCCGTGTTGACAATGCCAGCTGATAAAACTTATCTATGGAAGGACAATTCAGGATGAGAAGAACTCTATTTTTCACACACTTGACACTAACGCATGATTTTCTTAACAATTCGAATAAAAGTCTTATTAAAAAACAACGAGAAACCACTAAAAACACAAATTCCGACTAACACCAGCACTACACCGAAATTTACATACTGTGTGTAGAAGCGGGGCTAGTATATCTATAAACACAGGCACGTGTTACATTTTGTTAACATGGAATAACGAAGAAATAAATATATTTAATAGATCATATATTACATTACAAGAAGGTGCAAAAGTGTAATAAATATAATTTTATTTTATGTATATTTATCATAAATGGTATACTAATGTAATATTGCAAATTGTTTTATAAATGAAAATATAATAAATGCTGAAACGCATTTGTCATATGAAACGCATTTGTCATTAAAAACCATCCAGGTGTCCAGAGTAACTAGAATGAAGTTATGTGATTGCTTCAAACCGTAAAAAACAACTACATCTCTCTTTTTCAATAAATCTATGGTAAAATTACTTCAGTCAAGTAAATAAATAAATCTTATTGAAGAAAACAAAGTTTTATCTTTTTGATCTCCAAAACAATAGGAGAAATGCCTTCAAAAAGCCTGGCATTAAAAGAGTAAAACTCGGAGAAACATTAGCATGGTAGATTAGAACTACAAGCATACACTTCTAACGGAACCTAACATCAATTTCAAGTATGCGATAAGGTATTGCCTCGCTATGACTCACGCTTTGGGATTTAGGAGGAGCATTAGGAAGAACATGTGGGTTTGTGTTTTAATTCCATAGTAGGTACCTACTTAACATATATTTAAGCGTAAGATATATAAATAACAATAGCTTTACGTTATCACTTAATTGTTATTTAATTTTTTATTTGTTCTATAAATTCATTTTCTGCATTTATTTGCCTAATAGACATGTAAGTACAGTTGAGTGCCTACTCAAATATTCTTTATTCCTAAATTATATTCTATGAATAGATACATTTAGCAGTAGTAGACATAAACAACAGTAAAACCATTAAAATAGTGGTATTATAGTGATTATTAAAAAGTGTCTTATCTTTTAGGTAGATACTACAGAACATTATGTTAATTTGCAATTATCTATTTAGTTTTTGTTAGGGTTTAAAATAATATTTTTTGCTTGTATCATACGCACAAGAATATTCGTTCAAGGCCTTTTTTTATGAAAATACAACATATGCTAATATTCAATGGGAGTGATTTGCACATATGTTCATTAATTAAATAAACAACATAGAGAAAAATACTGTTAAATTTACTCTAAAACTTTTAGATTAAAATTTTCGCGGTTATATATGGTGAATACTCTTTCACTTAACCTTATAAAAATGTCAACAAATATTTATTAATTTAATATTACATTGTAGTTTTAGTACGATGCAAAAGTATTGGTTGGAGGAACCTAAAAATATATTTATTCAATCCACGATTTTGATTCTATTAACTGAAATAAAAACTTCAAACAACACTTTTGAAATAGTTGTACATCATATTTCAATCTAACGTTCGAAAAGGTTACATTTTGTATTGGTCTTAACAGTTTTTATACATGTTATAGTGTGCTTCAATATTCTTGGCAGGATAAAGGACGCTGGAGTCGAGAGGGATTATTCTCGGGAAGTATTGCGCTGTAGATCTGGACGGCCGGGGGCCTTCTTTTGTCTCGTGTATTGGCAAATCCCGTCAGTAAGGGTTTATTTTCTGGCACTCTACCGGGTACGCGAAATGTAACAAGCTACATCTAGCGGTCATTAGCTACTCCATATCGGATGAAGACTTGCAGTACAAATAACGGCAATGGCTTTCATTGACTAACAAAAATTCTTTTCAAGTAAAAGGCTACATAATTTTTATCAACATTCCCCCTAGTGTTAACTAAAATAGATTAAACTTATCAAGTTTTTTTGGTTTTATAGAATTAATTAGAAATGTTTAATTTTATAATTCGACACCGTTTAAATCAAACAAAATAACAGTTTATTTAATACTGGTGTAATTTTATATCAAACAGTAATGAAAATAAAAACAATAAAATCATTGAATTAAATTATTAGAGGAAAAATACTTAATATAAAAGAATAATACAAAGATGGAACAAATTAGGAAACTTATGTAACATCAAACATGAGAAAACGTTGAATTAAGCAATAAGTCTTCAATTTTTTAGTCAACGTAATTTTATTTCAGTCATCTTTGTTTTATTTCAAGAAAAATGTTCTTACGGAACAATAAAAAAGTTGACATCAGGATAACTGTTGCTCCAAATGTTTGTCTTTTCTCAGTGTAGGTATTAATGTAAGTGGTGTTTTTGCCGAAATGAAACTCGATTTCGGAAAGGTTTTCAAATTACTTAATAAAAAGGAAACGCTCTCTGAAGACGTATTTTTTAAATTAATAGCAGGGGAAACTCGATAATATTTAATTATGATTAATTAACGTTCCCGTTGTGTAATGCTGTTCGTGCCAAGGTGTGTTCGTTTCCTCAATATCTCATTTCCTGATTTTGACCTTATGGATCATATTTATTTGCCGTATTAATTGGATTTCTTTCTTCTTGAATGGCTGCTTGAACATGGAATGTTTTGTTCGTTTTGCGGTTTGTAAATGCAGATATGCGTGCAACTTTCGGAAAGAAAAATCGCCAAAATTATGAAAATAAAGATATCTGGATCTATCTTTTATCATTCAGCTAATCTCGAAAATCAATTTTACCAGAGCTCTACACTGTATTTCGTTTTGAAAAATTATATCTATACCAAAAAACAGCTTTCATATTTCTCAAAAATAAATAAAAAGCCATTGTAGTCCAAAATAAGATGCATTGATACTTGTGATTTTCTTGGTGTTTGGTTGGAAAAACTTGAATTTTTTCGGATTATTTATTTTGCATTGGATTGTGAAAAGTATTTTTTTCTCGTATATTTTTAGCACTTTGTTATGTACGTACCTACTAATAAAGTCACTTATTAGTGACAGTGTAAATATTTCAAAATAATTTTGTATTAATAAATAAGAGAAATAAGAGATAAGTTTATGCAATACCGACAATAGCATTGTACGATAACCATCAATGATTTAATTGACATTGGAATTGACGAAGTATGTAAATTATAAAACGTTTAACAAATTTAATATATTTCACTTTTTAAATAGGAAGTCGAAAGGAGATCGTGGCGGCCAATCCTCGTTCAATCCATTGTCCATTTAAGGAAATGCATTATTGGAATTGATCCAGTTAAATCTGTTACATATTTTCAAAATCCCAAGCATTAGTATTATGACTATACATCCCATTCCGGGTAAAAATATTCTGTAACTAACACGTCAGCTGTAATCTAGGATTTTTAGCATTCACAAAATCTAATTCATAAGGGGTTCCTTTGGTATTAATGAATATGGACACCCTGTACATGGTACTAATATAATTGAGCCTCGTGTATCATACACCACACTGTTGATTGAGTCATTCCTCATACTTCTTGAGCGATTTACTTAGTACTTATTCGGAGATTCTCACCTCTAAAATGCGTTCTTCAGCTGCTGCAATACTCGGTGGACCCCTTGGACCTCCATCTCTTCCACGATGTGGTAGCAAATTTTCCATGTCACGCCCGTATTGCACTACCGTAGTAAATGTAGCTGCATTTGGCACATGTTTACCGGAAAATCGTTCTGCGTACAGACGAGAAGTTACTAAAGCATTTTATCTTACTTTACCATAAATTAAAACGATATCCATCAACTCCGAGTTGCTATACACGTAAGCTATTTTTTACTCTTGAAAAATGTATGTACTTAACACTATCGCAAAAACGTTAATACTGAAAACGCGGATAGAATGTGTTCCAATGACGCTAGAAACCACAATAGCCCAGCGATGTAGATTGAAAATAACTACAACAAATTAATTTTTTATTTATCGGAAACTATAAGGATTTTTTTTACGATATTAACTTCATTTTTCATGAAGAATCTTTAGACGCATCTATTTCCAAATTTTTTTAGATAAGTTGTCCTGTATACCACCTATCACTCCTCTGTGTTTAGGACGAAACTTATTATGATTATTAAAATAAACCGCAATTAATTTATACTTGTATGATTCTATAAATTGAGAGACTATTTCTCTTCTTGTCTATTTTTTTTATCGTGATCGTGCTGCTCATCCTGACTTTGTATTTTAACGATAATAGTGAGCATCGATCCAATTTTTTGCCTAAAAGCAATTAGTATATGTCGTTTGATACATTACCTACCTTGAGCATAATACGCCAAGTAAATCCAAGGCTAAACCGAAGTATAAATTACCCGCACCGCTTGTAAAGCGCTCGAAGTTTTACAAATAAACTTATCATTTACCGTTGAACCGTCCCTCATTAATTTCGCTTTTTACGCTTTGGTTTGTTGTTCCGAATTTAAATTGGAAAACTCCGAAATTACAATAAGAAACTTGCGATCTTCAAAGACGACTATCATAATTAATTCTTTTTTTTGTCTCCGTTACCTCATTGCCAGCCGGCTACGTCGAGTTGTAGGGACCGGATCGATACAATTTGTCGGCTTTAAAGTCCTGCCAGACCGTCTTACGGGCTGGCTGGGGACGGGCGAAGTCTAACGAGATGGAAAGATGTTTGTCAAGTAATTATGGAAGATGTATGAAATCGTCTTAGCGAAACTTTGTACATTTAACAAGTCAAATAGACGTTAAGAAAAATAAATGTTTTACAGGTACCCACTTGTAGCAACTGACTTAACTCATGTTCGAGTAGTGCAAAGTAGCAAAGCTACATCTAGCGTAGAAACCATTAAAAACTATCGACTACACAACAATTATTTTGCGGACTAATGCCCCGACCAGCATTGAATTGCACCTGGAAAACCTATAGCAAACAACTAAAGTTACTTGCCAGCAGCCCACCAGATATATACCGGTTTCGAGCTTATTAGCTCTCATCAGTATACCATAGGTGAGGTAACCGACATAATTCAATTGCTGGTCGGGGCATTAGCTTCGTGTCTTTGACTGGTCAGTCCGGCATGGAGTATCGATTGGCCGCTAGACGTAGCTTTGCTACTTTATGACTCATGGTCTCTACTGTCGGGTTAGACAGACTTAAAACAAGGTTATTCGTCGGTTATCTCACCTGTGCCATATTGATAAGCTCGAAACAGGTATATGTCTGGTATATATAACCAAATTTTGCAATATTCTAACGACAGTCCCCGAAATAGTATCAGAACGGTTAGTTTGGACCTGAAAACAAAACAAAGAACTACAAGCTAGAATTATCCGTACTTGTGTGGAAATTACTCCACAGCAAATACGAAATATAATTAAATAAATTAAATATAGGTGAGATATAAGTGGTCTGCTTACTTCCTGCTCGACCTAAGTGGCTCGACTTACAGGAAGCGACTTACGCCCTGGGCGATGAGCCATTAAATCTGTAATTGATCCTGCAGGAAACAACTACTCCGCGGACTAATGCCCCGACCGGCATTGAATTACACCTGCAGTATCTGTGTGAACAGCCAAGAACCCTTGTCGGACACACCACCAGACTTAGACCGTTTTCGGGCTTGTTAGCTCTCATCAGTATACCATAGGTGAGATGATCGACAATTGAACTGGCTGTTCCTCTATATGTATATTCACATATAAACTGCATTGTATCTCACCTGCACTCAGTTTATATGTGAACATACATATGAAGGAACAGCCAGTTCAATTGTCGGTCATCTCACCTATGGCATACCGATGAGGGCTAACAAGCCCGAAACCGGTCTATGTCCGTAGTGTAAAGATACAAGTATTGGCTCAGTTTTGAAGCAAACATCTAAAAAACATACCGTTTCAGTTTCTATTATATTTATAAATTGTATAACATTTAAATTGGCATAAGTTACACATATAACAAAATATAATCTTGGTCGAATATCCCTCAAAAAGTTCTTATTAATGAACCGTACATGTTTGTCTACCACACCTTAACATAACTAAAACGCATTAGGTTAGAGGTTTGATGTTAGATTGATGTGCCTCTGCGTATGTGCAACAGAAATCACATGAAAAATTCTGTAGAATTTTATAATCAATTGAGTAAAAGTAAATTCTTCCAAAGGTACATTGTATTACCACATTATTATTGAAATTTCCTAATTTTATTACGTAGAAGACCCATCTATTTGATTTTTCCTTAATACATAGGTAATATAAATTAAGAATTATCAGTTAATATTATGTAAAAAGAGCATACATAACAAAACATGGAAATTTCAATCCATTTTTATAAGTGTCTCCCTATTTTTACACCAGATATTTACATCATGTTTAAGGCAGTTTGATATTAGAAGGTTAGAGGTGTCTTTAAACCAATTGTTTTCACAAAGAACTGGGAAAGTTAGAAATGAATTAGATATCAGCCAGACCGTTCGAGACGCTGGTTTCAAGCTGTCAGATACCGCTTCAGACTAGACAACAAAGATGCCTGGAATAACGTCTAATCTCGTGGGAGCGCCGACATTTTGTTTTGAGTCTGAGCACGAGTTGGCTGTGGAATACGTTGGTGCGGCTTTTCATTTCATATATTTTTCCATGTTATATCTTCATTTTTTAAAATTATACAGGGTTCCGCCGAAACTTGTACTTATTGGTAAAAGAAATTTGAATGGATAGGCTACGTTATGTTTTAGGTAGAGGGAATTAGTAACATTTTTTAATTTTTAATATAAAATAATTTAACATTAATAAATTTCATAGTGATCAGTTCAAATAAGTCATTCAGAAACATCATAATAGCTTATTGAAGGAATATTAAAAATTAAAGTGCCTGCCATACTGTGTACACTCAGAGAAATTCTTTAGTTGACATTCATACAACTTTGCGCAATAAAATCTGTAGCATATTTTTAACAGTTGCAAAATTTTGTAAATTACTTATAGAGTAAAATAGTAAAAAATAATCACACAATATTAAGTTACAAAATGTACAGAAAAAGGCGAAATAGTGATATGGCGAATAAAACTATTTAAGACAAATATATATTTGAGGGTAGAAATCGGAATCGAAGAATATATTACACTGACCAAACATGGGTAAATGAAGGCCAAACGAAGACAAAAGTGTGGCATTGTTTTGCCGTATATGGAATCTGGTGCTGTGGTTGTAATAGATAATGCAATAGCCGACGATAAATGTTAATGGGTGACCGTTACAAGGGCAGTGATAGTAACAGTAGTGTATAATCTGCATGTAAATAGAGCAGTGTATGTATGATATGTGTTATCCGCGGAGAGCGCATCAGGAAGATGTAAGTGGGTAGTGCTAGGCTATCGCCCTCTAAAAGGACGGCGACTACAAATTTTTTAAAGTAGGTGGGTATAGGCGCTTTACTTTACTGAAACGTATAGTTTCCACGGAATTATGTCACATTTAAAATAATCGTTTCTCTTTCTGTCCTACATATAAATTAATTCAGTTTATGAGGTCGCTCGGTACGAGGTATTGTTGACTCGCTGGTTGTAAAATATCTTTCTTGTCGGCACGACGGCACAGCGGGCGGTTGCGGGTAAAACGTGGCCCGCGATTATTCGAAACGAAACGACGTGCTGTTCTGCCGACTAATTAATTTTAATGAAGCATCCCGGACAGAACGATCGCTGTATTATTAACTGGCATAATTTTTTTTGAAGGGACTTTTTAAGATTATCGTGTTTTACTAAATAATGCATATATCAGTAAATAAAAGGTGTAACTTTAATTGGAGGCCAGTTTTTTAGGGGTTGTAGAGTACGTATTCTCCAGAATATTAATCTGTAATATAGTTTTTAATCATATAATTTAGTCCAGTTATAATTTGTTTCCTACTATTGTCTACATCATTCGGCAGTGCCCGACTGCCAGCTTGCCTGCTGTTATCTTTTTAAATGTAGATTGTAAAAAACTAATGAAGTGGCAGAGACCGTAACCGCAATAGAAAATTTGTCTGACTTAAGTTTTAAAGTTACTTCTGAAAAAGATAACGATGTGTCAAATGTCAAGGAAGCTAAACCGACGACGTGGTGACCAATTGGGAAATTGTTCTATCAAGGTTAGAATAAATTAGTTACTATCTTGTATGAACAAAGCATATAAGGTTTGAAATTACCGTCAAACCAGTATGACAGCTATAAGTCAATTGTTTTGAAAGTATACTTTGTAAAAAATGAGCTTCATCAGTATATCCAAAAAATTTAAATGGCGATTTTCTCGAAAACGGTTGGTTTTTGACTTCAGATAAGAGCATTAAATTTTTAGACAAACTTTCATTCTTTAAAGGAATGCCATCAAAATTTTAAAATAAAAGAAAGAAAGTTATGATCTTTTCTTCACCTACCATGTGCGGTTTCTGCCCTTTAGGACGCAGCCTTAATAGCCAAAAAACAAATTAAAAAAATAACATGGCTACGGAGCTCCGTTAATATTGACTTTTAGAGAAAATGTTACATGAACTTGACATATTATTTCGAGTAGTATCACCCCCTAAATTTTCAGCGCTTAGTTTTCGGACACCCTGTATAAAATGTTCTAAAACACACCCTTGTACCTCAATACAAATTTTAATACATGTTCTCGCATATTTTAGGTATCTTTAGGTTAATTAATTAGACATTTTGTTGTTACTGTCGTTGTCGGTCTTTTATTTTGTTAAATTTGTCGTAAATTTCGTGTGCGCGATAATTAACAATTTTGTTTTTTGATTCAATACAGTCCATTTGAAGTTTAAAACTTTTTGAAACTTGTTTTATTTGTCTTGTCTTAATTTTTTAAATGTATTCTGGTGAATCTGAAATCCTCGAATTCCTCTTAAATATATGCATTTTAATGATAAAAGTGTTTTTTCCAGTGTCATACATAATTTTATCTTTAACCTTCTTTAACGCTTAATTATAATTTCGTTGTTTATATCTTACTTATTCAGTTTATAACAGTGATATCAGTTTTTATGCAGCTCAATAACTTGATAATAATTCATTACTGACCAGATACTAATTTTTCATATACAGGGTGTCCCATAATTATTGCGACAAAATGATAGGGGTTGCAGAGGGCATGAAAATAAGCAATTTTGCCTTATAAACCCCTGCCCGGAAATATACCGTTTGGCTGCTACAATAAAAATTTGGAAAAGTACCAGTTTATTGAAAGAGCTTAGAGTAATTGTTTAAAGTGTCATCCACTTTCATGTCCGTAACTCTATGGAATATTCCCTGTATGTCTGAACCTGTGCGGACGCGGCCATCACTTCCCAGTAGTTCTTGTTGGTTGGGAACAGGAGTTTCATATACTGAAGCTTTTAGATGACTCCAGAGAAAATAATCCAAGGGGGGTTAAGTCGGGTGACCGCGCAGGCCAATGCACAGGGTCACCTCGGCCACCTGTTAGGAAATATTTCATTCAAATAGTGCCGCACTGGCAAAGCAAACGACATATTTCCGGACAGGTATTTACAAATTGACTGTCTTTAATTATTTACTCAACGTAATTGACAACTCATGGTTTATATTAGAGCTAGAGCTCGAGTGAGTAAGTCAGATCACTACGTGAGCATTCGAATGTGCGCTCGCTCTTGCCCGCTCTTTTGGTCTTGACGCATTGATGCAGCTTAAGGCCCGGCGCAAAATGAGACGCAGCTTGGTGACGTGACGCAGCTTGAGTCACGGCGAGTTTTATGCGGGCGGAAACTGCTAGCACGGGTACCGCGCATATACGATTGCAGTTTTCACTTCGCAGGCAAGCCATATTACTGAAAAATGGCAACTGCTACTGCACTCATTAATTATCAATTTAGTTCTCAATTTCATTCAGAAGACGAGTTTGAGTGCGAAATCGCATCACCCAGATGGGTAGTAATAAAGTCAGTGAAAAGCTTGTACTTGAAAAAAAAAAAAACCAAAAACTCATAGAGAATTTGCCTTAACTAAAGAATTTAGTGACGATTTTGTTCTCATGTAGTCTACATGGCTTGATTAATTTTTTTCCATGTTTTCAAACACGCGCCGTGATTTCTAAAACTGCGGCAACTACACTGCGTTCCGCAGGATCACGTTGAGCCAAAACTGCGTCACGTCACGCTGCGAAGAAATATTCGGAATAACTACGAGGGTTGTCCGTAAATTAAGGTCTCCAACAAGCTCCCCTAGCTTAAATCTGACAATAGCGCCCTGTTCCTTGCTTCCCCCACCACTACTCTGGCTGGTCACTGCCTCGCTGTGACGGTCAATCTTGGAGTCTTGGCCAGTGTTGTTAACACGTAAAGAAATTCCCTACTTGTAGGAAAAATTTGTCAATAAATCGGTTGGTAGAGAAAATATTCTTGTTTTGTAGGGGAAAAAGAACTTTAACAAAATAATAAGTTTCTCAAATACTTACTATTTTACCATTTAAAAGAAAATAAAATTTTATGGATCATTTCTCATATTCGTTTGTAAACAATAATATGCCAACAACGTTTTATCTTTTATACAGAATTTTAACATTTCTAACTTGCTCTTGGTCTATGGCTTGGGCAGGCAGCGTAGGGAAATTTATAGTAGAGTAGGGGAATTTCATACTTCGTCGTAGGGAGACAAATTTTATAAGGTTTTAACATCACTGGTCTTGGCTTAGCAGCCGTTAACGATAGAAGGAAAAATCGACGTTCCTGCCAAGTGTGAATTGCGTTCAGTGATTAGATTTTTGTGGTTTAAGGGGTCACCCCCTATTGAAATTCATCGTCAGTTGACCGATGTTGTATATAGGTAAGTAGGGTAAATCGTCATATTTTACCACCTAAAATACGGAGTTAACCCGCTTTTTTATTCCACTCTGTATATAATTTTCATCAGGCTAAAGATACATTTAGATAAGTTTAAATAGGTAGTTTGTTATTACATAAAAACGATGTGTTTTATGTTTTTAGGTAGGTACCTACATAATTTCTAGTGACATGGAATTCGTAGTCGGCTCTAATTCCATGATTAATAAATTTGGTAAATGCTGGTGGAACGCGTTTGAAGCCCTACGAATTCTCGGCGTCAGGTAGAACCTTGTTCAGGCAGATCCAATAAAGTAATAAAGATCAAAGCCGACTAGATAATGGTTGAATGGCAAACAGGTGGAAAGTATAAATTAGGCACTGCATAATATGCAGAGATTTTAGCAAACATCAGCTAAATTTAATTTATTTTATTGCTATGAACTATTACGGGCACATGAGTACATGAGTACCAGATTTGGATAGAATTCAGTTTTCGCACATTGCGAATTGGATTTTTTGAATGTTTTTTGGGTACCTAATACCTCGCCCAATAAAAAATAATAAATGAACGGAAGAATAATACTTAGAATTTTATTTTATTTACGGGTGTGAAGTTATCCACATCCACATTTTCCGGTAGGACTATAATATAATTGATTGAAGGCGTCGTCTCAGAACAAAAAAAATTCGCAAACGACCTTTATAGTAACAAAATCGTTCAATCTATGTTCAATAACAACTTTTACTTATTAAAGATAGTAATGTTTATTTATCAGCACAAACAACGGGTCAAAAGAGGGTGAGTTGTACGTAAAAAATTAGTTATTTAAAAAAAATTAGCATTCGTTTTTATAGTTGAACTAAGGAAAGGGCAATAAAAAATATATATACTTATCTATTAATAAAATAGAAACATAAGGTTAGTTCAAAATTGATACTTAAAATGAGTAATATAGGTACTTATTGTTTTGTTTTTTCTCGTGTCTTTCATTTCTTTTCCTGATTTTATTATAAATTTCTGCCGAAAGGGTAGTACTTATATTGTAACATAATTATTTCGATATACGTATAAAGTATGTAACGTACGTATTCGTATCGTCGTCAGCGTCAATGTCAATAAAATATTGATACGTGCGTACCAATTTCAAGATAAAGCGATAAAGATTACGTGAGATATAACGAATAACTTAGACTTCAATCCACGTTTCGTCGTACGAGCTCGTAGCTCAACGCTATTGACGACAGTGTAACAAACTGTGGTCTCTGTTAGTGTGGGTTCGAATCCCGCTTAAGCAGTAGCTTTTTTTAAAAGGTTAAGTCGATACCGTACGGTGCTCGATGATGAGAATAAAGCATATTGATTATACCTGTGATTATTGATTAGTCTTTCTGAGGGCACTGAACTTTCGATTATGTTTTTGTTTTGTTGATATCGGAAAATTATCTAAAATTATTCATTATCGTTGTGTTCATTTGTAATTAATGATCGTCTCGATGATTACTTAAATTAGGTTTGTCAGTACGTATATTTAAGCATTTTAAATATATTATATGAGTTTAGCTGCTTTCAAGAAAACATCACTTCCGTAGGTTTATTAAATGACATTTAAACTACGCTTTAACTAAATCGAGTTCCTAAGGTTTTATATATTTTATTGGCTGTTGCAAAACATAAACAACTTAAAACATGATTTGTTAAATATTATTCCTAATTTTGCAGACAATTTTTTTTTTACATTTTTCTGTTACGTTCTTCAATTTCGTGGAATGTAATAATGCACATGACTACATTACATAAACTAATCAACTCATCAATCAACTGTTGCGCAACTGTAAATGCATGTGTAGGATTTAGATAAATATCTTTAGGCAATATAAACTTACCGTTTCATAGTTTTATCAATATAGTAGCTGGAAGATAAGACATTTTGTCTATTCTAATATATATACAGATAATCTACGTACGGGTGTACCGAATTGCAAGAGACCAAACTTAAACAGGTGTTAGAACTTTCTAAAATGAGTTCATATAAATATGACTCGGAAAATGCTTTGTTTCCGAGATAACAGGGTGTCAAAAATAAAAAAAGAAAAGAAAGAAATAAATAACCTTAGTTTTAAAGACACAAATTTGAAAATTGGCACAAATATTTTTTTACTTTATACTTATTGAAAATACTTATATTGGAAAAAAAATTTAGAACCTTAAAATTGGAAGAGTCCGGCCTATTACCCACACCCCCCCAATTATTTTACAACGTACGCCTATCATCTTGAAACTATGTACGTTTATGTAGCAGATTTTATTTGCTAACTTTTATGTCTCTTGACATTTTTTGATTTACTTAAAGCTTAATTTTTTAGATATTTTATATTTTCTTAGTAAATACCATGTATTTAATAAGTGCTTTTTTGCGTTGAATTCGAACACTTTTGTACTGATTTACGGCGAAATTTATTGACATTGACTATGAAAATGTAAAATATTTAATATTGAGTTTAAAATTAAAAAATGTCAAAAGCCATAAAAATTATTTGCAAATCAAATTTGCTATGAAATTAATGTAGTTTTAAAATCATAGGAGTATGTTGTAACATATTTGGAGAAGAGAAAGGGGCCAGACCCTCTAATAATTATAGGATTCTAAATATATATTTTTTTCAAAAAAGCAGCATGAGGTAGATAAAAATATTTGTAACGGTCTTACAAATAAAACACAAAACAATAATAGGCAGGCCAGTAACACAGTCAATCAACCTTATCTCAAAATAATCGAAACAAAATTAGCCAATAAACAAATAATAAGCATGCCAAGATACTCAGTGATAACTCATCTAATAATTATTCATACAACACAGGTCACTAAACTCCAGTTGTTTAATCCACTATTCAATAACTTAATTTAATACACACATACATACACCTTTCCAGTTTTCTTATAGAAATTAAGTCATTATAAAAATCATTTTTGGTTCTGACTGACCGGTTAAATAGTTTCCCTTTTTAAAAATATACTTCCATCAATTACATCGAAAATGACTAAGTAGGTTATATAAATATTTATATAGTTTTGAACGTGGCTGCATGTATTTATTTTTGATACTAAAATACGATGCTGATACGCTACAGAATTGCAAATAACAATATTAATTCATTTGCAAATAAATACATATAGGGTTTGCACCTTATGTGATTGCTATGATAAATTGATGAGGTGCTTTGGCTTTACTGTCCTTTCGTCCTTGAAAACCTGTACACCTTTTTTATGTACACATAAGCTTTTTGGAATGATTTATATTTTACTAGCAGGTAGAAGGTTTTCTTTTATCAGAAACAAAATCCTTTAACAATGGATTTAAAAATAGAAAACGACAGTTGCTTAGTGGAAATTTTTTTAATCATTGCTTCATTTTGAATTACCTACTTAATATATTTCATGGAGAATATGAATAGTACATCTGTGCTTCGAACTGTGTCTGTTTATTACTTTAAATAGGCGTTTCTTGAAAAATATATGTTATACATCAAAATGATAAAGGAGGACGTGTCAAGGACATCGTAACCAAGTTTCTTGCCAGTATAAGAATGTATTTATTTTTAAAGACTATTTTAGATTAGGTAAATTAATTAATTACGATAAATTGATGTTTGGCAATTAACCTAATTTTTGTAAAAAACCTAAGACATCATTCTATTACAACTTTGTACACACAGTGAGAAAAAGTTATGACCATTTTTTATCCATTTTATAGCGCTCTCTAGCTTTGAAAGCAAAGATTTTTACATCCTATATCTTTTCTTACTCTGTATCCCCTTCATTTCGGGACACCTTGTATATCTTATCCTATTGGTTTACTGTACTGTAATAGGTGTAAATATATATTAAATATAATGCTGCATTTTACTTTCTTTTTTTTTGTGTGTTATAGAACTAAAAACGTAGGCTTAGCATATAATAAAATTAAATAAACATTCATTTCGCTACAGAATTTCCTATAACTCATTTTACGAGATATTTTGAAATAGCCTATGTTTATATGATGAGAATTTTGAACTTCCTTCAAGTTCTATCCGTGTATAAACAGATTTGAAGCAATTTTATATAAAAAAGTAAAGAAAGTATCAATCTGCGGCCGTAAATAAATTATACACACATGATTTATTTTTTGAATACGTTTATTAGGTTAAAAAAAATGACTGAAGCATAAATAACCCTTTTTAACATGAACCAAATGTTGAACAGCGTAAAGGCGACAAAATAAATCCCAAGTACCTTGCGCTGGGCTAAGAATAACACTGGTGTCCAAAAATAACATGCTAGATCAAGTGAAATCTCTAAATCTGTATTCAACGAAATGTTTTCGTACATACAAGAGCTTTCTCTTTTGTTCGGCGCTAAGCGAGAAATAAATTATTGCAATGAATTCTAAGATGTAATATGTAGCAACAGGCAATTCGTTTATCTACCTTTTTATGGGACCTAGAAATGTTTTACACAATGTCATTACACTCAGTATCAGTAAGAATTATTGTAGTAAATATTTATTTCTAATTTTGTTACAAAATGTGTTGTTTTTGTTGTTGTTTTGTTAAAAACACAAAATTCAGGTCATGTGTAATCAAATCAAATATTTAAGTGTTGCTAATCAAAGTGTCTTCGCTTTATATTTAACATGATTTTTGTAGCAAGATGGCATAAAGACTTTAAACAGACGCAATTGATAATACCTTAGATTGTGCATTTGTACATTTTTAATAATTTAATAAATGCGTAATCTGTTCTCTCTCGTTAACATGTTCTGTTTTCTAACATTGTAAATGTGTGCCCCTATGAAAAATGAAAGTCGACTTTGAAATAAACCTTGAAGTCCTATCCAAAGTCACCAGATAGAAGTCCCCAGTAAGTCTTAACAACTTTTATAGAGGTTATTTACGCGATATTTCACTATCGTCGTAATATATCTGCCTGAGAAATTCGAGAAAGAAATTTGACCTTCATATGACCTCTAGAGGTAAGTTTGATTCTGAATCAAACCGCATGTGAACGTAAAATTTCTCGCTGTTTCAGAATTCGAGATCAGAAATGAAATTGTTGAAATACGGATGTTAACCTTCAAATGACCTTGACCCCAACGTGATTAGGTTAAACGAACTCTAGAATCGTCTTCAACTACTCCAAATACTCCTGTATAATCTTTCTTCTTAAGAAGTGAAGAACTATGTGCAGAATAGCGGATTAAATTTGCGACGTTGCCGTTTTGCAAAATAATGGTTGTGACGTAACATGAACTATTTATTTATTTTTAGTTATAAAGAGCTAAAAAAATGAACGACAACTTTTTAGTCCGTTTATCGCTTCCAGTCAAATAGCTGATATTTAATTTCAAGATTAAATATAGGATGAAATAAATTTATCTACGTAAGTGTCTACGTAAATACTTTGCTATCCTGAGTTCTATAAATAAGTATCTTTACTATTTACTATATTTTTCCATTAGCTAGCGGCAAAATAACTATCTAGTGGCAAGTGTCGATATCCGAAGTAACTGTAGAGAACGACCACTTTCTAACGGATTCTTTCAACAAAAACAAATCGGAATAATTCGCATCGAATGAACAATGAACTTAAAATTAGTTTTAGTAATCGTTTCTCCGATACCTCATGCGTTTCTATAAATATTTGTAAGCGAATAGAACCTGAATAAAAATAGAGAGAATATAAATAAAATAAAGTTACGTGTTTTGACATTATTCTATAAATAAATGCAACGTTTCGTGTCACGGATCCGTAGAAATAGGGCGGATGTAAACAAGCCAATCACAAATTTCGCTAGAAATGAAACGTATAATTAGAAGTCATATTTTGATTGGTATCAAAGGCTTTGATATCGATTAAAATAAACAAAGTAACTCTATCGGTAAGTATGTCAGTACTCAAAACAATAAATACAATAATGCTTGTCGTGCCTGGAGAAATGACTATGCACATTATTGTTGTGGGAATTGAATTGTGACGTATTATTATAGACAACACTGACAGCAGCAGAAAAATATTTAGCACAATGTTTTTAAGTATTTGACACTTTTGCACTCCTCTCCTGACACTCCATGCAATCATGTTTCAATTAGGTATACAGAAAGTATATAAGACGTCATTTCGGTTAAGTTAAAAAACATGCAAGATTCGTTGACAAATGTATTTATATTTTTTAATAGAATGTTTACATCTTAGGGAATACAATAAAAATAAAATATCAACATGATCGTTATCACTTATTAATATTTTATTAAGGAATTTTTAAAAGTAATGTAATGTGTTTTTACATTTGTGATTATTCAAAATAACTATTTAAAGACTGTTTGTTTCAGGTGAGTACCTGTCTGGATACATTTTACTCCTGTCTGTTTCGGAAAGCAGAAACGTAAGTATATAATAACAATGTATAATTTGATGAGGTCTTTAAAAACACGTTGTCATAAAAAAAAAATGAGGAATGAGGTTTCTGAAATGCCTTATTTGGTGATATAAGAGCATAAAATCTTGTTCTCATGAACAACAATCACACAAATTATTTAATAGGGGGAAAAGCCCCAATTGATTGTCATAGTAGATTGTCAAAAACAAAGCAAACTTACTAACATCTCATAATGATGCAAAGCGGTCATATTTGAGCTGTCTCAACTTTTAACGAATTTTGCCATCTGTAACAATTTCTATCATTTTCAACATACCGAAAGTTACCATTGATAGGTAGATTGTCAAAAACAAAACAAACTTACTAATATCTCATGATGAAAAGCGATCATATTTGAGCTGTTTTACAAAATTTATGAAATGTTAAGACTTTCCCGCCATTAATAATTTAAATAAAAGTTGCAAAATTGCTGGGAATATTCGCGATATGGGATAAGGCTTAATAATGGAAGTTTTGCAGTTGATACGGTTTGTAAAATTTTGGAACTATTTTGAATCATTTTTATAGAACAAGGCAGTTTTAAGTAAAGCTTCGTTCATACCAAATAAACGAGCAAGAACATATTTTCCACGAATGCTCACATGGTGCAGACGAGATATTTATTGTTTAAGTACGTAAGCAAAGATATTTTAAGGCTAGCTTCCTTAGACACAAATAATGTGATTTAAATCAACTTACCTTAGTACAATTTTGCTTCCTTAAGAAGTTATAGGCCAGAGAATGTATTTTATAGGCGCTCAGAACGGTTTGTACATTAACGTAAAAAACAATCAGATATTCGTGTTTATCTCACAAAAAATCTGATCCAAAATTTTAGTACAATTATCCAACAAGAAGAATATTTATGTATTTTGTTTGTTTATATCAATTTTGTTATACGTCAAGGACAACCAGATCTCGTATATAAATTATTGTTTTTTATTTTTGTGGGTTATTCTTCAAATAAAATAGTAGTATTACTTACATATTGATGACGTTTTCGTAATTTTATTCTCCATCTTTCTGTTACTGTCAATATCAAGTATGATGCCCATGATAAAAAAATCAAAACAATTGGATGTCGCATAACCGACATTAGTAGCCGTAGAAATTTTCTATCGACGAAAATCGAATTTTCGTTTATTCTTATCCCTCTGCACCAAATTTCAGTTGCTTTGTTAATAAATAATGACGCTAGATGGCATTTTCTAAAAACGCTATTTCCAACTTTTTTCATAATATTTCAGCATCGGCAGTAGATATCTTGGATCTGTTTGGTTTCTCTTAACAGTCATCAAAGGGCGCAACTTTTTTCTGATTTGAACCACCTTGTATAAGGCGATTCAGAACTTATCTAAAAAAAATTTTGGATGTACAAGGGTTCGTACAAATACAATTTTGTAAAAAATAAAATCAATAAAGGTAGTTCGAAAATGATTTAAAAATACCTTTCTGCACGGAACTGGAAACTGGTCTGTTGTAAAAACCTGATAAGGCGGCAAAGCATGCAGTCGGCGACCGAATAAAAAATGGAAAGAAATTGACAAGGGAAGAAATAAATAACGTTTTATAATAAGTACCTATTTTATAAAGCAAATTTATGTATAGACTCACTCAGAAATACGTTAATATCTACAAAAAGTAATCGGATTTCAATATTCGGAATCACCTGTGTAGATACAGTAGCCCAGCGATGTAAAGGTTGAATACTACAACTTCAATATTTTTTTTACTGGGAAACTATAAGCATTTTACAATTTTTTTTACGATGTGGACTCAATTTTTCATGACGCACTATTCCCAAATTTTTCAGATAAATTCTGAATCATCCTGTATTTTACGGTTTCTGAGATGCCAATGGTGAGCCATGAAAACGGACCACCCTGTATACATATCTGGTGAATTAGGTTTCAAGTTCTGCTAACGGCTGTTACACAGTAGCATATTTTTCCGATGAGGAACCTGTTTTCCTGCTGTCGAGTGCACGCGATAAATGCAGAACATACAAATCGAATATAGCAGTAAAAGACGCCCGCTCTGCTAAATAAAGTTCGGTTCAGTTTCTTCAAGCCGGAGAGCGAGTGTGAAAGTTATAATTTACATAACCCCGTTAACGGGCGTGATGAACTTTCTTGGCGTTTTATCTCTCGTGCGTTTTAAAATTTTAATGTATTCTGACCTTAAGAAAGCAGATAAAACTTTTAAACTTCCTGCTTGCCTGCGAAATTAAATTTAAGGTTGTTCTGGGAAGAAAGATGAAAGTTATAAATTCCTCTATTGTGTTATTTTCTAGATTTTAGTGGGGAACTTTGTTCTCTTGCGTTTAACCGACAACTCGGCTCGTAAATGAAACATTCGGTTCTCGATTGCGGTTATTCCTGCTGAGAATCTGCAGGAAATAAATACGCTGTAATACGTGGAAACCATACATGCAATGTTATCATTCTTGTAGAATATTTTGTGTTTTGATTTAGAAACGGTATATTATGGTGTGAACTGTGCGAGGGGAATGTCATTGGTTATATTTTGTACACTAAAAATTCCTATACCTACTATAGGAATACTTCGAAATTCCAGGAATTGCAAAACAATTCCGTTAATGGAATTCTTTAAGTTCCACTGGAATTCCTTCAATAATAAAACATTTTTCTCCTCTTGTATACATTCTATTACCACGTGACAATTACGGATCTTCCTCGGCTCAAAAAAATGTATCGATATTGATATTGTATCTATACTTCTAAATATCGACCTCGAAAGTATCTACCCAATATATCGACCCCTCCTTTACAACAATTCATCTTGCGAACGGTTGCTTTGTTGACGTTTAACTCGTCAGACAACGCACGAATGCTTAGGCGCCGGTCAGATGTGATCAGTGCACAGTGCACACAAACGGTCAACAGTCGCGTCAGTACACGAGGTGACGGGAGATCCTTCACGTGGATCTTCTTCTGCCGATTCACGCCCCTCCGTTTTGCCCATTCAAATACGCGTGTTTTCGACATGCACTCGTCTCCATGCACTACCTGCAATTTTTGAAGGACTTGCGAGGCTTTTTCACCAGATTTCACTAAAAATAGAATCACAACACGTTCCTTGTAATTTGAGTTACTCATTTTCACGACGCCACTGAAAAAGTTACTTCCAAAAAATACACATAAAACACAAACCAAACGTGCTATCGACTACAACCTTGGACTGAAACTAAAAGGAAGGTCCCCTCTCTCTAGAAAAACGTTGACGAACGATACAGTGTTACCAGTTTACGAGTTATAACTAAATTCCCGGAACTTAATTGCCACGCCTCGTATATAATTTATTATCAAATCAAACAGGGTTAAAAAACAACAAATAGCAAAAACAAAACAGATATGTGTCACCACTGAAAATGAAAACAAATGTTTAAAAGCACTTTAAAAATGCCAGTCATCTATATATTTTCTAAATATCTGAATTTTCGGCATGTTTGTAAATGTTTAAAAAATTGTATTTTCAACTTCCACGAAATGAATACGAAAACGAAAATACGTAACATAACCCTAATGATAAACCAGAAACCAACCAATCATACTACTATTGTTTCTTAAATTTGACCAAGCAGCTACTTAGATATTGCCAATAAGCACCGTTTAAGAACTTGCGATTCATTCTTTGTTCAAAATAAATTTAATTGAAGTTTCAGTAAATTCGCAATCAAATGATAAGATTAAGGTCAAGTATGTACATACTATGTGAGCATAGAACTTGCTTTGTAATTTTCTCCTTTGATGTCTGCCGCTTGTTAAATAAATAACTAAAGTCCATGCACACGCGGCTTTTAACAGAATCGTACACAGAAAAAAATATTTTTCACTTGCAGTGTATCTACTTTTATTTGTGTACAAATCCTTAAAAACGGTATTCTTCAAAATAATCCAACGATTTTTTTTTGTTTAAATGGCATTGAAAACCTAACCTAACAACACCTAATATGATTTTTTTAAACCTGTTTATTTTCATTAGGTATTGTTAATATGTAACTATTATCATATATGTCTTGAAGTAAGACGAATATACGAACATTTGTTTTCCATTGCCATTTATTACCTTCTACTTGACCAATCTCTACTTTATGCATTTACACCAATTTCAACAATGTACCTGCATACTAATCTGTTTAATGGGAAGGTAATCAGTTTATCTATATAAAAGACAACTTATTTACATAATTAACATTTCGTTAAATTTTGGAATTAAATCCTAATCCATTTTCCTATAGCTTTCAGTTTTATAATTGTTTTTTAAATGTAAGGGTTTAAAATAAAATTGTGTCAGTAGTTATTTTCGGACTACATTCACATTATTAAAATAACAAACACACATAAAATTGCAAACGAACGATAAGACTTCAAGTAGCCAACTTTTTAATTGGTGCATTAAACAGTGACTGCTAGTGACAGCCACCTACTGGCTTCTAAGGTGCTGGTCAAAACCATTCACGATACTATTATAAATTTTGTTATGACTGTTTCCATTATATATGGCCCGATAAAGATGTTTCGGATATAGTCGAGGATAATGTTCTTATAATGACAAGTGGTGCAACAGCGTACATGTTAAAAGTATGAGATTTTATCTCAAAAATATACAAAAATGATACATTTTACATGTGCTGCTCGCACACTTAATCGGTTAGCTGAGAAAATTTCGCTTTATTAAACATTCAAGACATGATTTTATTGAAATGGAGTATTGGGTTAGAATTCGTAGCGTAGCATATTATGATGAAACATTTCGATGGCATAATCCTAATGACAGCAGTGACATAGTACACACATTGTACGACTTACTGAAGGGCCATAATTTTCGCGATGACATACGTGACATTGATATGTACGATGTTTCTTAATTAGTGCAATAAGAAAATTGGAACCACGTGGACTATCCCTAAATGAACAATTTGACATAATGAATGATGTATAAAAAATATATACGATGCCAATAATATATGTGTTGTAAAAAATCCAGGATACACCATTTTGGAAAATATATGTAAAATTTTAGCTGGTACATAATATGAGCAGTTATCAGCAAATATATTAATATATACTTAGTTCATGCCTCAACAATTTCTCATACTGTCCATTGTCAACAGTAGACGTTGAACGGTCATTTTGCCTACAAGAGTTAATATTAAATGATAAACGTCGCCGCAAGAACACGTAATAATATTTTTTAACCACTTCCAATATGCCTGGGAAACCTTGTCTTAACACAAAGGTTTGTCGGGTAAGTGTCGATTTTTTTTTGTTATCTTAATTTATATAGGTATTTTTTCCTTGACGTAATCTTACTATTTGGTTATGGTACTATATTGAGACATATTTTCTGTGAACATATTAATATGTTCATTCGCTAACTGACTACGGTCCTGTTAAACTCCACACTCCACTATCTACATATTATTTTTTGTTTGTTTCGATTAGATGTTGGTTGATTAGAATTGTGTACAATAAACGGCGTTTGTTCCCTCTATGTTTATTGTTGCTCTGAGTAGGGCTGTCAATCTCGGGATCCCGAAAAAAATTTTCAGCTCCAAAAATCCTGAGATTCGTCAGCTTGGTTCCCGAGTTTTTCGGGTTTGACCTTGTCAATTTTATATATACGTTGCGGTGTAATGTGAAATACGAAGCCAGAGAATAATTAATTAATACACAGATATTACATATAATCTAGTGATCAGATCTAAAAAATTGAGCGTTGAACACATTTTCACAAAGTAATAACTGCTTTACAGTCTAATAGATAATACGGCTTTGTTCAGTACATAAAAGCAAGGTCTGAAAGAGTCTATGTTGCCATTTCAGCCAGGTTCAAGTACTATAATAAGAAAGTTTTGTTATTTTCTACTTTAACCAAAGAAATGGAATTATATAAAAATGGTGTATCCTATGATTTTTTATTATGAATTTCACCTACTACAAGTGTAAAATCGGAGAGGACCTTTTCGACGGATGGAACGTAGTGCACTAAAATTCGTTCGAGTTTGAATGCGAATGTTCTGGATGAATTAGTTTCTCTTATACATTTTTTTTATTTTTCGAAAATATGAATAAAAAAAAATCATATATATATATGATTATTATATTAATTATCGTTAATTATAGTGCAACCTCTATGTTGGGTTAACGTGGAAACCCGTCCCGTAGACAAACAAACTTTATTGCCACTCTTGATTACACGAAGAATATCTTTCTAACAAATTTTAAAACCGTCAACTCTTTACTTTGACGTTTGTCAATCATTTTCTACTGCTCAATGTAAACTGAATTGTGTCAGCGAAACCGATCCGCTTATATAGGTTTTTAGGATTTTAGAAGTTTCCGCGGTCTCGAGAATGTGGCCTGGAATGTTCCAGAAAACCTCAAAATAGAGGCATCACAAACACTATAAATTATTACTTAAACAGGAACATAATTAACAAACTAAAAATGTAGATGAGCCTTCGAAACAATCGCATAACGTTTTTTTACATTTACCATTCTGTTCTTTTTAAATAAATAAAACTTTTTCATAATATATCAACATTGTCGACAGTAATCAATCCCGGGATCGAATTTTTTTTTTCCGGAATTGACAGCCCTAGCTCTGAGACCCGTCCGTTAATTATTACACGTCTTTGTTCTTGATGTTCTGACGCTACAACAAACGCGACGAAAGGTTTATAGTAAACGTACTAGTCCAATTAACCTTATATTCAAATTCGACGTTAACGTTCGCACCCGGTTTTACATCGGCTAACGAGTAACATATTTCATTCGGCGGATCGACGAATATGGCACGGCAGTCGATAGAGCACCGTCTCGGGCGGACAGAAAGAGCCCAGGCGATATGTGGGGCAAGAGTTTTATGTTCGCGGAGGCCAATGCCTCGAACGGCTATTTGCGCCGCGCCTAGGCTTCTATACCGGCTGATTGATTTATACCGTATCGTGTTAGTGAGTCTCGGTTCGAAGAATCGTGGCGTCTTTGTGCGATCGGTGTCTTTAATCCGGTCGGGTTTAGACTTTAGAGCCGGCTACTGCGATGAGGGATGGCGTGGCGGATTCGACTTGTCGCCTTGTCGTGGACAATATTAATCGATGTGGGACACTGGGAACAAAAAATTTACAGAAATTTACATTTGTCATGGATAAAGTAACATACATTAGCAATTTATGCATTTAATCAAACGTTGACAAAAGACAATTTAGTACAAATAGGTGGAAAGTAGAAAATAATAGACGTTACCAGTGTCATAATTTAACAACAATCTAGCGGTACCTACTTTATTCCCGAATGATGTGAATACGTCTTACAACTTATACAGGGTGTTTCAACAAGATCTCCCGTAAATACAGTGGGCGATAGTACGTCAAAAATGAAATTTTTTTGTCTTATAAATTATATGTCTCGCATCTTGTTTGTTTGGGTGGCATATTATTATTATTAAGCAGGCCGCATTTGCGCTCAGGAACGTCTTACGTTGGTAGGTCTTAACCACCATTCAGTGCAGGAATGAGTTAAACCTGGAAAACCTTATTAATTAGGGGGTAGTCAAATGTCGACCGGTATCAATCTCTCTCTCATTGACCCAAGCTAACATCCTTCCACTCTATGATACCCGCAGAGAGTGTGCCAATCCTCTCCGCGAATATAGCTGATATTTTTGGAAATTTCGTAGAGGCTACTTTCATATTAGATTTTTAGTTTCAATTTTTACCATGCGGGCTCCATTTTCTAATATAAGTTTTGAGGTAAGCACACTTCGAAAAAAATCACTTATTTTATAAACCGTATATGGGTTCAATTGAAATGCGTTTTTGTCGAAAACCGTCGACATTAGGAAGTTTCAACAAGAGTACATTATTTTTATAAAGTAAAATTATGTATTAGATAATGGAGCTAAGGATAAATAACTTATCCTTAAAAAAGTTAGAAGTTACAATGTAATTGGAAATAACACCTTGGTGGATATTTTGTGGTTCTATCCGTGAATGCATTAAAGTAACTAAAAAATCAGAAGATATTGAAGTCCTATTAATTATACCTCTGTTTGTGTTTATTCATTCGGATTTCTTAGCAAAGACCCATATTTCGAAAAATATAAATGTAACAAACACAATTCAATGCAGTTTCAATTTGGTTTCTTTGGCACAGCATACTTATACTAACAATTAAAAAAATTGCTGAGCCATCTTCATATACTTTCATATAAGAAAATTCTTTCTGCAATATAAATTTATATCAATGATATTTTATCTCGATGAACTGTAAAAACCTCTCACTAATCACAAAAACCAATAACACCATGAAACAGAACGTTTTTATTCAAACAGAAATGATCCATCTTTCACACCGATAAGTGAAAACTGTCTGCATTTATTAACATTAAACCATTACTCACTCGCTTTAGTTTTAGTCATTTACCGACATAATATATTTTTTTGTTAACTAGAATATTGTTCACAATTTTCAATTTTATTTCGGTAATTAAACTTTTTTGATTTTATACCCCTAGATTGTAAATATATCACAGTGTGCACTATTACAAATTTTCACTACTCTGCATTAGAAAACCTTATTTGCCGCCCTCACACACACCTCCTGTCCTATGTGTCCTGGAGAACTTATACAAAATAGCCCAATACCAGAGGTTCATCATTTTCCTAGCCATGCACCCCCCCCTCATAATCATGGAATTACCGTACCATTCCTATTTGACGCATGCAGAAGGTCTATCATATATAATACCTAATCTTTCTGATCGAACGAATCATACGGGAACAATGTCAAAATTAGTCGCATCAGAATACTACTAATACAACAAATGCAGGAACAATATCTGAATTTGTATACTTATATCGGTCTAGGAAATCTAAAAAGATTTGATTTGGAAAACAATAAGTGTGATTTTTTTTGTAACCGACACAACTTTCTATATGAAAACATCTACAGAACGCTTAATGAACACATGTAACAATATACATTTATTACATGCGATATGTACTCACTTGGTTAGAAACGGAAGTGACTAATACGCAGTGTTTTCTGTTCAGTGTATTAATGATGTTAGTTATTGCACTAAACGGTAATATGTGATTTATCTTCTTATAATTCAGTTTGTCAACTTGTGTAGGTACATACGTATATATGTACCAAATTCCATTATACTGCATTTAATAATACAAATTTATTATCAAAATTAAAATCAATTTTTCCTGGAATATTTTATCGATTAGAATTATCTTAGATTTACATTCATAATCAGGTAACATGACAATTCACCACTTTTTTATAATTTAAATAATTCTGTAGATATTTTCTTCGATATAAAATGTTCTATAGCCTTAGACACCGTAAACTTGACCTTTCTGTATACTGTTTTACATAAAAAAACAGTCAACTTTTAACATCATCTGTATTGCTCGAATTTAAAAAAAAAATGATATAAAATCAGTATGGAATATTGAATAGCAGTATACCTGTAAAAAGGAGTAACCTTTAAAATGAACTTTGTGTCGACCAGAGATGACGATCCAATTTTTTAACTTGTTATAGATATATGTTAATAATAGTAGAATACTTAAAACTGTTAATACAAGTAACAATAATTGACTAATAGCTTGTTGACGATGTTATCTGAACTTAATTTGATAAAATATAAGCATCGTCTGTGAACACATAAACGTGCGTGCTCAAGGACATGCTAATTTATCTTTTTTTTTTAATTTATGAAAATTAGTTTTACACTCGACTTGATTGTGGAGCATACAAGATTGATTGCATTCTAAATGGACATATCAAAGTAACTGAGCAAGTTTTTTAATGTGTGGTAAATTACGGAATTGTAAAAAATAGATGTATTGGGTGGATTGATTGAAGTTTAAATTATATTAATTTATAAATGATAAAAACTAATTGTGAGTTAGTTAACCGTGACCGATACACGTGAAAATTACCAGTTGTAATTTATTTTTAATATGCACAAACTGTTACAAGCACTTGTTGTTTTTCAGAAATAGTGTATTTCTTCAACTTATTGTATTTTTGTAATTTGGCTAACCATAGGTAAGTGAAATTGTTCTAAAAATATACAGTTCAGGTCTTTCCACTGCTTGTGCGATAAATGGTGACGGTTATATTTCCAACGCTTCACGATCTAAATAATACCATTTGTAGTGGGAGGATCTCAAATTTTATAGTGGGAGGATTTCAAACTTTGTAGAGGTAGGATCTCAGACTTTATAGTGGGAGGATCTCAAACTTTGTAGTGGCATAATCTCATACTTTGTAGTGGGAGGATCTCAAATTTTTGCTCCATAAAATTAAAATTTCTATGTCCATTGCGGGACATTTAAACTGACGATTCCACATTCTGATAACGTTGAATTTGTTTTGTTGTCTGTCTTAATACAAAAGTTTATTTCTTTCTTATTGTAGACTAGAGGTATATAAAGTACATATCTATTTCATTTACATTTATCTTATGTTTATTTATTTATTTACATGTTGGGCTGTTCAACAGAAACGCATCCAATAACAGAGCTGCCCCAATTTTAAAAAAACCTTAATTTACAGTGTTTAAGAACTTATTTGTTAAAAATATATATAATAATAATTATACCTTTCTTGCATTCGCATCAGTGGTGAATTTAACAGGTAATTAGTACGAGCAGGAGGCAACACAAATAAGTGATGTTTTATGGAATAATTCGAAATATCAAATGAAATATACTCGCGTCAAGAATACAGACGTCTTACGTCACGGCTGACGTTACACATTTGTTTTTACTGTCAGCATAATTTTCGATATTTGGTCGTGTTAAAAACAATCATTTTTTGCAATTTAGTGCAATATGTAATGCAAACTTTTAGTGTAGTCTATAGTAGTATCAGTTGCAGTTTCTTAAATATTTTGATGAAAATATAATGAATTATTCATTTGTTTGTATGACGTAAGTCGTCTGAATTCTTGTCGCGAGTATACTCGTTATAGTAAACATCATCCAATAATGGTAGCATACTCCAAATGACTACGTGCTAAAGAATTATACATAAGTATGCAAGACTTGATAGAGAAAAAATCTTTACTAGGTTTCATTATGAAGTCCATTTTTTTAATGTATTTTTAATTAACATCATATTAATGATGTTAGAATGCCAGTTTACTATTTAGAATCGCATCCGAATCTCTGACTTGTTGTATAATTTGTAATTTATTGTTACCTATATTGTAATTAGATTTGTAGATTTGTTTATTCCGAGAAAAGGTAATTGATTTTTTTAATATTCATGTTAACTTTCATTAATGAATAGAAATTATTTAACATACCTATTGATATCTTCTTGTACTAAGAACTTTTTTATTAGTATCTTATTACATACCACCTTTAAATATAGAAATTACATTGGTTAATTTCCACTTACTTGAAAAAACACCCTCCTTCAACGACTTATTAATAATGTACAGTAGATCTACTAACAATGAATTAGCATCTGTTTGACATATATTTTCTTCGTGCATCGGGTATAATACAAATTATTTTTAAAATATTGTCACGGAATTTGCCCCACTCACACCTAAATCAACGACTTTGGTACCGCGAATTGCTAAGATTGCCCCGATCGTCCCTACACGCTTCTGTTAAACAAACAAAAAGCCGTGGATCGAGACGGGACTAGAAAATTAGAGAAACGACGAGAAGCGTTCGAGAGATGCTAGAAAATAGATCTAGAGATGCTAGAATATACCTGGAATATTCGTTGGGTCTATAAAAGAAAAATAAACGGCCGATTAAGTTAGTCTTGTATAAGTCTTGTATAAGTCTTGTATTAACAGTCTGAATTGAAGTGTTTAGTTGGAGATATCAAAGTGATTTAGATAGCGATTAATGTAATAAGTGTTTAGTTGAGTTCTAATTAGTGTTCGAGAATGTACTTCGCAAATAGCACCGTTCACTTCCTTAAGTTACGACGAGTGCGGTGATATGTCACACTTGGGTCTTTGTCTCACTCGCGTACAAAGTTCTCGAACATTCTAGAACTTTGTACGGGAGTGAAACAAAGACCCAAGTGTGACATATCACCGCACTCGTCGTGACTTAAGGAAGTGAACGGTGCTATTTGCGAAGGACATTCTCGAACATTCTAGAACTTTGTACGCGAGTGAGACAAAGACCCAAGTGTGACATATCACCGCACTCGTCGTAACTTAAGGAAGTGAACATTGCTATTTGCGAAGTACATTCTCGAACATTCTAGAACTTTATACGGAAGTGAGACAAAGACCCAAGTGTGACATATCACCGCACTCGTCGTGACTTAAGGAAGTGAACGGTGTTATTTGCGAAGAACAATCTCGAACATTCTAGAACTTTATACCGAAGTGAGACAAATACCCAATTGTGGCATATCACTGCACTCATTTCATTGTAAGGAAGGCAACAGTGATATCTAGAAATACATTCGTGGACATTCTAGAACTTTCAAAATAGAGTGAATGCCTGTAACTAGAAGTCAAGTCAACATGGATGCACAACTAGCAAAGCTGTTAGAAATGATGCAAACGATGCAGGAACAGGGACGGATGATGCAAGAGAAATTAGAAGAACAAGGACATAAAATGGAAGACCAAGCGAAGACGATGCAAAAGAAATTAGAAGAACAGGGACAGGCGATGCAAGAAAAATTTGAAGAACAAGGGCATAAAATAGAAGATCAGTCTCAAACGATGCAGGAGAAATTAGAAAAGAAATTAGAAGAGCAAGGGTATAAAATGAAAGATCAGATACAGACAATACAACAGGAAATGAGGGACCAGACGAAGGAAATGCAGACAAAGTTAGAAAAGTTGGAGAATACACTAGAAGAAAAACTAGAGGAGCAGTCTCATAAAGTAGAAACACATGTAGAAGAGAAACTGTTGGCACACAAAAAGGAAATAGACGAAGAAATAAACCAGGTTAGAGAAGAACTTAGACATAAATTAGACAAGATAACAAAGGAAGGCGTAATCAAATCAGAAGGACCTGTTATCCGAACTCAGAAAACGAAACCCCCCGAATTCGACGGCAAGGTCTCCTGGAATGTCTATCTGCGTCAGTTTGAAGCAGCAGCTGCGGCAAACGAGTGGTCTGATTGTGAAAAGGCTACTGCTCTAATAGTTGCTCTACGAGGGGAAGCTCTTGACGTCTTACAAGGAGTACCTGCGGGGCAGCAGAATAACTACGACATTCTAAAACAGCATATGGAAATGAGATATGGGGATAAGCACCTGCAGCAAGTGTACCAGGCACAATTAAAGAATCGTCACCAACAGAGTGGTGAGAATCTACAACATTTTGAGACCGATGTTGCCCGACTGGTTCGATTGGCTTATCCGACAGCCCCGTGCGAATTCTTAGACCAGCTCTCCATCCAAGTTTTTACTGATGGGCTGAGAGATTGTGAAACCCAGCAGGCATTGCGACTAGCTAGACCTAAAACTTTGAATGACGCCCTCTCGCATGCACTGGAATTCGAGGCAGCAAAGATGGCATCCGGTAGACATGTTAAAGTTCGGGCCATCAGTGATAACAGCGACAGTATGGCAAATGGAGACATAATAAAAACGCTAAAGGAGATTATTGATAAATTCAGTCCATCTACTAGGACAAAGAACGAACAATCTGATAGTCGAAGGGATCGCCTTCTCAAATGCTGGAACTGTGGACAGACAGGACATCTAAAAAGACAGTGTAGGGTTCCAGTCACGGATCAGCAAAAGCGCGACTCCCAAGCGGCAGCCTCTAAGGAATATGTTAAAGTGCGGACCATCCGTGATAACAGCAATAGTATGGGAAATGGCGAGATAATCAAAACACTGAAGGAGGCCATTGATAAACTCAGCCCAACTACCAGACTAAAGAGAGGACAACCTGATGGACGAAGAGAACGCCCACTTCAATGTTGGAACTGTGGGCAGGCGGGTCATCTAAAAGGACATTGTAGGACCCCAGTGGCAGATCGGCAATGGCGCGACTCACTGGCAAGAAGGAGACATGGAAACGCAGATGCTCTTTCTAGACCCTGTCCTGTCAACTGCAAACACTGCAGTAGTCTTGAAAGGAAAGAGAACATCTCATCAGTTTCTTGCAAGGTAGTAGCAGCCCAACCTGAAGACCGATGGAGTTCAGCAGCGATTCGGAAAGACCAGCAAGCTGACTGTGACATCAAGCCTTTACTAAACTGGAAAGAAGCCAACAACCGACCGTCTTGGGCTGAAGTCAGTAGTAAAAGCCCAGCATTAAAGAGCTATTGGGCTCAATGGAATTCCCTGGTGTTGGAAGACGGTGTCCTAAAAAGAGCATGGGAGAACAATGACGGAACGGAGGTCAAGAAACAAGTACTACTCCCAAGGTCCCGGGTCAAGGAAGTGCTGCAGGAAGTACATGGAGGTACTGGGGGTGGACATTTCGGTATCAATAGGACTCTACAGAAGATTAGGGAGCGTTTCTACTGGTTGAGCTGTAGGACGGATGTAGAAGATTGGTGCCGAAAATGTGACATATGTGCAGCAAGCAAGGGACCGAAGACTCGTTCCAGAGGCAAAATGCGCCAGTACATCGTAGGAGCGCCGTTTGAGAGAATTGCCATTGATATCGCTGGCCCCTTTCCGAAAACCCAAAGTGGGAACCGATATCTGCTAGTAGCCATGGACTACTTCAGCAAATGGCCGGAAGTATACCCCCTTCCCAATCAAGAGACCACAACCGTAGCAGAAGCGCTAGTCAATAACCTGTTCTGCAGATTTGGTGTGCCCATGGAACTACATTCAGATCAGGGCAGAAATTTCGAATCAAGTGTGTTCCGAAAGGTCTGCGAGCTTATGGGAATCCGGAAAACCAGGACCACCCCACTGCATCCCCAGTCAGATGGTATGGTGGAACGCTTCAACGCCACACTAGAAACCAATCTGAGGATGTTTGTGAACGAGAACCAGACAGACTGGGACAAGCTCATTCCACTCTTCCTGTTAGCTTACCGCTCAGCTGTCCATGAAACTACTGGGAAGACTCCCGCAAGGATCATCTTTGGAAAAGAGCTTCGACTTCCAGCAGATTTGGTATTTGGTCGTCCTGCGGAACAGCCCACAGATCCAGACACTTATATCCATGACCTAGAACAAAGACTAGCAGCCGTACACGACCAAGTCAGATCTCGAATGCGACTAGAGAGCGATCGCATGAAGACTCGATACGACGTCCGGGCCAATACAGTCGGATTCCAACAAGGTGACCTGGTGTGGCTTTACAACCCCACGCGGAAGAAAGGAAAATCGCCTAAACTACAGAACCGTTGGGAGGGCCCCTATACCGTGATTAAAAGAATCAATGACGTCGTCTACCGGATACAGAGGACTCCCAGGAGTAAGATGAAGGTCGTCCATCTGGAGCGTCTGTCCCCGTATAGGGGTGTATCCGATCGGGACGATCGGTCCTAAGGAGGGGGCAGTGTCACGGAATTTGCCCCACTCACACCTAAATCAACGACTTTGGTACCGCGAATTGCTAAGATTGCCCCGATCGCCCCTACACGCTTCTGTTAAACAAACAAAAAGCCGTGGATCGAGACGGGACTAGAAAATTAGAGAAACGACGAGAAGCGTTCGAGAGATGCTAGAAAATAGATCTAGAGATGCTAGAATATACCTGGAATATTCGTTGGGTCTATAAAAGAAAAATAAACGGCCGATTAAGTTAGTCTTGTATAAGTCTTGTATAAGTCTTGTATTACAGTCTGAATTGAAGTGTTTAGTTGGAGATATCAAAGTGATTTAGATAGCGATTAATGTAATAAGTGTTTAGTTGAGTTCTAATTAGTGTTCAGTAGTGTACTGAGTATAGTTAATAAAGAAGTAATTAATTAACAGATTAGTTTTTCTGGCAGTAAGAGAAATTCGGATTAGGAAATCCGTGACAATATGCAACTAATACACTGCAGATGAACCGTTTACTAACTAAAAAACATCATATAATGAATTTCATTTCTTCGAATTTGGAGAAAATAAACAACCTGAGGAATATTACTGTTTTGCATAATGAGCTCCTTTTGCAATTGCGCAACTAAGGCCGTCTATAAAACCTGATTTTCGCTTTCGTCTCTCGTCAACCCGCAGGGAGAGTTTTATTTATTGTGCTCCACTTGTCAGTCATTTGTATTGAATTCACAATAAAGGGCCTCGGATCCCAGAGATATACACCATTATGGGGCTCCGGCGTTACGGTCTTTTGGGATGGCCACAATTTCAGTTTGTAAAATAAATAGTTATGTGACAGTTTTGGGTGATTAACGGTCTACGGGTCTACTCGTTTTCAAATAGATTTCGAGCTTTATTGAGCTCTGGTACCTTCTATTTTTGTCATCTCTTGGTTTTTTGACTTGACGATGAATATGTTGCAAAAAGTTTATAATAGATGGTACATTTAATATCATTTTTTATTTATGCATTAAACAACAACTCTAACAGGCATCACTGCCTTTATTACAAGAGTTAGGATTTTTAACAATAACAACTCATCATAATAGTACATACAAACGTGACAATTCAGAAGAATATAATAGAATAATAAATACAATTAACATAAGTCAGTCAGTTCATACATTGAAATAAAGTAATTTAGTTAGCAAAAAAATGCTTAGATATTGTCTTTTTAAACTTATTCGGCGTATACGAGAAATCCAGATCGAGAAGGTAATAATTTTGATTAATCAGTTTAAGCATCATTAAAAATGGTAAGGTATTTGGCAACAAAGACAAGGAAAAGACTGTTACATAACAAGTAAATCTAAGAGGGGAATAGATACGCAAGTTCCTTAGAATCCGCAAAATTATTAACTAATTTATAACAAAGAATCATGACTTTTAGATTCCTCCTATCGTACATGCTGTGACTCATTTCTTAAGTGTGTCGTTCTGATGGTTTGATAATTAGGACAGTCATTATGTGTACGAAAATAAATATATCGCAGAAATTTATTCTGTACTTTTTCAACGTCCATCGTATGCGCAATCGCTTGGGAAAGCCAAATGACCGAATCATTTAAATCTCATTAATGTAAAGTACAATTTTTTTTAAGATCACAGTATTATCAAAATTCTTACTCTGTCTCATAATAAACCCCAATAATTTAAAAGCTTCGGCGGTAATTCTAATAATATGTGGCTTATAATTTAATTTGGAATCGTAACTTATCCCAAGATCAGTAATTTGATTAACTTGCCTCAAGGCCTCCGTGCATGGTGTAGTCAAAGTTAATAATATTTACATTTCTCGTCAGGTTCATTACAGAACATTTACTAATATTCCGTAGATACAAAGTTATCTCTGAGATTGGTTGTATCGGGTGTTCATAAAATACGTCAGAAAAGTTCTGGAGGAGTTTCTGCAGTTATTTGATATACAGAGTGTCCGGAATATGACTGCCTTAATTTTTCTATAAGATAAGTTGTACTAAACAAAACAGTTTTGACTTAACAATTTTTTTTCTCTGGCCAAAGGTAACAGAATTATAACAGCAAACGGGTCTTGTTATGTATTTATTAATAATAAGTAAAATGGGTACACCTAATACGTTTTTTAGAGCTATTTTCACGTCACAGAATAATAGTTACAAATATTTAAAATGACTTCTATTTCTTGCAAGAAGCGTAGCCAAAGAGACATGTCATGCAACTGGTTGTGGTTACTATAAATTGTTCCATTTTTGTTTATGTACACTCAATCATCAAAGAAAAACTAGAATCCCGGCTAATGCTAGGGATGTGCATTTTAACTCTGTTTCTGGCAGCTACCAGTTGCCTAGGTCACGGCATAACAAGCCGGAAAATCACTATGTATCAAATCATGTTAAAATCTCACAGGTTGAAACTTTGCCTACAGAATATCTAGAAAGGCACTTTTGCGAATAACCTTTTTCTCAAATAATCTTTTAATAAGTAACTTGTTCCATTCTTTTTGCCATAAGAAACGAAGATTTATAGATAGTTACACTGAATTACATTAGCTATATAAAATATTCATATTAATTTCTATATTGCCTTTAATTTACTAGTATTTTGTGCACTTGTTGTTAGACGTACGTATTTTTTGTTGGTCAGATGATTAATGAAGTTAAATCAGCCTTAATTAAATCTGTCTGAAAAATGAAGATAACATATGGGTCTAATTAAAAAAGGATTAAAGCAATGAAAGGAATTATTCTTTAACCAAATAAAGACGTATCAAATTGCTTTGTTCTGTATTTGAGTAAAATATTAATTGCAACGCATTTGTCAAAAGCTAATATGGTAATAAAAAACTTACTCAGCTATTTAATATCGGAGAACAGGTTTCTTAACTTAAATATTTACCGCTTAATTTGCCTCTTTTACAAGACTCTATTATTTATTATTTTATTTTTGTCGAATAGTTAACTAAAGTTAACGATAGTTATTAGCTACACAGTGTGAAAGTAGAAGCGAGTTTCATTAATAGCTCTTACTCAATTCCTTTTTTGTTCATTCAGTATGTCTAACGCGTTTTCTCAAGACTTAAAAAAAATAAACAATGTGGAATCTATTCGCTATTACCGCTTGAGTATTTTGTTTGTAGTTAAGAGAATTCCAACAACTTCCGTCTAAATGAGGTATGGTTCTGTTTCAAGGCCCCCGGCGGATTAAATACCGCTCTTGTGCGTGCCTTACTATCCATTTTAGGTTACTAATAATAAAAAATGACTCATTTTACTGCATATACCTTCCCACAAATAGTACTAACTCGCGTTTAGAGATGACTGCGCGTTTTCCTGCGATAAGGTTTTTGTTTCATTCATGCAGCGGTAAACCCGTTCGTCCGTTTCACGAGTTCTGTTGGTTAATTATCGGGCAAATTAAAGTGACGATACTGGCGTTAAAATTAATTAATAGGTACCCAAAATAATCATTTCATCATGTCCCTAAATGATGAAACTGCTCAGCGAAGCAGGCAGTGGTGTTATTCAAGATACTTTAAATAAAGTATGTCTCATAAAAATGCCATTATTTACATAAATATTTTTGTAAAAATTAGTTGGTACATTACAGCAGTTTATTAGGATAGGCAGATGAAAACTAGCCAGCGTTTGTATACAAATACGACCAATAATTTTATAATAAAATTATTATTTATAAATCTATAGTAGACGACCGAAAATCTAGAGAAATGACTCATATTATAAACCTGCTCACAATTTATAGCAGTCACACAAATAAACATACATGCAGCCCGTATATTTTTTCTATAAAATCATGTGCCGCATATCTCTGAGAGCATACCCGATTACACTGCTTCTGCTGCAGTAAGTACGCATGCGCTGCACTTTCCTATTGGCTGCAACGAATTGACAGATCCACCTGTTGATATTTCCAGCGCTATCATGGGCGGGTATGTCGTTCGGGCGGAAAAAATTTCTGGTATATCTTTTCACTAATTTAATTATGAATATAATTAATTTTATTAGCGACTTGTGTTCTTAATAATGGAGAATAATAATAATTCAATTCAATACAGCGTTTTCTCAAAATCGTACTAATTTAACAAGTGAGGAATATCGGATGATGACATGTATGAAGACTTTAGGACGCGAGGTCTTTATGTTCATCATCGCCTTCAACATGGAGTAATTTGACCAAATCGTAGAGGATTTCCATATTTTGGACTTTACCTCAAAATATGCCAAAAACACTGTTTCACTGAGCTTGCCAGTAACATTTTTCAGATCAGACCATCATAACAAACGATTCTACGAAAACTCGTACTGTTGCTTTGACTTGCTAGCTTCTTCGATTTCCGCCAAGAGAAATTCATATTCTTCATCACTTTCCACGAAATTTGAAGTAACTTGTCAACAAAAGATTGAACTTTAATTATTAGTAACAATAAACTTCATGGACAATTGGATTTCAAAATTACATTTTATAAATTCCTTAAATTCCCACAATTTAATTTTTTTCTTATTCAAATAATGTAAGAGCTGTAAACTCATTAATATGGACGTTTCTTTAAAATTATTTTCGTTTACTACATACTTTATGATAACGATATTTTCTGTAGCATTTCAGTATTTCCAAGATTTTGTATCTAAATATCGTTTCAAATATGCTTATGAATATTAAATTCAAAGATAGGTACTATTTTTAACATTGCGAGTAAACAACTTATTAATTATAATGGATATGTGTATAATATGTACATATGTAAATAGATGTTATACAAATATCGTTGACCTTTTCACGAAAAGCAGACAATTTTTGTTCAGTCGCAGAAGGAACGTTGTTGGTAAACTAAGGATTGCCTTAAGTAGGTATAATCTGAAAGGTTAAGTTCGTAGTTATTTTATCAAGAAGATTAAAATCTTGAAATTCGTTATATTATTCTCAATGCCACCGTTGTAAAACTGTGAGAAACATTTTAATTGTTTGGAAAGATTTTTAACGAGTTTACCTTTTTCTATCTGGACTATAAAGGGCTGAAGCACTTAATCTCTGGATACACATAAAAGTGGTGTAGATTGACAGGAAAGTATGCAGTAACAAGCAATACGACTGTAGATTCTTGTGCGTAAGGAAAATTAATTACATTATTCGAAATTTGAAGATTACATGTACTACACATTTGCAATTCAGGTTTACAAGTTTTTTTTATATTGTTATGTGTACAAATGAAAAAATGTAAATATTTAATTTGTTAAGGAAGGTTTGGAAAACATTTATTTGCTGATGATAACCACAACCTTGTTGCGTAAATTATACATTATATGAAGCAGAAGTAAAAAATTGTGGTAAAAAAATTAATATTTGTATGACAAACCACAAATATTTATCTTGCTCATTTTCCTTTGAGATAATTTCGCCAAGCTTGTTTGGATATGATGTAATTAATACAACGTTATCAGCGTACTCCTCAGATGTACTATGACTTATAAATATTATGTTGTACATTCCAAGGTCTTTGGCTTTTATTAATAGACCGGCAATTGTGCGTTGTTTTAAATTTTAGGTGCCTACTGCCACTTCAACAATACGTTGAAATAACCTATAAATTTTGATAGTATTTTAACAGCGCAATCATCTCTTGAACTGCTTCACTACAATCGTTCTATCAAAATGTCTTAATATCATCTTTAATACGTTTTTGTTAAAAGATAAAAACATATGTAACTTCTTAAACTCTTCGCAATTTAAGAGGCAATGCTTAAATCATTTATAAATACTAAGGCTGACAGTAAAATACCAAACCACGTAATATTTGCATAGATTTGTATGATCATGTAAGCTCGACTGTTCTAAATATGATTGCACAAATAAAGTTTAGGTTGATATTTTAATCTAGACGCTGGGTTGACCACAGTGCACAGGTCGCCTATGACGAGCTCTAGAGTGATTTATAGTTGTTAAGGAATTATAAACTCAGCATGCTAGATAATGGTCGTTCCCTACATGCTTAATAAATTAACATATGTTTTCAAAAAAACAAGCGACAGTATTGTAAAATATTCTTATTCCGTCTTCGTTATAACTTCACGTGTGCGTAAACAAGGGCTATTTTGTGGAATCTTGCCAGGATTCAAGTTAAGAGGAATTGACATAATTTTTAGTGTAATGCTCGATGTAACGATCCCTGCAGGATGAAAAAGCAATTAGGGTAAACGTTGTAACCAGAGGCTAGAATGTAATTCGAATAAACGTAGCTAAAACAAGTCTTCGAGTGAAACTTGTGCCAGGCATAATAAGGGATTTATTAAACCGACAAAAGTGAGAAATGTAGGGATAAAGAGGACTACGCGAGACGGCGGAGGGGTGTTCCCCTTTCTCCTGCAGTCGCGATATAATGCAGCAAATGGGGATGATGAACCTTTACGAAATTGGACGGAATTCTCCAGGCAAACTCTACAAAAATAAACAGTCGGGGAGAGAGATGGAGCTGGAAACTGTATACACATTACTTAGTACGTCATTTTTTTAATATACAGGGTGATTCAGTCGTAATGTCATTAATTTTAACTATGACAGTCGGTACACGGTACTTCTGCTATACTAACAATTTTCTGATGCGTTCGAGTGTTGAAGTGAAACCTAGTTGCCACGTCGTCAGGACCACACATAACAGCATTTTCAAAGTTCAGTACTGAAGTGATATATCTTTTTCTAATGATAAACTTCTATTATGCAATGTAAAATGTCATTTTGTATATTTTTTATTCTCCAAAAATACCAGAAATTTGATAATTTTATTATGGATTTATCATGCCCTCGTAGTGCAAGTTCAAAATTTCTGCAAAATTTTATACAGTAGAGTAGATAAAACATACCTATTTCTTATCACCTTTTTGTCATGTTTTTGAAGGCGGAATCAAGTTCAGCTAGTACGTTGATATTCCCAAATACTACAACAGCACTTGATTATGAATATGAGTTTTACCATTTTTTACCATGTTTTTTATTTTCCCACTCAAGTGCATCATAACCAGATCCCTTATTTCTGTTTCCATCCAGGCTTTGCGTTATAATCAGTGCCAAAAAACATGAAAAACCTTTTTTTATGGGGACAACCGTGCTCTTTCACTATTAATTATTGTTATTGGTAGGAAAATTTGTGAAACTTATTTTCCCCCGATTTGAATTGCATTTTTATTTAGGAAAATAATAAATTTAATTAATAATTATAAACTACAGTGGCGACACAATAAACGACAAACACGAAACGCACCTTCTTACGTGAACATGGTAACTGTTTGGACATGACTGAAGTACTGAAGGGAGAGGGAATATGCCACGCGGCTTGTTGAGATGCAGTTCGACGGTTGGCTTAGCCGCGGCATAGGCAAAATTAACCCGAACGAGTTTTAGCGTATTTCGCGATAACGTGTTAAGCAATCTAAACTGCCAACTTTTTAGCCATATCGATTACATCTTATATTATGGGACTAATCCGTTAAATATTCATAATTTCATATTCTTTACACCGGGTGTTTATATAAAAACGAATTGAATAGATTGTTTCTGTTATTATTTGGCAGTTCTGTAGTACTTGTCATTCAGTATGCAATTAAAACAAGGTTAATGACTTAAATACGATAGTCAAGATTCAAATTGCCAGATTAGTTAGTGTTAACTGAACTAGAATTTGTGTTTAAGTACGAAAAACTTTTCAGTTTCTGTTAATAATTTACCTAGAGAGTATTGTTTTGTTATCTCACTACTTATGTAATAAAATGTACCTAAATGGTTTATTATTTAATCCGGAGTTTTTTAACTTCAAAATTAAATATTTTTTAGACTGAAACTTAATATGTCAATTGCATACTTTTAAAAAATAATTTATAGCATTTATTACATGTTTTAACATTACAATAAGTAGGTAGGCACTAGGAAAATATTTAAATTTGGCAACGTCATGTCAAACCGGCACCGAGTTGAACTGGAAACTGAGTCGGTGACAGTCTGAAAAGAGGGTTTAAATGATGATTGGAAAATATTGTTTTTAGGCGTAAATATGCATTTAATTTTTTTTTATTTGGTATTCGTGTTATACATTTTTATCATCTCAATCTTCTCTTAAAATTAATGACACTATGTCTGGCCCTGTATAGGTTATACCTACGAACGTGTAGAGAGAATACGTACAAAGAAGTACATTTTCATTTACCACCTACTTATTTTACTCAACTTACTTTATCATTTGTATAAATAAAGGCATCAATTCTAAAAGCCCTACATCAAAGTAGGTACTCAACATTTACATTTTAAACAGAGTTACCTAGGTACATTATAAATTTTACGTTGTGAATCACATGAATTATTCATTCAAAGTTTTGAGAATTCTAGTAGCAATTTAATTTTTAAATAAATAGTATTTAATGGATAGAGTTTGTTAGTTCGGTGTGTAAATAAAGTGGGGATTATAAAGGTTGGTAGGGGTTCTGTATCGACGTTTGGTTGCACTATAGCGTGTGGGCACGATGCCTTGATGTACGAGTTAAATTTAAAAAGGTACCTACTAAATGATTAATAGCAAAAGTGTGTTTGTGAAACAATTTTGTTGGGCCTGAGCGTAAAGACATATTAACAGTCAAATGCATACAAGAAATCCATTGTTTACATTTTTTTTACTAGATATTTTTATGTGATTTAATTTTGATTCTGTGTGTATATTCCAACGCATATGGTCGAAATTAAGTGCGATTGAAAATATCAAAAAAAATTAATAAGTTTTTAAATATATTAGTGACTATTGATCGATTGCGGTATGGGTGTGTCCTCAGAAAGTTTGTAGCGCACCAGGAGCGTCGTGTTACTGACTTTTATAGGCTGATTTGTTTATATTTTTAAAAGTCAAGTAAAAAATTTTATTTTTCGATTTTCTGCCTTTATTAGGCCTTCCGAATGCGTGGTTAAAATTAATGACATTATGACTGACTCACCCTGTATTGTGCAAACTTTCACACTACAACCATACCACCTGTTCGGGTAATTTTAAACGCAATAAATATTCAGCGAAAATAAACGACCTTATTACAGAATAATTACTTTATAAATTTTTGTATTAAAATATGTTCACGACATATTCATGAGAACTGTTACACTATTAAAAAAGCTCCTATGATATGATTTATGACATAAATATTAAATGGTAAAAATGATGAATGAAATATTTTTTTAAATCCGTTTTTTGTAATTTGTTGAAGTACGAAATGAAATATTGATCCCGTTTGAGAAGTCATAGTATAAAACTTGATAAGAATAATTATTGTCAAATATTACATCTATCTTATCTAATTCTGAGAATGTTTTACTCGGTTTTACCGTTTATGCATGTGTTAGATAATATGAAAAAAGCTTTTTTTATCCAGATATCTTAGCAAATATTAATCGATTCGATTATTGAAAATTTGTAGTACATTTAAAAAAAATATAGTTTTTTTATATTAAATGCACATATTCTGCTGTCATTTATGAAATATTAATGAAATACATTGATTTTTTTAGAAAAATTATGTGTAAAACTTGAAGTCTGTATCTCAAAAACAAAAACCGATGGGCCCATAGTTCATAGGGAAAAAAATGGTTTTATTGAAACTATACTTGAAGTTGGTGTTGACTTCCGGTATAACCGGAGAGTTGTATAGATGTTTTAATTGTGTTCACCCCAGGTACTTTACCATGTTGCCAAATTTTTCAGATCAGTATTTTTTCAGATAACGATACCCTGTATTACATCTAAATAATTCTATCAAAACAAAAAATGCTAAGCCTGTACAAGTTATTGTTACGTAATAAGACGTCGAACGGTAAATGTTTTTACTTTATTTATTTTCTTCTTTTATATTTTAACGTTAGTATTAATCGTAATTATTATCGTGTTGCGGCATATTTTCTGTAAACCTCTAATTACATTAGTAGATACACTGGCCCAAATGTGAATGTCTCTAAAATTATACCCAACGTACTTCCCCCTTAATTGTCGTATAATGTGAACATATTCCAGAATATTTCAACAGTTAAAAGGCAATAACTTCAATTAGTTAAATGTTAGAAGTTTATTACCGGCACAACGTCAAATCCCCTACTTTTCATGCACGATAATATTTGCACGGCCATAAATCGCCGGTAAATTTTACAGCAAAATTAAACTTTAAAATATTCATCCGAGCAAAAATGCTTCCGGAGATTCATTAGTTCTCCATACCACACGAACACACTTTGTCTGTTCTAATAATATAAAGTGCACTCGAAAATTTACAGGCGCTGAAGCCCGCTGAAATTCCAGGTGGGTTTTAAAATCCTTTTGAATTTTAAATTCCTCGACAAAATATGGACGGGTATTTAACAAAGTTGCTTTCAAAGTAATTAGACAAGCTTACCAATTTTGCTCAATAAAGTGATTTTAAATTTGTGCGCTTTGTAGCCATTTTTTGGCGAAATTGTTTCATCCATCTTTCCGTAATTCAAGAACATGAAATTTTCTTTAATTGTATGTGTCAATGCCGTCATTTTTAATTGCGCTGAAAATAAGGAATATGTTTTGAGAAAAAGTCTATGACCTGCTTAATGTATTTAACTGTCACTGCAATTAATCATCAGTTTGTAAGTAGATATGTTTGTGCTTTTGGTTTGTAGATTTTCCATTCAATTCCTGTTTTTTTTCAAAATTCATTCATTGTGTTGTGTGAAACAGTCTATAAAATTAAATTTTGGAACAGCATTTTTAAACGGGGTGATAATATGAATTTAAAAAAAATAAGTATTGGTGTTTCAAATAATTTTAATTTTGTATATATTTGGTATCCATTTAGATTTAGATACTTCTTAATTTTTAAAAAGGAGGTAACCTGCAGAAATACAAAAATAGGTCAGATCTGATTGTGGCTGATTGTGTGTTAGTAGGTATATGTCCTAAAATGAATTTGAATGTTGAAAGTTGTACTAATTTCGATACTTATGCGTTTGTTTTTTTTTATTACTAATTTTTATCTAGATTATTTTTAATTTAGATTCAGGCTTGCTTATGGAATTATATTATTTGATTTTATTTTTTTAATTGCCTTAGCAAGAATTAGCACATGTGATGTCAGTATTAATGTGTATACTGAACCCCACTGTCGACGGCGCCGATCTTCAACAGCGCATTTTTGCTGCAGCCAATGAAATTATATACCTAAAGAATTATTATGCAAGTGGGATAATTTTTTCCCTGTCGCTTAAAAGCAGGATTATTTCGTGTGAATAGTATTGTAGTGTAACATACCCGGGTTCGTTCAACGTTGTTGAAAGAGGAAGTATTTGGCCAATAATCGAGAAGATTTACTTACGTTGTGTTTATTGATATTATTTATTAACTTACCTCGAATGTGCTACATATTTACGAAATTAGGGAGATTTGAGTAGTTTTAAATAAAACAAAACAAATGACTAAATACACCTCGTTTTCTGTCAATGGTGTAATAGTCTACCTAACCACCTATCAGTGCCGTACTCAGCCTTGAATTCACGGGGGAAAAGAGCACGACAGAGAAAACCCCGATCTCTATTCAAAGAATCGCTGTCGCTATTGCAATGATAATAATGAAGATAACAATAATAAAAATGTGTCTGTACTTCAGTACTTGAATTCACGGTAATATAATTATAATTCTACATATAAAACTGAAAAGTGTTTTGGTTAATTAGCCGACTTACTTCAGAAGGTACTGAGGTCCCAAACGGGAGACTACACAGCTAGTAGTTGAGGGGTTGAACAAAAATCTCAAATCATATCTCATGCATCATATGTTTTATCGGAGAGTCATGGTTATCTAGTCACGGAAAAAAATATTAATAGAATCACCAGGGCTCTTACAAACATCTGACAAGCAAACCGCTAATTCCAGTAATAAAGTAGTAGTCGTAGATGATTAATAATTACTTACAATACCATTTACAACAGCATAACTTCGACTCAGGCTAAAGTTATACATAATTTCAACAATAAATCAAGTACTGTCTTACCTCAAAATTATAATAAAATATAATGAAACTGTAATAAAATATTAAACAAGATAATAAAAGGAACACAATGACATTCAATCTTTAAATACAGTATACAAAAACAAGTTACTGACCTGTAAAATTAGAACAGATGCAACACTTATCATCATTCACTGTCTTCCAGCCAACCTGCCGAAGTCTTCAAACTCAACTAGTAACTACCCGTTGAATCTCGCCCCGCGTTCCCGTGTTTATTAATGCTTCGTCTCCAGTTGCCCCTCTAGCTAATGGTATATAATATTCTATACAGGGTGTTATTCATTCAGCAGTACAGATATATTTAACTGAGTGGGTTCCCACAGTATGGAACTAAAAAAACGTTCGGCTGCCAAAAAACTTTACTAATTGACGCCTTCAGCAGAACCACGTGCATTTTGCACAACAGGACCGGCTTTAAATGTTCAATTTCTTTGATTTGACAATTTTGAAAAAGTGCCATTTTAAACTACATTGATTTTATTTTATTTTCACATGCTCCTTGGTCTTTGAGTGAACACAGGCTTAATACATTTTAAAAATAGCGAGTAAGATAATAAATAATATCAAGATGTCTTGCGTCATAAAATCTGGTGTGGCAGTGATAATATTGAAAAAAGTTTAGTGACAGAATTATATTTTCTTTCTTCTACATAATTTTTAACTAATATCAACATTTGAATGTATCAGTAATAAAATGGCATTGTTTTTAAGTTGTTTTGTTAAAAAACATAAGACGTTTCAGATACGCGTTTTCATATTTAGAGATTCATGAACTGCCGCACTATTTTTAAACTCTCCATTTACGAGTGTTCAACGGCTGCTCTCCGCGTATTATTTTTAGATACGAGCGGATCAAGAATAATAGCTGCCAAAATAGCGCATTCCTGTAATTAAGACAAATTACGTCTTGAGTGTGAAGATCTCAGCGAGAGGTCGGTGGATTCTAAAAATAAAGAAGTTGTGAATACGCACCGTACAGTTTCGTACACCTGTTCTGAAACGATGTGTTTATTAAATATTTGTAAACTTACACATATTTGATGTTTTAATATGATTCGATAGGTTGTTTATTTAAAATCACGTACCTAGTAGTTATTTCTGCCAGACGTGAATATTCACAGACAGGTTGATGTAAGTTTTTCCTCTGTGAATTTGTCATAAAAAAATCAATTTTGTTTTTGTTTTGCTTGTTATATTTCCGTTAGTGGAATTGAAAATTCAAATTTTCAAACGAGTTTTTAATAGAAAATAGTCAGTTTAGTTTCCCTACAATAAATAATTATACATTACAATTATACATATAGCTGTACCTACTTATATCCTGCGGCAGGTAGATCGTAGACCAGCTATATTTGCGGAGAGGATTGGCACCCTCTCTGTGGGTATGGTAGGGTGCAAGAATGTTGACTTGGGTCATTGTGAGAGATTGATACCGGTCGTCATTTAACCACCCTCCTAATTAGTGAGCTTTTCCAGGTTTGCCTAATTCCTGCACTGAACGGTGGTTAGGGCCTACCAACGTAAGTCGTTCCTGGGCGCAAATGCGGCCTGCATAATAATAATATACCGTCCCCTCTCCCGCACAAGTCTACGACTTCTGAATTAATCTTCGTGACTAGAATGAGGGGTAGAGATATTATTACTATTATTATATTACACATTGTATTGAAATACCATAACACAGACATTTGTGTAAAGATTCCCTACTCATGACCGGGTAGTATCGGTATATTTTATTGCAGACGCTTACTAATTAATCCTTAGTGGCTGTCTTTCTTCATTTGAAAAATAGTATACTAGACGACACTTCTTTGTCTACTATATCTTCATTAATTCTTTAGTAATTCTTCTATTTCAGTTCCAATATTTTAAGTAGAACATGTTAAGATTAAAAAATGATATAAGCAAAAAAGATTACTTTTATTATTTTTTTTTATAGATATTCAACCTTGAACATTTCTCGCAAATCACTCGCCCTGTATATCGCTTACTAACGAAACTATTAATCGAAAACTTTCTCAAATTCCAAAACCAGAAAAAGATATCGCACCTGAAGCTGACAAGTGACCTCCCCGCCTCCATGCAAATTAAATCTTGCCTTATACGTCTCTGAGCCCATCCTTTCCAGTGAATTAAACTGACAAATGTACCAAATGCAATCGGGTCCGAGTAAAAGTTTATTTCAGTCTGTCTCGTACTGTACACACCACCAGGCCCGTACGGGATATACACAAAGGATAAATGTTTATAAATAATAAGTGTAGGCTCGTTGAAGCCCACGCGGGAATTTTTGTTAGTGTTCACTTATAAATAAACGGCCGAGCTTTGCTCGCTGCGCGACTTTTCACCTGCTAGACGATCAGGCGTCGCAAATTTAGCTCACGTTTTTCCTGCTAGGAGTAGCTAAAATGCACGCCCGAGTACGCGTTCAGCATTGCAATTTTGGGGATATGGAGATTTAAATATGCAAATCTATATACATATACACTGGGAAAAGGATTTATTTGACATAATTATGTTAATTAATTTGGTATCATTACATAGGGGTATGCCAACTCGATAAGTATGCACAATTGAATTAATTCCGCAAGTATTACATTTTTTGTATATTATCAATAAAGGTATTTAAGCTAATAATCTTACAAACATATTGAAAGGTCAATATTAACATTAATACATTGCCGTAGAACGTGAAACAAAACCATGTGGCCGAAAACGCGATATCATCATGACGTTCAGCTCGGTTTATGCTTTCTTAGAAACGGATGCAATGTTATGGAGTTGATGATACAAACAGGCGTTTGGTTCTTGAGTTTTTGTGACATCTTTGGGTTCTAGATATATAGATAGTACACTATAGGTAATACTGTAAAACAACTTCATTAGTGTAGCAGATACGGGAAGTCAAAGCAAAGCAAGCAGGTATCTATTTTCCTTTTTTAACATTACCATAATTATTAGTGGTGATGGGGCAAACTAACGGTAGGTATTGTTAAATGTAAGTAATTCAAATATCTAAAATATGTATCCAGTGGCGTCGGGAGTCTGTGAAAATTAGAAATGCAAAATTTTGTAGATTTATCTTTAGATAAATCATTATCTCTTGTTTCATCACAATACGTCAAGGATATTCATAGAAACTCTGGTAAAATTGATTTCTTTAAAAAAAGGATACAATATGTTAAAACCTTTATTTTATTTAAAATATGTTCCGTTTCCAATTTGATGCTGAAAAAATTAAAATTATTTTCGAACATAATTCGTAAATTAGTTCAATATTTAAAAAAAAGGCAAAACCCTTTTCTCCTCTGGAAAATCGGCGTCTATGATAAGCATCGAAATGCTGTCAAAACTATATTTCCATTCATTACAACCACTACCAACAAAACATAGTTCGAGTACAGTTAAATAAAATGCCTATTTATTCCAAGAAATTCGAACAAAAGGAATACTAATAGATAACAAAAAACTTCGACTGCAGTCTGGTCCGATAACCTAGAAAAATAATCCGGTGAACTGTATTATAGAAAAATACCTGTATCCGACACAAATTCCTTTGTTTAAAATTGAAAAAAAAAAGTCAGTAAAAATTGAAGAACACAAAATCACAACGTACAGAATTTCAATTATGACAACGAATTTGACCGTTTTCCTACCCTTTAAACGTTAAACATGCGAATAAATAACCTCGCGTCGGACGGACTGCATAGATAAGGGTTTAATACAGTTTCAAACAACAATTTTTTCGCTTTATAAATAATTTCGGAATTCTTTTGAAGGGTGATTCCGTTAATTCTTATTTTTTACTATCCCCTCTTAAAATATTTGTACTTATAGTTAACCCTGAGGTGTATTTAAAAAAAAAAATGTGTGATCGAACCGTACTAAATTGTAGCAGGTAGCTAAAATTGAATCCCCCACAATCCGTCTTTGTCTATGCCGCTTCAATTTCTCGGTCCATTTCTCTTATAAGTAAACAATATAAAACAGCATTTCAAAACATGAGGCAACTTTAAGCATCGTAACCGGGTTAAGAGGGTTTTTAGTGATTCAAATAAAATTATTCAATATTATTATCAAAATATTTATTTAAATTTAATGAATACACACACAAAAATATATGTATTTTGAAAATTCAAATTATGGTGAGTAAATGTAGTGTTGTATAAATGTACAATAAAGAAAATAAAAAAGTAGGTATATTAAAATTCATCCTCTGAATATTCTGATGAATTATCTTCGTCTCCTAGATTGATAACGATAGGTTCCACAGTAACGTCAATTAAATTATCGAGTTCCCACATTTACTTCTCTTCTTTTTGTACATGATGTATACATCTTTGTCAGTTATCTGCAGTTACTCGTTCCAAGGAATTTTTTAACAAAATTTTCACGTCACTTAATTTAAACGTCGCATTATTTCGAGCTACATCTCCTTTTACCTGCGCTCAAACTAATTCAATTGGGTTAAGTTCCCAATGATAAGGTGGTAACCGTAGTACCGTTATTTGGCGATATGTTGGCATTTCATCGAAAACATATTTTTTCTGATCTTTATGAAGTGTCAAAAGTTCCTTTTTCACCATATTTGTCTCAGAAGAAATGTTTTTTCCGGATAACCATTGAATTATATCGGCTTTCCTCTAAGCAGTCGTAGGCGTCCGCTCTGTCTACCGTGGCATTAACCATGACAATTACAGACCCCGGAGGAATAAGATCCAACATCTGTGTAAAATAATCTTCGAAAACATCTGCGTTCATGTCTTCGTGATAGTCACCTGTATTTTTAGATTCAAATAAAAGTAAACCGCCATCTACAAAACCACTGGCACTACCTATATACGATCTTTTGTTAACTGGTGTAAAGCTAACGCACTTATTTTAAATGTTGATAAAACTGTAATAGTTTATTTTCGATCTTCGTGTAATCCGCAGGTCAAACTACACCTTAATATTAATAATTCTGTTCTTGAATCTAATGATAATACCAAGTTCTTGGGTGTCTATCTTGATTACCAATTGAATTGGTCTATACATATCGATATGCTCAACAAAACACTCAACAAATCACTGTATGCAATATCTCGAATAAGAAAAACTATGCCCTTATGTGCATTATTAAACATTTATTACAGCTTAGTCTATAGCCACCTCTCCTACAATACAATTTTGTGGGGTAGTGCTGTTAGGAGTGGGAAGATCTTTGTAACTCAAAAACGGATACTTAGAAACATATTTGGAATTAATCCCCGGGAATCGTGTAAGAAAGTTTTCATTAACAATAAAATACTGACACTACCCTGTATTTATATTTATAAAACCTTATTATATATCAAAGAAAATATTTCTTCTTTAGTCAAAAATTCTCATTTTCATAACTATTCAACACGCAATAGTGATTTGTTGTGTATTCCGAAACATAATTCAAGTAAATACGAAATGTCTCCCAAGTACTTAGGATCCAAGCTATTCAATGTATTACCAAATAAATTTAAATCCCTTGACAATGCATCATTCAAAAAATCTATTATGGCTAGGCTACTCAGCAAATGTTATTATAGTATTGATGAATTTATCAATGACAATAACTTTTAAAGTATTTGTATGTATTTTGTCTTTTGTTTGTGACTTATCCTATGCATTTTATATGTCTTAAAGGATTAATAAATATTATTATTATTATTATTATTATATGTGTCACTATTAATCTTCACCCTTTACCTGAAGATACCTTGAACCCTGTTGAAAGTCCATCCAAAAATGCTTGTCGAAAACTTTTTACATTTTTATCTTGCCATATTTTTGTTGACCCTCCTTGACCCAAGTTTCGTCTAAATAATAAATATTCCTCCCTTCGCCACGGAATTTTCTAATTGATCTTAAGTAGGATCTTCGCCAACAAATAATTTCATCTTTATCGATAAGAACTGACTTCCTGTTCTGCTTTTCCCAGCAAAAATTCAACTCTCGTAAGACGGCCCATAATTTGCTTCTACTGATTTTTGGCAAATTGTTGTCCCCTGAAAGTTCACTTAAAATTTTGTTTAGCGTTGGTATTTCTTTTTTAAAATAAAATTACGGTAATTATCTGAAACGAAATATTACCACGTCCATGGCCGGTTCTTATCTCGGAGTTTTATTACTCTCTTTAATTTCCAAACAGGCTATAGCAAATATTTGGAGGAATGAACGTAACTGGGTCGCGACGTAGCATTTTTTAAATTACACATGCATATATTCCGCCTTGTATGTTTCACTGAATTTCACGTCGATTTATTGCGAAATCCGTGTCATTTGTAACGCTACCGATCAATAGAGCTATTCGACCGTTTTAAATTTTTCGGAAGTCGGTATTTGTCAGGTCCCAGAAAGTCGAACGAACAGATAAATAAAACAGGATCAGTCTATGAAACTCCTTGTTTTTTTCGTTCTAGTCCCAAACTAGATAAGAAGACTAAACAAGCACTCCTAGATATTTCAAGTCGGCGGATTTATTTCCTCTGTCCATTGCTGGACAATAATATATAGCACTAAAGAAACCCTTTGGTCATCTGGCAAATATATTATTTTGAATAGTAACAAGAATCTGTATATTTTGCGGGCAGTAGAAACCTACAGTTTATGAAAAATATAAAGGACGTTTAGAGAATGCGACAACCAGCAGCATTAAATGTAAAATTCTTTGTTATAATTGAAATCCTGTGTGTTTACGTTGTGATTTTGTGTTTTTCTTCAGTTTTTAGTGTTTTTTTTAAATTTTAAACGCTTTATAGTACCTAATTAAATAAACGAATTTGTGTCACGTTCAGATATTCTCCTATAATATACTTCACCGAATTGTTTTTCTAGGTTATCGGACAAGAGTTTCGCGGGTGCATTCAAAACATTCTATTATTCAGTAGTATTAATTTCGTTCGATTTCCTTATAATTAACAGGCATTTTATTCAATTATACGTTAGTGTTGAACAGTCACTACTATCGGAGTAAAAAGTCCAGACCCCTGGGTTTGAAAGCCGATATTGCCAAAACGGATAAGCGGAAAAAATTGAAATTTTGACCACAGGTAGCCTCACTATTATTGTTATGTACAATCGAATCGGATTTTGTTTTTTAGTTATTAGAAATAATGTACCAAAAAACACAATTTTTGGGTAATCCTGTCACTTCAACTCGTCATAACTTTTTTATTTATAGGCTTTAAAATGTGCAATTTTAACTGGTAATACATTAAACTGTGCTCTTTGGAACTGTGTAAGTCTATCTTCTTAGAATTCATTATTGTTTTTTTATTTTGCGTAAAACAGATGTTGATGGTATCTTCATAAATACAGAATCTTTTTTTAAAATACAAAAACAGTCATAGAACATATAAAAACCTTAACAAAGAAATGTAACAGATTTGTGAATTAATGCACCTGTAAACAGTGTATGGGTAAATATAGTTATCAGTTATTTCTTACGCGTTCCGTTCAAGCGGGGTAAAGTGCGGCGTAGCGGGGTTCGCGCTGTGACCAGTGTCGGGTGCTTTTTTATTTCAGCTTTGTTAAGATCTTTGTTAAGAAAACATTTGATACATACTTCTGTATAGCATAAATATTGTCATTGTTATTTTTTTTTAGCTTTCTTGACAATAATAATAATATTTTCTTGTGGAATTCTTGTTATATGTGATTTTATTAACTATTAACTATAACATAAAGTTTTATTTTATTATTTATTTATATCTCATATACATTGTTAAAGTTGATCATAATATAAGATTCTTTCGCATTAGCTTGAATATAAAAACGGGAATGGTATATTTTACATGCATATATCTAAGTCGTCGTCATCATTATCAGGTATTTCCTCGCCACCATCATTAGTGTTATCATTTTCGTCGTTTAAATTTATCACTAATGGCTCTACAGCAATATTCACTAAATGATCTTTATCCCTGTATTTCTGTTCCACTTTTTTGGCATGTTCAACACAGTTGGGCCAAACAGAATTTGGTATATTTTCAATGCCCGATTGACAAAGGTTCAAAACATCTTTTATTTTAAATGTAGAATTTCGTTTGGCAACGTCATTTTTAACATAAGCCCATGTTAGTTCAATAGGGTTGAATTCACAATGAGCCACGAGAAGCCATAAGAGCAAAGAATTTTTTGAGATTTCGTTTACTAATTTACCATTTTTAACCACACAGAAAAATATTATTGTTCTTGCATAGACCACTGAAAAATAATAATAACAATTTATATTTTATAGATAAATATGTATGAAATAAGTAGATATTTTCTAACATCTTATCAAAGCTGAACTAATAAAGTACCCGACACTGGTCACGGCGCGATAGACGGTCGAGCGCAACCCCGCAACGCCCCACTTTACCCCGCTTGAACGGAACCCGTAAGAAATAATTGAGAACTATATTTACTCATACACTTGATAAGTGCATTAATTCACACAACTGTTATATTTCTTTATTAAGGTTTTTATATGTTCTATGACTGTTTTTGTATTTTAAAAAAGACGCTGTATTAACGAATATACCATCAACTTCTGTTTTACGCAAGATAAAAAAAAGATAAGGAATTCTAAGAAGAGAGACTTACTCAGTTCGAAACAGCACAGTTTAATGTACTACCAGTTGAAATTGCACATTTTAAAGCGTATAAATAAAAAAGTTATGACGAGTTGAAGTGGCATGATTACGTTTTGCCGCCCGAAAATCGTGTTTTTTGGTACATTATTTCTAATAACTAAAAAACGAATATTCAAAAACAAATTCCGATTCGATTGTGCATAACAATAGTAGTGAGGCTACCTATGGTCCAAATTTCAATTTTTTTTGCTCCTACGTTTTGGCAGTATCAGCTTTCAAACCCAGGGGTCTGGACTTTTTACTCCCATAGTAGTGCCATTTACATGTCTGTGTTTATTGAAATATTTTCAATATCTACGTTAATAAACTATAATAAGGAACTTAATTAATATCAGAAAATTCTCGAAGCTTGGGGATACCCTGGAAAGTCTGAGGATGTTGTAGAACGGATGTAGTGGTTTGTTTCAGTTGCTGAATATATTGATAATATTCAGACAACAAATAATATAGAACCATTAATTCACCTGAAATATCAAATACTTAAATATATTTAATCATGTCAAACTGAAGTGAAATATCTGACACAAAAAGTATACTTAGTGATAATTCTAAAATAGGGCAATCCAACGAACTGTCAAATCACTTTAAAAATGGCGGCTGTAGGACAAACAACTCGACATATGACAAGCAGAAATTTGTGCTTTTGTGTAGAACTGTGTGTTTGGCTCATTATATTTTATACGTATTTCGGAATACCAAGGATAATTCAGACTATCATAATGGTTTTGTTTTGTTGTGCTATGAATTGTTGGAGTAGAGGACAGCGAGAAGATCAAGTTAGATTTTTTAGGATTTCTGCTGCATTGAATTAAGTATAGACATAGAACTGATTTCAATGAACTCTCTCATATAAAACGGCAAAAGTGGCTTTGTGCAATATAACGGCCAGACCTAACTCAAGAAAAAATTAAATACAGTGTCGTTTGTTCAAAACATTTTGTATCGGGTTAGTTAATAAAAAGTTATATACAACAATTTAAAAGCATATATTTCAGGTAAACCGGCTGCTTTAACAGATAACTTACATCTTGATTGGATTCCTACATTGCATTTGGGTTGTCAAATTACCACTGCAACGTTGTCAGAGACCAATATGGGTAGATATAAACGAAAATGTAGTGTTGTGCTAATGTTTTCTAAAGTTTTAAATATCTGCAATATTTATATGTAAAAGTAATATATACCTACCTATGCAGGCCTCTATTTTCCATTGGGCACTGGGCAGGGCCCTGCGATTAGTGGGCCCCCCTAGTTCCTGCCAGATCAGCAACTCTTTCATATCTCATATTAGGAAGTGTAATATGAGCCTATTTCTCATATATTTTCATTATAATAGGGAAAAAGTGGGTTTATATTTTAGGTAAAACGTTCTAGTTGCTGAATATTCGTAAAATTATTATTATTCTCAGTATTCACTGCACTTCGGTATATCTACAAATTTTGTCTTTCAAATGGGTCGAGGCAAGAAATAGTTGACTAATCAAAAATGAACTTGGTGCATTAAATTTTGATGCTAATGTTTTTTATTGCGCTGTAACAAACTTTAAATTATTATTGCAATGCCACAATTATTTAAAATATCAAAAAACCAATTGATTATTAAACATTTTGTACTATTTATCTAGGTATGTACCCAATTTTTTTTAGAATTGTATATATAATTTATTTTTAATATTTTTTATTAAATATATTTTAGATTTTTTCTATCAAATGGACTTTTATTTATTATTTATAATTTTTGTCAAATATATGTGAATTGGAAACAGTGGCATTATTAAGAATTTCAAGCCCCCGCAGAATTTTTCTTTAACTGAAAATAAATTCTGCCATGTATTTATGCATAAATAATTGTTAAAATCAAATTACGTACCTCTGTAATAGTTTACTAATTATATATAACTGCTAATATTGTTATCAATATATTTTTTTATTAATATTATATATAGTCTTCTCCAGGACCCTGAATTGCTTAGGGCTGGCGAGGGTGTAATTATGCTACTAGTTGGAAAGAAAATAGAACTTAGGTACCTATTTATAAATAATATATTTAAAACTTGTACACTGTATTTAATTTTTTCTTGAGTTTGGACTTGCTGTTTTATTGCACTAAGCCACTTTTGCCGTCTTATATGAGAGTTCATTGAGATCAGTTCTGTCTATAATTCAATGCAGCAGGAATCCTGAAAAATCTAACTTGATCTTCTCGCTGTCCTCTACTCCAACAATTCATAACACAGCAAAACAAAACCATTATGATAGAATTATACTTGGTATTCCGAAATAGGTATAAAATATAATGAGCAAAAGACACAGTTCTACACACAGACCAATAATTAAAGTTCTGCACAAAAGCACAAATTTCTGCTTGTCATATGTCGAGTTGTTTGTCCTACAGATGCCATTTTTAAAGTGATTTGACAGTTCGTTGGATTGCCCCATAAGAAATAATGTGTAAGACCGAAAATATAAAATAAGGTTAGGTACTGCCACCACCATAGTCTCCCTTCGCCTACTTATAATATTCAAGTTCTATTTTTTCTAAATCTAATTGTTTTTACAATTTACAAGATTTTTCGATGTACAAACCACAGTCAGATGGCATATTTCGCCATTTTTTCAAGCCCAGATTATTTGGCCAGATAACGTAATGGGAGCAGTGGTGAAATAAAACTGTACATATAAAATTACAGTCGGCAATTTGCACGCGAATAACGCGATAAAACTCAGAAGATATCAAGGCTCGTAAACCCTGACCTAGTATTTTATGTATTTACATCGAACATTGTTTATACATCTTTTAGTACCAGAATTGAATAATTTATGTGTACTTACTGATATACGGGATGTTTAAACCGTAATTTTCAAGACATTCAGAAATCTAAGGAACGCTAGGCAAACTGTCATTAGGTAACTTTCATTTGAATTGTCCATAAATTTGCCATTTTTAAATTCTCCTTGGTATTCATGTATATTGCGACGCGACTAATGAACTCGAAAGAATTTACTAGCTTAAAATTTACAGCATAATTGTACAAATAATGGTTATTTAATTAGATATTAGATGGTATAAGTCATTAGCTCTAAGAAAAATGTCTAAAATTGATAGTTTGTCCCTTCAATGCCTAAATAAAGTGGTCATTGATTGGCATGTCGTACCGTCGCTAGGTGACACTGTGGCGTGGCTCGTTTCGTTCGTCTATTTCACACGATGCTGCGTGTCTTGTTTAAATTTATAATTTATTTCATCGGATGTCGTGGAAATAAATTAGATAGTGAAAGTGGTCAAGAGAAGTCCGTTAGTTCACCGCAAGGTGGGTATTACGCAGGTCAGTTACAGAGGCACATGTCAAAAAATGTACAAAGGCAAATATTTACAGGGTTACATTTAAGGTTTTTTTTTATCTATACTTAATAATAAAGAAAGGAATTAATTTGCGCATGCAAAACCCAACCTACGGCTAGCACTACTACCGTTCAATTAGTTGGTACGGTCTCCACTTCGCGCGGAAAATTTCCTTCCTACCGACGCACTTTCCCTTGCCTACCAACTAATATCAATCACGCTTTGTTAGTTTGATACACAGTGTCACGCAGTGGAAGTGATTTGATTTTATCGAATAGGAATTTGAAATGCCTTTACTGCAAAGGGCACAATTATTTAGATCATAAAACGTTATATACCTTATCACCTATCCTACAGATGTCTATTTACTTCTTGTTGCTCCGACACAAAAACTCAGTAACTTTGCGTTACCAGCCGTATACAGTGTGACCTATTTCAAATGGAAACAAGTCTGTAAAAATGGTAATTATTATCCGATTTATTTCGGGTTTTTTCCAAAAGATGAAGCAGTAAAAACTGTATTCTGGCACAAAATATTAAAATTTGTTTTTTGTTCCAAGGCCTACTTCGAATTTTTTTCACGGTGTAACTTTACAAAAACTGTTTAGCGATTTTTTTATTTCAAATCTAACTACGGGACTAGATTTAGCATCCCGTAAAAGGGTTTTCTGCCAAGTTTCATAAATAAATATTTAATATTGAGAGATTTATAACAATTTTAATGCGGGCTTCATTTTATTAAATACTTTTTTCACGGTTGGGAGTAGAAATCAGTTTCTGTGACATCAAAATTAAAACAGAAGTTGTCGATTATTCCCAAGGGAGTATAATGCTCCCAAGGGAGTTTACATTATGGAGAACGTTTTTCATGCAAAAAAAAGATAACATTGAAATTATTTATTGACATTTAAATTAAATGTTACATTTGTACAATTTTCAAAATTAATATTAGAAGGAAGGATTTCGCTTACATTTACAGTTTTTGTGATTGCGCTAGTAGTGGTACCTACTAAAACCTGATTAGCAATTTTGGTCTTATTTTCAATGGAGTTCTCGACATAACCCTCAGCGACTGTCGTTGATTTCCAACCAGCATGACGGTTTATTGTCATGATATCCACACCAGCATCTGCCAGTAATGTCGCTGAAGATCTTCGTAAGCAGTGACCAGTATAACATGCAGCATCAGGTAATTTTAAATACGAAGTTACTACACAGTTACTACCTAACAACAAAAGTAATCTTACTTTAATCATTAAGAATTCTTTGTCATCTGCACTTGATAGAAAACGATCGATTTCACCCTTTGTCAATATTTTCGATTTTTTTGCTTGATATCCGTCACCGGTTCTTTTCGAAAATGCGATCAGCTTGGGGAATTTGCTTATATCTATGTTGTCGTAAATTATCAAGCATGACTTAATCATAGAATATTGCGCCCATAATGTGGAAGACTTGTAATTCTTTGCATTTTCACTGAAGTGTGCCAACAAAACATTCTCGCTGTATACTGGAATATTTTTCTCGACGCACCACTTTTTGAACCGATTGTAGGCTATATCGTATAAAGATCTTGACTTTGTAGGCAGCAAATTGCTTATTGCAATATTTGCAGGCTCCACAATCTCTTCCGACTCACAATTATTCATGGTGCACTAAACAAACTTTAAACTAAACCAAACTAGCACCTTAATTTGACAATTCTTTTTGTTTGTTTATTTTGTAGTTATGACAATAACTCAACGACTACTAAATAAATGCTCAAATCCGAATACAATAATTCTGGTGCTACTTACTTCATAATGACAAAATATGTGTTTTTAAGTTAATGAGACCGTGGAAAAAATAGTATATACCATTCGGGAGAGATGCTATTTTGTCCTCGGTGCATTGTTCAAATTGCACCTCTGCCAAAATAACGCATTTCTCTCCCTTATAGTATAATGTACTATTATAGTCACTTTCAAAAAATACAAGGCCTATCCTAAAATTGCTTCCCAACTTTTAAAATCACCCTGTATATATATATCTGTCATTTTTCTCAATGGTAAAATTAACAATTAAAAAAATCTATTAATCCATATTAATTATGCCAAAAATATTAATTATTAGTCTTTATTATTATGTAAAAATAAATTTAGGATACTTATATCAGTTACATAAGTGTCACTGAAGAAACCGCTAACCTAGTCCGACGAAGCGTAACATCGAACATACTTAACTTGATTTTAATATCAATTGACTGAACATTTATTAATACTGTCCGCGATTGCCCATAAAAAGCGAGGAATGTAGTAAAGAAACAAGTAAAACATTACGTCTCGCTTCAAGCATATAAACCTGTTTCACTTTTTCAGCGAGCTTTTGCCCGAAGTTGCAAAAATGACCCCGTAGAATACATATAGCGGGAAATAATTAGTCAGCACTTATATCCAGTCTAATTGGTTTAAGATTGTATCAATGTTTTGGTTTTGCTCAGCTGTAAGTATTTTCTAATATAAAAGTGATAAATATAATATTTAACCAAATGGGTTTGATGCAATCAGTTGGAAGCAGAAAATCTTGTAACAGTTATACTATTGCAACTGTTGTGTGATGCTTGGCATTTTGATTGTTGTAGTTAGTGAATTTTCTCTAAACATCCTTCTCACATTAAAAAAATGTATGTGAATACATTGTAACTTTGCAATAATATTACTTACTACTTATGTACAAATGCAAAAATGATTAAAAAACGCATTTTTTGTGTTTTTACCACTTTCTCTGTATATTTTCTGTAAATGAATACATTATTTTTGTAAATTGTCAAAAGAAACGTGAAATTATAATAAGGAATGTGATTTATGTATGGATTTATCAGGCAGTGTTCGAGGGGTTTAAGGCGTCATTATATGAATCGTTGTGGCCAAACCGATGTGGGATCGATCGCGGGTGGAATAAAGTTGGCTTGGGCCAGTGTGATAGATGATACCGGTTGACGTTTGACCACCCCTTAATGAAGTTTTGCAGGTTTCCCTCATTCCTGCACTGAATGATGGTAAGGCAAGGCGCATATTAAGACGCGTATGACGCGTGTGAGATGACGTGACCCGACCAGCATGACAAATGACATGACAAATGCGCGACACGCGTAGCGTTGTCTTTCGCATATTGCAAGACAGTTCTTATCACAACTTTCGAACAGCCACGTCATTCTAATTTTTCTTGTTTATTATAAAAATGAATGATTTAAACAGAAAACTGGATTTATAAATGAAATAGACACCTGAGTTTGTAAACCAGTATTTAGAAAAAGTAAGGGCGAAAAAATTTGGACCATATGTAGCCTGTTTCGTAATCGCATTTTTTAGTTATTAATGAAAATGTAGAAAAAATTATGGTTTTCTGCCTACAAAACTGCTGCCACTGCCACTGCGCCGCGTGCCTCGCGTCACACGCGGGTCTTGCTGTGCAACGTCGTGGCACGAATTTGCGCTGTCCCATTACTTTCCTTAAGCTACAAAAGTACGTGCTGTGCTGTGTCACCACACACGCGTCTCAATATGCGCTTGCCTTAGGGCCTACCAACGTAAGTAGTTCTTGGGTTTAAATGCGGCCTGCTTGATAATAATATACCAGTGCTTCATAACCAATTTTTGCAGATAGAGATTACGCTACTAAATTGAGAAACTTTAGTTTTATTGATCTTCTCGATTTTTGTACTAAAAATAATACGCTTTTTCGTAAATCAGCATATTTTATTAATTTAAATTGTCAGGCACTATAAACAGAAAATGCTGATAATGTAATAGTCTATACCTGATTATAATCGCATTCATGATGCTTTATTATAGTAGCGCCAACAGATTACCAGTTTTTTTATTTAATTATGTAAATTAACCTGGCCTTGAAACACTATCGTTCGAACGAGTTCAATGCTTTGGTGTTTATTTGCATATAATGTCTACAATTCCACGCATATTTTTTTTCGTTTCACGCTCACAAAATTTCTATTTTGCGTCACAACTACAAACGTTAAGTATTTGTTGCAATTTTTCATCTACATGTTCACCAACATTGAAAGTTAAATAAACGTTGCAGTTTCGTCTAAAAATATTTTCTTTTTATATCTAGCAGGAAATGGTCTGCTAACCGATACATTATTATTAATAATATAAACAGATAGTGGAAATATGTATTTTACATAATGTTATAATTATAGGTACCTGTACTGTGTAGTCTTATTTTCTACCTTTTGCAGTCATTGTTGGCACAATGTGGTATGGAATATATTTAGGTATTCATGGATACCTATCCATATTTACCGAGGGTGATTCTAAATATGTAACCAAACTTATACAGTGGAAACTAGAGGTCAGAATAGATTGTTTAATCACACCTAGTTATCAAACCGAACAGTATTCTCAAAAGCATAGAAATTGCTAATTTAACCACACCATTGCAAAACGAACAAAGTTTTCTTAAAACAATACAGATAAATTAATATAAACATGTCATCAAGCAAATGGCCTTGGGCCTTAGTCGTACTCGTATGACAAGAACTAAATTAATGTGAAAAAATTAAATACCTAAATGTAAATATAATTTGATATATAGTGATTTTCCGGGTTGTTATGCCGTGACCTCGGTAGCAGGTCGCTGCCAGAAACAGAATTAAAGTGCACATCCCTAACATTAGCCGGGATTCTTTTACCTGCCCTAGTTGTTCTCGGGCTAGGCTCTGTGGGGACAGAGTCACTATCGGTATCTCTGGGTCCGCTCTTATATTGATTTCTCTAAAGCTTCAGCTCAGTCGCGGCGAAGCTTTTGCGGAGTCACCACTGACGATGCCGACAGTGAAAAGCGGCGAAACGTTTGGATGCATAGGATGCGACCAGTTACAGCGGCGGCTACGGTAGCAGTCGTAATACCAACAATAGAAGCCGAAATCAATATATGGGGTGATATGAGATATCGATAGAGGGTCTGTCCCCACAGAGCCTACCCCGAGAACAACCAGGGCAGGTATATGTAGTAAATGCTAGGGATGTGCACTTTAATTCTGTTTCTGGCAGCGACCAGTTATCGAGGTCACTGCATAACAAACCGGAAGATCACTATACGGTATGCGCCAAAAGTATGGAACAAATTCAATAAAAACGAAACAATTATTTTTTTTTTTTTGAAAAATCCTCGAACAGGTCGATTTTTAATTTAAAAAATACATATTTTAGCGTAAAATGCGATTTTCAAATGTCATTTGTTTTCGAGTAATGACGTCATCGATTTTTTTTTAAATGGCAACACCATATTTTTTTTCCTTGATTTTGAAAGATCGTTTAATTCTCTATCAGACAGTACTAAAATTTTGCCCTCTTACATAGGAAAGTTTTCGAGTAAATTCTGAGGTATGTAAAATAAAATACAATTGATTAAATTTTATACTTAAATTAAATGTTCGAATTGCCATCCACCAACTTCCTTACAATGCGCAAGTCTGTGAAGAAATTCTTCTTGCACGTTATGAATGATTTCTGGGGTAACTCTGCGTATTTCGTCCCGAATGCGGTTTTGAACTTCTTCTAAATTACGTGGTTTATTAATGTACACTTTTGACTTCAAGTATCCCCATAAAAAATAGTCAAGAGGTATAAGATCTGGCGATCTTGCAGGCCATTCTATCGGCCCGCGTCTGCCGATCCACCTCCCAGGAAAACAGTTGTCCAAAAAATCCAAAATCTCGTACAGGGCACGCATAGTGCGGAGGTGCACCGTCTCGCTGAAACCATATGGTATCGTCAGGAATGTCAGGGTTATTATCGTTAGGAAAAATTACTGCAAGGGCTGGAACAAGGTCATTTTCTAGAAACTCTAAATATCTTTGTCCTGTAAGGGTTCCTTCAAAGAGGAAAGGCCCTACTATTCTGTCGTCAACTATTCCAGCCCACACATTTAATTTCTGAGGGTGTTGGGTATGTGCCTCTGCCATCCAATGAGGATTTTCCCGACTCCAATATCTGCAAGTTTGACGGTTTACTGTACCATTGAGACAAAATGTGGCCTCATCCATAAATCCATTAGAATTTCGCAAAAGTGTAAGCGGCGATCGGGATCATCTTCATTGAGTTCCTGCACAAGTTGAATTTTGTAGGGATGATATTTTTCCTTCCTCAAGATACGTAGCACTGTGCTCTGACTAGTGTCATTGTTTAATGCAACCAATCGTGAAGAATTATGAGGATTATCCACCATACTTATCAAAATGTTCTGTTTCTGATTTTCATTAATGCTTGGACGTCCAGGTTTTGGAATATTTACAACATTGCCAGTTTCTCTAAATTTAGACTCTACCTTACTGACTGTTGATTGGCAGATAGGGCGATCTGGATATTTTTCATTAAATAAATCGCAAACTTCCTGCTGAGTTCTAGTCATATTCCCGCATCCGATAAGAATTAAAATTTCAATTCTTTGAGTAACAGTTAAATGTGCCATAATACTTTAAATTGAATAATAATTTCTATGTCGCTTACAATACGTATTAGAAAGTCGGTGTGACAATGACACTTTGCAAAGATTTTCACCTACGTGATCCATAAAAGAACTATGGAATTCGAATTCGAAAATTTTAATACTGTCTGATAGAGATTTAAACGATCTTTCAGAATCAAGGAAAAAAATATGGTGTTGCCATTTAAAAAAAATCGATGACGTCATTACTCGAAAACAAATGACATTTGAAAATCGCATTTTACGTTAAAATATGTATTTTTTAAATTAAAAATCGACCTGTTCAAGGATTTTTCCCAAAAAATAACTGTTTCGTTTTTATTGAATTTATTCCATACTTTTGCCGCATACTGTATATCAAATGATAGCACCGGCCGTGAACGCCTCAAAACCACCATAAATATAATTTGTAGGATATTTCCATGTTCTTTCTGTACATTATTTAGATTTGAAGGGCAAACATATTTCAACGTTTTAATCGACTATCGATCTGTTGATATAGCTATAGAGGTGGTGTGTATTTGTATGAAATTGCTATCACGATACTTTTAGCGGAAGCTATATACAACACAGCCCATGATGTGCTGATATTATTTTACCTTTATGAGTAACTAAATATTTATTATCGTAATTCCTCCGTTTTATTATTAAACAATGGATAACACTCTGTTTTATATACTATATAAACATGAAATCCGATAAAGTTACTATACTGTAATAGCTGATGAATATCTTGTTTAAATAATAGAATGATAGCAATAATAAATGCTCTTCATTTTTACCATGTCGATAAAGGACTTCTAGACAAAAATCCTATTTAAAAAAAATATTAGGAGTTTATGAGTTTATTTTCTCGGTTTATTTTTTGTTCTGTAGATGGAATTGATATTGATTTAATTGATTTATACTTGAACACCTTACATTAGTCTTGATTTTAATGCGTTACCTAACTACGTCTTACCGGTTTATAACACTTATTTTTTAGAAGCAGTCGATTGATTGTTGGCATCTTGTCTCATTTTTTCTTGATTTTGTCTTGTTTTCGCAAGACAAGCCAAGATCAAGGACAAGATTTGACAGCTCGAATTGGAAGGCAATATTTAAAAAAAAAATTTGCGAAACAAGAGAAGAAATATTGTGACAACAAAAAGTCTTGCAAATATAAAGGGCAATATTTAAATGAACATTAGTACGCGGTGAAGACAAGCTACATCTAGCGGCCATTTGCTATACTCCATACTAGACTGACACTGACAGTCGCAGACACGAAGCATTCTACATCGCAATAGAAACCATTGAAAGTTAGCGACCTCTATCGCGATTGGGCGATAACGATATGTTGCAATCACGGCACAACTACCATGCGGGCTAATGTCCCGACCAACATTGAAAACCCTATAGCAAACAACTAAAGTCACTCGTCTGCAACTTACTAGACATATATCGGCTTCGAGCTTACTAACTCTCATCAATATGCACTGATTAAATGTCCATATTTTGTTATGCTCTTTTTACATAATATTTATTGGAAAATTTTAATACACATTATATATTAAGGAATAATCAAGTGTATGTGTTTTTACGTAAATAAAATTAGGAAAAAAAAACAGTGTGGTAATACAATGGAACTATTTACTTTTACTAAATTATTTGCAAAAACTGGGGAATATTACATCTGCCAATGTTTCAAGAATAATTATGCAGTATTTTCAGCGAAAATATTCAACATATTTTCTAATTTCGAATGAAATATCTATATTGCAATTCATATTTAGATGATGTATGAAATACCCTTTTACATAGAAGGATCGATAATTCTCATTTAGAGGATGGATGGACAAATACCACTGAGAAAATTTTACTACACAAAAGTTATTTCTGCTCTTGACAAGACCTTCTTAACTATTTAGAAATAAAAATGTGACTCGCGTACTGCACTTGTTATTGAATTTTAATAATAAGATCTACCGTACTTCTAACAATTTGTTAGTAGAGAGATATCCTGCATACCTATTATATTAATTGACATAAACCTGTACTTTTGTACATTTTAACAAGCAGACTTTTTTCATGACATTAAAAGTAAGAACTTTCTCCTCAATTCAACTTCATCTGTCAACACACTCTCCATATGGCTACAAAAATAATACATTTTTAAATTGGCTCCTGTTACACTATTCAGCTTAAACAAAATGAAAATATTTAAACTGATTGATGAACACTTTGGTATATACATTTTTTTTAACATATGAATATTGCTCAATTTTTTACACATTGATATTCAGTCATATACGTGAAATATTATTAGTTATTGAAAAAGTTGGCTCTATGCATAATTTTCGATGATAGTTATAATGGTAAGTATTTAAATATAAAATATATAAAAATTTAAAATATCTGCTCAGTAATATACGTACATAATCTATGTATATTTTAAAATTCCAACCAAAAAATTACAATGTATAAATTAATACAAATTATAGTGACGGGAAGTTATGATTGAATTTCCCATAATAGTTATAAAATCACATAACATAATATGGAATTTTATCCATGTTTATTTTTGTAATTTTGTAGTAAATTACAGACAAATTTTTATCAGTGTATTCGAAACCGGTATATGTCTGGTAGGCTGCTAACGAGTGACTAGCTGTTTGGTATCAGTTTTCCAAGTGTAATTAATATATTGTTAAAATTTCACGTTTATATTATTTGTTATTATGTTCAAATATTTTCAGGAGTTGGTAGATATAATTTTTAGTATTTTTTAATAATGCAAGTTGTTTGTTACATCCAGGTACATTTAAATTTTAAAATGTTATATTCTATATGATACTGCATAATATAGCTTTATTTGAAAAACTATTAATAATAATAATAATGCATTTATTGCCCAACAGAATAGACATTCCAATTACAGGACAAAACATATTATAACAAAGTAATGAAGTAACAGTGTACTTAATTTTAATTACTAATAATATTTAACATTTACTAATTTAAATCAGTCTGAAAGCCACAGCATAGTATAGATGAGGCCAGTTAAACGTTTCCAAAAAATTAAGAACCAACTGATAATAATTGTTTGAGTGTATCAAAATTTAGGTCACATAAATGAGAAATTTGATCAAATTTAATTGACATGGTGGTGTGACATGGTGTATACACGTAAGTAGAACATTTTCAAAATCTCTGGTGAATCAATGAGGTTATGAAATATTTTAAACAAGAAAGATAGAGTTGTGAGAACGCTCCTCAACTGCAACGATTTAATATCGAATCTCTGCAACAGGAGGCTAGGATAAATATTATCAACACGATATGCCATGAATTTTAAAATGCGACGTTGAACACCTTTAAGATGATTAATATTAACTCGTTAGCACGGGTACCATACAAGGCCAATAAGGCCCAAAGTTTTAAAGGCAGTACAGTATGTTCAGAAAATGAGAGTTTAGTATCAAATATTACCCCTAAGTCTTTAATATTACTGCTGCGTGTCAATGGCTTTGAATCTAGATTATAATCAAATAAAATTTTATATATATATATATTAAACTGAAAGAGCGTTTATCAATATTTATAGAAACTATATTTTCTATACACCACAGTTGTATTCTATTCAAAAGTTCTTGCAATACTTGACAATCATCATGACAGTTAATATTACGAAAAAGCTTTAGATCATCTGCGCGAAAAAGGTGATTATACTGCAAAGTTGACGATAAATCATTTATATAAAGAATAAACAGGAGTGGTCCCAAGTTAGACCCTTGAGATACCCCAGAAGGAGCTATAAAAATATTAGAACGGTATCCATTATATGACACATACTCACGACGCTGAAGATAAGATTTTGTAAGAACTAGCAAATAATCATCAAATCCAAATGATTTCAATTTCTGTAATAATATAGAGACCTTGTCAAAAGCCTTCTCAAAATTTGTATATATTACATCTACTTGGCCTTTACTATCAATATGGTTTGAAACAGTAAATTCAACTAAATTAGTTACAGTAGAACGACGTGCAACAAACCCATGTTGATTAGAAGAAATGCAGGCGCTGACATTGTTATAGATATATGCATATAATGACATTTTAAAAACCTTAGCAAAGTTTGGCAAAATGGCTATAGGTCGATAGTTCTTGATGTTAGAAGGGTTACCACTTTTCAAAACAAGACAAACTCTTGTCACCTTCAACATGGCAGGAAAGTGGCTCTTGACACATGAGATTAAATAAAATATGAAGTGGAGTACAAAATACGCCAGAACAGTCTTTAAATAGGAAACTATTACACAAGTCTGTCTTCAATGTCCACACCATCTAACACCTACTAACTGTCAGTCTATCGTTACACAATCTATACATTGGTGCTGCTGCTGCTATTAAATAAATATTTACACTTCTCCACTTAATAACAAAAATTGGTTTTCAACCCACGAGTATCCGCCCACAATACTTTAGTGTCACAGAGTGTACTGGCGAAAATATTTTGGATATGAATATTGTAACTCCTACACGCAAAGTTGTCTCGTTCCGAATTTTGGAAGGCCGTAATTGAATTGTAAGGACGCTTCTTGCAGAAAACTTGGAAACTTGGGAGACCAACCAACATTAAATTAAGTTAATGCCCATGTAATTTGTGTAAGTAAAGTATGTATTTAATTAGCGAACACCATTGGAGAATTAAAAACGTACGCTATTCTTTTCTCGAGAGGCTTTTATTCGTGCACGACCTACTTTAAAAGAAGAGGGAATTTTCTTTAAATAATCCTTTGGTAGATATATTTAGGACTGAAACATAAATATTATCTTGTTCCATGTATATATTATTTTATTATTTCAACGCGTATACAGGGTTTTCCTGAAATCAGTCCATAGTGGAAGTTATACGAGGATATGAAAATAAACTACTTTCATTAAGCAGTTTTTTTAAGGCTTTTCTGATTTGCTTTTATGATTATTTTAAATCATACCTAATCACTCTAAACCAATAAGTTGTTTACAGTGGATTTATATTTGTAGAATTTTTAACTTTATTAGATGTGCTTCAAGGTTCAGTTTTGGGCCCATTATTATTTAATATATTTATTTATAATCATAAAAACTACCGGTGTGAAGATAGCAGCCAGGCGCTATGAAAACAGCTATTAGTGACCATAGACGTTCGTCGGGATAGAACACGGTTAACATTTAGCATATATTTAAAATAACCCAAGTAAAAAAAAATTACATCAAATTAAAGCATAAGAAATTTGCATGTTAAACTTGATTACAGTTGGAACTCAAACAATACATAACAAATACACTTGTAGTTCGTGCAACGTGAGGACTGAACAAGAAACACTTTTACAAAACTTTTTGAACCCAATGGCATTCAATCGCAAGTCGTCAAAAGGGTGGAAATTGGAGTAAATTAAAAATTTTTAAAATGGAAACCCGTAATTTTAACAGGCTGAAACTCGGCATATAAATATTTTATAAAATTATCAATTTTCTGATATCAGTGTCATCCACTCGCTAGCTGTCAAATAGGTGGAAATTGGGGTAAACCGAATATTCAATATTTTTAAAATGGAAACCCGTCATTTTAACAGGCTCAAACTCGGTAGATAAATATTTCATAAAATTGACAATTTTATGATATCTGTGTCATCATAAAATGATCAAATTTTTTTGTTTTCTTGGTACAGAAATTTCGAAAAAATAAAACACGTAGAGCAGAAGTAAGTAATATCTAAAATAAAATTCTTGATGTTTTGTTTATCCACTTTTGCTACTTAAATTCTCCTCAAATAAAATAATTTTTAAAAAGCGTTTGTAAGACACATTATTTTGTGTCTGTTTTTCACAATTATTTCATTTCTACAGTGAAGTCCTGTTTTTACATTATTTTATATTTTAGTAATAAACAAGTTTGAATGATTCCCGTAATAACGAAACCAGAGCGTTTGTGTTATATAAGATTCAAATAAATAAATTTCTAGTCGTAGTGTTTCGGATAGCATAACGAATATTGGAGTTTGAAATAAATACTTGAGAATCTCAGCCAACTACTTCCAGCACTCACTGACAAGGCCATTTAGATTTCGAAACAGATGACGACGATGTAAGCCAACTCGCTCGGTTGTCTCCTCTCCACCACCTCCTAGAATAGTTAGTTTCCCCCTCCATCGGAGATCGCGACTTATTGCACGGATAGTAGGCAATGAGGTAAGGCGGTGAAAGTATATCTGCACTCAATATGTTCCATGTTGTTCGACACGTTCTTCCTTGAAATCAGTTCCAAATGTAGGTAACATTTTTTTAACTATATAGTACTGTAAAAGCTAAATTGTAAGGGGCAATCAAGGAATTGTAAAGGAACGTGAACGTGTGGTGAGAATTCAGGATTCAGAGGCAAATGCTAGTAGATTAGAAATGAATGAAATTTTGATAAATTTGAATAGTAACTTTCATTTAGTGCAGAAATCAGGAAAATTTATAATATTCGCAAATTAGGGGGATGGTCAAACGCCGACCGGCATCAATCGTTCACATTGACCCAGTCTAACGCTCTTTTATAAAGAGGGTGGCAATCCTCTGTATAAGTTTAACTGATCTACTGTGTTCCGGCTGTGAGGACAAACAACAATTCAAGTAGTGACGCCTTAAACCGCTCGACCACTGACCGAGCAATAATGAATTTTATTTACATCAATAGCTGCTTTCTTTCGAACATGATTTTGTGATCATTATTCTATATTAGCCAATCACGTTGATTTCTATTTAAAATACACCAATCCTTTGCAAATTTTGTAATCATGATCATAAGATTCTGAGCAAGAGAAAGCAGCTAATGTCGTACTGTAGTTTTCAAGAATGGGTGCAATTCCAACGCGCTTGTATATATAAAAATTCCGAAAAAGGTAACAATATCAACAGCAGTTTTTATGACGGAATGCGAGCAAACAAACATAGTATAATATGATTTTTAAGATCATAGGTCCATGTAAATCTGATCCCCATTCGAAATTACACCCTGTAAATACTTAAATCGAAAATAAGTGTTAATAACGAGGTTTATAGTGATTCTATATACATATATCTACAATTTTGTTAAAAATAGGCAGTTCGAAAATGATTTAAAATACACTTCTGTACGGCACTTGAAACTGGTCCACTGTACAAGGCAAAGCATGCAATCGGCGACGGGACAAAAAAATGAAAGAAATTCCCAAAAGAAATAAATATCATTTTATAACACCTATTTCATGCAGCAAATTCAATTGCTTTTGTCACTATTGTTATTAATTATTAATATAATTTATTTGTGGTTTTAATTAATAAAATAGTTGGGCCCGTCTTACCCAGTTTCTACAAACTAACACAAATGTTTCTGCTTTATGTCCATTTGGAACTCGTAAGTTATTAGCAGGAACCAAGATACGTTCTCTTTATATTTTAAATATCTCCACAAAAAATTCAAATGATTTAAAGTTAGGAGATCGTGGCGGCCATGGTTCCGGTCCTCTCGTCCAGTCCCTTGGTATTAATGCTTGGACACGCTGTATATGGTACGGATATAATTGAGCTTCGTGCTTTAATACGCTGTGGGCGTTCTGGACATCCAAGTCTTTCACGATTTGATTTCAAATTTTTCATATCACGCTCGCGTTGCATACACTTGCACTCACTGCACACCGCTATAAAAGTAGCTGCGTTTGACACATGGTTTACCGGAAAATAGTTCTGCTACAGCATTTTCATATCGCCGTAAATTAAAACGATATACATCAACCAAGTTGTTATAAATGTAAGTCATTTTTGACACTTGAAAAACTAATGTAAATACTCGCATCACAAAAACGTTAATACCTACTATAAGTAATCGGATTGTAATATTCGGAATCGCCTGGCTAAAGATAGCCTAGCGATGTAAAGGTTGAAGGATGGTGGAAGGTGTAAGGATTTTACAAAATTGTTTTACGAAATTGATTTCGTTTGTCATGACACATCTTCACAAAGATTAAATAAGTTGTGAATCACTCTGTATATTTTATATATTTTTGCAGAAAATTTCTATTTGATCTACAGGGTGAGTCAGCCATAATGTCATTAATTTTAACAGGAGATAGGGAATAATGAGTATAATGCGAATACGCGATTAAAAAAAATCTAAATGCATATTTATGCCGAAAAAAAATATTTTCAAATCATTATTTAAATCCACTTTTCGACTGTCACTGACCGCACACAGCCTTGGTCGTTTACAGCTCACAGTTCAACTAAATGTCGACCTGATGCAATGTTGCCAAGTTGAAATATTTTTCTAGTACCTACCTACCTGCTTTAGGCTGGTCGATCTCAATAAAAGTATAGATTTAAGTAGCAACGAAAAGTAAAAAGGGTTTATTTTAATGTTTATTTTTGTCAATAATATTTATTAGTTTTGTTAAGTAGGTACTTACTTACCATTTACCTACTTCCTAGTCCTAGTTACCAAAGTTATGTTAATTTCTGATGTTTGATGTTTTGTTACAATTATTTGAAAACGTAAAAACAATTGTTCTGGAATGGTCGATGCTCAAGTTGGGAACTCTAGGTCCACTCAGGTTTTCCGGTAGAAAATACGGTCCAATCAAACGATACCCGTACACTCCTGCCCATACGTTGACCACAAATCGTCTCTGAAAGCTAAACCGACAAGTAGCGTGTGGATTTTCCTCTCAGAAAATGTAGCTGTTATGACTGCAAAAAAATTAGCTTAGTTACATTGAAATCACAAAACTCCAACGTATCTAATAATAAACCATTTACGTACATTAGATAAAAAACTATACCCAATGGGTATTAAGAGAAGCTGAAAAGTGTTTCGTGTTTAACTAGTAAGTAATAAAAAACCATCGTGTTGTCGACACAAATCTGTCCAAGACCGAAATGGCACGCGTCTGATCTGATGCTCATACGTTATCGAGAGTGAATCTTGATCTACCTTATTATTAGGTCAATAACTTAGTTACCTAGTTTTTATACTGTTATTTAACGGCAAGGAGTAAAATTATTTTGTTTAATCTAGATACATGAATGAATTTTCCTTAAATATTGATTTATTTGTTAATAAAAAGAAATGTAGATAATAAATAAATGTTTTCGAATGTTAGGTTATTGCAGTTTAATAATTTTGATATTACGTTTTCACTACATTTTATAAATATTAGTATTACTCGTAAGTACAATTATTAATTATTTGTTTGTAGTAACGTACATCTAGCCTAGAAATTTATTGTTTTTTTAAGTAGTATAGTACCTACTAACCTGTTTAAAATGCCAGTTCGAGTAAAACTACACTCATCCATCCATACACTTTGTGTGGCAACGATGTTTAATCCGGCATTCGATTGTCGTGTAGGTGCGTCATCAGAAAGCTCGTAGCGCACCAGAAGCGTCGTGTTACCGATTTTATAAGGTGATTTGTTTATTTTTTTGAAGGTCGAGTAAAAAAAATTTTTTTCAATTTTCTGCCATTGTTAGGGCTCCCGAATATGTGGTTAAAATTATTGACATTACGACTGACTCACCCTGTATATTAATTAACTTATTTTATTAAATCTTTAAGATTTTAATAATAAACTTAATTAGGTAGGTATACAAATTATAGAAATCTAATAAATTATAGGTTTGCCTCAGATTATAATCTTTTAAAATAAAATTACTTTTATAATTATAGATACAATTGTAGTAATTAGTGTGTAAATATATTATTTTAAAATATTTTGAATATCAATTCTATTAAAAATTATTAAATAATTATTGCTTTAAGTATTCTAATACCACTCGAAAATTGTAATTCAAATTCCTGTCGAATTTAATTAAAAAGTCTATAGTACTCGACGTTGTGAGAACTTAGATCCCACACAAAATGGAAAGTGGTTTCCAGGAGACGTTTATAAATGTTGTAGACCTTATAATTCGCTTCCTGACATCGCATTATTACGTTGCTTATTTATTACATTACATTCGAGCAATCGTAAATTCCCGATCGTAATTACAATCAGTTCTACTGGAGGATTTTGTTTTCGAGAACATAACGCATTCGATGCACGTGCCTTTTAAATTTATATTATGACAGCACGCCAAGTTTAATGCATATTCTCCGTACGTTCGTAATATCGCGGCGGCCTTGGAGAAATTTATCTTTACACAGCCTACTAACATTAATCGGGCACGTCATATCCATATGCACTTGTTTTAAGTTCGCGGCTCGTTGGGGATCAGGCCCAAGATTAAACCGACTTAACTGCCAAATTTAATTAAACCGCTCCGTTCTGGGGTTGATAGGGACGAGTCTGTCGTTCACGCAGGTAGAGACTAACCCGCCAGTGTCAAGTCAAGGTAATAAAGGTGAAGAAACCGCTGGTATCATGTTTAAGCCTGATGAAATTGTTTTAACACTTACGTGTGATTAGCTTTCTCTTGAAACTGGCGCAAAGTCGCGGAGTTATTTTGGGGAATACGAATCTCGTGGTTGAAAAGTTTGTGAAATTAATGGACAAGTAATAGACGTATCTAAATGTTGAGTACAGATTAAATTAGGTACTCAGTGATATTATACTTATTCAAAATTATAGAAAGCAGATCAAATTTAAGTTTTAAAGGCTCGTAGACACCTGCAAGCAGCGCTTGCTTCCTAACTGACGGATTGGAAGACAAGTTTTCTTTAATGGCCAATTAGAGCGCCAGATTACAACAACACACACACAATTACAACATCTGATATTTAGGCAATGTTAGAAATGAGCTGCCTCTTAGGTCAAATCTCAACAAGGTGATAGACAACACTTTGCTTTATTTTTGTTTTTACAAAAGATGCTAATATTTCGAGAACTGTTAAGGATAAAGATATATATAAGTGCCGGTTCTCTGAAAAGTTTTTTTAGCAGTAGTACCCAAAAACGCCATGAGAGTAGATATGACATAATTAAAATAAAGCGTTTAAAATGTGTTTGCCTGTCTCAGAATATTACAACTATCGAATCATGAATTTATTCCATAAGTAGACTCCATATTATACAGCGTGTTCGGGATATAAGTACCATTATTTCGCTGTATTATAAATTGTATAAAAAAAAACATAATTGTCTTGACAATATATTATATCTGACCAAGGATAGTAGAATAATAACAGCAAACAGGTTTTGAATGTCAGGATAATGACCACAAGTACTCCTAAATATACTTACCGTTAGGTAACGATTTGCCTACTTAGGCTTTTCTCATAACACAGCAGAATAAAGTTAAAATGTCCTTTAAATAAAGTATGTATTTCCAATAAAAATGCAATATTTATTGCATAGACTTCTTTCATGCTTATTTTTTGTCTTGTTCCACAAGACTTTTTTAAATCTTGTTATGTTTTTCAATTCGAGCTGTCAATTCCTACAACACAACATTAAGAAAAAGCAAGACAAGATCAAACAGAATTCATATTAAACATTATTTCTTATAAGCTTTTTTTTTTGTTGCTTTTCATCAAATATGCAATCCCTTTCAGTGTTGATACTTATATTCCAGGCAATTTATTAATGTTAATATTTTAATTGTTATGTGATTATTGCCGCCAGACCATGTTCTAATATTTCAATATGTCAAAGATTACCCTGTAAAGCATTTCAAACCAATATAAAATGCATGCAAGTTCCTTAAACAACTGTCGGTTAGAATCGAAAACATGGCAAAAACCAAACACCAACAAGATGAGTTACTTGCGGCTTACTCGTTACCTACATAAATTGATTGGAGAATTTTTATAGAAACCAGAAACGGAAACTGAAGAAACTAATTAAGACGGGTAAAGTAACTCACCAAATAAAAAAGAAAAATATCTTATCTCATTCCGCTTAATCTGACACTAAACAGTTATTAATTCTCCTGAAATAAATCCCACAGAAAGTTTGCGGTAAAATGCAGAAACACGTATAATGAACTTTAATTTACTAACAAAGTCATTTCCGCTTCATGTAATTACAAGCCTTCGAGGAAGCGTGAATGCCGAACTCGGCGCTCTAGGCTGCCTCATCGGAGCATTTAAATTTCTCCCGTTATACTTTTGCTTCAGTTTAATTGCTGAATTTATAAAATAACTGAGTCGTGCACGCGAGGGTGGACCTCCTCTAATTTCTTATATAACATCCATACAGATTTCGTTAAGATGAAAAGTGGATATAAATTGTCAAAGTTACACCCATTTGCCCCTGACAAGACGGAAGACTGCTCGTTGAGTGCACTTGAGAGATTGAGATTAGTTTGCGATTGATTGTTCTTTTAATTAATGAGATTTTTGAGATTCCCTTAATTCATCATGTCTACATTGTATCTTTCATCATCATCATCGTCATCACATCATCATCGACACCACCGTTGTTATCGTTGGCATCGTCGTAATGATATCAGTGTCATAACCGTCTTAATAATTGTCACTGCTATTTTTATAACCACACATAGCAGCTACACCACTATTAAAAATTAAAGACTACAAGTTTTTTTTGCCTTTGTGGCTAACGACTTAATTTGTTTTAATTTTTCGTCTGGTATTGCAGTACCTACATAATTCTTGCATTTTTTTTTAATTTGCGTTTTTATATTTTACATAGCGCTGTTATCCAGGAGTCATTTTTAGGAAATCTAGAATTATAATTCTGAATAAAATTCTCGTAAGTAATTTCATTACATTATTTTGTTATTCAGAAATTAATAATTACTACACTTTTATTTGTACCAAAAGTAGTAGTAAACAAGAAATGGTATTAAATACGGACGCATAGGTATAATCTCAAACTACACCAACCAATAAAGCTAGTAAACGATCAAACTCGTTCTAGAAGTTTTTCTACTAAGGTCGCCGTAAAATGATCGTGGATGACGTGGTGTTTTTAGGTAATCTCGAAAAATAAAACACGTAGAGCAAAAGTAACATCAAAAATAAAATTATTGATGTTTTGTTTATCCACTGTTACTGTTTAAATTCTCCTCAAATAATATAACTTTAAAAATGTATTTGTATAACACACATTATTATGCTATTCTAACCCCATATTTTAACAATTATTTTCACATACTTATAAATAAAAGTGACCAATATTATATGCAAGTTTATGTTATAACAATATTTACATCTACAGTAATTTAAAAAAATACGTATTTTGAAAGATTTCTGTACCTAAAAATTTGTTGGTTAGACCGCTTTCTGCGTTATATATTCATTTTACTTCGGTACCTTTGAATATTCGCAGATGGCATGAGATAGCATTTCTGTTATTTGCTAAGCACATAATTATTATTCAGTTCTTAAATGTCTTCAATTACTTGTATTTGTAAAATACACTACTTCAAGAATACGGCGCCCTTATAAATTCCTTCAGACGATATCTTACCAGTATGTATTGGTTAATTATTTCCAAGACATATGTATTTTTTGTCCTACCACCTTGTATATTTCGAACCTTTCTTATCAACTTAAATGTATACGTACACCTATATGAATACTTAAATCACTAAAGAAACTACCTGTCATCCTACCTTTCTTGCCTCTCCCTCCTTATTATAAACCTTGAAAAGATGATTTATCACATCATATTTTTTCTACCAGACCATAGCCGACACTTTATGTGTAGACGTTTTTTTGTAGCCTCTGTTTGAATGGTCATATTGCAGTCTAAGGCTTTGGTGAAATGGAAACTACCCTATTGTACTCCGAAATTATACAGTGGCGTCTTAAATAAATCAAACCACAATATTTCAGTTAGATTTTTACAAGTTCGTCTAATAAAATAATTTTATGTATTTTCCGCTTGTAAATATTTATGTTTATCAAAACAAAGGTTAATAGCGGCACAAAACACACGAGCTAGTTACCAGTAATGTATATAGTGTAGTGTATAGTACAGTGTATAATGGGTAGTGTAATCTATTATAAGTGTTGATATGTGTCTCTTATAGTAAGTAACAGTTGTGTGTAGTGTATATTTTAGTGCATAAACCAAATACGTGGATGTAAAAAAACAACAACAAAATTGATTACAATTATTACAACACTACTTAAGTAAAGAATATTGTTTTTGTAGGGGCTATTGGTCCAATTAGCGAAAGCGATATGTCTTAAAATAAAAAGTACGTATCGAATATTTTGATACAAAAAATATGAGTGCAAATTATTTTAATTATTTGTTTTTCTGTATTTAATAATTGTTGAACCTTTTAAAATGGTACGCTCATGGAATCACATTCACCACATGCATGCTTATGTTTCCTTTTTGTTGCAATGGAAATCTGTAGGAATTCTTATGAAATTTCTAGAAATTTTTGAGAATGTGTTGAAATTATGCATCGATTAATTGATTGCGTTAAAATATTTCAATTGCATCGTTAATCTATTTATAAAACTGACCTCGACAAACAGTAACAGCAGCTTTTGTACACATTTTTATCAATTTTATATTTCGACGTTTCTGAATTATCTTGTTTGTTGTTTACTTTACCTTGAACTTTCGTGTCTTTGATCAGTTATATACTCCGGCGAAGGTAAGATTTCCCCAGATTTCCAATTATAACAAAAGGATCGATGTCTATTCAGGGCTCTTCTAAGGGGAACCAGTTCGACTTCAGTAAACATCTATTTCAGTTAGGTTTAATTGAATCCTAGTTAGAAGTCCATTTAAAATCCGATATCTATAATGCCGAAGGCGATTACTCATTCCGTTGTTTTTAATAAAAAGAAGTCAAGCTTTTTTGTAAATTTGAAAAGAACTTTCTCTGAGCGTTCCTTTCAGACTTATCTGTATTATGTAAGAAGTTTATTAGAAAACAAAAATGCTTCAAAACTAGACTAATTTAAAATGCAAGTCAGTGGTATAATTATTTCTTTTGCGGTCATCTGATATTAATAATGTTACATTTTCAATGCCATATAGGTACTTAACATAATGTCTTTGTTTATGTTATATAAAATGTTATTGTATTATATAAGGTATTTACAATTTTTTGTTTGAAATACCTACTTGATTTTAATGACTTAGATAATTCAGGTTGATTTTTCAGAGGTTATAAATATTTTGAAAGTACATAATTGTAAAAATAAATATTGCAATCACGACATATATATCTAATACAATGTTCTAGTTCATAAAACCATTCTAATTTAGTCATTTCAGGTTGATTTTCAAAAGTAATAAATTGTAAAAATAAATATTGCAGTCAAAGACATATATTATCTAGTACAAGTACGAGTTCATAAAACTATTGTACATGTACACCTTATCCTTGGAATTACTAAGAATCAAGTGACCTGTAGTAAATTGTAACCGATCTATTCTACGTACTCCTAACATTGTGTTGCTGAAAAAGGCGTGAAATATTAATTTTAAAGTTATTCATTCGAGTTATTATTATTCATAGAACGATAAACAACGAATAAAGCAATTCTATTTTATGGCGAAATGTCGATTCATATTGTTTATAATATACGTTGTGGTGAACTGTATTTTGTTCTTTTAGAAACAATGTCTTTGAATTAGCTAACTTTATTATATTAAAAATAGTGCAATAATAATAATAATATCTCTACCTCTCATTCTAATCATGAGGATTCGTCCATAAGTCGAAGACTTGAGCAGGAGAGGGGGTGGCATATTATTTTTAAGCAGGCCGCATTTGGGCTCAGGAACGACTTACGTTGGTAGTTCCTAACCACCATACAGTGCAGGAGTGAGGGAATCCTGGAAAACCTCATTAATTAGGGGGGTAGTCAAACGTCAACCGGTATCAATGTCTCACATCGACCCAATCCAACATTATTCCACTCTACCATACCCGCAGAGAGGGTGCCAGTCGTCTAAACGAATATATCTTATATACGGTCTATCGGTTGCGGGGGTCGAACCCACAGCGATTCAAGTATTGAGGGCTTAAACCGCGCGACCACTGACCGATCAAATGTGGAACAATATTTAATTAAATCCCTACAATTCATCAAATAGTATTTAGCTCACTTTTTTCTTATTAGATAATCGATTGAAAATTGAGCAATATACGTTTCTAAATAACGTTTTTCAAAACTGTTTCGCTTATAGAGTTCTTGGAATCTTGTGAGCGTTTTCACATGACCTTTAAGGTTCCGTATTATACGAAATATTGATTGATTTTATCAATAAAGTGGGATTTACTCTGCTCTAATGTTTGCAATGTAAATAACTGCATTCATATATCATTTTCATTTATACATTCAGTATTAATCAAGCTCATTACATTTGTATTAAGAACTATCTATATATAATGCATGTTTGTTATTAATTTTAATTCGGTGTGTTTTAATAAAACTTACAACATTTCAACACTGTTATAAGGTAAATGTTACGCCTATGTGAACCTGGCAAACTCGACTTTTAAAATTACATTTTTATTTGTGATTCTTATAGATTATGAATGGTTTTATATATTTTACAGACCAGAATATATTGCAAATATTAAAAACTATAACTTTTTTCCCTTGCTGCTACAAACGACATTTGTTTCACTACAAACAATAAATTATTATCTATAAGAAACAACCCTCAGGTTTTAGTGCTGTAAAAATCTGAGGATGTTTTTTCAAGGTCATATATATATTTTTAATTAGTACAAAAATATTACTACAAATGATAATCTATAAGAATCACAAAGAAAAAATTGAATTTTTAAGTAAGTCATGTGCCAGGTTTACATAACCGAATGTTACTAATAACAGTCTTCAGTTGCTTATATAGTCGACATTATTTTTTTTAACTGTAAAATTGAATTCACGAGAAAATCATGTATGATATCTAATGACTATGCATTTTGGTGCATTGTAACATACTTATCTGCAAGTCATATAAAGCAAGTAAATAAATATATTTTATCGAAAATTCTGGAAATCATCGACTATTAACGGGCTTACATATTTTAATTTTTGTTGGGATGTAATCAGTGGGAAATACGTCATGTTGGTATGTAAATATCTATACATTTTTTAATTAATACACATATGATAACACTTAAAAAATTAAGATATCATTATATTGTTTACAGTGTAGCTTCATTATGTTTAAAATCACCGTCAAATATAGGGGTTCATAAATTAGAAATCAAAAATGATAATACAAGAAGTTAAATATTGAATTTCTGTCATAATTTCTAAACCCTTAGCAACTTCGAAATTTGGATGATCGTAACATGCTTCATTGTACAGGTATGGTCAAAATGAAATTTTAGAATTCATTCAATTTTCACGATGTTGCCAAATTTGACATTTTGCCTTCGCAGTTCGATGTCGTTATCAATTTGCTGCAAAAAAGCTATACCTACCTTGTTTTAATCGATATCTTTTGCCATTTTCAATGTAAACGCATAATGATGTATGTAATTTATGATAATATATATTTATATAATAATGAGAATTTATTAATAATGAAGTTATTTCCAAGCAGAGAAATAAAATAATGAATAATATTTATTAATGTTTTCAATATGAGCACCTCTAGTTTCTATATATTTAAACATCTCCGTTGTTCATGAAACAACATGTAAACGTGATTTTATTTTTTTGCCTGGAACTATTAATTTCATTATTAATAAATTATTATTACTTATATTAAATATGCGTTTATCTTTAATCTTTTTTGCAACGTATTGATGGAGAAATTGAACCTCGAATGCAAAATGTCAAAATTGTATACATTCTAAAACTTAATTTTGGCCATACCTGTATAATGAAAGCATGTCAAATTCCAAGTAACGGTTTAGAAATTATGATAAAATTTAATGTTTAACTTCCCTGTATGGTCAGGAACCAGATATGACAAAAATGTTTGTGAAGTACTGACATTATTTTTGTGGTTTTTAGGCTTTCACGGCTTTTGACACATAGTGATTTTCCGAGTTGTTATGCTCTGACCTCGTTAGCGCTGCCAGAAACAGAATTAAAGTGCATATCCCTGGCTTTAGCCGGGATTCTTTTACCTGCCCCGGTTACTCTCGGGGGACAAACCCACTAACGGTGCCTCTGGACCTTCCCATATATTGATTTCGGCTCCTATTGTTGGTATTACGACTGATATGGTCGGAACCGTTCTTCGGATAATGGTGATCCGAGGCGTCCTGTAGCCGCCGCTGTAACTGGTCGCATTCCATGCTTCCAAACGTTTCGCCGCTCTTCACTGTCGGCTTCTTCAGTGGTGACTCCGCAAAAGCCTCTCCGCGACTGAGGGCCTCCGATCGTAGCTGTCGTAATACCAACAAGAAAGCTTAGCCCGAGAGCAACCTGGGCAGGTAAAGGAATCCCGGCTAAGGCCAGGCGTGTGCACTTTAATTCTGTTTCTGGCAGCGACCAGCTAGCGAGGTCACGACATAACAACCCTGAAAATCACTATGTATCAGATGATATTATTTTGACCCTGTCATCACCCTGTATAAATGGCATTACCCGCTCAATTTCTATCTATAAACCTTTAAATAATTTTACAAAGGAAACAACCTATTCCCCGCGGTCTTAAAATCCTAGTAAAAGCACATGTGCCCCTCTTCCCAGAATTGAATGCTGGTTGCGCCAATGGTTAATCCCGAATAGATCTCTGATAAAAAAATTGATTTCAATTAATGAAACCTCGTATGCTTCAGATAATAATTTCGATTAATTTGTCTTTCTGCAGTATTTTTAGTTACTTTATTCCTCCAAATCGGAAGAACTCTGGGAACAGAGCTTTCGAATAACCTTGATGAAAAATTATTACACTCGTACCTCGTGCTTGAGATAGTTGAGTATGTGTTTTTATAACGCAACGTTTTTATGGATCAACGGTTTTTAAATATGTTTATTTATATTTTACGGTTCATAAAATTTCCACACCATTACCAAAACCGGTTATGTGTGGTAGTCGTATTTAAAAATATGTCAAAATAATTCGTTCCTCCTCTTGCCAGATGGTTTTCATTTAAATTTTAGTTCCTCTCGCTACGCGGGAATGAAAGCGTGTTTTATCTAAAATAAAACGTCTGGCTTGTCATTTTCCCTACAAAAGCCATTGTGAATGCGCTGGAAAGTAAAAATGAGGGAATAATGAGGGTTTACGGGCCTCCCGTGTTTGCTGTGCGGCTCGGATCTTCATCCGTCACCGAAAATACAAACAGTGCAAGAGATGAACAGCTTTTGCCGTTTACAAGAGTCCGTTAACCTAGTACACTGCATAATATATTGTCTAATTTTATAAAGCCGGTAACGGACGGCGAGCGATAATATATATCTTTGCAATGATATATACATATTCCTACGGACAAGTAAACCGCATAGATATAAATATATAGTATAGCGTCAATGCGTAGCGTTTTATGCATTTTAGTCACGAGCGATATTTTTGTAATGTATCAGATATACAGGGTGTCCCAAAATAGAAGGCCATACCATTAACCACATATTCTTTGGACAAAATTAATGCGACTTTCCTTATGCCATTTTTTATTTGGGCCTCCCTGTTTCCATATACAGGGTGTTAAAGTTACATTTAAAAAAACTATTTTTGTTAATAATTCCATTGTTTTGTAAGATACACACTTGAAATTTTGCCCGTACTTTTATCTTATTCTGGCATACTTATCATGTAATTTTGGTGAAAAAAATCGAAGGGCGAATGGAGGTAACTGAGGGATGCAGCACCCTTTATCTCTTCCAATTATTTCTAAGTACGCCTGTGTACTTCTTCCTTGAAATATCAAACGTAGAATTTTCTTCTGATCATTTTATCACTCTTGTAATTTTTTGTTTAAATGCTCCGTTTTGGAGAAAAATGGCAATTTGTTGTGCCCATAATATAGTTCACTATCATTTTCAAGTGAAACTGAAATTTTGTGAATATACCTATTATTACAATACCTTGGCAACTTAACAAACCGTAATACTTACTGAACGAATATTTGCTAAAATGGATAATTCTAAAGTTTATAAAATGAGAAATACTTATGAATTGTTAAAATAATATGGTATTAAAATCTGTAATACAGTTCTCTTATCACCCAAAGAATAATAGTCTCATTTAATAATAGTAATAATGAACGATCAACATAATAACTTTTTCCTAAATAACATTAAATAAAATAATTAATTAATTACTACTAATTTAACAAATGTTCTACTTGCCCACCCTCCTCATGTACGTACCCTTTTAAGTAGCGAAAACCTTATATTTTGAAATATATTTTCCTTTTGTCTAAGTTCATCAGCTACCATTACTATTCTTTCTCTGAGATGGTTAATGTCGTTTATTTCTACAGCATAAACCATATCTTTCATAGCACCCCAGGAAAAAATCCAATGGATTAAGGTCAAGAGATCGTGATGGCCACTGAATAGGTGCGTCTTGTCTTTGACCAATCCGATGATTGGGAAATAGATGGGTATTTAAATACTTCCGGACGTTTCTATCATAATGGGGTTGAGTACCGTCAAGCTACATCCACATACCGTCACCTAGGTAAATCATGTTAAACATCTCGGAATTGATTTTGCAGAAAATTTCAAAATGATGCTGAATTTAAATTATTTGGTATGAAAAGGGGACCCAACAGAAAATTATCCACTATTCCCGCCCATACATTAACCCTGAATGTGAATTGATGGTGTGCTACAATGGTTGCATGGGGATTCAAATCCGCCCATATGTGGCTGTTATGCATGTTTGTCAATCCATTTTTTTGCCTCATCCGCGAATACAATTTTTCTTACGAAGTCCCTATCTGCATCATGCTGTATTAACAACCAACGACGAAATTGCATCCTAGAAACAAAATCTTGGAGAAGAGTATTTTGCAGGCCTTGGATGTCATTCAGGTGCAGAAGTTGGGTGTTTAAAATCCGGTGAACATCCATTTTTGCACAATTTTCTATTTGTCGACAAACAATACTTGTACTTGTGTTTGGTTCTTCTTCTACCAGTGCTAAGATTTGTTCCTCTTGTTCAGGACTTAATTTTCTATGTCGGCTGCAAATTCCGGACCTTTGATCCATAAACTTTCCGGTTTCACGAAGATGTCGATCCAAATTTAAGAAAAACTTCCTTTTAGAATGTGGTCTGTTGGGAAAAGTTTGTGCCCAACGTCGCTCTGCTAGGTAGGCTTGCATTCTCATTGCATTTTCCTAATAAACATAATAAATTATAATAAAAAAAATATTTTAATTTTTTTATTTTTTTATTTTAAATTATAATTTTTCAAAACTATCAAAACTTAAAACAGTGTTTTTGTTACTTTTTTGTACTGTCAAAATGTTTTACGAAAACATTTTCTTACAATGTGGTAATAATATTCGTAAAAGTAATTGATGATGACTTAAAATGATGGTTAGTGCAGAACTTACCTAACATTAAATGCATATCTGCCATATCTGCAAAAGTCAAATTAACTACTATCCCCTATTATCCATATTGTCTTAAATTAAAAACTTAATAATCACTACTTCTCGATTTGCAGAATCAAAACATTTAATGTCATTATGTTGACAAGATGGACATTTGTTTTCAGAGCTCACTATTTTTTTCTGACATTCATCGGCTGCTAAGACATTTGTAATCCTTCAATACATATAAATAAATAAGCAAATCTATAAACCTACGAAAATGTTTACATATAAGTCCTATAAATCATTATTGGCTTCAAGCTTTAAACTACAGCTAAACGTAGTGAGTTTGTGAGTCAAAATGTTATCGATATTATCAAAACTATCGGCCACCGACATTATTATATTGAAAATTTTCGATAATATCGATAGATACACAGCTTGCTACAGACTATGCGTGAATTCGCGATTCGTAATGCGCGATGCGTGGTTTGTGAGGAATTCATGATTAGTGTGGTGTCTTGTCCGTTTAAAACCCATTCATAAAATCGTGCATGAATTCCATACAAATCACGCATAGCGCAATACGAATCGCGAATTCACGCATAGTCTATAACAGCCATCATGGATAAGAATTAAGCTTGAATTATTTTACGTTATTTTTTTGGTCTAAAAATTATTGTAGTGTTTTCATTGCCTATTGTAAAAATTGTATAAGGTCCTTAGTTTTTAGGCACTAGCTGTAATATTTATTATATCCCTCTATCCAGAAGGTAATACAAGAAAGTAGATATCTCAATTCTATAAATGCCAGCTAAATTTAAATCTCAACAAACACAATCACAACTAGACTAACTTTATGTAAACAGCTTTAGAATTAATGCTCTCTGCATACTACATATTCTCTTGGAGGACAGTAGTCTGATTTCATAATGTCGTTGGTCATTGTTGAAAGCACTCTATTAAGTGTGGAATATTAAGCTGGGTATACATTTCGCGCGATACCTAACTGTCTCGCGCAAATAGATGAACATTGCTCGATTGCCGCGGTCGAATAAAGTACGAATCAATTTGTGGTTGTTTTTCATCCCGCAACAAAGTAAATGCAGTCTGACTACATCGCGATCTGTGGGCGAGTAATTACCTAGCCTAGCTAAAAGTTAAGAATGGATAACGAAAAGTTGTGTGCAATTTTGGATAAATTTTTTATATGGATTGCTTAGATATCCGGAAAAGGTATTGCAAACTTGAATACGAAACACCTGTAGTAAAAAAAAATCTCATTCTTTTTCACTGTAATTGCATCTCAAAAGTGTGTAGACATTTTTATAATTCTTGGTCAATTACTGTGTTTTTAAATACAAAAAAATATTTCGGCTTTAATAATTTAACCTAATGAATATTCGAATTTATTTCACTATTTATATAATATAATGAAATGTGAATTGTTTAATTTCATCCGTTGTTTTGTAATTTCAATATTAAATATGTTGTAACTTAATATGATAATTGCAAACTTTAAAAAAATAATTTATAGCATTAATTACATATTACAATTAGTAGGTAGGTACTATAGGAAAATATTTAAATTTGGCAACGTCGCGTCAGGCCGACACCGAGTTGAATTGTCGCCAGCGGCCAGTGACAGTTTGAAAAGGGGGTTTAAATAATGATTCGAAAATATTTTTTTCGGCCTAAATATGAATTTAATTTTTTTTAATCGTGTATTCGTATTATACTTATTTTTCCATATCTTCTCTTAAAAATAATGACATTATGACTGAATCGCCCTGTATTTAGAGATGATTATTACCTATTTTTTCATACGGAAATACGTCAAACAGAAATATGTTCTACATAGTATCTAAAATTCTTTTCTGGTCGATAATTTAGAATTATTTTTTTTGTAGCGTAGAAATAGATCTTTGATTCTATTTATTATAATATCAGAAAGTCCTTTGTCTGTGGTGATTTTTGACATACGATTGATACATTTGTATATTATCAAATCAATTTTCCAAAAATCCGCATTAACCAAATAAAGTTTATGTTAAAATTGTGCCAAGCAGTTATCCCGAGCGTAGCGGAAAATGAATGGTTGAAAAGCACCATCCTACTGTGTATAACGGTAATTTGTGTTTATTCTGTACCCATTGCATTTATTTATTCATTCATGATCTCGACGGAGAATCTGAAAACTCAGCTGGTGGCTGCCTCCTGCTTTGCATTGTTTGCTTATTCAAATATTGAGCAATTTATAACTCGGTTTTGATTCGGTTGTGGTCCAAAGAACAAATACCAATGTGTGTACACCAAGCAACATGATATGATGGATGTTAGTAACAAAAAAAAAAAATTGAATATACAGCGGGAGCTATATCAGAAATTTGGCAATTATTTTCATTGTCTTATAAATCCAAATCGTTTGTTTCATAAAACGTAATTGTTCTGTAATAGACACATGTTTTTTCTTTTAATATAAAATAAGTACAAGTTATAATTTTAGTTATAAGTTATGATAAAAATGTATTCTGGAACTACGTAAATAGTAAAAAACATAAAAATGAAATGGAGACATATTTTTTAATTAATGACTCAAATACTAATGATAAATCTCTCATAGCTAATACTTTCGCTGATTATTTTGCTAGTGTTTATGGTCAACAGTCCACATATAATATTGATATGTTAAAAAATCATAGTGAAAGGTTATTCAACACATTGGCTAAAACTGATTTCTTGCACTTTTCAAAAATTTATATCGAGGATTTGGAGAGGGCATTTAAGAAATTAAAACCCAAACATTCTTCTGGGCCAGATAATATTCCATGTTACATTATCAAAGCTTGTAAAGATTTTTTATTGTATCCATTACTTTTAATTTTTCAAAAATCTATTGAAACCGGAGTATTCCCTAATGAATTTGAAAATACTAAATTAACACCTATACACAAAAAAGATAACAAAAATCTAGTTAGTAATTATAGACCGATTGTTTTAATTAATGCAGTAGCTAAATTATATGAGTTTATTCTGTTTGACAAAATTTATTTATATATGCAAAAGTATATTTCACCAGAACAACATGGTTTTGTCAAGCAGAGGTCAGTTGAAACTAATCTTGGTGTGTTCATGGATAAAACTAGTAAAATTGTACATGGCGGAGGACAGATGGATGTAGTGTACGCTGACCTTGCGAAGGCGTTTGACAGGGTAGACCACGACACACTCTTATCAAAGTTACATTTTTACGGATTTAGTGATAATTTGTTACATTTTTTTAAAACCTATTTGAGTAATAGATGGCAGTGTGTCACATATCGTGGGTCTGTCTCTTCTAATTTCCTGGCGAGGTCAGGTGTGCCGCAAGGATCCAGTCTTGGTCCATTATTTTTCTTAATTTTTATTAATGATTTACCAGAGCTTGTTTCTTCTGATTGCCTTCTCTATGCTGATGATTTTAAAATACACAGGCAGATAAAAGATACGAGTGACTGTCAAATTCTGCAAGCGGATTTGGATGTCGTTTATGACTGGACACAAAAGAATAAGTTAGATCTAAATTTTAGTAAATGTTACATCGTCTCTTATACGCTTGCTGGTAAACCAAAAGAATTTAATTACCTTATCAATGCTCAAATTATAAACAGGTGTATTCAGATAAAGGATTTAGGTGTCACTTTCCAGAATAATTTCAAATTTGATATACATATTAATAATATTTGTAAAGAAGCTAATAAAATGCTAGGTTTTGTAAGGCGTACTACTTATAATTTTAAAAATATAAATTCTATATCTTATTTATATAAAGTTTTTGTACGTTCTAAGCTAGAATATTGCTCTGTTTTATGGTGTCCATCAAAGCAAAATCAAATTAAGCAGATAGATACAATACAGAATAAGTTTGTCAAATATTTGTATTTTAAGAAATACAATGTCAATCCAGATTTTGTGCATTATGAACCTCTCAGAAAGGAATTCGGTTTGTTGCAGTTGCAGTCACGGAGAACAATAAGCATGCTAACATTCATGTATAAAGTTTTAAGTTGTAAGTTAAACTCAAGTTATTTATTAGCTCAGCTTAATTTTTATGTGCCAGATCGCCGAGTTCGTCCTACTAGACATACTTTCTACGTAGCTCAGAATCAGTCTTTAATAGGAGTTATAATGTCGACATATAATCAGTACCAGGATCAGCTTGCTTTTGGCATTTTTGATGTCAGTCTGGGTAGTTTCAAAAATGAAGTTTTACAATTGTTCTAAAATCCTCCATATACCTGTAAGTCAAGTATTTATATTATATTATACATTCTAAATTCTATTATGTGCCTATAGTTTATAGTTTATTCAAATTTATAACTTTATGTTAAATATAGAAACATGTAATTAGGTTAACACCTGTATGTTTCTTTAAATAAATAAATAAATAATTAATTAATAATAGTATGTGTATCTTTATCGTTTTAAAAAGTTTTAATAATGCCGATTTCCTGTACAGAAACTGCGATTCTACTAAACTGTGGACATTTTATAAATTCAGATATTTTTGAACTTCTTATAAAGTAATTTGGTATGCATCAGTTTTTTGCGTATAAATTATTAAGTTCACTAGACGTTCCCTAAATAGGCTTATCCTGCTGATCTAAATTTTATCCTTAACGTTCTATAAAAAAGATAAATTTATTGTAGAAGTAGACCTCATTCATTTTTATCTTGCCACGATGATGCATATGCATGATAGGTGACTCTCTAAGGATTACGGCATGCATACTGATTTAAAAAGGGCGAAAGGGAATTTATGGGGACAAGTTGGAATTTATTGATTATTTTCGAGTCACCTCAGACCGAAAATATGAAACCAAATCGATTAAGAATTCTGATCTTATCTTCATATAAATATGTAGATACACAGAGAAAACTAGTTGATCAAGTCCAAGAAATTTTGATTCCATTAACCAAATCATATATGCACAACAAAATATATGTTTCAGCCAGATTATTTCTGTTGATTTCTAAATATATCTTTGAGTATTTATTCAAACTAACAAAATATTTGGATCTATTTCAGAATTAGAAAGACAATCTGACCATTTTATTTAGTTAAGATAATGCAAATGCTGTTAACATGTTAATATAAATATATTTTGTTCAAATCAGGACTATTCGTTACTCACAGCAAAGCAATATTTTGTTATTTTAATAACTTATCTTGTTGCACTAAATAATTTTAACATTCACTTGATTACTCATATAAATTGAATTGACAATTTATAACTTTTAATAAAGAAAAAATTAAAATTACAATTGTTGTTTAGCATAATATATAAGGTTGTTGGTTGATGTTCATCTTTGTGACAACCGACGAATGGACAAGAATGTGCGAGCTGCAAGTTCTACATCTAGTGTTCACTAGCTACTCGATAAAATAATATTTAAGCACCGATTCCAAAAATCATAGACATGAACATTGTACAATTGTGCCTTTAAAGAAATTTATTTATTCATATAAACAAAAAAATCAGATGTAATTATTTTGTTTTTTTTTTCAAAATTGCACAAGTATGTATAACATTAAAATTAACCTTTCAATAATAGTGGCATACTTATACAATTCACAGCAAAATTTAAAAATAATCCTAATAAATAATATTACATAATTTGGAATTTTATGCACACAAATGATTGCATAACATTTGTTTTAACGTTTTTCCATGATAATAGTTGATATTACAGCGAGTGTGAGAGAATGCAATATGATACTCTCAACGGAAGAAGGCCAATTAACTATATTTATTTGAAAAATAATATATATATTTAATAAAATAAACAATTAATTTATATTTTTTAACTGCATTGTAAATTTTTTAAGCTTATATAATATCAATTCTCCTACAATTCCTATCAATGAAGTCATATGAATGTTCTCAGATACCAAACATCTAGGTATGGTAACGAACAATTCCATAGACAAAGCCGAGGACAAAGCTCTATTCAATAATTATCTAAAATAAAAATTAATCTAGCTAAATTTACTAACCTGGTTTAATGAAAATATTCTACAAATACCTAAGCTCACTTTTAAAACTGTGGGAACTCAAAAATTCAACCACAATAGATTAGCTTAAAATACCTTTACAATACTGTTAAAAAAGTTACAAAAGCTAATAATGAAGATATATGGGTAGATATTATGGGTGTAATTCAACGCTGGTCGGGGCTTTAGTTCGTAGTAGTTATTTTCACACAATATTGTTAATAGGTATGAAAGAAAGCAATATGATATTCTCAAAAGAGGAACGTCAATTAACTATATTTATTTGAAAAAAATATATTTAATAAAATAAACAATTAATTTCTATTTTTTAACTGCATTGTAAAGATATTTTAAGCTAATATAATATCAATTCTCCTACAATTCCTATCAATGAAGTCATATGTCAGATAACACAAATAGATAAAAAAATATTTTCTACCCATGTAAAAGAATTTCAATTGATATTGTTAGTTTTTCATGCTTTACATTTGACGCCAAAAATATGTAAACATAAATGCAAAATGTAGTGAAACTGTTCAAATGCTGTTGATGAAGTCACAGGTTTAAAAAATTATCCAAACATTAATGTTGTGTTTTTAATAGGTGGCATTTTCACCATTATATTTATTACTTCATTTGGCATATAAAGCTAATGAAGGCATATTATTTACGTGGAAACTATATCATTTAATTGAACCATAATTGCGTGGTAAAATATATTAATTACTTCATTTCTTTTTTTTTCAGATTGAATGGAATGCATTAATGTTCTCTCATTTTGGAGCTATTAAAGGTAAGTGGCAGGCACTTTATTCAGTAATACCATTAAAACTACATTCATTAAACGCCACAATTGCTATTGCGGGGACTTATTTATTACTTCGCGATATTGCATTTCTTTCTGTTTTGTTTTCCATGGTTTTACAACGTTTGAGACAAGTTAAAAAATATATTTGTTATTATAAATATGCCCACGCGACGTTTCGAGTGTTTATGCAGTCAAGGCTGCAAACAAATTATTTAAAATATTTGTTTATAAGTCGAGTTGTAAGACTAATTCCAATGTTAAACGAATAGAAAGACACTGAAAAATATAAATAACTTATTAATCAGTGGAAAAATTTCATAAATTTTAATCTATTTTTTAATTTATAAGTACTTAAAATGTGTGAAATTAAATATGCCTTCATCACATTATACAGGGTGATTCAGTTACATATAATGTAATTCATTTGAAGGGTATGAAAAGATTAGTATAATATGAACTAGCGATTAAAAAACATTTTAAATGATGAAAAAATATATTTTTCCTTATTTAAACTCCATAGACTGTTCGTGACCGCTAGCGGCTTTGATTAATTCACAGCTTCCTAATCAACTCGTTGTGGGCTTAATGCGACGTTGCCAAATTTAAATATTTTCCTAGTATTGACCATCATAAATTAACAGTTGTATTGATTATTTTATAAACTCTTATATATTGTTGACTAGCAAGAACCTCGAGGAGGTATAAGCATGCCTTGTCAAAAAAGAAGTTTTTATTAACATGATAATTATCCAAATATGTAGTAGGCTGCTCCTCAATTAAATTTAAAACAACATTCAAGTAATTTTATCGATACTCCGCAGGTTCTCTCACGGTATGAAAGATCCGGTGTCGCGAAGACCTTGAATGGCTCGCATAAACTTCGGGGAGTTTTAAAAATGTTATCTATGAGGGAAACGCCTGCGATATTTTGCTGCAGCGACATTCCCATTTCGTAAACATTCTCCGTATAAGATCTCAATATCAACATATTCGTAAAATTAGTTATACGACCGATACGCAAAATAATCCGAATTAAACTAACAGTTGCTGGTTATATTGCATTGTTCTTCTAACGTATGTCCCTTCCATATAGGTGGTGTGATCTTCAAATTTGCAGTAAATAAATTCTGGAAATTGCGATTGATAGTGGTAGATTTGAATAAACACCTTGTATACAATATTATTATTATATGGTCTGATCTGACAACACTGTTTCGCTTTAACGCTCGAACGCAATACGACTTCGTCAACAGAAAATTTCTTGTTGAGTTACGAGGTTAATATGCGTTTCTCTTAGTCGAGTACATTTTTTTTTCAATTTTCTGTCTTATGCCTTCCGTATGCGTGGTTAAAATTCATGATAGTATGGAATCACTTCTATATACTCTTTTTCACTTCGTGACATTGACATATTCATGAAAGTGCGAATGTTTTAGTTTGTTCCTCTTCGTATTTCAAAACCATATAATTTTTACCTCAATAAATCCTTAGTATTTTTTATACCACCAGTAACCTCCACATAGAACCTTATCGGAAATATACCGTAAAAATATAAAATGGATATAAAGTAGCAGCATATAATTAATGATGACAGTAACAGTGAAGTATTTTATTATTTATGACTTATTTAAGAAAATAATTGCTGAGCATATATCGTGAGTCATGCAAATTTACTATAAAGCATGCCGCTGAGCTATCGAACGTCCGCGTTGTTTATATTGACATTCTAACTTCCTAATGATTTATATTGTAAAATCTATTAATTACTTGACACACACAAAACTGCGTTTTCATAAATTAAATACAAGTGATACTTTATAAAATATGTTAAGTTAATGTAATTTACTCTCTGTCATGGTCGCACTGCAGCGCACTCTAACGTCTGTGTATCTTAGGGATCAAGCTTAAATAAAAAATGTTTTTTTTTAATTTGAAGGAAAGTATGGATCTCAATTTGGAAATCTCAAAAATATGTACGTGGCACAAAATGACACAAAAAAATTAATTTTGCAAGTGGAAAAAGTCCAAAATAAACAAAAAATATATTCAACTAATCAGATAAGTTTTCCTCTGTAGTTTCCAAGTCTACGAATTATTATCATTGTGACCTTTGCTCACATTGGCTATAGAAAGGCAGTGAAAATTTTATTTTTTATACTGGAAAACAGATATAGCATGTAATAGGCTTATTCTGCCCAAATTTCTTTTATATGGTGTTCGTGTAGTACGTGATACTCTTATTACGCCCTTAAAATTTCATATGATTGATTTACTTTTTGCGTTGTGAGATATAAGAGGTTGAAATTGGTGCTTGTCTCAAAATGGTGTGCCCGCTTGTGACGTCACTACACACAACTCTGGACACGGAGATCTACCGTTAATAGCTAATCCCGATCAGATTAAAATGTGCTATGTTGTTTCGTTACTGTGTTATAGATATTTTAGTATAATTATGTGCAACTGAAGTTGAATTTAGGAAGCTAATTATGACAATCTACCAGTAGTTGATATGCCCATGATTATGGACTATTTTAATAAGGATAAAGGCTATATATTACAGAAATGAAGTGAATAAAGTACACAGTTATTAGCATAATATTAAATATTTTTTCTCTTTCGTGTCATTCTACTTATTCTTGTTTCTCGTGTCCATTCATTTAGGTTAGGATTTATAAAATGAAAGTATAGGTAGGTAATTTTTATTTAGTTACTATTATTTAAATATATTGTTGCTGTTACTCTACATTTTGGTTAATGACGCAAAAAAATAATGGTATAAAATGACAAAGGTAAAATTGATCTTTTCCCAAAATAACGAAATTATACTTATTATTTTTGGATTAACAATTGCGATCTTTGGTTAATTTGTATTTATAGGGAATATGAAAAATTTTTTGAAACAAAATGAGTTATTTTATTTTTTTACTGGATTTACAGTTTTCTCTAAAATATTTAATTTATCGAAAGTGCCGATTGTAGCAGCCGTAATATAACAATAGGCATAGAAGAACCGAAATTAGCACCGGTTGAAGAAGCTTCAAAACCACTATTCCAAATGAATTTGCCAAAATTTCACGTAGGAATTCTTCTATAATATTTCCTTTTTCTGTGTTAATAGTTAAGACATCTCATGGGTCAAGCCCATGAAAAAACTATTCCTGTAGTAACCCTGACTTAATTTTTAGCGGACAACTGCACGTACTGTAATAAACACTTTGCTAATAAAACAAAAACTCACTGTTATTCAAATGAAAAATGAATGCAAAAGCCTCGGCAAAAGCATTTGTTTGCGTAAAAGTAAATATTCAGCGTCTCAAACGACTTTCGACGAGGCGTGAAAAATGTTTGTGTTTATTCCACTCGAAAATAAAATCCCCGCCGCGACGAAAGACCTCTCGACATCTATAATATGATTTAAAACGAAACGGAGAAAACCTTGAAACGAAATCGCGCAACGAACTTGACCTTTACAACTAATTAATTATTCGCCAGTATTATTGTAAGCGTCATGTGGCTGTTTGCAATGCAGCTGAATACGTGTGTATCTGTGTTTACGTTGCGCTTTTGGTCTTCCTTTGAAACGTTGCTCATTTAAATAAAAATCGCGACGTGCTGCATATTTTATAGGAATAAACGTAGGTCAAGTTTCATCGTCCATCTATTTTTATTTTATTTTATTGTAAGAAACAAACAGATCGTAAAACCTAATACATGTTTCTAGACAAATACATACACATGGTACATGGAATACATTATCAAAAAAAAAAAAAAACTAATCTCCATATAAAATTAAACACAGTTATTAGAATGAAGTTGAGAATGCTAAATTAATTTTCACTGGAAATTCAATTTACGAATGCAGTTCTTAAACTGTTCGTCACTCACGTTAAAAATTTCACTCGAAACTCGTTGTTGATATATATTGAATCAACTACACATATCTTTCAATACACTCTTATTTTTTGTCACGTTAAACGCCTTGGACGTACCCGGTAGTCAGGAACACAGACACCCAGGCGACGCAAAAGTAAGGACTGTCCAATTTATTATTTAATAATTTATACAAAAATACCAACTGATGGCAGTACCTTCTATGTTCTAACTTGACAATTTTAAATTCAATACGGTATGAATCAAAAGAACAAAACTTTGGATTTCTGTTATACTTCTTGTAATATAGATATTTAATAAATTTATTTTGAATAGTTTATCGATTTATTTAATTTTTTTATGTCAGGATTCCAAATTCGGAAACCAAATTCCAGCTTACCTAACTACGAACAAATCAATTAAAACAACGCTATAACAGAATAAATATTTTTAAAGTCGTAGGTCATTCTTTTGACAAAGCCAAGTAATTTGTAAGTCTTTGAGCATATATAGTTTTTATATGATCTTCGAAGTTCAAATCTGACTGAAATAATATTTCTAAAACATTAACTTCTTTAGCTCTTCTAAGAGGAGCGTATTGTTCATCATGTATAATAAGTAATGTTCCGATGTTTTATGTTTACTATATGTCATTACACAACGTTTATTTAAATTAAAGTACAGTTTATTTGTGACGGACCAATTATATATATTATCTAAATCATTTTGTATTTTCAAATGATCATCATAATTACTAACTGTATTGAATGGCTTAAAATCATCTGCATACAATAGATTTTCCGACAGAACATTTCCAGATAAATCATTAATAAAAATAATAAACAACAGGATACCTAAATTAGAACCTTGAGGCACGCCCGATCTTGCTAAAAAGTAATTCGACTTCTCACCCCGATAAGTAACCTACTGATTTCTACTTTGTAAATATTACTAAAGAAATTTAAATGATGGTCACTCATGCCATAGAAATATAACTTTGATAACAAAATATTATGGTTCACTTTGTCAAATGCCTTAGCAAAATCTGTATATACAACATCCACCTGAGCTCCCTCTTCAAAAGCAGCCCAAACCTTCTCAACAAAAGTTGCCAAATTGGTATCAATGGATCTCTTTCTACAAAAACTATGTTGATTGGTATTAATATATTTTCTCATGTGTACATACAGTTTTTCATATAAAATGAATTCAAATAACTTTGCAATACAGTTTAAAACTGCAAGTGGTCTATGATTAATTACTACAGACTTATCTTCTTTCTTGTATATAGGAGTAATTTGAATTTTTTTAAACTCCAAAAAAATACTCCAGTTTGGGTAGAACAAGAAGTCTTTACAAGCTTTGAAAATATATGGTGGTATATTATGTATATTAACAGTTTTGCAATTTTAACGGAGCGAAAAGACTTACATTAAGCTGATACATTTGTTTGTGACAAATGACCATGATTAATTCTAAGAATACATTTAGAGTTTTATACAGGAGTTATTTGTACTGTGATTTAGAATAGTGATGAAAGAAAACTCTATTATCCCAACTAAATATTAATTTTTATTACTTATTTTATGCTTTAATAACATTACACCTATGCAAATAAATAATTTATTTTTATGTATACAAGCGTGATAATCTTGAACTAAACAAAATTACTTCATTTAAATAAATCTTGACTGAAGATCGAGTTTTTATCAATTTAAGATTATAACATATGCTTAATAGAAATGCTAAAAAATTATTAATTTAGTACAAGAGTACCTCGGCTCATATTGTTGGTATTACGACTGCTACGGTCGGAACCGTTTCTTGGATAATGGTTCTCCGAGGCGTCCCGTAGCCGCCTCTGTAACTGGTCGCATCCTCTGCTTCCAAACGTTTCGCCGCCGCTTCACTGTCGGCATCTTCAGTGGTGACTCCGTAAATGCTTCGCAGCGACTGAGGCTGTTTGGGACCTCGTTAGCGGTCTCATAATGTCGGTGCTGCTGCGCGCGCCTTTGCACCTGCACAAACGGGCAGTGGGCGGTGAATCAAGCTCACAAATATATGGGCGGGCCCAGAGATACCAAAGACGGGTATGTCCCCACAGAGCCTAGCCCAGGGCAGGTAAAAGAATCCCGGCTAATGCTAGGGATGCGCAGATTAATTCTGTTTCTGGCAGCGGCCAGTTACTGAGATCACGGCATAACAACCCGCAAAATCGCTATGTATCAAATGATAGCACCGGCCCACTATGGGGTATTTCAGTTATTTACGCGGCCAAAATTACCGAGCGTACTTAGCAACTTCCCAATAGATGGTTTTGGTATATAATCGTATTAACAATGGTATACAATAACATTACAGTAAAATTTGACTAAGATGGTGTTTTAATGAAATATTATTAATTAATTTAAAATATTTAGACTAATATATTTATAATTTTTATAAAAAATATATTTAAATAATTAAGTCCATCACCACGGTTCTTCATCAGAAGAATTTATTTCATCTGATACATATTGCACCTTATAAAGAATAAAGAATCAGAGTTGGATACGTATTTCGTTGATAGATTCAAAATTTGTTTCAAAGTATCATTTGCATATTAACGGAAACAGCAGAAATACTATGTTTATTGCTATTTCGTAACCTTTGGTGCCACATATCTAAAAATAAAATGCCAGGAACAAGCACATCAAAGTTAATGGCTTTGTGCCCAAATCTGAATTAAACACGGGTATTGGAGAATATGTTTCCAGTATGCCACCTACATACATACATATATTTTTTCTGCAAATTTTCCCCGAAATTTAAACAAAAAATTGTAATAAAAATACTTATAACGTAGATCTATGATAACATTTATTTTTATCAAAATTGAAAGTTGTTGGTAGTTTTATTTAAAAAGTTTCTCACTCTTTCTGTTTTATTTGTTGAATTAGAATTAATTTAACTTACGAGAACTATAAGTTTAATTTAATACTTTCATTTAATTAAGTTTGGTTTAAAATTGTAGTTATTTTAGTGCTTCAATAAAAAAACAAACATGTTGGCGCGAGACATGTCACTTCATTCATATACGTTTCTCACTTGTGGCTGATATTTAAATTTGTAAATTATGACTTGGCAACTGGACAGACGTTAATTTGGTCATTACTCAGTCCTGATTACGAAAATTTAATAAAAGGCGAATTGGATTTTCCACAGTTGCTTCAGTTAGTGAATTATTGGCGGATAGGAATTTTATTTATTTTTCAAACGATTTACTTAATATATTTATGTCTAAAATATATAAGTATATATTTTTTTTCATCTTTCGTGTTAAGAGGTAGGTACAACATATTTTGCGAATTTGCACATTATTAAACAATTTTCTAGCAGTTTGATAGACATGAACAATTTCATCATATGTCTCCTTCATAAAGTGAAAAACATTTGCATTGGTATTTGCTATAAAGTCTGGTGTATCTATACTTAACTATTCGCTGCTATTGGCGGATTGGCACTGCCAGCTTAGACAATAATATGACGATAGGACTTTCAAATATTTTTTGTTCCTAGTTTTAAATCTAGTATTATTTTGGTTTTGAAGGTCATGAAACATTAAAAATTAAATACTTTTATTATTACTACGGTATTAATACTTAATGAAGTATGCACGATATTTACATATAGATAGGACATTATTATATAGTAAACATGTTGCTATATTTTTCTTAAATGCCTTGATAATCTTCAGACAACTGCCGAATTAATAGAGTACGTTTTTAAAACGTATTCTCATATTTGGGGTTTTATTTCTATTGGGTTGAGAGGGATTATTTTATTAAGCTACACTGATAAAAATGATTGTAAATTTACATTTTGTTTACATCATACATTGTAAAGTGTACGTATATTAAAAAAATGAAAAATTTGATTTCAAAATCATTGTTTTTATTTTTTATTTAATTTGTTTTTGTTTCCTGTTTTTATATATTTTGTTTATATTGTAAATTATTTGCTACATAACAATTACCTCAATATTCTGATTTCCTGACTTTGTCATTAATTTCTGGCGAATATGTAGTATACATACGGCATTGTTGACTAGCACAATTTTAAATTTATTCAGGCAAAACTACGTATATGATGTGGTTTTTGTAGAGATCGTTATGATGACGTATTTGAAATATTTAAAAAAAATATTGTTAACAAAAAAAAGTTATTACCTTTTAATTTAATAAAACAATTAATTACAGTTAAATCAATATATATATATATATATATATATATATATATATATATATATATATATATATATATTGAGACAAAATGAAATATCAGACATTCAATATAAATGAAAATTTACATGTTTATTTAAAATCATAAAATATTATTGAAAGTATTATTGTTGTTAAAATTAAAATACAATAGAATAGAACAAAATAATATAAAGATGGATAATACAGCGTATATAGATAGATTATTATACTGCAAATTAACTAAATTGAATATTTTAGAAAATAAGATATAGTTAAAATTTATCTAATATTAGGGCATGATCTCACATTTATGAAGAGTACATAAACAAAAACAGATTTAAACCCAGAGCAAAGCATATTGAATGAACAAGTAAATATCATAGAGTTTCATACATATATCGACAGGAGTCAAGCAAATATAATAAAAATATTAACATTTAAAGTAAATAAATTTTATAAAAATTTCAGAAATGTCAAATAATTTCATAGCCATGGACAAATGTCAAGCATAAAGTTGGTTTCACAAGAGATATCACAATTTACATAAAAAAGAGTAATATTTAAGAATATTTTAACATTTAGCTATAAGTAAAATTGTAAATACAAAAAAAAATGTAGTAGGTTAAGCAGTGCAGTGAAAAACATTAAAACAGTGCATCGAAAAACTCATTAAAATCAGATGTATGAACCATAATATGTAAGCAAAATTTAAAACAAGGGATCAACATATCAAATTGATTAAAAAAAAGGAAAAACAAGTTTTGTTGATTGGATACGGGAAGAGGAAAAGAACGTGCAGCGTTGGTTTAGAGAGCTTCCCGAAAATTAAGCAAATTAGCAAGAAAAAGCCAGAATAAAAGTTAAAATTAGTACTAACGTTAAAAGAAAATTGGTGATCAGCATTAGAAACCGAGATCCAGGTCCAATCTTGGAATTTGGCAGTACCATCAGTAGGTGAAGCATTCTTCAACATCTGTAGCCCCATATCACAGTTATGAGGGATTTCTAGAAGATTTCCAGTAGTAGAAGACCTATAAAGAGCAACGTTAATACAGGTATATTATATGTGCACAAAATTTAATAAAAAAAAATAAGCCATTAAATTCAACAAGAAGACAGTCAAATATACTCAGAATTTTTGTAAAACAATAAAGTTACTTACCATATAATTTTAATAATAGTCACTTTTCCATTTACAGTAAATAGAATGCCACAGAATAATAAAAATTCAGAAAGTATGTTCTACAATTTTAAGAATTTTAATGCCTAAAGATAGGCAACCCTTAATATGCAATTGCATTTAAAAATCTGTTACCTATGAATTAAATGTATAGAAAATTTAAAATATTCTTAACAAGTATTAGACAACAATATTTTATAAAATAAACATTGTCAATTGTGGAATGATATTTATTTGCTCAAATAAGGTACAGTGTGTTGTAATAGGATTTGACTTGACGAGCTAACCGACTATCAGAGTCTATGTTCTACAAGCAGCTAGGTTGAATAAGCTAGAAAAGATATTACACAGGTTTGTAGCACAATAAATACTATTTTTTTTTCTGCAAAGAGACAAACATAAACACAAAACAGTACAAAATAAATTAATAAAGAAATAAGTAAATACAAGCAAAACATAAAATATAAAAAAAAACAAACAACACAAATTAAATATCACTATAAATTGGCGCCCAACAAATTAAATATAACAATATCTAATATCTTGTAGCAGTTTCCTTTAAACTGCCAGATGCGCACTTGCGGCTTTTTCACCAAGTAGGGTACACTAAGTCTGTTGAACACATTGCGTTTAAACCATACCCGAGGTCAAATCTGTAATTATTACACAGTGCATTCACAAAAGGATTACGTATCTCTCTAAACGTGTAAACATTCACGTTATCTCATTAAAACAAATTATGTAGTTAATTGAATATTTTTTTACGAAGCTTGTTTGATCACTTGATTGATTTGTTTTGTTTGATCGTTATTTTTGGTTCGTATTTCATCTTTTTTATGTTGTGCTCGTATTATTTCCTCTAACGCACGCTTAATATCAAACTATCCTTTCGTGACTGACAGTGATTCGGTTATGCTGTAAACAACGCCGCTTTCTAAATAATGATATCGAATTTTCCACGTGAACGTTACTGCACCAGCAAACTCTTCGTGAACCGCAAAAGCAGCAGTTTATGAAGTAACGTCGTACATATATAATGCATTGTATAATATGTGGAAACTTAATAGTTTGCTGTTAAGGATAAGCAGATCCTAAATTCTAGTTATAATACAAGATCCCACTATAAAACGACCTTCACCGAGCTGGTTAATGGATGAAAAGTATTTTATATCCAATTAAATATGCCAATAAATACATTGCAAATGGGTTGTCTAAAAAATTTCAGTCCAGAATATGATTAATTAACAATTAAAAATTATTTTTTTAAACATTTCACTGGTTCGGTTAATAGACAAATTCCATACCAATCGAAAGTATGAAGCCCATAGAATATGCAAACGTTAGGTTGACTATTTTTTCCCCGTCGCAACTCTTGGGTAGGCAGGTATAAACAGGTAAATCGATACTAGTAACTTGCACCGGTGTGGTTAATAAATTAAAGTTAAATTAAAATAAAGATTATTTCATTACCAACACGGTGGTATAGAGTTGTCTGCGAAAAATGAGTCCTAAATTCCGGTTGCTGAGTTTTAAAAAGTGAAATATTCCCATGATTTTTGATTGTTAATTAATCATATTCTGGACTAAATTTTCTTAGACAACCCATTTGTAATATATTTATTGACGTATTTAATTGGATATAAAATACTTTTCATCCATTAACCAGCTCGGTAAAGGTCGTTTTATAGTGGGATCTTAGACTATTACCTGAGCTCTGTCCGAGCTGATCGATGCGGAGAACAGCATCAGCACAATACTGTCTTAAGGTTATCCATTTGATTTGCCTGATGATAAACTAAAAAAAATATTTTGATTTAGTAAAAGCAATATAATTTATTAACGAATTAAGACCATTTTTGACAGTTCCTCAGAGACAAAAAGTATATAGGTAAAATTACTGATTTCTAATTATATTTTTTTATAGGTGGATTGGTTCTACTATTTGCATTATTATTATTTAATATAAGGACAGTATTGGTGATAATTTTATTTTATCAAAAATCAACTAACTACAATATAATAATCAACTACAGTAACTGTATTACACAGGTAACCCATGCTCCTTTCCACAAACTTGGGAAACAAGGAAGCGCATAATAAAAACTAAGTAAGCTGTATCAAGAACAGTTTAGTTTAAAGAGCTTTAGTTTTATCATAATTAAATAATTATCATATTTATATCAAATTAAAAAACAATAATTTAGGCAGGGAATACACATGCCTGTTACCTGCATAATGGCATTCAAGGAACTTGCAGAAAGCAGCTGTGTTCCTCAATAAATTGCCGTATTGAACCTTCACTAAATATAAATAATTTTTTTAAATCCTTCATTAGGTAAATTAAATGGATTACTTAAATTTTGTATCCTTCTTCGTTGGATGTTTTGGTTTAAATTTTACAACTAACTAACTTTCGATGTGCATTTGTAAGACCGTGAATTAAATGTAAATTTAATAAGCCGTCCATTTCCATCATTCAAATAACACATATGTTAAACTATAGCGACACCTAATTTTAAGAAACTGTTAAAATTCTACATAATGTGTAAGAAATAGCATAGCCGTTATTTTTTAACTGTTACAGGCGGATATATTCAACAAAAATTTAGGGTGACGAAATATAACATTTATATAATGTAAATGTTATGACCAAAGTGGGATACATACTTGGGCTGAATATAATAAATTTTACTACACATTTAAATATTATTTATATAATTGAAGAGTTGCAAAGAAAAACAAAATACAGATATAGTAATCTAAACACTCATACAAACTGAATTTTCGTAGTCTTAATATTTCAGGTTAAATTCCTTATTAGTTTTAACTTTATCACCAACTACATATCTGCAATATGTATTATAGTTAAGTAGGTACTTACCATTCTTTTATCAACTTAAATTTAAATATTTCTATTTGAACACCGTGACCGACAATTAACTAAGCACACCAATGAGACGCAAACAATTCTTTGATGTGCGCTGGTGTACTGCAGCTGCACAATTGTGCACAACTATGAGTAGTCAGGAGAAGGGATATATAACACAGAGATGCGTTAAGTTAACACTGAGCGACGTACTCCTAGCACATTATTAATATATATTACATAGATTATTATTCAAAAATATATATCATCATTATTATATTGTAGTGTACTTTTAGTTAGAATGGGAAAAAGTTCTCACTTCTTTAATGTTGTTCTGTGTATTGATATTTGAATTTTTGGGTACAAATCACGAGAAAAATGTTGATCTCTCTTAATTTTCTTATTCTTTTGACGTTTCATACTTATGTAAATTTTTTAGTCCCACGTTGGACGCCAAAAACCATACCAGACAGTCAACAGATACATTTATTAGGGTTACATTTTCGTGCAACGAACCATTTCTGATTAAACATAATGTTTACAATATTATATCTATTTTAATTTACTTTGTTGTTTATGGTTATTTTCTAATTGAGAATTATTTAATTTGGGGGTGTTTGGGCCCCCTAATTTCTCGTAGTTGCGCGTTGAATGTTCGTTTTCAGGAGGTACTAAAAAAACAGATAAATGTCTGATATTCGTAACTTGATATAAGGCGGTAACATCAGCAACGAGAATAGCGTGATTTTTATTGAATCATGTTGTTTTTTAAAAAAGTGATTGTAGCAGTAGCCACACCTAATGATGTAACACTGATATACCTACTTGTTTTGAGGTACCAAAAGTAAGAATAGCTGATGAGGGCTTAGCAAGCTAACTAAAGTTTATATGCCCTTCCTGTCTCCCATTTAAAGATGTTAAAATTATTGACTCGTTATACAGGGTGATTCAGAACTTATCTAAAAAAAAGCCGTCGAGCACTTGAACAATGGATTTCAATGGCAATGATTTCCTAGACCCTAGACGCGGCACGTCTCGACTATGCAGCGGCCGGCGCACAGTGGCGCACCCCTTAGGGTTGGGCCGTTTGAGGTGATTTTTTTTTTAAATGTTCGTCATAAAATTCGATCGCTTTTTCTCAATTTTCGCTTTGGGTCTTCATTTTCGCGGAATTTGACTCCAAATATGGGTTTGCATTGAAAAAACTAGTCGTCTCACAAAAATTATTTGTACACATTCAAGGAATCTGCAAAAATTTTTTCAGAATTTTTGGACACATTTTTGAACATTCACCAAAATGGCCACATACAGAGATTTTCCGAATTTTCCCGTAATTCTGAAAAAGGTCAGAAAAGTTTCATAAATGATTTTGGGACAATTTTTTGACAAATGTGGCCATGTTGGATACAATAGTTCTTTGTTAATGAAAAATGATTGATTTTTCCTGGAACTGTTCGGATGGAAATGTATGTAGTGAAAATTTCTCCCCGAAATCTAAGTGGACAGTTTTGTAGGGATTTCCAAGACGAGCCTCATAAAAAAGTCTGGCAAAATCTCAATCTCGTGTTCCGTAGGGTAATTTTTGTACGCAAAATCTAGTTTTTTCCATGAAAACCCATTTTTGGAGTCAAATCCCGCGAAAATGAAGACCCAAAGCGAAAACTGAGAAAGAGGGATCGATAGGCAATTTTATGACTAACATTTAAAAAAAAATCAACTCAAACGGCCCAATCCTAAGGAGCGTACAGTAATTTGGGTGGCACAGTGCGGCGTCGACAGCTACGGCTTGACTGCGCTTAATGTAAGCGCAATAATATAAAAGTAACCTTATTTATGCATATATTTGTTTAATTAATATCTAGAGTAATGCCACCGAAATAAAAATAAAAGTTAGATGGTTTAAATTGGTATTTTTATATATATATTTTTCGGCACCTAGATTTAAATAGTTCGTCGTCTTATATGAACAGCAAGGGCACCTTCTATCAAAATCAATGCTTTTTGGATCCATTTTTATAAGTACTTTTCACTTTAGAATTTTGAAAACGAATGCTAAAATGTAGAGACCAGACGCAAATCATGCGAACGTTACTGCCAGACGTCGCGGCGGGTCGCGAACGCTGGACGTCGCTAGGAAATCACACCTTTACGCCAATTTTATACTATTACTAAAATAATTTGACATAAGCAACTTCGCACTTCGGTACGCTACACTTTCTTTTTTAAACATCCCCACAAAAAGAACTCCAAATGATTTAAAGTCAGGCGATGATGGCCGCCATGGTACCGGTCCTCCTCGTCCAATCCCTTGGTGTTACTGCTTGAACATGCTGTACATGATACAGATATAATTGAGAGATTGAAACGTCACACTGCTGCAATAGGCCGTGGAAGTCCTGGACTTCTTTCACGATTCAGTTTCAAATTTCCCTCGCGTTGCACTACATTTGCACTCACTGCACATCGCGGTAAAAGTAGTTGCATTTGGCACATGTTTACCGGGAAATCGTTCTGCTAAAGCATTTTCAGAGCGTAATAAATTCCATCAATCCGAGTTAATACACGTAAGCCATTTTTGACACTTGAAAAACTAATGTAATCAATGGCTTCATAAAAACTGCCTACAAAAGTAATCGCATTTCAATATTCGGAATCGCCTGTCTAGAGACTACAGTGGCCCAGCGATGTAAAGGTTGAAAATACTACAACTTCAACAATGTTCCGCTCGGAAACTATAAGGATTTTGTAAAAAAAATATGATATCGACTCCATTCTTCATGACGCATCTATTCCCAAATTCTTTTAGATAAGTTCTGAATCACCTTGTATAGGATAATAAAATATTTGTATATTTATTGATTTAACCAGTAATTTTGATAAACGATTTGTGTCTGTTTCTACAAAACCTCAGTGAGGTCAAAGATGGGGTGAGTCTATTATATTCGCCTAATGGAACCTATTTATAGAAATAGATATAATTATTGATTTACTAAGAGGCGTTGAACGATGGTAAATAACGTATTTTGCTTTATAATGGATTTTCTAAAATTAATTCTTCCATTATACCCAAAATATGTTCCTTACATATTTGTTCTGCATTGATAAGTAGGTAATTTCATTTATCTATACTTATATATATATATATATATATATATATATATATATATATATATATATATATATATATATATATATATATAATATATACAGAGTGTTTAGAATGGACCAGAGTGTCAAGGTTACCTACTTTGAGTGAAAGAAAACCTCAATTTCGCTTTGTTAAAACGCCAATGTTTATGTTGCTCGGTTAAAATTTGTATTGGCAGCGGTTTTGAGAAAATGCTTGTTTTTTTAATTTGTATAGGCTTTTGTAACTGTTAGCAGCAGCAGCTGCTCGTAAAAATAAATAGAAAAAAATATTGATTTCAACCAAACAATTTGACAAAAAACAACAGTCTTTAAAAAGTTCTAAACGTAATTTTGTTTTGAGTAAAATATAACATATTCAGATATCTTAAAAATGGTTAATTTACTAACAAACATTTGTCAGTTTTGTTGGCCACACGTCATTAAACATATTTCTATTGATTCTGAAAATGGAAACGGAAATTTATCGAGTAGGAATATAATATGCTTCCACTACAAATGGGCTGTATTACTTACATCGTGAAATAATGTGATATGTAACCGTCATTTTGTATCCTACAGACGTATATTGATTTTATTCTTACGCACTAATAATGAATAAGATTTCCAATAAATTAGAATGTAATTATTCTTTGACACAATATTTTACATTGTAATTTTACCTAACTATATACTGTGTAAATTAATTATTCTCCGTGAAACTCCAATGTAATTTAAAAACGGCATTCTGTTGTTGAGAAATTTCTATAAATATGAGTTCACAAGAGCTTTAAGAAGTTGAGAAAAATAAATATTATTTTTATTTTCTGAAATATCTGACATGTCATGTAAAGTATGGTCGATGGAAGAGAAGAGAATTTTAGCGATAAATCACCAGTAATCTAGGTATTATGGTATTATCCATCAGATGCCTATTCGTATTAGTTATCGGAGAGGCATTTTACAATTAGGACAAAAACAATATTTTCATTTTACGGTTGATTTATTGTCGACTTCGTTTTCTGTATATTGTATAAGTTATAAGTGTTACTAAAGCATGCAATATAGGAGAAAAGTTAGTGAAAGACAAAAATGATTAGGCATATAAACAATATTATCAAGCATTTAGTCATATTTATTTATTTATATAACAAATAAGTATATAGGAGTAGTGGTATATTTAAATAATTTTTGAGAATTTCTATGGTAATATTGATGTAAGTAACAACAAACAACACCATATTTCTAAAGTAAATTAGAAAATGTATTTTTTAAATCACCTTCAAAGAGCTCCTCTTGCAACTATTTTACAATACCACTAAACCGTACACACATTTGAAATGTCTCGTACTATTTTAATTTCAGCTGCGCTACAATTTGTATAACGCACATAATTGTATAGACAAACCGACCATTACTGGATCGAGACGCTGTAGGCGTATGCGTATTTTAATCACGTGGTCAGGAAGGCCTAAAAGGCAATAAGAAAAATATTCCAGAGTTTTAGCTCGATATTTAAAAAATGGGGCAAAACCCTCTTTTCCTACGGAAAGTCGACGCCTATGATACGTATCGATTGAGATGGCTTAGATCCATAGATAAGCTTTACATCTGTCAACAATATCTACTACCATGCGGTTTGTTTTTTGCAGCATTTCTAAATGCAGAAACGACTAAAATTAACATTCTTATTAGTAATAATATCTGATAGATAGGTGGCTAACAGTTAATCCAGTTAACTCCACTATTTTGCATTCGTTTTTCATTATTTTGTTACAAACTGGCAAAACTACAAAATTTTCATTCATTATAACCACTCACTACTAATAAAACACACTTCCCGTAGGTACAGTTAGATAAAATGTCTATTTATTATAACAAAATCGAACGAAAGGAATAGATAATAGAAAACTTTTAATGTAACCGCGGCAGTCTTGTCCCATAACCTAGAAAACCAAACCGGCGAACTATATTGTGGGAAAGTATCTGCACTCATCACAAATTTCTTTATTTAATAACTATGAAACGTTTAAAAATTTAAAAAGGCACTTAAATCTGAAGAAGAACACAAAACTACAACGTAAACACATGATAAACACAGAAATTAAATTATAAAATGACTGGAAATTTTACAGTCGTGTAGCACCGGTGTGAAATCATCCACAGCCACACATTTAGGTAGGACTATAATCGATAAAGTCGTGGTTAGAAAATGAAGTCCAATTTTACACAAATTTTTTAAATAATTCATATGAGGCTGATCACAGAATATTAAAAACCTGAAAAATAAAAAAAATCCACCCACCCTTCCTATTTCTCAGGCAGTTAGAGTTGTGCAAAGGGGCTGCAATTATTAAAACAGAAAATATTCAAATAAATAAAAATATAACTTGGTCGCTCACCATAGTCACAGAAAACATAAAAATAAACATATTAAGAGATTTCACCCACCCTTTTATTTTTCCAGGCCGCTACGGTTGGTGAAAGGGGTAGATTTGATAACATTTTTATTTGGAAATATTCCAAATAAAAACAACTATTTCTTGACCGGACACCATATTCACAGAGAATGTTAAAAATTAGCATATTAAGAGATCCCACCTACGCGTTTCATTTTCCAGGCCGTCAGGGTTGGCGATAAGGGGTGGATTTGATAAAATACGAAATATTTCAAATAAAAAAAACTATATCTTGACCGGCCTCCAAATTCATAGAGAATGTTAAAAATAACCATATTAAGAGATCCCACCCACCAGTTTCATTTTCCAGGCCGTCAGGGTTGGTAATAAGGGGTGGATTTGATAAAATACGAAATATTTCAAATAAAAAAAACTATTTCTTGACCGGCCACCAAATTCATAGAGAATGTTAAAAATAAGCATATTAAGAGATCCCATCCACCCGTTTCAATTTCCAGGCCGTCAGGGTTGGCAATAAGGGGTGGATTTGATCAAATACGAAATATTTCCAATAAAAAAAAACTATATCTTGACCGGCCTCCAAATTTATAGAGAATGTAAAAAATAAGCATATTAAGAGATCCCACCCACCCGTTTCATTTTCCAGGCCGTCAGGGTTGGCGATAAGGGGTGGATTTGATAAAATACGAAATATTTCAAATAAAAAAAACTATTTCTTGACCGGCCCCCAAATTCATAGAGAATGTTAAAAATAAGCATATTAAGAGATCCCACCCACCCGTTTCATTTTCCAGGCCGTCAGGGTTGGCGATAAGAGGTGGATTTGATAAAATGCGAAATATTTCAAATAAAAAAAACTATTTCTTGACCGGCCACCAAATTCATAGAGAATGTTTAAAATAAGCATATTAAGAGATCCCACCCACCAGTTTCATTTTCCAGGCCGTCAGGGTTGGAAATAAGGGGTGGATTTGATAAAATACGAAATATTTCAAATAAAAAAAACTATTTCTTGACCGGCCACCAAATTCATAGAGAATGTTAAAAATAAGCATATTAAGAGATCCCGCCCACCCGTTTCATTTTCCAGGCCGTCAGGGTTGGCGATAAGGGGTGGATTTGATAAAATACGAAATATTTCAAATAAAAGAAACTATATCTTGACCGGCCACCACATTCATAGAGAATGTTACAAATTAGCATATTAAGAGATCCCATCCACCCGTTTCATTTTCCAGGCCGTCAGGGTTGGCGATAAGGGGTGGATTTGATAAAATACGAAATATTTCAAATAAAAAAAACTATTTCTTGACCGGCCACCAAATTCATAGAGAATGTTTAAAATAAGCATATTAAGAGATCCCACCCACCCGTTTCATTTTCCAGGCCGTCAGGGTTGGCGATAAGGGGTGGATTTGATAAAATACCAAATATTTCAAATAAAAAAAAATATTTCTTGACCGGCCACCAAATTCATAGAGAATGTTAAAAATTAGCATATTAAGAGATCTCACCCACTTGTTTCATTTTCCAGGCCGTCAGGGTTGAGGATAAGGGGTGGATTTGATAAAATACGAAATATTTCAAATATAAAAAATTAATTCTTGTGGTGACGATGCAGATGCTAATGATTAAAAATGTACATCATGTCATAGGCTTTACCACAATGGATGTACAAATATTAATAATAAATTCTGCGAGTTATGTCAAACATTTTCGAAACAATACCTTTAGGAAGTATCACCCCTACCACGCGTATTGATACCGAAACTTATTTGCCTTAAAATTGGTCGGGAAACTTCGTTTTATTATTTTTTCATATTATCCCTAATAACAGACAGTCAACAAATTTATTTTATTTATTCCCATTTTTTTCTCTCCAACCCTAACGGCCTGGAAAATGAAACGGATGATAATCTGCATATTTTTAAATTATCTGCGAATTTGGTGGACGGTGAAGAAATAGTTTTTTTTTTATTTGAATTATTTCGTATTTTATCAAATCCACCCCTTATAACCAACCCTGACGGCCTGGAAAATGAAACGGGTGGGTGGAATCTCTTAATATGCTTATTTTTTACATTCTCTATGAATTTGGTGGCCGGTCAAGAAATAGTTTTTTTTTATTTGAAATATTTCGTATTTTATCAAATCCACCCCTTATCGCCAACCCTGACGGCCTGGAAAATGAAACGGGTGGGTGGGATCTCTTAATATGCTTATTTTTAACATTCTCTATGAATTTGGTGGCCGGTCAAGAAATAGTTTTTTTTATTTGAAATATTTCGTATTTTATCAAATCCACCCCTTGTCGCCAACCCTGACGGCCTGGAAAATGAAACGGGTGGGTGGGATCTCTTAATATGCTTATTTTAAACATTCTCTATGAATTTGGTGGCCGGTCAAGAAATAGTTTTTTTTATTTGAAATATTTCGTATTTTATCAAATCCACCCCTTATCGCCAACCCTGACGGCCTGGAAAATGAAACGGGTGGATGGGATCTCTTAATATGCTAATTTGTAACATTCTCTATGAATGTGGTGGCCGGTCAAGATATAGTTTCTTTTATTTGAAATATTTCGTATTTTATCAAATCCACCCCTTATCGCCAACCCTGACGGCCTGGAAAATGAAACGGGTGGGCGGGATCTCTTAATATGCTTATTTTTAACATTCTCTATGAATTTGGTGGCCGGTCAAGAAATAGTTTTTTTTATTTGAAATATTTCGTATTTTATCAAATCCACCCCTTATTTCCAACCCTGACGGCCTGGAAAATGAAACTGGTGGGTGGGATCTCTTAATATGGTTATTTTTAACATTCTCTATGAATTTGGAGGCCGGTCAAGATATAGTTTTTTTTATTTGAAATATTTCGTATTTTATCAAATCCACCCCTTATCGCCAACCCTGACGGCCTGGAAAATGAAACGGGTGGGTGGGATCTCTTAATATGCTTATTTTTAACATTCTCTATGAATTTGGTGGCGGGTCAAGAAATAGTTTTTTTTATTTGAAATATTTCGTATTTTATCAAATCCACCCCTTGTCGCCAACCCTGACGGCCTGGAAAATGAAACGGGTGGGTGGGATCTCTTAATATGCTTATTTTAAACATTCTCTATGAATTTGGTGGCCGGTCAAGAAATAGTTTTTTTTTATTTGAAATATTTCGTATTTTATCAAATCCACCCCTTATCGCCAACCCTGACGGCCTGGAAAATGAAACGGGTGGGCGGGATCTCTTAATATGCTTATGTTTAACATTCTCTATGAATTTGGTGGTCGGTCAAAAAATAGTTTTTTTTATTTGAAATATTTCGTATTTTATCAAATCCACCCCTTATCGCCAACCCTGACGGCCTGGAAAATGAAACGGGTGGGCAGGATCTCTTAATATGCTTATGTTTAACATTGTCTATGAATTTGGTGGTCGGTCAAAAAATAGTTTTTTTTATTTGAAATATTTCGTATTTTATTAAATCCACCCCTTATCGCCAACCCTGACGGCCTGGAAAATGAAACGGGTGGGTGGGATCTCTTAATATGCTTATTTTTTACATTCTCTATAAATTTGGAGGCCGGTCAAGATATAGTTTTTTTTTATTTGAAATATTTCGTATTTGATCAAATCCTCCCCTTATCGCCAACTCTGACGGCCTGGAAATTGAAACGGGTGGATGGGATCTCTTAATATGCTTATTTTTAACATTCTCTATGAATTTGGTGGCCGGTCAAGAAATAGTTTTATTTATTTGAAATATTTCGTATTTTATCAAATCCACCCCTTATCGCCAACTCTGACGGCCTGGAAAATGAAACGGGTGGGTGGGATCTCTTAATATGCTTATTTTTAACTTTCTCGATGAATTTGGTGGCCGGTCAAGAAATAGTTTTTTTTATTTGAAATATTTCGTATTTTATCAAATCCACCCCTTATTTCCAACCCTGACGGCCTGGAAAATGAAACTGGTGGGTGGGATCTCTTAATATGGTTATTTTTAACATTCTCTATGAATTTGGAGGCCGGTCAAGATATAGTTTTTTTTATTTGAAATATTTCGTATTTTATCAAATCCACCCCTTATTTCCAACCCTGACGGCCTGGAAAATGAAGCGGGTGGATGGGATCTCTTAATATGCTAATTTTTAACATTCTCTATGAATATGGTGGCCGGTCAAGAATTAGGTTTTTTTATTTGAAATATTTCGTATTTTATCAAATCCACCCCTTATCACCAACCCTGACGGCCTGGAAAATGAAACGCGTAGGTGGGATCTCTTAATATGCTAATTTTTAACATTCTCTGTGAATATGGTGTCCGGTCAAGAAATAGTTGTTTTTATTTGGAATATTTCCAAATAAAAATGTTATCAAATCTACCCCTTTCACCAACCGTAGCGGCCTGGAAAAATAAACGGGTGGGTGAAATCTCTTAATATGTTTATTTTTTATGTTTTCTGTGACTATGGTGAGCGACCAAGTTATATTTTTATTTATTTGAATATTTTCTGTTTTAATAATTGCAGCCCCTTTGCACAACCCTAACTGCCTGAGAAATAGGAAGGGTGGGTGGATTTTTTTTATTTTTCAGGTTTTTAATATTCTGTGATCAGCCCCATATGAATTATTTAAAAAAATTGTGTAAAATTCGACTTCATTTTCTGACCACGACTTTATCGATTATAGTCCTACCTAAATGTGTGGCTGTGGATGATTTCACACCGGTTCGTGTAGCTAGTTGCCTACGTTACGTTGCCTGCGTTAAATAAGGATTTAATATAATTTCGAAAAGAATTTTTTTTCGTTTTATAAATACCTAAGTTTGGAATTTTTTTGAAGGGTGATTCCGTTAATTCTTAATTTTCTCTAATTAACCCTGTATATTCTGCGAATGACACGACTATTCCTCGCATTAGGTATTATTTTAATTGAATCGCTCGTTTCAAAAACGACATAAGTCACTTTTTTACGAAATTCACTTTTTACCACGAAACGAATCTTCATTAGAAGGCACACATTCCGAATAAAAATGACACAAGTCCCATTTACCCTTATATAAATAATGCAAAGTCACATCCTATGTTCGTGGCAAAAACAACATTAGTCGTTGACTTATGTTGTTCTTGCTCCGAACGTTTTTATATACGAGTAAGTATGGTATGGATAGTCGGTCGATCGTACTCCATTTTTGCGATTTGCTAAGTTATTCAAAACTCTTATTTATGTTACACTTAGTAACTAAGTAATTTTTTTCGTTGCAAAAACCAATGCTTTCGAGCATTTTCGGTAGACGACTTTAACTTCTGCATAAAGAAAATAAACGGCTTTAGTACCAAAGACGAGCAGGAACGACCAGGACTTTGGTATAACTAAAAGGAAAATAAACATGATCGCGTCTTTATTCCAGATCAGTACTATACCATTATGACTAATACTAGTCCAAACTTTAAAGTATTTGTCATTAAGACATATCAGATTTATAACTTCAGTAAATGGTGGCCTCTTCATTATAAAAGAAACTGCTTATCCGATGAGTCGTTTGGGAAGAGTACCCAAAGAACAAAAACAGTCATTTACACCGTCCTCATTCATGTCCTTTGAATACAATCACAATAAAAAAAGGAATTGTTATAGCACATGACTTTATTGATGGTTTAAACTATCACACGTTTAGTTTACTAAGAAATACATCAAATCATGCCATTGCATTTCTACCGACACAACAGGCGTATCCAAATAATTGTGTTCTAATAACCTCCAAAAAAGCTATTTTATCAAGAAATCTTGCGATGGTCAACAACATATGCTGTAGAAGAAGGAGATACAGAAGACGATAATGAATATGATTACGTTCCATAGTGTAAAAACACTTGTAATAACGTTAATAAAAGTTTTTTTACTGTCCATTGAGTGTGTTTAATTTGTAGTACTTGATATGTAAGAAAATATTACAGACTACTTTTATTCTTTGCATAAACTCCGTAAGTCAAGATATCAAAAATATTTTTTTCTCAAGAACACTGTTTAGTAAAAACTATTGTGTGTATTTTTTATGTTATAAACATATTCTCACATCAATTTAAAATTGTTTGGTTACTTAATTTATTAAATTTATGTAATTATCCAGTTTTCTGCTTCTCCTGTAAAATTGCATTTTAGTGACTTATGTTGTTTTTGAAACGAGTGATTCAATTAATATTACAACCTTAATATTTGTAAAATTACATAAGAAAACTATAAAATATAAATAAAGTTCTTTGAAATTTTACAGACATTTTTAGACTGTGTATCCTGTATACGTCTGTTCCTCCTAAAGTAAATCCTCTGGATCTGTCAACACACTCATTAGTCTCATTATTGACGAATATTGATAAACTTATCGGTAATATTAATCTTGATTTCCGGGGTATCCATTTCATAATTTTATTCGGTACGATCTGTATAAAATATTCCCCGAAGAGTCCGAAAAAGTTTGTTTACCCCGAAAAGCGAAGAACTCGGCATTTATACGTTATCTCCGGGGTAATCCCAAATAAATTACATTATAAAAGGAATCTTTATGATTCTCCGGGACGCGCAGAGCTCGGCTGTAGACGGACGGAGATGGAGAACAGTCCGGTACCGTTTGCAGAACGAAACTGTGTCGCTTTCACATCAACAGCCATGTTCGAACATTTCCAATCGCCCGTGATTTCACTTTCGTGAAAAAAACCGTATACAATCGCGGTGCCAAATGGCGATACGCGACGGTTCCCGGAATAAAACAAGTGTAAATATAGCTAGCAATAATGTTAAGGTTGTTTCTACATTATCTTTTTTGTTCGACGGTCGGCGAAATTTACTATGTATGCTTAGCTTAGGATGAATTGCGACATTTAAAATTGTTTTAACATTAGAAATAGATAGTGTAACCGCTATAATCGAGTTCCAAAGTACTATAGTCTGTTTGGAAATGAAAGAGAGTAATAAAAACTTATTATGTATGCAAATCGTAAATAAATGTAGCACTGGTGCTTATATTAAATTTTTTTATATTATGTATTATCGGCATAGATAAGGTGTACTTTTAAAAAAACTTTGTGTGATCGAACCGTACTAAAGGGTAGCAGGTAGCTAAAATTTAATCCCCGACTATCCGTATTTCTCTATGCCGCTTCAATTTCTCGGTCCATTTCTCTTATAAGTAAACAATATAAAAATAGCATTTCAAAACTGGAGGCTACTTTAAGCATCATAACCGGGTTAAGAGGGTTTTTAGTAATTCAAATAAAATTATTCAATATTATTATCAAAATATTTATTTAAATTTAATAAATAGACTTTTATTCCACACAAAAATATATATATTCTGAAAATTCAAATTATGGTGAGTAAATGTAGTGTTGTATAAATGTACAATAAAGAAAATAAAAAAGTAGGTATATTAAAATTCATCCTGTGCATATTCTGATGAATTATCTTCGTCTCCTAGATTGATAACGATAGGTTCCACAGTAACGTCAATTAAATTATCGAGTTTCCATATTTTCTCCTCTTCCTTTTGTACATGATGTATACATCTTTGCCAGTTATCTGCAGTTACTCGTTCTAAGGAATTTTTTAACAAAATTTTCACGTCACTTAATTTAAATGTCGTATTATTTCGCGCTACATCTCCTTTTGCCTGCGCCCAGACTAATTTGATTGGGATAAGTTCACAGTGATAAGGTGGTAACCGTAGTACCGTTATTTGGCGATTTTTTGCCATTTCATCGATGACATATTTTTTCTGATCTTTATTAAGTGTCAAAAGTTCCTCTTTCACCATATTTGTTTCAGAAGAAATGTTTTTTTCTTGATAACCATTGAATTATATCGGCTTTCCTCTAAGCAGTCGTAGGCTTCTGATCTTTATTAAGTGTCAAAAGTTCCTCTTTCACCATATTTGTTTCAGAAGAAATGTTTTTTTCTTGATAACCATTGAATTATATCGGCTTTCCTCTAAGCAGTCGTAGGCGTCCGCTCGGCCTACCGTGAATGGTAATAGCATTATTCATGACAATTACAGACCCCGGAGGAATAAGATCCAACATCTGTGTAAAATACTCTTCGAAAACATCTGCGTTCATGTCTTCGTGATAGTCACCTGTATTTTTAGATTCAAATAAAGGTAAACCGCCATCTACAAAACCACTGGCACTATACCTATATGTGTCACTATTAATCTTGGCCTTTTACCTGAAGGTGCCTTGAACCCTGTTGAAAGTCCATCCAAAAATGCTTGTCGAAAACTTTTTACATTTTTATCTTGCCATACTTTTGTTACAGTATATCCCTCGTTGACACACGCTTCGTCTAGATATTAAATATTCCTCCCTTCGTCACTGAATTTTCTAATTGATCTTAAGTAGGATCTTCGCCAACAAATAATTTCATCTTTATCGATAAGAACTGACTTCCTGTTCTGCTTTTCCCAGCAAAATTCAACTCTCGTAAGACGGCTCATAATTTGCTTCTATGATTTTTGGCAAATCGTTGTCCTCTGAAAGTTCACTTAAAATTTTGTATAGCGTTGGTATTTCTTTTTTAAAAGAGAGTGTACTTTTCTGCGAATGACATTTTTGGAGAAATCATCTATAACGACTTTTGACCTCCCTGTAGATGATTTTGGGGGATTTACAGTATCTTATTAATTATTTGTTTCCTTTAAAAAACTGTAGATAGCCGATTTTCCAATCCCTGTCATTTTGGAACACTTTTCCACGATGTTGTCAACACTGTTGGTAGGATTTTGGTGTTTCAATGCATTAAATACATTTAATATAATTATCTTTTCATTCTGAGACAACGCACATCTTTTCACGCGTTTAGCAAATACGTAATCTGAAAAGCTCGACATTTTACCCAAACAATATTATATCCACTGGCACAAATAGTCACTAAACACAAGTCGAATTTTACTCTCCTGCACTAGCACGTCTTCGTATATTCAGCTCTAAGACTGGATTGATCTGTCACAATACACTGGCTCCTGTCCTATGATGTATCCAGTAAAATATGCTAATGTACACCCATTACCTGTTAGCATTAGTGTTACCCGATAATTACCTGAAACGAAATATTACCACGTCCATGGCCGGTTCTTATCTCGGGGTTTTATTACTCTCTTTCATTTCCAAACAGACTATAGCACTGTTACTACAACGGTCACACATTAACTCGTATTATACAGTGTCTACACTGTACATACAGTATAAGATTAAGACCGTTACAAACTAGTGAATAAAATATATTAAATTTCCCTCAATTTTTCGACAGATAAAACCGTTTATATTATCTTCTGCGACGCCACATTTATGAGACGGTTAAACATGTATAACGATACGCTTCGTGTGCAGAAAGCCTTAGTAACGTTTTACATCTTCACACACTCACAAGTAATATGAATGGCTTCTTTCATTTTAAACCACCCAGATCTAAAAAAGAAAAATGTCATAAAATTTTCCGATGTAGGGCAAAAAAGAATATTGTCATTCATAAAAATGGCGATTGCCTCGGTTGATTACAAATATGACAGAATCAATCGACTTCATATGCTGGATACAGTGGAAATGAAATATTTTTTGACAGGGCTAAATTATATAGCTGCTTTTCTATATTTATGTACCTATTAATCATTATAAATTGACTTTTTAATTAGAAATTCTGAAGAAATGACGCATTTGTTTTGTAACATATTCTTTTATTATTATTAGCAGTTTTTTAATATGCGTAAGCACATTTCAAATTAACTAATTAGCTGCATTTAATTTCTTATTATTTCTTATTATTATTCCACATTCTCACGCAAATATTTAAGTAAATCCAGTTGAAATTTTTGGAGTACGTCCTTATCTAAATATATTTGTGCTGGTTGTCAAGATGTTTACTTCGCATTTTCAATCACATCTTCACGACCAGAATCCTACTACCCACGCATACAGAGTATACGAAGTTTGACTCCCATTATTTCATCAAGTTGGATTGGACAGAATAAAGATATTTATTTAACGATATAGGTTCTAAAATTCACCGTTTCCTAAATGTTATCTGTTAAATTAAGCCGAACTTGAATAGTTTACAGAACTTGGAGATATACGCTGCATTATAATTGCCTGTGTCAGGTCTTCAAATGTTAACGACCTGACACTGGCACCAATTTACATATATCGAGAAACATTTGGTTTTATATAAAAAAATAAATATAATGTGAAACAAAATCGTGAGGTCATATTATTCCCAGAAAGGACGAGCTACGTCTTCTATTTAATTTTCACATTCGCAGTATGTGTTTAAATCATCTCCATTGTTTTCTATGCATATAATAATTTTGTAAATGAAATAAATACACTGTAGTATTCCAGTAATTAACATAGATATAATTATATTATGTGATTTTACAACAATTATGCTAAATTACATCATAAATTTCTGACACATAATTTGTAAAATATAGGTATGTAACTTTACTAATTTAAATTTTGTCATGTTATATATATACTTACCTTTATAACAACGCCTGAAAAATATGCATAGAGACAACTATTTTAATAACCATTTCACATTATATGACAATACCAGTGCGTAAAAAAAGTGAATAATGAACAATATGCACATGTTAACAAAGAGTTCATCAATCAGTTCAAATATTGTCATTTTGTTTAATCTGAATAGTGTAACAGAAGCCAATTTAAAACTGTATTAATATTACATTTGTAGCCATATATAGAGTGTGTCGACAGATGAAGTTGATAAGAGAGAAAACTTTAAATGTCATGGAAAATAATTGTTTGGGTTAAAATATTCTGCAGAACTACAGAAATACAGGTTTTAATGAGTCAATATAATATGCAGGACGTCTTTTACTAACACATTATTAGAAGTAGATTTTATTATTAGAAATCAATAATAAATAGACTATTGGAGTTTAGTAATACATTATACAATGGTAATAATAATATATACAATACAATTTATTCTAAATAGTTAAGAAGGCCTTGCCAGAAGCAGAAATAACTTCAGTGTAGGAAGATTTTTTTTTAGTGGAATTTGTCCATCCATTCTCTAAATGTGAATGAATTATCCATCCTTTTTTCTGAAAATGTATTTATCTCTCATCTATTGTAATGTATTTCATTGCGCATACCTATTCATTTGAAATATTTTTGCTGAAAATAACATCTTATTCTTGAAACATTAGTGATTATTAATTACAGTAAATTTAACAATAACGTAACTACAACTAATGTTAATTTCTGTTGTAAACTGTTGCTATTTTTACTGTCATAAAGGTAAATATGTTGTTTGAAATGAATATTGTTGTATGGTTAATTAATACAGGTAATTTAGACACGCAGTTTTGATTATATTTATGAATTGTATAGCGTTTAAATTGGCATAAGCTGCAAGTGCACACTATAATATATTACTTACTCTTTTTTGAATATCCCACAAAAAGCTCTTAATAAACTGTACATGTTTATTTACCACACAATTAAAACGTTAGGTTAAACAATTCTGTGTAAAATTTCACAATAAATAGAGTAAAAGTAAATATGTATTTCCAAAGTAGTACATTGTATTAATTATTGCGTAAAAATACCGGGTGTCCCGAAATAAATGCAACAAAATTTGGTCAGAAATTCTTAAGAGAAATTTAAGGGACCCGTATTTTTTACTTTTGATAAGTGCGGCCCCCTTTCGGAGATATAGCCCCCTGAAACAAGCCTCTAAAAATTTAATTTTTTTTATATCAGAGCTATATTGCACAAGAACCACCAAATTTGGTACACAGGGATTTTATGACATGTAGAATGCGATGCTGATAAGCTTTTTGGCAAGGGGCCCCCACAAGACACTTTTTCGGGGGCCCTCTTGCCTTTGGGGCCACCGAACTTTAGTTGCATATTTAATTTTTTTAAAAATTAGTAGCCTCTTAGAAACTCCAGGGAATTTAAAAACTTTTTTGTCTCTTAAAATTTTTTCGAAAAACGCAGCGTTTTTCGAAAAAATGGCAAAATGTGATTGGATGCATATCGAGGTTCATATGAAATTTTAAAGTGTTAATCGTAGGTGGCTGGCATTCGCAATAAACAATCAATTTTATTCTGTGACAGTTGTCATTAACCATCATCGGGAGCTCATAGAGACAGGATCAGTAGTTGTAAAAAAATCACAATTTAAAGAAATTTAATTTTAATTTAAAGAAATCACAAGTTAAACATTAACAATTAATAAGAAAATGTGAATATCAAAATAAGGTACAATAAACTTGGAAATTAATAACAAAATTAATGGTACTTCATGATTAAATAATTTAATTCTAAAAAGTTTGTTAAAATCACACTGGTCAGTTCCGTAAAACGTGTTCAAAGTGAGAACTGTTTTGTTCAACACAAGCCTGCAAACGTGACACGAAATTTTGACGTATTTTCGTGTGAATGTTGGGAATCTGTCTAATTTCTTCAGCCGCAGCAAGGATTCGTTCATGTAATTGTTCCCGGGTTCTAATTGGTACGGCATAGACGCGATCCTTCATGGCCCCCCAGAAAAAAAAATCCATGGCATTTAGATCGGGAGAACGGGTGGGCCATGTTACATGAGGAGAATTGTTACCTATCCATCGCCCTTGGAAATTTTCATTCAGCCACTCAGTTACGAAGTGCCCCCGATGTGGTGGGGCACCATCGTGCATAAAGAACAAATTGCGTCTAATACCGAGAGGAACATCTTCCATAAGAGGCGGTAGTTCATGCTCCAAAAAATTAAGGTAACTTTCAGCATTTAATCGTGGAGGCAATAAATATGGACCGATGATGCAATCTCCGACAATTCCAGCCCAGCAATTAATTGAAAATTTTTCTTGCGAATGAGTCTGCCTTAAGACAAATGGATTTACCATAGCCCAATAATGAAGATTGTGCAAATTTATTAGGCCATCTTTTGTAAAGCACGCCTCATCGGTAAAGAAAAAATTTCGTATAAATCCCGGATTTAAGTTGTAACGTTGAAGAGCCCATAAGCTAAAATGTCTTCTTCGTGGCAAATCTTCTACTTTAAGTTCCTGGGCCTTTTGAAAGTAAAAAGGTTTCAACAGTTGTCGTTTGATAAAGCGGTGTATTCTTGTCCTGGGAATCTCAAGTTGAGATGACGCGCGTCTTATGCTTATTTCGGGATTTTCTTCAATTAAATTTAAGATAATTTCTTCCTGTTCGGGAGTTAATAAATAACTTCTCCCTGAGTTAGGTTTTTTCACAACTACAGATCCTGTCTCCATTAGCTGCCGATGTACTAGTGCAAACATTGAATGGTATGGGAGTATGCGTGCAGGAAATCGCTCGGCGTACAATCTGCGTGCGAGACGTGAATTTCCACGAGCCTCCCCGTAAATTAGGTGCATTTGTACCCTTTCTTGGACAGAAAATCTCACCATTTTTTCGGGAACAATGATTACTGACAACTATTAATGGTAACAATTTGACACTGGTTAATGACAACTGTCACAGAATAAAATTGATTGTTTATTGCGAATGCCAGCCACCTACGATTAACACTTAAAAATTTCATATGAACCTCGATATGCATCCAACCACATTTTGCCATTTTTTCGAAAAACGCTGCGTTTTTCAAAAAAATTTTAAGAGACAAAAAAGTTTTTAAATTCCCTGGAGTTTCTAAGAGGCTACTTATTTTTTTAAAAATTAAATATGCAACTAATGTTCGGTGGCCCCAAAGGCAAGGGGGCCCTCGAAAAAGTGTCTCGTGGGGGCCCCTTGCCAAAAAGCTTATCAGCATCGCATTCTACATGTCATAAAATCCCTGTGTACCAAATTTGGTGGTTCTTGTGCGATATAGCTCTGAGATATAAAAAAAATTAAATTTTTAGGGGCTTGTTTCAGGGGGCTATATCTCCGAAAGGGGGCCGCACTTATCAAAAGTAAAAAATACGGGTCCCTTAAATTTCTCTTAAGAATTTCTGACCAAATTTTGTTGCATTTATTTCGGGACACCCTGTACATATACTTGATTTTTCCGTAGTGTATAACGTGAATTGAAAATTTCCATTAAGTATTGCGTAAAAAGAGCATAACAAAACAGAAATTCCACCCATTTTTATCAGTGAGGTTAGTATCATGATAGAATCCCTTCATTGGCATCTTTTGTAGCTCCCCAACTAACACCTATCGTCTAAAAATAACCAGTGCGACAACGAGGATATTCACGTAGACAGCAACTGCGTTTCGCCGAGTTTTTAATTTCGATTACGAACGCCTCTTATTAAAATGTGTTGAGGCCAACACGTGCTGTTAATGTTGTTCGCCGCGCTGCCTCCAGGGAACGGCTTTATAAACAACACGAATCTGGCACAGTCATCATCGCCGCGATAGCGTTGTTTATCTGTGATATTTTAATCGCGACCTCTAGATTTTTGTTTGATAACGCGATGTATATTTAGTACTTAGTAATATTGCGAAGTGGTCTATTTGAACTGATAAACAGTATACGATAAATGGCTTGATTAACTGACGGCATCTCGGTCCATTGGGACAGAAAAAAATAAGGAATGCTAATGTCACTGGTTAAACCAGCTAATGTGGCACGTCACAGAGTATACAACCAGCGTTCAGTATATAACAAATTGACACTGAAATACAGAGTTACCTACCACTATGTACAAAAAATTGAACCACGTGCTCAGAGGCCTAAGAGCAATAACAAATAATTTTGAAATTCTAACTCGATATTTAGCAATCGAGCGGTCGTTTGCTACAGACTCTTCAAATATAGAAACGGCGAAAATGAACATTTTTATTAATAATAATACCTGATAGGTAACTGCGAGGGGTAAACCACTGCTTGAAATTTGTACAATGAAATACCATTTTTTTTTTAAATATTACCCATAAATACCTTATTTTCCCCAAAAAAATACCTCATCAAATAAGCAAATACCTCAAAAATACCCAAAAACCACGAATTACCTTCAAGTGCCCAAAGAATGCCTATGACTATTACCCAATAATACCCTTAAGTACCTAAAAATCGCTTTAAGTACCTACCCAGAAATACCGAATAGTACCCAAAAATACCCTTAAATACCCAGATATCTAAGAAACGAAAAATACATTAAATGACCCAAGATTTTACTTAATATACCTTATTTTCCCCAAAAAAATACCTCATTAAATAAGCAAATACCTCAAAAATACCCAAAAACCACGAATTACCCTCAAGTGCCCAAAGAATGCCTATGACTATTACCCAATAATACCCTTAAATACCCAGATATCTAAGAAACTAAAAATACATTAAATGACCCACAATTTTACTTAATATACGTTTAATTTTCCAAAACTGTCTTTCATTTCCTTAGAAATTATTCCAGTTACAGATCTACGTAAATAATATAGATTTTTTTAAGGGCTCCTTTGACTCGATCTGAATACATCTGGAAAGAACATTTTGGATTACATAAAATGTATTATAAACTCATTGGCGCACTCAAGAAGGGTGCCAATACCTACACCATGCCCTCTTCAAGCTAACTAAAAACAAACTTCTTCCTCGTCTATGAAATCATAATATTCGGTCTATACAGGATGTCCCTAAAATTATTGTCCGGATCCCAAATACTCATCGGGTTCCAGCGGTGTCTCCGGTACAACCAAAATCTTTCATTAGCAACTGTAAATACATGGGTATCGAGGGAGAATTCAATTTTAGCCCCAGCTTGCTTTCCGTCATGTTTAATTAGAATTAGATAATTGACAGTTGTTTACATAAAAAATCTTTTTTGTTAAATATCATATGAATAGGATAACCTAATTTAGCAATATTTTAATTTTTATTATAGACTCATTCACTCTTTATTAAATATTTTTTATCAATAGGATATGTCGGAGAAGTTTGACCAAACTTATCGTTAACACTTCGTATCGAATAATAGGTAATATATTGATTTAAAGATAAAGTTTAAGAAATTATACCATACTAAAATTTGTTATAAGAGGGGAATGTATGGGCTAGTATGTGAGTGTATATATTCTGCGTAAATGCCTTATAAAACATGTACTGTACTATACAGTGTATTGCAATAATATTGACACTGTTTAGTTGAATCTGGCTATTTATTTCGAACTGCTGACATATTCGTAGTGAAATCTACTTTCAATTTTAAACATTAGTTTTTAGTTGTTCCACTCACCCACAGAAATCTATTGAAATTTCTACACAGAACATCCAGTAGTCAAAAAACTGATTTGAGGAAGTATAATTATTTTTGCAATAGAATGTATCTAATTCGAATCACCCTATATTATTTTCTAAACTAAAGGCTTACGAAGACAATAAAGGGCCACATAACAGTGCCTCCGAAAAATTTTATAGAAAATATTTTTGTATCTATTTTTAATAATTTTTATATTTGCCATTGCGTCGGTCAGTGGTTTACTTATATTTAAACTGTTTTATCGGCATAACGCATGCGCGATCGCCATTGTATTTAAAAATTGGCGGGAAAATACTAGTGTTCTCTTAAAATACCCATTAATTATCTTCGTAATACCCATTATTACCTTGATAGTACCTAAAAATACCGAAAACTACCTATAAATACACACAAATACCCAAAAAATGCAAAAAGTACCTTTAATTACCTACAGCTTGTACAGCAAAATACCTAAGTGGATTCCCCCTCGGGTAACTGTTAATCTGGTGAGCTGCATTATTTTGCATTCATTTTTTTTTCAGGACTGTCAATACACTTCGCGTACAGTTATATAAAATGCCTATTCATTGATTCTTCAAATCGAACGAAAGGAATACTATTAGATAATACAAAACTTTGAATGTACCCGCATCTTGTCTTGTTCGATAACTTAGAAAAACAAACCGGCGAACTGTATTATAAAAAAATATGTGTACTGGGCACTTTATTTAATAACTATAAAATGGTTAAAGTTGAAAACAATCCTAAAAATTGAAGGAAAAAACGCAAAATCACAACGTAAACACAGGATTTCAATTATGACAGCGAATTTTTGTGTTGCGACGGACAGGCAATAAATAAGGGTTTAATATAGTTTCTAAAAAAAATTTGTTTGCTTTATAAATAAGTTTATTTTTTTCTATCCCCTCTCAAAATATTTGTACTTAGTCATAGTTATCCCATATACCTGTGAAATTCTACATATTCTAAGGTATCTTATGAGTTAAAATAAAATTAAGAGACCTACTATTTTCTTTTTTATTTGAAATAGTAAAAGACAAAGTCAGTATAACCTTAATGTAGAAATTTTGTCATTTTAAGTGTCTCGTGATGAGTGTGTAAGATTTGATTTTATCGAGTAGGGATTGGAGATAGCTACAAATGAGCAGTATTATTTAGATCGTCAAGTCATTGGGAAGATAACTGTCATTGTTTATAGTACAGATGTCTATTGACAACTTTGTTTCTCTTACGCAAATGCAGTAAAAACATGAACTTTCCGATACTTATTATATGATAAATACATATTTTAATAAATGTACAAATTTTGTCATTTTAAGTATCCCGTAATGAGTGTGGGAGATTTGATTTTATCGAGTAGAGATTGGAGATGCTCCCTCTACAAATAGGCAATATTATTTAGATCGTCAAGCCATTAGCAATATAAGTCATTGTCTGTGATACAGATGTCTATATATGTGTATGTATCAAAAATCCTCGATTTTTTCTACTTGAAACATTTTAACCCATATCTTTTCAAAAATTTATAAATTCGAAAATTATTCAATTATTAACAGTAGTAGTACCTATGATATCCAAATCGCCCTGAAATATGTGTAACAATTTGTAAGGCACTTAACGTACTGCTAAATAATAAAACTATTATCGTTTTATTAAAAAATGGAATAACTATTGCACATACCTAAATGAAAATATAACTGTTGATGAATAACTGAAGTCGATAAACATGATTTGGATTCAATTAGAATCCTATGGTATAATACCCTCGGCTAGTGCAGTAGAAAATCTTTTATTATGTGTGATATTATCCGTTGCACACTGCTTGGAGCTTACGGTTAAAGAGGCTGTACGCGTGGGAAGTTGTTGCTGTAAAATATAAATCTGTGAAACAGGTTTATCGCCGGCCTGCCCATTGTATTTTTGGATACGTGAATTATGTGTTAGAAGATTTAAGGAACCTTGAATAAAGTTGTCAGATTTTCAATAAAATTGTGAAATTTTAGAACTAATGGGCGTGTAAAGGTTAAAACAAATTGTCCTCATAACTAACCGTAGTTCAGCAGGAGTAATAGGGGTTTACCAAAATTTATTTTGAGTCCTCAGATTTCTGTCATTGATTTTCTTTTGATTTTAGTTTAGTGAGAACGAAAGGAAGTCATGTATATTTTAAATACAAAATAGAAATAATGACAAATGAGAAAAATATTTATAATAGTCTTATGTTGCATTATCGTAAATCATACTTCACTCACTTAAAATTAAAAGATTCTGACATTTTTTTATAAAATTTATTGATTTTAGTTAATGATATACAGCTTCGGAAAGTTAAAACGTTTCCTCTGGTTTATAATAAGAAAGAAATAAATAAATTCTTCTCTTAAGCCAGTTAGACAAACAAATAAACACTTCCAACATTGCCAGGCTGTGGAAATATCTGTTTATTTTCTATTATTTTGTTCGCAGTATCTCCGTTATTCACATAAACATAAATCAAACAAAATAGGATATATATATATTTCTGGAGTGTACTGTACACACGCGCACCATCCAATGATAATCAAATAAGTTGGTCCACTCTCCACTTCTGTCAGACGTTTCCCTTCTAGCGTCGCTCTTCTTCCAGCTTACCCACTCTATATCAATGGCTGGCTTGCCGGTGGTTCGTAGCATCAGCTTGTATGTCCTACAATAGGTTTGTAAGATTTGATCTGGATCTTACCGAATTTTTACAAACAAAAATGTTTCAGCTTCTTGTCCGTTCTGAACTCATAAGTTATTGGCAACAACTATAATACGTAGGTATCCACTTCGGTGCGATACACATTTTTTAAATATCCCCACAAAAGGAAATCCAAATGATTTAAAGTCAGGAGATCGTGGCGGCTATGGTACCTCCTCGTCCAATCACTTGGTGTTACTGCTTGGACACGCTGTTCATGGTACGGATATAATTGAGCCTCGTATATGATACTCCACACTACTGCAATATGCCACGGACGCCCTGGATCTCCATCTCTTCCATGATTTGGTTACAAATTTCCTTCACGTTGTACTACACTTGCACTTTCAGTGCACACCGCAGTAAAAGTAGTTGCATTTGGCATATGTTTACCTGAAAACCATTCTGCCAAAGCATAAATTCGCCATAAATTACAACGATATTCATCAACTCCGAGTTGGCGGCGATTTTTGACACTTGAAAAACTAATGTAAAGACTGGCTTCACAAAAACTTTAATACATACAAAAAGTAATCGGATTTCAATATTTTTAATAATGTTTAATTTTTTTTTATTACTCGGAAACTATAAGGATTTTGCAAAAAAAATATATAAGTTCTGAATCACCCTGTATAACAGAAACTATTCCGACTACAGTGAGTTTAACTATTCAAATTTTGTGAACAGATGTCTATCTGTATTTTGAGTTTCCAGCTAAAAGATAAATTTTATTTTCGCATTTATCACGGTATCGTTATATCCTCGATGAAAGAAAGCACGTTCGCTTTTCACCCACCCGTATTAGTATTCAACTGGGGTGGATGTAGAAATGATTCTGTCAAATAAATATTGTGCTGTAAAATAAAACGACCGAGTAGATATAATAATTTGTTACGAGACCGATTCTCGTCACGTATTTTATTAACATATTTGTCTCTCGGATCCGGCGAACTATTAACAGCAAGTGGATCTAATGAGGATATTGACTTTACTTCTCGGTCTCGGGCGTTAAATTCTCTTTTGGAAGTACATACACCCGAAGCTTTTAAGAACATTGCAATCAAATATTGATAAAATGTTGTAAATAGATGTACAGGGTGTGGCATCTTTAATGCAAAATACGAGTATTTACGACCTAGATTCCTGACAGCAAATGAAGTAAAATAATATAGGTCTTTCTAGGTCGATCATGAGATTTGAATATTAAATGACTAGAGTTAGTACCAGTGCGGAGTCACATCAGTTGACTGACATTTCGAACTGCGCTTTTAGTTTTAGTTATTTACGGAACGCTTTAATAGTCGGTGTCGCGTCGATACGTTTCATTTTTACGTCAGCTGTAAGTTGTATTAGCCATGTGTATGTAAATAAGTAGTTATAAATAGTTATATAATTTACATTCAACTATTTGTTGAGGAGAGAATTGAATAAAGTGAAATAGCATGCCAAAACAGAGAAGGAATAGACGGGAATTAGTTAAAATGTTGCTTGACAGTGATCTCGAAGATTACAGGGACATAGGTATTAAAGAAAATGACATGTTTTATACTGCGTGAACGCATAAATTCTTTTGACGGAACTGAAGTGACAAGACATTTGAAGAGTTATGCCTCCAGCGTTGCATACTTTTCCTATGAATTTAGTAATTTACAAGTCTTTTTTACAAGCAATATTCCATTAAACAAACTACACCATTTTGGAAAACATATGTAAAGTTTTAACTGGTACATGCTTTAGCAACAATAATGTAACAGTTCAAAACAGTTTTTGAATTTCTGGAAGTTCTGGAAGAGTAGAAATTTCATTAAATTTCTATTGGTGATTGAAACAACTAAGAATTAATATTAAAAGTAGATTTCATTAAAAATACGTCAGCAGTTCAAAAGAAATCGCAAAATTAATTTTACTGGGTGTCATTATTATTACAAACTATTGTGCATATCAGAAGTTACCAGTAAATATGTTAATGCCTCAACAATGTCTCAAACTGTTAATATTAAGTGATAAACGTCGCCGTTTCACTACAGAAAACTTAGAAAAGCACGTAATAATATGTTTTAACCACTTCCATTATCCTACGGAAATTCCTCAACATTAAGGATTGTCAGGTAAGTGTTGTCATTTTTACTGTTGTCTTAATTTATATAGGTATTTTATCCTCGACTTAACCTTACTGTTTGGTAATAGTACTATGTTGAGACATATTTTTCGTAAACATATTAATATGTTCAGCCATAAACTGACTACGGTCCTGTTAAACTCCGCATTGCACTATACTCGCGACAAGAATTCAGACGACTTACGTCATATGAACAAATGAATAATTCATTATATTTTCATTAAAATATTTAAGAAACTGCAACTGATAGTAATAAAACTATATACTACACTAAATGTTTGCATTATATATTGCACTAAATTGCAAAAATGATTGTTTTTAACGCGATTAAATATCGAAAATTACGTTGACAATAAAAACAAATGTGTAACGTCAGTCATGACGTAAGACGTCTGAATTCTTGACGCGAGTATATCTCTAGTGATGACGGGAATTTAGGCTTGCTGTTGAGAAAATCACTGTTTTAAATCTAGCTAGCTAGTTTGTCCCTGAATAAACGATAAAAATAATTGTTAAATGTCAGTAAGGTTATATCAGGTATTTATTAACTAGTGTAAATGTCTGTAAAAAATCAAAATAATTAGCATATGAAAATCTTTTACAAATTTGCGTAAAATTATGTCATCTGGCAACACTGATTATGCCTTTGGACAGGCAATCGCTAGATCATAGCTGTTGAACGGTGACATTTAATCTAGAACTGTAGTAAGATTTTTCTGCTACAAAATTGAAGTTCAATTTTCTTTCACCACTTCCTGTATATCATCTTTTATAGTTTTTTTTTTCTTTACGAAACATTTATAAAAATATACTTAGATATACTTTCTTCATTGTTGTATATGTTTCAAAATGAATCTGTCTTAATTTTCTTGAAAACTCTTTTTATATATTCAAATGAAAAATTTTATATATACATGGTGTGACTTACGAGGAAAAAACCATAACTGTGGCAAATCGATAATCTATTTCGAGTTTCATTTCATTTGGATCTACTCAGCCAAGTTATTTAAAAACAAAAATACGTCAAATTTCTATTATTTGGCTAAATTATGAGTATAAAAATACAGTAAAACGTCTCGTTTCCAAAATACTCGTATTTGAGGGCAGGGAAATAAAATATCTAGACGGCACATAAATTCGGCCCTGACACGATTCCCTAACAAATTTATTTGTGCATCTTCTCTTCTCGCAGTTTCTCATTGCGAATTCAGGGGGCTCCCATAAATAGAGAACGGTTTCCTGATGTTTTCTTATTTTCCCATCCTCTTATCTCCCACAACAAAATATCCAGTCGAAAGCATCGCCCACAAACTAAACATAAGATATTTCGGCATCCCAGACCTCATTTGCTCAGTTGTTGACATAGTTGATGTCTGATAGAGAGCGCGATCAAAGGGATTGCTGTTATGTTCCTTGTGTGTTATTATATTATCGTTAATTTGCTCCAGATTTGCGATTTGCGGGGTAAATTATCCTTAAGGATCTCGCCGGAAAGGAGAACTCGGCGCTGTGTGGGTTTATTTGATTAGAAGTTAAACTGAGAATATCAAAAGGGTAACAAACGGTCTACCATTTCGTTTGAGACGCAGCTTTATGTATCAGAAATTAATAATCTGCTGTCGAGGGCAGGGTTACGTTTACGTAAGCGCTAAATAAGTGTAGTGTGGAGGAAGTTGAAGAAGACGGGGAGACTAGAGAAATAATACTGTGCTTATAGAGAAAAATATAACGATATTACGGAAAACGATGCCGACAAGGTTCTAGATCTTTTTGTTTCCGTCGTAATCATCATCGTCCGTCTTATCTGATTTTTAGTGTAGATTTGATTTTCTATAAATATGAGTAAAAGTATAATTTTTAACACCGCGTCAGTGTCTACAATGCCATTTTAAGGCACTGGTGTTAAGTATTAATTAACTTTTAGCACATGAAAATAGAATACAATTGAGAAATGTTAAGTGGAAGAAATATTTATTTACTATTAGATAGATAGATAAATTTATATGACTACTTTTTGTAAAAAATACAATTGTACCAAGTCAGATACACACAGGAAAGTAAAACATGAAAATACATATACTAATTAATTAAAAGAATAAAAAAGTGGTACATATATAAAAATAAATTGTAAATATGTAAAAACGATGGAACAGCACAATATAGAACTGGACAAAAAATTTGTAAACAAAAAAGTTAAATATTTCTTAATAGTTTGTTTAAATTTATATAGACTTAAATCCTTAATAGCTTCTGGTAAGATATTATAAATATTCAACTGTAAAGTTGACAATGTTAATCTAAAACGTGTCGCAAATAGCTGCTGTCCGAGTGCCATGCTGATGTACAGTAGCATTACTTATGAAGGTTTCTTTTATTTTTCTGTATTTCCAATAGCTAGTAATATACAAAAAGAGTTGGCAAAAGCATAACCTTTATTTTTTAAAAATAGGGCTGACAGTGCTGGAAATAATTTGCGTGTACAATACATCTGATGTCCTTTTTGTGGATTCTAAATATTTGTATAGCGGAAGAAGAATTGTCTCAGAGAGTAACGCCATATGAGAGTGGAAGAATGAAAAGTAAATTTTTACAAGAGAACTTAGGTTTTAATTTACGAGTAATGTATAAATAAAATTACAGTTTCTTTCTTAAAGAAGTAACATGAGGTGACCAATTTAAAGATCACCAATAGTCAAACCCAACAGTTCAACTACAGACCCATTAGAAATATTAAAATCGCTGGAAAAATGTATACGTTGGATTTTATCGAAATTTAATCTCAGATTATTATTTACAAACCACCCGCCTTATTTTCCATTTCATTAACCTTAGATTGTAAAGAGATTACATCTTTATTACTGCATATTAATGATGTATCATCAGTGTAGAGAATACATTTTCGGAAGTGAAATAAAGCGGAAAGTCATTCATATAGATTATAAAGAGTCCCAAAACAGAACCTTGAGGTACCTTCTCCACAACAGCCAAATTAGATACATCACTCTTTAGAGCCACACACTGCATCCTAGAAGCAAGGTAAAATCAAAGGGATTCTATTACGTCCCTCTAATGTCATTCTTAAACATGGAACATCGTCCAGTAGATCTGTCAATCTTCTAAAAGTTCTACATATCTAGCTCCAGTAAGACAACCATCTAGCACAACTGGGCCAAATAATTGATTTTATTAAGCATACCACACCACACGTTAATGCTGAACCGATGCTGAAAGTTATTTTCCACCGTGGCGTGCGAATTTTCATCTGCCCAACGATGTTCATTGTGAAAGTTATTTACTCCCTTCACGAGCAACGATAAACTTCATAGATTTCAAAATGATATTTTACATACTTAATAACATAAGAAATGCGTTGATTTGACTTTTAATGGTGTTTATGAAAAAATAGTGTATGCTATATGTGCTAAAAGTGATTTTATTTTGTTTTTACCAAATAAAATGTCACTTTTAGTATTTATATTATGAATAATTATCGTTTTATTTGTTGCGGTTCTTTTTACCTATTATTCAAATCAACGATTATATTCTTAATGGTAATTTAAGGTCATTGGACACAGATGTCATCAATAAGGAATCATGAATTTGAAGTTTCGGTTAGTTCTTCGAAAAAAAAAACAAAAAATTTATAATTCTAATAATAACTAGCTAAGACATTTCACCTCGACTCAATTGATTTCAGCTAGTTGTTTTTATATTGTGCAATAGTGTATAATATAATAAGGCTAATAATAGGTTGCTTGTTGTTGCAAGGATATTGATACCTATTATTAATAGGTTTGATGGTGTTTTTAAAACTATAAAATTTCAAACACGATAAACAACTGCTTGTTCTTTACTTTTTGCTCGTTGCCGCAACAATGCGAATAATATTTGCGTAGAAAATTAAATTTACGATTCGAAACGTCGCGACCGGACGGACATCCCCTTTTTGCACGGGGTCTCGTTCATGGGGTAAATAATTTATATTTCTTTTAAATTTGTAAAATGGTAGCTCAGATCGTTTACGTGAGATAAACACGCGTGCTGGCATTAATCTTCATTTCGCAAGACAGAAATTCGATATAGTTACTCATTTAACCCGAAAAAATTACCTCCTTTTATTTTGAAGCCGTTTAAAACGTCCTTATCTGAGAAAGTGAAATATGTGTACCTGGTTTTTGTGGGTCTGCAAGGACCTTGTGGCTATATATTATTTTTAATTCTTGTAAATCACGTTCCTTGTAAGGTTTTTTTGTACCTGCATGTCTTTACTAACTGTATTAGTATGTAAGGATTACACTTACAACAATGTTCATCTTGAAGAAAATAATCACAACTTAAAATCACTATCAAGAGAAGCAATTAAAAGTTCCTTTAACCGTTCGTGTGACGTCACAGTAGTATATGCAACCGGCGGTACTTTGTGCCATAAGCAATTACTTTCAATAATCAAATGCCATTATAATGATCCTTATAGAGTCTATATTTAGGGAAGGGTTGTATAAGTGAATTTATCTGTGTTTATATTTCTTAAATAACTAGTAACTGAATTAAAAAATATAACTTTTACACCTCTCTACTTAGTACTTACTAAACTCCATAGATATAATTAATAATAATTAAATTATTAATCTTCATTCATATATATATATACATACATTTTTCAATATTTGTGTGAACTAAAACAAATTTAATATATTCAAAACGATTATATTGATATAAAATAAAACAAAAACAAATATTGTTAATAATTCTCTGGACCTTGATTATATACTCCATGCTAATAAATAGGACTATTTTCAATGCGGAATGTGTTCTCTTTAAACGCTTCCTTAGGTTTGCAGTACCCCCAAAAACCTTTGTAACTTTTTTGGATAATTTACACGTGGTAAGGTTATTTTCTGATTTTTGAAAATAATTCCATATCATAGATTTTTCTTTAGCAGATGTACTCATTTTTCAAAGTAAATAGGTTTGTTCCAACAACAGCAAGAATCCATTCCGAACTGTCCAGAACTATTCAGTCAGTAGATTAATGTACTTTCGGCGAATGCGATGTAAGATGGAGTTGGTCGAACATTTCTGACAGTTCTGAACCAGTTCTCGACTGTTGGAACAGACCTAATAATTCTTAATTGCCGTAGAATTTTCCTATCCTAGCTGTTGTTTGTTTTCAATATTTTCATTTCACTATTTAATATTCATAATATATATAATGAGCCTTCTGACTTGATTATTTAATATGATTATTAAATAATTGAACCATGACATTCCAGTTATGAAATTTGCCGATTATGCTCATCACTACTAAACATCGTTGTGGCTAATAATGTATTGATACTTTTCAGACATGTTTATCAACACAACGAAAATATCAGAAGAATCGGAGTAATACAGCCCGAGATATGCCAAAACTCCCGCTACTTTTCGATCATACCTCGTATATACATTTTTTTTCTAGAAACAAGTAATTAGGTTGTTTTTTATACAAATGAATAAATAATAAAATATTGTTAATATCACATATTTATTTGCTAATCATCCTTGTTATCGGTTATTTGAGACAGTTGTCTTAAATATTAATTCATGAAAGTTGCATCGTCTACATCTTTGAATCATCCCCGATCCATAATTTACTTTCATCGGTAGGAACCGAGGTCAGTGCCCCGAGCATTGCGTCTCGTGTCATTTATCTATCTACAAGGTAAGGTCGTACGTCGACCCTCATCGAAGGCACCCTTCGATTTGGCCCTCAAGTGCGTCGAAAATGGCGGTGGGTGCCACGTCATTCCGTGAGCACAATACACTGACTGATTAATGTAAATGAAACGTGCGAACCACATATGTTCGATGGGAAACTCCGAGATATCGGAGCCGCATTTGGAGATTAATTTTGCCAGACGTATTGTTACTTCCTCTCTTCGCTGTTAAGATAATATGAGTTTCAAAATACTTAATAACGATAATGCTGTTTTTTTTTAAATTGACTGGAAATCTTCAAAATAAATAATTTATAAGGGCCTATTATTCTGTGAAATTCTAGCAATCCGTGAAGTTGTGGGAATAACAGTGAAAATTTCACAACTCTGCTTTAAAACCAATAAGATACCTTTATTTTGACTTGTTACCATGGCAACCAGAAAAGTTTCCGGTTTTTTTTCGTGGCGAAGCGATAATTAAGTGGAAATTTTTTGATAGTTGAGAAGGTAAACATATATGATCCCACACATTGGCATCTTATCTATATACGAAATACGGTGGATATACCTGTATATGAATTTCTCCGAAATTGCATCGTGTTACTTGTAAAAAATATATTTCTACCACCTTTAGTGACCTAAAATTGCCAAAGAACGATAGATTGAACTACTAGCCATCTGAGTTTTAGCATTTGATGTAACTAGACTTGGTAATTTTTTTATTTAACGAAATATGGTGGATATACCTTCAAAATTAAACAAATTGTTTCCATACACTTGCTTTTGATTTTTTAGTGTTATCTGGTATTAGGTTTTGAATTTTTTGTCTAATAAGTTGTTGATATTCTTTATCAAATCGCGACATTTCAATATATACTTATTAAACAACGTACATACGCTAGTAATTGACATCTACTTGAGTATACACTTTTCTTACCGAATACCACACGAGTTATTCCTGGATTTTTTTTGGTCACGAATATTTTAAGAAAATTATAATTTGAAAAATATTCATGACCTCAAAAAAAATTCCGGAAATAATTTAAGCTTTTGTGATATTATAAGTGACAATTTAATTTATAGATAGAAAAGCCCACATGTCACACAGTAATTGTCACTTTGACAGCGGCAAAAGTTACCTGCAACTTTTAGAGCGATAAAAGCCTATTCATTTTTTAATCAATTATCGCTTTGTCCATTGCCAAAATAAATAGTTTGACATTTTTGTCAACATTAAACAATTATTAAACACTAACAATGAAACGATTCTGTGAGTCTACGAACAACGAAATAAGTCAAATTGTTAATATCTGTGCGCCTACTAAAGGATATAAATTTGAGCCAGATACTTCCATCGAGAAATTGAAGGTAATATTGCAAGATTGGGAATATGCGAATAGTTTAAACAATTTGGAATACGGCAATTCATCATCAATAAAACCATACTTACAAGTTGAGAAAGAGTATCATTCTAGCATTATTCTGTCGATTCTTTTGGAAAAAGAAGAAACTTCAACATCTACTGCAGAAACGATTAGCTGTGGCACCCGCAGCGGCATTACGAGCCCCTTCCCATTTCAGTTGGCCCACCATAGGATTTGGCAGAAATTTTGTTTTTATGAAGCAAAAATAAAAGTACAACATTAACCTGTAAATTTATTTATCTCTTAAACAGTATTTTAAACATAATAAATAAATATGAAGCAACGAAAACCAATATCTAACAGAAAATAAAGACAAATAGAGAAAATAAGAACAAGTAGCGTAAAACTAACAAAACAATTTTAAAATTCACCACTGGGTAACATCGCCTTTATTTTTTATTACAGCCGCAATTCGTTGGGGCATAGTATTAACCAAGCCTTGACATAATTCCGGTGTAAAAGAATCCCATATTTCCTGAAGTCTTTGCTTCATCTCATGGATATTTCTAGCAGGATGTTTTCGTAGCACCTTTTTCATCTCATGCCACAAAGTTTCTATTGGTGATAGATCCGGACTGCTAGAAACCCATTCTAAAAGTGCAATACCATTATCCTTTATCCACTTTAATGCTTTCTTTGAGGTGTGACATGCTGCACCATCTTGCTGAAACACAAATTCTTGGCGGGATGTCAAGCATTCTTCCATGATCGGTAAGAGCGATTCTTCCAAAATGGCTAAATATTTGTCCGTATTCACAATGCCGTCAATAAAATGAAGTTTTCCCACTCCTTTAGCTGACATGCTACCCCAGATCATGACTGATGCAGGAAATTTCACCTTTCGTTTGAGACAGTCCGGATGAAACGCCTCATTTTTTTTCGAATAACTCGACTGCGACTGTCTCCAACACACACTTCAAATCTGGCCTCATCACTCCATTGTATTGCACGCCATTGCTGAGTTGTCCAATCCTTATGTTGTCTTGCCCACCTTACTCTATTTTTCTTCTGCTGCAGTGTTAAAAGCGGCTTTTCTTTGGCCTAAAGCAAAATATTGTCATTTCTTATTTTCCTACCGCAATTTTGCTTATTAAAAAATTTACCTTATAAGTGCCAAAACCCATTTTATGAGCCTCCCTGTGCGTTGTGGATCTCGAAATTCGTCTCCCAACAGCGTTACTCCATAGAGCACTTAGCTCTAAGTAATTAGCTCGCCTATTTTTCTGGATAATCCTCTTCAACGAACGTCTATCCACATTTGTAATTTTGCTTTTTTTAATATATTGGGGCCTTGCAGCAACTGAGCCGGTATTTTTATACAGTCTAACTATGTTTCTTACACTATACCGCGATAACTAATAAATTTGCAATTTCCGAATTTGATTTGCCGGAATTGAAAAATTTAATAATAAGTGAACGAATTTTCTCATCAATAACCTTTCCTCTACCCATTTAAAAAAAACACAACTACTTAAGTACTTGAAGCTATACTAAATGCGTACTGACAGCTATATGAATATTAGCAACTGTCACGGTGTCAGTTTTCCACAGCAATCTTTGAATTATAGGCATCCTTTGTACCAGAACAAACATAGGTTGATTTGCTGTATTTACAAAATTTTTGCTTTTCCTTGCAAATTTAAATAGAGAGCAAGGACTTTGGTATTTTTTACTGGACATTATTTAATATACTTTGCTAATTACTTTGGGGCCTGAAAACAACCTGTAGTATTTGTTATGTTTTGGTGCTGGCCAAAAAACTAATATTTCAGTAGGTGGGCCAACTGAAATGGGAAGGGGCTCGTAGTATTCCTCGTATGAATTTCAATAACTGCGTGTTTAATAATTGTACGTTCAAATAAAAATGTATTTATTTTTAGTGTTCCATAAATACAGTAATCATTAAATTGTCTTGCCCAATTAAAGTCGATGTTTGTATTGACACCGGGTAAACTTATGTTGTTTAAATTTTAAACAGTTTCTTTTAACAGTTTGACTCGATGGAACTGTCAACCTAAAAAGGGTGTCGCGCTTTTAATAGTTGACAGTTTTTCTCGTCTAATTGCTACAAACCTCTAGTGCAATTATGTGAAAAACTTTATATTTATATGGTATAACAATCCTTAACACGTTAGCTAAGAGCTTTGTTACTTTAAAGCCCTGTTCGAGTTGCAGCAGTGAACGGTTCTAGGACTGTCCGATATAGTCGACCACTTGTTGAAGATATACCTGCGGACTATTTTAAACCGTTCTGAAACTGTTCACTGTTTGTGTACTCGAACATACCTGAAGTTAACCAAAATCAGGAGGGCACGCTGTACATACTTCTACATTTTTTATACACTTACTTGGCGTAATTCCCCTGCCAGAGCTGTTTATTTGAACGTATTGTACAGAAAATATATATCGGACGGCGTTGTGGTACGGATAACAATGCGGTTTAATAAAATGATAATAAACATATGTTTCGAGCTGAGGAAGATTACTTTATTTATTTGCAAATGTTTACGATTTCGAAACCTTGATTTGGTAAATAAATTTGATAAATTATTCATTGTAATGGTTATTATTATTTAACTGCAAGCAACATTAAAACTTCAATATATTTTATCATTTATATGTTTATATTTTTTTATATTTTCCTAACTAAGTTAGTACCATATGAAGATCATTAGAATAATTGTAATTGCTAGATGTATTAGCTTGTTAGTATTCCACGCCTAAAGTAATGCAGGTGAACAGATGTATTCAGTAAGAAACTGTATTCTTAAAATTTTGGAAAAATAAGCGGTCAAGTATTCGAACAAGTGATAAATTTGATGGCGCGGATAGTAATCAAATCACTTCACCATGCCAATCACCAATCACTTCACGGGCCGAATATATCACTAAGAAAACCATGCAGAGGCGGACTATATGGTTTTCTTAGTGATATAGAGAACCGGACATCGAAATATAATCAAACGAACTTACCTGAAATTTGATCGTAATTATATGAGGTATTCGGACCCAACATCTCATATAATTACGATTGAACTTCAGGTAAGTTCCTTTGATTGTTTAATTATATTTCGATGTTTTCGGTTCTCTATATCACTAAGAAAACCATGTAGACTGCCTCTGCATGGTTTTCTTAGTAATATATTCGGACAGAACATGGAAATATAATGCAAATCGTTAGTTTACTTGACCCGTGTAAACCTTGCTTAATAGTAATAATAGGAATATCAGTCAAAACTCTTTGGGTATGTTTATTTGTTAAATAAAAATAGTTTTTCTATGTGTGACATTTAACTATTATTTGAGGTTTAGATAAGACAAATATTTGTACAAGTAATGATAATAAAATAGTTTTAATATATCTACTCCACAGAATATTTTGATTAAAAATGATTGAAAACAAGTATGTCTATATAACTACAATGTAGGTGGTCAACTATCTGAGATGACCGTTTAGCGAACCGTTAGGTTTTTTTTAACAAAATTTAAACAATATTTTTGTAGAAACTATACGATAAAGGTACTCTGTCAAAAATACATTTTAAATAACTCCAAAACAACTTATACGATCTAAATAAAATTACACTACTGACAGTATCGCGACTATTGCAGCTAAGATATTCCTCAGCAAGGTGTAGTTTTACTTCCTATCTGACACGTTGCGGCCTTTCTCGTCTACGGCCTTCCTAGCTCGGATTTACTTTACCGGACCTCGCAGTCATTGAATAAGTTTTACACTGTTGTGGGATACGGTTGTACTCATATGTTATAATTCCCATACAAACCATACCATATACGCCAATTGTTGATTTGACTAAGATATTTTGAAATAAAATAACGCAAGACATATTCGTGCTTGTATCATGTGTACCAAATTTCAAGTTGCTTAATGAAACTTCTTGATTTCTACTTTCTCTGTTGCCCCTTTGATCAGAAACAACCATTATACGGGTGTCCGGAAATAATACGTCAATATTCCGGGAGTGGTTCTACACAAAAAATTAATGTAACAAAGCCTTATAACATTTTTTTAATAACATTTTTTCTAATTTTGTACACATATTACCAGGGCTTCTTTGTATTCACGTTCTAAATTTGGCGCATATCATTCAAAACCAAAGGGCCTAAATTGTATTTGGCGTTCAAATAATGACTTAAAACTTTTTGTTTGAACATTTTTATAAATTTACATAAAACGTAATAATTATAGGTCGTCAAAAAATCTTAAAAAAGTTTATCTTTGTACATCACGTTAAAATTTTCCTCTCATTTTCAAAATTAAAAAATGACATTCTCTAAAGTTCGCCGGAACTTCCAGAGAAGAATTAATTTTTGTATTGAAGTGGCAGGACAGCATTTCGCATATTTTTTGTGAAGATATTACCTGATTTATAAAAATGTTAAAATAAAAAAGTTCTAAGTCCATTTTTTGAAGGCCAATCGGGCCTATGATCGAACACATGCAGTTAGCATTAACAGGCCTGTTAACGGTAACTGGTAGGTAGGTCAAATTAAGAATGTGGATACAAGGGAACACTAGTGATACTTGTACAAAATTAGAAAAAAAAATTGGCAGACTCACAAAAAAGAAATTCATAAAAAAAATGACGCCGTATAATCCCGCTAATTTTCAACTTTCGGGTATAATCAACCCTTCTTCCCTAAAAAATGTACGCATTATTTTCAGACATCCTGTATATATCGGGTTTGAGAGACCAGTCAGTGTTTTTAAAGTGGAACATTGAAATAATTTATTGAGGAGACAGGCAGCAGTGTTTATATATATATATATATATATATATATATATATATATATATGGGACCACTGAAAATATATCATAGCATAGAAATCATAAAATATATAGAGTGCCAAAAGAGGTTGCGAGTGTGGTAATATTGCAGTAACTTAGCTTTTATGACTAGCACTGATTGACGTATAATCGTATAATATGTTTTGAATTCGAGTATAACCAACAGCTTACATTAAGTTTTTCCTAGATGGCTGCTTTCTAAGCTGTTAGAAAGTCTGACTATTTTTCAGTGCCTAATGTAAAGGCTTCTGGCGTTCAATATATTTTATGATTTCTATGGGTACGGTAAGTTTTGGATTCTCTGGTCTAGACAAAGGCGGATCACACAGTATACTAGACCTCTCTACAACCGGCATGCTACATAGCGATAGGGTTGCGGTTTCAGCTAAATGATTATCGGCACATGCTGATCGTAGACAATGTCGCATAAATTCCGGGCGGCATTGTTCCTGCGACGTTTCGGTGTTCCGGGTGCGATGCGCGCGCTCCCTCCCTGCCGGCCCTGCAATGTTTGCTTTGGCGGGATGACGACGAAGCACCGCTCTATGTGGGCTCTATGCTGTAGTCATTGCACTCCCGACTTGCAGTCATCGGCGGAGGGCAAAGCACCCGCTAGATTCTGCATCTCAATGCCATATTGGCTGGTGGCAAGATCGTTAGACAGAGCTGTCATATTCAACAGAATAACTTGAACTTTATAAGTGTAATAATGGTATGTTTCGACGTGACGTTATGTTAAGGGTCATTGTTCAAAATCTATATAAATATGTCATTTATTTAAACGGAAAATGTTTATATAATAATTTTAGGGCAAGTCAGAAACAGTGTACACTGATATAAATGGGTGAAATTTTTCATGTTTTTTTATATAATATTTACTTACTGGAAAATTTTAATTTACATTATTCAGGGTGCAGAGTGCAGAAAAAAATGGGTCAACACTAAACTGGAGATACTAGACACAAAAATATTATATTTGGGCACATACAGGGTGTATTTTATTTCGAAATGTCTCAATAATTGAGAAAGTTTTGAAAATTGGTAGTGTTGTGTTTTTTTGGTGTGAGAATTACGAATTTGAAGCTTATTTTGACGTTGTTCCTAGAGGGATATATAGATAAATCAAAATATACTTTCTACAAAAATTGTATCTACTTTTATTTAGGTCGTCTAACTTTATCGGTTTTTGAGTTATTTGCATTTAAAAGTTTCAATGTATTTCGTGGTGATTTTCTTTCAGGAGTTGATATTGCTATTTATTTTCTTAGTAGATGTGTGTCAAATTTTCATGTTAATAAATATTAGCGTATTTTCCGTGCGTGTGATTTATTATTCATGCAATTATTAAGAAATTTCAGAATAAAATTTAAATTTTGTACACCCTGTAATTCTTAAACCAGCGACACTCGTATAAGGCATGATGAGCTGAAACATAATATTTTGGTGTCTAGTAGTATCTCCAGCTTAGTGCTGACCCCTTCTTTCTAACTCACCCTGTATATTAAGGAATAATCAAGTGTGTTTTTAGCCTAATAAAATTAGTACATTTCAGAAATAGTGTGATAATACAATGTACTACAATGAAACTATTTGCTTGTACTCAATTTATTATAAAACTTTCCAGAAGTTTTCATGTAATTTCTGTTGCATATGCATTAAAATATGACTTGCATAGTGTATTTATTATTGAATTCTAATAATAAAATCTACTATTTCTAATAATTTGTTAGTAGAATATATCCTGCATATTATATTGACTAGTTTAAACCTATACTTTTGTACACTTTAACAAGTAGACACTTTTTTCCATGACGACATTAAAAGTAAAAACTTTTCCCTCTTTTGAAGTCATTTGCCAATTTGGCTTTTATTACACTATTCAGGTTTAAAAAAATGTAAATATTTGAACCGATGAACTCTGGTTATACATTTTTTTTAACGTGCATGTTGTTCAATTCTTTACACATTCATATTCAGTCATATATGTGAAATACTTAATATTAATTGTGACGAAATTTTAAAGAGTACTTACCTTCTACAAAACTAGTAATATAATTGAATGATTAAAGAATAATAATCTTTGTTGATTGAAACAGTTTCCGTTCCTTTAAGCATTTGTTTTTCTCTATGTTGTGCAATTTTCACAATCTGTTTGTCTATATATTCTCAATATTATAATATTCTATGTTCTTTCGCACGTGGCCCGATTTTCCATCATTGACAGCGAAATATTTTGCACAAAAAATAAGGAAACGATACATTCACGTGCTGACTGTATGAAACCTTGATAGAAAATTATTGTTTTCCTGCACAGAGAAAAATATATTGAATCAATAATACATGTAGGTGTTAGGTACCTACTTGTATTGTTTACATGACATTATAACAGCACTATAATGTTAAATAATAATAATAATAATCTTTATTAATTCCTTTAGCCAATTACAATTTGGATGGAACAAGTCATATTAAAGAAACACACGCCCATTACTACATCACAGCCAAGATAGAAATTAAATTAAAATACACACATTGCAACACAATCGCAACAATTGCCAAATACAACATCAATCCGCTACAACATGGTCAATAAATTCCTGTGCAGAATAAAAGCAGCTTGATATAAGGAATTTTTTTAGCTCTTTTTTAAACACGTTTAATGAATTATCCTTTATGGATTTAGGCAGTCTGTTATGTAAAGAAACCCCAGAGTATAATGGTGACCTTCTGTATGAAGTCAGCGTACATCTTTCCCTATATAAGTCATTCCTGCTACGCGTTGAATATTCGCGATTGTCCCCATATTTTCTTAAACTACCTTTCTTTAGGTGTGTATAATTAAACAGTTTATACAGATAAATACCAGTAACAGTCATCAAATTATTATTTTTAAATAAAGATCGACAACTCTCATACCTGCCCACTTGGAATATCGATCACACAGCACGCTTCTGCAAAATGAAAACTTTGTTTACATCACAGCTTAGTCCCCATATCAATATATTGTAAGCACTCTAACATAAAATAAGGCATAGTAAACACTTAACAGAGATTTCCGATCAAGACTACATCTCAGAGTATTAATCGCAAAGCAACTTTGTCTTAGTCGAGCGCATAGTAAGTCTATGTGCTTTATCCAATTTAAGTTCGTCCAAGGTAACACCTAAGAAATTAATATTCATTACAATTTCCATCTTAAAGTTATTTATCAATACATTATACTACCACCCAATACTTGCTTATTTAATGTCTTAAATGTCACACATTTACTTTTATTATAATTTATTATAAGTCTATTTTTATAGCACCAGTTATGAAATTGTTCCAGAACAACATTCGCCTTAGTCTCTAGACCCGAAGCTGTGTCAGTCGTAACCACTATTGAGGTGTCGTCAGCGTACTCTACCTTGCAATACAAAGCGGCATAAATCATTAGCATAAATTAAAAATATTAGAGGACCAAGAGCGCTGCCTTGGGGAGTACCTAAAGAAATATTGTTCTGTGTTGACAATTGTCCTCCAATTTTCACCTGAATACATCTGTATATAAATATATGTAATTACATAAAGTAATTTATCATTATTTTTTTATTGAAAGCTTTACTAGATTTGAAATCAATTCACCTGGTATACATATAATAAGAAATATTGGTGTTCTATGCTTTTAAAATCATTTGCTCATTTTACTTTAATTCTTATTAAATTCTGTAGGATTAAGATATACTGTCCATTGTATGTGTAACTGTATAAATTTTGTCTTATAAACTAAATCGTAAATTCACCATTTTTTATGATAAGTAGGTAGGTATATCGATTGTATACATTCTACTTCTGTTTGTATTTTATCAGAGAAAGTTTTGTTGAAGATTCGTATCTTTAGTGACAAACATTCAGGTTTCCTGTAAACTTTTATTATCTGAAAATTATCTAGTAACACAATATTAAATCTGTTTATTAGCAACTATGTTCGACATTTTAAAGTGATATAATCGTCCTGTCTGTCGATGTAGATAAATTATTACACAAGCAATTTGATCCTAGTGCAGTGTCACCTAAAAATCATATTTAAAGAAAGAAAAGATTAATAGCTAGTTTGATTTCTACTTGTATCAAGTTGAGGTTCTTCCGAGAAATTCTTTCCATATCCTATTAGATATGCAGTATCTAAAAGTACAATATTTTCAAGGCGAAAAAAAAAACGAAAAACTATCTTAAAACGGGGCTACTTGGACACCTTTTTGACTCGTTTTTGTGAATGTTACCTCTAATATTAAACCATAAAAATATGCATTGTACCAACATAAGGTATAGGTAGGAAGCCGTGGGTAGCTTCAGAATTTACAAAACACTAACCTTGACTTAAAAAAAAATAATTTGTTGGGTGTCCAAGTAGCCCCGTAGTTGGGGCTATTTGGACATCCTGAGAAAAATGTGTTTAAAATGCGTTTGAATGCACGAAATGACTATGCTACCAAATTGTTAGTTTTTTTAAATTTTATTTTAGGTATTTTTGTTTTTATTTTTATTATTTTAGCAAGGTACCTACCTATTTTTGATTTTAAAAACAGTTTTTTAAAGAAATTTATATATTTTTGTAAATAAACAGAAAACACGACCAAAGACTCAAATATCTAGGTACCTACTGTTGAACATTTCAAGTAAACGAACTAAAACATTTAGGGAAAAAAATAAAGTTATGATATTTCTTAAGTAAACATGAACTTAAACATTTAGGAACTCATATTGCAATAGTGGCATTTTCGTACGTCCTTGCCATTTTTGAATAATATTAATATGGAACAAATGGAAACCTAACTTTAAACAACAACAACAAAAAATTAGAATAAACAAAAAAATAGTCGCAGCGCATAAGGTGTCCAAGTAGCCCCGTTTTACGGTACTATAGAGGTACTAAGTACTAGGTACAATTTATAATGAGCCAACGATAACTAATTAAAAAACACCTAGTATATCACGAAAGTACAAATTATAACACGCTCGACCTGCATAATCACCTAGCACTGAAAAGCACTGTCCTGCATTGCCAACAAATTAAATAGAATAGAATAATTTATTTACCAAAAATTTTACAATTATACAATATCACAAAAATACCTAAACTGGTAAATAAACAAAAGATTAATATAAGTGTGTATAAACACTGGACATGAAAGAGGTAAATACAAAAAAAAAATCTTAGTTTAAGTTATTATGCCTATTTATATAAATAGTGCAACAGTAACAAACAAACATTACCTAACTAACATGTTTTATACTTATTACCTATTGATAAAAGTTGAATGTACATACAAATACAGTCGCACATAGCAGACAAACAAAAAAACAAAAACGGGCTTGAAACTCGAGTCAAAACAAATTATTAAAATATTGTTTGGGATTAATGGTGTTGTGGATTTCCGTTCTACACCGTTCCAACAAATATATCTTAAGTTTTGACTTAAGTTTTTTAAAAGATGTACAAGTAATAATTTAAGTTCCATTGTTAACCGCCCTGTTTGTTGCCTACAATTCATAAATTATTTATTTAAAGACTTTCTAAAAACGTTATTGCTAATAATTCGAAATATCATATCATATCGAAGAACCCGCTTCCGTGGTGGACAGAAAGGGTTTACCTTATTATTGTGAGATGTTACAATGTTGCATTCAAATGGGGGCATGTAGCCGCCGTGCCGGTATAAGTTTTTATATTCGAGCAGTTGGTTCGACTAGGGTAAAATAATACCTGATTAATAACGAGATATAAAAAATCCCCTTAATAATAAACACTCCTCTTTTAATAGATAATATCGAGGTAGATAAGTTATATAGGCATCATCTCTGGAATGCACACCACCACATATTCTAGTGATTTTTATGTCACTTGCTTGAAATTATACTGTAACACGACTTTTTTGTTGGCATGTTTTGAAATTTTTTATATTCCCTTATATCGATTAGATAAACTGTACCATACGTATGTTTAATAAATTAAATGGCTCTAAATATTAAATTTAATATAAACTTTAAACTGTGAATGATGTCACTAATAATAGCAGATACAGGTAAATAAAACACTGTTACTTTCGCTAAGAATTCCCTGTTGTGTAGGTGTTTATAATCTCCATATTTTGTGCTGATGCGACGTCAAAATATTTACTACACAGTTTTATTATTAGAGAAATCCAACGTAATTTATCACTGTTGACTGGATTATCTAGCACTGCACTGGCTATTCAAGTCGTCTGGTATTTTCAGCCAGAATCAACAAGAATGTGTGTTTCACAGGTGTGTTTGACACCCGAAATAACTTACTAATCGCTGCCGACTCGAAGTGACCTTGTTTAGAGGTTAATTGTCCCCCGGTTTTCCTCTTCGTTCGGATTTTAGGTACATAACACATAATGCCAGGAGTTATTAATTTCTCTGGAAGTTGTTTGCGACCGTACGCTATTTTTCGTAGCCGGACAATTTAACAGGTCATATAAGTCGTAATTTTGAGTCTACAAATCGTTTACCGTTAAATTAATTCGTATAATGATCATTTAGCTGTATCTACTGTTACAATGTTTATTTTTGTAGGATATTACGCTTCATTAATAACTCTGTGGAATATCTATTAGATTTTAATCTACTGTTATTATTCAAGCAGTAATTTTTTTTATTATTGTAGGGAAGTATTTATTTGTGGGATACTCGTATTTTAAAGCGACCACAGATACAGTAATGTCTTACGTGTAAAAAAATCTATACCGAGGAAATTATAGTATTGATTCAGTTAAATGAAATATAATTTGTAAAATTTCTGAAACAAAAACTACTAAAAACTTGAAAAAATGCGGCCAGTTTTTTTGTCGGTGAATATCTAACTATTCAAATTACTAGAATCTCTTATTCGCCACAGTTATCTCAACTAAACTCACTCACTCTGATCTTGATTAAAAGTCGTATACATTATGCCTCCATGGAGCATCGCACTCTAGACCAGCACCTGCGTGTACCGTCACCTGCAACGGCCATCACTACAGGTCGTGTCGGTGGTCTGCAATTTCTAGGCTTGGTCGCACTAGTCCGACGTAAGTTCTGTTCTTACAAAAGTTAGGGATTGGTTTCAAACTGTTAAAAAAAATCCCCTCCTCCTCTTCATGCAACATCGCTAAAATACAATGTTTTTCTGTCGGACAACTGTGCGAAGTCGTGTAGGTTTACAGGTCCGCGCTGTGCTGGTCCGTGCAGTCATCATGTGGTTTTAGTTGAAACTCGGGAACATCTCGAATTTTGAACAAAATTCTAGGATATAAACTCGATTTATTTCGTTGCATTTTGAAGGCATCATAGTTAACCGACCTCCGGCAAATTTTGGGGCAATATTTGTAAATAACTTATTGAAAAAAAAATTGTGCCGATAGTTGATCAATAATTTTTTATTTTAGAAGTTTTAATGCATCGTGAAGAATTCATTTTTCGTTGTCTTAATTTACAAAAAGTCAAAACTATTTGAAAATAGAAAAACTATTTTTATTGATGCTTAGGTATCAATTGATTATGCTCACTTTGTGAATAAAATAATAAGCTTACAAAAATGTAAAAAAGAATTACTATTACTCAACACACCTAAAATTTGTTTCCACATTGTTACCGGCAAATAAAATGGTACTTTTCTATCATCGACTAATATTTCCAAATCTGGAATTAATTCTAAAGTTGCTGTTTTATTTAACTAAACTACTAATTTTATAAATTTTTCAGTTGCAAAGGATTATTAATATACAGGGTGTTCCAAAAATGGCAATATAAATCTTTTCATTACTAATCGTAAGTTTCTTTGGCGGCAGTGACAGTATAAATATTTTCCGATTCATTTGATATTTCATACGGAAACAGAATATAATAATCGGTGACCATAACTATTATACATTCGTCGCTCAAACTACCCCTATGGGTGAAACATTTCGATGGGAGATCTTGTCGTCATCGGAAGGGGGCCCGACCACCGTAGCAAAGAATCGCGAACGAATTACGAGAGTAATAGATTCGGTTGATTGAAAATTGTAACGGGAACGTGTATACAAGCGTCGCCATGGCGACGGTATCTGGGGCCCGTCGGATGGAGCCCTCGCGGGAGACCCGGCCTGCGATATTATAATATAATGGCTCGCCCTGCCGTACGCCACTCTCCGTTAGGGCGCTAGAGCGACAAGGGCGATATGAACAAATAAAGGCAAGGCGGCATTAACAAGATGACGCCAGACGTGGAGGAGCGCGTAAGTGCTATTGCGACGACGATTTGGGGCATTGATAAAGTTTTTTCGACACTCTCTTTTCGCAGGTTACATGCTCAATTACGCTTTTCCTTTATTTAGTAAGTAGAAGAACATCTTCATATCCATCATGTCTTTAAGATCCAAATATTACGTACAGATTGACGTAGGAGAGGATACGATATGTTTGTAGACTATAGACCGTGGATTCCCAACTAAAGTTGCTTTAAGATTGAATGATACAATTTTATTTTATGACTGTTATTTCATTGAGTTATAGAAGCTATTGTTTTATTAAATTGCTAATGCATTATATGTTGTAATAGGCAGTGTCTTTAGACTACGCGATATGGCGAATATTTTTGTGTTTAGACCATATGATTTTTGGTTTTATGGAAAGTTATGATTAAGTCATATTTAGAGTAATAACCAAATAACGCTGAAAATTAAAATAGAATTGTTACTAAAATGAAAAGATTTTCGAACATATTTTCTTAAATTGGCGGTATTTTATGGGATTACATAAAAAATTAGGGAAATTACTACATACACCTAAAAACCTGTTTTGTGCGATATGTTCTATGATTAACATTAATTAAATACAAGGTAATCTGAAAGTCCATCCGGAAATTCCGAGAGGTAATTCTACGGATTAAAATAATAGCAGTATGTATTGAATTTTTTTTCGAATTGTCAATTGTTTGCTAGTTACAGTTTGTCAAAATTATTTTTATTTATTTTTCTTTTTAAATAATTTTTCAATTCAAGTTCGATTATTCTCATTTGGCGCACCCACTAAGTAGATCAAGCTCTATTAGACCAAACAAAGGAAAGTTTTATTATGTGCCGCTAGAGGGCACTTAAAGCAGGCATAAGTTTGATTTTTCACCATGCGTGTTAATTTTTGAAAATATTACAAATACCTACTTGTTATATAAATTAATAAATTACCGAACGTCTATGATTAAGAATTTAATGTTGGTTAACCTATGGACATTTTTCCTTGTATGATAACAAAGTACAACCCTGGAACGGGCTTTAAAAAGAAACTTAGTGAGCGTGGGTTCAGAATTAGATCGCTTTGATATTGCACCCACTTTAAGGAGTAGGCGACTTTTAAAATACAATAAAGTAGCGATTGTTACTGCAAAATTTAATAACAAAAATAGAACCTGGAAAAGACCCACCGTTAAGCAATCTGTCGATGACGTTAAATCTTTACTTTAAAAACAAACAATATGGAAGCATTGGTGAAGGTATAGTTATTGTTTATAATAACGTTTTTACAACCAGTCTGCTGTAGGGCTGTGGGATCGAATCCCGTGGACGATGGACCGTAAATCAGCTGTATTTGTGGAGAGAATTGGCACCCTCTCCGCGGGTATGGTATGGTGGAAGATTGTTAGCTTGGATCAATGTGAGAGATTGATACCGGTCGACGTTTGACCACCTCCCTAATTAATGTAGGTTTTCCAGACGCAGAATGGTGGTTATGACGATTGCACACGGAGCCAGTGGCCGAGTCAGGGCAATAAGACAGGCCAGCACTGTCCTCGTGTGTATATTGACATGCTGAGCCAGCAGAATGGTGCTAGACGTGAACGAGACAGCACAATCGATAGACATCTAGGATAATTTTTAAAGACAATAGGCTACCCCCTCTCAAACTTCGTTTGGACTAGTCACGAACGAGCCAGCCGCATAGCAAGCCAGTTAATATGTCGTTTGATTAATAAAAAGTCAAAATGTCGCCTCTAAAATGAATTTCGAAGAAACAATAAATTTCATTCATCATTATGACCTGAAAAATCTCGCTTCGGTCTCATAGCCATCCATTTTCTAATCCAAATTTTATCTTTCTTATTAATTTCATTGTCTATAACTTCCATTATTTCATTTGAAGTTAATAATGCTGCCCGTTTATAAAATAAACGTAGAATTCGACGATTCGATTCGATTCCATGGTAGCAAATGAAACTAGTCCTAGTACTTAACTGGCATATTTATGATATTGACTTTAATACGAACGTTAAATTGTCTTGACATAATAATATGCCACCCTCTCTCCCGCACAAGTCTCCCAACTTCTGGGCGTGATTAGAATGAGGGGTAGAGATATTATTATACTAAGAAAATCGAGCAAAAGAAGTAGTAATATATAATAGAAAACTTTAAATGCATCTGCTGCAGTCTTGTCCGAAAAACAAACCGGCGAACTATATTATAGGAAAATATCTGTACCCGACATGAATTCTTTTCTTCAGGCACTAAAAACTGAAGGATTACACAGCAACGTAAACACAGGATTTTAATTATGACAACGAATTTTACTGTGTAGTGTTGCGGACTTCCTACTCCCTAAACGTCAAATGTTCGAAATAAATAACATCGCGGCGGACGGGCCGCATAGTCGGCGATAAATAGGAGTTTAATATAGTTTCGGAAAAAAATTCTCTTTAAATAAGTTGTGAAGTGTGATTCCGTTAATTCTTATTTCTCTTTATACCTTCTGAAAATATTTGTATTTAGTTAACTTTGTATATCACTTGGTTCTTTATATAACTTAAAGTGGTCGTCAATGACCCAGAAGCATTTTATGTTTATATAACACTTTATATTAAAAATTCACATCTTATTCTAATTTTTAATAACATCATTTTTTATTTATATAGTCCTTGACCTACAACCCGTGTCGTACCCTACTATATTTAGAATTATCCAGATCATTAAAAGAGCTCCTAGCCTCGCCAGATTCTCCTCGTTTTAACTATCCGTTCCCCAAGCTCTTACGGCCGTTATCGAATAATCTCCGGTTCATATCCGCGTAAACAATTCATATTCTTCGCGAGCTCGGCACCCAGGCTACGTGCTCTCGAACTCTTGCCCACAATTATTAATATAACGATCTAGGTCACTCCGCTGTGTGGATAGCTCGGCGGCCGACAAACTGGCAGAGAACCACTCCGACTGGCATACATTGAAATTGCGACAACTATTTATAAATAAAACATAAAATCCTATACGTACCACAAAATAAATCGTCGCTGAATCGATAACGAGTGCCAAACATTTCTCTCGGTTGCAATCAACGACAAACTTGAATAAAATATGATTAACTATTGACATGACCGAGAGATATGAGGCATTTATTTGTTGATTAATCCTATTATATTTAATTTGTGAACAATGGGGAAGTTGCTTGAATTTTATATTGGTTTGAAATGTATTACAGGGTAATCTTGTAATGTGTCTGGCGGTAATAATCACGTAGTAATTAGAATGGTAAACAGAACCACGTGGCCGAAAACGCGATATAATTGGTGTGACGTCATACGACGTTCAGAGCAGTTTATATTTCCGCAGATGTAGGTGTTGCTGATGTAAACAGGCCTTTGTGTCTTGTGTTTTTGTGTCATAGATAGTATAAATGCTGTAGGAAATGATGTGCAAATAACGGAAGCGGGTTTTGTGCAAACATACCCGGGCGATTATTATTAATTTGCCATTTAATACTTATGAACTTCATTAGTACAGTAAATACGGGAAGTGCAGACGTCAAGCAAGCAGGTGTCTATTATCATCCGTTTTTAACATTACCATAATTATTAGTGGTAAACTTACGGTATTGTTAAACGTAACATATTTCTTTGTTTACAATATAGATCCGCTCGTGAAAATTACGGCGACAATGTTGTTGGTTACGTCCAGATTTTACTTGAGGTATTTATAAAATTATGTCATCTAATTTCACATTAAACTAAACTTTGCTTTAATTAATCTATTAATTTTTTATTGCTATTTACTACTGATTTTATTTTTTATAAACATTTTTTAAAAATATTCAGAATAAAACAGGTAATTTAATGTAGTAAAGTCAGATAGCAAAATTTTATAAATGCCTCAAATAACATTCTACATCTCAGGTGAGATATAAGTGATCTGCTTTCTGCTCGGCGTAAGCGGCTCGACTTTACAGGAAACGAGCTACATTGCACCAAGTACTTAACGCAAGACCTCTCGCCCTGGGCGACGAACCATTAACTGTGTAAATGATGCTGCAGGAAACAACTACTTTGCGGACTAATGCCCCGACCAGCATTGAATTACTCCTGCAGTATCTGTATGAACAACCAATAACCCTTGTCGGACACACCACCAGACACAGACCGGTTTCGGGCTTGTTAGTCCTCATCAGTAAGCCATAAGTGAGATGACCGACAATTGAACTGGCTGTTCCTTCATATGTATGTTCACATATAAACTGAGTGCAGGTGAGATGTAAGTGATCTTCTTACTTGCTGCTCAACTTACAGGAAGCGACCTACGTGGTCTTTACAAACAAACAATATTATAGTCCTGGAGAGCTTAACGTTTTCCTTTTGTCGCTTCATCACCCTATATCACATTCACAATTATCTACAATGTTAACAGAATTTTAAGATATGAAGGTTTGAACACTCATGCCCATATTTCCTATATAAATACTTATTACCGTTCGTTAAATTTGCCAATAAGTAAATATAATCTCAGAGTTCTAAAGAAGAAAATCCTAAATTAAAAATGTTACATAATTTATAATAAAAAAATAAAGTTAATTGTTTAGGTATACTTTTTTAATGTTAGCTTGTATGTACATGCTTTTGCAATAATTATGACACTCCCTCAAAGCAGTTTTTAAACTTCTGGAAGTTCTGAATAGAAATTTCATTAAATCGGTAAGTGAAACAACTATGAACTAATGTTAAAAGTTGAAAGTAGATTTCATTACAAATACATCAGTAGTTCAAAACAAACCGCAAAATTAATTTTAAAGTGTCTTATTATTGCAAACAATTGTACATGCAATCAGTTATACTAAGTGTATTACAAATAATAATGAGGAACAAAGTAAATAATAAAAAATAAACATTGGTGTAATTTTAGTTAGAAGTTTGGAACATCGTTAAGCTTAAGTTTTATTACAAGAGCCCAAATGCGAGACAGGTAAACTATGATGTGATATAATTCACTCCTTGGTATTGTCTAGAAAACTCAATATAAACACGATGCTTCGATCAGAGTCAGTCAGTTGTAATGAGAGCGGTATTGACTAAGAGATTCTAATGATGTGAATAGTGATCAGAGTCATTGTTGAAGTAGTGAAAGGTAGCCTGTGCAGTATAAAAAAATTTTGATACGTTAATGGAAACTGTATTGTTCAACTTAATAATTGTCGGTATTTATATCACCAAAAAGTTAATAAATATGTAAGAATGCATATAGATGATAAAGAAGCCAGTACATTGAAAAACTTTAGATTTGTATTGAAGTAAAGCTCGGATATTTGAATAACTAAGATGAACATGTGCAAAAGTTCTATCTACTTATGATTTGAATAACAAGTTACACATACTTGCTTCTACTTAATTCGGTAGCTTACTAATAAAAAAAAAACTTAATGGAGTGGGTATGTCAGAATCAACGGCATTTCATATAGGTTAGTACTCTCGTGTTTTATGGCGACTACGAAAGAAATGAAGACACGTTTTTAAGTAACTACATTAGAATTAATTAGTAAATCAACGTGTGGGAGTTCAGAATACGGTAGTAGATTTTAAGAACAGGTAATTGGAGATAGATAATCTAACTATATGGCGTTCTTGATAGAGTTAAGATTTAAATAATGGTAGTAGATATCTTAACGAAATTGAAAACTAGATATACTTACAGGGTGTCCGGAATATAAGTGCCGATACTAAAGGGACAACAAATTCTACGAAATCTCAAACTAAGATACAATTAAGGTTGTTCTACTAAAGTTAAGCTCCTGTAACGTATTTGTTAAAACTGTAACGTACATTTTAATCTATCACCTAAATGTATTGTTATTAGTCAGTGTGTTTTTCTGGGCTTGCTTGATATTTGTGGGTGTACATAAACAAAAATGGAACAATTTATAACAACCATAACCAGCTTCATGAAATTTATGGCAAATTTAGGCAAAACTGTCTGGCTACGAGACGTTTATACGGTAAACGTATTGCATAAGCATAAGTCGTTTTAAATATTTGTAACTATTTCATATTTTATTTTGTGTTGTGAAAAGACCTCTAAGAAGACGGTTCACAGAAAGTATGTTTAGGTGGATTTGTAATTATTATGTAAACACCTGACAATCCTTATTTTTGTATGTGCATTACTTACGTTTCTAACAAAAGTTCAAAATCATTGATACTGGACAAATTTTACTACTGTGTGTGATAAATTATGTGTGTAGTTACGAGTACTTGAAGGAAATACAAATGAAATGTTTTTAATAAGTTCATAATTATTTGCAGTTTTCGGGTAATATAAACAATTTCTAACTGTGTTTACTTTTAGATTTATTCTTTTTTAAAATGTAGTCGTTATAATTGTAAGGAAATCGTCTCTCTTGATTTAGAGAGTTTAATAAAATATGATCAGTGTCTTCATAACTTATAAGATATATTCTACAATAGAACAGCCTTGAACCGTATTCGTACATCTATTATTCCATATGTGCACCGAGCATAGTACTGTGAATTCGAACAATGCTCTAGCCAGCAGACATAGCACTAATGAATGTACATATCCTAATGGAATTTGATACATTTCCCATAAAATTAATCGCGATCACAGTTCAAGTTCTAAGGTAATATGTATTAAAGTATATTAATGGTATATATAATTACAATTATTACTACATTTAATTATGTATTATGGGTACGTAAATATAATATCCCTTTTTTTAAGTAATAAAATATTTTTAGTTTGTCGAGTAGGCATCTATATTTATATTTTAATAACACTATAAATGTTTCAAGTTTCAGCAATACCTTATCCAAATTTTACATAACATATTTGCAGTAAAGTTAAAACATATTGTGTCATCTTTGTTTTTTATTATTTTCTAGTTTCTGTGAAAACCATTTTTAGTATAAATGTAGGCTTAATTTTTTTGATCTAAAATTTGGCAAAGGATAGAGCACGGAGCATTAACAGGGGTCTTATAACATTTTTTTCTGGGGCACTTTTGTGATACGAAGTGACCAACTTTAAAAAATATATTTATCTACAGTCACCTTATAATCGGACTTTTATCCACACATATGAAGATTTTCCTTTCAATATCAAGTTTGAGTACTAAGAAATATCAAGTCGTGCGAATATTTTTTTATTAAATTCCAATAATTCCCACTCCACAAATATGATTGTGATGTGATTATGTATAAAACGTTGTATTGGATTCGTGTTTTGATTGCCGTTTACCCACCTAAGAATATTAATTAAAATATCATTTTTACATCAAAAAAACAATGTCAAAGGGTCACCTTCAAAGGAAGTATCATTGAGAAAAAATGGTAGGAAATATTCCAATTATTTTTTTTTATGATATTTCTTAGGTAACGTGTATATTTAATCAAAAAAATTTATAAAAATTAAAACTTTATAATGTCTTCTAGCCACTATCCAATTTTATTATTTTAATTACATTAATTTTTATTGTATTATATATTTTCTATTTAAATCACAATTATTCAACTATTAGTGCAATTAATTACATTAATCATTTATTTGAATACATGTGCGTCCATTTGTAATACAGATTCAATTCAGCTATTTAAAGCGAAATGACCCAAATTTCGAGATCATAAACAAGAGCGGATATAGTCTCGATCTTGGGAGAGGATAATCTTCCGCGTCAAATAGAGCTTATGGAGAATCACGATGAATGTTACAGCTAACTGCATTCTCTCACGGTTTATCCAATTAAATTTGTCGTAAAATGTTTCAGGCTGGAAGGTATTTTGCTTTTTGTACTAATTACTAGATGATGATTGCGTTAATAATGTAGTAATAATAATACATGCTGATGGCCTTGCTGTCATAACCAGTTTCTGCTATTTCCTTCACACATATTTAAGTTAGTAGTTTTCTTATAAGATTTCTTGCTACCATCACATACATCTGGTGATCAGGATACTTTGTATCCAGACCTGTTACAGTACAACTACTTAAGTTTTTCTTAAATGTAAGATTACTTACAGATAGTTGAATTGTAAAAAAAATTCTTATTTTGCAACAGTTGGCATACACGAAATCCTTCCAGAAGAAGCTTCTGATAGCAGCAAATCTAAAGGCATAATCAGGAGTTGCAGAGTAAGTACAGCAGCCGTTGGGGGAAACAGTATAAAAAAATACATCGAGCTCTTGCAGAATTGCGGCGAGCTTTTCCATAAATTAGTAACATATTGTGACGACACACGTATGTTAAACATTTCAACAAACAAAGTATAATTAAGAAAATAGTGGTACGTAAAAGAATTTGTGACAAGCGACATACACTTCGCAGTTCAGATACCAACTGATCTATAGTCATTGCACTTCTCGCACTGTTGCCTCTTATTTATTTTCTGACTGTTAAATCAAAGACATTGCTAGGTTTTGTTTGGTAAAAATGGTAGTGACTATTAAAACAATGTTCTCGTGTCAGAGTTTTAGACGTCATACTCCTCGGAAACGGCTTGACCGATTTTTATGAAATTTTATATGTATATTCGGTAGGTCTGAGAATCGGTCGTAATCTATTTTTCATACCCCTAAGTGATAGGGGTGGTCCACCCCAAACAATTTTTTTTTATTTTTTTGGACAAAATGTTTTATTTTTATTTTTTTTATGATGTGGCATTAAAAAATACATACAACCCTTAATTTTCATCCTTATATCACAAGCCCCTATTTTTTAATAACCATTTTAGTAATTTAATTATTTTTAACCCTGGTCGATAACTGATCGATTATCACTAGATCAGTTATCCCCGCCAGGCATCTACCGGTGTCACTTCTCACCCAGTAAACAGCACGGAGTAGGGATGAGAACGAAGCCGGTCTCCTATCTCTCTCACAATAAGCCTTCTCTCACTTCCTACACAGTTTTCGACCATTATTATTGTGTATGAATCGAGCGTAATAGTGACGTTTACAATTATCATTTTACCTTCTTAGTGTAATTCTCAAGTAAATTTTTTATTAATTTGCTGGGCCATAATTATTTATTTACTATTTTATCAATAATTAATAAAACTATTAATTTTAAGTGTAGTTCTCATTATTAGTTAATTAAGTGCACGCAACACGTGTCACGAGCTCCCGCCAACAACGGCTTTTATTTTACTATATAGCTATTTTTTTGTACAGTGAACAATGCCAACAAGACGTAAAGGGGCTAATTTGGGCCATCACACAAGTAAAATTGCAGGCACGCGAAATAATTCAAAAAATTAATGTTTCGTGTTTTGTTATTCTTATAGACCGTCATCGTTCACAGTGCTCCATTCCTCTTTTAGTCATATACCTCATCTCCACACACTTACAATAAGTTAGTTATTTTTTATTTAACTGCCAAAGTATTCACTAGAAATAATTCATATGGCAAAACATGGTTTGCCGGGTCACCTAGTAATTATATAAAAAAGCCACTAGTATTTTCCAGAGCTACATCATTAGATAAATATATCAAGGGCAACAGCACAGTATAGAAAGACCAGTAAGGACAGCTGCACTTTCGCGCCAAGCCATTTTCAGAATTCATTCATAACCATTTACGCACTCGCTTTGGTTTACGTTTCGTAGTATAACCGCTTGTATGTCTTTTCGTTTTGTGATATTCAACTTCTTAACCTATTTGAGTTGCGTTCCAATCTTGGTTTTAAATTTTATTATTTTGTTATATCTCTAAAAAAATAATTATGAGAGCATCAGAAGAACCGGGTCAAGGTACAAAAAAGTGTAATATAGTAGGAGTTTATTGTGTAGTAGGAAGTTGCAAAAACAATGCTGGAAATTATACAGATATGGTTTTTTTACTCCCAAAAGACAACAGAAGGTAATTTTACAATCATTAATTATAATTATAATAAATTAAGAACATAAAATATTCTTTATTATTTTTCATGTATCGTTTTTTGTGGTAATGCATAAAGTTTGTAACGGAGGAATATTATTTTCAACCAGCATTACATACTTATTGCAATTTGCAAACAGTATTCTTTTCTTATTTTTTGTGTTTGTATAATTGATTGCATTTTTTGATTGAAATTCATGTAACAAGTATTAAAATAAAGTTATTGTTGTTTTAGAGCGAATCAGTGGGCGGTTAAATGTAAGAGAGATCATTTGGTTAAAAACATATAATTTTCGAATATGTGCTCAGCATTTTTCACAAGAAATGTTCAAAGATATGAAAAGAAAACGACGGCAAATGCTTACAATATTTTCAGACGATATAGTGGCAGGTAAAAATATTTAACGTTTATTTTGAAATAGCTATCAGTATTTGAACATATAGAAATAGATATTTAGAACATTTTTGATTTTGTTTTGTTTTTTTCAGAATTATCACAGAAAAATGTGGAAATTTGAATGCAGTTTTGAGAATTATTTTGGTAGCATCAAACAACAAGGAGGAAAATCTATCTCAACCAACTTCTATATAATTTCGGGGATTTCATTCGTAAATTTGTGTGCGATTGACGTCAAGCAATGCACTGAAATGCCATGAGTCAATGCACATTATATAGGTACTTCCGAATAGAGAACCTAATTTAATTTCAGAATAGCTTCTGAAGAAGCGAACTTACATATGTCTCTTGAAAAGTCAAAAAACCTAAAGCGACAACACGGCAACCAGCCCAGGAATAGTTCAACAAAGTTACTTTTGTTTATAAGTAAGAAATAATTGAGTATGTTCAATTTTAAATATGAATGTACACTCGCCATAGTTTTATGCCATTTTTTTGTTAATGAAATAAAATGTTTATATAAATTGTATTTTATTAAATGTCATAGTTCCAGGTGGGAACATCTCTGTTTTATTTATTGTCTTCAAAGTTTTTATACGCTTGTTAATAATTTAACAATTATTAATAATAAACCTCAAGATATTTATTTTAAAAATTTTACGTAATACGAATAAAACTATATATTCGTAATTTATTAGCTCGAAGAATTTAAACTATCATGACAATTTATTTCACACATCTAGTGTTTTTTGCTAATTTAAACAATAATTTGTTGTATTATTTTTAAAAATTACACGTATTTCACAAATTTGCATGTTTATATTTGTAGCAGCACCTATTTGAATTTCTGGTGACTAGAACAAATATATAAATCTAGAAAATGTACTTATATTTGCGGAAACTATAATAAAATTGGGTAAAAAAAAACTGCTGGTAATAACAGTAATATTAATTACAAATAATGAATATATATATAGTAGTAAATAAGAAACAAAAAATGTAAAATAAGGTCACACCAACTTCTATTTATTTATTTCATTATTTAAACTATTTACATTAAATTTACTGTTTATAGATAGCTTATAAAACCAATATCATTTACAATAAATTTTCAAAATCATATTACATTTTGAGTACCACAGTTACAACTTAAATTTTGACAGTCACAGGTTACAAAGTAAATCACACCATAAACAATAGTGAAGAGAGCCTCACTCCCAAGTGGGAGTGATGCTATCTTCACTTCAAACAACAAGGTCAAAGAAATCGACTGGCGGATTTCATTCATAAATTCGTTAGCTGTCCCTACTGGTCTTTCTATACTGTGGCAACAGTATAGGTTTAGTTTAATATTTAAAAGTATGTGCCTAAAAAAAAACCTTTTCCCACTACAGAGAAATACACAACAGACACAAACATTTATGAATTGAACACGAATTAGGATTCGTTCTCGAGTAAGGTGTAGTAAGGACTACCTATTCACATAAAAAATAGTCCGTCTTTAAAATTATTAGGGGTATATACAGTTTACAAGTATTAGGAGTTATCAGTTACAGAGCGCCTACGACGGATTAATTGAATATATCCACCAAAAGCAGAACATATGGATGTGAGCGAACACGGTATCGCCGTAATAAATCTCATTATTTACTAAAAGGCCATTAATCTCGGCAATAGCCTAGACTTGTCAACAACTTGCCATGTTAAGGCCTTAATTATGCCGGTGATCAGAAAGTTAATGATTTAAAATTCAAGTTAATGACTTTACATTAAATGAAAATGTCATGTCTGGTGCAACGCAATATGAATACAATTGCGGTGGTGGCCGGGATTGGGTCGGTTTGATCTGATATTATGTAGGTATTTCGCATTATACGGAAGCGAGGAAAATTGTTTATATGTTGGAGAGTTAATCCGGATTTATCGTTGTTATCAGTGCTGTTTCCTTTGAGGTTTTTCCTATGCTGGTAGCCGGTAACGATTTAGAGCTACTTCATATGGTGACGGAACCTGATAATCTGCCTTTGATGATGGAGTGCTTTGGAAAACATCGACAGTATTTGTGTCGGGATTGGTCTCACTCTTAGAACTCTGTACAAAATTGTTGTTTCTATACAAATTGTAAAATGCTCAGAAGTTTAAACTCTTATAGTCTGTTTAGAAATGAAAGAGAGTAATAAAAGCTTATTATGTATGCAAATCGTAAATAAATGTAGTACTGGTGCTTATATTCAATATTTTTATACTATGTATTATCGGTATAGATGAGGTGTACTTTTAAAAAAATTTTGTGTGATCGAACCTTACTAAATTATAGCAGGTAGCTAAAATTGAATCCCTGACAATCCGTCTTTGTCTATGCCGCTTCAATTTCTCGGTCCATTTCTCTTATAAGTAAACAATATAAAAACAGCATTTTAAAACTAGAGGCTACTTTAAGCATCATAACCGGGTTAAGAGGGTTTTTAGTAATTCAAATAAAATTATTATTATATATATTATTATCAAAATTTATTTAAATTTAATGAATAGACTTTTATTCCACACAAAAATATATGCATTTTGAAAATTCAAGTTATAGTGAGTAAATGTAGTGTTGTATAAATGTACAATAAAGAAAATAAAAAAGTAGGTATATTAAAATTCATCCTCTGAATATTCTGATGAATTATCTTCGCCTCCTAGATTAATAACGATAGGTTCCACAGTAACGTCAATTAAATTATCGAGTTCCCACGTTTTCTCCTCTTCCTTTTGTACATGATGTATACATCTTTGCCAGTTATCTGCAGTTACTCGTTCCAAGGAATTTTTTAACAAAATTGTCACGTCACTTATTTTAAACGTCGTATTATTTCGCGCTACATCTCCTTGGACCCCGGAGGAATAAGACCCAACATCTGTGTAAAATACTCTTCGAGAACATCTGCGTTCGTGATACTCACCTGTATTTTTAGATTCAAATAAAAGTAAACCGCCATCTATAAAACCACTGGCACCTATATGTGACACTATTAATCTTCGCCCTTTACCTGAAGGTGCCTTGAATCCTGTTGAAAATCCATCCAAAAATGCTTGTCGAAAACATTTTACATTTTTATCTTGCCATACTTTTGTTACAGTATATCCCTCGTTGACCCAAGTTTCGTCTAGATAATAAATATTCCTTTCTTCGTCATGGAATTTTGTAATTGATCTTAAGTAGGATCTTCGCCAAAAAATAATCTTTATCGATAAGAACTGACTTCCTGTTCTGCGTTTCCCAGCAAAAATTCAACTCTCGTAAGACGGCCCATATTTGCTTCTACTGATTTTTGGCAAATCGTTGTCCTCTGAAAGTTCACTTAAAATTTTGTTTAGCGTTGGTATTTCTTTTTTAAAATAAAATTACGATAATTACCTGACACGAAATATTACCACGCCCATGGCCGGTTCTTATCTCGGGTGTTTTATTACTCGCTTTCATTTCCAAACAGACTATAGATACACACGAGTATACATAGTTACCTCTAAATTAAACAACATACCTATCTATTAAGTAGGTATCTATCTTATTAGTCTTTTTAAAATCGAATTTATAGATTTCTTAATTTTGGTTTTACAAGCTGTCTCAAATTTCCGTCAAATTTCTTTTTTTATCGTTTTTATGTATTTTTAGTATAGTACACGATACTCTTATTACGCCCTTAAAATTTCATATTTACTTTTTGCATTATCGAGATATAAGAGGCTGAAATTAGGGTTAGTCTCAAAAACGGTGCGCCCACTTGTGACGTCACTTTACACAACTCTAAATTAGATTAAAATGTGCTATGTTGTTTCGTTGGTGTGTTGTAAATATTTTATTAAAAAATGTTGAATTGAAATTGAATTTAATAACCCGATTTTGACAGTCTACCTGAAATTGATATGTCCATGATTACGGACTACTGTAATAAACATATAGGCTATTGTATATTACAGAAATTAAGAGAATAAAGTAATTAATATATTAAATATATTTTTCTATTTCGTTAGGTAACCTAATTAATTAGGCAAAAAAGTAATGGTACAAGATAACAAAGTTATAATTGGCCTTTTACCAAAATAAAAAAATATACTTAGTTTTTTGGATCAAAAATGTCGATCTTTGATTAATTTATATTTATAAAGAATAGGTATAAAACATTTTAAAAACAAAATGAATTATTTTATTTTTTAACTGTATTTATAGTTTTCTTTTTTCTTTGAAAAAATTCGAACGCTCCTAAATGACTTCTAGGAAGACACCGCTATTGAAGGCGCACTACCGACTGTAGCAGCTGTAGTACAAGGAATATAAGAACCGAAATCATTATATGAGGGGGTCCAGGAGTACCGAAAACGGGCCCCCTCTTCACAAAACCTAACCCGAGAACAACAAGGGCAGATCAAAAATTCTCAACTAAGCCTAGAAATTTTGCAAGTTAATTTTATAGATTAAATAACAGCACCGGCCGTAGAAGCTTCCAAACCACTATTCCAAAAACTACAACGACTTTTGTCGTTTTTCAGAATTGATTTATTTTACTGTATTGTAAAGGTGTTTAAGATAATATAAATCAATTGTCCTACAATTCCTATCAATGAAGTAATATCTACGCTCTCTGATACCAAACATCTAGGTATGCTGATGCTACAATTCCATAGATAAAGTTGTATTCAATAATTATCTAAAATACAAATTAATCTACCTAGACCTGGTTTAATGAAAACATTCTCTACACAATATTTCACCCTCATATTAGCTTTTGTACTGTATTTTTCACTTTATCTTAAAGGTATTAAGCTAATTCAAAATAATTGTCCTACCACTCCTAACATGATTAAGTACAAAGAATAATGCTAAAGAATACCTAAATTTTTCAAGATTATTTTTTTTTCATGAACCGAAATAATTTTAATTTGTTTCAATGTTGTTTCAATCCATAATCATATCAAGTTCATGTTTATTTTCTTTTTTATATAAAGTGCCTTTGGAAGATGACGTGTCTGTGGTTTTATTAAATATGGCCATAACCAGTTCCGTCTCGTCGTTCCCCCATTTACCAAGTTATTTAGATAACCGTATTTGATAGCGTAATAGAATAGATAATTTCTTTCTGCACCAGTGTCTGAATCGAACGGGCAGAATTCCGATCCGAGAGCATGTCTAGTTTCAGGCTCGCGATCTTTACGAGGTCACTGCCATCGCCTAACTGTACTTATTCCAGTAGCCCCAGTCTTGTCGTATTTTAGCCTGTGTACCGGGATTTATCAAGTAGTTCAACTACTATTTCAGCACATTCTACGGTATAAATAGAAAATTCATTTCACTGTTTATTGTGTCGGTTCCCAGCTATTTCAAATCTACACGACGCGACGCACAGTGGCTCAAAACGCAACTGTGCCACTCAAATTACTGTACACCCCTTCGGGTTGGGCCGTTTGAAGTGATTTTTTTTTAAATGTTCGTCATAAAATTCCCTATCGATCCCTCTTTCTCAATTTTCGCTTTGGATCTTCATTTTCGCGGAATTTGACTCCAAAAATGGGTTTGCATGGAAAAACTAGATTTTTCGCATAAAAATGACCCTACGGAACACGAGATTGAGATTTTGCCGGATTTTTTTATAGAGGAATGCTCGTCTTGTAAAGCCCTACAAGACTGTTCACTTAGATTTCGGAGAAATTTTCCGTTGCTCTTAAAATGACTACAATCATCCAAAAATGTTCACATATCAGAAATCGTTCTACTGAAACTGGGAAAGTATTGGAAAAAATATCATCTCACAAAAATTATTTGTACACATTCAAGGAATCCGCAAAAATTTTTTCAGAATTTTTGGACACATTTTTGGACATTCACTAAAATGGCCACATACAGAGATTTTCCGAATTTTTCCGTAATTCTGAAAAAGGTCAGAATGGTTCCATAAATGATTTTGGGAATTCAATTTTTTGACAAAAGTGGCCATTTTGGATACAATAGTTCTTTGTTAATGAGAACTGATTGATTTGTCCTGGAACTGTTGGGATGGAAATGTATGATAGTGAAAATTTCTCCCCGAAATCTAAGTAGACAGTCTTGTAGGGCTATCCAAGACGAACATTTCCCCATTAAAAAGTCCAGCAAAATCTCAATCTCGTGTTGCGTAGGGTAATTTTTGTGCGAAAAATCTAGTTTTTTCCATGCAAACCCAAATAAGTCAAGCCGTTGACCACATATTCTTTTTCCAAAATAATGGGACTCTTGTGCCACTTTTCATTTTTGAGCTCCATTTTCAAAATACAGGGTGTCAGAATAAACATTAATTTTTATTGATAGCTCCGGCACTCATTACTATACTGATTCGATTTAGTTTCGTAGAAACTAACAGATGACGTCTTTCATAAAAGATATTAAGAAAAATTTCAAATATTTGCTTCATTATTACTGATACAAAAAATACATGACTATTAGATTTTATATTTGATCTCAATTGTATCTTAGTTTACAATTTATGGAGTTTTGTTTGTATTGTATTGGATATTGGAATTTTCATTTGGAAAATGTTATTGTTTAAAAACTGTTTGTTTTGGAAATAAGCGGGTGCAACAATTACAGAAACACTTGGTTTACATAAATTAATAAACTACCAGAGATCTGTGTTGAACCAAAACCACCAGGTGGTGTTGGTTGAACCCCTGTGGGTAACCTACACCAATGCCAGTGTATTCATATGACACCCGTACTTGGCTAGAACAGATAAAGATAACGTTTACTACTTTTCTTCGAACGATCAAAAAATATATAGGGTAATTCAATCATAATGTCAATCAATCATTAATTTTAAGGAAAGATAGAGAAAAAAATTGTATAATTCGTGATTAAAAAATATATTTTGGATCATTATTTAAACCCCTTTTCAGACTGACTGACCGCTGGTGGTCTCGATTCATTCACAACTCCCAAATCGGCTCGGTGTTGCGACGTTGCTAAATTTAAATATTTTTTTAATATTGGACATGATTAACAAACAGTTGTATTGATTATTTTAGAAACTTTAAGTTTTTTTCTTGCTCAGTTCAGTAAATAATAATGTCACGGATTTCCGAATCCGATTTTTCTATCTGCCAGAAAAACAATCCGTAAATTAACTACTTCTTTATTAACTATACTCAGTACACTACTAAGCACTAATTAGAACTCAACTAAACACTTATTTAATTAATCGCTATCTAAATCGCTTTGATCTCTCTAACTAAACACTTCAATTCAACACTGTAATACAAGACTTATACAAGACTAATTTAATCGGCCGTTTATTTTTCTTTTATAGACCCAACGAATATTCCAGGTATATTCTAGCATCTCTAGATCTATTTTCTAGCATCTCTCGAACGCTTCTCGTCGTTTCTCAAATTTTCTAGTCCCGTCTCGATCCACGGCATTTTGTTTGTTTAACAGAATCGTGTAGGGGCGATCGGGGCAATCTTAGTAATTCGCGGTACCACAGTCGTCGATTTGGGTGTGAGCGGGCAAATTCCGTGACAATAATTTAAAATGGTCAGTGGTCACGCGTTGTAAGGCGTCAGTACTTGAATAGATGTGGCTAGAACGGTGTGGCTTCGAGCTCCGCAGCCGGTAGACCATTATATCAGCTATATTCGTGGGGCGGATTGGCACTCTCTCCAGCGAGTATGGTAGGGTGGAAGAATGTTAGCTTGGGTCAATGTGAGAGATTGATACCCACCTAATTAATAAGGTTTTCCAGATTTCTCTCATTTCTGCACTGAATGCTGGATTGGGCCTACCAACGTAAGACGTTCCTGGGCGCAAATGCCCTTCTGTTGCAGCGGTATTCACATTCCGTAAACATTCTCCGTATAAAACCACCCTTTGTTAACAATTATTATTATACATATGTATGTTATTATTATGTCCTGACGTGTCAACGGTATATGGCTTCGTCATCAGAAAATTTATTGCATATTAGGAGTGCGAGGTTACCGGGAGTTATGGGTTGATTTACTTCTATAGTAATATTTTTTAAATTGTTTGTCTTTATTAAGCCTTCCAAATACTTGGTTAGAATTAGTGACATTATGACTGAATCACCCTGTAGGTAGCCGTTTTAGTAACGGCAGTCATACTCCAAGATCTGTTATTGGCGATGAAAGTGAATGATTTATTAATCGAATCAAAAGCAAGTTGGAATCGCTCATTTCTTTTTCAGAACAGTTTTAAGGTGAAAAGTTTATCGTGAACAGAACTTTGCTCTTACTTAAAACTAAATCCTGTTAATATTATTCATAGTTAGAGCATAGCGCGTTTGTCCTTGCTAATTGGAAATGAATTTCAAATTCTGAAATAATATTTATCAAAAGGATTTTCTAATGCGCCATTTCGTATGCGACACAGTGTTTCGTTCCACTGTTTACCGGTAAACACGGACTTTATTATATTTAGTATTCAGTGTGGTAGCGGGAGCCCTATTTAAATAATTACCCGCCCAGGTTTATAGTTTGTTTGGTTGCAGTTGTTGCAAGAGAACTAGGTCTTCCTAGTGACATCGTTATTTATTCTGTTTTACGAGCATGCGAGTTTGTTTTCAACTTTTTAATTAAGCGGATACCGTTAACTACTACACAGATAAACGTATTACTTTGAAAATACCAAATTTGATTTATGTTAATTATCGAGGGATCTGACAGTTCCAAAAAATTTGTACATCTGATTTCAGACTCCCTGTATTAACCTTAATGAATATCAGCATGAGGTTTCATATCAATTCTTGATTTACCTTATTTCTCGTGATTTTACCAGATTTTATATGAATTCACTGCTTCGCTGATTCCACTGATTTCGCATGATTTCATTGATTTTATTGATTCCACTTGATTTCCTAAGATATCATTTTGAATTTGATGATTTTAAAGTATCGAGCTTTGCAACTAGCTGGAAAATTTCATATTGTGTTGAGTTTGATTGTTTTCTTATAATTATATTGTCTAATACTTAAAGAAAAGTTCAAAACAAATATTTAAAACTTTTAAAAGTATATTTTCTGAATAATTGGATATTTTCACTAAATGTTTCAAGGTGACTTTTTTTTAAACACCGGTGGAACTTGAGATGGATGTTTAAATATACACTTTAAGCAACCGGCGTTACAAGTGTTATAATAAAATTGAGGATAAAATTAACTTGTAATATTCGACCTTATCGAAAGGTGAATTAGCCAAAAATAGAATCAATAAGAAAATACTAATAAATAATAATAATACTAATAAATAATAAAATAAAATAATAATAGAAAATAAATAGGTCGGTCAGTGGTCGCGCGGTTTAAGGCGTCAGTACTTGAATCGAGGTGACTAGATCGGCGTGGGATCGCGCCCAGCTGCCGGTAGACCGTATATAAGCTATATTCGTGGAGAGGATTGGCACCCTTTCTGCGGGTATGGTAGGGTGGAAGAATGTGTGCTTGGGTCAATGTGAGACATTGATACCAGTTGATATTTGACTACCTCCCTAATTAATGAGGTTTTCCAGGTTTCTTTCATTCCTGGACTGAATAGTGGTTAGGGCTTACCAACGTAAGTCGTTCCTGGGCGCAAATGCGGCCTGTTTAATAATAATATGCCGCCATTTTCGATTTTAATGACCTAAGTAATTAAATCAAGCTAAACTTGAACATCAATTCTACTTATTTGCACTAAACATATAACATTGAGAGTTACAACTATATTTTAATACCATACAGCACATAAAAGCAAATAAAAGATTTAATTTAAGAGAAAAATGGAAATCAACATAATATTCAAAAAATTAAAGCAACAGGTTCGCCTGTTTAAAAGTACATGCGTCATTTTTTTAAATCATTCAACTCTATAATTTGTTTTGCTTTATTCCTAAGACATATCAAGTGGATACATTTTCCTATACAGGTTACAATATTGACTAATATTCCGCGACTGCTTGTTTGATTTACTTTGTAATTAACTACCAAAGTAGAACGGTGAAAGATAACGCCAGCTTACAAAGTTTACAAAGAACAACATTTGTTCAGCTCATCAGCTAAGAACAGATACTAGGTCTTGTTCTATTACATTTGCCAAAGAGGTAGACGTATTGTGTCGGCTATTCAATTAACTCGTATAAGCTTTTCCACCGGTGAAAATTCCCTTTGATTAAACTGTGTAAAGTAGAATGTTTCCCTTTGTTTACTACGGAAATGTCGGGTCACCATTGCCAAAGGATTCGGGCCTAAATAATAATTTGTTAATTAAAAGTATTTACTGATTTGTTATTAATGTTGTACCCTAAATTATATTGTATATTAAAAAGTACAACATTATAATATATTATTTATTCAAGGAGAGATGTCAAAAGTTTCAGCAACTAAATTACTAAAATTAATATATATCTGATAGATTTTACTTGAGGCATTTATAAAATTATGCCATCTGATTTCACATTAAACTACTTGTTTTAATTTGAATAATAAATAAAAGTAATGAATAATGATATTTAACATTTATAAATTTTTTAAGTTTGTGCATAAGAATGCATTATTTTAGTCGTAAAAAAATAAGCCTAAAAACGGTATTTAAAAATTTAGTCTGGTCACGTCCCCATAAAAAACGGTGGTCGCCACAGCGTAGACCTGTGACGTCAGACGCCGTTCGCACGTGTTACCTAAGTACAGTATTTTTACAATCACTGTTATAGAAGTTATAGAAATATAGCCAGTAAATGTCACAATTAGGGGTGGGTGATAACTGTTGATTATCGACAAACAAAGTGGGGAGAAGCTGTGCATTTCTACAGCTATGTGCAGGATAAACAACATCAATGTACCTTAATTCATAAATTTTTTGTTGTCGGTACACAATTCAGACGAAAAAAATACCAAAACTTTGAATCAATTTCTATAAAAATGGTATACTTACCTACCTACTTTTTGAGATAAAAAGAAAACTATAATTTACTAGATAAAGCCATTATTTAGATCACTTTATCAGGGATATTAACTTACATTGCGATTTGAAGTATGCAAATTAGTTTAGGAACATGAGTAATTTGTCATATTTAGCTTAACTATCTTATTTGTCCTCCAGTGAGGACAAAATGTATTTTATTTTTCAAATTTTCACCCTGATAGCATAACTAATTTGAACAGTTTTCAGCTTGATTTGTGCAGTAATTTTCGAATAAACTTTAAACTTTAACATACTGTAGATTAAAAAGGAGTAGGTAGCACTTTAACCTCAGGGTTTTCTTACTATTAAACTGCATCGTGTGTCTAATTCTTAATGAAGCCTGGTATAATATACGTATGTTCTATGATATTTGCTCGTATTTTATGTCTGACTGATTTATTATCTTTCGTTTGTACATTATAAATGATTGTATAAAGGTTATTGCCCTGAATTTCTATGAAGCTTATATATCTGTTATTTATATCTAATCTGATCTGTATTAATCTGCGGTCGAATAATAAAATTATCTTTAGTGGAAACCATATTTATAAGTACTTAATATTGAGTATCAACAATTTTAATGAATTGTACGGCGAAATTATTTATGAACTCAAAGCAAGCATTTTTTACTGTTTTAGAAAGGTATTTTAAGCTAATATAAATCAAATCTCCTACAATTCCTATCAATGTCATATGTATGTTCTCTGATACCAAACATCTAGGTATGCTAATGAACAATTCCACAGACAAAGCTCAATTCAATAATTATCTAATGAAAATAATCTAATTTACTATCCTGCTAATGAAACACTCTATATATATATCTAACTTCACTTTTTGGCAGTGGGAACACGACAAATTCAACCACAATAGATGAGATCTGACCTATTTCTGCATTTTTAGGATTCCTTCTTCAGGTGGTCTCCTTTAAGTTGAATCAAATATCTAACTATAAAAATTATTATAAAAATGAAAATTATTTGAAGTTAAATATCGACAGTGACAAAAAGTGACATCCTGTCAATGAATTAAATATGACAATACCTACTTGAGAAATGTTCACCTTTTATGTAAAAGTTTTTGTATATTTTTAGGTATTAATAATATTGTGTGAAACTAACTACTCAGTGGACAAAAGCCCCATCCTGCGTTGAATTGCACCCACAATATCTACATTATTATTAGCTTTTGCAACCTTTTTTTTACTGTTTTAGAAGTATTTTAAGCTAATATAAATCAAATCTCCTACAATTCCTATCAATGAGTAGTTAGTTTCACACAATATTATTAATACCTAAAAATATATAAAAACTCTAAGCAAGCAATCACAGAAAAATGAAACGCACTGTCTACTATACTACTATAACTAATAATAGTTTTAGGGTAACAACAGGTGATTTTTTTTTGTGAAACCTCATTTATTTACTGTTTATTAATACTGATACAAAAAATAAATTACGTTACATAACCTTAGTTGTACCTTAGTTTGTAATTTCGTAACACAGTTTTGCATTTTATTACAGTTGTATTTTTGAAATGTATGAAGTCTAGAATGAAGTTATTCTACAAGAATAAGTTCATTCTAGACATTTTTTTCATAAGAATTTGTTGTTATTTTTGGCAAAATATATAAACCCTTTTCATACGGACAGATATATTCTAGACACCCTGTATATCAGTTTAAATATTTTGTCTCGTCGACTGTAAATGGATTTACGTCGTTTTATTCAAGTGAAGAATTAGCGAAGTGAATGTTTGTGTGTAGGAAACACACATTGTCAAGGCTTCCGATTTTTAAAAGCATATTTTTTATTAAATTATTCGTCATTCGTTGTTATCCTCAAAATACGATTGACTGGATTTCTTTTACAAATGAATAAAATGTTTGATTAATTCCAAATAACTTTTTATTTGTAATCGTTTTTCGTTATTCGAATATTTCTTTCCGATCTCTGCCTCGAGGCATCATATATCTGTACAGTCTTCCAAATAGAGATTTTCATGGAAAATGTGCTCTACCGTTCCAAGCGTACAATATTTATCATTTTGATAATATTTATTTTAATTTGTCAGCGCAGAGTGGAGCAATCGTTTAATCAAACAATGTCGTGTATTTATACAAAATTATCGCACCTGTTGGCGGCTCTTTATGATTACACATCGACACTAATTGGCGTGAAATGAACAATAGGTTCATTCATGGCCTGCTTCGTGCGTTTTTAGCATCGGCGGCCACTTAACAATTGCAGCGCGTTGCTCAACTCCGATGGTGAGGAAGGCACGCTGTCCGTTAACCTCGCATTGGATCGCACTTTCACAAACCCATTTCCCTCCGTCTTGGGTGTTGGGGTCGCGGCGGTCACGCGGCTCAACGCCCTTAGCTGCGGCTGCGGGCCAGATATCGCCTTCGCGGGGGAGGCGAGCCGCCTCGGGCGGAAAGTTGCGTGGTTCGAATCGACAAACAAAGGCTCCCCAAATTGATGTCGGTTATTAATTTCTCTTTTGTGCGAAGACAATTTTTTCCGTTTTATTCATTATTTTAATTTGTAGATTATAACAGTTGAAATATCAGTTATGGAGACGAGACAAGAGTTCAGGTGGATTAAATCTGTTTAGAAATGTTTCAGGGTGTCTCAAATTTGTACTAGCAGGGAGATAACACTGCGGTTTTTGCCGTTTCTACAATAGAGGTCGTCGGATCAGCTTTTGTTGTGCTAGAGATAAACCAAAACATAATAAAATAAATACATTATATTTTACAACACTTATTTTATTGCATCAAATTTACCTGCTTTTGTCGATATTGTTACTAATTATTAATAGAAATAATTTGTGGTTTTAATTAGTAAAATACGAGGGCGGTTCAAATATGATCGAGACAAATGTTTATTTACTATCGAAAAAATTTACAAAAATTTACAGTTTTCCTAGGTACTTTCCCTCACTAGTTACGCATTTTGTCCACCTTTCCGGAAGCTTGTTGATGCCGGTATCGAAGAATTCCTTGGACAACTCGGACAGCTTATGAGGACACGCGTTATCCTAGAACTTCGTGTTGGAATTCTCCTCCGTTTCGAGCGATAAGCGGGTTTCACGTGTGTTTTCAGAAGGTTAGAGTAGTATGCAGCATTGATGGAACGTTGGCTGTGCAGAAAGTCGACGTACAGCATGCCCCGGCGGTCCCAGAACACAGTACACATAACCTTACCCGTGGACCTGGTTGTCTTCGCTGTGATTGGCGCCCCTTCCTCCTTCTTCCTCCACTCTTTAGACGATACCTTGCTTTCAGGAGTGTAATAGTGCGCTCATCTCGTCTGTAGTGAAGATTCGCTTTAAAAAAACCGTCCCCTTCCGCCTCCTATCGCGTCAGCAAGCGGCGACAAACTTCCAACCGCGTGAATTTTTGCTTGAAGTTCAACAGTTTAGGAACCCATCGCGCCGTTATTTTGCGATATTGTTCGTGGATGATAGACTCTACACTACCAATACTGATGCCGAGTTCAGCCGAAATGTCTCGAACATTCATCCTACGGTCCTCCAAACACTGTTCGTAACGGACCCAGCTATCACATACTCAAGCCACAACCTTCATCATATTTGAACCGCCCTCGTATTTTGACATACCTGACTTGCACTCACTGCACACCCTTGTAAAAGTAGTTGCATTTGGCACATATTTACCGGGAAATCGTTTTGCTGAAGTATTTTCATTTCATAAATTAAAACGATATCCTTCAACTGCGAGTTGCTATACGTAAACCATTTTTGATATATGAAAAACTAATGTAAATACCTTGCATCACAAAAAAGTTAATATGATAAGTAATCGGATATTTGAAATCGCCTGGCTAGATACTACAGTAGATCAGCGATGTAAATGTGGAAACTACTAGAACTTGAATAATTTCTTTCTCGGAAATTATAAAAGATTTTACTAAATTTTTTTTACGCTATTATGTCCGAAATATGCTCAAATTTCCTCAGTCCAAATATAAAACGACAACATCATTCTGAATCTTTGGAATTCGGTTTTTTGTTATTTTATCTAAGCATGGAAAATAAACCAGGTCACAGTAGCTGAAAATAGGCAAAATTAAAATTTCACACAGTTTTTTTCTCACTTTAAAATTCAAAATAAATCTATTTGAATATAATAATTTCAAAGAAACGAAGGATTTTTGGATTAATTTATTGACATGCTTATCAAATCTCAATTTTTCATCTATTAAAATGCCCAAGTTTTTCATAGTTACTGTGTATGAAGTATTATCCACACAGCATATTGTCCACATTTCAAAATATTATGTAAAACTGTTTTCAAATAGCTACAAATCGTGGTTCGCTCATGTTAATTCTAGGAACTTTATGATTCCGAGTGTTCTTTGAATTATCTGCTTCCAAGATTTCGCATTCATTCACAAGAATAACGCTCGACTTCCAGTATTGCAAGTAATCGATTTAAATGCAGACTTTGATCCACTTTTCCCAGTACGTTCCAACATACAATTCATTACGTGCGTTTATGTATTATTAATAGGCCGTTTTCAATACAACCTGTGGATAATAATTATTTCATGAAAGAGCTGACCTTGTGACACACACCCAAATCGTCGGCCAAGTGGTTTTGTTATATAATTATGTACACTTACACCCACAACTAAAGCGATAGTAGTTTAGACATATATAATATATTGTTTAAATTAACACTGAAATTTATTATGGCCAGATTTGTAATCTAAATTGAAATGCAAGTATTTATTATACCTGTTTTACGAAACGATATCGTTTGTTCTATTTGTTTTATTTATAGTTCACGTGTCAAATGATAAATGAATCATTTGTAATCTGTCAACAGAAAACAATTTGAAGTTCATTGAGAGAAAGGTCAAGTACATGTCCAAATTAGTTTTAGGGTAAAAATAAGCTAAAACTATTTTAAAGCGTGACATTTCCAAAGCATCTGCCTACTCAACATAGGTATGATGTTTTTGAACACGAAAATATCATCGAGCTGCAAACTTAGGTGTAATTATATGTAACGTTTTGAATCGTTTTATCATCTGTCAGACATGTATTATATTGAAACACAAATCATCGTCCAAAGTCGACGCACTTTCCATTTGACTCATAAAGGTAAGCGCACACATATGGGACTCATAGAAAGGATTGCACAAAACAATAATATATTTTAAGAGTATTTATTTGAACAAAATCTCTACTATTCTAAAACCATAGGACCTATATGCTTCAGATACCTTTTCAGTATGTAAATTGAAAGACAGTTCATCAAAAGGGTTGCCAAAATCGCAGAAAGTGTCGTGATAAAATAATATCATTGAGACTATGGACAAACGTAATCTTCGACGATTTTAAAGTATACGACATTATGTAATACTTGAGGATTTATAGGGAGGATTAGCACCAGTTCTTAATTTATATCAAATCACCTTGAAGACGCTGAGAATCATCAAAGAAGACAGGTAGCAGTAAAACAATCACAAATGTCATGTTGAATAACAGTGGTCCAAGGACGGACCCTTGCGGGACCCCAGAAGTTGGTAAGTAGTCGACAGACTACAGACCTTTTGAACACAACATACTGAAGTCTGTTGGACAAACAAGATCTAAATAAATGCAAAAGGGAATTTGAGAAACTAAATGCACTATGTTTTGTCAGTAATATACTATGGTCCAGTTTGTCAAATGCCTTCAAAACGTCAGTATAATCAACATCTGTTTGCAATTGTCTGAATTCCATGAATTTATGTATAAATTGTGTTATTGTCACTAGGTTAGAAGCTGTAAACCTATTTTTCATAAATCCTGCTGATGAATTGAAATTGTATTTTTAATACTGTTATACTCGCGACAAGAATTCAGACGACTTACATCATACGAACAAATGAATAATTCATTATACCATCAAAATATTTAAGAAACTGCAGCTGATAGTAATAAAACTATATCCTACACTAAAAGTTTGCATTATATATTGCACTAAATTGCAAAAAATGATTGTTTTTAACGCGACCAAATATCGAAAATTACTTTGACAATCAAAACAAATGTGTAACGTCAACCGTGACGTAAGACGTCTGAATTCTTGACTCGAGTATATAATAAATGTGTATAACTCAACCTTACTAAAGTTGCATAAGATAGATATTGGGCGAAAGTTATCCTGTTATTTCTTTATTATTATTTTAGGCTGAATTTAAACCTTCTTCAGGACAATTAGTCAGTGGTCGCACGGTTTAAAGCGTTAGTACTTGAATCGAGGTAACTAGATCGCTGTGGGTTCGACCCCAGCAGCTGGTAGACCGTATATAAGCTATATGCGTGGAGAGGATTGGCACTCTCTCTGCGGGTATGGTAGGGTGGAAGAATGTTGGCTTGGATCAATGCGAGAGATTTATACCGGTTGACATTTGACTACCCCCCTAATTAATGAGGTTTTACAGGTTTCTCTCTTTCCTGCACTGAATGGTGGTTAGGGTCTACCAACGTATGTGTTTCCTGAGCGCAAATGCGGCCTGCTTAATAATAGTATGCCGCCCCTTCTCCCGCACAAGTCTTCGACTTCTGGGCAAATCCTCGTGATTAGAATGAGGGGGTAGAGATATTATTATTATTATTAATCCAACACGAAAAACTTTTCTTGAATTGCCCTGAAGAAGGCTACAGTCAAAACGTAGACTTGCCAATAAATAGGACTCTTGTATAAACATGCTTGGTGTACAGCGAGTTTTAACCCACATAGTTCACATGTCAACGTCATTTACAGCTTGCTGCCAAAAAAGGCGGCATATTCGGCCATATCAAAGAAGTGATGCGACTTACTAGGATATCTTTAAACTATGCACAAATGTTGATTTTTAAAACAATGTAGTTTATTAGTTCGTTAGAAGTGTAATTATTGAAGGAATGTAAATGAAAAAATGATTTTAAGCTATTTAAGTTTAACTTCGTTTTCTTGTTAAGCAAATTATGAATACAATGACATTTTAATTATGTTTATCCACCTGTAGTTGTTTAATTCCATGGGCAACCTTGCAAGTTAAGTGACCTCAAGATAGAAGGTTAAACGCTGGGTTTTTGCGTATTTACTATTTATCACTGCTCCGCTGTTTTAGTTGAAAACGCACTGAAAACAAATAGCTATTCGTATTGAATTCTGTTTATCTCTTTTATTTATACAGGGTGAATCTTAAATAAGTACAAATATTTTAACCAACAGTATAGTTTGGTGTGTAGAACACATAATTAATAGTTTTTTTACAAACAAATCAGTAATAAAAAAGTGAAATTTTAAATAAATTTCGTAATTTTTCAGCAGAAAACTTGTTGAGGACCGCTGGCCTAGACAGACCCTTTCATACTTTTATAAGTCATAGTGCTGCAGACTGAACGTGTGGTTCACAGTGTTGCCAGTGTTACACAAATGTCTTTGCTTCAAGGGAGTTTTAAAATCTTGTCCTTATGGACGCAAAATTTGCGAATATTCGCTAGAATTATTTGATGGTGGGAAACAATCTCAACTTTTAGCGAATTTCGTCAACTGTAACATTTTATATTATTTTTATTATCAAACTGTCATTGACTGTCATGACAGATTATCGGAAGCCCAAGTCAAACTTGCTAACCCCACATAATGCATGAAAATAGCAATAATAAAATTTGCTAAAAGTTGACACTTTTCCATTTTAAATAAAAAACGCGTGTGCATTTTCGCGAATTTCGTGTTCATGAAGACAAGGCTTAACTAGAATTTTTAGACATGTCAAAGAATGACTGTTTAAAAAAAAATGTGTATGGCCACCTCCTCCCCTCATTGCCATACCTATACCTCACCAATAAAGTACGTCTATGTACAAACATGAAACTGAAAACATAAAACAGATTCTCTATTCACAGATGCAGAATGTGATAATCATTTTTTCTACACTTCAACTGATTTCTCACAAGACTAATATCATTATCACTGAACTCATCACTGCACTCCACTGTTACTGCACTCCACTGTCACTGCACTCCACTGTCACTGCACTCCACTGTCACTACACTCCACTGTCACTACACTCCACTGTCACTATCACTGCACTTCACTAAGAATTCCAATAAATATATTTTTTTAACAAATTTTATAGGTTGCAAAATAATTAAACTATTTGGTATAAATTTATGATAATACCTCGGATAATACTTAACCAAAAGCTTTAAGTTGTGTTTGATTAATCGGTATTGGAGTATTACTAACCGCAAATCTAATCCAAATCTATTAAATTTATGATCTAAATAAACTACCAATTCTTTAAAAAATTCAGTTTTACTTAATAAAGTAGTTAATCAGACAATCTGCATACATTTTTTTCTACATTAAAACCATGTTCATCTCTACTGGTTTCCGTAATAAGTATATCTAAAAATACTAATACTCTTCTTAGACAAATTTAGAAAGAATACACGATAAACCATAAGAAAATCTGGTGTACTTAAACAGACCTTTGTGTTTGTCTGGTATATCGTCGTCAGTACTGTAACTGTGTTGAAGTGAATGAATACTTAAAACCATAATAAAAATTTCTTCCTAATAAGGGTAGTCCACCATCACTTTTCAGCACATTAACATTGATCATCCTGGTAAGTCACTAGATTATTGGAATTTTAATGTATCCTAGTGGATAACTAGTTGAGCTAGTAAATCGAACGTCTTCTCGGTGCTCTGTAAAATATATTTATATAAACATCCAATATTCTTATATTTACATGTAGTGGAATTATGAAATCACTTACCATAAATATTAGATGTCTTTGCACTTGTGTTTCTTTTATCGGTATCAACATAACCTCATCGCAATCTCACTGACTGTCAATCCTTAGGACTAGTTTTGCTTGCTCGACGTTTCCGCCTACTACCCGTGATAACCTACCTGTCGTAGGCACATTATTGAAAACTTACCTTGATGGTTTTTCTGACCAGCTTTTTTTATATGCGATATACACCTTTTTTAAACATCTTCATGAAATCTGTCTCGAGCTGCGCCTTTTGAAAAGCCCATAATAAATCGACCTCTTAATAATTCGTCCAGCATATTTCCCTTTCCCATTTGTACCGGCAACCCACAACACATTTCATTAGAGAGAAAATATTTTACTTTGCTGGATCTGCCGTCTAAATATATGCATTTTATACATTTTTTCTTGATATTAAACGCTTACGTCAAGCTGCTTATTTTGTTATTTAATATTGTGATTGTGTGTACCTTTATTTTTAAAAATTTTTTCACTGATTAAAGTGCGAAGTCACTTATGGTTCTGTATTCGAAATAGTTAATATTGACTCATTTCGGGTTATGTGGCGAAAATTAAATTTAATGTGTGAAAATAATAGTTTTTCGTTATTCTTCATAAAATAACTTAAGGAAATTGTGTTTTGTGTCCCTTTCTAACAGTGTACAATGACATTTAACTTGTGAAATGTGGATTACTGATTAAATAGTTAATTTTTTAACAAACAGGTAAGCTTGTGTGCACGTTTATGTATAATTTTTGAACATTGGACATAGTAATATCACGTAATATCTTCCTAAATATTTTACGGTAGTATTGAACTTGCGGAAATTCATTTTTAATCGTTTAAGTATTTTAAGGTTAGTTCAGATGTTAAAATTTATGTTAATATTGCTGCGTATCATACTACATACCCAATTTTACTGTACTTATGCTTAAAACAAGTATTTTTAAAATAGAACTATTACGTTAAAGGAAACGTAATATTTATATTGGAGGAGATATGGCAACCTCGCAACAAATCATATGTTTCATTAGGTTGTTGGATGAGATATCAGCCAGCGGTCCTCAAAATGTGGGTATTTTTTAAAAAAATTAATATCTCCGTAAATATTAGAAATTTTTAAAAATGGCTTTCACTAGACTGATCTATATGACGAACTACACCAGCAGTTAAAATATTTGTACTTATTTAAGATTCACCCTGTATAAGGTATATTGTCGACGGAAATATTCAACATTACCTCAAATATAATAATTACAAATTTAACAATATATTTTGTTTTGTTTCAGGTAAGGAAATCTTTCATTCATTCATTGGACTTGGTAAGAGGCATCTCAATTTTCCAATACACTAGCTATATTGCAAATTCTTGTTCCTGAAGAAATTTAAAATAATTTCATATTATATAATATATTCTAAATTAACTTATGTGCTCTTTTTCATCTTGCCATTCAAGTTAAATATTGTGTTAAACAAAATAAGGAACATGGAAACAAACCAAACCAGAGTTTAATTCACACATAATTCATTTCAAGGCTTTGACTTTTATAATTATCATGTCATATTTATTATAATATTGCTATAATAAAAAGCGTTAACATATAGTTCATTAAATTTCTAGGTATTTGCATGAACTTTATAATTCTATACATACACGTTTTTTTTGAATCTCTCAATATCGTTTAAGGAACTAAAGAGAAATAAATACACAATAGCATTGCTAAATTTCACCTTGTCTGTTTATTTTCGGATATTCGTTGGCATATTTGCAATTTGCTGAATGAAATAGTTGGTAGCACGGTAGTGGTAATTTATTCACATCTAACAATAGATATCTACTTCTATTGTACATGTTTTTTATTATTAAGATAACGATTAAAAGCGAAACGAAGAAATGTGTTTCTTATGTCAACCTGTAAAAATTAATGCTTCTTGAAAGTAAAATTTTTCAACATTGCTCCTCTAGTTTCATACAGCTGGGTAGGGTTTTAAACTCTTCTTAATGGTCATATTATCTTATTCCAAATCATCCTTTCACACCTCAAAAAACAAGGTCTTAAGGTTAAAATGATCAAATTTTTGGTGATTTTAGGTACAGAAATCTCGAAAAATAAAACACGTAGCACAAAAGTAATATCAATATGTATGTGTATATCACTTCAAAGTTCTATTTTCAAAAGCAGACATATTTACAGATGCATATTTAACAGATACAGATCATTATTACATTAAATGTAGATCTATATATAATTATTGAATTTAGGGAAAAAAAATTGATAAAGAAAACTTTTGAGACAGGTACATAATTTAAATCGTTCTGTTATACCTTATTATTATTCTAATTCTATACTACATATATTCACTATTATAATAACTATTATTTTCTTAAATATAACAAGAGATAAAGGCAAAAATAATATATAGGCAAGAGACCAAGCTACATACGAATATTTAGCCAACAAAGACGAATATATGTAGTAAAATTTCCTGTTTCTCCAGTTTCTCTTTTAGAGGCGACAACCACATCCTCCCGGTTTCTCCTCGTACTCACAATGTGACTTAAGACCTTATTTGTATAAGATGCAAAAACGTCGTTGGAACGTAGCTGCCTCCAAAAGAGTGTTCCCCATTTTAACCGCCTCCACATAATAGCACCGTTTCTATCATGTGGTGATTTTGGCAATACACTTTAAAGTTTACATTATCGTGGCTATTATCTTCCATTCACTAAAAAAATGCTACTTGGGTTGAACATATGTAAACGCCAAATGTTTCAAGTTTATGACATTTTTTTTAACGTTCTACACAGAAATTATACGATAAAATTTTCTACATGTTTTCTTTTATCTTCGATTAATATTCTATTAAAGTGCGGCACGAGAAAATTAAATCACTAACAGAGCCGGAAAATATTTCCTGTATAAACATCCCATTAGTTGGCGTTGGCTTTGAACAAAAGCTAATCAAATACTAGATCAAGGTCAGCGAACAGGCTCACGCAGACGAACGAGGCGGCCAATCGATGGTTAGACGGTTTCGACGCGATTCCAGCTTGCAACTGGCATCTCGCAACGGCAATAATGGCTTATAGCATCGTCGCTAATTAACCAAATGCGATTTCAATATTTGATTTATGACGGAGGGCCGTCGGTTCGTGGAAAACCGTTCTCTGGATCAGTGGAGCGTGTCGTGCGAAATGGCATGTTAGTTAATAATTACGACAGCTTCTTTTCGGGTTTGCTTCGCTCAAAGTCAAGTATAAATAATAAAATTCACAGTTACGTTGCCTTGTTTTTGTTTCTGAAATGAGTATGTCCGATTCTAAAATTCGAATTTGTAGGAATAAAGTGTATCGAATGGAGTCACTACTATTTCAAATATTAGAACACAGGTCAAACACTTTCCTGATATAAAGTGGTAGGTATAGCTGAATCACAATTAATTCTTAGTGCAGATAAATCTAGTAATAATTCTTAACTTCATCATCGATCGATTATTCTAAGAAGAGTATTGGTTACACATTCCAGAAACATCCCCAGCTGATTTTAGTTTTTACACTATTTTAATCTCATTTTCTTCTAATTTTTTCTTCATTCAGATATGCTTGTTTGCATTCATTACCTAAGTACTTTGCCACAACATTGCTACAATATTGGTGAGGTTGCCCCATGCTTCAGATTATTCTTGTATTTTTTTCTTCTCAACTAACACAATTAGCCGTTCGAACGTAGCTGCAACTACTGTAGGTACTTTTTAAGGCCCAGTGACGTATCAGTTCAGTATCGGTGTTATTTGTGGTCGATCACTGATGCCATTTTACACATATCCATCCGTAGTCCGTAAAAAGGAGTTGGTAGACGATCAAACAATCTGAATATATTTATCGATGCAGTTGATGAAAATTCCGTACCAACTCGATAAGCTTTTCATCCATTCTAAGCAGTACAAAAATCTGGTCAGTTCATCAGTAAAGTTACAAAAATATAGCCACCGGCGTATTTAACATACATCACTGTGTATAAACACGTCAATTTAAAATCTAAGCTATATTTTATTCTTCACTAATACTGATACGGAACTGACACGGCACTGATGTGTGTAAATAGACCTTTAAAGTGTTTTGTTACTAGCCATGGGCACGTATTATAAACGTTCCCCTTACTTGCCTGCGACGAAGTTGGGAATGGAGTTTTTGTGTGCCCACTACGTTCCGCCGACGTTTTCGGAACTTGTACGGCCACGATCCAGCGACGTTGTGGTTCCGTGAACTTTAAAAGACTTCAACACTGTCCCACCACTCTTTCATATTAGTATGTTCGAGGGGTGTTTCGCGATCGACAGTGGTGTACAAAATAGCAGCAGTGAATACGGCAGTTAAGGCAATGCCGTGAGCAATATTTGCATTGATTAGGTAGTTGAAGGCATTCAATAGGTAGTGAACGGCAGTGGACGGTATTGTCGGCAGTGCTTTAGGCAGTTACAGCAGTGACAGCGTAATTGTCGGAAATGATCGCAGTTTTGCGGCATTAAACTAGTAAATAACGTCAGTGATATACAGGGTGTCCGGAAATGATGAGCAAAAAATTGAGGGCATAGTTCTAGACAGAAAATAAATGATACCTCTTTCTATAACATTTTTTTCAAAACTGATTATTAATGGAGTTACAGGGTGTTAAAGTTAAAATTTTATTTTCGATATTTGTAAATAACTTCTTAAGTAATCCAAATATTTACATAAAATTTGTAAATCAGAGGTTTTTGCGGACGAGAAATTCAAATATGTCTCAAATTTTGACATCACTAGTAGAGGGCGCTACTTGTGACACACCATGTTTCTTTTAAAATGGTAGAAAAATGTGTAAAACACCCGAGTTAGAAGATGGCCAAGTCCATTAAAAAAAATCTATACAGTGCTTTCTAAAACTAACGAATAAATACATTATTTTTGAAATTGAGAAGTTTTCGAAAAAATTCCCTGGAACGTCGATTTAGTTTTTTAAAAAGGCTCTTTCTGTCATACCACTCATATTTGTGACGTCATCGTTGTTCGAGATATGGCGTCATCGACAATTTTTTTAAATAGCAACCCCCAATTTTGACCATGGCATTTGAAAGAGCGTGTTATTCTACATACATACATGATGAAAAATTATGGTGTTACATAACAAAAATTTCAAGAAAATATTGTTTGAAGATTTTAAAATTTAATTTTCACAATACTGAAAATGATAATGATTCTGTAAAAAATCGACTAAATTAAATGTTCAAATTGTGCACCGTTGGCTGCCTAACAGTAGCCAAGACGGTTAATAAATTATTTTTGGACAGTATCAATAACTTCAGGAGATATACGATGTATCTCGTGGCGAATTCTTGCTTTTAAATCTTCTAAATTAACCGGTCTAGTAACGTATACTTTGCTTTTTAAGTATCCCCACAAGAAATAATCTAGGGGAGTCAAATCAGGCGATCTGGCTGGCCACTCAATCAGCCCCCTTCTCCCTATCCAACGGTTCGGAAACAGCTCATCTAAATAAGCACGGACAGGTGTTGCATAATGGGGAGGTGCAGTATTGTGAAAATTAAATTTTAAAATCTTAAAACATTATTTTCTTGAAATGTTTTTTATGTAACACCATAATTTTTCATGATGTATGTATGTAGAATGACACGCTCTTTCAAATGGCATGGTCAAAATTGGGGGTTGCTATTTAAAATTTTTTTTTTTTTTTAAAACAAAATCGACGTGCCAGGGGATTTTTTCGAAAGCACTGTATGTGGGAACAAAGTGAGAATCATCAAACTCAAGTCATTAAAATTAATAAGTAAGTAGCTGATGTGCATACATAGTTTTAATCAGTTAATAGTTTTTTTATTGGCACTATAGCATATTAGCCAGCATATCTAATTAATAATTTTGTACATTAACTTTTAAAGTTTTGTAATAAAATATGCGTATAATTATTATTAGCACACAATATATCCTTTAATCGTTCTCACTTTATTGCCCAATTTCTCTAATACTGTTTAAAATTGTATTGAGGAAGTGACGATTGGCATTGGGGCAGTGACGGTCTGCATTATGGCAGTGGTGACCAACATTAACATAATTATGGTTGACACTGTCGGCATTGAGGTAGTGTCGCCGGGCATTTAGGCAGTACCTAGGGCATTGGTGTAATAACGGTAATTTTTTAAGAGCACTGCCTAAAACTGGCAGTGGTGTACAAATTTTTTTACGTGAAATACCCCTCGAGTATGTTGCTTTCTTTATCTGGCAGCTAATATTGTTATATTTCATTTCTTTCTACATATTCCATCTCCATATCCTTAACTCTGAATCAAGTAGGGTTTTAGTAATATGAGTAAGTCGCTACTACGAACATATGCCACATTCAAGTTGTGAAAACTTAAAAGGACGTCCCCAAATCAGGAGAGTTACTTAGAACTGTAACTGTAATTATAACCAGGAGCAATCGAAAATACGTAGCAGTGGCTAACTTAAGTAGCAAGTTATTTACACAACAAAGTAGCAAATTTAGTGGTGGTTACGTACTAGTACTTTTTGAAGGTCTCCAGTCTCGGTTAGTGTTATTTTGGTGGGTTTCGAAATAATGCTCCTAATATGTTGTTGGTTCCACTTTCTTGTTTTTGGTCCATTTGACGATATACAGTTTTTAATCAATCCAAGATTTACTTCTTTTAATAAAGTAAAGTAAAATACAAACTAATCAAGGTTATTCTAATCCATGTTTATGATGATGCGTCTGCAACAAAGAAGCATAAATGTTGGCGTGCTGATTATTTTGTTGTTTTAGCTCTAATGATGCACCCATACACCCAATTTTTTTAACGTTGCCCATGGACTAATGTCCAGTGACCACAATTCATAATCGGATTACTTGGACCTAAAAATTAAATGACCTCTTAAAATTACAAATTTATGCGTAGACAGAAGCGTGCGTGTTATTTTTTAAAAATGGTTACAAATAATAAGGTATAACCAGTATTGCAAAAACGGTAAGGGATTTTCGAAGTCTAATCTCATTGTAATCAAAGCGGAGGTGAAAAAACTGTTTGTAGTTATTTGTAGTAACTTTTATTTTATTTGTAGGTATTTCTCCTAACTCAGACGTAGTCACTATACTTCAAGCGGGAGGTTAAAAAATCATTGTAGTTATTTGTGTTAACTATTATTTAGTTAATAATAAGTTAATTGCAGATATGCTACAAAAACAATTTTTATAAAAGACAGATGTATTAATAAGTTGATTTATAACACCTCCACGAGGATAAAAATAATAAAAGAATATATGTCAAATTCATTTAAGAGTTGCAAATTGAAATATTCAATGGCAGAACAAAATATGACCGAGGCAGGGACTATAACAACATCTGCATAATGTAAAATCTTAGTTTACCAATCTAAATATGATATTTATTGAATTAAAAAACCACCATAATGCATATAGTAAGTTTATAAGTACTTTGGGAATATGAGTTTTGAACAACCGTGAGTGTGTATGTCTAACAATTGCAATGCAATCCATGAAAATTGAAACCGCTACGAACTTATGCATCATCCGCAAAATTCATACTTTTAATAACTGAAGGCTGACAATGTCATTATCTAATATAAATATCGATTGCGCCTCGGTTCCTTCGAAACGAAAATATGCCACAGATATAATTACGGCCTTTTTATCCGATCGTTGAACTTTGGGGGCACATTAGAATGTTATTAATCACGCAAGCGCTTCCATATTTTACTTCCTGGGTGGAGGAAAAATTGTAAACATCAAAGATGTTATTAAATGCCTCCCATTTAATTTAAAATAAGCTAAGTGTAGGAAGATAAGAATTATAAATAGTGATATCTACCCAGCGTTTGTTTTGAAGAACGAAAACTAAACGATATAAACAATTAATTAACTACTATTTTTGAAAATATGTTTTATTTAGAGCGCGTATACAGGGTGAGTTAGTCATAATGTCATTAATTTTATCCACGTATTCGGAAGGCCTAATAAAGGCAGAAAACCGAAAAAAAAATGTTTACTCGACCTTTAACAAAAATAAACAAATCACCCTATAACATTCGGTAACACGACGTTCCCGGTATGCCACAAGCTTTCTGATGACGCAGCCATGTGACAATCGAGTGACGAAGGAAACATCGTTGCCACATCATGTTTACATACATAATATCGTCTAACACTTCAGCGTGTTATTCAAATTTACCACTATTTAGTCGCACTTTCTGCATTTCCCGCGTTTCTTTCCCCCCAAATTTAGAGATCATATCACACATTTGGAGGGGGGATGGAGAGAATACAAGCAGTAGTTTGGTAGTAGTTTGTTTATTTCGGTCTCGTTTATTGGTTGTAAATTCACAATGTCTAATGTTACAAATTTCGTAAATGCGGAAATGGTAGTTTTATACGGAGAATGTTTACGAAATGCATGCCGCAGCTGCTGAATATAGGAGAAGTTTCCCTAACAGTGTGCAAGTGCTTCTATGCCTTCGCGATACGGGTAATGTGATACCACGTCAGGAACTTGCTGGACATCGGTGTGATAGAAACTGTTTTAAATTTAGTTGAGGAACAACCTACTATTTCTATAAGAACCATTTCAAGGCGATTGGAGAAAGAAAGGTCCGCAGGATATTACGTGAAAACTCACTGAACCCGTATCATTTTCAGAAAGTTTAGGCTTTAGAACCTTCTGATTTCCCCAGCCGTCTTGAATTTTGCAATTGGCTGTCCCTAATTTTATTAATAAAGTGCTATGGATGAATGAGTGCAACTATACTCGAACTGGCATTTTAAACAGGTTAGTACCATACTACTTAAAAAGCAATAAATTTCTAGGCTAGATGTATGTAACTACAAACTGCAATCCAGGAACGTACACTCCTATCCGGACGTTCCAAAAATCAAACCGAAACAAATTTTACGATTAAACCGTGCCGCTTTTTTCTCCACACACTGCGTGCCTGGCCAATTCGCGCGAATCGAACGAAGTCTGTGGGGCCCTTTAGAGTGGCATACCACATTTTGTATTTCACTTCATACGAAATAAAAACTATAAAAGGTCATAAGTTTGACGTTTACTGATTTGTGGTTATGACATGCTAGATTTTTTCAAACATGTCCATAACAAACGAAGCCTCATTTTTTTCGGGTTCCCATGACAGCGGGCGTGAAAAGATCGATTTGGCCCGCTGTTATGACAGCGGGCATTATGGGGGTGATAATGGATATGTTTATATATCTCGTATTCTAGATATTATACTCGTAACTAAATTATAAGGAAGTGAAATATAAAATATTTTTAATATTCAAATCTCATAATTGACTTATGATAACCTATATTCTGCATTAATGACGCCACATCCTGTATATGCAATATTTTATACGGTTACAAATTTCAAATTATTCACCGGTAAAAAGGTGCATGTAAATGTTTATTGAATATTTTATAGAGAGGCATACTTAACGTGTATAACTCCTGACTTTTCACAAATGCGTTGAATTGATTATGAGCGTCTTAGTATGCGAAAATAAAATATCTGAATCCCGATGTAAATATAAAGTTTTGTGTAATAAATTGTACGCTTATATAAATAGTGGTAACATTTATGGTTTTAAAATGTTTACTTGTCATGAACTCTTTGGTCGTGTCATGTATAATTCATACAAGTACTGTGGTCGGCGTGTAAAATATAAATAAACTGTAAACAAAGTTTAGAAAGAGAGAAATGATGGACCGATTTATAGTACAAATCTGCAAGTTATTTTTGAATGAGGTATTTATATCCTACGGGTATTTCGAGCTACAGTTTGAAAACATATTTGAAAATATAATTCTTTTTATACTGGATATTATAATTAATTCCCTGTTAATTTATAATTAAATTTCACACTATTACATTAACATTAATATGCATAAAAGAGGTTTTTATACTAACTGCCATATTTTACATTAATTAAAAACTATTTCTTATGCATAATTGATTTTGTATGCATTATGGATTTACAAAATGTATATATATTTGTAGATAAATGTTCTACGAGGATTGCGTCATTATTGGAAAATTACTGGCGATTAAAAATAGTTTCATCTGATTCTTATGGTGTTTTTAAAAGATACACCGCAACAGCTGATGGAAAAAGCATCGTTAAAGCAGCTATATAAAATTTCATATAGAAGAAATTGTCACAAAATAATTGAAATAGAGGTTTCCTATGGCGTTATAGATTTTCACAACGTTCTAGGGCTTAACATAGGATACCAGCGGCTAGTTGCTTAAGGTGTAAATCTTTTTGTCAGATAGACCAAATACATTTATAAAAGTAAATCAAGTGGTTAACGATCTCTTGCGAAATATTGTTCCATTCCTCTTCTAACGCCACGATTAACTCATCTGCAGTCTGAGGTGGAGGAATATGATTATGAATGGCTCTAGCAACGAAATCAAATATGTTTTCAATAGCATTCATGTCAGGAGAGTTGGCTGGCCAATCTAATCTATTGATATGTCCCGCTTCGAGTGTCTCCTGAACCCTTCTTGCGCGATATGGTCGAGCGTTGTCTTCCATAAACACAAAATTTTCACCTAATTCATTCCACAGGGAGTAGATAATGGGCGTAATAACTTGTTCGATGTAAATTTGACTGGTCATATTCTGTGGTATGCGAATTAATGGGGTGCGGCGGTTGAACATTATTCCACCCCAAAACATTACGGTACCCCCTTGACACGAAGCAACTTCACGGGGAAAATGATGTCGCTGTTGACGGCCTGGTTCTCTCCAAACTCTTTGTCCGTTGTCATCAGTAACCAGCCCAATTCTGGTTTCGACTGTAAATAAGATCTACCACCACTGGCGTAAAAGCCAACCCCTATGCTCTCGCGTCCTCTGGAGACGGGCAACACGATGCCTTGTAAGTAGAGTGGGGACCCGTAATAGTCTTCTAGCACGTAAATTTGCATTGTGGAGTCGTCTTCGAATAGTATTTGTCGATATAACACGGCGAAACGTACCTTGAAAGTGGGCCCTGAGGGCTGAAGCTGAAGAAGTGCGGTGTCTACGGGCATATTGCACCAAATACCGATCCTTTCATTAGATACTCGAAAATGTCCACTACGTGGTATGCTTTCCACTATATCAAATTCTTCACATCTGTGTACTATTCGTACAACAGATGATCTAGGAATGCCCAACATGTTCGATATCTGATCATTAGAATGCCCTGCATGATGTAAAGCAGCAGCTCGGATAAACGGAGAAATTTCACGTCCTGGCATTATAATATACAAAAATTCAAAGGAACACTTGGCACTTGGCCAAATTGACCATATTTGTAAAAACATTGGTAATAAAGTAAAAGTTCATGGTCTGCAATTTTTTATTGTCTATTGTCTATACTTTTTTACCACATTAAAAAAAAAAAACATTAGGTTTAATCGAATCATTTTATATACAGGGGGTCCAAGACTTTTGATGGTCTGTGTACTTAAACACTCTATTGTTGGATTGATAGAAATGTTCGAGAAATAGCTCGTGATAAAAAGTAACTGAACAAAATGGAATTTATCATATTTTTCTATTACCTAATTTTTTAATTAAATGTTTTTAGCAGGTTTAAATGTTCTTAATTATTGAAATAGAAAACGATATTTCTAAATATATATAACGTATAATTTTTTTGGTTCTGAAACACATTACAGGCTTTATTTGTCCTTCCGTTTTTCTGGAATACTTTATTATCAAAATGAGCAAACATCAGCAGTTGACTGAAGTTTCTTATGATACTCCAATACAAACTTTATAGACTTATCCCTTGACGTATAAGTAAAGTTCTGGGTAGTAACTTGATCATTAAGGATTAATCTTCAGGTAAGCTTTTTTGGAAGTCCTGGAAAAGCTAAGGGACGGGGATCGGTTCATGAAGTGTTTTAATTAAAGTTTGATAAAAAATTCATTATGAATGTCTATAGTTTACTTTCCTTTAAAAGTCTACCCACTTTTTATGCCGTTTATTAATATGAGTATTAAGAAAGTTCGATCTGGTGGTATAATTATGTAATCATAACTTAATCGTGTGTTCACAATTCTTTTAAGCGTTCATATTTGGCGCATTTCTATACCTTTCCGTGGTTGTAATACTGGTGGTGTACCTATTTTTCTTCGGTTCTATGACCTCAATTCTTCTCATGGTCTGACTTCACCCCATTGGATCGCTCTGACAGTTATGACGTATTCGGAATCAAAATGGACCTTTCTGCAGTACTATTTATTCCTACAGGACCTTGGAAAAAGGCTTTTATGTTCTCTCTTCTTGGGCGTCGTTTCATAACCAACTTGTTTATCTCTCGAGATACTCATGCCTCGCTTTGATTTTTGGTAAGCTTTTAATATTAACGTCTGCTGTGCAGAGGCACCACTAAATCTTATTTTACGTTTACACACTATCAAATTATTACATAAATATTTTACACTAGCGTTTCCTTAAACATCTGCTATGTTAAAATATTATATGAAAAGTACAGTCCTGGAATGTAAAATTTTCCGCGGACCTTGTTAGGGACAATATAATATTCTATCGAAATTAGATGTCGGGGGATAGAGAGAGTGTGCTTTGCGAAATGTAAATGTCATTCGCACAATGCCAGTTTTTATCTTCCATCTGTATGTTGGCGCATTCAGTGCGATGTCGTGCCTACAAGTTTGAGCAACTCGCCCTATATTTCGAACATTAAATTTTGGTAAGCCGGCAAATATTTCAAATCTAAGCCTCATTGTTCACACACAAGGCTCTCTGTTTATTTAATCGGAGCTGTGTATGCGATGCCTTAGTCTCGGGGTAGTCGATTTGTTGGAAAGATGAGGGTGAATAAAACAGATGAAAACAAAGGAGCGCTCGCGTCGCCCAGTTGAGGAATACGAGGTCTACGTGACATGACAGCCCCTTGATTTATCAGCCGACGGGCCGTATGCAATAGAGACGGACTGAACCAGTTAGCTCTTAACTTTCCGACTTTAATGTATTCATTAAAGTTAAAAAGAGCAATTAGAAAATGCAAATAATCCGTAACATTGAATCTCAAATTAATCCGAACGAATTACTTATAAATGAGCGCTGTTTAGACGAGTGTAAGACAAACCGTTTCGTATTTAGCTGCTCCCTAGTCCATTTACTAAATTACCAGGATTATCGGAACGGGTATAAATTGTTGTTCTATGTAGTTGTGATTGACAGTTATTTTTTACTGATATTTATTAAACACTGTACACTATTGAATACTAATTACAACTCAACTAAACACTATTTCACTTCGAAACTCCAGCAAATTTCCAACTAAGCACTCCAATTAAAGACTGGCTAACTCGGCCGTTTATTATTCTTTTAGCAGCTCTAGATCCATTTCTCCAACTATTCTCGTCGATTCTCAATTTTCCAGTCGTGCCTCGATACACGGCATTATTTTGTTGGTTTACCAGAATCGCCTAGAGGCGATCGGGGGGATCGAATTGGGTGCAAGCGGGGCAAATTCTGTGACAATATAAACTCACCGGCAAAAAAAAGCAGCCCCAATTTCAAAGTTGGCTTCCTCGCGGCTCATTTGATTTTGATGATCTTTTTTTTAAATTGTACATTGATTTCTCAGGATCGAATGCTATGTGCAGAATTTTTCCGATAGCATCCGATCCTGAGAAATCAATGTACAATTTAAAAAAAAGATCATCAAAATCAAACGAGCGGTTTGCGAGGAAGCCAACTTTAAAATTGGGGTTAGTTTTTAGTGGCCGATGTTTTTGCCGGTGAATGTATAATATAATGTTGTTGCTGGTATGTACATAGGTATCAGAACATACCAGTAAATATATTAATATATATATATATATATATATATATATATATATATATATATATATATATATATATATATTTAATATCTCAACGAGTTCTCATACTGTCCGTTGTCAACAGTAAACGTGTAACGGTCATTTTTCCTACACTAATATCAAGTGATAAACGTCGCCGTTTCACTACAGAAAACTTAGAAAAGCAGGTAATAATATGTTTTAACCGCTTATATGCCACGGAAACCTTGTTTCGATACGGTTTGTCGGATAAGTGTTGTCATTTTACGTGTTATCTTACGTATTTTATCTTCGACTTAAGCTACTATTTGGTAATAGTACTCTCTAGCGTAACTATCATGGTAATTTTACGGTTTGGAAAGTTACTAATGCTCTGTAACATTTCCCTGTAATTTAACAGATAATACATGTAAAAATAATATGTACCAATTTTTACCATGGAAATTACGTCTACTCTAACAATTTAAATTTACTAATTCTTTGTATAATTAGAATGTAACTATTCATTCAAGAACGTTTTATAGTTAGGCCGACATATAGAAATTAGTAAATTACCAATTTTGAGCTCGATACTCGTCTTTTGACAAGTCGTTTTAGAATTAAAATTCACACAATGCAAAGTTATCCATTTTTATGTAAAATAATTACAAAAAAATGTTTTGTTCCCAGTTCAAAATAACCACCTTTCCACCCTGTATTATACAAAAATAAACAATTTTTTCTTATAAAATTATATTTTTTCGTAAATTAGAAATTTCTTGATATTTCATTTAACACGTCGAGAGGTGCTGCCATTATGATTTGTAATTTTGACTGCAATAGATTTAAAAAAATATGCTGCGAAGAATACACTCCAACAGAGCTATGCAAAAGATAACGAAATGACATAGGATATAACGAAATTTGATGTAATTTTCTTTTTAATTTTCTGAAGTATTAACATATATACTATGTCAATAGTAGTAATATAAGGGTAGCACAAGAAAAATAGTTGTATTGGTTTTTAAGAACAGCATACAGTATGCGCCAAAAGTATGGAATAAATTCAATAAAAACGAAACAATTATTTTTTGGGAAAAATCCTCGAACAGGTCGATTTTTAATTTAAAAAATACATATTTTAGTGTAAAATGCGATTTTCAAATGTCATTTGTTTTCGAGTAATGACGTCATGGATTTTTTTTTAAATGGCAACACCATATTTTTTTCCTTGATTCTGAAAGACCGTTTAATTCTCTATCAGACAGTACTAAAATTTTGCCCTCTTACATAGGAAAGTTTTCGAGTAAATGACGATTGAATGTTAGAAAACGTAAATCAATTAAAATAAAGCAAAAACGTTATCAAGTTTAGTTTTTCGAATTCCACAGTTCTTTTATGGATCACGTAGGTGAAAATCTTTGCAAAGTGTCATTGTCACACCGACTTTCTAATAAGTATTGTAATCGACATAGAAATTATTATTCAATTTAAAGTATTATGGCACATTTAACTGTTACTCAAAGAATTGAAATTTTAATTCTTATCGAATGCGGGAATTTGACTAGAACTGAGCAGGAAGTTTGCGATTTATTTAATGAAAAATATCCAGATCGCCCTATCAGCCAATCAACAGTCAGTAAGGTAGAGTCTAAATTTAGAGAAACTGGCAATGTTGTAAATATTCCAAAACCTGGACGTCCAAGCATTAATGAAAATCAGAAACAGAGCATTTTGATAAGTATGGTCGATACTCCTCATAATTCTTCACGATTGGTTGCATTAAACAATGACACTAGTCAGAGCACAGTGCTACGTATCATGAGGAAGGAAAAATATCATCCCTACAAAATTCAACTTGTGCAGGAACTCAATGAAGATGATTCCGATCGCCGCTTACACTTTTGCGAAATTCTAATGGATTTATGTCAAGGAAATAGAAATTTACACCGGCAAATACTTTTTTCAGATGAGACCACATTTTGTCTGAATGGTACAGTAAACCGTCAAACTTGCAGATATTGGAGTCGGGAAAATCCTCATTGGATGGCAGAGGCACATACCCAACACCCTCAGAAATTAAATGTGTGGGCTGGAATAGTTGACGACAGAATAGTAGGGCCTTTCTTCTTTGAAGGAACCCTTACAGGACAAAGATATTTAGAGTTTCTAGAAAATGACCTTGTTTCAGCCCTTGCAGTAATTTTTCCTAACGATAATGACCCTGACATTCCTGACGATACCATATGGTTTCAGCAAAACGGTGCACCTCCGCACTATGCGCGCCCTGTACGAGATTTTTTGGACAACTGTTCGGCAGACGCGGACCGATAGAATGGCCTGCAAGATCGCCAGATCTTACACCTCTTGACTATTTTTTATGGGGATACTTGAAGTCAAAAGTGTACATTAATAAACCACGTAATTTAGAAGAACTTCAAAATCGCATTCGGGACGAAATACGCAGAGTTGCCCCAGAAATTATTCATAATGTGCAAGAAGAATTTCTTCACAGACTCAATTGTATTTTATTTTACATACCTCAGAATTGTTACTTTTTTATGGATAAAATTTACGTTTTCTAACATTCAATCGTCATTTACTCGAAAACTTTCCTATGTAAGAGGGCAAAATTTTAGTACTGTCTGATAGAGAATTAAACGATCTTTCAGAATCAAGAAAAAAAATATGGTGTTGGCATTTAAAAAAAAAATCGATGACGTCATTACTCGAAAACAAATGACATTTGAAAGTCGCATTTTACGCTAAAATATGTATTTTTAATTAAAAATCGACCTGTTCAAGAATTTTTCCCAAAAAATAATTGTTTCGTTTTTATTGAATTTATTCCATACTTTTGGCGCATACTGTATAATTTCTTTGTAATTTAGTATTCTGTCAGTTCATGATGTCGCTTGTTCAGAAGAGGTTAGTTTTTGTAAGGTAAGTGGTTGTTTTTCACAAAACCTTTTTATTTAAATATAAACGATTTTTAACATGAGACGAAAAATTTTGACAAATTTATATGTAAAAATGGTTTCATAACAGTTTCATAGGTAATCCGAAGTTTCAGTTAAACTGGGAACATTAATAATTATAAAACTAAATGAGAAATAAACCTTCATTAAAAACATAAAGCACGACAAAAAGTAAGTAGGCTCTGTGGATTTAATAGGTTAATGTAAATTATGCAAATTGATGAGGCACAATATGCGTGTTGCATTTTTTATACAAGTAAAATGCTTGCCTTAAGATTGTAATAAAATATTTACTATTTTAATTATGTATTTAATCAGTTGTAGCTTTTTATAACTGCCCTTCGTTCTGAGTCTCGAGTACAATACTGGGCTGACAGGATCCATTATCGTCGAAACGTATTATTAACTGGACAGCAGTGAGTTAGAGGCCTTATAGAAAATATGTCACTAAATTGAAACTAAACTCTTTGATATCGTTAGATGTCGATGGAAAGAAAGAACACTGCCAGTAAATTCTTAGGAAATAACGTACATGATAGAAGTACGGTCAGTTAAATTTGTTATAGAATTCCTGAAACAGATTTTAAATAAGTACTTAGTTGATATATACTTATGAACCAGCACATAATAATTGAAACAGAAGAATTACAGAACTGAAAGTAATTATATACAATTAAATTATTTTACATATTAGATACTCAACAAAATATCTAACTGGAGAATAGTAAAATAAATAGTTTGCTTAGGTAAATGTGTATATAGGCCTAGGTATAACATATGCAAGCAAAATGACAGAATTATTGATTTGTCCAGTGGAATTCACGGTGATTTCGTTGTTAATTTGATTTCAATATAAAAACTGTTTGTAACTTAAGGCAGGATCAGTCTCTTAGACCTATACAGGGTGATTTTGAAAATGGGGTGGTAATTTTAGTGTTACGTCTACCTATTCAAATAAGATGTTTCCATACGTGTTACATTGCTGTTTAAGGTTAAAGCACAATAACAAATTTGCAATAACTTTAAACCCTCATCTCAGTTATTAAAATACATTTATTAGGGCGATATTGTATTGTATTTGTTAAATTATTTGTTTTAATGTCTGCTATCATCCGATAAAATTATTACCCCACTTTCAAAATCTGACTGAAAAAAGGCCCCAACATTGACAAAAAGGTTTCCTATTAATAATAACCATCCATATAAAATTATAACTCATAGGTGTACCTACGTATATATTTTCTTATTTTATATCTTTAATTTGGTTCATAATTATATAGTTTGTATCAAATTTTCGGTATATTAAATTTGTCATTATTTCTAGTATATTGTATCACATAGGTACCTACATAAATAACTTCCTGAAAAGTCAGCTGTGCTGTCCTTATAACAGTTATAGAAATTGTGTGTGAATTTTTAGTTGTTAATGTAGCTCTTATGAAAAGCTTATTTATATTATATATTTTAACTCAAATATTATTACAATTTCGAGGAAGGACATTTTCGTTAAAACGTAGATTGAAAAACCCTAAAAGATAGAATAGATCTTAGTATTATAGTTATTATATTTTTCTAGTGTATTGTCCTGTTTTTCAAGATTGCCATACATTTATGTCAAAGCATCCTTAAACTTCCTGAATTCATACTGACCCCTGAAATAAATTTTCACGGCATTATCCTGTCCAGAAGCGATATACCATTAATGTTTCAGTCCTAGCCCCTGCTCAGGTCCCCTACCCTCAGATTTGATCACCGTGTTCCAATTTATGGTAGAGCGAGATACAATACATATTTTCAGTGATATTATTCACACATTAAAATATGTAAATGAAGATATTTAAAGTTTAGTTCTTTGAAGAGGTTTGTTCACACTCTAATCTTTTGATATTGTATAAATGGTATCTAATTATGTTGTAACAAAACAATACAATTGTTTTTCAGTAATTTTCAAAAAGTTGGTAATGTATTTTAAAAATTCTTGAAAAAGTTCAAGAAATTAAATATGTTTGTTATTTTAAATGAAAAACATTGTTTGAAGGAATTTTTAGCGATTATTTTCATTCCATTTTTAATAAAAGTGAATTAATCAAAATTAATATTACTGAATTGTTCTGTTATTTATATTGTTCGACAAATATTTTAGAAACCCATGTCGACTTGAACCACTATAAACGTATAAACTTGGTATCGTTTGTTTTACTTTTTGTCGACCTTCATCACTCTTACTTTCGCATTGGAAGCGAAGGGATGTTCAATTTACTTAACAGGTCTATTGATCGCGCAGGGGTTGGTCTATTCTCAAAGTTCGATTAAATACAGATCAATAGCACCACATGCGATTCCTTCAGTGCTAAGTTTTCAATTCTTAACAGATTTCGTGCGTAGAGAAAAATATCTTTGATAAGAAGAATCCATATAAGTATTGCTTAAAATATGTACATATACCCTACCCTATATTCCATGGACATCATAATGGAACTAATTAAGCAAATATGAACATATTCATTTAAAAGTTGAGGTATTTTGTACCTGTTTTTGAAATGTAATTACATACTTCGAATATCGTATCAATAAGTAACATACAGGGCGTTCTAAAAATAGTGTAAAATATTTAAAGAGGTAACAGTATGAACCAAAGTAAGCAGAAAAGTCTCAATAAACATGGGTTCGCAAAGTAACGGTTGCGGAGATATGGAATGTTTTATGTTTTTAGCACAGTATAGGGAGACCAGTAGAATCACTTGGGCCGAAATAATAAGTCGCGCATAGCAGCTCGCGCATCTATTTCAGGCTGCAGAGACCTCAGTTTGCATCCAACTCTGGGAGTGCGAACATCGGTTATACAGAGCCGTATTAAAGCAATATTTTGAGTCTGATCGAGGAACGAGTCGCTGCGTAGCAGTTAGATGTTTAACATCTAGTTTCTTTAAATTTCCTAAAGACATAAATAAGTAATGTATAATATATAAAAACCGTAAATTATATTTTACGGCTATTGCTTTACCTATTAACAAATTTCTTAGGTTTAACATTGTAATATAAAAATAAGTCAAGTTTAAAATATACATATTTATATTTTTGACAAATACAAATTTTTATTTTAGACAAAGCTCAGTGGCTTCTAATAGAGAAGATTTATTAGAAAATCTGCTCAGGATTAGTAATAGTTCATACAAACTATGTCAAATAGTCACTATAATTAAAGTAAGTCTCAAAACAAAATAACATATAAATATTTAGGTACTATTTTTTTTCCAAATTTACATTTTACTGCACTCTCTCTTTATCTTCAATTTAACATTTTTCAGTTAAAAAATGTTATCATATGAGTGAAGAAATGGAGTATCATCTTAAAATTGTCAGGGAAGTTGTAAAATAGAGCAATAAAGTCCCACCTGGAAGCACATTCATTTGCAAGGCTCTCAAGGGGTGTATTTTAGCCTTAAATTAAAAATAAATTTAAAAAACCTTATCATATGAGTGAAGAAAATGGAATATTATCTTAAAATTGTCAGGGTAGTTGTAGAATAAAGCAATAAAATCCCACCTGGAAGCACATTCATTTGCAAGGCTCTCAATGGGTGTATTTTAGTCTTAAATTAAAAATAAATTGAAAAAACGTTATCATATGAGCGACGAAAATGGAGCATCATCTTAAAATTGTCAGGGTAGTTGTAGAATAGAGCAATAAAGTCCCACCTGGAAGCACATTCATTTACATGGCTCCAAAGGGGCGAATTTTGACTTGAGATTAAAAATAAATTTAAGTAAACATAATTTTTCTGTTCTAAAAATTACTTGTCTTCTGGCTTACGTAGATCATTTAAGACAAAAAAAATCATAATAAATTATTTTTCCACTAAACTTCAAACGTCAAAATTTAAATTAAAAAAAATCCCCAAAAAAATGTAATTATCACTAATAACAAAAAAAGTAAGTAAATAAATAAAAATGTTTTGTGGTGCAATATATATTTTAAACTTAAGAGTCCAAATAAATCGATAAATTTTCACAGTGTATGTTAGTAGCACTAAATGATAGTATATAATACATGTTGGATTACCTATTCATAACTGTATAATTAATTATTACATAATGTGGATAGATATAATGTAAACTTTGTAATAAATATGTGTATGTGTAATAAATAACTACGCTTTGCGCACCAATAAAAAAATCTTATTCCGGTCCTGATCACCGATTCTGTAAATTCCATCGGATGCGCTATCGCACTCACATTTCGAGGTCACGGCAGAAAACTGAAGGCAGTTTAAAGTGCCGACAACGGAGTGAAATTGCTGGTCTACCTATGCTGTGTTTTTAACCCCTTTTTTATTTTGCAAAAACGTTGTGTATTTTCTTATAATAGTTGGTTGATGTTTAATGAAATAAACAGTACATATTTCACAGTTGTTCTCAGTGCACAAGTTTTCTTTCGCTATGGCTGGTTACTCTAACGCAGAATTAACGGACATGCATTTCATGTATGGTCGTGCTAATGGGTGACAGGTTTCTAGGTCCTGTTGTTTTACCAAACCGATTAACAGGCTCAACTTTCTGTAGAACACACTGTATGAGTTTTTGGAAGACATTCCTTTGAATCAGAGGCAACAAATGTGGTTCCAGCATGATGGTGCTCCATCTCATTTTTCCATGGCCGTTAGAGAGCATTTACACCAAACTTTTCCACATAGATGGGGAAGGGCCGGACATGTTTTATGGCCTCCAAGATCGCCTGATCTGAACCCTCTAGATTTGTTTGTTTTTGAATATTTTAAGACATTAGTGTATGGTACTCCTGTAAATAGCCTGGAAGAGCTGCAGCTACGGATTAATCAAAAGTGTCAAGAAATCCAAACCAAGAGGGTGTTTTCGAAAGAGTTCCAATATCGTTGAGACAAAGATGCCGTGCCTGCTTGGAAATGGACGGAGGGCACTTTGAACATCTTCTGTAACTTTGTTTTTTGTTTATTAAAAGCTTCCTTTGTCGGTTTATTCCTAATAAAATAAAATGTTTGAAAAACGAATAGTGGTCCATATCTCCGCAACCGTTACTTTGCGGACTCAGACTTTTCTGCTTATTTTGGTTCATACTATTACCTCCTGAAATATTTTACACTCTTTTTTAACACCCTGTATAATATGAGCACATCAGTTTAATTTAAATCCAATTTGAATATGGCACTTAACCCCAAGAATGAAGGGTGAACAGGGTATTAAGATACTTTGTATTTCTAATTATATTAATCTTGTATAAATATATGTTTAACATTAGAGAAGTTACTGTATCTTATTTTATTTTGTATATGCATTTGGGAAATATTTTGTGTCAAATTTTGTTTGCAAGTATAGGCAAATCTGTACCTGAACTTACTCAAGGCAAAGCATGTAGTTGACGGCCGATACCAGCAGCAAAGTGTAATAAAAAAAATGAGCGGACAAAAAATTGAGAGGAAATAAATAAAAAAAATTACCCAACATGTTTTTTAGTGACCTTGAAATTCTGAGGTTCTTAACGTCTGCTAGGTTACACCACTTATTTATGAATATTTATACACATTCATCGAATTTTGAATTAATTTTGCTTCTATTCCAAGTTTCATCAAAGTATAAGATAACCACCTTTAGATTCGGATAAATATGATGTTCTTTATCAACATTCTATAACTTGAAAACTAATGGTTTTATACCCTTGGCCCGTTAAGGTTTTTTGATACAAAATAAATACTTTCTGAAATTATGATTATGCGGTACACGCATTCGTCGTACATTCTAGTGTCGTACTTGGTTTCCATACAACATTTTGGAATTGGTAGGATGGAATAACGTTGGCTTGGGTCAATGTAAAAGATTGATATGGGTCGGCGTTTGACCACTCCTCTAATTAAACATACCTTATTCTTGCCCTGAATGGTGGTTTAGGCCTACCAACGTAAATGGCCGCAAATGTGGGCTGCTTAGTAATAATATGCCGCCCACTCTCCTGTGCAAGTCTGCGATTTCTAGGCTAATCTAGGATTAGAATAAGGGGTAGGAATATTATTATAATCCGGAAACAAATAAACCATGATTTTTAGAATCCTGTTTGTTGATAGATATTTTGAGAAAATTTCTTTCAAACACCGTTTTATGTTGAACCACCAAAAAATAAAGAAACGGGATACTTCTAAATTGCCTTATATTTTCACTATTTTTGTAGTAATATTTCAAAACTGCCACCAGTTGAATATATCTGGTTAGACTGGATATTTTGAACTGTTTTCGAGTATTACTGTAAAAAATCTGTACGTTGAAGGAAAAACCAATCGGATGTATATTCAGACGCCTGAAATATAATAGGTTTCTTCAATCAAGGAATCCGTATCGGTTTCAAACTGCCAGAAATATTCAACCAGTAAAGTTATGAATTTATTTTCAGTAAACATCATGCAAGAAATAGTTGGACGTACGTTTTTGACAGTTTGAAGCCCTTCTGGATTTGTTGTTTAAACGGACCTAATATACAGGGTGTTCCGCATAGGAACCGCCACAGAGCAGGTGCATGTAGGATATTCCACAATATTGCAATTTAAAAAAAATAATATCTGAATTAATTTAACTTGGAATAATCAAATTTGGCAAATGATTTAGGTTTATTATTGATTTTATTTGACTATAAATTTAAGAAAATTGAAGCACTCAAGTTGTTCATTGATTGAGTCATCCCTAAATAAAACTTTTCGGGACATTATCATTTTTTTTAAATTCTATCAATGGAAAAGAGTTTGGTATAATTTTAGGGCTAGTTCATCCCCAATGAACACCTTGTAGTGTTTAAATTTGTTTGAACTCATAGTAATAATAAACCTAAATCATATACAAAACTTGTTTATTCTTAGTTAAAGTAATATAATAGTAATAATATTTTTATTTCAGGAGACGGTACACAATAACCGTATTGAAATAGTCACAAAAATACATTTAAACAAACAAGGATTAATACTTATAAAAGTAATGAGTAAAGTACAGTTATGTAGAATATAAAATAACAAACAAGAGAATGAACAAAGAAAGGGAACAAAATACAATATGATCTACAATGCTAAAAAAAAAAAAATATCACACAAACAAATCATCAACAGAATAAAAAACATTTGTCAAGTAAATACTGCTTCAAACTATTCTTAAAGGATGCAACAGTGACAGAGCTCCTAATATCCTTTTAACCCATATACAGGGTGAATCTTAAATAAGTACAAATATTTTAACCAGCAGTATAGTTTTGTGTGTAGAACACATAATTAATAGTTTTTTTACAAAAAAATCAGAAATAAAAAAGTGAAATTTTAAATAAATTTCGTAATTTTTCAGTAGAAAACTTGTTGAGGACCGCTGGCCTAGACCGACCCTTCATACTTTTATGAGTCATAGTGCTGCAGACTGAACGTGTGGTTCACAGTGTTGCCAGTATTACACAAATGTCTTTGCTTCAAGGAAGAAAAAATCTCAACTTTTAGCGAATTTTGTCAAGTGTAACGTCAACTGTCATTGACTGTCATGACAGATTATCGGAAGCCCAAGTCAAACTTGTTAACCCCACATAATGCATGAAAATAGCAATAAAATTTGCTAAAAGTTGACATTTTTTCCATTTTAAATAAAAAACGCGTGCATAGTTTTTCGTTATTCTTCATAAAATAACTTAAGGAAATTGTGTTTTGTGTCCCTTTCTAACAGTGTACAATGACATTTAACTTGTGAAATGTGGATTACTGATTAAATAGTTAATTTTTTAACAAACAGGTAAGCTTGTATGCACGTTTATGTATAATTTTTGAACATTGGACATAGTAATATCACGTAATATCTTCCTAAATATTTTACGGTAGTATTGAACTTGCGGAAATTCATTTTTAATCGTTTAAGTATTTTAAGGTTAGTTCATATGTTAAAATTTATGTTAATATTGCTGCGTATCATACTACATACCCAATTTTACTGTACTTATGCTTAAAACAAGTATTTTTAAAATAGAACTATTACGTTAAAGGAAACGTAATATTTATATTGGAGGAGATATGGCAACCTCGCAACAAATCATATGTTTCATTACGTTGTTGGATGAAAAATCAGCCAGCGGTCCTCAAAATGTGGGTATTTTTTAAAAAAATTAATATCTCCGTAAATATTAGAAATTTTTAAAAATGGCTTTCACTAGACTGATTTAAATGACGAACTACACCAGCAGTTAAAATATTTGTACTTATTTAAGATTCACCCTGTATATTGGGAGATTTAAAAGCGGCGTTTATTCTACTATATGGTATATAAAAATCATCTATGTGCCTCGTATTCATATTATGAACATCTCTGTGTCTATAAAATTTATCAGTGTTATTAAAAACATACACTGCTAGTTCAAATAAAAATAACGAAGGCACCTACAAACCTTTCTTACCCCCGCCATACAGCGTATAATACGTTTCTGAGCAATAAATACATCATGCCTAAGTCTACTCTCCACCAGAGCATAATATAGCGTAAACAAATGCGAATCATGTAATACGTGACGGACGTTTCTAAACATATAATAAAGTGAGTTCAATTTTGTACAATGTACTCGCAATGTTGTTTCCAAGAAACGTGTTTATCGATAAATAGGCCGAAAAATTTTACGTTATTGTCAGACAGTGATAACGGAGAGTCGTTGATTTTCAATTTTAAATTTAAACAGTCTTTTTGAGGATTATGAAACCTCAAATAAGAGGTCGTGTCGGCATTAAGATATAACGAATTCCGATTGAACCATGTAGTTAAACTACTAAGTGCTTTATTACATTTGCTCTCGAGTGCACTATCGGATTTTTCAGTAATTACGATTGATGTATCGTCTGCATACAACGTAAAATGTGCGTTTGGAGATGCCGTATGTATATCATTAACATAGAGTAAGAAGAGCACAGGGCCCAGAATGGATCCCTGCGGTACTCCCAAACTGATGTTACTGAGTGTAGAATTAGAATGTATTTTACAATGATCGATAATACCACTGACGGTTGTAAACTGTTTCCTGTTGCATAAAAATGACCTCAGCCAATCGAAACTTGTACCCCGAATTCCATAATTGTAGACCTTACATAATAATCTCTCATGATCGACGCAATCGAATGCCCTGCTGAGATCGCAAAATATCCCAACAGGACAGTCCCCTGCTTCGATCATGTTAGTAACTTCCATATAAAATGCATGCGTAGCTGTGACAGTTGATTTCCTCGAAATAAATCCATGCCGTATGTTAGAAATTATATTATTACTCGATAGAAATGGAATCATTCTGTTCAAAAAAGCATATTCAAATATCTTAGAGAATACACTTGGTGACAGGTCTATAATTTTCGATAGACATTGAATCAGGAAATTTACTTGCGCAAAAGGACAAATTTACGAGATATACAAGAGGAGATATAATAAAGTTTAAATTATTTTTAACAAAAGACATAGGGATATCATCAAAGCCACAAGAGTTCTTGTTTTTCAGTTCATTATTTAAAAGCTCGTATAATTCATTTTCCGTATATGGACAATGTTTAAGTATTTCAGAATTATTGATATCTAATAACGTAGAGTTCTGATCAACGTTATTCTTTACCGATCGAATATTTTTTATAATCCCAAGCGGAGCTTGAATGAAAAAATCGTTAAAGATTTCAGCAACTTTTTTTGGGTCACTTATAACCTCATCATCATTCTTTATTTGAATATCACTATTGCTCTTATTTGTAAGCTGCCCTACAATATTCCATGCAGTTTTTATTAAATTGTCAGAGTTAGAAATTAAATCCCTATAATATAACTTCTTTTTTGATCTGATTAAGTTATTATGACTGGATTTAGCACGTCTATATGCCGGTCTTAGCTTCGGAGATATCAATTTTTTTCGAAATATTTGCCCCACTTTGAAGGGGTGTAACTCCTACTGTGTGTAACGTCGTATATAAGTATGTTTGATTAAATTGTAATAATTTTTAGGACCGCCTCATGCACCTGTTCTGTGTCGGTTCTTATGCAGAACACCCTGTATATCCGGGAAATTATGGAAATCTGGTAACTCTAGACAAATATAAACTTGCATCGATGCCAAAAGAATCAGATTACCACTGTTCTATCCATTTTTTCCCTGATGCAGTTAATTTACAAAACATAGTGAAAGTCGTCCGATTTGTAATCAAAGTGAAATCCCATATCGCTGACGTCTCATTATTCCTAAACGAAATTGTGGTCCTCGTAAAGAACGTTAATTACTTCTACCATTCGTTAAAACTTTGCCAAACTATTTGGTTAACCGTTCCGTGAGTGAACAAAATACACACAACCTAGTTAACTCCATTTATAAAATAGTAAAGTCATTACCGTTATTCAGTGCCCATATACGTCCAACGAAATTCCTGCAATCCGTTGCGCCAGTCTCGCGGACGAGCGCTTCACTTGGCGTGTTGTATAAGGTCCACGGCGAATTCGAGAGATCGTAGGGGTCAACGGTCTGCTCCTCTAGCCGAGGTGCGTGTTGTGTCACACTCCACGGATTTCAGAGACCCGGACCCAACCGGTCGACTCCGGTTACGGATTGGACGCCGCATAGGACCTCGGTTAATATTACGCTTAAGCCTTATATAGTGGGCCTCATTAGAATAATTAGGCTGATGGTATCGGGTTCATTGCGGTTCTGAAGATATCGGTGAACCGAATAAATGTTTCTGTTTTGGTGGAGATTTAATTCAACTACGGCTAGCGCGGAACTAATGGGTGGGCGTGTTTATCAGTAGCGGGAATTCAGTTGCGGCAGGTGGAATGTGATACTTTTTCGGTGAAGGAAGGCATAATTGTAAGAAATGCAGGAAGATAGCAGTAGTAGTGTAAGAGAGGAAAGATGGTTAGTAGTGGTATGATATTGATACTCTCTCTTGTAATACATTGTAATATTGTCCTACGAGTGTAACAGCTGGAAATATAATCAGTTGTCATAAGCATGTGGTATTTTTTAAAATTTGAATCTAAAATATTATTCATTAATTGTTATTGTACTGTAACGGTATTAAGCTAATTCAAATCAATTTTTTCTTGATCCCAAATATTTTGGTATACGAAATATCTCCGCAGTACGGATGGATTCAGTAGTTATCGACATTTAAAATAATATAGCTAATGAAAAAGACATATAGGTATTCCTAATGTACAGTGACATTCAGAACTTATCTAAAAAGGGAATTCTTACAAATGCAATTTTGTGCAAAATCAAAAACAATAATTCGAAAAAGATTTAAAAATACACTTCGGCACGGCACTGGATACTGGTCCCCTGTAAAACCTATCAATATTTAAAAACTCAATTTATATTGCTGTGATAAGTTGATGGTAATCCTATAAAGTTTTTTATATTCCTGATGTTTTTTATACAGGGTGATTGGGAGGAACCCCCAATATTCAAAAGAGGTGTTTAGGAGGCAAAAGTGAACAAAAAAGCTTAATAAACATATGGTCGAATATCAACAATTACTGAGATAGCAAAGAATATATTTTCATTGCTATTTTTGCGAAAGCTGTTATTATTTATATTTCATTTTGAGTAGGTTATGCATTTTAAACCAAACTCACATTAGTGATTATTAATTGTCACATTTATTTTGTGATTTAAACGATTATTTTATAACTGTCGCATTTATTTTTACATGTGCATTCGTTTAGTCGGTATTGTTCACACATAATTTCGTAATGCCTGCCACATTTAGTCATCGAGAATATGCTTCCGAACACAAGAGAGCCAGATTGAAATGTTCCAGGCAGTCTTCAACAATCCGCGTGAAACTCGAATGTTTCCCAGTGTGAGAATTACATCTGAGAGGCAAGCTGATCCTGGTCTAGCAGTGGAAGTGTAATATTATACGGCAAATTCAACTACTTTTGCCGCTATTGTTATTAATTATTAATAGAATTAATTTGTGGTTTTAATTAATAAAATAGTTTGACTGATATAACTTGATGTTACAACAAAATTTTGAGCTCGTCTTACCCAGTTTCTGTAAACTAACACTGCTGCTGCTTCTTGTCCGTTTTGAACTAGTAAGATATTGGTAGCAGCTATGATACGTTTGCGTAGATCATCAGTAGTGTCTACTTCGGTGCGATACACTCAGAACCATTGGTACACCGGTCTTCCGGCACATCTGTACCGGGAAACCGTTCTGCTAAAACATTTTCCCTTCACCATAAATTAAAACGATATCCATCAATTCTGAGTTGCTATACACGTAATCTAATTTTGACACTTGAAAAACTAATGTAAACACTCGCATCACAGAAACGTTAATACTATAAGTAATCAGATTTCAATATTCGGTTAAAGACTATAGTAGTCCAGCTATGTAAAGGTTGAAAATACTACAACTTCAATCATTTTTTTCTCGGAGACTAAGAATTTTACAAATTTTTTTTTACGATATCGACTTCATTTTTCATGCCGCTTCTATTCCCAATTTATTTTTAGATAAGTGGTGAATCACTCTGTATACAAATTAATGGATTTCATAGACAACCAAAACATCTTCATTCCTTAAAGTCTGGTCAAACCATTTGGTTATGAAATGGTCAAACGCCGACCGGTATCAATATCTTACATTGATCCACTCTATAATACCGACAGAGAGGGTGCCAATCCTTTCCATAAATGTAGCTGATCGATGGTAAACCACATAATGCAGAAATTAAATAATTTTCTTTAACTTTTGGAGGAAAAGTGCGTTATAGAACATGGCATCTGCGAATTGCATCTTTTTTTATCTTACAAAGTGAAATGTAACTTACTAATTTTTAAAAACAATTCTGTGTATGTTTATAATGTCGTATACAATTTTCTCAGTCGTGTTAAATATGTTTATTTCTCATTGCCTCAACAACAATTACTTTAAGCCGAATTAATTTTAGCAGAGAATAGGCCCCGATTTACCAGGAATTTTAAAAACATTTGTACGTGAAAATCAGACACCGGAAAGTAACCGGGATAACAGAATTTAAAGTTATTGCAAATTTTGAAACCGACTCTGTGTAACTTCTAGCCTACCCTAATAAGTCAAGAATTATTTCACAATACGTCATCGATAAGCGACATCTGATATTGGCGTGTGGCCTTTGGTAAAGTTATGTATCGTTTATAACAACCTTAAATACCAACGTAACACGTACGTAAACGAATCATACAGTTATTATTTTTGTTATTAAATTGTGTGTGCGTAGTATCATTGTGTGTTACACGTAATTTACTATCAGTTATATAACAATGGCCCAAGTGTATTGATAGTATTGACCTGTGGATATGTTATTATTGTAGGAAGATTGTAATCAAAATCAGCTAGCGCTACTACACGAAATGTACAGAAAATTGGCTTATAAATTTCATCCCTCTGCACCGCGATTTGTTTATTTAATACAACAAACCTGGGATACAGGCAAACGCGACAAGCGTATTTAATTTTCAACATGTACTATGAGTGTACAGGACCGGCTTACATAATTTTAAAATGCTAAAATAGGTAAGTTATTTATGATTAGTAAGGAAACATTGTTTATTTTTAGAGATAACATTTTGCATAGTGAAGTGCAGTGAAGTTTCGCGTAACGTAAGTGAGAATTCTGCTTAATGTTAATCATCGTGATCACTTGTGATGAACTATTTCAGGTTTACTAGATTTGTTGTTTGGACACTTCCGGAAATTTTATTAACCTTAATTTATCTACATTTGCCCATCTGAAAGAGAAATGTTTTCATTGCCCACTGATTATAACCCTACCGGAACAAGAGCCTCACATTAATCTATATGTTAAGCCAGTTACGTCGAGTATCAAGTTCCAAGGGATGGATTGATACCTTTACCCTTTGCCCACATTTTGTATGCATAACTAGGGTTTAATTTAGTATAATGTTCCTTATAATATGATTTTAAAATTACCCGAGCTCGTTAAGCGTAGAGACCTTATTTTCCAAAGTTGCGAAGAATAGAGTGGATAATTTCCTGCTTCTGCTAGAATCATTAACTTAATGAGATTTTTTTATGTGCCTACCTGTTAAAAAGCTGGTACATATACAGGGTGTCCCAAAATAGAAGGCCATACCATTAACCACATATTCTTTGGACAAAAATAATGCGACTTTCCTTATGCCATTTTTTATTTGGGCGCCCCTGTTTCAATATGCAGGATGTTAAAGTTACATTTTAAAAAACTATTGAAATCAGAATGGAAAATCTTAAATTTTATAAAATGAGGAATACTTATGAATTGAAAAAATAATATGGCATTAAATTCTGTAATACAGTTCTCTTATCAACCAAAAAATAATAGTCTTGTTTAGTAATAGTAATAATGAACGATCAACATAATAACGTTTTATCTAAATAACATTAAATAAAATAATTAATTAATTACTACTAATTTAACAAACGTTCTATTTGCCCACCCTCCTCATTAACACATGTATATGCCCTTTTAAGTAGCGAAAACCTTATCTTTTGAAAGATATTCTCTTTTTGTTTTAATTAGCAAATATTCATTCAGTAAGTATTACGCTTTGCTAAGTTACCAAGGTATTGTAATAACAGGTATATCCACAATATTTCAGTTTCACTTGAAAATGGTAGATTTATGGGCAGTACAAATTGCCGTTGTTCTCCAAAACGAAGGATTTAAACAAAAAATTAGAAAAGAGGTAAAATGATCAGAAGAAAATTCTACGTTTGATATTTCAAGAAAAAGCTGCATAGGCGTATTTATAAATAATTGGAGGGGATAAAGAGGACTGCATCCCTCAGTTACCTCCATTCATCCTTCGATTTTTTCACCAAAATTACATGAAAAGTATGCCGGAATAAGATAAAAGTACGTGCAAAATTTCAAGTGTGTATTTTACAAAACAATGGGATTATTAACAAAAATAGTTTTTTAAAATTTAACTTTAACACCCTGTATATTGGAACAGGGGCGCCCAAATAAAAAATGGCATAAGGAAAGTCGCATTATTTTTGTCCAAAAAATATGTGGTTAATGGTATGGTCTTCTATTTTGAGACATCCTGTATACTTTATTTAAAATATTTTTGAAGCTCATTTTTGTTGAATAGAAGAGACAACGAAAATTCAAAATTAGTGAAATCCAACATTTTGAAAAGCGTGGGAGCTATACGGATTTAAAACTTTTGATGGCGGTGGAATATGTTTATCTTGCATGACAGGATGCCATTAACCTTAATATCGTTATCCTTTAATGTACAGGAAAGTGCCCTTTTTTATCCTTTTTATTTTCCGCTTATGAAAGAAAACAAGGTGTTGTTAACGCAGAATGTCAAATGAAAAATACATTATTAGTGATATAAAACACCCACCAGTGTTTATAAATATAGACTTACTAGGATAATATAGGAAATAACGTCCTATTTGTTCCAAATGCTAGGAATAATAATCATTCACAATGTGGAAAACTCTGGCATCTCTAATATTGCGATTCGTGCTCGTAAGCATAAGCACGTCATAAAGATATAGAACTTCTGAATGCTCCCAAAGACATCATATTGCTAAATCAACCTCAGTGATAAAAAAGGCATTCGAAATATACTCGCGTCAAGAATTCAGACGTCTTACGTCACGGCTGACGTTACACATTTGTTTTTATTGTCAAAGTAATTTTCAATATTTGGTCGCGTTAAAAACAATCATATTTTGCAATTTAGTGCAATATATAATACTAACTTTTAGTGTAGTACATAGTTTTATTACTGTCAGTTGCAGTTTCTTAAATATTTTGATGAAAATATAATGAATTATTCATTTGTTCGTATGACGTAAGTCAACTGAATTCTTGTCGCGAGTATAATAGATATATACAATGGCATCATTTTTCTTCTTTTGTATGCTAAAATGCAAATGTAAAGCTTACTGAGATTTTGGATGAGCTTACAATAATTGAATTCAATTAAAAGCTTCATAATTAATATAATACTACGAATTTCTGAAAACCATATCAAATTCGAGAAAATTCATTTAAATTTACTTACTATTCGATATGTATTTCAATTACTGATTGAGTTTGTTACTTCTTTTCACAAATTGACGAAACATTATACTATGTACTTATGAGTAAGATATATTCATTCGATAAATTGACATGAGAGACACTATGATATACAGGGTGTCCGGAAATTATGCGTCAAGACTTCAGGAGGTGATTGCTCACAATAAATTAGGATCACGAAGTCCTATAACAATTTTTCGAAAACTCAATATTAACGGAAATACAGGGTGTTAAAGTTAAAATTTTATTTTTGGTACTTGTAGATAACTTCTTAAAAAATCCAAATATTTACATAAAATTTGTGTATCAGGGCTTTTTGCGGGCGAGAAGTTCAAATATGTGTCTAATTTTGACGTCACTAGTAGAGGGCGCCACTTATGGCACATCATCATAAATAAAGGAGGCCATCTGAAGAAGCAATCCTAAAAATGCAGAAATAGGTTAGATCTCATCTATTGTGGTTGGATTTTCGAGTTTCCACTGTTTCAAAGTGAAGTTATATATTTATAGTGTTTTCATTAAACCAGGTTAGTAAATTTAGCTGGATTAATTTCATTAGATAATTATTGAATCGAGCTTTGTCTGTGGAATTGTTCATTAGCATACCTAGATGTTTGGTATCAGAGAGCATACATATGACTTCATTGATAGGAATTGTAGGAGATTTGATTTATGTTAGCTTAAAATACCTTTCTAAAACTGTAAAAAATTTTACAAAAGCTAATAATAAAGAATACATGGGTAGATATTGTGGGTGTAATTCAACGCTGGTTGGGGCTTTAGTCCATAGTAGAGATGGGCTTAGCAGTTCATTTTAATGATTCAGTTCTCGAAAACTGAATCACTAAAAAGAACTGATTCTTAAAATCAGCTCTTTAAGAACTGGTTTTATGTCAAACATTGTAGACAGATATACGTTTCCGAATCTCGCATCTCCGTCAGCTGCAGTCGGTCGGTTTCTTCCGTTTTTTACGATTGCGACCCGTTTAGCGTTTAGACTTTACAATAAGAATTTCTAAAAAAATGAGAGATATAAAAATATTTAAAGCCTTTTTTACAAAATAACAATTTTGTAAAGTTGTTGTATTTTACTTTCTGTTGTTTAAGTGTAAAGTTTTAATTTTGTTAATAAAATTCAGTTATTAATTCTTATACATCATATAATTATAATTAATGACACATACTTATATCGTTTTTATTAATCTTACAATTTGACATGGACGCCTATGTGCGCTGGTATGCAGTTCTTGGGTATTATATTTAAATAAGAATGATATTAGCGCTCCGCAATCGGATCACCAATCAGTTATTCAGAATTCAGATAGCCCGTTCGATTTTGAACTGCATACAGGCTGTGAACACTGAACACTCGTTCACTATTCACTGAACAGTTTAGTTAATGCCTTCCGACGTCTAAATTTGAAAATATCTCTCGCACTACATCAATCGATAGAAATAAGTTCGCGAAGAACTGAGTTGTCAACTTCCCGAGAACTGTCTACCTGTTGGGCAAATAAACTAAAAAAAAAATACCTAAAAATATATAAAATAAATCAAGAATTTTATTTTCGGTATTATTTTTGCTCTACGTGTTTTATTTTTCGAGATTTTTAAAAAACACCACAAATTTGATCATTTTACGGCGAGAAATACGGCAGCGTTGAGGTATACGGTTGTCATTGGTTCACATCACGTTTTATAAACATTATTAGGATTTTTAATCTGATAACGTGTTACTATGAAATTTAAGTATCAGTTTGTCGTGTAATTTCCGATTCGAGCTTCTCACACTTTAAAACCTTGACTAAAATAAATGCAGCGAATTGCAAAAGTGCATGGCCGCGTGTAACGGCGGCTACAGTAATTTGCTTCGTAATTAACACTCGAGTATTTACACTTCGCCTAGTATTTCAAAATAAATAAGTCTATTTTTAGTTTTGTTTATGTTGCTGATTATTATGCATAAATTCTGTGCTATTTGAATTTAATCGTATTTCATTCAAGCATGGGCGGGTGTGCACATATATTACTATTCCGTTTTTATAATTGTCCTACTCAAGTAAGATGTCTACCGTTTTATTGATATTTATTTTACTGTGTGACGGCATCTTCATATCAACGACATACATTTTACGACTGCATGGGAGGTGAAGTATCAATTGCTATTATAATTCATTTGAATTTGTAACTAGACATGTTTTTACAGTGAATTATACAGGGTGTTCCTTAATAGAAGGCCATACCATTAACCACATATTCTTTGGACAAAAATAATGCGACTTTCCTTATGTCAATATTCGTTTGGGCGTCCCTGGTTCAATATACAGCGTGTTAAAGTTACATTTTAAAAAACTATTTTTGTTAATAATCCCATTATTTTGTATGATACACACTTGAAATTTTGCACGTACTTTTATCTTATTCCGGTACACTTATCATGCAATTTTGGTTTAAAAAATCGAAGGGCGTATGGTGGTAACTGAGGGTTGCAGTACCCTTTATCCCCTCCAATTATTTCTAAGTACGCCTATGCAGCTTTTTCTTGAAATATCAACCGCAGAATTTTCTTCTGATTATTTTAATTCTTTTGTAAATTTTTGTTTAAATGCTCCGTTTTGGAGAAAAATGTCTTAGCGGCTGATGAATGCCAGGAAAAAATAGTGAGCTCCCTTATCCCAACAGATCACATCATAAATGGAAGATTTTCTTAAATTTGGGACGACATCTCCGTGAAACCGGAAAGTTTATGGATCATAAATTCGGAATTTACGACCTACATAGGAAATTAAGCCCTTAACAAGAGGAACAAATCTTAGCACTGGTAGAAGAACAGCCACGTATGGACGGATTTGAATCCCCATGCAACCATTGTAGAACACCATCAATTCACATTCAGGGTTAATGTCTGGGCGGGAATAGTGAATAATATTCTTTTGGGTCCCCTTTTCATACAAAATAATTTACTTTCAGCATAATTTTAAAATTTTCTGCAAAATGAATTCAGAGATGTTTGACATGATTTGCCTGTTATCGTACGGGACGGTATGTGGATGCAGCTTGACGGTGTTCCACCCCATTATGGTAGAAACGCCCGGCAGTATTTAAATACTAATCTATTTCTCAATCGTTGGATTGGTCGAGGACAAGACGCACCTATTCAATGGCCACTACGATCTCCTGACTTTAATTCATTGGATTTTTTTTCTGGGGTGCTATGAAAGATATGTTTTATGCTGCAGAAATAAAAGACATTAACCATCTCAGAGAGAGAATGGCCACCACGATCTCCTGACCTTAATTCATTGGATTTTTTTTCTGGGGTGCTATGAAAGATATGTTTTATGCTGCAGAAATAAAAGACATTAACCATCTCAGAGAGAGAATAGTAATGGCAACAGATGAACTTAGGCAAAAGGACAATATCTATCCAATGTTTTCACTACTTAAAAGGGCACGTACATGTGTTAATGAGTAGCGTGGGCAAGTAGAACATTTATTAAATTAGTAGTAATTAATTAATTATTTTGTTTAATGTTATTTAGGTAAAAAGTTATTATGTTGATCGTTCATTATTACTATTATTAAATGAGATTATTATTCTTTGGTTGATAAGAGAACTGTATTACAGATTCTAATGCCATATTATTTTTTCAATTCATAAGTATTCCTCATTTTATAAAATTTAGAATTATCCATTTTGTTTGAATTAGCAAATATTCATTCAGTAAGTATTACGATTTGCTAAGTTGCCAAGGTACTGTAAAGATACGTATATCTACAAAATTTCAGCTTCATTTGAAAATGATTGTGAATTAAAGAATTATGGGCACTACAAATTGCCGTTTTTCTCCCAAACGGAGCATTTTAACAAAAAATTACAAAAGAGATAAAATGATCAGAAGAAAATTCTACGTTTGATTTTTCAAAAAAAAGCTGCATAGGCGTACTTATAAATAATTGGAGGGGATAAAGGGTACTGCATCTCTAAGTTACCTCCATTCGCCGTTCGATTTTTTTCACCAAAATTACGTGATAAGTATGCCGGAATAAGATAAAAGTACGTGCAAAATTTCAAGTATGTATCTTACAAAACAATGGAATTAACAAAAATAGTTTTTTAAAATGCAACTTTAACACCCTGTATATTGAAACAGGGACTTCCAAATAAAAAATGGCATAAAGAAAGTCGCATTATTTTTGTCCAAAGAATATGTGGTTAATGGTATGACCTTTTATTTTGGGACACCCTGTATATTGTAATATTTAATTAGATTTATTTTAATAATTATTTATGGAATTGATCTGTATATAAGTGAAAAGATACTTGACATACGAATTGCATACATGCTTTCATCTTGGGACATGCTTAAATGAATACATACAGGGTGTCCGGAAAAGCCAGCAACTAAATATTGCCACTACTTTTGAATGTTCCAAAATGTCATGTCAAATGTCATGTAGTCAAGTGTTTTTACCACAGCTTTATGACACATAGTATCGATTTTACTCTATATCTATAGAATAAAAAATTGTATACGATATTTGCACCAGGTTTTGATCCAGTCCGTGCAGAAAAAGAATAAAATTTACCCCATTGTGATTTGATAAATTTTTCAAAGACGCTTGGGTGTTGTAATATGTAAATATTTGGTAGATTTTACTTGCAATAATATAAATTTCAGCGTAAATATGATAAAATCTGGTATAAATCTAGGTACCTATATGTGGTTTAGATTTTCAAACTATACTAAAAAAACTGCACTAACTGGTGTTAATTAAAAAAGTATGTTTAGGAATTATATCCTCTTCATAAGACTATTTGTATACTAGGTCTGTTAAATAAGTGACATTAAGATCATCGCAAAATCTTAATTGGTAAGTGGTAACGACTATTAAATGTGCTTGCAGCATTTTATATTAAAAAATATTATGGCCATCTATTAAAACAGTGTTGGGAATTTTCTGGAAATTTTGAAAAAGTTGTTTCTACAAATATATCCACATTTAATCCAGCTATTATTTTCTATCATCAGATAGATTTACTATCAAGGTCAACATGATAGTTATATTTGAAAGAATGTGTCTATGGATTTTTTTTAATAGGACCTCTTTCTACTACAGAAATACACAAACAAACATTCACTGTTACGCAATAAATTATACAATTTGTTTTAACCGTTAACACTATGAACTCGAATTACGACTTGTTTTTGTATGAAGCGGAAACTGTAACAAGTATTAACTAGTCGCGGGATTATGGTTGCCACTTTTTCATATGCTCAAGTAAGGACATTCTTCTCTTTTCAAATTATCAAGTAAGGACATTCTTACCTTTTCAAGTTATCAAGTAAGGACGTTCTTCGCTTCGCCGAATAGCAGAAGGGGGAGCATTAATTTATTTACATAGAAACACATTTCGTCTCTTGATCAATTAATTAAAACTCAATATTTTTCTCTTTACACTTTTTATAAATTTTTCTGCATTTTGATTGCTAACATTATTCTCAACTCCACACGTAGGACTCTTTAATGTCTAAAACGGACGGAGTTATTTTACACAGCATGTTCTCACACTCACATATTTTCTATTCTTTAACTAATAACTTTCTGATACGCTAAGTTCTTTGTAAAAATTCACTCAACAATCAACACCACCCATAATTTCACTCATGTTTAAATATATACAATGTTATTTTTTACTCTGTATACACATTCAAAACAGGGAAAGACAAAGTGCACTATTTAATATTCTCATTAATTTTGCTCTTACAGCTTGATAATGTATTACAAGGCTGGCTGAGAGTTTTATTTTTGTTAGGGGAACTTAATTAATTAGCCTTCCTTTTGTTTCAGGTGAGTCTCACATCAACGCTTTCTGGATTTCACCGGGTAAGGAGCGCTTAATAAAGGCTCATAATTTTCATGGAATACTTTATTATTTTCAGGGCGCGCTCGACCCTTCTTTGTCTTGGTATCTACGCGTTCCTTTAGCGATTCATTCCTAGTTCGTTCTCATCAGAGATTTATAAGTTTTTCTAATTTAAGTAGATATACATACAAACCTTAGATAATGGTCTTGTTTCAACGTAAACCAGTCATTTTATCGATATATTTTTATTGAATTAAGAGTTAATAAATAAAACTGATGCGTTCAGCTCGTTGTTTTTTTCGTCATATATTAAGAGCATTCATAGAGACAATTTGTTCATGTTTATAGGTTTTAACCTCTGGAGAAAACTTGGACCAAACTCAATAAAGATAAATAAACAGAAAGATAGACTAAACACACTTAAATCAGTCCCATGAGCTTTTGATAATTTTCCTAACAATCTTAATGTACCTAATGTGCTTTGGTATACTATCCTATATGATAGGATCTAGGTTATAGGCCCTATACCATTTTTAAACAAACTCAACCTTAATTTCTTTTAACATTTATGGAGATTAATTGGCTAACACTTTGTATAAAGTCTGCTTCCAACATGTGTTTCTTATTTTATTCTGCAGGGTTAACTATGATTAAGTACAAATATTTTAAGAGAATAGAGAAAAATAAGAGTTAACGAAATCGTAATTCAAAAAATTTCCAAAATTATCTATAAAACGGAAACAAAACTAAAGTATATTAAGCCCCAGACACGAATTTATTTTTCACTATCTTATCTAGGCAACCATCAACACAAGATTGGCATATCTGTGCTGTCAGGTGTAATAATAAAATATTTTTGTTTTGCATACTGTCAAAATTGTCAAACCATCAGTATAAATGATGACAACATATTTTAATGTTATAATCTAATATCAGTTTTAGATATTATTTTCCTTTAATTATGTTGCTGCCTGAATTGAGCAGCAGCTCTTAAAAAATCGGAAAATTATGTACAACTTTATAATAGTTACACATTTTTATAGTCCCATAATTTTATAGCATTAGACTATACACCAAAAATTATTAAAATCCAGAACCAAATTGAAAAAAAAGTAAAAAAAAACATTTTTTTTTAAATTTTTATAAAATGGTAAATGATAGTGAAGGATAGATTTATTAAAATATTAAAATTACAAAATAGATAAAATGATGAGAAGAAAATTCTACGTTTGATATATTTCAAGGAAAAGCTGCATTGGCATACTTAGAAATATTTGGAGGGCATAAAGAGTACTGCATCCCTCAGTTACCTCCATTCGCCCTTCGATTTTTTTCACCAAAATTACATGATAAGTATGCAGGAATAAGATAAAGGTACGCGCGAAAGTGTGTATCTTACAAAACAATTATTATTATTATTAACAAAAATAGTTTTTTAAAATTCAACTTTTGCACCCTGTATATTGAAACAGAGACGCCCAAATTAAAAATGGCATAAGGAAAGTCGCATTATTTTTGTCCAAAGAATATGTGGTTAATGGTATGGCCTTATATTTTGGGACACTCTGTATATTTCCTGTAGTTTAGGAAATTATACTATGTATAGGGAGGTACCTTTAAATTGACCGCTCTGTATAATGAGCGTTTAATAATCTACCTCTTTTCAAATTATTGTTGTAAGTGCTTCTTCTCATAATAATTAAATACAACTAATTAATTTTCATATATTTTATTAATTAATACTGCTTAAATAGTTCTTCTAATCAAAACACCAGGGACGTCTAGATTTTCTATCGAATTCTAGTACGAGAACGCAATTCATCAAATAGCAGTAGGGTGGATCGCAGCAAATCTCTTGCTAGTATAGCTTCTTGCATTAATAATCATAAAACATTTAAATATACGTATCCTTTTACTTAATCTTAACAGGTTTTTTACTAGACAGAGTTATAAAGTATATTATATTATATTATATATTCATATTAACTGCCATTTGAAGGATTTCGGTAAAAAAATTATAAGCCTTTAATTGCCGATCCGTTTTTCACCATTTAAATACTCGTCTGCGAAACGTTTGTAGAAAAAAAATCGTTTATAACGGCCCTGTTAATTATATTCTGTATAAAATCCGTTCTGAGCGCTACAGTTATTAATCAGACGGAATTCCACCCCTCGAAATTAAATTTCGGCGATCTTTATTGTCTCTCAGGAGGAACGGTTTTCTTTTGCTCCTCGGATCTCATTAGATTTATTCGCTTTAAAACTGTTCAAATAAACTCTCAAATAAATAAATAGCCCTCGTTAATGATTGAGATATCGAGGGCAGTCGCTACGGTAGTACAAAAGTAAATTTGTATTGTATCGCAATCAGAAAGGTTCGGTCCTTTGTTGGAGCCGTAATTTTATTTAAAGGGCTTGCGAATGCCTCTGCACAAATAAATCTTCCCTTCGTTTACACACGGGACAGATACAAAATATTTGTTTTACTTTTGACTGCTTAAAAAACATGGGATGTTTCATAGTTAAACTACACTACACACTGCACTACAAATTTGTGCTTAAAAATTTTGTCTTAGAATAATGTTAATGTATGTTTTAATTCATAGGAGACAGTTTTAATGTATTATCTAAATTTTGCTGATTTACAATTTTAAACCAAAACGTTCAATAACATAAAAAGTGTCATTTTAGAAAGACGAGATTTTTTTGGAAAATCTGAACTATTTAAAATAATTAATAATTAAGTCGATGATAAGTCCTAGGAATGGAAACTGGGTAATCAAGATGTCCTTACGATAATTATGAAGAATATGATATATGAAACATTTAACATATTGTAAACACTTATTTTTACAATCGAAAATCAGGCAACTTTGAGAAAAATGCAAAATAATGAAAAGCGACCTTTTAATTGATAAGAAAATTAACGCGACGTTGATATGAAACATCAGGGACACACCTGTAATTTTCAAACCACTAAAAAATCTTGATCACCTTTGAGGTGTGCTGTTTTACTGCAAAAAATATTCTCCCCGTTTTAATATTTGATTTTGAATTTGCTCCTCTCGTCTGGCGATGTAAATTCTCTAGGAAATGAGTCTGTGAATATTGGATGATAAAATAAAGATTACGGAGTTAAATCTTTTGGCGCAGACAGTTGTTTACTTGTTGAGAATTCGAGAACCAACATTGGAGTATGTACGTCGGGGACTGTGGGTGGTTGGGTGACCTGGGGACTGTGTACAATAGGGAACGCAATGAATTATTGATTAGGACATCTTTGTTTCATCGGGAATGAGGTAAACGGCGAGTTTCTCTTTTTTAATTGTTGCAGAAAGTAGCGATGCTGCACAAGTTCGATTGAAAGTCAATATCTCTTTCCTTATTTAAAAGAGGAATCCAGGAAGTCTATAAACAGTGCAGCTCATCACCGATTCGAATTTCCATGATTTGATTTACCGTTCTAAATAAACTTCTGCAGCTTCGTAGTTTTACCTCCAATTTCAACGGAACATCTTCAAAACGGGTATACAGGATGGAGTGAACTTATCCAAAAAAATTGTAAATACATACGTCATGATAAATAGACTCATTATCAAAATTTTTTTTATAAAATCCTTAGTTCCCAAAAAAAAAAAAAATATTGAAGCTGTAGTATTTTCAACCTTTACATCGCTGGGCTACTGTAATCTATAGCATCATCGGAATGCAACTTTTTTGCGATAGTATTTTACATAAGTTTTTCAAGTGGAAAAAATGACTTACGTGTAGGATATTTCCTATAGCCACTCGGAGTAAGACAAAAATTTTTCGTCTGGACCTAGAACAATTTCCAGGCAGACATGTGTCAAATGTAGCTACTTTTACCGCGGTAGTGCAGGAACCCAAATCAATATATGGGCAGGCCCAGAGACACCGATAGCGGGTGTGTCCCCACAGAGTCTAGCCTACTAACAAATTATTAGAAATATAGTAGATTCTATTATTAGAATTCAATAATATATTTATTATGCTAGACACTATGCTAGACATGTTCATTTCTAAATAATTAGAAGGCCTTGTCAGAAGCAGAAATATCTTCCTGTCTAGGAATTTTTTTTTGGTGGAATTTGTCCATCCATCCTCTAAATGTGAATGATCCATCCTTCTGTGTAAAAGTGTATTGTTCATCCATCATCTAAAAATGTATTGCAATGTAGATATTTAATTTGCATTAGAAAATATGTTGCATATTTTGGCTGAAAATACATTACATGAAATATCAATATACAGGGTGTTTCTAACCTATGGTGCCAAATGAATATGACAGATAGAAAATGTCATTTTGTCAAAAATTTTCACGTAAACATAGGCCCGAAAATGCATAATAAAAAAGTTACAGGGTGATAAAGGTACAGTTTGAGAAACAATTTTTCACAATAACTTCTACAAAAGTTAGGCAATTTAAATGAGTCTTGGTGCAGTTTCTTAGACACTAAAATGCAACAATTTCGTGCAAAAACAATTTATTCCCATCGCCCAGGAACGGAGAGCTGGGGTAGCACATAGGATTTTATTATGAAAAAAAAATTGTCCTTTGCATTTTCGGAAAATTGATCAAATTTTCTGAATTATTCCCGCCCATAAATTGATTTTAAATTTTGTATTGTGAATGTCGCACAACTGTTGTATTTGGATTTTCATCATTCCAGTGATGACTATTTCTTAAATTGAAAATGCCATTTTTCGTGAAACAACACTTATCAGTAAACAAAATACGTTTGGCGAACATCGCATCAACACGAACCTTTTCTGACATCCAGTTGCAAAATTATAGTCGTTTTGGCAAATCTTCAGCAAGCAATTCTTGTACTTTAGTCATATGATATGGATACAGTTGTTGTTCCCTAGCAATCCTCCATACCAAGGAATGTGGCATATATTCGGCGAAAACAATTCTTCTGGTGCTTAAAGTATCATCTTCTTCAAAACGTCGGAGAACACGCTCTTCAGCCCCTGGAGTTCGGATCGTTCTGGGACGGCCAGTGTCATAATGACTTTTTTTTAAAAGTACCTGCTTCTCTAAGGCGCCGGTCGATGGACATAAACAATTTTCGAGAAGGTATTCTCCTATTTGGATAGGTTTGTTCATATAATCTACTTGCCATTCTTGTATTACAGCCACATTTTCCGTAAATTAAATGCATATCTGCAAGTTCTCCAAAGGTGTATTGTTCTGTCATAACAACTTGAGTAACGCCAGCTAAATTTTATGCTATCAAAACTTACAATTAACTTTTGACAGGAAAACTGAAAGGTTATTTTAAATTTCATATTAGTTTATTTTTCCGAAAATGCAAAGGACAATTTTTTTTTCATAATAAAATCCTATGTGCTACCGCGGCTCTCCGCTTCTGGGCGATGAGAATAAATTGTTTTTACACGAAATTGTTGCATTTTAGTGTCTAAGAAACTGCACCAAGATTCATTTAAATTGCCTAACTTTTGTAAAAGTTATTGCGAAAAATTGTTTCTCAAACTGTACCTTTATCACCCTGTAACTTTTTTATTATGCATTTTCGGACCTATGTTTACATAAAACTTTTTGCTAATAATGACATTTTCTATCTGTCATATTCATTTGGCACCATAGTTTAGAAACACCCTGTATATTCCTTGATATTTGCAAATATTTATAGATATTCGTATATCTGTGTGAAAATAAATATGTTTAGCTCGAATTTTAGTTACAGTAAATTTATAATTATTATTAACGTAACTACAACTTATGTTAATATATGTTGTAATGAATTACTATTTTTACTGTTACAAAGATAAGCAAGTTGTTTGAAATGAATATTGTATAGTGTAGAGACACATGTAATTGCGTAGTTTTGATGCAAACATCTAACCAACGTACGGGTTCAGTTTCTACGATTTTTATGAGTTGTTTAATATTTAAATTGACACAAGGTGCAAGTACACATATAACAAAATATCATTTTATACTATCTTACGAATGTCCCACAAAAGTTATTATTAATAAGCCGTTTATGTTTGTTTACTACACCTTAACAGCACAACTAAAACGTATTAGGTTAGAGGTTAGGTTGATGTGTCTGCGCATGTGCAACAGAAATCTTATGAAAACTTCTGTAAAATTTCATAATAAATTGAATTACCATACTATTTCTGAAATTTTCTTATTTTATTAGGTAAACACACATATACATGATTATTCCTTAATATAATGTAAATTAAAATTTTCTAATAAATATTATGTAATATGAGCATAACAAAACATGGAAATTTACACCCATTTTTTCAGTTCAATATTAGTATTTAAGTGAAAGGTATTTTTTTGATCTGTGAATGTCTGAATATAACATTTCCACAATTCGGTTCTAATCCGTTATTGATTTCAATTGGCAAATGGGAACGAACAAGCTTTAAAATGGGATAAAAATCCTGAGACATTGCATCTCCAACCTGGCGTACGTTGCAGGTCCGACGTAGAACTTACATGGCTTATTACGCCTGTTTCTCGGTCATTTGTAACGCCCTTCCGAGAAATTTACCCGAGAAATACTCGACTGCCTCGTTCAACGGTCGCTTTGTTATCTTCAGTTCCTGCTTTTCTTCGGCGTTTTCGTTTGCGCTGACGTATTGCCTCCCAGTCCGGCTAGAAATAATGTCCCCCTGTCGGTATTTGTTATTGGGTATGGAGCGGACCGGAGATCTATCGCCTGGGATAAGAGCGGGCATTTATTTTCGGAGTGCCCTTCCGTTCTTCCAGTTTGCAAAAATATAAGTTAGTATTTAGTTTCGCTAACAGGTCTTAATTGAAAACTAGACTAGCCAATCCTTCATTTCATTAAATATAAACATGAACTTGTAAGAACTTAAAATTGTATTCGATTTAATTACCTGTGATTCGTTGATAATTTGACTCTTATTTGAGACGAGAAATTTTGCCAAACGTCAAACATGAAAGCTTTTTTTGATAAGCATAAACCAGCCACTCCATCTAAAAAATGGTTGAGAATTAAAACTCCCTATATTGATAAAAATGATTGTAAATTTACACTTTGTTCACAACATACATTAATGTAAATAATACAAAATCTATACTGTATTGCAATAATCTCCATATGAATACTGTACATTTATCTTTTATGTAAAATTACATGTTTTTTTCTAAAAATACATAATGTTGTAAAATTACATTTTATGTGTACAAGAACACGGTTTTAATATGAAAAATGCACATGCACATCATAAGTAGTATTTTTTTTATTACAGTTGTAATATTACATTCTGGTATGTTATTCCACATTATTGACCTAGACAGTAAATAACCAATAATCCACATAATATCGCTAATAATTTTTATCAGTGTACGTCAACAGCTGTCACGTTACGTTTTAATATAGAAAATAAGTTAATTATATGGTTGACATGATATTTATCTAAGAAGAGTAATAATACAGTATAAAAACTGTATGTTGTCCACAACTTATAAAGAACATGACTTGAAAAGAACTCAAGTGCATGAGTGTTAATATCGATCGAAGAAATTCGACGCCCAACTCGGTCTTTCACGTCCAGAACTGATGAAAAGGTGGCCATTCGAACATTCTAGTTTCGCGGAATTAATAAAAAAAAAACAATTTCTGCTTTCTTGCAATTACAGCGTGTTCCCACTTTCCGTTGTCACCCGGTATGTATGTTAAGATCGTTAGGTCATTTCTACCTACTCTGTAAAATATAACACAAGTATGCTCTCTTGAGAATAACATACCCAAATGTAACTGCTCATCTCATTCTCGCATTACCACGTGATATGGTGTAAACAATTTTATTGGACGTTATTTGCAAATTCACAATTCATTATGTAAATACACTTACTATAATTTTTTTCAGAGTACTTTTAAAAGCTTCGTCTTACCACATACTACTTTTATTTTGTCATGACTTCATGAAAGGTTATTCAATTATCAAGCATTTTTAGATAAACTATATCTATAAAAAAATGTTTTATATATTTCACAGATATTTGCAATATTTTGTTTATTAGTAAGTACAGAATATTTCTAAATAGAAGGCTCTCTTTGACAATTGACATTTTAGAGGAAAGGGGAATTTTACTTCAGGTTCAGAGTATTATGCTGTTTTAAAATTTGTTGTTTCAGTGTATACTTTTGTTGATAAAATGTATAGTATTAATTCAAGACTTCAGTAATTTAAATTAGTAATTAAAACTCTATAAACTATAAACAAGGTTTTTAACTACGGTGCTTCAAAATCTTGCTTAATTTAAAGCATTTAATTATCAATTCCAATTCATTACGGTTTAATTCAAATATATCGATTAAACAAGTTATACGACTTACGAATATATTTAGTCTATAAATTAAGACCATATAAGACTATTTACTTTATGTCATTTGTTTTTCAAGTTTTTCCAATTTTTAAAAAAGTGTTAGTATACAGGGTCAGAACTTATCCGAAAAAAAATTTTGGAAATGTTCAACATAAGTACATGTACAAATATGGTAGTATGGAAAAATATATATACGCATTCTGAAAACTATTGTTCAATATTTAATTGCACGCTACTGCAATCTGGTCTACTGTAATGGAGTGACAATGCAAACTGACGATGTCATATATCGTATGAAGAAAATCTCCCAATTTCAGCGTTTTTATTTTAAAATAAACTTAAAGATCTGACGTATCTTTAAAATGAATAAAATTTTGTTTCACCAATTTTGAAGAATTGCGGTACTTGATCACTATTTGAAACATGAAATTTATAAAAAAAAAATTGCACATACGTTATTACTAAAACTGATCGAACTTGTACACACATTTGGGCACGCCTTATCCAATTTTGTACTAAAGCGAATGTCCCTCCTGGTTGCTGGTCTTGTAAACGAAAATTATTCGCGACAATTGTGATACGTTCGCGCAATTACCTATTCGACGATTTCCGCTTCAGTACGATAAAAAGAAGTCAAGAGGGTTTAAATCGGGAGACCGCGTAGGCCATGCTACCGGTTCGCCCCATCCAATTCACCGTAGTCCGTGCACTTGATAGAGATAATCTAGAACGTCTAGGAAGTGCCTAATCATGTTAAAACCACTTGTGTTGTCGGGCAGCTAGGGACACATTTTGAAGAACAGCGGGTAAGTCATTGCGAAGAAATTCGTGATATTGTAAACCATCTATACGATTGGGCAATATGAATTCAGTGAAAAACGGCGTTGGAAGTGGTCTCGTTGAATTGGGAGATTTTCTATTTGCCAAAAGTGTGTACTGTGAATGTTTTATATTCTATTGCAAGTAAATAAAGCTTTATATGTAACTAGAAAGTCAGTAGTAAATTGGGGATTTTCGTAATGGATAATCCGCTGGTATCAGTTAGTAGCGGAATTTCACACTTGTTCTCTAGCTGCTAAAATACATTGTGGTCGCTCAAGGCCATCATCACGTCCACGTTGCACCACTGCTAAAACTTTCATGATTTGGCGCGTATCGATTGGGAAATTAATCCGCAACTTCGCCATAAATAAGAATCATGTCCATTAACACAGTATTGCTGTACACATGAGCAATTTTGAAAATCTTAAATTTCCACGATAAATAAAACAACACTACTGATGTTATTCGTTTACCACCTAGAGGGCATATCCCCACTCCCGCCCTATCCGCTAGATAGACGTGTTGACGCACTCTAAGCGCAAAAACTTATTTACGTTTTTGTGTATCAGATACCGTTGAAGTAAAATCTGTTAGACTTTTATTATAATTTTTGATGATCTTATTGGAGTGCACATATCCTCAAAGTTTTTCGGATAAGTTCAGAATTACTTTGTATTTTAAGGAGAGTTTAAAGTTAATAGATTGGAAAATTATATAAGCTAAATAGCGTGCCGCTTGTCATCTTAAAATCGGAAAATATCGAGTAAGCATGTTCTCTGAAAATTTTAATGCTAAAATATCTTTATTATAGGTTCTGAAAAAGTTACATAGTGTACCTACAATCCTTTGCTCTAAAACAATAAAACACTACCTAATTATTCACTTTAATTAATCGTCGGCTTTCATTACATAATGGGTTGGTACGAATATGTGTAGATAGCAGTAAATGTATACACCAAATCATCGCCGTTCTCGTTCTTTCTTTTGTCCCCGCATTTGTCATCGTGGAAATGAAGGCATACATAATGCATTATAGAACATACCCATTTCACATCCGATTTAATGTAGACAGAAGTTGCATTTCTCTTTGGATATTCAAGGATAATAAATTTAGCGGCAATGCCGTGGAACGAAAAAACACCAATAAACTGCACATATATAGTACGGTTTTGTATGCTTGATGAATGATTCCTCCAATTAAAATTATATACTGGTTCGAAATTAATTGTTTACCGTGAACAAAGAGCGACGGCCGAAGCTGCATCGAAATGCGGACATCTGAGGTTTTGTACATGGTACATGTCATAGGCTTGCAAGTGGGAACTACTTAGGTCGTTTATGTTACATAATTAGTTTTTTTTAATACTTTGTTAACATTAAGTCAGCTCAGTGTTAGTGGCCAATTTGTTAGTAGTGAGGGTAGCTGTAAAGGCTCATTTATTTATCAAAAATATCTGTCACAAGTGTAAAAGTGAAAAAAGCTAACACGTGGTAAAAAAAAATATAATTAATTTGCCTAGGTTGTCGTAGGTACTAGACTAGACAAGTAATGATTTTTCATTACTTCATACGAAATCGAAACAGTCTGCTAATAAAAAATAACGAGCGAAGAGAATATTTAGAAACTATAATAAAATATCGTACATTGAAGCGGAAAATGTATTATCCCCACAAATAGGTGGTTTTAGCCTTTCAGACATTATACAGTTGTGGGCCTTCTTGATAGTTCTACCATGTATATCAGCCGACACCATTATTTTTATAAAATTACCAAGCTTATTGTAAACTCAATGAGAATACCTACAACTTGATGAAGAAATCGTCTAAATCAATGGAGAAATAAAAAAAATATAAAGTAATAAACTTTGCTGGTTTTGTGTGTTTCCCTCAGGTTTGAGGTTAACAATAAGGTAACAATGGATTGTAGTGTCGTATGCTACAGTTTGAAGGATTTTTAAGAAACCTATTGTTTACTTCATTAATACTGATACAAAAACAAATTCCGTTCAATGGGTGTTTTCTTAGCATTAGGTTACACAGTTACCTTAGTTTGCAATTTCGTAACACAGTTATTGTCAAATTTTTATTTACGTATTTGAAATATTATTCGATATTGACATTTTTTATATAAGAATTTTTCGAGTATGTTGCTTTTGGTCATATATATATATACAGGGTGATTCTGTCTTAATGACATTTATTTTAAGAGAATATGTACATTTACGCCGAAAAAAATATTTTTAAATCAATATTCAAGCCCCCTTTTCAGATTGTCACTGATTTAGCTCCCAGTGCAACTGAGTGTCGACTTGACGCAACGTTGCCAAATTTAAATATTCTCCTAGTACTTAGGTATTTATTGTAATGTTGAAATATGTAATGAATGTTATAAATTATTTTTTAAAAGTGTGCAATTAACATATGTTTCAGTTTAAAAAATATTTTGACAAAACTCCAACTAATCAAATAACAAACCATTTCCATTTCATTACATCAATAATGAGATAATAAAACAATACTGACTAGGTAAATTATTAAGACAGGCTGAAAAGATTTTTATTTTTAATAATACTGATAGTAATACAATCTTGACCTACTGTATTCAAGTCAATAACCTTGTTTTCAATGCCTAGTTAATGACAAGCGCTGCAAAACCACCAAATAATAACAGAAACAAACAGTTAAAATCGCATTTATATAAAACACCCGGTGTAATAAATATGTAGTTATGAGTATTTACTATATAACAGATTAGTCATTAGTCGCATAATAAATGCTCAACCGCAGCAATCACGTGCTGACATCGAATCAGCTGTAATCGGCACAGGTAAAACAGTTGGCAGTTCAAATTTCCGTTTTACGTTCACGGCAGAATACGCCAAATTAGTTCGGACCCGTTCCTATGCCATTCGTCGAACTGCAGCATGGCTTCTTCTTATCATTTCAGCAAGTCCCTTCTCCCATCAGTTACCATGTTTGCGTAGGATGATGTGTTTTGTGTTTGTTGTTTTTTCTCTGTGTCGCCTGTTTAGTTTATAATTATTACTAAAATTTACTATTTACTGAAATAAAAATACAATCCAAATAGGGTGAAACTAATTTTATAAATTTTCCTGCAGGAATAATAATTAATAGTGAAAGAACGCGGCTATCCTCGTAAAGACATGTTTTTTTTTTCTGTGACCAACGGCAACATAATTATGACAGCAAACAGGTCATGAATATGTGACAACGTTGCTAACATACTATCTTAGGATTGTTATATTTTATACATAATAATTACAAATAGATAAATCTAAACACATGTAATTAGTGTGAATGGTTTTCTTAGAGCTCTTTTCACAACACATAATAACAGTTACAAAGTGTTTAAAATTACTTCTGTTTCTTTCAAGAAGCGTTTACCGCACATACGTCTCGTAACCAGAGAGTTTTGCCTAGATTCGCCGTAAATGAACATGCGATACAGCTGGTTATGGTACTATAAATTGTTCCATTTTTGTTTATGTACCTACACTCACAAACATCAAAGAGAAACTACATAAAAATGAATTACACTAGCTGTACGCACCATTATGACTAATATTACTTTTATGTTATCACCAGCAGTCTGACACTGCAACGTTGTCGAACGTTACAGTACTTTACAGTTTTAACGAGTTTCTCGGAAACTTTAATACCAATCCAAAAATCACATTATGAACAAATTATGTTACAACCACTTTTACATAACCTTAATTGTACCTTAGTTTGTAATTTCGTAACATAGTTTTGCATATTACTGCAGTTGTATTTTTATTTTTGAAATGTATTTGTAGACAAACTATTCGTTTTAGAAATTATTTTCATAAGAGATATTTTATTGCTTTTTGTCAGATATATAAACCCTTAAAATTACGGCACACATATTCCGGACACCCTGTATATGTGGTCTTGACGTGGCAACGCTGTTTCACTTTGACAGTTGAACGCATCATAAGAAAATTTGTAGCGGATTAGGCGCGCCGTGTTATTCCGATTGTTATAGGTTAATTTGAAAAATCGAGTGAAATTTTTTTGTTCGATTTTTTGTCTTTATTAGGCCTTCCAAGTACGTGGTTAAAATTAATGTCTGAATCATCCTGTATATGCCCTTTCAGTAATGGCACTTATATTCCGGACACCTCGTATAAGTTTAGGGTTAAAGGTGTATTTGCATCAATCCGAGGCTCCGTCAACATTCTTTCGAGACACCCCCTTTCCGCCACCTTCATTATGCGCGGATTAAATATAATTAATTAAATCAAGCTCTACAACTTTCCCTCAGGTTCCAATCGGTCCTCCCCTACCAGAAACTCGCATCCCCCGTTTTTAATAGGCCATAGTTTGCGAGGCTCCGAGCTGCACCGTGCCGCCGTAACTAACTTATGGGATCCGTTCCGTTTCCATGGTAACCGGAGCTGTTCGTATCGCGCGTCCACGGCCGCGTTTCTTTTCTTCCCTGCCTCCACCCGGAAACCGGAGAATGTTTTGATGCTTTTGTTGCGCTCCGCGCGATCGAGGCGCGCGCCGGCAATGGCAGTTATTTATTCTGTTTATATTCGGCGGAGGAAAGCGTCCGTTTTCCGAACAGGTGTTCTAGAATTGGGCCGCGTAAATTTATGTTGGCCGTTAGCCTCGCCGCTTGTCCGCAGGAAAAATATCTACTAGTCTTTTTAAACTGCTTATCTGCAACTGTTTGATAAGAGTATCATTACAGCATTTATCTGACACTGTTTCGGTTGAACAATGAAGATCATTACATTACTAGTGGAGTAATGTGCCATATTACCCCAGTAGTGAAATACTGAAAAAGATAGATCACTACTTTTAATGGATATTTTTATACCAAAAGGTTTAATAATTTGACAATTAATAGATAATTTAACTTAGATTAAATTGAATTACTTGTCATAAATATTAACAACACAACTTTGACAATTCATAAGATTAATACCAGATGAATGCAGTTGGTCTATATTTCTCGTCCAATAACTTTTGTGGCAATTTTTTTTCTTGTTTTCAAGAGACGTACTAATATAGCCTTCATACACGGTGTTGGACTTTCAAGCACCATGGCATTTTATAGTTAGAAGGTCTGCTCCTGTGTTGGCTAGAAGTGAAGTCGAAAACAGTGCGCTGTATGTTGTTGAGTTGTGATAAATTGAGAAAATCCTCCTGATCGTATACAATATTGGAGGCGATCTTGCGATGAAGTAAAGATGCATTTTCTGTTCGGAAGAATGAAATAATTAACCGAAGGGTTAGAAACAATATTAATACAGATAGACTGTTACAGTATTTCGAACAAAATCCACGAAATTCTATATAACACGCTAGCAAATAATTGAATTAGGATAAATCAACCGGTCAACGAATTTTAAAGGCCAATGGGTACAATGAGTACAAAATTCACAATTTGGAGTATTTGCTGGGCGTCACATGGAAAACAGACTTTATTTTACATATATTGAACAGCGTGAGTTCCTAAATTTCCTACAAGAACAACTTGCACTTCTGGAAAATGCCTTTGCAGCTAAGGTGAAACCTATGGTATCAGCACGACGGAGCTCCATCCCACAAGGCCAGGATTGTGCAACAATATTTAGATAACACTTTTCCAGAAAAATGGATTTGAAATAATGGACCTATTGTTGTGAAAGGCTAAATTAAAATCAACTTACTTATAAGAAAGGCGATTTTTTCTTGAACAAATCTTATTTTACTACTAATTAAATTGTTATTATGAATTTTTATGTAAGCTAATTATGAAATAATGAATTATCGGTTATCTTGCGAGGGAGCATTGTTTAAATTAGATAAAAGGTGTGTGTTTTCTTACTAAAACAATAACTAATAATATTTGTAAACAAATCCAATTGTTTGTCAATTCAGAGCATACAGTATGTTGTGGTTTCATACATGGTATGTACAAATTAAGTCAAAATTTGATTTTTTTGTATCACTATGTAAAATATGAAAAGAAACTCATTTTTTCTGATTTAAAAATGTGATGATCAGAAAATGTTAAGTTGATAATGAATTATAATAATGTTTTTGAGACATTCGAATAGAGAACAAAAAGTGGCTCCCATATATTTGAAAATCTAAAAAGATACTAGCCAGCTACTTTACAGACTAACCAAGTTATGATTATTATGTCCTATATATTTTGTATGTATTATCGCCAATTAAATGGTTTTTGTCATTGAATTTTTTTAATTTAATTTTTTTTCATATATTTTTGAAGTTCAAAAATGGCCATAAGGAGGAATATTGTTATCTTAATTTTTAAATTTTTTCTGCTTTTATTCCAAAACAAACACTAGCAAGAGTAGAAGATATATAATTTCAGTTAAAAGGCTAATGGGATAACTAAAAATAAACTTAGATTTGTGCAATCCAATAACAGCTTATTGTCTGTAAAACACAATCTAGGTACAAGGCATGTAATACAGTTTTCTCTTTAAATGGTTGGATATATTACATGTGGGTTATTGAATTTCGACTTAATTTATCCACTTATGCATAATGTATGTAAATGATCCCAATTTGCTCCGATACTGGATATTCATTAGTTATATCATGCGTTTTAAACCAAATTATAGTTCCCGGGTACGTTAATAGGTCGCGTTCGCGTTCTATGCACATAAAATGCCTTGCCTTCACTTTCATTAAGTCATTTCTTTGACATATTAAGGTGGCGTAATCACAAATGACAGAGATTGGAACGTCGTTATTGAGGAAAAGCGTGTTGCGAATTGCAAAGCGGAGTAAATATAAATGAATGGTAGATTTTACAACAAAATTATGAATTGTTAGTGCCCATTTAGGTGTATTATACGGAAAAAAGATAGTTTCTCCGTTTTTCTAATATTTTGTTTCACATCATTTTATATAAAAGGAAGTAGGAAGCTATACAAAATCTACAAAAGTATGCCCTTTTCTGATTTATTTTGACTGCATTTAAGGTGGCAACGTTGTGAAATCATTTTCATCTTTTAACGATGACAATATTATGTAGGTTATGTACATTATTCGTCTATTTCTTCAAGTAAAATGATCTACATAATTTAATATAGCATAATAATCATTATTCACTTGTGATTAATGATTATTCGCACTTCTATCAAAAAATTTAAATTCTTCAGTATGACAGTATCGAGAATGACACACATAAACGATTTCACAATAAACTGAGTAAAAGTAAAGTAGTACATTGTATTATCATCACTTTATTCCTGAAATTTCCTAATTTTATTATGTTAAAACACATACACTTGATTTTTCCTTAATATATAATGTAAATTGAAAATTACAAGTAAATATGTAAAAAGAGCAAAACACTTAACAAATCATGGAAATTTTCACCCATTTTTATCAGTTACAATGCAGTTTTAACTAACTTAATGGAGGAATTGTATGATTTTTCGAAACTCGCGCAGAAGAATGTATGATTTTCATCGAAATGGCGTTTCGTAGAAAAATAAGCCTAAAAACGCTATTTAAAAATTTAGTCTGGCCCCCAAAAAACGGTCGCCGATCTGTGACGTCAGACGCCGTTCGCACGTGTATACCTAAATACATCAGCGTGCTTCAGTTTATTTCTGTATACGACTTCCATGCTTTTGGACAACGCAGTACATACGTTTAGAATAGTTAATTTGTTATTTGTGATATTATTAGGTGTTATTGTGTTAAATAGATTGATATTGACAAGAAAAATGTGGTGTAGGGCGATGAAACGCAACGAAAGGAAGCATTTCAACATTGTTTGTGAAGACCAATTTAATGCAAGTTTAATTGTAAATACAAATAGGTTTAAGTTCATTGAAAAAATTAAAATGTAAAGTAACAAGCTTACATTTTTGTTCGCATTTATTTATGCAGCGCTTCATTCTGATTCGATATAACATGTTCTGTATTTACTCCTACCATTTACGTGATGTAGAATGTTATTTGAGGCATTTATAAAATTTTGCTATCTGACATCACTACATTAAATTACCTGTTTTAATAAATAAGGATGTTTTTAAAATGTTTAAGGAGAATTGAAATCAGTAGTAAATAGCAATCAAAATTTATTAAATTAAAATTAATAAATGTTGAATATCATTACTTTAACTTATTATTTTTCAAATTAAAACAATTAGTATAATACAAGTAGTTTTAATAGATGGCACAATTTTATAAATACCTCAAGTAAAACCATCTATCTGTACTTATCCAACAGCATTGTCGCCGTAATTGTCACGAGCGGATCTATATTGTAAACAAAGGAATAAATTACGTTTAACAATAATGTAAGTTCACCACATCACCACTAATAATTGTCGCATTACCTACACATTATGTATCTATGATCCACAAATGCCACAAAAATGCAAGAAACAACCGCGCTGAAGGGTGTGTAACGTCACACCAATGATATTGCGTTTCCTGGCCATGTGGCTTGCATTCTATGGCAATTTATAAATGTTAATATTTTAATTATTATATGATTATTGCCACCAGACACATATTCTGACCCTTCAATGTGTTTAAAATATTACCCTGTAACACATTTCAAACCAATATAAACATCATGCAACTTCCCCATTGCTGTAAATTTATCTGCATTTAATTTTGAAGTGTATAGTTCCACTTGCTGGTTCCATTTGATATCTATTCTACTAGACACATCCTCTGATTCAGAATCATTTAAAATTTTCCGTGTCAAAAATGAAACTGACTAAATAAAAACATTACCATCCTAGTTGGCCCGACTCGAAGCATTCTTCCTAAATCAATTTAACAGCGCCATCTACGATTATTGCATAAGCCGCAGTAAAATTCTATCTTGTCCGTATAACCCGCGCTCGTAATAGTTCTAAAAGAACGAAATAAACTCGGGGGAGATCCGTTGTTGGTGTCATGTGGCCTATCGTTAAACTACAAGCAGATCAAACTGCATTTACCAGGCTCGTTTCATATGAAAAGTCAAGTTAACAACTTGTATAATAAACGGATGTTGTATATATCTCTAAGGGCACGTTAAATTATATAAGTTTAGATGTACGACTACGTATGAATGTGGAAGAACATTGGAATAAAGAATGTTTATGTTTGAAATAGTTATTTCCCAGAGACGTGATGTCGTCAACGAGGTTTTAGTTGAGTTTGAGTATATGCCGAGGATACTAGCATCAATTTTCAACGCGAATATTACATCAATAAGCAAACAGTATTACATAGAGTGTCCGAAAATGATGCATCAGTATTGTGTGTTATAGTGGGTTTCAGACTGACGCTTATAGCGGTGTGCAGTAAGTGCCAGTGTATGCAACGCGAGCGTGACATGGAAAATTTGAAATGAAATCGTGGAAGACTTGGATGTCCAGGACGCCCACGGCGTATTGCAGCACGAAGCTCAATTAAATGCGTACCATATACAGCGCGTCCAAGCATTAGTACCAAGGGACTGGACGAGGAGGACCGGTACCATGGCCGCCACGATCTCCTAACTTTAAATCATTTGAATTTTTTGTGGAGATATTTAAAATATAAAGAGAACGTATCATGGTTCCTGCTAATAACTTACGAGTTCCAAATGAACATAAAGCAGAAACATTTGTGTTAGTTTGTAGAAACTGGGTAAGACGGGCCCAACTATTTTATTAATTAAAACCACAAATTAATTATATTAATAATTAATAACAATAGTGACAAAAGCAATTGAATTTGCTGTATGAAATAGGTGTTATAAAATGATATTTATTTCTTTACTTGGGAATTTCTTTCAATTTTTTGTCCCGTCACCGATTGCATGCTTTGCCTTGTACAGTGGACCAGTTTCCAGTGCCGTACAGAAGTGTAATTTTAAATTATTTTCGAACTGCCTATTTTATACAAAATTGTAGATATATGTATATAGGATCACTATAAACCTTGTTACTAACATATATTTTAGATCATAAAATATCAATTTAAGCAGGGTGGGATCAGATTTACACGGACCTATGATCTTAAAAAACATATTACACTATGTTTGTTTGCTCGCATTCCGTTGTAAAAACTGTTGTTGATATTGTTACCTTTTCCGAAATTTTTATAAATACAAGCGCGATGGAATTGCACCCATTCTTGAAAACTACAGTACGACATTAGCTGCTTTCTGTTTGCTCAGAATCTTATGATCATGATTACAAAATCTGCAACAGGATTGGTGTATTTTAAATAGAAATCAACGTGATTGGCAAATATAGAATCATGATCACAAAAATGTTCGAAAGAAAGCAGCTACTGATGTAAATAAAATTCATTATTGCTCGGTCAGTGGTCGAGCGGTTTAAGGCGTCACTACTTGAATTGTTGTTTGTCACCGTCGCGGGTTCGATCCCCACAGCCGAAACACCGTAGATCACTTATACTTATACAGAGGATTGCCACCCTCTTTATGAAAGAACGTTAGATTGGGTGAATGTGAACGATTGGTGCCGGTCGGCGTTTGACCATCCCCGTAATTTGCGAATATTTAGAAATTTCACTGATTTCTGCACTAAATGAAACTACTTATTTATTCAAATTACTATTCAAATTTATCAAAATTTCATTCGTTTCTGATCTACTAGCATTTGCCTCTGAATTCTCACGACACGTTCACGTTCCTTTACAATTCCTTGATTGCCCCTTACAATTTAGCTTTTGCAGTACTATATAGTTAAAAATGTTATCTACATTTGGAACTGATGGAACATACTGCTGATATACTTTCACCGCCTTACCTCATTGCCTACTATCCGTGCAATAAGTCGCGATCTCCGATGGAGGGGGAAACTAACTATTCTAAGAGGTGGTGGAGAGGAGACAACCGAGCGAGTTGGCTTACATCGTCGTCATCTGTTTCGAAATCTAAATGGCCTTGTCAGTGAGTGCTGGAAGTAGTTGGCTGAGATTCTCAAGTATTTATTTCAAACTCCAATATTCGTTATGCTATCCGAAACACTACGACCACGCTATATTGTTAAAAAAATTAAAGTCATTTGGTTTTTCTGATCTACTTATTCATTTAATTAGAAACTATTTAACTAATAGAATCCAGCATGTTCTGTATCGTAGTTTTAAGTCTGTTGAAGTGATTGCGTCCTCAGGAGTCCCCCAAGGTTCGGTTTTGGACCCATTACTATTTGTTTTATTTATAAATGATATTGTTATGATATTGTTACTTTATGCCGATGATCTGAAAATATTTAGCAATATTTCCAATATTAATGACTGTCTGTTGCTTCAGCAGAATTTAGACTCCATTTGTGATTGGTGTAGAGTAAACAATTTATTTTTAAGTCCTGAAAAATGTAAAAGTGTGTCATTTACTACTAAGCAGCATGTTATTGAATTTAATTATAAGATTAATAATAATTTCTTGGAGAGAACACAAACTTTTAGAAATCTGGGAGTATTATTTGATTATAAATTATCGTTTAATAACCACATATGGGATATTACTTCCAAAGCGTAAAAAACACTTGGATTTATTATTAGGAACACGTCCACGTTTAAATACTTGTTTATTCAACTTTAGTTAGGTTGAAATTGGAATATGTCCCTGTTGTTTGGTGTCCAAATTATATAACATATACAGTTTAAAATGGGTTCAACGTCGTTTTTTTAAATTCGTATCTTTTAGAACTGATGGAATTTATCCCCAAACTGGCATATCCCAGGATGAGCTTTTACAGAAGTTTTCTGTTAAGTCTATGGAAGACAGACGTAGCATTGCTTATTTAGTATTTTTATTTTATTAAATAACCTAACTGATTGTGGTGATTTTTTAAATAGACTTAATATTCATGTTCCAATGGCAGTTTCAAGACACGCTGGTACAAACTTGTCGACGGCAGTAACTAATATTAGGAGTTTTTCCCCATTGAATTTTATGTGCAATGGGGAAAAACGTCATTGGTTGATATTTCATTGTTCTGTTGCAAGCTTGAAACAGGTAGCACTATGATGCTTTATTTAATCTGATGCTATTTTTAGTGTTAATTACTATTATTATAATTTTGTCTTAATCTTAATTTAAGTTTGTTTTAGTTTCCGTATTTTGCATCTGTTTAGTATTTCTCTTTCTTATTTCTTACATATTGTTTGTTTATTATTTTTACTGTATATTTTCTTTGTATTTCTTTTTGTATGTGTTTCCTATTCTATAATTGGGCATTCGCCTGTTGAATGGTGTAAATTAAAATAAAATATTTCAAGAAATTAATGCGACGGAGCTTATAACATTTTTTTGTAAATTCAAAATTAACGAGGTTACAGGGCGTCAAAAAAAATTAAGAATTTCTTCTAATAACTGAGTCTACAGATTTTTTTCTAATTTTATTTACTATCACTAGTTTTTCTTTGTATCGACGTTCCTATTTTCAAGGCGTGCTTAATTTTAGTTTTTCTCGAACACAACTAATAGCAAATATATATATAAAATTTTTTTGACGATATTTAATCATGTTCTATCTAAATTTATAAAAATGTTCAAACAAATCAATTGCCCATTTAGTAATGGTTTTGTGATTGGCAAGTGTTGTTATTACCGATGATTTTCTTTATTTTAGAATTAATCTTTGACTTAGTGTATCTTAATAAAATGAGTATATTAGCATTTTTGAGGTTACGGTTACTTTAGTGCCACTCCTGCATCCCTGTATATAAAGGGCAGAAAGAACATTCTTAATGCTAATTATTTAAATTTATGCGATGTCACTGAATATACGAATAAGTATAATTATTTTTGTGTTGATATAATATTGAGACTACCGCAGGGCGTTTCTATTCGTAAATAAGTTTTAAGTAGTAGCGTTAGTACTTTAGGTCTATAAGAAATGAATTTCCTAACCTAATTTATGAATTATGTTAAAGTTTAAATACTAACTAACAATTTGACAATTGATTTCTGTTCAATGTCTGTTCAAGAACTATGAAATAATAATTAGTTTTCCATAAAAAAAAAAACTAAACAAAAACATATAAAATTAATTATACTAATATTACGAGCTATCCAAACCAACTACTCGAAATCGACAGCCAATACCTTTCTAATCTAGGTATATTTTGTCACAAGAAATTCCAAATTGACGCGGATGTAATAGTGATTTAGAAATATGGAGGCAGCATTGTGCCTGCATAGTTTTTCAAATCAAAATGTTTGCTTTTGTTTTTCAATTTATTTTCTTCTGTTGCTCGTTTTTAAGTTCCCTGTCATAGTGTCTACTTCGGCGAGATACACGATACATTTTTTAAATATCTCCACAAAAAGAATTTGAAAGGATTTAGTCAGGAGATCGTGGCAGCCATGGTACCGATCCTCATCATCCAATCCCTTGTTATTAATGTTTCGACACGCTGTACATGGTTCGGATATAATTGAACCGCGTGTATGATACGTCACACTGCTGCAATACGGCGTGGACACCCTGGACCTCCATTTCTTCCACGATTACACTCACTGCATACCAAGGTAAAAGTAGCTGTATTTGACACATGTTCACCGGGAAATTTCACTTCACCAGAAATTAAAACGATATCCATAAACTCCGAGTAGCTATACACGTAAGCCATTTTTGACACTTGAAAAACTAATGTAAACAGTCGCATAATAAAAACGCGAATACTATAACTAATCGGATTTCAATATTCAGAATCGTCTTGGTAGAGACTACAGTAACCCAGTGATGTAATGGTCGAAAATTTTTGTTTTCTCGGAAACTATAAGGATTTTACAAAAAAAATGTTATTACGATTATTCCAAATTTTTTTAGATAAGTTGTAAATCACCTTATATAAATAAATAAAGCTTATTATTAACATTGTAAAAAAATTTTTACTATATTTTAAGCTAATATAAATCAAATATCCTACAATTCCTATCAATGAAGTCATATGTATGTGCTCTGATACCAAACATCTAGGTATGGTAATGAACAATTCCAGAGACAAAGCTCTATTCAATAATTCTCTAAAGAAATTAATCTAATTTACTAACCTGCTTTAATGAAACACTCTATAAATATCTAACCTCACTTTTTGGCAGTGGGAACACGACAATTTAACCACAATAGATGAGATCTGACCTATTTCTGCATTTTTAGGATTGCTTCTTCAGGTGGCCTCCTTTAAATTGAATCAAATATCTAACTATAAAAATTATTATAAAAATTAAAATTATTGGAAGTTAAATATCGACAATGATAAAAAGTGACAGCCTGTCAATGAATTAAATACTACTTGAGTAATGTTTACCTTTTATGTAAAAGTTTTTATATATTTTTAGGTATTAATAATATTGTGTGAAACTAACTACTCAGTGGACAAAAGCCCCAACCTGCGTTGAATGACACTCACAATATCTACCCATATATTCCTTATTATTAGCTTTTGTAACATTTTTTACTGTATTAGAAAGGTATTTTAAGCTAATATAAATCAAATATCCTACAATTCCTATCAATGGTATCAGTATGTTCTCTGATACCAAACATCTAGGTATGCTAAAGAACAATTTCACAGACAAAGCTCTATTCAATAATTATCTAAAGAAATTAATCTAATTTACTAACCTGCTTTAATGAAACGCTCTATAAATATCTAACTTCACTTTTTGGCAGTGGGAACACGACAATTCAACCACAATGGATGAGATCTGACCTATTTCTGCATTTTTAGGATATTTGATTTATATTAGCTTAAAATACCTTACTAATACAAATGTTACAAAAGCTAATAATAAGGAATATATGGGTAGATATTGTGGGTGCAATTCAACGCAGGTTGGGGCTTTTGTCCACTGGGTAGTTAGTTTCACACAATATTATTAATACCTAAAAATATATAAAAATTGTAAAAAATACTTCTATTTTCGTGTTAAGCTAGGGTATCAGACTGTGGACGTGCGCCGTTGTAGCCATACGCTAAGTTTGAAGCTAGCTTCAGGGAACACACAACATTCCTTATAATTTGCGTAGATGTTCGAATCATCCCAGTCAGGCTGCCGTTAACCTAATCGGTAGAATTTGCGATACTCCTTTCTAGGACGAAACAGCACCCCATCGATCTCGATCTTAATAGAATCTTAACGGTAAAGACGATCATTCGGCATTTTCTGTTTCGTATAATTGCCGATATCAATCACGGCGAACGAGCAGCCGTTCAATTTGTTTTGTTTACCGTGATCAATGCTTGCAGTCACTGAACTGTGGCGCAATTAACGTGCCTGTGCAATCGCGCCAGCCTCTACCCCGTATCGCTGTTTATTGTTTTTGTTTAATTCGCCCCGGCTAATCCCGGGTTGCTATGATTACTCCATCCTTAATTTCGCGACCAATTTGAGGAAGTTAAGTTCGACGATATCAAATGAAAGCGAAACTGTATGACGTGAAAATTGCATTAAAATCACCGCTTACGGCTTACGGTTTATGTAGCACTCCGACACCGAAATTATAGAATATGGTAACAATATGACTCCATGATCGTATCCAGGGTAGAGGGTTAAATAACAAATAAATAATATGTCGATTTTGTTATTATTCTTACAAATTTTCATTCACTTTCACCTTGGTATATAGGTAGAACCGAGATGTTACTACTTTTTCGTTTATATTTACCATCGAAATAAGTAAAATAGAGAAATGAATGAAATATACCCCTTTGGAAACCAATATTAAGAAAACGTAGAGGCGAAAATATTAGGACTATATACAGGGTTAACTATGACTAAGTACAAATATTTTAAGAGGGGATAGAGAAAATTAAGAATTAACGGAATCACTCTTCAAAAAAATTCCAAACTTATTTATAAAGCGAAATTTTTTTTTTCAAATTGTAATAAATCCTTATTTAACGCTGTCTATGCGACTTGTCTGTCACACGTTTACATTAAAAGTTTTCTATTATATATTTTTTTCTTTAGATTGTGTTATAATAAATAGGTATTTTATCTAGCTATTTGTTGTCGATAGTGGGAAATTAGAGGCCAAATTTCAAAGAAAACAACAAATTTTCTAAAATTGTCGACGTTTCGTCACTTATCGTGACATCCTCAGGACAATTACAGATTTAAGTCCTGAGGATGTCACGATAAGTGACGAAACGTCGACAATTTTAGAAAATTTGTTGTTTTCTTTGAAATTTGGCCTCTAATTTCCCACTATCGACAACAAATTGAACATACATAAGGCTGCTAATCATCATTAGTTATCTAGCTATACCTACAGAAATTGTGTTTCTTCGGTAGTGAGTGTCTCAATATGTATGATATCAGAGGTGTTCCTTTGGATTGGTTGAATTCATTTTTAAAAAATCGTCGGTAATTTATTTGTCTCCCAGATATGCGAAGTGATAATTTGATAAATTATCGATCCAATTCTTTAAGTGTCAAGCAGGGTGTACCCCAGGGCTCCATACTGGGCCCCATATTATTTATACTCTATATCAACCAAATTATTCAGTTTTGTCAAATTGTCATTTTACTGCCTACGCAGATGATATCTATATGATGATAGATATCTATAATTATTTCAGATAAAAATGATAACGTTTTAACAGAGAAATGCAGTAATATATTAAATCATGTTGTTAATTTTTTTAACCGTCACGATTTATTTTTTAATTTAGAAAAAACTGAATTGTTGCGTATTCATACTTACCAGAAAAAAGTAGAAGATATATCTCTAAAAATTTATGATACTCCACTGACTAATTCAGATGATTGCATACGTTTTTTGGGTCTCTATTTGGATAAAAACTTAAATTGGAAGGCTCACTGTGAAAAAATCACATCTAACTTGAATAAATAATGTTTTTATTAACTTACGATCTGTTCTTGGCATAAGACAATTGTTGAATATTTATTATGCAAAAGTTGAGTCAGTATTGAGGTATGGAATATGGTTTTGGGCCATTTCTACAAATAGTCAGAAAGTTTTCATTGCGCAAAAAAGCATTATCCGATGTATTACTAATATAAATAAAAGGGAGACCGTTTTTCAGGAAATATGGTATATTAATGTTGACCTCTTTATACATTTTTGAAATATGTAATTATATTTTCAATAAATCAACTAATTTTAATTTGAATGAGAATATTCACACTTATAATACACGACAAAAGCATAACTTCTATGTACCATTTGCAAAATTAGATATAACTAAGTATTCACCTAATTGCATTGGACTGAAGATGTTTAATAAACTACCTGATGGTATAAAGTCATGTCGCAATCAAACACAGTTTAAACGGATTTTGAGAAATTACCTAGTTGAAAATTCATTAACTGAATTATTTTAATTGTAGACTAATTTTCTATAATGTAAATATTGATTTTTTATTTGTTTTTACCATGTTGGTGTTCTATGTTTAGTGTTATGTTCTTTTGTGGAGTGTTTTTTTCGCTTCTTACTTTTTATGACTATTCCCATACAATTGTAATATTGTCTCAGTGGAAAATAAAAGATTATTATTGTTATTATTATTATTATGAATGAAAATGTTGTAGTTTTGCCAGTTTGTAATGAAATAATGAAAAACAAACGCAAAATAGTTAACTGGATTAACTGTTACCCACTACTTATAATAAATATGTTAATTTTTGTCGTTTCTGCATTTAGAAAAGCTGCAAAAAACGACCGCATGGTAGTAGGTATTGTTGACAGATGTAAATTTTATCTATGGGTCTAAGCCATCTCAGTCGATGCGTAATATAGGCGCCGACTTTCCGTAGGAAAAGAGGGTTATGCTCCATTTTTTAAATATCGAGCTTCTGGAATAATTTTTTTATTGTCTTTTAGGCCTTCCTGAGCACTTTTTGCATTCGTTTTTCGTTATTTCGTTACAAACTGGCAAAACTACAACTTTTTCATTCATTATAACCACTCACTACTGATATAACAACACACTTCCTGTAGGTACAGCTAGATAAAATACCTATTTATTATAATAAAATCGAACGAAAGGAATAAATAATATAACACTTTTAAGGTATTGTCCTATCCCATAACCTAGAAAACCAAACCGGCGAACTATATTGTGGGAAAATATCAGCACCCAACACAAATTTCTTTATTTAATAACTAAAACGTTTAAAAATTAAAAAAAGGCACTAAAAACTGAAGAAGAATACAAAACTACAACGTAAACACATGGTAATCACAGGAATTAAATTACGACTTCACTGGAAATTTTACGGTCGTGTTGCTAGTTGCCTACGTTACCTACTCCGATTTCTGATTCTGTAAACGTGTGGCAGACAAGTCGCATAGGCAGCGTTTAATAATGATTTATGATAATTTGGAAAAAAAATTTTTCGTGTTATAAATAAGTTTTGAATTTTTTTAAAAGATGATTCCGTTAATTCTCAATTTTCTCTATCCCCTTTTAAAATATTTGTACTTAGTCATAGTTAACCCTGTATATTTTGTAATTTTTTGGTTATTTCTCATATCTCATACACTTATTATTGATAGTTTACTGCATTGAAAAGGGAAAAGTCGACATTCTTATCACGAAATTTGTAATAACCGTTTTGTTTGACCTTAACTACTTAAGGGTCATTAATATTAAAAACCCCTTTTTGTTCCAAGTTTGTAAGTCGATATCTGCTTGCGAGGATAAAATCCCTTTTAAAGGTTTGCCTTCAATTTCGGATACATAATTATAATTATTTTTTAATGTATTAGAGACGATTGTTAATGGTTGTCTTTTTATTTTATGTTGTTGTATTGAATAGTATCCAGTAAAATAATTACTTTCACTATTGAAATGAAAGTGGTAATATTACAAACAGAACTTCAAAAATGCATCGTTTATCCTAATTTTATGAAGGATAACATTCTGATCTGACTAGGTTACATTTGACTTTTGCGTTGTAAATTGTTTACCGGAGACTGTTTCCGAGCCAAAGATGCTTGGTAGTGTTGTATTTATATAAAGCAAGTGTTTATGTTGTTGTTAAATGTGAATTAATGGTATTGGAACTTTATTAAAGGATCTTTTTATTTTGAAGCTAGTTTCGAAATAATTCCCGTAATAATTCGATTTCGATGCGGCTTCCAGTAGTTTCTTTTTTATAGAAAAAAAATCTAGTTTCTAGGATGTCCTAAATCATATATTTGATATGAATAAACTAAGGTTTGAAACGTAGAGGGAACAAAATAAATGGGCATCCTAGAATAATTGATAACTTTCTAAACATGGATCTAAAAAGGTGCAAAGTAACCGTTTACGTTCAAATAGAATCAGGCGATAAGAGATACGAGGCAGGCAAAGATAGAAGATGTAAGGGAAGTCTACTTTATTAAATTTTTGAACATGAATTTACAAAATTTTCCAGGAGAAGAAATTTATTTATTCACGCTTTTAAAATTAAATTACTTTTTGTGGATCATAAACCATTTTAAAAACATACTCATAAATTTCAACGTGAAGAAGGCTGTTTAAGATCATAAAGTCATTACGAAAATATACCGTATCTAAACAATGCATCGTAAAGCATAAGTTGTAAAGCCGCAAACAAATAGTTCCCTCCTGATTTATCTGTTGTCGAGAAGAATTCATCAATTAATCGATATGAATTACTATGCAATAAACCATCTGAACTCGCAAAAACAACGAAATGAGTGAATAATGACGCAGAAGCCCAACATTCATCTTGTTGCGGTAGTATTTTTTTCTTCCAGTACAAATCAATCAATTTCGTTTCATTCAGTCGATGACATTATTTGCAATGAGTGGTCATTAATACGATGATTCATTTTTTATTAACGCTTGTCTGAAGCAATTAACAGATGGAGGATGAGAAAAGGAACTGACGTGTGAGGTCTAAAGTGGTTTTATTGTGGATCTATTCTAGACTCTTTATATGGTAATTGGGTATTGAAGTTCAGTTCTGAAATAATAAAGTGACACTGATGTTTCCTTTTTCTTCCAGAAAATTTATTGGTGTAGGTATTCTAGCACACTGTGTTGAGTCCTTGAAAAATAAATCGAAAATAGTAGATTTACATTTTGCGAAATAGACTTTTTGATAATTATCCACATTAAACTATAACAAACTTCACGATGACCATTGGTTAGAAATAGTTATACCTACCGGGAAGGAACAACTGTAATCTATCATGATTTCTTGAGTTTTTAATGATTTCAAGAAATAATTTCTTGAGTGTATAGTCCTTCATTTATAGAATTACGTAAAATAAAGCTATTATTGCCGCATATTTTTTTACCCTCGTCCCCACTTTGAGGCCAGTTAACTGTGACGTGCCTTCGAGATGCGATGAGATGAATCGCGTAGTTGTGCTGGAATTGAATAGGAAATTTGAGACGTTCGCAATGTTTTGGTTGTGAGCGATTGGAGTTGATTTGAGTAGAGATTAATAAGGTGTATTGGTATTTCTATAGCTTATAAATGTAGAAAGTTGTTAATAAAACTTGTAAAGAAAAATTAAGGTCGTTTCTTGGTTGAGAAATAGTAGTATGAAGGGATCTTGTGACGTTATCTTTATTATTATTACTTATTTCGACTATATGAACCTGGCATTCGACTTTCAAAACTTCAGTTTTTTCTAGAGTATCGCTTGTAGAAACATTTTTTTCGTTTGTAGTAATTTAATATAAAAATTATATGACCTTGAAAAAAATCATCCTCCAAGTTTAACGGTATTCAAATTTGAGGGTTGTTTCTTATAAAAAATCGTTTGTAGTTGTTTATAGTGAAAAGAATTTTGTTTGTAGTAGGAAAAGAAAAAATTATTTTAAATAAGTACACTAAACAGTCATATTTTCTATGATTTGCTTACTTGTACAGAGGTGACTATTTTGTCAAGAATCTGTTTTATATATTTTATAAAGTTTCAAAATATTTTGTTACCGCATCAGGTGACCGACAGCAACTAGATAATACTTGGTAATTATTGTTAATCTTAAAAAATATTCTCTTTCGTATATTTCCCCTCTTCATTCATTGTTTCTCATATTTTCTATTATTATTTTCAATCTCACCAAAATGCTACCTTTTAGTAGATATAGAGAAACATTTAAAGTAATATAATTTGCATTATACTGGTGAGGCGTCCTTAATTCAGAAAAAGGAGTATAAAATACGGATTCTTCGGAATATTCGAAATAAAAAAATATTAAATCAAAAAGTCCTATATTCACGTTTTACCAAGAAAATTGAACTTCAATTTTATAGAGGAAAAATAAACTCCCTGGGCAAAATGTTGTCCTTTGACTATTATGAACCTAGCCGTTGCCTATCTAAAGGGCAAACTAGTGTTGCCAGATGGTATAATTTTACAGAAATTTGTAAAACGAACAAATAGAAAAGGCAAAAGATTTTCATACACTAATTAATTTTGAACTAGATTTTTTACTGGAATTTAGGCTAGTTGTTAACAAAAACCTGTTATAGTCATATTACCGACCAATTATTTTTATTGTTTCTGCAGGGCTAGACTAGAATCAATAAAAATTAATCGGGATCGGCAAGGCAAATCAAGTGGTTTTTTTTAACAACAAGCCTAAATTCCCGTAAGCAATGCAATTCTAAATCAGTATAAATATGGACAGTAATTAACTCTACGCCTTGTATAAACTAAAAAATATACGTATTAATGTAATATTGTATAGAGAAATGCTGGGTAGCTTAAAACAAACCGTACAAAATGTAAAAACGTGTCTCAATTTCAGAGTTGCCGTTTAAGCTTCCTTTGTATCCTCTAATTTGGTCGTAAAGTTGACCGAACATCAAGCCGATCGGCAATTATGTGAGCGTTAGGTCTTCCTCATTGCAATCGTGAAAGGGCGACGCGTAATCCGATGAAGGTGAAGTAACTTGACTCACCGCCAGGCAGCGATCTTCATAACGGCTGGGATTGAAGGCCGAATTAGACATGCCATAACAAATCTGCGGATGTATGACGTCCTAAGTTCAAGATCGAAACTTGAGAAACTTCGCTTCACGAAAGTTAAGGCCCGTGTTTATGCAGTTTGGAATTAATAAGATGATTGAATGAATCAGCAGCTAGGTCCACTCCAGTGCGCCTTCATGTTCAATTTCGTTTTCCACTTTCAGTTCTGCTTTACAATTTCGACTGCGTCAGACGCATGCATTCATATTGTGTTTACAGTTATGCGTCAAATATAGTTTTCATTACAAAGAGTACAATGATGCTGCTGCCTTTATACTTTTATAATGAATATAATTTATAAAACAGTTTCTTGACAAAATCAAACTTCAGGTCTGAGTTAATTTATCAAACAGGAAACGACAATTTTCCATTAACTAAAAACAAACATAAGTTTAGAACTTGGCTTATTGTGCAATCCTATATAGGTTAATCAAGTTTACATTATCATAAAATAGGTATAATGAGTACAAGAATTATTTTTGGATGATATCAACCAGCAGTACAACAAGATCAACTTTACCATGGAAGTGAAGAAGATAAAACTTTACCGTTTCTAGATATTCTGGTAAAAGTAAGACCTCTGGCCTCTTGGGACACTGTCTACAGGAAGGTGACACACATAGATATCTCCATGGAAAGTCTAATCATCACCCGGCACAAAAAAGCTCGGTCATGAAGATCCTAGTTCACCGTGTATTAACGTTGAGTAATGAGAATCATTGACAAGAAGAAATAGATTCGCTGCGATCTGTGTTCCTAGCAAATGGATTCCCTAAGAAGAATATCATATAGCCATTTAGACCTCTATGTGAGCAAACACCAAGGCTCAAGGAGGAAGTCACTACAACCACCACTTGCCGACTACTTTAACACTAACGTGCCAAATAAGTCAGCAGTTTATGATTTCGGGAAACTGCATTATGATTTCTTCATCCATAATCTTCAATAGTTTTTGAAAAAGATCCAGCATCAAACTTTGTTCAGTCATGATATCAAGTCCAAGAATAATGTCTCAGTTATATCTGCTATTAGGATGTTGTGTGAAAAGTGAATGCCAGTTACAAGATCAAAGTCTACAGTTATCCCAGTTGGTCTATTTCTCATTGACAGCTGTTCGTTCTTGGTCGGAATTGATTTCCCTAGGGACTCCATAGCGGCATATCCAATTCTCAAATAAAGCTTCGGCTACGGTGACTGCTTCTTGATTAAGCAAGGGATATAATTCTTGCCACTTGCTGAAGTAATCTATAACTACCAAAATATAGCGATTTCCACTGATACTACGAGGAAAGAGCTATTCTCTCGAATGGAGCTTCAACATTGTACTGCTTCATCTGTTCTCGACTTCGAGTCCTGGGTCCCTTACTAGGCGAGCAGGTATTACAAGGTCGGGGCCATTCTTCCACATCGGACCAACTGCCAAGACAGTAGAGTCGCCCTCTAACTTAATTCAAACTTTTATTTATTCCAAAGTGTCCACCGACCCCACTATGCAGTGCTTGAAGAGCTTCTGGAAATCTTTTCTGAGGCAGTTCTGTTTGATAAATAATTTCTTTGCCGTCGGGACTCTCCCAGACTCTTTTTAACATGCCATTCTTCATAACTAATGAATTCCGTAGCTTTTTAGAGAAGTTGGAAAGTTGGTCCAAAATCCGAATCTTCACTTTGACTTTAGCAATGGTTTTAATGACCTAATTCTCTAGGCACTGAATAGTAATTCTTCTACAAAGAAATTCATAGTATCTCATTTCTTTCCGCAAACAGTGTTTACGGTTTGAAGTGCAAGGTCTTCTGGATAAAGCATCAACATTTTGATGGTTAGATCCTTTCCGGTGTTCAATTAGTACTTCTGCAGCCGTTGAAACCATCTTGTCCACTTGGTCTTTTATACATCCTGCAAGAAGCTCTAATCTTTTTATATTACATTTCCATATCTCATTTAAATTTTCTGTTTTTAATGGTATTTATGATAAGTAAAATGATTCAATTTCTTGCGAGGGTGGCTGTTAAATTGCTAGAATAATCAGAATAATCAAGTAAATAATGATTTTACTAGCAATTTCACAGCCGTCTTCACAGGAAATTGTATTATTTTAACTACTTATCATAAAAACCGTCAAAAACAGAAAAATTTAAAAAAATATGTGTTCCATTTAGACAAACTTTTGGCGGTTCGAAGTTATATAAAATGAACAGTAATTTTTCTCCACCCTGTGTAAAATTAAACATTTTTTAATATACCTGTAACAAATGATAAGCATCCCCCTATCTCTCTTTTAAATATCAAGACTTCAGCTTGCACCTGAATTAATTAGGCTATAGAACAGCAACTTTTTTTATAGAAAGCTTGATAAAAGTTCCCTTAAAATTACTCGTGGAATCCAAATATGCACAAATATACAGAGTGTTCTATTTAAAATAAGCAAGTAGCTGGCGGCTTTCTGTATGACTGGAAGTGCTACAAGAATGACATTTTAAAAAGTCCTCCCATAATCGTCTCTGAAATATTCTAATGGGCTGTCACCGAAAGACGTTGCAGTAACTTTTGTCATAAGTTGCTATATTTGGCAATACCTGTATGTTTATATATACAGATAGGGAAAATATTTAATCGATCATATGAAATGCTAACAATAATCCCACTGCTCGCCGTCCAAGCTTGCCTGTAGTTACGTAAACAAACGCGTCCTCCCCTATTTTGGCGGACTAAACCAGTATTCGTATTCGTATGCGACGTTGCGTAGGAGAGTAGGGGAGTACTGGGAGTACTGACTAAGCCCGCCCTGCCGTGCGTCATCTTCCCACCAATACCCCATGCATTTGAAATGTGTAATAGAATCGGTTAAATATTTTCTATATAAGGTCTCATGGAATCCTCGCTACCGCCAGTCTTTATTAATTCTCGAAGAAAAAACAATTTTATCGCCGATTCGTCGGCCGAATACTGAAAACCTGATTTCAGTCTCGGAAGCGGAAGAGATCGATAACCACCTCGTACATCGTAGAAGCCCCTGAACTACATTTACTAATCGAGGCAAAAACATTATGGCACATTAATCACATTTAGTGGAATTGGCGGGTCACGCGCCGTTTGCGCTGCAGCCAATTTGATCAACTCTCCTTTTTGTTTTCGAGGGATTTTTTGGGTTTCCGAGACCGGACCGATTTACATGGTTTCGTATCAGACAACAGGTCCTTTTAATTAAGCTCCGCTCTATAGTAATGATTAATTCTTTGTTTTTTTTTAAACGCAGCCCCTTTGTTGATTTATTTTATTGCAGCGCATTTGTACTTTCGAATAAATAGTACAGCATTGCACTAGTGTGATCACCTCGTTGGCGCATATATATTTTTTATATTAAAAATTGATAAATGTGAGTTCATTTTTTAAAAATTCAAAGAGAAATAAAAGTCCTGTCAACTCATAATCCTATATTCAATAGTGACCGTTTCGAGGTCAAATTTTGCACCTCATCTTCAGATCAAACAAGAAACTACAATGTAATAGACAATTATATTGTCACAGAATTAGCCCCACTCACACCCAATTCGACGACTGTGGTACCGCGAAATACTAAGATTGCCCCGATCGCTCCTACGCGATTCTGGTAAACAAACAAAATGCCGTGTATCGAGGCGGGACTGGAAAAATGGGGAATCGACGAGAAGCGTTCGAGTCGTTCGAGAAAATGGATCTAGAGATGCTAGAAAATACCTGGAATATTCGTTTGGTCTATAAAAGAAGATTAAACGGCCGAGTTAGTTAGTCTTGTATTAATTACAGTCTTGAATTGGAGTGTTTTAATTTTTTTATTATAAAGAAAAACTGTTAATTTTTAACTATAAAAAGTACTATTAATTTTTAAGAAACCGTTAAAATTTAAAAACTTTTATTTTTAAAATACAATAGAATACTTTTCAATTTTCAATTTTTCTATGACAATTGTTTTCCAACAAAGTTAATAGCTTATTAAACAGGTTTAAATCCTTCATACTTACATATCACAATTACAGGTGTCAATGAATCCAATGCAAATTAACATCCATAATAGAATGCATTAGCTAATTAATTTATCAGTCCAAAATCAGTCAAAACCAAATTTAGATTAACATAAAACAAGTACATATTGTAAATCTAAAATTTTTCAGCACAAATGAGTGAAGCTCATAAGTTTTTTACCAATTTCTTATTAAATTTAAAAAAAAAAAACTTTTTTAAAATAGTGTCATCTAGCGCACACACTGGCAACCGGATTAACGTTGGAACCGGAAATTTTGAATTTGTTTACACTTTCCATTTATAAAATTATTTTTTCTTACAGTTTCTTACTTGAGCTTCTCATTAATATTTATCAGATTACTTAAAATGTCAAAATTAATAGTTTTTTATTATAAGAAAAAATTAAAATTTAATTATTTAAAAAAATTTCTAAAATGAAACATTTGAAAAAATTTTTGTTAAATTAAAACTTTGTTTATATTACATTGTAGCTTCTGTTTGACCTGAAGATGAGGTGCAAAATTTGACCTCAAAACCGGTTATCACTATTGAATAAAGGGTTCTAAGTTGACAGGACTTTTCTTTCATATTTTTTTTGTTTTCAAGGTTACTGTAATCACTTTTGTTCCAGCTTTGAAAATGATATAATGAAATTGCTACACTTAACTTTCTTTTGAAATGATATGGAGTCTTACTATTATTATTAAATATTTTAAATTTCATACACTCAAAAAAGTTGTTGTGTAAAAGAGATTTTTCATTTAGCAATGTGACTGGTCAGTCCGGCATGGAGAAGCGAATGGTCTCTAGATGTAGCTTGTATATACCGCGTACTTATTGTCCCTTCGGTCGTGTTAGACAGACTTAAACAACTAGGTATATTCGTCGGTTACCTCACCTATGGCATAATGATGAAAGCTAATAAGCTCAAAACCGGTATATGGCTGGTGGGCTACTGACTTATTTATGATTTACTAGAATATATTTGTTTTTCTTTATTAGAATATATAAAACATATAACTAACTTTGTTAAATATTTTATTAGAAAACTAGGTTGTTTTTCATCATAATAATCATAAATAATAATTTATTTTATTAACACTTTAATTTGTAAATTATACACCTTTAATAACGCAAATAACACAATAAATATGAAAAAGTTGCACATAATATTTTCTTGTATTAGTACAGTGGAATTTGTTAAAACATTAACAATAAAAAAATAATTACACACATTTTCGCAATGTAACAAGTGATATGTGTAACTAGTTATTACTCATTAACATATTAATTTTTAAAATATCTCTAAAATTACAAAAAAATCAACATAAAGAGATAAAATCTCATAGAGAACCCCTAATATGTTAAAGAGTTACATATAATTCTAATTAGTTTTAGCTTTATCACAATTATTAGCAATATTTGTTATAGTTAACACTTAGCATTTTCTTTGATTAAACCTCAATTTAAATTTTCTCCATTTGAACGCGGAGAACGAGAGTTAACTGAACACAACAACGCGACACGATCAACATGGCGTAGTGATGTGGGCTAGAACAGCTGATATATTGCAGCTGCGCAATTGTGCTTAACCAGTCAGGAGTAAGGATATAGAACAGAGGTGTGTTAAGTTTGCACGAAATAGTGTACTTTTAAACACATCATTAAAATAACTATTAATACGGAAATTTTACACATCCTGAATTACACACTGGAAACCTCATTTACACAGCAGCTTTTTTTTACAGTGTAGTGTACCTACTGCTACATACAAAGAAATGTGTAAAAACATGCACGATCTAGATTGGATCTTGATCTTTTTTACAGTGTATGAACGAAACATGGTGATGAAATTAAAAGAAAGTCACAAACTGAAAGAATTTGGGTTATTTGTTCACCTAATACCTAGATGTAAAAAATCGCCGAGGTGGGACAAGGTGGAGCTCAGTACAATTGGAACAATTAGAAGTTCGACGCCACTGAGCATTTGAGATATTCCATGTTTTTAGTTGCATGACACTTCTAACAAAAAAATCCTTTCATTTCCTTCGAAACACGAATCGTTTAGAGTTACTATCTATCTAGAAATTTCATAAAAGCTTTGCGTAGGACTAATTAGAATTATGCAGATCTTTCCTAAAATTATTTAAAATGGTTGTTTATGGCAAGTTTAATTAAAAAAATATATTAACATTAAAAATAATGTTGATGCAGTTATAAATGATGACATCTACATTAACAGTTTTAGTTATTTTTATAGAAAGCTTTTCAGAGAAATGTACTGTACTTGCTTACAGATTTTGTATATTCACCTCCGTTAGTTATGAAACAACGTTCATAACTCTATACTATATTCTAGAACTTCTAATAAACAAGCTAATATAATTATAAGCTATATAAGTAGGTGTACTCGTATTTATTGTCTAAGGTGAAACTTTCGAGACAAGTGCTATTACAATAACTTTAATAAAAAGAAGTTCTCTCCATTATGCTCATATAGAAGTGAGGGAAAAGTCATTGTCATTTTAACCTTACAGTGTACCTGTTAATATAAACAGGTAGTTAGGGGAGTGAGTAAGGTCGTCCCCGGAGGGAACTGGAAGGTTCAGCCAACCCCATTTATGAATTTTTTATAAGGTAATTTGTATGGTTTCAAATGTTTAATGCTATCCTGCTAATCACTATTTATTAGCCGAAAAGTGATAACATTGATTTATTTATTATCTCCACATTTGTACGTACTTAATGTTTAAATGCTATTTTCTGTTAATACTTTTTTCTGTTACTACTACTGCATTTGCAAACTGTACACTGAGAAAAAAACCTCCAGGTAAAGAAACATCACTTGTAGTCAGTATAGTAGTTTATTGAAAGTTAATAGTCATTTTCGGTAAGTCGTTAGTTTACTTGTAATTCTTTTGCAGTTAACTGTAGTTGGTAAATATGAATACTGAAACTAATTGCGACATACAACAACGATTACGTCACGAATAAAGGCGAAATGTGCCGAAGGATATCGTGAATAAGTTCAATTCGACGTCATTGTGTTTTGTGTGGTTATGGTGTGTACTTCGAGGCGGTATAGTTTGTGTTTTGAATAATAATTTTAATAACTATGGAATAACAAACATTATTGCAACAGCATGATCAACTCTAAGCGCCTGTATGAAGGTTTTTAAAATACTATGTTTTTATTTGATAGCTAATAGTTCAGTATAATTTCACAATTAAATCATCTATCTGACTTGTCTTTGCTGCATCCATCAATTCATTCAAGGATGGTTATGACCGCCATCATCCTAGTTTATGTGTGTGTTTTGTTTGCTATTTTGTGAGCGAGTAAGGGCTGTTTCGATATATTTTTTATTGTTTAAATTTTCAGTGTATTTTCAACCATTTGCCGTGTTTCTTAATGGTTTATCGATTTTCAATTTATGCAAATAGGTATATACTTTTTTGTATTATTTTATGTGTTTTTGTATTTATCTATTGGGCGTAATAGACTTTGTCTCTAATAATAATAATAAAAATGTATTTGACGTCGTACTCATCAGAAATGCATTTAGTTAAGAGTTTTAATAACTATAGCAACATTGTTCAGACACTCTAGCAATAAATTTAGATGATCTGTTCATTTGTGACCAGTGACTGGGGCGAGTGTATTTTTACCTACAATAAGTGATTTCTTTTCTCAGTGTAATATCTATTGTTTATAATAAATTTGTATAATTAGTTTACATAAATGCCAGTTAGTAAAAGTTAATAATATATATGCGATATCTCATAGTATTTTAATCATAATGTTATTTTATTTGTGCATATATTAATGATAAAATTCAAAGATATGGAGGTACATGTGCAGCTTTGCATTGAGTTGTTTAAGTTTACTGCAAGTCCACAACTCGTAACACTCGTCAACTTCTCGTCGATCATATCATGCAAAAATTTAAGTTTTATTCATATTTTTTCGTAAAAAAATATTACATAATGGCATAATAAGTGCATATTAAACTGAACCAATTTTAAAATATGTACACATTTGAGATTTACTCTGTATTTATTATGATTCTAAAGATATAATCATTACTTTAAATGCACCAACATCAAATTAAATTCGAAAACTCGTTAACCTTAATAACGAATTCAGTTCCCAGGTATTTTCATTACATATTCATGCAATGTTCAGGTAGGTAACTGCAGTACCATCTCTTTAGCTATCCGCGTATGTTCTAGCGAGAAATTTAATTTTATGGCATTGGAAAAAGGATGCAGGTTTTCCCGTGCCGTTAGTATGATCTAGCCGACGTATCTGTGCCATAATAATTAGCTTTTATTCTTCGATTTAAATGGATTTTATCTCATATCAACCTGTTTGTATGCATGGTACGCACGTGTTATTACGATGTTAATATAAAAGTTGACTTCATTATTGTCCGTTTGCCGAGTTATATTTATCGTTCAAGTTGTTTTTGCGGTCAATGTCATATTTATTTTAGCTGACTTTTATAGAATTGCGAAAGTTGTAGCTCAAAATTAGTTAGGTTTATTTATTTTGTAACGCATTTGAAGATGTCTAATGCTTGCTACAGACTATGCGTGAATTCCCGATTTATGATGCGCAATGCGTGATTTGTATGGATCAATACCCTACACACTATTCGCGAATTCCTCACATAACAAATCACTCATAACGAATCGCGAATACACGCATAGTCTGTAGCAAGCCTAATGCCCGATACAGACTATGCGTGAATTCGCGATTCGTTATACGCGATTCGTTATGCGCGATTCGTGATATGCGAGGCCTTCTAGTCAAATTTCGATTCGGATGCCACTATTATTATATATTATTATTAGTATTATGTATTTTAACACAAAAGATCACAATCCCGTATTAATCGAGGTTAACACGAGATAAGTGTATACTTTTACACATACAGAGGTATGTGCAAGTATGTTATAGATTTAACATAATCTATTGTGTTAATAAACAAATAATGTTAAGGTTTACACATTTGAGTGTTATTTGTATTATTGAAAGTGTAGAGTTTATACACGCAAGAGTCAATTTGATTGTATTGAATTTGATTTGTGTGACAGAAGAGTTAGTTAATTATTATTAGGTACGGACACTAAATATTTCAAATTAAAATGACGCAGTTCTAAGTTAATCGAGATGCACACGGGATTGCAACTATATTTTTACATATGTCTCTGTATGTAACAGTGTGTTAAAGATTTAATACAATTTGCTGTGTTAATATAACACATATTATGTGTAAGTTTAATACATTTAAGCGTTAATTTTATTGTATGATATACAAGGTGTTCAGTAAATGATGATATCTTCTTAACAGATAATAGAACTAATTATAAGAAAAAAGTTTCAGGGGAACATGTAATCTCAAGAGATAACAGATGCAGCAAGGAACGGAGATACCAATCTAAACACTCAAAAGTGAATTTTCGTAAACTTCTAATAATTTTTAACTGTCCTGATTAGCCGGCACTGCTGATATACCGCAGTCCGCAGTTGTACAGAACTAGTGCCAGGAGTAGGTATTCACAGAGAACAAGTGTTTTAAATTAACACGCAACATGAACTTATAACACAGTATTCAAAAATATTGCAGAGATTCATTATACATACATTATGTATATTATTAATCGTTTTAATACATTTTCTGTAAAATGTATAAAAATGTCAGTGTGTTAAACAATTAACAGAGAAAGTTTACACATACAGAACACACTAATCTATTTCACACCACACCTTTTTTTGCAGTCTACGCATTATTAACACACTTTAAAAAATAATTACACATTTTAACACAAAAAACAGAATCCTATGTTAATGGAGGTCCACACGGGTTTGTGCTGTATATGTTTATACATTTCTCTGCATCAAACACTGTGTTAAAGTCTAACACAATCAACTATGGTAATATAAAAAATGTTATGTGTAATTTTTACATATTTCTGTTATTTATATAATTGAAAATGTAGATTTTACACATTAATGTGTTAATTATGTTGTATAATACCTATATAGTATTTACATAGGTACAGAAACAAAGTACACATAGGCATAGCAATCTAAAACCTTAAGGTGAACTTTCTTTAACAGGTAACTGAACACAATAACGAAATATGACCACGATGGTGTGCTAGAACTGCGCCCATAGGTACTGCCTGCCTGCGCAGTTGTGCACAACCAATCAGGAGTAACACAGTCTTAACACAGAGGTGTGTTCAGTTAACACAAAATGATGTACTTTTAACACAGTACCTATTGGTAAATTTTACATATATTGAGTAGTACATTTTATTATAATAAGGGTAATTTGAACACATTTTGTGTAAAAAAGACAGTGTCTAAAGCAATTAACACGGAAATTTTACACATCCTAAATTATACACTAAACACATACACGGTTGGAAAACGGTGATGGTCCATCTGCCGTTGCAAGAGAGCGACAAAGTAAAGTATAGAAATCCGTGCGATAGACAAGGATGGCTATAGGAAGACGTTTTATAAATTAGAATAACATCTGAGGAGTCACTCCCCCTTTTATTTGTTTTGAATGGCCAAACGGGCGGTGACTATTTAGATTTTAAAACGTCGTCAATATAGTCGTCCTTGTCTATCGCACTGATTTCTATACTTTACTTTGCCGCTCTCATGTAAGGGCAGATGGACCATCACCGTTTTCCAACCGTGTATACCCATTTTCTTAATCCGGATATTAATTTGTAAATAAACTTAAGACGTTTGTATATGAATATGAAACATCTAAATTACTCAGTTTTACCAATAACAGTTCCTTGCTTTATTAAATTATTATGTAAGCAAGCATAAAATGAGGAGCAAACTTGATAAAGAGCAATTTGTCTGCAAAAGGGTCCTTCGAACATATTTGGAACCGAGTTTAATTTTCCCTCTGGGAATTTAAATCAGAAATTATCATATTTTATTTGTTATAATATGTTTATATCGTTACGCCGTTAACGATACCAAAACTTCTACTTGACAGGTGCCCGGTGACTTGTATTGCATAAAACAGTAGAACAGTATGTTCTAACAATTTAAAAATCCTGGATCGTCACTCATCAGCAAAATCCGTCAAGGTCAGGTCTGAAAAACAAACACTACCCACGCGGTCGCACTCACTGAATGACAAAAATGCTGCCTGGTCGCAGTAGGTGTGCATGTTATATTTAGATTAATAGCGTCAGTGCTTGCCCGATCTAACAACAATTATTATCCCAGCTTGAACGTCCTTTTATTCTCCAAGTAAAACGGCTCTCTTGAATTATGGGTTTGTGTAACTGCTCGGGTCGATACCCACCGAGCTCTCTCTACGTTACTTTTGTAAAATACAAATTCCGCTCCATTCGTAAGTCCGTTGAACTGCTTCGAAAGTTGTTTTAAAAACATGGGTTTGCTCGAGAGACTTATTGTTAGTGTATGTTTACACTGTACTCTGCGCGGAGCTATGCTGTACTGTACGATGCGATACTGTGAATCACAAATAAAGTACAACCTTTTTCGAAAGGCGAAGTGGGCAATAAAAAGTTGGTTAGACGAAATGTATACATTAATTTCATTTCAACTTGTACCTTCTTATGACAGGTATAACTGGGTGGTAGCTGGCGGGCCAGTCCAAATTATGCTTGGAAGGATGTCTTTAGGAATGTATGTGTGATGGAAAGATAAGAGTAGTGCTAGTATGTCGATGTGATCGATCAGTGGTCGCGCGGTTTAAGGCGTCAGTACTTGAATCGAGGTAAGTTCGAACTCAGTAGCCGATAGACCGTATATCAGCTATATTCGTGAAGAGGATTTGCACCCTCTCTGCGGGTATGATAGGGCTGAAGAATGTGATTAGAATGAGGGGTAGCGATATTATTATTATTATATAATAGTAGTCTTAATATTGTGGCTGTGATGAATGTCGAAAAATTATATGAATATAGGTACCCATTAATTAACAGCAAATTGTCGGAGGAAATAACTAACAAAGTGAAAGTCAACAATTGACACAGTGTAATGAAGTGAATGCATATACAGGGGATTCAGTCATAGTGTTATTAATTTTACTTATTATAAGGCATTATGAAGATTTTAACTATAGTACAATACTTTATGATTAAATAAGAAATTACAAATATTGATCACTGTTATTCATAAATTTGATTTCTTACAATACAAATATTGTAAATGTATTACCTTTCAGTATTCTTGGGGAACTGAGGAAATGAGATAATATCTCGCGCATTAGCTTTACGATCACAGACTGAACAGTAAGATCCCTGACAAGCCATTATTACTGATCAGTAAAAGTAACTCACTCGAAATTTATCTGGCGCACCCAGTACAACCGTTTCACAGGACACTGGGTATCAAACAGACCCAATAAATATCCAATGATCGGCCGTCGATGATCAGTCGGTGGAGTAGGGGAAGTGGGTTGGTAGAGGGGAGAACGAGTGGTGGGAGATGAACAGCGGTCTAATTGTTAGTATATTTAAACAGTGACGTACGACAAACAAATGTCACAAAAATACATTATTATTATTTTTTTTTATAGAATATTAACCTACCCCACGCGCTCCATTCCGCCGTAAAGTCGACGCGCCCGATTATCCACGTAGAGCAAGCGGATTACGAGAACATGGCGAATTTGGCGGGAGCCCCGGATGATCTATAAATAACCAGGCCTGGCTCCGTGACACCGCGCTCTGCGAAATTCCGAACAACTTCCGGCATGACGTATTAATTTCGGATTAACGTCGCAGCAACAGCGTCTGGCGATCCATTATAAATAATAAACATTCATAATCGCTTAATCTACTACCGAGAAAAATGAATGGCCACCGGTGAGGTTTTTATCGCATCGAAAACCATTGTTCTATCTCCAGTCGATTAGCTATGATGTATTTTTTAGTCCCACGCATAGGTTTATTACTAAAGGGGATGTAATTGTTTACGTTTTGAACCTATTGGAGATGCCATTCTACTTATTAATCTGGGTGGCTGGAAGGTCTTTTATCGAGATTAAATTTCAACAGTTGCCATGTTGCAGATTTAAATTAGTGCTTGACATTAATTGATGAATTCTAGCATAAATATTGTATGGTATCTAATATATTGTAATTACAATTTAAATATAATAATTGTAGATACTAATGTAATATAGGTATATGATGTATTAATAGTATATTATGCAACGATCATGTAATGATAATAACCATTACATGAGAGTTGCATACGCTATTTTTTCTACACCCGATAAATAATCAAAAACCATAAATTTTATATTTTTATTGAGCACAATAGGTAACAGTAATTATTCGTATGAACTGCATTTTCTGCTTTCTCCGATATGTGTGGAGGAGTCAATGGTAATTCTTCTATATCGCTGATATCAGACATTTTGATAAATTATCGAGGTTTAGTTAGGTATCTACGAAAATTTAATACGTACTGATTTTGACATCTAAAATAATTACATAAGAACCCAAGATAAACGTCAAATGCACAGCATGCTTGATTGAAAAATTATGGGTTTCTATTGTTTAAAAATCTGTATCGTAATGAAAAATCTGTATCGTAATGGGTATCATTATGAAAGGGATTATGGGCATATAAATGCATTGTTATATTACGGGTGTAGAAAAATATATTTATTGCATTGTCATTTCATACTAATAAAATGTAGAGGAAGTATAGCAATGTTGCCGCTACTACACATAGTAAACTTGGGTGTACGCTGTTGCTGTTAGTCGGAATTTGTGTTTTCTATAGTTTGTCGATGTAATTTTAATACAACTTTTATTCAAATTGTTAAGCTAATAATGCGCTAGTATGAAGTTTGTGGAAAATTAGGTTCTCATTTTGAATTGTTTTTCCATAGATAAGTATAATCAACTGGAACCGTGAACACGTGCTCAGATATTATTTTGGGGCAAATATGCTATGTTGCACAGAGTCGGAATTTTCACGTTGACTCTCACTACTTTCTTTGTCATTCACATACACATTGTTTAATACAAAACAAATGGCAATTTATGAATGAACGATTCGGACTTCTTTTGTTTTTAAGTTAATGGCTCTATAGCACGCATAAGTTCATTTGAGCTCTTTAATTGTACGAGTGAATCAATGAACATACCATGTTAAACAATGATGCAGAACGACGTAGAACAAATAGTTAGTAGTTTTTTTTTAAATTACGAATAAAATGATCGAATTTTAAATAAATGTGCATCCAGTGTTGTCAGTATTACACAGAATCCTTAAACCCCAAGTTTGAATGTTACATTAATTTAGTGTATCTGCTTACATGTTATAATGGCATCATGCCCTATGATTATAGTAACGTAAGTAAGTTCATTATGATGAAATTACAAAAAGTCCTACTACCATAATGAAATTCAAAAACTACTATTACTATCACAAGTTATTTGTAATAATCAGATGATATAATGATGTCAGTGTGACATGCAAGCAGATAATAGTTAGTAATGCATCTGTCAAAAATACAAAATTTTAAATTTTTAGAAAAAAATATAATGATATTGATATACCAGCAGACAAAAATTTGTACATAATTTGGATAATAAACAATCGTTACGGTACACGTCTTGATAATATTCACATCTGGTACCATAACTGTCTTTATGATGATCTTTATTATATAAATAACTATTATTCATTTAAAAAAATAATAATGTAATGTCTATTATTCTGATCATAGAATATCGCACAAGTAAACAGTTGTAATATCTGAAATTATAGCATTGATATTATTTTTTTAAGCTTGTGCTTATGAAAAATGGTTCCCATTGATTTTTATTTTACGTTTTCTCATGAAACTCCATCAAAACATTAATCAGCAAAATGTAGTACCTACCTACTTTTTATTATGAATCAAAGTTATATATAGATACATACATGAATGAACCCGGCTTTTTAAACTGATATAAACATTACTCGCCATATTGGTTTATTTTACGAAATGTAATTGCCTATACGCCTAATTCATTATGTTTTTCTAAAAACCTCACAAATATGTCCACCAAGCATTAGTGAAAAAAATCTTGATAATGGAAAGAGCTGTAACGCTATTATTTTCATTTATCTGATATTTTCCCTTTACTCGTATTATTATTTGACGACTGTCTGGCATGAAATGTTATTGATTTGGTTGTTTACCCGTCCGAACTTTGACCGCTAAATCAGGCATTGGCAAAATATTTTGTCTACATTTTACACAAATTTTCTAGTATATAAAGTCTGCACGACTTTCCAGATTTTTATTTTTTTTTATTTATAGTAAATTTCTTAACTTAAAGCAATTTTTAATAAAGTCGCTTTATGGCCTACTAGGTTATCTTGTGTAGGAATCTGATTTAATGTTCTGGGTTCCTTGCTAATGAGGTGGAAGGTTAGCAGTAGCTTAGGTATACATAGGCCCTAATTGTAATTATTAACTACTCTGTAAAATAAACAATGGAGGATTATATCTAACAGGTGAATTAATGTTATGAAAGTTGTTCATTACTTTCAATTAAAAGTAATATTTATCTAATTATGTGCGAATTATACCTAAACTTTTATTTCTTGTTTTAGGTAAGATGCTACTTCCATGGGAAGGGAAACAGTAAGTAACAGAAATTTGATTTAAGTAGGTGCCTATATTAACAACATATAGTAACAGTATCACTTATACCCTATTTCCAAAACAGTTGGGAGTGAATTAACGGCACTTAGATGAGTACGGGAGGTGAGGGTTACAGGGGACAAGATTCCATAGACGTGCCCTTGAGAAGGGTTCAAATAGCAGAAAATTATGAAAAATAAATGAATTTGAGTGAATCTAGCACTTTAATAGTTTAAAAAGTTTATAATTCATTAGTGTATCCTCTCTACAATTATTCCAGAATGTCGACCCACTTACATCTTTTTAATAGTAATAATATATTGCACTATACATACACATTATACACTTCTTTTTACTTGCACTGTCACTGGAACGGTTACACATTAACAGTTATTATAAAACGCGGAGTAACACAGCTATCTCTAGCGGCCATTCCATACTCTATGCCGGACCAGTAAGCCACAAACACGAAGACATCACAGTAGAAAACCATTAAAAGTTAGCAACATCTATCGCGATAACAATATGTTTCAAATACGGAATTCCAGGAAGCAACCACGTTGCGGGCTAATTTTCCGACCAGTATTGAATTACACTTGTAAAACATAGCAAAAAGCTCACTCGTCAGGAGCACACCAGACATATACCGGGGTCGAACGGAACTTGAACTTTACCCATGCGCACACCCATGGTATCTGTGCAGATGAAATAGGTGTATCCAGTAGAAATCGATGTGGCGCATGCATACTTGCCGCAGCACAAGCTGTGTAATTCGGGTACGCAACCTGAGAGGTATGCATAGTTCTCTAAAGCATTAGATCGTATTGAACACTCAATTTTGCTTATGAAACTGGAATGCTTTAGTTTTAAATAGGATTACAATTTTTTAAATCTTATTTATTTGAAACAATGCAGTATGTGTTCTACAATGGACTTCGTTCATCGGGGGTCCCACAAGGATATAACCTAGGTCCCTTGCTAGTTCTTTTTTTCATCAATGATTTAAGTTACATTGTATAGTCATATAAATTTTTTTGGCGGTGATTTAAAAACATATTCCAAAATCGAGCCATTAGACGACTGCAAACCTCTACAAATTGATCTGGACACAATAGAAGAATGGTGTAATAAAAACACACTTTACTTAAATACTTCTAAATGTAAAGTGGTTAGTTTCACGAAAAATTAGCTTTCTCATAAATACGACTATATCATTAATAATAACATTATAATTCCTCGCTGCACATCGGTTAAAGATTTGGGAATAATTTTCGGTCAACAGCAGCCATGTAATGATCATATAATCCAAAAAATTTCAGAAACTATGAAGTGTTTTGGATTCATTCATTGGATTCATATCAATACATTAAAGAATTTATACTATTTTATTATATGCACTAAGCTACAATATGGTTGTTTAATCTGATATCCCTATATTTCTCATATTCAAACACTAGAAAGTACAAAGGAGATTTCTTAAGTATTTAGCTTTGAAAGTTGATGGTCAGTACACAGTAAGAGAAGTAGATTATGATTATTTGATAAATAGATTTAATATTGAATCTTTAGAAGTAAGGAGAAAATGTAATATCTTCTGCATAATCAAATTGATTTTTCTCAACTTTTAGCACAAATTTCATTTAACGTAGGTACATAGACTACAGAATATTTTATTTAAACAAGAACTAACATTCCCTTAAAATCACTAATTTATACTACGGGTAAAAACTAACAGCATTTTTCATTTATACAATATCCAATTCTATGTATTCGGTATTGTAATTAATTTTGAATCTTTTTTTTGTTATTGTTTCCTTGATTGTTTGCATTTATATTATATAACAGATTTATATTATTATTATTATTATTATTATTATTAAAACAATTTTATATAAAGAATTTACTACCGATCGTATATCTCCCTGTGGACTGCTGTAAGTTGTGAGCGGGTTTAAGAAATGGGTCACTCTCTAGTACTCGACTGTATATATAATACTTCTCTTTTAACGTATATTTTACCAAAAATATATGTTGTATAAAAAATTAAAGTATAGTGGATTCGGTGTACTAATTGTTAACGTTATCTTTAAAAAACGCATGCTGTAAAATGTAATGTGTTTGCTGTTTATAAGCAGAAGAAATAAGTTATGTAGCGAATAAAATTCTGTCATAAATATTAAGTTAAAGTGCCTAAAAAAAGTTCTAATTGGCTCACCCTATTCCACCCGTAATTTTCCTGGCGGTGCGCCCTTAAACGTCTTTTTTATTCTCCCGAGTTCTTCCTCTTCCCCGTTTCCGACCGCAAGGTAATAAAGCAGGTTTCGAGGGTTAATCCTGTGTGTAAACATGTTTAATAGTCTGACCTCGAGCGCACAAAAAAATGCTTTGCATTCGTTCGCCTCGATTTCACTGTTTATTCCTTTTATTTCTGTACGGGAATAAAGGTCTCTATAAACGTCCTCCTTATTGCAGGAATATTATTGTCCGCGCCCGCGGCGTGAACTCCACTCTTCCACTTTTCGCCGCTGGCAGCCGCCTGCAAACGATTCTCATAAAATTGCTTCCTACGGAGACGTGCACTTTACGCGAAACTTGATTATACACTTCCTTTCATCAGGACGTGGATTTATATCAGAATTATAGCCGTCACGATATGATTGAGGACGCGATTCGGATATTGTGCAATTTTAATTGCACGTTTTCATTAAACCTGCCACGACCGTACAGAGTGGAAAAAGCTTGCTGTAAGTCTTATTGTATTGGAGGATTCAGCATAATAATGTTATCGAGCCTGTTCAGAAACATGTGACTGGAAAAAGTGGGTTTAAATAACATATTCTCGAAAATATTGTGATTTTAAAAAATAATTATTGATTAGAAATATTAATTGACATAATTTTTGTGTTACATTAAGTTTGCTACAGACTATGCGTGAATTCGCGATCTGTAATGCGCGATGTGTGGTTTGTGAGGAATTCGTGAATAGTGTGTAGAGTCTTGTTTGTTGAAAATTTATTCATAAAAACTTTAAGGTCGCCGTATTTCGCGTCTTAAAATGATCAATCACACAAGTGAACAATCTTATATGCAGAACTGTATAAGCTTATGTTATAAAAATATTTTCATCTGCAGTTGAATTTAAAAAATACGTATTTTGAAAGATTTCTGTACCTAAAAATTTGTTAGTTAGATTGCTTTCAGTCGTTATATATTTATTTTACCTCGGTTCTTTTGATTATTCGGAGGTGGCATGAGATAACATTCCTGTTATTTGTTAAACTGTATATTATTTAGTTCTTAAATATCTAAAATTACTTGAATTGGTAAAAAACACTACCATACAAACGTATTAGGAATAATAAATATAATTAAAATCTTATGTGTATAAAATTTAATGTAATTTCACACAACAAGTAATGTAATTCTTCCATTTAATTATTGCCTTAGCAGCAATTAGATTCGGATGTCATACTACAGTACTACACTAAAGCTTTAGTGATATTCCTTACTGATTGATATTCGTTATTAGAAAATTCAGACTTAACTATATTAATTTATCGTATTTGCGAATGGTCAGTCTGCAAATTGAAATTGTTATGTAGTTTAGAGATCGTCCTGCTTTTGATCTAAATATATCAATAATTTATTTGATTGTTGGTATACTGATTTTTATTATTTAAATTAACCCATTTACAGGAGTTTCCCTAAATTTCTGTTTACAGTGTATGCCAAACTCTGAATATATACTTGTACGTTACATTTAGTGTAAAATGTTGCAAAGCAAAAAATAATATATTTTATTTGTTGTACCTAAATTGAGTCTGTTTTACATTTAGATGTAAAAGTTTAGAATTTAATTGTTAATTCGAAATTTACAGCGTACATTGCAGGAAACAAGTATTCCATTTTAATTATAATTAATTAACGTATTCCGTTGTGTATGTCGAACATGTTTTACATTTGTATGTAAAATTGTACAGCGTCATTGTGAATTTACATTTATAATTGTAATGTTACAACGTTAGCTGTATAACTAACAAGAATGCCGTAATTTTGAATTTAATTTAAATTTTCCTTCAGCCTATATCTTTGGCTATCTTTGGCAACATATAACCGATTTTATTTTAATTTCATTGTTGTTTCAGTTGGTACCTATATGCTCAACATTTTACGTGTAATGTAGATGTAAAATTTATTTTACTGTGTAACTGTCAGTTAATATTTCAATTTAACATACATTGCTAATAACAACTAATTCATTATAATTGTAATTTCACATTCAAGAGTAAAAATTCCTACATCAATTATATTTTTGACAACAGCTACCCGATTTAATTTGTTCCAATTTCATTGTATTCTTTTTTACAGTGCATGTCGAACATATTTATGTGTAAAATTTTAATTGCATGTATTTTTCATAATTCAGCTTGGTTTGTATATGAATCTTTGGTTTAGTCTTGATAGATAAATAAATATTAAAATAAATACATTTTCTATCTATTTCTCAATTTTTTATTCCTCAGGGAACTATAAAAAAATTGCCATAGATTTCTTTGCGCTATTGAACGCGCGAATGTTCGCCGACCTACCCTTCGAGCGTGTCTATTAAAATGTTAAATTTCCAAAACGACGTAGCACGACGTAAACCTTAACGGGTTTGTGTAATTTAAGGGTGAATACGTGGAGAGAAGAAATTGCCAAAGAACAGTTTCGCTCCAGTTAAATATTCAAGGGTTGAAGGATCATTTTCCGACTAGCAATCCTCATGACTATTAGCGCAATTAATTTGATTTTTCTTCTTTCGCCTTCACATGTGTTTGAAACAGTCTACTGTAATAGCTGTTAATTTGTAGATTGTAGAAAGCTGTATGAAGCGTTGCAGTGTAAACTCTGTTTCTGCGTATTGTCAGGCTTAACAGAAGAAACAATGAATAATTACTCTCTAAATACACCTTTGAGATGTAGGTCATCATGAAAACTGGATAAGTACAGGCATTTACTTCGGCATTTATATTAAGAGTTATTTATTTATGGAAACATGGATGAAAATATCGAAAAGTAATTAAGTGATTGTATCAGTACTATTATTACGATGTTTATAAGCTGTGATTCAGTGAAAGTAACTAGAATATTTATCATTCATATATTTTTCATACAAACTATTCGTTTATAGACATAATAATGCTTTAAATAATATTGGATTAAGTTTTTATTATTTTTTTACGCACAAGCAGAACTGTGGCAATATAAAATTGATATAATCAAAAAAATGTACCTATAACAAATATAGGAGTATAAAGAAAACGGAAATTAGTGATTTCCGAATTGTTATATCGTGATCCAGGTATATGGTGGGCGCCAGTCACAGAGTTACTGTGCATTTACCCTTAGCTGGAAGCCTTTGATTTGGCCTTGTTCTCGGACTAGACTTTGTTGAGGTGTACTCGATGTAAAAAACTACGCCCAGGGACTACTTACGTTGGTAGGCCCTAACCACCATTCAGTGCAGGAATGGGGAAACCTGGAAAACCTCATTAATTAGGGGGGGGCAAACGTCAACCGGTATCAATCTCTCATATTGGCCCAAGCCAACATTCTCCCACCCTACCATACCCACAGAGAGGGTGCCAATCCTCTCCACGAATATAGCTGATATACGGTCTACAGCTGCGAGGGTCGAACCCACAGCGATCTAGTCACCTCGATTCAAGTACTGACGCCATAAACCGCGCGAGCACTGACCGGTCCAGGTAGTAGTAGTAGTAGATTAAATAAAGAAACAAACTTATGTGTAAAATAATGGGCAATAATGTTATAAGTAATTTCACAAAAATCGTGTAATTTTACAATTTTATTGTAAAGATGTCTGGTATATTTACTAAATTTTTGTACATGTGATTTTATAGTACATAATTTGAACATTTTTGGTATGAATTTTTTTGTACTTTTACAATATCTTTTTATTTTGCATTGTAAAATTTCTGTTTTTAAAATACTTTCCTAAAAATACAGTGTAAAGTTTCTATAATGTCTACTTAAATTAATTGTACAAATTTTACATTAATCTGACATTTATTTCCATTTTATAAATTACATTCCCTTCAGTAATTTCACGTTTTTATTAACAATTTACGAATATCCAGTATTTTTACATTGACATTGTAAAAATACAATGGTCATTTACGAAAATAATGTATTAATTCATAGCATATTTACCAATAGATGCGGTTTTACTATTTTACTAAGTAATTTCCGCATTTGTACAATAATGTTTATGTGATAATATACCATTTCTTTTTTTTAACCTTTTCACATACAAGTAGGTACTCATAGTACATACAGATAGTGTTATGTTAGTATCTAAATATGTGACGTTTATCGCCAATAATATTTGCATTTTACGGACCGAGATGTTAATTATTATTTTCAGAAATTAGCAAATTCAATAACAAACAGTTGAACATGCATATATTAATAGTTTCCAGGAAATTTATAGTTACTGATTTACATATTAATACTAAATTATTGTATACGAACTTGGGGGTACTACTTATTTGTATACACTAGCTTTATGCAAAACGTGTCGTTTATGAACTTGATAACATTTAAATAAAGCAAATTATTAATTAGTAGAACGATGATTCGCATTAATTTCGCATAAAATGTTAGAAAGAAATACCTGCTAAGTTTTGAATATGTAAATACTAGTTGCAACGATAGTGTTAGTAATTATAAGTCAGAACAACCAATTTTCTATAAGACTACATTTCACTTAAATAAGGATAAATTGCCAAAGTCCGGTTTCTTCTACTTTGATTCGATTTTAATGGCTAGCAGTTAACTGTACAAACTTTACATTTCATCAACATCTGTTGAAAATAGCAGTTTATTAAATTATTAATGTTACCCGTTTGTTTTCGTGCCTGTCAACCAGCACAGTTTACCACTCTGTCTATATGACGATATAGTATATGTTCACCTCAGCTATGTCAATATTAGAGGTCAATCACACAATCTTTAAAATGCCATGTAAAGCAGATTGTGATAAAATTATTTTCAGACTTAATTTGTATTTTTTAAGTAAATTTTATGTATAAAAACATTTCATACAAATAGTTTCAGTTCATTCAGTTTGAATCTGATTTGTATATTTACAATGGCAAATTGCATGAATTTACTGATTGGAAATATATTACAGGGTAATCTTTCAAACATATTGAAAGGTCAGAACATGTAACTGGAGGCAATAATCACATACTATTTAAAATATTAACATTAATAAATTGATATATAATGTAAGCAAAACCACGTGTCCCATTAATGTTGTTCCGTAGATATAGGTGCAGGTTACAATGTTGTGATGTAAAAAGGCGTTTGTTTATTGTGTTTTGTGGCATATTTGGGTCATATATAGTCTAGGTAATGCCATAATTATTAGTGGTGCATTAGCATTACTTGTGGTACTGTCAAACGCAACTTATTTCATTGTTTACAATATAGATCCGCTCTTGAAAATTACGGCGACAATGCTGTTGGTTACGTCCAGGTTGGTGCGAGCGGGGCAAATTCTGTGACAATATTTAAATTAAATTAAAGAAATTACATCCTTTTCGGAAAAATATTCCAGGAAGTCCTTGTCTCTGTGACGATAAACGGATAATTTGATTTTATTCGCATTTTATGAAGAGGTGCAATTTTTTTTCTATGCCAATGGAAATAGAAATTTTGGGAGGATTGACAAAGAGTCCACACCAATCCGTACTATCGTTAGAGCGTACGACAGGGATCTCTTATGGCCGGTTTCTCAACATTTGGCGCAATCAATTCGATAACTATCGAGTACATAAATTTATCAGACCGATAACTTATGGGTTGCTGAACGCATGCCTTCCAAATTTTGTTGAATACATAACAGTTGAATGGATATCTTAATATCTGCAATAATCATACAGGGAGCTAGCAAATGCACAACTGTTTGCAGATGCCATTTATGGAAGTAAGACACTTTCAAGAAATAATTGTAGATGGCGCCACTATCGGCTACCTAATGATATCACATCACATTAACTAATAAAAATATATACAAACCTGTTGCATAAAAACGAAGTTATTAAAACCTTTTCTAATACTGATAGTAAATTTGTTCTAGCACTAGAGACTTGAATACTATCTCCTATTAAATCTATCAGTAAATTTACAGTTTCTTTCGTTAAGGTCGCCATATTTCTCGCCGTAAAATGATCAAATTTGTGGTGTTTTTTAGGTACTGAAATTTTGAAAAATAAAACGCGTAGAACAAAAGTAATATCAAAAATAAAATTACTGATGTTTTGTTTATCTGCTTTTACTATTTAAACTTTCTTCAAATAATATAATAACATTTAAAATACATTTGTATGACACACATTATTTCGTTATTTTAACTCCACATTTTAACAATTATTTTCACATACTTATAAACAAAAGTGAACAATGTTATATGCAGAAATATGTAAGTTTATGTTATAACAATGTTTACATCTATAGCTGAATTAAAAAAAATACGCATTTTAAAAGTTTTCAGTACCTAAAAATTTGCTGGATAAATCGCTTTCTGACGTTATACATTGATTTTATTTCGGTACCTTTGAATATTCGCTGGTGGCATGAGATAACATTGTTGTTATTTGCTAAACTCTATATTATTCAGTTCTTAAATGTCTAAAATTACTTGTATTTGTAGAAAGCACTTTCAAGAATACGGCGCCCGTAAACCTCTCTCGAAATTCTGTCGCTTTATTTTTAATACTGGTTTTCTCTTTCACGATAACGTCTTGGCGGTTCAAGATATCTAACTATATTTAAATATTCTTCATCTGAAGAGGCAGACGAATCAGAATTTTCCATTGCACAAAGTAATCGTCACGAAAATATCAAAAAAAAGTTGGGTTAAGCCTTACAATAAAGATGTAAACAAGCAACAGCTAAATCGTTGCGCGCGTGCGTTAATGTTTATTGGACAGATCTCTTGCCATTTTTCTTTGGATATCTGTTCGATAACTTATGCAATAGATAAGCATTATCGAATGGTTTAGAAACAGAATTCATGGGATATCTCCAGTTTATGGAATCGATAAGTTTATTTAATAGATATCTACTAGTTGAGAAACCGGCCATTAGTTGAACGTTCATCGGATTTTGCAAAAACATAAATAGCATTCGTACAAAATACATCTTGTGCATTGTTTGAACGAAGATGATCCGGATGGAAGAATATAATTTTGTGATATCATGTCCAACAGAATTACAGAAAATCAAAATATGCCTTAATAAGGGTCCATATTTCTGCAACCGTTACTTTGCGGACCCATGTTTATTAAGACTTTTCTGCTTATTTTGGTTCATGCTATTACCTCCTGAAATATTTTACACTCTTTTTTAACACCCTGTATAAACTAAAGCACACTGCTGTATTTAGGTATACACGTGCAAACGTTTTCTGACGTCACTGGTCTTCGTTGTGGCGGCGACCGTTTTGTGGAGGCGTGGTCAGACTAAATTTTGAAATACCGTTTTTAGGCTTATTTTTCCACGAATTGTCTAGGACAAACGCCGTTTCGATTAAAATAATAATTTTTTTCTTCTGCACGTATTTGAAAAAATCATGCAATTTCTCCATTTTATAAAGTCGTCTCTTCTTTTTAATTAAATATTATCTCCTTTTCGATCGAAATTCACTCATTTTTTACCACAACCCAACATTTTCCCAACGCTTTTGTAATAAAGACAACGAGAACCGTCGCCATCTGTGCAATGTCAATGCTGAAAGCGGCGACCAACTAAAACGCAATTTTCTCAGCGTGGAGGCGGTAAGTAGGTCAGAGAAAGATAAACAAAGAATCGAGTGCACAAGATCAGACTAACCTCGTTTAGCTGGAACTCATTTGTACCAATAAAAGCATATATGAAACGGACGGGAAGAAAAATAGGATATTCAATCGAAGGCCGGAGTATATCGGATGAAAATCACTTAAATAGTTGGTAATCTCGTCGTCGCTGGAATTAATGGATTTATTTTTGCGGTTCTGTGCTTTAGTCAGATGATTTGGAAAGTCGTCATTGTCGGGGGAAAATAACATTGAAGAACTCTAAATTATGTATAAATAAATTTATTTTTACATGCAGGGATGAGAGGAGCAAAATCGGATACTGAAGCAATATCAGATACCGTTTTAAGTAATATTGTTACGGAAATTGTTTGCTCTCAAATTTATAATTCTTGTAATACCTACCTTTATTCGATTTGGTTCTAGACGCGTTCTCGAGGACATAGGAGTTCACTTTATATTGAGAAGTCAACCCCGAATAACAGAAACGTCAAAGTAAATATTTGACAGTTTGACAGTGACAGAAGTGTGCACGATGTGAAACAATGCTTTAGTTAATTTCTCAAGATCAATTTAAGTTAATTTCATATATACAAACAAGTACGAATAAGGTTAAAATATCTAGTAAATGTAATAAAAGAAAAGAATGGATTACAGATGGTATTGTTAAATCTATAAACAGGAAACATTATTTGTATAAAATTATGATGGAACAGCCGACAGTTGAAAATACAGAGTCGTATAAAAAATATAGAAATAAATTAAATGATTTAATAAAAATAACCAAACAAAAATATTTCAAGTATAAGATAGAAATTAATAAAACAAAAAAAGAAAAACTATGGCGTTGTATAAATTCTATGTGTGGTAAACATGAAAAAAAATGAAATAAAGGAAATACGAGACGAAGACGGACATATTCATAAAGAAGAAAAAAATATTGCAAATAAATTTGTGAATTACTTTACAAGTGTAGGTAAAAAATTAGCTGAACAGATAATAAAGACTCATAAACCAAAAAGCAATAAAACAATTATATCTAATGTTCACTGTATGTATTTGTTTCCCGTTGAAGAAAATGAGGTACTGAATATTATAATGGGATTAAAAAATCAAAAAGCTCCAGGAATTGACGGTATTCGGGCAGAGACTTTGAAAAAAATAGCTGACAAACTTTTGAGACCTTTCACATATTTAATAAATACATCCTTTAATACTGGAACATTTCCTAAAATTTTAAAACAAGCAATAATAAAATCTCTTTTTAAAAAGGGTGTCAAATTGGAAATGATTAACTATAGACCTATTTCTTTTATCACTAATATAACTAAAATTTTTGAAAAAGCGATTAAAAAAAGATTACTTAATTATTTAGAAAAATTTAACATTATAAGTGAGTATCAGTTTGGGTTCAGGGAAGCCAAGTCAACGGAGGATGCTCTCCTCAAATTAACTACTCAAATTTATCAATCGATTAACAATAAACAACCAGCACTTTGCATATTCGTTAATTTGGTTAAGGCGTTCGACACCGTTAGTCATGTAAAATTATTGAATCTACTGAAAGAGATTGTATAAGAGGGAAGTCACTAAGTTTGTTTGATAGCTATTTAACAAAACGAATACAGTGTGTTAAAATAGGAAATTCATTAAGTAATTCTAAAGATGTCGAATATGGTGTTTTAGGGCCAATTCTTTTCAATATTTATATAAATGAATTATTTAAACTCAAATTGAATGGAACTGTGATCGGTTTTGCAGATGATTCAGCATTATTTTACCAAGCAGAAAACTGGGAAATATTAAAAATGGTAGCTGAGGAAGATTTTAATTTAGTATTGAATTGGTTTAGCAGTAGAATATTAACAGTTAATCTAGAAAAAACACACTTTATTCCATTTACTTCATACCGATCAAACTTACCTACGTATCTATCAGTCATAAACAATAATTCTACAGTTCAAATTAAATCAACTGAGTTTATTAAATATCTAGGGATATATATAGATCCACACCTAAAATGGGAAAACCATTTACATTACATTACAAAAAAGATTAGATCAATGTTACCTATCTTTAAAAAATTAGTACCAATTTTAACTTTACAGCAACTCAAAATGCTATATTATGCTCTTGTTGAGTGTCACATTACTTACGGCCTATCTATCTGGGGAGGCGCTGCACATGTTCATTCACATACATTAGAAATTGTCCAAAAACATATTATTAAAATCATAATGAAAAAACCATATATGTACAGCAGTGAAAATCTGTTCAAGGAATCCAATATTTTTGACCTTAATAAACTGTTTTGTTTTAGAATTTTAACTAGGCAATATAAAAACAGGAACAAATTAAAATCTTTAGAACATGATTATAACACCAGACAACGTGAAACTTATTTCCAAGTGCCTAAACCAAATACTGCAAAATTTACAAAATGTTACTCTTACCTCGGACCCAAAATGTATAATCTTTTACTTGAGGATATTAAATCTTGTAAAACGTATAAATCTTTTAAAAGTTGCCTGAAATTATTTTTATTAGGAAAAACAAACTATATATTTCATCTTTACTCTGTAATTTAGATATTACCCTTATATCTTGTAGTTATCCTTTGCTTATTCTCCTGTTTTATTTTTTGTTTATCAGTGTATATGTGTGTTTATATGTGTATATATGTGTATATATGTGTATACCTGTTTCTACACATATATATTGATATGTGTTCTTACCATGTAAACTTTTAACTTGTTAATGCAAAGTAATGTTAGAAATGTTAGCCCACACTCAAGGTCCGCCTTACGTGGTATTCATTTATTTACCTTTTTTATTCTAGTTTATTCTTTGTATCTACTATTGTTTGAATGTTTTAATGGTAAATCTGTATTTATTGTCAATTTAGTTCTTTAAAATGTTAAAACTATGTCCAAGAACTAAGGGAATGCGTATCTTATATTGCCCTTCTATAAAATTTTGTAATTTGAGGTCATTCCGTCTCTATCTCCAGCTGTTTTTATTTATGCGGGGCACACCGCGAATGTTTTAGAACAGGTTGTCGAGAAGTTATAGTAGACAGCATGTGGGGCCTAGAGCTGCGAGATTGGAAAATAGATAGGACTTAAAACTGCTCTGGTCCTCGTGTAAACGGTAAACTCGCGATTATTTGAAATTCAAATTTATGGCTGGATAACACTCTCCATAAATTTCCGTTCCCCGAGAGAACTCCCCAGATAATAATCCCCATTCGCGCTTCTTCTAAGGCATGCTAACTATACATAAAAGAAATTACTTCCAGTTTTATTGTCAAAGTTGAATTATTATTTTCTCACTGCCATTTCTTGCTCTTTATTTCGCGATATATTTAGGGGATGCCGGTGTTTCTTAAACCTGAAAAATCAACCGACTTGTACAAAAGATTAATGTATAAAACAGAAGCCCCAGTTCTAAATTAAATAATCTTATAAAATTCACATTTTTATAAAGCCGGGGATATTTTTTTCATAAACTAAATTTTATGTTTTCATAATTTTTAAGCCGCGTACTCACTTCCGAACCTCGCCAGGTCAAAGTAGGTCATGATTCATGGCGTTTTCACGGCTGATGTTATTATATGTGTAATCCGATCAGTTGTATTTGGAAAAGAGGTTAAAACATACATTTTCAAAATCATGGAGAATTCTAATAAAGTGTAAATTGCGGCATATATTTATATCCAAGTTGATACTCTATATACGGATTTCACCAAAGCCTTTGACCGCATAGATCATAACTTATTGATAATGAAATTATCTAATTTTGGTTTTGGTGAAAGCCTGTTGAAATTCTTCAAGTCCTATTTAACAAACAGGCATCAATTTGTTTTTTATAATGGTTAGAGTTCGGTAGCATATATGCCGACGTCGGGAGTTCCGCAAGGATCCAATCTTGGTCCTCTTTTATTTCTTTTATTTATTAACGATCTGTGTGTTGAGCTGCAATGTAAATCTCTAGTTTTTGCCGATGACTTAAAAATTTATAAATCAATAACTTCCATATACGATTGTTGACAGCTACAAATTGAACTTGGTAAGGTTGTAGGTTGGCGTGGACTGAACAAAGTTAACATTAACATTGATAAATGCAAAATAATATCATTTACAAAAAAAGACAATACATCGACTACAACTACATTATTGACGGTGTTGCATTGGAAAGAAAATTTTTGATTAGAGATTTGGGTGTACTTTTTGATTCGGAATTAAGTTTTGTAGAACATATTCAGATGAAATCGAAAGAAGCAATTAAAATGCTGGGATTTATTATAAGAAACTGCAAAACTTTTTCCAATGATAAATGTCTGAAATCTTTATATTTTGCTTATGTTCGATCTAAGGTCGAATATGCATCGGTAGTTTGGTCCCCATTGTATGCCGTTCATAAGCAGGCGATTGAACAGGTTCAAAGAAAATTTTTAAAATTCCTATCATTTAGAATGACTGGCACATATCCGGAAAGGGGGATTGAGAATAGTCTTCTTTTGGAAAGGCATAATATAGACAGTTTAGGATTTAGAAGAATATGTGCATGTCTTATTTTTTTATGTAAATTATTGAAAAATAAAGTTGACTGTCCAGAATTACTTGCTCAAATAAATCTGCACGTCCCCAGAATGAATTCAAGACAAAATATAACGTTTCAGTCTAAACATCATAAGACTAATATGTTGTTGAAGTCACCAGTGTATTGTATGTGTACCTACTTCAATGAGCTGAGTCCATATTTTGATGTATACTTTTCAAATCTTAAAAAGTTAGTGCAATATGCTAGACAAGTATTTCATGTATAAATCTCAAATATTCAAATCCAATAGTTTCAAATTCAGATTCAAATAGTTTTTATTAATTTTTTATGTATAAGTATAAAAATTCAGTGTATGTCTGTGTATATATTATAGGTGTTACCTATGTATTACGGATATGTATTGTGTGAGCTATTTATATTTCTGTTAAATTACATATTTATATTTTTTCACCCACTCTACATAGCTATGTTTGTTAATTAGTTTATCTTTAATAGCTGTTATTTATTATAGTGTTTCTTTTATATTTCTGCTGGTCCTGTAATTGGGGTTACCTATTGGGCTAATAAAGCATATTATTATTATTATTATTATATCCATTATGCAACAAAAAAAAAGGCAAAAAAGATGGTGACAGACACGTTTGTATTCTAGAAGAATGAAGTTCAGTGGCTGTAACTTCCTGACTGATTTAAAATTCCAACATATCAGCTGTCTTTATAAAAAAATTACAAGGCTGCCTTCAACTCATTCTGAGTTGCTGATTAATTTGATTGGACCAAAAGTACCAAAAAGGATACATGCATGAGAAAGTAATGCAATTTGTTTATAATATTCCATGTCATTTTTACTGAAATTTTCCGGAGTTTTTTTTAAAATAAACTCATACAGGCCCCGGCGGAAGAAAATTCATCTACTTGTGTACCCTCATCATTCATAATTTGGAAATCCTTATTACCTATGTACATACATATGTAATAAGGATTTCCAAATTCCACTTTTCTTCTGCAACATCTTTTGGACCGTATATGTACTTATGTATTTATCTAAATAAATTCGTTGCCGTAAGGTCAACATTATGGAAGAATTTTGTCTACGAGATTTGAAATTTTGTTGTTGTGAAACTGTCATGTTAATAATTATTAAATAGGTTTGGACAAACACAGCCATCAAAATATTTCAAACAGTAAAAAAAGTTCATATCTTAGGTTATATATTGGCATTAAAAACAACTTTTCTCTATAACATTTTTAATTTCTTCTTAAATAGTGGCAGCATTTTTCAACGCCATATTTACAGATGCTGTGTACATTTCAAGATAAACAAAAAACTCAAATACCTCACATATACTTCATGCGATGCAGAAATATCCACAAGTGATTGAAATACTGCGAACCTCAATGCGAGCACCCATGTTCGCTGTGAAGTAACACGACGAGGGTTCGCGACGAGGTTCTGTTACAAGTGAGTACGCGGCTTGATAAGAAATTCTTCATTACCTAGTGATTTATTCTATATTATTTTATTCGTTTTGGTTATAGGCAATATATATTATTTTGACAATAGAAAATTTAGTTAGATATACATTAGTGTCATCAATTTGCAACCTCATTAATAAAAACTGTGGAGTGAAATAAAAAGTGTAAGTTTCTGTGTGTTGAATTTTAATGTCGTCGACCTTTCACAGTTAAAATACGCGAGGCTAAATAGTATAATATATTTATTTGCATTCTTAGGATTCCCTGCCTTTCACTATTATAGCATACACCATTGAGTGATAACCATTAATAATTGTTATTTGTATGTACGTATGTACGAGTACATTATAGTATGTCGGGTAATAAAATAACTTTACACATATCATTTGTATATGTGTATTAATAAAGTTGGATTTTGTTTTATGTTGTTTTACAGTCAGCTACACTGACTATATTAAAACTTACTTTAAGGTCGCCGTATTTCTCGCCGTAAAATGATCAAATTAGTAGTTTTTTTAATATTAGTAAGTTTATGTTGTAATAATATTTACATCTAAAGTTTAACTTAAAAAAACATATTTTGCAAGATTTTTGTACCTAAAAATTTATTGGTTAATTCGCTTTCTATCATTATGTATTCGTTTCACTTCAGTACCTGTCAATATTCGCAGGTGGCATGAGATAAGATTCATGTTATTTGCTAAGGTCTATATTATTCAGTTCTTAAATATCTAAAATTATTTATGTTTGTAGAAAACACTATTTCAAGAATAAATTGTCAACATCTGTAGGAGAAAAGAATGGAAAAATTATTGAATATCAAACCACGATGTCAAAAACATAATTGTTAGCATAGACATGGTAACTGCTGCTTGCTGAATCATTGTAGTAAGAAGGATAAACTTCAATTACGGAATTTTACATAGTTTAATGCGTTTTACTTATTATCTTAGTGCGTAAAGTTCTACTTATACAGGATGAACCTCGGTTAATAATAAGTACAAATATTTTAACTGAAGGTGCAGTTCGTCGTATAAATGAGTCTAGTAAAACGCAAAAAAACATTTTGAGGACCGCTGACCAGTTACTGACCTAACCCAATAAAGCATCTATATTATTTCAGTTTTTAAATATCTAATATTGTGTTTGTGGAAAACACTATTTCAAAAATATGGCGCCCTTAACATAGTAGGCGAATAAAAAAATTGTCAACCTCTGCAGAAGAAAAGAAGAAATGGAAAACTTATTGAATATCAAAACACAATGTCAAAAATATAATTATTAGCATAGTTATGGTAACTGCTGCTTGCTGAATCATTGTAGCAGGAAGGATACTTTAATTACGGATTTTTTCACAGTTCAATTCGTTTTACTTATTACCCTTGTGTGTAAAACTATACCTTGACGAACCTTAATTAAATACAAATATTAGTACAAGTAGTTTAATGTGAAATGAGATGGCATAATTTTATAAACATCTCAAAGTAAAACAGTAAAACCATCTATCTGGTTCGTACCCAACAGTATTGTCGCCGTAATTGTCACGAGGGGATCTAACAATACCGTAAGTTCACCACATCATCACTAATAATTATGGCATTACCTACCCAGTATTTACACTTTGTATCTATGACGCACAAATGCCACAAAAACCCAAAAATACAAAGAAACAAACGCCTGTTTACATCAACACCATAACATGCACCTGTATCTACAGAAACAAACCGCGCTGAACGGCATGTAACGTCACATCTATGGCAATTTATTAATGTTAATATTTTAAATAGTATTGCCGGCACCTTTGAAAGATTACCCTGTAATGCATTTTAGATCAATATAAACTTCATGCAGCTTCCCCGTTATGTATTCTACGCAGTCAACTGTGCTATTGGTTGAAATTTTTGTACTTTATATATTTACGGTCCACCCTGTATACGAATATTTCTTACGTTGTTTCCATTCTACATCACTTGCCCGCAAACATTGTGCCACTCGACGAAACATTTATTGTCTCACAGCGCACGAACACATATTAATGTCGAATTATGTATTATAATTATTATCCTTCAACATTTCAGTTTCAGGCATTCACGCCTTCAGCAACAAATCATTTTTTACAGCTGACCCAAATCAAGGTTACGGTCGTAAATGCACTGCCCGAAGTGCTGTAACTGGTGTTCCTCGTAAATAAATAAAGAGCGGCAATATTTTACGGCCATCTGTGGATTTTATTGAAATATTTGGTGTTTCTGTCGTCCTCTTTTAACCTGGAGGCGTCGGATAAAATGTAAATGTTTGTATAATTTGATAAAATACCAAGTCCCGGTTGCCGGGTGAAAATAATTTTAAAATTACCGACTGCCAGATTGATGCAGTCGTGGAATGTGGATCGTGTTTTAGTTCTCAATAATTCACAAACTCTTCACTATAAAATTATTATTATTATTAAACTAAAGAGACGAGCAGAGGCCAAAACCTATTATGCTCAAATTACAAAGGCAGTTAGTTATAACATATTTAACAAATTGAAACATTAAAAGTAGGTATGACATCTTAATCGATTAAACAACACTACATTTGAAACATCATATCAGTTCATTCTTTTTAAATGTGTCATATGTATGCTTAAAACTGTTAACACTTCCAGAAGTGGCAGTTGATTTCATCAGTTAAACACTCTGTTTGAATAAAAACTCTGTCTTATAGATGTCTTGAAGTTTTTCTTGCGTAGTTTCAACTGGTTGCCACGTAAGCGGTGATCTGTGTTTAATGTCAGCAACGCACCAATTTCTTGATTGAAAAAATTATGTAATAATTTGTAAGTGAAAATCATATCGCCTCTAGAGATGCGTTCGGAAAGTAGTGGGAGATTTTGGATTTGCAGCCTCTCATGATAAGTATGTTTCTTCAGAGTAGTCACTTGTCTACTACATTTGCGTTGAACATTTTCTAGCACGTTAATGTGTCTAATCAATCGAGGTGACCATATGATACCAGCATACTTCACCACAGACCTTACGTAGGAGTTAAATGGAAGGGAAAACAATGTGGGGCTAGGATTTTGAAATGCTTTAAAAAGTATGTAGGATCTTTGATTAGCTTTTTTTGTAATTTTGGAAATATGTGTGGACCAGGAAAGATCTGTAGTTATTGTCACACCTAAGTCATTCTGTTCCGCTACTGCTTTAACTGGGGATTCATCACTGGTGTAATAGTTATGAGGAATTTTGTTGCCCATGTGAAGTACAGTGCATTTATTCGAATTTAGAGGAATTATCCAAGTTTTACACCAATCCCTCTAAGAATACTTTGAATGGTGTTGTGCTGTTCTAGTGGACTTCCATATAATTTTGTGTCGTCAGCATAAAAACTATGAGGGATAGTTATGAGGTCATCAAGATCCGCGGAATATAACAGGAACAAAAATGGTCCAAGAACAGAGCCTTGTGGAACCCCGGGCCTTGCTTGATGATGATGAAATAGTTGTAAATCCATGAGTTCAGCTCACCTCGAATTCCTAAATGGTCAAGTTTTAAAAGAAGTCTATATCTGGGAACTTTGTCGAAGGCTTTGGAAAAATCCAAGTAAATAACGTCCACAGGATCTCTTCGATCAAATTCCAGGGACCAATGATTTAAACAGGACAGAAGATTGGTGGTAGTAGATCTGCCTGAAATAAAACCATGTTGAGATGTTGGTAAAAGATTATGAGTTAAGGAGAACTGAATTATTTGGGATACTATGATTCTTTCTAGAACCTTAAGACAAATAGACATTAAACCCACTTGTCGGTAATTGTCAGGATCTGTTTTGTCACCTTTTTTAAATATCGTAATTGAAGTAGCTATCAACCAATCAGATGGGAGAGATGACGTGGCAAGAGAAAATTTATATAGAAAATATAAAGGTTCTGCTAAAGAAGAAGCACAGCGTTTGAGTACTGCAGCTGAAAGACCATCGGGTCCCGGTGCCAAATCCACACGGAGATTATTGAAATGATGTATCACATCATTCTGATGAAATGTTATAGATTCCAAAGAGTGGTTCTGCCTAAGAGTTGACAATTCTGGAATAGGACCCAGTGGTTCCTCAGAAAATACTTTTTGAAAAGTAGTAGGTAAAATTTCATCAGATAAATTTTCTGGTATATTTGAACACAGCTTTTTGGCCCCTATGCACAAGATTAAGTTCGAAATTTCGTTTTGACAACTCAATTTCTTTTTGCAGCGCATTAGAGAATTTCCTGTGAGTAGTAAAATCGTATTGAGAGTTAGAGACTTTGATTTTTCTCCAAAGTCTGCTTTTAGTTTTACATTTAGCAATAATTTCACTTGTGATCCATGGTTTTTTAACATTATGAGTGATAATTTTATATCTAGTGCATTTGTCTGTATTGGTTTTCATTACTGTCAAAAATGATTACCACAGTGAGTTTAAAATAAGCGATACTAACGGGGATGAACTGTGAATGCTACAAATAGACGAATAATGATTCAGTTTTCACTGTTCTATCTATATCTGTATTTCAAAAATGGTTTGTATTTGCCTCACATTGAACCGGACGCAGTTATTGTCACTTATTGCACAAGAGGTAAAAAACCTGACGCAGTTATTGTCATTTATTGCACAAGAGGTAAAAACCTGATAATTTAGATTGTTTAATGTTGCCTAACAATTAGACGAGAAAATCAACTTTTAAAAACGCTACACCGAAGGTTTAGGTTGACAGTGTTTCAAGTCAATTTGCTAAAGGAAACAGATTAGAATTTACAACACAAATTTAATCGGTATCAACACAAAGATCGAGTGTAATTCGGCAGGACAATTTAATGATTAATAAATTTAGAAATATATCAATGCAAACTTGATTTATGAAACACTAAAAATAAATACATTTTTATTTGAGCGTCCAATTGTTAAACACACTGTTAATTATTGAAATTTATACGAGGAATACTAATATCGCTACGGGTGCCATAGATAATCGTTTCTGTAGTAGACGTTAAAGTTTGTTGTTGTTCCAAACGAATCTATTGAATAATCAACTTGTAAGTACCTTCTTACAAATGGGATTTGGTGTAAGAAATACTCTGTTCAATGTTATAGAAAGTGCCTCGTTTTTACATCAACTTTTTAAATAAACGTGCTTGATAAATATCTTCCTCTACAATATTATATGTAATCCATTTGCTGTCACATAATTTATTGTCACCGCCTTGTCTCGTTTTCGAAAATTGAGGATTATACTCGATACGTCCAGTTTCCTTTCCATTATTTTCAATTTCAGATACGAAATAAGTGGTTTTGCAGTAAGTTGTTTCTCTTCCGCGCCAAGCTAATTCGAACGCCAAAATGCTTCAGTATAAAATAAGTGATAATAATAATAACGAGGATGAAATGCGAACGCTACAAATAGACGAATAATGTTTCAGTTTTCACTGTTCTATTGATTTTCGCCCGGAGCGGACAACGGCTCCCAATGTGAATTGTGTGTTTCGTGATTTGTAGTCGGACGATCGCCAATTGTTTGAGCTACAATTTTATTTGATAGCCGAGCTAGTTTTAATGAAACATTTTTTTTTAATTTCACTAATAGATAATAATAAAATGAAAACAGATGAAACAGTGAAGGTTACATTACTAAAGAAAAGTGATTAAAAAAATTAAGGCGATAGAATAAAACTATAAATAATAAATATATCTTTATCAGGAGAAAGCTGTTACAGCTGACGGTGCAGGAGATGCAACTGATGAAGATTATGGTGGTCTTAATTGAATTTCGCAATCTATTGGCTATTCTTGTTTTGTTTTTGCTCGATTTGCAAGATCATATCTTGTATTTTCTTGCAAGTCTCGCAAATTTTTATCTCGCAGTTTTGCAAGAAATAATGGACGAAATGGGCAAAGCAGAATCGAAACTCTCAGTGGCAGTGAAGTTATAATTAGTTCAATTCAGCAAGACTGGATCTAGACTTAATAAACTTTAATTTTAAAAATAATTTTGTATGCTGGATCTTCTTTAAATAAAGTATATACCAATAGAAATGCAATATTTAATTTATCTTAAATATTACCCATTTTTGTATTGCCTAGCAATATTCTTGTCTTGTCTCACAAACTTTTTTAAAAATCTTGTCTTATCTTGTGAGATCAAAACAAGACCAAGAAAAATTAAGACAAGATTGAGTTATATGGCAGTTTTATTTCGGAATTCCAGCTGGATTTTTAAAAATGTGGCAAAACCCTTATTCTAAGAAAATCGAACGAAAGGAATAGTAATACAGTGCTTTCGAAAAGTAACGAATAAATTCATTATTTTTGAAATTGAGAAGTTTTCGAAAAAATTCCCTGGCACGTCAATTTTATTTTTTAAAAAGGCACTTTTTAACATACGACCCACATTTGTGACGTCATCGTTTTTCGAGATTTGACGTCATCGACAATTTTTGTAAATAGCAACTCCCAATTTTGACCATGCCATTTGAAAGAGCGTATCATTCTACATACATACATCATGAAGAATTATGGTGTTACATAACAAAAATTTCAAGAAAATAATGTTTGAAGATTTTAAAATTTAATTTTCACAATTCAGTTCAAACAAGTAGCTACAAAAAGCCGTCTAGCCAATAAGGTTTTAAGTACAGAAATCTACAATTACACTTAGGTACTTTTTAAATGTAGATGTAAATATACTTACATCATAAACTTAGTAGTTAAACTTTTATTTATATGAAAATTAATATTAAAGTTTGTGATTAGCAAATGCATATTTTTCAAATGCTTTTTAAAAATTTTTGTTTGAGCAAAATTTAAAATAAATTAATAAACAGAATATCAATAATATGCTTATTTTTACTAAATAAATTATTTAAATTTATATAGTTTAATTCGCAACCAATGTTTGGAATAGATGGAAACGGGAATGAATTAATTTTCGAACTTGAAGAGACATCTGATGTCTCAATATCTCTTCTATTGACGTCAAATAAATGGATTTGTCTCAAACTGTTTTTTTTTTTTTGTACTTGACACCAAGACGATTTATGAATTGCAATGAAAATAGACACTGTCAAACAAATGAACTAAGAGCCGCCGCCGATTTTCATAATCCTATATTTTACATTAATGGTTGGTTAATGGTTAATGATTAAAAAGGCGCCCCTAAAACGTCATGGCCTTGGCGCGCCCTTGGGCGATTTCTGCACTTATTTCTAACCCAAATGCACATCTAAACCTTTTAACAAAGCCGACCTAGTGAACTATATTTGCGTCGGTCTGTGTGCTAGTTGCAATATAAATTTTCACAAACTAGGTAGGTAGCGAATTCTCATGTCGGTCGTGAAGATAAAGCAGTTCTTTCCATTCACTGTCGTTATCCGTTAACTGGATCACGATGTTACGTTTTGCTGGAATATCTCTGTCGTGGGTGAACGAAACACAACAATGAATTTATAGTAGGTGTTCTATGATGCAGCAGCAAAAATATGTAGGGGGAAGGTTGGAACGTTGGAACCAAATAAAATCGTAATAAAAAATCAGTCAAATCGTTGTTGTAATAAAGTATTTTAAGATGTCATTCAATTCATTAATTTCATTCAATTCAATAAAAATAAAATATACAGGGTGTCCGGGAAAATGTGAGGAATCTGTCGGATGCAAATAGAATATGAAAAAATAAGATGACAAGTTCATATAAATTTTTTTCTTACAGGATCTCCCTACGGAGATGTGTTCATGGAAATCGTTTTTTTTTTAATAATTTTTTAAAGTACTCAATATAATTTAACAAAAATTGTATGTGATGGACACTCTTAAAATAGTGTTCTTGAAATATATTTACCTTTTTAGTTTACCAGGGACGGCCTAAGCATTACAACTTAATGCCTACATTTTTAAGACCCTGTATGATAGAGACTTTAAAATAATAAATCTGGGTAGCTTCAACCGTTTACGAGAAAAAGAATAATAAACGAATTTATGTTTTATTTTTAATAAAAAGAGCCATGATTTCTATTTTTTTTCTCAACAACAAAGTGCGATGCGAAAGTCATTCAAACAGGAATGTTTCATTTTAAGATGTTTAATCTGAAAAAATACAAAATTTAAAAAGCGCAGTGGTGTCCCAGGAGGCGCCTTAACGAAATTATTGAAAAACTTCATAAGAGGATTCAACAAGCGAACATAGGGCGAACTTTTTTTCGTAAACGTTTATTTTATCGCCAATAAATAAGAGTACCTTTTTTTTAAGTGTAAGGTTGAAGCTACCCAGATTTACTATTTTAAAGTATTTATCATACAGGGTATTAAAAATTTAGGCAATAAGTTGTAAAGCTTAGCCCGTCCATGGTAAACTAAAAAAGCTGAATATATTTCAAGGACACTATTTTAAGAGGTCCATCACATACAATTTTTGTTAAATTATATTGAGTACTTTAAAAAATTATTAAAAAAAACGATTTCCAGGAACACATCTCCGTAGGGAGGACCTGTAATAAAAATTTTTATATGAACTTGTCATCTTATTTTTTCATATTCTATTTGCATCCGACAGATTCCTCATATTTTCCCGGACACTCTGTATATTTTATTTTTATTGAATTGAATGAAATTAATGAATTGAATGACACCTTAAAATACTTTGTTACAACAACGATTTGACTGATTTTTTATTACGATTTTATTTGGTTCCAACGTTCCAACCTTCCCCCTATAGTATCTCAAGGATACTATTTTAAGCGGTTCTTATTAGTGTCCACCACATTAAATTTTTATTAAATTATATTAAGTACTTTATAAGTTATTCAAGAAAATCCGATTTCCAGCGGCGTCCCTCAGGGACACATATCCGTAGGAAGGGCCTCTAGGAAAACATTTTTTTAGGATCTTTCCATTTAATTTTTTTAATATTCTATTCGCATCCGAGAGATTTTCCATATTTTCCCGGACACCCTGTATAAATGATGTATTTTTTATTTGCAAGTACAATCGATATCTTTATGTATGAAAAAGGATGTCAGGCAAATGGCTGTTATTACTTTGACAAAAAACGCGAAGTAGAAATGTCCAGTTCCTGATAACACACTCGCATAAAGTGACTAAACCAATATACAGGGTGTTAAAAAAAGAGTGTAAAATATTTAAGGAGGTAATAGTATGAACCAAAATAAGCAGCAATAACGGTTGCGGAGATATGGAATGTTTTATGTTTTTAACCCCTTTTTTATTTTGCGAAAACGTTGTGTATTTTCTCATAATAGTTGGTTGATGTTTAGTGAAATAAACAGTACGTATTTGACAATTGTTCTCGGTGCACAAGTTTTCTATCGCTATGGCTGGTTACGCAGAATTAACAGACATGCATTTCATGTATGGTCGTGCTAATGGGAACGCCACCCAAGCGCGACGTCTTTATGTTGACGCTTATCCAAATCGCCAGATTCCTTCACAACGCATGTTTGGAAGAATTCACCAAAGATTGCGTGATACCGGTTCCTTGAGCAAACAGTGCCATTTATCCGGAAAACCTAGGTCGGTATCCACTCCTAGAGCAGAAGTAGAAATTCTAGCACTGGTAGAGCAGAATCCAGGTACGAGTGTGCGGGGAATATCAGCCGAGGTAGGAATTAGTGGTCCTCTTGTTTGGAGAATCCTTCACGAGCAACTGCTTTATCCATACCATGTGCAACAAGTACAGGCCTTAAATCCAATAAATGAACATCAAGCACGTTTGGTTTTTTGCCACTGGTTTCTACGTCATGATGCTGAAGACCCTCGTTTTCTTGCAAACATTATTTTTGCTGATGAGGCCGGGTTCACAAGAAATGGAGTGTTTAATTTTCACAATACGCATATTTGGGCCGACAAAAATCCTCATGCTCTAATCTAATCTGGACATTAAGCACGTTTTTCATTAAACATTTGGTTGGGTATTGTAGGTGACAGGTTTCTAGGTCCTGTTGTTTTACCAAACCGGTTAAAAGGCGCTTACCTCAACTTTCTGCAGAACACACTGTATGAGTTTTTGGAAGACATTCCTTTGAATCAGAGACAACAAATGTGGTTCCAGCATGATGGTGCTCCAGCTCATTTTTCCATGGCCGTTAGAGAGCATTTACACCAAACTTTTCCACATAGATGGGTAGGAAGGGCCGGACCTGTTTTATGGCCTCCAAGATCGCCTGATCTGAACCCTCTAGATTTCTTTGTTTGGGGATATTTGAAGACATTAGTGTATGGTACTCCTGTAAATAGCCTGGAAGAGCTGCAGCTACGGATTAATCAAAAGTGTCAAGAAAACCAAATCAAGGAGGGTGTTTTCGAAAGAGTTCGAATATCGTTGAGACGAAGATGTCGTGCCTGCTTGAAAATGGACGGAAGGCACTTCGAACATCTTCTGTAACTTTATTTTTTGTTTGTTAAAAGCTTCCTGTGTCGATTTATTCCTAATAAAATAAAATGTTTGAAAAATGAATAGTGGTCCATATCTCCGCAACCGTTACTTTGCGGATCCATGTATATTAAGACTTTTCTGCTTATTTTGGTTCATACTATTACCTCCTGGAATATTTTTAATTTTTTAACACCCTGTAGAATAAGTCATCATTTGCTTGATGGTTTTGTTTTTAAGTTTGCTAGCAATTCCACAGTCATCCCACACAACAATTTGTGATTGAATATACAAAGTGTTCCAATTAGAAAAACCAAGTTTTGGCGGTTCAAATATCTGTAAGAAAAATGATTGACATCCCCTGTCACTTTTAAATATCAATAGTTCAGCTTGCGCGATGTAAAAAATATGCAATTTTTATTTAGTCTATCGAAAAGCAACTTTTTTTGATAGAATTGAAATATCTCTGAGATTGTTAGAGGTAGATATAAGGAAGCTTAAGGCCGCCGTATTCTTGAAATAGTGTTTTTTGCAAATAGTTACAAGTAATTTTAGACATATAAGAACTGAATAATGTAGAGTTTAGCAAATAACAGGAATATTTTCTTATGCCACCTGCGAATATTTAAAGGTACCGAAGTAAATTGAATATTTAACGACAGAAAGCGGTCTAACCAACACATTTTTAGGTGCAGAAATCTTTTAAAGTATGTATTTTTCAAAATTCAACGGTAGATGTAAATATTGTTATAATAGAAACCTACATAGTTCTGCATATAAAATTATTCACTGTTGTTTATAAGTATGTGAACATAATTGTTAAAATGTGGGGTTAGAATAGCAAAATAATGCGTGTCTTACAAATGCATTTTAAAAGTTATTACATTATTTGAGGAAAATTTAAATAGAAGTGGAGAGACAAAATACCATTAATTTTATTTTTGATATTTTCCTCTACGTGTTTTATTTTTCGAGGTTACCTAAAAAACTCGACAAATGTGAATATTTTACGGCGACCTTAATAAAATCTAATATTTTTTTAACGCTTGCGCTGGAGCTCCTTGTATATCACTCATTGTTGAATAGGTATATTTGGAGTCGTTTACTAAAAAAACATGTTCTTGAAAACAAAGCTCGGCATTTACCACCTTCCCTCTAAACATCGCGGAAAATTTTTCTCCCACTGTCTATTCATTTTTACCATACACGAGTAAATTGTAGGAAAACATTATGCAATGAAAACTGCATCCTTCTACGGCGCCGTTGAGAAATAACAACAGTGGGTAGAGTGTGGGCAGCGTAACACTGAACTTGGGAGGTCAACAGAGATTAGAATTACAGAAGCAGACTCGTAAAAACAGCAACAAATTCATAGTGGAATCAGTGAAAATCTTAGAAAGCTAATTAAACCAAAAGAACTTTATATGTTACAGTATCCCTTTCACTGTGATTCATCTACATGTAATTTAAATAATTCCTACAAGTCATCCTAACTACCATTCGAAGAACCAGAGGAGGAAACCTAGCTGCAATTTCAAGAGGTGGAGTTTTGTACGAGTTTGTAAAGGCTTGTACCACGTTAATAATGGGACAGCGCTTAATGGGAGCTTGCTGATTTTAAAATAGAGCGATTAAACCAAATATGCCATATTCGAACGTTGCTCCTTTTCGATCTACAGGGTGTCAAAGTTAAAATTTCATTTTCGCTATTTGTAAGTAACTTTTTAAAAAGTTCACATATTTGCATACATTTTGGAGATAGGGTTTTTTTGGAAACCAGAAATTCAAATGTGTGTTGACGTCATTAGTAGAAGGCGCCACTTACATCATGCTTATTTTACATGGCAGAGATTTTTGCGGCATAGTGTATCCATCTGATTATTGAAACAACCAATTCTCCTACCTTTTTCTATCTGGAAAAAGTATACAGGGTTAACTAAAACTAAATACAAAAAATTTTACCACGTGCTCAGGGAGGCCTAAAAGACAATAAAATAATTATTACAGAATTTTAGCTCGATCTTTAAAAAATGGGACAAAACTCTCTTTTCTTGCGGAAGATGGCTTAGATCCTTAGATAAAGCTTACATCTATCAACAATGTCAACTACCATGCGGTCGTTTTTTGCAGCGTTTCTAAATGCAGAAACGACAAAAATTAACATTCTTATTATAGACAGCGGCCGAAATTGTGGACAGTGTCTATAACTAAAAACACTATTACTATTAAGCGTATAATCTTTTTATAAAAGAATACACATTATTTACCTCATTATTACTGTGCCGCTTTCTATGCACAACGATACTATACTCACATTTACGGCACCACGATAAAGACTCAGTCAAACTGAAGCCCGATGTATTCTCTATCTCTGTTTATTTCATCGTGGAAAACAATATTTTGGTGTGTGTAAACCGTGAGCGTTAGTATATGGCTTTGCCGAGGTTAGAACGCCATTAAAATATGCGTACGTTAGGGGATTTGCTGCTATTCGAGGGGTGTTATTTCTATAGTCATATTTAATTATAAAAATAAATTATTGCAACCGTGAAGTTAACAAATAACAGTTAAAAATGGACTAGTTCCAGTTCTAGTAAAAGGTCTGTTAGTAATCGACATAATCTGTGTAACGGACAATTGATAATAATAAAAAACGTATGCGAAGGAATTCGAGCGCGAAACTCTAACATAAGTGTTAGTGAAGCTGTTGATATGTGTAGTTCGTTAACACAAGTACCAGTTTCTAGTGTATATCGTGCTATAAAAATGAGTGTGGAAGTAAATATAAAGAAGAAAAAAACTATAAAGACGTGGAAGGAAAAAAACAGAAGTCGATGATGACGTAAAATAAGCCTTTCGCAGGAAAATTCATGGATTCTTCTCCAGAAATGAAATACCGACGATAAAAAAAATTTCAAGCTACGATAGCTGAAGATGAGGGCATGTCTTAATTATCTGACAAAGTTCTTAGAAGAACAGTGCATGACATGAATTTTCGGTTTTTAAAACGAAATCGTAAAGTATGCTTGTTGACAAAGATGAAATTGTAGTATGGGGAAGAGAATATTTAGAAAAACTAAGATAATTTCGTGCATCGGGCAAAAAGATATAATACATGGATGAAACATGGGTAAACGAAGGTTATACGGTATCAAAAGTTTGGCAGGATGGTAACGTTCGAAGTAAAAGAGAAGCATTTTTTGATGAGATGGATTTTCTACAGGAGTAAAGGCGCCTTCTGGAAAAGGGCGTAGGTTAATAAATAACACATTGGAAGCGATTCGGGATTTTTAGAAAATGGTTTGCATGTTTTTGAATCACGTACGACGGGAGATTACTATGCCGATATGAACAGTGAAGTATTAGAAAAATTGTTTGAATAAGTATATTTTATCATAATATGTAGAACCAGCAGTTGTTGTGATGGATAACGCAAGTTATCATAGCAGAAGAGTCGAAAAGTTATAGTCATTTTAATAAATAGTGAACATACAATGATAGTGAAGTTTGTTATGATTCTGACGTAATGCGTACTAATTTAGTGATAATGATAATATTCGTGTAAAACAATTACTTATATGAAACGTATAAATAGTCATTTACAATTAAAGTGAAATTAGTTACAAAAGCTAATAATAAAAAATATATGGCTACATATTGTGGATGTAAGTCAACGCTAGTTTGGGGCTTTTGTCCACAGAGTAGTTAGTTTCACACAATATTATTAATACCTAAAAATGATGTGTTCTTATTTTTGAAATGCGCCCCGTGCATGTATGTACTTATTTTACTATAAGAGTGCCAAAGATTAACAATTATTTTATTCTCATATCTATCTATACATATAATTGGAGGAAAGGAACGAAACGAAATGAATTTGGATGTAATAGCGTTGACCTATTGACATTTTGTATTGTGTATATTTATTTTTCATATATATATTTATCATAACAAATTATCTAGTACAAATTGCAGTTGTTCTATGTCGAACCTGAAAAGTTGAAATAATAAATCTTTGTTAGTTTATTTATTAGACATAAATGTATTATGTAACTTATAGGTATGCAATTATGCATCGTAAAATGTAATTTCTATCGATATAGAGATCTGTATATTGTGTCAGATTATGTATACTTTAGTAAATTATTACTTTGTATATCTTAATGATATCAGGTTGTATGAATAATACGTTGAGATACTACTACTGAGAATCGGAAAATAATATTATTTGTAATAGATTATCTGAGGGGAAACCACTGAGGTATTTTGCTGTACAAGCTGTAGGTAATTAAAAGTACTTTTTCCATTTTTTTGGGTATTTGTGTGTATTTATAGGTATTTTTCGGTATTTTTAGGTACTTTGTGTATTTTTGGGTACTATCAAGGTAATAATGGGTATTTAATGGGTATTACGAAGATAATTAATGGGTATTTTAAGAGAAAACTAGCATTTTCCCGCCAATTTTTAAATAGGCGATAGGGAATAGGGATAGCGCATGCGTTAAGTAAACAACTGACCGACGCAATGGCAAATATAAAAATTATTAAAAATAGATACAAAAATATTTTCTGTAAAATTTTTCGGAAGCACTGTTAAACCATTATGTGGCCTTTTATTGTCTTCGTAAACCTTTAGTTTAGAAAATAATATAGGGTGATTCGAATTAGATACGTGCTATTGCAAAAATAATGACACTTCCTCAAATCAGTTTTTTAACTACTGGATGTTCTGTGTAGAAATTTCAATAGATTTCTGTGGGTGAGTGGAACAACTAAGAACTAATGTTTAAAATTGAAAGTAGATTTCATTACGAATATGTTAGCAGTACGAAATAAATAGCCAAATTCAACTAAACAGTGCCATTATTATTGCAATAGATTGTATAGTACAGTACCATATAAACAAGTATAATATAAATGTTATATAAGGCATTTACGCAGAATATATACACTCACATACTAGCACATTCCCCTTTTAACAAATTTTAGTATGGTATAATTTCTTAAACTTTATCTTTAAATTAATATATTACTTATTATTCGATACGACGTGTTAACGATAAGTTTGGTCAAACTTCTCCGACATATTCTATTATTTAATAAAAAGTGAATTAGTCTATTATAAAAATTAAAATATTGCTAAATTAGGTTATCCTATTCATATTCTATTTAACAAAAAAGATTTTTTATGTAAACAACTACCAATTATCTAATTCTAATCATACATGACGGAAAGCAAGCTGGGGCTAAAACTGAATTTTCCCTCGATACCCATAAATTTACACTTGCTAATGAAAGATTTTGGTTGTACTGGAGACACCGATGGTACCCGATGAGTATTTGGGATCCGGACAATAATTTTAGGGACACCCTGTATAGACCGAATATTATGATTTCATAGACGAGGAAGAAGTTTGTTTTTAGTTAGCTTGAAGGGGACATGGTGTAGGTATTGGCACCCCTCTTGGGTGCGCCAATGAGTTTATGATACATTTTATGTAATCCAAAATGTTCTTTACAGATGTATTCAGATCGAGTCAAAGGAGCCCTTAAAAAAATCTATATTATTTACATAGATCTGTAACTGGAATAATTTCTGAGGAAATGAAAGACAGTTTTGGAAAATTAAACGTATATTAAGTAAAATCGTGGGTCATTTAATGTATGTTTCGTTTCTTAGATATCTGGGTATTTAAGGGTATTTTTACGTACTATTCGGTATTTCTGGGTACTTAACGGGATTTTTAGGTACTTAAGGGTATTATTGGGTAATAGTCATAGGTATTATTTGGGCACTTGACGGTAATTCGTGGTTTTTGGGTGTTTTTGAGGTATTTGCTTATTTGATGAGGTATTTTTTTGGGAAAATAAGGAATTTACGGGTAATATTTTTAAAAAATGGTATTTCATTGTACAAATTTCAAGCAGTGGTTTACCCCTCGAGATTATCGACTGTTTTCGAAGTTGTATAAATATATTTTATTTTTATCCTAGCATCTGAAATGAAGTTAATCAAATAAAATGGTTAAGATTTGTCTTTCTATCTTCTGTTTCCTTCCAGCTTCAGGGTGTTGTTGCATTTAAAATTAGTTTTTATGTCTTTCAATTGTAGTTCGTGTCATGAAGCCATTCGTACATAATTAACTGTAAGTGTAAATAATAAATTCTACATTAAATTACTCGCTGTACATTTTCCTTTTGAATTTTATTAAGTAGGTTTCACTCGGTTTTAAAAGGATTCCCATTTAAACAATGTTGCCAATCCAGCTCATTCTTATTCCTGTTATTCTGGGAAATTTAATACATAACATAAACTAAAAAATAGATATTCTAATATTGATTTTATTTCGTGTTTGTACAGATTGTGACATTGAATGAATGGCATATTTATACTTACGGAGGTTACCTTTAGAAATATTCACAGTTTGTTTTCTGAAATGTTGTTATAATATTCAACATCCCTCTGTTTACAGGCCTGTGCTAATGAAACAAACACGCGCATCAGCCGCGAACGCATATAAGCTTGGGAACGACGGCATTCATTGTCAAATTTCAAAATTTAAGAGAAAAGCGGGAAATTTTATTATTAGAAAGCAAATTTCCACATTCTATCGTTACTAAACACTGAAATAAATAACTGTAAGCGTATACACTCATGTTACAGAGCACTTCACTAAATAAAGATTCAAATTTTACCATAAAAATATACTGAAAAAATACAACATCACACTATATAAATTCTAATTTAATTGTTTTATTATATTTTTATTGTTTTTGCTTATACTTTCAAGGTCGCCGTATTTGCCGCCATAAATTAATTAAATTTTAGGTCTTTTTTACGTACAAAAATGTCGAAAAATAAAACACTTACACAAAATTAATATCAAAAACAAAATTCTTGATGTTTTGTTTATCCACTTTTACTATTACAATTCTCTTCAAATAAAATAATAACTTTTAAAAAGCGTTTGTAAGACACATTATTTCACAAGTGTACAATGTTATATGCAGAACTATGTAAGTTTATGTTGTAACAATATAACGTATTTTAGAAGATTTCTGTTCCTAAAAATTTGTTGGTTAGCCGTTATATATTTGTTTTACTTCGATACCTTTGAATATTCGGTATGACATAACATTCCTGTTATTTGCTAAGCTCTATATTATTCAGTTCTTAAATGTATAAAATTATTTGTAAATGTAGAAAACATTATTGCAAGAATACGGTGCCCTTAAGTATGAAGATTATAATTTTATAATCATATCATGTACATAACTAATTAAATTATACTTACTTACATATATTTACCTATTTACGCGAATATTTTTTTATATTAAAACAAAAATAATTGTTTGTAGAGTTTTTTGCTATAACCAAATAATTGGATAACAGAATTGGATTTCATTTTATTTATTAGTTTTTAGTCAAAGAATGATTTGTTATTTTTAGTATTTTTATACAAATTATATATTTTTAAAGTGTTTTTATATCGTTTTTAAACATATTTCTGTATAAAAAAATATATATAATATATCGATATACAGGGTGGTCCAAAAGTCTGGAAACGGTGAATTTCTTTCGCGCACGGGTGGAAAATCGAAATTCTGATACTGGGATCTTTAGTAATTTCGTCCGAGGAATCGAATAGGCCCATTAGATTTTGGGCCCGATGGGGCCTTATACGAGATATCAGGCCCAACTTTGAAATTTCAAATGCAAACCCATCTTTTTTATTGCAGATTCGGATTCAGCGGGAAATTTTACATCCGAATTGGTTAAAACCCAAAATTTTTTCGTCCATTTTTGGGTCCTATGCAGCGGTTTTTGTTCAAGACCAGGGGGCACAAATCGATATTCTGGTACTGAGGTCCTTAGTAACTTTTCTCGGGCAATCGATTGGGTCCATCAGATTTTGGGCCCGATGGGGCCTTTAACGAGATATGAGGCCCAAATTCAAATTTGAGGCCCAAATTTAAATTTGAATTGCCTCAACCAGAATATCAATTTATGCCCCCTGGTCTTGAACGACCCATACGACCCAATAATGGACGAAAAAATTTTGGGTTTTAACCAATTCGGATGTAAAATTTCCCGCTGAATCCGAATTTGCAATAAAAAAGATGGGTTTGCATTTGAAGTTTCAAAGTTGGGCCTGATATCTCGTATAAGGCCCCATCGGGCCCAAAATCTGATGGGCCTATTCGATTCCTCGGGCGAAATTACTAAAGATCCCAGTATCAGAATTTCGATTTTCCACTCGTGCGCGAAATAAATTCACTTTCCAGACTTTTGGACCACCCTGTATATTGGCTGAAATATCGTCTGAAACCGATATTCAACCAAGGAGGCCGATAATGCCGATGTATGTATCGATATCGGTCGATCCCAAATTTTTAGTCAATTATTTATTTATACTATTACCACCAAAAACTGATCCTCACTTAAAATTACACTTTGTACATACATTTTATATAGAATTTTATTATCTAAACGGCATTATTACACCTAATAAAAAATAAACATGATATTTCATTAATATAAGTCGATTAAAGACCTTTTTCCCCGTCTTTTCAACCATAAATATTTTGCCAACCTTTATGCGACTACTTACCTTTATTGTGCAATTTTACAAAAGCCCCAGAGCTCGCCCCTCTCAGATTTCAAATCCCGACGTTGCCCCCATAACTTAAGGCTATTGCGTAGGAAGATCATGGCAGGTAGTATTATTCTAATAAGAATTCTTTTGTTTCAGGATGTCGGCAAGATTTTTATTGACGCCGGCCCCGCGCTGGCTGCGCCGCACAGCTGGATAACTGTAATAAAATTCTTTAACAAAAAGGTATGTGGCATTCAGATTTAACGTAATATCTCCTTGTCGGTATATCGCTTTTTTGCGGTCGCCGCGCTGGTTGCCTGCTCCGACGGGACGAATTCACGAGGAAAAGAACTGCGAGAATGTACAATGCAAAATATTAATTTTTTATTGTGAGAAACATTAGATTTCCATCAAATTGAATTGAAATTAGAGATATTAATAAGTTGCATGTGGAATAACAAGAAAATTGCCTGAAAAAATATAATTTCAGGGGAATTATCTGAAACAAGTTAAGCTAACTGTTGGAAATAGCTCTGCCCGCAAAATTTTGATGTTATTTGAAAAACTTAGGCTTTTAAGTGCTATAATCACCTGTGAACATAAAAAAATTATAGTATTTTTCTTAGTTATTCGTATTAGAAAAACCCTTAAAAGAACGGGGCTAAAATATATTCTCCCAGAGACTATACAGGGTGATTTAGAACTTATGCCATGGTATCTACCGGTCCTTCTCGTCCAATCCCTTGGTACTAATGCTTGGACATGGTACGGATATAATTGAGCCTCGTGTATGATATGCCACATTGCTGCAATACGCCGTGGACGCCCTGGACCTCCATTTCTTCCACGATTCGGTTACGAATTTCCCGTGTCACGCCAGCGTTTGCACTACACTTTCACTCACTGCACACCGTTGTAAAAGTAGCTGCATTTGGCATATGTTTATCGGGAAATCATTCTGGTAAAGCATTTTCATTTTAGCATAAATTAAAAAATGATATCCATCAACTGCGAGTTGCTATAGACGTAAGTCAATTTTGATATTCACTCTGTATAGTCGTATGACATCACATGTTTGCTGAGGCGGCTGCGGACACTCCTCTGCTCTCGCCTTTAGTTTATAAAATTGTAGTAGTTAGTAGTACTAGTAGTATATTACAAGTTACAGGCTCTAGACACAAGGAGAGCCAGCCAGAAAATATATAGACATTTTTAAGTATTAATATAACAAACAAATTATAATATTTTGAACAAGAAACACTCCAAGAGTAGTCGGTTTTTACTCTCGAATACAGCAACTAAGACTGACACACTGTCATTTTTTTTCGATTACGCTTTAAACAGATATTCTATTATTTTATTATTAATCAGTTTGGTAGATATTAATGCCTTGCAATGTCGATAATGTGAAGCTATAATACCAACTACATATAATATGAACACTACCAGGTTATTCGAAACTGTTATAAGAGCAGCGGTGGGTTAAAAATTACGTATTTTGTTTAATAACAGTATAACACAATTAATCGGGCTGCATGCAAACCCTTAATTAATCTTTTTGGTGCACGGATTTGTTATTTAAAATCCAATCTTTCAGATAGGTACCGATAAAAATAAAACATCCGATGTTTTGGAATACGTCAGAATTAAAGCGAATTCAGTAATTACGACGATCTCTGTTTTTGTATTTGTGAATGATGTTGTAGGATGACGTTACAGAAACGCTTTTATTTTTTATATTCACAACACAATTACGAATTCCCAGGCGCATTAAGTCGTTCGTTTTCGCCTCATTTTCGTACACAATATAGCGACCGATTGTTTGCCTTTCCGATAAAGCATTTCCTGGTTTCGAGGCAAAGTTAAACAAGCCCAAAATCAATTTTCGATTACGCTTTAAACAGATATTCTATTATTAATTAGTTTGGTAGATATTAATGCCTTGCAATGTCGATAATGTGAGGCTATAATACCTACTACATATAATATGAACACTACCAGATTATTTGAAACTGTTATAACAGCAACGGTGAGTTAAAAATTACATATTTTGTTTAATAACAGTATAAGTTGTTGTAAAATGAGGGTTACATAAAAGTTTGAAGATTGAGTTTAATGAAGTTACAAATAAACATTGAAGCACTGATAGTGGCCTCAACCGACAACAACATACCTGTATGCTGGGCGAAGGGACACGGACGATGCTATGGCAATAAAATAGCTGGCAAACTAGCCAGGAGTGGATCGGGTCTCAATATTTTTGGACTTGGTCCCTCCAGTATACTTCCGCTGTCAACTTTTGTTGGAATTATCAAGGAGGACACCCACAAAGAATTTAGAAAACGGTGGGACCAAGCAGATAGCTGTTTATTTGCTAAGGAGTTCCTAGAGCACCCCTGCAAGGATACTGCAAAAAAGTACCTGGTCATGTCTAGGATCAATCTTCACCTGGTGACAGGTATTCATACTGGACACTGTTGGTTAAGGAAGCACCTTTATTATATGAGGAAGTGCAAAACACCTCTTGGTAGGGGTTGCGAACAGGAAGACGAAACAGTACTCCATGCACTGCCATTTCGTCAGTAAGAGAATCCGTGGTGGGAGAACGATGACCTATGGCCTACATTAGAGAGATCTCCCTGAGCAACTTCATCACCTTCTTCTCTTTATTATGCTGGTTAGTGGCTCAGGTATTGATATTCTAATGGGGGCAAGTACAAAGGGCCCAATGGGGTCTAAGTGCTGTAACCTCTTAAGCTACCCTCCCCACAATTCCAGAAGTATCAAATAAGGAAATGTATAGTTTCCTAAAACAGTGTCCTGGTTTTTTGCCGCGTCGTTAGTTTATCGTTTTTCACGTTTCAAGGGACACGTTGTTGTCTTCTCCAGAAGGAGTTCTGATACAGAAGATAAATTCTTTGTCAGAACTGAGGAATACTTCTTTCACCTTCACTATTGAATTGGAAGAAAACGGTTTTTTTTCCGTTCTTAGTTGTCTTAGATGGTTTTCTCTCCCCAAGGACATCCGGAAGAGGAAACTAGATGGCACATTAGGACACCGAATTTATAAAAAAAACCTCATCACCATCCAACGCAGAAATATAATACATATTTGGTTTTAAGTAAAAAAAATGTTTAAGTATACATACATACTATTTGGTTCCCGAAATTTACAGAATTATTTAAAATGTATTTTAATACTGAATTTTTCAGCGGCACCTGTTTATATTTCGGACTGTAACATTCACATTTGACAATAGATCGTTTTAATTTTATACCATGGATTATTATAATTATATATTACATGTTTATATGTGACACTATTATAATAACAATTATTTTTCTGAATATAGCATGAGAAGCAGGGAAAAGCTAAAATAATATGTAGGAAAGAGACTCAGCTACATAGAAATATTTCGCAAACAAAAACAAGTGTATCTAATAAACTTCCTCCGTTTCTCTTTTAGAGGTGGCAACCACATCCCTTTGTTTTCGCCACGTAATCACAACGTAGCTTAAACATATTTGTATAAGATGCAAAAACGTCGTTGGAACCTAGCTGACTCGAAAAAGTTGTTCCCCATTTTAGTCACCTCCATATATAACCCCGTTTATATAATATAATAATAATAATATGTCTTTATTTTAAATAAATGTACATCAAAGCACAATGATTATAAAAAGGCGAAGGCTAGCATAAGCCGCTGCCTTAACCTTACATTGACAAACTTATACGTATAGTTTTAGACCGGTGTGAAAGCAGCACCCAAAGATAGCACCCGAAATTTCCGAAGATAGCCGAATGACCATGGACGTTCGTTGACTAAGGTAGAAATATCAAAATGATATTGTGAGTTCCAGGTCATTATCGGAAAATATATGCCGTTGCAACTTGCCACTTGGTATGTAGTTTCCTCAAGGGATACACATCATGTAGAAAAAATATGATCGACTAGAAATGGGTCCCAGGGGGTGAAATATGATAGCACCCGAAAAAAATATTTTCCAATATCTCGGAAAATACATGCCTTTGCAACTTGTCACTTGGTATGTAGTTTCCTCAAGGGATACACATCATGTAGAAAAATATGATCAACTTGAAATGGGTCCCAGGAGGTGAAATATGATAGCACCCGAAAAAAATATTTTCCAATATCTCGGAAAATACATGCCGTTGCAACTTGTCACTTGGTATGTAGTTTCCTCAAGGGATGCACATCATGTAGAAAAAATATGATCGACTAGAAATGGGTCCCAGGGGGTAAAATATGATAGCACCCGAAAAAAATATTTTCCAATATCTCGAGAAATACATGCCGTTGCAACTTGTCACTTGCCATGTAGTTTCCTCATGGGATCCACATCTTGTAGAAAAAATATGATCGACTAGAAATGGGTTCCAGGGGGATGATAGCATCGGAAAAAAATATTGTATTATGTATTTTCAGAGATATTGGAAAATATTTTTTTTCGGGTGCTATCATATTTCACCCCCTGGGACCCATTTCTAGTTGATCATATTTTTTCTGAGTGATAAGCATCCCTTGAAGAACTCTCATACTAAGTATCATCTCTAGTATGTTACTTAGTATGAGATAACGTGTGGAACTCACAATATCATTTTGATATTATGTACCTTAGTCAACAACGTCCATGGTCATTCGGTTATCTTCGGAAATTTCAGGTGCTATCTTTGGGTGCTGCTTTCACACCGGTTAGTTTTAGGTAGATACGAGTATTCCAAATTTGGTATAAAATTTGTAAAAATATTTAACAAAATATAAATTTGAAGACATACAAAATATATCTATACAGAAAATTATACAGAGAAGTTAGTGTCGAAATAGGATAAAAACAAAAAATATGCAACTAAGTCATCAGATGAAACAAACCTATTGGATTGAAAGGTAATACGACTAGACTACTTTCCGAAAACGATGTATTTTCAAACTTTTATATTCATTATTTAAGCTGTTGTAAACCATTACTGCATTGTAAGAAAATGATATATGATATAAGATACAATGAAACTTTGGCAAGGAAAATGAAGAGGTGTGTCATCATGTGGTAGTGATTTTTTAACTCAAGGTTGTGCATTTAATCGTAAAATACGCAGTATAATTAAGATATCCATATTAAAATAATAAATTAACAAGCACAATACGTATTGAGAGTATAGATTCAACAAGGTATTTTTAACATTTCAAGAAGATGAAAACATGTTAATTTTTTTTATCATTTTTCTTTAATGATTTATAATCTCTTGAGAGCTTCAAATATAAACTGGAACGCTTAAGTTAAGTTTAACGACGCAGTAATACTCTGTTGAAAATTGTGCTATTCATTACCTATATATAAACGAGAGGATACAGTTAGCATTCCACTTCTGTTAAAAAATAACGAGAACGTGAAACTCCAGTTGGGTTTTCAGCAGAACATGTAAAAGATTTATCCGGGAATCTCCCCGGAGTATTTTACGTTAAAAGTTTGTGGAGGTTTAGACGTAACAGGAAGTGACGACCCGGTCTTTGCAATTATTTCGTTCTAAAGTGTACAAAGAGAATAGTGAAACAACAGTATGTACTGCTGTGAACAGATCTTCGCATTTTCCAGAGAAGGTTGGTACATAAGTTTTTATGGAATTTAAACTATATTTGTTTTTAAAACACAAATTATATGAATTAGTCAAGTATATACAGGACCACGTGCTCAGGGATATTTAAAAGACGATAAAAATTATTCCAGAATTCTAGCTTGATGTTTAAAAAAATTTCCTCCGCAAAATAGGCGCCTATGGTAACCATTGTCCGATGACTTGATCCGTTAACTACAATGCAGTCGTTTTTACAGCGTTACCAAATGTAGAAACGACGGAACATTTTTATTAATCATAATACCTGATAGGTCACAGTTAATCCGGTTATTACAGTATTTTCATTCGTTTGTCGTTCTAAACTGTCAAACTACATTTTAACTCATTACAGGTCTGTCAGGATTTCCCACTAACAACAAAACACACTCCGAGGATAGTTAAATAAAGTGTCCACTTATTCGATGAAAATCGAGCGAATGGAATATTAATAGATAATACAATCTTTAATTATAAAATCTTGAAGTCCATTTAATCTTCCGTCCGCCGTAGTTGTGTTGCTGGTTGCCGTACTTTGCAAACCTCAAACGCCCCAAATAAATAACTTACCAGCCCATAGTCGTCGATAAATAAGAGTTTAATAAAGTTTCGAAAAAAATATATTTTCGCATTATAAATAAATTTGGAAATTTTTGGCAGGGTGATTCCGTTAATTCTTATTTTTCTTTATTCCCTCTTAAAATATTTGTACTTAGGCATTAGTTAACCTTCTTTTTAATTGATTATAATTACCTCCCAACGATTTGGAGGTGAAAACTGTTCCATTTTCATTAATAGCGATCTGAAGATGAGGGATTTGTTGTCAATAAATCTTACTCGTAATGGTTAACATTTCTTGCAAGGAAGTCAGTTTTCCTTATGTAAATACTCCAACATTTAGCGACCAAGTCAATGTAGTTAGTGAGAAATACCAGCAAACAGGTATAACACAATTTTCTAACTTTCCCGAGTAATGCAAATGTCTTCTACGATTTTCATAAAATGGTATGGTATTTTCAAGGAATTCTTCTCATGGAACCCATAAACGTTACGTTAGTTTGTTCAGTTTAACAATATCTACTTCCTTTATCATGAAATGTATTGTATCAATATTATCAGTTCGTTACGCCATAAGACTGGTCTACACTCGCACGGTGCGAATTCACGCGTGACAAAGAAATAGTGGTATAATATTCAACGTATTGTTCTTTAGTTATTTATAAAATAATTGGTTGCTGCAGTTCAATTATGGAAAAGCAATTATCCGATTTACTTATTGAACCTGATGAGTATGAATGATTTTGCATTCACGATTTGCAAAATCTTAGCATTGTGCGTTATTGTATTGTATTGCATATTAAATTTTAGTACAATTTGTTGCCGCTTTTTTATCGTTGGGCATAGAATGTTTATTAATTTTTTATTCACTTGAAGCAGTTAAATTTTACTTAAGAACTTGATTGTTATACATATTTGAATTGGATAAAACATAATAATAAATACGCAACATAATATAGCTAACTGTTAATGAAGCAGTAATTACAAACTAAATGAGGTTCGAAACACCTTATAAAAATTTCATTTTTATTACCTGTCCAGTATAAATTAATTTTCAATTAAAATTCAATTTTCAGAAACATCCATATGCAAATATCCACTGTATTGGTTTCGACGAAATTCCATGATTTCATGTGTTAGGGGAGTAGAATTTTTATTAAATTAATTGCTCTTAGTTCCTAAAGCAATTGAATGCATATGTTTATTTTCCAGTTCATAAAATGTAACGATACGGATTGTTGATTCTACTTAATATCAATCATTTGTGTTTAAAACAAGGTAATATGGATTTGTTAAAAAAATCATTTCCGTTCATTCTATCAATTAACCTGTCCGAATCGTTGAACACATAGTGGTTTATCCAACACTGACTATACCCCTTACCTCTAAAAGTAAATCACCTTTAAGACGCCGTTAAGGAAACACTTTATTGGTCTTTTTCTCCCGGACTGACGTTTTAATACACTAAAAGGACGGCCCTAGGTATACATCACAGCACCAGCTATGAGTTGTTCGACGTTTCCCATTTCCCTGATCAATATGTGTAGTGATTGATCGGGCCCTTTTGATACCACGCTGCCTTTCGGATTAATTTTCTTGCGTTTGCTTGTTTGATCGCAATTCGGCGAGTTGATTTGAAGGAGTGTAGTTTACGAATTTAAACATTTTCCTCTTACATCCAAATTTTAAAAGAATTAAGGTAAATTCACAACGATAAGAAGAAAAATTAATAGGAAATTATTTTTAATTAATGTTATAAATTCAAAATTTATTAACTTCTATTATTTCGCTCCTCATAAATGCAGTATATAGAAAATGGTAATTATACAGGATGTAATTTTAAGTGAGTACCAGACATAAAAATTTTTCTATAATTTCACATAACAATTTTCTAAATGAAATGAAGTACACTGTAGTATTACAAAAACAAACAAGGATAAAATTCCATATTATATATATTATGTATCTAATAAATTTTCAACTATTATGCTCGTAAATTTCGGACGCTATAATTTGTATTGACGTATATATTGTAATTTTTAGGTAGGAATTGTAAAATATAAATAATTTTACCGAGTCTTTTATATATACTTACCTTTATAACTAGAATTAAAATATACGTAGACAATTTTTCAATAACTAACATTTCACCAAGGGAACTACAAACGAAATGAATGTTGATCGAGATATAAGTGGTCTGAGATTTAGATGGTCTGCTACTTCCTGCTTGGCCTAAGCGGCTCGACTTATAGGAAGTAACCTACATTGGTACAAAGGTTCTTGGCTGTTCATACAGATACTGCAGATGTAATTCAATGCCGGTCGGGGCATTAGTCCGCAGAGTAGTTACTGTAGTAATAAATTAATGTTGCTACAAATACAAGTATATTTTTACACACGAGAATATATTGCAAATATTAAAGACAACTATAACTTTTTTCCTTGCTATTACAAACCAAAATTTTTCACTACAAAGAACTACAAACAATTATCTATAAGCAACAACCCTGAGACTTTAGTACTGTAATAGTCGGGAGATGAGTTTTTTCAAGGTTATATAACTTTTTTTTGATATTACTGCAAACAACTACAAACGATAATCTATAAGAATCACAAAGAAAATATGAAATTTTTGAAAATAGCCGATATCTCTTACTAAGAAATTATTATAAATATAGTAGGTTTTATTATTAGAATTTAATTAATATATTATGTATATTTTTAACTCGCATGAACAAAATACATAAACAGCTACATTTTTATTTCAAAATAGTTAAGAAAACCTTGTCAGGAGCAGAAATAATTTCTGTGTAAGATTTTTTAGTGGAATTAATGTCCATCAATCCTTTAAATGTGTATTATTCATATCTTCCTTTGAAAGTATTGTTCATCCATCATCTAAAAATGTATTGCAATGTAGGTATTTCATTCGCATTAAAAAATATGTTGAAATGCATATATTTGTTGATTTTTGCAAAATATGTATATCTGTGCCAAAAAAAATATTTTTAGTTACAGTAAATTTACAATTCACAACTAATGTTTGTTAATATGTCTTTTGTAAGCTATTACTATTATTACTGTTAAATATGTAAATATAAATATGTTGTTTTCTGGTTTAAGGATACTGATAATGACGCAGTTTTGATGAAAGCATGTAAACAATGTATCATTTCATTTTTTATATAAATTTTATATTTACGATTGTATAATGTTTAAATTAGCATAAGCTGCAAGCACATACAATATAAAATGTAACTCTTATATGTATACTTACTTTTTTTCGAATATTCCACATTCCTTAATATACCGTACATGTTTGCATACCACACCTTAATACAATTAAGACGCATTAGGTTAGAGGTTAGATTGATGTGCGTATGCGCATGTGCAACAGTACTATTTTTACGACAGAATTAGACGAAGAAAACAAACTTATTATGGTATATAATATGATCACCATTCAATGTTACACCCTGTATATCGAAAATGATCTTCAATGTTTTACATTGGTCGCTTGCATGCATCCAGATACAAATTTTATTAACAGGCGTGTTTCATTAAGTACGGGTTTATGAAATTATCTGTTATTATATTGCTTTGCATACGTCGGGCGTTTACAACTGATTATTTAGTCCCATTAAACGTAATTGGTTCATGTTTTATCTCATTAAAGTTATGTGTCTTCCACAACCTTCCAAAGTGTCCGTCACAACAAACGTGACGTATTAGTTGACTCCGAAATAAATAAATAATAAAATCGAAAGAGAGACGCTCTTATATTTGGTTGCTGTCAGTCATCCCGTCAATAAATTCATTCGGAAGAATAGCTTATACCTGTAACAGACGAGTCTCGGTTGATTTTCCGTTCTGCAACAGTTAGCGTTTGATGCTTTTAAAATATAGCAGCAGTTACTGTCATTTAAATAATTTGATTACAGTACTGCAGTGAAAATATTTAAAATAATAATAATATCTCTACCTCTCATTTTAATAACGAGGATTAGTCCAGAAGTCACAGATTTGTGCGGGAGAGGGGGCAGCATATTATTATTATGCAGGCCGCATTTGCATCCAGGAACTACTTGTGCAGGTAGCCCCTTACCACGATTCAGTGCAGGAATGAAAGAAACCTGGAAAATATCATTAATAAAGGGGTAGTAGTCAAACGTCAACCGGTATCAATCTTTCACATTGACCGAAGCCAACATTCTTGCGCCCTACCATACCCACAGAGAGGGTACCAATCCTTTCCGCAGATATAGCTGGTTTACTGTTTATCTGTCGCAGAATGCTAATTAAGAAATCTTCGAAATATTCTTCGTCGTAATACTTCTGAATCTTTGTGTCATCATTGACAGTCTCTTGCCGTCTATTGTTTAATAACAATTCTTTTTAACATCTACAAACGACAGATACGCATTTTACATGACAAAACAATGTCCACTGAGTAGTTAGTTTCACACAATATTATTAATACCTAAAAATATATAAAAACAATAAAAGTTGTGCACTTTTTGTAGGCGTTTTTTATGTTAAATTTTAAAATTTTAAATAATTGTTATTTTTCAGAATGTAATTAAGTATATTTTAATTTAAACATAGGTTTTAGCGAGGTTGACTACAAAAAAATCAAAATTAAATCGATTTCCTGAAAAATTTAACACGCTGTATAAAAATTGATGTTATCATCAAATTCTACGCGCCATACCAAATTCCGTCACGCTGGCTATAATGGCTTCTGAGATATAAGCACTGATAGTCTTATAGTCTATTTTTAATAATTTTTGTGTTTGCCATGGCATTGGTCACAGTCTGTTAACAGTATTTTCAGATGTATGGCTTGAACTTTCATGCCCAAAGTTCCCATATAAATATACTTTCTTTATATAAATCTAAGAATTGTTAAAAAAGAAACTTCTAAATTTAAAATTGTAGTTTTTGGTTTTCTTAATGTGCCTGATGTTATCAGTTCAAAATCCCTATAATATTTAAAGTAGGCAAAACTTTGTAAGTTAACATTGTATGAAGCTATTCCAATATGCATTTATTATTACAGTGTTAAAATTTGTATTAATAAAAATTGCAATATCTAGCACAGCAATATTACAAATAACCCCCGTATATGCGATGTCATAGCTACTATGATGTAGAACTTTGTTGATGTAACCCTCGTAACGCCTCTGTCAAGCTGATTTACGACTTCAGGCAAAAAAAAAACGTGTCGGCTCTCATCACATAAAATAAGTGGTATGTTTTATTTAAACTGTGATAGCGGTATCAGAATTGATACGCGGCGGTATTTATTATTATTGTGCTCTGTCAAGAGGTACCTTAATGATAAAGGACGTACGACTATTAGAATATGCAACATGGGTAGTGTGTCAGGTGCATTGATCAATTCATAATTGAACCAATCTAAATACCAATTAACTAACTACCCAAGACAAAACAAATCGAACGAGTCAACGGCCAAAAAATCTTAATATTGCGACAGCGTCATACATATGAGCAATTTAAATAAGTAATGCAAATGTATGCGCATTGAGCCTGTCCAAAACACTATTTTCAATTACCACTATCGCTCAATCTCAAAAAAAATCACGGAACAAGGAACAGTTATAGCGGGCGCTGTAAAATTTAAATTTTCTTCGGCGGCGATGACAGATAAGCGTGGATTCATGCTAGGCCAGATGTCTGCGTCGAGCGAAACGCTACGGCATTTGTCACTTGTCGCACGGGGAAAAATTCGATCGCGCGCCAAGCGAAGATGACAAATCGCGTATGCAGTCTAGTATAGCGTGTGCCATTAATCTATAAATGCACATTATTTGTTATTTTAGACAATATAGTGGCATAGTGCGGCTGTTCAAGAGGCGGAACTACGAACTGGGTCACACGTGTGTGTTATTATATAGAGTGGTACTTAACATACGTTCCGATAATAAAGAATAATCATTTTAAGGGAAAATATTTTATGGTTATACCGTAAACCAAGGGTTGGCATATCTAGGTATTTGATAATGACTTAATGAAAGTAAAAGTAACAATTCACTGCGCTTATACAGAGTATTTCTTACATAGAGGTTAACATCCAGGAGCCAAAAATATTACAAATAAAATAGGTCATCATATGCATATCTTCATTTTTTTGTTTCTTTACAATTTTTTGTATTCCAAACCGATTAACAAGATTGATTTATTTGATCAAGTGCATTTTTACACAGTTACTTAAATTACTTAAACATATCTTAGGGAGGCCTTACAAAACAATAGTAATATGAAGTCGTAGGTATAATCTTGCGGATGGAAATAGTACTGAAGCTAGGCGAATTCATATGGAAATATTTCCAAATCATCCAACTCCAAACCCAAGAATGTTTAGAAAGGTTTTTCAACGTCTTTCGGAGGCTCGTTTCAGAAAGGTCCAATTCCTGGAAGATCTTTGAGTGGCCTGAGTTGGAAGAAGTTATTCTACACGAAATTGAAGAGGACCCATATACTAGTAGAAAGATTGCTGCAAATCTTAATGTGAATCATAAATTAGTTTGGTCATCTCTAAAGCATCAACATTATACCCTTATCACATACAAAGGGTTCAAGCCTTACTGCTGCAAGACTACCCTGCTCGTCTACAATTTTGCCACTGGATTTTGCAAAAAATTGAACAAAATGTTAATCACTGGCATATTGTTACTGACGAAACTTTTTCCAGAGACACTATTGAACTTCCACAATAAACACGTTTGGTCTAATGCCATAATGGAATCTCGAATTCAACATCAGTTTTCTTTGAATGTATAAGTGAGTATTATTGGAAATTTTCTTGTTGGGCCTTACTTTTTAGCAATAATTTTAACCAGTGGCTTCTACAGACACTTTTTTGAAAACATTTTACCTGAACTGCTTGATATTTCCTATATATGCACTAAGGTAAAGAATTTAAGATCTTTCAGTATTAGGCGAACCCAAGATGACCACAGAAAATGAAATTCTTTAGATATTGGGAGTGTAAAAATCTCGAGTTGAATTTTGAGAAACCTACTTCTACACCAATTTATTTTAAAAAAATTGAAAGAAATTTTTTAGCGAAAAAAAGTCAATTGCATGAACGTTTTTTAGTAAAACAATTTTATTTTCCCGGAATAGACAATAATTTAAACATTTATTGAACGTGTTATTTTATATCTCACAATATTAAAAATCGCATATGATCTAGATTGTCACAAGAAAAACAATGTATCAAGTTTTTATTAGTTTAAAATATGTTTTTATACGCTATATTTTTTGTTTCGAGGGACACATTTGGTATCAAATACTGGCACATATTTGCTTTGAACATGCACGTAAAACTATTTTTTAACAAATCTACAACCTATTTCAAGTCCGCCCCTGATATTTGTGTCGTATCTCTAAATTGATCGAGCCGTAAATACAAACCAAAAAAAATCCAGTGGAGCAGAAATTCTAGTAATTATTTTGTGAAAAATTTAGGGCCGAAGTAACTTTATACCCTAAAATAATTTCTTTACTATTGTACCATATTTCAGGACCACCCTGTAGGTAAAAAAATATTCCAACATTGCTTTTCTGTAAACGCCAATTCCTATGGGTTAAGAAACGTTTTTACTAATCTTTATTCGATCAGCAATAACACAAGAATACTGCCAATATATATAATTAGACTTGCTATAATTCTTTCATTTAATCTAATTTTGCTTGTTTATTTTCAGAAATGTAACTTAACGTTTTCTAAATGGAATAACAAAACGAAGTTTCCAAACTTTTAGTTTGATTTCCTCCTTTGGAAACTTTGGAAATTAAACAGTTAAATTCATGTTTCAGTTTTAAAGTTTAGTTTAACATCTACAATAAAAGAAAACTAGAATTTAGTTTATATAAGAACTGAAATCTATGTCAACTAAAGATTATGACTAAATAAATGTTTTTACATTTATTTTTACATATGTAGATATTTTCAAAAAAAGTTACTTAAAAATTTGTCGAAAACGTTTGTTTCTGGGAGGGCGTTGAAATAAGCATCCCCTAAGTTATTTTTTTACTACATCTTATTTATTTGACAAAAATTGGGGATTCAAAATTACGTATCAGATAGCCTGGCTCTCGGCCTGGCTTATTTTGAAACTGTTCTAGTCTATTACTTTTTTGTTTTAAAACTAACCGTTATTAACAAAAAAAAATTCATTATCATTTGCATTAAAACATACATACAACTAAGAAATATTTAAGTGGGCGGCTGTCATGGTTATTTCTGTCATTAGATCTTTTGTAACTTTTGGGAGTGCTTTCTTAGATTTGCTACTTAAAAAATTTATTTTTTTACGATAACTTAGGAAGAATGTTAGCAAATAATTTTATTAATGATCGATATCTGCACGAAGGTATTTTTAGAATATTTATTTATTTATTCATTCAAATTCGTGTCAATATACAGTAAAGTGTTTACACACGTCCAAAGAAAAAAAGAGACAAACATCATAAATTAGAAACATTGGCTTGAGATTTGAAAAAAGCTAAGGAATACACAAATATACATATAAAACTCACATAAAAAATACAGAGTAAATTATATTAAAAAATATTACAAGCATACAAATAAAAACATGTTAAATTAATACAGACAATAAGAACAAACAATGATAATAAATAAATTAAATATTATGGAAATCACTGGATAAAAACTAATTAAAATCGTAAAATACATTTTTCAATAATTAAATTTTAATTCTTTTTTTAAATGTATTTATATTTCAAATCTTTATATAGTCAGGGAGAGCATTAAAAAATTCTAGACCTAGTAACCTGTACCATTTCGTGTTCTTGTTAATTTTAGATGTTTATTTGAGACGTAGTTTTTATTACTGGTGTTATAAGTGTGAACATCATGATTACAATGGAATGATTCTATATTGTTTCTAACATACATGAGACAATGAAATATATAAGTACAAGGAAATGTGAGTATTTTAAATTTAATAAACTGATCTCTGCAGTCATCTCTATAGTTTAAACCCGATATCACTCTTACGGCCTTTCTCTGCTGTGAGAACACGTCAGCAAACTCGAAGAAGCATGACCCTAAATCAGAATCGTATAAGATAAAACAGAGTGGGTGAAACTATGATATACAGTTATTAAAGAATGTCGGAAACAATGCTCCAGCAAGAAGAATTTACCATCAGAGGCATCCATATCGCTCAATTCCTCATATACAAATTTTCAAAGAAGACTTCGAGATGGATGCCTCTGGTGGTACATACAATATGTTTGCTGCGTTACATTCCAAAAATACTTGCAGCATGTGTAATATTCATCATTAGTAAAATTATTTACCATAATTATTTTTCCTAAGTTATTGTTGAAAATTCAATTTTTAAGTACAAATCTAGTCGCTATTATATTTTTCTTTGGAAACCTTGAAAGGATGCATCTTCTACGGACTGAATATTTTGCCGAGGTAATTTTTATGCAAAACGTATTCTTTTTAGCTGTAGATTCTCCAGTATCATTTATCTACTTCTTTTAAAACACCCTGTATATAATACTGTAAAAAAAGTCATTTATATGTATATATGTATATATATATATATAATGTTCACAGTTCAATTAGGTCATTTTAAACTATTTTTTTTGTCATTCAACGAAATTCAGTATCGTTGCTCAATCCTATCATAAAGCCCATGTTGATAACTGAAACTTTACTCTTTTCACTAAAGTTTCGACTAATAAATCTGTGCTAAGAATTATCTACTGTTGCCCTAGTGGAGAAGGTATAATGCAGACGAAGTACAGTTATAATTTACATATCCAAAAGAATTTGCAGCCTACCTTCAACTAGACTTCATTAAGTTAATACCAATTAAAATGGAGATCCGGCTGGTTTGCTTAGGTGTAGGCTTTTAAATTAAGTTTGTTCTTCCGATTTGTGTAGTTAACATAATGCGTAATTAAACACCCCAGTTAGGAGCTATTTTATCTCGTAAACATCAGTCTCCACAGGAATTTAAATAATAAAATGCTACGGCGATCGTCATTTATATAATTAGATTTACTAATTATGGCTCGTTATGCATGCCTACTCAGATTTTATTACTATATAATTGCGGATAATTAAGTTTTGTTTAATGTGATGTGAACATTGAAAATCTGTCAAGAGAGACTTGAGTTATTGGTAATAATGATTGGATGCAGAAATATGCAATACTGGGGAGGCTGCTTTCTTATTTCATCTTGTAAAATTATAACTCAATTACTTATATGAAAATGATAGCTGAGGATCAGATAAATAGCACAAAGTATGTACAAGGTGTCCCGCAAAGTATGTTACAAACTTTGAGGGGTGATGGATTTAAGTAAAGTGAGCTTTGCCAAACATAGTTTGTTTGGTGTGACTATAAGGCTTGAAATTAAGGTAGATAACGAAACCATAACTAAATGAGCGTCGTGACGCTCCAATTTTTTTTCTCAGAAGCATACCAGTTTTTTTAGGGATGCTCAAGCAACTTTTCATTTGAATTTGTTGAATTGTACGTGCTTTTACAATAATAACTACGCTCCCTCAAAACAGTTTTTGAACTTCTAGAATTTCTGAGTAGAAATTTCATTAAATCTCTATTGGTGGGTGAAACAACTAAGACCTAATGTTAAAGTTGAAAGTAGATTTCATTAAAAATACGTCAGCAGTTCAAAAGAAATCAATTCATTTTAAAGAGTGTCATTATTATTGAAACGATTGTACCTAACTGGATTTTTTCATTTACCACATCAATTGTCAATTTATATCAGATGGGCCTTACAAACCCATCCAAATCCAAAACAGTAGGTACTGTTTTAATTTTGTTTTATTGCAATCTCAATTATATATAAAGTAGCCTTTGAAGAGAACAAGTGTGGTACTTGCAGTAGTATAAATATAATTATTGACTTAATAAATGTCCCAAAAAACAGGCAATAATAATAAACGTAATAAAATAACCACATCAATTAACAATATTTAAGAAAAAATTACAAGTCTACGTTAAAAGATGTTCGGTATAAGTATCATTAGCATTTACACATAGATCGTAGCGCTTTCTACAATATAAGTTAGAAGTGTTATTGCACTATTAATACAGAAATTATTAAAGCACGCAATATATAAGAAAAGTTAGTGAAAAAAAAAACATGATGTAAGTAACAATATTTTCAAATAAGTAGTAATATTTACGTAGAACATAACAAATATATATTTAACATGTAAAAAGTAGTACAAGTTACTTTTACATATTATTTTGAGAATTTCTCTGATAATATTGATGTAAGATATTGCATTTTTGGGCAGCTATAAATTCAGTATCACACATTGTGCATTTAAACATGTATTTTTTAAATTACCTCCAGAGAACTCCACATACACTATTTTACAGCACATCTAAACCATACACACACTTGGAATGTCTCATACCACTTTAATTTCATCAAAAGTACATAATATTACGAATTACAATAATAAAATTTCTAAACAAATTGTTGTATTTAACGGAAACGGCTGCTCCTAGAGACTTCAGTAAGGCACAAAAAAGTTGAAACAATTTAAAAGGACTAATGGCCGCTTGTGGCGCCCTCTTGGTGATACAGCCAATTGTGCATAAAATTAGAATTTCTTATGCCAAGAAACCTTCGCATACAAAATTTCATGAATTTAACTCAAAGTAGTCGAGAGTTATTAAAGAAAATGGAATTATTTTTTTTTTAATTTGACACACTGTATATCCTAAACAAAACATTTCCAGACCTAAGTTCATAGGAATTTTTTTGCTTAAAATTGAACGTAGAATAACATACTGAAGTATGTAAATCGCCTCCTGAAACACCCTGTCTAAATAACTTTTTTGGAGGTTTACCTATAGGAGCCGTTTTATTTATCTAAGTACTGTAAATTAGTCATTTTTTGTTATTTTGAAACTTGAATATTGAAGCACTCATGCTCTGCATTTTGAAAATTTTACTACAAACTTAAACATTTTACATAAAAAAAAACAAGAAACCAAATTTTACTAGAAACTTTTTACATAAAAAAATACAAGAGACCAAAATATTTCTAAATTCTTTTACTGTGCTTTACTCGTGTTACACACATGTCATAGATTAACATTTTAAAATCCAAAGTACCCAGTGGAGAAAAATGCCCTAACTTTCCTTGTTAAATTTCCACAATCTGGAGCGGGTATGTCGAGCAATTTTATGATTATTAAACTACATTAGAACTCCCATAAACTCATTCCACATGTTGAAATCCTTGGATTTGTTGCGCGTAGAGTTATCTCCATGTAGGGAATATAATAATAGGAATATTATTCGCAGCATCTCACAAGTTCTACTCGATATTACAGTTGGTTAATACCTACTAGTTTGGATATTCCTAGTATACGATATCTTTGATAACGTTTATATTTTTATTCATCGTTGGTTATAATTTCAAATATTCAATTTCTAAATTTAATTAAATCTTAAGTATGATACTTTATTAATTTCTTAATTAGTATAAAGTAAAATCATAATATTCCGGCGAAAACATTGTAAATTTTGAATTAATTTTAATTATCTTTGCACTTTTGAGTTTATACACTTATAATGTTTTTAGAAATTATTAATTTTCCATTATGTGGATGCGACGCAAGAACCCTACAAAATTTAATAAAAGCCATGAAAATTTTACTTTGTTATGCATAAATTTGGAATTTAAATGTAAAATTAATAAACTCGTATTAAAAATGGCAAAATGGAAATTTTTACCCCCTCTTCTGGAGGTTTAATAATATATTTCTATTATTATATTTATTTCTTGTCGGTATTTTTATTGTTTCCCTAAGGAATTTTTCAATTTTTTCTGTTTTTTTTTAATCAAGAAATTAAGTACTATCCAAAATCTTTAAAGACTATTTTAAAAACACTATCTATACAGAATGTCCGGAGTATAAGTATCGATACTAAAAGGGGTTTGTATATCTCACCAAAAGCAACAAAAATATTTTATAAAAAAAATGTTTAAGACGAATAGTTTTTCTACACAAATACATTTCAAAAATAAAAGTGTGATACAGTGCAAAACTGTTTACGAACGAAATTACAAAGTAACGTTCAGTAAAAACTCCTGCGACGTAATTTATTTTTTGTATCAGTTTCCCAGAAAATTCGTTAAACTCGTTCGACAACATTGCATTATTGTATTAATAATAATAATATCTCTACCTCTCATTCTAATCACGAGGATTAGTCCAGAAGTCGAAAATTTGTGCGGGAAAGGGGGCGGCATATTATTAAGCAAGCCGCATTTGCGCCCAGCAACGACTTAACGTTGGTAGGCCCCAACCACCATTCAGTGCAGGAACGAGGGAAACCTGGAAAACCTCATTAGTTAGGGGGGTAGTCAAACGTCGACCGGTATCAGTCTCTCACATTGATCCAAACCAACATTCTTCAGACCTACCATACCGCAGAGAGGGTGCCAATCCTATCCACGAATATAGCTGATATACGGTCTACCTGCTGCAGGGATCGAACCGACAGCGGTCTAGCCACATCGTACTGTTGCCTTAAACCGCAAGACCACTGACCGACCGATGTTGTTGTACTAAAAATATTATTAGTCATAGTGGTATGGTTAGTGCGTTTCGTTTTTCTGTACTTGCATGATATTTGTGTGCGTATATAAACAAAAATGGAACAGTTTATAGTAACCATGACCAGCTGACGTTTGTACGGTAAATATAAGTAAACATAAGTCATTTTGAACACTTGTGATTATTTTACATTTCTCTAAGAAAACCATTTACAGTAAGTATGTTTAGGTGTATTTGTAATTACATATGTACAAACACCTGACAATGCTCTGACATGGTATTTGAGCGAGCGACGTTGTCATGCACATATTCAATAGGTATCTGCTGTTATAATTCTGTTACCCTTAGTCAAAAAAAAAGAAGTCAAATTTTTTTTTTTTGGTACAATTTATCATCCAGCAAAATAAAGGCACCCATATTCCGAACTCCCTATATTATATTGGAATTTGTTTAGCAATTATATTTAGTATTCTAATTGCAACAATTATTTTTATGTTTAGAATTTAATTAATGAATTGCTTCTTATTAATAATGAATTTTGTGTAATTTTGTTTGAAACCAATATGCCAATTCCAATTGAAATGCTAATCTGTATAATTAGTAATGTCCGCTCATCTATTTGCGAATGTTGATAGATTAAAATAGTGGTGACTTCTGAACCGTAAATATCAAATAAATGCCACATTTATTAAAAATGATGGAATGGCACCAATTGGATTACCAAATTCGATGAATCGGAATTGTTATTTGATACGTGTCTGCGTTTGTGAAGTATGCTGCTCAATAGATTGTATGATATTGCTATGTTTAAATGCTAATGCATTGATCGTTTTTTTTTTCGATATCCACGGCATCATTCATCGACAGACAGTGACTGGACAGTTCTATGTTTGCGTCCTGGAACGGCTACGGGCCCGCGTTTTCCGTGTGCGACCCGAACTCGCCGAGAACGACTGGATCTTGCACCACGACAACGCGCCAGCCGATTCTTCGTTCATTGTGCAAGAGTTTTTGGCAAAAGAAGGCATTCCAACTTTGCCGCACCCACCCTACAACCCCGATCTTGCTCCCTGCGTTTTTTTTATTCTCCAAGATGAAGTCGCGCCTCAAGGGAACTCATCATGGCGGCGTACAGGAGGTCAAAGAAACTGTAACCATGGTGCTGAACGGGTTAACTGCGGAGGATTGCCAAGGGTGCTTCCAATCGTGGGAGCAACGTTGGAATCGTTGTGTAGAGTTAGAGGGAGGCTATTGTGAAAGTCGATAATAAAATTTTGGCGAAATTTAATTCACTTAATTGACACCGTATCTTTTAAGAGAATCTCTTAACTGCCTCACTCTGATCACAATCGAAACATCAGGAACGTCCCTAATTTTCTAGACAATTCCATGGTATAGACTCGGTTCATCTAGACGTTATCATCGTTATTTCAATTTAAAAATCTCAAATAAGCTGTCAGTGCAATTCTAGTGTAAATCCTTGATGTAGGTACAAGTTCGCAAATTTAAAAATACGTCATAAAATGCAGTAAGTACAACTTAGCTGAGGTAATTTCTTGTGGGTATCTGACTTCATGATTTAAATAAACATTGTTAATAAAAACTTTGTAATAGATCGATTATGACATGGAACATCCTGCACAATAGATTAGAATAGAACGTGTGACAGTGTTATTTGTGTACATTTGCCTGTTTTTTGTTATCTTTTATGGTTTTTCTGACAGAGGAAATCCACCTGGTCGTGGTCATCGGGTCGAGTACCTCGCTTTAAACAAAAAGAACGTTAGAGCGAAGGAGAAGTCCCCAGCAAACACCCTACATATACAAATATCTGCAATTATAAATCCTGGAAATAACTATCAGTAAGGTAGGTGCTACCATATCGCGTTTCTCAGTAAATAATTATCTACATTTTGTAAACAATTTTTTTTTTCTGTAAAAGCGAATTAAATCGATACACATGGCAACGCGGTGTCTTGACTTATGCGGAATATAACCCCGCGACTGACAGGCGGCCAGAATCGTCGATAAATGGGGATTTAATATGGTTTTGAAAAAAAATCGCTTTATAAGTAAAGTTGGAAAGATTTTGATGGACGATTCCGTTCTTATTTTTCTCTATCATCTCTGAAAATATTTGTACTTAGTCATAGTTAACCCCGAGGTTAACCCATACGATTATTGGGTAGCTTATAATTTTATTTTACGTTAGTAAGTACTAAGCTAATGTAAATAATTTTTTTAAATTTTCCCAGAAGAGCTACATTTACACTTTAAAATAATGCCCTTAAATCATTCATGCATTTCCTATTAAATTAACCGCACACCAGACCTTGCCTGTGGACGAATCAAAATCAAATCCTACTTAGTCCGTAACCTTCGATGGCCGCCGGGGCGTAAGTAAGCAATAAATCCTCCTGGTGCTCCGTTGAAATTTTCTCCTATCCTTAAACAAACATCAATATCTCCTGCAACGGAACGTTTATGTTTGGGTAATTGAGAGTTTAGTTATCGCGCGGCCCCAAACGCCATTTAAAACTTCTCAGACGCAGTAAAACATAAACTTCCTTGTGGCGTGCCGCCCGAGCTGAGAGCTCGTCTCCTCGTCTTCATGATTAGGGAAGAAGAGCCTGCCCCATGCCTTTAATTTAAATGAGTAATAACGGCTGTGTGCAGTATAAAAGATGCTCGTGACCCTGATATGCTTAGGTCTGCTGCACACGTAGCGTATTGTTGTAGATTGTTGCATTCGTGAAGATGTATAAAGGCGGGGTTATGCACCCAGCATAAGCACAAACTTTGTTTTAGCGGGAAATTTAAAGATAAAGGAGAGGTTAATTTACGGAAGCACTTATGCAATAGTTTCAGAATTATGCATAGTATTAGTTACTACAAAAACGACCTTGAAAGTTCCAATTTTTTAACTTTATGCCTATGCTTATGTTTTGGTTTGATTTGCGCATGCTTGGATTTACATAAAATGAATTGCCTTATGTTAAGGTCGCCGTATTTATCGCCGTAAAATGATGTTCTTAGGTAGAAAAATCGCTAAAACTGAAATACGTAGAACAGAAGGAATATTAAAAATAAAATTTTTGATGATTTGTTTATCTACTTTTACTATTTAAATTTTCCTCAAATAAAGTAAAGCTTTTAAAAAGCGTTTGTAAGGCACGCATTATTTTTCTATTCTAACCCTACATTTCAACAATTATTTCTCATATTTTTAAGGAAAAGTGAACAATCTTATATGCAGAACTATGTAAGTTTGTGTTTTAACAATATTTACATCTACAGTTAAAATTAAAAAATTACTTGTCTAAAAAAATTACAATGTACAGCGAATTCTTACAAATACAATTTTGTAAAAAAAAAAATCGAAATCAGATATCTAAACAAAAAGAAGTACAAATGATTTAAAGTTAGGAGATCGTGGCGGCCATGGTACCGGCCCTCTTCGTCCAATCCCTTAGTATTAATGCTTGGACACACTGTATATGATACGGATAATTGAGTCTCGTGTATACTAAAATACGCCACACTGCTGCAATACGCCATGGACGCCCTAGATCTCTTCCACGACTCAGTTTCAAATTTACCGTGTAACGCTATCGTTCCACTACGCTAACATTCACTGCACACCGCGGTAAAAGGTAGCATTTGGCACACGTTTACCGGAAAATTATCTGCTTAAGCATTTTCACATCACCATCAATTGAAACCATATCCATCAACTCCAAGTTGCTATACACGTAAGCCATTTTTGACACTTGAAAAACTAATGTAAATAGTCACATCACAAAAACGTTAATACCTACTATAAATAAACAGATTTTAATATTCTAAATCCCCTGGCTAGAGACTTCTGTAGCCCACACTATACTTCAATATGTTTTCAAGGAAACTATAAGGGTAAGATCAAGGTTTGACCTTGGATCAGATGATATTCTATATTCTGTTGAATGGACTTTCATCAAGAAGAGTTCAACTGATCCGTACATTTGTCTAGTAACTGTAGTGTTGGCTACTCTGACAATGGCAAAGCGCATGTGCCAACCTATTAATTTTAGTTCTGCCGAGTTGATTGGATAATTTTGCATGAATTCCCAAATATTGAAAATACATGAAAATAATTCAGGAGCAATTTTATTTTAAAAGTTTTAAATCTTGCTAACGTAAACTTCAGATTGTTATATTTAACTTCCACTTATCCACTTCCTAAATATAAGTAAGTTACAGGTCTTTTAAATAACATTTGAAATTTGGATCATAATAAATAATAGATATGTATGTATTTTTTAAACCAATATTATATATACCTAGTTAATTTTTATTAATATACAATCATTTGGAGTAGACATGGCAGATAAAATAAAATATGCAACAAATTTTATTTCCAAGTTTACTTCTCTTCTTGAATTTAATTAGACGGAAATACGCAGGCGTAATTGAAAATAAAAAAACTGATAAGACGGTTCCAACTAAATAAAAAATGATGCATGTAATACTGAGTATGGGGAACAATACAGAGATGCAATTACCTTAAAAATTAAATACGCCAACTTGAAGAAAAGAACAAATGATAAATCCTTATGAAACAGGTAGCGGACCCTTAAAAGAAATAAAATATACTCCAATAAAATATAAGTTTCAAGGAAATTATCTCCACATAAAATAAAATGCATCGTGTCTTTTAATAATTAAAATCTTTCTTGTAATTCTTTATTATCCCACTTTTCAAAATGATTTGTTTGTCTAGATTTTCGGGGAAATATTTCTGTATCCACTAGTTCTACGAAGTTTTTACCATCAGTTAAATCTTGTAAAATGTTTCTTGCAAATTCCAGTATATTTTTTGTTTATGTAACTTAAATAAAATATATTGTTGGTTGAAAATAATCACATAACCTGAAATCTTATAGGGCAATCCAACGAACTGTCAAATCACTTTAAAAATGGCGGCTGTAGGACAAACAACTCGACATATGACAAGCAGAAATTTGTGCTTTTGTGTAGAACTTTTAGTTATTGGTCTGTGTGTAGAACTGTGTGTTTTGCTCATTATATTTTATACCTATTTCGGAAAACCAAGTATAATTCAAACTATCATAATGGTTTTGTTTTGTTGTGTTATAAATTGTTGGAGTAGAGGACAGCGAGAAAATCAAGATAGATTTTTTAGGATTCCTGCTGCATTGAATTATAGACAGAACTGATCTCAATGAACCCTCATATAACACGCCAAAAGTGGCTTAGTGCAATAAAACAGCAAGACCTAACTCAAGAAAAAATTAAATACAGTGTACAAGTTTTAAATATATTATTTATAAATAGGTACCTAAGTTCTTTTTTCTCTCCAACCAGTAGCATAATTACACCCCCGCCAACCCTAGCAATTCACGATCCTGGAGAATACTATATATAATATTAATAAAAAAATATATTGATAACAATATTGGCAGTTATATATAATTAATTAGTAAACTATTACGGAGGTACGTAATTTGATTTTAATAATTATTTATGCATAGATAATAATAATAATGCCACTGTTTCCAATTCACATATATTTGGCAAAAATGATAAATAATAAATAAAAGTCCATTTGATAGAAAAAATCTAAAATATATTTAATAAAAAATATTAAAAATAAGTTATATATACAATTCTAAAAAAATTGGGTACATAGATAAATAGTACAAAATGTTTAATAATCAATTGGTTTTTTGATATTTTAAATAATTGCGGCATTGCAATAATAATTTAAAGTTTGTTACAGCACAACAAAAAACATTAGCAGCAGGGAAAATCAAAATTTAATGCAAGTTCATTTTTGATTAGTCAACTATTTCTTGCCTCGGCCTATTTGAAAGAAAAAAATTTGTAGATATACCGAAGTGCAGTGAATACTGAGAATAATAATAATTTTACGAATATTCAGCAACTAGAACGTTTTACCTAAAATATAAATCCACTTTTTCTTATTCTAATGAAAATATATGAGAAATAGGCTCATATTACACTTTCTAATATGAGATATGAAAGAGTTGCTGATCTGGCAGGAACTAGGGGGCCCCACTACCTGCATAGGTAGGTATATATTACTTTTACATATAAATATCGCAGATATTTAAAACTTCAGAAAACATTAGCACAACACTACATTTTCGTTTATATCTACTCATCTTGGTCTCTGACAACGTTGCAGTGGTAATTTGATAACCCAAATGCAATGTAGGAATCCAATAAAGATGTAAGTTATCTGTTAAAGCAGCCGGTTTACCTGAAATATATGCTTTTAAATTGTTGTATATAACTTTTTATCAACTAACCCGATACAAAATATTTTGAACAAACTACACTGTATTTTATTTTTTCTTGAGTTAGGTCTTGCCGTTATATTGCACAAAGCCACTTTTGCCGTTTTATATGAGAGAGTTAATTGAAATCAGTTCTATGTCTATAATTTAATGCAGCAGGAATCCTAATAAATCTAACTTGATCTTTTCGCTGTCCTCTACTACAACAATTCATAACACAACAAAACAAAACCATTATGATAGTCTGAATTATCCTTGGTATTCCGAAATAGGTATAAAATATAATGAGCCAAACACACAGTTCTACACAAAATCACAAATTTCTGCTTGTCATATGTCGAGTTGTTTGTCCTACAGCCGCCATTTTTAAAGTGATTTGACAGTTCGTTGGATTGCCCTATTTTTAGAAAACTCAATATATTGAGATTATTCTCAAGATACTGACTTTTTTCTCAGTATAATGAGAAAAATCTCAATATCTTGACTTTTTTCTCATTATAATGAAAAAATTGTCATTATCTTGACTTTTTTCTCAATATAATGAGAAAAATCTCAATATCTTGACTTTTTTCTCATTATAATGAGAAAAATTTCATTATCGTGACTTTTTTCACAATATAATGAGAAAAATCTCAATATCTTGACTTTTCTCTTTGTGCTGTGATAATTTCATTACACTAACGATTTAGGTTGCGTTGTAAAAGCGTGTTTAGTCATAGGCTTTGCGCGTAGAATCGAAAAAGGGGACCAGTTTTTCGAGAAAAACATTTGCGATTTCTTTAGGAAATTATTTTTGTCGTATTCTTATTCACTTTCATTTGAAATCCTTCTGTCTAAATTTTGGCAACCTAATCTCAAAGGTTTAACTTTCCATAGACTCATCCTTGTAACTTGCTTACAAGGGCGACTTGCTTGTTACCCGAGTTTTTCGTAGCTTATGTATACTTGTAAAGTAACTATTTTGACACTATGTTAATTTAGTCATAGGCGTCGCACGTAGAATTGAAAAGGGGATCAATTTTTCGAAAAATTATATTAGCGATTTCTTTAAGAAATCACTTTTAACGGATTCTTTTTCAGCTTTACTAGAAACCCCTCTATACCAAATTTTGACAAACTATCTTCAGCGCTTCTTTACTTTTCAATAAATATATCAAACATTTATGTCGCCGGTTTCAGACCCCTACCTCATGTGATACATGTTATTTAGAAAGTTTCATGATAAGATAAATAAGAACAAATAGTTATGTAATAGTATCGTTATAGAAAAAAATATCTAACACACTAATAAATGTAAAAATTGTTCTGACAGATGAGATTCCATTTAAAAAAATTTTTTGTGAAAGAAAAATGTATAGAGAATGTGATACTAAGCTTAATAAAAAACAAGTAGTAACACTAAGTTGTTTGTCTAACTAATAATTTTAAAATTAAGAGATAAGCGAACGTAAAAAAAAACTTAATTTGTGTTGTGTTAATTTCATTTAAATTTAGCACAAAGAGGTTTCCTTTTGAATCTCATGTCGGACGCCTATGATTGAAATTCGATATTATTAGGGGTCTGAAGGTGAAGACATAAATGCTTAAGGTATTTATTGAAAAGTAAATAATCGTTAATTGTAGGTTGCCTAAATTTGGTATAGAGAAGTTTCTAACGCTGAATAAGAATCCATAAAAAATAATTATCTAAAAAAATCTCAAATGTTATTTCTTGAAAAATTGATGCCTTTTTTAATACCACGAGCGACGCCTATGACTAAATTAACATACTTTTACTACCTAAATCGCTAGTGGAATGTAAACAAATACATACAAATATCACAGTACTAAGAGAAAAGTCAATACAGGGTTGACTATGACTAAGTACAAAAATTTTAACCACGTACTCAAGGAGCCCTAAAAGACAATAAAAAAGTTATTCCAGAATTTTAGCTCGATATTTAAAAAATGGGGCAAAACCCTTTTTTCCTACAGAAAGTCGGCGCCTATGATGAGTATCGACTGAAATGGCTTATGGCTTAGATCTATAGTTGACATTACATCTGTCAACAAGTACCATGCGGTCGTTTGCAGTGTTTCTAAATGCAGAAACGACAAAAATTAACATTCTTATTAGTAATAATACCTGATAGGTAGGTAACAGTTAATCCAGCTCCAGTATTTTGCATTCGTTTTTCATTATTTGGTTACAAACTGGTAAAACTACATTTTCACTCACTACCGATAAACACACTTCCCGTATGTACAGTTACATACAATGCCTATGTATTATAACAAAAGAACACAAAACGTAAACACAGGAATTAAATTATAACATGACAGCGAACCGACTCGACTCGACCGACTGCCGACTGTTGCATGACGATTGCTTGCTGGTTGCATACTCTGATGCTCGCATTGGCGGCGTTAAATAAGGATTTAATATAATATCGAAAACATTTTTTCGCTTTATAAATAAGTTTGGAAATTTTTTGAAAAGAAATTCTGTTAATTCTTATTTTTTTTTTCTGTATATTGAGAAAAAAGTCAAGATATTGAGATTTTTCTCATTATTTTGAGAAAAAAGTCAATATCTTGAGAATAATCTCATTATTTTGAGAAAAACAGTCAAGATATTGAGAATAATCTCATTATATTGAGAAAAAAGTCAAGATATTGAGAATAATCTCAATATATTGAGTATTCTAAAAATAAAAACTATGTTTGACACCAGGGTGCTTTCGTAGATACGATGGTTAAACCGGTACAACCCAAGGATAGTACAAAATTTGATTTTTTTTACGATATTGACTCCATTTTTCATGATGCATCTATTCCCAAATTTTTTTAGATAAGTTATAATTCACCCAGTACCTATAATCGTTTTACTTTTGTATCTTTGAATATTCGCAGGTGGCGTTCCTGTTATTTACTAAGCTCTTATATTATTCAGTTCTTAAATGTCTAAATTTATTTGTAGAAAACACTATTTTAGGAATACGGGGCCCGTGTATAGTAATGATACGCTCCGTGTGTGCAGAGCCTTATTTTCATTACGATTGTGTTCCTATGTTAGAAAGATCAATATCATTTATACGCCAATGTGTATACAGATATACCGTTTAACGTGGGCGATATCTAGTCTTGATTTAAGAAGCAGAACTTAAAGGCTGATTTCATAAAAAACAATATGGGAAAGGTTAATGAATTAAGTGTACTCCAGTCAACTGTAACATTTCCCAAGTAATTGTCTAGTTCAGGGAAGAATGTTGTATTATCCTTAATTCATGAAAAATTTACCTGTCTGCAAAACTTTCACAAAGCTTCAATTTATATTAAAATCGCTTTCTCTTTGACCTTCCTCTGATGTAAATAACTTTACATAAAGCATTTTGTACATATTATACGTCGTGTTTGCCTTATTTTTTGTTTCCGAACACAAATTTTCCTCTGGTAAACATCCACGTATGAATTAGATAAATTACGACTGCGCCATGATTTTTTTTTATAATATTGTTTACATACTACTTTTATTTATGATTTCGACGCCTTGAAAAAATAGTCAACATTGAAATAATTGTTAGCAATCATCCATTTTAAGATTGTAGAAGAGTTTTTTCTTCTTTAAGCCAACACAATTTTTAGTTTTAAATTAATAAATATAGAAAAGCTATTTCCTAATTCCTACCATTCTGTCCTGTAGTGAAACAAATCAAATAAATCAGTTGTATTTCCTCTATACCTGATTTAAACTAAGCAAAATCAATTATTTTGAGTACCATAAACAAAGTTTTTCAGAAAAATCTGTTGCAGTATAACTTTACAAGTAAAAAGTATCTTCGATAACGTTATAATGCTATTAACTCGAGACTTTACATTTTATACCATGGAATAATAATGTTGCCGTAAACATTGACGATATAATTGCAGAGAACGTCTCGCTTAATATGTGTTTGTGTACGAAGTTACATAAACAAATGCGAACTTGAATGTTTGCTACTTCGGCGTCGTGGTCGAATATATTTGAAAACACATTAAAGTAATTACGACTTATATTGATATTCCCAGAAATCTATTTTACTATATAAGTTGGAAGTTAATAATTAAAATACCTCTAGATATTATTTATATCGCCTCTGTAGCTATTTTAATAAATGAAAGTTATGAATACAGATTTTAAACAAATTATTTAAAAATCTATTGCAGAAATCAAATACACACCCATTTGGAAAAATATGTTAATAGGAAGCTAAAGTTTTTATTACATTTAGAGTTGTGTCAAAGCTTGCAAAACATACATTACCACTCTCTAGCGCCAATGTGCCTTGCCAAGTCAATATCCGTGAACCAGTGTGCGGTAGAATTGCAGGTGAAGACAAACGACAAAACTACCAATCATGTGGTCGAGTGAGACAATTTATATTATTTCCTGTTAATTTGTTTTTATAAACTGTATGATTTTAGTTTTGTCTAATCACGAATATCTTCACTAATGACTGGTTTATTAAGGGAACTTTGACTGCGATTTACCTAAATCCAGTTTGATAAGATATATGTGAAAATAGGCAGCACATTCAATAATAAATGAAATATTAAATCTATAGATTCAATAATTGTTGATAGTGATGTCTGCTTTCCGACTATGTAGGAAGTTTTTGTTTATAAAAACTAAGATGTAAACAAATCAGGACGATATGATGGTTGGTATTTGTAGCAGTACTTTGTTATTAATTGTGGTCGCGTTTATTTTCACGCGATTATAAAAGTATGACGCATAATTTTTCAAACGGATAACTTATGGACATGAACTGGCATACGGGAAATCATATAAAAATTCAGTGGCTGCAGCTCATCTCTATGCTCAAAGGCTTGCCCAGATATATCATCGTGACGTGAAGCCTTTTTACATGTGGTTCAGCGAGGTAGAGAGACTGGCAATTTGCGGCCGAGGCCTGGGCAAGTCATTAGACCTAGGCAAATTGTTGAAATCTCGAGATTGAATCTCGAGGAAGAGATTTTAAATGCTGTAAAAAAGCAGCTTGGCATAACCACTAGAACAACTGCAGCACAATTTAGGATATCACAATCCACAGTTTGGTGAAAGTTAAGACACGACTTCTCTACCCATTTCACGTGCAGCTGATACAAGCCTTACTTCCAACTTTTGCTAGTGGTTATTATATCAGCAGCACTTTAACCCAAAATTTCATGAATATTTTAGTTACGGATGAGGAAATTTTCGTAATGTATTATGTAATCGTATTACGTAATGTAACATTCACAATTTTCACTACACGCTTTATTGGGTATTGGAAATAATTTTCAGTAAATGTGTGGTAGGTTAAGTGGTGCTCTCTATTTACAATTTTTACCTAATAATTAACCGGTATTTCTCGAAGAAGTTAATCTCTACGTTAGACATCATATGTAGTTTCTTCACCATAGTGCTCCACCACATTGTGCACGACTAGGCTCCTATCTCCCGACCTAAATCCGTTCGAGTTTTAATTTTGGGGTCACATAAAAGTTATAGTGTATGTTACCGAAGTTAACATTGAACAATACCGTAGTACTTAACTTTGTTTTTAACCTATTTCAAACAAATATGCCCTGTTATGGAACGTGACCTCAGACTGAGTATTATTGTTGCATATTGCGTTATTTGCAAGCATGTGTTGTTACCTTTAGTCTTTTCGTATTTTTTCCTATTAAATACAAAATATCGTTTATAGTATATAAATTTACACAAACTATAAAACCACGACGCAGTAATGGTCAAGGGCAGCAGTCATGCAATCGAAATAAAGGCAGATGCGACACGTTAATACGGTTTCTCGTCTATTGTTGCGTGCGATCAAGATTTAACCATTTGATTTATTATGTAGGAATAACGTCAGCGTCAGCTCGGCAAGCTGAAGCTGAAACTTGAGCTTAAATTAATGCCTCGGTTAATGTTGTTTGCCTTGGACGGCCGTATCCTGAAAAATCCTTGTACGTGATTAAATTATCACCGTGGCGAATCTCTCCTTAATGGTCGTTTTAACACATGCTTCGGATTCATACATTTTTATGCAAGGTAATAAAAGGCGAAACAAATATTTTATTACTTTTAGTGCCGCAGTAACACGTTCCTTTAAGTTTCTGACGCAATTTAAAAATAGCGCTGAAGAAATTTTGTGATACTAAGTTGCAGTTTCAATTTTATCCTAACAAGGATTGTTCACACGGTAAATCCCATTCCCATATTTGGACGGGCGATTCTCACAGTTTACTTATAACAGAGATTAACGAAGATAATTCTCCATTGTAATTCTACAGTGACAAAAATTTGTCATTAATTTCACATAACTTTACGTTGGTTGTGCGTTATGTAAAATTACATAATTTTGTAAACGAAATAATTACAGAATATTACAGAAATAAACTTGGATGAAATTCTATATTATGTGATTTTACAACTATTATACTAAATGCCATTGTAAATTTCTGACACTATAGTTTGTATTGACTTATACATTGTATTTTTTAGGTTATAATTGTATATGTAATTTTACTGAATAGATAATTTAAATTTTCACAAAATAACAGAAGAATATTTACAATTATTGCCTTCATAAAGAGAAACTAAACAACAACAATTTTTTCTCAAACGGGAAATAAAAAATGAGTGTAACACCTTCTAACTTTTTTTGCGAGATTTTCCATATAAGCATGTTTGGTTCATCCATCATCTAAAAATGTATGGCCAATGTATTTATTCGCATTAGAAAATGTGTTGAAATGTTTTCGTTGAAAAAGACATCTTATAATTGAAACGTTATTATATGTACAAGGTGAACCTTAAATAAGTACAAATATTTTAACCAGCAGTACAGTTCACTGTATAGAACACATAATTAATAGTCTTTTTACAAAAAAATCAAGAATAAAAAGTCAAATTTTAAATAAATTTCGTGATTTTTCAATAGAAAACTTGTTGATGACCGCTGATTCATGGTGGATGTGAATTCCACAACGTTGCCAGTGTTACACTAGAATTTTTAGACATGTCAAAGAATGATTGAAATATTTTTATTTACGAAAATATTAATGACCATCTCCTCCCTTTTGCCATTTCTACTACTCACAATCATAGTTGTCCAGAATTTGTTCATTATCCATTCTTAATACACACGACTGATTTATCACAATACGTTATTTTTATCTCCATCACTGATTAGCACTACTTAACAAATATGCTTTTAGCATGTCAACCTTTTCACTGTTTGAATGAATAATGCGTCATATTTTATTTAATCTGTACACTGTATTTCACGAAAAATATTAATTAAATACACAAGACACTTGAAATAAAATAATAAGACGATTTAAACACGTTTTATACGTTAGTGCCCCAACTCTTAAAACAGATGCGTCAAGTGGTGCATTACTGAAAGAAACTATTAACTTAGTTCGGTTTCAGAAGATGCCAAAGTATCTCATATTAACTTTCAATTTACGTGTATTGAAATTATCAAATCCCTTTCCACAAATATTATATGTTTTGACTGCACTTACCTTTGCCACAGCTTATTCCTTTGTATTGAACCATACTAGTGCACCGGTATCAACATCAACATAACCTCTATGAATCCTAGAGCCTAGAGTATGGGGCTTGTGTGGGACAATTCGCCTACTGTTCCTGACACCTACCTGTTTTCTGTGCCTACGACATCAGTTTCTTTTTGCATGCGATTGATGCTGCTTTTAAATATTTTACTTTGCCTTCTCTTGATATTGAACGCATACATCAAGCTAGTTATTTTGTTACTTCATGTTTTGAGTTTATTTTTAAAATCTGTTTCACCCACTACGAAACTACGAGGTACGAAATGGTTAGCGAAATGGTTTTTTGTGGTGGAAATTACCTCTAAAATGTTGTGTGAAAATTATAGTTTTTTGTTATTCTTCATAAAATAATTTAAGGGGATGATTTGTGATAATTTTTCTAGCAGTGCACAATGGTATTAACTGAAATATGGATAACTGTTTAAATAGTTGGTTTTTCAGTAAGTAGGTAGCTTTTATGCACGTTTATGGATATTTTTTTGAAATCATTTAAGTAACTTCTTAAACCCTTTAACTGACAGTATCGAACTTGAGAAAATTCATATTTTAATCGTTTATGATAATTTTACTTTACTTATTGCTAAAAACGAGTGTTTTTAAACTAGAAACAATGGTAAAAATCGAGGTAAAAATTGAATTTACTTTAAAATATTATTTATCTTACAGAAGATATGGCAACCTCGCCTTCAGTAAATCATATGGTTTATTTTATTAGGATACGTCAGTGGTCTGGTATTAAAAAAAATAATATCCGTAAATATTTGAAATTTTTAAAAATGACTTTCACTAGACTTATCTATATGACGAACTACACCTGCAGTTAAAATATTTGTAGATATAGGTATATCTGTGTGAAAATAAATATGTTTAGCTCGATTTTTTACAGTAAATTTACAATTAACTTAACTGCAACTAATGTTAACATCTGTTGCAAACTATTACTGTTTTTATACTATCACAAAGATGTTCTGAAATTAATGTTGTTTTGACGCAAGCATCTAAACAACTTACCGTTTCGGTTTCTATTATATTTATGGGTACCACTTAACATTTAAATTAGCATGCAAGTTCTCACGTAACAAAATATAATCTTATACTTCCTCTTTTACGAATATCCTACCAAAGAGCCTTTATTAATGAGCTGTATATGTTTGTCTACCACACCTTAACACAACTAAAATGCATTAGGTTAGAGGTTAGTTTGATGTGCCTCTGCGCATGTGCAACAGGAATCGCATGAAAAATAATAAATAGTAAAAAGTGAATAGTTAAAAAATAGTATATTGTACTACCACATTATTCCTGAAATTTGCTAATTTTATTACGTAAAATTATATATACGTACTTGGTATACAACTGGCTGATGATCACTCCAAACGCAGTGGTTTACGACTTGTTGCAAAAAACGTCGGCATTTTCAGTCACATCAAAGAAGTTGACCGACTCGTTACAATATTTGTACAGAAGTCGAGGAGTTGTATAAGGAAGCAGACAATGTATATTATTCTGTTGGTAATATTTATCAGAACAGAGAAATAGTATCAATCGTTCTACTTTCAAATAAATCGTCGTACAAATGTTATAAAAATAGATTTTTTGTTATCTACTATGTTGTCTTTACAATAATACTTTAGTGTTGACTAAACAACTTAAAGATTTACAATAACAAAAGAAACATTCTCACAATTCGTTTACGTGAATGAAACGAAGAGGCCTGTTAAAAAAATCTTCTTACCGTTTAAAATTTGCTACACGAATCAAGCCGTCAATCTTTTTCAACTGAGCTGATTGCATCATAATTATGTGTGTCAGCTTTAATGGAATTTTAATGATATTATTGCTTTCCAAAGGGAAAGTGAAACGTGCCTGGACTGCACTTGAAAAGTATGTGGTGCGAAAACACCATTAAACGAAGTAATATTTTTTAATAATTATTGTGAAAATAACAGAAATTAATTTAAGTTTAAGCCACAAGAATGGATAAGGTTATAGCATTTTTGCATTTAATTTTGTGAAACAGTGGCTTGGAAATCCATTGCCTACACATATGTCAAAAAGGCCAATTTTAACATAAACGACTCTTCTCGTTAAAATATTTATTGATTAGGATCATTTGGTTGAATTATTCCCTGTCGACCATACCACCTCTATCACTTCCAATGTGACGAATTATGGTGCTTTTATGTCAACATTAAAAACCGAAAAGAATAATTTGCAAAAACGGAACTTTAGGAAACAACTACCCTGCGAGCCAATGACCTGACCAATTAAATTAACCTCTAGAAGGAGTTTTTTCAGGCACTGAAAGTAAAACATTCATTGGGTAATATTCTACAATATTTATTTGTAGTTCCTTCTAGGGGTTATAATTCGATGACCCTGACCAGCATTACACCTCAAAAAAGAAAACAGCCGAGTTTAATTGTCAGCGTTGTCACCAAACATTTACCAGTTTCGAGCTTGCTAGCTCTCATCAGTATACATAGATGAGGCAACCGAGGACCCAACCCTGGTTGTTCACATTCTGTCATAACCGACAGAAGAACATGAGAGTTAATAAGCTCGAAAGTGATGTATCTCTGATGACGCCGCTGATTTGGCTTTGCTATATGTTTTTCCGAGCACTAGATGTAGACACGTGCTACATCTCGCGTAAGAAATATGATTTAACTCTAACAAAAAGGCAAATTCTCGATGCATCTGGTAGGACAAAATAGGCTATGAGTTGCTTCCATGAAATGTAATCACTGCTTAGGTTTGCTGCCCAAAAACTCAATGCCGCTCAACTTTAGAGTAATCTCTATTAATGTCGACAATTTGAAAGTGAAACATTTCTCAAGTTTTATTTGTATTGACATCTGGCAAGTTTAAAGTATTTCGTAGCAGTTTTTTCTTGTTTAAGAGTTCAAGGGTGAGAGTGACTCCGCTTAGGCGTAGAAATTTAGGGATAAATACATCCACACCGAAAAAGAAATTGGTGCCTGTAAACAAATTTTATTTGATGGAAATAAATTATTTGTTTGTATAGAGCCAAATAAATATTTATTTCCTGATATCAAATCAATTCTTGGAAAAAGCAAAAATACTGTTATTTTGTGTAAAGAAAGCATATGTTTAAATTAATAAACATTATTTCCTTTTCAATGATACACTTCTGGTGTTGATTTAATTACATTCTATGAGAAAACAGTGTTTGTATATTTAAAATATTTTTTTTTCAAATTAATCATCTTGAAGTCAACAATTTATTGCTCAGAATGTCAGGAAGCACTACGGGCCAATGTTCCGACCAATATTGAATTGCTCCTGAAAAATCTATAGCAAATAGTCAACATATACTGGTTTCGAACTTATTAGTTCTCATCAGTACGCTACAGGTGAGTGGTGAGTTAACTGACTGTCTCTCAAACCTGACATATATGAGTACGCAAAATATAGCACAGCTACATCTAGCGGTCCGTATTGACAATTACACATATTTTTCTTTACCACAACCCTCAATTAAAAATGTACATTTTTAAATAAAACGCGTTATATTTCAAAACGTTATTTTTATATAGATTTGAACAAATTGTTAAAGGATATGAAAAAAATATATTTTCATGAGATGTTCAAATGGAATAAGTATTAGGTTAATTTAAACAAATATTCGTCAAAAAAACGAACTTTTCTTACCCAATCAATCAATTTATTTCTGACAAAAATTAGCATTACACCAAAAAAGATTTGTTTCCCGAGAATAAATTATGTTTAAATTAATTGAACTGGTCCTTGGAAAATTTGTTTTATTACTTTTTACCCCGGAACGAAGAAAACCTAACTGGCAGCTTTTCGATGGCCTACAGCGTTTGATAATCATCCTTAAGTCCGACCCTGGCAAACACAACTTTCTTGCTACGCCGAGCGGAATGCAGTTTTGCCGTGAAATCGCAACTCGAACGTTTGCTTGCATTTTGTAGATCGTGTAATGCTCGCCTTCGCACAAGTTAAATTAAGACACGTAAACGTATATTATTCATGTTATGCGGTTGGTAGTAGACGTATTGTGCTAATAACCCAAATACGCACAACTTCGATAAAGTCGTCAGGTTTCGTTCTCGACTGAATTTATAATCTTGTTACTTTCTTCCGTTGAACTGCATTTTGCAATTTTATTTGTGTCGGCACGGTGTACGTTATTTATCCCTTTAAATTGTTTATACACGAAAGTTCTTACTTTTGTTATGTATTAGAATTGCCTCTGACTCTAGTCGTTGTGTTAAAAACTTTGTTCTCAATGGAAATATGAATCTTTTCAAACAAACAATGCAGAAAATGTATGCTTGTACACATTTAATAATAATACTTCCTAATATAATTATAATACCTTTATTATAAACTCAAGGACTGGTCTAGAAGTCGAAGATATGAGGAAAGATTATATAGGCCTCATTTGTTTCGTTTATCCACTTTTACTGTTTAAATTCTCCTCAAATAAAATAATAACCTTTAAAAAGCGTTTGTAGACACACATTATTTTGCTATTCTAACCCCATATTTTAACAATTATTTTCATATTCTTATATACAAAAGTGAGCAATTGTATGTGCAGGACTATGTACGTTTATGTTGTAACAGTATTTTCATCTATAGTTAAATTTAAAAAAATACGTATTTTGAAAGATTTCTGTACTTAAAAATTTGTTGATTATAGTCTGTTTAGAAATCAAAGAGAGTAATAAAAGCTTATTATGTATGCAAATCGTAAATAAATGTAGTACTGGTGCTTATATTCAATATTTTTATATTATCGGTAGAGATGAGGTGTCCTTCTAAAAACCTTTGTGTGATCGAACCGTACTAGCAGGTAACTAAAATTTAATCCCCGACAATCCGTCTTTGTCTATGCCGCTTCAATTTCTCGGTCCATTTCTCTTATAAGTAAAAAATATAAAAACAGCATTTCAAAACATGAGACTACTTTAACCATCATAACCGGGTTAAGAGGGTTTTTAGTAATTCAAATAAAATTATTCAATATTATTATCAAAATATTTATTTAAATTTAATGAATAGACTTTTATTCCACACAAAAATAAATGTATTTTGAAAATTCAAATTATGGTGAGTAAATGTAGTGTTGTATAACAATAAAGAAAATAAAAAAGTAGGTATATTAAAATTCATTCTCTGAATATTGTGATGAATTATCTTCGTCTCCTAGATTGATAACGATACACAGTAACGTCAATTAAATTACCGAGTTCCCACATTTTCTCCTCTTCTTTTTGTATATGATGTATACATCTTTGCCAGTTATCTGCAGTTACTCGTTCCAAGGAATTTTACGCCGTATTATTTCGCGCTACATCTCCTTTTACCTGCGCCCAGACTCATGACGATTGGGTTAAGTTCACAGTGATAAGGTGGTAACCGTAGTACCGTTATTTAGCGATTTGTTGCCATTTCATCGATAACATATTTTTTCTGATCTTTATTAAGATTGACAAGTGTAAAAAGTTCCTTTTTCACCATATTTGTTTCAAAAGAAATGTTTTTTTCCGGATAACCATTGAATTATATCTGCTTTCCTCCAAGCAGTCGTAGACGTCCGCTCGGTCTGCCGTGAATTGTAACTGGTATTATCCATGACAAATACAGACCCCGGAGGAATAAGATCCAACATCTGTGTAAAATACTCTTCGAAAACATCTGCGTGCATGTCTTCGTGATAGTCACCTGTATTTTTAGATTCAAATAAAAGTAAACCGCCATCTACAAAACCACGGGCACTACCTATATGTGTCACTATTAATCTTCCCCTTTACCTGAAGGTGCCTTGAACCCTGTTGAAAGTCCATCCAAAAATGCTTGTCGAAGACATTTTTATCTTGCCATACTTTTGTTATAGTATATCCCTCGTTGACCTAAGTTTCGTCTAGATAATAAATATTTCTCCCTTCGTCACGGAATTTTCTAATTGATCTTAAGTAGGATCTTCGCCAACAAATAATTTCATCTTTATCGATAAGAACTAACTTCCTGTTCTGCCTTTTTCACCAAAAATTTAACTCTCGTAAGACGGCCCATAATTTGCTTGTCCTCTGAAAGTTCACTTAAAATTTTGTTTAGCGTTGGTATTTCTTTTTTAAAATAAAATTACTGTACTGTTCTGCGAATGACATTTTTGAAGAAATCATCTATAACGACTTTTGACCTCCCTGTAGATGATTTTGGGGGATTTACAGTATCTTGTTCATTTTTTGTCTGTAGATAAGTCGATTTTCCAATACCTGTCATTTTGGAACACTTTTCCACGATGTCGTCAACACTGTTGGTAGGACTTTGGTGTTTCAATGCATTAAATACATTCAATATAATAATCTTCTCAATCTGAGACAGCGCACATCTTTTCATACGATTAGCAGGTACGTAATCTGATCGAAAAATTCTCAATTTCAAAAATAATGAATTTATTCGTTACTTTTCGAAAGCACTGTATATTCGTTTTACTTCGTTATCTTTAGATATTCGCAGGTAGCATGAGGTAATATTCCTGTTATTTGCAAAGTTCTATATTATTCAGTTCTTAAATATTTAAAGTTATTTGTATTTGTAGAAAACTCTATTTTAAGAATACGGCGCCTTTAAGAAGTTTGTATTTGTTTTATAGCTACAGGAAATACCCTTCGAATTGTTTGTAGGTCATATAGGTATAGTGTGTTTCAAATAGTTAACCGATTTTCAATTACAACAGTCTGTTTCTGACAAAATTAACAAAATAAATATACCAAAAACAAAATTGTTTTTGACATATTTCTTTATATTTTGTAGAAAAATGATTCTTTACACTACAGTGAAAAAATTGCTTAACGTTGTTCAGTTTGTCAATATAAAAAAACTACGAACATAAGTAATATCGTTGATTTACAAGCGCAATGTAACGAAAAACATAATAATTGTCAAATAATGTCCCAAGCATCGATAATTTGATTTTATTTTTATAAAATGCGGCCCTACTAAAAAAAGTTGTACAAGTCCATTTTGGATACTAAAAATGTCCTTCTACAAGATGGTTATATTTTCTTAAAAACAAAACGACATAATTGCTAGCCGATTTTACTCCACTAAATCTAAATATTCTAAATATGTCGACCGTAAAGTCATTGTAGTGGGAGAGCGATAATCTCCGCCTCCAATCGTAACGCCCGTGCACCCGACCCCGGTGCGCTACCCGAGGAGTGTACAGAGAACGGACTCTTAAATAATACTCATAGAGTTAAGAAGTTTGTCGAAAACAACGATGTCTGTCTATCTGGGATCAACTGAACTTACTTGTATTGATAAAATTAGCTTCATGCAAGTAAAAGCTCAGATATACAGCTGTAATTACAAAGGAGATGACTTGGGCAACCTTCTCATTATAATCATATTAAGAAGAGAAACTTTTAATTATAAGAATTATTGTATACCTTTTCTTTTTCGATTAAATTTATTACATCTCGTTAATGCAGATAATTAAACGTTACTTACACCATAAACGCCGTCCTGTTCACATATGCAAATACCCGGACCCAGAGAAAGAACCCTAGTATGTTTTACGGCGCGCTCGGCGTCGTAATTAATTCAAAAGATCCCAATCTTTTAATGGCTGTGTAAATTTCATTCATTCCCTTATTTGACAACGCCGAATTGTGAAGTATAAAGTGCTAATTCCATTTAGGTTTGGAACTTTCCGTCATCCCAAATTTGTAAGACAATAGTGCGAATGGCCGACTTCGTCTCAGTCTCTTCCCGAACTAATTAATTTCTTTTCCGTCGTGCTTCATAGTAAACAATTCCGTTTTTAATTAAATGTTTAAATTCGGCGTAGGTGGATTAAATAATTTATGATTTTGTAAAAAATAAAAGACTTCCAAGTCGATTTAATTAAGGGTTAAAAATATCACTGGGTGGATAAAAGTTAACTTAATATTTTGTTTTGTTAATATAAACGCTTTGTATTAAACGAAATTAATTAGTGAAGAGCTTTAATTATGTTTTTTTTATGAAGTACTTTAAAAAAAAACATTTAATTCAAGGTGATAGACAGTTAACGTTAGATTTGGGTATAGGTATATTTTTTGAATACAATTTCATATTTTTTTCTCAAATGTATGTAATTTAGGACGAATTAATAAAGTTATGAAAATTTATCAATTATTCGACGATTTTAAAAGATGGATGGAATCTTCTCTACCTGTGTCGAGATACGCAACTTTTCTACATAGTTAAAAATCTTAAATAATAAATCGAGTAGCACATCAAAAGAAAGCGCTTTAAAAACAAAAACAAATAAGTACATAAAAATACAACTGCAATAAAATGCAAAACTGTGTTCAAATTATAAACTAAGGTACAACTTATGGTTAAGTAAAAGCTCTTGTAACATAATTTGTTTTTTTATCAGTATTAATGAAGTAAACAAAGAAGTTTTATAGAAAATCGTGTAACGTACGACAACATTGCAATCCATTAACTGCTGCTGTTAATCTCAAAGTATTATTCGTAGTATTGTGACTAGTGCGTTTCCTAGACTGTTAAACCAATTTTAAAAAATGACACCATTATAAAGATAATTTAAAGGTATTTTTTAATGTAATTACTCGACCCTATCAATGAAAATAAGGCGATCAGTTTCCATTGGTTTGTTTCTCATGCATAGAAATGTTATAAACGAATACTATTTGCTGATCTGGACTGTCGCATACGTTGTCACATATACAGGGTGTTAGAGGTTTGACTTCTATCAACTTAACAGACGATGGTATACATAAAAATAAAAAAATCTTATATGGCAAGGGTCCCAAACCCAATCATTTTCGGGAAAGAAAATCAACAAATCTGTTGTGAGCATAAAATGCATGTTTACCCCTTCTTCAAATTTATTTAAGTTTAGTTTTACCTAACAAAACAATTTTTTCGTTAATCAATTAAATTCGATAAAATCGATCTCGCGGAATGTGGCTACAGCGCGAAAATGTACTCAAAGGCTGGTAGGGAGTAGATCAGTTAATATCTGAACTACTGAAGTGTTTGTTATTTTGCATATCATTCATTATTTCCTTATTTTTTTTAATGGCACTGTGTTTTGATTTTCAGTAAGTACTTAAATTATTAATTTTTGTTATATAAGTTATGGTTATTTCTGCGACGTGAATCTTCTTAGAAGTTTTTGTTATTTATTTTTCAAATTCATTATTCTTATTTCAAAATGTAAATATTAATCACATTACAAATCCATGTTTGTGACAAGTCGTAGAAACCTAAAACCAATGATACAAAACTAAAAAAGGGAAAACAGAAGTATTACAATTTAAAAATCCTTCGATGGAGTAGGGAACAGTGTTCCAATAAGGACTACACTACTCTCCCCCTGAATCCACTTGGTCATTTTGGTTATTTGTGACGGCATTTTGTTGTATACATGCAAATTAAGGGAATTTCGAACTGATAAGTTTAGACTAGATGTGTGGTCTTAGTTCAGTGCCTCTTCGAGTTGGATAGATCATGATAGTCAAGTTCATGGTATGATAATTATATCTATTTTTATGTATCTTCAAGAGTCTATATAGAATAAATTCACACACATGACAACTGGAGAATTTTCTTTTTTTTAATAAAGGACGACAGTGTTCTACATATAACTCCTGAAAATCAATATGATTTTGAAGTTAAATTCAAAATCAATTTATTTTTTTCTTGCTTTGTTTATAAAAGTAAACACAATAATAAACGTGGTTACAGTCTCACCTGCTGCTCTTTTTACTGGTCGTTCGGAGCGAGTTGGGTTTTCCCATCGACAGATAAATTCGTCCTGTGATAAATTTCCCTGACCTTTTGCAGCCGCCGAGTAATCCCTCGCATAAACAATATCAATGCGAATTGCAAATAGCTGGCAGCGCGATGACCTACATTCCGTATAGTTAGTTGATGCGAACTTGATCTTTGCATTCCAGATGTAGCCGAGTGATATAAATAGCCTAGTCCAACTCGGGGCCCGTAGCTCTGCAAATATATACATACGTACACTGACGGAAATATATATGTTCCAGGCAATATCAGACACGTAGAATGGAGACAAAAAAATCTAATTTTATTTGAAAAATATCTAGAGCCGGTGTAAATGAAGGTTTTTCGCGTGTAGCTATTATATGTATATTTCATAGTTGAAAACGCTTCTTTTTTGTAAATTTGGGTTTTCGCTCCAAACTAATGATTCATATTAGAAGTATTGTCTAGTTTTTATTCGATTTTCAGCAAAATTATGTACCTGTACCTGCAGAAACCTCAGTTTACATCCAACTCTGGCAGTGCGAACATCGGTTATACAGAGCCGTATTAAAGCAATATTTTGAGTCTGATCGAGGAACGAGTCGCTGTGCTGCAGTTAGATGTTTAAAGATATCATCTATAAATAGTAACTTAAGTTTCTTTAAATTTCCTGAAGACATAAATAAGTAATAAGTAATCTATAATATACTGTACAAACCATAAATGATATTTTACTGCTATTGCCTTACCTATTAACTTATTTCTTAAGTATAACATTGGAATATAAATACTTCTCTTGAAAGTGAAGTTTAAAATATACATATTTATATTTTTCACAAATACAAATTTTTATTTTAGACCAAGTTCTGTGCAATGGCTTCTAATAGGGAAGATTTATTATAAATGCTGCTCAGGATTAATAATAGTTCTTACAAACTATGTCAAATACATTTTTAAAATAATTTGTTTTCTAACGATTCGCGCAATAGATTATGCAAAGAGGCCGTTCCAACGTTTCCTGCACAAGACGGCTCATCTTCAAATTATATAGATGATCATATTTCTTGTAGTCACTATAATGAGAGTAAGTCTCAAAACAAAATAATAAAAAATAATTTTTTTCTAAATTTACATTTTACTGCACTTTTACCTCCAATTTAACAATTTACAAAGTTAAGTAAACATAATTTTTCTGTTCTGAAAAATACTTGTCTTCTGGTTTACGTAGATCATTTAAGACAAAAAAAAATCATAATAAATTATTTGTCCACTAAACTTCAAACGTCAAATTTCAAATTAAAAAAAAAAACAAAAAAATGTAATTATCACTAATAACAAAAAAAGTAAGTAAATAAATAAAAATGTTTTACTATGTGCACTAATATATATTTTAAACTCTTTTCTTTTAAAGAGTCCCAAGAAGTAAATCGAATTTTCACACTGTATGTTAGTAGCAGTAAATGATAGTATATAATACATGTTGACCCATTACCCCTTTATAACTGTATAATGAATTATTACATAATGTGGATAGATATAACGTAAACTTTCATGTGGAATAACTACGCTTTCACGCGCAAATAAAAAATTCTTATTCCGGTCCTGATCACCGATTCTGTAAATTCCATCGGATGCGCTGTCGCACTCACATTTCGAGGTCATCGCAGAAAACTGAAGGCAGTTCAAAGTGCCGACAACGGAGTGAAACTGCTGGTCTACCTATGCTATGTTAATAGTATAGATATTTGCATATAAAAGTGTTCCCAACCCGCTTCGGGTGTCCACTAAATAAAAATGTAGTGAAAATCCAACCGATAAATAATCTAGTAGCATTTTTAATGCTAGTTACATATGTATCTGTCAAATCAATTTGTTTCGATATGATCTCTACCAGCACGCCTCTGCCTCTACATAAATATAGAATAAGTTAATAAAACGTGTACGTTGTTCATAATGAAGATCTTTAATCGTACTCTTGGCAAAGAATTGATTTATCTGCACGAGTCAATTGTACAGTACATTTAAACAGTTATTTTGAAGAAAATGCTTATATTAATTGATGTTTTTTTTTACAGGTGAGCAGGACGAACATATGACACAAGGTAGACTTTAAATTTTATATTATTTGTACCGTTTTATTACTTGAATTATTACCTACTTTTGACATCATGAAGAATATAAATAGAAAGTATTGAAAAAATACAACTTATAGAATATATAGATACAAATGCAGACAATCTATTGCAAGAAAAATTACACTTTTAAAAAAATTTTTGCAAACTACTAGCTTATTCATAATGAAATCTACTTTTAACATTAGCTAGTTGTCCACTCACCAATAGAGATCAAATAAAATTTCAACTCAGAACTTGCAGAAGTTCAAAAACTTTTGAGCGAGTGTCATTAGGTTTGCTTTTACAGTTGGAATCGGTTGGAAATTATCATAAATGTCCGTCCAACTATTTATTGCATTAAATTCAATGCTAACGCGTTCTCAACTTAACTGGTCGAATATTTCTGACAGTTTAAAACCGTTTCCAACTGCTGCAAAAACAAACCATTATTGGAACAGATTATACATATACATGCCTATCTTACCCAGTTTCTACGAAATAACACAAATGTTTTTGGTTCTTGTCCGTTTTGAACTTATAATTGAGCCTCGTGTATGATACGCTACACTGGTGATTGGGACATTCCTTGTACTTGTTGAGCAATTTGCCTGGTACTTATTCGGGGATGCTCTTCAACAAACTCTAAAGTGTGTTGCTCAGCTGCTGCAATATGCCGCGAACGCCCTGGACCTCCATCTCTTCCACGATTCGGTTGATATTTCCTGTATCACGCCGGCGTTGCACTACCGCGGCATTTGGCACATGTCTACCGAGAACCGTCTGAACAGACAAGAAGCTGCTAAAACATTTTGTCTTACTTCATCATAAATTGAAACGATATTCATCAACGCTTTGAGATTTGAAAAACTAATGTAAACACTATCGTAAAAACGTTAATACTACAGTCGGATGTCAGTATTCAGAATCGCCTGCATTCCGATGATGCTAAAAGACTACCGAAACTCAGCGATACAAAGGTTGAAAATACTCCAAACTTCAATAATTTTTTTATCGAGAACTATAAGGATTTTACAATTTTTTTTATAGATAAGTTGTGGACAAAAAGTAGGTAAGAAGGCATTTTATACCTTATTCGAGGGCAATCTATGCAGCAATACTCGCGATATGGCATATGAAACGAGTCTTTGAAACTACTACGTGTTTTAGGGTTTCGATTTTCAGTCATTTAGAAGTATGTTAGTAGCTCTGTTTCGAGCAATTTTTGTAGAATTACCTGCTATCGATTTATGATAAAGGTGTTACCTTCTATTATTTTTTAATTAATTTTAACCCCAGCGATGTTTCAGCACTTTCTAACGAACCTGTTGTCAGGTAGCTGCTACATCTATAACAGGACCGATTTCAAAATTTTCTATCTTTGATTCGCCAATTTTTTAATTTGAAAATGTCATTTTAGATCATAGGTTGCTCAATGAAAATTATTTGTCTTCATGTACTCTATTATTCCTTTGAATAAACGCACTTACTTCAGAAACACCCTGTATAAGGAAACAATTTGCTGCTGAAACCTTAAGGGCGCCGTATTCTTGAATTAGTGTTTTGTACAAATGCAAGTAATTTTAGACATTTAAGAACTGAATAATATAGATAGAGTTTAGCAAATAACAATAATGTTATCTCGTGCCACCTGCGACCTGGTCAAAATTGGGGGTTGCTATTTAAAAAAATTGTTGATGACGTCATACCTCGAACAACGATGACGTCACAAATGTGGGTTGTATGTCAAAAAGTGCCTTTTTTCGCGCTCCAATATCCTTGGCAGGATAAATGACTTCGGATGAGCGGGGTCGAGAGGGACTATCTCTCTTTACCCACTTCATCGCTGTAGGCCTGGACGCCTCATAGAGGTGGGTTCCCTTCTCCGGTCAGCCTCGACCGCAATTACGGCCGATGTTTGCGGCTCTGGGAACCTCCTCCTGTCCTGGCGAGCCCCGTCGGCAAGGGCTTATCTTCTGGCGCTTTTCTGTCTTGTACACTTTTGTTTATAAGTAGGTATGTGAAAATAATTGTTAAAATGTGGGGTTAGAATAGCGAAATAATGTGTGTCATACAAATGCATTTTAAAAGTTATTATATTATTTGAGGAGAGTTTAAATAGTAAAAGTGGATGAACAAAACACTAATTTTATTTTTGATACTACTTTTGCTCTACGTGTTTTATTTTTCGAGATTTGAGTAGGTACCTAAAAAACAACACAAATTTTATCATTTTACGGCGAGAAATACGGAGACCTTAACAGTTTTCCCTCTCACCTGGAAAAGTCAGGGAATTCGTTTTAAGTGTAATAAAATCAGGGAATTGTCAGGGAATTTAAAAATATGGCGTAAAAGTCAGGAAATTTCTAAATATAGTCACAACAGTCAGGGATTTTTAAAATTAATTAAAATTGACAAATATTTTTTTTTTAATTTACTTCGGTTTTATATCTATTTTACAATATTGTCACGGAATTTGCCCCACTCACACCTAAATCAACGACTTTGGTACCGCGAATTGCTAAGATTGCCCCGATCGCCCCTACACGCTTCTGTTAAACAAACAAAAAGCCGTGGATCGAGACGGGACTAGAAAATTAGAGAAACGACGAGAAGCGTTCGAGAGATGCTAGAAAATAGATCTAGAGATGCTAGAATATACCTGGAATATTCGTTGGGTCTATAAAAGAAAAATAAACGGCCGATTAAGTTAGTCTTGTATAAGCTTTGTATTACAGTGTTAAATTGAAGTGTTTAGTTGGAGATATAAAAGTGATTTAGATAGCGATTAATTAAATAAGTGTTTAGTTGAGTTTTAATTAGTGTTCAATAGTGTACTGAGTATAGTTAATAAAGAAGTAATTAATTAACGGATTGTGTTTTTCTGGCAATAGTAAAATTCGGATTGGAAAATCCGTGAAAATTTGGTGTCGGAAGTGGATTTAACTGGAAGTTTTAAAGAGCTTTCTGGAACCCTGTCCACAAAGTGGGATTTAGCTGGAAGTTTGAAGAACTTTTTGGAACCCTGTGCGTGAGTGGGTTTAAGTGGAAGTTGGAAGAACTTTCTGGAACCCTGTGCGTGGGTGGAATAAAGATCCAAGTGTGACATATCACCGCACTCGTCGTGACTCAAGGAAGTGAACGGTGGTATTTGCGAAGGACATTCTCGAACATTCTAGAACTTTGTACACGAGTGAGACAAAGACCCAAGTGTGACATATCACCGCACTCGTCGTGACTTAAGGAGGTGAACGGTGATATTCGTGAAGGACAATCTCGAACATTCTAGAACTTTGTACGGAAGTGAGACAAAGACCCAAGTGTGACATATCACCGCACTCGTCGTGACTCAAGGAAGTGAACGGTGGTATTTGCGAAGGACATTCTCGAACATTCTAGAACTTTGTACGCGAGTGAGACAAAGACCCAAGTGTGACATATCACCGCACTCGTCGTGACTTAAGGAGGTGAACGGTGATATTCGTGAAGGACAATCTCGAACATTCTAGAACTTTGCACGGGAGTGAGACAAGGACCCAAGTGTGACATATCACCGCACTCGTCGTGACTTAAGGAAGTGAACGGTGCTATTTGCGAAGGACATTCTCGAACACTCTAGAACTTTGTGCGAAAGTGAGACAAAGACCCAAGTGTGACATATCACCGCACTCGTCGTGACTTAAGGAAGTGAACGGTGGTATTTGCAAAGGACATTCTCCAACATTCTAGAACTCTATACCGAAGTGAGACAAATACCCAAGTGTGGCATATCACTGCACTCGTTTCATTGTAAGGAAGGCAACAGTGATATCTAGAAATACATTCGTGGACATTCTAGAACTTTCAAAATAGAGTGAATGCCTGTAACTAGAAGTCAAGTCAACATGGATGCACAACTAGCAAAGCTGTTAGAAATGATGCAAACGATGCAGGAACAGGGACGGATGATGCAAGAGAAATTAGAAGAACAAGGACAAACGATGCAAGAACAGGGACGGATGATGCAAGAAAAATTTGAAGAACAAGGGCATAAAATTGAAGATCAATCCCAGACGATGCAGGATCAGACCCAAATGATGCAAGAGAAATTAGAAAAGAAATTAGAAGATCAGATGCAGATAATACAACAGGAAATGAGAGCTCAGACGAACGAAATGCAGGTGAAGTTAGAAAAATTAGAAAATACAGTAGAGGAGAAACTGTTAGAACAGAAAAAAGAAATCGACGAAGAACTGTTAGCACAAAGAAAGGAAGTGGACAAAGAAATAAACCAGGTTAGAGAAGAGCTTCGATATAAATTAGACAAGATAACAAAGGAGGGCGTAATCAAAACAGAAGGACCTGTTATCCGAACTCAGAAGACAAAACCCCCAGAATTCGACGGCAAGGTTTCCTGGAATGTATATCTGCGTCAATTTGAAGCAGCAGCTACAGCAAACGAATGGTCTGATTGTGAAAAGGCCACTGCTCTGATAGTTGCTCTACGAGGGGAAGCTCTTGACGTCCTACAAGGAGTTCCTGCTGGGCAGCAGAGTAACTACGACATTCTAAAACAGCATATGGAAATGAGATATGGGGATAAGCACCTGCAGCAAGTTTACTAGGCACAATTGAAAAATCGTCACCAACAGAATGGAGAGAATTTACAGCATTTTGAGACCGATGTTGCCCGACTGGTTCGATTGGCTTATCCAACAGCCCCGTCCGAATTCTTAGACCAGCTGTCCATCCAAGTTTTTACCGATGGCCTAAGAGATTGCGAAACCCAGCAGGCATTACGACTCGCCAGACCTAAAACGTTGAACGACGCTCTTTCGCATGCACTGGAATTCGAGGCAGCAAAGATGGCATCCGGTAGACATGTTAAAGTTCGGGCCATCAGTGATAACAACGACAGTATGGCAAATGGAGACCTAATAAAGACGCTAAAGGAGATTATTGATAAACTCAGCCCAACTACTAGGACAAATAAGGAACAATCTGATAGTCGAAGGGATCGCCTTCTCAAATGCTGGAACTGTGGACAGACAGGACATCTAAAAAGACAGTGTAGGGCCCCAGTCACGGATCAGCAAAAGCGCGACTCCCAGGCGGCTACACAGGAAAACTAGGTTCAGCCGGCTTGACGGGGCAAAAGCCGGCTGCGTCCTCCTACTACGCCCCACGAGAAGAAATTACGTTGTCACGTCTCCAGGACTCTGACTCCTTGCTAGTAGAGGGCATGATTTTTGGTCGTATGTTCCCTATGGTAATCGACACTGGAGCAGCAAGAACTATTGTACGACCGGATATTATTGGTGCTTGGCGTATTAAGAACCCTGTCAAACGTTATGTCCTTACAACAGCCAATGGACAACAGCTGCCAGTCAAGGGGGAATGCGAGCTTGAAGTAGAATTAGGAGACGTCAAGTTCAAACACAGAGCCCTGGTAGCAGATATATCCGACAATGTCATACTCGGACTAGACTTATTACGAGCAAAGGGGGTGAACTTAGATTTAAATGCTGGCACGCTACGGATAATGGGTGAGGAAGTAGTGCTAACGAACACCACTGAGAATAACACTGTACGGAGACTCGTTGTTAAAGAAGATGTGGTACTACCTGCTCAGACCGAAACCTTGGTTGCCACTGTAATGGATGGGGAAATGCCTTGCAGTGTAGGAGTGGTGGAACCCAGTAATCCGGATTTGTTTAATAAATCTATAGTCACCGGCCGCACCCTGATTAAACCTGAGAAAACCACAATGGTACGGGTAGTGAACCTGAAAACCTTTCCACAGAAAATTACAAAGGGAACTGAAGTAGGAGTCTGTGATCCTGTTACCATCGTGAGAGCACTCAAGGAAATCAACGAAACGGAGAAGAAACCAAATAAGACCAGTTTACCAGAGTGTCTAAGGGACATCGTGGATAGGGCCAAGGAAAGATTAACAGAGGTGGAGGTGGAACAACTCGAAGAGCTGCTAAGTGAAAATGAAGATGTGTTTGCACTTAAACCAGGCGACTTTGGGAGAACCAATGTAGTGAAGCATCGAATCGATACTGGTTCATCGTCTCCTATAAAGCAGCCATCACGAGGACTTCCACTAGCTAAGCGAGAAGAAGTTAACAAGATGTTAATTGAAATGCAAAACCAAGGCACCATAGAGCCATCTCAGAGTCCTTGGGCTTCTCCTGTAGTCCTGGTCAAGAAGAAAGACGGTTCCTCCCGATTTTGTGTGGACTACAGAAAATTAAATGACGTCACCAAGAAAGATAGTTACCCGCTACCAAGAATTGACGATACTCTGGACACCTTGGCTGGTGCGCAATGGTTTTCCACTTTGGATTTAAAGAGTGGATATTGGCAAGTCGAGGTTAGCCCAGAAGACAAGGAAAAGACAGCGTTCACTACCGGAAATGGATTGTGGCAGTTCAATGTAATGCCATTTGGCCTATGTAATGCCCCTGCCACTTTTGAACGACTGATGGAAACTGTACTTCATGGCCTGCATTGGGAGACCTGCTTGATTTACTTGGACGACGTGGTGGTGCTGGGACGCTCTTTCCAGGAACACCTGAAGAACGTGTCCGAAGTGTTCAAGAAGTTGAAAGCAGCGAATCTGAAGTTGAACCCGAAGAAGTGCAGTCTGTTCCAAAAGGAGGTTAGATACCTAGGCCACATTATTACTCCAAACGGTGTGAAAACAGATCCGGAGAAGACAGAGTGCATAAAGAACTGGCCGATTCCTAAAGACAAACATCAAGTTCGAAGTTTTCTCGGCCTATGCACATACTACCGACGGTTTGTCCAAGGATTCTCTGATATTGCCAAACCTCTTCATAAACTGACAGAAGACAACATCCCGTTCGAATGGACTACGAGATGCCAGCAAGCCTTCGAGACGCTGAAAGAGGCTCTCTGCACTACCCCGATTTTGACATACCCAATACCTGGACGACCATTTATAGTGGACACGGACGCAAGCAACATTGGAATTGGCGGAGTTCTTTCTCAAGTACAAGATGGCCAAGAGCGAGTAGTGGGCTACTTCAGCAAAGTCCTATCAAAAGCTGAAAAGAACTATTGTGTGACTCGGAAAGAATTACTTGCAATCGTCAAGAGCCTAGAACACTTTCATAAATATCTGTATGGCCAAGAATTTCTCCTAAGAACGGATCACGCTTCCCTTAAATGGCTGCTACAGTTTAAAAACCCTGAAGGACAGATGGCAAGATGGCTGGAACGGCTGCAAGAATATCACTTTGTTGTTGAACATCGAGCCGGCAGGAAACATGGAAATGCAGATGCCCTTTCTAGGAGACCCTGTCCTGTCAACTGCAAACACTGCAGTAGTCTTGAAAGGAAAGAGAACATCTCATCAGTTTCTTGCAAGGTAGTAGCAGCCCAACCTGAAGACCGATGGAGTTCAGCAGCGATTCGGGAAGACCAGCAAGCTGACTGTGACATCAAGCTTTTACTAGACTGGAAAGAAGCCAACAACCGACCGTCTTGGGCTGAAGTCAGTAGTAAAAGCCCAGCATTAAAGAGCTATTGGGCTCAATGGAATTCCCTGGTGTTGGAAGACGGTGTCCTAAAAAGAGCATGGGAGAACAATGACGGAACGGAGGTCAAGAAACAAATACTACTCCCGAGGTCCCGGGTCAAGGAAGTGCTGCAGGAAGTACATGGAGGTACTGGGGGTGGACATTTCGGTATCAATAGGACTCTACAGAAGATTAGGGAGCGTTTCTACTGGTTGAGCTGTAGGACGGATGTAGAAGATTGGTGCCGCAAATGTGACATATGTGCAGCAAGCAAGGGACCGAAGACCCGTTCCAGAGGCAAAATGCGCCAGTATATCGTAGGAGCGCCGTTTGAGAGGATTGCCATTGATATCGCTGGCCCCTTTCCGAAAACCCAAAGTGGGAACCGATATCTGCTAGTAGCCATGGACTACTTCAGCAAATGGCCGGAAGTATACCCCCTTCCCAATCAAGAGACCACAACCGTAGCAGAAGCGCTAGTCAATAACCTGTTCTGCAGATTTGGTGTGCCCATGGAACTACATTCAGATCAGGGCAGAAATTTCGAATCAGGTGTGTTCCGAAAGGTCTGCGAGCTTATGGGAATCCGGAAAACCAGGACCACCCCACTGCATCCCCAGTCAGATGGTATGGTGGAACGCTTCAACGCCACACTAGAAACCAATCTGAGGATGTTTGTGAACGAGAACCAGACAGACTGGGACAAGCTCATTCCACTCTTCCTGTTAGCTTACCGCTCAGCTGTCCATGAAACAACAGGGAAGACTCCCGCAAGGATCATCTTTGGAAGAGAGCTTTGCCTTCCAGCAGATTTGGTATTTGGTCGTCCTGCGGAACAGCCCACAGATCCAGACACTTATATCCATGACCTAGAACAAAGACTAGCAGCCGTACACGACCAAGTCAGATCTCGAATGCGACTAGAGAGCGATCGCATGAAGACTCGATACGACGTCCGGGCCAATACAGTCGGATTCCAACAAGGTGACCTGGTGTGGCTGTACAACCCCACGCGGAAGAAAGGAAAATCGCCTAAACTACAGAACCGTTGGGAGGGCCCCTATACCGTGATTAAAAGAATCAATGACGTCGTCTACCGGATACAGAGGACTCCCAGGAGTAAGATGAAGGTCGTCCATCTGGAGCGTCTGTCCCCGTATAGGGGTGTATCCGATCGGGACGATCGGTCCTAAGGAGGGGGCAGTGTCACGGAATTTGCCCCACTCACACCTAAATCAACGACTTTGGTACCGCGAATTGCTAAGATTGCCCCGATCGCCCCTACACGCTTCTGTTAAACAAACAAAAAGCCGTGGATCGAGACGGGACTAGAAAATTAGAGAAACGACGAGAAGCGTTCGAGAGATGCTAGAAAATAGATCTAGAGATGCTAGAATATACCTGGAATATTCGTTGGGTCTATAAAAGAAAAATAAACGGCCGATTAAGTTAGTCTTGTATAAGCTTTGTATTACAGTGTTAAATTGAAGTGTTTAGTTGGAGATATAAAAGTGATTTAGATAGCGATTAATTAAATAAGTGTTTAGTTGAGTTTTAATTAGTGTTCAATAGTGTACTGAGTATAGTTAATAAAGAAGTAATTAATTAACGGATTGTGTTTTTCTGGCAATAGTAAAATTCGGATTGGGAAATCCGTGACAATATGTTCCAAATCCAAATACTATGTATTCGCGCCAAAGAATAGTTATTTTGTTACAATATTTTGTTATTTTTTTATAGTGTGTCAGGGAAAACCTGGAAGAGTCAGGGAATTTAACATGAATTTAAAAGAGGGAACCCTGCTTTATAAAAACTTTTTAATCTTTCTAACACACCTGCTGAAAATTTCTAATCAGTCCCGTTACCGTGTACGGGACAACATCTAAACACGGTACTTACCACTATTAAAACCACCTCGTGTTAATGAAGATGGGTTTATCCCTTTAAATATCATTAGAGAACACGGCGGCAATAATATACCTCGGAAACGTGATAACTGATACATATTTCCGTGTAAGAAGAGTTCGCAATATATTCGGCGTCCCCGAGAGACACCGGAAAAGGGAGCGAACACTGTTTTCCACGGAGTATTAAATCTGGCGTTTCGGGAAAATCGATATGTGCAAGCTACGAGGGGAACCGGGATAATTACACGGACGTTTTCGGTTCTCAAATTTTTAAACGACAATCGGCGAACTTCCGGGTAAAAATTAATGAGCATCAAACTCTCCAGAGTTTAGTTCCCCAAAGTTTTCGGAAGACAGAGAGTGTCCTTTTAAAGCGGTTATTGTTGGAAACCACGGACGATTGAGAAATGTACGAATTCTAATCAAGACTTGGCAATGCTGAAACGTTTTTTCTTTTATATTACTGGTAATTTCTTTGTTTTGCTTTAATAAATAGCACATTTGGATATACAGGGTTAACTATGGCTAAGTACAAATATGTCAAGGGGGGATAGAGAAAATTAAGAATTAACGGAATCGCCCTTCAAAAAAACTTATTTATAAAGCGAAAAAAAATTATTTTAGATATTATATTAAACCTTTATTTAACTCCGCCAGAGTAGACAACCAGCAACACAACGGTAAAATTCACTGCCATGTCATAATGTGGTTACTTTATAGTTTTGCGTTCTTCAGTTTTTTGTGCCTTGTTTTAATTTTAAAGGTTTTATAGTTATTAAATAAAGGAATTTGTGTCGGGTACAGATATTTTTCCACAATTTAGTTCGTTTGTTTTTCTAAGTAATGGGACAAGACTGCCGCGGGTGCATTAAAAGATCTCTATTATCTATTAGTACCTACCTATTTTTTTCGTTCGATTTTCTATAAATAGGCATTTTATCTAACTGTACCTACGCGAAGTGTGTATTATCGGTAATGAGTGAAAATGTAGTTTTGTCAGTTTGTAACGAAATAATGATAAACGAATTCAAGATACTGCAGCTAACTGGATTAACTGTTACCTATCTATCAGGTATTATTACTGATAATAATGTTAATTTGAGTCGTTTCTACATGTAGAAACCTTACAAAAAAAACGGCCGCATGGTAGTTGATATTATTGAAAGATGTAAGTTTATCTATGGATCTAAGCCATCTCAGTCCATGCTTATCATAGGCGCCGACTTTCCGACGGAAAAGAGGGTTTTGCCCCATTATTTAAATATCGAGCTAAAATTCTGGAATAATTTTTTTATTGTCTTTTAGACCTCCCTGAGCACGTGGTTCAAATTCTTGTATTTAGCTATAGTTAATCGTATATGTACAGTGTTATTTTAAGAGATATTAATATCAATTTGGTTTTTTTTTTTTATAAAACATCCTGTATATTATTGGATTCTCCACTTTTTCCTGATTGCATTGATATAAACATGTAAATGGGTTATCTTTTATTGCTGACATTATTCTGGCTTCTGTACTACTTATTATTTGACAAATTAAATAATTCTGTAATTCTATTAATAGCCAATCCTCTATAAGCGCGTAGTTGTTTTATTTTATAAGCAGCAGCAGTCATAATGATTTATGTGATAATAGTATATAGAAATCCAAATGTAAAGTATAATAAATCGCGAATGGACTAAAAATATCCAAATACCTATAGCGGCTGCAAATTAAATTGAGTAAAAATAATGACGTTTCTAGACACTTTGTATATCCTATGAACGTAAATTGTTGTTTAACATTTTCCTTATATTTGTTTCTTAGATTCCAAAATTAGTGTATTTCGTCATTTATTGAATTTCAAATCATTTTGGACAAAGATACCAATAATGTAATGTCATAATTAGTATATTGTTGAATCAAACTTACAACGCTTGATATTTAACTTGCTCAGTATATAATGAAATAATGTATTAGTGCACAGTAGTTCATGTCAGTCTGTGGTATGATATTTGGAGCAATAGGATAGATGCAAAAGTTCGAATAAAAATCAGCAATTTGGAAAAATATTGGAAAATGTATACCAAACATATTATTGTTGCCAAAAATATTAATTTTGTTATTCACTTAACTATACCTATAAATACTTGAAAGTTGAATTAGTTAGTAAATCGATGTTAATTTTATCGTTAAATTTGAGTTCTGTTGAATAACACACGATAAAAAAAATCCTATATATATATATATATATATATATATATATATATATATATATATATATATATTTGACTGTTCGAAGAGAAATAGCAGTCATTTATATCTTCCTTTGTTCTGGCCAAGTAAGTTTGTCATTTTGATACACTAGTATCGCTGTAAGTTATCCACGGGCGCTTTTTCTTAAACACAGATTTGTCGGTACCTACTTTATTAATTTATGTAAAACAAGTGTTTCGGTAATTGCTAAATATGAATGTTATGGGACGTTTATTAAAGTAAAAGGTTTCCATCCATATATTTAACACATGCTGATTATTTGCAGCCTTTTGGAAAAACAACACGCACTGCATACATACGTCAATTTTAACAATGCACAGTAAAAATGACATTGTATTAATTCAAAGTCATTTATTTTGATGCTAAATTTTGGGTGATTTAACATTTTGACAAAGATATATACGAGCTTATGAAGACAATTTAGAAAGTTGGTTTGAGAAGAAACGATGACAATTGCAGAATCATAAAGCTCTGCGCCATTTTGCTGAACCATTTCTAATTCTTATAATTTAATGCATTCTCCAACTAAGTTAGCAAATGTCGAATCCGTCAAAATGTTTGTTGATTTTTGTTTCATATCAAGGGCTGCTAGATATTTTATTTAAATTATTGTATATTTTAATTTTATTCTTCAAATAAAATAGTAGTCTAGCATGTTCGTAATTTTGATCCGGATCTGATACTGTCAAGATCCAATATAGCACCCTTAAAAAAACATTCGGATATTGTATAACCGAAACTAGTGGCCGTAGAAGTTTTTTTTAGATAAAAATCGATTTTTCGCATGTTCTTATTCCTCTGTATCAAATTTCAGCTCTTTATGTTGAGAAATAATGACGCTTGATGGAATTTTCTAAAATCACTATTTTCAGTTTTTTCACGACATTTCAGCAACGGCAGTTGCAGATATCTAGCTTAGATTATTTGGTTTATCTTAATGGCCAACAGAGGGCTCAACTTCTTTTGTAATTTGTGCCAATAAACTAATAAATTGGGATTAGAATATGCTATATCTCCAATATTATATTTATCGATTTGTCCTTCTTTTGTTATACATTGAGGGCATCGTGTCCCTTTTGGTATTCATGCTAATGACTAAAGTTAAAAAATGTGTACCAATTGTCCCTTGTATGTCTACCTGGAAGTATTCGTGTCACAACATACGCGTTTTCGGCCTACCAATTTTCCCTTTTTCCAGCTAGAAGTAAACACATATTAATGTTAATGATTGGGGGAGCGTTTTCAATCATACGTGTCATGAGCAAAATAAATCAGCGAGGCGTACAAATCCTAAAGGGCTTAAGTGTCATCCATAATGAAAAGGGTCATGATGATTTAGCCCGGTACGAACTAGCGTTCGATCGGTTGGAAATACATGGTTGCGATAAATTACCTCGCCCTTAAATATTTGAGGCCCGCTGCCGATTTCGTTCGGGGAATCCTTAGGAATGCCGGGGATACGTTTTAGGGCCAAATGAATGAATAATACGCATTATGCGCACGGTAAAGGGAGGTCTTTGCACGGATTTGCTGATGTTTTCAAATAATTTTACATAGATTTAAATAATAGGGTAGTGTTCTTTTTCTTTCGGATTATTGTTAGTGTTGGCTGAGATAGGAAATCTTGAAAAATTTGGAAATTCGTTTCCTTTAAAGTCTTATTCTTGCCTGATTTTGCAAGATCATGTCTTGTATGGTCTTGCAAATTCCTTGTCTCTCAATTTTGCATGATTCTTGCGAAGCTCTTGCACACAAATGAGAAAGAAATATGGAACTTTATTACGAGTTTAGCAATATTTGTGGCTACGGTGTCTCTCGGACTCACACGTAACTATGGATGTGGTCGATCGTCGTCGATTGGTAGATCTTAAAAGTATAAAAACGACCAGTTTTAAATAATAAGTAATGGGCAAACACACACATCAATATTTGACATGTAAATATTAGCGATTTAGTTTGTAGCCTAATGATAAAATAGAGAATCCCAAAATATTGCAATTTAACCAAACATACCTATATAGTCACACGCAGGCGGAGGTACAGCATGTTTCGAAAAAAAATAATGTTTGAAATACTTTAACTTGGAATAAACAAATTTAGTACGTGATTTAGGTTTATTATTGGTCTTTGACTATGAATTCAAGTAAATTGAAACATTACAAGGTGTTCATTGAAGGTGAGTCACTCTTAAAATCATACCATTGCCCGAATTGTTGTTAAATTTTAAAAAACTTTAAGGTTTTCAAGAAAGAATGCATTAATTAAAACAACACTTTAATAGTGTTTATTAGAAGAAATCGAAAAATCAGTAGGCCTTGTCTTTAAAATTTGAGAGTAATAAAACTATTTTAAGTCTGCTACTGTTTGTTGTTGAAAATGGGACAATTTACATTCAGCGAACAAGTTGACATGTTACTTGTGCTAGGTTTCTATGAAGGAAACTGAACAAAAATTATGGAAGAATATCGTAGGAGATTTCCAAATCGAGTGATTATCCATAGAGAAACATGTTCTAATGTTTCTATTAGAGTCTTGTTTTAATTAGGTAATGCATCTTTTCTTCAGTTTTTTAAATTTGACAAAAGTAAAAATGTGTTTTAAATTGATTCCGCGCGGGATATTATCATTCTTTTTAAATTCGATCTATGGAAAAGAGTTTGATATAATTTTAGGAGTGACCTTGTAGTGTTACAATTGACTTGAACTCATAATCAAAGAAGACTAATAATAAACCTAAATCATGTTCCAAATTTAGTTATTCTAAGTTAAAGTAATTCAGAGATATTAAGTTTTTTTTCGAAATATTTGGCCCCGCTATGAGGGCCTGCAACTCGCGTATGTACAACTTTGTGTATATGTATAGGCAATGTTTTGGAACTCCCTACATGCACCTGTTCTGTGTCGGTTCTTATGCGGAACATCCTGTATATAATTTTTAAATTTTTGTTGGATCCGCTGTTGATATTGACGTCCATATCTGAACATGTATGAAATTGTTGCTTTAAAGATATTTATTCAAATTTATTTTTAAGAAAAAAACAGTCAAATAATGTTTAGAACTAACCGTTTATCTTTTCTACAAAAATCCTGGTAATTTTAAAAAGCGTGTAAATTAAACTGCCAAATTCGTGGCGCTCCATAGTCCAAGCAATAAATAATAAAACATTCTCTATGGTAATTTTTATATCGCATGACGGTTTTATCTGTTGAGGAAGGTCGGAGCTGTATCAACACAATCAGGATGTAAGATAACGCGACATAAATAGAAACCGGGTTTATATTTAGTCGAACCTCGGACCAGAATAATGAGCGGGTTCAGGCAAAATAAATTACTCCAGAAGTTGTTTTGCCGTTTTTTCTTCTATCTAACGACGAGGAAGTATTTCTGTTATAACGTTGTTTATGTTTAAGAGGAAACTTTATTTTTTCGATGGAAACTCGGCGTGTGACTTGAGCTTTTTATTAATTAGTAACACAGAGGAAGCTCCAATGTTTTAATGGATAATGACAAAGATAATAGTATTCTTGCTGCAAATCTACTGTCTAATATATAATAACTAAAGTTCAGGAGATATGAGGAGTTAAATAAAGGAGAATAATTTCGAACGTACTTTGATATCTAATATTCTCGTTTTCGAAGCTTTTAAAGTCAAATGTTCTATCTGTATTATTTGAGTGATAAGTTCTTTCACAAAAATAAAAGTAACAGGAAAGATTTATTTAAACTGTCCTTTTAGTAATCTGGAACTATAATCGTAGCTTCTATTTCTTATGATAAACTCATATAGCCATTCGAGGATTGACCAATGAATGTGGATTTCATGCCTGTGCCGACAATAATTTGGCATATGGTCTTTTATAGTTTGTTAATATGACGCCTCAAAGTAATATTATTTAATGGCCTTACTTCCAAAATTCATCTTACACAGGGTGAACCATAAATAGGTACAAATATTTTAACCAGCAGTACAGTGTACTGTATAGAACACATAATTATTATTTTTTATAGATAAAAAAATCAGGAATGAAAAAAGTCAAATTTTAAATAAATTTCGTGATTTTTCAATCGGAATCTTGTTGAAGACCGCTGATTCGACTCCGATAGTAACATTTTTAAGAGGTCACCAGGATGTGTACTCTACAGCGTTGCCAGTGTTACACTAATATCTTGGAATAGGCTTGAACAAGGTTAACTTGAATTTTTATACATGTCAAAGAATGATTGAAATATGTTTATTTATGAAAATATTAATGGCCACCTCCTGTCCTTTGCCATACCTATACCTCATCAATAAGTTGAAAATATAAACCAGATTCTCTACTCATAATCATAGTTATCCAGAATTTGGTCATTATTCATTTTTACTCCACTCCAAATCACACTGTATTTCACCAAAAATATTAATTAAATATACTTAAGAGAAAACTGTTCGTGAAAATAATAAAACTATTTAAATATGTGTTATACGTATACGAGCTGCAACTCTTAAAACAGATGAGTCAAGCAGTGCATTACCTAAAGAAACCATTAGCTTAGTTTAGTTTTAGAAGATGCAAAAGTATCTTATATTATTAACTTTCAATTTACGTGTATTGAAAGTGTCCTGTTTCCACTTGTACCTTGCCTTTACCACAGCTAATTCCTTTACCTTGACCAGTGCACCGGTATCAATATAACCTCATCGTCCACCTCGCTGATTGTGACTATCAATCCCAGGCTGGTGCCGGACATTTCGCCTACTGCCCGTGACACCTATCTGTTACCTGTGCCTAATACACCAGATTAATGTTAAACGTATGCAACAAGTTGGTTATTTTGTTATTACATGTTTTGTGTTTATTTTTAATCTGTTTCACCCACTACGAAGTACGCAATGGTTAGCACTGACACGTTGTTTGAGGTTATGTGGCGAAAATTAACTCTAAGGTATGCGAAAATCATAGCTTTTTGTTATTCTGCATAAAATAATTTAAGGGGATAATTTGTGTATCTTTCTAACAGTGTACAATGGTATTGACTTGTGAAATATGGATAACTGTTTAAGTAGTTGGTTTTTCAGCAAGTAGGTAAGCTCTCATGCACGCTTATAGATAATTTTGGAAATCATTTAAAAAAGTAACTTCCTAAATACTTTAACTGGTACCATCGAATTTGCGGAAATTCATTTTTTAATCGTTTATGGTAAGGTCAGTTAAGAAGTTACAGTTTAGGTTAATATTATTACGTAGCGTACTACCTACCCTATTTTACTTGACTTATTGCTAAAAACAAATATTTTTAAATTAGAATCAACCGCAAAGATTGAATTTACGTTAAAAAATTATTTATCCTACAGGCGATATGGCATCCTCGTCTTCAGTAAATCATATGGTCAGCGGACCTCAAAATGTGGGTATAAAAAAATAATAATGTCCCCGTAAATATTTGAAATTTTGAAACATGACTTTCAATTGGCGCATCTACATGACGAATTACACCTGCAGTTAAAATATTTGTACTTATTTAACGTTGACCCTGTATGGCATGGCATACATTGCTGATTCATATAGTTTACACTGATGTAGTGAACACGCGGATTCTCGTATTCTAGTTATCTCAAATTAAAAATCCAGATCACACACAAGTTGATTTATTCATCCAATTGACCCTGATATTGAACTTGCAGTTCTGCTTTCGCTTCAGCTGCATTTAAATCTGTTTTCGTTTTGCCAATATAACTTCCATAGGATAGTAGTAAATCATTGGCACTGTGTTTATCTCTATAAAATATTTACCTATAATTAAAATTTAATATTTTCATGGAATGGATACGTCCCTAAGGGCATGTCAAATAAAATTAAAGCTCTGGAATATAATAAATTGATAACTGAAAATGTAAACAAAAATATATAGTAATTAAAAAAAACATCTGGCAAATGAAAAAATAAAATTATACTTTGATGTTTACTTTGTATCGAAAAAAGCAACATTAATAATACAGCCTACAGTTATTTGTGTGGAAGAAGGGGTAGTTTATTATGTCAATAAGGTGTATAATTGTAATTATTCATTATTCTTGTGAAATTATTATAGCTATTGAAATCGAGATTAAATTATTTTGCTAAAATCGTAAAAAACAATTACCATTTCATTCCATCAGCAATGCAGCTTCACGTTTCTGAATAAATTCCTGAAAAAGGCTCAGGAACAAAAGGCCATTTATCGTTACCGCCTGGAAAACATTCCCTCTGAAGCAGGATTCTTTTGAATCCGTTTATGTCGAATGAAAATTGATTTAGAGGCCTATAATCAAACCGGCTGTAATTTTTTGTTTTTTAAGCAAGGCCGACGGTGATTTTTATACATGGCTCAATCGGTTTCAATATTCCCGGATAATCTAATTTTAGAAATATGCGGACGCTGTATTTTCCAAATTAACCACTCTTCAATAAAATCTTGATATATTAGATTTTCTCTTGAATATTCCAAAATATTTAGCATTTGTTAAGTACGCAAGATGTAGCACGTAACATATGTCTACATCTAGAAAATACATTATACTATCTGTATAAGATGAATTTTGGAAATAAGACCATTAAATAATATTATTTTGAGGCTTAAAGCATACTAACAAACTACAAAAGGCATTTCTAATCCCAACAAATTTACCATATGCCAGGTTATTGTTGGCACAGGCATGAAATCAACAATCAGGTCAATCTTCGAATGCCTATATGGGTTTATCATTAGAAATAGAAGCAACGACTAAAGCTGTTTTTTTGCGATGAAATGTGTTCAAATCGGTTCAAAACACTATGTTTTTGCGTTGAAACAGTGACGTCACACAGGTCGCTTTTTAAAGCGTGTTTAAAACATCCACTGAGCCCACTTTGAACTCTTTAGATGCTTTACTATGCAGCAGTTGTCTAAAAAGTAGATTTCAAAATCGGTGTCATTTAAATTTAGATTAATGGTTGATATTTGTATATGTCTTATTCTTGTTTATTTAAAAAGAAGTTGGTAGTGGATTATTGTATATATTTCTGCAAATTTAAACGTATTAGACATTCTAAATACTGTGCAAAAGCATGATCCAATTACTTTTCTATCCAAATATCATATTAAACCTGTCACTTATGCGAACATGTAGGTAGGTATTTGTTGTTGGTTTCCAGATGTTAAAATCAATTCCATGTTTTTGTTGCAGATTTCACACATTTACAAATATACGTACAAAAAACATAATAATTTCTGCCACTAATACTCCATTTCAATCCAAAGTGTAGCTGTTTTATAAATAAATTATAAACAATAATCAAAAACTGTGAGTGTGATGGTAAAGAGAAGTAAACATTTGATGACGTTACGTTTTGAAACTATACATTTTCTTGGTGCAATAAATAAGTGACGTAACCATTGAATACGTTTTAAAACAGTCGATGACTACGGTTCTTCACAAAAAAGCAGCTTAAGTTCCAGATTATTAAAAGGACAGTGTAAATAATTCTTTCCTGTTACTTTTATTGTGAAAGAGATTATAATTCACACTCAAATAATACAGATAGATCATTTGACTTTATAAGCTTCGAGAATATTAGATTATCCAAGTACGTTTGAAATTATTCTCCTGTATTTAATAACTCAGAAAAATCGCTTTACGTATAGATAAATTAAAAATAGTCGGAAAGCGAAATGGAACTAATTTTAATTTTGCAATAAAGGCATATCAAAAACTTGCTTAAAAAATAAGATGAAAAACAGATCTAAACTAGAATTCAAACATCATCCTACTAATACATAATATACACATTTCCAGCTTTTTTACAATATTAGGTATAGGTGTCGGTTGGATGAAATCTAAATAATTTTTTGTTTTAATATTTTTCATTAAAGCTGAAATGAGGCTCAAAATTAAATTTTACTCGTATTTTGTAAAAATATAAATGTACTATAATTTGATACCCAACAAGACTTACCCGCTATAAGCATATACATGGTGTTCAGTCTAGCTTCCTTGGACAAAAATAATGTGATTTAAATCGGCTTACCTTCGTATAATTTTTGCTTCATTAAGAAATTGTAGGCCTGAGAGAGCATTTTTTTATTTTATCCTTCATTAAGTACATTTACCGAACAAATAAAAAAAATATTGTATAAAAATTAAATTAGAAGTTCAATAACTTCTTACGAAAGTAAAATTATACTAAGGCAAGTTGATTTAAATCACATTTTTGTTCAAGAAAGCTAACCTTAAAATATGGACTATTCTTTACTGAACACGATATATAGCTAAAATAAATATAAAGTATAAGTGCACCAGAATATAAAACAAAAGAACGCCTTTGGCATATTTAGCATTAGATTTAGGAAAACATAATAATTAAATTGTATCAAGTGTTAAATATGTTAGAAAATCTATCTACTACATTTAATCTATTATATTTGATGACATTAGTTGGTTACACTGCTGAAATTTATACAGGGTTCTTCTTAAGTAGATATCAAAAATCCAGAGGCGGATTCTGTGGCTAAAAATAAGGGTTTTTTTTGTTGTGGGGTGTGGACAGCCGTTATCCAGCTACAGTGTGTCAAAAATTAAAAAAGAAAATCAATTTTTAATTTCTAAACCGCTTGAGATAATTTAACCAAATTCGGTGTGTATATTTACTATGACAATAAATATGAAACAAAAAATTACCAGCTTTAGAAACTTACCAGTGACGGAGGTGTGGGTACCATCTAACATTATTTGCAGAAAAACAATATATCACCCTGTATAATATTACAAATAAAATAATAAAATAGGTCATCATATGCGCCGTTGTATTAACTTCACTTTTTGTTTCTTTACACTTTTTTGTATTCCAAACCGATTAACAACAAAATTGAGATATTTGATCAAGTGCATTTTCACGATACTCATTACATTACTTAAAATAATAACAAATTAATTAATTAATTTACAATGGAATTACTACGATTTAATTTAAAAAATGTTGGAAATGTTGTAGTCAAAATACATGCTTCAGATCTTGAAATTACAGCTCGAACACATGCAAAAATTCCAGGAGTAGTTAAAAACTTTTAACTCTTTATTTTATGATACGTAGTTGTCCAGTCCTTATTTTTGGACACAGAACACGCCCTTGGATGTTTGAGCTCTACTTAAGAAACCTTGTTATTTAACTTAAACAAATTTTAAGTAGATTAGCACATTTTAATCAATATTTGGTAATAATTCAGCCTATACAATGGTTGCTTAATTTTGTTCATCATGAACCATTTCGCCAGGGTCATCGGATCCCACACACGCATATCCATGTTAGTAAAAACTTCAAGGCTAAGGTGAATATACTCTGATGTTGATGTTACCCACTGGCACCATTGAACGAGATTGCTGTAACAACCTTGAATTTTAGGCTCCTGCTAAATGATTTCACTTAACACTTCGTTAGCAATGTAAGAACATTAACTAAATTTTTAGCAAGGATATCATGTAGTTATCACTCCTGCCTAAATTGATTTTTAAAAAACAGAAACGCGTTTATTAGATAATAATAATTGACTATGTTATGATTAAATAACATTGGTGTTTATGTTGTCAGAGAATACCCTGAAACCGTAAATAATAGCAGAACAGTTACATCATTCTTGGGCCAGGCTGCGAATTTGACCTATTTCGCTAGAGGTTAAGAACTAGTAATATCCTTTTCCAAAAGTTTGCTTTATACTGTAGGTTTTTAATTATCACGTTTCGAAATCTTCAAATTAGACGTATTTCTTGCGAGTCTTACAGAACTGAGAAATTCAATTACAAAATTTGAAGCTGTTAACGTAAGGTACCATTATTGTTTCAAACAAATAATTGCCGAGAAATCCATTTATAAAAAAGTTGCAAAAAATAATAGTTTACATATTAGGAAATCATTATTTTTTTTAATTTCAAAATAACGTGGGGGTTTATTTTATATATACGTTTCTTTCTTAATTCAGGATTGATCTTTGTAAATGGACTTTTGAGTAAAAACTACGACATGAATATTTTTAAGAGATATAATACCTCGCTATAAATTAAATAAATCAATTCTGTATCAATAAATGTGAAACGATTCTTGTGTAATAAGATGGTAATTTTTATATATTTTTAGGTATTAATAATACAGTATGCGCCAAAAGTATGGAATAAATTCAATAAAAACGAAACAATTATTTTTTGGGAAAAATCCTCGAACAGGTCGATTTTTAATTTAAAAAATACATATTTTAGCGTAAAATGCGATTTTCAAATGTCATTTGTTTTCGAGTAATGACGTCATCGATTTTTTTTAAATGGCAACCATATTTTTTTCCTTGATTCTGAAAGATCGTTTAATTCTCTATCAGACAGTACTAACATATTACCCTCTTACATAGGAAAGTTTTCGAGTAAATGACGATTGAATGTTAAAAAACGTAAATTTTATCCATAAAAAAGTAACAATTCTGAGGTAGGTAAAATAAAATACAATTGATTAAATTGTATACTGAAATTAAATGTTCGAATTGCCATCCACTAACTTGTTGACAATGCGCAGGTCTGTGAAGAAATTCTTCTTGCACATTATGAATGATTTCTGGGGTAACTCTGCGTAATTCGTCCCGAATGCGATTTTGAACTTCTTCTAAATTACGTGGTTTATTAATGTACACTTTTGACTTCAAGTATCCCCATAAAAAATAGTCAAGAGGTGTAAGATCTGGCGATCTTGCAGGCCATTCTATCGGTCCGCGTCTGCCGATCCACCTCCCAGGAAAACAGTTGTCCAAAAAATCTCGTACAGGGCGCGCATAGTGCGGAGGTGCACCGTCTTGCTGAAACCATATGGTATCGTCAGAAATGTCAGGGTCATTATCGTTAGGAAAAATTACTGCAAGGGCTGGAAGAGGGTCATTTTCTAGACACTCTAAATATCTTTGTCCTGTAAGGGTTCCTTCAAAGAAGAAAGGCCCTACTATTCTGTCGTCAACTATTCCAGCCCACACATTTAATTTTTGAGGGTGTTGGGTATGTGCCTCTGCCATTCAATGAGGATTTTCCCGACTCCAATATCTGCAAGTTTGACGGTTTACTGTACCATTCAGACAAAATGTGGCCTCATCTGAAAAAAGTATTTGCCGGTGTAAATTTCTATTTCCTTGACATAAATCCATTAGAATTTCGCAAAAGTGTAAGCGGCGATCGGGATCATCTTCATTGAGTTCCTACACAAGTTGAATTTTGTAGGGATGATATTTTTCCTTCCTCAAGATACGTAGCACTGTGCTCTGACTAGTGTCATTGTTTAATGCAACCAATCGTTAGGAATTATGAGGATTATCCACCATACTTATCAAAATGTTCTGTTTCTGATTTTCATTAATGCTTGGACGTCCAGGTTTTGGAATATTTACAACATTGCCAGTTTCTCTAAATTTAGACTCTACCTTACTGACTGTTGATTGGCTGATAGGGCGATCTGGATATTTTTCATTAAATAAATCGCAAGCTTCCTGCTGAGTTCTAATCATATTCCCGCATCCGATAAGAATTAAAATTTCAATTCTTTGAGTAACAATTAAATGTGCCATAATACTTTAAATTGAATAATAATTTCTATGTCGCTTACAATACTTATTAGAAAGTCGGTGTGACAATGACACTTTGCAAAGATTTTCACCTACGTGATCCATAAAAGAACTATGGAATTCGAAAAACTAAACTTGATAACGTTTTTGCTTTATTTTAATTGATTTACGTTTTCTAACATTCAATCGTCATTTACTCGAAAACTTTCGTATGTAAGAGGGCAAAATTTTAGTACTATCTGATAGAGAATTAAATCATCTTTCAGAATCGAGGAAAAAAATATGGTGTTGCCATTTAAAAAAAATCGATGACGTCATTACTCGAGAACAAATGACATTTGAAAATCGCATTTTACGCTAAAACATGTATTTTTTAAATTAAAGATCGACCTGTTCGAGGATTTTTCCCAAAAAATAATTGTTTCGTTTTTATTGAATTTATTCCATACTTTTGGCGCATACTGTATTGTGTGAAACTAACTACTCAGTGGACAAAAGCCCCAACCTGCCTTGAATTCCACCCACAATATCTACCCATATATTCCTTATTATTAGTTTTTGTAACATTTTTTACTGTATTAGAAAGGTATTTTATGCTAATATAAATCAAATATCCTACAATTCCTATCAATGAAGTCATATGTATGTTCTCTGAAACCAAATGTCTAGGTATGCTAATGAACAATTGCACAGACAAAGCTCTATTCAATAATTATCTAAAGAAATCAATCTAATTTACTAACCTGCTTTAATGAAACACTCTATAAATATCTAACTTCAGTTTTGGGCAGTGGGTACACGACAATTCAACCACAATACATTATATGAGATCTGACCTATTTCTGCATTTTTAGGATTGCTTCATCAGGTGGCCTCCTTTAAATTGAATCAAATATCTAACTATAAAAATTATTATAAAAATTAAAATTATTTGAAGTTAAATATCGACAATGACAAAAAGTGACAGCCTGTCAATGAATAGAGCTTTGTCTGTGCAATTGTTCATTAGCATACCTAGACGTTTGGTATCAGAGAACATACATATGACTTCATTGATAGGAATTGTAGGATATTTGATTTATATTAGCTTAAAATACCTTACTAATACAGTAAAAAATGTTACAAAAGCTAATAATGAGGAATATATGGGTAGATATTGTGGGTGTAATTCAACGCAGGTTGGGGCTTTTGTCCACTGAGTAAGTTAGTTTCACACAATATTATTAATACCTAAAAATATATAAAAACTTTTACATAAAAGGTGAACATTATTCAAGTAGGTATTGTCATATTTAATTCATTAGTATATGATCATTTAGAAATTCATTTTTATAGTTTTATTTATTTATTTTTCATTTGTAATAGCAGACTGCTTTATTTGCATTTTATATTTAGGCAATAAAAATAATGTAGCTTATTAAATTTGTTTGTCAATTGCTTGGGTAGTTTCGGTTGTATTCCACTGTGTTATGTCATACTTGTAAACTTACTACTTTCTGGAGATAAAAGAGTTTCATCACAAATAATGCGAAAAATGAATATTCTATAGGAAATAGATATACAGATTTATATTTAAATATTATCGCCCGTTCTGTTTGCCTCCCTATTTCTTTCGCGATAGTTGACAGCCTCCATGAATCACTCAATGCATAACACATTTTTGGCAACCTTTGTTAACATGTGTTCGAGTGGCTGTTCGTGAACGAAATAGGCCGGAGTCTTATAATGGCGAGTTGCTGCTGAAATTTAAAGCGACTTCTTTTATTTCGTGTGCGGCGACGAAAATCGATGACCTGAATTTGTAAACGGTTGGTTGACCTCTTGGATTTACCGACTCGATCCGAAGACAGATGAAGGGGCCCAATTCATAGACGGCCGCTTTATTTAGGCTTATTTCTTATGTAGCTAAACTGATTTGATACCGTGGAACGTAAAAAAGGGACCGTCGGATTCGAAATCGCAACCATACATTTTTTTTTGTAAAGTTCAGGACCCAGCTGATGCCACACCATTTATTTAAGGGCGCCAATCTTCATGAGTATGTTTTCTACAAAGAAATTTTAAACATGCTAATTACCCGAGTTCCAAAATAGTATAGAGTGACTAATGCACGGCATTTAGATGAGTACGGGAGATGAAGGTTGCAGGTGACAAGATTCCATAGGCATGCCGCTTAAGGGTTTAAAGAGCACAAAATTATAAAAAAATAAGTCAACATTGAGTGAACTACTACTAGCACTTTAATAGTTTACTTTAAATAGTTTGTGAACTTATTCCACAATTATTATAGACCTAACTAACTAACACCTATCTGATGCGCATTCAGCGGATATCAAACTTAAAACTTATAATTCACTGCACTATACATATATACTATAACCATTGAATAATATACATTTATTACTGAATAATATGCTTTCGAAAAGTAACGAATAAATTCATTATTTTTGAAATTGGAAAGGTTTCGAAAAAATCCCCTGGCGCGTGGATTTTGTTTTTTAAAAAGGCAGTTTTTGATATACGACCCATATTTGTGACGTCATCGTTGTTTGAGATATGACGTCATCGACAATTTTTTAAATAGCAACCCCCTATTTTGACCATGCCATTTGAAAGAGTGTGGCATTCTACATACATAAATGATGAAAAATTATGGTGTTATAAACAAAAATTTCAAGAAAATAATGTCTGAAGATTGCAAGATTTAATTTTCACAAAAGTTCATGGAGAATTCAAGTACGCAAATTCCAAAAATGCATATTTATTTTGCCAACGATGTCGATTTGGATCGATTTCTCGGTTCTACCGACATTTATTTAATATTCCGAAAATAACATTTTTGCGACAAGAACCAGAAACATTTGTGTTACTTTGCAGAAACTGAATAAGACGGCCCCAAATGTGTTTACACGTCGGTCGATAAAATTTTGAACAGTTGTTGTAACATCAAGTATGTCAAATTATTTTATTAATAAAAACCATAAATTAATTTTATTAATTAATAATAACAATAGCAGTCAAAGCAGTTAAATTTGCTGACAAGAAATAGGTGTTATAAAAATTGATTTATTTCTTTCCTTGGGAAATTCTTTAAATTTTTTGTCCGTTCATTTTTTATTACACTTTGCCTTGCACAAGGTAAGATTTTACAGTCGACCAGTTTCCAGTGCCGTGCAGAAGTGTATTTTTAAATCATTGTCGAACTGCCCTTTTTAATTTTTTTATAAAATTGTATTTGTAACAGTTCCTTGTACATTCAAAATTTCTTTTTGGACAAGTTCGTGAACATTTTTATGACTCAAACTTTATACAAAAATCCACATTTAAGTTTGGGTAAGCATTTTAATTATACCTTGTATAATTCATAATTAGTTTGTCATATTTTAAAACGTGTTTTCTCACAGTATTCTCATCCTGACACAGTTTATAAATCCAACAAATTTTTTTACCGGCCCGACCAGAGGAAGTTACTAATTATTCCACACAATGAAATTACTTGTAGACGAATTTGCCGGATCTTACGTAATCCACTTCACGCTCTCTACCTCGTCAAAACTGGTGTGCTCTTTAGAGAAGGATTTTTAAAAATTTCAGAGTCTAGTAACTGTTTACTTCCCGTAACATTGACTCTGACCGCCGAAATTCGCGGTTCATCACAAGTGATTGTGACGCAAACAGACCCGTGCAAAAACAGAAACTTGACTGGATGGCGAAGAATGCCGTAAATACGGTGGGGAATGTGAAAGGAACTCGATTCACTTACCTGACCATAATGACGAGCCGTTTTGACGGTTCCGTTACGTCGAAGATTTACAAGAAGTCGATTTCAAAGGTCCTCGACCATTAAAGAAAAATTTAAATCGTCGCTGAATAATGCCGCTGGAAAAGTTATAATAATTTCTTATGAAAATTCCCAACTAACAATTTGGTATTTTATAATGGCTACAAAAACGTATTCGAAACAAATCTTATAAAACAGCGTAAGTTATAAAAACATTGTAAAAATCTCACTTTAATTGCCGTTGGAAGCAATTAAAAAATAGTTATATAATAGCAACAAATCAACTAAACAACAATTTTATAAGGGCTCTATTTTTGTTTCTTTAGTAGCAATAATACGACATTTTTGTATCATAAAATCTATGAACAAAAGTAAATTATTTATTAACTGTATCGTAAAGGTATCAGAATGTATAAAGTAACGAGCATCTCTGTTTAGACACATTATCTGTCACTGGAATGTTATGTGGTATATTACTCAATATTATTTTACGCGTTGTACTGCACTTATAATAAAACTACGTTAAAAAAATGTAAGTGCAAAACTATGCTTGAGCATGTCCCTGACAGGGGCCATTAAAAAAGGCATAAACCGGGAAAATTGGCATATTCGGCCATCCTCGAGAATTAACGTTGGTCATTTGTTTTCTTGCCCGTCACAGTTACAACACTGTTAGCATAGCAAATTTTTATCTAAGTTAGGTCATTAGGTGTCAGGGGACATTGACAGAAGGGTTTACTATTGATACACGACTGAGACAAGGAGACCCACTCTCAACGCTTCTTTTTAATTTAGTACTAGAAAAGGTCATAAGAGATAGTCAGTTGAACAGAGAAGGACACATATTGTTTAAAAGTCATCAAATTGTAAGTTATGCAGATGATGTGGCTATTATTGCTAAGATAGTAGGGAATTAGAAGAAGTAACGAGAAAACTTGTGAAGGAAGCACATAAAGTGGGATTGCAGCATAAATCAAGAGAAAAGTAAGCTTTTGAGAATAGGAGAACAAAAAAAGGATACCAATTTTAAATTGAGAACAAAGCATGGAGAGATGGAGTTTGAGGAAGTTCAAGAATATGTATATTTGGGGGCGCTAATAACAGCTAACTGTGATGAGGAACAAGAAATAAATAGGAGAATAATAAAAGCAAACAGAAGTTCGGCAGCAGTCAACCACTTATTGAAATCAAAAAATTTGTCCAGAGGAGTAAAATTTAGAATGTATAAAACAATTTTGAGACCGACAGCGCTGTATGGTAGTGAAACCTGGGTTCTCAATAAGAATTCAAGAGAAAACCTTTTAAGGTGGGAAAGAAAAATCTTAAGGAGAATTCTAGGAGGTAAGAAGACGGAGGAAGGCTATGTAAGGAGAAATAATGAGGAAATATATGCAATGTACCAAATACGAAATTGTAAAAGCCAGAAGAGCCAGTGGCTAGGGCATCTAGAACGTATGGAAGATGAAAGGGCAGTTAAGAAAATAGTAGGGAGTAAACCTAACTACAAGAAAAAAAGAGGTAGACCGAGGAAGCGATGGAGAGAGGCAGTGGCAATAGATCTAAGGGAGAAAAATGTAACGGACTGGAAAAAAAGGCGAAGGACAGAATGGAATGGAGGAGAATAACACAGCTCTGGGCCTAAAAGGCCTGTAAACAGCTTTATATATATTTTCGTAAAATCAGAAAAGCAAATTATTTTTATAAAATTATTTTCCATTGCAGTTACGCTCTCCGTAACACAGAGAACACTCGTAAGTGAGCTGTCAAACTGCCCGTGACAAAAGTTTAAGTGCAGTTTTAAAAAACAAATTATATCTCGACTATGCAGGGCGTTTCTAAAATAGTTGAGGATTATGAAACAGTGGATTCTTCAGACGATTTTAAGATGTGTTTTATATGAAAAATTATTCTAGTATCCCCTAACAAATTGCAGCCTTTAAAAAGTGTAGGTATGTTGGAAATCAAGTTTCCATGAATATTTCAAAACCAACTGAAATTAACAACTTCAGTTTTTTGCATGGATGCAGTTGTACTGAAATGTCACTTCTGTGACTTATTCCACTCGTTGCTACCTCACAGTAAGGGAATTAATAATATACCCCTTCTACGTCTATTATCAGAATGTTTACGAATTGAAAAATGTGGAAAAATAGCCCTGTTCAAAATAAGTTTTTACTCTACATAAATTCCGAAATATCTTTTAATATTCATACAATAACAACAAAAATAATATAAAATGCATTCAACCCTATGATTCACCGAAAACGACTTTAAACGAAATTATCTTAGTAAGTTTCTGTAAACTGTCGTTATCAGTTTATTTAATTTAACACAACTGTATTCATGCAAACATTGGAGTTTTTAATTTGAACCGGTTTTGAAATAGCCATGGCAACTTAATTCTAACACTTATTTTTAAAGAGTTGTAAATTCTTAGGGGAGGTTAGAACACATTTTTTATATAAAACACCCCCTCAAAAATTGACTGAAAAATCCATTGTTCCAATTTTTACAACTATTTTCGAAACACCGTGTATATTCAGTTAAAAAAGTCAGATTAGTGTTATAGAAAATGCATATTTTTACTCCTAAAAAACCTCCACTAAAATTTGCACCCGGTGTTGTTAATTTTTAAATAACTGGTACTCTTGCAACAAATGAACAATTGCAGGCAATATATTGTTAATCTTAGACAATTTAATTATTTTATGGTGACTCATGTAACGCAAAGAAAAGCCTAAAATAGTAATAATCTCCCCACAACATTCAAGTTCTCTCAAATTCAGAAGCTTAGCTCCTCACAGGCCTGCCTCCTTCTATCTTTCTTTTCTTTTTTACGTTTATCCTCGGCTCAGACTCTACCATAAATATCTGTAAACCTTGTTTATATTACGCTATATATCCGACTATATAAAATTTATCAGTTTTTATATTCTCTTTGTTTAATTTTTGTACAATTTTATATTTAAAGCTCTTAAACTTGACCTATTTCACAAAAACTTATTAAGCTTAATATCCTGTCCTGTCTTATTATATTATCTTAAAATGGTTATATTTATTTCAGACTATAATATACACAATTAATTATACTTGGAACACTGTTAAAATAACTAATTAAGTATATTAGATATTTTACATAGTATATAATTTAAATAATTAAAGAATCTCATAATAATTAAATAAATTCAATTATTCAAAATATTTATAATATGTTTTGTTTCAGATCTGATCTAAGCAGGTTTAACCTGCAGGTCATGGATGTTACGTTTACAAACGTATTGGAGGGGGCGCGACAATACTTTCAGGGGCTGCCAACGGGCACCAGCTCTACGGTGGGCCCCCCATATTCGACGGAAGGTCACCGTAGAAATGACCTCGAACAAAATCAAGAAATGCCCCCATCCTCGAATTCATACTGGCCTCCTCAGCCAACCGAACCGGCGAGGCCGCCGACTAGAGAGCACACACCTGTGCAAAGACCGTCATCACACAGTTCTGACTCCTCCAGACCTCCATCACATTCGCAGTATCCGAATGTGGAACAAAGTAGGATTCATTATCCCGGATCCTACCAAGAACAGTATACTACAGCTCAACAGCAACAGCACCATCAGCAACAGCAACATCAGCAACAAACACAGCAGCAGCAACAACATTTGCAACAACAGCAGCAGCAACATCAGCAGCAGCATCATCAACAGCATCAACAACAGCAGCAGCATCAGCAACAGCAGCAGCCTTTCCAATTCCCACGGCCACAATCGAGAGAACCTTCGAACCATCCGCAATACCAGTCACACGTCCCCAGTAGTTCGCCTTATTATCAGATACCTTCACCTTATCACCAAACTCCTTCCCCTCAACTTCCTCGAGCTCCATCTAGAGAGCAGCAGATCGTGCCTAGGGCCCCTTCAAGAGAACAGCCAATTCCCAGAGTTCCTTCTAGAGATCAAATAATTCCTCGGACACCCTCACGGGAACAAAATACTTCACAGATACCTTATCCACAGGCTTCAGAAAGCTACAATAACTATTCCCAATCCCATTCCTATTATTCTGTCCAATCTCAGGCGAAACCCATGTCAAGCAGTAACACGTATAAAACAACTACATCGAGTCATTCGTATCCCGCGGTATCACAACAACAGCAAAATGCTTATTACAAACAAATTTATTCATCTCAGACTCAAATGCCTCATCAAAATGTGTACTCCAATGCAAGACCAACTAATACACAAATATCCGAAATAAGTCGCCAACATCAGCACCAAAATAGTCAAGCAGTAAATATTTCAAACGAGAGTGAGCAAGGAGGCATCAGAACAACTCATAATTTACCTCCAATAGCTGCATTGTCCAATTACCATTCCAGTCGTACTAGAGAACCTACCAGACCTGCCATTAGTAATACTCGAACGAGGCCGTTTTCTTCTAGTTCATATACAGCAAATACTAGCCAACAAAATTCAGTCGCAACTAGTAATTCTTCCATTATACAACAAACTCCAGCTAGATCTCTTCCAAATGCATCATTATCTACGTCAATTTCAAATTACCATCAAAGTTACCGCCCCCCTTACACGTCGCAGCCACAACAACAATCGCAACAGCAACCGCAGCAGCACCACAGTCAGTATCAATATCCAGTGACTGTTACGACGCAAAGTTATACCCACGTTATTATGACGACTGCCAATAATAGCTCCAACTATTATCCCGTTACAACTCGAACAACTCAGTCTTCCAGTCAACTAAATTATCAGCCAACAAAATCAAATTCACAAAATATACCAAGGAATCAGTCATCCACAGCTGCTTCTTCAAATCAACAACAACACAATTCAGTTGATCCCAACTTGAATGGAAAATTAATTACGAAACGGGAGTCTCCACTTGACTTGTCTGTGAAAACTGTTAGAACTCCTGCGGATTCTACTTTAGGAGATACAGAGAATGAGGCTAGAATTAAGTATTATTTGGGTAATAGAAGTACCCATTCATCTATATCTACACACAACTACCCACAGCTTGATGTTAATTCTTTTCGAAAAAATTTAACTCAAAGATCATCTGCACAAGTTCCAAGTGCAACAGCACCGAAGGTGGAATTTCGTCCTAACTTTAATGTGCCCTCTTTGAATCAACCATCAAAACACATGAAACGTCCAACTGAGGATTCTAAAAGAAACGCCATGCCAGAGAAGGCTCATTCAAGTGGTAGAGCTGTATACAATAACAAAAACGTTTCTTATCCAGTGAGTAATTCTAACCGATATCCAACTGTCTCCATTCCATCTGCTGCTCATGTTAATTCCTATATTCAAGCTCAGGAAGTACCTTCCAAAAGCCAACAGTCGACTAGCGTCTCTAGAACTGACTTTCCCACACCAAATCACAAAACAAATTCTGTATACGCTGTTCCATCTCAAGATCTGCAGAAAAAACGTCCAGCTGATGTAGCACCTCAGATAGTTCCTAATAAATTTCCCAAATTTGATCACTGGCGAGATACAATAGATATGCAGATTGAAGAACGGTTGTCGAGTTATAAACAGCAACAAGCGAAGCTTTCAGTCACAGCAACAAAACCTTCATTGATCAATGGCTCCTATACATCAATCAGTCAAGATAAATCGAAAGATGTTTATCCAATGTATCAGAAACCTAATTATGAAAATATAGCCCAACATACTTCTTATAGTCAAGCTCAGAGTCATTACCATAATCAGTCTAATCATAGTCAAACTTATGTTCCTTCTCCAGCTACCCATCAGTATCCTGGTTATGCTGGGCTGACGAACCAACAACCACAAGTCCCAAATACAGCATCTTTGAATGCTACGTCAAGATCAAACTCTAACCCATCTTTGACTAGTGCGGTGTCAAATACCAAAAACCATTTGAGTGGAGCAGACAGAAGAGTGATACATTTACTTAAAAACAGCTTGGAAATAAGAGGCCAGAAGAAAGTATTTGAACAACTGAAATCGCATGAAAATTACACACAGCATCCTCGATCTGACATTCAGCACCCGTCTACGGATGTAACGGCCCCTCTTCAGCCCAAACCAGGAGTGATTGGAAGGAATAACGTTTCTCCTTTTACTCCTACTAGTTTTCCAGACAATAGCAACATGGCATCAATATACAATAAATTTCATATTCCTAAAGCAATTGATTCAGTCAATTTTGAAATTAATAAAAATCAAAATCCTGCAATAGATAAACAAATTTTAGATACTGTGATAACAAACCATACTGCTTCTAATTCTGATTATGACGGCCTTGCTGCGTTTTTAGCAGCTAGAATTCGAACCAAAGGAGAGCTAAAGCAAGGAGGACTCCCTAATCAAAATATTAGCAATAATAATAGTTCTATAACAGAATCGCGACTGCAAGGTATTATCGAAAATCAACTAAAATCTCCTATGAAACAGGATACATCACAGAGTTCAGCGTATTGTGCAAGCAGTGGTACGACAACAAATTCAAGTCCTCCAAAGTTGTCAAAGGAACGGCAGACTGCTTTTGCTCCTAGGAAGAGATTATTTAGTAGGAACGAGGAAGATCCTAGCAACAATTCTGTACCGCCAAGAGACAAATCAGGACTTCGAAGTTCTTCTGAAACATCTGTTTTCGACTTTCCAGATTCTGACTCTGAATCAGATATGAATGGAAGAGAATCTCTTGAAGCAATGAGAAAAGGGAGAAAATCTTCTTTAAAACAATCTACACCAATAAACAGTATTGAAATTAAGGTGGAGTCTCCAGGAACTGCAAGTCCTGCTGATGATATGTTTGCTAAACTCTGTGATAATTTTGTAGAACAATTGAAAAGTGGCGCAATCAGAAAAAAGATTAAAAGAAAAAAGACATTAGAACCTGAAGTACTTGCTAAATTAGAACCGTTTGCTAAAGAAAAACCTTTAGAAAATATCAAACCCGAAGCTGCAGAAATAAAACAAGAAGATAAAGAAGTTGATAAAGTTGAAAGTAGTCCTCAGGCTCTAATATCATCCAAAATAAAAGAAGAAAGTGATGTTCCGTCGTCCACCGAATCAAAAATAACTTTAACACCTGAAAGTGAGCTTAAAGAAACTGATTCAAAATCAAATACTGATAGCACTATTAAGAAAGAAGATCCTGTTTTTATAAACAATAAAGAGAATGTGAGAAGAAGACTTGTTTCTTCAAGTGATAGTAGTGACAGTGAGACTGAAACGAAGAAAATTAACGATACTCAGAATAGCATTAAAGTTGATGCCCAATCTTTGAATTTACCCAAACCACCAGAAGTCTCGAAGGAATGTAAAGAAGACAAGAAAGAAAACGATTCTCCACAAAAGTCAAACGATATTCTCCCCATTATTCGGCCTGCCAAAAAACCTTCCTTTGGTGATGGCTCTGACTTTTATCCCGGATGGGAAGAAGGAGTTTATAAATACAAAAAATCGTTGCGTATGCCTCCTACCCTCATTCAAGTCTCTAGGCCTCCACAGTTCCACAGGTTGTCAACATCTTTGCCAGATCTCGATCCTTGTCCACAGTCTCCCACTACGTCAATAATTACGGATGGTGAGAAAGAAGGCACTAGCAAAAATAAATTAAAGAAGATTAAGTCAGAACCAATAGATAGTGACAATGAATCTAACTCAAGTTTAAATTTGTTTAACAAAAAAACCAATTACGATTCGGAGGGCAGTGCCTCGGTTAGAAGTTTACCTAACACCGCAAAGGAAATGTCAATTATAGATAAGTTGCTAGAAAAATACGGAGGTAAGAAGAAGAGGAAAATTAAAAGGAAGGAAGATCACAGTCCTAAAATCATACCAAAATCTGAAAACTCTGTTGAGCTTTTACCAACTCCAGGCTTGGAAATTAAGAAAGAAAATGGGAAAGAAGTGAAAAAATTAGCTGCCCCCGTGATAAAATCCGAATCAGCTTTGCTTGGTTTCAGGAAAACAACAATAAATAATTTCAAAAACGCTTTTATAAAAAATGCGAACAGTATTGTAGGAGTGAACGAACAGTTTACAACTGTCGTCTTAAAATCTCGAACCAGAAAGGAAACTAGAGTTCTTAAGCAAAGAGCTACGATTAAAGAAGTATTTGGAGAAGACCGACCTGCTTCTGCACCTCCCGTTACCTGTGTCAATGATATTCAGATAAAGGAAGAAACTACTATAGAAGAGACCAGCTGTATAGGCAACCTAATAGTAAAGCTAGAGAAACAGAGTGACATAATGGAGAAACAAAATGAGGCTGAAAATTTGAATAAAGTTGACAAAGAAAATGAGATTGCAGACACGAAACAAATGTTGAAGCATAAACTGTTAAATAAGGGTAAGAAAAAAGAAAAGAACAGCTTGTTGAAGAACATAGCTGATAAGAAAATCAAGATGGAGATTCAAGATGAGATAGAGGATGAAACAAGAAGCTTGGATGATATTATAATCAAGCGAGATCCTGATGAAAAATCTGAAACACCATCCATTGACGGAGATGACGGAAGTGTTTCAGGCAAACGACGAGGAAAATTTGGCAAAATGCGGCGAAAGTTAAGTTCGGGATTTGATTACATAAGAAAAAAGAAAAAGGTTAAAAAAGAAGTGGTGGAAAATGATTGCGGCGAGAAGAAAAAGAGAAAAAATGTTTTATCAAAAACTCTCGAGTCAGTTGATGATATACAGAAAGAAATTAAGACATGGGTTTTGAATAAAGGAATTGGTGAAACTCATCTGCATAGATCTGCTAGATTAGGATATACGGTAATACTTTGAAAAGTAACAGTAATCACTATATTTATTTATTTATTTTGTATTTCTAGGATGTCACCGCATATTGCTTGGAAAAAATGGATTGTCAGCCATCTCCAAAAGACAACGCCGGTTACACACCACTCCATGAAGCTTGTTCAAGAGGGCATCTACACATTGCAAAATTACTTCTTTTGTACGGCGCTAATGCCAGTGAAAGTGCTCAAGGAGGAATAAGGTAAAATTTTTTCTTCAAAAAATATATTGCATTTGATATTGTTGTGGCAAGATTCAGACGATTTGCAAATGAATAATTCGTTATATTCTTATCAAAATATTTAAGAAACTGCAACTGAGAATAATAAAACTATATACTACACTAAATGTTTACACTATATATTGCACTAAATTGTAAAAAAATTATTGTTTTTAAGGTGACCAAATAACGAAAATTATGTTGATAATAAAAACAATTGCGTAACGTCAACCGTGAGACGTAAGTTGTCTGAATTCTTGTCTTGTTTCAGTTAAGATAAAATGGAAATACTACAAAAAATTCAAGATTTTATGGAAAAAATATTAGGGAAGAATAAAAAAAATGTAATTGTTTTTAGTAGATACATATGTGATTTACAAGCTTATATGTTGACTTTGATAACGTTAAATGAGAGAATGCATTATGCAGTCGTGGTCAGTCTTTTGCAAAATCAACTTGATCTACTGTACTATCTAGGTGTTAAAATATTAATCTGTGGAAGATGTATTTTTATTAGGTCTTTTATTTGATGCGATGCTGAAATTATCCAAATAGTTTTTGGAAAATTATTCACTAAACGATTAACGAGCTAGCATGGTCTGCGATGCGTCGAGATTGCATAGTGCGGTTCCTCCTTAACAAGATCTTAACATAATTTTATTTAAGTGGTTTTAGAACTCTCTAATGGTAATATTAATAACCATTCGTAGCTTTCCGAAGATAAACTTATGAAGTCTAATCAAAAAGTTCCAGGACTGTTTAAAATACGTGGCAATATTTGTTGTTTCTTGGTATACCAACTCATTGCAGTTATATAGTTGTCTTTGAAGTAGTATTTTTGTATGCTCGGCGATTTTTTGTTAAATCTCATTGAAGAGCATCATGTTCTGTATGGGTATGAAGTTTTTAGTCGGTCAAGATTATATGAATAGTTTTAAAAGATTCAGTTAACACCAGCAATCAGTCTGAGATGACACATCAACATCAATCGACGGGTGTCATACTGCACAAGCTGGCTGACTTGTATGGTCAAATCGCGGATTAAATGTCCGAGAAATGACTAAAATATTTCGTTTGGTTTGTGTCAAGATATATTAACAAAAATAATGAATGGAATGAATGTAGCAAAGTTTTCCAGTTCATGAGAGAGAATTAACAACATTAGAGTGGTCTTTGAGGAATTTTCTTCAGAATCGAACAATAACAACACATTTCGTAAGAGTATCATAAAAGGTGATGAAGCAGATGGGTTTACAGTTATGGTTTGAAGACTACAGCTCAGTCATCACAGCGAAAAGCAGCTCTATAATCCAAGAATGCCAGAATCACCATGAATTCTCTTCACAAGGTCAATCGTTTTTGTCATCAAGTTTTAAGATCACTGTTCTTATTTATTTAGTTATTTGCGACTTTCTCACAAAATAACGACACAACCGCTATACTGTCCTGATTTGACTCCTGCTTAACTATTTTTCATTTTTCCAAATCCTCCCTCAAGAGACAAAAATTTGACACATGGAGGAAATAAAACAAAAATTGCTGGAGGAACTAAATAAAATTCTGAAACCTTTTGATTAGACCTCATATTTCATGTATTGAATATTAATTAGTTAATAACTTATATTTTATACCAATGTGTGAATAAACAAAATAATAATAACATTTAATATTTATTTCAGAAAAATTATTTAATTGTATCAGACAAGTATTTAATAGCAAGTTAAGGAAGAATATTGACTAAAATGTTTTTATATTGTTTTATAGGCCGCTTCATGAAGCAGTAGAGAATGGTTTCGTAGAAATTGCCAGGTTACTTCTATCATATGGTGCAGATCCTACATTGGCAACTTATTCTGGATTAACTCCATTAGCTTTGACCAATGATGAAGTTACAAAGGAATTCCTGAAAAATCATTTAAATGACATTGAAGGCGAACCGTCTCCTGCGTGGATCTCTTACGGCCCAGCTTCCTTTTTTGGTAAAAATTATTAATTTTTTTTTATCTTGTTCGGAATATTTTAGTCTAAGCAATTAGACTTATTAATACCACTTAATTTTGCAATCGATATATTCAAAACTGTTAGTAAGTCATTGATATGAATATACAATTTAAGTAGGCTTGATATTGTTCCTTGAGGAATACTTAATTTGGAAACTTCAGTTAGGCACTTAATTATTATAATAAGTAGTAGTAATAGTGATTGTTTTCTTAAGTGGGTTTTCCATTTATATAAAATATCACACTTGTTATTTTGTAGATCCTGTTGACGACATTGGTTATAACATACTGGATGATATTCCCAATCCAGATCCAGAACCTGAAGAGGAGGATATTGAGTTTGAAATGTCGGAAACTCTTTTACCTAACTTGTACACCTTAAGAGGGGAGTCACCAAGTGACCGTTGGATACTGCTTCAGGATCTATCTAACTTGTTGAAGATAAAGTCGAGAGATGCTCTGTTAAGGCAAATATGCCCACCTTCAACATCCAGTGCTAATGTGAACTATAAATGCGTTTTACGGGAACTCAAAATGTCGGACTTTTTAGAACAAGCACATTGTTGTCAATTCCTGAATGCAGGTGAGAAAGTAAACACTCGTGCTTCGAAAATAGCCTTAGTGAAGTACACAGATAAAGTGAGGGAACTGTTGAACGTTGAAATGGTGATTATTTCTGCGAGGTGACCCACAGATTTTGAAACAGACTAAACTTTTTCCAATTTTATCGTAAAGTCGTGATATTAATTTTTATGTGATTATTTTGCAATTTGTTTGAAAAGTGGTGCAAATTAAAGGGACAGCAAAAATTATTTTTATGTTATAGTATTTTTTTAAAAAAGTTTATTTATTTTTTAAGTTTAGTAAATAAGTTACCAGCTTTATAATCAATTTCACTATGAAATATTAGGCTATAAGTATCATTAATTAGGATTTAATGTTGTGAGAGTGCAATTTTGTAACTTTGTCCACTGTTAAGGATTTTTTTTTTTTTTTGGAAGATATACTTTAGGTAAATTTTTACAAAACGAATCGATACTCAAACCAAGTTAGTATTGTAAGATAATTGTTATCAATTCGCTCAGGGACCGTACTCATTTGAGAGTATTCGTATGAATTAATAGGATTATTATAAATAAATGTTTGTATAAATGTATTATACTCATCATGAGTGTTTAAACGACAAAAAAAAAATTGTACATATTTTCTTCCTTACGTATTTTTTTAAGGCTGAACAGCTTGATTTTCTATTTAATAGAATTAATAATTAATTACTGTATGTTATCGTGACATATGTGTGCTTCTTATAATCAACTTAAAAAAAAGCGAATTGTTTTAGTTCTTCTGGCTTAATATCGGGTAGTTTGTACAGAAAAAGAGTTATCTGTGATGCGCAACTGGAGGCAAAGTGCAATGCTTTTTTGCAAACATATTGTGATTTTGCCAACTTGTCCTATCAGTGTGAATTAGAAGATATTTTTAATTTATAAATCATTTTTTCACATTTTTAATGTTTTTTGTTCTATAAAATATGTGAAATACTAATAAATATATCTATATTATTTTTTATTTCACCTCTCCCTTCCCAATTCACTACGCGGGATTTTTTTTAACAAAATCAGTGTAAAATTCAGTTTCTTTGGGTTAAGTTAATGGATCTCCTGCATCCAGACATCTAAGAAAAACGGAGCCTTCTGAAATGTTTAATTACTGTAATCGTCTGCTAAATTGTGATGCTGTCTATCGAATCGGCTGAATTCCAATATAGAATTCTGCAATGTGGGTACTACAACGGCGACTTCAATGTTAGTATTTGGAAACATACATAAAAATCACATTATTCTAGAGGTGGGCAACTCGATTCTTTTTGATGAATTGATTCACACGATTCAATGCTCTAATAATATAATTATAATAATACAATTATTTGAAATTTGAAAATTTAAATTGGTGAGGGCGACTTATTCACGCATGCAATTTCTGTATTTATTCACTGGTTTTCATATTTCACATAATGTTATACCTATGCGAAATATTAAATTTCTAATTTTGTATCTAACTATACGTAAAATTTAATATCTACATTTAAACGGAACGTTCTGTAAAGTATAAAATTCTATCCTTACTTAATAATTATTATTTTGCTATAAAATATTGAGAAATGTGTAAAAAATCAGATAAACAAACTCATATATTTATTAACTACGATTCATTTTAAGCGAATATGTTGTAAATTATAAATACAATACAAGAAATGTGAGAAATAATTAAAAATGCAATAATTTATATCGTGGCAAATGACGACTCCTTTGAACGAGTTGCTTTTCAAATATTGGACCGATACATGCTACGATTCATTTCTCGGCTCAAGAATCTTCACATGGCAAGTAGCTATTCATTTCAACGAGAGTTGCTTCTCAAATATTGACTCGACACGCTACGATTCATTTCGCGACTCGTGAATTGTCCGACAATTGCTTAATAATAATATGCCGCTCCCTCTCCCGCACAAGTCTTCAATAACTGTGATTAGAATGAGGGGTAGAAATATTATTATATTGTTATAAATATTGACCTGATGCCATTACGATTCACGATTCATTTCGGGTTTCGCGAAATAGTGCATGGCGATTCATTTGAACGAATCGCTTGCCAAATACAATCGATTCACACGATTCTTTTTTAAGAGTCGGTCAAATGAACGTTAACTGAGCGTTTCTTTCAATTTTCAGAAGCGAGTTCAGACTGAGAAATTTTTCCCCTCCTATTATTGCACTAGCTCGAGAGCTTGTTTGCTTGTCTCACTTTATAGTCGGTTGTTTAAAGTGAGGGTCGGTATGATCGTGTCGTGCATATTTGAATAAAATGCATATAATACATTTATATATTTATAATTACCTATCACCAAACACTGCATTATAGTTTTACTAAATGATCTCATAAAAAGTATTGTTGTCCGAGGGCGGAATCATGAGGAATATGCATTTAACGCCATTTTGGTTTTTGATTCTGTAAATTCAAATTATGAGTAACATGTCAACCCTTTGTATAAGACATTAACAAAACAAAATTGTCCAACAAGCAGTATAACCTGTTCGTTTAATAACGATTCATGTTTGTATGTTTATCAATTATAGGTGCAGATCAGCAGTATGACCTGTTCTTCTGTTAACAATTATTTTCGCTTCTTCCTCAATTATTGACTGAATCCTTTTATATACATTTTTTGTATTAACTATTAATTAGTAATATGTTGTTAATATTGATAGTTAAAGATTAATAGCATTGTACATTCTTGCATCCCTCTCTATACATTCATCAATAGTACAAATCAGAAATATCATTCGTTCTATTCATTGATCAAATTTGTACACATTGATGTATTTAAAATACCATTTTATGTACTTATTTCCACACCACCTTGCAGTAGAGTACACGGTGTGTTTTTTTTTATAGTGGTATCCCCAGTAGGCCTAATTCACTTCGTAAAGTGGGTGTGTTGGATGAAAATAGGTAATGATCAAATTGATGTGTAAAAAAGAAATATACAAATACGATGATAGTTCAAGGTATAGAAATGTGTGTTTTGGATGTAGGTAAAGGGTGAAATTGATGTGTGTTTGGTTAGGAAATGGACGAAGAGGAGCCTGACGTGCCACAAACACAATAACAGTTGAAGGTGTAGAAGAGTGTGTCGAGTGTAGGCAAAAGTTAAAATGATGTGTGTTGTAGTTGGGAAATGGGCCTCATCCTCGTATCACCGGCAACACCTAACCAGTTAGGACTTTCTTCCTAATGAGTTAGGAATTTCTTCTCACCCATCAATGGGACTGGGGAGCTACAAACACAATGATAGTTAGAGATGTAGAATGTAGAAGTGTATGTGTTGAGGGTAGGTAAAAGTTAAAATGATGTGTGTTGTAGTTGGGAAATGGACCTCATCATATCACCGGCAACACCTAACGAGTTAGGACTTTCTTCCTAACGAGTTAGGAATTTCTTTTCACCCATCAATGGGACTGGGGAGGTACAAACACAATGAGGTGTAGAATGTAGGAGTGTGTGTGTTGAGGGTTGGTAAAAGTTAAAATGATGTGTTGTAGTTGGGAAATGTACCTCATCGTATCACCGGCAACACCTAACGAGTTAGGACTTTCTTCCTAACGAGTTAGGATTTTTTTCTCGCCTATCAATGGGACTGGAAAGCCTGAGGTGCTACAAACACAATGATAGTTGAGAGTGTAGAAGTGTGTGTGTGTATGGTGAAAATCATGTGTTAAGTGTAAGTACAAACGAAATTGGTATTTTTTAAGTTACGTCACGATGATATGTGCTGAGATTAGGTCAAGACGAAATGTGTGTTGTGGTTGGGAAATGGTCCAAGATAAACATGAAATTGTTCTTTTGTTTTCAATTATAGGGGATCGGCGCTTCGAAGAATGAATAGAGACGTGCTTCTTGCTATATAGTAGAATAAGCGGGAAACAACGTAAACTCACGTAATTTCACAAAAATTGTTTGCTTTATTTAGATACCTAAATAGATAAATAACTGAAAAATATCATTGATCTCAAGTCATGACAGAAATCTGGCAGAATTGCTTTGTTATAGGCTATATCACTTTTGAGGGTCATAAATTAGTTTGTTATCAGGTAAGTAATTTATTTGTATTAATAATGTAATTGTATTGATCTAGGTATATTTTAAGAGCACGATGACCCAAAAAAATAATCAATTCAGTAAGCGCTTATTAACGTGAGTACCTATACCTATAATAGCTATTTATTATTAATTAATTTATATTGCATACCAAATATGTATGTGCCTATATTTTCAGTGCAACTAAAAGGTTTTATACTTTTTTTTACATATTAAGGCTTAAATTTGATTTACTAAGATTATGACATATATTTTGTATACCTATGTATAGGTACATTATAATGAAATTTATAAAAGAATTTTTAATAATATGATAGGAATAAATACAAGTATTATACTCGTACCATACCATTTTCAATGACAAAATCAATAACTTCCAGTTTAGTATATTTTTTCCACAAATTTACAAACCATCAACATTTTGATAGATATGTCAATATTTTCCAAAGCAAATAAATTTTAAGCCTTTAAAGACTAATTTTTAACTAAACGTTAATATTGATTTGTGTATGACAACAATTTTTATGTACGTTTTTGTGTATATGTATATTTTTAAACGTATGCAAATTTTGAGGTACGCCCATGGCAACCCACTGAAATGAAATTTTATATTATGATGACCGAAATGCGCGAATGGGATTACTCATGATCGGCGCCATATTTGTTTTGTGCCTCCTAGCAATGGCGGAGCAGTAGGGGCTTAGCTGTGAATTGAAATGAAATTGAATTCTGGATATGAAGAATTATTTCGTGCTATATTAATTTTACAGTCCCTTATAAAACATGACATGTTCCAACAATAACACCCACAAAAATACAAAGAATAACACTAACGAGATACAAGATAAAAGAAGAAACCACACTGTACGCCAAATGGGAAATTAAGAACACAATTCATATCATACGTGCAGATGATTGTCTCTCTCGCACCCACATACATAACCAATGAAGTATGTCTACTGAGTTTCATGTGCCTCCTTTTGTCTGCTGCTAAGTGTGGTACCTTTATTTGGATGCGCAATGGAACTAAAAGCATTCCATATCGTACATTTCAGTGTAGTAACCGTATTTATTGTGATTTTATTTAACATCGATAAACTTTTCCATAAGAAATGCATTAGTCTCGTTTAGTGGTTTAGTGCCGACGATGGCGCCATGTTGCAGAGATCACGTTAATTGGTGAGGGGTCGGAGACGTGTGGCAAGGTAGATATAACAAAATTATATATACGGTTAGGGTCTTATTACAATATTTCAGTCAACGTTTTCACGAATTTCACGTCCATCAGGACAAAATAATACCAGTGTATATAAAAGTACTTTTATACACACTGCTAATACATAGATTCTGTAGTACCATTGTATTTTTATGCTATGATTTTTGCAGTGTTCGATTTTTGACCCACAGATGGCCCTGTATACTGTATACTACCAGTGTTTATATAAGTATAGTTAGTCAAACGGCCTTAGTTGTGGACCATGTCGGCTAGATGGCGGGACTATAATATGTGCAAAACCTCTTAAACGAGCCCTAGACAAGTCAGTAAACAGAGTCAGTGTAACTTTGTTTTTAAAATAAAATTAGTATGACCCTGTTTACCGACTTCTCTAGGGCTCGTTTAAGATATTTTGCAAATATCATAGTCCCGCCATCTAGCCGACATGGTCCACAACTAAGGCCGGTTGACTAACTATACTTATATAAACACTGATACTACATTGTATAAAATCTAGAAACTCGTAACACAACATAACTTTCAAGTCTCAAATAAAGATACGACAAAATGTAATGTTCATATAAAATGAAATGAGATTGACATTACAAATACCAGAGGATGTCCGAGTGAAAACGCTCGTTCGAATAACGCTATAATTGGTAATTTCCTGTTGTACCGACTGGTACTTTCTAATGTCATTTGCTAAAAATAAACGAAAATGGCTTTATTAATATCAAATATGCATTATATGTAGTAAATCAGTGTTTTTAAAATGTAAATGTCTCTTTTATTACGTGTGTAATCAGTTTATTATAAGAATACGATTATTTTTTAGTGTGTATATTTGTTACTGTTTACATTTGTGTACATATGTTACTTGGTGTTTGATCCTTACAACGACTAAGAATACGTTAGGTGAGTTTTTTATTTGTTATTTTCTTACATATATCTGTTTATGTAATGTATTTTTTATATTCATTTTACATCAGATCTATTTAAAAAATTGTAGCATTTTAAATTTCATTTAATGCATGTTTTGCGAAGACCTACTTATCTAGTAAATTTATTTCGCAAGTCGCAATGTCTGCAATAAATTCCTTATTACAGATATCTAAATCCAGATATGTATAAAGTACATTTCATAAAGACAATAAACTACATTTCATGTTTTCTGGTAATTGCCAAGGACGGTTTGACGGTATTTAAGTAGGTATTTCCACCTTGTTTTTATGTATTTTTTGCTATCTGAGATTCAGTAATATCTAATCAGGTGTTGCGAACTTATTTGAAATTCGATATACAATTACTTTCGCAATTATGTTTACTACCCAATTAAATACCATTTCCGTTCACATATAAGTCCAATGTAGAATTTGTGTCAACAAAAATATTTATCCCTAACATGAAATTGAAATTATAAAACGATCTTTGTAGATGATATAGTAAGTAATATGACATTCGCTACACACTCGCTGGAAATCATTGGACATTTTTTACTGTATAGTGTGTATCTATGTGAATTTAATAGAAAAAAAAACTGTCTATCTATACCCGAGTTCCAAAACAGTAGAGAATGATTAATTTACAGCACTTTAATGAGTATTGGAGGTGAGGATTTCAGGAGGCAAGATTCCATAGGCGTGCCACTCGACAAGAGTTCCAAGAACACAAAATTACCAAAAATAAATTGGAGTTGGGTGAACTTAACACTAGATATTTTAAAAAGTTTATGCTTAGCTGTAACATGCCGTCCTTTTAGACGCTGGTGGCCTACCACCACCCACTTACACTTTCCTGATGCGCACTCCGCGGACACAGAATACACTGCACTATACTACTGGTTACTGGCACTGTCACTATAACGATCGCACATTAACACTTATCGTCGGCTATTATAGGGTGCATTATCTATTACACACATCTTCTGGTTCCATATGTGGTAGATCTGTGCCACATTTTTGTCATCGTATGGTCTTCATTTATCCATATTTTGTCAGTGTAATATATTCTTCAGATTTCAACCTTATAATATTTGTCTTACATAGTTTCTTCGCCATATTCAGTTTCATTTTATAAAATGAATCCATAGCTCTATGAATTGCGTATTTTATCCTCATTAAGTTTATTCTGCATTCTTAAGAAGACAAACACAAAATCCTAATAAATTAATTACAATCACAATTAATTTAGCGGAAGGATATACCCGAAATTTTCCTACGCGCACACCTATGGAAGCGCTGCAGATGGAACAGATGATTCCGACAATTCATGATAATGTTGTGGCGCATGCGTGTTTGCATTTACTGCAGCATAAACTGTGTAATTAGGTATGCGAAATATACAATTCAATACAATTTTTTTGAAAAATATACGGACAGCATATATACTGCTAATTGTGAGCGGATTTATAACATGAATCACTGTCTACTATTTTGAAACCCGACTATATATAACTCGTATCCATATCGCTCATAATAATAATTAATGTTTTGCTTTGTAATGTGATCCAGTGCATCATTTTATTAATTTATTCACAAACAAATTAAGGTTAATTAATAGCATAGTTTTAAATTGAATGAAATAATTTATGTAAATTTAAGCAATATTAAAAAGATTGTGCCAAGGAATTTGACATTCATTTTTATTTATGAAATTTATGAAAAATACTATACATTGTCATTCGTCATATTTATATTTTAATATTGTGGCTTCTGAATCGTCTGTTGTTTACTCATATTTTTATTTAGACATCTTCGAGGATGCATCCAATAACCATTTTGATATTTTAGTGTATTTTTGGTGGATATAACCAAAGGCGCCACTGCGATTATCGTTAAAAAAATAATGCTTAAAGAGAATGTGACAGTCCTTGAATTGAAAGTTAACGACACCCACATTTTAAGTAAGACGCATAAGAAACCTGGAACTATAATTAGAATAAGTAATTTTGTATTATTATTAGAAATTTAATTACGATAAATAAATAATATTTTTTTATTTATTGATATTCCATATCTAGAAGTACCTATGCAGATTTTATAAAGCAAACGTATTAAATGTAGAAAACAATAAGCGGAAATATTTTAATTAAATAATAATGTGGAACACTGTTTTATTCCATATATATTTTTAAATTCTTTTTGCAATGTACAAATTAAAAGGTCAACACGTTCTGTATATAATAAAGGTAATAATTACAATTGGATTGACCTTTTCTGAAATATGCTCATTATTCTGGTATGCAGGATATCCCGCATAAGAACCGACACAGTGCAGGTGCATGTAGGGGTGTCCAAAATATTGTAATTTAACCAGAATTGTTTACATACAAAATTGCTGAGGAGTTATTACCAGCCAAAGTCGGACTTTAAATTTCCAAAAAATAATATTGATGCAATATCTTATCATAGAAGAACCATATTTGGTACATGATTTAGTTTTATTACTGATCTCCTTTAGTTATGAGTAACTTCAAGGTGTTTATTGGGGGTAACTCACCCCCAAAATTGTACAAAACTTTTTCTCATTGACCGATTTAAAAATAATGAATATCTCCCGCAAAATTTAATGTTTCTTTTTTTTACTCGTTAATTTTTAAAACGCGTTAACTGAAACAAAACTTTAACTGTGTTCATTAGAAAATAATCAAAAAATAAGGCAGTAAGCTTTGTCTTTTAATATTTGACAATTGCCCAAATAAATTTTCTTCAACTCTTTCGTCCACAAAGTACCTATAAACTAGAATACTTTGCGATAAGCAAATATTGTTAAAAAACGTAAAAACTAATACCCAAATACGAGCCTAAATATAATAATGTAAAACATCTTTCTAAGATTGCTCGGAATTGTGATTATTAATCAAAAAACTGATTATAATCTGTGCAGCAAGAAAAAAACCGTAAAAAAATGGTGCTCTCCGACATTGGCTGAATCTCTCACATTGACAAAATAAAATGTGAAATTGGCAATTTATTAGAAATAACGATTTTTTTGTTCTAAGTTTGCACTATAGTTAAATTGTTCCACAAGGTGCGATGCCCCGAAGATACAGGGTGTCCGGTTTTAATGTTTACAAATTTTTAGAGAAGCTAGTGGATAGGGACATTAATTCAAAAATTAACGTCGAAGTGCAAAGTGAATAAAATGAAACAAAAATTATTAATAATAATGTCGATAATGACGTAAGGTGGACAGTATTGTCAGTCTTTACGGGTACATTTACCTCCAGATGACGCGGAATTTTGCGTGAAATCACGGGATTTCGCAAGATTTGTGACAAGATTTCCATGAGTGGTTACTTCCTCGGTTTTTTTATTAGTAAGTTATAATAGTCATAATAATAATAATATTTATATGTGCCCCATGAGTGGCACATACATGATAAAGTGAGTTGTGAGTTCTTACTTTCTAAGAATTCACTTTCGATAAACCCTGTATTAAAGTTTAAGCTTAATACTGCTAATATTTCCTAATGGGTCCTTTGAATTATTAATCATAAGGAAACACTTTTTTTTATTTTTTAAACGTTTCCTACAATTTATTTCCCATTGAAGTGTTTTTTATGTTTTTTTTTAATCAAAGGCAAAGCTTTAGGAACGGAAAAAGTGGAATGGCCACACAAAAAATTAATTAGTTTCATCATAACTTGAAGAGGTCGGTGATCTCGGTTTGGGCTGTGTAAACGTCGGGTTCTGCTAGGTGTACAGACCCGTTGTCTGCCGAGGTTGCTTTAATGCCCGTGGGGTCGGCCACATGGGTTATATTTACGGTAAAACGCTTTTGATATATCAGTGAAGTGGAAAATATAAAGTTCTAAGTGTAATTGCTTTTGAACATGAATTATTAATTACCTCAGCGTTTGATAATTTCGAAACTGGGTTGTGTGGCAATCTGTCGACAGTCTTTTCATAGCCATTCAGTCACTGATATTAGTAGCAATTAGAATATTATGTACACAAACAGTAATTATTCTTATGTGTTACAAACCATTTGTGTTATTCGTGTTTTGAGGTCATTTTAGGTATATAGTTATTTTGTAGCCTATTGCGCCTATGGATGACGTAATTTTTTCAATTTATTTGAATCGTGACTGTTTCATAACTTGTATTTTATCACAAAATATTCCATCTGACTTCGTCAATGATTTTGCAATTAAAAAGTCCCCAATCAAGATTTTAAGAATTTTAAGAAAATTAACTGTCATAATGTCAAAAAGTATGAGGAACTGATAATAATACATATGAAAGTATTAGATTTTGAGAAGGTCTTTCATATCTCGTAAGAAATCCTTGGTGTTCCGTTTGAAAAAACAAACAAAATTTTTGTCTTTGAAAAAGTTATCTTTTTCATTTGATACGACTTTGTGAACACCATTTATGACATTTATAAGCAATGACCACTTCAGGTGAATCTAGTACAAAATGTGTGACGATTGCTCATATTGCAACTCAAAAAACGAGTATATCAACAACGATGAAGTGTAATGCAGAAAGTATCATTTTTTATATTAAAATATTAATATCACGGAATCGGTTGATTTTTGGCATATAGTACCTATTACAAAAAAGTTGCTGCATAATACACATGTAAAATATAAATATCCATTCAAATACGGAATGTTCCTTTTGAAAAAGTATAACTTCTGAAACGAATCACCCTGTGTAAGTCAAATTTAGGTAGGGACATTTGCATCTACATAAAGTTAAATAGACAGGCATTTCCAAAGTATGGCAACCACGGAAATATTAATTTCTCTGTCCTCTCGTAAATCTTTTAAAATCGTACCTCTCCAATAAGAAACAGTTGAATGTCCTTCCACGTCAGATGCCCCTCAAGGATCCGTTCTTGGACCACTGTTATTTAATATACTTGTGAACGAGGTAATGACTTAGATATTAATTACCTTTTATATGCGCATGATCACAAGTTATTTGATGTGGTTACCAATGGTGGTGATTGTGATCAAATTAAACATAATCTTAACAGAATTGAAGATTGGTGCCAGTTAAACAATTTGCATTTGAATGTAAAGAAGTGCAATGTATTGTCCTTTTGCCTAAAAACTACTACCATTATCTTTTATTACAATATCAATGGAGCGTCACTACTGAGACCTGATTGTTTCCGTGATCTTGGGGTATTTTTTGATAAAAAATTTCATTTAACAGTCATGTTGAGTCTATTATATCTAATGCCTCTAAAATATATGGATTTATAGCCCGCTGTAGTCGTGACTTTACTGAGCCTGATACTATTAAACTACTTTTCAATACATTTGTACGTTCTAGGCTTGAGTATGCTTGTCTGGTAGGTATCCTATCTATAACGTGCATATTGACAGGATCGAATCCGTTCAACGTAAGTTTTTAAAATAAAAAGTTTCAAATTTACTGGTGTTTATCCTCTCGTGGGATTTCCTCAAAATGAGTTGCTTATGACTCATTTGGCTTTTAAGTAGGCGTAAATATTCTGTTTTTTTTTTTGTTTAAATTATTTCATAATATGATATATTCTCAAAGATTATTAGATATGATTGATCTCCATTGTCCTGGAACACATTCCCGTGATAATGTAACATTTTATCTAAAGACTCTTCGTACCAATATCTTGCGACATTCGCCTCTTTATACAATGTGTAGTAACTGCAATGATCTGCGATTTCAGTTTGATATTTTCTCTTGCAGTCTTAATGATCTTAAATCTGTTTATTTAAAATAACTTTTTCTGTTTGTGTGTTTTTTCTCTTATGATTTACTGATTTATTTATTGTTTATTTTTGTTTTTTTACTTTCCCTCCCGTTATTTAGTTGGGTTTGCCTATAGAAAAGAGTATTCTAAATAAAATAAAAATAAAATAAATAACACAAGAGTTTATTTCTTTTTGTAGACTAGAGGGACCGTTTATAGTTTCTGAACTTATATACTTACCTTTAGTCCAAGGTCGTCATAAATTACTCTGTATAAGGTACCGTTATATTTTGCTGTTTAGGTATTAAAACAACCGATTCTTTTAATTATCTTATTTGCCCTGTGCAATTTGCTGGTTTTAGAGATGTAGCTGTTTCGTTTGATGATATGGGCAAACGTACGCTGCATGCATTTAAAGAATATAAAGTGGTTCATTAAAACTAGAAAACAGATTTTCATTGTACATGACGGCTCGTACGAATTACTGTCATTTTTGCTCGTCTGTTAACTTTTACTTTTAATTAAAAATTCCGCGTTCGGTTTGTCGCGTTAAAAATTCAGTTTCTTCTACGACAGATAGAAAGTGAACGTAAAAAAAAAACAATTACCTCAAAACGCGTTATTGTAGATGGTGTTTGTGTTTACTTGGGATTGTTTTCATAATAATAATTATCAAAGGTGTAAGAGAAAGATCGTTAACAATGGAATATGTTTTGTTGAAATATAAACATCTTTGCATTTTTATTGAAAATTTAAGTATGTATCTAAGGCATATTTATATATATCCGAAAATTAATTACAGATTATGGTTTTGTTAATTTAGGGAGGTAAAATTTGGATGTATAGTGTTAACTATGACTAGAAGACATTTTTTTCGCTATGCTATACTTATTATACCTCAGTTTATCGACGACTATGGGTGCCCGTCTGCCGCGAAAGTACTTATTTAGCAAGTTTGACGTTTCGACAGTCCGGCAACCAGCAACACAATTACGGCGCATGGAATACTAAAGTTGAAAGACAAGATATTTAAATTTTTGAGTAAATGGGCATTTTATTTAACGAAGTGTGTGTTATTAGTATGTTGTTAGTGGGTAATTCTCATGGACCTGTAATGAGTGGAAATATAGTTTTGACAGTTTGGAACGAAGTAACATAAATAGATGCAAAATACTTCAGGTAACCGGATTAACTGTTATCTATCGGTTATTATTATATTGAAATGTTAATTTTTGTCGTTTATACATTTGGAAATGCTGTAAGCATGGTTATAAGCCATTCCGGACGACGGTTATCATAGGCGCCGATTTTCCGGTGGAAAAGAGGGTTTTGTCTCATTTCTTAAACATCGAACTAGAATTCCGAATTTTTTTTCGTGTAGTTTAGGCCTCTGAGAGGTTAAAATATTTGTACTTAGTGGTGTACCCTGTATATATATTGGATTTAACTTTTTACATTTGATTTAATTTTATACTGAAACATTTTTAAAATTTGTTATGCTAATATTTGCTTCCAAAAGTCGTTCCTGTATCTTTCGCATATTTGAGAGAGGAAAAGGGATAGATTTGTTTTCCATTAGGTTTGTTTTTGCAGAAGTTGGAAACGGTTTGAAACTGTCAGAAATATTCAACCAGTTAAGTTGAGAACGCGAACCATTGAATTTAACGCAATGAGTAGTTGGACGGACATTTCTGATAGTTTCAAACCGTATCCAACTGCTGCAAAACAAACCTATTTTGTAAAATTCAGTTTTGAAAATTGGAAAAGTTAAGGTTATATTTCAGTATTTCTAGACTTGATTGATTTCGATATTTTTAGGTTATGTTGAGTGAAGCCAGAAGATGAAGTTTATTTAATAAAAATCACATAAAAAACACATTTGGTGCCTACAATATTTTCATGCATCTCTACACTACAATATTTACAGTACTCGAAGTAGGTAGGTAGGTTGGTTGCCTACAATATTTCCTGCATCTCTACACTACAATATTTACATTACTCAAAGTATGTTACACTGTTTTTTGACACCCTGTATAGACATTGCCATTTATTATGGATATTTACCAGTGATCGGAATCTGTCTGTTACACTGTTTTTTTACACCCTATGTAGGCATAGAGCCATAGATGATACAAAAACATCGTGGAACGAGTATTTGGTACAATGTTTCACTTATAGAACAATAAATGACAACATTGTTGGATATTATGCAGTAGTAACGAGTAATAATAGCCATTTTGCATTATCCTAATTTAATTCAGTAGTTGGCGGGTGTCCCATTTTATTCATTTCTATAGCATTTGCTCTTTCTATTTGTGGCAGTGACATTGTTAGTGCAAATAACGCTTTCGTCCAAATATATTTTCAGTTGCCCTTTCAGAAATATTTATCTTTATCTTTTGAATAGTTAAATATAGGTTAAATAATACATTCATTATTTATACGAGTATTTCGTATTCAACGTTCTCTATATTACAGGTATTTATTTTCTCATTATTTTTTTGTTTCAATAATTCCAAAATTTGATTCTTAACCTTCTTTTCAGCCCAAAAAATCCTCTAGAAATCAGTTTTGAGGTCACTTTAAAGTAAAACGCTGCGACTTCTCCCAAATTATTATTACCCATTGGAGTATCAATTCCAACAACAAAAATCTCACTGGGAGAGTTTTTTATTATTATTATTCTAAAAATTGGCACTTGGAAACTATTTTCATTATTTATCCAGCATCAACATACAATTTTTCCAAAAATTAATTCTAAATTGAAAACTCGTGAAATGAATGAATGTATTGAAAATTTTGGCAAGCGGGCAACTATATGAAATATTATTTTTTCATATGCATAATCGAATGGAATAACAGACACTATAGTGGACTAGAGAGTGATTAATATTATAAACCTGCTCACAATTTATAGCAGTCAACACAAAGAAATATACATGCAGCCCTTATATGTTTCCTACAAAATCGTGTATACCGCATATTTCTGAGAGCATACCCGATTACACAGCTTCTGCTACGCATGCGCTGTTGGCTTTTGATTGGCTGCGACGAATTGTCGGATCCAACTGTTTCATTTCCAGCGCTATCATGGGCGGGTATTTCGTTCGGGCGGGCAAAATTTCGGGTATATCTTTTCGTTAATTTAATTATGAATAATTCATTTTATTAGTGATTTGATCGAAATGAGGAATATCGGATGATGACATGTATGAAGAGTTCAATACGCGAGGTCAAAATATGAGTGTAAGTGATGTTGAAATATATATTTCATTAATAAAATTGAACGTGAATAGCATATATGTGCAAATAAAAAAGTGGTAAAGAAGTATAACTGTGAAACGGAAAGTGATGAAAATTCGCGGAAGGAAGATTGTATTTTTAAAATGAGTTTTCCAGAAAAAAATCTATTGCTATATCTTACAAGATGAAACTTAGTCCGTATAAATGCAATCGAAACTGATAGAAAGGACGAAATAGTGATATGGCGAACAGACTATTTAAAATAAATATTAAAAAATAAGAATCTGTATCGAAGAATATATTAAATTTTGACGAAACATGGGCGTATGAAGGTCATACGGAAAGCGGTACGATATGATATAATAAGTGTTAATGTCTGACCGTTATAGTGACAGTGCTAGTAACCAATAGTAAATAATGTGTATGTATTCTAAAGCCTTTTGTTCTTTTGAATGCGGAATTCACAAATATTTGCACGATTTATTTAACGGTGGAAAAATTTATATTTGTAACAAATTTTGTCAACTACCTATAACATTTTCTATCATTTTCATAATGAAACTGCCATGGTAGATTATCAGAAGTTCAAAACAAATTTATTAACATCACATAATAATGAAAGGGGCAATAATATTTGTAGCGTTCGACAGTTTTGCAAATTGCAATTGTCAAAAGTTGAGATTTTCCCGCCATAAATAATTAAAACAGAAGTTGCAAAATTTGTGCAAAATCCGTGAATGTCGCGTCCATGAGGACAAGGCTTAAGTGTGATATCTGCGAAGTGCACATCAGGTAGGTGTAAGTGGGTGGTAGTGGGCAATCGCTGTCCATAAGGACAGGGGCACATTTAAAGTAAATTGTTAATGTGCTAGGTTCAGCCGATGTCAACTTATTTTTGATAATTTTGTGTGCTTGAACCCTTCTCAAGTGGCATGCTTAGGTAATCATACCACACGTATCTTCCGTGCTCATCTCTGTGTTGTGAATTAGTCACTCTCTATTATTTTTGACTTTGGGTAATTGATAATACAAGATAAAAACTTTAAATTTTGAAATATTCTTATTATTTTTATTATCTCACGTCTCGAAATTGGTAAAAACTGTTATATTACTGTTTCTACTCTAAAAATAATGGATGTTATGTAATGCAATTATTTTTGTCAGTTTTGTATATTTTTTTATATCTGATCGCATTCAAATTTAGTACGCCTATGAAATGTCCCCGCACGCTTCGCCCGCCGCTCTAATCTACAAGCTAGCGATTAATCACTGTCCACAATTTCAACCGCTGACTATAATACACACACATAATGAGATAACAGATTAGAAAAGTTTTTAAAAAAAGAACGAGGATTTTATCGTTAACTATTCTCGAGAAAATTTTGAATATTAACCTGAAAAATTATTAAATTTTAATTATTAGAGGAAACATCTTGATCAAGTTTTAAGAGAAGTAATGTAAGTAATTAATTGTCGTTTTTTCTTTCCTTTGCTCAATCATCTCAAAAATGTTTGAACTTGTCCTTCAAGAACTATGTCAGAAAGTTGAATACAGAAAATGCTAATGAGCATATATTTTAAAGCATCTACCCATATGTTGTGCTGCCCATATTAATAAATCGCCACCATCTGGTCAATTATTTATGTGTATTTTAGTTTCAAATAACTTGCCTAGCTATATTTTAATGAGCAGTGTGTCAATGCATGGAAAATAAAAACAAAATCGTTCAACATTAAAGGTACCCAGGTATAACGTTTTTAAAAATAACATTTCTCTTTTGATGTTTTTCAGTGCTCCGTACTAACTGGCTTATATTAGCCACAGTATTTTCGGTGTAAAATTATTTTACTGGTATTCAAATTTTATGGGTAATAAATATCTAAATAAATGAACAGTTGTTATAATTAATACACGTGTTACTACTAACCTAATTTTTTTATGGCATTGGAACATTCGACTACCTAATGAGGGTATATTTTCGAATTCGTTTCCTTGTTTATTTTTTTTTCAGTTAGATATTTTGTCCTTCGCTATAAATATATCCAGTGGTATTGGCACACTGACAGAGGGAAAAAGAGAGAGGAGAGTGAACTTAGGAAAATTGGTTTGTTTTATTTATCTTGAGAGTGATTGAATAGTCGAAGGTTTGTTGGTATTGGTAGTATAAAATTATTTCAGTCTTTGTACCTATACCTACTGGATGATGGTCCATTAAACGCAATTGCTACTTTTTTATTAATAGATTTGTTCTTCAGTGTTGTAGCAGATTTGAACGATAAAAGTACAAACATAATTCGCATTTGCGCAGGAGCAAGCGATATTTTATTTTAGTTTTAACATGTACTACCCTACAGATTACAGGGTACGAAAAACAGAAAAAAAATGCAATGCAATAGTAGAATACGTGAACCATAGTATAAACATTAAGAGAATATGAAATAAAGACATCAATAACAAAATGAAAAGATTACAGATGTAAAGCTTTTAAGGACACGTATTCTACAATACAAATAATTTCAAGCATTTAATAACTATAATAATCTAGGGTTTAGCAAATAAATAACAGGAATGTTATCTCAAGCCACCTGCGGATATTCAAAGATACCGAAGTAAAATGAATAAATAACGAAAAAAAGCGTCTAACAAATATTGAAGTACAGAAAATTTGAGTGTATATGTAAATATTGTAGTAATATAAACTTCCTTAGTATTACATATAAGATTGTTCATTTCGATTTATAAGTTTCTGAAAATAATGTTAAAAGTGCGGGATTATAATAGCAAAATCATGTGTCTTGCAAACGCTTTTTAAAAGTTATTATTTTATGTTAGGAAAATTTAAATAGTAACAATGAATAAAGAAGACATCAATAATTTATTTTTGATATTACATTTGTTGTACATGTTTCTGTACCTAAATATAACACAAATTAGGTAATCTTAAGGTCGTCGTATTTCTAAACTAAACGCGTAGCGTAATTTAATTTAAAGAAAATTGTAGAAACTTTTATCAAATTCCATAAAAATTAATATAAATTTGTTGACTGCAAAATCTAATAACAAACGCAAATTTAAATTCTATTTTAAATCTAATAATAAATTCAAAATAATAAAAAAATAATCAAATGTAATAAGATTTTCTTATTTAGATTTATTATTTTCTTTATCATATTCGTTTAGACGGTCAAGAGCAATTTGGCAGTGATTAAGTTAAGGTAGATTTAGTTACTTTTCGCTAAAATTATTAAGTTTGCTGAATAAAACTGATTAGCTGCAGAATGAGTCCTTTGTCTTTAGAAACGTCCACTCCAAGCTGAATGTGCTTGTCAGCCGATCTAAGGTTTATTATTAATGCAGAAACCACCATTGATAGATCGGAAATGATACGAGTTTATACAGAATTTTTTGTAAAAACTGTGGACAGCATGGAAAGTACTTGCTTGTAGCGGTCGCAAATACAAGCCTCGCCGTTTCCACGCCGATGGCGTGTAATATATTTTCTTGAAATTAGAAGTTATCTTAAGCCGAGAATACCAACCATTATAAAAAAATTATTGATTGTTCTGAAATACAATAAAATCAATAATGTAAAAAGTTGCCTTACTAATCACATAAAAAAAGTTATAATGAAATATTGATTTTCATCACAGGAGTTTTTGTAATGTAGAAAATTCTAATTTAGCTTTTAAAAATATTAAATTTCCGTTTTTAGTAAAGACGATAAATAAGACATTTTACTTGAAATTTAATATATTTATTCACACATATTTTAAAAATATATATTTTGCACAGCATTAAAAAATATTTATATCAATTTTTAATTACTTAATTACTCGGTTCTAGAATCCAAACTAGAATTGATATTTTTGTTATCATTTTTATTACTAAGTATTTAACAAGGTATTTAATATTTATAATAGGGTTGTAAAAATATGGAATATTCGGACCAGATTCTTTGAAAACGAAAACATACTTATTTATTCCTTGTCCTTCTTTTGAATGACATTCACGAAACGCACCAGTATTGCCAGGCATACTTGTGTAAAGATAAATACAACAAATTAGGAGTTCAAAAATAAAATATTTCACTGCCAAACAAAATAAATCGGCAGATAACAGCTTGAGAACCACATATATCGACGACAAACTAAATTTGTTAAGGCTCCTGTACACGTTTCGCCAACTAGTTGGGCCAATGATTTGGGTAAAAAATGATGACACTGTTTGCTCATTCTATACTGGCCATACGAGCATGGATGCAGCGGATGTAGAAACTATCGCGGCCGAGGCAATTTGTTCTTATTTTTATGTTGTTCATGTTTAGGATTCCATATTATTGGTTCATTTTGGTATAAATTTATAAACTCCAACTCATTTCCATACCGCCATCGTAGCTCGTAAATACAATTATTTCGCCGCAACACTACCCTTTCCGCTTAAGCGGCAACTACAAACTGAAGAAAAGACCCAACGTGTGAACGCTGTTGGCGGATTGGCCCAAGATCTCTTGATGTCTGCACAAAATACCGACAACATTCGGCTGGCCAGCCAACGCTGGTCGCCAACGACAAAGTACGCATGTACATGTTGGCTCAACTAGTTGGCCAAATGTGTACAGAAGCCTTTAGGGAGTTGCCAACAGGCAAAGCACGTCAAATCAACAGTTAGCCGGCGTACCCCTACCCGATTATTTTTGCTGGACTGGGATTGACTTTGTCTCTTCTCTATGGTCTATGGTTGCTGTTGCTAGTCTCGATCTAATTTTAAAACAAAAAATCATTATGGTTTTATTTGTATCAAAAGCTTCTAAATGTACTCAATTTAATTAGTTTTTTTTTTGTCAAAGAACCTGTTGTTAAAAAAGAATGTTGAATCTATTTTCTCATTATTAATATTAGTGCCTTAAAATCAGTATACGAATATTACGTATTTAGCAATTAGCAGCTCACTGACGTTTTTGTCATTAACTCAACAGTCTCTGAGCATTCTTTCCGCGAAATCTGATTCAATTTAGTCGTTAGCGGCCGACACTCATTCATTGTGGTCACGGAGACATCCATCCTTCGTAATCTTCATTTACGAGGTACGATTTTACGCAGACTCCTCGAAGTCGGTTTCCACATTTTCCACCACCACCTGTACGCCGACCGTGCCGTATGATTTTGATTTCGCCTTTTCGCCAGTGTGCGTGCTCGAGTACAGTTAGCACTGTTGTTGGCGGTCGGGCTTCTGTCGGCCAACGCGGGCATCAACCGAAGCAATCAGGATTTTTAGTTGTGTTTCTAATTTTATCGCATTGCATTGCGTTGTTTTAAACCGTCCGAAAACGTGTTCTCTTTTTTATCATAAATCTAGTGTACTGGGTGCAGTGTACCTCTTGGAGCTTTGACATTGTTTTTTGAACTCGCTCTTTATCGAAGACATTATCCTTTGTCTTGTCATCACGACTGCGCTCGTGAGTATTCTCATCTGAATGACCAAGAATTGGTTTGCTTTTTTAATTTACCTTTGTTTTATTATATAAACTAGTGATTTGGAGCTGAAGTATTTGAAAATTGTTCAGTGTTGTGTTTGTATAGCATTCTTTATCTTCAGTATTGTTCACTGTGATGTTTTTATAAGAAATAGCTCCGTTTAAGATAGTCGTGGTTTACTTTTTATTTTTGTAACAAACAAAAAAGCGTTCTTAATAAGCACAGTGTGAAGTATTGATTTTTTTTGTTTTTTCCTCTGTATTTTGTTTGTTATGTAAAGAAATTTACATAATTCTTTCTAAATTTGTGCATATACTTTGAATATTTCTAATATACTACATTTTTAACTGTATGGGAACGAATTGTGATATTTGACATAACACACAACTATCTGAATAGGTACATTGTGTAGGTAAAAAAGTATTATGGTATTTTTTAAGTATCTATCAGTTTAGGTTTCTTTAAATAACAGTTTAATTAAAACGAATACTTTGTAAAAGAGAGTGAAATTATTTTACTTTTATCATTTTCGGTAAATAATAATACAAAATTACAAAGGAGGAAAATTTATTACATTTAAATTAACTTGTTTTGTCTTTGCTTTACTTTTTCTGTTACTCACGAGGCAGATTTGCATGAAATATTGCCATATTTTGATACTGGTGGTATGTGTGATAAAAATATATATAAAATATGTATGTAGTTATAAATATGTAAATTCTTTTACAATATAAATGTACGGTGTGACCCGTTTTTCAGGTTAACACCTCTGGAAATGTAAGAAGGCTGTGGACTTTTGGCAAGCCAATTTTTTTACAATTAGTGCCCTGAAGGAGTTATTATTATGACAAAACTTGCTATATGTGTATTTTGATGGTAATATATTTTTGATAAAAAATGCCTAACGCCACTTTCTGGAAAAACGACCCATTTAAAAAATCAGGTGTGTAGTTGACCAGGTCTTTGTCACATCAATAAAATTGGCTTGCGGAAGTTCCACACATTTCTAGAGGTGATAACCTAAAAAACGGGACACACTGTAGATATGTCACTATCAATTTCACACTACAAAAATGTTTTATAAATCTACGAGTAAATTTAGTTAATATTATCTTATATTTATTTAGAATAGCTCTGCTTACAAAATTCTAAAAAGTGTCGAAAAGACTAAAAATTTGTTCATTTAATTTTTTCCCGATATTTTCGCCTTTTTTACGCTAAAAACAAATATATTCTGTGACGTCACAACTATTAATTTGTAAAACGACAACGTCGCAAATTCAACGTGATATTCCGCACATCGTTCACTCTTTAGGGATCATAGATTAATATGTTGAGGCTCCCTTAGCTAAAATTATTATTTATTTACTTTTATAGCGAGAGTTAAAAAGTATTTTCCTTCATCTATAAGCACTGACTTTGTTGCTTTATAAGATGCTGTCAGTACGGTCAATATTTAAACATAAAAAGTACTAACATGTTAAACTGTTTTTTTTTTATTAAAAATTATTTGTTAGGTAACAAAACATCTTGATGAAGCAGCATAGGCTAGGTGAGGTGCATTTATTAAGTTTTACTCTTCGGTACTTGCAATTTTTTATACTAAGAATGTTGGCTGCAGTTAACAATAAGTAATAGCATTGCCGAAATCAGTACAAAATTTTAAAATTCTTTTAACAGCCGTTTGTAGGGTTGCGACTTAAACTACAGAGATTTTCACGATATAGAAAAACGCTTTGAACTGTCTGAAAAATATGTCTCGATTTTTAGTATATATTTTATTTGTTGTGAAATATTAATTTTATATCTATTGTTGATGTCATTATTATATTTCCTAGTACTATCTACTTATCATTTTAATCCCATTTATTACACATTTTTTCAATGACATTAAAATTAGCATGTTTATCTGATATAAAAAGTTATGATAAAAAGAAAATGTACCTTGAAACTCTAGAGCTATTAAGGTGTATAATCATTGGGGAAAAAAATAAACTTAATTATTTGATGAAACTTATTATAAAATTTGCAGGTGGTTGATTTTTAAATATCTCACAATTCACTTTAGTCCGCAGCATAGTTTTAGTTTCACACAATGTTATTAATAAGTACCGAATAAAAAATGTACTGCTACTTTACTAAGAATTACTAACAAGTATTTCGGAAAATCCAAAACTGATTGAGTGTATTGTGTTGGAATTGTTGCAGCTTGTTATATTTATATATTATTATTACCATTTGTAATGGATGTTTTTGCCAATTATGTAAATGTTTAGATTTGTTGTTTGTGTTATATAATTAGTATGTAATTAGTTTACTTTTGACATGGAAACGAAGGGAAAAATTATCCGCAACACAGCTGACCAAATTAGAAAGTTATAAGAACGAGGAAACATTTCTCTATGTTCATGCATAATAATAGTGAATGATTTAGTGCGGCGCTTGCATCGAAATTTTTGTTTATTTGTTATCATTACTTTCCCCGCTCGTCTTGAATAAAACATGTTTTGTGTAAAATGTGTAACACATGTTACGAAATGCAATTTCACTGATTGTATGTGTTTAAATAATTCAAGAATTTTTCTTTTCGCTTTTATCAATTCCAATTAAATTGGTGTAATCAGAAATGTGTTGTCCATTTTCACTTAAAATCGGGTTATTGCAGAAAATGAGCCTATTTAGGCCATCGCATCATACGATGAACAAACCGCATATGTCCCCTATTCACTTTAGCTGCAGACGATGTACTATTTAATAGATAATTAGCAGAAATGACACAAGTCCTGGACATTTAGACATTGTGCAATGTGCATTCACGCCAACCAAATGGAATATTAAAGTGTCAAATCCTTTGTGTATATGTCTGCTACATACTATGCGTGAATTCGTGATGCGCGATGCGTGATTTGTTGGAATTCGTGCATAGTTTGTGGGGTTTTTATGAATTGATTTTTAACGAACAAGATCCTACACACTATTCACAATAATTATCACATTTTTTTTTACTCTAGCAGAAAAGTCGCGTCCATTGTTTAAAGACATTATAGAAAATGAAATTTTTATTTTTAAAATAAAATCAATGTCTCGCTGTATTAGAAATGTCTCATATACTATTATTTTTATGCATAAAATGGAGCTCAGTAGTAAGACATTTAAACTATCATCTGACGTCATAAGTTTAGATCAAAAAATGTCTGAAAATGTCGCCCGTCTGGGTCTGCTGAATATGATGTTGATATATTCAGCCAGTTTTTTCATTGGTATTAGGGGTAATTCTATGTTTGTTTACTTTGGCCATCATTTCTCCATGTTTCGTCGTTTTTCTGTAATAAGTATATAAAATATATATTTCAACCACATAACTTACACTCATATTTTGGTCTCGCCCCCTAATCCCTTCATACACGTCATCATCCGATATTGCTCACTTGTTAGATTAGGGCATTTATGATTTTGAAAATACGCCGTAGAGCTTGACTTATTCTCCATTTTTAAAAATACAAACAGAAAATCACTAATAAATTAATTATATTCACAATTAAATTACCGGAAAGACACGCCATGATTACCAATAGAAATCGACCATTCCGATCTGCCGCATGCGTAGTTGCTGCAACAGAAGCTGTGTAATCGGATATTCTCTCAATTTATCTTTAAATGGTGAGCGGGCTTATAACTGGAATAACTCTGTACTTTTTTTGGATCAATCAATCAATTTGCTACCTGAAATAAGTTCATAGATATGGCTAAAAACAATTATATTTTTAAATTTAACATCTTGTATATCAGTAGGCGTACGAAAAAAATGTTATTAGGGTATTACTATCAATTTGTCTGAATATATAACCTGCTAAATTTGTGTACGTTCACTCAAAAACACCCTGAGCCAGTATAGTGAAGATTTCGTCCAGTAATAACCCTATCCGATTTTTTTTCTGTGCCATTGGTAAAAAAAATAACAAAGCCGGTCCGCAATATCGTTTGGATCCAGTTAGAAATATTCAAGGAAATATTTATGAGAATCGTTACAACTGTTTTGCATCGATGGAAAGTCATTTTTCAAGCTTTTTTCACATTCCGAATACCGAAAATTTACATTTATATGCTTTGCCGTAAAATACGCAGGGGGATAAATCCATCTTGTATTGTAATCCATAACAATTTTAAACAGGGAAAGCGAAAATTGATTTCGAAAGTCTTTTGACATCCTACAGTAATTAATTTGAACACCTCATATTTCATTGCAATGACAGTAATATCGTTCATATATTAATCAAATTTTCGAGGTTAGTTAATTTTACCTATCGAAACCAGAAATCTTGTAGTGAACGATTGTCATTCTGACCTGTACACAGTAGTAAATTCTTTTGTTCCATTATTGAATGTTCTTAACCTTCGACGTTGTCGACCAGGAAAGATAAAATGTAATGCAACATTAATATTTATTAATAATTAAAACAAACAATAGAATTCCATTTCAAATTCAAGGGTAAGTTGATATTGGAATATCCATAGACTTTTAAAATGTTTTACGTTTGTGCGACTAAAAAAAAGAAACGAGAGCTACACAACAGGTAGGCATGTTAATTAATTGAAATCTGGAGCACCTAATTTTATATGTAATAAGGTTGTTTTGACAACTGACATATCGAAAAATCCATGATGTTAATAATACATAACAACGGCATTTTTATTAATCAGATCTAGTGTTAACAACACTCTAATCATAGAACCTACTTATTTAATTTGGTTTGCAAAAATGTACGTATTTTTTATTTACTATTTTAAAACATTAAAATACGCGGCACTGATACCGTTCCAATACTCTCCACAAAGCTTTCGTGTCTAAATATTTTATATTTTTCATAAAACTGGGTACATACGTATTAATAATGGACTGCTACTCATGCATTTTTACCATAAAAACACAATACTTATTATTTTAGGTTGTACCAATTTATAAATTTAAAAATGAGACATAAACAGAAACGTACACCTTAACAGATATTTGACATTTGTCCGCCACGCGCGGTGAGTCACTGCAAACGGGCAAAGGAACAGACTAGAAAAACCACGGCTGCTGCGATTTAGCCGATGATGATCTAATCAACAGACCTAATGATTCTTATCCCTGAGATGCGGTAGACGGGAAAAGTTCTGGAGTCGTAATGAACTTTTGTCTGGATGTAGTGGTAATAAAATTCGTATCCAACTATGGAAACTTCATTTCACTTGTTTCTATCGCCGATTGCTAAGACGATGCAAAAGGAGGTTGATCGATTATCTGCTTCGTGATACTACGATCACAGCTGCTAGCTATTGTGAGGTGTTGAGAAACCAGAAGGGCAATTTAAAACAAAAACATGAGAAAATCGGGCAAAACAGTTTCCTTGTTTCTCGACAACGCTCGCCCACAGACAGCTTGTGAGACTGCAGTTTCTATGGGTTGCTTTCAGTCATCCACCTTACTCTCCTGATCTTGCACCAAGCGACTTTCATCTTTTTCTGCGTCAAATCAGGATGAATTGAAACATGAACTGGAAAGATGATTAGCCAGTTTGGTGGGAAAGTGATTTGACAATGGATTAAAAAAACTGTTATCACAGTACAAAAAATGTAATTTTTAAAATACACCTTTTTAATAGTGGTTTGAGTACCACTTCCGGAAGACCGGAAAATCACTTTCCCGCCGTGGTACATACAGCATTGTTTATCCTACACAAGAAAAAATAAATTTCAAAACTTTTTAATAACAGTATTTAATTTACAGAAAGAAGTTAGTTCTTTGAAATATTAATATTATACCTTGTTTGGATAAACCTGATAACTGAATTTATTCTGAAACACTAGTTGAAAATACACCATGATGATTTGTAACCTCTGCAGGTTCTTTGATAAGTGACGCTTCCATACAGATGCTTTCATCTTCCGGTTTCTTTGTACATACAATTTTTTTGCAAACAGAAATTTCATCTCAAGAGAATCTTCAACGTAGCTTTCCGCTCCCGAGTCAACAAGAAGTGTGGCTGATGTTCTTCTGAAGCAATGACCAGTCATATTCCTTGCTGATAGGTAAATTTAAATAAGTAGCTATTTTCCCCGATAATGCACCGATTGTGTTATTGCCTACATTTTGAGTTGCACATTTTCCCTTATTAGATATAATAAATATTGTTTGGAATTTAAATTTTTAGGTCGTAAATTAAAGTATGTCTTGGAGACAGTTTTCTTTTTGAGAATGGCACATTATCAATCATCATTTTCGTTAGTTCTAAACGCACCGGCAATTCAAATTATTAGTACCATCTAAAATAATTACATTATCTTTATATTATCAAGAATAAGATTTTAATACTATAGCATATATTGATTACCTTTGTCATTAAATATATTTCATCTGGAGCTTCCATTAAAAATGGAATTATATCTTGTTGATTGAACGTTCTTCATTTTTCACCAATGTAACTGTTTTTTTTTCTTTAAAAAGCCGGTTACTTTCGTATAACTTCCAATATCAACACTTTTCCTGACAATGTTGCTTTTAACATTGAGTGAATAGACTAATGTTGAAGACTTATATTTTTGTGACAATTCGGATATGTATGCTAAACTTACACTTTCGCTGTATTTTTTTACTTTTTTGAAGGGTACTAATTTAGCTACCAGCAATAATGTCCAGGTTTCATCCTGGACATTATTGTAGGTAACTTTCGTATTGTTTAGCTCAAATAATTAGGAATATTATTTAATTTGCAAGTTGCATCCAATTAAATGTTGCGTTTGCACCAAGTGAAATTGTGTCATTATTCGTTTTCCTAGAATAAACTGTTTTATGATCGTTATGCAACTGAATTATGAATTATTTAAAAGAATCGTTGACAAAAGCCACTATAATTGCTTGCATTTCGGTATTGCAAAATTACCCATCGTTTGTTTTCCCAGTTTTTATCGTTTTCCAAGATCTCGCTGCGGGATCACGTAATTTTCCGAATCGAAGTCTCTTCTAGGAATACGTAAGATTAAAATTAACATAATGAGGTTGCGAATCCAGCGAACCTGCACTAATTCAATACGAAGCAATTAATGAACGGCCTTGTTATATGGGTCATTACATTATACAACGTGTCCCAAACGTAACGAACATCCGACTCTCTACATAGAACGTAGTTTTTCAAATTTTGATTGTGGTTGATATAGACTAAAATTATGGCTTGCGGTGGGCGCTCTATCAAACGGTATATAATTTCCGATACTAAAGGGGCTTGTATTTCTGACGAAAAGCAACAAAAAACTAAGTAAACTTATCCTCATTTTCTCAAAATATTGTCTTTTGATTCACCATTAAATTGGCAAAAAATTAGAGAAATAAACAAAAGTATATGGGAATCACATCCTACAAGAGTGTAGCAAGGAACAGGTACGAATATAAGTACAGAGTGTTTTTAAATGAAGTAGCAAAAATGAGACCACAGATTCCTTAGGTGAAAATAAATCGATTTAACCTAACATACCTATATCCCAAGTCATAATAAAAAAGATACAAGCAGGTGTCAAAGTTAAAATTTTATTTTGGATATTTATAGATAACTTCTTAAAAAATTCAAATATTTAAATAAAATTTGTAAATCAGGGGTTTTGCGGGAGAGAATTACAAATTTGTTTCTAATTTTTACGTCACTTATGGCACATCATGTTTTTTTTAAATGGCAGAACTTTTTTGCTGCTTAGTGTATGTATCCATCTGACTATTGAAACAATCGATTCTCCTACCTGTTACATCTGAAAAAGATATACCTTGTTGAACAGTTTTTGAAATAATTCTATTTGAAATATTCAGTGCACAGATTGAAAACTGTTATCGTTTCAGGTAAAGTGCCTTTTCTACTGAAAATACAGCAAAATATTACTTGAAAAAGTTGTTTAGAACGGTAAATTATGGAGACGTGCAAAATTTCAATTAAGATCGGCCTGCTTTGATAAAATCTTTGTGCTTTGTTGAATAATGGTTTCATCAAACCTCGTCGATCTTCTTGAAATTTTGCACGTCTCCATAATTTACCATTCTGAGCAACTTTTTCAAGTAACATTTTTCTGTATTTTCAGCAAAAAAGGCATTTTGCCTGAAACTAGAACAGTTTTTACTCGGTGCACTGAGCATTTCAAATAGGATTATTTCAGAAATGGTTACTCCTTCAGGAAGGTATACCTTTTTCAAATAAAATAGGTAGGAGAATCGATTGTTTCGATAGACAGTTGGACACACTAAGCTGCAAAAAAGTTCTGTCATTTAAAAGAAACATGGTGTGCCACAAGTGGCACCCTCTACTAGTGACGTCAAAATTAGAAACAAATTTGAATTTTTCGCCTGCAAAAACCCCCTATTTACAAATTTTATGTAAATATTTGGATTTATTAAGAAGTTATTTACAAATATCGAAAATAAAATTTTAACTTTGACACCCTGTATCTTTTTTATTATGCGACTTGAGATATAGGTATGTACCGTTAAATCGATTTATTTTCATCTAAGAAATCTGTGGTCTCATTTTTGTTACTTCATTTAACAACACCCTGTATACTATATAGGGTGTTTAAAAAAACCGAACCATTCTCAAATAATCCTCAAAATTCATCGATTTAAAAATTTCTTTTTCTGAAACTCCTTGCAATAGTCTGCAGAAAAACTATGATAATGAAAATATCCGGTGTCCACCATCCCAAGAAAGGTCAAGTCGGCGATAGCCGACTTGCCACCTTTCTAGTAACTGTTAAAATGTGCGGTTAGAATAGCAAAATAATGTGTGGCATACAAATGCATTTTAGAAGTTATTATCTTATTTGAGAATAATTTAAATAGTAAAAGTGGATAAGCAAAACATCAGTAATTTTATTTTTGAAATTTTGTTCTACGTGTTTTATTTTTCTGTACCTAAAAAACACACAAACTTGGTCATTTTACGGCGAGAAATTGAGATTGAAAGCAAAATTTAGGCGTGGTGCGTGGTCAAATTCAAACGACTATAATAATGAGCGGACGAAATTTCATAGGCGTACTAAATTTGAATGCGATCAGATATAAAAATATATACAAAAATGACAAAAATAATTGCATTATTTTTAGAGTAGAAACAGTGATATAACAGTTTTTACCAATTTCGAGGCGCTAGATCATAAAAATAATTTATTTCAAAATTTAAAGTTTTTATCTTATATTTTCAATTGCCCAAGGTCGAAAATAATAAAGAGTGACTAATTTACAACACAGATATGAGTACGGAAGATACGGGTAGTATGATTTGAGAAGAGTTAAAGCACAGAAAATTATCAAAAATAAGTTGACGTCGGCTGAACCTCGCACATTAACAATTTACTTTAAATGAGCCACTTGTGTCATCCTCTCTACAAATTAGAATGCCGTCCTTATGGACGGCGATTGCCCACTACCACCCACTTACACCTACCTGATGCGCACTTCGCAAATATCACACGCACGAATTTGCAACTTCTGTTTTAATTATTTATGGTGGGAAAATCTCAACTTTTGACAATTGCAATTTGCGAAACTGTCAAACACTACAAATATTATTGCCTCTTTTTATTATGTGGTGTTAATAAATTTGTTTTGAGCTTCTGATAATCTACCATGGCAGTTTTTGTGTTTTTCCACCATTAAATAAATCGTGCAAATATTTGCGAATTCCGCATTCAGAAGGACAAAAGACTTTAGAATACATACACACTATTTACTGTTAGTTACTAGCACTGTCACTATAACGGTCACACATTAACAATATCATAATAATCATATCGTACCGCTTTCCGTATGGCATTCATGCGTCCATGTTTCGCCAAAATTTAGTATATCCTTCCATCCAGATTCTTATTTTTTAATATTTATTCTAAATAGTTTCTTCACCATATCACTATTTCGTCCTTTCTATCAGTATACTCTTTTCGATTTCATTTACACGGACTAAGTTTTATCTTGTAATATATGGCAATAGAATTTTTTTTCGGAAAACTCATTTTAAAAATACAATCTTCCTTCCGCGAGTTTCCATCACTTTCCGTTTCACAGTTGTACTTCTTTACCACTTTTTTATTTGCACACATATACTATTCACGTACAATTTTGTTAATGAAATATATATTTCAACATCACTTACACTCATATTTTGACGTCGCGCACTAAACTCTTCATACATGTCATCATCCGATATTCCTCATTTCGATCAAATCACTAATAAAATTAATTACATTCATAATTAAATTAACGAAAAGATATACTCGAAATTTTGCCCGCCCAAACGATATACCCGCCCATGACAGCTTTGGAAATGAAACAGCTGGATCCGACGTTCTTCGCAGCCAATGAAATGCCAGCAGCGCATGTGTACTAACGTATACTAACGCAGCGCATGCGTAGCAGAAGCTGCGTAATCGAGTATGCTCTCAGAGATATGCGGCACACGATTTTGTACGAAAAATATAAGGACTGCATGTATATTTCTTTGTGTTGACTGCTTTAAATTGTGAGCAGGTTTATAACATTAGTCACTCTCTACAATTTTGGAAGTCTGGTATAGTTTGTAGTGTTTAGACATGGCTGTCAACATAACGATTTGTTAAAAAAAACTGCTAATTTCAATGTATACTATTTTCAGAGTGGATGTTCTGGAAACATTTAAAACTGTAATCGTTGTATGTCATTTAAATAGTGGTGATAATCACATACTATTACTAAACTTAATTTAAATATTTACAGTGCAATTAATTAAGTCGAAGTATGTAAAAAACGCGTGGCTATTTAATGGGTTAATTAAACATCTACTGTTGTAATTCTTTGGATTTGAAATTGAAATTTAGTAAAGTGGTTTCTGCATATTATATTTCTTATGAGAAGACAATATAATTCCTCATATTTATTGTAAAAAATAAAATTTTTAAGTTATCCGAATAAAAGGTGCCAATTAACTGAAACTTTAAAATCGTGTAAAAGAAAATACTATTCTAGTTTTTGTTAAAATTTCTAGTTTTTGTTAAAATTTCACTCATAGTGTTTTAAGGGTTCTTGATTCACACCACTTATCAGATTTTAGATAAAAAATGGTTAAAAGTTTTTATTTTGAAAATCGGAGGTATAAAATATCATAGCAGGTCTTGGATCGCTATTTTAAAAGCCGTGATAATATTGGAAGAAACGTTTTCCGATGCCATTTAAAAGAAAATATTTTTACAGTTTTTATGGATTGGTACACGGATAAAAGTACACACACTGTATTTGCTAATATCACTGTAATACAAGTCTATTATTTAGTAATATATTTGTTACATGAGCATGATAACAGAGTACGTGTTCGCATAGTAGTGTTGATTGTGTAGATTATTGTAGTTTACTAAAAAAAAGTGCACTTGTAATAGCAATTTTAGGTTTATAAACAAATTGTAAAATGTACAAGTCTATTCATTACATACATTACATTACATACAGAATAATGATTACTCCCAAAAACCTTATCCTACCATGTAAGAAATGTTCAACGATAAGTACATGACGCGATCGCTTTACAAAAAGATCTACCAATTCACAGGGTGATACGATCCTGAAGGGTATCACTACTCGCTACATGGTCAGTTATTGGTTATACATTGCCTGTTTAGTATAATTTTGTGAAATACGTCACATTTTATAAATACAAACGATAAGGAATGTTTTCTCTAATAGTTTTTTTATACATCAAGTTATTTGGAATCTTTATATTCATTTACAATCATAGTAAGTAGGTATATGTCAGTGTTGCTTGGTATAAAATTGTAATTGTAATTGAAAAAAAAAAAATGTAAATCTTGAAGCAGCTGCATATTTAAATTATAATTATTTCATATAAAAAATGGTTGGGTGGTTAAATAGGCATCAGGTGGATTTAAAATATGCACTATAACGTTGAGTGTGTAATGTGTTGTAAAAATGATAAAAAAGCAAAATGACTAAACTATAGACAAAAAGAACTAACTGACGTGTTATTTTTATTAAATAAAGAATGTACTTCGCAATGTTTTTAAAATAACCTTATTTGTAGGACATGCAATCTAAGTAAACATTTAAAATTTATTACACTTTGTGTTATCTTCAGATTATAATTGTTGTCTGGATTAGACATTTCCGGAATTGTCCTGGTTCGTATATTTCGAAATAAGTATTTTTTGTTGTTTAGCATCATAAATGAGCAGATTTGTTTGATAACTTCCATATCTATTTACAAATAATGTAATTTTGATCTGTGTAGTTATACGAGTGTATTGAGTATTTTACTTTTAATATGCGCTAAATACCTGCGTATTTAACCTACACATTTGTGAAGAACGTAATTTTTTTTTCTGTGATATTTTAATATAAGCATTAACGCGAATTTTGTTGATAATCAAGAAACCAAAATTTATTTGTATGTTTTAAAAAAATAGTAAAGGAAATATTGACAAACATTTGAAAATTTTAAATAATAGTGAGGGCCCAGAAATTTTTTATTGAGCTCTATAATTTATATAGCTTAGATGTATTTGTTAGTGATTCTATCAACATTGAAATTTTATTTCAAATTTATTTATCTATTCGTCATGTATGATTTCTAGAATGGTGCAGTATGATAAATTAAAATATTTGCTTGCAAATAACCTATTATTAAAATGTTTGATTGGACTGTCACGTAATCGGGCTTCCAAATTAGTGCATTTTGAAACTATTTTAATCATATTTAAATATTATTATATAACTAATTAATACAAGCTTACATAACTTAAAGTATAATTATATATTTTCAAGAACTAATGAGAAATATCCAATAAATACTTGTAAAATTACCTCGTCAGTAGATGTTGCTTAATAGACGATTTAGAAATCTTACAGTATGCTACAGATGAAACGACATTTAATAAAATTGCCACTTTATTTTAGGTAATTAATTATTTAAAATTTATTACCAAATTTAGATAGTTTATTTATTAATCGATTTTGTAATCATACCATTCATCCGCAGTATAATTACTTTTTTATCTGTTCAAAATTAGTTTGCACAAAATTTCTACTTGGTACTTAATTTTAAGCTAATACTAAGGATTCAAGCTGAAATGATGTCAGACGTTGACATACCTATTACTTTCTAAAATTATTTTTTGTAGATGTACGAGTATTATATATACATTTATTATTTGTATGCTACATTTTTTAGAGAATATTGTTTCCGATTTTCTTACAATTTCCGATTTAATTCTTTTCCTTGTATCATACTTCATAAAATTAACTTGTTTAGAAGTATGTACAGAATGTTGTATTTATGTGAAGGGGAAAAGTTACACAAGGCACTGATACAAAGAAGGAAGTTGTGGTATTTTATTTAAAATATATAGCGTTTGTATTGTTAAAAAAAATCAACTCTTCTGTGCTGGGGGAATCCCACTTTAACTCATAGAATTTGAAGGTGCCTTTCCAAGTAACAAAAATATGTTACTTACATTTGTTTTTACAGTTGTTTACTTGCAGTGGAGAGAAATACCTAGGATATATACATATTTGAACAGTATTATACCCTTCTTCATGTGATATAATGTAAACAAACACTTGCTAACAGTTGATAAGTATTTATTTGTTCGTAATTTCTATTTTCTTTAAGTTAAAGTACATATTATAATTGTAAATGTACTGTAATAAAAATAATAACAATATTAATGATAATAATAACGCTCGTAATCGCTTAATAAACAGAACAAATATTAAACAAAACACGTAGTATTACAGACCCATTAATTGCCACCAAATAGACCCATTAATTGCCACCAAATTTTGTAGGAAAACGTGTTTTTAAGAAAATTAATAATATAATATATTAAGTCAGATTCGGTCATAGAGGGCGCAATACCTAATGATGAATTCATCAGTAGTTGTAGTAGTTGACAAAATATTCTGATTTGGTTGACTGCATAACGGCCCTAAAAGATTTATGTTTAGATTTCCTCACATTGAAAAGTACATTTTGTTGTCCCTTAATACATATTCAAAAATCTACATACTTGATTGTTGTTGTTATTACTCTTTTGGTTCATTTACGAACTTCTTGTATTGTTTTTAGCTCGGCGCGTTAACAAGATTTTCTTAAAATAAATTGCAGTAGTATTTTTAAAGTCGCACTTAAGCAGAAATCTTTTAAGATAGTCTTCTTAGAAAACGGTAGGTATTTTTTACGTAGATTTTGTAGTATTTTGAAAATATACGAGAAATTCATCATCAGGCATATTTCCCTACCAAATTTGGTGACAATCGATTGAGCAATAATCGAGTTATTTTTGTTACAAAAAAAAGAAACTAAAAAATAATTTCGACTTTGGCATCCTGTGTCTTTACCACAGCAACATTTTACGAAGACATATTTAGCTATATCGTTTTATTTTGTCTCAAAGATGTCCGCGTCTACTCTATGGAACCGTTTTTCGAAGGAAAGTTTACATAAAATGATAAGTCAGCCTTTATTTGTTATATGCCATCCGTTCTGAAAATATCGGTAGACAATGTGGGACTCTCAGGTACTTGTGAAAACAACACAAACAAACAAAGTTTCCGACCTAAACTGCTTTTATTCCTTTATAAAAAGGGCTTACTAGTTTTGTATTTTAAACTAAATATTTTATTTTTTTCGCGTAACAATACCATTAGATTTTTATAACCTTTTCTATATATGAAAAGTAAATAGATATACTCTAACAAATTGGGAATGATTTCACTTTACACCTTTGTCTTGACGTACATGCCAAGATTGTTTTTGCTAATTCTTAAATAATGGATATAATATTGCTTGACTTTAACCTTTGCATTAGCAGTAGTTTAGTGTTTGTCAATACAATTGTTATTGTAATTAAGCCTATGTTACTGAATTATGGTGGAAGTGAATGTATTAATTTATCCACGAAATACAATTCATCTGTTACCTCCTACTAAACATACGTGTTTACTCTCTTGTACTTTATTTTATTTTGTCATTTTGAAAAAAAACACCGTCCCCAAAATGTCTCCAATCCAGCTTGTTCTGTCATGTCTTAGTCAGAGGAGAACGGTTAAATAATAAATGCAAACACTTAATGAAGGCAATATTAATGGAATTCCTGTTGTACAATGAGATAAGCATTTGGCACTTTTCCAGGAAACGGTGAATTATCGTTTATGTTGTCAATATTTTGATAATGTTTTATATCGAAATCTCCCGAATATATATTTAATGCCAAGGCATTTGTTAAAATTGATAAGAAATATGTATAGAAGACAAGACAATTTGTCTGAAGCAATATTTTTGTAAACTATATAGTTTGAAAAGAGCATTGAAATATATCGTTTGATTTATCATTAACTTTAACATACACTGACTAGAATACATGTATTAGCTATCATTGTTTTTTATTTAATAATTGTAATACATATGTTTTAGCTAGTGATAATGTTACTTTTACGTTGTTTGTTCCACTCAACAACCATACTGTCAATGGTTCATGGATTATTTAATATTAATTCCTTAACTGTAGACAAGCCTTACTGAATATACTAATTAAATTAGTTTTAACAAGCAATATGGCAAAGATTGATCTTTTACTATCGTCACGACGTATATCCACAAGAACCTGGAACTGATCTTAAAGAAGTTTCAAATTAATCATTTAAAGAGATGCTCAAAGTCGGACGTTTATGACAAAAGTTGTGATTTACTTTCGATTCTTTCAAGTTTTTTTTTATCGCGATAATAAAGAGGACGAAAGTTTCAATTAAAATGTCTGTAAAAACCTTCCATCGTATTCTCGTGATTAAATTTAAAGGGTGTTAAAGATAAGGAGGAATATTTCAAGGATGTGAAATCAAAGGGGCAATAGATGACGTGTCAATAAATAATTTTCTTGAGAAATCGGTGATCTGAAATCTCATATTTTCAGGAAAACATATAGGTATAAGGAGTTATGTTAGAGAAATATAAATTTAAATAAAAAAAAAAAACAGAAAATTTTGGATTCAGCCCCCTGCTGTGTAGAGTGCCCGCTGGGATTCGTCGTTGACAAACAACCAGCAAATCATACATTCTCCATGAATTAGTGCCATAGCGATATCTGCCAATTCTTGATTTGAATAAGGGATTTTGAATTTTTCCAAATAATTATTTATTAATTTTCTGTGCACTTTTTTCAGAACATCTTGTATAAAATCAAATATCTTTGGCATCATTGGCGAAGCAATTAAGTATCGAGATTTATTTTGAATATTTTTTTTTAGATTAGATTTTACATTTCGTTAATTTAGTTGGTTTAAAAATGTCGTCGTAATGTTGTGAACAAAACGATTAGCTGCACTAAAAGAAAAGTAACGCAGTCGGGCTTTTGATTTCTTTTATTTCTCTTTCACCAATGAAGTCGGATATCTTGCCAAAATAACATTGTTAAAAAATATGAGTTGCGCATTTACCTACGTATCAGATATCTTGATATCCGTCAAAACAAACAAATGCAGTTTTTGTGTCTACGTAAGGAGTGTTTGAAATTTTTTTGTCATTGACGTCAGTCTTGCAAAAAGTTGTATTAATTAGCAAGTTATTTATATCTTAATCAGTGTTGATCTACACAAGTGAATGGTGTCAAAGTTAGGTTTAAAGTACGCAATGGATATCGTTGCTTTCTTCACCGTCAAAATGTTACCTGAAATAGTAGGTACACTTAAATTTTTATTTTCAAAAGACGATTCTTTTTTATCCAATTCGTATATTTGTTTAGAGATACATTTAATAGTGTCATGGATTTCTTAATTCAAATTTTTCTTACTGCCAGAAAAACAATCCGTTAATTAATTACTACTCAGTACACTACTGAACACTAATTACAACTCAACTAAACACTTATTTAATTAATCGCTATCTAAATCACTTTGATCTCAGATTCAGACAGTAATACAAGACTGACTAACTCGGCCGTTTATTCTTTTATGGACCCAACGAATATTCCAGGTATTTTCTAGTATATCTAGATCCATTTTCCCGAACGACTCGAATGCTTCTCGTCGATTCCCCATTTTTCCAGTCCCGTCTCGATCCACGGCTTTTTGTTTGTTTAACAGAATCGTGTAGGGGCGATTGGGGCAATTTTAGCATTTCGCGGTACCACAGTCGTCGAATTGGGTGTGAGTGGGGCAAATTCTGTGACAATAGTAATAATTGTTTAATATTTATGTAACGTGATTTTTTTTTCTAATGATAATTTAAGTTCCTCTGTTTTTATACAGTCATTTAGTACTTCTAATTATTCAGGCAAATACGTAGTTTTATAATTTCAATTTGTTATTATAATAAAATAAGTACAAATGTTTGTCAGACCTTTATAAATAATTGATTCATAAAGTACGTTTTTCGTTACACATAAATTTATCTAAAAAAAAATTGACTCTAATGTTAGATTGCCAATTTATGCCATAATTCGTCGCTTAACTAAATACCTACCAACTTACTATAAAACTTAGCTCAGTAAAACGCGATAACGATCGCAGAAGCACTTGTTTCATAATTAATACACTACAGAACGTTTATAGTTAAATGAATAACCTATACCGACGCTACTGTACCCAAATGTCAAAAATACCTCGTCATGACAGGTATCAGATTTAAATAAAGAAAATCAAAATCGTTAGAGGCCCTATAGCATTTTCTTTTAAAACGCTTGGTTTTTGTGATACAGGGGCTTGAATGTTAATCTTTTTAAACGTTTCCGCAGCATAACTGTTTTTTATCTCATATATATTTTTAAATTTGGGCATTGTTAATGTGTTGGAAAGAACCCAAAATGATGCAACACAAGGGCGTAGATATGGAGGTTTGGATCTTATTTCAAAAACAAAATGTACGCCTATTAATATTTTGGAATATTTTTAATTCTCATAACTTTTTTAGCAAAAGATGTTATTTGTCAATTTTTGAAATTGTTATTAGCTTTCCAGAAAACCGAAACTTCTCAGTTTTGTTGTACAGTACACTGTTGTATATAATAATTTCTATTTGTTTAATACTGTCACAATACTTTGAGTTGTCTTTCAGCTCAGGCATGTTTAGATGATTTTAACCAACTTAAATAGATACAGTGCTTTCGAAAAGTAACGAATAAATTCATTATTTTTGAAATTGAGAAGTTTTCGAAAAAATCTCCTGGCACGTCGATTTTGCTTTTAAAAAAGGCAGTTTGACATACGACCCATATTTGTGACGTCATCGTTGTTCGAGATATGACGTCATCGACAATAGCAACCCCCAATTTTAACCATGCCATTTGAAAGAGCGTGTCATTCTACATATACATACATCATGAAAAATTATGGTGTTACATAACAAAAATTTCAAGAAAATAATGTTTGAAGATTTTAAAATTTAATTTTCACAATACTGTGCACCTCCCCATTATGCAAGCCCTGTTCGTGCTTATTTGGATGAGCTGTTCCCGAATCTTTGGACAGGGAGAAGGGGGCCGATTGAGTGGCCAGCCACATCGCCTGATTTGACACCCCTAGATTATTTCTTGTGCGAATACATAAAAAGCAAAGTATACGTCACTAGACCGGTTAATTTAGAAGATTTAAAAGCAAGAATTCGTCACGAGATACATCGTATACCTCCTGAAGTTATTGATAATGTCCAAAAAGAATTTATTAATCGTCTTGGCTACTGTCAGGCAGCCAACGGTGCACAATTTAAACATTTAATTTAGTCGATTTTTTACATAATCATTATCATTTTCAGTATTGCGAAAATTAAATTTTAAAAATCTTCAAACATTATTTTCCTGAAATTTTTGTTATGTAACACCATAATTTTTCATGATGTATGTATGTAGAATGACACGCTCTTCCAAATGGCATGTCCAAAATTGGGGGTTGCTATTTAAAAAAATTGCCGATGACGTCATATCTCGAACAACGATGTGGGTCGTATGTCAAAAAGTGCCTCTTTTAAAAACAAAATCGACGTGCCAGGGGATTTTTTCGAAAACTTCTCAATTTAAAAAATAATTAATTTATTCGTTACTTTTCGAAAGCACTGTATGAAAGAAGAATGTGACACGGTTTCTCTTTATTGGAATATATACCAAACTATTTTTTTATTTAGATATTTTCTTTTTAAATATCTATAAATGTAGATGTTATTATCTCTCATATTCTCATACATGTTTGATTTGGAAGGTGACCGCATCTTTTACGTATTGAGGATGCAGTGGATGTTATTTTCCTTCACTTTGTTATTCTAGAAAATATTTTGTTACTGCCACAAATAAATTTTTTGTTGTTTTATGCATATGGAGAAACAAAAGTCAATATTAAAAAAAGTGACGAGGGCAATTCGTTTTATTACCTTTTTTCGTATAAACAAACAAGTATGTATATTTTATGCTGACGTTCTCGACGAATCCGTATAAATGGGAATTAATCAGCTTATACAATTTTCAATTTCAAACGTTGCTTTGCTTGGGTTTGTATCTGATTTTGTGCATATTTGCAGAAGTCAGTGAACTAAAAACAAGCGTGTGCAAGAGTGGGTGGATATTACGTCAACAAGCATGGCTTAATCAACATTAGGTGTAATTTTGGGATGGTTCGTGAGTAAATGTACATTTGAAATTACCTGTTCACGTAGCAACTGTACAAAAAACAACAATAAACTTTTACATACTTTGTTTCCTTCTGTGAAAGAGTTGATAAAAAATTATTGATATCAGTAGGTGCATGTTCAACATTACAACAAAAGTATATTTTATGGAAAACAGTTAAGATAAAATTCTAATATTCATTTACATGATTTTTTTCATATTTATTTACAAATTTTACTCTGGTCACATGAATAGGAATAAATAAAATATATGTACACAGACCATCAAAAGTCTTGTACCTCCTGTATATAAAATGATTCGATTAAACTTAGTGGTTTTTCTTAAAGTGGTAAAAAGTACAAGTACTTAGAGAACATAAAAGTCAATAAAAAATTGCAGACCATGAACCTTTACTTTATTACCAATGTTTTTACAAATCTGGTCAGTTTACCCCCGTATATAAAATGATTCCATTAAACTTGGTGGTTTTTCTTAATGTGGTAAAAAAGTATATGTACTTAGAGAAAAAAAGGACAATACAAAATTGCAGATCAGGAAACTTACCTTTAATACCAATGTTTTTACAAATCTGGTCAGTTTGACAGAGTATTCAGCCAAGTGTTCCTTTAAATTTTTGTACATTATAATGCTAGGACGTGAAATTTCTGCGTTTACCATATGCAAGATGACTGCTTTACATGATGCAAGACATTCTAATCATCAGATATCGAACATGTTGGGCATTCCTAGATCATATGTTGTACGAATAAGTACACAGATATGAAGAATTTGATACAGTGGAAACAGACCACGTAGTGGACGTCTTCGAGTCTCTAATGAAAGGGAGGATCGGTATTTGGTGCAATATGCCCGTACACATCGCACATCTTCAGCTTCAGCTCTCGGGGCCCACTTTCAAGGTACGTTTCACCGTGTTATATCGATACCTACTATTCGAAGACGACTCCACAATGCAAATTTACGTGCTAGAAAGCCATTAAGGTGTGATTTCCTAGCAACGTCCAGCGTTCGCGGCCCGCCGCGACGTCTTGCAGTAACGGCTAGCAGTTACGTTCGCATGATTTGCTAGAAGCGATGAGGGGAAGTCCAAGATTTTTGACGTTGTGTGTAGTTGTAGTTTTGGCAAGACGCGTTGTTAACTGTGTATGCATGCAGTTTGTTTTGAACAGAAATATATTTGTATCCTCGCCAGCACAAGCAAAATGCATTCTCGTGTAGGATCAGGTGATGTTATTGCAAGATTACTAGTTTACTTTGATGAAACTGATGGCTCATCGAAATTTTAAGTTAATGAATATTAATTTCGTCACCCTTCATAGTGATTATGACGTTTACGTTCTTGTTGCGATTTATTTGTAAAATATATCGTGTTCCAGTTAAGGACGTGAAAAAGTATTTAATTTAACCGTAATTTTATTAGATTATTTATTCAGTATTTCCTAAAGACAATAAATGTACTCCTATGTGAAAATAACTTTAAAATTGTGATGCCATTACTTTTTCAAAGAAATTCTATATGTATAATTGTTTATGAAAACTGAAAGTCAGACCAAATTTCTGTTTTTTTTTGGAGCTACTAAAGTATTAAATATATCCCTACATTGCCTTCTTTGTGCCACTCTTCCTTATAACTCCAAATGTTATGAATTACATACCCCCATAATTCGTTCTTCTGTCGGATTCTGATCTGTTACCCCTACTGAAGGGGTGGAAACCACCCATAAAACAAGAAAACAGAAAAAATGGTCACCAAAATCTGGGTGGGGTGGGGGTAAAACCACCTCTATTGCCGATAGCAGACGGGGAATGATATCCACTTCATGAAGTACTTTGTTTCCCCCACTACCTGACAAATGATAAGAAAGACGGGCCCCATAATTCGATCTTTTGCGAAATTCTGACCAGTTTTCTCCGACTTTAAGGGTGGCTTAAGTATGGGTAAGTCCGGCAAATATTGGAAAAATCGAATTATGCTCACCTAGATTTTTCATGACGATCAATTTAAGCCCACGGAGACATCTGTACAACCTTCCCCGTTCTTGCTACACACTACGCAAAAACGGGAGGATTTTGCGGTCACTCTTTAGTACAGGGTTTAGGTTTATTATTGGGCTTCCTTGACTATGAGTTCAATTAAATTGAAACACTACAAGCTGTTCATTGAGGGTGGGGAAATCTTGTATCAAATTTTGAGACCCCTATATGCAGCTGCTTTGTCTTGTTTCTTATGCGGAGCACTCTGTATTTGCACTATTCAGTGGATACACAATTTGAGGATTTTTTATTTTAAAAACAATGCTTATATTTTTACTTAAACCGCAAATTGTCTGTCTATAAAATCGCTCAGTATTATTGGTAGCTTTTGATTAAATTAGTGTCCGAAATCATCGATGCATTTTATTAATTTGTCTTCTTTGGCTAGTCGGGATTTAATTTTACACCTATTACAAGCAAAGTTTGTTAAATATTGCAGAAACACGCCAAATAAAAAATGTAATATTATTTGCAGTTATAGTAAGTAATCGAATCAGTATTTTGCGGAATGCTGATGAGGTTGGCTCACCGTACTCCAAATGCTTAAACTTGGGATTAATTGGTGATGATGCCATAGGTTCAGTGAACCAATTCAAAGATATATGGCAGTATCTGATTTATTTCTCTGAATCTGTCGAATGTAGAGTTAATACTTCGATATCGGATACATATACATATGGAATAAGGTGACTCAGAAGTCATTATAGCTTACGATTTAAAGTTAGATACTTTATATCCACATAAAAGTACGTGTGGCGCCTTTCGAGATACTTATTGCTAGAACAGTCGTAAATTATACTAACGTGAAAATAATAATGATAATGTTAAACACTATTTCAATTATTGGTCTCCAAATGCGTGTGGGTATGAGCGGGTATAAATTACCTAAAAACTTTGAGGACATATTCTTTTTATTTTAGAAAATATTGCCTCATATTTGGTCAAGGCGAAATGTTATTTACAAATACCAATTACCTATTTGGGTAGAATACAAATAAGTGTTGTATTTTTAGAATTATTAAATCAAAAAATAATTCAATAATTCTAAACTAAACCCAATTTTTGTTCCCAAACAAATAGGTATGTTACTTGTGTCAATATATCAGATTTTCGATTTTCTTATACGACAAACACATAAAATGGTGGAATATTGCAACATAATAAATTAGTTTTCTGTTTCTTCTCCAATTACATTAACAAGTAGGTATATCTATATAAGCGTCTGGGCAAACAAAAAACGCTCGTCAAAGATTCAATCTACGAAAGAGCAATAAAGTAAATATTAAAGGATATGTGTTATCGTGTTTTTGCTTTATATTTTCATTTTATAAATTTACTATAGAGAAAAAATTAATGGTGTGTACAGAAGCATAGTTCAAAATCGTTAAAGATACAGAGCGTCTTGCAAGTTGTTACAATAATTTTAGGAGGTGATAGAATACTTGATTTTGAGTCGATTGAAACAAACATACCTATATACCAACTGTTAAAATATTTGTGACAATAATTTTTTAATATTTTTTAATTTAACCGTGCTTTTCTACAATTATTGAAGTGTACAAAAAAAAACAAACCTTTTTATAACAAATATTTATATAGTTTTTTTTATTAGGAATTAATGGATATTCTTCACTTACCTAGAACTTCATAAACATGGGTTTTCTACTTTGTAAAAGCGAAGTCAAATTTAAACGTGGATTTTATTTAAACCTTTGAGTGTAGGTTTATTCAGATATTGTTAAAAACTTACCAAAGTAATGCTCTTTCACTTCTTAGGGAAAGTTTCTTGATAAACATTCTAAAAATTAGGGAAATTAATCTTAATACACTTAAGTATGCAGGGAGCGCATTCGCCAAAACAGAGGACAGCCGTTTAATATGTAATAAAAATTGTTTAAGAAATGAATCACTATAGGTTTCCAATATTGCAAGATTTTTGGACTTTAGCTAGTAATCTATGCATTTTGCAAAAGTTTTTCTTGAAATTGGTTAAAGAAGATTTTCATTAACGTCAAATATATTTCTTTTAACAGGTTTGAAACGTCTCAGACGCTCTTCTTTCAATTTTGTGCATAGATAACTACTATGAAGGAATTCTCTGTATCTAGTCACAATCATTAAGATTTACTATAATAATGGACTTTGCCACCTCTTTTGTGCATAACCTTTAACGAACAACTTTCCATTGCGCTTGGCGGTATAATTTACGCGGCGATTTAAAAAAAAACTATGTACACAATACGTACATGCATGCATGGTGACCCACATTTTTCCGATCTCTACGAGCGTTTACCACATGTGCGATAGCTATTGCAAGGCTGCTAGGTGGGTCAAGAATGAGGCTCGGTATGTTGTTAAATCGATGCATTTCTAGCGTGACCGTACCCGATTCGTTATCTGACAAGCGAAGGGTATTGTTTTCCCCAGGTTATCCCTGTGTAACTCATACAGAATGATATTGTTTTCTAGGAACATGAAGGAAGAAAAATATTTTGATTAGAATGTGTAATTTCCTCAAGAGAAAGGCGAAAAAGAACCACTACGTCATTAATTTATTTTATCTTTGCAATTGTTTTTTTTTTGCAAAAAGCAACACGGTAACTTGTCGCATTGTGCATGTCGCTTATAGGATGTATTTAAATTGATCTCTCTTTGACCATATTATCGTTTAGTCGTTTCAAAGTAGCATGGAAAATGTGAAAATAGACAACTTTTTGCGGAGAAGTCCGATTGAGATGCGGTTTTCTGCAAAATGTTCAGGGAATTTTTTATAACAAAAGGTACATCTAACCTCTGTACGCTCGCAAATTTTTAATTGTTTATTTAAGAAATGACCCATTTTTGTTGAACATATGGCAAATGTCACACACGATTCAACGAAAATGTCTGAAAAATGTTCTCTCGGGGGTTTTCGAGGTCCCTCTTTATCACTTTGGTGTTAGCTTTATTATTTACTGCTAAATTGTTGTAACTGGGCTAATTAACAAATTAAAAACCCCCGAAATCAATAGAGAACCGGAATTTTTTCCATGATTTCTGGCTTATTAAGGTAAACCATCGGCACAAGATTTTTGCAAATTGTTTATTATTCGATTGTTGCAACCTCGCTAATTAACATATTAATAACTCTTCTCCCGGAATCGTTAGAAAATCGGATTTTTTTTGCAATAATTCTGAGATCAATTGTTATTGCAAAAAAATCTGGTTCTCTAACGATTCCGGGAGTAGAGTTATTAATTTGTTAATTAGCGAGGTTGCAACAATCGAACAATAAACAATTATATTTGCAAAAATCTTGTGCCGATGGTTTGCCTTAATAAGCCAGAAATCCTGAAAAAAATTCCGGTTCTCTAGTCATTTCGGGGGTGGAGTTTTTAATTTGTTAATTAGTCCAGTTACAACAATTTAGCAATAAATAATAAAGCTAACACCAAAGTGATAAAGAGGGACCTCGAAAACCCCCGAGAGAAAAAATTAAAAGTTTGCGAGCGTACAGAGGTTAGATGTACCTTTTCTTATAAAAAATTCGCTGAACATTTTGCAGAAAACCGCATCTCAATCGGACCTCTCCGCAAAAAGTTACAAGTGAAATGTTAATTTGACGCGACTAGTTGTGAGCAGCAAATTCTGACATTTTTCATAAATCACTGACAATGATATTAACGAAAACTTAATAAACAAATTCGTTTTTATATCACCATTCCCTCAGGATTCTTGATTCATATTTTCGAAATTCATAATTTTCAATAAAAAAAATATAACTATAGTTATTTGAGCTGTTTTCAAAACATTAAAAAAATGCAACTCGCAGGATAAGTCTTTTCCGCATATGGAAAAAGTAACTTTTTCTAACTTGTTGCTTAATGCCAATGTTATAGTCAGTAACAATAAACATTTTAAGTTTATTTTCAAAGTAATATAAACAAACGATATTTTCATTTTTATATTAAAAAATACTCGAAAAAATCATGTACAAAACTCAAATTTAAAACCCCGCCCTTATAATTTCGTCCAACTAGCAAAATAAATTTTATAATTCATATAATGCGGTTAAATGCCTTTATACGATACTTATCGAATCGAAAACGACCCACTTTTATAAAACAGTTTGTATCAGTTCTATAAAAAAATGTATACAACAATTTTATACAGCAACTATAAAAACGTTTTGTAGTCTGTATTTTGGTATTATTTAAGGAAACATTATATTTTTTAGTGAAGAATATTAAAACCAAATCGTTTTAAGATTTGTGTATAATGCAGATTCATAATTATTTGTGCTTATATTTAAAAATGGGGAAGCCTATACTCAATGGCGAGCATTTGTATAAATGATAGATAGGCATAATACTTACAATATTATCCTTTCAACAATCTCGTGTTTCAATTTTATTGCGCCGCAAATTTTATTTAGAAACTCTAGAAATGTTTGTGACAAAAAAATTATGTCCTTTAAAAATATAAAAAATAAATTTAAAAAATATTAAAATTATGCTTTCCTTAATTTATATTATCATTGTATAATTATATTTAATGATCTTGTTATAAAATAATCTTTCAAATATAGTAAAATTATGTTTTATATATAATTTTAAGACTTCAAGAACTAATTTTACATAATGGCGACAGTCGCTGATCCAACAAATATTCATTTAAACATGGCCACTTATAATAAAACGATTTTATTCTACACATTATACTAAGATTAAGGTTAGGTTTAGAATTTTATTACGCGGAATATACAATAATTTTGTTTTCTCAAACCACAATTTTGTTTTACAACATATTTATAAAGCCGGGAATATTTTTATAGATTAAACACAATTATAAAACTTTTTTTTATAAATAAGCGCATTTCGAGGCTAACAAATAATGTTATTAATTCCGTTATATATCCTTAATAAAACACGTTAATACAACTATTTTATAAAGTTATAATTAATTATAAGTATACGACTCTTACACAATATGTTTGCACATTTATAAACTTATTTGTTATATAAAACACTTTGTAAAAACTATTATCAAACAATTTTACACAATTACTTAATTCAGGATCGGAATTATCACAATTATTTGCTCTATAAAATCAAATTGTTCATTAAATAATGCTATTCGATAGCTATTATTCGCTTGTTTTAAAGTTCCAGTTGCTAGTTGGGCGTCTTTGCAGGAGTTTCTCTGAAATCATGTCCCAAGGTGACAGGTGACAGCCCCAGGTAAACAAGGAGGTACAATTACAGATGATGTGTATGAAATCATTTGTATTTGTGTCTGCTTAATCTTCATTTTACGTTGATTTGTTTGGTTTTGATGTCGAAAATTGGTTATTATAAAATTATTAGCGTACGGGTATCGTACAGCACTATGCCTTTATGAAATGGCATCTGAAATATAACCTGCCAATTTTTAATTGTTCAAATGTTTGTGGCTGTTACAATTTTAATAAAGTGGCGTGTGGATGGACGGATAGCAATTTTATAACAAATTGTATGCGCGTTTGATTTGTCAAAATAAACAGGGCACATCCGGAGTTTGTTTTCGATCTAACAAGTATCTCGGTTAGTGTATAAAACAATTTTATGGAAGTAAACTCGTGCACGATCCTAAAAATAAAAAGAGTCGGGCCGACAAAACAACAATGAGAGTTCTTAAAAATCCGGTTTTGGCCTAGGGCCAGAACGGTTTTGCTTGTCGGAATAGAATCCATAGTTTTATCTAAGAAAATATGGTAAAGCTAGCTAAAGTTGTGTTTTTGTGTTAGGAATTCAAATATTTATCATAGATCATATTTATCATATTTTATTTTTACGAGGTTTGTCCAATAATTGAAATGCATCCCTAGTGAGGTTACCTTTGGAAACAATAATTGTAATCATTCAGCTGGCGTGTTGTAACTTAAGCAGTGTTTGTAATGGTCGCCCTGATCATTGGTTTTTCATAAATTTGGTCATATATGCTTCAATGATTTTTTATGTATAATCTAACACTAGAAAACGTAATTTTATGTTTCCGGATATATGATGAAATATTTGTATATTTTTAATAGTTCAACGCCCTGTATCGCAAGTATTATAATATATATATATTTTCTTCATGTTTTTTCATGTCGCCGTAAATCGTCTAGCCGTAAAATGAACATATTTATGGTGTTTTTAGGTACAGAAATCTTAAAAAATAAAACGGATAGAACAAAATTAATATCAAAAATAAAATTGTTGATGTTTTGTTTATCTACTGTTTAAATTCCCTCAAAAAAAAATAACTTTTTTCCACGGTCGGGAGTAGAAATCAGTGTCAAAATTAAAACAGAAGTAGTCGATTATTCCCAAGCGAGTATAATGCTCCCAAGGGAGTTTACATTATGGAGAACGTTTTTTATGAAAAAAACAAGATAACATTGAAATTATTTATAGACATTTAAATTAAATGTTACATTTGTACAATTTTCAAAATTAATATTAGAAGGAATATTACTTTCGCTTACATTTACAGTTTTTGTGATTGCGCTAGTAGTGGTACCTACTAAAACGTGATTAGCAATTTTGGTCTTATTTTCGATGGAGTTCTCGACATAACCCTCAGCGACTGTCGTTGATTTCCAACCAGCATGACGCTTTATTGTCGTGATATCCACACCAGCATCTGCCAGTAATGTCGCTGAAGATCTTCATAAGCAGTGACCAGTATGCAGCATGCAGCATCAGGTAATTTTAAATACGAAGCTACTACATTCGAAATTTTTCCCATGGTATTCTTGCCAACTGGCTGCGAACTACATTTTCCTGCTTTGTAGTACAAAAAAAGGCGCTTATGCTTGACGTGGGGAGGACGAAGGGACAGGTATTTTCGAAACAATTCAAGCATATATCCCACATCGGTAACCAGAAAGGTTCGTGAAATCTTTGTCTTAGTGTTTGGAATTTTTACAGTCAAGGAAGAGCCTACATCCTCAATATCATCTACAGTTAAATTGACTAGTTCATCAGTTCGACAAGCTCCGGCAATCCCCAGATTTAATCATTTTGCTATTCTAACCCCACATTTTAACAATTATTTTCACATACTTATAACATTATTTACATCTACAGTTAAATTTAAAAAAAATACATATTTTGAAAGATTTGTGTACCTAAAAATTTGTAAGTTAGACTGCTTTCTGTCGCTATATATTCGTTTTAATTTGGTACCTTTGAATATTTGCAGGTTGCATGCGATAACATTCCTGTTATTTGCTAAGTTCTATATTATTCAGGTTTTAAATATTTAAAATTATTTGTATATGTAGAAAATACTATTTCAAGAATACAGTGCCCTTAAAAGTAAGAGCGAAAGATCGGGTGCATCCTGTATATCAATACTTTTTTATGAATCAGAGATGGATTTCAAATAAACACACCTCGTACATTGTTTTTTCCTTTGATGTTTATACCAAGTTTTCAAAGAGCATTCTTTTCCATTAAATCAGTAAATAGTAAAAATATCTTGCCAAAATAAATAATTTAAATACGCTATAAAAAGCAAATTATTATTATAAATAATAATTTTCTGTTTTTCTCTTTTCTTACGTTTTATGCAATGCACTTTGCCCAAGGTTTTGGAATGTTCATAGTACACCTATATTGCAATTGCGAAAGAGAAACGTGAACTTTTTTCGCATTTGGAAGGTAAAACGGACTAATAATTGAATAGTTGCTTAACGGCTACATTTTTCCAAAAATATTTGTTGCAAAACAGTTTTAATGCAGAAACAATGTTCTCATGCAATTATTTTGCGACTGAAATATGAATGTATATGTGCATCTCATGTTTGCTGTAATTAATTATATTATTCCTTTTGTTTCAGGTTAAGGTGAGATCCAGGTATAAGATTGGGGTAAGACAATGTTAAATTTATACCATACCTTGTTTTACGAGACTAAAAATCAATTTGGTCAGGTACGAGGTCAGGAATTTCATAGATGTTTATGTATGCACAGTTTTTATAATTTTAATGGTACTTTTTTTAGTCAAAAGTAGTATAGTAGTTACTTAAATTTGCTGTTTACCAATAGAGCATTTACATTAACTCAGTGTCATTAAATTCCGATAGGGGCGCTAGCGTCAGTGTTAGGTATTAATATTAATGTTCTATGGTCTAGTTTACGAATCTATGGTTTTGATTTGAATTCGTGTGAGACAAATAGTAATTGTAAATCTAATTTGCATACGTAGTATCAAAATAAAACTTGTACAGGTACAAAAAGTATTAAAATTTTATTTATATTAACCTCACGTAACCTTGTTTATTTGCATTTTACATTAGTAATTTTGAAAGAGAAGTAATAAAACGTTATTTAACACAGAAATTGTTAACGTTGGAGTGCCTAAAGAATTTCCTGGTAATTCTTAATTTAAACCTCTTTGTTTTCCTAAGATTTGAAATTTTATAAATCACGAATCGATAGAAAAATAGTAAGTTGTCGCTCAAATTGCAAAAATGTTGCATGTAATATGCCTAGTAAATAAAAAAGGACAAAAGGACAAATGCCAAGTTTCTGAAAAAATACGAATAATATATTAAAAAAATCAATGTTTTAAATAATGTACATGTGACATATATAAATAATAACCATACGCAGTTTTTATTTGGTATTTTTATTACAGTACAAGTACAATACAGAAAAAGTTGTAAACCCTGCTAGGTGTTTTAAATGGTTTTCGTTTAACAATTTGAGAGATATTAGTTGTGCCCTTTTGTAACTAATAACATTTTAAATCGCCATATCGTAAAATAACTTGTTACCACTAGATGCACTTGCTACTCTCAGGATTACCGGATTATCTTTCAAGTAATTTTCGTATTATCAGTATCGTATTTTCGGATACGGGTAAATATGATGTTGAAACAGCTGTTTTTTGAGAATTTTCCAGTGTCCTAAAAATAAGAATGAAACCTTATCAAATAATGAAAAATATACACAGAAAATAGATCATGTATCCTTGTACTTACCCATACCAGTAATAGTATAACAATCTTCTGTAAAATGTTTTCATCAGATCTTTGTGTACTGGTTTGGTTTCTTGCTGAACTCAATTGCTATTAATCATTTTTTCAGCATTATTAGGGAACTTGCGAAACATGAAATCTTTATTTTTATTAGCAACAGATAAACACTGCGGTACACAACAGTTTTTTTTTTACTCAAATTGAAACACAACAAAAATTAATTATCAAATATTTGTGAGGTTAGATTTAATACCTAACATTGATCGCAGCGCCGCCTACATGTAAATGCTGTATTAACAGTTTTGTATTATCTAATTTGTGTGACATATTTTAGTTTCGGTAAATATTTTACCATATTAGAGAAAAAAATTTAAAAACATAAACAGATATTTTTCAAAGGGCAGTGAGCGATTTTGGTGATTATTTTTTTTTTAACTAAAAACCCTTCAAGTGAAGCTGTACAACCTACCAAGGTGGTTAGTTTAACACTTCATACCCGTGTGTGATTTTTGTTTCGGCTCATTTTTCGGAAATTAAGATTAGCAATTTTTTTTTATCAAAAATCTGGCAACGTTGCCTTGTCCAGCGCCCTCTAAAATCTAAAAATATCAAGTTTCCTTACATAACTTTTAGAATAATGAATAATTTTTATTCATTACTGTTAAATAATAATTACGATACCTTAAATCAAAATTGTTAATATTAAAAATTACTGTTTGTTGTAGAATAAGTAAGTTCATTCAACTTCATGAACTGAACAGAAATATAGGTTATGAATTTGATGTTTAAAGGAAAACTAACGGATACGCCTATTTATATATTACGAATTACATATAATGTTCTGGCATTCAAACAATCAACCTGTCATCGGTAAGAAAACTATGTCGGCAGCACTATTTGTATATTTCAATAATCCTCCACATTCTGAAAGTATTACCAGTCGTTTTGAAGACGTTTTGTGTCATCTGAAATCCTTCAAAATTTACATACGTTTATTTTAAACTTGGAACCAATACTTTGTTATGTCTGGTATTTTTTGTCTTATAACGAATAAATTATTATATTACTTGATAAGTTGGCTGCACATTGTTAGTTATTGTAGAGTCGCAATTTTCGATTAGCCAGCAAAATGTGCGATAAGTGATATTTGCTATCGGGCTCTTTATATTAATTGCAGCCAATAACACGTGCTCATTGATAAATCAACAGCAGCCTATATTATTTTCAATAGCGCTATATACATACGTCATATTAACTACTAGCATTGAGTAATAAATAGTACCTAACTCGACAGTAGCTATACAAAACTAATTGTTGTTGTTTCTGTAAATATACGGTGTCCCAATATTCCGTGTACAGGTTGGGCAAATTTTGATGTTTTTATAAACTCACCGGCAAAAAAAACCGGCCAAAAAAAAACTAGCCAAAATTTTAAAGTTGGCTTCCTCGCGAACCGCTTATTTGATTTTGATGAACTTTTTTTAAATTGTACATTGATTTCTGAGGAACGGATGCTATGTCGTTAATTTTTATTCGGAATTTAATTTGAGCATATACGGGGCGCAATAAAAAGACGAAGTTTTTTTTTCGAAATTTGTTAGCGGTTAACGATCCTTTGCGGACTTATGGCTCTAGCAACGAAATCCCACATGTTTTCAATAGGATTCATATCAGGAGAATTGACTGGCCAATCTAATCTATTGATATGATGACGGTACCCCCTTCATACGGAGGAACTTCACGGGGAAAATGAAGTCGCTGTTGACGACCTGGTTCTCTCCAGACTCTTTGCCGATTGTCATCAGTAACCAGCCCAATTCTGGTTTCGTCTGTAAATAAAACCCACCGCCACTGGCGTAAAAGCCAAGCCAAGCCCTATGCTCTCGCGCCCACTGAAGACGGGCAGCACGATGCCTTGGAAGTAGAGTGGGGACCCGTAATGGTCTTCTAGCACGTAAATTTGCGTTGTGGAGTCGTCTTAGAATAATAGGTGTCGATATAACACGGCGAAACGTACCTTGAAAGTGGGCCTTGAGAGCTGAAGCTGAAGATGTGCGGTGTCTACGGGCATATTGCACCAAATACCGATTCTTTCTTTCATGAGATAGTCTAGGACGTCCACTACGTGGTCTGTTTTCCACTGTATCAAATTCTTCATGTCTGTGTACTATTCGTACAACAGATGGTCTAAGAATGCAAAAACATGTTCGATATCTGATGATTAGAATGTCCTGCATCATATAAAGCAGTCATTCTTGCTCGGGTAAACGCAGAAAAATTCAAAGGAATACTTGGCTGAATATACTGCTAAACTGACCAGATTTGTAAAGACATTGGTAATAAAGTTCATGGTCTGCAATTTTTTATTGTATTTTTGTTCCCTAAGCTCATGTACGTTTTTACCACATTAAGGAAAGCCGCTAAAAAATATTGACAAAATTTTGTTATTTTAAAGATTTGCCAGCATGAATGTCTATAGTATAAATCGTAAGCGCTATAGAGAACAAATTACACAGGAAACGTTACTCACAGTACATTGTTAATGAAATAAAATAAATTTTAACGACTAGCTAATTGGATTAGGGTACTTGAGTGTATTCATCCTCGACTCACAATTTGAGTTTGACCCTCTTCTGATATGAAATATTCCTTAAATTAATGGAATTATCGAATGTAACGTAACGTGGGATCGCATAGCGTGGTAACAGTGTGAACACAGAGTACATACCATACTAGGTCACGTGGCATGGCGTGGCGTGACACCAGAGCAATGTGTCTGTGCCTGCTTTACAAGTTAGGACTGCGTCTTGGAAAAGCGATATACAACTGTTTTTATAATATATGCGTTAAAAAATCCCTACATATTTAATTCTTCACCCTGTATAAAAAAATCTTTGCGATTAGTTTTCAGGTCTCTAATTTTCTTAATAAAAGTTGTTCCATATCCTGTACGGTTTTGATGTAATATTTGGAGAAAAAACAAATTTGATTGTTGGCCTATACTCATATCAAAACATTCAGCTGATTTTGGGAAGAGCCAGTTTAGGCTAATCGTGTTTGTACATACAACAACCAATGCTTATACATCATTATACAAATTTCTTAACGTTTCGATTTAGAGAACAAAACAAATTTGATTGTTGACGTATACTCACATTGAGTTTATTTATATAAGTTTGGGTCAATCGTGTTGAACAGTACATACAGCAACCAATCATACAAATTTCTTCAATTCATTTCAAAATTTCGACGTATTTGGCCTATTCGACCCAGATAGGATTCCAGTACTGGCATCGCGGTTACGTAACTTTGATTTCCTTGTATGGATTGTGACAGAACCGAGTTGTATAATAATATATCATATTCTATCAGAAGTAGGTGGATGGGCGAAAGTGATCGGATTTTTTTCGTTTTGGTATGTACGCTAATTTAATAAGAGTTCTTTGAACTTTCGCCGATGATACAAACCACATTCGGTCTGGATCATAACACGTGATTGAAATTATATTTATAACTTAACGTTGTTTGAATTATAAGAAACAACATAAATTAATGACTGGAATAGATCACTGAAATATTTTCAATGATTTGTTTTTTATATAGAAAATGGTAAACAGGTATGTGTGTAGAGCCAAAGTAATAAACAGAGGATAACGAAATAGAATAAATAAACGAATATATGACGGCAGAAGGCAGTCTAACCTACAAATTTTAGGTACACAAATCTTTCAAAATAAGTATTTTTTTAAATTTAATTACTGATGAAAATATTGTTATATAAACATACATAGATCTGCATATAAGACTGCACTTTTGTTTATAAGACTGTGAAAATAATTGTTAAAATATGGGGTTAGAATAGCAAAATAGTGTCTTACAAACGCTTTTTAAAAGTTATATTATTTGAGGAGAATTTAAATAGTAAAGTGGATAAACAAGACATCAAGAATTTTATTTTTGATATTCTTGTACCTAAAAAACACCACTTTTTAAGTTATTAATAATATTTGTTTCTAAAAAATAAACTTAAATTCAGAAATTTGTCTAATACATGAATTATTATTGTCTCGACTTGGCAAACATTGTAAGTTGTGAATGGTGGAAGGTGCGAATGATTTATTTTTTTGCTGACGTTTCCAACACACCTGCTGCATTTTTTTCATCACGTATCTTGTGACTGTGAATAGTTATACATATAGTCTAAATTGTCATAAAATAAGCGTTTGTGACAACCATCTACCGGCGAGAACTAGGTATGTTTGGTGGTTCTACATTAGACAAATCATATTAGCTTGATGTGTACTAGATATTGCGGGTGTTGTATATCATCCAGAATTATAAATTTGTTTTGTTTAGTGCGGCACAGGTATTGCTTCCATAGTACCTGCAGAAATATCAGACTGCGCTCAGCCAATGGATCGGTATTGAAGCCAATAGCGATCATTTATAATATGCACTATGTATGCTAGTCTCACTCACAATGAATATTCTAGTTTTCAATAATTTAGATTGTAATAGTCAGAAGAATAAATATAAATATATGCATACTTAGAAGGTGTTCATAAATTAGTGCAACATAGAGCAAGAGTTGATGGCATACATACCCACCATCCACTTTTGACTAAAGGTATGTTTGGCTACATTGGAATATTTTGTCGTCAGGCATCTAGTTTTGCTCTATGTACATTAATTACATACTCGTATATTTTTTGACATGTATTGTGAAGGAGAAATTTATAAATCTGGATGTTTAAAGCTGTTTGTAGAACATGCATTTGTAGGTAGCTTATTTGTATTTATTTATACCTTAGATTTAAAAGTTTGTTTAATTGCAGCTGTTTTATTTTAAGTAGGTACTACTTATAACACAAGTAATATTTTAGGCCAGCAATTGGCAATTTGGCATGAATTTTTGCCGTATTACTGTTTTAATATATATATTTTTAAATATATGTAATTGTTTTTCAAGTGTCAAATTTGTAATGTTGCAAATAAAAAAAATCCATATCCACAAATAACAAAGTACTATTATTTATTATTCTTAAAAAAGTACCTTTAGTGGCTCCCATTTTAATTAAGTTTCAAATTGAATTGTTTTCTTACCAATTTAAAATATTTATGCCAAAAAAGTATATTCTAGAATTATATAATTACTGTTATTATTCAATATTAGTTACTAATTAGCTTTCAGTTTTAAATAACTTTTTTTTAATCAATTATTAATTTAGTGATTGCTGTTGAGAAGAATTTTCTGTAAAATATAACTTTGTATATTGAATGCTATTTTACTTTACACTAATTTCTCAAAATAGATTTCGCAACCGCTGTACGAAATGGAAAATTTCGTTGTGACAATTTTATAATGTTAATAGGAGAATGTTTTTGTCGTAAACTAGTAAACGTATTCAAGTATGAAATAAGCTGTAACAAAATTTTACAATAACACCTTCTAATTACCAATATAATCAATAGTTACAAATTATGATTTGTGCCGTTCACAATTTAGTTTGAATTCGTGTCTAGGAGGTGCAATGATTTAGATAGAAATAGTTGAGTAAATTATGTTCAATTTACTGGTTTTTAATATATTTTCTAAACAGTGTTGTTAAGAATTAAGTAAATTTTAAGGTAGGTAAAAATTTATTTTTGTTTTTAAAGCTACACATGTATTTTTATTGATTATTTTTTGTTCATTATTTATTATATTAAATGGTCTTTCAGAATGTTTATTATTATTTTTTGAAGTACAGTTTTTAACCTGATTGCTATTATAAATTGTCCTTAAATTACACTTCTTGATGCTAAATATTTAGGTATACTGAAGTAGGTTACTATCCAAACAGTAATGTTTATAAAATATTTAAACATAGATATTTATAAAAATAAACATGTTACAAAATAACACACGATTAACTTAATATTTTTTAAATAAAATAGTACAAAGATGTAAAAAAATGTTTTTCCTGTACTATATGTATAATTCTATATGAATGAATGTTGATTCTCGGATACGCAGAGAAACCAAATCATACTTTTGTGTTCTGTATTATGTGAGATTAGTTACGAATAATTCAAAATTCTTGCGAATAATTCTGTATTTTTTCATCGATTTCGTAGAATGAGTAAGCATCTTTTATTGGTGAGTTGCATAAATTTTTTATTAGTTTAAAATGCAATACAGACTAATCTTTCAAACATATTGAAAGGTCAGAACATGTGTCACATAATTAAAATATTATCATTAATACATAGCCATAGAATGTAAAGAAAACCACGTGACCGAAAACGCGATATAATTGGTGTGACGTTACACGCCGTTCAGCGCGATTTGTTTCTGTGGATACAGGTGCAGGTTACGGTGTTGGTGACGTAAACAGCCGTTTGTTTCTTGTATTTTTGCGGCATTTGCAGATCATAGATACATAGTGTAAATACGATGTAGGTAATGCCATAATTGTTAGTGGTAATGTGGTACCTTACTGTATTGTTAAACGCAGTGGCGGCTCGTGGCAGGTGCAAGAGGTAAGGCCCAAATAATACTTAAATAGGAATAAATTTACACGTCTCCCCTGAGGTAATATTCCTTGACGCGTTGACCATTTTTTATTATGAAGGTCTTCGCCAATAGCCCTACTATAATCATAAATTAAAAAACTAAATAACATTAGAACTCCGATTTTTATTTGTAATATAAATAATAGAAAAAAATATATGTTTCAGCATCTAATAATTTAAAAAATTGTTCCTACGTGTTTAAAACACTAAAAAATATAAAAAAAACAATTTTCAACTACTTATCTATTTACATACAAAACAAAGCCACTTTTACCAAAAATGTTTTAATACTTCTTTCACTTCTTATAAAACAAGTCTATTCGTCCGTCTTTCAAATTGGCAAATTTGTTTATAATGTCTTCATAAAATTGGGAATCGGCGCTAAGACTTTGCAACAGTTCTTTTTCTATAGCCATCATCGATAAGTTGTTTAACCGCTCTTGTGTCATTGTATTTCTTAATGCGCTTAAGGCACGTTTTACTGAAACACTTATTGCAGGAATTGTTAAAACTAAGCAAAATAATTTGTATGTTTCCGAAAATATCATTTTAAATTCCGTATAATATTTCTACCGTTTTCTAAACTTGTAAATTATAAAATTATTCGTCTCTGTACAAAACATAAAGTTCGTTTTTCAACTTATCTATGTCAAATATGTTTGGATATATTTGTAGTAAACAATCAAAGGATATTTCCGGAAGTTTGTTTGCATATTCGGGATATTTTAAAGCGTTGGTCGATTATTCAAAATTTGTCGTTTCTCTACTTCATTACGTATTGAAAAAGGCGGTTCAAACAGAGATAAAACAATATCGTGAGAGGGATTCATTATTATAAATAACTATCGACGAGCCTATATCGATAATATATATTTAAATTAGGTTCCTATTCTATGTTAAATTTAGTCTTACCTTGTAAGGAAGTTGTTTTTTATTTCTTTAAATTAATCCTACCTGCCTTGTCTTAAAACTTTACCACCGCGCTTCCCACCTAATCTTCAGAATATTTAAGAAGTCACATTCATCTAATTAACCACTAACACTGACCACTGGAAATTCAAAACACATAAATACAAATATTAACACTTGAACAATGGATTAATTGCGTCACACACGTAAATAATCTACAGTTCACAAGTTACCTACGGTCACTAGCCACTATCACATCGTCCATTTGCCGTTGAACTAAAAACTTGAGGCCAGTGTTGCCAGACGATTTAAATTTTGTGTGCCAACTGTGCCACAAAAATGTACCAGATTTTGAATGATTGTACCAGATTTCAAATATGTTATTAAATATGGGCAATAATATTGTTTACGTTATAAATACTGATTGGTCAAATTAACTGAAAGCCCCAGTAAATGAAAAACAGCTAATTGCATGTAAAAAAATAGTAATCGTATTCATAAACCTAGACTATTCCTAGAGGCAGTTTATTTTTTCAATGTATTTAAAATGTATTATATAAATACAAAAAATAGCCCTATCAATTGAGACAATAGAGTGCTCACGAAGTAGGACAGGAATAGTTTTTGACATAATATAAAAAAGGAAGTTGTTGATAAACTTCATTTCGTCCCAAAATATACATATAAAATAAATACTGAAAGAAGAAAAAAACTGTGTTCAATACACATACTTCAATACCACAAAATAAATACTAGTTGGGGATCTAGGGAAATTTAAATTTTACTAATGCATAGATCAAGAAACAGGGAGAAATAAATCAGTAAACAGACCAAAAATAGACCATGAACATGAGTTAGGGTTGGTAGGTTGGTCAACTGTTACATTTAATACCTATTATTAGAATGTTTACTACTAGTTGCCAAATAACAAAACTCCATGTTAGTAGGTCTCAAAAAGAAACGCATAATAAACACTTTTTTACTCAAATATTCATTTTGTACCAAAAAGCTAGCGTTTTTAAAAAAGTTGTACCACTGTACTTTTCTCTTTAAAATGTACCAAAGCTGGTACAATTGTACCACCTCTGGCAACACTGCTTGAGACGCCAGAAATCGGGCCTCAGTCTCGATTTTAAATATCGTTTTTAGGTTTATTTTTCCACGTTATTGTCTAGGACAAACGCGATTTCGATTGAAATAATACTTTCTTCTGCACATATTTGGAAAAATCATGCAATTTCCCCATTGTAACAATTTTTTTTTAATTTATACATAACATGATAAACTTACTTATTACCTACCTACCTTTTTATTTATATGACACATCTGCTCCAACTTTTGATCTGTTGGTTGTAAATGATGAATTCCGCATATTACCTGAAAGAGAGATCAAATATTTGAGAGTTATGATTGACAGAAAATTGAGTTGGAACACACAAGTAAATTATATAGCAAAAAAAATTAGGAAGTTAATATATCGGTTTAAATGCATAAAATATATATTAGATACTAATCAAATTTAAATACTATACCTTTTCCTGGTTGAATCCCATTTAACGTATGGAATTTTAGGATGGGGTGGCGTGTTAGATAGTCCAAAACCTGGAGGTGTTGCAAAAAAGAATTCTAAAAATTATGTTCAATAAAGATGTCACTTATCCCTCTGATGCTCTATTTAGTGATACCGGCGTTATGGATATACAGTCGCTTTTTTACTATCAGTGTATATTGCATCAGTGGAAACTAAATGTAAAAACTATTTCCGTAAAAATGACTAGAGGAAATATAAATAGCAATCTAAGAGTTTCTAAAGCAAAAACAACTTGCGGACAACGATGCTTTGCGTATCTCAATGTAAAAGCATATAACTCGTTTCCTGTCACCCTTCAAAATTCAAAATCAAAGCTAAGCAACATATTTTAAGTAAATCCAGAAAACAAATTTATGACATTATAAATCCTAAGCAGAGATATAATACATTGTTTTAGCTTCTGTCACTGGAGTTTCATATATTGCGTAATATCTACTATTATGTTTTTAATGATAATTTAAGTGCAATTTTTAATTGTATTTTATATTTTATTTTTAATTGTATTTTTTTATATATCTTTTTTTGTTTTCTTCATGAACAGTGCGTGTGCACTTATATGAAGTTTTGTGGTTTATTTACAATTTTGCCATTTTACTGATGACTATGTTTTATATATTTTTAGTAAATAAACTCTATTCTATTATATTCTATGATAGATATATGATGGTGAAGCTTATAAAACCATTGCATGTAACATTGAATTAATTTCCATAGTTATCAATGAATACATTGTCTTAGGTATGTCACAGATATAAAAACAACAATTTCTTATGTACATATTTCCTTTACTATTTTGCAGTCGTGTTAAATTTTAACAAAACCTCTTTGCTTCTAATAGCCATTTGTCAGTTATTTTTAACTTGTAGTCAGCATTTCACATTCTTAACAAATTCGGCAAATTAATTAAGTTTTATCGATATTAAACCTAGTTGATTACATAAAGTTTTGGTACCTAGTACGATTACATATTAATTTTCTTCCTAATTACCATAGTGTCGGCTATCCACGCAAAAATGAATGTGCTGATAATAATATGGTGATGAAATTAGTTCCACTATGGAGCCGTTCTATCGTAGTGTAAAGTTAATTAAACTTTGTTGGTGGGAATATTTATGAGATGGCGTGGTTCTGTATAATCAGACATGACTGTCTGCGACATCATCTATTCGTTCTATCCGTCCTCCACTGTTCTATCTCAAATATACTGCTGAAACATCAGCAACGACTGGTCTATTGTTTGTTGTCTTGATTGCGTAGGCGAATTACCAGGTGTTTCCTTATAGGTAGGACCGTTGTCGATCAAATAAAAACAGTAAAACTTTGACACAACATCTTCTAATGTCAAATTCTCCATAGTCAAAAGTCGAAATTTCAGTTTTTGCCTCGGATTTTGCCTAAGGAATAGTTGATTCTCTGTTTATTTGGCTGGAGACGTGCACAAATATACAGGGTGTTTTACAACTTCTATGACAAACTTTGGCAGATGGTAGCTAGGTTAATGACATTTTAAAAAATATAATTTCATATTTCAAACTAGGCTGATGAATAAAAATGATGGTTGCTATAACAAGAATTATTATTTGTCTCATTTTATTATTCATTTGACACAGCGTTTCAATGTGAACGACAGACAAGCAGCTTGATAATACCGACAAAGATATCCAAATAGACATTAACCTGTTCACACCGAGGTCCACATAGTCTTTAGTGCGTCATTTCTTGTAGACTTCGAGACCTCGCTGAAGTAAATGTACAAAAAGAAGATATAATAGATGCTGTAATTGACAACTCTTCGATTAGTGTTGGGCGTATAGCAAGTAAACTTCATGTATCACCGGATTTTGGATAGCGTGTATTGAACAGAGAAATAGTACATCAGTTCATCTCCAAAATTTGGAGATGAAACGGATCATTATCTAAAATAAAAATTAATCTAGCTAAATTTACTAACCTGGTTTAATGAAAACATTCTATAAATATCTAAGTTCACTTTTGAAACTGTGGGAACTCGAAAATTCAACCACAATAGATGAGATCTGATCTATTTCTGCATTTTTAGGATAGTAACTTAAGGGGGAGTTCAAATCAAAAAATTTTGTATGAAGTATCCCTATTAAAATTGGTCGTACAATCCCTCTTTGATAAAATACTGATGGATTGTTAAAGGAATGCATTTATTTGCGTGCAATGCAAGGGTTTCAACTGTTAAAAAAATGTTTAGTGAATACAACGACCTCTAGGTTCTTAATATCGCCATCGTGAGCTTTTATTTCAGTATAATTAAACAGGTATTCGTTGTATTAGACCTGCCTATTTGAATATTCTTATTCCTTAATATAATTCTACATAACAATGCATACTAACGGCAGCTTACTGACTTATGCTATCGTCCAAAGATATCTTTATACTTTTATACTACGCTTACGCTTATATACGCGGTTTTATTGCAAGATATACTGGTAATAATTGATGGTGCGGCATTTATAGTATCAAACACGCCTATATAATTTTCTTGGGTTATAGCGTGGCCGATGTTAATATCCGAATAGCAAAAATAAACGTATTCCGTAGGCATGCAGTCATGCACGTTTGCAACTCGTAGGAATTCATAAGTTACGAAGTGGTGGGTTTAATAATGGACGTGATTCATCCACAAAGAGCGAGGAGTAAGAAACGAGCTAGATTGTGTAATTGAATGATTTTAAAGTGAAAGCGTGATCTGTTTTTTTATATATATAATTAGGTCAAAGATATTATTGCTGTAATACGAGTCTAGAGTTACAAATTTTTAGGTATATGTTATATATTAATAATGTTGTGGATGTTACAAGGTTTGCTTAAAAAGTTCGTAGAATGAAGGTCTGTGTGATAGACGGAGGGGTGTAGGAGTAAAATAAGGCGCTCTCCACTTTCCGTATAGTCCAATTGAGCAGCAGTTTTGAAATTTTCTAAGATAGAAAGCTCTTTAGGAATTACAGAAAAGATCTTTGCCGCTCATTTTACCGTTCTTGTGAGGTTCTTGGTCACTTGGTCTCCCAAGTCGGTTCAGTGTGTTCTGTGTTCTGTAATCTGTGATTTAAGGTCCAGTTACACACATCAGTGACGTATCAGTTCAGTGTCAGTTCAGTAAATAGACCTTTATAGTGTGTTCAGGAATCTGCTGAAAGGACTGTCAGTACTAATTTTGCGTTCCGAAAACAAATTTTCCAAGTTTACAGCTGATGTACAAATGTCAATATAGTAATCTTTATGCATAATATTGGTTTGCTATATTCGGCTGAAATTGTTATTTTTCAAAAGGTAGTGTCGTGCAGCAGCAGTGGTGGGGGATAACTGAATTTAAATAGAAACTGACAAGTGATAAATGGATTTTTCTTCATTAGTTATTAATTTAACATTTCTGATATTTGAAAAAAATTAAGGTTTTGCGAATAATTGATGTATTGGAAGAATATAAATACGAATCATCCTCATTTTGAGAACTAAAACCCGTAGACTTATAAACTGGTGTATGAGTTTAACCTAACATTATTTCTGACATTATCAAGAAGCTTTGTGACCTTATTAAAGAATATAGATTTAGACAGACTTGATTCTAATTGAATCAAATTCACAATAATGCATTTAACTTTTTATAAAATCGGAATAGTGGATTTTCCTGATTTAATTTAATAAAATAATACTAAGAAATCACATTCAGTATTCCAAACTACAAATTGCATGATTTTTTTTTTGTAACTTAATATGTTTAATATATGTAAAATTAATTAATCTATGGATTTTATGATTTCTCATGTTTTTTTGGCCAGTATCATGATTTCGATTTCATTTGGTTGGCAACGCTGTTGAACAGCAGTAGAAGCTTGACCAGCGGGTGAAGTGGTTAAACATTTCTGCTGCTGTTTGTTTCGACGCCTTTCTCATACTCACGTCGCCATGGAAATTTTTGATAACGAAGAACAGCGCATCGTCATTAAGTTTCTCACAAAACTTGGAAAAAATGGCAAAGAAATCTTCCAGGACTTGAAAATAGTTTATGGAGAAAAAGCTTTTAAAGATGCAACAATTTACAAGTGGGTGGAACGATTTCATTGTTTGTTATTATTCCGGTAACATTGTTCACCATGACTTCATTCCACGGGGCCAAACTGTTTGTGTTTTTAAAGCGTATTTTTTTCGCGTGCGCCCGGATTTGCTCGGAAGAACTTGTGGATCTTGCACCATGACAATGCGCCAGTGCGCACATCGCTTGTTGTGCGTAAGTTTTTGGGCAAAAATTCAATAACATTGATGGATCACCCACCCTATTTGCCTGATTTAGCTCTCTGCGACTTCTTTGTGTTCCCCAAATGTAAAATGTTGATTCGAGAGCGGCATTAAGGTGATGTCGAGAACATTAAAAAGGAGACGACGATGTTTTTGAAAAGCCTCACGGAAGAGGTACTGGAGAGATGTTTCCAGCAGTGGAAGAACCGTTGGTAAAAGTGTATTTTATTAAGGGGGGGGGGATTAATTTGAAGGGGGTCATGTTTAATTACCCAATTAATTGTGAAAATATATTTTTTTTAACTTTTCTATGAACTTATTAGACAATTATAGAAATTTTTAAGGAACATACTCAATTTTTTTTTCAGGTACTAAGTAGCCACTATATTATATTTCGAGTTTACTTCGAACTTCTTTACGTAGAATCTAAGATCGGTTTCAATACCAAGTCCTATAAATTTACATGTTACATGGCTTAAGTAATTGGTCACTTAGTACATTGAAAATCTACTCCAACCCCATTTTCTCGCATCTAAATTGTTATGATCATATACAAATCGTGGCCCTCCTTGCATAAGGGCGTATCTCAGTTTTACTAATTTTCCAATCTTTTAAAATTTTTCTTCTAATCTGTATTAAACGGTTAAAGGTTATTTATTTAACACGTGTGACGTTTAAAGAACCAGCTTTACTAAACGATTAAATTCGTTGTCATAATTGAAATTTTGTGTATGTTGTGATTTTGTGTTCTCCTCCAATTTTTAGTGCCTTTTTTTAATTTAAACGTTTTACAATTATTAAATAAAGGAATTTATGTCGGATATAGATATTCTCCTATAATATATTTTGTCGATTCGTCACATATCCACCTGTAACAGTCAAAGAGGTTCACAGTACATATCAAACAATCAAGTACACTATACGTTTGTTCCAAGAGCAATCAGGGACTAGTTTGGAACTATCAGAAATGTTCGTTCACCGACTTACACCTGTAGTGATAACATATTCACAAAACTGGTCGAATATTTCTAACGGTTTGAAATCAATCCCTGACTTCTGTTAGAACAAACCTTAATATTAACAACCAAAAACATATTTCTTTCTCTTGTCGCATGTCAACCATCTTAAGGAGCTTTGCATACCACCAGTGGTACGCATACCACAGTTTGAGAACCGCTGTTCATTCAAAGTTTTCTGTTATGTGTTATTATTCCTTTCTTTCGATTGTTTTAGAATAAATGGGCTTTTTATTTAACTGTACGCGAAGTGTGTTTTGTTAGTGGGTTAATCCTGACGGACTTGTAATGAGTCAAAATGTAGTTTTGACAGTTTGGAACGAAAGTACGAAAAACTAATGCAAAATACTACTGACTAGCTGTTACCTATCAGGTGTTATTATTAATAAAAAATGCCCATTTTAGTCGTTTCTACATTTCAAAATGCTGTAAAAAACGACTGCCTCGTAGTTGACAGATCTAAGCCATCTCAGACGACGGTTATCATAGGCGTCGATTTTCCGGAGAGAAAGAGGGTTTAGCCCCTTTAAAATATCCAGCTAGAATTTCGAAATATTTTTTTATTACTTTTAGGCTTCCTTTAGCACGTGGTTAAAATTGTTGTATTTATTGGTAGTTGACCATGTATACAGGGTGTTAAAAAAAGGGTGTAAAATATTTAAGGAGGTAATAGTATGAACCAAAATATGCAGAAAAGTCTCAATAAACATGGTCCGTAAAGTAACGGTTGCGGAAATATGTTTTATGTTTTTTAGCCTCTTTTTTTATTTTGCAAAAACGTTGTGTATTTTCTTATAATAGTTGGTTGATGTTTAATGAAATAAACAGTACGTATTTGACAGTTATTTTCAGTGCACAAGTTTTCTTTCGCTATGGCTTGTTACTCTAACATAGAATTAGCACACATGCATTTCATATATCGTCGTGCTAATGGGAACGCCACTGAAGCGCGCCGTCTTTATGTTGACGCTTATCCAAATCGCCAGTATCCTTCACAACGCATGTTTGGAAGAATTCACCAAAGATTGCGTGATACCGGTTCCTTGAGCAAACCGTGCCATTTATCAGGAAGACCAAGGTCGGTATCCACTCCTAGAGCAGAAGAAGAAATTCTAGCACTGGTAAAGCAGAATCCAGGTACAAGTGTGCGAAGAATATCAGCCGAGGTAGGAATTAGTGGTCCTCTTGTTTGGAGAATCATTCACGAGCAACTGCTTTATCCATACCATGTGCAACGAATACAGGCCTTAAATCCAATAAATGATCATCAAGCACGTTTGGTTTTTTGCCGCTGGTTTCTACGGCATGGCTGAAGACCCTTGTTCTCTTGCAAACATTCTTTTTACTGATGAGGCCAGGTTCACAAGAAATACGCATATTTGGGCCGACGAAAATCCTCATGCTCTAATAGAATCTAGACATCAGGCACGTTTTTCATTAAACATTTGGATGGGTATTGTAGGTGATAGGTTTCTAGGTCCTGTTGTTTTACCAAACCGATTAACAGGCGCTGTTTGCCTCAACTTTCTGCAGAACACACTGTATGAGTTTTTGGAAGAGATTCCTTTGAGTCAGAGGCAACAAATGTGGTTCCAACATGATGGTGCTCCAGCTCATTTTTCCATGGCCGTTAGAGAGCATTTGCAGCAAACTTTTTCACATAGATGGGTAGGAAGGGCCGGACCTATTTTATGGCCTCCAAGATCGCCTAATCTGAACCCTTTAGATTTCTTTGTTTGGTGATATTTCAAGACATTAGTGTATGGTATTCCTGTAAATAGCCTGGAAGGGTTGCAGCTACGGATTAATCAAAAGTGTCAAGAAATCCAAACCAAGGAGGGTGTTTTCGAGTTGAGACGAAGATGTCGTGCCTTCTTGGAAATTGACGGAGGGCACATCTTCTGTAACTTCGTTTTTTGTTTGTTAAAAGCTTCCTTTGTCGGTTTATTCCTAATAAAATAAAATGTTTGAAAAACGAATAGTAGTCCATGTTTATTAAGACTTTTATGCTTATTTTGGTTCATACTATTACCTCTTTTTTTAACACCCTGTATACTTTGTATTAACATTGCAAGAAGTCATATTATGAATAGAATTTACCATTATCGGGTGATAAAGTGAGTTTTACGGTTATACATACTTCTTTGAAAACATTGTCAATAATAACAAACTGGGGTATGTCAAGCTATGTTTTTGTGTTAGATTTATATTGGTCGAGATACGAGAATACATCAAAATACATCTAGCGCTCATTTTTGAGATACACCTCGACTATTCGCTCTAGACAGACCGCATTTTAATTGTTACTGAAGATGGTCGCTTTATTTAGTTTTGCAAATAATTAGATAACTCCTGCAGCAATGCTAATGCAGACAACTATATTTACTTTGACGCCAGAAATGTAGCGAGTGCTGTTATTATTTATTTAATTTCGATAGTGAAAGTGAAAAGTTTCATTGTTGAAGATACTAAAATATTGCATATTAACTAGGCGAGTGGTGAGGAGCAAAATGAAGAAAAGCATATTTGGCAGTTCAAATATATTAAAATCGAATATGTAATACGAATTGTATATGCAAATTTGATACACATGCGAGATAGACTGATTGTACTCAGATTTTCCACTGTCTTGTCCTTTACTCGAGTTTTTGGAGTCGGAAATTGTGGTGGTATTAAACTTGAAATTATTTCAGTTGGAGATGTCCTTAAGCAAATGCTATTTTTATAAATTTCGTAACCTATAGGATTATGTCGGGTCCAAGCCTCTTGGAAAGTTTGTGGTCATAAGTGAACTGATGTTGCAGTTTGACCCTTACCAATAAAGACATATGACTCAGTTCTATTAATGTCAGCTAACTTTGAACCGATTAAATATTAATTATCAAGTTCACTAATCACATAACGCGGATTGTCGTTGTCATGGATCCATATGTACGTACCGTTTTATTTTCTTTATTGCAATTTTTATTGTTTGCAAGAATATGACATTGGCCTTTGAATTATTGAATCGCATTCGTTGAAATGAATCATTTTCTAGTGATAGAACTTACCAATAGTTATTTATTTTTCTGTGTTCAAATGGAATGCAGAAAAGAAAATACACATTTTACTTGTCATGTGGAGCAATTCTTCCTGACAAATTTTATCTGTGAAGAGCAACGTTTGTTTTTTGATCCGGGTGAAGTGTAACATTATGTACGAGCTTTTTTCAACTGTTTCCTTTGATAAAACAAAGACATTTCGGATATATCTGGAAAATAAATTGTGCGTTTGGGAAATACCTAGACAGCTGTTTGTAATAAATGATGTTTAGGCACGTTTAGGTATGTGTCACAAGAGCAGATTTGTTGAAAGTTCTTGTACGTAGATGCATGTTTAACATTCATCTTCCTAAAAAAATATATCTGAGTTTTTATTTTTTTTAAGTTATTTTTGCCTCTAGCTACATGAATGAGTAACAGTGGAGTCCATTTTCAGCGATAAATATTCCTATTGCAAAGATTGTTATCCTTTTTAATTAAAATAAATCTGGAAACTCGTTTCTGTAGTAGTGTGTATTTGTTTTAAAAATAAATTCTTTGTGAAACAAACCAGCTGAACAAAATCAGCATAATTAGCTTATCCTTGTGTCTAATATTGTATTATAACTCGATGTATGTATATTTGTCTGTTACGTAAGCTTATTAAGAAGCCAATGGACAAAAGTATCCAATTGTAAAATGCGTCTGTTATTCATATACGGTCTGTTATTCATATATGCAATCAGTTAAGGTCATTCATTTTATGAGAAATATGTAATTAAGTCTATGTGGGCAAGTCAAAAACTGGTTGTTCTAGCCGATTAAAGATGATATCTTGTAGATTTTTCAAATAAAACCGTATTTGGATGTTTTCCTATGTTCTAAATTCTGTAAATTTGCTATGTTCTACTGTTTCTATAAATAGTACGTGATGAAATATCTGATTTAAATATTTCTTGTAAAACCATAGGATGAGGCCTGCTAACGAAAATTAGTAACAGACGGGTATTTACGCAAGATGTTTTTAAAGAGTTGAGAAAAGAGTTCTGGGTTATTGCAGCTAACTATTTTTTTTTATTAACTATTTGTATTTTATTTTGAAATCTGAAACATATATGACAAGGAAAAGTATATGTATAGTAGCAAATTTTGGTTTGGTTTGATTAAAATAAATTGCAAATTAAGTAAATCTTTATTACTTAAAAACAAACATGTTTACATTCTCCTTTTGGTCCTCTATTCGGCAATAATAATATAATAAGGGCATTGAACTTGGACCTGAGTTTTCACTTACATTACCAGGCTACGTTTCAGCTTACTGATTATTTTCTTCTATGTTTGTTTTTTACGTACAGGTTCATTTTTTATCATGGAAAATGCTTTTTTTTTCTTGTAAACAGCTGTAGCAAAGTGAGCCTTGCCAATCAAAGTTTGTTTGCACTAACTAAAATTTGAAATTAAGGTACTTAACGAAACCATAACCAAACGACGCTGAATGTCGGGACGATTCAATTTTATTTTACTCAAAGGCATACCACTTTTACGAATATGGAAAGAATTTTTCATTTCATTTTTTTGCAAATAACTTTCTTTTGTTTATAACAGTTCAAAAGATACAGGCCATTTATTGTGTAATTGGAATGTTTCGTTTACCGCATCAGTTGTTAATATATATTAGATGGGTCTTACAGAAACAGTAGGTAGTGTTTTAATTTTGTTTTATTTTAATCCCATTTATACAGGGTGAGTCAGTCATAATGTCATTAATTTTAAGAGGAGAGAATAATGAGTATAATACGAATACGCGATTGAAAGAAAATCTAAATGCATATTTACGGCGAAAATAATATTTTCAAATCATTATTAAAACCCTCTTTTCAGACTGTCACTGATCGCTCACAGCCTTGGTCGTTTACAACTCACAGTCGACCGATGCCATGTTGCTAAATTGAAATATTTTCCTAGTAGATACCTACCTAGGTACTAGACATCACAAATAAACTGTTGTACTGACTATATTAGAATCTCATATTTTTTCTTGCTCAGTTCAGCCAATAATAATTTAAAATATTAATATCCAATGAAATCAAATAATAGTAATTAAATAATTCTATTAAAAATTGCAAGTAACGCGGTCCATTCAGGTTTTCCGGTAGAAAATACGCTCCAATCAAACGATCCCCGTACACTCCTGCCCATACGTTGATAACAATTCGCCTCTGAAAGCTAAACCAACGAGTAGCGTGTGGATTTTCGTCCGACCAAACGTGGATATTATGACTGCAAAGAAATTAGCTTAGTTACAGTTTAAAAAATATTTAACATTGAAATCACAAAACTCCAACGTATCTAATAATAAACTGAGTAATAAACCATTTAGGTACATTATATAAAAAACCTATTCCCAATGGGTAAATTATTAAGAGAAACTGAAAAGCGTTTCGTGATTAAATTCAAAGTAATAAAAAACCATCGCGTTGTCGACAAGAAACTGTCTAAGACCGAAACGGCAATCTGATACTAATAAAAGTTATCGAGAGTGAATCTTGACCTACCGTATTATTAGGTCAATAACCTAATTACCTAGTTTTTATACTGTTATTTAACGAAGGAGCAAAAATATTTTTTTTTATCTAGATACATTAATAAATTTTCCTTAAATATTGATTTGTTTGTTAAAATAAAAACAAAAGTAGATAATAAATAAATGTATTCGAATGTTAGGTTATTACAGTTTAATAATTTTGATATTACGTTTTCACTACGTTTTACAATTGAATATGAATTTTTAGTATTACTTGTAAGTACAATTAATTATTCAGTTTGTAGTTACGTACATCTAGAAATTTATTGTTTTTCAGCTAGTATGGTACAAATCTGTTTAAAATGACAGTTCGAGTAAAGCTGTACTTATCCACTCACCATAGTGCTTTATTAATAAAATTAGGGTCATCTGATGCAATTTGATTGATTTGATGTCAATTGCAAAATTCAAAACGGCTGGGGAAATCGGCAAGTTCTAAAGCTTGGACTTTCTGAAAATGATATGGGTTCAGTGAGTTTTCTCGTAGTATTCTGCAGACCTTGCTTTGGGATATCTCCAATCGCCTTGAAATGGTTCTTGTACAAATAGTAGGCGACGCGGTTGCACAGAACCCGTATCGCGAAGGTGTTGAAGCACTTACACAAAGTGTGCGTACCTAGAAAATGTCTGTTAGGTAAACATCTCCGATATTCCGTAACAGCGGCATTTGCATTTCGTAAACATTCTCTGTATAACACTGCCCTTTCCGCATATTCGAAATTTCTAAAATTAGACATTGTGAACTTACGACAAATACACGAGACCGAAATAAACAAACTACTGTACTGCTTGTATTCTCTCTTAATTGATGTAGTAAATATTTTTTGTTACGACTATTATTTTGTAGTTTATGGAATATTTATTATTAAGTCAATATAATGTTGTTAAGTTATCGCAATTATTTTCTTCAAAAGTTACCTACTTTATATCGTACTCTCGCATATGGATCAATTAAAATTATAATAGACTCGCGTTAATGGACTATGAGGGATTAGTACAGCTGTCATATCGGTTAATTAATGTGTCAATGAGCGGGAACCCAAAACGTTAACCCGCGTTACTTCAGAGATAATTCATTCATGAAAGATATAATTCAAGATATCTGAATGAGGGTCGTGTTCCAAATTATTCACAATGCACAGATTTCATGAAAAGAATTGGGAACCGTGAATACAATTACTTTCAAATGCACGAGGCGCTGGATTATGGAAAATCCAGTTGTATAGCGACGCGAATTTGGGTTAATTATATGGCTAAAGTATAGTAATAATTGAAATCCTGGTAGATTTATTTAACAAGGAATTTCCAAAGGAAGAACAGAATTATCAAAACGACTAGAATTATCGTACAGTAAATTGTCTCTAGTCAATTGTATAATTTAAAATATCTGGTTATTTAACCACCATCTTGGAAGTATGTATACAGGGTGTATACTATGTCTAGTTTGTTTAGAAATGAAAGAGAGTAATAAAAGTTTATTATGTATGGAAATCGTAAATAAATGTAGTACTGGTGCTTATATTCAATACTTTTATTTTATGTATTATCGGTATAGATGAGGTGTACTTTTAAAAAAATTTTGTGTGATCGAACCGTACTAAATTGTAGCAGGTAGGTAAAATTTAATCCCCGACAATCCGTCAATACAATACAATATAAAAACAGCATTTCAAAACTAGAGGCTACTTTAAGCATCATAACCGGTTTAAGAGGGTTTTTAGTCATTCAAATAAAATTATTCAATATTATTATCAAAATATTTATTCCACATTTTCTCCTCTTCTTTTTGTACATGATGTATACATCTTTGCCAGTTATCTGCAGTTACTCCTTCCAAGAAATTTTTTAACAAAATTTTCACGTCATTTAATTTAAACGTTGTATTATTTCACGCTACATCTCCTTTTACCTGTGCCCAGACTAATTCGATTGGTTAAGTTCACAGTGATAAGGTGGTAACCGTAGTATCGTTATTTGGCGATTTGTTGCCATTTCATCGATAACATATATTTTATGATCTTTATTAAGATTGACAAGTGTCAAAAGTTCCTTTTTCACCATATTTGTTTCAAAAGAAATGTTTTTTCCGGATAACCATTGAATTACATCGGCTTTCCTCCAAGCAGTCGTAGGCGTCCGCTCGGTCTGCCTTGAATGATAACTGGCACCATCTATGACAATTATAGACCCCGGAGGAATAAGATTCAACATCTGTGTAAAATACTCTTTGAATACATCTGCGTTCATGTCTTCGTGATAGTCACCTGTATTTTTAGATTCAAATAAAAGTAAACCGCCATCTGCAAAACCACTGGCACTACCTGTATGTGTCGCTATTAATCTTCGCCCTTGAACCTTGCCTTGCCTTCGTGCCGTGAACCCTATTGAAAGTCCATCCAAAAATACTTGTCGAAAACTTTTTACATTTTTATCTTGCCATACTTTTGTTACAGTATATTCCTCGTTGACCCAAGTTTCGTCTAGATAATAAATATTCCTCCCTTCGTCACGGAATTTTCTAATTGATCTTAAGTAGGATCTTCGCCAACAAATAATTTCATCTTTATCGATAAGAACTGACTTCCTGTTCTGCTTTTCCCAGCAAAAATTCAACTCTCGTCAGACGGCCCATAATTTGCTTCTACTGATTTTCGTTGTCCTCTGAAAGTTGACTTAAATTTTGTTTAGGGTTCGTATTTCTTTTTTGAAATAAAATGAGTGTACTTTTCTGCGAATGAGATTTTTGAGGAAATCATCTATAACGACTTTTGACCTCCCTGTAGATGATTTTGGGGGATTTACAGTATCTTGTTCATTTTTTGTTTCCTTTAAAAATCTGTAGATAGTCGATTTTCCAATCCCTGTCATTTTGGAACCCTTTTCCACGATGTCGTCAACACTGTTGGTAGGGTTTTGGTGTTTTAATTCATTAAATACATTTAATATAATAATCTTCTCATTCTGAGAGCGCGCACATCTTTTCACGCGTTTAGCAGGTACGTAATCTGATAAGCTCGATATTTTACCCAAACAATATTATATCCACTGGCACAATAGTCACTAAACACAAATCGAATTTCACTCTACTGCGGCACTATCACGTCTTCGTATATTCAGCTCTAAGACTGGATTGATCTGTCACAATACACTGTCTCCCGCCTTATGATGTATCCAGTAAAATATACTAATGTACACCATTACCTGTTAGCATTAGTGTTACCCGATAATTACCTGAAACGAAATATTACCACGCCCATGGCCGGTTTTTATCTCGGGGTTTTATTACTCTCTTACATTTCCAAACAGACAATAGGTGATCGTAACTGGTACCCAGTGTGTGAAAAATTTGTGTCGAATAGAAAGTGAAATGAAAAAATAATTACTGTTAACAGTCTTGTTCCGTCAAACTCTTTTTATATGGTTTTATGCGTTTTTGTATAGATTGAAATTGGTGCTAGTGACGTCATTACACGCAACTCTAAACTAGGAGGTCTACCGCTAACACGCTAATACCCGTCAGATTAAAATGTATTATGTTCTTTTGTTGCTGTGTTGTAAACATTTTAGAATTTGTTAAATTGAAGTTGAATTTAGTAAGATGATTTCTAAAAATCTATCAGAAGTTGATATGTCCATGATTACGGAGTAGGTACTTTAAGGGCGCCGTATTCTTGAAATAGTGTTTTTACAAATATAAGTAATTGTAAACATTTAAAAACTGAATAATGTAGAGGTTAGGAAATAACAGCAGTGTTATCTCATGTCACCTGCGAATGTTCGAAGGTACCGGAGTAAAATGAATATATTACGACTGAAAGCGATCTAACCAACAAAATATTCAAAGGTGCCGGAGTAAAACGAGTATGTTACTACTGAAAGCGATGTACCCAACAAATTTGTAGGTACATAAATCTTTCAAAATTCGTATTTTTTTAATTCAGCTGTATATGTAAATATTGTTATAACATAAACTTACATGGTTATGCGTATAAAATTGTTCACTTTTGTTTATAAGTATTTGAAAATAATTGTTAAAATGTGGGGTTAGAATAGCAAATTAATGTGTGTCTTACAACTGCATTTTAAAAGTTATTATATTATTTGATGAGAATTCAAATAGTAAAAGTGGATAAACAAAACATCAATAATTTTATTTCCGATATTACATTTGCTCTATGTGTTTCATTTTTCGAGATTTCTGCACCTAAAAAGCACCACAAATTTTATCGTGAAACACAGAAATGAAGAGAATAAAGTGTAAAGTTATTATCTTATTAAATAATTTTTATGTTAAGATTTATAAAATGAAGCTATATGTAACCAAATTAATTTTTATTTAATTACTGTTATTTAAATATATTATTACTATTACTCTATATTTTACTTAATGTATAATAATAAATAATTGATTAATTACTCAAAAAAGTAATGGTACAAAGTGACATAGTTAAAATTGGTCTTTTACCAAAATAAAAAAAATATATACTGCTTATTTTTGGATTAGAAATTTAGATCTTTGATTAATTTATATCTATAGAGAATAGATATAAAATATAATAATTTATCAAATTACGAAGACCGTTAAATGACATCTAAGAAGACCACCGTTAGCCGACCGTAGCAGCAGATACACAACAATAGGAATAAAGGAATCGAAGTCATTATATGGGGGTGGGCTCAAAGGCTAACCCGAGAACAACAAGTGCAGATCAAAGAATCTCGGCTAAGACTAGAAATGTGCAAGTTAATTCTGTTACTGCCAGCTATCAGTAACCTATGTCACAGCTTAAACAACCTGTAAAATCACTATAGATTAAATATCAGCATCTTCAACTTGTATTTAAAACAAGCTAAACAAAGTGATCTTCATAACAAAATTCCATTGCCATTATCGGATACAACATCAGATCTCCGCATTGCACGTTACTACACTTTTCTTTGCTTTTGGTCCATCGGCAAACAAATAAATAATTTTTTGAAATAAAACAACGCAGGACATGCATGTAAGATACCTCATACTGAACTTAAATAATTCTTGATTAATTTTCTCGAACAAACGATACTTGAAATCATAGATTTTATATTTTCACTTTCTTTGTTATCCTAACATAAAAATTATTACTGGTTAATCTTTATTTAAAAATTTTTGAAAATATATGCCAAAATAAAATGCATCGATGCATCATTAATTGATACCTAAAAACACTTTCCTAATCAACAAACAAAATGTTTCGCACATTAAAATACTCGTAAAAATTCACAGCACACTTTGTTTTACGTAGGCGAATCTGACCAGAACTTCCTGTTCTTGTAAATTGCTATTATTATGACGTTCTTGCATTAACAGAAAATAAATTTAAAAAAAAAACGTAATGTCTGATTTCCTTAATGTATCCATGTGAAATCTGTTATGGATTTTTAAAAACAGGTTTAAACGGCCATGGGAAAATTGCTAAATTCAGGTCAGTTGGTTTCCTGACTTATTGTACCAAAACGAGTAAAGTATATTGCCTAACATTTGCGGCATTAAAAAATTGCATGTTTTACAATGTGAAAACCTAAAGATCAGTAATATTTTGAAATATATGTATTAACAATGTGCAAATGTCATGTATATTTTTTGTACGAGAATAAATTAAGTTGTATGTACTACACTGAATGTATAGTCGTATCAGAACGGAAATCAAATAATTGCTTAAAATTTCGCACTTTTTTTAGGCATTGGTGAACCATTTTAAAGCGATCAATAACCTGCAGCCAACGTTTATGCAATTTTGTTTTGATAATAATCAGTTACTATTTGCGGACAGCATTTCCTGTGAAAAATCCACCGCATCGCTCGATAACATTATGATTCAGAACTCCGTAGAAGAGTTTGAAATTGTCTAAAATATATTTGTGTTGATATTGAAGTACTATACATTTTAAGTGATAATTATTGCTTTTTTAGACCAGTTATTAATAGTTAAATTGTTCTTTTTGGGTTATAATAGGTTCACTTAAAGAAAACTCGTTTCGCCGGCGTTTCGATATTTTATTACATATAGCATCCACTGTAGTGATGGTGATAGGTTGAATAAATGGCAAATTTTTAAACGTAAAGAAATGAGGTTGTTGCGTTTCTACCAATAAAAAAGAGGGAGTATTATCGCGAAAAAATTGACTGTTGTAAAAACAAAGCTCAATTTATGCGAAAAACTCTTAACAATCTTGTTAAAGGTAAAGTATCACCTATTCAATTTATAATAAATACTGAAGGTATAAATAATACTTGATGACCTTTGTATGGCTAACAAGTTTAACAGTCATTTTGTGGATAGTATTGGTGACATTATTCAAAGTATCAACGGTGTTTTAACTTGGAAAAATACTAACGGTAATTTATGTATCATTTTTCATTTAATAAACTGTCGATGAGGGATTTACTTGAGATAATTTGTCAGCTTGACAATAAGTATAGCATGCATGAAATTCTTAGAAATAGCAGCATACAATCGGCTGCAGGAACACGTTGAAATGAATAAGGTTCTAATGAATAATCAGTACGGATTTCAAAGCAAACATTCATGTGAATCAGCACTTCAATTGACTATTCACAAAATTATAAATGATTTAGATAATAATAAATATGTAGTTGGAGTTTTTCTAAATTGAATAGATATGGAATTGAGGATAATGTGCTTCTGTGGTTTTCAAATTACCTCTCTAACAGAAAGCAAAGGTTCAGAGTTAACTCGTCTTTTTCTCATGTCATTGATAATATCCATGGTGTTCTACAGAGTAATGTCTTTGGACCATTACTCTTTTTTTTTGTATGTGAATGATATAAATTTGTTTATAGACTGTGAATTTATAAACTTATATGCTGATGATACATTGTTGGCATGCAGCGATGTATATCTTAATAAGGCTCTGCAGAAGATGAGTACTGTACAGTGTAATGTTGAAAAATACTTAACTGTTAATAAATTAAAGTTGAATGTATCTAAAACTAAGGGCATTATCTTCACTACAGAGTACAAATATAGTAATATAGTTATTGACAATGCCTGTATTTCCATAAATAATGCGTCCATAGAGATTGTTGAGACGTAGCAAGTTCATTTTACTCGAAAACTGTGCATTTTAGCGAAGTCGAATAAGAGTACCTATTTGATGCAAGAAGCATAAGATTTTGATTCCTGTAGTCCAATTGCAAAAACAATTTGTAAAAAAAGCATGGACTATTTATAGTTCATTTTGTTCAAAAACCATGCAGTTCAAGTCGAATAAGAGCATTAGATTTCGAATTTCTGTGGTCCAAACGTAAAAACGATTTAAAAAAAAAATGTTAGAGCTAAAAATGTCCAAAGCCGGTCCTGTTTATCACACCTCTGAATTTTTTCTTTTATCTCCTATCATTTCAATACTATTGAACATAACTCATCTTCAGGGCTAACGATTAAAAGGCCCCCGTAGTTAGCTAGTATGTTTATACGAAAGCTCTTTTCCAACACGGCACCTGATTAGTTTGAAATCTGTCCGAAGCTGTCAGACAGTTTAATATTAGATACAACTCCGCTGCAGTAAGTCGGTGAACGATTTGGCTATTCACTTGGGACAGGTTTCCAACCAGTCAGGTGCCGTGTTGGAAAAGAGCTGAAGTTTTTGTCCTATTTTTTTGCCATAGAATTTGTCCTTGTCATATTTGCATATAATTTCCGGACATCCTGTATATCTTAAGTTACTTCTGAAAACGATGTCGAATATACAAAATATAGTAGCGCAATTATTCATATTAGATTTCTGCTAGGGGCACTTTTCTGATCTTGAAATCTGTCTTGGTTCTTTCCAACCCTATTGGTTTTTCTTTAAAATCAAATTTTCCAATTAAATGCAAAGTTACCAACTTGTTTAAATTGGAGCTTAAAGTATTATAAAGTTTAGATAGTATTTTAAACTTAAAATATACAAAAGACTACATTTTTAATTACTTCCAGTTATTTCAAGACGAAACTTCCAGAACGAAGGTTTATCTTCTTTTATGGAAATTGCTAAATTTTAAATATATCTTTTCATTTAATTTTTCGCAAAAGAAGTAAATAAAATACCTATCTGTTCTACAGACTCGAACAAAGTATGCATTAATTAGTATTCAATACATCCATTAAATGTCCAATAATTAATACAGATAGTGAAATTAAATTTAATTGTTCTTACATTAAATGCTCTACTAATTTACGGCACGATTATTGTTTTACATTTGTATCAGTCAAGTAAACAAGAACGCAATATCTCATTCAAAATTCAAGGAAAGTTGACCACACACGTGATGTTCAAAGAGGAAATTCACGTTTGATTGAAAATTTATTTGAAAAAGCGCACGTTTATATAGGTACTTGTTTTACCACCACAATCAGAAAGCGTGTATCTGTTTAATCATCGTACAGATTGAAATGAAAGCTTGGTTGTGTTCAATGCATGTTGTGACGATAATTTGCAGATTTTAGTAGGCCATTGTAATGTGGTCAGGCAATATGATATAACTATATCAAATTGTTTATCCACCATCACCTTATGATCGGACTTTTATCCACACATAAACCGTCTAAAGTAATATTCTTGTCCACTGGTGGAATAAAGTAACTTTATTTATCTAGTACAACAATGAAAAAAGTGATACACCTATAATAAATTAAATTTATTTATTAACATAAACATTTTGTTTTTTGTTCTATCACATTTAACTTCCTTTCCGTTAATAATAACCCTTGTAGCATTGTTGCTATCATTTTCGGAACGCATAACATCTGTGGAAGTTTGTGAAGAATTCTTGTAAGAAGCAGCTATATTTTTCTTGCAATACCAAGTTTGTGAGATATGGACTCCTCAACATAACTTTTTGCTATAGAGGAGCTCTTCCATCCACCATACCGTTTAATGGTTGTAAGATCAGTACCTTTATTGACCGATAAAGTTGTTGAAGTCCGCCTCATACGAAGTTCAGTATATGCTTCTGGATTTGCGATATTCAGGGATGAAACAACTATTGACGGTATCTTCGCCAATGTGTTGGTTACAGGCTGAAAAGTACATTATTAATTGACACATCTTAAAAAGAATCTGTCTTGTGTTAAGCAAATTGGGCGCCGAGAAATATATTTTCTGTATATTTCGACAGCATTCACGCAAATTCCTTTTATAATTGTAAATTTTCTTAAAATGCCCGTCTTGGTGTCGGGTATTGAAACAAGTAACTGCTAACATCCTGTACATCAGTAATTTTCAAATTTGTCAATTCGCAGAATCGACAGGCACCTTCATTATTAGTGCAACCTAAAATAATTTGAAGTTCACTATATACCTAACAACATGTAAAAGGTAAAGAGATATTACCTTAATATTCTTTATCGGATGCCCTATCCACTCAACTCACTCTTCAAGTAAGCAGTAAACTTGTTATATTTTCCAATATCTATATTTTGTAGACCTTTATAGTAGCCTTCAACAACGAATACTTCGACCACATAGATAAAATTGCATATATTTTTCTTCAAATTTAAAAAAATAGGATAGCATGACTTCATTCATTATCATTACTCTCTGTTTTTTCATGATGTTTCCTGGATTTTGCGAAAACAGCCACAGGAACATAATTACTTGTTTGAATTTTTGCCAGATTCAGATATTAGATACAACCTGTGAATACAACTGTTTATTAAATAATTGATAATAAACAACGTACCATAGCAACCAGTCAGTGATAACAAAAAAACTTTCCACGTTTCATTGTGTACTAAGAAATATCAAGTCGTGCGAATATTTTTTTATTAAATTCTAATAATTCTTACTCCACAAATATGATTGTGATGTGATAAAACATTGTATTGCATTCGTGTTTTAATTGCCTTTTTTCTACTTGAGAATATTACACTTTCTTGCATGGATAAAATGTTACTTATAACTATTTAAATGCTGTATTGATGTCTAAATCATCGGTAATGTAATGTTAATTAAATATATCGAAGATGGTTTTCCAATACACATTGTTTATTAGGCAGACGACAAGCTATTGATACTGTGATTAATTTTATATGTAGAGTGAAATATTAATTAAAAATATTTTATCAGTTTAAATGAGTCTAGTGAAAGTATTTTTCAAAATTACAAATACTTACTGAGATAAATACAAATTTATGAGATATTAAAAAACAACATTTTTAAAACACTTTGACAACATTTGGTATTATACTGTATACTTAATGTCACTCTAATGCACTGTGACCTGTAACGGATTCTAATAAAAAAAAATGATTTTAATAGGGATATCAAATAAAATAATTTTAACCCAAATTTTAACTTTATAGCAAAAAAAAACTAAACGATTGAAAAATTAATCTCAGCAAGTTAAATATTATTATTATGCATATAGCTTTAATTGCACTATTTAAAAATGACAAATCGACTTTATACAGGGTGTTCTACAATCTCTATGACAAAGTTTGGCAGATGGTACCTGGGTTAATGTAAATGAGATTCGCCCAGCTACCACCTGCCAAAATTTGTCATAGAACTTATAGAACACCTTGTGTAGTATGCAGTTTGGTTTTAGTTAAGGTTATCTAATGTCTCAAATTCTTCATTATTCTTTAATGGTTATAAATTAAAATTACTTCACCGCTTCATTAGTAATGTACAGTATAACATGCACTTTCTTCAAACATATTCAAAATAACATTGTTGATGGAAATATCGTTATACGTATTCAGGTTTCATTACTAGGAATTTAGTTAAAACTCTTCAACTGACTTTCTTAGGAGATCTATTTTATCACTGAATTCTTTTGCAGGACCTTACATAAACCTGCGATAGCCCAAAACGATGATCTTCTCAGCCACCCTTAACGTTTAAAGGCCATTTTTCACCCAAGACGGCCCACCAAAGGTAGTTCAAGAGAACTGTAAGATGCGCAGCTCACTAGAAAATGACGTTCCACCATGCGTTGCTGGCCAGCGCAAAAAGAGGTTTCCCAGGTGGTCGCTTCGCCACCTCATCTACTCTAGTCCTATCCTAAACAGAAGACGTAGCCAAAATTCTTCGGGGTCGTCCAAGTCACATAAGAAGGATGGTAAGTTGTTACTGCAACATTTGTATAATGTATTTTTACATGTTAGAATAGAGTGACCCAGATCGATTTATTGGTCACATTTAAGGCGACAAATGGGGTATTACAGCAGATTTTAATTGTTGTCATTATTATTCGTTTTTTAGGTTTCTGTTATAACAAATGATTTCATAATTTCGCATTGTTTATAAATATCAAGAAAAATAAAAATGAGTAGCTTCTAAAAGCTATACGTTATAAAGTATGTAACCTGGGATACTTTGTGTTATAAGAAATTACATTTATTTCTGTGTTAATAGATATATTTAAGACATTCGTCCACTTCAGTTCGATACAAGAATGTTATCTGATCTGAGTTTTGGATCAACTGTCGTAAAATATTTTTTTCTTTTACGTTATATATGACACTTTGTAAAATGTCTTAATTTAATTAAACTTATATTAAATTCGACGATACTTAGATTCAACACTGGACAAAATTAAAGTTAATCTTCTTTACACATGAGCTACTAAATGATATGTCGTAAATAAACGTAGTAATTCAATAAAAAAAATACTAGGTGTTTTTGTTTTATTGACAGGAGCTATTGCTACAGGTTACCTGAACAAAATATTGTTTTCAATAGAAAGTGCAGGTGTTTTTTTATTACAGATTTTGCCATTAAAATTATACGATCACCAATAATAAGTTTATTGCTGAATAATAATTATTGTACAATAATACACAAATATCTAAAGATGTGTTTGATATAACGCCTCCATTTTCTCAGTCAAACCTTTAATGTTGTAAAACTTAAATAAATTGTAAAATTATTAATTAATTATTTCCTATTCTATTTCGTCGGTCACCTATAATGCTTCTGTAGGTACATGAAAATGTTGTATATATATTTATTTCCTTGTTTTGAAAACATCTTTTATTAGTCTTTGTTTTTGTTTTGTTTCATATAATTTTGGTTGGGTAAACGAAACTATAAAACACTTTAAGAAATCTTGATCTTAAATATAAATACTTGTTTAGTTTTTCTTGAAATTATGTGGTGTCAAAATATTTCAAATGCTGCTAGTAAATTTTTCCACTATTTTTTTTTAAATTAACATTTTTTTGTTTTTTAATATGAAGTCACGATTTTAACAACGTATGCAGAATGACATTTTACAGAATAATCGCAAATTTTACGGCTGTGTAACCATCCTTTCCACACTATTTCAGCTGAGTGCTAGCTAGAGTAGTCACATACTTGGAAATTAAGTAGAAAAAAACAACAGAAATAGTTCGACACAGTTTTAACTAGTTTTTTTTTTTCACAAATAATACTTATCAAATAATGCTGGTGGGTGTCATTCAAGAGAAATATCTTCACTTCTGAACAATTCGTGACCTATAGTCTGTTTGGAAATGAAAGAGAGTAATAAAACCCTGAGATAAGAACCGGCCATGGCCGTGGTGATATTTCGTTTCAGGTAATTATCGTAATTTTATTTTAAAAAAGAAATACCAACGCTAAATAAAATTTTAAGTGAACTTTCAGAGGACAACGATTTGCCAAAAATCAGTAGAAGCAAATTATGGGCCGTCTTACGAGAGTTGAATTTTTGCTGGGAAAAGCAGTCAGTTCTTATCGATAACGATGAAATTATTTGTTGGCGAAGATCCTACTTAAGATCAATTAGAAAATTCTGTGACGAAGGGAGGAATATTTATTATCTAGACGAAACTTGGGTCAACGAGGGATATACTGTAACAAAAGTATGGTAAGATAAAAATGTAAAATGTTTTCGACAAACATTTTTCGATAGACTTTCAACAGGGTTCAAGGCACCTTCAGGTAAAGGGCAAAGATTAATAGTGACACATATAGGTAGTGCCAGTGGTTTTGTAGATGGCGGTTTAGTTTTATTTGAATCTAAAAGTACAGGTGACTATCACGAAGACAAGAGCGCAGATGTTTTCGAAGAATATTTTACACATATGTTAGATCTTATTCCTCCGGGGACTGTAATTGTCATGGATAATGCCAGTTACCATTCACGGCAGACTGAGCGGACGCATACGACTGCTTGGAGGAAAGCCGATGTAATTCAATGATTATCCGGAAAAACATTTCTTTTGAAACAAATATGGTGAAAAAGGAACTTTTGACACTTGTCAATCATAATAAAGATCAGAAAAAATATGTTATCGATGAAATGGCAACAAATCGCCAAATAACGGTACTACGGTTACCACCTTATCACTGTGAACTTATTCCAATCGAATTAGTCTGGGCGCAGGTAAAAGGAGATGTTTAAATTAAGTGACGTGAAAATTTTGTTCCTTGGAACTAGTAACTGCAGATAACTGGCAAAGATGTGTACATCATGTACAAAAACAAGAGGAGAAAATGTGGGAACTCGATAATTTAATTGACGACAGAATATTCAGAGAATGAATTATAATATACGTACTTTTTTATTTTCTTTATTGTACATTTATACAACACTACATTTACTCACCATAATTTGAATTTTCAAAATACATATATTTTTGTGTGAAATAAAAGTCTATTCATTAAATTTAAATAAATATTTTGATAATAATATTGAATAATTTTATTTGAATTACTAAAAACCCTCTTAACCCGGTTATGATGCTTAAAGTAACCTCTAGCTTTAAAATGCTGTTTTTATATTTGTTTACTTATAAGAGAAAAAATGGACCGAGAAATTGAAGCGGCATAGACAAAGACGGATTGTCGGGGATTAAATTTTAGCTACCGGCTACAAGTTTTTTTAAAAGTACATCTCATCTATACCGATAATACATAATATAAAAATATACCAGTACTACATTTATTTACGATTTGCATATATAATAAGCTTTTATTACTCTGTTTCATTTCTAAGCATACTATAGCACATGTTCTCATAATAACGTTACAATTGTTAAAAATACCATGAGAGCTTAAGAACCATTTTAGTGAATTGAACTTTACTTTGGACATTATGGTGGCTGTAAAGGAAATATATATATACAGGGTGATTCAGAACTTATCAAAATATTTTTTTTAATGTACTCTTACAAATACAATTTAAAAAAGTAATAAAAAAAGGGTAGTTCGAAAATGATTTAAAAATTCTGCACGGCACTGGAAACTGATTCACAGCAAAATCTGGAAAATTTAAAGAAATTCCCAAGGAAAAAAAATAACATTTTGTAACACCTATACAATACACATATTGTTATTAATTATTAATAGAATTAATTTGTGGATTTAATTAATAAAACGGTTTGACATAGGTACCTGATGTTACGACAATAAAATTTTGGGCCCGTCTTATCCAGTTTCTACAAACATAAATGTTTCTGCATTTTGCACGTTTTGAACTCGTAAGTTATTGGCAGCAGCTATATGATACGTTTGCGTGAATCATTAATAGTGTCCACTTCGGTGCGATACACTTCATTTTTTAATTATCCCCACAAAACAAGTCAGGAGATCGTGGCGGCCATGGTACCGGTCTTCCTCGTCCAGTGCCCTTGGTATTAACGCTTACATACATTGTACATGGTAAGGATATAATTGAGCGTCGTGTACCACACTGCTGCAATACGCCGTGAGCGCTCTGGACTTCCATCTCTTCCACGATTCGGTTTCAAATTTCCCGTGTCATGTCCGTGTTACATTGCACTTGCACTCACCTACCTACTATAAGTAATGAGATTTCAATATTTCGATGCGTCTGGCTAATGACTACAGCAGCCCAACTATTTAAAAGTTGAAATTTCAATAATTTTTTACTCGGAAACTATAATTTTACAAAATGTTTGACTCCATTTTTCATGGCACATCTATTCCCATTGTTATTACCCATTATTATTATTGAATTACCCTGTATGATTGATTATAAACTAATTTGAAACTGTTCACCGCGTTCTCATAATTTTCAGTGTGAAAAAAATTTATTTTGAAATTGAATTATCTTGAACAAATTCTTTACGAATTGTTTTAACCATCGCATCGGGAAAAATTGAAATGCTGTCAGAAACAGTATGGCAATGTGCGGTTATAAAATGCCGCGTCAGCTTCACACCACTAACGAAGGCAGGGGTCAAGGGTCGTTAAATATAATGGAAAATGTAATTGAAGCCTTTAATTATTTTTTTATTGTTATTTTAATGCCAAGTTAATCTAGTTTGCACACACACGTACCTGTAAATCGCATTAGGTCGGAATTTTATAAAAAATTTAAAAAGTAAATTGACTGAATGTTGTTGTAAACTTTTCCTAGAAAATTTTGCACCTCTACTTTAAAACCAATAAGATGCCTCTATTTTGACTCGCTACTAAAGCATCCAGAAAAATATTCGGAAATTTTTTCGTGGCGAGGCGATAATTATGTGAAAATTTTTTGACATTTGAGAAGGTAAACATATATGATCTACACATTAGCTCTTTTCCAACACGGCACCTGACTAGTTTGAAACCTGTCCGAAGCCGTCAGTCAGTTTAATATTAGATACAACTCCGCTGCAGTAAGTCGGTGAACGATTTGGCTATCCACTTGGGACAGGTTTCCAACCAGTCAGGTGCCGTGTTGGAAAAGAGCTGAAGTTTTTGTCCTATTTTTTTGCCATAGAATTTGTCCTTGTCATATTTGCTTATAATTTCCGGACATCCTGTATATCTTAAGTTACTTCTGAAAACGATGTCGAATATACAAAATATAGTAGCGCAATTACACGTTTCCAACCATTCAGGTGCCGTGTTGGAAAAGAGCTAATGGCATCTTATCTATATACGAAATATGGTGGATATACCTACATATGATTTAAAAATATAAACTCGCCGCAAAAAAAACATCCACTAAAAACTAGCCCCAATTTTAAAGTTGGCTTTCTCGCGAACCGCTCATTTGATTTTGATGATCTTTTTTTAAAATTGTACATTGATTTCTCAGGAACGGATGCTATGTCGGAAATTTTTATTCGGAATTTAATTTGTTTATATACGAGGCGCAACAAGAGGTCGAAATTTTTTTCCTGAAATTAGTAACACCCTGTGGGGTGCAGCAGCTACAGTCGCTGTTGCAAACTGGAGTCACACTGTAACCTCATCCTTTGTGTACATTTTGTTTTTTAAACCACGACATTATCTCTGTTGTTCTTGGAGATACATTGTTTTAAAACGAACGCCTCGGAAAAAGGCTTCGCAGGCAGAAATTTCTACGTGTAAATAATCAAGGCGGCATAGGCGGAAACGGATTGATTGTTTAAAATGTGACAAGAGTTTGTCACACTATGCACTTATTAAACTCAATGGACATACGCTTCGAAATAGTAATTGACATCTACTGTGACAGAACCGTTTAAATGACAAATCAACATATGTCAATAACAACAATACCTTGTCCGAGTCATTTTTTTTTAAATGTCAGGTTTGATTTATATTTGTGGTGTGAAATTTTCTTGTCGAATACCACGCGAACGTAAATTATTTCTGGAAATTTTTTTTCGGTTACGAATATTTTAAGAAAATTATCCTTATTATAACTTTCAAATTATTCGTGACCTCAAAAAAAATTCTAGAAATAATTTAAGCTCTTGTGATATTATAAGTGAAAATTTCCGTTATCTTTTAAATTGATGAATATGTTATGCTTAGTTGTGGTTTATTTGTAATAATTTACGTACCTGGAATGTATTGTCGTCGTCATTTAAAAATTAATATATGCAATGCATGCATTAAAAAAAAGAATTGCTTTGTACTTTCAGTTTTCCTTTTTTAGTGTAAATTAAAAAAAATTTTTAGTTAGCTGGTTTGGCCTTTTAAGAATTGCTTATTTCAATGCCGGTCGGAGCATTAGTCCGCGGAGTAGTTGTTTTCTGCAGTAGCATTTATAGATCGGTTATTGTTTCACCGCTTCCACATTGTCGGTTATTTTGTTAAATGTTCGGTTAATCTCCTCTGTTAACCAGAGTTACGAAATTAAACAAATTTCAGAAATTTTATTATACTGGAACGCTTAACCACGATTTTGGTTAACCAAGGTGAATATTGGAACGTGATCTAAATGGTGTTGAATTAGAAATTATCCGCTACCATTGAAAATCAGCTAACTAGTTGGTTTAATAACTAAAAAAATAAAACTGTAACAGGTATAAATGGATTCTTGATGTAACATAACTGTTAAATGTTTAAAAACATACTTATTTTTTACAACATTGAAATACTATCTATAAATGATACTGCAGGAAACAACTACTCCGCGGGCTAATGCCCCGACCGTCATTGAATTACACCTGCACTATCTGTGTGAACAGCCAAGAACCCTTGTCGGCCACTCCACCAGACATAGACCGGTTTCGGGTTTGTTAGCCCTCATCAGTATGCTATAGGTGAGATGACCGACAATTGAACTGGCTGTTCCTTCATATGTAGGTTCACATATAAATCGAGTGCAGGTGATATGTAACTGGTCTGCTATTTTCTGCTCGGCCTAAACTGCTCGACTTGCAGGAAGAGACCTATATTGTCGTAGGTACTTAACCGCAGACTTCTCGCCCTGGGCGATGCGCCATTAAATCTATAAATGATACTGCAGGAAACAACTACTCCGCGGGCTAATGCCCCGACCGGCATTGAATTACACCTGCAGTATCTGTGTGAACAGCCAAGAACCCTTGTCATGGCAGGTGTAATTCAATGCCGGTCGGGGCATTAGCCCGCGGAGTAGTTGTTTCCTGCAGTATCATTTATAGATTTAATGGCGCATCGCCCAGGACGAGAGGTCTGCGGTTAAGTACCTACGACAATGTAGGTCGCTTCCTGCAAGTCGAGCCGCTTAGGCCGAGCAGGAAGTAGCAGACCAGTTACATCTCACCATTGAAATACTACATTTACAGTATAATGAATGAAATCGAAAGTCGTATAGCCATAACAAACTTGTGTAGGAATGATGTTAAATTTAAATTTGTCAGTTTAATTAATAGGTGGTTGATTTTTTCAAACTAGTATTTTTATGCAAAGATGCATATGCTATCTTTCCATTTTTTAATAAGAATAAAAATACATGTTTGTATTGGAATATTCTAGAGATTTAAATTAAGTACTTTATTTTATCAACAATTTTTTTATTTGTTTTGTGCATTTGTAACATATTAGAATTTTTTCCCTTATTTTTATAAAGTGTCGGAAGGTAATTACAATCCAGACTATAATCTGAAGTTTTGTCTTTAGTTTTCATAAAACGTATTTCCACATATTATCTTTTATTTGCATCGAATGCTCTCTCATGATTTAAGTCAATCTAAGAAACTATGGAATAAGTATCTATCTATAGTTATTTTTATTTAAATGGACGCAACATATTAAAAAATCAGCCGTTTATTGTAAAATAAACATGCCCTTGGGCCATATTTATGTTTTCTCATACACACTCTGAAGCAATAGTTATAGTGTAATATTGTTTACCATTAACCTTGATCGATTTGAAATTTATGTTGCATAAATAGAGGGTTCTTACATTTTATGTTCCTTGGAAAAATTCATTGGTTTTTAGTTCCTAAAATATGTATTTGTTTTTGGAAATGCTTACTTAATTATCTATATTTTGTAATTATCAGACTTACCTTTTCCTTTGGTTTTGCAACGCAAGCAGTATATATAGTTGTTAAAATTGATGTCAGATGAGATCAAACAGTAATAGTTTGATTTAGCGACCTTTATTACTGTAAATTACAAAACAACTTTGTATGTAGGTTAGTTCTGAAGACAATGCATTTTGTCTATTCGTTTCTTCATATTTTTTTTGTGGAATACCACAACAGAAATATATAACTGCGTGTTTTGAATAATTCCAGAAAACAGTTAGCAATTATCGTGTATAGTTAATTGTTGAAATATTTGATCTAGAAGCACCGTGTAATTAATTTTATAGCTTTAGTATAGATGGGAAGTGACTCATCTCATCAAGTCATTACAACCATCTTTATCAACTGTGACGTTCTACAGTTTTATCTTATCCATATTTTTTATGGCACATTCATTCATCGCACATTAAAATGTTGAAAAAATCAAATCGAACTATATACAGGGTGTTCCGTATACAACCGTCACAAAGCAGGTGCATGTAGGGGGTCCCAAAATATTGCAATTTAAGCAAACATACCTATATAGATAGATACAAAGTTACAGACCAAGTGGGGCCAAGTATTTCGAAAAAAATCTTTAATTACTTTAACTTGGAATAACCAAATTTGGTACATGATTTAAGTTTATTATTGGTCTTATTTGACTCTGAGTTCAATTCGTTGAGGGTGAGCCACCTCTGAAGTTATATCAATTTAATTAACACTTTTTTACTCTTGTTAAATTTTAAAAAACTTTGAAGTTTTCAAGAAAAAATACGTTATTTTTTACTGCATTAGAAAGGTATTTTAAGCTAATATAAATCAAACTCCTACAATTCCTACCAATGAAGTCATATGTATGCTTTCTGATACCAAACATCTAGGTATGCTAATGGACAATTCTAATACAGTAAAAAATGCTATAAAAGCTAATAATAAAGAATATATGGGTAGATATTGTGGGTGTAATTCAACGCTGGTCGGGGATTTAGTCCGCAGAGTAGTTAGTTTCACACAATATTGTTAATACACAAAAAAAATATATATATAAAAATACATTAATTAAAACAAGATATTAATAGTGTTTATTAGAAGAAATCAGTCTCAGTACCTAGTAACATGTTACTTGTGCTAGGCTTCTGTCAAGGAAACTATAGAAGTGTGAAAGAACATTGTAGGAGAATTCCAAATCGAGTGGTCCCCCTACAGAGAAACATTTTCTAATGTTGAAACCGCAAATAAGTACTAAACGTTTATCTCGAGAAACTGGATAATCAAGAACTTCTGTACACCGAATTTTTAAACGTAATCTGCTACATCCGTATTACATCCAAAAAGTGCAAGAGCAACTGCCTCAAGATTTCGATGAGTGAGTGACGTTTTGCGAGTTTATCTTGCATGAGGATATTAATTTTCACAAGAAAATTATTTTCACTGAAGCTTGTGTCACTCGTGGAAGAATTACAAATGTTCACAACTTTCATGAATGTTCCGATGTAAACCCCTATCCAAAAACTCCTAGACATTTTCAACGCGAGTTTAAGATAAATGTTTGAGCCGGTATTATTGATCGTTATTTGATTGGGCCAGTTATTTTGCCAAATCTATTAAATAGCGAAAGTTACTTGGAATTTTGGCAAAACACTCTTCCTGATTTAATCGGAAGATTTACCGATGCAACTTAGATTAGAGTTTTTTTCCTGTTGTATCCGTTCTTATGGGGAACACCCTGTAAACGTATATGCAATATTGCAAACAGATCATTTAATTCAAATGTCTTTGTTTTGATCGTTAAATTTAGTTTTTTGCCTATTTTATTATTTATATTTTTTTTTTAATCAGGATATTGAGTCAACGATAATGTTAGGTTAAACTTTCCTTAGCAGAATTTTGTATTATCCCACGTATCGACATTTGATATTTAAAGGTCTCTAACAATAATAATTGAAGGCTATGATGTCAGTGAAGGTTTTTTAAAGAATTGTCTTATCACTCCGTTAATTTAAACAAAAGGAAAGCCTTGAAAATGCGGCAATTCCCGACTTTCCCTCACTTATCGATACAACCGCAAGCATACATTTTAAACCAAAGTTAAGAAAGAAACAGTTAAAGCCATTAGATAGAATTTTTAATAGAGCAACAACATCCGCGTTTATTTCCAAACCTTGTTAGAACTGCCACAATTGAACTTTGAATCATTGTAATGCAGTGGGAATTTTACTTTGACGAATCCACTGTATTTTTGTTATACCATTTGGAAGTACCTGATTTTAATCTTCGATGCAGTTCGCGTATGATAAGAGAAGTAGTGAGATAGGAATATTTATCTTTGACGATAAAAATACGCAACGAAAGAATTCGTTTAATTTATTGAATTTTGTGTTACGCTGTAGAATTATGTTGCGAAATGTGTTATTCCTACAATTTTTAGGTAAAGACATTTCTTATTGTCGTGTTATTAGAACACTGTTGTTTTCCTTCTCGTTCAGTACAATAAAATGGCAACGATTTGATTGAATGTTTCTTGTTGCAGGCAAGGACGTGCCAGATAGCAAAGATGGTGGCTCTTCCAAAGAGCATAATAGACAACATCCCGTGGAAATCCATCAAGCGACTAGTCGAACATCAGTGTTTACAGCAAGTACAAAGGTGAGCATGACTAAATTCCATTACAGTAATTTCAATAAATATCAAACAGTGGCTAAGTCGACGTTTACCGAAACAATAGAGCTTACATTGAATAGATATACAGTGTAACCTCTATAATCTGGACAATTAATTGTAAGGCGGTTGTCCGGATAAGTGATTTGTCCGGATTAGTGAATATAAGCTAAAGCATAAATTTACGATACAAATAAAATTTAGAATAATTCATAAAACATTTATTAAACAACACAAAAGTAATCCTTTATAAAAAAATAACAATAAAAGATATTTTAAAACTTTAAATAGAAAAACAGTTTGTACATATTCTACTATAATTAAAAACCTAAACAAACAAATGTAACTTACTTTGGAGCCGTCTTAAAAAAATCAGTAATACTTTTTTGTTTTTTTGATGATATGCACTTAACCTTAGTCTTCCTTTTTCCTAAATTATCATCCATAGCTGGATAATCCCTTATGTTGGCTTTATTCTTACAGATATCGGAAACGGTAGATTTCCCAATACTAAATTTACCAGCAACTGATCTGTCACTTTCCCACCACCACCACCAATCTAATTATTTCATGTTTTTGTTGCAAATTTAACGTACGTTTTCTTTTCGACATGTTTTTAATAATAAACACCTGCCAGTGCACTTGACGCAAATTTAAATCATATAAGAGTCTGGCTGCCAAAGACGCTCTGACAGTCTTAAACAAGTAAAAATTATGCTGAGCGTAGCGAGCGTCCGGATTATGACTTGAAATTCAATGTCCGGATTATGGAGGTTACACTGTACAGGGTATATCTAAACAACACTGAAAAAATGTAAGGGGCGATTCTCGGAAGAAAATTAATAGGGGTCTTTGGTACAAAATTTTTTGAAAAATCCTAGTAAAGTAAAGTAAAGTAAGTCTCTCTAAGAATTTAAAAAATATATGTATTTCTTTTTTATCTTTCATGTATATCAAGCTAAAGAAACCAAACTTAGTGAACATTATCCGTCGATAAAACTACACTTTTTGAAATTTTTTCTACCCTGAAATATTTTTGTAAGAGGTAATCGACTCATTTCACATCTCTTCTTAGGTATATTTTTTTCCATAACTTTAGTACAAAATTTTTTGAAAAATCCTTTCCTGAAAAGTAAAGTAAGTCTCTCTAAGAATTTAAAAAATATATGTATTTCTGTTTTACCTTCCATGTATCAAGCTAAAGAAACCAAACTTAGTGAACATTATCCGTCAATAAAACTACACTTTTTGAAATTTTTTCCACCCTGAAATATTTTTGGAAGAGGTAATCGACCCCTTTCACATCTCTTCTTAGGTATATTTTTTTCCATAACATTTTTTTACTAACTTTTTGATTTCTTCAAGTTTTTTCAAAATGTTGAGGATTTATGAGAAAAAAAATAAATGTATTACAATGCATTTTTAAAAAGATGAGCTGATTAACGCGAGTGTAATTTGCCGAAAGATTTAGTGGCCTGTTCTTTGCAATGGAATCCATAGAAACAACTAATATTTTTCACACAAAATCATAAAACTTATGAAAGAGTAAGAAACAGTAACAATAAAGCCAGCTTCAGAGCAACACTAAGTCACGTGGCTTTCAACCAATGAAATTAATTGTATTCATTGTAGAAGTTGAGTGAAATTCAAAATTTCAAACTTCAACTATCCAGAAGAGCAACATTTGTACATAACATAATCAACAAAAACATAACCAACTTTATAAAATCTTTATTTCACTGAAATTAAACTGGTGGTGGGATGTTGCCAGCAACATTGACATTTGTTACTATGGACAACTAATATTGTCATCACAAAATCATAGAACTTGTGAAAGAGCAAGAAACAAGTAATAATAAATTACATTGACATTTGTTTCTATTACAAAGAACAGGCCAGATCTTTCAGGAAAATACACTAATAGTTTTACCTATATTTTTCTAAGTTTGATAAACCAATAAGTCAACTAATAGGTGGTCGTGAACATCTGCCTATTTAAAAACTGACTGCTGTTTAAAAACAGACTTATCTGTAGATTAAATGAAGCCCAATGAATGTTTCCTTTCACCAAAATAATAATATTTATTCAAACTTTTATATTATAAAAATAATCATCCTAAAAGAAACGTCTAGCAGTTTTAATGCAAATTTTAGCTAAAATATAAAATTGCAGCGACTATTATAATAATAGGTCGATTTCCAGCAACAAATCAAATAACCTTTCTGGAACTTATTAAATGCAGATATTTAGCTGGAATGTTTTATTTTTCATTCCTTTCAATTTTTAAATACGATTATTTGAAGAGCAGGCTTCTAACGGATGTGTCACAATTTCTGATAAGGTGCAACTTAGTGCCAGGAATTTTTGATAATTTTATCTAATATGTTACTTAATTAGGTATGTGTTTTATAATTGTATGCAAATGAGTCAAAAGGTATGATTCTGTCCGCTTCCTTGGACTTGATAACATATTTTACACAAATGTTAACAAATCAAATATATGAGTTAGAGTGAATGACGAGAAGGTGCTGGAGTCTAGTGAAAACTCTACATTTGTCTCTGAAGTCCTAAAGTTTCATCTTTTCATACAGTGAGTGTATTTTTACCTGAATGTGGAATATCAAAATCATCAGACATGAGTTGTAAAAAAATTTTTTTGAATTTTTCATATATTTACATATTCTGGTTTGAGTATAAATAGCTATTTTTTATTTTTGTTTTCGAAAGTTTTCAAAACAAAACAGGTTTATTTATTGGCATTTTGATCATTTTCAAAACAAATTTCGTTATACCTACTGTATACAATTTTATATAAAATAGCTGTTCATTTTATTTATTTTGAAATCAATGTTATCTTAATTTCCAAATGCATTATGCGCTGAAATCAGTATGGCATAAATATTTTGTTTCTTAAGATAAATCGATTGAGAAATTGGGATTGCATAATGTTTTGTGTGACGAAATATAGAAATATTTTTAGTAACATTTCATTATGTACATATTTTCATCTAATCATTACAAAATTATTTATAGTAAGTATTATCTCAGATAATACAGTGTTTACTTGTGTTAGAATTCCAAAATAAAACTAACTTCTGTTTGCAGTGACCTTTGCCGATGTTTCAATATCATAATTAATTGACTTTATGACTTTAGTATTTAATTTAATTATCAGTGTTTGTGTGCTTTTAAACCTAATGTGGGTAGGATCAGATTAGTATTGTGCGAATTAAATTATTCCGAGAATTTGTTTTATCAATGACGATATCTTTATGACATGTTTCATTTTTTTATTTTGATTTTAGTGGTCCCCAATATGTTGGTTAATATTTATTGTTTGCATAGTGTTCATTTTGCTTTTTTAATCCGGAAGCATTATATTTCAGGTTCTTATCCTATTTTATATATTAAAACTTTATCAAATACCAGTGAAGCGTATGGGTAGTCCAGATAAATGTCTATGCAAAATATTGTATTGTGTTTTCCAATTGTACTAGTAGCCAAAAAAAAGCAGTTGAATTAATTACCTTATCGGCTGATATAAGACAATTGAAATAAACTGTAGGTATATTAAAGATCGACAGGAATGACGCGACGGTAAATAATAACTGAATAAACGTTTCCCAATTTGTCTTTTTCATGGCCAGCGGCAGGCGGCTGCACGTATCGCTTGAAAAAGACAGCTGTTCATTTGTCTACGGACAGGCTATCGGCTTTATTTACGTCATTCATAGAAAAGGATTTTGCTAAGACCAAAACTCATGTCATGTCAAATTGCTTTTTAAAAAACTTCATATTTTTTGTCTTTATCCTCAGAATCATCGTACCTCTTCTGAGGATAAAGACAAAAAGAAACTACTGTTGTGTCAAGCTGAATAATAATAACAATGAAATGAATGCAATGAAATGTCATATGCTTATATTTGTAATTTTTTTATTTTATGCAAAAATATTTGTGTGTTTTTGGTTTTATGTGATATATATTTTTTTATATTCTGTAGAAAGTGCATAATAATTATTTTTATTATTTATTTTTTTTACGTAAAACTTAAACATTTTCTGAATTAAGTATGCTATACGATACTTTCAATGTAAATCCATGAAAATTTTCACGTTTTGCCCACTGATAAATATATTTCAAAAGAAGCAAACTTCTAAAATAATTTTAATGGATTTATATACAGGGAACCTAAAACATAACCATAACAATTTTTGTAGCATCAACATTCTTTTTATTGTGTTATAACAAAGCGTTCAAAATTATTTTTACAGCACTCAAAAGTAGTTGTAACGCGACACCAAAGATTTTTGGCTACTACTGACTTATATAGGGTGAGTCAGAAAGAATGACTCAACACTAAGCTGGAGATACTAGACACCAAAATATTATGTTTGAGCTCATTAAGAAATACAGGGTGTTGAAGGTTTAAATTTTATTCTAAAATTTCTCAATAATTAAGAAAGTTTTAATAGCATGACTGAAAAGTGGTGTTGGGTTTTTTGGTGTAGAGGGCGCTAGTTTTACCATATTATTTAGGTAAATATAAATAATAATAATATCTCTACCCCTCATTCTAATCACGGGGATTAGCCCAGAAGTCGGAAACTTGTGCGGGAGACGGGGCGGCATATTATTAAGCAGGCCGCATTTGTGCCCAGGAACGACTTACGTTGGTAAGCCCAAACCACTATTCAGTGCAGGAATGAGGGAATCCTGGAAAACCTCATTAATTAGGGGGGTAGTCAAATGTCAACAGGTATCAATCTCTCACATTGACCCAAGCCAACATTCTTGCACCCTACAATACCCGCAGAGAGGGTGCCAATCCTCTACACGAATATAGCATATAGCTTATATACGGTCTACCGGCAGCGGGGCACGAACCCACGCCGATCTAGTCGCCTCGATTCAAGTACTGACGCCTTAAACCGCGCCACCACTGACCGACCAACAAAATTAAAACATATTTTTGTTATCTATTGAGCTGTGCTTAAAAAATATGTTCTACATAAAAATGTACTCTTGATTAGGTCACCTAACTTTATAGGTTTCTGAGTTATTTTCATTTTAAAGTTTCATTATATTTTGTGGTGATTTTCTTTCAGGTGCTGATATTGCTATTTCTTTTCTAAGTAGGCTTGTGTTAAATTTCTCATGCAAAATTATTAGCTAGTGATTAAAAAATGCCATGACATAATAATAAAATTTAAACCTTAAACACCCTTTATAATTCTTTAACCAGCAACATTCATATAAGGCATGATGTGCTCAAACATAATATTTTGGTGTCTAGTATCTACCTTAATATTACCTCTGTATTTGCGGTTGTTTCAATTGTACCTAAAAAAATATTTTTCAGCTTCACTGAATGTAAAACCGTCAGGTACAACTCAAGAATTTGAACCTAAAAAATGTAAAACCTAAAAATTTCTTCTTTGAACTACATCCAAAGTTTATAAAATATAAGTTCTTACACTCGATGTTTCCTCCACAATCCATTGTGTTTCGTTTGCGTACCAATGCGTACCACAAATGATAGGCGGGGGACACTAGAAATATCGACAAGTGGTCGGATGAAGTAACTTATATTCTGTAAATTTTATTACAGTGTATATTGAAAACTACAATTGAGAAACATATTGAGAACTACAAAAATTCTGCTAGATTTTATAGAGAACACCTTGTATATAAGATATCCTTTTCTCATTAATTTATTACGAAAATAATTTAGAATTTCTGTTCTTAAGAGTACAAATTTGTATCCATTGAACTTTTTTTTTAGAGTGGAGAAGCAGCCCCATCATCAATGGAGTGCCCTTTGTGCCTGGCTGAACTGACACCAGAGGACTTTTGCGAATTGGCGGGATGCGGTCACCGGGCATGCATTTGTTGCTTCCAGCAATATTTGCGTGTGGAAATTACAGAGTCACGAGTATGCATATCTTGCCCAGAATGCTTAGAACCCATGCACCCTAATGGTAAGTGCCAATGACAATTTCTGATTTGTGCGATTTGTAACATTACTTCCAGTCCAGATATTTATGGGCGGTCGTAAAATTGGTATTAGCTTACCAAATTAAGTAAAGGTTCTCCGAGTTGAGTAATTTAATTAACTATCAAAATAAACCGCGTACATACCCTAATTTACGTTTGTATGTAAACTTAGGTGATAAAATCTATCCTAAGAATTCTAAATATATGCTTGATGATTTTATAACATGTTTTCCCAGCAACGTAACTAGTAGTTGTTATATAAAGTATGTGAAAATGTAAATAAATCTTTTCCTTTTCTTCTTTTTAACCAATTTTAAAATATGCACAGACTACTGTTGGAAACTCTAATCTGTTTTGTAATTATTTGCTCAGTTCTGTGTACGTTAATATATTTACAAATAAAATCAATTTGCTTTTGTGCATGCATTTGTACAGTAGGTCGTTTGCATAGTAGGTATAATATACTTGCCCGGTATAGAAACAATAGTTTTCAAGTATAATGCCAGTGACAGGTGGTGAAAATTAAAGTGGTTATATTTTAATAATGGTTGTTCTAACCAATATAGAGAATTTTTATGAAATAAAAAATTAAATAGGCTTGACTGAAAGGGACGCATAAACATTTTGTTGGAAAAAAATGTTTTTATACAACTGTTTTAAGATTCTGAAAAAATAAATATTTTGTACATACATGTGAAACCCTTTGTGATAACTCATAGTTGTCTATTCCTAATATTAAAACAATATGGTTACCACACTTCATTATCAAAATATAATCACTTTCATTCCTGTCACTATATAAACATACAATGTAAAATATGATACTGTATACCAAACATATAGGTGTCAATACTGAAAGTCTATTATTTTTACTATGGCACTTAATTAATATTTGAACACTTGATAATGTTGATTTTAAATTTTAACCTTTGAATTATACATTAATTTGGACAATTTTTATTTAACTGCACAAAATATAAATATGGTACAAATAATTTGTTGAGCTAAATATTGGTAAAAATACTTATATTTTAATGGTTTTCAAAACTTTGTTTATTACCTACAAAATATCAAAAATAAATATGACATACGCCTTCACTAAATCGTCAGCTAAATATTTGACTTATCTTTATATATTTTTCTTTTCTAGTTGCAATATAGTGCATGAATGCAAACCTTAGCTTCTATTTATAAGTAGTTATTCGACCTTTAAATGCTTGAAGTCACGTACAACTTTTACTTATTTTGTATTTGGCTAAAATTGTCATAAATTAATCACAATGTTATTTCCATCATGTTGCCTGTACTGAAAATATTTGCAGGCCTATAATATCTGCGGGTAGGGTTCAAAGACATATTAAAATGGTTCTACTACTATTCTTTTAACCAATTTTTAAAGTATATCATAGAATGGTTATTTAAAATAGGAATTTCAGTCAAGATCAAGATTAATTTGCTTCTTTGAACAAAGGCAAATATACAAAGTTAGTTTTATTTGTATTTTCACCAAGTTTAACTTTTTGTCTAAGCAATAAATTAAAAGCAAAAAAGTGTTGTATTTTTTATCAAGAAAAGTAATATTTGTTATTTATAAGTATTCTATGTCTTTTCAACAACTTTGTTAAATAAAGTTTAAAGAAAAATAGAGTACCTACTAAGCTAAGGCAATTCTCACATTTTTTAAATTTTGAAATACCTCCCATATTTTATCACAAATATAACAACTGCTTATGGCATCCCAAGAGAAGCAAAAACATGTTATCACAAATTATATTTTGTTGAAAAATTGCAGATGACAAAGATTTTAAGAGTGTGGTATGCTGACCACTCTCTATTATGACTACCAATATAAGCAATAAATTTTATAATGAATGTTATTTTCTTGAAAGATATTTAATAATACTCTACCCCTCATTTTAATAAGAAGTTTAATTAATAATCAAACCAAAATCTCTACCTGGTAAAATAATGGTAATTGATACAGTCAAACTTCAATAACTCGAATTTCTAATAAGTTGAACAAAATTGGATAGCAGCAGGATTAAGTGGGAATTAAAGAGTTATTTTTACTTGATAACTCGAACTTCTATTACTCTAATTTCTTGTTAATTCAAACATAACAATTGGCACCAACTTTGATAAGTCGAATTCTAGGACGGAAACATAATTTTAATATGTATTATTTTTGTATGTATAAGAACAGTTTGCAATTTATTGCTGCTAATTACATCACATGTAATATAACCGTCACTACTGAACCTACTTAAAAAAGTAATTTAAGACAAAACAATCATATATTGTCTTGAACGAGATGTCAAACAACATGAAATTGACCAAATGCAGTTATCATATATACATTATGTATTTCCCTTTAGAATTTTGCATTTATATTTAAATATTTTATACAATGTGTCCTACTTTTCATGAAACCACCCTGGTATCTAGCTCGCCTGATATCCGAATACTTTGAAACTTTATTAGTGAATATATATCTATAAAGTTAGTCTTATAGCCATATTGATTATAGTCAGAAGGGTCCGATTCTCAGATGGAGAAACGGGGTCGATTTTTCAAAAAAAAAAGTATTAGCGATTTTTGTAGAAGAAAACTAGTAAGATATTCTTAATCAGCACCTTTAGAAACCCCTTGTACAAGATTATATCGTTGTAGGTTCAAAGGTGTTTGAGGTATGGGTCGTCGAAAAACAATTTGTATCTGTAAAACGGGCTCTCAAATGAAAAAAATTTTTTCTTTAGTTTTTATTCAGAATAATGGTATCTACTGGTATGAAATGATTCTACAACAAAATAATAATACAAACTTTTGTTTTCATGGCTTACTTAGATTTTTATTGAGATTATTTGTTAGAAATATGGTAGGTATGCACCTACGTACAAATTAGAATTTTTGTCTTATTAAAAAAATATTATTCTGAACAAAAAATAAAGAATACATTTTTTTTTATTTGTGAGCCCATTTTACAGATACAAATTATTTTAAGTTGATAAAAATTGTTTTTCGAGGGTCCATATCTCAAATACCTTTGAACTCACAACGATGTAATCTTGAACAAGGGGGTTTCTAAAAGTGCTGATTAAGAATATCTTATTAGTTTTCTTCTAAAAAAATCGTTAATACCTTTTTTTTTAATTGACCCCCTTTCTCCATTTTAGAATTGAAGGCCTCTGACTAAAATCAAATATGGCTACGTCTAAAGACTCACTGTATAGGTATATATTCACCACACTAAAGTTTCAAAGTATTCGGATATCAGGTGAGCGAGATACCAGGGTGTCCCCATGAAAAGTGGGACACATTGTATATACTACCCAATCTATTTATAATAATTTAAATGAAATAGAAATTTAAAACAAAGAATCTGCTTGTCAATCACAAATAACTGACTATTTTACAATAAAATATGTATAGTGCATATTATTGAAATAAGTATAGTTGTCAAAACAATTTGTGAAATATTTTTCTCTGAAATACCACTCAAACTTTCTTTATAGTAAGTCATGGTTCGATTTATTAAAGTTTAACTATAACAAATTTATATTTGGACATTTACCAAGTATAGTTTTTTCTTTAGATGGCCATAAAATAGGAAGATTAAGTGGAATGTCTTTTGGATGTTAGCAAAACGTAGTTTTTATTGTTTTTTTAATACAGCTATAAGTATCTTGTTGGTTTTGGTATGTTACTCCAGAAAATTCAATTTTTTGTATACCTTGTATATTTTGTCACAAACTTTACTAAAGTTTATAATATCTTCTAATAAGTAAAATCTTTTATCAAGAATAACTTGTAACCACATTTTTTTACACCCTGTACATAAACAAAAGCGGTGTTTTGTAATTATATCAGTTTTGTGTGTTGCCACAAAAATTCTGTGTGGTTATTTAGGATCATTTCAGTATATTGAAAGTAAATTTTTTTTTTTTTTTAGAAATTCGTACGATTCTGGACAACCCCGCCCTGTTCGAGAAGTACGAAGACTTCATGGTGAGGAGAGTGTTGGCGGTCGACCCGGACACCAGGTGGTGCCCGGCTCCCGACTGTTGTTTTGCTGTGATAGCCAGTGAATGCGCCAGTTGTCCAAAATTGAAATGCGAGAGGCCCGGGTGCGACTCCTACTTCTGTTACCACTGCAAGGCCGAGTGGCACCCCAACCAGACGTGCGATGCCGCCAGGGCGCAGAGGTCGCCCAACATTAGGTCGTCGTCGATCACTTATAGTCAGGATTCGCAGCATAGTAAGTATAATTTAAACAAAAATTTAATTTCTTAATATGTTCATCTCTTTTAACGACATATTTATGAAATAAGAAATTATTTAGAATTTAAAAATTAAGGGTGTGCTATGTCGATGTACCAATTTACACTTTGATGTGCTATGATGGTGAAGTACAAATTTTTGGATAATTAAGTTAGCAGTTTATTTTAATATACCTTCTCAAAATAACTCTGTACTGTTTTTTATATAAAGATCTGTGGCACTATAAAGAGTAGGTATCTCCTCCAACTGATGCCATTTTCATTTTCATGAGATTGATATAAATTCATTACAAATTTGTTGTTATACTGCAAATGACAAATAAAGGTCATTAAATTCTCAAAAAATATTTCAATTTGGGATAATTAACTGGTCATCAACCAGAATCCTTATGTTACGTATGAACAATCAAAATGACTGAATATGAAGGTTCAAAATGGTTAAATATAAGGAACCAAAATGGCTGCTACTCTGTATACTTCTTTTATAGAGCTTAAAGCTTTGTCCTCATGGACGCGAAATTCACAGATATTCAGACAAATTTCACAGTTTTTGTTTTAATAGCGGGAAAGTCTCATTAGTAAATTTAACTTGAGCACCTGACAATCTACTATGACAGTCAATAAAATAACATTTTTATGATGAAAATGTTGCAGTTGGAAAAGGTTACACTTTTCCCGCCAATAAATAATTTCCGTGAATTTCTCCGAATTTCGGGTCTATGAGGACAAGATTTTATAAATACCTATTTAGTTTAGTTTTTTTTTATTTTGTAATAATTAAAAAATGTTACAGTTTTAACAATTTTAATTCCTTCCAACTAATTCATTAAAAATAAAAATAACTTTTGTGGATATTTTGTACAAAATTTAAATTTCATATCAAGTATGGAGAACCCAAATTCTCATTATTCAATTTCATGTATCAGACAATTCAGTGATTCTATTTTTAAATGAAACTAAGGATTATTAGACTGCCAAAAACATTATTTAATTTGGGACAAATTGAGATCAGAATCTGGCCTATGGCTAAGTATGGTGAACCAAAATGGCCACTACTCAGGACACTTCTCCCTTTTTTAAAGAGAAAAATGTAATAGTTTTGGTTTTTAATGCTTTCTAATTAGTTTATTAAAAAAAAATGCTTTTTGTGGGTAGTCTGTACAAGATTTAAATTCTATAGAAAGTATGAACTAAAATGATTATTGGTAAATAACCAAAATGGATCTGGATGCTCATTAATTAATTTGATATTTTTTGCATTAAATTAGACAAATTCTTTCAATTTTTAAATGCAAGTAACAGTAATGAAATTAAAAACGTGATTTCAGACAAATCGTTTAATCAAAATTCGGCCCATGACTAAATATGAAGAACCAAAATGGCTGCTATTCTGAATAAGTCTCCTTTTGTATAGAACTTTATAAAGGCCCATTCAGTTTTGAATCTTTTATACAAATTTTAAAATATTTTTAGTTTTAATTTATTCCGATTATTGATGGTTTATTTAATTGAAAGCTTTCCAATTGTCATGGAATTGTTACTGAAGTGTCCTTCTTCTGTTTTGATTTTTAACTACTGAATTATACAATTGGAACGTGTTGTAGGGACACACAATTCATTAAAAAATCTCGATATTTTCTTTTGCTCCAGACCGTAACCAGAGGTAATGATACAGTAAAAAATTATTTAGGAAAATATGAATATCTGAAATATCAATACCTTTTTTTAACCGAGCAATTAAGGTTAAGCACATTGACAACCAAAAGATCTAATGCAGAAATTGGCGTGACACGTCCTACTTAAATATTTCTTAAGTGCAATCTGCGAGTTGTATGCAAATGATAATGAATTTAATTTTTTTGTTAATAAACTAGGCTAATTGATTCGTATTTTTATTTTTGACTCAGTTTTTGACAAAGTTGTAGCAAAAAATAACTTAGGTGATGCTTATTTCAACCCCTTCCAAGCGGCAGAAATTTTTAAAAAAATGTTGAGAGTGTGTATGTGCAGTACAGTCGCGTGAAATTAGCATGAAAAATGTGAAAATAGACAACTTTTTGCGGAGAAGTCCGATTGAGATGCGGTTTTGTGCAAAATGTTCAGGGAATTCTTTATAACAAAAGGTACATTTTACCTCTGTACGCTCGCAAATTTTTAATTGTTTATTTAACAAATGACTCATTTTTGTTGAACATATGGCAAATGTCACACACGATTCAACGAAAATGTCTGAAAAATGTTCTCTCGGGGGTTTTCGAGGTCCCTCTTTATCACTTTGGTGTTAACTTTATTATTTATTGCTAAATTGTTGTAACTGTGCTAATTAACAAATTAAAAACTCTACCCTCGAAATCACTAGAGAACCGAAATTTTTTCCAGGATTTCTGGCTTATTAAGGCAAACCATCAGCACAAGATTTTTGCAAATATAATTGTTTATTGTTCGATTGTTGCAACCTCGCTAATTAACAAATTAATAACTCTTCTCCCGGAATCGTTAGAAAATCGCATTTTTTTTGCAATAATCCTGGGATCAATTGAACAATAAACAATTATATTTGTAAAAATCTTGTGCCGATGGCTCGCCTTAAAAAGACAGAAATCCCGGAAAAAATTTCGGGTCTCTAGTGATTCCGGGAGTAGAGTTATTAATTTGTTAATTAACCAGGTTGCAAAAATAGAAAAATAAACAATTTCTTGCAACAACCTTGTGCCGATGGTTCTCCCCATGATTGGTATACAATTATTGCACTGTTATTTTTCCTCTTCTGCTAACGTTGCATCTTGTTTCAGGGGATGACATAAAGCCGTGTCCTCGATGCCAGGTACTGATCGTTAAGATGGACGACGGCTCCTGCAACCACATGATGTGCACCGTTTGCGGAGCCGAATTCTGCTGGCTGTGCATGAAGGAAATAAATGATCTTCATTTCTTAAGGTGAGTGTTTAAATGAAAACCATTATTTTATAGCCATTTTGATGTTTTCTTTTTTTTCAGTCCATCTGGTTGTACCTTCTGGGGCAAGAAACCGTGGTCGAGAAAAAAGAAAATTCTCTGGCAATTAGGAACGTTGGTGGGCGCTCCCGTCGGTATAGCTTTGGTAGCGGGAATCACTGTTCCCGCTATGATAATAGGTAAGTTAGATCGAAAAAAGTTTTTCTTTATAAATAATGATGATTACCGAAAATGACTAAATTAGCGGAAGTCGGTGACTAATAATGACCAGTCAGATTAAAAAATTACCATCAAATGTAAAATCAACTATTGATAATTATTTGAAATTAATCTCAATATTTGTAGTTGTCAATAGTTTACGTTTATATTGATTTGATTGTTTTTGCATTTTTTTTTTTTTTGTGAAGGTATTTCATGAAATTTTGCATTAACGCAATATATTTTACATTTATATTTGAATTTGCAACAAAACTTCTTGATACAAAATTACCAAAGATAAGTTGAGTTTGAGTGAAAGCACTTTCAAAGTACAGTAGAACCTCGATTATCCGGGCTGGCCGGGACCGAACTGTTACTGGATAATCGAAAACACGGTTAATCGAAATAATGCTCAAACTCACCAAATTGTCAAAAAAATATGAACTTTATTATAATATCTCTACCCCTTATTCTAATCACAGGGATTAGCCCAGAAGTCGGAGACTTGTGCGGAAGAGGGGGCGGCATATTATTATTAAGCAGCCCGCATTTGCGCCCAGGAACGACTTACGTTGGTAGGCCCTAACCACTATTCAGTGCAGGAATGAGGGAAACCTGGAAAACCTCATTAATTAGGGGGGTAGTCAAATATCAACCAGTATCAATCTCTCACATTGACCCAAGCTAACATTATTCCACCCTACCATACCCGCAGAGAGGTTGCCAATCCTCTCCACGAATATAGCTTATATACGGTCTACCGGCAGCTGGGCTCGAACCAACTCCGATCTAGTCACCTCGATTCAAGTACTGACGCCTTAAACCGCGCTACCACTGACCGACCCGCCACGGATAATCCGCACACGGATAGCGGACAGTCATAAACATCGCATCGCACGAAGAATCCACCGCACGGATCAGCCGTGCACGGATAATCGAGGTTCTACTGTACCTGATGCACATTCTGCGCACATCACGCTTTAAGACCCTATGTCACCATAAACCACTAGCACTTTCACTACTAGAACGGTCACACATTAACACTTATTGTCGGCTATTATAGGGTGCATCGTATGGCCTTCATTTATCATGTTTTGCCAGTGTAATATATTCTACGATTCAGATTTCAATCTAATATTTGTCTCTAATAGTTTCTTCAGCATATTACTATTCCATCATTTTCTACTCAGTATACTCTTTCAATGTCGTTTTATAAAACAACAATTCATCTCAAGCATAACTCACAAAATCTACCTTCTATATATTCTAAGCAAAATTTCATCCTATGAGGTAGCAACTTGAATTTTTTTATTGTTGCAAGCTCATTTTTAAAATACCATCCATGATGGTATTTGTTCTATGAATTGCATATTTTGTATCATCAACCTCTATCTCTTTCCTTCCGTGGGTTTCCACTAATTTCCTCTCTTGTTAATGAACTACTTATTTCAGCGGCAGCACTGACACTCATTTTAATCTCAAGCTCTAATTCCTTCATACAAGTTCTTGAAGATTCGATATTCCTCACTCAAACACAAAATCGCTAATTAATTAATTATAATCACAAAGGTACACCTGAAATTTACCCACACCCACACCCACACCCATGGTAGCGCTGCAGATTAAATCGATCCATCAGTTCATCATAAGTCATAACCAATAGAAATTGAGTATTCAGATCTTTGCGAGATACGTGCAACATACAATTCAATACAAATTTATAGAAAAATAATTTGGACAGCATGTATTTCCCTTTTTGTTGTCTGCTAGTTGTGAGCGAGTTTATAACATCCACTCTACTATTTTGAAACCCGACTATCTAAATTTCTAGGAATTTTATTGGTAATATCTTTCATGATTTTCAAATTCAGATAATGCTTTCTGTGATTTAATTAAATTATGAGTATAATTTTTGTTATCTCAGAAACGATGTATTTGTAGACATCAAGCTCTGATTATGTTTGTGAACTTGCCACCGTACACTTGCATTGGCGGCACTGCATAAATGGGTAATTTTTTTGATCTTGGTGTGTCAATTTCAGAGTTCATTGTTACTGTTGCATGTTTTTGTGCTATATTGTGAGAATGTCGGAAACTGAGTTACAGAAATTAAGAAATGATAAATTTATTATTAAAGATAGCAAGTAATGGAGGTTTCTGGAGATAATGCTATGCAGTGTAGAAGTGAATTACATCAATTTTGAAGGAGGGATGATGTAGTGTCGTTGATGAAAAGAGATCACGGCAATGAATAACAGAACTGCTCCTCACCTATGACATTATCTTTTCATTCTAAAAAATTGTTTAATTTTTTATCCTGCTGTTTTTTCATAACATTACCACCACCATTTCCTGATTTCTCTTCTAAGCTAGCTTAGTTTAACAAGAAAATTAGTGTTTGCTCTTTGCTTTATTTCAAGTTTCAGCATTCTCACGATGTAATACAAAAAAATGCAATAATAATGCACAATTCTAGAGTGTAAATTCAATTTTTCCGATATCTCTATTTAAACTCTTAAACTAAATTCTCAGTAGCAAATATTGGAAACATTTTAAATTTTCTACACATTTCTAGAGTGTAAATTCGATTTTTCCATTGCATCTTAAAAACAGTCGGAATGGTTGAGACAAATCTTGTGACAGTTGTTTTTTACTTTAACCTTAACCTCTTAAAAACGAAGAAATTTAGTATCATTTGTTTACAAAAAGACTAATTCAATGCAACCGTAATTTTTGAAGTTTAAAAATAACCAAACGTAACTGGTAAGTTACTGATTTTACACATATTGGTTATTTAGCCGTTACACTATGTAGTGTTCTGATAATAGAGATTCCGTGGTTTTCCTTTATCATTAGGTCTGTTCAAGCAAGGAATCCGTAATGGATTCAGACTGTCAGAAATATTCGACCAGTGAAATTATGAATTGTTTTCAGTAAACATCGTGCAGGAAGTAGATGGACGAGCGTTTTTGACAGTTTGGAACCAGTCCGGATTCTTTGCTTGAACAGACCTACTATTTCTTTTTCTTTTTGTAGGCATTCCAGTGTGGGTTGGTAGGAAATTGTATACAAGATATAAGGCAGCGAACAAGCATAAGAGGAATGCTGCTATTGTAGGAGGTGTGATTGCTTCGGTAAGTCAGACATTTTTTTCATAGCGGAATATGCGTAAAATTTAAAACACATTAATTAAAGTACATATTGACATCAAAGTTTATACAGAAAGTTGCAATTATTAGATGACATTTTAACACGTCCTTAGTAAACGTATTACGAAAATGATTTTTTTTTTTTTTTTGATGTGGGTGTTCTAGAAATTCCCTTAGAAATTATAAAATATGCAGGGTGTTAAAAAAGAGTATAAAATATTTCAGGAGGTAATAGTATGAACCAAAATAAGCAGAAAAGTCTGTGGAAAGGTTGCGGAGATATGGACCACTATTCGTTTTTCAAACATTTTATTGTATTAGGAATAAACCGACAAAGAAAGCTTTTAACAAACAAAAAACAAAGTTGCAGAAGATGTTCAAAGTGCCCTCCGTCCATTTCCAAGCAGGTACGACATCTTTGTCTCAACGATATTTGAACTCTTTCGAAAACACCCTCCTTGGTTTGGATTTCTTGACACTTTTGATTAATCCGTAGCTGCAGCTCTTCCAGGCTATTTACAGGAGTACCATACACTAATCTCTTCAAATATCCCCAAACAAAGAAATCTAGAGGGTTCAGATCAGGCGATCGTGGAGGTCATAAAACAGGTCCGGCTCTTCCTACCCATCTATGTGGAAAAGTTTGATGACATTTGTTGCCTCTGATTCAAAGGAATGTATTCCAAAAACTCATACAGTGTGTTCTGCAGAAAGTTGAGGTAAGCAGCGCCTGTTAATCGGTTTGGTAACGCAACAGGACTTAGAAACCTGTCACCTACAATACCCATTCAAATGTTTAATGAAAAACGTGCCACATAGATGGGTAGGAAGTGCCGGACCTGTTTTATGGCTTCCAAGATCGCCTGTTCTGAACCCTCTAGATTTCTTTGTTTGGGGATATTTGAAGACATGTGTATGGTACTCCTGTAAATAGCTACGGACTAATCAAAAGTGTCAAGAAATCCAAACCAAAGAGGGTGTTTTCGAAAGAGTTCGAATATCGTTGAGACGAAGATGTCCTGCCTGCTTGGAAATAGACGAAGGGCATTTTGAACATCTTCTGTAACTTTGTTTTTTGTTTGTTAAAAGCTTCCTTTGTCGGTTTATTCCTAATAAAATAAAATGTTTGAAAAACGAATAGTGATCCATATCTCCGCAACCGTTATTTTACTGACCCATGTTAATTAAGACTTTTCTGCTTATTTTGGTTATTACCTCCTGAAATATTTTACACTCTTTTTTTTAACACCCTGTATAGAGGTACAGAAAATAGTCAATCTATGAAGAAAACATGAGTGGTAATATTGCAGTAACCTAGCCTTTATGAGTTGGTTGCACTAACAGGGTAACTTCACACTAATGGGTGGGAACTTCAAAATATGAAAATTTTACTTCCAATTCATAAAAACATGATTATGCTGGATTAAAATGCAGTAGTACCAACAGCGTACATTCAGTTTTCCTTAAATGGGTGTTTTCTAAGCTCCTTTTTAGCTTGACTATTTTTTTAAGTGCCTAATGTAAAGACTTTTGGCCTTCTATATATTTTACGGTTTCTATGGAAATCTTTTAAAATCCCGAAATTCTAAATTTTATAAAATATGTGTAGATGTCCTAGACACCTTTAAAATTACTGAAATATGAATATTTTAAGTTGACTTGTAATCAAATGAAAAAGTTTAAACTGGAACACAAAGGATCAAAATTAAAGTAAAAACTACAATTATCTATTAGTTCTATTATTTTGTTATTAAGTTGCCTTATGTTTAATAATTATTAATATTTTCAATATAACCTATAGGCAAAGAAGTTGAATGAGAACGAAAACAGAGAGTTTTTCGTAACGGCAATAATACGGAAATGCGCGATAGTGATGTGATTTTTGTTATTTTTTATTTATCTGCTTTTTTCAGTGTGAGATTTTTTGGTTAGGCAAACCTAGTTTCAAAAATAACCCTTGACTGATCCGTTTGGTGCAAGGGCTTATTTAATTAATCTTTATTTTTTCAGAAGTGTGGCAAAAACCCAATAAAACTAAAGAAAAAAAAACTAAAATTATGCCACAAATAAATAGCTTCAGACAATAGCTTGAATGTATCTTGACAAAAACCACAAATAATAAATTTAATTTATAATAGAAAAAAAAAAAAAACATATAATAAACAAATGGAACAATTTTTATAAAGTGACATGCATTATCTTATATATTACATTTTTTTATTATTATTTTTTAATATTTTTAAGCTACCAAATTACAGAACTTCTACTGTTTTTTTTAAATTTCCCAGTGAAGAAACATTTAATATTTTTTTAAACATGAATATTATTCATTTATTACTTTTACATTACATTTGAAAGGTTTGATAAATAAAGTTTAGAAATCTAGAACTATGATTTTACTCAAAAAAAAAAAACAAATACAAACGTATAATACAGAAGAAAGATAAAAATATTAATTAGCAGCAAATTCAAACAGTTTTCCAACTTAGTAAATTGTTTTAGTTTAAATAATATATATATGCTTTTAATTTAATGCCTGTTTCATTTATTTTAGTTTTATTTTGACAGATTTCAAATTTGAAAAATTTAATTGAAGGATGATCCTTGCCTTTATTCTATAAAAAATATGTTATGAAAAGTAATCAAAATGGTGTTTTCATCTTTTGTCTAAAATCTTTTAACAACTCGTCAAGGCATGTTTTTCTTCATTAATCAGTATAAAAAAGTTTACAAAATTGACGAGGATTTTTTGGAATTAAAAGACATCTCTAGATTTGTTTATGAACAATTAGATCAGTAATCAGATAAAATCGATTACTGGGATTGCAGTTTCTCCTATTATCACATAAAAAGTTGACTGTTCATTTATTATTCAATGTAAATGTTAAACTGTTAACCATAGAACAACAACAATAGATGTCACACAGACTCCTGTAAAATCCACCATAGATATACAGACTGTCATTGTTTGGAGGTATTAAAAATAGATGGCAGTTCGAATTTTCTTCTTCCATAGCTGTATTGATTTCCAAGCCCTGCACTGCATTATTTCCCAGTCCTTTCTGTAGATGTCTCGACTGTAGCAAACTCATAGTTAATTTAGACAGTGGCAATTTACATTGTTAATGTTGCAAAATTTCATACAATGTTCGTAACATTTTATACCCCAATGACTAATCCTTGTTTCATACAGAGTTTTGTAATGTATAGCTCAACATTTATTACAAAACTGGCCCCTCTGAAATAAATTTATTGCGGTGTATTTCGACGACGGTCAATATAATGTAATGGCCTCATTTACAATGTTTATGTTTTACGTAAAATATGTGGATCATTATGTTTTATGTTGGTCCATAAAACATCAAAAAATGAGGGAATGGATTTGGAAAAGGAGTTTAATTTTCATATCTTTATGCACTTACATAGTTTATGAAAAGAAATGTTCCGATTTTTTTTTTTTTGAAAATAAGATTTGCACATTTGACGTAAAAAAAATTGACTTGATGAAAGGTTACATGTTAACGGCAATGCAAACCTCAAAGAATAATAGAAAAAGGATATACTATACTAGATGGCCGAAAATCTAGAGACTAATCGGTAGCTTGTAGACGAGCGCGACGGGCGAAGCGTGCAAGGAGCAACATTTCATAGACGTACTAAATTTCAAGGCGATCAGATATAAAAAATATACAAAAATGGTAAAAATAATTGCATTACATAACATGCATTAGTTTTAGTAAAAACAGTGATATAACAGTTTTTGCCAATTTCGAGGCGTTAGATAATAAAAATGATAAGAATTATTTCCAAATTTAACGTTTTTATCTTATATTATCAGTTACTCAAAGTTGAAAATAATATGGAACGTGAGGGTGGCATGATTACCTAAGCGTGCCACTTGAGAAGAGTTCAAAGCACACAAAATGTGCCTCCTGTGCCATCCTCTTTACAAATTAGAATGCCGTCCTTTCGGACGGCGATTGACAACCACCACCCACTTGCACCTACCTGATGCGTACTCCGCGGATATGACGCTTAAAGCCTTGTCCACATGGACGCGAAATTCAGGAATTTTGCAACTTCTGTTTTAATTATTTATGGCAAGAAAATATCAACTTTTGACAAATTTAGCGAAACAGTAAAACACTACAAATATTATTGCTACTTTTGTAGGAATTATTTTATTTTATATATTAATAAAGGTTTTTTATTCGAGCCTCGCTGTAACTTGATTCAATATTCAGCAACAAAGAATAAACTGTAAGTCGATACACTAAACATGCTCGACGATATTGTAGCGTCGGCTGATATACTTATTCTCTTACGAAAATAAGATCTTAAAAGGGAAATAGTTCAGAAGTAATTCTAGTGTGATACAGTTTAGTTATGCGTGAGTGGTGTTATTTAGAAAGCCTAAAACCAGGTGAGTAATCACTGAATATCACTGTTGTTAATCTACTGATGTGTGCAATGAGGGATGTTTGAATATTCGAATTAATGCTGAATAGCATTGGAATGCTAGTACTAGGTACATCGTTGAATAGATGTGGCGTAGTCTCGGCGATCCAGATACATCTACAGGGCATCTCGTGCGTAGGCTCGGCTATCCGGCTGCGTACCTTTGCGAGACATCATTTCAAAAATATCTTTCCGCGAGTTTCCATTATTTTCCGTTAAGCACTTTCTTTATTTGCACTATACATATATGCTACTCACGTACATTTTTCTTAATGAAATACATATTTCAATATCACTTACTCTAATGACCTCGCGCCCTAAGCTCTTCATACATGTCGTCATCCGATATTCCTCACTTGTTAAATTAAGACGATTTTGAGAATATGCTTTAGAGCTTGAATTATTCTCCATTCTTAAGAACACAAAATCACTAATGAAGTTAATTACATTCATAATTAGCGAAAAGATATACCCGAAATTTTGCCCGCCCGAACGATATACCCGCCCATGATAGCGCTGGAAATGGAACAGGTGGATGCGACAATTCGTCGCAGCCAATAGGAAGCTGAGGCACATGCGTACTTACTGCAGCGGAAGCTGTGCAATTGGGTATGCTCTCAGAGATATGCGGCACGCGATTTTATAGGAAAAATATACGGGCTGCATGTATGTTTCTTTGTGCCGACTGCTATAAATTGTGAGCAGGTTTATAACATGCGTCACTCTCTAGATTTTTCGGCCGTCTAGTATAGTTGAAACAGACATCCTGTTGCATTCGCACTTTTTACAAATTCGACGAATTGCAGCGTTTACATTTTTTCTCTAATTAATGTTTTGTGGAATTCGCGGAACGTCATCGATCAAAAATTCGCTTAAATATGCACGCGACTACATTTATCGTTTTTGCGAGCTTAATTTTGTGTTCATCGGATAAAAAACACAAGGCACACAGGTGGTTATAAATACATACTTCGAGACGGTAATCAGCCGTACAGGAGTCACGCGATTGAATTTTCGATGTGTGGCGAATATGAATCACAGTTACACCGCAACGGCTAATCGGCCATAGTTTCAATATTGCAAATCGATACATTTTCCCTGCCAATCCAGCGGCCCGACGTGTAGCGAGCGTTGAGTGTCCATAGATAATTGATAATAATTGTACGGATCATAAAAATATACATGATTATTCAAAGCGTCTGCTTTTTTGTTTAAAATAATTCAAGAAACAAACTATGCGAACATAGAAAACATTCTGTGAGTATTTGATATAAGTAGTGATTTTTCGGGTTGTGTTCTGCCGTGACCTCGGTAACTGGTCGCTGCCAGTAACAGAATTAAAGCGCACTTGTCCTGCTGTAGTTGGGATTTTTTGACCTGCCCTTGCTGTTCTCTGTGTGGGGGCAAAACCCGCAGCTATTCAGTCGCGACGAAGCTTTTGCGAAGTCAACACTGAAGATGCCGACAGTTAAAAGCGGCAAAATGTTTGAAAGTATTGGATGCAACCAGTTACAGAGGCGGCTATGGGACGTCACGAAAGACCTTCATTATCCAAGGAACGGTTCCGACCGTAGCAGTCGTAATACCAACAAGAGCCGAATTCAATATATGGGCTGACCCAAAGATACCGATACCCCCCCCCCCCACAGAGCTTAGTCCGAGAATAACAAGGGTTAGGAATGTGCACTTTAATCATGTTACTGACAGCGACCAGTAACCGAGGTCACTGCATAACAACCCGGAAAATCGCTATATTTCAAATAATGGCACCGGCTTAAAAACCACTGCTTACACACAAAGTGTACTTAACATTGGGAAATATGCAGTCCGGAGCAAAATGAACATTTCGAATTCGTTAGTTCAAGATCGCGTAATAAGCGCAGCTAGCAACAAAACCGCGTGTTTAACGAAGACAATGAACATTTTTCGAACTAATTGCCACGTCAGATTAGGTGTCTTGAAATTTCGAAAAATATCCTCCAGAAGTAACTGAAAAATTTGAGATTCAATTTTACGAGCCGTAATTATATTTGATGCTATGATAAATGACGTTCCAATACATGGTTTGAAATATAAATTTATTAGTAAAGGGAGATAATAATTACAATTGTTTCCATTTCAAAGCAGTGAGAGAACGTCATTCTACTTAATAATCCGGGCGTCTGGAACTTTTGATATGGATTTCGGCAGTTGCCATATCTTCATTTAGTACAACAATTTGCATATTTACATATGCTTGGCATAAATTAATTAATGGATTGCATCATAAAGACTATATGGTTGGAATTATACACGTAATTTGAATATAATTAATTATACGTTGCAAGTATATTGATAGAACCGTCTCGCCTGCGTTGATTTTTGTGTTTTTCCGGTGTTTTTAAATAAAACTTGTGTTTAAATTGTGAAGGAAATGATCATGTCAAGTGTGAAAAATTTAGTTCTTCTCATCGAATTGTACTTTCATAAATAAATTAAAAAAGTTCAGTTAATCAATCCAAGTCCATCGTGTTTCTCGCTGCTATAATGATCAAATTAGTGCTGTTGTTAGGTATAGACATCTTTAAAAATGGATCGTGTAACAAAATATCAAAAATGTTTTGTTTATTTAAATTATCCTCAAATAATAGCTATTTATGATATACGTGTTAAAAGTAAGATTTTATTTTGTGAGTGAAGATGATTAAAAAACTCGCTACGCTCGTTTTTTAACTTCACGAACAAAATAAAATCACTTTTAACACATATATCATACAATATTTTTTCTACAAAACAATCGGAAGAACTTTAAACTCAATAAAAATAAGAAATCAAAAAATACCATACAGATCGCAATGTTTATGAACCAAAATTTTCGTGACAACCAGTGCTTTTGATTTACTTTTAACACGCGTGTCAAAAAATGACATTTTTAACATCAAAAATGACAATTAAAAAGCCCACTTTTAACAGTTTTGTAGAAAAAATAATTTTTAAAAAGCACGCAGTTCTAACCCCTTACATTTTAACAATTCATATACCTACTTATAAACAAAAGTGAAAAATCTTATATAAAGAACTCTCAGTTTATAACTATATTTACATCTACAGATAAATTTAAAAAAATCGTATTTTGAAAGATTTCTATACATAAAATTTTGTTAGTTAGATCACTTTCTGTCGGTTTACTTCGGTACCTTTGAATATATAAATACAAACTGCTGTGTCTGTCATCGCCCTAAAGATGAGGCATGAGACATCCTCCTTTTTTCTACATTAAGAAAAATAAAAAAGTGTTATGGTTAGGATTCGTCATGATTTTTATTGATATATTTATTAAACACGTGATATTACTTATATAGATTAGCCGCCATGATCACCAGATATTAGTCGCAGAGACATTTTTAAAATATCCTTTAACTGAGACAATCGACGATTCGCTGTTAAGACGTTTTAGGCGTGTAACATTTCAGGATTACAGAATTCTTCAACCGAGTGGGCTCTTTAAAGTCGCGCATTAGCTCGAAGGCACATTCAACTGAATTAACCCTCGACTGCGAATTCGGGTCGGCGATAAATCTTCGCGAGTTGTTAAGGTCCACAGTGAAAAACGACGATGGGACGTCACGGCTGTATCGTGATACGGCTTTCATGATGCTTATTTTTGTTGTCCTTTCGGCTGGGTGCCTTTTAATCAAATAACTTTTTATTAGGGCTGCCGCGCGCTCATATATGAAATATGTATTGTGGGGTGAATCTTTCCGTATGGAGGGTTCTGTCCAGAAATGGTATTATTGTTTTGATGGCCTGAAAGTAGTAATTTCACTAACTAGGGATGATTTATGTTTGCGGATTTCGTGGAAAGAATTTCTTCTTTGTCACAATTCGATCAAACATTAATTTCAGTGCTTCTGTTTTTTGTTGAATTCTTTTAGTTTAGATAGAAAAGTTCAATTATCTTCTTCCATATAAATATTTTATAGCAGTTTTGTTCAATTGAATTAATTTATCATATCCCTGGATTTTTATACATTTATTTTTTTTATAGGTGTTAATGATATTGTATGAAACAATTATAAAGTGTTACACTTAATTATTACCTTTTTAGTTTTTTTATTTTGTTATAATGGCGCTAAGATAATTTAAATAGATATGCTCTGTAGACAAAAGGTTTGTTCTAAATGCATAGAAAACCGTACAATGTACGGTTTCGAGTCCGCGCAATAGTAAAAAACTGTTCCAAATTAAAAATTATCGTTCATTGCACGATTTCTTTAGCGTTCCAAATATCTTTGGGATGAGCAGTGAATCGTACCACGGCGATAATATCAGTACATGGTCATGTGTAGGAAATACAGATCTGGGGATTTTAAGTCCTATACAGGGTTAACTATGACTAAAGCTTCATTCACATAAGATTAGTGCGGTTGCATTGGTACTGCAGAAAAGTTATTAAAAAGGGCGCCGTATTCTTGAAATAGTGTTTTCTACAAAATACAAATAATTTTAAGACATTTAATAACTGAATAATCTAGGGTTTAGCAAATAATAGGAATGTTAACTCATCCCACCTGCAAATATTCAAAGATACGAAAGTAAAACGGCGAGAAATACGGGTGACTTTTGTAACGTTCAGAAAAACTTAACAGTAACGACTTTGTACTGCGGTTGTATGGCAGAAGCTAATAGCATATTAGCTTTTACCAATCCTATTCCAACAATCATACAAGGACCAATCAGAAAACTGCTTTTTTGACAGTAAACAGAAGACTCACATTTTTGCAGGTTAAGTTTTTAAATTAGATTCTAATTTAGATATTTAGTTTAGAATTGATTTGTTTCTAAAAAAATGGATGAAAAGGACTGTTTGGTTTAGAAACAGTTACTTTTGCTGCTCTTGTTCGCAGCGACGTCAATATGTATAAAAACTATACATGCAAAAAAATGAAAAGAAGAGCTCGGAGATGGTGGGTGCAACCTATTAACCGCAGAAAGCACATGCAAGGTGATTTCTATAATTTATATAAAGAAATGCGAAATGAGAATGCCGATTATTTTTTCATTTCACCCGAATGACAGTGGCAGTGTTTGATGACTTTCTGAAATTAGTGGGGCCTCATTTAACCCACAGTATACTAGTATACTGTGATTTATCCAAACATTCATATAGACCATCTATTCCTGCAGATTGTAGGCTTATATTTTATCTAGGGTAGGCTTTTAATTACTATTCGGCAAATGATAAAAACCAACAATTTCCGTAGATAGGGACGTAGTTGACAAAACATAAACATAACGTTTCTGAAAGTCAAGAATCTTGAGTTTTTGCATGTCGCCAACTTACAGCGGAAAAATTCCCCAACTTAAGTCTACAGTAATTTTATGTAAACAGAGTAAATAATATTTAACACCATACAATTACAACAGTACAACTGCAGTGCCATTGCACTAACGTTTATCTGAACGTTACTTAAGTATAAATATTTTAAGAGGGGATACGCAAAAATTAAAATTAACGAAATCCTCATCAAAACTATGTTAAACCCTTATTTACACCGTCACTGGTTAGGTATATTTAACCAAAGGCAAAGGTGTATAGGTCACCGCGTTTACACGTATAAGTTTACGCCTCTGAAAGAAACGATTTTATTTGCAAAGTGTAGATTACCTATTATTTAATGATTTAATGAGAAACAGGATATAGTAGACCAGGGAAGCACCTACCTTATTGATATTTATTTCCACGATTGATATTTGGAGAGATTCTTACTTCTTTAAATTAAAACTTGTCATTGGAAAGATTTTTGTTGCTGGACACCTCTTGCTAAAAAATACACGCAAATGTACACAAGTACATAAAAACACTGCCACACGTTTACCGCCAAGGCATTACAACAGTTGTTCAAAGAGGATTCGAATTAACTGTTACTGTTGTCTATCAGGTATTTAGATACTATTACCCTTGTTTATGTAAGTACATAAACAAGGCTATTATCCATAAAAATGTTTCCTTGTTTCTACATTTGACAACGCTGTAAAAAAACGACCGCATGATAGTTGACATATCTAGCCAACTTGGACGATGATTGATTGTCAGGCGCCGATTTTTCGAGGGAAAAGAGGGGTTTGTCCTGTTTTTAAACATCGAGCTAGAATTCCGAAATATTTTTTTTATTGAATTGTAGGTCTTGCGAGCATGTGGTTAAAATTTTTGTACTTTAGTCATAGTTAACTGTATAGTTGGTAAAAAATGTGTTCTATAGCTTAAAATAAGAAAGATCATGTGACTGGTAAATAAAATAATAATTGATAATTAAATATTAATGATTATGATAATTTTTGTTTGTTTTTCTTCAATTTTATATTTTTTTGCCAAATAAAATATTTTCGCTCGCTATTTGCAATTTTATAATTATTAGTTACTCGTAAGGCGTGAATTTGTGTGTATGAGGTAAAAGGGTTATTTCGTTATAATTTATGTTCACTTGTATTTTAATAGAGGTGAAATGATAATTGGGGTCAATCCTTATAAATGGAATTCTCTTGTATTTCTATTAAATCAATTTAAATTAAAGTTTATTTTACTTCACCCCTAATTTGCCTTGAATTTTCCATGGTAGAATGAATTGAATACGAAACTAATTTCACACATAATGAAAAGCAACAAGGAGCGATTCTTGAACAGAACTACATACTCGGTATTGATCGTGAATTAAATGTAAACAAACTCATAGCGACCAAATTGTTGCGAGGCATATTTAGGTTTTAATAGACCTCAATGAATTTATACATTTTTTTTCCAGTTTCGCCCTGCTTAGTTGTTAGTTTTAGAAGTTGGGCGTTGAAAATAGATTTATGGTCATAATTTGTTTATTTCTCATTAAAGGATAATTTTTGGACAAGAGCTATATTATTTACAGCTGTTAAAGTATGGGCTATTGAAAACGTACCATCCAGGCTCTCTTCGTTTTGATCCAAAAGCTAAAAATAAGCCTCAATTTGTCAACTTTTGTTTTGATATGAACATATTTTAAGAATGTACTCATTCTCCAAATTTCTACCCCTAAGCGACCTTCACCCTTAAACATTATAATGGAATATGGTACATCTTTTTAAAGGAATTCAAGTATCTCTATTTTATTTTTTAATCGAATAGCAGAAAAATCAAATCGGAATGTCGAATCGAAATATCAAATTTGATCGAGATGTCACATTATGTGTAGCTAAATTGTTCGATTTTTTATTTACTTTACTGGTATATGGCGGCCAAATTTTTCTCTGTGACGTTTCAGTTTATTAAATATTAAATTTCTTCACGGACTACAAGATACCGTTTTATAAAATTTATAAGATACGTGTCATGTAAAAAGTAACACATGGTTGCATTTAGAATGTCATTCTCAAAAAAAAAAAAAAACAGAAAATTCGGTTTAAAAGTCGAAAGTTCATGTCGTTTACATAAAAAAGATACAGGGTGGACAAGTTGGAATTTAAAAAGTTATTTTTTTGTAATACATACACTTTTTCCCTGTATCAACATAAAAATTTGGGAATATATGTTTTTGGATATGAGAAATCATAATCTGTTGTCTATTTCCACGTATTCCCTAGATGGCACTGCATCCGTTATATTTGTGACGTAAATGTGAGCGTAACTTTTTTGGCCTTAACATTATCACGTTTTTTATTAAAACATCAAACAGGATTTTGAGGAAAAAAGGTATACTTGTCATTAGTCTCAAAAATTTGCCATTTTCGAGAAAATAACTTTTCAGAATAATACAGATAATTTAATGTAGTGAAGTCAGATAGAAAAATTTTATAAATAGGTACCTCAAATAACATTATACATAACGTAAATGGTAGGAGCAAATACAGATCAAGTTGTTTGGAATTGGAATGAAGCGCTGGATATAATAAATGAGAAAGAATGTAAGTTTGCTTTACCATTGATTTTCTAAATGTCCTATCTACATTTTGGTAGCTTACTAGAAAAGTTTAGTTGATTCTTTACTTTACATTTTTTGGATGAACTTAAACCTACTTGTATTTCTAATTAAGCTTTGTAATAGTCTTCACAGACAAACAATGTTGCAATTTTTCCTTTCATTGCGCTTCATCGCTCTACATCACATTTTTCTTTTCATTTTTTGACTCGGTGATATATTTTTTATTAAGTGCTATTTTACAACTTTATTCAATACCATTGTCTATTTAACATCTAATATCACAAATGACAAATAAACTTCTAAGCGTATGTACTGCGTTGTCCGAAATTGTATACAGATACGAAGTAAAGCATGTTTGTATTTAGGTATACACATGCGAACATCGTGTGACGTTACAGGTCTACAATGTGGCGGCGACCGTTTTGTGGGGGCGTGACCAGACTACATTTTTAAATACCGATTTTAGGTTTATTTTTCCACGAAATTGTCTAGGAAAAACGCCATATCGATTAAAATAATGCATTCTTTCTTCTGCACGTTTTTGAAAAAATCATGCAATTTCCTCATTGGTTAGAAAACGTCGGAATTTGAAATTTTCCCATAAATTATTTCGTTTTATGACAATGTCACAATATTGTAATATTCCAGTGTTAATGACGTATTGTCGGTGGGTACGTATTTTCATATTTATATATTATCGGGTCGGTTTTAGTTTCTCGCTTCGCAAATTAACATCATCCCCGTTCGAGAGGTCACGACTACCCCCGACCTGAACCGCACTCAACGTTTACCTGTCGCATATGTGAGGGTACTCCGGGACGATCGATAGCGCCTCCCATCGCGTAGCTCTTTTGTGTTCCTGTCCCGGTCGACGGTGATGGCTTCTTCTCCTGACTCATTTTTTTATTATCCTGAGGTTCATCGTCCTCGATGTCTTGACCCGTTAAGTTGTTCAAGCATTATCTACCCGAAGTCAATTTTAGACTTGCGAAAGTCGTCATTTTCATAATGCGCTATATGTGTCCCCCGTTCCACATTCACCAGTTTATATTGCGTTGTATTTTTCAAGTCTCCATTTCACATCTATTATTTGTTTAGCTGGAAGGTAGGTTAAAGTAGGCCAAATGGAAAAAAGCGCGGAGGCATTTCAGAAAGTAACAGCAAATTTAATATTGCGAGTCGTATAATTCAAGTCGGGGGTTACAAATGATGTCATTTTTCTACAAAATCACGTTCTTTTTAAATACGCCTTACATGAATTCTTTTTTTAATCAGAAATGACTGGTTTTATTTCAGAAAGAAATGCACTAATCCATAACTTCATCATAATTGCCAAATATAAAGTGTTTATGAAATAAGTGCCTTTCTTCAAAAGGGTAGTAGGTAGACTTGAAAATAAAAAAAAAATCTATCAGGAAACTGTGATCAAAAACGTCATATTTTCAGGATAAAGGAATGTTCAAATAAAAAACAAACAGTAATTTTTAAAACAGGTTGTGTTGTGTAGATTCACTAAAAACTGCTCCAGATTTGAAATAATAAGATATACATACAGGGTGTTTCAAGATGTACATACTTCAGTATGTTATTATATGTTCAATGTTAAGCAAACAATTTCCTATGAACTTAGGTCTGGAAACGCTTGGTTTAAGATATACAGGATGTCAAATTTAAAAAAAAATACATTTTCTTTAATAACTCTCGACTGCTTTGAGTTAAATTTTGTATGCGGAAGTTTATTGGGACGGAAAATTCAAATTTTATGCACAGTTGGCTGTATTTCCAAGAGGGCGCCATAAGCGGCCATTAGGATCCTTTTAAATCGCAACAACTTTTTTGTGCCACGGTGTATGTCATTTTAAAATAGAAAAACATTTTCCCCTATCTTACTTAAGAATTGAAGTCTCTAGGAGCAGCCGTTTCCGTTAAAAAATCATCTAAAGATGGTGATGCATGCAAATTATGTACTACGTGAAATAATTTCAACTGTTTAAAATGATTTATGTTGCTTTCAAAACTCGTTTACTATAAAAACGTCTCGTAGCCAGAGAGTTTTGCCGAGATTCTCCATCATAAATAAATAAATTGTTTCATTTTTGTTCACTCACAAATATCAAGCAAGTATTAGATGAAACAGAGAAACGAAACGCACGTTCCACAATACTACTATGACTAATAATACTATAAAGTTAATAGCAGCAAGTGATAAATTATAATGTCGTACGTTACATGACGTTGCAATTTTAGGATTTTTTGGTAAATTTCTATTGTTTACTTCATTAATACTGATACAAAAAACAAATTACGTTACAAGAGCTTTTGCTTAACCTTAGTTTGTGCTTTTTGTTGCTGTTGTATTTTTGATATGTATTTGTAGAAAAACGACTCGCATTTTTTTCATAAAAATTGTTGCTTTTGGAAAGATATACAAACCCCTTTAGTATCGGCACTTATATTCCGGATACCCTGTATAAAACAAGTGTTTTGATGGTCATTAATAATTAATGCTAATGGAACTTTATTGCAACAAAATGTTTCCATTCGTTAATTTACCATATGTTGATGTAACCTTTTCAAAGAGAAAAATGTATATATATCATGCACGCCTCTGTCTCTGGGTTTTCTGACTCGGTTTGAGAATATTTTTCCCCCACAATATAATTGTTTGGGAATTCATTAACATAAGTAAACATCTTTGAAAATAGCCCTTCAAAATTCTTTTAAGGAACTACCTCTGGGTATCAATCTCCAGAGACCGAAAAACATTAATGTGAAAAATGATGCAGCGCCACGTCCACTTCCACCAATCCCATAAAAATGACCATGCAGAAATAAAATTCTGCGCGCGATCCTCGCCATGTCATTTTATTGTCCCATTATGAATTTAGCTACCCAGAGAGCTCGTAAAGAGCACAGGCATGCCCGGATTAAATCAGGATAGATCCCTGCGACGTCATATCGTTCTAGTTTAGGAGTTCCTGCAAGGGTCGGAAGCCGAAGGTAATCCTGGAGCACTTGGATTTCTGGCCTCGACGTCGTCAACATTCCTATTTCCAGAATCCGGGGAGACCAAGGATTTGCTGGCGGGAAGGGTGATGAACGATATTCGGATTCGAAGGGTTGCCCCGGGAAAGCGCCCTTTATGCATCGAAATCGTCGGCCGTAAAGATACGCTGGGAATTTCAGTTGGAAAAAATTTGTGTCGTTACGTTTGCCGACAGTCGTGAGTAATGATCGGTAGTCTAGGTCTCCGAACGAGCGTCATATTTTCTGTTCCTTGCGTCACGCTAGTTTCTTGCCTCACACTAGCTGCTTTTTCATTCTGGTTGGTTCTAAATGGATACGGAAGGAAGTCACAAATATGGCTGTGAATTGTATCTTATAAATATGTGATAGGAAATAATAAATGAAGCAATACATTGTCCAAGAGATATTTATTTAAATTCTGGATTATCGGAAATTTTACAAGACAAATATATATTTTATTTGATTGAAATATGTAAGCATGTACAAAAAAAGGCCGTTGATTTACATCTCTATCGTCAGATATAAGAAACAGTTCTTTTTTTATATAATAATTTGTTAATTTAATTTGCAAATAATAACAATGTATCAAAATTTGAAATCATGTATTGTTTGATACAAGATACTCTGTGGTCGTAAATCTCAAAGCTTTAAAATGTTACTTTTAATGGTTCGGTATCTAGCTCGGCAAACGACAAGATTATTACCCTCAAAATAAATGGATTTATTCAAGATATTCACGAGTTAATGCTAATAATAATATAATGTATTAACTAAATAATGATTTGGCGGCTTCTATTGTCAGAAAGCTGGAACTAGGAAAGAATAATGTAAACTCTGATAGGAAATAGATGGGAATAACTTACAGTACTTTGATGTCATGTGAACAGGAGTTTCTAATTTCACTCGGCCCTCGCTGTTGGTTTTGGGTAGACTGCTTAACGGTTAACCTTTGTAGAAATTTGTAGCGTTCGACTGGGCATCAGATAAGCTTCTCGTTGCAAAGTGGACGTGAAGTCGTTGGATGCTAAAGATTCACTTCAGTTATAATTTGTGTAGCACTAACGGGGCATCAGAGCAGTTTTTCTCGTTGCAAAGTCGTCGTGAAGTCAATAGATGCTTGAGATTTCCTTTATTGGAATTAGGTAACACTAACGGGGTGTTAGAGGAGTTTTTCTTGTTGCTAAGTCGAATTTAAGACGTTGGATGCTTGAGATTCACTAAATTGTCGTCAGTGTGATTTTACGACCGAATGTAGTGTAGGAGGACTACATAAGTACAAAAGCGGTATGTTTTAGGGTACAAGGTCATAGAACGTGATTTACTGATTGCATACGTTTGAGGATGTAACATGTACAATATATTTTATATGTATTTTTTATTATAATAGTAATATTATAAATTTACCAAGATGACCACATAACGGAAATGCGTAAACAAAGAAATTACGAAATATTTTTAAATTTGACATTTGCCTATGTATGTATACTATGTCTGCTAATAATTAAGAAATTAATTTATTCATATATAGATTTCCAAATTATCTTTAATTTTATTCAAAATACTTATGTAAGACTAGCATCCCATCAATTATAATTATCATGTTGATTGGTATAATTGAAGATGTTGTTATGCATGATAGTTCTGAACTTGACATCAGAAAAAGTATAAGGAAATAATGTATTATTTATTTTGTAGCATCAGACAAAGAACAGTACCTAATCATTTCTTTATAATAACATTAACACAATTCACAGTTCTAATAGTTTAATTGGTGGCATTCGAATGTCATAAAAATTTGAAATGATAATATAATTTTGATTATGTTTTCCACATCATCAGTTTTGACTTTTTGGCATTTCTATTCAGTATATCACACTTCAGAAAAAAATATTTCTGTTTGCAAATATTTATTTTCGGACGGAAGGTACATACGTTATCATACATAAAATTATTAGATTGGAATTTTTGTTGTCACGTCATGGGTCAAAAGTTAAATACTTAAATAAGCTTAAAAAGTGTAATTATCTCTTATTAACTTGTCCGTGTTATATAGAGACATTGATTTTTATGCAGACTATAGTCTGAATTCTTTTTAAGTTTGTAATAGTCATTTATTATAGTTATAGTTATTATACCACAAACATAATGTTACTTTTTTCTTTTGTTAAATAAATTTTATTTTTTTCAAAAATTATCAGTAATTTTTTTGCCACTTTGGGAAAGTTAACGTTTAACGTTTTCCGGGCCAAACGGTATTTGTTTATTTTTACCTGAAAAATGTCCCCTATAAGTTCGTGAATGACACCTTGTATAGAAAATCTTTATTGCCGTACAGAGAAAGGTGAATATTCAATAGGAATATATTGGATAGTCCAAGTGGGACTGCACTGTAATGATTGAGACAAATACTGAAATGTCAAATTTCTTGAGGGTGATACTTATTGATTTGTGATCATTTCAGTCCCTTATCCACAGATGGGTGACCTCTCTCCTACATTAGTCGATACAAAAATATAGTGATCTAAAAAAACCGCTGATATACTTCTAGGGCAGCAAGTATATAAAAAATTAAGTCAGAAACATGGAGTCGCAGGTAACGCCTTAATTTTTCTGTATCAAATTTGCCATGTGCAATTAGCACCGAACAGCCAATTATTTTATGTACTACTCGCTATTTTAGGGATAAGAGTGGCGTAGAGGTGGGGGCAACGTGATTCTTTTTTAAAATACGTCACCGCTAGTTATCTATCAAATTGGACATTTTTGATAAAATAAAATATTTAAAAAAAAAACACGTTTGAGAATAGAATTATGTATTTATTAAGAGCGAAATGAGATACATTGTTATTTGAGAGTGGGACTTCCTGCTTTAATTATTGATGTAGTTCCTGCCCTAGGAAGTTTGTCAGCGGTTTTTCGAATCAGCTCGTATTATTTTACAGTTCTTAATATTCTCTTTTCAATCTGTATTGTGACAACGCCTTTAGTACTGGGTTACACCGACAAAGACATTATTCTCACCGAATGAGATGCACTCTGGAAAGCAAGCGACCACAACAGCCATGACCTGCAGGCGAAAGAGACCGTGCAAAATGCAAGCAACATTTCATAATGAACGAGGACGGCCGATGTGGCGGTAGAAACCCCATCCTCCCTCTCCGTATCAAGATCGATAAGATTACTGAAAAAAAGAAGTACACCCGCATCTGAAAATTTTATCTTCGAGACCGACCGAGGTAAAACGTGACCTAATTCGGTGGCCCGTATATAAAGCGCTATTTTTGTCGTAAAGTAAATCAACTTTGCCACATTGCATGGGGTCGGGCGTTTGATCGCCGGTGCGATGGGTGAAAATTTAATGATGCGGACTTGTTAATGCAACTTAACTAGTGCGTTCCGCTATCCTGATCAGGACCGGATTAAAAGATGCTTTACAGTCCGCAGTAGGCTTGTTCCGTCAAATTTATTTTATATGATTTTTATACATTTTTGTATAGTACACGATACTAGTATTACGCCCTTAAAATTTCATATGATTTACTTTGTCTGTTTTCGAGATATGAGATTGAAATTGGTGCTAGTCTCAAAAACGGTGCGCCCGCTTGTGACGTCACTATACGCAATTATCTCTAAACTAGGAGATCTATCGTTAACACGCTAATACCCGATCATATTAAGATGTTTTATGTTGTTACACTGATGTGTTGTAAATATTTTAGTATAATATATTCAATTGGAATTGAATTTAGTAAGCCGATTCTGACAATCTACCAGAAGTTGATGTATCCATCATTACGGGCTACTTTAATAAAGATTTAGAAATTACAGAAATGAAGAGAATGAAGTACAAACATATTAAATATTGTAACCTCTACGTTGACTTTATTTTCATTGCTTGATTACACGGCAACTGTACTTCAAATAAATTAACAACTGTCAGTCTTTACTTTGACGTTGCTGTCATTCGCGTTCGACTTCTGAACATGAACTGTGGCAGCGAAACCGATCCACTTATACAGGTTTTTAGGGTTCTCGGAGTTTCCGCGGTCTCGAGAATCAAATAGAATGTGGTCTGGAATGTTCCAGAAAATATCAAAATAAAGGCAAAACAAAAATTATAAATTCTAACGTAAACAGGAACATAATTAACAAACTAAAAAGATAGGTGAGCTTCCGTAACAATATTTTTTCTATTTCGTAGCATTCTTTTTTCTCGAGTCATTTACGTTAGTTATTTGTGGATTAAAATCTTTGATTAATTTATATTTATAGGAAATAGATACGAAACATTTTAAAAACAAAATGAATTATTTTATGGATTTATAGGTTTCTCTGAAATATATGTCAAAATACAAAGGCTGTTAAATGACATCTAGGAAGACCACCGTTATCGGAGGCGCAGTGCCGACCATAGCAGCCTATTGGTAAACAAATAAATTATTTTTCCGACGCATTTGTATTTATATTTATGAATTCTGAAACAATGCAATACTTAATTTTTTTGCACTTATGCTGAATCAGACAATCAGTACGCAATAGCAACAATACAAAATGTGTGACGTGACGTAACGCCTGGTTACGCCCCATTCTCACGCGCTGAAAATTTGTAATTCATTTTAAGGTACTAAACGTTTGAATAAAAGTCTAATATTTTGCAGATTCATTACTTTTCAATTATACTTTCTATTTATGAAAAAAAATCTGAACAAGCCCATTGACTACTTAGAACAAATCATTCCATTTCGAAACCAGAACAAACCTATGTTCTGTTAGTTCCGAACCCGAACAGTTATGATGCGTAGACTCTACGCGATTTGGAACCTACATCGTTAGAATTTCCTTCTGATAATTGTAATACCATGTAGATAATAAAGTTACTTCTGAAGTTAAACCTACTTAGAACGTAATTTCTATAGTTGCCACCAAGTTTAATATGAATTAGTGGAAGAAATATCTTTCTAGCAGCAATATTGTTTGAATAAACTGAAAATAATATCATTGTAAAAGCACTGGATAAAGATGCTTCGAATACTTGGAAAGCAATTAAAATTTTTCACAGATTCACCAGTTATTGATAAAGGAAAGGGTATTGTAAACTTTATAGTTAACTATAAGAGTAAAGGCTACAGAATGGGATGTTTGATGAAGTTGTATTTCCTGCATTCTCATATAGATTTTTAAAGATTCTAGGAGATTATTGTGACGAGCAGGGTGGATGTGGTTGATGTTGGACATTAAGATCATCATAAAAGAATAAAACACGTTTTACACTGATCAGTTGATCAAAATATATGGGAATATGGTGTTATGGTGTCTAAAGCAGACTTCTTTTTGATGCCTATGTCATTAATTAATAATTATCGTTACAATGTCTGTACCACCTGGGTACAAAACCTTTGCGGGCTGAATCCTACTTCTATTTCTGGTGCTAACAAATGAGCAAGCGTTGTTCATAAAGAAATTAAATAAAGACCCATTTGCAATTTTTAAATTGTGGAATTTGGCATTTGTTGATGTGCCTTCTAGTGTTTGGCAGCCCTGGACCAGTATCCGATTGGCCCTATAATCCGGCTCTGATCCCAACGTTATAAAAAATTCGGGGCGGATGATGTGGAGATGAACAACTGCGGCACCACAAAATATTTAATTGAACGGAAGCACTTGGCATTTCTGGTAATAAAACAAAATATGCATAAGTTGGAAGCGCTTATGCCGCTTATACTTATTGCTAGTTTTATTTTTTACGGCATATCCCAGTTTTAAGCAATTGAAAGGATAAAAATTGAAATATAACATAAAATACAAAGGTACCTATGATTTTTTATTTTTATGAAATAATAGTAAAGTGGATCTATTCAAATATATCTCATTTGCTAATAGAGTGGCCCAACTTGATAAATGGCAATTCTGAGTTTTATTAATAGAAAGGCTCATTATAATGCTCTCCAGTAACATAAGTTCTTGATTTTTTGATGACATTATCTTACTATTTAAATTATTGCTATGTGACTTGTGAATAAAATGGCAATTTGTTCTGTAACTTTTTTAAATCTAATGTGTAACAAACTGATAAACTGACTAAACAATAACATAGAACTAAATAGACTCATTTGACATTAGGGCAACCATATTTTTAAGAAGCAATCACCTACATCTTTTATGAATTATCCAAGTACCTACTTTGAAAAATAAATATTTTTGTCGCTAATAAAAAGAAAATTATGATCAATTAAAAGCGGTGATTCTAACATGTTTTTTCGCCATTCACAACAATCTTATTTTGTTACTCTGTAAGGGGATACTAAGAATGCGATATACCTAAAAATATTTAGTTTTCCTTCTTTTGTCGTTCGTGCGCCTTATTGTAAAATAATAATCTCCAAAGAAAATGGAAAAACCAGGATTTATCCGGAAAAATCCATATATCCGGTAACCCTTGTCTTGCTGAACTTAAATAATTTTTCTTTTGTGTTTTTCTCGTTTTGTTTTCAATGTTACTATTTTTACTACTACTGCATTCTAGTTTCAATTGAACCTTGGATTTACCACCAAATTTTTAATTGGATTGAAACTGAAAATTATAATACTATAATTTATTATAAGCTAGCAAAAATTAGGAAATTTTATTACGCTTTAATTTTCCTCTTGAAATTCAACTAGCAGTATTACTTTAACTACCTTTACATTAAAATGTGAATGACTTGTAAGGTAAAAACATATCTTTGTGAGTTATCGATTCAAACGTCATCGTGGTGTTTGAAAAGCAAAAGGGAACGGCCCGCAGCTGAACAATAGACCCCCCCCCGATTTTCTTTTCGCCCTCACGTGAAATGTGAAACAGAAAAAAATGACAAGGCTGCTTTGTCCTAAGCCATTTATTTTAAGTGAATAGCTCGCGGCGCTGGATACTGATGGAAATGTATTTGTATAGGCGCCAAATGGCATTTTCCTTCACAAAAAGTATATAATAGATATAGATATGCTAGAAAGCGGCTTTTATCAAGTTCCTTTTCCAAGCCTAAGCCTGCTTGCGTTTATTCATAAAGTATAAAGCAACAGTCTTAAATTTGAATAAATATGGAAATTTTGTATCGTGTATGCTTTGCAAAAACTTGATTGTACTTATAAAAAAAATATTCATGAGAGATGTGTGTGTTACTCAATTTGAACTAATCAAAGATTTGACATATTCTTCCTTGTTTGTTGTGTAAAATGTTTTGTATAATGGGACTAAAAAGAAACCATTTAATAAAACGTGACTTTTAATCTCAACTAATCATTAAGAATAAATATAAGGATAAAACAATTGCATCGAATCCTACTGGCTACATATCTTTGCTTGCATTTTAATGGAATAATACATCTTATCTAAACGCTATAATTGAACCATTTTTTAAACTTATTGGCACGGAACACAGTGTCAAACTTACGCACGAAAATATTGTGTATAACTTTAAGCGAAGAATTTTTATGTATATATATAATTTCATAATAGATCACAAGTTTTTTCACTCCAAAGTGAAACTCCGGTGCCGGGAAACCTGTGTAAGATAAAAAAAGCTTGCTAAATCGGCGGCCCATATATCAACAACTTGAATGGCGACACGGCGTCGAGATTCGCCCATTTGTAATCGTACTGATATGTGGAAACGCGTACGGCATATCAAACCCGCGTTCGAGTACATTTCTATTTTGTGCTTTGGGATGTAATATTTCTAAAGAATTTTGCAAGTCTAATTTATTTATTTCTGTTTTGATCCATTATTTATATCTTCTTCGACTGCTGTGAAATAAATTATTGTGCTAGGTTAGAGGGAGACCACTCCGCTGCTGATATATAGGCCAGCGTAGAAAAAATAATTTGCAATCTATTATGACGGATGTAAGTAAAGCTTTTAACAATAAAACGTGTTTTTCCGCACAGCAAATATCACTTGAAAACGTAATTTGTTTCACTTAAACTTGAGCTTGTCCCGCCAGGTCGGCGTTCAGCAGACCGTCGGCGTACAGGTCTTGCAGCAAGACCAGCAGCCTTTCCTCCATTTGAGCATTGCCAAGTGCCAAATCGACGGAGCCTATGCAGAGCAACAGCGCTAGGAGCTGTGACCTCTTGTAGTCCTCGGCTAGCCTTTTCCTGTCGTAACCGAGTTCGCTTTCGATGTCCAGACCCAGTTTTCTACATGTGGAGGTCAGGCAGTCCCAGTACCCGTCAAGTAATGAGTCTGTGTGCAGTCTTCGTAGTTCGGCTGGTACGCTACTGATGAGCAGAAGTGCCAGGTCGTTGGTTGGGCGACTGTAAGTCACCATTTGCCAGTCTAATATGGAGCAGATGCAAGACTCTTCGTTTTCGCGGAACATCAGATTGTTGCACCAGAAGTCGGTGTGGGTGATTAGAGCCATGGGTTCTTCAGGCGCCAGCAGGTTTTCGATTATCTCTTTGGTGTGTGGTCTGAGTTCGTTCAGAGCCGCTAGGACGTTTTCCAACCCGGGTCTCCTTTCGAGAAACTGGGATAGTTGCGGCAGCCCCCTCTCGACCAGTTGCTGGTAAGAATCCGATGCTCTTGTAGTTTGGAAGAGGAAGGGGTACCTTTCAGACAGGGATTTTCCCTCTTTCACCTTCAGGGATAGGGAAAGGGCGTGCAGTTGGGCTATGGCTTCGACGGCGGCCGTGGTTTGGCGCAGGGTGAGTCCGTGGGAGAAGTCTGCGCTGTTGTAGCCCTGGGGTTTGATGTTCTCTAAGACTAGGACGGATTCGGGTGGGCTCGGTTCGGGATCGTTGGTGCCTGGAAAGGAAATTTCAATGGTAAAAAATTTACATGATGCATTGACATCCACTGTACCTTATCTAAGTCCTATCGACTTACCTGCAGAGTAATGTGCGTAGTAGCATTTGGGAATGGGTAATCGTATGTCGCTGCTCTTAGCTGTATTTTCCTTAAAGGCTTCCAAATCTGGGACAACCTGCAAATTGAAGTCATCGATAAACGAGAACGTTTAAAGAATTTGAAAAAATCGTAATTCTATTTAAAAATTACTTATTTGATTTAGCAGTCTGTTTATGTTTCCTCAGGGTACAGTATCATACTTTACTGAGTTTATTTATTTTTGAGATATATGTAAAGCATAATGTAAATGCATTGAAAACAATAATTGTGTATAACGATTCATATCAGCAGTAGCAGTGTTAAATAAATATTTACATTTAAATAATTTACAGCTAAAAATCTACGTCTAAAAATAATTCAGAAAGGCAAAAGAGGGCGATAAATATAAAGCTTAATTTTTTGTTGTAGTATGCTATGACCAACTAATTGCCGTAACGGAAGTTTAGTCATCTAGAATTATTCAGTTGTAACTTTCTTTAGGTTAATGTTGCTGTTGAATTTACCATCGCCAATAATCATGTTTGTAATAATATACACAGGTAGTAGTTTTACGTGTAAAATGTAACTGTAATTTAAACTGTAAAAATAAGAATTACTTACGATCGAAAGGAGTAAAATATGGATTATCAAATGGTTTACTTTGTTCTTTATACTTATTGTCGAAATTTGTTTGTGGAAATAGAGCGTGATGTAATAAAAAACTTAACTTACTTGCGTGTAAAATTTAATCTCCCGTAAATCAAACTGTGCCTCGGTCACAAAGTACCTGCTAAATGGGTCTTGAGGTAGTAATTTTATTATGAAACTCAAGCTGTGAGTCACCCCGTCTGATTCTTCCCTGAAAATTAGATACATTATGTGTTAAAATGTGAAAAGAATGGGGGAGAATGGGTTTATAGAATTCATACTGTTTCTTTAAATGCAAAAATGAACTAACTGTATTTTTGCGGGTATGCTAATCGATTTTGCGTTTCACCACCGACATTCCTGTGGTAAATTCTTCGGTGTTGTCGAGTTGGAAATTTGTGTTTCTTATTATTATTAGGTATTTGTAATATAACAGTAATTTTAACATGTTTCTTAATTTTTATATGAAATGAGAAGACTAGATATTAAAAGATACTTAATATCTTATTGGGTGAACATATTTGAAAAATTAAACGTATTTTCTTTATTTTTCATCGTTTTGTGAAAAATTAGATACATAGTATATCTATTACGTATGCAGTTTGTGGTTTGAGCAATATGTTGTTTAGCAACTGTTAACGGCAAATATAGTCTGTTCTAGACCACTTCTGTTCCATAAAAGTTCATAAAAAAGGTCTGAATTTAATGTATTTATAATATCCTCATTTTCAATGTTTTATTGTTATGTAAAGTTTGTCATAAAATTCCTCATTTGAATCAGAGGAAAATATCTGCTTTATCTAACAAATTAAGTAGTTTATTCATGTCGTTGATTATCTATTATTTGAGAACAATGCAGCTGGTGGTTTCAATTTAATTACATGTTGAGAGTTGCCTGTTTACTATATAGTGAAGTATTCAATAATAAAACAAACAACGTAACTATAATCAGTATTATTTTGGTGATCATTGAAAATAAATCAATGTTTAAAACTTTTGAACGACTGTTAATGTCCATTTCCAGTGTCATAATATGCTATGTTCTATAACACAAAATAAATATATGAAATGGCAATGGTTAATCTTAGAGGTTTACTAGTTGACGGTGTTGACATTGACAATAAACAAGAATTTATGTGAGACACTGAGTAAACTTGGCGATAAATAACAAGTTAATGTTTAAGCACGAGATATTTTAATCACTCCTCTTAGTTAAAAAATAGAGTATAGTGCTGTAATGTAAGTTGACAATTTATGTCAGAAAACTCTTGTTTTAGTTTCATTTCAGTTTGTTAGATACCCTCAAAGTTGTAAGTTCTTGATTATAAATAATAGTTATTCGCTAATCGCTAATTCGCTATCAACTATCAGTTTTAATTCTATGTATAAGGACTGTCCTAGCAAGAGTCAAGTACTAGTTTGGAACCAGAAATATTAGACCAATTAAGCTTTGAATGTGAGTAGTTGGACAAACAATTATGACAGTTTTAAAGTAGTTCTTTGATTGGAACTTAATTCGTTAATAGATTTATTAGAATTTGGAAAACCGACCCATAATAATACAAATATTTTAATTATTTCTAATCCAACTTTAAATGACTCAAACTGAAACACAGCGTTGCGAAGTGCTGTAGCATTTTATGTAATTATCATGATGTTTTAAAAAGACAAAATTTATTCATGTATTGCCAGTATGGAAAATATTCCATAGTAAAAAAAACATTCAGTAATTGAAAATATTTCAACATTCTAGTTTTAATAACCACTGGAATAAGACAAAATTATAAGAAATTCGATTGCCACAATTTTAAATACCTTAAAAGTCGAGGAGAACCAAAAGCGTTGATATGCTACAATTAAACATTATAAATTCCATTTATACATATCTGCTTGATTTGAAATATGGAAACTTGTACCTCAAACAGTATTTGACGGCCACGGCCAATATATCGCTGAGGACGCTCTCCCCAGACTCGCAACCCGGTCTCACGGTAAAATCCAATACGGTGATCATCGTGGGGTCGGGCAACTCCTTGTGGTGCTCCTTCAGCACCGCCTGGAGCCATTCCTCGGTCACGGGCCAGTCCGCGCCGCTGGTGGACTCCTCCTCGCTTTCGGACATCGTATTCGACGGACGGTTTTCGTCAATAATCTGCGACGACCATTGCTTCGATCGCGAGACGCGTTTTCAGCACGACGTGACGGCACTCACTGGCGGGGTGCGAGCGTAAAATTGCTGGCCGACGTCGCCGGAATCCGGGAAGCGACAGGAGTTGGTTGTGGGAGCGGGATCGGCGGCGGGACACGCTCCGTGCTGCATGCGCCGAGTCTATGGCACGAGTAAAGGGTGTGGTGGTGGGAGCTTTCTCGACTTGCTGTCGGAGCCGTGGAGAGAGGACGCAGTCTGCTGTGTGCCCGGAAAATTCCGAGCACTCCTCAATTAGTCCAGGCGGTGATATCATCTTTTTCCTACTTTGGATATTTATTTTTCAATGGGGGTGATATGACTGATATGTATGTTGTTGACGATTCAATCTAAGGACTACGCTCTCGTACAGCAAATATTTGAACTATATCTAGAGAGTTTTGGTTTATAATATAATTAAATGCGTATGTTGTTTAATTTTCTTCATGAAAAACTTATTATTATTTTACATTTATTCGATTGGAATGAAATCGGGTCGTCGGGTTAGGAAATTAAATTCTTAAAGGTTTGTAGTATTAATACTGCAACTTTATTTACAAATAAAAATATTTCGATACTCTTGGTACTACAATACAATAATTAAAGTTACTTGTATATCACATAAGATTAAGTAATTCGCATTAAAAATTCCATGAGATGGGTGTAGTGGTGGATAGCTGTATATCTTAAAACGATAACAATAATACATATCGATTAAACAAAAATTTTACAAAACACTCAAATGTAACAAATTAGTGGGAATATTTCAAAATCATGAAATTCGCATAAATATAATGACCAACAATCAGCAGTGTGGACAGTGACTCTCTAGCCTTAAAAAGCAGTAGGAATACCGCACGCAAAGAATCGCCAATACAGTGTTTTTTTTTTAAATCGATTACTACATTTTTACATGTTCCGTAGTTAAAATGAGGACAAACAGTTCTAATAAAGTAAAGTTTAATTCTGATTGCTTACAGATAAATTTTAAGGATGAATCAGAAAATCTAAAAATTTTAGGGTCTTTGCTTATATGTACTTTTGAAGTTAAAATAAAATTACATGTAAGATGCCTTTTGATCAGTAAATCCGGAGGTTGCATATACAGGGTGATCCCAAATAATATCCAAATAAAAAAATAAAGCTTCTTTCAAACGATTTGAAATTAAATAAAATTTAGGCTGATGAAGCTTCTCCTAAACGAGTTTTTTTCTCCTGTTATAAGACTTTGAAATAAAGTACCTCCTGTTAATTTTTTTATTAGATTAGACTTAACGATTGAAAAAATATATTTTTGAATGCCTATTGAATTTAAAATATGTTTTTTTATTTATTTATTTTATATGACTGTTTAAGTAACAAATGGCATGGGTTCCTAATGACTATTATTTGAATCCTGACCACAGATAATCCTGACGTCAAAAAAATATAGACAACCTTCTTGGTCCTGTTATGGTATGGTATCACTTCCGAATTTGGTATATACATATTTATGATTATTTTGATGACTAATATTTATTATACACCATTCACTAAAAAGTAGGTTGTATAGAACCTATCTTTTATAGCTACTTTGATTAAGAAAATGACTAGGCAAATATAAGCTTCGAATTTGTAGCATAAAAAATAAAGATAAAAAAATATAAACTTAATTGCTATTGAAAAATTTTGCAGAACATTGCTGTTTTCTAATAAAATTTAAAAAGGTGTCATCATGTAATAATTTTTGAGGTAAATTATATATCAAAGAACACTGTGTCCCATGTCTACAAATTAATGTTTACAAACTGAAAATAATTATTTAAGATAAACCACGTCGCCTAAGTATTATATTCATTAGTATTTATTTATACTACATGTATTGCAATCCAGTAAATGTAATATATGTATACATTTAATAATCCACTCTTCTTGATGTATTTTATTTAATCCAACATTTTTTAGGGAGCAGTATGCGAAGAAAATAAGGATCTATGCCATTCTCTTACAGTTTCCACAAATATAGCATGCATTAACTTTTTTTACAAAATATCGTAGAAAGTAAATAATTCGCCGTGCAACATACTTACTTAGAAATTACTAATAAATATTACACAAGTATTGTATAATTGGAACAAAAATACAACAACTTCTAATCAACTTTTGATTATGAATTTTTTTTTTATAAAAGATGTGCACGTAGTTGTGGGAGTATTCTCTCTATAAATATTTATTTTATGTTAATGTAATATTTAAAAAATGTTCACGTTTATGTTTAAAACTATGTACTGTTTTTATTCTATTCCTAAATTCAAATTGAAAGCGAAGTGTACCATTTGCCATTTTTATACGCAAATTTCCAACGAATTTCATAGCTGTTTGTTGAGACAGTCTAAAAAAAATCTGAGGAAGTTAGAAAGAATATCTCTTCACTATTTCAATTAATCAAGTTTTCTCCAGGTTGTATAACAGTTTCCAGACTCACAAGTCATTTAGAATAAGAAAAGAGCCATAGTTTTGAACTGTAATTGTTGTTGTTTATCATAAAAAATTACAGGTTAACTGCACACAACATTAGAAACTGGTAACACTTGAATTGATGTACATTATTAAGTATTTTTCACATTGATAAGGTACATTTCACGGTTTTTTATGTTCTCTAGCTCATTTCCCCCCAAAAAGTTTAAGGAAATGATTCAATTTCAGCATTATACTACGCTATAAAGCAATAAGAACCTCCACCTACTGGTTGAATTTTATTTGTGCATCTGTAAATACGATTCATTGTCCTTTATTTTAGTTGTACTTTCTATTAATAGATGGCGCATTTAATCTAGTTCCCCATAGTCAAATACGGTACAATGTTTGCCAAATTCTTATCAGTTAAATGATGATTCTATACAAAAATAAAATAATTATGGTCAAGTTTTTCTGTATATTATTTCATTTTAGTTTGTAATTTAATGCAGAAATTCTTCGTTATCCGTCTTGGCGGTTCTGGATAAGGGCGATTTGCGCTGTCCCTTCCGCTCTATGGTCGGACGCAGTCCCATTTCCAGGAATCGATAGATCCGTGTCCATATGATCACGATCAGCATCATCATCATTAGAGATGCGGTCGTCAAAGCAGCGGCCCTCTTTGGACCCTTTCAAGTAACGTCGAATTAATTGCAATTAAATTGCCTCGTAAAGGGTATCCGCTCGACCCGACTAGACGGATATGTGTTAGGGTCAGTTAGCATTTCCTACGATGAAGGCATTACTGACGATTCATGCGCTAAATATCGGAGCTTGTCAAAAGTATACTGTTCCTATCCTTTCAAATGAATATGTTGAGAACGATTTTTTGTGTATCCGAGAATACTAATAATTTTTCACTTCACTGACGTATTCAAGAGGGTAGGGATGAGGGGGGTAATGAGGATTTTTACCCCCCAGCTTCCTATTAAATAAGAGCAATGTGCGATGAAATTGTAATTATTATTATTTATTAACAAACAGAAAAGACTGGATTTTTTAATTAAATAATTGTTGTAGTTTACTGTTTGTATGAGAATTTGTTTATTTTTTAATATTTTTTAGGTAGATCTTACCTTCAACTGTAATTTTTTTCTGTATGTAAAAGCTTCTTATATATTTCTTTTTATAACAAAAATATTATCTAATTCTACTGTTCTAACCTGATTAGGACTGGTTTACTTGTATCTGTTTATAACTAAGAAGTTAGGAGTACGTACAATTTATTGCAATAATAATGTCAAAATAATTTAGAGATGAATTAAATTTTTGCTAAACTTTTTGTTGGATCTCTATTAGTGAGTGGAACAACTAAGACCGAATGCTAAAATTTGAAAGTAGATTTTGTTATGAATACCTCGGTATTTCAAAATAAGTCGCCATATTCGTTTTAAATAGTGTCATTATTATTGCAATAACCTACTACTTTTTCATAAGCTTATAAAAATTTTCGCAAAAAATCGAGTCAAGGATACTAATTTGAAGTTTTCCACGCTCATTGTTATATGTAATTTTGAATTAGGGTTGCCACCTGCCTTTATATCTTTAGAAATGTCCTTACTTAATGAAAATATTAAAGTACATAATCATACAACAGAAAGTGGCAATGTGCAAAAATAATTTTTAAAAGTAATGAGAAAATAATGCTAATTTCAACCAACAACAATTCAAAACAAGACTGTCCTTACTTAAGAATATGAAACGGTGGCAACCCTACTTTGAATAAAAAGATACTCTCTTATTCTGAATAATAACAAAAAAAACTACATATTTTGTAGGTTTTTGAGATACAATCAAACTTCAAAATATTCTAAGCAAATATGTGTTGCACTAAAATTTTTACGTGTTTGTTTTTATGTAAAATCAAATTTTACATTACAATATCTTAAATGCCAGTCAAAAAGATTGTAGCTAGCGCCCCTCTACACGATAGATGAAAACTGGCAGCGTTAACATTTTTAACAATTAATCTATTTAAATTTAAATGCAGTGCAACTTATTATGTAACAGATATTTATAATCAACATTTGTTATCAAAACATTTTTTTTTTATTTCAAAAACAAAAGACAGCTATTTTTTTTTGTTTCTCTAGCTTCTGAATTTGTGACCATAACAGCTGTTTCTTTTTTTCAGGTTGTGATCTCCCCCATATTAGCTGGTTTGGCCGTAGGAATAGGTGTTCCCATTCTTCTCTTCTATGTCTACGGAGTAGTCCCCGTCTCTTTGTGCCGTTCAGGAGGCTGTGGCGGTTCTGCCACTTCCGATGATTCCAATATCATCACATCGAGAGCCGCAGACACCACTTCCATAGACGCAGTGAGCACAAAAGGTCCTAACCCGTCTATAGGGGAAGCGAGTATATCTATGGCTAGTGGCAGCCAAGTATTGAGAGAGATGGATAGGGAATCTGCAAGCACAGTAGCCTTGGCCGGTAGCGTCGGGCACGCCGCACAGAGATTAGAGGTGCAGGCCGATCTGGTGTCGGCACAAAGATTCAGTCTCAGTAGTTTAACGGAATCTGTTAACGCTAGTATAGCTGATGATGCTGGAGCAAGTGTTAGAGCTCTTGCAGGGTCCATGCTGAACTATAAGGTAAAGGCAATGATGAATTGTTGATTAGTTAATTAATGCACGGTATTTAATGTATGTTTGCAATATAAATAAAGTTTATTTTTAAGTGTAATAGTATCCTTGTTTATATATAATATTGTTAGTCATACTTATGAGTCAAAATAATAGATGCCGACACTCTTTTAAAATCCAAGTCACCGTTGTCTATAGTGTAAATAACGATGACATGGAATTTAAAAGAATATCGCCATCTATTGTCTTTATTTCTAAGTTTGACTGGTTGACTAATTATTTTATATACAAACAAGGATAGTATATTTGTGCAGTAGGTGTAATATAGTTATTTATGCAACAAGTACAAAAAGTAAGTGTTTATTGCACACGACGTGAAATCGTCCAACGAGGCCTTCAGACCGAGTAGGCCAACACGTCGAGAGCAATAAACACTGTTTGTACGAGTTGCATACAATATTTTTTCTACGTTCATGCAAAAACCAAAATATGTTTTATTTAGATCACATTAACACTAGGAAAATATGACGTCGATTTGAACGTTTATGTTTGTCATGATGACAGAACGCTGTAGTAGAATCACAGATGAATGCAATTAACACTTTATTGCACTAGTGCAATAAAGAAACACTTTTTCCACTAAATATAGTTCAATAAAGTTTTGTTTTTTGCATGAACGTAGAAAAATTATAAGGGATTTGTACACAACACAAGTAGTATTATATCGATTATTGAGGTTAAATTTGATCCAATCAGAAATCTATATCAATTTCAAAATTAAGTTGATTTACTTCTGCTTTGTTTCTAAGATAAAGGGTGTTGAATTTTATATTTGTTTTATTTTTTAACGAAAGAACCGCTGACAAAAACAATCTTCATATTGCGGCAGAAGACTTACTGTGGTATTCATAGTACGTCTCAGGTCGCCAGAGAGCGGTCTCCGTCCAAAAATTATGCGAATTTTATTTCACGATCATGCACTGGCTGAATGACGCATGCCTGGCATAATGTTAGGGAAGCGGACTTGCATCGAACTCCCGCTAGCAAGCGATTTGCAAGATCAGCCATATCGCATTTCATAAAAGATCTCTCCCCAAATGACAGATGCGCTAACTACTACCTGCTAACTAGAAAATTCTACTTGTGTAACTAGAAATTTCTACATACTAAGTAAAAACATCCAGAAATTATTACCAATTATTCTGAAAAACAACACATTTTCCAACATTTGATAAAACTTCCTTTAATTTAATCTCAACCGTGTTTTTAAGATTATAGAATATTTAAAATTCAGTTCACTTAACTTAAAAATGTTTATTAGGAAAGGTGAGATAAAACAAAGCTAATTCCAAATGAAATAACGGGTGTTCTAACCTGTTTAACTATTTCTTAAATGCTGCCGAGATATGCAGATTGAAAATTTGGGTTAATTTCAAACCAATAAAAATGTTTATTTTGATAACAAATATGTGTTATCCATTTTTTTAATGAAACTTGAGAATAAACTAACAGCAGCATTGGATAATAACAAATAAGTAAGTTATTATAAATTTGTTATTTTTCTTGAAATCCTACTTAAATTTCATAGCCGCATTCACAAGAAATTGAAAGATTATAGTTTTGTAACAAAATCTGTTAATAAAAAAAACTAAAATTGATAGGTAGGTGTAATACAGTTTAATACAGAAAGAAATTTCTTTCAGAATATGGTAAAACATACAGGGTGTTCTATTTTAAAAAAGTGAACATTTGGTGATTTGAATTTAACCCAACTTGACAATACGTTTTCACCACCCTGTACAAAACTGAACAACATTTAGGTTTAGGCCATAGCTAGAACTTGTACTGTCTAACATACAGATAAATATCTTTGATTTATCCCTCTTTTTTCCTAAGAAACATTTTTGAGTTGAATAAAAATGATGATATTTTTTTTAAGATTCTGATACATATCTCAAATACCGTTAAGACTAGATTTAGGGGAGATTATGAAAATCACAGAAATTTTTTTGTTTTTTCAGAAATATCATTGTAATGATTTCTTGATGTTTCTACTTTAAGTAGAATTTTCTAGTTATGTAAATTGAAATTTCTGGCTAATAATTATAAATTTGTAGTTAATAAATTGAGATTGCAGTTTTTTTTATTTTTCACACCCATCGAGAAACATTTCGGGGAAAGATTGTTGCGGAGCTTGACTGTGCAACACACCTTCCGGAAATTCACCGGCCCTCCGCCCACCAAAATTCTCACCAGTGAAAGTTGCCTCAGCACTTCATCTGGCACTCGGATCATGGATTTCACGTTTAGTATTTTAGACCAAACGAATAATTCGACATCGAAAATCACCGTATATTAATTTTAGTGGTGATGATCTTGAATCTTTTTTTTTTACAAAAATATTCAAGATATCCTCTATCATCACCACTGAAATTAATATGCGGTGATTTTCGATGTCAAATTATTCGTTTGCATAGATACTTCTTTATGTCCACCACTGGAATTAATATGTAATGAATTTTTGTCGTCAAAGACCAAAATAAAATTCAACGCCCTGTATCTCAGAAATGAAGCATTTTAGAACCCATGTTGGAAACTTTTGTTTTCAAATTGACGTTCTAAAAACTCTTTGAAGTTCTGCTAATTAAAAGTGAGACGCATAAAGTAATATTTGCTATGAGCTAGTTTTGTTAGCTTGGCCCACCAACGGGCTATATTGTCAATCATGTGTAAAATGGGTCTCTTTCCCAGCTATCTATTAAACGAGTGAGAATAGAAAACACTAAATAAAAAACCATTGTTTACTTCCACATGCTAAACGTAGAAACCTTACAGCTGTATATGATTCGTAAATTTAACTAGATTATCAAAATATTTTTTATTTTTTAGGCTCCTGGAAGTGATTCATGCAGCTGCGTTACAACGGAAGACTGCACATCAGAAAGAGTTCGTTTCGACGATTACGTGAGCTTCATCGCTTCATCTCAGGCAGAGAAAACAAGCATTGGCAGCAGTTGTAGTTTCCGCGCTAGGTGCGCCACAAAACCGACACTTTCCAAGAACGATCGCGTATGCGACACCCTCAGTAACGATAGTATTTACATTGATATAGATGAGAAGCCACGTAAATATTCCTCCCAAGCAGCAATCCTGCGCAGCCAATTCTTTCATTCCATTAACGATGGAAAACCAGCAACAAAAAGTTTAGATGATAAGACTATTATTGAAGTTTCGAACGAAACCTTGGATAAGCAGTCGCAGCCACTTATTGCGGAATCTTCTCAACCTATAAAGTTGTCAGCTTCTTTAAACTTCGAAAATTCAAAATTATAGTTACCCAATACTGGAGCAGTTTTCGTGAAAGACTGATGTGCATAAAATATTATTTATTTTATATGTAATTAAAAATCGGCTTAAACTATATATTGTATGTTGTAAGTTTAAAATATTGTTTATCAATATTTTTTATATTGTCTCCTTCGAGTATATGTTCAGCATTTCATCATCTTCATTCTTATTTTAATGTTCACAGGAAACAGTTTACTTTTCAGAATATTTTAAAGAGAATATTTTTTTAAATGTAACTTTAACTAAACATTATATTCAATTTAAAAATAAATTATTGTCTATAAGTAACATTTGTTGTAGTATTCAGTCAAATTTGTTTTTTTTTTAGATCTGTCCTGTTGTTTTATTTTGTATGTAATTTATCAAGAATTAAATGATTTGTGTCTTATATAATGCACATATTTATTTGACACTATTTTAGTAAAGACGGTTTAAGACGGTGGAAATATTTTCCTCTCGATAAATCTAAAATTGAAGTTAATTCATGGTATAACTTTCCGTTTCTTTGATGTTGAAAACACTGCTTTCCTTTTAAGTCCTTACAAATATTCCTACCATATTTTAATACAGTGCCATCTTCTGCCCAGAGGTTGCATTAACTTATACAAAAAGTAGGTACATGTTTTTGCAATAATAATGACGCTCCCTCAAAACAGTTTCTGAACTTCTGGATGTTCTGAGTAGAAATTTCATTAAAGCTCTATTGGTAAGCGAAACGACGAATTACTAATGTTGAAAGCTGATTTCATTATAAATATATCAGCAGTTCAAGAGAAATCGTAAAATTCCTTCTAAAGAGTCATTATTATTGCAAACGATTGTACCTGTATTATTGGTATTTACATGTCGTTACGTAATAATCTACGCTATAGAAATTTTAGCAAATTCAAATCTATAATCAAAGGTTTGCTAGATATTTAAATTTTTTCTTTTTCTCATCAAAAACAGTCCTGTAAATTCTAATTAGCCTTTTGTGTAAAAATTGGAAAATACAGATAGTCTGACGGGCATCGGAGAGACAAATCTCTATGGAGAGATACAGACAGATAGATAGAGAGACAGATACGGTGGTAGATGGACAGAGACAAGTATATAGATAAAGACAGACAGGCAGAGAGAAGACAAATATATAAGCAGAGATACAGACACGCAAAGAAATAGATAGAGAAGAAGAGATAGATACAGATAGATATTCAAATAGAGAGATAGATAGGCAGTAGACCGACGGGCAGAGAGATAAATATATATGCAGAGATACAGACAGGCAAAGAAATAGATAGAGAAGAGATAGATACAGACATTCAAATAGAGAGATAGATACGTAGACAGATATGGCAGTAGACCGACAGAGAGAGAGAGACAGACAGGCAGGCAGATAAGACATGTGCAGAAAGACAAGCCGGTAGAGAGACAAGTAGATAGATAAATACAGACAGGTAGAGAGACAAATATATGTATATGCAGAGATACAGACAGGCAAAGAAATAGATAGAGAAGCCGGTAGAGAGACAAGTAGATAGATAAATACAGACAGGTAGAGAGACAAATATATGTATATGCAGAGATACAGACAGGCAAAGAAATAGATAGAGAAGAAGAGATAGATACACACATTCAAATAGAGAGATAGATAGACGGACAGACAGATATGGCGGTAGACCGACGGAGAGAGAGACTGACAGACAGAGAGACAAATATGTATGCAGAGATACAGATAAGCAAAGAAATAGATAGAGATAGATACAAACAGGGACGGAACAGACAGAGGGGGGTAGATATACAGGGTGTCCCATAATGGGTGTGTTCCTTGGGTCATTGTAGGGGGGGGTTCTTTCTATAAATTTTTTCGATTTTAGTCTTCCCGGTTTAATTAAAAAAATAATGGTGGTTGCCACCCTTTTAGACATTTGATAAAAATAAAAATTGTACTCAATAATGCCACTTAGCTAAATGTATTCACTGATTTTCAGATTTATAAGTTTAACCGTTTTTGAAAAGAAAAAAATGAAAATCGAAAAATTTTATAGAAAGAACTCCTCTACAATGACCCAAGGAACACATCCTCCAAAGGAGCATACATCATTATCGGATACCTTGTATATAGAGAGATTGTATAAGCTGACAGACAGATAAGGCAGGCAGACAAGATATACATACATAGACAGAGAAACAGACTATTAGTAGAGTGGCATAGAGTTGACTGAAATATTGTAATAATAAGATTTCTCACTGTACGGGCAAAAATGTATACAGATGGTTAACTTGACGCTAGATGTGCTAGTGTCGGCCACCTGTAGCTAAGTCAAGAAAGCTGCGTCATGATGCTCTACATATTTTGGTTTGCAAATTGGCTAGGTTTGCTGATTTACAGTGGCATCTCATTAGGAACTGTGTTTAAAAGAGAAAAATAAGTTTAAAAACCATATTCCACAGAATGTACACTAGTTATTGGAAAAAATATAGTCTTGTATTGTATTTTATAGCAACATAATAACTTTTATAAACTAAGGATTTTAACTACTATGTCGATATATAATAGCCTGAAAAATATAACTTTTTGGCTAAATTTGCAGAAACTCCTTATTTTTGCATGTCTGATTTGAATGTATGTAGTGCGACATACATTACAGTCTGAACAGGTTACATTACAATTAAATTATTAACAAATGCTGTTATATAAAAATAATAAAACATATTACAAAAAAAATAGTACACAAATACAGGATGGGCCAACGAAAACGTAACAGAGCCCATAGTGGCTAGGAAATTTTTTTTTTTTTTGAAAAACGCAAAAACCCGTCGATTTTGTTTGTGAGGGGGACATCTTTTTGCACGAATTAGATGAATCTAACTGCTATTCCCTGAGCAGAGTAAACATCCCCTTCAAAATTTTAAATGGGAAGTTGTATATCGTTCAAAAGCTCTTTTAATTCTCTACCTATTTTGAAAAAGATACAGGGTTTTGAAAGCAAAATTTTATTAATGCAATTTTATTGCAGTAAACGTTCAAAATGTTGGCCCCCTGCGTCCATGCAATTATAAAGATTTTGTTCGAAACGTCTCACATTCTGAAGCATTTCATGTTGAAAAGAAAATTTGGATTATGCATTGCCCATTCAGTCATGACCTCGCAAAATTGTACCCGCCGGTCAGTCATCTTCGTGAAGTTCATGGAGAAGGTAAATTTTGTAAGGATGGAACTTGTAATGTTTTAAAATTTGTTGTACACTACCCCGACTTACACTTCTTACAGAAGCCAATTACCGTGTACTTAGCCTATGATCTAAAGCAACATGTCCCAGAACTGCAACCTCCACAGCTTCATTACGTACAGGACGTTCATTTTTTCGCTTTTTATTGACCACAGATCCCGTCTCCCGGAATTTTCTTACTAACTCCAAGACAATGGGGAATACCACTAAATTTGGTATTTTGCATTTTTAGAGAGTACTCAAAACGTTGGATACGTGTCATAGGATTTGGACTAACATGCAGTATAAACAATATGACGTCACGCGTACATTTTTACCAGCTGGCAACAATGCATGACAATAAAATCACTAAACTCAAACTGAGGTTATGTCATGCCATAGTATGTGAATTCTGTCTTGCCCTGGTCATGGCCAGTGATATTCCTAAACAAACATAACCTCTTTGTAATTTAGTTATATTTCTACACTTTGAAATCTCTCGAGTTTTGTCCACTGAAATGTAATGTTATATTATGATGACTGGAATGCGCTAAAAGCTGCGCGAATGGATTATTTATGATCAGCGCCATATTTTGTTTTGTGCCTCTAGCAATGGCGGAGCAGTAGGGGCTTAGCTGATTCTGAATTGAAATGAAATTGAATTCTGGATATGAAGAATTATTTCGTGCTATATGCTAGAAACAAACCGAGTCCAGTGTTGGAATCTCCAGGGTCGATATAGTACTGGTGAATTATTTCAGAATTTTCTGAAACCTCGATTTTTTTGAAAAAAAATCAAAACACCCCTCTTTGATTATTTCACAAAAAATTTAAAAAATAAATTTGCGATTTAAGGACGGCTCTCCACGTATTTTGGGGCGCTGAACACGCTGGTGTGGTCCGTTTTTGTGTAGGAGGCTCCGTTGGCGAGAAAAAATTAATATCTCGAAAACTACGAGAGCTAGAAACAAACCGAGTTCAGTTTTGGAATCTCCAGGGTCGATATAGTACTGGTGAATTATTTCAGAATTTTCCGAAACCTCGATGTTTTTGAAAAAAATCAAAACACCCCCCTTTGAATATTTCACAAAAAATTTAAAAAATAAATTTGCGATTTAAGGATGGCTCTCCACATATTTTGGGGCGCTGAACACGCTGGTGTGGTCCGTTTTTGTGTAGGAGGCTCCGTTGGCGAGAAAAAATTAATATCTCGAAAACTACGAGAGCTAGAAACAAACCGAGTCCAGTTTTGGAATCTCCAGGGTCGACTGGTGAATTATTTCAGAATTTTCTGAAACCTCGATTTTTTTGAAAAAAATCAAAACACCCCCCTTTGAATATTTCACAAAAAATTTAAAAAATAAATTTGCGATTTAAGGACCGCTCTCCACGTATTTTGGGGCGCTGAACACGCTGGTGTGGTCCGTTTTTCTGTAGGAGGCTCCGTTGGCGAGAAAAAATTAATATCTCGAAAACTACGAGAGCTAGAAACAAACCGAGTCCAGTTTTGGAATCTCCAAAGTCGATATAGTACTGGTGAATTATTTCAGAATTTTCCGAAACCTCGATGTTTTTGAAAAAAATCAAAACACCCCCCTTTGAATATTTCACAAAAAATTTAAAAAATAAATTTGCGATTTAAGGACCGCTCTCCACGTATTTTGGGGCGCTGAACACGCTGGTGTGGTCCGTTTTTCTGTAGGAGGCTCCGTTGGCGAGAAAAAATTAATATCTCGAAAACTACGAGAGCTAGAAACAAACCGAGTCCAGTTTTGGAATCTCCAAAGTCGATATAGTACTGGTGAATTATTTCAGAATTTGCGATTTAAGGACGGCTCTCCATGTATTTTGGGGCGCTGAACACGCTGGTGTGGTCCGTTCTTGTGTAGGAAGCTCCGTTGGCGAGAAAAAAATTATATCTCGAAAACTACGAGAGCTAGAAACAAACCGAGTCCAGTTTTGGAATCTCCAGGGTCGATATAGTACTGGTGAATTATTTCAGAATTTTCTGAAACCTCGATTTTTTTGAAAAAATCAAAACACCCCCCCCTTTGAATATTTCACAAAAAATTTAAAAAATAAATTTGCGATTTAAGGACGGCTCTCCACGTATTTCGGGGCGCTGAATACGCTGGTGTGGTCCGTTTTTGTGTAGGACACTCCGTTGGCGAGAAAAAATTAATATCTCGAAAACTGCGAGAGCTAGAAACAAACCGAGTCCAGTTTTGGAATCTCCAGGGTCGATATAGTACTGGTACTACTGCAAAAACCCCCTACAAAAACACCTACTGTAAAACACGGTGTAACATAACGGAACGTCAAACATGAATGCGTTCATTTCTTATCCGACTTTAAAAACATTTTGTCCTATAGGTAGATATTTTCTATTAGGCCCTTAGTTTTCAAGACACAGGGTGTCTTTCTAATTTCTCACTCAACGGTGATGACTAAGTTTATACAATGAATAAAGTACTTACGTGCACTGAATAACGACCAGCTTGTTGAATAGACACAAATTTTGTACCGTTTCCCTCCCGGAGACGTATAAAACACTTATTCAACGTAGACAATCGTCTTCAAACGGCACTAAACACTTGGTTGCGTTGAATAGAAACAAATTTTTATAATATATTCCCTACGAGAAAGCTTTTATAAAACACTTATTCAACGTTCACACAACAAAAGCACTGGTTAACGAGAATTAAAACGTAGGCACTACCATACGGTGTAATTTCAAAGACATTGTAAAGGCCATAAGTTGGGCGAGTATAATAGTGGCTTGAAGTGAAATGAATATTTATTGAAAATAAACACAATACTTGTAGCTTGTTAATTTATGGGTTGCACATTACATAATATATTCACGAAAAACACTAGTGCTAGCGTCCGTTCTCTCTAACTGCTGGCTGTTGACTGACGGGATTCCGCCAGTGTTGCCATATTTTGCAAACCAGTAGCGCAAACTTATAAATAAAAATACGCCCAAAAGTGCAGCAACTATACGATTTAGTAGTCCCTGAATTTTACACTATTTTACAACAGCGAAAACTCTCCCATATTAACAAAAAAATGTCTACGCTCCTATTTTAGAGGGTGCTAATTACGAATTTGCAGTCAGATTTCGGCGGTCGGATGTAGTTTTCGAAAAAAAAATCAAAATTGTACCCTTTATGTATTAAATTGAAATAAAACACCTCAGCCTTCTTCGATTTAAGACGTCACAGTCACTGAAATGTACGATATGGAATGCGTTTAGTCCATTTGCGCATCTAAATAAAGGTACCAACCCTAGAAACAGACAAAAGGAGGCACATAAAACTCATCAAAGACATATTTCATTGGTTATGTATGTGGGTGCGAGAGAGACAACCATCTGCACGTACGATATGAATTGTGTTCTTAATTTCCCATTATTTTGTTTGTAAACACGTCATTGGCGTACAGTATGGTTTCTTCTTTTATCTTGTATCTCGTTAGTGTTACTCTTTGTGTATTTTTGTGGGTGTTATTGTTGGAACATGTCATGTTTTATAAGGGACTGTAAAATTAACCAGCATATAACACGAAATAATTCTCCATATCCAGAATTCAATTTCATTTCAATTCACAATCAGCTAAGCCCCTATTGCTCCGCCATTGCTAGAGGCACAAAACAAAATATGGCGCTGATCATGAATAATCCATTCGCGCAGCTTTTAGCGCATTCCAGTCATCATAATATAAAATACATTTCAGTGGTCACAGTATTGTCAAAATCAAAAAATAAATAGGGGTTATTTGCAACTTCAACCTACATAGAGGTTACAATTTTGACTTTTTTATTTTGAAAACTACATGCGACCGTTGAAATCTGACTTCAGATTTGTGATCAAGACCATCGAAAATAGGAGTGTAGGAATATTTATATTTTTAAGATTGGAGAGTTGTAAGTAGTTATCATAAATATATTTTTTATTTATCAAACTGTTGTTCTTCTTCCCATTCGCTTTTATCAGTCTTTCTATATTTCGACCATTTACCCATTTTGATATTTCAAGGTCTTGGAGGCGCGCTGGTCCCGCATGCCATAGGCGTGTGTATGGGACTGTTACAATAGGAATAAATACCAGCACTATACTCGTATTATACCATTTTCAATGACAAAATCAATAACTTCCAGTTTAGTATATTTTGCCTGATATTTTTTCACAAATTTACAAACGATTTCTCAATATTTTTGATAGGTATGTCAACATTTTCTAAAGCAAATAAATTTCAAACCTTTTAAACTAATTTTTAACTAAACGTTAATATTATTTGTGTATAACAACAATTTCTATATATATTTTTAAACGTATGAAAATTTTGAGGTACGCCCATGGTAGTAACGGTATTTATTGTGATTTTATTTAACTCGGCGATAAACTTTCCAGAAGAAATGCATTAGTCTCGTTTGGTGCCGACGATGGCGCCATATTACAGGGACCACCATATGACTAAATAAATAAGCTTTAAAGGATAGGTTCACAAACATTGCGAGTATGAGCGTCATCTGACGGTCATTTGGAAAAACACTACTACTTGAGAAAAATTAGCATACAGAAAACTGTGCCACAATTTAAAAAGAAAAGCAAAGTTGGCAGATTTTGTTATCGAGAATTATGAATTTTATTTCATATGTACGTTGCACTCTATATATTAAAGTAAATTCAAATTTACCGCCAATTGCTGCGTAATGAAGCTTATTATACAGCGACATCTATTGTATAGATTTTGAGAGATATAGTTTCCTCAAAACCGAAAACGTAGCATAGTCCAATTGCTATTTTTTCTCCAAATGAACGTAACATGGCGTTAGGTATGTCTGAAGCAAATTGTGCTTCCCATGAAGCGAGGGGACGGAGACGTGTGGCGGAGTAGATAATTATAACAAAATTATACATACAGTAAGTCTTGTTACAATATTTTAGTCAACGGACATAGTTTTTTTTATGCAAAATAGATACCTGTAAATTCGAGTTCACTTACAAATTATGTCACTTCCAAATAGATACCGATAAGACAGGCCTCCAAGGGGAAAACATGATAGGGATAAAAATATAAAATCATAATATTTTATTCAAAAAATATTTACAAGTATTAAGTGTAACAAATATTTAAATAAATTACTGTGGTCCCATCATGCCCATTGGCATATTAACGGCATAACCTGGCTGACCACCCTGCCCCGGCATTTGCATAGCCGGGGATTGGATTTGTTGCACTCCCCCGGGAGCTGGACTTGGTTGTTGAGGTTCTGAAGGTAAAGTAAGGTTGAGCAGTAGCTCTCGGATTGCGGGGAAAACAGAACATTCCGACATATTCGGCTGGAACTGACTGAAGTGTTTCAGAAGCTGACTTGCAGCTGTCATGGCGGGCACGGGTCCTGTTTCCCGTTTTTCAGCTAACTGTGTGACGTTTGCCCCGATGTCGTATATCAGGGGAAGAACTATCGAGGGCGGCTCCATGTTGGGTGGGTATTGGATGCCTATTCTTGTAATTTGCAACTGAAAAATATAAAAATTCAAATATGTAATAGCTGAACAATATCCGGCCTGGTTTAAAGCTATGGGGAACTAAGTGATATAATACTTGTCTGTCTAATCACCTGAATTCCAATCTAAAATTCTGCAATGTGCTGTAGAGTGGCAACACCTATGTTAGTATTTGGAAACATACATATTACGCCATAAATGTCAGAATTTGACATTTGAAATTGAGACTGTAAATGTACATATTTTTTATTTACTATTTTAAAACATTAAAATAGGCGGCACTGATACCGTTCCAATAGAAGTATTTGTAAGTAAGTATTTTTTTAATTTTTAATTATTTTACATTATTCATAAAACTGGGTACATACATAATAATGGACTGCTACTCCTGCGTTTTCACCATAAGATCACAATACTTGTTATTTTAGGTTGTATCAATTTATGTAAAAAGAACACGTAAACGGAAACGTACACCTAAACAGATATTTGACAATTGTCATTTGTGCTGTAAAGTGCTGCCACCCGCGGTGAGTCAGTGCAAACGGATAAACGAACTGGCTGGATAAAGCACGGCTGCTGCAATTTAGCTGAAGATGGTTGAACCTATGTGATATCCATTTAAAGATTTTAAATGAAAGACCAGGAGGTAAACAAGTGCATTTCACACTGTTTAGTAAATCCATGAAGAGTAAAGAAAATCTGTTCCCGTTTTTTTTAAACACTAAATTAATAATTATATCTTTTTACAATAACGCCATTGTAATCGAAGAAAATAGTGAGCAAAACCTTCACATTTGATCGAACTTGGCGTGCTTTTTTCGGTCTTGGCTCATCTGGCCGCTTCCATTGGGATGATTGGGCCTTGATTTCGACGTCATAACCATATACCCACGTTTCGTCACCAGTTATGACCGTTTTGAGCAAACCTGGATCGTCGTTGACATTGCTTATGCTCAAAATTTTGCAATTTTGGAACAAACTTTGCTGCCACACGTTTCATGCCCAAAACATTTGAGAAAATTGCATGGCACGAGCCGATTGATATGCCACATCCTATGCAACTTCCCTAGTAGTGATTCGACGATTTTCCAAAACAATTTTTTTCAATGTTTCAATGTTTTCTTCACTTGTTGATGTGGTTGCAACTCCAGGACGCTCATCATCATCAACATCTTCTCGGCCTTCTGTAAAGCGCTTGTACCACTTATAAACACTTTTTTGAGACATAGTGGACTCGCCGAATGCCACAGTCAACATTTCAAGTGCCTTGGAGCACTTCATTCCATTTTTAACGCAAAATTTAATACATATTCTTTGATCCATTTCCTTTAAAAGTCAAAAATCGAAGAACACACACAAACGTGACTAACCTTTTCAGTTGTCAACAACAAACTACTAATCCAAATGGGCTGATAATGCAAACATATGACTAACACATGTGTACCAACATAACAAAAAAAAATTTCTATAATCGAATGTACACAGCCCGTGAAAATTTAAAATTCACCTTTTCTTTTGAACAAACGTCGTATGCTTTAAAAAATATTTAAAACTACCCACAACTTCCATTCTTATCTTACACTTTTTTGTATATCAAATAATAACAGAAAAAAAAGGATACTTACAAAGAACAACACTTTTGCTTTGAACGCCAACACTCCGGTCATCCCGGTTGGGACGATGGGAGGCGCAGAAGGCGGCACCCTCAGCATCCACTGCACAGACCACTTCATTCCCTGGGACTGTACGAGGCCCGGCATGAGTTCGAACTTCATAATTTGGATAAAATCTTTGAGGACGTTGACCGGGACGTTCAGCATGTTACAGAATGTGAACATAGATGTGGGTTTGTAAGGTGGTGCGGCGGCTCGGGTATCGAAGAACTTCTCCAAAACCTTTATAAAATATCATACGGTAAAGTACCTGGAAACCTGTAGGTCTAAAATATGTTTTACCTGTAGTTCTTCCTGGGACCACACATCTTTGTGTTCGGGTAAAGGGGTTATCTTGAGATGTAAGCTTTGTAAGTGTTGAGTATTCAAGCCAATGCGGCACTGTAACGTTTCGGCAACCTTGAAATGAATGACACCGGGTTCGGTGTTGGGAATTGCTGTAAGCTGAAAGTCAAAGAATTGGAAACATTCATGTAATGTGCTTTAATTGATAAAAAAAATAAGTAGAATTAAGGACAAAGAAAGCTTTGAAGTTGTATTAATACAAACCGAGAAGCAGAGAAACAAATGAACTCAAAAAAAGTAAATAATCAAATTCATTTAAAAATGCGAAAAAATTAGCCAGCTCAAAGGTGTAAAGTTGAAGTGAAGTCAAAAGAATAGACGTACAAGAATTAAAAATGTGAAAAATAAATGAATTTTACGACGCGTAGAAAGATAAACTCAAAAAAGTATAAATTTTATGAATTCAAAAAAGATAACAAATGACCGCTACTTAAAACAGCTCAGAATTATATAAATTCAAAAGTATGTAGACATGTATTATTTCAAAAGTATGGGGAAGTGTTTTGATCCAATAGTATAAAGATTTAAATGAACCCAAAGATAAACAAAGTGTCACTATTCAAAACAGTGCAGAATTACAGGGTGAGTCATACACAATGTCATTAATTTTAAGAGGAGATAGGGAATAATGAGTATAATGCGAATACGCGATTAAAAAAAATCTAAATGCATATTTACGCCGAAAAAAAATATTTTCAAATCATTATTTAAACCTCCTTTTCAGACTTTCACTGACCGCTCACAGTCTTGGTCGTTTACAGCTCACAGTTCAACTCGATGTCGATCTGATGCAATGTTGCCTAGTTGAAATATTTTTCTCGTACCTACCTACCTAGGTTTTAGACATCACAAATAAACGGTTGTACTGACTATTTTAGAATATCATTTTTTCTTGCTCAGTTCAACTTCAGCCAATAATAATTTAAAATGTTAATATCCAATGAAATCAAATAATAATAATCAAATAATTCTATTAAAAATTGCAAGTAACGCAGTGCACTTTTTTCCAGTAGAAAATACAGCCCAATCAAACGATACCCGTACACTCCTGCCCATACGTCGACAACAAATCGCCTCTGAAAGTTAAACCGACAAGTAGCGTGAGGATTTTTCTCTGAATGAATTTTCTTTAAATATTGATTTATTTGTTAATAAAAACAAATGTAGATAATCAATAAATGTTTTCGAATGTTTACAGTTTAATAATTTTGATATTACGTTTTTACTACGTTTTAGAAATAAATATGAATTTTTAGTATTACTCGTAAGTACAATTAATTATTCAGTTTGTAGTTACGTACATCTAGCCTAGAAATGTATTGTTTTTTAAGTAGTATGGTACTAACCTGTTAATTGCACTCATCCGTCCATAGCACCTTATTAATAAATTTAGGGTAAGTCGCATTTCGTAAACATTCTCCATATAGCACTACCATTTCCGCATATTCGGAATTTGTAAAATTATGCATTTACGACGAATACGCGAGACCGAAATAAACAAACTACTGCTTACTGCTTGTATTCTCACTATTCTACAAATTTGGGGGGAAAGGAATGGGGATAAATTTAAATAACACGCTGATGTATTAGACGATATTATGTATGTAAACATGATGTGGCAACAATGTTTAATCCGGCATTGGATGGATCCGGATTGTCGTATGGGTGTGTCCTCAGAAAGTTCGTAGCGCACCAGGAGCGTCGTGTTACTGATTTTTATAGGCTGATTTGTTAATTTTTTTAAGTCGAGTAAACAATTTTTTTTTTATTCGATTTTCTGCCTTTATTAGGTCTCCCGAATACGTGGTTAAAATTAATGACATTATGACTGACTCACCCTGTATGAGATGTGAAGAATTAAATAAATTCAGAAGTATGAAGGAAAATATTAATTCCATAGTGTAAAAAATGACGGAAATTTAAAAGTATGCTGAAACAGAGCAGAGAAATTAATAAATGCAATAGTGTAAATAATTACATAAACTCAAAATATAAACAATTGTCACTACTGAAAACAGTATTTGAATGAATTCAAAAATGTGGAGAAACATATTAATTCCATAATGTCAATACTGACAACAGTACAGAATTAAATGAATTAAAAAATATTAAGAACTAAATGAATTCAAAAGTGTGGAGAAACGTATTAATTCCAAAATGTAAAAATAAATTTTTATGAATTTAAAAGTCTGAGGAAATTTAACTAAAAAGTACAATTATTTTTTAAGACTAACAAAAGCATACAAATTAAATGGTTTTTTATAGTCAAGAAAGAAAAATTTGCATAAAATTACATAAAAACGATTTTTTCGATTTGTAGAACCACTTACATAGTTTTCGTTGTGGATGAATCTATGCAGCTGTCTTCTCATATACACGCAACCGAGAAACCTCTCCAAAGGAGCCAGTTCCGGTCCAGGCAGCATTTGCGGGTGAGGGGAGGGACAGCAAAGTATTTCAAGAGCCTCATGCGTGAGCAACGTCGGCACAGCCCCCGCCCACGAACGTTGGGGCAACACTCTCGACAAGTGGCTGCCGATCTTGAGATCTGACTGTTGAGGGCTGTGCATGATGGAATGCCCTCCGGGAGATTGCCCCGGCCGTGCAGGGGACGGTCTGGGCATACCAGGTGATCCGGGCCAGTTGGAAGCGGCAGGCGACGACATGCTTTGCGAAGGAAATGGACTACCGTCCGTGTGACCTGTAATAAAAAAAAAATTGTTTCTATAAAAAAAATAGGTGCAAAGACGTTCAACTCACCCGTTGGTATAAAACTGCTCACGGGAGAGTGACCAGGAAGACTGGTAGACTGGGGTCCTGGTGAAGAATTACTGAGCAGTCCCCCGGGACTAGCTAACTGTGGATTCAGTGGAGAATTAGCCACTAAACCGCTCGGGCTAGGGTGGGGCATAGGGCTGGGATTGATATTTGTTGGTAAGGACGTAGGGGAGGCTAAATTGAAAGATGTGGCGGGGCTTGAACCGAAACTGGTATGAGATGTAGGTTGATTCATACTGGAAGTATGGGGACTAGCAGGAGTATGGGGGTTTGAACCTGAGGGTGGAGTTAAGGGGGGATGGAAACGAAGGCCGGGTTCACGTTGGCCAGCTGGGGACTGTGGACCTCTGTGGTGGCCTGAAATGCAATAAATAAGAAACATACACGTAGACAATAATAAAAATACACTTATTAAAATGATCAAAAAACTATGTAGATTTTGCAAAAAAGACTGTAATATAAGTTTGCTTTTGGCGATTTATAAAAACATTTTTCTGTTCCCAGCAATGATGCTCCAAAATCTGATATGGTGCTCGAATTTCAAATTTCTATCGGTCCATGTTGTATACAACTTCCTGAGAATCTATTAAAATTTACGAATTGATATTTTCGAATGTTGTGTCCTAAAACTTTTAGTAGATTTTGTGATGAATGGTTTCAGCCAGTCGACTTTAGACAACTAAAATTTGTAAATTTATAATAATTGAATTTTAGGTATTAATTAAACTTTATAAATCTAACAGTTATCAGACTCCTAAGGGTATTAACATAAATATTGGTGTCCTCAATGAAAATTACAAAAACAGGTTATTTTGCATAATATTTGTGTACAAAACAATTTAGATGAATGTGGGTGGAATTTGATTTGGAAATTATGGAACCTACTGTAGTAGTACAGTATAAAATGTTTGTGGGACTTATTAAAGAATCTTTTAAATATAATAGTTTAGATATAAACAAAATCTGTCATAAAACCCCAGAAACTAAAGTCCAACAGGTTGAGGTAGGGGGGGAAAGGGAAGTTTCTGAACATTTTAACCATAATGCAAAGGACCACCGTCAAGTTGAAACAACATATAGTTCCAATATTATGTAAACGACAATTAACGGATCAAATTGTACAAGATGGAGTATTTTAGGCTAAAATCACATATTTTCCAAAATATTCGTTACTCTATTAACACATTGATTGCCATATGCATTTCTCCTTGTCTTACCTTTTAGTTTTAGTTTTCATTACGATTTCCCATATTACAAATTTTCAAAGCTTTGGTACGTTGCAGACAACTTACACCGCCGCCTTGGTCCGTACATATAGGCAAACTTGTATTAGACCGCGTTGGTGGCTCCACAATTGAGAAAACCTAACTCGGTCTTAGAGACAGAGAAGGCACCCGCGCCAAATAAAATCCTCGGTTTTACAAACCCAGTCGGCGCCAAAAACATAAATATTCTCAGTCCTATAGACCGAGATGGCAGTCAATGTGTTAAAAGAGCCCAGGTATGTATTTGTGAAGGCAGTATCCATATTACACATTTAGTGTGTGTTAAATTTTTGTATTTTCTTCCTGCAGGGTTCCCTCTTTAAAATTCATGTTAAATTCCCTGACTTTTCCCTGACACATTATAAAAAACTGTCTCAAAATATTGTAACAAAATAAAATAAATATTTGTCAATTTCAGTTAATTTTAAAATTCCCTGACCGTTGTGAATATATTTAAAAATTCCCTGACTTTTCCAGGTGAGAGGGAACTCTGTCCTGTTTGTTGCTAGTTGTGCCATTTTGTTTGTAAATTTACTGAATAAAATGGGACTCATCATTTAATAGAGATCTTTAATTTGTGCCAAACCTAATGTGTCCAAAAAAGTTGGAATATCTTGAAAAATATAATAAAAACATGCTCTACCTAAAAAAAATATCCTGAAACCATATTTACTCAAAAAAAAATTGGGGAGGGGAAGAGGTTTGTGGGGTTCATTCGCTCGTGCTTTGAGTTTTAGATCAAAAGAATACCTATAAAATCACCGTCTAAATCAACTTCTACTGACCCTAAAACTTTGTTAATTTAAAACTGAATCACCATGTGTATTTAACATAAATCACTTATTCTGCAGGCACACTGTATAAAATTTATACCTTTAAAATAATATATATTTTTTTACTTATTGTTCACACCTGCTTATATTTTTTAATTAAAATTTTGGATAATTAGGGGATTCCACGTTTTTACCTACAATTATTTTTGCAAAAAATGACGCATTCCAGTTGTGTGAGAAGAAAGACAAAGAAGACTGAAATCTACCACTGAACCACTGATACGTGATCGCAATAATTATCCTCCTCGTTATAATGAAATTCAAAATTATTTTCCCGCATTTTGATCGAGCTATTTTTTTTTTACAGCATTTAAAATTTTTGTCTATCTAATTTCACGAAAATTACAGTCCATTAAAAAAATAAAGAATATTTACCAAGAAATCCACTTCCTTCTACTTCCATAGGCGAAGGAGGATTGTCGTCTTCCGACTGAGAACGTCTCCGAAACACGGCCGTCTCGTCGACATATTTCGACAAGAAGGCCTTCAAACCTTGCGTGGGCGAGAACACATCCACCACATTGCTGCGGTCAAATCTGCTGTAAGCGCCGTCACGTAAAGACACCAATCCAGCACCGCGGATTCTGAGCTCCAAGCAGTACATGCCCTGGTAGGCCAAACGGATCAGGGTGCAAGACTGGGGCATTATCGTGAAAGTTTGCACCGGCACTTGAGGCCTCTGAAAATAAATTAAATTATAAAACAAATTTTGACAAAAATATAAGAAGTTATGATTTTAAGTTGAAAAAATTAATGCTGTTGGACTCACGGTATTGTGAATTCCTAGTTGAGGGAATGTTGGCAATTTGCTGATCGATAAGAGAGGCTCGTAAGTTTCGTGCAATAGCTGCACTATTTGCGCCAAATTCCTGTGTTCGTTTAAATGAGATTCCAGCTGTTCCTGTATCAAAGAATGAGCGTTGAGTGAGTTATTCGTAGCTCCGAAGGCTAGTTTAAAAACTTTGTCGTTATTGTTCCACGCGACTGAGACCATTGCTCCTTTATCGGGGCCGTAGCACAGAATTAGTTTGCTGTAATTGTATGATTTTATGCAGAACATGTTCGAGAGGAAGCTGTATTTATCTAAAAATAAGTTGAAATTACAGATTTGTTAACAGGGTTGGTGAATCTTGATTACCTATTTTTAAATATTCGCTTAAATCATGAACGATGGTGTAGAGATGTACGATTTGACTCCAATCGCTAAGGAGGGAGTCGACGGTTTTGGAAGTGCAGTCGATGGTGGCCATTTCGTATTGGAAGTAAATCGGACGCCTGGATCCTATAGCAGTAAATTTAAAAATAGTGGGCCATTTTAATAACTTAAATCAAAATAGTTTTGGATAGAATACATTTAGGATATTTTTATGTAAATGGATATTCTTTAAAAGCAAAGTTAGAGCACGCACTGAAAATAATAACTGTTTAAATTTGCAACGGGAAATTTCATACAAATTTTTACAAAAACTTCTTCAAAGACAAGTCTACTAAACTATACAAGTTGTAACTTTGAATAAAAGCCAGATTTATATGAGGACAATCTTTGGCCTTTAAAAATACATATTATAAGTTTCTTTGCTCAAATTTCACAATAAAAACTCAATTTTTTTTAAAATCTACTCCTTTACCTTCTTCTTAAAATATTTGTACTTATTTAAGGTTCACCCTGTAGTAGACCCTACAGGGTGAACCTTAAATAAGTACAAATATTTTAACCAGCAGTATAGTTCACTGTGTAGAACACATAATAATTTTTTACAAAAAATCAGAAATAAAAAATTGAAATTTTAAATAAATTTTGTAATTTTTCTGTAGAAAACTTGTTGAGGACCGCTGACTTTCATAAATTTATGAGTCATAGCACTGCAGATTGAACGTGTGGTTCGCAGTGTTGCCAGTGTTACACAAATGTCTTTGCTTTTCATGATATTAAACGCATACGTCAAGCTGCTATTTTGTTATTTAATATCGTGTGTACCTGTATTTTTAAAATTTGTTTCACTGATTAAAGTGCGAAATCACTTTATGGTTCTGGATTCGAAATAAATGGTTAATACTGGCTTATTTGGGGTTATGTGGCGAAAATTAAATTTAATATGCCGTGTGAAAATCATAGTTTTTCGTTATTCTTCATAAAATAACTTAAGGAAACTGTGTCTTCTGTCTCTTTCTAACAGTGTACAATGGCATTTAACTTGTGAAATGTGGATTATTGATTAAATAGTTAATTTTTTAACAAACAGCTAAACTTGTGTGCACGTTTATGTATAATTTTTGAACATAGCAATATCACGTAATGTCTTCCTAAATACTTTACGGTAGTATTTAACTTGCAAAAATTCATTTTTAATCGTTTCTAGTAAGGTCAGTTAAGCAGTTAAAATGTATGTTAATATTGCTGCATATCATACTACATACCCAATTTTACTGTACTTATGCTTCAAACAAGCATCTTTAAAATAGAATTAACCGTATTACTTTACTATTACGTTAAGAGAAACATAATATTTATATTAGAGAAGATATGGCAACCTCGCAACAAATCATATGGTTCATTAGGTTGGTTAAGACAGCGGTCCTCAAAATGTGGGTATTTAAAAAAAAAATTAATATCTCCGTAAATATTAGAAATTTTTAAAAATGGCTTTCACTAGACTGATCTATGTGACAAACTACACCAGCAGTTAAAATATTTGTGCTTATTTAAGGTTCACCCTGTATATGTATACAGTCAAAAATCCCGGATTGTTCTGCAAAACAGTATTAAATGTCTTCTTCACACGTTCAGCTCTAGATCCTGGTACCTGAGAAATAAACTGTCGCAAGTCTAAAACACTATTTACGGCATTATTTATTGAATAGCCTGATGCTGCACAGGTTCTTCAAGACGATGAATAACTAAAGGTATTCGTGAATAATGATAATGTATATTCGCTAAATCTTCGTAAAGACTAGGATTATTAAATTCTCTTTGAGCATTTAAAATAGAAGTAGCATCACTTGCATCTAGTTGCTGTATAACACTTTTTATGCCATCAAAGTTAACGTAGTAATATGATGATGATGCTGCTTCCAACCACGTACCCCACCGTGTCAAAATGGGTTCTGGAGGTAATGGTACATCTGGAAGAATTTCTCTGAATAACTGTATTCGGACTGGTGCTTTCAAAAATATTTTCTTTACATTCGCTATCAAGTTGTCCACATTTGGATAACACTGCCTAATTATTTCAGCAACTCTATGAAGGCCATGTGCGAGACATGTCACATGCACCACATCGCAGTAAATCCTACGAAACTGTTTCCCAGCCATTTTCATGTATGCAGTTGCATCTGTTACCAATAGCGGCACGCGACCTATGTGCACTGCATAGTTTTCACCCCACAAAATTTTGAGACTATTTTCTATCAATTGACACACTGTGTCCGCGTTTACTCGTGCCAGAACTTCTGAAGACAACAGACGTGCTGGCAATGGTGTAGTCTCATCCATGCCCCTCACTAACACATTTCCCATATTCCGACCACATGAGTCGGTAGTTTCGTCAACACCAATCCATATATGTCTATCCTTTAACTCAGAAATAATTTTTTTCTTTCACTTCCTCGTACATTGCCGGCATATAGTTGATTCTCAATGTGGGTTCTGCTCTGCATTATTTAGTTTATTGAAAGGAATATTACACCCCACCATCACTTTTACCAAGTCGTTAAATTGTTTTTGACGTTCACGGTTTGTCATACTATTACTCACACGAACTTTGTGTTGTTCCGAGCGCATATGTTCCACAATATGTGTTCTATAATTCCACAGTATAACTCTTTCACAAATTTTGCACTCTAATTCTGTCCCCCTCGATAATCTTTAATCCGTTTCTCCACTGTAGAACGAGTGGGAGGCCGACGGAACATATTCAAGCACCCAAAGAGGCAAGCCAACAAGAAACTAACATTTGCTAATAACGCGGTATCGTCCCTAACTGTGAGAGTGATATTTGCAATTGGAAAGCGGCACGTGTCATGTCGGAGAATGACGGCTGTAGATGGACTGCAACCTTGACACGTGCCGGTAAATAAACAGGGTGAGGTTCGTCAACACCGGCCGTTATTTTGAAGATGATATTTGTTTTTAATTAGGAATATTTAAATATTACGATTTTCAACCGACGGACCTGAGATGTGTGAATGACATACGAAGTTTATTGATCATTGACACTGTGACTTTGAAAAAGCACATTGTAAAGTTATAAAAAAGCAAATTGTTTTTATATAATTATTCTCCAATGCAATCATGCTCTCTGTCACTCCGTTAGTTTCATACAATCTATGTAACTAACGTTACTGTAAAAGGTAACAACAAGAACACTGACACACAAATAAATTATTAACTAAAAAGATAATAATTTCAGATTACTATTCTGGTGAATTCGGATTAGTACTCCTAAAAAATTTATCCCTCACTTAAAGTTAGTTATATCCTGTATATTCTATGACAATTTCACTCACCGAAATCATTAAAAAATTGTGTATGACACATAATGTTAATATTTTACCTTGTTCTTTCGGATGAGTAGTTGAGAGAGGCGTCGAATAAAACACAAACTCCACCATCCAACTCTTGAGAACACCCTTACTCAAGACCCGAATGGAAACCGATAAGAGCCTCTTCAGCAGAGCGTGCCAGGCGGGGGAAGTACCGATTTCTTTGGTGGGTGACGGCAACTGGATAAGCTTCAACACCAAACCAGTAGCGTTGGCTTCCACCTGCAGTCCCTGGTGAAATACATTCCTTTTCGTCAGCTGCAAAAGATATATTCATTAAAATTATAACTTAAAATATAAATATTTTCACTTGCCTCATTAGCTAAAGTGACAAAAGGTAACCGCTCGTCACACATGGCCACGACGTGGGCTAATTCCGCCACGAAATAGGCGGGTTGTTTAGACCTGCGCGTTGCAGATTCAGGCTTCATGCCGCCCTTTCTTTTTAAAACGTTTGGTTCGGTGTGGTCCGAATCGCAAGAACCTGAAACATACAATGAAATGCATATATGTAACTAACTTTTGTTATTTATTTCTTACCGTCGATACTGGTAAACGGTCCATGTGTGGCAACGAATGTATCAAATTCTATTAAGGTTTGAACCTTTAAAAATGCTTTGGGTATTTCCGTTTCCATGTTGTCCTCACTGGAACTATCCTCGACGCCAGACTGTTTTACAACAGCCATATAAAATGAACAGTCTATTTCGCAAGGACTGGTTTCTCTCTCATTCAATTGAATTATCTAAAAAAATTATCTATAAAGCTAAGAGCATTTGTGACAAAATTGAAGAACATTTTCAGTATGTTCATAAGACTGATTGACAATTCTGTAACTCATTTTTTTTTTGTTTATATTAATTTTTTTCTCGTTTATTTGCCACAGAGTGTATAAAAGCTTTCAATTACATTCTCAAGCAAGACGACTCAATATGGAGTGTGGAATATTAAGCCACACGGGATTCGTGTGAATTTCACAACTTATAGCCAACAATAGCAAGAAAATATTAACTTTTCATGAACTTAGCAAAACATTTAACAGTACAAACATTACTGCTACTTTCATTATTATGTGGTGTCAATAAGATTCTTTTGAGCTTTTGACAATCTATCATGACAGTCAATGACAGTTTCATGATGAAAATATTATAGTTCAGGGCTTTCCAACAGACGGCTCTCGAACCGTTTAGTACGGCTCGTGAAGTATAAATGTAAATTTTAATTATATTTGTTCTGTTAAAAATCAATACATTTTTAAATTTAAGTTACACCCATTTAAAACTATCCTACATCAAGTACTGCACTCAGATTAGAAGTAAAAACATGAATAATCTTTTTTCTCTGGATTTTGCTGCTTGAAAAAAATTCAAAGTAGGCCTTGAAATTCTTCTGAAATTTGACATGAGTCCCTTCAGTAAATACGTGATCGCATTTGTAGCCTTTGGGCACTTTAAAGTTGAAAACCCATGTTATAGTTGGTGAGATTTGTGAATTTCACGTCCATGATGACGCAAAATAGGAGAATTCCGAACATTTTTACAAGAAAGATTGAGAAATATGAGAATAACAAATAAATTCTCGCATTTATAACACCAAAGGTAATTTTTGAGAAAATTGGAAACAATTTTATCATGTACATACAACATAAATGCATGACAAAATTTTCAGTTTTTCTTGAAATTCTCAAAATTTTAAAACGGTTGCACCATGTATTTAATTTTCGGGTTCTTCTAGTTTATTTATTCTTGATCATTTTGAACTGAGGCCTTTGAAAATTTTCCGAAAACATATTCCAAACATTTTATAATACCAAATATAGTAGAGCATATTTTCCGGAAAATTGCAAAATACTTACCAGTACTCAATGAGATTGATTGAAAAATTAAAAACATCTTACAAAACTGAATATGGAGCACTGAAAAAATGTTGAGTATCTTCTTGATAGTAATGAATTGCTCTTTCAAAAATAACTATAACTTGTAAAATGTCTCAGGCAGTTCACTTCCATTTTTACTCGAGAAATTTTTTAAACATGAATTCTAAATCATTTTCCAATATTAAATATGACACATCAGAATATTTGCAAGAAAATCGGGAGACCATTAGGAATTATAAACAGAAAATTTTCAATCTATTTCAGGAAATACAAAACCATTTAACTATTTTAGAATTTTTAAAATAATTATACCATGTAAAACAAATTCTCAGGTACTTTGACTATACACGTATTTGTTCTTGTATGTTATCAACTGTCGGTTGAAAACTTTCAAAAAATATATTCTCACCCATTTAAAACAAACCACTAAAGAGTATACATTTTCTAAAAAATTGAAGAACATTGAACATTTTCAGAATTCTCATCCCTTTTTAGTATACATGTATTTGTTCCTACACGTTTTCAACGGTCAGTTGAAATCTTTGCAAAAATAAATTCTCAACCATTTAAAACAAACCACTAATGAGTGCATGTTCCAAAAAATTGAGGAATATTTTCAGAATTCTCATCCCTTTTAATATACCTACACGTATTTGTTCTTGTATGTTCTCATCTATCAGTTGAAAACTTTCCAAAAAAATGAGGAACATTTTTAGAATTCTCATGAGATTGATTGAGAATTATGAGAATAAGAAACAAATTGTGAAATACTTTACAACACTAATATAATATTGACAGTTGAAAACTTTCCAAAAAAAAAATGAAGAACATTTTTAGAATTCTCATGAGATTGATTGAGAATTATGAGAATAAGAAACAAATTGTGAAATACTTTACAACACTAATATAATACTGAACAGAGAAAATAAACTTACCAGTACCACATTCGGATGCCTATGCAGTTGGATATACATTCGGTGTTTCCCTATCTTGGTTATAGGATGATCAGGCTGATACAACAAAGGTAACCTTTCATGAGCCGTTGCGGGCAAATGTTGCAGCGTTTTCTCGCATCTTCGCTGCGTAATCCAAAACCTGAAACCAGCCAACACCACCAATTACCAAAATATTATACATATATCATTCAATTACCGTAACTCTCCAATCAGATGTGTCAGCTTGGCATGATCTCCATTCAAGGCATTATTAAGATCTGGAATTAGAGGGGGATCGTACTGAGGCACGTGGCACTGCAACATGCCCGTGTGAGTGTCGACCGTAATAAGTAACTGTTCAGCCCTTAAACAGGGTTGAAGAATTGCAACGGATAATATTGCTGGCGATCCCTGTAAATTGCCTGAAAAAATATATTTAATGTTATCGATCATAAAAGTATTTTAAAATACTTTACATTCTACGTCCTTTAACATGCCTTGAAGTTCCAACTTTATATCGCCTAAACGGCTGCGAGTCCTGACATATATTGTGTGCACTAACAATCTCTCCATAGACAACACCTCAGATCTTATTGCTCTGTCAGCAATTTCACTTTCCTTAAAATAAAAGAAGTTTAATAAGTTAATTGGAAAAATTCAGAATTCCTTTAAAAGTAACAAAACAGGAGAAGGTCACTGAAGAAATTTGGTGTACACAAGCTGGGAATTCTGTGGAATTCCATGATATTTCGAGGAATTCCGTGAAATTTATCAGGAATACTATGAAATTTAAAGGATTACGTAATATGAATAATTTACTTTAGTGCAGGCGCATAATTGAATGTAAACAAAGCATTCTTCCAATGCTCGTAGTGAAGGTAATTTAGGCAATGCCCCATCATAAATTTATAGACCTGAGTCACTGGACAAAAACAGTGCGAAGTTAGCAGCAAATTTCTGGTAGACAAATTATTCAGCAGCCATTAAACACACTTAATTAAAACATATACAAATGGTAAAATAAAACTTATTTCCCGTATCACGCCCACATTGTACTCATTGCATATGATGGTAAAAGTAGCTGCATTTGGCACGCTTACTGAGAAATCGTTATGCTAAAACAGTTTCACTTCACCATATATTAAAACGATATCCATCAACTCCACGTAAGCCACTTTTGACACATGAAAAACTAATGTAAAGATTCGCATCACAGAAATGTTAATACTATAAGGAATCGGATTTCAATATTTGCAATCACCTGACTAGAGACTACAGTAGTCCAGTGATGTAAAGTTTGAAAATACTATAATTTCGATAATTTTTTTCGCCGAAGCTATAATGACTACACATTTTTTTTTTAAAAGTTGTGAATCATCTTATATAAGGTAATTTATCATTGTACTACAGTTCAGTAATCATGTCTTATACCAATGATACGATTATGTAATTCCAAAATTTTAATATTATTGAAGGAATAATTCCATTAACTTAATTTTGGCGTAATTTCTGGAATTTTGACACAATTCCTGAAATTACAAATTCCCATAGCATAAGAATTAGTTTACAAAATTTAACTATGACTTCCCCTTCGGTAACAACACTAACCTTATTTCCCAAGGAAGGTATATGCAAAACCGCTAGAGGTCTTGCCGGATCGTGTATATCGACTTGCACTGTCAACCTATAACCTAGTTCTGATCTTAAGTCTTTATTCGCTAGCTCTTTACCTTTACTCGTCAACTCCCTAAAAAAAATATATAAAGAATAATTTTCGGGAAGTCTTCATACACCTACACTTACCTCCAGTATGAAACAGTTAAAGATTTACCAGGAATATATTCATCTACGTGAATGTGATCGTCAAGACGATCTCTCATCAATCTCAAAGTTTGAGAGTACAAAACCTCAAGCTGTAACGACTGACAGAAGAAATGTAAACAATTGTACACTTCCGTTAACGGCTGAGGATTGTCAACCAATCGACTTTGTATCAGTTGATGAATATATTGCACCTGAAGTGAATGAACCAACGCTTTTCCATCTACAATGATAAAAGTGTAATAAAATGTGTTGACTCGATAAAAAGTACATACCTCCAGTTTCTTTATCCTCTACTAAAATATCAATTTCAAGTAATCTCCACGGAATATTAGGACCATCGCCCATAACAGTAAGTGCTACTTCGAATTCATGCTGAACGTGAAAGGTTACTCTCCCATTTTCAATCTAAATTTTAAAATTTTAGACAATTTTACAAAACAAATTATAGAATTTTTCTTACCTTCAGATTCTTCATTTGAGGTAACAAATTTCCAGTGACAAGTCGATGCTGAATAACTTGATTTAATCGAAGTAATGTATTACGTTTTTCGCTTGGAGTTATTGGATCTGGAGGTACAATCTTCTCCCTTATACAAGCAGGTAGACGTCCATAAGTACCAGTGGTTAATACCTCTACAGCAGCAGGTATATGAAAATTTGGCAAACGTGCTTGTACTAAAGTTTCTCTTGCCATTCTAGCCAACATATCTGCAGTTTCCACAAAATGTAAGGATTGCTTATCCAAAAAACTCATTATTCGCTAAAATAAACAAATAGTTAACACACAAGATACATACTAATAACACTATATCCTTACAGCTGATTTTTCGACTTTTGATGCGCTGTTAGCCCATTTGACTAAAGCTAAAAGTCTCACAAATAATTGTCTTGTCCTCGTAGCAAAATTATATATTTCAATTTTACGTTCCATATCAGTCTTACGTGGTAACCTAATGCAAAATATATGATTAAATTAAGTAAGGATGTATCGTGAACTACCTACAATTCCGCAAGCACTGTGAGTTCATGATAGGTTCGCTGCACAATAAAGTCAATAAGCATTGCGAGGGACATCATTCCACCTCTATTGCCTTCTTGAGGTCCGCCTAGTCCTCCCTGGGCAACAGAATTAGCCACAGGAGTTTGAAGCCCCTCTAAAGGTACAGGGGCCATTGTACTAAAACTCTCCGTATCTCTAACTTACTTAAGGTAAGGTATACAATATAAACACTCAGTATGTTTTTTCATAAATATAGTTTACATGTTTTACTTAATAGATATCTATTAATTAACACAATGCAAACACAAACTGATCTCACTCAGGTTAAGTTTACAAAAACGCTGTCACTTTTATTTCGCCATTTTCTTTTGAGAGGCGCCACCGATTAGTGGTCATCAAGAGAACTAATTTATCCGCGTGATTTAAATTGTTGTAACAAATCAACACAGTTTATTAACATATTTTGATGATGTGAATATGTAAATCAATATTTTTTACATTGCAAATTGAATCTTACATTATCTCCGAGAGAAAATTTATTTGTACAAAAGAAAAAACTCTTAAACTTACATATCCATCTGAAGTTAGCTTCAAATGTAGCCATGGATTAACAGTAGCTTTGGGCACCAGTACAGTAGTTCCGTTAGTATGTAGCTGTAGTAGTGTAGTTCGAATGTCTTACACAGGACCGTCTTACATTATTTTTAAAATTTGTTAAGATTAAGAAAGTGAAACTATTGAAAATGCAATGAAAATATTTCAAACAACAGTGTGTTCTGAAATATTTTAGTATAAGCCAGTTTAGTTTTATGCAGAAGTAAAATTAGTTGTACACTATTTTTAATAGTACAACTTTAGTATTTTTTGCTATTTTCTGTCAAGTAATGTGGAAAAAATAGACATCATCAGTGTGTTCAATAAGCTGAAATACGTGTATCTAAACGTTTCTCTTGCAAAATTTTCTAAAATTAATTCAAACTTTTTAATTGCTAGAATTAGTTTTTATCCAAAGATTGGAGTTAAATATTACAAAAACAATACTTACCAGATGAAATATTCTCGAATAACAAACTTAGATAAGAGGTTTAAAGAAAAGTATGTTATATATTTAAATTTTTATTTTACAAACGTGATGTATCTACATTTCTAAGTGTAACAAAAATTGTACATCAAATATATTTCTATTTCGAAGTAGTTCAGTAACTAATTAAAAACATTTACAAAAATTGTAGTAACACTGTACAAGTGTTATCCGTAAATTTCAATTTCTTAGAAAATAGTACCACAACAAAGGCACAACTCTTTGTAATATTACTTACATTAATACCTAAAATAATACTGAGAATATACCTATTACGACCTTAAGAAGTAAAACAATATATAACAGACACAAACATTTCAGGATTGGTAATTCTGTGGAAACTGTAAGTTACTTACAGTCGCAAAGACGAGGTTTAAATCAAATATGAATTGATTCAGTCCGCAGAATGTTACTATTTATTCAGCAGGTACAAAAACTTCCTCCCAAAGGACTAAAACCCTTCTGGTAACATTCAGTCAACCAAATAAAACTATCTCACTTGTACACATACGAAAACAGTGGCACATCTCTTAAACCACTAAAAGTGACTGTAAATATCTTATTCTGCATAACATCTACCTATATAAAAATAATATATACATGAGCGGTTAGTATTAACATCCTTCTCTGTGATGCATTTTGATACTATCAATTTTTATTTTAATATTACGACTAGAAATCTGAATGTTTGTATCACAGCCTAGGCAGTAGGCTTTAGGTTTGATCCCATTAAGAGTTTTCTCAACATATTAATATCCCTTTATTTACGATAACCGTTTATAGATTTTGCTAGACAGAATGATAAGAATATGCCCAGGATCTCGACAACTCCGAAACCAATTGCTATTCCGATTATGATATTTAAGTGAGTCATTATCCAGTCTATAACAGCTTTGTAGCAGCCCTGAAAAAAATCAATTACATAACTACATACAGAGTGGTCCGTAGGTAATCACCCATGGAGACATACTAGATTTTTCACTTGAAAATATTACGGTTTAAGCCAACTTGCCTTAATAAAATGTAGATAATAAAAAAAAGATACAGGGTGCCAAAGTTGGAATTTAAAAAGTGATTTTTTGTAAAAATTGTCTTTGAATTTATCTACTTAAAAATTTGGGAGTAGATGTTTTTGGATATGGAAATCATAATCTGCTGTCTATTTCGACGTATTCCTTAGGGGGCGCCACATTCGCCATATTTGTGACGTAAAAAATCTAGTATGTCTCCATGGGCCATTATTTAATAAAATAAATGATCAAATAAAATTTTTCGCTTTTACAAAATACGATATATTGTATTGAAATTTGTTTCAAAATACTTTATAGACAGACAGATAGGTGATTCAATTTAGTTATATTAAATAAACATGAATATGAAATATACATACATATAGTGTATCTGTAAAGGGACAATAAAAACGATATGAAAATACATATAATTTTCATTAGGCAAACAGTTTAAAGTGTTATATTTTTAAGATAAAATAATTGACCAATAAAAAAAGGCAAACAATTTTGAAACCGGCTCTGTCGTTTAGCGAGTATGTGGCAATGTCAAGGACGTCACCTTAAAGCTTCATTCACATAAGATTAGTGCGGTTGCATTGGTACTGCAGAAAAGTTATTAAAAAGGGCGCCGTATTCTTGAAATAGTGTTTTCTACAAAAAACAAATAATTTTAGACATTTAATAACTGAATAATCTAGGGTTTAGCAAATAATAGGAATGTTAACTCATCCCACCTGCAAATATTCAAAGATACTGAAGTAAAACGGCGAGAAATACGGCTGACTTTTGTAACGTTCAGATAAACTTAACAGTAACGCCTTTGTACTGCAGTTGTATGGCAGAAGCTAAAAGCATTTTAGCTTTTACCAATCCTTTTCTAACAATCATACAAGGACCAATCAGAAAACTGCTTTTTTGACAGTAAACAGAAGATTCTAATTTAGATATTTAGTTTAGAATTGATTTGTTTATTAAAAAAATGGATGAAGAGGACTGTTTGGTTTAGAAACAGTTACTTTTGCTGCTCTTATTCTCAGCGACGTCAATATGTATAAAAACTATACATGCAAAAAAAAAAATGAAAAGAAGAACTCGGAGATGGTGGGTGCGACCTATTAACCGCAGATAGCACATGCAAGGTGATTTCTATAATTTATATAAAGAAATGCGAAATGAGAATGCCGATTATTTTTTCATTTCACCTGAATGACAGTGGCAGTGTTTGATGACTTGCTGAAATTAGTGGGGCCTCATTTAACCCACAGTATACTAGTATACTGTGATTTAACCAAACATTCAAATAGACCATCTACTCCTGCAGATTGTAGGCTTATATTTTGTCTAGGGTAGGCTTTTAATTACTATTCGGCAAATGATAAAATCCAACAATTTCCGTATATAGGGACGTAGTTGACAAAACATAAACATAACCTCTCTGAAGGTCAAGAATCTTGGATTTTTGCATGTCGCCAACTTACAGCGGAAAAATTCACAAACATCTTAAGTCTACAGTTATTTTATGTAAATAGAGTAATATTTAACACCATACAATTACAGTACAACTGCAGTGCCATTGCACTAACGTTTATCTGAACGTTACTTAACTCACCTTGCAACGTTTTTTGACAATCGAAATTTTTAGTTTAAATACATTTTCCAAATTTCTCAATTAAAATGTATTTAAAAAACTAATTACCATAAATCGATATTAAGTAATTCTACAAAAATTGCTCAAACTTATTTCCACGAAAAAAAATGATCTGTTTGTGTGAAAATGTTACCTTTGTTAATTTACCGTCTTAAATTTTTTTGATTTCGAAAAAAAATATAGCCAAAATTAATTTACAACGCAGTTAATTTAAATCTATCGACTTGACGCCCATATGTTTACCTGTTTGTAGTACGAATTAACGTCATTCGGGGAAGTGGTGCACGTGGGGGCTAGAGGTAACGAAGTAGCCTCGTCCAACACGCAGCAGGATTCCGGAACGATTTTCTCACCCTTAGCCCAAGCGTCGTTCTTCTGATAATCGGTATAGTTGCCGACGCCACAACAATGTAAACTAACTTGCAGCGAATCCCAAGCCACAGTTATGGCGTCTCCGTTTTCGGCGGATTGGTTGTAATATTTCGTCAGAGTCGATTTTAGAATGTTCTTCGTCTCCTCTTCAGCCTGTACAAATGCGATTAGCATAATTTGAACTAACAATAAAACGGGAAATATAATACCTTCGTCTTGTAGATCACTGCCAAACATCCAACTGTTATTTCCAAAATCAGGATGATAAGTAGGAGTATGCCATACTGCAAGAAAAAAATAGAATTAGTGTAATACACACCCACAGATTACTTTTTGTGGGGTAGAATGAAAGCTATAATTTACGCTATAAAAATAAATTCTTTGGAAGAATTACAGTAGAGGCTTTTGTTATTTTTAATCTAATACCATTGAGTTTATACAGGGCGAACCTTAAATAAGTACAAATATTTTAACTGCTGGTGTAGTTCGTCATATAGATCATTCTAGTGAAAGCCATTTTTAAAAATTTCTGATATTTACGGAGATATTAATTTTTTTTAAATATACCCACATTTTGAGTACCGCTGTCATAACCAACCAAATGAACCATATGATTTGTTGCGAGGTTGCCATATCTCCTCTAATATAAATATTAAGTTTCCTTTAACATAATAGTAAAGTAATACGGTTAAATTCTATTTTAAAAATACTTGTTTGAAGCATAAGTACAGTAAAGTTGGGTATGTAGTATGATATGCAGTATTATTAACATAAATTTTAACTGCTTAACTGACCTTACTATAAACGATTAAAAATTAATTTCCGCAAGTTAAATACATACTACCATAAAGTATTTAGGAAAATATTACGTGATATTACTATGTTCAATGTTCAAAAATTATACATAAACGTGCACACAAGCTTACCTGTTTGTTAAAAAAATAACTATTTAATCAGTAATCCACATTTCACAAGTTACATGTCATTGTACACTGTTATAAAGAGACACAAGACAATTTCCTTAAGTTATTTTATAAAGAATAACGAAAAACTATGATTTTCACATAGCATATTAAATTTAATTTTCGACACATAACCCCAAATGAGTCAGTATTAACCATTTATTTCGAATCCAGAACCATAAAGTGACTTCGCACTTTAATCAGTGAAACAAATTTTAAAAATAAAGGTACATACAATATTAAATAACAAAATAGCAGCTTGACGTATGCGTTTAATATCAGGAAAAGCAAATACATTTGTGTAACACTGGCAACACTGTGAACCACACGTTCAATCTGCAGTGCTAAGACTCATAAATGTATGAAAGTCAGCGGTTCTCAACAAGTTTTCTACACAAAATTTATTTAAAATTTCACTTTTTATTTCTGATTTATTTGTAAAAAAAACTATTAATTATGTGTGAATCAGTGAATTATACTGCTGGTTAAAATATTTGTACTTATTTAAGGTTCACCCTGTATATACTAACTAGTTTATATAACCAATGCTTCAATACTTCAATTTTACGGCGAGAATTTGAACACGGCTGATTTGGCAGCTATCAGATGACTAACATTCTATTAAACAATTAAAAGTACATTTGACCAATTTTAAACATTATGTATCACCTTACAACCCATAACAATAAAGACAACCGGAAATGCGTAATGTGCATGAATATCATTCGCAGAGACATGTGAACAGAAATTTAAATAACACCTCGGATTAGCTAATGACTACGCCGCAAATTATTTAAGTGACACATTTTATTTACCACTAAAAAAAAATATAATTTATTTCGTTACGTGAAATGATAAAATGGAATACGTATAAATCACCATTTTTTAATGTCGGCGAAGTCTCAATTCCCAACAGTTGATGTATTATTGCTATTCTCATCATTATGTCGAGTTAATAATTTTGTGTTCAGCTTCTGATAATCTACCATGGCAGTCAATAACAGTTTTATGATGAAAATATTACAGTTTTGAAATTTGCTAAAAGTTGAGATTTTCCCTTCATTAAAAGTGAGGGAGATGGTTAACAGTTCCTCGAATAGTTGAATCAGTTATTGAAGTGCAGGACATTATGGGTGCCTAATCATTGCCCGTGCAAATCAAAATCAGCGATGGGGAATGTTAAGATCAGGAATTGTTCCATCATTTTTTTTTTCTATATGTATATTGTGCAGATTATAATCCGCATATTACAAATATTTAGCCCCTAGACGTCGTCGAAAGACTGCGGACCGCTTTGACAAAACAAATTTAATATTCAGCCCCTGCTAATCTGAAATTGTAAACGATGAGCCTGTAAAACTTTGTTACCCGCAACATGCGCGTCTGGCGCCTCTGGGTGTCATTAAAATTTCAGCAATTACGATTACAAAGGATCGAGATCGAGGTACGTACTTCGTTAATCTGACGACTGATTAATTGCTCACTTGCTCTAATAGGCCTCGAGCCGCCTCATCTCGAAACCGCAGCTGCGGCGAAAACCCGAGGGCGTAATTGCGCTTAATTTGGTGTTTGCGTTACCGTTACACATATATTTTGTATTTTTAATATGCAGGATACTTGCCAGCAAGCACAAACTGTACCAATGTCTTGAGGTCGATTCAGTCGTACCTTGGTACAAATTGCAGCAAGTCAGATTTGTACTATACACGTAAACCATTTTTGACACTGAAAAACTAATGTAAATACTCGCATCACAAAAACGTTAATACTATGAGGAATTGGATTTCAATATTCGCAATCGCCTGGATAGAGACTATAGTAGCCCAGCGTTGAAAATACTACATCTGCAACAATAATTTTTTTCTTGATATTGACTCCATTTTTTATGATGCATTTATTCTCAAATTTTTTATGAATCACCTTTAGTTGATTTAATACAGGAACAATGATAGCAAGAAAACGTAAAACAAGCTTGGCTTAACTGACATAGTACCCAATGTCACCGTATACAAAAATTTACAAAATTAATTATAACTAGATTATTATCTGATGAAAAAATTTAAATCATATTCACGTACCCTCCAAAAAATTGGCGCACACTTAAAGTGAGCAACTCCTAAATCACCTATGGTTGTTGAACACATACTAGATACAACAACAACTACTAGAAGCTTCACAAGTCCTCAGTACTAATTTCCACTATTGATTTATTTTAACAACGTTTTTCCTTCCCATTTCCACCAACAATATATCTTCCACGTTAAATTGAAGAAAAGGTTGATTTCTTTGAAATATTGGACACACTGTGCACGAATTCCATACGAATCACGCATAGTCTGTAGCGGGCATAATATAGTTAACCTTGTTTGTTGTTTGTATAGTTCTTTTTTTATGAAAGACTGATTATTATTTTATTTATTTTATAGTTTTTGGATGGTGCAAAGAATGCAGCCCCTTCTACCTCACGATTTCGAAGCAAGGACAATCTTTTGCAATCTGATATTCCAAGAAAATAAAAGATTCTCTTTTCATAAAAAATATTTTGTTTTCTAATGAGTTTAGGTTTACGTTTACTGAAAAGTTAATGTATGTCCGGGACAATTTATTTTAGGCAAAATTCTCTTGCTACTTTAATTAAATGCCCAATAATTTTATTATATATTTTTCAGAACAATTTTTAAAATTTTATCGTTTAAGTTTGACGGTGTCTTATAGCACTAATATACATATACACATACATATACATATATGGTCATAATATACAGGGTATATATATAATTTTAAAAAAAACTCTTTCCCGATAAGTTACGTCCTAGTGTATTTTGTCGAAAGATATAGGACATATTTTCGGTTTATCAACTAATATTTCCTGCATAAAATCATAAAACCTGTGAAAAAGTAAGAAACGATAACAATAATTGATATTGACATTTATTATAAAAATGTATTGCAATACATTTATTTTTTTTCTCATAAATAAAAACTTGAAGAAATTAAAAAGTTAGTAAATGAATGGGGCTTTTTATGTATATTTAAAAAAAAAATTATGGAAAAAATTACAAGAAAGGGGTCATAGGGGTTGATTATTATTGAACCCCTCACAAAAATACTTCAGTGTTGAGAAAATTTCAAAAAGTGTAGTTTCATGGACAGATAATGTTCCCCAAGTTTGATTTCTTTAGCTAGATATACACGGAAGATAAAAAAGAAAACCACTTTTTTAAATTTTTGGACGGTTTCAGAGAAAGGTTTTTTTTTAAAAAAATTATACCAAAGACCCCACTCCTTACATTTTTTCGGTGTTATTTAGATACACCCTGTATAACCATTAAAACGAAACCGTTGTCAACTTCTAAAATGGTAAGATGCGAAGTGTTCAAGTTGTTCCCAGATTTTAATCCGCTGGAATTTTGTTTCTAGGAATTTATGTGCAAAACTCGTTAATAAGGCTCCTATATTAAAAGACCAACTGTATGTAGAAGAACTAATTTAGATTTTAGATTCATTTAATTTTTTTGTTTAATGCAACGATCCATTGAAGTTAAGACATAGACTTAAAAATTATCCATTATATCTGTATCTAAAAAGGAATGTTTCTTTTTTAAATAAAATTAGACGTATTACTATGTGTACCACATGCAATTAACGAATGATTATAAATAATGAATAACTTTAAATAAAGTATGAAAGTAATATTATATAAAATAATTTTAATAATTGCGCAATGTAATGTAACAATAATTTCATTTGCATTTTGTATGAGTTTTTCACATTTTTTTAAAGCACCACCTAAAGAAAAACTAAACTTTATTTATATGACTGATGTAATAGTTAAACTATTACGGTTATAATATGCGAGGGTAAGGTTTGTCATCTACATAAATGAGTTCATGACATTTTTGATCGCCTAGTGCAATATCAATTCAAGGTCTGCTATTCAATATTATGCTGCCAGGTGCATAAGATTTCTATGATACTGTTTAAATTTTTAAATTAAAATAAAGTAAAGAAATAAATTATCATTAAATTTGCGGACACAGTAAATACATTACAAAGGCTTTTAATTTTTTTAAATTTGAAGTAATAAAACACCAAATAGAGCATTCTAAGAAAACCTAAGATATTGTCATTAGTGAATACGAGCCGCCTAATTGAGAATTATGATTTTGAAGAATTATTGTCAATGGAATTAATTTGTTTAAGGTCAATGTCCTTAGGGGTCAGTTACAATTTCTGAGAGTGCTAATTTGCATATGACAATATAACACATTTTTTATGATAAATAGGCATTTCAAAATTTGTACTATTAATATTTACTAATAATTAATTACATTTACCTAATACCAGTTTAAACAATTTTAATCAAGAAGTCATTAAAGTTGATAACATTATAGACAAAATATTAATATCAAATTCAGAAAGGCATAATTATTTTTATTAAGTTTTAAAATTTTTACTAAGACACAATACACACGAAATTAAAGAAATAATAAAAATATACAGGATGTCACCTAACGAATGTTCCAGACTTCGAAAGTATAATCTAGAACCCAAATGGTGTCGATTTAACTAAACTTGGTTAAACAAAAAATGTCTTATAATAAATAACATAATAAACTGAAAGGTGGCAATAATAAAGTCTACTAATTTATAATAAATGTCTACATATCCCCCATTTTCTTCGATACTAGAAATGGAACTGTCATTTTAGTGAATTCATTCTTTCAGTCTCATTCACCTAAGTGAATCATTCACTTGAGTGATTAATTTCATTCAGTATGGTAGAGAATTGTATATTTGTAATTTGTCCACCGATCATTCAGTCTCGACGTTTAATATCGGAGTTTGCTTACAACGGCACTATTTCATGACTTCGTGGTATTGTAATTTAGAGGCATATAAAATGGGCATAAAGGCATAAAATGCTTATGTACACGTAAACCTAGATTTTAGATTTTAAAACATTTTATAGGTAAGCATTTGAGTACAGGTAATAAAATATAAATGTTGGTGTGAAAATAATGTATTAAATTAATAATAGAAGTATTATTTAAAATAAAAAAACCTAATTTCATAAATAAATTCTAAATATTTAAAAAATTGCGTTTAAAAACAATATTTTGTCTAATTTTAATCAAGATCGTTTTTATGTTACCCTGTTTTAGAAAATATTCTATCGCAAGACACCGAACTATCTATCCTATATACAGGGTGTTAAAAAAAAAGTGTAAAATATTTAAGGAGGTAATAGTACGAACCAAAATAAGCAGAAAAGTCTCAATAAATATGGGTCCGAAAGTAACGGTTGCGGAGATATGGAATGTTTTATGTTTTTTAGCCCCTTTTTTATTTTGCAAAAACGTTGTGTATTTTCTTATAATAGTTGGTTGATGTTTAGTGAAATAAACAGTACGTATTTAACAGTTGTTCTCAGCGCATAAGTTTTCTTTCGCTATGGCTGGTTACTCTAACGCAGAATTAACAGACATTCCTTCACAACGCATGTTTGGAAGAATTCACCAAAGATTGCGTGATACCGGTTCCTTGAGCAAACAGTGCCATTTATCCGGAAGACCAAGCTCGGTATTCACTCTTAGAGCAGAAGAAGAAATTCTAGCACTGGTAGAGCAGAATCCAGATACGAGTGTGCGGAGAATATCAGCCGTGGTAGGAATTAGGGGTACTCTTGTTTGGAGAATCCTTCACGAGCAACTGCTTTATCCATACCATGTGCAACGAGTACAGGCCTTAAATCCAATAAAAGATCCTCAAGCACGTTTGCTTTTTTTTTTGTCGCTGGTTTCTACGTCATGTTGCTGATGACCCTCGTTTTCTTGCAATTTTTTTTTACTGATGAGGCCGGGTTCACAAGAAATGGAGTGTTTAATTTTCACAATACGCATATTTGGGCCGACGAAAATCCTCATGCTCTAATAGAATCTGGACATCAGGCACGTTTTTCATTAAACATTTGGATGGGTATTGAAGGTGACAGGTTTCTAAGTCCTGTTGTTTTACCAAACCGATTAACAGGCGCTGCTTACCTCAACTTTCTGCAGAACACACTGTATGAGTTTTTGGAAGACATTCCTTTGAATCAGAGGCAACAAATGTGGTTCCAGCATGATGGTGCTCCAGCTCATTTTTCCATGGTCGTTAGAGAGCATTTACACCAAACTTTTCCACATAGATGTGTAGGAAGAGCCGGACCTGTTTTATGGCCTTCAGATTTCCTTGTTTGGAGATATTAAAAGACATTAGTGTATGGTACTCCTGTAAATGGCCTGGAAGAGCTGCAGCTACGGATTAATCAAAAGTGTCAAGAAATCCAAACCAAGGAGGGTGTTTGTTAAAAACTTGAAAGTGACTTATCGAAATTGTCATGTTATTATGGACACGTAGTTATTTCCAAAAAATATGGGGTATGTGCTAATAAATATTTTCTGTAATAACTTCATAACCGAGCATAATTTCGACTTTTGATAGATATAAATTTTTTATGTAGAATAAAATTCTGTACCTATTTATGATAGCTGCGTGCAAATATTTAAACGTACAAAAAAGTTACAAAAGAATATTCAAAGAGCTTTAGTAAAATGAAAGCCCTGTATGGTTTAACCTAATGCGAACATAACTACTGCATACTTCATTATTATTCATTTAGAGAGAAACTAAACAACAGCAAATTTTGCTCAAGTCGGTTTACTGGGGGAGAAAATAAGAAATAAGAAATAAAAAAAGAAACTTAACCATCCTGCAATGACATTTTTGTGACATTTTTCGTTAAAGCAAGTTTGATTAAATCGACACCATTTGGGTTCTAGATTATACACCCTGAGTGACACCCTGGAGATTTACTACTCAAAAAAATCAAACTGTCTATTTTCTGTACAATATCGTGCCCTTAAACTTTATAAGGTAAGGTCAGATATTGCAAATTAACTGGTTCAATAAATTACTGCCAATTTAACATTCAGTATAGGTGTTGAAACTATTTGAAATATAAACTTGTTTACTCTATGTAGCTTTTTGTCAATTAAGAACATGAAACTGAATCTTTCTTTCAACTCACCGTTGTTAACATGCACTGAGATTCTCTAAGGGCTCCACAGTATCCCAAAAAGCTTACTAGAAACATAAGCGCTCCTATCGCTATCAGAATATATGACACTTGTTCGATAACTCCTGGTCTGGTGAAATTCTGAAACAAAAAAAAATTATAAGTACCTACATGTTCTATATTACATTCCATATTATACCTTTTAGCATTTCTATCAACTTTTAAATAGATTACAATATTTTAAAATCTACGTAGTAACAATAAATCTTAATAACCGGAGATCAATTAATTGTTGTCGAAGTGCTGTATTTGATTTTTTTCATTTTTTATTTATTTTTTGAATTACTGTTCATATTTTATATCCTCATCTACCTGATTACTTCCTCCATCACATAAAATTTAATATTCTTATTAGTTTTTATGCCTTGCAATTAATTATCTTTGCTTCCCTGACAAATTTTCTGTGGGCGACCATGTACATTTGACCCTGTTTACTTCATTATCTGTATTGCAGCTGTTTGGTTTCTTAGAAACGATGAAATTTTCATGAAACTAATGAATTAATCAAATATAGTTTCTTCGCTCTCAAAAACTAATTAGATTTTCTGGCAGTATAACAATTAATTTCGCAGTAACTTAAACTTATCTGTAGACCTGTTACAAGTTATTTGTTCACTACGCTTGGAAAAATATACAGGGTGAATCTTAAATAAGTACAAATATTTTAACCAGCAGTATAGTTTTGTGTGTAGAACACATAATTAATAGTTTTTTTACAAAAAAATCAGAAATAAAAAAGTGAAATTTTAAATAAATTTCGTAATTTTTCAGTAGAAAACTTGTTGAGGACCGCTGGCCTAGACCGACCCTTCATACTTTTATGAGTCATAGTGCTGCAGACTGAACGTGTGGTTCACAGTGTTGCCAGTATTACACAAATGTCTTTGCTTCAAGGAAGAAAAAATCTTAACTTTTAGCGAATTTTGTCAAGTGTAACATTTTATATTATTTTTTATTATCAAACTGTCATTGACTGTCATGACAGATTATCGGAAGCCCAAGTCAAACTTGTTAACCCCACATAATGCATGAAAATAGCAATAAAATTTGCTAAAAGTTGACATTTTTTCCATTTTAAATAAAAAACGCGTGCATAGTTTTTCGTTATTCTTCATAAAATAACTTAAGGAAATTGTGTTTTGTGTCCCTTTCTAACAGTGTACAATGACATTTAACTTGTGAAATGTGGATTACTGATTAAATAGTTAATTTTTTAACAAACAGGTAAGCTTGTGTGCACGTTTATGTATAATTTTTGAACATTGGACATAGTAATATCACGTAATATCTTCCTAAATATTTTACGGTAGTATTGAACTTGCGGAAATTCATTTTTAATCGTTGAAGTATAGTAAGGTTAGTTCAGATGTTAAAATTTATGTTAATATTGCTGCGTATCATACTACATACCCAATTTTACTGTACTTATGCTTAAAACAAGTATTTTTAAAATAGAACTATTACGTTAAAGGAAACGTAATATTTATATTGGAGGAGATATGGCAACCTCGCAACAAATCATATGTTTCATTACGTTGTTGGATGAAAAATCAGCCAGCGGTCCTCAAAATGTGGGTATTTTTAAAAAAAATTAATATCTCCGTAAATATTAGAAATTTTTAAAAATGGCTTTCACTAGACTGATTTAAATGACGAACTACACCAGCAGTTAAAATATTTGTACTTATTTAAGATTCACCCTGTATAGTGTGTACAGCAGTACCAGTGACGTGGTTATGGTTGTTATCATGAATTTTTTTACAAGACAAAGTATATCACCCTGTATAATCATGCAAACAAAATTGGTTTGCATGATTATATATAATTACACATGTTTTTTGTATGCTATAACTAATTTTGAAATCCATAGTAAAAAAAGAAATGCAAAATTCAAATCTATATCTTACTTGATTTCTAGACGTAAGTACCTTAAGTCTAGTCTAAGGTCATCTTGACTTGATTGACCCTGTCGTGTGTCGTGTATAACCAATGCAATGGTGGAATAATGAAGTGACTTAATTTTTTTAGAAAAATTTCAATAAATTATGTATGGCAATGCGATTGAATAAATATACTTTCCTCTGATTTGGTATTCTTCGATATATGTAGGTTTTCAACTATTTTTTTAATTATTATTTTTTTCTATTTACGTTTTGTCTTATTTATTGTATTTATTTATTTTCATTCTACTCTTTTTTCCTCAGGAGGTGTTGTCGATGTACTGTCCTTTTGTAAAAAAAGTTTGTATACTTTTTTGCAATAAATGTATTATTATCATTATTATTTTATAAAGAATGATTTTTCTAAAAAAAAATAATAAAAAATAATAAAAATTAAAGTATTTCTTCTCTTGTCAGTAATCACAGAAATATTCTTCAACGCATATTTAATTTTAATATGATTTAATTATTTATTTCATTAGGTATATATATTGGACGCATCAGACAACAACGCAGAAAAAATAACGTCAGAACAAAATGGGGCGTAAATGTAAACAAAAACCTATTTATCCCCACATCAACTCAAGTTCACCCATCCTTGAAAATGAACGTATTACCCCTGTCGTACCCTAGTAAATCTAGGTTTTCCCCATGCATGCAACCATTCTGCATTGTTAACTAGGTCACACTGCACTTTACGCGTCCCTTTAACAAATGTCGATAAAACGCATTTACCCCCCGGGGTTGTTGAACTTAAAGTTGCCACTGGCTTGGACGGTTCAGTGGCAACACGAGGGTTTAGTTTATTTTGCCGAGCGGCACGTGTCCCATTTCGCGATTCGAAGCACGAGATATGAAAGATTTGTGCTGGATTTACTCTGTATTTACAGAGAAAGAATCCATGGGGAGACGATTCAGAAGCCTCTACGAAAAAAATACTTTGAACGAAATAGGACAGGGGCGACATTTTCAGACTCACTGCATTTTTTTTTTGGAAAACTATATGCAATGATTTTGTGTTGTTTAATAAAAAAGCTAAGACGTGTTCATGATAATATGATGTTCGTACAGGGTGTACATTTGTTTTGACACAATGGACAACAAGGTCCATCTAAAGCATAGTCATCTTCTTTACTAGGACATTGTTTGCATTTTTTGGAAACTGTTCACTACTAGTTATTAGCTCTGGTCATTATTGCAAATGGCCGTGAAAAAGGTTAAAAAGAAGAAAAATAAAATGTGGATGAAGAACTGATTACAGCAAAGAGATGTGCTCAGATTAAAATTTAATTATATTAAATAAAAGAGTAGAGTAATAAAAGCTTATTATGTATGCAAATCGTAAATAAATGTAGTACTGGAGCTTATATTAAATATTTTTATATTATATATTATCAGTATAGATGAGGTGTATTTTAAAAAACTTTGTGTGATCGAACCGTACTGAATTGTAGCAGGCAGCTAAAATTTAATCCCCGACAATCCGTCTTTGTATATGCCGCTTCAATTTCTCGGTCCATTTCTCTTAGAAGAAAACAATATAAAACAGCATTTCAAAACTAGAGGCTATTTTAAGCATCATAACCAGGTTAAGAGGGTTTTTAGTAATTCAAATAAAATTATTCAATATTATTATCAAAATATTTATTTAAATTTAAATGAACAGACTTTTATTTCACACAAAAATATATGTATTTTGAAAATTCAAATTATGGTGAGTAAATGTAGTGTTGCATAAATGTAGAATCAAGAAAATAAAAAAGTAGGTATATTAAAATTCATCCTCTGAATATTCTGATGAATTATCTTCGTCTCCTAGATTGATAACGATAGGTTCCACAGTAACGTCAATTAAATTATCGAGTTCCCACATTTTCTCCTCTTCTTTTTGTACATGATGTATACATCTTTGCCAGTTATCTGCAGTTACTCGTTCCAAGTAATTTTTTAACAAAATTTTCACGTCACTTAATTTAAACGTCGTATTATTTCGCACTACAGCTCCTTTTACCTGCGCCCAGACTAATTCGATTGGGTTAAGTTCGCAGTGATAAGGTGGTAACCGTAGTACCGTTATTTGGCGATTTGTTGCCATTTCATCGATAATATATTTTTTCTGATCTTTATTAAGATTGACAAGTGTCAAAAGTTCCTTTTTCACCATATTTGTTTCATAAGAAATGTTTTTTTGTTCGGATAACCATTGAATTATATCGGCTTTCCTCCAAGCAGTCGTAGGCGTCCGCTCGGTCTACCGTGAATGGTAACTGGCATTATCCATGACAATTACATACCCCGGAGGAATAAGATCCAACATCTCTGTAAAATGTCTTCGTGATAGTTACCTGTATTTTTAGATTCAAATAAAAGTAAACCGCCATCTACAAAACCACTGGCACTACCTATATGTGTCACTATTAATCTTCCCCCTTTACCTGGAGGTGCCTTGAACCCTGTTGAAAGTCCATACAAAAATGCTTTTCGAAAAGTTTTTACATTTTTATCTTGCCATACTTTTGTTACAGTATATCCCTCGTTGACCTAAGTTTCGTCTAGATAATAAATATTCTTCCCTTCGTCACGGAATTTTCTAATTGATCTTAAGCAGGATCTTCGCCAACAAATAATTTCATCTTTATCGATAAGAACTGACTTCCTGTTCTGCTTTTCCCAGCAAAAATTCAACTCTTGTAAGACGGCCCATAATTTGCTTCTACTGATTTTTGGAAAATCGTTGTCCACTGAAAGTTCACTTAAAATTTTGTTTAGCGTTGGTATTTCTTTTTTAAAATGAAATGAGTGTACTTTTCTGCGAATGACATTTTTGAAGAAATCATCTCCAACAAATGATAAGCTCTCAAAAACACTAAAAATTGACAAGATTTTACCGATTTTATCTTTTTTGCCGATAAATGTAAATGCATATGTGAGAGCAACGTAAAATTTGAAGTAAAACTATTCAAGCTACTCCATGCCTTAAATAATTATTACAGTAGGTAAATTGGCAGTAATTAGCGACAATAATAACTATTGTCTAACTAACTGCATGACATATCAAAACAACTAAAATTTTTAGGTATAGAAAATTTTATAATAACGGACTAAAACTTCGCTATTTAAAGTTTTCCAAATATAACGGAAAAAGCAAGACACTTAGTACACAGGGTGAGTCGAAAGAATCGCACCAAACTCCAAGAATTGATTCTATACGTCTTAAATCACAAGAAACCATTCAAATGTTGTTATGCGATTTTCATTTGTTTTCAAGGTACTAATTCGACGTACTATCAAGACATGCCAGCAATCAAGAGAGCTACGACACCAGTAGAAAGTGTTTAGAGGTCAATGGTTGCATTTTTGAATATTTAATCAAAGAACGCTAAGATTAATAGAATATCAGTAATATATATATTTTTTACAGAAATGTACGTCATAACTTGACAACAAATTAAAATCGCATAACATAGCATAGAATTATTCAAGTCAAATTTATTCAGCACTGTATGCCTGCCAAAAGTGCCAAAGATCAAATGATAACTCTCAAGAAATACAGAAGATGAAAGTATTTTTAAGTTAATTATGATCCTGTTTGCGTTATAATTTATATTTTTTGTACTACCTTTATTTAGACGTTGTAAAACATCAGAACCATATTCGATTTGGTTCTTCATATGTTCTCGAGACCGCGGAAACGTGGAGAATCCTAAAAATATATATAAGCGGATCGGTTTAGCCTTCTCAGTTCAATAAAATGTGTTTTCTACGTGACGTATTTAAAGGCTAGGTCAACGTTGAGGTTACTATGTGTTCCATTTAAAACCGCAAGAACATTCATGGAATAATTTTCACCGAATAGATCAAAGCGAGAAACCCCTGTATACAAATTTTTAGATTCTAATATAGATTGATTTTCGTGGCACCCTGAACTACATTCTAAGATATTAAAACAGTTTTGTAAAGATATTCAAGGACATTTTGTAGTATATAATAGTAAACTAAGTAACAAAATGATATCCAACAATTAACTTCTATTGAGCTGATAGATATAGGTAAACTGATGAATAAATAAAAATGTATTTAGTCTTAGCAAACCCATAAGGACGTAGAAAGCTCAATTTCCATTCCTTCAGTCTTCAGCTATTATTAAAAGTTCTCGACTGACCATGAGGGGATAAAATAGGTTAAGAGAACACAATGAATGATTAAATTGATTAGTACCTACCTGTTAGGGAGGTGTATTTGTAACTAAGAAGAAAATTAGTAGGAATATTTTCAATGAAACCAAAGCAACAAAAAAAGAAACATGTTCAATTTTATATTCTTATACATCTTATATTTAATATATAAAATATATAACGTTTTACTAATTTTATGATTTGAAAATAAGTGTGTCAAGTGTAAGATTCCTAAAAAAAACTCAATGATTAAATACGAATGTACCAAAACTTTCTGGATGGGTTAGCAATATGACGGTCAATAGGTAATTTTTCATAAAAATTTGTTTAAATCTTATATTACTTGGCATTCTCATAATAAACATAGTTCTTAGTTTTATCTTTTCTGTCAACAAAGTCTGAGAAGGAAACAATTTTCTTTTAACTTGACGCAAGAGGAAAAAAATTAAAGAAAAAAATAATATTTACAAAATAATAAATATTATATGGTTCGACATAATTTTTTGTAAAAAATATGCAAAAATCTACATTTCTATACTATTTGATAGATGTTTCTAGCAAAACTAACCAAGAATTCATTGTTGTATTGTGGAGTCCAAAGGTGGTTGATGCATGACATAAATTTTTCTATTTTCTTTTGTGAGAAAAATCATACAACTATTGGCACTAATTTATTAAAATAAATGGAAATAAATTTCTAAAATCTTGTTATTACTGATAAAATTAAGTTTAAGGTGGCCATATTTGTGGTCCGAAATGGTGGAACATCGATGTAATTTTAAAGTTAGGAACTTTAAACTCTGTTAAAGTTATTAAAAAAAATTATACATCATTGGATTTTAGAAAGTTTAACTTAGGTAGTGTTAGTACTTATATTGTCAAAATGTAGCAATTTTATACTTATAATATTTATAATTGTCTCTTTTTATGGAATTTTTACATAAACTTCAACAATTAATTAAGAAAAATGAACACAAACCTTTCCTAAGTGCATCCTTTATGTGTATTTTACTGCAGTCAAATAAAGTATAACTTTTTTGTAGAAAAGAATCGTAAACATAAAATTATCAATGTCGATTTGCACGTTGTTTTGATTATCGCCATATTTAAAGATAGTAAGACCACGTATATACAGGGTGAACCTTAAATAAGTACAAATATTTTAACCAGCAGTATAGTTCACTGTGTAGAACACATAACTAATAGTTTTTTTTACAAAAAAATCAGAAATGAAAAAGTGAAATTTTAAATAAACTTTGTAATTTTTCTGTAGAAAACTTGTTGAGGACCGCTGACTTTTATACATGAGTCATAGCACTGCAGATTGAACGTGTGGTTCACAGTGTTGCCGGTGTTACACAAATGTCTGCTTTTCTTGATATTAAACGCATACGTCAAGCTGCTATTTTGTTATTTAATATTGTGTGCACCTTTATTTTTAAAATTTGTTTCACTGATTAAAGTGCGAAGTCTTTATAGTTCTGGATTCGAAATAAATGGTTAATTCTGATTCATAAGTGGCGAAAATTAAATTTAATATGCTGTGTGAAAATCATAGTTTTTTGTTATTCTTCATAAAATAACTTAAGGAAATTGTGTCTTGTGTCTCTTTCTAACAGTGTACAATGACATTTAACTTGTGAAATGTGAATTACTGATTAAATAGTTAATTTTTTAACAAACAGGTAAGCTTGTGTGCACGTTTATGTATAATTTTTTAACATTGAACATAGTAACATCACGTAATATCTTCCTAAATAGTTTATGGTAGTATGTATTTAACTTGCGGAAATTCATTTTTAATCCTTTACAGTAAGGTCAGTTAAGCAGTTAAAATTTATGTTAATAATACTGCGTATCATACTACATACCCAACTTTACTGTAATTATGCTTCAAACAAGTATTTTTAAAATAGAATTTAACCGTATTAATTTACTATTACGTTAAAGGAAACTTAATATTTATATTAGAGGAGATATGGTAACCTCGCAACAAATCATATGGTTCATTAGATTGGTTATAATAGCGGTCCTCAAAATGTGGGTATTTAAAAAAATATATCTCCGTAAATATTAGAAATTTTTAAAAATGACTTTCACTAGACTGATCTATATGAAGAACTACACCAGCACTTAAAATATTTGTACTTATTTAAGGTCCACCCTGTATAGTTATGGGTATTATTTGAGCTTTAAATATTTTAGCTATTACTAGCTAGCAGTATATGTCAAGGGTTTAAACAGTTTTGTAGACAACACTGCTAATACACGGTGACGGCGTCCTTAAAACATATTTTTCATACTTTCTCGATGCAGATACTCTGCATCAACATGTTTATTTCTATTAAATATTGTTTGTGTAATAACCAAAATCATTTAGGTAGGAAAGTTCGTTAAACTTTACACAATTTTTCTACTTCAGTTACATTACATATCGAGGGTGTGTCATTTCCACACACCGTTAGAGTTATTATACTTATTACTTAGATAATTTCTTGGTTACGGTTCATTTAACATTTCATTTTATTGACTTCCGAGCGGTGAGAAAACGCCAACAGAACGGACAGATTTTGTGTTTTTAACGCATCAATTAAAAAAGATAACCATTGTTCAAGTACGTCAATTAACTTTAGTTATTTGTATGTGCATGTACAGGGTGATACACAACTTATCCGAATAGATGCGTCATGAAAAATAGAGTCAATATCGTACAAAGATTTTTTGTAAAACCCTATAGTTTCCCAGAAAAATATTGCTGAAGTTGTAGTATTTCCAACATTTACATCGCTGGGCTACTGTAGTTTCTAGCGTCATAAAATGCATTATATCCGCGTTGCGCGATTCTGAATACTGAAATTTTGGTATTAACGTTTTTGCGATAGTGTTTACATTAACTTATCTCAGTTGATGGATATCGTTTTAATTTATGGTGAATACAAAATGCTCTGCAGCTTCTCGTCTATACGCAAAAAGATGTCCTGGTAGACATGTTCCAAATGCAGCTACTTTTATGGCGGTAGTGCAACGCGGGCATGATAGGGGCAATTTGCAACCAGTGTGGCGTATATGAGGCTCAATTATATCCGTACCAAGCATTAATACCAAGGAATTATCCCTTACGAATTAGATTTTGTGAATGGTTGCTCCAACAAAATGCTCAAAATCTCAGATTTACAGCTGACGTGTCAGTTACAGATGAAGCTATTTTTATACGGAATGGGATGTACAACATTCATAGTATTTATGTTTAGAACGCAATCATTTACACCAACGCTTTTCCTTAAATGTTTGAGTAGGGATTGTCGATTATCGCTTGATTGAACGATTCATATTATCAAATCAAATGGATGGGGTTCAGTATCTCGAGTTTCTTCAAAATGATCTGCCTGGACATCTGGGAGATGTGTCCTTAGTTGTCCGACTCCAAATGTGGTTCTTGAAGGATGGTTCTAAAGTACCTTAATGAAGTTCAAACGGTACAATTGATCGGACGAGGAGGACCGGTACTATGACAGCCATGATCTCCTGAAGTAAATCCTTTGGACTTCTTTTTGTGTCAATAACTTATGAGTTCAAAACGAACAAGAATCAGAAACATTTGTGTTAGTTCGTAGAAACTGGGTAGAACGGGCCCAAATGTGTTTACACGCCGGTACCTTAATCATTAAGAATTCTTTGTCATCTGCACTTGATAGAAAACGGTCGATTTCACCCTTTGTCAATATTTTCGATTTTTTCGCTTGATATCCGTCACCGGTTCTTTTCAAAAATGCGATCAGCTTGGGGAATTTGCTTATATCTATGTTGTAAATTATCAAGCATGAGTTAACCATAGAATATTGCGCCCATAATGTGGAAGACTTGTAATTCTTTGCATTTTTCTCGGCGCACCACTTTTTGAACCGATTGTAGGCTATATCGTATAAAGATCTTGACTTCGTAGCCAGCAAATTGCTTATTGCAATATTTGCAGCCTCCACAATCTCTTCCGACTCACAATTATTCATTGTGCACTAAACAAACTTTAAACTAAACCAAACTAGCACCTTAATTTGACAATTCTTTTTGTTTGTTTATTTTGTAGTTATGACAATAACTCAACGACTACTAAATAAATGCTCAAATCCGAATACAATAATTCTGGTGCTACTTACTTCATAATGACAAAATATGTGTATAAGTTAATGAGACCGTGGAAAAAATAGTATATACCATTCGGGAGAGATGCTATTTTGTCCTCGGTGCATTGTAGCCCTCGGGCTTCAAATTGCACCTCTGCCAAAATAACTCATTTCTCTTCCTTATAGTATAATGTAATATATTTTTATTGATACATTTTATGCTACAAAAATGTCGTATTATTGCTACCAAGTTACCAAAATAAAGCCTTATAAAATTGTTGTTTAGTTGACTTGTTTATAATATAACTAAAGTGCTCTATAATAAGATGCCAATTTTGGTTGTATAGTTGCTGTATAAACATTCTTACAACGTTATTGTGACTTATGCTGTTTCATAAGATTCGTTCCGAAAAAGTTTTTGCAGCTGTTATAAAATACCAAATTGCTAGTTGGTATGGTCCATTAGTTTCACGATTTCCTTTATTATATTAGACAGTATTTAAGTTTTTGTAAGGCAGATGAGCACTGGTAATAGAGGTTCTAACATAGTGTATGTGTGCCGTCTTTAAATTGCTAAATTGTGCTCCTCCGGATGTCACCAACTTACACATCACATCCAGCGTGGACTGATACGGTATGCGAGCCGCAAATCAGGTCTTAACAGAGTTAACACCCGATCTAGGTTAAATTTCTATTTATTTTCCATTCCTATGCAAAACGCATAACGGAAAGAAATAGGCAAATAACTTTGCGGACGAGTTTCTGTACTTTCGACACTGTTGACAATCACTTGTTCGGGTTTGATTAGAGGCACAGAACAATGTCCAATAATGGACTGAGGGAAAGCCGTGGTCGTAGATCGCACTTCGAATAATGATAATCAATTTATTGTTTACGTTTTATGCCCTGTTGTTCGAGCGGAATTTTTAATAACAAAGGTGATCATTAAGAGTGAAACTGATTATTCGGTTCTTGTTTCTTTTCGTTGCACAATCTGAATGCATATGTATGGAAAGTTTGCTTCTATGGAAAATTAAGCAAACATAATACCCACAATCACATGTTATTACAAGAGACTCAATGTTATTTGTATTTATAATAAAAGTAGCTACATGTTAACACTGCCTTCTTTATATGAGGTGTTTCTTGGAGTGATCTTATATAGTACGTAATTAGAATTAGAAATTAAACAAGGCTAAGAGAAAAAATAAACAATGAATAAAAAAAAAATAAATTAAGAAATCAAAATTTAATAAGACTGCATTTAAATCAAAATACAGGGTGTTAAAAAGACTGTAAAATATTTCAGGAGGTAATAGTATGAACCAAAATAAGCAGAAAAGTCTTAATAAACATGGGTCCGCAAAGTAACGGTTGCGGAGATGTGGACCACTATTCGTTTTTCAAACATTTTATTTTATTAAGAATAAACCGACAAAGGAAGCTTTTAACAAACAAAAAACAAAGTTACAGAAGATGTTCAAAGTGCCCTCCGTCCATTTCCAAGCAGGCACGACATCTTCGTCTCAACGATATTCGAACTCTTTCGAAAACACCCTCCTTGGTTTGGATTTTTTGATACTTTTGATTAATCCGTAGCTGCAGCTCTTCCAGGCTATTTACAGGAGTACCATACACTAATGTCTTCAAATATCCCCAAACAAAGAAATCTAGAGGGTTCAGATCAGGCGATCTTGGAGACCATAAAACAGGTCCGGCCCTACCTACCCATATTATATTACTGTACCCTTATGTAACACAGTTTTTACCCGGTAAGTTTTTCCGTAAAAAAAAACATTTACATAGTCTCATAAATACTGAATTATTTTCAGAAAAAAAAACATAAATAAGGATCGTAATTTTTATAACACGAAGATATTAATATTAATTAACTCACTTGCGTAACTTATAAGTATTCAAGGATATAATTAATTGCATCGTTACATTCTGTTATTAAATTCAATATTTGCACTTTCATTATTTTTTCCGAGATAACAGGATTAATCTAATAGATTTACGTAAATTATACCCGGCTAGAATTAGAATTTTTTTCTTTATAAATGTTGATACCACGAAATTACTGGGTATTATACAGATTATGATTTATATGTATATAAACTTTCCAAAAACATCACTGAAAGGTCATTTTTCAGATGTCTGTATTATACATCTTCCCCCCTTCCAACCGATTTGAGCATTTATACAGGGTGTTTTCAAAAATGTTGCTTTAAAACTAAGCGTTTATTAACAAAAAACAATAAAAATAAAATTCATTATTATCCGAATTACAATTCACACGATTGCAAATAAGAAATATACAGGGTGTCCGGGAAAATGTGGGAAACCTCTCGGTTGCAGATAGAACATAAAGAAATCAAATTCCTATAATCCTTTATCTCCTTCAATCTCTTTGTTCGACATTTATTAGTTCTAGATGTACCTACTACAACATATTTCTGGAGTCAACATTTTTAAAACTGTTACGTAGAAAAATAAAGCGTTTCTAGTTTTGAAGATACGAACAAAACATTGTGTCAGATAACTTCTTGAACAGTGTACCTACAATTTGGAATTAACCAACCTTAGAGGTACACCGGAAAAAGGAATACAATCACCTTTCCTGTGGAGGAACTAAATAGGCGTTTCAGTGGTGATTTCATAAAAAATATCTCGCCGACCAGATGGCATAATTATTATTATAGAAAGTAACGTTAAACCAGGAAATTATAATATAAAAGAAATGTTTCCATATAAAATTACTTTTCTTATAAAACTGCGGTTCTAGTCATAGCAATGAAAATATTTATTCTCTTTCAGTAACAGAAAAATTGAAGGTACTTTTTCTATCAAAGTAATATATCGTATAAAATATCCAAATACACTGACCAGCAAAAAACTGAGACTCTAAAATTGCCAAAGTTTATTACTTTTTTTTATTTTTACATCAATTTACCTTCGTCAAGTAGATATTCTCATTGAGTTTACAATAGGCTTGGTAATTTCAGAAAAATATTGGTGCTGGCTGAGATCAATGAGCAATGTTTTCTGCATTAAATTTAAAACACCCTATGCCGCAAAATATTTTACTTCGTGAATTAGACAATTCTGGTCTTTCACCGAGCGTGCTGTTTCAATCTTACGAATATGTGTTTTATAAAGGTTTTAATTCGGTAACTTGCTCTGTTTTATCAGGTGTTCCCCAGGGGACAATTTTGGGACCTATCCTATTTAATATATTTATTAATACCGTTGTTGATTGCTTGGATTTGCCCCACTTGTATGCTGCCGACATGAAAATATATTTAAGAATTGAGAGTATTCAGGATTGTATTAATTTACAGAGACATGTTGATAGACTTAATTTATGGTGATTAGAATACAGATAACATTTGAATGTTAGTAGCAAGTATAGTGCATTAAGCTATACCTTAAAGAAGAATATTTTACATTTTTCTTATAATATTAACAACGTCCCACTTCTTAGACTCGAATATGATAAAGATTTTGTGTATTTTGATCAGAAATTACATTACACATCATATTACTAAGATGGTTTCAGTTGCATGTAGAAATCTTGGTTTTGTTGGAAGCTCCGGAGATTTTGTCAACTTGATACTGTGAAATTATTATCACCTAATCATGTTAAACATATAAATGTTTGGAAAAAGTTCAGCGTAGATTTTTGTATGCAATGTTACGTTATTATAAAACTGTGCAGGACAGCGTTGATATATTTAATTCTAGTATTAAGCACGTAAAAACTGTACTTTTTCTTGATTATTGTTTTGTTTGTTCCTTTTGTTTTTTTTTAAATTTTTAAATGTTAGGTATCTGAATTGTTCATCCTGTAACGGTTCATCATTGTTTTGTTATTTTTATACTGAATAACTTTTATATATTTACTTGTTTGCTATTTGGGTACAAGTATTTTTTTTGTTTTTCTTTTTCTTTTTATTGCAAGCTATTTCCCGTCCTGTAATTATTGAGATTGATCGCCAAGTTAATTCCGTTGGATAGTGGAACGGTAAATAAATATCTGATGTATCCAACATATCCTTCTAATAACTCACCTGCAACTGGTCACTAGGAACGATCTTGCTGAGTCCTATGAAAGAATTCTTGTCCACTGCTAGCCAAATGCCAATGGCCAAAACTGTGGAGCCCGCCAACTGAAAAAGAAAGGCGAATGGAATAAAACAATATCCAACAATTCGGCCTTAAAAAAAGTATAAATTAGAAGAAACTCAATGAAGCATGTAGGACAAAATAATTGGTTTTAAAAGTAACTGACCCGATAGGATATGAAATGAAAAAGAGTAGATAATAGGAATTTCAAGATGCGTACGTATATTACAGTGCGAGTCTCACCGACGGGTAATATTATAGATTTAACTTTAATTACTTACATAAGATCTGAGTAAAACTATAAAATTTCATACAATACTATTAATAACATTAATATCATATTATTGAAGTCCAATCAAAAACGTAGACTAATTAACTTAAGTACTAAATACAGTTAATTCTTAACTTATACGCATAAACTTGCAATTTATGAAAACTAGTGGAAAATCCCTTGGAAGTAAGGCTTGTATCTCCCGCACGTGAAATGAATAGAATCTATTCAGGCTGCTTTTCAAAGGCATTTAAAATCTCTTCTTGAGATTCACAATTTGCCTAGGTCTAATGTTTCCCCCATGTTGCCCAGACCTCGGCCGCAAATTGCCAGTTTCTCTATCCTGCTCTCTACCACACGTAAAAGTGCTTCACTTCTCGGACGATATCTTTGGGGAAACGTATGGACATAAAGCTGAGCTACAGCAACTTAATTTTGACGCGGTTCCCCATATGCCAGTATCATCTCCATAACTTCTGTTCAAAAAATTATACGCCATACTTTTATAATCACGTGAAAATAAACTCGATAACAAAGTACGTATTGCTACCAAACATCAAATATATCATCTTGACTTCACCTCTCACCTTTCACCTGATAAATTTTTTTTAAAACTTCCAAAACTGAAAAATATCTCACTACATTTTTTTTCACTATTCATCATTATTTGTCCACAGCTATAATTTCACAAGTTTATGCGTATTAGAACCACCGTGTATATTACATATACACTGTAACCAAAAACTACTCACAATTCTGTTTTTGTAAAAAAATTTCATTAGTACTTCCAGGAATACGTGAAAATAGTACCCCTCTATTATATCCCAAGACAATTAATTATGTTTTTGCAAAGGAAAACCATTGAAATTTAAATAAGTTTGGCAAATCCCAACAGTTTTGCATATGAAAGCAATATCCTCGACAATAGACCATAGAAATATTAACAATAAAATTAATTTAGATAATGGGTTAAGAATTTGATATATGTATATTTATTTATATTAATGAGATTTTATGATGATATATTTCAGTTGTTTCCCTTCTGATCATATTTTTCTGTTAAGGGCCCCCGTATTCTTGAAACAGTGTTTTCTACTATTCAAAGCGAAGAATAAATTTGTTATAATTTTAATTATAAATAAGTATATCATGTTTTATTTAATTTATATTTTTAATATGAATATGAAAATGAAAGTTATAATTCCTCACTCTAGGAATAATTAAGCTGCTTTAAAAAGGAGAACGGATTTAACAATATAGGTATATATGAAAACTAAGTATACAGAATTATGTTAATTATTAAAGATGTCAATTAGGTACAAGAGGGCGCTTCAGATAATTAGAAAATTAGATATCCTTCCACGTTTTATTATTCATTCCGTTACTCATGTAGTTTAGAAGTTCTGGGAAGATAGGAAAAGATTGTTTCGTCATGACTGATAATATTTCTTACTTAATCTACAAGAATTTACTTGAGAAAGACCTCGAAATTTTTCCTCCGATTGAATAAAACAAATCATTAATATGAATATTACATGCAGCCTTGTGCCTCATACTGAACTACATACTTAATATTGATCAACGGATCGCATGAACAGCTCTAGATAACGTCTGAAAACGTTTTTAAAAATTTTAATGTGTTGCTTTCCTATAATATCAAGGACTTCACCATTGTAATCGAGGTGTAGATAATTAAAATTTCTTAAATATTTTAGATGCGATGTCATTTTGGTTCCTGTTTGATGTTATTTAAAATATTTCTTATATCTACATAAGATATAATAACAAACTGCGACAATCTCCAGACTTGATTGTTATCAATTATTATAAATTATAACGATCTATTGCTTGAAGATATCGACTTCAAAATTCTCTTGTAGTAATTAATACATAATAAATTTGAACAAAAACTGATAGAATTAAAAGAGGTCTGAGAGGTTTCAACTGTTGAAAAAAATAGGAAAATTTGTTTTACAGAGTTGAAATTTGTTTTATTCAAATTTTATATAACCAATGCCGCTCTATACTAATTTAAAATTTCTATCTTCTATATCTATGACTGAATGAAAATTAAGCTCAACATATTGTAATTTAACTAAACATACCTATACAGTGTTTCCAAAAAGTAACGAATAAATTCATTATTTTTGAAATTGAGAAGTTTTCGAAAAAATCCCCTGGCACGTCGATTTTGTTAAAAAAGGCACTTTTTGACATACGACCCATATTTGTGACGTCATCGTTCGAGATATGACGTCATAGACATTTTTTTTAAATATCAACCCTCAATTTTGACCATGCCATTTGAAAGAGCGTGTCATTCTACATACATACATTATGAAAAATTATACTAACTGTCAAATTTTAAAGACAAAGCCTACTACTGACTTTTTGATTTCTTCTAATGAACACTATCAACATCTTGTTCTAATTAATGCGCTTTTTCTAGAAAACCTTAAAGTTTTTTAAAATTTAACAAAAGTAAAAAAAGTGCTTTAAATTAAATTCTGCGCGGGATATTATCACCCTGTACACATTACTAAATCTTAAAATGAAATTTACTATTCTGTAACATGTATTACAAAAATTAATGGTTATGTGACTTTCAATTTCAGGTTGTTTTTTTATCAACTTTAGACTAGAAAGGCCTGGTATTACGGACAGCTAGGTGCCAGGTGTCTCTGTCTCTAGTCATTGTTCCATGGTTCTGTAATATGACGAAAACATCTTTTACAGCAACGTGTTATATACTTAATCACATTGTAAAACATTCTAATTATTTCTTTACTTACTACAGCCATTTTTCAGGTAGGTAAATGTAATACCTCTGTCCCCTATCCGAATGATAAGAACTGACGAAGATATGAGCTGTGCGCCAACGAATTCTGTTGAAAAGTTAGAAAGCAACGATAAGCTGACTAATTATGAAGAAATTACGTAACGTTAAGTCGTTGGATGTAATTAGCGGTACGGTCACAAATACATTGTTTCCGTAATAGTTTAGGTTACTGTTTTCTCCGTATACATGGCGAGTCGTTGAAACTAAAACGCTCTTTTTATTTTTGCATTATAGTCGAGGCAATGAAGCACTAAAAAGGACAAAGATAGGAAATTTTTTAGGATAGGACGTATCGGAATGCGGTTTTTTGCATTCACTTGCAAAAATTATTTATATCACTCGTACCTACTTTGTACCTATTACAAACCGAAAGTTGCCTTGCTGCAGCCAAAAATGCATGCAAAAAATGCATCTTTTGAGAGCCGTTTGGCAAATTTAATAACTTCGTAAATAAGAGTCAGAATTGGCTCAAGTCGGGTACCCGGGGATTTTCGAGGTCACTGATCACGATTATTATGTTCAAATTGACCCCCCGAACACCTGGAGCTCAGGAACGCCGACGAACGTCATCTCCGGGGATTATTCCGAACTTTATGCGAGAGAGGAGAGAAACTGGGCACCCGGGGGTTTTTTGGGTCGTTGAATTCGAATATACCATCGGCGAACACCCCACGGACACCTGGTGGGCCCCAACCTGGACGCGGACGTCATCTTCGAGAATTTTTCTGGAAATATCGACAATAACGAACCGAAAATCATTATGGGGGCTTTTTGTGTGCGCTGAATCCGAATTTTATGTTGAAAACGACCACGCGAACACCTGGTGCGACCTAACCTGGCCTTGAACGTCATCCCCGAGGATTTTCCAGACATAATTGAAAAAAACCACCCGAAAATCGTTACGGGGGGTTTTTTGGCTCGCTGAAATCAAATATGGCACCGGCCAACACCCGACGGACACCTGGTGCACCCTAACCTGGCTCTGAACGTCATCCCCGAGGGGTTTCCAGACACAATTGAAAAAGACCAACCAAAAATAGTCCCCGGAGATGACGTTTGTCGGCGTTCCTGAGCTCCAGGTATTCGGGGGGTCAATTTGAACATCATAATCGTGATCAGCGACCTCGAAAACCCCCGGGTACCCGACTGGAGCCAATTCTGACTCTTATTTATGAAGTTATTAAATTTGCCAAAAGGCCTCTCAAAAGATGCATTTTTGGCTGCAGCAATGCAACTTCCGGTTTGTAATAGGTACACAGTAGGTACGAATGATATAAATAATTTTTGCAAGCGAATGCAAAAAACCGCATTCCGATACGTCCTATCCTAAAAGATTTCCTATCATAATGCTTCATTGCCTCGACTATTAGCATTTACGGTCGGGTGGTCTTATTACTATTATTTCAAGTACATAGAAAGTGATTGCTTCTTTTTTTAAGACAGATTTCAAAACCTGGTCGTTTCCACAAGCGAAATTTTATATAAAATGTGACCGTATGTATGAACATAAAATACCTATAATCAATACATAAATAGGTTATTACATACTATAAACAGTTTTTGTTAAGCAACCTGTGGTCTGCAGTGTCATGTATTGTGTTCCATGAAATTAATCAAAAGTTTGTATGAATATATTACCCCCAAAGATAATACCGAGTTTCTGAAGGTCGTGGACAGGAAAAACCGCAATGTGTCTAAAATAGGAAGGAAGACATTTTGTCGGAAAAAAGCTGAGTCGCAGTACCCAGGATATTGCACGTCAAATATACACAAAGAATGTGCGACATCGGTAGAGTATATTCAACCTATGAAGGCCGTGGACAGGAAAAACCGCAACGTGTCCTAAATAGAGAAGACCTTAGGCATCTTTTCGAGAAAAACCCGAGTCACAGTACACAATACTTATGTGGCGTGTGTTACAGAATCGAAGCCCCTAAAAATGTCTAAAAGTAATTACTATAACTATGCACTATTGCGTATGTTCCAATCTGCTTCTTAGCTTTGGCTTTGATTTTATTTTGCTGAAAACTGGCCAAAGTTTAAATAGTTTTGGTCTGAATTATAAATATGTAAAAACAAAAATCAAACTACGTTATACGACGTGTTAATTCGAAATAGATTATTTTGTTTTTTTTTTGCAATTTTTTTATGCATAAGGATAGATCTTTCAAAGTTGTAATAAATATCTAATTAGTTTGTCAGCTTGATAAAATTAAATAAATTTGTGTAGCGCTAAGAAATAATACATTTCGATCTAATTTTAATGTTTTTTCTTCTAAATACTTACACACAAGCAATTTATATTGCTTCAGTGTTTTACTTGTTTGTTTACATGTCATTATTTTTGTACTACTGTTTGTTATACGGGTGATCTGTAAGCAATGGTACTAATGATACTAGATTTTGCATTGTAAATATTAAGAATTTCTTCATAAAATGTTGATAATAAAAAAGATACAGAGTGCCAAAGTTGAAATTTAAAAAGTGATTTTTTGTAATAATTACACTGCCTTTGAAACTATCAACTTAAAAATTTGGGAATAGATGTTTTTGGATATGGGAAATCATAATCAATTGTCTATTTCTACGTATAGTCGCGTCAAATTAGCACGAAAAAAGTGAAATTGGACAACTTTTTGCGGAGAAGTCCGATTGAGATGCGGTTTTCTGCAAAATGTTCAGGGAATTGTTTATAACAAAAGGTACATCTAACCTTTGTACGCTCGCAAATTTTTAATTGTTAATTTAACAAATTACCCATTTTTGTTGAACATATGGCAAATATCACACACGATTCAACGAAAATGTCTGGAAAGTGTTATCTCGGAGGTTTTCGAGGTCCCTCTTTACCACTTTGGTGTTAGCTTTATTACTTATTGCTAAATTGTTGTAACTGGGCTAATTAACAAATTAAAAACTCCACCCCCGAAATCACTAAAGAACCGGAATTTTTTCCAGGATTTCTGGCTTATTAAGGCAAACCATCGGCACAAGATTTTTGCAAATATAATTGTTTATTGTGCGATTGTTGAAACCTCGCTAATTAACAAATTAATAACTCCTCTCTCTCTCTAAATTTCGGTTCTCTAGGGATTTCGGGGGTGGAGCTTTTAATTTGTTAATTAGCCCAGTTACAACAATTTAGCAATAAATAATAAAGCTAACACCAAAGTGATAAAGAGGGACCTCGAAAACCCCCGAGAGAACATTTTCCAGACATTTTCGTGTCTGACATTTGCCATATATTCAACAAAAATGGGTCATTTGTTAAATAAACAATTAAAAATTTGCGAGCGTACAGAGGTTAGATGTACCTTTTGTTATAAACAATTCCCTGAACATTTTGCAGAAAACCTCATCTCAATCGGACCTCTTCGCAAAAAGTTGCAAGTGAAATGCTAATTTGACGCTACTAGTATTTGCTAGAGGGCGCCACATCCGCCATATTTGTGACGTAAATGTAAGCGTAACGTTTTTGACCCTAACATTATTACGTTTTTACTAAAAAAAAACCTTAAATCGACATTATTTTTGAGGAAAAAAGGTATACTCTGAGAAAATAGTTTTTTTAACAATCAGCTGCATAGTTCACTGCACAATATTTTAACGTAGTAGGCACCAAAATTCCCTTGCAAATTGGATATGTTGAAGATAGATCGACTAGCAATAAAATTTGCACTGGTGTAAAATGCTACGGATAATATTTTCCACATGCAATGTTTTTAAAATATAAGTCATACTGATTCTTGCAACTCCAGATGGCCGTCCGGAATTAGTTTGTGGATAATTCGCAATGTGAGCAAATTGTCTGTCTTTTTTCTCTAAATCTCTAAACAGATTTTTTAAATTGTCGAAATCCTTACAAATATTCTCGCTGTCCAGCACGTCCATTGAAATTCAATTGCCAACAAATAACAGTCAACTCTAATATCTGAATATGAAAAATTATTGTCTCAGAATTGTTTGTAAAGTAATTGATTTTAAGCAAAACTGGACTACTACTCTTTACTACGTTAGCTGCAGCTGATTGTTGAAAAGCGATTATCTTGAAAATGACCAATTTTTAAGACTCATGACAAGTATACCTTTTTTCCTCAAAGACAATGTAGGGTTAAGATTTTGTAAATAAAAACGTGATAACGTTAGTGCCAAAAAAGTTACGATCACATTTACGTCACAAATATGGCGGATGTGGCGCCATCTAGAGAATCGCCGAAATAGACAACAAATATGATTTTTCATATCCAAAAATATCTATTCCCAAATTTTTAAGTTGATACAATCAAGCACAGTGTACAAAAGTATTACAAAATTTACTTTTTTCCAACTTTGACACTATATCTTTATATATTGGCTAACATAGTAATATTTTTATGGCAAAAATTTAGCAGTCCTCTATGGGCCATTACTTAATAAAATTGAAACACAAAAGATCACTTTATTTTAATCTCTCAAATCAATAACTAAATAATTATTACAAAATACGTTGTTCTATCGGGATGACAAATATAAAATTCAATTGTGCCATTATAGGAAAGCAATAATTGGGTATTTATGTTTTGTACAGTTCAATGTGATTATGTAAAATATCTTAGGGCAGAACACTAGTTACTCCCCTTCACCCTCTTTTATTTGCTCAAATATAAATTGGAGGGACGTGGAATAGGGTATCAATACAACTTTTTGAGAACGGTCAACGTTTCCTTTTTTCATAGATAGATAAAATTGGCCCGTATAGTCGCAAAATAAGTCACATTTTAACTATACGAGTACATTTTGTCCTCGGAGTTAGTAAACCGTTCCCACAAAATCTTTTACATCTGTTAATCATTGATATCCCATTTAAGCAACGCAGCTGAATATAATTATACACGCTTATAAACAGTCAAAGAAACAGCTCCCTCCCAGTATTTGAATCCAAAGAAATCAGCGGTTTTATTGTTAGCTTCGAAATGCGACAAGAAATATATATATAGAAAGGAATTTGCTTTCTAAATTTTTGTTGGTTTATTTATTTTTACACAAATTTAAACATAGGTACGGAACAATCTGCTGCTGGAGATAATTTAAGATTTTATTGATGTTTTAAAAAGTATAATAATGGCTGGCTATTTGGTTTGGCACCAATGCTATAGAAAAAAAATATACAACAAAAACACACAAAAAAGTATAACAATAAATTTAATGCTCAGAAAATTAGTCACAATAAGTAAGAGTAATGTACTTAGTTACAGTAATATATAAATGCATTATTATTATAACATCAAAAAGAATAAGAGCTATTTACTCCTCTCTCATTGTATCTAAATCTCCGACATTTTTTAAAAATGTTTCCGTCCTACAGATTGGTTTTCGTAAACTTTTCAATGATACGGTAAAAAAAATAAATTTTATGCCTTATCCTTCTATGAATCATCTTGTATTTACCAATAAAAAATGGTTATGATTAGCTACAGTTATAAAACCACAATATTTAAATTACTTCTAATTTTGTACGCCGGGTAATATTACTACAAAACCAATACATGATGTAATGTTTGCTTTCTTTATGATATAATTATGTTGATCGAAGGAAAGGCTAAATTATTAAACAGCATCAAAGGTGCAATAGCCTCCTGGAGGCTACAATTGTAACATATCTATTGTAAACACGCGATCGGTTTAAACCAATCAATTTCCCATTGACCCAGTTCTTATCATTAACATCTCCATCGTTAATGGAAATTATTAACAAGTCTAATCTCGTATTTGTGTACTGCTAGACTAAAATGAAACATTAGAATAATACCTACTACCATCCACTTGAACAAATTGTGTATGATAGTGATGATAACTTGTTTTATTTCAAATAGTACCTATGTGAAGGATAACCGTTTTTTTTAAGTTTAACAATAAAATTATAAAATTCATCTTTAGACAATAATAGACCCGGTTAGCAGTAACGTCACATACGTCAAAAAATAAGCAACCCCATAAGCACACACTGTCTTGAAGAATTTCTCATTTTTTAATAGATCGATTTTCGATCTTATGTAGGTACTGTTAAATTGTAATAATTTTAGGGTGATTTAATTTAAATTTTAATTGTTATTTTATAATTTTGTTTGTTATTATTATTATATTTTGGTTTTTGTTTAGTTGTGTCGAAATATGTGAAACTGAACTGTATGCTTCCTCATTTTATTTCCTTTTTATAGCTTTTCTAATTGTCTCCACTATTTCGTTTGTTCTTCATTTTCCTCACTACTTATTTTCTGTCTTACATTCTCTTCTATTTTGCTTATTCTTATTGTACGTCTATTCTTTCATTTTTTTTATCTCTCTTGCATTTTTGCTTCAAGCTTCAAAATTTTTCCAAACAACTACATTTTCTTGGACTTTTCTTATACATTCTTCCTTATTTTGTCTTGACTCTTGAACCCATTCATCTAGTTTTTCAAATATTTTGTTTAATTTTTTTCTATTTCTACTTGAAATTTATTTTGTTCATGTTTGAATTTTTTCCTTATTCTTCAATTTTTGTTTCTACTTTTTCCATTATTTTTGTGATATTTTCATTAATGTCTTTTCTCTGCCCTTCTAAAACATTCAGTATTTCTTATTTTCCTGTTTGTCTTTATTATTTTTTCTTATTTCTCTCTCTTCTTCTATTCTAGTACTTTATTCGTCTTCTTCTCTTTGTTTTAGATTTCTTCCTTCATTTACTATTCTTTATTCTTCTAAAACCTTCGTTACTTGTTCCTTTTCTTTCTTCCTCTCTCTCGCTCCATATTTTTCAACGTTTCTACTAAATATGCCATACCACTTCTCTCTCACTTTTTTCTTCAGTTTGCTCCCAATCTTCAGTACTACTTCCTTCACATTCTCACTTTATTTCCATTTCTTAGGTCCATTTTTATCTTCTTTCGTGATTTTTGTTTAAAAAAATTTAACCCACAACATAAACACCTACTTTGATAGCGTCGTGAAACTGAAGATTTCAATTATAATTTAAATCGCCAATTTCACCTCACTCATTTTTTTTTATCATACTCTATATTTGTAGAACAATATTCATTTTTATAGAATTAATAAAATAAAATAGCATCTAGCGTAACTAAGCATGCGCAATGAAGTTGCGTCAAATTCGTGATTCCTGTGTTTACCAGTGTTTACTCTGCTTTCTTTTGTAACCATTTTTAATATATTATCATGTCTAGACATTAGTAGAAAATAAAAATATCAAAGAGGACAAAAAATACATTAATGATGATCTCACCTGCGTATGACATTGTTATTTTCGATCATACTTGATTTAATTTTTTTTTTGTAAGTGTTTTTGTAAGCACATTGGTGTATATATTTTATGAAACAAATGTTGATTGTTCTTAAATACTTTTAAATCTTCGTAAAAATGAACTAATTTGAAGTTGTTCATTTTTATAGTATTTATATAGACAGGGGTCAAACTCAGTCTGTAAAATTTCAACTATGACCATTGTTGGGGGAACCTTTGGATGTATGCGTTGCATGAAATTTGTCAAATTGATAAAATTTGAGCTTGTACAAGGTATCTGTGGATTAAATTATCAACACGGACACAATAAATTCGATTGGTAGAAGGTCTCCAGGTAATGTTAATGATAATAGCCTTGTTTCTTTTTAAAGAAATGTATATGTCTGTCTGGTCAATAATTTCTTCTACCTACACTACATCACAATAAGATAAGATTATACAATGTCTGTACTAGAGGGATTCTTTTTATAAAAAAAGTTTTTTAATCAATCATCTCAGGAGTTTGAGATTAACACTAACATAGTCCTAAAGATGCCAAAATAAATCTAAATGTAATGCTTCTAAAATATAGTGCCAAATAGTAGGTACTTAGGAAAAATCATATTAAATTATAACTAGCATTCTCCCACAAATTGAAAGGGGGCAAAAACCCAACAGGATAACATCAATAAAAATATTAAGGTCGCGAACACGGTATATTTAATTATGATTTGAAATTTAGTGAGTGATGGCCTAGAATTTCGAACAAAATTTATTATTTTATGCGGATTAGATTATTTTTATGAAACTTTTATCAGAGTTAATCCTTTAGCCATATTCAGTACAATGAACGAATAGTGATATTATGTAAACGGAAGTAATAGGTACAAATAAACAAGTATGAATTTATTTCACATCTATGTGAACATATTTTTCCAAAATGTCAGTCAATGATAATTGATAATGATAAGACATAAGCTACAGATTGAAGTGAAAAACATTGAAATGCTTTTGAACAATGTTTTTTTTCAAAAACTATAAAAAAATGAAATGTTTGAAAAATCGAAATACATAAAAAATACCACAGTACTTGACATTTAGTTTTTGTTCTAATTTAGTAACAGTCAGCAAAATAAAGTTTAACAATAAATTATTGTCTAAAGTACTAATAATAATTGATATAGGTTTGCATGTTAGACGATTTCCAGCAGTACGTATCTATTATAGCTAGCTGTAAAGCACAATTACACCGTTCCAACAAAAAAACAAAAATTACCGTAATAAACACGCGAGCTACAACTACGGCACTGGGTTAATGGTGTCTAGTTTTATTTTCCATATGGTTTTGAATTATTTATCAAAGGTATTCCCCATACCTGCACCTGACAAAGAGTAATGGGGTTCACCTTGGAAATCATAGCAATTAATAGGAAATAATTATCTTTAATAAAATGTTATTATTTATTTAAGCATTTATTATTGTTTAAACAATTACACTGTTAATATACCTGAGACTATTAACGTTCCTGACGTATTTTTCGAGATCATAGTTATATATATAAAAAATATTAACAAGAAAAATCAAGTACCTACGAGCGTCAATAATTTTAAAACTAGTTTATAACATCGTGATTTTGAGCAGATTTCTTCGAGAAGTTTAAAAACGGACAACATTCCAAAAACAATTAAGGCAGCTGTCACAATTTGCGTAATTTATAACCTTTCGTAAATTCATGTAGCTGATAAACAAAAGTTGGGGTCTTGTCGACGTGAAAATATATTTACAATTTTAAATATTTTAGATTATAATCTATAACGATCTGTGCAAATAATGATATGCGTCACTATCAAATTCAACTGTTAAACCCACATATTCCCAGCAAATTACACCTAACCCAAATAATAAACAAGATATGCATATTTTTCCTTGATTGATAGACAAAAAGATTTAGGCTGAGTTATAAGGCATATGTTGGTTAAGTTTCGATTTTGTAAATTAACATAATACAAATAAATCTTACGTAAAACATGCAATTCACATAAATTTCTACGTTATTTGACCGGAAAAAGAATATAAAATAAGGGTAATAATGATAATGGTAGATGCATTCAATGGTTAGATATAAATGATATAATGTATCGGCCAAATATAAAATATTGTACTTACAAATATGATGAAATTGAATATGCACAACACATATTTAGCCATAAAGGATCCACAGTCGTAAACCATTTTGAATTTTTTCGATTAAGTACCCTAGTAGAACTATCCCACAGAATTCTGAAAATAAAAATTTACAGATAAATTACATTTAAATTTAAATTATTAATTTGGTCACACACAATCACAAAATTAGCATTTTTATAAATAACCGATTTGACAATTAATTGACATTTCAGTTATCAAAAGATATATTAATAATAAAATATGTAGAAGAATATCATATTGTTATATTAGGATTAACTCGTGGCGTGCAAAATTGCGAGATAAAAAAGACGCCTTTAATTCGAATAAAACATGTTAATTTTTCATCCAATTGAAATTTTTCATTTAATTATTTAAACTTTTATCGAAAATATGTTCCTTTATATCCACCCGGATTGGCAGAACCGAGGGTAGAACGTCGATTATTTCTCAGAGATGTTAGTGGAAAGTGTCATCGAATGGTGGCCAAATTTTTAAAGCTGGACACCTGGAAAGAGTACAGTGGACACGCATTACGACAAACGTCAGCTACTCTTTTTAGTTGACGGAGATGGTGATCTCACTTGTCTTAAAAGACACGGAGGATGGAGATCGAGCATTGTCTCGGAAGACTACATTGAACACTCACATTTGAATAAAGAAAATATTGCGAAAAGAATACTTAAAGTTGATGGTGGTAATGATAAACGAAGCAGTAATGGAAAACTGTACAATTCATCTCATCGTCTAGTAATTTCGCGTTCATGAGGAATATTTCCTACCAAAAGATCTCCCAAACCAACAAGAAACATTCGCAGACGCAACGAAGATTGTTAAATCTTTTATTTAGTCTAACGAGATTTTTGTTCTTTTGAACGATATGTCAAGACTATTACAGCACTGTATAGCTACGTATATTCTGTGCTATTAAGCTTATATGCATGTAAAAACTCTTAGCATATGTAAACAATAAATATCTGATTCAGCACGAACATTCTTTGACGTACGGACATCTCGTACGTTTTTCTTTATTACGTTTTAATAACTTATAAAAAAAAATTAAAAAAAAATAATAAAAGAATCTCAAGCAATTATTTTGTCCGACATGTTTATGAGCACAAAGCACTTTGGTCAGTAGTAAACATGAACATAATCGTTAAAATATTTGGTCTCGCTCGCTGATTTTGTGTGGACGCGGCTTTATGTGCAAGGCTCTAAAAATGTTTGGTTCACATATGTCGTGCAGAAGTAAAATATATTAAAATTATTTATTTATTTCTTTGAAATATACACTGATCTGATAAATTTACTACAGAAACCATGGGTATAAACAAATGTAGATAATAACTGTTATATATATATTTCATCAAATTTCTTCGAATATATTTGTTTTATTTCTCAGAAAGAAAAGAACTACCTATAAACTTTTATGTCAAACTAAATAAGTATAAATAATTAATTGAAGGCAGCCAGTCTATGGTGTACTTTTTCATGAAACTGGTTAAATGTCCATGGGACGAAGACCATTAACAAGAAGAAGAAGAACCTCCACGTTCTGCGTGTTGTGGTTCTGTACTTCTATAACTGTAAAGTGTCAAAATTATTAAGTGCCACTTTCATTATTTACCTTGGTTAATAAATCAAGGTTATCATTATTCATCCAGGTTAAAAAGATAGTTTACGCGTCAGATAGGTGGAAAAAAGTTTTTTCTCACAGTTCTGGTACATTTTTTCAAGATCATGCCACTTTTGATATTGACACTAACTTCAGATAAAAACGTATTGAAAAATAATAAACTTACGGTGGCAAATACTTTGGACAGTCGGACAAAAAATATTGTTTACATTTCGTGCGCAAAACAAGTGTTGCGCTTTCGAATGATCTACGGTCCCGATCAAAAAATGCACATGGACACATTCGCACGTGCCATTAGAAGAGTACTGATTTTATGCACTTAATATAAAAATAACTATTAACTCAAATTGTACTTTTTAGAATAAGGCGGAAATACAATATTTTTCATAACAACTATATAACCAACCGTGGCAGTTAAAGCAAAGTTTACACCTGCAAACTTTGGTTAAAGAATTACTTTTTTTTAATTCGTCGGTAGATGTCGAGAATGTTATGTAAACTACGGGTGAGAGCTGCGTAACATTGGAATTAAGTATTTAAATATGTGCAAATTATGCATTAAACGTAAATCGGAACAATTAAAGCAAAAAATACTCTATTTAAAGGTAGATATGCAAATCGACCGTTGTCTCGAATCGCAAGCATTGCATAACATAGTTTTAATTGTTTTTCTTATCCCTTCCATTGTTCGTTACTTAATACACCCATTTGTTAACGTAATGGTGGTCAATTATATGTTACTATGTAACTGGAAAAGGTTTAAGTTCAGTTATCTGTTAAAAAATATTATTAAGATGTAAATAAATTACATCGAAGATTATATCACATCATACAGTGCGTGGCACGTTCCCACAACAGAAAATAAATAAGGATATTCTGTGATCGTTTGTGAAAGGTATTATTAGTAGTTACAGAAGCCTATCCACCTGCAATAAACTTGCGCCATTTATTGCATAAATATATTGCTGCGGTCTTTACAATTAATTTAGGAAACTGATGTCATTATCGGAATTTATAAAATCCTGTGCAATAATTTCATTTTATTTGAATTTAAGACGAGTTTTTCCTGACTTAACTTTTAATCTGCTTACATACATTACAAGAATTACAAAATTAAATACTTATATTTTAAAAGAAAGTGGTAGAATTCTAGTTACATAAAAATTACAATGTGTGTATAACCAAAAAGAAAAAATATATAGAAAATACCTACATACAACAAGTTCACGTTGCTGCCTGGGTTAAATATTGACCTAACTTTTGAGTATTTAAAATTTCTGATCGTTTGACCAAAAAATATAAATAAATAGACAATGTTCGCAACCTAACGGTAACGCTCAGTTTAAAATTTCATTGATTTATCTTAAGCGGTTTTGGAAATAGTTGAAAAAAGTGTTTTCTACAAATACAAGTAATTTTAGACGTTTAAGAACTGAATAATATATAGTTTAGTAAATAACAGGAATGTTATCTCATGCCACCTGCAAATATTCAAAGGTACCGAAGTAAAACGAGTATGTAAGGACAGAAAGCGGTCTAACCAACAAATTTGTAGGTACAGAAATCTTTCAAAATACGTATTTTTAAAATTTAACTGTAGATGCAATATTGTTATAACATAAACTTACATAGTTCTGCGTATAAGATTGTTCTCTTTTGTTTATAAGTATGGTCAAATAATTGTTAAAATGTGGGGTTAGAATAGCAAAATAATATATGTCTTACACATTTTAAAAGTTTTTATATTTTTTGAGAGGATTTAAATAATAAAATCGCATACACAATACATCAATAATTTTATTTTTAATATTACTTTTGTTTTATTTTTAGAAATTTCTGTACCTAAAAATCAACATAAATTTGATCATTTTATTCGACCTACATAATATCTTGATCTAGATTAATTAATTAATTTTTTAATAAGATCTACGCATATATCAATATACATCCAAATTTTAACGGTTTTTTCATTTGTCATCTCTTATTGAATTATACTAGTACGCAAATAAAAATAAATTGCATATGATATTTTCTATTTGTGAATTTGGGACTTTCTTAAACAGCTTGTTGAGTAGTTATTTACTTATAGGAAATATTTATTTTATAAATTAGACACATTTAAATCTCAAGTTGGCATCCATTTCCTATTCCGACCAGTTTTAATTGTGTGACGTTTGAGCGTCTTAGCATAATCTACACAGTGTATACTGTGTGTGGGTGTCCTGAAAATAAACCGCCATAAGTTAATCGTGAATTCTATATCGAAAAATAATCCTAGTTTGCTATATAAACTATAATTTAAAAAGGCTTCGTTGTGAATGTTAAAATTTAATTGAAACATTACACAAAAACTTAAATTTCTTCAAAACCGTTTGAGATATTATAATGAAATTTTAAAGATGTCGATAGATACGGAAGGCGTATATTTTGCAATACAAAATGATTTTTTAGTCTTTATATCGATAACGAGGTTTTTTTGGACTACAGTTTATTTTTCGATGTAGTATTCACGATTAACGTATGGCTCTTTAATTCATTTATTGGTATTACTTGGCTCAAGCGAAGTGTTACAATTAAAACTCGTAAACATCAAACAATAGATATTAATTAACTTATAGAAAATACTATGGAAGATAACTGCTATTTATTTAGTACAACTATACTTATTATAAGTACGCTTTAGATGTATATTCAATTTTACAAGCACACAAAAGTAAGCGGATGTATTTACAGCAATCATGACTCAACATTTTGAATCAATTAAAAATTTATTGTAGTACCAAGTTAAAATTTATTGTAGGTACTTCCAAACAGCCTTGTAAAGATGTGGTGTAAGAAACACAAATTTCGATATTTACATATGAAGCAACTATGCATTTCAATGATAAAACATGTTTTGAAATTCACGGCTATTATCCTAGTAAGCCAATATCAGCGGCCGCCAAAAAAAAGTAGTGGATTTGTACCACCAGTTTCAATTTTGAACCTTGCGCCGTTTTAGAGAAAAATGGTGGCTGTTAGCGTAATATTACTCTAGGAAGCCATCGAATTACTCCCCAAGTAAGAACGATAGTAAAGCAATTTTGGCACCATATTTTGTTGCTCGTCGAGTATTTTCTGATTGTGTATAGTTTTTTTCAAAAATAAAAGAAAAATTGCCCATTCAAATCATACAGCCAGTTAAAAATTTCTTGCTGCCTTGCGCTGAAAACGAAAAATAAAATGCGGCAGCCAAAAACAAGTGGCCGATATTTTGTTACTATTATGTTGCTAATTTGTGCCACCTGTTTCAATTTTGTAGCATGTACCGTTTTCGAGAAAAATGGTCGAATTATTCCGCAGCTAAGGACAATTGATTTTTTTTTAACTACACTATCAGAATGTACTTGGCGACCAACAAAATATGGTACGAAAATCGCTTTGCTATCGTTTTTACTTGCGGAGTAATTCGATGACCTGCTAGCATATTACGCTAGCAGCCACCATTTTTCTCGAAAACGGCACAATGTACAAAATTGAAACTGGTGGTACAAATTATAGTCTGGAAATGAAAGAGAGTAATAGAACCCCGAGATAAGAACCGGCCATGGGCGTGGTAATATTTCGTTTCAGGTAATTATCGAGTAACACTAATGCTAACAGGTAATGATGTACATTAGTATATTTTACTGGATACATCATAGGGCAGGAGCCAGTGTATTGTGACAGATCAATCCAGTCTTAGAGCTGAATATACGAAAACGTGCTAGTGCAGCAGAGTAAAATTCGACTTGTGTTTAGTGACTATTGTGCCAGTGCATATAATATTGTTTGGGTAAAATGTCGAGCTTAACAGATTACATACCTGCTAAACGCGTGATAAGATGTGCGCTGTCTCAGAATGAGAAGATTATTATATTAAATGTATTTAATGCATTGAAACACCAAAATCCTACCAACAGTGTTGACGACATCGTGGAAAAGTGTTCTAAAATGACAGGGATTGGAAAATCTTTTAAAGAAAACAAAAAATGAACAAGATACTGTAAATCCCCCAAAATCATCTACAGGGAGGTCAAAAGTCGTTATAGATGATTTCTTCAAAAATGTCATTCGCAGAAAAGTACACTCATTTTATTTTAAAAAAGAAATACCAACGCTAAACAAAATTTTAAGTGAACTTTCAGAGGATAACGATTTGCCAAAAATCAGTAGAAGCAAATTATGGACCGTCTTACGATAGTTAAATTTTTGCTGGGAAAAGCAGAACAGGAAGTCAGTTCTTATCGATAAAGATGAAATTATTTGTTGGCGAAGATCCTACTTAAGATCAATTAGAAAATTCCGTAACGAAGGGAGGAATATTTATTATCTAGACGAAACATGGGTCGAGGGATATAAGTACTGTAACAAAAGTATGGCAAGATAAAAATGTAAAAAGTTTTCGACAAGCATTTTTGGATGGACTTTCAACAGGGTTCAAGGCGAAGGTTAATAGTGACACATATAGGTAGTGCCAGTGGTTTTGTATATGGAGGTTTGCCTTTATTTTAATCTAAAAATACAGGTGACTATCACGAAGACATGAACGCAGATGTTTTCGAAGAGTATTTTACATAGATGTTGCATCTTATTCCTCCGGGGTCTGTAATTGTCATGGATAATGCCAGTTACCATTCACGGCAGACCGAGCAGACGCCTACGACTGGTTGAAGAAAAGCCGATATAATTCAATGGTTATCCGGAAAAAAACATTTCTTTTGAAACAAATATGGTGAAAAAGAAACTTTTGACACTTGTCGATCTTAATAAAGATCAGAAAAAATATGTTATCGTTGAAATGGCAACAAATCGCCAAATAACGGTACTACGGTTGCCACCTTATCACTGTGAACTTAACCCAATCGAATTAGTCTGGACGTAGGTAAAAGGATATGTAGCGCGAAATAATACGACGTTTAAATTGAGTGACGTGAAAATTTTGTTAAAAAATTAATTGGAACGAGTAACTGCAAATAACTGGCAAAAATGTATACATCATGTACAAAAAGAAAAGGAGAAAATGTGGGAACTCGATAATTTAATTGACGTTACTGTGGAACCTATCGTTATCAATCTAGGAGACGAAGATAATTCATCAGAATATTCAGAAGATGAATTTTAATATACTTACTTTTTTATTTTCTTTATTGTATATTTATACAACACTACATTTACTCACCATAATTTGAATTTTCAAAATACATCTATTTTTGTGTGGAATAAAAGTCTATTCATTAAATTTAAATAAATATTTTGATAATAATATTGAATAATTTTATTTGAATTACTAAAAACCCTCTTAACCCGGTTATGATGCTTAAAGTAGCCTTATGTTTTTATATTGTTTATTTATAAGAGAAATGGACCGAGAAATTGAAGCGGCATAGACAAAGACATATTGTCGGGGATTAAATTTTAGCTACCTGCTACAATTTAGTACGACCCGGTCACACAAAGTTTTTTTAAAAGTACACCTCATCTATGCCGATAATACGTAATATAAAAATATTGAATATAAGCACCAGTACTACATTTATTTACGATTTGCATACATAATAAACTTTTATTACTCTCTTTCATTTCTAAACAGACTATAGCAACAAAATATCCACTACTAGTTTTTGGCGGCTGCTGAGTTGTCAGGCTAGCCAATAGACGTTTGAAATTCCGCCTTCGAAATTACGAGTATTTATTTCCAAAAAATTCATTATAGTTATTGAAAAGTATTTGTACAAATGAGGGTAGTTGATCTGCATGTACTACCTATAATTTTAAGGTCTCCGTATTCTTCAGTGCCAAAGTTTACTAATTTTAAACATTTAATAACTATATAAGACTTAGCAAATAACGGGCATCATACCACTTGGGTATTTTGAAATATACCGAAGAAACACGATCAAATAGCTACAAAAAGCTGTCTAACCAATGACGTTTTAGATACGGAAATCTATAAAAGTATGTATTTTTTTAAATTTAACTCTAGATGCAAATATTCTTATAAACATAAAAAAAATAATTTCTCTTTTACTTGGTACCATAGTATAATAAAATTAATTTTAGATAAATAATGAAAGTAAATAAAGGTTATAAGGTTCAATAAAGTAATTGATATTCAAGACATTACAGAGACACTGTTCTGATTGATTCAACAACAAAGGAATATTCCATAGAATAAAAGCTATGCGGCCTTGGTCCTCACCAACAAATCGCGAAACGGACTATAAAGAATATAGCATTAAATCCCCATTTATATACAGGGACAGGATGTTCTAAATTTTTCGTTCTTTGGTAAACAAATAATGGGACTCTTTCTTATATTAAATTTTCCATTATGACATTCGTGATACAGGACAATCCACTTAAAAAATATATTTTATTGTATTTATCTGCTAAACAAATAAATATTTTCAAACTATAATAAAGGATTTCATTTTTGACGTAAGTAGGTTTTTTCAGTTAAGGTCAGTGGTGTAATGAAGTATTTTGTTTGTATTTGAACTCCCTGAAGTTCCAAACCATTATTTTTTTCAGTACAATTAAAATTTTATTATTGTTAACTATTTTTTGAAAAAAAAAAAACGAATATATAGTATAGTATTGGTTGATTTATTTGGACGGAGACCATTTGTAATTATATTATATTTGTCGATAAATTTTAATAACCTATCTAAATATGAATACTTAAATATTTTTGAAAATCCCGAAGAAATTGTGGCAGATCTGTAATTGTCCATAACGTGTTGAAGGGGAACAACTTTGCCTTTTTTTAGTTTATTAGGAAATGCTCCTGTATCAAATGATAAATTAACTAAATATGTAACTTATAATAATGGGTATCACTATCACTATCTTAATTGTAAAAAACGGCACTTCATCGAGCACTGAAGAGTTTTTATTTTTTAATTTATTTTCTAGTAAATGTAATAAATCCTGAAGTTTTCATTTGTTTGCCTATAATGCTGTAAAAAATAATTAAGAGTGTTTTTATTGAATACTTTATCTGCTAGCTTCATACCATTTTTGATATAATTACCAATTTGGCTTGTAATTTGAGGTCTAGGTATAAAGATTTATATTTAATTCAACCTCTAAAAACTATTCTGACAACATACCGAAATAGAAACCCTTATAATTTCTAAATTCTTTCCCTCTGTTCTACATAATAACCTTGGGAAAGTTCCTTATAACTGATGAAGATACAGCAGCTGCACACGAGAGTTTGATATTCACCTGGTGCGGAGGAATGCCTACTTTTTTTAGGTAAAACGATGCCGAGATCGACGAACAATCACAGCACGAACTCTTAAGGCATTCCTGCCGGGATCCATTAACCTCGAAACACAACATAACTCGTCTAAAGGTGCCATACAGTACACACGCTGTAAGAAAACGAAGTAAAAGAACGCGACAAGAGTATACAGGGTGGACCAAATTGGATGGAGTGTGTATACAAGTTTTATACAAAACTCAGAAATGGAAGGCTTGTGATTTTTGTTTTGTACCACGTGTTCTACTTAAAATATTTAAAGAAACTTACACGTTATAGGTCGACTCCCATTAAGGTTTTTTGCAGACTTTTGATCCCAGGATTTTATGAAAACGGATCTGCTGTTTGCAACAGTTTTTTCGAGGTTAAGTCCAAGGGTGAAATACTACCTGCATACACATTTGTAGGTTGTCCAAGGATTTTGTAAACGAGTCCAATCTCGTTATTTTAATATAATAATTCAAAAAATTTAAATTATTATTATTTTTTATTTTATATTATCGTAACGTAACGTCAATAAAACAAAAAAATCTCTGGTATGTGTCGAGAGCAAAAAATAAAAGAGGCAGTAATCCAAGGGCGAATAAGAGATACGATAAGTTTGTTTTTCATAAGACATAAGTGTGTTGGTATTTAAAAGTCTTGGGGTTGGTGATACAGGGTAAAACCCGGGGTCAAAACACATAAATGGTAATCGGTCTTATAGAACCTAACCATTTAATCCATCCAGTAACCTTCACGTTGGTTGCACCGTACACTTTGCGATCGGTGTCAGAGATTGGCTAAATAGTTATTTTAGTAATAAATGAATTGGACAGTTAGGTCCTATAAGGTGGCCACAATGACCAGTTTGATTTTCATTTATGGGGATATTTAAAGCAAAAAGTATATTCACATGATCTACAGCATACCATATATAATAAAGGAAAACATTACAGAAGAAATGAACCACGTAAACCAAAATATAGTTCATTTAATTTATGAAAAATTTAGGAAAGGTTAGAAACAGCGGTTGGAGAACTTGGTGTTAGTTTGCTGTATTCCCATTTACATAATACTCGTAATTAAGTATGTCAATCATAATAAACCCAAAAATTAAATTTTTTATACACAATGTCCAAAGTTCATACCTGAGGCTATATTGGTATTAAAAGAAACAACTTTTATCTATATTTAATTTTTTTTTAATGGCACTTTACTCTTAAAGTCGCCGCATTTCTCGCTGTAAGATAATCAAATTTATGGTGTTTTTTAGGTACAGAAATCTTGAAAAATTAAACACATAAAGTAAAAGTAAAATTATTGATGTATTGTTTATCCACCTTTACTATTTAAATTTTCCTCAAATAATATAATAACTATTAAAATGCATGTTTATGACACACATTATTTTGCTATTCTAACCCTATATTTTAACAATTATTTTCACATACTTATAAACAAGAGCGAACAATCTTATATGGAGAACCATGTAAGTTTATGTTATAACAATATTTACATCTACAGTTGAATTGAATTTAAAAAAATATGTACAGGTTTCAAGTACCTTAAATTTTTTGGTTATACAGGGTGAACCTTAAATAAGTAAAAATATTTTAACTGTAGGTGCAGTTCGTCATATAGATAAGTCTAGTGTCATTTTAAAAAATTTCAAATATAAAATTATATTATTTTTTTAAAATACCCACATGTTGAGGACTGCTGACCAGATAGACCACTGACGTAACCTAATAAAATAAACCATATGATTTACTGAAGGCGAGATTGCCATATCGTCTGTAATATACATAATTGTTTAACATAAATTCAATTTTTGCGGTTATTTCTAATTTAAAAACACTTGTTTTTAACAATAAGTAAATAAAATTATCATAAACGATTAACATATGAATTTAAATTAAAAGTGTTTAAAAAGCTAAAGTTAGTTAAAGTGTTTAGGAAGTTACTTTGTTCAATGAATCCAAAAATTATCCATAAAGCTCACCTACTTACTGAAAAACTAACTATTTAAACAGTTATCCACATTTCAGAAGTTAATACCATTGTACACTGTTAGAAAGATTATCACAAATTATACCCTTAAATTATTTTATGACGAATAACAAAAAACACTATGCTTTTCACACAACACCTTAGTTAACCACATAACCTCAAACAACATGTCAGTGCTAACCATTTCGTACTTCGTAGTTTTGTAGTGGGTCAAACAGATTTAAAAAATAAGCATAAAACATGGAATAATAAAATAACTTACTCACTTTCTAGGATTAATAGTCGAGGTCGACAAAGAGGTTATGTTGATACCGGTGCACAAGTATGGTCCAGCGCAAAGGAATAAGCTGTGGCAAGTTACAAGTGGAAACAAAACTTGTAATATTTGTTTAAAGGGATTTGATAATTTCAATACACGGAAATTGAAAGTTAATATGAGAGACTTCTGCATCTTCTGAAACCGAACTAAACTAATGGTTTCTTTGTAATACAGTGCTTGACGCACCTGTTTTAAAAGTTGCGGCACTAACGTATAAAACGTATTTAAATCGTCTTATTATTTTCAGGGGTAGTGTTTTTCTCTAGTGTATTTAATTAATATTTTTCGTGAAATATAGTGTGATTAAATAAAAAATGACGCATTATTCAAAGAGTGAAAAGGTTGACATGTTAAAAGCATATTTGTCAAGTAGGCAGTGATAATCAGTTATAGTGATAAATATAACGTATTGTGATAAATCATTTGGTGTAGTAAAAATGGATAATGACCAAATTCTGGATAACTACGATTGTGAGTAGAGAATCTGGTTTACATTTTACAATTTATTGGTGATTGGTCATCCAATCTTTGAAATGTTTAAAAATTCTAGTTAACTTTATTGGAGCCTATTCGAAGACATTACTGGCAACGCTGTGGAATTCACATCCACCATGACTCCCTGATCAGCGGTCCTCAACAAGTTTTAAATTTATTTAAAATTTGACTTTTATTCCTGATTTTTTTGTAAAAAAACTATTAATTATGTGTTCTACACAGTGAACTGTACTGCTGGTTAAAATACTTGTACTTATTTAAGGTTCAACCTGTATATTCGTTTTACTTCGGTACCTTTGAATATTCGCAGATGACATGAGATAACATTGCTGTTATTTGCTAAACTCTATATTATTCAGGTCTTAAATGTCTAAAATTACTTTATTACTTATATTTCAACGTTATTTTCACAGTTGCTATGTAATTTTTTTTAAAAAGAATTACATTTTTCCACAAAATTGGAACTAAAAGTTTACAGCTACAGTTAGGTCCATCCGTGAACACACTGTATCTACTTAATTTATAATTCTGACACATATTTGTTGCCTCTAATGTAGAAAGGGTCCTACTAATTAGAGAAATCCGAAATCGCGCAATAAATCAATGTAGGTATACGAAATTTGTATACTTAAGTACTCAAGTTTCCATGAGAAACATTTCTTAACATTTTGTCCTGTCTCGTAGAAAACAGATAGTTTACTAGTAAAAAAGTTTTTTAATTTTTTGAATACTTCATTTTACAGAACTGAAATCACAGAACTTTATGTTTTATACCACAAATAAGAAAAGCTGAATTTCAGAAGGCCATCATGTTTCAACACTTTCACACAGCTCTTGTGTTAAAAGAAATTTTAGTCTACTATAATATTTATAAGTATCGATATATTTGACACACTTACAATATTTTGTGTTTAAAAATTAAATTTATAGACACATTTATCACAACTACACAGATGGGTATGTAGAATGAAATTAATAAATCTTACTTATAACTCTTTCATTTTATTATATATGAAAATTAATATCAAAAATTGCGTTCATTTTCCATTTCATTTATACAGAAAGATTAGTCTAGTCTATAATTCAATTGAAAACAGAAAGTTAAAAATTTATGTCAAGTACCTACCGTACAGAAACAGGCAGGTACTTATAAAAAAGACGACTCTATTTTTGTTATCTAGGTATATAGTGTACTGTAAGCCATCGAAAACTTGTCATTCAGAAGTTCTTCGTTTTGATATAAAAACTAAAAAAGCGATCGGACTCTAAATTTTCTACCCCTAAGTGATTTTCACTTGTAAATTCTTAAATGTAAAGTGGTATTATGCGATACTTACATTATTTTAAATAGCATTTAGTTTAATGCAGTTTATTTTTTTTTCTTGAGAATTAAAGGTGCAAAATTCAGATTACAATTTCGCTTATCATCACTAATTATTAAGATTTGAAAAAAAAAGATTTTTTCTTAAAACTAGTAGTACAATTAACTTAAACATATATTTTATTAAAAGTTTCTAAAATTTGTAAAATTAGTACTTTTCTTTATAATAAAGTAAAATTAAATTCGGTAATAAATATTTAAAAATGTTTAGTCAATTACATTATATTGTAGCCCCTTATAAGACCTGAAGGTAAAACACAATGCAGAGAAATACGACAAAATGAAAGAAAGACAACATTTCAAAAAATAAAATAAAAAATAATAACCAGCAAAAATATAACCTCTATTTTAATTTATTTTTTAAACATACGCCAGACAGCTACTTACTAGACATTGCTAACTGTAAAAACTCAAATTAATAATTTATTGGAATTTATGTAATGATTTCCAAGCTTAACTAATACGTTAAACTCGTTTTTTTCTAAAATGGTTCATTCAAGAACTAACCATTTTCCACAAATTTCTATCCTTAAAAAAATCTGAAAGAAATAATATAGCGGTACAGCCTCTGATTTAAATTACATTATTTTTGTCTAAGGAAGCTAGCCTCAAAATATGGCACTTTTTACTGAACACCCAGTATAACAAACTCCAATTATTTTCGTCGATAAAATATGTCGGTTAAATTGTCCTTAACATCCTGGATATGAAAGAAGTGGGAAACATCTATTTTGAAATATAATAAAATGTAAAATTTAATTTAAATACGTTAATGTTAATAATAAAAAGATATCGTTACAAATGGTGGGTATTTTACAAGAGTGAAACAAATCTAGGACAGTAAAACAACAATAAATCCAAATAAACAATCGCGCCACTATTCTGTAATATAAAATTACTTAAACTTTGACTCTTTGACTCATACGAGAAAATTAAATATTTAAGTAAGAAATAATGCGTATGCGAGGGCAAATTAAACTGGATGACAAATATTAAACATTATAAAGGATCATAAGTAACAGAGGCTATAAAGATTAGGTACAGTTTTCAAAGTAGTTGTAAATAAACCTTTTAAAAAACAACAGAGATTTTAAAGAAACTGGGATGATATAGGCATTCAATGCTATAAAAATTAAATGAACTCGTATAACAAACATACAGTACGTACTTTGGTGTAACCATAGAAAAATATAATTATTATATTTTAATTATTATATCACCACTCAGTCATTAAGATAAAGTGGAACAAAAAATAGGCATTTGATAAAAGTGTTCAACGGAAAGCTAATAGTTAAAAAATACCATTACAAGTAATCGGTAAGCATTATAGGCAGTAAAAACAATTATGATAAGAACAAACATTTCATAGAAAGAAATTTATTTAAAAATACTTTTCAGTTTTTTACAGTTTAAGATATTTATTTCCTTGACTAAATATCTTCCAATTTAATAACACAACTTGCCAATTATTATGCGATTACACTGATCACTGATCAGTGAAGATGGTACACATCCAGTCTGATTTACTACAAACAATATTTTAAGTACCTTGAAGTTCAGTTGTTTTATCTACAACAGTAGATATCCGAGATAGATCCAGCAAGTAATCCGATTTGTTGAGATTGCCGAATATAAACAAAAAAAACACGCGAATTCCAGCATACAACTGGAGTCAACACAGACGACGAAAATACACCACTCCACCCGATAAACAGCGAAGACGGAATGAGGAATGAGAATGAGGGAACGGAATGAAACGATTAAATTGCCTTCCGAGTACTATACAGTAGGACGAATCATCAAGCTTTGCGCGATTGTTACGTTGCAGCCCCATGTGCACCGCTTTACATTGCAAGAGATGCACGCTCAAGAACAAGAACCTGTTGCTTTACAGGGAGAATCGACTAAATGTTAAATGTTTTTTGGCATCTTGTTATTCTTGTTTATTTGCTGTTTTTTTTTTTCGTTTAGATGATAGCTGATGACATAGTTTGTCAAGGTGCGTATGCGTGCGTATTTCACACACGCTAACACGGCATGCTATAATAGATTAAAAATTAATGAATGCGGAAAAATATTGGGTTGAAGCGTAGAAAACATTTTGAAAGTCAAGTGCGTACAGGAAACAATGGGGAAATTGTATGATTTTTCCAAATACGCGCAGAAGAAAGTATGTACTATTTTAATCGAAATGGCGTTTGTCCTAGACAATTTTGTGGAAAAATACGCTTAGAAGAGTTAATTTGTCATTTGTGATATTATTAGGTGTTATTGTGTTAAATAGGCATTGATATTGAAAAGGAAGTTGCAAAATAGACTAAAATGGGCACAGAAAGTGCATATCACCGGGCAAATGGAAGAAGTATTGCATTATGCCATTGTGTACGAATACAGCCTAATAAAAAAAAACTTACTGTCCCAAACAAACAGAAAATACAAATGTAGTGTAGGGCGATGAAGCCCGACGAAGGGAAGCATTGCAACATTTTTTGATTGTGAAGACCATTTTAATGTAAGTTCAATTGGAAATATAGGAAGGTTTAAGTTCATCGAAAACATTAAAATGTAAAGTTGTAAAAAATCAATTAAACTTTTGTGTTAAGCTACCAGAATGTATACAGGGCGTTCAGAAAATCAGTCGTAAAGCAAACTTATATTTTTCTTATTTATTGTATTCAGCGCTTCATTCTGATTCCAAATACCTAACATGTTTTGTATTAGCTCATATCATTTACCTGATGAATAATATTATTTGAGGTATTTATAAAATTTTAGCTATCTGACTTACTCCATTAAATTAACCTGTTTTATTCCGAAAACAATAAACAAAAGTAGCAAATACGGATTTTTAAAAAATGTTTCAAGAGAAATCAGTAGTAAATAGCAATATATTTGTTAAATTAATTAAAAAATAAAAAAAAAGTTAAATATCATTATTCATTATTTTACTTATTATTTTTCAAATTAGAACAACTAGTTTAATGTGAAATCAGATGGCACAATTTTATAAATACGTCAAGTAAACCTGGTATCTGGTACTACATCCTGGCCAATTGTCACGAGCGGTTCTATATTGTAAACAAAGGAATAAGTTACGGTTAACTTTAACAATATCTTAAATTCACCACATAACTGCTAATAATTATGGCATTACCTCTACACAGTTTTTACTATGACCCACAAATGCCACAAAAACGCAAAAATACAAGAAACAAGCACCTGTTTTCATCACCAACATCGTAACCTGGACCTGCATCCACGGAAACAAACCAGGCTGAACGGCGTGTAACGTCACATAAATCATATCGCATTTTTTATTTACAATAATATGACAATTTACGCATGTTAATATTTTAATTATTATGTGATTATTGCCGCCAGACACATGTTCTCATATTTCAATATGTTTGAAAGATTACCCTGGAAAACATTTCAAACCAATATAAAATTCATGCAACTTCCCCATTGTTATACAGGCTGTAAGTGGACTACTGATTACGTTGATTTAATTTTTATGTTTGGATGTAAGTTCATGTGGTAAACTTTACTTACTGACACGGTTAAATGAATCGAAAATCAGTTTAAAACTATTCATTTCACAATGAAAAAAATATATATTTATATATATTTCATGAGATGCAATGAAGATATAATACCTCAAAAACTGTAAAAGGTAAATAACCTATATAACATATTTTTAAAAAGCTTAGTTGACGCTCCAATGTCTTAAAAATGTACAGGATGTTCTATTAAAAAAAAAAAACAAAACTTGAGCCTACATCTCGGAAATGTGCTATTCAATAATATTTATATATATACATATATATATTTGGGTATTTCGAAAATACTTGAAAAAAATGAAACAGTGAAGTCTTTATACATATATAATTATAAAACTTTAAAAGTAAGTAATAAAATCGAGTTTCCATGGCTATTTTTAAATTTATAGCAGTGTCAAAATATCAGCTACTTTTCATAAGAATGATAAAAATAACTTTAATAAACTGATTAACAGTTGACTGCAAACATGATAGAAACATACTACAAAAAGTATCGTTCGGAGATTCATATACAGGGTTGGGGTTGATTGACTTTATTTTTATATTATTTTCTTTTTGTGTGAAAACTGGAAAACATTTCTGAGTTTGTGAGAGAAGCAAACAAGTTTTGTTTTAATACAGGGCTAGTTAAAAAAAATCTTTTAAATACAAGGGGTGTATTTTTCATCCCCTTACTGCGTGAGGTGATAACCAATGGAGTAGGTCAGGAAAGTGACATTTTAATAGAAATGCTTCCAAAATTGGAGTTTTTAATTTGAGTCGATTTTAAAATAGCCCATGGAATATTGATTCCAACACCTACTTTGAAAGGGCTGTGACTACTTAAGGAACGCTAGAATATTTTTTTATATGTATAAAACACCCCCTCTAAAACCTGCTGGCAAGCAGAAAACGAACACTTCACATCCAAACTTTAGACCCACAAAAATTAGATGTTAGTTGTACTGATACAATTAATTTCTTCACGATTCTACATTCCCTTCAAAATTTCTGAAAAATGTAAAAATACCGAAAATTTATGAGACGGTCCTGAATGCCACTAGCTGTGAAATGAATTTCAAATGATATGCAACCAACATCACTAATCACTATAATAGCTTTATTATTTATAACCGATCCATACTTTTTTCAAGAAGAAGAAAAGAGAAGAAGAAGCAACTGAGGCAAGACGATTTACCGGATCTATCATCTACTTTAGTGCTTTCTTACTTGTCAATTTTGTTATGCCACATCTGCCACACGGGGCAATTATTTAAGATTTAAGGTTAAGTATTAATTTAAAGTTGGATAAAAATAATATAAAGAAAATATTACTAAAATGGAATACATTCAAGATATCCCTCCAACTGCTTCCATTACAAACAAAATGTAAGTAAAGATAATTTGAGGTTATTTCAACCACATGTAATGCCAATTAAAAATTTTTAAAAACATTTTTATTTTCAGATTATGCTGCGAATGTGGAGTTCCAATAGAACCAAATCCAGCAAATATGTGCGTAGCCTGTCTACGCACACAAGTTGATATTACAGAAGGGATTCCGAAACAAGCTACCCTACATTTTTGCCGAGGCTGTGAACGTTACTTTCAACCACCTGGAGAATGGATACATTGTGCTTTAGAATCTAGAGAATTACTTTCGCTGTGTTTGAAAAAGCTTAAAGGCCTAAATCGAGTTAAGCTCGTGGATGCTACTTTTGTGTGGACAGAACCTCACTCAAAACGTATTAAGGTATTAAATAATTATATTGACTAATGTTAGGTTTAATAGCTTTTGTCTACCAGGTAAAATTAACAGTTCATGGAGAAGTTGTTGGAGGCGCTGTTCTCGAGCAAGTGTTTGTGGTGGAATATACTGTGGCTCATCAGATGTGCGATGAATGTCATCGAACCGAAGCGAAAGATTATTGGAGAGCATCTGTTCAAGTACGACAAAAGGCTGAGAACAAGAAAACCTTTTATTACCTGGAACAGTTGATTTTAAAACATAAAGCTCATGAAAATACTTTAGGCATAAAACCAATTCACGGTAAGTAATTTTATTTAGTCCAAAGTAAAGATTTGTGATATCTTAATTAATTAATATACTTTTAGGTGGTTTGGACTTCTTTTATACAACTGAAGGCAACGCTAGAAAAATGGTAGATTTTCTTGCCGCTGTTCTTCCGTGCAAGTACCAACATTCAAAGAAACTAATATCTCATGATATACATAGCAACGTTTATAATTATAAATTTACATATTCTGTAGAAATAGTACCCATATCAAAAGACAGTGTGGTTTGTTTACCAAAGAAATTAACGCAGCAATTGGGTGGAATTTCGTCTGTGTGCTTGGTTTACAGAGTTACGAATTCTATTCATCTAATTGATCCTGCTACTTCCCAAAGTGAGTATTTCATTAACGAAATCATATTTAATATAATTAACGAATTTTTAGTTGCCGAATTAAATAGCACCACATATTGGCGCTACCCCTTTGGTGCTATATGCAATCCTAAACAGCTCGTGGAGTATGTAGTAATGGACATTGAGCCGATAATGGATAAGGACCGTAAAGTCTTTCCCGGGCAAGGTGCCATTTCTAATCGTCACGTACTCGCCGATATTTGGGTTGTAAAAGCATCCGAACTGGGAATAAACGACAATACTATTCACACCAGAACGCATTTAGGCCATGTTCTTAAACCTGGAGATTCAGTCATGGGGTAAGGAATGTTCCTCTCTTTACGTAACAGTGTGCAGAAATCCTCACTTGATTTTAAGATGAAAATGTGGTATAAAAATTTTTGAACATGTTAAAAAAATCTTTTTTTTTGTATTTAGAGCTTACAGTGATATGTATGTAGCTATAGCACTATAACCATATACTTTCCGTTACATCTTTGCCTGTCTCATATCTCTCATCGCCTGATTCTATTTCGACGTAAGCTGTTACCCAGCACTTTCTTAACTCCAAATTTACAAATTTGGTATTAATTATTTTCAGAAACAGAGTGTATACAAATTAATAAAATAATTCGTTGCTTCTAGGAGCCTCATTCATTTTGTTCTCTTTACGTTTTGGACTCTAGTTTATTCGTATAAAAAATATGATTTAGGGCATCTTAGAAACTAATTCGGATAATTATTACTTGAGTTATTTTAACACTAGCTTCAAGACACCTTAAGAGGCCACTTAAACAATTTTTTATATATCACCAAAACAACCAAAAAAAAAGAACTATACATTAAAAAATAAATTAACATAAAATATTAATTATATATTTATAACTAATTCTAAGGAAATGTCTAAAATTTAGTTACAATTTCATCACCATTTTCTCTCGAACATAGTGCCACTAATCCTAACCATAACAAATAAAAACAATGATAAAACCTTTCAATGAAGGTAACACCATTTAAATCAAATTTTTATTAGGATTAGTAGAAACTAGTTGAGCGAGAAGCATCTTTTTTTCTTTGTCTGAGATACTTTGTTAGGATTAGTAAAATGTTAACTACTAATATCTTTATGATTTGATTGCAGCTACAATGTGGAAGATAGTAATATTAATGATGTAAACTTTGAAAAACTGGATAGAAGTAAAGTCCCAGATGTACTCCTAGTGAAGAAACATTATGGTGATAAGTCGTTCAGAAGAAGACAGAGAATTTGGAAACTAAAACGCCTTGCAGAAGGTGATACTGCTTTTGATCCAGAAGCAAAGTGAGTTATTTCATTATTGTGTATTATACAATATTTTAAAATATTTCTCCTAAATAATATCTTATTAATCAATCTTTTAGTGATTTCCATGAATTTTTGGATGATTTGGAGGAAGATCCAACCCTCAGGCAGAACATCAACATTTTTAAAGATAAAACAAAACAAATTCCAGTCGATTCTAATGATAAATATGATGAAACAATTCCCCATGTGACCCTAGAAGAAATGTTGGATGATTTGGTCATCGATGATGTAGAAATGGAAGAAGTGGCATAGTGTTTCTTGGTTTTATTTTTTTATATAAAGTTTTGTTGGAATGTGGTATATAAATAAAATTGAACTTTAATTTTTATGTTATCGTCTTTGTTGTTTTATTATGTTTGTGCAATAAAATAAAAGAGTGAGCGAACAATTTAAAAAAAAAATCTACTACTTCTTTTTTTAAAATCAATCTGTAATTTGTATATTAAAAATCCATTAGATAAATAAGATTTGATATAATTAAACATTCCATCTAAATATAGATGTTCCTGAATGAGGATCGATTTAGGTTTGTATATACAGGGTGTTAAAAAAAGAGTGTATAATATTTAAGGAGGTAATAGTATGAACCAAAATAAGCAGAAAAGTCTCAATAAACATGGGTCCGCAAAGTAACGGTTGCGGAGATATGGAATGTTTTATGTTTTTTGCCCCTTTTTTGATGGTTAGAGAGCATTTACACCAAACTTTTCCACATACTTGTGTAGGAAGGGCCAAACTTGTTTTATGGCCTCCAAGATCGCCTGATCTGAACCCTCTAGATTTCTTTGTTTGGGGATATTTGAGGACATTAGTGTATGGTACTTCTGTAAATAGCCTGGAAGAGCTGCAGCTACGGATTAATCAAAAGTATCAAGAAATCCAAACCAAGGAGAGTGTTTTCGAAATAGTTCGAATATCGTTGAGACGAAGATGTTGTGCCTGCTTGGAAATAGACAGAGGGCACTTTGAACATCTTCTGTAACTTTGCTTTTTGTTTGTTAAAAGCTTCCTTTCTCGGTTTATTCCTAATAAAATAAAATATTTGAAAAACGGATAGTGGTCCATATCTCTGCAACCGTTACTTTGCAGACCCATGTTTATTAACACTTTTCTGCTTGTTTTGGTTCATACTATTACTTCCTGAAATATTTTACACTCTTTTTTTAACACTCTGTATATCAAATTAGAAAAACAATTTGTGAAAATATGTACATATTTCCCGACGTAAAAAATATGGTGTCTTTATTACTCTTTAAGACTTATTGACGTGATATGTTTCTGTTAAAAAAAGTACATATGCCTAGCTAAACATAAATATCGCTATATAAATTATTAATTGCTGTAAAAACTAAATAATTAAAATATTGTATCTATGTTATTCATACTAACTAAAAATTCATTCAGACGAAATAATATTGACATTTAGTGTTATCGAATAGGATAATGTATGAGGTGATCATAACGTGGATCAAAGTTCATTGATGAGACCTCTATTACTGGATTATAATTATTACTACATATTGTGTCATTTCAAAATATAAAAAAAAATATTTAAAAAATAATCTCATGTCTAGGATAAGTATTTGGAGAGTTATAGTATTGTTTCAAAAGTAGGTTTCACTATGCGCATTGCACAATTGATGCAATTTTGGTTGCATTTTCTGTAGATTATAAATATAGCTTTATTCTACAGTAACACAATCATGTTATCATTATAAATATTCATAGTGATTAGTATGTAAATCAGAGCAGATAGTACCAATGACGGCTAACTTAAATTCCAGTACTGTACTAAAGAAATGATAGAATATCCACAATACAGGGTGCCTCTGGTATTGCTAGCATCCTTGGAAGGGGTGACTGTACCATCAAAATAAATTAGATTTACCTAATCTATATCTAAAACTTCACCGTTTTCAAGATACAGGGTGTCAAAAATTTCAAAATTTTCATTTACTTAAAAATCCTTCGTGATAAAACAACAATAATTCTAGGTTGCAATGGGACATCTTTGGTTAAATTTTTCAGTATGTTCTCACAAGCGGCGTCACTATGGGGTGCTCCGCTCAGATTAATATCTCTGATTTTATTACATTGTTAAAGAGAGGTTAATTTTAATCATTAACTACTAGAAATTTAAATGCTATATTTGTAACATGGACTGTACTGTAGATGGTAGATAATTTCTGTGTTTTGGTGAAATAATTTTGAGTCAATCTTGCCAACAGTGTAAATTTTGTTGGCTAAACGTTCGTGATCCCGTGTGTCCTACTTTGTTGAGGGTACTGTAGAACTATACAAATGGGATCATATACAATTAAGATGATATACTGTTCAAACAGTACAGATCATAGTTTAACAATATTCTAATCTTTAAACGATGACTATAGATCTTAATTTTTTACTGCTAATTTCCGATTTTCTTAGATTATTTTTAACCTTTAGATATAGAGTATAAAATTACCAGTTCAATATAAATCACAGGCCAGTTAATTTTATTAAGGAGCAAAAAATATCAACTTCATTATTTATTCAAATTAATCGTATAGTTGCCATGAAAATAAATGAAAATTTTGACTTCCAACAGACGCAGAGCATATTGACTTCATATATAATTTCACTACAGTAATTTATTCCATCTGTTTTTACAATTTTAAATGACATGGAAATGAGCAAACTCTGTATCTAGTTTAATATGCGTAACCACTCAGTATATCTTCACATGCGCTATTAATAAATTAAAATCAAAATGTGAAAAAAAAAAAATTAACACAATTTAAGCGCATAACATACAGACTGATGATCCTGAGCTTGCAATCATCTAATTGAGAAAGTCCGTTTTAATTCAGTCCGTCTCTGCCAACGTCCGTGTTATAAATATACAATTGTTTAGCAATTTGACTTTAGTTTTGTTGTTTTTCTTGTAAATAATGTGAAATTGTCTTGTAGTCTCTTTAGTAAAGTGTTGGTGTGGTTCCAAAAGTTCTTAGACATGAAGAAAATTATATTTACACTTACTCTGTTTGCATTTACAATAATTGGTGTTTATTCTACCGTCCAGCAAGACAGTAAGTACAAAAGTAAACTTTATTAAAATCTTACTTTTTTATTTACGTGATATCTAACCACAATACAATATTATTACTTTAAATACGCACAGTATTTATCTAGTATTAATTAAACTTTATTTTTCCTTTCGAATATTTAAAAATTCGGATAAAATACGTACTAATTTTGACAATTTAAATGTCAGTTAGTTGATATATTACCGCTCTATATTTGAAAAAATTTATACAACCTGTATTTTTACTCGTTTAGTTTGATTATTTTAATATGTATCATAATTAATAAAATAATCACATTGCGCGTTTCCAATATTAACTTACTTAAATTTGCAAAGTTAAATTGATTAATTTCTTCATTAGTAAGACTGTTTTTTTTTTAGGAATTGTGCAAGCAATCCGCAGTGGCGTGGAAAAGCTTCTAACTGTCAATCATGCGCCGAGCTATCTTACAAAAGCCGTAAAAAATATTTCGAAAATTAAAGACGCCTCGGAATCCGATGTCACTATTTGTCACTCGTGTCAAGTAGTTGTGCATCAATTGCTTACTTACAGAAAATCTGGAGCTAATAAAGATTCTATGATATCTTATTTCAACAAACTGTGCAAAACTTTTACGGGATGGGGAAAAACAGGTTGCCAAGGATTCATAGACATTGAGATAGTAAGGCATACTGATCGTTAATAGCATTTTTAAATAAAAAAAACGCAAAAAAAAACTATGAGAAAAGAAAATACTAGGACGCAACAGAATTATAAACTTGTTATTCCTATTATTGTTTTGCTTTCGTCTGATCTGTGTTGCTCTCATATTATAGTAGTATTTTACATAGGTTGTCCTGTAAGCCCGCGTACAATGAAATGAAACGAAAGGCCACACATTTTTGGACACAAATAGACTGATTCAAACAAATAATTTACCTATATGGTTTGTCTTTGCAAAATCAAATTGAAATATCAAACACATACTCGCACAAAATCTGCCGTAGAATAAAGGCACCACTCGAATATTGAAAACATTAGGAAAGCATGACATTTTAAATTTTCATTTACACTTCTAACTTATTGAACGTTGGTAATTCAATCACATACTTTTCGACATCATTATACTCAATCAGTAGCAATTTTTTGGACAAATAGTGGGGAAATATTTTGTTGTTTCCAAAAGTTTGAACTGTTACCATTTTCCAGTGTAAATTTCACATATATTTTCTAACCAATCAGAAGTTTATATTTTGTTCCGTTGCCATGGTAATTTTCGGAAATTTTTATACTTCTTCAAGTAAGCTGCATGTGATTACACTGGAAATAATTTTTAAAATATTCATGACCTCGAAAAAATTTCCTGAAATAATTTTAACACTAATAAGGATATTTATAAGTGACAATTTCACGAATTTTTGCGGTATTTTTAATTTAGATTTGTACTTGAGATATAAGAAAATTGGGCAATGAAAAAAAAAACGAAATTTAATTAAATTATACATAAAGAATATTTCAAATTTTTGATAGCTCTTTTTAAGGTTAGATGTAATAAAATAATAAATAAATCAACTAGAGAACGAAGGCAGAACAGACAAGATAGAAACTCAGTGATAATTATGATCAAGAATGAAACAAATCAAAATTTAAAAAGCTAAAGTGTTATTAGATTATCAGGTTACATCTACTCAAAACTCATATTATTTGAATTGATTCTTTATTACATGATGAATGCAATATATCTACAATATTTAAAAAATGTTTATTTAAAAAAAATGTATAAAACAGTTCTAAACTATATCAGCTACCGAGTGAACAATATTCGTCATTATTGCTTGAACTGAAAAAATGATAGACGGGTATCACAATAAATATATTTTTCAGCAGTTGAAAATTTCAAAAACCACCACCAATATATGTTAACTGAAATCAAAAGTCCACACCCCAAGATAATTAAAATCGATTTACGCATTAAAATTATAAAAAATATATAGGAATATCTATATAGAGTTCATGTTACGTCCAGAATTCTGTGGTCTTCCGTTGTATAGACCATACTTATAGAGCATCTTGTATATGTTGTCAAGTTATGTTTTGCAACACTTATAACAAAAAATTGAAGAATTGAAATATCAAATAAATGTTCCTATTTCTTTAAACATTTCCTACGAGTATAATACCTGTTAAAGTTATATCTATCGAATCTCGCTTTTTAACAAAATCAATTACTTTTATTATAGGACTCGGTTCTATATATTATAGACAATAAGAGTGACTTGACACCAGAGAGAGTGTGTGCAATTTATTTCCAAGCACAAAAATGCGTCGATCCTGATGCAAAAAAATGGATCATCCCACTTCCACCTCTTCCCAAGAAAAAACAAGAAATTGGGGAAGATAATGAGGTGAGTATATGTAACAATTGCTACTTCTGAAACTACAACTATTAGTTGATTTTTTCCCAGGTAAAGTATATCAATGGTACACTAATGAATTGTTGCTTTCAGGATAACGGCGAAATTAGCCCCCTTAGAATCCTCCACCTGACGGACATTCACTATGACCCTCTGTATAAACCTGGAAGCAATGCGGTGTGCAAAGATCCCCTTTGTTGCCAAAGTGGAATTCCTGCAAAACCTGAAAATGCGGCTGGATATTGGGGAGACTACAACGTTTGCGATATGCCACGCCATTCCGTGTTGAATTTGTTGAACCATATCAAACATAAATATGTAAGGTTTAGTTATGAATGTATGCTAATGTAATGTTCATAGCGTTTTTAGTTTTCATGGCAAAAATATCTTGAAAATCAATTATTAGATACAATGTCAGTTGCTTTATGACATTCTATTGTTTAACATATCTTCGAACTTATATAGCAGAATCACTGTCATCGTCATTATCACCATCTTCATCGTCATCGTCATCTACATCATTTTCATAACCATCATTGCGATGATAACGTCTACTATCATGCTGCTAACATCACAAAAGTGGCCAGCTATTCAGGAGTTCAGTTAGGAAGTTATTCTAGATATGTGTATACGTACAGTTCTCTTCAATTTACTCCATCAAATTTCCATTTATTTTACTCTCTAATTAAACAAGTTTGAATGAAGTCATCAAGATGTATTAAAATGTTGTCGATACCTTACTTTACTTTTAGATAAAGGACATTGATTTTATCTACTACACAGGGGATATTATAAGTCACAAATCATGGGCTACATCTAAGTCAGAAAACATAAAGACGATTAAAGAAATATACGGATTATTTGCCAGTACTTTTCCAAATACAACGATATACCCAATATTAGGAAACCATGAACCTCACCCCACAGATTTGTAAGTACAAAAATCCCACCGATTTGTAACGAAATCATTGATTACATAATATTCCAAAACAACTCGATATTCTATCTATTGCTTCAAAGTAATTTTTTGTACACAGGGTTTTTGGATAAAGTGCGTTCCTTAAACAGACGACAAATTTCATTAAGCAGCCTATGGCCTAAAACGTTATATTTTCAAGACATAAAAATTGTTAAATCAAATAAAAAGGAAATTTTTAAACTGCTCCTGTTGTGCAAAAATCATGTAAGCGTAACAGTCTCAAAGATCTTCATAAAGTCTTTTGCCAATCTAAATATTCACTTACACACTACTTTAAGGGAGTTAGAAAGCGGAATCACGAAAATCACCATCGACGACATAGAAGATAATGAAGACCTGATAACTGTCAGTATCCAAGGACTCCAAAAATCATTGCGCCAGATCCTTCGTGATAGGAAAGAAACAAATAATAAAATGCACACAGAAAGTATACAAGCTTACGTCCAAAAGAAACTCCATATCTTCGATTATTTATACAGTATAAACATGGAAAATGTACTGTCCAACTTGTAGGTATCAGTTCAATAGAAAAAAATACCCTTTGAAATCGCAGCCTATTTAGACCTTAAAAAATCCGGAACTATACACGGACCACTTTTCTTGCCAATTGTGGAGAAGGTATGACAAATATTAAACGTTTATGAGGGTGGAAATCAACTTCTGTTGCTGAGGGGTAGTACTTAGAAAATTCTACAAATCGGTAAAAAGAAGTGTCCAACAAAATTTTTCATTTGAACACGCCATAATCTTCAAACTGCAATTTACATCCATTAACGTCTTACTCAAAATGTACCATCAGCAATCAACAGCCACAATAGGAAATTTGCATATTTTTTTTTTTTATTACCAAAATATAATTCAGTTCATTCTCTGCAAAAATAAAGCGATAATAAATTAATAGAATTATTACGTCTTTCTCAACCACAAAAACGCGAGAAATACAAATGGCGATTATGTGCATTGTGTATAATATCCATACAATTATAGTAAATAATGGCAACAGAGAGGGGATTTGTTAAAGGACAATCAGATAACCTGCCTAAAATTGTGTTCGATAGTGTTGCATTCTCTTTTTCGTCTCTATTCATTGAAACCACCACCATTTCTTACGCAATTTCTCATTTTTAGGAACCGAGAAGAATATTTTTGCCAGGGTGGTTACCGTAGTGTTTTTGCACTTTGGTACCACATAACTTATAAAATTTGTGTTTTCTCGGTTCATCCCCTTCGGCAATCCAAAGCTTATATTATAATGCTAGACTTGACACCGGACACCTCACAAAGACCACAAAGTTCGACGCTAACCACAGATTACAGATTACGGAACGAGTTCGCTAACCGACTTAACTAAACCTACGTCGATTTGACAATTTGACATGTGTGACCATGGACGTTTCCATATACAGTGACGTCGTGGACCAATCAGAATGTTGTTTGCGAACCCGTGACTATACTTGAATACATTGTTATAAATAATTAATTATGACAAATATAAGATCAATTTTACAGAATTAGTATGATATTCTTGTACTTAATATATAATAAAATAACAATAATTTTAAGCATTTAAAAATGTCATGCAACTTACCTTTTTGATACCTATTTCTGAAGAAACTTCTTTCCAATATTTGTTCTCCGTATTAGAGCAATCTTCTTCCAAGAAGCAGCTAACTTCAACCCATATGCTGACTTCCGCAATTAACTTACATAACGCGTCTATTAATTAATTAATATCACTAATAATAAGTAAGAATAAGTAGGAAGATAATACTTATCTTATTCCAATGTATTTGTATTCACTCTTGTTATGTTGCTTCTGTTTCCGTTTGTATTAATACACATTTAAGAACATTAAACCTTCTAATTATTTCCATGAACTTGTAGAATAGTATATTCTACAAGTTGTAGTTGGAATATGTCATTCTAAACGTGTTTTAGACTATACTTTCTCTAACAGGATTTTATAAATCATACAAAAAAGTTGCTTATTTGTACAGTAGTAAGTCTGGGCGGCCTCAGCTTGGCAAGTAGGCCACACATGGACCCTTTTTGCCTACCCTGACATGCTTATTTGTACATATTCCATCACGGTATGTTAGAATAAGATTCTAACACAGTGTGATAGAACACAGTATGCTGGAATGGCATGTATTACAATCTAATTTTTAGTTGTGGAACGTGTACTTTCTAAAATCGTGTTAGAAAAAAAATGTTATTCCTAACTCTGCTTCACGTCGTTCGGACAACGGCAGTTGCGTGCGGAAAAGTGCCACTTTCCGCACTTGTTAGGAAAATAACTATTAATTAATATCCTAGAAAATATAACTTGACTGCAACGGCATTTACGTGCTGGAAAGTGTCACTTTCCGCACTTGTTAGGAAAATAACTATCAATTAATTTCCTGGAAAATATGACTAGATCGCAGGTTGCTTAAAGAAAATTGTTTTATTTCACGTCCCCTATTTCCCCTTTCAAGGAACACATTTATTTCGTAACAATCCTACACTTCATTGTATATAAGGAGTTTGGAGAATAAGTGCTATTTATTATTTTTCGGTGCTGATTCTAAATTTTTTAGTTATTCACCTGAAGACATTCTGCAAAATCAACTATCTACTCAATGGATTTTCAATTTATCCGTTGCTGAATGGTCCAGATGGCTTCCAGACACTACCAGTGATACGATTCTAAAAGGAGGATATTATTCGGTTCTAGTTAAGCCAGGATTTAGAATCATTGCCCTAAATAGTAACTTCTGTTTTACTAGCAATTTGTAAGTGTCTACAAGACGTATATTTTTCCAAATAAATTATTAAGTACTAAAATAATCTCTAAAATTCGTCATTCGTCATTTAGATGGTTGATGTATGAAGATGAAGATCCCCGTGGTCAACTGGCCTGGTTAGTCGAAGAATTATACAAAGCTGAGAAAAACAAAGAAAGGGTTCATATCCTGTCTCATATTCCACCTGGCGAAATTTTATGTCACAAGCAATGGAGCAATCAATTCCACAAAATAATAAATAGGTAAGTTATAATAAAAACCTGCTCATTTGAAGAATTTAAGATTTGGGAATTTGGCGAAACAGTCAGCAGTTTCTTTATTGCTTCGAAGATGTGTAGAAACAAAATAAAATTCAAATCAGAGACAAATTCTTCAATCTTATGTTGCCATCTAAAATAATTTTTAATTGCACACTTGATAAGTTGCAACAACTGCTGTTTTAGGTTTGCTCACATAATATCAGCACAATTCAACGGTCATACGCACATAGATGAATTGCGCGTGTTTTTTGACGAAGATAATACAGAAGTCATAAACGTAGCTTTCAATGGCGCAAGTTTCACGACGTTTGTAGGATTTAACCCCAATTTCAGAATCTATGAAGTGGATCCTTCTAGTGCTGTAAGTTAATAATATAAAATTGAAGTGGGAAAAAAAATGAAACTCAAAATTATGAAATTCTATAATAACTTAATTTTCGTGACTTTCGCTACTGATATTTTACTTCTCTCTTCGACCGGCTTATTTCCAATGGTACGTACATATTTATTATACGTTTCAGATGGTCTTGGATTACGACCAATACATTTTCAACTTGACAAAAGCAAATCAGAATAATACCACATCTCCACAATGGTACAAAGAGTATTCTTTCAAAGAGGCCTACGATCTACCCGACCTAAGCCTGGCTAGTTTCGGCGATTTAATCGAGAAAATGTACAAAAACAGCGATCTCATGTGGCAATATTATCGATTCCTGGTTAGGGATAGTGACGTGAAATTGAACGAAGGTTGCAATAGCAAGTGTTTGAAGAAGCTCTATTGTTACATTACCGCTGTAGAAACTAATGATTCGGTGAACTGTTAGTGGCAGTTCAATATATTTTTACGATATTTGTAATAGATTGTATGAAAATGAATAAATTGTATCGTTTTCATAAATGTTTTGTAATTTGATATATGATGAGGAGGCTCAGTCGCGGCGAAGCTACTGCAGAGTCACCACTGAAGATGCCGACAGTTAAGAGCGGCAAAACGTTTGGAAGCATGGGATGCGACCAGTTACAGCGGCGGCTACGGAACGTCTCGGAGGACCACCATTATCCGAGGAACGGTTCCGACCGTAGCAGTCGTAATACCAACAATAGAAACTGAAATCAATATATGGACACCGATAGCGGGTCTGTCCCCACAGAGCCTAGCCCGAGAACAACCAGGCCAGGTAAAAGAATAATGCATAATGCTAATGCTAGAGATGTGCATTTTAACTCTGTTTCTGGCAGCTACCAGTTACCGAGGTCACGGCATAACAACCCGGAAAATCACCATGTATCAAATTGCAGCACTGGCCGTGAAAGCCTAAAAACCACTATGTTTTGTAATTATTTGAAACTGCTTAAAACTCTCCTCTCTTAACAAAAAAATTCCTACCATACTATTTTCGAGGGTGCTGATCACGAATCTGAAGTCAGATTTCGGCGAAGGCATGTAGTTTTCGAAAAAAAATTTTCAAACGAAATGGAAGTTACTACAAACAACTACAAACTATTTTTTAGCCTTCGTTTGAAGTGTAGTGTACAATAAACGATTTTTCAACCTCCGCATGAAGCTTTGTTCACACAGTACTTACTTACACAAGTTAGTTTCCAATCGTCCGGAGCGTGCACATTCCAACTAAAACAATGGATTTTCAACCTTATGGAGGCATTATAAACTGCGCGTGCGTCGTACGATTTGAAACGGTTTCCATCTGGTGTGCTAACAGAGCTAATAACCACTGAAATGTAATTTTATATTATGATGACTGGAATGCGCTAAAAGATGCGCGAATGGATTATTCATGATCAGCGCCATATTTTGTTTTGTGCCTCTAGCAATGGCGTAGCAGTAGGAGCTTAGCTGATTGTGAATTGAAATGAAATTTAATTCTGGATATGGAGAATTATTTCGTGCTATATGCTGGTTAATTTTACAGTCCCTTATTAAACATGACATGTTCCAACAATAACACCCACAAAAATACACAAAGAATAACACTAACGAGATACAAGATAAAAGAAGAAACCACACTGTACTGACATGTTTACAAACAAAATAATGGGAAATTAAGAACACAATTCATATCCTACGTGCAGATGGTTGTCTCTCTCGCCCCCACATACATAACCAATGAAGTATGTCTTTGCTGAGTTTCATGTGCCTCCCTTTGTCTGCTCCTAGGTTTGGTACCTTTATTTGGATGCGCAAATGGACTAAACGTATTCCATATCGTACATTTCAGTGCTAAATGCTAATAACTCTACTTTAGATTTCGAGGTATTACAAACGAAATGAAGGTTAGGTACTATAAAAAACTACAAACCGAGCTGCAAACAATTGTTTATCCTCTGGTTGAAGTATAGTGACTTTACTTTAGATTTCGAGGAACTACATACAAACGAAATGAAGGTTATACAAACGAGTTTGTAGCCTTCGGTTCAAACATATTTTCTCTGCGTTAAATCTAGGCAGAATCCGCCAAAATTATATTGTTTTCTTTTTCAATATTGTCACCTTTGTACCAGTAAGCAAATCAAAATAAGTTACTGCTTATACGTATTTAAAAAGGGAAATGGTTTTAAATATTTTACACACGAGGATATATTGAAAATGTTAGCTATAACTTTTTTCCCTTGCTACTAAAAACAAAACATTTTTCACTACAAACAACTACAAGTTTGAAATTTTCTTTCGAAAGCTACATGCGACCATGTGTGTGAAGTTAGAAACGTTTATGGTAAACGAGACTACGGTGTCATTTAGATGGAGCGGCAAGTGCTCAATTTAAGGAATAGACCTTTTGCACCACCCGTAACTATAGGACAATGATAAAACATTATTACTTCCTTAGAGATCTTTGCTATTAGCTTATCTTCAGAAACGATTTTCGCTCCATAATAAATAATTTTTTTCTCAAAATCTATAGTGTGTGCCACCTTGAATTTTTCACAGAATATGTAAAAGGGCATGCATGTCTTTTTACATATTCTGTGAAAAATTCAAGGTGGGACACGCTATAGTTTCTGAGAAAAAAAATATATTATGGAGAAAATTCGTTTCTGAAGATAAGCGTAAATTCTACAACTCGTACGGGTTTTTGAAAAAAACTAACAGCAAGGATCGAAAGTGCATCTCTTTTTACATATTTTGTGAAAAATTCAAGGTGGCACACTCTATGGTTTTTGAGAAAAAAAATGTCTATTATGGAGCAAAAATTCGTTTCCGAAGTTTAAGCGTAAATTCTACAATTCGTACGGGTTTTTGAAAAAAACTGATAGCAAGGATCAAGAGGGCATCTCTTTTTACATATTTTGAAAAAATTCAAAATGGCATACTCTATAATTTTTGAGAAAAAAATTATTTATTATGAAGCAAAAATTCGTTTCTGAAGTTAAGCCTGTATTCTATGTCTCGTATGGCTGTTTGAAAAAAACTAATATCAGGGATCGAAAGGGCATCTCTTTTTACATATTTTGTGAAAAATTCAAGGTGGCATACTCTATAGTTTTTGAGAAAATAATATTTATTATGGAGCGACAGTTCGTTTCTGAAGTTTAAGCGTAAATTCTACGTCTCGTACGGGTTTTGAAAAAAAAAAAACTAATAGCAGGGATCGAAAGTGCATGTCTTTTTACATATTATGTGAAAAATTCAAGGTGGCACACTCTATAGTTTTTGAGAAAAAAAATTATTTATTATGGAGCGAAAATTCGTTTCTGAAGTTAAGCGTAAATTCTACGTCTCGTACGGATTTTTGCAAAGAACTAATAGCAAAGATCGAAAGGGCATGTCTTTTTACATATTTTGTGAAAAATTCATGGTGGCACACTATAGTTTTTGAGAAAAAAATTATTTATTATGGAGCGAAAATTCGTTTCTGAAGTTAAGTTATAAGCAAAGATATCTAAGGAAGTAATAATGTTGTAGTATTGTCCTATAGTTACGGGTGGCGCAAAAGTTCTATTCCCTAAATTGAGCACTTGCTGCTCCATCTAAATGACACCGTGGCCGCGATTACCAGAAACGTTTCTAACTTCACACACATCATGCGACCGCCGAAATCTGACTTTAGATTCGTGATTAGCACCCTCGAAAATACGGGGGATGAAATTTTTTAGTCAAGATTGGAGTTTACGCTGTTAGTGAATAATTATAGGTACCCATTTTGTATGCAAAAATTCTTAGTTTCATTTGGGTATTTTTTAAACAATACCACCCTTGTTTTACCCGCCCCTGGGACAAACTGTATTTCTATTTAGATTTTCAAAAAGAGCATAACAAGTTCTGGGACTATGCCAAATTTCATTAATTTATCTATAGGTACTAATTAAAAACCGTCATCAGGAGCTAACATTTCACATCCTGTATACGAGAATAAAATGTTTTAAGACTCTTCGTCTCATTTTGAGGTCTACAAAATGTAGGTAAATGTATGCGAATCACTCTGTATAAGGACTTTATGGTATTTTGCACTTTATTAGACTCACCTTAGGCAGAGGAGCTGGATGGAGTTGGATGCACCATTAAACAGTTTTACACTGTCACTATGCACTTATCTCACATGTAACAACTTGTTAAAATTATAACGATTATAGTTCAATAGATAAATTTTCACTAAAGTAATATTTTCCCAATTTTTTTAAACACTAACAGAACTCAAATTTACAACTAAACAAGAATAACTAGCACATCGCCATCTAGTTCACACGGTCAGAAGTTCTCACTTCTCATGACATATTAGTAGGACGTTCCGAATTTCTAATCAGCAGTTGATATAAAAATTAAGTATATTTTATCTAGGATAAAAATGATGTAAATCTAACAATTGCGAGTATACGAGTATTCTTCTATGGTATTCAAGCGAATTCAGGAATATACCAAATTCCAATGTCCCTGTTTAAATTAAATAGTTTGGCTGTAAAATAGTTGTTCCATAAGACTCGAGTAACACTCGTGGTTGGCATATTTTTTGTGACATCACACCTCACACCTTCACACTAACAAATATCATGCAAGATGGAGTTATAGTCGTTAAGTTATAAAATATACAGCACAGTATACTAAGATATACAGTGTCTTAAAAGCCAAGCTTATTTCGGAAACTGGCAATTTTTAGAAAAATCGCTCAGACAGGTCAACTTTGTTTTTTGGGGCATAAACTTTGGTGGAGTACAATTTTAAAAAATGTAACGTCGTGTAAAGTGGCGTCGGGAGGAGGATAAGGTCGTTTTTTAAATGGCAACCGTCTTTTTTTATTGAAACCTTACGTATGTGATTAATTTAGTGTGCAACATATATAGGGAGGTGATAGGGAAACTTTTGGAGAAAAATAGGGTAATTATTTACAGCGTAAAACTCTTCAATCTTAACAAAAAAAATCCTATCCCACCATTTTCGAGGGTGCTGATCACGAATCTGAAGTCAGATTTCGGCGCTCGCATGTAGTTAAAAAAAAATCAAATTTGTAACCTCTAGATATACCTAAATTACATTAGGTTGAAGTTGCATGTATATTTTGACAACAGTGTGACGTCATGAAATGAAGAAGATACAGGTGAATTTCAACCTAATGTAATGTATACATAGAGGTTACAATTTTGAAATTTTTTTTCGAAAACTACATGCGAACGCCGAAATCTGACTTCAGATTCATAATCAGCACCTTCGAAAATAGGGAGGTGGGAATTTCTTTGTTCATTAAAAAAAAAACCTAATTTCTGCAAACACGCAATTCCAGGAAACAACTACTCTGCAGGCTATTGTCCCGATCAGCACTGACTTACACCTGAAAAACCTATAGCAAGCAGCTGAAGTCATTCGTTAGCAGCCCAACAGACATATACCAGTTCGAGCTTATTTTGTACAATAGTAGGTAAGTAAATGTAGGTACTTTTTATAAATTTTTTGTTTTTTTTTGTATGATTAATTGAAGCAAAGCAAATAAAATTAATAACTCTTTATTGCATTGTAAATTTATATATTTGATACACTTTTTAATAGATATAGCACCTTTATAATCTTACACAATAAATTAAATATTTTCCACACAAAACAGTTATACTGCCAAAAAATAAATAGAAAAAAAAATACTGACGAACAAAAAATATTGCATGCTTGGCAAGAATAAAAATAAAAATAGATCACTAAAATTGTTGTATTAAATACAATGCATATTTTTTCTATTCCGTAAGTATACCTGTTATGTACAATTTAATCTTGAGAAATGGAAAATAAAGAACTTTAATTACTGCAACAAGTTGGTGTAAAGTACTGCTAAAAATAAAATTAACAATAAGGAACAACACTAGTATATACGGCAGTTTTTTCTTTATTTTTTGATATATACAAATCATGAAAAAGGCAAAAACATTCTATAACATATACCTAATATTTATTAAATACTTTTTTTGCCTTAGTTCGAATCAAACCTTTAAAGCGCTGACTAATATAGTAGTCTACCACCTTTGTATAATAAAAAAATTAAAATAATCCCAGGTAAACGATTGTACACCTTGGTCTGGTTTGTCGTAAATCTTCGATACATGGAAAAATATTTCACCTTATATAGCCAGTTTGACACGATAAATATTAAATCACATTTGTTCTGAGCCTGGGTGTAACTATTACATGTTTAGTCCTTTACTATTTGTCTTATTTTCAAAAAAAATATCTAGGAATATTGAAATAAATAAATAACAATTAGGATATTTTATCCTCGGGAATGATGAGATGAACCCAAAACTGTCAACAGTCAAAAATAAATTAATTTAAAATATTTACAAAGCCATTACTTATCCTAATATTCACAAAAGATTAATTTTGATTATATCAGTCTTCCAAAAAAAATGCACTTGAAAAGGCACTGGGTTATCTTTTTTATTACATATAAACTTATCTTATTCGTGCAAAGTATCCACGGAGATTGCAAGATCTCGGTGGTTCGAAATTCGATTAGTTGAAGACAACTTATTGGTTATTTCTTCATGCAGAAAACTTAACACTTTTTTAACTTCAGTGTTCTGAGCTGGAGCTCTCTTCTGAGCTTCCTTTACGTCAAGGAAGGCGCTCTCGTAATGTTTAAGGTCTAACTTTGCCTTCGCTCTTGCATAGTAAGCTTCATAAGATTCCGGCTTCATGTCGATAACTTCGTCTGCTAAGTTTATAGCTTCTTCGACTTCCTGAATAAGAAATATTTGTTATTATTAATTAATTTATTATTCTCATTAAGAACTTACGTTTAATTTCCTCTTGCATCTGGAGAAGTTAAGTAAAAAGTTGATCTGTAGTTGATGGAAAGCTTTATTGTGTTCTCCTTGGTCGTCGGTGGGGAATTTCTTTAAAGCATATTGGTAGCGATGGGCAGCTTCTCTTAATCTACTTTTGCGATACAAAATATTACCATCTTCCAAAAGTTTATTAAGAAGTATAAGCCTAAAATACAAATCATTCATTATCCAACTGCATAAGAACTTTTTAAAAGTCTCTTACATTATTTCTGGTTTGCCTGCAGCCATAGCCCATGTTGCTGGTCCCAATTTAGCTCCTTTCTTCAAAAAACACTGCACTACTTGAATATTCCTACAACCTATGGCTCTGTCCAAAGGTCTCATGCCATTAACATCTACATGTTCAATAACAGCTCCTCTGTCTAATAGAAACTGAACTAAAGCTTGGTTTCCCTGGAAAGCAGCCAAATCTAAAGGAGTACGTCCAGTTTTGTCTGTGTGATTGATGCTGGCACCGCGTTCAATCAAACTCTGGGCTACTTGCAGTTTACCCCTCAAACAAGCCCAGCACAATGGAGTAAGGCCTTCACGATCTTCTTTATTTATGTCAGCACCTGAATAAACAGTATATTTTAATACATTTTTAAAGAACCATAGAAAATATTGTCTTACCTCTGTCAAGTAGTAGTTCAATTAGCCCAAGGTGACCTTCAGAAGACGCAATCATCAGTGGTGATCTCCCCGTATTATCGCACTGCTCAATGGCAGCATAGCTCTGAATCAGTCTTTCAGCCACAGCCCAATGTCCCTCCTTAACAGCTAGCAATAAAGGTGCCAATTCCTTTTTGTTGGTTGTAGAAATGTTGGCACCTCTGTTGATAAGGGCAGAGCAAACAGCATGGCAACCATTTGCCGCAGCTACAGTCAAAGCAGTCTCTCCTGTTATGGTGTCACGGACATCAGCATTTACTTCAGCCATATCCAGTAGATATTCTACGATTTCCGTATGTCCTTGTCCGGCAGCAGCTACTAATGCTTGCTGAGCAGCTTCTGTCAGTTCCACATCTTCTGGAGTCTTGATTATCCAATCACATGCGAGTAGGTAACCGACAACATTAAGGCAACCATTTCGGGCTGCATGGACCAAAGGGCAGAAACCTGCAGTGTCAGCGTGACCTGGAGAAGCTCCAGCAGCAATTAATTGTCTAACCACATCACAGTGGCCTTTAGCTGAAGCCAGTGAAAGAGCTGTGCATCCCTGACTGTTGGTTAGCTCCACGTCAGCTCCAAATTCAAGGAGAAGGGATACCATCGGAACTATGCCTTCATTGGCATACATACACAAAACCGGGGCATTTCCTGTAACATATATTATATAATTTTCTCCTTTTCATCAGGTTTAATATAAACACTTACCTAGGAAGTCAGTGATATAGTTGGGTGAAGCTCCAGCTAGAAGCAGCAATCTAGATACTTTCACATTAGGACTGTACATATTTCTCAAGTGGCACACTGCAGCTGAAACATTTTCAGAACTATCTGCAACCCAATTGGCTTGTAGGTCTCTTGAACTAAGATTTGGTAAAGACATGTTTCTGTAAACATGGGCTTTTAATATGTGGTGCCCCAATTCAAGGGTTTTCTCAGGATCTAAAGGAGCTTGAACTCTGGATAGTCTAAAGGCAATTCCGGCATGTCCTGACCTAAGGTCACAAACGAACTTTGTAGCTTCGTTGTCATCACGACGGATCAACCACTCCCTGAAGGAAGGATGGAAGAACATGTACGTGTTGTCCAAACGTTTCACTAAGAAACCAGAGAGCAGTTTGAATCTTTGTAGGAACTCGGACCATGGCAAGAAGTTGTCTACCAGCAATGAGTTTACTGAGTAGTAGATTTCTAAGAGAGTCAGTGGGTAAAGTGCAGATAAGCACACACTTAGGATATGAGTGACTTTTTCAAAGGAACGGATTGTAGGAAACCTTAGATTAAAATGTAGAAGGTAAATCTGAGCTAGAGTAACTGGAAGGACTTTGTAACCAGAAGATTTTACAACCAACTGGCCTCTTTCGAGCAGGTCCAGAGTTAACTTGGCAAATAAGAAGGAACCTTGACTTAAGTTCAACAAATGTTGAGAGAATTTGTGTTGAGACACACTTCCACTCTCCAATTTTCCAGATGTTGATAGTGTGATATTACTTTGTATACTAGGACTGTTTTGAAGTCTGAAGTTAATATATCCCAGAATGTCTTTTTGTATATTGTCATTAGCTTGTACATTGTCTAGAGAGATCCTAGTGTAGGGCAACTGTTTGGTAACCTCTTGCAACTGTGTCCTAACCGTTGCCACAATCTTCAACCAAGTAGGGAAAGACGGCATGTGTTTAACAAGGAATGTTGTGATGGTATCACCATGGTCAGGACGATGATACTCTGCCTCACAGAGTGCATCTACCAATATCACACAGTTGATATTGTCTATTTTACCAATTCTTTTCAAGCTGGCCAGTGGCTCCAGTATACCTCTGGTTAAAGCTATATCTGGATTAGCTATGCATTCTTTTAGTGATAGCACTGATTGCAAGTGTTGTTCGCTAAGCAAGTGTTCTCTGTAAGCAGCTAACTGTGGAGCTTGGCACAACTGTGCTGCCAGTGAATGGATAAAGTCAGGTACTAAGCAAGTGTTATTGTTGTCGGCTTGACAAAAATGGTAAGCTACAATGCAGCTCGCTAATTTTCGGATTTTCTCTGAGACAAGGTCGATTTGATAATAGATACTTTGCGGACTTCGAGATCGATCTGGGGAGTGAATTGACTGGTAGACTGGTTCCTTTCTTCTTCCAAAGCAACTATATTCTACCAGTTGAAGGACAAGTGCAGTCTTCCCTGTTCCTGGATTACCAGTAAGGAGGACACCAGGGCTGGAAGAAGCTGGAAAATTCGATATTAGCGAAATTGTACTGAAAACGATTTAAAAAAACTTACCAATAATATCTTCTATTTCCTTTATAAGCCAGTGTCTCCCGAGGAACAAAGGATCTGGTTCTTGGAGTGGGACTTCGAAAAATAGAGGTTTGAGGGTAAGCTGAGGAGTTCTGTACTGAGCAAAACGTATCTTCGGGTCTACGGGACCTTTTACTGTTCCCGTTCTCGCCGATCTTCTTATACATGTTCGCCTATTTCTGAACATGTTGAGATCTTCCACTGGACCAGGTTGAGTGGCTAAAATAATAAATTACATTGCAGTTTCAGCGTAAATTAATAATTTGAAATATTACTTGTAACGCTGTGCCTCCTACTAACTGGACTTGAACTACAGTTGCTCTGGCCAGACATCGACATTGACATCAACGATGCGACACTATCTGAGCTGGGGTTTGTTCTGTGCTGGTCTTCGGAGCTTCCAGTAAGGGTTGAAACAGGACTGGTGTTAGTCGACAACATGGCAGATGTTTCGTAGCTTGCTAAGGACGAGCACGATTCGTGATTTCGCCCTTGCGTCCTTTTGGATCGTCTCGCGCCGTCACCAAGGAGCAGACCCAGTCTCATATACATGTCATTTTCGGAGGACTTTTTGTTTGCAGTAGGTTTTAAGGTTGCTTCATCATCTATAAGAAGGAAATTATTATGGTTATGATTTTGGATTATGGAGAAGCAACATTTGGTGCAAAACGGTAATGCTTAAAAGAAATGTGCTAAATAAAGATATGCGCTTAGTGAGTTTGACCAAACGTGTACAATATATTCAGTCAGTGGTATATTTTCACATGCACTTGGGACACAAAATATTACATGCTTTAATTTGAACATATATAAATGTTACCACCGGTAATATATTGTATAACATTACGCTTGTCTAGACAATAACTATGTTAAAAAATCATGCTCAAAATAAAACCAAATAAAAGAAAAATAGAAACAACAACAACAAAATTTAAAACAAAAAAGAAAACAATAGTGATTTTTGTCCGTGCCTGATACTACTAGTTGATTCAAGCCAGCGCTTGCACTAGAGGTTCCTGCTGTCCACAGTGAACGAATTTTTCCTAAAACTACGCTAGGCCAGTGTCTTCCCTCATTCGAAGTTGTCGAGGAGGTCATTACCGCTGTAGAATGATACGAAGTTTTAAAAATGAGGCACATGATACATCATCTTTGAAATTTTGACAGTAAATGTTCACATATTTATAAAAAAATAATTATTTACTTTTAAATTCATAGTTGGATATATTAGAAATAAAGAGTAATACACGGTAATTTATAACAGGTGGCATAGAATTACATTCTAAACGCCTCATCCCATTTTAAAGGGGGTACTTTAAATATAATTATTTCAGCACGAGTTTTTCTGCTGAGCTATACCTTCCCAATGAGTTATAGTAAAATTCGGTTTTTATTTTTCTCTCTAAAACTAAAAGCGTTACAACCAAAGTTTGTATAGGCGTTTTATTAAAGAAAAGTTAATGAAACTGATTCTACAGCTTCTTTTTGTAATTTTTTTAAAGACTGCAAACTGATCAATACTTGTTTGTGTCTTCAAATTTTTGTGCGAACAACAGTTTTGAAGTAAAAAAAACAAATTTTACATTAATAAAAATATATTAACAAAATAATAGATAACTCCATGATCACTACTAGAATTTGTTGTTTAATTTTCAGTTCATTGCGTCGAAACATAATAGTCTGGAGAAATAGTTATCTATTGTAGTAATCAGGGTATATACATATTCATATTTTTTCTCAGTCAGTTTGTAAGTTTTAAAAAAGTTACCAGACGAAAATGAAGAATGATCAATCTTATTTATAAATTAAATCTACCTATATCGCGAATATTTGCGCGATTTATTTAATGGTGGGAAAATCTACTTGTAATGAATTTTGTTAACTATAAGATTTTCATTTTTATCATGAAACTGTCATGGTAGATTGTCAGAAGTTCAAAACAAACTTATTAAGATCACATAACAAGGAAAGTAACAATAATATTTGTACTGTTTTACTGTTTTGCAAAAGTTGAGATTTTCCCGTTACAAATAATTAAAACAAAAGTTGCGAAATGCGTGCAAAATTCCGTAAATTTTGCACGCAAGTGTTAAAGTGTGATATCCGCGGAGTGCACATCAGGATAGTGTGGTCGGCCATGGCCGTCCAAAAGGACGGCATTCTGATTTGCGGAGTGGAGAGGATGGCACAGGCATTTAAAGTAAACTGTTAATGCGCTAGGTCTCTAGCCTAGTCAAAAATGTAAGGTACAATTACATGTACCTTACTTTCCACATTATCACCAAAAGTAGAAAATTTCGTTAAGACTTTTTACCAGTGGTTCGTTGGCGCACCAGTATAAACAGTTTCGTAAAATACTTGTATAACCTTTAACAGATAGTTCAACTTATTTATTTTAAAATAAACTATAAAATACTTAGATGTTTAATATTATTTATGTATTTAATTAATGTTTTATTATTATTTATAAAATTGTTTTTCATGTCTTGTACCAGTGTTGCGTTTATGCACCACCAATTTTTTTGTATGTGATATGTATATACAGTGCTTTCGAAAAGTAACGAATAAATTCATTATTTTTGAAATTGAGAAGTTTTCGAGAAAATCCCCTGGCACGTCGATTTTGTTTTTAAAAAAGGGACTTTTTGTCATACGACGATTGTGAAATTAAATTTTAAAATCTTTAAACATTATTTTCTTGAAATGTCTGTTATGTAACACCATAATTTTTCATGATGTATATATGTAGAATGACACGCTCTTTCAAATGGCATGGTCAAAATCACATAAGTGTTATGTGGTCAAAATTGGGGGTTGCTATTTAAAAAACTGTCGATAACGTCATATCTCGAACAACGATGACGTCATTAATGTGAGTCGTATGTCAAAAAGTGCCTTTTTTAAAAACAAAATCGACGTGCCAGGGGATTTTTTCGAAAACTTCTCAATTTAAAAAATAATGAATTTATTCGTTACTTTTGGAAAGCACTGTATTTTCGAATAAAATATAGGCTGTTGAAAAAGTATTTGAAGTATTTTTTTTATAAAAATTGAAATATTTTGATGACTGCTTTTATGATTGTGGAAAATTATCCTTCTGATACATTTTTGATGCGACCGGATCATAGACCTGCCTAGTAGTTGCATTCAGAGATCCGCGATTTACGTGGGGTCAAAGGTCGATTATCTCGCGGGCGTCGCACGTGGGACACCGCATATCCGCTCCGTGGGTACTCTTGGCGCGACAGCGCGGTGGGCAGGTAAAAATGCAGACGACAGAGGGATTTTTTTCTGAGGAAATGTGTCTCTGAGGCGCGAGACACGAAGGGGGACGACTACATCGTCTATAAATAGACGGGAAAGGGGGCCGGAGATTACACTTACACTCTTACCTATTTATTTCGAGGCGACGACTGAAATGGATAGTGGGTATCTTTCGGTTTAAAAATACGTACGATTCGACAGCTTGGTAATTGAAAGGGTACAAATCATTTCATCGACATGTCTTTTTGTAACATGTTGACATTTGCAATAACAAACACAGAAACATACATTTGCTACTATAATTTATTTTTTCTACGTTCATGCAATAAACAAAACTTTATTGAACTATATTTAGTGAAAAAAGTGGTTCTTTATTGCACTAGTGTTGCATTTATTTGTCATTCTACTACAGCGTTTTGTCATCATGCCAAACATAAATGTTCAAATCGATGTCATATTTTCCTACACTTAGTGTCAACCAAATAAAACATTTTTTGGTTTTTGCATGAACGTAGAAAAAATATTGTATGCAACTCGTACAAAAAGTGCTTATTGCACTCGACGTGTTGACAATTTCACGTCGCGTGCAAGAAACACTTACTTTTTGGACTTGTTGCATAAATAGCTATTATGCTTTAGGTTGCAAATGCATTCAAATGGGAAACAAATATAGTTTTCTATGGAAACGTGAATTGCATGAAATTTAGTAAACTCACGGCAAGAATTCAGAGGACTTACGTCATTTGAACAAATGAATAATTCATGATATTTTTCTCAAAATATTTGAGAAACTACAACTGAGCGTAATAAAACTATATACTACACTAAAAGTTTGCATTATATATTGCATTAAATTGCAAAAAATGCTTGTTTTTAACACGACCAAATATCGAAAATTACGTTGACAATAAAAACAATTTCGTAACGTCAGCCATGACGTAAGACGTCCGAATTCTTGCCGCGAGTAAAGTTTACCACACTTGATCAATAGATATATTTCTTGTATAGACTTGTGTAGACTGTCAAAAATCAGTTAGTAACTTTATTATACATGTAACCAATGCTATTACCGAACATTTGTTAGACATATACAGGGTGTTCCAGAATGATGGTCAAATATTTTACCAGTGTATTCCACAAGCCATTTTAGGGGGGATCTTCATATAAAATTTTTCAATTTGGGTCCTCCCTGTTGAGATATTCGAGTCTCAAAATGACGGAAAAAAAGTCTTAAAAAACCGTTACGCTTAGAAATTTCAATTTTGGTACACATTATCAGCTAGTCAAAAGCTATTTTATGTTGGTGTATATTCCTTGGCTCATGTTTCTGGAGGGCGGGAATAAGCAACCCCTAGATTTATTTCTTTCAGAACTTTTTCCTGCAATGACCGATTTTAACAGAACTTTTTTTTTAAATACTACATATAATTTTACTACTTTTTTCCATCTTGTAATTTTTTCATACAACTAACAGTTTGCGCGGAAAAATATAAAAATAGTTTTCCTTACTCTAAACATCTTTTCGTCACCGGTCATTGATAACCGCAGTGGGCGGTTGCTATGTTGATGTTTTGTCAAACAAATCAGTCTTGACAGTTTCTGCAAATATTTGTAAACAACTGACTCTTCCGTACAAATATTAGCTAATAAATTGACAGAATATGCATACGGCAGTATTGGCAACAGTTACAGGAATACCTTTGTTTAAAAATATTTGCAAAAACTGTCAATTATAGACCTAACGGCGATTTGTTTGGCAAAACAACAGAGAAACACAACATCGCAACCGCCTACTGCGGTTATCAGTAACTGGTGACGAAAAGATGTTTAGAGTAAGGAAAACTATTTATATTTTTTCCGCGCAAACTGATGGTTGTATGGAATTACAAAAGTTTTGTTGAAATCGGCTATTGCAGGAAAAAGTTCTGAAAGAAATAAATCTAAGGGTTGCTTATTCCTGCCCTCCAGAAACATGAGCTAAGGAGCACCAAAAAATAGCTTTTGACTAGTTGATAATGTGTACCAAAATTGAAATTTCTAAATGCAACCGTCTTTAAAGAAAAATAAAAAAACTATTTTTTCCCGCCATTTTGAGACTCGAATATCTCAACAGGAAGAACCGAAATTGAAAAATTTCATATGAAGATCTCCCCCTGAAATGGCTTGTGGAATACACTGGTAAAATATTTGACTATCATTCTGAAACACCCTGTATATGATGTTTCCACAAACTCAGCAAACAAGGAACCACAAGAAAAATTGAGTAAGCTGTATCAAAAACAGTTTAGTTTAAACAACTTAAGTTTTATCATAATTAAATTATCATATTTATATCATATTAAAATTAAAAAAAAACAATAATCGAATTGTCAACAATCATTTAAGCAGGGAATACACATGCCTGTTACCTGCATAATGCCATTCAACAATCTTGCAGAAAGCAGCTGTGTTCCTTAATAAATTGCCGTATTGAACCTTTATTAAATCTAAATATATTTTTTTATTCTTCCCCAGGCAAATCAAATGGATTACTTACATTTTTTATCCTTTTTTATTGGATATTTTGATTTAAATTTTACGACTAACTTACTTTCGATGTGCATTTATAAAACCGCGAATTAAATGTAAGTTCTATAAGCCCTCCATTTTTACAATTCAAATAACAATTATGTTAGACTCTACCAGTGGCGTAGCCAGAAATTTGACAAGGGGGGGGGTCAGTTAACAAAGTATTTCAAACTAGATTTTTTCAATAAAAAAAATAAATAATTTTTAATAAATTGAAACAATAAAAAGTAAATAAAAAAACAATCTCATCATAAACATGTAAATAATACACAGGTTCGAACAATATTTGTTACAAAAATGACAAAAATAAGATTAGAACTTAGTAGCAGGTCCCTAATGTAAGGTTTCCCTAGGAAATCTAGTTCACTGACCGCGTTGCTAAATCTTGGAGAATAGAGTGATTACAGGTTTGTAGTGAGACATTACCTATATGACCCAACCAACCCAACCCATGGGGGGGGTTCTGACTCCTAACCCCCCCCCCCCCCTTGGCTACGCTACTGGACTCTACCGACACCTAATTCCTTGTCTGTAATAAACTCAGTTCAAATTCTACATAACGTAAAGCCGGCTTTAGAGAATGACGTAGTGTTGCCAGCAACACAAAGTCACGTGATTTTCAGCCAATGAAATTAATCTCCTTACACTACGTTATTCTCTGAAACCGACTTAAGAAATAACATCGTCGTTACTTAACACTTGCAGGGGGATACATATTACAAAAACTTAAGGTGGTGAAATTTAACATTTAACCTTGAAATAACGTAAATGTTATTATGACCAAAATGGGATATATACTTGGGCATATCTAAGAAATCAAGCAAAGAAGACATGTGGGTAGTGTTCATGAAACGGCTCATATAGTATTAGAAAATACAAATTTAGAGCTAAAAATACTATACTGTGCAATACTTATATTAACACTGTTGAAAAGTGCCGATGCTTGTGATGGACTTTTGCAATATTGCCGATACACATAACGGCTTGAAATGTTCTTTTTCGTTGTTGAAAGACGTATATATCTACAAGCAAACGACATAGTCCAGAAGGCATGGAGAAATATATGATAATTTATTAAATTCCTGTGGTGAATAATACAAGGAGAGCACTGAAATATGGAAGTACTAAGAATAGTAACTAGAAAAGGTATTACACTATATCTATGTATGCTGATCATTTTACATGCATTTTTATTATTGATTTTTATTACAATGCTTCAATGCTGTAAATTTAATTTTTTAAATTTCTTTTTAAGAAATTAACTGAATTATGGCTGAAACTATTGTCTGTTATCTAGAGATTGATTTCATAATCCTATACTTTCGTCCAAGCTCTATTTAAGACCTATTGGGAGTCAGAAGACAATGAGAAAATGCAAATATTTCGAAAGTAATAGATACATAGATTATACCTATTTCCTATGCAGGGTGTTCCAAAATAGAAGGCCATACCGTTAACCACATATTCTTTGGACAAAAATAATGCGACTTTTCTTATGCCATTTTTTATTTGGACGTCTCTGTTTCAATATACAGAGTGTTAAAGTTACATTTTAAAAAACTGTTTTTGTTAATAATCCCATTGTTTTCTAAGATACACACTTGAAAATTTTGCACGTAGTTTTATCTTATTGCGGCATACTTATCATATAATTTTGGTGAAAAAAAAATCGAAGGGCGAATGGAGGTAACTGAGGGATGCAGTACCCTTTATCCCCTCCAATTATTTATAAGTACGCTTATTCAGCTTTTTCTTGAAATATTAAATGTAGAATTACCTTCTGATCATTTTACCTCTTTTGTAATTTTTTGTTCAAATGCTTCGTCTTGGAGAAAAACGGCAATTTGTAGTGCCCATAAATCTATCATTCACTACCATTTTCAAGTGAAACAAATTTTGTGGATATACCTGTTATTACAATACCTTGGCAAGTTAACAAATCGTACTACTTACTGAATGAATATTTGCTAATTAAAACAAAAAGAGAATATTTTTCAAAAGATAAGGTTTTCGCTACTTAAAAGTAGTACATGTGTTAATGAGGAGGGTGGGCAAGTAGAACGTTTGTTAAATTAGTAGTATATAATTAATTAATTATTTTATTTAATGTTGTTTAGATAAAAAGTTATTATGTTGATCGTTCATTATTACTATTACTAAACAAGACTATTATTTTTTGGATGATAAGAGAACAGAGAATATATTATTTTTTCAATTCATAAGTATTCCTCATTTTATAAAATTTAAAATTATCCATTCTGTTTTAATTAGTAATTATTCATTCAGTAAGTATTACGATTTGCTAAGTTGCCATGGTATTGCAATAATAAGTATATCCACAAAATTTCAGTTTTACTTGAAAATGATAGTGAATGATAGATTTGTGAGCCCTACAAATTACCGTTTTTCTTCAAAACGGATCATTTAAACAAAAAATTGCAAAAGAGATAAAATTATCAGAAGAAAATTCTACGTTTGATATTTCAAGAAAAAGCTGCATAGGCGTACTTAGAAATAATTGGAGGGGACAAAGGCTACTGCATCCCTCAGTTACCTCTATTCACCCTTCGATTTTTTTCACCAAAATTACATGAAAAGTATGCCGGAATAAGATAAAAGTACGTGCCAAATTTCAAGTGTGTATCTTACAAAACAATGGGATTATTAACAAAAATAGTATTTTTGTCCAAAGAATATGTGGTTAATGGTATGGCCTTCTATTTTAGAACACCCTGTATTACTTTGCATTATGCTGACTTCAACATAAATAAAATATAATTCAACGTCACTTCCGATATCATATCGTCGGGAACACTTTGTTACAAAAATCGACACGTTATGAGATACGAGTAAAATACATTTTCCTATAAATCATTCAAAACGCCGATGCACACTTAAAATTATCATTCACCTACCGGATAAGGCCGCGACGTCTCCTTGCTGCCTAGCATTCCTGCTCACGAAGGGGCTCCTGAGACCCTTGGGGCTCAAGAAGAACTTCCTCCTCGATTGCGGGGGAGTGGGACAGCTCTGAGTCATGACTCCCTGGTCCAGTCGGTTCCTGGGGTTGGTGGGACGAGTCTTTGGTAGCTTTTCCGGGTGGCCCGCCTCGACGCCAGATGTTGATAAGTCTTGGCGGGTCTAAAAATAAAACGCATAATGGGAATAGTACAATGTGGATTATTATACCATGTGGTTCATGACCAGCATTATTACATACAAATTAGACCGGTACAGTAATATATTTGTTTTATCCAACATCTTTTACTTACAACACAATTTTAGATTAGCGACCAGGCTGATTTTATTCAAATAGGGTAATTGGTAGGGTTGCGATAACTGTCAGGCATTGATACGGAACGTTTAAGTGCTAAATAAATAAATGATTTATTTCACTTTGATAAAAAATCGGTAAAGTTTTAGTAATCTCATAAAATGAACATAAAGAATAATAAAACTATACATGTAAGATTAATCCTTTTTAACCCAGTCATATTTTGAACTTGATTTTACTTTCTTAATTAAATCATTTTCTTCTTTCACATAATTATAAAATTGAGCACATGTCATTTTAAAATTATAGTGACAGATCAAAATTGCTTCAATTGTCTCCACTGACAATCTGTTTCTTTCGTTCGACCATTGAGTTGACATTAGGGAAAATATTCTTTCCACATTTGCGTTGTGTGCTGGAATTGCAAATAGGTATTCGCATAGCTTTATTAGACCTGACTTCTGATCAATATTCTTTGTATCTGCAAAAAACTTCAGCCATTTCTCTTCCATACTCAATTTCATGGTTGCTTCGTAGTTTTGGTTGGTAATATTTTTCCCTAAATAATCTTTTAGATGTACAAATTGGTTAAATAGAATCTCAGTGTTGCCAATATTGAGGCCTCTTGCTTGTAAATATGCAATAGTACGTTCTATATCTTCTCATTCAGGAACTTGGTTAAGAGTCATCCAGTCGAACACATCGAATTTTGTAAATGATTGTGACCATTTCTCGATGTATTCCACAGCAGTATTAAAGAAATCGATAACCTGTTTTTCGAACGTTTCCACTTTGGTGCCGCTTCCGGTATCAAGTTTTAAACGATTCAAGATTTGTTTAGTTGCCATTCCAATAAAATTGGAATTTTTTCTCTCGACCATATTTTGCTTTGTCTCTTGTAATACAGATTTTACTTCCAGAACAGTGCTGTTCGATTTTCCTATTTTTTCAAACGTATTGAGCTGTGAATGTAAGAAACAAAAATAAGCTTCATTTATTGGATCATCAAAAAAATCTTTAATAACTGTTGGTGGTTTATCTTCGTTAGCAAAACAATCTTTTAATGGCTGCCACAATTTTAATATTCTTTCAACTGCGGGTAAAAGTGATAACCACCTGGTACCAACATAGGATAATAAGTTTTTGTAGACAACACCAACATATTCACAAAACTCTTTGAGTTTTTCATTCCTCACAGTGTAAATGCTAAAGTACTTGAATATCTTGACAACCATTGATTCAACATCGACATTTAAAACATCAGCGGCTATTGATAGAGTGTTGTGCAAAACGTGTGCTGGACATTCTATGCTTTCAATATCTCTTTTTAATTCAGAGCTCAGTCTAAAAAACACATTATTTCTTCCAGCTCTGTTGAGGCCTCCGAAGTTAGTGTTCGTATTATCCCCACAAAAGCGATTAGTTTATCCATGGGAATATTTAGATTTTCTAGAGATATTTTGCAATACTTGGTGATTGTTTCGGAACGTTCATTGCATAAAGAAGAAAATTTTAATAATTTGGATTGCTGTCCGTCTTTTTCATTGAAGAATTTGATTACTAAGGGGAACATCTTTTCAGCATTGTGGTTACTGGCATCTGTAGCTATTTCAAAAAACGATACTTCATTTAAAACTTTAACGCATTGTTGCACACTGTAAGGGCCGAGTATATTTTTCAGGATTGTCGTGGCTTTAGTTCTAGAAGTAGTTTGTTTAGTGGCTATTTTTGAGTCAGCATACATCAATGCATTTAGTTTAGTAGTACAATCTAACGAGTTAAATGACTGATGGTAACGTACTACTTTGTACGCCGTAGTTAGTTCAGCAGCCGCAATTAAAATTTCTTCTTCCGAATCTTTCTTTATCATAAAACTAGAAATATCCTTAGAAGTCGAAGCGGTTCTGATATTTGATTTATGAAGATTTGTACCAATATGTTGGATGTCAGAGTTCCCATCATGGTTAATGGCAATATGAGAATTACATATAGAACATAATGCTTTAAATTCAGTTCGCCCTTTCTTTATAAATGACCAAATTTTGGTATATTCATCTTTAAAATGACACTTCTTCTTTGGCATCTTTTATACAGGTATGAAAATTATTTTAGACTCGACGTGTGATAGATAACAATTATTATTTATTTTATTACATACGCGCAACAAATAAACTAGCGTTCATCTACTACTGACAGTTGAGACTGACTGTGAGATCCGCCGAGCCGACACAGGTCGGCCGTCGCCGCCGGTCGTGAGAGACACGCACGGAGAAAACGGGACAAAAACGGGACAAGTAGTAATATGGGACTGAGTAGTGAAATATAGTGGCAGTCCCATATATACGGGACGTATATCAACCCTAGTAATTGGACATTAAGTGAACATATATTTTTTTCATACGAAATGATACGAATGATCTGGAGAAGAGAATGTATGCCTGAAGATTGGAGAGATGCTTTGATTATACCAATCTTAAAAAAGGGAGATGCAACAGACTGCAGAAACTATAGGGGTATATCATTGTTAGATATAGGGTATAAAATTATGGCAACGTACCTATAGCAGAACTACAAATAGGGGAGTATCAAGTAGGTTTTAGAAAAGGAAGGTCAACAACAGACCAAATCTTCAGGAAATTCTGACTACATGCTATGAGTATGGGATCAAAGCAATGGCTTCTTTTTAATTTAATACTAGACAAGGTCATAAGAGATAGTCAGTTGAACAGAGAAGGACATATATTATTTAGAAGTCATCAAATTGTAAGTTATGCAGATGATGTGGCTATTATTGCTAGAGATAGTAGGGAATTAGAAGAACTAACGAGAAAACTTGTGGAGGAAGCACGTAAAGTGGGATTGCAGATAAATCAAGAGAAAAGTAAGCTTTTGAGAATAGGAGAACAAAAAAAGGATACCAATTTTAAATTGAGAACAGAGCATGGAGATATGGAGTTTGAGGAAGTTCAAGAATATGTGTATTTGGGGGCGCTAATAACAGCTAACTGTAATGAGGAACAAGAAATAAATAGGAGAATAATAAAAGCAAACAGAAGTTTGGCAGCAGTCAACCACTTATTGAAATCAAAAAATTTGTCCAGAGGAGTAAAATTTAGAATGTATAAAACAATTTTGAGACCGACAGCGTTGTATGGTAGTGAAACCTGGGTTCTCAATAAGAAGTCAAGAGAAAACCTTTCAAGGTGGGAAAGGAAAATCTTAAGAATTCTAGGGGGTAAGAAGACGGATGAAGGCTATGTAAGGAGAAACAATGAGGAAATATATACAATGCACCAAGAACCAACAATAGACGAATTTGTAAAAGCCAGAAGAGTGCAGTGGCTAGGGCATCTAGAACGTATGGAAGATGAAAGGGCAGTTAAGAAAATAGTAGGGGTAAGAGTAGTCGTATTACTTCAATATTGGAAGATAACACCTGCGTCCCGGTGCTCCTGGTGCACTGAGTTTTTGGAATGAAAGTGATATTTCCTTTCTCCCCAATAATTTTTCTTGCTATCGCCTACTTATTTTGTATGGAATTTTCTCTTGAATGTACCCCTCTACTACAGAAGTCGAACGCCAACCTCCGTGTCTCTTGAGCATCGATATGTTGGATCCTGTATCTGCAAGGAAGGTTGCAGAATATCGTCTATAGCAGTGCCCAGTATACTCAGTAACATTGGGTGATCTAAGAAATTCGGCAATTTCATCATCTGCCTCTTTGATAAACCTTTCAGCCTGTTTCTTGAAAAATATTCTGGATTTTCTGGGTCTATAACCACTTGATTTGACGAATCAATGTACATAAGGCAGCTTCCGCCTTATTTTTTATTTCAGAATTTTCAATATCACTAGAATCTGCGTCACACATCCTGAAGTGGCATGAAGAATTAATACCAAGTTTAATTATTGGCGTTTAATGTCCACAAACGTTCACAGATTTCAAAATTTAAAAAAATGTTTGTATAGTTTGTAAACTTGCCTAAAACACCATTGTTTAGCAACTTGTAAAAAATAACTATTTTGGTAAACTTAATTAGTTCAGTTCTATTTTCATTAATTTTCGAAACATGTTGTGTTGTGTGTCTGTCCTCTACAGTATAAAAGAATCGATAGATAACACTAATAATCAATTAATTTCATTTGCAATAACGTAAATACTCGGATGATAATGAATGGAAAAGCAACTATATCATGTCGACATTATTTTTATCTTGTGGAGGCGACCGTCTTGATATTGATGTATCATTGCGGATAACAAAAGCTTATTGTCGAGCACAAATAAGCGTGCTATTGGGATGAAAAATGGTGTCTCCTCTGTGTTTTATTTATATCGCAAATGCCAAGAGTAAAAATAATTCCGTTGATAACATTAAGAGCATTACCGAGAACTTGGCAGATAAGGTTAGAGATTTATGTGGAATTAAGAAATATAGGCCTAATCGCATAAGACCAGGAAACAAATCGTACTTTTGTTCGGATATCGCGGAATTGCTTTCGAAAAAAACAAATGCAGATGGGACGGAAATAGAACGTATTTTGTTTTGAATTGAAAAAATCAAAACACTGGGATTCATTCAGCTAGCAAAATTGGAACAGGAATTTTAATTCTTACTTTCTTCTCATTAAATTGAGAACTGATTTGAATTAAGTAATGAACAGTCTTTCAATAAAGATGTTCTATATTCGGCAGCGCCTTGTGACCATATTTGCAGTGATATTGGTATCATACTTAAATTCTCATTTAGAATTACACAATTCCTCAGCGCGTACAAATTACTAAAATGTATTATGAACATGCTCTAACTGTTAAAGGAGAAAAAATATTGGACAATGATATGCTCTTCGCTTTTTAGTTAGTAAACTAGCTACCCGTCATAATCATTCCTTATTACATTTGTCTACTGCGAAAACCAATATTCTCAAGTTTTGCAAGTAAAATTGATATTTTTAATTGCTTAATTAATAAAAAATCGATTGTATTTGTTTGTTTTGTTTGTCATCTAGTGTTTTTGTTTAGTTTTAGTTGCTTTATTAACGGATAATGCCACCATTATTGACTACTCCTACCATGCAATTGAGTCTTTTCTCTGTTTTGGGTAGTCGTAGCGTAAATAAATAAATGAATATCCAAACTGGATAATATGAAGCTTTCAGGATTTTGGCTTTTACGTCAAGTACCATACCGCACATATTTTATTTTAGTTCAGTGAATTGGTGGAAGAGATTAGGTGACTATGATTTTCGACAAAATCTGAATTAATTGAATGAAAAACCAAAAGCAATGGTTTAAAAGTTTTGTTAGGAAAGCTATCATGATTTTTTTTGGAAGAATAGCATCAATTTGAGATTGAGTCCTGTGAATGTCCACTTTACAAAATGTATACTAATTTGTTCCTACCACAGAGTACAATCGCTTTAACGCCAAACAATGTAATATTTACAAATAAACCATACTCATAAATCGCATTACGCAGGAATTTCAATTAAACATGACGGTATACGTTCAACATAACGATAATAACCGGCTTATTGTGATAAATTATTGATTGTTTTAAATGTTATTACTGCTGCTTTATGTCAGTACTAATACATAAAATACAATCTTTGTTGTTAATTATCTATTGTTTATCAGGAAATTCTTTGTAGTCTCTGTTGGCAGTCCATCATTTGTGCATTTACTCGCTGTTACTTCAGATGTAGATTGCAGGTATAGTTGCCTTGAATGTCATGTAATTAATTTCAGAAATAATAGGTTCTTATGTAATTAGATAACTGATTTATTGGTACTGAAACATTTAGGAGTTAGAGGTAACAAAGTCAAGAACAACACCAGTTTGACAATGCGACGTTAAAGAAAAGGTTAAGTAATCCATATGAATATATTGCAAAGAAGATGAGAAGGAACTAAACAAACTACTATCCAAGAAAGACAACAGCTTGACACCAAAACGACAATACAGCATCAAGTCAGAAAATGATAAGTAATTCACATAAAGATATTATAATTCATTAGAAGGAACTAAAGTAAGACTAAAGAAGCTATGAAGACAGGAATCAGTTAGTCATAATAATGAGTCGATAGAGATAATGTTATTGTGTCTAAGAGAACAACCATAATAGATTGAAGACCTAAAATGCACTCTATAGTGATACTCATCATGGTAAACTTAATTCAATATTTTTACGCGCAGAAAAGGGTTGATGAGGACAATGCCTAATACCTAATAATGGGAGTTACAAAATTGACGTGTGAACCATTTAAAGATAATGAATATTTAATGACGTATTAATTACCCCATCAAAATATACTACATTATTCCGTCTTCAAATCAAGTTCTTCTAAAATGACATAAATAAATATGTTTTATGTATACAAAGATGAAATGTCGTAAGATGATGGCGTTTATGATGAGTGCTTTCAACATCGTCCTAACTGTGGTCAATAAAATAAACAAGATGCACATATAAATAGATTTTTGCTACGTTTGAGACTTAATTAGTATTTTAGGCTAGAGGTGATGACAAAGGCAGCAAATTATTATGTAGCAATCTCCTTGAATACGTAAATCTTTCGTCAAATGAATTAATCAAACTTGATAACTTTCTTACACTTCTTTATTTTATTTTCAAGAAAACTCTAACGAACTCAGATGGAATCAGGTAAGTAGTCACATCAGGATTTAATATAGATCATATTATGGCTCACATAACTGAATAATAGTTATTAATTAAGGAAATTAACAAGCCTTTAATCCTTGAGAAAAAATGAACACTCGAGCGCAGCCGACAGTTACATTTTTTACCACGATCGCGGCCAAAACAGGTCAATTAGGAGAGTTCAAGCCGTGTGAGAGCAGGTTAAAAAATATGGTTTTGAAAAACGTCATATTTGATAAATTTATTTTAATCAGACGGCAATTGTTGAAAAAATCGAGGTCCTAGTTGGCGAAGTGTGGGCTTTTATAGTCCTTCAGAACCTCCTTATCGAGTGAATTTAAATAATCCCGGTCAAAATGGCAAGATCGTTCTTGATATAAATGTTAATAATAGATAATAATTCTAAATAAAATGCTATAAAATCGAAACATGGTATTATGAATTCTAATCCTTTAATCTACGGAAAAAATTGTCTGAAGCTATTTATTTGTGGCATAATTTTAGTTTTTCTTTAGTTTTATTGGGTTTTTGCCACACTTCTGAAAAATAATAAAAATTAATTAAATAAGCCCTTGCGCCAAACGGAACAGTCAAGGGTTATTTTTGAAACTAAGTTTGCCTAACCAAAAAATCTCACATTGAAAAAAGCAGCCCTTGACTGTTCTGTTTGGCGCAAGGGCTTATTTAATTAATTTTTATTATGTTTCAGAAGTGTAGCAAAAACCCAATAAAACTAAAGAAAAACTACGGAAAACAGACGTATAAAACCTTCCCAATATAGTGGTCGTGGATAAAAACATTTTCCTGATCTTTTAAAGTAATATACTATTTGCCACTGCCATTTTTCACAAACACATCCGTGTGACGTCACAACGTCACCTACATATTATCCGGCATTAAATAATTTCAAGCCTGCCTATAAAAGTCCAAGTCTTTCTTAATTAAATCTGAAGAGTTAAGGAGTAACGTTTCCCGAAAAGTAATGTCAGCAGATGCGACACCCATAAGGAAGTTAAAATTATCTTCTTCCTCGGACCTAACCTTCTGCTGTGTTGATCGAATAGGTAATAAAGGCAGCTAATGCATCTGGAAATAGCTCCTTTCAATAACTCTGTAATTAATTCCAGATAATAGTTGTCGTTTTTAAAATAAATCGTAGTATAGCAATTACTGATAGCTTTCTAAAGGAAGTGACTGTGATTTTTATGTACGATGTGTTTTTTGCGAATGGAAATTAATTTAAATATCGGTTCTAGTGCCTGAAATCTAAATTAATATTCAATTATTTTTAGTATAAAACAAAGTGGTGTAATAATTATACATAATTATATGCTATCAGCATTATAGAGCATTTTCTCCAGATACAAGAAATGTAACATATAACTGTACTATAAATTTAAATACTGATAGACATCATTTCAACCAATAGTTGGAAATCAAATTTATTGATGGATGAATAGAGTAGTTATGTTGTGAGTTATCAATGGAAAAATAATTAGAACAAATAAAAAGAACATGAAAATTGAAAAATTAAGTGAAAGAATAAAAATGGAAAATAAGGGAACATAATCATTTAGTAGTATACAATTTTAAGTGGGTTTCTGATTGACTGAATATTTTCCAATTCTCGCTTTGTATATCTTCAGACTTTTAATAGTCAATATCTGATTTATATTTCTAAAGCGTAATGCTGCTTGTTTCTGATAGTACGCTGAATGCATACCAATAAATAAACTAACACTTACATATTAATTTATTCTTAGCATAAATGTCACCGGTACTAAGTGTTCTACTAGTTTCTGCTCCACAGGGAAGGGCAATTGCGCGCCCATTAAATACTGAAATTTCTATGATAATGGCAAAGCAATTGCATGATAAAACGAAATGATAGTGCTACATACGCACATGGACACATAAATATCCGAATTATACTGTAATAAAATTACAAGTGTAGTACAAGAAGAAAAAAACTGAAATCGATTAACCTACTTTAAATTTTGGTACTACCAATGATAAATCTTGTGATCCATACTTATGATACTGAATAATATGGCTTATTCTTGTGATGATACCAGTACTTTATATTTATGTCTTATATTTACCTAGACATCAGATTATGCTCTACAGCAAGAAGGGTATATGTATATAGTAAAAATTCTACTACACTTGTTTGTAATATACCGTGTTTCTGAAATAATTGCGTCCGTTAGAATAGAAGACGTGAAAATAAACAATTTTGATATAACAACTTGTAGTCAAAAGTGTCGTTTGTTCTAGATAGTCTTAGTATCTTGTCTTCCATTTTCTTAATCTAGTCTTGGTTTCGTAAGACAAGAACAGACAAGACAAGATTTTAAGAAAAGTCTTGCAAGACAAAACAATAAATATTGCTACTTCAAGGAGCCTTGCCGTTGTATCTTATAACGTCTACCAATAGACGACTGTCGACGATCGACCATATCGATATCGATAGTTGCGTGTGAGCTCCGAGCGGGACCAAAGCCGATTGAGAGTAACTACCACTGTTACCAAATTCGTAAGGAAGTCGCATGAGACAAATGCAAGACATAATCTTGCAAGAGCAAGCCATTAAAGAAACTCTTGTCCTGTTACATCGCAGTAATTCATAGTTCAAGCTCAGTGTGCGGTAGTGCGCGAACGAGGACTTGTTACATCGTTTTATTTAAAAATGCCTTATTGAAATCAATAATTAGCAGATATGGTACTAATATACGAGGAGAGAAACTTACTTATTTGTAATTCAATCTACTTCTATAGATATTTTGACACTTTCTAACCGAACAATGAAATAAATATTTTCATGTTCTTTATTGTGTTTTAGAAACACCCTATATATGAATATACCTAATAGTAAGCAAGTTACCGTATTGAAATCATTCCTGAATAGATCTCCCGTTCAAAATATGAGAAACTGGCACCCATCTCATACGAGTTGTCGGAAGTGCAGTGAAAATATCGCAGGTCCAGTCCCATTAACAGATAAGCCATACAAACGGAAAATTAATGCGAACTACGAACGGCACACATAAATCTCGTTTTGTTAGACATCCCTGTAGAATTTCCACTGTAAATAAAAATAGGATCCAAACATGAACGTGATCTTAATCGCATCCTGTTAAGTTTAAAATATAACGTCCAGCTATTATCATAAACAGCCAACTTATACACGATATATTTCTCACTGAAATCGACTTAAGCCGGTATAAATTCTAATGCATTTGTGGCTTTCCCGGTAAACTTATGTTTAATGTATCCATAAGCCGTTATAAAATATTCTAGTTGATGTCTTGGAGTTCAGCCTCATGAACCATATTATGCGCCGTGTTACATAAACTGCGGGATGTGGTTTCCAGGTACGAAGATGTTGACCCCATTCTGATATGTAACAAAGTGTATGACCCCGCAGATGCTGTGCTGATCTCCGAATGAACTTTAACTAAGGCTGGCGGTTTACAGCTTTGAGAAATCTTAAATTTGTACCATCAAAACGTTTATTGCAATAGCATTGTTTACGAACAAGATTGAGTTCAGGTCTAATCACACTGTCTATCTGAATGCTCAATTTCATTACAAGCAGGGTCAGAAATAAGGTCTAGTCAGCACCTTAATGAATTGAGTATGCACCATTAGTAAGCTAAAACCGTTGGAGCAAGAAATACATGAAAGAAGGGGAAATGAATCAGAAACATTGGACACACCACCATAAGAATATTTGGCAACATTTTGTGTACCTAGCCTATGCAGTATCAGAAAGTTATTTTCATTGATTTTACGTAACATGAACAAAATAAGTCAATACACATTAGGCCCATTTACACGTACGCTCCTAACGGTTGGTTTTGGAACGACGGATTGGAGTGCCACACTTGAGCTAGATTTTGAAGCGTACGCTCCAAGTGTGTTGTTAAAAGAATAGCCCTGCAAGCCTAGACACCAGGATTGCAGATTTGAAACGTCCAGTCTTCGTTGTAAACGCATAATTTGCAGGTATTGGAGTGGCGCGTGGAATTTACGCCAAGTTAGAAGTTCCACATGACGCGCCAACCGTTCTTTAGTTATCTATAACCAAATTACACGTCCATATCATATTGTAGTTAGTTTCTGTTAATTTCATAAGTTAAAAAAAAAATAGAAACAATTGCATATATAATTTAGTTAGACCATATATATCAAAACAGGACACAGTAATGAGAAAATGTATATGTACAGAAGAACAATTAATAGCAACTTTACAGTTCTTGGCAACTGGGCGGTCTTTTCAAGATTCAAAATCTTCTACTTTGTATGTAAATGGGCCTAATGTCTTTACATCTATTAATTTTTCATATGCTCGATTTTTAGCCTTTTAATTTTTGTAATCGTCATTTTTTTCCATAAGCATATAACGTTCCTGCAGAGTTCGATACTTTTCGAACTTTCTAAATTATCTTTCGACCAGGACATTATTTTAGTAAAAACTAATAAACGCGAAATGAAATGTATCACTTGAGAATATGTAATAGTAAGCTTGTAAATGTTAAGCAAACATACATTTCCAAAGTCTGGCAACGATGGAAATGTCTTTTTAACTGGTCACCACTAGTCACATAATTAATGCGCATCTTCTTAGAATTCGCTGAAAATCTTTGACCTGCTCTTGTGGTTCTCGAGCTAGGCTCTGAACGGTGAGGGAAAGCCGTTATAAGAACCCTTGAACTTGGCCATATATTGATTTCGGTTCCTGTTGTTGGTACTACGGCTGTACGTAGACTAAAAACGCCGTATTGCATGATTTTAACGGAATGAATCAATAGAGAAACTTTGTCTGTAACACACCATATATTTTATGGTCAAATATCTAAGAAGCGATATGATGAGACCCTATTTTTGAAACGAGTTGATATGCTTGTAACTATTGTACAATACACTTGACTTGGCACTTCATTCTATTGTTCTGTATACAAAGATTTGTACAAAAACATTCCTGAACTCCCGCCAAATAAAAATAAATGACTGCGAAACCGGAAAATGTTATTTCTGAAGTGTTTATTTATATTCGACCACGCTTATTTTTGTATAAATTCGAGTCATTAAATCTGGAACATCTGCCTCTGGGGCAGAGGCTAGGGATGTGTTTTTTTTACTGAAATATTATTGTTAATTTAGGTGTTCCTATAATCTGGCAGTCCGATTCTGGGCACGTTTAATGGGGAACCTTTTCAGATTACATGTCAAAACGAAATTATAGCCCGCAATGATTAAAATTGTGTGAGAAGGTACTGGCGATAGGATATCCAGACGGAAACCTATTAAAATTAAGTGGATTAGCTTTTCATTAAGAAGTCAAGGATATTAAAATTGTTGAATGCCAAGTGGTGCAAATTTAAATTTTTTTTTCTTGCTACAGTCATTTATAACGGTTTAGTTTTAGGTACCTAAATAGTTTCTGTAAACATTTTTATTTTTATTCTACACTAGGTGAAAATAGGTGGCGCACCAGGTATCTGTCATCGCAGTGTCAATTTAAAATTGCTAAATTACTATTATATAAGGAAATGCATAATTATTGTCACCGCTAATTATTAAACAAGTATCGCGGGGACATATTAACCTTCTGATACTGAGGAAAGCATGGATAACTGCACCCCTGAAGAAATTATCGAAAAAGCTAAAGAAGTAGTGCTTAATTTATTACCCGGAAAGTTAAAGGAAAGTTATAATTTGCAGTACAAGGTGTAATTTTAACATACATATCAATGGTCTTCAACAGTATAGTTATCTGAGTTATTTTATTATTAGACAATGGTAAATTTCTACATAGCAAAACTGAATGTGATGTGTGGTATCTGGTAAAAAAACAATGAATAAAAAGATATCATCACATATTTTTAACAAAAAAATAGTTATTTGTTATATGCGAAAAAAAATAATTTCGAGAGACGATAATGGAATTTTATCGTCGTGTGTAAAACAATGTGTTTTCTATAGTCCAAATATGGACGCGTTTAGTAGACCGTATTACAACTAACAATCTGGAGACAGTGTCTTGAAAATCTTCATCAACTATCGACAGAAGATACACTGTTTAACCTGTGGGAATAAAAACCATTTATAAAATTCCACAAAAAGTTTTTAAAGCTGCCAAATTTAGAAATGTATACTAGACATTGCCGTTCTGCAGCTACGATGGTTGCAAATTCTGGCACAAAGCAGATGAGTGGTTGGCAGTCTTCTTGCGTAGCAAAGACATACATTGAGGAATCACTGGTCAACAAGATTACTGTATCATAATGCATATATAATATGAAAATCAGACGCTAATACATCAGTATCCTGGTCAGAGCAAGAAAAGGATTCTTCCCTTCTCATGCATTTCTGGGAATGTACGATTTTAGCATAGACTATATAAAAAGAAACAATTATGTGTAATATGTATTTAATTTTCAAAATTTTCCAAATATTTCTTCTTTAATAATTAACTCATGTCACTGTGATCATGTAATCAGCAACACTGCTAGAGTATATGAGAACATTAAAGGTTTTTTAATGTTCTCAGATCACTTCACTTTGTTGCGCATGGTTTATTTTATTCTTAATAAAAGATTACATGCGCAATTCGTTGAAAAATCTGTATATGTATTAAAAACAGTGTAAACATAGTAAACATAAGACTTTAAGGACATGAAGAATTTTGTTCTACCAAACTTGTAGGGAACTTGACAGCTATAAGTTACCAATGCAGTTTGCTTTTGCAACTGATAAACTAATTAGTTGTACATTTGAATATAGGTACTTACTAATATAATTTACGTTGTAGTGGTTATCTTTAAATTTAAAGCTCATGTTTACACTTTGAGTGGTATTTCAGTGCGACTAAATTTTTCATAGTGTATCATTGAGGGTTTTATTATTGACACCTACCTGCATGTATGTGGTGAAGTGTCCATTGGTTTTGACTTTGGTTCTGGGTTGCATCTTGTCAGCTTTCTCGATCTGAATTAGTGGCGTTTCTCCATAAAGCGTGATTTCGGATCCTCTCAGTCCATTACAGCCGATATCCTTCTTCACCGGTCCATCTGGAAAGGAATATTGAATGAAACGACGATTTCCCAGCTTTCTAACGTAATGACTTAATTCGTAATAAATTCCAGTTCGGTGATTATTCACGAGCATCGCATAACGGTCCATAATTTCGCGAACAAGTCCAACAAATCAAAATCCGACGGCCGTAAATATTTTTAATTCCACCAATCAATATAATGGCGAAATTTGCGATCGTGTTGAGTAAACATACGCCTTGTGGCCGCTGGCCATCCGGAGCCTCGATCTCAGGATTCCGTCAAGAAATAAAAAAGGATTTGGACAACTGATTGACATTTAACAATTAAATCCTATATAGTCGAAACAGAAATCAATTTTTTGTGGGAGTTCAAGTCGGGCTACGTTGAAATTCTTTTCGTTTATTGAAAGAGTAAACATATTTTGACAGCTTAGATCTATGAATAGTAGTAACAAGCAACATGAAATCTGCTAACATCATTAAAACGTATAATAGAAGATATTATACAGGGTGTTAAAGAATGGTAGAGAGATATTACATTATTACAGACTCTTGGACTTGGAATCAAAATAGCAGGATTTAGGTCAACATCAACTTATACGATATAGCTATTTCATCATTTTTTAATATGTCAGAAAATTATGTACATGGTCTAATTTAATTTAGCTGCCTCCCTTTCTTAATTTTCACAAAGTGTTGTATGCCTTTTATGGCTTTCTAATTCATATTTACAAAAGGTAAATTTATTTTGTTGTCTGATAATGATTTCATGTAAAAAAAATTTGTAAAATCCTTATAGTTTCAGGAAAAAAATATTTAAGTTGTAGTATTTTCAACATTTACATCGCTAGGTTATTATAGTCTCTAGCCATGCGATTCCGAATATTGGAATCCGATTACTTATAGTATTAACGTTTTTGTGATGCGAGTGTTTACATTAGTTTTTCAAGTGAAAATGCTTTAGCAGAGCGATCTCCCGATAAACATGCCAAATGCAGCTCCTTTTACCGCGGTGTGCAGTGAGTGCAAGTGTATTGTAACGCGGGCGTGACACGGGAAATTTGCAACCGAATCGTGGAGGAGATATAGATCTAGGGCGTCCATGGCGTACTGCAGCAATGTGGCGTATCATAGACGAGATTCAATTATATCCGTACTACGCCACGACTTTCTGACTTTAAATCCTTTTTTTGTGAGGATATTTAAATAAGTGTATCTCACCGAAATGGACACTATTGATGATTTACGCAAACGTATTATAGCTGCTGCCAAAAACTTACGAGTTCAAAAGAAAGACAAGAAGTAGAAACATTTGTGTTTGTAGAAACTGGGTAAGACGGGCCCAAAAATTTGTTGTTGTTACATCAGGAACGCCAAACATACAAAAAATTTGTTTATATAATTTCTGAACCACATTGTATACATTAAAATAAGAAAAAAGTTTATATGAATATGGTTTCCAAAATACATCATTTACATTGATTCTTTCTAAAGTGGTCGACGCGCTGGACCACAGTATTTGACGTTAAAAATTACTGAACTTTAGACTTTCTTGTACAATTTTTGTACATCTTATCTCAGTGATAGGGTTCAATTTTTGTAGTTTCAGCTCCTACCCAATTTTGGAGTTCTTCAAGGGTCTAACCTGGGGTCATTACTTTTCAATATATTTATAAATGACATTGTAGCAGATCTCACTGTCAATTGTTTTTTTACGTTGACGATTTAAAAATATTTTCTAAAGTTTCAGGCCAGGAGGAATGTAGAATTCTGCAGCAGGATTTAAATATATAATCACGTCATTCAACTTTGTTTTATATTACATCGGCTAGAACTAATATTAGAATGTTCCAGAGACATTTTTAGCTGTCGTGTTGCATCATTTAAAAAGCGTTGTTTAATATATGATACCTTTTTCTTTTTTGTTTTCAATTAGACTCTAAAATTAATTTTTTCTTTTATGTTTAGTGTATTTGTGTTACTGCGTACATTTATATATTTATTTTTGTGTGATGTATGTTGTAAGGTAGGTAATTTATCTGAATGTTATGTTCCTATTCTTAATTGGATTTAACCTGTAGAATAGTGTACTCAATAAAAATAATTAACAAAATACCTCCAAAGAAGATTTTATCTTCAGATAGTTAAAATTGAATCTAAGAATGTTTCACGTTTCTAAACAATTGTTGTTGCTCAAGCTACGGATACTATAACTATGTTATGAAACGACCCATTATGAAAAATAAGATTTTTTTTTATAAAAAAGGTCACTTTAATTGAATACTAATTATTTTGAATTAGCTTCTGGAAAGTAGATTTAGTTGTTACATAACAAGAACATATGGCGTGTTAAAATTGGCGATAATTATTATGGATTACCATATCGCAATAGAAAAATTGAAAATTTTGCAATGTAACGTTTGTAAATATCATATTAATTTAATTCTCAGGTTGAATTGAAAATCTGGAGAAAGTTATAATTGCTTCGACATTATTTGCACATACATAAGGTAACGACAGAATACTTTGTTATGACAAACAGTATAGTTCTTTTCATGCCTACAGTAGACACAGAAAATGTTTTTAGAAAATAAAAGTTATAATTTTCATAAATCATATTGCTCTTATCAAGTACACTTGTACACAGATAAATTGAATACAAAATTATTGAGAAATAAAGTGGTATTAATTAATAATTATACAAGTGAAGTGATTTTTGAAAACTCTCCACTCGACAAATATCGATAACGATTGCGATATAAAATATTTCCAAAAACTTCTATGAATGATGCAATTAAAATAATACGATTTTTTGCCATAGGAACTATTTGATGCTTTTTATTTCAAATTTTTCCGACATAACTGTATATTAAAAATAAAGTATTATAAAATCTAAAACTTACAGTTAAGTCACAAAAAAAAATAAGTTTTTACCTTGAATGAGGTTTCTATTAACGACAGATATTAATTGATGCAATTTTTTTAAATAAGATTATTTAATAATAAATCAATAGAATAAAATTGTGTACTACTTTTACTTCTGAATAATATTCGAATTAAGTGTATGTTGTACATTACAATCAAAATTCCATATTTATCTATTCAAATCTATTTCGTTAGCAAATTCTTCTAAATAAATTAATTATATTTCTTAATACAGCTAACTAGCATTCAGCTGATACGTAGTTAAATGAATTCAATGAATTTGATTGAAGATTGTTAAATTTATTCAATAGTCATGAATGTAACTATTCAGCAAATTTTCTAATTTGGCTTATTATACATGTATATAAATTCAGGACTTCAGGTGATGTCATGCATAATGTTATAAGAAATTATCAAAATTAATCATGACATTCGCAAATAATACTTTTTAATTAATTTTCTACATAAAATACTTCAGACCAAATTATTTATTTTCACGTCCTCTTTGAAGGAACGCCCTTATGTGAGAATCACCCTGTATATTATTTTTCAGACAGGTCCATTTTTCAGGTATTTCAATTAACACATTGACAAACGCTTTCTTTATTCTACGTGCTGCCCGGTAGGTACAACATGCAGGTTGCACAATAGCCATAACAAATTACCTCGACTCAAAATCGCATAATTCGAGTTGGGAAAAAAGTAAAGAGAACGCTGGGTGGCAGCGTAATTTAGCGGTTTAGTTTCGCAATAAAGGAGTGTAATTTTACCTAAAAAATAAATTCTCCAACCGATATATCCACTTCGAGAAAAATAGTTCTGCATGGCGGCGTCTTGTAAAAAGAAAAGTTTGTGTCAATCAAGATGATCTTATCTTGAATACGATCGAGGGACCACCGTTATGGATTCAGTGTTAAGTGACAGTCAGAGGCGTAGGTAAGAATTTTGGATGCCGTCAAGATGATATTTGCACTGCATAGAATAAGATAGCTACTAATACTATTAACAACAGCAGATTAAAATATAAATAAAAGTATACATCGCCATGTCATACCTTTCAAACTTTATAGTTTAAAGTAAGATCAAAACGAAGTATTCAATATTTTCTGCCAAAATAAGAGATATAAATACAGTTAACTATCAAAAACATAATAAAAATGTTATTTCTCTAGAATTAAAGTACCTACTCGATATGTCATGGTAAAGATCCATCTATATTAACTATTGTTAACCTATAGCCTGTTTAGAAATGAAAGAGATTAATAAAAGCTTATTATGTATGCAAATCGTAAATAAATGTAGCTTATATTCAATATTTTTATATTATGTATTATCGGTATAGATGAGGTGTACATTTAAAAAAGCTTTATGTGATCGAACCGTACTAAATTGTAGCAGGTAGCTAAAATTTAATCCCCGATAATCCGTCTTTGTCTATGCCGCTTCAATTTCTCGGTCCATTTCTCTTACAAGTAAACAATATAAAAACAAAATTTCAAAACTAGAGGCTACTTTAAGCATCATAACCGGGTTAAGAGGGTTTTTAGTAATTCAAATAAAATTATTCAATATTATTATCAAAATATTTATTTAAATTTAATGAATAGACTTTTATTCCACACAAAAATATATGTATTTTGAAAATTCAAATTATGGTGAGTAAATGTAGTGTTGTATAAATAAATGTACTATAAAGAAAATTAAAAAGTAGGTATATTATTCATCCTCTGAATAATCTGCCGTCAATTAAATTATCGAGTTCCCACTCCTCTTCTTTTTGTACATGATATATACATCTTTGCCAGTTATCTGCAGTTACTCGTTCCAAGGAATTTTTTAACAAAATTTTCACGTCACTTAATTTAAACGTCGTATTATTTCGCGCTACATCTTTTACCTACGCCCAGACCAATTCGATTGGGTTAAGTTCACAGTGATAAGGTGGTAACCGTAGTACCGTTATTTGGCGATTTGTTGCCATTTCATCGATAACATATTTTTTCTGATCTTTATTAAGATTAACAAGTGTCAAAAGTCTCTTTTTCACCATATTTGTTTCAAAAGAACTGTTTTTTCCGGATAACCATTGAATTATATCGGCTTTCCTCCAAGCAGTCGTAGGCGTCCGCTCCGTCTGTCGTGAATGGTAACTGGCATTATCCATGACAATCAGGCCCCGGAGGAATAAGATCCAACATCTGTGTAAAATACTCTTCGAAAACATCTGAGTTCATGTCTTCGTGATCCTCACCTGTATTTTTAGATTCAAATAAAAGTAGACCGCCATCTACAAAGGTGCTGAACCCTGTTGAATGTCCATCCAAAAATGCTTGTCGAAAACTTTTTACATTTTTATCTTGCCATACTTTTGTTACAGTATATCCCTCGATCCAAGTTTCGTCTAGATAATAAATATTTCTCCTTTCGTCATGGAATTTTCTAATTGATCTTAAGTAGGATCTTCACCAATAAATAATTTCATCTTTATCGATAAAAACTGACTTCCTGTTCTGCTTTTCCCAGCAAAAATTCCACTCTCGTAAGACGGCCCATAATTTGCTTCTACTGATTTTTGGCAAATCGTTGTTCTCTGAATTTTCACTAAAAATTTTGTTTAGCGTTTGTATTTCTTTTTTAAAATAAAATGAGTGTACTTTTCTGCGAATGACATTTTTGAAGAAATCATCTATAACGACTTTTGACTTCCCTGTAGATGATTTTGGGGGATTTACAGTATCTTGTTCATTTTTTGTTTCCTTTAAAAATCTGTAGATAGTCGATTTTACAATCCCTGTCATTTTGGAACACTTTTCCACAATGTCGTCAACACTGTTCGTAGGATTTTGGTGTTTCAATGCATTAAATACATTTAATATAATAATCTTCTCATTCTGAGACAGCGCACATCTTTTCACGCGTTTAGCAGGTACGTAATCTGAGAAGCTGGACATTTTACCCAAACAATATTATATCCACTGGCACAATAGTCACTAAGTTGAATTTTACTCTAATGCACTAGCACGTCTTCGTATATTCAGCTCTAAGACTGGATTGATCTGTCACAATACACTGGCTCCTGCCCTATGATGCATCCAGTAAAATATACTAATGTACACCCATTACCTGTTAGCATTAGTGTTACCCGATAATTACCTGAAACAAAATATTACAACGCCCCTAGCCGGTTCTTATCTCGGGGTTTTATTACTCTCTTTCATTTCCAAACATATTATAATGGAAGAAACATTGTTTATAAACTACGATAAAAGAAAAATAAGTTCTCTACTCATTTTGTTGGAGTCATAGGAAATTTATTCTCTACAATGTTAACAAAAATGCCTGACATTTCGTTTTTATTGTAGTCTTTCTTATCACTAGATTTCCAGAAATGTCTCAACTGCGATGTGCCACATTTGCTTAGATCGCTCTCACTGTGAAGCCGGTTAACTGACGTGTTTTCGAAATGCTACTGGATGAATCGAATTTGCATATTGGAATTGTTTAGAAAACTCGAAATGTTCGCGATATGACTAATTTACGATTTCACATGCTATTAGAGAATAAAGTGAATTGAGATGCGGCTGGAGTAATTGTTTATACCCTGGGATTCTCTTGAAAATTCGAGATATTCCCGATACAACTTATTTAAGATTTATTAGAGAATTAAGTGTAAATCAGTTTTACTGAGATTTCTTTAGTAATAGTGACATCGATATAAAAGTAATTTGATTTGAATTGTGATTAATTTAGATGTACATATTTACTAATCCTAGTTATGAAACTTCGAGTTGCTATACACGTAAGCCATTTTTGATACTTGAAAAACTAATGTAATTACTTGCATCACGAAAACTTTAATACTATAAGGAATCGCATTTCAATATTCGGAATCGTCTAACTAGAGATTACAGTAGCCTAGTGAAGGTTAAAAATAGTACAATTTCAATAATTTTTTTCTCGGAAGTAATTTTACAAAAACAAAAAAAATATATGATATTGACTTCATTTTTTATGACGAATCCATTTTCAAAATTTTTTAGATAAGTTGTGGATCACCTAAAACCTGTGAATATTGAATGTTTTTTCTTATGTGAATAAAACCGTCCACACCCTATATATCCCATTGCCCCATTACACAACTTCATGGTACGATTAATTGAAAGGTGAGCTGTCATTAAGTGACCCGAGTGCGGCGCAAGAGTGATCGGCCACGGCGAAACCGCCACATCACCGTGACATTTTCAGGGATAGACTTAAGAGCATATATACCTGTTGAGAAGATGCCCGGGGCGAAAAAGGCAATCAACTCCTAAATTACTAAATTATCCCGGCAAAAAACACGCTTATTTCTCGATTTGTTTTGCGGTCGAAATGCCGTGGGACTGGGAAAGGATCGAGTGACCTATTTACGTCCGACGTGCATTTTGTTCAACAAAATAGCAGTTCCACAGCAGGTCGACTTGATGGTCACGGATTATTAAGTAAGCGATTGATGAATCGATTTGAATCATATTGATTGCGAAGTACCTGCGTACATACTTAATTATTAAATTGCCTTTCAATTCCACCTGCAACTATTGTATACCGGGTGTTTCAAAAAAATCTACCACAAACAGCGATAATAAATATTTTTTTTTTGACGGCGGATTAATCGTATTTTGCTTTCAAGAAATGTGTTTAATGTCGGCGGATAAAATTTTGAACAGTTGTAACATCAGGTATGTCAAATTATTTTATTAATTAAAACCACAAATTAATTTTATTAATTAATAATAACAATAGTGGATAAAGCAGTTGGATTTGCTGATATAAAATAAGCGTTAAATTTTATTTAATTCATCCCTTCCCAAATTTTTTGTCCGTTCATTTCTGTCATACCAGTCCCCAACTGAATGCTTTGCCTTGGTCAGGTTTTACAGTCGACCAGTTTCCAGTGCTATGTAGAAGTGTATTTTTAAATACAAAATTGTATTTGTAATGCTCTGCTCTGTATATTATTATTTTTTTTTGATTAGTTCTGAATTGTATTTCTGACATAAACTATCTTCTCATATCTTCAATGCGATATTATAACTTATCCTCCAAAGATAAATTGGATATGTAGCATGCTAGTTAATTAGATAAATTTTGATCTGTAACATATAACAGTCAATATCAGTTATAATCTGATGTTATAAGAATTTTGAAATAGCAGATCTTGTTAAGAATTAGAAGATAGACACGTAAGACGACTCAGTAACTTGTTACTGTTTTTGGCTACATTATATTTGGTCAAACGCGGTACCAACAAACGTACAACCGAACAACAGCTTCGCTATTTAGCACACAATAGGTTAGGATAGGTTATTGTTGAGCACGTCATCAATATCAATAGTGGCATTCGTTAACCGTAAATTACTGACCTGAAATGATATACTTTATAGCTTACCATTTTGAGTAGTGGAATTGTTTCCTGAACATAGTGGGCACACCTCGTTGGTGAACATGCAGGAGTAGCACCTTTCATGTCCACAATTGTCGATAAGCCTTCGCTTCTTGCCCTTGTCGAAAGGCATATCACAACTGGGACAGATCGTCCCTGCTGAGTTTTCGGTGTCTAGTAGTCTCCTTATTGCTGCCAGATCTGGAAAGAAGGTTAGTGGTCAATACAGTGTTCGGTAACTTTACTATTTAATTATTAAAGCATTAAAAAAGTAAGTTAACGGCGAATTGAAATATTTCATGGAATATATCATAACATATATTAAATTATAAAAATATAATCAATGTATCAAAGTTGAATTATTAAGACGTCAGTGTTTAATGTTTTGGCACTGTGTAGGCCAAAAACGTTTTTGTATAACGACGCATATCCCCAATTAAGAAAATTTAATGTTTCATCACTTTATTTGCTGCTACTAAAACCTCTAACTGAAATATTTATTTTTTTTGCTAATATATAGTCATTAGTTGCTCTTACTAATTTTCTGATCACAATAAACAAACTAGATGGTTGAGAATCGTATACATAATATATAAACAAACAAAAAATAATTAAAAACTGCCACTAAAGATGCTGAAAAAGAAGTTTACACCATCATCAAACTGATGATATTTGAAAATTATCATGGACTTAAGTGGAATACATTGGTATAAAAGACGTTACAGAATGATGTTAAGAAAATCTAGGTACTGTATGTTTAAAAATAATAAAAAAAAACGTTTATTTAAACATGGGTTCGGAAATGCCTCATTTTCGAGATACAGGTTGTTTAAAATTTCCTGTCTTAAGTACTATAGTCTTCATTTCTCAAAAGCCGATCGAGATATTGAAATGAAATGAAGCTTCATCCGTAAATAAAATGAAAGAAATAAATTGCCGATCTTCTGTATTTTTTAGCTTAGCCATTGACAATACTGTAGTCTGACTGGAAAATCAACTTGAACTATTTGCAGATGATATTAACATGGTTCATATTTCCTAATTCATTTGTTAGACGCCTCGTACTTATTTTACCTTTTCCAGATATAACAGGTAGTAGAATCGATTGTTTCAATAGTCAGATGTATACACTAAGCAGCAAAAACAGTTCTGCCATTTAAAAGAAACATGATGGCGCCCTCTACTAGTGACGTCAAAATTAGAAACAAATTAGAATTTCTCGCTCGCAGAAACCCTTGATTTACAAATTTTATCTAAATATTTGGATTCCTTAAGAAGTTATTTACAAATATCGAAAATAAAATTTTAACTGACACTGTATCTTTTTTTATTATGCGACTTGGGATATTGGTATGTTAGATTTATTTTCACCTAAGGAATCTGTGGTCTCATTTTTGTTACTTCAAAACACGCTGTATACTGGCGGGAAGATAGGGCCGTTATATTTTTATATTCTAACAAAATTAATCTTAACATGGGAACCGGAACACGTGCTTCATTTTAAATTATTGTCTATCGTGATTTAATGATTCAAAGGCATGTTTCAAGTGAGTTCTTTGTTAAATACACCTAGAACAATGTAAAGTTGTCTATATTTGCTTTATCTAGACGACACACAGAACTGGGCGAATGAGAACACAGCACCCATTAGTCGAATCCAAAGCTAGGTTAAGACTAGTAAGTGCACGTACATGTCTAAGGATCGGCTGTAGTTGCTCTTTCCTAATTAATAACAATAGTTTCTAGTTTCTCATGGGTCAGATTTGAGCTAGCTCGGGGCTCAGCGAGCGCAACACGACTTGGACTGCATTAGCATTAAACCATTTAATCGCCTAAAAATAGATTCTTCTGTTAGTGGAGCGTTTGCCTTTTACTGTTGCGAATTACAAAAGAGCGTACGTACGTTATAACGCGATTAAATAGATCCAATCTAGGAGAATGGTAAATCGTAATGCTCAGAACTTTTCAATTAGTCCGAGAATATTAGCTGTATAATCAAACCTTCAGTGCTGGTTAGTATGTTATATTGTTAATATTAATTTATGACATCCCGTGGCATAATTCCCTTACCTTGGAATAATTGGCTGGTGATTTATATTTGTAGAGATTTATGCAGAAAAATAACGGCTATTATTGTAAAATTTATATCTACTGGAGCTAGATAGTACACTTCCCCTTGTATGCTGTCGAATAATAGATGAAAATGGATTTAAAAGGTCAAGTTTCTATATTTAACGGGAGATAAATATAATTAATTAATTAATCACAATTAGAATGTACAGAATCCACGGAGTTTAGTAGGTCACGGCGGCTTAATATTTTATAATTAATTTAGAAACAACAAAATTAAATCAAATTAGGTTCATTATCTGTCGAAGTCACTGGTTTAACATTTTTATAACAAATTGTACTGGATTGTCCAAAAACAATTAAATGGGCGATTGGTCTTAGCACATAATTAACACAACTGAACTGACATATGCAGAAATTACTTTTTATTACCCTGACATAACAGTTCTAAGAATGGCACTGAAAACTGCCAGATATTTGAAATGTTAAATTAATTAGCTTAATTTCTATTATTTCAATTTGTTTTGTAAACCAATAGTTAAGACGAAAATTGGAAGTCTACATTATGCAAAAGACAGTAATCGAACACACAGACATTTAAACTGTACACGATTATTTGTAGATCTAGCATTTATTCAAATACATTAAATATTTGTTTAATTTAACTAATAATAGTTTAAAAAGCAATGTTTACAAAAATCAGAAATATAAATTTTCTGATGCAGTATTAAAATATGTAACATTTGATTATTACTGTTTCATCGAACATAAAATTTATACCAGTACAATTTTGTGAATGCAAAAAATAACTAATACTAACAAGTATATATTAGGATCTTTGGAGTTTATAATAATATGTTTTACTACCCATTGGAAAAGGAAGAGAGCACAACAGAAATGAGAGGAAAAATAATTTACGGGCGATCTGAGGTCGGGAAGTGGAAGGGGGTGAGTTTTTAAGGGTAAAAAACGGTGAACTTGATCTCCGGCAAAACTACAAGTCCTATGGAAAAAAGTTAAATAGCAAAGTTGTAGGTAAATCAAACTTATATATTTACACTTTTTTCACATAACCCATTTTGAGGTTATGTGAAGAAAGTGAAAACATAAAAGTTGTAGATCTTTTTATTACCTACAACTTTGCTATTTAACTTTTTTCCATAGGACTTGTAGTTTTGGCAGAAATCGAGGTAAACCGTTTTTTACCCTTAAAAACTCACCCCCTTCCACTTCCCGACCTCAGATCGCCCGTAAATTATTTTTCCTCTCATTTTTGTTGTACTCTCTTCCTTTTCCAATGGGTTTCATCCTACTATTATTATTTTTTACTTTTTACCATTTTCAAAGGTTTCAGCACTGGTCTAGTAGTAAAACATATTATTATAAACTCCAAAGATCCTAATATATACTTGTTAGTATTAGCTATTTTTTTCATTCACAATATTGTACTGCTATAAATTTTATGTTCGATGAAACAGTAATCAAATGTTACCTATTTTAATACTGTATCAGAAAATTTATTGTATTCTCTTCCTTTTCCAATGGGTTTCATCCTACTATTATTTTTTTTGGTTTTAAAAATTATCGACCCTGGTCTATACAGCAATAGTAAAAAAAATTATAAGCAAATACATATTTAATCACAATACTAATAGTTTTCAATTACAATATAACACTTATCAAACATATCATTTTTTACATATACGTTTCATCATATTAACGTATTAACAAATGACTACTGACTTTGCAAATTTGTGATGAAAATATAATTATTTATAGTTCATAGTAAACCAACTAACGAAGTAGTCACATCTAATTCTGAAATATTCCATTAATAAAAAAACGTGTTATTTTTTTGTCTATTTCGTGTTTATCTAAGTAGTGAAATAATATAAAATAAAATGTTTAGTCTGTTTTTTCTTATTTAGCTTTATTATTTTACTGAATTGTCCACAATAAACTAATGCAGACATTGTTACTATTAAAAGAAATGGCACCATTGTAAACATAACTTAAAAGTTGCATTGTTTATGCTTATTTATAAAATGCATATGTAAAATTAATCTATCTTACTAGAGAGCAACGTGTAGTGAGGTACAATTCTTTGCAATAATAATGGCACTCTTTAAAATAAATTTTGCGATTTCTTTTGAACTGCTGACGCATTCGTAATGAAATCTACTTTTTATTTATTTATTTAGTATACAACTGCCCAACAGTGAAAACCAATTACAGGGCAGGCTGGTTACATAAAGTTAAAAAACAAATATTTATATATAAAATAAAACATTCAAACATATAAGTAATACAAACAGAAGAACAACAACATATTAAAAAGCAAATAACAAATAAAAAAACAAAAAGCTCAAATATACTTTTAAAATTAGTTCTTCGTTGTTTCACTCACCAATAGAGATTTAATGAAATTTCTACTCAAAACTTCCAGAAGTTCTAAAACTGATTAGAGGGAGTGTCATAATTATTGCAAAAGCATGTACATTTGATGCTAGTGTTCTTGGGTACACTAGCGTTTAGATGTGGTTCTTTTCGGGAGTTTTTGTAATTACAAACGTAGTCCATCTATAAAATATGTAGTAGACTATGTTTTAGTCATTTCGTACGTACTATAAGCTCAGTGTTTCTCGAACCAAAAATAGAACAGAAAATTCATATAAATAAACGTATGCAGATGTTTTATTTGATTTCTGGCTATTTCGGTCGTCGCAAACTATATTGTTAGCCAAACATAAAAAATGTGACCATACAAGTCATATTTCGAATAAATTTGCTAATTTTTTTAATTTCTAATTCAATTTATTTTTCGTGAAATAGAGCAAGAAAAAATCTGATTATTGGTTGTTAGGTTTCATAGAATCAAAATAATAAAAAATGGAACTCAATAAATTTAATATTCTCTACAGTTGTACTGCAAAAATAATTGCCTTTTAGGTAAAGCACCGAAAACTTGGTATGTAAATTCAAATTACCCAAAGATTTTTATTTATTGCCCGACCATATGCCACGATGAAACTTCGATAAGCGGTTTCGTATTTCATTAAATGTGGCCAAAAACGAGTTTTTGGGAAAATAAGTACCCGCGAGTACGATACGCATAAATCTTTTTTCCAAAATGCACTCGAAGCGTCGCCCAGTTGTTAAGGCACTTGGGCTGTTATATATCGCCCGTGTTTACCAATAATTAATGGCATTTCTTACTTTAATGTGTTTGGTATTTCGGCACTTTTTACTTATAAACGGCGTTTCATTACAGAAAGGAATGCGGCTTTCCCTTGAACTGATAACCTTTTACGTAAGTCCACGCTGAAAATTTGCGGCTCCCAGATAGTTTTTATCATAAATATTCTTTTTATTTAAATTTAAACCGATAACAATTCGGTTCATTTGAATCTTCTTGCTCAGTTGTGAAACCACTGCAAACAGCTTTCCTTGCAATCAAATTGCTATTATTATAACCTGACTCCATTAATTTTGAATGATTTATATTGTACTGGAATTTCAAAAGCGACCATGCAGGCGACTGTACAAGTATGTGGGTTTCATTTTGCATAAAAAAATAATTTTATATGATAATTCAACTGGGCAATGACAAAATAACAAACAAATGATACGGTATTAAAAAATATTTTGCGATCTAAATCCAGAGCAAACTGTAGCATCATTCGCACCAAATAACAGTTGTTTTTTGTTTCACTTTGAGGTCAGCTGTAAATCTTTGTAAACACTACAATACGATAGCTATTCCTAAGTTTGATAGATTTAATTCTTCTCATTTTCTTATAATATATTTTTTTTATTTTGCTCAAAAGACACTATGAAGCGATATAAAATACAGGGTGTTCTGAAATTAATGGGAGCACACAGATTCCTGGTTACAAAATAACGCGATCTAGTCAAAGCTATCTTTCTCCAAAAGACAACATTTCTAAACAACTTTTAAAAAAATCCAAGTATTTGCATAGATTTTGGAGATCAGGGTATTTTAGGGGCGATGAATTCCATTTTGACGTCACTAGTAGAGGGCGCCACTTACAGCACATCATGCTTTGGCAGAGGTTAATAGTATTTCAATGACCATTGAAACAATCGATTCTTCTATATTTTTTATCTGAAAAAGATATACTATGTTGAAGTCTTTAGGTGTAACCATTTTCGAAATAATCCTGTTTGAAATACAGAGTGTACAGAGTAAAAACTGTTTCGGTTTCAGGTAAAGTGCCTTTTCAGCTGAAAATACAGCAAAATGTTACTTGAAAAAGTAAAAGTTAATGGTAATGGCGACGTGCAAAATTACGCGAAAATCGGCAAGGTTTGATAAAACCGTTATTTTTGGATTTTCAAGCAGGCATCTTTTTTAAATTTTGCAGGTCGTCATTACTTACCATTCGGAATAAATTTTTCAAGTCAAAATTAGAAACAAATTTAAATTTCTCGCCCCCAAAAACCTCGATCTCTCGATATTTTGAATTTTCAAAAAGTTATTTACAAATATCGAAAATAAAATTTTAACTTTGATACTCTGTAGATCAGAAAGCAATAACATTCGAATAATGCCTATTTGGCATTAGCTTTATTTTGAAATTAGCAACCTTCCATTAAGCTCTGTTCCATTTTTAATGATGCACCCTGTAGATATATAGTTTCAACGTAAATATAAATACATAACTATTAAGAAATGCCTACTTATATCAAATACTTTAATAATATTAATACTTTATTTGATATATTACTAATTTGATAATTGTTCATTTGTTAATATTATGTGTAAGTGTGAAATATTAAAATTTTTCCTCATAAGATATAGCTATTACAGATGATATTTAAAAAAATCGATTCTCTTTCTAAAACTATAACAAATACTCTATTTAGGACAGTACATTCCATTCTGCTGAAAGCAAATCGTTTGTAAGAAAACATATCTCATTTCTTTATTTTCTAATCTGAATAATTATAATCTCTTGTTACTTCTTAGGGATTTCACCAACTTTTCTTCAACTTTTAGAGTTCAATATTAATACCTAGTTCTGAGAACACCTAAGTTTATTTTAGATATAGTTAAAATGAATTTATGTGAAAAGTAGGAGTACTTCCGTCCTTTCTTGCCAAAGCCTCTGTATTCTAAGAAAAATGTGACGGAATGTTTAGAACAATTTTAAATTGGGATTTTGATTAGACTATGCGTATAGTCAATATATTTTCACAGTATTTTTTTGCAACACAATAATATGTCGTTATGAATATGGTAATTACTAATTACTTTAATAGCTCTGGGGAAACCGCAGGAAAACATGAAAGGTCAGTGATTTTTTATTATTAGTTGCACGTCCTGAATACCACAAAAGCAGCTGAAAGAATTTTTATGTAGATATAAAAGAAATACGCCATAAATCAATACGTCTAGATACAATATAGATATAAATTTCCCCGCAATCAAGTGGGTGTGTCAAAGATTATTGACCTACAATACAAATGCAACTCGATTTTGATATCGTAATTAAACAACGATTTTTTATGTCATCGCCGGTGTCTATTTCTGTAATTTATGTAAAACGGTGGCTGCCATAAAGTAAAATTGATGCTTCCGCTACATATAAACTTATTAAAAGGCGCATAAAATCTAAAATTTTCCGCCTTTTCTACTGTAAACGTCAATTAGGGGCTTAATGCTTGATTTACCGCTTACCTTTTTTCCTAAATTTTACTATTAATAGTAAAACTACCTAGGCTTAACTAGTCAGATACACTTTTAATGAACCGTTTTAAGAATAATAAATAAAGCTACGAACGTTATCTGCTTTACATTTGGGATTAAGTTCAACTGTCTATTTAATTGAATATTCATTTATTAAAATCGGCTTTTCATGGCATATTGAGCATAAAATTTATTCTATGTGGCAGAGCTGTTACTTTAGTTCGTCGTTAGATACTGACAAAATTCTATTTTTTTCTAAACTTTAGTGTTGGTATTTTGTCTTGCTTTTTCTTGTTTTAAATTGTTGTGGCATTTTCTCATTATATTTAAATTATTTTTGCATATTTCGTCACTTTTTGTTGATTTTGTAATGATTTTATTATGTGCTTTACTACTTTCACTAGGTAATTAGATTTCTAGTAAAAGTAAGTACGGAAGGACACAGAAGCTGAAGTAAGAACTGTCCTCTCGAAGTAGGAACAGGTGACAACCCTACTTGCAAAGGACTTGTAATTGTCAGACATTACATAGAACGGGGAAAACTTAACAATATTAGTTTTCTCAGTAGGCAAATTCAGGGTGATTTTTTTAAGTGGGGTATTGATTTTAACTAATGACAGTAGGCAGTAGAAGTTTATATAAAAACGATTCCATGCTACTGATGTATACTGGAGTATAAATCTTACATAAGCATTATATAAGAGAATTATTGTTTCAGTACCATTAAACTGCTTGTCGCTTCGTAAAATCTAAACTCATTAAGGCACTGGCTACCGTATTATTTACTTGAGGTATAAAAGTCAGCTTTGAATAAAAAATAACTGCTAAATCTTTAAAGGTACACCGAGTTGACCTTGTACTATCAATATTATACTTATATAGAGCAACTGATCTTTATCACGGAAAAATGTGACAACGTTGCATTTTTGGTTGTTAAGGAATAACTTATTTTGAACACATCATCTATTTAAAAGTCATCCTGACGTAAATAACAATCCTGAAAGGAATTTACAGAAAGAAATAACTTAAGATCATCGGCATATAAGAGTTTTGCATTGTAGTTCGGTAAGTAATGTCTTTAATGAAAATGGGGAATAATAATGGTCCCAGAACAGAGCCCTGCGGAAGCAGGGCAATAAATGAGTATTATTATTATTGTTATTTAAAGAAATTCTTGTCTTATTTTGCAAAACAATACAAGATTTTTTGAAACTTGACCCATTTCTTTTTTATGACATTGAGTAAGAAAAGTTAAAATTTTTGATAAAATTTCATCGTTGCCTGTACAGCACAGCGCAACGGGTTTTCTTGGACAGTAAAACCGCAAAAAGTTATTTTGACATCTCTCGCTTTACAACAAAACCGTAATAATTACAAAAATAATAATCATTTCGCGAAAACCAGCCCGACGCGTATCTGGAACGCAATCATTTACACAAAAAGCGACTGGGAATGATTAATTATTTATAATTTTTCGGTTGTTCTTACTTGATGCATTATATAGGTTTCAGCGGTGTTTAATTAAATTTCGTCAAATTAATTACTGCACTTGTGCACTTTCGGGTATGTAGGTCCATGATACGAATACAAATATGCGAGTCATCCTTAATTCCCTTCGAGACCTCGAGTTAAATGGCGGGTTCTTTTCATTTTTGGCCGTAATTAACTGCAGAATGCAACAAGAAATCAATTTACCAAATGAAAATAGAAAATGACAATCGGAGATAATTTAAATTGGTAAGATGGTACTTTTAAATGAGAAAGTTGCTTTGTGCAGTAAAAATACAATTTTTTGATTAATTTATAATGTACACAGCAAAACAAGATGGATCAAATTTACCCCATTGCGATTTGGTAAATTTGACAACAACGCTAGAATAATACTTGCAACAATGTAAATCTCAGTGTAAATAGATTTTCAAACTATAAGACTCCGTTTGGTATTAATTCAAGTATAGTGTGTTTGGGAACTATATACAGGGTGATACAGACTTAACTAAAAAAAATTTGAATAGACAGGTAACTCTTACAAATATAATTTTGTAAAGAAAAATCAAAAAGGCTGTTCGAAAATGATTTAAAAATGAAAATGCGTTGCATTAATTTGATCAAATGATTAAAATTTTAAGATTTTTGTAAATAATTTAACACTCAACATTTTTACAAATAAAATTTTACACTACATTATTTTACTACTTCCAAAACAGCGCGTAAAATCGATTTCTTGTTGTGTAAATGAAGAATATTCCCACAGTAACCGCAGCAGCAACTACTCAAAGGGAAAAACTTTTTAATAATGACACATAAATCTTATCTTTATTAAAATTCGCAATAGACAAGTCACAGGGCATGCATTACATACATCTTTATCCGCGGAAATCGGGGTTATCAGATAAAAGATGACCTAAAGATCTTCTATCTTAAAATTTATCCGTGACATAAAAGTTAGACTCACGATTTGAACCTGAGACCTCTAATCACTGGCCAGGGAATCTGTTGGCGGACTATCCATGAATGTGCATTGTGTTAGATTTCTATAAATCTAAAAGTCGAAAGCGTTACAATTTGTTTAAGGGCGCCATTTTTAAATTTTCAACGAATTCATAGCTGTTCTGCACGAATTTTTCACTGTGTTAATTATACAAGTTTTCTACTACTATATACGCCTGCTGCGCACTAAAAAAGTGGTATACGGCATTTTAAACATTACCATACCCGCAGAATTAAAAACAAAATGATTAGCACTTGAATTTATAAACATTATTAAGTATTTTTGACGAAAAGCGATACAAAACGAGTCACTACAACTCACTCTCTTTAAATAAGTAGCATTGTTTTCTAAAGTGTTTTTCTATAAAAAGTAAAAGCACTGAATCAGTTACAGCAAATCTAAACTTGTTATATTTTAGCTTTACCAATAGGAATCCTGAGTAGATTTTCTTTTCTTTTATAAAACATGATACAACAGGTTTTAAATGTGTAAACATACCAAGGAATATTATTTGGAACTTTCCTTAATAGAAAAACATATAACAAAAAAATGTATGTCTACATTAATAGGTAGAAGGAAATGTGACAGGTATCAACTGTATATTTTTCGAAAATATGCTGAACTTCGTGCTTCTAGTGCAACTCATAGTCGGCTTTTTTTGTATTCTACAGAGAAGAAAAATGTACCACCCAGGTTGTCGGACTTGGATTGAAGAATCCTGAAGAATACACTGGACATCGTTTTAAAAGGTCGTCATCCACCATTCTGGTTGTTGGCAGTGTAAATTTGCAGATGTTAAAGCATCATGGGGGCTGGAAATCTTCTACAGCAGAAAGTTATGTTGAGAGTTTTAGAGAATAAGAAATATATAGTAAATATCATCACTTGCATTTTGCAATTAATACTTGCTGTTTATAAATAATAAGCTAAATCACCCATCTACTACTTATTAAAATGTTATAAAAACGAATAAATTGTAATAACCACACTGAGAAATATTAAATAATGAACGTAGTAGACCTTCTCCATGTACCAACTTATGCAGAAAATCGATATTATAAACCGTCCGTCATTCTTCCTCACATATAGGTAATTAATTATTCGTCAGTAAAGTACACATTTAATAATTGGATAGAAGTTTTCACGTCCGAGCGGTTCTAATCTTGTTCCCAGCCTTGGACTAGTTCTTTTTTTCTTCTAATGTATCTATAAATGCCAGTTTAATTTCGGATTTTTGATCAAGACCGAATATTAAGACCGATTAGGGTATATCATTGCTCCGTGACCTCAATAAAACGTATACATATATAATTATTTAAAAAATAACTAACTAGGCTTCTTTTATTCTAAAATTTCGATGTCAAGGTCGAAAATATAATAATCTATTGAAACTATAATAATATAATTGTTTTTATTAGTATTATATAGCGTATTTACAAAATATGTTGCCCCGATAGAAAACTTTTATATTAATCAAAATGTTTCATATGAAGTGGTAAGAAACTTTCAAGGTGATAAACGTACCTTGCCAAAAACATTATTTCAACTTCAAAACCTATATGCAATGATGGAAATTAAAATGGTGGATCCTCAATAAGAAGTCAATAAAAACCCTGTTGAGGTGGGAAAGGAAGATCTTAAGAAGGATCCTAAGGAGAATAAGACGGAGGAGGAATGTAAAGAGAAATAATGAGGCAGAAGAGTGCAGTGGCTAGGGCATCTAGAACGAATGAGAGATGAAAAGACAATAAAAAAAGTAATGGGAAGTAGACTTAATTACATATAAGAAGAAAAGAGGTAGACCAAGAATATGATGAAGAGAAATAATACAGACTGGAAAAGAAAGACGAGAAACAGTAGGGAGTGGAGAAAAATAACAATTCTGAGCTTAAACGGCTTTATATGTAATAAATATTTGGCACAAGACAACAACGGTAGTCTTGTTTAATATTGCTAAATCACCGTTTTTGAAAAAATCAGAAGCCATAGATGACTACTGATACACTATGCTATTTAAAATTATAAAAAAGGGTAAGGACATTGGTGGCTGAATCCTTTATATCATATTTTAGGTTCTTGGCATGATAAAAAATACCTCTTCCGAGATACAGGGTAGGGTGTCAAAGACATCGAAATTTTTATTATGCTTTAAATTATTGGCACTCTTCTTTTATTTAAAATAAAAATGGTACGTCACTGTCTTAATTATAAAAAGACGATACTTTAAATTTTAATTATTTTGAACAAATAATTATTCTTTAAAGGTTCCTTTAAAATGCCTCGTATTTAAGTAAGATATCACTGCATTTCCTAGTTTGTGCATGATGAGACCTATTATGCTTCAGTAATACAAGGTGTCCCGAAATTAATGCGCCATAGGGCAAGAGGAGATTCCTGACGACAAAATAGTGCTATATAGCTACTTACTTTAGTCAAACGTTGATGGTTAAAAAATGTTCGATGTCAAAGTAAAAATTTTATTTTTGATATTTGTAAATAATTTTTAAAAAATCCAAATATTGGGATATATTTTCGAGATTGGCGGTTTTTGGGGTCGAGAAATTCAAATTTGTTTCTAATTTTGACCCTACTAGTAGAAGACGTTCTTATGGCACATTATACTTCTTTTAAATGGCAGACTTTTTGCGGTTTAGTGTATACATTTGACTATTTAAACAATCGATTCTTCTATCTTCTTTATGTGAAAAAGGTATATTTTGTTGAAGCCATTAAGACTAACTGTTTTCGAAGTAATCCTATTTGAAATATTCAATGCACCGAGGAAAAATTGATTCAGGTAAAGCGCCTTTTCCGCTGCAAATACAGCAGAATGTTACTTGAAAAAGTTACTAAAAACGGGTAAATTATGGCGATGTGCAAAATTTTAAGAGTAGATTTTCAAGTTTCTTCAGCTTTTGATACAGATGCAGATATTTTTAATGAACAATTACTTTAATACTATGCATTTTAAAGAAAATTACAAAACTGAAAATATCTTACGTTTTTTTATAATTACAGGGTTTCTACGACACTAGTGATAATTTAAACAAATTGAATAATTAGATCTAAGGAAACCATTACAACCTAGAATTATTGTTGTTTTATCAACAAGGGTTTTCAAGTAAATAAAAAATATAATAAAAATTTAAAAATCTTTGTCACCCTATGGACACAATGAACTTTTGAACTTTTAGATATAACATCTAATATATAAAATTCTCGTGTCACAGTTAGACGCCATACTCCTCGGAAACGGCTTGACCGATTTTTATGAATTATATATATATATATATATATATATATATATATATATATATATATTCGGTAAGTCTGAGAATTGATCGTAATCTATTTTTCATATCCCTAAGTGATAAGGGTGGTCCACCACAAACAATTTTTTTTTATTTTTTGGACAATTTTTTATTTTTATTTTTTTATGATGTGGCATTAAAAAATACATACAACTCTTAATTTTCATCCTTCTATCACAAACCCCTATTTTTTAATAACCATTTTAGTAATTTAATCATATTTAACCCTGGTCGATAACTGATCGATTATCACTAGAACAGTTATCCCCGCCAGGCATCTACCGGTGTCACTTCCAGTAAACAGTACGGAGTAGGGATGAGAACGAAGCCGGTCTCTCACCCCCTACACAGTTTTCGACCAATATTATTGTGTATGAATCGAGTGTAGTACTGACGTTTACAATTATCATTTTGCCTTCTAAGTGTAATTCTCAAGTAAATTTATTATTAATTTGCTGAGCCTTAATTATTTATTTCCTATTGTATCAATAATTAATAAAATTGTTAATTTTAAGTGTAGTTCTCATTATTAGTTAATTAAGTAATCTACATAACCTCAAAAGTACGCAACACGTGTCACGAGCTCCCGCCAACAACGGCTATTGTTTTACTGTATGGCTATTGTTTTGTGTTTTGTATAGTGAACAATGCCAACAAGACGTAAAGGGGCTAATTTGAGTCGTCAAACAAGTAAAATTGCAGACACGTGAAATAATTCAAAAAATGAATGTTTCGTGTTTTGTTATTCTTATATTCCGTCATCATTCACAGTGCTCCATTCCCCTTTTAGTCATATACCACATCTCCACACACTTACAATAAGTTAGTTATTTTTTATTTAGCTGCCAAAATATTCACTAGAAATAATTCATATGGCAAAACAACGTTTGCCGGGTCATTTATTTAAACTGTATAAGGATGTCATGGATGTCTGTATAGATTACTGAAAATTTTTCATTCTAGTTCGTGGATATTGTTTTTCACGTCAGTCGTAGTTCGTAGTTTACCAGAAATTTCTATTTCCATTCAACTCGACAACTTTCCGTTGAGCTCTGTAAGCTAACCTCAGCCGCCGGCCTAAAAACGGCCATCCTTGATTCCTCCGCGATAATCTTCCCAAGAATAACATTAAATCAGTTTTATTACGAGCGCGAGGACGTAAATTGGAGTTTAAGCCTCTCGGCCCGTTATTGAAATGACTAAAATAAATTCGTTCACGTTATAAAAAGCCTCTCGGCACGTATTGCACTTCTTTTATGATGGTGCATATCGCGGCACTTTCGCTGCCCTACTAATCCGCGTATTGCGCGAATTAACGGTAAACTTCGCCGTTGTGAAAAAATGATTGTTAAATGACTTGCAATCGGCACAGAACTGGACGCGGGATTTGCTTAATTGAATTACTGGAAGTTGTTTTACACTTGGTAAATTCATTAGGGAAGTGAGTTGGCACATAATATCCATTTTTTTCACTGGTCTAATAGATATACTATACTAAGTGGCATTATACATGTTTAATGACAGTTGCTTAACGAAAAAATAATTATTAAATAATTATAAATGTGTAGCCAGGAAGAGTCGCCATTAAAAAGTGGTTATGTGCAGCATGTTGATGCCTATAGAAAAAGACACAACACTAAGCCACAAAATAATGTATTTTATACAGCATATATACAATATTCATTAATTTCAATATTGTGGTTTATATAAATATATCTTTATCTAGTATTAAGTTTATATTACAAGAATATTTACATAGTTAAGTTTAAAAACTATACTGGTAACAATTATTTGTATTATATGGTGGATTGTTCGTTATTTATTGCCTAGGTCAATTGCTGTCAATAACACACCAGAATTGAATGATACTCAAATCAACGATTACTACTATTTGAAGCGTAAAGTATTGTTACCAATTCTATATAAATTAATAAATAGCTTTTCATTTTTTTGTAATATTACCTTGGGTTTTACTAACTTTACTATGTAACTTTCATGTAAGACATATTTATTCGACATATTCCATCGACTAATATGTTGTCCAACAGTTGAAAGAAACAAAATCTTGGTATCCGTAACTAAAGAAAGTTTGGAGTTGCCAGATGACGAAAACAAATGAAGACCATCTTGGACAACAAAGTACAGTACTTAGGTTTTAGATTAAATTATTATACAGCCTCGTCAGGTGTTCCTCCGAGTTCAATTCTTGGACCCTTACTATTCGTTCTATTTATTAATGATATTGTTAATGAACTGCATTGCCCATCTCTTCGTTACGCTGATGATATGAAGTTATATTATAGAGTAGATAGCTATGCTGATTGCTTATGTCTTCAGAATGATTTAAATAATATTCAAAAATGGTGCGATAAAAATAAATTACAACTGAACATAAGTGCAAAGTTGTCTCATATACTAGGAAAATTAATGCAATTGTGTTTGATAATAACATCAATGGAAACAATATAATTCGCGCAGATAAGTTTAGAGATCTAGATTTAGAGATTACATTCAAAATATTACAGCATTTGCCTCACAAATGCTAGGCTTTGTTATACGCAACTCTAAAGATTTTGGTGATTTGAGTACACTTATGACATTGTATAATACTTTAGTCCGACCTAAATTGGAATATGCTAGTGTTGTTTGGGGTCCTTACTTCTATGTACATATAAACAGTATGGAAGCTATTCAGAGAAATTTTTTGTAATTTTTAAGCTTTAAAATAGATCATTTCTACCCCCCAATTGGCTTCGATCATGATACATTGTTAAATCGTTTTGAGTGCAAGTTAATGCAACAACGCAGTAACATGCAAAGCGTAGTAATTCTATACAAATACTTGATTTGCCTAATTGACTGTCCGCAATTCCTTGAGATGATTAGTTTTAAGGCATCTACCAGATCTACTCGTATTGCATTATTGTTCTATCTCGGAAATACCCGGGCTAATGTATTATTCAACTCACCGTTGTATACTATGTGCCGTAATTATCAGTATATTGAAAATAATCTTGACATTTTAAACTGTAAATTTAGTTAAATTAAGTCTTTGTTTTAGCCATTTGTTATTTGTGTTTTTCTTTTGTTGTTATCTTGTGAATTTTGTTAATTGTATGTGTGTGTCATATGTAATTTTTGTTTTTTTCTTGTTATGTTGTTTTTCCGACCCTGTAAATTGAATGTACATTCTGTTGGGTTTGTGTAGTAAATAAATAAAAAATAAATAAATAAAAAAGTAGAGAAAGTAGTCGTAGCCAATCGTCTCATCGAATTTCCATGTTAAATCGTAACATCTCAGTACACATGAAAGCTCAGTTCCTCGGTGGCAGTACAACAATGGGTTACATGGATGCCAAGAAATATCTAGAAAATAATCCAGACCATTGCATTGTTGAAAATTTACGTCAAAAGACTGAAGTGGAGAAAAACGACAAGGCTTAAAGATTTGGTTATTATTCTCTACGAAATTGTCTTACTTAGCTGTGGTTTCCCTTTATATTTTATATGGTTTCACCATAAGCAATCTAAGATCTCAAGCGCCATACCCTTTCCATGATGTTATACTGCACCCTTTTCTGTTACTAGGCATTTCAAACATGTTACACAGATTGATAGAAACTAAAAACGACAGTAATTTTGTGTAAACAACAGTATATTGTAATTATTAGAAGACACATTTACAATACTATTCTAACAATAAATGATGCAAATAAAGAAATTAAACAATAGGTCTGCTGTAAGATTATAGCTCAAAAATTGTATTAGAATTATCTGATATTAATTCGAATTTGAGTAAATGATTCTATTGATCATGTTATTTTGAAAGTTGACAGAGTAATAAAGAGGAATAACATCCTGCCAAGATTTATTTTTCAAAATATATCAAAACAGAAAATTAAATAACAATTACCTCTTCTATTATTCATGTCAGCAGTCATTGCGAAAATGTTATTCCCAAAATGTTGTTTGTAGTGATAGTTATAAGAAGTTATTTGAATGGTTAACATCAACACATACGTCACTAAGACCGTTAATAAAACTATTACTGTTACCATATTATGATATTGGTTCATATTCATTTTGCAATCTGAAACAAAACCATGTTACATATTGATATTTTTTTTATTTCGATGTCAACAGCCAAGAGAACAATTCGCTAGAACATCAAATGTATGCCTTAAACATCTATACGATCTTTTGGTGTACCTGCAAAATTCATAAGTAAATCAATATCCATGAAGCAATACCTAAAAAAATCTGCGAGGTTCTAGTACATAGGCTTGTCTATCATACAAAATAAAGTTGTGACGACCAAACTGCTTGAGGCTCGAATTTACAAGAGAACGCCTTGTCATTCCAACGGTATTAAGAAATGCCTTTACTTTTAGCTCATATGAAACTGATACCGAATAACAATACCCAATTTGTCGGGCGGATGTCTAAAAAAATGACATAGCGACCCTATTTTTAAATGTCACTTTATAATATAATTTATATGTAGCGCAACGATCTGCCCATAAATTAGCATACCACACGACCATGGGCTGCGGCCACAATTTAATAACATATTCAGTATCTATAATTATATATTCGTAATGCAATTCATAACATTATTGGATTACAAATTCAATTCCATTTAAAGAAATGCACGACCAAAACAACGTCGTATAAAGACATTTACTTTCGAATTTCAGCGTGATTAAATCAAGATACATGACATTCTAATGCAATTAGAACTAATGTATGTACCTACCTGAAATTTCTCTATTCTTATTGAATTTTATAGAGTGAAGATTTGAAAATGTCAACGACGTAATTATTAAATAGTTATTAAGGAATTAACAAGCCTTTAATCCGTGTGACAGCAGGTGAAAAATTATGGATTTGAAAAACGTCATATTTGACAAATTTATTTTAATCAAGAATATTGATTGTCAGTTGAATACTAGAACGTCTTGGAATCGTTTTTGTGACATGCGTTTGTTTATTTGTCAACAAGAGTGAACCAATTTGCACAATCGACACAAAAATGAGTGAGAATGCTGAGAATTTCTTCATTTCCGCTGAAAACCAGTAAGCTGTCCAAGAAGCAATATAACGTCTGTTACCAGCGTAAACGGTTTCAAAAGTGATTGCATTTCTTAGGCTTCCTAATCCAGAAAGTTTTACAGGACACGGAATGAGGCATTCTTCGGCAACATTACTGGCCAATGATGAGTGATATTGTGAAGCGCCATGGTGGTTGGAAATCGACTACGGTAGCGGAAAGTTATATTCAAGATTCACTGTCCAGCAAGATGGCAGTTGCTAAAAAAATGCAGGTCCTATCTGGTCCCTTCAGTCCTTCCCTTAATTCTAATCCACTAGTGTGTTAAAAAGCCTTTAATCAACGGAAACAGACGTACTAAACCTTCTTAATATAGTGGTCATGGATAAACATTATTAACACCATTACTGCATTTTCCTCTTAATCAAAATGAATGGCTATTACCGGATTAATGGATACCTAATGAAATATTAGAAATTCAGATAGATCTAATCGGCTGAAGTTGTTTGTGGGTCAGCGCAGGCTTTTGGTCACACTTGGATATAAATTCTGTTACAAAACTGCATTAATTCAAGAATCCTTTTATCTCGAAGTAGCATCTTAATTAATTGCTACTCCGGTGCATCTAAACACAGTGTGCAGCATCTAAAGATACGGTGATTTTGCATAATGCCGCCGCGACTGCAAGTTTATCTGTTCGAAATTGAACAACGGTACACCACTTTTAATTACGGCAAAGGAAGAGTTAACATTTCAAATGCCTGTTAACTGAGTACAGCGATAACTGTACATCTTGCTGATTATGTAACACACCGATACCTTGGAGATTTTAGAAAAATGTTCGGATGGAGATAATCGATACAAAATGGCATCTCATTAAGAATGGTCAGAGCTTCATGAACGATTTTAAAGTCAAAATTGTATTCAATCTATAGGTGTAAAAGGTTCAAATATTTGCATTTGCAATCATCAAATTGAAAACTTCAATAGTCATGTACTTACTACGTTACTGGTGAGTAATTGAAATTCTTGCCATAAGAATGCAATTAAGGAAAATGTTTCATTGAATAACCAAAATGTTTGTTTCAAAAAATATCTTATTGTACATTAAAACACTATCAAAAAATTGTTTTCATCAAGTATTACAATTTTTTTACAACATTAATTGTAACATTCGACTGGTTATAAGCAGCAACATAAATTGTTAATCCATTATAAAAAAATAGTTTTTTAGATAAGCTCAAACAGCATCGTTGTATGAAGTTATACAGGGTGTCCGGAAATTATGCGTCAACACTTCAGGAGGTGATTCCTCACAAAAAATTAAGGTTATAAAGTCCTATAACAATTTTTCGAAAACTCAATATTAACGGAGATACAGGGTGTCAAAGTTAAAATTTTATTTTTGATATTTGTAAATAACTTCTTAAGAAATCTAGTAGAGGGCGCCACTTGTGGCACATCATGTTTCTTTTAAATGACAGAACTTTTTTGCTGCTTGGTGTATCCATCTGACTATTGAAACAATCGATTCGCACCTCCTTAATATTTGACGCATAATTTCCGGACATCCTGTAATTTTCAGGTTAGTTAATGAACGATAATATGCAATACTTAGGTTAAAAAATAAATTTACCGTCTACTACAAAAGTAAGAAAACAGCAAAAATACCATTTTCTTTGTTATGTATGGTATGGTATGCTAAGTGGAAGCTACACAATAAAACGTTAAAAAATGTCGCCGTCCTTGAACGACTGCGAAATTTTATAAGCTGGTATCTAAATAAAAATTTGGAATATTTCTAAATCATCACCCAAAATACGCCTAAGTACATTCCTGAAAGCTAATAAATTTACTACCTACTTACGGCACAAATGACCACACATTTGGTACATTCAAAACTGTCAAGGCATAATTGTTGCAGAAAAAAACCCAACCGTCAAGGAATATACTTTCAAGACATGTCTCGTCCTACGAATGAATTTTTTTGCCGGCAGAATAACTTTCCCAGATAAATGTAGTGCGTGATAGCTAGAGAACTATTAACCTACAGCTCTTAGGCGGTATTTAGAGGATCTGATGGAGGATTAGGTTGTGTTACGATGATATTACTTTATATGTTCGCATACAAGCAGAAATTTCGACAATAACTCAAGGGTACAGTTACAGATTCAATTTAGACAACTTATCTATGACATGTCTTTCTTAGATAAGCAGAATTTCGATAAAAGGTCACATTATTATCTCAATGCTCGTGACTTCTGTCAACTGTATATCAGATAGGAAGGTAGGTACTCTGTAGAATACATTTCATACGTAAAAAATATATTATACAAGGTGTAACTTTGGATGGGGGATACGGGAGCTACTTGTTGCCTTTAGAAATACATGTCCTAATTTTGTTTTGTTACTTGTGTTTCGGAATTTTGATACCCCGCCACACAAACACACATTAGCAAAACTTCGCCGTGAAAACTAAAATAAATGTAATATAATGAAGCGGTTAGATATTTTGCCATCATCATTTCGTCGAATTAACGTTGGCCGTTTGTTCTTGTGTCTACCACCATGGCTACCTAAACTAGGTCAGTGGCAAAAGTCACTGACACAAAATTTAAAATAACATGCAAAGTTATATAAATTGCATTTTCCATTGCAGTTGCGCTTTCTGCCATTAAAAAAAATATATTATAGCTCGACTAGTTTTATGATTTAAAAAATAATAATAATTTGAATTTAGTGTTCTGGGGAATACAATATTAGTAGTATTAGTAAAACCAAATAGTATTTAAACACATCTAATTTATTATACATGTAATATTTCAGTGTTTTTCCATGTTTTCTTTGTTCGTGTGCACGTGGCTTTATTTCTTGTTTTCTAGCCTGCTTGGCGCTGGGCACCAGGAGGCGAAGCAGGAGGCAACGCAGGTGACTGTGACGAACGAGCCTAGGCTATGGTGAGTGGGAAATGGAGGTCATTCTGCCCTCGTTCGTTTAGATCGTAGTTAGTGCTATGATTGCGTTAAATAGTTTTGATTGGGAAGTGGCTGGACTGAAATAATGCCTATTTTAAGCAATTGCCACATATTTCTGGGGCAAAAATATGATGTTCTAACGTAAATTATCTATCTTAGTTCAAAATTTAATCGTTTCCGAGATACGTGGTTTTCAAGTTATAATTTTAATTTATCTTAATCTTATCTCAATTTTGCTGTATGCTATAGAGAGCGCCACTTGCAGCACTTGCATTTAAATTGTCATAACTTGGTCACCCCTAAAATTATACGAAACTTTTTTTCCATTGATCGAATTTAAAACTAATGATAATATCTCACACATAATATAATATACTTTTTTTTATTTAAACTTTAAGGTTTTCAAGAAAAAAAACATTAATTATAACAAAATTTTAGTAGTGTTTATTAGAAGTAATCAGTCAGTAATAGACTTTGTCTTTAAAATTTCACAGTTAGTAAATAAAACTATTTTATTTCTGCTAGGAAAAGTTAGGACGAGGAAATATTTGTCGTCAAAATTGGCCACCGCGATCGCCAGACCTCAACATTTCTCGTCCACTGAATCCCGAGAAGATTTGTGGAATCATATTACGAATAAATGTAATGATCATTATTTATAAGACATAATTCAATTTTCGACGAGTAAAATGTTTCAGAGAAAATAGTGCCCATTTGGAACAATTTTGTTTTAATTTTATTGTTTTATTATTGTCCAATTTTAAAGACAAAACCTACTAATAACTTCTTGATTTCTTCTAATAAACACTATTAAAATCTTGTTTTTAAAATTTAACAAGAGTAAAAAAGTTTTTTAAATTAAATTCTGCGGAGGATTATCATTTTGATCAATAGAAAACAATTTTAGTCGTGACTTACCCTCAATGAACACCTTGTAGTTTAGTAGTATTTCAATTTAATAGAACTTATAGAAGACAAATAATAAACCTAAATCATATACCAAATTTGGTTATTTCAAGTTAAAGTAATTCAGAGATATTATTTTATTTTCTAAATATTTGGCCCCACTTTAAATAGGTATGTTTGGTTAAATTGCAATATTTTGTCACCTGCTCTGTATCGGTTTTTATGTGGAACACCTTGCACTACTCATAGATAAGAAATTGGAATATTATCCTGAACATATTTTTTATCTTCGATTGTTTGTGCTGGAATTTCAAAACCATTTATATGGATATGACACGAGCCAGCATCAAGCCTGGGGAATGATTTTACTGCCTCATTGTTAGCTTCTTCGGTCAAAGCAAGTGAGAAAACAAGTTCTCGATTGCCTCTAATTACACCTGGTGCGGTACCGTCGCGTCCATTTTCCGATAAAATCTAAAAAATCCGTAAAAGAGGAACAGTTGCATCGATGTAAAGGTAGTGATTTAATGAAGTCTTCTTTTTCCGAGAGTAGCTGTTTTGTCGGGAAAGGCAATAATTAGACACTGCGGTCAACGAGGTATGGTAATGGAGACGGACAGATCGGCCGTTAGCTATGTAGGTGACACGGCTTGTAAATAATATAACACTTCTGGTGCACCTATAAGGCACAACGATCCATGATAGCTCAGTTATATCAGGACGAAATTGCTAGATAATTTAAATGATTACAATATATAATTGTCGTCTAGACGGTATGAGTAACAGTGTCTTTGGACCGAAAAAAATTTGGTGCCTGTAAAAAAAATGTTGTTTCGTGGAAATAAATTAGGGGAGGAGGGGATTAGTTGTCTCAAGTACTAGTTGTCACAAGTGTCGAAACTCCATCTTATATATAATATATAATGATGCAGTAAATATTTCGGCCGGTAAAACTGCATGGTAGAAGAACACAACTCAGAAAATATTATTACAATACTGCTGTTATTGTGCATGTGAGACATCCTTATATATTACTTTTAGCGACAACAAAATTTTTTGAAAATTATTAATCATCATTTATCCCCCTTAACTAAATCATCCAAATATGATAGTAGTATGATCGTATAGGTGGCATTGTGCACTACTGAAATACAAATATATTTTTAGTTTTTCTTTTGTCATGTTTTATTATTTAATTTCAAAATAAATCATCAACGCCGGGGGCTAGTTGCCACAGTGAACACGAAGTAAGTTGTTACGTGTGACACAACTAACAAAAAAAAAACAAAATGTACAGAAAACAGTCGTAGAAGAAAGGCACGGGGAGTAAGAAGTCAGCTCTGATGAAGAAGAAACCGAATCGTGCCACTCTCCTACAACTTATTTTCCCGTTATATGTATTTATTATTTTTAATTTTTACTGTTTAACAAATGTGACAACTCATCCCGACTATTGTGACTAGTCATTTTTTCGGTTGTCACATAGGCATGCATCGCCTATAATAAAAATAGAATAACATTTTTTGTGTAATATTCAGTTACCTTCGTATACAACATGTTGTTGACAAATGTTACTTTAATAAGAATATTGAGATATTATATCAATATCAATATAAATCTTGTGGTAAGTTGTCACATATGCATCGTTTATAAAAAAAATGGAATATCATTTTTTGTTTAATGTTTAGTTCCCTTCTATATACATAATGATATTGACGAATGTTGTTTTATTTTAATAAAAAAAATTGGGATATTATTAACGTCAATAATTTTGACTTAAATTCAAATTTGTGACAACTAGACCCTCCCTCCCCTATTTGTTGGAATATCAAAGAAAAAAAAATATTTATTTGAAAATCATTTTTTTTAAATTAAGTTTTCATAAGATGTTCAAATATAATAACTATTTGTTTCATTTCATCAATATTCAGCAAAGAAATGTGCAGTTTTGAGGCAATAATGTAACTTATTCATTTATTTCTTCAAATTGCTGACGTTTCGACATCTCTATTGTGTCTTTCTGAACGCTATTTATAAATCCTTATTTTAATTGATGATTTAATTTAGTTATTTGACCTGCCCAGTCACCCGACTTGAATCCATTACTTTTTATTTTAGAAGCTTTTTGAAAGAAAAAAACAAAAATCACCGATTTACAAAAACAAATAATATGATCGTTGACAAATCAATGTTGTAGTTGCATTCAAGACTCCAATTTGAGCATATATTAAATTAAATCAGAATCCCACAGTCTTTAGCGGAACGTAAATTAAAGCCTTTTCTTACCACTTATTAATTTTTCAAGTGTTGAACAAAAAAAATGTGTATACAATTGCATAAAATAACTCGGTAAAACTATAGAAAGTACAAATATTTGAAAAATAGTGTACCTAGAGAAAAATATTATAGGAACGATCCCAGAAAAACGGGAACACACTAAATAAAAAATGAAATAATTATTGCTTTAGGCATTCATTATTTCAAACTGAAAATCTAACACTTGATGTATTCTGATTTTGTTTTATGATTAAATATTATCAAAGGAAATAAATAATGTAACAAATCAAATCTTTAAAAAATCTCGGAAAACAAATACTCAGTGCCGAAAGATAAGCGTTTCGATAAACATAGGATTCTTTAGAGATTATGGCAAACTGTTATCAGCCCAATTATTTGCAAACAAATAAAATGTTCAAAACCGACAAATAATTTTGGAAGTAGGTCAACAATTGTTAATTTCTGAATATATTGGGAAGGTACAGAAAATTGTTCAAGCTAAGACTGAAACTACAAAAAGAAACGTCTCAGTTATCAGTGCTATGCATTGTTTGATGCCGAATATTCTATAATTAAAAATGATTTCCATGAACCAAAAAAAAAATTTGAAATTTAAACATAATTTATTTCCGGGAAACAAATTTTTTTTGGTGTAGGTAATGCTTTTTTGTTAAAAATAAATTATTTATTTGGTAAAAAAAATTAATTTTATCGACGAGTATTTATTTAATTTTATTAAGTTATATAATCTTTAGAAAAACCGTAAATTATAAAAACTCAATTTCCTAATATAGTCGTATAGTCAAAAAAAGTATATAGTATATATAGTATAAGTTGTTTAAAAGGAACGGTTCGAATTGTTTCCTACAAACAAAAAATAATTGTGAATAGTTGCCCGCTAGATGTAGCTATATTTCGCGTACTCAAGCATGTCGGGTTTAAGAGACATGAACACATGAACAGCCAGGATTAGTCGTCAGTTAAACTCACCTGTGGCGTACTTATGAGAGCTAATAAGCTTGAAACTGGTAACCGGTATATGTTGACTATTTGCTATACATTTTTCAGGTGTAATTCAATGCTGGTTGGGGCATTAGCCCGCAGTTGTTTCCTGAAATAAGTTTTTGACTTAAATAAGCAGATGTTTAATTGGAAAAAAATCTTTGCAATATACAGATATTGATTTATCATAGAGTGAGGTTATCAGAAGCGTATCATTGAAAAGGAAATAATATTTTTTAATTTAAACATATGCTTCCTTTACACAAAATAACAGTATTTTTGCTTTTTCAAAAAAATGATTTGGTATCAGGATATAAATATTTGTTTGGCGCTATATAAACAAATACTTTGACGGAAATTCGGAAATGAAAATTGCCTTTACCGTCTGTTATTTTGCCAGGCGCCTTCACCATATTATACAAAAAATCCACGCAAAAAACTGAGTGCTGTAGTTACACGGAACATTTCACTTATCAATCCAAGCACGTAGCTCATTTAGACGAATAACAACTCAAATCTACCGATCATATTGTTCATTTCCCAGAACCTATTTAAGTAAGCGAGGTATACATTTCAAATCTTAAGTACTCATAAAAAGTCGTACGTCTATAACCGTCAGTAGCTTGAGTTATGAAATTTATTATTCATAGCCCAACTCTCTAATAACTATGATTTATCCAAGGTTTAAAATTGGGACCATTATCACTTCTCGGGCTCCAGAAGGCGCTGGAAGGCAAAGTGTAGTACCTAGTTAAAAGGTCCTCGTTATAATGGTAATCCTGAGATGCCATTAATGGACGTGGTTTAATTAACTTGTCAAACGTATTCTATTCGTGAAGAAATATTTGTGAAAAATTAATCTTATGGACAGGTCAGTGGCCACATTTTTTCGATTAGGGGAGGGGGGCAAAATTGTCACACAGGTCCCCCTCCATCTGGTTATGTGCCTGCTTACAGACTTGCAAAGGTTCTTTTGGTGAGAGAAATTAAATGTAATTGGAAAAGCTTTCCCTAATTTCTACAAATGTAACGTACACTGATAAAAATGGGTGGGAATTTCCATGTATTATTATGCTCTTTTCACATAATATTTTCTGGAAAATTTTAATTTACATTGTATATTAAGAAATAATCAGGTGTATTTTTTGCTTAATAAAATTAGGGAATTTCAGAAATAGTGTGGTAATACAATGTACTACAATCCAATTATTTACTTTTACTCAATTTATTATGAAATTTTACAGTTTTCATGGGATTTCTTACACATGCGCAAAGGTACGGCAAAGCATACAACATTCATTTCAAAGAACACACTTATTTTTGTGATAGTAAAAATAGTAATTCCTTGCCACAGATATTAACAATAGTTGTAGTTACGTTAATTATAAATTTACTGTAATAAAAATTCGAGCTAAACATATTTATTTTCACACAGATATACGTATATATACAAATATTTGCAAATACCAAGGAATATATACTGATGTTTGCAGAATTATGTAGTATTTTCAGCGAATATATTCAACATATTTTCTAATTCGAATGAAATACCTACATTGCAATACATTTTTAGATGCTGTGAACAATTCACATTTAGAGGATGGATGGACAAATTCCATTAAAAAATCTTCCTACACATAAGTTATTTCTGCTCTTGACAAGGCCTTCTTAACTATTTAGAAATAAAAATGTGACTCTCATAGTGTATTTACTATCGAAATTTAATAATAAAGTCTACTGTCTTTCTAATAATTTGTTAGAATGAGATATCCTGCATATTATATTGACTAGCTTAAATATGTACTTTTGCACATTTTAACAAACAAATTATTTTGCATGACATTAAAAGTAAAAACTTTTCCCTGTTAACATACTCTCATGGCTATATTTTACAATTTCAACCTAAAATATCTCATATACAATTACTATGATAAGTTGGTTCTTTATATTTTGTAAAAATCTCAGAATTGCAACAATATACAGGCCGGATTGATCGCCACAGTACCGGTATTAGTTTCCTTGATGTTTCCAGTGATTTATGAAAAGGATAAAGTAAAGTTCCAAAGTTATTTCTGAGGAAGAGAGCGATGTCAAATGTCAAGGAAGCTATATACTGACGACGTGGCGACCAGTCTGGAAATTAGTCTAACAAAGTTAAAATAAATTAATTAAATGTCAGTTATCATAAAATGTTGCGTTTTTGATTTTATGTCGTCTGAACGAAGTATAAGCTTAAAAATTGCCGTCAAAGTAATACTATGACAGCTATCATTCAATTGTTTTCAAAGTACACTGTTTACATTGTGAAAGAAATGCGATTCGTCAGAATGAAAATTAAAATAAAAAAAATAAAATTATAATCATTTTTTCACATCTAGGGTTTAGAAATATTTTATCTGAAACTGCAACTCTACAAAAGTAACGAGTGTGCCAAATTTGAAAAAAATCGGTCTATCATTAAAAAAGTTAAGCCAAAAGACAAATTAAAAAATTAACTTTAAGGTTATTATTTTCGAAAAAATGATACATGAGCTTGATACGTTATTTCGAGTAATATCATTTCCACACACCCTGTGTTTTTACAAACATAAAATAAAACAGAAATATTTTCCATAGAGCATTAATTTACGAACAGGAAAATGTGTGTTGAATTTTTTGCCGTTTCGCGGCGAACTTGACTTTTCTGATTTAAATATTTTATATTAATTTTTTTTCGGCAAATATTTTGGCCAAAATCTCGGTTCTCTGCGAGGAATAATAAAGTTCAATACCTCCAAATTCATTTAACAGTTCAGGATATAAAACAAAATTCATATAGTTATAGATCCAAAAGTTCTGAGATTTTAAGATAGAGGGCGATCAAGTTTTCTATATTATTATTTCCTGAACTGTCAAATATATTGGAGATATTCAGTTATTATTTCTTACAGCTAGATTTGCATAATACAATATATTAAAAAATCAAAATTACCCCAACACGGCGACTGTACTTTTAAATGTAATAGCGTAGACACTTACTTACACACATCTCTACATCAGGTTAAGTTTTCTCTGTACGAAGTTTAGTTTAGATATCTTTGACAAATTAGAAAAAATCATTTAGAACGCCTTGTATCTAAGAATGGAGAAACTTTAAGATCTATGTATATAAACTTCGTATTAAAATAAAATTCTCTGTAAAATTTCAGTCCTGATCAATAAAACTAGAATCTTACTATTGCTGACTCTGTTTATGGTTCATCGTTTTTCACAGCTTCAGAAATTCATGAATATCATGTTATTATTGAAAATATAACAAGAAAAAAGTTGAGTACCATTCATATTTCTCTAGTACCAATTAAAAAGAACTCTGTTTTCTTTTAACTAAGTTTCAATTCGCAACGACAATTCAGAGAAGGAAAAAACGTTTATCTTTGGTAAAACTTCCTGCGCCGAGTGCATTTTATGTATCTCACGTATGCAATAAACATAGTTTACACCAATTTGTGAATGGTTGCGGTTAGGTTCGCCACAATACCTTTGCGATAATAATAATAGTAACTGCATGAATCACTACTTTCTGTGGGAAAGATTTCGAGATACGGTTCTCTATTTTAGAGAAATAATACGCCCACGGCCTGCGCTGAGAACCGTCATGGCACGTTTGACTGGAAACTTTTATGAAGACATTCAACTGTTTCAACCGCAACGCAAGATGTGAAATTATTTTTATGGCTCGAATAAAAATCATAAATGATCTGCTTGAATTGACGAACACTGGAAATATTTTTTAATAGCCTTATGTAATATCTATAACAACCGACTTTTATATAGTCCTATAGCTACATATTGTACTGACTTAATTGCTCAGCTGAACGGTCTGTTCCATTTTTTAATGGGATTCCGGGGTATTACAGAAATGTAAAAATATTGTTATTGTTAAATCTGAAATGTAACATTTTCAATTTTACCGCCAAGCGTTTTACTTGACGCAAATATTTATCAACATTACTGTATGACATTAAACCGAAATTGTTTGTCGCTGTTGTGTTTACTGTTGTCCCAACAGTAAAAGCCTTTTAACTATAAAAAATGATGTAAGGAGACATTCAGTGCGCGCCGCCTATAATTCGGAAAAGTTGTTGGAAACGTGTTTCGAAATTCTACCACAAAAATCAGTCAAACAATACAATCGCTCGTATGAATGGTGCAAAGAACACGAAATTAAAAATATAGTGAAAATGTTTTACTGTCATATTTTTCCAACTTATCGAAAGAGTATTCTCCTTGTTCGTGTTGTTCCATGGTGTAAGCAACCCTTTTGAGAAAAAAAATGACGTTAACATTAGTAAATATAACGTAACGGCTTTTTTTTTTAAAAAAGGAAGAAATCATATTCCAAAAAGCCCAAAACTCTTTCACAAGAAGAAATACTTAAATTTTTACTAAATGCGCCGGATGGAATCTACCTGGCAAGGTAATTTATGCTTTTAACTTTTCAAAAATAATTTGATATATAGTAATTATTTTAGATTTATGTTTGTGTTTGGTATTGCTAGGGCTAGGGTACGTTTGAATTTAAAAGTGAATATAGCAAAAATAAACAATTTTGGTTGTTCATGTAACTAAAACAAAGATCAAAATACCTCAAATATTTGTGATCACTTCAAAAATGACTATTTTCTGGCATACTATGTTTTACTATTCCTTATTCTAGAGAAAATAAACTCAAATTTCTTTTGTGCAATCCTGTTCAGATTAATCGACGTTATATTTTCATAAAGAACCTATGCAAATAACACGTATTTTGGCATTTTATAGGTAGTTTAGATCAATATTCACTGAACTATCAACGATAGAGCATTGATTCCTGAGTTTTAAAGCATTTAGAAAGTTTTAAAAAGTTTGTGGATTAGTAATGCTACTATAGGTATATAATGTAGAAAAGTTGAACGACTTGTACACAGTGGAAGAATTGCGAAACCTGGAAAATGTTCGGCAAAATTGGGTGCGTCTATGCCATGCCTGTGTCAATGGAGGTCAATTACAACATTTTCTGTAAGAAACAAATGTTTTTATCGCTTTTTATGCTTCGCTATTTTAGTGGTTATAGGTGTGGAGTTACAATTATTATTTTGTGTCTATACAATTTACATACAATAAATAAATACAAAATTATGAATTTTATAAATCTCTATTTTAGTTACTTTGCGCTTTTCCCTTGGAAAATCACTAAATGTCAAAAGTTTCTTGCCATATGGCACTAATCAGTAAAAGCGCGTGTTACATGAAATTGCTTATAACCGTTTTATCCAGAACTGGATTTATCTTTCTGTAAAAAATATTTTTATGAACCATTATTGGATCTTAATTAAATTACAATATTCCACCATTATATTACGAATGTTATTGGTGTAATATTTTTTAAATTCATTGTGCCAACATGGTATAAACACACTCGGTGGTCATTTATTGAATTACCGAGTCTGTCATTTTTTTCTGTTGTGGTGCTGTTTCAAAGCCATGGTTGACAAACACATGCAAGTATATTTGATTTCAGATTAAGATTTATTTGCTAATATAGGTAATGCCTGTAACATGAAAAGCCGAAGGACCAATGTTGACATATCACCAACATAGCTACCCAATATTAAAGCCAATACTGAGCCATTGTTTTGTGCTACCAGGGTATGATTGTTTTACACCTTTACAATGAGATAACAATATTTATGGTATAAATCTTCGGCGGTAAATTAGTTTTCTTAATATGTAGTTATTATTACAGATATATGTTGCAAATGCGCATCAATCAGAACAATGAAAATACTTCTGGAAGTGATAATCATAAAAATGTAGTCGTGTGGTTCAATTATAATATAATTTGATTCCTTTATTTGCTTGTCTTCCCATCTTTACGTTGTACTCATTTACGACTAGTTAATTGGCAGAAAACCCATTAATTTCTCGAAATTGGTTCTCCAGCAATAACCATAAAACGGTAAGAACAACCGTGAGCGGACTCGGAAAATAAAATCAAGAATGTATATGAACAATGACTGGTGTTAGTGTTAGTCGACTTTAATTTCTGCCACGACAACGCTGAGCTCCAGCTCGCATTCGAATTTACAAATGCGGCCTTTAATAACGCTTAATCTAAATAAAACACGGGTTTTATCAAATGCAGGTGTTCATTTTAATATGCACATTAATTTATATATAATAAATGTCTTGCGTACTGGCTTCTTTCGCATTACTGTCGCCGAGTGGGACTCAATCAAGGCCTTGCCGATGTAAAAATGCGTAAAAAAGAAGAAAAACCATGAAAATGATTAGTTCGAAGAACTAACTTCTTAATCTGTTCAAATAGTAATGAATTATTCATTCTATAAAGCATTTAGAATATATTAATTGTTAATCACCAGTTGTGGGCTAGATCTAAAACCTCATTTACCAGTTATTAAATGAAGATTTATAGAGTAAAAAGTTACTTTAGATTACGGAACAAATGTTTTCTTCGTCTTTACATTGTTTATCATTTAATTCTTTCTTTATTATCCTCTCCTGCCATGTAATGTGACAAATGAATGATGTATCGTATGGACTTATCTCCCTGACATTTGACACCCCGGATGATAAATATTTGTAGGTATGGTCATAGTGAGCCTTGGAATGTGAATTTAGGTTTTGAATAGCCACAAGTGTATCGACAGTTTAAAGCAACGCATTCTAACCCCCTAGAAGGAGATTTGTGAATGTAATATATTTTCATGTATGGCTAACGTTTAGATAAAGAATTACCAATATTGCTAATTGATAAGAACAGAGACGTATATCCAAAAAGACATAACGGCAGTAGCGGCAACAGAATATATTTTGGCATGCATAAAAATGACACATATTTTACTCTGCACTCTGTACATAGTGATACTTTATTATAGTTTACTTAGTATTTAATGTTGAAAGCCTCACCTTTTTCAATATTTATGTAAACACAAATATTGTGGAATATTACCCAATTAACTTATTCCTTTCAATGTGAACATATTGTTAGAAAACGTATGCGCTAATGACCGCCGCATCCAACTACGTACTCTCGTCAATGATGCCTATCATACGGAAATCCTGTGTCTGTTTGTTGATATGGTTTTATTTATATGCATTTGCAAATAAAGCCTGAAAAGTCTTCTTCTACGTTAGCTAATTTAAGTGATTTTATTCTCAGAAAATAATTCACAGATTGTTTCCAATATAGATAGAATAAAGATATAAACGAAATTCCTAATTTTGTTGGATACATTATGAAATATTTAACTTCAATTAGTATCCGTTTAATAATAAATACATTTTAAGTGTAAATAACCGTTTTGGGCAATTCAGTTACATCCAGCACGATTTTTTACGTAATAGTTATTGAGAAAGAGAAATCACTATAATGTATAGATCATCCGAAAACTGTTTCCTTTCTTTAAGATAAATTAAACCCGACACACCAGACAGTTAACTTCTAATTAGTCCTTAATGAAATAAATACATTAGGAACACGAAATGTGTTCCCATAACAATTGTATTTTCTTAATCACTACAATATTGGTCACGTCCACTTTCTCTGTCTTCAATTTAAATTAAGTCAAATCTGTGTAAATGCCATTAACTTGACAAATGAACTGAGAAACCATCTGGACAGAATCTGAAATGGTACAAAAATTGCAATGAAATATTCTATTTTCTTTATCTATAATTAATTAAGTGCTAGTTATACAGGATATAACAGCAATGTTGCTATCAGTTTTCAGGTTTCATTCTTTCCATTAAAATAAAGCTTAACGAAAGCTGCATTTTCTCTTAGAACTATTTATAGATTGTATGATTTTTTAAGGATTAGGCACATTGTCACTGGATAATTTCTCTTAAGGGCCGCGTTTTAGTGGTCGAAAATCGCCCAAAGACAATCCACTCAGGATATGGCGGTTCCAATTAGCGTAAAGCCGAACTAGAGCTAGATACATTTTCGCGTAGAAGATCGGTGTTGCAGATTTCTTTACTCGGTAGATTCGCCTAACGTTTTATCCTTAGGATCAGAGACGTATTAAGGAAAATCGGCCTAAAGTACAGAAACAACAAAACAATATCAGTATCTGCACAGAATATAGTCATAACATAACAGGGTCTTTCTATAAGGTTCGTTGGGATAAATAATATACAATAAATTTTTGTTCCAGGAAAAAGTAACGCATTATTGAAACAAATTTTTAGATATATTATTTTTCCGATAATTATCTATATTATTACTAAGAATGTCGATTTATTTAATAACTGAGAGGTAGATCCTGTGTGTCGAAAAGCGGTTAGATAAAATACTTGCAACAGTTTTGTTGGTTTTTATCTTTTAATATATAGGTATATATTTAACTTTATATATATAAAGCTGTTTACAGGCCTTTTAGGCCCAGAGCATATATTTAACTTTATTTGTAGTAAAATATTTAGCCAAAAGAAATCTATAAAGTACGGCTACTGTAAAGACATGGAAAATCGTTTAATACAATAATGATACCTGAAGTAAATTAAAAATTTCCCCAATATTACGTATATACGAGTATTTGTATATCTATCAATACAACTGAAAAAGTTATACGGTAGGTAGTGAAGCACTGATTCGTACACCGTACTGAAATTTACAGAAGTATTTCAGCGCGGCGTCTGAAAAAGCCAGGTCAAAGCGCAACCGCCGAGGACTGATTTATACGAGGTGACTCAGTCATGAATTCTGTTTCTGGCGTTACGAGAGTAAATTGGCAAGGATCGATATTAATATCAATGAAATTAAAAAACAAATGACTTTTTGTAACTATTTTCCGTAATAAGACTTTATTAAAGAAACTGGATACCTACCCATTAAAATTGGTTAAATAATTTTATTTCGTTGGAATAATTACATATGTGTATCAAGTCTCTAAAAATTTGTTGGCGTAATTTTTCCAAAAAATAACATAGAACTTCTTAAACATATATTAATACAGTAAGACATAGTAACCAGCAACTTTGTAATATATTTTTTTTTATATAAATTTTTAAGAATATTAAGTTTTGCAACAGCGTTTCATGTTTTATTACATATTATGTATATATTATGATTTTAAAGTAAAATAAATACATACTCTTGTATATAGTGTAGCGTTCTATCAATTTCAATGTAAATGATTTATGTAATTTAAATTTAAAATAATAGTAAATATATTCCTCATATTTAATATCTCCAATTTGAAGTAGTTCATCATATCGACAAGCCCCAGATATGGCAAAAATCATTGCTAAATAATAGTCAATATTCTTCGTTTACAAAAATTATTTCTTTATAACGTTTGTATCATCGGAGGCTTATATTAGATATTTTTTAGAAAAATGTACCTAAGCTGTTATACGGTTATACTAATCGAAACTAAACCAGATTAATATTTAAAAAATAAAGTCTGTTTTTTAACAATTTGAAGATCTACAATAACATAGTAATTTTGTACAAGGCATTACATATATTTAATTCTTTTCACAGGCGAAATCAAGAGAAAATATTTTCCTACAAATCACGTATTATTTAAGTGAAAATAATCCCATACTTTCTTTCCTCGCTGTTGGCTGTAGGTCGCAATTTTTAAAACTTCCCCGTCCGAACAATTTCTATGAATGGCTCGAGTTTCCATTGTTCAAAAAAGTGTCGGTCTATTATTAGACTCAAATTATACAACAATACCGGCGCCTCTAGATGAAGGTATTTTTTCCATCGTTGCTGGTCTATTAAAGGCGTACGGATCAGCAGACCAGAACTGTAATTTTACGTGGCAAGCAAGTGCAATACGACCGCTCATGCATAACTGATGAAAGTAAGTTAAGGTTTTTAATAAATAATTACACAAAATAACAGGCGGAGGTGGGTACTCTAACGTCTGAGTTTCACATTTCAACTTGAGGGAAACATGGGGTGCAATCTGTTGCACTCATTATTTTCGCAGTCTAGCATTTGTTCGGCCTGGGGACCATAAATGGAATAATAGCGCCTGGATAAAACAGAAAGGAAGAAGAAAGAAAAAACGTTTAATAACAGAAAATAATTTTTTTAAAACTATTATTAATAAAAATCCTTACAGAGAATTTCTTAATACTGAAAAACATCTATCTGGCATACAAATGGAAAACATAGAACTTGATTAAGAATTTGATATAACAGTGGTGGTTGCTCTCGGTCGGCTACGGAGCCGCTCTACGTAACTATCGATATGGTTGATCAACAACAACATACAAGTTTGGGAATAGATGTGTTTGGATATGAGAAATCATGCCTATAACGTTATCACTTTTCAACAGTGGCCTGCATGGTTCCTTGTACAATATTTTAACATAGTAGGTACCAATAGTAAGATAAATTTTAATAATTATTAGACAAAATGTATACTTATTTATCCAGTTTTGGTTAAAATCAATTACTTTATAAAATCGAAAAATTCTGAGACAAAATAATTTTTCATATTTAGATATGACTTTTATTAAATTTCAATGGACGTATTGGGCAACGAGAATATTTAGGAGGATTTCGAAATAGGTTACAACCTGATAATAAATAATTTAAAAAAATCTGTTTAGGAATTTATAACAAAAAAAGACACAACATTTATTCACATTGCGGATTATCCGCAAACTAATTCAGGACGACTATCTGGAGCTGCAAGATTCAGTATGACAGCCATTTTAAAAACGTTGCATGTTGAAAAATACTATCTGTACCATTTTACACCAGTGCAAATTTTTTTGCTTGTCGATCTATCTTCAACATATCCAATTTGCATGGGCATTTTGGCGTCTACTACGTTAAAATACTGTACAATGAACTATGCAGTTCATTGTTGAAAAGTTATTTTCTCGAAAACGGCCAATGTAGGTTTAAGATTTTTTAATAAAAAACGTCATAACGTTAGGTCCAAAAAAACTTACGCTCACATTTACGTCACAAATATAGTTGATGTGGCGCCCTCTAGGAAATACGTCGAAATAGCAATGTTTGGATATGATGAGGGTATAGTTGAGTTTTATGTAATATATGCCCCGGTACTGAATATGACTTTATTTGAATCCCAGTGGGCATACAGAAAAAGAAGCCACTCGTGAGTTTTGCCTTGCTTCTTCGTACGCTAAAGTAATAACTTGCAATGGTGCTCTTATCACAGTAACAACATTTTAAATAGTACTAAAAAATTATATTTGGGCCTTCTTTTTGTTACTTTACTACAATGCCAGAGATTAATTTATTATTTTTAGTTGTGGTAACTTTAGCATATTTTTTAAACACCCAGTATTATTTCTAGGTGTGATTTGCTTATCTCATATGGAATTCATCATCATTCAAAATGTAGGTGGTCTACACACTAAAGTTGTCATTATCAGATACCTTCCTAGTTCTAGGAAAACACGCCAAAATAAGGATTAACAATTTCAGACGAACAATAAACGGATTTTTGTCGATAACCTAAAAAAAGTATTTAGATAATATCTGGCGCCGCTGGTGATATAGTATATTATGATGAAAATAGCGGAAAAATGCCATTGTTATTTTCATTACCTAATTCATTTTTACGAACAAAATATGAGCGTAAGTACCCACTTGTCGATAGTGATATATTCGGAAAAACATGAAAAATTTATGAAGTAACGCGAAAAATTAATAAATCATGACCATTGTTTGAACATACACGACTTGAATTTTAGTTTATATTACGCAACACGTAATTATAATATAAACACAACTTGATGGATACTGAAACATATCTGAGGCGGCGGCGTTTGTTTCATGTCCTAAGGGTTTCATTAGTTACACATCTTAACAACAATTATTCAAATTTGATGAAGCCGTATTAATCACCGACAGGAAGCTGTATATGGATACTGACTATATATGGATGTTGGAAATAGAAAGTTACAAAACATTTTACAGAAACGAATAGATTTATAAATTCAAATTGGACATCGAGTACCTTCTATTGTTCATTTTTATACGTACTCAGTTGACTTACAAATTCCGAAAGAGTAACAGGATACTTAAATACCACACTCGAAGATCTATCCCACTTTTTCTTACTAGATATAGCTTCAAATGTAGATATCCATGCTTGTAATAATTATTTCCGCCCGTTTTCAACCAAGCACAATAAGTTCAATGACAAATGACTAGAAAATTTGCTGAAATTATAAAATCAACAAAGAATTTATCGCTTGATTGCATTGCAACCACAGGAAATAAACTTAAACCAAAGTAAAGTGCTGCAGAAAAACTATCATATTAATTACAGTGTTAGTGCTCGTATAATAATTTTTGGGCATGTAATTGATTATAGAGAATTTAACTACATAGCAGGAAAAGTTGTTGGTTATACATTCTGTAGAATGCCTTCAGTAGCATGGAGCTGCCCTATGAAGAGGAAATGCGTCTTATGATGTACCTATAATGTACTTTTGTATGAATCATATTGAACCTCAATCTTATTTATTTCTAGATCTCCATCGCCTGGTCATACGTACCTACCTCTGAATACCTATTTTAAGCTATTCTGAATGAACGACCTTCCTTAAAATGTCCTACCAACCAAAGGCATTAGAGGAGCTAAAAATACGATTTAATTCATATTAAAGAAAAGAGTAGTACAACTGTAAACTGTAAATCAAGTACCTACTTAACTGATTCAATCAGTGAGTACATGGTGATTAGGAGTAAATGCTAAATTCGACTGTAATTTAATATTTGGAATATTTAGTATAAGTAGAGCTGCCGGCTCATTTGTACCCAAACATTTTCATGTTTCGCTTTTACGTCGTTTGTTTCTATTTTGTTTTTTTTTTGCATTCTTATATATTGTTTCATGTTATTCAAATGCATTGTTCTAAATACTGATAAATTAAGACTCTCTCTAATACGGTTTATCAGCATCTCTTCAAAAATAAATTCACAGCGACCGATGGAATTCGAAATTGTTACAGGCGTTGCGCATATCTTGATTAAATCTTCCAACATATAAATCAATTGAGAGTTATTGATGATTTGTCAATAGCGTGTTTATATGCCTCTTTGCCGTTGGAGTTTAGTCACGAAGAAATCTTATTTATTTCTGTGCGTTCAAAACAAAATTAATGTGCGGTGTCTGGCAGCCGAGTTGTAAAATGCGATTTGTTTGGATACCCCCCAGGTGCCGACGAAGAGTTGTTTTAAATAATTAAGGTTTACCGCTGTCCGATTTTCGGAATTTATTTGCTGTGGTGAAATTTTTCATTGTTAAATAAACATTGCACTTGTGTCAATAATAAAGTTAATGCAGAATGCATCTGCAGTCGATTTATTTAATTCAGAACTAAAATATAATAAGTACAACACTTCAACAGCATATAAACTAAAAACTATGGCATTAGAGTTGTATCGTACCTATAAAGTAAATATGCATTTTCCTTCTAGGGGACCAACAACACCCTGTATAAAAAATTAAAATTAATATAAACCTCGACCCGGAAATGCAACATATAGGTCTTCAAATTTCCCGATTTCTTTTTAATACCGTCACCTACTTTTACTATACAGCGTGATTTAGTCATAATGTCAATAACTTTAACCACGTATTCGGAACACCTAATAATGAGACAATCGAAAAAAAAATTACTCGACCTTTCAACAGAGAAGGAAATCAACTTATAACTTCCGGTAACATGGTGTTCCTGGTACGATAATTTTCTGATAACGTAGACATATGGCGTTCGAGTGTTGAAGTGAAACAGCGTTGTCACGTCAGAATTACATACATAATAATATTATCTTGTCTTCAGCGTGTTATTCAAATCTACCACCGTCCACCGTCCATTAGCACGGCAAAAGCTAATTTTATGAATTTCGAATATGCGGATGTCCGATCGTTTTAACGTTGATACTTGGTCCTGAATGTCATAGAAGCTGCTTTAAATACTAAATTTTGCAATTGATTTCAAAATCAAAGTGCAGATAATCCCAATTTTATTAGCAAAGTGCTATGGACGGATGAATTGTTTTATTGTTTTATACGTGCTGGCATCATAAATTGGTAGGTACTAAACTACTTTTTGAAAAACAATAAGTTCCTAGATATACGTAGCTACAAAATGAATAAGTAATTGCACATAACACTAAAAAATCATTTTCTATTAGAAATACATAAAATAATAAATTCCTTTTATTTACATTTGTTTTATTATCAATAAATAAATATTTAAAGAATATTATCTTATTCATCATGTCCAATCTATTGCAATAGTAATGGCACGAATTTGGAGATTTATTTCAAACTGCTGATGTATTTGTAACGAAATCTGCTTTCAACATTCTTAGCTGCACTCGCCAATAAGAGATCTAATTAAATTTCTACTCAGAACTTCCAGTAGTTTAAAAACCGATTTGAGGGAATGCCTCTATTACTGCAATTGTATTGTATCTAGCTGAAAAAGATCTGTTTACTCCTTGTCGTTGAGCACACATTAAAAACGGCCTATTATTTTCAATTATTGACCCAATAATATGGTGGGTCAAGATTCACTGTTGCCGGATTGTTTATCAGATGTTATGAGATGTAAATGCTTTTAACTTCAATATTAAATATTTTTTAAGTGAAACTTAATATGTTGATTGCATACTTAAAAAAACAATCTATAGCATTCATTACATATTTTAACATTATAATACTATGAAAATATTTAAATTTGGCAACGTTTAATTAGATCGACATCGAGTTGAACTCGAAGCCATTAGCGATCAGTAACAGTTTGAAAAGGGTTTCAAATAATGATTTGAAAATATTTTTTTTCGGCGTAAATATAAAAATTGTTTAAATCACTTATTCGTATTTTGCTCATTTTTCCTTATCTTCTACATCTGTGATTTTTTCTCTCCCTACACATGAACAATTTCTTAGATTTTTCAGTGAATTGCATAATGTTGTATACTTTTTGTTTTACTATAGAAATGGAAATTTTTCAAACAAACATTAATTAATAGTATAACACAAATAAATAACTAAATGCAAACGAGATAAATATACAAAAATAAGCTATAAATAAATAAATTAACATACAAAATACATGCCGAAATATGATTTAATATTATAACTTGATTAAATTTAAAAAATAGCCAAAAACCTGTAAAGTTTATGTTTAAGCTGCAAACGAGTTAAAATAGCAGTTTCGGAAGAGGTAAGTCTATTTTTAAAAAATTATTTTATTTGCTATTTAATTACTGTTATTATCTAATCATATTAATCTTGTATATCTATTTTTTAATGTTTTATTAGTTTATGTTTGTTATTATTTTTGACGGTTCAATACTTTTAAAAAAGATGGAACAAATAATGTAAAGTTAAAATTTACCTGGCGCCTCCACCAAAACTGTATCTAGTTCTCTAAACGTATATTTTTCTAATAAATAATTATTTAAAAGTAGATATTTTAAAAGAGAATTAACAATTGTTGTACACCTACATACACACAAACTGGAACACTTTGACAAGGCCAATACTAGAAATCATTTTCAAATGTTTATGAAGTCATAAAGTCCATTACAACAAAAGATGAACATGTAGTTATTAATGGAGCTCAAACAGAGACTCTTGTGAAATACCACCTAGTGATGCACTGTACGCTCAAATCATAAATAAATATATTAATCACAGTCTCCAGGAATAAATAACAGTAATTTTAAGTACACTGTATATTACCGATGAAACTTTATACTACAGTAAAGGATTTTACGATAATATTCCTAGTTGAAGGATTATTAAAAACAACGCCTACTCATTAATAAATTAATGCTTTTGTATTGGGTTTCCAGTATTATAACATATACTACCTTTCTTAATAAGGACAGATTTTAATTAGCATCGGACCATGAATATTTGAGAATGGCACTACAATTTATTAGAAAACCGTTTCATGCCCATCTTATCTTTATTTGTATTTTTATAGAAGTAATCGTCAAAGCAACCTACGCAGCGCTGTAAAATTTTTTAAAATGATGTCATGTGACGATAGCAGACTGGATCCTTCTAACAAATTTTTATCGCTATAGATATTTTAAAAAGTGACAACATTTTATTTCAATTAAAGTATAAGTTATGATTTAATGGAATTTTAACGTTCGGAAAAAAAATCGTTATCTGAATTAGCAACATAAATTATTATAATTTGACTAGATTGTAATAATTACAATATTATAGATTACTTAATTATATACAAGCGATATACAAACTGTCTTCGTAACTATTTTTGGCAGTAGTCTAAAAGAAATCTAAGCAAAGTTATAAAAAAACATATCTTTGTTGTGTCATTAATTATACAATTTTTCTCCAAAATGTGTAATAGTTTAGACGCTGACAAATAATTTAGAATAAAAAACAAAGCAACCACATTTTTTTTCATCTGGTATCAAAAGTTTCCTGAATTTTACGCCCCTGCTGCCGGTTGAGCAAATTGTATACATTATAATAATCATTTGCACAGTCTACAGAATTAAGAAAAATAAGTAAGACTTGAAATCCACTTATAATATTTTTCAGTCCCTTACATTTTTCTCTTAGATTATTGCAACTGCCGCTCTGCATCGCTTCTGCGATCTATCTCTTTTTTTTCTTATAGTTAGTTTAACTCTTTACAATTTTTGTACTGTCCTTTCATCTCTCATTCGTTCTAGATGCCCCAGGCTCTGCAATATTCTGGATAACTTCATCTGTTTATGGTGGCTGATATATTCCATACATTTCCTCATCATTTCTCCTTACATAGCCATCTTCCATTTTCTTTTCCCTTAGGATTCTCCTTAAGATCTTTCTCACCTCTTCCTCCCCTCAGGTTTTCTCTTGACTTCTTCTTGAGAATCCAGGTTTCACAGCTATGTAACACCGTTGGTCTTAATATTGTTTTGTGCATTCAAAATTTTACTCATCTGAACATATTTTTTGACTTTATTAAGTTGTTGATTGCAGTCGAACTTCTGTTCGCGTTCATTCTCTTGTTATTAACAATGCTCTCTAATACACATATTCTTGAACTTCTTCGATCTACATCTCTCATTCCTTGAAATTTATATATATATTTTTTTTGTTTTTCTATTCTCAAAAGCTTACTTTTCACTCAATTTATCTGCAATTACTTCCTCAACAAGTTTTCTCATTACCTTTTGTATTTCCTTACTATCTCTTGGAAGATTTATGGCCACATCATCTGCTTAGCTTACTATTTAATAACTATTAAATAATATGCGTTCTTCTTTGTTCAGCTGACTATCTATTATGACCCTTTCTACTACTAAATTTAAAAAAAAACGTTGAGAGTGGATCTACTTATCTCAGTCCTGTGTCAATAGTAAAACTTTCTCAATCTTCACCTTCCATTCGTACTTTGTTTTTGGTATTCTCTAATGCTTATTGCTATCTCACATATGCTTTTCTAAAATCCACGAAGAAGACCATATTAATAGCATGTAGTAAGGATCTCCTTCACCATGAAGATTTGGTCCGGTGCTGATTTAACCCTAACCTTTCTAATGCCCGCTTGACACTCCCCTATTTGTAGTTCTGCTTTGGGTTCTTTGTTTATTAACGTTGCCATAATTTTATACTCCATAGGCATCCAGCAATGATATACCTTTATAGTTTCTGCTGTCTGTTACATTTTTCTGTTTTAAAATTGGCAAAAATTGGTGAGACATTCTCTTCTCCAAATCTTTCTCTAGCCCGAAAACATGCGAAAAATAAGATATTTTGCAAAAACAACCATCTGTCTCGATCATCCACTAATTTTATACCATTAACCAGGAAATAATAATTACAAAATGATAAAAAATGAGACATTTTTACGTTTCAATAAAATATAGTTGACTAGTAATAAAAAGCGGTCATTACTTGGATAACTGCGGCATATTCTAGCGTCCACTTGAAAGTACCGTATTAGAAATGGATAATATTTTCCGTTTAAATGCTACAAAATACAGCAACGACTACCTTGGGACTAAATAGCATCAACGCATTAATAGTGTGGGATTTTATGTAACATTATGGCCCATTTGTATTCGGAATGAAGATGTAGGTACAATTTTCAAGACAATCTTATTTGCAAATTTGATTTAAGTAAAAATATAGTTAATAATATAATAAATTACAGTTAGGTGCATAAAAAATTTAATTATAAACAACAATAACAAATTGACGTAAATCTTTTAGTTATTGAATTTTATTGCTATCCATTGATTGAGAAAACAAGAATACGTCACGTGTTTTGCAAAAAGTTATAAAAATTTATTTTATTACATTTTAAAGCTTATTTTAGAGAAGATTAAAAAGTACCGATTCTCTCTCTTCCATAATAAAGCTGTCTTACTCAACGCCATGTCAATATTCCCATAAAACGAGAAATATTACAACATTAATGTAAATTTAATCTTTACGAGGGATAATGAGCTTATAAGTCTAATTAATATTCTTCTAATAACGAAACAAATTACTTTGGGAGACGTAAAGCTCGTAAATTTCTTTATATTCGTTTAAATTACCAATTGCGATGTTAATATCCATAATTAATTTGGTTGTAGGCTCATCAAAATAAATATTGAGTAACCAACAGAATCAGGAAAAATAAGGCACATTTTCTACAGCAACTCTCTAAAAAAGTGAAAGGTCTAGAACTAATCAGTACGATAAATATCAAAAAATTAAAACGAAAAAAAAAATACAATTAATTTCAAAGATAAACAATTTTTCTAAATTTGACAGGTCAAATTCACTGCAGCTTCGAATATTTTTATTTGGACATTGACTTTATAGAGACAAACACTTATGTTACATTAGCTACAATCATTTTTTTAAGATATGCGTGAAATGTATTCTACAAGTATTTAAAACATTCTTAACCTATGCTAATACAACCCAATTAGGTTGAAGTCCAGTGGAATGCCAGAAGGACCACTGAAGTATCAGATACCTATTATATCGAACGTCAACCAGCCACATTACTAATGGAATGGGTTTAAATACTGTTCCATAAACATAATTTTTTGTAGTTTTGTAATCTGGCTATTATCGCTTCAGCGTGAACTTAAATTGATGACGCTACTACGGTCTAGCCTAAAATTGAAGGAGTCTCCTTTTAAGGCAAATCCAATCTCCATTTACATCGACGTTATGGATGGGATGAAAATGTGTGCGTAATAATTTATATTTCGACTCTTTTATAAATCAGAGAGATGGTGAACTGAAAGATGATATGAACTTCATTTGACATATACATATATGTATTACTCGTAGTATTTTGGAAATAATTCTAGAACAGTTTTGGTAGAGAATATTATAAGCAACCAGACTTACAACGACGTGTGTCGCAATGTATCATTAGATTGTTTGTTATCGTGGAAAAATTGACATATTAAGTAAAAAATGAATAAATAAATTAATAATATACTAATTTTAACAAATTTAATTATTTCTGTTGTACCTATACATGATGTTTGATACATATTTATATTATGTTTTTGTACCTTAAGACTTCGATTTGACAATAAATGCATTAAAAAAACAATGTAAATGCCGAATAATATCAGAAAATTTATAGGTACAAAAAACTAAAATAATAAACTTTAGGTCCATTTTTATAACTCCTTTGGAAATAGTTTATCATAATGATGTGCTAAAATTATGACATTTGCTGGAAAATATTTAAAATTTTGAGATAACCTTGCTGTTCTCAATTCGGTCAGCATTAAATAAAATAACTGATAAGGAAAAGTTAGATCATTCTAATATTAGAAATAAAATTCGTAGAAATGATTGAATTTAGAATGAGAAACAGCAATCGAGGAACATGTTTACATTTGATTACGAACCTAAAATTTTTCATGTATTTACATATTCTATCAAAATGTCAAGTCTATGTAAACAAACTAACAAAACAAAATATAAATAAGACGGAATGGGATCTAAGTAGGAGAGAAAAGAAGGTCTCTCTAGTAGTTTGAAAAGACCAAATATCTAAGATAAAATTATAAAACAAAACAGTTTGGAAAGGTTTATTTAAAATAATTTTAAAATTGTAAAAACAAACCAAATTAAATGTCTCTTACTTTGTTACTTGTTTTATTCATATATATGCTTAAAAAAAGTTACAAGTAACAGCAACATATGATGATACATATGCATGATACTATAATATGATAAAGTAAATTCAAAACAAATGCCTTTTATGAAAAAATTACTTAATTTTCCCTACTTTACATAAAGATACATCATTATGGAAGGTTTGTTCCACTCACTTCTGAATAAATTGTATAAAACCAACACAGACTCATCGCCTCACCGAAAGCTTATTAAAATTCAGTTCTTTTTATTAATAATATATTCGCCTACGTAGTAATAAACACCGTTTTTACATTGCTTTATTGCTATTCTCGAGAAGACTCCTTCTTAATTAATTTTATGTGTACAAGCCCTCGCACCATCAGCACGTAAGGTACGTGATTAGGAAGGCAATGAATGATGCAATAATAGCCTTCTTCTTTTCTTTAAACTACTGATGGATTTTCGTGCCCTACGGTTTCGAATTCTACGAGGAACACTGCGAAAAACTTCTTCAACTAGCCTTGAGAGACAACAATCTCATTAAACTCATCTCGCATAGATATATTGTTTTAAAGAACCTCCTCATTAATTAATTATGTTGATAGAAACACTCATTGCGAAGGTTTACTAGCAATTTAGCAGAATTGATGAAGAAAACAAGGCTAATGGTAAATGTGTGAAAGAAACAGAACTTGTGCAGTGTTAAATTACCTGTTTATTTTTTAAATATTATTATATACGCATTCATACAAGAATAGTCATAACAAACTGTTTTTATTTTAATCAATTATATCGCTTTTTGATTGATTGATTTATTACTTGTAGGCATAGTTTAATTGCATAATTATTTACATGAGAAAAAGGATATTAGTTGGCAGTAAGTATCAGAAAAATGGGAGGGGACGGGTTCATGGGCTCACGTTGTGCCAGTCTACTGAACAAAAAGGAAATTACCTTTTTGTCGAGTAGAAAATCCTTGGCAAGTCATTGACATGAGTGGTTGAACTAATGTGACTATGTTTAAGCTGAACTGAAGCATTCATACAAAAGCATTTTTATAGATACCAGCCACATCTTTTATTTAATCCAATGTATCTAATAACGTGTCTCATCGAGATGATAAGGTACGATAACCTTGAAACAGCATTCCCCACAGTTTATGTCGTTTATTTCTTTTCTAAATTTCTTACATACAATTCGAAAGGGGTAAAATTTACCGTAACGTTCCATGCTTTGTCTTTTTCGACTTTAGAAATTTCATTTTATTTTTTAAATTTGTTTTTGGCCATAACTTTTTTAATACTAGAAACATTTTTTTCTAAATTAGGCACAATTGTTACTTTTATGCAATTTGCAATTTTAGGTAAAGTTATAATATATATTTGAACAAATAATAATTAGATTTATTATCATAATTGATAGCTGTTTGGTGTGGTTTTTGGGTTTTATTGTGTAATAATTTAACAATTCAAATATTTTGAAAAAGTTCCTAATTACGAACGAAACATTATACGAAGATTTTTAATTATTAAAAAACGATCCTTGCTCCTCAGTAAGTCCAAAAAAAATATTTTCGTAATATTTCTAAATTTACAGCACCCTAAACGGTAGAAAAGGCACATGCGAAGTGAAGAAATTATCATAACTTTTTTGTCTTTAAGGTTGTGTAGGTCTATTAATATTTGGATTGATGAGAAAATGTTACACGAACTAGACACGTCATTTTTTCGAAGAGTATCATCCCTTAAATTTTCTACGTAGAGTTTACGGTCACCCTGTATACCTTGTCTCTGTTAATGTAAGTACATATTAGTTTACGTACTGCATGTGAATGGCACACTACGTTATTCATATCTATTTAGCTGTGCCTAATAAAATTTTCAACTTTCAACGCCCACTGCGCTTGCAAGCGTTTAATTCATATATCCGCAACATTCATTCAGGGAGACATGGCTACGAATATGAACGAACAAGCCATCATTGGCGTAACAGAGGACAATTTTATATACAAACATAAATCTGACCATGACAACGTATTTGAGTCAGGGGCGGCTCGTGACTGAACTGGTGAGACAAGCAGGCAGGACTTTTTTCTTAATCATCATTTATAGGTAAATCAGAAAATACAAATACGGGATTATTTGAAATTGCTCTACTTTGTTAGGCGAATAAATTCATTTAAGTAAGAATTTTTTAACTATTGACAATTTCCTTGAACTGGCATTGTTCAATTTGAAAAAATACAATGAGTAATTTTATTATGGAATATTAATAAATCTCGCGACAACTTTTCGCAATATTAATTTTTACCAATGTTGAAAAAGTGTGCTTATTTATTGAATATTTAATAATATCGTTAGCATATTCCTCACGTTTTTCTGTTCTTCAGTGATACTTGAGGCCCTGGGCATTGCCATTTCACATTACACACTTACAGTACACACATCTGGAACTTAACTAAAACGACTCAGACACGATAATAAAATTTTAATTACAGTGTATTGAAATATTAAATATAATATATTAATAACGGAAAAGGAATCACGAAACAGCCGTACAACATTAGATTGTCTCTTTTGCACTCTCATAGAGACGAGGCATGCCTCTGAAGGGCGTCTCTCTTGGAATTCGCTACCAGTGAATTCCATGCTCTCCATCTTTTCCTGACCTTTATGTTATTGATGATTATAGTTAGAATGAAGAATCACATTGTTGTTTATTGCTTTCAAATTTTTACCGGGGCACTGCCTCACCTGCGTCATCGTACTAGCTGCCATTGATTTAGTATAGGAAAACTTTGTAAACTAATGCAAGAATTGTACTCGCATAGTAAGCCCACAAAGGATTCTATTTGCAGATGGTTTTAGCGTCGTACCCCTATGTCTGTAAAAATACAGTACCCCAACCACGTATTACTTGTCAACTTGTTAACCGCTTGAACATGTTAGTAAAAGTTAAAAATAGAAACTGACCCCAGCAAGAAAAATCGCCGCAAGATGAAAATATTTACATACCGGCAAGGACAGTTGGCTGAAATCGCAAAAAATTATTCAATTTAAGACAAATATGGACAAGATAAATTAATGTGGGACGAGTTTATGAATTAATTATATTTTGTAATGCTTCGGACAGGTTCGTCGCCGGAGCATGATATTACTTGTTAGACGGTTTATTAATGAAGACGTCCGTTCTGTTTCTCAAAAGTAGACGAACTTGACAAATTAATGTTTCAGAAAATTGCTCGATGGGAACATAACATCGAATAGATATTAAATAACTGCACAGTTGAATCCTTGAGCATCATATTGGGCTCATTAACAGAATAATTACTGAGAATGTGGAAATAAAAAAGTGGTAGGTATTATACCCAACGAGTAAAATCCTTTAAACCAAATACTGATTTGTAATATCAGAGAACTAAAGTTCACTCTAAGTGTCGTGAAGCTAAGATCATCCATAAAGTACATACGCTATTTTTTGCAAAAAATATTCAACTCTGCTCTTTGCACCTTTTGAGTCTTAAGAAGTAGGTATCCTTTCTCACAAGGAATTAAAATTACTTTAGTCCTAATGTAACTAGTTTATCAAAAACATATATCATAAGACTCAAGATCACCATGTTCTTAGCATTGTAAGAATGACAAAGACTGAAGTATGTATGTACAGAGTGTGTTGAATTGAAGGATATCTCGAAAATTATAAGAGATAGAGAGGCGGTTTTCACAATGCGGTATTTCGAGAAACTTAAAATGCCGCTATGAAAATTTTCATATACATTTTCATTTTTGAGATACAGGGCAAACTTTTAAAAAACTACTATCAAGGTGTTCTTTGTATCTCAGAGAATAGTTAAGATATCGGAATAGTAAAAACTGCTTCTGATAGATTTATCGATTTGTAACAGGTGCACCTTTTCTATTTAGAATTGAAGGTAGTTCAATAATTCCTTATTAAAATATTCAAAAGTGTAAAATACAAAAAGTTAGACATATTTTTACATCGACAGTACAGTATAACTAGTGTCCCCTTGTCATGACCTCAACACTGTTTGCATATGCGTAATTCCCACCTCAAAAAACATAAGATTACAATACATACGTTCTCAAAATACAGCAAAAAATCGAAAATATTTTTTCAACTTTAACACCCTGTAAATGAAAAGGAGCAACAAGTAAATAAGGCATGTTGGGTTCAGTCGCTTTATTTTGACGTTCTGCCCTTAAGCTATGTACCATTATTAATGACTCACCCTGTATATTGAAAACCATATACCAACTAATTTACCAGTCCTTACGAAAAATAATCGTGCTATAAACATAAAAGTGCAGTTTAGTCCTTGCAGTTTTTGATTTATTATTTTAAAAATGTACATTTTAGCATTCTCTAGAAATGTTAGTGTAGATTGATTAATGTCGACATTACAGAGAGGAATGCAGCAACGAATAAACAAGAGACTAACCCAATTCACTTGTAAATTAAATCGCAGAAGGAAAACAAAGTGACATTATTGTTGTTATGACCCATAATACTTCACGGTGTCATAATCTGATGCAAGATATCCAGGGTCGCCCCCTGAAGAAAGTGATTAATGAACCGTTCGTACAAACATTTAGTAGCAGATAAATGTCACGGAATTTTATGCTCAATAAAGATAGGCATCTGAGACACATGTAAAACTATTGGCTACTATTTTAACGGACTAAAATTGGTGGCCGTTGGGCAAGCGACGAAATAAAAAAACAAGTAAAACTCTGCCTACCATAATCGATTTCGATCGGGCCGCTTTGTCTCGGTGATCATAAACAGTAAAATATAACATCCGGTGCACAAGAGACAGTTCAAGAATAAGAACAGGGTGGCACAAGCTCACGAGACGAGATGGTATGCATTAATTGTTTCATCTATACGTATGTTACTACAATTTAATTGAAATTCTTGAAAAACTTATCATAATTATAACCACAAATAGTTACCACTGGTTACCACCATAATTAAAATATCTATTGCATTATTTTACCAGCCGATGGATACCCTGCCTCGAGCTGTTGGGGCTGCTGACTAAATAATCCTTTCACAGAGTTTTGTACATTTGCGCCTGATCCAAAGAAATCTACTATTTTTCAGAAGCTTAAAACTATAGACGATAGATCTAGGCTATACAGAGGACGCTTTAAAATCCTCAGATTCTCTTATTACATTTCCTTTAGAATGTTTTCCTTTAGGAAGTAGAAAGACTTTTATTGCTTGTTGAAGTTTATTCAAACTTTCATTGTCCATAGGCTTTTTAGATTTTAGCCTTCAGAAGATTGTACTTAAATTCATTGCTAGTGGTGAATTTTAATGATTTCATTTGTATCGACGACGATTTGATGGATGGTTCAAAACAATGACAAGTTTCGTCATCAGTAATTATTGAGAAAGCCTTTACCACTGTACTGAGTCAGATGTTGGAAAGGGAAGACCATTCGCAAACATTTTTGGTCCTCAGATAGAGGATGGGGAACCAGTTGGACGTAGTATATGAATCTGATCTTGGTGTAATGTAGCTGGTTCGAGACTTGTCTTACAATAAATCTAGGGGTAAAAAAATTAATGAAGACTATTTAGAGATAAATCATTTGGAGGTAGTATGTGAATCTGAACTTGATTCACCCTGAAGCTGATGTGAGACGATGAATTACAATAAATCTAGGGGTAGAAAAATTAATTAAGAATTTTTGGTAATCGGTTTAAAAGTTTGGACATAGTATGTGAATCTGATCTTGGTTTATAATGTAGCAGGTTCGAGACTTGTGTTATAATAAATCTAGGGGTAAAAGAACTTTTGGATAGTAATCGATTAGAGTATGTCAATCTGATTTTGATCTACGCATGCTTTAAAATAAACGTAGTGGTAGAAAAGTTAATGAAGAATTGTTGGATAGTAATTTGACTGAAGGTAGTATGTGGATCTGATTGTGGTTGACTGTGTAGCTATGTCGAGACATGGGTTGAAATAAAATTAGCGATAGAAGAATTAATGAAGAGTATTTGGAGAGCAATTGATTGGAGGTAGTATGTAATTCTGATTTTGGTTCATCCTGTAACTGGTTAAAGACGCATTACAATAAATCTAGGGGCAGCGGAATTAATAAACAAGTTTTCGATAATAATCGACTGCAGGTATGTGAATCCTATATTGGTTCATCCTGTAGCTGGTCCGCGACATGCCTTACAATAAATCTAAGGGTGCAAGAGCAAAACTGACCTTGCGAGACGGAGGGCATCCAAAGACACAGACTCCACTCTTGCTGCCCACTCGGCCGCCCACAGGCAGCCCACGTTCACACCTGTTGATCGGCAAGACAGCCAACTCGCCTATCGGTTCATTAATATCCGAGAGATACTACCGAGTTTCGATGTTTTAAAATGGGCCTACAAGGCGGTCTCACTGAGATGCATGAAGGGGACGAACATCGAGATGTAACGTCGACCTTTCTCGGCAAAGTTTAGAAAAAGTTGTAATTGTCTGTCGAACAAGCGATGATAAATAAAAACCGTGTAACTGTAATTAATTAAATTCAATACAAAACATGGGAAAAATGGATTCTGAAGATAGTATACGACACTGGCAAATCAATATACGTATGTAAAGATTGTATAAGTGGAAAATTCACAAAATATTATTTAGTTTGATTTTTCCATTTGCTGAAATTTGATAACAGGAGAAATTAATATCTGGACAAGAAAAATAAAAACTCGTAAAGGGCTAACAGTGAGTTCGTCTTTACAGAGCCTAGTCCGAGAACAACAAGAGCAGGTCAACGACTGCCAGCTAATGCTACGAGTTATAGATCACGGAGTAACAACCCAGACAAACGTATTATATCAAATAGGAATTCACGACCTTTTCGTGACAAAATAAGTCGATAAATATTGTATAGTATAACACTACTAGCATGATAAGAGAGATTTTATTGGTGAGCAAAAAGATATGACTGGCGAGTAGCAGTCAAGCCCGCCATCTTCTGAAGCCAGTAAAAACCGTTATCTTGCGTGTATTGTTAAATATTTTTTTAGTTATCCATTTGTGAATGTATTTATTAAACGAACGAATGTTTGTTATATTCTAAAAAAGGTCAAAGTTTTAACTAAAGAAGAGGTTGAACGATATTTAGGATTTATGGTTGTTGTCGATGTGATGAACTTCTCTCCCTGAGATGAATGATGTAGAAGATATGGGCAAATACGCAATTGTGGCATTGCGTAAAAAACTATTACTCATTTGGTAACGTCATTTTATCAAAACACCGTACTAATCGAGAAAGCTATTTTTCCAAGTTACTACTTGTCGGTTAACTGTCAACTGCACTGTCAAGTTAGTAGCATTATTTACATTAGAGAAATCTGTTTTATGTGTATCATATATACTGCAAATTATAGTATAAAACTGTTATTTCTGATAATACAAATTTGGCTTGATGAAATAGATGAAATTGAACTACATTTTTATTGTTGGAATCATAGATATAACTCGTGACAATTTCGCTGCATTTCCATCCCCGATAAAAAAATATCTCCACCCGTATCCACAACCACATTTGCCCTAGATCGACGAAAAGAATGACCAGAATCGTTCTGGTTCTTTTAGACCTAAATATTTCCCAATTTGCTTTGGGACATCTCCCATAGTGTGGTGACAAGCATTAAGAAAAATGCACTTTCCATATCGATATGTTAAAAAAATCATAGACTTTCTGGCCTATGAGGTCGTAGATTTACGTATTTTCTGTACAACACGCAGGGCTTGAGACTACAGCTATAATTCGGTTATGATAAATCTTCTTGTTGTTAAATGTTTTAATTCGTTTTCATGTTTTAAGAAATAATCTTGTTTTGGAGATTTAAAATTAGATATTTCCATAACACTGCCACTGACACATATGATAAATTTATCATCTGAAACAGGAGTTTTTCCAAATGTATTGAAAAATGGAAAAATAGTGCCCATTCTAAAAAAACAGAACCCACAATTGTTGGAAAACTATAGAACAGTTACTGTACCTTTTGTATTTTCAAAAATTTTTGAGTATTGTTTTTAGATAGATTACTTAATTTTTTAGAAAAATTTAATATAATAACAAAAAATCAACATGGATTTCGGAATGGTATGTCGACAATTTCAGCTGTGCACTCCTTTCTTAATAAGATTTTAGATTATATTGATGCGGGAGATTGTCCTGTGGGAATATTTTGTGATCTCAGCAGGGCATTCGACTGCGTCGATCACAGGTTATTGATGTCCAAGTTGTCCCATTATGGTATTAGAGGAATATCTTTAAATTGGGTAGCCTCATTTCTTGAAGGTAGAAAGCAGTGTGTGAATTTAAAGCATTCTGAGCAGCATATAGTGAAATGTGTAACATCGACATGTTTAGATGTAAGTATGGGAGTTCCTCAAGGATCTGTTTTGGGACCCATTCTATTTCTTTTATATATAAATGATATTGAGCACATAACATCTTCTGCACATTTCACTATGTATGCGGATGATATCTTAGTTATTGTTTCTAGCACGTCTGATGAATTAATCTAACACAACTGCAAGTATATCCTAACCTTGTTAGATAATTATTTCAATCAACAAAATTTCTATATGAATCCTACTAAAACTCAGGTAATACGATTTCATAACAGGCAAAGAAAATGTGACAATTTGGACATCAATTTTTGTAATACTAAATTTAAATGCGAGGAAACTGTTAAGTTTCTTGGAATGCGCTTAGATGAATGTTTAAACTGGAAATACCATTGTGAAGCATTGATATTCAACATTTCTTCATTAACATATTTATTTCAAAATATTAAACCATTTCTAAGTAAAGCACAGATTAAAGCATTGTATTATGCACAAATTGACTCACGCATTAAAACATTAATTAACAAATTTTGACTATTCTTATCGACGGCTTTGTCAAATATGTTGGAACAGTCAAGTTAATACGTAATCTGGAACTGCTGCATGCTGCTATTCTACAGGCACGGCTAAAGGATAATACAAGAACAAACCGCAAAGGCTCCGGCCCATAATCACCGGTTTTTTATTTTTAGAACAGTTTCTATGCATTTTTAGAATATCACGTAGCAGTTCTCCACGCACGAGGAGCTCGCACGTTACAATGTCAAGCCGTACGCCATAAATATCATTAATTTCACATCACATATCATACAACTGCTTACCAACCGTGACAAAATACGTTCGCCGTCAACTGAAAATGTCAATGTACATGTTAAAATAATTAAATGATTCCTCGGCATCGTATCGAAAAATACCTGATAGGATCTTAACCTCCACTCTCAATCTTGGAGATTACGTGAGAACTGTTTTTATACTAATCAATCTTCTCGAGCTCGGGATCGTAAGGGAAGCACAATTATTTTGGTATTTCCTCTTGGAGCTTAGCTTTTTGTTGGCGATGCGATGCCTGAGATGTATTAATGTATCTGTTATTTCCTTGTAAGAAACACGAAGATTTACTGATACAATCAAACTATTAAAATCTGGTATTCAAAGATTATCAAAAAACTTCATGCAAATTGCAGATTCATCAACGGTCTATATAATTTTTTTGCGATTTCTCTAATAAAGGAAATTATAGACTACAAAATTTTTATACTCACGCATTTTGAGGAAGATAACACATAATCACATACCTGAAAAAGAAAATAATTATTAGTTATAGTTCCACAAAAATGGGTTCTACAATTCATAATTTACAAAGAGGTGGGCACAGCTTGCTAAAAACTGTAAGTACTTAAATATTATTAGTGCTAGATCTTATTATTTGCATGTGGCAAGATTTCAAACGTCTTACGTCACGGCTGACGTTACGTTCATTGTTTTCGATATTTGGTCATTTTTGCAATTTAGTGCAATATACAGGGTGCCGAAAATTAGTAGGTCAATCCGTTAACCATAGATAGCTGATATGAAAATAATGGGACTTTCATTATGCCACTTTTGATTTAGGAGCCCCATTTTTGAAATACTGAGTATCAAAATGTAAATGTCAAAAACGAAATTTGTCGATAACTCCGGTACAATTAGAGATATTTGTTTGAAATTTCGCTAATATTTTTTTCTTGTAGAGACACACTTTCAGTATACTTTTGGTAAATAAAAAACAAAGCACGAGCGGAGATGAAGGGATTAAAGTGCATTATGACCCCCTCAACTGTTTCATACGCACGCCTATGGCAAAACAATATATTTTCTTAGATAAAGCGGCTTTTATTCTAACTTTTCTTATTCTTGCAAGATTTTGATTTGGAGCCTGGGTTATTTTTTTTACCATAGGCGTGCGTATGAAAAAGTTGAGGGGGTCATAATGCACTTTAACTCCGTCACCTCGTGCTCGTGTTTTGATTTTTTTTACCAAAAGTATACTGAAAGTATGTCTCTACAAGAAAAAAATATTAGCGAAATTTCAAACAAATATCTCTAATTCTACTGGAGTTATCGACAAATTTCCTTTTTGACATTTACATTTTGACACCCTGTATTTCAAAAATGGGACTCCTAAATGAAAAGTGGCATAATGAAAGTCCCATTATTTTCATATCAGCTATCTATGGTTAACGGTGACCTACTAATTTTCGGCACCCTGTATAATGCAAACATTTAGCGTAGTATAAATTTTTATTACTCTCAGTTGCAGTTTGTTAAATATCTTGATGAAAATATAATGAATTATTCATTTGTTCGTATGACGTAAGTCGCCTGAATTCTTACCGCGACTATATAAAGGAGCAAATTAACACAGGTTGGAAATTTGGTAATATTTATTTCTTTGTCATGCCGCAAATTATCAGTAATGTTTATCAGGGTATAGCAGTTTTCTTTAACAATATACTATTAAATTTAAGAAACATACTATATTAAAGTTTCTTGTAAAGCAACAAAAAGTGTTAAAGTCGCCGTATAACAAAACACAAAAACAAATTTAGCACTTGAATCGATCTAGATCGGTGTGGGTTCGAGCTCCGCAGCCGGTAGACCGTATATCAGCTATATTCGTGGAGAGGATTGGCACCCTCTCTGCGGGTATGGTAGGGTAGAAAAATGTTAGCTTGGGTCAATGTGATTAATGTATGTGTATGTAATTAATGAAGTTTTCCAGGTTTTCTTCATTCCTGCATTGAATGGTGGTTACGCCCTACCAACGTAAGTCGTCCCTGGGCGCAAAAGCGGCCTGCTTAATAATAGTAATAATAATATGCCACCCCCTCTCCCGCACAAATCTCCGACTTCTGGGCTAATCACCGTAATTAGAATGAGGGGTAGAGATATGATTATTATTATTATTATTATTATTATTATTATTATTATTATTATTATTATTATTATTATTATTATTATTATTATTATTATTATTATTATTATTATTATTATTATTATTATTATTATTATTATTATTATTATTATTATTATTATTATTATTATTATTATTATTATTATTATTATTATTATTATTATTATTATTATTATTATTATTATTATTATTATTATTATTATTATTATTATTATTATTATTATTATTATTATTATTATTATTATTATTATTATTATTATTATTATTATTATTATTATTATTATTATTATTATTATTATTATTATTATTATTATTATTATTATTATTATTATTATTATTATTATTATTATTATTATTATTATTATTATTATTATTATTATTATTATTATTATTATTATTATTATTATTATTATTATTATTATTATTATTATTATTATTATTATTATTATTATTATTATTATTATTATTATTATTATTATTATTATTATTATTATTATTATTATTATTATTATTATTATTATTATTATTATTATTATTATTATTATTATTATTATTATTATTATTATTATTATTATTATTATTATTATTATTATTATTATTATTATTATTATTATTATTATTATTATTATTATTATTATTATTATTATTATTATTATTATTATTATTATTATTATTATTATTATTATTATTATTATTATTATTATTATTATTATTATTATTATTATTATTATTATTATTATTATTATTATTATTATTATTATTATTATTATTATTATTATTATTATTATTATTATTATTATTATTATTATTATTATTATTATTATTATTATTATTATTATTATTATTATTATTATTATTATTATTATTATTATTATTATTATTATTATTATTATTATTATTATTATTATTATTATTATTATTATTATTATTATTATTATTATTATTATTATTATTATTATTATTATTATTATTATTATTATTATTATTATTATTATTATTATTATTATTATTATTATTATTATTATTATTATTATTATTATTATTATTATTATTATTATTATTATTATTATTATTATTATTATTATTATTATTATTATTATTATTGTTATAATGTGTTTACTAATTGATATACTAAAGAAATGCATTGTGATCATTGGATAACCAAAACGACTAAAATAACGCAGGTGAATGCGACCATAAGTATTTAAATCCCAAATTTCTTTATAGCAGTACTTATGTTAATGAAGCTAAACTTCTATACTTTGTATCTGATCCAATAAATATTTGTCATTTACATCTGTCGCTTCTGGGGACATCTTAAGTAATAGTTTGATTTTTTTTATTTATTGATATTAATATACAGACTCGAAAGTCGTACCTACAATCAAAATCGTCTCGTTAACCATCTGTTGGTTTAAAAGCAACGACATATTAAAGTGTTCCACTCAACTGCATACTGCAAGACGTAGATGCAAATCGAGGTCAAAGATGCCCTGGACGCAAGGCACATGCGATAATTAACCGAAATTAATCGTACCAATTTAAATTTAATAGATGAGATACATCAACGTCGCATGATTGTCAACCCTGTGCTTTTATTAATGGCAATCGAGATTCCAAACAATACGTACAGCTCCCATTAAGTTTCTTGGGTATTTCAATAATTCACATTGCAGATTTCGCGGCACCAAAAATCCGATAAATCAACGACGGTCTGAAAAGGAATCATACCGGCTTTTGAATTTACATATGCGATTTTAAAAAGCTTTCTTATAAACAGTTAATGTAGGCTTTATCAATACGGTGATTCAAAGTTTTGTCTCATAAATAATGTTCTTTGTGAGGGTAGCAAAGCAGTTTTTGGCTTTAATATACTTTTATTTGCGGACTGCGTCATATTTATTGCCGGATTTACGTTCAGATTTGTCTCTCAAGTTAACTCTTAGCTAAATTTACAACCCGATGGAACGCTGGGCTTCCTATCGCTGTGGATCTTCGTGAAATCCAGGTACCTGAATTTGGTCAGCTTAACGTCCGTAAAAAGTCAACATTTCATTGCAGAATGTAAGATCAGACACTAGGTACGGTTATAACTACATTTAAGGGCGTCTTTTTAAACGTAATTCTCAACGAATTTAGAAAAAATGTATCTTCACTCTGCACTGATACAAATGATAATAATTTTACACGTTAAAAAATACCAAATGCATACTGTACTACAACATTTTTTGCAAATACGTTTTTTAAGATTGCATTTCATGTGTACTAAAATGCTTGATGTGTACCATATCACGTGGCAACGCGAGAGTGAGAGGAGAAGTTACATTTATTTATTTATTTACTGAAGTTACACTGTCCAACAGTGGGAGACCATTTAAAGGTTGGGATGCTCAGTGCATTAAAACAATTAATTAAAATATAATAATGACTTACACAAGTATCAATAAATACAAATAAACACACAAATACAATAGAATCTAACTTATCTAACCATTAACGTACAGCTTTTTTATGGAATCAATGTTGTTGTCAAAAATGTCTAAGTTAGCCTGACCAAATGGTAATTCTTACAAACATTGAAAAGAGGCGAAAATTTTTAGCAAGTTTGTTGTTTCACTTATATTTTATGTTGAATATGAAATATCCAAATAAGGTAGCACTAACGTTATGTTTAGGCAAAATAAAGAACATATATGTATTTCTATTTTCAAAATTATCCAGTCGTTTTCTTTATTTACTTTAAAATCCTGTTATGACTTATCATAAAAGTCTCTTTAATTTTATACACCAACTGCATACTAAAAAAATTATATACGTCACTATAAACATTACATTACTCTAACAATTCTTTTTAAAAACTAGTAAAACTTGAATAGATTAGTCATTAAGTATCTTTTACTGAATAAAAAGATGGTCTTTTAATGGGGAGCAATGTTGTCTAAAGCACTTTTCTTCCAAATGTTAAAGAAAATGATTTAGTTTTATCATTATAGCTTGACTAATAACCCCCCAAAAGTGCGATTGTTCATCGACGTAAATTGCAAGCCTTAATAAAACAGCTCAGAAGAAATAAGTTTTTATATTTAACACAAAAATGAGATATAAAGTAGTACATACAAAATTTCACCGCTCTTTTGAATTTTCATTTTGCAGGGAAACTGTCAATGTAATTTGTCGCTTCAAAGCTTTATCGCGATTGAGATATAGCGAAAACGTCGTCACAATGCATGCACAGTGAACGTATGTTGTACATGAGAACAGTAAATTATTATAATCTGGCAGTAAAAGATTGATGAATTTCTCGGAGGCTGTGTAAATAAACAAAAGAGAGATAGATCGCTTAATCTCTCTTATCTGTTACTTCACAGCTTAGGTTATCATTTGTTTATATTTCCAACTACATGGAAAGGAAATATAAGCTTATAACGATCGATATAGTTAGATAAAACAGCAACTTGTTGTAGTATTCACTACAAAAATCTTTTTACATTTCCGTTACATAAACTATGTTAGAATTATACTTTTAAGTAGCAAAATGTTTTACAAATATGTCACATATATAATATACTGCCTCTTTGGACGGAAACAGGATAAGTTTTTGAACAACATCGTTACAATGAAAGATCGATAATGTTGCATACTACGTCTTCGGAATATGATTGCAGATATTGAAAGCACAACAAAACACTGTTACGTGAGAAATGTTCAAAATCGAATAATATTTCTACAAATATGTTTGAAAACTTCCAATACCAAGATTAAGACCAAGTAAAAACCATATTTACGTAATTTGTTTTATGTATCAGTATTAATAAAGCAATGCCTTATATAGGGTGTTTCTTAAGTAGAGGTCATCAGTCCAGGGGCGTATTCTGTGGCCAAAAATAGGGATTTTTTTGTCATATAAATGTGGGGTCTTAAAACAGCCACTGTCCAGCTACGGCGTGTCAAATATTAAAAAAACAGTTCTTAATTTTTAATTTCTAAACCCCTTGACATAATTAAACCAAATTCGATGTACATATTTAGTATGACAATAGGTATGAATCAAAATATTACCAGCTTTAGAAACTTACCAGTGGCGGAGGCGTGAGTATTATCGATCATTATTTGTCAAATAATATACCACCCTGTATAATATTACAAATAAAATAGGTCATCAAATACGCCATTATATTACTTTTACTTTATGTTTATTTACACTTTTTTGTATTCCAAACCGATTAACACAATTGATTTATGTAATAACAAAATAATTAATTGACAATGAATTATTTTATTGAAAAATAGAAATAGCTTACAACAGATAGTAACATTAGTTGTAGATACGTTAAATGTAAATTTACTGTAAACAAAAATCGAAAAAGTATGTATTTTGAGAGATACATACGCATATCTACAAATATTTGCAAAAACCAAGGAATCCATACTAATATTTCAGGAAAAAGATGTAATTTTCAACACATTTTCTAATGCGAATGAAATACATTGCAATACATTTTTAGATGATGGATGAACAATACACTTTTAGTGAAAGGGATGGATAATACACGTTTAGGGGATGGATGTACTATGTAATTCCAAAAAAAATCTTCCTACACAGAAGTAATTTCTGCTCCTGGCAAGGCCTTCGAAATAAAAATGTAACTCGCATAATGTATTTATTATTGAATTCTTATAATAAAATAGACTGTATTTCTAATAATTTGTTAGTAAAGGGACATGCTACATATTATATTACCTCACTTAAACCTGCATTTCTGTAGATTTTAACAAGAAGAATGTTTTAACCCAAGCAACTTGTTTCCATGATATTAAAAGTAAAAAACTTTCCCTCTTTTGAACTTCATCTGTGAACACACTCTATATGGCTACGAAAATAATATAAATGCGTTTTTAAATTGGCTTCTGTTACACTATTCAGGTTAAACAAAATCAGATAATTTGAACTGATTGATGAATTCCTTTGTATATAATTTTGGTTGACATTTGCACATTGTTCATTATTTAAAGTTTTTATACACTGCTATTTAGCTATTTTAATTTAATATATAGGTATGTGAAGTAATATTATGAAAACGTTTTCTCTATGCATATTTTTCAGTTGTAGTTATAAGAGTAAGTATATAATGTAACATATAAGAAAATTTAAATTATCTATTCAGTAAAATTATATACAGGGTGATTCAGAACTTATCTAAAAAAAATTCTTAGTGTACAAATTCATGTGAAATTTGATTTCGGTGATATCCATAAAAGTAATAGGGAATTTGAAATAAGGTGTACAAAAGTGTCATACCCCTCGTATAATAGCCATGTTAATGGCCATGTTAAATGGAAAGAAATGCTCAAGGAAAGAAATAAATAACATTTTATAACGTCGATTTTATATAGCAAATTTAACTGATTTTGTCGCTATTGTTATTAATTACTAATAGATTTAATTTGTGGTTTTAATCACTAAAATAGTTTGACATACCTGATGTTATAACAACATTTTAGGCCCGACTCACCCAGTTTCTACAAACTAACACAAATGTTTCTGCTTCTTGTCCATTTTGAACTAAAGTTATTGGCAGCAACGTTTCCAGAAATCATCAATAGTATGTATCCACTTCGGTGTGAACACTTAATTGTTTAAATATTCCCACAAAAAGTCCAAATGATTTAAATTTAGGAGATCGTGGCTGCCTTGGTACCTGTCCTTCTCGTCCAATCCCTTGGTCTTAATGCTTGGACAAACCATGTACACATTGTATGGATATAATTGAGCCTCGTGTATGATACGCCACACTACTGCAATAGATCGTGGAAGTCCTGGATCCTCCATTTCTTGTACGTTTCAGTTTCAAATTTCTCTTGCGTTGCACTACATTTGGACTCACTGCACACTGCGGTAAAAGTAGTTGCATTTGGCACATGTTTACCGGGAAATCGTGCTAAAGCATTTGAGGAGCAGACATTCAAAAAGATTTTAGTCCAACCTAAAAAATATGTTGAGAAAACGCAAAAAACCGCTATCCGTTCGTTAATGTATATACATTAGATTTCCTTTTAATAAATTATAAGTATGGTTAATACTATTCATTATCAATTTTAGGTAAGCTATTATTATCATTTTTTAAACTAGATAAGTCCTTTTGAGTGTCGAAGAATTACTTAAATCCTTTTGTTTGTCAACGAAGTTCATAGCTCTAAATAATTATTATTATAGGCTCTGGAAAAAAAGTTTTCGCCTATATTTGACTCCATTTGACTTAATCAATGCAATATACAACAATTTTATGTAAAAACGACATTTAGAAACTCCAGAGACTACAGTAGCCTACTCGCTGGGCTAAAAAACGTTAAAAATGCTACAACTTCAATACTGTTTTTCTCGGGAACTATACCTAGATTTTATAAAAAAAAAATTACGGTATCGATCCCATTTTTCATTACGATTTTTCTATTTCCAAATTCTTTTACATAAGTTCTCAATCACCCTGTATATTTTACAATTCCTAAGTGTAAATCAATACAGATTAAAGTGTTGGGAATTTACAATGGAATATAAGAGTTGTACAACCACATAACATACATATTATGTTTTTTCTATGTTTATTTCTGTAATATTACAGTGTACTTATTTCATTTACAAAATTATTATCATACGCTGGTCACAATTGCCAACGTAAAGTTATGTCAAATTACAGATAATTTTTTATCAGTGTAGTATAAATTTACATTTCTTTGTGGCCCTAGGTACTAATTTCGCACGCATGCCAAACTGTAAATAATGTAATAAGAACAAAATAGGAATCAGTACCACTTTTCAAATACGAAATGATATTTAATAAACTGAATATTGCCAAAATGAAAGAGAAATACGACGTAGCAAGTCTACATTTTGTCCCCCTCTCAGGTTTCCCAACGTAACGGTTTGGAAAATTACCGTAATTAATTTATTAAATATCCTATTTTGATGTTAATATTTCAACCTCCGACGACTCCCAGACCATTATAAATTCTAAAGCCGTCTGGACTGGTCGGGTAGAACTTGTATTTGTCCGTATAAGACCTGTGCAGCAATAATAATATTCTGTAATTACTAGCGAGCATCACGTCGAAGAGGTTGCTTAATGACGATATCCGGTGATACAAGCGACATCTACGGCTAGAGTAGGTACCAAGGCTACCGCAGCCGTCTGCGAACAACTCTTTCCAGAAAAATGCTAAATCTGCGTGTACATCAAATTATAAACGAGGCATTAAAGCGGGATTACGGAAAAACTTGCTCGCAACTTGCCGTTTTAAGCATTGTGGTTAAATATGAGACGCTGCACTTCTTAGAAATTACATAAACCCAGTGAAATTATGAAGATTAGTAGCTGCAATCGTAAACGTTGGAAAAAAACGATCACGATTTCAGTGTCTAGAAGATTTATTAAGTTATTTTATGGATTGCGCACGGTTTTCTGGAGGAAATCGAAAGCATGACCAAGTAATGAACAATGGTTGTTGTGGTAAAAAATGAAAGTTAGACAAATCAAATAAAAGTGTTACCTATATTTGTCAGTTAAAACTGAAATCTATGTAGAATTATTTGCAATAACTAAAACGGACAAACCATTTTCTTAGCATATACGAATACATTTCTATAAATAAGAAAATGTGATAAAAATAGAATATATTATTATTTTTTTTATGAATTGATTTTGGATGAATTCAACATTTATACGGACTTTACAGCGACAACAATTATTTGTATAATTACATGGTTGATGTTGATTATTTATTGCCAGTGTGAAATAATACACCAGAATGTAATGTTACAATTCTAATGGAAAATAATTACTGATTGAAATGTAAAGTAGGCATTGTTATCAGTATGTAAAATTCGTATGTAACTTTCTATTTCTTTTGTGGCATTATCCTGGATTTTACTAACTTTACTATGTAATTCTCATGTAAGATTTATATTTATTTTTTTTTTAATTTTTATTATATTATTAACCCTGTTCCTCAATCTGCCTTGTAATGTAGATGTGAAATTAATATCAATAAGAAGTACACTATTATCAACAAAAATAGTAACTTTGCATTCGTACAAATGTTTGTATGTATTATTTTTTGCAATACACGGAAGAAAACCTTACACATTAATTATTAATAAAATTTAAAAGTAACTAAAGTAAATAATGAAAACTAGTAGTAGAAGATACTATATAATAATTTACAGAAAACGAATATGTTCCCTATTTTATCTAACTAACACAATGTAAACGTTGTATCATTTCAGCGTTGCTGCTACCTCATTTGGAAATTTTAAATTCAACATAAAATAAAGGTCAAACAATACTTCTGCATCTTTCAAACACTATTGCGCGACATTGTTTTTTTCCTATGTATTTCTCAAAACTTTTGTTTTTTACGTAAGTACAATAATGAATAAGAAAGTATATAAAATAATATATCATTGAACATACTCTATAAAACATAACAGCAGCACAGAAACGATCACAAGTATGTTTCCTTGAGAATAACAAACCTACTTATAGGTAAGTGTAACTTATCACGTGATATAGTTCAAATAATTTTATTGGACGTTACTGAAATTCTTTGCAAATTTACAATACCTACATTATGTATTATAACAACATTTTGGTACGCATGAAATGCAATTTTACAACACCGTTACTTTTAATAAAAAATTATGTAATTTGGCATGTAAAAGTTGTATGTGACTAGTATTTCTTACAGTAATACCTACATGGTGCGAACGTGTAAATTTACCATTTTCAACAGTGTATACATATGAATTATTATAGAATAATATTAAAGAAGTTTAATCTCATGATTTTTAAAAAAATAAAATGATGTGGATCAATTTTATTGTTATCATACTACTTTAGTTTTTACGATTTCCTGATTTTTATGGAGGTTATGCTTCAAAGGTTTCACATTTTCCATTTCAAGAAAAATTCAAAGCTTTTTGTGAAGAAATAAATTCTCTTCAAATTTCTTTGAAAATGCATTGAAAAGTGAAAACATTTTTTATGTAAAAAAACAACACTTACTTGTTCATACAACGAATTATTCTTTTTTCATTAAACTTTAAAAAGTTCTATGAATTCAACTGCTCTGTTGACTTGTTTAATAAAGATCAAACATCATTTGAGTTGGTTACCTAACTCTGTCCATTCATTTCTAAAGTCATATGTTATATCTACAAACCGAGCGAGCTTTCAGCCGGTCAAGTTTCTCGAGAAAACACAAACAAGAACAATGTCAATATTTAATTGCTTAATGAGTGTTTGACATAGTCGCCGAGTAAGGTTAATAGTAAACAAGGCAAGTTCATGATTGCATGGATCCTAATGTAAATTTTTTGACCCAAGTGGAAATACACAAAAAATTTTCTTAGAATAAGTATTTCACAATACTTGTACAAGTTTTTTCCATTATATATTACCAAGATCGAATTCATTCATTCTATAACAATTTAAAATATTTACTAATTATATAACTTATAAAAAAAATAGTATTTTTAAAGTGCTTTCATTACATTTGTCCAGTAAACTAAAGAGGTTTTATATTAGCATTAACATGTTTTTTTTTAATTATAAGAATACTGCATTTGTAATACCTTAAAAATACGTTGAAACAATGTTAAGTCATCGTCATTAGATGTAAAGAGAATTCACAGTTAATTAAAAGATGCGTTATAAGTAAGCTAATTGCTTAATTCTAGGCTTGCAAGAAATTGCAGATCATCTAGTGAGACACTTGGTTGTTAAGATAATCTTACATTATGGTATGTACCCACATATCATAATTTTAAAGTTAACAAACAAGTAAACTTCGCACAATGATGGCTGTGGGAGTAAAAAGTTCGGCGCCAAGACAGACTTTCATCCAAGACTTTAGTCTAACCATTCTGGTACCTTTAAAGGCAAAGTAATGCACTGGCATTTTGATCCAAGGTGAGTAATGTTTTATTAGGATTAGGCGGTGTATTTCAACACTACTGTTTTAGATACTCACTCTTTTTTATTACATAGTAAAATGTCCGTTACGAATTTTTATTTTATGGCTGTGGTGTCGAAAATTTGCATTAAATGATATGATTGCTTAAATTTTATGGTTGGATACTGTTGCCTGTAAGAATTGTGGATTCAGCAATCTAACAACTTGATATGGTACGAAATAAACAAACAAATAATGTTTGCACAACAATTAGCAATATTAATAATGAGGTTGAGTGCTACACTCTCGTGGATTAAATTTTGGTTGTTCATAAAGCCTGCTTTCTGTGGTCTAATGCTTCACACTTACACAGGATATTATTGGTCTGCTGCCATTATTGCAAAGTCATACGGCACCTACGAGCTCTTACCAAAAAGTGCTAGTACTGATGTTTTAAAATTTATTGAAAAACATTATAATTTAGTCAACCTTGTTTTTATTGGGCTTCCACTGTTAGGAGAAAAAGAAAATGCATTTTCCGGAGTTCCTTCAGCGATTAGCATTTTATCTAATTACTTTTATTAAATCTATTTCATTTAGAGAGGGAGGGGGAATTAGAGCAGGAGGAACAAAAATTTCAGCAGGTGCAAAATGAGGCAAGTGTGGGGGTTGAGGAAGAACTGTGTTATCATTTTTCATGCAAGAGTCTTCACCAGTACGTCAAAGCTCAGGTATCTTTCTTCGAACATTTCGAAGTAATTGCCCCAAAACATCAAAGTAATAACATAGATTATTTTTATGACCTTGTGGAATGCATGATGAAAACAGTGGGCATGACCTTGACATTCAATCTCAACTGATGTACTTCCTTGCGTCTCGGATAATTTTTGCTTTTCGATTATAATGACTGGGCTTTAGTTTTTACGAGCGGGAATAATTCATGCTCGAATTTTCCAGTTCTTTTTTGTTACCAAATGAAATGTTGCACTTTTCTTGGAGTTTCTAGACTGTTTGACTGCAAAATGCATTCATTCGCGCAATTATGACACTCTTCAGATGATGTTGACGGTCGTTCAGACTAACTGATTGCTGATAACCCTTTTTTTAAACTTTTCATGGTACTTTGACAGACTCAAAATGTCATGCTTGTAAAGTTTAAAATGCTACTGTGAACGACCTTCCTTCCTACACACAAAACTTGATACTAACAATTGTTCAGTGGAAGGTATTAGAAAATCGTCGAATGCTTTTAGAAAATTCTGTAATTTTTTCATTAGACTTCGTTACGCAACTGATTGCTCTCTAAATATATCATCAGTTTTTCAGCCTTCTTTCGCGATGATTATTTAATGAAGATGGCAAGACCATTTATCATGAAAATGGAAAACAAATATCCACACATAGCTTGCATGAGATTTAATGAAATACCTGTGAATGAAAATTCCTATCCAATTTGTGCGAAAAGGCGGCTGACGTGTTCTGAATATTATTCGCTATCTTTTCCATGTATGGGTAGGCTTACTAGATCCATTTGGGTATTTCACGTCAACCGGTCGTAGCAGGTGACGACTGTCGTTATGGACGCCTCCACCAATTTTCACTTAATAACGCGAGACGTTTTCACTATTGATTTATCTATTTTGAATACGATTTAACGTGTTGTCCAGATAAACGATTTCCGTTCGCGAGTTCTGTGGGTTTCTGATTAATTGCCTAGATAATTTGTAATTTCTCATAATGGATTTTCAATTACGGGGTTCTTAAATAAGACGTTCCACCAGTCTGAGTGCAATAACGATCAAGTTTATCACACCGGCCTAATGGCTTACTAATGGTTTAGCTTTAAAAGCGGTGGGGATAATGTGATTTTCAAATTACTTGAAATGCATGTGAATTATTAAAATATTTTTGAGGTACATATGAATCGAAACTGCTTGCTAACATCTTAGCTGCCAAATCATTCTCAACATATCCAAAAAAATTGGGACTAGGTACGTCACGAAAAATGGAGTCAATATCGTTTGTAAAATCCTTATAGTTTCTGAGAAAAAAATATTGAAGCTATAGTATTTTCAACCTTTACAGCGCTGGGCTACTGTAGTCTCTAGCGTCCTCGGAATGCATTCAATCGACGTTTTTAGTATTAACGTTATTGCGATAATGTTTACATTAGCTTTTCTTACTTGTATAGCAACTCGAAGTTGATGGATATCGTTTCAATTTATGGTAAAGTAAGACAAAATGTTTTAGCAGCTTCTCGTCTATACGCAGAACGATTTTCCGGTAGACACGTTCCAAATGTAGCTACTTTTAACGCGGTAGTGCAACGCGAGTGTAATACGGGAAATGCAATCAAATCGTGGAAGAGATGGAGGTCCAGGGCGTCCACGGCGTATTGCGGCAGCTGAGGAACATTTTAGCGATTGTTGAAGAGAATCCCCGAATAAGTACAAGGCAAATCGCTCAAGTACAAGGAATGTCCCAATCAACAGTGTGGCGTGTCATACACGAGGCTGTCCAAGCATTAATGCTCAAATTCCCAGATTTATAGCTGACGTGTTAGTTATAAATGAAGCTATGTTTTCAAAGAATGGGATGTATAAGATTTATAATACTCATACTTGGGATTTTGAAAATCCGCTCGCTTCCTTAAATCGCATGGATGGGGTTCAGTATCTTGAGTTTATTCGAAATGATCTACCTAGATTTCTAGAAGATGTGCCCTTAGCTATCCGACTCCGAATGTAGTTCTTGCATGATGATGCTCCCCCTCATTTTCGACAAAATGTTCTGGAGTACCTTAATCAAGTTCAAGGCGTACGATGGATTGGACGAGAGGACCGGTACCATGACCGCCACGTTCTGTTAATTAAAATTCTTTTGATTTCTTTTTGTAGTCAGTTTCCAGTGCCGTGAAGAAGTGATTATTTTCGAACTACCTTTTTTTATTTTTTTGTACAAAATTGTATTTGTACACCCTGTATATAAAATATATGTTATAAAAATAAGCTAATGAAACCTTAGCTATACAAATTTTTATAAAATGATTCATTTTTATAAAAATTAGAATCATCTAAGAAAAAGCAAAGTAATAAGAATGTTTTTAATGTAGTAAAATGATTTGATCCTCTTCCAAAGTATTGTTAGACCTAATGGGTACAGGAACAGAAGATAATTTTATTAAAGTGGAAAAGTCAACATGCGTAATTAAAAAAATGTCACCATACAAACAAAAAGTAGCTTTTATTTGTAACTCTAGTAACTTTCTAAAAATATTACTCATCTATGACTAAACATATGAATAATGTTTGTATTAAAATTAAAAGTTTTCATTTAACGACTATGTTTACCCAGAATTCATTCACAGTTATGACAGACTGTAGACTTACATACATACCAATAATCGTACAAAGCCAAACCACTCTCCATTTTATTAAACACCTAAGTAAAAATGAAAGAAAAAATGTCAAAGAAAATAACAATTGCGATATTTAATTGTTCAATTCTTTAAAAATCCAAATTCTCATGTCAGTCTGCGTGGGAGAAGATAAAAAATGGGTCACTAGATCCAGAACTAACGAATAACCGCCAGACCGAGCGTTTCTTTGTCGGTTCGAATTTAAATTCAACGGATTTTTACTTCCGTACTTGGGACTCGATATAAAAAAACTAGCCCGCAACACAGGTTCCGTGTGAGCCTGCTAAAGTTTGCAGAAATCGTGACCGACCACCGGTTTTTAAACCATAATTAATTCATCCTTGGCTTCGGTGAGTCACTGCGACTACTTTTTACGTTTACGGTTTGCTCGAAATAGAGCATCGCATGTCGAAGATCTGCTGTTACAAACCCACGGGCCATGGTTTCATATTATGTCAAAATTGATAGCGGTCATCTGTTGAAATTAATGCCCACCGATAATACCTATATTATATTAAAATCTTTATTTTAAATTATACCTAAGCATGAAGTACTTATATCTCGTCGAAGCGGTGGCTATAAATCGAGGATGTGACACTCCTGAAATCAGATGTATGTCATAAGGCCCATATTTTAACTTTAAATGTACATAAGTAGTGAACAGCATTAATATTTTTTATCCTATCGTGAATTTTATAAGACAAACCAATTAGGTAACTTCTTTCTATTACCAACATTCAATTCTAATAATTTACCTAAGGTCATTTTATAATATTAAATTTAAAACTATGTACTGTTATTTCTGTTAAGTCGTTAATATAAAATACAAACAAAAGTGGGACCAAGTTAGAATCTTGCGGTATCTCGGATGTAGATGCAAAACAAATTTATAAATCTTTTATATTCAATAAACTACTTATGATTAAAGCCTTTAGTGACATCTTAGAGAGTGCTTTGCTTTTTCCCATCTGCCTCTTGTGTGATGTGCTGAACATAATCACCGAATTCGTAAAATATGGCCTATATATTCACAAAAGCAACAAATATTACGCTTGCAGCTTCCTGGTCCCATCAGCTTTCAAATACACAAACAAACTCCATGTCCAACGAAAACAAACAAGTGCTCAAACCCAGAAGCATATGGCAGAGGAGGGATGACGATTTTATAACGTATTTTTCAACTGCAGACCACAATATAAGAATTGTACGCCACCTGTTGGCGTTAATAATTTTGTATTTCTATTTTTCTGTTAGCCCCAAATTGTGAGCGCAAGGTGTTAAGTGTGGGAACGGCTGATTTATGGTTGACTAGATAATACAGGTACGGTTAATGTGTGCTTCAGACACACAATTAACTCAGCTAGTGAAGGTTAGATTGCAGTTGGGTTCATAAAAGGAGTTACTAGAAATACAAGGAAGGAAGAGTTTAATTGTGAGTACATATTACTTTAACGACCCTTTCATTAATACTTTGATTACGGTTTCAAATAGAAATTTATAAAATGCTGAAAAGATTCTTATTTATCCTTTTTTTACTGGAATAACAGATAATTTCAAGTATCAAATATCTTTAGAACTATTTCTACCATTTACAGGATTTTCTCCACGACCATTAGTGTATGTAATAATTCCGAAATCATTTTTTATAATGGAATGTAAAAATTCTTACTCTTGAGTTTGATAATTTATTTTGAAACACTTGCTTCTTATGTGCTTTGCACGTATTTTCATTCTATAACAAGGTACAGAATGAATATTCTAGTTTCACAGGCAGTTACTTTGACATGGATGATTCTTCAGGAAAACTATTTTCATGATAATCGACGTGAATCATTCCGTAAATTGACCAATATATAGAAAATGAGTGCACAGGTGTTGCACGTTAAACACAAAATCACCTAGTAACATTTATGCTTTATCGCTAAAAAAACCTCATCCTGATAGAAAGCCAATTCCTCTAGTAAAATCTAGTACCTATTCTCATAAGCTGATCTTTGGTGGGACAAACAACTACCGTTGTTGAGGTTTATTGCTAATAATTTCGTTGCCTTGAGGAGGTAACTGATGATGACTGGGAAGACATCATCGAGTGATTTTGTAGCATAATAATGACCACTTTTATATTGCTAACATCACAAAAGTGGCTATTCAAGAGCTTATTTGAGAAATTTTTCCATATCTGCACAAATCTCCTGATTTTGCTCCATCAGATTCCCATCCGTTCCGCTTTCCATTGGACAACCTTCCAGAAATTTTATTAATGACAAGATCGACCTTCAAATCTGATGAATTTTTCTTTTCCAAATCACCAATGGCAAAACTGCCAGTTTGTTTTAATATACAATCGGAAATTATGGAGGAGACTAAGACTGACGAGTTTCTGTATTTTGTTAATAAAAAGAAATTTAGAATTCAATAAAAATGCTACAAACTTATGCGTCAACAAATATACATATTACTACTACTAATTAAAAATTAATTATTTGGAAAGTAAAACTGAGATAATCTGGTTAGAAACAGAACAATCACGAACATATTACTGTCTAATTTAATTGTGAAGCCTATCAGCCGTATCATTATAAACTCTAATGAGCATCGGTGCAGGACCTTGAGGCACAACAATTTCCACGTCCACAGTAGACACCGCACGTAATCTCCTTAAGTCAGTTTCAATTATACCCGCTAGATTCCGTTTGCTTTGTTTTTGCCCCCTGTGTTTGCCTTTCGATTAGATGATTTCTTACAACAAGCAAGATCACCTATTAGAAGGTATTACATTCATTTTAGTTCTTCTCGTCTGTCACTTGCTTGTCTGCTGCTTACCGCTCATTATCAGCTGGCGATCAGCAATGCCTAACAAGATGGCATTTCCTGATATGAAGCAATCGTTACATGTGGATATTCGCTTATATTTTTAACAGTGATTCCACATGAGGAATTTCATCATATCAACCAATCAGCTTTATAAAACGTTGAATACTAAATCACTTATAATGCATATAAGAATCGCAAACTGACAATATTTTTCACAGTGGGGGAAAATATTCAGTTAGCTTTCATTGAGAAAGTCTTGTTGCAACATTAATCTGTACATTAATAATATTAAATAAATAATCTCAAGATGTAACAAGGAAGACATCTATTACATTGCCTTTAAAATAGATCTCATCTATCATCCACTCCACTGCATTGAGCTAAATCTCCAACGATTTGCGATCCCCTTCAACATGAATACCTATGAAATATTACCTTATCTTGAGAATTATATACTTTGAACGGCAGCGAATGTTCGCAAATGCATTCATTCAGTACGAACGGGTAAAGTGGAACAAAACGCAACGCTTATTTATTGATATAGAGCTAGGTGGATTTTAAACGATTTATCAATGCGTACCGCTCGACTTCAATAGGCATGTATTTCTTCAGCATAAAGACGTTGGAATAGTGGTATAAAATCCGCAGGGCATGTGGCAAGTCAGCAAGATGATATACAGAGAAAAGAAAATGTTTTTCAAGTTATCGTTTTAGATTTTAATATCATTCTCCACAGATATCCGCACAAGTGATAATAAAAATAGTAAACAAAAAGGATAATGACTCCTCAGCGCTGTTTGTTGCTGCTTATAAATAAAAATTTTAAAACAAATGAGTGATAATATAATAAAACATAAATACTTACACATTTCTTATTATTCTTATCCATTTTTTGACTACTAGAATAATGTCATGTAGTTTGAGTACTATAAGCAAAATATTTTGAGTATCATTTATCATTTGTTATGACTGTCACAATACAGGGATTAGAAATATAATGCCTAATCATATATTTAACTAATTAGCAATATAAAAAGCATACAACGTTTCATTTATAAGTATATAAATACCACTATCAATCAATTTAGAAAAAAATGTTAATCTGGATAATTCCAATATAGGGTTCAGGATATTCTGATAGAATCTTAGTGTAATGGGAACCCTTTTTACTTTCTACTTCAACTTATAATAGATTGGCCTTTCGGCCTGTCTAAAAACTACGTGGCTTTAACGGACAAATGACAACTGCCATTACCTGGCTATATCTTAGTTGGCCACAAAAAATTATAGGGACGAACGAAACCCTTGACGTATCGGACATTCCTTAGCATTATAAAACGAGCTCATTATACTAATATTAAAGATGTACGGTCGTGATTAATGCTAGACGAAAAGCACAATAAGAAATAAGCGTATAAATGATATAGACAAATGTATCCGATCGACGTTACAACCAGTTTGGTGTAAATCTTCAATAGATATACTTATATGCACATAGATTATTCTCATTGTTCATGAGTCATATCTGATGGCATCATAGACCGAACAATATATAATGGATTCAAGCTGAATGAATACCAATGACAAAATGGTTTGCTGTAATGCGGAAAGGAATATGTGGTAGGTACTTGATATCTCATTTTAAAACTGACTGTTCAATTCAGTTTCCACGAAGTGTCAAGTAGTATGGATTTTTGAGTTACAAATCACTTAATATAAATTTTAATTCAAAAATGTTTTGGTTATTTGTTTGAAAGCATATTAAATTGATTGTTAATATAAGGTTTGATCAAAAAGTTCAGGACTGTTTGAATTACACTCTAACTAGTCATTGAAGTGTCCTGCGATTGACAGCAGCTTGTATGTTCGGCAATTTGTAATGAGTTTGAGTGAAGAGCAATGTGTTACTATGTGTGGAATTAAAAAACCGTACACAGAAATTATTAAAATGATGATGCACACTGCTTACGGGTACGAGTTTTCAATAGATTAAGGTGACATGAACGATTTAAACGGTTCTAAAAAACCTAGCGGTCAGTTAAAGTTGACAATCGTTCTGGGACATCGTCAACATTGATCGGCGGGAGTCATATTGCGCGACCAAATGAAGTTGTGAGATTTAATTCTCGATTACCTATCTGAGAAATAGATAAGGAGCCCATCATTTCGTTTGACTCAATTCAAGAAACTAAGAAAAACGCTATGAAATATTCGTGCTGAGGATGAAAAACAGCATCGGGTTGAAGTTTATGGGTCTTTTTGAGAGGACAGATAATGACGACATAGTCTTTAAAAGCATCTTAACAGCAGATGACAAAATATTAGTTTACGGTTATGATGGGAAAGCTAAGCCCAGTCATCATAATGAAAAATAAGAAGTTAATATCGAATGTCAAGATCACGTTAAATGTTTTTTTTATTAAAACGCTGTTAATCATGAATTTATTCAACAAATTGAAGCAATTAACCGTTTTTATTATATTGAAGTTTTAAGACTACTGTGTGGTGAAGAAAGACTTCTGAATTATGGTTTAATGGTAAATAGATGTTCACCACAGCAAATTGCCATTTATTTGGCACTTGATATTTGCAACTTTTACGCACAAAAATACATCACAGTTTTTCTTCAACAGCATATAGTATTTACCTGATTCCTTCCGATTTTTTTTATTCTTCATCCTCAAGTTTTCCCTGACGGAAGGAAGATCTATTTAATCTAATACCACTATGAATGTAGATTTGACAAAATTGAGAATATAAAACAAAAATCGCTTAAAAAACTACAAACAGTATCAAAAGAAACTACAAGCTTTTAAATTTTATGTTCACCTGGTTTGGCTTTTTTTTTGATTCTCCATCCTGGAGTCTCCCCGTAAGGAAAGAAGATTTCTTTAATCTAATGCTACTATGAATTAAGATTTGATAAAATTGAGAATGTAAAACAAAAATCGCTGGAAAAGTACAAAGAGGACCGGAAAACGGATTTTCTGCAAGCTTCGTTGGAGGAAGTGTGTAGGCAGAGGAAGTACTTTGCAAATACGGACAAGGATAATATTTCTCAACAAATTCATAAAAATTGGTCCTGTAACTTTTTGATCAGACCTCGTATATATCACTAGAATTTACTGTCGAACCAGTGCATTTGTCAGATGACATGTTCACGTTCCGAGGCAGTAAATATGAAATTAACTGCCACTTGGGATCCCGCAAATAGTTTGGCAAACTCACCCAGAACGCTAAGGCTGAGGCCACTTCCTGGTCTGCTCTTGTGCAGTTGACTCGTCATGATGTTATTAGTCCTCTACTTTCATAGCAGACACACTTGCCGGGGCACTGAACTATCACTTCACTCGGAGCTACCTAACACTTGACACAGAGCAGAGTGCACTAACCACCTATTGTCATTTTCCTTTGTTGCTGTCCGAGTTTCTGTGCCAAAGTCGCCAGCTGCTATCGTCGCCACAGGAAGTCAAATTCGAAGGTTGCTAGTATCTAAAATTTTCAATGTGGTAACGTAACCTTTACAGAAACAGATGAAAAATAGCTGTGGGAAGTGAACATGTATGACTGTTGGTGGTTGACCTATCGCTATTTTTGGAATTAGCTAAATTTTAGATAAATTGTACGTGTACGATCAGTCAGTCGTGCAGTATGGAATACAAATTCTGTATGTACGAGTACTTTATTTTATTTGCTCTACTCTAACCTTAATGCGTCTGGTTAGAAAGAAAATTGAATTTGTAAACTGTTTAATTGATTTTCTTGTAGGATGTATTCGTCAAAAATAAGCCAAATATTCCTCAGAACTTAATCTACAATTAAATGAAACAATTGCATTCTGTTATCTTTCTACTAATAAATCATCTAGTCTAGTGATCAATTTTAGATAATGTTATTCTGTTTACAATGGATATTAATTTTTTTGGGACATTGTATTTAGAAACATCGATATCTAAAAAAGCCAATATACACAGAATGTTTGGAATTCTGAACTGCCAAACACATAAATATCTATAATTAAAATATCGAATTCCTTTACTCCTAAATAAAAACATAATTTATTGAAGCATAAATTTGAATATAGCTATTTTATATCTAAAGAGATACATTTTTTTTCTAATTCAAGCCGGTCTATCTATACAGTAGCGACTAATCAAAAAGCTAGATTATTGGCCCAATTAAAATTGATTTATATATTCGCCGTTATGTAACTCAAAGGATCTTAGATACTATGATAACGCATATAAAACAATATTTGTCCACCTGTGTTGAAATACCCGAACAATTATATTCATCAAGATACATTTTATTTAAAACGTGGCTAGATGTCACCAAAATTTTGTCTAATGAATAATTCCAATCACATGAATACATATTTTTGATTCGATCAGTTTTGAAGGTCAAAGACAACACCTGAATGAAATTAAGTGTTCTCAAGGTGCCTCTTTCAGATAAGCTTGTTAAATTTGAGCGAAAGTTTGTCACCTTTTGTTTGCCAGCAGTACAAGGCAAAAATAGAATCCAGGAAGTAGATATTCCGGAAGGTGTAAATTGTATATATTTTTAAACATCGCATATTTAAATATTAACTAGTTGTGTAGTTGTTTTTTTTTAATAAAATGGTTAGGAAGTCAAACTTGTATTAAAAATTTCAAAAAATTTTAAATTATTGCTTCTCTATTGAGACAATTTTTATATCTGTCTAAATAAATTTCAGAATTGACCCAATAAGCATAAAATTTGTGAAACTTTATTATGGTTGTTTATGGTTGAGTTTATGATCGAATAGAATACCCAAATGGATATAGTGGGATGTGTACTGGGTGTTAAAGTAGGAAGATTTTATTTGAAAAGAATGTAATTAACAACAGGAAGAGGTAGAACCTCGTTTCTTGCCTCTTAATAGATATTTTTAATTAAGAGCCATCGAAATTAAGAAATAAAATTACAGATTCAAATTCATTTTACTAAATTGAATGGATTATACAAAGCTTGATATAATAAAATTTGACAATAAAGGAGTGAATTTCTTGTTGAAATATACAGGGTGTCCCACCGCGAACAACGTCAATCGTTATCTGAAAAAATACTGATTGAACACAACTAAAATATCTAGAACTCTCCAGCAAAATTTTAAGGTAGCTATATATGCCTATGCTCGGACATTTTGTAGCAAGAATTTTTGTGTTAGATTAGTAGCTATAACCAAACATACTCATGTATAAATTGAGTATTCATATAATGATATATTCAATTGTTACTTTTAGTGGAAAATTACTGCTGAAAGAAAGCAAATAAGAAATCGCCTTGACTTTTATTACTTAAAAACAATTGCTATGATTCAAGTAACGTGGAATGTTATTAATTAAACATGTTAATGAGCTACTAGATCTTCCAGATATAAATAGAAATACGTTAAATTTCCCACTGTTCGCCTTCATGTCTCGCCGTTAATGTTTATTACCTTAATACTTCTGGGAGAACATCGATTATAACCAGCGCAGGGATTTTTTTATAAAGTCGCATTCTATAATTAAACGCAATGACACGTTATTTGTAATCGAGATAAAATAGAGAGCATAATTATTTTCAAAAGATGACGCCGAGACGCTTGGTGTGTTAGATAAAGAACTCTTAATGGAGGAAAACAATCGAGGGAGTAACCACAGGGATCACAATTGTGACAAGATTTCACAAAACAGAGATTTCCAAGGGATTTCACGGAATTCCGAGCAATTTCAAGGAGTTTCAAAGGATTTCGCATTTGATAAAAAATCTAAAATTTTATAATTTCTGAGATATAAGGTGTTGAACTTTTTTAGTTTTTTCTCAATAACGTTATTATAAATTGTAGAAAATACATATATGTAGTGGTGCATGAGTTCTCTGACACAAGACATTCAAATATGGCCCCGAATTTCCTATCAATTGTAGAGGGCGCCACCTTATAGTACTTCACATGCATTCAAATCGTTATAAATTTTGTGTGCATTGGTGTATTGATTGTTTAATAAATAAGCTTGAGTTTTTTTGGATAGTATTTTAAGGTTTTATTTTATAAATATAAACCCATTGTCTTATTTCATACTTTATACAATTATTAAGGATTAAGATAAATTGTAACATGTGGTAGCATTTTGTCCAGATTTTTTTAGACACCAAAAAGTTATGACGATTTAAATGCATATGAAGTACTGAAGAACTATACAACTTTGGACTAAAGCAAACTTAAATTAGATCAAAAAATTTTGGTTTTACCCTGTATACGCGAGATATATCCAAAATTTCAAAAATATTCTGATGTATTAATTCGACAGAAAAGACTTTTTCTAGATTGCTCAGAATTGTAAAAATTAGTGTTGGTAAAAAATCTTGCAAAATTTGAAAAAGTCTTGTTCTTGTTCGATCTTGCAAGATCACGTCTAATAAGACTCTTGGAATATTTTTTATATTGTTTGTAATGTACTTAGATAAGTCCATAACTCTTCTTGTCAAAATTTAGATTTTATTTGTTGCTGTCATCACGATAACGTGTCTGGTTGGATGATATTTTACAAAGCTTAAACAATTTCCTATTATCTTCTAATTTATGGGCACTTGGATTATATTAATGCTAACAAAAAAGCTATTATTTTGAAAATTCCCTAGACATAAAATGCGCCCTATCTATAGAACAAGTTGTGTTGAACAAGCATTGTAACTTACACCGGCCACTTCTACCATCATAAAATAAAATAGTACCACATACCAGATAATATTTTATTTTAACTACCAGTAAAGTATTTCAGTCATAAAATGTTTTACCGGTGTGAAGTTAGCAGCTAAAAGTTAGCAGCCAATTTACCGAGAATACCCGAACACCCATAGGCGTACGCACAGAACGCAGCACGCAGCTATGGAAATATTAAATAAGGGAAAAGGTAGGAAAACATTTTAGCATTAAAAACGAGACTGGCAATGTAGTGACATAATGCTCATTAACTTACAAGGTGTTTATCTAAGGGTAGCAACACCCACCCTTAAACAGGGAAAAATTTAAACGATAGAAGGGAATGAATAGCCACCTAGGGAATTATCACAGAGGAAGATAATATGGTTATACAACACATACTAGGAGCAAATTCATTTGGGGGGCATCTAAGGGTAGCAGAAGCCTCCCTTAAACAGGAAAAAAATCGGAAACGTTGGAAGGAAATGAATAGCCGCCCAGCAAATCACACCAGGGGAAGATAAAATGGTTATGAAACATATATTAGGAGCACATCCATTTCGGGGTCGTCTAAGGGTAGGAAAGTTCACCCTTGAACATGAAAAAAATTTAAAACGTTAGAAGGAAATGAATAGCCGCCTTGGAAATCGCATCAGGGGGAGATAATATGGTTATGAAACACATATTAGGAGCACATCCATTTCGGGGACGTCTAAGGGTAGCAAAGCCCACCCTTAAACATGAAAAAAATCGGAAAAGTTGGAAGGAAATGAATAGCCACACTGCAAATCACACCAGGGGAAGATAGTATGGTTATGAAACACATATTAAGAGCACATCCATTTCGGGGCCGTCTAAGGGAAGCAAAGCCCACCCTTAAACGTGAAAAAAATCGGAAACGTTGGAAGGAAATGAATAGCCACCCTACAAATCACACCAGGGGAAGATAGTATGGTTATGAAACACATATTAAGAGCACATCCATTTCGGGGCCGTCTAAGGGTAGCAAAGCCCACCCTTAAACATGAAAAAAATCGGAAACGGAAGGAAATGAATAGCCACCCTGCAAATCACACCAGGGGAAGATTATATGGTTATGAAACACATATTAGGAGTACATCCATTTCGGGGCCGTCTAAGGGTAGCAAAGCCCACCCTTAAACATGAAAAAAATCGGAAACGTTAGAAGGAAATGAATAGCCACCCTGCAAATCACACCAGGGGAAGATAGTATGGTTATGAAGCACATGTTAAGAGCACATCCATTTCGGGGCCGTCTAAGGGTAGCAAAGCCCACCCTTAAACATGAAAAAAATTTGAAACGTTTGAAGGAAATGAATAGCCACCCTGCAAATCACACCAGGGGAAGATAATATGGTTATGAAACACATATTAGGAGTACATCCATTTCGGGGCCGTCTAAGGGTAGCAAAGCCCACCCTTAAACATGAAAAAAATCGGAAACGTTGGAAGGAAATGAATAGCCACCGTGCAAATCACACCAGGGGAAGATAGTATGGTTATGAAGCACATATTAAGAGCACATCCATTTCGGGGCCGTCTAAGGGTAGCAAAGCCCACCCTTAAACATGAAAAAAATCGGAAACGTTGGAAAGAAATGAATAGCCACCCTGCAAATCACACCAGGGGAAGATAATATGGTTATGAACCATATATTAGGAGCACATCCATTTCGGGGACGTCTAAGGGTAGCAAAGCCCACCCTTAAACATGAAAAAAATCGGAAAAGTTGGAAGGAAATGAATAGCCACACTGCAAATCACACCAGGGGAAGATAGTATGGTTATGAAACACATATTAAGAGCACATCCATTTCGGGGCCGTCTAAGGGAAGCAAAGCCCACCCTTAAACGTGAAAAAAATCGGAAACGTTGGAAGGAAATGAATAGCCACCCTGCAAATCACACCAGGGGAAGATAGTATGGTTATGAAACACATATTAAGAGCACATCCATTTCGGGGCCGTCTAAGGGTAGCAAAGCCCACCCTTAAACATGAAAAAAATCGGAAACGGAAGGAAATGAATAGCCACCCTGCAAATCACACCAGGGGAAGATTATATGGTTATGAAACACATATTAGGAGTACATCCATTTCGGGGCCGTCTAAGGGTAGCAAAGCCCACCCTTAAACATGAAAAAAATCGGAAACGTTGGAAGGAAATGAATAGCCACCCTGCAAAACACACCAGGGGAAGATAGTATGGTTATGAAACACATATTAAGAGCACATCCATTTCGGGGCCGTCTAAGGGTAGCAGAAGCCTCCCTTAAACAGGAAAAAAATCGGAAATGTTGGAAGGAAATGAATAGCCGCCCTGCAAATCACACCAGGGGAAGATAATATGGTTATGAAACATATATTAGGAGCACATCCATTTCGGGGCCGTCCAAGGGTAGCAAAGCCCACCCTTAAACATGAAAAAAATCGGAAACGTTGGAAGGAAATGAATAGCCACCCTGCAAATCACACCAGGGGAAGATAATATGGTTAAGAAACACATATTAAGAGCACATCCATTTCGGGGCCGTCTAAGGGTAGCAGAAGCCTCCCTTAAACAGGAAAAAAATCGGAAATGTTGGAAGGAAATGAATAGCCACCCTGCAAATCACACCAGGGGAAGATAGTATAGTTATGAAACACATATTAAGAGCACATCTATTTCGGGGCCGTCTAAGGGTAGCAGAAGCCTCCCTTAAACAGGAAAAAAATCGGAAATGTTGGAAGGAAATGAATAGCCGCCCTGCAAATCACACCAGGGGAAGATAGTATGGTTATGAAACACATATTAAGAGCACATCCATTTCGGGGCCGTCTAAGGGTAGCAAAGCCCACCCTTAAACATGAAAAAAATCGGAAACGTTGGAAGGAAATGAGTAGCCACCCTGCAAATCACACCAGGGGAAGATAATATGGTTATGAAACACATACTAGGAGTACATCCATTTCGGGGCCGTCTAAGGGTAGCAAAGCCCACCCTTAAACATGAAAAAAATTTGAATCGTTAGAAGGAAATGAATAGCCACCTTAGAAATCACATCAGGGGGCGATAATATGATTATGAAACACATATTAAGAGCACATCCATTTCGGGGCCGTCTAAGGGTAGCAAAGCCCACCCTTAAACATGAAAAAAATCGGAAACGTTGGAAGGAAATGAATAGCCACCCTGCAAATCACACCAGGGGAAGATAATATGGTTAAGAAACACATATTAAGAGCACATCCATTTCGGGGCCGTCTAAGGGTAGCAGAAGCCTCCCTTAAACAGGAAAAAAATCGGAAATGTTGGAAGGAAATGAATAGCCACCCTGCAAATCACACCAGGGGAAGATAGTATGGTTATGAAACACATATTAAGAGCACATCCATTTCGGGGCCGTCTAAGGGTAGCAGAAGCCTCCCTTAAACAGGAAAAAAATCGGAAATGTTGGAAGGAAATGAATAGCCGCCCTGCAAATCACACCAGGGGAAGATAATATGGTTATGAAACATATATTAGGAGCACATTCATTTCGGGGCCGTCCAAGGGTAGCAAAACCCACCCTTAAACATGAAAAAAATCGGAAACGTTGGAAGGAAATGAATAGCCACCCTGCAAAACACACCAGGGGAAGATAGTATGGTTATGAAACACATATTAAGAGCACATCCATTTCGGGGCCGTCTAAGGGAAGCAAAGCCCACCCTTAAACATGAAAAAAATCGGAAACGTTGGAAGGAAATGAATAGCCACCCTGCAAATCACACCAGGGGAAGATAATATGGTTATGAAACACATACTAGGAGTACATCCATTTCGGGGCCGTCCAAGGGTAGCAAAGCCCACCCTTAAACATGAAAAAAATTTGAAACGTTAGAAGGAAATGAATAGCCACCTTAGAAATCACATCAGGGGGCGATAATATGATTATGAAACACATATTAAGAGCACATCCATTTCGGGGCCGTCTAAGGGTAGCAAAGCCCACCCTTAAACATGAAAAAAATCGGAAACGTTGGAAGGAAATGAATAGCCACCCTGCAAATCACACCAGGGGAAGATAATATGGTTAAGAAACACATATTAAGAGCACATCCATTTCGGGGCCGTCTAAGGGTAGCAGAAGCCTCCCTTAAACAGGAAAAAAATCGGAAATGTTGGAAGGAAATGAATAGCCACCCTGCAAATCACACCAGGGGAAGATAGTATGGTTATGAAACACATATTAAGAGCACATCCATTTCGGGGCCGTCTAAGGGTAGCAGAAGCCTCCCTTAAACAGGAAAAAAATCGGAAATGTTGGAAGGAAATGAATAGCCGCCCTGCAAATCACACCAGGGGAAGATAATATGGTTATGAAACACATATTAGGAGTACATCCATTTCGGGGCCGTCTAAGGGTAGCAAAGCCCACCCTTAAACATGAAAAAAATCGGAAACGTTGGAAGGAAATGAATAGCCACCCTGCAAATCACACCAGGGAAAGATAGTATGGTTATGAAGCACATATTAAGAGCACATCCATTTCGGGGCCGTCTAAGGGTAGCAAAGCCCACCCTTAAACATGAAAAAAATCGGAAACGTTGGAAGCAAATGAATAGCCACCCTGCAAATCACACCAGGGGAAGATAGTATGGTTATGAAGCACATATTAAGAGCACATCCATTTCGGGGCCGTCTAACGGTAGCAAAGCCCACCCTTAAACATGAAAAAAATCGGAAACGTTGGAAGGAAATGAATAGCCATCCTGCAAATCACACCAGGGGAAGATAGCATGGTTATGAGACACATATTAAGAGCACATCCATTTCGGGGCCGTCTAAGGGTAGCAGAAGCCTCCCTTAAACAGGAAAAAAATCGGAAATGTTGGAAGGAAATGAAAAGCCGCCCTGCAAATCACACCAGGGGAAGATAATATGGTTATGAAACACATATTAGGAGCACATCCATTTCGGGGCCGTCTAAGGGTAGGAAAGTTCACCCTTGAACATGAAAAAATTTAAAACGTTAGAAGGAAATGAATAGCCACCGTGGAAATCGCATCAGGGGGAGATAATATGGTTATGAAACACATATCAGGAGCACATCCATTTCGGGGCCGTCTAAGGGTAGCAAAGCCCACCCTTAAACATGAAAAAAATCGGAAACGTTGGAAGGAAATGAATAGCCACCCTGCAAATCACATCAGGGGGCGATAATATCATTATGAAACATATATTAGGAGCACATCCATTTCGGGGCCGTCTAAGGGTAGCAAAGCCCACCCTTAAACATGAAAAAAATCATTTTAAATTTTTTTCATGTTCAAGGGTGAACTTTCCTACCCTTAGACGGCCCCGAAATGGATGTGCTCCTAATATGTGTTTCATAACCATATTATCTTCCCCTGGTGTGATTTGCAAGGCGGCTATTCATTTTATTCCAACGTTTCCGATTTTTTTCCTGTTTAAGGGAGGCTTCTGCTACCCTTAGACGGCCCCGAAATGGATGTGCTCTTAATATGTGTTTCATAACCATACTATCTTCCCCTGGTGTGATTTGCAGGGTGGCTATTCATTTCCTTCCAACGTTTCCGATTTTTTTCATGTTTAAGGGTGGGCTTTGCTACCCTTAGACGGCCCCGAAATGGATGTGCTCCTGATATGTGTTTCAGAACCATACTATCTTCCCCTGGTGTGATTTGCAGGGTGGCTATTCATTTCCTTCCAACGTATCCGATTTTTTTCATGTTTAAGGGTGGGCTTTGCTACCCTTAGACGGCCCCGAAATGGATGTGCTCTTAATATGTGTTTCATAACCATACTATCTTCCCCTGGTGTGATTTGCAGGGTGGCTATTCATTTCCTTCCAACGTTTCCGATTTTTTTCATGTTTAAGGGTGGGCTTTGCTACCCTTAGACGGCCCCGAAATGGATGTGCTCTTAATATGTGTCTCATAACCATGCTATCTTCCCCTGGCGTGATTTGCAGGGTGGCTATTCATTTCCTTCCAACGTTTCCGATTTTCTTCATGTTTAAGGGTGGGCTTTGCTACCCTTAGACGGCCCCGAAATGGATGTGCTCCTAATATGTGTTTCATAACCATATTATCTTCCCCTGGTGTGATTTGCAGGGTGGCTATTCATTTTATTCCAACGTTTCCGATTTTTTTCATGTTTAAGGGTGGGCTTTGCTACCCTTAGACGGCCCCGAAATGGATGTGCTCCTAATATGTGTTTCATAACCATATTATCTTCCCCTGGTGTGATTTGCAGGGCGGCTATTCATTTCCTTCCAACATTTCCGATTTTTTTCCTGTTTAAGGGAGGCTTCTGCTACCCTTAGACGGCCCCGAAATGGATGTGCTCTTAATATGTGTTTCATAACCATACTATCTTCCCCTGGTGTGATTTGCAGGGTGGCTATTCATTTCCTTCCAACGTTTCCGATTTTTTTCATGTTTAAGGGTGGGCTTTGCTACCCTTAGACGGCCCCGAAATGGATGTGCTCCTGATATGTGTTTCAGAACCATACTATCTTCCCCTGGTGTGATTTGCAGGGTGGCTATTCATTTCCTTCCAACGTATCCGATTTTTTTCATGTTTAAGGGTGGGCTTTGCTACCCTTAGACGGCCCCGAAATGGATGTGCTCTTAATATGTGTTTCATAACCATACTATCTTCCCCTGGTGTGATTTGCAGGGTGGCTATTCATTTCCTTCCAACGTTTCCGATTTTTTTCATGTTTAAGGGTGGGCTTTGCTACCCTTAGACGGCCCCGAAATGGATGTGCTCTTAATATGTGTCTCATAACCATGCTATCTTCCCCTGGCGTGATTTGCAGGGTGGCTATTCATTTCCTTCCAACGTTTCCGATTTTCTTCATGTTTAAGGGTGGGCTTTGCTACCCTTAGACGGCCCCGAAATGGATGTGCTCCTAATATGTGTTTCATAACCATATTATCTTCCCCTGGTGTGATTTGCAGGGTGGCTATTCATTTTATTCCAACGTTTCCGATTTTTTTCATGTTTAAGGGTGGGCTTTGCTACCCTTAGACGGCCCCGAAATGGATGTGCTCCTAATATGTGTTTCATAACCATATTATCTTCCCCTGGTGTGATTTGCTGGGCGGCTATTCATTTCCTTCCAACGTTTCCGATTTTTTTCCTGTTTAAGGGAGGCTTCTGCTACCCTTAGATGCCCCCCAAATGAATTTGCTCCTAGTATGTGTTGTATAACCATATTATCTTCCCCTGTGATAATTCCCTAGGTGGCTATTCATTCCCTTCTATCGTTTAAATTTTTCCCTGTTTAAGGGTGGGTGTTGTTACCCTTAGATAAACACCTTGTAAGTTAATGAGCATTATGTCACTACATTGCCAGTCTCGTTTTTAATGCTAAAATGTTTTGCTACCTGTTCCCTTATTTAATATTTCCATAGCTGCATGCTGCGTTCTGTGCGTACGCCTATGGGTGTTCGGGTATTCTCGGTAAATTGGCTGCTAACTTTTAGCTGCTAACTTCACACCGGTAAATGTTTTTTCCTAATTATATAGGTAGTATTTTTAATATATTTTATACATAAGCTTGTAGCGTTTCTAAATGCTGTAAGTGTGTCAACAGATTGGTGTATATCTAACAATTGTTTGACCAATATTTCTTTCTGCATGTTTACGTTTATGAACATAATAAACTGTAATTGTTTTTGGTAATGTAATATTGCAAAAAAGAAACAATGAAGAAAGTGAAGGTAAATTGTACAGCGTGAATGTTTTATTTGTTCAAATGAGCCATGGCAAAATTTGCTTTTCTGTTTTGTTTTAAATGAAAGCTATAATGATGTAATACCTTTAGTTACTTGCCAAAAAAGGATAAGTTTGAAACTGATGGTGTTGAAAAGTGTGTGAGTTAAATCTATAGTCCCTGCATTTAATTTTAATATAGAAAGTCAAAATAAAGAGGGATAAAAGTTTCAATAGTTTCAGTTAGAAGTAAAAATTGATAAAATTATGAAGTTTTTAGGTAATTTTCGAAAATGCAATATATATTTTTCGTTATATAACTATGAACTAGTTGATGAAATAATTAATTGCAGCTTTACAGGTTATTATGTTATGCCATTGGTTTCAGCACAGTTATTTTTACCCAGCCTTTAGATCTTGAAAGTATCTGGTAAAACAACACACTGATTAATGTGTTTAATATTTGTGTAGGAAAAAAGTGAACGACAAATTCGAGAGGTCTATTAATTCTCTCAGGGGGAATTCGACCATTTCAAGCGCCACAGATGTAGATGGACAACTTCCTGTAATAAATCTCATTAAACATCAAGTCCGTGTCTACAAACGAAATCGACAACACTGAAATCGACATACAAAACAAATTTAAAATTAATATGTATCCAAGTATACCATCAGCTTTTTATTTTTATCACGGAGCCGATATAAACATATAAATACAATTGTTTCTGTATTTTCAGGTGAGTAATAAATCACCTGATTTATCTAACCCTGAAGATAAAAATGTACACTTAAGATTTTCGTTATACGGGTGTGTATCTTATCGAAATGTGGGCAGTAATCTAGTTTTCCCGAAATTGCTCTATATGGAATTTTGTCGGGAATATCCAGATGCAGAAATACAACGGAAAATATGAAACATTTAAAATTAGATGAATCGTAGTTTATTTCGGAATAAAATGATTCTTAATAAAGGAAATTAGAAGAAATATAAAAAAATGTCTCCTATAACATTTGAAGAACATAAGTAAGTACTTACGTTACCGAGAGTAACCACCACTGTTACCAAATTTGTATTACAGTTCAACGTTTCTGATTTGTATCCAAGAGTTTTGCAAGAATCATGCAAGAGTCTTGCAAGGCAAGAACGAGACTTTAAAGAAACTCTTGTCATTTTGCAAGACAAGAGAATACTTCTTGTTCAAATTTTTCAAAATTTCTTGTCTCAGTTAATATTAATTTGATGTTATTTGGTGGACGAACTCGTGAAGAACTTAAATAATATGTTAGTTACTGACGTATTTACATAACAATTTAATTTCAAATTTTGCAATTAGACAGGGTGTCCGGAATATGAGAACCGTAATTTTAAGGGCTTATATATCTGACTAAATGCAATAAAAAATTCTTATGAAAAAAATGTCTAAAACGAATTGTTTACCTACAAATTCATTTTGAAAAATAAAAATACAACTGTAATATTATGCAAAATTATGTTACGAAATAACAAACTAATAACCTAAAAGCAATATTAGTCATATTGGTGCGTACAACTAGTGCGCTTCATTTTTGTCAAATTTATCTTTGTTGTTTGTAAGTGTACATAAACAAAAATGGAACAATTTATATTAACCATAACCAGCTGCATGGCATGTTAATTTACGGCGAATCTAGGTAAAACTCTCTGGCTACGAGGCGAGACAGTATTCTCAATTATTGAGAAATTCCAGATTAAAATTTAAACCTTGAATTCTTAAACCAGCAACATTCGTATAATAATATAATATAAAGCATGATGAGCTCAAGCATAATATTTTGATGTTCAGCATCTCCGACTTAGTGTTAACCCACTCTTTCCGACTCACCCTGTATATTTTGATAAAAAAAAATTTAATCATTTTATGTCAAGTCCTGCCCTGAATGCCCTTGAATTATTTTTATCCCAGATGAGTAAAAATTCGATAAGATCTACCGTTTCATTTCGTGAAATAGTATCTATTTACCTTTCTGATGAACAGAGAAACAAATCGTGTAACAACTTCCATGTACTGATACCTGATAAGTTTCTTCGAGTGTTTTCCAAATGATCAAGTTTACTTCTAAGACGCCAAGCTGTGTAATAAATGTGAGATATGTTATCACAAGAGTCGTATTATACTAAGCAAATTGTAGATAAAACTATCACGAGATTATATTTGAAAAAATTCCGTAAACTCTTCGTTAAGTGTTGCTGCAAGGGCACTAGACAAAACAATAACGCATATATTCCATTCTAATGAAAAATTATAGATTATAATAAATCATTACGTTAACGTGAACAAATATTTCTTTACGGTTAACATTTGAAAATAAACAAATTCTTTAAGAATGTCATGATTTTATTGCAACAAAAATAATGATATTACTTCATTATATTATTTTATGAAGGAAAGCAAGCCACAGATATCAAGGCCACAACTAATACTGTTTTTTTTGTTCGCGAAAAATGATTGAAAGTTATTGAATCTTGATTAATACCTGATTATCAACAATCAATATTTGCTCAACAAACCCACTTAGACAGACGTGAGATCATGCTTTAGAAAAACCAATGAATACTTCCTACTGATGTGGACAAAACTGTTTGGAAACGCACCTCTCAAAACTATTTAGGCCTATGTAACAAAAATATCGTTAAGTAACAGTACACTAACGAAGGCAAAGACAATATAAATCAATTTTTTCAACGCCTACTTGTTAATGTGTTGACGAGGTTGTTTATGCAGTAAGATTGGTGTTAGTAGTTACTGTCGGAAAACCGCTTAAAAAGATTACAGAATACAGAAGTCATTCAACTACTCCAAGACAGGATTATGTATTTAATTAAAAGTAACGTGGTATTCCGCTATTTAAAAATAAAGAGATTATAATATATATTTCTCTAGATAGATACATCTAGGATAATGTGGACAAGCAAGAAGAAGTGTGATGAAGATATCAATTCGTTTGTACGATAACATTGAATCTCGGACATTGTAGAATTAGTTTCGCTTAATTTTCTGTACCTTATCCTTATATTGCTGTATTTATTTATTTCAATTATAAACTTTGAAAAACTTTAAGTCAGGTAAAGAACATACAGAAATCTGACGCTTTTCACAAATTTATAAACCATTTGGTTATAGGTACTTAAACGTTCTTGTAATGTAACTTACTTTATTAATTAGATCTTGGGTCATAGAGCAATATTTATATTCAAACAAATACTTATTCACTTCCCAACAATACTGCAAAATTGCTGTTTATATAATTAATGCTCTGGGTAATTTTTAATACAATTTTGGCATGCAAATACAAATGCTGGTATTCTCACTGACTCAAAACAATTACATGAGTCTACAAGGATGTTCTTTCATTGTACTAGACCTTTATTTAAAGACTTAAATCTTCTATAATCCTAAATTTATCAGGATTTAGAATAACATTTTCCTTCCTTAAAATTCTTATACCAACTCGTGTTCTTTTCAAAATAGATCCAAATATTGAAGATCTACTAATCAGAGGTATATAACATTTAAAGTAAAATAAAAAAGTGATATTACATAATCATTTAGACTTCTTGTTTCAATAAAAATGAAATTATGCTGGCGCTAGGAAATTGCTGATTTCTTTAACTTGATACTATAATGTTTACGACTGTTGTTTGTGATTCATGCATACCTTACATAACTGATGCGTTGCATATTTTTATGTCTAGTACTGCACCGAGCATGATAATATAATTTGTAACGTATTCAGAAAAAGAATGAAGGCTACTTATGAGATTACCAAAAAAGTCTTTCATTTCTGTTTAGACTAAAATGAATTTAATATCGAAGAAGTTCCTAGTATAAACATAAAATTTATTGACAACTTCAACTACGAAAGATATTAAAGCAGCTCATTGATTTTAATGATTCTTAAAGCCGTTTGTAACCAACCATAACCGAGACCTGTCGAATATATTACAATTTATGGATATTGAAACTGCTAAAACTTAGCTATAAAGAAATCGGGGTTTATGGGCATTTTTGCTAAATAAAGTAAACCGTAGGTCAAACTTTCTTTTGGTAGCCACGTGAAGAAAAGTTCAAATTAAAGTCATTTAAAACCAATTTGCCAGAATAATGCATTTTTATATAATGGTGATGAGAATTTAAATATCCCCCATGCGTAAGACCAGATACCAGATGTTTCTTTTTTTTCATCCACAAAACATGGGAACCAATTTCGGTCATTTAAATGTATCACATGGCATTTGTAAGTATGATATCATTAACACTTGGATTTAATTAGTCTAGTATGACTAGACTAGATTGTGGAGTTCATGAGAATGTATCTAACAAGATTCAAACACAAATATACTTCAGGGTGTCAAATTGACGTTCATGAAAAAATAAATAATTCTATAGGAGGCTGGTTTCTATTTATAGAAGACGTACGTTAAATCCGTTAAACTCAATATTTGAATTTTAAAATGGCCGTAATAAATTTCAAGCAACAGGTGTTGGGAACTCAGAACCTGTGTAAAATATTACTATGAACCCGAGTAGGCCAGCGATAAACATCAGAAAATAATAGTTAACACAGTAAGCTCTTGTGTCTACATACATTTTTATAAGCTCTTGTGTTGTGGTAGCTAGGCAATAAAGGTAAAAACACCACAAAAGTTGCCTTCAGCGGTCTAAACACATTTATTATTTACTTACATAAGCAGCAGATAAAAAAGGCTAAATTAAAAATCGTATTGATTTAATCTTTTGTGTTTGAAATCAATCAGTGCTGTAATTAGTTTATGCCTATTTAAAAGTGAACGGCGTGTGGCAATTTTAATTAAAAAGGCATTGTTGACTAGTCACTTTGTACAGTTTGATAGTCCCGTTAAGCAGCTAAATATGCACCGCATGAAGAAGGCAGCATTAAAAATTACCCATTGCGTTAACACAGCTTCGGAAACGAAGGGAAAATAAACTTACTTGAAACTTTTTGTAAAAAAAATCCACAAGTTAAAGTTGTAGTTGTAATAATCACTTATCACAGTTAGTGTTACGAAACTATAAAATCCAAGGCACTGTTTTTTGTATCACTGTGTTATTTAAAATGTCGCAAGTTGTGTTTCTTTTCCCACGTTTTCATCGCAGTGGAACCAGACCCGTCAAAGCTGATCCATCAAACGACATAGTTGAGAGAGGACTGCGTTCGGAAAACGGAGAAGTGCGAGGTAAGAGCTAATGCAAGCGCCTGTAGCGTTGCCAGATGATGTAATTCCTCCCCAAGTTGAGGACAAGAAATAATGTCTGTGAAACTGTTTTGTTTTCAGTTCAGTCTAATAAATTTCCAAGTGAGGAAAAATGTAAATTATATATTGAATAACTAGTTGCAGAAATGTTCAATTTTGACTACAAGCAATGTATGAGCATTCAGTATCTTCACATTGGAGTGAATAATAGGGAAAGCTTTTTTTTTTTATTTTTGCCATTTGTCGCAAATTTGGGTCACTTTGATTACTTATAAATATTATCTCTACAGTTAGAATGGATAAAAGACACTTAAGAAAAGTTTTGCTTGTATTTAAGATGAGGTTATCATGGAGGAAGTAATTTCATGTACGAGGTGTTCAGAAAAGTAAAAAAGACAATATATTTTGAGTAAAATCATTAAGATATTATGAGAGCAACCTACCTATATTTTTAGTTTTTTAGAAATTTAACCAGGTAAGAAATCATAATAATAATATCTCTATCCGTCATTCTAATCACTAGCATTAGCCCAGAAGTCAGATAATTGTGCAGAAGAGGGGGCGGTCTATTATTATTATGCAGGCTGCACTTGCGCCCAGGAACTGAAAAACCTCATTAATTAGGGGTGTGGTCAAATGACGACCGGTATCAATCTCTCAGATTGACCCAAACCAACATTCTTGCACCTTACCATACCCACAGAGAGGGTGCCAATCCACTCCGAAAAAATAGCTGGTCTACGGTCTACCTGCAGCAGGAAGTACAATATTACTATAATAAATAATATAACAATTATCTTGTTAGGAATATTTTTTATATAAAACGGATACAATTATTGTATTTAATTAAGAATGTACATACCTAATTGTTTCTAATTCTAATATTAAATAGACAACAAAGTTTGAGATATAGTTACTGCCGCAACTATATAATGGACAATTTTCTGCAAAATTATCACGACTAGCATTACTCAATATTTTTGTTTTTGTCAATGAAAGTTTGTTGCATTGAAAACAATATTTGTTGTAATTTAGTATAATATAATTCTAGTGCAAACATAACGGATTATTCATTTGTTCATATGGCGTAAGTCATCTGAATTGTTGCCGTAACTATATTTTGATTGTTTAGTTATCTTGATTTATTTATATAAAAGTTGTAAATTTTTTTCTGAATTTTGTAACTATTGACATTGTGTAAATTGTTTCTACTCACATTTAAAATTTACTTATTAATAATTATTAATATTAATTTACATACTTGAAACAAATCTATTTTTATTCGTTCAATTGTTTTTTGAAAGCAACAACAATGTCTTATACAATTTTTGTTAATAACCATGTCTTCTTAAAGTAATAGTTGGAATAACTCTATTCTCAAAATATCTAACAGATAACCATGTATGTGTACGTAGAAAGACGAAATAATGCTAATATTAGCAGGTATATATTAATCGCTAAGAAACTGTTAAAATTAAGTGACTGTGCATTTAAAAACTTGTTGGTATGATAGCACTGAACTGTGCCTTGGAAATCTGGCAACGTCGCCAGTTAAAGCTGGCTGCTGGCTGTGGACTCTCCGCTTGGCAGCAGACCGATTCAGTCTGAAAATGTTGCTTTATCTCGATCTCTAATGGCAGTATGCTTTTTCGCCCATGGTTGGGGATGCACTTATCAGATCGGCATTTGACGCCCTTCCAGAGCCCAAAATAATTTCATTAACACTTCCTTCCACAGGGATGGGTCTTTTCTACCTGTGGGTTGTCTTATTTGATAAGAAGGTATAATAAATGTTTGAACACTTGCTCTTGTATTTTAGTCACGTACTTTACGTCTCATTTCTAGACCAAGATCGAGATATTCTTTCTGTAGGTTTAAAATTTTACAGCCTCAGTAGATTAGAAGTTACCGTTTCTAATTGTTATTCGTTTTAGAAATACATGCGAAACTTTGCTAATTAGGGAACCACATAATATCTACCAGTGAAAATATTTAAACTTGTAAATAAGTGACTAGTTGAACCGATTAGTAATCATTATAATTTTGATATGGGTACTTCCATATTTGTATACGGAAACGGGCAGATGCAAGGTCTACTTGTCTTAAGTATGGTAAAGGTTAATTGCTGTCAAAACGAAATATCTCATAGAGAAGTTACCTGTCGAATCCCACATGGTGGCCATTGGTAGGTTTCGTATTTTAAAATAAACATTTTGCAAGTCAAATTCAACTTTTTGGAAATCAAAATTACCTTGCTGGCAGCAAAACATTGGTTAATATTTTGCAAAAAGGTATTTGAAATAATCCACGAAGAGATACATTAAGCAGAAATATTAAACCGAATTTAAGTGCATACAAAAGCAAGCTATTCTTCCGTGTGTCTTGATTATATCAGTTATAGTTTAATTCACTTCAATTGACAATACGTTAAATCCAGAAGCAGAAAATGGTTATAATGCTTCTACAGTACATCTTCTTTTCAGCCATCTTCTGAAAGTCTCACAGGATTGAACCATATTGGAAAAAGTGGTTAATGATGATTGGTCGATAACCTATTATTAAACCCATGTTTTGTCACAAAAAGGTAGACTTGAGTTGAAAAACTCATGTTTGGTTTAAATAAGGGCGAATTCCATTTTCAAAGAGCTGAATATGAAGTGTATTGCTGTTTGTATACATTCTAGACAGTGAAAAAATAACATTAAATTATTTTTCTGTTAAATTTTGAGGGATCTTTTATTTTAACGAAGAAATAAGCTTATCACCATAATTTTTGGAGAGTTGGTTTGTGAAAAGAACGAAGAAACATTCAAAAGTTATTCAATGTTACTCATACACGATTTTTTTAGTTAGCAAGTAAATGAGTGGACATTACTGAACGAATTGTGTTATTTTTCAACTCAATCAGGTGTGGACTTTATTCAGTAACTAATTGTGTTAATTTTCGGTGACAATTTACTTCAAATTTTTTATGGTGTTTTAAAATTCTATTAATTTTTATTGATTGTAAATTGATATTAAGACATTTTAGGTCCTGCTAACGTTAAAGAAACGAATCGTATTGTCCCTTTTGAATACATTTAGGTACAGGTACAAGAAAACCAGTTAAAATAGGATATCTAAACGAAAATATACATTATTTAAATTATGGGTAGGTACATAACCAACACCTGCAATTATAATATTGATGAAAATTCATCAGTTTGTTCGAATGTACGCAAATATTTGAACACTCATATGATTAGTAGTATGTATTCCAAAATATTGAGTGCACACGAGTACAATTTTTACAGTGATCAACATTGTTAATTAAGTCTAAGATCTAATAACCTATCAATCGAACTACCAATGAAAGAAATAATTGAGCATGTGTAGAATCAACCACATTCTTCCTTAGAAGTTGCTCCATAGATATATAAAGTACTAGAGAAATAGAGCATCATTATAAGAGAAAAGGAATACGCAACTTTTGCAAAGAGATAAAAAAAGGAAAAAGAGAAAGGAGGAAGTAATATATGTGAAGGATGAAACTGGCAATCTAATTGGAGAGGAAACAGAAGTGAGAGAAAGATGGAGGCAATACTTGCAGATATGTTGAATGAAGAGAGCGAAAGGGAAGGATAAGATCAGGATAAGATGATACCGGTAAGGGAAGAGGAAGTGGAACTAGAAGAACCTACAAAAAAGGAAATAGACATAGTTATAGAAGCTTTAAAGAATAACAAAAGTCTAGGGAAAAACGGAATAACAGCAGAGAACATTAAGTACACAGGAGAGGATTTAAAACAAAGAATATACGAAATGATCTGAATGATTTGGAGAAGAGGATGCATGCCTGAAGATTGGAGAGATGCTATAATTATACCAATTTTAAAAAAAGGAGATGCAACAGACTGCAGAAACTATAGGGGTACATATAGAGTATAAAATCATAACAGATATAGAGTATAAAATCATAACAACATTAATAAAACAGATAATAGAACCTACAGCAGAACTACAAATAAGGGAGTATCAAGCAGGTTTTAGAAAGGGGAAGATCAAATCTTCATGGTGAAGGAAATCCTGATTACTTGCTATAAATATGGGATTAAAACAATGGTCTTATTTGTGAACTTCAGGAAAGCATATAACAGATACGGCCAAAAGGAATAAAGTGTATTTAATAAACTAAGTAAAATATTGAAACAATTTGGGATACATACTGCACATATTTAGAAAAATCATGCAATTTCCCCATTCTGCATTATGTGGCAAAGGCAGTAGTGTCAACAACGGACAACAGCGGAAACCATAGTAGTAACTTATAGATGTGGAATATTCGACTTAATCGGATTGAAATGTGATAAATTGACTATTAGTAAGCTAGAATTGATTATTTCTATTAAAATTATGAAAATTGTTTTTTAATGCTGAAAAAAATGAGAAAACCGACCCCATTAGAATGGTTTCCGTAACATATTTTACTACCACTAATAATTCAGCTTTTATTAAGTGTCGGGCAACCTTTACTTCACTCGAAGCGTAGCGGAATATTAAAATAGTTTATGATTTTACCATACAGTAAATATTAGATAACGATTGTCTTCATCATCACCATTTAGCGCGTTTTACTGTTTTGTAGTTAGCTGATCCTCGCGGACATAATAAAATAACAGCGCGCCGTTTAAATTAAATATTATTGCACGCATTTATGGCACCCTAAAGAGCAACTGTGCTGTAAAACACCACGGTTCATAATTTATTTATTCCGTAATGACGACCGCTGGTGTCATGGGAGATAATTTCTCATATTCTATACTTGCTGCTCAGATTATCTCGAGAAATGTCGGGGTGGTTAGAGAGAGGTATTCCGGTAAATTCGCGAGTCAGTGCAGACCCACGCCTTGATAGCGAATGTCGGTACACTTAGGTCTTATCGTCACGTTTTAAAAAAGTAGACGAGGAACGACATGCTTTTAGAGGTGTTACACTAATTTTAAGATAAACAGAGCTGCTACAATCAGCAGCCAGGCGGTCGATGTTACTATAAAATCAGGTTTTGTCACTTATAATTGCACAAGAGGGTAAATTTGAGTTATTTAATGAGAAATTGTAGCCTAGCAATTAGACGAGAAAAACTGTCAATTATTAAAAACGCGACACCGAAGGTGGAACATTTTTAGGTTGACAGTTTTTCGAGTGAAATTGCTAAAGGAAATCAATACAAACATCGAGTGTAATTCGGCAGGACAATTTGAATAATAAATTTAGAAACGTATTAATGGAAACTTTATTTATGAAACAATAAAAATAAATCCATTTTTATTTGAACGTACAATTAACAAACACGCAGTTATTGAAATTCATACGAGGAATACTAATGCCGCTACTGATGTCACAGCTAATCGTTTCTGTAGTAGATGTTGAAGTTTGTTTTATTTACAAACGAATCGCTTGAATAATGCTCGAATGTAAGTTACTTAATTCACTAGCTGCTGCCGCTCTATTTGAACGATTTGTAATTTTGACACGTTTGACATTTATACAAATGCGTTGTATTGAGCATTTAGTTCATTTGGAAATTTCATTAATTCCAATCGACACATTTTTATACCAACCTTTAGAATTTGTCTTCTTCCAAAAGGGATTTGGTGTAAGAAATACTCTGTCTAATATTATAGAAGTGTCTCGTTTTTCCATCAACTTTTTAAATAAGCGCACTGGGCAAATATCTTACTCTAAAATATTAGACGTAAAACATTTGCTGTCACATAATTTATTATCACCGCCTTGTCTCGTTTTCGAAAATAGAGGATTATACCTCGATACGTTCAGTTTCTTTTCCATTAGTTTCAATTTCAGAGCGGAATAAGTGGTTTTACAGTAAGTTGCTTCTCCTCCACGCCAAGCCAATTCAAACGCCAAAATATGATATAATTTCTTTTGAAGTCCTTCCGGTTAATTTTTGTCATATAATCTGGCCATTGCTAATATTTGATGAATTAAACTGTACGTCGGTGAAAGGATTAAATACAATACTGAACTCTTTATAATATTTACTTTGTAGCATTTTAACGGTGGTGTTCCAAATTGTTTTAACTACCGCTTCTTTGTAGTCGTTTTCGTTACATTTTCGCATATTAAAAGTCCAGTCTTGCAATATCACATTCAGTTTTTCGATGGAACTATCTGGCTCATATTTATATCCTTTCTCATCGCAAAAAGTAGAAAATTGTCGCTAGATTGATGAGTCGCAACTGTATTAGCAGGCACACAGGTATTAACAATTTGGCTAATTTCGTTGTTCGTAGTCTCATCGAATCAACTCAGTGTTTAAAAATTCAGTCGATAAAAATGTCAAACTATTTATTTTGGCAACTGATGCCACGAAATTGATTAAAAAATGAATAAGTGAAAAAAAAAACACTAGTACATTTGTCTTTGTAAAGTTGCAGGTAACTTTTGCAGTATCAATGCAGTGATAATATATTGTTATTTGCCGTAGGCGGTTTGGTTTAATATTTTCTAACGAATTTATGTTTTTCCTGACTTCTAGAAAGGCTTCCGCCCTTTGGCAACTATTGACCCAGTTACTTCTCCTTAGATTAATATCAACAGAAAGTGAGTATTGCTTGGAGTATTGAAAGTAGATACCAATATTGTATAGTGTGTACAGGAGGAAACAAATATATTTAGTATTTATAAAATATTTGATTCGATCAAAAGGAATAAACTAAGTAAAATTTTGAAACAATTTGGGATACCAACCAAACTGATTAGGCTATTGAAAATGACCTTAGAAAATACTAAATCCAAAGTGCGAATAAAAGGTGAATGTTCGGAAGGCTTTACTATTGATACAGGACTGAGACAAGGAACCCACTCTCAAAGCTTCTTTTTAATTTACTACTAGAAAAGGTCATAAGGGATAGTCAGTTGAACAGAGAAGGACACATTGTTTAAAAGTCATCAAATTGTAAGTTATGCAGATGACGTGGCTATTATTGCTAGAGATAGTATGGAATTAGAAGAAGTAACAGAAAACTTGTGGAGGAAGCACGTAAAGTGGGATTGCAGATAAATCAAGAGAAAAGTAAGCTTTTGAGAATAGAAGAGCAAAAAAAGGATATAAAAGAAATAAATAGGAGAATAATAAAAGCAAACAGAAGTTCGGCAGCAGTCAACCACTTATTGAAATCAAAAAATTTGTCCAGAGGAGTAAAATTTAGATTGTATAAAATAATTTTGAGACCGACAGGTAGTGAAACCTGGGTTCTCAATAAGAAGTCTATAAGAAGTCAAGAGAAAACATTTTAAGGTGGGAAAGGAAGATCTTAAGGAGAATTCTAGGGGGTAAGAAGACGGAGGAAGGCTATGTAATGAGAAATAATGAGGAAATATACGCAATGTACCAGGCACCAACAATAGACGAATTTGTAAAAACCAGTGGCTAGGGCATCTAGAACGTATGGAAGATGAAAGGGCAGTTAAGAAAATAGTAGGGAGTAAGCCTAACTACAAGAAAAAAAGAGGTAGATCGAGGAAGCGATGGAGAGAGGCGGTGGCAATAGATCTAAGGGAGAAAAATGTAACGGATTGGAAAAGGAAGGCGAAGGACAGAATGGAATGGAGGAGAATAACACAGCTCTGGGCCTAAAAGACCTGTAAACAGCTTTATATGTATGTATATATATATATATATATATATATATATATAATATTTACTATATCTACTGCATCATCCATTGGTGAACATTAAATTGTTCACTTCTTGATAATGAAACGTGGGTCTGAAAACACAATAAAATGTGCAAAGTAGTAAGCGAAATAGAGTGTTCTCTTATTCTTGAAAGGGGTGGATGATCACTCGTAAATGTTATATTCGACTGTAACTTTGTTATTTTAGGAGATATCGGAAAATTGAAAAGTGCATTGATTCATTTTCCACAAGGATTTAATTTTTTTTATCAAAAAACTATCGAGCTTCGCACTATTGCTATTTTCTTACAAAACATTCTGTATATTACGCGGTGTAGAACAAGCTACATCTATCGGCCATTCTACATGCAGTAGACGATACTTTGCAAACATATAGTATTCAAAATGCGCATTCACTAAGTTGATGAGATTTTTCGGCTGTAGTCATGGCCCGCTATGCTCACTTTTATGATCCCAAATTTCAAACAGTATTAATAAGAATTTTTTTTAGAAAAAATCGAATTTCGGATTCTCATTTAGAATTGGTTAAAACATATTTGTACCGAATTTTAATATTTTAATATACAGGGCGACCAACAAAAAAATAAAACTTTTTTTTACCGATATATAAATTATTTAATCAATACCTTTGTCTGAAAAATGTAAATTATAAGCCGTTTTGATTAATCCATATCATGGATTTACCACTCACCAAATGTATTTAAAATGAACGTGCAACGAGCAGGGAATTTTATTTTATAATCATAGCCATATACGTCCATTTTTATGGATTCAAATTTAGGTTGAGTCTGATAACGGAGTTCTTTCTTGAATGTTCTGTTTTAAAATCTCTAATAAAACTTCTTGATATTTTAACTTGTAAGACAGTATTTAAAAAGAAGTCTTGGACAGGTCAAGACAAGAAGTCTTGCAAATAAAAGAAGGGCAATGCGAACATTAGCTGAAAAAATAAATATTGCATTTCTATCGTTAGTATATATTTTATTTAAAGGACACTGCATATAAAATTATTTTTTAAATCAAAGATATTGATTCTAAATCCGGTTCTGCTGAACTAGAAATTCACTACTACGACTGAAAAAGCTCCGATTTTGTTTCTCCTATTTTGTTATTATTTATAACTTATTATGGAAAATAGGTACTTTATAACATCTATCAATCGACTACTGTAGACAATTGGCCATATTGATAGTGACGTGTGAGCTTCAAGCGGGACCGTAGCTGACCGAGAGTAACCACCATTTTGCAAAATTAGGAGACATGCAATTAAGAGACTTTATCAAGACAGTACAAGACATAATCTTGTAAGATATTGAGCAAAAACAAGATTTTAAAGAAACTCTTGTGTTGTTTCGCAATACAAGATAAAACTTTGCAAGATTTCTTGTCTCACTAGTTGTAGATAAAAAAATATTAACGATACTAATTATGAATATCTAAATCCAATTTTAGCACCCGTTGAAATAGCTCCGTTAATAATGATTGTAATATCAAAGACGAAGAAATAGTTGAAAGCTGAAATAAGGTCACACCCAACGTAGCGCCAAAGACCTGAATAAAGGATGGGTCCTAATACGTTATCCGCCCGACAGGTGAAGAATACCGTTCTTATGTCATGTCATTACCCATCTAATAGATTCGCTTTGCCTCTAAATGGCGCGCCATATCTCGCACAACACTACCGTTGACAAATTCAAGTGGATTCGAAAGTCAAAATCGTGGTTTCGTGCCGTACGTGAGTCACATGCACCGAGGTATCTATTATTGCTAAATTCAGACTATTCGTAGGTGATATCTTATGAGCATATGAAACATGATTCTTTCTTTTAAGTATATGCAAGTCCTACGCGCGCTTTGCGTAACATTGGAACAATAAGTGGATGACAGCCATTATTCCTTTTATTGCTGGACGAATTTAAATTGACTGGATGGGAGTATGTAGTAACTGCATTGTCTAGTTGTAGGGGAGTACATATTTGGGATACATCTACGTATCACATAAAAAAATGATTGAAGACGTAGAATATACTCTTTTAGATTGAATTGTCTGTGTGAAATTTAACCATTTAAAATAAACAATACCATTAAAAACTTTTGGAGAACAGTGAAACCTTTAAACATTGTGAATAGTAAACCCAAATGTCGCCAATCAGACAGACATCTAGGAGGATAGTATATTTTCGGAAGAATTTGTAATGGCGTATATATAATGAGTAACTGGAATGAATAAACTGGGACAAATGGAACTGTCATTTCTATTTTTGTTCTTGCTCATCTAAAAGTAAAATGTTCTGCGTCACATTTCGCATCTGAAATTAAAACCCATTTTATACCTTTAGGTAATTTAAATAACAACTGTGATGACTATGATGCAATGTACCTATTTAAGATCGCCGTAAAATGATCAAATTTGTGTGTTTTTAGGTACAGATATCTCGAAAAATAAAACACGTAGAATAAAAGTAATACCAAAAATAATATTCTTGATGTTTTGTTCATCCACTTTTACTATTTAAATTCTCCAATAAAATAAAAACTTTTAAAAAGCGTTTGTAAGACGCACATTATTTTGCTGACCTCACATTTTAACAATTATTTTCACATATTTATAAACAAAAGTGAACAATCTTATATGCAGAATTATGTAAGTCTATGTTATAATAATATTTACATCTACAGTTAAACATAAAAAATACGTATTTTGAAATTTCTGTACCAAAGAATTTTTGGTTAAACCGCTTTCTGTCTTTATATATTTGTTTTATTTCAGCACCTTTTAATATTTGCATGTGGTATGAGTTAAAATTCATGTTATTTGTTAAGCTTTATATCATTCGGTTCTTAAATATCTAAAATTATTTATATTTGTAGAAAACACAATTTCAAGAATACGGCGGCCTTAAATGCACTTCTAAAAATTTTTATAATGCACGAATATGGGTGCAAACTAAACAAGTTTTTATTTATACCCCAAAAATAATTTATCTTTACCTGTATATACAAAAAAATACATAGTTAAGACTTTTATAGTCTATAACAATAAGTCAGGTCGGGGTTTGATGTTATCGAATGTCGTCGTGTTTTGAACAGGTTCCAAATCACGACAGGGGAATTTTGAGATTATTAATCAGTTGTACATCAAATTTTATTAATATTTCTGTATTAGTTATCAAAGTTTGTATTAATTAAAATTTTACTGTGTATTAATTAATAATACACTAAAAGTTTTGGAAATGAATTCTTATATATCCGTTAGATATTACACGTGTTTTTTCTAAAAAGTAAATGAGTAATCAAAATTTTAGTGCAACATAAAAGATGACGTAATACATAGTATGTATTTTTTCTCAAACACCTCCTAAGGGAGCTATTACTTCTGAAAGAGGTGTTTTTGTTATTGTATGAAGCGAAGTGGTTTCCATGCAGCACTCAGGTCTGAAGACCTATTGTGCATGCCGCTGCCTGTAGAGTTCAAACCAAGCCCGTGCTGCACGCAAAGACTAGCAGCTGGAATATCTCTAAGGTCTCGAGGAGTAAGAAAAGCCATCCCAAGATGCTTGTGTTTCGTTACCATTAAACACAGTTGCAGAGGATGTGAATCGAATTCTCCTCTCGTTGTTGTAAGGTCTGCACCTAGGGACATAGTTTAAGCCAATCCAATGCAGTTGCTTGTTGAGATGTCCATGGCCCGTTAGGAGATCCGTAACAATCCTAATGTTGCTTTTGCTAAGCGGAATAAACTGCGTCAGGCTAAGCTATAAGAAGTCTGGCCTGACGCAGACCGGATCTGTTTGATCCAGTCATCAATGGATCTTGCGAGATAGCATTGTGGTAACCCCAAAACTGAGTCAGATCTCTCAAATTGACTCCTTGATTTTTGGCCAACATGTCAGTCATATTATCATATTTCCTTCTTATGTTTTCTAAAAGCACAGGCAGAGATAGCATACACCGTGGTGTATGAGAATGAAATAAATTAACTTTTGGTCGCACTTCATAGATTCCCGCTTCTCAATCCTGCTCCTGCTATTTTTGACCCATCTATGAACCAAACGAGCCCTTTTGAGACCTGAGCATCAGGCTTTCCTGATCCTTTCGGGTCACTCCGAAAAATGGTTTCTATGAAACAACTTAAAAACGATATGATATTAAATCATGAAATTTTGGTCAGTTAATGAACTTTTTGTGTCTAAAATTATGCAATAGGACATACTTCAAAATTTATACTAGGGGTGGCTTGATGGAGGATGTAGATCACTTTAATATTTTTCTAGTTTCCGAAAGGAAAATATGAAACATTATCTTTGTTTTCTTTCTCTGATTGCAGACTGAAGAGCATTTAAGTGGACAGGTATTAAATTATATCTTCAAAATCAATAAAACGATCTATAGGAAAGTTCAAACTTTGGCACAAAAACAAAACTACCGGGAAATACAATGAGTGTATTGCACTTCATATATTTGATTGCGTCAATTCAGCATTTTGTAACTTACATTTAACTCAATGAACATGGAACTCATCCAAGGATTGGACGTGTCTCGAAATGACACACAAACGATCCTCGTTTAAATGTCTAGGCAGAAGTGCAGCTTTTATGTTTTAGCGGAAATGAGAACTATCTACTTTATTGTTTTATCGAAATAGGTATTATATATTTATGATAGACTGTTTAATAATTACTCCTGGTATAAATTTATAGTCACGGATGTAATTAAATACACATATAATGTAAGTGCAAAAAGTGTATTCATGATTAGATATAAAACCAATTCGTTTCGGTCTAAAGATACGAAGAAATATTTCTGTAGGTATTCAGACGTATTTTAGTATTGGTCTTGTTATATAATTATAATGATAAAAGTATCTTAGCAGAACCTTACAGAAATTAACGATATCGTAATATGGTTTGAGATGAAGAACACACGAAGCTAATTTTGAGTGCGACAGCGTTTTCAAAGGATATCCATCAAAGGTTTTTAATAGAGAGATGGAAATCTAAAAGAACTGGTTATAAAGAGAAATGGTTTAAAAGCATCGTAGAAAATATAATTTTTATAGTTATAAATGAATGAAACAAATGTTATTTATTCTAAATAATAGCAAAATCTTGTAAAATGTGTTTTCGAGGACATGTGATGCTTCTGCATATATCAGTTCGAATAATCTCTTAAACATGTGATGTAACAATATGATAGCGGGTGTTATACCACAATACCACTCTCATGTATTCTCAGTCTTTTCGTCGGTTTTCTGTTATTGACAACCACCATTCCTCGGAAAAAGTTCAAGTCTTTTTCGGCACACCAGATGCACATGAGAATATGAGGCATTTGGTAGAATCAGTTGCAATGTATCATAAACTGTCAAATAATTATATTTCAACGTTTTAAAAATAAACTAAACTGTCGATTACACAGTGTATTGATTTTAAACTCTACTGAGGTTAAGTCGAAGAAACAGCTAATTGGATGTGTCAATTCGTAATAGTGAAATCATCATTTCAAATTCAGGAGTCATTATACTAGTTTCAAAAGAAGGCAAGGAATTAATAACAAGATGCGACAAATTTAAATTATCCATAAAGCTGAAAGCGAAAGAAAAACGGCGAAAATTAAATCAAATTATGCAAAGTTTAATGAAATGCAAATAACTAATACTGGATGGCTTAAAGATTTAAATTAATAAAACCGTCATCGCCGAACTTCCAAGTGATTCCATTACCATTAAATTAAAACGGTTTCCAGCCATCCAGGCCCGCGGACCAGTGAGGTCGCCTGTCAAAAATTTACCAGATAGCCTGGCTCCCCGCTGCTGCCTCGCTGACGGTAATGCCACTTCGAAAAGTTTACAAACGAGCAGGTCGTAGTAGTACTGTTAACTGTTTTTTCTCTCGGGTTATTTATAAAGCAAAAGTTGTGTACCTCGGATAACGAGAATTATTTATCGGCGTTATTTAATCATTTATAATCTCTTGATGCGCTAAATATTAGAGACGTCTTGCGCGGTCCAGCGCCGTTGTTAAGCGACCCATAACTAATGAAATAATGTTGTAATTATTATAATATCATAAATTCTTGGTGGCAGGTAGTCCTGCTTTACATATTTTCCGTTATACTTTGCATAACTCTAGAAAAAGTTGTTTATGTGAGGAGTATACAGGGTGTTAAAAAAAGAGTGTAAAATATTTAAGGAGGTAACAGTATGAATAAAAATAAGCAGAAAACTCTCAATAAACATGGGTCCGCAAAGTAACGGTTGCGGAGATATGGAATGTTTTATGTTTTTAACCCCTTTTTTATTTTGAAAAAAACGTTGTGTATTTTATTATAATAGTTGGTTGATGTTTAGTGAAATAAACAGTACGTATTTGACAGTTGTTGAGTGCACAAGTTTTCTTTCTCTATGGCTGGTTACTCTAACGCAGAATTAACAGACATGCATTTCATGTACGGTCGTGCTAATGGGAACGCCACCGAAGCGCGACGTCTTTATGTTGACGCTTATCCAAATCGCCAGATTCCTTCACAACGCATGTTTGAAAGAATTCGCCAAAGATTGCGTGATACTGGTTCCTTGAGCAAACAGTGCCATTTATCCGGAAGACCAAGGTCGGTATCCACTCCTAGAGCAGAAGAAGAAATTCTAGCACTGGTAGAGCAGAATCCAGGAGAATATCAACCGAGGTAGGAATTAGTGGTCCTCTTCTTTGTATAGGATCCTTCACGAGCATCTACTTTATCTATGGCATGTGCAACGAGTACAGGCCTTAAATCCAATAAATGATCATCAAGCACGTTTGGTTTTTTGCCGCTGGGCTCTGCGTCATGATGCTAAAGACCCTCGTTCTCTTGCAAACATTTTAATTCAATACGCATATTTGGGCCGACGAAAATCCTCATGCTCTAATAGAATCTGGACATCAGGCACCTTTATCATTAAACATTTGGATGGGTATTGTAGGTGACAGGTTTCTAGGTCTTGTTGTTTTACCAATCCTATTAATAAGCGCTTCTTACCTCAACTTTTTGCAGAACACACTGTTTGAGTTTTTGGAAGACATTCCTTTGAATCAGAGGCAACAAATGTGGTTCCAGCATGATGTTGCTCCAGCTCATTTTTCCATGATCGTTAGAGAGCATTTACATCAAACTTTTCCACATAGATGGGTAGGAAGGGCCGGACCTATATTATGGCCTCCAAGATCGCCTGAACTGAACCCTCTAGATTTCTTTGTTTGGGGATATTTGAAGACATTAGTGTATGGTAAGAGTTCGAATATCGTTGAGATGAAGATGTCGTGCCTGCTTGGAAATGAACGGAGGGCACTTTGAACATCTTCTGTAACTTTGTTTTTTGTTTGTTAAAAGCTTCCTTTGTCGGTTTATTCCTAATAAAATAAAATGTTTGAAAAACGAATAGTGGTGCATATCTCCGCAACCGTTACTTTGCGGAACCATGTATATTAAGACTTTTCTGCTTATTTTGATCCATACTATTACCTCCTGAAATATTTTACACTCTTTTTTTAACACTCTGTATAATACTAGACCAAATTTAATTACCACTAGAGCTATCTAGCACACAGTTAATAGGGGTAAATAACTATTATTATATGAAGTTCAGAAAATTCCAGGATTCTTTAAATTACAGAACAATCACTGCGGTTGGCAATACTGTTTTGAACACATAATCTTGCAACCTGTTTATTGTTATTACGACAGGTCATTGGGCGTATACAGGGTGGTATGTAATAAATGCGCCATATACTAACTGTAGATTCTGAATATTAAAATATACCCTGCGAACCATATTGTCTTAGTCCGAATGTTAGTATTAAAAAAGATGCTTGAAGGTCGTTGAAATTAGGTACAGGGGGTTTTTTTGAGAAGCATATACAGGGCGCTATTTACAGTATGTTTTGCCGATATAATCGAATTAAACTGTTTTGTAGGCATTTATTTATAACACAGATGAATCCCCAATAATTTTTCAACAAAAACGTATACTTTCATTTCAATAAATCGCCTCATTTTCGAGATATTCGAACTTCAATCTTTCAATGCACGGTGAGTTTATGATAACAGTCAACAATGTTCATTAAAACCAACTACAACAAAAATTTTAAATAAATAGTAATAATGATCAACAATTTGCAACATTATTACAGTAAAAATTACTTTAATAACTGAGCGAAATGTCCACCAATAACATGAATACATTTTCATATGCCCCTACTTAAATATCGTCTTTAGATAAAGTACCTTCTTTGTTCCGAATTACATTAACACCAACATAATCTTTTGAAGAATGTCTTCGCGGGATAAAATATCCTCTTCCAAATGACCCTAATAGAAGGGGGTTAAGGTTGGGGCTATGAGATGATCAAGGAAATTAGTATCCACGACCTATCCATTCATGTGGTAAATGTTCGTTCAAGTTCAAGCATAAACAATGCCACACTAAATAAATAAAATTCATGCTGGAAATGGGTTTGTTCCCTAAATGAAGATTTTCTTGTTCCATGGTTATTTCTCCAGTTGAATATTCCACGTTTCGTAAGGTGTTCTCGTTCGCAAACAATATCTTGTTTAGAATACAGGTTCATTACTGTTAAGATTTATTAGTACACCATTGAAGTTAAAATGTTAAGTTGGCAGTACTGTCTGACCAAGAGCGGTTGTGGGTTCTCCCTCCTTAACAAAGTCAACAGTGGGGACATTCACGCGGGAGAAAAAGTAGTACAGCTCGAGGAGAGCCACAGATGACTTGACTCAGACTTTACCGTTGCTAGTAAGAAATGTGCCATGTTATTTTTTATGTAAAAACCATTACAGTCCACAATAAAGACAAAAACAAAACTACCAGCTTATAACTTATAAACATTGGTCCAGACGAGCCGGATTGTAGTGAATCCATAACAAGAAGCATTTTGATACGACATTATACACACCAGAGAACGACGAGAACGGAATACGACACCAACAGTCGGCAAGGTCGACAACGATATAACGACACGAAAATCACATACCAAGTAGGACGTAATAAACTACAAAGTAAAACGACAAACGTAAGTCACCCTCCTTTATTGTATCAATTCCTAATATCTATTCTATTTGACAAAGTTTATAGTAATTAAAAAATGGCGTCACCAACAGGAGATCAACCAGAATTAAATTCTTTAATATATAAACGTGGGCAGTTAAAGGCTCAATTAACTAGATTTCGCAACTTTCTAAACAACTTTTCGGAAACAGAATCTAATTACTATGAAATTGAAACGCGAATCAATGCAATTGAAAACACAGTTTTGTCAAAATTTAACGATATTCAAGAACAGCTAGAGCAATTGCAGGGTAATCAAAGTCAGGACAGCGAAAGGGATTCATTTGAAAGTTCATATTATGGGTTGATAGGCGCGGCTAGAAAGAAAATTAAAGCATTAAAAAATGAGGAGGTTAGTTTAACAACAAATACGAGTAGCGCTGTTCTGGACCCGGCACAGCTGCTGAGCCAGGGCAGTGACGGCGGGCGCATTTCTCCCATACAAGACAGGGTCAAATTACCGAGAATTAATTTACCAGATTTTCACGGTTATTATGATCAATGGACAACCTTTCATGATGTTTTCAACTCATTAATCAATGAAAATGTACACTTAAGTCAAATTGAGAAGTTTTATTACTTAAAGGCTTGTTTAAAAGGTGATGCCGCGCAGTTAATCCAGGCTCTCAAAGTTTCTGAAACAAACTATAGCGTAGCTTGGCAAATGCTAATAGAACGATACGAAAATAAAAAACTTATCATTCATACACACGTTAAGGCAATTTTCGAGGCACAGACATTAAAAACCGAGTCACATGTTTATTTACGTAAGTTGTTAGATGCGTTCAATAGAAACTTGCGTGCATTAACAGCATTAGGCGAACCCACAGAATCATGGGACACACTGTTGACATATATATTGTCCTCCAAATTGGATATGACAACAAAAAGACACTTTGAGGAATTTATTGCTAAATCACAAGGTACTACTACTATTAAAGAGTTAACCGAATTTATATCGCAAAGATGTGCATTACTTGAGACGATCGACAATAAAAATAAAAATGTAAAATTGTTAAATCGTGAAAGTTTTTCTCATTTAAGTATACAAAATATAACATGTTCATTCTGTAAACAACCACATTTAAACTTCAATTGTAAGGAGTTTGCGAAAATGTCTATTAATGAGCGATACGCCGCTGTAAAAGAACATAAATTATGTGGCAATTGTTTGCGTCCAGGGCATTTCCAGCGCGAGTGTAAGACCGACGGTTGTAAACATTGTAACTATAAACATCATTTTTTGTTACACAAAACAAAGCAAAAAAATGAAGGTACACGAAACGAGAATGAACACAGTACTACTTGCGCAAGACAGGGAGGTAAGGACGACGGGCGACGAAGTTCAAGTAGCAACGACGGCGAGGCTGCGGGAACAGCGGTTTCGTCGGGTAGCGGAGTCGGCGAGGCTATTATTGCAACACATTCTACACGTTGTCGAGATTCGCAAGTAATATTAGCTACAGCGAATGTACTTATATGCGGCGCTGACGGATTGGTAAAATGTAGAGCGTTACTTGACGGGGGCTCTATGTCGAATTTCATGACACAGGAATTAATAAATAAGCTAAAGTTAAAAACGGTAAACATCAATACGCCGGTAGCAGGATTAAATGGCGCGCTAAGTAATGTATTAAAACAAACGAACACCACAATTTATTCTGTGGATAAAAAATATAATTCTCAAGGGGAATTTTTAATTGTGAACAAAATTACGGGTAGTATGCCGCAGGTAACATTTGATACGACAAAATTAAATATTCCTGAAGATATTCACATGGCGGATGATGACTTCTTTGTGTCAGGTCCCGTCGATGTGTTACTAGGAGCAAGTATATTTTTTGAGAGCTTATGTGACGGTCAGATAAGATTAGGTAAACATCAACCTATTTTGCAAAGAACTAAGTTGGGTTGGATACTAAGTGGGCCAATAAAGGAAAATCTAAATACTAGGGTAGTAAATTGTAATTTATTAACTAGAGATGATACTTTACATAATCAGGTCGAAAGTTTTTGGAAAATAGAGAATTGTTTAGATGATAAAATAGGACTTACAAAGGAAGAAAGGGATTGTGAAGATCATTTTGTGAAAACGGTAGAGCGGTTACCTGAGGGTCGGTTTAAGGTTAGTTTACCATTCAAGGAGAACAAAAATGAATTAGGTGATACGGAACAGATGGCAATAAAACGTTTTTTAAATTTAGAACGTAGATTAAATAGTAACACGGAATTAAAGGGTAGATACGTTGCGTTTCTTAGTGAATATGAGAGACTGGGACATATGACTAAGATCGAGGCCGAGGATGATGGGGCGTCCCAGAAATGTTACTTGTCTCACCACTGTGTATTGAAAGAAAGTAGTAGTACTACTAAATTGCGCGGGGTATTTGACGCATCTGCTCAGTCGACAACTGGAATATCACTCAATAATATTTTAAAAGTAGGACCTGTACTTCAGCGAGATTTAATTTCTATAGTACTAAGTTTTAGAAAGCATAATATTGTAATGACGGCCGACGTAGAAAAAATGTATCGTCAGATTTTAGTCGCGGAAAAAGATAGGGATTATCAGAGGATAGTTTGGCGTGAAGAAACCCATCTACCGTTAAAACATTTTAGGCTTAATACTGTAAGTTACGGCACATCGCCGGCGTCATTTTTAGCGGTTCGTACGATATTTCAAGCGGCAATTGAAAGCGAAGGGATTTATCCGGAGGCAGCGAATATATTAAAACGGGATATGTATATGGATGATCTTATAACTGGATCTGATACGATTGAAAATGCGTGCAAACTAAAAAGAGAGGTTACCGAGATACTAAAGGGTGCAGGTATGCCGCTGCGCAAATGGATGTCGAATGATGCGCGATTATTACAGTTGGGTGCTGATGATGACGAACAAAGATACGAAATTTCAGACAACGGTAATGCGAAGATTTTAGGTTTATATTGGGAATCTAAACTTGATAAGTTAACGTACTCAGTTGAGACACCAGCTGATGAATTAATGACGAAACGAACTATTTTGGCAACTATTGCGAAAATTTTTGATCCTTTAGGATTAATCAATCCTGTTACAGTACGAGCTAAATTAATTTTGCAAGGCTTGTGGCAGGCGGGTATAGAGTGGGATGAAGTGATACCACATGAGCTGCGCAACAGTTGGACAACTTTTGTAAATCAACTTAACGATATTCGTAGTATTGAGATACCGAGATGCGTTCTTGTACCCAAATGTGTTGCCGTAGAATTACATGCATTTTGTGATGCATCTGAGCGCGCGTACGGCGCATGTGCCTATGTAGTGACGATAAACTCGGAAGGCAAACGCCATTCTAATTTGCTTTGTGCAAAATCCCGCGTAGCTCCGCTAAAAACAATCAGTTTACCTAGACTGGAGTTATGCGGTGCCGTACTTTTAGTTCAATTAATTAAAAAGATTGAAGACGCACTTAACTTAAAATTTTCCAGTCGAAACTTTTGGTGTGACAGCACTGTTGTACTAGCGTGGATTGCCGCGGAACCATCAAATTGGACTGTATTTGTGGCTAATAGAGTGTCACAGATTCAGCAGGGATCTGATACCAATGAGTGGAAATATGTAAATACTGCAATGAACCCCGCGGATATTTTGTCGAGAGGCTCTAGTCCCAAACACTTGGCCGAGTCAGCATTGTGGTGGCACGGGCCTAATTTTCTACTAAACGCGCAACATTCGTACGATACGCCCAGTATAGTTATAACGGAGATACCAGATCGTAGAAAAAATACCGCGCTAACTTTTGTGTCAAGCATTGATGATTCTATAATGAATAGATTTTCTGATTTTATTAAGCTTCAGAGGGTGTTGGCCTTTATTCAGCGATTTTTATATAATGCTCAATCCAAAAATGCTAACAAGGTTAGAGGCGATTTGACTATTAACGAATTACAGAATTCATTGAAGCTACTTGTCAAACTAACACAGCGTGCTTCATTCCAGGCGGAAATTTCATGTTTGCAAAAGGGCAAATATTTACCTAACAATTCGAAATTATTGTCATTAAATGTTTTTTTGGATTCCGAGGGTCTACTGCGAGTCGGCGGTAGAATCTCTGCAGCAAAACAACCTTACGATAAGAGGCATCCCTGGTTGTTACCGGCGAAGCATGTCTTTACGAATCTAATAGTAGACTATGAACATAAACGGTTACTGCATGCCGGTCCACAAGCGGTATTAGCGTCATTGCGTCGTAAATTTTGGCCAATAAGCGGAAGAAATGTAGTAAAAGGTGTAATACGTAAATGCGTGATTTGTTTTCGTGCCAAACCTAATAATCCTATGCCGTTAATGGGAGATTTGCCGGAGTCTAGATTAAACTGTGCGAAACCTTTTTCAATAGTAGGTACTGATTTTGCCGGACCCATTCTCATCAAGGATGGGACCTTAAGAACCAGGAAACAGATAAAGGTGTACATTTGCATATTTGTGTGCTTTATAACTAAAGCCGTGCACATTGAGATTGCAGGTGATTTGACCACTGTTACCTTTTTAAATTGCTTAAAGAGGTTTGTGGCAAGACGTGGTTTATGTAAGATAATTCACAGCGACAATGCCACCAATTATGTCGGTGCAAAAAACGAATTACAAAATTATATTTTATGGATTAAACAAAATATTTCTGATCCTGAAATACGCGATTATTTACTTAAAAATGAAATCACATGGAAATTTATCCCACCGCGGAGTCCTCATTTCGGCGGATTGTGGGAATCCGCTGTAAAGTCTACAAAATTTCACTTGCAGAGAGTAGTTGGGAATGCCAGTTTAACTTATGAGTTGTTACTTACAACACTTTGTCAGATTGAAGGTATACTCAACTCTAGACCATTAACACCCATGTCCAACGATCCCAACGACCTTTCCGTTCTGACACCTGGTCATTTCCTTGTGGGTGCACCATTGTATGCTGTTCCCGAGGATTGCCCTCCAGATGTACCAATTAATCGCATGAAGACCTACAAACGACTTCAATCCATGGTGAGTCATTTCTGGAAGAGATGGTCATCTGAATATCTCACCTCCCTTCAACAACGTGGGAAATGGAAGAAGCCATCCAGTCATGCCATTGAGGTGAATGATATGGTTGTATTGAAGGATGAAAGGCTGCCTGTGTCGATGTGGCGACTAGGACGTGTGATTGCGCTGCACCCGGGTAGTGACAACGTAGCACGTGTAGTAAGTGTAAAAACAAGTTCGGGAGTTGTAAAACGTAGTGTCGCTAAAGTGTGCGCTCTACCATTAAAAAACTAGTTAAGTCTTATAACTTGATGTATGAGTCATAGCCTTGCAGGCGAAATTTGTATAAGTTGATTGTAACTATTTTTTTATTTTGTGCTATATGCTATTTTGTTTATGTTAAAAGGCTACGCTTTTAAGGCGGGCGCTATGTTAAGATTTATTAGTACACCATTGAAGTTAAAATGTTAAGTTGGCAGTACTGTCTGACCAAGAGCGGTTGTGGGTTCTCCCTCCTTAACAAAGTCAACAGTGGGGACATTCACGCGGGAGAAAAAGTAGTACAGCTCGAGGAGAGCCACAGATGACTTGACTCAGACTTTACCGTTGCTAGTAAGAAATGTGCCATGTTATTTTTTATGTAAAAACCATTACAGTCCACAATAAAGACAAAAACAAAACTACCAGCTTATAACTTATAAACAATTACCTTAGTTTTGTAATAAAAAGTTATTATCTTCTTCCTGTTGGACAGTCACCATTTTTGGATGACCAGTCCTTCACTTAGGACGAAATTCACCCGTTTCACCCAATTGGGTAAAAAGTCTATGATAAATGTTACGATCTGGCTGTCTACGGTTTGGGTGCAGTTGAAAATATCTTCTAATTGCGGCACAGCTATTGTAATTTTACATTTTTACAATTGTAATTTGTTTGAAGCAGCTGCAACGTAGTTTTTTCACAATTTTTGACGTTTCCCAACAAACATTTAAAGTTAAAATTACGGTAACTTGACCTCTGAATTAGTCATAAACTTTTCATGACCAATTCCGCATAAGGAAAGTTTACCTATATTCGTTGGCCTTTTTCCTTAAGTGGGGGAAAAAAAACTAAAGTAATATGGAAGTTAATAATTGGTCGGCAAGGATTTTATTCCAATAAGATAATTGGACTTAAAAGAAATACGGACCAATTTTATGTTAAAATTTCAACACATTATTACCAAAATATACCCTAATTATGCCCTTTATATGACCTACTTTTGCTAGAGAGAGACAACAGCATATGTTTGCTTATATACATTCTAATAGCGAACAGGGATAGGAAGAGAAAGAAAGAATATAAGTCAGACTACAAAGCTACAAGTAGAGTAGGAGTTAGTATTATATATTTAGATTTTAATATAATATAAAGTCTGTATTTTTGGTTTCTATTCAACAAATTGTACAATCCAGGAAATTTTTTCGTATAATGTGATGACCAAACTTTCATAAAAATAACGCGCCTTATAAATATACATTTTTACTATTGCTTCTTAATAATATTATTATCCTGAAAAATAACCTAAAATAAAAACTAGATGTATTTCGTGATAAAATGTGTTTAATAATTTTTCGTCATAAATGTATTATATAATATTATTTTTATTAACGTAATTTTAATGAGTAATCAATTAGAAATAATAAACAAAACATCTAGCGTTTGTTACAACATGACCTCTCAAATAAAATCAACTTTGAAGTCAATTTGTCTGAAGTTTAACCTATAGGGCAGATTGCCTATGCCAATGTTGACGTCACAGCAAAATATTAACTTTGTGGTTGAGATTTCCTCCAAATAAAGACATTTTATGGTAATTTATTACCAACTAAATTATTACTAGGTACCTACATACAAAATTCTGCTCTTGGATTAATTTGTGATTGAAAATTCAAATTAAAGCCAATAATATTATGTGTGTGTAATATCAAAAACAAAATAAATATTTTCGAACGGAATTCAATTCAAATTTCAATTCACATGCACTACTGAATTCATTTGAGACGATAACAGTGGAATACTTATGATGATCGATATATTATCATTAGCTTGATTTACATAATCTGCAGTGTTGGCTTCGATTTTGGTAGGCGAAATATGAACCCAATAATTATTTTTTACAACTCTGAAATATTTTGTGGTAAGCCGCCTGTTGGGCTTTATCTTTTGATTTACTCGTACGACACAAGTAGGTTTTTATTGAAGATCATCAAAACACAAAACAACTTCAACACCCTATTGCATGAAAATATCTGAATACATATAACAAGAAGCTTGCTCCCTAAAATATCCTTTTAAGAAACATTTACGTCGAAGTATTATTAATAAGTTAATTTGTACCATAATATAGGTCAATATTTTTATTAGGTTAATTGAAGTGATCAAATATGTCTTAGAAGTTATCAACAAAGTTGAATATATTTAATATTGTAATAAAAATAGAACTTATTAAATTGAAGGATTTAATATAGCAAAAATAACTAGTTATCACCTTATTCTTATCCACTATAGTTGAAGACAAAATAAGTTTTATAATTTTGTAATAAATATGCAAATATTTACCTATTATAATTATTTAAAAAATCCCTGGATATTGAAGACAGATTTCAAGGCAAAATTAAGTAAATTATAACTTCTTCTTACACGTTATTGGAATGTTAGCATTTGAAAACACAGAAAAGGTAAACAATATGTAATTTCGAACTGTATAAATTGACATATATTTCGTTTTACTTGGAAGTCATTATATTACTCTTAGTTAACAAATTTCTGACTAAAATTTTGGTATTATAAGATTTTGTAACATTGAAGACTATTTTTATGGCGAAATGTAGTAAATCTCGATCGATTTAGGTTCATTTTTCTTGTGCAGTAGTCTATTATGCTTAAATGTTAGTTGGGTTGCTGCCATGTAACATATACACACATTTTTCATTGGTTCGCAATAGCAATATTTTTTAAAGTGAAAGTTAGTTTTAATGAATACTGTTATCATAAAGTCGACATGCATTAAAATATTGAAGTTCGATTATCTTGAAAAGGAGGCGGTTTATCGATGATGATTTGCTGATGATTAGGGGGATTCATCTGTGTTATAAAAAAGTGCAATAAACGTACCTACAAAAAAGTTTAATCCGATTATTTCGACAAAACACATTGTAAACAGTGTATGTTTGTATGTGACACATTAAAAGTGAGCTTACAATTTGATATGCCCAACTTTTTCAAATATTAAGAAAAATTGCAAATTTTCGGTTTTACTCTGTATCTCTGTATCTTTGTTAATATTGACCTCCGGACCAAGACAATACGGCTCGGTATATTTTAATATATAGAAGCTACAGTTAATGTATGGAGCATTCATTACGAAACACTCTGTATAGGTAGTTTTTGTAAGACATTTTTGTGTGTTTGACGATTTTGTGATTAAGGTCCACTGAAAATCAGTGTGTTAACATCAAGTTCTGTGTAAGTCGAGGAAATCGTTTACATAAACTTTTCGAATGCAATTACGTATGGGTACAAAGATTTGAGTCGGACAAGGTGCCATAAATAGCTTAAAAGATTCGAGAAAGCCGACAATAATCGAAAACAATTGGAGCATCGTCAACATCCACTGACGGGTGCGTGTGATTGAATTGGTACGGCGAAATCTTTAATAATAATAATAATAATAATATCTCTACCCCTCATTCTAATCACAGGGATTAGCCCAGAAGTCGGAGACTTGTGCGGGAGAGGGGGCGGCATATTATTGTTAAGCAGGCCGTATTGGCGCCCAGGAACGACTTACGTTGGTAGGCCCTAACCACTATTCAGTGCAGGAATGAGGAAAACCTGGAAAACCTCATTAATTAGGGGGGTAGTCAAATATCAACCGGTATCAATCTCTCACATTGACCCAAGCCAACATTCTTCCACCCTACCATACCCGCAGAGAGGGCGCCAAACCTCTCCACGAATATAGCTTATATACGGTCTACCGGCAGCTGGGCTTGAACCAACACCGATCTAGTCACCTCGATTCAAGTACTGACGCCTTAAACCGCGTGACCACTGACCGACCCAAATACAAGGAATAACTGTACAATTTAAACTTTTTTTATATAAATATATTGTTTTACATTATACGAGCTTTTTATGAACAAACTCTTTATTTTAATAATATATTTATCGAGTTCCATGATAAAACTATATAACTATATAGTTCGTGAAGGGTGTAAATTTTAGTTCTACAAAATTTTACTGACTACTGACTATACTGTAACTTTAATTACTGTTATTCGAAATTTTTTGTCTTGTGGTTATATTGTTTGAACAAATTTAGTCTTATTTATTCTATTTTGGTTTAATTTCCTAATTGGTTGATTGAATTGGTACGGCGAAATCTTTAATACAAGGAATAACTGCACAATTTAAACTTTTTTTATATAAATATATTGTTTTACATTATACGAGCTTTTTATGAACAAACTCTTTATTTTAATAATATATTTATCTAGTTCCATGATAAAACTATGTAACTATATAGTTCGTGAAGTATCTAAATTTTAGTTTTACAAAATTTTACTGATTACTGACTACACTGTAACTTTAATTACTGTTATTCGAAATTTTTTGTCTTGTGGTTATATTGTTTAAACAAATTCAGTCTTATTTATTCTATTTTGGTTTAATGTCCTAATTGGTTGATTGAATTGGCACGGCAAAATCTTTAATACAAGGAATAACTGTACAATTTAAACTTTTTTTATATAAAGTTATTATTTTACATTATACGAGCTTTTTATGAACAAACTCTTTATTTTAATAATATATTTATCGAGTTCCATGATAAAACTATATAACTATATAGTTCGTGAACTCTCTAAATGTTAGTTTTACAAAATTTTACTGATTATTAACTACACTGTAACTTTAATTACTGTTATTCGAAATTTTGTTTTATTTATCCTATTTTGGTTTAGTGTCCTAATTGATTTGATGTATCTAATACAAGACGTTCCTAGAGGGCATTTTTTTTTATTAAAATAAAAAAAATATATATTTTGCCTTGGGTCACACTGACAGGTGATACTTGCACAATTTTTCTGTTTCCTATGAAAATAATTAGATTGAGTTGCATTTCTAATACGCCGTTGTGCAAATTATAATTTGTTGTAATAAAACGTGTTCTAACACGTTTTATTGAAATTCAAATCAAGCAACCGCATTAATCTGACAGCAGGTATCTAGCACATGGAATAAATTACAATTTTTCTCGACGAATAAACAGCAAGCTAAGAAATTCATGGTAACCTGCTGCAAAGAGAAATAATTATCTGTAGTTCAAATGCGTACCAAAATACAAATAAATTATATAGTGAGATGCAAAAGTATAGGATAAATTTATTTAAAAATCAAGTGTCCGTTTTTTGGAAAATCACTTGAAGACCCGTCAATATTTAAACTTCATGTATACAGGAAGAAGCAAAAATATTATGATACGGTCAACTTTTTTAAGTGGAAACGCTCTTTGCATTTTTATCCAATTTGCCATAACATTTTAAGTCTTTTTTATGTAAAACCCTATACCCATCTTTAACCCTTTTCGAAAAAATAATTCAAGAAGTATCCAGATCGTCCAATCAAACAAATCACTGTAAGCAAAATTGCCAAAAATTGGAGATTATAAACCACTTAAAACAACAAGAGTTAAATTAAATGTTTAAAATGCCATACACTGGTTTATTGACAATGCGTAAGTCTATGTACATACGAAATTACCTTTTGCCTTGTTCGGTTTTTCAAGTCTTTGATGATCCTTAAACCTTGGATCTAAATAACCCCATAAAAAGTAATCCATGGGTGTAAGATCGAGTGATCTTGGAGGCCACTCTATAGGTCTGCGTTTTCCATTCGAACTCGCCGAGCAAAAAGAGGTGGCATTTGTGGAGGTTGATTTTCACGCCATTTTTGTGAAAATCGGTTAAAGATGGATATGTTACATAAAAAATACTTTATGACAAATTAAATAAAAATACAAAAAAGGGGGTTTTGATTTAAAAAAGCTGACAATGTTTTTTTGCTTCACCCTGTATACCTGGCTTAAAAAATATGTAATTAAAAATAAAAATTGGCGGGTCAGAACAGTTTTCCAAAAAACGAACACCCTATTTTTTAAACAAATTTATCCATCTTTTACCACTCACTGTATATAAGTAACTCATTCAGATAAGTATAAATAAAGAAAATAACTGAATAAATGAAACATTTACTTGCAATATGTTTCTTAATATTAGATATCTTGCAAGTGTCATTTGTGATGAGTAAATTTGGCAACCTGCTGTTAAGATCATAAGTATTTACATCGGTTATTTCTACCAATGCCAATGTATAAAGATATCAATAATAAGAAGAACTGACATCAATACATTTATACCAGTTGTTTATTTAATGGCCCAATGAATTTTATATCTAACACCAATAGGTAGGTACTAATAATAATTATTAACTATCCGGATATTATTGCTGCATTAAAACTAAAATTATTCAAAGCAACATACTAATTATTATTTATATTTTATTACATCGATAAATAGTTGTTTTCCATTGAAATTAGTTTGGCCTAGATTGTTTTTATGTAAATCGTAAGTGGTTCAAGTTGTATTTTATAGTTGGGTAAAATTAACATGTCATTTGATCGTTGCGAATGTTTTTTTTTTGTTTCAGAGATTTGCTTCGTGAAAGTTAACAAATGACTGCACTTCTATTTTATTTTTATAAAGAGTGAATTATTTGACATGTCATTATTTCATTTTAAACATATAATAATTAGTTTTTACTCTACGACTCACCAGACTTTTTTTGTATTTATTTGTTTGAAACCAGAGAAGGTAATTAATTTATTTTATACACGCTCGGACGTTAAATTGCATTTTATAGAAAAATTTTTCAGGCGATAAGTGCCACTTTAACGCCCGAGGGCCTTATTAACGCCCTCGGGCGTTAATTACTGTAGTTACTGTAGTGCACTAAATACTCACTTTACTTTTAATTGAAGGAAAATATTATTTTGTGTACCCCATTTTATGAAAAAGGGTAAAGAACTACCAACAATAAATTACAATTTTATCATACTAATATAATTATGAATTATATTTTTATGTTTACAATATGATTAACGGAATTACTTATAAAAATATTAGGACATAATATGTCCTGTTTATTTTTTAATTGTTCTGCAGGGCTACTTTTTGTAACTTCAGTAACATTAGTATTCTTGGAAAATTATGTGGAAGGTTCAGAGCACTTAATGACATATTAGTGCTAATAATTTTTTTGCTCTTTTCACTTTATTAAACACTGAATTTTCAATATAACCTTCAACAACAGTAGTTGGTTTCCAACCACCATGGCGCTTAATATCAGTTATACCTGCTCCAGCGTCGGCTAATAAAGTAGCTGAAGAACGTTGAAAACAATGTCCAGTATATTCCTTTGGGTTTGACCCAATGTATTTTTTCCAGCCACTTGCTTGGAGCATTTAGTATTGTTATTATCCAAAAAAAAAAAAAAAAAACGTCGGTGCTTGGTATCCAATTGATGAAGAGACGCACGTCTTCTGTACATATTATCCACATATCTAGGCGACTTGTTTTGATTATCAATTATGCTAAACTAAATATGCGCTGTATTTCAGTCTTGGATTCTTTTATAATTATTAGCAAAGTTTTATATCTATATATTGTGGATACCATCTATTGTTATATTACATGACTCTTCTCTACGATAAGCTCCACATATGCCAAAAATCAGTACCATCTAATGAAAAAAAAAGAAAAGTAATGAAGATGACAACTTTTGTCTTTTTAAGAATGTTATTAATCTTTCATATTTGCTATGTAAAAGTACCATTGCCTTTAACATGAAATGATACGACCACAAAGATGATGGCTTACAGTTCTCACATTTTTCCAAAACATATGCTGGGAGCACATTTTCAATGTTCTACCGACTTCGGCAAGGTATACCATTTTCAAATAAAACAGATAGAAGAATCGATTGTTTCTATAGTCAGATGGATACACTAAGCTGCAAAAAAGTTCTGCCATTTAAAAGAGACATGATGTGCCACAAGTGGCGCCCTCTACTAGTCAAAATTAGAAACAAATTTGAATTTATCGCCAGCAAACACCCCCGATTTACAAATTTTATGTAAATATTTGGATTTCTTAAGAATATATTTACAAATATCGAAAATAAAATTTTAACTTTGACACCCTGTATCTTTTTTATTATGCGACTTGGGATATGGTATGTTAGGTTAAATCGATTTATTTTCACCTAAGGAATCTGTGGTCTCATTTTTGTTACTTCATTTATTTTAAAAACATCCTGCATAAATAACTATTAAGTACTTGCAACAACCTCTCATAATATGTAAATTGTAATGTCGAGAACTAAATGACAAAAAAAAAAACACTGAAAGCAATGGGAACACAGATTTTTTAGTGGAACTGGCCATATTTTCATTTTCTTGAAACGTATATATACCTAGATGTTAACGTTACTAGATGTGAAATCTACGAACACAAATAAATTTAGAAAATAGAGATGCTGCGATTATATAAGTTCAAGTAATAAATGAACTTGTGAATATGGCAAACATTATGGTCGTGATGCTTTTAGATCGTTTAATTTTAGAGATGATATCGTATAATGATACAGATTTGACATGTAGTACATCGAATTTACGATCAATTTATCTATAAAATAATCTCTCAGAGCAGCTGTCTTAATAATTCTTCGACAACATCACAAGGAATTATTGGAGATAAAAATATTAACCAAAATGTAATAATCCTTCAGTTTTCTCTTAGAAATTGGCAATGTATCATACAATTAATTTGTATTATAAGAAATTAGTAATGAGAGTTCTTTAAATATAATATCAGGAATACTTGATATTCTAATAATATTGAAACTTTTAAAATGTCGACTATTATAGTGATATCCAAACAATAGTGTTTGGGAATTCTTATATATTAAAATCCGTTGTTTTTTCTCGCTCCCACCGGGGGTGCGAAAAAGTGGCAAAGTATCTCCTCAAAGGCTTTTTTCGCGAGCCGCGCGGCGGCGAGCCCGGGTGCGCGGAGTCGAGTTCGGTCCTCGGGTCGTCGCTTAGGCGTATTTTGGTTGGTTATTTTTACTTTTTTCCGGGCGAAATTTGCGTTTTTCCGGAGGTCTGCGGACGCTACATTTCGATTTTCGCGAGGGAACGAGACAAAAGTCGAAAAAAACGCCCCTTATCGGAAGTCCCGCGACCGCTCCGAGGCCGATTTTGCTTCGCGCGAGGTATTTTACGCGAGCCTTCCGGCGACGTCGCAGCGGGCTAATCGGTTTATTTGAACCTTTCTTCGTCGCGACGAGGCGCTCGGCGGACCGTTTTTCGCGTTTTTGTAGGTAAATTTTCCGTTTTTCGTAGGGTCCTCACAAGCCGTTCTCGGCGACCGAGATGGATATAGCGCGGGCGGAGCTTATCGGTGGGGAATCAGAGAAACGTCAGTTGTTCAGTGCGAAATATATTTAGGCGTCAAACTATTTCGGATTCGATATTTTCGTATTTTCCCGCATTCCCTTCCACCAAGCCATATCGAAACGTAAACTTTGAACCTTCTACAATGTGTCGCGTGCCTCAGATCTGGGTGTAAAATTCGATTTTATAGCGAAAATAGTGAAAATATGCGTCCACGCACGTTTGTCCGGCGATCGGCCTTCAGAAACGTCAAACTTCGAGCCCGACGGTGCGATGCGGTGACATCTCCCAAGAAAACGTAAGAAATTTCGCTAAATGGGCCGATCGGAGGCCCGCAAAGGTCAGAAAAGGTAAATTTAAAGTCTCTAGATACTTTCTGTTATGCGTGCGCTGGGTTTTAAGTTCATTTTTAGATGGAAATGTGCAAAAATAACGACCAAGACGAGAACGAAAAGTAAGGCAAATGGCCGACATCACAAAAATTTCAAAACGATTACATTCTCCAAAGTAAGTACCTCTTTATTTCCATAAAGCCATATCGAAACGTAAACTTTGAACCTTCTACAATATCCTGCGTGCCTCATATCTGGGTTGAAAATTCGATTTTATAGTGAAAATAGCGAAAATTCTCACGCCCTTCAGAAACGTCAAACGGCGACTGGGTGACAGTTCAGAATAAAACATAGGAAATTTCGCTAAATGGGCCGATCGGAGGCCCGCAAAGGCCAGAAAAGGTAAATTTAAAGTCTCTAGATACTTTATGTTATGCCAGCGCTGGGTTTTAAGTTCGTTTTTAGATGGAAATTTGCAAAAATAACGACCGAGACGGGAAGGAAGAGCAAGGCAAACGCCAGTCATGACAAAAACTTCAAAACGATTACATTCTCCAAAGTAAGTACCCCTCTATTTCCATAAAGCCATATCGAAACGTAAACTTTGAACTTTTTACAATATCCCGCGTGCCTCAGATCTGGGTTTAAAATTCGATTTTATAGTAAAATTATAGATAATTTGCGGCACCTACACGTTCGGCGGCATTCGTGTTCGCTCGGCCGTCCTAAACCTCAAACGACTAGCCGGACGGTGTGGTGCATTGACAGCTCCCAATAAAACGTAAGATATTTCGCTAAATGGGCCGATCGGAGGCCCGCAAAGGCCGGAAAAGGTAAGTTTGAAGTCTCTAGATACTTTCTGTTATGCGAGCGCCGGATTTTGAGTTCGTTTTTAGATGGAAATGTGCAAAAATAACAACCAAGACGGGAGCGAAGAGCAAGGGAAATGCCAGTCATCACAAAAACTACAAAACGATTACATTCTCCAAAGTAAGTACCCCTTTATTCCCATAAAACCATATCGAAACGTAAACTTTGAACCTTCTACAATATCCCGCGTGCCTCAGATCTGGGTTTAAAATTCGATGTTATAGTGAAAATATAGAAAACTTGGTAGACTGCACTCCGTCGGGAGCGCCACCTTCAGAAACGTCAAACGACGAGTGGTGACAGTTCAGATTAAATCATAGGAAATTTCGCTAAATGGGCCGATCGGAGCCCCCCGAAGGCCGAAAACGGTAAATTTGAAGTCTCTAGATACTTTCTGTTATGCGAGCGCTGGATTTTAAGGTCGTTTTTATATCGAAATTTGCATAAATCCAAGACCAAGACGGGATAACAGTGACGTCAGCAATGTGGCGCTCTTCAAATTTTTCGAGGCGCTTCACATATATACAGTGCGACTCAAAAAAGCTCGATGTACGGGGTGTTCCGATAAAAATTGACGAGAAAAAAATAAAAATTACAGATTCGAGGAAATTTTCGGTTTTTTCTCTTCGGAGGGGTCGTCTGACGTGCGAAAGACCGTTTTATATACAAAGTGTTGGAAAAATGTCGAACGCTAAAAAAATGTCAAAATTAAGGGAACTGAAAATTTTTTTTTTACGAAACTTCAGTCGGGGGTCTCTTACCGCACTAATTATCGAAAAAAATACGGGGTGTTTAAAAAAACCGAACCTTTATCTAAAAATCCTCAAAATTCGTGGATTTAAATATTCCTTTTTTTTCTGAAACTCTTCGCGATAGTCTGCAGAAAAACTATACCAATTAAAAATACAGGGGGTTTAAAAAAACCGAACCATTCTCTTGAAATCCTCAAATTTCGTGGAATTAAAAAATTTTTTTGTAAACACTTTTTGCAATAGGCTGTTAAAAAAATATATATACTAATGAAAATATCCAGTTTTTAAGAGAACCGAACCATTCTCTAAAAATCCTCAAAATTCGTGGAACTAATATTTCTTTTTGAAGACACCTTTCACAATAGGCTGTAAAAAAAACTGTAATAATGAAAAACTACAGGGTGTTTAACAAAACCAAACCATTCTCTAAGAATCCTCACAATTCATAGAATATTTTTTAATGAAACTTTTCACAATGGTCTGTAAGAAAACTTTACTAATTAAAAAACTACTGGGTGTTTACAAAAAACCGAACCATTCCCTAAAAATCCTCAAAATTTATGGAATTAATAATATTTTTGTTATGACACCTTTCACAATAGGCTGCAAAAAAACTACCCTTATTAAGAAAATGTAGGGTGTTTTACAAAACCGAACCGTTTTCTAATAATCCTCAAAATTCATGGAATTAAATTTTTTTTATGAAACTTATCGCAATAGTTTGCAAAAAGACTGTACTAATGAACAAATACTGGGTGTTAAAAAAAACCGTACCATTCTCTAAATATCCTCAAAATTCGTGGAATTAATATTTTTTTTAGACACCTTTCACAATAGGCTGTAAAAAAACTGTAATAATGAAAAAATACTGGGTGTTTAAAAATACCGAACCATTCTCTTGATATCCTCGAAATTCATGGAATTAAAAAAATTTTTTAAAAAACTTTTCACAAAAAGCTGCAAAAAACTACCCTACTGAAAAAATACAGGATGTTTAAAAAAACGAACCATTCCCTAAAAATCATCAAAATTTAAGGAATTAATATATTTTTTTTGTAGACACCTTTCACAATAGAATGTAAAAAACTGTAATAATGAAATAATACAGGGTGTTTAAAAAACCGAACCATTCTCTTGAAATCCTCGCAATTTATGGAATTAATATTTTTTTTTGTAGACACTTTTCACAATAAGCTGTAAAAAAACTGTAATGATGAAAAAATATAGTGTTTAAAAAACCTAACCATTCACTAAAAATCCTCAAAATACATGGAATTAAACTTTTTTTTATAAAACTTATCACAATAGTCTGCAGAAAAACTATACTAATTAAAAAATACTGGGTGTTTAAAAAAACCGAACCATTCTCTTGAAATCCTCAAAATTCATGGAATTAAAAATTTTTTTTTATAAAACTTTTCACAATAGGCTGTAAAAAAACTGTAATAATGAAAAAATACAGGAGGTTCAAAAAAACCGAACCATTATCTAAAATTCCTCCAAATTCAGGGAATTGAAATTTTTTTTTATGTCAGTTTTCGCAATAAGTTGCAAAAAAACTGTACTAATTAGAAAATACTGTACTAATTAAAAAATACTGGGTAATTAAAAAAACCGAACTATTCTCTAAAATCATCGAAATGCGTGGAATTGAAAATTTTGTTTTAACGACACTTTTCGCAATACACTATAAAAAAACTACCCTAATGAAAAAATACAGGGTGTTTAACAAAACCAAACCATTCTCTAAGAATCCTCACAATTCATGGAATATTTTTTAATAAAACTTTTTACAATGGTCTGTAAGAAAACTTTACTAATTAAAAAACTACTGGGTGTTTACAAAAAACCGAACCATTCTCTAAAAATCCTCAAAATTCGTGGAATTAAAAATTTTTTTGATGAATCATTTTACATATTGTGAAGCAAAACTGTACTAATGAAAAAATACTGGATGTTTAAAAAAATCGAATCATTTTAAAAATCCTTAAAACCTGGAATTGAAAATTCTTTTTTCATTTGTGATGAAATTTTTTACAATAGTTTGTAAAAAACTATAAAAAATACATACTTTGGTATTATTATGTGTATATAAACACATACTTATGAAAAAATACAGGGTGTAAAATAAAGAACCATTCTCTAGATCCACAAAATTTATGGAATTTAATTTTTTTAATGAAACTTTTCACGATTGTAAAAATGTTATACTAATGACCAAATACAGGGTGTTTAACAAAACCAAACCATTCTCTAAAAGTCCTCAAAATTCCTGGAATTGAAATTTTTTTTTATGAAACTTTTTACAATGTTCTGTAGGAAAAATATGCTAATGACAAAATACTGGGTGTTTAAAAAACACGAACCATTCTCTACTGCTGATCTGCATCTACTATAATTGATAAAAGATAGACAATTTGAGAAGTGTTAAATAATAGAACAGATCATACTGCTGATCTGCACCTACGATAATTAATAGTCATAAATATAGAAGCGTGCATAATATTATAAACAAAAATTTTAAGAAGTATTAAATGAAAGAACAGATCATACTGCTGATTTGCGCCTACGATAATTGATAAAAGATTGACAATTTGAGAAGTGTTAAATAATAGAACAGATCATACTGCTGATCTGCACCTACGATAATTAATAGTCATAAATATAGAAGCGTGCATAATATTATAAACAAACATTTTAAGAAGTGTTAAATGAGAAAACAGATCATACTGCTGATCTGCACCTACAATAATTGATAAAAAACAGAAAAGCATAATGTATTTAACAATTTTGAGAAATGTTAAATAAAAGAACAGATCATACTGCTGATCTGCACTTACGACAATTGATAGTGATAAAAATACAAGAGTGTATAATATTGTAACTAAAAATTTTAAAATGTATTAAATTAAAGAACATACTGCTGATCTGCACCTGCGATAATTGAAACTGTCAAGGAAGTATAATATTAATTTGCTGAAACTTTTAACAATGGTCTATATGGAAACTATTTTAGTGAGAACAATTCAGGGTGTTTAAAAAATCCGAACCATTCTCTTGATATCCTCGAAATTCATGGAATTAAAGAATTTTTTTTACAAAACTTTTCACAAAAGGCTGCAAAAAACTACCCTACTGAAAAAATACAGGATGTTTAAAAAAAACGAACCATTCCCTAAAAATCATCAAAATTTAAGGAATTAATATATTTTTTTTGTAGACACCTTTCACAATAGAATGTAAAAAAACTGTAATAATGAAATAATACAGGGTGTTTAAAAAACCCGAACCATTGTCTAATAATCCTCAAAATTCATGGAATTAATTTTTTTTTATGAAACTTATCGCAATAGTCTGCAGAAAAACCATACTAATGAAAAAATACTGGATGTTTAACCGAAACCGAACCATTCTCTTGAAATCCTCGCAATTTATGGAATTATTTTTTTTTGTAAACACTTTTCGCAATAGGCTGTAAAAAAACTGTAATGATGAAAAAATACAGAGTGTTTAAAAAAACCGAACCATTCACTAAAAATCCTCGAAATACATGGAATTAAACTTTTTTTTATAAAACTTATCGCAATAGTCTGCAGAAAAACTATACTAATTAAAAAATACTGGGTGTTTAAAAAAATCGAACCATTCTCTTGAAATCCTCGAAATTTATGGAATTAATATTTTTTTTGTAGACACTTTTCACAATGGGCCGTAAAAAACTGTAATAATGAAAAAATACAGAGTGTTTAAAAAAACCGAACCATTCACTAAAAATCCTCGAAATACATGGAATTAAACTTTTTTTTATAAAACTTATCGCAATAGTCTGCAGAAAAACTATACTAATTAAAAAATACTGGGTGTTTAAAAAACCGAACCATTCTCTTGAAATCCTCGAAATTCATGAAATTAAACATTTTTTTGATAAAACTTTTCACAATAGGCTGTAAAAAAACTGTAATAATGGAAAAAAGCAGAAGGTTCAAAAAAACCGCACCATTATCTAAAATTCCTCCAAATTCAGGGAATTGAAAATTTTTTTTATGTCACTTTTCGCAGTAAGTTGCAAAACAACTGTACAAATTAGAAAATACTGTACTAATTAAAAAATACTGGGTAATTAAAAAAACCGAACTATTCTCTAAAATCATCGAAATTCGTGGAATTGAAAATTTTGTTTTAACGGCACTTTTCGCAATACACTATAAAAAATCTAACCTAATGAAAAAATACTTAGTGTTTACAAAAACCGAACCTTTAAAAATCCTCAAAATTCGTGGAATTAAAAAAATTTTTTGATGAAACATTTTACATTCTAAAAATCCTTAAAACCTGGAATTGAAAATTCTTTTTTGATTTGTGATGAAACTTTTTACAATAGTTTGTAAAAAAACTATAAAAAATACATACTTTGGTATTATTATGTGTATATAAACACATACTTATGAAAAAAATACAGGGTGTAAAATAAAGAACCATTCTCTAGATCCACAAAATTTATGGATTTTAATTTTTTTTATGAAACTTTTCACGATTGTAAAAAAGTTATACTAATGAGCAAATACAGGGTGTTTAACAAAACCAAAACATTCTCTAAAAGTCCTCAAAATTCCTGGAATTGAAAATTTTTTTTGATGAAACTTTTTACAATGTTCTGTAGGAAAAATATACTAATGACAAAATACTGGGTGTTTAAAAAACACGAACCATTCTCTACTGCTGATCTGCATCTACTATAATTGATAAAAGATAGACAATTTGAGAAGTGTTAAATAATAGAACAGATCATACTGCTGATCTGCACCTACGATAATTAATAGTCATAAATATAGAAGCGTGCATAATATTATAAACAAAAATTTTAAGAAGTATTAAATGAAAGAACAGATCATACTGCTGATCTGCGCCTACGATAATTGATAAAAAACAGAAAAGCATAACTAATGTATTTAACAATTTTGAGAAATGTTAAATAAAAGAACAGATCATACTGCTGATCTGCACCTACGACAATTGATAGTGATAAAAATACAAGAGTGCATAATATTGTAACCAAAAATTTTAAAATGTATTAAATTAAAGAACAGATCATACTGCTGATCTGCACCTGCGATAATTGAAACTGTCATGGAAGTATAAATATTTCTTTGATGAAACTTTTAACAATGGTCTATATAGAGACTATTTTAATGAGAACAATACAGGGTGTTTAAGAAAACTGAACCAATATTGAAACTCCCAAAATACATGGACTTACAAAAGTTTGTTTTGATGAAACTATTGACAATATTTTGTATAAAAACTATGCTAATGACAAAATACAGAATGTTTAAAACAACCGAACTATTCCCTAATAATCCTCAAAATTCATGGAATTAATTTATTTTTTTATGAAACTTTTTGCAATAATCTGCAGAAAAACTACCCTAACGAAAAAATGCAGGGTGTTTAAAAAAACCGAATCATTCTCTACTGCTGATCTGCTTCTACGATAATTTATAAAAGATAGACAAGCGTAACTAATATAGGTAACAAATTTGAGAAGTGTTAAATAATAGAGCAGATCATACTGCTGATCTGCACCTACGACAATTGATAGTGATAAAAATACAAGAGTGCATAATATTGTAACCAAAAATTTTAAAATGTATTAAATTAAAGAACAGATCATACTGCTGATCTGCGCCTACGATAGTTGATAAAAAACAGAAAAGCATAACTAATGTATTTAACAATTTTGAGAAATGTTAAATAAAAGAACAGATCATACTGCTGATCTGCACTTACGACAATTGATAGTGATAAAAATACAAGAGTGTATAATATTGTAACTAAAAATTTTAAAATGTATTAAATTAAAGAACATACTGCTGATCTGCACCTGCGATAATTGAAACTGTCAAGGAAGTATAATATTAATTTGCTGAAACTTTTAACAATAGTCTATATGGAAACTATTTTAGTGAGAACAATTCAGGGTGTTTAAAAAATCCGAACCATTCTCTTGATATCCTCGAAATTCATGGAATTAAAGAATTTTTTTTACAAAACTTTTCACAAAAGGCTGCAAAAAACTACCCTACTGAAAAAATACAGGATGTTTAAAAAAAACGAACCATTCCCTAAAAATCATCAAAATTTAAGGAATTAATATATTTTTTTTGTAGACACCTTTCACAATAGAATGTAAAAAAACTGTAATAATGAAATAATACAGGGTGTTTAAAAAACCCGAACCATTGTCTAATAATCCTCAAAATTCATGGAATTAATTTTTTTTTAATGAAACTTATCGCAATAGTCTGCAGAAAAACCATACTAATGAAAAAATACTGGGTGTTTAACCGAAACCGAACCATTCTCTTGAAATCCTCGCAATTTATGGAATTAATTTTTTTTTGTAGACACTTTTCACAATAGGCTGTAAAAAAACTGTAATTATGAAAAAATATAGAGTGTTTAAAAAAACCTAACCATTCACTAAAAATCCTCAAAATACATGGAATTAAGCTTTTTTTTATAAAACTTATCGCAATAGTCTGCAGAAAAACTATACTAATTAAAAAATACTGAATGTTTAAAATAATCGAATCATTCTAAAAATCCTTAAAACCTGGAATTGAAAATTCTTTTTTGATTTGTGATGAAATTTTTTACAATAGTTTGTAAAAAACTGTAAAAGATACATACTTTGGTGTTATTATGAGTATATAAACACATACTTATGAAAAAATACAGGGTGTAAAATAAAGAACCATTCTCTAGATCCACAAAATTTATGGAATTTAATTTTTTTTATGAAACTTTTCACGATTGTAAAAAAGTTATACTAACGAGCAAAGACAGGGTGTTTAACAAAACCAAACCATTCTCTAAAAGTCCTCAAAATTCCTGGAATTGAAATTTTTTTTTGATGAAACTTTTTACAATGTTCTGTAGGAAAAATATACTAATGACAAAATATTGGGTGTTTTAAAAAACCGAACCATTTTCTACTGCTGATCTGCATCTACGATAATTGATAAAAGATAGACAATTTGAGAAGTGTTAAATAATAGAACAGATCATACTGCTGATCTGCACCTACGATAATTAATAGTCATAAATATAGAAGCGTGCATAATATTATAAACAAAAATTTTAAGAAGTGTTAAATGAAAGAACAGATCATACTGCTGATCTGCGCCTACGATAATTGATAAAGAACAGAAAAGCATAACTAATGTATTTAACAATTTTGAGAAATGTTAAATAAAAGAACAGATCATACTGCTGATCTGCACCTACGACAATTGATAGTGATAAAAATACAAGAGTGCATAATATTCTAACCAAAAAATTTAAAATGTATTAAATTAAAGAACAGATCATACTGCTGATCTGCGCCTACGATAATTGATAAAAAACAGAAAAGCATAACTAATGTATTTAACAATTTTGAGAAATGTTAAATAAAAGAACAGATCATACTGCTGATCTGCACCTACGACAATTGATAGTGATAAAAATACAAGAGTGCATAATATTGTAACCAAAAATTTTAAAATGTATTAAATTAAAGAACAGATCATACTGCTGATCTGCGCCTACGATAATTGATAAAAAACAGAAAAGCATAACTAATGTATTTAACAATTTTGAGAAATGTTAAATAAAAGAACAGATCATACTGCTGATCTGCACCTACGATAATTAATTGTCATAAATATAGAAGAGTGCATAATATGTGCATAATATTATAAACAAAAATTTTAAGAAGTGTTAAATGAAAGAACAGATCATACTGCTGATCTGCGCCTACGATAATTGATAAAAAACAGAAAAGCATAACTAATGTATTTAACAATTTTGAGAAATGTTAAATAAAAGAACAGATCATACTGCTGATCTGCACCTACGACAATTGATAGTGATAAAAATACAAGAGTGCATAATATTGTAACCAAAAATTTTAAAATGTATTAATTTAAAGAACAGATCATACTGTTGATCTGCACCTGCGATAATTGAAACTGTCATGGAAGTATAATATTAATTTGCTGAAACTTTTAACAATGGTCTATATAGAAACTATTTTAATGAGAACAATTCAGGGTGTTTAAAAAATCCGAACCATTCTCTTGATATCCTCGAAATTCATGGAATTAAAGAATTTTTTTACAAAACTTTTCACAAAAGGCTGTAAAAAACTACCCTTCTGAAAAAATACAGGATGTTTAAAACAAACGAACCATTCCCTAAAAATCATCAAAATTTAAGGAATTAATATATTTTTTTTGTAGACACCTTTCACAATAGAATGTAAAAAAACTGTAATGATAAAAAAATATAGTGTTTAAAAAAACTTAACCATTCACTAAAAATTCTCAAAATACATGGAATTAAACTTTTTTTTATAAAACTTATCGCAATAGTCTGCAGAAAAACTATACTAATTAAAAAATACTGGGTGATAGGAAAAACCGAACCATTCTCTAAATATCCTCAAAACCCGTAGAATTAATATTTCTTTTTTTAGTCACCTTTCACAATTGGCTGTAAAAAAAACTGTAATATTGAAAAAATACTGGGTGTTTAAAAAACCGAACGATTCTCTACTGCTGATCTGCATCTACGATAATTGATAAAAGACAGAGAAGCGTAACTAATAAAGGTAACAAATTTGAGAAGTGTTAAATAATAGAACAGATCATACTGCTGATCTGCACATACGATAATTAATAGTCATAAATATAGAAGCGTGCATAATATTTTAAACAAAAATTTTAAGAAGTGTTAAATGAAAGAACAGATCATACTGCTGATCTGCGCCTACGATAATTGATAAAAAACAGAAAAGCATAACTAATGTATTTAACAATTTTGAGAAATGTCAAATAAAAGAACAGATCATACTGCTGATCTGCACCTACGACAATTGATAGTGATAAAAATACAAGAGTGCATAATATTGTAACCAAAAATTTTAAAATGTATTAAATGAAAGAACAGATCATACTGCTGATCTGCACCTGCGATAATTGAAACTGTCATGGAAGTATAAATATTTCTTTGATCAAACTTTTAACAATGGTCTATATGGAAACTATTTTAATGAGAACAATACAGGGTGATTAAAAAAACCGAACCATTCTCTAAAAATCCTCAAAATTTATGGCACCTACACGTTCGGCGTTTTTTTTTGATTTTTGATGAAACTTTTTGCAATAGTTTGTAAAAAAACTATAAAAAATACATACTTAGGTATTATTATGTGTATACAAATACATACTTATGAAAAAATACAAGGTGTAAAATAAAGAACCATTCTCTAGATCCACAAAATTTATGGAATTTATTTTTTTTATGAAACTTCACGATTGTAAAAAAATTATGCTATTGAAAAAATAGAGGGTGTTTAACGAAACCAAACCATTCTCTAAGAATCCTCAAAATGCATGGACTATTTTTTTATGAAACTTTTCATAATGGTCTGTAAGAAAACTATACTAATTAAAAAACTACTGGATATTTACAAAAACCGAACCATTCATGGAAGTATAATATTACTTTGATGAAACTTTGAACAATGGTCTATATAGAGACTATTTTAATGAGAACAATACAGGGTGTTTAAGTAAAATCAACCAATATTGAAACTCCCAAAATACATGGAATTACAAAAGTTTGTTTTGATGAAACTATTTACAATGTTTTGTATAAAAACTATGCTAATGACAAAATACAGAATGTTTAAAAAAACCGAACTATTCCCTAATAATCCTCAAAATTCATGGAATTAATTTATTTTTTTATGAAACTTTTTGCAATAGTCTGCAGAAAAACTACCCTAACGAAAAAATACAGGATGTTTAAAAAAACCGAACCATTCTCTACTGCTGATCTGCATCTACGATAATTGATAAAAGATAGACAAGCGTATCTAATATAGGTAACAAATTTGATAATTGTTAAATAATAGAACAGATCATACTGCTGATCTGCACCTACAATAATTGATAAAAATCAGAAAAGCATAACTAATGTATTTAACTATTTTGAGAAATGTTAAATAAAAGAACAGATCATACTGCTGATCTGCACCTACGATAATTAATAGTCATAAAAATAGAAGCGTGCAAAATATTATAAACAAAAATTTTAAGAAGTGTTAAATGAAAGAACAGATCATACTGCTGATCTGGACCTACAATAATTGATAAAAATCAGAAAAGCATAACTAATGTATTTTGAGAAATGTTAAATAAAAGAACAGATCATACTGCTGATCTGCACCTACGACAATTGATAGTGATAAACATACAAGTGTATAATATTGTAACCAAAAATTTTAAAATGTATTAAATTAAAGAACAGATCATACTGCTGATCTGCACCTGCGATAATTGAAACTGTCATGGAAGTATAATATTTCTTTGATGAAACTTTTAACAATGGTCTATATGGAAACTATTTTAATGAGAACAATACAGGGTGTTTAAAAAACCTAACGATTTTCTACTGCTGATCTGTATCTACGATAATTGATAAAAGACAGACAAACGTAACTAATATAGGTAACAAATTTGAGAAGTGTTAAATAATAGAACAGATCATACTGCTGATCTGCACATACGATAATTAATAGTCATATAAATAGAAGCGTGCATAATATTATAAACAAAAATTTTAAGAAGTGTTAAATGAAAAAACGGATCATACTGCTGATCTGCACCTACAGTAATTGATAAAAAACAGAAAAGCATAACTAATGTATGTAACAATTTTGAGAAATATTAAATAAAACAACAGATCATACTGCTGATCTGCACCTGCGATAATTGAAACTGTCATGGAAGTATAATATTTCTTTGATGAAACTTTTAACAATGGTCTATATGGAAACTATTTTAATGAGAACAATACAGGGTGTTTAAAAACCTAACGATTCTCTACTGCTGATCTGCATCTACGATAATTGATAAAAGACAGACAAACGTAACTAATATAGGTAACAAATTTGAGAAGTTTTAAATAATAGAACAGATCATACTGCTGATCTGCACATACGATAATTAATAGTCATAAAAATAGAAGCGTGCATAATATTATATACAAAAATTTTAAGAAGTGTTAAATGAAAAAACAGATCATACTGCTGATCTGCACCTACGATTGATAGTGATAAAAATACAAGAGTGCATAATATTGTAACCAAAAATTGTAAAATGTATTAAATTAAAGAACAGATCATACTGCTGATCTGCACCTGCGATAATTGAAACTGTCATGGAAGTATAAATATTTCTTTGATGAAACTTTTAACAATGGTCTATATGGAAACTATTTTAATGAGAACAATACAAAGTGTTTAAAAAACCGAACTATTCTCAAATAATCCTCAAAATTCATGGATTTAAAAATTACTTTTTCTGAAACTCTTCGCAATGGTCTGCAGAAAAACTATACTACTGAAAATATCCGGTGTCCACCATCCCAAGAAAGGTCAAGTCGGCGATAGCCGACTTGCCACCTTTCTAGTTTTTCTTATATATTAAAATCCGTTGTTTTTTCTCGCTCCCACCGGAGGCGCGAAAAAGTGGCATTTTGCCGCCACAAAGGCTTTTTTCGCGAGCCCCGCGGCGGCGGGTCCGGGTGCGCGGGGTCGAGTTCGGTCCTTCGGTTGTCCGGTAGGCGTATTTTGGTGGGTTCTTTTTACTTTTTTCGGGGCGAAATTTGCGTTTTTCCGGAGGTCCGCGGACGCCGGTTTGCGATTTTCGCGAGGAAACGAGACAAAAGTGAGATGGATATAGCTTATCGGCAGGGAATCGGAGAAACGTCAGTTGTTCAGTGCGAAATATATTTAGACGTCAAACTATTTCGGATTCGATATTTTCGTATTTTCCCGCATTCCTTTCCACGAAGCCATATCGAAACGTAAACTTTGAACCTTCTACAATATCCCGCGTGCCTCAGATCTGGGTTTAAAATTCGATTTTATAGCAAAAATAGTGAAAATATGCGTCCACGCACGTTCGCCCAACGATCGGCCTTCAGAAACGTCAAACTTCGAGCCCGACGGTGCGATGCGGTGACATCTCTCAAGAAAACGTAAGAAATTTCGCTAAACGGGCCGATCGGAGGCCCGTAAAGGCCAGAAAAGATAAATTTAAAGTCTCTAGATACTTTCTGTTATGCGAGCGCTGGGTTTTGAGTTCGTTTTTAGATGGAAACGTGCAAAAATAACGACCGAGACGGGAAGGAAGAGGAAGGCAAATGGCCGACATCACAAAAATTTCAAAACGATTACATTCTCCAAAGTAAGTACCTCTTTATTTCCATAAAGCCATATCGAAACGTAAACTTTGAACCTTCTACAATATCCCGCGTGCCTCAGATCCGGGTTTAAAATTCGATTTTATAGCGAAAATATAGAAAATTTGGTAGACTGCACTCCGCTGGGAGCGCAACCTTCAGAAACGTCAAACGACGAGTGGTGACAGTTCAGATTAAAACATAGGAAATTTTGCTAAATGGGCCGATCGGAGCCCCCCGAAGGCCGAAAACGGTAAATTTGAAGTCTCTAGATACTTTCTGTTATGCGAGCGCTGGGTTTTGAGGTCGTTTTTGTATCGAAATTTGCATAAATCCAAGACCGAGACGGGGTAACAGTGACGTCAGCAATGTGGCGCTCTTCAAATTTTTCGAGGCGCTTCGCGTGTCGTCGGTGTTCCAATAAAAATTGACGAGAAAAAAATAAAAATTACAGGTTCGAGGAAATTTTCGGTTTTTTCGCTTCGGAGGGGTCGTCTGACGTGCGAAAGACCGTTTTATATACAAAGTGTTGGAAAAATGTCGAACGCTAAAAAAATTTCAAAATTAAGGGAACTGAATTTTTTTTTTTACGAAGCTTCAGTCGGGGGTCTCTTACCGCACTAATTATCGAAAAAAATACGGGGTGTTTAAAAAAACCGAACCCTTATCTAAAAATCCTCAAAATTCGTGGATTTAAAAATTCCTTTTTTTTCTGAAACTCTTCGCGATAGTCTGCAGAAAAACTATACTAATTAAAAATATGGGGGGTTTAAAAAAACCGAACCATTCTCTTGAAATCCTCAAATTTCGTGGAATTTAAATTTTTTTTTGTAAACACTTTTTGCAATAGGCTGTTAAAAAATATATATATACTAATGAAAATATCCAGTGTTTAAGAGAACCGAACCGTTCTCTAAAAATCCTCACAATTCGTGGAATTAATATTTCTTTTTGTAGACACCTTTCACAATAGGCTGTAAAAAAAACTGTAATAATGAAAAAATACAGGGTGTTTAACAAAACCAAACCATTCTCTAAGAATCCTCACAATTCATGGAATATTTTTTAATGAAACTTTTCACAATGGTCTGTAAGAAAACTTTACTAATTAAAAAACTACTGGGTGTTTACAAAAAACCGAACCATTCCCTAAAAATCCTCAAAATTTATGGAATTAATATTTTTGTTATGACACCTTTCACAATAGGCTGCAAAAAAACTACCCTTATTAAAAAAATGCAGTGCGTTTTACAAAATCGAACCATTTTCTAATAATCCTCAAAATTCGTGGAATTAAATTTTTTTTATGAAACTTATCGCAATAGTCTGCAAAAAGACTATACTAATGAACAAATACTGGGTGTTTAAAAAAACCGAACCATTCTCTGATATCCTCGAAATTCATGGAATTAAAAAATTTTTTTTACAAAACTTTTCACAAAAGGCTGCAAAAATCTACCCTACTGAAAAAATACAGGATGTTTAAAAAAAAACGAACCATTCCCTAAAAATCATCAAAATTTAAGGAATTAATATATTTTTTTTGTAGACACCTTTCACAATAGAATGTAAAAAAACTGTAATAATGAAATAATACAGGGTGTTTAAAAAAACCGAACCATTGTCTAATAATCCTCAAAATTCATGGAATTAAATTTTTTTTTATGAAACTTATCGCAATAGTCTGCAGAAAAACCATACTAATGAAAAAATACTGGGTGTTTAACCGAAACCGAACCATTCTCTTGAAATCCTCGCAATTTATGGAATTAATATTTTTTTTTGTAGACACTTTTCACAATTGGCTGTAAAAAAACTGTAATGATGAAAAAATATAGTGTTTAAAAAAACCTAACCATTCACTAAAAATCCTCAAAATACATGGAATTAAACTTTTTTATATAAAACTTATCGCAATAGTCTGCAGAAAAACTATACTAATTAAAAAATACTGGATGTTTAAAAAAATCGAATCATTCTAAAAATCCTTAAAACCTGGAATTGAAAATTCTTTTTTGATTTGTGATGAAATTTTTTACAATAGTTTGTAAAAAAACTATAAAAAATACATGCTTTGGTATTATTATGTATATATAAACACGTACTTATGAAAAAATACAGGGTGTAAAATAAAGAACCATTCTCTAGATCCACAAAATTTATGGATTTTAATTTTTTTTATGAAACTTTTCACGATTGTAAAAAAGTTATACTAATGAGCAAATACAGGGTGTTTAACAAAACCAAACCATTTTCTAAAAGTCCTCAAAATTCCTGGAATTGAAATTTTTTTTTTATGAAACTTTTTACAATGTTCTGTAGGAAAAATATACTAATGAAAAAATACTGGGTGTTTAAAAAAACCGAACCATTCTCTACTGTTGATCTGCATCTACGATAATTGATAAAAGATAGACAATTTGAGAAGTGTTAAATAATAGAACAGATCATACTGCTGATCTGCACCTACGACAATTGATAGTGATAAAAATACAAGAGTGCATAATATTATAAACAAAAATTTTAAGAAGTGTTAAATGAAAGAACAGATCATACTGCTGATCTGCGCTTACGATAATTGATAAAAAACAGAAAAGCATAACTAATGTATTTAACAATTTTGATAAATGTTAAATAAAAGAACAGATCATACTGCTGATCTGCACCTGCGATAATTGAAACTGTCATGGAAATATTTCTTTGATGAAACTTTTAACAATGGTCTCTATGGAAACTATTTTAATGAGAACAATACAGGATGTTTAAAAAAACCGAACCATTCTCAAATAATCCTCAAAATTCATGAATTTAAAAATTTCTTTTTCTGAAACTCTTCGCAATGGTCTGCAGAAAAACTATACTAATGAAAATATCCGGTGTCCACCATCCCAAGAAAGGTCAAGTCGGCGATAGCCGACTTGCCACCTTTCTAGTTCTATTATATTAAAATCCGTTGTTTTTTCTCGCTCCCACCGGGCGGGCGAAAAAGGGGCATTTTACCGCCACTAAGGCTTTTTTCGCGAGCCGCGCGGCGGCGGGTCCGGGCGCGTCGAGTCGAGTTCGGTCCTTCCTGCGTAGCTTAGGCGTATTTTCGTTGGTTATTTTTACTTTTTTCCGGGCGAATTTTGCGTTTTTCCGGAGGTCTGCGGACGCTACATTTCGATTTTCGCGAGGGAACGAGACAAAAGTCGAAAAAAACGCCCCTTATCGGAAGTCCCGCGACCGCTCCGAGGCCGATTTTGCTTCGCGCGAGGTATTTTACGCGAGCCTTCCGGCGACGCGGCAGCGGGCGAATCGGTTTATTTGGTCCTTTCTTCGTCGCGACGAGGCGCTCGGCGGACCGTTTTTCGCGTTTTTCTAGGTAAATTTTCCGTTTTTCGTAGGGTCCTCGCCGGCCGTTCTCGGCGACCGAGATGGATATAGCGCGGGCGGAGCTTATCGGTTGGGAATCAGAGAAACGTCAGTTGTTCAGTGCCAAATATATTTAGGCGTCAAACTATTTCGGATTCGATATTTTCGTATTTTCCCGCATTCCCTTCCACCAAGCCATATCGAAACGTAAACTTTGAACCTTCTACAATGTGTCGCGTGCCTCAGATCTGGGTGTAAAATTCGATTTTATAGCGAAAATAGTGAAAATATGCGTCCACGCACGTTTGTCCGGCGATCGGCCTTCAGAAACGTCAAACTTCGAGCCCGACGGTGCGATGCGGTGACATCTCCCAAGAAAACGTAAGAAATTTCGCTAAATGGGCCGATCGGAGGCCCGCAAAGGTCAGAAAAGGTAAATTTAAAGTCTCTAGATACTTTCTGTTATGCGAGCGCTGGGTTTTCAGTTCGTTTTTAGATGGAAATGTGCAAAAATAACAACCCAGACGGGAAACGACAGCAAGGCAAATGGCCGACATCACAAAAATTTCAAAACGATTACATTCTCCAAAGTAAGTACCCCTCTATTTCCATAAAACCATATCGAAACGTAAACTTTGAACCTTCTACAATATCCCGCGTGCCTCAGATCTGGGTTTAAAATTCGATTTTATAGTGAAATTATAGAAAATTTGGTAGACTGCACTCCGCCATCAGAAACGTCAAACGACGAGTGGTGACAGTTCAGATTAAAACATAGGAAATTTCGCCGAATGGACCGATCGGAGGCCCGCAAAGGCCAGAAAAGGTAAATTTAAAGTCTCTAGATACTTTCTGTTATGCGAGCGCTGGATTTTGAGTTCGTTTTTAGATGGAAATTTGCAAAAATAACGACCGAGACGGGAAGGAAGAGCAAGGCAAACGCCAGTCATGACAAAAACTTCAAAACGATTACATTCTCCAAAGTAAGTACCCATTTATTTCCATAAAGCCATATCGAAACGTAAACTTTGAACCTTCTACAATATCCCGCGTGCCTCAGATCTGGGTTTAAAATTCGATTTTATAGTGAAAATATAGATAATTTGCGGTACCTACACGTTCGTCGGCATTCGTGTTCGCTCGGCCGTCCTAAACCTCAATCGGCTAGCCGGACGGTGTGGTGCATTGACAGCTCCCAATAAAACGTAAGATATTTCGCTAAATGGGCCGATCGGAGGCCAGCAAAGTCCAGAAAAGGTAAGTTTGAAGTCTCTAGATACTTTCTGTTATGCGAGCGCCGGATTTTGAGTTCGTTTTTAGATGGAAATGTGCAAAAATAACAACCAAGACGGGAGCGAAGAGCAAGGGAAATGCCAGTCATCACAAAAACTACAAAACGATTACATTCTCCAAAGTAAGTACCCCTTTATTCCCATAAAACCATATCGAAACGTAAACTTTGAACCTTCTACAATATCCCGCGTGCCTCAGATCTGGGTTTAAAATTCGATTTTATAGTGAAAATATAGAAAACTTGGTAGACTGCACTCCGTCGGGAGCGCCACCTTCAGAAACGTCAAACGACGAGTGGTGACAGTTCAGATTAAATCATAGGAAATTTCGCTAAATGGGCCGATCGGAGCCCCCCGAAGGCCGAAAACGGTAAATTTGAAGTCTCTAGATACTTTCTGTTATGCGAGCGCTGGATTTTCAGGTCGTTTTTGTATCGAAATTTGCATAAATCCAAGACCAAGACGGGATAACAGTGACGTCAGCAATGTGGCGCTCTTCAAATTTTTCGAGGCGCTTCACATATATACAGTGCGACTCAAAAAAGCTCGATGTACGGGGTGTTCCGATAAAAATTGACGAGAAAAAAATAAAAATTACAGATTCGAGGAAATTTTCGGTTTTTTCGCTTCGGAGGGGTCGTCTGACGTGCGAAAGACCGTTTTATATACAAAGTGTTGGAAAAATGTCGAACGCTAAAAAAATGTCAAAATTAAGGGAACTGAAATTTTTTTTTTTACGAAACTTCAGTCGGGGGTCTCTTACCGCACTAATTATCGAACAAAATACGGGGTGTTTAAAAAAACCGAACCCTTATCTAAAAATCCTCAAAATTCGTGGATTTAAATATTCCTTTTTTTTCTGAAACTCTTCGCGATAGTTTGCAGAAAAACTATACCAATTAAAAATACAGGGGGTTTAAAAAAACCGAACCATTCTCTTGAAATCCTCAAATTTCGTGGAATTAAAAATTTTTTTTGTAAACACTTTTTGCAATAGGCTGTTAAAAAAATATATATACTAATGAAAATATCCAGTGTTTAAGAGAACCGAACCATTCTCTAAAAATCCTCAAAATTCGTGGAACTAATATTTCTTTTTGAAGACACCTTTCACAATAGGCTGTAAAAAAAACTGTAATAATGAAAAACTACAGGGTGTTTAACAAAACCAAACCATTCTCTAAGAATCCTCACAATTCATAGAATATTTTTTAATGAAACTTTTCACAATGGTCTGTAAGAAAACTTTACTAATTAAAAAACTACTGGGTGTTTACAAAAAACCGAACCATTCCCTAAAAATCCTCAAAATTTATGGAATTAATAATATTTTTGTTATGACACCTTTCACAATAGGTTGCAAAAAAACTACCCTTATTAAGAAAATGTAGGGTGTTTTACAAAACCGAACCGTTTTCTAATAATCCTCAAAATTCATGGAATTAAATTTTTTTTTATGAAACTTATCGCAATAGTTTGCAAAAAGACTGTACTTATGAACAAATACTGGGTGTTAAAAAAAACCGTACCATTCTCTAAATATCCTCAAAATTCGTGGAATTAATATTTTTTTTAGACACCTTTCACAATAGGCTGTAAAAAAACTGTAATAATGAAAAAATACTGGGTGTTTAAAAATACCGAACCATTCTCTTGATATCCTCGAAATTCATGGAATTAAAAAATTTTTTTAAAAAACTTTTCACAAAAAGCTGCAAAAAACTACCCTACTGAAAAAATACAGGATGTTTAAAAAAACGAACCATTCCCTAAAAATCATCAAAATTTAAGGAATTAATATATTTTTTTTGTAGACACCTTTCACAATAGAATGTAAAAAACTGTAATAATGAAATAATACAGGGTGTTTAAAAAAGCCGAACCATTCTCTTGAAATCCTCGCAATTTATGGAATTAATATTTTTTTTTATAGACACTTTTCACAATAAGCTGTAAAAAAACTGCAATGATGAAAAAATATAGTGTTTAAAAAAACCTAACCATTCACTAAAAATCCTCAAAATACATGGAATTAAACTTTTTTTTATAAAACTTATCACAATAGTCTGCAGAAAAACTATACTAATTAAAAAATACTGGGTGTTTAAAAAAACCGAACCATTCTCTTGAAATCCTCAAAATTCATGGAATTAAAAATTTTTTTTGATAAAACTTTTCACAATAGGCTGTAAAAAAACTGTAATAATGAAAAAATACAGGAGGTTCAAAAAAACCGAACCATTATCTAAAATTCCTCCAAATTCAGGGAATTGAAATTTTTTTTTATGTCAGTTTTCGCAATAAGTTGCAAAAAAACTGTACTAATTAGAAAATACTGTACTAATTAAAAAATACTGGGTAATTAAAAAAACCGAACTATTCTCTAAAATCATCGAAATGCGTGGAATTGAAAATTTTGTTTTAACGAAACTTTTCGCAATACACTATAAAAAAACTACCCTAATGAAAAAATACAGGGTGTTTAACAAAACCAAACCATTCTCTAAGAATCCTCACAATTCATGGAATATTTTTTAATAAAACTTTTTACAATGGTCTGTAAGAAAACTTTACTAATTAAAAAACTACTGGGTGTTTACAAAAAACCGAACCATTCTCTAAAAATCCTCAAAATTCGTGGAATTAAAAATTTTTTTGATGAAACATTTTACATATTGTGAAGCAAAACTGTACTAATGAAAAAATAATGGATGTTTAAAAAAATCGAATCATTTTAAAAATCCTTAAAACCTGGAATTGAAAATTCTTTTTTCATTTGTGATGAAATTTTTTACAATAGTTTGTAAAAAACTATAAAAAATACATACTTTGGTATTATTATGTGTATATAAACACATACATATGAAAAAATACAGGGTGTAAAATAAAGAACCATTCTCTAGATCCACAAAATTTATGGAATTTAATTTTTTTACTGAAACTTTTCGCGATTGTAAAAATGTTATACTAATGACCAAATACAGGGTGTTTAACAAAACCAAACCATTCTCTAAAAGTCCTCAAAATTCCTGGAATTGAAATTTTTTTTTATGAAACTTTTTACAATGTTCTGTAGGAAAAATATACTAATGACAAAATACTGGGTGTTTTAAAAAACCGAACCATTCTCTACTGCTGATCTGCATCTACGATAATTGATAAAAGATTGACAATTTGAGAAGTGTTAAATAATAGAACAGATCATACTGCTGATCTGCACCTACGATAATTAATAGTCATAAATATAGAAGCGTGCATAATATTATAAACAAACATTTTAAGAAGTGTTAAATGAGAAAACAGATCATACTGCTGATCTGCACCTACAATAATTGATAAAAAACAGAAAAGCATAATGTATTTAACAATTTTGAGAAATGTTAAATAAAAGAACAGATCATACTGCTGATCTGCACTTACGACAATTGATAGTGATAAAAATACAAGAGTGTATAATATTGTAACTAAAAATTTTAAAATGTATTAAATTAAAGAACATACTGCTGATCTGCACCTGCGATAATTGAAACTGTCATGGAAGTATAATATTAATTTGCTGAAACTTTTAACAATGGTCTATATGGAAACTATTTTAATGAGAACAATTCAGGGTGTTTAAAAAATCCGAACCATTCTCTTGATATCCTCGAAATTTATGGAATTAAAGAATTTTTTTTACAAAACTTTTCACAAAAGGCTACAAAAAACTACCCTACTGAAAAAATACAGGATGTTTAAAAAAAACGAACCATTCCCTAAAAATCATCAAAATTTAAGGAATTAATATATTTTTTTTGTAGACACCTTTCACAATAGAATGTAAAAAAACTGTAATAATGAAATAATACAGGGTGTTTAAAAAACCCGAACCATTGTCTAATAATCCTCAAAATTCATGGAATTAATTTTTTTTTTAGGAAACTTATCGCAATAGTCTGCAGAAAAACCATACTAATGAAAAAATACTGGGTGTTTAACCGAAACCGAACCATTCTCTTGAAATCCTCGCAATTTATGGAATTAATTTTTTTTTGTAGACACTTTTCACAATAGGCTGTAAAAAAACTGTAATTATGAAAAAATATAGAGTGTTTAAAAAAACCTAACCATTCACTAAAAATCCTCAAAATACATGGAATTAAGCTTTTTTTTATAAAACTTATCGCAATAGTCTGCAGAAAAACTATACTAATTAAAAAATACTGAATGTTTAAAATAATCGAATCATTCTAAAAATCCTTAAAACCTGGAATTGAAAATTCTTTTTTGATTTGTGATGAAATTTTTTACAATAGTTTGTAAAAAAACTGTAAAAGATACATACTTTGGTATTATTATGTGTATATAAACACATACTTATGAAAAAATACAGGGTGTAAAATAAAGAACCATTCTCTAGATCCACAAAATTTATGGAATTTAATTTTTTTTATGAAACTTTTCACGATTGTAAAAAAGTTATACTAATGAGCAAATACAGGGTGTTTAACAAAACCAAACCATTCTCTAAAAGTCCTCAAAATTCCTGGAATTGAAATTTTTTTTTGATGAAACTTTTTACAATGTTCTGTAGGAAAAATATACTAATGACAAAATACTGGGTGTTTTAAAAAACCGAACCATTTTCTACTGCTGATCTGCATCTACGATAATTGATAAAAGATAGACAATTTGAGAAGTGTTAAATAATAGAACAGATCATACTGCTGATCTGCACCTACGACAATTGATAGTGATAAAAATACAAGAGTGCATAATATTCTAACCAAAAATTTTAAAATGTATTAAATTAAAGAACAGATCATACTGCTGATCTGCGCCTGCGATAATTGAAACTGTCATGGAAGTATAATATTTCTTGATGAAACTTTTAACAATGGTATATATGGAAACTATTTTAATGAGAACAATACAGGGCGTTTAAAAAACCGAACGATTCTCTACTGCTGATCTGCATCTACGATAATTGATAAAAGACAGACAAGCGTAACTAATATAGGTAACAAATTTGAGAAGTGTTAAATAATAGAACAGATCATACTGCTGATCTGCACATACGACAATTAATAGTCATAAAAATAGAAGCGCGCAAAATATTATAAAAAAAAATTTTAAGAAGTGTTAAATGAAAAAACAGATTATACTGCTAATCTGCACCAACCATAATTGATAAAAAACAGAAAAGCATAACTAATGTATTTAACAATTTTGAGAAATGTTAAATAAAAGAACAGATCATACTGCTGATCTGTATCTACGATAATTAATAGTCATAAAAATAGAAGCGTGCATAATATTATAAACAAAAATTTTAAGAAGTGTTAAATGAAAGAACAGATCATACTGCTGATCTGCACCTACGACAATTGATAGTGATAAACATACAGGAGTGTATAATATTGTAACCAAAAATTTTAAAATGTATTAAATTAAAGAACAGATCATACTGCTGATCTGCACCTGCGATAATTGAAACTGTCATGGAAGTATAATATTTCTTTGATGAAACTTTTAACAATGGTCTATATGGAAACTATTTTAATGAGAACAATACAGGGTGTTTAAAAAACCTAACGATTCTCTACTGCTGATCTGCATCTACGATAATTGATAAAAGACAGACAAACGTAACTAATTTAGGTAACAAATTTGAGAAGTGTTAAATAATAGAACAGATCATACTGCTGATCTGCACATACGATAATTAATAGTCATATAAATAGAAGCGTGCATAATATTATAAACAAAAATTTTAAGAAGTGTTAAATGAAAAAACGGATCATACTGCTGATCTGCACCTACAGTAATTGATAAAAAACAGAAAAGCATAACTAATGTATGTAACAATTTTGAGAAATATTAAATAAAACAACAGATCAAACTGCTGATCTGCACCTACGACAATTGATAGTGATAAAAATACAAGAGTGTATAATATTGTCACCAAAAATTTTAAAATGTATTAAATTAAAGAACAGATCATACTGCTGATCTGCACATACGATAATTAATAGTCATAAAAATAGAAGCGTGCATAATATTATAAACAAAAATTTTAAGAAGTGTTAAATGAAAAAACAGATCATACTGCTGATCTGCACCTACGATTGATAGTGATAAAAATACAAGAGTGCATAATATTGTAACCAAAAATTGTAAAATGTATTAAATTAAAGAACAGATCATACTGCTGATCTGCACCTGCGATAATTGAAACTGTCATGGAAGTATAAATATTTCTTTGATGAAACTTTTAACAATGGTCTATATGGAAACTATTTTAATGAGAACAATACAAAGTGTTTAAAAAAACCGAACTATTCTCAAATAATCCTCAAAATTCATGGATTTAAAAATTACTTTTTCTGAAACTCTTCGCAATGGTCTGCAGAAAAACTATACTACTGAAAATATCCGGTGTCCACCATCCCAAGAAAGGTCAAGTCGGCGATAGCCGACTTGCCACCTTTCTAGTTATCATTAAAATTAGATAATATTCTCCAAAGCGACGTGCTAAATATTAACTACATGTACAAGAACGAAAAGCGAGTGGCAAAGAAGAACTCACCTGAAGTTTTCTGTGGGAGTGTGGGCCGGCCGGCCTGGTTTTCATAAATTGGATTCCCTGGATCCCCAAATGGAGTTCTGAATTTAAACTTAACACTAATTTGACGATGCACTAATTAATTTCAGCGGAATTTTATGCGATGCGTTGATTGTTCTGTATTATCTGCCCGCGCGAGCTGTTCTTGCTCCCTTTTTTGAGTTTTTCTTTTTTACCACAAAAACGCGCAATGATAAAATTTTAATTTGCGTACATTTATACTTATACTTAGGCAACTTAGAATACTGATGTGAAAGAAAACAAATAATACTTAATTACTAATTATATTAAACTTACTACTATTACCAAACATACCGCCCCCCAAAAAAGGCGTAAGCGTTTTTTTTTTTCAATCATGAGAAAGGGGTAACGGACATGGTTTGACAACGGGTCGTTTGAAGAGTCCATTTTTAGTGCGCACAGTAGCGACTCGAATGACATCATCAGCGCCGGCGAATACTTCAACGATACGACCAAGAGGCCATTCTGAAGGAGGCATCTGTTCATTTTTCAGCAAGACCAAATCACCTGGTTGAGGAGAGGGAGTATTGGAAGAAGTCCATTTAGACTTTTGGGACAGAGTATGTAAGTACTCCTTCTGCCAGCGTGATGAAAAGTCCTGCTGAATACGCTGAAGCAGTTGCCAGCGAGATAAGCGGCCTACTGGTATATCTGACAGCTTTTGTTCAGGTAGGCAAGAGAGCGGTGGAAGGTTTAAAAAATGTGCGGGAGTCAAAGCCAAGAGATCGTGCGGGTCATTACTTAGAGGCGTAAGCGGTCGAGAGTTCAGTAATGCTTCTATTTGTATTAGTACTGTATTTAATTCCTCATAGGTCAAAATCTGTTGCCCTACGATGCGTGTTAGATGAGATTTTACCGATTTAATCCCGGCTTCCCATATACCCCCAAAGTGTGGTGCATGGGGCGGATTGAAATGCCATTGCAAAGCTTCGGTAGCAGCTGCGGAATGCATTAATGTAGCGAGCTCTTTTTGAGCTTTTACAAAATTTGTACCACAATCACTGTAAATGTGACTGGGGCGTCCACGACGGGCAATAAAGCGACGTAACGCTGCTAAAAATGCGTCTGCTGTTAAATCTGAGGCTAATTCTAAATGTAATGCCTTGGTGCTCATACAGACAAAAAGACATAAATACGATTTGTATGATTTTGCACCTCTCACTCTATTCATAGTAGTAAGGAAGGGACCACCGTAATCAACTCCCACATGTGAAAATGCTTTTAATTCTGAAATTCTAAATTTCGGCAAGTCACCCATGATAGGTTGATAAGATCGGGGATTTTGTCGCCAGCAAGTTTGACACTTAGAGATGACCGTCCTAACTGCTCTTCGTGATGACAAAATCCAGAAGGTTTGTGCTAACAAAAATTGAACTGTCTGACAACCAGCATGAAGATATTTTAGGTGACACCATTCTATCAGAAGAGTAGTAAGACGCCCACTGCGAGGAAGTAAAAGTGGATGTTTACGGTCATCTGACAACGAAGAATGTCTCAATCGGCCTCCGACCCGAAGTAGTCCGGAATCATCGCAGAAAACTCCTAGTTTTCGTAAAGGTTTAGATATTTTAAGCCCTTTATGAAAGCGATCAATTTGTACTGAGAAGTTACAATATTGCGTATGCTTAACTAATGCTAACAATGCTTTATTAAGCTCACGTTGCGTCAAATATGAAAGGTTTTTAGAATTAGAATTTTTACAGTTATTAACAAATCTAAGAGCGTAAGCCAAAATTCTTTGAATTTTCGCAAAGGAAGAAAAGCGTTGAAGAAGAGAATCTAGCAAATGTTCTTCGGTTACTACATGTAAAGAAACTTTCCTAGCCTCAGTGAGAGCATCGGGAGAAAACTGCGCCGAATCGAAAGGTAAGGTCCAGGAGACAGGCTCCTTCAGAAAAGCGGGACCTGTCCACCATTGTTTATTATTTATAAACTCGGAAGGAAACTGTCCACGAGTAGCAATATCTGCAGGATTTTCGGAGGACTGAACATATCTCCATTGAGTGGAATCGATTTTTTCCTGAATATAGCTTACTCGGTTGCTCACAAATGTTTGCCAACGATGGGGAGACGATTGAATCCAAGATAACACGATAGTGGAATCAGTCCAAACATAAGTCCCGTTAAAGTTAAGTTTGCCTTGATAAATCTGATGTATTGATGCGACTAAGTTTGATAACATTACTGCTCCACAGAGCTCTAAGCGTGGTATGGAAATACGACGTAATGGAGCAACTCGAGCTTTTGAGCAAATAAAGCGAACTTTAACTACTCCAACTGAATTGCATTCTCGAATATATGCGACACTGGCGTAGCCATGAAGAGATGCGTCACAGAAACCATGTAACTGAAGATCAGAATCAGAATTATCTAGGATGCATCGCGGAATTTGAAGAGTTGATAAAAGAGGCAACTCTTCTCGAAATCGTCTCCAAAACTGGAGAACATCTTCAGGCGGAGCGTCATCCCAATTAATTCCAGCAGACCATAAATGCTGGAGAATGCGTTTAATAAAAAATGTGATAGGTGATAAAAACCCAATGGGGTCAAATATGCGTGCCAACTCAGACAAAATTTGGCGTTTAGAACAATTTTCACCTACAGAAGTTACATGATAAGAAAAGTCGTCAGAAGATGGTCGCCAATACATTCCTAAAATTTTTAAACCATTTCCTTCATCCCAATAATGAGAATCATTCGCCAAAAAGGAAGTGGGAAAGTCATCGAGTAACCTCGGCTCATTACTCGCCCATTTTCGCAATTGAAAACCTCCACGAGCAAGAAGACCAATCAATTCAGACTTCAAGTGTTTTGCGTTTTCTAATGAAGAACTACCAGTTACTATATCATCTATATAAATATCGGAATGCAATATGGATGCAGCATTAGGGAAAGCGGCACCTTCGTCTTCAGTTAACTTTAAAAGTGTTCGTATGGCCAAATAGGGAGCGGAAGATATACCATATGTTACAGTTTTCAAGCGATAATCTTTGACAGGTTCCTCTGGAGAAAATCTCCAAACTATGCGTTGGTAATCTCTATGTGAAGTATTAACCCATATCTGCCTGTACATTTGTTTTATGTCCGCGGTAAATACAAATTTGTGAAGTCGAAATTTAAGTAGAACATGTACAATATCTGTTTGCAATTTAGGTCCGATATAAAGAGTGTCATTAAGCGTCGGTCCCGATCGTAATTTTACAGATGCGTTGAATACTACGCGTAACTTGGTAGAAAGAGAATCTGGTTTAAGCACAAAAGAATGCGGTAAATAAAAACTATTATCACAAATATTTGAAAGTGGGACAGCCTCCATGTGACCCAATTCCAGATATTCTTGCATAAAGGATGCATATTGTTTATATAAAGAGGGATTTTTTGTTAATCGTCTTTCAAGCGAGTACAAAAGTTGAAGTGCCAAAGAACGAGAATTTTCAAAATGCGGTTCAGTTTCACGAAAAGGTAAACTTACAATATAGCGTCCCTCTTTGTCGCGAGTTGTTGTATTTAAATAAAACTGTTCACATGTACTATCATCTTTTGAGACTGCGTGGACGTTAGGTATATTTTCTAACTCCCAAAAGCGTTTTAAAATGTGTCCCAATGATTCATGATCAGTATTGCAAAGAAATGAATTGATTTGTTGCGAGAGATTCATTTTTACTTTACCTATTAGAACGTAACCAAAAATTGTATTTAAACAGAAAGGTTGTTCTAAGTTTCCTTTGACGTAACCATCTACTAAAATCTGCGGATAAATATCAGCACCTAAGAGAATATCTATTTTTCCCGGTACATGAAAAGTAGGATCAGCTAAATTTAAATTTGTAATATGTGGATAAGTATGTTCTCGAATTTTTACAGCCGGTATAGCGTCACAAATTTTTGGTAGAATAACTGCTACTATGTCTAAAAGCGGCCCAGACTTCCCAACTGGTCGACAAGCAGTATTAACAGTACCTGAATTTAATAATGTTTGCATAGATCCTAAACCATGAACTGATAATGACAGATTAGAGCGAGGCAAACCTAATTTATTACTACATTCTTGCGAAATAAATGTAGTTTGTGATCCCGAATCAAGCAGAGCCCGACAAACGTGAAAATTTCCCCACTTATCGATGAGTTCAATAAGTGCCGTTGATAATAAAACTCCCGTATTACGAGTAGTTATTCCGGCGAAAGACTGCGCAATTGTAACAGGCGGCATCAATGTAGAATTTTTACTACCAGTTGCGTTAGAAGATGAAGGTTCCACTTGTAATGAATCACCCTGTGAATAGCGTTTTGACATAAGTCCATCTTGTGATATATTATAAGATGAGCCACCCTGTACAGAGTCATCCTGTACAGTGGAAGTAATATTTGTGTGCGTTTTCTCGAAATGTAATAGCGAGTGATGGCGTTTGTTACACATTCTGCAAGTCGATTTTGACCTACAAGCATGAGAATCGTGCATGGAACTTAAACAATTAGTGCATAATCGTTTAGTTCTAACAAAATTATATCTCTCAATCACAGATCTCTTGGCAAATTCAGGGCACTTGTATAACTGATGTGACTTATTGCACAATAAACAATTAAATGCAGATTCGGAATTTGTCAGAAAAACTGAACTATTAAAGCGATTGGGTTTTTCAGATCTCTTGCATTTTTCGGGGGAATTTATAAGAGCTAAATTTTCCATTGCATGACCACGTCGTTCAACAAATTCAATGAGAGAAGCGTAAGTAGGAATGTCATTACCTTTTAGAGACAATTCAAAAGCAGTTGCTGTTTCATTATCTAATTTTTCTAACATTTTATTCACTATAATGAAATCCCACTGTGCCACAGGTAAGTTTATATTTTTTAAAGCGTTCAAATTTTCATTGAAAACGTCTAAAATTCTTTGAAGAGAGGATGTATCATGAGAAGTAAGTTTTTTAAAATTTTCAATTTCGCGCCAATGAGAATTAGCTAATACACGTTTATTAGTGTAGCGAGATACTAATTTATTATAAATTATAGGATAGTTATCTCCTGTGAGCGGTAGCGTTTTTGCTAAAGTTAGCGGGGGACCGGACAAGCACGATAACAAATAATTAAATTTTTCTATATTACCCAAATTTTTATTGTTATGTACTGAAGACTCAAACATATCTTTAAAAGTAGTAAAATTGCGTAATTCACCCTTAAAATGCAACAGATCTAGCTTAGGTAGCTTGACATTTGATTTTTCAGACATGTTATAAGGTTTTGCGTCATCACTTTCAAAGATATCGACATAAATAGCTTTAATTGCGTAATATTCTTGATAGAATGCATCTCTAACATTTTGTTCAACTGCAATATCTGCACCCTCAACACTTGATAAAAGTGATATTAAATTGGACTGATTTTCCTTAAATTCCGAATTTATTTCTGAAATATCTTCGCATCTAACTTTAAATAATCTCCTTGAAGCTATATTGTCAATAGCTGTCTGAGCAATATTATGTAACTGATGCAACTGATCCATTGCCTCCTGACGTAAAGCTTTAAATTTTTTAATATTTTTTTCCATATTGTAAAATAACTAGTGAACAATAGATAGCGGTTCAAATAATGTATCTAATGTACAACTAAAAATGGTTTGAATTTAAGAGAGATAACCCACGCCTACAAATGGCGGACAGCAGTTTTAAATAGAAAAGTTTAGTAATATATAAGCAATATAAGTATATGAGTATAAGAAATAATTTACTGAGATTTTATTATGTGAATTGTGATTGAAACTACGAATGAAATTAATAAAAAATAATTAATTTAATAATTTACTAACTTGCCAATTACAAATAAAAAGCATAATTGTACGCATGTAGCTAATAAGTATAAATGTTATTAATAATCCGGCTCGAAGTCTGACCAAAAATATGTTTGGGAATTATCATTAAAATTAGATAATATTCTCCAAAGCGACGTGCTAAATATTAACTACATGTACAAGAACGAAAAGCGAGTGGCAAAGAAGAACTCACCTGAAGTTTTCTGTGGGAGTGTGGGCCGGCCGGCCTGGTTTTCATAAATTGGATTCCCTGGATCCCCAAATGGAGTTCTGAATTTAAACTTAACACTAATTTGACGATGCACTAATTAATTTCAGCGGAATTTTATGCGATGCGTTGATTGTTCTGTATTATCTGCCCGCGCGAGCTGTTCTTGCTCCCTTTTTTGAGTTTTTCTTTTTTACCACAAAAACGCGCAATGATAAAATTTTAATTTGCGTACATTTATACTTATACTTAGGCAACTTAGAATACTGATGTGAAAGAAAACAAATAATACTTAATTACTAATTATATTAAACTTACTACTATTACCAAACAAATAGTCTGTAAATATTTCAAATTCCAAAAAAAAAATGTATTTAGTTATATAATAAAAATAATAATAATAATAATAATAATAATAATAATAATAATAATAATAATAATAATAATAATAATAATAATAATAATAATAATAATAATATCTCTACCCCTCATTCTAATCACAGGGATTAGTCCAGAAGTCGGAGACTTGTGCGGGAGAGGGGGCGGCATATTATTATTAAGCAGGCCGCATTTGCGCCCAGGAACGGCTTACGTTGGTAGGCCCTAACCACTATTCAGTGCAGGAATGAGGGAAACCTGGAAAACCTCATTCATTAGGGGGATAGTCAAATATCAACCGGCATCAATCTCTCACATTGACCCAAGCCAACATTCTTCCACCCTACCATACCCGCAGAGAGGGCGCCAAACCTCTTCACGAATATAGCTTATATACGGTCTACCGGCAGCTGGACTCGAACCAACACCGATCTAGTCACCTCGATTCAAGTACTGACGCCTTAAACCGCGCGACCACTGACCGACCAACCATATACTATAGATCATTATAACATACGTATAATTACTGATTTTTGTGAGAGAATAAATTATAAACAGTCCTATTTCTATATCCACTTTTGTTCATGCACAGTTTTTTAGGGTGAGGTCTTAACTAACTTGCGTCAGTTCCAATCACAAATTCGTTCGTTATTTTACGCAGTAGCAGGTTTGCGATAACAAGACCACGTGTGGGACGAAAATTTTTTATTCAACACAATATGCATTTATTTGTATCGTCTGAATTTGGAAAGTGGAAGTGAAAATGCATTTATGCACATTATTATGCATCGATAAGTAGGTTATCCTTTCTTGGAAGAAAGACTGACGTCAGCTGTTTCGTAATGATACTTTGCATTTAGCGTTGTTGAAACGGGATCGAAACTCCCAGACGTTTGATATATCGGGCCAAGGTAGTCTAAAAGGATATTACATGGTAAATTTTTGCTCCTTAAAAACTGGTACCAGCAATTTAAAAAAGTGACACAGTTTACTGTCATAGCGAATAAGATCTCTTTTTTATTTTAATACTCGTAATTATAAAAGTTGCTGTAAAAGTTATTAACCTAGATGTATTAGTAATGGAGAATAGAGTTGCTTCTACAGATGAAAGTCTATAAAAATGTAGTGTAAATATGTACAGGGTTTTATTTATTTATTTATTTAAATACAGTGTCCAACGGGACGAATCCCAGTTACAGGACAAGGAAAAAAACAATTCAAAATACAAAAACAATGACAGAAATAACTCGAATAAAAACAAAATATCAAATAACAAACAAAAAGTAATTAACAAAAATATAACATAAACAATAATAAAAAAACAAGCAATAAAATCACAAAAATGTCTTTTTAAACAAAAAACAGGTAAATAAATAGAGATTTAATAAAATTAATTGAGTGAAAACATATATCAAGTCGATCTTCATGCAATTGGTAGTTAGTAATCATTTGATGAAGAGGGGATGCCGTTGGCAACTGCAAAACAGAACTAGATCTAGAATTTAATCTAGGAACTCGATAAAAAATTCTAAATACCAGAGAAGGGGCATTTAGAAAATTATTAACAATTTTGTGTAGAAACATTAAAGAGTACATAATGCGCCTTCGCTGCAAGCTAATTAAGTCAAATGTTGACAACAAAATATCTTCTGGAATGCCACAAACCGGATAAACACCAAATTTGACAAAATGCAGTGTCTTTAAATATCTACGCTGTACTTTTTTCAATAGGTTTATAAATCGGACACCAAACAATAGAGGCATATTCAAGTTTGCAGCGAACAAAACAATTAAACAGTGTATTCAATGTCACCGTGTTGCGAAAAGCCTTAGAATTACGCAAAATAAAACCCAGGCTTTTAAATGCAGATTCAGTTATTAAATGAATATGCACGTCAAAAGACAGGTTATCGCAAAATGTTACATCAAGGTCCTTGAAATCCAGAAATTGAGGAGTCCAAGAAGCTATAATATATTTGTTTAATGGAATAACCTGTGTATTGTTGAATTATTCATTTTTATGATTTTAAAGATATGATATATGACATTCCTATCTTTAACCGTTTTCGAGTTATTGAAGAGACAGGGTGTTCTGTTTAAAGAAAAAAGTTTGGCCTACATCTTTAAAATTCGATATCCAATTGCTTTAAAAATATTTAAAAGTTCCTTCTTCACGTGACCACCATACGCAGTCATTAAAAAGTGATAGAGTTATGGGAATAAGATATATATTAGTTAAAGGCCTGTAACATTTTATGAAATATGAAGAATTTTATTTTATATAATTGTAACTTATCCTATGTATGATTTTAAAAAGAAATGAATTGAACAAATGAACCAAATAAGTGAATTGTAGTTTGACATAAATCATTCTACTTTTTTTCAGGAAGTACTTTCGCTGCAACAATATAAATAATTCAATATCGTATTTATAGTGTTTTAGAAATTACCACTCGCTTAATAAATAACGCCAGTACGTAAAAAAAATAAAACGGATACGCCAAAATCAGCGAAACCCACAAGGTTTGTTTTACAAAACGTCGCCTACTTACTTGTAAATTATATAAGGAAAAGGAAATGCGTCCCACGTGAGTTCATGAATAAGTATTACTATGAGTTACCATACAATGACACGTCTGATATAATTTTATGTAAAAGGCATTGAGAAGAATTCCTGATATTTTGTGATTTTCATGAGTTGCTTATTTTATCGTTAGATTAAAAAATATTTTATGTATAGAAACAATCATTGGATGCTCCGAAAAAGCCCTGATTTGTAAAATAAAATATGAGCAAAAGTAAGGTCTTCTGCAAAAAAAATTAGCGAATTTGCTTAATAGGTGGGGCCTTTTTTATATCTGTAAATGAAATTACGGTATCAAAAGGTGACATTTATAAATCGCACCTATTAAATCGAAAACAATTCCTGGAATATAGTGGTATGGTCAAGAACTTATATTTCGACATATGGACTACCCCAAGACTCCAATTTGGGACTTCTACTGTTCCTTTTCTTTACCAATAATGTTTCAATTAAAATATCAGTACCATATTTGCTTTTAGTAGAGATAAATCTCTACTTATTTAAATTTAGATATTACTAGTTCTGAAGGTAGGAATTTGTTACACAATGCATTAAATGCAATTTATACAAGTTGTTATCAAAACAATCTGGAACTAAATTTGTCTAAATATAAAGTAATGCTATTTTATAAAACACACAAGATCTGGTATTTAACATGAGCTTTCTTTTAACACTATGTAGGCTCCTAGTATTTTAGAAACGGTTTCGTCTGCCTATTGGCTATTTGGTTAATTTATTAGAAGTTGGGGCAACTTTTCAAATATTGATACATTTTAATTATACACAACTTACATTAGAATATTAAGTATTTCTGAATTACGAGTACGTCTACATTTATCGAAATTACATTCAGCAGTTAGAGTCTATATCTTTTGACGATTAATAATAATAATATTTATTATGCTTATAAGATATTATAAAATAATATATAGCGTTAGTCAACTCTTCGAGACAGAACACCTAGAAACTAAAGAAAAAACGGAAGAAAAAACATTTATAAACTTGAAAAGATAAGAACTAGCCTAGCAAAAGTATTTGTACATAAAATAAAATCATTTAACTGAAAAATACAATCTTAACTTTCGTTTGAACTAGCCAATTTTGGGCCTTAAATAGTTTGGCTTTTTACCTACAATTGATAATTTTGTGAAAGATATACGTAATTCATTATTTTGTCAGGTATTAATATTGTGAATATCCCTATTCAAATAAAATGTATATACATTTTTAAAAACATAGATCGACATTTCAAATATAAATAATGATGCCACAGTTAGAATTTTATGGCCCCTGTTGGCAGGTCTTTATGACAAATTGCTGCGTCCAATAATAATACGCAATATGCGTTTTTGAAATGGAAACAGTCTGCCGAGGTTGAGTTACCCTAAAAACAAATCCCAATCGACTATCAATTTGAGCAGAGTATAAATTAATTAATTGGTGCCCTTCTACGATCCTTCTCATATTCCTAAACATAAAACAACTAGATGACAGAGCTGAGAGTATATTACAATGAGTTGTTCAATTGAGTTTCTCATCAAGATATATTCCCAAAAAGTTAGCACTTGTCTTACAGTTCCCTACGTCACAATTAGTTATAAAAAGTGTCAGATCATCGCCACCCCTTTGTGCAATACGAAACCTTATTATTTGGGTTCTGTCAAAGTCAAAGTATAACTTATGTTCATATAATCATCTGCATAATTGCTCCAGAGTTCTATTTATGTTTGCATTCAGATCATCAATATTTTTATTTCATCAGCCTACATGGTGAAAAACATAATTTAAAACTGACTACTGAATTGACATATAAAATAAACAGTGTAGGGCCAAGAATTAACCCCTGTGACACCCCCATCTCACACATTTGTTGGAGTTTATTATATTATCAATAGACACATACTGTTGACGATGTTTTACAAAATTAGACAGTACAATAAAGTAAATTGTGACTGTCAATTTAATTTTTACTCAGCCAAAATACTTATGAAAATTTTAATGTAAAACACCTAGAACTAATACTTTGCTCAAATCGGCTACCTCAAAAATTGTGTAATGCAACCTTATACAGATTTAATACATCTGTACGCAAAAAAAGAATTGACTCAAAATGAGAACGAAAAATAATTAAAATTTAAAAAACAAAATTGGTTGTCATAGCAGCGAAGTTACCGGCTTCAAAATAAACTCAAAGTTACCAAAGCGTGCAAAAAATTTTTGTCTGAACAATTTTTTTATACAGGGTACTTTTAAAAAGTTATGAATATTATTGTGCACGCTACATGCATTACATATTTGGCACAGTATATTATTATTACTTAATTTTTTATGAATAAGTAATCTATTTAATTTTCTCATCTAGGAGTAAATTTGTTGAGATTAATTTGTTATTAAAAATTAAAAGAAAACAGCATTTTAACAACTCTGGATAAATAGTTAAATCATCCAATAACTGATGGTGCCATGCACACGGAAGACTGGAATACCTGTAAATATATTAATATATATATATTTTGTATGCTGCTGCAGTCAAGCATGCTAAATAACTGAAACGTAGTGGACAATTTGAAAGATTAACTTACTTAACTTTCTTTTTTCAGAATTATTATATTTATGTAATACGTTGTTGTGCACAGTACAACACATAATAGGAAAAAAAATATAAATTTGTTATTGATGTTTTTTGGAATTGCAAGTAGCTGAAAAATGTCAGTCTATTTTTCCTAGAACTCTGCTGAACTTCTGGGAATCACTGCACTCAATGGGCGGCGTAAAAGCACAGTATTCGACAATGGACACATTCTTCAGAATCTCACCGCATCCGTTATGTCGGCTTCAGAAAGAAAGTGCGTCGCTCACACTGTGGCCGGTTTTGAGAATGGCAGCAAACATTAGAACATGATTGCAGAGGTCATTTCTTCCAGGAACAAATAACTTATGGTTAAAGACTGTGAAATTTGGAACAATACACCGCTGGAGATACTTAAATTGAATGGAGGAAGTAAGGCTAACATATTTTTGGTTCGAACCCAATTAGCGGCACTGTAACATAGGTTTATATAGTTTTTACTGTTCAAATCAGTTTTTATTTACTACTATAGTATCTTCATTGGTCAATGTGTCAAATGCGTTTTGTAACAAAGATGTTTGGTTGCATTAAACCTTTCTGTTCCGAGATACGAGATGTTGGAGTTAAAACCGTGTTTTTTATTATATAAAATAAACGGGAATGATTTAATTCAAGTTTGATATGGATCCTTAATATTCGATTGTTCACAAATACAATACAATCTGAAAAAATAATGTGCATAATTCTGAAACCTACCTTATTATACAGGGTGTTAAAAAAGAGTGTAAATATTTCAGGAGGTAATAGTATGAACCAAAATAAGCAGAAAAGTCTTGATAAACATGGATCCGCAAAGTAACGGTTGCGGAGATATGGACCACTATTCGTTTTTCAAACATTTTAATTTATTAGGAATAAACCGACAAGGAAAGCTTTTAACGAACAAAAAACAAAGTTGCAGAAAATGTTCAAAGTGTCCTCCATCCATTTCCAAGCAGGCACGACATCTTCGCCTCAACGATATTCGAAAACGCCCTCCTTGGTTTGGATTTCTTGACACTTCTGATTACCCGTAGCTCCAGCTCTTTCAGGCTATTTACAGGAGTACCATACACTAATGTCTTCAAATATCCCCAAACAAAAAAATCTAGAGGGCTCAGATCAGGCGATCTTGGAGGCCATAAAACAGGTCCGGCTACCCATCTATGTGGAAAAATTTGGTGTAAATGCTCTCTAACGGCCATGGAAAAATGAGCTGGATCACCATCATGCTGGAACCACATTTGTTGCCTCTGATTCAAAGGAATGTCTTCCAAAAACTCATACAGTGTGTTCTGCAGAAAGTTGAGGTAAGCAGCGCTTGTTAATCGGTTTGGTAAAACAACAGGACCTAGAAACCTGTCACCTACAATACCCATCCAAATGTTTAATGAAAAACGTGCCTGATGTCCAGATTCTATTAGAGCATGGGGCCCAAATATGCGTATTGTGAGAATTCCCATCCATTTTTTGTGAACTCGGCCTCATCAGTAAAAAGAATGTTTGCAAGAAAACGAGGGTCTTCAGCATCATGACGTAGAAACTAGCGGCCAAAAACCAAACGTGCTTGATGATCATTTATTAGATTTGAGGCCTGTGCTCGTTGCACATGGTATGGATAAAGCAGTTGCTCGTGAAGGATTCTCCAAACAAGAAAACCACTAATTCCTACCTCGGCTGATATTCTCCGCACACTCGTACCTGTTCTGCTTTACCAGTGCTAGAATTTCTTCTTCTGCTCTAGGAGTGGATACCGACCTTGGTCTTCCGGATAAATGGCACTGTTTGTTCAAGGAACCGGTATCACCCAATCTTTGGTGAATTCTTCCAAACATGCGTTGTGAAGGAATCTGGCGATTTGGATAAGCGTCAACATAAAGACGTCGCGCTTCGTTGGCGTTCCCATTAGCACGAGCATACATGCAATGCATGTCTGTTAATTCTGCGTTAGAGTAACCAGCCATAGCGAAAGAAAACTTGTGCACTGAGAACAACTGTAAAATACGTACTGTTTATTTCACTAAACATCAACCAACTATGTAAGAAAATACACAACGTTTTTGCAAAATAAAAAAGGGGCTAAAAAACATAAAACATTCCGTATCTCCGCAACCGTTACTTTGCGGACCCATGTTTATTGAGACTTTTCTGCTTATTTTGGTTCATACTATTACCTCCTTAAATATTTTACACTCTTCTTTTAACACCCTGTATGTACAATGCTACTAACATGGTAAGAGGATTTTTACTGGCAGACAGAAGGATATGACTGGCGACTCGTAGAGGATCCTGTCACCTTCTGGAGACAGTAGAAAATGTTAACTTGCATGTATTATTATATACAGGGTGATTCTGAGCTTATCTAAAAAAATTTGCGCTATGAAAAAAATCCTTATAGATTCCGATTACAAAATTATGGAATTTGTAGTATTTTCAACCTTTACACGCTGTTCTACTGTAGTATCTAGACAGGCGATTCCAAATACTGAAATCCGATTATTTTTTGTAGATACAAAAGTTTTTGTGAGGCCAGTCTTTACATAAGTTTTTCAAGTGCCAAAAAATACTGCAGAAGTGTATTTTTAAATCATTTTCGAACTGCCTTTTTGATTTTTTTTTACCAAAATTGTATTTGTCAAGGTACGAGCATGAATATAGCGACTTTAATAACTGGTAGAAAAAATAATGTGATTGGGGTAACAGAAGATGTTCTGTTAGATTACGTAGATTCAGTTCGAATATATTATTATGGACAAAATGATCTACGCTAAAAAGTTGTTTAGAAATCTAGGAAAATGTTTGTAGGTTTGTTTTCATTTAAAATTATATGGCGAAATGTGATATTTAGTTGATATTTATAGATTTCTACAGGTAATTTCATTTCTTAAATGAGGGAATGAGCGTTATATTTCAAAAAAGACCAAGGTTTCAACTAAAGAAGAGGTTGAATCATTTCTGTTGGACGCTCCTGATGACTTTTAGTTACTTGCAAAAATTGTAACAATATTCGGGATTTATGGTTGTGTTGTGGTTATGAAGTGATGAATTTGTCTCCCTGACTATGAATGACGTAGAAGATATAGGCAAATACATAATTGTCATATTTGTACTGGAAATAACAGTTGTAGTTGTATTTTTAACATATGCGAAACAAATAAAACATAATGGAAATAATTTTAGTAACTTATAACATTAACAGTTAACCTTTACAAGTTAGTAGCATGTAAAAATATACTGTCTTCATTAATACGGTGTTTTCATTAATTGACAAATAAAATAATAAAGGAGACATGTAAAATTACCCCTAAATACGAATTATAATGTATTTGGAAATTTAATTATATATTTAGTGTTTAGTTATATTTGAATGTTGGTTCAGTACAAAAACGAGTTCAATGTAGCACGCTGCTTTAATGTACACACTTCATATAAACTCTTTACAGTGTATATAAAAATTAGTTTGGAGGGTACAATTAGTAAATTTCGACTTTTTAATGAATTTGATTATAATTATTGATACAACATTTAACTTGAAGTAAATTAAATTATATAAATATAAAAAATGTAAATTATAGTCACTATTATTGCGTAACTTTAAGTACACATAAACGTGTCATTTTTATACGCTATTTTCAACGAATTTATAGCTGATTTTTTAGAAATATATCTTCACTGTGGCAATCATACGAGTTTTCTCTATGACGTTCACAGTTTACAGAATGCCAAGTCATTTAGAATAAGAAAAAAAAAATACCTAATATATTTTACAATTACATTTTCTACGATTTTATAAGCCTGCTGCACACTAAGAAAACCGTAAAAGACAATCGTAAACATTATCACACCCTGCACAATTCTTTTTGGAAAACCATTATGACATTAGTTGATATAAAATATTAAGTATTTTTGACTTTATTTGATACACAACGAAACTGCTTTTTTAGAGACAGTCTAAAAAATGTAAGTTAAAAAAATATCTCTTCACTGTACCAATCATACAATCAAGTTTTCTCTAGAATGTATCACATTTAACACAGTCATTTAGAATAAGAAAGAGTACATTTTAATTGATACAAATTATTAAATATTTTTGACAAAATGTAATACAAACTGAACCACTACAATTCTGTTTTCTGTTTTCTCCAAAAGTTAAAGGAAATGATACAGTTTTAGCAAATTTAAACTTGTTATAAATTGGTTTTACGCTAATAGCAATATTGAGTAGATTTTCTTTTTTCTATTAAACGTCAGCCTTAAACAACTTTTTTTGTTATAGAATCATCATTTTGTCTGAAGCTATTTATTTGTGGCATAATTTTAGTTTTTCTTTAGTTTTATTGGGTTTTTTCCACACTTCTGAAAAAAATAAAGATTAATTAAATAAGCCCTTGCCTCAAACGGATCAGTCAAGGGTTATTTTTAAAACTAAGTTTTCCAACCAAATGCCAACCAAAAAATCTCACACTGAAAAAAGCAGATAAGTAAAAAATAACAAAAATCACATCACTATTTGTCTTCTTTTGTGTTAAAATGTGTAATTATTTTTTTATAGTGTATGATAGAGCAAAATTAATAATGAACTAAAATTTATTAAAAATGTTTTAATAAATAATGAATACCCTCCAAATTTTGTTGATAGAACATTAAAAAATATTGCAGATAAAACGAACACTTTAAGACAAACAAAAGAAACTAATCATACAATAAAAATTCCATACATTTCTATATTATCAGAAATGTTAAGAAGAATCGGTAATAAATTTAATATTCGAACAGTTTTTCAGACAACTAATACTTTACGATCATTTTTGTCAAACACGCATTCAAAAAATGATATACAAAATTCAAAAAATTGCATTTACAGTATACCTTGTGAATGCAATAAACATTATGTTGGAGAAACGTCTGGGCCTATGAATGTTAGAGTTGAGGAACATAAAAATTATATAAAAAGACGGGAATTTGAAAAATCCAAAATTTGCGAACATGCTTGGGAAAACGGTCATTTAATTCAATGGTGTTCGGCAAAAATTTTAGAGAAGGAAGATAACGCAACAAAAAGAAAATTAAAAGAGACCGCGATTATTTTGTTGAACGGAGTTAAGTGTGTATCAAACTGTTCAGTAAACATCGATCATTGTTGGCTACATTTGTATCAAGAAGAAGTAAGTAACAATAAAATAAAAATCATTTAACATCTCTTTGGAAGCAGATAAACAAATTTTAAACTGTCAAACTTGACATATGTTTAATATTTTTATTACATGTTGAAAACGAAGACAGAGATATTTTCGAAACGTCAAAAGTGCGCGATAGTGATGTGATTTTTGTTATTTTTTACTTATCTGCTTTTTTCAGTGTGAGATTTGTTGGTTAGGCAAACTTAGTTTCAAAAATAACCCTTGACTGATCCGTTTGGCGCAAGGGCTTATTTAATTAATCTTTATTTTTTTCAGAAGTGTGGTAAAAACCCATTAAAACTAAAGAATCATCATTTATTTATAAAAGTACTAATACTCGCTAATTTCAATACTTGAAAAGCAAAATGCCTTAGTGTTTTGATAATCATGGGTCTTAACCTACGTTATATCAGAATATGGATAGTACCTATTTGTTATGTCTTCCAGTACCTGATAAAAGTTATTAGCGATATTACACGGTGGATTGTTGGCTATTTATTGCCTAGGTCAATGGTCTGAAATAACACACTAGAATGTAATGTTACAACTGTAATTGAAAATTACTACTTATGAATATGTATTTTTTCACAAGACCGTGTTTTTACACACATGTATTTGCTTGGAGATTCTTGTAATACAGTATGGAAGTGGTATTTTTTACATTAATGTATGATGTGGACCACATGTGAATTTACAATCATTTTTATCAGTGTATATTTGCAAAAGTTAAAAATGTACAAACTTGTTCAAACAAGCTACGCTAAATGAATTCATACTAAATTGAAAAGGAATGCATAGCACTGATTAGTCATCTCTCGAAGAGCTACAAAAGGTTCTAGCTATTTAACCTGAGTCGGCATCATGCACTCACGAATGATTTCAAGCAGGTATACAAAAATTGGTTTCCCGCCAGGTAGGCAAGATGTTTATATTTATTTGTGGAGTGGAACAGGGCATTTTATGGGGGTTACATAATTGCGGGATGCTTTAGATATTTTATAGTCTAGACGGGATGTTGTACACGGTCTTTCTGCGACTAGCAACAGAAGTTCATATTTGGGTACACTACAACAAATTACGTTACCGACTACGAATTTATTTATGGTCAAGGATACCGCAGATATTATGAATCATTAGATTGCTAGGAGGTGGTCTTGGTGAACTGCAATCTAAAAATAGAAAGCGACGAAACTAAATTTAGAACTGTCAATTTCGACAACTAAAATTTACTTAAAAGGCACTGAACGAAGGAATAAAAGGGAATAATTAAACTTATTAAATTGTAAATGATTGATTGAAAGTTATATAAAAATCATAATATACAGGGTGTCATAGAAAGGTTCTGAAAGATTTGGCTACGGATTCCTGAAATTAAAATAGAACGGTTAAGGGTTGGTCTATCAAATGAAGTTTGATGTAAATCGAGATTGAAAGTTTGCACTATACAGGGTGACTCAGTTTTTAATGAACAAACTTCTAGGATAAGTAGAACTTTGAAAAATAATGGCAATTTATTATATACTAGTTAAAATTTTGGGGCTATATAAGGAAGATACAGGAGGAAACAAATTGATTTCTTGGTATAAGTACTAAAGTAATGGAGATATTTAAGTCATACTTGGGATACAGTGCAGTTAGTTAAGGTGTCATAAAATGTGAAAATATCAAACACTTTGAACAACCAGTGGCGGAGATATGGGCAGTTCGTATCTTTAATTTAGGAAAAAAACTTGTATCGCCCTGTATAATTTTAAAGTTTATGATATTTTTAAATGTGTATTTTAATTTCTAATAAAAACCCTATCTTACATTTTTTTTCTGCTACGGTTACATAGTAAATTTGACTCTTTTCATTTATTTCACTGTTCCTGTCGGTATTAACTATTAAGATATAATTTTTTGTCTGTTGATTTAATGATTAAATTCTTTGAAAATCTGAAAAAATATTAATTATCTATATATATAAAATTATCGTGTCACAGTGTTACTCACTCCTCCTCGGAAACGGCTTGACCAATTTTATGAAATTTTATATGTATATTCGGTAGGTCTGAGAATCGGTCGTAATCTATTTTTCATACCCCTAAGTGATAAGGGTGGTCTACCCCAAACATTTTTTTAAATATTTTTTGGACAAAATTATTTATTTTTTTTATGATGTGGCATTAAAAAATACATACAACCCTTAATTTTCACGCTTCTGTCATAAACCCCTATTTTTTAATAGCCATTTTATTAATTTAATCATTTTTAACCCTGGTCGATAACTGATCGATTATCACTAAATCAGTTATCTCCGCCAGACGTCTACCGGTGTCACTTCTCACCACAAACCTAGAAAAAATATAGACAGCGTCGGTTCATGATATAGGTCACGTGACAGGTGCCGCATTTTATAGGGACCTAAGGTCCAGAAAATTGATATTTTATTTGCTTTATGTTGGCGGTTGTGCAAATATGATGGCTATATTGCAATATGAAATTAACTAACTTGCTGTCATTTTAAATGTCATTACAGAATGTGACATGAATGTGACCAATCACAGTAAACAAATGAGATTCACGCTACAATACAACCAACGTAAATTGACATAAAAACCAAGTTTTAGTGATTCTGGATCTTTTAGGGCAGCCATGAATTAGCGGTCGCCGGCAATATGACACTGGCACAGTCTATATTTTTTCTAGGTTTGTGCTTCTCACCCAGTAAACAGCACTGAGTAGGGATAAGAACGAAGCCGACTACCAAAATATTCACTAGAAATAATTCATATGGCAAAACAACGTTTGCCGGGTCACCTAGTGATATTATAAGAATTAGTAGTAGATATTGCACTCTAATGGTTCCTCGATATCTCAAAAATAAATTTCAACAATATATTTTTCAAATTATGAGATCTATCTTCAGTTTTTGCTTATCTTATTTTGCCGTTATGGTTCTAAATTTTATGTGATACCCTGTAAAAACGTACTGGAATTTAAAATTCTCATTACGTAAAAACTGCTGTAGGTATATCACTGAACCTTTTTATATAAATAATTTCAGTTCAAGGTGTGCAAATTTTATTAAAAACCAGTATCACAAAAAAGCTTTTGCATTGCATGCTTTGCACGTGATTCAGGGCTTGCCTCATATTTTTAATCACGTCCTGTATTTTGTCCACAAACATGAAATGTCGCATTGCAATTCAGCAAGGAAGTCATTTGAAATCATTATTTTCTAGACACAGGAAGTTTGTTTTTAGCAAACTAAAACTAGTTTGCGAACAAAGCCCATGTTAATTAAGAGAATATTTTTTCCTGATGCACATCCTGATGGAGTAATTAGAGTTATCGATACTGCAGCAGAACACGGAATATGTCACAATAGTGCGTCACTTGGTAGCTATAATCATGCAATACTAAAATATGAAATAAAATATTTTTTTGAATATACATTGTGTCGCATAGCTGTATACAAAGGGCTGTAACTTTTTAAGGGGGCACCAATTTAAAACAAATATATGAAATGCCAAATAAAACTTTCCATGAAAACTATCTCTGAATTTTTTATATACAGGATGAGTCAGAAAGAATGGAGATACTAGACATCAAAATGTTATATTTGAGCTCATCATGCTTTATAAGAACGTCTCTGGTTTAAGAAATACAGGGTGTTTTAAATTTTATTCTGAAATTTTTCAATAATTGTACGAATAATAAATCACATGCACGCAAAATAGGTTAATATTTATTGATATGAAAATTTGACACAAGTCTACTAAGAAAAAAAATAGCAATATCAGTACCTGAAAGAAAATCACTACAAAATATATAGAAACTTTTAAATGCAAATAACTCATAAACCGATAAAATTAGACGATCTCATCAAAGTGCATTTTTAATGTAGAATTGAACGTTCGTATATTTTTACCTTTTCCAAGCATGACTGTATTTCTTCAACCAGCGACATTCGTGTAAGGCATGCTGCTCAAACATAATATTTTGGTGTCTAGTATTTCCAGCTTAGTGTTGATCCATTCTTTCTGAGTATGCGACATCATTTATATGGTTATTTATTTTTAAAAAATCCATTGCGTTCAATAATTTCTTAATTTTCTTAACTAAAAAATCTCATATATGAAACGCGACTGAAACAAAGCTATCTGAAATATTTGTCCAGTTATTCTACCTGATACTATTCGTCATTTTTCTGAAAGAATGATTAAAAAGTAGTGATAGGGGTGATTTTTGATAGGGGTTATCTTACACAGTTCTGATCAACCCTTTTCATGTTGTGTCAAATGACATATCGTAAAATTTAATAGACTGGGATTCATGTTAAGGATACATAGATCAAATATCTACCTGTCTCGTTGTTGAAATTCTGTCACCATTTAATAATCAATCACAATTTTTTTCCCTAACCAATCTGTTAAAACGAAAAACAATGCATGTTGACTTGTATTCAACTACGATATTTTTTTAATTTATAAAAGTTCTAGTTGGTAGGGTAAAAATATTAAAAACTCACTGTAAGTTTGTCTCTATTCTCTACGACTTCATTCAATACAATTTTTTTGTGGCTCTAAAAGTAACGAACCAGTAACCAGTATCTTTGGCAATAGTTATCCGATATTAAATAACCATTTACATTGAAACCTTTAGTTTTTTTCCATATACTATTAATAAATAAGTTCGTGACATCAATTTATATCAATTTATCAATTCTGCGAATGAAATAGTGCCACAGTTCCTTCAATGCAAATTCAGCTATTGAAGGTTCGTGACATTTATAATTTATAACAATTTATCAAGTACAAATCGTAATCTCGTTCGCTTGCAGATTAAACAAGGCGGTGACAAATATCCTGCGTCAGAAGTCATCCAAAAGGCAATCTGTTAACGAGTGGCATCAAACTGGAAATCGAGTGCAGTGTTGCCACAACTCTAAACCTTGTTAACTACTTGAAACCAATTACTGAAAAGTTGGCTGGTAATAACATTCCAATCTGTATTTTTCGATTCGATTGTGACGGAAGAATGTCAAAGTGGTCGAGGATTGATTGGCATTCACTTTCAGTGAATTGTTAAAATATCCTTCTGCAATATTAGAACACATTTAATGCTTTATTTTTACTTTTAGGTATTAGTGCCTAAAAGAGTGTCATTTCGAAATTCTAATCAAAATTTGTCAATTTTGAAATGGTTTCACAAAAAATTGTTTTCAGAACTATTAAATTCCATAGTCGCCGTATAGAAAAGTAGTTGTAGCCTTTAATATACCAAATACCTTTACTTAATAAGAAGTTAAAAAATAAAACATCTTCCGGAAAAAATGAAATTTATTTGTTCCTAACGAAAAGGGCATTAAAAACCCTCTTACTTATTTAATAAATTTTTCAATAAGGTATACCTTTCTCAGATATAACAGGTAGGAGAATCGATTGTTTCAATAGTCAGATGGATACACTAAGCAGCAAAAAAGTTCTGTCCTTTGAAAGAAATGTGCCATAAGTGGCGCCCTCTACTACGTCAAAATTAGAAACATATTTGAATTTCTCGTCCGCAAAAAAACCCCAATTTAAAAATTTTATGTAAATATTTGGATTTCTTAAGAAGTTATTTACAAATATCAATAATAAAATTTTAATTTTAACACTCTGTTAATATTGAGTTTTCGAAAAATTGATGTAGGACTACGTGACCCTAATTTCTTGTGAGGAATCAGCTCCAGAAGTCTTGATGCATAATTTCCGAACACTCTGTATTGTCTCGGTGGAAAATACAGGTTATTATTATTTTTATTACATATTTCTTTCGATTTGGTACGATCACGACGGAGTTATATTCAACTGTCAACAGCTCCGAAACGACCAGTTAGCATTAGCATTCGTCAGTCCATTGAGATTGTTGATGCGATATTTATTCAATGGGACAACAGCGTATGTATAAGTGTAAATAAGCGCAAGTGTATGTGTTAGAGTATCCGTGGGCAGATGACTTCCCTTTCTCGTTCATTTGCATGGAGAACCCGTTCCCGAACGCCTACGATAGCACTTTGTGAATGAAACGTGTAACTGGGCGTTAAACGAACCTATTACCACGAAGTGGGATTTGCAATCGACCTACTGCTCTTTGCACTTTTTCGTATTTCGACTGTACCCACACGCGGATTCTTCGCAAACTTTCGCCCGAATTTGACAGTATGGACCCTCGAATCGCGACACTGCCCATGCGGGCGACATTTTATTGAGAAACAGGTTACGAGGTGTCGCGCCTTGCCAAAATAAGACAGTGAGAATTGGCACATAGAAAAACATAATTTATTCCGTATCCTTGTGAAAAAAACTATGACGCTTTTATTTATTTACATTTTGACGTAATATAGGGGCGTTTTGTAAATTATAATATATTCATTAATACCAAATTGATAACAAGCAAAATGTAATTTTACAATATAGTCTTTTAGGAGGTAGTTTTTGAAGTATCATGACTGCCAGTGACGAGGTTTGTCAGTTTTAAAATATTTTCTTCAATATTTTTCGACATCTGGCGCTAAACCAAGTGAATATCAATTCCTTTGGGTTTTAGCAATGGTTGAATAATAACTATTCAACACATTACCCACCATATTATTACATTTTTGGCACCGTTTGACAAAATATTTGATATAGCATGTACCTATGTCCACAGTTAGAGTGGAAAAGAGGGTAAATATTATTTTTCATTTTACGGAAAAGGAATTCTTGATTAAAAATTTTGCTTTTCTTTAAAAATGCAGTTGACATGGAGAACTTTTATCTTATATGTACAGAAAATTTTTCTTTTTCTTTATACAAGAAAAATGCATTCTCGATTAAAATTTTTTTGTCTTTAAAATGCGGTTGGTATGGCGAACTCGGTAAATATAAAACTCGTCATAATAAAAGTGATCAAGCATGTGTTTCTTTCATAAAGTGAAATATAAAAATGTATTACTGTCCGCTTCTCTCAAAGTAGGTCGATTCATACACAAATTGAAATTGTAACATACATTTTAATTCTAAACAACATATTTTTATATTGCTAAAAACCAAAACGGTTTATTTTTGAACGGTTATTATAATTATCTACCAATTTTCTGATTACCTAACATGAAATTTCTCCATGCCAACCGCATTTTAAACACAAGCAAAATTTTTAATCAAGAATGCTTTTTTTTAGTAAAATGAAAAATAACATTTTTCTCGTTTCCACTCTAACCTTGGACATATTGTACATATACAATATAGATTATGGTACAATATTATTAACAAACAGCATATTATGTCCCCTATACGCTTTAACTTATGACGAAGAGTTCATGTTTAATAGAAAATTAACTGTAATACCCCTAGGACATTGATAATGTACGAGGTAATTTTATGGCAATCGAATGCACGTTGTCGAAACATTTGGCATAATTATGAAGCATTTGTCAATGTTAGAGGGATATTAGGTCAGAAAATTTTTTGACAAAAAAATCAAATAAGTCGCAACACAACAAAACAACTATTTATTTAGTAAAAGTACAGCTGGTAAAGGTATAGTTATGAGAATTTAACGCAACATTATATTGTCTATTTTTTTCTAATATAGAAGATCTATTATCACGTATAATATTTATGATAATGCCTATTGTGGTGTTCTTGGTCGATGTTTAAGTATGTTTTCATAGAATTTGGATTGTCATTACCAGTAATTTCCAGGAACTGTTGTTCTTACACACCATTTTTTGCCAGTTCACTAACAAGAGTTGACCTGTTCGAATGGTCTGTTATCTTCTTGTCCTTTACATTCAGGCCAATAGCCTCATCATACGATTTGGTCCATCCATTAATAGCATTTTCTCCATCAGGGACATTGTCGTACCAGTGTCTATTAGGCTGTAAGAACAGCCGTGGTGAGGTAATATGATCGCCTCGTCTTGATATTAGTTTATGGCAATCAACCATTTACTATTGGTACAGCTTTTGAACCACCTTGGTAAGTTTTACTGAACACCGCATTATATTCAATGGGATTTGTTGTAGGGCAATCGTTAATGTTCTCGATTTGTCACAAATCCTGTGTTTACTTGATATTATTTTGTCGCTCTATCTCGGTTATTCACATAAACATAAATCAAACACAAACAGGATAGATTTAACTTTAGAACGCAAGTGAAAGTGTACGTTCTCATCATCCAATGACATTCTGATAAGTCGGTCCATACTTCATATCCTGCCTAAAGTTTCTCTTCTGTCGACGTTCTTCTTCCTGTCTACCAATTATCTAGAAGTTTTAATTTTATTAGATACAGATTTGAGATCCTCCCTTCGTGCTTCTGAAGTGAGCACGAAGAAACATAAGAGTTTTTAAAATAGTCAATACAACTGTTTCTAACGCAGAGTTGCACAGCTACCTATAGCGGCCATTCGTTACTCCATGCCGGACTAACAAGCCACATACACGAAGCGTTCTATGCCGCTTGAGGTAGTTGTCTACTCTCTCATGGACCCTACTATTCGTCGGGTACCTCACGTATGGCATACTGATAAGAACTAATAGGCTCGAAGCCGGTATATATCTGGTGGGCTGCTGACGAATGACTTTAGTTGTTTGCTATAGATTTTCTAGGTGTAATTCAATGCTGGTCAGGGCACTAATCTGAAGAATAGTTCCTGGAATTCTGTATTTGCAATAAAACCGATTATTTATGATGTCCAGTACTAGGAAAATATTTAAATATTGGGAGCTGTCAATGAATCGAGGACCAATTCGATTATACTAATTTTTTTCCCTATCTTCAATTCAAATTAATGTCATTATGACTGCAATCACTCTGTATATGAGTTTTTATTTTTTAAATTGTCTGTGTATGCAAAAATTAATTTAAACCAACACACCACAATAAAACATATGTTACTACCTCACAAGTATTAAAGGTTGAATCAGAATAATATAATATTTGTATGTAGCTGCCTTAGATGTTTTTAGATAAAATATCTTGCTTTTGCATTTAGATTTAGACTGTCTGGCGACTGATATTATTCCAGTACCGTGATGTGCCAAAGGTTACGCGATAGGTCGTGACTCGAAAAGGTAAAAATGGAAATTATCGATGTCATCCGTTACACAACTTCATTGTCCACTGTGCACTCGTCAAAAGCCTCATTTGTATCCACGAATTAGTATTCAATCGAATGCGTTCATTAAAGTGAACTACCGTGAGAACAACAATAAACACAAATTTTAACCTCGCACATAAATAAAACGGGAGTATGACAGCACGCTGTCCTAACCGTTAATTTGGATGTACTCTGTGCAAGCGATAGCTGGATAAATGTCATCGGTTGGATAATATCCTGCCTTGCCTAGAATGGTCTGGTAGTCGAGGATAATAGATATTTGTGTAAATTAGCAATCTGCAGTACAATATGTCGCCGAAACATAAAAAATAATTACCTTGACTCGTGAAAGCATCAAGTGCCAATAGCTGAGTGTACGTACCTGTAACAAAAAAAAAATAGTTTAATTCCTTATTTTATCACAAAATAGTAGATACATTTATTTATTTAAATTATTATATTTTTATTTCATAAATGTGTATTTTTTATTAGATGTGTCAAATTAAAAAAAATATTTTTTATGCAGTTTGCGTAAAAAGTTACTTTTTTAATTTTTGATTAGTAGAATTTGAAAAATGCATTTAATCTTCGAAATGTTATAGGAAAACAATAAGAAAGATTTATCAGGAGGCTTTATAATTTTTATATATTTATATCATGATATTTCTTGAAAATTGTAATTTAATTTACGTATCAGCATAACCGCAAGTAACACCTTGCAGTATATTAGATTTTTTTTTAATAATTTGCAAGCAATTTACAATTTAATATTGAAGGACCTTGGAAACATTTCGTCAATCAGTCAATACTTCGTCTAGTGAACTCATTCAATCTTATAAGTTATTAATAATAAATTTTTGTTTTTCACCTTAACTAATCGTATCAACAAAAGCTGTGCATAAATTGGCAACACTTGTATTTATTACAAATATTAGTGTACACTTGAAATATTTAAAATTTTCTGCAAAAGATATATTTCGATATTTGGTGAAATAAAATAGCTTTATTTGAAATTATAGCCATATCTGATCTCTCATCGGCGCTGTACTTTCGATGTATTATGCTTAAAACCGTTTTTTTTAAATGAATTGATGGCAAATCATTTTTGCTTTGCTCCTCTCCCTTTATGAAATAATTAAATGTAGAGACATTTCTCGTAGAGTATTGAACGTACTTAATATATTTTTATCTTTCAAGTTTTTAACATTTTTAATGTTTTCGCAAAAAGACCAAAAAATCGCTGTTCTTCAGCGCCCTCTAGCACCAATATCGCTGGTGAGACAATTAAAATTAGGTTGCATTTTGTATGAAATTTTATTTACTTTAATTCCATATTGTTTTCGAGATATAAGCGAAAAAATGCGAAAATGTTGAGTTTTTCAGCGTTTTTCGTTATGAAACCGCCCTCCTAGAAGGCAGCAAATTCGGATTCAGAATTCAAGAAAACGTATAAAACCGTTGGCAAAAAACGGTAATCTTGAACACCAATTGACTGAAGTAGCCACTACTATCACTATTTCAGTTTTAAAATGTTCACAATTTTAATGTTTATGTACAAAATTTACTACAATAGAATCATGATACATCAAAATTTTCGGAACGACATCAGAACTAATTTTTCTAGGCATATCAAGCAAATTTACAGAATACATACAGGTTGTCCATTTAACTAATTGTACATCATTTAATAATTATATGACGAAAATTAAAGGAAGTACTGCAATATTGGAATAGTACAGGTATTTAAACATTTGCAATGATTGATGTTTAAAATGTACATTTTCTTGTTCATGTAGCTCTTAATGTTGTTTTAGAGTTATTGGATTTAATGTTCTACTAGTTTTCAGTTGTGTGGGGCATTCTAATTTAATGAAACTTATACCGGGTGTTCCCTCTAAGACTTTCAGTGCGAATATCTCAGAAACCATCATAGCCAGTGCGACGAAATTTGGTATACAGATACTAGATGGCGCGTAGAATCTGATGATAACATCAATTTTTATACAGGGTGTTCCATTTTCCAAGAAATCGATTTAATTTTGATTTTTTGGTTGTCAGCCCTGCTAAAACTTATGTTTAAATTGAAATATACTTAATTATGAACACATTCTGATAAATAAACATTCAAAAATTTCAAAATTTAACATAAAAAAACGCCTCCAAAAAGTACCCAAATTTCATTGTTTTGTCATGTAAAATGTGTATAGCCTTGAGCCAGACTTACACAGAAGAAACTAACATCGGTGAACGTCAAAACTATGAATTGTCATTGAATTGTCAAATATTAATGGCATGAAGTATGAAGTTTTATTTTACATAAATAACGCTAAATAATGGATTTAATGCAATTTACGTATGCACAATGGTGTTATTGAGACTTGTCGATAAAAATTTAGACTTGAGTTGAGGCTTTTAGAGCATTGTGGTCGCCGTGCCGGCGCAGTCTACCGCTACAACTAGAGTTACAGCGTGAAGATTGTGTAAAATATCTGTGAAAATTTTTAAATTATTCCATTATAATGTAATAAAACTTCAGTAAATTGTTTTTTTTATGTTACTACAGTGTACAATAATAATTAGGTACACGTATTTTTTATGACAAAATAATTTACAAAATTGTGTAAGTACTTAAAGAATATCCCTGTTTTCCAACTGCTGTAATAATTATTGATTAGTTATTTAGCAACAAATAAATTCAAACAAAACCATTTCTAAAACTTTTAATTATAATGTGAACGTGTTTGTCGTTGAAAGTCAGATCTGAACCTACCCTAGCCCCACAAAAGAAAATATTACGAAAGCATAACCTAGAAATAATTGATTCTTGTATCCACATATTTCAGCACTGTACTTATGTACTTATGTTTAAGAAGAACTCTACATCTGTAAAATAGTAAACAATGAACTACTATTTCTGTATTTCATGATACAGAACTGAAATAAAGCAACTGGTTTTTGCTAGGAAGAATCACCTGCAAATGTACTATACCCAGTAGGTAGGTACCTATCAAATAGTCGTTTAAAGCTAGATAATAATTTGTAATTCTTGTTGTAATTGTTTTTATCTTTCAGTTATGTGTGTGCAGTGCCACAAATTACATTAAAACAGACACCAGAAAGAATAAGCGAAAAATATTACGGACATTTTCTTGGAAATAATTCTAAACATGGATAATATTATAAACAAGTCTGTAACTCACATTCTTTGAAGAGTATTCTATAAGACATTAAATTCAGTTGTCTGTCGTGGGTTTTAAAATTTCTAAACGAATAAAATTAAGAAAAATAAACTAATTTCATAATTCTATGTACAGTATGAAAACATCTTGTTAGAATATCTTTAAAATGTTGAAAGCTAACTGTTGTTACAACATATACACAACATAACGTAATAAGGTAGGTATTGAACGATGAAACGGCAAGATTTGTTTCTAATCGTACATGCATGTACATTCCTCAGATTGAACGTTGTTCTGTAAATGAAATTAGAATACAGAATAAGTGTTTAATATAAAATCAGATGTAATAATGTAAATTTATTTTATTGTTAATTAATCAAGAATTCATTTAAAGCTAGACAGTAATTTGTAATTATTGTTTTTATCTTTCAGGTATGTGTGTAGTGCCACAAATTACATTGAAACAAAACGATTTGTAAAATAGGACACCAAACAGAATGAAGGAAAAATATCGCAGATATTTTGTTAGAATTAATTTTATACATAGAATGATGTATAATATAAAGAAGTCCCCTAACTCACATTGGACATTATTTTACAAAAGAAAATTTTCAAAAAAGATTAAAGGAGTGATTTTTTATATTTTATTATATGATTCAGTTGTAACCAGCATAATTTTAATTAAAAAGTAATACGTACCTACATTGTGGCTTATTTTTTAATTAGTAACTAAATTGAATAACTTGATCCTTCATCTTTAAGTATTAATTAATTTTATATTATTTCTGAAACATTTCTGTTTAATAATTTGAGTAGAATAAAAAACAACAAATACAGACTTTAATTTATTAACAATAAAATAAAATTACATTAAGTATCTACATTATTACATCTGATTTTATATTAAACACTTATTCTGTATTCTAATTTCATTTACAGAGCAACGTTCAATCTGAGGAATGTACATGCATGTACGATTAGAAACAAATCTTGCCATTTCATCGTTCAGTACCTACCTTATTACGTTATGTTGTGTATATGTTGTAACAACAGTTAGCTTTCAACATTTTAAAGATATTCTAACAAGATGTTTTCATACTGTACATAGAATTATGAAATTAGTTTATTTTTCTTAATTTTATTCGTTTAGAAATTTTAAAACCCACGACAGACAACTGAATTTAATGTCTTATAGAATACTCTTCAAAGAATGTGAGTTACAGACTTGTTTATAATATTATCCATGTTTAGAATTATTTCCAAGAAAATGTCCGTAATATTTTTCGCTTATTCTTTCTGGTGTCTGTTTTAATGTAATTTGTGGCACTGCACACACATAACTGAAAGATAAAAACAATTACAACAACAATTACAAATTATTATCTAGCTTTAAACGACTATTTGATAGGTACCTACCTACTGGGTATAGTACATTTGCAGGTGATTCTTCCTAGCAAAAACCAGTTGCTTTATTTCAGTTCTGTATCATGAAATACAGAAATAGTAGTTCATTGTTTACTATTTTACAGATGTAGAGTTCTTCTTAAACATAAGTACATAAGTACAGTGCTGAAATATGTGGATACAAGAATCGATCATTTCTAGGTTATGCTTTCGTAATATTTTCTTTTGTGGGGCTAGGGTAGGTTCAGATCTGACTTTCAACGACAAACACGTTCACATTATAATTAAAAGTTTTAGAAATGGTTTTGTTTGAATTTATTTGTTGCTAAATAAGTAATCAATAATTATTACAGCAGTTGGAAAACAGGGATATTCTTTAAGTACTTACACAATTTTGTAAATTATTTTGTCATAAAAAATACGTGTACCTAATTATTATTGTACACTGTAGTAACATAAAAAAAACAATTTACTGAAGTTTTATTACATTATAATGGAATAATTTAAAAATTTTCACAGATATTTTACACAATCTTCACGCTGTAACTCTAGTTGTAGCGGTAGACTGCGCCGGCACGGCGACCACAATGCTCTAAAAGCCTCAACTCAAGTCTAAATTTTTATCGACAAGTCTCAATAACACCATTGTGCATACGTAAATTGCATTAAATCCATTATTTAGCGTTATTTATGTAAAATAAAATACTTCATGCCATTAATATTTGACAATTCAATGACAATTCATAGTTTTGACGTTCACCGATGTTAGTTTCTTCTGTGTAAGTCTGGCTCAAGGCTATACACATTTTACATGACAAAACAATGAAATTTGGGTACTTTTTGGAGGCGTTTTTTTATGTTAAATTTTGAAATTTTTGAATGTTTATTTATCAGAATGTGTTCATAATTAAGTATATTTCAATTTAAACATAAGTTTTAGCAGGGCTGACAACCAAAAAATCAAAATTAAATCGATTTCTTGGAAAATGGAACACCCTGTATAAAAATTGATGTTATCATCAGATTCTACGCGCCATCTAGTATCTGTATACCAAATTTCGTCGCACTGGCTATGATGGTTTCTGAGATATTCGCACTGAAAGTCTTAGAGGGAACACCCGGTATACAGGGTGATTTTGAAAATGGGGTATAAATTTTAACTGATGACAGTAGGCATTACAATAAATCATTTTACAAAATATTGCTCTAATAAATGTTTTTTAATAACCGAGATAACTGAGTTTAAAGTTATTGCAAGTTTAGAAGCCGATTATGTGTAACCCTAAAAAGTCAATGAACTATTTCACAATACGTCATCGATAAGCACATCTGATAAGGTGCACATGCAGTCTTCGGTGAAGTTACGCTTCGTTTATAACCTTAAATAACAGCGTAACTCGTACGTAAACATATCGTATTATTTTTATTACTTTAGATATTTTCTAGTGTATGTGTGGTATCATTTTGGGCATCATCATTTGCTGGCACAGTGATAATACAGGCAAACGGCGTATATAATTTTCAACATTTCCTGTGAGCGTACAGGACCGGCTTATATAATTTAAAAATACAAAAATAGACGAGTTATTTATGATTTTTTATATTAACATTTTATTAGATATATATTTTTGCATATCACTTGTTCTTTGAATAAGTAGACATGTACTAAAATTACTACCCCACTCAAAACCACCCTGTGTTTTACGATTTCCTCCACTTAGTTCTATTTGAACATTAGCATCTAACGAGATAATGCCCTTTAACTGTAGTTGATTCCCCCCAAATTTGTATCGTATGTTGATGCATTTAGTAACTGAACACCCAGTACAACCATCCTTAATATTCCTTTTTTCTTAAAACCTTCTCACGCATTTATCATTTTCTTTTTATCATTTCGGCAAATGGGACACAAGCAGTGGAGTTTATTAATTATGTAATTGACACCCACGACTCCTGCATGCATTTGGCTTGCGAAATTTACTCAAATAATCAATATGCAAATGTCTGCACGCAGGTTGAATTCATGTATAGGAAGTATAAATTATAACATAAATGATATTTTACTTCTCGGAATCGAACATGCAAAATGAAACTGCTGCCAGTTACGACACTATTAAACAACTAATTATTATATTCCAAGTTAATTGGTATCTGCACGCTGATCGGCAAAGAATTATTGCACGTCAACGTTGCAGACATGCGTCGAAATTCGTAATTTTCACTCGTACACAGGACCGGATTCGCAGATTTTCCATTAGGTAAATATGTTTTATCGTGCAAACGGTGAATAAAGTTACATTCACTATTCTGAGTGTGGTAAGTTTACCGCACGGGATGTGGTAATAGGCTATTACCGCACTCTGTGTGATAATAAGCAATTACTGCACCGCGTGCAGTAATAGGAAATTATCGCATGCCATGAAATAAAGCAAAAAATGAATAAAATAATACAAAAGTAATTTCATCTATAAAGTATTATACGTGTAGTAACTGGATTTTTACCATACTGGATCCGCGTTTTCACCTTCAATCTCGTGCGGTAAAAATCTATTTACCACTTTTATTACTTAGATATAGATATAAATAATTTGATAAAAATGCAATATTTTAGGACTATATGCACCTGCCCTGCGTCAGTTCTTATGCGGGACACCCTTTATAAATAATAAGTTTTTATTATTAATGGCAATGTTAAAGCAAAAATGTATCCTTAGTAGAAAGAAAACTTTCATAAAAGTATTTTACATTTATTCATCTTGATGTATGTCGATTTAGGCTGTATAAAAATGTATTAACAATAGAAGGTATTTTTAAGTGGAAACGATTTTGAGGAAGCTCCGTCAGAGAATGGAATTAAAGTTGAATATTTTTAGAACCTTGAAATGGATATCTAGTTATTAATAGCACATATTTTAGATTTTTCATAGGCCATGATACAGCATTATATTATGGTTGAGATTCAAAACGACTCAAATAGACTATAGTCATTCAATTAACGCTGTAATATATCAGCATTAATCTGTTTTCTATTAACCTTGTGTATTTTAATGCAAATAGTTTCGTCAAAGAAGAACATTATAGAATACTTTCAGTAAATTATCGTTGTTATTATTACTTTAGGCACAAGAGATATTCTTGATAGTTACTCGAATGAAATATATATTTATATTCGATAGTGCATTGAACAAATTTAAATCATATTCAAATTTTGGTAACCTCTAAATTTTATTATAGGATAGTAACAATTATGATATTAATTTATTTAAGAGTAATGAAAATTTCATGGTTATTTTAGTACTGTGTTTTCAACAATTAAAAACATACTGCATTCATATCTTCATAATTAAATTATTTTATTTAGTTTTACAGGGTGTCCCTTTCAAACTTCTACGGGCTGTCTCTTGGCTAAAATTAGTAAAAACAGTTTGAATAAATGAATGATTTCTCAAAAGATATAGATGAAGATGACTTGTCTTTTAAACTATTTGAAGGTAGGTTACCAAACGTGTATGCAAATTTATGACTCTTGATGACACATATACCTATACATATCACTAAGAAAATAAGTAGAATCCACTTTTTGATAGTTACGTTTTGTAGCATTATCGTGCCCTTATTTGATGAGTTGTTCTTGATAATAATTGTTGCATGATACATATACAATTTTCCTTAATTTTCCTCATTTTCCTTGCGTTTATCATCATTTGCCAAAACTTACATTTTCCAGAAGACAACAAATTTTTTTAATTTTTTAGCATGAAACCTAAGAAAATGTGTGAATGTAACTTACATAAAAGTTAATCTGTTAATCTGATGTTTTTTTCGAAATAATTCTTCATTCTCAAGTGCATCCAGTATCAATTTTTTATTGCATTTACAAAAAATACATACGAGTATAAGCATATAGTTAAGTATCAAAATTGTAGCAACATATTTCAACACAAAGAGCTTTTAAGTCAATTTTTTCTCCTTGGGATACGTTCAGAGGCAAGCAGTCTGGGGGTATTGATTTATTAGCCATAGTTCCTGCATTATTGCTGTAACAACTTTCATTCATAACAGTTTCATGAAAGGAAACTGTCATTTTATCGTTCTAAATGCACTATTTACTGATAGAAAGGTTGTTAAACTCGTTTATCTTAATATTTACTAACGTGTCTAGGTCCGTAGTAAGAACCTTATTGCTGCTGTATGGTACACGTTAAAACCGTAAGATTTACGTTGCCAATGCGATTTAAAAATAGTAAAACTGCACTGAAATGTCATTAACATCGGTGTAGATACGCTAAAAATGTTTTACTGATGGTGAAACATATTTCAAAACTGGAGCAAGCATCGTAAAGTTGGCGTATCGATCTCATATTATGATTTATGTTTGGAAAAATCTTGGCAAGCATATGCATAAGATTTACTATATTATTTACTTACAGGTAAATAAATAGATATTCAGTATTTAAAAGGTTACGACAAACTTATAAAGAGATATTAAAGTATATGGGGACAAAATGCAACAAATATAATTATTTCTAGAATTATTTAATAAAATCTATAAGGAGGAGAGAATACCAGAGGATTGGGAAATATGAATATTATCCCGATTTTCAAAAAAGATAACAATAAAGACTGTAATGATTTAGAAGCATTACGCTATTTAGTACAGAGTTGAAACTATTTGAAAGAATATTAGAGAAACGGTTGACCATTGAAACATTGAATCGACGATTCTCAAAGTGGTTTTCGGAAAGGTAGAAATTCACAGGACTATATATTTACTATTAAACAGATTGCAGAACAAGTAATAAAATAATAAAGGAAGGTACACCTGGCATTTATGGACATAGAAAAAGCCTTTGTCAGAGAACCGAGAGGAAAGCTATGGGAAAGCTGGAAAAGAGAGGTGTTTAACTGAAACTCAACTGAACTGTAGTTTGTTCAGTAATAGTAACGAGGAAGTGTTATGAGTGCTACACTGTCTACTGGATTTAAGGATGATATAATAAAGGAAAGTAATCAGAAGGGTAGAAACCTCTATGTAGGATAAGGAATTTAGAGAAAATAGATATACGAATGTGCTATTGCAAATGATATGATGGTATTCATGACAGGTAGTCAACGAGACTAAATAAAAATTAATAATTTTGGAAAAAATGCAGCAATGTAAGAAGTGCTGGTTATCCTAAAGCTAAAGTATACTAATAGATAGCACAAAAATAGAACAAGTTAGTTCAAGTAGGTGCAATAATTGATGAGCGAAGAAAACAAGATTTGAAAATTGAAAAAATGATATAGAAAATTTTAAAGATGCAATGAATAATGATTTTATAAATAAAAGAGAAGTAACAAAAGCCACAAACATTAAGGTATATAGAGCAATTTACAGATGGATATTGACACGTATGTGTGAATCATGATATTAACCAAAATTCAAGTAACCACAAGCAGCTAATCAAGCATTTAAGAAGGTTTAAGAGAATAACTTCACTGGACAGAGTTAGAAATAACTTAGTAACAGGAAAATTTCAAATCGAATCAATATTACAGTCCGTAGAGAAAAAAAACACTCAGCACGTGTGACAATTGAACAGAATGAGCACTAGCAGACTGAGTGCCCAAAAAGAGATGGAAATGGAGGGAGACATGAGGTAGCTTAATTTCGAAAATCCTGAAGATGAAGAGCAAAACATGGAAGTACCTACATTCAAACATGGATGAAAGAATCCCCACTCCTTACGGTATAACGGGGTTTTACATTATATAGTCTGACAATCATATACAATGAGGTAATATCATGTCTGTTGAATACTAAATATAAGTATTTAAGCAGTTTTTATACTATACAAACGTATATAGTAAAGGAAATTGGAGCAAGCCACCTAAAAGGCTTCAACGAAAGAAGGTCATGAAGTCTATCTAATAGGCTTAACTTAGCCCAAAGGTTAAATAATCTTATAAATATTTCCTTTACAGGTGCTAAGAGTAGGTAGTTTATTTAATATCGACATGAGCATTTAATAATTACTATTGGTATTTATTTCTCCCAAGTGAAAATTTGTTATTAAACTTAAATGCAAATAAATCACTTTCTACTTAATAGCCTCTAAAAAGGTGTTCGAGTGAATCATTATTATAAATTATTATTTAATTAATATTTATGCAATAATGTTTGAATTTTTTTAATGAGCTCTTCACGTGTTCTCATTAATAATAAGCCAGTTATTATAAGTTATATTATTTAGTAACATGTTTTTTAAAATATTTATCTGCATAATAAATTATTTTGATTAATTCAAATTTGTACATTATCAATTTTCGTAAAGAGATTTCAATTTGCATATTCATTCTTGATGTAGCTACACGATGAAACAAAATTGACAGAATTATTTATTCGTTAGGAATTTATAGATGAAAAATATTAACAAATATTTTGTCCTGTTACGATAGGTATTTCCATGGGAATATTATAGCTGTTTACACACAACAATGCATTGAACAGTAAGTTGAACAAGTTTACCGTAAATTTATTTTAAATAGTGTGAAATAGAAATTGGTTATAATTTATTGATTTCAATAAATTGTGGATTTTAGAACAAGTTCAATTTATTGGCCAGTTTTATTGGTATCTAGTTACATTATATATGTGTTTAAATATCCACCTAATTTATAACCAACTCTTTCAAGAAATTAAAATGACAAGCAATTATACTTTCATTATTTGTAATTCCTTTAGTTAAAACTAATAAAAAAATAATAATAAATAAAGAAGACCAATAGATTAATCTACAGAAATATTATTGGGAATAGGGTCTAAAGTTAAGAGTTACGTTAAGAAAACCAATTTGTTGACAAGTTTACGTTTTCACTGTATTTAAGCCTTCTTCAGGACAATCCAAGAAAAGTTTTCCGTGTAAAATACAAGTATATAAAATGGGGTATAAAATAGGTAATATAACATGTTATAGAAGATCAAGTAGTACAAAACTTAACAATGTTCAGAATAATAATCCATTATTATTCTGAACATTATCCTGAAGAAGGCTTAAATACACGTAAACTTGCCAACAAATTGGTTTTCTTTAACTTTAGATCCCATTCCCAATAATATTTCTGAAAAAGAAGACTGTGTATTCAACTACAAAATATTTTTTGTATTTTAGTTGACGAGTTACATTGTTGTAAACAAAATGTCCTTAATAAATTATGATATTGATCAATTTCTTTACGAATAAATTATCAGTTTATTGTTCAATAAATTGTTGTGTATAAAATAACTAAAAATAATAAAAAAATAATTCAAAACATATAAGTAAAATCGTTTGCAATAATAATGACACTCTCTTAAAACACTTTTTGAACTTCTGGAAGTTCTGAGTAGATATTTCATTAAATCTCTATCGGTGAGTGAAACAACTAATAACAAATATTAAAAATGTGAAGTAGATTTCATTACAAATACATCAGAAGTTCTAGAAAAATCGCAAAATTCATTTTAATGAGTGTCATTATTATTGCAAACGATAGTACATAGGTAATATAGTTTTAATTTGTAGAAATAAAAGCGTACAAACTTTTCTCTAATCTTTCGATTTATGTACTTTTTAATTATTTTCTTAAACCACTATCACACAGTTCGGGTGACCCATTGAAAATATGATCAATGTAACTGTAAATACAAACACACTATATAATTAACCTTACGTAGAAATCTATACGGTTATTATAATAGAGATATAAACCACAAACCTTGTTTAAATAGTAACGTCGTGCCTAACCAAGGTCACATTAATAATTATTATTTATAGTTCGATAATTATTTACATTACGAATCGTGATATACCAGGTGCGAGGTGGTTGAGCAATCCTAAGTGTGAACATAAACAGAAATATTAACTGGAGCAGGAAGAAAATTGTAGCATTATGTCTAAGATTGAGGTCTGAACAGCGAATAGATTCTTTACTTCAACTGGTACACCAATTCAGTGACCCCAAAAACACGTTTCAATTGTACAGTACAGTAGATACGTTCTTAATATTATTTATAAACAATTTGCAAATTCAATAGTTGTGACAGTAAAAATCCTCACAACAGATATTAACATTAGTTGTAGTTAATTATAAATTTTTTGTAACTAAAATTCGAGCTAAACATATTTATTTTCACAAAGATATACATATATCTACAAATATTTGCAAATACTAAGGAATATATACAGGGTTAACTATGACTTAGTACAAATATTTTAGGAGGGGATAGGGAAACATAAGAATTAACGGTATAACCCTTCAAAAAAATTCCTAACTTATTTATAAAGCCAAAAAAATTTTTTTTCGATATTATTTTAAATCCTTATTTAACGCCGCCAATGTTAACTTGCTTGTTGGTTGCATACTCTACAAGCATGCAACAGTTGCTCATCGCTGTCATGTCATAATTGAATTTCTGTGTTTACGTTGTAATTTTGTGTTCTTCTTCAGTTTTTAGTGCCTTATTTTAATTTTTAAACGTTTTATAGTTATTAAATAAAGACATTTGTGTTGGGTGCAGATACTTTCCCACAATATAGTTCCCCGGTTTGGTTTTCTAGGTTATGGGACAAGACTGCCGCGTGCCGCGGTTACATTAAAACATCTATTATCTATTCCTTCCGTTCGATTTTGTTATAATAAATAGGTATTTTAACAAATTGTACCTACGGGAAGTGTCTTTTATCGGTAGTGAGTGGCTGTAATGAGCGAATATGTAGTTCCACCAGTTTATAAAGAAATAATGGAAAACGAATGCAAAATACTGGAGCTAAGTGGATTAACTGTTACCTATCTATCAGGTATTATTACTAATAAGAATGTTAATTTTCGTTTCTACATTTAGAAATACTGCAAAAAAAACCACGATGGTAGTAGATATTGACAGATGTAAGTTTTATCTATGGATATAAGCCATCTCAGTCGGTTCTTATCATAGGCGCCGACTTTCCGTAAGAAAAAAGAGTTTTGCCCCATTTTTTAAATATCGAGCTAAAATTCTGGAATAATTTTTTTATTGTCTTTTAGGCTTCCCTGAGCACGTGGTTAAGTTTTTTGTACTTAGTCATAGTTAACCCTGTATATATATATTGATGATTCAAGAATTATGTAGTATTTTCAGCGAAAATAGCAAAAATATTCAAAATATATTTTCTAATGCGAATGAAATACCTACATTGCAATAGGTACATTTTTAGATGATGGATGAACAATACACTTTTAGAGAGAAGAATGGATAATTCACATTTAGAGAATGGATGGACAAATTCCATTGAAAAAACCTTCCTACATAGAAATTATTTTTGCTCTTGACAAGGCTTTCTTAACTATTTAGAAATAAAAATGTCACTCGCATAGTGTATTTATTATTGAATTATTATAATGAAATCTACTGTACTTTTAATAGTATGTTAGTAAGAGATATTATATTGACTAGCTTAAACCTGTACTTTTGTACATTTTAACAAGCAAACTTTTTTCCATGATATTAAAAGTTAGAAATTTTTCCTCCTATTCAGTTTAAACAAAACGAAAATATTTGGACTGAATGATGGATTGTATACATTTTTTGCATATTGTTCATTTTTTTACACATTGATATTCAGTCATATATGTGAAATAATACCTATTAGTTATCAAAAAAGTTTTGTTTAGGTATACATATTTTTCAATGTTGGTTATAAAGGCAAGTATATGTAAAATATAAGAAACTTCTACTCAGTAAAATTACGTATCAATATTTTACAATTCTAACCTAAAAATTACAGTGTATACATCGATACGAATTATAGTGACAGAAATTTACGATGGAATTTTTAGCATGATAGTTGTAAAATCACATAACATAATATGAAATTTTATCCACGTTTATTTCTGTAATATTACAGTGTACTTATTTCATTTAAAAAATTATTATGTAACTTTACATAACTTTATGCTGGTCACAAATTGTCAAGAAAAAGTTATGTGAAATTACAGGCAAATCCTTATCAGTGAAGCTAGGTAAGTACTTACCATTTTCTTAGACCAAATCGTAATTTAAAAATTTAAATGTTCTCCAAACACAGTAAGCGAGAGGTAACTGAACACAACAACGCTACACGACCTAGAACGCATAGTGACGTGTATTGAAACAGCTGCTCAACCAGTCAGGAGTAGTGATATAGAACACAGAAGTGTGTTAAGTTTACACAAAATGGTGTACTTCATATCACTGGCAAATCTTGCAAAAAATCAGTATATTTTATTATAATACTAGTAATTTTAACCCATTTTGTCTAAAACGTATAAGGCAGTCATAGTACGTAAAACATTTATCACGGAAATTTTACATATTCTAAGTTACACACTGGAAAATCTAATTTACCTACACATCATCTTTTTTTACAGTGTAAATGTAGAATTAACTTGGGTAGATATTATTTACTTATTGAGAATATTGTCATACTTCCTTAAGAAGGTATGTATATTTTGCGTAGGACAAGCAAACAAATCATTCATACAGAAAATATCTGCTTACTATTTCCTAAATGTGTAAATATCTGAAATTTAAATCTTGATTATGTAAGCTATGACAATTATTTTATTATGTGCCGGAGGCTTAGTTAAATATGTACAGTTACTAAAAGCATGAATGAATGGAAGGTTACAGTTGTTGTCTCTTAGTAACCTTAAAAGATTGTCGTCTCTGTGGTCATTGAAGTCACCAATAAAATAAAACCTTGGGTGGCTGACGATTTGAATTCTAAGGTTGCCTAGTTAGTTAAATATTCCTCTACAAAAATATATAATTTTGTCGTTTATTTTACTTCGTCTACAAAGTTAATATTGATCAGACAACATATTCAAACAAGATGTAAAAATAAAAATAAAAAAAATTATACTATTGAATTATTTGGAAGAAATAATAAGTTGAGAAAGAGATTACTATAGTACGATTACTATTTTTTTCCTCACTTATTTTCGACCTCATGCTTCCAATTTTAGAACTATTCTTATATCTATTTTTTATGTCAATATTTTAGAACTATGATTATATATTTTATGTCAAATTTGTTGCTTTAATATTTTCAAATGTACGTATGTCTCTGTTATTTCTATGATTTCATGTCAAATTCTTCATCTTGTCCTTACATGCGGTAAGATCGATTAAAGTAAAACAATATTTTTCAAAAAATATACAGGTTGTCCCGAAGTTAATAGGACACGGAGCAAAATCAGATTCCTGACGACAAAATAATCCGATGCAGGTAAACTATACCTTAGTCCAAAAGTTCTTGGTTAAAAAGATATAGGGTGTCAAAGTAAAAGGAAATATTTTCGATATATTTTTAAAAATCCAAATATTTGCATATATTTTGTAGACCTCGTTTTTTGGGATGAGAAATTTAAATTTATTCCTAATTTTTACGTTACTAGTAGAGGTCGCCACTTATGGCTCATTCTTCTTTTAAATGGCAGAACTTTTTTGCGGATACCTTTGCTATCTGATAAAAGTAGACCTTGTTGAAATCGTTAGGAGCAACGTTTTTGAAATAATCTTATTCAGGATTCCTAATCATAAGTATATCTACCTAATTTCAGTGCATCAAATAAAAACTGTTTTGGTTTTTAGAAAAAGTGTCATTTCCATTGAAAATACGGCAAAAGAGAAGATAATTTTAATAAGATCGGCTTGGTAATTTTTTTTTTGTTAAAAACATGGTTAGAAATTTAAAGATCAAACTTGCCGATCTCCTTGTAATTGTGTCATGTACCATTTTGAATAACTTTTTCAAGTAACATTTTGCTGTATTTTCAGCAGAAAAAGCAATTTACGTAAAACTAAAACAGTTGTAGTGTTATGAAAAAGGTGGTCAGATGGATACACAAAGCCATAACAAATTTCTGCCATTTAAAAAAGGATGATGTGGTGACGCCCTCTGCTAGTGACGGCAAAATTAGAAATAAATTGAATTTCTTTGCTTCATAAGGTCCCGATCTCCAAAATGTATGTAAATTCGAAATATTAATAAGGTTATTTGCAAATATCGAAAATAAAATTTTAACTTCCCATTAATTTCGGAATACCCTGTATATAGATAATACATTATTTCACCAGTTTAAACATAGCTTCCTGTGATCAAATAAAACTGGTTTAGGCAAACTTAGCTTAGTCCAAAAGCGCCTCATTTAGAAGTTACAGGGCTTAAAAAAATTGTTTTGTTGTTATGGGCATAATTAAGAAACGAAAAGTCCAATCATGTTGAAATTGGGTACAGTTATATTTTAGGTAAGTACAAGCAGGGTGAAACAGCAAATAGGGCCGCATATCGTAGAGGACGCTCTTGGTAGTTTTTTTGTAATTAATTTTTATTGTATCTTTTTTGTTGATTCTATTCTGATACGCTTGACTGAAAATTATGATGGATAAATTAATTTTGCGTAGAAAAGCTATACTTGTTCAATGTTAATTAAATGCACCGTTTACGTTCTAAACGAGGCACTCTTGGACTAAGCTAAGTTTGTCTAAATCGGTACTTTTTGATCACAGGAAGCTATGTTTAAGCTGGGTCCCATTACTTTCTGGACACCCTGTATAGGTTTGCTTTATAGGGTATGGAATGAATACATATATATCATCTGTATTCGACTCATTACAAATTAAATTCTTTACCTACATAATTGTTAAGTATCATTAATTTTTTCCAAATAATTAACCTACCGAGAATTATCTATCAACACACATTACTTTTCGATTTGAGTTGTTTTTGATTCTCCTTTCTTTTTACCTTCACTTATTTCTTAAGAAAACTTTATGCGATCATTACAAAAATAATTTTAATGGAAACCAAAACATTTAATATAGGCGATGGAAAGGTAACTTCATCTTCCACAATTCTTATACTATAAAACACAAATGGCGGATTAGCCATTCGTCATTTTATCCACCATATATCTTGTCTTTAAACCATCTTAAACTCTCAAAGTATGTCAAAATATTTAAAAATTAAAATATATTTTTTTTAATTTCAGTTTTCTATTGTATTTTCTATTCGCCTTAGATTTATAAATAGCAACCATAGCGTTAAATTTCTGTTGGTCAGACTGTATAGAAGAGTGAGTCAGCTTTCGCCGCGCCGGGGCAGCCAGGGAGTCTGGGTCTCTGACTAGTTTCTGCCTTATAAGGCCTCCGGTAAGTCTCTTTAATTCCTTGCCCAACCTCGACCATCGGGCGAACCTAGCCGGCGCAGTGTATCGGAGAAAATATCGGTCCGTTATGTTGTGGGACAACTGGATTTTACGGAGTGTTGTTAGAAATGGTGACTCTCAGAACGCAAAAGTGAAATTAATATTTCCGGAAACAATTTTAAGAAAACTTGTAGCTCTCTTCAGTGCTAATTCAGTACTGTTTTATTTAAATTTGATCCGATTTATCGAGAAATGAATAAATGTCATAAAAAGTTTAAAAGCGCTGCCGATTGAGAGATTTCATATAACTGACACTTTTGACTGGGTGATTTTTTTTAGTGTGAGAAAACAGTGATATTTTTTGAATAGTCGCGGCATAAATCAAACGACTTACGTCGCAGCTGACGTTACGCAATTGTTTTTATTGTGCAATATATAGTAGTGTAAACATTTAGTGTAGTATATAGTTTTATTATCCTCAGTTGCAGTTTCTTAAATATTTTTATGAAAATTTCACATCATTTCTCGAAAACAGATGGATATATTGAGATGAGATTTGGTACACAACAATGTATAGTAGGGGGTTACTTTTACATGTATATATATTTTTTTGTAATACACTAGCATCAGTGGCGTTCGTGTCGTTAAATACTCATTTCTAGCAAATAAATTATACGCCACTGACTTTTAGATGAATTGATATTGCTTTCTTAAAGCCAAGTAAATTATGCTTAACAAGTGTCTCTTGGACTTTTTCCTCCTGACTCACTGTTTTCAAGGTAAAGCAGATATTGTCAATATTTGAAACGGTTTGATCTATTGTAGTTGCAGTGACATTTACTATCCGATTGGGCCATTTAACAAGAGGTCTAAAATCAAAACTAGATAGTACATTACATAATTTATTGTTGTAGCTATCAATATTCAGATCACCACATAATATTAAATTTCGATTGGCAGGATATAAAAAGTTTATAATATTGCAAATAGTATCAAAAATTCATCAATATTACCAGAGGGATCTATAGCAATTTACAACAGGATAATTGGGTTGTGGCTTATTTAAATATTTCATTTTAGAAGATCAGAAGAAGCTAGGGTTAAAGTCTTATTGTTTATTGTTGCTTAAGGAATACAAACAGGACAAACCCAAAAAGCGTATTCCCTTATAGGTACATAATAATGATTGTTACAGAAATATAAGTATACAAGAAATTAAGACAGGTTTAAACAAAAGATAAATAATTGAAGAATGAAGTGCATTGAAGCAATATAAGAAAAATACCTAGCGCTAATTTAAATATAATTATCGAAAATATTTTTTTAAAGTCCTATCAAAGGAGCTACTTAAGACAGAAAAAACATCAACGTTAATATCGTTCGAAATATTATTACAAGAGGATAAACATCTATTTAAAGGCGAATTGAAAAAATAATTGGTATTGGTAAAATCACAGTAAAATATTTTGTATTGTATTTCTCGTTAAATATGATGGAACGTTATAATTAATAAGACTATTAATAGAATCAATTAGATTATTAACAACTTTATAAATAAATTTAATATCAGTTATGCGTCTTCTACTTTCCAGAGAAAATAAGTTCAACCTATCTCGAATTAAAAAGCTATCTACAATATCAGGATAGAACTTATGATTTAAATATCTAACAAATTTGTTTTGGATTCCTTCAAGTGGTTTATGTAAATATTATATTGAGGATTCCAGACTACTGAACCATAACTTAACGAACTGTTAACATAAGCCATAAATAAAACGCGAAGTGTAGCCGGTTTTTAAAGATCTACACAATTTCTACGTAAAAAAAACTAACATTTTATTAGCCTTATTAGAAATGTAACTAATATGACGGTCTAAAAATCATCTTGCTATCAAAAATTATGTCGAGATCTGATATTTGTGATACTTTCTGCAAATTGTGATTTTCCAGTAAAAAGCGTGTTGCAATTTGATTTTTGTTTCTACTAAATGTCATATGATAGCATTTCTTGAAATTTATATGTAAGCTGTTATCATCACAATATTTTTTAAAAGTGTTTAAATCTTTTTGCAATAAATCAGCATCTCTTGTACTACTAATGGACCCAAATGCGATCCCTGGGGAACACCCGATGTTACCAACAAGAAATCTGAACAATATTGACCCAGTCTAACCGACTGACATCTGTTCGAAAGATAAGACTGAAATCAACGAAGTAAAGAACCATTTACACCTATTCCCGCAAGCTTGTTTAACATTATTCTATGATCTATTTTATCAAAAGCTTTACTGAAGTCCGTGTAAACGGCATCCACCTGAATTTTTTTAATCATATTAGAGAGAATAATCATGGACGCGCCCGAAACCGTTTTCTCCCTATACAAATCGTTGATGCTCAGATGTGTGCGACAGAGATAGAGCTAGTCCGGGCAAAAACCCACAGATTATTGGCCGAAAAAAACAAAAACCGCAAATGACAGACATATGACAGACGTGTGACAGACCGAATTATATTGTATATTTACTCATTTATACAGAAATTTAATTTATAATTACATTTTGATAATAACAATTTGTAAGAAACGTTTTAATTATTTAGGAAAGGTTTTGTCAGGTTTTGTTTATATATTTTTCTGTCATAGAACATCTGTTTTTGCCCGGACTAGCTTCATCCCTCTTGTACACATCAGGACAGCAGACCTCTTTTTCTAGGGCCGGTCCATGATTTATAAGGTCTATGCTGTCAACAGATCTCTTTTTCATAAACCCATGTTGCTATATATTAAGAAGACTTAAAACATCATAATACAAGAAATCACGAATTATAGATTCAAAAAGCTTGGCTACAATACATAACTATGATATTGCACGGTAATTTTCAACAAATTGTTTATTTCCCGATTTAAAAATGGGAATAATATTTGCTTTTTTCCATATATTAAAGAGATTTATTAAAAATTAAAATTAAAGCATCAGAGAGTCTTTGCATCCAATTTTCTATCTATCCTACTTATGTTACTTGCAAATAACATCTGTGTATTTAGTTTAAATAATTATAATTAAAGCCTACTTATTTATGTACCTACTGACACTGACTTTTATGCTTAGCGTCTTTTATACAAGTATGACACTTGTTTGTGCCCTATCTACATTGTCGTAAGGCCTTAGGGTATGTTCTGTTCTGATCGAGACGCTTATGAAAGTCGTTTAAAAATTCCTTTTAAATTCAATTTATTTGATTAATGGATGCCACCTTTATTATCCATATCACGACATCGACCACACATACTGTATCATCATTATCAACAGGATACAGGACACAAATAACGATAAGTATGTGTTAAGTGACACCTATGACAATAATAAACTATTTCTATTCATACTTTTTCCGCAGTAAATTTGAAGTTTCTGATTTATAATCATCACGGAATTTATAAACAGGTTTTTATTTCAAATTTCTTTCTATTTTCTATGAAAAAAAATTGTCTCGGTACGAAAACAATGACTATATTTCGTTGCTGTTAGGTTAATGACACTATAAATAGCTAGGCGTGTGGTTTTGCGCAAAAAATAGCCACTCAATAAATCTTGATGCAGTTAATTACAGGTTTAGGACCCAAGAGACAAGCAACTAGTTCACCTGTAAAAAATTAACAATGAGTAACCCGACAGTTCAACATTGGCTTTAATAACGCCACTAATAGCAACTACACACTGCCATTTATCATAACTGTTCTACGCTGCAGCTTTTATAATAGAGGATGATTTGCAAAAACCGAAGAATGTGTCAATTAAAATACAAGAACATGACGACGAACTCTGCAGAAAAAAACTTGTTTTGTACCTATAATTAGAAGATTATAAAATAATAGCATGTATTAATTACAGGTACAAGTTAAATGCTGCTTTGGTCAGATTATTATTAAAATTAGACACAGATGGCTCAAATCGATTGTTATATATAATTGTTTGGCTTGGATCGAGCTCGGCATACATTGTTAGTTAAATATGCTAAAGAGGTTACAAAAAATTGTTTATATGCTTCAGATATAGTGTATTGAATAACTGTTTTTAATTATGTCCGCTAAATTATTTCACGGATTTATTTTAACACCCTGAACATGTAATATAATATTTATAGTACTCTGTAGTGAATTGTGCTTACAGATTTAGTACAAAGGTATCAGTATATACGGGGTTATGTTCCTTTTGGCCCTTCTCAAATCTACCCGATGCTGTGTTGAACTCCAGGATCTTAGTCCATGATGGGCCTCACATCTCTTCCCTTTCCTTTGTTTTAGTCTAACAAAATCCGCACAGTTTTCTAAAAGTGGATGGGTGTGTCCACTTCCCCACATTCCAGACAAAAGATCTTTTTCTATTCCTATCAAACTTAAACTTAGATGCCTTCTAAGTCTGCAAAGACTTATCAGTGCTTCCATTATTTTGCTCAAGGATCTTCGACTGAGATTCAGTCCACAACGTCCAAGATTTATTGGGTGCATCCAAAAAGTAATGAGCCTGTCTATATCCTCTATCCCTTCTTTAATTCTATCGTATTATTTGGTAGGCCCATTTACTGAGGGCGCTGTTAATACTCCCCAATTCCGAGGCTGGGATTCCTTTATAGTTATTCGAATATTGAAACGAAATGCAGTTGCCACGTCGTCAGGAACACGTATATCATAATAACATGTTCATTAAAGTTCAGTTAAGTGATATATAATTTTTCTAATGATATACACATAACTTATAGGTATGCAATCTAAAATGTCATTTTGTATATTTTTTAAGGCATCTTTAAAAACTGTTGCATTTTTAAGGTATTCATTAAGAAGTTTTCAATATCAACAAACACGAAACGCACCTTCCTGCGTGAACATAGTAACTGATGGGAGAAGGGACTGGACTGAAGCACTGAAGAGAGAGGCGTATTAAACAGAGATTTAAACTGCCAACATTTTAGCTGTTCCGACAGCTAAGTGTGCTGATTACAGGTGATCCGATGTAGACGCGTGAATATTGGGTGTGAGCATCTATTATGGGATCAATGACTAATTTGTTAAATAGTAAATACTAACGATTTATTATTTATTACACCGGATGTTTATATAAATGCAAATTTAATTGTTTGATTCTGTTATCATTTGCCGGTTCTGCAGCTCTGCAGCGCTTGCCATTGATTAGGCATTAGAAACTAGGTCATTGACCTAAAAATGGTAGGTCAAGATTCAGATTTCCGGATTATTTGTTACTGAATATGTCTCGGACTGTTTTTTGTCGACAGCATGAGGGTTTTTTTGTATTACTGTCAGGATTGAAATTATAAAAACTCTTCAGATTCGTTTAATAAATTATCTAGTGAATATTTTTAACTCATTATTTATGTAATAAAATGTAAATGGTTTATTATTTGGTCCGTGGGAGTTTTGCAAATTCAATATTAAATATTTTTAAACTATAACTTAATATGTTTCTAATGTTCTTATTTGTTACTGAGAAATAATTGAAACTTTAGTTCACTGTTTCACGAGGTTTATTGATATACTATATTACAATTACTACTACTCAATTCGTCGGTATCGCTCCGACTTTTAAATCTGCTGTATACAACAAGAAATACTATAAAAACTATTCTAAAAACCTAATAGATATCTATATGTTAATTACATATTAAAAAAAAAGTTATAGCATTTATTACATATTTTAACATTTCCATAAGTACTAGGAAAATATTTAAATTTGGCAACGTCGCTTCAGGGCTCACCGAGTTGAACTGAGTCAGTGACAGTCTGAAGAGGAGTTTAAATAATGATTGAAAATGTTTTTATTATGTGTAAATATGCAATTAATTTTTTTTTCGCGCATTCGTGTTATACAAATTTTTTCCTATCTTTTCTTAAAATTAATGACATTATGACTGAATCACCCTGTATAAACCATTTTTCTTAAATTTTTCTTCCGTATGACATCCTGTATATTTCCACGACAAATATACTATAGAAAGGTAGAAAGACACAAGAAGAGTAACATACCTACTTCAGTTCAACTGATTGATACAAACGAACTACTACGCCACAATTTTTCCTACGACAACAACATATTTTCATCAGCGTGTGTCTATAAACCACAGGATTGTCTCTCAAAGTTGTGTCCGTGGTAGCATATGAGCTAATGGCGTCGAAGATAGCAATCCCGAAGTAATAAAATTACTCTAGACTTGTCTGACTGGACACGATGATGCATCCAATCCGTATAAGGCACCTGAGGCTGCATCCAGTTCTGTTTCCGTGCAAAAACAAAAACTACTCATCCGTTCACTGCACCAGACCTCAACACTAGTCGAGGACTCGTTAAATATTCATATTCGCATACACGGCCTGTCATCCACGGGTGATATATTCAATGGATGTGTCATTTATTTAGTTTCTTTTGTTGGCTGGAGAAACAATTGTTTACTGCTTGACCAGGCAGTGGCGCTTAACAATTATCTTATGAGGTTTAATACGCGGAATGTCGAAACATTCATTAGAACGTAATTTGAAATTGAAAATTTATTCGAAAGAGGTATACATTATTATTAGATCGAGAATTTACGGCTTTTAACAGAACCGGATCCAAATTTACAAAAAAATATACAGGGCGAGTCAGAAAGAAATGGTCAACACTAAGCTGGAGATACTATAGACACCAAAATATTATATTTGAGCTCATCATGCCTTATACGAATGTCGTTGGATTAAGAAATACGAGGAGTTCAAGGTTTAAATTTTATTCAGAAATTTCTCAATAATTCTACATAAAAAATGTGCTCTTGTTTAGGTCGCATTTGATTTAAGGTTTGCTATTATTACTATTCAATAATAGTTATTGTTATTTTGAGAATAAAAAATCACTACAGAATACATTGAAACTTTTTAATGCGATCTAAACAATAGTTAATTTTTTATGTAGAATTGAACGTTCTTTTAGATTTTTTAAGCATAGCTTAACAGATAAAAAAATATATGTTTTGATTTACCTAAATAATACGGTGAAGCTAGCGCCCTCTAGGAACAACGTCAAAAAAAGCTTCAAATTCGTAATTCTCATACCAAAAGACCCAACAGTACAAATTTTCAGAACGACGTGACACGATCCTGCGATCCCTCTGGATAAGTCGGTTGCCAACCCAGGCGCAGACCATCCTAACCTTGGACGACGACATACCGCTAGACAAGGTTGCTCAAAAGGCGGACAAGATCGTAGAGACGATGAGGCAATGCCAGCCACAGGTAGCCGCGTCTTCGGAGGGAAACGACAGCCACCTATACCAAGCGATCGCAGCGCTCGATAAAAAAGTGTCGGAGCTGTTCAGTGTGCAAGAACGACACGCGAATAGGCCACGCTCGCGAACAAACTCGCGCTCGCGTCCACGCTCGCGCTCGCGGCCGCGCAACCCCGCAGTGTGCTGGTACCACAACCAGTTCTCTGCGAAAGCGAAGAAGTGTACCCCGCCGTGTAGCTACGCAACGGGAAACGAGAACGCCGAACGGTAGACGCGTCCGCCGGCGTGGACCTCCAATCGCGTCGCTTGTGCGTGACCGACCGCGAATCCCGAGTGCAGTATTTGGTAGACACAGGTGCGGATTTGTGTGTGTTTCCCCGCAGCCGAATGCGAGAGAGAGCCTTACCAACAGACTACAAGCTGTTTGCCGCAAACGGGTCGGAGATTGCCACATACGGTGACGTCACATTAACACTCAATTGCGGACTACGCCGCGAGTTCACATGGCGTTTCGTGGTAGCCGATGTGACGCGACCGATTATAGGCGCCGATTTTCTCGCGCATTACGGATTGCTCGTTGATCTGAAGCGCCTACGTTTGGTCGACAGCCTCACAAATCTTTGCACCAACGGACATCTCGGACCGTGTGAGGCCGCTGCACACATAAAAGTAATATATGGCGACACAAGATATCACCGCATACTCGCGAAATTTCCGGAGTTGTCGAAACCCAGTGGACTGCCAAGACAGGCAAAACACTCTACCGTCCACCATATCAAGACGACGCCTGGTCCACCCACCTCAGCCAAAGCCAGAGGCCTAGCGCCGGACAGACTGAAAGACGCCAAAAAAGAGTTTCAAACAATGTTAAAACTCGGCGTCGCGCGACCGTCGGACAGCTGTTGGGCCGCCCCGCTACATCTCACACGAAAAAAATCGGGTGAGTGGCGTCCGTGTGGCGACTACCGAGCGCTAAACGCGAGGACCGTCCCAGACAAATACTGGGGTTTTCCTGAAAATTTCGGAAAAAACATCTTGTATTTCTTAAACCAGCGACATTCGTATAAAACATGATCAGCTCAAACATAATATTTTGATGCTTAGTATCTCCAGTTTAGTGTTGGCCCATACTTTCTGACTCACCCTGTATAGCAATACAATAGAATTAATACTTACTACTTCCAGAAAAGTTTAAGTTTACTGGCTATATTTAAAATATATCACTATGTTTCTAAGTTTTCTAGAGCAAAATTTCGATGTATATTATTTAATAGTAACTCATGTAATGAAATGATCATTCAACGTCAACTGCTGGTAAAGGACAGTTTGAGGCACGGACTATTTGTCCTTGAGTTGATATTTGGTGGTAACTTCTGGCATGCACCAGCTAAAACTTTTAATATGTCCTCCAAAATATGGTTTTTAGGATCTTTATATAATACGCTTTACATTTTTTCTTTTATGACAATACTATAAACTTTTATTTCACGTTTAAAAAAAAGTTTTGCTTGCCTTGAAATGTAGATAACAAGTATCAAAATGGCATTGAAAAATACAAATGTTAAAAAAAACCAAACAGACATTTAAATTTGGATATCAAGATATTTTATGTCATTCTCAATGAAGAAAAAATTTAAAATCAAACTTTAACGGTCTGTGCATTGCTAACCAGCAACAATTTACTAGTCATCCTATTATTTTAATGTCTACAATCTACGGCTACTCTATGACCCATTCATTACAGACCACCCTGTATAGTCATTTAAATACACACCGCTACTATAACTTTAAGTAGTGTATACACACGTGTAAACACATCCGTATCCGATAAACCAACTGAAATTCTGAAGTCAAAATATAAATCAAGATTAGGGCCGAGTACAACTCTGTTGAGAACCGTATCTCCCGATCTCCAATCATTATCTAAGCCAGTAACGTTTACGAACTGAATGCACTCATATAAATTATAAAATCAGTGCATTATTAACAGTTCGTGCAAGTGTGTGAATTATTAGCACTTTACCTACTTTCTAATTTTTTTAATAACACTAGAGAATGAAGTGCGCGTATTTGCGAACAAGCATTAATCAATTTGATAGCTAATAATGCACTAGAACTAATTATTGCAAAATACAAACAAAAAAACTTACGAAACAGATATTGGATGATCACAATATTTACATTTAATGTGATGAAATGCAGTGTTCTATGGGATCGCATTGATGCTGAAAATGCTGATAATGTCATGAAAATAAACATGCCTTCTTTTCTAACAAGTTCGTATTCGTATTTTGATACAATTCAACGCTCTTAAGGCCATACAATCAACAGTAGACAGTAGTCACACTGTGTTAGTGGAGTACTTGAGACCAAGGTCTTCATAGCCCAGCAGTGGTGTTACTATATTTGTACTGACGAGTTCAAGTTCATTAGTACTTGAGTTCAAGGATATTATATGGATTAGAAGCAAGGAGATATATATGTATATGCACTTTTATTATAGATTATCTAGAACATAAAGCACTATGATGCTCTTTGAATTAGTAAGATAGTTATTTCTTACGTCTGAATATATCAGATTCGAATACGTGAAAAAGTATAAAGTGGTATTCATTGGTTCATCAAAGTTTGATCAAAGTGAAACATAATTAGTAGAAAAACACTACACAATTGAGTGCGTTTCGGACTCTATTGCTTTTAAATATTATTTATAACAGCAGACACAGAGCTAAATATTTTGTCACCAAAAATAAACAACTAAAAGTATTTTGTGTGTTAGATAGAAAATGTAATTTATTTTCAAAGCAAATAATCGAATTATTAGTAAATTATGTAATAGACCATGGTTTTTGGTTTAGAAAATTTTAGAGATCCACAAGTAATAGTTTTATGTTTGTTTAGAAGAGCTCTATCGTTCGCAGATGACGTCATTATCAAGGGCGCACTTAGGACGTAAAGTTAATGTTTGTAGAAACCGAGGTGCAAACATACAGGGTGTTAAAAAAAGAATGTAAAATATTTAAGGAGGTAATAGTATGAACCAAAACAAGCAGAAAAGTCTCAATAAACATGGGTCCGTAAAGTAACAGTTGTGGAGATTTTTTTTAACCCCTTTTTTATTTTGCAAAAACGTTGTGTATTTTCTTATAATAGTTGGTTGATGTTTAGTGAAATAAACAGTATGTATTTGACAGTTGTTCTCAGTGCACAAGTTTTCTTTCGCTATGGCTGGTTACTCTAACGCAGAATTAACAGACATGCATTTCATGTGTGGTCGTGCTAATGGGAACGCCACCGAAGCGCGACGGCTTTATGTTGACGCTTATCCAAATCGCCAGATTCCTTCACAATTCACCAAAGATTGCATGATACCGGTTTCTTGAGCAAACAGTGCCATTTATCCGGAAGACCAAGGTCGGTATACACTCCTAGAGCAGACGAAGAAATTCTAGCACCGGTAGAGCAGAATTCAGGTACGAGTGTGCGGAGAATATCAGCGGAGGTAGGAATTAGTGGTCCTCTTGTTTGGAGAATCCTTCACGAGCAACTTCTTTATCCATATCAAGTGCAACGAGTACAGGCCTTAAATCCAATAAATGATCATCAAGCACGTTTGGTTTTTTGCCGCTGGTTTCTACGTCATGATGCTGAAGATCCTCATTTTCTTGCAAACATTCTTTTATTGATGAGGCCGGGTTCACAAGAAATGGAGTGTTTAATTTTCACAATAGGTATATTTGGGCCGACGAAAATCCTCATGCTCTATTATAATCTGGAGATAAGGCACGTTTTTTATTAAACATTTGGATGGGTATTGCAGATGACAGGTTTCTAGGTCTTGTTGTTTTACCAAACCGATTAACAGGCGCTGCTTACCTCAACTTTCTGCAGAACACACTGTATGAGTTTTTGAAAGACATTGCTTTGAATCAGAGGCAACAATTGTGGTTCCAGCATGATGGTGCTCCAGCTCATTTTTCTATGGCCGTTAGAGAGTATTTACACCAAACTTTTCCACATAGATGGGTAGGAAGGGCCGGACTTGTTTTATGGCCTCCAAGATCGCCTGATCTGAACCCTCTAGATTTCTTTGTTTGGGGATATTTGAAGACATTAGTGTATGGTACTCCTGTAAATAGCCTGGAAGAGCTGCAGCTACGGATTAATCAAAAGTGTCAAGAAATCCAAATCAAGGAGGGTGTTTTCGAAAGAGGTCGAATATCGTTGAGACGAAGATGTCGTGCCTGCTTGGAAATGGACGGAGGGCACTTTGAATATCTTCTGGAACTTTGTTTTTTGTTTGTTAAAGGCTTCCTTTGTCGGTTTATTCATAATAAAATAAAATGTTTGAAAAACGAATAGTGGTCCATATCTCCGCAGCTGTTACTTTGCGGACCCATGTTTATTAAGACTTTTCTGCTTATTTTGGTTCATACTATTACCTCCTGATATATTTTACACTCTTTTTTTAACACCCTGTATATCTACAAAAAGTTAAAATCTTATCTTGTACTGGTAATTTATTCATATTAAGTTTATTAGTTTATAAAACACTACATAACTATTCACTTGCAATACTGGAATAAAATTGAATAACCAGCAACTGCTGTAAATGTTCAGGTGTTAGATTGTGGCGTTTTTCTCTAATAATCCATTTCAGTTTCGAAAACGTGTGTTCAACGTCCACAGAAGTCACTGGAGCAAATTTCAAATATATATAATTTTTCATGGTTGGCACATTTAGGGTGGGTTCAGAAAAATTTACTTCTTTACAATAGAAGAATCTACTATCCGGTGTAAAGTCAAGAAATCCCGGAATGTTCTGCAAAAAGGTATCATTTTTTTTCAAGACACGTTCAGTACTAGGTTACTGCGTTATTTATTAAATATCCTGATGCTGATACAGTTCGCAAATTCTAGGATCACTATATTCGTTGAGCATATAAAATAGAAGTAGCATCACTTGAGTTTAGTCGCTGTATAATATTTTCATGCCGTCAAAATGAACGTAGTAATATGACATTGTTTCTAACTACGTACTACGTACGGTACCATTGCAACTGTTTTGTTTTACGAGTAGTAACCTGCTGTCTAAAATCAGCCGTCCTGGGCCTTGATTCTTGAATGTAGTGAAATAAATTTGAGTAGGAATTCATTGTACTTAACAAAATTATCTATGTGTATATTGACAATTCTTAAGGCTTTTTATTCCTTTCAGCAAAAATCATGTGAAATAACTGTCTTGTATCTTCTTAAGAGAATTACGTCACTTTATGAGGGGATGTGTTTCACTAAACTCGAGAATCTAGCCCCGTAGGTAAATAAATTGGATGTTTCTGTCGATTAGCTGGCATGAATAAGATTAAATTTGTTTTAATATAAATAACGTATTTTTAAATATTAAGGTCGTCGGCAATTCCAGACCTGATATCTACGAACGAAGTGCGGGCTTCAGTGATTATAAAGTAACATCATATTTCTGAGGTAAAAGCTGCAGATGTTAAATATCTACCTTAAAATTGTTGTTAATTTGTTGGAGTATTACATTTGTAAAATAGAAGCATGCCATATTGCAGTTTATTACGCGTCGTCTTATGTAATTGAAAATTTTGAGCACTGAGCATTTGAAAAAAAAAACAGTTGTAAATGTATTACTGCCTTGAAAAAGTTAAATTCGAAGTTCTCAAGACGTACGTATCTTTTCAGTTTTCCTCGAAAAATAGTAAAGTTTGTGGTTTCTGTTAATTAAAATTAACTGAAATTTATACTACATAATATACATGCAATTGTGTAAAGATATTAAGTGAAGTTTTCAAAGAAAATGCTTTTTTCGGAAAAAAGAACAAGTAATAATTTAAAACTGTACATTGAAATTGCTTATTAGCAGAAATAAAGGTTGTGGATTATTCCACCAAGAGTAGTAAGTGGAAATTGTATTCTTAATACATCTATAAATATAGAAAATGTAATATTATCGCAAGAACTTCAAAAATTATATGTATTATTGGTAGAAACAAATAAACAAGTAGCAGAAGATATTAAAGTGGAACTTAGAAGAACTACAGACATTCTCACGCAGAAAATTGATGCAGCTGATGCAGATATTCAGTTATTAAAGGAAAAGAGTATACATTTAGAGAGGAGATGAAGAAAGAATAATATAGTAGTGTCTGGCATCCAAAACATAAAAAAGACAGAATTATTAAAAGTTACATTGGAAAGAATAAACAACTTACTAGCAACAACAATTAGCGAAGGAGATATTAATAATATATCAAATAGGACTATCTAATAACTCACCTATAAAATTAGTGTTTATATCTTTTTTAAAGAAGAAAACAATATTTCAAAATAAAGAGAAGTTGAGAAATCTAAAAGAAAGTGGTTTATCTATAGTTAACGATTTGTGCTTTGAGGATTGGCAAGAGCAAACCTTTTTGAGAAAACATCTGAAGGCTGCTAGAGCACGAAATTTAGAAGCAAAAATTAAGGGAAATAAGATAACCATAGACAGTATAGTATATACAGTGGAAGATCTAAAAAGCTTAGAAGATCAATCAGATTTGGATAGTGATGATAGAAGCCTAGAGGAACATTTAGACGAAGAAGAGGAAACAGTTTCGAAATCTTTAAAAAAGGCAGATACGAAGACGAAAAGCAAGCAAACGAAGAGTAATATAAAGAGAACTCGGCCACTGGCGAAGGAAGCACCTGCCACTACTTCCAAAGAGAAAGAAAAAAGAAATTATAAATACGGTCAAAAACACAGGAACATCTGATAGCCAGACTTTGTAAAATGTATCAATTCAGCCGCTATGTTCATGTTCAAGACGAAAAAATGGATCCAAAACTTGCCTAGAAATGCAGTCAACCAATTAATAGATCAAAAAAAAGTGTATTATTGATTTCTTTCCATTTAGTATATTTCTTGTTTTTAAATGAACTTTTTTTTCCTTTTTCATCTAGTTTTTATATGAACAAATTATTATCATTATGTATTAAATTTTATAATGTTTCTATACTTACTACTGCCTTGGTGAAGAACTCATGATCAAAGATTTATCTTAATATGCATTCTAAGTGTTAGGCTTTAGGCAGGAGATTAAAATGATGAGATACTTAGGAATACAACTCTTGTTAGTTTTATTATTATAGTTATATTCTTATTAGTTAGTTATATTCTTATTGTTATAATGCAATTATTTAAATTTGTTCAATAAAACTCAACTCAAAAAAAACCCCTGTAGATATGAGTAAGACGACAGTTAGTACTACGTATGTTATAAATCCATTCATGCTTGTTATTTTTATTTCGGGATAGCGATTTAGCAAATGTTGAAGTTAGTAATACGAGTTCAACGTCTTCAACGGGGGGTCTACTAAATATAACTCATAAATGCAATACAAACAGAGCGAGTTTCGAGCGACGGAGATAGGACAGAGACATGTGTAAGCTCTCAAATTATTTATTGATATTACAAACCCACTAAAGGAAGCTGTAAATAAAATTAGTACACACAGACGAATAATAGTTTGAGATTTTTATTATCTCATCTACATGTTTTAATGTGACATTACTTTGTAATATGACAAATTTAAGAGCAAGAATCCATAGTGCAGAAACATTTAGTCTGGTCTACAATTGATTTTATAGGCTGTGCTATATGTATATCTATAGTAAGCACTACCTAGAGAAACGAGAGGGTATGTTTTTGTTTATATAGTCCAGTTTTAACGTTTGCTGACCGCCAAGATCCTTTGACTCATCAAATCTAAGGAACTGTGTCAGAAAATTTTGTTTGTAATGTAAGATAATAATTATTTTATCCTAGACGATGAATCTATAGCTTGTTCGGAATTTTGAAGATGCAAATAAGCTGCTATTTCGGAAGGCATTTTTCCAAAATTATTAATCTCAGCGCATTAAGCATTGCATTTTCCCTTTGTGTACTTAATAAAGAAAAAAAACGTCGCCGTGAAGTGATTGGAGATCGTAAGTTTTGTACAATTGTCAGAAAGTTCCATTGTTTTCTTTTGATATTACAAACGATCTTGCAGAATTACTTTTAGAGTCTGTTATTTTAACTATTATGAGGTTTCTTTTGTTTTCAATGTTATCAACAGTTATTCGTGTAAGTTATACTTGACGACAAGCTTCGGCCAAACCAAAAATTGTACCCACTTTGATCATAGGTACGTTTCATTTGGTGCTGTTATCATAAATTTGGAAATATCTTCATTTGTAAATACTTCAGCAATAGTTGTTATAGCTTTTTGTGGCTGGCATTCAATATTTTTCTTGTGACATTTTCCCGAAGCTGTTGATATCCCCACATTGCCACCCCGTTTATAAAAGATGTACCAATAGCAGTGATACAATTTTTGACGGAGATTGCCGCCATGGACACTGTCAAGTGTCAATGTTTTTCTTATTCAGTAAGGCTTGCCATTTCATTATGGAAAGACTAACGCCATAACAACGTTTACAAATTGTTAAAATATTTTACCAAAATCAAGAGTCGATCCGCTCTACGCACCGTGCTTTACGTGCAACGTCTAGTAGGCATAATCGCCCTAATGAATTGATGATTCGTCGTAGTGTTGAAGGTTTAGGAAGAAGTTACACATTACATCCCCAAAAGCCACCGATTCGAAGAAGAACTGCACGTTCTGCAGAAAATCTCACAGCTGTACGAGCCAGCGCGGATGAATCTCCTTCGACATTGGTCAGACGGCGCGCGCAACAGTTAGGTCTATTTACAATATCAACGTGGCGTATTTTGCCTAAGGATTTGGGTCTACATTCTTACAGACTGGTGCTGACGTAAGAATTAAAGCCTGCCGACCATCGGTTGCGTCATGAGTTTGCGGATTGGGCTCTGGAGCAGATCGAAGCCGACGAGGAATTTTCGAGGAAAACTATCTTCAGCGACGAGGCCCATTGCTGCCTCAATGGGTACGTCAATAAACAAAATATGAGCTATTGGGAAGAAAACAATCCTTGACAAGTGCTAGAGAAACAGTTAGACTCCCAAACAGTTACTGTTTGGTGCGGTTTGTAGGCTGGCGGCATTATCGGGCCGTACTTCTTTGAGAACGACAATGGTGAACGTGTTACCGTCAACGTGGAACGTTACCGATTAATGCTAACAGATTTTCTTTGGCTCCAACTGGATGATTTAGACTTGGATGGCATGTGGTTCCAGCGAGATGGTGCCATTTGTCATACAGCGGCTGAAACAATGGATTTAATAAGGACGAGGTTTGGTCATCGCATTATCTCTCCCACACCCCACGCAATTGGCCGCCGCGTTCATGTGACTTGACGTCCCTGGACTTTTTTCTTTGGGGTTATTTAAACTCGCTCGTGTGTGCCAATAACCCCACAACAATCGAACCGGATATGTTGGCACGAGTCATGAGAAATTGGACCCATCGTATACGCGTCTGCAGAGCATCAAGAGGGGGATATTTAAATGATGTTTTGTTAAACACATAAATGGCATAAAGTATCTTTTCAATAAATACACAATTTATTTTTCTAACTTAAAAAGTTTGTATTTAATTCACAATTAAAGTTCTATCATTGGTTTATATTGGTGCAGTTATTTGAATAACAAAAACCCATCACGAAGTGTATCTTTAGTACGAAAAATACGCAAATATAAAGTGTTCTTCTCCATGCGCCATTGGTCGAAGTCAACAAGCTTTTATTATAGCGAATTCTGGATTTTGCAGGAATTAATGCATTACTTGCATCACTAGCTCATTTTGGGTAGTTTACGACGAATTAAAAATAATTCAAACTCAACCTTCAAATTGAACTGATTGAAAATTTAAAAGCCTATGTCAAAAAATATATAAACGACAGGAACTTTATTGGTGATTATTTGTGTCCAGCGTAATCACAGCAGCTAAGTTGCATCCAGCGGTACTCATAGGCACCTAGAGAAAAATCTAGCTCAAGCTTTTTCCCATAATGCTGCCTGTATCCGCTGAATTACGTTGGATACAAGCATTGACACAACAGTACGATAGGTTTGCTGTATAATGTAACAAAAGTCGTGCGAAAATGTACACTTTTCCCCATCGTAAGAAAAAAGTTTTTCCTTTCATTCACTTGTGGACTGAATATTTTGAATACCACAGGGTTCGAATTGGGGACCTTTGTTGTTCCTCTTGTTTATAAATGATTTACCCGATACTATATCTTCCTGGAAATTTCTTTTTGCGGAGGATTTAAAGGTTTATACAGATATGAAAAACGTAGATGATTGCAAATACTTACAGACTCGCATTAACTATTGGTGCAACACAAATCGCTTAAATCTAAATATTAATAAATGTTATGTAGTGTCGTATTGTATGAAAAAAGAAACTTACATTTTTGATTATACACTTAATGATACTGCAATTTCAAGAAGTTATTGTGTGAAGGATTTGGGCATCCTCTTCGATTCTACCTTTACGTTTGTTAACCATATTAACTACCTGATTGGTAATGCAAATAAGGCGTTAGGGTTTATATTAAGAAACTGTAAGGATTTTAGAGATATTAATATATTGAAAATTTTGTATTTTTGTTTTGTCAGAAGTGAGCTTGAGTATGGATCGATTATTTGGCTCCCTATATATCAGTGCCATATTGATAATATATAATCTGTCCAGAGGCGTTTTTTAAAATATGTTTCTTTTAAGGAAGATGGTATCTATCCTATTAGGGGAATTAATAATCAGATACTGCTGGATAGATTCAATATTGCTCCTTTTAACTTACGGCGAACAGGGCCTATTGTTTCATTTTTGTACAACTTGATACATAATAATGTGGTCTGTGATGATCTTATCTGTAAGAAAAACTTTTTAGTACCGCGTGCTGGTTCAAGACATAATCAAACTTTTTATTCTGACAGGCCTAGAACTAACATACTGCTGAAAGCACCTATTTGTAATGCATGTAATACGTAATAATTGTGATATAAATTTTACATCATTGAATACAATAAAAAACAGTATATACAACAGAGAGCTACTGTAAATGTACTTGTAACTGTTATTTATCGTTTATTTTGTTTATTTTTTTTTGTAGAAAACAGCCCGTTTAAATATATTTCTTGCGGTCTTATTTGTGATTAGTTATTATTATTATATGAAATTACTTTATTTTTTATTTTTTCTGTTTACGTATTTCCTGTAATTCTAATTATTATTATTTTACTGGCAGTTAAGTTGTTGGCTATGTCTTTCAATTACTTGTGGATATCAGCATCGTTTTAATATATAATTATAACTAATGCAATTTGTGTACGTGAGTGGAAAAAGCTTTGACGCGCTGCACGCAGCGTGTCCGTATTAGTGTAATCTAAGTCTTAGAGTGAGATTTCTATTTGAACGTTTGTCATATTTCCAGGCGATATATTAAGCAGAATTTTTAGCATGGCATCGCGTCCCTCAACCTCATTTTCGGCGTTATTGGCTCCTGTCAGGCCGCATGACACAGCGGTAATTTACTAGGTCAGAAAAGCTGATGTATTATTTATTACTGTAACAATTAAGTCACAATGAACGCATGACAGTTAATGCTTGATATAAGATCGGTCGGGGAGATAATTTCTTAAAATTATAAACATAAACATACACTGGTATCGCCGCATGCGGCGCTATTTATTATGCACGTAAGAGGAATCGACTTCCATTTTGATGTTAATTTATTTACCGAAAGAGAGAAGTGTGTCGATCGGATGAAGAAGGTTTTTGAATGCGTATCCTACATAAATCCTATTATAAGAACTAAAAAAATGATAAATAATGGCCTGTCAGATTTTGTTGATACGCGTATCAATCAATGAATTTTCCAGAGGTTGCAGGTTTCGTAAGTTATTAATTTGATACAATGTATTTAAATAAATTTTTGAAATTTAACAGATATAAAGTATATAAACTTCGACGCTAAAATAATGATTATCCTATTAGTTATTCATTTAAAAGCCTCTAAATGTACACTGTAAAATAAATTATTATATATTTTAACACAAAGAACACAATACTATACTAATTGAGGTTCAAATGGGATTGTATATATTTTTACAAGTTTTCCTGTATGTAGCAGTGTGTTAAAGGTTGAACACAATCCACTGTGTTAATATAACAAATATTATGTGGAACTTTTACACATTTCAGTATAAAAATAGCTACTGATGGTGGAAACCACCTAACTTTTTAGTTTGTTAATTATATTCCTGTTTGCTTTCGAGATATTTTTTAATAAATATAATTCTTATAATACCTTTATTTTGACGTTTTCTGGAAGTTTTCCTAGTCGTCAAGAATACATCGAATAAAGCCTGGAATGATCTGGAAGAGCTTACGAAAATTAAATGGTAGTGATCTGAACATCATTTTCTTTCTCTAAAGTTACAAGAAAGTCAGAATACAGAGTAATCTAAAATGTCAGAGTGAACTTCTAATATTTTAAAGAGTTATAACCCTAATTAGTTTTAGCTTTATAACAATTATTAGCAACATTTGTTATCGTTAGGTAAGTACTTGTCATTTTCTTTGATAAAATCTCAATTTAACTGTTCTCCATTTGAACGAGAAGTAACTGAACACAACAACGCTACACGACCAACATGGCGTAGTGACGTGTGTTGGATCAGCTGATATACTGCAGCTGCGCAGTTGTGTTAATTTTATACAAAATGGTGTACTTTCAACACATCATTGGTAAATCTTACACAAATTCGGTATATTTTATTATAATATTAGTAATTTTAACACATTTTGTGTGAAGCATATCAAAAGCCATAGTAGTTAAACAGCTATATAAACATCTGAAAAACAACAAAACTTTTTGTATTAAAAAATGGCTTAATCTGAAAAATTGATTAGTTTTAATATTAGTCAGTGGCGCAACATAGTTTTTTTTAAATATTCACCATGATTCCCCATGATGAATTTCATTTTCTTAAATTGCAACAATCTATGTCTTTTTAAGGAGGCATGTTAGAACAGAAATGTGTTTCAATGAAAACTTTGTTTTGGCGAGAAGAATCTTCAATCAAATTACGTCTACTTCTGACTAGCCCTGTATAAGGGCGCACACCTGGTGATATTAACATTTGAAATCAATTTAAAAAAAAAGCGGTGAAAAGCGGCGGAAATATAAAGCCACTTAAACCGACATTTACGTTCGTCCAGGCTTTTATTATGTCTGCAACATAATCAATTTTCAAGTAACGATTATGGCGAAAATAAATTAATTCAATCCATGCCTTAACGGTCCCCAACTTCCTAAACAGAATAATTTATCAGCGTGTTTGCTTCTATTCATTTCTCCGCGGACAAATTGCTACAATTGAATACGAGCCGACCAGGCACACCTTATTGCCGACACCATTTCTTAATTAGACAAAAATGCAACTAATTGGATGGACGATGATATTAACTATTTTTCATTAAAATATGGAATGGTCTGGTTAATTTAGTGAATGCATCGCTTCCCTTTGAACTTCGCCAGGTTGATGCGGCCCAAGATCAACTGAGAACTGAGAAGGAGGTGGTCCAATAGTGCTGCAGCATTTTTGAGATAGGATGACGTCATTTGTATATAATTTGATTCCCATCACCAAACTCAGTGTTATCTATATTACAATTCTCAATTGTTTTAATAATTAATGTATGGATATACGTTGCTCTACAGTGCTGTTGCATTATTATTAATAGTTGTGAACATATAAAAAAGAATCAAACATACAGTTTATTTTGTAACATAATATAATGAAGTAGTAAGCAGGTATGCCCAGTGTTTTCGATGCTGCTACAAAATATTGGTCGGTTCAGAAGCGTTTACTTTACAAATTATAACTTTATGACTTACTTCCAGCATGATTAAGTTATTTTTACGAAAGGAGCACTATATATTTTTATAATCTAAGCGATCAAACATCATAACCTTACAAATTTTAGTAGCACGCTTCTACCAATTTGATTTTTATCTAGATCGAAATTTTTATGACGTAAGAAATAGGAGGAATAGGAGGGTTCTGCTTCTGACTCCACCATCGATACCGATCCCAGTACGAATTGTGAAACACCGTCATCTTCGTCTTCAGTATCCGCAGGAGATATGGGAATGGACTGTAAGTCTTCTTTGTCAACTTTGTTTAAAAAGGAGACGCTGTTTAAACAGCAGTTTTGGTATAATCGCTATCTTTTTGCAACTGCACCTTCCTCTGCTACAATCTTTCGTGCATCTATAAAATATGCAGTCCAAAATTTCTCTGGGTGTTGCTTTGGTTTTTGTGATCAAAGGATCTAGGATATTACCTTTGCGTTCTCAACCCCAAAGGTCTGTAGGTAGTTGGTTTCCTAGCCAGAGCTTCACCTGGTGGATTGTGCGCAATGCGTCCTCTAGTTTTCGCTACCCACTCGCTGGGTGGAAGTGATGGGAGATCTCGTTTTATATTCGATTTCAATTTCAAAAATGAATTGTAAATGAAAGTGTCCAGAGAACTTATCATTGCAAGGGCACCGTACTATTTCAACATGCATATTCGCCCAGATTTCCCAACATCAGCATGCGAGGAGAAGAGGTTGTGGAACAATGCAACTGTTCTTTTTATGTCAGGATGTTTTTGGTAAATTTTTATGAAACTAAGTTTCCTTTTCCAGAATGTCGTGCTAGTAGATAGCAGTGAATTCATGTAACAACAGAATTTTCTTGAGTCCCAGCTGTTCCATTTAATGAGTGGAGTAAAAGTTGGTTTGGTGTGCACTTCTAAACAGCAACAAACAAGTAGATATACTTAGTTTGTTTTATTAGGAATTCGATATATATTTTCCCGTTAACTCTAAGAACATAATTAAAATTGCCATCTTTAATATCGTCTGTTATTGTGCTGCCGGTAATAACTTCAGCAACTGAAGCACTAATACCACATTAACTATTTTATATACCAACGAGTACACATTTTTAAAAGTATAAAATATTATTTTATTACTTGCAAGTTATAATATGTCATAAATTTATTGCATCCTTACGAGGAAGTGTTATTCCAAACGTCATTAAAATAATTATACTTTGAACAGTTATGTGTATCAGCGTTCCCAGGTGTTCAGTAAGTTATATTAAATCAACTAAATACGTAAACGTTGTAATTTGTGGGAATTACGACTGTTTTACCAGGAAAATGAAGGTTAAATGCGATAATTGAAAAGTGTGAATTTTTTTTATTTGAATGTAAGTATATTATTTAGTATAGCGTATTTTTTTAAAACAAAGTACAATGTTTTTCCTATTTTAAACATATTGCAACCTCTATGTTCGGTTAGCATGGAAACACGTCACAAACTTTATTGTCACTCATAAATATACAAGAAATATCCTTCGAACAGATTTCCCAACTGCTAACGCTTTACTTTAACGTTTCTGCCACTCGTATATGATTCGCGTTTGGCGGGTCAATATAAACTGACTGTGACGGCGAAACCGATCCACTTATATATATTTTTAGAGTTCTCGAAGTTTCTGCGATCTCGAGAACGTGTCGAGAAACAAATAGAATATAGCCTGGAATATTTCGGAAAACGTCAAAATAAAGGTATTACAAAAATTATAAATTTTAATGTAAACATTAACAAACTAGAAGATAGGTGAGCTTCCGTAACAATATTATTCATATAAAGAAATTTCTTAAATACACTCCAATTTAATAATCCATACCTTTAAAACTCAAATAGCAGATAAGATTCGCGACTGTAAGTGAGTCTAAAACACAAACAGTAAAGTACGTTTGTTTATAATATTTATTTGTATAACAAAACTAGGAGCATCTAATTCTTGTTTATATTAATATTTATATTGAAATTCCAACAATTGCGAATATTAAAGGCATTCAATTTGTTTGAAATGTTTGGTGTATTAAATGCACCGATGTATGTTGATTGTTTTCAGCGACATCGGTAGATTTCCAGCCACTGTGTTTTTTTAAATTTAAGATATTTTCACCATCATCAGCAAATAACGGCGCCAAAGTTCGACGGAGGCAATGGCCCGTATAATTTTTAATATTGGATAGGTTTAAAAAGATTTCTGCAATCCTTAGTCCTAGACTTCTAACACTGTGGATATCAATAGGCTGAATCGAACATTTTTCCAGTTATAACAAAAATGTTCTCCCAATGTGTGTTTTGAAAATTGGTATTTCACAAGCAACATCCTTGTCGTTTATATAATCAATTGACATTTGTTAGTTCCTCCTAGAAGGAACAAATAGAGCTACAATCGTCTGCAATAATAATGACACCCATGTCATTACATGTACATGCTTTTGCAATAATAATGACACTCCTTCAAAAGAGTTTTTGAACTTCTAGAAGTTCTGAGTAGAAATATTAAATCTCTATTAGGTAAGTGAAACAACTAAGAACTAATAGTCATTTAACGGACAGTATGAAAAAAAATATGTTTCAATCTTATTCTCTTATTGATAAATAAACAAACAATGCAACACAAATTACTTGCTTTATCAATATTACATTTATTTTGAGACACCTTGTACGTATATTCAAAATTTAAAAAACGCAGTGTTTAATCTATTCATTAATTTGTATTTTAATTACTATGATCAATTAAAAAGTGTAAGTAACAGAAGTTACATCTTGTCACTATGTTCGATGTATATTTTATATTTATTTTGAAACATCTTGTATGTCCAAAATCATCAAAACGGAATCGTCCTCTGACTCCCTTGCTGAAGCCGAATCTCATTACACTGAGATTCCGCCTCAGGTAAAGAGACAAACGACGATCCGCAACGATCTGCTTGTATTAGTGGTATATATATACAGATGGTACTAAAATCTGTAGCGGTGAGATACAAAATTGAAACTTTAAAACTCTATTTTATTCCTCTACGTCTTACCACTATTTTTATATATAATACATATTACTTCAACATAGAATAGGAATAGCTGATAATAATTCATAACTTTCGCTAAAAATACATTAAATTCATGAATTATGCAGACGAGGAATTGTTGGTTGTATATGTCTTAGGATAAAGCGAGGTCAGTGCTAAGTGAGCCTTGCCTTTACAATTTACGAAGCACAGCTACATCGGTCAGTAGGTTACCGATTGTTTATAAAAAAGTCTCTTACTTGAATTAATCCATTACTAAAGCAATTAAAAGGTAAACACGTGCTTAGGAAGTCATAAAAAAGTGAGTTAAGTGCATATTATATTTTCAAATCAAATGTTGTAATGTATGTATTTGGTTATATTAATATAAAACAGTAAACTATTGTTTTGATTTCACAGCTGAATAAACATAATTATTTTAAAAGTGTACACTCTGTCAAATGCATATAAATTATTATATTGAAGAGTAGAAGAAGGATTTTCTTATATTAAATATACAGGGTGATTCAAAAAAAATGTTTGAGTGTATAGAAATACGATTTTATAAAAGAAATCAAAACGGGCATTTTGAAAATGATTTAAAAATATACTTCTGCACGGCACTGGAAACTTGGTTAGGTACCTATTTCAGTGAATATTTCGTGGTACCTTTTGCTTGTATTTGGACGTCAATAATAACGTTGTTCTTTAAACACAGAAAACAATAATTGAATAGTGATTTAAGCAAGTTATTCTTGAATCATATTTAAGATTTTCTTCTGCTTAGTCTCTGCTGATCAAGGTGCTTTAAAAAACGTGCTTGTAAAGTATCTGTTGGCTCGTGACTGGTATCCAGCACTAGCCATTACAGATTCTTAGATAATAATGATTTTAAAATTATATAGTAGTTTTCTGGTAACATTGAAGGTCAATGGGAATCGGCACCTTGCTATTTGCAGAAAGTAAAAAGTAAATACTGGTTTTATAAAAATCGCGCTGACCCCTGACAAAGACCGAGTCTGTTTGTAAATATCTCTCCAAGTTTAATCTACTAAATGCAAAATACCGTATAACGATTTTTCTCGTCCAACGATTTGAACTTTAACACAGACGAATGCAATAGCAGAAATGATATCACGATTGATATTTATATGTGTATCGGCTGGGTTGCACTTCTTGCGTAAGCGTTTAATTGGAAATTGAGAAACGTTAATGCAGTTATATAATTTACGGTAATTTATGAATGCATAAAGAAATCCGCCGTGGTTTTATCTTCCGATCGGTTAGAATAAATAACTTTTAATAAGTTATATGGGATAGTTAGCGCAAGGTGTTTCTTGCAGAATGGCCAGGCTGTGCCGGTTCCTGATTGAACAGGGTGATTCTTAATTACACATAAATTTAACTGCTTTAACTTACTTGCAGTTCGTTTAAGGTAAGAAAATAGAAGTTGTTGAAAAGCGAGGGTGTCTGACAGTTCAGCGACACATTCACAACTTAGCTAGTCGAATAGCACTCTGAAACCAATACCTGACTTTTGTGGGAACAGAACTTACTTTGGACTAGCGCTGCCAAGCATAGAAATTGCAGGCAACCGGCATAACCTGCAGTGACGGACGCTACATGAATGAATATTGGAGCAGAAAACGATTTATCATCAATTCGATATCATCCGATTAATGATATTAGTCAATTGCCAATTATTGAAATTATCCGATTTTTAACATCACTACGCGAAATAGCATTTTTAATTTGGGTTTGACTTATAATTTGGCAAAGTAGCACCATCTAGCGAGTAGTAACCGTATTAATCTTCACCCCTGATAAGTTGAGTAGAGATTTCTACCTGTGGTACTCCTGTTGAATCGTGCGCTGGAGGCCAAGATAACAAGTACTCACGCAAGTCACATATTCAGTTTCAATTTTCTTCTTATCTTGAATAAAAATGTTGATCTTTTATACTAAAACCAAATTAGTATAAGTAGCCTTTTAGAATCCAACAGAAAGACAGAAAACTGTAAATTAATAGATGTAAGGTATTAAACAATTTTAGTTAGTAGGTCATTAGTTAGATATAATAGTTATTTATGTATGAATGAAGTTATGAGGACGTTAATTATCGAGAGTAATAGATTGCAATCTGTTGTTGATTGTTAATTTGCCCAAGATTATTAACATCCAATAACTCACGTGATAGACAATATTATTTCTATTGTTGGTTGGTTGGTTGTTGTTGGTTTTTATAATTAAACGAAAATTGTTTAATAATTAAGTAGGCATTATTACCATGGATATATTAACTGAGAGGTTTGTAAATAAAAGTTTATTAAATTTATTAATTTGTGAAAATTAATGAAAACCTGGAGAGAAGTGAGATTTTAGGCGATTCGTTACAAAGTCGGAACCAAAGTTTAAAAAAGAATAATATGACAAATTCCTGCAGTGGCTGAAAGTTAACTGTATTGAAAACAAACATATAAATGAAATTATAATGGTGGCTTACTTTCAAGACATGGTATGTATTTATTATTCCACGTTATAGTATAAGATGGTATAAGTGATATTGTTTTATTTTTCTGAATTGTACAGTCCTAATTCCCTGTGGACTAAGTGGTTAATGTTAAAATCAATGATAAAAATTTATAATAATACAGATGGGAGAACGTTTCATGAACTGAAAGCTAACGTATCGCGAAAGCGTTGCACAGTTCAGCCCGTTGAGAAAAATACATTTGGAAAAATGCCAAGCAAAATTGCTAGGTTTTTGGGTTTGCCAGAACCAGAAACATTCATGGGACATTGTCTGCGACTGCCTTGGTCAGTGCAAGAGAAAATACGACGACATTGAAGAGACATAGTGGATGGCGAAGTTTAACGGTAGCAGAAGGGTATTTGGCCGATTTGGAATTGAAAAACAAAACTACAATAATGTTGGCTGGCATGTTACATTATAGAAGTGGAACGTCAACTCTATGTTTGGCTACATTCATATAGGCAGTAACAATATCTTTATAGTTACGGTAACTAAGGATTTATTTGTTTATAATATATTAGTATGAAATAATAGTATATTATGCAACCATCATGTATTAATAACCATTACATGAGAGTTGCATACGCTATTTTTTCTACACCCGATAAATAATCAAAAACCATAAATTTTATATTTTTATTGAACACAATAGGTAACAGTAATTATTCGTATGAACTGCATTTTCTGCTTTCTCCGATATGTGTGGAGGAGTCGATGGTAATTCTTCTATATCGCTGATATCAGACAGTTTGATAAATTATTGAAGTTTAGCTAGGTATCTACGAAAATTTAATACGTACTGATTTTGACATGTAAAATAATTACATAGGAACCTAGGATAAACGTCACATGCACAGCATGCTTGATTGAAAAATTATGGGTTTCTATTGATTAAAAATCTGTATCGTAATGAAAAATCTGTATCGTAATGGGTATCATTATGAAACGGATTATAAAATCTGTATCGTATTGAAAAATCTGTATCATAATGGGTATCATTATGAAACGGATTATGGGCATATAAGTGCATTGTTATAATACGGGTGTAGAAAAATATAATTATTCAATATTAATTTGTCGAATGGGATTTCCTTATTATTTTGTCTATTTCTCTCCATTTTTAACAATTTAATGGTGAATCAGAAAAGCAGTATGAGACAATATTTTTGGGAAAAAGTTTGCTTATCTTCATTTAATTTCTCATGAAACATGCAATGGAGATTAATTTAAAAAAAACGAAATACATTTTATTTTAGGTTAGAAGAATATCACAACGGGTATGATCGATTACGGCCGAACGACCCGATCTAACAAATAAGGGATTGTTCGGCTTTACCTTAATCATGCATAAATTTGGTGAAGTACTATCCTTACTACTGCTACCTTAATGAAACAGCACATATGCGCATCCTTAGATGTCAATATAAGGGAAACCTAAATACTGCTTCACACTGTGAGACGTCCAATAATTCTCTAATTTGTATTTATATTATTACTAACTTCATTCACCACTGGTTCGGCTAAATTAATTATAAATACGAATAACAAACAACATTTTTCAAATGAAAAAAACATTTTCGATTTCATGAGGAATGAACTGGATTTTTGTATAATTAGTTTAACAGCTCATTAGTACTTGTAGTGATTAGTAGAAAGCAGTGGTATACTTAATTTGTTTTAAATTCAGATTGTATAATTATTAACATACGACATTCTTATAAATAAAAAAATCATTAATTACGACCAGCCGAACGAATGCAATCAAATTATCTCTCTTTCCCTAACGTGGAGACAGTGAGGCGAGAGGTCGGAGAAATTTATGGATTTTGCATATCTCAATCGGGATCTGCTGAAAAAATTACCATCCATTAATGAAGCCCTATTATTTAGCAGCAAACAAATCATCCGCAGACTGGAAATCCTCCTTACCGGAAGAATGAAGTCGTGACTGTGATGTGGGATGGGCGGATCGCATCACTATATGTACATGTTATTTTGCGCAGTTTTTTTTTTGCCATATGGACTATTGTATATACTGATTTAAAAAATTAAGGCGCTTTTACATAGCGCGAAACATGACGATTAAATAAATCGGTATCTAACACACTTACATGCTTTTGGAAAAGTCTGAAATGGAAGTTTTGCATGAATCTTCTTTGTCTCGGGAGCTTAAGGTATTACGTTATGTTTGCTTATGCATTAGATCCATGACTCTTTTTATTTCAAATGAAACACGCTGTATAGAGTGAGCCAAGTGTCACCAAAACAAAGTTTTCTTTCAAATAAATTTTTGTTCCAACATGTCTCCATAAAAAGAGTTAAAATTTAGGAAAATGAAATCATCTCTATTTCGAACCTATTTTTTTAAAACTATGTTGCGCCACTGACCTGTATTCTTACATAATTTCACTAAATATCTCCATTTTGGATTAAATCACCTTTTTATGAAAATATGCACATATGTATTTTCAATAATTATTGAATTAAATACCCAAGAAATCAAAAATGTTGCTGTCATTCTTTGTTAAACTTAGTCAATAACTGTGATAACCTTCCAAAGATTGAGTGAGCTTAAAATTTCAAATGCTGGAGTACCGAGAACAGATAATATGTTGCAGATCGCGAGGAAGCAATAAATTCACAAAGTTTTATACTGTACGTAGGGAGCTATTACACCCTTGCCACTATACAGGTGTTCAAGCTCTTCGTCCTGGAGATGTCGAGCAACGTTTACGTTTTTGTCAGTGGCTTATTAGAAGAATAAATAATGATAATGCCTTTTGTTTGTTTCGTGGACAGACGGAACCATTTTTACAAAAGACGGAATTACAAATTTTCGAAACTTGCATCATTATTAATTGAACAATCACCATGTTAAGAGAAACAAATGATTCACCATAGTGATGATTTCATTTTCCTAAATTTCAACACTCTTCTTCTCTTTGTAAGTGGGCGATGTTGGAACAAATATTTATTTCAATAAAAACTTTGTTTTGGAGAGAAAAATTTTCAATTAAATTTTTTACCCTTCTACTTCCGTCTCTAACTGCATTTTTGGAAAGGACATGAAATTCTGAGTAGATAATATATAGCACGCAGTGCTCTTTCTGTCTTATTTGACATTAAAAAAATGGCAGTTGACGGTGTAAATTTAACACCTACAACTATTTGAACTAAGAGAGTGTCCGCGTATAGAAATTCTTAAAGTGTAACCAGAAAAAATCAGAATGATATAGATTTCATGATGTAGCAAATATTATATTTCTTATTCGTGGTAAAATGATGTAGTCTTTCTTCTTCTGAAACTCTTCCAAGACATTTAGGAAAAAAGGAGCAAGTTTGAAAATATAAGAATGATACAAATATCTAAAACTTAAAATATACCAGCAGTGTTTGGATGAACATATGTTTGCAATAATAATGACACTCTCTCAGAAGAGTTTTTGAACTTCTGGAAGTTCTGAGTAGAAATTTCATTAAATCTCTGTTGGTGAGACCTAAGAACTAATGTTAAAAGTTGAAAGTGGATTTTATTATAAATACGCCAGCAGTTCAAAAGAAATCGCAAAATTTATTACACCTTCCTAAAGGAACACAATTAACTTAGATGAAAATTAACTACAACACTGCTAGTTTCTTTGTTTCTTTCATCCACTTTTGCAGGCTTACAAACTACAAGGAATAATTGAAGAAAAATGTGTGCCGTTACAATGAGATCTTCAACAATTTGTGTAATATCAAAGAAAACTTCTATAACAACCGATATTTTTCAGCCGAGTTTAACTTCTCAATCACTTTTAAAAGCATTTAAATCTGAGTAAGCGTTCCAAAGCTTGGAAAGTGGGTTTAACCTCGCTTAGGTATAAGTCGAGACTCCAGGTGATAATGTCAGATCAAAGGTTAATGAAAAGTGGGTGGTATTAACAGCCCACGTGGAGTTAACTCGGATTTGCAGGCGATATCGATACCGGATTTTTGTTTTCGATTTTTAATCGACGATAAACACCGTTATGTGGCGAGGATTTGTTGTTCTGTAGCCCAGGTGAAAATTTAAAATTAGACAACAGTTAACATTTGAATACCGACGATGAGATGAAAACCATATCGTAGGTGTCTGTAATCAAAATATAATTGTTTATGATTTGCCTGTTATCCTAGAATATAATTGTAAGTAAATTTATTTTTCGCTAACACATCTGCCTCGTATCTCTCATCGCCTGATTCTATTATAGTCTGTTTGGAAATGAAAGAGAGTAATAAAACCGTGCGATAAGAACTGGCCATGAGTGTGGTAATATTTCGTTTCAGGTAATTATCGGGTAACACTAATATTGTGACAGGTCAATCCAGTTTTAGAGCTGAATATACGAAGACGTGCTAGTGTAGTAGAGTAAAATTTGACTTGTGTTTAGTGACCGTTGTGCCAGTGGATATAATATTTTTTGGGTAAAATGTCGAGCTTATCAGGTTACGTACCTGCTAAACGCGTGAAAAGATGTACGCTGTCTCAGAATGAGAAGATTATTATATTAAATGTATTTAATGCATTGAAACACCAAAATCCTACCAACAGTGTTGACATCGTGGAAAAGTGTTCCAAAATGACAGGGATTGGAAAATTGACTATCTACAGACTTTTAAAGGAAACAAAAAATGAACAAGATACTGTAAATCCCACAAAATCATCTACAGGGAGGTCAAAAGTCGTTATAGATGATTTCTTCGAAAATGTCATTCGCAGAAAAGTACACTCATTTTATTTTAAAAAAAGAATACCAACGGTAAACAAAATTGTAAGTGAACTTTTAGACGACAATAATTTGCCAAAAATCAGTAGAAGCAAATTATGGGCCGTCTTACGAGAGTTGAATTTTTGCTGGGAAAAGCAGAACAGGAAGTCAGTTCTTATCGTTAAAGATGAAATAATTTGTTGACGAAGATCCTACTTAAGATCAATTAAAAAATTCCGTGACGAAGGGAGGAATATTTATTATCTAGACGAAACTTGGGTCAACGAGGGATATACTGTAACAAAAGTATGGCAAGATAAAAATGTAAAAAGTCTTCGACAAGCATTTTTGGATGGACTTTCAACAGGGTTCAAGGCACCTTCAGGTAAAGGGCGAAGATTAATAGTGACACATATAGGTAGTGCCAGTGGTTTTGTAGATGGCGGTTTACTTTTATTTGTATCTAAAAATACAGGTGACTATCACGACGACATGAACGCAGATGTTTTCGAAGAGTATTTTACACAGATGTTGGATCTTATTCCTCCGGGATCTGTAATTGTCATGGATAATGCCAGTTACCATTCACGGCAGACCGAGCGGACGCCTACGACTGCTTGGAGGAAAGCCGATATAATTCAATGGTTATCCGGAAACAACATTTCTTTTGAAACAAATGTGGCGAAAAAGGAACTTTTGACACTTGTCAATCTTAATAAAGATCAGAAAAAATATGTTATCGATGAAATGGCAACAAATCGCCAAATAACGGTACTACGGCTACCACCTTATCACTGTGAACTTAACCCAATCAAATTAGTCTGGGCGCAGGTAAAAGAAGATGTAGCGCGAAATAATACGACGTTTAAATTAAGTGACGTGAAAATTTTGTTAAAAAATTCCTTGGAACGAGTAACTGCAGATAACTGGAAAAGATGTATACATCATGTACAAAAAGAAGAGGAGAAAATGTGGTAACTCGATAATTTAATTGACGTTATTGTGAAACCTATCGTTATCAATCTAGGAGACGAAGATAATTCATCAGAATATTCACAGGATAAATTTTAATATACCTACTTTTTTATTTTCTTTATTGTACATTTATATAACACTACATTTACTCACCATAATTTGAATTTTCAAAATATATATTTTTGTGTGGAATAAAAGTCTATTCATTAAATTTAAATAAATATTTTGATAATAATATTGAATAATTTTATTTGAAATACTAAAAACCCTCTTAACCCGGTTATGATGCTCATGTTTTGAAATGCTGTTTTATATTGTTTACTTATAAGAGAAATGGACCAAGAAATTGAAGCGGCATAGACATAGGCGGATTGTCGGGGATTAAATTTTAGCTACCTGCTACAATTTAGTCCCTGATCACACAAAGTTATCACACAAAGTTTTTTAAAAAGTACACCTCATCTATACCGATAATATATAATTTAAAAATATTGAATATAAGCACCAGTACTACATTTATTTTCGATTTGCATACATAATAAGCTTTTAGTACTCTCTTTCATTTCTAAACAGACTACAGAACGTAAGCGATTTTTTAAATTTAAAATGCATTTTCTTAGATCCAAATTTTTAAAGTGATTATCAATTATTTTCAGAAACAGACTGTATACAGGGTGTTTTATTGGGAAACAAACATACGTTAGTAGAGAAAAAACTTGTTGTTGGTAGGCCTAACTTTTGTCACCGTACCGAGATACAGATGATTTTTCATAGGGGTACTATTGCTTGCTTGCTTTCCTCAATCCACTAACATCATAAGCAAAACAGAAATGTAGGTCTGGTGGCATAATTCTTTTTAATTTGTTTATTCGCAATAACAATATCCTGTATGTAAGATTTTGTTCAAAAATGTGTTCACGCTTTTAAGTAGAACAGAAATAGTAGAATTTATGGTGAATTTGCTGTAGTTGAACATGTAAGTCTTCATGTATGAGTCCGGAGCAACTGACTGAGCGAATTGTCAATACCTGCAATTATCAAGAAATAATCCTGATATAATATGAATATCTGTAACAGCTTATTATAAAATAAACATGAAAGTATGTTCAACATAACGGTGAATACAATGAGCATTAATTGTAATTGTTGTCTGTTATAGCATAGTGTTTGGTGCAAGGCACATCAAAATCAGATCATTATTACGTACACCATCTTATTTTTGTTCAAGTAAGCTAACTTTAAAGTATGGCCCATTGTTTAATGAATACTCGAAATTGTAGAATAATTCATACATTTAGAACCTTAAATGTAGTTTTCTCTAAAACGATGAATTTTTGAAAAATCTACCCTCACCCCCCTAAAAAACACAGTGTGACAGGCGCTCAGAACGTGTACATTTAACATAAAAATCAGTCAGATATTCGTGTGTATCATAAGAAAAAAACCTTCTTGTACAAAATTTGAATATGATTATCCAAGAAATGAATAAGTTAGCTTAAAAAAAAATAAAAAAACTACTTTCTAGAGACTATAACTTTATAAATTAGCATTATTTTGTTTAATAAAATTTCACAAAAAAATATTACAAAATGCATACGTAACAGTAAAAATTGTACACAAGTGAAAGTGAGAATGAAACAAATTTGATTTAGACTATTATCGGACAATTTGTGAATAAAATGTCAATAATTGTTTACTTTTTCTGCACAGTTTCTTAATTCCAATTATGTGTTTTAAAAGAAATCAGTATTTACATTTGGAAAGCGTGTCATACCAATTTTTTCATAATAATTTACATTGAGTAACATATTGTTTCCAATATACTATGTATACATCTGTTGTTGACATCCAGGTGAACACAAAACCATGTCAAGAATCAACCGGGATATCATGGTGAAGGAAATGGCAAAAGGCATATATCGTACGCCTTAAAGCAAGAACCGAAGAAAAATCGTAGTCGATTATCTCTTAACTCTGTACATAATTGGAACAGAAATAACATCTAGAACGGGAATAACATCACAGGAACGCTGGTGATTTAATTTTTTCGGCCATAAAGGAGGCATTAACTAACTAGAGATTATCATTAACATTAAATATCTATCCTCTTCGGAGGTGTAAAAGAGAACATCAAACGCATCCTCGCCTAATTAAAAGAAAATAAAACAAGACCGACAGGCGCATTCTTATAATTTGGTATGCTTCGTCTGTGTTTGGCCTTTTTTCTCCTTTTGACTATTCCGTCCGGCAGAATGGAAGTTATTTTTACGATGCAGTCTGGGTATGTGGAGATGCGTTTCGCGGAATGAGGGATGTGCGGATGGTTTTGTGGAGCAGTTTGTTCCCAGACTTATGAGCAATTTTCTATGCTGCAGCGTCTCCAGACGTTATTAAAATACCGCGCTGATTCCTGGGTTGTGTTATTTCTGCATAATGTGATGGCTCACGACACATTATTATAGACTGCGGTAGTAATTTGGTGTAATATATATTATTTCGAGGTCTACAGCAGCTAGAAACGATACAAGAAGTATAAGATATACTTCTAGTTTTCCTTGTGAATTTAGCTTTGCGGTACCACATTCAGCTGGCATAAACAGCGCTCTATCGTAAAAAAATATTTTATTTATCCATCATCTTATAATCAGACTTTTATCCATACATATGAACCATCTAAAGTGATACTTTATCCACTAGTGGAATAAAATAATTTTATTTTTTTAATGAAAAAAGCAGTAAATCTATAATAAATTAAATTTAATTTATTTATCTATTAACATCTACATTTATAGTAATAGACATTTTGTTTTATTACATTTAACTTCCTTTCCGTTAATAACAACCCTTGTAGCATTGTTTCCATCATTTTGGGAACGCATAACATCTACCGAAGTTTATGAAGAATTTGTACAGGTTACGGATATTTTTTCTTGTAAGGACAATGTAACTGTAATTCTATATACCTAACAACATGTAAAAGGTAAAGAGATATTACCTTAATTATTAAACATTCTTTATCGGAAGTTCCAGTCAAACATTCTTCAATATTCTTCTTTTTTTGCTTCGTATCCTCTCGATTCTACTTTTTCGGTCGATAATATCCTTTGCCCTTTCGTTTCAAAGAAGCAGCAAGCTTGAAATATTTGCTTATGTCCTGATTCTTTTTGTTCATCAACCTTCAATACGGAATAATTTGACCGAAGCGTTGACAATTTCCATATTTTAGCATTTTTCTATAAAGTAGATATGCGAAAAGTACTATTTTACTGAACTTGCTACTAATATTTTTCGGATCACATCATCTCATGAAATGATTGTACGAAGACTCGTACTCTCGCTTTGACTTACTAGGCAATAACTCAAACATCTTCAGTTTCCTCTGGGAGAAATTCATTTCCTTGATCACTTCCCATGCCACGAGATGTGAAGTTACATGTCAACAAACGGTGGAACTTTCATTTCCTTAGCAACAATAAACTTCATGGACAATTTATTTCAACATGATATTTTATAAATTTAAAAATGCACGAAATGCGTTGATTTATACTTTTAATGATGTTTGAAGAAAAAATAGTGTATGATATATGCGCTAAAAGTGACACTATTTTGTTTGAAAGAACAGGATAAGCTTCTTTCAAAATAAACCTTCTTACAGTACTTCATCCAGCAGTGCGATGTTTATATTGCCATTTCTGGGTTATATAAATTTATTATGATTTACCAAATATATATTACACTTGTTTTTGCAGTTGTGACTGTTGTTTTCCTTTTTGGCGTCCCATAATTTATGGGTTTATTAAACTTTATGCAGTGGCAGATGAGGAATATGGAGTAAGAAACATAATAAAACCATAGACCGTGAAACCTTTGTTAAATGCTCAGCTGAAACTGTTCCTGAATTTTTCGCATGACCTCCTTTCGAACATAAGTTCAAGAACTGCTTAATATCAACATTGTATCTGTTTCTTTTGTAAATTTAACGTTTTGCTAATAAAATAGTTATTTTATATTCGTAATAAGTTTCTTATTAAAGATTTGCAAGCGATAATGCTAATTATCAATGGTTACTCTAGTTGGTTGGTAGTATATTTTTATATACTTGTCTTAATTTTCGGCATTTCTTCTGAGAACAGAAAGTTGATCTGGAAGTTCATGTTATTTAAAATGTCATTATACCGGATGACTTAGCAAACTGATCCCGTGCGTTGAATTACAGCTTAGTTGCAAACCATTTGTACTACTTGTGATTTCAGAAGGCACAAATATTTAAGTCACCTTAACTTTCATAAGTAACAGGCAATACTTGGGCCTTTTAAAATATCAAACGGACAGTAACAGAGTTCTATTGTATCGTTCTGTGCCTTTCATTTTTTAAATTAAGTTTTAAATACCGGATCTTTCAAGGAATAAAAGGCAGGTAGTAGGAAAGAAAGGAGGGAAAGTTTTATTAATAATGGAATGCACTGAAGTGTAAATTTATTTTTATTTTTGAGGTCACGGCTATTATGATTATGTGTAATAAAAACATCAATTAATTCAAATATTGTTGATGGGGGAAATATATAAATTGCTTTTCTAAAGGCTGACAATAATAGAAGTTTTTATTGACTATGCTCGATTGCAGTACAGGAATCTGATAAAAGGCAATATATTACCTTAAATTAATAACTAAAATCTAAAAAATAGCCCAGAAACTAAAAAAATATTTTATTTTTAAAGGAAATGTTGTGAAGTTTAGTTGTTGAACAAAAGTTCTACGCCAACTAGATGTGTAAGTTTTCAGTTTTACTTCAGTTGTGCAACGTGGACGTGATACTGATTATTTATATGCAAATCGCGGACGAGGTGATAGCCTCGGGCGACCAGAACGTATTTTAGCAACTGAAGAACAAGTGTTGAATGTGTTACATAGGTGTCTCGAGTATCCCAATCAACGGTGTGGCGCTTGCTATACGAAGCTCAATTATGCCGATATCTAGTGTGTTCAAGTACTGTTGTTACCAGCGGATTATCCATTACGAGTTAGCTTTTGTGAGAGGTTATTCCAGCAAAATCCCCTATTTACTGCGGATGTACTAATTACAGGTGAAGCTTTGTTTACTCGAAATGGAATATAGAACATTCACAGTTATTATTGCAAAAAAATCCGATTTTCTAACAATTCCGAGAGAAGAGTTATTAATTTGTTAATTAGCGAGCAATCGAACAATAAACAATTACATCTTATGCCGATGGTTTGCATTAATAAGCCAGAAATCCTGGAAAAAATTCCGGTTCTCTAGTGATTTCGGGGGTGGCGTTTTTAATTTGTTAATTAGCCCAGTTACAACAATTTAGCAATAAATAATAAAGCTAACACCAAAGTGATAAAGAGGGACCTCGAAAACCCCCGAGAGAACATTTTTCAGACATTTTCGTTGAATCGTGTGTGACATTTGCCATATGTTCAACAAAAATGGGTCATCTGTTAAATAAATTTGCGAGCGTACAGAGGTTAGATGTACCTTTTGTTATAAAAAATTCCCTGAACATTTTGCAGAAAACCGCATCTCAATCAGACTTCTCCGCAAAAAGTTGTCTATTTTCACAATTTTCATGCTAATTTGACGCGACTAAGACGTTTGGGAACTCGAAAATCCGCACGCACGATCGCTTCCAATACCATATAGCTCAGTCATATGGATGGTTTACAATATCACCCTATATAAATGCAAGTCCTAAACTGCACTAAAAAGAAATTGTGTTTTTGTTTCAATACCTCATAAACCGATTTAGATATACATATGAATTTCTGTATTTATTACTGTCAATAAAATCTATTTTTAAAACTTGCCTAACGTGTTCAATGATTTGACAAAAATTCAGTTCTAGACCATGGTAAAAAACCCGCTTGTGAGAATCTTCTCAAACGAATTCCAGTTCTTAACAAGTCCGTGAGAAATTCGATATGTTTTTTAAATAGCCATCCAGTTGACTTGGATACGTCAACTTGATCTCCCTAGGCAAAAGGAAAACTTATTTAAGTATGTAACTTAGTAGTTTATAGGATATTCGATACGTGATGGGAAGAAAAATAAAAATATTGCGTGTGATGGAGATGCTGGCCTTTGGTGGTCACTTTATTCCATGAAGATAAACAATATTGAAAAATGTCGCTGTCAGAAAATGTTTAAAATGAAATAGGGCTATATTAGACATTTTCAAAAGATTCATATCAAACAGATAGTAGTTTCTTGAGTGCACAAAAGTTTATATTATATAAAGCAGATATTTACTTGAAATCATTTGACATAACATAATTTTATAGGAAAATGTAAAACATTAGTTCCAGCATTCGGACTGTAAAACATACAATCATCTCGAGATTTTGGTCTAGCCACTATTAAATTAAACATATATTATTTATCATTATGATACTTTATATCTTCTGACACCTTTACTATACGTTAATAAATAATTTACTTTTGTTGATGGATTTCATGTCGTCTAATTGATATTAATGTTACCAAAATAGAGCTCTTATAAAATTGGCGTTTAGTTGATTTGATGCTATTATATAACAATTTTTTGATTCCAACAGACCTTGCAAAATCTCAACGACTAAAGTGCTTTATAAATATGTTGCCAATTTTGGTTATATAGTTGCTGTATAAACATTCGATTCCATTATAACGTTTTTGTGATAATCATCATCAATTTTAAATCGTCAGTGAAAAATATATGACTACATTACCGATTTAAAAATAAATCATTAATAAAAAGGTTGAATAATATCGGTTCCAAGTTAGATCCTTGCGGTACTCCATTATAAGCCACAGCAATTCATGCTGGTCAAGATAGGACTGTGTAGGAAATTATTCTTAAATCCAATGGATTTTAGTTTATATATTAAAATGGAGTTGTTTAGTTTGTCAAAAGCCTTTTAAAAGTTTCTATATATCATATCTACGTGGCTTTTTTAAATATGATTAGAAACAGATTTTGTAAATTGAATTCAATTTGAGACATTTCAAAGACGCCGGCAAAATTTGACAAAATCTCCACATATCAAATAATTTGGGGTAAAATGGACCACCCTGTATATCGATAACATTATAAGTAATTTATTATCATATGAGGTATAGCATTTTATCTTCACGTGCAAGCTGCATTTCGATCGCTCCAGGTTATTGATAGGATGGGGTTTAGAAATATTCCCAGAGATATTTGTTTAAGTGGTTGGAAAATGTTTCACATATTTACCATTCTAATTTTTTTTATGCGTGCTGTACTGCATTCCTGAGGTATTTCAAGGTCTATCGAAGAAATAGTTTCCAGTGATAAAAAATGTATATAAAACATATTTCTCTGGACGTACTTCTTGAAATAAACTTAACAATTAATTATACTTATAACGTTATTGGAAGTATGCACTTACAAAATTACTTCATGTGCCTATTCGTTATCTCGTTGATATAATTGAATCCTTTAATTTTGCGGCGGTAAAAATACTTTCGTAATCGTAAAATGTAACAGCAGAGGCGTAAATAAGACTTTTCACTCACGTTTCGCATTCAGCTGACGCTGGTAACAAAGACCAAGTGTCAGAGTACCCGGGTGTCAGGAAGAGAGAATTATTACCTTGTTCTGCGCATTTTATAGACTATCCTGACGTCTCCACTGGCAATTATAAGTCAAAAATGTTATATGGGATTGCGCAAATGCCTATCCTAGAGGTGGTGGCACGGGCCTTATCAGGCCTTGTGTCTACAAGCTATCAATTATAAGGATGAGACTATATTTCAGAAACTTTTATCTGGCAGCCTTTTGATATATTCATACGAGAGAATGGTAGGGTGCATAAAAATTATTCGGCAGAGATATATTTTGTTACAAAGTGTCAAAGTAGAAATTGTAAACATTGCCTATTACTTATTGTCTAATATATAATTAAAATGATTTAAAAGATTTTGATCCATTACAATGGAGTTTATTTTTTGTTTTTTTTCAGTTTAATATTGCACCCTTGGTATAGTCTGTTTAGAAATGAAAGAGAGTAATAAAAGCTTATTATGTATGCAAATCGTAAATAAATATAGTACTGGTGCTTATATTCAATATTTTTATATTATGTATTATCGGTATAGATAAGGTGTACTTTTAAAAAAACTTTGTGTGATCGAAGTAGCAGGTAGGTAAAATTTAATCCACGACAATCCGTCTTTGTCTACGCCGTTTCAATTTCTCGGTACATTTCTCTGATAAGTAAACAATATAAAAAAAACAGCATTTCAAAACTAGAGGCTACTTTAAGCATCATAACGAGGTTAAGAGGGTTTTTAGTAATTCAAATAAAATTTTTCAATATTATTATCAAAATATTTATTTAAATTTAATAGACTTTTATTCCACACAAAAATATATGTATTTTGAAGTTTCAAGTTATGGTAAATAAATGCAGTGTTGTATAATTATACAATAAAGAAAATAAAAAAGTAGGTATATTAAAATTCATGCTCTGAATATTCTGATGAATTATCTTCGCCTCCTAGATTGATAACGATACATTTTCTCATCTTCTTTGCCAGTTATCTGCAGTTATTCGTTCCAAGGATTTTTTTAACACAATTTTCACGTCACTTAATTTAAACGTCGTATTATTTTGCGCTACATCTTTTTTTACCTGCTCCCAGACTAATTCGATTGGGTTAAGTTCACAGTGATAAGGTGGTAATCGTAGTACCGTTATTTGGAGATTTGTTGTCATTTCATCTATAATATATTTTTTCTGATCTTTATTAAGATTGACAAGTGTCAAAAGTTCCTTTTTCACCATATTTGTTTCAAAAGAAATGTTTTTTCTGGATAATCATTGAATTATATTGGCTTTCCTCCAAGCGATCGTAGGCGTCCGTTCGGTCTGCCGTGAATGGTAATTGGCAATACCCATGACAATTACACACCCCGGAGGAATAAGATCCAACATCTGTGTAAAATACTCTTCGAAAACATCTGCGTTCATGTCTTTTTGATAGTCACCTGTTAGATTCAAATAAAAGTAAACTGCCATCTACAAAACCACTGGCACTACCTATACGTGTCACTATTAATTTTCGCCTTTTACCTGAAGGTGTCTAAAAATGCTTGTCGAAAACTTTTTACATTTTTACCTTGCCATGCTTTTATTACAATATATCCCTCGTAGACCCAAGTTTCATCTAGATAATAAATATTCCTCCCTTCGTCACGAAATTTTCTAATTGATCTTAAGTAGGATCTTCGCCAACAAATAATTTCATCTTTATCGATAAGAACTGACTTCCTGTTCTGCTTTTCCCAGCAAAAATTCAACTCTCGTAAGACGGCCCATAATTTGCTTCTACTGATTTTTGGCAAATCGTTGTCCTCTGAAAGTCACTTAAAATTTTGTTTAGCGTTTGTATTTGTTTTTTAAAATATAATGAGTGTACTTTTCTGCGAATGACATTTTTGAAGAAATCATCTATAACGACTTTTGACCTCCCTGTAGATGATTTTTGGGGATTTACAGTATCTTTTTCATTTTTTGTTTCTTTTAAAAGTCTGTAGATAGTCGATTTTCCAATCCCTGTCATTTTGGAACACATACATTTAATATAATAATCTTCTCATTCTGAGACAGCGCAAATCTTTTCACGCGTTTAGCAGGTACGTAATCTGATAAGCTCGACATTTTACCCAAACAATATTATATCTACTGGCACAATAGTCACTAAACACAAGTCGAATTTTACTCTACTGCACTAGCACGTCTTCTTATATTCAGCTCTAAGACTGGATTGATCTGTCACAATACACTGGCTCCTGCCCTATGATGTATCCAGTAAAATATACTAATGTACACCCATTACCTGTTAGCATTAGTGTTACCCGATAATTACCTGAAACGAAATATTACCTCGCCTATGGCCGGTTCTTATCTCGGGGTTTTATTACTCTCTTTCATTTCCAAACAGACTATAGCTTCTGTTAAGATTGTGCAAATTAATATAATTCAAACTTCCTTTTCCTTCGAAAACGATATATCTTCTCCATAAACAACGAACAATTGGGGTCAACTCTAGGTCTACAATACTGCTGATATTAATCTTATGAGAATATGCATTAAAGAGGTAAGTAAAAGCATTAACCCCATTATCCATTGTTGATAACACACATTGGAAACTACATTGACTCGTAGATACAGCTGGGTATTACTCGAATTCATTGTATTCATTAATGGTATTCAATACAATATTCGTATAATCAGTATTGAATACTTTTATCGGTATTTAGTATTCGTATTCATCACAATTCTGCGGATAGTGGTGGTTTTTGTACTATATTTAACTCAGATTGCTCAGGTTTTTATTTCACTCCCTTTCATAGTTCTAACTTAAACTTTAACAATCTTAAAACACAAGAATCATTATGTAGGTCACAAAATCTTACACAAGTAAGCAAATGCTTTGGATAAGATAAAATAATTATTTTATATACATACAATCTACGCTCTGATTACGGAAACGGGCAGACTAAACATAGCCCAAACAACGTAGTAAATATGTGTTACTCCATTATGCCATTCGCTGATAAATAAATTGATGCTTTTTGTTTTAAAAGCTCAAACAAATAAATTTTTATATAGCGTTTTGAAAAGTTGTACATTTAGTAACTAATTTGAAAGTTCAATTTTTATTAACTAGTGCGGCAAAAATACATCATAATTAACTACTAACTATTCATTTATTGTCAACTTAAACATCATTATTATAAATTATAACTGAAACTTTTTTATAGTTGGTTATGGAAAGCCAAGCAAGCGCTTGTATTTGATGAAGTAGAGACCGAATGTATGTTTATATTGATCCTTCTTTGACCCAATATTTTTGAGGCTACTTGAAGTTTTTGCTGAATGGATTTCTCTATATATCCTTTATTGGCACGTTCGTTGCGTTCCATCCACCATGCCCTTTAAGAGTGATAATGTCTGCTCCTGCATTGGTCAGTATCGTAGCAGACGTTCTCCGGAAACAGTCGCCGGTGTAATTACCAGTATTCGGCAATTTAAAAAATTCTGCAATTCTTTTAGAGACACCCCTTATAGAATTTATACCAACTCATTTTTTTGTACATTTTCCATTTCTATATCCTAGGAAGAATCTTGAGTGCTCAATTGGTGACGGACGAAGAGAAGAATATTTTCGGAACATTTGGACAAGATTGACTTCTTCGATGTTTTTATTAGAAAGAGTAAATTCTCTTCTCACGTTCGTCTTTGTTTTGGAATCTCTATCAATATATATTCGTCCATGTCTTTTATATGTTCAAGCTGAGGAAATGTTAGTTCTTCACGAAGGCATGCTCCAGTGATACTAATAATCAACACTATCTAAAATAAGAAACAATTCAATCAATATTTGAGAGAAGTGTAGGTTTTATCATCCGCATTTTTCAAAAACTTCTCAACTTCTTAAAACAGTAGACTCCCTCTGGATCTATGTCCTACTGATTTACGTAAAGAAAGCAAGCAATTAAACTTGATTTTTTTATATCAATATTCATTTTTACTGCCATGATGATGTTGTTCTTATCACTGAGTAAAGACTCCACAGCGTAGAACTCTGGTATATCCTGAATTTTTGTTCAAAATAGGCTAGTAGATGCGTCAGTGATAACAGTTACTTCCTTTCGATGACTCCAATTTTCAAAAAAGCGACACGCTTTTCCACATTTATCTTTGGATTTTGTCAGCAATAATGATTGAATCGCGATTTTTTATGTTTCTTCTATATCATCTTCCATATTATCGTTATAAGCAGAAGATTCTTTCATCAATCTCTCGTACAATAATATTAACGAAAACCTAATAAACAAACCATTATATGTCATTTAGTCAGGATTCTTGATTTACCTTTGCGATATTCACAATTTTCAATAAAAAAAAATGATAACTACAGTGGTTTGAGTTATTTTCAGAACACTATTAAAAAAATCATGTGTGCGACTTGTAGGAAAAGTGATTTTTCCGCATATAGCGTATTTTTAGAATAAAGTCCCTTTTCCAAATTTATTGCACAAATAGATATTATATTCAAGCAACTAATTTCCAACTTTTAAAAACATGCCATAAAAAGCAACGTATGTGTGTCTATGTACATGACTTTGCAATGATAATGACACTTTCTTAAAACAGTTTTTGACACTCTGGATGTTCTGAGTAAAATTTTCAGTAAACTTCTACTGGGGAGTAAAACAACTAATAACTAATGTTAACAATTTAAAGTAGATTTCATTTCGAATACGCCAGTAGTTCAAAAGAAAGCGGAAAATTCATTTTAATAAGTGCCATTATTATTGCAAGCGATTGTACATAGTTATTGTCATGTTATTTTCCGTATACAGACTACACAATACTCTATCATTCCAGCGACTGTAGTGTCTGAATAAAGTACTGAAAACTTGAGGTACGCTTGGCAAACAAAAGTAAACTGCCGAAACGTCACGTTTTCAAAGAAAAAAATCAACGTTACCCGGTCGGGATTGAGAGTTTATCGCCGCGTTGTACGCCTTTGCCGTAATAATAAACATAATTTTTTTCTTCCTGTTTGTTTGACTTATACCTACTTGTGGGAATATCGGTCTGCGCGCTCGCGATGTTATCTTTTGACTTACAAACACACAATGTAGAGCCCCAAGTGCAGCGCACCTGTTAAAAGAGACATTACCCTGCTATTCAGAATTCTGACCGTTTGTCTGTGGGAATCCTATAAACACGTTGTAAAATTCCTTTGACAATGGACGTTCGCCACGTATCATGGTTATGGACTAATTGGGGGACGTACTGAATGTTAATTTTTTCGTTAATGGTGTTTATGTGCTACTATAATACATTAACAGTGTGAACAACAACCTTTATATAGGGTGTGGAAGCAAATAAAGTACTTACAGTAATAAGATAAGTAGATAAGTCTATAAAAATTGCTCAAAATTATTACCACCGGCCTGCTTCTAACTGACGGTGAAAAAATTAAAAGGTTAAAAACTATTGGATGTGTACTTGATTACAAAGAAATAGAAATAGTATTCATTTTTTTCCGCTTTGTACATATTTACCGCTGATGGAAATGCCACAGTGTTTTTATTACAAAGTCAACTTTATGTTTTGATTAAATTTCTTTAAGGACTACTGAAGTGTAAAGAAATGTATAGTATACCGCTTTAGCAAATAATTAATTACAGAAGTAATAAATTATTACATGATTTATCGATATGTGTATAAATTGAAACGAACTGCTATTCAGAATGAGTTATTGTCATATTGTAGTTTGATATTTTTGTTGCATAATACTAATTTTGCAAATTGTATATACAGGGTGTCCTAGTTTTATTGGTTAGTATTTGGACATTTGTATCGAAACACAGCTGGAATTGAAATTAATTACAAAATAATATAATAATAAACTACTTACCATAATTTGATATTAGACAATTTTACAAAAAAATTTGTTTATTAAAATAAAGTAACTATAGTAAAGTATGTTTACCGTAATGCCAAATTATTACGTAGACGTACTTTAACTTTGACCTGGGAAATGTACAATATAATAAAATTAAAGTTGATATGTTTTTCTCATAATGAGCCCTAGATTTTTATTGGAGGTGGCTACAATATAATTTATATGAAAAAGAAAGGGAAGTGTAAAATCAAAAATAATGCCTTCAATTCAGTAGATGTGCGAAGCATCTCAGCATCTATTTCATATAATAACTAAAAGATTACTTTTTCATGTAAAAGTAACGGTATCACATACACCATACAGTAATTATAGAAACATCTTGTAAGCGGGTTATATATGTAAATATTTCATCATCATACAATAGCACATTATTTTGAATTTCTTGATAGATATCATTAATGAATAATATAAAAAGTAGAGACCCGAAAACTGAACCTTGCGGCACTCCCAATGTTGCCGAGACTTGAAATTAATGTAAATCTACAATAATGTACATGCATTGTTGTCTTAGAGAAAAAAGAAAAAAATGAAGAAAAGATGTAGTTAGTCCAAAATTAGATAATTTATTTAATATGAGAGCATCATCTAATCTATCAATAGCTTTCGACAGATCTGTATCAATTACATCAATCGCGCCAAGATCTAATGATTGTGCAATATAACGAGTAATGTTCAAAATATTATATACCAGCAAGAAAGCCATTTTGAAAAACGTGAGAGAATTTTTTATTTAAGCCAACATTCAGGAAAAGTTAAAAATTGAAGGAATAAATTAAAAATAATAGTGGCAAAGAGAAAGTAGGAGTAAATTCCTTCAATAGAAATTGTAGAATCCCATCGGGACCAGTGGTTAATTTGTTTTTAATTTTTTTCAATGTAACGAATGCGTCTTTTTCATTAATTGATGAATACCTAGTTGAAGAGAGTTCCATAAAAATTTACGAGAATTGTTAGATATATGGTATAAGAGAACATACATATGGCTTCATTTATAGGAATTGTAGGAAAATTGATTTATATTAGCCTAAATACTTTTATAATACAGTAATCATACGGAGTAATCAATGCGGACTGAAAATAAATGGCAAAATTATTGACATTATGACTCCTAGTATGCTCTCCAGTACACTTTTTTATGGCATACATAAAATTTGGCCCCAACATCTTTATTTGCTCGGTCAGATATTGATAGTTATATTACATTTTTAAAATGTAACACTCTGCTGTTGCTGTAAATTAAAAAGAGGGCGTCAAGGACAAATATTGCACCCTGTATATATGTATCCTGCTGTAATAAATCACTGATGTCTATTGTTATCCCAGTTGCAGTCAGGAAGGGTGCGCCATATAAATCCGCGTAAACAAATTGTAATACCTTCAAGGTCTCTAATGAGTAACGATTATTATTCCATTTTGTCACGATATTTCACAGCAATCGACAGAAGAATAAATAAATTTTCTAGTATTGCTCTCCCAAGAAATAACGTCGCTGGTAGCAGACGCTGACGATTTATGACATCACATAAATTAAAATATTTTAAACCCGCATTTTTCCCTGGCGTCTTTATGAAACGCCGTTTTATGTGCTACTGCAACTGCCCCCTAAGACATAGACTGTAATTTAATTTAATGTTATTTTATATTATATGTGTAGAAGTAAAAAGATTATTCTCGACGTGGTTTATTGTACAATCCATCAGTTTTACGGCGCGCAATTTTAAATTATTATTAAATAACTCATAGTTCAGCACCGTAACCTCGAACAAAGAGTGTTGAAGTGAAGAACAATGATAAATAACAACGCGAATGGGTGAAATTCACTTAACACGCCTTCTAAAGTAACTCATCCCAGGATTATCCTAATAATTGCCTGCTATTCTGTAAGATAAAGGAATGTTACCTTTAATATTGATGGGTAGTAAATCAAACTTGGACTTGTTTTAACTTGATAGTTAATAAAAGTTCAATTATTTCCTGCATTACAATGGTGTTGTATTATTATGTAAAAATATTACAGTAGAATCAGGTATTTTGCCTACACTGAAAGAAATACCTGTTAGAGCTACCACATATTTGTATTTAAAATTTTGTAGTAGAATAAACTACAAATATTGTAAATGATGATGATGATGATGATGATGAAATGTTCATTGTAATTAAATAACTCATAGTTCAGCACCGTAACCTCGAACAAAGAGTGTTGAAGTGAAGAACAATGATAAATAACAACGCGAATGTGAGAAATTCACTTAGCACGCCTTCTAAAGTAACTCATCCCAGGATTATCCTAATAATTGCCTGCTATTATGTAAGATAAAGGAATGTTACCTTTAATATTGATGGGTAGTAAATCAAACTTGGACTTGTTTTAACTTGATAGTTAATAAAAGTTCAATTATTTCCTGCATTACGATGGTGTTGTATTATTCTGTAAAAATATTACAGTAGAATCAGGTATTTTGTCTACACTGAAAGAAATACCTGTTAGAGCTACCACATATTTGTACTTAAAATTTTGTAGTAGAATAAACTACAAATATTGTAAATGATGATGATGATGATGATGAAATGTTCATTGTTATAAAGTACTGCAGTAATTGGGTTGTTGTAAATTTTATTATAATAATTATATTTTCTTATAGATCATATTCTAAAATTTAAAATGCGGCTGTAGTGCAAAATAATAATATATTTATAGATGGTTTTACTACAACACTTGTGGTGGTCATTACTAAAACTGTAGAAACACAGTATTATTTACTATAAACTGTATTAAAGTAGTGTGGGCAGGCGGTCATGCGTAAAAGTAAAAGAACGTATTTTTTGTGGAATATGCAGGTTCATCATGTGCTTATTAGATGTAGCTACGTGCTACATCACTCTTACTTAGGTTCCCTTCTGTCGGAAAGTCGTTAGTTGCCTTATATATGGCATACATAGGGGAACTAATAAATTCGATAGCGCTATATGTCTGGTGTGCCGCTGAAGAATGGCTATAGTTGCTTCAGGTGTAATTAAATGCTGTTGGGGCATTAGCCAGCAGATGTAGAGTACGTGTTTCCTGAAATTCAGCAGTTGCAACAGAGTAGTAAAAATTAGTCTTTGAGTACAGTTTTTGAACTTTTGGAAGTTCTGAGTAGAAATTTCATTAAATATCTATTGGTGAGTGAAACAACTAATAACTACTGTTAAAAGTTTAAAGTAGATAGATAGATCAGCAATTCAAAATAAATCGCAAAATTAATTTAAACGAGTGTCATTATTATTACAAACGATTGTCCTTCAGTCTATAATAGTTAAATAGAATACTAGTAGAGAAGCATGATATACATCTGATACCTTCAATCTAAGCTAAAATTTCACATTTATCTCCAAAGTCTATGACTGTCATAATCAGTTTTTAATTGGACGAAAATCAATGGGAAACGACAGTTATGAACGCTGACCCCGAACAAGCATCAATAAGGCAAAAATTTGTCGGTCAGTGTTCGCGCGGTTTAAGGCGTCAGTACTTGAATCGATGTGGCTAGATCGGTGTGGGTTCGAGTCCCGCAACCGGTATACCGTACATTAGCTATATTCGTGGAGAGGATTGGCACCCTCTCTGCAGGTATGGTAGGATGGAAGAATATTAGCTTGGGTCAATGTGAGATAGATATCGGTGGACATTTGACTACCCCCAAATTAATGAGGTTTTCCAGGTTTCCCTGCACTGCACGGCACTGCCTACCGTTAATGGGCGCAAATGCGACCTGCTTAATATGCAGCCCCCTCTCCCGCACAAGTCTCCGACTTCTGGGCTAATCCCCGTGATTAGAATGAGGGGTAGAGATATTGCTATAATTATTATTATCTTTTCTATGAATTCTGTATCTATCTGAAGATGAACAGTATAGGAAATTGTCAAAGGTCAGAACACCGTACGGAAAATGGCCTTTTGGCAAAAAAGAAGGGATGTCTCCCAGGTGTTTCAAGTTTCTCAGATGCCTGTTCCAAGTGTGATTTTTCTTCAAGATAATGCTCAGCCATACACAACTGCTTTGTCCAAGAAAAACTGAAAAAATACATGACGACCACTCGACCACCCTCTCTATATGTCAGGTTTGTCACATTGATTGTAACAAAACACATTTAATAAAATTATTTTCTTTTTGAAAGATGACAGTTGTGTGAAACCATATAGAGATCCATCAGCAAACAAAATCTTACGAAAGTTGGTCATGAATTATTTGGAACAAGATTAATTGCTGTTATAGATTCTGTTTTTCGTGCCACTCCACAATTGATCTGATGCAATATCAAATAATCACGATCATCCATGACAGAATGAAAGCAACCTTTGTTGCTGAAATATTTGTAATACAACTATTCTAGGTGCGTTTACAAAATCAAGTACATTTGTTGTAATTAAACATTGTGTACGGAAATATTCTACAGCTTCGTGTTTTTCAATTTATGTAAGTCTTAATAGTTCACGGCCAAGTTTATGGAATAATTTATAAAACAGCACGATTATTATAATAAATAACAATCACTATCATTATATAAATAAACAATTAGACATGCATAAATTAAGATATAACACAAATGTGGTGCATGACTCTAATAGGAATAATAAGGGAGTGAAACCCATAACTAATGCTTGAAACGGATCACCTTGAAATACTTTAAAAATGGCATAAGACTGCAGTGAGAAATGTAATTTGCATAAACAAGGATTTTAAATGAAGGGATTTTTTTAAAGAGGAATTATTTCAGTCTCAGGCGACAGGAAGTGTGGATTTGGAAACATTTATCGGCTGTTTAAAGTCTAAATTAGGAGTGAAGTTTAATTTTGCGCTGAACCAAGACATATGATTATCATTGCGAATTGGAATACAAGGCAGTAACGTTCAAAAACACGCTTAATTTTGTTTATTACTGAGCGAGAGTGTGCCGATTGGGTTTCTCCATACCAAATTTGGAGATGAGCAGAGTGCAGTCAATTTTAATTTGACTCTCCAAATCAAAAAATTAAAAAGAATTCACACGGCAGTTTTCTAGAAAATTAATGTATTAGACAAACTTGTAACAAAATTTCAATAACAAAAATATTCATGTGTTCAAATTTTCTCTCATTTCCGATACTTAAAACTGTTATACAATAAATAACTATTCTTTATTTAAAATAATTATACGTCAAAGGTGACACTATGTATTGACGTTATTTTATTATTTTATTTAAAATAAAATAAATAATCTCGAACCCTACTGTTAGTTACTTTAAATATGATTTTATTTTCAATGCTGACTGGTTGGGTTTTAATTTTTGTTTACTCGCATATTACTAATCTTAACAACCAGTTATGTGAAACGAGACCAAATCTCATTTCTACCCCAGCGTTTACCTACCACTTCAAACGACTTCGTCTATATAATAACAATAATATTTATACAAATGCAGGGAATTCAGCGCCCATTTGAGTTTGAAACACCCTCATTACCCTTCTCTCTTGGTATATAATAACTGTTATGATTTCCTTTTTTTCTTTGGGTACGCGAAGGTCTTAAAAGTAAGACCGCCCTGTCAGAAATAGCCGCATATTCCGTAAATCAGTACCGTGCGCAAATAATTTCGCAGAAATTAAATTATTTTAAATATATATGTTTTTTTTTAAATTTTTGGATTTGGAAAGCCAAGAGGTATGCAGTCTATACAGAGTGTTAACGTTAAGTTTGGTTAAATTTCAAGGATGTATTCTACCGATAAAAGTAATTGGGGCTTGTTATATAAGTTTTTTATTCGATGATTCAGAGATGATCAAAGTTCTGTAACGCTTTTATCCATAATATAAATTGTTGGATAATATTTGAGGTTGATCCTTTTTCACCATGGACTAATTTTCTGTGAATAGAAGTATCGTACAAGTAGTAACGTCGTTACTGAGAGGACAGTGCATGACTTTTAAAATATATGACAACCTAAGAATTTCCTATCAATTTGTGGCAAAAACGTATTGTAAAATGTCCGCAAAAGTAACGTGTTTTGAGATAATTGAGGTTATAAAACTTGCTTAACATTTAAATTAATATTTGTAACATGATCTTATCTACTTAAAACAAACTTAGAAGTAAAAAAATTAAAATAAAATTTTGACATCCTGTAACTCTCTTAAATAGTTTTAATAGAAAAACTATTTTATGACGTACATCGCTGAAGTTTGGTCAAATTTATCGTTACACCCTGTATATTACACAAATTACATTTTAGAATATTTATTATGGGTGCCGTATTCTTGAAATAGTGTTTTCTACAAATATAAGTAATTTTGGACTTGAAAATATTTGCACGTTTTTAAGTTGGTGTTTTAGAGCACTAACATTTAGGTATTAACTAATTTCAAAATCTTTTACTATCCCTGTAAAACAAACTGAAGTTAGGCATAGAGAAATATTTTCAGACGAAATATTACATATAACACGATATGATAACGTTAATAATAGGTCTGCAACCTTCTTATTATTGTTGTTTTAAGGTTTCAATCTTATAGGCTATTTTTATAATAAAATGCACACTAAAATGTTAAGAAATTTTAAAATGTATTAAAACATTGTAGGAGTCAATCTAGCCTCTCCCAAAATTGCAGTTAATTCCGTTATGGAATTTATATTTAAAAAATAAAGAAATGGAAAAATAATTCTTTGTTTTTGCACAATTCTACAAAAATTTATTTTTATAAGGTATTTTTCAAGTCTGTCACATAACTTCGCGACCTGATCTTTTTCGTTATTCCTTAAACAATTACTATTTTTTTCGGCAATCAACTTTTGTTTTATTTTAATTATTTTTTCTAAAATGAGTACTCATATTAAAGAGTTGCTTTAAAGTTATTTGGCCGCTATAAGCTTACCTTATATTGGAAATATTGGTAACTGAAAAATAGCTTGTTTTTTTTTAAATGTTGCATCACTCTATCTCTCTGAAATTAGTAGTTTTAGAGCCTTGCTTCATTTAGGCTTTTTGGTTTGAGAAAGTCATAGAAACAGTCTCTTAAGGTTGAAACATTTTGAAATCTAATTTTAAGACAAAGCAAAACCAAACTAACATGATGTTGTTCTATGATCCTACTATATTTTAAAGGGTGGCCATGAGAAGGTTCCAAGTCACGCCGTCGTACCTGACCGCGCCACTGTACCGTGGTAAATCGTAAATTGTCTCGAATTCCAATGTGAAAGCCGCCGCCGACTGAAAGCCAGAGCGCCGCAAAAAGTTATAAAAAGGTTTGTTGCGTAGGAAGAAATTTTAGTACGTCTAGGCGTATAATTCGAGCTGTCCTAAATATCTTCGTGTATTAGTAGCCAGCGAACGGCTCCCGAAAGTTGTTGTCTAAAGACACCTCCTTTTCCACTTGTCAGAGAAACCTACTTTAATGTATTTAATTAACATGTTATATATTTCCCTTTATTTATTTAAATCTCAATTAACCATTGCTAATTCAGAAGTTGTAAATCTAGGAAATATAACATGATGTTATGACAATACGGATATTTTTATCGAGTAACTCGAGAATACTAGAATAATAAAAGTCCAAAGGAAAACGAAATGATATTGAAGATTTGGAGAAGGATACCAATTTTCAAAAAGGCAGATGCAACAGACTGTAGAAACTATAAAGATAGTCATTGCTAGATATCGGGTATAAAATTATGATAACTTTAATAAAATATAGAATAGAACCTATTGCAGAACAATAGACAGATGAGTATGCAGTAGGTTTTAGAAAAGAGAGATCAACAACGTACCAAATCTTCATGGTGAAGGAAATCCTTACTATATGCTATGAATATGGCATTAAAGCAATGCTCTTATTTGTAGACTTCAGGAAAGCCATTCTGCCAAAAGGAACAAACTAAGTAAAAGACTGAAATAATTTGAGATACCAACTAAACTGATGAGGCTATTGTAAACAATCTTAAAAAATAACAAAAGCAAAGTACGAATAAAAGGTGAATGTACAAAAGATTTTACTATTGACACAGGACTGACACAAGGAGACTCACGCTCAACACTTCTTTTTAATTTATATAAGAAATAGTCAGATGAAAGAAAAGGAGGTATATTGTTTAAAAGTCACCAGATAGTAAGTTATACAGTTGATGTAGCCATAACTGCAAGAAATAGTAAGGAATTAGAAAAGGTAACGAGAAAACTTACGGACGAGACATGTAAAATGGAATTGCAGATAAATCAAGAGAAAAATAAACTTTTGAGAATAGGAGAACAAAAAAATGATATCAATTTCAAATTGAGGACGTCGCACGGAGAGATGGATTTTGAAGAAGTTCAAGAATATGTAGATAAACAATTGTTTAAGCGCACTCCACAGAATATGTCACACATTTTTAAATCTGGAAAAGGTGGTGGTCATTTTACAGATGCATCATTGCATCTTCCGATCCATTGATTGGCATATCGCAGAATGACGATTGAAAAATTGAGCGGAGCATCATCGTGCATGTACTCGCTGAAGCAAAAGAAGAATAGCGGGTCATGTGTTTTGCAAATAATGCCCATAATTTCCATCTAACCTATCAGCAAATGAAATTGATGCCGAGAGTGTGCAATTTAATGGCGTGTGGATTTCATCATTATAAACATGTTCATTGTATAGATTGGTCATTCCCGATGTTGCAAAGCGCCCCCTGTCAGTAAACACGATTTTTCTACTAAAATTTGGATTGTAGATTCTTCTGTTTGACAAAATGTAAGGCACTGGTGAGAATTAGTCGATAATAGTTCCTGAACCTTTTGGACATGATATAGATGTAGCAATTGCTGTTGTAAAATATTGTGTACAGTTGTTTTAGGAACCTTTGACTTTACTTTTTTTTAATCTTTTCAGTATTACTTGTTCTCTATTAGTTCTTCTCTTTCAATAGTCTGAACTGTTCACGTACTACTCCTACTTTCAAATATTTTATCAAACTTGTCCTTTTCGCGAAAATGACGCTCAATATTGGCACATGTTTGGTGGTTTGATATTTCCCTAACACTTTGACACCCATTTCCTTGGTAACGCCCGCACACCAGGAGCATGTCAGCCTTTCCATGTCATTACTTTCTTAGACAGTGATGGCAAATTATCATTAGTCAATTTATGAAATGCCATATCAACAAAATCACTCACTACTACTGTGGTTACAATTAATTTTTAAAAAAGTCTTAATCATTAAACAAACATTTTCAAAGTAAGAAGCGTCCAGTCGATAAAAAAAACTAAATTTTCTGAAAAGAACAACCTTTGTATTTTAAACGATATGAAAGAAAGTATTTGTTTAGTAAGATCTAATAGACGGTGATTCAATCTAAACTTACGGCTGACACCTGAGGCAATGAGACAATGAGCTTGTCCAATGAACGCAATTTTAGAGAGATCGTTGAAGTCTGCAAAACTTCCAGCAAATGAACAAAGATGTAGAATTAATTATGATGTTAAGAAAGTAACAAATTCCAGCTACAAAACACAATCAACATAAAACTGATGAAGAAGCAAACAAACCATCATCTGATACACAAATATTTATGAATATTTTTTAGTATTCCTGAACATTTTAATTGAAAATTCGTGTTACAGGAACTTCTGAAAGAATCTGGTTAGATCAGAGCAACTGCACGATTTTATGATACTGTTTCTTGCAATTTGCTGACAAGGCCGTAAAAATAATCGAGTTCTAAATACCGCAGTAATGGATCTCAACTTGGTTTAATTCTCAACTTACAGGTTTCTGTATCAACTATTTTAACAGGTATAATATTTTCAGTTGCAAATAACTTCGTAATTAATAGAGGCATCTGAAAATTTATAACTAATAGTAATGCGATAGAGTGACTAATTGAGCAGTGCCAGGTTTTTGTATGCAAAATATTTTAATTGGCAATAAAATAACTGTACCACAAAGCTGACAGATATATAAGAATTTATTCCTTCAATGTAGTGATCTCTCTCATAAAGGGTGATTTAGTAATAGTATCATAATTTTAGGAGATAAGGAAACAGTAATATAATACGAATACGCCATTAACAAATTTAAAATGCATATTTATGCGGAAAATAAATATTTAAAATCATTATTTAGACTTCCTCTTCAGATTGTCACTGATCACTAGCGGCAGTTCAACTCTGTGCCGGCCTGACGCGACGTTGTCAAATTTAAATAATTTCCTAGTATTTAAGGTAATGTTAAAATATGTAATGAATGTTATAAATTATTATTTAAAAGTATGCAATTAACATATTAAGTTTTAGTTTAGAAATATTTAATATTAATAAAAAATGCCAACGGATCAGGTAATAAGATATTTACACTTATTTATGTAAATAGTGAGATAAAAAACCAATACCTACTACGTAAATTATTTAAGAGAGACTGACAATTTTTTCGTATTAAATACTGAGTAAGGCAAAAAACCCTCGTCAACAAAAACAGTCCGAGACTTATATAGTGATAATAATTCGACAACAGTGAATGTTGACATACTCTAATCTTGTTTTTAATGTCTACGCAATAACAAACGCTGCAGAGTTACGGAATCGGTAAATAATCCAGAAACAAACAATTTAAATTGGCATTTCTCATCCGGTGTAATTAATCTGGGTATTTAACAGATTAGTTCCATAATAAATGCTCAACCTCAGTAATCAAGTGCCGACATTAGCGGAATGGCTGTGATCAGCACTGCTAAAAACTTACGATATAAATTTCCATTTAATAAGAAACGACGGAATAAGCCGAATTTCGTTAGACTCCGTTTTTCTATGTTGTATGTTTTAAGACAAATTAATATAGACATATTTTAAGAAACTATTGCTTTTATGGTTGTTGCGATTTTAATTCGATTTCTGCAATGTTTTCCGTGTGTGTTATTTGGTACTGATTACGACAAGAAGGTCTGAAGAAAAACAGGAGTAAGAGATGTGATTCTAATTCATATTCATAATCAAATGCGATTTGCATTATTTGGGAATATTAACGTACAAGCTCAACTTGATTCCGCTTTGAATAAGATAATGAAAAGATAGCAAAAAATATATATGTTTTACCTAAAATTATTTACTGAATCAATTTTCAGAGCTTTTGAACTTGCTCTAAGTGGGCAAGATTCAGACCATAACAGTCTAACAATATGGGTCCAAATGACAAGCTCAGGATTTTTTAAAAGAGATCCACCTAACCCGAGGAGAAAAGACAGATACAAATTTCCTACTTACCATTCAATATGTCATCTAACTTGTGTAAAACTTTTTTTGTAAATCATAACATAATTTTCAACATTATTATTACTTAGGTACTTAAATTAAACAAGTTTGGTGTACGATTAATTGATGTATCATGTAGATATATAAATATATATGCTTTTTTTCCTCCAATTCTTAAGTACAATTTGTTTAATGCAAGTGGTTAGGTGATAGCATCTACTTCGGAAAACTAGCGAGAGCTAAGAATACCGATCAGCTGAAACCTTGAATGTCAGAAAGTCCCTCTTTTCCCTTGCTTATTCTACTCTTAAAGATACCAGCTGTTAGAATTGGGTAGGTCTGATTTTTGTTCCCGCGTTCGATAACATGTTTTATAATTTTTACTCAAAGTTCACATAATTCTGACAATAAATGTCAAATTAATGATGTTAAGATGTTAATTGAATCAGCATGTACTCATGTTTTTTAGAAACAATGCTGTCTTTATCTACCTATTAATCAATTTTCTAACAGACTCTTGCAAAATCCTTACCAAAAAGCTAACCAGCACGAAATAAACACGATTTTGGCGAAAGTATTCGAACTCTACCTAGTTCTCATTCGCACAGCACTTTATGAAACGCTATTTGCTCGTTAGAAGGATTGCTTGAACACTTGATTAATGATAGCAATACTAACTTAGGCGGTGGAAGAAACACATTACGATCCTCCTACATACTTATAAGTCTAACTTCGATATATTTCAGCTGAATCACCGTGAGCGTCTACCTGTAACCATCCAAGGAACAGGGACTGGGTAGTCAGGGGTTCTGGTGAGATCCACTGACTCAGCTCTCGAAGCTTAATGCATGTAATTATGTAAGGGGAATCAGGTTAATGTAATCAAATTTTGAAGAACAGTCGAAGTTAATTGATCATATTACTGGCTTGTAATTAATTATAAATGGTATATGAGAAAACTGTGAGCTTCGTGTTGCAAGTCATCGAACGTGAGTTATAGGGAAAAATGCGAAAACGTTTATATGTTGAGTGAAGTGGGCTCTAAAATGCTTGTGGTGGTGAAAATCCATTAAAAAAATTATTTTATATCAGCAACCAAAGAGAAAGAAATTATTCACCTGACTAATATTCCATGCACAGGGTGTCTTCGGATAAGTGAAACGACTCTTGTAAGACACGTGTTGAAAAATGACCTTCCGGGATTTAGCTCTGTTTGTTTAAGGAACAAAATCGGCCATGATTTCACCAGTAAAGTGCTGTTTTTGTATGATATACAACAAAATGTTATTAAGAAATATTCGTCCAAATGAACGGAGTATGTGTGCAAAATTTGAATGTCCTAAGCCTACTTTGACATCTTGAGTTTCAGTTTATCCCCGTTTCTGCATGAGATGGGATAAAATGTTGTCGAGAAAAGTTTGCCAGAATAAAGAATTGAGAACAAGTACAAAATTATAGTATCCTATGCCTACATTGAGAAAAATTTAAATTCAAAGAAAAAATCAAAGTAGGTTCGGTACATTGAAATTTTTCATACATACTCAGTTTTTTATTCTGAGAAACATATTATAAAAAATGTTGATAAATTCCTTTTAAAATAATAAACTAAGAGTTGTAAATTAAATAATAAAAGATGTGGAAAACTAATATATAGTATATTGTCTAGTTTCATGAATTAAAAACTAGTAACATTATAATTTTTGCAATTGAGGATAAACTTTTAGAAGTTTAAATTCGCGGATATATATGACTCATAAACTAATAATAAAAAATCATTGTAATAATAATATGAGAAAAAAAAATAAAAATAAAAAGTGCGACATTGTTTTCCCTTCATATTTCTGTTAACAACTGTGCAGTGTATAGACCAGAGCAGACAACTGACTATGTACAGGGTAATTCTTTTATAATGGAAAATGCATTTTTCTTGTAAACGGCCGAAGCCGTTGCGAAACAAAGTATGTTTGGGCTGACTAAAACTTAAAATAAGGTAGATAATAGAATCATCACCAAACGGCAAACATACCATTTTTTAACACATATTGAAAGAATTTTTTAAATGAGTAATAATAAACGTAACACAAAATTTAACTACCTGCATCAGTTAAGAAAAAAAAAAAACAATTAAAAATACTTGTTATTGTAGCGCTTTCTTATTTCGGATAAAGTTACTTTTTATTTCTTTTAGTTAATTTTTCTTAATTGATATTTTTGTCACAATATTTATTATTGCTTATTTACGGAATATTTTTTATTAAGTCAATAATTATATTTATACTGCTGTGAGCTGTCGCATTTGTTTCCCTCAAAAGTTATTTGTACTTATATAATCAAGATTAAAATAAAATTAAATTAAAACACTGCCTACTGTTTTTGCAAACCCCATCTGATCTAAATTGAAGATTGATATGGTAAACAAAAAATTCCAGTTACACAATTAGGGGTCTGTATCATTTAAATAGCAATAAATGCAACAAAAAATTATTTAGAAAAAACTTCTGTCAATATATGTATGTACAAGCGAAACAACTCTCAAACTTTGCGAGACCCGATAGTTCTGGTAAACTATATGCCTCCCCGTTGTCACAGCAACCAGTATGTAACGAAATCGTATGCTACTGAGAAAAAAAATTTAACCGTCACGGTGATCAGCGTCATTTGGTTATGGTTTCTTTGTCTATTGTAATTTCAAGTCTTAAGCAGCCTAAATAAGCTTTGTTTGGCAACGCTCACTTTACTTTAGCCCTTGTACAAGAAGAATGCATTTGCCATGATAAAAAATCACCGTATAAATATTAAATATAAAATAGACAATTTTAAAAAATATTCAAGTTTTTTTTATTAAATGTATGAAATAGATTAAGCTACTTATAGAGGACCATTTTCCTAATTTTTACACTGTTCTACTATTTTTTCAAACAATCTAGTTAAGAAAATTTAATGTTTAATAATGTAATGTAATATAACTAATATATATATATATATATATATATATATATATATATATATATATATATATATATATATAGCCCACGAGGGTTTCTAAGTTGGTACGACCAATTTTCAACAGATGGCGGCACTGTCATTCCAAAGAATTTCATATATTTTTTCCGAAATGAACAAAATCAATAAAATGACTCAAAATGAATTGAATATTTGTGTAATGTTTTTTTTCAAATTTTTAGTTGGTGGTGTAGCAATGTCCGCAGAGTACAGCTAGTATAATATAAATCATTTTAGATAAGCAAATATATAATTCCATAAAATCAAATCTTAACAGATATATGCCTAGATACAGAAAAATACTGCAACTTGTTTATACACTTATAGGGCATGTTTGTAAAATATGAGGATATAACTTTGATAATCAAAAAACCTAAGGCTGGAATTTATTTATTATCCTTTTTGTGGCCATTAAAACACTCTTTAATTACCTCTAGTCTTCGTACTTTCTGTAGATGTAATTATATCTAACATCTTTTTTTTTTAATTATGTAGTTACTCACCTGCCTCTATATCGTAATCTTCATCGCCCGAACAAAAGGATAAACGACTGGAAGGCATTTCACATTAATTATTTTAGTCTGTCTCGCAGCACAACTATTAGAACGCACAACAAAGTTTTTTCACTGGTACTCCATATTTTGAATTAATATAACGATTACACATATTGTTTGTTACTTCCTCAAAGCTTCACAACATTGTTTTCATCATAATATGTTAATACACATTAAACTGTTTATGCAACTCACTTGGGATGGTTAAAATTGTTATAGGTGTTATAGGTATACTCGCGACAAGAATTCAGACGACTTACGTCATACGAACAAATGAATAATTCATTATATTTTCATCAAAATATTTAAGAAACTGCAACTGATAGCAATAAAACTATACACTACACTAAAAGTTTGCATTATATATTGCACTAAATTGCAAGAAATGATTGTTTTTAATGCCACCAAATATCGAAAATTAAGTTGACAATAAACACAAATGTGTAACGTCAGCCGTGACGTAAGACGTCTGAATTCGTGACGCGAGTATACATACATCAATTAATGCTGCAAAAAAAATTATCTAAGATAACAAGTTCTAAGATAATTGTCTATTGTTCTCGTAATTAATTAATTATTGTTTTATTAGATATGTAGCTTTGTAGTTTTTCTAGTACGGTACATATTTATTAACTACAGTAAGGAAAATATGCACGTATTACTGAAAATGGGTCATAATGTTAAAGTTGATTTTATTTAGTTATTTTATTTAACACGTCACCCAACAGAATTTATTATAGGGTGCATAAAACTATAAATAATAGAAAAGTGACAAATACAGATAAAGAAGAATTAATTACTAAACTAAAACTATGACATATAAGTAATAAACAAATCAGATACAAAAGTAAATGAAAAAAAAAGAGGGAGAGAGAGATTAAACTTCTACGTTCAATTCTAAACAAAAAATTCCTCTAAATTTAGGTTTGGAAACGCCTCATTTAGGATATTCAGGATGTTAAATTAAAAAAAAATACATTTTCTTTAATACTTTGAATTAAATTCATGAAATTTGGTATGAGGAGGTCTCTTGAGACGAGAAATTCAAATTTTATGGACGATTGGCTGTATCTCCCAGAGCGCGCCACAAGCGACCATTAGGATCCTTTTAAACCGCTTCAACTTCTTTGTGCCACGGTGTATGTCATTTTGGAATAGAAAAACATTTTCCTCTGCCTTTTCTGCTGAAATTTTTTAAATCATTCTCATATAAGAGATAATTGCAATCAAGATTTTGAACTGTATCGTTAATATAAATAACAAACAATAAAGGTCTTAAAATGGACCCTTGAGGTACACCCAGTGTCGCTAGCATTGACTGAGATATCACTGAGTAATCACAACACTGAACATACTGATATCTACCACCCAAGTAAAATTTGTTTTAGTAATAATCCGAAGAATTGGAGCAATTGGACAATCAATTCTCCTTCTTCTTTTTTATTTGAAACAGGTATACCTTGTTAAAGTCGTTAGGAGTAACTGTTTTGGACAAGGTATGATATTTTTCACTGGAAAAGTCCATATCATTAAAATCTTAAAGAATTTTTGCTCTTGTGTTACGTAAAAAAAGTTATAGCATTTTTTAATAAGTAATTGGACGAACGTTTTTGAGAGTTTGAAACCAGTCTGGTTCCTTGCTTGAATATATCTAATGTTTAAATACGTCAACAACTGAAAAAGTTATGTTTTCGTAAAAATGTTTTACTTCAATACCCTGTACATTTGTTAATGTATTATTAATAATTTCTCTGAGAATATGTTTAGTGTCATCAAAGAAAGCAGGTATGGAATGGTACTTTTTAAGTTGTCTATTTATAACTATTTTTTTATTGTCGCTACTATTATGTCTTACAACTTATGTTATTAAGCAACTTTCATTTTAATCATTTGTAGTCAATAATTGAAAATCATACTTTCAGTATTGTTATTTTGTCGATTATTCAAGGCAAACTAAAATACGGTACATACGTCTTTATTTGTATGATACATGTCACACAATTTTATATAAATACTAGGTGACCCGGCAAACGTTGTTTTGCCAAATGAATTATTTCTAGTGAATATTTTGATAATCGGCTTCGTTCTCATCCCTACTCCATGCTATTTACTGGGTGAGAAGCACAAACCTAGAAAAAATATAGACTGTGCTAGTGTCATATTGCCGGCGACCGCTAATTCATGGCTGCCCTAAAAGGTCCAGAATCACTAAAACTTGGTTTTTATGCCAATTTACGTTGGTTGTATTGTAGCGTGAATCTCATTTGTTTATTGTGATTGGTCACATTCATGTCACATTCTTTAATGACATTTAAAATGATAGCAAGTTAGTTAATTTCATATTGCAATGCAGACATATTTGCACAACTACCAACATAAAGCAAATAAAATATAAATTTTCTGGACCTTAAGTCTCTAAAACGCGGCACCTGTCACGTGACCTATATCATGAACCGACGCTGTCTATATTTTTTCTAGGTTTGTGGTGAGAAGTGACACCGGTAGACGCCTGGCGGGTATAACTGATCTAGTGATAATCGATCAGTTATCTACCACGGTTAAAAATGATTAAATTACTAAAATGGCTATTAAAAAATAGGGGTTTGTGATAGAAGGGCGAACATTAAGGGTTGTATGTATTTTTTAATGCCACATCATAAAAAAATAAAAATAAAAAATGTAGTCCAACAAATTAAAAAAAATGTTTAGGGTGGACCACCCTTATCACTTAGGGGTATGAAAAATAGATTACGACCGATTCTCAGACCTACCGAATATACATACAGTGTCGGAAAACGCTGATGGTCTATCTGAGTTTACATGAGAGCGACAAAGTAAAGTATAGAAATCCGTGCGATAGACAAGGATGACTATATTGACGACGTTTTATAAATTAGAATAACATCTGAGCAGTCGCTCCCACTTCTAATCGAGCGAAGATGGAGATTGGTCGCTGAGATATAAGTGGAAATGGATTTTATTTGTTGAATGACGAAACGAGCGGTGACTAATTTAGATTTTAAAACGTCGTCAATATAGTCATCCTTGTCTATCGTACGGATTTCTATACTTTACTTTGTCGCTCTCATGTAAACTCAGATAGACCATCAGCGTTTTCCGACCCTGTATAAAATTTCATAAAAATCGGTCAAGCCGTTTCCGAGGAGTATGGTGACTAACACCGTAACACGAGAATTTTATATAAATAGACTATCTTTTTTATAATTACCTAATTTTTCATCAATCACTTATGTAAAAATCTTCCGAAAAGGCAGATTTTTCTGTATAAAAATAGCGTACAAGGAAGGAATAATATACACAAAAGAGACAGTGAAAAATGCTTAAATCAACTGAGATTGTCACACGAATTCGACTGAGTTCGATCTTAAAGAACGCTTCCATTATTTGGAATACAACAAAACAACATTTTCCTCACCCCATCAAAATTCCTACAAGCGGTTTTGGTAAATGAATATAATTTAATTTTAGTCGTGGTGTGGAGTAAGAACATAATAAATTGGTGTCTCTGTAATCCCCTACGAGCTCAAAACACTCCAATTGTCTGGCCATTAGCACGTCGTCACGAAACTTATTCGAACCATTGAGGGTGTGGATGAAATCTCTTAATCCGTTTTATTCGAAGATTTCGTGATTCATAATTGCCCTTTGCTTTTGAAGTAAGGCCAACCTAAACGGAAAGATGATGTCGCTTAATGCCTTAATGTAGCCATATTAGCCCCTAACGTATATTTCACAAGGCATCAGCTTGGGAAAAGACGCTAATTGAATACATAGGGCGAATATTATGTGTACGTAAATTTTAATATTTGCAAAAAGAAATATATTTTCGACATATTTTGAGAACCGCTGATGGATGTTGCATATTTGCATGCGCACCCGCAAAAGTTTTAAGTTTGCTAATAATGTTATTTAATATAAGGCCTGCTCTACTAAACTGTGGCATATTCTAGTTTAGCAATAGGATATGGCTTAAAGAATAACTTAAGGTCACATATAATATGTCTCGTCGTAAAATAATCAAATTTGTAGCATTTTTAGGTAAAGAAATCTCTAAAAATAAAACAGGTAGAACGAAAGTAATGCCAATAATAAAATTCTTGATATTGTGTTTATTCATTGTTATTTAAATTTTCTTCAAAATAATAGCTTTTAAAAAGTTTACACATTATTTAGCTTTTCTAACTCCACATTTTAACAATTATTTTCATATAATTATAAATAAAAGTGAAGAATCTTATATGTAAAACTAAATAAGTGTATCTAATAACAATATCTACATTTAGAAAATATGTATTTTTAGAGATTCCTAAAATTTGTTGGTTAGATTACTTTATCTTGATATTTGTTCATTTTACTACAGTACCTTTGAAATTTCGCAGCTGACATGAGATATAACATTCCTATTTTCTAAATTCTGGTGGAAAATGTGTAAATAACAACCGATATCTTGAAAATTGTCATAATCATCTATATGTACACAATACAGGATGTTTCTTAATTTTAAATTATTGAAAAGAAAATTATATTTAGAATTATTAAAGTGAATTAAATCATGAGTCAATTTTGTATGATTACATTTAAAATCTCCACCAGAGGGAGAATATAAACAGTTTATTTTCAACAGATTTTTAAACTGATATTGTCGATTCATTTTCTTCTCATCAGTTATTATTTGTTTGTTTTGATTTATTTTGTTATTCAATTAATAAAAAAAATAGTCAGCAAACTATAAAATAGATATAAATAGTAGTATCTATATTTTGGGTTTCCATTTAATATTTAATATTATTATTCGTCGTATTGTCATATAATATTATTAATAATGCTGCTAAAAATTCACTAGATTACATAGTATAAATTTTTTTATTTTCTACGTTCATGCAAATAACAAAACTTTATTGAACTATATTTAGTGGAAAAAGTGGTTCTTTATTGCACTAGTGCAATAAAATGTTTATTGCATTCATCTGTCATTCTACTACAGCATTTTTCATCATGTCATCATGACAAACATAATATACAGGGTGTTCCATTTCAAATAAGTGTGTTTGGGTCATATTCTAAAAAAGAAACCTTGTATAGAAATTACAAGTACTGAACTCTTATGTAAGAAAACTCTGTCAGAAGCAATTTTACTATTCCGATATCTCAGTGATTCTCAGAGATACGAAGAATCCCTTAAAAGTAGTTTTTTTCAATTTCGGCCTGTATCTCAAAAATGAAGATGTCTATGAAAGTTATGATTGCTACATCTTAAGTTTCTCAGAAAAATAGTAAAGAGTTGCAAAACCGCATTCTTTCATATCTAGCTAGCTTCCGAGTTATCCTGCAATTACAACAAAATTGAGACAACCTGTGCAACTGATCTCACATTTAGATTGAAATGACGAACTCTTATTATGTTACACGCAAATACTACAACGAAATCAGTGCTTCTCCACCAGTTATTTCTGTAAAGAATGCATGCATGTTTTTTAAGAAATTTACTTTTTTCATAATTTTTCTCAAAAAACAACTAATAATAACAAACCAAACTGTATATCTACAATAGGTATAAGTATATATTTAAAACACCCTAATGATAGTGTAATATATAATAAACTATTTTTCTTAAAAAAATGTCAATCTTCACATATATTATTTGTCTAGGTGTTGTGATATACTCTAGGTATAATTTAAATTAATTTAGCGTCTGTTGCGTCAGTAAGGCAATAAATCTTTCTAGAATATATGCAAATCCAATAATTGACGTCAGGATAATCAACAAACCATCCACGTATTTTAATAACCGAGAATATTAATTGAAGACTAATAACTTACGTGGGATAGTAAGTAATTTAGAAAATTATGATACTGATATTCAATCTTCTCACGGCATTTTGTTGGTTGTTTTCAGTCGCAAAAACCTGAACTTCACCAGTCGCTACTTCTGGTGCTGAAATTACTAATTAATTCTCAACAGGATCTAATATAGGAAATGATCGCTAGTACTTAAATGTTTTTAGAATTATTTTCAATGCCAAGAATATTTTGACAATTATTCTATCGAAATCGAGGTACAATTTTCTAAAAATGTTCGTAGAACCGAATTATTTATTGAAAAAAAAAATTGCAAAGGATCTCAACTCAACTGTGTTAATTTGTTATTCCTGTCCCGTCCTCTGTCAAATTTGTTATTTAAAGTATTTATAAATAATTTGTTTTGATAAATTCTAAGACAATATTTGACATTAAAAGGAAATTAGACTTCAAACTTGTGTCTAACAGGGTAGCCAAACGGAATTGATATCACACATGTAATTGAAATTCTTATAGAATAGAATTACCAAAAAAATTTACTGTAATTTTGCTTAGCCGACCAAAAGAAAAAACTCCAGATATTTTTCTATTGTCATGGTAACGTTTTAAAATAATATCATTTGGTTGGTCACAAAACAGTGGTGTGAATTACTGACTTTAAATAAAGTTGGAAAACAGACTCATAAAATGAGCACAGAAAGTGCATCTCACCGGGCAAATGGAAGAAGTATTGCATTATGCCATTATGTACGAACATAGCATATAAAACATTCATTACTTTTATTTATTACTTTTCAAATTAAAACAATGTGAAATCAGATGGCATAATTTTTATAAATATTTGAAGTAAAACACTCTATCTAGATGTAATCAACATCATTGTTGCTTAATTTCACGAGCGGATCTAAATTTATTACGTTTAACGATACCGTAAATTCACCACATCATCACTAATAATTATGGCATTACCTACACAATATTTACACTATCTATGACCCAAATATGCCACAAACAACGCAAAAACATAAGAAACAAACGCCTGTTTACATCACCAACCCCGTAACCTGTTCCTGTATTTACGGAAACATAAACTGCGCTGAACGGCATGTGACGTCACACCAATGATATCACGTTTTCAGCCATGTGGTTTTGTTTACAATGGCAATTTGTTAATGTTAATATTTTAATTATTATGTGATTATTGCCACCAAACACATGTTTTGATCTTTCAATATGTTTGAAAGATTACCCTGTGAAACATTTCCAACCAATATAAAATTCATGCAACATCCCCATTAGACTTTGTATTGAAAATAATGCACGGAGAATACCTACTGCTTTGTTTGTTTTAGTTTACTTATAGACCATTGAAAATTCAAGAATAAAATATAATTAAAATATCAAGTATACTGTCAAGCAAAATGTGGACCTATACATACACGTCAAAAAAGAGAGTAAATGAGAAAAGAGACACATGTTTTAATACATCGGAACTTATCTCTCGTTGATCAAGTCATTTGCTATCTCCTATAGGTCCTAGCCGTTTAAGTAAAAAAATCTTAAATGGAATTCCTTAACATTCAGATATATTTGTTTACATTTTAAAATATATTCGAAAATATGTGCTGTTTTTGATTGCGAAATCTTCGAGTAATAATTCGAAAACGAAATCTGGGTGAATACGAAAAAATCTACATTTAGACATTTAACTTGATCTAATTTAACTAGTGTCCATCGTTAAAACTGTCTGTGTAGTCACCCTGTATCGATTACATGCGGATAATGTCCCGAATCATTGCAGATACACCTTGCCTGTACGACAAGATGATTCATACGAGGTGAAGAGCTTATTGATTGCAAGCTATACGATCACCGTTTACCGGAAATCTTTGTTAGTAAAATAGAGGAAAAAGAAACAAAAGCTATGGAATCCACACTAATTAATTAACGAAGAAATGTTGCAACAAAAACCATCGCGCATTTCCTGAAAGCTAGCACTGTTTTAAAAAGGAATAGAAACATTTTTCACATAAAGCCGATAATTAAACGGAACGTTTCAGAGATAATTGGTTAATTATAAACTAATGAACTGTTCCACATGTAGATAATAAGTCAGTTGTAGTATCTATAAGTTCCTTTAGCGAAAATTGTATTACAGAAATAGAAGGAAGATAAGTAAAAACTTATTAGTTTCAGATTCAGTACTGTTGTTCAGCTCTTGAGTTGAATCTATATTTAGAGACTTGCTAAAAGTATATAGAGTAAAAAAGTTAGTTTTTAGAAAGAATTTAAAATAGTACCTGCTTAAATAAAACCGTTAATATACTTGAACACTGACATTCTTAACAGTAGGAAGTTGATGGTAAATATTATTATTGCTAGATATTCAGGAATAATTAATTGTAAAGAGCAACTAAAGTAGTGTAAATATTCAAAATTCGTACTCTATATACTGTTCTAGTATCGAAATCTGGTTTTAATATTACATCATTGAATAAGCCTCCTTATTGGATTGAATTGCTGTTAATTGAAACTCCTTATTAAATTGAAAAGCCGTAAAAAAATCCAGGAAGAGCAGTAAATACATAATGACTTGTTACGAACTGTATAATCGTTACAAATCTTTATTTAAATCTTTCCTATAATTGGTGGTTATTTGAAGAGAAAGATAAGCATTAAGGTATTTCTCGGCGTAAAATGATCAAATTTGTGGTGTTTTTTAGGTCGAAAAATAAAACACGTAGAGCAAAAGTAATATCAAAAATAAAAATTACTGATGTTTTGTTTATCCAATTTTACTATTTAAACGCTCCTCAAATAATACAATAACTTTGCATTTGTATGACACACATTATTTCACTATTCTAATTCCACAATTTAATAATTATTTTCACATACACAAACAAAAGTGAACAATATTATATACAGAACTATGTAACTTTATGTTATAACAATGTTGACATCTATAGTTGGATTTAAAAAAATACGTATTTTGAAAGATTTCAGTACCTACAAATTTGCTGGATAGATCGCTTTCTGATGTTATATATTGATTTTACTTCGGTACCTTTGAATATTCGCAGGTGGCATTAGATAACATTTTTGTTATATGCTAAAGTCTATATTATTCAGTTCTTAAAGTTCAAGAATACGGCGTCTTAAATTGTTTTAAAATCTAGGTGTTGGCATAGTTGTGTCTTTTAAGAGCACTTCTTTGTGTTATCAACAAATTTAGTGATTTTTAATGAGTTAAATTCTGTTTGTTTAACTTTTACACAAAATAAACAATATGTTGTAGCACTTGATAGATACACAGATTTCGTTTTAAGGACACATACTGTATTTTATATAGAAGTAAGTGTATCAGCATCGGACTTTCCAATGCTTTTGAACATAGTAGTAAAGTTAAGTCAAGAAACATCTGTACGATAAACAATGAAGTTGCAAAGATTCACGATGTAATCCCGATCTAAATATTTATGTTCATTCGTAGTGGAGACATTTCAGTCAACACAAACTTAAGAGAACAGATACCTCCATAATCTGGCAATATCTGGAAAATGTTAATTTCTCTATCTCATTGCTTCGGTAAACTAGTATATTATTTTGAAATTTTGACGATACAGATCACAGTTGAATGTAAAATATAAATCTCTAATATTATTCTAAAACTGTTTATACACGAAGATAAAAAAAATGCAAAATTGATAATATTCTATTAACAAAATTCTTCTGAAATTCTGAATCTGAAGTTTAATTGTAAAATTAATAAAAAAAAGTAAAGTATCAGATTAATGCTCTAAATTTCTTGTTGGAATAAGAATATTTTTGTTTCTTCTAAAAGGCAATTTTATAAAGAAATAGTGTGTGTTGTAAGTAAATAATGTAAGTCAGTAAATTTAATAGCAGTTTTTGAACAATCTTATTTTTTTTAAATATTTTATTCTCATAGAATGAATGTGTGGGGTCGTTTTTTGAATAAACAAATAATTGAATTTAAAATTTGGCCTCCAAGATGACCTGATTTCTCACCATTAGATTATTTTTTATGAGGGTTTCTAAAGAATTGAATACGAATGAAATGTCATATGAATATGAGGGAAATTTAAATACGGAAGGAATTTTCAGTTGGAATTGAAAATTTGTCCCTTATTACATAACAATCTCAAATTTCACCTTGAAGGATCCCATATGTAGTAATAGTTCGAAAGCGGTTAAATGACAATTGTCCCCGAAGGTAAGTTGAAGTGATTGATCTATTATTATTTGACCTCCGGATCACCTGATCTTACGCCCTTTAGAATATCTTTTACGGTTAAAATCGATTACAAATGGAAAAGCGAATTAGGCAAGTTTTCCCTAAAATTACGCATTCCGAAAAGTTATGAATAATAACAGAAACAGAAAAAAGGTAATTCAAGCATATATTTGAGCTAATGAAGATTAAATATAGCTTAATATTCAATTCGTTTGTTTTATATTTGCTATAAATTTTACAGACTATTTAAAATAATTTAATTTAGAAGTAGTAATTTTAATAAAATGCGTAAGTAAAATGCTTTTATAATTCTTTTGACAAAACTTTACTTTTTTTTTATTCGAATCATTTCGAACAAATTCTGTTTAAAAAATATTTTTGATTGTAAATGCCTAGGTATTACAATTTTTTTATTTTTTCAAAAAAATTAGCGTCGTAGATGGTCGTCCTGCATTGAAAAATTTTATATTACCCACATTAGTTCTGAAAAAATAAAGATTAATTGAATAAACCTGTGCGCCAAAAGGATCAGTCAAGGGTTATTTTTGAAACTAAGTTTACCTAACCAGAAAATCCCACACTGAAAAAGGATATAAGTTAAAAATAACAAAAATCGCATCACTATCGCGCACTTTCGTATTTTTTGGCGTTTCGAAAAACTCTGTTTTCGTTCTCAAAAACTTCAAATGTATTAAAAGTAAGTCAAGCTTGAGAGTTTAAAATTTGTTTATCTGCTTCCATACAGATGTTAAATGATTTTTATTTTATTGTTACTTACTTCTTCTTATCCCCGTTCAAAAAAATAATCGGGGTCTCTTTTAATTTTGTTGAACGGAGATAAGTGTGTGTCAAGCTATTTAGTAAACATTGATCATTGTTGGTTACAGTTGTAACAATAAAGTAAATATAATTTAACGTTTCTATGGCAGCAGATAAACATATTTGAAACTCTCAAACTTAACTTACTTTTAATACATTTGCAATTTTTGAGAATGAAAACAAGTGAGTTTTTTCGAAACGTCAAAAAAAACGGAAATGCGTGATAGTGATGTGATTTTTGTTAATTTTTGCTTATCTGCTTCTTCAGTTTGTGATATTTTAGAAAGGCAAACTCAATTTCAAAATAGCCCTTGACTAATCCTTACGGCGTAAGGGTTTATTCAATTAACTTTTATATTTTTCAGTGTGGCAAAATATCCAATTAAACTAAAGAAAAACTATAATTATGCCACAAATAAATAGCTTCAGATAATAAACTGTTTCTACTAAGTATTACCGTAATTAATGTTTAAAATAATGTAACAATAACGTCATTCACATCGTCCAGATACAGAAACAATTGAACCACTTTTCATCAGATCAAAGTTACAGAAACACTGGAACGACATTTATCAGATCAGAACGTATCAAGCGGCTAATAAAGGATTACAGAAAAAGCACCAAACATTTCCTTACAGCTTCTTATTGAAGTTTCGTAACGAACTTGTTAGTAAAAATTTTCACACAGCACTCATACAGATAAAAATGCAAAGTTCCGGGGCGTCGAATAATTTGTCTCCGTCCTACACTAACGCACCTTCTCTGCCTAGAAACAAGGCGAACGGTTCAGTTGAAACCCGAAGCCGTCAAACCGTCTTCGAGTAGGCAAACGGCGCGGTTACTGACTTCTCAGCCAGGCCTGTCGTCTGACCGTCCACGCGACCGGACGGCGATTGCTGCACTCCTGCTGCACTTGCGGTGCACTTCCACTTGGGCCTCGCCACTATTAGCGCCGGTTTGGTCGCGGGGGTCCTCTTGCTCCGTAGCAGCGGCGAGGCCTTTCTAAAAGAATCACAGACGGCATCATTATTAGTACGTTCTTGGATCCACGGGTCTGACATTCACATGTGAGCGTATACAGAGTGAACCTTAAATAAATACAAATATTTTAACCAACAGTACGGTTCACTAGTTCACTGTATATAACACATAATTAACAGTTTTTTTAATCAAGAGTAAAAAAGTCAAATTTTAAATAAATTTCGTTATTTTTTAATAGAAAACTTGTTGAGGGTCACTGATCCGACTCCGATATTAAAATATTTCATAGTGAATGTGTATTTCCCAGCGTTGCCAGTGTTACACTAATGCTTTGGAATAGGCTGCAAGAAAGTTAACTAAAATTTCAAAGAATGATTGAAATACTGTAATCTCTACGTGAAAACACCTCACGTAAACAAACAAACTTTATTGCACAACAAATATCCTTCAAACGGATTCACAACTGTCAAATCTTTACTTTGACGTTTTTGTCACTAGTATATAACTGGCGTTTGGCTTCTGAATATATACTGTCATACTCTGGCGGCGAAACTGATCGCTTATATATGTTTTTAGGGTTCTTGAAGTTTCCGCGGTCTCGAGAATCAAATAGAATATGTCCTGGAATGTTCTAGAATACGCCAAAGTAAAGTTATCACAAAAATTATAAATTCTAACGTAAACAGGAACACAATTAACAAACTAAAAAGGTAGGTGAGTTTCCGTAACAATATGTTTATTTATAAAAATATTATTGGCCACCTCCTCCCCTTTGCCATTCCTATTCCTTACCAATAAAGTAAGTCCATGTATGTAAGTACAGGAAATTGAAAATATAAAGCAGTCAATCAATTGATATTTTTAAAATTGATTATTAGACATATCATGAACTACACCTGCAATTAAAATATTTGTACTTATTTAAGGTTCACGTCTCTTTTCGATTATCGATTTATAAAAAACATTGATTAGCATTAATGACATATCTGTATACATACACAGGCACTAATATTTTCTATTTTGTTAAAGAAGATGTAACAAGAATAATAATTAGGCAAATTTGAAGTTATGGCGAAGGTGCCAATGTTAATAAATTGTATAGCATGATTTGTTTTTTCAACTTAATCAATTCATTTTTGCCAAATCTTTTTTTAATATTAGGAAATTAGTACTTAGTACTAATACATTTCCTTAAAAGTAAAGTTTATTATTTACCATTACAATTTTTTAAATAACATGGGTATAATATGGTTTACATCATTTCATTGTTTCATTCATTTTTAGGAAACAGTTGATTGGATATAAAATTTATGTTGGGTGATTTCAAAACTAAAATATTTAATACAGTAAATGTTAATTATATAACACTGGAGATTATGATGAACAATTTAGGAGTAGTTAATATTTATATTGCCAACAGTTGTTGGAAACAAATAAAATATTTACCTACGTTCAGCATATGTATTTTTTTTAAATCGAATAAAATATCCACTATTTTTAGAGGAAAGTTAGAGGAAAAGTGTCAATAGCAACATATAGTTATCGCCGAATCGCGACAGAGGTTGCTAGTTTTCAATGGCCGCTAGATGTAGCTTCGCTACTTCGCGTTAAAATATTGGAGTTGATTTGTAATGTTTGAGTAATTATCGACATTTCAATTATTTTTAACTAATTTTTCGTTTTATAAAATAATGTAAATATATTGCGTTTTTCAAAGGGTGCAACTAAATCGAAAGCGATTTATTAATTTAAGTACTCAAAAAGCTTCTTTTACTTTAACAATAAAAAAGAACGACATTCTTCCAGACTTTTGGAGCCCGTCCTGTACAAATAACCGTTGTGTGCACGCTCCCTCCGGAGCTATCCATCCGTCGAAATAAGAAGGTAAACAGGGCGTCACGAGACCAACAAATTAATTTTAGTTACTATTTTTAGACAACTCCCAAGGCTCGGGGGAGTCACGGAATTAAAATGCGATGGTAGAGATTGAAAATCATATCAGCCTCGACTAATTAGTAATTACAACTGAGGGGAGAAATCTATAAAAAGACAAGATAAGATTACAGTAGAGATATACTTAAATACAGGATTGGCCTCAACACAACGCTCTTATTACAAAATATATATTATTTTCTAAATTTTATGCCCCTATTTTGTAGTTAATCAATTGCTATTTTAAAACATCATAATGATAATGAAAAATATTTCGAATTTTTTTTTGCGGGTACGTTAGAGGAAATTACTCTGAAGATTTCACACCGATTCGAAGTTTGTATTTTGCTCCGTTACCCTGGAAATTCAAAACATTCCCAGAAATGTGTCTCCTTGGAATAAGCTACATGTGATTACAACGAATTTTTTTTTTTTACTTTTATGTATAAATTGATATTTTGTGTGATAGAATTTGATAATTTAGTTATTTTTCTGTTATTGATGGTTTTGTGGTAAGTAAATAAAAAATTCCAATTTCTTGCGAGGATGGATGTGAAATTACTAACTTAAAAACAAAACAACCAAGCAAATGATGATTTATGACATATTGGTTGTTTTCTAAAACTAAGTTTTGGCGGTTCGAAGTTAAGCAAATTTGACAATAAGTTTTCATCATCCCGTGTAAAATTAAAAAGTTTTTAAAATATCTATCATACCTACATGATGGACATCCCCCTATATCTATTTTAAATATTCAGCTTGTATGATGTAAAAAATAGATAATTTTGAATTAGGCTCTTGAAAAGTAACTTTTTTTATGAAATTAAAATATCTCGAAGACCATTAGAATTAGATATAAGGAAGCTTGATAGTAATGTGCAAAAATATACACGATGTTTCACTTAAAATAAGTAAATGCTTCAAAAGTGGCATTAAAATACCTCATCTAAAACCCTCTATCTGGACGTAACCAACAGCATCGTCACTGTAATTTTCACGAATCTATAATGTAAATAAAGAAATAATCCAGATTTAACAATACCGTTAAGTTCACTACATCAACACTAATACTTATGGTAATGTTAAAAACGGAAGATAGACACCTGCTTGCTACTGGCAAAAACAATTTGGAATCCATTGAAATGTTATAATCAAATAATAACGTCAGCAATTGCAAGTACCTATACCTATACTAACTATAACTTTAGTAAATAAATGCCTGTGAATATATTGCTTTCAAAAAATGTTCTGACCGAATTACCCTCAAGCAATACCTCATAATTTAATAACAAATTTTAGGTTTGAAAACCGGCTTTTAAAGGCTAATTTTTAAAATAATTTGTGCATTAATGACAGATTTGATCTCCAAATTCTATGTCCACCGCCATAACCTAAATTCATCAATTTAAAAATTAAAACAAGCGCCCTACTTTATTTAAATTCACACGATATAGAACTTAACATTAACTATGTTAATATGAAATATATTAGTGTCAATTTAGTAGCAAAAATTAAAATATGTTGCTCTTAATTAGCAACTTTTGAGACAATTTTGTTTTATGACCAATTTCCCGAACAATCTTGTAAATAAAACTGGTAACTCGATATCAGAGCCGGTCCTTCGCTGCTGGATACATAAAATATAGGGACAACGGCCGTAGGATAAAGACAGAGGCAGTACGGTTCGTTGAGTCGTGCAGGTACGAGTATATTTGGATGCTGTGGGGACTGTATATCCAGCGGAAATAATTTAAATAAAAACTGTGTTTAATATATTATTTATGAATTAATTAGGGTAAACATCACGCTACATAAACTTCTCTTATTAATTTGAATGAAATGTTTCCGTTATGTTGTCAGCTGTTTTTGTTAAGCACGTAATATTTGGTAGCGACGGAATTTTATTTATGGAAAGAAAAGTAGCCCATTTTCACGTAAATTTTGTGGCGCTCTATCTAAGGGAAGTAGCAAATATCATTTCATTGTTGTACTAATTGTTTTGTTGTAGTTTCATAGTGATGGAGTAGTACTAAAATAAATGTAATAACAATTTGGGATCTCAAATTAATGGCAACAAATAAGTTCAGAACGACAATAAAAGTATGTAATGCAATTTTTGATCTACAATGTTATAAGTATAGCACACACTGCTTTCTGATTTTATTTTGTCGTGCACTATATTCGTTATAGCCTCCTATATATATTACGTGACAAAGAAAGGTCTATTCTATTAAATATCATTTTATTTTGTTGACTTTTTCATGTCTATTTCTCTGGGTGAGAGTAAAAAATGAATAAACGTTCAGGTTTACCTGTTTTTTTTAGAGCTTGCATAGCTCGTACTTTGTAACGTGACATTCTGTTTTAAAAATATCTGCGCACATTTGTGTTGTGAACCTTGTTACAAATGACATTTCTTTTACAGGTGATTATGCCAAGGTACGTAGATTTGGATAGTTTTCCCAGTTTAACTTTGAGAGGGAGCGGGTTGATGGGTATGTCGGTGAGAGAAATTTCTAGAAGGACTAACATATTCTTACGTACCATATTACAGTGCTATCAGGCGTGGACATAGAGCGAGAGGCATTTGCCGTCGTAAAAAAACCACAGAGCGTGAAAATCATCGATTGTGACTTAGCTCTCTGTGACTATTGCAAATCAGTGATTTGAGGAACCTGGGAGGGGATGATTGATATGCATTCAGTATATCGCTGACGTATATTCATACTACAAAGTTTTGCGTTTTTGTCTTATCGTCATTGGGTGATGCCTCTCACTCGTCATCATCGAACTAACCGTTTACAATGGTTTAAAGAGAGAGAGGATTCAGTGGGACCAAGAAAGGAATCAGATGACCTTCAAATCCAGTTTCTGCCTGGGGATGCATGATGGCAAGGATGAGAAGGTGACGTGGTGAAATACACAATCCACAATTTCACAGAGAGCCATGTCCTTCACTTAGTGTTATGGTATTGAGTGCTATTTCGTATGGTAGCAGATTACCACTAGTTTTCATTAGAGGCAACATGACAATCTAACGCTACATCCCGGAAGTGGTGGCCGGTATCTTTCGCTCTATGTCCACGGCCTTCCTGAGTCCACGCCTGAATACAGCGTCCTATAGTATGTAAGAATCTGGTAGTACTTCTAGAAAATGTCTGTCATCGCCGAACCTGCTTCGCGCACCCCAATAATCCCCCCTCCCTCTCAATGTCACTAAGCTGGTAAAGCTACCCAAATCTACGTATTCTAGACATAATCAACTATAAAAATGTCGTTTGCAACAAACTTAACAATACTTCCAGCATAAATGCGATCAGAGATTTAAAAAACAGAATGCTACCTTATCAAAGTATGATCTTTGCAAACACAAAAAACAGATAAAGCTTAGAATGTCACTTTATTATACTGTGATATATTATAGCGTGTTCAAGTGCACATTAATGATATAAATAAAGTTTTTAAAACTATTTATAGAGAAATGAGAGAAGTGACTACAAAAATTGTATTACTATGGTATACGTGATTCAGCTTTAAACTAGGTTTCGGCGTTTTTTAAATATAGAAAATAGTATGTTTTCATTGTTTCTGTAATAGAAAACATTCACAATAATTCTAAGCCAAACCTTGTTCATATGGGCGTTTTTCACGGTTCAGTTCTTGGCCCAGTACTTTTCATTCTTTACATAAATTCATTGGAGTACTCCATAGGTAGTAATTTTTGTACAATGTATGCTGATCATCTGTCCTTGATAATGTCAAATAAAGCCACAAAATACCTAACTGTTAATCTAGACAATACATTGCGCAATGTTTCTAAGTGGTTGCAATAATTTATGTTTGAATACTGACAAAACTAAATTAATTAGATTTCACAATAGGCAAAATAAATGTGAACGTATTTCGACAAACTGTGTCAAATTTATAGGAATCACTCTTGACGATAGACTGAACTAGAAAATGCACTGTAATAATCTTGTTTCTTCATTAAGTTCAGTAAGTTACCTAATTAAATCTATGAAAGAAATATTCCTTGAAAAACAATGGCTAAATTTGTATTATGCCTTTGTGGAGTCTAGATTGCGTTGCAGAATATATTTGGGGTGACTCTGTCTCTTCTCATTCTGTTTTTGTTGTGCAAAAACGGATCTTAAGACTGATTGCTGGTGTACCAATGCTATAAACATCCGCATGCCTTTTTTGTAAAATATTCGCTAACAGTTAAATCGTCTGGTTGTCTTACCGAGTGAGCGTAAGACTGGTCAGATTAGGATATCTCAGTTTAAACATAAACTGAAAATATTTTTAACTAATAAGTGACTTTTGTTCTTTGTAACTTAGTTAAAGTTTAATTAGTATTATAATTATATTGTAATTGTATTATTATACAACTTATGTTGTCCACAACAAAATAAATAAATAATTATAATAATAATAATAATAATAAAAGAGCAATATTCACACAATGATGTAGTATTCAATTCGCTTTCATTGTATTAGATAAAGTCAACTCATAAAAGTTCAAGTCACTTATGTTAATATTTGCCCATATGCATCAAAAATACAGTTTACTACAGTCTTGTAGTGCGTTTCTTGCTGAAAATGATGAAGTAGCACCCGACATCAGATATTTTAATTCCCCCTGAAAACACGTCGATAGAAACCATAATAAATGCAATCTGGGTGAGTTGTCTACACTTTGATAGTGCCTCTAGGGCCAAAACGGAAGCCGGCGTGTATCGGCGTCTAAATCATCTATGCAACTAGTGCAAGAATTATTGGTGTATAATAAGATCACAGATTATTTCTAAAGGCATATTTTATGCAATCGTTTTCTATCTATTTTTACTGGATATGTAAATGTAATGGCTGTAATAATGGTTATAATAAATTTCTAACCCATTAAACCAACGCTAGTGGACTTGTTGGAGCCGCGAAAATGTTGAAATATACGTAATATGAGCAAATTGATACATAATAAGACAGGTGATGATAGAATTGAACTTTTAAAATTAAGATATTAATAAAGAAAATTAAATTAAATCAATTTTGTGTTTATACAGTGAACTTGTAAAATAGTAGTAGACTGTATATGCGTACGAGCATATAACAGACTAAAAAAATACATTTGTTGCAAAATATCAACACGTGTTTTCTTATAAATATTTTCAATCTTTATTAACCATTGCATTTGCTTAATTTATTGATGAAGATTTCAGCTAACAGCTATATATTAATAATATCTCTACCCTGCTAGACTTGTGCAGGAGATGGGGCAGCATATTATTATTATTAAGCAGGCTAAATTTACGCCCAGGAATGACTTGCGTAGGTAAGCCCTAACCACCATTCAGTGCAGGAATGAGGGAATCTGGAAAACCTCAATAATTAGGGGAGTGGTCAAACGTTGACAGGTATCAATCTCTCACATTGACCCAAGCCAACATTCTTCTACCCTACCATACCCGCAGAGAGGGTGCCAATCCTCTCCACGTATATAGCTGATCTACGGCCTAACTTCCGCAGGATTCGATCCCACAGCGGACAGACCACATCGATTCAAGTACTGACGCCTCAAACCGCTCGACCACTAACCGACCAATTAGCCATATGTATATAGAGCATTATGTAGGATATGCGAAAAGGAAGTGCATACATTCCGATTTCGAAATGTGGGTTTTAAAATTTTTTGAAAAAAGAAATCAGTTTTATAAAATATTTCGAGAAAGCGTTATTAGCATTTTACTTAGCAACTCTGGGAAACGTGAGCTCACCCCTAAGGCCAAACAATGACTTTGTTTGACATATTTTAAAACGACACTTGTCAGTTTAAATCTTTTATAGATTTTGAAGTAAATTACATTCACAGTAAATATTAAAATTGTATATCAGAAACAAAAAATTTTTAAAAGTTAATTTTGTATTAATTTCTTTTATTTAACTAATCATACCAGTACGTATAAAAAATATATGACGTAGTCAAAGTGTTGATATCAAAAATAGTCATTCTTTTTATAAGTTTTGGGTGATAATACAGTATATATGAAATAACGCTTGTACAGATCAATTTTATTTTGGAGGGGAAAACTGATTTTCTGAATTTCAATCGTCACTTTAACCCTCTAGCAGTGGGATGAACAACCCCTAAAATTTGAATGGTGGAGGAGGGTCGAGTTTATATCGTTGGAAAGCCCCTTAAATTCTCTAAACAGTGGTGTGTAGTTTTTGGAATTTACATGTACCGTTTCAGAAAAACAGACTTTTTTCCGAACTAAACTAATTTGATATAAAAAGTTACGAACATTTAGTATGTCACTATATAAATTGGTTTGAATTTTTACATTTCCTTTATCAATATTTGTTGTTCCGTTTTTCCAATTAGGCAATCTAACAGAAGAAATGGAACTGGAAGGCACAATGGGGTCACGTTGATTGAAATTATTCAAAATGACCAACATTATTTGGAGGATCAGTTGATATTTCAACAATATGGTGCTCCTCCACACTATGGCTCTGTCTGTTTGTCAGTATTTGGATAAAACTTTCCAGGTTATTGGATTCGAAGGAGAGGTTCCCTAAAATGGCTCTCAGTCACTAGATCTTTCTCACACTTTTTGTGGGGTCATTTAAAATACAGAATTTATTGTACTCCACTTACTTCATTGAACAGTCTACGTCAACGGATCAAAAACGTCCCAAAACGTGTCCCAAATCACCCAACAAACATTTTATAATGTGTCAGAAGAAATGTGTATTATTCCATGGCAGCTGGAGGTAGGCAATTCTAACATTTACTAAATTGATAATGTAAGTAGCTGGTTTGTACTTCAAAGGTATTTTCTCACTTATAATTGCACAAGAGGTTTGTATTTTACCGGGTTAATTTGGGTTGTTTAATGAGAATGTGTTGCCTAGCAATTGTACGAGTAAAACTGTTAGTTATTTAGGTTTATAACTTTTTGAGTCAAATTGCTAAAGGAAACAGAACTTTTAATAACACAAATTTACCCGTTATCAATACAAACATCGAATGTAATTGGGTAGGACAATTTAATGAATAATAAATTTAGAAACATATTATCGCAAACTTTATTTATGAAACACTAAAAATAAATATTTATTTTAGCGCACAATTGGTGTAAGAAATACTCTGTCCAATATTATAGAAGTGCCTCGTATTCAATAAAATTTCTTCTAAAATATAAGGCGTAATTCATTTCTAACATATTTTATTGTCATCGCTTTATCTCGTTTTCGAAAATGTAGGATTATACTCGATACGTCCAGTTTTTTCCATTATTTTCAATTTCAGATACGGAATAAGTGGTTTTGCGGTAATATCTGTCATCTGGATTGTGCTTGTTGAAAAATGGTTTCAAAATCAAACCTCGCCGATCTTCTTAAAATTTTGCACGTCTCCATAATTTACCGTACAACTTTTTCAAGTAAAATTTTGCTATATTTTTAGCGGAAAAAGCACTTTACCTGAAACGATAACAGTTTTCAATCGGTGCACTGAATATTTCAAATAGGATTATTTCGAAAACTGTTACTCCTAACGACTTCAACAAGGTATACCTTTTTTAGATACAACAGGAGAATCGATTGTTTCAATAGACAGATGGATACACTAAACAGCAAAAAAGTTCTGCCATTTAAAAGAAACATGCTGTGCCATAAGTGGCGCCCTTTCCTAGTGACGTCAAAATTAGTTAAAAATTCTTATTTGCCGTGCCAAAAAACATAATTGTGCCAATTATTTTTTAATACTCCGACAGGTTTCAAAATTATTGAGATATTTCAAAATAAAATTCTAGCATTGAACACCCTGTATTTTTTTAACCAGTATCTCCAATTCAGAGATTGCCCATTCTCAATGAATCACCCTGTATATAATCCAATATTGTATTCTTGTTATCCACAGAATCTCCGATCTTAAATTGTCCTCGTGTTTTATAGGCATCTTTACTTAAAACCGCAGTTTTTCTTAGTAATAACTTGACATTACAAATTAATTGTTTTCAATTATCAAATACGTTAATAATAAAACATTGCCACAAAAAATGTAAACAATTACATCCACTGCAATTGCATTTTGGAATGCCACTATCATCATCCACCATCGCAGAGCCGAGTTAAGCCATTTAACGACATAATTGTTTAATTTCGTTTTTAATATCTCATGAAAAAGGAAATGCTGATAGCCGCTATATTAAACGGGATGTAAGAATGCCGCTTTATTGTTGGCGACGCTGTTCCGCGAAACCAACTGTTTTAGGCTTTTTTAGATTTGACTTAAACTGATTTAATGTTGAATTATTAGGGTAATGTCGTTTAATCCGGAGGGGTTTTTGCCGCGTCGCATTCTGCCGAGCCAAAATAAATACACCGGTAATTTTTCAGTATGGGCATTGTTGGTCGAGAGGCATACCGCGAATTGCCGACGTACGGCAAAAATGGCCGGACAGGCACAGTTACATACTTATAAAGTTATAAAGGTTTATTTATGGAGGAAATTCAGGATGTGTCCACAATACCTGTAGCAATTCTGCCGATCTTAGCGTGCGCCGACAAAAATGAGAGCAATTTTTCCAATTAGTTATGTATTTTTACGTAATAATTAAGTCATATTTTCCGTAGTTAATTATGTATATCTACAGAAATTGTAATAACACAGTAGAAGTTCATTAGAATCAAATCTCAAACATAATGTTACAGTACCTATTGAAAATTTTAATTTTACAGGTCATATTATAAAGCAAATTTTTATGCTCTATCATTCTCCAAAGTCAAAATTTTACGCCTGTTTCCATATAGTTATTATATTAAGACGTGATCATGGTAAAGTTTATAATTCAGATTCTTTACACAAAATGTGTTAAAATTACTAGTATTATAATAAAATATACTGAATTTGTCTAATATTTACCAGTGATGTGTTAAAAGTACACCATTTTGTGTAAACTTAACACGCACAGAACTTAATTGTGATCTATATTCCTACTCCTGACTGGTTGAGCACAACTGCGCACTCGCAGTATATCAGCTGATCCAACACACGTCACTACGCCATATTGGTCATGTAGCGGTGTTGTTTACAGTTGCCTCTTGTTCACTGTGTTCAAATGGGGAATATTTAAATTTAAATTGAGGTTTAATCAAGGAAAATGGTAAGTACTTACCTAACTATAACAAATATTGATGATAATTGTAATAAAGCTAAAACTAATTAGGAATATAACTCTAAAAAATATTAGTTCACTCTGACGTTTTACATTACTTTGTAATCTGATCTTTTTTAACTTTAGAGAAAGAAAATTATATGTTTAGATCACTACCAGTTAATTTTCGTAAACTCTTATTTATGTAGTGCCTAAATACATCTTTGTTTAATGATTACTGTCTTATTGTTTATGATTTACTAAAACATTATTAGTCCCTTATTAGAATAATATATACTACTATACTGCTAAATTTAATACATACATATTTTGTTAGCAAACTTAGTTGTTGTTCATTTGTACTGAATTTTATTTTTTTAATAAAATCATAAAAAGTAAAATATCTTTTATTTTTTAATTACTTAACACCATAATTCTGAAAATTCGATATAATGATACGGAAGCTCACCTGCCTTGTTAATTATGTTCCTGTTTGCTTTTTGAAATTATAATTTTTGTCATACATTTATTCTGGCATTTTCTAGAACATTCCAGGCTATATTTAATGCATTTTTGACGACTGGCAAAACCTCTAGAAAGCGTCAAAATAAAGATATTTCAAAAATTATATTTATTAAACATTATTTCGAAAGCCATACCAATACCTGTTATACAATAAAATTAACATATTAATGTGTAAAGCCTACACCTTTAATGATACAAATAACACTGAAATTTGTAAAAGTTACACATGACATTTGTTATATTAATACAGTGGATTGTGTTAAACCTTTAACATACTGATACATACAGAAAAATGTGTAGAAATATACACAATTCCGTGTGGACCTCGATTAACACAGTATTGTGTTCTTTTGTGTTAAAATGTGTAATTAATTTTTACAGTGTATGTTATATGAATATATTCCAAATTCTAAATCTAACATCGTCTACATTTAGTTGATTTTTTATTGAAAGGAACTCAACCAGCAAAACAGCTTCATAGTTTTCAGGTTATTATCACAATTATGTTTTATTGTCTTATTATTTTTGCTTTCAAAATACAAGTTTGATTTATTGGCAAGTACCATTATTTTGTCGTTAGCAATTGAAATATTTTATAAATTTATCACAAGAACGTTTTGACAGCTAAATTATAAAACAGTTTATACGGCAAATATATAACCATTTTATAAACGTTTCTGTGACAAGATTAAAAAACATAATAAAAATAAATGTCACTTCTAAGAACATACGCTATACATGATACACATTACTATTGTTACATATATGTATTATGTAAAACAAAAATAGTAGTATAACAATTATAACACAAAAACGTGTTTGACAGAAACTTTTACTGGCAAATAATTCTAAAAAAGAAATTGGAAACATTCTTAGAAATATGTTTGTGTCATAGCGAATGGTAGAAATCTAGTTTTATCTCTTGCTTCAGATTTCATAGTCATTGTATAAGATTAAAAATATTTAAACCAGTGGACAAAATTCAAAAGAAGTGGCGTATTTAAAAGAACAGTAAAGACATATTATCAAAAAATTGAAAGGTTTTAGAAATATGAAAAATCCATAATATTTTTTAAATTATTTTATAGAAATCGCTCAGTTAGCATACTTGCCATTTAACGCTGGTTTTTACTATTTACCTAAGATAATTATGAATAGTTATGAGTGTCAAAAATGATGAAATTTCGAAAAACATGTATGCAGAAATGTACAAGCCATTATTTCCCCTGTGATAGCAGTCAAGCGTATAGGGGTATGGGCATCTTCAGTAACCGAAGCTTATAGAGGGTGTCCCAAAATGATAGAGGTTGTAGAGGGCATGAAAATAAGCAATTTTGCCTTATAAACCCCTGTCCGTAAATATGCTGTTTGGCCGCTACAACAAAAGAAAAGAAAAATGTGAAAAAGTACTAGCTTATTGAAAGAGCTTAGAGTAATTACTCAAAGTATGTTCCACGTTGCTCAGTGCACCGCTGGGCACGGTTCTTCATTGATTGGCGAACTCTATGGAATATCCCCGGCATGTTCTGAACCTGTGCGGAAGCGGCCATCACTCATCCCAGTAGCTATTGTTGGTTGGGAATAGGAGTTTTATACACTAAAGCGTTTAGATGGCCCCAGAGAAAATAATCCAAGGGGGTTAAGTCGGGTGACTGCGCAGGCCAATGCACAGGGTCACATCGGCCTGACAAAGCAAAGTGGGCTGGGGCGACATAGTGTTGAAACCAGATGTTAGCTCTTATGTCCAGTGGCACATCCTCTAATAGTTCTGAAAGCACATGCTGTAGGAATTGAGCATAAACGTGTCCATTCAAATGTGGTGGGAACAAATATGGCCCGATGATCTGCTCGCTCACAATGCCGGTCCAGATGTTAATTACAAACTGATGTTGATCTCTACAGAGGATTATTTTTATTCCAAATGTGACTGTTGCGGCTATTAAAATAACCATCCCTTGTAAAACAGGCCTCGTCAGTAAACAAAACGTAGCGACCAAAGTGTGGTTGTCTCAACTCCTGCTGCAACAACCAACGACAAAAACGGCGACGCGACAGATGGTCCTCCAGACCCATGGCTTGGACTTGTAACAGGCGGTATGGGTGTAGTTGTCAATCCCGGAGAACCTGCCAAACAGTACTTCGTGCCGCTCCCATATCATGTGCAATGGCATGCACGCTTGTGGACGGATTGGCCTCTACATGGTGCAAACCTCTTCCTCAAACTCTACTGTCCGCATGGCGAAGGGTCGCCCTGTCACCCCGAAACGTCTGCTGCCACTGATACAAAGGCGTCCATGAATTCTAGCAAAAATGCTATGATGAGGATGATGACGTTCTGGAAACCGTTCGGTGTACAATCGTGCGGCTATTCTCTCATTGCCACCAGCTTCTCCGTAAATCATATGCATAAAAGCAAGTTCCGCATACAAATAATGCTCCATTGTACCACCAAATTAATGCTATTTACGTTTTGCACACCAGTCACTGAAACTAACTGAATCGGTGTGTGTTTTTTTTGTTTTATTTTTGTTATTATTTGTTTTTGTTTTTTTTTTGTTTTTTGTTTATGATAGCCAGCCATTGAACTGAATCGGTGTGGCGACTTTAGGCCGACAAATAAGTAAACACAGCAAGCTAATGGTGCTGTAGTGGCTAAATTACATATTTCCGGACAAGGGTTTATAACGTATAATTGCTTATTTTCATGCCCTCTACGACCCCTATCAGCTTGTCGCAATAATTATGGGACACCCTGTATATAAGACTCGGTAGCGAGAAAGGTGGAAGTAAGGAAGAAAATAATCGCAATACAAAATTCTTACAGTTCTATGTATGTTTGTTACATAAAAAAGTTCCGCTAACATTTATGGAATTAATTATTTTATTCTAGCATATGTTAGGTAGAAGTAGATAGATAATACATATTATAGCTAGAATAAAATATTATACCATTAAATTCTAAACACATCAATTTATATATCAAGCTGAAATCGATGTAAATATTGTAAATTGTGAAACGGACAAATCCCTTTAAAAGAATTAAGAAATTACTCCATGTGTTCAAGAATATTTTCTGGAAATGTATTTGTATGATTAAAGTGAATAAATAACAATAAAGTATTATACCTACTTTAATTACCTTTTCTATTAAACTATTACTTTATCTACCCTTAAGATGCTTCTTGATTGATCTTGATTTAAACTGTACAAAGCACATTTTATCATTTACTGCACAGAAAACAATTATTAATATTTTAAAAGCTTAAAAAAGAGTAACTTAACTTGTATTTTCCTTTATATCTACGTTTTTCGTAAAAACATTGTTTTGGTGGTTGTTGAAAACAAACTAAATCAAGTAGTTTCGAATATCAAAGAGTGACCCAACTCGAATAATTTGCGTGAAATCTTATAATGATCCCGTACTTTCTCGAACTACCTTGTCCTTAAAATTCGAAAACTACAAGAAGAATTATGCAAAACTCGTCCGTAATTATAAAGATTTTACCTTGCGATGAAATATATCAAAATACTCTTCACAAGTAGGCAAACCAGTCTTGCAGTTCAATTAATTTTAGTTATAAATCATTGATTTGCGTTGCTGGTTTCATTGTAATTCAGCATCGGGGCTACCAAAAATATTATTTCCACAGCGAATAAAGAGATACTACTCCTCTACATGGAGGTATATTTCACGAAGCGTCAATTGTGTAATAGATAGAAAAATAGTACATTATACTATAAGGGAGAGAAATGCGTTATTTTGGCAGAAGTGCAATTTGAAGCCCGAGGGCTACAATGCACCAAGGACAAAATATCATCTCTCCCGAATGGTATATACTATTGTTTCCACGGTCTCATTAACTTAAAAACACATATTTTGTCACTATGAAGTAAGTAGCACCAGAATTATTGTATTCGGATTTGAGCATTTATTTAGTAGTCGTTGAGTTATTGTCATAACTACAAAATAAACAAACAAAAAGAATTGTCAAATTAAGGTGCTAGTTTGGTTTAGTTTAAAGTTTGTTTAGTGCACAATGAATAATTGTGAGTCGGAAGAGATTGTGGAGGCTGCAAATATTGCAATAAGCAATTTGCTGCCTACGAAGTCAAGATCTTTATACGATATAGCCTACAATCGGTTCAAAAAGTGGTGCGCCGAGAAAAATGTTCAAGTATACAGCGAGAATGTTTTGTTGGCATATTTCAGTGAAAATGCAAAGAATTACAAGTTTTCCACATTATGGGCGCAATATTCTATGGTTAAGTCATGCTTGATAACTTACGACAACATAGATATAAGCAAATTCCCCAAGCTAATCGCATTTTTGAAAAGAACCGGTGACGGATAATCAAGCGAAAAAATCGAAAATATTGACAAAGGGTGAAATCGACCGTTTTCTATCAAGTGCAGATGACAAAGAATTCTTAATGATTAAGGTAAGATTACTTTTGTTGCTAGGTATTTCAATTATTAAGTATTTTGATTTTTTATAGGTTGGATTAATTCTGGGGATTGCCGGAGCTTGTCGAACTGATGAACTAGTCAATTTAACTGTGGATGATATTGAGGATGTAGGCTCTTCCTTGATTGTAAAAATTCCAAACATTAAGACAAAGATTCCACGAACCTTTCTGGTTACCGATGCTTGAATTGTTTCGAAAATACCTGTTCCTTCGTCCTCCCCACGTCAAGCATAAGCGCCTTTTTTTGTACTGTAAAGCAGGAAAATGTAGGTCGCAGCCAGTTGGCAAGAATACCATGGAAAAAATTCCGAGTGTAGTAGCTTCGTATGTAAAATTACCTGATGCTGCATGTTATACTGGTCACTGCTTACCAAGATCTTCAGCGACATTACTGGTAGATGCTGGTGTGGATATCACGACAATAAAGCGTCATGCTGGTTGGAAATCAACGACAGTCGTTGAGAGTTATGTCGAGAACTCCATTGAAAATAAGACCAAAATTGCTAATCAGGTTTTAGTAGGTACCACTACTAGCGCACAAAAACTGTAAATGTAAGCGAAAGTAATATTCCTTCTAATATTAATTTTGAAAATTGTACAAATGTAACATTTAATTTAAATGTCAATAAATAATTTCAATGTTATCTTTTTTTTTTTGCCCTGGGAATAATCGACTACTTCTGTTTTAATTTTGATGTCATAGAGACTGATTTCTACTCCCGACCGTGGAAAAATATATTTATTAGAAAATCATTTTTTAAAATTAAGTTTTCATAAGATGTTCAAATGGAATAACTATTTGTTTCATTTAAATAAATACTTGTCAAAAAATGCAATTTTCTTACCAAATAAATCCATTTGTTTTTGATAAAAAAGTGAGCATTATAGGACCAAAAAAAAATTGTTTATCGAGAATAAATTATTTGAATTGTTTGCTGATTTTTTTCGATGTAATTATACTTCCATTTCAAATTTTTCCCTATACTATTTTCCAATATTATTCTTGTTACTTATACGTTGCTAAAAATATTCTGTAATAATTTTTTCCCGCAATAATAGGGTGTGCACTGTGCAGGTTGTAATAAAAAATATTTATATTATAATAATAACTGCTTTACTCGATGGCGACCGGCCAGCAAGCCTTTTTACATATTATTTTCTCCTTTTTCCGATTTTTATTAGGTGAAATGAGCCACACAGCAGGCATTTAATTAGAGGGCATATTCTGAATTATTAGCACTTATGACCCCCTTGTTTATTTATATGCCGTTGCATTTATTATTTCCTCCGGTGGATCTTATTTATGGGATTTTTGTGTGTATTACCAGTTCGTGTACGCACCGTGAACATAAAGAATTAAAATTATTATGGTGTCGATATTAAAAGATTTAAATTTATGAATTATTCAGGCGTTGTAATTTTAGGATTTATTTTGCTTAAGTGAGCACAATGTCGATGTCTAAATAAAATATTATCATGAGAAAAAATAACTTGCTTTCACATGATGTGATTCGGGGTTCTGCTACATACATTTTATATATTTAGCCTATATACCTATTAAAAGAACTGCATTTATATAATATGTATATATGCATGGAAAAACAATTTCATTAAAAAATAATATGTATTTGATGTGACTGTGCAAGAACCTTGAACTAAGTAATTCGTTTTTTAGTCAAAAAATAATAACATACATATCAAATAATAATTGAGTAAAATATTTTTTTCTTTATTTTACTAGTTTAAATATTAATTTGCGTTTTAGAAATGTTATATTTTAAAATTTTATTTCATATTTTGAATGTTCTTCTTTTCGTGAACTTTGATATTTCCATTAACAGCGCTATGCTGAAACATTTTGGTTAAAAAAATTTAGTTTAGGAAAGATCTGAAATAAAATTTCTATGCCAATTTAATTTTTTCTTTCCAAAGTTTATTTTTTCTAAAAGGCTCCAGAACAAATAAACGAGTTTTTTTTTCGAAAATTTATATTGTAATTGGGGCGTCCGCATTATTCAATTCTACAATATTCCTTGTATTTCATATTTAGGAAAAATTTTCAGAAGTAAGATCCATTTCCATAATTTTCTAAGTTGACATCATGATTTCAAGAAGTTGGTTTATCACTTTAGATAAAGAAATATCATCTGGTTGAAGTTTTAAAAAAATATCGCATTAAATATCTCTGATGAAAGTCAGGTTCTTTTAAAATGGATCGATTTTTTAAAATGCAGCAGAAATTTAGCGCATATTTTGAGAATAAATTTTGTAGTCTTTTCCTATGGACTTGAATAGAAAATGGTTATACCTACCGAAATTAGTTTCCATTACATCACCACCAACTTTAAGGGAGCCATATTCTTGAAATAGTATTTTCTACCAATACAAATAATTTTAGACATTTAAAAACTGAATAATATAGAGCATAGCAAATAACAATAATGTTATATTATGCCATCTGCGAATATTCAAAGCTAATGAAGTAAAACGAATATATAACTATTTAACCAACGAATCTTTCAAAATACATATCTTGTTAAATTTGGCTGTAGACGTAAATATTATTATAACATGAACTTACATAGTTCTGGATAAAATTGTTCACTTTTGTTTATAATTATGTGAAAATAATTGTTAAAATGTGGTGATAGAATAGCATAATAACGTGTGTCTTACACAGGCTTTTTAAAAGTATATTATGTGAAAAGAATTTAAATAGTAAAAATAAATAAACAACACATCAAGAATTTCATTTTTGATATTACTTTTGTTTATATGTTTTATTTTTCGACATTTCTGTACCTAAACACCACAAATTTGATCATTTTACGGCAAGAAATACGGCGACCTTAAGTGTGACAAATTTGAAATCAAAATTTTAAAATATTGATTGAAGTAAGCCTTTTATACTTACTTATACTGAATATATCAGGAGTATTTACCATAAATGTTTAATTCTCTGTAAATTTTATCATGACTATTATTTATTATAATTTTTAACTGTTCTAATAATTCTAGGTTACAGTTTTTTTATATACTCTATCGTTTTCCTTTTTAAAGCATGTAAACCCATTGATATTATAACACGAAATTTAAATAAAAAACTGTTTTCGAATTATTTAATTTCTTGGAGTTGTTACATCGTGGTATAGGTAAATAGTGGTCCTCTATCATATAACTAATGTATACCTCCCAAGTCTTTGACCTACTTCTGGGACATTTTGATTGACACCATAAGAATTGTGAGAAAAAGCTATAAAGAGTAAACGATTAAAAATATTATGCCAGTTTTAAAAGTGCAAACTACTGATTATCAAAATGTATTAACATGCGAAACAAAATTACATTTGAACAGGTGACCAAATTTTTCATATTTCTCTTTATATATAAAAACTAGAATTAATTGTGCTCTTAAATTTGTTAATTTGAAAATAAAATTGCAGTGTTGTAATAATAATATTGCAAATAATTTAAAAAAAAAAAATGTTAAAATAATTTAATTGCTGAATGTTAATGACATTATTTTTATTAATGTGCCTGTAAAAGAATATTACATTTTAATTATTATAATTAATTTAAATAATATTGTATATACAATAATAATATAGATTAACCAAGCAGGTATAATATAGAGCCTTATTTGTGAAAATATGGCATTTTATTTGTTATAATAATCCTATACTACGAAAACCATTGACTTAAGACCCATGGTTTATTAATATTTTTGTAGACCAAAAATGACCACCCAAAAGTTAAGACATACACCTTGTTAAAAAGTATCCAGTATAATGCACTGGTAGACTATCCATTTCACACGGCTTATGCACGTTTGGTATTGGCTGAGACAATAGTATATTAAACAACAAGGTTTGAAAACGACTCTTTGTACACGAGCGAGCCATATTGGTCGACTGAGTCGAAGGCGAGGTCCACAAGTCGAGCGAGTGTGCAAAGAGGTTTTGAAACGAGTTTTTTACGATTGCAAACAGAGACCACAAAAATCAAATTTTAATTTAAATCGTTTTTATTACTAAAATTGCCAACGCATTAACAAAATAAATTAAATACAACTTTTAATTTAACTCGTTTTTATTAAGAAAATTGCTAACGCATTAACAAAAGAAACTAATATTTAATATTTATGGTAACATTTGAACATTCCTTCAAGGTTACGTTGGGAAAAGCAGTATTACTGTGCACCTTCGTTTTCGGTAATAGAGAATATTTTTGGTGTCGTGTTTTTAGTGCAGTTTTTTAGCGTGCGGTCGTTGTTTTCTTGTTGTATTCCAGTAGACGATCGTTGTTCTGGTTCTGTGGCAGCAGAAGACACTGAAGACTCTACCTTTTTCGAAACTTCCATTTTATTTATCAAACAGTCATCAACGTAGCCTTCGGCAACTGTACTGGATTTCCACCCTCCATGGCATTTGAGGGCAAGCAGATTTGATCCAGAATTGACTAAAATTGTGGCCGGCATAATTTGGGTGACAACATCAAACAAAAATCACAATTTGGAGAGGCGTGTGCAAATATGACATAACCGTGTGCAAAATACCGTTTTCAGGGCGTGTTTTCCGTGTGCAAAACGCCCTTTTGCAAGACAGTCGTATAAAAAATTTTTTGCAAAATTTGAAAAAGTCTGTCTTGTCATATAGATATTATAATTATTGTCATGTAGATATTATAAAGTATGAAAACGGTCAGTTTTACATAATAAGTGATTAGTAATGATCCAAATTGGCTAAACAGAATCGAAGCTCTTTCAGTCAAGTGGCAGTGAATTTATGATTAGTCCTAGTTCAGGACAACTTGACCTAGATTCTCTCTAAATTGTTATTTTAAAAATAATTTTATACGTTGGATGTCCTTTAACATAGTTATATACCTAAAATAGAAATACAATCTTTATTTTTTCAGCTAATGTTCATTTAAATATTACCCCTTCTTGCTGTACCAATATTTCAATTCCTTCCAGTCTTGTCTTGTCTTAAGACCACAACAAGATCAAGAAAAAGCAAGACAAGATGCCAACATTCACCCTGCATGTAAGTTATGATACATCATGTTTTCACGTAACGCCCCCTACACTTTAAAGGCAATTACCCCACTTACCCAAACACTTTTAGAGTACCGGACTTGATAATTAAAAATCCTTATCGGCTGAAAACACTATTTGCAGTTAATTTCTTCTGGAAGATTTATAGCGAATTATTAACAACAAATATTTTGCGCTTTATTGCCGTATTCCGTTACCGATGAAATCGGTCGAAGACATGATTTATATACCGATGATATTAATTCCTCGGTTTGGAAAAATATGCGCGCCCATAAATTACGCGATTAAGCACTGCCTTGGTTCATGGGCAAATTAAATGAGCTTTCAGCGTTTTATCTGCTGATATCTACCGGACACTTATTAAGAACACAAAGGGAAAATCACGGTTTTCGAAAAAACCGGGCTTGCATTTCATTCTGTCGCATATTTTATTTTATTAATCAACGTTTAGAAGACGCAGGTGTGGTTGTTGCGTAATGAGACATAGCATCTAACGAAGTAACAGGCCAGCCATTGACCTTGGATTGTCATTAATCAAGTCTATTCCTCTTGATAATTATCTGATGTGATTTGTTTCAAATACTTGTGCTGCACGGAAAAAATCTAATCTATATTTAATTTATAATAATACACCTAAAATTTTAATCATTCAGCATATTTGATAAAAATATACTTTATTACTTATAATGCAAAATAATAATATTTATTGACTATATTACTACAACATTTGTGGTAATCATTACCAAAACCCTTGTTTATATAATTATAATATAGTTAGTCAATCAGTCAAACTTTTGAGTACAAATAATAGATGGCGATACTCTTTGAAAATCCAAGTCACCCTTGTCTATAGCATAAACACAGTTTGTACAGTTCGTCGAGTGAAGGTTCCAGAGGTTGTGGCTAAATTGCGGCTAAATGCGTAAAGAACACCAATGAAATTCATTTTTACAAGACGAAGTGGGAAAAAATCTATTTCATGATAAATCACTGTGCACCTTGAGCACGCGAATGCGTGTGGCTAAATGCGCAGTCGTCTAAATAAAACAAAATCTGTTACCTCGACATCAAAGGAGTCGACGTGAAGACGACGGACTGTTATAGACTGTGGCATAAATAAGGATGCCAAGAGTATCGCCATGTATTGTATTGTTTTTAACCCTAAGTATGACTGGTTGACTAACTATTTTCAAATAAGCAAGGCCATAACTATAGAGGCACAATTATAGAATTATTTACTACAAATTGTATTAAAGTTGTGTGTACAGGTAGACCGCCAGGTTCAGCATGTGGCCAAAAGATGCAGTTCCATGTTTACTCAGGTTCCCTTCTGTAGGATAAGTCTTCGGTTACCTCGCCTCATATGGCATACTAGGAAGAGCTAACAAGCTCAAAAGTGATATATGTCTTGTGCGCCGTTAATCGATGACTTTGACTGTTTTTTATAAGTCTGTATTTCCTTATATAAATAATTAAATTCTACTATTACTACCATGTATAAGTATATGTATAAGGTGGGTAGAGTAGCAACTGCTCTAGAAAAGAATACAAAGTAGTAACAATACTGAAATACTAATTATGTACCTACTTCAGTTTTAATTTTTTCTTAATGCAATGTTATACTTTATTCAAAATTATTTGATATTATTTCAAATAGTTACAGTAAATCTTCACTTCACTTAAAACTGCAAATAAAGAAAACATAACTTTATTTTGAGAATAATACTAATTCATATTATCTAAATAAAACAAAGCAATCATTTAAACAAACATAACTTTATCTCATATCTTTAAATATAGTAGTTTTCTTGATTTCTATCTATTAGTTTTTAGTCACCACTGGAGATGCCGACAGTGAAGAGTGGAGAAACGTTTGGAAGCATGGGATGCGACCAATTACAGAGTGGGCTACGGGATGTCTCGGAAGACTGTCATTATTTGAGGAATGGTTCTAACTGTAGTAGTCGTAATACCAATAACAGAGCCTAGCCCAAGAACAACAAGGGTAGGTCAAAGAATCTCAGCTAAAGCAAGGGATATGCACTTTAATTCTGTTACTGGCAGCGACCAGTTACCGACGTCACGGCATAACAACTCGAAAAATCCCTATAGATCAAATAATAGCGCCGGCTGTAAAAGCCTAAAAACCTGCCTAGTTAAATATAGATTAGATTTCTTTTCGTGTATCCTGAAGAACGTTTTTCGGTAATAGTATTGAAACTGTGGAATCAATTTTAGTGAAGTCTGAACAGTATACCCAGTACTTAAGTAACTACTAATAATATGAAATTATAGCGACGTTTGAATATTATTTTGGAAACCAGGCCTCGATTATTTAAAATTCACCCTTTTTCTTAATCGTGTCAATTGCAATCATTAATTCCGTTGATTTTACTATATAATTTTCAGTGTTTTAAATATAGCAATTGCAATTTTTTTGTGATATTCAGCTCACATTATTTGTAAGACGTTTCGTGCCGAATATTAAAAAAATATCGAGAAAGTGTTCTGGGGCCAAGTGAAATTCGCGATATTTATGCCTTTATTATGTAAAAACCGTAATTATCGATAACCATCAGGCCATAATCATGTTAAAAGCTGTTATTATGACCTAATACAATTAATAAAAATAACAAAACTGCTCACAATTTACCGTTACGTCGGCACGGGCAGTATAAGACCAAGGTGCGTTGTACCATAAGCCTGCACATAACATCAATCTTTAAAATTCAAAATATTTCAGTAACATCGCATTCGGTATGTTTATTAAAGAAAGTTTCAATTTACTGGAAAACCACGGCGTCCGGTGTTTTATAAAATTTCTTGGAAATCTCTTTAATAATTAATCACGGTTATTAAAAGTACATCGAAAATACCAATGTATTGCTGTTCACTGCATATACATCCGTAAAGATGAAGTATCCAGTAAGTAAAATGGATACAAGTACTCATAAATAAAACTTATTTATACAAGGTTTATATAATTAATATAATTCGATTTAAACAATAATGATATTTTTTTATTATAAATTTGACACATATTAAAATGTGACACTCATAGTTTTATGCGACAAAAAGTTGTACAGCATATAGCATCATAGATAAATATTAATCCATATGTATAAAATGGTACTATTTCTGTAATTAAATATTTCTCTGTAAATAAAAATTTAAATTAGATAACTTATTTGCCACAAAAAAGGTCCTATTGATAAAATTCGATTACTTATGATATTGTAGTAATTTCTATTTTAATAATTGGTAAATAAATTTTAACCTAAAATTACAAAAACAGTATTCAATTTTGAGCAAAATATTTATAGATAGTCTTGTCTTATCTTGCAAAACAAAACAAAAGTTTTTCAAATTTTGAAAATTTTCTTGTCAGCCAGCACTATACAGGGTGGCAACGGAAAGTGGGAACACGCTGTAACTTTTTTATGACTGCTGATAAAAATTTGAAATTGGGTGGGTTTATACTAGATGGTGCCATGAATTCTTTAAGGTCATTTCGGATTTCATGACATTTTCGGTTTGACCTGAAATGACCGTAAATTTATATTTTTAAATGGGACACCCTGTATTTTTTGACATTTTTGGAATCAGCGGATCATTTTACGTAAATAATTTTTTTTTAATTTTTAAAAATAAAACTAGAAGACCGCGACTGGCAGAAATTGTTTTCTTTTTTGTTCGTAATTATGGGAAAAATTCTAAATTTGAATATTTTTACATTTTTTTAGTTATTAGATATCACTAAAAATTTCGATTTATTCTATTTCCTTAAAAACTCATTTTTTTCAAATGTAAAGAGGGTGGACCCTATTGATTTTTTAATAAAGGATTTTTTTATGAATTTTGTGGTACAACAATTTTTAAAATCCTTCAACAATATAGTACTTAAACAGTTGTTATGTATGTAAAACGTCAGTTCAAGATTCAATCTGGATCAGCAACTGCGCCCAAAATTCATATGCAATCAAGGTTACATTTTAGATTTTAGATTAATGCGTAGGCTGAAATAATTGATAATTATATTATTGGATCTGTTCCGTAAAGGTTCACCGAAGAAATGAATTTGTAACATAATGTAAAATGTGTTGCAACCTATGCCTAATATTTCTGTCATATCGAAGAAATAGTGAAAATAACTATTTGGATCCTTTTAATGTCCTTTGAGAAATTGTACTAAACATGAGTGAGCATCATCAAAAAGCGACTGGTACATACAAAAATGATACTCGCTGGTTGAGAATTATACTGATAAATGATTGCCAAACTATTATATGAAAAATAATACTTAAAAAAGTATCGATTAAAGTGTCAACCTTCCCCCATCTTTTGTAAATTTTCTTGTATATGACAAAGTATTCAAAGGCCGTCCAGAAAGGTTTATTTAAATCGATTCATTTCGATACAAAGAACATATGGTAGGATATTGTAAAGATTTGTAAAAACCAATTTATTTAATTGTATCCAACACTTCAACATTTTTGTCTTCGAAATCTTAGTAAAATATGTCTCGATTAATTCCTCGATTTTGTCAGTAAATCACACAACCGAAGGAAAGTTAATCTTACTATTCCAGAAGATTTTAATTAGGTACCATGAAAAATGTATTTATGTTAATCAGGCGCGATATAAATATCGGGAATGAAAATTAATTTTCTAAAGACTTTCGTAAGTGTTAAGCGATAATTTATTTTCTTTTCATACTCGGCGGACCTTTCCAACGCTCTTGTTAAAAACCGGAGCGTACAGCATTAATTTTATAGCGACACATTTTAAAGCGTAACACGTTTTTATTATATAAACGCAATTAAGTTAATATTACGGTATAATAGGCGAACAGCGGGGCCCCCAGACGCCCTTTAGAGATCAATCTGACCTTATTACAGCTAGCTGCAACGAGAACTAGAACATAACAGTAATGTATTTCAAGTAACCTTAACTCTTACTGAATTTATAGCGCAAGAATCACACAGAAAAGTATTGATAAATAACTCAACCGAATGGAAAGCAATCAATTTTACTTAAAATGTTCAAATATCCATTAAAATTTTCAATTCCTTAGTAATAGAAGTAATTTAAAATTTTACTGCGCTCTGAACTGGGAATAAAAATAAAAGATGGATACCTCAGAGTCGTTTTGATTTATGAGGAATAAATCAAATGCACTTAATGTGTACGTAAAATTACAAATATTGAATATATACTAAATTGAAAACAATTACAGAAGACATACACATAGCATTTTAATTTTCTAAGAGGTTATAGATGACATGAAATAAACAAGTTTGTGGCTTACAGTGCCATATTTGCAAGATACAAAAAAAAGTAAAATTAAAAACACATCTATAGGAGCTACGAGTACACTGATAAAAATGATTGTAAATTTACATACACATTGTTCACATCATTAATGTAAAAAATACCATGTCCATACAATAACTATAACTACAAGAATCTCTATGTAAATAATGTATATTTTAAATTTTTCATGCAAAATTACATGTTTTTTTCTAAAAATACATAATAACATTGTAAAATTACATTTTATGTGTACAAAAACACGGTTTTACTATGATAAAATGCATATTAATAAGTAATATTTTCCATTAAAGTTGTATATTACATTCTGGTGTACCTAGGCAATAAATCACCAACAGTCCACCATGTAATATTACTAATAATTTTTTTCAGTGTAGAGGAACATACCTATAAATAGCTAGGGCCCACTGTGTCACTTGACAAAATTACTGTATTAGTCATATAGACGGAATATGTACAATCACAAACCAAATACTATTAAAATCGATTTAGAGAATCGGGAGATATTATTTGTAAAAATCAATTTTTTGAATCAATGTCAAGGGGTCCCAGAGCCTTCAAAAAAATGAGAATTCAGGAAAACAATAAAATATAGATCAAATAATTTACATATCATTTGGTAACGTACACCACATTGTAAATACTATTCAATATCTAAGGTACTGCGACTTGGACTTTTCTTGACAAGGTGTACAATATCTTCTTATTTAAGGCACGTTGCGGTGTTTCTTGTACACGGCCTTTAAATAACATTTTGCTTTATTCTGGGATTCAGCTATGTATACTACAATTAAAAATTTGCATATTTAAATCATATTTGCAGTCTCCATACGTTAATATGTACCATTAATTATGGTATTGCAATCTGATTACATTTTTCATTGGCTAACCGTTTGGTAAAATTTTGACCAACTACTAAAGAAAAATCTGGTAGAAAGAAATTTAATTTAACTGTTTTAATTTTACTATACATGTACACAGTGGCATAGCGTGGACTAATCTAGACGGGGGTGAAGTCGCATGAGCGAGGCCCTTTTCTTCCGCCATTAGATGCTGAATGAATTGAATATTGTGACACATAATAGCCACATGCAAAGTCACTGTGTGCATCTATTTTGGTTCAAATATTTTCGTACAATCTGAAGAAATTTAAAAAATTTAAATTTTACACATTTTTTTTAAATGCTGTATCTTAAAAACAGAAGGCGAAGGTGAAAAATCATTATTTATTTATGGTGAAACTAGTTAGTGAATAAATATATAAAAAAATATGTCGATAATAGAGCACACCCAGAAGGGTGTGCAAATTAATTATAGTATGTGTGATAAAGCCTTGGGTAAAGCTTATTCTTAGTAGGGTGTTTTAGGGTGCTGTTCGCACTATTTAGAGTTCATGGCGCTCGGTTTTAAATTACCCCCAAGTGCGAGGCCGTGGGCGAGGGGCCGCTTCGCCCCCACCTAGCTACGCCACTGCATGTACAGCATGAAACGTCCCACTCTAATAACTTTGCTAATTGAAAGTGCTCCTCCACGTCCTCAATTAAAAATTCAAGTGTAGATGGCGCTAGTGTCAAAATACATTATTTGATGACAAGAACTTTGGAAAGTAATTTTTGTATAAAACGATTTTTTATTTTATATGTACGAAATGTGAAAACAAAAAAATCATCTCGATTTCAGCAATACACATTTCCAAAAGAGGTCATTCTTTCCTTATCAAAATAATAATAGTTAATAGCGGTACAATTGGTATCAGTTTTATTATTTATCAAATCACATCGGTTGGGCGTTTCTTTTAAAGAACGCACATAAACAAGTATTGCCAAGTTTGGCCAGTGCACTGGCTATCTAAATGAAACATTTTCAGATTATTATTATTTAAGACACTTGTAATATCGTCGTTGTGAGCGAATGCACCATCACTTTATTCAGCCATGGTATATTTTGCTGATATTGGAACTTATTCTAAGAAATTATGAATATTTTTCAAAAAATTCAAGTATCATTCACTAATGGAGTATCAAATAAAAGAGTACTTTAAATATCCATTTGACGCCAGATTATATGCTTATACTAATCTTATTTGGTTTCCTATTACTTTCCTTCATTTTAGATTACTATTTAACTTGTAATGACAATTATTGAACTTACTAAAAAAAAAATATGTTCATTTAAAATGGAGAATTATGAGAAAAGTCTCTGCTTTTCAAACCTTCAGAAATAAGTTAAGTATCCATAGGACATAATTTGCTTAAAATTGAAACATTTCAAAGTTACTGCCGTTAAAACATTTCTTTTGGTACCAGCGTCCTCTACAATTTGGTTTGGAACCAAAGCAAAATGTTAAGAACAATTTTTGACAGTTCTAAGAGCCATTTAAATTTCATTATCATGAGACACAAATCACCTAATCGTTTAAACATTAATTGGTAGCATTCAAGGATGTTTGAACCAATGAACCAATAATTGGTATGACAATGTTACTATTCGAAGAACTACTATTAATGGATGAACTAACGAATTGGCAAGAAATGGTGTGCAAGAACTACAATTACTGAAAATTACTGGTCATAACAGTCCAAACTCTATAAAATCATAATAAAACGTCGACCAAGAACATCACAATAAGATCATAAATACTGTGTGTCGCAGCAGATATTCTATAGTCGAAAAAAATAGTCAATCTAATTGTGTACGTAATTTTAATAAATAAATAGTTGTTTTGTTGTGTTGCCACTTATTTGCCAAAACATTTCCTGACCGAATATCATTCTGACATTGACTAATTCCACATAATTTTACGTTAAATTTGACCTTGTTTGCTTACCTGAAAATGATATTTATAACAAATGCGATTCGTTTATGTTATAATATTTTTAAATTGACTTAAAACGTTTGAGCAATTCCTGTAAGTTTTTAGTACGAGAAACAGCGACTTGCGGCACACCTATTAAAATCGTTCCACTTTTCCATCTCGGCAGTCAAACATTTCGCCAATTAGTCGGGATGAATCGGAATTTATGAACAATATTTACAACGCAAGTACCGAGACCAGTTAGGTCCAAAGTATTTTCATAAAATTTCCATTTAATTGGCTCTCATTTGCGTCTAGAGATTTATATGGTATATCGTACGATATAAAAATGGACAAATTGTTATAGTATAGTTCCTACAAATCCAGTTAACGCTACTCGTATTGAAACGATTTAAATCCGTTATATTATTTTTTATATCAGATACCGTAACACATCCTAATATTTTTTGTACCTACATTGGCAACAGATTTTCAAAACAGGAGTCAGTAATTTTGCCTCTTAGTAAAAGAAAACATAAGAATCGATATCAAGTGTAGTACAGATGTAAGCAGTTCAGACAAGTGTGAAAATTCCAATTAAAGCATTAATTCATTACCATCATTAGCAATTATAGTTGAAATAGCGGTACTTTAAGCTAATTACTATATAATTTACACGCAGAATAGGAGCAAGGAAACATGGATATTGGATTATTTCAGTTAAGTGGTCTCTAAAGATTGTCTCGCAGCCGTTCAAGTCGAAGGAAATAAAATATGTCTGGCTAAGACGTATAACTGGTTATAATTACATAGTTCTGTAAAATATATTTGGTCGGGAGTGTAATAATTAAAGAAACACTTCTTTATGATAAAGAATAATTTCTGGGGTGTATTTATTCGGATAAAAAGCAAAAAAACAGTGTTTAGAGACTGTCCATTTTTGTTGCCTTTTTATCCGAATAAATACATACACTTAAGTCAATAGATAAAACATATGAAGTAAAGATTTTTTATTTTTCAAATTTTGTTACTACGTATATACATACCTAATAATTTCTAAGTTGTACACAAAATAATTCCAAATCTATAAACTGAATTGTTTTCAAGTGCTATTGTATTATTATTATCTTTTAAACACTTCTTTCAAATTACGATAATTTTTTCATTGTCCATGTTCAATGACAAAACTGTTATGTTCTTTTTTCTTATCAATTCTGTTTCTTGTTTTCATAAATAAAGGAGCTTCTTTTACGACGATTTTAAGTTTTGCTGTGTCTAAAATTAATTAAATTTCTTAAAAATTTTCAGAAATGTTTGACGTAGACACATATCAAATGTCAAGTAATTGTATAGATAGATTTTTAAGAGTTACCTTCAATAATTTAAAAATTTTTGCCACACTGTATTTTTTGTTTTTAAGATTCTAAAAAATGTGTGCAATTTTTAACCGAGTATTTTTATAAAAAAAAAAACTGAATATTTAAACATTGGTAAGAATGATATTAGGTATCATTTGAACAGGAGAATTTTCACTAAGCTAAGTAGATGGCGTTGCTCTAAAGAAAACAGTAACTTTGCAAGATAATATATTTTACAGATAAAATTCAACAATATTTGAAATATCGCATATTTTTACTTCTGTCAAAAAACTAATGTTCATAGCAGTCTTAAAATTATTCTTATGACCATCTTATTTGCATAATCAAGGTACAGGCAGTTAGGCATAGTTTTTTCAAATTCCTCAACTTTTCTCTGCTTTACAGCATATGCATATTTTTTCTGACTTTTTGTAGGTAATTTGGACAACAGTTATAATGGTTTTAGATCATATCATATTTTTCGTTTTCTTTTCCATACGTAAAATTCTTCAAAGGAATAATTCAGCATATTTACTTATTCTGTAAAAAAATTTATTAAAAACTAACGTATGTGTGTTTACTTCCAAAATAAGTCAATCGACACTTTGTGTTATCTTTTTTGTTAAAGTCTGACATGGAATTTCTGACAAACTGACGCATGCCACCTAGATTATTGTTTTTTAATTAGCACTCCAAATTTGATCTCATGTAAAGATTAATAAATTAATTTTTATATCCACGTGAAGAGGAAAAAGTCCAAGAGACACTTTTTAACACCCTGTATATACCTGTATTTCTGGAAAATAAATGAATTTGAATTTATGTTACTGACATTATTTGATATTTGGTATGTAGTCAATTCCAGGCCATCTATATATGGCAAACTTTGTCCTTGAAACTTCTCACAGTGGTTATTATCTTCAAAATCTACCGTTTATTTCAAAATCACAACTTATACTTTAGATACCATCAAAGTACCAGCATTATACATGGAAATGTAACGGGTTACCATCCTAATTGACCGCCACAAATTGCCGAATCGTATCGCCTTGCCTTAAATTAAGGCTTTCCCATAATAAACTTAATTTATTACTATATTCTTTCAGATGATGACCTACAATAAGTAATTGCCGACAAATTTTACTCGATTCCCGACCGCCCGTTTTTAGTGTGTCCGCCATTTGTCACATGGAGAGGCATAACTTAATTATGGGCAGTTAATCAATGCCGAGTTCAATTTAAAAAAAAAGTCTGGTAAGAGGATTTATTCGCCGAGAGCCTTTGATGTAATACAATGTTTAGGTTTTGGAGAAAAACAAATGGGGATCATTTTTAGTTGGTTTGGCGAAGAAAGCCTTGCCAAATCGTGTCAACACGTCCCGTTAAAGTAATGCGGACCAGTATTAAAAATAAAAAACGTAAATGTTTCAGTCACCGAAATACCAACACTCGTAGAGGACCGGTATAAATGTTTATTTCTACATAAAAAATAAGTATCGGGATTCTGCTTGCTTTTAGCAGTAAATAAACCTAGTTGTATTATCTCCAAAACTATTGATATTAAATATCATTGGGAGTAGTAACAATGTTATTATTACCTACTTATTTTCTTGCTTAGTTTGTTTTGTTTAAACAATTTCTCTATAAATCTTGTATGTCTATTTGTAATTTTTTTATTGTTTTTTTTTGTTGATTCCTTTAATCAAACTTTATTTATGGTAGTTTATTCCACCTTATCTTGCATCTGCTTAAGCGACTGTATGTTGGATATTGGAAATAAATGAAAGAATAGAGGAATAAATTATTAAATAAATGAATGAATAAACGAATTAACGGATAAACGAATGAAAAATTAAAGAATGAAAGAAAGAACGAATGAATGAATGGGAGAAAGAGATAATGAAATAATGAGGGAATGAGAGAATGAGATAAAGAGAGAAAGATAGAATGAGATAATGATAGAATGAGAAAATGAGAGATTGAGAGAATGAGAGAATGGGAGAATGATAGAATGGGAGAATGAGAGAGTGAGAGAATGAGAGAGTGAGAGAATGAGAAAATGAGAGAATGAGAGAATGAGAATGAGCGAATGAGAGAATGAGCGAATGAGAGAATGAGAGAATGAGAATATGAGAGAATGAGAGAATGAGAGAATGAGAGAATGGGAGAATGAGGGAATGAGAGAATGGAAGAAGAAAGAATGAAAGAATAAATAAATACACGAATAAACGGACGAATAAATAAATTAAAGAATAAAAGAGTAAATAAATAAATATATAAATAATTAAATAAAATAAATGAATAAATAAAAAAATAATTTTTATGAAACTTCTTTTGTAAAAGATTAAAATTTGTGAATGAAAATGTGCTATGTCTTCCAATTCGTAAAATCGATTAGATTTGGAATATCTGACTTTTTTCATTAGTAAAATGCTGTTTCTGTGTGAAAATCACAGTATGTTATTTCAAAATATCTTCAAAATAAAAAATGTTCTCTACTGTGTTATTTTCAACAGTATTTCCTCAAAAAACGTCAACATTTTCTGCCATCACATTTTTAACTGATTCTAATACCGCAAAATTTTTTTATACATTATTCATAAATATATATACGCCAATAATCAACTCTCTCATGAGATTGCATTTTTGTTCTCTAAACTTACTTTGTCACAGTGAATGTTACTTTTACTTTCAAGAACCGAAGCCAGCATGTATTTTCCTCGGTATCAGATTTGTCATATTTATGGTTCGCCGAATAACAGATATATCTACACGTTCCGAAACGGCAACATAACTAGTGGACTTGTAAGATGTTGTTGAAAAAGTTAAGGAGGCATCGAACACACTGATTCTTGTCGGTAATGCGCTATGGCTAAATAAATATAAGTGAAAACAGCAGAGAATTTGCAATTTCAAAGTGAACGGTCCGTAGTTCGAAGAGTTTTATTCTTAGAGTAAACACCTACCTTCATTCCACGCTACCTCTTGTTCTGCTATGATGGTTTCGTCGTCGGACCATAAAATCTCTTCCGTTGATGCTGCGATGCTGTTGCATTCCATGAAGGTATCGAAGTCTATACTTTGCCGGAAATCCATCTTCTATGAAAATATGAAAAGGTTCTATTTAGTCTTAGAAATAACTAAACGTGAGTAAGTAAATGTTTAATTTTGAAACAGCGTTGACAAAGTACAAACGTTTTAATAATTTTACATGCATATTACAAGTTTGCCCTAATGTTTCTTAAATAATACGTTGTAGTGTAGATGAGTGTGTGTGTGTGTTGATACTAAAATATTAGAAAGAGTATTATACTCGAGGCAATGAAGCACTAAAAAGGCCAAAGATAGGAAATCTTTTAGGATAGGACGTATCGGAATGCGGTTTTTTGCATTCGCTTGCAAAAATTATTTATATCATTCGTACCTACTTTGTACCTATTACAAACCGGAAGTTGCATTGCTGCAGCCAAAAATGCATGCAAAAAATGCATTTTTTGAGAGGCCTTTTGGCAAATTTAATAACTTCGTAAATAAGAGTCAGAATTGGCTCAAGTCGGGTACCCGGGGGTTTTCGAGGTCGCTGATTACGATTATGATGTTCAAATTGACCCCCCGAACACCTGGAGCTCAAGAACGCCGACGAACGTCATCTCCGGGGACTATCCCGAACTTTATGCGAGAGAGGAGAGAAACTGGGCACTCGGGGGTTTTTTGGGTCGCTGAATTCGAATATACCATCGGTGAACACCCCACGGACACCTGGTGGGCCCCAACCTGGACGCGGACGTCATCTTCGAGAATTTTTCTGGAAATATCGACAATAACGAACCGAAAATCTTTATGGGGGCTTTTTGTGTGCGCTGAATCCGAATTTTATGTTGAAAACGACCACCCGAACACCTGGTGCGCTCTAACCTGACCCTGAACGTCATTCCTAGGGTAGGGCGCACCAGGTGTCTGTGGGGTGTTCGTCGGTGCTATATTTGAATTCAGCGACTCAAAAAACCCCCAGTAACGATTTTTGGTTGGTCTTTTTTAATTGTGTCTGGAAACCCCTCGGGGATGACGTTCAGAGCCAGGTTAGAGTGCACCAGGTGTGTTGGCCGGTGCCATATTTGATTTCAGCGAGCCAAAAAACCCCCCGTAACGATTTTCGGGTGGTTTTTTTCAATTATGTCTGGAAAATCCTCGGGGATGACGTTCAGGGCCAGGTTAGGGCGCACCAGGTGTTCGGGTGGTCGTTTTCAACATAAAATTCGGATTCAGCGCACACACAAAAAGCCCCCATAACGATTTTCGGTTCGTTATTGTCGATATTTCCAGAAAAATTCTCGAAGATGACGTCCGCGTCCAGGTTGGGGCCCACCAGGTGTCTGTGGTGTGTTCGCCGATGGTATATTCGAATTCAGCGATTCGGGATAGTCCCCGGAGGTGACGTTCGTCGGCGTCCCTGAGCTCCAGGTATTCGGGGGATCAATTTGCACATCATAATCGTTATCAGCGACCTCGAAAACCCCTGACTTGAGCCAATTCTGACTCTTATTTACGAAGTTATTAAATTTGCCAAAAGGCCTCTCAAAAGATGCATTTTTTGCATGCATTTTTGGCTGCAGTAATGCAATTTCCGGTTTGTAATAGGTACAAAGTAGGTACGAATGATATAAATAATTTTTGCAAGCGAATGCGAAAAACCGCATTCCGATATGTCCTATCCTAAAAGATTTCTTATCATAATGCTTCATTGCCTCGACTATTAGTCCAGGCGTCAGAGATTATGTTGACCGTAAAATTCCTAATAAATTCCTTTTTCTATCGCCTCTTTTTCATGTTTATGAAAAAAATTAAAAATGAGCACTAAAATTCGATGTGCAACATATTGTTTAAACCACCGAGAAGGAGGTTTTAGCATTTTTCGCAGATATTCTGAAAGTATCAGTTTTAGAAAAAAAATATAAAGTACAAAAATATCTTATGTAGGCCGCATTTAGTAACGACTTACGTTGGTAGGCCCTAACGACCATGGAGTGGACACCTCGATTCAAGTAGTGACGCCTTAAACCGTTCGGCGACCGACCGATAAAGAATGAAAATATTGTACCATTTCAATTTATGAAGTACATATATCATAGACTGATTTATGGATATATTACATAAACTGTATTTTTATTTAATTAATCTTCCTTTTTTCATTTGGGATGCTCATCAAGGTGACGTGGAGTTGGTAACTTGCAATCGTCTCTTTTTATATTTTCTTAAGATTCCTCACTGCTACCAATTACAAGAGATTATCTTCGGTAATGCTGGCGGGGTTGTTTCTTTTTCAGTGGTTACTGGCAGTAAACCGTTTAGAAACCCCATTCCGTTGGTTCCAAATTAATTTATTTCCAGTTCTGCAGTTGGTGATAAACTTTGTGCACACACTACTGTGTGGTTATTCGAGTTTGTGATAGGGAACGAAAATTACACAAATTTCTGGTCATTGCCCTTTTGAAACACAATTAACCAGTTCTAATGACACTTGCCCAACGCTCTTAAAAACTTTTCCGCATGGATATAAAAAAGTGATCACAAATAAAAAACTTCAATAGCATTTATTCGATGGAAATTCACTCACACAACTGTCCATATGATTTCACGTAAAATATGTCGATATTATGATGACATGATTTTGATCTCACTTTCAATCAGAACCTGTCGTTTGTACCTTACACAAAAACCTGCCACATAGTTCAATATAAAATAGGGTGTTTCATTGAGAAATGTACATACGTTAACAGTGAATACAAGAGGCCTAACAAAATCTGCTGCTGATGAGTTTAACCGTTGCCATTACCGAGATACAGCAGCATTTACTGCAAGATTCAGTCAATGGCCGCATATGTAATAATCCATTCAAGAGTCCCACATGGACCTATGCACATGTTTGGAAAACTGTCACTCATTGATCGAACAATCAAACATGAAGACTAACATGCGCAGGTACAGCAAATTCACCATAATCTCTATTCCACTACTATTTCTGATCTATTAAAAACATGAAAAGATTTTTGAAAATCCTATATACAGGGTGTTGTTATTGTGAATAAACAAAATAAAACAAAATCATGCCATCAGACCTACATTTTTGTTTCGTTTATGGCGTTCGTGGATTGGGAGAACCAAGAATAGTACCTGCACCAAAAATCATTTGATTATACAGCCTTATATACAGGGTGTTTAATAATATATGCGCAGGACAACAGGATGTGATAGCTCGTCCAATAATTTGAAAAAAAGTTTGTATTAACTTACCCTCTAAGGTGCACAATTTTCGAGACACAGAGTGTTGAAATTGTAAAAAAAAATCGTTTTTTGTGAATATCTTCGGAACCATTTATTGTACAGAAAACAGCGTTTGTAAGCATTTACTACTCATAATAAGCTATGTTCTGTGCGAGAAAAAAATTTTTTCAAAGTCATAATTGGTGAAAATTTTTCTCCCCAACTTCTATTCCACTGGAAAAAGTACTGTTTTGAGACGCCCATTTGAACCGCCAATGTTTTCTACACAAAAATTGTACTCTTGGTCATAAGCTCTAAAGTTGACCGTTTTCGAGAAAAATCTACTTTTATGTTGAAAAACATGGTCAATTTTTTGAAATAAAATTTTTATTTTACTAAATGTATTACAATTTTTTTTATCAAGTAGACTTTAAATTTTAAAAACCAAAGCTACCTCCTGTCAAAATAACAATTAGTTTGTACCTGTGAAAAGTCAATTTGTATTACAAAAGTAAAAATGAATTACACAAACGCTGAAATGTGCGAAATGCATTACCTTTACGGAATGGCGAGCGGTAATTTGGCACGAACAAGGCGGTTGTATCAAGAAAGACATCGCCAAGTACCACATCTTGTTTCAACGCATTCACCAACGAAAATGGAAGTTTTAAAAAGAATACTGCTGATAATGGGCGGCCTATGGAAGCTGCAAATGTCCAAGTAGAAGAGGCTGTCCTCAACGAAATTGAAGAAAATCCGATCACAAGTACCAGAAAAATTGCTCACAACTTAAACATATCTCACTCGACGGTTTGGAGTAACTTTTGTATGCCTCCCATATCCAAAGAGTACAAACCTTATTGTCAAGAGATTTTCCGCCAAGATTGGCTTTTTGTAGATGGATGCAAGACAAAATAGCTCAAAATCCTCAGTTTGGAGCCGAAGTTATGTTTACCGATAAAGCATGTTTCTCAAGAGATGGTATTTTCAATTTTCACAATAACCACATATGAGCTGAAGAAAATCCACATGAAATTGCAGAAGGCAATCATCAGCAACAATTTTCCGTGAATGTTTGGGCTGGCATCGTGATCATTTGATAGGCCCACGTTTTTCACCGAACAGATTAAACGGTGCAAATTATTGACAATTTCTAGAAGTACTGCCGGAACTGCTGGAAGATGTACCGCTTCAAGTAAGACAAAACATGTACTTTATGCATGATGGAGCTCCGGCTCACTTTAGTTTGGTTGCTCGCCAATACTTGGACGACGAATACCAAGACCGTTGGATCGAGAGGAGGTGTCCACCCTTGGCCCCCGCGATACGTTTGGTTTTGTTACTTGTTCTAACGGTTAAGTAAATTTTGTTTAATTAGCAAAAAAATTTTATTTAAAAAAATTGACCATGTTTTTCAACATAAAAGTAGATTTTTCTCGAAAAAGGTCAACTTTAGAGCTTATGATCAAGAGTACATTTTTTGTGTAGAAAATATTGGCGGTTCAAATGGACGTCTCAAAACCGTACTTTTCTAGTGGCGTAGAAGTTGGGGAGAAAAACACCCACTTCTCCTTCAAAATCTTCATCAATTCTGACTTTGAAAAAAAAATTTTCTCGCACAGAACATAGCTTATTATGAGTAGTAAATGCTTACAAATGCTGTTTTCTGTACGATAAACGGTTCCGGAGATATTCGCAAAAAAATAATTTTTTTTACAATTTCAATATCCTCGAAAGTTGTGCATTTTAAAGGGTAAGTTAATACAAACTTTTTTCAAATTTTTGGACGAGGTATCATTTATAAAATTTTATATAGATAGGCATACTACAACTGTCATACTAATGACTATGATTTGACACTGTCTTGAATGTCATAATGACTGTAGTTAGGTATATGTATTTTTTGGTAGAGTTTGTAATTTTGCGATTTCTTTTGAACTGCTGACGTATTTTGTAATGAAATCTATTTTCAACTTTAAACATTAATCCTTATTTGTTTCATTCGCCAATAGAGATTTAATTAAATTTCTACTTAAAATTTCCAGAAGTTGAAACACTGTTTTGAAGGAGTGTCATTATTATTGCAAAAGCATATACCTAAATTCTAAATGTGTGGGTATCTACAGGGTGTAACAGCAATATTACAATAGTAATATGATTTATCTCGTCAGAGTAAATCTAAAACAAATAGTACCTAACACTCTTAGGTCTTTCACAAATGGAACATCAAGCGCAGCTCTATTTTCTCCTGATGTTGACCTGACCCTGCACCAAAAAAATATCGGCAGGATACAAACCGCCGTTCCTCAAACCTACTTAGTTAAGTATGGGACAAGATTTAAATTATGGAAATTCTTAATGGTACGCCATATACTAGATACGAATCTCCAGTCCACATTCGTTAGTTGCATTTCATGTAATTAATTAAATCTTTTGCTGCCTATTGATTTCATGTAAATAATTTTTTAATCCACTTAACGGGTCAGCCGCTGCACCTGCGCCCCGTTTCCGATATGTAAATCGGTTTTAATACGCCAATCGTGATTTGGTGCTTTTAAACGATTGTCATAATATTGTGAACTATTACGGAACCGAAAGTATAACGCTTAAGCCCTGATTATAGCATTTAATCAGATTAGATTTGTTAGTGACGTTTGCGGAATTTGCCGGAGCATGACAAAAGGCTGGAACAGATGGCAGGAGATACGGCATACGACAAGTCTTATCTTATCAAGTGCAGATTTCTAAGAACAATGGGCACTTTTGCTGCAAATGTTTAAGGAAACATATGGATAAGTTGCTATCAGAATGGACTAAATGCCATTGCAGATAAGAATTTAAGTAAAGGTTTTTCCACTGGGCTGTGTAATGAGTTGCCTAGAAAATTGCTAAAGGAAATAATTTAGCATTTAAACACAAGTTTACCTGGTATCAATACAAACATCGAGTGTAATTCGGCAGGACAATTTAATGAATAATAAATTTAGAAACGTATCAATGCAAACTTTATTTATAAAACAATAAAAATAATAGCTATTTATGATATACGTGTTAAAAGTAAGATTTTATTGTGTGAGTGGAGATGATTAAAAAACGAGCGTAGCGAGTTTTTTAACTTCACTAACAAAATAAAATCACTTTTAACACGTATATATTACACTATTTTTTCTACAAAACAATCGGAAGAACTCAATAAAAATAAGAAATCAAAAAATACCACACAGATCGCAATGTTTATGAACCAAAATTTTCGTAGCAACCAGTGCTGTTGTTAGTTACGGAAAAAACCCAAAAATATTGACAGCATTTTATAATGAATAATCTCGATAATGAGCGTAACGAATCCATCCCTGCTGAAATCGAAGAAGCCGCCAGTCGAGCAACATTGGAATTATTGCCGGCGAAATCAAAGGAACAGTACGAAATTGCTTATAGACGCTTTTCGGAATGGCGCAATATTAAAAAGGTCCCTGGGAAATGTAGCGAAAGTGTTTTACTGGCATATTTTGAGGAAAAAGCCAAGATATGGAAATCGTCAACGCTGTGGTCAAATTATTCCATGATCAAAACTATGTTAAAAATAAAGCAAGATCAAGATATAAGCAAACATTATAAACTTATTGCTTTTTTAAAACGGAAGGGTGAAGGATATCAAGCAAAAAAGTCAAAAGTTTTGACGAAGACGCATATCGATAAATTTCTCACAGAAGCAGAAGACGAAAAGTATCTGATGATGAAAGTTTCAGCAATAGTGGGTGTCTTCGGGGCGTGTCGCCGGGAGGAATTGTGTCAGATGACCATGGACAATATCGAATATTTGGGCAATTCGGTTGTTGTGACCATACCAGATGTTAAAAACGAAAGTGCCTCGGACTTTCAGTGTTGTTGGTGAATTCTATTTAAACTTTTTTAGAAAGTATATGGCACTCCGGCCACCCAACGCTGACCATAGACGGCTTTTTCTTAAATATATGAAGAATAAATGTGTGAAGAATCCAGTCGGAATTAACATGTTTGGTAAAATGCCTGCCGACATTGCAGAGTTCTTGAATCTACCAAATCCTCAACTCTACACCGGACACTGTTTTCGTCGTTCATCGGCGACATTGTTAACAGATTCTGGTGCAAATCGTATTACCATCAAGAGACATGGAGGATGGAAATCTTCGACGGTAGCTGAAGGCTACATTGAAAATTCAGTGGAACAGAAGAAGGAAATTGCGTGCCAAATACTTCCTACTGCTGCAACTACTAGCAAGACCACCAGTACTACCAGTAGTATTTCTACCACTTTTAACACGCGTGTCAAAAATGACATTTTTAACATCAAAAATGACAATTAAAAAGCCCACTTTTAACAGTTTTGTAGAAAAATACATTTTTATTTGAGCGTACAATTATTAAACACGCAGTTATTGAATTTCTGACGAGGAATGCTAATGTCGCTACTGGCGCCACAGCTAATCGTTCCTGTAGTAGATGTTGAAGTTTGCTCTCTTTCCAAACGAATCATTGGAATAAGTATGGTTTTATTGAAGATGAATTACTGTGTCTGGACCGACTTTCGTTCAAGGGAAATCAGTTACAAAAGAAATTGTTCTATAGGAAGGTTCTACACAAGATTACTACTAATTTTCTTTTTCCGCAGAAATGTTTCGTTTTCCGAAAAACTTGAATTTTTCTTATATTATATTTTAACTGAAAATTGCCTCAAAAATTTCTTTTTTAAATGTCTTTTATATTACATGTTGCGCTAGAAATACAAAATTAATAAAATTGCGGCTTTGATTTGATGTAAAAATGTAAAATTTTACGGAAAATTTTCATTTTCCTTCGACTTTAGAATAAGGGAAATCTGTTATAGAAATGATAATTAGATAATTTGATTTGCACTTTAATGATATATAATTTTATTTGCGGAATTTTTTTTTAAGGAAAATATTGAGGAAAATCATTTACATATTCATGTTTTTAGGGTTTTGTGAATAATGGGCGGTTAATTAGTATTAGTAGTCATGTTTTTTGAGTTTTGCGAATAAACGAATGTTATTCAAGTTTTAAAAAGTAAGTGGATTTGTAGCATTTTTTAAAAATTGAGCGCGCCTGGTCGGCGTTTCGAAATCCGCGCGCGCGGATTTCGAAACGGCGCGTTCGCTTCACTCTCGTATATTAATTATATCCACATAGATGTTTGTTATGTGAATATAAATGTTAAATAAAAATCATGTGATTTTGTAAGAATTCTGTATGTATTTAAAAGTTAAGGTATCTTTTGTGGCAATATTATGGCGGATAATGATTTTTATGTTGAAACTATTTATTTGATAAATAGTTTCAACAATAAATATAATTAATCAGTTCATCCATCGGGTCTAGACTGTTTTTCTTACAATGGCGTCTCCACAAGTACTCACAGAGTCGATCTGCAAATTCGTCCAGTGGAATATGTTGACATTTTTGAATTTTTTTGCAGTCGACTACGACGACTCGATCCGTTGGGTATGAGTACCGTCTTCAGCAACAAATATAACACTATGGTTAACAGTCTAATGCCATATTTAGTGAATCTCTCATACACTTTCCACATATCCAAATGGATAATAGACCCTCTCTCTACATGTTGTTCCAAAAGGAGAATTAACGTGCCTGCATCCCTTTTATTTTCGGGACAAATTCCCATTCTTAAGTCTTCTGAGTTATCGGCAATCATTCCGAATACCCAGAGACCTTCAACTATACTTCCTCTTTTTTTACTGTTTTAGAAAGGTATTTTAAGCTAATATAAATCAAATCTCCACTGAGTAGTTAGTTTCACACAATATTATTAATACCTAAAAATAGATATATACTTCCTCTGTTATATTTTCATTTACCAAAATTGAATTTTTGTGTTCAGAAATACGTTTATAATTCAAAAATAAAAATTGGTCACATTTTTCCGCTTTTCTACATTTTTTCCATGTAGGTAATGAAAATGACGCATTTCCGCGGAAAAATTTTGGCGTTTATGTGTTAAGAAAAACGTCTATAATTCACAGCAAAAAATATTTTTTATGTAACTGATTTCCCTTTTTCTAAAGTCCACAAAATTTCCTTTATAATGGAAATGACGCATTTCCGCGGGAAAATTTTAATGTTTCTGTGTTCGGAGAGGCCTCTGAATGCTATTTGTTATTTGTTTTTTTTTTTCATAGCCGATTTCCCTTAAACGAAACTTGATCCCTGTGTCCTGTTGTTTTTATTAGGGTTTGTTCTTCAATCTCGCTATTACTTAATTCGTTATCTGCTGCCGCCTGATTTGAGTGATTTGTAATTTTGACACGTTTGATACCTATGCCAATGCGTTGTACTGAGCATTTAGTCCATATGGAAATTTAATTAATTCCAATCGGCACATTTTTATACCAACCTTCAGAATTCCAAAAGTGATTTGGTGTAAGAAATATTCTGTCCAATGTTATAGAAGTGCCTCGTTTTCCATCGATTTTTTAAATAAGCGTAAATACTGATATTAGGAGTACCTAATCCATTTGCTGTCACATAATTTCCACTTCCGGTTCATTTTCGTCATATAATCTGGCCACTGCAAATATTTCACATTTATTAAGAGCTGATGCACTGGATTTTCTCTTTTCGGGTTGTGCTTGTACGATTTACGTTTAGCATTATGTGCAGCTCGTGATGAATTAAACTGTACTTCGATGAAAGGGTTAAATACAATACTAAATTCTATATATTTAATTAGTAGCATTTTAGCGGTGGTGTTCCAAATTGTTTTAACTACCGCTTGTAGTCTTTTCCGTTACATTTTCGCATATTAAAAGTACTGTCTTGCAATATCACATTTAATTTTTCGATGGAAGTGTCTGGCTCATATTTATATCCTTTCTCATCGCAAAAAATAGAAAATTGTCGCCAGATTGATGATAGAGGCGCAACTGTATTAGCAGGCACACAGGTATTAACAATTTGATTAATTTCATTGTTCGTGGACTCACCGTGTCTAATAATTCAATAAGTTGTTGACAAAAATGTCAAACTACTTATTTTAACAACGGACACCGCGATAATTGAATAAAAAATGAATAAGTGAAAAAACCGCTTGTGCATTTGTCGTTGTAAAAGTTGCAGGTAACTTTTGCTGCTGTCAAAGTGACATGTGGACTTTTTTATATATAAATTAAATTGTCACTACAAAAAGTTAGTGGAAAATTCCATTTTACATACACGAAGAGAATATTCAGACCATGGATGGACTTCTCGGAAGCAGAACCTGAACTTGCATAAATAGAGGTCGAATGAATAGTTCTAGAAAAGATGTGAAGATTAGGACGAACGATATAGAAATTTTCCACATATTGGTGAACAAACTCAGTTAATTAGACATAATGTATATACAAATACAAAACATACTGACACAGAAAAATAATAACAGAGAAATAACAGAGGCTTAAAAAAAATTATTTAATAATATTTTATTGTATTAGACAACGCTTTATACCGTTCAAGACTTTCAGAACGGATTCCAGATACTGACACAGAAAAATAATAATCAAGAATTTTTTAAAATCCGTAATAATGCTTACGATGGTAGTTTGAAGAAAGATGAATTTGCTGCATATAGTCAAGAGCGATAATTTTGCAAAGAAATACGTTATTGATGAGATGGCTGCGGTACAGGGACATACCGTTCTACGATTGCCTCTATACTACTGTGAACACTGTGTTTTTAATCCCATTGAATTAATATTGAACCAACTAAAAAGAGGAATTCAAAGAAATAATACATTTCCAAAATTTGACAAAACAGTTATAGATGTTATAAGAAGCGACGCAGATAATATTACATCAGTTAATTACTTGGAACATGTCATAAAAATTGAGGTAGACTATATAAAGTTGCACCAATTGATTGGGCCGAAAAAAGTGGCTTCATCATAACTGTCGATGAAGAATCACAAGTGACGTTAATAGTGGCTCTGAAGAATATTAATGCTAGGTTTTTTTATTATAACGCATACAAAGCTATCCGCAGTTTTTATGGCAGTTTTATGTCGTTTTTTATTGCATTATATCGATGAGATAAAATATATCTATTACAATACGAATGAATTAGCAGAAATAATTTTTATACTGCAAAATTATCTTGTATTACTTAGCTTAATATCTATAAAACTAATGTAAATATAATAGAGCTAATAAAAACTATAAGTTATAATAATAATAATAATATCTCTACCTCTCATTCTAATCACAGGGATTAGCCCAGATGTCGGAGACTTGTGCGGGAGAGGGGGCGGCATATTATTATTAAGCAGGCCGCATTTGCGCCCAGGAACGACTTACGTTGGTAGGCCCTAACCACTATTCAGTGCAGGAATGAGGGAAACCTGGAAAACCTCATTAATTAGGGAGGGTAGTCAAATATCAACCGGCATCAATCTCTCACATTGACTCAAGCCAACATTCTTCGACCCTACCATACCTGCAGAGAGGGCGCCAAACCTCTCCACGAATATAGCTTATATACGGTCTACCGGCAGCTGGGCTCGAACCAACACCGATCTAGTCACCTCGATTCAAGTATTGACGCCTTAAACCGCACGACCACTGACCGATAAATGAAAAATTATATTTAGAAATTAAAAAGTAACTATTGGAAATAATCGACTATAAGTATAGGGTTTTATAAAATGTTGTTCAGATAATTCTAGAGCAGATTATTCATCCAAAAGGCTATAGAAAAAAGTAAAGAATTGTTTTTAAATTTTTTTATACGTTTTCTAAAAATCTTCAATAGTCACTACAGGATAAATATGCCTAATTATAGCCTACGAATCATCAATGATAATATAGGTACTGATTTTGTCTGTTTTCATTTATACTTATATATAACGAAGAATCAAGAATAAATAATTAAAATATCAAGTTATATCAAAAAATATGTTAATCTGTACATATACGTCAAAAAATTTTCGGTATAATCACATGTGACGAAATTATTTAAATTGGAATCTTTCAAACGATGTATCACTATATATCTTAAAATAGTCAGAAGAATTGGGTAGTCAAAATATAATAAACATTTCACGTACCTAATTCTTAAAACTCTTGATGAACTCTCTAAAGCAATCATTTCCTTCTAAATTTGTTTTTACTGGCCTTTTTATTACTGTTTTACGTGTTGACGATATCCTTATAAAAATTTTATTTGTTTCTTAATTTAATTCGTATTTTATTTACTGAAAATCCAGACAGTTACAGTTATTATTCTTGGCAATGCCTTCTATAAGCAGTTTGTATATATACCAAAAATATTCTGGAAACATAAAGTTTCCTAATATTATTGTAGAGACATGTTAAAATTCTTTCAATATAGAATCCTAGGTATGGTGTCGCTCTCTACTGGCCGGGAGATAATACTACTATTCCTTTTGTAGGTTTCGCAAGTGTACGTAGCATGAATGAATATTGTCTGAATAGAACTAAACTTTCAAAAAGGCTCGTCGGATGGAGGAGTACGTATTAATTTAAGGGCATTTAATTTAACAGTCAGGCATTATAGAATTTGCTGCATTTAAAAAAATTTATTATTAGGAATTTAAAATGTAGAAATTACAGTTGTTGTGATATTTTACAAAATGGTACAGATAACTTTATGGTAAAAAAAAGAAAAAAGTTCATATTTGTGTGTTTTATGAAACAATTAGTTTTAAAATACACGCCAACACATTTTTACTTTATTGTAAAGGTCTAGGTAAAAGTTAGTCTAATTTAACTAAGCCTTCCTACAATTTCTATCAACAAAGTCATATGTATAGTAAAGAAACAATTCCGCAGACAAGATTGGATTCAATAAATATCTTAACTAAATATTAATCTAGCTAAATTTACTAATAGAAAGCACATTTAAGCTAAGACTGACTTGAATTAGTTAGTTTAAACACCTTTTCAATAGAGAAAAAAACTGAAAAGCTAATAATAAAATATTTATGGGTACAATATTGTGGATGTAATTCATCTTTGGTCATAGCATTAGTTAGTTTCATATTATTGGTACTTTTAAAAAATATATATAAAAAAATATAAATTGACACGGTTTTCTCACATAGCACACAATATCTATTTTACGTCGATACGTCCCAAGGCCAATTATGGACGTACATGGGATGTTCTCAGGAACTTCCTTAATGTTAAGGCCATCGGACGTCCATTTTAGGTCGACACGTTTCTGGACTAGTATGGACGTACGTAGGACATCAGTGTACCTCTCAGAGGCGTCCTTGAAAGAACTTCCACGGGACATCCGTTAATGGACGTCTTAAGGACAAATTATAGATAATGTTGAATATCCGAAAAACGTCCCATCTGGGACATTGTACGTATTTTTTATGTAATAGGGACGTCCATTTGTGGTCCTTGCATGGTCATCCAATGCCCAATTTTGAGGAAAATGGATCTTCTACAGACGTTCGTTAGACATCTAAAATCCCTAAACTGACGCTCATTGGACATCCTAATGTTCATTAACGTACGTCCTAAGGACATCCTTGTATTATGTAGGTTGTTGTTTCCTTTTTTAGCCACTGCCATTTTCATACGCTTTCTGTTATATGGATTAGTATGAATGGCCTTATTTATTACAGTTAGATGACAACATTTGAAATAATATTTTATGGCCATCGTAACTTATAGTATACTTTAATCAAATTTTAGTGAATACTGTAAATATAGTGTAAGATATAAAGTTCATGGATGCGAAATAAATAGAACAGATAAGTTGGTTTTTCTTAAACAAAGTCAAAGATCGCAACAAAAATGATTGGGCAGGGGAAGTGTTGGTCTAAAGCAGTTGCAGTGAGTATCATTCTGTAGAACAATAGGTAATTCATACGATTGGTATTGAGCAAATTGGTTTTTAATGGACTATTTAAAAGTGTAAACCCTCATTGATACATTCGTTTTGCCTTATTTTGGTTAGAACCAGAGTGTGTGTTCTTTACTGCAAAATTTTGTCGGTGGAACATTGTTACAACTTCTGTAGAGTATTCATAAAAAACTCCTTTATTAACTGACAATTGTTAACTTTTTTACCTTTAAGTCGAACTCCGTTAAGTCCAAATAGTAAAAATTTTGAGTAAATCACAAAAAAATGGCGAAAAATGGCGGGTTAGTGGACGTAAAGAAATTTGGAAATTTTTTTTTTGACCTTGATCAAGTGTATTTCTTATGTATGTGTATGTATGTGTATGATGTATTGCGACTTGCTTAAAACTTATAAGGTGTTTGAGCTAAATTAACTTCAGATTCAAATTCACTGCATCAAATTATAACTATAAAGATACGTGGATCTAATCAAAAGGATAGACCACTTTTTTGTTGGTGATTTTTAAAAATTTTCGCCTTTTCCAACTATTTCTGGAGAAATTTGCAAAATCTGTGGGTGAAGCAGCTCAATAGAATTGAGATTCGAATTCAATGCATAGAAATACATAAATAAATACACTTGATCAAGGGTAGGAAAAAATATTACGAATATTTTTGCTCCTATTAACGTGATTTTTTGCGATTTACTCAAAATTACAATTTTTAAGTAACTAAATAAACATATTCAATAAATGTAACTTTAAAAAGTTTCTATTCTAAACCTTTATAAATGAATGTGGCAGGCAATAAAGACAAAGCTCCTTTTTCATCAACTGTTGAAATGAAGTAAGGATATTAAGGTACCATATTCGTAATTTGCTTAGGGCACGGTCTTTTGTGTATATCCAGAATAGCAGCGCCGCTAGTCGTCTCTCCAAAAACAGTATAACGAAAACAGAGGAAAGTTGCCTTATTTATGAAAACGTTAGCACATAAATAGCTGGGGATCTTCTTCACGGCCTAGGCAACCGCCTTTAAAATATACTCTCGGTCATTTGCACACTGGGACCCTCATGTCTGACAGATCCGGATTAAGGGATGATTTACTAGGGTTTACAAAATAAACTATATTGTAAAAAATATATTTCAACGAGTTATCAGTAGAAGTAACCTATCTAACACATGAATTAGAAAAGTAAAATAAATACAAAAAAAAATATTTATGAATATACCTAAACAAAAAAAATGTATTTATGAAGTTATATTTACTGAATTTTATATATTTAGAAAATTATATATATTTTTTTGGGTGTATTATTTAAGCCAATCATCATACAAACACGTATATTAAATTTATTTAAGTATTTTATTTCTTCAATGTCACGGTATATCAAATATAAATTATTAGTCCTAATATCATATTTTAATAATTTAAATATCAAATTACTTCTTTTCACGTTTCATTGATTGAATTAATTTGAGTAAATTATGATTATGACATGTAGTTGTAAATGTAATGCCTCAATCAAAATCGTTAATTAGCGTTAGTGTGTAAGAGCGATCAGAATAGCTTAAATTATTAAAAGGTCTGCATTTGGACACGTTTGATTCAATTTTGCTGTACTATAGCGAATGTTCCTTCTTGTTGCTATTCTTGTAAACGCAGATATTTCGCGACAACTGTGATATGCTGGCGCAAATCTTTGATGGTTTTTACTTCGGTACAGTAAAACTCATTTGTTAAATTACCCTACAAAAAGAAGTTAAGAGGGTTTAAATCGGGAGACCGCAGAGGCCATGCTACTGGTCCACCTCATCCAATTCATCGTACTCCGTGCAGTTAATGGAGATAATCTTGATTATTTAGCTGAAAGTGAGGGGGAGCCTCATCAGTAAAAACCGCATGCGTTGTCGGACATGAGTTCTCAAAGATATGTATTGGGAAAGTTTTGTATTCTATTGCGAGTAAATAAAGAAACATCTGTAACTAGTACATCAGCAGTAAATTGGGAATTTTCAACATTTTACTGCAGCAATCACTCACAAAACCTAACTCGTAATGGATCCCCTGGTAAACAGTGTCTGAACACGTTGGATATGATATACGTATAACTGAGCATGATGTAGTAAGCTCCACAACGAGTGAAGGTCTTTTATATATCGTACAATAGGTATAAATAATGGTTTTATATTTGACCTTTGGAGTATCCCAGATGTACAGGTTATAAGAGAGGGATGACAATCCGTAAATTCTACGTATTGCTTTCTATCGAAAAGATAGAATTTCGATAGAGAAATAAGTACAGTAGAAGAAAAATAATTATATTAATTATAGATAAAATATCTTTAAAAATGTTAAAAACCACAGAAAAACAGCGTCATTCATCGGATACCTCATCTGTGGAATGCTGATGAGAGCTAATAAGTTAGTTTGTTATAGATTTATAGGTGTAATTCAATGCTGGTCGGAAAATTAGTCCGCAAAGTAGTTATTTTCTGGAATTCTATGTTTGCAAAGAAACGTTGATGTTGTTATTTTAACTACATAACAATGTTGTACTCATTTTGAAAATAAAATCTCAGGTTAATCATAATTTCAGTTGTGGTTACATTTCTGAGAATGTACTAGGAAATTTAGTTTATTTATCTTAATATTACCATATAATAGGTATATTTTTCATCCATAAAATTTGTAACCATCACCAAACCCTGTTCCGCTTTTATGTAGACTTCATCCCATGAATTAGCTGCAAAAAATAACGCTATGCCATCACCAAACGATGTTATAGACTCATTAAACTCAAATATCTTATAAATAATATGGATATAACAAAATTCAAAATAGAATCGGACCCTGAGGAACACCCCTGGTAACCAACAAAGGTTTACTGAGCGTATGTTTAATTTTAAGCTGTTGCCAATATTTGTTGGGAAGCCCCGGAAATGTATGTATGTAAATATCTTGAAAAACGTGGAAAAAACAAGGAAAAACAGCTACGGTTATTAGTCGGATGGTATACTGATGAGAACTAATAAGCATGGAACCGGTATATGTCTGGTGGGCTGCTGACAAGTGAGTGAGTGAGTTTTCTAGGTGCTGGTAGGGACATTAGCCCGCAGAGGGCTTCGTGGAATTCCGTGTTTGCAAAGTATTTTAACAATAAAATCTCAGGTTAATCATAATTTCAGTTGTGGTCACATTTTTGAGAATGCACTTTATGTAAACATCATCCCATCTATTGGACATAAATAAACGCTGTCTTCACCAAACGATACTATATATCCATTAAAGTCATGTATCTGATAAATATTATGGATTATAACAATACTCAAAATAAAGTTGAACCTTGAGGAACACCTTTGAAGGTTTACTGAGTGTATGATTTATGCCAATGACCCTCATACATAATTTTAAAATATTTTTTGGGAAACGCCGGAAATGTATGTAGTCTTAGAACAATAGAAGACGTGCGATCATTCTGGCTGGATCCGGTCCTGTCCGGCCTTATATTTCGAGTGCGTGCGTGTGTATATGTGAAAAGTTCGCAGGGGGCGGCTAAATTTAAATCCCGTCTAGCAGATTTGAAAGGAATTCCCGGTTCTATTTTTGTCTGTCTAGTACCGTCGAGACGTTTGAATGCCGCTGGATTGAACCCTCAGGGGCGTCCCATCAAGGTTATCATCCATCATGTTTTATCGGGATCTCGCGCAATTAATACATCAGGGTAGACAGTGATTATCAGGGCTCCATTTACGTAGCCTACCCGTGGCATCCGATATGAATATGACAAATTAGAGTGGAGCAAATTAAGCTCGTCTTGGGGACGTATTTACTTTGAATATATCTGGTTACAATTTCCTCGAGGAAATTGTCCCTGATTGGACGGTTACGTAATAATATTGAGGAAGATTTTTATGTATTTAAACCAGTTAATGATCTCAAATCTCTTGCTGCCAAATATTAGTAGCAGAAGTGAAACCAAACAGGTGGAGACATATAATACTTCTTTTCGAAAAGAACTGAAATACACTGGATGGTATTATTAAGGGATGGTGTTTATTTTATCAGTATAAGATATATCTTTGAAGAGAGATGATTTCCACATATTTATGCAATATTTCAATAAAGAGGATTTTTTTTTAACATATATAATATATGTAACACATACATATGATGCAAAATTTTCCCATCTTACAATAGAAGTAATGTCTTCTAATCTTCTAATCAGCATAGAAAGCGTGTCTGGATTTAAAGTAGTATAAAAGATGTGACGTATAAATAAAAAATGAAACTGGTCCAAATACCCAACCCTGAAGAACGCCATAAAGAACTGGTCGACTATTGCTCATCTTGACTGAATTGATTGGTTGGGAACAAGTTAATCGAAGCTTCAAGCCTCGCGCTCTACGGGCTTCAGCTTATAGAGAAGTCTAGAACTCTACCGAATATTTCAGCATTGTAAAAATAAAGTACATCAATGGACTGCACCATTTGGTTACCTCCAACTCCATATTGGTATTATATCTATGCCTGATGATGTATTGCTAAAATAATTGAACTAACAGTTTCTCTTAGAGTTATTTTTTGCTGAAGATGTCGCCATTAAAGAGCGACGAAACGTCTGGAAGCATGGAATACGACCAGTTACAGAGGCGCCCACGAGACGTCTCGGAAAACCACCAGTATCCGAGGAACGGTTCCATATATATTCTATAGTAGTCATAATACTAATAACAGAATCCGAAATCAATATATGAGCTGGCCCAGAGATACTGATATCTCTGCCACCAGAGCCAAGCCCGAGAACAATAAGGGCAGGTCAAAGAATTATCTATATCTAGAGATGTACACTTTAATTCTATTACTGGCAGCGATCAATTACCGAGGCCACGGCATAACAATCCGGAGAATCACTCTAGTATATCAAATAATAGCACCGGCCTAAGAACTACTATAATATAGACCCTGCGAATATTCAAAGGTACCGAAGTAAAGCGAATATATATATAACGACAAAAAGCGGTCTAACCAACAAATTGTTGAGTACAAAAATCTATCAAAATACGTATTTTTTATAACACAATATCATTTATTAAAAAAAAATGAATTTCTGTGCACAGCAATTGTGCCGAACAAAGAATTTAAAGAAATTCTCAAGGAAAGAAATAAATAACATTTTATAACACCTATTTTATATAGTAAATGCAACTGTTTTTGCCCCTATTGTTACTTATTAATGTAATTAATTTGTAGTTTTAGTTAATAAAATAGTTTGACATATCTGATGTTACAATAATAAAATTTTGAGCTCGTCTTACCCAGTTTCTACAAACTAACACAAATGTTTCTGCTTCTTGTCCGTTTTGAACTACTAAATTATTAGCAACTATGATACGTTTGCGTAAATTATGAATAATAGGTATACACTTCGGCGCTATACATTTCATTTTGTAAATATTCCCACAAAAAGAATTTCAAATGATCAAAAAGTCAGTAGATTGTGGCGGCCATGGTATTCGGTCCTCCTCGTTCAATCCCTTGGATACGCTGTACATGGTACGGTTATCATTAAGCCTTGTGTATGATAAGCCACACTGCTGCAATACGCCGTGGACGTCCTGGACCTCGTTTCTTCCACAACTCGGTTTCAAATGTAAATACTTGCATCACAAAAATGTAAATACCTACAAAAAGTAATGGGAATTGAATATTCGGAATCTCCTGACTAGGGACTACAGTAGCCCAGTGATGTAAATACTGAAAATACTTCTTCAATAATTTTTTTACTGGGAAACTTAGGATTTTACAAAGCATTTTTTTACGATATTGAGCTTGTTTTTCCCAATTTTTCTGAATCGCCCTGCATACATAGTTCTTTGTATACAATTGTTCACTTTTGTTTATAAGTATGTAAAAATATGGGGTTAGAATAGCAAAATAATGTATGTGTTACAAACGCTCTTTAAAAGTCCATATTTTATTTGAGGAAAATTTAAATAGTATCTACAATGAATAAACAAAACATCAAGAATTTTATTTTAATTATTACTTTTGTTCTACATGTTTTAATTTTTGAGATTTCTGTATCTAAGACAGCACAAATTTACGAAGCCCTAGAAGGGCCATGTCTACAATTTTTTAAAGTTTAAACTTTAATCTCTGAATTCATACTTTTAATTCTGAATTCAGACTTTAATATTTGAACTTACACTGCTAACGAAATTATGGGACAAGTCGTAGCACTCAGATCTTTATAAATAGAGAATTGAGATTTAGATGACATAATATACAGGGGAAAATGAATTTACGATATTTGTTATCAACTATGAAATTTTACAACACCCTGTATAATTTTATTGTTTTTGATTCTAGAAACGATTTAAGGTACGACTGTATTTGTTTGGGAAATGATTTAGACTACTTAATTTCCTTAGACCTATTTTTATTTCTGCATCTAGGTTGCCGTGACACCAATTTCCTGATTAAATGTGATTGTACCATTATTATGAACAGTATTATTTAAGTACTGGGTGTCTAAATAACGTTGCGCCTTTGAATTACGCCTGAAATGCCTATAGCAAACAGACGCAGTTAGTCGTCAGCGGTGCCACTGTTTATGTACTGGTTTCGAACTGGTTAGTTCTTATCAGTATATCACAAATGGAGCAAATAACTCGCAACCTTAGCTATTCACAATCTGTCATAATAGTTAACAGAACATGAGTACGCAGGACGTAGCACGTCTGTACACATCTAGCAGTCATTGGTTACTCAAAGCTGGGCCTGAATACACTCAAAAGCGGAAAGCAATCCACTATACTGAGAGTATCTACTATTAAAAACCCAAACCATTGCCATATTTTTAAAAGCGGAATTTTAGGAAATAACTACTGTGGACTAATGCACTGACTATAAGTCATAAGTGGTGTCATCAGAGATATATCCGTTTCGAGCTTGTTAGCTCTCATCAGTATGCCACAGGTGAGGCCAACGACGAACAACCCTGACTGTTCATGTCCTGTTATTACCGACGGAAGATAAACGTATCCGAGGCGTAGCCTGTAGTGTCTTATAAGCAGAAAGCGACCCACAACACTGTATATACTACTGAAGGCTCTATTCGGATATTAAAGTCTGAATTCAGACATAAAAGTCTGAATTCAGAGTTTAAAGTCTGAATTTAGAGTTTAAAGTCTGAATTCAGAGGTTAAAGTCAGAATTCAGAGTTAAAAGTCTGAATTCAGAAAGTAAATTTTGAATTCAGAGTTTAAAGTCCGAATCCAAAATAAAATTATAGACGTGGTACTTCTACGACTTCGTTCAAATTTGATCATTTTACGGCGACCTTAAGAATTAATTTCAGATCTAGATAAAGTTAATATTCTTTTGGTAAACTAATATTTTTAAAATTAAAAGCACCATTTTATGAAAGAAGACAATTAAAATTAGACAATTTTATTTGAGATTCGCAACATGGCTTCCTTTTCGCAACGCAACTGACCCATATATTCCCAGTAGATTAAATATTTCCCGACTATTAAAAAATGACAAATATGTACAGGGACAGGCGGCAGCTATTTATTATTTACTGGCTCCGGATTCAGTCACTGCGATGGAGACGGCGCGACGCACTGAGCGCATGTCACATTTGATCGAAATCACTAACCCCCTCGTTATAAATTGTGTTTTTTTAAGTGGATAACAGGCTATAAATCAAACATTCCGCGGGGACGTGAATTAATGGTAATAGTTGAGTGCATATTTTAATAATTTTATAGCAGTATTATGACAGTAAACAATGATATTTCGGTGGCATTAACGGCTTACGGTAGTTTGGTTTATTTATTGGTTCCAAAATACAGAAACGAAATGCATCATTCAATAAGAAAACAATACATAAGAGTTAACAAAATACAGAAGGTTTCAAAAGACATGTTAATATTACTAGGACTGATAGAATATTGAAAAATAAAATATTTTGTTATCAACATTTGAATTAGTTTGCAGCGGAAGCGTATTATGTTCTCCCTAATATTTCTACACAAAATTGTTAATAATTTTCTAAATGCTCCTTCTCTGGTGTCTAGAATTTTTTATCGAGTTCCTAGATTAAATTCTAGATCTAGTTCTGTATTGCAGTTGCTAACTGCTCATGCTAATATACTTACGGCATCTCTTTATCAAATGATTACTAACTACCAATTGTATGAAGATCGACTTGATATATTTTTTCACTTACTTAATTTTATTAAATCTTTATTTGCTTAGCTGTTTGTTTGTTTTGTATGGCACTTTTATTTGTTATTTTATTGTTTTTTTTTTGTTTTATGTTATATTTTTGCTAATTACTGTTTGTTTATTATTTACTATTTTGTTCTTATTCTAGTAATTTCTCTGTCTTTGTTTATTTTGTATATTTTGAAGTGTTTGTTTTTTCCTTGTCCTGTAACTGGGATCCGTCCTGTTGGGCACTGTATTTAAATAAATAAATAATAAATAAAATAAGTGGGGTTTGCTTAATAAACATATGTCATGTTCAAGAACCACTCATTTTTGGGGTACAGGACGTGCAAGATAATTTAAAAAAATCAAATTTTCAATGAAAATTTTTTAAAAAACAATTACATTTTAATTACTAATTAAATAAAATTTCTAGTTAAATTAATTGTAATTTGATTATTTTGTTAATAAATTAGTAGTAATTGGTAATTAAAAATTTTCTGTTAAGGAGTTATAATTTTCTACACTAAAGCAATTCATTACCACGACTAATTATTCTTCAAAATTAACGGTCTAAGAAAAAGATTTTCAAAGTTCTATACCATTAATAAAGACTCGCAAGATGTTATCATTGTCGCTACTATACTGCCTAATGTCAAGCTATGTTGGGAAAACGTGTGCAAAGAAACTGTACCCACCGCAGACACCAAAACAATAATAACACGAATCCTAGACAATTCAATCTCATTATTTGATCCAGAGATACTCAGTAAACAGGATCAATCTCTCGATCACAATAGCTCTCCAGTCAACGATTTTTTTGATTTTAAAGAAGATCCCTTATTAAATGAAGAATACATTGTCCAGAATAACAGAATTGAAGACTTATTGAAAAGTAAAATTGAACTAGAACTATATATATATGCTAAATGATTATCAATTGGTAAAAGAAATTTTCATTAAATATAATAGGAGTCTACCATCTTCGGCACCCGTCGAGAGACTCTTTTTTTTCGCGACATATCTCCACGACGTAATGCTCTTACAGATGAATTGTTTGAACAGCTGGTGTTTTTAAAGGCAAATGTATTTAATATGTAATTTTTTTTTGTTAATTAGTTGTATTACTATCTCTTGCTAATTTATTATTTACACTTTTCAATATTCCTCAGATTTAAACGTCCTCATGTCATAAATATTTTTAACAAAGTAATTGATACAGTAATTTTTTCAATTACCAATTTTTGAGTAATTAATTACTTTTTTAAGTAAAGGTAATTGGCAATTAATTACTTTTTGAAAGTAATTTGCCCATCTCTGCTTGTATATCATTTTTAGTGTAGCTATGATGTTACTGAAATAAATACAAAATAATAATCCATTTCAACCAATTTACTGTAAATACATAGCCCCCTTACAATAAAAGCACACAATGAAAAAAGATGAAAATCAGTATAAGATTAAGTAGATTACTTTTCACCTTGTATTTGGATATTATGAATACCTTTCAATTGAGAACATTTTTCTAGGCTAGAGTTTAGAAAAGATGCTTTTTAAACCCACTTGAAAATCACATTATTGGTTTACTTTAAAGGTTATTGCTCTATCCGTTCCATCTAATCGCTGACGCAATCGAGATTATTTCAGACATTTCCAATCGATATTCTATTTTCATGATGTAGAAAATATTCTCGATTAATTTCTCTTTTCTTCTTAATCTCAATGCGTTTTAAATTTAAGTGCGTTGAAAACTAAAACCTATACTAACTGTGTTAGATTGCCTTAACAGAATTAACATAGGATTAACATACTTTATTTTATTAACTTTTCTCTTTTAGATAATTACAAAGCTAAATTTTCAATGCTAAGGATGACAGCTATAATAAGCTATGCGCTTAATGTGAAATATTAAATATTCCTATTATATAAAACTACTTGGATATAGCTGTAGGCAATTTCCTGATTTCAAACAAACACACATATTACTGCATTTTTGTCAAGGGCATGAAATTTTGACTCGATATATATTATTATTATATCGATATAATATTATTTATTTATTTTACAGTACTAACAGTCAGTACTTACTAATTACTGGGTGAGGAAAACTGCTGATAATGTTGCATACATAATATGTAGATTATTTTTTTCTACATCCGTATTTATAACAATGCACTTATATGCCCATAATCCGTTTCATAATAATACCCATTACGATACAGATTTTTAATCAATAGAAACCCATAATTTTTCAATCAAGCATGCTGTACATTTGACGTTTATCCTAGGTTCCTATGTAATTATTTTAGATGTCAAAATCAGTACGTATTAAATTTTCGTAGATACCTAGCTAAACTTCGATAATTTATCAAAATGTCTGATATCAGCAATATAGAAGAATTACCATCGACTCCTCCACACATATCGGAGAAAGCAGAAAATGCAGTTCATACGAATAATTACTGTTACTTATTGTATTCAACAAAAATATAAAATTTATGGTTTTTGATTATTTATCGGGTGTAGAAAAAATAGCGCATGCAACTCTCATGTAATTCATAAATCATACAAAACTCGCCTTCGGCTCGTTTCGTATCCCGGTTAATGCTCGTGTATTAATAACCATCATTACATGATCGTTGCATAATATACTATTATAAATTATACAGTAAAGACAAATATGGGTTAAAAAAAATAGAAAATAAAAACCTATTCAGCAAATTGTGGTTAAAAACAACTCTCAGTATCAACCATTGTATACAATTTTGAAAATTTTAATAAATTTATTTTCGAAGTCGGTAGATAGAAAAAACGAAGATGAAGTAGTCATTTAACAAATTCGGGCAATCAATTTTTCCGGTAATAATTTTATGTAGGAATTACATAAAGGCTGTGAGGCATGATCATTAAGATTGCGCCGTCTATGCAAAATATCTTGGGTAGGACAACAATTATTAGATTTAAATTATAGTATTTCATATATTATGTTGAATTTTATCTGACGTATTGATATTACCTTCATAACGTTAATTCCAAACAATGGAAGCATATTCCAATTTATGGAGAACAAATACGTTGAACAATAAAGAAACTGCTTTAGTTCCTGTAAATTATTGTGAATTTCTTTAAATGAACCAAGGTTTCTATATTCTTCACGTTGATGTTAAATTAAAAATCGACCTGTTCGAGGATTTTTCCCAAAAAATAATTGTTTCGTTTTTATTGAATTTATTTCATACTTTTGGTGCATACTGTATGTAATAGAACTAGGTTGCCTAGTAAAAGAATCCAATTACGCTGAGAGACGTTTAAAGGCAATAGATTTTTAGTGCACCAATGACGAATTTTATTTGTATTTCTCTGAAGCAAAAAACCCACTCAAGTCTCTCACAGATCAATGCAACTTGAGATCATCAGTACATTAACATTAGAAAAGTACATTACAGTTTAGAGAAAAATTGATATCGTTTATAAGTATTAAAAATAGTAAGGGCCCGAAAACTGACCCTTGAGTAACTTCAGAAGTAGCGTTAATCTATCGATGGGAAATTAAGAAACTCCACTGACACTTTGATAAAAAGAGGCCATATATCTAAACCCAGCCGTTTCGATATTATATGACATATAACAATGCTATTAGTGATGTTCAAATCGCTACTATATTTAATATGAGATAAAGTTATGTTTGTTTTGTTTCTTTTAGTTAATATGAATTACTTCAGTCAACAATTGTAATTCTCAAAATAATCTTATGTTTTTTTATTTGAAGTTTAAAGAAGTGTCATGCAAAGTAAATAATAACATCGCATTAAGAAAAAATAAAATTGAAGTACATAATTAGTTTTTCTAAGTATGATGTTTTCAATTGCAATCAATACTAATAATTATAAACTACGATAAGAACAATCGAATATGAGACAGAAAGGAAGTAATAGAATAGATATACGACAAATCTTTTAACTGAACATCAATATTTTTTCACAACAATATATTAATTATAAATTTTTATTTTATTGGAATATAAAATATCGAATAAAATGGTATCGGTATCTAACTTGTGCCTACTTACACAATTCATTTCCAATGAACTTGATATGCAAGGGCAGGTAGATGTGATTTACACAGACATTGCTAAGGCGTTCGGTTTTAGTTCCAATTTGTGTAATCTCTTTGAATCATACCTTCTTAACAGAAAACAATACGTTACATATCTTGAACACAATTCTAAAATTTTCACGGCAAATTCCGGAGTCCCTCAAGGATCCAATTTGGGGCCCTTGCTTTTTTATATTTTATTAACGATCTAACATCTGAGCTGGAGTGTAAGAAACTATTGTTTGCTGATGACTTAAAACTTTTTGGTAAAATATCAGATATTGGGGATTATCAAAGATTGCAAAACCAATTATATATATTGAACACTGGTGCGCTAATAATTGTCTTCAGTTAAATGTAGTGAAATGCAAGACCCTAAGTTACACCCATAAATTGCACCCAATAGAATATAATTACAGATTAGATCTGGAGATACTTGACAGAGTGGACTCCATAAAAGACTTGGGCGTCTTATTTGATTCGAAACTAGCATTTTGTCAACATATCAATGATATTACTTCATCTGCTTTAAAGATGCTAGGCTGTATTATGCACAACTGTCGGTCGTTCTCTAACGAAGCAACTTTAAAATGTCTTTACAACTCATACGTAAGATCTAAACTGGAATATTATTCGTTAGTGTGGTATCCACGTTATGATTATCTGAAGCTTTGTTTAGAAAGTGTCCAGAGAAAATTTTTAAAATTTATTTCACTTAAAACTGATTGCTTTTATCCAGAAAGAGGTTATGACCATGCTACTTTACTTAACAGATTTGATTTTCCTTCTTTAGAGTTTCGCAGGAATCTAGCAAGTATCAAAATTGTATGCAATTTATTCCATAATAATTTAGAATGTCCGTCTTTATTATGTTAGTTTTCCTTTCATGTTCCTCGATTAAATTCTCGCCAAAATTATACATTCATTTGTACTAGAGCAAGGTCTCGCGGTCTTAAAATGTCTCCAGTCCATATTTCAATAAAATTTCAGATGTATGTGATATTAATTTTAGCACCTTTAATCAGATAGTTGAAACTGTTGGTCTGAGATTTAATAGCGATAATATTTAATATTTAAGTTTATTTGTATTATAGTTTCCATATCTTCTTTGTACAATATTGTTAAGACGCTTTTGTGCACTACATACTGCATCAGATACTATATAATATGTTTACGCAATTCACTTTTGTTTTGTAAATAATTTGTCCTATAAATGGATTTTATCTGTTGGGCAATAAAGATTATTATTATTATTATTATTATTATTATTATTATTATTATTATTATTATTATTATTATTATTATTATTATTATTATTATTATTATTATTATTATTATTATTATTATTATTATTATTATTATTATTATTATTATTATTATTATTATTATTATTATTATTATTATTATTATTATTATTATTATTATTATTATTATTATTATTATTATTATTATTTTTTTTTTTTTTTTTTTTTCCAGTAACACCTTCCGAAGCTCCGACACATTCGGAGATGTTCTGAAGAGTCGAGCAATGACCACTCTCCACTCCGTGGAGTCAGTAATCATTGCGCCCGTAAATCGTGCGTTCTGAGTAGACGTAGCGAACCAAGGACGATTGCCTTCTGCATTCTGCCGGCTAAGATCTCTGCCGAATTTCGGCAAGCCGGTATGATCTTTAAGTCAGAAAGCAACGTATGTCTCATTCCACCCAGGACGCCTATAATGAGCACCACAATCTTAACAGAGTGGTCTGGATACAGCCTGCGGAGCTCGGAGAGAAGATCTCGATACTTCCTCCGTTTTTCCTCCTCTTTTAGGACGATGTTGTTCTCTGCGGGAGCCGAGAACTCAATCACAAACATCGTCCTAAGTTGGTGGTCGAGGAGGACTACATCAGGCTTATTGGCTTGAATTTGCCTGAGGGTGGGGAATGAATAGTTCCAATAAATAAAATCTTATTATTATTATTATTATTATTATTATTATTATTATTATTATTATTATTATTATTATTATTATTATTATTATTATTATTATTATTATTATTATTATTATTATTATTATTATTATTATTATTATTATTATTATTATTATTATTATTATTATTATTATTATTATTATTATTATTATTATTATTATTATTATTATTATTATTATTATTATTATTATTATTATTATTATTATTATTATTATTATTATTATTATTATTATTATTATTATTATTATTATTATTATTATTATTATTATTATTATTATTATTATTATTATTATTATTATTATTATTATTATTATTATTATTATTATTATTATTATTATTATTATTATTATTATTATTATTATTATTATTATTATTATTATTATTATTATTATTATTATTATTATTATTATTATTATTATTATTATTATTATTATTATTATTATTATTATTATTATTATTATTATTATTATTATTATTATTATTATTATTATTATTATTATTATTATTATTATTATTATTATTATTATTATTATTATTATTATTATTATTATTATTATTATTATTATTATTATTATTATTATTATTATTATTATTATTATTATTATTATTATTATTATTATTATTATTATTATTATTATTATTATTATTATTATTATTATTATTATTATTATTATTATTATTATTATTATTATTATTATTATTATTATTATTATTATTATTATTATTATTATTATTATTATTATTATTATTATTATTATTATTATTATTATTATTATTATTATTATTATTATTATTATTATTATTATTATTATTATTATTATTATTATTATTATTATTATTATTATTATTATTATTATTATTATTATTATTATTATTATTATTATTATTATTATTATTATTATTATTATTATTATTATTATTATTATTATTATTATTATTATTATTATTATTATTATTATTATTATTATTATTATTATTATTATTATTATTATTATTATTATTATTATTATTATTATTATTATTATTATTATTATTATTATTATTATTATTATTATTATTATTATTATTATTATTATTATTATTATTATTATTATTATTATTATTATTATTATTATTATTATTATTATTATTATTATTATTATTATTATTATTATTATTATTATTATTATTATTATTATTATTATTATTATTATTATTATTATTATTATTATTATTATTATTATTATTATTATTATTATTATTATTATTATTATTATTATTATTATTATTATTATTATTATTATTATTATTATTATTATTATTATTATTATTATTATTATTATTATTATTATTATTATTATTATTATTATTATTATTATTATTATTATTATTATTATTATTATTATTATTTTTATTATTATTATTATTATTATTATTATTATTATTATTATTATTATTATTATTATTATTATTATTATTATTATTATTATTATTATTATTATTATTATTATTATTATTATTATTATTATTATTATTATTATTATTATTATTATTATTATTATTATTATTATTATTATTATTATTATTATTATTATTATTATTATTATTATTATTATTATTATTATTATTATTATTATTATTATTATTATTATTATTATTATTATTATTATTATTATTATTATTATTATTATTATTATTATTATTATTATTATTATTATTATTATTATTATTATTATTATTATTATTATTATTATTATTATTATTATTATTATTATTATTATTATTATTATTATTATTATTATTATTATTATTATTATTATTATTATTATTATTATTATTATTATTATTATTATTATTATTATTATTATTATTATTATTATTATTATTATTATTATTATTATTATTATTATTATTATTATTATTATTATTATTATTATTATTATTATTATTATTATTATTATTATTATTATTATTATTATTATTATTATTATTATTATTATTATTATTATTATTATTATTATTATTATTATTATTATTATTATTATTATTATTATTATTATTATTATTATTATTATTATTATTATTATTATTATTATTATTATTATTATTATTATTATTATTATTATTATTATTATTATTATTATTATTATTATTATTATTATTATTATTATTATTATTATTATTATTATTATTATTATTATTATTATTATTATTATTATTATTATTATTATTATTATTATTATTATTATTATTATTATTATTATTATTATTATTATTATTATTATTATTATTATTATTATTATTATTATTATTATTATTATTATTATTATTATTATTATTATTATTATTATTATTATTATTATTATTATTATTATTATTATTATTATTATTATTATTATTATTATTATTATTATTATTATTATTATTATTATTATTATTATTATTATTATTATTATTATTATTATTATTATTATTATTATTATTATTATTATTATTATTATTATTATTATTATTATTATTATTATTATTATTATTATTATTATTATTATTATTATTATTATTATTATTATTATTATTATTATTATTATTATGAAAATGATCCGTCGATTTGACAATATCAAAGTAAAATGATGAAAGTCTTTTAAAATATGTTATCTTATGTGATGTTAAAACAGTAGTTACTTGATTTAACTTATTTATTTAAAAGTGTTTAAACAGCGTCATATACTACAAGTCTTTTTTGTTATAAGTATCTAACCCTAAGTTTACTCTAATAAATAAAAAGCTATCATATTTCATTTTGTTTTGGAAAATCAACCTTTAACAGAATTATATCGCTTGTAACCTAACTAACTTAGATTAAAAAGTCAAACAAGATTTTTTTGTTTGTAAAAAAATAGTTTATTTTACCGTGGACATATCTTTATCCTGCGACACCATATTTCGTTAAGGTGTATCACATAATTTTCATTCAAGTCGGGTTCGTTTAAACTTTTCTCAGCTCAGCAACCGTTCCCCAAGCATCAGACCCCTCGCACCGAGAAAGATTTAATGGATATTTAATACTATTTATTGAATTTATAAATTTCTATTGCTGTAACACGATAGGGAGACAAGCTGGTGTTCCAGCAGACATTTGGAAGGAGTAAATCACGCATCTTCCGAGATAAATGGAGGCTTCCAAATGGGCGCTTGCTTCCGATTGCCGAACAAACGTCTGTGTCTCCCCTATCCGGCTTACTGACACTTCTAGTGCAGCTTTAACTGCCAACTTAATGGATTTCAGATTCTGTTTTCTGTTCCAGACTTAGAGTCTAAGCTCTGGTACAAATGGTTTTACATACCGCAGTGTAAACTAATTAAAAACGTCTTTTTCAATCTTCAATGCGGTAATAATTGCTTGGATTATTTATAACTGTAAATTCTGAATTCAAAGATCATCCTAGAAGTTTGACTGGCAATAAGCTATGCAATTGTTAATATTGTTTTATAATTCTTATCTCTTTCCTATTGTAGCCCTAAGAAAGATTTAAAATAAAATCGAAAAGTTGGCTTAGTCAGAAAATCTAGACCATTAACTATATTGTCCTGTTTTCCGATTATTCCTCCTTAACATCATCAACATATAAATTCTGGAATTCCATACGTCGACAAGCACCAAATAAACCAAAAACATAAAGTACTTAAATTTTTATTTTGTTAATTTCTAATAAAAAAGGAAATGAAAGTATAACAGACTTTCATAAGCAGATATTTGTCATCTGGGGCATGAAGTAAAATATCCATTAACTGTTGAAAATACTGGACTTTTTTCCGATAAATAACCAATCGAGTGGTCCTTCAAAAATGCATTAAGTTTAGAAAATTTAGAAATGTCAATGTCATTTTGGATTCGTAACATACATTTTAATTTCGATAACTAATAACATAAGGTACAATAATTTATTCATTATAGCTATAAACATCAATGTAATTAATTTACCTATGCAAGTAAAGTTTTCTCAGTATCCATTTCCTCAATTTCCATATTACTAACTCGTATCCATTGAGAAAACCTATCCAATTCTTTTTTATAAAAATCTTTTATTTTTTTAATAAGGCTTGATTCAGCTTCTTCGGCTTTATTAAGAAAACCACAGTTCGATTAGGTATAAAATAGTGTATGAAATTCGTTTATAACGCACGATTATGGCAAATTAGCAAATTCACTCATGCCTAAATCTTTTGAATTGTAATCTAATTTCATAATATACTATTATTAAATTACATTATAATAAAAGTGCAATTATTCAAATTTGAAAAGTTAACAACACGAAATTTATTCAATTCTGCTTGTTCTTCCTGAAAACTATAATGATTTTCTGCATTCCTGAATGATCTTGAGGTGCCACTAGTTCCTGCTGATGAAATATATTTTTTGAAATTTTCAACTTATTGACGATGTTTTCCTGGATGTAACCTTCAGCCACACTAATTGACTGCCACCCTCCTCTATGTTTTTTAAGTGTTTGAATATCCGCTCCACTGTCAGTGAGGAAGGTGGCAGACGTCCTCCTCAAGCTATGGCCAGTGAAACTGGATGCATCTGGTTGTTTTAAGTATTCTGCAACTCTTTGGGGAATTTTTGAAAACCACTTTCATTAATAAAAACTTATTGTCTAAAGCCTCTTTTAAAAAACACAGTAACGTTTTCCATAGTCAATACTTTTCATTTTATTTGCTTCGTATGTATTATTTTGACGTTTGAAAAAGGCAAGTAGCTTTTTATATTGTAATACAGGGTGAATCTTAAATAAGTACAAATATTTTAACCAGCAGTATAGTTTTGTGTGTAGAACACATAATTACTAGTTTTTTTACAAAAAAATCAGAAATAAAAAAGTGAAATTTAAAATAAATTTCGTAATTTTTCAGCAGAAACCTTGTTGAGGACCGCTGGCCTAGACAGACCCTTCATACTTTTATGAGACATAGTGCTGCAGACTGAACGTGTGGTTCACAGTGTTGCCAGTTATACACAAATGTCTTTGCTTCAAGGAAGAAAAAATCTAAACTTTTAGCGAATTTAGTCAAGTGTAACATTTTATATTATTTTTTATTATCAAACTGTCATTGACTGTCATGACAGATTATCGGAAGCCCAAGTCAAACTTGTTAACCCCACATAATGCATGAAAATAGCAATAAAATTTGCTAAAAGTTGACATTTTTTCCATTTTAAATAAAAAACGCGTGCATAGTTTTTCGTTATTCTTCATAAAATAACTTAAGGAAATTGTGTTTTGTGCCCCTTTCTAACAGTGTACAATGACATTTAACTTGTGAAATGTGGATTACTGATTAAATAGTTAATTTTTTAACAAACAGGTAAGCTTGTGTGCACGTTTATGTATAATTTTTGAACATTGGACATAGTAATATCACGTAATATCTTCCTAAATATTTTACGGTAGTATTGAACTTGCGGAAATTCATTTTTAATCGTTGAAGTATAGTAAGGTTAGTTCAGATGTTAAAATTTATGTTAATATTGCTGCGTGTCATACTACATACCCAATTTTACTGTACTTATGCTTAAAAACAAGTATTTTTAAAATAGAACTATTACGTTAAAGGAAACGTAATATTTATATTGGAGGAGATATAGCAACCTCGCAACAAATCATATGTTTCATTACGTTGTTGGATGAAAAATCAGCCAGCGGTCCTCAAAATGTGGGTATTTTTCTAAAAAATTAATATCTCCGTAAATATTAGAAATTTTTAAAAATGGCTTTCACTAGACTGATTTAAATGACGAACTACACCAGCAGTTAAAATATTTGTACTTATTTAAGATTCACCCTGTATATCTATATTTTCGTTTATTTGTATAGTACTTTCCAACATGAAATATGTGGACTATGGAACTGGATGTCTTAAAAGATTTTGACTAAAATAATAAAATACATTGTATGAAAAACACTAAAAAATATACAAAACATTGCTTGCCTTCTCAAAAATACTCTAGCATTGCACTTTGCTCAGTTCTTAGTGCGTTTTTTGTTATCATTCACTTTCAAAAAATTTCAAAATATATAAGGCTTAAAAAAAGTGAAATAGGCATACATTACGTTTATGTTCCTATCCTATCAAGAGGATAATAATATTCATATTTATAATTTCGTATTCACAGCATACTGTATTTTAAATTTGCATTCAGAGAATCGACATTTTTAAAAAATGTGAAATATCCAATGTCTATTGTTCTTTTCTTGGAAAAGTGTACATATTTATTTACAAACTAATAAACTTGTATTACATTTGTAATTGTTACCACACATAAATACATTGAATTGACAACGCAGTTGTAATGTTAATAGTATATTTTGTATAGACGGCACATATTTCCTCAGTGCAATATTAAAAACACAGTAGTATAGATTCGTTCTTACAAACAAATATTAATGGAACAAATATATTTATTATTAGGTAATATTAAGAACATATTTACAAGACTATTTCATTATTTAGGTATTTAAAAAATACAACATTTTTTCGTAAAATAATTTTGTTCTAATAGAGGAAGGTTTGTATCCAATATTTCCGAAATTTGCAAGAATGATTGGATGTACCACAATCAACTTGAATGCATATTTGAAAAGATCGTCAAATACTTACTGTCTGTTAGTAAGTTAGAACTTTGTTATTTAATTTAATTAAAATTTTAGAAATTATACTAATGCATATTCTTTAAGTTTTAATGGTGGTTGCATTACTACAGGAAGTATTTATTTAATATGATAATACAGAGTCCTAATATATTACTAAAATAATGGCTGTTCATGACAGATATTATATAGTCCCCATATGGTGGTTATGTTTGCTTGGATTAGACTTATTTTATACAGGTAAGTCCTGTGGGTTATTCTTAATACTCAAAGATTGAAATAATTTAAATCTGTTTTAATTTACTATAGCTATAGAAATTTAGAGTGCACTTTATTTCTTTAAGGTACCTGATGTTGGAAAATTTATTATTTTCCTTTCTGGAAGCTGGAAACTGTCTGGAAACTGGAAACTGTCCTGTAGGATTCTATGGAACTGCCAATTTTCCCGAAGATGATTGATATTTTTCTGTATGGGCAAAATAACTTTCCTGGAGGCTGGAGACTGGTAAATTTAGCTGGTGAGTCGATATTTTCTTGATTTATAGTTGTTTGTTCTAATAAAATATAGATTTTTGGGAGCTCTCTTGCGATCACCTTGTTCTAAACCCAAGCCGTAACTATCAACAACTTCTTTGTTTTTTATCTTTTCTGTAGATTGCCATGTTAAAAGGTCCATTCACATGATTTTTCCACAGTTTTTGGATGTCTTTTTATACATATTATCACAACACTACTTATAACTAATACATTTTATAAATGTCCTTTTGTTTTTATTGTACAATTTTAATTATTTTATTTATGAAAATAGTCTTTATTTGGTGTTTTACGTCATTTACAAGGGATTCCTGTAAAGACATTAAAATTTATTTTTTATATAATTTATTTTGAATGGAAATATCTTTAATAATGTTACTCGTCTGCCTACTATATGTATATCAGATTAATCTATAGACTTTTACCTTTCATTTAATATATGGTGCTCTGGGTTTAAATTCCTTTTCTTTATGTACTGAGTGATAACAATTGTCAACGTCATGCAAATTTATGAAACTTATTTTTTTACTTGATAATAAAATTTTTAAATTATTATTTTTATGCTATGTAATATTATTTATTCTTCGTAACTTTATATCCAGGATATCTAAATTAACAATTCTTTGTATTTTTTTTATAAACTTGTTATTGTTAATTATTCTATTCAACTTTAAGTTCGGTCAGGTATTATTTTCATTTGATTTTCTATGTGCATATTTCAAATTATTATAATATATATACCTGTAGACTAATGTTATTGAACAAATGAGAATGAAAATGCAACAGTGATAATAACGGAAATTATATATTTGAGGACATAGCATTGGATATTTTAATTAATAAATTCCATACATCTTTCATATATTATGTTTATTTAACCGTTTCCAATTAGATAATATGAAACGAACCTGTGATGTCGGATTTATATTGCCTTTGTTAGCAGCCAGTTATAATTTGTATAAACAATGCAATAACAATTTCAAAGAGGACTTTTAATTAATTTTAATGCAGGAAAATATTTATTTATTACTATAAACACATAACGATAATTACAAATAATATTATTAAATAAAATGAAATTGCGTCAGTGTTTGCGGTTCATATAATTAAAATGTACGTATTATTATATTCGTGCATTAACGTTTTTTTTTATGAAAACGTCCGCATTGATTAGGCCATCAAATTTGTATGTTTATTCATCATTACAGAACTCGTTGTAGCTTGCATTCGTTGTCTGGTTTAATAAAACGGTTTATATTTTAATAAAGTGTAACCAACTAACTTCCGCAGGAGCAGCAAAATAAAATGTCCTCGTTAAAACTTATTACTGGAGAAATAAAAAGAAACGCTTTACATAAAATTTCCATTCAAACCCTACAAAAAACCTACATAGGATGGCACATAATTAAGTTTTACTATTTTATTTGTCGCTGGGAAATGGCCTTTCCTTGTCTTTAAATTTGGAATCCTGTATGCGTAAATTCATTACACGCATGTATGGGCAAAATCATAAAATCGACTTCAAGCTATAGAGTGGTTATGTTAAGCTACATTTAAACCATATGACTTGTTTTTATATACAGGGTGCTATGAAATGATCCGAGAGGTGATTTTACACGAAAAATTAAAACTATGTAGACAAAATTATTTTATGAACTTCTAATACTTAATTATTTTGTGAGTCTACTAACAACTATGTAGACAAAATTATTTTATGAACTTCTAATACTTAATTATTTTGTGAGTCTTTTATACTCATGTTCTAAATTTGACGCATGGGTCTAAACTGTCCTTGGTCTTCATATAATCAAGATTGTTAGAACGTTTTTATAAATTTCTTGTTATATCTCGTTAAATTGCAAACACTGAACTCCAGAAGACAATTACTCTGTGGACTAATGCCCCGACAAGCATTAAATTACACCTGGAAAAACTATAGCAACAGTTAAAGTCATCAGTGGCTCACCAGACATATACCGGTTTCGAGCTTATTAGTACTCATCAGTATGCCATAAGTGAGATAACCGACGAATAACCTTAGCTGTTTTGAGTCATTTTTCTCGAAAACGGCTAATGTTAACGTGATATGACAGGAGAACTATTTTTAAAGATTTTTTGACTATCTTTAATAACGTTTTATCCAAATTTATAAAAATATTCGATCAAAAAAGTTCTAAGCCATTACTTGAAGGCCAAGACAGTTTGGGCCCTTTGGCATTGGAAGATATGTAGCAAACTGGAAACGTGGGAACAAAGAAACACTGTGGAAAGAAATTGGTAGACTTATAAAAATGTTAGAAAAAATTCATAAAAAAATATTTTGACGCCCTATAACTCCGCTAATTTTGAATTTTCGAAATGGGCTTTGTAGCATTTATTATGTATAATCACCTTCTGCAATATTAACGTCTCATTTCCGAATATCATATATGTAAATTAAAGAATATATCGTAGATTTTTTTTAACTATATGTATATGTTCAAAATTGAACCTTAAATAAGGTTTTGAATAATTGCCAAACGTGTTATGTCTGTGTTTTTTCTATCTATTTATTAAGACTAACCTGACTTAAATAGTACCCAACTGCAACACATGCTGGAGTTTCGACCACATCTGATTTCTTAATATCAGACAAACAGTTTCAAGTTAATTGAGTTTCAAAAAAATTACAATAGAAACGTTCATCTAGTCTACCGGGGAGAAAAAATGATTCTATAAGATAATTACCTATGATTACTATCTTCCATACATTAATAAAACTGGTGTCGAAAATGTATTTCAGTAATGGCATGAGAATTATCCTCCCTAAAAGGTCGTTTTGGAAATTTAGAATTGATTTCTATAAAAGTTTGTCTCACCAGTAAGTAAAATTTATTAAAATTTGATTATTCGGCAACTTTTTGCTAGATTTTATTAAAATTCCATAAATAAAAATGTGAAATGCATCTAAAAAAACTCAAAACAGTGTATCTCATTGTCATGACACAAATAATTTCCAATTTTTTGTAAAATAACCACTCAATATGATAGTTTTCGATTAACTTTAATTTGAAATTGTAAGGCTAAAATAAGTTGATCTGGAAAATTGCATACACACACATAAATATTTCGAAAATATTAAAAGAAGTTCAGAGAAGATCAGAGTTCATTTTTGAATAATCTTATGTGCACAATACACACAATAGTGAAAACTGGAAAACTGAAAACTGGAAAATTTCAGAACTTGTATATCAAATAATGTATTACATTGATCAGTATGAACAGGCTTCAGCAAAAACTTGAGATATACGGGCTTTGTGGAATCTTCTAAAACTGTTCACCTCATTTTTATCGAGTCGTGTTCATTACATAACTTACAACACAATATCCTATTAGTTACAAAGTACATCGGGGTTCTAATTTGGGCCCACTCTTATTTCCAATTTTCTTAAATGATATCACAAACTATACTGTCGTAAATTGGTTGTTGCTGATTTAAAATTGTTTCTTCCCTATCGACTGATGATTGTGTCACCTTTAGAATTTCAGTTAAATAAAATAGTTTTTTGGTGTGAGTTAAATAACTTAAAGTTGAATATTTCCAAATGCAAAGTTATTTCATTTACGCGTAAACTGAAGCCCATTCTGGTCAATTACAAAACTAACGCGAATGTCTTGAGCGCACGGAGAGCATAAAAGATTTAAGAGTTTACATTACTAGCAACTTTTCTTTCTCAGATCACGTTCAATATTTGGTTTCATCGACACATAGAGCACTGCCTTTTAGAGGTATAAACAATTTTGTGCAATAAAATAGGGGGTAGTTGTGTTTATTTTTTTCTTCTCTTTTTTTTGTGCCGGTATTTATTTTACATTGTTGTATGTTTTTACATCTATTATATTCTTGTTTTGTTCTACAGTTGTTCACTTTATTCTATTATTGGTAATTCACTGTTAGACAAATAAATAAATAAATAAACAAATAAATAAATATAAATTAATATTTAAATAATAAATATCCTCACCATTCCGTGTTGATAATGGAAATTCGCCTCCGAGTCATTAGTCGCGACATTCCTTTCTATTTTGGACATCTTTGAGGAAATTGTTAGGATACGTAACAGATTATGCACCCCTCTGATTTGTCACGTGGATATGTTTGTTGTTTCTTCAAACACGAAGCAAAAGATTCTTTTCCGATCAGAAAACAAATAAGTGCGTTTAGTCATATATATCCTAGATGTAGGTGACTAAACAGACATAAATAGGATTTGGATTTCAATAAATTTCATCATGTTTGTTTTCTACAACCGCGTCCAATAAAAAATACAAAGAGCCATAAAACAGTCAGATAATTTTCCGCTGTGTTTAGTTACGTTGGAAATATTGATATTGCCCCACCAATAAAAATGCATCTATTTATTGCGTGGGTTTACATTTTCATGAAACATTAACAAACCAATAATTACAACTTAATTATTACATATTAATATTCATTTTAGCTGTGTCATTAAACGAGACATATTGTATAAAACAGTGATATTTCTTAATATAACTTGGAGTAGATTATTCAATAAAGAGCGAAGAGTAATCTGATGTGTCTCCATTTTTAATATATTTTTGAATTCAAATTGGTTTTTAAAAAATACATATCAATCAAGGTTAGATCGTCACAAGGCAGGCCATTGGCGTGGACACGGCAAGGCCACGATACAAAGAAAATAATATTCCGTGTTGTTCACAGTTGCATACAATTGCCAATAATTATATATAAACTTACCCATATTATTTTTTATCAATCAATGGTGGTTTATTGACAGTAAAACTTAAATCGTTCAAACTGACAAGTACGTACAGCTTGGAATGAGAGTTGCACTTACTTGCAAATAAGCATGTACTTTAGAGCTTTACATAATTGATAAATCAATGGTAGGTATTCAGCACTTCATAAATTTTGAAAATACTAACCAGATCAATAATTACACTGCCGCAATTGAACAATTAGTATGGAGATTTTGTAAGCACATAATGTATTAATGTTAGTGAAATGTATTACTGAAAAATACACTGTTGCATACAGATTTATTTTTGTAAAAATCCATATAACAAATTTATTTAATGCCTGTCATCTAATAACAAATATTAGAAGTAGGTATACTACGTGACAAAGAAAGGAAAAGACCCATTAAATATCATTTTATTTTGATAATTTTGTTATGTTCTGTCGGTAGTGAAAAGTGATTCAATTTTCTGGTTTATCTGTTAAATTTTTTTGGAATTTGCATAGGTCGTACTTTGATTTAAAAATGTCTGTTCACATCTGTGTTGTTGCAAACGATATTGTTTACAGCTGATTATGCCTAGAGTACATAGATTTCGGCAGATTTCCCACTTTAGTGAATTTGGAAGGGGGAGGATTGTGGGGTTGCGCGAAGCAGATTTAGCTGTGAGATAAATTTCTAGAACCATAGTACGGTGTTATCAGGCGTGAACTCAGGAAGGCAGTGGATACAAAGCGAGAGGCACCGACCGTTGTAGAGAAACCACAGAGCGCGAAGATCGTCGATTGAGACCTTTAGCTCTCAATGATATTACGTATGGTAACAGATCACCACTAGTTTTCGATAGAGACAACATGACAGCCCAACGCTACATCCAGGAAGTGGTGGACCATCTAAAACGCCATTTTCCAGCAACAATAGCTATTATGGATCAACATCAGATCACTCTGGCCATCAACATCGCCGGATCTGTCACCTGTTTCTTAGTATAATTATCCAAATGTAGACAAATTAATAGCGTAGATAAAATCTGTTATTTCAAATTTCATAAAGACGCAATTTCTATTAAAGACAACTGACGCCAAGTTGGCAGTGAACAAGTTTGGTTATTTTGAAGCATTAGATACAAAACTAGTCAATTGCAAACTCTTATTTGTGTTTAGGAGATTGATATAAATACATAAATAGATGGTCCATCCTGATTATGTGAGCCTGTTTGTCATCCGATACAATTAAAGGTTTATTCGCGAATATACACAAGTTGCCGTTGATGAATATTGATATAGTACATAAGTTTATACATAATTATTCGTAATCGTATGATTGTGAAATTGGTATTTCTTTGTATCTAACATGAATTCCGCCGTATCCAAACCGATGGCACGGCATATCAATCAATCAATCAATTTTCTATATAGATGTAAAAAGCAAAAGAAAATTTAATAAATTTTGCGTTCAATGTGTCTGCATATTGTAGTCCTTTCTCTTACATTTTGACGTTCATTATTTCGTAAACCACAAACGCACATTATTTAACATTAAAACGAATATATTAGAATGTCACCGAAGCGTTAACGAGTAATATCACATACCGTGTCCTTTCGAAAGCATTTTTGTTCAAACCATCCCTTCCATCAATATCCCGAACAAAACTCTTTGTCGACGTGTCGCATCTCTAATAATCGATATTTATATCCCGACAGTTGTGTAGATACATGCATTTCGTGAAAGTTTTCGCTAGATATATTAGTGTTGCTCGAGAGAACTGTCACTTAGCCAAACGAAACCTCAGATTTATTTCTGTAAGGATCTAATGTTGTGGAAAGACTTCCTACATCCCTTTTTTCGTTAGCACACTCGAGCCGTTCTGCTGACAAATATCGGCAATTTTCCCTGTTTTGGGATACAGATTAGACAAGTCAGCGTGAACGAAAAGGGGATTCTATTAAGGTAAAAAGGAACACTCAAGGAAACAGCCCCAGTCAAAGGATCATCAGCAATTTACGAAGCTGTTAACACAGTTTAAAATGGTGCACATAAGGGTATGTCCCATATTCTGGCCAAGTTATTTAAAGTTCAAATCCTTTCTCAAATGTAGGTAGGAACACATTTTAGCTCTAGACAGCAAAAAAGTGGTTACCTATTTTAGCTTTAGGCAGCTACTGGATATGAATATTAACTTCAGATTTCATGCAGGGTATGTGTATGCGAAGAAATATGGACTCTCCATAACTTGGAGTGGAGATTCTTTTTCACTACTTTACACAGGGTGTGGCGTTTATAATGTATATCGAATTTCGTTTCAACAGAAACACGCTATTGAAGATTGGTGACGTCGACAATGGACGTTTACATCATATCTGGTAATTATTACTTTGAATAAGACATTTTTAAAGACAAGAGATCAGCTAAAGTTTAACAATTCATGATTATTTTTTTGGAATACATGACATGTTAGGCCACAGGTTGCTTAATTAAGATGGTTTATTTTTACAGCTTATATGAAGGAATGTCCTTATTTCAGAAACCCTGTATCATAATCATTCAAAATAAAAGACATTTAAATATTATATTAGATTTAGATAAGTATATTATTTATAGATTCTTATATTATATTAAGAATGTTTAAGGGTTAAAATTAAATTATAAACAGTCACACTTTAAAATTAAATTCCGTTAGACAGTAATAAGAAAATATTTCTAATTATTCTAGTTAAATAGCGGATAGTGACTTATTTATTGCGTTACTTATTAAGGCAGTTTCGAAAACTTTTGACGTTGATGTTGATAATAACTGAACATACAATTATAACGTATTATTCTTTGCTGTGTATTCTATTGCTTCCTATTTTGTAACAGACTAAGAAGTTTACTAAATGCTCTAAAGTTTAAATTACTTCCCGGGACATGTCATATTCCGACGTTTTAGCTTTTCACGATTTCTTATTACTAAGTTTTATTGGTTTGAAAATACTGCGCATAATTTGAAAACAATAAATGGTTTCTGAAGTAGTCAAGGGGCGGCTCTTTTTAACCGTGGAATGCAGTACGACAGCAAAGCACTATAGTGCAGGAAGTTTTAACGTATATTTAAAGTTTTGAAGCTTCTTCTCTTATAGCCAAACCACATTTCCAGGAAAATATTATCTTGAAATTATAATAAAATTTTGTTTTTCATGGTAAACACAGTGTATTAAGTTAGTGATTAGCAGAAACATCTTGAATTCAATAGATTTAACAAATACGCGGTATACGACAAAAAATTTAGTGACAATGTGATGAGAGTTAACAAGCTTAAAATCGGTATATGTCATGTCTGGTGGGGCTGAGGCTGATGTGTAGTTCAATACTGGTCGGGGAATTAATCCGTAGGGTAGTTAATTCCGCTTCTCCAGAAATGACAAATATTTTTGGAAAGCACACTTTCTTTTTAAATGGACCATGGCTGACATGACTTTGTACACACTACTAAACTAGATATAATACAAAGAAAACTTAATAAATTATATACAGATTTTGCGGTGACGGTAAAAATTGATCAAAAACTTGCATCAAATCGCCAACAGTTTTGATAAAATTGAGTGAGTAAGTAAAGTATATATAAATTTTGCAACCAGTAGTAAATCAAGCCAAATCCAAAGAATTTATAAATAATTAAAAATTTAAATAATATTTGTTCTTTCTTCTGAAAATGTGTTAAATACGTGACTATATAAAAAAGAAATGGTATTACTTGCATCAAAAATAAAAACGTATAATATGGTGCCTCAAAATGACACCACTCTTTTCCATGGCAATGATAGAAGGATCATGATGATAATATTAATTTATTTTTATATTCTTGCACGTTACTATTTAATAATTTAAATAAAATCATAATATTTAGATTGTAGTTGAAAATATTAGTTTTTTATATTTTTTTGTCATTAAGTCTCTCAATATTGTTTATCAAAATCAAAATATATTTGTCGCATTTGAAATAATTGTTATACATATAAACTAAAACAATATTCTAATGCAAATATTTAGTATAGCAATAATAATATTGCTAATAAAATATAGTTCTAAAAGCTCTATTGGCATTGCACTTGCCCAACAATAACATTCTCGTCGCAACAGTTTTTTGGACACTCTTTTGAAAATTGCTACACCAACAATCTTATGAATATAACTGATATAAGTTGGTAATCCTAACTACGTACGTATGTTTTTTTTAAGTTATTTGTCTAATAGAAGTCAAAAAGTTGTTATTGGTGATAATTGTTCTCACATACGTGATATTAAAAGAGGAGTCTCTCAAGGAAGTGTGTTAGGCCCGTTATTGTATTCAATTTATACAGCTGATTTATCTGTTTGAGTAATTCCATCTTGCATCAATATGTTGATGATTGTCAACTAATATTTCAGTTCCCTAATTATGATACAATACAATACAATACAATATTGCTATTCAAAATATTAACATAGATTTGGACCATATTTCTCTAGTATCCCACAGTCATGGACTGGTATTGAATGAGACAAACACTGAATTTTTGGTAGGAATAGTAAATATGTTATGAATAATCCTGATATTTCAATTCAAATTAATAATAATGTTATTGTTCCTAATAGTTGCTATAAAAATTTAGGGCGAAGGCGTTAATCGTAATCTTCCTAAGAGTAAGATTATGTTCCACATCCGTATTTCGAGAAATTTAAATTGCAAACTAACTCACCGCGGCGGAAACATGAGGGTAACCTGAAAATCTCATTAATTAAGGGGGGTGGTCAAATGTCGACCGGTATCAATCTCTCACATTGACCCAAGTCAACATTCTTCCACTCTACCACACCCGCAGAAAGGGTGCCAATCCTCTCCACGAATATAGCTGAAATACGGTCTACAGGTCGCGGGATTCGATCTCATGACGGACCAATAATATTTATTAATAATATAATGTCATCAGATTCAACATATTTTGAGTCGTTATAAAAAATATTTAGAACATAAAAAAGTTATTTTGTGTTCTTTAGAAAGTGTTTTCAAACTCTTCTCTACTTAACGTAAACACACAAGCATTTTTCGCAATCTGTGTATGATAACGTAACATCCAAAAAGGAAAATAAAGAAGACGTTAATCGCAATCTTCTTAAGAGTAAAATTATGTTCCACATCCGGATTTCGAGACATTTAAATTGCAAACTAAAAGAGTCCGCATTCTCCGCCGAGTCTGCAATATTGCACTGGACGTTCTTTTAAGGAGATAATCGTGTAAAAAGATAATAAAATAGTGAGAAGTGTCGACGCCGAGGACGCGAACAAAGCTCACCGCGGCGGAAACTCCGGTCTCGTCGCCCGGCGTCACTTCCTGTGAAATTCTGCCTTTCCGGTGAGACCGGTACTGTCGACTGTTAAACCCGCGACGCTGTACTGTGACGCGATCTTTTGTGCGGCAATTTCGTCTGGTTTCTTCCTTTGTTGCCCGCAATAAAATGTGAGAAATACCAGCTGGCCTGGCGGAATTCAAAACTGAACGTGTTGTTTTTCGCGAAATTGTGTGCGAATTTCACACGACGAAAAATACAGCAACGATAATGAATATAAAATAACATTTCGTTTATAATTAATTACATAAATCATACAGGTCTGTATCTACGACAGTTAGTGTGTAGTGTGTAAAAAAATTAAATAAATCGCTACACTACAAAACAACTATTTATTTATTAAAAGTACCAGCTGTACTAAAGGTACAGTTATTAAAATTTAACGCAACATTAGACTGGCTATTTTTTTCCTACTACAGAATATCTATTACCACGCATAGAGTTTTATAGATTTTTTTGCCAAATGCCGACAGCCGTTGACCTGTTCAAATGGTTTGTTATCTTTTTGTTTTTTACAATCAGACCAATAGCCTCAGCAGATGATTTAATCCATTCATAAATAATATTTTTTCCCAACAGGGACATCGTCGTGCCATTTTCCAGTGTCGATTAAGTTTTAAGAAAGCCGTGGTGATATCAGTGTATGAAAAAGGCTTACAGAACAGTTTTGACTTTCACTATTGACAACCAACAATTTACTATTTGTACAGGTTTTTGAACCGCCTTAGCAAGTTTTACTGAACACCGTACTATATTTAGTACGATTTGTTAACTATTATAGACATCGTTATTTTTCTCGATTTGAAAAAATTCTAGAAGACAAGCAACTGCTTTGCCTGCTCTCCACAATTGTATAGATGTAATATGGTTGAATTTATTTAAGACTTTCAGGAGTATTTTCATTCCAGAACAATTCGGTTCTAACAAGCCTAACAAAACCTAACTGATCTTAACCTTTACATGAATATATTTGCAGTTAATATAGTTAAATACTATGCTGTTAAACAAGTCAATCATAATCTTGTAGTCATTACCTATAATAATTTTCATGTAAAAGCTTTACCGTTGCTACTTCGAATTCTGTCTCATACCTATTGACCAATATTTTAGTATCAATGCCAGTTCTATGGTTCTATGCTCATTTAACTCGTCATTTACTCACGTTTATTTGTGACTGTTTGCGGTATTATTAGATTTTTTTCTTTTAATACATTGAAAATTCGCATTTTTAAAACGTGACATTTTGAAAGTTATTGAAAACATCCCTGAATGCTTTTATCAGTTAAATGCTTAAATGATTGGATGATTTGTGTCACATGACAAAAAAATAACGAAATTTAAATGGCTGTTACAATTGTCACAAAATGTTCACTTATAATATCCGTAGTGCTTAAATTATTTCCGGAAATTTTTTCGAGGGCATTAATGTTTTGAAAATTATCCCGAGCCGCACGCAGAATCAATTACTTATCCTGATATTTCGTATTCGCACTGACTAACATTTTTGGCTGACCAACATAATATTTAGAATTTAATGTTTTAAATGGTTGTACTTAACTTGTTTTTATTAAATTCTCCCTAAAAGCGATTCACGATTACTACATGATTGTATTATGCATATATCTCGGAAAAATAATACTTGTAATGACATCCTGCCACCAGACACGAAATCAGCATGATAAATGAGTGGTTGTGGGAAGTGAATCATTTTATCACTGAAATGTGAAATTGATAGTGACATCCCAGTTTCATTCGGGATCACATACGTCATCTCATTTTAGCAGTACTGTCGGGTTCGCGTAAAACGGAACACGCTCTTGACATGCATGTCTTGGATCTGGAAATACAATTTATTACCATATTTAGTTTCAACATTTCTAGCATTACAAGAAATTATAATTATTTTGGGGTGGAAATTAACTCTAAAATATGTGAATAGTGTGGCCTCAATAAACAATTTTCACCACTTTAAATAACATTCAATTTTCAGGGTTTTATTAAGACTGCGAGTTTATATTGCAGGTTTATAAGATTACTAATTGATTGTAAAGTAATATAGAGGGTGTTTAAAATTACTAATGCGCTCAAGAGCTTTGGCTTTATAAAGTGGTAACAGAAATGTTCATATTACTATCTTATATTGCGTACAGCAACGGTTATGATTCTATAACATGTTGATGTAACAGTTCTAGTTACCAATTTACAAAACCAATAGTATTGAGTGCTTATGTAGGTGTGCGGTGACATAAATATGAAACTGGTTTGACTTAACCCACAGAAAATTTTATATTATTTTTAGGTTAGTTTTCAGACCTTGTAACCACAGTTTCTCTTAAGAAACATATAATGTCAACACAAAGACATCAGAGTAAACATATACTGTATGTGAGGTATCTCATGAGAAAATGAAGTAAATAAATTGGAGAAGGTGAAAGATAGAGGTACTTTTCATTTGTACTATTTTAAAAGGCATTTTGACATAAGTCTTCTCCAGACACTAGAATATAGCGCAATATACTTTTGAGGTTATGAGTGATTGTTTAAGTTATATGTATATAGGAAGCGTTGCAGTTTTGGAGGTTATTATCGCTCACATTGAGTAGTGTTACTCTAAGTTATATAACGGCACCTTAGCCCGTATTTTTCCACTAAAAGTTATTCATATTGGTTTAATAATATCCTCTTGGCTCTTTTAGACAAACTCGTCATATTGTCGATGGTTTCATGTGCACACCATATTGGCATTGCTTAGAGAAATTAAGAATAAATTATTCAAAAGGCAGTGCAGACAGCATAGTAGTACGTCTTTCATCAAGAATCGGCATTACTTTGTATGATTTTTTATGAGAAAGTAATACATTTCAAAAATAAATTAAGAATTTTGGTCTTTGAAATTCTAAAATATTTATGATATTGGCGGTGATCTAATTTTTTGGAGATACAAATAGAAATCAGACAGTCCAAAAATAATTGCAGTACAATTTTGGTCATCCTGCCTTTACCCTAAGAGGATGTTATATTCTCTAATTAATTTAACCTTATAAAGGGAAATATAAGGATAGTGATGAAGGTAAGAAAAAGCAGGATATCAATAAAGCAATACGGTTGTGGTTACATTATAAAAAAGACTTATAAATATCACGTTCTCGTTCCTTGATTAAAATCGCATAAGCCTATAAGGGGTCTATAAGCAATTATATATAAGGTAACAGTAACACCTCTATCATTATGTAAGAAAACTTTTAAGGTACATAATGCTTGTAAGAAGTTAGATAGAGTTATTACATCAACAATTTATATTACCAAAGATTTTATAAACTGGTTATGGTGATATTTCGGGATTTTTTATAAAACAAAAATTGTTTATTGGGGCCTCTATCTGTTCTATTCATGGCTTAAAAAATAGCCTCATTTTCATTCGATTTGATACACTGCGGTATGTTTAAAATGAAATAATTTAAATAATGCTAATGCAGTTCGTAAGATATATTCAATTCCATAAAAATTAAATCTGTCTCCAAGATTCCGAGACACTCGGTATTTGGAAGCGGTTCGATTTCAGGAAGCGCTTAAAGCTCGGTATGACTGAAGTTCTCAGTTTTATGTGGAATTTAATACACCTAACCCGAGATTTGATAAGCGTACTTCCTTGTTTCAAATGAAACGCCAACTATGATCGCGCTAAACAATGGAGACGATTATATGCGAAAAGTCGTACGGACGTGTTGTTTCAGTCGCCATGGTAAAATAATACACGGAGGCTAATTATCAAAAAGTTTGCTCTGCATGCATTCACTAAAATTTAACTGATGCTGTTAGACTAGCAAATGAATTATTTTTCAGTTGGTTAAAAGCTACAACTTGTAAATAGTGGGTTTTGTCAGTTTGTAATGCAACTTTTACCACATCTAATATGACAAAATGGCTACTACAATTTTCTAGTTGAATAAAATATCGTTACAAGGAATCACTCAACCAGCTCACTTCTTTGACTATAAAGCGTGTTTTAGATGTTTAAAAAGTGCACAGGAAATGCCATTTGCTTTGCTGTTGCAAATTACAATTTGGTCTCAGAGAGCAGAACTTTTATATAGGGTGTTCTGAAAAACACTAGCATAAATTCAGGGCCTGATAGATTTTCAATGGTTCCTATGAACCATTGACGTAAGTTTTTCTGTTTTCAAGGTACAAGGCGTTGAAAATAATTTTTCAGTCTAGTCTCGGTTCTATCTTTCACAAAATTCGACCGAATGAACTAAAATTTTGTTATGTGGGGTTTCTGGGGATACTAAATGCCTGGAGTTATTAATTTTTGCCTATCATACAGGGCGTTCACTGCAGTAATCCGCGGGAAGATTTTAGTTGCCAACTTTTTGAGGTTAATCTTTTTGTCCTTTTTATTACTTGCTACTATGGCAAATTTTATTTTAAACAAAAACAGTGCTCTTGTAAGAAGTTTTCCCGTTTTCGAGAAAAACCACGCATAGTGCGTCAAAGTCAAACTGCTATCCCAAATTATATTTTTTATTTCAAGTAGGCTTTGGCACCTAGTTACTATTACTATTAGTTTCATTAATAAAACTGAAAATCAAATTTTAACACATACTGAATACAACCGAGAAAAGAAAAACAACAAGAATAGCTAATTGTTATTATCAGATTTAAGGAAAATAAAATCAGAATAAATGTTTCAAATGTCCTCCGTTTTCACGAACAATTGTTGCTGCACTAATAGAGTTGCAGCAAGAACACATGTAACACATGTTAAAGTTGTATAAGAGTATGGTGAAGAAAAAAATATAAAGCTTAATTTCTTATAAAATTTGCTTGAAATATGTTCTTATAGCTCGTGCATCGGAAACAATTATATTTTCACAAGACAAATATTTCCCTAAATAAATTTGTGTATTTTAATAAAGAAATATAATGTTGTGTTTATATATAAATTAATGCTTTTACTTTGAAAACGTCAAAGAATTTACCCAATGACTCGACTCGTTGCTAATTTCGTACTTAATAACATTCCTTCAGCATAATATTCATGACAAAATCATAAACATAGCAGGTTCGGCTTGAATATAAAAATGTTATTATATCAAACAGAATCGGTAAATAGGCATACAAGATGGCGGTTTGCATTAGCATATATATTGAACTGGGTTTTATAAAGATTTTCCGGAATGGGGGACATTTTCATTTTTCCTGCCCTCTAAATAATTCTAGGGGTCGGTTGCAGTTAACGTATACAGGCAGGTTTCGAAGATATATTGAATTTTGCACGTGTGTTTTTAAATTTCTGTGTAATATGTATTAAAATTCATATTTCCTCGAATCGGAAATATAATATCGATAACAGTAGGTTGCATTTTTATATAATATTCTGAGACAGCTAACGATCTGGTTGAAAAATGCATTGCAAAAGAGTATTTTTAGTATACTTTCGAAAGATTAGCAAAAAGTTTTACAGAAAGAAAAATTACCAATATTTTAATCCGGAGAAATGAACCCGAATTTTTTCAGACTCTCAGACTGAGAAGTAGAGTAAATTGAAAAAATCACGGAATGTTTTCAAAAAAGGTTTAACTGGCAATTCTAGTTTTCTAATTTAACTTAAGCTAATCAAAACTTAAAAATTATTAAAAATATTGGTAAAAAAGATGTGAGCCCATGATATATGGTTTGAAATTTTCAGGAAAACAAACCGCATCCTCCCACATTAAAAATGGAAAATGTTATAAATTTTCATGGAAAATATTTGACATTCCAGTTTTTTTGATTAATTTGAAAATTTAACCGAACAAAATCCATGGAAGAAATTATAAAAATACTGAAAAACCAAGATTTAGCCATTAAAGAAATAGGAGATTTTATAAGTATATTCGCTCTAGCATTTCGACAATAGAACAGTGAATTCTCACGAAGGTCTCGGAACACGTATATTAAATAAATTGAGTAAAACCTGAGAATTAGCTTAAATAAAAAAGTTAAGCTAGTAATCACCCTTCTAGTATACAACGACTGCATATGAAATCTTTGTAAAAGTAACTGGTGATCATATCTCCTGTCAGGATAATAATTGTCGATGCGAAAAGATAGGGATTTGAGAAAGCGTTGCTGTATTTTTTCCAAATGGTTACTGTAGATTTCATAGTAGGGGTACTAAATGAGGTTACAATTTCAAGACGTCAGCAAACAAAAGATGATTTGATTTTAATGATAAGGATAAATCATTTACGAACAAGACAAAAAGAAGTGGTCCCAAATTGGAGCCTTGGAGCATTCCTGACGTCGCAATAAAGGTGTTGGACTTGTCCTTTGTCATCAGCATGGTTGGCCGTATACTGAGTAAATTCAGCCAAGCTAGAAAATGTTGAATGGTTAGGAAAAAAACCGTGCTGATTTGGTGATATGTATGACTTAACATTATCAAATATTTGCTTGTACAGACACATCTCAAAGACCTTTGCGATGTTAGACAATATGGCAAGAGGGCGATAACAACTCACATCTGCAGGATTACCACTTTTTAGAATTGGATACACTCTTGTCAGTGTGCAACTATCAATAAACTCGCCTGTTGATAATGCAATATTGATAAAAGTAAGCAATGGATTGCCCGGAACCCTTTAATTATCTTTTAGTAGAAAACTAGGAATCTGATCATCACCACATGACATTTTGAGTTTTAGTTTATAAATAGCTAGAAGAACATCAGATAATCTAATGAAAGATTTGGATTTTCACCATTGTCATCGAAAAAAACGCTAGCAAAAAAATTTAGAGAATGGGTCAACAATTTGAATGGGATCGTTAAATACTTGATCATCGAAAAAAAATATTCTGAAGTATACGCGTGTGTCCCTTCCTTACTATGAACAAACGACCAAAACCGTTTAGGATTACATTTAATATTGGCTTGAATATGGAACAAGATAATTATTGTAAGCAAAAAGCAGCTGATTTTTTATTAAGCGTCTAAAATGTCTAAACTCATTTAAATGAAAGTTGATACGAGTAGTTTTAAAGTTACTGTGATGATTTGTGAATTTCAGTTGTATACCATACGGAATATTTATGTTTAAATGGTTTAAATTTAGTGTAGACTGGTAGAATACATCGCATGCAGAGTCAATATCAGTGTGAAGGAAAATCTTGAACAATTTTAAACCATATCGACTGAAAAGTCTGATTCCAGTTATCCATAAATAAAAATCATAACCGAAAAAATCGGAACACGTGACGCTATTTTGACAGCGCGATCTACTTGATGTGTTTGACTTCCACCGCCAGCTTTACGATAACATCTGTTAAGGGATTACTGACGCGGGGTGACTGACACGTGTGCGGGGCAAAAAAGCAGAAAAACGCGTACGCTTCCGATGTTCCCGTTCTTTTTTCCGTTGCTTTTAATCACCCGAACGCTGTAGTTCCGATTGTCATTACGAGTATCTTGGATCCGGGGAACTCCATTCGTGGGATTGTTAGTGACACCGCGCTGATAGATTCTGCCACTTCCCGCTCCACCGTTCCACAATTCTGGAGCTTTCAGGTGAAAAAATTAACGAAGGGGATCCGTCGAGGCTAATGAATATAAATTGCTGAACGATCCGAGTAATGAAGTATCTAATTATACTTATAAGAGGAGTTTTGTAAAAATATTTCAATGAGTCTCCGAGTTTCGGTAATTAAAGTATTGTGAAGGTAAGTAGCAGGATAACGTTTAGTTATGTTACAGTAGTTATTTATATATCAAGGGCAGCTTAACAATCCGCAATCTGTTGCCCTCGATAATTAACATCCCATAACTCACGTGATAGATGAAGATTGTTATTTTATATTAATGCAATATGAAAAACAAATTTTTTGGTTCTCAAAATTAAACGAACATTGTTTAATAATTAAGTAGGCATGATTACCATGGATATATCAACTGAAAAGTTTGTAAATAAAAGTTTATCAAATTTATTAATTTGTGAAAATGAATGAAAACCTGGAGTGAAGTGAGATTTCAGGCGATTTGTTACAAAAGGCTGAGAAAGTTCGTGCTGCACTATACCAAATAAAGTCATGACCAAAATGTAAAAAAGAATATGACAAATTCCTGCAGTGACTGAAAACGAAACTATAAGTGAAACTATACTGTTGGTTTACTTTCAAGACATGGTGTGTATTTATTCTTCCACGTTCTAGTATAAGTAATATTGATTTATTTTTCTTACAGTCTGAATCGTACAGGCCTAATTTCCTCTGGACTAAGTGGTCAATATTAATCAATCAAGGCAATTTATAATAATACAGATAGGAGAAAGTTTCATGAACTGGAAGCGTTTCTCAAACGAAAAAGTCTATGAGCCAAAAATGTTTAAAGTGTTAAGTCGGGATGACATGATGAATTTGACGATATTGCATAGTGGATAGCAAAGTTCAACGGTAGGCGAAGCGTATTTGGCCGACAACATGGAATTGAAAAACAAAACTGCAAGAATGTTGGCTGACATGCCCGTAAGAAATGTACAATTATGCAAAAAAAAAGAGTTCTCTGCATTGGGTCTAAGGAAGTATGTGTCTTAGCGTCCGTCGGGTTCAGAAATATATTTTTTAACATATCGCGAAAAGCGTTGGGTTTGCCAGATCCAGAAACTTTCACAGGATATGTCTATGGACGACTTCCGCGACTGCCTTGGTCAATGCAGAAGCAACTATGACGACATTGAAGACACACGGTGGATGACGCAGTTCAACGGTAGCAGAAGGTAGTAGGTATTTGGCCGAACAGCATGAAATTGAAGAATGTTGGCTGTCACTACACTCATTACACTCATAGGTAGTGACAACAGTTCAACGGAAAATTCGGGATATAATTTCAGTGGAAAATTGGGCAATTATCGATTTATTTTTGTAATTACATAGAATAGAATATAAAGTTAATACAAGAATCAGAAAAGTAATCAGGTAATTCGACTGATTCAACAGTGTTAAAAATAGTAACATTCATTACATGTAGAAGTTTTTTTTAATATTCCACTTCTGTCAGATCCTTCATTATTATATTTTAATATTAGATAATGTGAATTTTTTGCCACCTCATAAGCTTAAAAATAAGTTAATGAATACGCCAATAGAATGACATATTTCTAATTTTTGTCTTTCAAGAGCATATAATGTCGATTTAAAACAAACATATCTCAAGCACCTTCCGGACGCTAGTAAATTTCAAGCTCGACAAATTTATTCTACGGACGAGCAGCTAGTTTAAAACTGCATTCAAATGTTTCTGAAATGAGTTGCATGCCAAATGATGGGAGGAAATCACGGGAATGTATAAAACTAGTACACGTCACCTCCAAGGCGTTTGTAAGTTCTCAAACTAACTGCTACTTTATACCTAAGTCAAGTTGAAGTTGGTGTAGCTACCTTATATCACTTATTAAACATCTAAAGTATTACTGGTAAAATGGATAAGTACCTACTTCAAAATAGTGAATTGTTCGCAACATATTTATGTTTAACTTAAAATATATATAAATTTAGAAGACTGAGGAGTCTGATAAAAAGTCAAAAATGCTTACAAAAACCATCTAAATAATGTACAAAATTCTGTAGTAAGTGACCCTACCAAATTTTGGTCATATATTCAACAAAAAAAGGGTACATCTAGAATACCTAATTTGATTACTTACGAGAATAATACTTTCCAGTCACCTAAATCTATTGTGAACGCTTTTGCTGATTATTTTAATTCTGTGTATTCAGAAACAAATAGTGACATAGACCATCCCGCTCAGCAATTATGTAGCCATGATGCAGCTCCTTTGCATATAATAAATCTAGCTGATGAAGAAATATTAAAAGCCATTAGGCGTTTAAAAGACAAAATGACATCGGGTCATGATAAGATCCCAGCTTTTTTTGTGAAAGATTGTTCAAGAGCTCTTTTACAACCCCTATCTGTTATATTTAATTTAATACTAAAAACGTCCACGTTTCCTGACATATGGAAGTTGTCGAGAGTATGTCCGATCTTTAAGAGTGGTAAAAATTCCGAAGTTAAGAACTATCGACCGATTTCAATTCTCTGTAATTTCTCAAAAATATTCGAGATAGCTGTCTATAATCGCATCTACCCTGCTACAAAAACCGTAATATCATGGGATCAGCATGGTTTCATGCAGGGCCGATCCACGGTATCTCACTTGTTGATTCAGTTTATAATTAATTGCATTCTGGTACCAGAATGTTTCCATAAGTTTTTAGAAATATAAACTTTTATTACATTTTCATAGGTTTTATTATTATCATAGGCTAAAATTACAATCACCCTCTGTAGCTTAGGCATTTGTTTTTATAGTTACTAAAAATACTGTCACAAATGATGTTATACCTGATTTTTCGATAAGGCAATCGAAAATAAAAAATTATTATAAGTCTGGGTGGAGTAGCGAATGACCGCTAAACGTAGCTTTGCTACCCCGTGTTACTCATGGTCCTTACTGTCAGGGGAAAACAGACTTAAAACAGCTTAGGTTATTCCCCGGTTACCTCACCCATCGAATACTGACGAGAGCTAAGCTCGAAATCGGTATATGTCTGGTGGGCTGCTGACGAGTAGCTTTAGCTGTTTGCTATAAGTTTTCCAAGTGTAACTCAATGTTGGTTGGGGCATTACTCCGTAGAGTAGTTGAATCGGTTATTTCGAAAAGGCCGCAACTCCGAAAAAGTAAATTTTACATGAGAGTAAAAAAACGTATTTTTCTGGTATTAGTTGAAATATCAATTAATTATCTTTTGAGTAGTCTCTAATTGTGATATGTATGCAAATTTCGATAAACAGAAGAACAAAAAAAGATCAGGTGTGCTGTGAAAAAAAAAAAGTTTTGTGTGTTGTGGCTTTTTCCAAACAAATACCTGTGATTTTTTGAATAATGATTACTTGAAAAAACATATCTAGAAGTTCAAAGATTTATAGTCATTAGTTTAGTAATACTCTTCTGGTGGCTCATCATCATTGATAGTAATCAACTCGTTATAAAAAAATATTTTGTCTTCTGAAATATACTGCACAAGTTTCTTCAAATTGTTCATTTTCTTGTAATTAATAGGGATTTTTTCTATGTAGGCAGGATTTGTTGGTAGATTAGGACAAACTCCAGCTGGTTTTCCCAAAGAAAATTCGTAGAAAATAAGCCCATCAATAAACGGACGTACTTTAACAATCCCAGGTTTGTTGCAATCATATTCGAACTCGTTATACTGAGAAATTTGGAAAGTCGTTTTTTGATCTTTTGCTTTTTTTCCATACGAGTCGAGGGACAATATGGTTTTCTTGTAGTACTTGGGCCACCAACTCTTAAAGTCTAAAATGTTCTCATTTTTTGCCCTCTGTATTGAGAAGAGACCTTTTTTAGAGGATTTTTCTATTAGGTCGTAATATTCTCAAGAAAAATTCGGTCATGCTTACGAATAAGCCTTTTAGCTACACCAAAATCTCTGTCACTTGGAAGGAATGAGTGGCCTCTTATTGGAAAATAGTGGAAAATTTTTCTGAATTACCGTGTGATTTTTATTTTGGCCTGCACAACCATCTGAAAATATATGAACTTCTTTTACATTCTCAGAGATCTCATTCTTAAAATAATTTTTCAAAAATGTGCATACTTCATTGGGTCCTTTGTGAGCCTCACCCTCATGATAAGAGAAAAATTTAGCTTCTCCTGTTTTTAAGTTATGTATACTGAACTCGAAAACCCACAGCTGTCGATAATAGAAAATTTCCTGTACAGGTATGTCAGGTAATGGTAAATTTTGCATATAATCCATCGTAATTCCCAGTATTTCATCGTTCTCTGAAGATAGTTGTTTGATGTGTTTCAGTTTTTTGTAAAATTTCTTAGCCCTGTTTTTGTAAACTATAAGTTCTGCAGCAGCAACTCGTTTTACATTGTCATTGAGGGTTGTGCTTTTAATTTTCTGGCTAAGTTCTTCACAGACAGAACACATATCAACTTGAGGACGACCAAAAGTATAAGAAACATTTTCATGAAAATATTTTAAGTAAAAACTATATTTTACTTTCGAGTCGGAATACTTTTCCATAAACATTTTATGCATCTGTTTAACATCTAATGTAGCAGGCTAATACTTTTTCAATATATTGTTAGAATAATGAACTTCTTACAGATCAAACGATTCTATGTGTTCCTTTATTTGAAAACATACCTCGCCTGGTATTAAATTATGTCTGGATTTCACAGATTTACCTCTATTATCTCTTGGAGTGGTTCCAGCAGTTTTTCACCAACCCCATACAAACTCAAAAAAGCTTTCTTGCATACCTTTTTACGTACTCCGTTTAAACAAACATGAAATAAAAAGTTATGGGGTCTCTCAATGTGTTTATTGGTAGTCTGAGATTTTCTGCTTCTCTTAATAGGTGTTACTTCATCATACCTTGTAAATAGGAGTCTTGGGAATGTTTGCCATCAAACTGGTGTAAAGATGTTAATAAAGAAGAAAGAAAGAATTCTGTCTAACTCTGAGTAATTTTCACAGCATTTATTGCGACAGCTGCAATTAATTCCAGTTTTTCGCGCCATAACCTTTTTTCCCACATGATTAATGTGCGCCTCGCCTTTTATTTTAGCCTTCTTGATTACTTCACTTTTATATTTGGAACGATTAATAACGCCCTTCTTTCTTTTCATTTGTATATTTTCAATATTAGCACTATTTTCACTTTCAGAGCTACTCATTTTGTATAAACAATGCACAACAAAACAAACCGCAGTTTACAGAATCTGGTACTGGACCGGGGAGACCACAAGACATCCACTATTGGGCAGACCGTCACCGTGCCACTTCAGCTGTTTGGCGCGCGCAGTTTGTTGGAAAATGCCAATCTCCGGAGAAGTGGCCTTTTCGAAATAAACAGAAAACCATGCCCGCTTAAATTAATATTAGCACATAGCGGATATGTGGCGTTTTCACATACAATGAATCTTAAAACATTCTCAATAATATGGCGGCAATAACTCATTTTCTCCTAACAGAGGAGATGTGGCCTTTTCGAAATAACCGTTTCAGTTGTTTCCTGGAATTACGTGTTTGCAACATATCGTTATCGTCGAATCGCAATATGGTTGCTAGCGTCAAACGGTTTCTACTGCGATGTAGAACACTTCGTAACGTTGCTACTCTGCGTTAATAATAAATTTAATTTACAAAGTAGTCATAACAACAATTCAAGATAGGAATACATGATCAAAGAAAATAACTTTGACATAGTGAGGATCACCTGTCCATGAATTTGACAGTTAAAACATCTCGGACCCAACAATATCCAACTACATCGAATCATAGTGGTCCTCTTTATAGGCACCTGTAAAAGTAATTTTCTTTGAATATATTTAAAATGCCTCTGAAGTTTTTTATTACAACCTTGATATGCTCATTCCACCTTAAGTGACAATCTAAAACAATACCGAGATACTTACAAGATACTATTGATGCAATAGTTTGTTCCTTTCCTATATTGAAATTGTCGAATTTCGGTAACTTGTTTACATAATTTACAAAAGGTACGTATTTAATTTTTAGTATATTAGTGTTAGCAATTCACCGTCGAATTAGTTTTTAAATAATATAAGATCACTTTCCACATTCCCCTTAAGTGAAAAACCAAGAATCTGCTTTATAAGTGACAGCAGTATCGTCCGCATCCCAAAAAATGTCGGCGCTCGTTAGAATTGTGAAACTGGAATTTATATAAAGAATGAATAATAATGGCCCAAGTGCAATACCTTGGGATACATCAAATTCCGTGTTCTAGCCTCACTATAAGTGCCATTAATACATACCTTTTGTTGTCTACCAATTAAAATTAAAATGTGTAGAACCACAGTTTTCTAAAGTTAAAAATGAGGCTTTGATGGCTAATTTTTTAAAAGAAATTGTAAAAAAATAGAGATAGACTCTAACAGTTACATAAAATCGTAGTCGTATCTTTATTTATTTGAAGATGTCACAGTATAAGTACATAAACCGTTTTTATTAAAGTTAATAACAACGCGCACAGACTTCGCGGCTTAACTTTCATTAAGGGGTTTTCGAGACAAGTTAATCGCCACCTATAAATTACGAGCGGCCAAATCTCAGATTATCGTTTAAGTATACGTATGTGCTCATTTAAAAAACATAATTTAAAAATAGGGTTAAATATTTGGACCGGTTGATACGAGAGGAGATATTTGGAAGGTCGAAAATACCTTTGAAAGGTACTAAAATATATCATAATAATAAAATCTACAAAATCTTATAAAGTAGTTTGTACAATAGAAATTCCAAAGACAATTTATATTTGTTTTTTTTACAAAATCTTGATACTAAAGAGAGACGAAACTGCCATATTTCATTTGGTAACGTTTGAATAGTTTTCTTCTTTACATATAAAATAATTCATTCATTAAATTTTCCAAACATAAATTATACTTAATTACATGGAAAACAGTAATTGTAACAGATAACAACAAACGAGTAAAATATCTATTTACAATAATAAATAAAATAATTAAAAAAACAGACGGCGTAAAATATAAATATTGAAAAAATGTTCATATCATTAAAAATATTGTATATTTAAGTACCTATGTCAAGATTATTATCAGTTAGAACCATTGACTTATAAGCAGAAATAAATCTATGGTTAGAACCCAGTTTATCAGAAGGGCCATAGCTATAGCTAAATATTAACATTTACAAGTAGCTATCAATATACAGGGTGTTACTAAATTTATGTTTGAGGTTATTGGCATTTTTTTTCTTAGCACTAAGAACACTCTTTAAGTAATACTTTTGACAATGATTTTCACAAACGTCAGTTTTTTTTGAGAGCCGTCCGACAGTGTCCCCGGAAGCACCGCAGCCTATAGACTTATTGTGCATCTCTCGACGAGCACAAACATCCATGGTACTACAGTGGGATTGGAACCCACACCGGCGTAGCCGATCCAGACTGGTTCCACGAGCAGCCGCCTCCCAGCCACGTCGGCTATCGCGGCGCCCAAAACGTCAGTTTACACAAATTACTGAGTTTTGTCTTCATGGGTTGCTTTAACGTTAAATGAAATTTACGCGACTACTGCGTTATACTGTCACCAATACTGTTCTATCGATTGCTGAAGCTATCAAAATTAAACCTGAATCACCCTGTATAATTCTTGGGAGCGTATATTTCTAGAAACATCAAACTATAATCATGTCAACATGTTGCAGTTAATCACAAGAGCTTTTAAAATGATACAAGAATGTTAATGTTTGCAGAATAGTGATTTCAAATATATCAAATAGTTGTCTATTGTGTATTTGTCGCGAACTATCTGAGGGTTTATTATACAGTGCTCTCGAAAAGTAACGATAAATTCATTATTTTTGAAATTGAGAAGTTTTCGAAAAAATCCCCTGGCACGTCGACTTTGTTTTTAAAAAAGGCACTTTTTGACATATGACCCACATATGTAACGTCATGGTTGTTCGAAATATGACGTTGTTACGATTGTTATTGTATTAGGTACATTTGACATATTTTCATTAATAATAATTATTTTCAAACAATAAATAGTATTATCGGACATGGCGGGACATCTATGAGCGTAAATTAAAAATATTCATGTTTAAAGGCCGTGATTACAGGTCTCAGTCGCGATAGATAAAACAAACGGTTTTTTTGAGTTCTTCCTTCTTTTTCAATTCGATAAAAATGGCCAGCTAACGTGAACGTGAGCAAGTAAATGATTTTGTGAAATTTGTCGTTATTTATACGGATTGAAATGCCACGTGTAGCAAGAAAGGACGTCGCTTTTTATGGGGAAATTTGTGAGGATAGGCGTCGTCTTATAGTTGTGTTAATTAAGGCCATAATCTTTCTGCAACGTCCCCTTTGTTAGGGAATTCGGCATTGGAGGTAAGCGTACTTTAACTGAATAAATAAATTTATATCAATTGAAGTGTTAAACTCAATACGTAACCGCACTATGCAAGATACTCATGCGTAACTTGTATTTTTAGACGTTTTTTTTGTGTGTACCAGGGAGGCAAATTGGCTGTTCCTCCTCAATTTTTTTCTCTTTTTGGGAGAATGTTCGTCGTGCAAGTCCTGTATGCCAGAGTATTACCATCTACATGACAGCAGTAGAAATTTAGAGACAATTCGCTCCTCCAGCACGGTCATCCGCAGTCCAGTACCACCCAATACGACTTCTACCACTATACAGTACGTAACAGATAAGTACCAGATACCAAATAATTGCATCACCATCGTTCATTGATTCAACTGATAAGTTTTAATGCGTGTTGTGCATAATATGCGCAAAAGTTTTGAATAAACCTAAACCTAAGTACTTATTAGCATAAGCATTTTTTTTCTGTCTAATCCTATAGATACGTTACTAGTTGATAATCTGGCAAGAAAAAGACCCCTTTTGGATTATTTTTTTTATATTTTATGTTGATTTATATATATATATATATATATATATATATATATATATATATATATATATATATATATATATATATATATATATATATATATAACATTTATATATATATATATATATATATATATATAAATGTTTGGCAAAATGTAAGAAAATTTCACACTGCAATAAACTTATATTGAATATTAGTGATTTCTTCATTATAGTTTTTTTTCTTTTGGTTGAGGGCTCTTTCAGGAAATCACTTGGCACCCAAAAGACATCATTGTGTTGTTTCGTTATTGTTTTTTTTATTGTACGAAACCCACGCCCCCGCTGAAATTCCAACTAGCCAAAATAAAAAGTAGTGTTTTTTATACTATTTCATATTACCTAAGTTTGTAAAATAAAAAAGGGTAACAACGTCATCGACAATTTTTTTAAATAGCAACCCCCAATTTTGACCATGCCATTTCAAAGAGCGTGTCATTCTACATACATACATCATGAAAAATTATGGTGTTACATAACAAAAATTTCAAGAAAATTATGTTTCAAGATTTTAAAATTTAATTTTCACAGTACTGAAAATGATAACCAGATATCATATCTTATCTGTACCTTTCCATATAGTCTTCCACGCCCTTATTTTTTAGATTTACGATCTTTTTGGTACAATCGACCGAAATGAATTAGTCAATTGGAGCCGGGACGACTCAGAATTGATCCCATAATCTTTTGACAAATCTCATAGGTCTCCGCTCTCGCCACTGAATTATTTCTTGTCCTCACAAGGCGACTCCCCGTTAAGTTTTCTTCCAAATTAACGATACACTCCTGTATTCCATTTAACTATTCTTATCCATAAATTTATAGTCAGCGCTCATACTGTAAAACAAGGCGATATATCTGGCCTAATGGAAAATAAGTACGGCTGTGCGCGACGCTGCGTCGCATTTTGAATTCTGAATTAGTGTGTAATTCGGTGGGAGGCGGTATTTTGTATTTGTGCGGTGGTGTTAGTGTTGGTGAATTAATTTCAGGTGTTTTGACTAGTCCTACGAAAACACGGGGAGTTTATATTGTGTTATTTTGGGCCGAAGGGGATTGGTTTAATTTGCGGCTTCTCCTCTTAAAGAGAGCTTGGATGGATATACAACTTTTTGTCAAAGAACACTGAATAATGAAAGAACAGTCATCATAATTGTTATGAGAAGGAGCAATTCGGTTACAGCTTGCAGCAATGCATATAAATGCAACATGCAAGTTTCTATCACATTCCAAGAGAAAACCGTCGTATTAACTAAAACAGATTAGTTTATCATGGAAAGCAATTAAAATTTAGGATTATTGAACTGCTTTTGTCAATTTCGTGGCCGTTAATTAATTTTATGTGAAAAGATGAAAATGGAAAATTTTACTGATAAAAATAATAGTAAATTTACATGGTGTTGACACCATTACTATAAAAAGCATCAAATACATGCTGTACTACAAGAAATTCCAAGTAAATAGAGCAAAATTACATTTTTTAAGCAAAATCACATCATTTTTAATAAAAATATGTATCGATATTGTAAAACTATGTATGGTGAATGTGCAAACAGGATGTAATAACAATAACGTTCAATAAAATTGTTTGCGCGATATCACATGGCGTATATGTATATGTTAAGCAAGTAACGGACGATGAGCTATTTACAAAAATATCGCTTGTGATTAAAATGCATAGAACGTTACGCACTGACGCTATAATATATATTTATATCTATGCGGTTTACTTGTCTGTAGGAGTATACCTCATTACATTACATTAAAAAAATAGATATACAGGGTTAACTATGACTAAGTACAAAAATTTTAACCACGTGCTCAGGGAGCCCTAAAAGACAATATAAAAGTTATTCCAGAATTTTAGCTCGATATTTAAAAAATGGGGCAAAACCCTTTTTTCCTACGGAAAGCCGGCACCTATGATGAGATCCATAGTTGACATTACATCTGTCAACAACTATCATGCGGTCGTTTGCAGTGTTTCTAAATGCAGAAACGACAAAAATTAACATTAATTCTTATTAGTAATAATACCTGATAGGTTAGGTAGCAGTTAATCCAGTTAGCTCCAGTATTTTGCATTCGTTTTTCATTATTTGGTTACAAACTGGTAAAACTACATTTTCACTACCGATAAACACACTTCCCGTAGGTACAGTTAGATACAATGCCTATGTATTATAAGAAAATCGAAGAAAGGGATGAGTAGGTAGGTTCTAATAGATAACAGAAAACGTTTAACACCCGCGGCAGTCTTGTCCCATAACCTAAAAAAACAAATCGGCGAACTATATTGTGGGAAAATATCCATATTTCTTTATTTATTAACTATAAAACGTTTAAAATTAAAATAAGGCACTAAAAACTGAAGAAGAACACAAAACTACAACGTAAACACAGGAATTAAATTATAACATGACAGCGAACCGACTCGACTGGACCGACTGCCGACTGTGGTCAACTGTTGCATGATGGTTGCTTGCAGGTTGCATACTCTGATTCTCTCATTGGCGGTGTTAAATAAGGATTTAATATAATATCGAAAACATTTTTTTTTCGTTTTATAAATAAGTTTGGAATTATTTTGAAAGGAAATTCTGTTAATTCTTATTTTTTTCTATCCCCTCTTAAAATATTTGTACTTAGTCATAGTTAACCCTGTATATTATATTATCCCTCACTGTTCGTAACTAGCTTTAGTAGTTGGACTATATTTTTTACAGAGTATGTACGAATGACCTAACAAATAATATGTTATATACTGGTAGCAGTAACGCTGGAAATGCTGCAACGTTTCCATTCAAAATGCATTCGGAAATTATTTTATAGTTGAAGGTTATGTTATGTTAGTTATGAAAAAATAAAGAACGTATTTGTTTGTTTTCTGTAAATATATCTATCTAGATATATATATATATATATATATATATATATATATATATATATATATATATATTGCATAGTAAAGTTGGTAAAAATATATATATTGCATAGTAAAGTTGGTAAAACCCAGGGTAATAATACAAAAAAATAATGGAAAATTACTGGTAACAGTACTTTGAACTTCAAATAGTAATTTTCCATTGTAACATTACATTCTGGTATGTTATTTCACACTATTGGCCAAGGCAATAAATAATCAACAATCGACCGTGTAATATTACAAATAATTCTTATCTGTTTATTACAGAATATAGTTATTACAGTTTAGAATTACCATGTCAGTTTTATTGTTTCTTGTTAATAATAATTGTTATTGCAATACATGTATTTTTTTATATTTACTAAATAAATTATTATTAAGGATTGTTTTCATTTAAAATGTTCAACTTGAACTGAAAAAATAATCAATAATCAATTTTATTTTAGTTAAGTTCTGAATCAATTTGTATGTAATATAAAGGGTGTTCATAAATGATGCGTCAATATTTCTAAGAGATTGTACACGAAAAATTAATGCCACAAAGCCATATAACATTTTTTAGTAAACTCAAATTTAGCGGTTACAGGGGTCAAACGTTTTTCTTTATGGATTTATTCTAAATGACTTTTTTGCTTCTTCCGATTTTTTTTTCAAAGTTTGTACACGTATCACTTGTGTTCATTTGTATCCACGTTGAAATTTACATGTACTCATAATCATCAAGAATATTACTTTTGATAGTAAAATTTTATTCTAAAAACACTGAACATTTTGCTTACTTTTTACTGGTTTATTATAATTTAGCCTTAAAATTAGTAGTGAAGTACAAACAAATAGAATAACATTTATATGTAAATTAACTTAATACAAAAAAAAACTTAGATACAAGGAGCCCTGCATATCAGCGAGCTGAAATAAAATATATAAGCATACACATTGTAATCTTTTAAATAGGTAAGTAATTTAAAATTTAATGTTATCTATAAAATTGTGTATATCCATTCTAGCGACATTGTTTATCCATTTTTTAAATTCCCTTTTAAAAGAAGAAATTAATTTTATCTGTTTTAGTTCTTTAGGAATCAAATTATAACATTTAGGTCCCAAATAAAGGTAAGTTCTTTGAATCACACTCTTCTCATTCCTGATTACTTGATACACTTCATTAATTTTGTACGTCGTACTATGAGTATGATCAACAGGTTTTAACTCAGATTTGTTAATATGCTGGAAAATTATAGTTTTAAAAAAATATAATTGCCTGATATCCAAAACCTGAGATTCCTCATATATTTTATTAGTAGGGTACCTTCTCGGCTTATTGAATATTACTTTTAAAATAAGTTTTTGTATAATTTCTAAATTATGAATTGTATTTTTATTCGTATCACCCCATGTCATAATGCAATAAGTTAGATGACTTTCTACCAAAGATTGATAGATAATTTTAATTTGGTCGGTAGTATAATAATTCATCAAAAACTTTATTTTGTACAGAACTGTTCTTAGTTTTTTAATAACATAATTAATATGTACATCCCATTTCAGATGAGAATCTACATACACACCGAGGTACTTCACGCTGGATGAAGATTTAATATTCTGCGCATTTCTAGCAATATTTACTTCTAAGGAGTCAAAATTGGGTAAGTTTGTTTTTTGTAAGGTGAATGGAACATATAAAGTCTTGTCTATGTTTATTGTTAGTAATTTACCATCTAAAAATTCTATTATTTTTGTGAAATCATTTTCTACTAAGATTTTAAGAGCTTCCCAATTTTCAGCTTGGTAAATAATTGCATATCTTTCTAGATTATTTCATTTTGACAAGTGGCGTTATGTATTATATACATTTTCATTATTATGTTTAACGTCGTTTTTAAACATTTCATATTCTCATTGTGTATTACAAACGATAGCAGCATGTTTTTGAAAAGTAATCATTTTTCAAAAATTACGAATAACTCGTGCTGGACATGATTCTCAGCTCAGATTCGTAGTATCACTTCATTAGCTTCTCGCTCGTTGTCCAAATGTGGCGTTAGCTACCTCTGTATTTATAGCAGCCATAAAAACAAGCTGCCACTACCGGACGTGAAAAAAGACACAACACATCTGCGGGGGTGCCACGCCAAGATCGTTGAACCCCTGCAGGGTAAACAGGAGGGCAGAAGTTGTTAATACCATGGATTCTCACCAATTAAGTTATCCCCTGCAGATTGATAAAGGAGAGATGTTGATTCAATTCATTACCTCGCTGAGTACGGCGCATTTTTATGGAGGATAATAAAAGTTCCCTTATCGCCAGATTAGACGCGTGACCTCTTCAACTTTATTTTAAGGGATCGGCGAGACACTGGGGTATCGTGGACTTAATTTAAAGTTTCTCTGTGAGGATCTATTCAATTTAAAGGAGTCTGGCTTGCTGATCTTCTGGGAAATGTTAATTAGAGATGGTCTCTTGCCTTAAGTTAATGCTAATTATTTAGTTTAGTAATTAACGCATTATGTGGAATATAGACACTATTACTGTATGCATATGAAGTTTGTACAACCACTTAAGTGCGCTATTATACACCGTGTAATAGTGTAACAATAAGAGGTTCTAATAAATATTATCCACTTTTCATCTAACCAATCCGTGTATCCATTTTCTTGCATCTATCTTTAGAAGAAATGATATGGTTTATAAACGTGTTTTATTGAACACAATAAAGCCGAATGTACGATAGTTTCTCTTGATCTGTTTGTTTCTGTGAAAGCTGTAAAACGATCCCATCAAAATTTATAGCGGCACCAGTCCCGCTACATAAACTAGAGGATATGTTCATTAGTTACAAAATAGAGCAAAATGCGAAATGATAAATTATTTTACGTTGAGATAACTCATCTCAGACTATATTTTTTTCCATTGTAATTCAACAAAAGTTTTTAGAATATCGTCCTTCTCTCCGTATCCAAAGCTTTTACTTAAAAATTCCTAATGTTTAAGGTAAAACTTCCGAAATATTTACGAAAACCGTTCTTAAAATAGATCTGAAATAGGTCAGACCTATAGAAACGCAGACTGATAAAATTTATAACACTTCGTATAATAAACTGTGACGCAAATCGGTAATTAGTTTATATTCAGTGGAAGTGATGATAGCGGAGCCAAATATTTCCCGACATTTAATTTCTTTTGGCGGACCTGATTTTACTACTTTAATTACATTGTCGTGACAGGGGATATAAATTGAGTAAAATTTATTTATATCAACTTCAGGATATTTCAGAATTCACGGAGGCACCATTGAAGATATGGACAGTGAAGAGCGGCGAAACGATTGGAAGCATTGGATCAGCTTCAGAGGCTACTATACGCAACGTCTCTGAGAATCACTGTTGTCTAAGGTGCCATATTGACTGTAACAGTCTTAGTACCAACAAAGGAACAAAAATCAATATATAAACAGGATTCATGACACAGATCCGTCGCGACAGAACATAACGCGAGAACAATAAGGGCAGCTCGAGGATTCCTAGCTAGGAAAGATAAGTGTATATTAATTTTGTAATTGGTTGTGAACAGTTACTTAGGCTATGGCATAACAACCTGAGAAACCATTGTGTATTGAATAATATTATTGGATGAAATACTCCTGAGCCAAACAGTAACCAGGTGAAGAAAAATTGTAATATATCTGTTATTCTCGCTATTAACATCTGTGACTGCTATTTCAAATGTAGGCCTTGGAGTAATATTTAAATCCAAATATTTTGGTTACCAAATCAGTTTACATTGTTATAAGAAATTAGAACGTTTTTTCGAATGGGTAACATTAAAAGTTTTATATTTTATATCAAATACGTGGTAGTATGGTTTCCTAAAACTAAAATATAATAATTGGGTCAATTCAAAGAGCATTTTTGTTCATTAAGCTTCAAAATTTGAATTCTAAAGAAGGTACTGACAATGCTTTAGATATGTTCAACATCAAACAACAATTATTGTGACCTTGCACACAAGGTAGCTCCAAATAACCCAGAAGTTTGGTAAGCTCACTCATTCTACGAATACTTCTATATTTGTATTGTTTCGTGTTTTAAGTATAAATAATACCTCTAGCAGTCAAGTAAGTGAAGAACTTTTAATAAATGATTGTTAATTGTTTCTATTGGTTTCTTATTCGTCCCACTATGGTATAATGATTATTCTTTCGTGATACTATCAAATTTTGTATATTTTCATAAATTATAGTGTTGATTCCATTCGATTTAAGTTGACTCTTTTAATTCATCAGTTAAATACTCAATTTTTATTGCCTCTTTTGATGTTCGATTATTGTGTATGTCAAATATTAAATATTTGTAGTGCATTCAAACTGTTTCGAATATTCATCGTTACATGATAAAAAATATATTTGCTTTGAAAAAAAAACAACATACATGTCTGCATGAAATATTCAAAATCATTGCTTCCATGAAAATTTCCTTTGTACACTTTTAATCGTAGAATTTTATGTATGATATCTGTAAATGGGTAATTTATCTGTCAATAATTCATTTAGGTATTCATTGAAATAAAGCGCTAGTTGCTTATTACTGATGCGATAAATTTTCCAAATTGAAAATTTGGTTAAAACATTCTCAATTGGAAAATATATACCTATTAAAATATTTAATTTTATTATTACAGTAGTTCTGAAATATTGCCAAACAAATAAAACACCTTTAGCTCAGTCATTCTCTTTTCGATATTGATAGGTAAAATTGATTCGTTTCAATAATCGGAACATCTTCCGAATAAGCTGAATATCATCCGAATTATTAATTTCCAAATTTGAGAATTCTAGTCGATATAAAATTTCGAGATAAAAAAGAAGGAGCAAAGCTAGAAAGTTTTTATTTCAGTTTGCCAATACCTAGATAGGTTCAGTACGAATTAAAATTTATATTTTTCGAAATAACATGTAACACCTCATTTTTCCCGTTTTCTCTTCATTCAGGGTGATCTTACATTATAAAGGAGTACGTAGCTGGTCAACTTTACTTCAACGGCATCTAATATACAAAAAAAAAGTAAACAAGCTTTTACACATGAAACGCGTATCAGCACACTTGATGAATAGGGTTGGAGTGGTGACATGCTCTCTAGGTGGTAACGAATGAGGTTAATGATGTTTTATTTATCATGAGAGATTCTTATTAATGGTGAAGTTAGACTAGTCGATATAAAATTTCGAGATAAAAAAGAAGGAGCAAAGCTAGAAAGTTTTTATTTCAGTTTGCCAATACCTAGATAGGTTCAGTACGAATTAAAATTTATATTTTTCGAAATAACATATTGTAACACCTCATTTTTCCCGTTTTCTCTTCATTCAGGGTGATCTTACATTATAAAGGAGTACGTAGCTGGTCAACTTTACTTCAACGGCATCTAATATACAAAAAAAAAGTAAACAAGCTTTTACACATGAAACGCGTATCAGCACACTTGATGAATAGGGTTGGAGAGGTGATATGCTCTCTAGGTGGTAACGAATGAGGTTAATGATGTTTTATTTATCATGAGAGATTCTTATTTATGGTGAAGTTAGACATTATTACCAGCGGATCGTCCATTAAGAGTTTTTGTGAGTGGCTGTTGCAGCAAAACGCTGAAAATCCCCAATTTACTGCTAATGTACTAATTACAGATGAAGCCTTTGGGAACTCTAAAATCCACATGCATTTGAACGGAACCACTTCTAACACCGATTTTCATGTTTGGGCAGGAATTGTTGATGATGATAATCGGTCCATTCATATTGCCCAATAGTATGGATGGTTTACAATATCCCGAATTTCTTCGCAAGGACTTGCCTTCTACCCTTAACTGTTCTACAACGTATATGGTTTTTACATAATGGGGTATCTCCTCTGTCTCGACTAGTGCACGGAGTATGGCGGATGGGACGGAATGGACCGGAAACATGGCCTCCGCGGTGTCTCGATTTAGACTCTATTGACTTAGTGGAACACTTAATGGTAGTGACGTAGTGGAACACGTCGAGGATTTGCGCGAGGGTTTCAAGCTGCCGCAAATAATTTGCGTTTACAAGAATAGCAACCAGGAGGAACATCGCTTTAGTATCGCTATAAGTTTCATGTTTCTAATAGTGATCAAATATCGCAATTTTTCAAAATTACTGTAACAAGATTTTATTCGTTTTAAAGACACGCCACTTTGATGAGGTTGATGCCGCTAAATTCTATTCGGCAAAAGTTTGAAGTGCAGTTCGGTTAATTTCACAAACTTTTTCACCTGTTGAGCTTAAAAAAATCATTTTCTTGACATGGTAAGTTAATTTTATTTTCTGCTATTATTAACATAGCTAACACATAGGTGATTTAGTTACTCGCGGATCGATTAATATACACCAATCTAACCTTAAAGTAATATTTTATAAAGTTTGTTATTATTTCCCAATAAGAGACCCTCTAAGGCTCCTATTATGAGAGGGATCTCATATTAAGGACATAAAACTGTAATAATATAAAATATTTTTTTTTAGGCGAAACCCCATAAACAATGGAACAAGAAACAAATGATATTAGCGATTAAAGCAGATCGCGTATAATGAACTATAAAACAGCGGCAAAATATTTTGATGTTCCAAGAGGTACCCTTGAACAGTATGTTAAAACATCAATTTTTCTCCTGAACAACTCGTTTCTGAAACCTACTCTGGCCAAAAATATAGATTATGAGTTAGTATGCCTTGATATGGATAAAAGGTATGGCTTTCGAGTTGGTTATTGCCAATAATATTTAACATCCATTTTCAAGGGAAAAAGTGCTGCAGGGAAAAAATGACTTAAAGGTTTCCTATAACGCAATCCTCAGAAATTCAAAAAATTCCTCTAATACTGGAGGCGCCACAAACCATCCACGTCCAGGAACTTCAAAAGATTGCAGTGACACTGCAATCACGTTCATCAAGAGGTCAACACTTTTGTCCAGAAGACTCCTAAAATCGACAAATATTTCCAAGGAAATTCAAAGCTTATGAGTATAGTGCAAATAAAGCTTCTTCCTAAAATAAAAAGCAAAAAAGCCAGTGCACGTACAGGAAGTGCACTTTTGATTACGTCCTCTTCATACAAAGATGAGTTAACATTGAGTTTAGATAAGAAACGTAAAAAAGAAAATTCCACAAAAAAATAGTAGTGACAAAGAAATTCAAATTTGATAATTCTAAAAAGGTACGCCGAAAGAAGCTAAGCAGTTTAAGAAAAATTGATTGAAATGATAGTTCAAGTGATGAGAGTGACATGGAAAAAGTAATACAGAAGATGAAGCCTTTGTGTGCCCAATGTATATAAAGAAGCAGAGAAAATAATTTATTATGACTTTCTGTATTGTCTTGCGTTTTAAGTTGTTAATTTAATAAAAAATATGTTATTTGATTCAAGTTTAATAGGGTCTCATATTAGGAGACGTTTTATTCAGTTACTATTTGCATTATATCACTATAGCTTTCTCTAAATAAAACTTTTAGGGCAAAATGTACTTTTATTACCTGTTTCTCAAAATAAACGCCCTGACCATTCAATAAGTACATTGATATTTAAAAATTTTGTATTTTTATAGGAATTACAATAATTCTTAATTAATCTCTATGTAGTTTTTCATGAAACAATTATGATCACATCTAGAACATTTTTTACTGATAAGTATTAATAGAGATTACAGTGGGAGGAAGTCCCTTCTTCCTGCAGACTTCTAAACGACGAAAATTAGACGCTAACGCGATGCGACGCTTCCAGCAACAGCGTCAGCGCCGCTGATGCGACATTTCCGCCGATAATTTCCATTTTTTACTATCTGCCTGATTAAATTAAAGCCGTACTCTCCGTGAAAGCTGTATCAATTTATCTAAGGAGGGGCAGCCACCACGGGAGTGCTAAATAGGGCCTTGCTCTTCCCATATTATCAAAGCGGGCGACGCCTCAAAGAGCGATGAGCCCTTTGGAGAGCCTTCTAAAGTGGCTGCACGTGCTTGTGCTGGTGGAGCGGCACCTAGCACCTGATAAATGCTTCAACAAATGTCTTGTCTAGCCGAAACCTGGGGTCTTTTATTACTGACAACGGATACGGGGTCATGCAGGCTATACTTGACGGTCTGAGTGCCATATGAGACGCTCGACGGCGTGTATACAGCTTGGACGTGGGGGCTTTATTGTTTAAATACATTTTTAAGATTTAAAACTTCCAAGAACACTTACTTTCTACCAAGGAACGAACCGATATTATCAAATGAGCAAGTTTTTATATTTAGTCAAAATACTTTTACAAATAAGAAAGTTCTAGATGTATTTGTAGTATTCTTTCAAACTCTTGATTGATCGTTTTGATCAAGAATGTTTTCAGATTTGAAAAAACTACAATATCATACAAAAAAGGAACATGTAAAATATTATTATTGTTTTTTTCTCTGTGGATTATCCTGGTTTTTACTTCTATTTTTTTATGATTTACCCAGGGATGCACGGGGTGGCTCTGTGGGGGTGCGCGAGGGGGTGAATTGGGGGAGAAATGGCAGCGTGCAAGAAAATCGCTCCAAACTCGTTACTCGGGGGTTTTCGGGAATGCCGAATTCAATTCTAGCATTAGATTTCCCCGGGGGTGCTGGGGGGTGGAGCTGTGGGGTTGTTTGGGAGTGATTGGGGGAGGGGGAAATAGCAGCGTCCAAAATCGATACTCGGGGTTTTTCGGGGATGCCGAATTCAATTTTGGCATTAGAATTACCCGGGGGCATGAATAATTGCTCAAATCAAAAAGGTACTTCCAACAGGTCCGAGAATAGTGACGAGGAAGAAGATGAAGAAGGGGAAGAGGAAGAAGAGTTTGAAGAAGATGTTTAGTATTTAAGTTAAAATTTAAGTTTATAATGAATAATTTAACATTAATAAAAACTCCTATATCTTATTTGAATTATTGTTTTCATAATTTGTGATTTTTTACTTTCTCCTTTACCATTTCCCACAGAGCTACCCCCGAGCGCCCCCAGGGAAGTCTAATGCCAGAATTGAATTCGGCATTCCCGAAAACCCCCGGGTATCGATTTTGGAGTGATTTTCATGGACGCTGCCATTTTCCCCCCAATCACCTCCAGACAATCCCACAGAGGGACCCACGAGCGCCCCCGGGGAAATCTAATGCTAGAATTGAATTCGGCATCCCCGAAAACCCCAGAGTAACGAGTTTGGAGCGCTTCCCATGAACTATGCAATTTCCCCTTCCCCAGAATGACCCCCGGATACCCCCGCAGAACCGTCCCTGAGCGCCCCCGGGTATTTCCAATGCCGAATTGAATTCGGCATCCCCGAAAACCCCCGAGTAATAAGTTTTGGTCGATTTTCATGCACGCTGCCATTTCTCCCCCAATTCACCTCCCGCTCACCTCCACAGAGCCACCCCCGTGCATCCCCGGGTAATTTTAATACCAGAATCGAGTTCAGCAGCCCCGAAAACCTCCGAATAATGATTTGCGACTGATTTTACCGAGTTTCCAGTTGTTCCTATAATAGTGCAAGTAATGATGAAATTGGAAAATGCATTTTCCGGCCCAGAAGGCATTTTTCAAAAAATGGCTAAACCAGACTATATAGACTTTTATCCTGGGACCTTCCTGAACACAATGCAGAAAACCGCATCTCGATATCTGCTGTGCCTAAAAATTTCCGCTATTCCGGTCGATTTTGATCTAAATGCCCTGGACTAGAAGGCTTAAATACAGCCGAAACGTAGACTTGCCAACAAATTGGTTGTTTTAAAACTTAAAACTTTAAAACTTTAGACCCCATTCTCAATAATATTTCTGAAGATTAAAACGTTAGGCTTGTACTGAACTATTGGCTGTTTAACCTTTCGTTTGTAATTTTAATATTCCTGTCATATACAGATTAGTGAGTCAAACAGCTTCGCGCAATAGCAAGCGCATACACAATTCCTACCTCCTGTATTTATATTGTATTAAATTAGAACTTGCATATATTTGAAATTCTAATGACAATGACACACTGTATGTACAACCATCTCAAATGAACTCCCAACCCCAAACCAATAGGCGAACAGGGATGGCGTTTAAAACGGTTCGAGATTGTTTATGTTAATACGCGAAACAGCCGCCTGCGACACACATGAGGTGTATATTAAAATAAATAGATGAAGGGTGTGGCGTAGGTGGATGGCTCGGAGAGGATGCGAGATATTCTTATCTGTGTAAGAATTGCGACACCTGGGGATGTATTTCGGAGATGAGTTATTGCGTGGATGATTTTAAGCGTGTTGGTGCGATGAAAAATTGGAGGGTCATGGGCGGTTCCAGATTTTTTTCGAGGGGAGGACACAGGAAGGAGACGTTATTTGAGGTCGAGTTTACGGAATAATTAATTTCAAATAATGGATGTCACGTAGCTAATTTTGTTCTATAATCCCCATGTAGGTAATTATATTAACAGTACTTAGGTAAATATGTTCTACAAACTTCAGTAAATATAATGCATGCCGTCAGTATCAAAAATGCCTTCCTAAGGCACTGACGTTAATACTATATTACATACCTACCTAGCGGGGAAGTAGATCATTACAGCCCTGGCTTTGTGCCGTGGCTGGAATGATCATTCCAGTGTGGTATATATGTTACACACAATACTCGAATTCGGACAATGTCCGAAAAAAGTGTGCAAAACTAGTTATAAGCTCCGAAAAATTCCCAAACCCGAAATTATACAATTAAACGGTTATTGCATATTACAAAATATGAAGAACTAGTTTTGGGCATTATAAGGTGTTCAAAACTAATTTTGTGCATTTTGAAATGACCAGAACTAGTTCTATTCATTTTCTGAAAGTTATACCAATGAACAAATTAAAAGTAGGGTTATGTCTGTATTGTCATCAGTTATCACACAGTGGTGTTTAAGAATTAACTCGTAAATGTGAATCGAGCGTGTTCTTGTCGAAGAATATATTGAGCAACTCGAAATGTCATCATTCCAGTTCGTGCTCAAATAAATAATACATTTTTTAATATGTATATTTTTTATAGCTATATAAAAATAAAGTTTTATTTTTTATTACAGTTGGCAATATTTGAAATAAAATATCTAAAATAATACATCTGCATTCTTATGTTGTAACTATTCAATTACCATCTCGTTCCGATATATGTACATGCATATTGAGCATAAATCTTAAGGGGCCTCTTTAGGTGTCTTAAAACTAGTTGCAAAATAACTCCCGATTTTGATGCGGCTTGCACCACTTTTCTTAGAAAAAAATCTAGTTCCTAAGATTCTTAAATCATATTTTTTGATACGAATAAACTAGGGTTTAAAACGTAAAGAGAACAAAATAAATGAGCATCCTAGAAGCGATGCATTATTTTATTAATTTAAATTGTCTAGATAATAACTTTGTTAATTTGGAACTAAGAAAATGCAATGGCATACGTTCAAATAGTATCAGGCGATGTGAGATACGAGGCGGCAGGCAAAGATGGAAGGTGTTAGGAAAGTCATACGAGTATAGTGAGCTTAACGGAACGCGATCTGTACGAATTTGTATGGCTGCAACTAGCGTGGCCCCTTAATAAAGTATCTAATTGTAGTTCTTCATATTTTGCAATAGTTAAAAACCGCAAAAACGTAAAATTTCGGGTTTGGGAATTTTTCGGAGCTCAGAACTAGTTTTGCATACTTTTTTCGGACATTGTCCGAATTCGAGTATCGTGTGTAACATAACTTTCAGAAAATGAATAGAACTAGTTCTGGTCATTTCAAAATGCACAAAACTAGTTTTGAACACCTTATAATGCCCAGAACTAGTCCTTCATATTTTGTAATATGCAGTAACCGTTTAAATGTATAATTTCGGGTTTGGGAATTTTGCGGAGCTCAGAACTAGTTTTGCATACTTTTTTCGGACATTGTCCGAATTCGAGTATTGTGTGTAACATATATACTATTTTATTCACAGTCACTTAGTTACAAGCTATTAAAAACATTAATTTTAAGAAAATTTGTTATAATAATTTAATATTTTTTTCGACAAAGAACTCCATGAAACTATTGCTAGGCAATATTACTAGTTTATTGGTTTTGATAATTAAGTCAAAAAATAGTATTTCCGTTACGAAATTTTAATTTTTTAATGCTTAAACAAGTACATGTCTGATTTCGAATTAACTTGTACTCCTCCGGAAGTCCGAGAAGCTGCGGACATTGCGCTTGACAGAATAATTCCGGAAAAAAGCAAAGAAAGGTACGAGAAAAAATTTTCGGTGCGCAATTAAGGGTATGCAACATACTTCAGAAACGACACTGCTTGCATATTTTGTTGAAATGAGTAAAGAAAGTAGAGCTTCAACATTATGGTCTGGATATTCGATGTTGCGAGCAGTACTTAATATCAAGCAAAATATCGACATTAGCCAGTATGCCAAATTGTGAGCATTTTTGAAAAGGCAGAATGCTGGATATAAACCTAAAAAATCCAATATTCGCCATACTTCGGAAAAGTGACACATGCTTCTAGCCATAAAAGTACTTTTCCGACTATCGTGGAAATGAAGGTAAGTAATAAGTCATTTAACTACCGTTAAAAGTAAGTAAGTCTATATTATTAACCGATTGTGAATAAAAGTAATTGACTTTTAATACTGGTGCTAAAAATGACATGATTTACTTTTAACACTAATGAAAAGATAAATAAGCATTTATTTAATTAATTAAATGAACAATTAGAGAAACAACAATTAGAATAAGTAATTCTATGGCCAATCAATAGTAATTTTATCCGCCGAAGTTTTGGACAAAATTTAGTCTGCGATGCTCTTTCAGTTTTGTAACAAGTCTTCCATATAACCCCCTGCTACTGTACTGGATTTTCATCTCTTAACTGTAATAATATTAGCACCAGAGTCTGCCAACAAACTAGCCGAAGATCGTCGGAAGTAATCTCCAATGTAAAGGTGAGAATCACGCAAATTGAGCAGTATTGGCAGGCATCTTACCAAATGTGTTCATTCCAAATGAAGTCGTGGCACATGTATTTTATGAACATTCTTAAATGATTAATGCTGGCTGAACAAAGAGCTATGTACTTTTAATAGTTCAAATATAATGTTCCAGTAATAAGAAAAGTTTGTTACACATTAGTTTTTGTGTCTGGTATCTGTTCCCAAATCTTCGATATTGAGTGTCATGTTGCACAGTTCTTCGTGACAACAGACTCCAAATATACTGAAAATATTGGCAAAATTCGGCATTGCACTTCTGTGAGAAATTTGTCGATTTATTCCTTGATCAATACATCTGACTTCTTGAGTTGATATCCCTCTCTCTTTTCCTTCAAAAAACCAATAGTTACTGTTGTAATATTTGCTTATGTCCTGATTCTTTATGTTCATCATCGCCTTCGATATGGAGTAAGTTAACCAAATCGTTGATCATTTCCATATTTTAGACTTTTCGTCAAAGTATGCGCTTTTTCACTGAACTTGTCACTGACATTTTTCAGATCACACCATTTCTAGAAATAATTGTATGAAAACTTGTGCTGTTGCTTTGACTTAATATGCAATAATTCGAAAGCGGCTTTATTAGCAGCGATATTCCCCGGGAGAAATTCGTTTTCTTGATCATTTTTCATCTCTCGAGATTTGAAGTTATTGACAACAAATAATCGAACTTTTATTACCTCAGCAACAATAAACTTCATGAACAATTCGATTTTCAAATTATAGGCTTCAGAAGAGTTAAATTACTGTCATAGCAAAAACAGTTTTGCTAAAGGAACTTGAGATTTTAAAAATTTTGATTTATAGTTGCAATCCTCTTCTTACCGCAGTAGCTCCTGCTATCCTAGACTAAGAATGCCTGATTCTGTAGCAACACCAGCAAATATTTTTTTTTACTTCAAAGAAGTCAGTACTAAATGATTTTCTTGCCACTATTGTGTGTTTATCAACTTTGCAGGAAGTAAGCAGACCACTTATATCTCACTTGCACTCAGTTTATATGTGAACAACCAGTTCAATTGTTGGTCATCTCAACTATGGCATACTGATGAGGGCTAACAAGTTCGAAACCGGTCTGTGTCTGGTGGTGTGTCCGACAAAGGTTCTTGGCTGTTCATACAGATACTGCAGGAGTAATTCAATGCCGGCCGTGGCACTAGTCCGCGGAATAGTTGTTTCCTGCAGTATCATTTACAAAATTATAATAATTTATCAAAACAGTGAAAGAAAAATGCCTGTACTTTGAATAATTACAATATATGAAGAACAGTAATAATTAGAATCACAATTCGAATTAATCATATTGAATTATATTTTATTTAGAAAAATTAAAAATGTAAGATTCCAAATATAAACATGTATGATCCTTTACACGAAAATCCTGACTTGTGATTAAAGTGCTACCCACACAGTAGTTTTTAAATTTTAATTTCAAAATTACTTTAGAGGCGCGCATTATACTGCATTAAAGGGAATAAAAAGAGCAATGAAAATATAGTTTAGGTATAATGTCATCAACATTTTAACGCAATTTAAATAAAAGGTCGTCGTCCTTTTCTCTGGTAGAATTTAACTAGCTAAATGGTCGACTTACAGTACAAGTTGGTATTCACATAGAAAGTACAAAACATGTACAATAAAAATAAACCTTTAGCAATAAATAAATTGTTAAATAGTTTGCGCTTTAATTTTGTTTTTAAACGAAAATTGATTACGTACTACTTCATTTCCGCAATGTCATATTCTTTAATGAAAAAGTCCTAAAGTAATTGCGGTAATAAATTAATAGTCATGGAAAATTAATTAAAATCAGTATTTTTAAACCAAGAGTAAATTAAATCACAATTTAAATACATAAATAAATTAATTGAACCGAATTTGAAAGCCATTGAAATTTTTCTCAAAGTAACTATACTTAGCAAAGGGAGCAATATAATCGTTTTTCAACAAAAAGATAAACAAGACGTGTTTAAACAGTTTCTGTTATCCGCACAACGGAATAAATTGAGGTCAAATATATTTTTTGTATATGGAAATTTAATTTGTAGTTTTTACAAAATATTAATTAGTGAACTGAGGGATTCTTTTACAATATAGGCAGTTGTAATTATGGTAGTCTAAAGTTGGACGAAGGGAAAAGAGATATGTTGCAAACATCACTGTTCTAAAGAGTTTCTTCAACTTGCACATAATTTTGATTAGCATATTTTCTTAACCTCAATTGTATAAAATCAATATGTCTACTACATTTCTCAAAAATGAACACAGCATAGAACCATAGTTTGTGGAATATTAAAAACAAAATATAAAATTAGTATCTATCAAAATTGTGTATCTTTTAAATATATAGGGTGATCCAAAACATGTGTCGTAATATGAATAAATGAATTTTTTGGTTCATTCTAAGTAATGAATTCGCAAATGCATAGTTTTCGAGATATAAGGTGTCAAAAAAAGTGTTTTTTTTTCAGTTGATTGACATTATTTCATTAACCGCTTGAGATACAGAGCTCAAAGTTTATATACATGTTATCATTAATATTATAGTTGCGACAAGAATTCAGACGACTTAAGTCACGGCTGACGTTACGCAATTGTTTTTATTGTAAACATAATTTTCGGCAGTTTGTCGCGTTGACAACAATCATTTTTTGTAATTTAATGTAATACCTACAAACATTTACTATAGTATATACTGTTTTATTTATCTCAGTTGCTGTTTCTCAAATATTCTGATAAAAAATATAATAAATTATCCATTTGTTCGTATGACGTAAATCGTTTGAATTCCAACCGCAGTTATAGCTACTAGCGCTAATTCAACTTTTAGTCATGACAGTGGCGGAGATTTTAGGATTGTATGAGGCTTTTTTTGCCCCTAACTTGTGTAACTCAGGGGAAAAATGACAATTTGAAAGCATATTTAAACCACTTATGTTTTCTACAAAAAAAGGTACTCAACATAAAAAGCTCTAACTAGAACCATTTTCACGGTAAATGGCCTTTTATGATGGAAAACATGAAAGAAATTGGCAACGTGTTTTGTTGTTGACAAAAACATATGCTTTTCATTAAGTTGTCTGATTTATTTCATTTGTTAACATTGAGTTATCTATCTCAAACGGTTCCAGAGATATCGTCAAACTGAAAAAAAAAAAATCTTTTTTTAACATTCTGTATCTCGAAAAGGATTCTTAGAATGAACCAAAAAGTCACACCCGTCATTTTTCAACACATGTTTTGAAATACTCTGTAGGTATATCTAAAATGGCATCTACACATTTTATATTTTTTTACTACAACTGATATGTCTTTAAAATTATTTGAAAAGTATAAAAATTACATACTGGATTGTAAACACAATTACATTTTAGAAAATGTTAGAGGAGCCCTAGACATATATAGGGCAGCGCCTTCTAAGTTGTTTTAAAGGGAAATTGAAATGTAGATATTATAAGATTCAACTATAACAAAATCGTACAAAATGGACGTAAGAAGTAGACCATTACGTAACGTAATCCCAAATTATTCAAAAACAAATAATAATAATAATAACAGAAAACAAATACAATCTTTATAAACTAAATTTGAAATCGGACCTTCAATTTCTGTTTATGAATTGAATAACATGGACAAATGCACAAACTTTATATCTCCTGAACGAAGTAAAACGTGGTTTTTACCATTCAATTAATCTTAAAAATCGCATTTTAGATAACTGATATATTTTATCTCTTTTTTGATGGAGAAATAAAAAAAATGGAAATTATAAAGACCACTCATTTTGTGCAGTGAGTACCTACTTACATGAATCTTAATATTTACTAGAGAAATAATAACAAAAAAATATTATTTAGAAAAAGTTGTATTGTTTAAAATGATACATTTTTTATATTTTAATTTGGAACAACCTAAGTAGGTCGATTTGTCCATAAATTGATATAATTCTGTAATACTTCAATTCTAAACAATTTTCTTTAACATTATTTTTTTTATCCCAAATTGATGCAGTTTACTTTTGCCAATATTCAGATTTGTTCATTTTCTGAATAGCCTATAGAAGCAATTTTAAAATTATCCATTGTTGTCTTGTTTAATAATAAGCGACAAGTTTGTCAAGAATGACATCCTGCAAATTTTTATTTTTATTTTTTTCGTTTTGTATTAAGTCGATTTTTCTATATATTAAACTCTGCTCTATGTTTAAATTTTGAACAACAACTTTTTCCAGTATCTAGCGTACCTTTGCCAACAATAAGTACTGCTTACTGTAATCTATTTTTAAATATTTTCTTGAACATCCTGTACACTTAAGTTTAAAACGTCTTCTTTAAGAACAAGCAAAACTTCTTCTGTCAATATTGACTCTTCTGACATACCGTGTAATACGTTTTCAAATAGAAAAAAAATGGACAAATTTTTGCAGTTAGAAATTAATGATGAAAATCATACAAAGAAAGCCTTACTTACCTTCTCTTTTTCTGTAGCCGCTCTTGCTCACTAACACTTCCGACACCAATTTTTAAATAAATATAATAAATACGAATAAATTAAATAAATAATTTAAATAAACTATTTTTTACATTTAGAAGGAGTCCAAGGACGACTCACTGCGACGACTCACTCCCGAGCGCTAAGTCGCGCCTGCCTTGACATGTTCGCGGGAGGTAGGCAATAATCTCCACAGCCAACCCCGATTCCGTGGTGCCCAGAACCCAAAGCCGAACTACTAGCGTTCCTCCTATAGCCCCCTGTGATAAATTTAACGTTTCGTTCATGTTTCTAAATTTAGCATGGGAAGTCGGTATTTTTTCTACTTGCTTTTATTGACACTACAGGGTGTGTCAACTTGGTTTTTGTCTTTCCTATGCAGGCGCGCCATCCACGAGGCTGTGAAGGTTGCGCCAGCTGCATATTTTTTTCATTTTAATTGTTAGTGCAAATAGAGACGCGGATGAGTGAGATGGACTGGACTATTTTTAGGAGTTCGTTGCCTCGATGATATTTTTAGTGTCCCACTGTGTGCGAATGGATATTTTTTTACGTAGCACGGAATAGTGTTATGAAAATATTATTTCTTATTTAAATTTCATATTTACTATTTATTCATCATTTCCATGTAGAGTAAAATAAGTCGGTTGGGCCATTATAAAACAGTTTCTGAAATTTTTGGAAATATAATAAATATCGCATCCACTGTTCGTTGGCATTTCAAAAATTGAGGGGTTTACTGAAGAAAAAATACAAAATTCTATTTCACTTTTAACCTGTTGATAGGAAAATGTGAAATGCTTACGGGAAAATGTAAAAAACTCGTTTGTTTGATTATATTGAAAGAATTAGTTACTGATATTTTAAAAAATAAACTCTTCGGGGAAATATGATACAAAAGAATTTCTTAAATTTTTTCTCTTTATCTATTGTAACTAAAATTCTCATTTTTTGCTATAAAACTTGAATGTAAACATATTTATTCAAAGTAAATGAATTGAAATTTGTAATAATGGTAGTATGCAGTTTATATAATAATAGTAAAGTATATAAGTGTAAACATACTGAAAACCATAAGGTGAAGTTTGGTAACAGCTTTAAAATTTTTTGAGTATAAACATTGATTGATGTGGGTTACAAAAAACATACATTCCCAAAACCACAGTCATATCATTTATTGAACAATATTGCACAATATTAGACGAAAAGAGCAATGAAACTTTGGTGGAAAGAAGAGTTCTGATATCTCAACTCGTTAATTCAGGAAAGGTGGCCAAGACTTCATGAAACTTTAATATTCATTAGATAAATTAGTATTTTTTGCGTGTTAATTTGCAATTATTTTACACGTTTTCTTTCTTTGAACATGAACAAAGGATTTTATACAAGATTAACAAAGTAACCATGTCGTACAGCAGAAAATTATACCTACCTTAACAAAAAGCTATGACAGAAATTTTGAAAAAAGAATGCCATGTTTTCTAGAAACTATTTTTTTGTAAAAAGATTGTTTTAAATAGGTAAGTCAAAAAAGTTTTTAAGAAAATATTGTTTAGCAAGTTCAACTATCTAGTTATTACTTAAGGTCAACGTATTCTTGTCTGTGTTTTCTACAAATACAAGTAATTTAAGACATTTTAGAACTGAATAATATAGAGTTCAAATATTCGATGGTACCGAAGTGAAGTGAATATATAACGACTGAAATCGGTCTAACCAACAAATTTTTAGGTACAGAAATCTTTCAAAATACATATTTTTTAAATTTAACTGTAACTGTAAATATTGTTATAACATAAACCTATATAGTTCTGCATAAAAGATTGTCTACTTTTGTTTATAAGTATGTGAAAATAATTGTTAAAATTTGAGATACGAAGAGCAAAATAATGAGTGTCATACAAATTTTAAAAGTTATTATATTATTTGAGGCGAATTTAAATAGTAAAAGTTGATAAATGAAACATCTATAATTTTATTTTTGATATTACTTTTGCTCTAAGTTTTATTTTTCGAGATTTCTGTACTTAAAGAACACCACAAATTTGATCATTTTATGGCGAGAAATATGGGCACCTTAAATAAGTTATAGATGATGTGTAAAATGAATACCATTATTTTGACGTTTTGCAGAACATTTTAGGCTGTATTCGATTTGGTTCGAGATGCGTTCTCGATGGTCGTGGAACATTTGAGAAACTAAAAAATATATATAACTGAATTGGATCCACTTTCACAGACAGTTTATATTGAGAATGCGAATGAGAAAGACATAAATGTGAAAGTAAAGATAGATTAGACAGTTGTGCATTTATTTGAAGTTTATTATGTGTAATCAAGTAGTGACAATAAAGTTTTTTCTATGTGAATTATTTGAAGGTTAATTCAAAGAAGAGGGGACGATATTTTAAAAGACAGCAAAGTAAACTCTATTGAATTTTATCTTAAAATAATTGTTACAAAGAGGTACTCCTGTATTTATATTCTTATCTTTTAAAGCTTTCTTTTCCTTAGAAAGAGATAATAAATCATTAGTTTTATCCATCCATATATAATTTTTTTCATAAATTTAAAAAAACAATAGATAAAAGTAGAAGGAATAGAAGAATGAAGCAAAATATGGTATTTTATAAAGTTTTCTTTTATCAGCGACTAATTATGTGTGCTATATAAGTATAGGTATATATGTAGATCTATTATATATCTTAAATCCTGAAGTAGCATCTGCGATGTAGATACAACTGGTTTTATTAAAAATAAACTTCTGAAGCTTTCAAAAGGGCATGGAACTTTTGTAGGAAATATCTTTCCTTGAAGGCAAATAAAAAAAAAGTTTGAGTCCGGGTGTAATCTTGTTCGGTGAGAATCCTGCACATTTTCCTTAAAAGTAAAGACACCAAATTTTTCAAGATGTCTAATTGTTGTTTAAAAAATTAGGTATTAAATTTGGCATTTTATTTTGATTTTTTGGTAAGTAATTCTTAGAAGTTTATATTACTTATTCTTCAAATTCCTATTTGGTTAAAGTTATGTTACTGTTTTAAACATTTAAGAATCATCAAATCCTCAATTCTACCATTCCCTGTTCAAAAATAAAATTGCAAAATAGTTGTACATTAATTTTCACAATAGCTGTTTATCTTTGGATTTATTGTCATCACTAAAAAACTAGCTGGCATGTGGTAGGCAAACCACAAACTGCTCGCTTGGCACACCATGTATTCGCACTGTTGCCACGTTGTGATAAAACTCCTTGTTTTTATATATTTTTAGGTATTAATAATATTGTGTGAAACTAACTACTCAGTGGACAAAAGCCCCAACCTGCGCTGAATTACACCCACAATATCTACCCATATATTCCTTATTATTAGCTTTTGTAACATTTTTTTACTGTTTTAGAAAGGTATTTTAAGCTAATATAAATCAAATCTCCTACAATTCCTATCAATGAAGTCATATGTATGTTCTCTGATACCAAACATCTAGGTATGCTAATGAACAATTCCACAGACAAAGCTCTATTTAATAATTATCTAAAGAAAATAATCCAATTTACTCACTCTATAAAAATCTAACTTCACTTTTTTGGCAGTGGGAACACGACAAATTCAACCACAATAGATGACATATGACCTATTTCTGCATTTTTAGGGTTGCTTCTTCAGGTGGTCTCCTTTAAGTTGAATCAAATATCTGACTATAAAAATTATTATAAAAATTAAAATTATTTGAAGTTAAATATCGACAATGATAAAAAATATATAAAAACTTTTACATAAAAGGTGAACACTTTTCAAGTAGGTATTGTCTTATTTAATTCATTGACAGGATGTCACTTTTTTGTCATTGTCGATATTTAACTTCAAATAATTTTAATTTTTATAATAATACATGGTTTGGCACTTTATTGTTACCCTACCTTCAATATTAGGTCAAAGCATCAGAGGTTGTTGACATTAACCTTTGACATTAAAAGTATAAAATTAATTTTAATGAGTGCCATTATTATTGCAAACGATTGTACATGTTCTTATCTCATTGTGCGTCTTAATATGTTAACACCTGCTAAATTTATGACAGTTAAGGGGTATGTGACAAAATAATAGGAGCGGTGTTTATATTTTATAGTTCTTTTTTAAAAATATTGTAGTTAATTTACATGAAAATATGTAAAGATCGAACATTGCTATATATAAGACTTTTTTATTCCAGGTATTGTCAGAAGTTGTCTTGTAACCTCTATACATTACAAACGCCACACCTGTATAATGCAGTTGATCACAGTCCACTCTTAGATATACACAACATATACAGGGTGTTAAAAAAAAGAGTGTAAAAATATTGCAGGAGGTAATAGTATGAACCAAAATAAGCAGAAAAATCTTAATAAACATGAGTCCGCAAAGTAACGGTTGCGGAGATATGGACCACTATTCGTTTTTCAAACATTTTATTTTATTAGGAATAAACCGGAAGGAAGCTTTTAACAAACAAAAAACAAAGTTACAGAAGATGTTCAAAGTGCCCTCCGTCCATTTCCAAGCAGGCACGACATCTTCGTCTCAACGATATTCGAACTCTTTCGAAAACACCCTCCTTGGTTTGGATTTCATGACACTTTTGATTAACCCGTAACCGTTACTTTGCGGACCCATGTTTATTGAGACTTTGCTTATTTTGGTTCATGCTATTACCTCCTTAAATATTTTACACTCTTTTTTATTGGAAACTGGTCCACTGCAAAATCTGTATAATCGGCGACCGGAGAAAAAAAATTGAAAGAAATTCCCAAAGAAAGAAGTAAATTACATTTTACAACACCTATTTTTATTTTTAATAGAATTAATATGTGGTTTTTATTAGTAAAATAGTTTGACATATCTGATGTTAGAGAAAAATTTTGGGTTTATCTTACTCAGTTTTTCAAATTAATAGAAATATTTCTGCTTCTAGTAAGTTATTGGCACACTGTTGAAAAAGTAGCTGCATTTGACACATGGTTACAGGGAAATCGTTCCGCTAAAGATTTTCACTTCACCATAAATCCGTAAGTCATTTTTGATATTTGAAAAACTAATGTAAATATTGCATCACAAAGAAATTAATACGATAAGTAATCGGATGTAAAGGTTGAAACTATTAGAACTGCAATCATTTTTTTCTCGGAAACCATAAAGATTATAAAAAAATTGTTTTTACGATATTGACTTCTTTTTTCATGATGCACCTATTTCCAAATTTTTTAAAATAAGTTCTGAATCATCCTGTAGATAGAATAATAGTTGCACACGCCTAGGCGGAACACCCTGTAGGAAGGGGATGCATAAAAACAGAAACACTTCCAGGACCAGTTGCCGCGCGCCCCGTACAGTGGAGTTCGTTCACCGCATCGGGAATAACAACTGTAGCAGAGTGAGGACTCGTGCTCGTCCCCAGGTTGCTATCAGATGATGTATGAGGCCGCGTTAAATAATCAGAGATATGTGGAAAAAATGATAAGAGGTTTTTAAAGTGGTTCTTGAAATATTAATGTCGGAGTATTATTTATGTACCAGACGTGTACAAGTGCGCTGGAAAAAGTATCGAGTAGGGACATTCTCACTCTCGGATGGTTATTAACACTGTTAATTTGACTCCGTTGTGTAGACAGCCTAACAATGCTTGAAATAATAATGTAAATAACGATCAGAGGTCTTTGTTAGTACATGTTACCACTCAATTGTAAAAATTAATCAACAATTTGTACAGGGTTGAACTACTTCCCAGACGCTATTTCTTTGAGAAAATAACACTTTTCTGGCCTAGTCATGGAAGTACGTACAACCAAATAATAGTATGAAAATCTAGCTGGCTATATTTTAGAAGAATGCAGTGATTATTACTGTGAGGGATTTTCCTCCTTTTGTGGACTGCAGTTTTACTTTTGGGATGGCATAGAACGATTGAAAACTAAATTGATTATAATAACTTTACTTTATTGACAGCAATGGCTAACGTTCTCGAGACACACACAAATCGTTTCTCATTACAACCAGAAAAATATTTATACAAAAAAGGACAGGATTGCGTACATGCCTTTCGTTTCCAGCGCGATTCAAAAGAGTGTTAAGTGCTCTCTATTATTCAGAAATAGCAACATACAGTTTACTGTAAATAAAATTAAATAAGAAATACAATAAAGACAATTGCCGTAACAATTGCCATAACAACGAAATAACAACTAATTTAATATCACAAAGTATAACTTTGTGTTTAACATTTAAAATAGTGTTGAAAATCTTCTTGTCGAAATTTTCAATACAGCAGCTCCTGCTACAGCAAAATCATTACCTGGTAAATCAAAGTGGAAGTACGAAAACTTTTATAATTTGTTCACGAAATAGATTAATATAAAGAAATGTAAAACTATTACAGAGGACGTAATTTTGGCATATTTGGCACAAAAATCAGAAATTGTTAAATCCTCTACCCTGTGGAGCATGTGCTCTATGCTGAAAAGTACCATTTTTGTAAAGAATAATGTAAACATAGCCAAATCTTCGAAGGTTATCGCATATATTAAATGGAAGAACGTTGGTTATAAACGAAAGAAGTCTTCAGCAGCAAGTAAAACAACAAAGCAGGCAATGAAACTTATCTAATGCTAAAGGTATTTTTAATAAAAAAATTACGATTGTAGGAAAAAAGTATCAACTTAGTTTGTTTTTACTTTCAGGTAGCAATAATTATTGGGTGCGTATAGATGGGAAGAACTAGCAAAATGTCAATTGATCATATAAACTACAAGAAAGACATGCTATTTTTTACTGTATTAGAAAGGTATTTTAAGCTAATATAAATCAAATCTCCTACAATTCCTATCAATGAAGTCATATGTATGTTCTCTGATACCAAACATCTGCTAATGAACAATTTCACAGACAAAGCTCTATTCAATAATTATCTAAAGAAATTAATCTTACTAAATTTACTAACCTGCTTTAGAGTGTTTTCACTCTATAAATATCTAACTGCACTTTTGGCAGCGGGAACTCGAAAATTCAACGACAATATATGAGATCTGACCCTTTTTTAGGATTGCTTCTTCAGGTGGCCTCCTTTAAGTTGTCTGTGGAATTGTTCATTAGCATACCTAGATGTTTGGTATCAGAGAACATACATATGACTTCATTGATAGGAATTGTAGGAGATTTGATTTATATTAGCTTAAAATACCTTTCTAATAGGTAAAAAAATGTTACAAAAGCTAATAATAAGAAATATATGGGTAGATATTGTGGGTGTAATTCAACGCTGGTTGGGGCTTTTGTCTATAGAGTAGTTAGTTTCACACAATATTAATAATACCTAAAAATATAAAAAAGACATGTTACTTGTGGAAATTCCGGATTCCAAAATACACATTGAGAGATCATTTGTTGTAATTGGGCAAGAAAATTTGGTATTGTATAGGCAATTTTTATCTTTATGAACATCCTATGCTCCACACAACAGATTATTTGTAAATTAAAAAAAAAACAATGTTTGATTCATTCTGTTGGTATCTACAGTTCTGGAAATCTAGTACTAAGGATTGTAGAATTTTTAGATACCCAATCCTAAAAATTACACAGGCCATTGCCTTCGTCGATCTTCTGCGACGTTATTTGTTGGTAGTGGTGGAAATATCACAAATTTAAAGAGAGACGGTGACAGGAAATCTACCAGTGCCGCTGAAGGATATAGACAATTTATTAAAATTACCAAGACCACTAAAAAATAATCACATAAAAACAATCAGTATGGATCGAATACCTTACTTTCATGTTCATGTAAACAACCAAGAACCCTTGTTGGCCACGCCACCAGATACAGACCGGTTTCGGGCTTGTTAGTCCTCATCAGTCTGACATAGGTGAGGTGACCGGCAATTGAACCGAATGATCTTTCATATGTATGTTCACATATTAAGGTTGAGGCATTATTTCGCGAGGTAGCAAAAAAATTGGGAACATGGGTTCTCAAAAGCTCAATTTCTGAGATACAAAGTGTTATAAAGTATTTAGTAATATCCACATCCCCAAAATTGCTATGTAGAGGCTACATTTGAGAAGTAGCAGTAGATATAGCAGTAGCAGAGTATATATAAAAGCAGCGTGCTTTGTAGTTCCAGATATAAAAATATCTAAAATCCAGCTGACAGTGTTGACAAGCGTGAAGAAGAATGAGAGTGCTGGATTGCAAGAATTTAAAATATGCAATGTATTTTATTTTCTTTTAGAAAACTAATTCAATATTTTATAAAAACTAAATTTAAATCACACTTATCTACTAAAATAAACATGTTTTAGTTTTAAAACTTCCAAGTGTATTACTATAGCATAGAAATTTTAGGTATTATAAAATAATGTACGCAATAGAACGTAGGTAGGTACTATCGTTTACAATAATAATAAAACTCTTTAAAATTAATTTTCCGATTTCCTTTGAACTGCTAACGTATTTATAATGAAATCTACTTTGAACTTTTAACATTAGTTTTTCGTTGTTTCACTTACCAATAAAGATTTAATGAAATTTCTACACAGAACTTCCAGAAGTTCAAAAACTCTTTTGAGAGACTAAGTACCCATTTAGGAACCACTTATTTTCAAATTGTCTTTGAAGACGTTGGTATTGCCTGAATTAAAGTACATTATTTTGTGGTGGATCAAAATCCACCTCTAATTTTAAGAAAACATCTAGGTGTACAGATTTTGAAAATTTCAATTTTCTCTGTGGTATACAATATATCTTAATGTATACCAGAGAGAAATGGACTATAGTACCAAGGTAGTTATACAGAGGAAAATCGCTCTTAAAATTTTCCTCCTACTGACGTACTTCCTCTTGGCCGACTATTCATCAGACAATGAGCAGTAGTTCGCAGTTTTAATATTAGGAACTGAGTATGACTATACGCATGAAACGCCGCATTATATCTTTATTATTATTAGTTGCTGTTACCTAATAATAATATTAAATTACATTCTTTACTTTTTACCACCTTATTTATACTTACTTGCCAACAATTCGTATAGTAAACCAAAACCAAGACATCAGTATTAACTTTTTAAATATCTAAGTCACATTCTCTAGTACCCAGTGTCTTCCGTGTGATATCCCAAAATAAGAATTGCAGGTGTTCGTCAAACTAGCATTAACTCATTAGTGTGCGGACTTGTTATAAAAATATCTTAACAGCCATCATTTCATAATAACAAAAGCCTGAAATTTTGAAAAGATAGGCAGCTGGTTTGAGTGGCATATTAAGCAGAGCTAAATGTCAGAGCAAGGAATACATACATGCATAGAAATTAGCAAGCATAGAAAATTCAATATTTTAAAAGAGAGAAGATTGTTTAATTTTTTTAGTAGAAGAAAAACATTTTTATAACAAATATTTATATACTTTTTTTTATTAGGAATGAATGGATTATTGAAATGATTTATCCAATAATATCCGAAGTGACTTCGTTACATTCCTAGAACTTCATAAGTATAGTTTCCCTACTTTGTAAAAGTGAAGAGTGGAATTTAAACGTGATTTTATTTAAACATTTGTGTGTAGGTTTATTCAGATATTATTAAAAACTTACCTAAGCAATGCTCTTTCAGTTCTTAGGAAAAGTTTCTTGATAAAAACTCTGAAAATTAGGGAAATTAACACTTATGTATACCATATATATATATATATATATATATATATATATATATATATATATATATATATATATATATATATATATATATCCAAAAAACAAACATAAGTTCATTGTCCAACTTTCATATAAATAGGTAACATTGATATGGGAAAAAACATATTTTCAAACCAGGCTATTAATAATATATAAATCTAATAGATCAACAGTCTAACGTACAAATGAATTTTCTGTTTAAAACTACACCAAAAACGAATGTCCCGAGGAAAAAAAACAAATTTTATCAGACTAATGTATCGAATTACTTTTTACTACCCTTACTTACTTATTAATATAATTTCTTATAATATTACTGTAAACAATACTTAAATTATCCGTATCAGTTTTTTTATTTACCGTTATATGACTATGTGCCCGAATGCACACCATTTCGCTAATAAGCCTTTTGTTATAATTTATTTCTCTGTCTAAAATACTAACATCATTAAAATTAAAAACATGATTCTCATCAAAATAATGTGCAGCCAACGCCGTCTTTTCATTTTTATTTTTATGGTTTTCTTTGCATGACAATTGGTGCTCATATAACCTTGCTTTCAGATTTTGTTTTGTTTGTCCTATATATATTTTATTGCAATCACTACAAGGTATTTTATATACTACATCGGACTGATAATTTAAATCTAATTTATCCTTCATAGAATCATATAATTTTCCCATATCAATGTTACCTATTTATATGAAAGTTGGACAATGAACTTATGTTTGTTTTTTGGATACATAAAATTAGGTAAGGATGCTCTAGAATAAGTGTACTTAATAGATATAAGTTTTATATTTTTGGTAGTTATATATATGTAGGTTATGATGTTTTGTGATTGTATTTTAAATATTATTATGCGGTGGATTATTGTTTTTTTCATATAATTGTTTTAAGCGACGATTTGATATGTTATATTGTTTTTTAGTCCTGAAGAAGTTTTTAAATAAAAACGAAACGTCGACTTTATTTTAAAATCCTATATTATTTCATTATCCTATACTGACAAATTGTACAGAATGACAATTGTTTTCTCATGACATACTATTTAATAGAAACTGCTTCTCCTTTTTACACCGTAACTTTAAATTAGCTTTAAAGATTTGAGCAATTGAAATAAATATTTAGCGTTTTGAATCCTCAGCATTTTAATAAGTTCAATATTTTCTAAAGGTTGCTTGCTTGTTAGCAAATGTCGTCATTTCTTAAACCATTTTTATTACATACTAAGCGACTGTCTTCTGTTATGGGGAATGCGCTCCCTGTATAGCACAACATATTTCATCAAAATTTAACACAGGTACGATTTTGGTGGTGTAGAAGTGCTAGCAACCAGCGCCCTCTACCTTGTACATAAAAACTGATAACACCAGCCAAAAACGCACCTAAGGTACATTTTCATAAAATATTGTCGTACTTTAAAAAAATTACACCCAAAATTTGATTTTCTAAAATTATTTTACACGCCCTATATTTCCATACCTGAGTTTATTCAGCAAACCTCACATATTTTTCAATATTTTATCAGCTCTAGCAATATTGCCATGTATTTTTTCGAAACATCCTGTATAATCAATTTTATTGCTTCTAAATTCTGCTAATGATCAAAATAACCTGATTTATAATGTCAGTTGCTCTGATTCAAGCACCGCTAATGAACAGACCTGTAGATGTCCATTGTAATAGCAGCTAGATGGCTAGTTATGGTCTCCAGTAATATTTCTGGTTAGGTTAGGGTACTTTAATTAGAGTAAAGTCCACACGGAAATGATGCAAATAATTCGAACTTAATCAAGCTGGATACTTTGTGAAGCCCATTTGTCAGCGATGCATCTATAAATCTTTCGCTTGCTATTTTCCTAAGTAATTAAACATCGATCAAGGGCCAAATGCCATATGATACTAGAACTCGTCCATCACAGGCGCGTACTTGTTGTCTGCTAAATTAATAGTCGCTTTGTCATTCGCATTCCGACGGAATGCCGGCAGCTACCAGCTGTTCACAACGCCATGGACATATTTTTTTCATATTTCGTGCCCTCGTTGACAGACAATAACATCGCTCAGACGGATGGGGTGAGGAAAAAGTGGAATTCGTTAAGGGGAGCCACCACCAGGAGTGTTTCAAGCCAGAATTCAATTTACTTTTTCAGGCGCTCTGGGCACGTGGATATAATTCAGGAATTATTGAGTATACATAAAAATTTATGACGCTAGCCTTCGCAGGAATGATATTCTCTACGCAAAAAATCTGTATTCTTATACAATATACATAAAAGTAAAATTTTCAACAGGAACGCTGATTTTTAAATAAACTGCTTAAATTTTAAGAACATTACTCTTTTAATAAGACTAAGGAAAAGATGAGGTAAAATTTTCCTACTTGGCGTCTAATCTTTATTACATTTTTGTCAAAACTTAAAAAACTGTTAATTACCATAAAATAATATATGTACCCCCCTTCTTATCACGAGGATTAGCCCAAAAGTGGGACACTTGTGCGTGAGAGGGGACGGCACGTTATTACTATGCACACTGCATTTGTACCCAGGAACGACTTATGTTGGTAGGCCCTAACCACCATTCAGTGCAGAAATAAGGGAAACTTGGAAACTCCTTTAATTAGGGGGTTGTTGCTGGTCTGCAGTCTATCTATTGCAGTATATAATGAGACAAAATGAAATATCAGACATTCTATACCAATGAAAATTTACATGTTTATTAAAAATCATAAAATATTATTAAAATGTTGTTAAAATTAAAATACAGTAGATTAGAACAGAATAGTATAAAGAACAATACGGAGCATATAGGGTGATAATCACCTAATAGTGGAAATTATATAAATTTAATATTTTAGTAAATAATACATAGTAAAATTGTATCTAATATTGGGACATGATCTCATATTTATGATGAGTACATAAACAAAAACATACTTAAATCCAGAGCACAGTATATCGAATGATCATAGATTAATTTCCTACATATATCGACAGGAGTCGAGCAAATATAATAAAAATATCAACATTTAAAGTAAATTAATTTTATAAAATTTTCCGTAATGTCAAATAAATTCCATAGCCATGTACAAATGTAAGTATTAAGTTGGCGTCACAAGATCTATCACAATTTACCTAAAAAGAGTAATATTTAAGAATATTTTAACATTTAGCTATAAGCAAAATTGTAGATATTAAAAAAAATGTAGTCGGCTAAGCAGTGCAGTGAAAAACATTAAAACACTGCATCAAAAAACTCAATAAAATCATATGTATGAACCATAATGTGTAAGTAAATTTTAAAACAGTTTGTTGATTGGTAATGAGTTAAAGAATAAACGTGCAGCGTTGATTGAGATCTCCCCGAAAATTAGGCAAATTAGCAAAAAGATGCCAGAGAAGAATAAAAGTTAAATTGAATACTCACGTTAAAAGAAAATTGGCTGTCAGCATTAGAGAACGATATCCAGGTTCAATCTAAAAATTTTGGCAGTCCCATAAGTAGATGAAGCATCCTCCAACATTTCCAGTTGAAGACGTATTATTGCATGTGCACAAAACGCTAACTAGCCATTAAAGTCAACAAAATAGACAGTCAAACATACTTATAACTTTTCGTAAAACAATAAAAATACTTACCATAGTTTTAATAATAGTCAACCTAAAATTCAACTTTGAATTCGATTTTTTGGAGTTTATAAGCATAACATCGTATCCCTAATTAAAAATAAAAGTAAAATTTAAAGAAAGTCGAATATTAGTTTAATAGTTGTGATGGGCTTGTAAATAAAGCAATAATTATACAACGTTTTTATAAGACATTATTATCATGACATGCTGTATTGGAATCGTATAGTTTGTTGTATCAATGCTGTAAGCTCGTTGCTAAAACATAACTTGTTTTTTTATAGAGCTCTTAAAAAACAATTATATAATTTTTATACAGCAACTATGTTTTATAAAAATGTGCCTATTTCACGCTATTAGCTGATGTGTTGATACCAATAAGATGTTAATGTATTACTTGGGATCGTAATATTTTGAAGTGAAAAATCTAGAGTGCTCCATGGGCCATTACTTACAAACCACCTTGTATTATAAGGGGAACATTTGCACATTTTTTTCTGAAAGCTGAGACGCGAAAGCCTTCTACACGAAACAGACAGCTATTGATATGATATAATATCGCTTAGCGATTATCCCAGGAAGACAATGCTTTATACTTTACAAATAATGAGCAAAGCAGCAAAGCTTCAATGATGCGGTATAACAAAGTAAATGAGGAACATTATATTGCCAGAGCCTGTATAATGGTGACACATTGTAGACGTACGCGTCGCGATGCCTACCAGCGTCAGAATCAAATTATGCCATTGTTATCCCACTTGTATCTAATACTACATAATACCGATTTAATGTATGCGTTATCGTATACAGACTGTGGCATAAACTAGTTATTTCTCTAATTTCAATTGAGTGACATTTGGTTGATTGTATAGTATTACATTCGATGAGAATTCCCGGTGTGCGGATTTATCCACGATGTAAAATATCATGCAAATGGAGTTCCATTGTGTTCAAATCAATAGTTATTGTACGAGAGATGTTACATGTTTTCATTATTTTTTAATTAATGTAGGTTCCTGTTCCTGCCAACATGAGATCAAACTAGTACAGAGCTGGCAATAATTAATTACTCAGTAATTTAATTACTAATTAAAATACATTTATAATAAAAGTAATTAATTATAATAATTGAATTACTTCTTCGAAACAAGTAATTGGTAATTAATTTTTTTCTGGATAAGTAGTTATAATTTTATAGTGGATCATTTGCAGCCAATATTGCCAGAGTTGGCAGCCAGATTTGATGCATTTTATTATAAAAAATACATTAGTATAGCAGAGCAATTTTTCGTATAAAATGAAACCGATTGAGTCTTTTATTTGTCCCTCTTGGTACCTTTCAAAATAATAAATATTTTGGTACAATTTTTAACACACATAAAATTATTTTTCTAATTTTGACATATAAGGTAACATCTTTTGTTATCGAAACAAGTGCCAAAACTAATAACTAGTTACATAATGAATACCATTATGCAACTGGTTACGAAAAGTTTGTTTGTCACTAATTGCAAAAAAGAATTAAACAAAATACATCAGAAAAATAATAAAGTAACTTTCATTCAGTAATTTTATAAATACCACTTTATTAATTATTTATTAATTATTATTATTATATATATATATATATATATATATATATATATATATATATATATATATATATATATATATATATATATATATATATATATATATATATATATATATAAAGCTGTTTACAGGCCTTTTAGGCCCAGAGCTGTGTTATTCTTCTCCACTCCATTCTGTCCAATCCGTTACATTTTTCTCTCTTAGATTTATTACCAACGCCTCTCTCCATCGCTTCCTCGGTCTACCTCTTTTTTTCTTGTAGTTAGGTTTACTCCCTACTGTTTTCTTAACTGCTCTTTCATCTTCCATACGTTCTAGATGTCCTAGCCACTGCACTCTTCTGGCTTTTACAAATTCGTCTATTGTTGGTGCCTGGTACATTGCATATATTTCCTCATTATTTCTCCTTACATAGCCTTCCTCTGTCTTCTTACCCCCTAGAATTCTTCTTAAGATCTTCCTTTCCCACCTTAAAAGGTTTTCTCTTGACTTCTTATTGAGAGCCCAGGTTTCACTACCATACAGCACTGTCGGTCTCAAAATTGTTTTATACATTCTAAATTTTACTCCTCTGGACAAATTTTTTGATTTCAATAAGTGGTTGACTGCTGCCGAACTTCTGTTTGCTCTTATTGTTCACCTATTTATTTCTTGTTCCTCATCACAGTTATCTGTTATTAACGCTCCCAAATACACATATTCTTGAACTTCTTCAAACTCCATTTCTCCATGCTCTGTTATTATTATTATTATTTAATTATAGATATTCACAACGCAGTTGGTACAGTTGGTGAAATTAATTCCACAAAAAATCTTATTTGTTGAACTTGCAGTAATATTCCGTTATATGTTATTGGTATTACTCGGTTCTTCAAGAATATTACCGAATTTTTTTTTTATATTCTGTAGAATTTTCAACATATCCTTCTGCAACAGAATTTGACTTCCAGCCGCTGTATTGTTTTATTTTTAAAATATTGGCCCTAGAATCTGCAAGTAAAGTGGCCTTCATCTGAGCAATCATCTTTGGTAACTGACCAATAGTATTAATTCCTACTGGTTGTACACCATTTACCATTTATATATCGAACAAAGAATCTATTGTGTTTAATATTTTCCGGGCGTAGGTAGTATACTTCCTGATAATGTCAACGAAGTTTAGTCCTTCTATATCTCCCGGGTTCACGAATTACTCTAGTTCTCATATTTGGAATATTGACTCGGAAACACGTCTCCTCATCTGTAACATCTTCAACACCTGAAAATGTTACTTCTGACTTCCGACATGCACCGGCTATTCCCACAACCAACACAACCTAAAGCAAAAAATGCGAATTAGTCAACTGACAACTAAATGAAGCAATTATTAATGACCTTAGCCATTAAAAAATTATTGTCATCCACCTCCGTCAAAAAGTTCGCAATATTTACTTTTGAAAAAACGTTTGATTTCTTAATGTGGTATCCATCGAAGTGTTTTTTCAAAACTGCTATCAAACTATTCTATGTTTTAATGTCTATACAGCTCAGTTCTCAACATGTACCACTGTGTCCTTAGCGTAGAAGCCTTCAGTTGCGAATTGTGTTTTAAAATGGTAGGTATGCTAAATGATTATCCGTTTTAAAGTAATGGTAATTGATAATTAATTACTTTTTGAACGTAATTTGCTCAGTTCTGCCAGTACACAGTGGTCTTCAAATAGGTGCAATTTATTGCAATAATAGTGGCACTCTTTAAAACGAATTTGGCGGTTTATTTCGAATTCGTAATAAAATCTACTTTCAGCATTTAGCATTAGTTCTTCGTAGTTTTCACTGATCAGTAGAGATCTTATGATTCATACTCAGAATTTCTAACCAGAGGGAGCGTCATTATGATTGCAATAGATTGTACATTGCTTCAGAAATCTGCATGCCTTATTAGTTTCTGATGATTTATTTTGAAGGAAATCAAATTATAATTTAATAGTAGAAAATGCATTGCTGTGGTTCCATGAAAAGAGTAATGATTTAACATGGCATCGAATTGTATTGTGTAAATAATAAATAAATAATGAAGAGGTCAATTATTTGAGCACGTTCTCTGAAAATAATGTTCAAATAACATTAAAATAATTAAAATCATAGGCCATTCAATTATAAATTGTAAAATTATTTCCCAATTATTTTAAGTGCTACATGTAAAATGTCAATTTTTTGCACAAAACAACATAATTAACGGTATAATTTTGTATGGGTAGTAGCTTTAACCAAGTTTCATTATATTCTAATACTCTTGTTAATCAAAATCATAAAGAAGGCTGATCCATATAAGAACGACTGGTTTGCCACCGCCAATTCTTAATTAGTGTAATACTGGTTGCGTGCCTGAGAATATCTTCTTATGTTATACCTATTTGAATTGAATAATTTATTAACATTCAAATATAGGTCTGTAGCCAGTCTACATTGGGTTCAAAAAAATTATTTTACAAGAAAAAATGATTTAAACATTTAATTTCAGAAACTCTGATACATTAAAATTATGCGCCAGTTAATTATATTAAGACATTCTATGCATTTATACTTATGAGGATTTAAAATATTAAGTTTACTTTTAAAAAGACTCAATTCAAATCATAATATTATTATATATTATATTCCAATTTTCACAATTACATTTTATGTGTGTAAAAATGGTAATTACCTGCCAAATAATTGTATTGCTCTTTTAATGTTTTCAATAAATCATGTTTTTGTCTATCCAAAAATAATAACTATAATTTTTCATATTTAAACACAGTACAAAGTTTTAAGCAAATTTTCATTTAAAATCAACACGATTGGATATTACAGTTCATAGCCGACTTTGTTGAAATAATAACACAGTGTATCGAGAAATCAATTTATTTACTAGCTAGAAGTATGTACATCATAAACATCAACATTTCGATATCGTTTTACTTGAAGAAGTTAATATTAAAATTTATTAAATAAATGTGAAACACATGAACTTTCATGTTTTGAATGACTTGATTCTGTAATTCTAACGAATCGAGTAAATGCTACCCAGTCCCAAGTTTTCTGAACGCGAATTGCATGGCTAACTAAAGCACTGCAACTTAATCAACAATGATCTTCAATAATTTCAAGATATGCCAAAACATAATAAAACTTCATTCATACTTAAGTAACTTAACATATATTTAAAGTATTAAATTTTGGACTTATCATGGCTTGTTTTTACTATATTGTAAAGGGATTCAAATCAATTTTCCTACAATTCCTATCGATGAAGCATGATGTTGATGAATGCTGAATGAACTCTAGAAATGAATGAATACTTTATGAGCTCCATAGATAAAGCTGTATTCAATAATCTTCAATAAAAATAAATCTAGACAAATTTACTACAAAAAAATTCATATCTAGTTTCATGAAAATATTCTATAATATAATAGCTGGGTTTCGAAATAAAGAGATAGAATAAATGTCTTTTACTTCACCTACATTTTATTTGTAAAATTTCATACATAGGGATTTAAGCATCATCTTGATATGCCATATCTTGTATATGTATTATTTTTTTCGCGTCTGCCAAAGAAAAGCATATTGAATTACCCATTTTATTGTAGAAATAAAACTTCTACGCTAACCATATTGGATTTTCCGATGAAAAAACCAACAAGGTTAACTTTTTACGGCATCCAGTTTTACACGACTAAATTGTAAATATGTATCCAAGAAAAATTTTAGAAGAAATTACTTTCTTGTTTATTAAATTTTCTGTTTTTATGTATTCATCTCTTGAGACATTCTGCTCTGCCAACAAAATATGAAAAGCTGCTATACGCCATTTAAAACAAAATTATCTAAATATTATTGCTGCAGGATAAAACACTGTTTTCCAAGTCATACTTCCAAATATTCACATACTGTCTTTCTTTGCTGAACACAATTCCTTAGGTACTTAAAAGCTTGATTTCAGTACCTATCCCTAATAAATTTTGAGCACAATATTTTAACAATAATAAAAACCCACAGAACCGCATTTTTTCATCCTTTTCGCTGAAAGGGGGAGAAACAAAGACATAATTCTCGCACAAATCAAATTAAGCATTCATCTAAAACCATCTGTAAGACATTAAACACTTTTTCATTGAATAAAAACGTTAGGATTGGCCACAAAAAGCGCGAATGGTTGGCACACACTGACATTAATCAGAGACCTTTTAACATGGAGCGATTTCAGGGATTTCAGAATCTAGGAGCAATGGAGCCCATAACCGTAGGCTAAAGGATTTTCTTTGAAATTCTTCCTATATTTTAAATCATCAAGAGCAATATATTGCTTATAGGTATGTTGTTAATGAGCAAAACAGTACATTGAATATAATAAAATGAGTATGAAGTTAACTATATTTAATATTTGCTCTGTTAAATGTTATCAGGATGAAAAAAAGATAAAAACTCAAATAATTTTTTTCTTACTGATTTGACGTGTTAGTTACAGATGAAACTAAATTTACATGGAATGGGATGTATAACATTCATAATACTCATGTTTGAGATCATGAAAATTCGCGACTCAACGGGATTCTTTCCAACAACGCCTTTCCTTAAATATTTGTGCAGGGAATGTCGATGATAGCTTGATTGGACTATTCGTATTAGCAAATCAATTGAATGGGGTTCAGTATCTCGAGTTTCTTTGAAATGATTTGCCTGGACTTTTGGAAGATGTGCCCTTAGCTATTCCACTCCGACCGTGGTTCTTGCACGATGGTGCTGGTCCTCATTTTGACAAAATATTCGGGAGTATCTTAGTGAAGTTCAGGGATGGATTGGACGAGGAGGGGACCGGTACCATGGTCGTCACAGTCTGTTGACTTCAATCCTTTGGACTACTTTTGTGGATAATTTACCTAAACGTATCATAACTGCTGCCATTAACTTACGAGTTCAAAATGGATAAGAACCAGAAACATTTGTGTTAGTTAGTTAAAACTTGATAAGACGGGGGCCCAAATTAAAACCATAAATTTATTTTATTAATTACTACTAAACAATAGTAGCAAGACGATTTGGATTTGATGGTATAAAATACATATCATAAAATTTTATTTATTTCTTTCCTTGAGAAACCCTTTCAATTTCGTATCCGTTGATTTTATATGCAGTGCCGGTCGCCTACTGCATTCTTTGCCTTGCGGAAGGAAGTTTTGCAAGTACTGTAAAACTTGCAAGTCTTGCAAGTTTTATAGTGGATTAATCCTCAGTGCCATGCAGAAATGTTTTTTTTTATCCTGAATCCTGTATGTATTCACCTATATTTTAGTTTGTTAATTATGTTCATGATTACTTTAAAATTTTTGTAATACATTTATTTTGACGTTTTATAGAGCATTCAAAGCTATATTCGATTTGGTTCGAGATGCGTTCTTGAGGACCGGTAAAACTTGGTGAGAACTCAAAAATATATATAAGCGGATCGGCTCCGTTTCCAGAGTCAGTCTACTTTGGAAGTCGAATGCGAAAACAGAAACATCAAAGCAGGTATTCATTTGACAGTTGTGAACTTATTTGAAGTCTATTTGTTGTGTATAATCCAGTGATGGAAATAAAGTTTGTTTTGTCACGGGAATTATTTGAAGATTAATTCACCATAGAGGTTATAATATAAACCAATTAGATTATTTACTTTAGTACAATTTTACTTTTTTTGAAAGTTGTTTATCCAGTAAATTTTTGGACTTAGTAATGTTTTATTCCAGTGAAATTTAGTATCTATCTATAGGATTTCTGAGGTAACTGAATATTATAATAGGTTTCTGCATGGCTAAATCGCTAAATTTTTCTAAAACAACCTCAAAAAACAAAACAAAAGGTACGTGGTACTTTTTGCAAAACACATTATACAGGAACTTGATGAAACATTTACACGATACAACAATATTCATTATCACTTTAGTCTACTAATTCTCAACTGTCAATTTCTCTTGAGTTTTACCGATATCCAATCGCCATGAAAACAAATATGCGAAAACACGTATTCGAATTTTCCCTGATACGCCCTTGTTGCCATTTTCTGCTGCCGCCACGTGATGTTTGAAACAAAAAGGCACATCAAAGGAATATCATTTGTAACCTCGAATGTAAGCGAGGACTTTGAATATCGCGTATGATTTTTTCGCGAGACAAAGCGAATGCAGTTTTTACAAAGCGAGAAGAAATATGCGTTGTCATCATTTATCACGGAAATATCAACCATATTTTTCGCTGGTAAGATTCACCGCGTTTTATAATGCTGGGGGTTTTTGTTGCTTCCGTTACATTTAAGGAGAGATTTCTTCTGTTTCTGATAAATTCGCAACATTGTTTATATATGTCTTTTCATAATTCAATCCCGTAATTCTCAAAAAATATGGAGAAGTTTGATACAGGTGAAACTTAAGTATCACATTCGGTACAAATCTGCTGCAAATGATTTATATAAAACTAATATAATAGTACATTATACTATAAGAGAGAGAAATGCGTTATTTTGACAGAGGTGTAATTTGAAGCTTGAGGGCTACAATGCACCGAGGACAAAATAGCATCTCTCCCGAATGGTATATACTATTTTTTCCACGGTCTCATTAACTTAAAAACAAACACATATTTTGTCATTATGAAGTAAGTAGCACCAGAATTACTGTATTCGGGTTTGAGCATTTATTTAGTAGTCGTTGAGTTATTGTCATAACAACAAAATAAACAAACAAAAAGAATTATCAAATTAAGGTGCTAGTTTGGTTTAGCTTAAAGTTTGTTTAGTGCACAATGAATAATTGTGAGTCGGATGAGATTGTGGAGGCTGCAAATATTGCAATAAGCAATTTGCTGCCTACGAAGTCAATATCTTTATACGATATAGCCTACAATTGCTTCAAAAAGTGGTGCGCCGAGAAAAATGTTCAAGTATACAGCGAGAATGTTTTGTTGGCATACTTCAGTGAAAATGCAAAGAATTACAAGTCTTCCACATTATGGGCGCAATGTTCTATGGTTAAGTCATACTACGACAACATAGATATAAGCAAATTCCCCAAGCTGATCGCATTTTTGAAAAGAACCAGTGCGGATATCAAGCGAAAATATCGAAAATATTGACAAAGGGTGAAATCGACCGTTTTCTATCAAGTACAGATGACAAAGAATTCTTAATGATTAAGGTAAGATTACTTTTGTTGTTAGGTATTTCAATTATTAAGTATTTTGATTTTTTATAGGTTGGATTAATTCTGGGGATTGCTGGAGCTTGTCGAACTGATGAACTAGTCAATTTAACTGTAGATGATGTTGAGGATGTAGATTCTTCCTTGATTGTAAAAATTCCAAACACCAAGACAAAGATTCCACGAACCTTTCTGGTTACCGATGTGGGAAATATGCTTCTAGACAGTGAAGAGCGGCGAAACGTTTGGAAGTATGGGATGCGACCAGTTACATCAGCTGCTACAGAACGCCTCGGAGGACTATCATTGTCCGAGGAACGGTTCCGACCGTACAGTCGTAATACCAACAATATGAGCCGAAATCAATATAGCGCGTATTTCCCCACAGTGCCCAGCTCGAGGACAACCAGGTTATTTAAAAGAATACCGGCTAATGCTAGGGATGTGCAGTTTAATTATGTTTCTGGCAGGGACCACTTACCGGGGTCACGACATAACAATCCGGAAAATCACTATGTATTAAATGATGATGGTATGTAGCCTTTGAAGACAACAAGTATGGTAACTTGCAACAGTATAAATGTAATGACTTAGTAACAAATATCCCATAAACAAGCAATTGATATTAAAAGATGTATTTTTTATCTCAATGTCAAGTTCTGAATCATCTGGCCAATGGCTGAAACAACGTGATTTAATTTAATTTTGAAATAATATTATGAAAACATATTATTAAGCTTGTTCGCTCAAAATTAATAGAGGTTATAATGAACTGAATTAAAACATTAATTAAATATTCGTTGTTTTAATTAATGTTGTACATTGGCTAATGTAAAAATATTTGTTAATACAATACATGCCAATACATTAATTCAGCGGCACAGTTGTAAACTAATCAATAAGTATACATTTCTTAATAGTGTTGATAATATTTATCTCAGAGGATTTGATCATAGCCTCCTGTTGAGAGATTCGATATAAAATCATTGCAGTTGAGGATAGTTCTAGTCTATCATTTTTATTTAAAATATTTCATACTCACTATACTTCACTAACTATAGATTTTAAAAATGTTCTACTTATGTGTACCTGGACCAGAACGCTAAATGCGTAATATCGTAATGCTAAAACAAATATCATTGCAAAATTCCCTCTAAGTACACCATGCCAACTAATGTTGATCAAATTTCTCGCTTATATGACCTAAATTTCGATACTCTCAAACAATTGTTATTAGTTGGTTCTCAATTTTTTAGAAACGTTTAACTGGCCTTATCTATACTATGCTGTTGCTTTCTGATGTCTGTCTGATTTAATTTAGTTAATATAAAATATTATTAGTAATTAAAATAAAATACACTGTTAATTCATTACTCTGTTATAATATGTTTGTCCTGTAATTGGAATGGCTATTCTGTTGGGCCATAAACGCAACATTATTATTATTATTTATGATGACATCGCTCTTCAAAATTGGCTGGGTGAGTTCTTCACTTCAAAATTACTGAATTCCTGTACCAATAATTTATTTATTTTGTTTATTTGGTCATGTATTTCACTTATTAAAAAGAAATCATAACTGAATTCAATAAACATGTTAAGTATTCTTTTCCTTTGAACAAATCATAAAAAATTGTCATCACCCAACGAGAGTCATAATAGCTGAGCTTCTGATGTTACTACTACTCCAGCTGTTAGTTTTACAGAACAATTTAAGAACTGTTTTGATTCAACTTGCTCCCATCTCGACGCTATTTCTCCTCCAATTATTCCATTAACTTCATACAATCCGTCGGTGTTGCGAGCATCTTATTTCTACTGGAATAAGTTGAAGTGGTAGCGGCTATGTGCTAACCCACTGCTGGAAGAAATCCCTGGTCTTTCATAAGCAGCTTACAACTTCTCGCTGATATTCTATTGACAGTATTTGCTGTAAGCAGTGTAAGCCTTTAGACAAGTTATTTTATAAGGAAGGCTCTGAGCCCTGCATCGGTAACAATAACCAGGAAATTGATTTTCTGGGAAGGTTTTTAATACAGCCCCGGAAAAGATGATGATGACGTAGAATTATTTCGTATATGAAATGACGGTGTGTGAGTGCTCATTTCTGGTTTTCAATTTCACACAACGATGTCTTTTTTTTCAATTTATAGCGTTTTTTTGGTAAATATTAAGTACTTTTTTTAGCGAGGATGTAATTTCCTGTGCCTTTCTGTGAAATCTTGTGGCTATAATTATTCACAGCGCCGGATTTATGACTTTCGACACCTTGCAAAGTTTTAATAAATAATGAAGCATCTGGATGCAGGAAAACATAGTGTTTGTTCTCAAATTAGCATTATTTTTTAAAGCAGTGGCAAATTAAGATCACCGGCCTGTAAAATTAAAACACTGAGTTTAATTTTTGAACTGGATAAGAAAATGAGATACTAACATCATTTTTAGACAAAAAAGCAAATTAGTGGTGGAATCCGTGGTAGTGGTGGTATCCGTGGTAGTGGTGGTATATTTCTTTAAATTCTGGGATACAATCCTTTTCCGACTGAGAGACTCTCGAAAGATGGATAATAATTTGGCAATAGTGGTCTGCATAAACATTTAAACTGACGATGCTACACGGAAAGAAATGTAACCTATGTTTAAGTGTATAGTAATATACTTAAAATAGTAAACTTGATTCAAATGTATATGTAATTCAGTAATAAAGTCTATTTGATATAAATATTTACATATTCTTGACATCCAAGCATTCTTATACTTAATTCAATACTTCTCTTTCTTAAAATGAATATTTTGTTAAAATATTATTAATTATAGAATATGTTATTTTTCCTTAAATTATATGTAGATTTGCATGAATTAAAATTAAAAAAGAAAACTACTTAAATTTTGAAATAAATGTCGTACTGTAAAATTTGAAATGCGGCTATAGTGCAAAATAATATTATTTATAGATGATATTAATACAACACTTGTGTTGATCATCACCAAAACTATAGAGACACAATGGTAATATTATTTACTACAAATTGTGTTAAAGTTGTGTATACAGCTGGACCGCCAAGTTCTGCATGTGGCCACAAGATGCTCAAAAGCGATATATGTCTATAAGAATAAATTAATCTTGTTGCTAATTTTTTCTTATTGTAATCTTGTTTTTTCTTCTTCTAAATGAAACCATATATTATTTGATTTTATCCGTAATGACATTTGTTGTTTGTTGACAACCCTTTGAATATTGGCATTCATATTTCGGACACCCTGTATTAGTGATTCCCTCTAGATTTATTAGGTATTACTTTCCCCTTGATGTTTAAGCTAGTTTAAACTAACGTTGTGAGGAACAATCCATTCTGCGCTTCAGGTACAATAGTTTGCGCATTCGGGGTTATTAATTGACCTTCCGTTTACTCTCGAAGTACCTTCTTGAACTTTTCAAATCAGGCTTTTTATTCCCGAGACCTTACGTCTTGATTGATCCAGTTTAATTTGTTTTTTCAGCTTCCTTTGTTTGACGACGTGGCACTTTCCAGCACTACACTCGAAAAGAATGTTTGATTAAAATATATTGTCCCCATAGACAAACTAAAGAACGACTTCCCGAGTACAAAGAACAAGTTTTTATTGGAAAGCAAAACTACACCGATGACGAAAAGTTCAGGAACTTCCTAACAAAGATAAATGACTCGCAGCTCCTTGGTGTAAGAATCGTCGACATCGTAAGTCGCAAACTATGCCTGTTTCAAAATATATTATTGAAACTTTGGAGTTGGGAGAACGTGGGGAGAATTTGCTAATGTATGTGGAGATCACATGTCGTGTCGCCAATGAAAAATTGAGAAGAATATGTGATGAGAATGTAAACAACTGTTAACTCAAGTAAGTAATTATTGTTTATTCTGTCTTTTCCTTTGTTCTTCTACAGTTTGTAGCTAAATTATTACATAGATACGTGGTATATTTAAACATTATATAATGTAATTTAATGCTAGTATTTTTTTATACAAATTACGAAAGCAATGGAATTTTATGAGAACATAATATGTATATACATAGTTGAATTGTAAATATTTGGTTCGTAAGAACAAGTCTAAATCGTAACTGAAGCAAGTTGGTAGTATACAGGGTGTATTTAGATGAGGAACGCTGTTACAATTATTTTTTGGGAAAAATCCTCGAACAGGTCGATTTTTAATTTAAAAAATACATATTTTAGCTTAAAATGCGATTTTCAAATGTCATTTGTTTTCGAGTAATGACGTCATCGATTTTTTTTAAATGGCAACACCATATTTTTTTCCTTGATTCTGAAAGATCGTTTAATTCTCTATCAGACAGTACTAAAATTTTGCTCTCTTACATAGGAAAGTTTTCGAGTAAATGACGATTGAATGTTAGAAAACTTAAATTTTATCCATAAAAAAGTAACAATTCTGAGGTATGTAAAATAAAATACAATTGATTAAATTTTATACTTAAATTAAATGTTCGAATTGCCATCCACCAACTTCTTGACAATGCGCAAGTCTGTGAAGAAATTCTTCTTGCACATTATGAATGATTTCTGGGGTAACTCTGCGTATTTCGTCCCAAATGCGATTTTGAAGTTCTTCTAAATTACGTGGTTTATTAATGTACACTTTTGACTTCAAGTATCCCCATAAAAAATAGTCAAGAGGTGTAAGATCTGGCGATGTTGCAGGCCATTCTATCGGTCCGCGTCTGCCGATCCACCTTCCAGGAAAACAGTTGTCCAAAAAATCTCGTACAGGGCGCGCATAGTGCGGAGGTGCACCGTCTTGCTGAAACCATATGGTATCATCAGGAATGTCAGGGTCATTATCGTTAGGAAAAATTACTGCAAGGGCTGGAACAAGGCCATTTTCTAGAAACTCTAAATATCTTTGTCCTGTAAGGGTTCCTTCAAAGAAGAAAGGCCCTACTATTCTGTCGTCAACTATTCCAGCCCACACATTTAATTTCTGAGGGTGTTGGGTATGTGCCTCTGCCATTCAATGAGCATTTTCCCGACTACAATATCTGCAAATTTGACGGTTTACTGTACCATTCAGATAAAATGTGACCTCATCTGAAAAAAGTATTTGCCGGTGTAAATTTCTATTTCCTTGACATAAATCCATTAGAATTTCGCAAAAGTGTAAGCGGCGATCGGGATCATTTTCATTAAGTTCCTGCACAAGTTGAATTTTGTAGGGATGATATTTTTCCTTCCTCAAGATACGTAACACTGTGCTCTGACTAGTGTCGTTGTTTAATGCAACCAATCGTGAAGACTAATGAGGATTATCCACCATACTTATCAAAATGTTCTGTTTCTGATTTTCATTAATGCTTGTACGTCCAGGTTTTGGAATATTTACAACATTGCCAGTTTCTCTAAATTTAGACTCTACCTTACTGACTGTTGATTGGCTGATAGGGCGATCTAGATATTTTTCATTGAATAAATCGCAAACTTCCTGCTGAGTTCTAGTCATATTCCCGCATCAGACAAGAATTAAAATTTCAATTCTTTGAGTAACAGTTAAATGTGCCATAATACTTGTCAATTGAATAATAATTTCTATGTCGCTTACAATACTTATTAGAAAGTCGGTGTGACAATGACACTTTGCAAAGATTTTCACCTACGTGATCCATAAAAGAACTATGGAATTCGAAAAACTAAACTTGATAACGTTTTTGCTTTATTTTTATTGATTTACGTTTTCTAACATGCCATCGTCATTTACTCTAAAACTTTCCTAATGTAAGAGGGCAAAATTTAAGTACTGTCTGATAGAGAATTAAACGATCTTTCAGAATCAAGGAAAAAAAATATGGCGTTGCCATTTAAAAAAAATCGATGACGTCATTACTCGAAAACAAATGACATTTGAAAATCGCATTTTACGCTGAAATATGTATTTTTTAAATTAAAAATGGACCTATTCGAGGATTTTTCCCAAAAATAATTGTTTCGTTTTTATTGAATTTATTCCATACTTTTGGCGCATACTGTATAATGACTGAGCCAAGTATACATACAAGATGTTGAAATAGAAATTTGAGAATGATTTTTTTTCTACAAACTCCAGTAAAAGCATGATTTTCAACGAATGTTGTTAGTGTCTAAAGTATGTATTAAGGCAATGAAGTTAAAAGTAATTTACTTTTAGTAGTGATGCTAACTTTTAACACTGGTGGGAAATAGAAAACAATTGAGACATTTTAAATCAAAGAAATATTTATTTACTTAGTTAAATGTACAGTTAGAGAAATTATAATTACAATAACTAATTCCATGGCCAATCTCATACTAGGGTAGGGAATAATGATATCCGTAAGTTTTAGACGTTTGGCCTGTGATATTCTTGTTTTGTAACGAATCTGCCAATAAACTAGCTGAAAAACGTCTGAAGGAATATTCAATATAAAGGTGAGAATCACACATTACATTTTGTGACTGCACATTACATTTTGTGACTGGTGTATGCACAACTAGTGAGGTTTCCATTTTCGATACTGCATGTCAAGTTGCACAGTTCTTCGCGACGTCAGACCCCAAATGCAGCAAAATTTACAGTAACCTTCTACATGGATATATTTCATCCTACGCTTCTGCGAGAAATTTGTCGATTTGTTCCCTGATCAATACTGTCAATACAAACTTGTAATATTTACTTATGTGTCCGTCATACGCGCTTGAAATAATCCGATTTTTTACGCTCGGGCCATTACACTTATTTAAACAACGAATAAACATAGCGGTTCAAATAAAAAAACAATCGAAAGACAAAGTTGTTTCCTAAGGCTGCTGTGTATTTTTTTCAAAATTAGTTTTTAATTATTTAAATTTAATGAGTAAACTGTGCAAGAAATCGTCATATTTACAATTTATTTACTTAAAAATAAAGGCTTAAATCGAAAATTGGTTACACAGGGGAAGTAAGTCTGTCTTTTAGCTTTACAACGATACCAAAGTTATATCGAATTTATAACAATTACCCAAAATTCTATGCTAAATGCCGAACGTCTACAACTTCAGAAAAGAATATATTTTAAATGCTGCAACCACGTGTGTTTCACTCAGTGGGATAGACTTAGAGATTGGTAAATGCGGGCAGGACCGGGGTTCAAAGAAATACATAGTCACTTATAATATATACGTTCTCAGTTGATACAGTATTGAATTAATCGATCTTATGGAGTTCGATGCTGATTCTTTTGTAGGCGGTGGTCTCTAATACATTTTTTAGTGTAGACCAACAGTTCCGGAAATATAAGAAGTTCTACTAGAATCCCTTAGGTATGCAATTTTTACATTGATTATTAAAACAATGTCATTTTTTCGTAAGTTCCAAATTGAACAAAATTCTCCGCAAATTAAATACGTTGTTTCCATATTAAAATAATAAAGAACATAATACACTGAAATAAATGTAGTCACTATATTTATTTTATATAAAAATTTACCTGTTCTCAAATATTTGTTCTTCTAATTTTAAAGAGGGCAAAGTCATAAATATATTAAACACAATCATAATATGTACAATAAGAATGTTTTTCTCATTATGGAAGATATAGATATTTTTAACTCGTCGAATGAATGCGCTTTCCTATTTCTGAAAACATCTTCTGCATCATAAGTATGCACACGGCGCACAAAGTTAATTTCTTAAAAAGTGTAACACCGTAAACTGTTTTTAAAAAACTTTTATATAGTTTTGACTACATTTGTTCGATATAATTACATATCAATAGTAAATAATTAATATAAGTTTGTAATGCACAAATTTTCTGGGCCGACTTTGGAACATTTTTTTTCTTTTGAAAAGGCGTTAAGTTATTAAAAATTGGTGTGTACCGTGAGAAGTACTGTAGTTTTTTATATAAGCTGTAAAAAAACTACGAACATAAGTAAAATCGTTAATTTACAAGCGCAATGTAACGAAAAACGTAATAATTGTCAAATAATATCCCAAGCATCGATAATTTGATTTTATTTTTATAAAATGCGGTCCTATAAAAGTTGTACAAGTCCATTTTGGATACTAAAAATGTCCTTCTACAAGATGGTTATATTTTCTTAAAAACAAAACGGCATAATTGCTAGCCGATTTTACTCCACTAAATCTAAATATTCTAAATACGTCCACCGTAAAGTCATTGTAGTGGGAGAGCGATAATCTCCGCCTACAGCTGTAACGCTCGTGCACCCGACTCCGGAGTGCTACCCGAGGAGTGTACAGAGAACGGACTCTTATGCCCTGATCCTTTATGTTCATCATCGCCTTCAGCATGGAGTAATTTGACCAAAGCGTTGATGATTTACATATTTTGGACTTTTATGCAAAGTATGCTAAAGGCTCTTTTTCACTGAACTTGCCACTAATATTTTTCAAATCACAGCATCTCAAGAAACGATCGTATGAAAACTCGTACTATTGCTTTGACTTACTAGGCAATAACTTGAAAGTAGCATTAGTAGTAGTAGCAGTTTCTTCAATTTCCGCCGGGAGAAATTAGTTTTATTGATCACTTTCCATGTCATGAGATTTGAAGTTACTTTTCAACAAACGATGGAACTTTTATTATCTTAGCAACAATTAATCTCATGGATAATTGGATTACAAAATGATATTTTGCACAAAATATGGAAAACAAAGTTTTGACAATTTTAGTTTAAATATTGGTTAGGAATAATAGGTATACTCTTATGGGTCTACTTATCTTAACGTGTCGATGAATATCTTCAAATTTTAAATCAAGGAATCTTCTCTTCTTGAATATATATCTACCTATAGCGGTGTTCATCCATATTTCTGTAGTTGTCCAACGATGACTGAATTTTAATTTTTCAGATTTTTGGATAGGTGAAGATTTTAAAAGTTTAATTTTTAAATAATAAATAAATGGATTGTGAAAATCAATAAAATAAAATTAACGGTTTTTAATATTATTAGTAGCATAATATCTCTTATTCCGAAAAAGAGTCAGGGAATAGGTGGCTTAAAACTCAACCTAATGAGGTTAAATGTCCTAAAAAGGGTAAATGGTGGCAAAAGTAGACACAATTTACGAAACATTGTATGTCGAGTAACATGAACTAATTCATTTTTAGATTAGGGGAATGAAAAAGGTCACTACTGTTTGGAAATGAAATTACGAGTTAAATTAGTTTTAAATTGATACAACACAATTGAACAATCTCAACTATGCGTTGTATTTTTCGTTATTGAAAATATTTGTCACTACTACTTCATGAGAGAAAGCTGTATGATGATCTTTTGTCTTTAGTTTTAAAGAAGAAAGAACACCTTACTTATTACAGTAATTTATAAACTGAGTAAATTGACTTGAATACCACATGACCAAATTAAGAATTTGCATTTTCAATTTCTATCTTGTTAGGTCACCCCTTGGATTATATGATTCTATTTTGTTCAATCTGCATAATTTCACCGAAGTTAAGCTAGTATTTAAAGTTGGAAATCAAATCTGGAATTATTGCTCTGCGTTAGTTTCAAGTTTATCACAACTTCGCAGGCAATCTGAATGCGCCGAGAGTGATGGTTTGAGTTTATCCAACTAGGAAGATGCAACTTGTTTTTACAAATCAAGTTCGTATTTACTAAACAATAAATATCATAAGTGGGATATGATATTAGTGAAAACATATTATCTGAAACTTACTAATTTAAAGTGTTCATCTGAATGGTATTTAGATATACAGTATGCGCCAAAAGTATGGAATAAATTCAATAAAAACGAAACAATTATTTTTTGGGAAAAATCCTCGAACAGGTCGATCTTTAATTTAAAAAATACATATTTTAGCGTAAAATGCGATTTTCAAATGTCATTTGTTTTCGAGTAATGACGTCATCGATTTTTTTTAAATAGCAATACCATATTTTTTCCTTGATTCTGAAAGAGCGTTTAATTCTTTATCAGACAGTACTAAAATTTTGCACTCTTACATAGAAAAGTTTTCGAGTAAATGACGATTGAATATTAGAAAACGTAAATTTTATCCATAAAAAAGTAACAATTCTGAGGTATGTAAAATAAAATACAATTGATTAAATTTTATACTTAAATTAAATGTTCGAATTGCCATCCACCAACTTCTTGACAAAGCGCAAGTCTGTGAAGAAATTCTTCTTGCACATTATGAATGATTTCTGGGGTAACTCTGCGTATTTCGTCCCGAATGCGATTTTGAAGTTCTTCTAAATTACGTGGTTTATTAATGTACACTTTTGACTTCAAGTATCCCCATAAAAAATAGTCAAGAGGTGTAAGATCTGGCGATCTTGCAGGCCATTCTATCGGTCCGCGTCTGCCGATCCACCTTCCAGGAAAACAGTTGTCCAAAAAATCTCGTACAGGGCGCGCATAGTGTTGAGGTGCACCGTCTTGCTGAAACCATATGGTATCGTCAGGAATGTCAGGGTCATTATCATTAGGAAACATTACTCCAAGGGCTGGAACAAGGTCATTTTCTAGAAACTCTTAATATCTTTGTCTTGTAAGGGTTCCTTCAAAGAAGAAAGGCCCTACTATTCTGTCGTCAACTATTCCAGCCCACACATTTAATTTCTGAGGGTGTTGGGTATGTGCCTCTGCCATCCAATGAGGATTTTCCCGACTCCAATATCTGCAAGTTTGACGGTTTACTGTACCATTCAGACAAAATGTGGCCTCATCTGAAAAAAGTATTTGCCGGTGTAAATTTCTATTTCCTTGACATAAATCCATTAGAATTTCGCAAGTGTAAGCAGCGATCGGGATCATCTTCATTGAGTTCCTGCACAAGTTGAATTTTGTAGGGATGATATTTTTCCTTCCTCAAGATACATAGCACTGTGCTCTGACTAGTGTCATTGTTTAATGCAACCAATCGTAAAGAATTATGAGGATTATCCACCATACTTATCAAAATGTTCTGTTTCTGATTTTCATTAATGCTTTACATTTACAATATTGCCAGTTTCTCTAAATTTAGACTCTACCTTACTGACTGTTGATTGGCTAATAGGGCGATCTGGATATTTTTCATTAAATAAATCGCAAACTTCCTGTTGAGTTCTAGTCATATTCCCGCATCCGATAAGAATTAAAATTTCAATTCTTTGAGTAACAGTTAAATGTGCCATAATACTTTAAATTGAATAATAATTTCTATGTCGCTTACAATACTTATTAGAAAGTCGGTGTGACAATGACACTTTGCAAAGATTTTCACCTACGTGATCCATAAAAGAACTATGGAATTCGAAAAACTAAACTTGATAACGTTTTTGCTTTATTTTAATTGATTTACGTTTTCTAACATTCAATCGTCATTTACTCGAAAACTTTCCTATGTAAGAGGGCAAAATTTTAGTACTGTCTGATAGAGAATTAAACGATCTTTCAGAAACAAGGAAAAAAATATGGTGTTGCCATTTAAAAAAACATCGATGACGTTATTACTCGAAAACAAATGACATTTGAAAATCGCATTTTACGCTAAAATATGTATTTTTTAAATAAAATAAAAATCGACATGTTCGAGGATTTTTCAAAAAAAAAAATTGTTTCGTTTTTATTGAATTTATTCCATATTTGTGGCGCATACTGTATATGCAAAACAAATTACTCAGTTTCTGCAAAGTAAAATAAGTAACACGTTGAAGTCAATATTAAATTGTAAAAATACTATTTTATATAGCTGTTAAAGCTGCCTTTAATCTACTAAAAATCGTAGTACTGCAAAAATAGATAAAATTATGCTTTAACACCAAGGATAGATCTTTATTTTCTAAGTAAGTAGTTAGATTCACTAATTTAAATCATCTAATATTTTTGAATACAAATATTAATATTACAATTAACATTCTTAGAAATATGCATGAAAAAGAAAGATTCCTTTTCTTCCTCCTACCAGAATAATAGTCTGATTTTCTACGCTGTTATATATATGCATTCTGATACAGCAATCTTGTTGATCACTGATTCCTCAATGTATGTCTCTGCTACGGAAGAAGACTGCCAACCATCCAACCGCTTTACTGTTGCCAAGTCTGCGCCAGAATTTGCAACCATCGTAGCTGCAGAGCAGTGGAAGCAATGTCTAGTATACATTTCTGGATTTGGCGGCTTTAAAAACTCAGATATCTTCTGCGGAATTTTATTAATGGTGTTTATGCCCACAGATTGAGCAGTGCATTTCTTCTGTTGGTAGTTGATGAAGAATTTGTTATGAAACGTGTTCTTAGGGCGTAGGGTGATGTATTTTCATACAATCTTCAAGATGCAATCCAGATTTCTTATTTGTAATGCAGAACGGCCAGCCTTGGTTTTGGAGTCGAGAAGAGAAACAAGCATTGTCGATCGTTAATGATTTCAACTTGAAATCTATGCGACTTATCCGAACGGCCCGCTCCATAATCCTATTATAACTACATCATTTAAGCCACAAGTAATGTACAATATTGACAAGAAGATAACATCTTATCTGCAGCAATTTGAAAAAATTTTATCACGTCTTTCGAGTTAAAAATTTTAGTTTGGACTTTTTTCGTTTGGAACCACTAGTTGATTGATTTAGAAGAGTTCAGAGCTTGCTGTATCTACAAAAGTGCAATTGATACTACGTGATTTTAGCGGTTAACCATCAAACAATTTTTCTAATTTTGTCTTCATATTAAGGCTTTTATATTTGGGCTGTAGAAAAAAAAAACATTGTTTTACACACAACGATTAGATTTCATTGTCATTTTCCGAAATTAATTCACTTTTTGGTCGACGATAATAGTATATTAAAGTATAAGATATTAAGGTCTTTAAAACACGCGTGATTTTTTATCAAAATATAACTAGGGTTTAAAGACCAGTTATACATGAATTCTTTAGGCCATTTTTATTGGTAGACTATCATAAATACTGGTACAAATACTGCAAAAAATGAAAATAAGAACTAATAATGTAAAATGGTTGAATTCGTCATGTTACATTACTATACAAAAAATAATTTGTAATCTGTCACATTGTCACAATACTTGTCACTACAGTTGTTAGTGGTTGTACATTGTTTAAAATGAGTTCTAACATTGATTACTTAAATAGTAAAGCAGTTATAAAAAAGAATACGACAAGTTCATCAAATGGATGGAAGAGCAAAAGGTAATAGATACAGATGAACGAGTTGTGTTTGCTTACCTTCAGAAAATGGACTATCCATGAGAAATTGCAAAGTATGTTGAGGATAAACAAAAAGGGTTGATTTAAAATCATTCATGAAAGTACATGCATTAAGGAATGATGTGCCAAGAAGGCCTATGTATTCAAGGAAGTTTTTCACAGATGCACCGGACATTACGTATTAATTTTTGAAGATGGTATCCATTTGCAGTATATTTGGCTCTTGTAGAAGATGTGAATTGTGCGATTTATGCTTACATGACAACGAAGAAGGAAGCGTATTGCTTATTGCTATCCGACCTAAGACAACGGAGGATCGACGTTTTACTGTTTCCGACAGTGATGGAATTAGTTATATGCGTTTGAGGAACCATATTTATCATTGCGTCCCCAACATGTAAGTACAGTTTTCATACGGTATGATAAGGGGAAATGTACCAATCAAGTGAGTTGTATTAATACATTTAAATCACGTCCCTTGCAAATTGCACGTTATCTTGAATTTGAGGATCCTGAGAAATACACTGGATATGCGTTTCATCGTACGTCTGCTACCATTACAGTGAATAGTGGCATGACAATAGATCAAATTTAACAAGTAGGATGAAAATCGGCAGCTGTGGCGACTAGTTACGTCGAAAAGAGTGTTAACAATAAAAAGAATGTTTCAAACATTATTAGGAGTGACATTAATGGAAACGCAACCTCATTGACTTCTGGAAATGTTAGCAGTATTAATTTGAACAGCATTTCCTCCCATTTGAAAACCGAAGTAATAATATTTAAAACAATACCAACTGTACTTTTCACATTCATTTTAAAAAATTAAGATTGTTGAATATTTTATTAAAGTTTTTTAAACATTTGTTAGTAATATTTCATTTGACGCTGCAAAGTACTCCAGTCAGATCAGTAATTAAAAAAATGACATTTAGACTTCACATTCCTCGGGTAGTTGATTTTGCCATAGTAACTTTAAAATATGCGCGTTTTTAAAAGTTGAACTTAAAAATGCTGAGGCGTACTTTAAATAAACAAAATAGGGTATTAATAAGAAAAATAATATTTTGTGGTCTTGTATAAAAAATAACTACGAACTTCTTAATTTAACAAGAAATAAGAAATTCCATGTCTTTATATTAAGCGTAGATTATTTTGTTCCTTTGCTCCCCTACAGCTTTCGGATAGGAATTCAAATTGGAATCTAAGAATTATTAACGCTGCTAATAAAAAATCTCGTGCATCTTACCACCTTTTACTTTACGTTCACTTTGAAGTCCTTTGAAGTGCGGGCCTCTTCACTAAACTCAGAAGTTCCCTGTTCCTCCCATCTGAACGAAATTGAATCAGTCCCTCGTAATTGCAGTTGCAGCGCTGATCGGCGGCTCCAGAGACGCAGATTGGGGTGGTTTCGGTATTAACTCACCTCCCCACGAGGGGAGATGGGTTTACCGCAGGGGAGGGTTCCTCGTGTAGTTACTTGTTAGCCATGCTGTAGAGTTATAAACGTTTAGCGAATGGTCAGATTGTAGCGCAGCACAAAAGTTAGGCACAGATGGTCCAGTTAATTTGTTAGTAGCTAATCTAAGTTAAACATGTATATTTAAGGGCGCCGTTACAGTGCGATAGGAGAGTAGCTTACAAGACAGTAAAGTCTCATGAGTACGAAAATCGCGAAAATTCTAACAAATTCCGCAAATTTTAATTTAAATTATTAAAGGCGGGAAAGTGTCAACTTTTCGTGAATTTCACACATTTGTCAAAAATCGTTAAAAGTTGAAAATTTTCCCGCCAATAAATAATTCACACGAATTTTAACGAATTTCGCGTCCATAAGGACAACGGTTAAGATTTTAAATCCTTGACAGATGCTGCTATCTAGTAATAGCTAAGCTATTTATGGCTCAAAAAATACCGATAACTGTATGTTACGTGATCTGGCTAAGTTTAAATATGGTGATAATCAGAACAACGTCAAATCGACATAAATAATTTTTTCTACGTTCATGCAAAAAACAAAACTTTATTGAACTATATTTAGTGGAAAAAGTGGTACTTTATTGAACTAGTGCAATAAAATGTTTATTGCATTCATCTGTCATTCTACTACAGCGTTTTGTCATCATATCAAACATAAACGTTCAAATCGACGTCACATTTTCCTAGACTGTCATCTAAATATAATTTTTTGGTTTTTGCATGAACGTAGAAAAAAATATTGACTGCAACTCGTACTAAAAGTGTTTATTGCACGCAACGTGGAATTGTCCAGCGAGGTCGTCAGGCCGAGTAGGACAACACTTTTTGTACTTGTACTTGTTGCATAAATAACTATTAAGTTTACCTTTCTCTTCTACAAAACAGTTTTGACTGCAGCAAAATAAACACGGAGGATGAACTTAGGAAAGGTTTATGTTCATTTTTCTGACTTGCTTTGTAACGAATTGAATTTAGTTAAGAAAAAAATAACGCTTCTATTGATATTTATTTTCCTCGTATATATTTTGAAATTTACTTTCGCAGGTTAGTTTTTATTCATTCAGTTTTTTTGGTCAGCTTGTATCCTTACTCGCTCTCCGTACGTACTTTTTTCTGAGGTGCAGAATAAAGTAGAAATTCTTCGAGCTCTGATAATTTTGTAAAAGTTATATGTGTTGACCATTTCATTGAGAATATTGCAAAACTGTTCTAAAATTTGTGAGAAGTATTGGTCTATTTAAGTAATTTCCTGCAGTTTCGTAAATTTGAGAGAACAAAGGAAGCCTTCTACGAGATGTAGAAGTAAGTAACTTATCTGATTCGATGGATACGTAAGTTAATGTAGTTTTTATGTTATCTTAGGGCTTATTTTCTTTATATTGCCTCCTATTTCTTCAATATCTTGTGTCCTACTCCATTTGGCAGTTACTGTGTTCATCCTTGTTTGCACTAGTAGATATATTGTATTCTTCGGTGCACGTAATTCCAAGATATACCTTCCATTTCAGGAGAGCAGCCAGGCGAGTTTTCTATCTTTGCTGTGGATCTCATTTCGGCAATTGCAGTCTACCATAGCAGAATGAGCGTTTTAAAAATATATCGACCTCAATCTGGCCAATAACTTTTCCTGTAAAAGTTTAGAAAATCTACCGTTCCTTATGAATACAGATAAGTGCTAGACTACTATATAGGTATATATTTTTCTTTTAAGCCAATTGGACTTAATAACGATTTTTCAGAATGAAAGAGCCAATATATAAGTACCTCGTTCACAATTCCAGCCCCCACATTTACAAAAAATCGTTGTTGAAAGTATGTTTACTAAATGATATACGGATTTTCCAATGCTCAATAATGCATATTGTGAAAATTGCTTCATCTGTTAACTAAAATGTTCATGGCAAGTTTTAGTGCTACTGATGTGTCAATCATTCGTAATAGCTCATATGAAGCGGAAGATCCCTTGAAAGTAAGACTTGTACGCGGTGCACGTGAAATGGGTTGAGTAAATCGTACCTTAATATTCCAAATTGCGCTGCAATTGTCCTAGTGGTTATGCCAGGCGACTTCTCAACGACATTTAAAATCTCTTCTTTTAAATTCACAATTTACCTAGGTCACAATAGCTCATCCATGTTGCCCAGATCTCGGATGCAAATTATCAGTTTCTCTACCCACACCACACCACACGTTCAACCACACGTAAAAAGTTGTACTTCTCGGATGATATCTTTAAAACAGAGATTGGAAACAGTTCACATAGTGTATACTGAGACTCAGGACATTCAAATGAAGCTATCCTTTTAACAAAAGAACAAGATTGGTGCTCTATTGTAATATTGGTGAATATGATTAGAAAAATGAGTTGCATAATCTAGTGAATGTAAGGGCTCCGCCTCATTAGCAAACATTTATTAAACTTCTTCTGTGGGACTGACTAAGCCAACACAGATTATAAGAAGAAAAAGATCTTAGAAAAAACCAGGACGGCAAATTTTAATTGCCAGTTAATTTAGAAAAGGAAATCCTGGAAATATGACTGAAATAGAAGAAAAATCTATTAACACCAAGTTAAATCGCTTGCATATTGCTCCCATAAGTATCAAACCTTTATGATTCAAACTAATCGTCTGTGAATTTTGAGGCTATCATTAGATATATAGGAAAAGAGGATCCGTCTTATTGTTACTATTGCCCATAACTAATGACGTATCATCAGGTCTAAGGACCTGTGCTAGATAAAGAGGAAATTCCTAACTTAAATTTTCATATATAGCATATAGTACAAGTAGTAAGTGTAATAATAATGACAATGATTAATTTGTAAGTTCTGAAAGCATCGCTTTGTTCTTTGGATCTAAGCGATGTACATAATTCAAGATTTGTGGACAAAAGTAAAGCGTTACTTTTACTTACTTAATAGAGAAGCCCATATAACCGATATTGGTTGTAAAAGGTTCGATACCTTTAGGTACAATATATATAATAAATAGTTAAGTGAAACCGAAAATGGGGCTTAAAATTCTTGTATGATTTGTTCTAATTCAAGCAACATTAACAAACAGACCTATAAATTATCTGTAAAAGACAACTAATATGATGTTAAGTACTTGTCCTATTTAGATAGTGAAGCTACTTTTACATCTTTCACTGATGTTTTACTTAACTCCAAAAATGGCAAAATAAGTATTTTACTCTTCAAATATTCGATTGTAACAGCGCATGCAGGAGAAACGACAGTTCTTTCTGACAAAGAGGTCATACCTAATGATTTCCCAAATCCCTCGGCCCTCTACGATCGCTCCGGGCGTATTTCAAGATAAAATCAAAAGATAGCTGGGAGTAAAATAAAACGGGAATTTCTGGGCAGCAGAGAATGAAAAGGCACATCGGAAATTGGGGCCTGATTTCACGGTTGGCGCCCCCCAAGACCGCGGAATATATATGAGAAAATCTCAACATCACAGCCCGCAGTTCAAGGCTTAGCCGGTGCCACAGCAAGGGACAAACAAAAGACGAAGCGGATACGGAGGCTTAATATATAAAGGAGATTGCGCGCGACCCTAGATCTCGAATACTTTTACGATATCATTCAGTGTTACCTCAGAGAACTCATTTCTGTCAGAAAAATATACAGAATTCGTTTCAGTGTATTACGCAGAAAAAAACGCCATATTCCAAAGATGGATAAACGAGACGATGGGCTCAGTGCATTATTCAAATTTTGTTCAATCGTAAAGCAAGAAAATTCTCAAATATGAAAAATAAGATTTGTAGCATATCTGAAAGTATTTTAAAAGCTAGACTGCAAAGTTGTACTAGCTTGTTTCAGAATGTGCGTCTGTGCGCTTTCATCAAACGGCGATGGATTATGTGGAGAAGACACAACCAAAATGTCACAAGATTGAAACTTCTAAATAAATTCCAGTGACTTTAGAACATAAGAAAATCAAACGCCTATACAATTTTAAAAAATGATAAATAAATAATTCTAAAAATACACACAGCGTTGCTTCACCTGGTGTTTCACCAGTTAACAGAAAGAGCAACAAAATGCTTTTATTTTTAACATAAACCAATATTAAATTGCAATAGTTTTGTTATATAAGGTTTTCAAAAAATTAAAGTATACAGGGTGTCCGGGAGAACTTGGGAAATCTCTTGGGTGCTGACAGAACATGAAAAAATAAGATGACAAGTTCCTATAATTTTTTTCCTACAGGCCCTTCCTACGGAGATATGTGCCCTTGAAGGAAAACGGTTTATCTTGAATAACGTTCAAAGTACTTAATATGCGTGAAATACATAAATTGAACGAAAATGGCAACAGTAAAGCGATCTTTAAAAAACCATCTTACTCTTGTATAATGATGGAGCTATATTAGATAAGTAGAAATGGATCATATCTCTCTAGAGATCTTCCATATAACTGAAAAAGTAGAAGCTTTTATCAAATTAAAAACAATCATATAAGCTGGCACATAACTTCTGGAATGAGGTCAGGGCTGTGGGAGTCATGTTTATCTTTATTTTTTTAACAGCTATCAAAAAATTTCTATATTGTATCTGAGACGAGATTATTATTAAAATATTATTTTTTCCAAACATTTATTTTTAGCGCAAAATTTAATATGTTGGTAAAAAAATCTTATTACAAAATAAATACAGTTTCACATACTTATATCCCTTTATATAATTTTCTAAAACGCCCACGTTCTGTTTGTGCAGTTATACTCATTAAAATAACGGTACATTAGCTCTCTGTTTTCCTTTGCCCTTCTTTGTTTAATTTCCATTACTCCACATGCTCCCTGAAATTTTAAATTTCATTAGTATAGGACTAATTTTAAGATTATATATACAACCTTTTATAACATCTCCAAATATACAAAAATATCTTTCTTTTTTTTGTAGCTGAATTCAAAAACTATGGCCATATAGAAATTACTTAATATTCAAAAGCAGATTAACGTCCTATACAGGGTGGACCGTTAATAATGTGCCATAGAGCAGGGGCGGCATCTTTGGGACAAAATATAAAGATATAGCTAAATATGTCTTAGTAAAATGTTGCTGTGGAAAAAGATACAGGGTATCAAATATGGAAAACGGAAAATATTTTGTCATCAAATTTGGTAGAGAAACACTTTTTAAGAAAAGAAATCAAAATGTATGTATTAAATTAGGTTCGGCTACATTAGCGATGCCTGATGATGAATTTCTGTTTTATTTTTTGTTGACGAAATGTTCCGATTCGGTTGACTATCATTTCTACTCATTTCGAGAAAACTGCCCTAAAAGATTTATGCTTACAGGCGATTTCAAAAATGTTATTGAAATTCATTTTCAGAAAATCAGTATTGTGATACGTCAAATCAATCAATTATTTTATAAATGCTCTGGAAAAAGTATGTATTCTTTTTATATAGAAATGACACCCAGGTAAAATTTTGCAGCCAACTGAATCACAATGTTTCGTCAGCAAAAAAATAATGGAGAAATTCATCATCAGGCATTGCTAAAAGTAACGAAAAACTATTTCAACTTTGGCACCTTGTATCTTTTTTCACAGCAATATTTACTAAGACTTGTTGAGCTATATCTTCATATTTTGTCAAAAAGATGGCTCATTATTAATAGTCGAAATTGAAATTTTGGTCCGTGTTTCTTGTCAAATGTGGTTTTTAAACATATTCTGTGACAACATGTTTAATCCGCATTTACTATTCTTTCACAATATGTCCTGTGATGAGTTAAGAAAGCATTATCTACTCTGGAATCAATTATTCTGGATTGTCTTAAGATACACCTCGTGATTTGTAAACATATCCGAACAATCCCAGCTACAACGAAATCCTTCTCCAACGTTGAGCCTAAAGGATTAACTGTATTGAGAGATGACTGCTGTCAACAGATAATCATTCTCCGTTTACCTCTTATTTACAATGTTCCTGCGCCATATAGTAAAAAAATTGAGTGCTAAATGGATGCTAAAATATTTAAGTAGAATTGTGCTGTTCTCTTACTTATATCTTACTAAATTTTCTTGAAACCAGTACACTAAAAATAAAGTCAATAAGGAAAAGCATTCTCGAAGACATAAAAACTATTTTATGAAACAAAATAGATTTATTATAACAAATGTTTAGCTTTTATAATATAACAACTGATCAGCTTATGGGCTTTGGACATATTGTAGACCTAAATATAAGAAAATAGTGCAAAAGTTTTAAGTACATATTGTGAAATAGATAAATAGAATTGGATAGTTTTTAAGAAACTCTATTTTGAAATGAGATTAAAAGTTTATATAATAATTTCAATAAAATTATTCATTCACTTAGTGAACTGAATCTGAAGAGAGATTCAAAATACGGGTCCTTAGTTATTATTACTTCAATTAATATAATTTACTTGCCAATGAGTCTTATAAGACTACTTTAATCAGTTTAAGAAAAAATGTCATAAATCGCATACTATTGACTGAAATTCTCTGTAATTGTTAATTCGTAGATTCATTGACGGCATTATTAAGGGAAGATTTAAAGCGAGAAAAAAATTGAAGCTGTGGGACTGAGTTTATTTTACAACAAAAATATTCTTTTTCTAAATTCTTGAAACAGAGATTATGGCATCACTGTATTTTCCAATAACGTATTCACTAAAAGGTTAATTATCATGCCATGCTGCCACATCTGGCAGCATGGCATGATCAAATACATGGTTGAATTAATATTTTTTCGTTCTCTTTGGTTGTATCAAAATGAAATATGGTGGCTATAAGGAAATAAAATGTTGACTATCAGTAGTTGGCGTAGATATTTTTTACATTTCCACTGGAAAGCTTTGGCCGAAAAATATGAGGGTACTTTACTCTATAACATTTTCTTTAAAAATAAAGAAAAGTTGTGAAAGAAAAAAAATACTTTCTCAGCTTTTAGCTCCTATTTCAGAAACTACGCCGCAAAATATTTCATAATTTGAAAGGTCATAAAAATGCTCAACTTTTTCCCAATTTAAGCTACCTCTTTATATTACTGTTCCCCGAATTCCAGTAGAAATTTATGTAAATAGTCAATATTGATTACAACCTGTATTTAGAGAATTATTTACAATATCTTACCAAATGTGTTGATTGCAACTGGAGTTGTGGCTCATTTATTCATAATGGATATTTTATGAAAACTCTTGAATGATTAGTGTTCACTGGACCAAGGGTTATGTATTTTTTAAATAATAGTGCAAATATAAATATGGAATCCTTATTACACTTGTTATATCAATAGTATTGAATCTGTTCAGAGAAAATTTCGTGAATATCTTTCATATCTTTTGATGGTGTTTATCCGGTACAAGGTTTTGACAACATCTTATTAATATCTAGGTTTAACCTTCATATTTTAAAGAAGAGGAGATTTATATACGCCATCAGATTTCTACACAATCTCTTGCACAATTGAATTGACTCCCCATATATTTTATTCCAACTTAATTTTTTGGTGCCACATCCTTGGATTAGATCTCATATGCCATTTTATTGCCAATTTGCTAGAACTAATCTCATGTTAAAGTATACAATATGACATCTATATTAATAATATCAGTTTAAACCAGCTGTTAATGATTGCCCATGACATGCAGTTATAACTTTTTCTCAAAGTTACTTATTTATTTTTAATATTTTTGACTACTTCTTGTTGTGTGTGTTATTGATAGATCATGTTTTAACAGTACTTTTTCATACTTTTATATTTTTGTCTTATCTATTTTACCTATGCATTTCATTTTTTTTGTGTTAGATTCGTTTGATTGTTTTAACTTTATTTTAGGATATTATAAAATATTCAAGTAATAAAGAAAGTTGAGATTAGTTTTGTACCTTTTATATGCTAGTGAAATTCTCGCATCTTCGATATTACTGAATGTGATTAATTTGGAAATATCCTACGAAATTCTTCCACACTTCCTCTACAGTTTCCTTCACATAAACTTAACTAACTCAAGTTTTTTAAACTCCAAGAGTAAATAAAGTGTTTTAAATTAAATTCTGCGCGGAATATTATCATTCTTTTTAAATTCGATCAATGGAAAAAGTAGTGATTCAATTTACTTGAAGTCATAGTCAAAGAAGATCAACAATAAACCTAAATCATGTACCAATTATGGTTATTCCAAGTTAATGTAGTTCAGAGATATTATTTTTTATTTTCGTAATACTTGGCACCACTTTGAAGGCCTATAATTCCGCTTGTGTGCGACTTTGTGCATACAGGGTTAACTATGACTTAGTACAAATATTTTAAGAGGGGATAGGAAAAAATAAGAATGAACGGAATCACCCTTGAAAAAAATTCCAAACTTATTTATAAAGCAAAAAAAAATTGTTTTCAATATTATTTTAAATCCTTATTTAACGCCGCCAATGTAGAGTAGGCAACCAACAAGCAAGTTGGTTGCGTACTCTACAAGCATGCAACAGTCGCTCAGTCGGTATCGCTGTCATGACATAATTCAATTCCTGTGTTTACGTTGTAATTTTGTGTTCTTCTTCAGTTTTTAGTGCCTTTTTTAATTTTTAAACGTTTTATAGTTATTAAATAAAGGCATTTGTGTTGGGTGCATACTTTCCCACAATATACTTAGCCGGTTTGGTTTTCTAGGTTATGGGACAAGACTGCCGCGGTTACATTAAAACTTGTCTATTATCTATTCCTTTCGTTCGATTTTGTTATAATAAATAGGCATTTTATCTAATTGTACCTACGGGAAGTGTCTTTTATCGGTAGTGAGTGGCTGCAATGAGCGAATATGTAGTTTTACCCGTTTATAACAAAATAATGAAAAACGAATGCAAAATACTGGAACAAACTGGATTAACTATCTATCAGGTATTATTACTAATAAGAATGTTAATTTTTGCCGTTTCTACATTTAGAAACGCTACAAAAGGACAACCGCATGGTAGTTGACATTGTTGACAGATGTAAGCTTTATCTATGAATCTAAGCCATCTCAATCGATTCTTATCATACGCCTCGTATCTAGATCATTCCAGTTTCCACCTGCAATGTCTCTTTGTGCAATTAACCGAACATTAGTCTCATTTCACTTTAAAATTTCGAGGCAATTATGTCGCGAGTAGTTCAAATGACACAATGTAAGATTTCATTAATATTCATTATTTCCCCTAACGCGACACTTAACGACTTCAGGTGGCTTTGCATTTGAATAGGCTACACTGGCTGCTGACTACCGACTATTCAGATGTGTTTAAGTAACGTGACGGACAAATTAACTGTACTGCTCCTGACAACTTTCCAGCTAATTCCGAGAATTGTTGTGCGAGTAGAATGGAAGCGGATCTGATATAATTCGATTTGAATGGTTTTATCGACTGTCATCTGGTGATGATGTTAAACAAATTCACAGTGACAAGTATCGCTGAAAATACAAGGTGTAAAAGAAATGTTAAAGAAATTGGTTCATTTATAATAATGGTTAAAATAAAAAGGTACAGGCGATAAAGATTTTACCATTTCGTCACCATTCAATATTTTAGATAATATCTGCATATTATTCTAAAAATGGCATTTTTAAATTTTAGTCAGCGGCGTACCATTTGTTTAAAAAAAATGTCTCCTGTAATGTGTAATTCTGCGTCGCAACATTTGCAAGTCACTGAATTTTATTTATTTATATATGGATTCATATTATTGCACAAAAAAGTGTTTACATACGTCAAACAAAAAGGAAACATGAAATATTCAAATTAAAATATAAATACAAACACATAAATAGTCGTACATTAAAAAAGAGTAAAACAGACACAACACATTAAAATGTTAAAATCCACACTATGCAAAATAATGAAAAATGGAAAATCAAATAAATGAATATAATACATACTACATCTATCCGTCATACGCTATTCCATAGCGGACTGTCGACCTTTATCGCGTTCGACGAGAACAAATATTTTGCAAACATGGAATTCCAGGAAACAACTACTCTGCGGGCTGATGACCCGACCAGCATTGAATTACACCTGGAAAACCTATAGAAAACAGCTGTAGTCACTTGTCAGTAGCTCACCAAACATGTATCGAGCTTATTAGCTCTCATCAGCATATCATAGGTGAGGTATTTGACGAATAATCCTAGCTGCTTTAGTCTGTCTAACCTGACAGAGGAGACCATGAGTACGCCGTGTAGAAGAAGCTACATCTATCGGCCATTCGCTACTCCATGCCGGACTAAAAACGTCACAGACACAGATCAGTGGCGCGCACTCTCAGGCATCAGTACTTGAATTGATGTGGCTAGAGCGTTGTAAGTTCGAGCCCCGCAGACGATTGGCACCCCCTCTGTGAGTATGGTAGGGGGAAGAATGTTGGCTTGAGTCAATATGGGAGATTGATACTGGTCGACATTTGACTACCCCTCTAATTAACAAGGTTTTTCAGGTTTCCCTCATTCCTGCACTGAATAGTGGTTAGGGCCTACCAACGTAAGTCGTTCCAGGGCGCAAATGTGGCCTGCTTAATAATAGTATACCGCCCCCTCTCCCGCACAAGTCTTCGACTTTAGGGCTAATCATCTTGATTAGAGTGAGGGGTAGGAATATTATTATTATTCTTTTCGTAAACGGTTTATTCTTTCGAGAATAACAAGAGTACCTTTTTTAGTCTAAGGTTGAAGCTACTCAAATGTATAATTTTAAAGCAAGTTTTTATCATACAGGGTGTTAAAAATTTAAGCATTAAGTTGTAAAGGCTTAGCCCACCCCTGGTAAAATAAAAAAGCTAAATGTTTCAAGGACACTACTTTAAGAAGTTCTTAGTGTCCATCACATTAAATTTTTACTAAATTATATTAAGTACTATAAAAGTTTTTCAAGAAAAACCGATTTCCAGCGGCGTCTTTCAGGGACACATATCTCCGTAGGGAAGGCCTGTAGGAAATATTTTTTTTAGGAACTTATTTTTTCATGTTCTATCTGCACCCGATAGATTTTCCACATCTTCCCGTATACTATGTATATGGAAAAATTACCATTTTATAAAAACCAGTCTGACTTTAGATTGCTTGGTACGTATATTTGACTGCTTTATTATATTCTCATTAATATTATGAGGGATATGAAAATGGAAATGTAATTTTAAACAACTGGGAAAATTGTTTCGACAATCTAAAACGGATCATGGGAAAAATACAACAACAATTGAATTAACGGCTTCATCTGCTCAATGTCAAATAATATATTCATCATAGTAATGTAACTTTTATTTATATATTTATGAAGGTTTCTGGTTCAGTGTAGTATGATTTCTAGAGCTAATTGCAAATAGTTATTGCAGTTGGAATTGTTCTTAATTTTAGGTTTGGCCATATCCTCAAACCATTTTTTTGAATTTGAAAGAAAGAAGTTCTTAGATTAACATAGTATGGATTATAAATACACCATTAAATTCAAAATTTGATTTTTTTGATGTTATGCAAATAGTGAATATATATATATATATATATATATATATATATATATATATATATATATATATATATATATATGTGTGTGTGTGTATGATATGTATGAATATGGCACATTCGATATGTATTTCAGCACTCCATATGAAGTAAATCCATGTGGCATTAGATAGCAGATACACTGTGTGCGCTGTAAGTACAGCATATGTGCAGGGAAACTGGTTATTATTAAATTAATATAATTTATTGTGTAACATTAAATAACTGCCCTAATAACAACATAATAGCAGTATAAACATAAATATCACAGATGCCACTTACACTCTCAAAAAATATCTGTAAAATGTTAAAGAAACCATTTATATTTTCATAATATCTACCATAGTAGCTATGTTAATTTCATAGTTATCTCATGTAATTTTACAAATTTTAAGAAAATTTACAATATTAATAGAAAAAACACTTAAAACGTGTAATAGCCCTGTTATTCACAGAATATATTGTAATGGGTCTATTTGACTTTTTAAATTTAACAACAAATCATGTAAGGTTTTGTAAGTTTAATAAAAATTAATAGTATTATGTATTTTTACAGAGATAATCATAGTAAAGACATTCCAATGCATGCGTTTACAGCGTCCTGATTCAGTAATGGTCGACTTGTCTATAATAATCTACGTTATAGATATTGTAGTGCAGTTGAAATTAAAATGGCACGAGATATCTCAAGTGTGTGGACGGTCGTTGACATATAACTTTTATTATTATTTTATGATATATTGTCTTTATATACTCTAGTTATGCTCATTTACATATAGTTCACTATATATATTAAATTGAGATGATTATTTTTTCTAACTTCAACTCTACCTTGGAAATTACCCTTATGGATAATTGAGTCTTTAACAGACACCTCGTATAAGTATTTTCAAGACTCCAAATTTTCGCTTTTGTGCTTTTTAAGCAACTACGCGAATGTACTACCTATATCTGTAAAAAGTTAAAAATGAGAGTGTCACGGTTTCCTATTCAGTCTCTTACACATATTTTTCTGGCGTGACATCTGAAGGGACAGCCTCAATAAAAGTTGACATAAATGAAAATGTGTTCGAGCCAACGTTACTTTTATAGCGCGAGCTTAGAGAATAACGAACACATGCCAAAAGTGATAAACTAATGGTTGAGATGTGTTCGGCATTGAGGGACCTGCACCGGATTGATCTTGAATTTTTATTCGACATTAGCCGACGCAGAAAACCAATTTCATATGAAATACGATAAACGTTCACGAGGAAATGCTTATTTTTTCACTTGAGTTGTAAAATACGTGCAACCGCGGAAACGATTTTATCGCTTTACTTCTTGTTAAGTCCATTGGTCGATAATACTTAGAGGGTAAGACGTAGCTTATTTCTTGAAACACACGCAAATCATAAAATATTGTTGCATTAAAAATAGTAGCATTTGTTTTTTGTTACTTTCACGTATATTATCTTGGCACGAAATAATTAATAAATAATGAATAACATTTTTTTACTGTTTTAGAAAGGTACTTTAAGCTATATATATATATAAATCAAATCTCCTACAATTCCTATCAATGAAGTCATATGTATGTTCTCTGATACCAAACATCTAGGTATGCTAATGAACAATTCCACAGACAAAGCTCTATTCAATAATTATCTAAAGAAAATAATCTAATTTACTAACCTGCTAATGAAACACTCTATAAATATCTAACTTCACTTTTTGGCAGTGGGAACACGACAATTCAACCACAATAGATGAGATCTGACCTATTTCTGCATTTATTTATAGAATGTTTCATTAGCAGGTTAGTAAATTAGATTATTTTCTTTAGATAATTATTGAATAGAGCTTTGTCTGTGAAATTGTTCATTAGCATACCTAGATGTTTGGTATCAGAGAACATACATATCACTTCATTGATAGGAACTGTAGGAGATTTGATTTCTATTAGCTTAAAGTACCTGTCTAAAACAGTAAAAAAATGTTACAAAAGCTAATAATAAGGAATATATGGGTAGATATTGTGGGTGTAATTCAACGCAGGTTGGGGCTTTTGTCCACTGAGTAGTTAGTTTCACACAATATTATTAATACCTAAAAATATATAAAAAGAATAAAAATATTTAGCTACTAATATTTATTCTACTTGTAGGATATAACTGTTGTTCTCTACAGATAAGGCAAAATAATAGTTATTTATGCAACAAGTACAAAAAGTAAGTGTTTATTGCACGCTACATGAAATTGGTCAACGAGGCCGTCAGGCCGAGTAGGACAACATGTCGAGTGCAATAAGCACTTTTTGTAAGAGTTGCATACAATATTTATTCTACGTTCATGCAAAAATCAAAAAATTATATTTAGATGACACTAAGTCTAGGAAAATGTGACGTCGATTTGAACGTTTAGTTTGTCATGATGACAAAACGCTGTAGTAGAATGACAGATGAACGCAATAAACATTTTATTGCACTAGTGCAATAAAGAACCACTTTTTCCACTAAATATAGTTCAATAAAGTTTTGTTTTTTGCATGAACGTAGAAAAATAATGTTTTTCCATCATTTACATAAAACTATGTAATTTTTGAGTTTTAAATGTCAAATAGAAAAAATGTGCAAAACATATTATCCTATTTTTTTTTATATATTTTTAGGTATTAATATATTGTGTGAAACTAACTACTCCATGGACAAAAGCCCCAACCAGCGTTGAATTACACCCACAATATCTACCCATATATTCCTTATTATTAGCTTTTGTAACATTTTTTACTGTATTAGAAAGGTATTTTAAGCTAATATAGGTCAGATCTCATCTATTGTGGTTGAATTTTCGTGTTCCCACTGCCCAAAGTGAAGTTAGATATTTATAGAGTGTTTTCATTAAAGCAGGTTAGTAAATTTTGATAGATTAATTTCTTTAGATAATTATTGAATAGAGCTTTGTCTGTGGAATTGTTCATTAGCATACCAAGATGTTTGGTATCAAAGAACATACATATAACTTCATTGATAGGAATTGTAGAAGATTTTATTTATATTAGCTTAAATTACCAGACGATAATTTTGGTTATATTAAATCAAATGGTTTGTTTCATATGATGTTACAGTTATTATTGTATTGTATTGCATTGTATTATTGATGTTTTTAATTTTCGGGATATCACCATTAAAACTACCTTTTCCAGTTTTGAGTTTTTCTTTCATGCACTGAAAAAATGATTAATGTAAATTTACCATGGTTATTATTGGCCATAACTGTCTCGATAATTTTACTTAGGATTTGTAAAGTTACTCTGTTAAATGTCATTGTAATTACAGATAATACCCGCAAAAATTATACGTATTATTACATAGAAGTTACTAATATTCGTACGTAATATCTAAATTTACTAATTCTTTATAATTTAGAATGTAATTATTCATTTAATGCATGTACCTAAGTATTATAGTTATATATTTTTACCATAGAATAAAGTAGATACGTTTAGGTAGGTACACTTAAAAATTATACTCAGTATTTCAAAATTAACCGTCATTTTGTTAAGAAATTTCTATAAACATGAGTCTGCAAATGTTTCGTTATCAAGATAAATGAAGCTATGAGAAGGCAAAAAAAATCTACAAGAAATTTTTCTTTAAGTTTCTGAAATACATATTATGTGTCTTACGTAAAGTACGGTGATGAAAGAGAAGACGATACAATAGATAACAAGGATGCAATTAGTGTTGGAAATTTTACAAAAGTATTTATTCAAACAACACCTGAATTGCATTTTCACTATTTCTAATTATTATTAGATGAGTTATTTCATAAATTTACGAACATTATCTTATTACAATTTTACAGTAATAACGACTTCAAATAATGCACACTAACAGCCAAATTTTTGTATGCATTAATTTTTGCCAATAACAATAAAAAATAGCGTTTATTTTCAATATATCAAGAAACGGTAGGTTTTGAAATTGAAATAAATATTTAGCCTTTTGAATTCTCCGGTATTTTAATAACTTCTAAATATTTTACTTTAATATTTTCTAAAGGTTGCGTTCTTGTTAGCAAAATGTCTTCATTTCTTAAATCATTTTTATTGCATACTAAACGGCTGTCCTCTGTTTTGGCGAATGCGCCTCCTGCATACGTAAAAGTGTTAAGATTAATTTTTCTAATTTTTAGAATGTTTGTCAAGAAACTTTTCCTAAGAACTGAAAGATCATTGCTTAGGTAAGTTTTTAATAATATCTGAATAAACCTACATACAAAGGTTTAAATAAAATCCACGTTTATAAAGTTCTAGGTAAGTAACGAAGCCACTTTGGATTTTATTGGTTAAATCATTTGAATAATTAATTCACCCCTAATAAAGAAGTATACAAATATTTGTTATAAAAAGGTTTGTTTTTCTTCTACACTTCAATAATTATAGAAAAGCACGGTTAAATTAAAAAATATTACTCAAAATCAAGTATTATATCACCTCCTAAAATTATTGTAACGACTTGCAAGAAGCCTCTTGTCTGCACGCGCAAAGTTATAAAAATCTTAGCCGCGAATTATTTTTTAGATATTGCAGATTATGTAAGTATACCCAAGTTAAATACAAATTTTAATTGGACTGAGTACACAAATAAGTTTTCTTGGAAATCTGACATAAGCAAATTACATTTACTTGCCCAAGCACATAGCATGCGATTCCTTGAGATAAGGGAATTGCTTCTCGTTTTTCCGGCCGTACTTAGAATTCCATTAGGCACGAACAGGCCTTTACCTAACGTTCCGGGAAAACTGTTTATGGACTGCAAGGAAAATGTCATTACGTAAATCGTGTATAATTATATTAAACACGATAATACGAGATATATTTTTTTTTTCAAGTTATGGCGAAGGCGCTGGGTTCACAGGAACGTAACAAAGTATACCTAACAAATAAATAATAATTGATATAAATGAACAAATTATAGATACTAAGTGAATCCACTGAAAACTTTTTGAGTATACACTGATAAAAATGGTAGTATATATACACGCTGTGTATACGATTTATTACTGTACAAATGCATACTGCACTGCAAGAAACTCGAGGTAAATACAGTAGAATTATATCTTTTATACCAAATGACATAATTTTTAGTAAAAATGCGTAACGATGTCATAAAATTGTATTTCATGCATACTAAAATCCGGTTATACTCAGAAAAAATACAAATTCCCTGGTGCATGATGTGTATTTACATTTTTAGGATTGCTTCTTCAGGTGGTCTCCTTTAAGTTGAATCAAATATATAACTATAAAAATTATTATAAAAATTAAAATTATTTGAAGTTAAATATCGACAATGACAAAAAAGTGTATTTACATAGTTTATGGTGAATTTGCAAACAAACTGTATACTCCGGGAGCCAGGTCAAAATTTGGTCAATTATTTCCTCTCGAACGATAATTAGTGAGACGCAGTATCATAAAGCCTCGTGAACGTCAGCTGCAGTTTTGTGGGTGGAGTGAGCTGCGGTAGCCTCTCACGCACGGAAAAAAAAAATATTTTTAGTCATTTGCTCCTGACTAAAAATTTGTAAAACTATACCTGATCGAATGTCTTGAAGAAAAAAAAAGTCAGCTGACTATTACATGACCTCATGCCGTTGGTTGTAAGATCAACACCTTTACTGGCCAATGAAGTTGTTGAAGTACGCCTCGTACAATGGCCAGTATATGCTTCTGAATTTGCGAAATTTAGGAATTAAGCAACTATTGAAGGTACCTTCGCCAATGTATTGATTCCAACAGGCTGACAAGTACATTTTTTGATGATGTATCTTTAAAAGAATCTGTCTTATGTTATGTGAATTAGGCGCAGAGAAATATATTTTCTGTATATTTCAACAGCATTCACGCAAAATCCTTCTTTCATAATTGTAAATTTTCTGAAAATTCTCCTTTTGGTGTCAGGTATTAAAACAAGAAGGTAACTGCCAACGTCCTTTCCGTCAGTAATTTTCAAATTTGTTATATCCCAGTATCGACAGGCATCAGAAACCCCATTATTAGTACATACTAAAATAATTCGAAGTTCACTATAAACCTGACAACATGTAAGGTATTACCTTAATCATTAAATATTCTTTATCGAAAGCCCCAGTTAAAAATTCTTCAATAGGTGGTTTTGTCGGTCAGTGGTCGCGCGGTTTAAGGCGTCAGTACTTGAATCGAGGTGACTGATCGGTGTTGGTTCGAGCCCAGCTGCCGGTGGACCGTAAATAAGCTATATTCGTGGAGAGGTTTGGCGCTCTCTCTGCAGGTATGGTAGGGTGGAAGAATGTTGGCTTGGGTCAATGTGAGAGATTGATACCGGTTGATATTTAACTACCCCCCTAATTAATGAGTTTTTCCAGGTTTCCCTCATTCCTGCACTGAATAGTGGTTCGTTCCTGGGCGCAAATGCGGCCTGCTTAATAATAATATGCCGCCCCCTCTCCCGCACAAGTCTCCGACTTCTGGGCTAAGCGATTAGAATGAGGGGTAGAGATATTATTATTATTATAGGTGTTCTTTCCAATACTGCAGCTTTCTTGCTTTATATCCTCTCGATTCATTCTTCCAATAAGCAGCAAGTTTGTTATAGTTTCCAATATCTATATTTTTGTAGACCACATCGATGAAATTGCATATTTTTCCTTAAAAACGATAGTATGACTTTTTCCGTTTTTCCTAAACATTTATTCACAGTGTTCCCTGGATTTCGCTGGCAATAAATGAAAAATTGCTTCTTGAGCTTCTTCGACAACATCCACAGGAACACAATTACTTTCTTGCACTTTCACCAAATTGCGATAGAACTGTTTATTAAATAATTAATAATAAACAGCGTACTATAGCAACCAGTAGTATACCTACAAAATCTACCACGTTTCATTGAGTACTAAGAAATATCAAGTCGTGCAAATGTTTTTTCACTCCACAAATATGATTGCGATGTGATTATGCCTAAAACGTTGTATTACATTCGTGTATTACCTGTATTATTTTGCCTTATCCTAACTATATTTTTACCAATTTAAATCATATTTTCAGAATTCATTCATTGATTCTAGATATTTGGTTTTTGCTGTACTAACTAAGATCTCATTTACTGAAATTGTTAAAGGTGCCTACTTAAATAAAAAATATTTATTACCAAATTACTCTCAGAAAAAGGAATTATAATCTGAGGAAGAGATGTGTGAAATTTTCCTTTCTTAACCGCACTTCCGAATAATGCTGCTATCCACTTATAAAAGATCAATCTTTCAGTTTTATCTGTCCTCTCGCCCTCAAATTCTCTCGGAAAGTTTACCCTAATGGCACTTGATGCTTGGAAAGAATACGGTTGAGGGAAATATGGTAAAATATAAAATCTCGCTCAACATAGTTATACCGAGGATTCTTCAGACAAACTCTGACAGATATTTATTTTCATTATTTATATTACTGGGCTATTGTAGTCTTTAGCGCCATGGCAATGCAAGCGATTCCAAATACTGAAATCCGATTGTAGTATTAACTATTTACATTAGTTTTTCAATTGTTAAAAATGGCCTACGTGTATAGCAAGTCGGAGTTTATGAATATCATTTTAATTTATTTCGAAGTAAAACAAAATGCTTCAGCAGCTTCTCCTCTGTACGCAAAATGAATCGTGGAAGAAATGAAGGTCCATTAATGCGAAGGGATTATCCCTTACGAATTAGATTTTGCGAATGGTTGCTGCAACAAAATGCTCAAAATACCAGCTTTAAAGCTGATGTGGTTAGCTATTTTTGCACGGAATGGGATGTATATCATTCATAATACTCATGTTCGGGATCTTGAAAATCCGCAAGCGATTCAATGGAATCGTTTCCAACAACGCTTTTCCTTAAATGTTTGGCAGGGGTTGTCGATGATCGCTCGATTGGACCATTCATATTACCAATTTATGGGGTTCAGTATCTCGAGTTCCTTAGAAGAAATGATCTGCCTGGATTTTTGGAAGATATGCCCTTAGCTGACCGACTCCGAATATGGTTCCTGCACGATGGTGCTTCTCCTTATTTTCGGCAAAAAGTTCAAGTGGTACGATGGAATGGACGAGGGGGATCGGTACCATGGCCGCTACGATCTCCTGATTTAGACTTCCTTTTGTGGAGTTTTTTTTACGTGAACATATCGTAGCTGCTACCAATAACGAACAAGAACAAGAAACATTTGTGTTAGTTCAGAGAAATGGGATAAGATGGGCCAAATGTGTGTATATGTCGGTGCACAGTTGTTGTAACATCAGATAGATATGTCAAATTATTTCATTAATTGTAACCACAGATTAATTTTATTTCTTTTGCTAATCGGTTATAATTTAACACAGAAAGATCCTTCCTGAGAAGTTGTAGGAGGCAATGACATCATGCCTCGTTGTCCAGGGCGAGCTCTTAATTGAAAACTACTTATTGGATCTACTTGACCCTATTACAGATTAACACTATTGGATAAACGGCATTCAAATATTTAAAAACTTTTAATTTTTTATTTATCTAACAAATTAGAACAATTTCAAATAATCCTCATTTTGAAATGCATTTGCTTATTTACTAATAAATAATGAGATGTCTCTTATAAATCATTAAACTGATACTTTAAATAAACTGTTATTTCGTATTTATTTAAATGCGTATAAAATTACAATATTTTGTTAATTACCGTCCATTTTACACGAGGTATAATGTAAGTTACAACAAATATAACGACATGGTAAATTAACTAAGCAGGGTGAAAAGTCAGCTACTCGTAAAGGTCAAAACTCCGTGACCTTAAACACGTACCTATCGTAAATCTAGTCTAAAATGTCACAGGGAACGAAAAAAGTAAGGAAATGGATTACGGGAACTTCAAATAAATGAAGGTTAAAGCACTTTTCCACAAACATTCGTCTGAAGAGGAATCGTTCTAGTTTCTTATTTATTTACACAACAGTAATAACGATTTTTTTTACAATTAATGTTTTATGGGTATTCAAACGTACTAGTTATAATGTGGAAAATTGGAATAATAGCAATAATAATAAAAAATAATTGCTCGTAAATTTTATGTTTCCGTTACTTCATTTTAACGATTTTAATATATTTTTTTGTTAAATTTTTACTTTAATGTACTATACATATAACAAAGATACATTCTGTTAAGTAAACTATTTTCTTTGTTTTATTTGTAACCGTTTTTGTGCAAAAAAAATTAAAAGTTTTCTTCATTTATAAAATAAAATCTCAAATTATTTCATAAAACAAAATATAGTATTAGTACTTGATTAAATTTAATTTAGAACCATTAAACATAAAGACGCGTCCTCACTGTGTCGACATTGTCGATCGATTCAAACTCGCTTTCGGATATTCGAAAAAAGTTTCTAAATCCACCGTTTCATCTATATTCAAGATTTAATATAGGTACCCATGTCGTCTTTTTTAAATCTTCTATTAAATTTTCTGTACTATACCGAGTTCGACTTTTAAGGCTCGGTCGAACCCAAAATCTTCTTCTTTCGCGGTTTTTTATTTTTGACGGAATTATAATAAACGCAGCACAAGCCATCAATATGTCTTCGTACATTTTGTCTGTCGACTGATTTACAAAAATTTGTCTCATCAGTATGGACCTGGCAAATTTTTTAACTTATCGATCGACGGTGTCGAACGACTGAGTCGATCGATAGGATCAACGCAATGAGGACGCAGCTTTAGAATTAATCTAAAATAGGCATTTTTTTCTAATTATTATAATAATGCCACATCAGGAGTGCAAAATTGGTACATAAGAAGATTACTGTAATGTTTATTTTCCTATACAAAGAATATATGTATCTTAATATGTGTGTAGAGAAGAGATATGAAATATGACAAAAGTATTAGATTAAAAAATTATTAGCAACTTTATCCATTGGGACAAAAACCACAGTCAAGTAAGAATTGTTATTCCTCATACAATAAATAAGTCAAATTGGAAAGAAACATTGCTTTTATTATTAGTAGGTATTCAATATTTATAGAGGAGAACGGTATTGTTTCGAATTGCCTTAAAAACTCAATATACAATAAATATCGAGATACTATTTGGTGGAAATGTAAAAAACCGATAAGAAAACAGAAATAAAAATACAAGACGTCGTTGACAAAATAAAGGAAGAACTGGATGTTAACATTATATTATCATTTTAAAAATTGACATTTTTTTATCAGTTCATAAATTTCTTAATGATGCCATTGTAGATTACGCTTATATTCTCTGTATCTGACATTTTGTTAATGGTATTATTATATGCTTATACAGTATGCGCCAAAAGTATGGAATAAATTCAATAAAAACGAAACAATTATTTTTTGGGAAAAATCCTCGAACAGGTCGATTTTTAATTTAAAAAATACATATTTTAGCATAAAATGCGATTTTCAAATGTCATTTGTTTTTGAGTAATGACGTCATCGATTTTTTTTTTAAATGGCAACACCATATTTTTTTTCTTGATTCTGAAAGATCGTTTAATTCTCTATCAGACAGTACTAAATTTTTGCCCTCTTACATAGGAGAGTTTTCGAGTAAATGACGATTGAATGTTAGAAAACGTAAATCAATTAAAATAAAGCAAAAACGTTATCAAGTTTAGTTTTTCCAATTCCATAGTTCTTTTATAGATCACGTAGGTGAAAATCTTTGCAAAGTGTTATTGTCACACCGACTTTCTAATAAGTATTGTAAGCGACATAGAAATTATTATTCAATTTAAAGTATTATGGCACATTTACACACTGTTACTCAAAGAATTGAAATTTTAATTCTTATCGGATGCGGGAATATGAGTAGAACTCAGCAGGAAGTTTGCGATTTAATGAAAAATATCCAGATCGCCCTATCAGCCAATCAACAGTCAGTAAGGTAGAGTCTAAATTTAGAGAAACTGGCAATGTTGTAAATATTCCAAAACCTGGACGTCCAAGCATTAATGAAAATCAGGAACAGAACATTTTGATAAGTATGGTGGATAATCCTCATAATTCTTCACGATTGGCTGCATTAAACAATGACACTAGTCAGAGCACAGTGCTACGTATCTTGAGGAAGGAAAAATATCATCCCTACAAAATTCAACTTGTGCAGGAACTCAATGAAGATGTTCCCGATCGCCGCTTACACTTTTGCGAAATTCTAATGAATTTATGTAAAGGAAATAGAAATTTACACCGGCAAATACTTTTTTCAGATAAGGTCACATTTTGTTTGAATGGTACAGTAAACCGTCAAACTTGCAAATATTGGAGTCGGGAAAATCCTCATTGGATGGCAGAGGCACATACCCAACATCCTCAGAAATTAAATGTGTGGGCTGGAATAGTTGACGACAGAATAGTAGGGCCTTTCTTATTTGAAAGAACCCTTACAGGACAAAGATATTTAGAGTTTCTAAAAAATGACCTTGTTCCAGCCCTTGCAGTAATTTTTCCTAACGATAATGACCCTGACATTCCTGACGATACCATATGGTTTCAGCAAGACGGTGCACCTCCGCACTATGCGCGTCCTTTACGAGATTTTTTGGACAACTATTTTCCTGGGAGGTGGATCGGCAGACGCGGACGGATAGAATGGCCTGAAAGATCGCCAGATCTTACACCTCTTGATTATTTTTTATGGGGATACTTGAAGTCAAAGTCGCATTCGGGACGAAATACGCAGAGTTACCCCAGAAATCATTCATAATGTACAAGAAGAATTTCTTCACATACTTGCGCATTGTCAGGAAGTTGGTGGATGGCAATTCGAACATTTAATTTAAGTATAAAATTTAATCAATTGTATTTTATTTTACATACCTCAGAATTGTTACTTTTTTATGGATAAAATTTACGTTTTCTAACATACAATCGTCATTTACTCGAAAACTTTCCTATGTAAGAGGGCAAAATTTTAGTACTGTCTGATAGAGAATTAAACGATCTTTCTGAATCAAGGAAAAAAATATGGTGTTGCTATTTAAAAAAAAATCAATGACGTCATTATTCAAAAACAAATGACATTTGAAAATAATAATAAATAAAAATAATTGTTTCGTTTTTATTGAATTTATTCCATACTTTTTGCGCATACTGTATATTGAATGTTTAAGACAATTTGAAAGAATACAGTTTTCCGCTATAAATGTAGCTTACTCAATAAAAGTAATTTTCTTCCCAATTTGACTTATTCGTTGTATGATAAGTGATAAATTACAATTTTTATTTTTTAACTGTGGTCTTTGTCTCACTGGGTAAGGCTGCTACTAATTCTTTAATCCAATACCTTTGCAGTTCGTTTGCTTAATTAATAATAATCTAATATGGTTATTCTTTAAAGTTTTTCAAATTGTTTAAATGAATGTGACACAAAAACTTTTTAAAATTTTTGTAAAAATGTTTTAAATTATTAATGGTTTTAGAACAACTCTTATCGCTTTTCTTTTTGTCCCTGAGAAAGATTTAAAATAAATCGAAACGTTGGCTTAGTCAGAAAATCTAGACCCTTAATTGTACTGTACTTTTTTCCATTATTACATCCTCAATTACTTACATTTTTATTTCTACTTTCCCATAAATGGAGATGATGACTGAAGATGATGACTATAAACAGGATGATAAAGTCAGCAGAATATTTTTAGGTATTTCAGCTACCTAAGTTTTACTTGTGCAAAAACTGTAAAGGATAATAATTAATGGTTAGCTTTTATTTGTTTTGTTTAGCTATTTTAGTGATACTTAAATAGCCTGTTATCCTTAAATTTTTATTTAACTTCCCGTTTTAAATCTTCTCCAGTATCGATTTACTTCATTAGTTGGAAGTTTATACGAAATAATAGCTTGCTCCGAGCAGCACTTTTCTTACCCCTACCGGGTAAACTCATCGAATTTGTAGGTACGTTACACACTATCAGAAGGTATTAATTATTCAAAACTAATGGACCGTTAACCAGATAAACCCTTGCCCGTAATTACTAATATAACCAATATATGTATAGCATATTGATTAAATTGCACTGCGCCCTATGCCCCATAAGCCTGCACTGTTGGCAAACAATACTAAACGAATTATTTTGTACGTTTGAATTATCGGTTCCAAATACCGATCCGGCTGGATGGCACTTTAGATTTAGATGAAATTATATGCTGGTTTGCTACATGGCAATGGCGTTATTAATTTTCAGCTTTACGCGCCGTATACATATAGTGAGTGGCCTTAGAGTGCTTTCTAACCTTCTAGTTATATCGTGCACTCGGAGAAATTATTAAGGATACTTGATATTCACACAATGTTGTGCAATGAAATTTGTAGTTCTTTTAAAGAATTGGAAAATTTTAAAACTCATCATTGCGAAATTCCATACATTCTAATTGTGCAAATTACTTGTACAGGCTGATTGAGTCGTAATGCCATTAAGAGGAGATAGTGAAAAATTAGTATAATACAATGATATGATTATCTAAATTTTTATACAGGGCGGCCAAATGAAAACGAAACAGAGCCATTTTCTGGAACTGCGTCAAGATTGTATAAAAACGCTCAGACCCGTCGATTTTAGATTACAGACGGACATTGTTTGCTGGTAATTTTGGCCCCGCCACTTTCACCCTCTCCCCAAGGATGGTAAGCATCACCCCAAAATATTTGTTCGAAACGTTCGCGCACATTTTGAAGTATTTCCGGAGTGATTCGACGGCATTCGTTGACGATTCTTTGATGCAAATCTTGCAGCGTCGCTGGTTGTAGTTTATAGATTTTATTTTTTAGGTATTCCCTAAAAAAAAATCAAGGAACGATAAATCCGGTGACCGTGGAGGCTATTTAATGCTGCTTCTTCTCCCAATCCAATTCCGTGGAAAACGTTGGTCCAAATACTGACGGACAATTAATGCATAATGCGGAGGACCACCGTCCTGTTAAAAAATTAAATGATCTTTATCATACTCTGGAACATTTTCAATAATATCAGTCAAGGCAGGGTCAATAGCGTCTTATAGTAATTGCAAATATATTTGGCCAGTCAAATTACCAGGTAGAAAAAAAGAACCCACCAGCCGGTCACCGAAAATTTCGGCTCATACATTTTTTTCCGGTTGCTATGTATGCACCTCGTGAAAAACTCTTGGGTTTGAATCTGGCCAGTAGCGGCAATTGTGACGATTTACCGTCCCGTTCAAGAAAAAACTGCATTCATCAGAAAAACAGATGTTGAAAAGGATCGGTGGAACGTTCCCTGCTCGCTCACTCATTATTTCGCAAAATTGCAAAGGGCGGTCATAATTATCCTCAAGAAGTTCCAGGACTAAATGTATTTGATATAGATGGAATTTATTCTTCTTCAAAATGGTTTGTATGCTAGTTCGATTGATCCCAGACACAGATGCCAGCTGCCTCGTATTTAATGTAGGATCAAGATGAACTTGTCCCAAAACTGCAATTTCACTAGCTTCATCAACTATAGGTTTTTCAATTTTTCGTTGTTGGCTACGTTCCCTGTCTCATGATTTTTTTTTACTAACTCTAGAACATATTTCCTCCTGACATCGTCGATCTTGATGTTGCTCATTAAATAGCTGAGCTGTTCTATTTGTACATTTATTATTCATAAAGTAAAGCGAAATGATATTTACCCTTTCCGCAATGGAATAGTGTCCGCATAGTGTTTAATTTTCAAAAACACAATTAAATAAACTAGCAACTAACGCTTCCAAATAATACTAGAAATAAATTTGAAATTTACTAATTTTACGTTCGTTGTGTGTGTATAGTGTTCATTTCTGTTTCTGTTTTTTACAATTGTGTTTTTTTTTTCGAAAGTCAATGAATGCAAGAAATACTAAAATTATACCATTGGCGTACTTAACTCGAATGAGTGACATTTTTACCATTACTAATTGTTTCTACATAAGTTTCAACTTTAAAATCAAAATTCTTATGAAGTATTGGGCGCAATTATAAAATTTAATGTCTGTTGTAAAGAGAATTGTAAGAGCTTTCAAAATAAATATTACTCAACCCCCAATGCCATTTAAATATTTTGTGTGACCTTACCCTTGCTTCGAGGAGAAAGTGGCGAAGTCAAAAATACCACCAAGAAATATCCCTCTTTAATCTAAAATCGACGGGTCTGAGCGTTTTTCTACAATATTGACGCAGTTCCTGAAAATGGCTTTGTTTCGTTTTCATATGGCCACCCTGTATGTGCATTTACGCTGGATAAAAATAGTTTCAAATCATTATTTAAACCCCTTTTCAAGCTGTCATTGACCGATTCATATTGATTCGAAACCAACTCGTTAACCGCCTATGTGCAACGTTGCCAAATTTAAACATTTTCGCTAGTGTAAGGCAACATAAATAAGCTTGACGACGTGCTGTCTATTTCAATAATAATAACACTATTTAAAATGAATTTGGTAACTTGATTTAAACTGCTGATGTATTTGTAATTACATCTACTTTCAACTTTTGGCACACTTGTTCCCCTTACCAATAGAGATCTAACGAAAAGTTTATTAAAAATTGTTTTGTGGGAGGGTGGGGAATTGAGTCATTATTATTGCAATAGCTTTTACGTCTGTATCTCGATGAAGTCGAGGGAAGTGTAAATATGCAGCCAGTTGTACAGTCACCATCCAAAGTCAGAATAAATCTGTTTTCCATAATAGTATCGCGTCCAGATGTGCTCCAGACCTTGCTTTGGGATATCTGCATCTGCAAACACCTTGAAATTGTTCTTGCAAAGAAGTGATTTCTAACATTGTGTGTGTTATTTAGTGTTCTGACCTTTTGGAATGCAAATTCAAATACGGCTCTGCTTTATTTATTTCCTTTTTACGAAAAATCACTGGACATGTAAAACTTGTACTTATCCAATACATTTTGCATGGCTAAGTTAATACTATTGTTAAAATCAGTTAGGTAGAAGAAAATTCAGCATGCTCTTTTATTTTCTTGGATTTTATTGGCTTTGTACATATACGCATTAGCAGATAGTAATCCATGAAAGGACACAAACCGTGCTTAGCCGTGATGTGGCAACACAGGTGTGATGTTGCTCGTCTCACCGCTCGACATGTTTGCTTAAATTTAACAGGTCGAGTAAACATTATTTAATTTCACTAGTTTTGTCATAAATAGTTTTTAACTTTTTTTTATCAAATGTTTATATATTATTTTCATAACTTTTTAATTATATTCAACACAATTGTAGGATTACATTGGCACACACAAAAAAGTGGTCTGCACTCTTGACCAGATCTATCTATATTTATGTATTTTGATGCACTGAATCCGAATTTGAAGTTCGTTTAGCTGAAACACCCTCAAAATTTTTAATAAATCGCAAAAATAACGAAAAATCACGTTAGTTTTAGTAAGTTTCTAGCTAGGAAACATTTTTCCGATTTTTTTTACGCTTGTATTAACGTGATTCTTTAGAATTTTTCGCTATTTTTTGCAATTTACTCAAAAGTTTGAGGATGTTTGAGCTAAATGTACTTCAGATTCAAATTCAGTGCTTCAAAATACATAAAGATAGGTAATACAGACCACTTTTTTTTTGTTTGGCGTCATTCATTTATATTTATTCAATATAAGTTACAAAGATTGTGGTAGAGTCTAGATATGGAGAGGTTCAGAATTAAGTAGCCTATGAGCACTAGATGTAGACACTGTTTCTCACGTACACTCATGTTCTTCTGTCGACTATATCAGAAAGGGAAGAGTAGGAGTTATTCGTATTTTGCTTCACCTATGGCATGCTGATGATAGCTAATGAGCTTGAAACCGAATTTTTCTGATGGCACCACTGACGACTATCCGTGACTATTTGCCGCAAAACACCTAATTGTTTCCTGAAATTTCACTTGTGTAATTCACGATATTAGAATCAATTTGGAGTGCTATTATGTACAGTTGGAGTAAAATTTCCCCCTCTTCTTTGTAAAATTTAACAATTGTTACAGACATTAAAGTAAACAGCCGGTAAAATTTAATTGTACTTACAGTGTATTACTGAATAAGTTCTGATTTCTTGTTTCATAGATCAATTTAAATTTTAAAATCCAAGAACCGAATAAACAAGATTTGCCCACCAAATTTACTCGATTTGATACCTATCACCTTTTACAAATATTCTCCGCAAAAGTCTGGAAGCAGCAGAAAGCTGAATAATCATTAAGGTAAGGAAATTACCGTGAGATAAACTCTTATTTACTATTATAAAATGTATAATTATTTAGATGATTTATAGAAGGTTGACAGTGAGCTGAGTGGAGTCAATTTATTTGATGAAGTTATGTTTGGTTAGATAATATTCAAAATTATTGTAAAATGTGTGAGGTGTTGTTGACGAACGAAAGATTTGGGAAATTTCATTTTCATTCTCTAAAACTTTGGCTTAAAAAAAAATTAGGAAAAAAGCGCTTAAGGGTACCCACTTAACTTTTAATTTTTGTACCCCTTTGTAAACCCTTTAAAATTAAAAAAACGTAAAAATTTAATTTTGTATCGAAATTAGTTAGTCGAGCCGGTTAGGTCGAACAGGAAGTAGCAGAGCCGGTTAGGCCGAGCAGGAAGTAGCAGACCAGTTACAGCTCACCCGCATTCGATTTATATGTGAACCTACATATGACGGAACAGCCAGTTCAATTGTCGGTCATCTCACCTATGGCATACTGATGAGGACTAACAAGCCCGAAACCGGTCTATGTCTGGCGGAGTGGCCGACAAGGGTTCTTGGCTGTTCACACAGATACTGCAGGAGTAATTCAATGCCGGTCGGGGCATTAGCCCGCGGAGTAGTTGTTTCCTGCAGTATCATTTATAGATTTAATGGCGCATCGCCCAGGTTGAGAGGTCTGTGGTTAAGTACCTACGACAATGTAGGTCGCTTCCTGCAAGTCGAGCCGCTTAGGCCGAGCAGGAAGTAGCAGACCAGTTACATCTCACCTGCTTATTATTATGTTATATTTAGATTACTACAAATATTTATTTGTGCACATATATAATCACTAAAATAAAGATATGTACACACTTTATAAAGCTCAAATATAAATTATACGACGTTAAAACTCAAATTAACGGCAATATTGAATTATCATCCACTTTTATTTCGGCGCAACATCGCGGATGCAATTTTGCGCTACATTTATTCCTTTCTGCGTCATTCTTATTCACAGCACGTTCTTTTTAATTAGTAGGACTTTTTATCCACTCTCTGATGTTTTTATTTGCCCCAGCCAGTCCCGGAGGGTTTATAGTCTACGTCAGATGCTTAATCAGATTAATTTTCCTACCTAATATTTTATGGGTTTAAAGAGAAAGCGGTTTGGTCTCGGAAAACAAAGGAGACTAACGACTAAGGCTTTTTAGGTAAAATATATGTATACTAGTTGCGTTCCTTTAAAATGAAAATCATCCACAGTATATTATCATGAAAGGAACAGGCAAAGTATTTGTAGCTTACGTGTGGGGAGGATAATATGTTGGGTAACATGTTGACACTGTCAAAGTCTCGTATAATGGGGGAAAGAACTTTTTTCTAGTCTAAAGTGTCTATGTCTATGTATATAAAATGTCTATAAAATATCATTATCCAATAGGAACGTCAAACGTATAACTTTTGTGCTTACCAAATATTTTCTCAGTCAGAAAAAGTTGATATGTTTACTGCAAGACCAGAGTACCTCATTTATGATCATAGGAACCTTTACAAGATTGGATGCGACCTTGCGACGAAGTGAAGATACATTTTCTGTTCGGAAGAATCGAATAATTTAACGAAGGGTAAGAAACAATGTTAATACAGCTAGACTTTTACAGTGTTTCGAACACAATCCACGATTTTATACGGCAGACTAGCAGGAAATTGAATTTGTATAAATCAACCGTTTAACGAATTTTAAAAACGAATGGGTATCATGACTACAAAATTCACAATTTTAAATATTTGCCTGAGCGTCACATTGAAAACAGATTTAATTTTATAGCTCAAATTGTAGTAAATGTAGAAACTGTTGATCAGCACGTTCTTTGAAACAGGCGCAACAAACACTACTGGTCCATTGAAAATCGCCACATTGCCAATCAAGTTCAAAAACAAGGCCATTTTGGAGTAAATGTATGGAGCGGCATCATCGGTAGGCATTTAATTGGGTTTTACTTTTATGAACGTGCATTGAACAGCGTGAGTTATTTAAATTTCCTACAAGAAGAACTTTCTGCACTTCTGGAGTGTGTGCCTTTGCAGCTAAGGAAAAACCTATGATTTCAGCACGATGGAGCTCCATCCCACAAGGTCAGGATCGTGCAATAATATTTAGATAACACTCTCCCAGAAAAATATATTTGGATTAATGGACCTATTCAGTGGCCCAGAAAGTTAACAGATCTAAACCCCTCTGCTTTTTATGGGGGGTTTTAAAAAATACGGTTTGTCTTTGCAAAATATTAATCATGCGAAAGAAAAAATTACAAACGCTTGTAATGAGTTAAATGGCGAAATATTAATAAACGCAGTCTACAAAGAACTTAGGCATGTGTTTTGAAATAAGAGGAGGTCGTATAGAGAATAGATTGTAATATGTATGTATAAAGATGATGTTTGCCTCATTTTTAAGTTTAGTTATTGTTATCATAACCTTTTGTGTTAACTCTATTAAAGAATTATCGAGTTAAATCCTTTCATTTATCTTAATGACTTTTATACAACGAACATTCAATTATTTTTCCTACTTAATCCTTCCACCATATAACATTTAAACGGGAAGTAATACAGAAAAATTTCTCTAATAACAATTTATTAGAAAAAAGAGAGCTTTTTAACAGGAAAAAAGTTGGGTCCGTTTCTGGAAAAAATATAATCGATGACGTCATTAGTCGTTTATGTCAAATCCTAAAGATAATAGTTTCGATTGAAAATGGAGCTTACCTCATTCTAATTAACATCACATGTCCCAATTTTTTTTTATCCTCGCAGTAGGCCCATTCTATTGAGTTTGAGACACCCTGTACAGCGGCATCTGATATAAAAAAGTAGTTTTTGCTCCTGGAGCTCGTGTGAACACGAGCCTGGCCCTGGCCCCTGGCGAATAGGGTTGCAGTGGGGATATGCTCTCTAAGTGGTAGTGTTGTTTTATTTATCGTGTGAATGAAAATTTTCAAAATGGCTCATGAGTACACTGATGCTGAGTTAATGGACATGATTTTTATATATGTTGAAGTTAGACAAAATGCATTGGCAGCTTGTATGCATATCTATTTCGCGGTGGACACACGCCAAACCATAAAACTTTTACGGCAGTATTCACCGTGATACTGGTAATTTACGTGCAAATCGTGAACGAGATGGTGACCCTGGGCGACAACAACGTATGTTAGCAGCTGAAGAACAACAACACTTGTTCTTAGTTATACCCATATATCCAGCGTGTTTAAGCACTATTATCAGCGGATTTTCAGACCTAACATAATATCTCTACCCCTCATTCTAATCATGAGGATTAGCCTAGAAGTCGAAGACTTGTGCGGAAGAGGGGGCGGCATATTATAAGCAGGCCGCATTTGCGCCCAGGAACGACTTACGTTGGTTGGCCCTAAACACTAATCAGTGCAGGAATGAGGGAAACCTAGAAAACCTCATTAATTAGGGGGGTAGTCAAAAGTCAACAGGTATCAATCTCTCACATTGACCCAAGCCAACATTCTCCTAGAGGGTGTCAATCTTCTCCACGAATATAGCTATGTATGTACTTCTTCAACATGTTAACCATAATAAAATAAAAAATGCGTAGGTGTTAGGTCTGAAAATGCTGAAAATCCCTAATGACTTCTGATATGTACTACTACTTTGACATACTTTAGGGAGTTTTTTCATAGTAACTTTTTTCTTAATGATCTGAATCAACAAATTATTGTTTGATTGAACCAATAGATGCCTTTAAAATATTGTCTCTAGGCAACAGCTTTATAAAAGCACTCCTTGATATAAAAAAAAAATATATATTTTTGGTGTCAAAGTAGCCCCATGGTCGGGGCTATTTTGACATGGCGCTATTTTGTATTGTAGGTCAAATTAATTTCATTCGGGGGCTAGTTTGACATCAAAAAAATATTTTTTTTTTATTTTATAGTATTTTGAAGGGTTAAATATTAAAAAACACAGATTCTGTTCAAGCTAAACTTTATTTAGTAAAGGTTATAATAATGTGAGAAAAGCGGCAGGTAACAAAATACAAAAAAATGATAATGCCAACAAAAAACAAAAATAATATTCTTTGAGTAAAAGTTTACATCTTTATTAGTCGTCCTCACATCTTGGACATTCAAACCGTGGATTCTCTGTGATAAAACGGTTGGTTGCCCAGGATTATTTTCATGACACCCACGAACTTTCTTCGGTATAGTTTTTGTATCCAGTTTCTTTTTATAGGTTCTAACCAATTTACACAATATTTTCAAATATTTAGGGCACAATAACACCAAACAAAGCGTAATGCTTACATACTGGCCTACCACTATTTACATTAAGATAACCTCAAAATTCCGACCTTCTCACTTCTACGAGGGACGTTGTCAAAGTAGTCTCAAAAAGTGTCAAAGTAACTCTCGAAGTCAAAGTAGCCCCAGTTTACGGTACTAGATGAAACTTAATTTACTCGAATTGGAATACAAAACATTCACAATACACACGTTTTGGAACTCAAAAATCCGCACGCAATTGAACGGAACCACTTCCAACACCGTTTTTCACTGAATATCTGAGCAGGAATTGTTGATGACCTAACTGGACTGTTCATATTGCCCAATCGTATGGATGGGCAATATGAACGTCTTGTATCCTTAGCTGTTCGATAACGCTTGTACATCTAACAATAATAATTTATTTGAATTTTCTAAAATAAAAAAAGACATTCACATTTTTGTTAATCCACAAAAATTGTGACTTCTTATTCTAAAACACCCTGAACATCTATTTGAAATAATAATTAAAAAAATGTTTGTTAAGTTATTTTGCTTCCAACAAGATGTTAAGCAATTGTCAATTCGGTTTTAGACGGTCTTCCCAGAGTGCATGCCATTTCCAGAACAGAGCTATAGCTTATGTAGTGGAAGGTCTTGACAAGGGGGAACTAGTTGGGCTTACACTGTGCAACCTTAAGGCCTTCGATTGCTTTTCTCATGATCTTCTCATTGAAAACTTTTTAGGTATGATATTAGAGGGATGCAATTGAATCTCTTTAGATCTTACCTTGCTTCTAGGATGCAGTGTGTGGCTCTGAAAAGTGATGTATCTGATTTGGCCGTTGTGGAGAGTGAGGTACCTCAAAGTTCTGTTTTGGGGCCCCTACTCTTTATAATCTATGTGAATGCTTTATTTTTTTAATCTCTACGCTGATGATACATCATTAATATGCAGTAATAAAAATGTAATCTCTTTACGATCTCAGGTTAATGAAATGGGATAAGGCCAACGGGTGGTTTATAAATAATAATCTGAGATTAAATTTCAATAAAACCCAACGTATACATTTTTCCACCGATTTTAACATTTCTAATGGTTCTGCAATTGAATTGCTGGGTTTGGATGATCACCTCACGTTAGCTCTTTGAGGAAGAAACTGTCATTTTATTTATACATTATTCGTAAATTAAAACCTAATTTGAGTCAAAGTTCTCTTGTAAAAATTTACTTTTCATTCTCCCACCCTCGTATTTGCTATGGTGTTACTCTCTGGGGCAATTCTTCTTCCGCTATACAAATATTTAGAATGTAGCAAAAGGTCATCAGATGTATTGTAAACGCAAATTAATTCCAGCACTGTCAGCCTTGTTTTGAAAAATTAAAGGTTATTTCTTTTCCAGCTTTTTGTATATTACCAACTATTGAAAATACATAAAAATAAAAACATCTTCATAAGTAATGCTAGTGTACATCAGTATGGTACTCGTAACAACAGCTATTTGCGACTACCACGTTTTCGATTAACATTGTCATCTAGAAACACCTTACAGTTGAATATTTATAGTATCTTACCAGAAGCTATTAAGGATTTAAGTAAATTTAAACAAACTATTAAGAAACATTTGCTTAAAAACTGCTTTTATTCGGTGCAGGAATACCTGAACACTACCACCTTGCTTACTAATTTTTAAATATTTGCTATATTTAGTATTTTGTTGTCCAGTTCTGTATTGTACTGCTCTATCGTTTTTACATATTTACACTTTATTTCTATATATGTACCACTTTTTCATTCTTTTAAGTAATTAGTCTATGTAATTTCCTGTTTTACTTTTCTGTGTGTATCTGACTTGCTACAATTGTACCTTATACAAAAAGTAGTCAAATAGATTGATCTATCTCTCTATTAATATAATTATTCTTTCGGCAGTAGTTCTCAAAATACCCGAAAATAATTCACCTTATCATCGACTTCCTCTGTTTCATGTCTTCGAATATGACACATAGGCGTATTATAACAATATACGTCTCGATATTTCCTATTTCGAGAGTATGGCTCTCATATATAATTTATATTTTTGTTCTGCTTTAAGCAGACGTCACATAAAGAATAATAATGGTTCCACTAGGCGCAACGACTGGGTCCATAAATTTATTTAAAGTACAAATTAAGTACATATATCTCGGAGAATTTATAGAATTAGTTTATATAATGTATAGCTAAAGATGTCGCGCTAGTGTGGCAGAAATTGATAGCATTGAGGGCCTTTGCAGTTGGAACCAGTTTGAATATATGTCTGAAACGTTCTAATTTCAGGGATGTTAGATAATTAGCATAATATTGAATCTGTAGATTTGTTAAAGGAAACAAAGCTGTCAATAAAGTAGAGGCGCGATCAATATATCATTAAGATACTTTATAGGCTTAGGTGTATCCCAAGGCTCCATGTCCTCTCTTTATATAATACATATTACGTTCAAATTTTTTAAATTTGACGTGACTGTCAAAATTAAGCTTACGCTGATAATTAAAAAATTTATTTTACTATACTGCTAAAGTCATATAAAAAATTGTGTTGGAATATGAATTTAATAATAGGTTTATGCATGTAAATCATAACCTCCGTATCACCTCCAATTGTACTGCTTCCAAATTGTAGAGTACAGCATTTATTACTTCAATATGTCACTAAAAAATCTCTGATGTGTCGTATTGAGTGGACGAAGTTTTGTGTACTTATAAAATATATCTAAAAAATTGATACCATCTATTGTTCCCTTAGTAATCGTAAACATTTTTGGAACATGAGTTTTGTGTGTTCGGAATTTTGACACTAATAAATATCGGACAGTCTTTTATGGCATCTACTCTCAAAATTGTGATTTACTCCCTCTTACATGTTCCAAATGCTCCAACGATTAAAACAACTTTGGCTTACAGTAATTCTTTATCTTCAGCTTGTTTCGTAAAGCGTTCCAGCTCTATAAATATTTTCGATTTCTTTGGCTGATATCCGAAAGCTCTCCTTTTTAAAAATGCAGTTGTTTGTAAATTTGCCATGTCTATGCTTTTGTTCAGGTAAATCATGGTGTGGAGCATCGAATATTTATTCCACAAAGTTGCCGGCCTTAACGTACCGGATAGCTTTAGGCTAGTAATACCTTTTCTGTACAATTCTCAATATGTTTTTTTAACACGTACTTGTTACAGAAATAGATATTTTTCTGAGTTCGGATACTTTTTCGCAATCATGTCACTTTTGACATTGACATTAACTTCAGATAGAAACGTATTGAAAAATAATAAACCTACAGTGCAAAACTTTATTGAACTATATTTAGTGGAAAAAGTGGTTCTTTATTGCACTAGTGCAATAAAATGTTTATTGGATTAATGTCATTCTACTACAGCGTTTTGTTATCATGTCAAACATAAATGTTCAAATCGACGTCATATTTTCCTAGACTTAGTGTCATCTAAATAAAACATTTCTTTGGTTTTTGTATGAACGTAGAAAAAATATGCAACTCGTACAAAAAGTGTTTATTAATAAACACTTACGTTTTGTACTTGTTGCATAAATAACTATTATATTTCGTGCACGAAATAAGTGTTTTATGGTGCTTTCGAATAATTTTTTGTCCCGACCAAAAATTCACACTAATTTTGCGCACTCATTATACATATAACTATAACATGCAAATAAATATTTAAAATAAGTTAAGTTATTAAATACATTCATATTTATTCCAGAAAATTTATTTCACAATATAATAACTCAGTTTGCTTGCCGATCAATACTATACAAGTAAGGAAAGAAGTTTCTTAGAGGTCTCGAATGTGGAAGAACTGTAAAAAAAGTATTAACATTCACTTTATATACGACGTCTAGACTGTCTAGCCATTTTGTCAATATTAACTCAAGTTGCCATCTAATTTCACAACAAGTGAAAGCCTTAGATGTAAGGACATATAGAAGTTTTTCAACGCAACTTCTGATATGTCAAAAGAAATTAATTAAAATATAGCATGAACAATATTCAAGTTGTTTTGATATAAACATCTGGAAATTTTATCATTCTCTCACATATGTATCAGTATCGTAAATATGTTTGTCTTAGAAATGTCTCTAGAAGTTAATACATATATTTAGGTATATTTTAAATACGTGTTTATTCACAGGCATAACTAATAGTTATTTATTGTATAAGTGTTCTAAGTAACATTTTAACCACGCAAGAATGTATAAACGCGAGAACGTAGGTAAAGCGTTTAATATTCTTAAGTAGGGATCGAGAGTTACTGGAATTTAGTAAAAAAATATTCGCACGACATTTACATACCTACTGGTCGCTATGGTACAATGTTTATTATTAATTATTTAATAAACAGTTTTATCTGAATTTGAAAAAAATGCAAGAAAGTAATTCTGTTCCTGTGACTATTTTCGAAGAAGTTCGAGAAACAATTTTCCAATTATTGTCAACGATATCTAGGGAACACTACGAAAACGTGTTCGCCAATTATCGAATGGAGGAAAAAAACAGAGAGTAATAACTATAAATGAAGATGTCATGCTATCGTATTTTTTTAATTTGAAAAAAGTATGCAATTTTTTCATCTATGTGGTCGAAATGTTCGATGTCGAAGGCTACTATAAAGGTCTACAAAAATATAGATATTGGAAAATATAATAAGCTTACTGTTTATTTGAAGAGTGAATCGAAACAATACAAAGTAGAAATGTTGCAGTATTGAAAAAAGCACATATTAAAGCATTTTTAAGTGTGGCTTCCAATAAAGAATATTTAATGATTAAAGTTATATGTCTTCCATCGGTTGATGTTGCATATTGACAAATTTAAAAATTACTGACGTACAGGACGTTGAAAGTTACCTAGTTGTTTCAATACATGACACCAAGACGGGCATTTCAAGAAAATTTACAATTATAGAAAAAGGATTTGAGTGATACTGTTGAAATATGCAGAAACTATATTTTGTGTGTCCAATTTGCTTAAGACAGATTCTTTTTAAGATATATACGTCAATCAAAAATGTACTTCTCAGCCTGTTCGAATCAACACATTGGCGAAAGTACTCTCAATAGTTGATTCATTCCTGAATATCGCAAATCCAGAATCATATATTGGCCATTGTATGAGTCGTACTTCAATAACCATTAATAATAATAATAATATAATAATAATAATAATTTATTTACCATATGAATTATTTTATATACTGCAACAATAGCAATAATACAAAAAAGGTAAATAAATGTACAGAAATCCCACAGAAGGGCAAGCCTGTGCGTGGGCACTTAAATACTAAATTAAAACACATACAATCCTTAAAATTAGTAGTGAAGTACAAAGAAATAGAATAACATTTATATGTAAATTAACTTAATACAAAAAAAAAACTTAGATACAAGGAGCCCTGCATAGCAGCGACCTGAAATAAAATATATAAGCATACACATTGTAATCTTTTAAATAGGTAAGTAATTTAAAATTTAATGTTATCTATAAAATTGTGTATATCCATTCTAGCGACATTGTTTATCCATTTTTTTAATTCCCTTTTAAAAGAAAAAATTAATTTTATCTGTTTTAGTTCTTTAGGAATCAAATTATAACATTTAGGTCCCAAATAAAGGTAAGTTCTTTGAATCACACTCTTCTCAGCCCTGATTACTTGATACACTTCATTAATTTTGTAGCTCGTACTATGAGTATGATCAACAGGTTTTAACTCAGATTTGTTAATATGCTGGAAAATTATAGTTTTTAAAAAATATAATTGCCTGATATCCAAAACCTGAGATTCCTCATATATTTTATTAGTAGGGTACCTTCTCGGCTTATTGAATATTACTTTTAAAATAAGTTTTTGTATAATTTCTAAATTATGAATTGTATTATTATACGCAGCACCCCATGCCATAATTCAATAAGTTAGATGACTTTCTACCAAAGATTGATAGATAATTTTAATTTGGTCGGTAGTATAATAATTCATCAAAAACTTTATTTTGTACAGAACTGTTCTTAGTTTTTTAATAACATAATTAATATGTACATCCCATTTCAGATGAGAATCTACATACACACCGAGGTACTTCACACTGGACGAAGATTTAATATTCTGCGCATTTCCAGCAATATTTACTTCTAAGGAGTCAAAATTGGGTAAGTTTGTTTTATGTAAGGTGAATGGAACATATAAAGTTTTGTCTATGTTTACTGTTAGTAATTTATCATCTAAAAATTCAATTATTTTTGTGAAATCATTTTCTACTAGGATTCTAAGAGCATTAAACGGCATGGTGGATGAAACAGCTCTTCTCTAGCAGAGTGTTATGTTGAGGAGTCCACATTTTAACAAACTTGATATTGCAAGGGAAATCCTAGAATAATATAGCTGTTCCTTACAAGAAGACATCCGTAACTTGTGCAAATTCTTCATAAACTTATGCGTTGCGAAAATGATGGCAAAAATGCTACAAGGGCTGTTATTAACAGGAAGTTAGATGTGATTAAACAAAAAACGAAATGCCTATTACTATAAATGTAAAACATAATAAGTAAATAAAATTTCATTTATTATAGGTTTATTACTGTTTTCATTATTCTATTAGTGAAATAAAGTTACTTTTTCTAATTTTGACATATAAAGTGACACTTTTTAAAACTGATTGACATTATGAAACGTCTTACTTTTTGTAACTAGTTGCATAAAGCAAAATTTTATGCAATTGGTGACGAAAAATGTATTTCAAAATTAGTGACAAAAAGAATTATTCTATTTATTAAACTGTTATAATACAAGTTAAAAACATAAATTATAAATTAATTAATTATTATAAATATTGATAATACAATTATTGCAATTATTCAAATTAATTCCCGACGACATATTTTTTTCATTGCTCGAACTTGCTGTTATTTGGGAAGCGGCGCACATTGCATTAGATGTTTCACCAAATATTTCTTGCGCTATAAGTTTTTTATTATTCATGGAATTTTCAACATATCCCTCCGCAACAGAGCTAGATTTCCAACCTCCGTGCCTCTTTAATTTTAAAATATCAGCGCCACTGTCTGCTAGGAAAGTGGCAGAGCTTCTTCTGAAGCAGTGGCCAGTATATAGAACAGGATTTGAAAGACCAAGAAATTGTGCAATAACTTTTGGCAGACTTCTAAATGTGTTAATTCCCACAGGATTTCTGGTACATTTTCCATTCGCATATTTTACAAAAAATCTGTTGTGTTTAAGAACCTGGGGACGCAACTTAATATATTTTCTTAATATTTCAACAAGATTCGTATTTTCAATGTCTCCAGTGGTAATTGCAAACTGCCGTATAACTTTTGTTTTTGAAGGTGGGAAATCAACACGAAAATGGTTTCCTTCGTCTATAACATTTTCAACTGGAAGAAATGTTAATTCTGCTTTTCTGCATGCTCCTGCCATTCCAATTATCATTGCAAACTTAGCCATTAAGTATTCTTTGTCATCAGCTTCCACTAAAAATTTAGCAAAATCTTCTTTAATAAAAACTTTTGACTTTTTAGCACTGTACCGTCCGCTTGCCTTTTAATATATGCTACCAAATTTGTATATTTTTTAATAGCAATATTTCTTTTCAGATTTAGTTCAGACCTTAACATTGAGTAAAGTGTCCATAATGTGGAAACTTTTAGATCTTTCTTACCCTCAAAATATGCAAGTAAAACTTTCTCATTAACATGTTTAATTTTCTTCTCATCACACCACGTAACAAATTTTTCGTATGCCAAATCATAAACTGCCTTTGACTTTTTGGGAATTACTGATAATAGAGCATTACCTGCTGCCTCTTCAATATCGCTTGGTAGCTCTTCAGAACTTGAATCACTCATTTTTTAAAAATAAAACTAAAAATATATCAATCTCGCTAAAAACCTTTCGTCTAGACTTTTTTACAAAATGTCAAACTGACAACTAACATCAAGTAACAGCAACAAACTAAATTTATGTTTTCCAAATTTTTGTCAATTATATTAAATTTTATTTTTTTATTACTTTCTTCAAAATTAGAAAAAATCTTGTATGCAATACGTTACGAAATGAAATTTTGTGTAACTTGTGAGTTTTTGCGAAACTCACTTCGTTCGTTCCGCAAAAATCTCACGCGTTACACAAAATTAGGCATTTCGTAACTGATGGCATAAATAGCTATTATTTGACTAGTGAATAAAGTATCACTTTAGGTGGTTACTATGTGAGAATAAAGTCCGATTTTAAAGTGATTGTGGATAAATATATAAAAATTTGTACTAAATCTTGCGGTATTATATGAATTGAAATTAAGACTCTTAAGTGAAGCATTGGAATGGGTTTCGTACTAAAACAAAAGATTTGTTAACGAACTAATGTTGAGCCCAGAAATATTGAATTTATTTCCTTGGATTCATTTTAGTTTTTTTATCCAACACAAATCTCATTAAGCCATCCTACACCCTATTCTACTATCCAAGAAAGTGCCTTTTCCTTATTTTATGGATGCTTTCTGATAAAGTCTGTCCTTTTACTGGTGTCCCTTAAAAAAGCTATCCGGAAAGTATTACAGGTTAAAATGTTATGAATTTAGTTAGGATGTATTAGTTTTTCTTTTGAATATAGTGGGATCACAAACTATATCACGTTTTATAAGTGAAAAACAAACCTGCAATAGCAATTTTGTATGTTCTAAATGGATGGTCTAGACAATGATAATATACAATGTTACAATATTTTAAAATACTCATTAATGACTGTTCTGTTTTTATGATTTAGAGTCCAAAAGGCTTATATTTGGTATACAAACTTCAAATTACATACTCTAACCAAAATAAAGAGGACTTTGTAAAACTGAATCTTACAATTAACGATACCCAAATATGCAAGTGAACATTTAAAAATATGCCCATAAATATGCGCAGAATTTAGTCAAAATATATACAAAATATAGAAAATATGCAAATACAAAAATATTTCAAAAATTAAAATTTATTGTTTCACTTATTTTAAAGTTCTTTAAATATAACACCATGCAACACAAAAATTGTATAGCGAGGTGCTATAGAATTTATATGAGATTGCTTTGTAACTGTGTTATAAAAATTCTTTAAGACTTGTGAAAACGTTTATTCAACAATTCTATAATTATTTCCTGCAAGCTTTACAGAACCGCTTGAAGAACTAAAAGGTTCTATAGAACGGTGCCCATTTTTATGGTATAAGTGTTGTAAGAACGTTTTGAAAATGTTCTTAGAACAAACATTGCTCTATAAAATTTGCTCTGGAAACGTTCTTACGATTTTTACAGAACAAGTAATTGTTAGCTAGGCCATTACATACACACACACCCTACTGACTTAGATATTTGGCATTTCTGTGCAACTTGATGCATATTTAATTTGCATTTTACATATCTATTACCTAACGCGACGATTATCTAACAAATCGTAGCAACCAACGTGATCAAGTTGATCAGCCGGTATACAGTCCTCCACTTAAAATTCTAATATTATTCTCTTTTACGACGCATTTCGTCACACTGCAAACACAGTTCTGGATATGAGGCGACACGAATGAGTTCAAAAAGGTATCACCCCAGCCCGTGAAGGACTACGCGCTAAAAGGGACTTATCTCTGTACCCGCAGGATCCCAGAGCGACAGTTAGCACCATAACCGCTCGCGTCCCGAGGGTGTCGTTACTTTAATCAGCTTATTTTAGACATGTTTGTCGAAACCCATTCGGAATTCTAAGAGCAGTCAATAATGTCGTAATTAGATCATTTGCGACCCTTTTGTTCGCTGGATTCGGCGGTATCCTCCGAATTAGTGCGAGGCGGAGAATCTAATTTTTGGATGTGTTTCGCCCATAGATTATCCCTTCGGTTTGAAGAGTATAGAAACTAATCAATAATGTAAGTCGGTTGTAGAACTCTGCGCATTTCGCAGACTATTTTCTTTACATGGCTTTCGATACATCATTACTGTTTAACTCTCCCAGATCACAATTCAACCACTTGTCTTTTGTCTTATCCCAAATTAAATATTTGTTCATTGCCTTTTTTTCTATCTCATTTACAATAAATTGTAAATAAAATACAGGGTGATGGGAGGAAACCGCCAATATTCGAAAGTGATGTGTGTGTGAAAGGGGTAAAAGTGAACAAAAGAGCCTAATAAACATACGGTCGAATATCAACGGTTACTAAGATAGCAATGAAATAGTACATTATACTATAAGGGAGAGAAATGCGTTCTTTTGGCAGAGGTGTAATTATTTTGCCAGGACTTTACCGAATGGTATATACTATTTTTTCCACGGTCTCATTAACTTAAAAACACATATTTTGTCATTATGAAGTAAGTAGTACCAGAATTATTGTATTCGGATTTGAGCATTTATTTAGTAGTCGTTGAGTTATTGTCATAACTACAAAATAAACAAACAAAAAGAATTGTCAAATTAAAGTACTAGTTTGGTTTGTTTAGTGCACAATGATTAATTGTGAGTCGGAAGAGATTGTGGAGGCTGCAAATATTGCAATAAGCAATTTGCTGCCTACGAAGTCAAGATCTTTATACGATATAGCCTACAATCGGTTCAAAAAGTGGTGCGCCAAGAAAAATGTTCAAGTATACAGCGAGAATGTTTTGTTGGCATACTTCAGTGAAAATGAAAAGAATTACAAGTCTTCCACATTATGGGCGCAATATTCTATGGTTAAGTCATGCTTGATAATTCACGACAACATAGATATAAGCAAATTCTCCAAGCTGATCCCATTTTTGAAAAGAACCGGTGACGGATATCAAGCGAAAAAATTGACAAAGGGTAAAATCGACCGTTTTCTATCAAGTGCAGATGACAAAGAATTCTTAATGATTAAGGTAAGATTACTTTTGTTGTTAGGTATTTCAATTATTAAGTATTTTGATTTTTTATAGGTTGGATTAATTCTGGGGATTGCCGGAGCTTGCCGGAGCTTGCCGAACTGATGAACTAGTCAATTTAACTGTAGATGATATTGAAGATGTAGGCTCTTCTTTGATTGTAAAAATTCCAAACACTAAGATAAGGATTCCACGAACCTTTCTGGTTACCGATGTGGGAAATATGCTTGAATTGTTTCGAAAACACCTGTCCCTTCATCCTCCCCACGTCAAGCATAAGCGCCTTTTTTGTACTACAAAGCAGGAAAATGTAGTTCGCAGCCAGTTGGAAAGAATACCATGGGAAAAATTCCGAATGTAGTAACTTCGTATTTAAAATTACCTGATGCTGCATGTTATACTGGTCACTGCTTACGAAGATCTTCAGCGACATTACTGGCACATGCTGGTGTGGATATCACGATAATAAAGCGTCATGCTGGTTGGAAATCAACGACATTCGCTGAGGGTTATGTCGAGAACTCCATTGAATATAAGACCAAAATTGCTAATCAGGTTTTAGTAGGTACCACTACTTGATGTTTGTGATTTAAGGAATTTAGGCGCTGGATTGGCCAAGGTGGTTTCCAAAATTGGCCACCAAGGTCACCAAATTTGGATTGCCTTGATTACTGTCTTTAGAGATGGTTTAAATCATTAGTATATTCAACAAAAGTGAACACAAGAGAGACGCTATTCGGTCGAATTGTCAATTGTGAAGCATCTCATAAGAGAAAATCACCGTGCACTTCAATGAGCTAGCCGTGCAATCTACAAACGAGCTGATGCATGCATCGAGGCGGACGGTGGTATATTTGAAAATTTAATTTCGGTTTATTAGATCTTGATGTCGCTGTAGTATTGGAATATCGAATATTCTTTGTCTTTGATGATACCAAACAGGCTGACCAGATGATCTAATGGGCTATTTAAGATACTGCTGATATATTCGAGGAAGCAATAATTTATTGTTTGAATGGATCTATTGTTGATAAAATGTGCCTCTTAACTCGACATGTTACTTAAAAGCTTCGTTCGATAATGTATCAAGTCTAAGCAGGCAACGCGTTTAGCTTTTGTTACACTGTAAACTAATTTCTATAATGCAGCGATTAGTGGTAGTAGTGATTTTTTAAATTTATGTTTGTAATTTATTTATTATAGTTGTATGATCATATACAGCGTGTGTGGTATGAGGCATACTTGTAAAGTTTTATTATTAGGTATATTAAAATTCAAAACTGTTACACGGTTTTAAAAATTTCGTAACACTTTTATTTCGTTTAGAAATGTAATTTTTTAAACTAATTTAAAAATTTGAAAATAGAGAATGACATTAACCTGCAAACAGGGTGTTTCTTATGCACATACAGAAAATTTAGGGCGTATTCTATGGTAAAAGCAAAGCAAAGTTAAGCAAAGTAAATAAATAAATAATGTCCCATTACTCCGTTTATGTACAACTGGATTATGATGGTATGTATTAATAATTTATATAAAAAACAGAACAAAAAAATGTTTAGAGATTCAAACTGTAGAGTATCTAATATTATTTAACTACACATAAATATATATACCGAATATTTTAATTATATATTTGATTTGATATTTGATAAAACCATTTTAAAATTAATTTTTTTTTTCTAAATTATGAACACTACAATTTAAAAATATTTATATGATAAACTTGTATTTTGTCATATTATACGCTTTTCAATTTTCTGTCCGTATTTAGGGAGCACCCTGTATGTATAAAATCAAATTTTTAAATTAGAAAGGTTCAATAATTTAAATGTTCCAGATACGTGTTTTATTAGTAGTACTTAGGTAGATTATTTTTATTTCAGATAGTTATCGATGATGTGTATGAAGTCATTTCTTTAACATCAAAAATCATACATGACTGCATACAGAACTGATATGAATTAAATTAATACATTAAAAATAAAGTAACAAATGCATTTACAATTATCAACGAGACGTTTTATGAATTTTTGTGTTACATTTAGTTTTAAATGTGTCTTACTATATGGAGAAACCCATAAAAGAACATTGGCCATCAAAATGAAACGGATGACAAACTCTCCTCATAGGATTGAACAATAATAATACGCAAGCCCTTCTTTCACACAAATTTAGAAAGTAGATTGGAAGGGCTCGAAGATATAATTATATTTACAGTTCCTGACAACAGTTTTAAAGTATAAACCTATTAGTTCATTCATTATTCAATATTAGTCGATATTTGCTTGGAGCTGCCGTGCTGTTTCTAAAGATACCAACTTTAAATTACAGCCTTATCTGATGCAATTTAAAGTGTAGGTATAGGATGAACTAATGAGGCTGGCTCTCTACAAATATCAACAAAAACACTTCGTAATTTACATGTTTGAGAAGATAACGGTGTTGGGGTTGAGATAACGGCGAATATTAGTTCAATTGTTGGAAGTGATTGCCCTAAATTATGTCGCCAACTGCCGCGAAAGTTATCTAGCTTTTGATTAAGTTCGTCGTTCGGAAGTCAACTCAGTGCAGAGAGCTCTTCGAGATGAATGCTTTGATTTTATATGGGGAAATTAAAGATTTACATAAAGATTGAGTTGGTAACAAAGCGGTCGATGAAAACTTCATTTGAACTCAATAAACGTCAGTTCTACGTTGAAGTTACTATAATATAATTTTCATTGTATCATATCTGAGGAGCTACACATCGAATAGCATTTTTTTGAGGAAAGCAGTTGCAACCTAGTTATTAAATTTTCATAATTTTGGGGAAAAAATTATAAACTATACCTCTACGTTAACTTGGTAGGGAAACCATGTCACGTAGACAAACAAACGTTATTGTCACTCTTGATTGCACAACAAAATGTACTTCAACAAATTCCCAACTGTCAAATTCTTTACTTTGACGTTTTAGTCATTCGTGTTTGACTGCTTAATATAAACTGTACTGTAGCAGCGAGACGGATCCGCTTATATAGTTTTTTTAGGGTTCTATAAGTTTCCGCGGTTTCGAGAATCAGATAAAAGGGCCAGAAAACGTCAAACTAAAGGCATCACAAAAATTATAAATTCTAACGTAAATAGGAACATGATTAACAAACTAAAAAGAAAGGTGAGATTCCTTAACACTATCATGTGTAAGATTAAAATTTGCAATAGGTAATCAAATATTCAGTGAGTTTTTGCTTTAAATATTCTAAAAACTGCATTTGTGCTCTCATAAAATATCTTTGAATGAAAATATCAAGAAACTGAAAAAATCTATTATTTCCCCCACAGTATGCAGCTATATTCTTTAAAATATTTAAATGTTTACTGTTTTTCAAACATTTCTTTCTTGGTCTAATTTCCAAATCTTCGATCTATCATCTTCCATGCAGTCATAATGTTCGTCACTTTAATTTTTATTTTCACTGTGACCTCTGTCACCTGCATTTGGTGTACTAGTTTGGTTAATAATAAATCTTTAACTGTTTTTCTATATCTAAGTTTTCTCCAGGGCAATTTTTAAGAAAGGATTCAATGTAATTTTTTGAAATCTACTGCTCTTTGAAACAAGATTTTAATTTTTCATTGGATTTTCCTGTTTTTGTTATTGTTTAACTAGCTGAATATTTAAATACTGTGCAATAAACGTTTGAATATAGCGTATATAATACCATATCTCAAACAGCGTTATGTATCGAATACAAATAATAATAAGCGTACGTTTTGGTTCAAACATAAGTTTAATTTTTATATGTGAAATATTACTTATTGATTTGAACCAATATATTATCATGTGATTTATTACATTTGTCGTGTCAAACTTCATCTATATTTGGAAATTTGGCCGAAAACTGCGTTTTGATTTGGAACTCCTTATATGAAAATATTAGGTCAGAAGCTTATTTTACTAAATTTCAGTTTATTATAGAGTAAACTGGAATATAGTATTTTACCTATTTAGATATACAGGGCTATATATGAATTAATGTTTATTACTTTAAAAACACCCGGTACATTTTATTTGCACCCTTTGGTAACCTTGACATTGTTTCAAAACCAGTAATTTTTATTTTAAATGACGTACTATTTTCTTTATTTTCATTTCATTTTCAGCATTTTGAGTATAACTGTAAAAATTTTACATCAAGAGCTTTGACGAAGAGAGGTGCTCACCGACAATTTTAACACTTCTGCATGTAACGTCAAGGTTTATGTTCAATAATTTCATTGCCATAAACTATTTACATTTCTTTACTATGTACAGTTATAAACAAACTCACAAAGCATACATATAGTTTATACTTTGTGAACGCGCATGACGTCATCTACTACCTTTCGAAGTAAAACAACTATAAAATATTTGCAAATATTTGCATGTTTATTTTCCATAAAATGAAATATGCGACCATCCGTTAGTACACATTTACATAAGTTATTAATTTAATTTATATATTTAACCATTGTATTGTATCATTGGTATTAATTTATACAATAGGGATTTGAATTCTTATTATGAAGATATTTATCAGTGTATTATTGCTACGTTAGGTCTATAAGAGCAAATTTAGATGATTATTAAACATTAGAATTTAAATCTTGTAAATACCTATAACTACATTCCAAATTTTAGCGCAATGTTTAACAATCACCTATGACCTATGACATCGTCCTAGATGGCTTAGACTTCACTGTCTGATAGATAATAGTTAATCCAGTTAGCTACAATATTTTGTATTCGTTCTTCATTGCAAACTGCCAAAACTATATTTTCACTCATTACAGGTTTATAATAATTGCCCACTAATGGAATACACAGTCCGCGTACAGTTAAATAAAATACCCATTTATTCTAAGGAAATCGAAATTTAACATAAGGACTACCTACTAATATAAAACTCGGAATGCACCCGCGGCAGACTTTAATTATAAAATCTTGTATGATTACCGTAGCTCCGTTGGATTTTTCCTCAAGTCTAGAAAAACAAACGGGGAAGTGCAACAAGTGCATATTATTGTGTGGTAGTGTAACCAAAGACGTTTTCCGAATGGACAAAATATTATACCGAATTACCTTTCCATACTCCTGTAATGCCATACAACAAAAACATGTAGCAGTGTTATTTTTGTATTTGTGTACATTTGAGTGTGTTTTTTGCTATCATCGCGGTTCTCCCAACGGAGTTACACCTGGTCGTGGTCGTCAGGCCGAGTACCTCAATTTAAACAAAAAGAACGGTCGAGGGAAGAAGAGGTCTCCAGCAAGCACCCAGCAAGTACAAAGACGTTTGAAATAACAAGTTTCAATGTAAGCAAGTAAGAAAACAGAAAATCAATCAACATTCTTAAAATCTCTCCAAATATCTGTCCTGGAAATAAATATCAGTATGGTAGGTGCTACCATAAGTATTGTATTTCTTAAATTATCATCTACATTTCATAAACATTTTTTTTACAGCGATGTTAATTGATAACTTGATTTACAGTTTTGAATTTTTTTTATGCTTTGCAAACAAGTTTGAAAATTTTTTGATGGACGATTCCATTAATTCTTATTTTTCTCTACTCTCTCTTAAAATATTTGTACTTAGTCATAGTTAACTCTATAGGTACCCTATATATAGGGGTGTATTTAATCAATGCCGTCCTTGTATCGAAATTGCAGAAGCATCTCCTTTCAAACAGCTACTGAACTCAGTACTTTGAAGTCTTACATTACCGGTTGATGGCATAAGGCAGATGCCTCCGAATATCAGGTCCTAATTCTATTTAAGCCTCCAATCACGGAGGTTATTTTAGACTTGCTCAATCTGATGACCCAGTCAGTAGTAAAAAATGTTTTTCTGTTTTCCCCAGCCAAAGTTTTATTGAATCAATCAGTTTCTACGACTGGGGTGACCCGAATGCTGGAAGACCAACGGCTGGATAGATCGTTTAATAATGAACGCGAAGACACCATAAAAAGGATTTGGGAATTAAAAGCGATCATGTAAATGGATAGCTTCTTGGATATTTTCCGGTTTACAAGAATTTTCTCTACAGCTCGGTTTTACTTGCTAGGATCGATACTTGGATGTAGCTAAATGTTCTAAAAAGTTTGTTTCTAATTGTTTCGGAGTTAATTCGTTTCAGTTTGTTGAATTTGTAGCTTTACAGAAAAAAGACCAATTTAAAGTTGAGCGCTATTTTAGCGTAGGGGAAAAATAAAGGTATTGCGTATTATTTTGTTGGAATGGGAACACTATTTCTTGCCCAATTTCTATACAGGGTGTTTTTTAAGTAGAGGTCAAAAATCCAGGAGCATATTCTGCGGCCAAAAATAATAAATGTGGGAACAGCCACTGTCCAGGAACACCGTATCAAAAATTTTTAAAAAATCAATTATTATTGATTTCTATACCGCTTGAAATAATTTAACCAAATTTGGGTGCATGTTTAGTATGACAGTAAATATAAAACAAAAAATGACCAGTATTGCCAAAAAAATATATCACATTGTATAATATTACAAATTAAGAAGATCATCATATGCGCCATTGTATTATCTTCACTTTTTGTTTCTTTACACTTTTTTGTATTCCAAACCGATTAACAACAAAATTGATTTATTTGATCAAGTGCATTTTGGAAATCATCCACACTCATCCAGTCTATTTTTTTTTCTAATTTTTGGAACACTGTAGCTGGGCAATAGCTGTCCTAAGACATCCCATTTATATAACAAGAAATCCTTATTTTTGGCCATAGAATACGCCTCCAGATTTTTGACCTTTATTATTACGAGTATTCAGAATATGAGTGCTTTTATTTTGCTGGATTTAATAAACTGTACCAAATAAAACATGTTTTACTTAACAATTTTTTTCTCTGACAAACGGTACTAGAATTAGCACAACAAATAGGTATTGAATATGTGACAACGTCGATCATATACCATGTCAGAATTGTGAGGTGTTTGTACACTAACAAAAATGATTGTAAATATGCACGTTGCTTACACCCTACATTGATGCAAAAAATACCAAATGCATACTGTATTACATTAATCTCTTTGTGAATATCGTCTTTCGTGTAAAATTACATGATTTTTTCTAAAAAAATACATAAAAACGTTGTAAAACTACATTTCATGTGTACAAAAAAACGCATTTTTGTATATGTACATTCACAAAGATCGAACAAACAAAGAAAAACAAAACACACTAGCCACAATACTACTATGACTACACTAAGGTTAATGGCAGCAGGTGATAGCTTACAATGTTGTCATACGTTACGGTTTTAAAACCGCAAAACTCGTTAACACCGACATGGAGTCTAAGAAACTACTCTTACGTAAGTGGTCTGCCAAATTTGGAACAGAATTATTAACGTAAAAGGCAAAGGCCTAGTATTTGTAACCCATATTTTCAATTTTATGGCAATGGCGATAAACAATCATGGATCCGGCAGGATAACATGTACCGTAACTATAAACAACAGGAGTAAAGCTGCTTACGTCTAAGCTATATTCTCTGTTGCTTAATACTAATTCCAGTTAGGGTCCCCCGATTTCAGCAAGAAGTATTACCAGATTTAGTAAAATCAACATTTGCCGGATAAATAACGTAGTTCCCCATTTGATCAAAATAAAACAAACGCGCCGTATTTGGAAGGTAAATGGGGAAAGAAGGAAGAGAGGCCATGAAGGAGACGCTTCAGGCAGTCATTAAATAAATTATTTGTGTCAGCTACTTCGAATAATTGATTGGGGGGACGTTTTATTAAATTATAGTGACGGTAATGAATAAGGATTTTACATTTTGCACTTAAACGGGCCAATTACAAGCTAACAGCAAATTAGCTATTACATTTTTAAATTTATTTTTTGTATCCCTTCTATTAAAAACAATACAAAAGAAATTTGGATAAAAAATTGTCGTTCGATGATTTCTTTTGTTTGTAATTTCACATAACTTTACGTTGGCAATTTGTGACCAGCGTAAGGTTATGTAAAATTACATAATAATTTGTTAAATGAAGTAAGTACATTGTAATATTATTGAAATAAACATGGATAAAATTTATTTTTTATTATTATTTTTTTTATTTTATTATTACAATATCCAACGGGCCGAAGCCCAATTACAGAATAAGGGAGAAAATGCAATATGAAGTCAGCACCTAAATGTTACACAAATGTTAATTAGCACACATCTGATAAACGGGAGCGGCTCTATACAAGTTAGTTCTGTAATTTTTTTGTTGAAAGAGATGCTTATGTCTCGTATTCAATCGTGGAATATGAAAATTTATCACTTCCAATAGATTCTCAGAATGCATTATGTCATCTTGAATAGGAAAATTATAGAATACATTTTTCGCCTAAGTAAAAGACTGAACATATTGAAGTGGTCGAAAAATGCCTCTTGTGGGAAACCTCTTGGCGGGTAATGACCGTCAAGTGTAAGCACAGCCAACTTAAAAAATCGACGTTGTACTTGCTCTAAACACGATACATGAACAGAATAAACAGGAGACCAAACCAAAGACGTATATTCCAGCTTAGATCTAACAATTTAACAGTGCCCATGTTCTTAAAACCTGCCATATTTCGCACGATAAAACCTAGGTTTTTGTAGGCACTCTTAACTACATAATTAATGTGTTGAATAAAAGAAAGCTTTGGATCAAAGGAAACTCCTAAGTCCTTTATTACAACAGGCCATACGAAATCTACTTTAGTTGGCGACTGAATGACATAACATTACATTTCGCTGCGTTAAGGGGTAATTTATTAACAGTACATCAGGAGTTTACTAAATTTAAATTTCTTTGTAAGTTACATGCATCCAGTTCATTATTTATAGTACAGAATATTTTCATGTCATCGGCATATAACAAGAAATGTATATTTAAATCCGACGATCAAAGGCATTTGAAATGTCCGTATACACGACATCTACTTGACCTCCTTTATCAAGAACCTCATGGATATACTGTGTTATACAAACTAGGTTGGTGACTGTTGAACGCCCCTCGACAAAGCCATGCTGTTGCGGCAATATAATATGTCTAAGATGAAATGACAAGATATAATGCAAGACGATTTCAAAAACTTTGCTAAAATTACATAACAGGTCGATAATTTTTAATGTCATTTCTATTGTCTTTTTTATAAATGGGACAAATTTTCGAGGTTTTCCAACAATCGGGGAATGTATGAGAAGTCAGTATTTAGTTAAATATTATAAGGAGGGGCTCTGAAAAAACAGTAGCACAGTCTCTGATCAGAAAGGCAGGTATGAGATCAGGTCCCATGGTCATTTTAGGTTTTAATTTTCTGATGGAATTAAGTATATCATTAGAAGAGAATAAGATATTTGAGAGTGTATTGCTGTCAACATTGGTATTACTAATAGGGTCTAAGTTGTCTGTAGTTATGAATGAGGAAGCAAAGTGATCCGCAAAGCAATCAGCAATTTCCTTAGTATCATTTGAAGATATACAGTTATATGTTATGATATTGGGGATAGATGAATTACCCTTTTTAGAATTGACAAAGGTCCAAAATTTATTTGGATTATATTTTAGCTTGCATTCGATATTAGTTATATAAATATTATAGGCTACCTTACTTTTACTTTTTACAACAGATCGTAAACGTTGAAAATTAATATGATCGTCAATATCTAAGGTAGAACGATACTTATTCTAAGTGTTTTTCTTTAATGGCTACAATTTATGTGATTTTACAACTATTATGCTAAATTCTATCGTAACTTTGCGACACTATAATTTGTATTAATTTATACATTAGGTTCGAATTGTAAAATAATAGTAATTTTACTGAGTAGATAATTTAAAATTTTTATAAATCTTATGTATCTCTTCTTACCTTTGCTACTACAGTGCTAGTTCTGTGATGTACAACACATATTCTTAATTTTTCAGGGTGATTATTTAATAATGGTACATAACTTGAGGGCAGATTGTAACGTAAAAATAAAGCGATTGAATCCAACATGCCTTATTGAATTGTTGCTCTTTTCATTCTACAGGATGCTAAATTTGTTAAAAAAGTTTTCGATTTTTTGCCATGCTTTAAGAACGTATAGGCCGATTGTTTTGAACATTTGTAGTCTGATGTTTTTTGAGGTGGCAATTACGAATATGAACAGTGTTGAGGTCACGACTAGGGGGTGACTGTATTGCAAATATAAAAATATGTCTAACTTTTTGTATTTTACACTTTTGATTTTTTTTAATAAGAAACTATTGAACTACCTTCTATTCTAAATAGGAAAGGTATACCTGTTACATATCGATAAACTCAACAGTTTTCGAGAAACAGACGATTTAAGTTTTTGAAATTGGGCGGGAAATAAATTAGAAAATTATTTTTTTCAAAGTAATAAGCGTGGAAATAATAAGTAGACAGCTGTAACTATAAAACCATATTGTTTTTGTCAATGCCACTCAGTTCATAGATTAGGCAGTAGTTTTTTATTGTAATTTTAATAATTTTTTGAACATTGAAATGAGAAAAATGATATGTGTATATGCCCAAAAATAATTTTGTGTTTATATCGACAACCCAATCATAGACTATTTAAGAGATTGTATGACATATTAGGTGAAATAGGATCATATCTCCTGAAAAGAGACGGAAGGCAGAAAATATTAACAGCGGACCAATAAGATGATGTTTTAGTGCGAATTGCTGAAAGCACATGTCAAATTTCGGCAGCTACTGGCATCAGTTAGTCTTCCGTTAGCAGAATACTCCACAAAGAAACATTATTTTACTGTTTTAGAAAGGTATTTTAAGCTAATATAAATCAAATCTCCTACAATTCCTATCAATGAAGTTATATGTATGTTCTCTGATACCAAACATCTAGGTATGCTAATGAACAATTTCAGAGACAAAGCTCTAATCAATAATTATCTAAAGAAAATAATTTAATTTACTGACCTGCTAATGAAACACTCTATAAATATCTAACTCCACTTTTTGGCAGTGGGAACACGAAAAATTCAACCACAATAGATGAGATCTGACCTATTTCTGCATTTTTAGGATTGCTTCTTTAGGTGGTCTCCTTTAAGTTGAATCAAATATCTTACTATAAAAATTATTATAAAAATGAAAATTATTTGAAGTTAAATATCGACAATGACAAAAAGTGACATCAGAGAACATACATATGACTTCATTGATAGGAATTGTAGGAGATTTGATTTATATTAGCTTAAAATACCTTTCTAAAACAGTAAAAAAAATGTTACAAAAGCTAATAATAAGGAATATATGGGTAGATATTGTGGGTGTAATTCAACGCAGGTTGGGGCTTTTGTCCACTGAGTAGTTAGTTTCACACAATATTATTAATACCTAAAAATATATAAAAACTTTTACATAAAAGGTGAACATTTTTCAAGTAGGTATTGTCATATTTAATTCATTGACAGAATGTCACTTTTTGTCATTGTCGATATTTAACTTCAAATAATTTTAATTTTTATAATAACTTTTATAGTTAGATATTTGATTCAACTTAAAGGAGACCACCTGAAGAAGCAATCCTAAAAATGCAGAAATAGGTCAGATCTCATCTATTGTGGTTGAATTTTTCGTGTTCCCACTGCCAAAAAGTGGAGTTAGATATTTATAGAGTGTTTCATTAGCAGGTCAGTAAATTAAATTATTTTCTTTAGATAATTTTTGATTAGAGCTTTGTCTATGGAATTGTTCATTAGCATACCTAGATGTTTGGTATCAGAGAACATACATATGACTTCATTGATAGGAATTGTAGGAGATTTGATTTATATTAGCTTAAAATACCTTTCTAAAACAGTAAAAAGATATTGCAAAAGCTAATAATAAGGAATATATGGGTAGATATTGTAGGTGTAATTCAATGCAGGTTGGGGCTTTTGACCACTGAGTAGTTAGTTTCACACAATATTATTAATACCTAAAAATATATAAAAAGAAACATTATATCCATATCATTTTATTCCAGTTCAACATTTAACGCCACAAGACCCTCTAGCTAGGTTACGGTTTGCACAGTTCCTTCGCTAACAACAAAATGATTAAATGAGGATCCAACATTTTATAATAAATATTATAAATTTTATATAAAATATTATTTGCGGACGAAGCCACATTTACCCGACTAGTTTACAAAGACTTTATTAATAGTTAGGATCAACCGTGGGAAAAGATTCAAGAGTCGGTTAATATTATCAAGCAACGTAGAACTTTATTCAACGTCAAACAAAATTTCATAAAAAACATAAGACTACAAATTTTCAAAACAATTGGTGAATACGTTCTTAAAATAGAGCAAAAATCGAAAACATATTATCAACTTTAACACTATCTAGAATAAAAAGGAGCAATAATAGAATACGGCATGTTGGGCTCAATCGCTTTATTTTAGCGTTAATAATATGTTCTTAAGCTATGTACCATTAGTACTCACCCTGTATATAAATTTAAAATTTAGTAAATGTAATGAAAATTTTCACTAATTTTTATCAGTGCGTAACCTTTGATATTTTGTCAAACATACTTAGGTATTTGAAAATACTAGTATTTACCAGTGAATTTTATTTTCCTGTTTACTATAAGTCTTAAAAAGAAATTGTAAATGTTCGATGCATTTCCTATCGAGCATGATATTAAAGTACCTATATCAAATATCGAAATATAGGAAATATTGTTTTATGTGTTTTCATATGAAACAAACGTACAAGTTACGAGATCCTCATATTTCAAACAATTTAGAACTAGTAGAGAATATGAAGAACCAATTCCTGGGTCGATACAAACTTCAATCCAAATTGAAAATAGCCTTGGGTGAATAATAATGATTTCAAAGGGATGGAATAAGTTGGAATATAGATTTAATATTAGTACTTTGATGTCTGTTTAAGGAATAATTAGGAAAAAAGTTCAGTCTCCACTAATGACAATTGGTAATGAAATTGATACAAATAATAATAAATTAACTTGGAATTGTATACACATTGTCTTCAAATTATGGACTAGCCATATTTAAATAACTGATATCATGAACACTAATTTTATGACATATTTGTACTAAAACTAACAAATTACACTCAACTGGCGACTATATTATCGAATATGAAACTTATATATGCTTTAACTAAATCAAATTTGGTTGCTGGAGTGTAAATACGAGGAGGGAGAAGGAGGTTTGAAAACATTTTATTTAAAAAATCGTTTCAAAGTTGGAATAATTTACAAATTATAAATAAAAAAATATGTTTAGAAACAGTGTATTGCCAATTATGATTTATTTGTACACTTAACTTTAACTTGTAACTTAAATGATAATAAATATATTAGGCATGTTCAAGCAAGGAATCCAGACTATCAAAAAGGTTCATCTAACTACTTCTTATGCGATATTTACTGAGAACAAATTCGTAACATAATTTTTGGTAGAATATTACTGACAGTTTAAAACTGTTCCGGATTCCTTGCGTCAACAGGCCTATTATTATCACGTATCTGCTACCAGTTGTGCTCATTTCGAAAGAAAATAAAGCATTATGGCAACTTATGTTTAAATTGAGGTACCAAATACGAACGGGTAAAAGCAGACACTTGATTCAGTCAATAAAAAAATCAAACATTTTGTAAATATGACGGTAAAATCTGAAAAGAAGATATTATTATTATTATATTATAGATATTATTTGCACTACAGTCTCAAAACAAATCCTTAAGAGGTTTACAGAATGAGGTATCTAAACATTTGTTCTAACTCCAGTATTGATTGCACTGACTTATCTAGATTTAGTACCCTTGACAAACGTCATGTGGCCTAAAGTTACTAATCATTTTTAAGTTTAGTTATTGCTGTAATTGTAATTTCTCCAAAAATTGATGTTACTCCTCACACCAATATTTAACTTACATTACGTTTTCAACAAATAAATGTTTTACATCTGGTCATTTCCTAGGCTATGGTAAAATATTAGCATAATTCTGATGCATAAAGCTACTTATTATTCATCGCTTCTCATTTTAAGTGAATAAGCATTCTACTTGTCTCAAAAATCCTTGAAAGCTACTTACTGTACTGTGAAGGTATTTAAGATAATATAAATCAATTTTTCTACTGTTCCTATCAATGAAGTCATATGTATGCTCTCTGATACCAAATATCTAACTATGCTAATGAACAATTCCACAGACAATGCTGTATGCAATAATTATCTAAAATAAAAATGAATCTAGCTAAATTTAGTACCAAAAAGTCAAACCTCGTTTAATGAAAACATTCTATAAGTCTTAAGTTCACTTTTGAAACTGGGAAAATTCAATCACAATAAATGAGATCTGACCTATTTCTGCATTTTTACGATTGCTAACTATGCACTACATCAGTTTTATCGATTTAACGTTAATTCACAATTGTTAAAATACGAAAAGTAACTATTATACAGGGTGATTCTTTAATATTGGAAAAAGTTTCAGAGACAGGCCTTTTAGATAAAAATAAGAAAAAAAGTTCCCATTAGCATGTGTCCGGAAACGCTTCGTTTCCGAGATACAGAGCGTTGAATTTTTTTGTAATCTACTTTTAATACTTGTTACTTCAAGTCCTTTAACTATACGATTAGGGTATGTCTTGATAGATGTCTGATTAAATTATCTTATCGTGTTTAAACAAAATAGCCCCAGTTGGCTTGGAAATTGGAATGCAATCACATCCAAAGTAAACAAAACGACGTGGCTATAACACGATATCATTGATGACGTCACATGAGGTTCAGCGCGGTTTATGTTTCTGCATATAGAGATGCAGTTTTACAATGTTGGTGATGTAAACAGGTGTTTGTTTCGTGTGTTTTATGGCATTTTTGGGTCGTAGATAGTATAAATACTATGTGCCGTGCAAATTTTCCAATGACGGAAGCGGATTTTGTGCAAACACAATCGGATAATTTGCCATGAGTAGATTCATTTAATTGTACGGTTATGAATTTCATATGTGTGAATCTCAACTTCATTAGTGTAAAAAGCGGGGAGTCGAAGCTAGCTAGTGTCTGTTTTTCATTTCTAACATTACCACAATTATTAGTGGTGATCTGTATTTACAGTATTGAGAAACATGCAAAATAAGTAAATATGGTGAAATTTTCCGTTGAAGAATTAGTCGACATGCATTTTATGTACTCCTTACTTCATTCGAGGAAAAATTCCCCATATTTACTTATTTTATATAAAAATGCATTCAAAACTAACTTAAACGTTTCAAAGACAAGACACTTTGTGTTATCTTTTTTGTTTAAGTATGACATGGAATTGACAAACTGACACATGTCACCTAGATTATTGTTTTTTAATTCCCTAATAGCACAAGGACATCCTATGAACATCCAAAGGATGTCCAAAGTCGGAAGTCCGGACATCCAGTGGACGTCTGTTTTTTGTTCGATGGACGTCCATTGGAAGTCGGACGCACAAATATCACAACTTCGTGCAACCCAGGGACGTCCACTACTGTACCACTTTCGGACCCACAGATGTCCACTTCTGTACCAATGCTACCCATGGATGTCCTGTTTTGGAGGTCGGCATTGGAATTATAGAAATACTTATTGATAAAATGTATTTATTGTTTCCCTAATTATTACATGAATAACAAATACATAAGTAATTAAGAGATACAAATAAAACAACTATATAACACGTAACAAGAAGAAAACCATATATAATTCTTTAACAATACCATATAATTACATTACTCAACCTAGAATACCTAAAGACTAAAAAACTCAACAACTAGAGTGAAAATGGAAACTTCTTTATCTAAAAATGAAAATGACCATTGTCGGTTGTTAGTACATAATTATACTGTGACATAATTGTCTACATAAAGATGTTATGAACTTAGCCAACAAAACAAATAATTCAATTATTTATAAATATAGTAATATACTTAAAAGTAGAAAATACAAATTTACTTACTTATAAAATGTGATTTATATTGCTTCGGTTTTCTAATTTATTCTTCTATAGGGTCACCTAAGGGAACAGAAAAGTTTGTTTAAATTTTAAAGGTTGGATTCTGGGCCCATTTTTTCTTCAATACACATGCGCTGCTCGAATTTTAGAGACAAATTCAAATTATAACAGAACATGTACAATATACCCATCGGATATCCACATATGTACTATCAAAAAATTTGTCCCATAAAGGATATCCATCGGATATCCAATATATGTGCCATCAAAATATGTCCCATAAAGGACATCCATCGGATGTCAAGTGTATGTTCTATCAAAATATGTCCAGGAATGGACATCCATCGAATGCCCATTTATGGTGCATGGAAGTACGTTAAATGGACATTAAATGGACGTCCACTGGACGTCGTGTGCTAGTAGGGTTAACATTCCAAAGTTGATCTATTGTAATGATTAATAGATTAATTATTATCTCGAAAACTGACGTACCAGTAGGAAAAAGTCCAAGATGCACTTTTAAACAGAATTAACTTTGGTTTAAGACAGCTATACCGATTTGTCTTAAAATCAGTGGTGTACAAATTTTGTTGCTAAAAATATTACAAGAGAAATTTATATACGTCAAAGTAATTCTTTACAACACTGTTTGGTACACTGTTATGTACCAACTCTCATCTCAATGTCTATCGGTTTTCGAGAAATGATGACTATAGTATTTAAGACAGAAAATTTTAAACAACCGATATCTCGAAAGCTATATTTTTTGGGGGCGCGGCCAGACTAAAATTTTAAATACATTGTTTCTTCTAAGAGACAAGTGGATTTTAACGGCTTGATGGATCCAGAGAAAAAAGATGGAGAGAACAACGAAGCAACTGCGGACAACGTTGTTTCTGGGTCTGGGCAAAAACCCAGAAACAACGTTGTCCGCAGTTGCTTCGTTGTTCTCTCCATCTTTTTTCTCTGGATCCATCAAGCCGTTAAAATACACCTGTCTCTTATAAGATTATGATCCATTAAGCTCCTTTCCTTCTTGTATATTTCCTGGCTGAGACCCTGACAGTGGTTGCTGGACTCTCTTCCGCGGCGACTGTTGCTCTTGGCCTCAATACTGAGGCTGTGTGACACGAAGCCGCAAATAGAGATAGGCAGGCTACTTGTCATTCTCTTGTGTTCGTGTCCTTTGCCCTTCCTTCTTATTCCATCCTGTTTTTAAGCTGCACTGTGCTGATGAAGGGCAAAAAACCCAGAAACAACGTTGTCCGCAGTTGCTTCGTTGTTCTCTCCATCTTTTTTCTCTGGATCCATCAAGCCGTTAAAATCCACCTGTCTCTTATAAGATTATGATCCATTAAGCTTCCTTTCCTTATTGTTTCTTCTGTATATATCTGAAAAAAATCATGTAATTTCTCAATTTAAAGACGACCCAGTGACCCAATTCTTTTCCTAGTAATTCTGTCTCAATTTCATAAATTATTTCCTATTGACGTACATGTATTTCTTGTGTTCGATCTCAAATTTGCGGGATACGTTTTCATCTTGTATTAAGTTCGAATTGGATTTTGGATAATCAAACAGAATGCGAGTTATTCCCAGGAAATACTGATACGTTTCGAATAACCCCGGCAACGAAGTAAAGAAATACCCAACCCCGACAAATCCAATCCAAATAGAAGACACCCCTCGCCGCATAACAATGAGCCGAAAGGAGAGAAATAGGTAGAAATAAGAGTATTTAAAAAGAGATTTTCTTGTGTGTCAACAGGGAAGGGCGCATGCACGCCGTCTTCATTAGGGCCGGCTGGAAACCGTACCAGCAGTGAGCGCTGAAAGTCCGCGGGTTCGCACGGTTGAAATTTCAGCCAGTCTCAACCCGGGAAGGCGGAAGGTGGATCGCGTCCGTCAAGATCACGTTTCAGTGAGCACGTGAAGTGGGTTTCCGGAGCTCGTATGATGCGAGTTTTGTTTTAGACAGCAGATTATTTTGCGGCATCTCGGGCCGATCTAGAGGTAGCCGTAATTGTTTTTAGGAGTTTTATGTCGAAGAATTATTTTAACTTTTTGAGGCAGGAAAACTTAATATAATAAAGCGCATGTATGTACATGTTTCTGCAATAATAATGACACACCCTCAAAACAGTTTTTGAAGTTCTGAGTAGAAATTTCATTAAATCTCTATAGGTAAGTGAAATAACTAAGGACTAATATTAAATAGTGGGAAATTAGAGGCCAAATTTCAAAGAAAACACCAAATTTTCTCAATTGTCGACGTTTTGTCACTTATAGTGACATCCTCAGGACACTATAAAATTTAATAAATTCCAAATTACATCGCAATTTATAAATAACAAACTTAACATTAAAGTATTAAAAAAGTGTGTTTAATGCTTTAATGTTAAGTTTGTTATTTATAAATTGCGATGTAATTTTGAATTTATTAAATTTTATAGTGTCCTGAGGATATCACGATAAGTGACAAAACGTCGACAATTGAGAAAATTTAGTGTTTTCTTTGAAATTTGGCCTCTAATTTCCCACTATCGACAACAAACTGAACAAAAATAAGGCTGCTAATCATCATTAGTTAGAACTAATATTAAAAGTTGAAAGTAGATTTCATTACAAATGCGTCAGCAGTTCAAAAGATATCGCAAAATTCATTTTAAAGACTGTCATTATTATTGCAAACGATTGTACCTATGACATAATTTCCATTACTTCTATATAAAAATCATTAAGATGTAAATAATTACATTGTTTCTGAAATTTTTTAAAATGAATGAAACTTGAAAATGGGTATATTTCTTCAAATCTAAATTTTCATTGTTTTTATGAAACTTCAGGAGCGTATTCTATGCGTTAACATTAAAGTAATTTTGATAAATAAGCATAGTTCCAAGAGCGTCGTTTCCGGGATATAGGGAATCCAAAGTTGATAAAAAAAATAAATTTAAAATTCACAACTTCTAATTTTTAGGAAATTTGGCATTATTTTTTAATATGTTGGTAGGTATAAAATTTGGGTTACGTAAAGTATCAGTGGCGTAGTTATGAGTACTCATGACTTTTTGCACAAGAAAAAATATATCATTTCTTATAATCATGTTAAAAATTGGTTTTCATATGCTCCATTGCATTCTCATAATTTTTTTCTTTCTGTACATTTTCTTGTATCTTTAGCCGTTTACAGACAAATTTCAGCTCAAATCATCATCAGCTTCAAATCAGCTGATGTTGTATTTTATTGTCAAGTTAGATCAGTATTTATTTAATTATTTAACTGCTGCATTCTAGAGACAATTTTTCGATACATAATTGAAATTTAACTTACATAAAAAAAAAACTAAACTAATGATAGAACTTTTCACATAAGACTTTTGTATTACAAATATCGCCAGGAAATTGTATTTTATGCAAGTATAGATGGTAATTTAACTTACAGTATGTATTTATGAAAATTTTACCATTCAAGGTATATTAATCCCAAGATGTAGCTACAATGTAGCTATTTGGTACTTAGATCAACCCATTTTTTTTTAATTATTGAGGTATGTTCCAATTTCTTAGAAGATACCTTACTATTTAATTTATAAGAGGTAAGTGTCCTCTTTTAATATAAATAGAATTAATTAATTTTACAAAATTAAGATATTTCAATGATTTAGCAAAACTCTTATTGCATTTTTCTATGTTTCATTTGGTTCATATATGAATGTATCGTATCGTATATTCTTATTTCTTTGAGAACAAATATCACATATTTCATATTCCTTCATTTCCATCAAGCCTGAAGACGACAGGCCATCTAAACTGAATTAACAATACAAAAAATGGAATATATATTTTTTGTGCATTATTAAAATTATATTTAGACTCGTGAGACCTCTACACGACATGTTCCCTAGACGAATTATATTTGAAAATTGAACATCTAAACCAGAATGCTACAGAAGGGCTGGTTTAGCTCATATAAAAAATTACATTTATGATGCTTAAATTATTTTAAAATTACTTCACTAGCAGGATGTTAACTTTATATTAGTATCCACCTTTCCATTTCTTCAAAATCATAGTTTCAGGGTCACTAGATAAAGTAGTATTAGATTAGTGTTCATTGTTGAAAGATGTATTAGTAGCGAGAAGCTGATGTTACATAGATTTCCATTTTAAAGTTATAATCACGTCAAAAACACGTAGCCTTAAAATATAGGTGCTAGCCTTTAGGTGGCAGATAGAGATGCTACATATTTGGTGCTTAATTTTTGATAATTAACTAGTAGTAGGGAGTGAAGATGACGTCTCTCTTTCCATTTTGAAGTTATAATAACTTTAGAATCCATTGCGTCTTATAAAATGTTAGGTCATAGCTAGTTGTAGTGCTACCATCGTGCAAGTATATATGGTAATTTAAATTACACTATGTGTTTATGAAAATTTTACCATTCAAGGTATATTAATCCCAAGATGTAGTTACAATGTAGCTATTTGGTACTTAGATCAACCCAATTTTTTTAATTATTGAGGTATGTTCCAATTTCTTGGAAGATACCATACGATTCAATTTATAAGAGGGAAGTGTCCTCTTTTAATATAAATAGAATTAACTAATTTTACGAATTTAATAATTTAGCAAAAGTCTTATTGCATTTTTCTATGTTTCATTTGGTTCATATATGAATGTATCGTATCGTATATTCTTATTTCTTTGAGAACAAATACCACATATTTCATATTCCTTCATTTCCATCAAGCCTGAAGACGACAGGGCATCTAAACTGAATTAACAATACAAATGGAATATATAAAAAAATTATCATAATATAATTTTATCTGCTCGTACATAATAGCTGCTTTGAATCGATATGCACTGCCTGGAATATTTAAGCAGATATATAATTTCATTCTATTTATTTAGCGTATTTTTAAAACTGCATTTTATTCCTCAATAGGTACGATCAGTCTAAATCCCTACAATAAAAATTCAAACGAAAAGCTTTCTTGAGTATATTTAAGGCGCATTTTCTATAATACTGAACAAGCCATTATTTAATTTCGAATTGGTAGGTATTCCAGAGAAATCTATAGGTAATTTATTTATTTTGAAATATTTATGGATAACTTTGCATTGACAAAAATTGAGGTAATATCACATAATAATTACATAATTTTATTATATAACTTGTGCAAAATATTTCATTAGATAATATTTGCTATGAAATGAATTTAAAATGTATAAATACTGCAAAATTATATTATAAAGATATAATATTTAATTAGATGTACAAGGTCGTCAGTTTTACCAAGCCCAGTACAGGGATCTTGGAAACGGTAACATACAGGGTGGCTTAAATTAGAAAAAAATTACACATTTTAATACCTTCCATTTTTGTGAAAAGAAACATGAGATATTTTGTGTTGTTTCTGAAATTCCGGCTGAAAATTGAAAAAGTACATTTTTTCCTTTCATAACTTGTTTGTTTTAAAAGTAAATGTTATGAAATTTGATACTCTTTTATTGATCACCATGAGCTTTGTAAGGAAAGGAAACAAAATTCTACGCCTACTAGTTTCCCAAATTTTCCTAGTCAACTTTTAATTTTCTTATGGGCTGATTTTGATTTCAACGAAGAGAGCGAAAACAGACAAATTTCCATCATCATTGGAAAGCAGCTTATGTCGCGGACAAAATAATGGTCCCATATTTTATAAAATTTATTTTAAAAAGCTATGAAACGAAAACGAGAATGTACTTTTCCAGTTTTTAGCCGTTATTTTAGAAACAACACAAGTATTTTACATATTCTTTTCAGAAAAATGTAATTTTTTCCTAATTTAAGTCGCCATATATATAAGGTTAAGCACCACCATGTACAAAAATTTTAACTACATGTTCAGAGATGCCTAAAACTCAATAAAACATATTTCGAAATTCCAGTTCAATGTTTAAAAAAATGTGGACGAGCTCTTTTCTTCTACAAATCGGTGCCTACGATAAGCATCGCCCGAGATGGCTTAGATCTTTAATTATAGAATCTTGTACGATAATCCATAGAAACATACCAGCGAACTTTAATATAGGACCATATTTGTACAAGAGACATATTTCTTTAATTAATTACTATAAAATGTTTAAAAATTAAAAAAGTAGGCATCAAAAAGTGAAGGAAAAACAAAAAATCACAAACGTAAATAGAGTTTCAATTATTATGACAACAAATTGATGGTGGATGCCGAACTCTCTAACGCCGCCAGAGCCGGCGATAAATTGGGTTTTAATGTATTTAAAATTTTTATTTTGCTTTATAAATAAGTTTACAAAATGTTTTGTAGGGCAATTACGTTAATTAATATTTTTCACTATCCCCTCTTAAAATATTTATACTTAGATATAGTTAACCCTGTATATTTATAATTTTCTTTCTTGTTTATATAAATAAAACATGTTTATTATTTCTATTACATTATCCAACACAGTATATTCATAAAAAACAATTTATAGATAAGAATCCATATTAAAATACATACAAAGCAAAACATTATACATGGATTGTAAAGTTTGCAGTTGTGTCAACTTAAAATTCATTACGCTGAATATTAGATAAATAGCGGATGACTGTCAAAAATATATTTATTACGGAAATAATAATATAAATCTTAAAATCACAATTTATTACCATTTACGTATAAATTCCATAGCATACTATGTCATGTCACACAATACACAATTTTATATGTAAAATAGTACATAACAGGTAATATGATACTCCGTGATCTCCAGGTAATATGCATTATTAATTATGTAATCTAAATTCACATAACTTCTTCGGTTACAAATTACCAACGATGTAATTCGCAATTTTACAATACACGTTTCTCAGTGTGCGTTAATAATAATACTTTCTATACTAAGTGTATGCTAAGCAATATCACAATTAGCAAATTGATTTCACATTCCTTTTTGCTAGGAAATCTTTTCTTGCGTGGTTTCCTTCCTAGAAGTTTTTCTGTTTATCCTCCCATTTCAAAATTAAACCTCGGAAATTTATAGCCTCCCTTTTCGTTTTTTTCTTATTTCCTTTACATTCTATCTACAAATGCATGAGATAGAACAAAGCCCACAAAAGGAAGTTCCACATAATTTGGAAATGGACGATAGTTGTATGAAATATCAATATTTTTCTTTTACGTGCTTCAATAATTGACAGTAGATATATCGGTTTTCATTACATAAGAATTTCGAAAAAGATATAAGATCTACAATATATAACATTTTGAAATAATTAATATAATTGTTATAAAATAAATATTGAGAGTTTGTTAAAGAATTATTAAAAGTAGTTATATGTATAATAAAGTGTATAAGAGAACTGGAGAATCCCATAGGATTAAGCACTGTTCCATGCCAGGTCAAACAGTAAATTGAAAAACAGCATTATGCCCAGATTTTCCTTAGGCAACCCGGCTTTATCAAATTTTCATGAAGCATATGCCTAAATTAATCTTTGGATTAGATGGCATACTCTAATAGGGCTGGATAAAGTTTTCGGCGTTCTAAAATTTTTCAAATTTCACATTTAGATTTTATCTAAAACTTTTGTGAGAAATAATATATCATCTACTACAGACATAAAATAAGAGATTATTAATTATAGTTCTATTATTTTTAAATTCGAATACTAACAAGCCTAATTCGTTGTTTACACAAAATATGTAAATGAATTATCGCTATATAGATAATATAAATAAATGGTCTGTATTTCAATTAGTGTATTATTAAATACATTTCATTTTAAATGAATATTCAATTACTGAGTAAAATGTTTAATTTATAATGAAATACATCGTCAAAGGATAATAAACATTGATTAATTTTGATGAATTGTTAAAAAAAATATTTGAAAACAAACACTTTGCAAGATATTAATTTAGTGAAATTGAAATAATTGTTTGACATTTCAGTTTCTAAAGGATTTATTTATTTATTGAAATAAAATTTCAACGGGCAAATCCCAATTGTAGGATAAGTTACATAATTAAAACAAGTGTAGGAAAAAATGAATGTCATAATCAACAATAAAAACTATCGAAAATAGTACGATGATGAGAAATGGCAAATGAACTTCTATCGATTATTACATCACATTATTACATCTCGGCACTCTAAAATCAGTTTACTGAATAAATATAAGTCATTCCACTCTCTGTCAGCACTTTGATGTGTTGAGACCAAAGCCGTACCGCCGCACATAAATACTGTCGCAAAAAAATGGCCAATTACGAGGAACTTAAAAAACTAGTTTCATTGCAATTGGGAAATATTTATATACGAGGGATATTCCAAACGTGTGATGTAAGGCTGTTTATTGTATAAATAAAATATTTGTAAGGTAGTAAATATTATAAAAACAAATTACTCAAACGAAAACCCAGTGTATAAGTATGTCCCGTCATTTTTTAGTACTTATCTTATTTAAGTGATTTGTGTATATCTATTAGTATATTAATTAATTAGAGACAAATTATTTTGATTTATTTAAAGATGTTACTGTATATACCATTTTTTATTATATACTGTTTGTACACTTAGAATTGGTGTATCAGTTTGAACTTCAGCATCTTGAAATTTTGGCGCCAACATAGTTTTGGTATTATTGTTATTAGAAACTCTGTTCGAGCTCGAACATAATTATTGCACATTACACTTTTTTAATAAATACTAGTACAAAGAATTTACTTGTTGGTTCATACAAAAACAATGTTTGATGTTTCATTTGAAAAATGTTTGTTCAAATTCTAATTTTTTCATAGCATTGATCAGGAATAATATTTGCTTATCTGTTCCAGTCCAGTCAACATAATTTAGATCTAACAAACGTATAGTGTATAGTAGACGAAGAGTAGTGAAGTTTTTAAATTATCTGGAAATACATATAATAAAGTCTAATTTTTTTATGCTTCCGCTATGTAAAGCTTCGTATGCCGCACAAACCTAAGCTGTGGACCAAATAAAATGCCCAAATCCTTAATAAGTTCAGGTTTCCGAAGAATATAACTACCAAGCCTATAATAGTTATATGTATAGTAGCGGATATATTATGCGGCCGAAAGACATCACATTACATTTGATTGCATTTAATGGCAGTTTTTTCTTCACACACCAAATGTTAAATATCCATAGACTTCTTTGCAAATTTTCACAATTCCACAAACTGTCAATTCTGAAATATAACTTTACATCATCACCATACAGAAAGTAGTAAACGTTTAGTTCATTAACAATGTAATTAATAAAAATTATGAAAAGAAGAGAACCTAGTACTGAACCTTGGGGAACGCCAGAAGTCTGAAAGAAAGAGTGCGATTTAAAACCTCGATGCTAAACAAACTGATAGCGATCAGTTAGATTAGATTGAAATGGTCTGTGCAAGTCAGCGCAGAATTTACAGCTGTTAAGTGTTTGTAGTAGTAAAATATTATCAAACTTATCAAATGCTTTAGAAAAATCAGTATAAATAACATGTACCTGACCTCCATGATCAACTTAAGATATAAATCGCTTCCTACGTGTAAGGTATATGATCATATTAGAGACATAATATAAGAATTTAAATTTCCTGAAGTCCACATAAAATTATCAGAGGTCCACAAAATATAGCAGCGCAGTCTGTTGCACAAGATATAAACATTTTTCCTTGAAGAAATATAAATATGTATATATGCTTCGTATTTACGGACAAACATAACAGAAAAGTCATGAATATTCTTAAATTATACTACAGACTAAATAAGTAAATCATATATTTTTTCATTTTCGTTGAAGACAACGTCATTTAATATGTCACCAGAACCTAATAATAATATTATTATTCGCTTTGCAAATGTCAAGGATTTTCTGTATTTTATAAACGTTGTTTTTATTGCTCATTACTGGTAATTTTTGTTGCGCACATTATGTTCCCGCATTATAAGATTTATAATAATTTTGTTACTAATGTCCTTGCCGGAAAACATGCTTGGAATAAATGTTGACGGCAGACTTAATGACGTCGGGTTCATATAATTTACTTTTGTAAACACATGTGACAAAGAGAATATAAATACAAATTTATATAATTTTATACAAATGTAAATGTAATTTAGTAACCAGTAAACTTATTTTTTAAAACTTCATATTTAGTTTTCTTATAATTTTCATTCCATTATTTTATATTTATAATATTCTTGATTCAATGCCGAAAAATTAATATTTGTTTTCTAGGAACTACACAAACAATAGCATTGTAAAAATATATATTATTTTAATTTTACGTTAGTTAAATATTCTGCTTGTCTGCTTTTCAAACATTTACATACTACTTATGCAAGGACAGGAAGAAATGCATGGATAAGAATTATTTAAAATTTTAAATGTAAATACAATTTATTTGTCATTCGTCACTGTAATATACCGAAAAGTTCATAAATATTGAACTAAATTCTGTTACAAATTATATAGAAATAATTAAACATATAGCTCTTCTAAAGATGAATGTACTGATATAAGGGTATACCATTTTTTTGTCATAGTCTTTAAAAGTGTTGAATAGAAACAAAAGCTTTTGTACTAGTACTACATTTTATTCTATTACAGCAAATGTTTAAGGTACACTGGACCAGTTCAGTAATCATTGCATAATGCAGTTAAATCAAGTCAGCCTGGTGGCCATTCAAACGGCCTTCTTCTGCTTGTTCGTGGATTTGGGAAAACTTTTTGTTGGAATCCATCTGTAACTGTAAAAATATTAATTTTGTTTTACAACACACTGTATATTGATTTTCATGATAAATTCGTTAAATAATTTAAAAAAATACCTGCAACTTTTATTCCTTACACTTTTTCATATTTCAAACACTACCAACGACAAACAAAATAAAAAGTGATTTATATTTTTAACCAGACGCACCTGTCGTGTATTTTGATACACTGCATCTGAATCTGAAGACAGTTTTGCTCAAATATCCTTAAAATTTTGAGTATAACGCAATAAATAGAGAAAATGGCCCTAATGTGCGCAACAAAATTGGATAAAAATTGTTTGATCTTGTTCAAGTGTGTTTCTTATGCATTTCGTTGCGCTGAATTCGAATCTGAGCTATTGAGTTGCATCACCTACAAATTTTGCAAAAACGCGTTCAACAAAATTTGGAGTCTCTTCAGATTTATCACCACAGATTTTGCAAAAATTGTAAAAAAAATGGTTTATATTGACAAAGAATATTATTAATGCATGTGAGAAAATATTTTCTAGATTGAATCAAGTATTATTCCCATATCTTTTGGCGAGTAGAATTTGAATCTAAAGTCTGTCAAGCCCCATTATCCAAAAATCAGAGAATCATCATCCTCGGTATCGTTTTCACTTTCTTCGGATGGTTCGTCAAATTCTATTTCTTCGTCCTCGCGAGAATGATCCACATCCATAGGTTTGGGAACCACAGTTTAAACCACAACTGCTATCATTTCTGGTCTTACAACTGAAGAAACATTTGCATATGAAATGTTAGCTTTTGTTGCCGTGGTATAACCTGTGTGTGTTTGTTATACAAAGACAGCAGCTGAACAGACTCCAAATTTTGATTTATCGCATCGAAATACATGAGAAACATACACGGAAAGAAAACTAATCTATATTTAAGTATAAAAATATACTTAAATTTTCGAACTTTATTCAAGTGTATGTATTAATTCAGTAAAAAAAGTATACTTGATATTTATATATTCTTGACATCCAAACATCCAAACACTAAATTTCAGATTTACCTAAAGAATAATATTTTTTTAAAATATGATTTAAATATTATTAAATAGAATAATAGGCTATTCTTCCTTAAATTATAGTAGTAGTTTTGTGGGACCGTCAGGTTCAGCACGTGACCGCAAGATGTAACTGTATGATGCATCACGTCTACTCAGGTTCTCTTATGCCGGATAAATCGTCCGTTGTTAATCACTGTTATACTGAACTGAGGAGAACTAAAAAACTCGAAAGCGGTATATGTCTGGTGTGCCGCTGATAATTGACTTTTGGAGTTTGCTATAAGTTTTTCAGCAACATCTGTTTAATGTGACTCGCCTTATATAAATATTTCTATAGAAAGGAATAAAATATATATTTGAAGCAAGAATAGTAATTATGTACTCCAGTTTTATTTTTTCTTAATGTAATGTTATTATTTATTTTAATCAAAATTATTTAATATTATTTGCAATAATTCTTCCAAATCACTTAAAAGTTTAAATACAGGAAACATGACTTTGTTTTGAGAATAACAAATGTTGACTCAAGTAATTCATATTATCTAAATAAAATAAAACAATTCTTAAAACAAATATAACTTTATACCTTTGCTGCTTTATCTTGATATTAGTATAGCATTCTTTTCATGTACTTGATCAAGATTAGAAACAATTTTTCAGAATATTCTCACGCTTGCTAATGTGATTTTAACGATTTTTCGCTTTTTTCCAGCTATTTCTCGTAACTTTTGCCAAATATGTGGATGGTGCAGATCAATAGAATTCAGATTCGAATTCAACGGCTCTAAATGCATAAGAAACACACCTGTCCTGGGACTCCGTGAGATATAGATATAGTATTCTATTTTGTGACGTATTGAGCATAAGCAAAATATGATATATATTTCTATAATTTCTTATCATGTTAGCATATTAACTATCCCTTTATCTATTTCAGGAAAATCGTGTACTGCTAAATATTCTGAAAACATAATAGCAAATGATAGATAATAATATTTTGTTTATGCCCAATACATCACAAAATAAAATACCATGCTCAGTACCAGCTGCATAGAAACATTTCGATTTGTAGAATTCTATATGTCACGGAGTCCCAGGGCTGATCAAGATCAGAAACACTTTTTCTGAATTTTTTTTTGCTTACTAACGTGATGTTTTGCGAGTTTTCGTTATTTTTTGCGATTCACTCCAAATTTTGAGGATTTTTGAGCTAAATGGAATTTAGATTCGGATTCAGTGCGTCAAAATACATAGACACAGATAGGTGGGTCTGGTCAAAAGTAGAGACCACTTCTTTTGTGTACCGGTGTAATGAAGAAAAAAATACACAGAAAATTAAAAAGACGTAAAATTTCCGATTTGCCTTTGTGTTATAATTTTAATTATATATTTTTCTTATCAGAGACTTGGTTGGAAAGTTAAATTTTTCCGTAATAAGTAATCATGGATACATTGACCTTCCCCGATAATATAATATGGAAATGATCCTACGTGCGTCGAATGAATGGTGATTGTAGGACGTATGCATAATTTAAAAAAGTATCTAGCAGGTGACGCAGCAATAATTACTTCTAAATTGTTTATTTACATGTGGGACTAGTTCGCCTTCACGCGACGACGAAAAAGGATCGCGGTGTTGTTTCAGTGGTACGATAATTCTCATTCTTTTCATATAATTTTGTCTGGTAGTGGACTGGAAATCTTTGTAATTTAGCGTGATAGATAATAGTGAACTTTAAAGAAGTAAGTCGCTTATATAAAAAAGTATTTCGTATTTGGTGAATTCGATGACAATATAGAGTGCAAGTGCACGAATACCCTTGAAATTACTGATAATAGGTAGGCTTCATGTTAAATAGTGATTAATTATTATTATTGTCTATTATGCAATGCATTTTATTGAAATATGTGTGTGATCCTGAATAATTTGAAAGAAATGTTGCTTATTATAAACGTTGTAGCTATTAAGACGATTTATATAGAGACTTTTATATTTGTAAATAAGGCAATTTTTTAAAAGAAAATGGCAAAAATGTTAAGCAACATTGGGCAACCGCAAAACTATCAACTCAATACAAAAATATTACAATTCGGAGAAAATGAACTACCCAGTCTTCCCACTTTCTTCTCCCACGTAAAAAACTTGCTCTTGTTCAGTTTTATAAATATCAACAGGTAATCCAATATTTTTATGAGATATGTCCATTTTCAATTAAGTGAGCCAGAGTCTCTGCAGTATATACAGGGTGCATCTTAATTGCTTGTAGAAAACCTAGGAGCGTATATTCCATGGTTAAAATTAACATAATTTTGTTAAATAAGCATAGTGTTCCAAGAGCGCCATATCCGAAATACGCCCCCAGATTCTGCACGCAATTAGAAAGCACCCTGTATAATGGCATATATAGGGTGTTTATTAGAGAATGTGCCATAATTTAAGGCTAGTTTCCTTGGATGATAATAAGGTGATTTAAATCAGCTTACCACGTACCATTTCGCTTCCTTACGAAGCATTTTTTACGCTAATATATTTACTTCTTTGGTAATCGTATTCAAATTTTGTACAAGAATAATTTTTGTATGATCCACACGAATATCTGATTGAATTGTTAAATGTACATAGCATTCTGAGCACCTGTGCCACTGTATTTCTTCTTTCAGATCTTTTTTTGGAAGGGAGATTGTTGTGACTTTACTTACTTAAAAAGTTATAGACCCGAGAGGGAATTTAACATCTGCATATCTGCATCACCATCAATCAGAAGGACGTTCTAAAACAATGTCCGGGTATTTTTCGGCATTCTTTCGCAATCATTTTTTGCTTTCAAAAGTATTAACTCCTACAGGCTGGGAAGTACATTTTCCTTGTTTGTAGAATAAAAGAACCGTCCGCGATAGGAGAACAAAGGTCAGCATATTTTCAAAAAATATTTAAACAGTTGATTCCTGCCACATTTTCATCTGTTATAATGAATTCTCGGGTTGGAATCACAATCATTATATAGAGATCATTATATTGAATGTGATAAAACATATTATCATAGCAACCTTCATGAGTAAATATGTGTCATAGCTGCATAGGCGTACTTAGAAATAATTGGAGGGGATAAAGGGTACTACATCCTTCAGTTACCTCCATTCACCCTTCAATTTTTTTCACCAAAATTACATGAAAAGTATGCCGGAATTAGATAAAAGTACGTACAAAATTTCAAGTGTGTATCTTACAAAACAATGGGATTATTAACAAAAATAGTTTTTTAAAATGTAACTTTAACACCCTGTATATTGAAACTGTTTATACAAGATATTATAACCAAATACTGGTATCCAGGGGTTGTACTTGACAAATGTGAAACACCGCGATCCTATTTAGTTAAGATGGATAATCATAATAACATACTTAGGAAAAATTCTAAATTTATTAAGAAAAATAAGGGTTCCAATTAGAAGAGGGAGATGTTTATAAAATAATTATTTTATAATGTTTTGTAAGTCCACTATTATTTTAACATACTTATAAGGTAATATATTAACATCAGATCCTGTATCCATTTTCACTTTGACTTCCACATTTTCGAATTTTAATAATTTGAACCAAGATTTTTCAGGTAGCGGGCTTTGAACTATATCGATACGATAATAATTTGATGATTCTTCTACTTCATTTACACACTCATTTGATACATTCTTGTTATACTGGCATCAAGAATTCAGACGTCTTACGTCACGACTGACGTTACACATTTGTTTATATTGTCAACGTAATTTTCGATATTTGGTCGCGTTAAAAACAATCATTTTTTGCAATTTAGTGCAAAATATAATGCAAACTTTTAGTATAGTATATAGTTTCATTACCATCAGTTACAGTTTCTTAAATATATAATGAATTATTCATTTGTTCGTATGACGTAAGTCGTCTGAATTCTTGTCGCGAGTATATCAGATTCTTCAACGACTTCATTGCATTCACTGGTATTATTATTTCGTTTTGCTTTACATACAGTAGAAAAATGATTAAAACGGGAACACAGATTACATTTCTTTCCAAAAGCTGGACAATTGCCTCGATCATGTTGTAGACCACATCGATAACACACAAATTTAGACTTGTTTTGCTTTCTAATTGGGTTGTTTTCACGTTTGACATTGGCGACTAATTTGTTGTTGACATTAGTTTCTGTAATAATTTTTAAATTTTCTTGTGTCATTTCTGAAGTTTTACATAAATTAATAATTTTTTCCAGTTGATAATCATCTCGTAAAAGGCGTTCTTGTAGTGATTTTGACCAGACTCCTAATGTTATTTGTGCTTTTAATAATTTATTTTCTTGATCTTCGAAATGGCATTGTTTTATAAGATATTTTAGATCAGCGAAAAATGATTCAAATGATTCACCTTCTTGTCGTATTCTTTTTAAAAAATGATATACATTCATTATCATATTTTCTTTTGGTAGGCAATGATTTTCTAATACTTCTAAAATTTTGTTGACTGTTTCTTCATCATCTTTCAATTTTGTGATTGATTTGTACAGTTTGAAGGCTTCAGTGCCTAGTAAGTTTTTTAGTCTTGCTACTTGTATTTCTCTTGATTTTTTTATAGTTTCTGTTGCTATAAGGTATATTGTAATTTCTTCTTTGAATTCTCTAAAGTTTTCTGCTACATTTCCATTTAATTGTAGTTGTCGTGGTTTAGTAAATTCCATTTTTCTTTCTTTCAATTGTAATGTAGGCACTTTTCGTCTTTAGTACCACTGCGCCATGTTTAGTTATAAATATATATTTAATAATTGTATTTATATTTTAAAAGCTTTTATTAATTTATATATTTTAGTAATAATAATTATGACTATCAATAACATATCTTAGCAACTATTACAATATTAAAAATAATAGTGGGCTTACAAAACATTATAAAATAATTATTTTATAAACAGAAACAGGGGTGCCCAAATAAAAAATGACATAAGGAAAGTCGCACTATTTTTGTCCAAAGAATATGTGGTTAATGGTATGGCCTTCTATTTTGGGACAGCCTGTATATCTTTTCGTGTTATTAAATTAAAATAGATAAAATGCTGCTCAGTATTCTTGTAAATTTATATTACTACACTTTTAATATATCATGTTGTAATATGAATCTTTACATCATTTATATTGTAAATAACTATTATGCGCTTTATAGTAATAGTGTTTTTATATTATCTTCGGGTCATTATCTAGCTGTTCGAAGGTTGTGTATAGTTTAGAGTATTCTGTGGTTTACACTTAAAAGTGACCACCCTGTATAGCTGAGTGTCTAAAACCACTGCCGTTTCCTGCCTCAAAAAGAAATCAGCGCAAAAACGGCCAAATAAAGTTACAACGACGATTCCATTCTAATTTATGGTGGTGTATAAAGTTACACGACGATAATCTCATGAATTCTTCTTTCAGCCCCCAAAGAAGCGTTCAAATTGCCCCGGCGACACGCCCCGAAGGAATCAAACCAGGCGCCCCACCGCGGACAGTGATGGATTAGTGCGAGCCGAAACAAAAGACGAAAATATGTCACTAAAGTGTCTCGCCCTGCTGACTCTAGTGATCTGCTCGGTCGGCTGCTGCGACCTGGAGCAGTTCTTTAGTGAGAGACAAGTGAGTGTGGAGGAGAGTGCATCCTCGTCGGAGATCGTATTTCGAGGAGTGACGGTCGCGGAGGCGTCGCCGGATGTGCCGGGCGTCTTCACGGCCTACTTCGAGTTAATAAACACGTACAAAGGCGCCGATGCTCTGAGCGCCTGGGGCGCGAACAATTACAGGTACGTCAGAATTAAATTCCTCGATCCATGATTTGGCGCGTTCCGCTCCAGACGGTATTCTGCCAGAAATTCATTATTGACGCTGGTCTCAATAGTAAATTATTGGAGAGGGCCAGGCGAGCGAGAACTAAGATATACAGGGTTAACTGTGACTAAGTACAAACATTTTAACCATGTGCTCAGGCAGCTCTAAATGACAATAACAAAATTATTTCGGAATTCTAGCTCGATGTTTAAAAAATGGGGCAAAACCAATCATCATCCGAGATGGCTAGATATGCTAACTACCGTGCAGCGCTTTCAAATGTGAAACGACGAAAATAAAATTTGTATAAATAATAATGCCTAACTACCTGATAGATAACAGTTAATTCGGTTAGCTGTAGTATTTTGTATTCGTTCTTTCGTTGCACACTGCCAAAACTCCATTTTCACTCCTTGCAGATTCGTCATAATTATCCACTAACATACCCAGCTTATAATATACTTTATTTAATTACTATATATATAAAGCTGTTTACAGGCCTTTTAGGCCCAGAGCTGTGTTATTCTCCTCCATTCCATTCTGTCCTTCGCCTTTCTTTTCCAATCCGATACATTTTTCTCCTTTAGATCTATTGCCACTGCCTCTCTCCATCGCTTCCTCGGTCTACCTCTTTTTTTCTTATAGTTAGGTTTCCTCCCTACTATTTTCTTAACTGCCCTTTCATCTTCCATACGTTCTAGATGCTCTAGCAACTGCACTCTTCTGGCTTTTACAAATTTGCCTATTGTTGGTGCCTGTTACATTGCATATATTTCCTCATTGTTTCTCTTTACATAGCCTTCCTCCGTCTTCTTACCCCTAGAATTCTCCTTAAGATTTTCCTTTCCCACCTTAAAAGGTTTTCTCTTGACTTCTTATTGAGAACCCAGGTTTCACTACCATACAGCGCTGTCGGTCTCAAAATTGTTTTATACATTCTAAACTTTACTCCTCTGGATACATTTTTTGATTTCAATAAGTGGTTGACTGCTGCCGAACTTCTGTTTGCTTTTATTATTCTCCTATTTATTTCTTGTTCCTCATCACAGTTAGCTGTTATTAGCGCCCCCAAAAACACATATTCTTGAACTTCCTCAAACTTTATCTCTTCATGCTCTGTTCTCAATTTAAAATTGGTATCCTTTTTTTGTTCTCCTATTCTCAAAAGCTTACTTTTTTCTTGATTTATCTGCAATCCCACTTTACGTGCTTCCTCCACAAGTTTTCTCGTTACTTCTTCTAATTCCCTACTATCTCTAGCAATAATAGCCACGTCATCTGCATAACTTACAATTTGATGACTTTTAAACAATAAATGTCCTTCTCTGTTCAACTGACTACCACTTATGACCTTTTCTAGTACTAAATTAAAGAGAAGCGTTGAGAGTGGGTCTCCTTGTCTCAGTCCTGTATCAATAGTAAAGCCTTCCGAACATTCACCATTTATTCGTACTTTGGATTTAGTATTTTCTAAAGTCATTTTCAATAGACTAATTAGTTTGGTTGATATCCCAAATTGTTTCAAAATTTTACTTAGTTTATTTCTTTTGATTGAATCATATGCTTTCTTGAAGTCCACAAATAAAACCATTGCTTTGATCCCATACTCATAGCATGTAGTCAGAATTTCCTTCTACATGAAGATTTGGTCTGTTGTTGACCTTCCTAAAACCTGCTTGATACTCCCCTGTTTGTAGTTCTGCTATAGGTTCTATTCTCTGTTTTATTAACGTTGCCATAATTTTATACCCTATATCTAACAATGATATACCCCTATAGTTTCTGCAGTCTGTTGCATCTCCCTTTTTTAAGATTACTATAAAATGTTTAAAATTAGTCACTATTTGTTCTAGAATAACATAATCGAGAATACTGCATTGCTAGTACTCTACAAAGTCCAAACCTCAAATAACATGGCAAATGTTAGTTATATTCTAAGGGTCTAAGAAACATTTTTACAGAACACTGTAAACATCTTGAGATGTGATAGTTTAAAATAGTGGTAATTATTTTATGCAAACATTTTCGATTCCTGTTAATATCGTTGCTATTATTAGTATTAACAGAATTTAATTCCCCAACAACATGAAGTGTACCTTGCATTAGTGGCTTACAGATTGTGCTTGCATTAGATGTCAAAAAATATTATCCATACGGTTTCGGATTAGTATGAAATAACTTTTCAGTACTTGCTTTTCGTAAATTAAATTTTCGCGTATTTTTTGTGTATTTACAAACATGTCGTATCAAATGCCTAGATGACGGATGAGGTGTTGATTTATGGGAGTGTGACAAGTGCATATTATAGTGTGGCAGCGTAATACCAAAGACGTTTTCCGAGTAAACAAAATATTATGCTGAATCCTCTTTGAACCACATTGAACAACTGTTGTAATGCCTTTAGTTTTAATTTAAACAAGCAAGAAAACTGAAAATGATACAACATTCTTAAAATCTCTCCAAATATCAATCCTAGAAATAAATATTAGTAAGGTATGTGGTGCCTCCCTGTGCTACCATATCGTGTTCCTCATTAAATCATTAAATAATAATCTACATTTTGTAAATACGGCGTAAACTGATAACACGTGTCAACGCGGTGACCTGTCACTACCTTTGACTTTGGATTAATACACCTCGCGACTGACAGACTGTCAGTGACGGCGATAAATAAGAATTTAATATAGTTTTGAAAACAATTTTTCGTTTTATAAATAAATTTGGATATATTTTGATAGATGATTCCATTAATTCTTATTTTTTCCTATCCCTTCTTAAAATAATAATAATATCTCTACCCCTCATTCTAATCACAGGGATTAACCCAGAAGGCGGAGACTTGTGCGGGAGAGGGGGCGGCATATTATTATTAAGCAGGCCGCATTTGCGCTCAGGAACGACTTATGTTGGCAGGCCCTAACCACTATTCAGTGCAGGAATGAGGGAAACCTGGAAAACCTCATTAATTAGGCGGGTAGTCAAATATCAACCGGTATCAATCTCTCACATTGACCCAAGCCAACATTCTTCTTCATTCTTCTACCCTACCATACCATAAATATTGGTACTAAGTCATAGTTAACTTTGTATTTTGTAGTTTCAAGATTCCGCAATAGATCAACTGTACATTTTGTCAGTCCAAAATTATACTATACGCCAAAATGCTAATTGTTGGAGAATCAACTTGTATTATGACTTTTATTACGTCAATGTATTATAATAAATTGTACCAATATTGTTCAGCCCTGATGATTTTAAAATAGTAATTAAAAAAAAAATGATATAACGGATACATTAAACTGCTTAAATCGGCAATTTTCATAATGGATATAGAACAGAATTTTAAATTTTGAGGTGTATCTATAAAATAAGTGGATATAGAACAATAAAAGTGTTTGTGGAATAGAGTTATCAGTAAAAACATTTATATTTCACTTCCTTATAATTTAATTATAATATCTAGGATACGAGATATACAGGGTGATTCATTAAGAATGGACAATCTCTGAACTGGAGATACTACACACCAAAATATGGCGATTGAGCCAAATATGCCTTATCCGAATGTTGCTGGTTTAAAAAATACAGGGTGTTCAATGCTAGAATTTAATTTTGAAATATCTCAATAACTTTAAAATCTGTGCAACTCTCATGCATTTTAAACTGCTCCATCAAAAGATATTTTATATTTAATGATGAGTTTTCATAAATCAAATGTTTATCTTTGGATTTAAATAATAATAATGAACTGTGAATAATTTTTCTAAAATGAAAATATGATTATAAAATTTTTGCGTTAATCGGTTTGGAATACAAAACAGTGTAAAAAGCAAAAAGAGAAAATAATACAATGGCGTATATGATGACCTATATTATTTGTAATATTATATAGGGTGATATATATTTTTTGGCCAATAATGATCGATGATAGCCATACCTCCGCCACTGGTAAGTTTCTAAAGCTGGTAATTGTTTGTTTCATATCCACTATCATACTAAATATGCATATGGAATTTGGTTAAATTATCTCAAGTGGTTTAGAAATAAAAAATTAGAAACTGTTTTTTTTTTGTAATTTTTTACACGCTGTAGTTGGACCACACACTGTTCCCACATTTATATAACAGAAACTCTTATGTTTGGCCACAGAATCTACTTGAGAAGCACCCTATATAGTCCCACTGGATCCACAGGATTTGAATAAAGAGTTACCTAATCCACGGGATGAAACATAAGTACTGAATAGTATTGGATACATTTCTATATCCTAATTTGCATTGAAAGATAAATGATCGTCATTACTTGTTGGGCCCACTGTATGAATTTTAAATGCATAAAGCTGATATATGTTAGTTTACTTTAAGTTATTCAAAATTTCAGATTTATTTGACATCCAATTTCCCATCTTTAGCTATTAGTTAATTACTTGTTATTAATAATTAATATTTTATTCTCCTAGTACGGAAAAATTTGCTTAACGTGAGGTAATTCTTCATATTTAGTGAAGTATTAAAACACTTAGCAGTACCGTCAGGAGTTTTATCAGGACTTATAGTGGTTACAACAGCTGTTCTTTATTAAACCGTATAAAACTGTAAACAGCTATTAGCATGCTAAGGTTGAGAGGTTATTAAAATCGCTTAGTAAATTTTCACGGCACACTGGACCACCGCGTCTTTTAATAATCAACTTTATTCATAAATTAACTTCAGAAGTTAAACAACGGGGACGGCGTATCGTGACGCTGTGTATTTATAAAACATGAAGTTTTATAATAACGTTTCATTAAATTATTAGTGTAAAAAACTAAATTATTCGATAATACCCAGATCAATTATTTTAATAAGTTTTAATAAGTCACTTATGTGGGTACTATAATAATACTGTAGCTGCTCGGTTCTTGGGAGTATGTTGTCTTTAACGTCACTTAGATAGGGAAGCATATGTTTTTAATGTTAGACCTATCCTAACTTATTCCTGTTGAATTGATACGTGAGTCTTAAAAAACAAGTGGTCAAATCGTGGCTGTTGATTACTGATGGTACTGGTATCTGGTCAAAACGTTAATAACTGCAAATTGCAGTTTGAAAATAATGGAGTGTTCAAATGAAGAATTTTATTGGACATTTCATTTTTCCGTACCCCTCAGCAACAGAAGTTGATTTCCACTCTCCTAAACGTTTAATATTTGTGATACCTTCTTCACAATCGGCAAGAAAAGTGGCCAACTGTATAAATAATCGAAGATGTGTAGTTTCTTTTGGACGTAAGCTTGTATATTTTCCGTATACATTAAAAAATATCCTTTTTTTGTTTTTTTTACATGTCACGAAGATTCTAACGGAATGATTTTTAGAGTAATTGATATTGACATTTATCAAGTCTTCTTTATCTTCTATATTGTCGATGGTGATTTTCCTTATTTTCTTTCGTCTGGAAGCGCCAACCAATCCAAAAAATCGTTACCAACTTAATCATCAGGTTCATCGCGTGCCTCACTCATAATTATTGTTCGTCTTCTTGACTAAAAATGATTGCTTTTTCGGACGAAATCCAACATTCCGTCTTTTTATAAAGGCAATTATTTTATGAACTTTACAAATACTCTTTATCATGAATATCTGGACCATAATGTGTTTGCTTTCCAGGATTTGGATATTTCCAAAAAAATATGCTAAAAATACTTCCTTTCTTGATTTTACCTTTTTAGTATTACACCAATCAATAAAATGGGAATATTGCTTCTCATATCTTTCTTTTATCTTCACGGGTAACAAATTCAAACTTGCTTCATTAGCTACTACTAAGTTCAGTAAGTTCTTCATCTGATCAATTCATTGTCGATTTCATAAAATTTAAAACACAGATCGAAATTGACTGTAAATTGATTTGTCAAGCAATGTCTGTCACATAAGCAATCAGAACCAAATATTATTTTAATTGCTACAACAACAATTATTAACCTATATAAATGTTCTTCATAATAAAACATTTCTAATTTTTTTGTTTTAAAACATGCAATTAGTGAATAATATCAAACAAATTTTCTAACTTTATGAAGAAACAACGTGTGGCTTTCATATTTTGTCATCACCTACCTAAATTTTTCTTCAAAATTATACTGAAGTATACGTTCGGAAAAAATTGCTTTTTTCTACAAAACTGTTAAAAGTGGGCTTTTTAATTGTCATTTTTGATGTTAAAAATGTAATTTTTTGACACGCGTGTTAAAAGTAAGTTGCTTTTAACACTAGTGTGTGAATCAAAGTTTATTTAAATTTTGTTTTGAAAATTAATAAAACGTTTTAACAAACACATGAACAACTTTTTATTTTAAATAAGTACAAACCAACATTTTAACTAGTTATTACTATTAACATTTATAGTAAAATTAGAACAATTTGAAATTGTAATTCCCTGCGGAGTCATCATACTTAAGTTGGTTTTACTGTCAACATGTGTAACACATCTATTTTCTGTAGAAATACTACTGGTAGTATTGGTGGTCTTGCTAGTAGTTGCAGCAGTAGGAAGTATTTGGCACGCAATTTCCTTCTTCTGTTCCAGTGAATTTTCAATGTAGTCTTCAGCTACCATCCTTCATGTCTCTTGATGGTAGTAAGATTTGCACCAGAATCTGCTAACAATGTCGCCGATGAACGAGGAAAACAGTGTCCGGTGTAGAGTTGAGGATTTGGTAGATTCAAGAACTCTGCAATATCGGTAGGCATTTTACCAAACATGTTAATTCCGACTAGATTCTTCATACATTTATTCTTCATATATTCAAGAAAAAGTCGTCTATGGTCAGCGTTGGGTGGCCGGAGTGCCATATACTTTCTAAAAAAGTTTAAATAGCATTCACCAACAACACTGAAAGTCCGAGGCACAACCGAAGTGCCCAAATATTCGATATTGTCGATGGTCATCTGACACAATTCCTCCCGGCGACACGCCCCGAAGACACCCACTGTTACTGCGACTTTCATCATCAGATCCTTTTCGTCTCCTGCTTCTGTGGGAAATTTGTCGATATGCGTCTTCGTCAAAACTTTTGACTTTTTTGCTTGATATGCTTCACCCTTCCGTTTTAAAAAAGCAATAAGTTTATAATGTTTGCTTATATCTTGATCTTGCTTTATTTTTAACATAGTTTTGATCATGGAATAATTTGACCACAGCGTTGACGATTTCCATATCTTGGCTTTTTCCTCAAAATATGCCAGTAAAAAAAACACTTTCGTTACATTTCCCAGGGACCTTTTTAATGTTGCACCATTCGGAAAAGCGGCTATAAGCGATTTCGTACTGTTCCTTTGATTTCGCCGGCAATAATTCCAATGTTGCTCGACTGGTGGCTTCTTCGATTTCAGCAGTGATGGATTCGTTACGCTCATTATCGAGATTATGCATTATACTTATAATATTACTAGAAAATGCTGTCAATATTTTTACGTTTTTTCCGTAACTAATAACAGCACTATATCATAAATAGCTATTTCCGAACTAAAATGCGTGTGATAAAGGAGTTAAACTCGCACGCTTGTAGAAAAAACTATGTTTAGTCCATGAAAAGTACGCTAAATTATACATAAAACAAATAATTGTTCGTTACCTAGAGATTGATTCCATAGCTGTGCAATTTTGTCTGGCCATTAATTATTGTAAATTTGCATTCAATTATCACATAGTTACAACAGTGAGGATTACCTAAATTATTAGGAAATTTTTTAATATGATTACCTATTGTATGTAACATCGTCAAAATTGTTTCACCAAATTATATACATTAACAACATCTACATCTTCACTGTAGCCTTGCAATTGCTGATAATTATTTTCGTTCCACGTAATTTAGAAGTACTCTTGGAGATACCAATTAATTGGAATTTCAAGATGAGATCCGGAGTTGGAAGTGGAAAGTTCTATAATTCTAAACTGAAAAGAACTCCCGATAGCGGACCCCATTTCCGCTGTAACGAATATTATGTTATTAAGCTCTCAGGAGATAAAAGAATATTTTGATAGGAATTTTAATTGACAGCTGATTATTCGGGCGAGCTCCGCTAGATGGAGGTTTCCTGGAATGTTTGGTATCTGAAAGATGAAATATTAATATTTTGAAATTTATTTAAACTGATGAGTTCATCAGTTTCATATATCTACAGGTTCAGAAGATTCAAGTCTTCACTGTAAAAAATAATTACAATAATTAAAATAAATGGCAATTTATTTACCACTCATTATTGCTGTAATTCTCTTACCGATTGTGACTACAAATAAAATGTAAAATTACGTTGTAAATTTATTTTGTGGCGTAATTTTAGGTTTTGAAATTGTAATATTACTTTGTGATTACAAAAAGTATTTTTACAATGTAACTTCGACAATTACTTGTAAAATTACGAAGTAGCTTTACAGGCAGTTGTATAGTACGTTGTAATAATACATTTTATATTATGACTACAATGTAATTTTTTTTATTTATTGTACAGGATGGTCCAATTTGGCCACTTAGGTATAGAAGGTTTCTTCTATTTTCCGAAAGGACAGAAAAAAGAAGCCAAGATATTTAGAGCTTAATTTTTGAGAAAAGTTGAGAATCACATTTCAATATTTTGGTTTGTTTAAGAGATACCCACATGACATTTTTAAATTTTGGTCGTTTTCTGTGGTAACTTTTCTACTTAATATATTAATATTTATACATTGTAAAGACATTTTTTCTCTATGTGTAGTATCTAGTGGTTTGAGGAATATTTTTTTATAACTTCTAGTTTTCCGCTGCTATAATAAACATATATATGTTTTAATGAAACATCATACGTATGTGATATGGGGCATCATAGAATAGGCCAAAAATTTAAAAAAGAGCTATATAAAAACTAATCGAGATATCGAAATGAAATTTTCGTTATTCAATTTTCCTCAAAAATATTCCCGTGACATTTGGACTATCTTTTCGGAGAATAAAAGAAACCACCTAAAAGTGTCGAAACTGACCTAACCCGTACACAGGACATCTTGTTTACAACATTCGAATTCACTGACAGTGCTTTGACATACCTAGATACCTAAAAAAAATCTGAATAGCAATACATTTATAACTAATAGATTAATATGCCTACATGAGAAAAATTGAAATATCGTAAGGACTTAACGATTGTTACTTACCTTAAGTAACATATCAGGCTTTTCTGTGAGTTTCTCAATAGCATCACTGCATCAGAATGTTATTTCAAAAGAAAAATATACTCATATTAAGTAACCTAATTAACATGAATGCCAATTGTTTCTAATGTTAACAAATACCCTTAATAGTAATACTGAATTTTTGATATGATATCCCCAGTGAAGTCAAATATTTTCGAACCAATAGGTTCGTTTTCAATATGCTTTTCAGATTTATATACAAAAAATTAAGTACTTTGGAGTTTATGACTCATTTAGTTGAAAATGATACTTATTTCTATTATAACCTCGATGTATACCTTAAAATCAGCAGAATAATCCTTTTTAAATTTATAATTAAAATTTTTGGACAAATTGTGTAAAAAACATTTGTTACACAAAAATGCACTTTTCCTAACTGATTATATAAATAGCTATTTTGTACTCCGATTACGGCTCCGAGTTAGCTAATTAGTAGTTACAGCTTTATTATATCGTCAATATATTAACTGCCCTTTGCTTATTTTTTAGCTTAGAAATACAAATACATACAGGTACTGAAGTAATAAAATATTATTGTTTTACGGCAATTTTTTATCAAAATTTGGTACCTACACATTTAGGTTATTTGTACAAAACAGAACACTTAACTTTATACAAGACATATAACAATGTAAAAATATATTCGTAGAACTAAAGTTAACATTTTATAATATTCAAATGAAATCTATGATCTTATATTAACTATTACAAAGTAATATTAATTATATAAACGTGCATATATAGTAAGTAGGTACCCAGAACTTAAATCATGCTAATCCTCCCCTGTTCTTCAAATATGTATAAAATATAATTCTAATAGAAAATAATATATTTTTATGTATTATGTAAGATGAACAAAACAACTTACTTACATACTGCTACTTCTTAATTGAGGTTATGTTTAAACAAGCACTAGAAAAAACTATTCATAGTACTAAAAATACTCACTTATCACTCTAGATATGTTTATATTGCTAGTCAATACTCACTAAATTAATTATGTAAGTACCTAGGTCCTAGGTACACGCTGCATTCATCGAAATGAAGCAAGAAATAATGGATTTCACATTGTTAATTGTAAATGTATTACAATATATTCTATGAATGTACAAATTATATTATAATTACATAGGAAGTTTACGGTTTTATTGTATATTGGCAATTTTCTTGTAAAATTACAAGTGTCAGTGTAATATCATCATTATTTTTAAAATTATTTTAAGACAATTATAAAGATATTCTTACAAAGTAAAATTATAAAGTTACTGGCCTTTTTTTCAGTGTTTCTATGGCTTTTGTGTAAGAGAGATAATTCTTCATATTTAGTGAAGTATTAAAACACTTAGCAGTACCGTCAGGTATTTTATCAGGACTTATAGTGGTTACAACAGCTGTTCTTTATTAAACCGTATAAAACTGTAAACAGCTATTAGCATGCTAAGGTTGAGAGGTTATTAAAATCGCTTAGTAAATTTTCACGGCACACTGGACCACCACGTCTTTTAATAATCAACTTTATTCGTAAATTAACTTCAGAAGTTAAACAACGGGGACGGCGTATCGTGACGCTGTGTATTTATAAAAGTGAAGTTTTATAATAACGTTTCATTTAGAATTATTTTAAGACAATTATAAAGATATTCTTACAAAGTATATTTGTAAAGTTACTGGCCTTTTTTCAGTGTTTCTATGGCTTTTGTGTAAGAGAGATAAAACAGGTCGATATACATCTGTGGCATAGACATTGACTGCTATGTTCCGAATACTTCGCGACCTAAATTATAAATAATAGTGTCTATTTCTAGTGGAGTGATCTCAAATGTTTACTCTATAAAATTTAATTTTCATGCATTGCGGGGCACTCAATAGTACTATATCGATAGCTGGCTTACCGGCATTTTTAGATAGGAATAAGAACGTCGATTGATGGTAAACTAGGCAAAAAGTACACAGTGGAAGTCTTGTTAAAATACTTTAGGGTCGGTGTACACACTGATAAAAATTATTAGCGATATTAAAAGGCGGATTGTTGGTTATTTATTGTCTTGATCAATAGTGTGAAATAACACATCTGAATGTAATGTTACAAATCTAATGGAAAATGACTACTTATGAATATGCATTTTTTCATAGTTAAACTGTGTTTTGCATTATGTATTTTTTAGAAGAAAATCATGTGATTTAAATAAATGATGTAAATGTATGGTATTCATATGGTGTCATTTTTATCACTATATATCTACCCTATTTTGAATTTTGTTTATGTGAATAAAAAAATGGAGCAAATAAAATCAAGCAAATAGTCAATTCCATAATCTGACAACGTTGAATATGTTTGATCTCTGACGATCTCATCATATGAATTTATTTCTTATTGTAAATTAGAGAAAATCTATATACAATGTTGTGATAAAGCAAGCAACAAAACCGGGGAAAGTTTAAACTTTAAAAGTTATAAAATTTTTCGGAGAAGAAATTATAACTTGTTAATGAATAATGATATTCGTCTAGCATCTGGGACATATTAAACACAACTATTGCAAGAGGTAACAACGCTGTTAAAACCAACAGAAGCTATTGGAAAATCATTCCTGTATATATGATACTTCAGATGGGAAGTAACACACATGCCGTAAATAGTTCAAGCACTTGGCCCAGTTATATTGGTATTTCTACCGCCATACTTGTAGTAAATTTCCTAGGTTTTATAAGCTACAAAGAAATTGGAAATGATAATACTTACTGCTTCAGTTACAGTGATTAGAATAGATTACATATAGCTCTTGCACTTATAAAATATAGGTCTTGCTCGATTTTTAATGCTGCTTTTCTGCAATTCTGTAGAATAATTTAAGATCCTAGGCTGAACGGTCAATTTCAAACTGCCTTCTCTCATTTCTACTTGATTATTGTTTGATTGTTGAGCTTGCAAACTAAATTAATGGAGACCTTTATTTTATATGTTATGCTGTTTGTTATTATTACTTGTCAAATTTGGATAAACAGTTTAGCTTTTAGTGTGCATTTGGGTTAAAATATTGGCACTTCTATTGCAGTTGCGAATTGACGAATGTAAAGTAAATTGCAAGTCAGACTTTTGAAAAGGATATTGCAGGTGCAAGCCTTTGTAAAAAGAATTGCGGACTGTAAAGCGGCTTGATAAGGCAAAACGACAAATTTTAATGAAACTTATTTAATTGCGTCGACTTTTTGAGCAATTTGAACTAACAAAATTTTAGAGCATAGAAATTTTTGCCAGATTTTTTTCTGTATCTGTAAAAAAGAATAACAGTGCTAGCAGAAAATATTACCATTATATCTTTACGACAATAGGAGAAAGATGATTCATCTAATTGTTGGAAGTACCCTTCAAATTTTGATTTTCGTAAGCTATCAGGATTCAAATTAACGGCGGGTTTCACAAGTGGCAACTTACTCCTTAAACAATAATATAATAAATGTAATAAATAACAATGATAACTGTTTAATTTGTTTTCCCCTCTGATGGCCCACATACGTCAAAGTTTGTGGACAAGTTAACCTCACTTTCAATTATCTGATACAGAAGCATACACAACCAATGATGTTACTATTTGAAGTTTATCACCACATCACCGATACACTGCTTCAAAAAAGATCATTCATGTATATATGTATTTGCAGTGACATAGAGATAATCATTTTGGCAGTCTATTTGCTGAAGTTGGTACAAAGTGTAGATATGTCGCTGGCCAGTGACGTGAACTTTAATGGGATAGTGTCCATTACACCAGTGATACGTAAATTTATATTCCAATTTCCTGGAGTTAATCAGCCTATCTGGGAGGTGGTCCATAAACTAACACTCGCGTCAGAACGGGACAGCAGGAGGGGCAATAACGCCAGGGTAGTCCGTGATATCGAAATAAATCAGACTCCAAAATGAAATAAATTTTCTGCCGCTTCTGGATTTAAAAACTGCATTTTATGTATTATCGATGTTGAAATTCAAGTAAAAGTGTCGTTTGTTACATTAAATGTAAATACGATAGTACGAAAGGAAATTTAGTAAACATGGTTCTTCCAAAAACCATAAACCATATTTTTAGAGAGAAAACATAATTTCAATGGTCGTTTTTTAACGATTTAATGATAATATTTGTCTATGTAGTGTATGTTTAGTCTGGGTATAGATGTTGTTGCATTAGTTCAGCAAAAACTTTTATATATCACTCAAAACGGTTTCATGGAAAAGAGATCCACAGCCACATAGTGTAACGAAATCCATTGCAAAAGCTATTGGTGTGCAGGGTCAAGTCGATATTGTCTACACCGGTATTTAGAAAACTTGTCATAGATTTTATTCTCTCAATATTAATAAAACTAATAGCGATTGATATTTTATATGCATCGATTTCACTTTTCTAGTGATACAGTTTTTGTAGACAGACATTTCTTGACATGTGATGTTAGATTTCAACTATATGTAGTTAATTCCGGTGTATTTCAGGGATCAAAAATAGAACCATTTTTAATTTTAATATTATTCAATAATATTACTAATGTTATTGGCTTTTCATATTCGTAGACGACTTACCTAAAGTGTGTAAAACCACAAATGAATCTTATGCATGCATTGTGCATAATAAATATTAAATAAAATTCTTTAATAGTATGTAAGCAGTAGTTTAAAAATTAGTATGACCAAATGTGGAATTGTATATTTTGCCAGGGAATAAATTCCAGTCTTTTTTAAATACACATTAATAATGAAACATGGAGCCAATGAGAATATAGATACTGGACTTCTTTTGAGACTAAACTTGCTTTTACTATTCATATAGTCATATCCGCTAATCAATTGCACTTTTTTTAACAAGAATTTGAATGTATTTTACAAATATTAATACACAGTGTGGCAATTTGAAAAATTACAATGGCTATATCTGAAGAACAAAAAAATATATAAAAAATCCCTTGAAACCATTTCTGTAATATGGACGGGGAACCCAAATATTGTATTAACCAACTGGTTATAACTTACCCCCTTACCCCCCGTAACCCCAACTATTATTTTAAAATGCTTTTCAATAGTCCATTTGATCAAGTATTTTCAATCTATTAAAATTTAATCAGTAAAGATATTTGTTGTTATCAGTAATATATTCCGTGCAAAACAAAGCCTTTGCTTATTGAAACAAATTTGTCTATCCATTGCGTTTCAAATAATTTTATGAAAAACCTTAACTGAAATTGGAAAAAATGTAAATAAAATATGTTTTTGGGATTCATTCTATAAGATATTTGTTTTAATTATTATTAATTTATTATTTGTTTTATTTGTTATGTTGAGTTTCAAAATTTTTATTTCTCCTTATATTTAAAAGTACCAACGAAGCACGTCAAAAAATACACAAATCACTATAGAAATACTCTTTACAACAATTAGAACAAATAATTGGATATATTTACATAAAGAAATAGTGAAAGAGTGATGCAATAAGTGCTTCTACAGGTTTAAATTTGCATTATTTGTCAGGAGTACGATTTTTATTCAAAACAGTTATTTGGAATTAAATTTACAAAGTTGCTTGGGATCTGGGATTACAAGATTTATGTATAATCAATTCTGTCCGTATTTCCAGATGCAACACTACGAATAATTCTTCCCAGGAATGCTCATATACGTCTGTAATTTTCTGGCATTTATATAATATTTATTTACGTAATATGTGGGATTACCGTACGGTATGTGAAATTTGTCGTATGACGAAGCCGTAGACTGAGTCGTATAATCACATAAGTGTGGTATAATTGTAATACATATTGCGTATAACATTTTATCTAAAACTGTCGAGGTGATTAATAATAATAATAATAATAATAACTAGTATTATTGTCTCTACATAGTTCATATTCTAGTACCACAGAAGGTAAAAAACGTTTATAAAGAAGTAGCAGCAAGCATAAACATAGCTGTTATTGTATTATTTCTCATAATTATTGTGAACGTGTAAATATACGCTCAAGCGATGATTTGCCATCTGATATTGAGAATTAAGCTTCCAGTGTTGCTTCTAATCTCACTCCAGAAAAATCTCGGTAGGCCGCTATGAAAAATGGTGTAGAGAAAAAAAGATATTTAACATATCTGAGAAAATATTATCAGTACATTTCAACGAACTAAGCAAAACACAGAAGCCCTCATCTCTTTGGTGCATTCAATAAGAACATAAATTACATTCAAGAAATATATCGAATCAAAATCAAAAAATACTTAAATTTGATTAATATAGGAGGAGATCTCCAGATTTTTTTACGAATACTAACGATGATGAATTTCTGTACAGACATGTTTTTTAGTATATAAAGTTTTATAATCAATATTTGTTTTAGTATATTTTGATTATGGTTGGATGGGCGCATGTCGGAGAGAACTCACAATTCTGCTTGTAAAAAATGTGATACATGAAGGACTATGCTTCCAAGTCATGATACTCAATACCAAAATGAGTGTCTAGAGAGTTTTTTTTTGTAAAATCTGGAATATTGATGACATGAATTTAGCAGAACTGGTAATGAAATACGTCAAATTAAGAAATTAAAACTGTGATCATGTTAGTATCTTTCTTCGATATAAAGCTGGTAAATGTAGCAAACAACTTAATAAATACTATTACCAATGTGCCAAAACTGATTGCACGATTTCTTAAACTGCCTAATCCGAATTCGTATACTAGACACTATTTTCGGCGATCTTCAACCTATCTTATAGCCGATTGTGGAGCAGATCTTTTGAGTATAAAAAAACATTGGGTCTGAAAGAGTAATTCTGTCGCTGAAGGCTACATCAAAACGAGAAACGAATAGCTATGAAAATTCTAGGCGGAAGCGGGAATATCCCCTTTGAGACTCTGTTCCTCAAAGTTATTTCATCAACACCTATTCAGGCATGTCAGCATCTGGTACTAATCTATCCATTTAGAGGTTTGACTGTCAATGTATTTAATAAGTGTCAAATTATAGCCAATGTGTTGTTGTAGATAAAAAATTAAGATTAAAATTTCTGAAATTATTTATTGTTTGACTAGTCTGTTATAACAGCAATTTTTGTAAAAGATTTGATTAATCAAAAAATGATTATAGCGACGATTTTAGACAGGTCATATTTCAAATCTTAGCCAAGGGGATTGGAGTGTTTATGATAAACTAGCCTAAATGGTCCAAGGGACTGCATTAAATTAATCCAAAGTTATTGATCGTTCAAAGGGAGCTGGATTTGAGCATGATTAATTACTAAAATTACTCAAATCGATCTACCTAAAAAGGAACTAAATAAAAAATTTTTTTCAGCATAATGAAAAATATTTAAAGACGATCTAGGATATACCTACCTCGAAATATTTGTACCGGCATTAGTTTTATTTTACTTATTTATGTTGTTTACTCTAAACATTTGCATTAAATCAGATTTAAATCTTGTTCAATTTTTATTATGATGTCCTAACCCCATACGCAAGCCAATTTAAGGTAGTTATTTTAGATATAGCATTAATTAATAACAGTATCCTGAGAATACATATAGTTGGTTTAAGATGCAACTTGATAATTGCTTTTATTAATTGTTCTAAGAGACTTTATTCTCCCAAATTTCAATAATGTGTCTGCTACTGATAATAAATTTTAAATATTAAGATGTTTTATAAATTTACATAATTCAAAAGAATGTAGTTATTATGTGCCATCAGTTATTAGATAATGAATTGACACTTCTAAAGTAAAAATATAAATTTCTCTAAATTTATGAGTGCAGAACGATGTAATTTTAGAAGCACTGATTTTCATGGTTTGTATAATTAATTACAAGAAGTTGATTGGTCACAATATTCACTCACAGATGCTAATTTTGCTACTAATCAATTTACATATTTTTGTAACCGAACACAGTTCATGTCATACAATGGTTATGACTAAATATTTTTTATTCCTCATCTGGAGTCCCACAGGGATCGAACTTGGAGCCACTGCTATTCTTGCTATTTATTAATGATAATGCTGAGATTGTGATTTTTCTTTATTTGCTGACGATCTAAAAATATATCATAGAGTTGACACCACTGAAGACTGTCTGTTCATAGGAAATCAAACAAAAATAATCAAAACTGGTGTACTATTAGTTAAAAAGACATCCAATCAATTTGTATCATAAAATAAATTTTATGGTACTAGCACGATGCGATACGGTGTGTAATTGTTGACGTCATATTTTCATTAAATGCTCGTATCAATGAAAAGGTTTGATCGGTTTTGAGAATGTTATAGTTTGTAATTAGTAACTGTAGGAGTTTTCAGAATAATCAAAAATTAATGCTCATTTATAATTCATTCATTAGCTCTAAATTAGAATAATATGTCTGTATTATATGGTACCCATATTACCATAATCATAATCATAATCATAAAAAATATTGAACCTATCCAGAAAAAGGCTTTGCTCATCAGTTATTATTAGATACATTTAAAGTGCTACAAGTGAAACGAATTTTGTCTAGCACAGCTTTTGGCTTTAAACGATCGACTGCAAAAATCTAATAAGAAAGAAATGCTCAGGAAAAGAAATAAATAACACTTTATAACGTCAATTTTATACACCAAATTTAACTGCTTTAGTCGCTATTGTTATTAATTAATTATTATTAATAATTATTAATTATTAATCATTATTTGAAATCGCCTTTCTAGAGACTACAGTGGCCCAGCGATGTAAAGGCTGAAAATACCAAATAAAGTTTTACTTGGAAACTATAAGGATTTTATATATATATTTTTTAAGATATCGACTCCATTTTTCATGACGCATCTACTTCCAAATTATTTTAGAAGTTCTCAATCAACCTGTGTAATATGTACGTACATGAATAAAATCTCAATGTTATATGATGTACATTGTGCAGATTTAAAGCATATCCGAGTTGTTCTAATTGAGTACAGTCACCTTTTTGATCTGATCATATCTTTATTTATCCTAAGGTTTACGTTGTTATTTCTAAAATGTATCTACTGCTTTATTTTTCTTATCTTTCTCAAAAATGTGTAAATTTATACTCTTTATCAACACTGTTATTATAGTTGTACTACCCCATCCTTTTATTAATAAATATTACTGTTAATTTGGTAGATATACTTAAATGTATATGTTTTTTATGTACTATAACATTTACTTAATTCGTCCTGCAATTGGATTATGTACTCTGCAATAAATTTATTATTATACCTACTCGTATTACATCTTAACAATCTACGTACTTAGGTAACTATATCTTTCCAAATATAGTTATGGCTGAATTTACTCCTATGGGGTCAGTTCTAAACATAAATATCCACAGATTTTGTTTTCCACTGCTTGCAATATAATTAAAACGATAAACAATACTGTAATTAAATTTCAGGCGCATACCTACCAGTTTGCACGTCCCATATTTCAAATTTTCGCCATTGTCGCAGAACCAAAATTTATGTTCTACAGGAACTACAATACGAACATAAAACTCAAACTAATTAAAAGAAAATTCGCCATTTTACGGGAACAACGTATTGGAAAATATTGATATTGCAACGAATGGACAATAGTAAACAACGAAACAGACCTTATTAGCACCACAATAATGCTTTACATATTTTGTACTTTTATGTTAGATGCTACAAAGTGCTCTGAAGAAATGTGCCATAAATTAAGAGGATGACAGAATATCAAAATTTTAAATAATTGTTTTTGTGCCTTGAGTCATGTTTATAGTTTTTTGTTTTTAAAGTACAAGGAATAAATTGATTTTTTTTATATAATTTCCTAAAAGCAATGTGCTGCACTAAAATTTGAACCATGAAGTTGAATTTGATAATAATGATTGTTCTGTTCAAGCAAGGCCTTCACACAAATATTATGTAATTTCGGTCACTTGAATGAAACTTTAAATACAACACTGGACTATAGTCATCATTGGCACCAAACCCAAGAAATTCTTTTAAGTCGGTAAAAATTAAGGTTATATATCACAGGTCAACAAAAATATCAATTGTTTTTTAGGCTTATGACTATGATTTGTCATCTATCAGAAGTTGTAGATTATGGGAAAAGTCAACAAATTCTAACCTTAAAACTAATTTGGAAATTATTCAATGAAGATATCAATATTGATTATACATTAATTCGACGATGACTCAGGTTAGTAAAATGAGTGGTAATCTATCAATAATTATTGAACAATAATATTACATTGATGGAGATGTAAATTTAATATTGAAATCAACTTTGAAGTATTAGATCAATATTCAACGCTGTATCTGATTATTGAATACAAAATAGGATTTTCTGTCAAAAATACGCATTGAACTTCAAATGAACGTGAAAAAGCGACTCAAAGTCAAATCTAAGGTCAGCATTTGTCGACTTTTACTGTCATCTGCAAATTTTAAGTATATCTCTCAGTGTCTGAGAGATATACTTAAAGTGTTGGAAAAACCATTAATATATTTGTTATTCTGTGATTTATTCCCTTAATATTAACTAGTTTCTTTTGTTAGTTGTTCACAAAATTGTTGAAAATGCGCTATATTAAGTAAAACTGAATCGACTACACCAAAGTAAACAACCTTCTATCATTTAATGTTTCATGTATTTCAATATATAATATATTGAGAACATAAGTTCGTAGCATTTTTATTTAATTCAAAATTTATATTTTCTGTTCATGAGACCAGTTCTTACTTAAATCATCAAATAATTTGCCAAATTATAGATAACCTAAGACTCTACATAAACTTCTCACTCAAAAAATTAGATATGCTTAAATGTCTACAAGTACATATCGAATTACAGCATAACATACTCGAGACGATATTTTAGAACTTTAGAAATTTAATATTTACGCGAGGCATATATTTAAAGCTATCTATGTTACTTCAAAGAACATGCATCGTCAAGTTTCTAAGGGTTGTATCCTCTAAATTAGACAGTAAAGTCTTAAATTCCTCACTAATTATTAAATGTTTAAAGGTTGATTGTCAAATATTGTAATTTTGATTAAATAGTAAGGACTGTTAATTACTCTATCAGCATAATATGTTCTCAGGTAATTTAATTAAGGCTTCTAAAAATATCTCATCACTTCTGATCTTGAGTTTCTTTTATAGGTTGACAACTTTTGTTCAAAAATATTTTTGATATGCATTTTTAGTTTTTAGCAAAGTTTTATTTTTGGTGATTTTAATACAAAATTTGAATTATTAAAACAATTGCAAAAAAATGTTTATTATAGATTATTTCTTCCTCGCACACCTATGATTGCGTGGCAACGATTTTGCATACTGTCTATCAGGTTGTTGAAGTAGCCTTGATAAATTTATCACCACAGGCGTAGTAAAAGCTCTCCTGAAGTGTATGTTGGGGTGTTTGATGCGAACCTAACGCTCTTTGTAATTGATCCCATACGTGCTCAATTGGATTGAGGTCTGACGAGAGAGGCGGCAGTGCCAAGTGCGGAATACCATGAAATTCCTGGGCATCGACAACGATTCTTACACGATGAGGTCGAGAAATAAAAAATTTGGCCCAATTGCAGCATGAAGCAAAGATATGTCATTGTTGATGACTTGTTCGACGTAGATCTGAGCATTCATGTTTTCATCAAGCGCCAATAACTTTGTACGCCTATTAAAATAAATGCCTTCCCAAACAGCAACTGTACCACCTCTGAATGGATGAACTTCCTGGATGGCTCTACAATTTTTGGGTAACAAAGAAAGCATCCATACTCGAACACGCCAACTATCCGAAAACCGTCCATATCTCGACTCATCTGTGAACAATACAGACTTCCATTGATCATTCCACTTCATGTGTTCGTTAGCTCATTGCAACCGAAGTCGCATATGTTTTGTGTCAGTGGAATCTCAAAAGTTGTCGTGAACGTAGATTAACACCTCGCCGTCTTCTACGAACTGTTTCAATTGAAACCGCAACACCAGAAGCGTTTAAAAGTATCTGTTGTATGATCCGACAAGTACTCTACGGGTGGATACTGTTATACTCGCGACAAGAATTCAGACGACTTACGTCATATGAACAAATGAATAATTCATTATATTTTCATTAAAATATTTAAGAAACTGCAACTGATTGTAATAAAACTATATACTACACTAAATGTTTGCATCATATATTGCACTAAATTGCAAAAAATTATTGTTTTTAACGCGATTAAATATCGAAAATTACGTTGACAATAAAAACAAATGTGTAACGTCAGTCGTGACGTAAGACGTCTGAATTCTTGACGCGCGTATAGAAACCGGGCGTCCACTCCTCGGTTTTTCAATGACATTTCCTGTTTCTCTATGTTGATGCATAAACCTCGAAATCACTCTTTCACAGAGCTGAAAGAAGTTGGCAACTTCTTTCTGAGGGCGTCCCGTCTCGATCATTCCAATGGCCCTATTGGCTTCAGCTTCAGCTCAGTTTACGTCTAAGCATTATTGCAAAACAACATTTTTAGGTCTTGAATAAGAGTTGACTATATACTCGAAACAACTGATCCAAAATTCTCAAAAAGACCAAAGATACGAACTAGCCGAAAACTGAAAAAGTCACTCAATGATGAGCAAAAAAGTCTCTCAGATAAGAAAGTAAACATTTTATTTATTATGTAGAACCATTTGGAAAACAAAAAACTTCAACCTTTAAAAGAAATTTCGATATTTGTGAACTTCCTTTAACTTTTGTGGGGCAGTTTATTTTGTAGTGTTAAGTTAAACAGAAGCCAAAAAGCTCTTAATTTTATTTATATTACATATACAAATTTAATGTATGAGAATATTTGTTATTTTAAACCATGACCAGCTGTGAAGAATTATGTTGTTGTTCAAATGTGAATTTTCTAAAATATCTACAAAAGGTATGCTTCACAAGAAATCTGAAAATACGAAAAATTAATATGGCCTCTATTATAAAACTTTAGAGGATCTGAAAAAAAAATACCTAACATTAGTTGACGATGGCAAAAATTATTTTATGAATACCTGAAAATTAAAATTTTCTAATATTAATAGTTAGAACTCTGTCAGTGACTTATGAAAGACACAAGATCATTTAGTTGTGAGATAATTTACTCAATTTTGTACCTCTTCCAGTTTCCCTATGTTTCCATCCTGTATTACTGCTGAAGAATTGTGTAATCAAGTTTAAAATAAAAAATTCTGCTGCTATGATATTCAACAACACAGGAAACTTTTAAAAGTAGCGAAGATCTGGAAACTTTTGTAATAAATAGTAATAGCAGGACATCAAACTTTGCAGAGAACAAATATATCTCTTACCGGATCCATTGTCGACTTGGTTTTGCAGAATTTAAAACTTTTCTGCGACATCGTCCTCGGGCAAAACATGGTTATTACTTTAAAGACCTACTATATTATTATAGTTGTACCACATTAACGGTTTATATATTTTTTTTCACGGCCGGGAGTAGAAATCAGTTTATATGACATCAAAATTAAAACAGAAGTAGTCCCAAGGGAGTATAATGCTCCCAAGGGAGTTTACATTATGGAGAACGTTTTTCATGCAATAAAAAAGATAACATTGAAATTATTTATTGACATTTAAATTAAATGTTAAATTTGTACAATTTTCAAAATTAATATTAGAAGGAATATTACTTTCGCTTACATTTACAGTTTTTGTGATTGCGGTAGTAGTGGTACCTACTAAAACCTGATTAGCAATTTTGGTCTTATTTTCAATGGAGTTCTCGACATAAGCCTCAGCGACTGTCGTTGATTTGCAACCAGCATGACGCTTTATTGTCGTGATATCCACACCAGCATCTGCCAGTAATGTTACTGAAGATCTTCGTAAGCAGTGACCAATATAACATGCAGCATCAGGTAATTTTAAATACAAAGCTACTACACTCGGAATTTTTCCCATGGTATTCTTGCCAACTGGCTGTGAACTACATTTTCCTGCTTTGTGGTATAAAAAAGGCACTTATGCTTGACGTGGGGAGGACGAAGGGACAGGTATTTTCGAAACAATTCAAGCATATTTCCCACATTGGTAACCAGAAAGGTTCGTGAAATCTTTGTCTTAGTGTTTGGAATTTTTACAATCAAGGAAGAGCCTACATCCTCAATATCATCTACAGTTAAATTGACTAGTTTATCAGTTCGACAAGCTCCGGCAATCCACAGAATTAATCCATCCTATACAAAAACAAAATACTTAATAATTGAATACCTAACAACAAAAGTAATCTTACCTTAATCATTAAGAATTCTTTGTCATCTGCACTTGATAGAAAACGGTCGATGTCACCCTCTGTCAATATTTTCGATGCGATCAGCTTGGGGAATTTGCTTATATCTATGTTGTCGTAAATTATCAAGCATGACTTAACCATAGAATATTGCGCCCATAATGTGGAAGACTTGTAATTCTTTGCATTTTCACTGAAGAATGCCAACAAAACATTCTCGCTGTATACTTGAACATTTTTTTCGGCGCACCACTTTTTGAACCGATTGTAGGCTATATCATATAAGATCTTGAATTCGTAGGCAGCAAATTGCTTATTGCAATATTTGCAGCCTCCACAATCTCTTCCGACTCACAATTATTCATTGTGCACTAAACAAACTTTAAGCTAAACCAAACTAGCACCTTAATTTGACAATTCTTTTTGTTTGTTTATTTTGTAGTTGACAATAACTCATCGATTACTAAATAAATGCTCAAATCCGAATACAATAATTCTGGTGCTACTTACTTCATAATGACAAAATATGTATTTTTAAGTTAATGAGACCGTGGAAAAAATAGTACATACCATTCGGGAGATCTGCTATTTTGTCCTCAGTGCATTGTAGCCCTCGGGCTTCAAATTGCCAAAATAACGCATTTCTCTCCCTTGTAGTATAATGTACTATTATCTACAACTGTTACATAATGTCGATGATTTGACATTGTTTTGAGTGTCATAATGACTTACATTATCCCACATGTTTTTTAAAATTTATACATACATACATATATTATCAGTGCGATAATGATATTGTAAATTAAATTAGACATTTTTTTTTTAAATAAACAAAATATGTAAGATCATGTCCGGTCGTCGGTTGCATTCTTTGCATTGTCAGGTTTTACAGTGGACCAGTTTCTAGTGCTGTGCAGAAGCGTATTTTTAAATCATTTTTCAACTGCTCTTTTTGATTTTTTTACAAAATTATATTTGTAAGAGTACATTCAATAATTTTCATTCTGTATAAATTACAGCAAGGCAATAAATATATGAACAAGAGTAGGTAATCGTTTACATATTTTTGTAAAATGAAGTGTATTTTTTGTCACACAATAAGCTATCTATGCCCTAATTTTTCTGTATCACATTTTTATTTTAGGAAACTCTAACGACAAACCATAAAAATGCATTTAAGAGAAATGAGGCACAATTTCCTCGGTATAAAATATAATATTGTTTACACGGGGTAATCTAACCCTAGACTTTAATAACGTTTATGTTTTAAAGCAGTTTTCATAAATTGTTTATGTTGTGAAGTTCCCTCGTCAACTTTCAGCGTAAAACTTCTAACAAAACTTTGTACATATAATCCTATTAGTTTAAAGATATGCTGCAGTGTAAGTATAATAATGAGTTTCCCAGCATAAACTATTTTATAAACATATTAGATACTTGACCTTTTCAATTGTACCTCCAAATTTTATTAAAATACTTGGAATAATAAAAAGTTTACTCTTAATTCTGTATAAGAATGATTCATATTTTGAAGGGAAAGAAGAGATGATACTACACTGAAATATTTAAATTAAAATGTGCTTTAATGTTCTGAATCATCAATAATTCATAAACATTTTCATTGAAACGAGGCAGATTTGAGTAACGAATTTTAAATTATAAAGTTATAATTCATGTTCCAATTTTAATACGAATCATATTATGAATGTGAATTTATATACTTTAGAGAAAAATATTACATTGTGAATTGCATCATCAATCACAAATCATATTATATTCACAACAGATACATATACTAATTTGATGATAAAAAAGTATATTTCTTATCTAACTATGCAATTTCAAGAATTTCAATACTTCAACAATTAGATATGAAATTTATTTATGTTTGAATTTACCATAATTAGTTTGTATAACATGTAAACTTTTCTACATTAGTGTAACTGAAAGATTGTAAGTGTAAAATGTTTTCTTATATTAGTTGTGATATTCTTGAAAAAGGAAATAGAACCATTAACAAGATTTATTAGTCCAGCGTGAGCAATACAATTTTGCTATTGGATAGGTCAAGTCTAATAAATACAATGTAATTGAAAGTTAAGACAAAAAAAGAAAGACTTACGACTATTCACATACATTAAGGTATAGATATTAAATCAGTCTATAGTCAAAATATTCCTGAACGGAGTATGCACAAATTTTTAGTAAAAACAATTTTAAATAGATGAAATTTGTTTATGTCTTTCAAATTCCGAGGTAACTGGTTAAACAGCCTCAGTCCCAAAACATTGTGAGCTTTCAGGGACATGCCAAGGCATCTAAAAGGGACACAAAAATTATGTTTGTATCATGACAATGGACAGATACATTAGTAATAAAACGTTCCTTATTTTTATAAACATATAGAAGTATTTCAAAAATGTATAAACTTTTCAACGGAAGAATTCCAAATTTTGCGAATAAAGGACGGCATGACTGGGTAGAGGGTACACCAGCTATACATCTGATGATACGTTTCTGGGCAATGAAAACACTATCTGTCCTACATGAACCTCCCCATATCATAATCCCATATGCTAACCTTGACTGGACTTGTGAAAAATAAAAACACATTCCTCAAAATCCTAGTTTGATAACATTTTGAATTTATGGTACTGGTAAGTTTATAACAGTGACTCTCAAAAGTTAAAGTTTCATCAAAAATGATGCCTAAAAACGAAACACTATTACTTTTTGAATGTTGATATTGTTAAACTTTATATTTAGGGTAGATGGTATGCGACTTTGTGGTGTACGAAACATTACATAGTTTGTTTTAGCACTATTAAAGAATAAAGAGTTTCCATTAAACCACTTACATAAATCAGAAATTCCTGCGTTTATTTTATTTTGAAGGGAAACCTCACTCCTATCCGAAAATAGGATCGAGGTATCATCAGCATATTGTGAAACAGATGCAACAGGAATTATTTTTGGTAGTTCATTGATATAGATAATGAACATTATAGGTCCCAGAACAGATCCTTGGGGCACACCAATATCACTATCTAAAGTAGAAGATATATAATTAGATTTTTTATTACTCTCATAATTATGTGTTTTGACCATTTGTTTTCTTCGCTTTATATATGAACAAAACCATGCTGTACCTCTTATCCCATAAGCGTAAAGCTTTGTTAGTCGTAAGTCATGGTTAACACAATCAAAAGCCCAACTGAAATCGCAAAAAATTCCAGTCGCACTCTTGCTTGCTTCGATAGCATCCAATATTTCTTCATAGAAAGACATTATGGCACTCACAGTCGAATGACCTTCAGGAAAACCATGTTGATTTTTGTTAATGACTTTATTTGTATTCAAAAATTTTAACAACTGTGAGAGCATTGCATATTCAATGATTTTTGATATTACCGGGGGTACAGAAATAGGACGAAAATTTTCCTTATTTTGGCCATCATTTTTCTTAAAAATAGGAGAAACTAATGAGGTTTTTAATATGGCGGGAAATACACCTTCTCTAAACGATTCATTGATAATGTGGGTCAAAGGCTTCACAATATAGTTCGCAATTTTTTTTATTAGGGAACCGGATATGTCATTGGGACCTGAAGAAGTTTTATTTTTTAATTTATGTTTAATAATAAAGATAACGTCTTTCTCACTTATGTAAGTTAGAAATATACTATTCGGAATGTTCGTGTGATGTAAAATAATATGGTTCCGTACATTTATCTTATTTACTATCTTATTTGGTGCATCTATGAACAAACTATTTAATTGGTCAGATACTTCTTACGACTATTGTTTGAAGACCAACTTTGTTCACCAATAAAATCTATTTAAAAAAAATAGACAAACTTACCTTTACGGAGTATGTTTGACATGAAATCCGTAGAAGAAATTCGTTGTTCAGATAAAGCTATTAGTATCATATGAAATATAAGAACAACTAAATGAAATATTGCAAATCAAAATAATTTGACACAGAGCTCATTTTCCTCACCAATTAGGATTTTCTGAAACACTTTAGAGACGAATGATAAAAGAAATTGGAAAATGAATGTAAGAGAAACTGACAAACACTCTATGCTCCTAATATGAGTAACATTCTAGAAAAATATGTTATGCTGATTTAAAAAAATAGGTGAATTTCTATATTACCTGTTCCCTTTGGAGCAAAAAGTGTAACTTCACATTTTTTCTCACACCTACCTGTTTAGTTTGATAATTATGTTCCTGTTTGCTTTCAAATTTATAACTAATGTAATACTTACCTTTATTTTGACAATCCAAGTTATATTCAATTTAGTTCTAGATGCGTTCTCGAGAACCTAGGAAATTTCGAAAAAAATGTATAACTAGATCGGTTTCACATTCACGGAATTCAGTTTACTGAGCAGTAGAACGCAAGTTACAAACGTCAAAGTAAAGATTTGACAGTTGTGAATTTCAAGGGTACTTGTTATGTAATCAAGTAGTGGCAATAAAATTTGGTTTTCTACGCGACGTATTTCAAGGCGAAGTCAACGTAGAGGTTACAATATAATAATATTCTCTACTAAAACTGATTCTCACTTAATTAGAAGATAAAGGATATAGTTTTAGAGAGGTATTTTAAGCTAATATAAATCAAATCTCCTACAATTCCTATCAATGAAGTCATATGTATGTTCTTTGATAACCTGCTAATGAAACACTCTATAAATATCTAACTTCACTTTTTGGCAGTGGGAACAAGACAAATTCAACCACAATAGATGAGATCTGACCTATTTCTGCATTTTTAGGATTGCTTCTTCAGGTGGTCTCCTTTAAGTTGAATCAAATATCTAACTATAAAAATTATTATAAAAATTAAAATTATTTGAAGTTAAATATCGACAATGACATAAAGTGAGATCCTGTCAATGAATTAAATATGACAATACCTACTTGAAAAATGGTCACCTTTTATGTAAAAGTGTTTATATATTTTTAGGTATTAATAATATTGTGTGAAACTAACTACTCAGTGGACAAAACCCCAACCTGCTTTGAATTACACCCACAATATCTACCCATATATTCCTTATTATTAGCTTTTGTAACATTTTTTTACTGTTTTAGAAAGGTATTTTAAGCTAATATAAATCAAATCTCCTACAATTCATATCAATGAAGTCATATGTATGTTCTGTGATACCAAACATCTAGGTATTGTGGGTGTAATTTAACGCAGGTTGGGGCTTTTGTTCACTGAGTAGTTAGTTTCACACAATATTATTAATACCTAAAAATATATAAAAACTTTTACATAAAAGGTAAACATTTTTCAAGTAGGTATTGTCATATTTAATTCATTGACAGGATGTCACTTTTTGTCATTGTCGATATTTAACTTCAAATAATTTTAATTTTTATAGTAACTTTTATAGTTAGATATTTGATCCTAAAAATGCAGAAATAGGTCAGATCTCATCTATTGTGGTTGAATTTGTCGTGTTCCCACTGCCAAAAAGTGAAGTTAGATATTTATAGAGTGTTTCATTAGCAGGTTAGTAAATTAGATTATTTTCTTTAGATAATTATTGAATAGAGCTTTGTCTTTGGAATTGTTCATTAGCATACCTAGATGTTTGGTATCAGAGAACATACATATGACTTTATTGATAGGAATTGTAGGAGATTTGATTTATATTAGCTTAAAATACCCTTCTAAAACAGTAAAAAAATGTTACAAAAGCTAATACTAAGGAATATATGGGTAGATATTGTGGGTGTAATTCAACGCAGGTTGGGGCTTTTGTCCACTGACTAGTTAGTTTCACACAATATTATTAATACCTAAAAATATATAGGATATAGAATATAACAAATATTACGACAATCTGATTTTGAGTCATATCATTCTCATATATACGTACCTCTGATACTTTTATTGGTTGTATTTTTGCGTGAATACATTTGAATACAAACTAATTCGTTTTCCTTTTTGCAGGATAAACGTGACTTTTTTAACAAGATCTTCTGCGGAGTGTGCGGGAGGCAGCGAGATTCTTAGAGAGTACATCATCTTTTGTGATCTGGTGAACGGTGAGATCCGAGCTACGTCTGTGGCAAAGTGGAGCGAGGAGACAGATGAAAGGGTCTGGGCAGCCCTAGGTAAGCAACCAGATTTTTAACCCTTTGTTTGTTTGGTAACGTTCAATATTTCATTTAGGATAGTAGCTTTTTTTATAGGCACCCATACTAGTTTGCTTACATAACGAGCAACAGGATGATAAAAAACTTTCAGTAAAAAAGATATAATATATATTTAAAAAATCAATTTAAGTTTAAATCCTCGATTGTATTTTTATTACTTAATTAAAGATTATCTTAGTACTACATTTCTATTATCCTATATATTTTCATTATAAATTGGGTATGACCAGTAGTCCAAATAATCCAATAGTCCAAAATATGATACAAACTGTCAAACCAGTTATTACTTATGTAAATCAGAATCAGAATAAAAGAAATGTATAAAGTGTTTTGTTCAACTAATCATAAACGAGGTGGCCAGTGAGTATATATTTTTATTTACGAATATATTTTTGATGTACATTATAAACCGTTGAAAATCGACCCAACTTTTGTATTCCAACATTTTGGAACAATATTGGACACGTTCTTACTTTGTGACAGGTTGAAAGTGAAACAAAATTTTCAATTTTCTTTTAGTAAACATAATTTAACCATTTTTTTTAGTACCAATGAATAGTTAATGCAATCTCTTTGGGATAAGTCTTATTTATTATACTTTTTCAATAATGAAACTAGAAGTTTCAGAAACTGTTTCATTTTTACTCCAAGCAACCCTAGTAAAAATGTTCATATTTTAGATAATAGTTTTACAGAAGCTTTAAAGATCGCGCACAACACAGACCTGCACAGCACGGACCTGCAAAGCCTGCTTATGAAGGTTCCCATGTTATTTAATGGAATATCTCACACTAGACCATCAACTGCAAAGACCTTCACTGCAGGTCGGGTCAGTGGCCTGCATTTTCTATGCTTGGCTAGTGCTAGTCCAACGCAAGTTTTGTTCCCACAAAAGTCTGGGATTGGCTTCAAACTGTATATAATTCGACCAGTTAGGTTTTGAATGTGTAGCTAAACTATCAAGCACCTCGCTGATCAATAACCTCTACTTGCAAGTCTTTCACCAGATGACACTGCCCTTTGCAACATCTTGTGATTTGGTGTTGTAGGAGAGAACGATCTAAGAGCCCGAAAACTATTGTTTGTGACATTCGAAAATACTGAAAATTTTTTTATTGATCTCTCTCCAGTTCAGAAAATAAATAATCAAATTTACTAACAGATTTATCTGTTTATTGATAGGGTGAACCCAAAACTTCTATTTTCCTGGATTCTTTCTCCTCCTCCTCTTCATACAATATCGTTAAAATAAAAATTTCTTCTTCCGAGGAATACTCAACTACTACTTAAACACTTTAAAATGTCTGCCACCCACATAACCTGCACAAAAAGTTGCTGGTCCATGCTGAATAAGTGTGCTAAGTCAAGCAGGTTTGCAGGTCCGCGCTATGCTGGTCCATGCCAGTTTGTGCATGCATACTGTGCAGGATCTTTTAAAGAAAGCAGTATTTTTACATGTCACATTGTAAAAGTTTCATTTCGTATAATTTGTGTATAAAGCTGGTAACCAGCTTTACGCGTATTAATTGTCAATTGCTCACATTCTACTCGTATATGAATATTTCTCTCATTTTCGACTTCACTTTTAACTACAAATATAATTTGTTTAAGTTGCTGACCAAGATAATAAAAATTACATCAATTATCTAAAGTATATTCAGCTTAAGTGCGAATATATGGTAGCAGGAGCAGTGGTGCATGAATACAAGCAGGGAATGTGGTTTAGGTAGCTGTTAGAACTCCATTTATAAAATCTAATCCGCGTTAGAGAAACAAAACAAATAGGCACGCATCGGTGAGCGCATTTAAAGTTCATTTCATCGTTACAGCGTCGGAGCATGTTCAAACGTGTTTACTGTATCATACCCTTGTAATGAAGGTGAAATTTTGTTTCGATTTTTACACGGATTAATTAACGTTGAGTTGGTAGTGGTACGTGAGGGTATTAATTAAGTTTTTAGACTTGTTGCGTAAAGTATTTTCAGATTGTAGTGGTCTCAAAAACAGTTGAAGCGGTTCAAAGTACTGCTGAAGTTACTGAAATTGCTCATACTTTTGGCTCAGGAAAAATTTTATCAAAAGGAAGGCATTTCTCTATTGTTTAGGTTTATGTTTCGAGAGATTTAAAGCTCTCTTCCTCAGAATTAGCCGAATCTAGAGATTACGTCCTTTACATTTGATATGTGCATCATTCCGTGTCCACTGTAATGTTAAATATCAGTCGATGACGTTTCTGTTCTTGGTTTGAAGTCAGTTGTTTGTCTTACTTGATTTTTACTTATGAATTCCAAGTAAGTAGTTTTAAGCCTACGTCTTCGTCAAAATTATTTCAATTTTTCTCAATTCTATTGCCTCTCTGTATAATCTTCTTCCTTACTAGAATCTTGATTTTTGTCGAAGTTTATCGAATATCTTATTTCTGTCCTATATTCCGCAACTGCGAAAGTTTCACTTTTACTGGTTGCATTTGTTCTCCTTATTTGCCCAAAGTGAACTTTCCAACATAGAAATGGATGCTATATACAGTATGCGCCAAAAGTATGGAATAAATTCAATAAAAACGAAACAATTATTTTTTGGGAAAAATCCTCGAACAGGTCGATTTTTAATTTAAAAAATATATATTTTAGCGTAAAATGCGATTTTCAAATGTCATTTGTTTTCGAGTGATGACGTCATCGATTTTTTTTAAATGGCAACACCATATTTTTTTCTTGATTCTGAAAGATTGTTTAATTCTCTATCAGACAGTACTAAAATTTTGCCCTCTTACATAGGAAAGTTTTCGAGTAAATGACGATTGAATGTTAGAAAACCTAAATTTTATCCATAAAAAAGTAACAATTCTGAGGTATGTAAAATAAAATACAATTGATTAAATTTTATACTTAAATTAAATGTTCGAATTGCCATCCACCAACTTCTTGACAATGCGCAAGTCTGTGAAGAAATTCTCCTTGAATGATTTCTGGGGTAACTCTGCGTATTTCGTCCCGAATGCGATTTTCTAGTTCTAAATTACGTGGTTTATTAATGTACACTTTTGACTTCAAGTATCCCCATAAAAAATAGTCAAGAGGTGTAAGATCTGGCGATCTTGCAGGCCATTCTATCGGTTCGCGTCTGCCGATCCACCTCCCAGGAAAACAGTTGTCCAAAAAATCTCGTACAGGGCGCGCATAGTGCGAAGGTGCACCGTCTTGCTGAAACCATATGGTATCGTCAGGAATGTCAGGGTCATTATCGCTAGGAAAAATTACTGCAAGGGCTGGAACAAACTCATTTTCTAGAAACTCTAAATATCTTTATCCTGTAAGGGTTACTTTGTAGAAGAAAGGCCCTACTATTCTGTCGTCAACTATTCCAGCCCACACATTTAATTTCTGAGGGTGTTGGGTATGTGCATCTGCCATCCAATGTGGATTTTCTCGACTCCAATATCTGCAAGTTTGACGACTTACTGTACCATTCAGACAAAATGTGGCCTCATCTAAAAAAAGTATTTGCCGGTGTAAATTTCTATTTCCTTGACATAAATCCATTAGAATTTCGCAAAAATGTAAGCGGCGATCGGGATCATCTTCATTGAGTTCCTGCACAAGTTGAATTTTGTAGGGATGATATTTCTCCTTCCTCAAGATATGTAGCACTGTGCTCTGACTAGTGTCATTGTTTAATGCAACCAATTGTGAAGAATTATGAGGATTATCCACCATACTTATCAAAATGTTCTGTTTCTGATTTTCATTAATGCTTGGACGTCTAGGTTTTGGAATATTTACAACATTGCCAGTTTCTCTAAATTTAGACTCTACCTTACTGACTGTTGATTGGCTGATAGGGCGATCGGGATATTTTTCATTAAATAAATCGCAAACTTCCTACTGAGTTCTAGTCATATCCCCGCATCCGATAAGAATTAAAATTTCAATTATTTGAGTAACAGTTAAATGTACCATAATACTTTAAATTGAATAATAATTTCTATGTCGCTTACAATACTTATTAGAAAGTCGGTGTGACAATGACACTTTGCAAAGATTTTCACCTACGTGATCCATAAAAGAACTATGGAATTCGAAAAACTAAACTTGATAACGTTTTTGCTTTATTTTAATTGATTTACGTTTTCTAACATTCAATCGTCATTTACTCGAAAACTTTCCTATGTAAGAGGGCAAAAATTTAGTACTGTCTGATAGAGAATTAAACGATCTTTCAGAATCAAGGAAAAAAATATGGTGTTGCCATTTAAAAAAAAATCGATGTTGTCATTACTCGAAAACAAATGACATTTGAAAATCGCATTTTACGCTAAAATATGTATTTTTTAAATTAGAAATCGACCTGTTCGAGGATTTTTCCCAAAAAATAATTGTTTCGTTTTTATTGAATTTATTCCATACTTTTGGCGCATACTGTAGATCAGGTCTTTGGAGTACCTATATATAATAATAAAACCTAACTGTAAGACTAATGTCTTGTAATTGAATTGTATCCTTTCCAAAGGCAGCTTTTATCTTCTTTGCGGTGTTGCAAGTGGTATAAACATTGTATTTTCTTGTCAGAACAATCAACATTCTCAATTTATAGTATTTCAGTTTCTTTCACTTTAGGTGCCTCATGTCAAAACTACTACTAGCATGTGCATCTGGGTGAACCCTTCGATTTTGTTAGGAAAATCAACCTTTATTAAAAAGGTGATATATTTCTCATTAATTCTTACTGCAGATCCGACCGCACTAACTATTGGTGCTTTTGTAGGACAATTGACTTGGTATGTTTCTGAATCACTGGGAATCAGATGCTTCTTTTAGTTCTGCATTTGAGTGGTCCTAAAATGGTTCTTATTAAAGAAATGGTCAGTTACTTTGAACAGTTCTTGAACATTTTGTTCTTCTTCTTTGAGATGTTTCAAGTGATATTGACATTGTATTTTCTTATCAGAATAATCAACATTCTCATATGTAAATTGTTGCAAGTTTTTTCTCTTTAGGTGCCTCTAAAAGCTGATTATATATATGTCTTCCTCTATATCCTGCATTACGAGTATAATGGTTACAAGAACCATTAATATGGTGCAGATATTTTCCTATGTTGTTGTTTCCATGAGTCCACATGATTAATAGATAGTTATCGCATCTTAGTCAATATTTTGGTTTTAGAATATCTGACTCCAAGGCTTGTTTCTTGAGACAACCATGTCCAGAATGTATAGTTGTTCCTCTTGTTTGTTCGTAGAACTGATGCCTAAAAAGGAAGAAGATCCGTCTGGTGCACACGTTTGCCAATGCTAAAGCATCATTCTTGCTTTCTGTGGTGAATCTTTAATGAAATTATCTAAACCTTTCTTGATTTACAATTTTATGAATCATGACCTCACGCCAAAGCTGACTAGCATATCATGTACATCTAGTTGAACTCTTCGTTATTAAAAAGATGATGTCTTTCTCACTAATTCTTACTGCAGATCCAACTGCACTATCGATGCCTTTGTAGGACAATAGACTTGGTATGTTTCTGAATCATTTAGAACATCAGAGGCTTGTTTTAGTTCTGCATTTGAATGGCCCTAGAATGGTTCTAAATAACCATCCAAATTAGTTACCAACTTATTATCGCTTGGTAGTAATTATTAATGAAATGATCAGATAGTTCTAGAACCAAATCAAAACAGATCTGTATGTAATTTTTTGAGAATATTGAATATTTTTGTTTAAATTTAGATTCTGAATGTTATGATGCTTTATATAAGATAACTACTTTATTCTTCTTATACTGAGTCTACAGATGCATATATGAGTATTAAATTTGAACAGTGCGTAACCAATAAAAATTGTGACATTATTCAGTAAATGATTTAAAAAAGGTACTATTATTTTCTGTAAATATAGATCAAGCATGCACTTTAAATTTTCCGGACTTAAAAATTTCGTATGCAGTTCTAAATATATTCCCGACATACACTGAATATTAGCAACAAACCAATAAATTCCTTCTGAAATCGATATTTTATGTAGCATACATGGAAACTGCATTTCACATGATTATTTGGGTTTTTCGATGATTTATTGTTCATGGTCGGAGGGTTTTATCTGATTTAATTTTTATGTAATAGAAAATATCCCGGACGAAATGAAATCATACAGTGACGCCGGTCTGCGTTCATTGTTTTTCGGCCGGACAACATAAAATTTATTCGGTGAATTCCGCGAACGAGGCGAATATATTTCCACATAGTTGCATTGGGCATGATTTGCAACAACGAGTGTGTGAAATATACGGATCTTCCATTGTATCATAATATGCATTCGAAGAGTCGATAATAATATTTTTTTTTTGTACGTGAATTTGGGTTTTGAAAATCATTGAATGATTTCATTAAGCCAGGTATGTCTTTTATTTGTAATAAATTTAGCTACATTAATTTTTATTTTAGATATTTATAGAATGCAACCTTGTGTACGGTGTTGTGTGTTGTTTCTTATCTGTTCTATAGTCGAGACCCAAAATAATAGAGTGATAGTGATAATAGTGATTAATTCACAGCATTTAGATGAGCACGGGAAGTGAAAGTTGCAGGGAACAAGATTCCATAGGCGCGCCACTTGAAAAGAGAGAAAGAGAAGAGAGAGTTAAGAGAACACAAAATTACAAAAAATAAGTTGACGTTGAGTTTTAAAACTTTATACTCACCCATAGAATGCCGTTCACTTAGAAGGCGATGGCCTACCACCACCCACTTACACCTACCTGATGCGCACCTCACAGATATCACACCTTTAACACATAATACACAGCACTATTTACATACACACTATATACACTACCTATTTTCAACCGTCAGATACGTTCGCACTGTAATAAAGGTCGCATAAGATTGAAAATATTTTGTTTTAGATGCAATGGGCATGCTTCTGACAGTTAGAAACTGATTCTGCTTACTACAAACAAAGCTTTTATAAGGTGCATTATCCATACAACTACGACATTTATCCATGGTTCATCAGTGTTTCTATAATATGTATAAAAATATATAAAATGTACTCTTTCATTCAGACTTCGAACTTTTAATATTTGTCTCAAATAATTTCCTCGACATATCATTCGTCTCTTTCTATTAGCATACTCTTTCTATTTCGGTTTTATATAACAAAAATTCATGTCACGCATAATTCACAAAAACACCTTTCTAGGCAAAATTTCATTCCGTGAGATAGCAACCTGAATTTTTTTATTGTCATAAGCTCCTTTTTAAAAATAACATCCATGATTGTTCGCGTATTTTGTATCATCAACCTCTATCACTTTTTTCCGCGAGTTTCCACTATTTTTCGTTTCGCAGTTGCATATTCTTCTTTGCCACTCTTTATTGCATTATATACACTACTCACAGACATTCTTGATAATAAACTACATATTTCAACAGCTACTTAACTCATATTTTAGTCTCGCGCCCTAGTCCCTTCATTGCTCACTAGTTAGAGCTTGAATTATTCTCCATATTTAAGAACACAAATAGAAAATTACTAATAAATTAATTACATTCACAAATTAGTGGAAAGATTTGCCCCAAATTTTTCCACGCACATGCCAATGGTAGTTTGGGTGTGGTCGTGATGGGGTCTGTCACAGCAGGATTACCAATAGCAATCGAGCATTCCCATTTAGTACATGCGTATTTGCTGCGGCAAAAGCTGTGTAATCGGGAATGCTCTCAAAGGTATGCGGCATTTAAATTTTACAGGATAAATACAGAGGCTGCATTTACTTATTTTTCTGTTGACTGCTTTAAATAGTGAACGAGTTTATAACATGAATCATTCTCTACTATATTGGACCTCGACTATACATATTTGGTGTCAAAAAACGTGTATATGACTTCATTGATTGGAATTTTATAAAAAATTATTTTTATTAGCTCATATACCTTTACAATGCAGTAAAAAATAAATTCAAACATGCTTTAAAAAATTCACAGTGGGATAACTAAGTTTTTTTTGTTAAATTGTCTAAAAGATTTTGTAATTTTAATGCGATCTGAAAGAAATTATAATTTTCTGACGCATCTAAACTTTTTAAATTAATTAGAGAACATGGACTCGCGTATACCGCTGTGTGATGTCACTGTATCCTATAATCATCTACAGAGAGGTCAAAAGTCGTTATAGATGATTCTTCAAAAATGGCATTGGCAGAAAAGTACACTCATTTTATTTTAAACAAGAATTACCAATGCTAAACAAAATTTTAAGTGAAGATCCTACTTAAGATCAATAAGAAAATTCCGTGACGAAGGGAGGAATATTTATTACCTAGACGAAACTTGGGTCAACGAGGGATATACTGTAACAAAAGTATGGCAAGATAAAAATGTAAAAAGTTTTCGCGAAGCATTTTTGGATTGACTTTTAACAGGGTTCAAAGCACCTTCATGTAAAGAGCGAAGATTAATAGTGACACATATAGGTAGTGCCAGTAGTTTTGTAGATGGCGGTTTACTTTTATTTGAATCTAAAAATACAGGTGACTATCACGAAGACATGAACGCAGATATTTTCGAAGAGTATTTTACACAGATGTTGGATCTTATTCCTCCGGGATCTGTAATTGTCATGGATAATGCCAGTTACGATTCACGGCAGACCGAGCGGACGCCTACAACTGCTTGGAGGAGAGCCGATATAATTCAATGGTTATCTGGAACAAACATTTCTTTGAAACAAATATGGTGAAAAAGGAACCTTTGACACTTGTCAATCTTAATAAAGAAAAAATATGTTATCGATGAAATTGCAACAAATCGCCAAATAACGGTACTACTGTTACCACCTTATTACTGTGAACTTAACCCAATCGAATTAGTCTGGGCGCAGGTAAAAGGATAAGTAGCGCGAAATGATACGACGTTTAAATTAAGCGACGTGAAAATGTTGTTCAAAATTCCTTGGAACGAGTAACTGCAGATAACTGGCAAAGATGTATACATCATGTACAAAAAGAAGAGAAGAAAATGTGGGAACTCGATAATTTGATTGACGTTACTGTGGAACCTATCGTTATCAATCTAGGAGACGAAGATAATTCATCAGAATATTCAGAGGATGAATTTTAATATACCTACTTTTTTATTTTCTTTATTGTACATTTATACAAAACTACATGTATTCACCATAATTTGAATTTTCAAAATACATATATTTCTGTGTGGAATAAAAGTCTATTCATAAAATTTAAATAAATATTTTGATAATAATATTGAATAATTTAATTTGAATTACTAAAAACCCTCTTAACCTTTTTATATTGTTTACTTATAAGAGAAATGGACCGAGAAATTGAAGCGGCATAGACAAAGACGGATTGTCGGGGATTACATTTTAGCTACCTGCTACAATTTACTACGGTTACACAATCACAATATTGAATATAAGCACCAGTACTACATTTGCATACGCATAAGCTTTTATTACTCTTTTTCCTTTCTAAACAGACTATAGTAAAACTTTTTTTACTTCTACAGCAGCATAAACCGTTTGCAGCCCATTTAAGGCACATATTCGGTTTATTAAATTCCTACTTGTGGCTTTCTACATGCTATGCGTGTATTCGTGATTCGTTATGCGCGTTTTCTGATACGTGACGAATTCGCGATTAGCGTGTAGGTGGTAGTTTGTTAGTTAAAAATCCATTCATAAAAACTGTACACACCATGCACGAATTCTTTACAAATCACGCATCACGAATTGCGAATTCACGCAGATCCGGACTTGTTGACGACCTTAATATTTAAATATAGGTACTTTATTTATATTAAAACAAATTTAATCTTATTCATGCCAGCTATTCGACAGAACTGCAGGGACTCGATTCTCGAGAAATTCTCTCAGAAAGTGACGTAAATTCTCATGACAAAATGAAAATATGTGCTCTTGACAATTCTCATTGTAGTTATTTCCCATAAAAAAATGGAGAATTATTTCATATGGTTTTTGCTAAAAGAATATAAAGCTTCAGGAATTGTAAATATACACATAAGAATTGTTTAAATGGAATGAATTCCCACTAGATTTTATTTCATTGCATTCGAGAATCGAGGCTCAGGAGTTGTTTTTATTTAGACGTGCGTACAGCTACAGCACGTTGCTACTGGTAAAACAAAACAATTGCAATGGAACCGTACCTTGGGATATGTAGTTACAGGCAACGTCATATTACTACGTTCATTTTGGCGGCATGAAAAGTATTCTATAGCTACTAAACTCAAGTGATGCTACTTCTATTTTATATGCTTAACCAAATTTAACGATCCTAGAATTCAAAACCCTCTTTTCCTACGGAAAGTCGGCGCCTATGATAAGTATATCGACTGAGATAGCTTCGATCCATGAATAAAATTTACATCTCTCAACAGTATCTGCTACACTACTACCATACGATCGTTTTTTGTAGCATTTCTAAAAACAGAAACTACAATAATTAACATTCTTATTAGTAATAATATCTGATAGATAGATAGGTAACAATTAATCCAGGTAGCTCCACTATTTTGCATTCGTCTTTCATTATTTCGTTACACACTAGCAAAACTACAACTTTTTCATTTATTATAACCACTCACTACCGATATTACACACTTCCCGTAGGTGCAGCTAGATAAAATACCTATTTATTGTAATAAAATCGAACGAAAGAAATAGACAATAGAACACTTTTAATGTACCTGCGGCAGTCTTGTTCCATAACCTAGAAAACCAAACCGGCGATCTATATTGTGGGAAAGTATCTGCATCCAATACGAATTTTTTTATTTAATGTCTGTAAACACAAAACACAACACAAAACTACAATGTAAACACATAGTAAACACAGGAATTAAATTACGACTTTGGAAATTTTACGGTCGTGTTGCTAGTTTTGCCTACGTTACCTACTCTGTTTCTGTAAACGTGTGACGGACAAGTCGCATTGGCAGCGTAAAATAAGGATTTAATATAATTTCGAAAAAATTTTTTTTCGCTTTATAAATAAGTGGAATTTTTTTGAAGGGTGATTCTGTTAATTCTTAATTTTCTCTATTCCCTCTTAAGATATTTATACTTAGTCATAGTTAACCCTGTACAAAACAATTTACGTATACAGTGTCCGTTGCACGCCTGCAATACGAAACCTGATTTTTATCCTTTTATACGCGAATATTGTGCCACACATATCTCATTATTTCCTCCTTTCATCGCTGAAATAGGTTTTCCCAATATCGCAATTCTTATTTTCCGAATACAGATCATTTCGTTCCCACTGCAATGTCGAATATCCGACCGCTCAATAGGGAAAAACAAAAAAAAAACTAAAAGAACGTGATCTTACGCGAGCAGACTGAATGTTAAAGCAGACACGATTTCCCTGATGGAAATTTTTTATAGCCCAGCAATTTTATTGTATCTGCGTTAAATTGCTTTTATAATTTATATCTCCACTGTTGTCTAAGGAACGCTAAAGTTGCGGTTAGATTTATTATTTTGTTCGTGCGGGTTGCAAAAAAATAGGGAACTGTCTAGTCCAATATATGGTTTTCCTTTTCAGTTTTAACTTTTTATAGTGGTCAAAAAGGAAAAGCATAAAAAGGAAGTCAAAATAATGACATGAGTAGTTCATATCCATTTTTTCTGGCTTCCTTACAGATATATAGGGTTTCCAAGTAGGGTTGCCATCTGTCCCGGATTTTGCGAGACATCGGTCAGTCGCTCAGTCGTCGCTATATGGAGAGAATTAACACCCTCTCTGCGAGTATGGTAGGGTGGAAGAATGTTGGCTTGGGCTAATCTGAGAGATTGATACCGGTCGACGTTTGACCATGAGGTTAATCTCATTCCTGTACTAAATGGTGGTTAATAATATTATGCCGCCCCCTCTCCTGTACAAGTCTTCGACTTCTGGGCTAATTCCCGTGATTAGAATGAGGGGTACAGATATTATTATTATTATCAAGGATTTAAGGGTATTTTGAATCCGTCTTGCAAAAACTTTCTCCGGGACTTTAATTAGAGTATTATATAAAATATACAGTATTGCAGATAAATTTTGTATTTTTTTGCTTAGCAATCAGAAGGGCCATAATTTACGTTCGGGAATTAAAAGTATACCATATAATTTTCAAATATACAGGGTATAACAAAAAACAGGTTATCCTGATAACTACGTATTTTTGCCGGTAAAATATTACGATTTAACCCTACTTATCTATACAGGGTTAAGTCAGAAAGAATGGGTCAACACTAAGATACTGAAGATACTAGACATAAATATTATGTTTAAGCACATCATGCCTTATATGAATGTCGCTGGTTTAAGAAATACAGGGTGTTCAAGGTTTAAATTTTATTCTGAAATTTCTCAATAATTGAGAAAGTTTTCATAGCACGACTCTCAAAATTGGTAGTATTGGGCCTTTTGCTAGCGCCTAGAAGGCGCTAGTTTCACCCAATTATTTAGGTAAATCAAACATTTTTTTTTAGTTAAGCTATGCTTAAAAACAAATCTAAAAAGAACGTTCAATTCTATATAAAAAATGTACTCTTGTTTAGATCGCCTTACTTTATCTGATTTATTTGCATTTAAACATTTTAAGTATTTTGTGGAGATTTTCATTCAGGCGCTGATACTGCTATTTCTTTTCTTAGTAGACTTGTGTCAAATTTTCATCAACGAATATTAGCGTATTTTGTGTGCACTTATTGAGAAATTTCAGAATGAAATTTAAACTTTGAAACTCTATATTTCTTAAAATTTTGGTGTTTAGTATCTCCAGCTTAGTGTTGACCCAATCTTTCTGACTCACCCTGTATACAAAAAAGCCTCTCTTAAAGGCGTTATAGTTGAACTTTTAAAATTGTTTTTTCATTTTAATTTCTACAGTTTTCCACGATTCACTTTGAAATTTTGTAGATATACTTTTTGTTATTAATAATATCATCAAGGATATTACTGTAAATCTCCTGAAAAACAAGCGTAGAAACTGAGGAGAAGGGGATATTTTTTCCCGAATTTTTTTCTGATTTACGCTTATGGACAATTTTTTTACAGAGTTATAATGTAAAATATTGTTTATAATATTTTATTACTCTTGATAATTTTTTGTAAAACTTAATTTTTGAAATAAATTCGATTTTTAAGCATGCAGCGTTAGAAATAACAGCAAAATTAGTTGCACTTACAAATTACAAAGAAACAATGTTCTAACTTGCTCTAAAATGTTCCATCATATTTTATACAGAGTGTCTCTGAACATAGGACTAGCCAGATGTACTATTTTTACACTAAAAAATGTTTTTTTTTATCAATATAATTGTTTTTATTGAGGAAAAACAGGGATTTAAGAAACAGCTTAATTATTAAACAGAACTTTTTTTATTAAAATTTAATTTAAACCTGTAATTTTAACATTTTAATTCACTAATTCAACATTTTAATTTATTAAATGATCCACATGTCCTCCGAAATACTTAAACGACCTCTTCTAAATATATAAGGGATATCTGACAATTTCAGCCGCATTTGTAATACACCTTTTCTATCGATCAATATTTTCAACTGATTCGAAATAAACGTAGTCCTTCATAAATCTCCAGGCAATGAAGTCCAATGGAGTAAAATCGAGGAAGCGTGGTGGCCACTGAATAGTTGCGTCTCTTTCACATCCAATTATCTATTTGGAAAAATTAAAATTAAATATTAGGTATCTTACATTTAATCCAAAATGAGGTGGAACATCATCAAGTTGCATCTACATATTTTGAGGAAGAGTAATTGGAAAATTATTGAATACAGTGAAAAAATTATTTATGCAGTAAGTTGAGAAATGTCGCGGCATTTAAACTTGTTGGTAAACTATGTGTAGAGTATGTATGTGCAGCAGTTAATGTAAACATGTTTCTTAAATTTATTTGTTTAAAAATGGCATATCTGGCAAGACCTATATTCAGACACACAGAATATAAAATAAAACAACATTACAAATTATTGTAATTTAAAAATGTTATTAAGTGCAGTTCTTTTTGTTGATACTGTACCGATCTAATGTTGTATGCTCAAAAATCGCGTTTATCTTGAAAATTAAGAATTTTACAAAAAGGCCGAACCTGTTTTATAGCCTCCAAGATCGCCTGGTCTGAATCCTCTAGATTTCTTTGTTTGGGAATATTTGAAGACATTAGTGTATGTGTCCTGTAAATAGCCTGGAAGAGCTGTAGCTATGGATTAATCAAAAGTGTCAAGAAATCCAAACCAAGGAGGGTGTTTTCGAAAGAGTTCGAATATCGTTGAGACGAAGATGTCGTGCCTGCTTGGAAATGGATGGAGGGCACTTTGAACATCTTCTGTAGCTTTGTTTTTTGTTTGTTAAAAGCTTCCTTTGTCGGTTTATTCCTAATAAAATAAAATGTTTGAAAAACGAATAGTGGTCCATATCTCTGTAACCGTTACTTTGCGGACTCATGTTTATTAAGACTTTTCTGCTCATTTTGGTTCATACTTCTACCTCCTGAAATATTTTGCACTCTTTTTTTAACACTCTGTATTTAATGTTTATCCCCGCCGCCAAAACGTAATCCAGATATACTGCATTAGCATCAGTCTTAATTTTTCACATTACACAAGAAAAAAATTTCTATAAAATTATTTTACCTTCCAATAAATAGATAACTCAGACAAATGCAACTAAACGATCCCATTTACTGAAGGAAAAAAGAAGCCATCTGGACGAATCGTTTAGATACGTTGAAGTAATTTAGCAGTTACCAAACATGCTTCGTTTTTTCGTCTGTAACTCACCCTTTACTTAATTCCTAATATAAACGCCCTTTCTGGCTTACGCTGCAGAATCCTTAATAGCCCAAACCGACTGAAGCAACGCACAAAATTCCTTATAATAGGATTAGTACAGCTCATTAGGCGAACTAAACGACAATCTTCCTTAAGCCAGCCGTAAATTATTTCATTAACTTCCGGCAAACCAAGCTCTTTCTAACAACTTTTTATGTACCACATGCCACAGTTACTGGTTCGCTACCTGATAAGAGCACATGGGTTTTTTTTACTTTACCCCATATTTTAATGTACCGGGGTTTACAGAGAACAATCGATTATAGTCGACATCCAAAATTGTATAGAGTGACTCATGTTATAAGCTTGCTCACAATTTATGGCAGTCAACATAAAGAAATATACATGCAGTCCGTATATTTTCCCTACAAAATCGTGTGCCGCATATCTTTAAGAGCATATCCGATTACACAGCTTCTGCTGCAGTAGGTACGCATGCGCTACAGCTTTTGATTGGCTGCGACGAATTGTCGGATCCAACTGTTCCATTTTCAGCGCTGTCATGGGCGGACGGGCAAAATTTCGGGTATATCTTTTCCCTAATTTAATTATGGATGTAATTAATTTTATTGGTGATTTTGTGTTCTTATGGAGAATAATTCAAGCTCTACAGCGTATTCTCAAAATCATCCTAATTTAACAAGTGAGAAATATCGGTTGACATGTAGGAGGAGTTTAGAGCGCGAGGTCAAAATATGAGTGTAAGTGATGTTGAAATATGTATTTCGTTAACAAAATTGTACGTGAATAGCATATGTGTGCAAATAAAAAAGTGGGAAAGAAGTACAACTGTGAAACGGAAAGTGATGGAAACTCGCGGAAGGAAGATTGTATTTTTAAAATGAGTTTTCGACAAAAAAAAAATCGATTGCCATATCTTACAAAACGAAACTTAGTCCGTATAAATGAAATCGAAAAGAGTATACTGATACTACTACTACTACTAATAGATATGACGAAATAGTGATATGACGAAGAAACTATTTAAAACAAATATTAAAAAATAAGAATCTGGATCGAAGAATATATTAAATTTTGACGAAACATGGACGTATGAAGGTCATACGGAAAGCGGTACGATATGATATAATAAGTGTTAATGTGTGACCGCTATAGTGACAGTGCTAGTAACCAATAGTAAATAGGGTGTATGTATTCTAAAGCCTTTTGTCCTTTTGAATGCGGAATTCGCAAATATTTGCGCGATTTATTTAATGGTGGAAAAATCTCTATTTGCAACAAATTTTGTCAACTCCCTATAAAATTTTTTATCATTTTTATCATGAAATTGCTATGGTAGATTTTCAGAAGCTCAAAACAAATTTATTAACACCACATAATAATGAAAGGGACAATAATATTTATAGTGTTTGACAATTTTGCAAATTGCAATTGTCAATTGAGATTTTCCCGCCATAAATAATTAAAACAGGACAAGGCTTAAGTGTGATATTCGTGGAGTGTGCATCAGATAGGTGTAAGTGGGTGGTGGTGGACAATCGCCGTCCAACAGGACGGCATTCTAATTTGTAGAGAGGATGACACAGGTGTCACGTTTAAAGCAAATTGTTAATGTGCTAGGTTCAGCCGACGTCAACTTATTTTTGATAATTTTGTGTGCTTTAACTCTTCTCAAGTGGCACGCTTAGGTAATCATACCACCCGTATCTTCCGTACTCATCTCTGTGTTGTGAATTAGTCACACTCTATTATTTTCGACTTTGGTAATTGATAATACAAGATAAAAACTTATAAATAAATTTTGAAATATTCTTATTATTTCTATTATCTAACGCCTCGAAATTGGTCAAAACCGTTGTATCACTGTTTCTACTCTAAAAATAATGGATGTTGTGTAATAAAATTATTTTTGTCATTTTTGTATATTTTTTTATCTGATCTACAAGCTAGCCATGAGCCACTCTATACAATTTTGGACGTCAACTGTAGTTAAGAATAATGGACAGTGTGAATAAAATAGTAGTATGAACTTTTACTAAGAATTTTATAGCAAAGACTTTGGCTTTGAATAATAATTAGCTTTAGCTTAAACTGAAATCTTTAAACTATTTACTTTTAGAATGTTCTATCTTTTCGAGTGAAAACTTAATTCAGCAGTAGGTGTGAATAAAATACAGCAATTACTACAACTCTTAAGTAATAAATAATAATTTGTCAAACATATGATTTTCTAGAGTTAATGTTGAGATGTTAGCAGAACATTTCCTTGAACATACTGGAGGAACCAGAGGAAGATCATTAAACGCTAGACAACAAATGCAAATATTTCTTCCCTTCTTAAGCAATCCTGGGTTTTAAATCGGAGTTGGAAAGGATAAAGGTGTACATTGAACAACAACAAACCGCGTGAAGAAATATCATTTGACATACTTTTCACGAGGAAACGTGTCATTATCGAAAGATGCTTCGGTCAACTAGAGATAAGATATTCAATATTGCAGTGTGTAGTTAGAATAAAGCTGGACAGGGTTGTGTCCGTAATTGTTACTTCCGATGTCCTTCATAATATATCGACATATTTATATGATGATATTTCTTTCGATGAATTAAATGAAAATGCGGTTATCAACAAAAGGTTTTCGATGTGTATGCATTCTATAATTTAAATCTACATTAAGAGTGACGCATCACAACACAACAGAGCTACAAATATTGGTTCTTAAACAGTAATTACAATTACATAAGCAGAAAAAAGTAAAACAGTTACACATGATAATCATAAATCATAACGAAACTACAAGCAGTACTATAATAAATGTTTATACAAAAAAATAAAAAAAAATAAATAAAATAATAATAACTAGGAATGACAGATCCATTTACAGTTGGCCGTTGTTGTAATTAATACTTTCTATTGTACTCCACGATGAAACATTGATGTCACATTGATGTTACTAAACAAACTGCATGCATTATAAATAGGTGCTTTCAGTAATATGTTAGCCCTACGTACATCACAATAAAAAGTTAGATTGTTTCTTAAACCAATACATGGTACTAAAAAATTTATCTTGTTGAAGAGATTGTTGCACTCTACATTATCATGAATCAGGTATTTTTAAAAACACCTCTGGACAGATGCTCATCCATACTCAGACTTACTCTAACAATGTATTAATATTTCCAAAGTCTTTACAGTTTCTCAATATAAAACCCAATGCTTTATTAGCAGCATTACAAATCAAATAATTAATATGTTTAACAAATGTAAATGTGGAATCAAAGAAGATGCCCAAATCCTCCAAACAATTACATTTATCAATATTTAGATTTAAGTGATTTGTGTTACACCAATCATTAATGAAATCTGTTTGAGCAAGCAAGTATTTGCAATCATTTTCATCCTTAATACTTGTACAATTTTTTAAGTCACACGAAAAAGGAGTTTACATGATAATATAGTAGTAAGTCATCGACAAATAACAATAATAATAATGGTCACAAATTAGAACCATGCGTCACACTGGACATTCTTTAAATTTTGACGAACAGAAACTCTCACATTTAACAAATGGCCGTCTCTGTGTTAGATAAGATTTTAAAAATTGAACATATACTGCAGTATTGGAAATCTTCTCTTTAGATGACCGAAGCATATTTCGATGATTGCCAGTTCTCTTGAATACTATGATTCTTCACGCGATTTGGAGATTTCTATATGGTGCTATTAAACATGGCGTGATTATGTAACATGAATTGCTCAATAACAATAGCTTTTGGTGCATAGTATTCAGTTAGGCATATATAGGCTTCCATATTCAATTATCATGGACAGACCCTGGCTACCGAGCGTCTATAGAAGTAAATTCTTCTTTTGCGTTATACGTTGCTTGTACATTTAAGCTGCAGTAGCCTTATTCATTTCCATGCTCGGATGGTTTAGTCCCATTAATATTGTTATTTGTAGGAAATTGTATCCAAAGATGTGATGTTGCCATGATTTTAACCAATACCAGTTTTACTGCTTTGGACACCTTCATACTTTCCAATTCTGATTTGACATCCAGGATCACTTAGAAAGCGAAGAAATATTTGCGTTTGATATCTTGCGTATAATGAACCTCCTCTGATTTTTCCAGTATTTTCAAGAAAATGATCTTCTAACTACTCAACATTAACTCTAGAAAATTTGTACAATTTGTGACACTCACTATTGGCGCATTCAGTTCGTTTTGGATAATATTTTCGCTTTCTAATATTCATGACATGACGCCATTTTCACACGACTCGATCAAGGTTGTAGATGGCAGTATGTTTTTTAAAGACTCTTGTTAGCATGTTTGACATATTATTAGTTATTACTTTAAAGTTGTAGTAATTGCTGTATTCTATTCACATCTACTTAATTCGTCAGTAACTAACATAAATTAATTCACTCCTGATGTTAATATATTACTACACTTTCATATTTTCGAGTGTTATGTTGTATTTAATTTATTTACTTTATTTTCGATAGTGAGAGTAATATTTATATGAACATCGCGAGCTAGTCCAATCAAATTGTTTGAGTTGTGATAGCCAAATTAGCTTCCAACTTCAGTTTTAAAAATCGAGAAAGTTTCCAGAGCCGACAAATATTTTGTTGAAATCTCTGAAACGTAAGTAGGGGGAGAAATATTGCTGTTTGAGGGTAATGCACGAGTTGAAACTTTTATATTGCCAGATATCCGCTATATTTACGTTTAAAAAAAGTATACAATTCCAGTACATAGACACACATAGATCGAAATTTTTTTTTTACAGACATAGGTAACGATTTAACAAAAAAAAAATAAAAATATTAGTTATTTTATTTATGAGACGCCTAAACATTCAGTAATAAGTTAATGAGTAAAGAAGAGAAGAGTAAAGTTGAGTAATAATGAGTAAATATGATAAAATGAGAATTAATATTCAAAACAAAATCGAGTGGGAGTAAGTACAGTTATCTATAAATAAAATCTAAAAATATAGCAAAAATTATCAAACTGTTTGTTCATCAACAAATTTTTTTAAGTCCTTTTTTACTTTATATAAATTAAGTTCATTAACTTGTAATTTCTTTATATTTAAAGGTAAAATATTGAACAACTTTGGACCGTAATAAAAAACAAATCGCTGTATGTGAGACTTCTTACAAAAAGGAATAATCATTGTTTGATCCTTTTTTATTCTGGTATTATACATATGACTTACTTCACAAAGGCATGAAGGATTTTTAAACACCCAGAGTAAACACTGATAAGCAAATAATTTTCTTATATTAAATACACCAGCTTCTTTAAATAAAGCAATAGAAGGATGAAGGTGACCAACTTTTAAAATTTTTTTAAAATAGTTTTTTGTGATACATTTAAATTATGAAGAGTATTTTCATAAACATCACCCCATACTACAATGCAATATCTTAAAACAGATTCAACCAAGGAATTATATACAATAAATAAATTTTTCCTGTTAAATACTTCCCCCAACATGGAAAATTTATGGAATAGTGCTCTTAGTTTTGTATTTAAATAATCAATGTGTGTTTTCTATTTTAAATAACAGTTATTAAAATTATTAATGAAATTTATTGCCTAAAGTATAGTGGATGGTTCTTTTATAATAATAAGAAAGAAAAACAGTTTGAAATTTCAATAATATGTTTGTTTTTAATACCTATAAATATAAAATATAATTACATATATAATAATACTGGATTCAATAATTATCAAATTAAAAAAATAAACTAGCTAAATATTTTTAAGCGATTTAAAAGCATCTTAATGATCGCCTGTGGCGCCCTCTGGGAGATACAGCCAAACGTTCATAAAATTTGAATTTTCCCAAGAAACCTCCACATATAGAATTTCATGAATTTAAGTAGTCGAAAGTAAATACAAGTAGAAAATGTAATTATTTTTTTAAAATTTGACATCTTGTGTATACTAAACGAAGTGTTTCCAGATACCACATCCAACATATACTCGCGTCAAGAATTCAGACGTCTTACGTCATGGTTGACATTAGGCGATTGTTTTTATTGTCAACGTTATTTTCGATATTTGGTCGCGTTTAAAACAACAATATTTTGCAATTTAGTGCAATATATAATGCAAACATTTAATGTACCAGGTATATAGTTTTATTACTCTCAGTTGCAGTTTCTTATATATTTTGATAAAAATATAATGAATTATTCATTTGTTCGTATGACGTAAGTCGTCTGAATTCTTGACGCGAGTATACTGAAGTATGTATATCTCCTTCTGAAACACCCTGTATATTAAAACATATCAAAAACCTTCACTTTCATTCGAAGATTTTCTCTCTACATCATCGTTGTTGATATTGTATTATTTGATTTATTCTCTACACCATCGTTTTTACGGTTATACATTTTATGTATTAATAATATTGTATCTGTTGAAATATTATTGGTAATGTTCAAATATGAGAAGATAGACTTTACATTCGAAACAAATCACATATCACACTACGCTATCATAAATATACTAACCTATCCCCCTTTTAATTACAGGATGGGGTAAATGGAGCGAATGGTCGTCCTGCAGCGTGTCCTGCTCTTCTGGCATCCAGCAGCGAACGCGCCGCTGTCGACTGGCTAACTGTCCTGGTTTCAACGTCGAACAGCGTCATTGTAATCTATTTGGGTAAGCTTGTTACGGGCTTAATTCTGCTTAAAGTGAGCCCCTTTGCTCTTCGACCTTTTCGATGTTTGTCGTTTTATATTAAAAGCGGGAGCTTAATTTACCGGAAGCTCTGTTTAAACGGTATTTAGGTAAGGCGATCGAGCGCAGGGGTTGATGTTTAGAGATACTGACGTGACGGCAACAGTATCTTTCAAAAACGAAAAAGTCCTGCAGCAACTTTATTAAGAACTATAATCTTAAGGTTGCGGTATTCTAAATAAGAAAGTACATCGATCGTTGTCAGACAATGATATAAAACTGTGTACTGGGAAGTGCTGGATATCTAGCGGAGAAAACTTGAACTGGAAATATTTAAAGAATGTCACAGTTGGAGTGCAGAAAATAACGGGTAGCCGAAACTGAGTTTGAAGGTCATGCATTCGATCCTGCGGTAAAATATTTACAACTCTATCATCTAAATGGGATATCGATTTTTCCGTATTCTAAGTTTCAGCGTTCAGATGTAGTTTATCCTTTGCAAATCTGTGCTTTGCAGTAGCAGTGGTTTTCTGTATTTTTTATGTGTGTGTAATACTAGTGAAAATTATAGAACATTTATATTAATTGAAAGTTCGTTGGATTTAGAAAGGCATGTATATCATTATTTGTAAATTGAATTAAAATAATAATTAAATAATAGGTACTTAATAATTATATATTTATATGTAACAGGAACAGGGGAGGGGATTCGAATTTTTAATTTATCAAATTTTAGGAATACATAATAGTTATTTATGCAACAAGTACAAAAAGTAAGTGTTTATTGCACGAGACGTGAAATTGTTCTACAAGGTCGTCAGGCCGAGTGGACAACACGTGTTCATGTTGTTGTTTTGTGTTTTTCTTCAGTTTTTAGTGCCATTTTTTGTATATGCTGTCTAGTTACGTATTATCTAAATTTATAAAAAAGTAAATTCTAAATCAGGATACCACTAGATCAGACACGACTTTTTGATCGGGAAATGCTTTATACACACGGCTTCTCAATAGGTCTCCACCTTGTTGACATATTCTGTTATATCTAAAATGACAGTTGCGTTTCCTTTGTGGGCAATTTATTCATGATATGTTAATGGAATAATACAATCCTCTGTGGGATATAATAAACCTTATACATAACTTGCACATATTCTTTATAACTTTGTCACCTAATTCATTCATTAATACTGTAGACGCTATTTGCATCATTAAAGGTGAGAAGTTTAGACATTAATATGTTATTTGTTGTATAATATAGAGTTTCTACTCTAGTAGACTAGTAGAAGCAGTTAATTTTTATATTCTATATATCATATATTCTCTATATTTTATATTTTATATTTATTACTTAATTATTAATGTTATTCTTGTATAATTAATTTTGTTGCTTATTTTTTACAAATAACATAAATCCGTTTAAGCTTAAAATTTCTAAAAAAAGTAAGCACTAGTAAGCACTTTAAACTGCGGAAATCTATTAAGAACTATTCTAAAAAGGGAACGATGTAAATCGGCCGCTGTATATTATTCGGAAGGCAGAGAGGAAGCTGTAAAAGCTGAAAACAACTTCAGCCCAGACTTTCTGTCTCCAAATTATTTAAAGTAAGAATTTATCTCTGTGTCAGCCAGAAAATTAAAATCTTCAGAGGCAGCATAAAATACGATTTTTCTGTTTTGTATCAGAAAGAACTATTATAAGAATAGTTGCTTTTATAGGGGTCATATATAATAGAAACAATTGTTTTCATTTATATTTAAATAAGTAAGATGTTTTCTTATCTTCCAGTTGACTGTTTTATAAACAAACTTTAATCGTGTGAACAAATTAGTAAAATTATAGTTTTGAAATAGAAGGATAAATAATATTTACCATGCTTGACTAATATAACTACCTAATTAGAATTCAGACATAACGCGATGTTAGTTTTATTACATCTGAACAATATAATTTCCAGAACAACTCGTTAGTATGGGAAAGTTTCATAAACTGTGGTTGCAAAACAAAAACTGGGTAATGTTGAGGCAACAACAGTTTAAAACTAATTTAAGGTAGTATATACTGGCTGTAGATGACTAACTTTTCCTTGTTACAAAAAAAAAATCAGTCATTACAACGTAGTATGTTCAAAAATTACTGCTAGAAGAGGAACTATTTTTTTATTTTGTTTACAAGAGTAATAATTCTTCACTGAAAATTTTACTTGTTAAAATAATGGTAGATAAATTTTGAGTCAAATTTATAGGGTTTAATTTCATTTTTGATAGAAATGTATAAGATACATTTTTTTGTAAATGAAGTAATCTTTTTGAGAAAATTCGTTTTTCTTAAAAAAATATTGATTCAGAATCCATCTTACCATAGTTGAATTTCATTAAGAAGTTAAATTTAAAAAATTAAAACAACCTTATTTTCCAATTCTTTGTGACATTTTTTTTATCTCATCTAGTCAAATAATTACAATACCGCTTCCAATTTAAATTTTTGTTAATTCAATATTTTTAAATCAGGACGCTCATAATCCTTCTGCTTTAAACACTCATAAACAAAAATCGGCAAAGATTCATATCTTTCTATTATTTATTGTCAAAATTATCATGCAATCAATTACGAATTAGGGTAGTCTAAAAATAATGTGCAACTAGAAAACACGAAATTTCTAGTTTGAACTTATTTAATTATTTCACGTGTATGTAATAAATCCATTTGTTTCAAATATTCCCATGAAAATGAAAATTAATATAGTCAGATCAAGAAACAGAGAGGGTCAATTATCGGTAACTACTTATCAATTTGTTGCTAATAATAGTACGTAACCAAATACAAATAGAATCAGTTAAATGATAAAGACAATATCATTTCTAAAGATATTTTTTACAGAAATACCGTTAGCTGAAAGGTTATAAATTCATTATCATAACGATATTGCTCTTTCCAGTCAATTCATTTTATTCGTAATCGGTTACATTTTACTTTTGGTAATATAAGAATTGGAAGATATTTATTGTGGCCACATCTGAGCCCTTGAATTTTTATTTATAAGGATATTTGATATAAAAACTTTATGAAGATACTGACTTGGAAATAATATTGTATTACAAAGCTTTCACAGAGAATCTGAAGAAAGAGTGGAATTTAGAGGAGTCGATTGGTGACACTTGAATATTATTTTGATTTTATTTTCAATAGTTATTATTTAAAAAAGTGAAATTTGGTCATGTCTTTCATTTACGAATAAATATATCTTATATATTTCTATGAAAATCTAAATGCTATGGTAAGGTGACCATTTTGACAAGTAAAATTTTCTGTGAGGAATTAGTCTTCTAAGCAAAATAAAAAATAGTTCAATTTCTAGCAGTAATTCGTAAACATACTGCTTTATAATGACCGAATTTTTTTATAACAAGAAAAAGTTAGTACACTGTATAAATAACGATAGTGTCATTAACTTTACTGAGGTAACTAAAATCGCAGAGATTTAAAATGTTTTGGTTTTAAAATTCTTAGAATTCAGTATTTGACATTAAATATTTTCTATAATTACAGGGTGGCCCATTAAGGATAGAAACACTCGCGTACAAAAGTTGTTTATGGACCAATTTCAACCAGGTTTCTTTTAAAAGATAGATCTCTAAAAGTTTTTGATGCAAAATTTGAAGACGAAATTTTTATTTTCAAGGCCTACTACGAATTTTTTTTTTTCAACTGAACAAAATAGGAAAATTTTGTTAGCGATTTTATTAATAAAAAATCTGACACCACTGGATTTAGAAACCCCTCAAATGTATTTGTACCAATTTTTGTAAAAAAAAGTTTGTCCCTAAAAACGTTATGACAATATCGGCATCACCAGTGTTTGCCGTTGTCAGTGAACCTACTCTTTTATAAAGACCGAATAGAACCCAAATAGAAACAATATTTTCCTATTTTGTTCAGTTGAAAAAAAAATCGTAGTAGGCCTTGAAAATAAAATTACGACATCAAATTGTGCATCAATATAGAGTATTTGGAGATCTATCTTTTAAAAGAAACCCTGTTCAAATTAGTCCATAAACAACTTTCGTACGTGGTTGTTTCCATTCTTAATGGGTCACCATGTATATAAATAATGACACTGTCATTAACTTTATTATGGTAACTGATATTACAGATAATTAAAATACTTTGGCTTTAAAATTTATATAATTCAATACTTAACACAAAATATTTTCTATAATAATTTCTTTGTCACAACCCTAGGTCATATTTTATATTCCATCACCACTTGTGCGGTTTCCGCTTCCGATCGAGTATTAACGGCTAGATTTTCCAGATATTAATGAGGCGTTTGATCTTATCTTTCAGCATCTTCGATATTCACTAGTGCCGCTGGGCTCTGATAAATTACAGTCCTCTGTGAAGCTATTGACATCCAATCGGGGTCTCAAAGATAAATATAAATTGTCAGATGACATTCAAACAAAGTAAGGGTTGCTTCTGGTTCGATAATTCAACCCAGATCGGTGAGAATTCCATCGTTACATTAGCCGATGTAATATCTCAGATTTATTCAGGTTGAAAATTTCATACTCCGTAATACTATGACGCTCTATTAATATAGTGGGTTGGTTATTAAGGTCAAATTGGTTATTATACTAACGAAGTAATTTATTGATAATATAATGCACATATTCGTTTCGTGGAGTATATATTGCTTTTCAAATTAAGGTTTCATGTAGATTACTGAAATAAAAAATAGTAATCGTTTATAAAATTGTAGTATGGATTGCAGTTTGTTGTGATTATAGCTCCAAACACAATTCGAAGTATTATTTCACATACTATTATGCAATTTTGTAGTACCTAATAATCTCCAAACGCTCTTTTATTGCAACATAACTATTATCAAATACTGCATACATTGTTGTACCATTTACTAAAAGTTTTATGCGTTATATTGACACAAAGACCACTAATATTTGTTAACGCTATTAATATAGTCGCGGCAAGAATTCAGACGTCTTATATTACGTAAATGTGTGTGTTGTCATAATAACTTTCGATATTTGGTTGCGTTAAAAACAATTTTTTTTTGCAATTTAGTGCAATATATAATGCAAACATTTAGCGTAATATATAGTTTTATTATCTTCAGCTGCAGTTTCTTAAATAGTTTTATGAAAATATAATGAATTATTCATTGATTCGTATGACATAAATCGTAATTCTTGTCGCGACTATACCTATTTCTATAAAACATTAACACATCGTAACAACTCCCCAACATAAAAACCTAGGACTTCAACATATGGTCTAACGATGTATTATTATAGTCTGTTTAGAAATGAAAGAGAGTAATAAAAGGTTATTATGTATGCAAATTGTAAATTAATGTAGTGCTGGTGCTTATATTTAATAATTTTATATTATGTATTATCAGTATAGATGAGGTGAGCTTTTAAAAATACTTTGTGTGATCGAACCCTATTAAATTGTAGCAGGTAGCTAAAATTTAATCTCCGACAATCCGTCTTTGTCTATGCCGCTTCAATTTCTCGGTCCATTTCTCTTATAAACAAACAATATAAAAACAGCATTTCAAAACTAGAGGCTACTTTAAGCATCATAACCGGGTTAAGAGGGTTTTTAGTAATTCAAATAAAATTATTATCAAAATATTTATTTAAATTTAATGAATAGACTTTTATACCACACAAAAATATATGTATTTTGAAAATTCAAATTATGGTGAGTAAATGTAGTGTTGTATAAATGTACAATAAAGAAAATAAAAAAGTAGGTATATTAAAATTCATCATCTGAATATTCTGATAAATTATCTTCGTCTCCTATATTGATAATGATAGGTTCCACAGTAACGTCAATTAAATTATCGAGTTCCCACATTTTCTCCTCTTCTTTCCACTATTAATCTTCGCTCTTTACCTGAAGGTGCCTTGAACCCTGTTGAAAGTCCATCCAAAAATGCTTGTCGAAAACTTATTACATTTTTATCTTGCCATATTTTTGTTACAGTATATCCTCCGTGGACCCAAGTTTCGTCTAGATAATAAATATTCCTCCCTTCGTCACGGAATTTTCTAATTGATCTTAAGTAGGATATTCACTTAAAACTTTGTTTAGCGTTGGTAATTCTTTTTTAAAATAAAATGAGTGTACTTTTCTGCGAATGGCATTTTTGAAGAAATCATCTATAACGACTTCTGACCTCCCTTTAGGTAATTTTGGGGGATTTACAGTATCTTGTTCATTTTTTGATTCCTTTAAAAGTCTATAGATAGTCGATTTTCCAATCCGTGTGATTTTGAAACACTTTTCCACAATGTCGTCAACACTGTTGGTAGGATTTTAGTGTTTCAATGCATTAAATACATTTAATATAATAATCTTCTCATTCTGAGACAGCGCACATCTTTTCACACGTTTAGCAGGTACATAATCTGATAAGCTCGACATTTTACCCAAACAATATTATATCCACTAGCACAATAGTCACTAAACACAAGTTACTCTACTGCACTAGCACGTCTTTGTACATTCAGCTCTAAGACTGGATTGATCTGTCATAATACACTGACTCCTGCCCTATGATGTATCCAGTAAAATATACTAATGTACACCCATTACCTGTTAGCATTAGTGTTACCCGATAATTACCTGAAATGAAATATTACCACGGCCATGGTCGGTTCTTATCTCGGGGTTTTATTACTCTCTTTCATTTCCAAACAGACTATAGTTGGGTTGAGATAGTTTCAAACCATTTCCAAGCTTTCAAATAACCTTCATCAAATTTAATTTTCTTGAACATGGAGAATCATTAATGTAAAATCCTCACAAATAAGAATAAAGAGAAATGTCCGAAATGTTTGTTTTGCTTGCATTGCATTTTTTTGTAAATAATTTAGACACTGTGCACACAAGTTCAAAGACTACACAGTTAAACAACTGTGACTACAACAGTATCCCAATAGAATTGAATCGCTCTTAAATACAAATAACTTTTATGGAATATAACAGAGACATACATCTGGCAACAATGTAGTTGCTAATGTCCATCCTCTTGTCTTTATCAACGACATATGTGAAAAACGACACCGCTGGGAAATACCGAAGGTGATCGCATCAAATTTTATCACATCTAAAAGATAAATAATTATTACCTACAATTTTCTCCGCTTCATTCCACCTCGACCAATAGAGTTCCGCTTCCTTTGATATATCAGACACGTCTCAGGGCTATTCATCACAAAGCAAACAAAGGTATTGACAGCATATAAATGAATCATTTTGAAGAGATACACGCCCAACGTGCGAAGTTTTGTGGGAGGGATTTATGAAAGTGCGATGAATAGCGTGAAATCTAAAGAAAAAATATAATTTTCCTTTATACGTGACATAGTTGTCGTCATATAATAAGAAGTTCCCAACGTGTGGACAAGTCAATGGGTATTTCATTATTTTTTGACGTTATCAAGTAATTTAAGAGTTATTTAATATTTAAAAGGAGTACTGTACTATACAAGTTGAAATAATAATAATATCTTTCCTCATTCTAATCAAGAGGATTAGCCCAAAAGTCTGACACTTGTGCGGGGTATGGGGCGGCACATTATCATTAAGCAGACCACATTTGCAGAATAGAGAATACGAAAAGACAAGAATTGTACCTTATCCCTGCGTACCATACACCGTGGAAATACTTAAAATTTAGGTATATCAATTCAATTGTTAATAGTTTTTCTAAAGGAACTCTATGGGTAGTCCAATATTTATAATGCCGTATACAAATTTCTCAATGTGTACTAGGTGTGTAAAACTAAGGAGATTTTATGATAAAGCATAATAATTGAAAATATGTGTTTTTTTCTCATTCTAAATGACTTGTTAGCTTGTAAATGTTATACACTCTGCAAAATATTTGTATAACTGACGCAGGGAAGAAATATTATTTTCTAACTTATTCAGATACAGCTATGAATCGTTGAAAATTGCATATAAACATGGTGCTCTTCATACCTTTTATTTTTGATGCATAAGATGCAACATTTGTTTTGTTTCTTAGCAACATGACATTTAAGTTTATTTATTTTAGTGGTAAATTATACATAAATTAAATATGTGTATCACATAACTAGATTTTGTATAGCCTATAACAGGAATATATATTTTTTTAATGAATAGATTATACACATGTGCATGTTTTTTAATAGAAAACTTGTTGAATACCGCTTGTCATTTTATTTTGAAAGGAAATGTAATTTGCAGTTTTAGCTAAAACTATAATTTTTGTATATAAAATGGGAAAGAAACAGTTGCATTAAAATATGTAATTTAATGTTTAAGTAATTTAACTTTACTTGTTAAGTACTGCAATTTTAAACTTATTAACGCTTATAGTTTTGAATTTAAGTTAACAATTTCTTAAATTACGAAATTAAAATTTGTGTGAAGATTGAAGATTTAATTTGAATTCATCTTTAAAACAAGTGACATTTTTTAAACTAACAGGCTGTGCTGTAAATATTTAATCTTTCATGTTGGTAAGCGATTCTTAAAATGTGTTGATACTCAAAGAAATATACACGGTGTCTTGCAAGTGTTACAATATTTGTGATAACTAATTTTTTTAAATTTTTTTAATTTAACCGTGCTTTTCTACAATTATTGAAGTGTAAAAGAAAAAAAACCTTTTTATAACAAATATTTCAATACTTTCTTTTATTAGGAATGAATGGATCACGTAAATGATGTAACCAATAAAATCCAAAGTGACTTCGTTACTTACCTAGAACTTCATAAACATGGTTTTTCTACTTTGTAAAAGCGTAATGTCAAATTTATACGTGGATTTCGTTAAAACCTTTGTGTGTAGGTTTATTCACATATTATTAAAAACTTACCTAAGCAATGCTCTTTCAGTTATTAGGAAAAGTTTCTTGATAAACATTCTAAAAATTAGGGAAATTAATCTTAACACTTTTAAATATGCAGGGAGCGCATTCGCCAAAACAGGACAGCCGCTCAGATTGTAATAAAAATGGTTTAAAAAATGATGATATTTGCACTTTACTTTACACTTTAATTGAGATTCGAGCGTATAGTTTGACAGTCGATCTACATATACGATTGCTATGGAAACAAAGGACAATTAATTGTTTTCTCATGGCATACCAAGCTATTTAATAGACACATTGCTTTTCCTTTTTACGCTGTAACTTTAAATTTAGCTTTTTGAATCCTCCGGTATTTTAATAACTTCAATATTTTCTAAAAGTTGCGTTCTTGTTAGCAATTAAAAAATTAATTATCACAAATATTGTAACACATAGGTATGTTTATTTAAATCGACTCAAAATCACGTATTCTATCACCACCTAAAATTATTGTAACGATTTTCAAGACATCCTGCATGTCTCTAAATAGTATCTAGGAACTTTGACAAATATTATAAGTATTTTAACGGTTCATTAAAATAAAATGAAAAAACAATTATTCTATTATAAATTCAAAGCATTTGAAAGATATTTTTACTCCCTCTCCTTCTTTTTTGAGGGATAGTAATATCCTAATTATTAAATTCTGGATACTAGTTTATGTTTTTATATATTTTTAGGTATTAATAATATTGTGTGAAACTAACTACTCAGTGGACAAAAGCCCCAACCTGCCTTGAATTACACCCACAATATCTACCCATATATTCCTTATTATTAGCTTTTGTAACATTTTTTTACTGTTTTAGAAAGGTTTTACTGTTTTTAAGCTAATATAAATCAAATCTCCTACAATTCCTATCAATGAAGTTATATGTATGTTCTCTGATACCAAACATCTAGGTATGCTAATGAACAATTCCACAATAATTTTTATAGTTAGATATTTGATTCAACTTAAAGGAGACCACCTGAAGAAGCAATCCTAAAAATGAAGAAATAGGTCAGATCTCATCTATTGTGGTTGAATTTGTCGTGTTCCCACTGCCAAAAAGTGAAGTTAGATATTTATAGAGTGTTTCATTAGCAGGTTAGTAAATTAGATTATTTTCTTTAGATAATTATTGAATAGAGCTTTGTCTGTGGAATTGTTCATTAGCATACCTAGATGTTTGATATCAGAGAACATACATATAACTTCATTAATAGGAATTGTAGGAGATTTGATTTATATTAGCTTAAAATACTTTTCTAAAACAGTAAAAAAAACTCGTTTATGTATCAAAGTGTCTAATTTTTGAAATTCTATCACCTCATAATATATTTGTATTGCATTTTAATGCTCTTAAAAATGATTTGAAATGTATTTCTGCCTTTTCTCTTTTGATTAGTTTAATGATATCAATTTGAGTTAAAAATAACTACCTACTTATAAAAAAAAAATAAATTTAAAAGCTGTTCATACGGGCCATTAAAACTTTGACGGGAGCTGCAATTAGTAAACATTTACATTTTCCACTTTTTCATTTTCCACATATTCGTATGTATGCTTTCCATTTCATGGCTAAATTGACCTGCATACGTATTAATATTTCAACTAAATTTAAAGACTCTTAAAAGATTACATTTTTTACATTTTTTTATATCAAACGAATTTCCAAAAACAAACATAAGATTTTTTGCCCCTAAAGTGTTTACTTCAGCACCCACGCCTTTGATTTATTTCACAAGCATCAACCAATCTTCTTCAAAACCAAATAAAAAAATTGAATATGTCCTTTGAAAAGGCCATACAAATAGCTGCCATTAAATTACTTCCTCGTGTGCCCGGACATGTTTACGTTACCTCAATTTTCTGGAGGGAATTTTATTCCCCTGACGTTGTCATTTGTCATTTCGTGTGAGTGAGTGGTTGAGATTGCCGTACATCACTCAGACGTATGATGTTTCGTAGTAAACAACACTGAACAGGAAACTAGACGAAGTGATTTTGATTTGTTTTTTGATGTATTCATCATGTTTATTTATTATATTATTTTACTCATTTAGAACGAGTGTGATATCATCTGTGCCAGCATTAATACAGGGTTAACTATGACTTAGTACAAATATTTTAAGAGGGGATAGGGAAAAATAAGAATTAATGGAATCACCCTTCAAAAAAATTCCAAACTTATTTTTAAAGCCAAAAAAATTATTTTCAAAACTATATTAAATCCCTATTTATCGTCGTCACTGACGTTCTGTCAGCCGCGAGGTTAGGTATATTCTGCCAATCAAAGGTGTCAAATATAGTGACAGGTCCATTGACACGTGTATCAACTTAAGCCGCTTTGAAAGAAAAAATAATCTTAAGATTTTTGTACTTCCTGTGGACCTCTCCTTCCCTCGATCGTTCTTTTTGTGTAAAGCGGGGTATCTACTTGGTTTGGCGGTCTTGACCAGGTCGATTACTTACGTCGGGAAAAAGCACAAAGGATAACAACAAAATACACGTAAATGTACAGAAATACATAAAAACACTGCCACACGTTTACTGCCATGGCATAAAACAGCTGTTCCATGTGGTTTAACAAGTATTCAGCAAAATACTTTGTATACTCGGGAAATGTCTTTGAGGCTGCCGCACGATAATATGCACTTGTCACACTCCCATAAATCAGCACCTTATCCGTTATCTAGGCATTTGAATACGACATGTTTGTAAATACACATAAAATACGCGAAAAATAAAATTTGCGAAAAACAAGTACTGAAAAATTATTTCAAACTAATCAGAGTACCGTAACCGTATATTTACGTTATTTGACATCTACAGACGACATCTGACAACATCTGTAGGCCACATCGACTATTTTTGTCTCAGACTTGTTACTGATAACAAAAAAGATGTCGCCTTTACGACACCACCAAGTAGAAGTTACGGAAAAGGTGCTATCCATCGATCTTTGCTGACGATATGCATCTGTTATGTCAAAGAAAGCGTTATGTTTTCCTATTTCTTATAGTTTCCAATATATCAATACATGCAACACACTGTATTCCTTTCTAGAATAGTATTTAATCATTTCTATAAGGTGAGTCACAGAAAACAGAAGTCTATGAGATAAATATGTGTAAACACCTGAATGACATATAGCAAACTGGCTCATCAAAACATATACCGCTTACGAGCCTGTTAGCTCTTCTCAGTTTGCCATAGGTGAGGCAACAGACAACTTGTGCGACAGAAGCGAACCTGAGTAGACATGATGCAGTACATAGCTACATCTTGCCACATGCTCAACCTGACGGTCTCAACAAAATGCACGTTTTTTTGCGTACGACCACCTACACACACTACTTTAATATAATTTGTAGTAAATAATACTACAATAATTGTGTTTCTATAGTTTTGGTAATGATCACCACAAATGTTGTATTAATATTATTAATAAATATTATTATTTTGCACTATAATCGTATTTATTACAAAATATTAATATTTTGAATTAGTGCAAATCTATAAACCTATAATTTAATCTACCCTATATTAATAGTATTTTATTCATATTTTAACAAATTATTATGCTTTAAGTACTTAAATTATAAAATTTAGTGTCATTGTAAGAAAAAAAAGTGGTGAAGTAACAGGAAAAATGTTTGGATGTCAAGGATATGTAAACATTTATAACAAATATATTTTATTACTGAATTAATACATATATACTTCCGTGAAGTTTAAAATTTTAAGTAGGTAGATTATTAAGCTTAAGTACAGATTACATTTTCGCATGCATATCCACCGCATGTTCCTGATCTGAATCCGTCAGAATTCCATTTATTTCACCTGTGATCAATCTCCTTAAAAGAGGACTTGTCACATAGAAACTGTTCTATAGACATTATTAATGTTTGCATTTACGAATACATGAAAAGAAAATTATACTAATATCCAGATTAATACACTTATTCCAACGCTTGCTTAATTTCACTATTTCTCAACTGTAGTAGCACTTTATTGAAAAATTTACTTTTTCTTGTATAATAAGATAACATATTCTTCATTTAACAATAAAAATTCCTTGAAATCAAGAAAGCTCCTGCACTTAATATAAGAAAAAGTTATGTTTGTTTAAGTAATTGTTTTGTTTTATTTAGATAATATGAATTACGTGAGTCAACAACTGTTAATTCCAAAATAAAGTTATATACATTTCATTAAAATCCAATAAAACTGAAATAGTATAATTGATATTTCAGTATTCTTGCTATATTGTACTACTTTTTATTTCTTTGTAGAGTAGTTAGTACTCTACCCTGCTAAGTGGGTAGTATTTAATTATTTATATAACAAATGAAGGACTAGTAAATTCCCAAAGGCATTAATTAGCGACACACCAGACATATACCTTTTTTGAGCTTTTTAACTCCTTAGTATGCCGTAGGAAGCTAGGAAACCGATGACTTATCTGACAGAAGGGATTCTGAGTAGACGTGATGCAACCAGAAACTACGCTTGTCGCCACATGCTAAACCTGACAGCTCACCTTCACGAAAGTTTAATAAAATTTGTAGTAAATAATGCTACAATTGTGTCTCTATAATGGTTTTGGTAATGATCACCACAAATGTAGTATTAATTCATCTACAAATATTATTATTTTCGTTAATATTGATAAGTTTAATCCGTGCAAATCTATAAACCTGTAATTTAATTACCTATTCTATATAACTAATAATATTTTTAACAAAATATTATTCTTTAAGCAACTCATAAGTTTAGTGCCATTTTAAGAAATAAAAGTGTTGAATTAAGTATAAGAATGCTTGGATGTCAAGGATATGTAAATATTTATCAAATATACTTTATTACTAAATTAGTACAGTTGAGTAGTTTAAAATTTTGAGCAAATTATCCTTAAATACAGATTACATTTTTTCCATGCAAATCCATCGTATGTTCCTGATTTTGATCTGTCAGATCTCCATTTACTTCACCTGTGATGATTCTCCTTAAAAATTGACTCGTCAACTTAAAAACTGCTCTGCAGATATTGCTATTATATATATTGTATATTGTTTGAGAATAATAACCCACACAAGATGATTACGCATTGAAATACTAAAGATAATGTAATAACATAAGTACTTGAAATATGAGTACCTTACTTTCATCCGCCGTCTCTCATAATGTAAAAGCATTCCGCTGTACTTTCCCCAAAACTTTCATTCGACAAAAATCGCGTCGACAGTAACAAAACTTTTTTATAAAACAACATCCCGCCTAGACGCTGCCTTCATTTATCTCGGTAATAAATTGTGTGTAATAGACGACACCGACATTTTTTCTCTATTTTTTTTTTTGTTTCAGCTGCGGCGAGACCGTAAATCCGCTGGCTCTCGAGGAGAGGCGATTTTTTCATCCCACGAAAGACCGATGGCAGGCCGTCCCCGATCGGCCGACGGCTTGGCGTCTCCGACCCAATTCCTACATTTGGGTGCCCTCCACGCAGCTCTTCTCCGACGAGAAAAACCGCCCCTTCCCCCGGGAGTTTGCCTTATTTGTGACCATGAGACTACATAATGTAAGATTATGCCGTATTTTTCTTTATATCTATTGAGATTTCTCGGACGTGGGCCTGTGGGGCTTTTCTGCATGACCCTATTTATTATTTGTAATCAGTTTCCTGGATCCTGTGCCTTATTTCAGATGTCCACTGAAAAAGTCCAATCTTATTCACCCATCTTAGCACGCAGCCTAAAAAGATAAAGTTGAAACATGCGTGACACTGTCCATTAATAGCTTTGTTCGAAGAATGAATTTGTAAAGGCCTTGCCTTTAACGGACGCAATTTTAAGGACGATAAGAATTTGTCAGTTGTCAGAAACTAAATTTTCATTTTGTAACATAATTTAAATTATAGAAATGGAAGTCATCTTTTCTATTCTACGTATTGTGTTTGCAATAATAAATCGATCATCGCTAAAGCTGGTCAATGCGTCTAATAAATTGACTGAATCATTATATTTGCAGTCAAACATCTAAGTATAATATTAAAACATATTTTTATCCACAATTACCTTATAATCGGACTTTTATCCACACAAATGAACCGTTTAAAGTGATACTTTATCCACTAGTGGAATAAAGTATCTTTATTAAGTAACTAGTGTAATAAACTAACTTTTTCTACAAAACTGTTAAAAGTGGGCTTTTTAATTGTCATTTTTGATGTTGAAAATGTCAGTTTCTGACACGCGTGTTAAAAGTAAGTTACTTTTAACACTAGTGTTAAAAGTAAATTCCCTGCGGAGTCATCATACTTAAGTTGGCTTTACTGTCAACATGTGTGATACATCTATTTTCTGTAGAAATACTACTGGTAGTACTGGTGGTCTTGCTAGTAGTTGCAGCAGTAGGAAGTATTTGGCACGTAATTTCCTTCTTCTGTTCCAGTGAATTTTCAATGTAGCCTTCAGCTACCGTCGAAGATTTCCATCCTCCATGTCTCTTGATGGTAGTAAGATTTGCACCAGAATCTGCTAACAATGTCGCCGATGAACGGCGAAAACACTGTCCGGTGTAGAGTTGAGGATTTGGTAGATTCAAGAACTCTGCAATGTCGGCAGGCATTTTACCAAACATGTTAATTCCGACTGCATTCTTCACACATTTATTCTTCATATATTTAAGAAAAAGCCGTCTATGGTCAGCGTTGGGTGGCCGGAGTGCCATATACTTTCTAAAAAAGTTTAAATAGAATTCACCAACAACACTGAAAGTCCGAGGCACTTTCGTTTTTAGTATCTGGTATGGTCACAAAAACCGAAGTGCCCAAATATTCGATATTGTCGATGGTCATCTGACACAATTCCTCCCGGCGACACGCCCCGAAGACACCAACTATTGCTGCGAATTTCATCATCAGATACTTTTCGTCTTCTGCTTCTGTGAGAAATTTGACGATAAGCGTCTTCGTCAAAACTTTTGACTTTTTTGCTTGATATCCTTCACCCTTCCGTTTTAAAAAAGCAATAAGTTTATAATGTTTGCTTATATCTTGATCTTGCTTTATTTTTAACATAGTTTTGATCATGGAATAATTTGACCACAGCGTTGACGCTTTGCATATCTTGGCTATTTCCTCAAAATATGCCAGTAAAACATTTTCGTTACATTTCCCGGGAACCTTTTTAATGTTGCACCATTCCGAAAAGCGTCTATAAGCGATTTCGTACTGTTCCTTTGATACGCCGGCAATAATTCCAATGTTGCTCGACTGGTGGCTTCTAAGATTTCAGCAGGGATGGATTCGTTACGCTCATTATCGAGATTATTCAATATACTTATAATATTACTAGAAAATGCTGTCAATATTTTTGCGTTTTTTTCGTAACTAACAACAGCCCTGGTTGCTACGAAAATTTTGGTTCATAAACATTGCTATCTGTGTGGTATTTTTTGATTTCTTATTTTTATTGAGTTTAAAGTTTTTCCGATTGTTTTGTAGAAAAAATAGTGTATGATATACGTGTTAAAAGTGATTTTATTTTGTTCGTGAAGTTAAAAAACTCGCTACGCTCATTTTTTAATCACCTTCACTCACAAAATAAAATCTTACTTTTAACACGTATATCATAAATAGATATTATTCCACTAGTTGAATAATGTATAAAGTAATAAACCTGTTATAAATCAAATTTAATTTATTTCCTTAATAACATTTACATTTATAGTAATAGACATTTCGTTTTTTATTTTATCACATTTAATTTCCTTTCCGTTAATAAGAACACTTGTAGCATTATTGCCATCATTTTCGGAACGCATAACATCTACCGAAGTTTGTGAAGAATTTGCAAAAGTTAAATGTCTCTTCTTGTAAGAAACAGCTATATTTTCCTTGGATATTCCCTGCAATATCAAGTTTGTTAGATATGGACTCCTCAACCCACGCCGTTTAATGGTTGTAAAGTCAGCATCTTTGTTTTTCAATAAATGATGGTAGAAATTTCTTAATCAAAGTTTTATTTGCTTCTTTAAACGTATCAACCTTTACCCTTGTGAATTACAGCAATCATTGAATTTTATACTATTATGTGATACTTAGAAACTGAAAATGATTAATGCAGATGCAAAACTAGAAGGTGGATGCCTCTGAAAACTTACGCTACTAAAATAAAATATCAATTATATAAAATAAAACACAATCTAAACAAACAAAACAGAAAATGCGTTTAAAACTTGGGTAATTAGTGTTAGTCAAGTCAACATGAAAACGTATTTAAATTTAAATAATGCTAGTAGTATGGCTGCTGTTTCCAAGGATAATAAATATGGAATATGGTATTGTTCTATATGTGTCCATTTGTATTTCTCAAAAGAATACAAATTTCAGTGAAATATGTTGGCGGCGTGGAACTTGCAAATTTTTATTTTGGATGACTAATTACATTCATTAAACCGCACTCTAACTTTCTTGTTATATATTACGTCCAATGTAGAAAGTAATACAGTTTTTAAGCGGCCTGAATAATAAATAAAGCAAGTTCTTAATTTGCCAGATAGCGCCTGTTTGGTTAGCCTGAAACTAGATGATATTTTTCTAATACATCACAACTTGTTTTAAATTATACTGGGTGTCCCGAATTGCACGAGTCAAACTTTAACATATTTTTATGTTATAGCTTTTTACCAAAAGAAAATAATTTCATATAAATATGTTTCGGGATATGCTTAATTTTCTGTCAAAAATTCTGATGGTGAAAAAGTGATTCCTTGAAGCAAATATATATATATATATATATATATATATATATATATATATATATATATATATATATATATATTTATGTTATAGCTTTTTACCAAAAGAAAATAATTTCATATAAATATGTTTCGGGATATGCTTAATTTTCTGTCAAAAAAGCTGATGGTGAACAGGTGATTCCTTGAAACAAATATATATATATATATATATATATATATATATATATATATATATATATATATATATATATATATAATTCTGATGGTGAAAAAGTGATTCCTTGAAGCAAATATATATATATATATATATATATATATATTTATGTTATAGCTTTTTACCAAAAGAAAATAATTTCATATAAATATGTTTCGGGATATGCTTAATTTTCTGTCAAAAAAGCTGATGGTGAACAGGTGATTCCTTGAAACAAATATATATATATATATATATATATATATATATATATATATATATATATATATATATATATATATATATATGCACTTATTTTCTTATTTTAAAAAGTTTTAGCACTTGGTAAATTTTGATCCTCATTTTAACCACGGGGATTAGCCCACAAGTCGGAGAGTTGTGCGGGTGAGGAAGCGGCATATTATTATTAAGCAGGTCGCATTTGCGCCCAGGAACGACTTACGTTGGTAGGCCCTAACCACCATTCAATGCAGGAATGAGGGAAACCTGGAAAACCTCATTAATTAGAGGGGTAGTCAAATGTCGACCGGTATCAATCTCTCACATTGACCTAAGCTAACATTCTTGCACCCTACCATATCCGCAGAGAGGGTGCCAATCCTCTCCACGAATATATCTGATATACGGTCTACCGGCTGCAAGGCTCGAACCCACACCGGTCTAGCCACATCGATTCAAGTACTGACGCCTGAAACCGTGCGACCACTGACCAACCCCGATATTTCTAAAATAAATGAGAAGTACAATTCGGATATTTATTTCTGTACCGACATTTACCCAGAAATTTTTATTATTTCCCAGGGCATTATTTTTCTCACACGCATCACTTTCCATTTTTTTTTTTGGTAGTAATATATATATAGAGATTCACAAAAATATACTTCTACCGCTTTACAAAGTTCTTAAAACTGACCCGCTTGCTTGGCTAATTTATTTAAAATAATCAGAGACACTAAAATAGTTGGTTAGTGTCTTTGGTTAGTTTATAAACCATCCAATTTGGTCTAATTGAAATGAAAACAATAATTTTTTGTAACACAAAATAGCCAATTATTTCGATAGTATATACACTAGCCACCTATTTCTATTTTCTCTAGTTAATTTCATAAACATGACTTTCCTGTTTTCTTAAATATAAAAAATGCTTAAAAAATATAAACAATGTATTTTTATAGAAATAAAGAAACGTTTTTGATATGTACAAGTAATTGTAAAAAAGTAACATACTAAAGTAACATTCCACTGGTGGTTTTCTTTACAGTGTTTACTCCGTAATATAAATAATAATAATATCACTACCTATCATTCGAATCACGAGGATTAGCCCAGAAACCGGAAACTTGTGCGGTAGTGGGGCGGCATATTATTATTAAGCATTCCGTATTTGTTCGAATGAGTGCCAAAAATGGATCATAGACAAAAATTTTAGGAAACAATGTGAAATTTATAATAAATTTTACACTTTAGCTGTAACATATATAAAATTTAAGAAATTTTACATGCAAAATTGATATAATCTGCTTCAATCAACTACCCACTGACGTGGTATCCCAGCCGAGTTGCGTGCATTTATTCAAGCAATCGATTTTATATCATATAAATGATGAATGCTGTTAGTTTCTAGTCATGAAAAGAGAATTACATCGGAGCTCAAACGAAGATACATAAATCTATAGACTGTAGTTGGGTCTGTAACAGAAAATGATCTGATTTCATGGGCAGACTTTTGTTACTTACATGAATTGTACAGGGTACTCGACAGAATGGGCCTACTGTGAGGATATAAAATAAATAAATAAAATTTGGGACACGTGTCAAAATATTTAAGATCTGTAACTGAGAGTAACAAAACTATATACTACACTAAATATCTGCTTTATATATTGTACTAAACTGTCAAAAAATATTGTTTTTAACGCGACTAAATCTCGAAAATTTCGTTGACAATAAAATCGCGTAACGGTAGTCGTGATGTCTGAATTCTTGCCACTCCATACTCCATACTCCAAATTGAATTTTGTAGTCCTGATACCCATTCGTCTTTAAAATTCGTTGAACGGTTGATTTATCCAAATTCAATTTTTAATTTTGTTCGAAATACTGTAACAATATAGTTGTATTAACATTGTTTCTTATCCTTCTGTCAATTATTTGATTCTACCGAACAGATAATGCATCTTCAATTTATCGAAAGGTCAGCTCCAATCTTGTAAAGGTTCTACGATCAGGAATGAGGCGCTCTGGATACCTTTCCCAATCCCAAAGATTACTTTCGACTGAAAATAGAACTTATCACTTGTTCCAAATTTTATTTAATTTTGTTGTATTCTCAAAGTAGCCCATAGTACGACACCCACTACATAATGAATGTAATGAATGTTTCAGTAACATTTAAATTCACGTTTTTCTTTTAAACAAGTTTCAGGTTTCTCTACCTCTACAATAATAATAATAATAATAATAATAATAATAATAATAATAATAATAATAATAATAATAATAATAATAATAATAATAATATGCCTTTATTACAATTTACAGAACAATACAAATAGTAGATAATTACGGGTGGCGGTATCCAGCAAAGCTGCTCCTATACAACCACCCTTAAAAAAAATAAGTGACCATAACCACAACTAGTACATAAGATAAGTATACATATATGCAAGAATATAAAAAACAATTTAACGAATATACTCAACAATCTCTCTTATTAACCAGAAATGTTTTAAACTTTCTCCGAAAGGTGACAGCACTAGTAGCCCCCACGATGCTATTCGGTAAAGCATTGAAAATTTTAACAGCATTGTAATTAAAGTTACGTTGAAACATCGTTAAAGTATGACAGGGAACAGTTAGGTGATCTCTATGACGCGTATTATGTTCGTTTATCTCGACCTTTAATAAGCTTATCATAAAGGTATATTGGTAACTTATGGTCAAAAACATTATAAACCAGTGTACCTAATTGAAGTTGAAAACGCTCATGTAGTTTAAGCCAACCAGAATTTCTAAAAGCATTTGAAATGTGATCTAATTTTCTAATGTTATAAACAAATCGAATACAAGAATTCTGAATTTTCTGTAGACGCTCTCTATCTTTCATTAACAATGCGGGCCAGTAAACTACAAGGCAATAACTAAGGATAGATAATATTAAGGAGTCGCAAAGTCTTAATTTAACTTCAGTACTAAGAATATTTTTATATAGGTTTAAGATTTTTAATTTGCTATAACACCTTCTCAATAGATTAGATACATGAGTGCCAAATCTAAGATCTGGATCTAAGGAAAGGCCCAGATTTACACCACTGTCAAAAGGTTGCAGCACAGTATTATTTAGTAAAATTTGAAATGAAGGATGGTTACGAATGATTAACACCTGAGGGCCGAACAATAAAATTTGAGTTTTTTTTTTCATTAAGGACCAGACCATGCGCATTAGAAACAACCAAATCAATATCATTGACAGGAAATGAATAATAAATTTGCCTGTCATCGGCATACTGATGAGATTTACAGAATGTTAAATGCGAACATAAATCAGAGCTATATAATGAAAACAGCAACGGTCCCAAAATGCTGCCCTGAGGAACACCCTTGTTCAAAAAAGTGGGGTCGGAAAAAGTACTATTAAATGTAACTCGCTGTTGCCTCATGTTTAAATAATTATTAAAAAAATTAAGAGCATTATCATTGAATCCAAAATATTTCAGTTTCGTAACTAACGTAGCATGATTTAAAGTATCGAACGCCTTGCTATAGTCCAGTAAGATTAAGCAAGGCTACTATTATATGCGCGGAATAAATCATCAGTTACATTAAGCAAAGCAGTAGCAGTACCATGATGAGAACGAAAGCCAGATTGACTAGCAGATAAAATATTATTTTTATTTATGAACCTATTTATTTGATCCTGTGCAATTCTCTCCAACACTTTAGACAATACAGAAAGTATACTAATAGGTCTAAACTGAGATACATCCGAGGGACTACCAATTTTTGGTACAGGGACAACATGAGCAAGTTTCCACGCATTGGGAAATACTCCTGTCAATAGACATTTATTGATGATAAAAGTAATGTGGTTACTTAAATAAGGTGTTAAATATAATAACATTTTAATAGACAATCCATCAGATCCAACAGCATGCGATTTAATTGCAAGTAAATATTTTTCAACATCCTTCACTTCTACCGAGTTAAAATTAAATTTGTTAGAAATATTAGGGAATAACGTGTTAACATAAGCTGACTCAATAAATTCCTGATCAACAACATTAGCAGTGGGTAAATTATTACAATAAGCATTGTTCAAGGTATTGCATTTGTGTTTAAAACATTGGCAAAATAAAACATTGAAAGAGAGTAAATGTTGTTTGATATCATTGTCATATTTGACGTTAAACTTTTACAGGGAAAGGAAATTTGAGATGCCTAGAGTTGACCGAAGGATTTTCTATTGAGAAATGAAGTTAATTACTGCTGACCTTTTGTTTTTTAAAGGGAACAAAATTATAACGAGACTTTTAAATTTTTAAGATAACTTGATTGTGAAGAAGAAAAAGAGAATGTCTACACAAAATTTATATTGAAAGGAATATTCTAAAATTGTTTATCAAATTAATCTGTATTTAATACCTACCTAAAAAATTTTAAAATTGTTCGAGCAGTTTGTTAGCCCGGATTCTTTTGAAATGGAATGAGAATGGCCATCTATTGATTATATTTATTATTTCACTTTTAACATCATCCGAATTTGAAAGGCTTCATACAAAATCATATCAGCAGAAATGAGCTGCTTACATATATTTTTTGCCATTTGATTTGGAAAAAAGAACTAGATTTTCTTTTAAATTATTTAAGCAAGGAAATTTTGCCATCTAGAGCAAGTTTCGAAAAATTAACAATTTGTCATCTTAAGACAAAATGTACAGGGTGAGTTAAAAATAAAGAGTTAACACTAATCTGGAGATACTAGACACCAAAATATTATGTTTAAGCTCATCATGCCTTATACGAATGCCGCTGGTTTAAGAAATACAGGGTGTAAAAGATTTAAATTTTATTCTGAAATTTTTCAATAACTGAGAATGTTTTGATAGCATGATTCTGAAAATTAGTAGTGTTAGATGTTTTGGTGTGAAAATTACGAATGTGAAGCTGATTTTCACGTTGCTCCTACAGGCCGTTAGTTTCACCGAATTATTGAGGTAAATCAAAGCATATTTTTTTATCTGTTGAGCTATACTTAAAAAAAAATATCTAAGATGCTGGCCACTCGAACTTACACATAGAGATTTTTAGGCAAAATTTAAAGTTCAATATTTTCAACAGGAATGCAAATTTTTGAACGCGGCTTGCAAAATTTAAGAGCTAGTTTTTTCGGATTAAGCTGCATGACGTATATTTATCGTAGGATCATAGGTTTATTATACACGGGGTGTTCAACGAAGTCATGCAAAAAATCAAAAAGTTTGTATGAGTGAAATTTCCGCAAAAAATTTATTTTGGTCGTTGCAATATGGTTCGTTACTAAGGTAACATCAATATCTCTAGATGTTTTTGTCAGTTTGTGGATTAAGGCCTTTAGGCCTTGTACACTCTACTCAACATAAAATTTATTTAGCAAAATTTTTAAAATGCTATAACTTGACGTTGGATTGACGGTTCTTGATGATTTTTGCAGATTTGGAATCCTTATTTCACGTAGATTTTCTATGGTCTAAGCATTTTATTTGAAGGTTCAAATTTATACATTATACCGGGTCGATAATAAACAAAAACGTAGGGTATGACGCACTCTAAGGTTTGGCATTATTTCATTTTTTGTAAAAATAAATTATCACCTCAAGTTGTTTTTATTTAATGTTCTTCTCACTGTTCTGTCCAAAACTCACACTCCAGTTTGCTGTCTTAAAGAGCCATTTAATTTTCTAGAGTTCCTTGTTCTACTCTGCATAAAACAACGTTCTGTATAAACGTATAAACACGTTACTTGCTTATTTAGCTAACTGAATCAAAAAGTGAAACACTTTCTAATTCTCAATCTTTTAAAAAATACATTCTGACCGTTTCCCTATAAATTGTTTTTCTTTGATGACATTTTTGTATTGGAGCTTTCTTTGACATCATCTCTGCAGTATTTCACTTGGATAACAATTTTCACATATTGGAAACCTTTCAAATATAATAATTTATTGCCAATAAAACGGTGGATTCAATAAGAAAAATTAAATTGCCGCGTTGTTTGCCGAACGCCATACGGACGTAATCTTGTAAAGTTTTATTTATTTTATCGAGACAGACATTGGACATTTAATTAAGATCTTGATCAGCAAATGGTTTTTATGTGTCGAATGATTTATTTCCGAAACCTTTATTTGTATGTACAATTATATGTTTTCTGAATTTTGTAACCTGGAGTAAATAAGAATTAAAATCACAATGCGTAGTTCCAATACCAAAAAAACTGTTTAGCTAATATGAATAAAATTTTTAGTTTGTTGACAACTGTGTAAGATATCGTTTAAAGTTGTAATAACTTACCCAGTAATTCCAGGGGCGTATCCAAGGGGGAGATGAATAGTTTTTTGTATACAAAAAATAACATCCCGTGCATTTTTTTAACTTATTCATTATTTATTTTATTGTGATTTTAGATAAAGCTCATAAAAACATTACTTTTTTGTATCTTGAATTTTCCTAACTTACTTTGTTCTTCTTGTTATTTGAAAGACTTGCGTATAGAGCACTTTGTTGTCGGGAAAAAAATAATATAAATCAAGGATCTTTCTATTAAAAATAAAACACGAATTCGTTTATTATCCTTTTTCTCGTAAATGGTTCATCTTATCGACAATAAACAAGAGTACCTTTTTTAGTCTAAGGTTGAAACTATCCAGATTTATTATTTTAATGTCTTTATCATACAGGGTGCTGAAAATTTAGGTAAGTTGTAAAGCCGGTACACCGTATATCATCTATATTCGTGGAGAGGAATGTGATAGATTGATACCGGTCGACATTTGACTACCCCCCTAATTAATGAGGTTTTCCAGGTTACTCTCACTCCTACACTGAATGATGGTTAGGGTCTACCAATGTAAGTCGTTCCTGGGCGCAAATAGTACCTGCTTAATAATAATATGCTGCCCCCTCGCACAAATTTTTGTCTTCTGAACTAATCCTCGTGACTAAAATGAGGGGTAGAAATATTATTACTATTATTATTATTATTACTTTAAAAGTTATTTAAGAAAAACCGATCCAGCGACGTCCTTCAGGGACACATATCTCCGTAGGGAGGACCTGTAGAGAAAAAATTTATAGGAACTTGTTATCTTATTTTTGCATGTTCTATTTGCCTCCGTGAGATTTCCCACATTTTCCCAAACACCCTGTATATAGTATCCTAGGTATTATAACTAAATTGTAAAGAACTGAAATATAAAATATTTTTTCTACAAACATGTTAAAAATGCAATTTTTAACAGTTCGTTGTAGCAATACAGATATTGCTTTAAAATGATCACTTTAAAGCTCTAGTGCCTTAAAGTAAATGTCAAATTGTATAGAAACTTATTGTATGCAATTTCATATTGAATCCGGGATTTTCTTGGTCCAAAGTCCAAAGTAGCTCGGTTGGTCGCTTCATCGATTTCTTTAAATGGATTGTTCTTTTCCATATTTTCTTTGTACTTTACTAAGGGTAAAAAGACACAACGTTTAAAAGTGACAAATCCAAACCTTTCAAACGTTTCGTAAATAATGAATACAATAATGGTTGCCACCATGGTTACTATATCATTGGCAAGTGCTCACTTCGAAAATTTGATACAGTGCCTACGATGCTATTTAAAACTTAACTTATTTCTACCTGGGTTAATTCTTTTTTTTGCTGTTTGTAGAAAAATTATTGTATGATATTTGTGTTAAAAGTGTTTTTAAGGCACTGATTAAAAAAACTTTTACATGCGTGCCTTAAAAATATATTTTTTCCACGGTCGGGAGTAGAAATCAGTTCCTATGACATCAACATTAAAATAGAAGTAGTCGATTATTTCCAAGGGAGTATAATGCTCCCAAGGGAGTTTACATTATGGAGAACGTTTTTCATGCAAAAAAAAGATAACATTGAAATTATTTATTGACATTTAAATTAAATGTTACATTTGTACAATTTTCAAAATTAATATTAGAACGAATATCACTTTCGCTTACATTTACAGTTTTTGTGATTGCGCTAGTAGTGGTACCTACTAAAATCTGATTAGCAATTTCGGTTTTATTTTCAATGGAGTTCTCGACATAACTCTCAGCGACTGTCGTTGATTTCCAACCAGCATGACGCTTTATTGTCGTGATATCCACACCAGCATCTGCCAGTAATGTCGCTGAAGATCTTCGTAAGCAGTGACCAGTATAACATGCAGCATCAGGTAATTTTAAATACGAAGCTACTACACTCGGAATTTTTCCCATGGTATTCTTGCCAACTGGCTGCGAACTACATTTTCCTGCTTTGTAGTACAAAAAAAGGCGCTTATGCTTGACGTGGGGAGAACGAAGGGACAGGTATTTTCGAAACAATTCAAGCATATTTCCCACATCGGTAACTAGAAAGGTTCGTGGAATCTTTGTCTTAGTGTTTGGAATTTTTACAATCAAGGAAGAGCCTACATCCTCAATATCATCTACAGTTAAATTGACTAGTTCATCAGTTCGACAAGCTCCGGCAATCCCCATAATTAATCCAACCTATAAAAAATCAAAATACTAATTGAAATACCTAACAACAAAAGCAATCTTACCTTAATCATTAAGAATTCTTTGTCATCTGCACTTGATAGAAAACGGTCGATTTCAGCCTTTGTCAATATTTTCGATTTTTTCGCTTGATATCCGTCACCGGTTCTTTTCAAAAATGCGATCAGCTTGGGGAATTTGCTTATATCTATGTTGTCGTAAATTATCAAGCATGACTTAACCATAGAATATTGCGCTCATAATGTGGAAGACTTGTAATTCTTTGCATTTTCACTGAAGTATGCTAACAAAACATTCTCGCTGTATACTTGAACATTTTTCTCGGCGCACCACTTTTTGAACCGATTGTAGGCTATATCGTATAAAGATCTTGACTTCGTAGGCAGCAAATTGCTTATTGCAATATTTGCAGCCTCCACAATCTCTTCCGACTCACAATTATTCATTGTGCACTAAACAAACTTTAAACTAAACCAAACTAGCACCTTAATTTGACAATTCTTTTTGTTTGTTTATTTTGTAGTTATGACAATAACTCAACGACTACTAAATAAATGGTCAAATCCGAATACAATAAATCTGGTGCTACTTACTTCATAATGACAAAATATGTGTTTTTAAGTTAATGAGACCGTGGAAAAAATAGTATATACCATTCGGGGGGATGCTATTTTCTCCTCGGTGCATTGTAGCCCTCGGGCTTCAAATTGCACCTCTGCCAAAATAACGCATTTCTCTCCCTTATAATATAATGTACTATTTAACACTCACATCATTAATACTTAACTATTTTGGCCAACTGTCAAAAAAGAGGATTTTTTTAAATTGCTATAGATACGCAAAATTAACCATTTTTTGACTTAAATACACCCAAAAGCGCGGTATCGAGAAGGAATGAAAATAAAAACACACGATTGTGAAAAAACGATAATTTTTCACGAGTGTGTCAGTTTTGACATTGACACCAGCTTCAGTTAAAAATGCATTGAAAAATAATAAACATATAGTGGCAAATACTTTGCACATTTGGACAAAAAATATTGTTTATATTTTGTATGCTAAATGTTTTATGGAGCTTTCAAATGAATGTTTGTCTCGACCAAAAATTCACATTTTCATGCGCTATAAAAAAACTGATTTTGCGTATTTAATATACTTAAAAATAATTATTAATTTGTAAATAGCTGAATAATAAAAATCTTCATATATTGAAGCATTTATATTTAATTTTGTCCACACAGTTTTATACCATTTGTTGAAAAAAAAATAGATAAATAAATATTTATTTCCTTTAGTAATAACTCTAAAAATTTCACACCTCTACTTTAAAACCAATAAGATGCCTTCATTTTGGCTCGTTACCATGGAAACCAGAAACATTTCCGGAATTTTTTCCGTGGCGAGGCGATAATTAAGTGGACATTTTTTGACAGTTGAGAAAATATACGAAATGTGGTGGATAAACGTACATATGAATTTCTTATACATTGCGTCGTGTTATTTGTAAGAAATATATTTCTACCATCTTTACTGACCTAAAATTGCCAAAAAAGAATAGATTAAAATTGACAAATCAACATATGTTACCAACAACAATACCTTGGAAGAGTCAAATTATTTTAAATTGTCAGGTTCGATTTATACTTGGGGTGGGTAATTTTCTTACGGAATACCACACACGCGTAATTTATTCCTGGATTTTTTTTCGGTCACGAATATTTTAAGAAAATTATCCCTCGTCGCTGCGCGATAATTTTCAAAATATTCGTGATCTCAAAAAAAATTCTGGAAATAATTTAAGCTCTTGTAATATTATAAGTGAAAATGATAGTATTATAACAAGCCTCAATGATACAGTTAAGTAATTTATCTGAAGCCGCTTTAAATATTGTAATTCCACTATTGCAATCACTACATTGTATTCCATCATTCACCCCTATCTATGCTAGAAACCCTCATAATAAATAACGATAGCTATATTATTATTTATTACTACTGTATTATCTTTTGAAAACTATTGTATATTAAAAGAAAAACATATTATATCTTTTTTTTGTCAATACCTATATAATAAAATTTTATATGTGAAATTTTATTTCTTGGCAAAAAAATTGATAACATTTACTTTATTAGTTTCAGTGGTTATATATCCTCACTTTCCTATTCGATTTGTTCCAAGAAATACAAATTTATTATATGTATTAGCTGTTTCTGTATGTCGTGTAAAAACCACTTACTGTGGCAATATCTGTTGCAGGGCACCATGGGGACTATTTTCAGCTTGCGTTCGAGGCGCAGACAGGATACTTACCTATCCTTAGAGGTTGCAGGATCCGATCTTAAACTTATACATGCCGCAGAGAACGGCACCGACGTTGTGAGGATACCTGCGGCATTGGACGATGGCCACTGGCACCAGATTGCAATCAGGTCAGCCCATGCATGCATATAATTTTGGCGACAATTTTGAGGATATACCGATAAATTCTTTATTGGAATGGAATTTATATGGAAAAGTTAAATATAGCAAAAAAATTGCAAAAATTGCAAACATTGAATATATGATAGACAGTATACAGACTGTTTAATAAGTAATGAGTTTCATATCGTCTGGTAATAGTTTAAGAGCGCGGTATTCTTGAATTAGTGTTTCCTACAAATACAAATTGTTTTAAGAACTGAATAGTATACAGCTAATAGTCTAAGATCCCACTATAAAACGATCTTCACCGAGCCGGTTAATGGATGAAAAGTATTTTATATCCAATTAAATATGTCAATAAATATATTGGGTTGGGTTGGGTTGTCTAAAAAAATTCAGTCCAGAATATGATTAATTAACAATTAAAAATTATTATTTTTTTAAACATTTCACTGGTTTGGTTAATAGACAAATTCCATACCAATCGAAAGTATGAAGCCCATAGAATATGCAAACGTTAGGTTGACTATTTTTTCCCGTCACAACTCTTGGGTAGGCAGGTATAAACAGGTAAATCGATACTAGTAACTTGCACCGGTGTGGTTAATAAATTAAAGTTAAATTAAAATAAAAATTATTTCATTACCAACACGGTGGTATAGGGTTGTCTGCTAAAAATCAGTCCTGAATTCCGGTTGTCGAGTTTTAAAAAGTGAAATATTCCCCAGCGAACCATTCCATGCGATAGAAGAGTACACAGCATTGCAGCTGTGTGTAGTTCGTCCATACCGAAAATGAAGACGATCTGTTTATCCGTTTCTCCAAAAAATCGAATAAAGTTCGGGGGCGGCAGTATTATTATTAATCTGCCCCTAGGAACCCCTAACGCAAAGACGGACTAATTTTTTCGATTCCGCGTCTCAAAGAGAACGTGTCTTTAAAATTTCGATTCGATCGGTTGGGGGGCGGCTTCGGGGGCGGCAGCCCGTTTTTTTAAATTTTTCGGTACATTACCGGATGTGCCCCCGCTTTATCGCGAAGTATACGTACATAAAATTTAAGGTCGATCGGATTCGATTTGCGGCCGTAAGATGTGCGGAAATTTTTTTTTACTCCTAACGACGAACATGAGGCTAGGTAAACGGCGGCTGTGAGACGGGATCAGAGGTTTCCCGAATTCATAAGGGAGGGGTGGAGTCTCGAAGTCACGAGTTCGAGAAATCGACCTTTTCTGTTTCATTTCGAATATATATTCGTTTTTTATGAAAATATGAAAAAATGCTTCTCTAGACTTTTTTTGTACAAACAACGGTTTACGAGTTGGCCACCGCCCCCGGACTTTATTAGATTTTTTGGAGAAACGGATAAACGGATTGTCTTCATTTTCGGTATAGACTATTATTTCCTGGTAGTGACTTGAAATGATATAAAGACGTTCCTGCCGCCCTTGAAAACACGAAATTTGTCTAAAATCATTGAAATTTGTTTGTGGCTTCTTCTCCACCTTACATATCGAAAAGTCTAATAAAAATTTTTGATTATTTATGTATCGTTTCCTTAATAAAAAAATTAAACATAATTCGGGGCGGCAAATGGATTATTAGAAAATTTTATTTTTTATGGGTTTTCGATCTCGACATATCATTAGTAGGGTCGAAAATGTTGTGTTATTGTTATTGGAGGGCGTTAGGGGTTCCTAGGGGCAGATTAATAATAATAGGTACCGACGCCCCCGGACTTTATTCGATTTTTTTGGGGAAACGGATCGTCTTCGTTTTCGGTATGGACGAACTACACACAGCTGCAATGCTGTGTACTCTTCTATCGCATGGAATGGTTCGCTGGGGAATATTTCACTTTTTAAAACTCGACAACCGGAATTCAGGACTGATTTTTAGCAGACAACCCTATACCACCGTGTTGGTAATGAAATAATCTTTATTTTAATTTAACTTTAATTTATTAACCACACCGGTGCAAGTTACTAGTATCGATTTACCTGTTTAGACCTGCCAACCGAAAAGTTGTGACGGGAAAAAAATAGTCAACCTAACGTTCATACTTTCGATTGGTATGGAATTTGTCTATTAACCAAACCAGTGAAATGTTTAAAAAAATAATAATATTTAATTGTTAATTAACCATATTCTGGACTGAAATTTTTTAGACAACCCATTTGCAATGTATTTATTGACATATTTAATTGGATATAAAATACTTTTCAACCATTAACCAGCTGGGTGAAGGTCGTCTTATAGTGGGATACTATACTATAAGCAAATAGCAGGAATATTGTTTCATATCACCTGCGAACATTTAAAGGTACCGAAGTAAAATGAATATTAACGACAGAAAGCAGTCTAACCAACCAATTTTTAGATACAGAAATCCTTGAACACGGACATTTTAAATTTAACTGTAGATGTAAATATAGTTGTAACATAAACTTATATAGTTCTGCATATAAGATTGTTCACTTTTATTCAAGTATGTGAAAATAATTATTAAAGTGTGGGGTTAGAATAGCATAATAATGAAAATTTAAATAATATCAATGAATAAACAAAACAATAATTTTATTTTTCATATAACTTTTGATCGACATGTTTTACTTTTCGAGTTTTATGTAACTAAAAACAGCACAAATAAGATCATTTTATGGCGAGAAATACAGCGACCTTAAGCCAAAATATTAAGGTCATTGTATTTCTCGCCATAAAATGATCAAATTTGTGCTGTTTTTTTTTACAGAAATTTCGAAAAATAAAACACGTAGAGCAAAAGTAATATCAAAAATAAAATTATTGATGTTACAAGACATTAAGAATACATTATAGGTGTGGGGACGAATGTTAATATTGACAGAGATACAGGGTGGTGAAGTAAAACATTTTTTATAAAACTTTTACCTTTGTTGACATATCGAATTCAAATGATATCGATGCGATTTTATAATATCACTTTTGAGCTACCTTATAGGGGGCGCCATATAATATCAGATATAAAACATTGCTATAACTTATTTTACCTTGACCTACACTAGAGTAAAATTAGTTTAAAAATATAATAATTTGAACAGAAAAATTTAAAAATGTATTATTAAACTAAATGAAGATCATGTTGAACATTTAGTTTAAATTATGCAAAATGTTGGTTCAGAACCTAGTATTTCAAAGAAAACGTGAAATAAGCTTTGTGAATTCTAAAATCAATGAGTCAAAAGCGCATATTATTTGTAATTTTGCTTCGTTTAGTAAACATGCATTGCCAAAATAGCTCACATTTATCTACAATGCCCAATATTCTCATGTAGATATGTTTATTTTAAATTGTTACATGAACATGATATCTGTCTTCGTGTCAAATCTTTTACAAAAGTAAATTAATATTAAAAAAAAATGCTAAATTTATATCATGCAACTAATGCAATTGTGATAATGAGGTAAAGATCAATATATAAGTGAGCAATGAGTAAAACAGAATATTGTGTAGTCCTACTTTTCAGTTCAATTCAATGCTCAAAAAAAAATAATTTTTAAATTGTGACTTTATTGTTGTAAAATTAAAAAATCGTATTAAACTGAAGATTACATCAATAGTGTATAATTTAGAGAAAGAAAACCACTACACTTTCCCTGCTGTACCCCTATGGTAATAGTGAAAAACTGTGAGTTTGACTGTCATGACTGTCAGTTTAGATATCTTGATATCGCTCTCTTCCTTACAAGCAACTGCATTTAATATTTATATATTAGTTATCGAGTGATATCTCCAAAAACCGTAATAAGAACGTTTCTCGTAAAAATCCTAAACAGCCAATAAAAACTTAATGTTAGATATTTCTTGAAGATTTATTAGCTAGCAAATTATGATGGATATAATACCTTCCTTTCGTGATTCAGTTCACTCACGTTTCCTGTATCAGTTCCTAGTATTAATCTTCTACGTAATTAGTCTTTCTTTTGAGTAATGCCATTAACTTTAATTCTGATTTTTTCTCTCGCCTGTTTCTCTTTTCTTGTCTAACAAATTCAATGAAAGGTCTAATTTGAAATTTACACATTGATAATTTTAAAAATATCACACAACACAGTGAACTTTTCACTCAAACAGATTGTAGATACATATATTTATCAGTGTAATGAAGTTAAATATGTATTAAGATTTGTCCTTTAGGAAAATCATTACTGCTAGAATATTTTCCCCTTCTTGCGAATGATTAGATAAATACACAATTTTCATCAATCATCCCAAAAGCTTTGTCTGCCCTCTTATCTGCAACATATTCAAAGCAAGCGAATCTGATTTGGCAAGCTACATCGTTGAAAATTTCTCTACACATAATATTCCGTGCCAAATGTGCTTGTGAAAATAATATAATACTTACGTATTATATTTTGCTGTTTACATAATAATTTGCTGTCAGTTAGAAGTTATATTGATAAAAAAACTATTTACTATTAAAAATGTGGATCAATTTTCTTGTTTCTATTTGTTTTCTTGATATTAATTTTAATGTCTTTTACTTTTTACATTAATCAACTGCTATTTTTTAAATGAATTTTAATAATGTATGAATTCATCAAAAATATCTGCTGAAAAATGTTGCACGCTTCTCACTTAGAACATAATACTTCAACGAATAAATAAGTCATAATTACGGCAGAATATTAAAATTTCTCGTAGAGGTTTACTATAAACAGCATATAATTAAGTTTGCACACAAAAAGCAAATACGAAATTACGAAGCAAGTAAGCTTGCTGCAGTTTGCCTGGTTAGTTTAATAAGTTTCCCGCAAACAAATTCCCCAGAAGTGGGATACAAACTCTTCCAAAGAAAAACTAAAAGTCCTGTATAAATAATTTATATCTCCCTCAACTCTAACAAGATTTATATCCCCACATATCCTAATAAATCGTCCTGGTTTCAGCATCCGAGACGACAGCGTCGTGGATAGTTACGTCGACTGTGAGTGGTCCAGGACTGATATTTTGAGATCTCATACGCTGGATATACCTGAGGATTCTGATCTGATCATCGGATACTTATTCACGGTATGTTAAACACATTTGTCACAAGCCATCAGTGATCAAATAAACGTAATTAGTTACTATTAATTTACGAGGAAGTCATTAAAGAACAAAAACAGTTTGAAATATTCTTGAAGGAATTATACAGGTTGTTTCAGGAAACAGTGGCCATGCAGCAACCACAGTGTCTATTTAAATTAACTTAACCTAGTTCAAAATACTTCGTTTAAAAGTGATAGGGTATTAAAGATTTATTGTTTTAAATAATTGGGTTTTATTAATATTGAAGAATTTAAAATATGATTATTCAAATTTTTCATACCACAAATGATATACAGTCAATTGAATCTTTTATTTGTATTGGAAATTTAACAAATTTAAGAAAAATCGATAGTCTGTTTTGGTTCTAATCATATAATTAAAATCCATTATTCTAACCTTAATTGAGATTCTTTGACCTACCCTTGTTGGGTTAACGTCTCTAAGCTCTACGATTATATCAATCGGAACATCTTCTTAGACATCGGTGAACATTTGACACACTGAGGCTAACATTTTTAAATTTTCAAATTAAGCATTTTTTAACTGAAGTAAGTTGCAACTCAGAAATATGTGGTTGCAGTATAGCTACTGTTGAAGAAAATCTTATAGAAATTGAAACATGTGAATTTTGATGCATAGTTTAAACAACCTATGAATACGAAGATTTATGCAGTTGCAACAAAAACAGACTAAAAATTATATCAAATTTAAAATTATGGGAATAGTAGAAAGATTATTACAATTTGTAGAGTTTTTCAGATTTCCAGTAATATTGTATTTCCAATCATTTTTCAGTATAAGACTTGGTTAAGGAAGTCATTATTTTTTGTACATAATTTCATGATAACGTCTGTTCCGAGCAATTTTTGCCTTTCTTCAGCCCCTACAAACGTCCAAATAGATGAATTTGATGACGCAAGGCTGAGGGTTGCATGATTAATATTATATGGTAATGTAACAGATTATGGACGAAAATCCAGTATCAGCTTTTTCGTTGAAGCGTGCCACTGTATCAAGTTACAATATTATATTCTTCTTCAAAATGTGCCAATATAGAACCACATTTCGAAAGATAATTAGTGGAGAATTTCCAACTACTTCCACCCCAATGATTGTTTGTTACTTTCTCATTAGTCTTGAAGCTTAGTTTGGTTTTGAATTGAAATAATCGTAGAGCAGTTTTAAATAGCTATCCACTTGCTTTCTCAACTTCTCATCGCTTAGTAGTCCTTATCAATGAAATGCTCAGTATCTAGAACCATACTGAAACAGTTCGCTATTGGAATCAAGGCAGAGATGTTTTTATCTCAATAATCTACCCAGCAAAACAAGACCATGATGCACCAATACAGTTTGGAGGAACATTTCCAGGGTTGCAATGAAGTTTCTCTGGAAGTCGTCAATGACTGATTGCCAGGTCGTTGGTTTAGGCTTCTTCACATTTCGAGAACCTTATTGCTATCGTCTGTAAACTGTGCATTTGGGCATCAAGTCATCTGATAGGTATTTATATATAATACATAATTCAGTATCCATCGATATAAGTTCACTGTACAGAATTAGTAAAATATCTTCTTCGACTTTTAATACCAGCAATGGTTTCCTCGCTCTTCCTGAATTCCATGATTTTATTATTATAAGCAAATAGTAACGTAAACCTCGTTGACATTAAGCTGTTTACTTATTAATTGTTTTAGGGTGACTTGGAGCAATTATCAATTGTTTCAAACCCAGGATACGTGAACTTACAATGTGCATCAGATAGAGTCCCTATCATAGATCCTGAAGTAGAGGACACGATTGAAGCAATTCAAGAAAAATCTGGGAAGCACATTGTAATGAGGGTACACAAAGATATAGATAATAATAAAATTGATTAAGAATCAGTGATAATAATATTGGTACTAATATTTACTAGCTAAGTTTGTATTAACAATATTTCAGTATGGAAATAAACACAAAATTTTAGTTTTTGCGTAAAAGGAAAGATTCTACGTGACAATGAATTGGATCAGAAAAAAATGTAGTATTTAAATGCAAACAGTTTAATGCATGTCTGTAAATATAAACTAATTTTCAGATTGCAAAATCAAAATTATTATAATAAGGGTTTAATGTATGTACTAAGACATCATTGTGTGTTATAAAAAAACTGCATATAAATAATGAACATCTTTATAACTTTTGTAACACGTTATACATACCATATACAAAGGTCATTAATGTTTCATTGTTTTTATAAATTAACTGTACCTGCTTGACAATAGGCACTTGTTAAACAAACACAGTGTGTTATGTAGATTATTTATTTACTAGATGAAACAGACAATAATTTTGTTTTAAGCGGGTCATCAACATAAATCTATACATTAACTGTACTATAAATGCGATGTATTTGCATGTTCATTAAATATTGTAAATTATTTATTAGAAAATTTTACTGTAAATAGCGCCATAATCATTTATATTATGTCAATAAACATATTATATAACACCAAAATCGTGAGTTATTTTCAACCTATATTTACCATCAATATACATTTAGGGTACATTATAAAATTAAAAAGGAGTAAATGACTTGCTTTTTTGAAAGAAATTCAAAATTTTACTACAACAATTACCTGTTATTAGTATTTACGTATGAAATGTTGGATTTTTTTTCACTTTATTGCCAAACAGAAAATTCCATTTTCAGGACAAACATTAAAATACATATCATAGAAAGAAACAATAAAATGATATAAAATAAAATGCGAGTAATTACATACAACAGTAATAATAGACGTACATAAATATATAAAGATATATAGTAAAATAGTATAAATAAACTAATAATAACTAATTAAATTAAAATTGTTGAAATCTCTCCTCTACAGCCTTTCTCACAGAGTTGATAGATGAACAATTTATATCAGATTGCTCCGAAATAATATTAAAATTGTGAGACACTGGTAATTTTTTAAGAGTGTTGGTACTAGCTGACGGTAAATAAAACGTTTCAACTTGCCCAGAGTTAAAACCAGGAATTCTATAAATAAAACATTCCAGTAGAGATATGCAATCAATATTATTGATAAATAGTAAAAAATAGTATACGTCTAAATTGGAATATTGAACCTTGATGATAATACCTCATGATTATAACCTCGGTCGAGATATAACCATCTTTTTAAAAGATAGAAACTTTGAGAATTTTCTTTGTACAAATTCAAGCGATAAAGAATGATTTTGGTATATAGGGTACCAGATTAAAGATTCATATTCCAGTTTAGAACATACTAATGAAATATATAGTGTTATTAATGCATTGATATTAGTAAAAGAGTTACAATTCCTCATAATAAACCCTAAGCTATTATAAGACGATTTCGATATATTTTGTATGTTCTGCTGAAAACTCATATTTGAATCAAACAGAATGCCTAAATCTTTGACGAGTATTTATATACGATAGGATGATTTTTTCGCGATTACTTTAAATTTGGAGATATTTAACGTAAGTTTAAAAGTATCACACCAATTTTCAATAATATTTATTTGGGACTGAAAAAAGTGACAATGATCAATTTTATTAATAATGTAATAGATTTTTAAATCATCAGCAAAAAGGAGTTTGGGACATTCAATTGCTTTAGTAAGACCATTGATGAATAACAAAAATATAAGGGGTCCAGATGTGGCCTCAAATTTATGAGATTGAAATCCATTGAGGGCAACGTAGTACGACCGTCTTTTTAAATAAGTTGATAAGAATTGAATTAAATTAGAAAATCCATATTCAGCTAGTATCAGTAATATAATACTATGGTTGATAGTGTCAAAGCCCTTCAAAAAGTCCATATAAATCACATCCATCTGGCCTTTGCAATCTAGTATCTCAGCTATATTCTGTGTAACTAAACATAAATTAGTTATTGTTGATGATTTATTTATAGTCCAGTCATTTAAGGAGTTCACCTACGAAAATTGAGATACCGAGCTATAAACTCGTATAAACTTGTATTTTGACATCCTAAAACTGTTCTCAAAATTTACATATGATTCGATGGCCGCAACTTTACAAATCGGGGGTCAAAGGTAAAACAAAATCGATTTTTTGCACATTTTTTGCAAATATCTCGTTTCCTATGTATTTTACGCTATTTGTAAATGCAAGAGTTTGTGGTTTGACACATAAACACTTGATAAATAAGTATTATTACAGGGGCAGCCTTAGCAATATTGCAATGTCTTTTTAAAACACCCTGTAAATAGTCTTTAGATTTTTCTATTTCTTAATGATGTCCTTTGATGATGTAGATTCCGAAAATAATAAAAAACCATAGATTTACTTTTAAATTTTGCTGAAACATTAGATATACCAATCAGTACAGTAAATAATTTTATAAATATGAGATTCATAGTGGAATCTGTATCAAACATGTTATTTTAACTGCTACATTGTACCAGCATAAGTTTAAAGTATTCTAGACTTTCAAAACTCCATACATTAATGCACTCGAAGAGTAGAGTTTCATTTGGACCTATAATCAGATTTTGAGAAGTTATTTACCGATTTGGTGTGATGCGATTTACCACGTAAGTATCTTGATTGAGCGTTTACTTTCTTCTCTTGAAATGATATTTACTATCTTTTTTGTTTCAATTTGGCACGACATTTTGGAAACACCCTGTATAGGAGATAAAGTTTTCTCTGAAGTATTTAACAATTTGGATCTCTGTTACCGTAGAGTAACTTCGCTTTGCCTCAGAATATAATGTCTTTATTAGAATAAGTTTCAATGGAGGGCTTATATTGCCAATTAATATGCGTTAATTAATACCAATTACAAATAATACGCACAAACTTCTAAAGGGTCTACTCTAAAGGGTAGACAAAAGGAATGGTTTAGACTGGTTTTACACAACTACTCTGCAGACTAACGCCCCACCCAGCATTGGATTAAGGCTATAGCAAACAGCCAAAGTCATTCGTCAGCAGTTCACTGGATACATACCGGTTTTGAGCTTATTGTCAGTATGCCATAAGTGAGGTAACAGAAGAATAACCGGCTGTTAATCTGTCAAGTTCGACAGAAGGAATCCTGAGTAAGCAAAACGTAGCAAAACTACATCTAGTGGGCAGTAGCTACTGCATGCTGCACCTTGAAAATTAATATTGTATTTGTGATACATTATAAAATTTCAAACTGCTGTAACTTTAACAAAAATAAAATTTTTTGAAAAAATGTGAAACATATCGGTAAAATTATGTGTGGTTTATGAAAAAAAATGTTTCTCGAAATTTAAACAAGCCAATTTGGAAATCTTGTTCGAGGCCCAGGAAGGTCTAAAAGACAATAAAAAATTTATTTCGGAATTCTAGCTCGATGTTTAAAAAATGGGGCAAAACCCTCTTTTCCCACGGAAAGTCGGCGCCTATGACAATCAATCATCACCCGTCATGGCTAGATATGTCAACTACTGGTCGTTTTTTCAACATTGTCAAGTGTAGGAACGACGAAATGAAACATTTGTATTAATAATAATAATAATAATGTCTAAGTACCTGGTAGATAACAGCTAATCCGGTTAGATGCAGTATTTTGTATTCGTTCTTTCCTTGCACACTGCCATACTACATTTTCACTCCTTGCAGATTCATTATAATTATCCACTAACATATCCGACATAAAATACTTTATTTAATTACTATAACACGTTTAAAATTAGTCACTTAGCTGATTTAAAGTAACAGTAAGTTCTAGGTTATGCCATACTGCATTGCCAATTGCATACCCTCCATGCTTCAAACCATCCAGAATGCGAAGTTAGTTATAATCTAAGCGTCATTTTTACAGAGCACTGTAAACATCTTGGGATGTTATAGTTTAAAATATTACTAATTATTTTATGCAAACATCATCGATTACTGTGTTAATATTGTTACTATTATTAGTATTAACAGAATTTAATTACACAACAACACATGAAGTTTAAAAATTTATCGGCGTGAGTGCACCTTGTATTAGTGGCCTACAGATGTTGTCAGATGTCGTCTGTAGATGTCAAATAACGTAAATATACGGTTACGGTACTCTGATTAGTTTGAAATAATTTGTCAGTACTTGTTTTTCGGAAATTTAATTTTTCACTTATATTATGTGTATTTACAAACATGTCGTATTTCAAATGCCTAGATGACGGATAAGGTGCTGATTTATGGGAGTGTGACAAGTGCATATTATCGTGCGGCAGCCTCAAAGACGTTTCCCGAGTATACAAAATATTTTGCTGAATACTTTTTGAACCACATCGAACAGCTGTTTTATGCCGTGGCGGTAAACATGTGGCAGTGTTTGTATGTATTTGTGTACATTTACGTGTATTTTGTTGTTTGTAAGTACCTCGCTTTACACAAAAAGAACGATCGAGGAAAGGAGAGGTCCAGGAAGTACAAAAATCTTTGCAGGTTTTAATTTAAATAAGTAAGAACACACAGAAGATGATTCAACATTCTTAATATCTCTCCAAGTATCAATCCTGGAAATAAATATTAGTAAGGTAGGTGCTGCCTCTCTGTGCTACCATACCGTATTTCTCATTAAATCATTAAATAATAATCCACATTTTGTAAAGATTTTTTTTCTTTCAAAGCAGCTTAAATTGATATACGTGTCAATGGACCTGTCACTATATTTGACACCTTTGACTGGCAGAATATACCTAACCTCGCGGCTGACAGAAGATCAGTGACGGCGATAAATAGGGATTTAATATAGTTTTGAACATAATTTTTTTTGGCTTTATAAATAAGTTTGGAATTTTTTTGAAGGGTCATTCCATTAATTCTTATTTTTCCCTATCCCCTCTTAAAATATTTGTACTAAGTCATAGTTAACCCTGTATATACTAAAGTTTGGTTTGAGTCCCATGTCTGGTTATTAAGATATGTCATACCTGAAATTTCACCAGCCGCCACTGCACACTATTTTTTTACATGCTATGTATTTTACTAGTCTTGCAGTATTTATTTTGATGCCAGTTAAAGAATGAGAAAATATGATGCCATATTTTTTTGCGGATATCACTGCATAATAAACAACCCTGTCGTCTCTAAAATTGTTATCGGTGTATGTCGATTAATCACAATATCTTTTAATTATATCATGGGCAGTGACAACTGGTAATCATCAATAGGACGGTTTGATGTCCAATATCATTTGTTTGCTTATGTGACGGCGGACAACAGACTACGTCAAAGCACGTTAATTAATCAATGACGTTAAACACAAAACCCTAGAAGTGACAGCAAAGCATGTAAAATTGTATATGTCGCTACTGGCTATACATGGTGCCGTAAACAAGTTGAATACGTTGTTTTTTGTTAGGATATAGAATGTTTCCTACTGATTAGACAAGGTATGTTCAGTTGAAGCCCATCTTTGGTCCATAAAAGATTTATTCACAAATACAGGATGTCTAGTTTGTACGTGAAAAAATTGGGAGGTTCTTCTTGAAGAAAAAATAGTCCTTCCTCGTTTTTTCTTAAGGTAAAGAAAAAATTTAAAAAATTAGTAAGTAAAGATGCTGTGACAAAAATTGACATTTTACAAAGTAGTCTTGGGTGAAAATACATATAAATATGTTATTTTCTTGTAACAAAAATGATAAAGACAGTACTAAAAATTTTGGCAGTTCAAATTCACTGTAGTAAGAATTAATAAGGGCAAGGATCATATTTATATGTATATATTTCTGAGAGTAACTATAAATTTAAAGAAACTAAGTTATATTTAGTACATTACATAAAACAAGTTTGTATACCATATGAAAAATATATACATATCATATAGACAAATCTGTGTACATACTACATTTGACATTTATTGTTTTATTTATCGTTAAACTTCACTCAAACCAACCATTCTTTTATGAAGTTCAGCTTCTGATTTTTGAAATTACTGGAAAAGATTGCCATAATTAAAGTGTTAAATGTTTGGACAAATTATAAAAAACAAATGATATCAACATTAGATTTTAATTTTTATAGGTCTTTTTAAAGAAAAGCTTCGAAAAATTGCCGCAAGTTACTAATATGTAATGTCACAAAAACTTTTTGCGGTTCACTTATAACAAACTATCTAGTTAACGCATTTATATGAAATATTGTAGCAAGCGTGCAATTACTTTACAGTGTAAAATTACGTATTTAAAATGACTAAACTTATAAATTTGCTATACATCATATTATATGTGTGTGGAAATAAATGTCTCAATAACTAAAATCAAGTAATTTTTTGACAATTCTGACGGATGCCTATTAATAATATAAACAATAGCGGTTTTCTTGTACGTCACATTTAGTACACGAAAAACTTCTAGCAAATTGACAAATTTTTTCATATATAATTGGTAAAATATGGATTTCAATAGTAATAGTAAGTAGCACATAAGACATTCCTAGTACGCCTCCTGAAATTTTTAAAGCGGCTGATTAAGTGAGAGGAACGCTTGCTGCCTGGAAAATTTAAAAAACTGCTGCTTTTGTTAAATGGTGTTTCTTTGAACACTTGAAACACTATATTTTTCTACAAAGTGATATTAATGCAGCATTTGAATGGAGTAATGTCAACAAACTTCACTTAAATATTAAGAAACGTTATAACTTTTACTCCCAATTAACAAATATATATTTAAATGATCCTGCAGGAAACAACTACTCCGCTGACTAATGCCCCGACCCGCATTGAAATACTCCTGCAGCATCTGTGTGAACAGCCAAAAACCCTTGTCGGACACACCACCAGACATAGACCGGTTTTGGGCTTGTTAGCCCTCATCAGTATGTCATAGATGATATGACCGACAATTGAACTGGCTGTCTAAGAGGCTCGACTTACAGGAAGCGACCTACATTGCAGCAGGTACTTAACGCAGACCTCTCGCCCTAGGCGACGATCCATTAAATCTGGAAATGATACTGTAGGAAACAACTACTCCGCGGACTAATACCCCGACCGGCATTGAATTACTCCTGCAGCATGTGTGTGAACAGCCAAGAACTCTTGTCGGAAATAATATCTTATCCATATGAAAGCAACAGTATTGAGTTAAACAGAAAAGGTCAAGGATTTAGATGTAACTATTGATTCCAAACATTCATACAAATTGTACATTGAAAACATAGCTGCATCAGCCTATAAAGCATTAGATTTTGTAATAAGACAATCAAAAAATTTCAATTCAATTATATCATTGTATACTAGTTTAGTCAGACCTAAACTTGAATATGCTTCGCTTCTATGACATTTACAACTTGAGATATATACAGTAAACATGGAAAAAGTGTAGAAAAAATTTCTAAGATTTCTTTATTTTAAAAAATATAACATACCTCCAGATTTCAACTTGCCTCGAAGTATTTATTTATGGAAGGAGTTTAAACTTAACATACTATGGAATCGACGTGTTATTATTATGCTCCTGTTTCGATACAAATTACTGAACTCTCTTACTTGTTATCCCTGTTCTGTTTTAATACCCATCGGAGAAATACTAGAATGCATGAACTTCTCTATAATCCCTTTCGTAAGACAACCCAGTTTGCACCTCTTTTGACGATATTCCGATTAATTAACCTGATTTCTAGTAAAAAAAGAGTAGACGTCTTTAGCCCTTACATATTCAGTTGACAATTTATAAATACTGTGTATGTGTACTAGCTGTTAACCTGATGTGTATTTATCATAATTTTGATAATGTGAATACTTCTGCTGTATTCTTCATGCTGCAGTGTACAATTATTATATTTTTTGTTTTTTGTTTATTGTTACTCCATGTAGTTAATAAGTAATAAATAATAATTTTTACAGTAAACAATAAAAACTAGATGAAACAATGTTTCCAAAAAAAAAAAAAACAAGCAACTCGCGCCACATCACAGCGAACCTCGATGCGTCAATCCACCGCGTACAGATCAAAGTCATGATTCATTGTGTTTTGACGGCTGATGTTATTATACGCGTAATCCGATCAGTTGTATTTGGAAAAGAGATTAAAACATACATTTTCAAAAACATGGAGAATTGTAATAAAGTGTAAATTTCGGCATATATTTATATCCATTATGCAACAAAAAAAAGGTAACACGTTTATATTCTAGAAGAATGAAGTACAGTGGCTGTAACTTCCTTACTGATTTAAAATTCCAACATATCAGTGGTCTTTACAAAAAATTTATAATGTTGTCTTCAACTCATTCTGAGTTGCTGATTAGTTTGATTGGACCAAAAATATCAACAAGGATACATATATGAGAAAGTAATGCTTATAATATTCCATGTAATTTTTAATGAAATTTTCAGGACTTTGTTTTAATAAACTCATACAGACCCCGACGCAAGGAAATTCATCATTTATAATTTGGATTTCACTTCAGTCATTAAATAAAATTCTTGGAAGTATTTTCGGGGTAATTTGACGTATTGCAAATTATCTCTTAGCCCGTATACCGCATAAATTTAACTGATACTCGATTACCAGTCCCTCTGTAAAATTTAATTTTAGGTTGGTCAGCCTTATTTCCTTGTACTTGACGAAAATATGAGGACAATTTAGGAGGTTTTTTTATTCACTGTGTTTAGAAATTTTTCCAGATATCGAAAAGGATCAGATATAGGCCTAATTAATCTCAGATATGAATTTCGAAGGGTTGTATATGAAAATTTTTATTTTTAGTTTTATTAAGATTGAATGATTCCGTCCTAGTTTCTTGATATCTTTTCCATCACCTGTGTTATTAAACTTTCTAATTAATTCTCGAACACAATTTATTAAGACGTAAAGTTCTGCATATTTTTTATTGAGAAGTTGAATTGCATGTCGATAAGATATTTTACTTATACCGTGGCATTTGTCTAAATATATTCGTTGCCGTAAGGTCAACATTATGGAAGAATTTTTTTTCTCTATAACATTTTTAATTTCTTCTTAAGTAGTAACTATTGAAGATGCATTTTTCAACGCCATTTTTACAGTTGCTATGTACAGTTCAAAACAAATAAAAATGTGAAATAGGTTATAGAACACAACTGTCAGTTCTACACTGAAAGAGTATGAAAAGATGATGCGACGAAACACAAAAAAAAACTCAAATACCTCACATATAGTACATTTACTTGATGTGACGCAGAAATATCCACAAGTGATGGAAATACTGCAAACAATGCGAACTTTAATGCGAACACCCATGTTCGCTGTGAAGTAACGCGACGGGGTTCGCGGTGAGATTCTGTTACAAGTGTGTACGGGACATAACGCTGCGAACGTCAATGCGAACACCCATGCTCGCTGTGAAATGACGCGACAGGGTTACAGGGCCCGTCCACACAGTCTTTTTGAAGCCAAGCGGCGAGGTTTGCGACTAGGTTCCATTAGAAGTGAGTACGCGGCTTTACGTGTTCTATTATGTACAGTACACTTCAGAAGATCAACCCATTCAATTAAATGTACGTTTTCGTTAAGATAAAGATCGATCATACGTTGTTCCTGAACAATAGCATCCGGAAATGAAAGCTATCCTCGCCAAACAAAAGCTAATACGCCGTCTTGTTGATTAGTTTTCCTTAGAGATCCAGGTCCAGGCCCTTTGCCCTCCTCCACACCCACTCCCACTTCCTTGTCATAACGAATCGATTAATTTCAGATAATGTAGATCTTCCTAAATGGGATTTGTCCGCTTCGGTACAAGCAGGCTTTGCATCAACGGGTTTATTTTGTCAATGTTTGTTTGCAGATTTAGAAACAGAGGACACTGTTTACAATTGTTTTAAAATAGGTACTTGATCCTATGGTTGTGAAAATACTACGCATCGTTTAAGAATTAGTAAGGATATTTCGAATTTACAAATAAAGGTTTTACATTCAGAATTTTATCTTAGAATCTGGATTGCATTGTATAGTATTATGGTAATCCAAATATGCAAAACGCATATACTTTGCATATTATGCGTGTTATCTGCATTTTTCAAATAATTGAATATATTCTTAAAAATAGTATATTGTGCATAAACTCCATAGAATTGAAAGAATTTAGAAATACATAGATGTTTGGAAGACATTTTCCAGCTATATCGTGTCAAAAATTAAAAAAAAAAAGTTTTAATTAGTTTTTAATTTGTAATTTCTAAACCGCTTGAGATAATTTATCCGAATTCGGTGTGAATATTTAGTATGACAGTAGGTATGAAATAAAAAATTTTCAGCTCTAGAAACTTACCAGTGGCGGAGGCGTGGGTATCATTGGTCATTATTTGTAAAAAAATGTATCACCCTGTATGATATTACAAATAAAATAGGTTATTATATGCTTTTTTGTATTCCAAACCAATTAACAACAAAATTGATTTATTTACAGTTACTTAAATCACTTAAACATATCTTACGGAAACCGTGCAAAACAATAATAATAAGAAACCATCATCTTATTTAATATTGTGTAATGTCAAATTAAACTCAATTTTTAAAAAGCTTAAATTTTTATATTCAAATACTAAAATGGTCAATACGGTTTACATGTATGGCCTTGCAGATGGAAATGGCACTGAGGCTAGGAGAATTTATATGAAAAGATTTCCAAATCATCCAATTCCAATCCAAGAATGTTCAGAAATGTTTTCAACGTCTTTTGGTGTCAAATATGGTGTTTTCATTTAAGAAAGGTTTTTGGAAGAACTTCGAGTGTTAGAGCACCTGAGTAGGAAGAAGATGGCTGGAAAGGGTTCAAGCCTTATTGCCGCAAGACTATCCTGTTTGCCTACAATTTTGCCACTGGATTTAAAAAAAAAATACAAAATGCCGATTTTACCGTTGGCATATGTTTACCGACGATGCTAATTTCTCCAGAAATACTATAATGAACATTCAAAATAAGCACGTTTGGTCTGATGAAAATCTTAATGCCATAATGGAATCTCGATTTCAGCATCAGTTTTCTTTGAATGTATGGGTGGGTATTTTTGGAAATTTTCTTTTAGTTTCACTGCTCCAGAATTTTTAAATGAAAGATTTGGTAATAACGTGATTGGATGAGACTCAAAAAATAGGTCAACATTGGCCACCCAAATTACCCGATATGAACCCAATTGATTTTTTTGTTTGGATACACCTTAAGGCATTAATTTACATGGTTCACATTGGATTTCAAGAAGATTTGAAGCATGCATTTTGGCTGAAGGTGGCCATTTTCAAATTTTGTTATATTAAACCATAGTAAAGTAATTCTGTTGTTAATTATTTTGTTATTATTTTATGTAATGTGATGAATACCAAAAAATGTTAAGAAACAAAAAGTTAAGGTAATATAATGACTCATATGACGACCTATTTTATTAGTAATATTATACAGGATGATATATTTTTTTGGCAGATAATGATCAATGATATCCATGCCACAGTTTATACAGATCGTCGAATGAAGGTTCCAGAGGCTGTGGCTAAATCACAGCTAAATGCGCAATGAACACCAATGAAATTCATTTGTACCCGACGAAGTGGGAGAAAATCTATTTCTTGACAAATCACCGTGCCTCTTGAGCGCCCGAATGTGCGCGGCTAAATGTGCAGTCGTCTTTGGTCGTCTAAAAAAACCAAATCTGGGACCTCCAAAGAAGCCGACGTGAAGACGACGGACTGTATAGACTGTGCCCATACCTTTGCCACTGGGAAGTTTCTAAAGCTGGTAATGTTTTGTTTCCTACCTACTGTCATACTAAATATGCACACCAAATTTGTTTAAACTGCCTCGGGCGGTTTAGAAATTAAAAACTTATATATATTTTTTTATTTTTGACACGCTATAGCTGGACAACGGCTGTCCCACGACGCCACATTTATATACCAAAAAGCCCTTATTGATTAGAGAATACACCCCTGGATTTTTTACCTCTACTTAAGGAACACCTTGTATAAGAACTCGCCATAACATATATTGTGATTTTTAATTCAAATTTATTTGTTTTTCTTTAGTTTTATTGGGTTTTTGCCACACTTCTAAAAAATAATTAAAATTAATTAAATAAGCCCTTGCGCCAAGCGGAACAATCAAGGGTTATTTTTGAAACTAAGTTTGCCTAACCAAAAAATCTCACACTGAAAAAAGCAGATAAGTAAAAAATAACAAAAATCACATCACTATCGCGCACTTCCGTATTATTGACGTTTCGAAAAACTCTCTGTTTTCGTTTTCAAAATAGTAGTAAAAATATTAAACGTATGTCAAGTTTGACAGTTTAAAATTTGTTTATCTGCTTCCATAGAGATGTTAAATGATTTTTATTTTATTTTTACTTACTTCTTCTTGATACGAACCCCATTGAATCACATGACCGTTTTCTCAAGCGTGGATTTTTCAAATTCCCGTCTTTTTATATAATTTTTATGTTTCTCATCTCTAACATTCATAGGCCGAGACGTTTCTCCAACATAATGTTTATTGCATTCACAAGGTATACCGTAGATGCAATTTTTTTAATTTTGTATATCATTTTTTGGACGCGTTTTTGACAAAAATGATCGTAAGGTATTATTAGAGAAGGAAGATAACGCGACAAAAAGAAAATTAAAAGAGACTGCGATTATTTTGTTGAACGGAGATAAGTGTGTGTCAAAGTGTTCAGTAAACATCGATCATTGTTGGCTACAGTTGTATCAAGAAGAAGTAAGTAAAAATAAAATAAAAATTATTTAACATCTCTATGGAAGCAGATAAACAAATTTTAAACTGTCAAACTTGACATACGTTTAATATTTTTACTACTATTTTGAAAACGAAAACAGAGAGTTTTTCGAAACGTCAATAATACGGAAGTGCGCGATAGTGATGTGATTTTTGTTATTTTTTACTTATCTGCTTTTTTCAGTGTGAGATTTTTTGGTTAGGCAAACTTAGTTTCAAAAATAACCTTTGACTGTTCCGTTTGGCGCAAGGGCTTATTTAATTAATTTTTATTATTTTTCAGAAGTGTGGCAAAAACCCAATTAAACTAAAGAAAAACTAAAATTATGGCACAAATAAATAGCCAGACAATATTTATTTGTTTTTTTTTAACAAAATATATCAACAACCAAAACATTGACCTCTTCGTTTACTATGATTTCCTCTGAAATTGGATTACATTAATCTTATACTTCTGTAAATAAAAATATAAGTGCTCTTTTATTACTTAACGTAATTCTTAGACTATAAAATGTCTGGAATAATTTTATGATTTATTTTTCATAACGATGTCATCATAACAATACAACTTGAGAACTTATTTATGAGAAAAGTAAAATAAGCCTTCTGAATATGTACCCCAAAGTTTTACAAGTTTTCCGGATTCATGAATAATTTCTAGCTATAATCTAGAGAAAATATGAAAAAAAGTAAAACTGTTGCAGTTAAAACAAATTAGTATGTACAAATGTTTTCTGTACCGTGAATTAAAAATTTCCAGAAACAAATAAAATGTAACTTAAGGAAAATAAATTTTATTCTGTGACGTAAATATTTAATAAGGTTTGAAAATGGTGGTAATAACTGAAAATATATTTTATCTTTATTACAAATCTATTTACGTTTTGTTGGTAAAACTCGTATAATAGTTATGTTAAAGCCGTTAGTCGTTATTTCTACACAGAACACTACTATACTAACCGTGTGTATTTTAGCAAAAGGTGTCATAAATTCAGATTTGAGAGAACATCAAAATATAAGAACATTTATTCCTGTAAAGACGAAAGGCGATAGTATATTGTTTTTGAAATATTAGGTACCAATTTTTATTAAATATAAAATTCATACATTCATAAGATTGATCATATCTCTGTTGAATTTGGTTTAGGTAAGTTTTTATAGAGAAAATATATTGTTGCTGTTAGTTTTTAACCATTCGACAAATCACAGTTAATAACAGCTCTTTTGACATTAGGTGTTTTACAGTTTTTCTGTTATAGTAATATTATACTTTAGATAATTAAGATATTTTTGTTGAAATTACTGAAAACTTGAGGTAAACGTAACTGATTGTCTTAGAGCCAACCAACTCCCATTTTTTAAGAACAGAATTAAATGAAACATAAGTTCAAGCTTCTATTAATAAAAATAAACTGATTTAGATCAAATTATAATTTTGTTACTTTTGGAACGTTATCGGCTTTCAGTTTTATTTTTATCTCTTTTATTTTTAATGAGACTGCCAATTATACAGTATGTTTCTGAAGGAAATGCGTTCAAATGAGGAATAAAGGACGTGAAAATTAACAATTATCATCAAACAATCTGTGGTTTAAAGTAAAGTGGTAATGTATCATAAAGTATCTGTAGTTTGATTTATGCTGTTTGCCTTATTCAAATCAAGAGTTAGCAGATATGGTATTTTTATTTAATTTTATTCCAAGCACATACCCAACAGGCAAATGCCCAATTACAGGGTACGGTAAAACATATACAGTGCAAAATAAACACAGAAGTATGTACAAGACACAAAGATACTAACAAAACAAGAGAAAAAGAAACGATACAAATAAATTGATAGACAAAAAAAAATAAACAGAGAAATATATAAGTAAACCTATGTTATAAAGCTAAATACCTATCTACACCTATCTTTATTTAGTACTGCATTTTTTACAGCTTGCATTGAACAGCAAAAAATATCTACACTAGATTCTATATCTTTGAACCTTGAGATAATTTGATACAAAGGCAATGCTACAAGAATATTGGTGCGTGCAGTAGGAAGGTTAAAAACATTATTACTTCTTGCTAAAACTCGTGGTATTTTGAATTGGATATTGCTTAGAACACTTGGACATTTCAAAATGAACGATTTTATACAAGAACATCACTTGAGAAACTGCCCTTCTTTTAGACAAAGTATGAATATTGAACCGATCAAGTAATAATTCATGCGGAACACCCTGAGGAGGATACGTCCCTCCAATTAGTACAATTCTCAATGCAGATTTCATAAATCTACGCTGCACTCTTTCTAAAGACGCAATATGACCAGCACAGATTGGGCTCCAGACTATTGACGCATATTCCAATGTATATTAATGTATGAGAAGTACATACAGTTATTTTTGTATGTAGAATGCGAAATGGTACTATTGCATTCAAGAATGGAAGTTATTTTGTCTAGTTTAGCGGGGCAAAATATTCATTCGAGAATGCAAAAATATTTGCCGTGTGCTAAACATTTTGCACACGGTTATGTCATCTTTGCAGACGCCTCTCCAGATTGTGATTTTTGTTTGATGTTGTCACTCAAATTATGCCGGCCACAATTTTAGTCAATTCTGGCTCAAATGTGCTTGCCCTCAAACGCCATGGAGGGTGTAAATCCAGTAAAATTGCCGAAGGCTATGTTGATGACTGTTTGAGAAATAAAATGGAAGGTTCGAAAAAGATAGAGTCTTCAGTGTCTTCTGCTGCCAGAACAACGATCGTCTACTGGAATACAACAAGAAAACAACGACCGCACGCTGAAAAACTGCACTAAAACACGACACCTAAAATATTCTCTATTACCGAAAACAAGATACACAATAATACTGATTTCCCCAGCGTAACCTTGAAGGAATGTTCAAATGTTACCATAAATATTAAATATTAATTTCTTTTGTTAATGCGTTAGCAATTTTTTTAATAAAAACGAGTTAAATTAAAAGTTGTATTTAATTTATTTTGTTAATACGTTGGCAATTTTAGTAATAAAAACGATTTAAATTAAAATTTGATTTTTGTGGTCTCTGTTTGCAGTCGTATAAAAAGTATCGTAAAAAACTCGTTTGAAAATTTCTTTGCACACTCGCTCGAGTTGTGGACCTCGCCTTCGGCTCGGTTTACCAATATGTCTCCCTTGCGTGCAAAGAGTCGTTTTTCAAACCTTGTTGTTTAATATACTATTGGCGTTCTAGAACATAAAACTATTTCCCGGCTATGTGATAAATAATATTCACTTTGTCAACTGAAAATTTAAGGAAAATGTCCACCTTTGATGACAGTCTTCGAAAATATAATTTAAATATAAATTAGAATATATGGGAAACAACAACCGTATTCTAAAACAGTATACAAGTCGTGGACAAGAAAAACCGCAACGTGTCTAAAATAAGAAGAACGACATTTTACTGTCAAGGGTGAAATGATTACCTATTTTGATATACGATTTTTTCTTAAATAAAATTGTTTATTTTCATGTCCTGTAAAGGGTTAAGCAGTAAGAAATGCAAATATTTTTTAAACGCTGTATATTTCAATAAAATTTTGTTTAGGAGGATTTTTAGGACAATAAATATTGAACAGACTACAACAGTAGTCTCAGGGAATATAAAAGTAAAAACCTATATAAATATTTTGAAAATTTTAAAATATATACTCGTTCTATTTTGCTCTATACATTCTGAGAACATTTCATAACCCGCCTGTTGGAAAATCCGTCCTTGCTAAGCACTTTATATATTATCCTTATATTCACACTTCTAATATTCTCTAAAGCTTATTATAAAGCAGAATTTATGTCATAATCCAGTACGGGTATAAATTTCACGTAATACTCTTCGTACTATATTTTACGGTCTATTCAGCATTTCCACTGATACATTTCCTGATTACTTTCTGTTATTATGTTTACAATTTTGGATATTGACGCAGTTCATGGTAATTTATTTTCGACTTTATTTCCCAGCCGTTGTGCAAACAGAAATAAATTCGATTTACTGCCGCTAGTTTGCACTAAATTAAATCAGGATAAATATTTGCGATATTCTCTACGAATTTCCATCATTACCTACACAATTTGGCATATTTATCACTTAATGAAGAACATAATATTGTCTAAGTAAACCAATGGGAAAATTGCACGATTCTTCCAAATACGTGCACAAGAAAGAATGCATTATTTTAAAAATAAGCCAAAAAAACGATATTTAAAAACTTAATTTGGCCCACTGAAATGTAATGTTATATTATGATGGCTGGAATGTTCATCAAGATACGCTGATGATGATTGATTATTATTTGTGGTCAGCGCCATATTTCTTTTGCGAAAACGAGCAAGAAAAAACTGATGAAGATGTAGGTGTATCATCTGGTTCCACTCGGAAATAAGAGGAAAGTTTGGAAACTCATAAAAGCAGACCTAGAAAACAAAAAGGAAAGAAGTATCTCAACATAGCAGCTACAACGAGTAAAAGAAATTGAACTTGCTGATATTAATCTGTATCTAAGGTATTAGTTATTTTGCCATTGTAATTTCATTTATAATTTACATCTGTATCTGATTGTGGAAATTGGGATATTTCATTAGCTTAACTATAATAAAATATTTTATTTTTGGTAAATGGATCCATATATTAGAGATCTAAAATATATACCAATAGAGACACTTATTTTTAGTAATGCGATGTTCAAAGACCTTCTTAATAAAAAAGCACAATCTTTTAAAATATTTCATACTAATATAAGAAGTATTTCTAAAAATTTTGAAAACTCAGAGATATTTCTAAGAAAACTTGATTTTAATTTTATCAGAACCCTATAAAGTTCATAATCTAAATTTATTTAAAATACCTGAATATAACATACCGTACAATGAGGGAGATGCAAACAAAAGTGATGGGGTAATAATATTTATTAAGAATACATACAACTATGAAAAATGCAAATATTACAAATAAAAATTCTGTTAAACAACCTAAAAATAAATATAATGGCTATATATAGATCTCCACTTCAAGTCCTTCTGCTTTCAATAATAATCTTCAATTGTATCTTAAAAATAATAATAGTCAATTTTCAGATATAAACATTTTAATAGGTGACATAAACGTTGATCTGGATTCTAGCTTAGATTACGTCGAAGAGTTTAAATATATTTAGTGAACAAAATTATACTTCTTATATCAATAAAAGTACCAGAATAGAAGGTTTAAGTAAATCATGCATTGATCATATATTTGTTAAAACCAGATTTGATCACGCAAAATTCACACCTGTAATACATGACACAAAAATATTAGATCATTCTCCCATATCTCCTGTGTGTGATGTGAAAATGCCCGTAAATAAAAAAAAATATAAAACACCTAACTATACTAAATATACTGAGAAACTTAAAAATTACTTGAAAAATGAGAGAAATTAAATCTGATAATAAAAAATACAAAAATTACTACTATAGAAGACTTATAAATACTAACAATACGACATCAAAAAAACTTTGATCATCAATAAAAAATATTTGCAATGTAAATAAGGAAGAGGAAATAATTACGAAAATTGAAATTGAAAATGGTATAATATCGGATAGTACTGAAATTGCAAATGCATTTGTCACTCATTATGCCAATGTCGGGAGAAAACTTGCAGCTAAAATAAAAAGTACAACAAATCCAAATCAGAAAATTTACAGTAAAACCAATTCAATTTTTTTCACTCTTACTGACCCAATTGAAATAAAAGAATTCATTAATTCACTAGAATCTGGTAAGGCTCCAGGAATCGATGGAATTACGTACGATATGCTTAAAAATATTAAAGATGAGATTTCAGTATCCTTAGCTCATTTAATTAAGGTTATAATAAATGAAGGGCAATGTCCAAATGCCTTTAAAATAGGAATAATTACTCCACTATACAAATGCGGCAAAAAGTGTGATGTAATAAATTATAGATCCATATCTCTAATTTCCAATATTGCAAAGATCTTTGAAAAAGTAATCAAAAAAAGATTAAGTAGTTTTCTTGAAAAATTTAACATTTTATCTAATATGCAATTTGGATTTAGAAATAATGTTTCAACTGAAAATGCAATTGCAAAATTGACAGCTTATATCAGTCAATAGATAAATGTCAGCCCACTTTATGCATATTCATTGACTTGGAAAAAGCTTTCGATTCGGTTAGTCACACACTTAATAAGCTAAGAAATATTGGAATTAGAGGCACAGCGTTTAACCTGATAGAAAGCTATTTAACTAATCGTAGGCAATTCGTTAAAATTGGTGAAGCTATGAGTGATTTAAAAAATGTAGACTATGGTGTTCCTCAGGGTACGGTACTGGGTCCCATTTTATTTAATATATATGTAAATGACTTATTTAGTTTACATTTTTTACTGTATTAGAAAGGTATTTTAAGCTAATATAAATCAAATATCCTACAATTCATATCAATGAAGTCATATGTATGTTCTCTGATACCAAACATCTAGGTATGCTAATGAACAATTCCACAGACAAAGCTCTATTCAATAATTATCTAAAGAAATTAATCTAATTTACTAACCTGCTTTAATGAAACAATCTATAAATATCTAACTTCACTTTTTGGCAGTGGGAATACGACAATTCAACCATTAGCATACCTAGATGTTTGGTATCAGAGAACATACATATAACTTCATTTATAGGAATTGTAGGATATTTGATTTATATTAGCTTAATATATCTTTCTAATACAGTAAAAAATGTTACAAAAGCTAATAATAAAGAATATATGGGTAGATATTGTCCACTCCACTGAGTAGTTAATTTCACACAATACTATAATACCTAAAAATATATAAAAACTTTTATTTAGTTTATCTTCTGATGGTGAGATACTTGCATTTGCAGATGATACAGTTATCATTTATAAAGGAGATACATGAAAAAATTAAAAAAAAAATAATTGAACGTGACTTCAAATTAATTAAACAATGATTTGATCATAATATTTTAACTATAAACAAGAACAAAACCAACCAAATTTGTTAAATTTTGTGAAAATAAATAAACCCTTATTATTATTATTATTATTATTATTATTATTATTATTATTATTATACGAGACTACACTACACAACACTAACGAGATACAAGATAAAATAATGTACTGGTTAACCACACTGTACGCCAATGATGTGTTTACATATAAAATAAAGGGAAATTAAGAACACAATTCATATCGTACGTGCATATGACTGTCTCTCTCGCACTCACATACATAATCAATGAAGTATTTCCTTGCTGAGTTTCATGTGCCAACTTTTGTCTGCTTCTAAGTTTGTCACTGTATATGGATGCGCAGTGAAAGAGCATTCCACATCGTACATTTCAGTGACCTGGCCACGCCCTCACAAAATAGTCGCCGCCATAGCGCAGACCTGTGACGTCAGATGCCGTTCGTACTTGTACAACAGTGTGCTTTAGTTCATATATGTATGCGATTTCCATAATTTCGAACAACGCAGTACATACGTTTAGGTTAATTTGTCATTTGTGATATTATTAGGTGTTATTGTGTTTAATAGACATTGGTATTGATTAAAGTTGAAAAGTAAACTCGTAAAATAAGCACAAATAGTGCTTCGCAGCGGACAAATAGATGAAATATCGTATTATGCCATTATGTACGAATACAGCATACAGCAATACAGCCGCACCGAAATGGATACAAACGTACCATAGTCGCTGACACTAACTTACGAGTTCAAAACGGACGATAAACAGAAACATTTGTGTTAGTTTGTAGAAACTGGGTAAGACGGGCCCAAAATGTGTTGTAACATCAGGTATGTCAAACTATTTTAGTAATTAAAACCATATATTAAATCTATTAGTAATTAATAACAACAGCGACGAAAGCAGTTTTTGCTGTATAAAATCGGCGGTATAAATTGTTTTTTATTTCTTTCCTCGAGCATTTCTTTCCATTTTTTATCCAGTCGCAGATTGCCGCTTTATCAGGTTTTAGGCAATATTGTGACACGTATGACGCGTGTGTGGTGACACCGCACAGCACGTACTTTTGTAGCTTAAGGAAAGTAATGGGATAGCGCAAATTCGTGCCACGACGTTGGACAGCAAGACTCGCGTGTGACGCGCAAGGCGCGCGACGCAGTCGCAATGGCACAGTTTTCAGCACCGTACGCGCCACGTGTTGATAATTTTGAGGTTATTTGTATTTTTAACCATAGCAATGAAAACAAAACTAATAGAGCTGGTAAGAAGGCATAGAGAGCTTTATGATACCAGACATGAGAATTACATAAAAGAGAAGATAAAAAACAAGATATGGTGTTAAATTGCAAAAGAGCTGCACTTAAAAGATGGTATATTTTGTAGGTAGAAAACCGTAATTATTTCTACATTTTCATTGATAACTAAGAAATATGATAAAGAAAATGCAGGCTATAGGTATATGGTCCAATTTTTCATCCTTACGTTTTCTTAATATCGGTTTCCATACTCAGGGATCTATTTCATTTATAAATCCAGTTTTCTGTTTAAATCATTCATTTTTATAATAAACAAGAAAAATTAGAACGACGTGGCTGTTCGAAAGTCGTGAGAAGAACTGTCTTGCAATATGCGAAAGACAACGCTACGCATGTCGCGCATTCGTGTCATACTGGTCGGGTCACGTCATCTCACATGCGTCATACGCGTTTCAATATGCGCCTTGCCTTACAGTGGACCAGTTTTCAGTGCCGTGTAGAAGTGTATTTTTAAATCATTTCCGAACTGCCCTTTTTTAGGTATTGTTCTGTAAATGATGTTCTTACACTGCTGGTCAAATAATGCTATTACTATTTTGTACTTTTCTTGCTTTAAGGAAATAGATGAAGATTCCATGAGGTATACTTGATACAATATTAAGCTAACTTTTCATAATGCTTCTATTAACTGTCCTCCATTACAATTTAACGGTTATTATAAATTTAAACGACTTTTCTTTCCGAACTCTTCAAAACCAAGTCTCCCATTAAAACATGCAAAATTATCACGAAGTTTTTCAAAGTTAAATTGAAACACAAGTTTTGATTAACTAGTAAAATATTTATTTTATCTTTGGGGAACTTTACAAATAGTTTTATAAAAAATATAATATTCTTAGCAAGCTATGTATTTACAATAGGTTCTTTTATATAAACATTACATATAAGTGCAACAATTGCTCGATATAGTTAACTCTGAAAATTTTAGTAATGTACAACAAACATCAACTAGTTAACAATATGAGGTGCTTATTCTAAATCTTATGTAGTAGGAATGACTGAAAATCACATAAATTACTAAATTACATGAGCTATCATGCTTACATATAATATTAAGTGTAACTGTAATAACAGAAAAGGTTATCCACAAATTCGTTTTATCTATAGTACCTACTAAGTATAGGGTGCCTACTTTAATTTCAGTTTTAAATCATTTTTCATAAACATTCTTTTTTTTTTTTTTTGATAAATATACAGGTTGTCCCATAATGATGTGCGCTCCTTTGGAGGGTGTCTTCCTTGCGTCAGTTTAGGGCGAATTCTTTCTATAAAATTTTTCGATTTGAGCCTTCCCTGATGAGATAAGGGCATCAAAAAAATTGAAAAAATTTCGGTTTTAATTTTTTTCCTCAAAAACGGTTAAACTTATAAATCTGAAAATCGGTGACTACATTTAGTTAATTAAGTAACATTGTTGAGTAGGATTTTTATTTTTACCAAATGTCTACAAGGGTGGCAACCACCAACCCCTTTTGTTTTTTAATTAGAACTTTTTTTTCTAAACGTTTCTCGATATGAAAAAATTACAGTAAATAAAACAATCAATTTACAAAATTTTTCCCCTCTTTGCATAAAAATACTAAGAGGTAGGTACGTTTTAAAAATATTTTCACGTTTCCGGTTCGGAAGTACCAAACCAAACGTCTTGTATATACTTTCCTATATATTTTTATTGGATGTGAACTGAAACAATTAAAAAATAAACGTTTTTAGTTTCACTATAATTAAAGTTGTATTTTGAAAAAAAAAACATCTACAAAGATCTTCTGCAAAACGATTCATTTTAGAAACATTGTGTAAAGCATGTTTTAAAAAATTACAACTAAACTTCCAAAATACTTAATTTTGGTGTCATTAACCCTTACTTTATTTATCACTTTTTGATCTAATATACTTCAAGAGGCAATCTCTTGAAGTACGACAAAAACATCCAATATTTTTCTATTAAAACACTTTTCTGTTCAAATTGTTAGCCATAGAGAAGTGAACATATCATACAATTTAAATTCATTGCTTGCAAACATTCATCTGGCCAAGAATTTATTCCTGAAAGATAAAGAAAAAGTGTGCGGTATCTGTTTGCAATAAAAACATCAACTTTTTTAATAAATATTTAGATATGAATTATCAAAAGGCAACAGACTTGAAGTTAAATAAAACCGGGGAAAACCCGAGAATATTTAGGACCAAATGTTGGATCCAGCAATCTATTTAATTAAGGAAAAAAACTTAGGACGCAGAAGCATCAAGCAGGGGAGTCCGTTCAAGCTTGTTACTTTCATTTTCTGCATTTTAACTCATCATTCACCCTTGCCAAAGAATTTTCGGTTTATAGCAGTTTAACTGGTTTTAATCCAGAAGTTCTCCTTATTCTGCTTTATTCGTGCGTTTACTCGACGTGGCTCTCTTCTGATTTATTGCTAGGGTTTAAAAATTTGTACACATCATCTTAAATAAAAAATTCATTGAACGATGCGTATGTTCGAACACAATTCCTTAGATAAAAAATTGTAATTTTTATAAAGATATTATAAGGACGTAACTACGGAGTAATACATAATTGTCATTAACTTTTTTTTTGTATTGGGAAATTTAAATAAAATAAAATGGAGCCTGTATTATTTTCAGTAAAATGAGGAACGCAATATTAAATTTTGACATTACTTAGTCATTCAGTTTGACAAGAAATTAAAGTTAATAATTTTAGATAGTTATGTTTATGTTTGACCGACGTTGAGTTGTAAAAAGTTTACAAAATACAATGCATTTTTATGCAACCTGCAATTTAAGGTTGACTTTTCAAAAACACAGCATCGTATCTGAAAATGAACAAAAAATCTACCCCGTTGGTGAAGGTTCTTATTAGCGTAGTGCTAAAATATAAAGCTGAAGTTTAATCATTTCTCTTTTGGGAGGAAAATGCGCTAGGGAATGTGAAGAACTGTAAATTGTACCTTATCACTGTGTTCCATACAACGTGAAAAAAACTTAATATTATGAATTTCAGTCAATAAAAAAAGTGTCAACTAAATAATTACAGACAACTGCATCAACCTACTAATTTTCCGCAACCAAACGTTTTCTAAAATCAACTATTACATTCATGAATATTTTACAAAAAGAAAATAGGAGGAAAATTTATATTAAAACAAATAGAGCATAAAAACATTCTGCGTAAATCGACTTAAATTGAAAGCTAGCTATAAAAAATATAAGGGTATATACTCATATTATATTCATAAATGAAAACCTTTCTCCACAGCTAGCCATCAATCAATTTAAAAACATATGCATCTGTGCCTAACTCGCAAATAAACATTTCAGTAGTTGCTGAAATACGAACTGAAAATTGTTGAATAAAGGAAATTGTTTTAATACGGACAGTTATTTTTTTATATTGTGAATGAACTCCCTCCACATTTCGTGCAATTATATAGTCCACTGGGTAAATATATCATCTAATTTTACAGTTCGGGGAAATCGTTTGACAAGCGAAATGAGAATGATGTATGGGAATAATTTCACTTGTGTAAAAACTCGGTTTTATGATTTTTATTCAGTGTTTCCAACTGCGCAACATTTTAGACAATATGTTCCGTTTATTTATTTTTATAAAAAAAAATTAATAAAAATATGAACTGGGTTCTGTATACAAATGACTTAAAATTTATTAAATTTGACATTAATTCTTTACCACAATTCATATGAACACAAATTAATAATTATACGTTGACAGTCCAGGACATATCGCCCTATCGATTGTAATCTACGTTTCGAACGGATTAGTATTCATTGGTAAGGCTAAAAAATGCTAGGCAATGACCCAAGAAACTACAAAAAAAAATAGTTAGCAGTGTTAAGCCGCAGGTATAAGGAACATAATGCAGTTTCTAAGTTGGTCAGGTTTCAGTTTACGCAAACCGAATTTACGTCACATTCAGATGCATGTTGCCTTAGTCCATACTTAATGACAAGTTTCCAACGCTGCCACCAAACTTCAGTTTAGTGGTCTTAGTTATAACGAAATGTAGCTAATTATTCACTGTAGATACTAAAGCTAAGTTTAAACACCTCCATTATACTCTAAAGAATGGAACAAACATACAACATATTTCATTAAGAACGGAACACAATTTAATAAGGTAAAAGTCGTACATCGACAAGTCGTACTTGACAAGTTCTCAAAATTATATTAATAATGTGAATTATAAAATTATAAAATCTATTGAACGCTAAAAGAGATACCAAAATCAGTCAATCTAGAACCTGTGGAGAAAACGCGAGTCTTGAAATATTGCAGTAATTTAGCGCAGTTGGTTGCACTAAGGGAGTAGCTTTACACTAATGGGCGGGAATTTCAAAACATGAAAATTTTACGTTCAATTCGTAGAAGCATATAATTTCTATGGTCCAATTATTACAAATATTCCGTTTTGGTTTCAGTTGTATACTGGTATTAAAATGCGGCATAACGAAACAGCTTACATTAAGTTTTTCTAGTTGACTACTTTCTAAGCTTCTTCATAATCTGACTATTTTTGAGTTCTTAATGTAAAGGCATCTCTGGCATTTTATGATTTCTATGGAATTATAACAATATTCGGGCGTATCATTAACAGACGTGACAACGCTGTTTTGTCCTTGTTCGTTGATTGCATACTTGGGCAGTAGAAATGTGAACCATACAATTTTTAAACCTGTTATTATCAGTATTGTGACTTTACGTTATATACTAATAGGTACCATTAATTTAGGACAAAACTGAAATTTGTACAAAGGGCAAAAGTTTCATAGTCTGTATACTTAATAATTTATGGATCATTTCCTGAAATACACAGAAATAATGTAAGTTTTCTTTAGGTAGAATAAAAAATATATTTATTTAGTAGAACATATAATTTTTTAGAGGTTCATCCTGTATCATGAAAACTTAATAATTTAGAGAAAAAAAATACTGCATTTTAATTGACTCGTAACTGAATTTGAACTAATAAAAGCTACCATATTTTGCAGTAAGCTTAATAGACGCACTTATCTTATCTTATTCTTAACTTTTAGCTACAAATCTATAAAAATTATATCACTTTTCATTAAAATATGGAAAATAAAATTTGCTGATTTCATTACCAGGACAGATTTTTCTTTCATATAAACCAACGTTGAGAAACTTACTACTATTAATTCATAAATAGTGCATTCACATCACATTCAATTTATATGTAATTGAATGTGAACTAGGAAAGACAACCATATTTTCCAGTAAGCTTTCTGGACATACCGTCTCTTCTCATTCTTGACTTTTAACTGCAAATTTATAAAAACTATACCACATTTTTTCCAAAATATAGCCAACAAATGTCACAATAAAACAAAATTTGCTGATTTTACCAGCAAAACACATCCAGTACGGTAGCAGTTAAAAGACCTGATTTATACATAGTGTTCAAAATATAAGTGCCGATACTAAAAGGGTTTGTACATCTCACTTAAAGCAACAAAAAGTTACTATGGAAAAAAATATCTTAAACGAATAGTTTTTCTACAAATCCCTTTTGAAAAAAAAATACAACTACAATAAAATTCAAAACTGTGTTACGAAATTACAACCTAAGGTTTACTAAGATTAAATAAAAGCTCCTGTAACGTAATTTGTTTTTTTTTAATCAGTATTAATGATGGATTTGAAGTTTTCCAGCAATTTTTTTAAAATGTAATATACTGTAACGTACAGCATTGTAATCTATCTCTGGTTCTGCCCGCATTTACCAATCTCTAAGCCCATCCCACTGAGTAAAATACACGTGGTTGCAGCATTTAAAATATATTCGTATCTGAAGTTGTAGACGTTCGGCATTTAGCATAGAATTTTGAGTAATTTTTATCAATTCAATATAATTTTGGTATCGTTGCAAAGCTAAAAGACAGACTTACCTCCCTCGTGTAGCCAATTTTCGATTTAAGCCTTTATTTTTAAGTAAATATATGATAAATATGACGATTTCTTGCACAGTTTACTCATTAAATTTAAATAATTAAAAACTAAATTTGAAAAAAATATTACACAGCAGCATTAGGAAACAACTTTGTCTTTCGATTGTTTTTTTTTTATTTGGACCGCTGTTTATTCGTTGTCTAAATAAGTGCTATGGGCCGAGCGTAAAAAATCGGTTTATTTCAAGCGCGCGACGGACTCTTAATACCGACATAGAATCAATAAAAAGAAGCAAATTTATTATTGATTGAAATTGTAATTATTTATTGTAGGAAAAGCTGTACCTCTGCTGCGTCACTGCTAAAATATTTGAATACAAATATGTACTGAAATTTATTAAAACTTAGTGGTTAATTTGTAGTAGTGTGGAAATTATCTATGTCGTTGCCTGAACACCAACTGATTTCAAATAAAACCCAATTGCAACCCAAATAATCAAATCGTTTTCCTTGGCAGCTAAATTCGCTCCGCTTTATTTGTCACTCTAACATCCGTCGTAAATAGTTCCATCACGGCTTAATATTCGAGAGGAACGTCATAAATGAATTAGGGAAAATGAGGAAATTGCAAACCGAGTTGCTGCAAAATAACGCGCCCGCAAAGGCTCTGGTGTATTTAAAAAGGAAGTCTTCAAATCGTTTTGCGCTACTCTCCGCTGCGGAAAATAGGATGGAGAGTGTTTTACGAGAATTTCGTTAGGTTTTATTGAATTATAAAGGCCAGCAAAAGCTTGAACACAGTAGCCACTACACCCCATTAAAAAAGCGAGGTAAGAGACAGAACAGAAGTAGTATTATTTCCTCATAATTGTGTAAGGTTCTCAATGCAAATATTTAAATTAAAATATAAATTTAAACAAGCCAATTGGTGTTCTTCAAACGTTTGCCTGTATAAATTTAAATAAAGATAATTAAAATATCAACAAGGAAGCTTCTATACAGTATAAACAAATAAAAGAAAAATAAGTCATTATATTCCATGGCTTCTGAAAGTTAGTATATGATAATTATTGTTTAATTTTTTTATGTTGAGACACGTGCAGAAGAAATAATGTATTATTTTAATCAAGATGCTGTTTGTTCTAGACAATCTCCTAGAAAAACAAGCCTAAAAACGGTATTTGAAAATTTAGTCTGGCCACGCCCTCATAAAACGGTCGCCGCCACAGTGAACACAAATAAATCTCATTTTCTTTATTATTTTTCGACGGTATTTTATGAAATTTGGTATAGAGGAGTTTCTTGAAACTAGAAATTTGAATATGTCGACGACTTTGGTATATCTGCTAGAGGGCGCCACCAACGATGATTTGGACCCCTTTAAATCGCTGCGACTTTTTTGTGCTACACTGTATCTCATTTTGGACCAAATTTCATAAAATACGGTCGATGCGATCGAAAAATAATAAAGAAAATGTGATTTACTTTTTCAACTTTGATACCCTACAGTTCCGTTAGTATCAACTTTTGGATTAAGGTAAGTTGAGTTAATTCAGCTTATCTTTATCCAAACTATCTACATCTGAAGTTTGGCCCATTCTTACTGATCCCTCTGTATATACGCAGTAGGTACATACGTTTAGAAGAGTTCATTTGTTATTTGTGATATTTTGATATTGTGGTGTTATTGTGTGAAACAGATTGCCAAAAAAATTAAAAGAAAATGTGACTGTAGAGCGATGAAGCGCGACGAAAGGAAGCATCACAACATTGTTTCCTTGTGAAAACTATTTTGAGTTTAATTGGAAATACATAAGTAGGTTTGAAATCGGATGGCATTGTGGCCGTAATTTACAAGAGCGGATCTATATTGTAAACAAAGGAATAAATTACGTTTAACAATACTGTAAGCTCACCACGCCACCACTAATAATTATGGCATTACCTACATAGTATTTACATTATCTATGACTCAAAAATATCATAAAAAACAAACATTTGTTTACATCACCAACACCGTAACCTGCGGAAGTAAACCGCGCTGTACGGCGTGTGACGTCACACTAAAAATATCCCGTTTTCGGTATTGTGGTCTTATTTGCATTATATGGCATTTTATTAATGTTAATAATTATATGATTATTGCCGCCCGACACATGTTGTGACCGTTAAATATATTTGAAAGATTACCCTGTATCAAGCCAATATAAAATGCATGCATTTTCCCCATTCAGTATGCAAAGGAATTGTAACCAAACCATGATTGAAACGTGTCTTATAGGTTCTTAATGCTGATAAGTACTTAAATAAAACTTATTTCTAATTAGTTACTTCAACTTAAAAACTAAAAATGATTAAGGAAAAATTTACAAAAATTTAGTAGAACATAATACAAATTCGGCAACAACTATGGTTTGATCTTAAACTTTACAGGTTCAAATTGGATTTATCTAATTAGCGCAGCATGACACCGTGTAGCATTTTGTTTTATTAGTAGGTTTGCATCTGTCTTAGCAACTGAGGTTGTAAATGGCTTAATATTATACGACAATGAAATGTGATACATACAATGCTGCATTGGTATCGGTAGATCTACTGGAATGGTTTGTACATCATAATTATCAATATCTGTAATAAATACTCGTGACAACAAGTGGAAATCGACTAACGTGACATCTAAAGATAGGAAAGGAGACAATTCTAGTTATTGAGAATGAATATTAAGTTCTGATATGATAAATGTGATATGATATATTATTTCACCTACTGCAATACAATTCATATATTGTAAATACTTCTACATTATACAACATATTTGAGTATAATGTACCTACTACAATTAATTCTAGGGCTAATGTTGTGTTCTGCTGCCTATTCCAATTAGAAATTGACGTTTGATTAAAATTTGTAGCATATGTTTTAAGAATCCTTAAAAGCGTCGTTTAATAAGTGTTTGAATAACTTATATAAGTTATAGTTTTGTTATGTAAATAATATGGATATAATTTTGTAAGTTAACTGTAAAAATATCCTTATGAATAGAAACCTTAAGCTAGTGCATATTTTATACGTACATAATAGTTTGTATAAATGAATTTTACAATTGTCAAAAACTAAAATTTAGAACCTTTTGGCTGCACTTATATTTGACAAACAGTAAATTGTTAGATTAGCTTTTCATAGAGTTGTATAACCATATACGTATCGTAAATTAGACCAATAATACAAGAATAATTTGACCATTCAATTCAAGTATAATTTCTTTATCAACTATATGGATTATTTATCACATTTTGACTGTTCGAACAAAGTAATCGCTAAAAGTGTTAAGTAGAAAATATTTCGAAAATTTAATGCATTTTCATAAAACTTGTTCAAAAATTGTTGGAAATTCCAAGTAAGCCAATAAGCTAAGTGAACCTCTCACATTACTAAGCTTTACAGGATGAAATCTTGTTCTGATCTTGTTCTAAGGGTATTTGATTTCATACAATTCGGTATCTAGTCCTGAATTGATAAAATAGCTAAATTCTTCAATATGAAGTAAAAATGTGCGAAACAATATTATTTAGAAGATTCTCTTCCCTTTTAATGTATTTAATGCGTGTCAGAACTATTTTAAGTTAGATCTTCTCATCTGCTACTTTAAATTTACAAAAAAAATAAAAAATACAATTGTTAACTATGCGAAAACTTGCTAAAAAATGGTTTTTAATATAACTTGATAAACCAAACACATGCTTATCAAACTTCAGAGTTGACAGGAAACAATGTTGTCTTTTAATATCCCATCAGAAAAAATATAGTACCTTATTCTGGAACATATTGTATAAAACATTCAAGTTGTCTGGTCTTATTTCTGATCTGCCTATCAATTTCCTTTTATTAATTTCTGTTTTATCCACCCCTTTAATTCATCTTCAAGGAGCTATTAAATTTTATTGAAACCCTAATTAAATTTTCACAAAGAACCCCTCGTTGTAAAATATCTTACGTAAGAGTAGGTACGTTTCGTTATATTTTAATTATACTCTTAAACATTTTTAGCTGATACTTAATTATTTATTTACAAAAATGTTAATATTCTATTGCCACAGAAATTAAATTATAGATATTTCTGTACCAAAAGAATAAGAGGTAGATGTTAATATATATTGCATCCACAATATACTCGTAAATATTGATCATAGTAGACAGTATCGCTGCTATGGAAATGTTGTATTTTTTGGGAAAAACAAAATTTGCTAGCTATTAAATGTTAATCTCAAAAAGCAGGAAAGTTCTGCATTGTCCTGCAAATCCGATATTCCTGCCGAAATCGTAAAAAGCGGAGAAGCAATACAAAACTTACTACCAAAGAAATCGAGAGAAAGACGTCAAAGAATATGACAAATCACTAACCTGAATGGTAGAAAACTGTGCAGAACATTATTAATTAATATTTATATGAATATTTTTTTCAGACTTTAAGTAATACTGCCTAATCAGAACATTAAAAAGCTTATGTCCAGAGAAGGTCTTTTAAAATTTATTCAAGAGGCACCTAGCCGTACGTTTTTAACTAACCAAACTGCATTAATATTTGATGTATATCCACTAAATACATCATCGACAAGAATTTGTGAATATGCCACTTACTCACGTAGAAGACAGAAAATTAGTTTTCATGGTAAATGTATCGGAGGCAAAAACTGATAAAAAATCATCTTTACCATTGTTGACTAAATCGAAATGAACACTTGGAAGCTGATAAAATAGTACAGATAAAGTGATTCTACTATACAATCAGCTGGAAGAAACACATTTCGAAAACCCCCGTCCATCAATGCAAAATATCAGTATAATAAAGATATTACGTCAAGATGTAGCCAATATCGTTGACAAAAAAGTTGAATAACAAAAGGACTCAATACAGAACTTTGTGGCAAACCTGATGTTGCAAAATATCCAGATGATCTGATGCTATGTATCGAACTGTGATATTGTATTATTCATATTCAATAAAACTATAATTTTTGAGCCTCTTTCGAATTTATGCTCTATCGAAAACAGCTGCATTTAATTTTGCTCCAGAGATGTGATGGCAGATTTCTATTGTAACTTGTGAGAAACAGAGAAAAAATGTGTCAAAGGTAAAAGGAAGGCACTGCTAACATCGTTTTGATAAACGCCTCCGTTATAAAAAAGAGTGAATGAAAAGGACGCTCTTTAAGAGAACGTCATCAGAAATTGTACTACAATTAATAAACAATGGTTAACCTTTGCATGTCCTTGAATATAAACTTCAAGGTTAAATCTAAGGTAGACAGATTTTGCTCTCATCATTTCCTGAACTTGAACGTGACATACAAAAATGGCTCAATCACGTATCCGAACGTGAAATATTTGCTTCTTCTGAATCTGCTTACAGAAATGGCATTACCAAACAAAAATTAATCTCCAAATGGCCTTGAAAATGAGCTGACTTCGTCAAATAGACACCAGATTCAAATTCAGAAACCTCGAAACCATGTAATTAATAATTTAAACCATCTGTTTTTTTGTCTTTATACCATATAGTGCACTTTATGCTTACACATGCATAATTATATAATTGATAACAATAATGAACTGTAGTAGTAGTAGTATTTATTGACCATGTTAAATTACATAAAACCTGTATGGTAAGTCAAAGAACAACTTTCTGTAGACACAGAAAACATACAAGAACCAAGCTCAATAATTAACATAAAAAAAATAACATTTTGAATACAGTTCAATAAAACAAAGTAAACAAGAGACAATTTAAACATATTAAAAACCTAATAGGTGCAATAAGATCATTACCACAACATATGCATATCAGAACTATTTAAAAATTCATTAATAGAATAAAAACAGTGTGATAGTAAAAAAGATTTTAATTTGTTTTTGAAGCTAAAAACATCCAACGATTTTAAATTACTTGGCATAATATTGTACAATCTAAGATTTAAGGAATTTTTCTTTGATTTGGTAAGCCTGTATCGTGGAACTATAAGGTGATCGGAATATCTAGTTTCATAACTATGACAGTGGGAATGTGTAACATAAAGATGTTTCTGAGAATGAATCTCAAGCAGAGTAGCATATATGTAAAGACAGGGTAACGGCAGAATCTTAAGTTCTTTAAAAAGCGGCGACAGTGTTCAGTATAAGAAGAGTTAGTTATTAAACGTACAGTCTTCTTTTGTAGCTTGAATATCTTATGGGACGTTGTACTGTTTCCCCAAAGCATTACGGCATAATTTAAATGAGAATGGAAAAGTGAATGATAACACATTCTCAAACAATCCCTACTCAAAAAGTGCTTCAATCTACGAATTAAAAAAATGGCACTAGATAGTCTACCTCCTAAATTATCAATATGGACATTCCACGTAAGAGAGTAATCGAGGAACACACCGAGTACACTTGCAGACCCACCATCAGTCATACCGTTATGTGTAGAAAAAATTAAATTTTGTGTTTTAGTTTCATTTAACTTAAGATTATTTGCTGAGAACCACATCTGTGCTTTTTCAATCATTTCACCCGAAAGCAAAGTAAGATCAGTCAAATTATACGCAGACGTGAAGATGGTAGTATCATCAGCAAATAACGTAGTACGAAAAGGTTTTAAATATTCAAATACATCATTAATATAAATAATGAAAAGTAAAGGCCCTAAAACAGAGCCCTGTGGAACTCCGTGATGCATTTGTTCATAACCTGAATAAGAATTATTGAAACAAACAATTTGCCTACGACTACTGAGGTAAGACTGCAAAAGCTTTAACGGTACACCCCGGATGCCATAGAAAGATAATTTTTTTATAAGAATAGAATGTGAAACACAGTCAAATGCCTTTATCAAATCACATAATGTTACTGAACAGTGTTTGCCCTCTTCAAGACTCTCAATAATATTTTCTATCATCTTACATATAGCCTTAGTTGTGGATAAATTGCTTCTAAAACTGATTCTGGTTAAAGAAGTTATGTTTCAAAATAATTCATTAATCTAATTTTTATAATACGTTCTAAAACTTTCCCAAACAATGGAATAATTGAGATTGGACGATAGTTGCCTGGTTCATTTGGGTTACCTTTTTTCAGGAATGGTATAACCCTACTATCTTTGAAACAGTCAGGAAACACCCCCTCCGAAAAATATTTATTCGCAAGAACAGAAAGAGGAATGACAATTAAAGTAGTTATGATTTTGTATGATATAAAACAGTATGCCACTCGAATAAAACCAGCCGTGTTATTTTTTAGCCAGATGATTCATAGTTACCTCCGAAACAAACTGCCCTCTAAATTTTTTCGCGTATTCATATTCCACTTGAACGTACAAATGTATGGTTCGCCTCGTGTACTGGCTCTGCATCCATTTGTAGAGGGCATTTATAAACGTACTTTGGGAAATTTGTGTGAAAATGATAAAGTGGGCTTGCAGTCGGGGCTTGTTTATATTATAAATGTCATGTGCATGCACCTCTTTGTAGTTTATCTGATTTACGTGGCGTAAAGCGGGTAGGACCGTAACAGGAGGATGTGTTAATAAATATTTGTGTTACAGTAAACTTTATACCTTTATATCTGTAAAGTTTAAATGTGTTTTCGAACTAAAGGCGCCATATAAAAGGATTTATGGGGGCGTTCCAAATATGAGGGTGTAGTTCAGATCTGGGATTAAACGAAAATTATGGTAAAAGTATTGATAAATGGTACAGTCTAAGAAATGGCCAATGCGCAAGTTGTAATAATGTTTGGTAGTAAGCAGATCTGTTTTATATCAATCATTATTTTTATTTAACAGAGTACTTTGAAATATGAAATCATAGTTTTTAAAATGCGCGTAACTTCTAAATAAAAATGATTCAGACCATATAAGAAGAAATGTTTGACATTAACTCAGCTACCATATGCCAAAGTTTGACATAGAGCTTCTAGAACACCCTATATACTGATTGATTACCGATCCCGGTATCAGCCTGCAGTGTGCAAAAATTGAACAGGTAACGAAAATTGTTTCTCTTATCGCACACTACTTTCAGAGAAACAGGGCGTTAACTTTAATGATAGAATGTACAGCGTCCTACCACCAGGACAGAAACGAGCCGTTGAGTACTTTGAAAAACGTAATATTTTAGGATTTTGCCACAGTATAGGGAGACCAGTAGAAACACTCGGGCCGAAATAATAAGTCGCGCATAGCAGCTCGCGCATCCATTTCAAGCTGCAGAAACCTCAGTTTACATCCAACTCTGGGAGTGCGAACATCGGTTATACAGAGCCGTATTAAAGCAATATTTTGAGTCTGATCGAGGAACGAGTCGCTGCGCAGCAGTTAGATGTTTAAACATATCATCTATAAATAGTAATTTAAGTTTCTTTAAATTTCCTAAAGACATAAATAAGTAATAGGTAATCTATAATATACTGTACAAACTATTGCTATTGCCTTACCTATTAACTTATTTCTTAAGTATAACATTGGAATATAAATACTTGAAAGTGAAGTTTAAAATATACATATTTATATTTTTCACAAATACAAATTTTTATTTTAGAGCAAGGTTCTGTGCAGTGGCTTCTAACAGAGATTTATTAGAAATGCTGCTCAGGATTAGTAATAGTTCATACAAACTATGTCAAATACATTTTGATAATATGTTTTCTAACGATTCGCGCAATAGATTACACAAAGAGGCCGTTTCAACATTTCCTGTACAAGACGGCTCATCTTCAAATTATGTAGATGATCATATTTCTTGTAGTCACTATAATGCGAGTAAGTCTCAAAATAATAAGATATAATTTTTTTCCAAATTTACATTTTACTGCACTTTTATCTCCAATTTACCAATTTTCAAAGTTAAGTAAGCATAATTTTTCTGTTCTGAAAAATACTTGTCTTCTGGTTTACGTAGATCATTTAAGACAAAAAAAATCATAAAAAATTATTTGACCAATAATCTTCAAACGTCAAATTTTAAATTAAAAAAAATCCCCAAAAAAAATTTAATTATTACTAATAACAAAAAAAGTAAGTAAATAAATAAAAATGTTTTGTAGTGCAAAAATATATATTTTAAACTCTTGTTTTTTAAAGTGTCCAAAAAAGTAAATCGAATTTTCACACTGTATGTTAGTAGCAGTAAATGATAGTATATAATACATGTTGAATTACCCATTTATAACTGTATAATGAATTATTACATAATGTGGATAGATGTAACGTAAACTTTCATGTGGAATAACTACGCTTTTACGCGCAAATAAAAAATTCTTATTCCGGTCCTGATCACCGATTCTGTAAATTCCATCGGATGCGCTATCGCACTCACATTTCGAGGTCATCGCAGAAAACTGAAGGCAGTTCAAAGTGCCGACAACGGAGTGAAACTGCTGGTCTACCTATGCTGTGGTTTTGCATACGTCAGGCAGAACAAATTTTACTATAAGGTACATGTAAACATTATGGGCCTGCAGCGCATTTTTTAACCTCGACTGTACTTCTGTTTGTTTAGAAGTTACAACTTGATGAAAACCGCGTAGTTTAGTCGCAAAAATGATGGGCGTAGGGCAGCGTGTTTCCGTCGCGACGACTGTATTTGATAATAAAAACGACAATTCTTGGAGTTTTTCTCAGTTTGGAGATCAGTGGCGTATAACAAGATGCTATGGAATTGTTAATAGTGTTGTAAAATCAAAATATATAGCTACTGTCACATGGGATATTGATAACAATACTACAAAAATTTGTCTTGATGCACTACAATTACATAACGATGAAAATGGTAAGTTTATTAATGGATTTCTACTAAAACTTGTCATTATTATCGTTGAATTGTTATCTACAGTATGTCTGCGGTGAGAGTGAATAGAAAGAAAAACCTTTTTATTTTATGTTTTGCGAAAAAAGCCTCCCTTTATAACAATTTTGTTTGTATTTAAAATACGGTTGCTTTGGACGAGCTTTTAAAACAACCCATGTACTGTAATTATGTTCACGTTGGAGTAAAAGTAAAAACTTTTTATTATCTATTTTACAGATAAAAAGCAATTACGATAATAAAAAAATAATAAAAATACCCAGCAGCTGTGGAATTCGAGCTGTTATGTATGCTCCAACAACTGGTCGAAATTGTTTTACTTATCAGATACAAAATGGCATTCCTACCTAAAATATGTTTTAACTGTTCTTTTCATATGATTTCGTAAGTGTTTATTTTAGTTTACCAAAGAATGTTATAACTAATTTGTTATGTTTTTAAGAATGGAATGTATTTTTTTAGTAAATGCTTATTTTCGAGTTTTAGTTTTAATACCTAATGCTTGTTACAGTTTCTTCCGGTATAATCTATGCTGGTTATAGAGCAGTAGCTGTTTCCCAAAATATTATCTAAAAGAATTTTCAATCAGTGTGACATCCATTATCCTTAATTAATATTGTTAAATAATACCTAAGTACCTTAATATCGTTAAATGATTTAATTTATTATTTATCTGTAATTTAAGAAATGCTCCGCCACTGGCAAAATACCAAAATAATATTTCATAAATGACCTAATAACAGAACAACTTTAACTGAAATGTTTGACTGTTGGTGTCCTGCTTGAAGAAAATTTGGGTACTTCTAGCAGGACTCACGAAAGTGCATCATGAAGCGCTTCCAGCAGGACAGCGGCTTGTACGTTCTATCATTAAGAAATAATAACTGCCATCTCATTGAGATCCTTCGAGGAGTCAAACTAATTTTTGGCTGAGATATATAAGGTCGTTAAAATAATGTAACATTTATTTTCATCTAACGTCACGGGAGCCTTTGAACAAATCATATTGAAAGTTTTTTAATAACTTTTACACTCTTACAACCTAAGGGGTAGAATGACATTTACCTTCAATTACAATCATGCTGTTTCCTAAGCGTTATGGAAAATTGTGCAATAAGAATTTTTAAGAAGTTGCAATGTTGCATGATAGATCAACATGATTTTTAAAAATTGTTGTAAGTAATTATATTATTTCAATAACATTTTCCTAATTATTATTATTGTCAGTACTTTCCAGAAGCCATCTGTAAAATTGACTCCATCTTTCATACCTGCAAACCTTGTACAATGATGAAGTCAGTTCTACAAAGAGTGGTATAATTTTTTTTTTAAATTTCATATTTGGTACATAGCTCTACAACGTTTCGTGTTCCAATGGAAATCTTCAGCAAACCGTCTTGAGATAAATATTTCATTATCATTTTCGACGATTATTATGTTCAGTAAATAATGTGCGATACTTTATACTAGCTTCCTATAAAGTGATTTAAATCAACTTGCAATTTTGATTTTGAAGAAATTGTAGGTCTTGGAACGCATTTTTTGCTTTCTTATTTGATTTCTTATTTGTTGGATAACTGTACCCAAATTATTGAAAAAGGTTTTTTGTGAGATAAATACGAATATCTAATTGATATTTGAGCTAAATTTATAGGGCGTTGTTAGCGACTGTACCAGTATGTTATTCATTTCAAATTTTTCAAGGATATAGATTTTTGAAAAGTGATTAGTTATTTTGAAAAAGACTCGCCAATCTACACGTTTTGTGAGGCTTTTTATTTGTTCGGCACACTCATAAAACGTAAGTCTATGTAATATGTATGAAATAATATGTTATGTTTTGTTGTATTGTAAAAGAATGTATTTTGTGTTAAGTTTACAATGAACATATTACTTTTACATTATGTCTATCACATTTGTTATTAAAACTTCAAAAACTAATCGAAGGCTCTTTCAAAATAACTAATCATTTTCCAAAAATCTCTATCCTTAAGAGAAATCTGTATTGGATAATACAATCGCAAAAATAATTACATATTAGCGTTTTTTTACAAAGAAAAACATTGTTTTCCAAAATTTGAGTACAATGACCCAACAAATATGAAAATTATCGTAAAAAATTAAATAAAAACGTAACATCTCCTACAACTTCTTACTGTAGCAAAATTATACTAACGTAAGTTGATTTAAATCACATTAATTTTGTGCAAGGAAAATAGATAGCCTTAACTGTTAAAATAAGTGAATTAAGAAATGATGGGCTAGTACATATTATAAATGATACTGCAGGTAACAACTACTCCGCGGACTAATGCCCCGACCGGTATTGAATTACACCTGCAGTATTTGTGTGAACAGCCAAGAACCCTTGTCAGCCACACCACCACCAGTTTCGGGTTTGTTCCTTCATATGTATGTTCACATATAAACTGAGTGCAGGTGAGATTAAGTACCTGCTGTAATGTAGGTCGCTTCCTGCAAGTCGAGCCGCTTAGGCCGAGCAGAAAGTAAGCAGATCACTTATATATTACCTAGTACATATTAGTTAAATTGCTAGAAAATGAAAAACACAATTGTTAAATTCTAAATTAAATCAAATCTATTTCTGTTCTTGAACAGAAAAGTATATATTTTTTAAACTGTTGAAAGATAAATAATAAACAATATTTTATCGTGAAAAAAGATCAATACTGAAATTCTTCAACTATACATAGGTACTATAGAAAAATATCAAATATACAATGCGGATGCCGATTGTGGAACGCTCTAAATATATAATACCCTGTTTACCTAAGTGCAAAATTCTAGGACAGGTCGATTCTGCTTTCCAGAAATCATACATGCCCGGTAATGAAAACTGATTTCCCAACCTACCCTCTCACCCTAAAGTCACGTCACCAACTTATTTAAATGGCAACCAATATTTTTTATTACGAATTCTGATTCTCCTTGAAATTCTGGACTAAGGTTTTATAATGCACAATTGAATATTGAAGATGCCATGGAATATTAGCCTATTTGAACAAATGTTGTTAACCCCTACCAGTATCAAAGTAAAGCAAATATGAACTTTCTGGAGAAATCAATGTCTAAACAAAAATTCAACAAAATATTAATACAGAAATAACGGCAATAGATTAGAATGATAAAACAAATATGATAAGAAAAATACATAAAAAACACTTCAGAATGAAATTATTCCATAAACCTGTTAACTATAAGAGACTATTATGTAATATTAACAATTGTCTTCGTATTTTATTTCAATATTCGGATACACATGTGTCATTTAATTTAATTGATTAAGCATACCGACACATATTCCATGACAGTTTCGATATTCTGGTATGCATTTTGGAAGCAATACCATGTAACAACATGCTGTTTGCAGAATTTCAGGGATAATCAGAATTCGAAACAGAAAATACTGCTTGGGGGTTGCTGATAAAAAGGTTTTCATTACCGGATATGATGAATTTTTGACAAATAAAATAAACCTCCCCGATTGTACATTTAGAGCGTTCCATAGACATAATATACTCATTTTGTTGTTTTATATATCTGTTTAAAGTTACAACTAGTAACAAAATATGCAACAACGTAACAGAATAACTTATAATTAACTGAATCGCTTAATTACACAAATAAATAAGTATCACATTACAGTTATTTTTACAAAACTACTATTCCTAATTAAAGTTAATAACAAAACTTAACTTATTATAATTACAAGTAATATTACACTTGCAGTGTATGAAATTAATACATATAATACAATAAATTAATTCTACATGTATATTTTATTATTTACAATTGGACATATTAAATAGGAAATAGTATCTGAAAATAGCAAATGAACGAGAAATATGAAGAATAACATATCTCGATTTTATTTAGAGAATCCCCTTTAGGAGACTGTACCAGGATAAACAATTCCTTAATTGTATTTATTAGAACTGTAGGATGGTCCGTAAGTTAAGGCCCATGGAGACATACCAGATTTTTCACTTAAAAATATTACGATTTAATTCGATATGCCAAATGATGATCATAAAAAAAGATACAGGGTGTCAAAGTTAGAGCTTAAAAAGTAATTTGTTGTAATAATTATACTGTGTTCGACTGTGTGAACTTAAAAGCCTAGAGGGCGCCACATTCACTATATTTGTGACGTAAATATGGGAGTAACTTTTTTGGACGTAACATTATCACGTTTTTTATTAAAATCTTAAACCTACATTGTTTTTGAGGGTAAAAAATATATTTGTTATTAGAAATTGACCATTTTCGAGATGATAGTTTTTCAACAATCAGCTGCATAGTGTCTTGTACAATATTTGAACGTAGGAGGCACTAATAGTAAGTCAAATTTTAACAATTATTAAACAAAATTTATGTTGCCTTACAAAATCGAAAGATTCTCAGATACAATAATTTTTCATATTCAGATATGAGAGATGACCGTGATTTGCTGATGGTTTTGCTGACTATTTCTCGACCTCGTTTATTACATCTAGCAACTTTGATAAAGGCGCTGGCTCTTACAACAATGCACTTGCGGTTACATACACCCATATATCCTCCGAAGACGTGTTATTGTCTATTAAGCAATTAAAGCCCAAGATGACTGAGCCCAGACTTAATACCCGCTTTCTTGTAGATTGCGCTAACGTTTTCTCTGAGCCACTTTTTACCATATTTAATTTAATTCTATCTACATGTATATTCCCTGATCAGTGGAAAATTTCAAGAATATGCCCTGTATATAAAAAAGGATAGAAAAACGATGTCCCCAATTATAGACCTATTGCAATTCTGACTAATTTTAGTAAAATTTTTGAGATTGATTTACATTGTGTTCTTTCTTTTCAATTGAAAAATATTATATTGTAGGAACAGCTTGGATTTATGGAAGGACGCTCGATGGTTACTAATTTGGTATGTACTACTCAGTTTATTAGCGAGGCTATTGATCGGAAAAGCCAAGTAGATGTGGTCTATATGGATTTTTCGATGGCATTCGACCGTCTTGATCATGGATTGCTACTGACTAAGCTGAGTTCGTTTGGGCTTTCATCAGACTTACTCGGACATATGTATTCATCTACACAGAACTCAGTTTGTTCAGATATTTGGAGTTCAATCTGTTAGGTTCGCCTAAAGGTCAGATGTTCTGCAGGGTTCTATCCTTGGAGCTCCAATGTTATGCATTATACATCAATGATGTTGGTTCTCAGTTAAATGTGATATATTTATTATACACAGATGAAAATATTTTGTTCCATCGATAATGTTTTAGACGCCATGAATCTCCAAAGAAATCTTGATTTATTAAACTCCTGGTGCACTGTTAACACTCTGCCCTTGAATTCTACCAAATATAATGTGATGACCTTCAGTAGAAGATGTGACCAAATACAGTATGACTACAGGCTAAATGGGTTTGACCTGCAGCAAACTGACCTTGTTAAAGATATGGGTGTATATTTTGATCCAAAACTATCTTTCACTAAGCATGTTGAACATGAAATGCTTATAAAAGTTTGGGTTCTATTGTTCGCAACATGAACAACTTCTGTTTATGCCTCTGTGGTTTGGACACCTATCTATGCTACGCACGTAATGTCTATTGAGAAACTTCAACGCCGATTCTTCAAATCGGCTACATTTTTTATTGATGGTTTATATCCACCTCAAGGTTTTCCGCAGGATGCGTTTTTTGAGCGCTTCAATATGTGTAGCTTATCTCAAAGGCGAAAGTTAAATTCAGTCATTTTTCTATATAAAATTTTGGTAATATGTGAGGATATATTACGAATAATTAATTTTCACATTCCTAAAGTGCATGCACGGCATTTTCATCTTCTGGAGGTTAAACATTATCGCACTAATTTATATAAGGGTCTCAGATTCACCAGATGATTATTAACTATTCTGAAGTTGAATATCGTGTAGATATACTCTGTTTAAGTATTATTCATATTAAAAAGTGTTATTCTAAGCTTTTATGACGTTACTGTGTTGTATGTAACTTTTCAGTAAATATGTGGTTATGTGTAGGTATACATAAAATAAGTTTTTAGTTTTATATCATACTTTTCTGTGTTGTCCTGCTTGTTTATTTGTATTCATATGTATTTTACTGCTTCTTGTATTGTTTCCTTATCTTGTAATTGGGCATTGCCCGTTGGATATTGTAAATAAATAAATAAATGATGCCAATTAAATTTCAATGGACGTGCTGGGAAACGAGAATATTTTGGAGGATCTCAAAATAGATTACAATCTGATAATCAACAATTTAAATAATCTGTATAGGAAGTTAGAAAAAAAAGACGAAAAATTTGTTCACGTTGTGAATTATCCACAAACTAATTCAGAACGACTATCTGGAGCTGCAAGAATCAGTATGACTTCCATTTTAAAAACGTTACATGTTGGAAAATACTATCCATATAGTTTTACACTAGTGTGAATTTTATTGCTTGTCGATCTACCTTCAACATATTCAATTTGCAAGGAAATTTTGGCGCTCACTACTTTAAAATATTGTACAATGAACTAATGCAGCTGATTGTTGAAAAGATATTTTCTCTAAAAAAAAGGAAATATGTCGAAATATTCAACAGATTAGTGTTACAGTTACAAATAAAATCACTCTTTAAATTTCAACTTTGATACCCTGTATATTTTTAATTATCAACATTTCATTAAGGCTAGTTGGCTTAAATTGTAATATTTTAAAGTAAAAAATCTAGTATGTCTCCATGGGCCATTACTAACGGACCACCCTGTATATAAACTATCGAGAAATATAGATCTGTGTTTGTGTCATTGTTCATGACAAATTCCTAACTAAAAAAAATCTAAATACAAGTAGTTACATCAAATTAAGTAATACAATATATCAACTAGTAGTAAAATGAACATTAATTTCCATAAAAATATATAAAATTATAAATAAAATTAAAACTGTTTCACAATACCAAAAAATGTATGCAGCAAAAAATGTCGAATTGAATTTTACAGACTTTACTTAACGGTCTTAAGCCGTTCAATATATAGCAAATTTAATTCACGTTGAAGATCTATTATACCTAATATGTATCGGTTCAACTTTTTTTCAAATCCATTTAACTGGATTCGCGTCTACATCTTTGTGACCCGTTTAACAATGACGTCAATATCGAACTCGCATCAGAGCTATTTTCAGCGGACAGATGCTCTCTTGAATACTGTATTCACTTTCCATCACGTAATTTGAAAAAAAAAATCATTAAAGGCAAGACATTCTCCTACTTACGTGGACGCTATCATTATGTGACGTTTTTAAGAATCCAAGGAACGAACTTTGATATCCTGGTGCATACTCCAGGGAGGTTTGCCTCGGCGCAGCCGATCCCCCAGGAGATGATACCCGCCAGGAAGTAGCGGCCATCTTTTCCTTTTACCTATTAATGAAAAAGAGAATTAAAGGTAAACACGTTAGTCCTTAGATACCGACCTGTTTAGTAAATAGTTGGCAGTGAAGTTGAAAATAATTTATTAAGGATACTTGAAAGTATTAGCTAACTTCGGCAATAAATCCTAATAGCATACGCTTAAAAACATTTAAACATAGTTGAAAATCAAAGGTTGAAACAACGAAAAAACGTGGGTATCAGCATGATCCATGGCAATAAATTACAATGGGCACGCATACGTTTAAAAAATATTTAAACGTTTGAAAATTATAGTAATAATTCAGTAGCAGTGATTAGATATATCAAAATTTCGACAACAATTCTGGGGGTTAATGAATTTATACTAGAAAAACCTATAGCAAAAAAACAGCCTCGTCCAGAAGTCCAAGTGGTACCAGACATATACCTATCGGTTTCCAGCTTGTTACCTCGTTAGGCTGACGGTAAACATGACTGCTTGATTGTATATCTAGCAGACAGTATGATAGAAGTATCGAAGAACATGAGTGCCTGAGACGTAAGTGTAATTTGCTAGTATTATGATCATCAGTTATAAAATACGCTTAAAATTCTAATATTTAATTCAACCTCTTTTATACGTTTAAGTTTTTACCTAAAAGTAAACATTAAACTTTCAATACGATTAATTAACCACTACAATGTTTTCAAAACGTTATAAACGTGTGCGTGTCCATTGTTTAACTTCGACTTTAATTTTTACCTTATGTTGAAAACAGGTGTAGTATTATACACGTTTTAGTTTTATATTGGTAAAACGTTTAGCATAAAACGTGTTATTAGCACTTGGATACGTTTAATATATTAAATTCGTATATGTATTTAAAACGTTTAATTTAACGTTTTACAAATGTTCCACTTAACGTGCAGTTAAATATCATTAAACTGTGAACTTGTATTATATTTTTGTATATGTTAGTTGGGTAAATGTTATAAGAAAACGTAAATTTGTAGTGTTCACTTCAACCTCTGGATGAATCTAAATATTATTAACGTATTTTAAACAATATTTAACTAAAAATAAACGTTAAAAATTGTAACTCAAAATTTTTAATCAATGCGTACAACGTTATATAAACGTATGTGTTTACATAATGTTGCGATTTAGGTTTGAGCATGTTATAAAGTTTAAACTTGATTTGCAGAAGAAATATGTTGAAGATTAATGACTTTTATAAACAAAAGTAAAACCTCCTGATTGGGACACATCTGCTGAAACTTTTTAAATACTGTTTACGATTCAGACAGATTATAATAAAGTTCTGTGAATTGTAATGCACATTGGCATTCATTTCAGCACTTTTGTGTGATTATTGTCTTCTATTTCTTAATCTGTAATGATGAATCATACAAGAGTATTCCTAAATATTCTAAATACTGTTTAGTGCCACAATATTGTTTGTCAAAATCATAAAACCATAAATACTATGAGGATAAATGCATCCAAATGCATAAATAAATTCGATTATGGTTTCATTTCGTCTAATTAATAAAATTTATAGGAAAGCAACGAATTAAATTATAAAACGATTTTTAAAAAATTGTTAACATTTTAGTTGAAAAAATTATATAGTATTTAACATTCTGTTAAAAAAACGTATATTCACATATCCTTTCACAAATAAGCGATTCATATATTAGAAGACAGAGGAAACGTAATTATATATTTTGAGAAATTATTTCATCAGTAAAATTATATTTGTTACTAAATTTCTCACATGTCTGCGCACCCTATGCGTTTCGAAATAAATTATTGCACACAGTTTCTTTGGAATTGCATTCCAGGTTCTTGTATCGTCGATAGGCGCTCAAATATTTTTGTATCACTGGATATGTTCATCTGAAAGTTTAGCAGGAGTGATTGCCCAACGCAACTTAATTTTAACAAATTCCTTTTCCCGTTTAAGTGCTTCCACAGTACTGCTCTATTTTAATGCCTATACTGTTCGTAAACCAAGTGGGATATAAACTCTGTTTTTTTTAGAAGTGCATTATGTTTACTCACCTGCAGGGGTCCTCCTGAATCTCCCTGACAGGAATCCTGTCCACCTCCCTCGTGGCCAGCACAGAGGAAGATATCAGGGATGAATTCATGCCTTCCTGCTCGTAAGAACATGCTCTTGCATCGGTCGTTGCTCACTATGGGAACCTGAACCTGAAATATTAAGGGGATGATTTGCAAACATACGGATACAACAAATTGGGTGGGTTCGTTTTGAATGATGTGATATGGTTTTTGTTGCTGTGTTTGCATTTGGGGGAATAGAGGGGTTAACAGCTAGCCATTAATATCCGTTCCTGGCAAGTGTTGCTCAAATCAGATTAATTGTTGTAAGTAGCGTGTAGTAACAACATAATGCTATTTTATATATAGGGTGTCCCGAAATTAATATGACACAGAGCAAGAGTAGATTTCTTACATCCAATAATGCGATTAAGCTAAACTTACTAATATAAAAGTTACAGGGCGTTAAAATTCAAATTTTGAATTCGAAATTCTTAAAATTCTTAGATAGTTTTCGAAGGATTCTTTTGAAAATTTGGATTAGGGGGTTTTCTGGGACAAGAAATACGAATCTGTACTTAATTTTACTGTAGACGTTAGAGGGCGCTACGAAATTTACTCTTGATTGATAAAAACTGATTATAACTTTTTTATCCGTGTGTGTACGAACGTTTTAATAGAAAAATATTGTTCTCCTATCTATATCTTAAATAAGATATACTTGCTTCATGTCGATAAATTTAACCGTTTTCGATTTATTTCTTGTTTTTCTAGTGGATGAAATAAAATAAAATAAAAGTTTGTAGTTATTTACGTAACTGTCATAGTAAGCTTTGGTTATTTGAAAACAAATTTTACTATTGCTGACTAATTCGCTGACTGACAAGTAACTTACGTTAAATAGTGGATTCCTTTAAGTTTTTGTTTACAATTAATAATATCGCGTGAAATATGCCTCGCCATAAAGTATTTTCTAATGAAAAAATGCGAGATATGGTATGTATTTATGCAAAAGAAAAATTTAATGGACGTCTTGCGTATCGCAGTTATAAAGAAAGTTAACCAAATAGATTACAACCAAATCACAAATTATTTAAAAATCTTTATGACCGCTTAGGATATACTTGATAGTTTCGTCCTAAAAGGCGAGATGCTGGCCGTCCAACAACTGTTACTCCAGAACGAGAGGAGGATATTTTGCTTCGTGTAACAGAAAATCCTGAAATAAGTTTACGACGAATGTCTGCGGCTGTGGTATCTAAATCGTCTATTCATAGATTATTTCATAATAAAAACTGTACTCGTATCACTTTAGCCCAGTGCAGAATTTACTAACTGCAGATTTTCCAGATAGAAAACAATTTTGTTTTCTATTCTTAGGCCGGCATGATGATGATCCACATTTTTTAAGCAAGGTGCTGTTTACAGATGAAGCCACATTTACTCGTCGGGGCGTTTTCAACTTCAGAAATGAACATATTTGATATAATGAAAACCTGCATGTATTAAGAGGACATCATTAAAACATGAATTTAAGATAAACATTTGGTGTGGTATTGTTGGAAAATATGTGATGAGCCCTGTTGAATAGCCATATAACCTGAATGGCCGTTCTTACTTACACTTCTTAGAACATGATTTTGAGGAACTTATTGAAGATTTACCATTAAATGTGAGACACAATATGTTTTTTATGCAAGCCGGTACCCCTGCCCATTTTTCTGTACAGGTGCGAAACTATCTTACCGCACAATTTCCCCAACGGTGCCGCACGAAGCCCAGGTTTAAAGCCAATGGATTTCAGTATTTGGGGTATTTTGAAATCAAAAGTTTACAGTGACCCTATTAATACACTGGATAAGCTGTGCCAAGCAATTCTAAATGCTATTCGAATCCTTTGAAAACTTTCTAAGAATTTCAAGAATTTCGAATTCAAAATTTGAATTTTAACTCCCTGTAACTAACAAATAGACCAAGGTAAGTTAAGTGCTTAATCGCATTATTTTGATGTAAAGAAGCTACTCTTGCTGTGTCCCATTAACTTCGGGACACCCTGTACAGAGTGTTCCTTAAGTAGAGGTAAAAAATCTAGGGGCCTATTCTGCCAAAAAGAGGGTTTTCTTGTTATATAAATTTGGAGTCTTAGAATATCTATTGTCTACTAGACTACTTTTTCAAAAAACTTAAAATGTTGTAATCAGTACTTTCATAAACCTCTTTATTTTTGAGATACAGGGCGAAATTTAAAAAAAAACTACATTTAAGGGATTGTTCGTATCTCAGAGAATAGCTGAGATATTGGAAAGGTGTAAAATACTTTTTAATAAGGTTTTTACGTAAAATTGGGCGTGGTGTACTTGTAATTTTTCTACAGGGTGTCTGTTTTACAATATCACGCAACATACTTTTTTTTAAAATGGAACACTACACCACATTTGAAAATAAATAAACACAAATATAAAGAAATAATTAGTAAGAAAATCAATCGACAATGTCATTTTCAAAACTGTTGAAAACTATTTAATAATGAAAAAATATTTAGAAACAATTCAAATTTTCTATTTGGTGAAGAAGCAAATATGATGAAAATAGTCAGCAAATTGTATTGGGTTTCCATGGTATTATTATATAGTAGATATTATTAATTATGGTGCTAAACATCTGCTAGACATAGCAAAATGTTGACTATTTATTATATAGGTAAATTTACATTTCTATTTCACTCTAAGGTAGAGCTCGTGAACTGCTTTTGTATAATTATATAAAAATGCATGGCGAACTAAGCACCTCATCTCAGTTTTGTCAATTTAACGTTTTTTGGCAATTTTCAAAATATAAAGTAGGTACTATTATATCTCATTATCAAGAAAAAAATATGTAATTGAATGACATAAAAATGTACAGAGTGTTCCGTTTTAAAAAACGTATGTCATATTTTAAAAGAGACACCTTGTAAAGAAGTTACAAGTGCAATTTATAATTTTTTATCTTCTATTATATTAAAATTATTTATTTTTTTTATCCGAATAAACCTATTGTGTCTCTTATGTTCTTGTGAAATTTTGAAACTGGTAATTTAAGACATATTTTAATTTTTTTTTAATTTTTAATCTTTGTGACCTTCTTTCTACATTTTTAATTTGATGCAAAGTCCTTTCCTAAGTATGTAAAGTATGAGACCAATAAATTTGAAATGTACTGTAACTAAGTAGGTATATCAAACAAGTATCCTTATTTCCAGAAGACAATATTTTTAAAAAGTTCATTAATTATTCTCTAGTACAGCTTTGGAACTCCTTTAAAAATAGAGCACCATTAAACAGATTCATCGAGTTTCACGCTCAAGTACCTGACAAATTAAATTTCACACCAGTCGAAAAAAGAACAAAAGTACAGGGTATCGATCAATACCTAATTGTTTTTTTTTTCTTTTCATCCATCTTGATAAAATAACGAAGGATACTGTGCCTCACGATTTAGTAGGTCTGTTGTACGCTCCTTAATTTAAGATAGTGTAGACCATTATCCTACATTATTGCTTCTCCTCAGGGATAACTTGGAGGACAATGGAGTCAGTAATTATTAAGATAAGGGGTCATTTAAGGGCTAACTGGTTTTATTCTATGAGTAAGCAAACATAAGTTTCCTGTGAACTCAAAATAGAAAAGTTAAATCGCTTATACTCGAATCAAGAATTCAGACGTCTTACGTCAGGGCTGACGTTACACATTTGTTTTTATTGTCAACGTAATTTTCGATATTTGGTCGCGTTAAAAACAATGATTTCTTGCAATTTAGTGCAGTATATAAGGTAAACTTTTAGTGTAGTATATAGTTTTATTACTATTAGCTGCAGTTTCTTAAATATTTTGATGAAATTATAATGAATTATTCATTTGTTCATAAGACGTAAGTCGTCTGAATTCTTGTCGCGAGTATACCTACTTCCATTCTTTTTCACATTACAACAATGTTTGAAGTTTTATAATTTCTTAGTGAAAATGATTAAACTAAGAACCTACCACAATATAAACCAAGGGTTTAAAGCTATTTATTTTTTAGATACAGGGTATTAAGGTTTAAAATCATTATTTTAAATATAGCTAACTGAGACTGATAAAACTTAGGTTAACTACATAAATAATGGTAAATATTTATTGAACGTGAGTAATTTCTAACAAATATGCTTCAAGGCACAGTCACTAAAAACACGGGGATAAACATATTTTCGCAATAAGCAGATATGGATTATTTTAAATTTAAATAAGGCAAGGAGATCCATTATAATCATATTATTTAGCTTAGTACTAGAAAAAGTCATGCGATGGAGGAGTCAATAGATCAGACATTAGAGGAGAAAGAGAACAAAACTAAAAGAGGTAATAAAGAGATTAGATGAGCACTGAGCAGTCAGTTAAAAGGAGGCTATGTATTAACGAGGAAAAAACTATGTACATGGAATGGATGGAAGATGAATATAAAAAAGGCAAGTTTTTGAAAGCAGGCACTAATTGAGGGGAAATATACAGATTCAAAAAAGTAGAACAGTTCACATATTTAGAAATTATATGTGCTAGACAAGCAACAGGAGAAGAAATCGAAGCCAGAATAATGCCAGAAAATAAATGTGTAGGATATCTGCCGAGAATAATACTGAGAAATAAAAATATTTCTTGACAAACAAAGATGCGAGACAGTGGCAAGACCAGTAATGGTATGCGCCAGTGAAACGTGGACATTGAATAAAGCAGAAGAAATAAAACTGGTAGTGGTAGTATGGGAGAGAAAAGTATTGAGTAACATTTTTGGAGGAAAAAGAACAGGAGAAGGGTGGGTCATAAAAACAAATGATAAAATAAAGTTTATAGAGGACATCATAGCACGCGTGGTAAAAGCACAAAGGTTAAGATGGCTAGGGCATATTGAGAGGATATAAGGATACCAAAAATGGTAATGCCGCGAACAAATTGGTTAAGAAGAGACCGAAGTCAGGATGGAAAACAGAGGTGGAGAAAGACAAACAGTAGCTACAAATTGACAGACGGAAGGAGAAAGCAAGGGATAGAATTAAATGGAGAAGGATAGTCAACCAAGCCATGGACCTTCTGTGTTCGCAAAGCTAGATTATATATAAGCAGATATGGATTAAACCTTTTACAATATCTGCTTCAAATAGGCTTTAGAAACCTGTATTTATACAAAAAAAAAAAGTTAAAGGAACAGTTTTTTTACTTGTGTAATTATTGCTCCTAATTTCTTATTACAGTTCAGGTTGTTCAAAATTTTCTGTAGCTGTTGAAAGATGTTCATCCTAAGATGATTGGTTCTATAGGATATCCCATAAAGTATGTTACAAACTTTGGGTGGTGATAGTACATAAAAATTATGACTAAAAACTCTAACAAACATAACTTCTGAAACTCTTTACTGGAAAAAGAAAACATAAGGACATTTTCAGGGACTAGTCAGTTTTAGGGAGCCAATAAAATGTTTATATGCATATAATCGAGGGAGCGGAAGGATATTTTTATCACCCTATATCGCATTTTCTATTTAAAAAAAATCTACAAAGGTAAAGTAAATATTACAAGATTTTTAGAAAGGCATTAGATTAATACTTTTTTTGTCTCTTATGTAAGATGTTTTCTTTTCATCATAAAAACTACTTTTGTAGTTGCATTCTTTAAGGTCTATAACTGCAAAACGGCGCGTTTAACAGGTTATGTTTATTAGTCTTATTTTATATACACTAACACCACCAAAATTTTGTAACGTACTTTGCGGTAGACTCTGTATAATAGTACCAGCAAGTATATCTTTCTACTTCAAATACCTTCATTACTTTTTAGCACTGGTAAATGATTTAAGTTATAGTTATAGGAAATGTATTTTTTTTATTCGTTAAGTATATTATAATTAAAATCAGTTAGCTAATATAATAAAATATGTTATATAGTTACCTTTAGCACAAGCAGTGTTAGAAAAAATATATCTATTCAACTTTAAAAATTTGCTTTTACCACCGATTTAAAGTAGTAAAATCGTATAACCAAAAAATAATTTTTATTAAACATGATAAATGAATCGGTCTTAGAAAATTTTCTTGTTAGTCGATTTCTTCACACAGTTGGGCAAATTTTAAGTATATCTAAATCAATACAAATAAAATATATATAAAACACTGACGTGACATTTTTTGTACTCCTTCATTGTTCTTTAGTTGAGAACTGCTGGAAAGATTTTTTTTAATTTCTTATGATTGCACTGTATTTAAATGTGTATTCCAAACAAAAATGACAACTTTAGAGTTATTTTTTTAAAGCATCTATATTACTGCAAATGAATAATTACAATAGAAGTATGCATCGTTTAAAGAATGTCAAAGTGACAGCTCTGACTAGTTAACAAGCACAGTTGGTGTGATCTTTTTACAATTTTGATTTTCATGATTGTACTTCAAAATATCAGTTTTGGTTTATTGGTTCATTCATAATTTTGATGCTACCGAATATCACGAGTTGAACTCATTATTAAACTTTTTTTTCACATGGCTCAAATAAACTTCTGGAAATAAATTCTCACCTCTTGTAATACTGAAGGAAGAGTTCCCCCCTCACTTAACCTTCCCCATCCAGTCACAGTCGCATTTTCTCCTATCAACAGATCGTCTGAAGCGGGCAAACAAATCGGGGAGATATGAGGAGCAAAGTCCAGAGGCTTATCCAGTTGTACTAGGGCAAGATCATATTCATACGTGAAGAAGTTATATTTGGGATGGACTACTTTCTTCGCCACAGCTCGCTCCACATAAGGCAACTCTTCCTGAACACTGGAGAAGTCGTATTCGCCAACGCGGATTCGGATCTGGGAAGTGAGGAGGCTAAAAAAGAAATATTTTGTAGTGGAACTTTCTGTTACATGCAAAATTGAACATAAGTACGTATTCCGTACATAGGCTAAAGAGAAGTAGCAATAAAACTCACTAAAGCGATATGTCAATTAAACTTTAGACAAATGCAAATATAAATTTCAGTAGAATTTAATCAAAATAAAAAAAAAACAAAACGAAATCACATCCGTTGGGCCAAACAACAAATAAAGTAAGACCCAGTTTAATGTACTAATAGGTAATAATCCTCCTGCAACATTCCATCTTTCTCATTCATGATTATGATTTTGTAGTACTGAATTTCAAAAGTAATCATATCTAAAACAAACAAAAGATTCAAGTTTCTATCAGTATGCAGAATGTCTTGGAAACTACAAGAGATACTTTCTCAGCAAACTTAAGATGCTGCAGTCAGAATTTTCATATTCTATCTTGTTTTTTAATACAGGACAAATTTAAAGAAACCTTTCTTCTAGGGATTCTTTGTATCTCACAGAATAGCTAAAATATCGAGATGGTAAAAATTGCATCTGATAAACTATTTTACGGAAAGTTCAGTAACGTACTTATATTTTTCTTTCTGCTTTACAGTATGGCCAATTTTTTAAATAGAGCACTCTGTATATTTTATTCAATTGCATTATTTTTTTTCTTCATAATAATATACAACAGTTGCTATTTTATATTTACTGTAAAAAAAGTTAATAAAACTGACGTTGCAGTTGGCCATGCATTTTTATATAATTATATAAATTTGGTTGATGAACTATACCTTAGTTACTTAGAGAAAATATATACAAAATAAAAGTTGTTTAAACAATTAAGTTATCTGATAAATAGTCGATAGTTTTTTTATGGATACGGATTTTAGCGCCGTAATTAATAATACTATACAGGGTGATTCAGTTTCAAATGCACACATCCATCCAGTTCGATATATATTTTTTGAGAGTCTCTAAAAGTGAGAAACAGAATGTTGAGTTAAAATTATGTAATTTGACAAAAATAGAAACCCTTAAGTTTATTACATTATGACAGTGTTTGTTAAGGGTATTATAGAAGAATACCGTTTTTTCGTAATTTGATTTCTAATAATTGGCAGTAGATTTTCAAAAACAGTCACACATACTTTTTACAACGATCTAAAAATGATGACCTATGTTAATTTAAGTTTTTCGTGTTTGCTCCTAATTATTAAAACACAAATTCCAAAACAAATTAGTTAGAAAAAAACTATAAAAGTAATAAAATCTGGTAACATTCGGTTCATCAATGGACGGAGAAATTTGAATTCAATTACTAAATTATAATATGGTTGATATTTATTATGGTTTTTGATAGTTAGCATAATATTATGCCATCGTACCAAATGTAATCAATATCGCATATTATTTTAAATTTATAACAAAAAAAAAAATGTACAAGGTGTTATTAAAAGAAGTATTCAAAATTTCAGTGCATGTAGAAGAGATCATAAGATGACGAAAATCTTAGTATAGTTTTTTTTAAATACATTTTAAGATAGCTACTGCCCCTGAAAGGGGTGGTTCTAAAAATAATTTTTATTTATACCTGAGCAGCATAAAGTTTTCAAAGTATGCCATGAAAAAAATTCCAAGTTTGTGATAGATAACCGGAAAGTCGATTATTGTTAAAGTTTCAAATAGCTTCAAATTAAGAATAGTATTCGTTATTAGTAGTAATAGAAATTGCATTTATAAAATTTACAAATCGATGTTACTCGGGAACAGAGGTTTTTGTACGTAAAAACATCAAGTTTTCATATTTTTCAGCAAACAGTTATTCAGAAATTAGAAAAATCCACGTATATAAAGATTAAAGTGAACTTTATCCTCGATCAAGCTATTTTCTGACACCCCTAGTATAAGTACATTTTGAAATGTTTCTTATTGCATACTGTTGAGCACAGAAAGTTCAATAACTGACCAAAACTTCATGACTTAATATCATACCTTTTTTAAGTACCTACCTATATAAAAATCATTTTCGTGACCACCCTTCTCAGAAGCTATAGAAGACGTTTGAGAATAAAACTATACTAAGATTTTTGTCATCTTTTGACTTTTGCTACAGATGCTGAAGTTTTGAATACTCATTTGAAAATACTTTGAATATAATTGAAACCACATCTGTATATACGATTCTTTAGAGCTTTTCACATACACCCTATATACCTAATAATCTAATTATTTCTTATCGTACCTACTTGAAAACTTAGCAATTAAAAATGCTAATGTCACACGAAACGGGTTCTCCTTACGGCTTAGCTCAATATTTGTTTATTTAATTATACAAGAACAAAATTCATTAGAACAGCAGCCGTGTTAAAACGGTCGACAAAAATGAGGCAGTAATGAATTCTTATGGCACACAATCATGCGAAAACTTTATCCACCTAATCCGATTAGCAAAACTGTAAATAATTAACGAAACAAAGTTAGTCAACGTAAACAGGTTACTTCTTTCATTTTATTTCGGTAATGCACCCTGGCGGTCCTCTATTTAATTAAAATCCCTGCTCTAAGTGAAACTCAAATGAAGTTTACTGCTGGGACAACGTAAAATGTGAAGCAAATTAAACTTGCGTTTAATACAATTGAATTTAATAATTTCGTAAAATACGATACAGTACTTGGAGGGGAAAGTTTTACGCTATTATTAAACATCGCGCGACGATTTACGGCTGCCTTATTATAACGCTTCAATTAGTTTCTGCAAATACGGAATCAGTAACCATTATTATACATACACAACACAATTTAATTTATACAGGGTGATTCAGGTTTAATCTTGATAACTTCAGGAATCGATAGAATAGGTTAAAATAATGTTCATTTGTGATATCAAATCAATGTCAAAAGTATTATTTAAGGAGCATTTTTAGTGCTAAGAAAAAATGCCAAGAATGTTTACAAATGCTGAATATGCCGATATACATTATGTTCATGGTTTCTGTGACGGAAATTCCAACGCGTCAGTTCGAGAGTACCAGACACGTTTCCCTAATAGAAGAATTCTAAATGCACAGGTTTTTGTAGATGTACCTCGTCGATTTTCGGAATATGGTTTGCGCCGCTACAATGATCATAATCGTAATGTACCGCCAAGAAATAATCAGCGAATTCTTAATCTTTTTGATATCGATAGAACTTTAAGCGCACGCCGAGCAGCTCAACAACTTCATTTATCTCAAGCAAAGGTACTGAGGGCACTCAAACAAGATCATCGAAGGGATTTCCATCTCCAATTAGTTCAAGGTTTGTTGCCTGGAGATGCTGAAAAACGTTTAAATTTTTGTAGATGGTTTTTCTATTCAATAGAAATGAATTCACAATTTCTGCATAAAGTTTTATGGAGCCACGAATCTAATTTCACAAAAGCTGGAATTGTGAATTACCACAACATTCACGTTTGGAGTGAAGTCAATCCTCGATATGTCAGACAATCTTCATTTCAGCAACAGTTTAGTGTAAATGTGTGGATAGGTGTTTTAAGTAATAACCTCTGTGGGCCGTATATTTTGCGTCCTCGTTTAAATGGAGATTTATTTCATGAAAAATTATCTCCCCGACGTGCTTGACGATGTCCCCTTAAATTTACGCCAAGGGAACTGGATGCAGTTGGATAGTGCCCCTGCACATTACGGAAGGCAAGTACGGTTGTGGTTGGATGAGAATTATCCTCGTCGATGGATTGGACGGCAACTCAACAACCACCCAAATATGTGGATTCCTTGCGAAGGACCAGTGGCTTGGCCTCCGCGCTCGCCAGATCTGAATCCTCTCCATTTCGTTTGGAGCCATCTAATAGCAATTGTGTATGATACGATAGTACATACCCGTGAGGATAAGACATGCTTGTGATGACATAAAAAACAATCCTGTTCAAATAGCAGATGCGGTTAATACACTAGTTTGTCGATGCCAAAAATGTATTGAGGATGGAGGAATGCACATTGAACAATTATTGTAATTTTTTTAGTAGTTGATAAGTTTGTTGTAAATCTTGTAATAAGTAGTTGTTACTAAATTTATGTTTGAGGTTATTGGCATTTTTTCTTAACACTTAGAACACTCTTTAAATAATATTTTTGACAATGCTTTTCACAAACGTTTTTTTTTGAGAGTCGTCCGACAGTGTCCCCGGAAGCACCGCAACCTATAGACTTATTGTGCATCACAAACATCCATGGTACTATAGTGTGATTCGAACCCACACCGACAGCGCTTAAAACATCAGTTTACACAAATCACTGAGTTTTGTTTTCATGGGTTGCTATAACGTTAAATGAAATTTACGCGGCTGGTGCGCTACACTGTCACCTATTTCTTTGAATATCTCAGAAACAAGACCAAACGTCGAAAAAAAAAAACAGGAGACGAAAAATTTTAGAAATTAATCAGGTCAAAGTGGTGTGTAGATGTTTTATTGATTTTTTTTTGTAGTTTTAAAATAAAGTTAATACACTTCTAAGAGGGGTAGGTAGTTCTAACTTAAGAGGCTTATGTAAGATCATAAGGAGTGTTTGTGCTCAGAATTTCACTTAAATCGGATACGTGGTTCAAAAGTTATGAGGGAAAAACCAAAAAAAAAATTCCTACTTCAACGCCCTCTTTCTCGGAAACGATGCGTTTTAGGAAATAAGTTTATATCACAAATGAATTTTATTTTAGCCTGTTCTATCGATTCCTGGAGTTATCAAGATTAAACCTGAATCACCCTGTATAATGCTTTATTAGGGGTTAGGGGTAACTATACAACTATTGGAAATAAGCACTTGTCACAGCTAACTAAAGTGATAGGTGCGGAATTCCAACCAATATAAAGAACAAGGAACTTACTCATCCACACAATGTCCTGCTGTGGCAATCCAATTTTCATTGAGAATAGCTCCTCCACATCTGTGAGTGCTTGAGAAACCAAAGAATGACGTCCTCCTAACCGACACCTATTAAGAGAAACTAACATGAAAATAAATTACTTTAGCAACATTGTAGCCATAAATTCTTTCCATTTTTCACGCGCATGAGCTATACAGGGTGCTTCTTAAGTAAAAGTAAAAAATCTAGGGCAGTGTGTCAAAAGTTAAAAAAAAAGTTTTTAATTTCTAAAGCACTTTAGATAATTTAACCAAATTCGATGATCATACTTAGTATAACAGTAGGCATAACACAAAAAATTACTATTATAACTTTAGTATCTTACCAGTGGCGGAGGTGTCATCGATCATTATACGCCAAAAAAATATATATCACCCTGTATTATCTTCACTTCAGTTTGTTCATTTACAGTTTTTTGTATTCCAAACCGATTAACAACAAAATTGATTTATTTGATTAAGTGCACTTTTACGATACTTATTACATTAGTATAAATAATAACAAAATAATTAATTAACAATTAACAAACGACAGGACTCCCCACATTTTAGTTCCTCTGCTCGTGAATTTTTAAATAAAAGATACGGTAATAACGTGATTGGACGAGGCACTCAGGAACCAGGTCAACATTGGCCACCCAGATCACCCGATATGAACCCTATGGATTTTTTTGTTTGTACTTCTGGAAATTTTGCACGTATTCTAACTGCAATTTCAGGAACATCTGAAGCATGTATTTTGGCTGAAGGGGGTCATTTTCAACATTTGTTGTTATAAGTCATAGTAAAATAATTCTATTGTTAATTATTGTTATTATTTTAAGTAACGTAATGGGTGCCGTAAAAATGTACTCGATCAAATAAATCAATTTTGTTGTTAATCGGTTTGAAATACAACTGCAAAGAAATTAAAAGTGAAGATAATACAATACCTATTACCTATTTTATTTGTAATATTCTACAGGGTGATATAAGCAAGTTTTAAAGCTGGTAATTTTTTTGTCATGCCTACTGTCATGCTAAACATGTACATCGAATTTGGTTTCATTATCTCGAGCGGTTTAAAAATTAAAAACTGTTTTTTTTTAATTATTGACATGCTGCAGCTAGGTCACCGTTGCCCTAAAATTCCATATTTATATAACAAAAAATCCTTATTTTTGGCCACATAACACGCCCCTGGATTTTTGACTTATGAAGCACCCTGTATAATGAAGATATTTATTCTCATCAGTATTGTAAAAATAATGAAAAGTAAAAATGTTGATTTTAATCTTAAGTGCAGTAAATACCTCGTAGCAGTTAATTACTTTTAAATTTATGAATTAGAAAAAAAACGAAAAATAGTTGTAAAATAATGCATCCTCAGCGTATTCTAGTGCCTCCTGCAAATAAAAGTCCATGAATATTCCAACATTCCGCATTAAATAATATGGAAACCGCGTCTGCTCGCCTTCCAGATCCGTCGTAACAAACAAAACACGAAAATCCTATATATCTCAAGAAAATAAAGGAATAAAATATCACAAACAAATTCAACATTTGTCCTCCCCCGAGTCATTTCGGGGACGTGGCAAAATATACATAAAACCAACATAAATATACCTCAGCCGCCGACATATATCCGCTTTTTAGTCTTGTTATGAGGGGAAAAGGGGCGTAAATAAAAATAATCTGAAAAGTGCAAAAATATACCCCATTAAAGCTAGATAAATGTGACGCTATATTGGCGGTAATAGGCGGATGATAAAGGATGAAGTATAAGAAAGCAACGCTTTTTTGGAAGCTGTAAATTCGACTTGTATTCCTAAATATAAAGGAAAAATGTAGGCTACAGAAATGGAGTAAAGAAATTTTAATTCGATTTATAAAAAATATATTACAAATGGGCTTAAAAATATATTAATGTAGATAAGTGACATTATTAATTAGCTGCCTCAAAATATAAAAAAGTACCACACTAAAAATAATAGTTATTTATATATCAAAAACGTTAAGTAGGCCTTTAAGACCCGTACGTTAAGATAATAGCGCATTATAATACACGAAATTTATACAAAACTTTATACAGGGCCGGTATTTAGACCAATTATAAATTTGCTATACATCATACTTGTGTATTTGTGAAAATAAGTGCCTATAAAACTAAAATGAAGTAATTTTTATTGGAGCCGAATTCACAATTGTAATGCCTAGTAATAATATCAACAAACGCGTACTATATATAGTACGTGGAAAGCCTCTAGAAAAGTGACAGCTTTTCTTATATATAATTGGTAAAATATGAATATCAATAGTGATAGTAGTACAGAAGACATTCCGAGTACGCCTCCTAAGATTTTTAAAGCATGAGAGGAACCGAAAATCAAAAAAACTTTACAGCCAAACTTATGATGACTTTGTTAAATGATGTTCCTTTAAAAAGTGAAACAACACACTAAAAATATGCTCTTAGTATATTTTTTGGATAAATGTGAGAACTGTAAGTCGTCCTCTTTGTGGTCGTCTAGGTACTGAAGATGAACCACGACGTTTGTTTTTTGTATATTATAACAATAATAAATGATCTGAGCAAGTGGATAACAAAAAACGTTGGGTCTACCAAACCCAAAGCAATATTATACCGGATAACGCTTCGACGTTCTTCGACTACTTTATTAGCCACCGCTGGAGCAGGTATAGCTAATATTAAGCGCCATGGTGGTTGAAAATCAATCACTGTTGCTGAAGGCTATATTGAAAATTCAATATTCAACAAAGTGGAAATAAAAATTATTGGCACTGATATGCCTTCAACTAGCAAATGCTCTGGATCTTCCAAAAATACTATTGTTACTGAAGTTACAAAAAGTAGAAACTCCTGCAGAACAAGTTGAAAATGGACAAGACAAATTCTGTCCCAATTTTTTTTATAAGTAACTCTGTTAATTGTATTGTAAATATAAAACTGTAATTCATAATTACATTAATATGATTAAATTGTAATTTATTGCTTGTAGTTTTTTTTCAATGTTTCTTCTTTTCCTTCAATAAAAATATGTACCCATCTCTAAGGAGAGTGAATATTTAGTGCATTACAGTAACCACAGTACTTAACGCCTAAGGGCCTTATTGATATCCTTAAAGTTACACTTATTTTTCGAAAAATGTTACTATAAATTGCAATTTAACACTCTGCAGTGTATAATACATTTAAGCAATATTTCTAGCTGTGTTTGTTTCAGGACTTTTTTATTTACTATTAGTTTTTGACATACTTACATAAATTTGGCATGTTAGTTACTGCTTATTGAATAAAAAACAAATAAATTTAATATAATTTTTGAACATTGTTGGGAGATAAATTTTTAAAAGCAAATACGTTTGTTATATAAAACAGAATCATTACTTCAGAATATTTCACCCTATGTGACAGGTGGTAGTATAAAATACGTATGAATAAATTTAGGTTCAAAAGCTTTTTAAAATTTAATTAAGGATTATTCTGAAAAATGATACCGCATTGGGTGTATAAAAGTGGGAATAATAAATATTGGAATTAAGGGAAAATGTTCGACATAGCTAAAAGATTATGCAAATTGTCCTGAACTAAAACCAGTAGTATTATTGTAAGAGAATTAGGTGGTTGAGTCTGTTAAGAAGAAACATGACTGATGATGAATGATTTATAAATTACTATATCTCTTTCATCGTTAAATGAAATAATGTTACAATTATTTTTTAAATACTGATGCTTTTAACTATTTTTGATAATAATACTGTAATAATACCGATAGCGGATCTGCCCCCCCCCCGCACCAAGCCTAGTCCAAGAGCAAGAGGGACAAGTCAAAGAATCCCAGCTAAAGCTAGGGATGTGCTCTTTAATTCTGTTACTGGCAGAGACCAGTTACCGAAGTCATGGCATAACAACCCAGAAAATCCCTATATGTCAAATAATGGCACCAGCCTAAAAAGCACTATAATCGCAAGGTTACCAAACGGAGCAAAAAGCTTAACTATCAAACATTGGTCTGAACCGTTTTTAAACAGGGTTTCTTACCCTGTTGTTGCGAAATAATGGTGTTTTAGGCACGTGAAGTTAAATGCCTAAAACACCTTAGAAAAGTTATTTACGTACAGAGAACATTCAAGATGCTAAGTCGTTCATTAAAGTAACCAATCCCAATACGAAAAGTAATGTTCCAAGATTATTTACAATACCATAGGGAGATATAAAAGAAGTTAATTTTTTGGACATTTTCCGTAAATATGCAAGTCTACGCCCATCCACCATTGATCACAACCGATTTTTTTATGATGTACAGGAATTCAAAATGTACTAAACAAGCAGCGGATGTAAAAAATAACATAGGTTCAATTCCAACAAAGATTGCAGAATTTCTTAGATTACCCAATGTTACTGAGGATACTGGATATTGCTTTAGAAGATGTTCTGCAAGCTTCCTTGCAAATACAGGAGCCAACATATCGATGCTCAAGAAACACGGAGGTTGGCGTTCGCCTTCTGTAGCAGAGAAGTACATAGAAAGTTCCATGCAAAATAAGCAGGCGATAGCAAAGAAAAATTCTCGGGAAGAAAAGAAATACCACCTTCATTCTAAAAACTCAGTACACCAGCAGTACCGGGATGCAGTTATACGAAGTGAAGAAAAAATATACGTTCACCTAATGTCTATTTATCCGATTTAAAAGATTGTGTTTTTAATATTTATAATAAATAAATAATTTAAATTCAGTTATTTTATTTTACTGTTACGCACATGTGCGTAAAAAAAGATTATTATAAGCACATGTGCCTAAAAGACTGTCATTTCGATACTGAAATGACAATCGAAATGTCATTATTATGCAACGATTTTACGAAAACATTATTTCATACATATTAGGCGTCTTGGTTCATAATGAAGCCTTAGCGCGGTATCGGTGTCAGTACTGGTGTCGAATTGAGTTAGTGAAATACAGCCACCAATATTTGGATATTGGATCAGAGAGTGTGTGAACATCTACATTTGACGTATTTCTAACTCAGTCCGATACCGGTACCGACACCGATACACAGTATGCGCCAAAAGTATGGAATAAATTCAATAAAAACGAAACAATTATTTTTTGGGAAAAATCCTCGAACAGGTCGATTTTTAATTTAAAAAATATATATTTTAGCGTAAAATGCCATTTTCAAATGTCATTTGTTTTCGAGTAATGACGTCATCGATTTTTTTTAAATGGCAACACCATATTTTTCTCCTTGATTCTGAAAGATCGTTTAATTCTCTATCAGACACTACTAAAATTTTGCTCTCTTACATAGGAAAGTTTTCGAGTAAATGACGATTGAATGTTAGAAAACGTAAATTTTATCCATAAAAAAGTAACAATTCTGAGGTATGTAAAATAAAATACAATTGATTAAATTTTATACTTCAATTAAATGTTCGAATTGCCATCCACCAACTTCTTGACAATGCGCAAGTCTGTGAAAAAATTCTTCTTGCACATTATGAATGATTTCTGGGGTAACTCTGCGTATTTCGTCCCGAATGCGATTTTGAAGTTCTTCTAAATTACGTGGTTTATTAATATACACTTTTGACTTCAAGTATTCCCATAAAAAATAGTCAAGAGGTGTAAGATCTGGCCATCTTGCAGGCCATTCTATCGGTCCGCGTCTGCCGATCCACCTCCCAGGAAAACAGTTGTCCAAAAAATCTCGTACAGGGCGCGCATAGTGCGGAGGTGCACCGTCTTGCTGAAACCATATGGTATCGTCAGGAATGTCAGGGTAATTATCGTTAGGAAAAATTACTGTAACGGCTGGAACAAGGTCATTTTCTAGAAACTCTAAATATCTTTGTCCTGTAAGGGTTCCCTCAAAGAAGAAAGGCCCTACTATTCTTTCGTCAACTATTCCAGCCCACACATTTAATATCTGCAAGTTTGACGGTTTACTGTACCATTCAGACAAAATGTGGCCTCATCTGAAAAAAGTATTTGCCGGTGTAAATTTCTATTTCCTTCACATAAATCCATTAGAATTTCGCAAAAGTGTAAGCGGCGATCGGGATCATCTTCATTGAGTTCCTGCACACGTTGAATTTTGTAGGGATGATATTTTTCCTTCCTCAAGATACGTAGCACTGTGCTCTGGCTAGTGTCATTGTTTAATGCAACCAATCGTGAAGAATTATGAGGATTATCCACCATACTTATCAATACTTACTGTTTCTGATTTTCATTAATGCTTGAACGTCCAGGTTTTGGAATATTTACAACATTGCCAGTTTCTTTAAATTTAGACTTTATCTTACTGACTGTTGTTAAAATTTCAATTCTTTGAGTAACAGTTAAATGTGCCATAATACTTTAAATTGAATAATAATTTCTATGTCGCTTACAATACTTATTAGAAAGTCGGTGTGACAATGACACTTTGGAAAGATTTTCGCCTACGTGATCCATAAAAGAACTATGGAATTCGAAAAATTAAACTTGATAACGTTTTTGCTTTATTTTAATTGATTTACATTTTCTAACATTCAATCGTCATTTACTCGAAAACTTTCCTAAGAGGGCAAAATTTTAGTACTGTCTGATAGAGAATTAAACGATCTTTCAGAATCAAGGTAAAAAATATGGTGTTGCCATTTAAAAAAAAATCGATGACGTCATAACTCGAAAACAAATGACATTTGAAAATCGCATTTTACGCTAAAATATGTATTTTTTAAATTAAAAATCGACCTGTTCGAGAATTTTTCCCAAAAAATAATTGTTTCGTTTTTATTGAATTTATTCCATACTTTTGGCGAATACTGTATAATACAGTCCTGTGGAAACCGCGCTAACATCCGTCCTGCTGAAACGACACAGAAAAGTTATATGTCCTGCAGACCAGTTGACCAGGAAACAAAACACTGATTGCCAGCTTAGAGAGGAGCCTGCACACTCCGCAATTCCTTATCTTACCTGCCAGGGCCAGCGTCCGAACGGCGCGTTTTTTCCACCGACTATCCTCGTCTGGGGTTGGGTGAACATCTGTGGCACTCCGCAATCTGCGAAATTCAGATACAATTTTATCTTTATGTTTCCCTTCCACGGAGCGAACCTGCGAAACGTCCGAACCGTCGAACGTTTCGTGGAGGTGATAACATTCAAACAAGTCTCTATAGAGGTGTTTTGATAAGGGCCATTTGCGAGGACGTCGTTTACGGGGTCTTTCACGGTTTCTGGAGAGAAACGCAGTTTATGAAACTCATTTGGTTGGATAATGGGCGCTCAAACTCGATGGAAGCTTTTCCCACGTACAAAGAACAATGCTTTTTATTTACTTTTCTGTTTATTCGTGTATTTCTAGCAACAAATTAAATTACCCCTTACTCTAGGTAACATCTCCAGTCATTACTTATGCGCACTTTTGCAAATTAATACAATTTTAGTACGTTTAATGGGAAAATTGCATGAATTTTATATTGGTTTGAAATAACTCCCTTTTAATAAGTGTTTTAATAAGTGGACGTAACAACCTACAGCCATGGACAATAAAAATATTGTATGAATTTTATATTGGTTTGAAATAACTACTTTTAATAAGTGGGCCTGACAACCTACAGCCGAGGACAATAAAAATTGCCTACTTAGGAAGTTGTTTAAGAATATTTAATGAACGAAACTAATAAAACTATTTTATAAAGGATTACAAGCAGTTTAGATTGAAAGCTTTTTATTATATAAAGCTTTATCTACTTTCACTTGCAAGTTTGGATTTTATATATATATGTGGATTTCTATCTACTTGTAGCATCTCTATTTACCTCTCATAACCACCCAATTATGATTTGTCTCGTTGTCTTCAGTTATTGCGCGTTTATACAACAAAATATATACCTGCCACTCTGTTGAGGGTTATTAAACCTTTTATTCAAATATGAATAAAATACTAGACGTAAAAATACCACTCCATATCCAGTCCATATAAAAATAGATGAGAGTTGAACAACCTAGTAAATTCATTAGTAGACCTTCCACATTTGGTTCAGAAGTTTTCCATTAATTAAAAAGATTGTTAATGTTTACAGGAAAGCATCTTTAAAACTCAGGAGCATGAGAATTTCGAATCATCATATATTTTTGTACACGATAGGTTTTTCTTGTTTCAGGGACTATTTTAGTAATAAAATAATAAGTAATACATGTTTTCCAGAAGATACTTAGAGTAAAAATAATTAAATTACATAAAACAGTCTTGGACATAGAATGAATTAAATTAAAAACTTTTGCAATGGTCTTATTTTCATGTCCAAAATTTTATTTCAAGATAAAGTAATTAATAAAACCCGTACTAGAATAATGCTTATTTTGAAAAAATAAATATTTTTTTGCAAAAACCATCGTCCGCTGCTTGATATTCTGATCCTAAGATTTGGTTCGAACTTTAACAAGGTTGCATGGACATAAAATAAAATAGTCCTTTCGATTATAGCAACTACTAATTGAACGTGTATGCCTACACATATAATAATTTTATATGAAAATGTCGATTTCAGGCAAACAGGCATGTAGAATAGTTTGGTTGCCGGGTAACGAAATGCGTACGAATAAGCTCTTAATCACACATGTTGAGTGTTATAACGGAGTATATTTGATAATATGGTACACTAGCGTCGATGTAGGTTATGTACAATTTATTGCAATATTAATGGCACTCCCTAAATATAGTTTTTGAACCATTAGAAATTCTGAGTAGCAATTTCATTACAACTCTACTTTCCAGTGAAATAACTGAACAGAATGTTAAAAGTTGAAAGTAGATTTCATTAAGAATACCTCAGTAGCTCAAAATAAGTTGCCAAATTCATTTTAAAGAGTACATTTATTATTGCAATAGGTTGTATATACATTTAGAAGAGTTAGTTTCTTATTTGTAATACTATTAGGTGGTATTGAATAATGTTGCAAACTATAATCATAAAATGGTCACAGAAAGTGTATCTTACCGAATAAATGGAAGAAGTATTGCGTTATGCCATTATGTACGAAGAAAAATGTGATGTAGAGCGATGAAGCGCGACGAAAGGAAACATTGCAACATTCTTTGTTTGTAAAGACCATTTTAATATAAGTTTAATTGTAAATACAGGTGGGTTTTAGTTCATCGAAAAAATGAAAATGTAACCAACACTGTAACCTGCACCTGTATCTACAGAATCAAACCGCGCTGAACGGCGGACTAATGATATCGCGTTTTCGGCCATGTGGTTTTATTTACATTGTATAGTAATTATTAATGTTATATTTTAATTATTATGTGATTATTGCCGTCAGACATATGTTCTGACCTTTCAATATGTTTGTGTGAAAGATTATCTATTTCAAACCAATATTAAAGTTCATGCAGCTTCCTTATTGATAATTTGAAATTTGTTATGCAGAATTTTTGGTTGACGTTGAAATGTCCTTCATGCGTCGTTATAATCGAACTCCGTTGTATTACTTGCACCTTACTTTGACAACCCTTATAAGCTCCAAAGAAATTTCTACAGTAAATCATAAAATGGGTCATTATATGAAAGCTATACTTAAGCATTGGAAACAGAACCGGGCACAATACAATAAAGAATAACCTCAGATAAGAGACTTTCCTAGAGCAGTAAAGTTTCGTGGAGGAGATCTATTCAGAGTCTCATAACTTACCGACTTTTTCCTTGCTAGACGATGTAACTGCGCTGCTAAATGTAGATGTGGGCATCAAGCCGGGCGCTGTGGAGACTTTTTCTATCGGGCTCTCGGTGTTTACGAGTGGATTTATTGCTTCTGGCGGCCTGCAATCAATATGAAAATGTTGTGTACGGTCTGACATAAACATAACAGGCCAAATTTATGGAGGCCGTTCGGCCCTTTACAAGCATTATATGCATATAAAATTCTCGGGGTTTACCACTGTTGCAGCCTCGAAATTGATAAACTTGTAATTGAAGATCGCAAGAGAAGAGCGAAGAATGTCACAAAATGTTAATTTTTAATTAATTAACATAAATAATAAATTAATTAATTCTAATTCTTAGTGAATCGCTCGTTAGTTCATATTTTGTATGTACAGGGTGTCTCAAACTTAATAGTATGATGAGTATACAAAAAATTAAAAAAAAATTAGGATACGTGGATGAGGTAAGCTTCATTTTCAATCGAAAGTATCATCTTTGAGATTTGACACAAAATACTAATGACATCTTCAATTATATTTTTTCCAGAAACATAACCAAATTTTTGTTAGAAAGCTCTCTTTTTTCTAATAATAGTACATTATACTATAAGGGAGAGAAATGCGTCATTTTGGCAGAGGTGCAATTTGAAGCCCGAGGGCTACAATGCACTGAGGACAAAATAGCATCTCTCCCGAATGGTATATACTATTTTTTCCATGGTCTCATTAACTTAAAAACACATATTTTGTCATTATGAAGTAAGTAGCACCAGAATTATTGTATTCGGATTTGAGCATTTATTTAGTAGTCGTTGAGTTATTGTCATAACTACAAAATAAACAAACAAAAAGAATTGTCAAATTAAGGTGCTAGTTTGGTTTAGTTTAAAGTTTGTTTAGTGCACAATGAATAATTGTAAGTCGGAAGAGATTGTGGAGGCTGCAAATATTGCAATAAGCAATTTGCTGGCCTACGAAGTCAAGATCTTTAAACGATATAGCCTACAATCGGTTCAAAAAGTGGTGCGCCGAGAAAAATGTTCAAGTATATAGCGAGAATGTTTTGTTGGCATAGTTCAGTGAAAATGCAAAGAATTACAAGTCTTCAACATTATGGGCGCAATATTCTATGGTTAAATCATGCTTGATAATTTACGACAACATAGATATAAGCAAATTCCCCAAGCTGATCGCATTTTTGAAAAAAAACCGGTAAGGGATATCAAGCGAAAAAATCTAAAATATTGACAAAGGGTGAAATCGACCGTTTTCTATCAAGTGCAGATGACAAAGAATTCTTAATGATTAAGGTAAGATTACTTTTGTTGTTAGGTATTTGAATTATTAAGTATTTTGATTTTTTATAGGTTAGATTAATTCTAGGGATTGCCGGAGCTTGTCGAACTGATGAACTAGTCAATTTAACTGTAGATGATATTGAGGATATAGGCTCTTCCTTGATTGTAAAAATTCCAAACACTAAGACAAAGATTCCACGAACCTTTCTGGTTACCGATGTGGGAAATATGCTTGAATTGTTTCGAAAATACCTGTCCCTTCATCCTCCCCACGTCAAGCATAAGCGCCTTTTTTTGTACTACAAAGCAGGAAAATGTAGTTCGCAGCTAGTTGGCAAGAATACCATGGGAAAAATTCCGAGTGTAGTAGCTTCGTATTTAAAATTACCTGATGCTGCATGTTATACTGGTCACTGCTTACGGAGATCTTCAGCGACATTACTGGCAGATGCTGGTGTGGATATCACAACAATAAAGCGTCATGCTGGTTGGAAATCAACGACAGTCGCTGACTCCATTGAAAATAAGACCAAAATTGCTAATCAGGTTTTAGTAGGTACCACTACTAGCGCAATCACAAAAACTGTAAATGTAAGCGAAAGTAATATTCCTTCTAATATTAATTTTGAAAATTGTACAAATGTAACATTTAATTTAAATGTCAATAAATAATTTCAATGTTATCTTTTTTTGCATGAAAAACGTTCTCCATAATGTAAACGCCCTTGGGAATAATCGACTACTTCTGTTTTAATTTTGATGTCATAGAAACTGATTTCTGCTCCCGACCGTGGAAAAACTTTATTAGAGAATTATTTCTGTATTATTTTCCGTTTAAAATTTATAAGAAACATCGTCCTAAAGAGTCTCAAAATAAATATCATCTAAAAATCACATTAGCGGTTGAAGAATCAAGTAGACGTCGAAAAATAATTTATTGTTCGTAGTTTAAAGTACATAAATAATAATATCTCTACCCCTCATTCTAATCGAGGATTAGCCCAGGAGTCGAAGACTTATGCGGGAGAGGGGGTGGGATATTATTATTAAGCAGGCCGTATTTGCGCCCAGGAACGACTTATGTTGGTAGGCCCTAACCACCTTTCAGTGCAGGAATGAGGGAAACCTGGAAAACCTCATTAATTAGGGGAGTAGTCATACGTCAACCGGTATCAATCTCTTACATTGACCCAAGCCAACATTCTTTCGCCCTACCATACCCGTAGAAAGGGTATCAACGAATACCTACCTATAGTTTATATACGGTCTACCGGCGCGGCGGCGGGGGTCGAACGCACAGCGATCTATTCACCTCGATTCAAGTACTGACGCCTTAAACCGCGCGACCACTGACCAATCCAAATGTCCCAAAATACTTGTAATTACTCAATACGAACGTCAAACGTATAACTTCTGTGCTTACAAAATGTCTCATTCAGAAAAAGTTTATATCTTGCTAACTTACGTCGAGTCACAAAGAAATTTAAGAAGAGCTGTTGAGTTATATCGAGAAAGATATCCAGGGCGCCTCATTAATCATAGAACCTTTATAAGATTGGAGGTGACCTTGTGACGAAATGAAAATGCATTTTCTGTTCGGAAGCATCACATATTGACCGAAGGGTAAGAAGCAATGTTAATACAGCAAGACTGTTACAGTATTTCGAACAAAATCCACACAATTTAATACGGGAGGCCAGCCGGGAATTTAATTTGGATAAATCAACCGTTCAACGAATTTTAAAGACCAAAATTCACAATTTCGAGTATTTGCCTGAGCGTTATACTGAAAACAAACTTAATTTTATAGCTCAAATTTAGAAACTGTTGATCAGAACCTGTTTCGGTACGTTATTTAGACGGACGAATGTCAGTTTGTTACTAATGGTTTGCCAAACAGGTGCAAACACTACTGGTCCATTGAAAATCTCCACATTGTAAATCCAGTCCAAAACCAAGGCCATTTTGGAGAAAATGTATGGTGCGGCACCATCGGCGGGTATTTAATTGGGCCTTATGTTTATGAAAATACATTGAATAGCGTGACCTACCTAAATATGTTACAAGAAGAACTTCCTGCACTTCTGGAGAATATGTATTTGCAGCTAAGGAGGTATTTCTTTTAAGACTCTTTAGGATATACTATTTCCTATAATTTTTAAACGGGAAGTAATACAGAAGGGAAGTAATACAGAAAAATTGAGTATGTTTCTGGAAAAAATATAACTGATAACGTCATTAGTAGTTTCTGTCAAATCCAAAAGATAATACTTTTAATTGAAAATGGAGAGGAATGGAGAATAAAGGTGAATTCTGTCTATTTTGAGTTCATGAATCTGTGTCTATTGTTGCACACGTTATTACGGCACATTCTGTATATTTCATTATCAGTATTTCAAATTTTATAATTCTACTAAAACATGTACGTAAATATTTAAATGTTTTCAACATATTTCAGACGAAGAAAGTTTACATTATCTTAAATTCACATCATTTGTCTATAAAGACCTTTAGAAAGGGTTTTAGCGATGTTCAAAGTAAATCCGGAACTTCCAAGCTCTCATTTTTTATGGAAATGGTTTATTAAAACATTTAATATTTAATACCCACTTAATACCGGTCCGAGATAGATTTAAAGCCTTTTCCCTCAATAAAACCTGAAAAAGTATATTTTATTATTCCTTTAAAGGATTTAGAAGAATTTTAATGCTGCTCTTAAATTTATATGAACCCTAAAAGTGAGCTTTAATATTTAATCGATTTATTTAAGTACTTTAAACATATTTTATGGTAATGCACATATTTTGTTGCACACTAAATGCATGTCCCAGTATCTCAAATAAATTTATCACTGGAAATGCCATAAATGAGAATTGAAACAAGAGATGCGAATTAGCTGCTCGCACAAGTCAAATTCGATGAAAATTATGAATAATTATTATGTGAAAACTCGCTGAAACTTTGCGGAGTGATGCAATAAATCTTTTTGATGTGAAAAGTTTGACAGTTGGCATTGAGTTTGCGCTAGTTATTTTTGCTTCAAGGAGACTAATAGTGTTGCGATATTAAAAAGGATTGATTAGCCAACTTTTGGTGGAAACCGAAAGGAGAAAGTTTGCTGAAGATCTCTTGTTTTTGTCATTTCGGGAGATTTACTTTCATTATATCTTTTTTATTTTACACTGAAAAAAGTTGTGTAAGTTAGATTTTCCAGTCTGTAAATGTTCCGTGCATGTTAATAAGTTAACACACTCTGACTTATAAGTTTCACGCAAAATATGTTTAGTATAAAAAAATGAATCTGAATTGATCAATAATGCTTTTTTCAGTGTGAGATTTTTTGGTTAGGCAAACTTAGTTTCAAAAATAACCATTGACTGATCCGTTTGGCGCAAGAGCTTATTTAATTAATCTTTATTTTTTTCAGAAGTGTGGTAAAAACCCAATAAAACTAAAGAAAAATGCGTGGAGTGCCCAGGTTTCTGTATTCTATACTGAGTGTCAGCACACAGCAAGTCATTTTGGTCGCATCTTCTTAATATGTTCAGTTAACTGTACTTCACAGTCTTCAAATGAAGAATATTTAAATATAAATTGATCAAAGAAAATGATAAAAGTATCTATCTAACTATAATAACATTGTTGATAACTGTGATAAAGCTTAAGCTTGAGAACTATATCTTTCAAATGACTTACTGCTATCATACCTGTACGTTGTCTTTTGTTAGCACTTTAACACCTTAATTCTGTAAATATATATGGAACGCAATAAATACTTTGATATGTAAACCCTACACATTTAATGATACAAATAACACAAATGGGTACATATAATGTTTGTTATATTAACACAATGGATTGTATTAAATGTATAACACACCATTACATACAGAGAAGAGCGTAAAATTATATATAAATTCGTATGGACCTTGATTAACACAAGATTGTTGATTGTGTTTCTTTGTGTATTTTTTACAGTGTTCAAATCATTCTAATATTTTATTTCGGATAATACCTATTTTGCAGAAAATCGGATTTTGAAATTTAGTTTTATGTGAATTACCTATTTCAGTAAAAACTTTATAGTCCTGTAAACCATAATGTTTACATAAAATTAAAGAATAAATATAACACAAACTAAAAATTTGTAAAATCATATAATGCTACCATATTATTATGTAAGGTGTACTTCTATAATTGAAAGAATGCCCGAAATTATCTATATTTGTAGAAATCCTCAAACTAAATTCACTTCAAGGTAGAGGTTCTACAATCTAATACATTTTGTACAAAAATTAAAGATTAAAATCTTGACTGATCCGTTTGGCGCAAGGGTTTATTTAATTAATCTTAATTTTTTTCAGAAGTGTGGTAAAAACCCAATAAAACTAAAGAAAAATATGTGGAGTGCCCAGGTTTTTGTATTCTATATCCCTGACTGAGTTTCAGCACACAGCAAGTTATTTTGGTCGCATCTTCGTAATATGTTCAGTTAACTGTACTTCACAGTCTTCAAATGGAGAATATTTAAATATAAATTGATCAAAAAAAATGATAAAAGTATCTATCTAACTATAATAACATTGTTGATAACTGTGATAAAGCTAAAGCTTGAGAACTATATCTTTCAAAAGACTTACAGCTATCATACCTGTACGTTGTTTTTTGTTAGCACTTTAACACCTTAATTCTGTAAATCCATATGTGACGCAATAAACACTTTGATATGTAAACCCTACACATTTAATGATACAAATAACACTTAAATGGGTACATATAATGTTTGTTATATTAACACAATGGATTGTATTAAATGTATAACACACCATTACATATAGAGAAATCCTGGAAAAACTTCCTCTTCTCTAGTGATTTCGGGGGTAGATTTTTTAATTTATTAATTACCCCAGTTACAACAATTTAGCAATAAATAATAAAGCTAACACCAAAGTGATAAACAGGAACGTCGAAAACCCCCGAGAGAACATTTTTCAGACATTTTCCTTGAATCGTGACATTTGCCATATGTTCAACAAAAATGGGTCATTTGTTAAATAAAAAATTAAAAATTTGCGAGCGTACAGAGGTTAGATGTAGGTCCTTTTGTTATAAAAAATTCGCTGAACATTTTGCAGAAAACCGCATATCAATCGGACCTCTCCGCAAAAAGTTACAAGTGAAATACTAATTTGACGCGACTTAAGTGGTAAACTGTACAGTTATATCGTTGAGCATTTCTTATTGAGTTATTCATTGTATGATGAATAATAATTTTATCTTTTTGACTCTGGTTTTGTCTCATTAGGTAAGGTTGCTACTAATTTTTTAAATTAATGTTTAATCTAATGTTTTTGTTGTTTAATTAATAGTATTCCAATGTTCTTTTCAAATTGTTCATATGTATGTATAACTATTTTTTTGTTTTGTTTTAAATTTTAAATTGTCAATATTGTTTTATAATTCTTATCTCTTGTTTCCTATTGTAGCCCTGAGGAAGATTTAAAATAAATCGAAACGTTGGCTTAGTCAGAAAATCTAGACCACTAACTATATTGTCCTGTTTTCCGATTATTCCTTCCTAAATACTCGTTTAAGGATATTAGCAATATATCATAAAATTAAATATGTTAATAATCAATGGGCATATTTATTTCACTTAACTACAAATTTACTTGTGGATATATAACACTTTTTTTATTTCAGTTAAATATTATTTAATTAAATTAAATAAGCTTTTCTTTGCGTTAATAAATAACTATTATGCATTTCTGCAACTGTAACAAATAAAAAATTATAAACGTGTGTTTAAATTACCTCATCCCTTAATATTAGCATCCTGCATATTGGATAAAACGGGATCTTTTTTAGTTTGCTTGCAAAATTCTATCTGCTGTAGAAGTTGTAATAACTATTTTAAAAAACTGTAAAACTCTTTTAATTTCCTACCTTTTTGTAGTAGTAGGCCTTGTATACTTGGTAGCAAACTTCGTTGTATTCGGTACAGGCTTCTTTGTGGGTTTATTCTTGGGCTTAAAACTGCTCGGCTTTTTCACCCTCGTCACGAACCCTGGCTCTGTAGTGTACTGCCACTGGGTCGAGGGTTTGTTTCCGTGCTGTATCGAATTGTGGTTCAGCGAGGTGATGAATCCCGGTTCCGTGGTAGACTGCCACCCTGGTTTCGTGTAGTGACCTATTGAGATGCTGTTAGCCATTGCAAAGGCATCTGTGCTCATCGGCCTGATGCTGTGTCTGAAAATTAAAATAGAAGGTAGTGTTTGGGAAATGTAGGGGGCACACATAACATCACATTATGTAAGCACATCAATAGATTGTTTTAGGCTTCGAATGTTTGTCTTCCATTTCCATTTAACAGATTAAAATCTTTTTAATTACAAAAAAAAACACCGAAACTTTTATCTATCAAGAAAATTAATATTTATCATTGAATCCAAGCAACATTCGGAATTTAATGTGATCTTACTAGAAATATACAGATTAAGACAATTTCTGGAATGATGGTAATAAAAAATGTGAAGAATTATATAATAATCCATTAATCTATTAATTAAATAAAATTAGTAATTAGTAACATTTATTTTATTTATTTTTATTTAGTTCTTTAGACAGAGTGTCATTAGTTTTGAGAAAAGTTTAGTTTCTCCTTTTACCTTATATATTATTCTTATTATTAAAATATATGTGCAAAGGCGACCATTTTGTAAAAATAATTTGTTTTTTCTTAATTAAATGCCTTAATACCTTGAATGAAGCTGACTGAGACTGAATGAAACAAAATAAAACTAGCAAAAAATGTTTAAAATAAATTTATTTTACAGTTATAACCTAAGTTATGTTCACTAAAATTGGTGAAACATTTTACATTATATACCTTAAAATCGTATAACTGCTGGTACAAAGTACCTATTTAAATAAAATTAGGAATACGGCAATGTTCCACCCAATTTAGTTCAATAAAATTACTAAAAATTGTTTAAAAGAAATCTAATTTAAAGCTTTAAACTAAGTTATGTTTACAGTCTACGTCTAAGTCTATGCCATGTGTCATTATTTTGACATAAATATTTCCACTTATTAATATCGTTCAGGGTATCCTGGAGAATGAATATTTCTGAAAATATTTTGGTGCCCATGATAATCAAACAAAAAACGAGTCTCTGATTGGCTGAAGAGTATAGGTGTCAAATTTTCTACATTAAACCACAGTTTATACAGTTCGTCGAGTGAAGGTTGCAGAGGGTGTGGCTAAATGCGCAATGAACACCAATGAAATTCATTTGTACACGACGAAGTGGGAGAAAATCTATTTTTTGACAAATGACCGTGCCCCTTAAGCGCGCCAATGTGCGCGGCTAAATGCGCAGTCGTCTTTTGATCGTCTAAAAAAAACGAAATCTGGGACCTCAACATCAAAGGAGCCGACGTGAAGACGCCGGACTGTATAATAGACTGTGATTAAACATAGCATGCTTTGGAAACAAGTGCTTAGTTGCCTTGGAAACAAGTTTGTGGAAAATTAGTTTTGACAGATAGTAATTTTGTATAAGTTCTTTTGTAGTAATTGCTTGATTTCTAAACAATAGCATATACTATTTTTCTCATAATGTATTCGGGTTGAATCTAGCAGATAATTGATTCATATAAACCAACAGAACCTTTCACTAGTCACTATATTTACCCTCATACCATAAATATCATTTTTCTGGCAATAAACTTGAAGCTACGCTGGTGGTTTGCTTAAAATTGCTTCGAGCACATTTATTTTCACCAAAATTCGAGCAAATTTATTTTCATCACAATACACACAAGATAATGGTTTTTGCAGGCTCCAAAACGTGACAGGCTCGTCTAAGACTCGCCAGTCATATAGGTATCCTTCTGTTCGCCAAACGTCTACTGATTCCATTGTGAATAATAATCCATTTGATAAAACATCTCTGAAGTTTGCCACATTATTTAATTATTTTATAACTGGTGTGAGCTTTTCAATACTATTGTTAGCATTACGTATTTTTATTATTAATGATTAGTTTAACTATAAAGTAATTTCTTGTATGTATGATTTCATGTGATTAGAATTTCGGCAAAAATTTATATTAGCCAAAATATATGCAATGTAAAGTAAAACTAACCTCTATAATATTTAACGATTCAATTATAACTGAAAACCTTACATAAAAAATGATTAGTAACTATGTGCAATTTATAGCACTACATATTTATGTCATGTCTGCGACGTAAGATATGTAGAACACACTAAAATCAAAAATGCTGCATAAATATGTTGTGTTTGCAAAATAATTTTATTTCAGTTTTGTTGCATGAAACAATATATTATTATGGAGAATCTTCTTAATTTCTTTAAAGTCTTGTTGAATACTTTCTTCTTAAAAAAATGGATGTTTAGTGATTGAATAACTTTCAGAAGGTAATTTGAACTTACTGAAAACATAAAAAATATAGACTAAGCCTTATCTAAGCCTCATGATATGGGATAATTAAGTTTGTGATCAAAAATCGAAAGAAGGAAACAGTAATGCTTCAGCTGACGATTAGGGAATGAAATCTATCATCTAAATAGTAGACAGCAGATAGACGTCATTGGGTTTATAAGCATCACTATCAGTTCAAATCTTTAACTATGTAGGATATGCATTAAAAACAAATATATCTGTTCAGCACATAATAAAGGAACATTATTCTGTGTGCTCAGCAATCGCAAAATACAAAATACATATACATGTCATTTTGTGCAAAAAAACAGTTTTTGTCTCTATATGTCACACAGGCATAGACAACTGTCTTAATTTCTTTTTTAAAGCTCAAAAAAATCATTTTATCATCTCGCTCTGTGACAATTCCATCTGAGACATCTTTAAAGAGCCATCTGCTGATCTGATATGATACAGATGTCTGCATACTACGAACTACCTTACATAACTAAAGCTACCTGCGATCTTACCTTGGTGGCTGCGTCGGGAGTCGAGACGAAGAACCCGGTCTGACGTTCATAGATGCCGCTACGGTCTGCGCCGAAGAGCTATATGGAGGTGACGTCACAGGCCTGCTCTTGGTGGAATAGCTTAGCGGAGGCCGGCTGAAAGCGAAAGCGAGATCTATGTAGGTGTAAAGACACTACAAATAAATGACATATCCATTTAAATGAGACCGCTTTGTTTGTTTTAGATCGTCAGTTGAATGAAAGTAAAGTTTTATGAGGCGCGATTATGCGGACTTTGTTTTGTTTGGTTTATGTGTGAGCAACGGTAATAGATGTTCGCCTGGTCGGAAGTGATTCAGACATTAATTAAAGTTACTGTTGTTTATTTTCAGTTATAAGCGCATTTTGCACCGCAGAAGTTTATCATAGGTTAGATGCCGTTATCGGATATCGATCTAAAAAAGGAGGAATTCCTCATCAGGATCTCCAACTAAAGAAATATCGTTTAGATAGGTGGAATAAAATACTGACATGGGATATCTGTCTTCAAAACACGAACTACCGTAACCAAAAAATTTTTGATAATTGACTTACACCTGTGTACAGTTTTGCAAAGTGGGTTTTTCGCACTAGGAAGTGGCAAATCCGATTTTTTTTCAAGTTTCTAAGTAATGTAAGAAAAGTCCAAGTATGTTAATTTAGGGTTGATATTCTTAGAAAGAAAAGTAATAAATGAGAATTTAGCGCAACGAAAGTAAAATTGTCGCTAATACAGCTCAAATGCGGAATTTATTGCTCTTCCAACAACCGTTGGAAATATAACAAGGTCCTTTCAGACTATGTGCGCAATTTCAATGACATCAAAAATTATTTATATGTTAATACTCTGACAAACAACAGAAAAAGAAATAGGGATTCTAGGAAACAATGGTAGGTGGTGTCAAATATTTTAGATGTGTATAGAGTCGAGTACAATCCACTAAAATACGGGAAGTAGGCAAGAAAGTAGCTTGAGGGTGGAATCGATCCATATTTGGAGGTACCTCGGCATAGCCAGGTACAAATAATTCACCACGATGTAATGTAAGTAAAATTATTTCATGTAGGCTACTGAAAATTTGCCATCCAGGTTCCAAATTTAAAAAATAAACATTCGTAATATTCAACTTGTGAGCATTCAATCTTTTCAACGTCATCCATATTATAATTTTGGGTGATTACTTCTAGAGAAACTAAGGGTGAAAAGTTCAGATCACTCACAATTATTTTTATTTTATTGTCTTGTTTTCATGGATGCGAAATTCGCGGATATTTGTGTAAATTTTCAGTTATTAATTTCGCAAAATAGTAAAACATAATTATGAAATATCGCAATTTTAGTTTATTAACAATATTTTTACAATATTAGTTTTCTTTCGTTCTGATTTAAATGATGTATCCGATGTGATTTAAGTAGTGTTATTTATTTGACATCAGTTACAATCAACTGAGTGGTGGTAGAGTGATGTAAAAGAACAAAACATTTACATTTGACATTAATTGTATCGTTATCTTTTCACTTTATTCCTAATTAGAAAAGGCCAACAATGCGATCTTCAATAATTTCTGCCCAAACGTTTTTCTAGATGCTGACCTCTATTCTTGGATTGATGTCTGACCAAAAACGGCATCTATGACGGCTAACTTGAACTTTTTTCTGTGACACCAAATAAGCATTTGCTAACCTTAATGGGCACTAATGCCTGCTGGTGATATCTGGTTGTAACATGATTATGCCCCTCCACATTTTCAACTGGATGAGAAATTTCCTTAATGAAGTTTTCCCAAATCGATGGATAGACAGAAGAGTGTTGTTTGAATGTCCATCACGCTCCCCAGACTTAACCCCACTATATCATTATCTCAAAAGCAAAGTGTACGTGAACAAACCAGACACTCTAGGGATTGAAAAATCGTATTAGAAGTTCGAAATATAATTTTAATTATAATTTAAACATTGAATTTGGCATTGTGCAATGATGAATGCAGGCTACTTATAACATTTACTATAATAAAATAAAAAGCAGTACTGTTACCGTTTTCAATTGATTCCTCGATTTTTTTTTCGACCAAAAAAGGTAAGTATATAATAAGTAATGTCATAGATAATAAAGTTGCGTAAAATATGGCTAAAAAAATTGAAAACGTTGAAGGTAAGTGAGGATTTATATATAGCTTATTTTTTCAAAAAATTAAGTTTTAATAATGGTTTATGCATATTCAAATGCCAAAATAGCCAATATGCTTTACATTTATGACCTTGCAGATGAAAATGGTACTGAGGCTAGGCAGCTTTATATGGAAAGATTTCCAAATCATCTAACTCCAAATTCAAGAATGTTCAGAAATGTTTTTCACCATCTTTCGGAGTCAGGCTCATTTTACATATGTCCAATATCTGGAAGACCTTTGAGTGTTAAAACGCCTGAGTTGGAAGAAGTTATTTTATACGAAATTGGAGAAGACCCAAATACTAGTACTAGGAAGATCGCTGCCAATTTTAATGTGAATCATAAATTAGTTTAGTCCGTTCTGAAGCATCAACAGTTATACCCGTATCGTATACAAAGAGTTCAAGCCTTACTGCCGCAAGACTATCCTGCTCGCCTGTAATTTTGCCCCTAAATTTTGTAAAAAATTGAACAAAATGTTAACTTTACCGCTGAGATATTGTTTACCGACGAAGCTAATGTTTGACTTTTACTCTACCTTGTATATTATTTGACTTTCTTTAGTGGTTTTTTTTATTTTCATCCAGAAAATGAATTTTGTGAAATAACCTATTCGTATATTTCTTTTAAAGATTTACTGAATGACAAAATATTTACCCTGTAGGTCTAGGCTTACTGGAGCTGTAAGTGGTGGTGGGTTTGCCCGGCTTTTTGGTGTCTGGACTATTTTGACTAGGAGCAGTATACAACACCTGAGGACGAACTTGTGACTGTGCTTGATGGTGAGGTTGGTGTGGTACCACAGTGTTGTCTGTGTTGTTGTGAGCACAGCAAGACCCAAACATGAAGGTGTCCACGCACATTCCTAAAAAAATTGCCACATAGTCACAGAAAATATCCACGTGGATGAATTTATATCTAACGGTAGGCTTTTAATAATGACGACAGACGACAGCAACAGTAGATTACGTCATTTTGGTTAATATCATTTATCAGAATTTTGCTATATACTGTATGTCCACGGTTAAAGAGGGAAAATATTTTTATTTTCCATTTTACGGAGAAAAGTCATTCTTAATAAACATTTTTGCTTGTCTTTAAAATGCGGTTGGTATGGAGAACTTTCATGTTGTATGTACAGAGTAACCAGAAAATCGGTAAATATAAAAGTGGTTCAAGAATAAAACTACCTTTGGTTTAAAAAATGCGCAACTAAGAATAAAAATTAACACGTTCGACAGAATTTCCAACAAACGAACATCTTATTTTTAAATTTATTCCATATTTTTGGCGCTCACTGTTTGTTGTGCTATTTCATTATGCTGTTGTTAAAGCAAACTTATCACAGAAAATTGAGAAAAAATGGAAATGGTGTACGGGGTAACATCAATTTATGAAATGCAAAATTAAACTACAGTACAGAATGTCAAATTGTAGATAAATCAGTCTACTTTAGTTATTCTGAAATGAAAATGATATATGATTGGGATACTTTTAATTGAATTTAAAGACAAATATTTCGAAGAACATTCACTGTAACTTGCTATACAAAGTAGTACCTACCTTCTTTATAAAAGAGGCAACATTTGTCATATCTGATATGATTCAAAATGCTACTTAAATGATAAAACCTTCTTAAAAATTATATGGACATAACTTTTACAAAAATTAGCTTTGCTATAAAAATTTAAAAATAATGATAACTACTCCTAAAAAGAAATAAAATCCATCTTTGTTGTGAACCTTTTAAATAATTGCATCCTCCTTTAAGAAGCATTTTATAGCAAATTTTTTAAACATTTCATTTCTCAATTTCAGTTCACTTCTTTATTCTCCTTTTGACAATACAAAACTGTATAGGAATATGTCAGAAACTGAAATATTATTACGAGCAATACCTAATTTGATAAGCAGTATCACCACCCGAAATCTGATCTATGACTGACAGATAACATTTAGAAAAATATAAATGAAAGTTGTGAGATTAATCGATAGCTACTGCTGATGGCCTTCTTTTCCGAAGGTAAATCTAAATACCATCTGTTGCTGCTGTCGCCTGTCGTCGACATCACAAGTTTTCCTTAATCTAATAGATAACTGTTAAAACTAATGCTGCAGTTATACTGGATACAAATTTATATAAATTTATAAGTAAAATAATTTTTTGATACTGTTGGTACAATTGTAACGTAACTGAACTGGTAAAAACAAACTGTTAAGGACGCCGTATTTTTGAAAAAGTGTTTTCTACAAATACAAGTAATTTTGGACATTTAAGAACAGAATAATATAGAGTTTAGCAAATAACAGGAATGCTATATCATTCCACCTGCGAATATTCAAAGGTACTTCGGTACCTATTTTCGGTAAAACGAATTTATAACGACTAAAAGCTGTCTAACCAATAAATTTTTAGGTACAGAAATCTTCCATATATACGTGTTAAAAGTAAGATTTTATTTTGTGAGTGAAAATGACGAGCGTAGCGAGTTTTTTAACTTCACGAACAAAATAAAATCACTTTTAACATGTATATCATACACTATTTTTTCTACGGAAGAACTTTAAACTCAATAAAAATAAGATCTCAAAAAATACCACACAGATAGCAATGTTTATGAACTAAAATTTTCGTAGCAACCAGTGCTATTGTTAGTTATGAAAAAAACGCAAAAATATTGACAGCATTTTCCAGTAATATTATAAGTATAATGAATGATCTCGATAATGAGCGTAACGAATCCATCCCTGCTGAAATCGAAGAAGCCGCCAGTCGAGCAAAATTGGAATTATTGCCGGCGAAATCAAAGGAACAGTACGAAATCGCTTATAGACGCTTTTCGGAATGGTGCAACATTTAAAAGGTTCCTGGAAAATGTAAAGAAAGTGTTTTACTGGCATATTTTGAGGAAAAAGCCAAGATATGGAAATCGTCAACGCTGTGGTCAAAATATTCCATGATCAAAACTATGTTAAAAATAAAGATATAAACAAACATTATAAACTTATTGCTTTTTTAAAACGGAAGGGTGAAGGATATCAAGCAAAAAAGTCAAAAGTTTTGACGAAGACGCATATCGACAAATTTCTCACAGAAGCAGAAGATGAAAAGTATCTGATGATGAAAGTCGCAGCAATAGTGGATGTCTTCGGGGCGTGTCGCCGGGAGGAATTGTGTCAGATGACCATCGACAATATCGAATATTTGGGCACTTCGGTTGTTGTGACCATACCAGATACTAAACCGAAAGTGCCTCGGACTTTCAGTGTTGTTGGTGAATTCTATTTAAACTTTTTTAGAAAGTATATGGCACTCCGGCCACCCAACGCTGACCATAGATGACTTTTCTTAAATATATGAAGAATAAATGTGTGAAGAATCCAGTCGGAATTAACATGTTTGGTAAAACGCCTGCCGACATTGCAGAGTTCTTGAATCTACCAAATCCTCAACTCTACACCGGACACTGTTTTTGTCGTTCATAGGCGACATTGTTAGCAGATTCTGGTGCAAATCTTACTACCATCAAGAGACATGGAGGATGAAAATCTTCGACGGTAGCTGAAGGCTACATTGAAAATTCACTGGAACAGAAGAAGGAAATTGCGTGCCATACTTCCTACTGCTGCAACTACTAGCAAGACCACTAGTACTACCAGTAGTATTTCTATAGAAAATAGATGTGTCATACATGTTGACAGTGTGACCAACTTAAGTATAATGACTCCGCAGGAAATTACAATTTCAAATTGTTCTAATTTTACTATAAATATTAATAGTAATAACTAGTTAAAATGTTGGTTTGTACTTATTTAAAATAAAAAGTTGTTCATGTGTTTGTTAAAATGTTTTATAAATTTTCAAAACAAAATTTAAATAAACTTTGATTTATTTTTAACACTAGTGTTAAAAGTAACTAAAAGTAACTTACTTTTAACACACGTGTCAAAAAATGACATTTTTAACATCAAAAATGACAATTAAACCACTTTTAACAGTCTTGTAGAAAAACAATTTTTTTTTAATTTAACTGTAGATGTAAATATTGTTATAATATAAACTTACATAGTTTTGCATGTAAGATTGTTTACTTTTGTTTATAAGTATGTGAAAATAATTGTTAAAATGTGGGGTTAGAATAATGTGTGTCATATACATGCATTTTAAAAGTTATTATTTGAGGAGAATTTAAGGAGTAAAATTAGATAAACAAAACATAAAAAATTTGCACTTGTATCACGAGGTAAAAAAATTTCCAGAAATAATTTACGCTCGTTGGTATTCGGTAAGAAAATTTCACACCGCAAGTATAAATCAAACCTGTCATTTTAAATTAATTTGACTCAGCCAAGGTATTGTTGTTGTTGGCATATGTTGATTTGTCATTTTTATGTGAACGGTTCTGTCACAGTAGAGGTCAAGTACTAGTTCGAAGCGTATGTACGTTGAGTTTAATAAGTGTATAGTGAAATGTCGGGATTTGATAAAGAAAATCAACAAGTTACTAGAAAATAAATTCAAAACCTAATACCAGATAACACTAGAAAATCGAAAGCAAGTGTATGGAAATAATTTGTTGATTTTGCAGGTATATCCACCATATATTGTTAAAAAAATTACCGACTTTAGTTATATCAAATGTTAAACTCAGATGGGTAGTAATTCAATCTATCGTTCTTTGGCAATTTTAGGTCACTAAAGGTGGTAGAAATAACGAATAACATGACGCAATTTCGAAGAAAATCATATATAAGTATATACACCATATTTCGTATATCGATAAGATGCCAATATGTAGATCATATTTTTAAAGTAAACGTGTGTATTTTGTTTTTTATATTACTTTTGCTCTACGTATTTTATATTTCGAGATTTCTGTACCTAAAAGATATCATAAATTTGATCATTTTACGGCGAGGAATACGGTGACCTTAAGACCGATTTATAAATAAATATTTTCCTTTATAATTTCCAGTTCCCATTCCCGTTAACTAGAAAATGTACAATAGTTTGCAATAATAATGACACTCCCTTAAAACAGTTTTTGAACTACTGGAAATACTGAGTAGAAATTTCTTAAATCTCTATCGGTGAGTGAAACAACTAATAACTAATATTAAAAATGTGAAGTAGATTTCATTACAAATACATCAGAAGTTCTAAATAAATCGCAAAATTCATTTTAACGAGTGTCATTATTATTGCAAACGATAGTACAGCTGTGGATGAACAAATATTTCCGACCCAAATTTTTTTTAAATGTTTACAGAACAAAACTGTTATATTTTTGTTATAAGCATTAAAATTTAATTTTTTTTACTGTCCACAACCAATTTTTATGATACCATTATAATTATGTTTTACAATACAACGTACTCAAACGTATAATTTCACAATGAAAATATTCGTACGAATTCACTTCCATTTAATTATTGCCTTAAGAAATCATATTAAAGATAATCGAATAACAATTTCCGTACTTTGCTTACCTATGTGAAAACCTTCTGATTTGATGCACTCGTAAACAAACATGCAAGTTCCCTGCTGTCCGTCTACCCAACACGGTTTTGGACTTATCTGATAAGCTAGAAAAAAAACAGGTTAATTAGGAAAAATTACAGGGAAGAATAACTATTGTTATTTATTTTGTCTGCTGAGGTTATAAAATTTAACTTAGTGGGTTAACTATTGTCATATATAACCTACCACATCTGTCTTTAATAGCATATGTTCCCCAAATTTTATTACAAGTAATATCGCTTTTATTGACACTAAAGATTTATATTACTGTCTAGAAAGTATCGTCAATAAATGAAGTTACAGATTATGTATAATAGACAAAAAGAAGAGTCAGAGATTTCACATTTTATTTTATTACTATCCTTGTGACTAACTTAAAAATGGAATAGAATAGAGTTTGTTTGCTCATGTTACATAGACACTATGTTTATGACAGGTCATACAGAACATATTTATACATTTAAAAAATATATACAGCTTTCCGAGTAAAACATAAAAATACTTATACAGGGTGTCCCGTAATTCAACGCAAATATTGAAGAGGGGTATCTATGGCCTAATTTAGTATTTCCTATATTTTTTTCGATTTGAGCCCCTTTCGATATTCGCGTTAGTGGGGTGAACCAAAAATTCGGTTTTAATTTTATTTTCAAAAAAGGCTCAACCTAAAATTTTTAAATTTGGTACGCGTATTCTACTGATGGAACTACGTTTCAGCAATAAATTTATTACTAGATGGCTATGGATCAAAATTAAAATTACGGTTTTATGGTCCTAGGCATTTAGAAACTTTCCACTCTTTCAATTTTTCCAATAAATCAATACTTTCTGAGTAAAACAAATATTTCTTATCAATCCAATCATAATAAATAAAGGAAGCATGTTCCATTTTAATGTTTAATTGTTGTGGAGTCTTATTGACAGTTCTTATTTACTTTGTCAGAGACAGCCAATTTTTCTACACCCTGTATGAAGGCACAAAAATAAAATTTCTAGTTATCTTAAACTAAAAAGGCATACTCTTGGTCTATATCGATAAAATGAATCTTTACCTTTATTTATTACGTATTATATTATTCAATGTAGTTTTCATTAAATAATTTTGAATGTTCAACATGGGCTCTTTCCAATAATATGTATTCTATTGCTTTAAGAATTGAAGATTGTTGGGTCCTTCACAATGCTTGAATGTTGGTTCTTATTTAAAAAAAAACTTGTTTAGTATGGCTCGAATTACTAGATAAGGCGACTGCATGACGTAAGTGTAAAATAAATGAAAATTAAGTCACTATGACTAACTAAGTTTCAACTGTCAAATTAAAATTATAATGTTTGGAAATGAGAGTATTCAAGACCTGGCTAGTTTAGGCCATCATCTAAAACTACCCCTATATTGGCTCAATTTGTGAAAATAGAGTTTTATCGGCACTGACTTTAAGCTTATTACCAGTAAACTGTTTTTCAGTTTGTTTCTCTATCTAGTGTTAAACTTCTTTTAACTGTGACAAATCTTTCTGTAGCAGTTAAAGTGGTATAGTCGCCATAGAAAATACATACTTCAGGCGACAAAAAATAATGAATATCATTAATAAAAGATCAGGAATAATATTGGACCAATAATGGAACCCTGCGATACACCGTATTGAATCATTTCAAACTTTAATGTATAATTGTTCTTGCTTACAACACACTGCTGTATTCTGTAAATATGATTTAAAAATTATTAATGCCACTCTGCATGATTTAATTTGACACAGTTAAATGCTTTTATAATATGATTCATAAAATTCTTCAAATAGTGAACTCACTGACACTCGCAGTTTTACTTATCTTTTAAATTTATATTTTCACACTTCTTTTAATTTTTATGTTCGTTTAAACCTGACTTGAATAAAACTAGATTATCACTTTTTTATTTAATAATTTACACGATTAAATTGCAAATCGAAACAGGTTTCTATGGAAATACTTAAGCATTAGTATAATAAACCGGGTTTAAATCCGATTTAATTTCTACCTGCATCAATTAAATCACACCGTTATCTAACATCATGATCAGTGTTAGACCATAATGTTATGAATTATCAGACATAGTAAGATTACACCTATTTATTTCCATTTGGTCTGTTGTTATTCTTGTCACGTGGTGGATACAATTGGTAATAAATCTTCATTGTAACGAGACAAACTTAAATTATGACTGATAAAACAATGAACAAAATACTATGTAACTGATAAAACAATACACAACATGCTGGTATTAAATCAATGCTATTTTGTACACAGATAACAAGAGAAGGTACTTATGCTACATATTCAATTCTCTTGAGAAACGTTTTATATATTTAAATATACTAGTTACTTTTAATAATTAAATAGGGAATATGTAACTGAATCATGAGTCGTATAAATTTTTATATATTTTTAGGTATTAATAACATTGTGTGAAACTAACTACTCAGTGGACAAAAGCCCCAACCTGCGTTGAATTACACCCACAATATCTACCCATATATTCCTTATTATTAGCTTATGTAACATTTTTTTACGGTTTTAGAAAGGTATTTTAAGATAATATAAATCAAATCTCCTACAATTCCTATCAATGAAGTCATATGTATGTTCTCTGATACCAAACATCTAGGTACGCTAATAAACAATTCCACAGACAAAGCTCTATTCAATAGTTATCTAAAGAAAATCTAATTTACTAACCTGGTAATGAAACACTCTATAAATATCTAACTCCACTTTTATATAATAATTATTATAAAAATTAAAATTATTTGAAGTTAAATATCGACAATGACAAAAAGTGACATCCTGTCAATGAATTAAATATGACAATACCTACTTGAAAAATGTTCACCTTTTATGTAAAAGTTTTTATATATTTTTAGGTATTAATAATATTGTGTGAAACTAACTACTCAGTGGACAAAAGCCTCAACCTGCGTTGAATTACACTCACCTTTCTAAAACCGTAAAAAAATGAGTCGTATAGTTATTTTTCTGGCAAGGGAGTTATAATGATATTAATCATTGAGAGCAACAGTTTAAGTTTAAAAACTTTATACGATATATCTACGGTTAGTGTGAACTTGAAGGAAAGCATTTTTATTTTTCATTTTTCAGTTATTCTCCATGGAATGTTTGTTCTTTTTAAATGTTTAAAGTTTGTATCTACTCAACAAGCATTAATACGAAGGGATTATCCCTTACGAATTAGATTTTGTGAATGGTTGCTGCAACAAAATGCTCAAAATTCCAGACCTACAGCTGACCTGCTAGTTACAGATGAAGCTATGTTATAGGGAATGGAATGTATACCTAACATTCATAATACTTATGCTTGCGATTTTGAAAATCCGCATGCGATTCCAGGGGATTCCTTAAATGGACAATGGATTGGACGAAGAGGACCATGGCCGCCACGATCTCCTGACTTAAATCCTTTGGACTTACTATAATTTCCGCAAACATATTATAGCTGCTGCCAATAACTTACGAGTTCAAAACGGGCGAGAACCAGAAATATTTGTGTTAATTTGTAGGAAGATGGGCCTAAATGTGTTTACACGTCAGTGGACATACTTTTGAATAGTTGTTGTCAGTTATGTCAAATTATTTTATTAATTAAAACCACAAATTAATATTATTAATTAATAATAAAAATAGAGGTAAAATCAGTTGAATTTGCTGATAAAGTAGGTGTCATAAAATTTAATTTATTTTTTTCCTTGGAAAAATTGTATGTGTAAGTCCCCAAATACATTCAAAAAAGTTTTTTAAGTTCTGAGTCAGCCTGTATAGTTTCATTGACTGTGTTGATATCTAATATAACTATTTATATCTAGCTGCTATATAAAAAGGTTACTGAATTGGATGCATTTTACGAAAATCTGCAATACATTTTAAAAATTGTGTCATATGTCATATTTAATTTATAAAAATATGTATAGCAATGAAAGCATTTAGAAAGTAGGTAACTTCTTTATAAGATTCTAACACTTTTTCGGAACGCTTCCATCACTTTTATTGATAACTCAACTAGCCATTAAAGTCAAAATAAGACCGTTTTTACTCATTTATAGCCCAATATTCTTATCTTTGGAATAATCTACTTTTTATAAACAAACTAATTTTAATATCACTTTAAAATGATGAATTGATAATCAGTTCTTTTATCAACAGGTTTTTACACGAACTTTCGAATTTTGATGATATATAGAGCGAAAACCTGTTGCGTAAGAATTTAATTAAGAAGATTCAGGAAGCAGCAGCAAGAACAGTCGTTATTACTCAAGTTGAGGAATTATAACAGCGTTATAGGCGCGAAAGAGACGTGAAGCGCCACATAAATCTCAGCAAGGAATCTTGTTATTAATAACTGCGAGGGATTTAGATGTTTACTGGTTCAATCTGATTCAGTTCTTTTAATATTTGCACTACAACACACTTAAGACTTTGTATGTGCCGAAAATAAGTTACTTACATGCTTTTCGATTGAATAACAAGTCAGTCTAGGATGAAACTTTCTTCAATTTTCAGTGTACATTTTAGAGTATATAGATTGTAATAAACCTCGAATATAACCAAGTGCCAAAAAATTAAGAAGCGAATATCTCATTCAAATTTAATCTCATGCAGACATTTTCAATTTCAGTTTCAGGGTATAATAATATAGAAATTGTTCCGAATTTTAACTACGAAAATTCGAGAATTCATACATGAAGTAAAAATAATACCATATCGGTAAACAAGGTGATTCACAACTTATTTAAAAAAAATTGGGAATCGATGCGTTATGAGAAATGGAGGCAATATAGTAAAAAAGATTGTGAAATCCTTATAGCTTCCCAGTAAAAAAGTTATTGTGTTAAGTTATAGTATTTTCAACCTTTACATCGCTGGATTACTGTAGTCTCTAGACAGGTGATTTTGAATATTAAAATCCGATACTTGTAGTAGGTATTAACATTTTTGTGATGCGAATATTTACATCAGTTTTAACGTGTCACGAATAGCTTACCTGTATGGCAACTCGGAGGTGATCGATATCGTTTTAATTCATAGGAATGAGAAAATGCTTTAACAGAACGAATTCCCGATAAACATGTGCCAAATGCAGCTACTTTTACCGCAGTGTATAGTGAGTGCAAGTATAGGCAACGTGAGCGTGGCACGGAATATTTGAAAGCGTTCACGGCGTATTGGAGCAGTGTGGCGTATCAAACAATTGTATCTGTACCATGTACAGCGTGTTCAAGCGTTAATATCAAGGGATTGGATGAGGAGTAGGTCCAGGGTTTTCAAAACAATTTTATATCTATATTTTAATAAAAACATAAATGTTAAATGATATTTTATATACGCAATACAGGCACAAAATGGCATTCAACGTGAACAAATACGTCTCAACTCAAGCCAGGGCAGTAGATCTTTTTTTTTATAAAAGTTTGTTGATGCTTTCAGATATGTTTACAGGGTACAGGGAGCTCCACAACAACGAGTTAAAAATGAGTTATTCCTATAGCTCAAATTTAAGAACATATTTTTATAAAGAATGTATTTCTGAAATTAGTGCGAAAAGGATAAAATAGGTAGTAAAAACGATGAATTTCATTGTGGTTTGCACCGCACACTCGGACGTTGTCTCGTTGACTGAATATTGATTTTTGCTGTTTTATTTAAGAATGTCTCATTCAAATCAATAATTAGCAGATATGGCGTAAGCATGTATCCGTGTTCTGAACCGCCTTTATCGATGTTGCTAGTCATCAACAGGGTACTTTTACTGCAACCAATAAAATTAGAAATTTGTGGAAATAATTTTGAACAATTTTTCTAAAGGACTGACGCACAACAGGACGGGTTTACAAATTTTTTGTTCCTTTTATTTCACTACTTTTTTATTTTAAAAATATGTCATTTTAATAATTATAATAAAGATTGTTTAACTTCATGCCCTCCATTACCCCTTTAAAAGAATGTACTTATTTCAAAAAAATCCTATATAAACAATTGCTCTTGGAATTTGTTCTGAGATACAAGGTTTAACAGTAGAATAATAATGAATTTATCTAGACGTGTATCATTATCTTTTTCTTTTGTATCTTTACATCTTACCAATTTATATCAAAACAGTAAATAAAAGCCAGTGGTGTGACTAGATACTTAATATTTCTTGGGTTCACTTACTTTCCATTCCTTATTTTGTACATAGAATTTCATTTCAATACCTTGACTTTCTTAGAATATATTTAAATATGTAGTAGGAAGCAGAGGTGAACCTCTGAAAATCTTGATAAAACTAGTGGCAAAATGTTTTATTTGATGTTTATGTTGGTTACACACATATAATCATTATTATTTATACACTTGGGCCATTGTTAGATCACTGTGTCAGCAGATTATGTGTAACACAAGATAAACACACAGTAGAAAATACTTAAAATAATAAAAATACCACAATTCGTTAATGTACGTGTTACGTTGTAATTTAAGGTTAAGACTATAAACTCAGCATGAGGTAATCAAAGACTGCGCGCACAACACACGTTGCTTATCCATGACGTATTGTGAAATAGTTTGTTGACTTATTAGGGTAGGATACACAACTTTAAACTCAGTTATCTCGGTTATTAAAGAACATTTATTAGGGTAATATTTTGTAAAATGATTTATTTGAATGCCTACTGTCATGAACTAAAACGAATACCCCACTTTTAAAATCACCCTGTATGTATTTTACATTTAATATTCAAGGGATCATTTTACCATTGGAGTAAAACTTACATTTTAACGTGCATCCAATGTTTTGGGTACAGGTTGGGATATTTTTAACATTTCTGTTATAGCTGCATATTGGACTAGAGAAATTATTATACTCCCTATACCCTAACATTTACTTTAAACTCAGAGAAAAACAGTCAAGTTTTGAAAATAAGTTTCTATAGTAAAATGGTAATATTTTTACTTCTCCTAATGGATTTCTGAATATTGATGACAAAAATTCGGGACAAGCTGCAATTACTATCTATTACAACATACGTTCTACTGTACCTTGTCCTCTTTGTGAAGAACTAACAGCGGTACCTGGGGCTGCAGACCATACCAATATGGCGCCCAGAATGGCCATCCAGAGCATACTTGATCCTGAAACAAATCGACATTGTAAGTTATAGGTTGTAATTAGAACGGACTGTAGAAAATGGATGTGTCTGATTCGACAAAATTTATATCCTAGTGGTTTTTAAATAATAGCGACTACAGTGATGCCAGGTATTTAATTGGATATATACAAATAAAGGATGTCCTAAATAGGAAATTGTTAAGTGTTTCCTTTTAAACAACGCTATAAAGGTTAATTTTATTCTAGTTCAGTCATCAATTTCTTTACATTGCTTTAATTTTTGTACATGTAATTGTTCTCATAATGAAGTATTTGTTTAAACTCAATTTGATAAGCAGAAATAAGGTTTTCATTGTATGTAATAATATTGTCCATTTAAAGAGGTTTCTGGGTTCTAGTTGGTGTGAAAATGAAATTCATGATTGTGGGCATTGTTTGCGAATTATTAATATCCTGCTGCATTCCAGTAACGTGTCTGTGTGACACTACTTAGATATGCTTTTCGGATACATAACTGAAAGGTTATTTTATTTATTTATTTACTTCATTTTCGTGCCACATACACCAAGGTGTTTACACACGTCAAAAACCAGGAACAAAATAAATAGGAGCTAATACAAATGAGAAAAAAAAAACAATAAATCTAGACATACTAAAGACATAAAGCAAAATATTACATACATAACAGATATGGTCAGTAATTAATTTAATTAAAATATGTGAAAAGTGCAAAATATAGAATAAAAGAAAAATGATGACAAATATTATTGCATTCGCGATTAAAATATGAACAAAATAAATTTGTTGTTTATTACTCTTGGCATATGCAAATAAAGGCCTGACGATATTAAGATATGGAATCAAGTATGCATACGATTATACTTACTCGAAGTTTCCCGAATGACCCAAGAATGAATCGAAATTAATTTAAAATACGTTTATTAGGCAACAAAAACTATTAAAAAAACGTTTATTAAAGGAATTTGATTATTTCTATATCGTCCAAACCTTTATCAAAACATATTTAATATTTATATAATATATAGCTTAAAGCTAAAAATTCGGTAGAATTGGGTAAACTATAAGAAAAATCCACAAAATAAAAGTATTTACTGATGTAATATTAAATTAAACTAACATCGTCTGCATCAAATTTAGATCAGTTCAATATTGAGCCTAAAAAATGAGTTATGTATAGATCAGAACCCCTAAAGTTAAGTTTAATAATAGATCTTATTATATTAACGTAGATAGTTAAAAAGTCTTACAAGTCTTTTTTATTAAATACATGTTTCATTTGCGCAAATGAATCTAACGAAAGCCTTCCAGTTCATTTAAGGTAAGTAAATAAAGGTTGTTGATAAGCGAGGGTGTCCGACTGAACGAATATTCCTAACCAATCCCTGAGTTTTGTGGGAACACACCTTACGTAGGACTAACGTGACCAGGCATAGAAATTGCAGGTCACGTTACCCAAACTTTTTCGTGTATATTTTTAGATAATTTCATAGCAAAAATGAAAACTTTAAGGGTTTTTGCATAAAAAGGTTCTCTTGTTGAAACTCGATGTCAGCAACAGTTTTTTTATGCATACTCTAAATCTTATTAAAAATCTATGGAACTTGAGACATAGTTAGCCTTCAAATGAAAGAAAATAAACATGTTTATTTCTTAGCTTCTGTAAACAAAGAATTTCACATGATAATTTTTTGTAGTTCCGAAACTAAACTAAAAATACTTTACTACATTTTTCTCACTCCTCGTCAGTATTTCTCTTCAGTCATAATTTCCGAAGTTTATGCGATTAGATTAAGCCCATGTATAGGTATTTGAAATTACCTGCCGTAGTAAGTTGACCAGTGCTCTTTATACAGCATGTTATATGGCTAATGATTTACGTTAATTTTCTAAATTAATTTTCCCAAAATGAAAATATCCACAAAAAGTAATTTGTTTCTAAAACACTGTATAAAAGATTAGGATCACCAACTAATTTTTTTACATGGGAAAGCATTGGACTGACATACAGTTTGAAGTCATCTCGTCATCGCTATTTTTTATAGCTTGATATACTTGATATTCCTCGCAGAAACCTGGAAAACAAACGAGAAATCTTAAATATAATTAGCTACGTGACGCTCCGTATCGGCAAGTGGACCATATTTAGTGCAAAAATACGTTTGCAAGTTATCATCGACAACAAAACGGCAGCTTTCAACCCCAGGGCATCACCTGATCTCATTTCGCATTTGTCCGAAATTACAGAGCAAGAGGTTGGATAGTACCCTCCTCCGAGATCAAGAGAAACCTCCGAATTATGTTGCATTGATGTATACAATTTGTTAATCTGTACTGATGATCGTATTGAGGTATTTGTCCGTAGGGAGAGTTTTTATTCGCAAATTACATGGAAGGCAATTAGTGGGCTTTAAAATTTACTGCCTTGTGAAATTTCTTCCAAAGGCATTCTGTATCGATGAACCCAGAAAAACCTTGCTGCTACCGGCTTGCATGGGTTAAAGGGTTTTGATTGAATAATGCCTTAACTTCCACGTGTCTTAATTTTACAAAATAGAGATAAGTTTCGAAAAACTGTACTGTTTTTGAGTAAAATTAATTTAGAAATCATAAAATATATAGAACGCCAAAAGCCTTTACATTAATCACTCAAAAATAGTCAAGCTATGAACGGGCTTAGAAAGCAGCCATATAGGGAAAAATTAATGTAAGCAGTTGATTACACTGCATTTTAATTCCAATACAATTGAATCCAAAACGAAATGATTATAATTGGACCATAAAAATCAAAATTTGACGTAAAATTTTCATATTTTGAAATTCCTACCTATCAGTGTGAAGCAACCCTATTAGTGTAACCAACTTATGAAAACTAAGTTACTGCAATATTACCATACTCGCGTTATCTCCATAGGTTGACTATTTTCGATACCTCTTTTGGCGTTATATGTATTTTATGATTTCTAATGGTTACAAAAATATAAGGTAGGTAACTGGAAGTAGTAAACTTATCTTAGGTAGGCAATTTATTTAACACATCAACACATATGTTTCCAATTATATTTGGAATGTTAATATAGTACTTGTAAAATGTAAGTTTTGAACTTTTTTTCATGCATTTTGTGTATGAAATTTGCAATAATAGCGAAAATATCAGAGCGGATTTCCCAACAGTTCTCTTAGAGTCTGGACTCTTCGCAATTTGACCAAAAAATTAGACATTTTAGACAATCTTGCACATATCGTTTGAATTACCTCATTTTTAAGATTTATGCTATGTCTGTAAAGATATGACGCATTTAGTTAATTTTAACAAAAGTCAGACAGATAGTTGTAGGAATATAAATCGACAGAGAATAAAATTCTGCACTAAAATATGCAAAAACGTTCTAAATAAAAAATAATAATTTTGACGATTTGAAATTAACAAAAGTTGGCACTTGATTTTTAAACCCCTTGTATAAAATTAATCCACTTATAAAACATTGTTAGAAACCTTAGATTCAATTATTCCCCGTATAAAAATAATTTCCATAGCATCCGATATAGCTACTTTTAGACAAAGTGATAGTTAAATCAATATTTTCTGAAATTGCAAATATCTCAAAAACGACACTGTATAGGAAAATCTTATGAAAGTCTCATTGAAATAACTTGAAAATAAAATTGATGAAAATTATATCATTCCGTTTAAAATAACGAAGTTGGTGACGATGTGTAGTATAATTGAAGGTGATAGAATCTTTAAAATATTTTCATTGAAAAGGATGTACTCGTTTATACAAGGAGATAAATTTCCATAAAAAATAATCACTACAAAAATGAAATTTCTAACGGTCGTTAAACAGCCTGTACATATTGAATGAAAAAAACATCATAATTGCAAATATACGAGGTGTGATTAAAAGGTAACGGGTATTTTATAATGTGTTGTATTATTCTGATTTGCCTCATATTTCATTGCTGTACTGGTAAACGTGTCTGAAAAGTATTTATATATCATTAGCCATATCAGATGTAATATGTGTGACAGGTGGCAACAGACTAAACACCTGATATGGCTAAAAATGGATAGATAATTTACAGACATGTTCACTAACATAACAACGAAAATATTGGGCCAATCGGACTAATACAACCCGATATATTACAAAATTTCGTTATTTTTTTATCACACCTCGTATAAGTGATAATAGTATATAGTAGTATAAGTATTTGACGACATAATTTTCATTTGACTATTTCCATTTGACTGATTGACCATTTTTAAGAAAATTGAAATGATTCTGAATTGACACAAATGGGTAATTCTAATTTACCAATAATTCGATTCCCAGAAATTTATTGAGTACTGATAATGTGTATAACAGACCCAATTATATGTGAAATTATTTAATTATTATTTAAACCATCCAATTGTAACGTTATGCTTATATAAACTTATTTTCTTATTTTGAGTCATAGAATGTGCTGTTAAATCAAAAAAATATACAATTTCGGAACTCCCAGTATATTTAAAATAATATCAAATCATTTGTAGTAGATTTTTTGTGCCAGTATGTTTCAACACTTATCTACGTTCTACTCACAAGTTCAAGGTAGTATTTGCAATGGCATTATGTTGGCAAACACCATTGACACTGATTTCTCGATAGGTAAAGTGCCACATAACCATTACAGAATGCGTAATTGACTTCCACCTGTTAATAAGTAAACATTATTTAATAGTTTAACAATAAGAACAGTGACTATTACAGCTCTTAACCACACTTAGAAGAGCTGTGATAAACAATCCCGGTCAATAGTTAAGTAATTGTTTAATTAAGTATTAATTATTTTAAATTATCTTTAATTACTATTAATTAATTACTTAATTAAGAATTGGGGGTCATAGTTTTTAATATATTTTTATCGTCTTGTTTATTTTGACAAAGGAAGTAAGCTTTCCTTGGCCATCTTTCAATAAATGCCGACAAGGAAACCAAGGCGAAGCAGATTGAAATCGACAATGATAAGTGGAGGAGAAAGTAATTAATTAACTGGTCTAATTCAGCTAATAATTGCAATCAACTGTTATCTAAAACAAGGTCATTACATCGCCAGCGTACCTCTTAAGAGAGAAAACCCGATTTAATGATGGCCGTTTTACTCATTTTTACGACTGATACGCACATGATCCTGCAATCTGAATAATTAATGTATCGTAATAAATTTATATCGTTTTATTCAGGAAACCTGGAAAGTAATCGTTTAAACTACTTTTATACACATTTCGCGGACATAAAGTAGCGTAATAAAATTCTATTATTTCTTGTTATGTGTTGTTTCATGCCTCTAATGAGCATCTATACTTGCTTCGAAGAAATATTTATATAGAAAATTAAGGTATGTTCACTTAATGAGACATTAAAAATGTCTGTTATTTCAGGCAGCGGGTCAGATATGAGAACATGAAAGCGGCTAAAATTTTAATATACGAGGTTCGACATACAATGTTACCATTTTTAACTCAACATATATATGATGCGGTGTTTTTAATGCATAATAATAAAAACCTAGATCCCTGACAGTAAATTAAGTAAAATAATATAGGTCGATCCATAATAGGTAGATTATGAGATTTGAATATTCAATAAAAAATTACAGTAGGTGCACCTGTGAAGTGGAATGCAGTGGAGACGAAATCAGTGTTGCCAAATGTGAATATTTTCTACACGTTGAAAAATCTTGACCTGAATTTTGACCCCTGTGAAGAAAAGATTTTTTTCAAGTCACTAAATTGTGAAGAATTTTCTTATTTACTTAATTTTAAAGTTTCTGCTTTCTATAATTTGTTTTATTCGATTCATAAATAGTCGGATATTGTACTCTTTTCCAATGTAGTGTCATTGTAAAATAGTATTAGAATTATTTAGTTTAATTCATGTTCGTTAAATGACATTTTAACAAATAGGCCTTTATACTATAACTTACTCGATTTATAAGCATTTTTATTAAAACTGCTCTTTTATTAGCGTTTTTGCTTTTCCATTGATGTTTTTATTATGCGAAGAAATTTTCAAATTATTAAGTCAAGTTCTGTGAAAAGGATCGGTGTATATCGTTATTGTATTTATGGATGTGCATTATGTTGCTGTGTAAGTGAGATTTTCCAGAGTATAATTTAGGATGTATCAATTTATACACTGGCTCTTTTATACGTTTTACACAAAATGTGTTAAAATTATTAATACTAAATTGGTGTAATAATTACCAGTGATGTGTTAAAAGTACACCATTTTGTGTAAACTTAACACATATCTGTGTTCTATACTCCACTCCTTACTGGTTGAGCACAGTTGCGCAGCTGCAATATATCAGCTGCTCCAACACACGTCACACCATGTCGGTCGTGTGTGTTGTTGTATTCAGTTACTATTCAGTACTTACTTATTATAACAAATATTAGTAATAATTACGATAAAGCTAAAACTAATTAGTACTATAGGTAAGTCTTTAAAATGTCCACTTTGACGTTTCAGATTACTCTGTTTTCTGATATTCTTGCAACTTTAGAAAAAGAAAATGATATGTTCAGATCACTACCAGTTTTTTCGTAAATTTCTGGTATGTAATGCCTATATACATCTTTGTCTAATGTTTGTTGTTTAGCTGATTACGACTTACGCAATCAGTTTGTAAGTCTTTTATTGGATTATGTACTATCACTACAACTAATTTTGTTAAACATTTTGTTAGAAAACATAGTTGCTGTTAATTTGAACTGACTTATTTATTTTTAATAAAATCATAAAGAGTGAAATATCTTTTACTTTGTTATTACACTGTAAAAAAATAATTACACATTTTAACACAAAAGAACACAATACTGTGTTAATCGACGTTCACACGGAATTCTGTATATTTTTATACATTTTCCTGTATGTAGCAGTGTGTTAAAGGTTAACACAATCCACTGTGTTAATATAACAAATGTCATGTGTAACTTTTACACATTTCTGTGTTATTTGTCACATTGAAGGTCTAAGCTTTACACTTAACATGTCAATTTTATTGTATAGTTGTATAATGGTGTGGTCGGTCAGTGGTCGCGCGGTTTATGGCGTCAGTACTTGAATCGAGGTGACTAGATCGATGTTGGTTCGAGCCCAGCTGCCGGTAGACCGTATATAAGCTATATTCGTGGAGAGGTTTGGCGCCCTCTCTGCGGGTATGGTAGGGTGGAAGAATATTGGCTTGGGTCAATGTGAGAGATTGATACCGGTTGATATTTGACTACCCCCCTAATTAATGAGGTTTTCCAGGTTTCCCTCATTCCTGTACTGAATAGTGGTTAGGGCCTACCAACGTAAGCCGTTCCTGGGCGCAAATGCGGCCTGCTTAATAATAATATGCCGTCCCCTCTCCCGCACAAGTCTCCGACTTCTGGGCTAATCCCTGTGATTAGAATGAGGGGTAGAGATATTGTTATTATTATTATTATTATTATTATTATTATTATAGGTATTGATATGGAAGATTCACCTATCTTTTTAATTTGTTAATTATGTTCCTGTTTACTTTCGAAATATATATATATATATATATATATATATATATATATATTAGTTCGTAGGCTTCCGCGGGTGTTATATGTGGTTGCAAAATTTGTCCGGGTTCCTTTCCGCGATGAATCTGCATGGTCCTCAAAAGAACCATTTGTTTGACAACGTTTCGGTAAAATCTCATTTACCATCTTCAGGTCTTCTTACTTCTGCTTCGCGTTACTAGAGGCTTAGAGGTTCTGCCTATCGTCGAGAATGCATTGAATATAGTCTGAAATGTTCTATTAAACGGCAGAATGTATGTATTAAAAATTATAATTTCAAAAACAAACAGGAACATAATTAACAAGGTAGGTGAGCTTCCGTATCAATATAAAGAATTTTCTGAATTATGATGTAATTATAAAATAAAATATATTTTACTTTTTATGATTTTATTAAAAAAATATAATTCTGTTCAAATGAACAACAACCAAGTCTGCTAACAAAATATGTATGTATTAAAATTAACAGTATAATAGTACATATTCTAATAAGGGACTAATAATGTTCTAGTAAATCATAAACAATGAAACAACAAACAAAGATGTATTTAGGCACTACATAAGGAGTTTACTAAAATTAACTGGTAGTGACCTGAACATATAAAATGTCAGAGTAGACTGCTAATATTTTTAATAGTTATATTCTATTAGTTTTTAGATTATAATTATCAGTAATATTTGTTATAGTTAGGTAAGTACTTACCATTTTTCTTGATTAAACCTTAATTTAAATTTAAATATTCTCCATTTGAACACAGTGAACGAGAGGCAACTTTACACAACACCGTTACGTGTCCAATATGGCGTAGTGACGTGTGTTGTATCAACTGATATACTGCAGCTGCGCAGTTGTACTTAACCGGTCAGGAGTAGGGATATAGAATACAATTAAGTTGTGTGCGTGTTAAGTTTACACAAAATGGTCTACTTTTAACACACAACTGGTAAATATTACACAAATTCAGTATTTTAACACATTTTGTGTAAAACGTACAAAAAAGCCATAGTGTGTAAAACTATTAACACGGAATTTTTATACATCCTAAATTACACACTGGAAAATGTCGCTTACACAGAAACTTTTTTTACAGTGTACTGAACAGTTCCAAAAGTGAACTCTATATATAGAGTGTTTTCATTAAACCAGGTTAGTAAATTTAGGTAGATTATTTTTTTTAGATAATTATTGAATAGAGCCTTATCTGTGGAATTGTTCATTAGCGGAGAGCATACATGTATGTGACTTCATATATAGGAATTGTAAGAGATTTGATTTACATTAGCTTAAAATACCTTTCTAATACAGCAAAAAATGTTACAAAAGCTAATAATAAAGAATATATAGGTAGATATTATGGGCGTAATTCAAAACTGGTCGGGACTTTAGTCCGCAGAGTAGTTAGTTTCACACAATATTGTTAATACCTAAAAATATATAAAAATATCGTTGGAATGTAACACATAACATTTGTTATATTAGCACAGCGGATTGTGTTAAACCTTCAGCATACTGCTACATATAGTGAAACATGTAATAATATACCCAATCCGGTGTGGACATCGGATAACACAGTACCGTGTTCTTTTGTGTTAAAGTGTGTAATTATTTTTTATAGTGTAAATTTAAAACCTGTATACACTTACTTTATAGTAGTAAACTACAAACCAAGAAGAATTTTTGAATATCTTTTATAGCAACGATTTTACATTTTTGTATTTCACTATCCTTTATTGGTATTATGGGTTGCAATGTTTCATTATTAAGTAGATGTTTGAAGTAACATGTCGTCCTGCCCGAGGGAAGCTATCAGTTCTTGAAGATATAGATAATTACACGTGCCTCAGCTATAATCTAGTTAAGTAGGTACTAGACCAAATGATTCATTATATTATTGTGTTTCATTTACCTCGAAGGAATATTTGTTTTATTTGATGTGTTATATGAGAAATAGATTTATTCGAGAAATAAGGAAACGATGTGCATTGAAAAAACATCAAGAGCTTTTCAAATCGTTAGTTTGACCGGTAACTAACGCGAATACTGTACCAAATACAAACAAAAGAACTATCGGGAATGAAACATGGAGTAGCAATACATAATCTGGTGGTGCGTTATGCAATTAAGATAGCAGAAAGTGAACGAATAATGGCCGGTGTTAATAGAGGTAATGTTTCTATAAATACTACCTTCGTCTCATCTCGTGAAAGCAACGCGAAGAAAAGAAATTTATTAATATAATTATTAAATGTTATCAAGCAATTTTACTTAATTGATCAAAATTTCCGTTCGCTTGAGTAAAGGGAAACTGAGAGTTTTTATGTAAACTAAATGCGTTTTTTATATGTGGAAAACGGTATATTTTACTGTTAGCGAATTCATTCTTCGTATATAAATCAAGAGGAGGTCATTGATTTGATCTAAAAATATCTCATTTTACGCCAGACTGAGACTCAAGACTGTATGCCTTCTGGCTGAATGTTATTTATTTTGACTGCATTTTCAATATTGTTACACATTATTGCAACGATGTCAACTCTATGCACCTAATATTGCTTATTATAGACAGATGTCAGAGATTCTCGATTTTTTATCGATTTTTTATCGATTTTTTTATGCTTAAGAATAAGAAAATTAAAAATGGGCACCAAAATTCGAGTGTTACATACTGTTTAAACTAATGAGAGGAAGGTTTTAGCATTAAAAATTTAGTCTGGCCACGCCCCCAGAAAACGATCCCTGCCACAGGGTAGATGTGTGACGTCCTTCGCACGTGTATACCTAACCACAGTCATACATAGAACCACAGTCTATTATACAGTCCGTCGTCTTCATGTCGGCTCCTTTGACGTCGAGGTGCCAGATTTCGTTTTTTTGACGACCAAAAGACGACTGCGCATATAGCCGCGCACATTCGCGCGCTCAAAGGGCACGGTGATTTGTCAAGAAATAGATTTTCTCCCACTTCGTCGTGTACAAATAAATTTCATTGGTGTTCATTGCGCATTTAGCCGCGATTTAGCCACACCCTCTGGAATCTTCACTCGACGAACTGTATAAACTGTGATAGAACAGTGTGCTTCAATTCATATCTGTACACGATTGAAAAATGTGGTGCAGGTGTTGAAGCATGACTAAAGGAAGTATTGCAACATTTTTTGTTTATGAAGAAAATTTTAATGTAAATTTAATTAGAAATACATGTAGATGTAAGTTCATTGAAAAAAATTAAATGTAAAGTTGTAAAGAACGAATCAAAGTTTTCTATAAAGCTATCAGAATATATACAGGACGTTTAGAAAATGGCAAAGCAAACTTTTTTTTCTTCATTTATTGTATTCAGGGCTTAATTCCCATTCCAAATAACATGTTCTGTATTTGCTCCTATCGTTTACGTGATGTAGCATGTTATTTGAGGCATTTATAAAATTTTGCTATCTGATTTTTAAATATTTAAGAAGAATTGATCTCAGTAGTAAATAGTAAAAATGTTTAAAGTATTAATAAATGTTAAATATTATTCATTACTTTTACTTATTACAAACGAGGCAACACGAGTTTGGCAACACATTAAGTGCCTTATACACCTATTTCGCAACATGTATCGAATAAAATTTTTCGTAAAATCCTCTAATAAATATTGAAACGACTTAATCTTTGATTGCATTTGCTAATATGACTGCTAGACTATTTTATTAAAACATTTTAACTAAGTCAATAAGGTTGTTGATGGAGCAGTTGCTATGATACAATGTTTACAAACTATACAAACATTTTAAAATATTCTGAAATGTGCGAACGTTTGTGAACATTAAAACCCAATAATTAAACTCAGTTTGATACTGAGTTGATACTTTTCATCATTAAACTTCAGTAAACATCACGCAGATTCAAGTGATACCGAAAATTCTGAAATAGAAAATGAGGCAGAAGCTGCCTTATGTACATTGATTCCTTAGATATCGAAGAAATTGTACCAAAATTTGATATTTGGTGTACCAATAAAAAGGTATGCCGCAGAAAGCTATTCTAGCGTACTTGTTCTAGTTATCTTTAAAATGTGCACCCTCTAGATTATGGAGTAATTATTCCATGCTGCTAATTACAATTTATTTAAATAAAATATGGACATTAGTAAATATACCAATACTATTGCTTTCCTCAAAAGGAAATCAAGTGGTTATGGACCCAGCAAATCCAGAATATTTTCCAAGAAACAGGTTGAAAGGTTTATCAAAAAGTCGGATGATGAAAAATACTTATTCCAAAAAGTTGTCTTGAGTGTTGTTATATTTGGAACCTGCAGGAGAGAATAATTAACTTATTTACGTACAGAGAACATTGAAGATGCTAACGTAAAAGTAACGTTTCTAGATTATTTACAATAACAGAGGGAGATATAGAAGGAGTCAATTTTTTGGAAATTTTCCGCAAATATGCAAGTCTACGTCCATCCACCATTGATCACAACCGATTTTTTTATCACGTACAGTACTTTAAAATGTACAACACAGAGTGTATGAATAACATTGGTTCAGTTCCTAAAAAGATTGCCGAATTTCTTAGATTATCCCCTATATTACTGATTATACTGGGCACTGCTAGCTCTAGACGATGTTTTGCAACCTTCCTTGCAGATGCAAGAGCCAGCATATTGATGCTCAAGAAGCACGGTGTTGGGGTTCAACTTCTGAGGCAGAGGGATACATAGAAAATTTGATACAAAATAAGCAGACGATAGCAAGGAAAATTCTCAGGCAAAAAGGAAATACCTCTTTTATTCCAAAAACTCAATGCACTAGAAGCACCATTGGATGCAACATACCTTCTTCCAATATTGGAGTTATATGAAGTGAAGAAAATATATGTTCACCTAATGTCCAATTATCCGATTTGAAAGATTGTGTTATTAATATTTATATTTTCGATCGATACTGAAATGACAATTGAAATCATCAACATTATTAAGGTCGAGGTGACTAGATCGATGTGGGTTCGAGCCCCGCAGCCAGTAGACCGTATATTCGTGGAGAGGATTGGCACCCTCTCTGCGGGTATGGTAGGGTGGAAAAATGTTAGCTTGGGTCAATGTGAGAGATTCATACCGGTCGACATTTGACTACACTCCTAAATAATGCGGTTTTTCAGGTTTCCCTCATTCCTGTACTGAATGGTTAGGGCCTACCAACGTAAGTCATTCCTGGGCGCAAATGCGGCCTCCTTAATAACAATATGCCGCCCCCTCTCCCAGCGGCGATTAGCCCAGTCTCCGACTTCTGGGCTAATCGCCGTGATTAGAATGAGGGGTAGAGATATTATTATTATATTAATAAGTCATAATTATGCAACGATTTTACGAACAATTTTTAGAGTTGAAGATTTTTCTGTCGCAACTACAGAAACAACAGAAAAATCGCATATGCGCGCTTACTCTTACTCAGCAAGTACGTACTAGGAAACCATTCCAAGGCAACCAGTGCCATAGAGAGTTGTTAGTTTTCATACCCTGTCAACCAGGCGCAATAAATCACTGTTATGAAAGTTAACAGAGTGTTTATTCACATGTTCGTGGAGATAATTATTTTTCTGTGATCTCGTTTAAAGACATTAGGGAAGCTTGCCGGCCTAGCCGCGATATTAATTTGCGTGAATGCCGATACGTTTACGCTTCGGAGGTTTTCGATTTAGTCACGTAGCCGGCATCAGGTGAGCATTTAACTTCCACGTTTTCCACATATTCCGGTTTAGTGTACATCGTAAAAGTGAAATTCTTCCGAGAATTGTAAGATTAATAGTAGTAGAACACGGGCAATATTTATATTGCTTTGTGCCGTTTGTTCCGTTAACATAATAAGTATGGATAACTGTTCAGCGTATGCATAATGATAGTGGTGGTGGGTTGTTTAGCATTCAACGTTTAAAAATGCTGTAAAGAGGAATAGACTTTTTTAGGTTCATATGCAGTAAAAAATAACATTGAGTAAGTTCTAACTCATTTATGAGTGAATTAATTTGGTGTTGCATTTTGAGTAAATATAACATTTCGACAATGAAATGAGCTAGACAAAATTTGGGTTAGAGAAATCAAAATTTGTGAATGAGAACACGTTGTGTAAAAATAACACCAACCGTTGTAGAAATTACACTTTGTTTACTAAGTGGAAGGAGCAAAACAAAGTTGAGTACGACAGGTACCGACGCGCAGTCGTAGTTTTGCTATGTATGGTACAAGTCACTGCTGTCTGTGGACGATAATCATAAGTGTATTGTTCTATTCGGATCATGACCCGTGGATTGCAATTGTAAATACATTTTCAAATTACAATTTGCATAAAAAGTATAGTGTAAACTGGAAAGTGAGAATTTCTGTCATGAAGATATGGTAGAAATAGGTAAGTAACAATGACCGTCTTCATCCGATACAAAAAATTGTTGATTTGGTTCTTATTTCAGAAAACCTATTTTGGGTATGTCATTCCATGACTCCATGATTACCATTTCATTTCATCCTCAACTACTTAGCTATAAAATTTTGAAAAATAGATCAAAGCTGGAAATTATTGATTTAACCATTTTTTCAATAAAGAAATTTTACTAAAAATTTTTGACGGCGTATGATTCAGGGTATCAAATAAAATTAACCATTATTTAAATGTTACTATGATTGATTTCAGCTTTAAAGTATGATATCGGGAGAAAAATTGTAGAATTTAACAGTTGATGAGAAGAATGGCTGTTAGGGCAATTAATGAACATGCTTGCATGTTATTTTTGAATATCAATAAAAAGTATTACATCCACCATCGTTTGATACACTCCCATCCTACCATACACACACAACATAGAGCCCATAAACACCAATACCAATAAATCCTAAGATCTACTCACAAATCCATACTCAAAAACCAATAAATTTTAAAATCCATACACCCCAAAAGTGTAAATCCCGAGACACATAAACTCGAAATTCCATAGGCACCAAAACCTATAAACCCCAAATTCCATAAATCTCAAAATTATAAAACCCCAGGAGTTTTGATAAGCGATCTCGGATTCGAAACCAACGTTATCGATAACAATAATGTACATATATATAATGTACATATCTGATATGCCTTATCCACGGAAACAGTTAATTTGGTTATTTTTTGATATATTGCGTCAGTAGAACAACTATATTTATAGAAAGGACTGGCCGTCTCTCTGCGGGTATGCTAAGGTAGAAGAACGTTGGCTTTGAGCAATGTGATACCAATTGACATTTGAACAGCCCCTTAATTAACGAGGTTATCCAGATAATCGGCCTACTTAATAATAATGCCTATGCCTCCCTCATCTCCGGCACAAGTTTTCCGACTTCTTTACTAATCTTCGTACTTATAATGAGGGGAGATATTATTATATTATATCAATAAAATGTAAAACTAATAAATTTCAGTGAACGATATCTCAAAGGGGAAAATAGATATTTCAGCAAACTCAATTCGATCTTGAAGAAGAAAACCAGTACTGCACTTTTCAGACGAAATTCAACTTTTTGTCGTGAAATAACCTCTAATATAGCAATCCTTTCAGGTTAGGATATCCCAAAAATATCTCATGATGGAGAAATTCTGGTATTTGATTCGGATTCAGCACACTAAACACCTTTAGAATAAAAAATAAAAACCTGTGATACAGGGTAATTGCGAAAAGTAAATAAATGATAACAAACGCTTATTAAAAGTATTATTACCTACTATTTGGTAATTTTGTTGACAAAACATTTATATCAGCATCTATTCATATAAAGCATATGCTGTGCTCAATTCCATAGAGCACAGCTTAATGAATCCTATACTTGATTTACCTACTTAAATTTACCATTTTAATGATATTATTTTATATGTGAAAACGCGGCACCTCCATTTAAGGCCCACTGAACGTAAATCTGATCAAATTTTCGTGGACATGAATGATAAGGAATGCAGTTAAAATTAATGGCTAAGTAAATTTTGATGCAATGAATCTTCTGAGGAACGACTTTCGCTTTAATGGACAGCCACTTTACACGCGTTAAATCAAAACATATGAAAGTGACAGCGGTCAGAGAAATCCACAAAGAAATTCGATGCCACGACTGAGTAAAATGTAATACATGTTATTGCTTTTTTCCTCTGCATTCCGAATTTCAACTTGATGGATGGCTATGCATGAATGAAATTATTGCGATGCATCTGCAGCCTGAAATTATCATATCTTCCTGTTTCTTATAATAATCTAGATACTAATGGATACCCAATTTTGTAACCATTATGTTTAAAAAAAATTTGAAAAGGAAAGTATATGGGAAGCCGTAAGGAAATTATTGACATTGTATTTTCCATAGACATTCCTCCTGTCATTTAGGAATTTGAGTAATTAATTGAATATAAATAAAATAATATCAAATAGTAGAAACACATATTAACAAACGTACACTGAAATAGACCAATTAAATTATGAATTGTATATATATGTTCTATCATCACCAACTATTGTTGATGATTTACATTCTTTATTTAATTTTTGTCTTCGCAGTTCGGCAGGGCACTTTCATATAGCCTCCAAATAGTAGATCTTGCTAAGGCTACAACAATACATGGTATCCTTTTCCTACTGACTGTCTGCCTCTACCTTTATTATTATTCAGGTATTTCCTGACTCTTCAATACTCAATGTTCAATAATTTCATACAATCTTGCATTCGACTGTAAAATCATGCAAAAAATACATATCGTTAAGGCAAAAAATGACACTCATCTTTTGTATTTTATAAAAATGACAAGTGTACGAAATAATGCGTTGGAAGAAACACTTTGTTAAAAATACCATCAAAAATAACTTCGTTCCGCTATGTTATTGGAAGATGCAGGAGCGAACATCGCAGCATTAAACCGACATGGATACTGGAGATTCTAGAAGCTTGAGTGCTTCTAGAAAAAAGGCGTGACGATAACTCATAACACACTAGTTCTTATGACATAAGTCACGCGTATGTCATTCTTCCACTTATATGTATGTATGTATGCAGACTAATAATATGACTTCATAAGTAGTGGCCGTTGGATAAATAAATTTATGAATAGATCAGGTGTTTCAATGTTGATGATACAGTATACCAGAAATTTGTTTGAAGGCGAAATCAGTAAATTTCTTAAAATAGTGTCACTACCTTTGTGTTGCCTTCTTATGTACATCTTATATAATTCATTTATAGTTGACGGGTTACTAATCATAGGTAGCGGTATCCCGGGGTTTCTCACTTCTACACTAAGCAATGACAATAAGTTTGTTGTTCAAATAAGGAGAGATCCTGCTAAGGTCAACAGTCTTACGAGAGTGACAAAAGTAACTATGAACAAAAAATTATATTCCCGTTGTGGCCAGTATGTGGAAGCATTAAATAATTTGCATTATTTATATTTAATTATATTAGACTGCTATCTCTTGTTGTTGATGAAGCCACAGATTAAACATGCTCTTCATAGAATGAGTACAGTTAGTTTTGGTGAGCAAGAACAAGAACGAGAGTACTTAAAATAATAGACATCACTATTCCACCTTAAACAAAAACTGATTCCATTATCTCTTACAACGAACACCACTTAAAGACAAAAATTCACAAGCTAGGCACTGGAGAAAAAGTTATCCGGGTCAAAATCCAACCACAGCCACCTGAAGAAAGCAGGTTAACATTTTTTAATAACCATATTCAGATGCGTTTAAAGGACTTTAAGGAGTGGTTTTTTATTGTTTCGTCGAGATGTGACCTGGCATTCTTAAACAATATTAATTTTAGTATTAGCATCAAAACCTTTCGTGTTGGTCGTTTCCGGCAATTGCCGCCGAAAAGTGATACATAAATCTTTCGAACACGGTTCTTGCATAACGATTTATTGCGAGTTATAAATTTAAAAAACCTGAATCTCGACACTGGAGGGAAATAAAGTAACCAATGTAATAAATGTCGATCTTTTAATGAAATATGCTACTACTAATTTAATTTCATGATATAAATTTTGTTTTCTCCAAATATAAAACTAGTTCATGGTTCAGATTGTAGATATTATTTTTTCCAAAACAGTTTTTATAGAAAAAACTGACAATATTTGTCAATTGCTTATGCTTTCATCACAAATGGACCATAAGGAAATTTTATTCTAAACAAAAAGGTGCTCTTATAAGAAGTGCTAAAATTTACTCGTTTTCGAGAAAAACCAAGCATAGTGCGCCAAAATCAAGCAACTAGTATTACAAATTGTATTTTTTATTTCAAGTAGACTTTGGCACCTACTTATTATTACTATTAGTTTCATTAATAAAACTGAATACAAAGCTATTCTTTGAATGGTAATGACAAAAAGTTATTAGTTTATTTATGGAAAAGTTTAAGACATACTGAATACAATGGAAAAAAGGAAAATAAAATCAGAATGTGTTCGAAATTCCTCCGTTTTCACGAATATAACAATTTGGGATACTAGCTGCTTGACTTTAGCGCACTATGCCTGTTTTTTTTTGAAAACGGGTAAATTTTAGCACTTCTTACAAAACCTCCAGTTTTCTTTAAAATAAAATTTGCAATAACAGCAAGTGACAAAAGGGGCAAAAAGATTAACCTCAAAAAAGTTAGGACCTAAAATGTTCTCGCAGAGTACTGTAGTATGTCCGCCCTGTATGACATAGCCAAAAATTAATAACTCTAGAGCATCTAGCATCCTCAGAAATCCCACATAACAAAATTTCAGTTCATTTGATCCATTTTTTTGGAAGACAGGACCGAAACTAGATTCTTATATTTAAAGCCCTGTCTTGATAACAGGAACAGATACTCCCATGGTTCATAGGAATAAATTGTAATATTTTTAAAATATATCAGACCCAGAATTTATGTTAATGTTTTTCAGAACATCCTGTATTATTGCAATATATTATGATACGCAGAAGTAAACTTAAAAGTGCACCAGCATTATCAATGCGCATTTTTTGGATGATCTATTCATTCATTACAATTTCATTCAAAATGGGTACACTATTTTGAATGAAATTGTACTTCGTAATCATTTTGAATTTATTTGCTAAAACAATTTCATCTACATGAAGATTTTTAATTTTTGATCATAAGGCGACCTGTATATACTCTATGGAATGTCTGCTTATTTTAGGAATCCAAGATGAAATTGGACATATGGACTTCGTCAGATAGGTAAAATATTGTTTAATTTGAATTCAAGTTTCAAATTACTAGGACCTATATTTTTTAGAAATATAAAACCCGAATTGTAAAAATTGAGGGTTAAACTACAAAACCTATTCCCTAACGGCATATTTTATGTTTAGCTCTGGATTAGATTTTTTTTATATTTTTAGGTATTAATAATATTGTGTGAAACTAACTACTCTGTGGACAAAAGCCCCAACCCGCGTTGAAATACACCCACAATATCTACCCATATATTCCTTATTATTAGCTTTTGTAATATTTTTTACTGTATTAGAAAGGTATTTTAAGCTAATATAAATCAAATCTCCTACAATTCCTATCAATGATGTCATATGTATGTTCTCTGATACCAAACATCTAGGTATGCTAATGAACAATTCCACAGACAAAGCTCTATTCAATAATTATCTAAAGAAATCTAAATCTATCTAAATTTACTAACCTTGCTTTAATGAAAACGCTCTATAAATATCTAACTTCACTTTTGGCAGTTGGAACACGACAATAATTCAACCACAATAGATGAGATCTGACCTATTTCTGCATTTTTAGGATTGCTTCTTCAGGTGGTCTCCTTTAAGTTGAGTTAAATATTTAACTATAAAAATTATTATAAAAATTAAAATTATTTGAAGTTAAATATCGACAATGACAAAAGTGACAGCCTGTCAATGAATTAAATATGACATTACCTACTTGAATAATGTTTAGATACCCTTTATGTAAAAGCTTTTGTCCACAGAGTAGTTAGTTTCACACAATATTATTAACACCTAAAAATATAAAAAAAACTTTTACATAAAGGGTATCTAAACATTATTCAAGAAGATAATGTCATATTTAATTCATTGACAGGCTGTCACTGTCATTGTCGATATTTAAGTTCAAATAATTTTAATTTTTTTAATAATTTTTATAGTTAAATATTTAACTCAACTTAAAGGAGGCCAGCTGAAGAAGCTATCCTAAAAATGCAGAAATAGGTCAGATATCATCTATTGTGGTTGAACTATTGTCGTGTTCCAATTGCCAAAAGTAAAGTTATATATTTATAGAGCGTTTTCATTAAAGCAAGGTTAGTAAATTTAGATAGATTTAGATTTCTTTAGATAATTATTGAATAGAGCTTTGTCTGTGGAATTGTTCATTAGCATACCTAGATGTTTGGTATCAGAGAACATACATATGACATCATTGATAGGAATTGTAGGAGATTTGATTTATATTAGCTTAAAATACCTTTCTAATACAGTAAAAAACTGGATTAGAATGTTGAAAATTTCAAAATATTTGTGAATGGTAGGGAATGGCAAGTTTTGAGAGATGTAGTTGTATACAGAAATATATTCTATAAAGAAAAAAGGTTGTAAAAAGTAACACAAGCTTTTAGGCAAACGAAATAATTAGTAGAAGAAACCAAGACACACGTGTCGAAACAATATCTTTCTCAATTAAAAGATGCTGGGTAAGATATTTTCGAAACAAAATTTGTGATATTTACAATATGCAGTCCTAATTCAAATTTTGCCCATTCTGTGCCATTGAAAGCAGCAGTTCTAAATAAGTGGCTTTGGCGAACAGAGTTTTGTAGAAGATAACTAAAATTGAAATTCGGATTATAAAAAACGAAATAATAAATGTTACCAACAGTCCTGAAAATATATATTTTTTTATATTTGGAATATACAGGGTGGCTAGATGAAAACAAAACAGAGACATTTTCAGGAACTGCGTCTTGATTGTAGAAACACGCTCAGACCCGTCGATTTTAGATTAAAAAGGGACATTCTTTGCTTGTATTTTTGACTCCGTCACTTTCACTCCCAACAAGGGTAAGCATCACCCCAAAATATTTAAATGGAATTGGGGGTTGAGTAATATTTATTTTGAAAGTTTTTACAATTCTCTTTACAAAAGACTTTAAATTTTATAATTCCGCCGAATACTTAATAAGAACTTTGATTTTAAAGTTTAAACTTATGTACAAACAATTATAGTAACGGTAAAAATGTCACTCATTCGAGTTAAGTACGCCAATGGTATAAATTTTGTATTTCTTGCGTTACATTGGTTTTTGGCGATTTGTTATCATTTTCGTAACATAATTGTAAAAAACAGAAATTGATACTATACACACACGATGAATGTAAAATTAGTGGGTTCCAAATTTATTTTCTAGTATTACTTGGAAGCGTTGGCTGGTAGTTTATTTAATTATGTTTTTGAAAATTAAACACTATGGTTTATTTCATTGCGGAAAGGGTAGATATCATTTCTCCTTACTTTATGAACAATAAATGTGCGAATAGAACAGCTCAACTATTTAATGAACAACATCAAGAGCGACGTGTCAGGAGGAACGTCTGTTTTTCTGATGAATGCAGTTTTTGGTCAGATTCAAACCCAAGAGTTTTTCACGAGGTGCATACACAGCAACCGGAAAAATTAAATGTATGGGCTGGAATTTTCGGCGACCGGCTCGGGTCCTTTTTTTCTACCTGGCAATTTGACTGGTCAAATGTATTTGCAATTACTGGAAGACGCTATTGACCTTGCCTAGACTGATATTGAAAATGTTCGAGAGTATGGTGAAGATCATTTGGTTTTTCAATAGGACGGGCTCCTCCACATTATGCGTTAATTATTGTCCGTTAGTATTTGGACCGTTTTCCACGGAATTGGATAGGTGGCCTCCACGATCACCGGATTTATCGCTCCTTGATTTTTTTGTGGGGATACCTAAAATGTAAAATTTACAAAACAGCCAGCGTCACTGCAAGATTTACGTCAAAGAGTCGTCGACGAATGCTGTCGAATCACTCCGGAATTGCATCAGAATGTGCGCGAACATTTCGAAGAAAATCTTTATTCTTGTATGGAAGCGGGCGGTCATCCGTTTGAACATTTAATCAACTAAGTAGTAAGTAAGCAACTAAACATAATTTAAATTTTAAAATGTAAATTTTTTTCAAAGTATGGGACGGAATTATAAAATTTAAAGTCTGTTGTAAAGAGAATTATAAGAGCTTTCAAAATAAATATTACTCAACCCCCAATGCCATTTAAATATTTCGGGGAGATGCTTACCCTTGTTTGGGGGTGAAAGTGGCGGAGTCAAAAATACCAGCAAAGAATGTCCCCCTTTAATCTAAAATTGGCGGGTATGAGCGTTTTTCATTCTTGACGCAGTTCCTGAAAATGGCTCTGTTTCGTTTTCATTTGGCCGCCCTGTATAGAAAGGTGAATCAATGTTAAAATTGCAGGAGAAAGCTCAAGAAAAGGGACGTTGTTCTTAAACTAGAGGAAATTCTAAATCTATCTATGGATAGGTCTCCCCCAAAAACGTTGATTCAAAACAAGCTGCGTTTCAACACTACCAAATATGTTAATTGTTAATTAAGTGTTTTCTACTACTACCATTATTACTTCTAAATTTATGTGAGGCGGAGTTTCACTTACTTCATCGTACCAGCCCCCACTAAAACGGCTGTTTGAGATTTTCCCAAAAATTATGTAGTGAATGAACTGATACGCTTGAAATACGACTGGAATTCACTGACCTTTTTCGTGCAGATGACAAGACAGATAGGTATGCGCTTTTGAAGAGGGTGTACATAGCAATTTTCGGAGGCTGCCAACCGCCAGCTGCACGCAGAGATGCTATTCCTGGTATGTGATAAATAATTAAGCTCTGCGGAGAGTAGATCGTATCAGCTGATAGCTAGGAGATAACGAGGCCTTATTTTGCAATTATCTGGGTTAAACACCAATACTTGTCATTGGAAATTAATTACAGTTTATGGTGAAATTATTAACAGACACAGAAACAAATCTGACTGCGGTTTATGTTCCTGAATCATCGTTGTAATCGAATGTGATTGTTATCTTGTCAGTAAGAGTTTATTAAATAATTTATTGTTATTAGATGTAGTAAAATCTATGATAGATGTACGAAACTAAATGTTTATAGATATAGTATGTGATATATTATAAACTCTGTAGCAAATTAAGATGAAATTAGCTACACTTACTGCAGTTTGCAGATGTATTCTGATTTTGGAAATGAATTTAGTTTCAGTTCAAGTTTCAAAAAAATAAAATTCGGAGTTATGTTGCAAGCTAAATTTAAAATAGACAAAATTGAAAACTGTAACAATTTCTGGAATCTTACTTTATTTAGGAATACACCTCTTGTCATACTACTATGTGAGATACTACACGTTGTAGAATACAGTATTAAAGATATAGAAGGCAGTCCTTCCACGGTCGGGAGTAGAAATCAGTTTCTATGACATCAAAATTAAAACAGAAGTAGTCGATTATTCCCAAGGGAGTATAATGCTCCCAAGGGAGTTTACATTATGGAGAACGTTTTTCATGCAAAAAAAGATAACTTTGAAATTATTTATTGACATTTAAATTAAATGTTACATTTGTACAATTTTCAAAATTAATATTAGAAGGAATATTACTTTCGCTTACATTTACAGTTTTTGTGATTGCGCTAGTAGTGGTACCTACTAAAACCTGATTAGCAATTTTGGTCTTATTTTCAATGGAGTTCTCGACATAACCCTCAGCGACTGTCGTTGATTTCCAACCAGCATGACGCTTTATTGTCGTGATGTCCACACCAGCATCTGCCAGTAATGTCGCTGAAGATCTTCGTAAGCAGTGACCAGTATAACATTAAATACGAAGCTACTACACTCGGAATTTTTCCCATAGTATTCTTGCCAACTGACTGCGAACTACATTTTCCTGCTTTGTAGTACAAAAAAGGCGCTTATACTTGACGTAGGGAGGACGAAGGGACAGGTATTTTCGAAACAATTCAAGCATATTTCCCACATCGGTAACCAGAAAGGTTCGTGGAATCTTTGTCTTAGTGTTTGGAATTTTTACAATCAAGGAAGATTCTACATCCTCAATATCATCTACAGTTAAATTGACAAGTTCATCAGTTCGATAAGCTCCGGCAATCCCCAGAATTAATTCAACCTATAAAAAATCAAAATACTTAATAATTGAAATACCTAACAACAAAAGTAATCTTACCTTAATCATTAAGAATTCTTTGTTATCTGCACTTGACAGAAAACGGTCGATTTCACCCTTTGTCAATATTTTCGATTTTTTCGTTTGATATCCGTCACCTGTTGTTATCAAAAATGCGATCAGCTTGGGGAATTTGCTTATATTTATGTTGTCGTAAATTATCAAGCATGACTTAACCATAAAATATTGCGCCCATAATGTGGAAGACTTGTAATTCTTTGCATTTTCACTGAAGTATGCCAACAAAATATTCTCGCTGTATACTACATTTTTCTCGGCGCACCGCTTTTTGAACCCATTGTAGGCTATATCGTATAAAGATCTTGACTTCTTAGGCAGCAAATTGCTTATTGCAATATTTGCAGCCTACACAATCTCTTCCGACTCACAATTATTCATTGTGCACTAAACAAACTTTAAACTAAACCAAACTAGCACCTTAATTTGACAATTCTTTTTGTTTGTTTATTTTGTAGTTATGACAATAACTCAACGACTACTAAATAAATGCTCAAATCCGAATACAATAATTCTGGTGCTACTTACTTGATAATGACAAAATATGTGTTTTTAAGTTAATGAGACTGTGGAAAAAATAGTATATATACCATTCGGGAGAGATGCTATCTTGTCCTCGGTGCATTGTAGAACTCGGGCTTCAAATTGCACCTCTGCCAAAATAACGCATATCTCTCCCTAGTATAATATACTATTAATCTTATTTTAATACCTACATATCTACATAGTTCTATAAGATCGGCTTCAATAGATTTGGGATAATCTTATTCATCTATACAACGAATTATGGAAAACAAAATACATAATTTTTCGCTTATTAAATTGTGTGTAGTTATTAATTATGTAAGGGAATCAACCAGTATTTAATCCACGAGAAAAAAATGGACATTCGAGGCGCAGCCGAGGGTTACATTTTTTGAGAGGATTAAAGGCTGGTTAATATCCCGAATGTAATTCAACGTTTTATTCGCAACCACAGCCAAAACTGGTCAATTAGGAGAGTGAAAGCCGTGTGGCAGAAGGTGAAAAGTTATGGTTTTGAAAAACGTCATATTTGACAAATTTATTTTAATCAGATGGCAATTGCTGAAAAAAGCAATAATAAAGACAATGTGGAATAAAACGGCAAAATTAGTTCAAGAACTTTACTTTAATAAGTATAACAGGTCCTTTGATCCTTTCCATGATATAGAATTCAAAAATGCTCGAAATGCAAGAGATGCAAAAAGAAAAATTTTACAAAAACATTCTGAAAAGCACAAACAAAGTTCTGTGGCACTTTCTAATACAGAATTGTTGCAAATTTTTAACTATTGGGACAAAGATACACCTTGTGGATTCCAAAGAAAGTTTTTTCACGTTGTATCGTATGAACTAGCTTGGAGGGCAGGAGAAGCTGCAAAATGTTTAGTTCATTATTTTTAAAAAAAAACCGACATAATAAGATTATATACTGGCCGCATTGAATACAATCCCATCTTTACAAAAACTGCACAGGGTGGGGCACAAAGGTGCGCTAATAGTAAATTGTTGACTCCAAACATAAATAACCCAGATATTTGCCCTGTTCGTCTTTTTGAAAAACTAATGGGTAAACGTGAAGAAAATATTAAAACCGAACGCTTGTTTCTTACTCTAAATCCGGCTTGGCAAACTCATGGTTCTTGGTATAAAAACGTTCCTGTGGGAATAAATTCCATTTCAAAATGGATGAAAGAATCCGCAGAAAAAGTAGGTCTAGACACAGTTACTAAAAAAATAACTAACCGTTCTGCCAGATCAAGTGCAGTAAGTAACCTCTCAAAAGCTGGTGTAGGAGAACAAGAACTAATTAAGGTCACTGGTCATAATTCTGCAAGTTCGATTAAACCATACTTACAATTGAACCAAGAACATCATTCAAATATAAAAAATAATCTTAGAGAAAATACGCAGGAGGAAACACTTAATATAAGAAGCAATTCCAAATTCTTAATAAATAATAAGTCTCGAAATATTTTTAATAATTGCGTTTTTCATTGTACTAATTTAAATTGTTAATTCTTTTAATATATTCACAATGTGTCAACGATATTTTCGTATATTGTAATAATTAATTAAATTAAATTTTTCAATAGTTTTATGATAGTTTTATTGATCTTTTTTATTGTAAAAATTTGTGAATCAAAAAATAATCTAGTCAAATATAACTCGCGAGTTCCATAAATTAGAAAATAATTTGACAGATTTTGTTCAAACTTGTTGCCATTTGGGCAACAAGTTTTCAAAAAATCTGTCAAATTATTTTCAATTTATTCTCACTCTCTTATTATATTATTACTGAAAGTACACCTTAAAAAATCACCTTGCTCTGTTCGACAGCGAGTTAGAAGCCTCTCACAAACTCCTAAGACGGTTTGCTTTATGATTTTCATCACAAATGACTGATTGATCACTAGTGTATGATATTTTGGCCTCTACAGCAATTTTCCATCAGATGACGGATCGCACGAATGTTCGCCTCATTGATGTTTTTCCGGGATCGATATGTGTGACTTTCGTTTATCACTGATTCTCGGTCACTTATAAATTGGTTATGCCACTCACAGATTCGTATATTAAATTCTAGGACTAATTTTAATAGATATAGAAGTATAAACCTATGTATTAAATATACTTGCACCTGCCATTAATAAGCTTTCAGTGAGTTATTGATTTCTAATGAAAATGCTTAATACAAATAGCTGATAGCGTTTTAAGCTGAAATTCCTATTAATCTTTTTTAAATTTTACTGGCCACCTATATGGACTTTTACAAATAAAATACGTCTATTAATTAACTGTTCAGGTTTGGTATACAAATGGAAAATTCGTGTCGTTGCATTAATTCGTTTAGATTTAGGTCTGTCCACCGCGATATCGGACTGAAATTTCCGTTTCACATTAAAAAATCTACCAGAAACGAGATTTTTGCTCCAGTTACCTAGCTTTATTTAGATCTAATCGCTTATAAACGATTTACTCCTTTGTTCGATGTCCAAATTAACTTTGACGTAACTAGAATGCATGTAAATAGCTTTCCATTAATGATGCGATTAATGCGCCTTTCATTTTTCTTTCTTTATGATCAGTGTTTGAAGTTCAGCGCTTCCAGACATCAATCTACTTATACGATTCACTTTGCTTTGTCGAAATAAAACAGTAATTCTTTAAGTGTAAGTTATATGTGTTGCACTTGTAGTTCAGTAAAAGTATACTTACTTATTTAATTTCATGAAAGCGATACCCTAAGCATTTGAAAGGAAGATTGTTAGTTTCGGCAGTAGCCAGAAGATTTTATATAGTGTACATCGTTCTTTAAATAATCATGAGTATAATCATATTTTCCTCGGGTGCACATTTTGAAACAGTATCAAGAACAGTTAAATATGGAATAGCTGATGCAATGCGATGCTATGATAGATCTCTTATATCAGATTTGTGCATGAACCATAACTTGGTAAAATTAAATATTAAAGAGTAAAGTCTTATAGGGTTTTATAGGGTGGTAGGCGCAAGAGTATGCATTTAATTATAATAATACCTCTACCCCTCATTCTAATAATGAGAAATAGCCCAGAAGTCTGGAGACTTGTTCAGGAAATGGTATATTATTATTATCAAGCAGGCCCTAACCAACATTCAGTGCAAGAAATGAGAGAAGCCTAGAAAAGCTCATTATAGTCCAACGCCAACCGGTATCAATTTCTCACATTGATCCAAGCCAAAGTTCTTCCACCCTACCATGCCCACAGAGAGGGTGCCAATCCTCTCCACAAATATAGCTGATCTACAGTCTTCCAGCCGCAGGATTCGAATCTGCGATAAGTTATTACATTATTAATATTAATTTAATCACCGATATCTAGCAAACAGTAAAAGATAACTCCCTATAGGTTTCAATTAATTCAATCAGGAAAAGTGGAGGATCCAATATTCTAATAATGTGCAGAGTGTTCCATAAAAAAACCAAGTTGATATCAATATTTCTGTACTGTAATGCTTGATTTTTTTTTGATAAAAAATGAAATCCTGATGAAATATTAGTGGATGAACGCAATTTTCCGATACTGTCTATAGGTTAGCAGTTACAATCGAATCTAAAGTTTTGCGTGACCACTCTGTACATAAAAACATCTCACAAGCTTATGATTGAATTTGTACGTTAAATATACAGGGTGTCCGGAATATGAGTGCCTTTATTTTGTTGTATGATAAACTATACCAAATAAAACATTTTTGACTTAACAATTTTTTCTCTCTGACTAATGGTAACAGTAGTTATGGCAGCAAACAGGTTTTGAAGATATAACAACGTCGTTCGCATAATAAGGAGTGTTAGGTATTTATACATAATAATTACAAATAGGTATACCTAAACATAGATACTTTTTTTGATTTTCTTAGAGTACTTTTCTCAACGTAGGATAAAATGTGAAAGTTACAAGTGTTCAAAATGACTTGATGTTACTTCAGAAAAGTTTTTACCGTACAAACGTCTCGTAGCCAGAAATTTTTGCTCAAATTCGTCATAAATTAATATGTCACGCAGCAGTCATGGTTATTAAAAATTGTTCCATTTTTGTTTATTTACAGTCACAAGTGTCAAAGAAGTACTACTGAAAAACGAAACGCACTAGCTATAATCCTATGACTAATATTACTCTTAGGTTAATTGCAGCAGCTGATATATTGCAATGTTGTCGATCGTTACAGTATGTTACAGTTTTAAGGATTTTCTGAGAATCTTCTGAGAATTGTTTACTTCATTAACACTGATACAAAAAAAAACATATTACGTTACATCAGTTTTTACTTAACCTTAATTATACTTTAGTTTGACATTTCGTACCATAGTTTTACATTTTATTGCAGTTGTATTTTTTTCAAAAATGTATTTGTAGAAAAACTTCATCTTGGAAATTTTTCTCATAACAGTTTTATGTTGCTTTTTATATATCAGCCTTTACCACACTTTAGTATCGGTACTTGTATTCCGAACACCCTGTAGGGTAACTCTGCATAAAAGTAGTAATAATACATTAATACAAATAATTTTACATAATAGAATGTCAAAAAGAAGTATTTGATTTTGATTAGGATGATTTTACATAATTTGTATAGAAAAAAATTACAATTGTATTTATTTATTTATTTATTTATTTATTTAGTTTTAAGAGTATACTATAATAATTACAAGTAGATATGGCATTTACCTTCAAATACCTTATATATATTTTGCTCTGTTTCAAAACGCTCTAGTATATCTGCTGATTGCAATTCAGATTTGTGATTATTTCTTATTCAAAGCTTCTTGCAAAACAGGCATTAATTTCTATCGTATAAGTATATTTGTTTTCATAATTATAATAAAAACTTTCTACATGAATGTTATAGGAAGTGCTATATAAATAATTGTTTGACGAAAATTATATCCAGGAGAGCAGTACCAGACACTAGTAACACAATTTTTGTGCCACAATCCTACAACACACATATCTGCTAAATACCTATGAAACTATTAAATGACTATACTTTACAGTTTTAGAAAAGTTTACGTGCATCAAATAAGCTACTCAGTTATTGTCGCAACGCGCAATTTTACAGGGACAAATTCTTTAAACAATTAATCATACTAAGTAACTCATCATTATGTTACTTACCCAACAAACATTTAAAGTTAAAATTACGTTAACTTGACCTCTGAATTAGTCAAAAACTTTTGATGACCAATTCCGCATAAGGAAAGTTTACCTATATTCGTTGGCCTTTTTCCTTATGTGGGGAAAAAAACTAAAGTAATATGGATGTTAATAATTGGTCGACAAGGATTTTATTCCAATAAGATAATTGGACCTAAAAGAAATACGGACCAATTTTATGTCAAAATTTCAGCACATTATTACCAAAATATACCCTAATTATGCCCTTTATATGACCTACTTTTGCTAGAGGGAGACAACATTATATGTTTGCTTATATACATTCTAATAGCGAACAGGGATAGCAAGAGAAAGAAAGAATATGTCAGGCTACAAAGCTACAAGTAGAGTAGGAGTTAGTATATGAGTATTTATAGATATTTAGAGTTTAATATAAAATAAAGTCTGTATTTTTGGTTTCTATTCAACAAATTGTACAACCCAGGAAATTTTTTCGTATAATGTGATGATCAAACTTTCATAAAAATAACGCGCCTTATAAATATACATTTTTAATATTGCTTCTTAATAATATTATTATCCTGAAAAATAACCTAAAATAAAAACTGGATGTATTTCGTGATAAAATGTGTTTAATAATTTTTCATCATAAATGTATTAAATAATATTATCCGTATTGACGTAATTTTAATGAGTAATCAATTAGAAATAACAAACAAAACATCTAGGGTTTGTTACAACATGGCCGCTTAAATAAAATCAACTTTGAAGTCAATTTGTCTGAAGTTTAACCTATAGGGCAGATTGCCTATGTCAATGTTGACGTCATAGCAAAATATTAACTTTGTGGTTGAAATTTCCTCCAAATAAAGACATTTTATGGTAATTTATTACCAACTAAATTATTACTAGGTACCTACATATAAAATTCTACTCTTGGATTTATGTGTGATTGAAAATTCAAATTAAAGCCAATAATATTATGTGTGTGTAATAACAAAATCAAAATAAATATTTTCGAACGGAATTCAATTCAAATTTCAATTCACATGCACTACAGAATTCATTTCAGACGATAACAGTGTTATCATATGGAATACTTATGATGTGTTTATCGATATATTATCATTACCTTGATTTATATAATCTGCAGTATTGGCTTCGATTTTGGTAGGCGAAATATGAATCCAATAATTATTTTTTACAACTCTGAAATATTGTGTGGTAAGCCGCCTGTTGGGCTTTATCTTTTGATTTACTCGTACGACAGAAGTACTCGTAGGTTTTTATTGCAGATCATCAAAATACAAAACAACTTCAACACCCTATTGCATGAAACTATCTATCTGAATACATATAACAAGAAGCTTGCTCCCTAAAAGATCCTTTTAAGAAACATTTACGTCGAAGTATTATTAATAAGTAAATTTATACCATAATCAATATTTCTATTAGGTTAATTGAAATGATCAAATATTTCTTAGAAGTTATCAATAAAGTTGAATATATTTTATATTGTAATAAAAATAGAACTTATTAAACTGAAGGATTTAATATGGCAAAAATAACTAGTTATTACCTTATTCTTAACCACTATAGTTGAGTACAAAATAAGTTTTACAATTTTGTAATAAATATGTAAATTTTTGCCTATTATAATTATTTTAAAAATCCCTGGATATTGAAGACAGATTTCAAGGCGAAATTAAGTAAATTATAACTTTGTCTTACACGTTATTGGAATGTTAGCATTTGAAAACACAGAAAAGGTAAACAATATGTAATTTCGAACTGTATAAATTCACATATATTTCATTTTACTTGAAAGTCATTATATGACTCTTAGTTAACACATTTCTGACTAAAATTTTGGTATTATAAGATTTTGTAACATTGAAGACTGTTTTTATGGCAAAATGTAGTAAATCTCGATCAATTTAGGTTCATTTTTCTTGTGCAGTAGTCTATTATGCTTAAATGTTAGTTGGGTAGTGATAATTTAAAAAATATTGTTGTGTAACAACGGGAAAATTTACTTTTCCTTTCGATTTAAACTACCGTCGTCGTCGTCCAGATGTCGCGCCTTCTTTAATGTCAGACAAAACCAGCTTATTCAATGTCACGCTCCACTTTGCTCCCAATATAAATACGTAACTACAACAGTTTAATTTAATATGCGTCTTAATTGAATAAAAAATGATCTACATATTGGAAGAATCGTTATTAGTAACTATTTAATTAATAGGAGAAAGTTTTTACGCTTGAATTTATTATGATGTTAACTTGGTTAGAATCTGTGTTGTCATGTTCTCTGTTCTGTATTCTTCAATACAACTAAATCGTACAGTACGACATTTGCTTTTTCGTCAATAATAAAAATGAATACTTATATAGGTGCTTTATCTTTAACTTTTAACAAAATATAAAGGGTGTTTCTGAAACAAATGAATTCCTGGAAGTAGGGACATAAAAATAAACAGTGTCATATTTTCATCATAATGAAAATGTCAAATCAAAGAAACAGAAGGTGTTTCAAAGTTCACCTGATTTGAATCCTTTCGATTTTTATCTATGGCAGCATAGAATTAGTTTAAATAAAAATTTCTAAATATGGTGTTGTATTAAGAGCGGTACATAGACTAATATAAGCTTAATATCTACAGGGCGAGTCAGAAAGAATGGGCCAACACTTAGTTGGAGATACTACCCAACAAACAATTAAAGTTAAAATTACGTTAACTTGACCTCTGAATTGGTCAAAAACTTTTCAAGACCAATTCCGTATAAGGAAAGTTTACCTATATTCGTTGGCCTTTTTCCTTATGTGGGGAAAAAAACTAAAGTAATATGGAAGTTAATAATTGATCGGCAAGAATTTTATTCCAATAAGATAATTGGACCTAAAAGAAATACGGACCAATTTTATGTTAAAATTTCAAAATATAAAAGACATTATTACCAAAATATACCCTAATTATGCCCTTCATATGACATATTTTTGCCAGAGAGAGACAACATTATATGTTTGATTTTATACATTGTAATAGTGAACAGGGATAGGAAGAAAAAGAAAGACTATAAGTCAGGCTACTAAACTACAAGGACAGTAGGACTTAATATATTTATAGATATTTAGATTTTAATATAATAGTCTGTATTTTTGGTTTCCATTCATCAAATTGTACAACCCAGGAAATTTTTTCGTATAATGTCATGACCAAACTTTCATAAAAATAACGCGCCTTATAAATATACATTTTTACTATTGCTTTTTAATAATATTTCTATACTGAAAAATAACCTAAAATAAAAACTGAATGTACTTCGTGATAAAATGTGTTTAATAATCTTTCGTCATAAATGTATTAACTAATATTATCTGTATTAACATAATTTTAATGAGTAATCAATTAGAAATAATGAACAAAACATTTAGTGTTTATTACAACATGGCCGCTCAAATAAAATCAACTTTGAAGTCAATTTGTCTGTAAGTTTTAACCTATAGGGCAGATTGCCTATGCCAATGTTGACGTCACAGGAAAATATTAACTTTGTGGTTGAGATTTCCTCCAAATGAAGATATTTCATGGTAATTTATTACCAATTAAATTATTACTAGGTATCTACATATAAAATTCTACTCTTGGATTTATTTGTGATTGAAAATTCAAATTAAAGCCAATAATATTATGTATACGTAATAACAAAAACAAAATAAATATTTTCAAACGGAATTCAATTCGAATTTCAATTTACGTGAACTACTGAATTCATCTGACACGATAACAGTCATAAGAATACTTATATATAAAGTGTTTATCGATATATTATCATTAGATTGATTTACATAATATCTGTCGGAATACGTATAACAGGAAGCTTGTTTCCTAAAAAACCTTTATAAGACATACTTACGTTGAAGTATTATTAACAACTAAATTTATACCATAATATAGAACAATATTTCTATTAGATTAATTGAATGGTTAAATATTCTTTAGAAATTATCAACAAAGTTGAAAATAGGTTGATATTGTAATAAGTTTTACAATTTCGTAATAAATATGTAAATATTTTTAGTTTAAAAAATCCTTGGTTATTGAAGACAGATTTCAAGGCGAAATTAAGTAAATTATAACTTCGTCTTACACGTTATTGGAATGTTAGCATTTGAAAACATAGAATAGGTAAACAATATGTAATTTCGAACTGTATAAATTGACATATATTTCATTTTACTTAGAAGTCATTATATTACTCTTAATTAACAAATTTTTGACTAAAATTTTGGTATTATAAGATTTTGTAACATTGAAGACTATTTTTATGGAGGAAAGTAGTAAATCTTGATCAATTTAGAATTATTTTTCTTGTGTAGTAGTCTATTAGGCTTAAATGTTAGTTGGGTAGGCATCAAAACAGTATATTTGAGCTCATTATGCCTTATACGAATATCGCTGGTTTAAGAAATACATGGTGTTTATGATTTAAATTTTATTCTGAAATTTCTCAATAATTACTCAAATAATAAATCACACTCACGTAAAATATGCCAATACATTACACAAAATACATTGAAACATTAAACAAAAATAACTAAGAAACTGACAAAGGTAGACCTAAACAAGAGTACATTTTTTGTGTATAATTTACAACTTACAACCTGTATTTCTTAAACCAGCGACATTCTTGTAAGGCATGGTGAGCTCAAACAAAATATTAGTGAGTAGTACCTTCAACAGTTTTGATCCATTCTTTCTTACTCACCCTGTATATTAATGTTTCAAGAATTTGATGTTATTTTCAACGAAAATATTTCAACACATTTTCTAACGCGAATGATATACATTGCAATACATTTTTAGAGGATGGATGAATAATACACTTTTAGACAAAATGATGGATAATTTACATTTAGAAAATGGATGGACAAATATTCCACTAAAAAATCTTTCTATGCAATAGTTATTTCTACTCCTAACAAGGGCTTCTTAATTATAAATATAAATCACATACTTAATGTATTTATTACTGAATTTTAATATAAAATCTACTGTGTTTATAATAATTTGTTAGTAAGAAACATCCTGCATATTATATTGACTAACTTATACTTTTTCCGATCTGGGCCTAAAAGGCATGTAAACAGCTTTATGCATAAACTTTTTTCCATGACGTTAAAAGTAAAAAGTTTTCCCCCTTTGCAACTCCATCTGTCGACACACTCTTTATATGGCTACAAAAATAATATTAATACATTTTTAAATTGGTTTCTGTTAATATTTGAACTAATTAATGAACTCTTTGGTATATAATAATTTGCTTTAACTTGTGCATATTTATTTATTTATTTATTTAAATAAACATACAGGTGTTAACCTAATTACATGTTTCTATATTTAACATAAAGTTATAAATTTGAATAAACTATAAACTATAGGCACATAATAGGATTTAGAATGTATAATATAATATAAATACTTGACTTACAGGTATATGGAGGATTTTAGAACAATTGTAAAACTTCATTTTTGAAACTACTCAGACTGACATCAAAAATGCCAAAAGCAAGCTGACCTTGGTACTGATTATATGTCGACATTATAACTCCTATTAAAGACTGATTCTGAGCTACGTAGAAAGTATGTCTAGTAGGACGAACTCGGCGATCTGTCACATAAAAATTAAGCTGAGCTAATAAGTAACTTGAGTTTAACTTGCAACTTGTTCATTTTTTAATTTTTTACACACTGATAGTCAATAATACCTACCTATAAGTACATGAAATAATATTAGTTATTGAAAAAATTTTCTCTATGCATATTTTTCAACGGTATATACAATATAAGTATAAATTAACTACACTGCAAAAAATAATTACAGTTAAAATAGAGGGCAATTTATTTACCACTCATTATTACTGTAATTTTCTCATCGATTGTGACTTTACAAATAAAATGTAAAATTACGTTGTAAATTTATTTGGTGGTGTAATTTTAGGTTTTGCAATTGTAATATTACTTTGTGATTTTATAATATAAAAAGTATTGTTACAATGTAACTTCCACAATTACTTGTAAAATTACAAAGTAGCTTTACAGGCAGTTATATAGTTACATTGTAATAATACATTTTGTATTATGACTACAATGTAATTTTTTTTATTTATTGTACAGGATGGTCCAATTTGGGTACTTAGGTATAGAAGGTTTCTTCTATTTTCCGAAAGGGCAGAAAATGTAGCCAAGATATTTAGAGCTTAATTTTTGAGAAAAGTTGAATAGCGAGAATCACATTTCAATATTTTGATTTGTTTAAGAGATACCTACATGATATTTTTAAATTTTGGTCGTTTTCTGTGGTAACTTTCCTACTTATTATATTAATATTTATACATTGTAAAGACATTTTTTCTCCATGTGTAGTATCTAGTGGTTTGAGGAATATTTTTTTATAACTTCTAGTTTTCCGCTGCTATAATAAACATATATATGTTTTAATGAAACATCATACGTACGTAATATGGGGCATCATAGAAAAGGCCTAAAATTAAAAAAATGCTATATAAAAACTAATCAAGACATCGAAATGAAATTTTCGTAATTCAATTTTTCTCAAAAATATTCCCGTGACATTTGGACTATCTTTTCGGAGAATAAAAGAAATCGCCTAAAAGTGTCGAAACTGACCTAACCCGTACACAGGACATCTTGTTTACATCATTCGAATTCACTAACAGTGCTTTGACATACCTAGATACCTAAAAAAAATCTGAATAGCAATTCATTTATAACTAATAGATTAATATGCCTACATGAGAAAAATTGAAATATCATAAGAAATTAACGATTGTTACTTACCTTAAGTAACATATCAGGCTTTTCCTTGAGTTTCTCAATAGCATCACTGCATCAGAATGTTATTTCAAAAGAAAAATATATTCATATTAGTAACCTAATTAACATGAATGCCAATTGCTTCTAATGTTAACAAATACCCTTAATAGTAATACTGAATTTTTGATATGATATCCCCAGTGAAGTCAAACATTTTCGAACCAATAGATTCGTTTTCTATATGCTTTTCAGATTTATATACAAAAAATTAAGTATTTTGGAATTTATGACTCATTTAGTTAAATAGAAAATAATACTTATTTCTATTATAGCCCCGATGTATACTTTAAAATCAGCAGAATAATCCTTTTTAAATTTATAATTAAAATTTTTGGACAAATTGTGTAAAAAACATTTGTTACACAAAACCGCACTTTTCCTAACTGATTATATATATAGCTATTTTGTACTCCGATTACGGATCAGTTAGCTAATTAGTAGTTACAACTTTATTACATCTTCAATATATTAACTGGCCTTTGCTTATTTTTTAGCTTAGAAATACATGTACATACAGGTACTGAAGTAATAAAATATTATGGTTTTACGGCAATTTTTTATTAAAATTTGGTACCTACACATTTAGGTTATTTGTACAAAACAGAACACTTAACTTTATACAAGACATATAACAATGTAAAAAAATATTCGTAGAACTAAAGTTAACATTTTATAATATTCAAACGAAATCTATGATCTTATATTAACTATTACAAAGTAATGTTAATTATATAAAAAATGTGCATAGATTGTAAGTAGATACTCAGAACTTAAATCATGCTAATCCTCCCCTGTTCTTCAAATATGTATAAAATATAATTCTAATAGAAAATAATATATTTTTATATATTATGTAAGATGAACAAAACAACAGTGGGGTACCCGATTTTTGTAGCTGCAATGTTTCTTTGTTTCAATAATTATGTATAACTTACATACCTATTACTTCTTAATTGAGGTTATGTTTTAACAAGCACTAGACAAAACTATTTATAGTACTAAAAACACTCACTTATCACTCTAGATATGTTTATATTGCTAGTCACTACTCACTAAATTAATTATGTAAGTACCTAGGTCCTAGGTACACGCTGCATTCATCGAAATGAAGCAAGAAATAATGAAGGCGTCACCACCCAACGCTCTCAACGGTTAGATTATGTTAGCGCGTTTTAAAATTAGTAGTACCTTCACATACACATTAGGCATATTTTTACAGTCAATTATATAGTAAATTTGGTATGTTCAGTAATTTTACAATTTAAAAATTGATTTCACATTGTTAATCGTAAATGTACTACAATATATTCTATAAATGTACAAATTATATTATAATTACATAGGAAGTTTACGGTTTTATTGTATATTGGCAGTTTTATTGTAAAATTACAAGTGTCAGTGTAATATCATCACTATTTTTAAAATTATTTTAAGACAACTATAAGGATATTCTTACAAAGTAAATTTGTAAAGTTACTGGCCTTTTTTTCAGTGTACTCAGTAAAATATCTATATTTGATAATTTCAACCTAAAATTACAGTGTATAAATTAATACAAATTATATTGTCGGAAATTTACGATGGAATTTGTAAAATCACATAGTATAATACGGAATTTTATCCATATTTACTTTTGTAATGTTACAATGTACTTATTTCATTTACAAAATTATTATGAAATTACACACAAATTTTTCTCACCTTTAAATTACCGTTACCGTTACGGTATCAAAGATTTTAAAGTACGTACTCATTGCCCCAAAAATTTGCATTCAGCAATGAAAAAATGAATTACTTCTTTAAGTCCAGTTATTTCAGATAACTCATTTCATGTGAATTCATTGGGTTCCTCTCCTACTTCACCGCTTGAGTCTCCGCTAAATATTTACTTCCTTGTTCTGGCTGAATTTATTTTTCTGAAAATATACATTCACTATCGCCATGTTCATTTACATCAAATGAGTATTGAAATTGTGGGTACAAGCACATTTGCACTCATTACTATGTGATCATTTAATGGGAATGTTGATAAAACGAATAAGAGGAGGAACATTAAAAATAAAAAGGCGGTTAAGTATGTGAATACATTTCATACCTATATGGTTTAACAAGTTTTGCTACCGTTTATCGTATGCGATGCATTCGTGTGTTATTTTATATATTTATATGTAAATTCGGTCCACTTTGCATATTTTAATATTTAATCCTGACTGAACTCGATGGAGTTCGAATAAAACAGTCGTGATATAATATGACGAGTAAATTATTGCCCTTGATAAATGGCAAAATAATAATTATGAAATTACATAATTCTTTTTACACGTTATAGCTAGTTATACTTAATGAAAATTGAAATTTGTTAAATTAATTTAGTAGTACAAAATACCAGTTATTCGAAACATACACTGATAAAAATTGTGACCAGCGTAAAGTCATGTAAAATTGCATAATAATTTTGTAAATGAAATAAGTACCTACACTGTAATATTCCAGAAATACACAGGAAATTCCATATTATATCACGTGATATAATAAATTTACACCTTTACACAGCACAATTAAAAAATATGCATAGACAAACTTTTTCACACTAACATTATTTCACATATATGATTGAATATTAGTGCGTAAAATATATAAATTCTGTAGTAATACCAAAGAATTCATCAATCAGATTAAATATTCATATGTATTAAGTTCATCAAAATGTAAGATAGTATCACAGTATAGGAAGACCAGTAGAAATACTCGTAGAACAGAAATAATAAGTCGCGCATAGCAGCTCGCGCATTCATTTCAAGCTGTAGAAACCTCAGTTTACATCCAACTCTGGGAGTGCAAACATCGGTTATACAGAGCCGTATTAAAGCAATATTTTGAGTCTGATCGAGGAACGAGTCGCTGCGCCGCAGTTAGATCTTTAAACATATCATCTATAAATAGTAATTTAAGTTTCTTTAAATTTCCTAAAGACATAAATAAGTAATAAGTAATCTATAATATACTGTACAAACCATAAATGATATTTTACTGCTATTGCCTTACCTATTAACTTATTTCTTAAGTAGAACATTGGAATATAAATACTTCTCTTGAAAGCGAAGTTTAAAATGTACATATTTATATTTTACACAAATACAAATTTTTATTTTAGAGCAAAGTTCTGTGCAGTGGCTTTTAATAGAGAGGATTTATGAGAAATGCTGCTCAGGATTAGTAATAGTTCATACAAACTATGTCAAATACATTTTGAAAATAATTTGTTTTCTAACGATTCGCGCAATAGATCACGCAAAGAGGCCGTTTCAACGTTTCCTGCACAAGACGGTTCATCTTCAAATTATGTAGAACTCATATTTCTTGTAGTCACTATAATGCGAGTAAGTCTCAAAACAAAATAATAAAATATAATTTTTTTCCAAATTTACATTTTACTGCACTTTTATCTCCAATTCACCAATTTTCAAAGTTAAGTAAACACAATTTTTCTGTTCTGAAAAGTACTTGTCTTCTGGTTTGCGTAGATCATTTAAACCAAAAAAAAAAATCATAATAAATTATTTGTCCACTAATCTTCAAACGTCAAATTTTAAATTAAAAAATATCTCAAAAAAATGTAATTACCACTAATAACAAAAAAAGTAAGTAAATAAATAAAAATGTTTTGTAGTGCAAAAATATATATTTTAAACTCTTGTTTTTTTAAAGAGTCCAAAGAAGTAAATCGAATTTTCACACTGTATGTTAGTAGTAGTAAATGATAGTATATAATACATGTTGAATTACCCATTTATAACTGTATAATGAATTATTACATAATGTGGATAGATATAACGTATACTTTCATGTGGAATAACTACGCTTTCACGCGCAAATAAAAAAATCTTATTCCGGTCCTGATCACCGATTCTGTAAATTCCATCGGATGCGCTATCGCACTCACATTTCGAGGTCATCGCAGAAAACTGAAGGCAGTTCAAAGTGCCGACAACGGAGTGAAACTGCTCGTCTACCTATGCTGTGATAGTATGATGCATTGTTAAACATTTTTTACATACTACTTACTTATTACTTTACAGAACAACGACTTATTTTTATGCGAATTACTGAGACAGTTATTTCAACATAAATTTACTTTTTTTACTTCAGAAAACCTTTTTTCAGGTGATATATTTATAAACATTGTACATTGATTCATACAATTATTATCTTTACAAAGTTTACATTTAGGCTTTGTTTGAGAAACGAATAATATCGTTTTTGAGCCTGATGATTATAAATTCTCTATTAAAGTACACTTTCATTTAAGAAAATTTATTAATTTGTCTGTAGACGGCAATTTTGCTTTTGCATTTTTACATTTCCAATTGTAATAGGATCGAGCTTATTTGAAATAATATAAACTATCAATGTATCTCAAGTCTTTACTATTTGTTCTAATGCTTGCAAAGCTTTTAAATGTTTGGCAACACCACTGAAAAGTTGACGTAACATGATGTGAAGTTTTATATTTATTGCAGGTAAATTAAAAATAGCTTTGGCATGATTATAAGACAGGTAAAATTTTATTATTGTAACGTTGTGTTGTGTCAAGTAAATTCGATTAAATTGAGTAGCTTGAGGAACAAATGTCTAGTTTTTTAATTATATCAGTTGCTTCACCTTTAAGGGATAAGATAATAACATTTTTGAATTTGTGAAATTGAAGAATTGTTATTTATAATTGATGTAAACGTATCTTTAAAATATAACCACTCTCTAAAATCCATGCTCTTCCACTGAACTTGATTTGTCTAGTAATTCTATATTTATTTGAATTTCATTAAATTGATTAAGCAAAATGTCAACGTTTTCTAATAGTAGGTATCAGGACTATATTTTGTCTATATTGTCCATAAATGTTTTAAATCTTGTTAAGCATGACACTGTGGCATTTTGTTTTGAAATCTTTTGAGACAATTTAATCGGTTTAGTCAACTGTTTGTTAGCAAACGGTGTGTCAAACCAAAAAAAAGTAAGGAGCCTTTTTCTGTGTAAATTGAACAAGGAATCTAGAAATAGCTTTTGTTTCTAAAAAAACATTAACGTACCATTTTTCCATTAAAATTTTCCGAAGATCTGTCCGTACGCACGCCACTGGTGGAAGAAAAATAATATTTTTTACGTAAAAATATGTATCTAGATTACCTATTCCAAATTTCATTTAAATATCTAAAGTAGTTTAAAAATATTAATAAATTTGGAACTTTTGATACAAATTTTGACACCCTGTATCTTTGTAACGAAGCATTTTTCGAATATAGTTTATAATACAAACTGATATTATTTTGTGATTCTCTGTCTTCTTCTAAAGTTTCCGCTTTCGAAAGTGGACCACCCTGTATATGGTCACTGGACACCCCTCTTGATTTCCACCAACTCCTTTTTTCAGTCGTGGATTGTATCTGTTAAGATATGTGTTATGATACTAATCCGGCTCGAAGGCCCAATGTTCTTGTAACCTCTTACTTGAAGTTGGTGAATTTTTTCTTCACGCCGTTCATTGATGATCCTCACCAGGCAGCGACACTAGTTGTATTAATTTTTATGGATGAATAATAATTTAACTGATTTCACTGCTAAATTAGCAATGTGCTAAATTAACACAATAAAGTTTTATTTTTTATATAATTCATTGGTAATTATTAACATATTTAACATTCATTTGGTTGGTTCATGCTGGTAAACTTTTGTAATCTTTGTGTCAATAAACACACAAAACATTTAGGACCTATAATCTCAATAAATTGTAGTACATAGATCTATAATTATATAAACTATTCCTTCTTTTGTAAGTGTATGTTAGACCAAAAACCCTAACAATTCCTTTCATAAAACGAATAGTAGATATTTTAGCATATAGTCATTAATTTTTATTCAGTAGCGTTCTTAGGTATGTTTTTCTTTTAAATATTTAAGTCAACTGAAGCAATTAAACGTGCTAAATAAGCAATTTCTTAATAAAGACATGTAGCACACAACAAGGCGTTAATATTTACCAACATAGTTAAAGAATATTTACTGTATTCCTTCATTAGTAGGTCCGAGTTTTTTCACTTTTAATTTTTATGAACTACTTTTATGCCAACCGGTCCGAAGAAAGTTATTTAATTTACTTTTCGCCAAGGCGTTTGCACTGTAATTGAGACAGAAAAGAAAGCAATTATTTGCCGATGATATGGTTCGATATAATTAATCATTCGTCTATTACAACGCAGGTACTCGAAGTCCTAACACTACCATACCTACAAGTGTCTAAATAAGCGATCAAGGTTAGAAAGTACTACTGAGGATTAAGCATAGCAAAAGAACTGACAAATTGCGAAAAAAAAATATTTTTTTTGTAAGAAGTGGGACAGCCGTGGTTCTGTTTTGACAGAGACAGCTAATCTCTTCTCATCGCTTATATGTACTAGTAAGTTGATTATAATAAATAAAAGTTGTCGAACAGATACTTTTCTGTTTCTGTATACCAACGCATAAGTAATACACACAACGTGAAAAGTCTTGGACCCTCCCTCATCCTTGTTAAAGAAATCTTTTTGTCAGAAAAACCAAATACATTTATAAAAGTATATTGTTATTATTGTTTATAAAAGTTCTCTACTTGACTAAGTCGGTATGACCTACACCACGTTCTAGTAGCATATTGACTCATCTGTGCATTGAGATAATCAAGTGGTTAACGATCTCTTGCGGAATATTATTCCATTTCTCTTCTGCCGCCATGACAAACTCATTCTGGGGTGAAGGAATATGATTAGTGGCTCTAGCAACGAAATCCCACATGTTTTCAATAGGATTCATGTCAGGAGAGTTTGCTGGTCACTCTAATCTATTGATATGTCCTGCTTCGTGTGTCGCTTGAACCCTTCTTGAGCGATGTGGTCGATCGTTGTCGTCGATAAACACAAAATTTTCACCTAATTCATTACGTAGGGGATAGATAATGTCCGTAATAACTTGTTCAACGTAAATTTGACTGGTCATAATTAATGGGGTGCGGCGGTTGAACATTATTCCACTCCAAAACATTACGGTACCCCCTTCATACGGAGGAAAACATCACGGGGAAAATGAAGTCGCTGTTGACGATCTGGTTCTCCCCAGACTCTTTGTCGATTGTCATCAGTAACCAGTCCAATTCTAGTTTCATCTGTAAATAAGACCCACCGCCACTGGCGTAAAAGCCAACCCCTATGCTCTCGCGGTCACTGGAGATGGGCAGCATTATGCCTTGGAAGTAGAGTGGGGATCCATAATGGTCTTCTAGCACGTAAATTTGCATTGTGGGGTCGTCTTCGAATAGTAGGTTTCGATATAACACGGCGAAACGTACCTTGAAAGTGGATCCTGAGAGCTGAATTTGAAGATGTGGGGTGTCTACGAGCATATTACACCAAACACCGATCCTGCCTTTCATTAGATACTCGAGAACGTCTACTACGTAGTCTGCTTTCTACTGCATCAAATTCATCATATCTGTGTACCATTCGTACAGCAGATGATCTACATGGTCGATATCTGATGATTTCCTGCATCATGTAAAGCAGTCATTCTTGCTCGGGTAAATGCAGAAATTTCACGTCCTGGCATTATAATGTACAAAAATTCAAAGGAACACTTGGCTGAATACACTGTCAAACTGACCATATTTGTAAAAGCATTGATAATAAAGTAAAGATTCATGGTCTGTAATTATTTTATTGTCTTTTTTGTCCCCTAAGTACATGTACTTTTTTACCACATTAAGAAATACCACTAGGTTTAATCGAATATTGCAACACGAGATGTTAAAGTTTGATAAAACATCGAGTGTAGTGATATGAATTTACAACAAGAATATTGTACAAAAAATTGTGTACTGTTACAGTTGATAAGCTTTCGATACGTTGTATTAGATATAAAGACTTATAATTTAATGCTGTCTGGCCCTATTAAACTTTTTTCAAAATTTTGATATGTCGATTTGGTCGGTCAGTGGTCGCGCGGTTTACGGCGTCAGTACTTGAATCGATGTGACTAGACAGGTGAGGGTTCGAGTCCCGCAGCCGATAGACCGTATATTAGCTATATTCGTGGAGAGGATTAGCACCCTCTTTGCGGGTATGGTAGGGTGGAAGAATGTTAGCTTGGGCCAAAGTGAGATATTGATACCGGTCGACATTTGACTACTCCCTCTAATTAATCAGGTTTTCCAGGATTCTCTTATTCCTGCACTGAATGGTGATTAGGGCCTACCAACGAAAGTCATTTCTGGGCGCAAATGCGGTCTGTTTAATAATAATATGCCGCCCCCTCTCCTGTACAAGTCTTCGACTTCTGGGCTAATTCTCGTGATTAGAATGAGGGATAGAGATATTATTATTACTATAAATAATTTTATCAAACTGAAAATATTATAGTTTTTGACGCTCCCAAGGTAATTCTTTAAAAAGGTTTACCGCTTTCGACATAAATCGGTTATTCAAAATATTTGGACTAATCCTAATTGAATTCTTAAAAAGTATATGTATATTGCATTTCAACATCAGCATAAAATATAGATTCAATCGTGCCTACTCTCTTCCGTTTGAATAAATAATCGCACGTTTAACATCTATATAACGCACGTGTGTACCTAGTTTCCTCGTGTTAAATTATTAGATAACCTAGGTATGGATACTTACTGCTGAAAAATTATAAGGCGTACCGTAATAATTCTAAAAACAAAGGAAAGTCGTAAATATGTGCTTAAGTTTACGACTACTGGTATTGATGTTGATAATGCATTTAGGTCGCACGCTGTTCTCTTTAACAGATTAGATTTTCAACACCATTAGGACGTGTTTGTTTTACATAGTTAGTCATTACTTGTCGCCTGAGTACTTAAAAAGATAATTTGCCTGAAGATTCTTTGAGTAAACACAGATGACAGCTGATGATGAAGCATTATAATCATTCTCTTTAAGTGGCATTACTTATATTCTCTTCAAATCTTCTAAATAATTTATTTGCCATTGTAAAATTATAGATAATATAAAGCGTACCTCTTATACGCATATAGATAAGTACTTATACCAAGTGTCGCTATAATTCTTACGTATTTTTTTTTCTATTCAAAGTGATTAATATCAATTTCAGTCACAATTAAAACATGGCTCGTCAATTTGCAAAATATATACGGCATAATAAAATAAGCTAATAAGAGAACGAATAAAAATAAACCATATATTTCCGTCAGTATATATTTTTGTAGTAACTTTCGCAAAAAAACAAAAGATGTTGTTATTTTCATTAACAATTAATGTAGATTTTACAATGAAATATTTTCTCCACAAGATATTTAGATATTATAAATGTATTATAAATTTTAAAGATGCAATTATGTAAATTGTTAAAGAGAATTTGCAAATAGTTGGTTCCTCTAGTGGGTTTTTAGGTCAAGAATAATAAAACAACAATGTTGAATTTCAAGCTAACGTTCCGAAAAATTTATTTTTTCATCTTCTAGAGCAATAATTCATATAGTTGTTCTTTTGTTCAGTTTGCACCGCTCCTTAGCAATAACTATCCTTTACTATAAATATAAACATAGGTAGGGTGTCCCTCAAGAACATTATAGTTCAAGCTCAAACATTAATTAATCATAACAGGACAACATTTAACAAAAATGTGTTTACCCATTAAAATTTACTGTAGCAGTGATTTTTAAAAATTATGAGGAAAGTTCCAATCCCTGATTTGTTGTATCTTTCTGACTTATGATACATCATGCAATTTCGCTTTTCTGTTCAATGGAATTTTCGATATAACCCTCGCCAACTGATCTTGATCGCCAACCTATGTTGCTTTAAAGGTGTCATGTCCGCTCTAGAATCTGCCAACACTTTTGCAGAGCTGCCCTGGAAGCAATAACCACTGTATTCATTGGCGTTAGAGAATCCAAGGAATTCCGCATACCTCCAATTGTATTGATTCCAAATGGCATTTATTACTTCAATATATCAAGAAAAACTCTGATGCGTACTTTGCGTACTTACGAAATATATATAAAAAATTGGTACCATCTATTGATCCCTTAGTAATTGTAAACATTCTTCGAACATGAGTTTTTGTGTACGGAATTTTGACATTAATAAATGACTGACAATCTTTTGCGGTATCTACTGTCAAACATGTGATTTTTCTCTATACAAAATGTCTTGTATGATATTCGTTGCGAAATCAATGTGTTTTAAGCACTCGACGCATTGTCCAACTCGGCATTCGCCTAGCTGAACAATTTTGCCTCCCGTGCTTAAAACACACTCTTATCGCGATTTGTTACATAAATAACTATTATAATATACGGAAACAATTCTTATGTCAGTAAACTAAATTTATTCTGAAATGAAAGTAGAAATAAGAATTTTTTTCATATAAAATAAAGTATGCGCCAAAAGTATGGAATAAATTCAATAAAAACGAAACAATTATTTTTTGGAAAAAATCCTCGAACAGGTCGATTTTTAATTTAAAAAATACATATTTTAGCGTAATGCGATTTTCAAATATCATTTGTTTTCGAGTAATGACGTCATCGATTTTTTTTTAAATGGCAACACCATATTTTTTTCCTTGATTCTGAAAGATCGTTTAATTCTCTATCAGACAGTACTAAAATTTTGCCCTCTTACATAGGAAAGTTTTCGAGTAAATGACGATTGAATGCTAGAAAACGTAAATTATATCCATAAAAAAGTAACAATTCTGAGGTATGTAAAATAAAATACAATTGATTAAATTTTATACTTAAATTAAATGTTCGAATTGCCATCCACCAACTTCTTGACAATGCGCAAGTCTGTGAAGAAATTCTTCTTGCACATTATGAATGATTTCTAGGGTATCTCTGCGTATTTCGTCCCGAATGCGATTTTGAAGTTCTTCTAAATTACGTGGTTTATTAATGTACACTTTTGACTTCAAGTATCCCCATAAAAAGTAGTCAAGAGGTGTAAAATCTGGCAATCTTGCAGGCCATTCTATCGGTTTGCGTCTGCCAATTCACCTCCCAGGAAAATAGTTGTCCAAAAAATCTCGTATAGGTCGCGCATAGTGCGGAGGTGCACCGTCTTGCTGAAACCATATGGTATCGTCAGGAATGTCAGGGTCATTATCGTTAGGAAAAATTACTGCTAGAGCTGGAACAAGGTCATTTTCTAGAAATTCTAAATATCTTTGTCCTGTAAGGGTTCCTTCAAAGAAGAAAGGCCCTACTATTCTGTCGTCAACTATTCCAGCCCACACATTTAATTTCTGAGGGTGTTGGGTATGTGCCTCTGCCATCCAATGAGGATTTTCGCGACTCCAATATCTGCAAGTTTGTCGGTTTACTGTACCATTCAGACAAAATGTGGCCTCATCTGAAAAAAGTATTTGCCGGTGTAAATTTCTATTTCCTTGACATAAATCCATTAGAATTTCGCAAAAGTGTAAGCGGCGATCGGGATCATCTTCATTGAGTTCCTGCACAAGTTGAATTTTGTAGGGATGATATTTTTCCTTCCTCAAGATAAATTATGAGGATTATCCACCATACTTATCAAAATGTTCTGTTTCTGATTTTCATTAATGCTTGGACGTCCAGGTTTTGGAATATTTTCAACATTGCCAGTTTCTCTAAATTTAGACTCTACCTTACTGACTGTTGATTCGATGATAGGGCGATATGGATATTTTTCATTAAATAAATCGCAAACTTCCTGCTGAGTTCTAGTCATATTTCCGCATCCGATAAGAATTAAAATTTTAATTCTTTGAGTAACAGTTAAATGTGCCATAATACTTTAAATTGAATAATAATTTCTATGTCGCTTACCATACTTATTAGAAAGTCGGTGTGACAATGACACTTTGCAAAGATTTTCACCTACGTGATCCATAAAAGAACTATGGAATTCGAAAAACTAAACTTGATAACGTTTTTGCTTTATTTTAATTGATTTACGTTTTCTAACATTCAATCGTCATTTACTCGAAAACTTTCCTATGTAAGAGGGCAAAATTTTAGTACTGTCTGATAGAGAATTAAACGATCTTTGCAGAATCAAGGAAAAAATATGATGTTGCCATTTAAAAAAAAATCGATGACGTCATTACTCGAAAACAAATGACATTTGAAAATCGCATTTTACGCTAAAATATGTATTTTTTAAATTAAAAATCGACCTGTTCGAGGATTTTTCCTAAAAATTAATTGTTTCGTTTTTATTGAATTTATTCCATACTTTTGGCGCATACTGTATATGAGCATACCTACTTAAACCAGTCATATATATTGTACATACAACTAGACCAGTAGTTTTTCTGTTTCATCTAATTTTGAGAACCGCTACAAGGTAGAATCTTGTGGTGAACAGCAAGTTTTTAACAGCCTGGTGTAATCTCCTCTGTGAAGTTACTAGCCATAGAAAGAGAAAAATCAGTGCGAAGTGGAAGCTTGAGTGCATCGAACAATGTACAGTTGTTTTTATCTTTAACTGAAGGCACTCCAAGTATTTTTAACACGCTTATATTAGCTTCACCTGTATGTATGTATGTATGTATGTATGTATGTAACGGAATCTTTCAGCGTAATTTTCACCAATTTCAAGAAGTCTGATCAGCTTGAAAATTTGCACAGGGGTCAAGGACTGATGACAATACAATTATTTAATAACTTTGTTCTAATGTCCTGACTAGGATCATCAGAATAAAAACTATTTAGATTACTTTGCAGGTTAAGTGTATACAATCCATCAGTGTTGTTTCCAAGCAGGCAAGGCAGGGGCAGGGGACTGTAATAGATTCGTGCTCTTGCTTTTCACGTATAGATGGCGACCTGACAGAATTAGTTTTCGGTTTTCGCCTAATTTTAAATTAAAATTTTTTATAAATAAATAAAAATTTGATAATTTATAACAAAATTCAAATAAACATTTTGATTTAAAAAATTTCGAAAAAATACAGAATTCAAAATTAAAAAAAAAATTCTAAATATAAAATTTTGGAGTTTAAAAAAGTTTTGAAATACAAAATTTTGTAAATAATTTTGGATTGTGGAATTACATGATAAAATCAAATTTAAAAAATTTTAGAAATAAATAAAAATTTGATAACTTATAAAAAAATTCAAATAAAAATTTTTGGAAAAAATTTTCAATTGAAAAATTTTAAAATCCAAAAATTTAGAAAAAATTTCGAAAAAGACATTGAATTTTAAAATTTTGAAGAGCGTAAATTTTCAAATTCAAAGAAATTTTGATTTGAAAATTTTGGCAAGAATTTTGAAGAAAGTTTTGATTCTAAAATTTTGTAAAATTAGAAAGAAAAAAAAAAGATTTTGATACGAGAACGTTGACAAAAATTTTAATTTGCATATTTTATAGAAACAAACAAAAATGAAAAATGAAACTATAACACAAAGAAAGAGGAGACTGGAGAAAAAAAAATGTATAGAAAAACTATATGAAATGGAAAGGTTACGTAAACATGAATGAAATGAATTTAGATTTATTGTCAAATATAAGATATTTTAAAAATTAAGGCTCTTAATTATAATTACTTTTGTTATTGTTTTGAGACTAAAAATTAAGAAAATAAATTATAGTTTAAAAAAACTAAAAAAACACGCTTTAATAGTAAACCGAACTAAAAAGAAGAAAATAATTTTGAAGTATCAAGAGTTTGTTACAGCAATAGAAAATTCCGACAATCAATTACGACTAATTAATTGGGAATAAGATTAAATTAGAAATTAAACTATTAATAAAATAATTCAATTATAGTAAAAAAAAGCGTGGGGTGCTTGATATTAAATGTTACCATTATTTCAGTAGTGCAGCTATTTATAAAAATAAAGTCATTATGAAAATATAGTAAATTGCACCCCACGCTTTTTTTTACTATAATTGAATTATTTTATTAATAGTTTAATTTCTAATTTAATCTTATTCCCAATTAATTAGTCGTAATTGATTGTCGGAATTTTCTATTGCTGTAACAAACTCTTGATACTTCAAAATTATTTTCTACTTTTTAGTTCGGTTTACTATTAAAGCGTGTTTTTTTAGTTTTTTTAAACTATAATTTATTTTTTAAATCTTAATTATTTCATCGAAACGTCCACTATCGTGATTACTGTTCCGAATATTCGGCATGTCGAAAAACCTGACACGATAATAACAGCATGTTTGTTGAGAATTACAATTAAATACAGTTATTTTAAACGCAAATACTATCGACTTTTTGTACAGATACTTAAAATAATTGATGATATTCTCGTTACTGTTTTGTTTTGTTTGTGGGTTCCGAATAATAACAAGTTTTCGTTTACGTTTTTTTACTTATTAATAATTGTGTACGAGGATCTACCAAGCGTGAAATCCTTTTAAAACAATTAGAGTGTAAATAATCTGAATACATTTTGTTTATGTGGTGGCAATGTAATGAATCGGGTATAATCAAGAACATGATACAGATGCTTGGTATGTGGATAACTTTTTAAGCCTGCCATCTACTGCAAAACTATACAGTGCGTTCGGAATATGAGTGCCAATATTCATACTAATAACAATTAATTGTAATGGATTGTTGGTTATTTATTGCCTAGGTCAATAGTGTGAAATAATACACCAGAATGTAATGTTACAACATATGGGAATTAATTATTATTCATTAAAATCTAAAAAAGTAAAACTACTACGTAACTTGAAAATACATAGATATATTTACAGAAAACAAATATATATGTTCTAAACTAATACAATATAACCTCCAACTCTTACAAATACAATTTTGTAAAAGAAAATCAAAAAGAGCAGTTCGAAAATGATTTAAAAATACAGTTCTGCATGGCACTGGAAACTGGTCTACTGTAAAACCTGACCTTGTGCAAGACAAAGCGACCGGCGGAAAGGTATAACAAAAAATGAACAGACATAACATTGAAAGAATTTAGCGAGGACCTATTTTGTATCAACAAATTCAACTGATTTATTTGAGATATTTGCACTTTGTTTTACACTTTAACTAAGATTCGAACGTATAGTTTGACAGTTGATCTACATTTATGGTTGCTATGGATACTAAGGATAATTGTTTTCTCATGGCATACCAAGCTATTTTGCATTGCATATTTAGCTTTTTGAAACCTCCGGTGTTTTAATAACTTCAATATTTTCTGATGGTTGCGTTCTTGTTAGCAAATATCTTTATTTCTTAAACCATTTTTTTTACATACTGAACGGCTGTCCTGTTTTGGCGAATGCGCTCCCTGCATACTTAAACGTGTTAATATTAATTTCCCTAATTTTTATCAAGAAACTTTTCCTAAAAACTGAAAGCATTGCTTAGGTAAGTTTTTAATAATATCTGAATAAACCTACACACAAAGGTTTAAATAAAATCCGCGCTTGAATTTGACTCTTCGCTTTTACAAAATAGAAAAACCATGTTTATGAAGTTCTAGGTAAGTAACGAAGCCACTTTGGATTTTATTGGTTAAATAATGTAAATACTCCATTCATTCCTAATAAAAAGAGTATACAAATATTTGATATTAAAAGAGTGGTTTTTTTTCTATACTTCAATAATTGTAGAAAAGCATAGTTAAATTTAAAAAATATTAAAAAATTAAGTATCATAAATATTGTAACACTTGGTATATAGGTATGTTAGTTTCAATCGACTCAAAATCAAGTATTCTATCACCCCCTAAAGTGTTGTAACGACTTGCAAGACACCCTGTATATCAGTGTAAAAACAGCGTCATCCGTAACTAACACATCAGCTGTAAATCTGGGATTTTGAGCATTTTGTTGGTGCTTGAACACACTGCACACGGTACGAATATAATTGACCCGCATGTTTAATATGCCACGCTGTTGATTTGGGACATTCCTTGTACTTGTTCGGGGGTTTACCTGGTACTTATTCGGGGATTCTCTTCAACAATTTCTAAAATATGTTCCTGCAATACGCCGTGGACGCTCTGGATCTGCACGATTCTTAATTAATTCAACGACGCTTTTGTGCAAACTCCGTATCATATTTAGTGTATGTTCTAAATGTATTCGAATTTATCTCCAAAAAATATCTAATAGTAAACAGTAAGACGTTCATAATGTGATTCAGTGGGCGTAGGATATGGATCTCAACAAGAGATTTTTTGTTGTGAAGTTTTGTATACAAACTCTTTTGGGGTGTCTCTCAATACTAGTCTAGGATTGTTTTGTATTAATTTTTTCATTTTATCGTTAGAATTGTTTTGTAAATGGTACTAATCAACTAGTTTTGGGAATATAACCAGAGAATGTATTTGGATTTGTTTGACAAAGCCATTAATTTCTATTTAATTGACACTTGCAGCTAGACAATCGTTATCATGCCGAAAATTTGATTTTTAAACAAGACGGATATGCTCCACTTTAGCGATGCATATGATACAATTTTAAAAGAAACATTTCAATAATGGAATGACCTGCATGTGCACTAGATTTGTCTCCATTGAATTGTTTCTGTTGGGGCATCTAAAAATGTATGTACCATAGTCTGAAACATTAAAATACTTAGAATAACGCATCGTACATAAATGTTTCATAGTGTTAGAGAACATTTTGCAGGATATAGATTGGTGGTGGACATTTAATAAAGCAAAATTAGGGTAAATTAGTTTGACTTTTCATCTCTAATTTCCTATAATTGAGTACACCTTAAAATAATAGTTCTTGCGTTACTTATATCTATCCAAACGAGCTATGCATCATTTTCAAATAATTTTCTTTGGAAACTCGTCATGATTCCTAAGAACATTAAGTTAGCAAGTAAGATTGGAGGCAATTATAAACAAGCAACTAATTAATTCAATGTTATTGCACCTCTGCTAATCGTAGGAGGTATTACGAAAGTATCTAATAAGTATTAACTCATTCCTTGTTTTGCTTCCTGCTCTGTAAAATGTAAAGCTGTTTAACTCGTGAATGATTAACTCAGGTGAAATATGTTGATTTAGTCTAATTAAAAATCTTTCTCGAATATTTGCCTAATGAATATTTATATAGCTACTAAACATCTAGGCATCTTAAACTAACAATAAAATGAAATATTATAATTAAAATATTATATTATTATAATATTAAAAAATACACTGTAAAAAATTATTATCCACTGAGTAAATTTTCATATAATATTCAGTACTTGAACAATTTTTACTTATAAAACTCTTAATTACATCTGACTGACTACACAAGCTGTTTTCATTGGAGAACTCTAGACAGGTGGTTGCCTACAAACTTTTATCCAATAGCATTGTAGTAATTTTGAGATTGACGTCTAAGTGATAAAACACCATAACGAAATAAAAATTTTCAACCATAAAACGCCTCTGTCAATTTTATTTTCATGGAAAATATTAAAAAAAACTCCCTCTGACTTTTGGAAACATATTTAAATAAAAACTTACCCCATAATTAGAATTTTCGTAGACCACATCTATACTTATATCAGATCAGAAAGAAAGAAGCTGTTACGCCAATTTGGGGCAATAAAGAGTTACAATTTTCTTCACAATCGTATTTATTTGCTTAAGCATATATAAATGAAATGCAATATAAAGACAGGTATCCTAATTGTCACAAACCAATTGTAACTAAAAGTTGTAAAACGCAATATCAGTTACTGTCAATTATTTGTAGGTACTTACTTATCTGTTTCATTTTGTGCCTACATTAATCTTATTTGTTTAAATAATTTCAAATTACATTGCAAACTGGAATTTCTGGTGACCATACTTTTCTTACTGTGGCTTTCGGCATCGGAAATTCACTTACTATATTTTTTATTCTTTTTGCAAATGATGTTTTGGAGATTCTGTATACTGGTAGTAATACTTGATGGAACAGTCTTCACAAAGTAACTGCATGTTAGAATAAGCTAAAATAATGCTAAAGTCATTGATCTAATCTAATAGCTCTATACAGCACAATACATGACAAGAATTTGTACCTGTAAATTATAATTTCTTTGAAGTTGCGTTCATTTTTTCTCTACAACATATATCTTTAAATTTTTCGGTATGAAAATGCTTACAACAAATTCTTTGGTTATCTAAGTAAAAAGTATCTTTTCGATTACATCTTAGCACCTTCCATTTCGCTCTTTTCTTTAATTAAGGTTCTCTTAGGACATTATGGAGAGTAATAGATGAACCAGTTCCCTTTTTTCGTTTTGGTTTTATAAGTAACTACAATATAAATTGTGACCCCAGATTTATAATGCAACATAATTTCAGATTTGACATAAAAGTATGTATTTTCAACTTGACTTAAATTACAACCACAACGTAACGGTAACAATTATTACGCTAAAACACGAAAGTAATTCCAGTAACACAAAAATAATAACACGGGACACACGGATATCTCTAAAATACATATAAAAACAAACATTTATTAGCAAGCAATATTTGAATTTTTGTCTCAAATACCAGTGACGTCACTTGTGAGTTTGTAGGTAACCTTCCCTAGTTATAGATCTTCGTTTTCATCATCATCATCGTCCTCATCATCATCATAATCATCGTTATCATCATCATTCTCCGCCTACTTTAAAATTGAGATAAATTATAAGATAAGTATTTTTTTTTATAATTACGTTTTTTCGTCTCTGATAAAATATATCAAAAATATTTTAATTTAAAAATCTAATTATTTGTCCAACAGGTGTTGTACATTCAACAGGTTTTTCCAAAGTGCTACATAACCTAACTTTGTGAGATACAAATCAATCAGTTTCAGTTATATATTTTTAAGATCTATGAGTTCTTTGTGCATTATGATTGTAATATTACTAACCGGGAATGGGTATATAGATATATTACTAATTATGGAAAAACCTGTAAAACCTTTGCAGCACGTATATATGCACGGTATTTTCCTGTCAGGTTTCTTTCTCATAGAAAATCTTTCGCTCGAGTCAGACAAAGAGAACGGGCCAGTAGCATCCAAGAAGTCCATATTTAAATCTGGTGGATTTTTATTTATTGAGGTATATGCAATTTTTAGGTATACAAAATTTTTTCAGCGGACTAACAACAATGTTAGCGCCTAAATTAGAAATATAATAACCCCTTATTAACTTGAAGTACTAACTACCTTGTGATCATGTAGAACCAGTCTTTGCATTCACTTAGTCGAAAGCAATTATTAACCCTTTTTTCAACCACAGGTGTGGCTTAAGGAAAAGTTTTCGTCAATAAGGGTCAAATTTTAATTGTCTCTTAAATACAATGTTAAAAAATGTCAAAAAAGCGTTCATAACATCCAACTAATTTTACCTTATTCAGCTTTGAGTAAAAATTAATAATAATTAGACTTCATCACATTAGAGAATAAATAAATAATAAATCCTTTATTATTGTTCTTATATTCTTAGAAGGATGTAAAGATAACTTAGTAATAACAAAAAATTCTTATTCAAGTAGCCTTTTGAGTGAAATTTGAGTTAAATTTTTCAGTGTACTGTAAACTAATTACACTGCGTATATTCAATTACAATTCTATAAAAACATAAGCTGTAATTCTCGCTATTAGCCACGGTTGATTATTTTGCACAATGATTAATTCGAAACTCAAAACCAATTCAATCTATGGAAGACAGTGGATAACTATAATTATTATATTGTATTGGACAATTAGAGAATGTTTAGCTCCATCTGCGGGCGAGTAATAAAGAGTGAAATTTTCTTTAAAAATTATAACTTTCAACTCACATTACACTCTCAATTGCGTCGTAATTGGCTTGGTACAAAAATTATTTTGTAATGATATACTATTAACTCCTAGTTCTGTGGCGGTTTGTTACAGTTATCAGTAAATTGCTATACACGCGTTCCCTAACGATTCCGATATTTAATTTATTATTTATTAGAATACTGGAAGATTAATGCCAAGATGCAAAAATCAAATCAACTACAGTATGTCCCAATTTTCAAGTTAACACCTCCACAAATGTGACAGGGCTGTAAAATTTCCGCAAGCCAATTATTTTACAATTAGTACCCTGAAGGAATGTGTCTATTAACCTTTTTATTGATGTGACAAAAGCCTGGCCTACTATGATTTTTTTTAAAAGGGTCGTTTTTCCAAAAAGTGGTATTAGATAATTTTTATCAAAAAGTTCCTTGAGCAAAAACCATGTGAAATAATTCCCCAATATTTTTATGGGAAATAATTACAATGAGGATGGTCAAGAATATAGATTTGTCTTTTCTCATGAATATTTACGTCACTTTCCGAGGGAATGTGTTCCACTAAAGTCGAGAATCGAGCCCCCGCAGGTAAATAAATAGCATGTTTGTGTCGATTAGCTGGCATGATTAAACTTGTTTTACTATAAATAAAATATACAGGGTTAACTATGACTAAGTACAAAAAAATTAACCACATGCCCAGAAAAGCCTGAAAGACAATAAAAAAATTATTCCAGAATTTTAACTCGATATTTAAAAAATGGGGCAAAATCCTTTTTTCCTACGGAAAGTCGGCGCCTACGATAAGAATCGACTGAGATGACTTAGAGCCTTTTCACACGGGCCACCGTGCAGCGCTTCTCGGAAGCGCCGTAGAGTGGTCCGTTTTAAAGAAACATTTTATATAGACTCATTCACACGGACGCGGCCACAGATTTAGCAGCGCCACGGTGGCGTGTAGTCGCCGACTCCCACCGAAACGTTAACTATAAATTAGTGGCTCCACTCAGTAGCGCTGCATAGTGGTCCGTGTGAAAACACTCTTAGATTCATAGATAAAGCTTGCATCTGTCAACAATGTCAACTACCATGCGGTCGTCTTTTTGTAGCGTTTCTAAATGTAGAAACGACAAAAATTAACATTTTTATTAGTCACAATACCTGATAGATAGGTAACAGTTAATCCAGTTAGCTCCAGTATTTTGCATTCGTTTTTCATTATTTCGTTATAAACTGGTAAAACTACATATTTGCTCTTACAGCCACTCACTACCGATAAAAAACACTTCCCGTAGGTGCAATTAGATAAAATGCCTATTTATTAACAAAATCTAACGAAAGGAATAGATAATAGACAAGTTTTAATGTAACTGCGGCAGTCTTGTCCCATAACCTAGAAAACCAAACCGGCGAACTATATTGTGGGAAAGTATCTGCACCCAACACAAATGTCTTTATTTAATAACTATAAAACGTTTTTAAATAAAAAAAACGCACTAAAAACTGAAGAAGAACACAAACACAGGAATTGAATTATGACATGACAGCGATACCGACTAAGCGACTGTTGCATGCTTGTACTCTACAGGAATAAGGATTTAAAATAATACCGAAAACAATTTTTTTTGGCTTTATAAATGTTTGGAATTTTTTTGAAGGGTGATTCCGTTAATTCTTATTTTTCTCTATTCCCTCTTAAAATATTTGTACTAAGTCATAGTTAACCCTGTATTTAACTATTAAAGACGTCGCCAAGTCCAGATCTGAGATATGCAAAAGAAGTGCCAGCTTTACTGATTAGATTAAATAATTAATTTTACCTCGGTGGGATATGGCGGGAATATACCAACCTAACATCAAAAAATGTAACTAGAAGTGTTATTTCGTAGAATTTAACCAATACGTTAATATTTGCTAGTTATGACTAATACTGGACTTGTAACGATAACTGGGTTTTCTACCTTACACTGATACCAATCAATAATTTATCAGTAAACAAAAAACAGATTTAATTAGCTCATATCTTACGATTATGCACTGAAAGTACCTGTATATGAGAAATAAGTAACACATTTCAACTTCATTATTTCGTACCATAAGCAGGTACTTTCCCACATTACCCTGACAATATCGTCAGGTAATTGAGTTACATTATATCCTCCACCAATTAGTTACACGAAACTGTACAATTTAACTAATTATAAGTAACATTAATTGCATGCATTTAACTCCACAATGGTGTGAGATAACAGAAGTGTTGGCAGCAGCAACACACTCGTAGTCAACGTACAATTTGTTAAAGCCAGTGTGAGAAAGGACAGGAGATCACTTTCCAATACGAACTATGCGGTTTGGATGTAATTATTTTCACTTATTTAATTCCTCTAAATTAGCTTAACTATATACGTGTGAAAACCAATCATTATGGAAAAGAATAACGAAAAGAAAATGAAATGTGTTTAGTTTATGTAGAGCTGTGCAATAAATATTTTAAAATCACATCTGTTGGTTAGTAATACATTTATTTGCTACACTTTCGCATTTCAGTCGGCAATATTATATTGTTATATTAGTGTCACTTTTGTGGCGAGCAAATTTGCGAGACAAAAAAAACACTTTTAATCCGAATAAAGCATGCTTCCCCCATTTAATTATTAATTTGTGCTTTGAAATTATTCAAACCAAATTTGGATATAAAGCAAAGTAAGTAAATAGGATATATCGATGTAGCCATGGATACTTCGTCAAATATTAGTCAGCATATTGCTAATTGAGTTAATTTGTGATTGTGATTCAATTTACCGAAAAGTTTGTAAAAAATGGATTCTAATGGAGATTTAGATACATCTAAATCTAACTTAGAATGAGGAAACACTGAAGTGTGTGGAAGAGGTGTCTTTGAATCTTCTCCCAAAGATAAGTAATTTATGAATGTGTCTATCAACATTTTATGGATTGGTGCAAAGAAAAAATTTGTATTCAGAAGATGTATCGATGGTGTGTTTCTCCACCTTACACAATATTCAATGTTGCGGTCAATGTTGGATATAAAGAAGAGTATTGATATAAGCAAAAAAGCAAGTTGATTGCTTTTTTAATAGGGCACCTGATAATTTATATTTGAGGATACCAAAACCAAGAGACCACGTTCTTTTACTGGGCTAGGAGACAATTATTTATGTTGTTATCGAAAATATGTTGGCTTATGTACATCCAGATTGGTAGAACGTCTATTATTTCTCAGATATATGGAAACCATCATTGAATGGTGGTTGGTATTTATAAAATCAGTGCCGTCTCGGAAGAAGTGGCAACATTTTTGAAACTGAACTGGAAAGAGTACAGTGGACATGCATTACGACTGTTACCCTTTTAGTTGATGGAGGATGGAGATCGAACACTGCGGCGGAAGGCTACGTGGAAGACTCACCTTTGAATAAAGCAAATATTTCGAAAATAGTACTGAAAATTGATAGTGATAATAATAAACCAAGCAACGTTGCCATTTCTGATTTCACAACATATGAAAATAATATAACTATTAATGACGTCTTGGATGCTTTGAGAATTGTTCTAAGAATGATAGTAGTGGCAGTTTCAGTGGTTTATTTAATTAAAATACTAGTTCAAACTGTGTATTTAATATCAATCTGGATAAACAAAACTTAGTGTAAATAATGTAGAATAAACTTTAATAAATTAAAACTTGATTAACACTTTTAATATAAGGATTAAAGGGTCAACTTTAGCTCCTAGGACTGAAAGTGAATACTTTTGTTGCTAAGACACCACTTTTCCTCAGTAAGGAAAATGTCACCCTTAGAGATTCTTGACAGTAAAAAATGTCATAGCTTTGTGACAGATGTAAAGTTGTAAGTATTTATATCAAATTTCAGTAAATTATATTATATGTTTCACGTCCTTTATTTAAAAAATAGACAACAAGTTCAAGTTCATAAGTAATGATGTATTATTTGTTTGTATTTGAATGTATGGCATTTTTTCAAAACATTCCAAATGTTGCATTACTAATTAATTTTATTCAGTGACTATGAAGTACTCTATACTCCAAAGTCTGTGCCCAATATATTCAAAACAAACATACAATTGGTAGTTTTGTATAATCAAAATTACTATTGTATGTCCATGCAAACTTTGTTAAAGTTTGAATCATAGTATTTCAAGTCCAAGAGTCTAATCAGGTTACAGTATTATAGTCGCATGTGAAGAATAAATTGTCTCTAGGACTAATAGTGTAGTGTAAATCAATATTTTTCGTTGTGAACGAAAAACAGATTTTCATACTTGAAACATAATAACTGGTGAATCAGAACGAATTTTCAAAAGTTTTGGTCACAGAAATAAAGCGATTGCAAAAGTTTATAATTTATTCTACGTCCAAGACTGTTTTATGTATTTTTTTTTAATTGAGCGTCTTCTGAAAAACATGTATTATTTATTATTTTAGTACTAAAATAGCCTCTGAAAGTAGACAAAATTATCCTGTACAAAAATGTACGTTGGTTCAAAATTTTCATACAGGGTGTTAAAAAAAGAGTGTAAAATATTTCAGGAGCTGCCGCTGCCGTAGCTGCAGTTCTTCCAGGCTATTTACAGGAGTACTATACACTAATGTCTTCAAATATCCTCAAACAAAGAAATCTAGAGGGTTCAGATCAGGCGATCTTGAAGGCCATAAAACAGGTCCGGCTCAACCTACCCATCTATGTGGAAAAGTTTGGTGTAAATTCTCTCTAATGGCCATGGAAAAATGAGCTGGAACACCATCATGCTGGAACCACATTTGTTGCCTCTGCTTCAAAGGAATGTCTTCCAAAAACTCATACAGTGTGTTCTGCAGAAAGTTGAGGTAAGCAGCGCCTATTAATCGGTTTGGTAAAGCAACAGGACCTAGAAACCTGCCACCTACAATACTCATCCAAATGTTTAATGAAAAACGTGCCTGATGTCCAGATTCTATTAGAGCATGATGATTTTCGTCGGCCCAAATATGCGTATTGTGAAAATTAAACACTGTCTCTTGTGAACCCGGCCTCATCAGTAAAAAGAATTTTTGCAAGAAAACGAGGGTCTTCAGCATCATGACGTAGAAACCAGCGGCAAAAAACCAAACGTTCTTGATGATCATTTATTGGATTTAAGGCCTGTACTTGTCGCACATGGTATGGACAAAGCAGTTGCTTGTGAAGGATTCTCCAAACAAGAGGACCACTAATTCCTACCTCGGCTGATATTCTCCGCACACTCGTACCTAGATTCTGCTCTACCAGTGCTAGAATTTCTTCTTTTGCTCTAGGAGTGGATACCGACCTTGGTCTTCCGGGTAAATGGCACTGTTTGCTCAAGGAACCAGTATCAAGCAATCTTTGGTGAATTCTTCCAAACATGCTTTGTGAAGAAATCTGGTGATTTGGATAAGCGTCAACATAAAGACGTCGCGACCATACATGAAATGCATGTCTGTTAATTCTGCGTTAGAGTAACCAGCCATAGTGAAAGAAAACTTGTGCACTGAGAACAACTGTCAAATGCCAACCAACTATTAAAAAAAAACATAACATTTTTGCAAAATAAAAAAAGGGGATACAAACATAAAACATTCCGCAACCGTTATTTTGCGGACCCATGTTTATTGACACTTTTCTGCTTATTTTGGTTCATACTATTATCTACTTAAATATTTTACACTATTTTTTTAACACCCTGTATTCCCAAGTTTTAAATATACTGTTCTGTAAAATTTAATATAATAGACATGGAACAGGTGGTCAGACAGTTGTCAAAGTTTCTGTAGATAAGGCAGATTGAAATTAATTTGAGAAACTTCCTAATAGTCTAGATCCCACTAGATAGCTTAAATATAGTAATGTTTGTTACATTCACATCTTTCAAATATGTAGCGTATAATTCATTTAGGTAAAAAGGATAAGAACTTCAGAGTGTACACCGTAATTTTAGTTGATTATTCTACTTTATGGCCACAAGCATTGGTCAAGATTATAAAAACGTTGATAAAATCTGCATTCCGAGTTGTTTACAGTCTCATTAAGAATTAAAATACCAAAAACTATATGTGTGGTCTTTGCCAAATTAATAAGCATTTTTATACAGCCCAGAATATAAATTTTTTATTAGTTTGGATATCATTTAATGTATACCTAAGGATTTATTGTAGAAAATAAGAAAATATGACAATATAGAAAACTGTCCTTGTAGATATAATTAGTGACTACATACTAACAAAGTACTTACATTCTCAAACTATTTGTAAAGTTTTCCTACTGATTGTAGATTTAATTCACACTCTATTGTTATTACACAAATAGTGAAAGTAAAGCCGAAACTAAAATATCATTCATAGTTTTAACCATTGATAAGTTTAGAATCTGTTTAATCTGTTTTATTAAAACGATTTGGAGTACAACAGGATATAATAAAATTGAATTGTAGCATAAATGAATAATTCAATTCATCCAAAAATTGAACTTACCAATTCATACAGTTGTCAAGACCAAATCCCATTCATTTTTGCACCAATAAATTTCTAATAAATTTATAACATGCAACAATAACTCACAAGAAGTTCCAAATCCAAAAATTGGTACACGTACCGGCACATTGAGTCCTCTTTGACATTCGTTTGTCTATGTCGATGCCGATGGGTAGATATCGTCCGTCGTGGCAAGAAGCCAACTGACACCGGTGGTGCTACACACTTTTCTGGTCTGACTCCAGCATCAACACCAAGCAAGAAGGACTAACGGAATGGAAAACAGGTCGGTACGGTCCTCTACATCGCCTAGTTGGATGAAGATCTCGCAGATACTTGGACTAATGGGGTGAATCAGCTGTTTCGTGCTTTATTTAGATACGATTCTTTTTATGACACACCTGGTTCATGATGTCATTTTTAGTTAGCAGAATTTGAACATGGTTCACTAAATCTGCGAAGTTGTGTATTTCAGTGCAATTCTTATGAATTTTAAAAATGAAGTATAATTATATGTATATCGTTTTAAATAATTATTTATCTATATTGTCGGAAGATAAGATGTATTGTCCTTTTATTATTGTTATGATGAATGATGGTACATATACCATAATGTTACGAACATAGTGTTAACATTTTCTGGAAAATGTTGTAGGCGAGTTTTATAAAACAGTTTCCGCGCATGTTGCCTACATTATTTTTTCGGCAACCGTGGAGAATAACAAATCATTCTTTATGATATTTATCTGTACAAAATTAGTAATATTCATAGAAATCATAAAATACATAGAACGTCGAAAAAGGTACCGAAAATAATCAACACGAGAAACGCGACCTGATGAATTTCAAAATATGAAAATATACGTCCAATTCGTAGAAACGATTTCTATAGTCGCAAAATACGCTAATTATATCTATTGACACGAAAATTTGACACAAGCCTACTTAGAAATTAAACAGCAATATCAGCCTGAATGAAATTCACCATAAAATGCATTGAAATATTTAAATGCAAATAACTCAGGTACCGATAAAGTTAGGTGACCTAAACAAGAGTATTTTTTATGTAGAATTGTACGTTCTTATAGATTTTTATATTTTTTAATCATAGCTCAACAGATTAAAAAATATATGTTTACCTGATAATACGGTGAAACTAGCGCTCTCTAGAAGCAACGTCTAAATAAGCTTCAAATTCTTAATTCTATTGCCTAAGCAATACCAAATTTTCTTGTCCAGTTACAACAAATGTTCTCTCAATGTGTTTTTTGAAATCCATTATTTTTAAAACTTTGTCATTTATATGGTTAATTGACAATTTTGTTAGTTGTTCTCGACTAATCCAATAATTGTTGTTAGCTGAGAGTAAAAACTAATTGATACTTTTTTTCCTAAAATCGTGATTTTTTGTTAAAATTAAAATTATCTTCTTCATTAGGAAGGCTTCATTGTCTAATAAATTGGTTGACCTACTCGCTGCTGACTTCTGTTTTGTTTGATTTATAACCAACATTCCTCGTTTTAAGAAATGCAAAAACCTTCGGGAATTTAACTATGTTCACATTATTCATTACTAAAATGGTACTTTTCGGTATGGAGTACATGCTTCATTGGATTCTTTATATCCATTCATTTCGTGAACAAATTATACTGTTTCCTACACTTTGACTTTTCAGGTAATAATTGTGTCACAGCAGCAGCTGCTGTATTGTCACCGTTAATGTTAAATTGATAAGTCATTACTTCGTTGCTATGTTAATCAACTGCATTCTTCTAAAGCATACCTACCTAGAGTGACACATTATTATTTGGTTAGTAAGTACCGTGACAACAATGATGTAATTTTTCTCAGCCCAATCGGGGAAATATGTACTTTCCCAACTAGACCGGAAAAGTGCTACTTTCTCAAAAAAACGTCCGGGAAGTCGGTGTTTTCCGGAGGAAAATATATATGTAAAACAAAAACAGCGCAGAAAATAGTTCTCTAGATCTCTCTCTCTCTCTTTGTAACAAATCGTATAAAGTGCATATCATAATAATAATATTTCTATCCCTCATTCTAATCACGGGGATTAACCCAGCAGGCTGGATTTGCACCCAGGAACGACTTACATTGGTAGGTCCTAAACACCATTCAGCGCAGAAATGAGGGAAACCTGGAAAACCTTATTAATTACAAGGGTAGTGAAATGTCGGCTGGTATCAATCTCTCACATTGACCCAAGCTAACATTTTTCCACCCTGTCATACCCGCAGAGAGGGTGCCAATCCTCTCCACGATTATAGTTGATATACGGTCTACCGGCTGCGGGGTTCAAACCCACATCGATCTAGCCACATCGATTCAAATACTGATGCCTTAAGCCTCGCGACCACTAACCGACCGATATACTTATACTAATGTTTGAAAACAAAATTGATTTAATCCAAGACAAAATTTTCTTGAGTAGCATGATTATCAAATCATCACCTTTCAAATTGATGATAAATATTCTTATTAGTCTTCTAAATGCTGTTTCTCGGTCAGTGTTACTGAATCGAGTAAGTACTAGACTCTAGTTACTATATATAATATGCGCTTGTGTAAACACGAAAACCTAAACACAGTCAAATGGATTGCACACCAAACAACACTATTTATAATACATTTATTTTATTTAATTTTTAAATATCATGTTCAGGTTTTTTATTTGTATATTCCGTTTAGTGTAAAAATAATAGAAAATATAATAATATACATAATATACATAGTAATATTTATATAATTCAAAAACAATGTGTCATTTCTAGAATTACAGCACCATTGAAACTGCGATTTTTCTCTAAATGCGAACCTTGATGACTTTATATTATATACTTCCACATTCTTGTTTTCAACGTCTCCTTAACACACATAATTACCACGTACAACATATAACTGCGTAATTATATAGTTATTTTGAACTGGAATGCCATATGGAAAATAATTATTATACCATACCTACATAACTTTAGAAGGAACAGGTTGAAAAACTACTTGTACAGCGACTTGCTTAGACAAAAACTTAATGCATTTGAAACCATATAGTAAAAAGTTACGTCACAAGTGCACTTTTTTTATTACAGTTATTGGAGCATATAATTAACGTATTATGTAACAATATTTATGGGTATTTTTTGATAAATATGCAACTATATATGTAAGCAAGCAAAGGCAAATATATTATCTCATGTTGAAGTAAGAAAAAATATTAATTAATAAATTTATGTACGGTTTTACGGGTTGTTGTACCGACACCTAGGTAACTACTCGCCACTAATCTCAGAATTCATGTGCACTTTCCGAGATTTAGCAGAAGATTTGTTCTTGTTGTTCTCGGGATAGGCTCTGCGGGGGAGGATTTCTTGTCGGAAATAAAATAGTTTATGACTAAATATTTCAAAGATTACATGCAGATGTGCATATAAAATTTTAGAAAGCATAATATTAAGTTTTGAATAATAGTTGTACAATTATGGTTTTTTAAATTTTTATTGATGACAGTAACAACTGCAAAAATATATATTTTTATCTGTGTTTTTCAATTTGTACTAGTGTTAAGGCTGAAGACTTCAAAAAATAGTTATTTACAATATAAGTACCTATAGTAATATGAATTTACAACAAGAATATTGTAAACAATTTTATATACTCATTTAATAACACGAACAAAATGTCAAATGAAGTGACAAGAAGCTGGTGCATTTTCTTTTAAGAGAAACAAGTACCGGCTATTAAGTGTATAGATCAAATTTTCTTATATTACCCTTTGCATGGTTACTGTCAAACGAACCCGATATAAAAAGCGCTTTTTAAAATGATTCTAATAGAAGCTTACCCTCTGATATACAGGGTGTTAAAGAAAAAGTGTAAAATATTTCAGGAGGTAATAGTATGAACCAAAATAAGCAGAAAAGTCTTAGTAAACATGGGTCCGGAAACGTTTGGTGTAAATGCTCTCTAACGGCCATGGAAAAATGAGCTGGAGCACCGTCATGCTGGAACCACATGTGTTGCCTCTGATTCAAAGGAATGTCTTCTTCTTCTTTGAGGTAACCAGCGCCTGTTAATCGGTTTCGTAAAACAACAGGACCTAGAAACCTGTCACCTACAATACCCATTCAAATGTTTAATGAAAAACGTACCACATAGATGAGAAGGAAGGGGTGGACTTGTTTTATGGCCTCCAAGATCGCCTGATCTGAACCAACCCTCTAGATTTATTTGTTTGGGGATATTTGAAGACATTAGTGTATGGTACTCCTGTAAATAGCCTGGAAGAGCTGCAGCTATGGATTAATCAAAAGTGTCAAGAAATCCAAACCAAGGAGGGTGTTTTCGAAAGAGTTCGAATATCGTTGAGGGGAAGATGTTGTGTCTGCTTGGAAATGGACGAAGGGCACTTTTAACATCTTCTGTAACTTTGTTTTTTGTTTGTTAAAAACTTCCTTTGTCGGTTTATTCCTAATAAAGTAAAATGTTTGAAAAACGAATATTGGTCCATATCTCCGCAACCGTTACTTTGCGGACCGATGTTTATTAAGACTTTTCTGCTTATTTGGTTCATACTATATACTCCTGAAACATTTTACACTCTTTTCTTATCACCCTGTAGAAGCAGCGGCAAATGGAGTGATCTAAAGTCTAGTTCCGACAAAATCCAAGGCGCGACATAAGCAGGAGTACCAAAAGTTTGAGAACATCCTTATGGCTTATTTTTCCGGAAAGCAATGTTCCCAGAAACCATCTATACTATGGACTCACTACTCAATGGTTAAACACTGGTTAAATACCATTTAAACTGTTTATACTTTTCAATGTTATAAATTACAAGCAAAACACCGGTAACAGTACCCAGGACTGTCTTTCAAAACACACTATATATGTGTTTAACGTTAATAATTATCGCGTCACAAAAAACTACCACAAATTTCATCACTCCTTAACTGTAAGCGGAATTAGCGGCGATGTTTCTATTAATTACAGCGGGCATTTTAGCCTCGCATTTTGTAATTAATAGAATTTCATAGGTAACGAAGCACGTACAATGCCTCGGCATTTACCAGGAAGATGCGGACGATTTATACTGATTGCGGCCAGGTCCGGAGTCGGAGGAGTGGACACATTAAAAAATTTATGGGGCGAAATTACCGTCATTATCGTCAGGTAACGGGGTTATAATGGTTACTAATGTGTGGGTTTTAATAATTGTCTTTAAACTGTATATGCTACGAATAGTTTGACTGTAATAATGTACTAACATTATTATTTGCTCTTTTCCTCTTTCAATAATAATAATAACAAAAAATCAAATACTATATTTTCATATATACAGGGTATTCAGAAAGGTCATGTCCTTCGTTATGCAAATATTGGGCTTCAAAGTAAGAAGTTGAAAAATTAATTTCAATTATAAATTTTAAACCCTTGCCATGATAATGAAATTTGTGCGATTAAAATAACTCATTGTAACGCTCATTTCCAAGTATAAATCCATAACCAATATACTTGCATAATACAGTAGACGAAATTATCAATTTAAAGTTATACATAGTTGTACAAATACATTGACAGCGTTGCCAAGTTTGCCATTTCGTCACGTTTTGCTGAAGATAACCGACCGATAAAAATCATGTAAGTAGTAGAAAGGAATTAGAAATGACCAGCAAATGTTATTTGGAGTACAGCAGAGATGATTGAATAATTTTAGAAAATGCATTGACGTTCAGCGTGCACATGTTCAAAATTATATTTAACAGTTCTATCTTTTCTAATAATTTCGACAGAAATGATTTATTTTCAGAAATATGCTACAATATATTTGAATTAGTTTAACAAAACGTAATTTTTCTCAAAAACAATACAAGATACCTATTGGACATGATATATCTTTATTTTAGTAAAATAAGGTAGTAATCGAACTGTAAAAGAAAATATGTCAAATTTGGCAACGCTGTTAAAGATGTATAACTTTAAATGAATAATTTCGTTTCATCCTGTACAATCCGGGCATATTGGATATCAGTTTAAACTTGGACATCAGCATTACTATGAGTTACTTTAATTGCTCACAGTTCATTGTTACTATGGCAACGGCTTAAAAGTTATTATTGAAATTTTCTTTTCAGCTTCTTTGAAGGAGAATAACTCCATAATGAAGCCTGATGGCAAAATATGTACCTACAAGGTACAACTATTTTGACCTGCCTTATTAATGTCCTTTCATTTTTGACATGTCGAACACCTAGTATATCTAATTATTATTATAAATTTCATAATTACAACAAAATGAAAGGCAAAAACAATTAAAAAAATAAGTAGGTACTTAATAAGTTTAAATTCTTTTGCAGTATAATTTTCAAAGTAAAATTCATAAACTAATATTGTAACTTCTTACAAATCTGATTTTGTGACCAAACAGTACAGATGATTAAGTATAAATTTAAATTATAATTTAGTAATTAGTTTTGTCTGTATTGTTACCTCTAATTGTCATTTGTTCAAGTTTGTTTGGTTTGAAAAACATCATTACAGATATTTTGAAAAATGTTTTATTTTTCTCATTGCAACATAATATATTTTCCTTAAAATGGATGGCAAAAATTTGCATGCAGATATTAAACATTGTAATTTTAATAATAGTATTAATATATTCTTGAAATAGTGTTTTTTTTTATAAATACAAATAATGTTAACTATTTTAGAACTGAATATTATAAAGCTTAGCAAATAACAGGAATGTTATCTCATGCCACCTGCGAATATTCAACGGTACCAAATTAAAATGAATATATAAGGACACAAAGCGGTATAACCATGGAATTTATAGGTACAGAAATATTTCAAAATGCGTATTTTTGTAAATTTAACTGTAAATGCATATATTGCTATAACATAAACTTACATAGTTCTGCATATAAGACTGTTCATTTTTGTTTATAAGTATGTGAAAATGTTGTTGAAATGTGGGGCTTACAAACGCTTTTTAAAAGTTATTATGTTATTACTTAAATAGTTTCTTAAATAGTAAAAGTGGATAAACAAAACATCAAAAATTTTATTATTGATGTATCTACTTGTTTTATTTTTCGAGATTTCTGTACCTAAAAAACACCACAAATTTGATCATTTTTTTATCAGCGAGAAATACAGTGACCTTAAAAACATTAAAAGAAATGATTACCAGTCTTCTGAACGCATTTGATGTAGATTGGCACAAATTTTACTTTTGCTTCTTCAAAACCTTTAGACTTTTTAGATACAGAAACATAATTCAGATTCAAATTAAATAGTCATTTCATTAACATTGAACATTCCGTACCTCAAAATCGTAGCATTTGCTTACACAAACAAATTTCTTATTTGCATAAATTAAAATACTTCAGATATAATGCGTGGGGAAAGCAGTAGTCTCGTACAAACAAATTATCTCAGAAAACAAATAGTTTTGCTATCAAAAATAAATTATCTTTGGTAACTGGGATTAAAACGTCTAACAAAGATAAAATATTTTAGTTTAATGGTCTAGACTGCAACTTTATTACTGACTAATTATCTCACGTATGCTTTCCTTTGTTTTATTTTTTAAGAAAGAATTTAAATTTCTTATAACAATTTAAACGGTTATTTTTACTGAAATTGGACATTACTGATTTTCTTATAATATTGTTGAATTCACTATATTCAATTAGACAATAAGTAAGTACTCAGTTTGATATATAGTTTGGTTCACATACAGGGTGTTCCTGAAATGCATGTCCCAGCGACCCATCCTAGATTCTTAACGTTAAAATACGACGGTTTATGCTAATTATTATATGTTTATGCAAAAATACACCGTTGGATCGTTAGGAGGCGCCAAAGTTTTTTATAAAATTTTAATAATCATAAAACGGAAGTAATGATAATAATAATAATAATAATAATAATAATAATAATAATAATAATAATAATAATAATAATAATAATAATAATAATCTTTATTATCTTTGACAATGACAATGACGTAAAATATTGTATAAAACTAGTCAATAAAACAAACAAGACACGTAAAATGAATATAAATAAAAACAATATAAATATTACATATTAAAAATTATAGTCATACAAAATATTCATCAAGCCTATAAAAACATTTGTCAATGAGATATTCTTTCAGCTTTTTCTTGAAGGCAACTATAGTTGGTAGATTTTTTATATTTATAGGCATTAAGTTAAAAAGCAACATTTCCATCTGTTATTTCCTCCTTGGACAATTTTTATTTTCGTGCATGAAATCACAATTTTTATATCGAGGTTACTATATTGAATATGATCAAACATTAGTTTAGTTGATTCTTCGCCACGACAATCCTCAAAAATGCCGATTATCATAGCAACCTTCATGAGTAAATATGTTTCATCATTGGCAGTACTTCTTGGCTTTGTAACCCTCTGAACTTCTTTTCAAAAATGCGAATAGTTGAGAATATCTGCTTATATCTTGATTTTTCTTATTTGGAATCATAGTTCTCAAAATTTAGTAGTAAATCCATAGTATAGATGGTTTTTGGAAGCGTTGCTATCCGGACAAATAAACCAAACATATTTTCTCATACAACTACCAAGGTAGTTTTGCACCAAACTTTTTGTGCTTCAACTTATACCGTGCCTTGGATTTTGTTGGAACTGTACAATATCTTTGTTGTAAATTTGATATTTTATCAAAATCCCGTGTTGCAATATGAATCTTTGCAAACTTATGTTGTAAATAATTATTATAAGTATCCATAATAAATCAGAATTTTCAGCATATGTGTTATCATCTGTCATCTTATGTTTAAACTTTCAATCAACATTATATATTAACATTTTATAAGTATCCGTTTCTTGGCGAAGCAGTTCAGCATGGTAAACAATGATCAATTTCTAGTTAATAAACTTCACGAATTAATTTTTTCTAAAACTGCGGTTAACAAGACCTACCTATAATTTATATATAATTACTGTCAAGTCATGCAGAAAATCAACGATTACACTGCAATAAACAAAAACCACACCATGTTTGTTTCGTTTAATTAACGAATAAAGGAAAACCCTGTTCTATATAATTTGTATGGATACCACACGTCGCCAGGAATTTTGGATTGGTATTCTATTCCCATTGATAGAAAGCGCACTTGCTACAAGAAATTAATTAATATGCTCATATTTCCATTAAAAGAAAGTGATTGGTGAGACGTGAGCTGAAAGATTGACTCAGATGTATTTACAACAAAACCATCTTTGAATAGCTCTTGACAACATTCTACATCAGTTTATTTGAATGCGCCGTTGATAGCCTTTCCATCTTTTGCTTCCTGTGGCGATTAAAATGTAATCAAATTGTACATAAGTGGCCTAGAAATGTTCGTTATTTGTTATCATCTAACATAAGTGAGGATGCCATTAATAAAATTGATTCGATGTGCATAATTTCACACATTTTAATAGTTCCGATGAATATACGATGCAGGTACGCGTAGGGGTGTAATGGCTATGAAAGTAGGATATACAGTATCGGAAAGTTTTGCGCAATAGGCACAAAGTAGAGTAAAGCGAGGAGAGATGGACCTTTAGGTGAGAAGGACTGGCGATATTAAATTACACCGTGGTAACGATACCTGATTTAATTAGATAAAAGTATAATCGTTTTCGGAAAGCAAAGTGGGCAGTGAAACGTTGGTGAGACGAGATGTATACATTTATTTCATTTCAACTTATACCTTATGACAGGTATAACTGGGTGGTAGCTCACTCAGAGATCTCTAGATGTAAATTGCCAAGGTCGGCAATCAATGGTAGTGGAAGCTCCAAAACATTTAACACAAGTTTCCTACTTTGCTCTTTCAAAACTTCACGATGATCCATTTTCAAATTTCGTTAAAACTGTATCACAAACGCACCACAACAGACTCTGTTCAATTGTCTGTTTTTGACAAGAAGTGCATCTTATTGGCCATCCTTCCTAGTGTAGGTAATTTCTCTGTAACGTTTGTCGTACCTTATTTAGGAGTGTACCTGAGCATGACTTAGAAATATTACAAACAAGTGGAAAGGGCCGGGTTTCACCAACGTTTTATTGCCTACTTTGCCTTCCGAAAACTATTCTATTAGACATACAGACGTAGTGGTCAGTTGGTGAATGCTGCAGATGTAAAATTTATGAAGAATACTTTTATTATTGGCGACAATTACGAAGTGGCTGACATCTGTTGATAGATTTCAGAACTGCTGTAGGGGTGAAAAACAAATTACTTGGATAATAGAAGTGTGAAGTTTTGTGCGTTTTTTAATATTTTCTTATATTTTATGCATAAATAGTACCAGAATAATTTGAAAATTTAATAATTTTAGCTTGAATGAATTCAGAATCTAAATAAGATAATTTGTAATAAGTAGCAAATCGGTTTTATATGTGTAGATCTAGTGGAAATTTTCTGTATTTTTTAGTAATTTTGCACACTTTATTGAGATCGGACGATATTTATTTATAAAAAGTGTACAAAAATGCAAAACATATGCAAAAATATTTGCACAAAATCTCGGTGCACTTTTACCTAAAAAATGCAAATAATTACATCATAAAACAATTACCACTGGTAATTAAAAACTTTATAATCTTAAATGGCAATTGTTATCTTTTCTACCTCTTAAGGAGAGATAAACCAGTAAATGTAAATAAAGACGGTCTAAAGTTTTTCGTCACAGAAATATATCTAAAAATCAAGACCAACACCACCAATGATAGCTGAAAACGCAGGAAAGGAAAAACACCAAGTAACACGACCAGAAAATTACGCCAGGAATAGCCCTGAATCATATTTCATCTGTACGAAAAGCTAATTAGCTAATTTGGAACTAATCTTAACTCCACTAGTGTATACTGAAAGATGAAAAGAGGTAGAGGCTAAAAAAAGGCAGACAAAGCTGAAGGACAAAAAGCAAAGCAAGTCAATAGAAAACAGTAAAACATTCAGATGTGATTTCTCTTCTTTAAAGTTGGTTGATTTGGTTTTAAATGATTCAACCAATGGAGATAAATGTTTGTCATTTAAAAAATTAATGCGTTGGATGTAATAAGGATTAACTAGACGAAAGCTAAGAGATGGCTGGATTAAGTGTTCATTGTGTTCCAAATGAAGGCTGTATTTTTTATAATAATGTTTGTCAAATGTGCGGCACCAGCGCAAAGGAGAAAAAATACTAGAATTCCAAAAATCATCTATCCTACCCTTGGTGATCCGTCTCACCTAGCTCAGGTAGGATAGATGGTCCAATTTTGTATTTCAGATATTTTTAATGTTCATTTTTTTGAAGATATATGTTCCTCGATTTCAACATTAGTGAAGTGTAGAGTCTGTTCTGTTAATAAAGAAAATATTTTATTTTGTCGCCCATCGCCTCCTCACTTCACCCTAAGGAAATAGACATCTGTACGATAGACAATTACACTTATAGTTGCTACTTTGCAACAGTTCACGATCTAAATATAAAATTTAACAAAGAGATATTTCCAAAGTGTGACATCGTGTCAATTTCTTTGTCCACCTACCTTAATACAGGAACTTATTTTTTTCTTTTTCCTATTGTAGATCAGAAATGAGTAACATTAAACATTGTCTGGGTTTTTTTAGTCAAGAAAAGCTAAACTTTTTGAACTTGTCTTGTGTGACATCAGTGGGAATTTAAATATCTTCATTAGAAATAGGCTAAGAGATGACAAGCTGCGAATTCAACTGGATGACTATTTACAACAGTTCAAATTTGAAAACAAAACGAACCTATTGTCTATCATAACTTCTATTGAGTTTGTTCCTCTTAGCCAGAAGTAATAGAAAGACATGAACTTTTCTATACTGTTTATAATAAAATAATCTTATTGACTGTTCAGATATTTAGCAAATTAGTTTCTTTCCGCCTAATGAGAATAAAAATTTTAAAATTCTTCCCATTATATGTAATAGTGATTTAAATTTTGAATATGCTACTCTGTGAATTGTCTTCAGGATATTAAGACATTGAAAACTTGAACTAAAATTTGTTTTATTAATATTTTTATTAATTAATATTTATTATTTAATTTTTATTTTCATTTCTATTCTTTTGATTAACTCGCACTTTTCTTTATTTTCTTTTACCTATTTCCTCGTTTTAAATAATTTTAGTACCATTATCTTGTCAATGACGTTTTACTTATTATTATTGTCATTTCTAATTTTCAATCACCTATACTGTTATGATAGATTTCTTTCAAAGTCTATGTAGTAAATAAATAAAATAAATTAATAAATAAAAATGAAATAGGCATTATTTAGCACCAAAATGGTATTCAGTTTTGTTTGAGAGCGACTAGAAAGGCCCAATAAAGTAGCAAGGTTTATCGACTTATTGAGATTTCTCTCTAAACGATACGTCTCTGGGTCCCATATGTCCGCTGAATAAAAACCATGCCGATCTAATGCCTGGAATGACCACTATTTGGATAACATACCTAAGAAATACCTAGTGGCCATTCAGATCTGTCAGGCCATACGTGAGGATATGAGAAGTAGCGATCTCAATGGAGAGTCGTCATTCACTCAAACCGTTTGGTTACAGCGGCAGCCTTGCCGGCATTCTCCTGTGCCGTTATCTTATTCAATAGGAAACTGCAAACATACAGGGTGTCTGCAGTATCTGACCTATCGCGTGTTTCAATGCTAATAGTTTAGTCAAGTTGAAGTCACACGGTATGACTCAAAGGATCTAGAAGTAGATACGGTCAGTGTCAAAGTCGAAATTGCACGATTTTTCCAAATATATGCAGGATAAAGAATGTATTATTTTAATCGAAATTGAGTAAAACGGTATTTAAAATTTCTGTTTTAGGCTTAGTAGTACAAATGAAGATATAGCTACAGCATTCTCTGAAGCTATTTATTTATGGCATAATTTTAGTTTTTCTTTAGTTTGATTGGGTTTTTGCCACACTTCTGAAAAAAAATAAAGATTAATTAAATAAGTCCTTGCGCCAAACAGATCAGTCAAAGGTTTATTTTTGAAACTAAGGTTAACTAACCAAAAAATCTCACACTGAAAAAAGCAGATAAGTAAAAAATAACAAAAATCACATCACTATCGCGTATTTTTGACGTTTCGGAAAAGTCATTTTCGTTCTGAAAATAGTAAATGTATTAAAAGTATGTCAAATTTTCCAGTTAAAAATTTGTTTATCTGTTTCCATAGAGATGTTAAATAATTTTTATTTTATTGTTACTTACTTCTTCTTGATACAACTGTAGCCAACAATGATCAATATTTTCTGAACAGTTTGACACACACTTATCTCCGTTCAACAAAATAATCGCGGCATCTTTTAATTTTCTTTTTGTTACATTATCTTCCTTCTCTAAAATTTTTACCGAACCCCATTGAATCAAATGACCGTTCCCAAGCATGTTCGCAAATTTTTGATTTTTCAAATTCCCGTCTTGTTATATAATTTTTGTGTTACTCAACACTAACATTCACAGACAGAGACATTTCTGAAACTGTTCAGTAAACATTTGTGTCAAACTGTTCAGTAAACATTTATCAGGCTTGACATTAAAAGCACCATACTCAAGATTTAAATGTACCAAAATCTTAAGAAAAGAAACAGAAGCCATGGTACGTGAAAGAATACAATTCCATAGACACAATAAGACAACTGGTAAGAGTTATCATTCCAAAACACAGTGAACCAACAGGATTATGAACGTATGTACAAAAACTCAGTATGTTTTATATTCTTATAATAAGAAATTCAATAAACAAAAAAATACACATTTAAATAAATTTAGAAAATTAAATCAAGAAAGGCAAAATACCGAATTAAATTTAAATAACAATCCAATTATAAATAAAACTGTCATAAATATGTCAAATCGACAACTAAGTTCGTCTGAAAAATTAGTCCTCAGTAAATATTTAAATTATTCTGTAACAGAAGAAGATATCCCTGATTTAATAATATGAAAGATCAAACTGCTCAAAAGATGTAATTCTTTTCTAGCAGAAATTTATTATCAGCTGCTTCTTGTAAAAATCTCTAAATTTCTTCTTTCGTTAGAATTCTGTACTTTTCTGGATGGTATACAACTGATTTGCTTTTCAAATATTGGATCAGTTTCGGAAAATTTCTAATATTTACATTTTCTTTGGCATTCAAGGTACTTTTTAACATGGAATATACTGACCACAACGTCGAAGGTTTAATTTTCTGATCGAAATATGCCACCCTGTGAATTATACCACCCTTTGAATTCATTGTAGGCAATCTCGTACTATCTCGACGAATTTTGGGGGATTAATTGTGAAACAGCAGTTTGTACCGCTTCCAATACTTCCCCTGGCAAATGCTCGTCTTCACTTTCCGAGCTCATTTTGAATTAAACACTTAGAATATGAATTACAGAATATAATTCAGACACTACTTTTTCAAACAACTTATTTTTAGTGTTTATGAGGTTGCTGTTATGTCGCGTTTAAACCGTCTTGATTCAAACACAGTTCAAACGATTTCAAATATACATTGTTGTACATAATACAATTATCTTATTTAATTGCAGTTTTCGACAAAATATTTTTGTCTGGAATGCGAAATTGGATCTCGGATGGATATTTTGCCACGCTAAGCTCAGCAAAATAACTTCCATTCTTGAACGCAAAATTACCATTTCGGATTTTAGATGCAAAATAACTATTTCTTGTTGTAGAGGACCTAGGTGCACTGTACAGAAATTGCCTAATCTGGAACTTATACACTGGACATTGGTTCAGGATGAACGTCTACTACTCTTGATGCCGATGAGGGTGCTGAATTGGTGACCTTAAAATGTTACGGTGGATGGCGATCTTCATCAGCTGCTGAGAGCTATGTAGAAGATTCGGTCGAGAAGAAAAAGAATATATCAAAATCAATTCTGCGATAAAAAACAAGCATAACTATTTCTTGTGTTGTAGAGGACCTAGGTGCACTGTACAGCAATTGCCTAATCTGGAACCTATACACTGGACATTGTTTCAGGATGAACGTCTACTACTCTTGATGCCGATGAGGGTGCTGAATTGGTGACCTTAAAATGTTACGGTGGATGGCGATCTTCATCAGCTGCTGAGAGCTATGTACAAGATTCGGCCGAGAAGAAAAAGAAGATATCAAAATCTATTCTGCGAGAAAAAGCAAGTTGTACTTGTTCATCGTCTAGGTCAGTTTTTTTCCGATAGGTTTATGCACTTAATGGATGATTTATCATTTTCCGATAATGGTTTTAAGTATGCCAGAAATTGGAATTATATTTTTCATATATTAAAATAAATAGTCTATAAGAAGTGGTTTGTAAATGTTTTCATTCAGCTTTAGCAATAGCCTATACTTTGTGATATTTTCAGTAAACAAAAATATTCAGTTTCCAGTGTTTCCTTGGTGACTCTAAGTACTAGTCCGCCAAACTAACATCTTGCTTTTGGTATCTAAAGTTACTATTTTAGATTCTGTGTACAAAAAATACTATTGTTTTTGATCATTTTCTTTTAAAGAGCCTCAAACACATTTTAATTATGACAAGTGTTCATAAGCACTTCCTTTTATTGTATCAATACTATCATCTACCTATACATTATTTTATTGACATCTTCTATAAGTAAAATAATATATGATGATGATAAATAATGAATTAATTATTTCATTACCTGTGTTGTGTATCCGAACAGATAAATATCTTTGTATTTGAGTAGGCGTGTTACCGACAGAAAATACTAGTTTCCCATATATTTATGAACTTGTAGAGAATCTGCTAAACAACTGGTAAACTGGTTGCGACTCACTGTTGTAACAGTTTCGGTCGTTTTTATCGTTACTAATGGTACCGATTCTATAAGTTATAAAGCGGCGAACATGAAACATAAAAAAACTCTTGAATAATTCATTTACATTTTTTTATATTTCCCTGATGGTGTTAAAATTACTATTTTGCATAATTTTATTAAAACTGAACACATACACACATATTATTAACAGCATTCAAATAACATCCGAAGAAAGTAATTTGCATAATCTTATAACCGGCAATATTTATTGTTGGCAGTTAACAGTTGATTCCGAGGCCAATTTTGGGCCATATGTGCATTTCTCATTCCGTTACAACTTTGTGATTTTTGATCAAGAATACAAGAAGTATTAAGCCTTGTCCTCATGGATAACAATTTCGCAGATTTTGATTTAAATAATTAACGGCGGGAAAGTGTCAAATTTTCGCGAATACAGAAATATTACGGCCATTTTCATCATCATTATGTGGGACTACTAACTTTAAATTGAGCTTTTAATATTCTATCATGACAGTCAATGACAGATTTATGATGAAAATAATATAAAATATTACAGTTGTCAAAATTGGTTAAAAGTTGAGACTTTTTCCGCCTTTAAATAATTTGCGTTTTAATATTCCGCAACGACTATTTTCATGTATTTTCAACTTCTGAAAATAATCACACAGTCTTTTATACATTTTCAAATTATGTCCTTGCGAGTTTCATTAGGATATTGCTTGATAAAAATTGTTTATTGTTAGGTTCTTTTTAAAAGGACGCATTTATTTCAAAAACATCATGTATATGCTTTAAATATTAGATGTCAGAAATGAAATTGGCCATATTTCAATAGTAGCTTTGAAAAGAAACCGATTTAGATCATATCATAATCTTAGGTTAGACAAATTAATCTATCATAAAAATATTTAATATAACCGCAAATTTAACAAAGAGACGAAGTATAACTGGCTAGAATCCCACAAATTGCTCATCTTTCTATACTAATAACTGCAGTAGAAAATTAAAAACTATCTTTTTCTAAAAACTGCATTTTAACGGTAGTATATAAGGTCTTTCATAATAACATCTGCATTTTCTCAGAAACTCAGACAAGAAGGTAACAAAAGATAGTTCCAGGTTATAGGATTTATTTATTTTGCTGTATTCTTGCAGAGGTACTCCACGAACTCCTTAGCAAATTCCATTTCCTAAATTCTTTGTAGGTGTTCTTTTCAATAATTTCAGCAAAAGCTAACACCGGAAGCACACTGGAGAGGTCAGGTCCAAAAATATTGAGATTTGGTGCCAGCCTGTAAGCTACTTTATTGCCACTGCACCACTCGTGTCTCTTTACGCAACGTACAGATATGCTGTTGTCGGTTGAGATCACTATGGCCATAGTTATACCTGTTAATTTCGTTTGTACCACGATAGCATGCCTATCCTTTGCCCACTGATATTGGATACGTAAGGATCTGGAACAGTACCCACATCCTGCACTTTAATTTATATGTTAACAATCTATGACACTTCACTCGCAGTTTCGCCGTTCCTAATAATCACCGTGTAGGGTCTGTCTAACATAAATTTGGGAGAAATACTGCCACTGTCTTCCTGCAGAGGGGGCATCTTTCTAACGATCCCATTCCACGGGCAACTAACTTATCCACTTCCTGCAACTTGACTCGAAGCATTGGGTTCGAAAGGGACTGGCATTCGAAAGGTTGTCTGTTAGATGAATATCCAAAGGTAGCAGACATAGCATTACCTCCATTGCTATGGTGCGTGCTGTTCGCATAGCTGCAGCTATGCTCAGGCGGGCATTCCTTTGTACCTGGCTGAGCTTTTGTTTAGCTGTTGTATGTTGGACTTGGTTGTATATATGTATATGGTCACTTTTGGTTTCATTCCATAGGTTTTGCAAACGGTTCTGCGACCTTGGTCATAGGATATGTACGCCTTTTTTTGGCCTCTTTCCAAATGTAGCGTTCATCTTCGCATTAAGTGTGACTCCAAGGTATTTCACATCTAATGCAACGAACGATCTACTAATTAGCATATTGTACTAAGGTACTACACTCCATAGACAAATATGTTACATTTCGACTTTTAGGTGGATAGATAAGAAAATTAAATCAGCGTATAATAAATTGACGTTCATTTTTAACACTCATTTGTGTCGTTTCTTACATCGTATAATCATTATTTATAATTTAACGCTAGAGGGCGTTATTTATACAATACCACACAATAGGAGAAATTTCTGTTACAGCTGCCATTATAAAATAATGAATCATCACATTTATATAGTGTAAATCCAAGATATGTATATGTGTAATATATTAACTGTATATTTTATTACCACATTAATGTAATTGATACAGCTGTATAAAAGCTCAAGGCTAAAACATGAATATGTAATTGATAGTTCGCAGTAGGAGGCATCTATAAATTTTCACTAATATCCGCTGCATTTGGATAATATATAACATCTGATAATCAAATGAGAACGATATTTTAAATCAAGAACAGTATTTATATGTTGTCAGAAATAATATTTGTTTGTTGTATCAAAATGGATTTAAGGAAGTTGTCTATATGTTATTATTAAGCATTGGCTTATTACGTTGACAATAACAAGTTCATCACTTTTTGCATAAGTCTTATATTCTCTAGTAACCTACATACTATTTGATTGATAGCAACGTGAAGTTTTTAATTAAACATATAAGAAATGAAGATCTCATTCTCTGCTCTATGATTTATATACATTAAATGTCTGTTTAATTGAGTTTTAATTTATTTTTTATGGTTGTTTTGCTACAACTGAAAATTAAAATAACACGATGTCCTGTTGATTTTATAAACTGTGTTGATTGTACCTACTAATGTTGATGTGATTTTCTCTAATCTAGTGGTAATTTGGTACATAAGACGTTTAGGTAGAATAAATATAAAATAAAATTGTATATTAAGTTCTTTAAAGAATAGACTATACACTGCAAAAAAAAGTTGTTCTCATATCAGTAGGACTTAATTTTTATAAACTATTGTGCAGTATTTAAAACCTTTTTGTTTAATGTTGTCGTTGTGTATAAGTTAGAATGCTATTAGTTTTTGAGTTGTAAATAATGTGTCAAATACTAAACCTTTTTTTTTACTGTTTTAGAAAGGTATTTTAACCTAATATAAATCAAATCTCCTACAATTCCTATCAATGAAGTCATATGTACGTTCTCTGATACCAAACATCTAGGTATGCTAATGAACAATTCCACAGACAAAGCTCTATTCAATAATTATCCAAAGAAAATAATCTAATTTACTAACCTGCTAATAAAACACTCTATAAATATCTAACTTCACTTTTTGGCAGTGGGAACACGACAAATTCAACCAAAATAGATGAGACCTGATCTATTTCTGCATTTTTAGGATAGCTTCTTCAGGTGGTCTCCTTTAAGTTGAATCAAATATCTGACTATAAAAATTATTATAAAAATTAAAATTATTTGAAGTTAAATATCGACAATGACAAAAAGTGACATCCTGTCAATGAATTAAATATGACAATACCTACTTGAAAAATGTTCACCTTTTATGTAAAAGTTTTTATATATTTTTAGGTATTAATATCACAATATCTACCCATATGGGTAGATATTGTGGGTGTAATTCAACGCAGGTTGGGGCTTTTGTCCACAGAGTAGTTAGTTTCACACATTATTAATACCTAAAAATATATAAAAACTTTTACATAGAAGGTGAACATTATTCAAGTAGGTATTGTCATATTTAATTCATTGACAGGCTGTCACTTTTTGTCATTGTCGATATTTAACTTCAAATAATTTTAATTTTTATAATAATTTTTATACTTAGATATTTGATTCAATTTAAAGGATCCTAATCCTAAAAATGCAGAAATAGGTCAGATCTTATCTATTGTGGTTGAATTTGTCGTGTTCCCACTGCCAAAAAGTGAAGTTAGATATTTATAGAGTGTTTCATTAGCAGGTTAGTAAATTAGATTATTTTCTTTAGATAATTATTGAATAGAGCTTTGTCTGTTGAATTATTCATTAGCATACCTAGATGTTTGGTATCAGAGAACATACATATAACTATAGGAGATTTGATTTTTAGCTTAAAATACCTTTCTAAAATACTAAAAAAATGTTACAAAAGCTAATAATAAGGAATATATGGGTAGATATTGTGGGTGTAATTCAACGTAGGTTGGGGCTCTTGTCGACTGAGTAGCTAGTTTCACACAATATTATTAATACTTAAAAATATATAAAATACTAAACCTTTGTTAAATATTTTGTAAGAAAACTCTGTAGTCGTGCATTTGAATTAAATTATAACTAAGATAATAAATAGTAAAATTTCTTTTACATTTTTTCACTTTGATTCTGTTATTTTTATATATTATACAAAGAAATAAAAACTTTAATGTTTAAACTCTGCAGCATACTAGTAGATACAGAGAAATTTGAAAAATATACGCAATCTAATGCATCTCAATTAACATAGGATTTTATTATTTTTTAATAATAACTGTAATTCTTTTTTCAGTGTATGTCATCGCTAGTAGTTCATAAGGTTAGTTATATTATACCTATAAGCTTCGTTTTATCTAATTATGAAAATTATATCATCATACTATTATAAGGGTGCCGTATTTTCGAAAGAGTGATTTCTACAAATACAAATAATTTTAGACATTTAAGAACTGAATGATATAAAGCTTAGTAAATAACGGGAATGTTATATCATACCATCTGCGAATATTCAAAGGTACAGAAGTAAAACGAATATATAACGACAGAAAACGGTTTAACCAACAAATTTTTAGGTACATAAAACATTCAAAATATTTTTTTTTAATTTCACTGTTGATGTAACTATTGTTATAACATAAACTTACCTACATAGTTCTGCATATAAGATGTAGACTTGTCTTTATAAATATGCGAAAATAATTATTAAAATGAGTGGTTAGAATAACAAAATAATGTCTTATAGACACTTTTTAAAAATTGTTATTTTATTTGGGGAGAATTTAAATAGTAAAAGTGAATAAACAAAAAATCGAGAATTTTATTTTGTTCTACGTGTTTTATTTTTAGAGATTTTTGTACCTAAAGACATCACAAATTTGATAATGTTATACGGAGAAATACGGTGACCTTAAGCGCAGCCACAGATTAACTGCAAAAAGTTGCGGGATATGGTCAGAATCCCAAACTACATTTCATTCAATGTTATTTCCCGTTTCAATTGAACGGAAGGTAATTAAAAGAAATTCTGTCTCAACTAGAGTCAACTAGAGGAATAAATAGCGCAAATAGGTACAAACGGACGTGGTAAATAGAGTGTGAGCAAGTATGTTCAGGATTCGAGACAAGTATGCTCGTGACTTACGTCATCGTCAATAAATCGGTTTTTATCAAGAATCTTCTCGCTCGATGCGGCGAATTGTCGCCAGATTTACTGCCCATTTGTTGAGGTTTTGTGGCAGGAAGAACTGGGAGCTGTCGACTTCTGCTGTCCACGTAGATTTCTTTTTAACTTGGTAATTTGTAACTACATTCTATTTCAGATCTTGAACTGGAGACTTAAGAGGCAAACATGATCAATTAAATTTGTAAATTTAAAAAATACTGCTTGATATTACAGTTTTTAGTCTGAAATACAGAATAGTAAAGATAAAAACCACAAAATTTGATACCAAATTGAGCAAAATGCTAAATTTCTACCACTATTTTGATGTAATGTGATTTTTAACCATTGACAGAACAGATATACGAGTATATTAAAGGCAAGGAGAAACTTTAAAATATGTTGATTCTTCGAAAGGTAAGAGTGCAAAGTCCATTTCAACAAGTAACAAACTATTTTTTAACTTAACAAATTTCTCTACATACTCTTGTATTTTTTCCAATAACATTTCTTTTTCAATTTCTAATAGCATCATATGTAATCCAATTTAGGACTATTTACTATTTGAAATATTTATTAATGATTATTTCAAAACTATTGAATATAGTAATCTATTTTTTGTAATTTAGTAAAAACATACAAGATTCCTAACCACTATAAATAACTGTTTTAAATTCCAGTTATTTTATGAAAATTCCCATATAAAAAATGAAATGAAAATGAAAATTTGTTCATTGGCAACCCAAAGGACACAAATCGAAACCCGAAACATTTACAACTAACTTTATCTCTTTTTACATTATTATATTATATTAACAATATTGTGTGAAACTAACTACTCCGTAGACTTAAAGGAGACTACCAGAAGAAACAATTCTGAATTTGCAGAAATAGGTTAAATCTCTAAATTTGAGTTTTGAATTTTATATAATTATTTCATTAAGTCAGGTACGTTTTTTTTTAAGTAAATTTAGCTAGATTAATTTTTATTTTAGATAATTATTGAATACACTGAAAAAAAGGCCAGTAACTTTACAAATATACTTCGTAAGATTATCGTTATAATTGTCTTAAAATAATCCTAAAAATAATGATGATATTACACTGACGCTTGCAATTTTACAAGAAAACTGCCAATATACATCAAAACCGTAAACTTCCTATGTAATTATAATATAATGTACACATTTATAGAATATATTATAATATATTTACAATTAACAATGTGAAATCCATTTTTACATTGTAAAATTACTGAAAATACCAAATTTACTATATAATTGACTGTAAAAATATGCCTAATGTGTATGTGAATGTACTACTAATTTTAAAACGCGCTAACCTAACTATTGAGAGCGTTGGGTGGTGACGCCTTTATTATTTCTTGCTTCATTTCGATGAATGCAGCGTGTACCTAGGACCTAGGTACTTACATAATTAATTTAGTGAGTAGTGACTAGCAATATAATCATATTTAGAGTGACAAGTGAGTGTTTTTAGTACTATAAATAGTTTTGTCTAGTGTTAGTTCTAACATAATCTAAATGAGATTAAGAATGTAAGTTATACATAATTATTGAAGCAAAGAAATATTGGTATCCTTGCATCTAATAAAATGGATACCCCACTGTTGATTTGTTCATCTTACATAATATATAAAAAATATATTATTTTCTATTAGAATTATATTTTATACATATTTGAAGAACAGGGGCTTCTGGAGGATTTGCATGATTTAAGTTCTGGGTACCTACTTATCTATGCACATTTATATAATTAATATTACTTTGTAACAGGATCATCCATAGATCTCGTTTGAATATTATAAAATGTTAACTTTAGTTCTATGAATATATTTTTACATTGTTATATATGTTTTGTATAATGTTAAGTGTTCTGTTTTGTACAAATAACCTAAATGTGCAGGTACCAAATTTTAATAAAAAATTGCCGTAAAACTATAATATTTTATTACTTCAGTACCTGTATGTACATGTCTTTCTAAGCTAAAAAAATAAGCAAAGGACAGTTAATATATTGAAGATATAATAAAGCTGTAACTACTAATTAGCTAACTGAGCCGTTATCGGAGTACAAAATAACTATTTATATAATCAGTTAGGAAAAGTACAAACAAATGTTTTTCACACAATTTGTCCAAAAATTTTAATTATAAATTTAAAAAGGACTATTCTGCTGAGTTTAGGGTACATAGCGACTATAATCTAAATGAATCGTAAATTCCAAAGTACTTAATTTTTTGTATATAAATTTGAAAAGCATATAGAAAACGAATCTTTTGCTTCGGAAATGTTTGACTTCACTGGAGTTATCATATCAAAAATTCAGTATTACTATTAAGGGTGTTTGTTAACATTGATGCTATTGAGAAACTCACGGAAAAGCCAGATATGTTACTTAAGGTAAGTAACAATCGTTAATTTTTTACGATATTTAAATTTTTCTCATGTAGGCATATTAATCTATTAGGTATAAATGAATTACTATTCAGATTTTTTTTAGGTATCTATGTTAAAACATTGTTAGTGAATTCGAGTGTTGTAAACAAGATATTTTTAAAGTAAGTTTTTCTAAAATTGACTGTACGGGTTAGGTCAATTTCGACACTTTCAGGAGATTTATTTTATTCTCTTTTATCCTGTACAATAAATAAAAAAATTACATTGTAGTCATAATATAAAATGTATTATTACAATGTAACTATACAACTGCCTGTAAAGCTATTCTGCAATTTTACAAGTAATTGTGCAAATTACATTGTAAAAATACTTTTTGTATTGTAAAATCACAAAGTAATATTACAATTGCAAAACCTAAAATTACACCGCAAAATAAATTTACAGCGTAATTTTACATTTTATTTGTAAAGTCACAATCGATAAGAAAATTACAGCAATAATGAGTGGTAAATAAATTGCCATCTATTTTTACTGTAATTATTTTTTACAGTGTACAGTTCTGTCTATGCAGTTGTTCATTAGCATACCTAGATTATTTGGTATCACAAAACATACATATTATTTCGTTAATAGAATTGTAGGAACATTGATTTATATTAACTTAACAGCGCCCTTCAAGTAGGATTTTCGCATTTTCACTGAAATGCTAGATTTCTTAAAAATTTTGTAATTTCCAAACACACATTTTACAGGTCCATGCAAAAAGAAGAGTTGATTCCAAATAAGAACGAAAATAGTATGACGCCATTTAAGAAACGCAAAATAATTGCCATAGCAACCAAATTACTGGCTATCATTTTGCCAAGATAGCTTTTGAAGACTTTGTCTTGACAACCTATATTCTACTTTTTCTGTTAGTTCGTACTGTAATAATATTTTGTTTTCTATCGATTAAAGATAAAAGTCCCCGCTCCTCTTAAAGAGAAATGCCACTCATGATCTTACGGTGATCTAGATCGACCCCAGTACTTTTCCTTTTTAATTCGTCTGAAATATGGAGCAGGCAATCCCATCACTTATGAACATTCCGTGATATGAAAACACTTTGGATCTGTCATAAAAAATATTAATTGCTTAGAAAGGTGAGATTAGCATATTTACTTTGTCATTAGTGCATGAGTACAGACCATTCATTACTTTAGGACTAAAACTGTTAAGCAGGTGTACACTTACATAGTATGTATATGTGTGAATAGTGCGAGTAGTAGTCTAATATAATAATGTAAGAGAAGTGTTATCGCTCTTTTACACGAGCCGCAGCAAACACGCATGTGCCAGATAGGAATGGTCAATTTCTACTGTTAGAAACACCTTGACGGATACAGCTGTTCCATCTACTACAATACAGTGGGCGTGCGCGTGGAAAAATTTCAATATACCTTTCCATTAATTTCATTGTGATTGTAATTAATTTATTAGTGATTTTGTGTTTATGTTCTCGTGATATTCTTGAAATATTAAAAGTTGTAAGTGTATTCTACAAATGCAAATAATTTTAGATTTTTAGTAATGAAATAATCTAGGATCTATATTCCTTATTATTAGCTAATAATAAGGAATATATGGGTAGATATTGTGGGTGTAATTCAACGCAGGTTGGGGCTTAGATATTTATAGAGTGAGTAAATTAGATTATTTTCTTTAGATAATTATTGAATAGAGCTTTGTCTGTGGAATTGTTCATTAGCATACCTAGATGTTTGGTATCAGAGAACATACATATGACTTCATTGATAGGAATTGTAGGAGATTTGATTTATATTAGCTTAAAATACCTTTCTAAAACAGTAAAAAAATACATCTTTAGGTTTAGAAATCTTTGAAAATCTGTATTTTTAAATTTAACAATAGATGTAAATGTGGATGTAAAGTATATGAATATAGTAACTAGTTAAAATGTAAGGTTAAAGCTTTTTAAAAGTTATTAAGTTATTATTTTATTTGAGGGAAATTTAAACAGTAACAGTGAATAAACAAAACATCAAGACTTTTATTTTTGATACTACTTTTGTGCTATATGTTTTATTATTCGAGATTCCTGTTCTTAAAAACCCCTCAAATTTGATCATTTTCCAGAGAGAAATACGGCGATCTTAAGAATGGATACTACAGCGTGTTCTCAAATCGTACACGCACTAATCTAATAGTAAGCGATATCAGGTGATAAAAAAATGTGGTTGAAATATGTAGTTCATTAATAAGAATGTCTGTGAGTAGTGTATATCGAGCAATAAAGAATGGCAAAGAAAAAGATACAACTACCAAACGGAAACTCACGTACCTAAGGTAGAAGATACAGGTTGACGATGCAAAATATGCGAACAATTCATGGATGGTATTTTAAAAATGAACTGACAATAAAAAATTCAGCTATCTCACAGAATGAAATTTTGCCTAGGGTGCTTCTGCAAATTGTGCGTGACATGAATTTTCGCATAAAACGAAATAGAAGAAATATGCTAATAGAAAAAGATGAAATACTGATATGGCAAAGACATTATTTCTATATTTACTATATTTTAGCCAATATTAGAAGGTCGAAGTCTGAATCGAAGAATTTTATATACTTATAGATTATATAAACACTGACATGGATGGCACTGTTTTGTCACATATGAAGACCTCGTGCTGTCGGATAATGTAGCCTATAATAAATTTGTTTGTAGTAAGAATCAGTTTCCAACCATCAGAAGTAGCGCACTGCATCTAAAACAAAGCATTTTCAATCTTATGTAGGCATTATAAACGCAATACGCAGACGCCTGATGGTTGAAAACTATTTCCAAATGTTTTATGAACAGACCTAATAGTGTTAATAATGTGACCATTATAGTGACCTAGTAATCAGTTTTATATAGTGTGTATGTAAATAGTGCAGTATGTGTTACAAAGTGATATCCGTGGAGTGTGCATCAAGTAGGTGTAAATGGGTGATGGCAGGCATTTTACGGATGAGTATAAACTTTTTAATGTAAAATGTTAGGTTCACTCATCATCAACCTATTTGGTAATTTGAACCCTTCTCAAGTGGCACGCCTATGGAATATTGTCCCCTGCAACTCTCACCTCCCATACATATGTGCTGTGAATGAATCACTCTATTTTCACTTATTATTATAATCCACAGAAGCGTAGTGAGTATAAAATACATTGATACGAATTAAAGACATAAACAACTTAACATTGCATTTGATTTTGTCGAAAAATCTCTATCGTAGGTACACCTATTTTTTTAATATTCATACTAAAAATACTTACATGGCTATAGTGTTAGCAGCAAGGATGCTACAAATTTGTCACACAATAATCGGCTTATCTGATCGTGTGGTAGAACTTCTGTCACATTAATTATATATAACAAGACACAGATGAATTAATTTATATATAATTTAATAATTAAAGAGACATATTGGTTCCCAATCAGATTAAATTTAATTTAATTATGATAATTATACTACAGGATTTCCGTTAACATTTTAGTGGCTTTGCTATTGAATATCGCTTACTTTAATTGAAAATTAATAATTTTTTTCATCGATATTCAATAAAAAAAAGAAACGAAATTAATTCAGTTCTGCAGGATATAACTTTGAAAGGAAAGTCTTCTCAATTAGAAAGCTATATTGCTAGGTATATCTTCTTAGTTCATGGAAAACTTTTCTTTGAGTGGAATTAATGCAAATCACAAACTGTTTATTGATAATTATATTAGGTAAATTTTTGTGGCATCGATCTTGTGACACATTCCATACATTTCAGAATAAGAAAATACTGAATCATGGATCGAGAGCCGGTGACTCAATATATAATGGCGAAATTGTTATGATATTATGATTCAGAGTGTTACTAATCAGATGCATATTTTGATATGGGTCCGAAATTATTCCGTTGTTGAGATAATTATCTATGAGACAATAGTGGTTTTTGCGGGGATATAATGCTGCGATACAGAGAGAGACTCATGTCCATCTTTCGATTATCAGAGATGATGCTTCTGGCATACTGAAAAGAACTAGTAAAGGCATCACTGATGACTAACCGTCGCTGATTTGTTACAGGTTGTTCAGGTGTAATTAGATGCACTAACTGGCAGGGTAGTTGGATCCGCTTTTACAAAAATCGTAATCGCCGATGGCGATACAGGTCCCGGAGCTTCCACAGTACCCACAGTATTATGGGTCGCTCTCTGTTTGTGGTCGTATATAGGTCCAGCATTCAGTGGTCTGTGTCTACTAGACGTAGAAACTACATCTCGGGTAAATTGGAAAAAGTCTCTTGTTTAGAAATTGTGTGTTTGAATTTAATAAAGTATTATGCATATACAAACAGAAATGATTAAGTGATATAACAAAATTTTTAGAAATTGTTTAAATATAAATTTTTATGCAATAATACAATTTTGTTCATAATTCAGTGTAGGTAACGTTTAAATTTGTTTTGACTCTAAATATAATAACACAATTTACACAAACTGTTCCTGTCGCAATTTTAGGACCGATTTGGAATGCTATTGAATACAATTGGACACACATTTTACATATATTTACCTATATGTAGAACAACAAAGGTTAAGCCAGTCAGAGTTGTACCGTAGGCAAGGGGTACATGGTAATTGTCTGTGTAATTTCTAAATTGAAAAAGTAGGAATGCTGCTTCCCACATTCACAACTGTAATGAAATGCGACGATATCCAATAGTGAAATAAATACTAAAGATTCATAAAATGACAAATTGCTAATTTCTCCAATAACTTTAAACATTAAGAAAAACATGGTGTGCTTTGCTTTATCATTTCTGCATGCATTATAATCCTGCCCGTATCTTTAATTATTAACGTTAGTAATAAAACGGTGTTAGTTATATACCGAAAGTACATTACGAATTATTAAACTAACAATAAATAAATAACAGGTTAAATGACAAAAATCTAATAGTAGTCGTCAACAAATTATTATTTACTTTAAGCGACACACCTGTTGTGAAAGTATAGTGTACCGGTAAGTGTCGTCCACAAATTCTTTATCTTTTTAATATGTAATGATAACTTGTATCAGTTATAAATAAGTCTACAGTTTATATCCACATTCTACATTCTTTTGGATCTATACAGGGTATCCAGGAAAATGTGGAAAATCTCTCGGGTGCAGATAGAACATGAAAAAGTAAGATGACAAGTTCCTATATAATTTGCTCCTACCTCCCTACGGAGATATGTGTCTCTGAAGGACGCCGCGGGAAATTGTTTTTTTTTTTGTACTTTAAAAGTTATTCAAGAAAAACCGATTTCCAGCTACATCCTTCAAGGATATATATCTCCGGAGAGAGGGCCAGTAAGAAAAAAAATTATAGCAATTTTTCATCTTATTTTTTCATGTTCTATGTACACCTGAGAGGTTTACCACATTTCCCCGGACACCCTGTATAACATAACACGATGAATGTCTCCACAACATACTTTTAAATGGTAAGAAGCTAAATGTGAATAACTGCTAAGTTTATTTTGCTGTGCGTGTGGCAAATTCATGAAAACTAAAGTCTGGAAGCCAAGATAATTTTGGAGCATCATTATACATAAAAAAGTGAACCCTAACTTATGTTTATGTATAATGACAGTGTATTTTAGAAGCATACAATTATACATTTGGATAATAGTAGCTTTGAAACTTAAATTGCAAGTAATGTGCTATAATTGACAGAATTCGTCTAATGTTAAAAATATATAATTTAACACCTAAATTTGTTCAGTTTGGGAGGTCAATGGTCATAGTAGAAATAATCAAACCTTGTGCCAGCAAATAATTAGAACATTAACCACATAGATAAAAATTTATGTCACAAATGCTATTACCAGATTCTGTAACAAATTAATAATGTGTAGATGAAGCAAAAGTATCTTTCAATATAATGATTTATTTGCTAACAAATGATTGAAGTAATTAATAAATTTTTATAAGTAAATTATAGTCGAAATTGTTCATAAACTTCTATACATGCATCCAAAATTTATTGTCAAAGAAACTGCATACTTCATAATTATATAGGAAACTATAATATTCTTCCCACAAAATAAAGAAAAATTATAATTATGTAAGTAAAGTTTCGAATGCTGTAATAATCAATTATACCTAAATAAGCTTATATACATACATAAATTTTCATGTTAGTGCGAGTAATATTATGGAAATTGCTGTCTATACAAATGATATGAATACAAGTCGACATTCCTGAAAGATTTTTAACTCATTATTTTTTACTAAATACCTGTTTCCTGTCATAAGGTAGAAAGTATACAGTTAATTTCCATAATTAGTTTAATCTGATCAATCACTGTGATATAACGCATATATTTACCTTAATAAAAGTAATATGTAATTATCGCGTTTAAGTATTTGTACTAAAAGAATTGTCCAATTGACGTACGTTTTACGTTGTTAAAAAGTATGCATTAGACGCATCATAGAAAAACTAAAAGATTTATTTGCTTCAATATCATAATCTATGAGTCAGGCGCATATGCCTATAGAAAATTCCACTTTCAGAGAACCCAGTGTAGAGTATAAACGAAGGATTACAATACTTAGATTATACTCAACTAACGCCATTTTGATTCAAACGAAGAAAGGTACGATGTTATAGAGGATCGTAAGATAGTGATGAGAATAGGTTTATAATAATATGAAAATATAAATAAGAAATAAATGACAAATCAAATTGAAAATTATGAAAAATGTAAATGAGCATTTAAACAAATATATACAATTCCATGTCTCTACGGATGAATAATTTGTATAGTCCAGGGCATTTAGATCAAAATCGACCGGTATAGCGGAAAATTTTAGGCACAGCAGATATCGAGATGCGGTTTTCTGCATTGTGTTCAAGAAGGTCCCAGGAAAAAAGTCTATATCGTCTGATTTAGCCATTTTTTGAAAAATGCCTTCTAGGCCGGATAATGCATTTTCCAAATGCATCATTACTTGCAGCATTATAGGAACGACTGGAAACTCGGAAAAACCACTCGGAAATCGTTACTCGGGGGTTTTCGGGGCTGCCGAACTCGATTCTGGCATTAGAATTACCCGGGGATGCACGGGGGTGGCTCTGTAGGGTTGTCTGGGGTGAATTAGGAGAGAAATGGCAGCGTGCATGAAAATCGCTCCAAACTTGTTACTCGGCGGTTTTCAATTCTGGCATTGGAATTACCCGAGGACGCTCGGGGCGGCTCTGCGGGGGTATCCGGGAGGTCATTTCCGTGGGGGAATGGAGGGGTTATTGCATAGTCCATGGGAAGCGCTCCAAACTCATTACTCGGGGGTCCCGATTCAACATTAATAAAAACTCCTATTTGTTATTTGAATAAAGTATTATTTTCATAATTTGTGATTTTTCACTTTCTCCTTTACCATTTCCCACAGAGCCAACCCTGGAAAAGTCTAATGCCAGAATTGAATTCAGCATCCCCGAAAACCCCGAGTAACGATTTTGGAGCGAATTTCATGCACGCTGCCATTTCTCCCCCAATTCACCCTCAGACAACCCCACAAAGCCACCCCCGTGCATCCCCGAGTAATTATAATGCCAGAATCGAGTTCAGCAGCCCCGAAAACCCCCAAGCAATGATTTCCGAGCGATTTTTCCGAGTTTCCAGTCGTTCCTATAATGGTGCAAGTAATGATGCAATTGGGAAATGAATTTTCCGGCCCAGAAGGTATTTTTCAAAAAATGGCTAAACCAGACGATATAGACTTTTTTCCTGGAACCTTCCTGAACACAATGCAGAATTACCGCTCTCGATATCTGCTGTGGCTAAAAATTTCCGCTAATTTTCCTAACTTCCCTGGACTAGTAGTTGTAGTTGTTAATGGAATAATTGTGTTCACTGATATCGAAGAAAATATTTCCAATTACTTTTCTTCCGACTTTTGTTTTTTCGTAACCTTTGGAGAACAAGTTTGTGCGATCTATTCCTGCAATTATTTCAGTACGGTACTGAAGAAAAAATGAGATCTGTTAAACTGGATTTCGAAAAATAATTTCTTAAAACGTTAAATAAAATACTGTAATCTTGCACCAAGTATACCCATCCATTCAAATACAAAAATATTTCATTTTAATCTGTAAAAACTTTGCGCTTAACCAAATCGGAGAATATATATCTATATTTTCTGATATCACACTTTAGATGAAGATGATAATTTATAATTTATAAAACAAATGACACCAGTAATAATTTCAGTTGATCATAATGAGTCATTTATAACTTTTTTTTATTACATTTTCCTGAGTGATTTTGTAATTTTAGTACGATATGAAAAAAAATATAACCTTTCCTTCCTTCTTTCGTAAGCCGTTGTGTGACATCACTGCCTCCTATAGCATGCCGAGTTGCCGTCGGCGTCGTTAAGATTGCGATTTTTATTTCAATTATGGAAAATTCAAATTTGAGAGTAATTTAGAGCCAATAAAATAAAACAATCAAATATTAGATATTGTATTGTACCAAAATATCCCAGTGTGACGATAAAATACTTAGATCATTTACTAGTTTATCCCGCAATCCCAATACACGAAATTTGTGGCAAAAAGCAATGAAGCGCGACATATTTCTTGGACCCAAAACAAATAAATATGTGTTGTATAATAATATTTATAATAAAATAAGTTTAATAATAGTTTGTAATATACTTATATGTAGAATTCATTTTAGATTTTTAATTTAGTTAAGTCTAAATTCTTAAGTTTATAAACCTACGTACGTTTAAAACTAAACATACCTAGGTATTAAGTAAGTACCTTAATACTTTTTTTAATATTGAGTTTGTAAATTACTTTATTTTTCGTTTTGCAAGGTGGCTCAATAAAAAAGTCAAACAAGTTGTATAACTAGTAACCAAACTTTAAATTAACAAAAATTTAGAAGTTTTGACTAATAGGTATATAACAAAACAAATGTTTTGTTTTAGATACTTATACAGAACTCTTTATTTTAAAAACCAAAACATTCCATTTTATTACTAATTTTGTAAAATAGTAAATATGTATTTTTTAGTTACTTATATACCTATCTACATTATTTGAAAAACTTAGCTGTTATTAACGATTTCATTTTAGAACTAACCATTGAATTTTTACACCTCTCATTTCAGTACCTACACATTGATGATGTGTATTAAAATATAACATAAAAATTAAGGAAGTAGTGTAATATGATATTTAACTAAACGCCCTATATCAATCTCGGCATATCAATTGCTCGTCAGTGACTAAGTTTGACTACAGGCATTTTTCAACATACATATTTATTATAGTACTATACAACATTACAATTAACTACAGTGTACCTTTGGGAAGAAAAACGGGATTGTTTTAATCTCCAATTGCTACGACTTTCTATCAGCTGACATTTTATCTCGTGCCGTCAGAAAATGTTTATCCAATAAAAATAAATTAACTTTCCTCAATTCTGCGTCCGGATGAAGACCAGCAGAATCAAGGACAGGCTTTAATGAGCAGCAGAAAAAGAACAGGATATTTTCGACAGATTTATCGCCACAATGTAGGTTTTATAAAAAGCCGATGCAACGCTGCAATAATTAAAAACTTCATTTAATTGAAGCGAAGTAAAAAGTTTTTATCCAACAGATTTTATTGTTGAATCCTTGTAAGTCGGTGCTGTTTTCACCTGGTGTTTCACAAATACAAATATGTGGATAAAAAGTAATGCAGTTGTTAGTTTAGTTATAGAAATCTAACGCTGTCAGTAGAAAATAAAAGAAAAGTTGGAGAAACCTGATTACGACGCAGTAGCGTACTTATTCGAGTAAAATAAAGATAAATGATATAATTATGTGACAATTTTCTTTGTACACACGTATATTCAAAGCTATAAAATATATTATTATAAGTAAATTAAAATAATCTTTAGAAATGAAATTAATATAATATTAAAATTGAATAACATTTTTGTATTTATTTGTACGATGCATAATTTTAGTGCAATATATAATTATATAATTACTTTTAAAATGTATTTGTAACACACACATTATTTTACTATTCTAAGGTCACATTTTACTATTTATTTTCACATAATTATAAACAAAAGTGAACAATCTTATATGTAGAACATCTACAGTTAAATTTAATAAAATACGTATTTTGAAAGATTTCTGTACCTAAAAATTTGTTGGTTAGACCTTTCAATATTTGCAGGTGGCATGAGATAACGTTATTTGCTAAGCTCTACATATATTATTCAATTCTTAAATGTCTGAAATGACTTGTATTTGTATAAAACACTATTTCAAGAATACACAAATACAGTGTTTCAGGTTAACTAACGAATTAGCTACCTGTTCTACCAACTAACCCACTACATTCGCAGATGTTAAAGATAATTATCAACAAAGATAAAAAAAAAGAATCAGAAAGATAGGAATATAAGTATCCCATAATATAATCATTATAACTCATATCTTGAATATGACGAACCATAAATAACAGTATGTTGTATATAAGGGCCCTAATAGGCAAAAGTCATGGTGGCATCAAAAATGTATTTTTTTAATTTATTCAAAGGCATAGACTTAGTAAAATTAGGTAAACTATTTGTAGTTTTAGAAATATTATATAAAAACGATCGCTTGTAGAACTGTGTGCGATGTATAGGAGGTGTGATGATGTCTTTTCGGCGGATATTTACGTTATGGACATCAGTCCTATAGCGTATCTTGTTATACAAATACGGCGGCATTTTTATTAAAAGAAGTTTATGGAAAAAACATGCTGAATGAACAAACTTTCTATTTTTCATATCTAGCCAACGAATTATTCTAAAAGTATGGCTTATATGACCATATTTACGAATACCAAATATTAGGCGTAAACAAGAATTTTGTAATTTTTGAATTCGACTGGTATCAAATGCCGACAAACAGGTGTTATACACGACATCACACTAATTCATGTTACTTAACACTAATGAATCACAAAGTACAGCTTTCATATCACGGTTCAAAAAATATCGGTTAGCATAAATAGCTTTAAGAGCCATGTAGCCCTTTTGCAAACATTTGTTAACATGTAGTGAAAAACTCAAGTCCTGATCAATTGATAATCCTAAGTTTTTAACCGAATTAGTAAAGTTAATATTAATATCATTTATAAAAATTGAATTACCAAACTGTTCCACAAAATTCACTCTTTCTTTTTTATTGCCGAAGATAATTACCATAGATTTACCACCATTAATTTGTAAAGAATTTGCAATTTTGCAAAATTGTTTAAATCATAATTAACTGCTGATACAGCTTGTTTACTTTCTTTCATCAGGATTGAATGACAATAAAATTTGAGTATCATCTGCAAAGTAATACTGCATGCATGACATAAAAGCAGACGGAAAGTTCGACGTATAAACAATAAATAGCACTGGACCTAGGATTGATCCTTGCGGTATCCCTTTATCAACATGTAAAAACTGAGATAAATTGTTTTTGTAGAGTACAGCTTGCTCTCTATTTGCGAGATAATTAGAAAGGAATTGGACCGCGGCCGGACAAAGTCCTATATACTTTAATATTGCAAATAAAAGCTTATGATTTAAGGTATCAAATGTCTTAGTAAAATCTAACAGTACTAACAGCAATAATTTCCTTTCATCTAATGCAGAAAATATATAATTCGTTAAACTTAATAAAGTAGTAGAGCAGCTGTGATTCTTTTTAAAACCAGATTGATGAAGAGGGATTATATTATTTACAACTAAATTGTTTTCTTTTTTATTGAAAAATGCTTACTATACAATTTATTTGAATATAGTAAATAATGATCATCAAATTGAGAAACTAATAGAAATTATGTGTTATGAGATCTGTATCATCGAGTATTTGCTGTTTAAAGTAGAACATGCTGTATATAGCAATCGTTTTAATGTATCAACTGAAAATTATTATTTTTACAAGCCTATACAGTATTTTTTATGGTTTCCTGTATTACAAGCCTTCCTTAACTTTGTATTTGCCGAATTATTTTCATTTAAATAGAGAAAATTTGAATATTGAGAGTGAATAACTAAAAATTCCAGCTTCTATCTGATCCAGCAAAAAAATGTTCTTGTTTATTGCTATCTAAATCGATAGAAAGTTTTAACACACTCTCATTTTCGCATGTTCGAAATATTTTACCAACTGAGCGTAGTATCGACATAATAAAAATTGTTTCTAAATTTGTGTCAGTCAAAAGCAAGATCACGATTGTTTACGGATACCGAATCAGATATGAAATAAAACATTGCGATATTTGACAGGAAACATCTGTACACACAAAAAGTGGAATAATAATCGATATTCTCACAGTCAAGTGACTTACCCGTGCACGAACAAGTTTCAGTTTTGTCCTATTTCTCATACTTTTAGAATATTTTGTTTCGATTATCGAATACGCAGTACCGGTACAAGGAGAAAGCAATGTGTTTGATGTTAAATAAAATGCTCCATATATTATACAGGATGATCCGTAGGTAATGGCCCTTGAAGACGTACTAGATTTTTTACTTCAAAATATTACGATTTAACTGATTTTTTGTAATAATTACACTATGACTGATTCAACTTAAAAATATTAGGGAGTAAAAATTTTTGGATATGAGAAATCATAATATATTGCCTATTTCGATGTATTGCCTAGAGGGCGCCACATCCGCCATATTTGAGGCGTAAATGGTGGCACCAATAGTAAGTTAAATTTTAACAATCATTAGTTAAAATGTATATTAAAGTTAACAACTATTTATAAATGTATCAAAATCAATTACTTTTGAAAATCGAAAAATTGTGAGACAATAATTTTTCATATTCAGATATGAGAGATGATTGTTATTTGTTGGCAATTAAATTTTAATGGACATGCTGGGCCATGAGAATATTTCGGAGAATTTCGAAATTGATCTGTTTAGGAATTTAGAGAAAAAAGACGAAAAATTTGTTCACATTGCGGATTATTCACAAACTAATTCAGGACTACTATCTGGAGCTGCAAGAATCAGTATCGGACTTCCATTTTAAAAACGTTGCATGCTGAAAAATACTATCCGTACCATTTTGCACCAGTGCAAATTTTATTGCTTGTCGATCTACCTCAACATCCAATTTTAAAGAGAATGTTGGCGCCTACTACCTTAAAATATTGTATAATGAACTCTGCAGCTGATTGTTGAAAAGCTATTTTCACGAAGATGACAAATTTCTGAGAGTAATGACAAGTATGCATTTTTTCTTCAAAAACAGTGTTGTAAAATTTATAAATTTTTGTAGGTCTGTAGCGTAGCAATGGGTAGGAAAGAGGATTTTTTACCCTAACTTCACACCAATGATCTAATAATTATTTGAGATTCATTTTTAAATTCAATTTTACATAAAAAGGTATTTTTAAAAAATCGGTAATGTTTATCGTTTTACCCAAAGTCTCAGTTGAATAACAGAATAAGAAATTAAATTTCTTAAGGGTAGCAAATAAATTTTAAGACTCCAGAGAAACATGTTTTTTGTGTTAATAGTGAAACTGAAAATATATCACGAAAATTGTTATAAATTTCATAGTTTTTATAATGAAATACATGTTAACTTTACTTTTCCTAACAAAATAATAGAACAATACCTCTCATTTTCTTTTGTATTGTAAAAATGTTAAGTTCACATCGATGGACTTAATACTGTAAACTGACGTTGTACTAACTTCAGTCAAATAAATTTTTACGAACAAAACTATGCAGTCAATTTAAAAAAATAATGACATAATTAAAAAAGTACCTTTCAGTGATATTTTCAAAAAAATACTTACCTTCTGTAATTAAAATCTAATCAATATATCAAGTTCTCCCAAGAAAAATTTTAATTGCTTCTCCTATATAATTTAAATAATATGACTTAATACTAATAATAATAATACACTTTTATTCTCGGGTAGATATTTTAAAGGTACATTATAGTATGCCTACTTTTTAGTTATGTATCATATTTAAATATAACTATAAAATATTTTTTGTACCTACTGTGCAACTCATATACTTAACAATCAAAATTATTACATACAAAACTCCTTATCTTCTTACTCTTCAAATGTAACATTAATGGTTAATATAAAACACCAACTGTATAATTTCAATACAGTCCTAAACAATGAAGATCTATTGATAATAACGCACAATTCCAAATACCATAACTAAATCAAATAATACTGTTTGGAAGACTACATAAATTATCCAATTATTTCCGAGTATTGTATGGTAATAGTAAGTAATAATCTGGATGTTCCACTTATTTATATTTATATATTCTTTTCAATGTATGTAAAGCATTATGAGATTGAAATATGAAGAAACTCGACAAGTAATCTGTATCATCTCTAAAATACTTCGCTGGGTAGTCTGTTTGATATATAACCGCTATATCTGAATCGGTACATCATACATAAGTATTGATTTTCCAAAAATTTTAGGTGGATATACAGGGTGTTATACAAGCTTTATGACAAACTTTGGCAGATGGTGGCTCTGCTAAAGTCTAACACTTTCTATTATGTGAATATAGGTCCGATTCGTTTTTGTTTATAAGTTGCAAGCATTTTAAAAAATATAATTTCATATTTCAATAAAAGTAGCCTGATAAATAATAATTATGGTTACTAACCGCCTCCTAGAATTTAAGATGCACGATAGGTCGCACGCCGTACTCGTTCTCACGGTTCATCTATCCGGAGTCTTCCAACAAGGACTTCCGAACTTTGGCGGCCATCTTATTGAAGCTACATCTGTCAAATTAGTTGTCATTTATTCAGTCTGTTTTACCAAATCACCATGGACGGACATAGCATTCACCAACAAATAATAAAATGTTTTCATCAAAATGGGTGTTCTGTTCGGGCAACGTACCGCGCGCTTCGCCCATTTTACGGTTGCCATAATCGTCCTACCGAGAGGACTATTCGCAATGTGGTGGATAAATTTGAGTCCATTGGTTCAGTAAACGATCGACCAATACCCGTACGTCGACGAAACGCAAGATCTGCCGAAAACATCATCGCTGCCCGTGAGAGTGTGCAGCAGAATCCGAGGCAGTCGATTTCGCGTCGCTCACCTTTCGCAGACCACAACACCCGTACAAAGTTCAACTGACCCAGGAACTGAAGGTAAACGACCATAGACAACGACGTGTGGAGCAGTTGGCAATTGACCCTAATTTTCACCGAAAAATCATCTTCAGCGATGAGGCCTATTTCTGGATGAATGGGTACATGAACAAACAAAATGGTCGAATTTGGGACGATACCAATTCACATGAGATCCAAGAGCGTCCAATGCATCCCGAAAAAGTCACTGTTTGGTGTGGATTCTAGGCTGGCGGCGTCATCGGTGCATATATCTTTGAGAACGACGCCGACGTTGGCCAGGCCATCACTGTCAACGGCGAGCACTATAGATTGATGATTACCAACTTATTTTGGCCTGAATTGGACGTGCCACACAGCTCATGCCACATTGGATACTGTGCACGAACGATTTGAGGCCATGGTCATCTCACGCGGAGGTGATGTGAACTGGCCACCGAGATTGTGCGATTTGACCCCGTTAGACTTTTTCTTGTGGGGTTTTCCTAAGTCGCTGGTGTATGCGAATAAGCCACAAACCACAGCGGTCCTCAAAGCCAACATAACCCATGCCATCGGTCAAATTCAGCCTGGTGTATGCGTCAGAGTTATGGAAAATTGGACATTTCGGATGCGCTCTACCCAGAAAAGCCATGGCGGGCATTTGAACGATGTTACATTCCACACATAATGGCATCAATAGGTCTTTAAAGATAGGAAGCGCTTAATAAAATACCCATTATAACAATAATTATTATTATTATTATTAACCAAATTAACAAATCTTATAAAAATTGTTCAAAATGTCCACTCTCGGCTCAAATGGCTCACTTAGGAAAACTAAAGATTTCGATTTGGATTATTTTTTATCTGGTTAACTGCATGCTGACTTGTTTCAAGAAACTGCCTGACAGGTTGTTATTTCAACATGGCAGACAAGCTGCTTAATATGTCGTTATAAATAAAAGTCCAAAGGATTTAGGTCTTGGGAACGCGATAGCCATTCTATTGAACCTTGTTGACCAATCCATTTATTCAGGAAATGATCATTTAACCAACCAGTTACTTCCCCCGTTTCTCTCCATGTGGTGGTGCAACATCATGCTGATACCGCATATTTTCAACAATATTAAACCCAACGTGATCAATGAAATCATAAAAAGGTTGTTCTCCAAGAAAGTTCTATATAGATCTGAATTTAATCTACCATTCCTCTCCCACACAAGTCCCCGACTTCTGGGCTAATCCCTGTGATTATAATGAGGGGTAGAGATATTATTATTATTATTATTATTATTTAAGAGGCAGTTATATATACGTTGACTTGAAATTTTTGTTATGTAACACCATAAGAATTAATAAATAAATAATAAATAAATAATAAATAAATAATAAATAAATAATAAATAAATAATAAATAAATAATAAATAAATAATAAATAAATAATAAATAAATAATAAATAAATAATAAATAAATAAATAAATAAATAATATTTCATGATGTATGTATGTAGAATGACACGCTCTTTCAAATGGCACGGTCAAAATTGGGGGTTGCTATTTAAAAAAAATTGTTGATGACGTCATATCTCGAACAACGATGACGTCACAAATATGGGTCGTATGTGAAAAAGTGCCTTTTTTTAAAACAAAATCGATGTGCCAGGGAATTTTTTCGGAAACTTCTCAATTTCAAAAATAATGAATTTATTCGTTACTTTTCGAAAGCACTGTATTAAAAGAAAGAGAAATCCAAAAAATATACGAGAATGGTGAGAATGGTGCAATACCAAAACAATTAGTTCATTTCATATCGGCAATAACATTTTAATTTTTTTAATAATTGGATATTGATGTTCTATCTAACTCTGAATTTTATGGCAAGCACTACAAACCCCCGTTATAACAACGCTTCTTGAAATTAATTTGTCACTTAAGATATTTCATTTACCTGAACAAATGCGCATATAGTAATTTTTTATTTTCCCACAACATACTTCTTGCAGCCGTCATCTATTAGAAACGAGTTGTTGATTCATCTCGTATCCATCAGCTACTAGAACTTAGTTTCACATGTCTTGTTTTTGTAAATTTCTCTGTTTTTTACGGCAACTTCTATTATTCCAATATTTCCGTATAAGACAAACGGTCACCTCTACATTTCTATCCAGCTCCGAGATTGATTGCGGTTGAAATTTATTCTACACACACAACAAACTAAACAAACTACATATTCTTGAAAATGAACGCTATTTGCACATTTACAAAGTAACACGATTGATTTATATTTTTAATCTTTTATTAGATACAAAGTTTTCTAGAGTTTAGTTGATAAAAACGTTTTACATTAATTTAAGATCAAATGTAACCTTGCTAGATCATCGGCCTAAAATGGTACATTCAACTTGTAAGTATTTTAAAAAGTGTCTGTTGCAATTTGCCTCAAAATGTATGGTAATTATATACGCGTACTTATTTTAGACAACTACTTATCTTTTCAACTGTACAAAGTTTACTGAATTGAAAACCCATCATTTAGATTGTAATGTAGACCAATTTATTAGGAACTGAACATTTCATCTACCTGTACACATTCTTCACAATTAACCAGTCTGGAAGCCGACTGCATTTGGATAATTTAATTATTCTTTAGAAATGAAAAGTAACAAAGTGAATTAAACAAGTTTCAGGTACAAGAGAATTATTAACATATTATACGAAGTACTAAGTACCCTTATTTTCATAGCTTGACTAATTTTACATCAACTAATACATAAAAATGCATTGTCGTTGATGATTTAAAACAGCATGTCTTTAGAACCACAAATTACCCAGTAAATTTTAAAGAAATATAAATAACCTTAAAGTATGAACGATTTTTCTTGGAACAGGAGCATGAATTTAATATTTTATGAGTCACTAACTTAAAATATATTAGCGAGGCGGAGTAATTTTTTGGGTATATATTTAAGAGGCAGCGCAATTTTTGGTAAATCGTTTCTCAGTACTTCCATTGAAAGCGTTTCAGAGAAAACATTCTTCGGTAGATGGCATATATAACTGTTTTAAATATTTGAAATAGTATGAAAAATTATTTCACTACAAAATTTTCTACTTATTTTCCTTTGAGTCTTTCACAGCTGGTGCTACCAGTTGATCTATTAGTCATTTTTCCAGTTGTCATGCCGTGACCTAGGTAACTAGTCGCTGCTAGTATTAAAGTCCACGCTCATAACCTTAAATGGGATTCTTTGATATGCCCTTATCATTCTCAGACGAGGCTCTGTGGGGGACAGACCCAGTGTCAGTACTGGAGGAACGATTCCGACCGTAGCAGCCGTATTATCAACAACAGGATCCAACATCAATAATTGGGCAGACCCAGAGGTTCGATACTAGTATCGGATCTGCCCCCAAGAACAACAAGGGCAGGTCAAAGAATCCCAACTAAGAGTAGAAATACACCTAATTAACAAATTATGTATATGTCAAATTTTCTTCCTGAAATATTAATTATTCATATTTACCTACATACATAATAATTATTGTATTTCACTATATATTGCTAAATCCTGGATATATTATCCATATCCAGGATATCCTCGTTATCAGTGATGATGGCGTTTTAATAATATGAGGTTATTGAGGACAAAAATAAACAATGTTTATTAAGAAACTAGTAGTGTAAAAGTGTTATATATTTGAGAAAATAAATCAAGAATTATTTGGTCGACCCTGTACATTCAGTTCCTCATGTTTAGTGATTTAATGCGGACGTCATTTTGACTACAAATTGATTTACTTTGGCTTGTGCAAAAAATGCCTTATTCGAAACAAGAATCAACAGATATGGCAAAAATTTATATCGGTATCAAATGTAAAGATGTCCATACATGCTGATTCAGTAATACTACAAAAAAAAATAAATAAATACAGAATCTACGTTGTTTTTGCAAATATCTTCAGAATCCCTAAGCCAATTTTAATGAAATATGGTATGGGATTAAGAAAGTAGTTTTGTCAAGTACCACAGAAGACGCTAGTTATGCGTAATGTCACTAAGTTTCTTTTCAAAAACTTTTGTTTCCGTTTTTTTTTCTAAATTCTTTACCATTGCATTAGCAGCGTTTATATACAAAAAAGTATTCGTTACTTTTCTCATTTGAAGTTTAATTTTCCAGAAGCTGTTAAAGCTGTAGTGCGACCATTAGCAAATGCAACTGAAAAATCCGTAAACAAGATGTAGATCCTATAATTGAAAAGGATACCACTAGACGAATATTTTTCGAAATGCTAGAACAAATGCTTTCTTCTTTTAAGGCTTGATATTCTACAAAGAATGTCAGGATTATGGTACTATCTTTAGCAAATAAAGAGGGAACTGATTTTTTTTTAAATTAAGCAATTTTTAAAATGCCTTGAAAAAAATAAAGTGACACCTAATAACGAATCGACAACTATCACTCAATTTGTTTGAATTATCTTCGCAGCCGGCTTTTTCATTTTATGCATTCGTAATTTTTCAAGTGTCAATAGTAGTACCACAGCTTTAGCAATTTTTTTTTTGAAAATTAAGCTTCAAATGAAAAAGAAAAGAGTACTTCTTTGTGCAGAATGAAACGGTGCTTCTAATGCACTGGCAAAGAATTTACAAAAAAAATGAAAATAATAGTTTTTGAAAAAAAACACTGTGATGCTTGACAAAACTACTTTCTTAATAATGTTCAGATAGAATATCTGCAACCCTATAACAAATTTCATTAAAATCGGCTTAGGAATTTCGGACATATTTGTAAAAAACAAAATTTTAAGCCCGATTTCAAAGGGCCCTAGGTCTCCAAAAATTAGAAACAGTGGAAACGTGTCAAATAATTTCTCAAGCAGATTATATATTCAATTTTGTTTCCTAGTATTTCTGAATCACCCTATAGATATCTGTAGTAAACACATTACTGCTACTTGTAACGTCAACAATTATCAGCCACTAAATTTGAATTGTGTTGAAATACTCGTACAAAATTTAGAAATTATAACCATATCTAAAAAAGATTCTGTGTGGTCCTAACAACATGAAGTAGCCTCATTTCTCTTTTTAAAAACATAATTTCCATTTAAGCTAGGATTATATAATTATATCTGCTACACTTGTATTGAAAGTTTGAATTTGAGCGACATGAGAAACATAGTATATAATAATTAAAGTGTACCCTTAACCTCAATTCAGACGAATAGTGCCTCTCCAAGAAACAATGCACGTGCACTTCACCACAATTAAATATATTTTCACTATCCTATTATAACACAGTTTTTTTTCAAGCGTTAAATATTGACCTGGTTTAATCAACTTGAACGATTTAACATAAAACTTTATGAAACATGTATTTAACTACAAGTTTAGTGTCAATGTGGGACTTTTGATATAGTTATGCCACTTTTGATAAAAAAGAGAAAACTGACGGTTAATTATGATTGATGCCTCAAAGTTAACGAGACAGGTGTTGATTTCAAGGCGACTGGATGCTGTATGATTTATTCAATAATAAACATTGCAACATAAACACCTTGCTGGATGTGGTTGAAGAAAAAAACGTAAGGACTATCGGAACCATCGATTTATTGTAATTATTTATATTTTGAAACAATCGGAGAATCATTCTGCTTAAAGTCTGGGTGACTGGAAGGTTTCATATGGTGGTAGCGTTTTGGCAGTTGTTATATTTTCATTTATACAGCAATTTGCAGATTAACATTACCTAGTGTACTAACATTTCCTTAAACCAATATAGCATATTGTGATGAATATGTAACAAATTAATGTGCAATATTAAAATAGAGAGTACAGTTTGAAAAATTAGAATTATAGTAAATTGACAAATATTTTCAAATATTAAATATATTATATTGGAAATTCAATTAAATAATGATAGTAAATGATTCGTTCTCATTAGTAAAATGAGAAAAAAATAGAATAAAATAAAAACCTATTTATTTTTAATTTTTATTATATTTCTTATACTTGCTAGATACACAAAAAGTGTTTGCACACGTCCAATGTATATAATAAGAAGTATATTAACTAAATCGTACAACTAAATATTAAATAGCAAAAGTACAAGTTAAAATAAAATATAAATAAGTATACCAATTATAAAAAAGAAAGAAAATAGAATACATACGTAGAAACAAATAACAAAAATCATTTAAAATCATTAGAATCAAAGGTAAACACTCATCCAAGAGTAAAACGCTTTCTTTAATATAAAATGTTTTGCTTTATTTTTAAATATTTTAGTGTTAAGTTCCCTCACATATAAAGGTAATGCATTGAAAAATAGTAAAACCAGAAAGTCCGTTCCCTTCCTCGTTCTTTGAAGTTTAAAAAATCTACCATCAAGCTCATTTTTCCTTCTAGTATCATAAGAAAGACACTGGTCTATACTATGATAGAGGAGCTGATTACTTTTAACGTAGAGAAGACATTGGAAAATATAAATAAATGGACTGCAAGAAATCAAAAAAAGAATTTCTGTAATCGACTCCATCAGGATGGCATAAAATATGACAGAATAAATGAGAAGGAATGTAGGCTGCGAAACTTTGCCAGCCAAACCGCAGAGAAGGTACAGGTATTTTGATATTTCCTTACATAGATATTCAACATGATAGTAAGTACGAGACTCAACTAACCTACAAAAGTAAACACTCACGCACTCTTACAAAAATTATAAAAATAAAGATTACGGTGTATTAAATAAACTTATATATTATTTGCCATACTAGCAAAATAAAGTATGGCAATGATGCTTACTGCTCTACGTACTTATTCATTGATATAACCGTAACGCCACTACACATATTAAGCTTTGGCGTGCGGTGTCGTTGTTAGTCGGAATTTCTAGTTTCTCGGTGTTTTTAATGAAACTATTATACAAATTGTTAAGAAAATGATACTTCAGTGTCAAGTGTGTGGAAAACTAAGTTCTATGCTACGTTACGGAATCGAAATTTTCACGTTTTTTTCCTCCGCATTCTTTGCCTATGCATATGCATAATGTGTAAAACAAATAAGTAAAAATATCATAACAAGAATTTAGTTAACAGTATAGAAAAAATATAAATGATAAAAAAATAAAGAAGTGAAATAAAGTATAGATGTTAATTCGTTGGCTAATGAAAAATTTCCAATATGAATTGTTAGCTGGATTGCTACTATTAATTAAAATATTCTAATTTATGATAACATTCAAGATTAGTACTCATTAATATTGAGTGACAAATGTAACAATTTAAAATATATTTATATGATTTTTATCTCATACACACCCAAAAAATGAAATTGAAATAGTTCTAAAATCAGAGATATTTCAAAATATTCAAAGACTGTAATCAAAACATAAATATTAATAAATTGCGCTTGTGTTATTCAAATCGCACGCCCACATAAATCCGTAGTTCTCGTAATACGAGTAGACATACTACGAAGTAATAGCCTGTAGACGTAGGCGTATTATTATGGTAAGCGGAGAAAGTAAAATCGAGAAAATGAAGACATGCCCGTGTAACAATGCAATAACTTGGATGGATATTAAAATCTTCGTGCAACCCGCGCGCGGCATTGTTTTAAATTGTAAAAGTGTAACTAGTTGAACGTTTCTGATGGTGTTGGGCAATGGAACCAAATACCGTTGACAAATGGGCATGTCTATAATGATGTTCTATTGTTCGGGCGATATTTTGAAATATATTGGATTATTATGTCGTTTTCATTTAGCTTTTTAGTACCTACACTTTTAACATTTCTTGGTTTAGTTTTATTTGTTGACGAAAATCACGAAGTGGCTCACATCTGTTGATAGATTTCTGAACTGCTGTAGAGGTGAACGACAAATTACTTGCATAATAGAAGTTGAAGTTTTGTGTGTGTTTTAATATTTTTCTATATTTTTTTCTGTGTAAACAGTACCAGATCAGTTTGAAAATAATATAGTTTTATCTTGAATTAAGATTAGTGCAAAACCTGCATAAAGCAATTTGTAATAAATAAGGCATGGGGGTGAGCAACAATCGATACATATTTTCAGTGTACTTTCAAAAGACTAAAAGTATTGGATTATATGTATATATTTCAACAATGAAAAATAATCATATTGATAATAATGCAATAGTTCACATGCAACATCATTTTTCAACAGCGTTAGTTTTACACATATTTTTGTCTCTGAATTCACATTTCTTAATACGTTACTTATTGAAAAGTATTAAGGAATTTATTAAGACAATTTTAACTCTTGCACAATGCACATGTAATGACCCTACATTACATTTCCGAAAGCACGCTCTTAAATATCAGTTATTTCGTAAACCACCATCCACGTAAAATTATTTTCTTATGCCTATCAGCTCCCTTGTATTGTTTTCTCTTATGTTAACTAACATTTTCTCATTTGATATTTTACGATCCTAATATTTATCGTAAAACTTCTTATACTTATATTATTTAATTTTTTAAACAGAGCATTTGCTGCAATTAGGCCTCACAAAGATATGACTCGAAAATTTACTATCACTAGCAGATGTATATGTATATGCATTCCGGAATTTATGTTTGTCTATATTTTGTTTCCTTGTACACATATCACTGAGTAACAAAAAAAAATGTTAATTCATTAAGAAGTATTCGAACTGGTTCTAAATAATTAATTATTTTTTCAACTATTATTCCTTAAAATTCGAAAATCAGCTGATAAAAATTGCCAAGTGCTCGTACAGACAATCTTAGACAAAGATAAAAAGTAATAAATAAATATGAAATATACAGGGTAAGTGAAACTACTCTTGCAAAAGACAACAAATTTTGGTGTGGCAAAATGGTCTTCTGGGATTCAGCTCTGATTGTCAAACAAAATCTACAATTATTTGAAATTCAGTAAGCCTTGGACTTTTGAAGAAAACTGATTTTGTAAGGAACGACTTTTTCTCAACAAAAATATGCTGATCTGTTACTGTTGTTGTTGTTATTGGTTATGATAGTACTACTAACAGCTGCTGACAGCTATCAGCTCAAAAAAGTTGAATATTCTGCAATACATGCATCGAGAAATGAACATGTTTTACACTGATTTTCAAACATGCAACAATGGCAAATAAACTGTAGCTGGGCTTATAATAATTTCTTAAACAATACACGTGGATCTTCAATAAAGACAGGAAAAAAGTAAAAAAATATATATATAATTTCAGCAGTATAGTTTGGATTTAGGGTAATAAGAACTGCCATTTCCTGGGTAGATTTTTTTGTACAGGATGTCTCAAACGCGAAAGTATGGTGGTGTATGGTGTGATGTGACAATACAAAAAAATTAAATACAATTTGGGACACGTGGTGTTAAAGGAAATGAGCTAAGCTCCATTCTCAATCGAAAGTATTATTTTTGACATTTGACAGAACCAACTAATAACGTCATTAATTATATTTTTTCCAGAACCATACCCAAACTTGTTTCCTGATAAAAAGCTCTCCTCTTTCTAATAAACTTTTATTTCTGTATTACTTTCCTTTTAAAAGTTATAGGCAACATCGTCATCGTATCCCGAAGATAATACTTTCGATTAAAAATGGAGTTGACCTCATCCTATTTAGCACCACATGCCCTGAATTTTATCAAAATTTTGTATATCCTCACAGTAGGCCTATGCTATCGTGTTTGAGACACGCTGTATATAATTCTTCTTAAAAGTGCGATTCTTCGTTCATAAAACGGCAGCCGTTCTATTTCTCATTATATCAGATTTTGTAAGTATAAAAAATACACGAAGAGATAATCGCCTAAGTAAACGTAAATCAAATAAAATTAATTGCGCCAATTAGTGACGACCAAAAGAAAAATCGACTGGTTCACGGTGAATTTTATGGCTTGATTAGCTCTCTGTTTGAAGCATAGTACCCGTAATAATTTATGGAATATCTCAATTAAATAATGTTTATGAACAATAATTTGTTGAATAATTAGACGAATCGTTAATTTAGCAGCACATGTTTGACAAATTAATATAAGGGAAATGGCACTGAAACTGAATATGGCGGTTTTAACTAACAGGCGTCGTAAAATCAGCATTATATGAGTTCACAAAGAAGATATTGGATCGTGATCGTAATTTTATGGAGTATAAATACTAGTAACTTTTACACGAAAGATCGTAATAAATCGTATTTGTCAAATAATTAATAAATACCCGTGAGAGTCAATAAAGTATTCTTTTTCATGTTATGACCAGGTAATTACAGTGGTATGTAATAAACGCCTCTTCAATGGTTTTCTACATAACATTTATTAAGAGAATTAATTACAATTTACAAAAACTTTACTATCTTGAGGAGAGCAGATCATGTACTTGGAAATTTGCAGCTACAACATATTTCAAAACAGAGGTAAAATTGATATAAAATATGTATCCAATGTGGTCCTTATTTTATAAAAAAACAGTATCTGATATGTTTTTCAAGACGTTTCTTCACGATAGGCCATTATATTCAATATGTCGAATATCACCCGCAAATCAATTACTCGAGAAACGTGAAGTCTAAATGTCACCTTTTGAAATATTACTAATAAATATTTCAAAAGCTTCATTCACATATTCAACAATCTTAATTTTTTAAATGAATGTGAAAAGTACAGTTGGTATTGTTTGAAATATTAATAGTCCGGTTTTTAACTCGGAGGAAATGCTGTTCAAATTGATACTTCTAACATTCCCGGCAGTCAGTGGGGTTGCAGTTTCATTAATGGCACTCCCAATAATATTTAAAACATTCTTCTTATTGCTAATACTCGCTTCAACGTAATCAGTCGCCACACTTGCCGATTTCTATCCTACTTATCGTTGGATTCGATCTATTGTCATGCCACTATTTACCATAATGATAGCCGACATAAGTTGAATTGCATGTCCAGTTCATTTCTCAGGATGGTCCAATTTAAGAAAACGTGCAATTTGCAAGGGAGAGAATCCAAATGTAGTAATACCAATCACTTGATTGGTGCACTTCCCCTTATCATACCGTAAGAAAACTCGGTCTCTACTTATACAGGGTATTAAAAAAAGAGTCTAAAATATTTCAAGAGGTAATAGTATGAACCAAAATAAGCAGAAGGGTCTTAATAAACATAGGTCCGCAAAGTAACGGTTGCGGAGATATGGACCACTATTCGTTTTTCAAACATTTTATTTTATTAGGAATAAACCGACAAAGGAAGCTCTTAACAAACAAAAAACAAAGTTACAGAAGATGTTCAAAGTGCCCTCCGTCCATTTCCAAGCAGGCACGACATCTTCGTCTCAACGATATTCGAACTCTTTCGCAAACACACTCCTTGGTTTGGATTTCTTGACACTTTTGATTAATCCGTAGTTGCAGCTCTTCCAGGCTATTTACAGGAGTATCAAACACTAATGTCTTCAAATATCCCCAAACAAAGAAATCTAGAGGGTTCAGATCAGGCGATCTTGGAGGCCATAAAACAGGTCCGGTCCTTCCGACCCATCTATGTGGAAAAGTTTGGTGTAAATGCTGTCTAACGGCCATGGAAAAATGAGCTGGAGCACCATCATGCTGAAACCACATTTGTTGCCTCTGATTCAAAGGAATGTCTTCCAAAAACTCATACAGTGTGTTCTGCAGAAATTTGAGATAAGCAGCGCCTGTTAATCCAAATGTTTAATGAAAAACGTGCCTGATGTCCATATTCTATTAGAGTATGAGGATTTTCGTCGGCCCAAATATGCGTATTGTGAAAATTAAACACTCCATTTCTTGTGAACCCGGCCTCATCAGTAAAAAGAATGTTTGCAAGAAAACGAGGGTCTTCAGCATCATGACGTAGAAACCAACGGCAAGAAACCAAACGTGCTTGATGATCATTTATTCACATGGTATGGGTAAAGCAGTTGCTCGTGAAAGAACAAGAGGACCGCTAATTTCTACCTCGGCTGATATTCTCCGCACACTCGTACCTGGATTCACTCTACCAATGCTAGAATTTCTTCTTCTGCTCTAGGAGTGGATACCGACGTTGGTCTTCCTGATAAATGGCACTGTTTGCTCAAGGAACCTAAATCTTCCAAACATGAGTTGTGAAGGAATCTGGCGATTTGGATAAGCGTTAACATAAAGATGTCGCGCTTCGGTGGCGTTCCCATTAGCACGACCATACATGAAATGCATGTCTGTTTATTCTGCGTTAGAGTAACCAGCCATAGCGAAAGAAAACTTGTGCACTGAGAACAACTGTCAAATACGTACTGTTTATTTCACTAAACATCAACCAACTATTATAAAAAAATACACAACGTTTTTGCAAAATAAAAAAAGGGGCTGAAAACATAAAACATTCCATATCTCCGCAACCGTTACTTTGCGGACCCATGTTTATTGAAACTTTTCTGCTTATCTTGGTTCATACTATTATCTCCTTAAATATTTTACACTCTTTTTTAACACCCTGTATTTTGGAGACGCATTGATAAATAACAGTAAAACGTCGAGTCTTCACTGTCTTAGATGGTCGTATAGTAATAAGCAATACGCTTCGTTCTTCCTTGATGGTCAACAAGAGCCAAAGATACCGCAAATGGATCAATTTGATGAACTTATCGTATTCTTTTTTATAAGCGTTTTTCGATTTTTGCGATCCCTATTCTGCTTTGCTATTTAAGTAATCAATGTTAGAACTCAATTTTAAACAATATACAACCAGTAACAACTGCCACGACATGAATTAATCTCAAATGTCAGATTACAAATTAATTTTTGTTTTTCTCATTTTCATGGCAAAAAGGTATACTTATTTCATATCACGAATTCAATCATTTTACATTAACTATTAGTTATGATTTCCATTTTTTGTAGTAATAATACCAGTATTTATGATTTCAAAATGTAGCAACAAAAAAATAGTGTAAAAAATTCATGAATAACTTGTCTTTAAAACACTTTCACTAGTAAATTAATATACTATTATTACGGAATTTATAATAAAATGGAATGTGAAAAATTAAGCAATCTATTAACTCGATATTAAAAAGACTGAGGTATAAATTACCTACTTAATATGTAGGTATGTTATTTAGTTGTAAAGGTACATAACTATATGTACCTAAGAATTTACTACTAAAGTAAAAATAAAAAATCATTCTACATAAGTATAATATAAATTATTATTAAACTGATTTTATTATAAATCTGACAGTATATATTTATTTGTTTTGAGTCCAAGAAAATGTCATGCTTCGTTGCTTTCTGCCAATTTTGCGTGTTGAGGTTTCGGGTGAAGCTAATAAATAATTCTTTTGGGTACTTTTAAGTTGTACTGGGACATTTCAGCGAGATACAATATTTAAAGTTTGATTGTTTTGTTTTAGTATCTCTAATAACCCCTTCATTTGAATTTTCTATAACTGAAATAACCACCATAATCCTAACAACGTCGACAGCCCTCCTACGCTTCGTATTCCAAATGCGAGTAAACCATAGCTAGCGCAACCCGGAATACGAGGCAGTGACGACACACAGAGGTTTACGCGAGTCCATGTTTTCATTATTTTAAAGGCGTCGGAAAATTATATTCTTTTCAGATTACACTAAAATTACAAATCATTCAGAAAATGTAATAAAAAATGCTAAATGAGCCTATTCCTCTCGTGATGACCTATCGTGAAGAAGGACCTTACAAACATTTTTAAATAGGTTACTTTTATCGTTAACCTCTTCTTTGCAATGTTTTAATTGAAATCTAAGTCTACAGTACTGTGGGATGAAATATGTAAATATATGCGCGATAGATTTATGTGGAGATTTAATGATTTACTGACAATTTTATGAAGCTACTATTCAACTTTTTCATCTTTATGGACTGACGGAACAAAACCTAAACAGCTTATATTAACTTATTAATCAACTTTTAGGTATTTGCATATTTCTCATTCAAATTATATTTTAATCTCTATAGAAAACAATTCCTGGATATGATGATGAAGTGGTGGTGATACAAATAGTTGTGGATCTGGTATGCTAATATCTAAATTTCACTTCGGTTCATAGGACTTTGCAAAAAATTGTTCAACGTTTGTGTACAGTAAACACACTTTTTCAATTCAATTAACTACACTCGACGACACAACAGATAAAGATCACGCCAGGCTCTACGTGATGAATTATAATACAAGGAGAATGTGTTGTAAATTTGCAGATATGAATTTCACATTGTTCCATATTTGGATTGCTATATCGAATTTCTTCAAATTATTTATCAGCTTAGTAGATTGTTATTGACAACAGCCAACACATTTGAAACTCATATGGAGAGAAAATATATTTCACTTGCTTTGTTGGTTCTCTAGATTCTTGAAATTTCATGGCCAGTGAGCAAAAATTTAATAGAAATCTCTCTAACTATTTTATAAATATAGAAACATTGATTATTAGTACCTAACTTCTTTTTCTATTGGTTCTTCCAATTTTGAAAAATCCCAAATTATCAAAGTGTTTTGCTAGTTTCAAACAACAATCATTCTTTTTCAAATGGGATGAAATTCATTTCCAAAATTATTCCAATTATTTGAAGAAACAATAATAATAATAATTAACTTATATATATCTTATTATTTTGTGTTACTGTCTAATCACTAATTAAAACATCAAAATCGTTTTAACGTAGACACCTAATCACTGCCAACACGTCAATTAAAACTGCCTAAACTAATTAAAATAAACTGACTCATTTTGATCTGTAATATTGCTCAAATAATCATAATCGATAAATATCCCAAATTTTCTGCATAATTCCAGGGTGTAGACTCGATTTATCGAGTTGAATTTCGAAAGAATGGTGACAATACAATTCATCTATTATAATTGACACAATTAACTATTCAGTTTAAATATGGAATGAAGCAGTATACCCAAAAATTTTGTAAAAGAACTTCCTGACGATATATGCATTTGATTCTAGTTACCTTTAAAGGAAAATAGTTTCTCTATTAGTTCGTCATCATTTAACAGAAGCCGATTTGTTTTCTATTAGGATTTACTATTATTAATACCATGGAAACATTATTTATTTAGGCTCACGCTCTGTAAGCTAAGTAATTTAAGTGGATCTGTTAATTAGGCCAACGGTTTCATGTGAGGCCCATGATTATGCATGTAGCCGCTTAGTGTAACTGATTTACCGGACAGAGATCTGCAATTAAAACATGGACACAAAATAATTGTCTTTACACGTAATAATGTAGAGAATAGTTGAATAAGGAACATTCTTCGACCAGCTTATTAACCCATAAAAGGTTCCGAAACAAAATCAAGTGACTCTTGATATTTTTACAGTCTCGCCTTTAAATTTCATTATTACGTATAACTGAAAGATGTTATTTTTTGCGGAAAAAGCATTCTCATCGATATCACAACTCCACACAAAAAATTAACTACACGTTTTTGGGATCGTTGAATACAAATCTGGTATCCAATAGCTTCAGCATTCCCAAGTTTTACTCTAAAATCGAACAACTTTAAAAAATAGATTGATCGGTCTGAATGTCTTAACTTAGATTAATAAAACACTAAAATTGGACTGCACATGTTTTTTTTAGCAGTCACCTAACACGATAGTGTCAAAATAAGCTTAGCACCCACGGATTCTTCCTAATAATCAAAATATGCTTAAAGAAAATACCAGAAATCGAGCAAATAACCAGACTAGTACACCTATATACAGGGTGTCAGAAAAAAATTGGTCAACACTAAGCTGGAGATATTAGACACCGAAATATTGTGTTGGTAGTGTTGTTTTTTTTTTGGTGTGGGACTTACGATTTGATGCTTATTTTGACGTTGCTCCTAGAGGGCGCTAGTTTCACCGTATCATTTAGGTTAATTATTAAAACATTTATTTTATCTGTTGAGCTTTGCGTAAAAAAGTTAAAAGACGTACAGTTCTACCTAAAAAATGTAATCTTGTTAAGGTCGTCTAACTTTATCAGTTTCTGAATTATTTGCATTTAAAAATTTCAATGTACTTTGTTGTGACTTTCAGGCGCTGATACTGCTATTTTTTTCTAAGTAGGCTTGTTTCAAATTTTTATGTCAATAAATATTAGCGTATGTTACGCGCGTGTGATTTATACTCGTGCAAAATTAGTAATTAATGATCAAAATCAAGTCAATGATCGAGTTTAGTATTGACTGATTCTGCTCAACCCCATCGCGTTAAAATTTATTCATCAAAGTGTAGTTTAGACCTTGGATTCTAAAAGAAGGCAAAATTGATCGCGTTCGGATATGCTTTGACGCATGGTTAAACTGAACTCCAGAGATCATCTGATTTCTTATTTTTCAAAGTTTGCAGGATGGTGTCTTAGCTGGATCAGATATGATCTCTATAAGAGTAATTTAGTTGATAGAGGTCTTCCACATGAATCATCTTAACTCACTTCATCACATACACAACTTGTCAATCGTCTCGACTGTTCTTGTAGCGAACTTTTTGCCCTCAAAATATTCCTTTGCACAGATATTTGGTTACGGTTTCTCCCTGCAAGATTCTTGTATTTAAACGTTCTCCACTAAAATGGCCAACATAAAATCCATCATATTGAAGTTCAATTTCCTAAAATTGTTGAGCATGTCATCTATCAATTCTTCGTATTTAGGACTTGTATGATTTTCTAGGAGCATTTGTTCATTCTAGTTACTAATTTATCATACCTAAAAATTCATTTTTGAAAATCCTTCCTTGTAATTTAGCAACTGATAGAACCAAAAACTTTTTCTGCCAAGTATCTGTATCACCTTTTGCATCCAAAGATTTAACTAATTGCTTAATAGACTCTAGTTTTATATATAGAGGAGGAACTAATACCTTTTCTGATTCAATCAGAGGCTGTTATATAACATTCTGATTATAGCTTAGCCTTCATCATGTAATGGTCTTGCTTATCTCTAGTATCCCTTAAGCAGAGGAGCTTTGTCATAATTTTGCAATCTCCAAATACTCCACTCATGGTCATCATAGGTAGCTGACCAGTCTGGTTGAGCAACATGGCCCTTTTAATAAAGCTGTGTTATCTATCACCTTAATTGCATTAATAACTGATCAAAGAGAACTAGAACAATAATTGTATATCTGAAAATAATTTTTTCTACAAAACTATTAAAAGTGGGCTTTTTAATTGTCATTTTTGATGTTAAAAATGTCATTTTTTGACACGCGTGTTAAAAGTAAATCAAAGTTAATTTAAATTTTGTTTTGAAAATTAATAAAACGTTTTAACAAATACATGAACAACTTTTTATTTTAAATAAGTACAAACCAACATTTTAACTAGTTATTACTATTAACATTTATAGTAAAATTAGAACAATTTGAAATTGTAATTCCCTGCGGATTTGGTAGATTCAAGAACTCTGCAATGTCGGCAGGCATTTTACCAAACATGTTAATTCCGACTGGATTCTTCACACATTTATTCTTCATATATTTAAGAAAAAGTCATCTATGGTCAGCGTTGGGTGACCGGAGTGCCATACACTTTCTAAAAAAGTTTAAATAGAAATCACCAACAACACTGAAAGTCCGAGGCACTTTCGTTTTAGTATCTGGTATGGTCACAACAACCGAAGTGCCCAAATATTCGATATTGTCGATGGTCATCTGACACAATTCCTCTCGGCGACACGCCCCGAATACACCCACTGCGACTTTCATCATCAGATACTTTTCGTCTTCTGCTTCTGTGAGAAATTTGTCGATATGCGTATTCGTCAAAACTTTTGACTTTTTTGCTTGATATCCTTCACCCTTCCGTTTTAAAAAAGCAATAAGTTTATAATGTTTGCTTATATTTTGATCTCGCTTTATATTTAACATAGTTTTGATCATGGAATAATTTGACCACAGCGTTGACGATTTCCATATCTTGACTTTTTCCTCGAAATATGCCAGTAAAACACTTTCGTTACATTTCCCAGAGACCTTTTTAATGTTGCACCATTCCGAAAAGCGTTTATAAGCGATTTCGTACTGTTCCTTTGATTTCGCCGGTAATAATTCCAATGTTGCTCGACTGTTGGCTTCTTCAATTTCAGCAGGGATGGATTCGTTACGCTCATTATCGAGATTATTCATTATACTTATAATATTACTAGAAAATGCTGCCAATATTTTTGCGTTTTTTCCGTAACTAACAACAGCACTGGTTGCTATGAAAATTTTGGTTCATAAACATTGCGATCTGTGTGGTATTTTTTGATTTCTTATTTTTATTGAGTTTAAAGTTCTTCCGATTGTTTTGTAGAAAAAATAGTGTATGATATACGTGTAAAAAGTGATTTTATTTTGTTCGTGAAGTTAAAAATATCATCTTCACTCACAAAATAAAATCTTACTTTTAACACGTATATCATAAATAGCTATTATTTTATTTTTTCGTATCCATGTTACTAAACTAATGGATCATACTATATAAAGTTTCGTGTAGCTATGCTGTTAGAAATTGTTGACAAGATTCTAATTTCTTTGAAGAAATTGTAATTCTAAGATTAAGGCCAAACATAATCAAGTAGATACAATATATGAACCTTATGTGTAAAGCTATGAAAGGTAAGAGATATGATTTATTTATTTCTTGTTTTGGTGTTTCCAATGCATATGAAATCAGCATGGGGCACTGAAATACCTTCTGATAGAGTTAACGACTAGTAAAGTGAAGGAAATAAACAAGTTATGGCAATAAAATTATGTGGCATTGACCGCGCGAATTAATTGGCATAATGGTCAATAGAAACGGAAAATGGAGGCTGCAAATTAATTTTGTAATAGGTGCAGAGATTAGATAGGCATAACGGCCATGTTTATGCTGTTCTGATAGTCATTAAATTGTTTAGTTGACCATTTCTCGGGATTTCATTACGGATGTGGATAGTTACGTCAGATGAACCTTAGAAATACAGCTCTTCTATAAAAAAGTCACGGTGGTATACTGAAAATAGTACTTATAAAACAGGAGTAGCAAACGTTTATTGACATTTATTTGTAATTAATATTGAAGTTGTAGCATTTGAATTGAGCAAAGGAAATGTCTAAGTTTATGAAATATTAACTTCTATAGAAAGAGGAATTGAGGGACAGCTTTAGAATTTCCATTTCCTGATTAGCCTGTCCAATAATGTTTTATATTTAAATTCTGAATACAGCTAAAAAAATAAGTTGCACTTAATTTTCTGAAAAAATTATAGCAGAATGTAGAGGCGACTCTTATAAATACAATTTTGTAAAAAAAAAACAAAAAGGAGAGTCCGAAAATAATTTAAAAGTACACTTCTGGACGAGCACGTACGGCGGCAATCGGCGACTGGCACGGCGGCAAAGTGTAATAAAAAATGAACGGATAAAAATTAAAAAAAAGGAAGAAGTAAAAATAATATTTTATAACGATTATATCAGCTAATTCAACTGCTATTGGTATTATTAATAATAAAATTAATTTGTGGTTTTCATTAATATGACATACATGATGCTACAACAACTATTAAAAAATTTTTCACCAATGTGTAAACACATTTGGGTCCGTTTTACTCAGTTACTACGAACTAACACAAATGTTTCTGGTTCTTGTCCGTTTTGAAGTTATTGGCAGCATTTATGTTCGCATAAATCACCAATAAGGTCCCCTTAGGTGCGATACACTTCATTTTTTAAGTTTCCCCAAAAAAAAAAATCCAAAGGGTGCAGCAGCCATGGTACCGGTCCTCTTTGTTCAATCCATCGTATTCCTTGAACTTCATTAAGATACTCGCGATCATTTTGTCGAACATGAGTAGGAGCACCATCATGCAAGAACCACAACCTTAGTCGGACAGCTAAGGACACTGAAACTCATCCATCCGATTTGGCGACATAAATGGTTCAATCAAGCGATCATTGACAATCTCTGCCCAAACATTTAAGGAAAAGCGTTGTTGAAAATGATCCCATGGAATTGCGTGCGGATTTTAAAAGTCCTAAACCTGAGTATTATGAATGTTATATAAAAATACCTTCATCTGTAACTAACACGTCAGCTGTAAATTTGCAATTTTGAGCATTTTGTTGCAGCAACTATTCACAAAATCTAATTCGTACGCTATAATCCTTTGGTATTACTGCTTGGGCACCCTTACAGATATAATTGAGCTTCGTGTATGACACGCCATAATGTTGATAGGCACATTCTTTGTACTTGTAGAGCGATTTGCCTGGTACTTATTCGGAGGCATTCCTTCAACAATCTCTAAAATGTGCTCCTCAGCTGCTGCAATACACCGTGGACGCCCTGGGCCCCCGTCTCTTCCAGAATTGTGTTGCAAATGCTCCATGTCACGCCTGCGTTGCACTACGACAGTAAATGAAACTGCATTTGGCATATTTCTACCGAGAAATTTTTCTGTATACAAACGAGAAGCTGCTAAAGTCCACCATAAGTTAAAACGATATCCATCAACACTGATTTGCTATACACGTAAGTCATTTTTGAAAAACTAATATAAACTTTATCACAAAAACGTTAATACTAAAATCAAATTTCAGTATTCCGAATCACCGGTATTCCGATGGCACTATAGACTACAACAGTAGCCCAACGATATAAAGTACTACTACTACTATCTATTCCCATTTTTTTTATAAGTTGTGAGTCATCTTATATCATTTGAAATGAAACTCATAAAAACAAGTCATTATTTGTAACCTACAATGAACCTTATTCTATTATCACGTCAGTTTCTTTTGCACACATCCTGAAAATTTTCTTATTTAGTTCCTGACAAAAGTTATCTGACGATATAATCATTTTCATTTATCGCGCAGGCAAATTTTATATTGTCACTATGTTAATTTTTGTAACTAGATTTACCCTGTGTATAAGGTAAGTATAGTTTTGGTAGTATGTAAACTACCCATACCGATGTTTTAAAATTTGTTGGTCCATTTTTTAAGTCACTTAAGAAATAACAGCAAAAGCTTGTTTTATTCCAGTTCTTATTGTCTCGTGAAGATCCAAAAAATCTTACCGAGGAGAAAATAGATATTATTAGTTAACTAGTCTGACAAGTAGAACTTTCTACATATTTTAATTTGTAAAGACGTTTTCTTCGACGACACAGTGTTCTAAATATATTTACCTCTGCGAATATCTTCCGTCAATTTGTAGATTTAATTCTATAAGATAGCTTTCAGATGTTTCTCTAGCACTCCAGCCGTTCGTTGTATATGCCAAAGAAGGTGTTGAAAAAACAGTTGATTCGTGAAAAGTTTCTAATTCAATTCAGAATAATGCCATATAAATTGAAATTTACATTATAATAAAATACAACACAAATTTTGGACTACTTGGACCCGGACTGAATAAAATAATTAAAGACATTTTTTTAACATCTTACCAGTACATTTAGTTTGTTTTGATTTGAAGAATTTGATTATTTTTTTGAGGTATATCTATAAGTAACAATAAAAAATATACAGAACATATACACATATAACAAATAACAACATATAAATAAAGACGTAATTAAACATGAATTGTCGGAGCATAAATATATTCACGAACAGAATAAAAACAGTGAACGAGCTTAATTCTCCTAATATTATTTTTTAGTGGAGCATTGTTTAGCATCTTTATATGTACTAGAAGCTTATTATAAAGATTTAAATTTAATGAATTACGCTGAGATTTTTGCTACCTAAATTTAGAAGCTCGGAATAGAATAGCGTTTCTTGATAAATAATTGTGAACTTTCGAATTAGTTAGATAAGTGTTACATTCTTTATGTATTTTGGTAAAAAAAATATGTAGTGATGACAGGGACATAATTATTAACTTTTTAAGCAGACACTTGCAATGCTCGAAAGATCCGACTCTACAGATAACGCGTATTGATTTCTTCTGGAGTTTAAAAACACGATTAGCCATTGGAGCATTATCTCACAGAACCACTCCATAACTTAAAAATGAGTGCATAACACTATAATAGGCGTTCACCAATGTTACATCATCCAGAAACATCCTGATTTTTCTTATTAAATATACCTGACTTAAAAGTTTTTTACAAACATCTTCAATGTGATGCGCTCACTTAAGAGAACAATCAATAGTAATCCCGAACAGTTTTACATGCATATCATCATATAAATGATTACTAAAAAATATATAATAATAATAAACCATAATTAGGCTTTAACTAGATCATTTTCATCATTTCTATGTTTATGAGAACACATCAATGTCGTCTTATCTGCGAATAAGATACATCCATCCAGATACATGTTATAGTATAAGTCATTAACAAATAACAAATAACAGTGGCCCCAGTACGGACCCCTGAGGAATTCCATGCCAAATAGATGTGTAATTTTATAAATACTTACCGTAGGAAACACTTTGCGTTCTATTGGTTAAGTATGAACTAATCAATTCTAAAGGAGTATCACGTATATCATAAAAATAGCGTTTGCCCAAGAGAACTTTATGAAAGATACAGTCAAAGGCTTTGCTTAAGATACACAACCTGCATCTGAAACGTATCCCGTTCGAAATCACAGACTACGCCATCTATAAGTTTAAGTATTGCACCAATACTTGATCGACTTGCTTTTTTGCTGTGAACGCATTGAATTTTTCAAAATGCATTTCAAGCCCATTAGATTATTAGAATTGCCAATACAAGGGTGTAATTGATATGGGATGATAATTATTATTAACATCATCAATATTTTCTTTTCTTTTCGGCACAGCTCTAGAAACTTTTAATATATCAGGCAAAATGCCTGTATTAAAACAATCATTAGCTAGATGTGTTAAAGGTAATACAATAAAATTAGCCGTTTTTTTATGATGTTAGTATCATATCAAATCTTTAGAATTAATTTTTTTTAGAGCCAGGATTAGTTATAAACCTCTGTGGATGTAACACGAGAAAAAAGATTGTGTTCAATAACAATAAAATTATATATAGTATATTATATTCAAATTATATATTACATTTACATATACGAAAAAAATTAATGCCATAAATGACTTACCCATTAAAATTAATTACGTGGTTCTTTTTCACTCAAACTGCTCTGATGCTGAAGATGGAAACAGGACGTATAGAAACACTGCACTTATTTACACTGTGGATATTATTTTATTTGCTTCAATTAGTTTTTTAAGTATATCGTTAGTTTAATAACGATCACCCCCGAAATCAATCAAGGCGTCCATGACCACTTTTTGCCATCATACTTGTTCAGGTATTCCTAAAATAAAGTAGATCATCATTCAGTAAGGCGAAGATTTAAATAAAGATTTAATAATTATTAATTTAAAAGTTTTAATATTGTATTATTTACTTTTTTTGTACCTTTTTATACATAGAGGATCATATATTCGTAAACGAACTAAAGTTGAATATAATTAAATGTTCAATACGCTCGGTACCGTTAAAGCAAGGAATTTTATACCATATTAAGAAGCTTCTTATTTTAAATTACGCGCAGAGTATTTTTATACGTTTAACGGAAACATATTTTTTAATACTCCACATTTTTTAAATTGAGGAATGTCTGCATTTAATACACTTGCTAAAGAAGGACCAAACGTGAATATAAGAATTTATTTTATTATTTTTAGGATATGTGAATAACAATTGACTATTTCAGTATCGTTAAGAAAGTAAAAAGTACTAATGCAAATATTATACCAACTGATCATGAAAATGAAACCCATTTCGTGACTGTTAAAAAAAAACACGTCTGAATAGTCACAAATTACAATTATTATTATTTTAAACAAATAAACAGACGTATGTAAACAAATTTTGGAGATCGTTAAGTTTAATATACCTGTCCACTGAATATGTTCTTCTAAACATAACTGTTATTTAATTTAGAGAAGAGCCAGCTGTTTTTGCTACTCCTAGAAATGACTTTTACAGAAACTATACAGTATCCCAGCGTGCTTTGTTAAGTAGCCAAATTGGAATTTAAATGATTTTAAGTTGATTTTAAAACGGTAACAGATGTCTGATAATTTCAACAATTTTTTACAGTTCGTCTTGTGATGAACCCTTTTATTTCAATTGTGTATAGTGTGATGTTTCCCAAAATTGTCAGTGTGATGAAATTAATTATGTTCAGAGCAAATTCCGAAGTGCCAAAATGTATAAGAAGAAATAAGCACCTTATGACAACATAACAGTATGCAGCATAAAAATGACTAATTATGGCAACATAAAAATCTAAAATAATCTAAATTTGACACAAATTGTAGCCAGGGAATGTTATTTATCTCTAATCAATATGCACTGATAAAAATGATTGTAAATTTACGAGTTGTTCGCATCTTACATCAATGTAAAAAATACCAAATCCATATTGCTTTACAAGAAAATCTATGTGAATGTCGTATACTTACATATTTCATGAATTGCATGATTTTTTTTCTAAAAAATACATAATAACGTTGTGTTCATATGTACAAATACACGGTTTTACTGCAAAAAAATTGCATGTTCATAAGTAGTCATTCTCCATTACAGTTGTAACATTACATTTTCATGTGTTTTTTCATACTAGTGACCTAGTAGTAACATCGCTAATAATGTTTATCAGTGTGATATTACTGTCTATATACTATAAAATTCTATCTTACAAAACAAATGTGCAGCTACAGATGCCGATGTATTTGAAAACTAAATATTAAAAAATCAGCAAATTTGTCCATGTTCATTAATAAATTTCTTGTACTGCTATTTTTAAATTTGCATTTCTCTTACAGAATGTATAATATAAACATTGTTTTGTTCTGTAATCTTACAAACAGGCATTCAATATTTTAGTTATTTAGAAAACTATTATATATTGTAATACAGCACAGTTGTGGGATACTGGCGTATGTAAAATGTATTTTCATCTAATAAACATAGTTGTCAAGGTTGTATTGAATTCAATAATTTATAGCTGTATTTACGTTTATAATAAGACTCTTCAATTATATTGGAATATACATTAATATGTTTTAGTTCCGTAATATATGAAAATAAAGTGTACAATTTTGCCCACAGTATTATCAAGAAAGAAATTTATTTGAAAACTGTATCAATTGCTTTTGTGCTTAGAAACTGTTTTTATTTGAAGATTATACTATATAATATTGTTTCCATACATATATACAGGATGTATAAATAAAAACTCTGGAATAACTACATAATTTCCTCTGGAATACAGAACATATCGCAGGTTCTCTATATTTAAAACAATCTTGTTTCACTATATGTGTATAGTAAACACTTTTAATTAATTATTTAAATTTAATATAATCTGCAACTGAATGTTTTTAGAAAGATGAGCTCTAAATCTGGAGTGAAATATTCAGATCCACAATTTAAAATAATAACAATATCTCTACCCCTCATTCTAATCACAGGGATTAGCCCAGAAGTCGGAGACTTGTGCGGGAGAGGGGGCAGCATATTATTATTAAGCAGGCCGCATTTACGCCCAGGAACGACTTACATTGGTAGGCCCTAACCCCTATTCAGTGCAGGAATGAGAGAAACCTGGAAAACCTCATTAATTAGGGGGGTAGTCAAATATCAACCGGTATCAATCTCTCACATTGACCCAAGCTAACATTATTCCACCCTACCATACCCGCAGAGAGGGTGCCAATCCTCTCCACGAATATAGCTTATATACGGTCCACCGGCAGCTGGGCGCGAACCAACTCCGATCTAGTCACTTCGATTCAAGTACTGACGCCTTAAACCGCGCGACCACTAACCGACCATGCGGTCACACTTTATAATTGCATTTTTAAATGGCATCTAACTGAGGTTATGCTCAACGCATTCTAACCCTTGGAAGGAGCTTTGAGAATATAATATATTACTTTCAGCCGTAGCCAACAACTACTACTAAAAACTACCAATATTAACAAGTTGATAAGGACAAAAAATGCTCACGCATAATCAAAGGGACACATGCATAAAAATAAGGCATACATATTTTACTCTGTAGTAAAAGTGATACCTTAGTTGTAGTTTACTTAACATATAATGTTGAAAGCCTCACCTCTCAATATTTACGTAATTTCAAATATTGTGGAATATTACCCAATGAATTTATTCTATTATGTAATAGAAGACGAGCACGCTAATGACCGCCGCATTCAACTACGTACTATCTCCGAACTCTCGTCGACGACGCCTGATCGTACCGTGAATTTGTGTTCGTCGTGGACAGTTGCTTTGTTTATGTTGATTCGCAAACTAAAGCTGAAAAGTCTTCTTCTATGGGTTAGAATTCGTTGGTTATGTTTAACTGCGCAACTTTGCCACAAGTAAAGCGTTTGTATCTGTTCCTATGTATCCTTCTAATTTGGGAATTCAAGAATTATTGAGTGTTTTGCACGGTGTAAGATACAAAGCAAAGAGGTACAATTTCTTTCAATAGAGAACCATGTTCTTTATCCAGAAAACGTCAGCATGTGGATTGAATACACCCGTACAAAATTGTATTTTTCCCCCCCCAAAAAAACACCTGTAGCAAAATGCTTACTTGAAACTATAACGAATTATTTTTGTTGTAAAAATATTTGGGGGTGTTAAAAAATTGGTCTCCTGAGTAAAATGACCTTATTTTAAGAGATACAGTAATGATAATTATAAGATTTGTTTTTAACACAAAATTCAAATATAGATATAAATTTGATTGAACTTATACAATTTTTCCCTATCCTATTGATGAGGCAAATTGAAATCAATGATAAAAATAAATATTGAGAAAGTTTCGATAACTTTGCGATAGGTTCTTTTTACATTCGATTTGTATTTCAAGTTTTTCAATTTCTCTAAACACCCCACACAAGTTTTTAGAATCTTTCAAGTTTCAAAACATTGTATAAAAAGTGATTTTTTACGATAACTTAAACATACATTTTTTGTACAGGGTCACGGACAACCTGGTAATAGCTTAAGCCAAAATATTAGCAATACACTTATATGTGTGGGAGCGAATGCTAATATTACCTGAGATACAGAGTGTTGAAGTAAAACATTTCTTACGGAAACTTTCAGTTTGGTATTGATGAGTTTTTATGGGTGTCAAATTTAAATATTATCACTTTTGAGCTATCTTACAGGGAGCGGCAGATAGTGTATCGCTGTTGTAAGGAAAATGCTATATTTTTTATTTACCTAACAGTAGATCAAAAATTCTTTAAAAATAACTATCAAACATAATTGTGGCATATCTTGTGGAAACCCATACTCCTAACCGGTTTCAAGATATTTGCATTTAAAAAATTCAGACTTAAAAAGCAATATTAACGAAATAAAATCTGTTAGTAAACGAAATTATGATCAAAATTAATTATTGTTCTAAAGCTGTGCATTTCAAATTTTTTTTAAAGTTGTATTGTAATTTGCAAATTATTCATGAAACTAATGAGTTACATACACACTCAATACAAACTGTATAGAATAGGAAATAGTTTATATATTGAATTTTTTATATGCTCTGAAACGATTAAAGTTATTTGTTTTCATATTTTTGACTCAAATTATGTCAAAATTACAAAATTTTTGGATTTTAGTGTTAAGTAATAAAAGCATTTTGTACGTGAAATATATATGTGGATAATACTCATTCTTGGGAATTAGAATATCTTCATCTGCCAAGAGAAGTGCATTTTCAGCAAGAGTTCTCTATCAATATTTGTTGTGGAATTCTCTCCGATAATATTGGGAGGCCGTTTGTACTACCAAGTACACTGAACAGAGAAAATTATTTAAATTTTCTAATTAATTACTGGCCACTGATTCTTGAAGATATTCCCTTAAATTTATGGCAGAACTTTTGTTTTTACATGATAGTGCACCTGCACATTACCCCCGACGAGTAAGAGAATAGAAATTCTCCGCACCTTTAGACTGGACGCAGCAGCGAAGTTCCTTGGCCTGCATGTAGCCCTGATTTAAATCCGCTGGCTATATTAAATCTTTAGTTTACATAGAGACATTATTATTAGTCAAGAACAACTGTGGGAAAAGATTAAAAAATCAGTTAATATTATCAAGCAACATTATTCAGATTTTCAAAACAATCGGTTCATACGTTCTTAACATATAGCAAAAAATCGAAGACATTTTTTCAATTTGAACACCTTGTAGAATGAAAAGGAGCAACAATTAAATAAGACATGTTGGCCTCAATCGCTTTATTTTGACGTTAACAATCTGCCCTTAAGCTAGGTACCATTATTATATAAGTGTATTGTTAATAATTTGGCTTAAACTATTACTAGATAGTCGGTGACCCATTACTTATGAAAAGCCCTGTATAATGAAACACAAGCAAAATCTGCATAGGTGTTAAGTCACAGTTTATCGACAAGAGTTTATCTAACAAATTAAACTAGACATGAAATAATAAATGTTCATAAATTTACCTTCAACGTACAACATAAATAACTCCAAAAGCACAAACTACCGAAGAAGAAAAAACACTCCAACCGTTCGCGCCGTTCAAACTGATCGCTCTTCGAGGAAGACGTCCGGGTGCCTCACACGTTGCGCACCTTTCGACAAGAGATTGTCCGAGCCGGCTGAAAAGGAAGAGAATGCGCCGGGCACAACGACAATCGGCTACCGACTGGCTAAAAGAGTCGAGGATGGCACACATCTTGCAGACAAGTGGGTCACTGGAAACTCTCTCCCAGACACCCTCCGTGCAGTATGCGATGCCGCTCATCTCGCACTTCGTGCCCGCTTTGACGGACAGCAAGCAGAGGCAGTCGACTGGACTCGGTGCAGAGCCCTCGAGGAGCGCCTCAAGGGTCGCTGACGAAGCTGGATTTAAGCACTCGTAGTCAATTAATAATGTTTGGGAGCGACTTTTGCTTTTTTTGTCACGGTGAGACGACAAAAACTAAATTTCATTAGCTACCAATTAATTAGATCACAAACCGACTTATCGTTTGGTCCACAAGCATCGATTTCGCCTGCCTTTTCGTTGTCGATGCCATCGTCAGCAGAATTTGATATTACTGAAATATATTGTATTTATGACATTCAATATAATATTTGTTAGTCGATATTGAATACATTTATCTGATGGTATTCAGTATTCGTATGTGAATAGTGAAAGTATTTTATGAATTTAAGGTAATCACGAATACAATGAATCTAAGTACTCTTGAATTCATGATTACTGGACTATTCATAAATCCTGAGGATTGCATGTATTGCACTATATTTAATTCAAATTGCTAAGTTTCAGGTTTTTTGCTTCCCTTCCCTTATAGTTATGTAACTTAAACTTAAAACGCACAAGAGGCAATACGTATGTCACAAAATCTTACACCAGAAATACACAAATACGTTGAATATGACAAAGTTGCTATTTATTTTATATACACTCAATCTACTCTTTGATTGCGAGCGAGCTAAACAGAGCCCAAACAGCGTACAATATGTGCTACCTCACTGCGTCTGCGTCGATGATATTTGACGGTAACCATGATTCAACGTTTTTCACATGAGATATGCAAGTTATTTATATAAATATATGATTATATATACTCGTGACAAGAATTCAGACGACTTACGTCATACGAACACATGAATAATTCATTATATTTTCATCAAAATATTTAAGAAACTGCAGCTGATAGTAATAAAACTATATACTACACTAAAAGTTACTATTATATATTGCACTAAATTGCAAAATATGATTGTTTTTAACGCGACCAAATATCGAAAATTACTTTGACAATAAAAACAAATGTATAACGTCAGCCGTGACGTAAGACGTCTGAATTCCTGACGCGAGTATAGCTATAAATTTAATATTTCCTTTTTAATACTTGAATACAAGTATTCAATATTCAAGTACTCTTTGAATGTTGTATACAGGATTCAAGTAATCATAATACATTTTTTAATAGAGTACTCAGTATTCATAAATTGTATGCTGTGAAAAAAGTTTCTGTGTAAATAAGACCCTCCAGTGTGTGATTGAGGATGTATATAAAATGTTTGCTTTTTATAATTTTTTCACAAAATGTGTTAAAATTACTGTTTTAGTTCTTTATTAAAATATGTACTACTACTACTTCTACTCCAACTAATTTTGTTGCTCATTTGAACAGAATTATATATTTTGAATAAAATCATAAAAAGTAAAATGTCTTTTATTTTTTGTTGTAACGCTATATATTATGCAATAAAATTAACATGTTAATCTGCAAAGTCTACCCCTTTAATAATATAAATAACACTATAATATGTACACGGTGTAGAACAAACTACATCTATCGGCCATTCGCTACTCCATGACTGAAAATGTCACAGAAAGCTGTAGAACGATTCGTGTCTGGCATACTGATGAAAGCTAATAAGCTAGAAACTGGTATATATCTGGTGGGCTACAGGTGAGTGACTCTAGCTGTTTGCTATAGGTTTTCCAGGTGTAGTTCAATGCTGGTCGGGGCATTAGCCCGCAGGGTAGTTGTTTCCTGGAATTTCGTGTTTGCAACACTGTAATATGTTAAAATTATGTTAAATATTAAAATCAAACACACTGATACGTACAGAGAAATGTGTTCTTTTTATGTTAAAATGTGTAATTATTTTTTGCAGTTTATAATTTTTCTGTACTCATAGCTATCTCTAAATTCTATTGTAATTAATAATACTTTTTAAAACCAATTTAGAGACTTGTTTTGAACTCTTGATGTATTCGTAATGAAATCTACTTTCATCTTTAAACATTAGTTCTTACTTGTTTTATTCACCAATAGTAATCAAAAACTTTTGGCGGAGTGCCATTATTATTGCAATAGATTGTAAATGCTTTTCATTATGTCAATTTTATATACAATTAAAGATAAATACGCTACTCTCTCCATTATTTCAAAATTTCCTGTAGGTATATTCAAATCTAAATTTATCTACGGTAATATGATTATTTTGACTAAAAAATATATTTAAGAAAATATTTCAAAAAAATCAAAAATAATATTGTGGTGTAAATGAGATTTTATAGTGTGTAATTTTGATTTGCAAAATTTCTCTGTTAATAGTTTAACACTTTTTTATACATTTGACACAACATATTCTCAACATATTTCCCAATCCGACTTTTTCTTTTACCAGAAAAACAATCCGTGAATTAATCACTTATCTTTATTAACTACTCTGTACACTACTGAATTACAACTCAACTATACACTATTTAATCAATCACTGTCTAAATCGCTCTGAATTCTGATTGATCTCTCCGAATTATCCAACTAACTCTCTAATTCGAGACTGTAATTCAAGACTACTAACTCGGCTGTTTATTCTTCTTTTATAGACCAAACGAATAATTCAGGTATTTTCTAGCATCTCTAGATCCATGTCTCGAACGATTCTCGTCGATTCTCAATTTTTCCAGTTGCGTCTCGATACACAATCATACTCAATCTCGCATTTTGCGATACCGCAGTCGTCGAATTGGGTGCGAGCGGGGTAAATTCCGCGACAATATATTAAAATGACTACTAATATAATAAAATATCAACTATATAAACAAATCTGTGTAACATTTTATCAAAATGTATATGTGTAGGTGCAATACTAGCGTATTGCACCTACACAATTGTGCATAACCAGTCAGCAATAGAACACAGAGGTTTGATGTCACAGAACGAGGTACGAGGTAAATAGATATTCACTTGCTGCAGCCTGTTACAATGCTACTTTCGATCGATTAACAGTTGAAGCAAGATTTCTTCCAATGTAACAGTCGTTCCCCTGCAAACAAGAAATTTATGGTTACCCCCTGATGCTAGGGGCAGGTTCTATGTTTAAAAATAAGAAAACAAGTTTATATAAACATGGGTCCTGAAATGCGTCATTTTCCAGATACAGGTTGTTTAAAATGTTCTGTTTTGAATAATATTGTCTTCATTTCGCGAAAATCGATCGATATATCGAGATGAGATTTGGTATCCCACAGTATATAGTGAAGGGCTACTCTTACGTGTATAAAGGACCCCGGCACTTTTCATATAGAAAAGTGGTTTCAGTCGTGAGATCTAATTTTTGGTGGAAAAGGTAGTTCTCAACATTCTAAACAAAAAAGCTAATGGGCACAAAAAAATCTACCGTCAAAGAGCGTATTCAGTGACCGAAACATGCATGCGTGGAGTGAAAAAGTACTATATATATCACCTTTTTCTGTGTTCAAAACGAGATTCCGGTCATTCATCTAGGTGGCATGTGTCAATTTGTATGACAAAAAAAATTCCATGTCAGATTTAAACAGAAAAAGATAACACAAAGTGTCGAGAGATTTATTTTTGAGGTGTTTAAGTTAGTTTTTACTACATTTTTTACAAAATAGGTAAATATGGTTAATTATTCCTATGAAAAATTGGCTGACATATATTTTATGTATAAAAAAGCAAACGGAAAGCAAGGCATTTCTATGAAGACGCATTTTTCAAACAAACAACACATGTTACCAAGATTATTGTTTTTAAATTAAATTAACTTGGCTTTAAGACAATTTATCCAAAAAAACAGTGGCGTATTTTTTTTGCTCATAATAAATATTTATTGCTCCTGATGCTAGTATGTGTACCAAATCTCATCTCAATATCTCGATCGGTTATCGAGAAATGAAGACTATAGTATTTCAGAGAAAATTTTAAACAACGTGTAACCTTGAAAATGAACCATTTCCGGACCCATGTTTCTTAACATCATTCTGTAACAACCTGAATACATGCTGGTGTCATAATTAGTTACAGTACATACAATACAAAATAACCACGCCAAAATAATCTTAATAATCAATTCCGTACAAAATTTCCTATGAAAGTAGTTACAGAATAAAGCATATGCCTTATCTAATCAAATTATACATTTCTATGTCACTGAAACATTTCCCACAGCTAAACGTAGTATCAGACAAAGAATCTCTCTGTCCACACCTATTTCCGATAACGAATATGAAAAAGAAAGTTGACTTTGGAGATTTTATTTCAACGTCGCCTTCGTGTGTAATTAGGAAACACAAAACGTCTCTAAATCATAGATGTAATTAAACTCTAGACTTACAATAGCCTTGGTTGCGACACCTGGGGCTTCAAATGCATGGTAATCAAGTGTAAAGCTTCAATTCGGACCACCATTGTTGTTTACTAAATGATAACTGACAGAGAAAAGTTGAATTAGAGAACATTTCTCTTCTGATAATGTACAGAGTGTCCGGAAATGATGTAAAATGTAGTAGTGTGCATGACGTCAATTCAAAAGTGACAGTTGAAAACTATGGAACTGTCAATAAGACGCCACAGCAATTAAACATTAAAATAACATACGCCTCCTATGTGTTTTTATTTAATATGATTTCCCGTTTGAAAGGGTGGTAATTGATAAGAAATATTTTTTTTACTCAGAAAGTATTAATTTTTTGGAAAAATTGAAATAGCAAGAAAAGTTTCTAAAATCATAGGTCCATAAAACCTTAATTTTAATTTTGATGTATAGCCATCTAGAAAAAAGTTCTGGTCAAAACGTCAGGAAGGGTTGTTTGTTTCAACCACTTCGAAGTGAAGGGTGAAAATAAAAATTTCGTCTCCATAATTTACGATTCTGAACAACTTTTTCAAGTAATATTTTGCTGTATTTTCAGTAGAAAAGACACTTTACCTGAAACCAAAACAGTTTTTACTTGGTGCACGCCTACCGACTTCAGCAAGGTATACATTTTTCAAATAAAACAGGTAAGAGAATCGATTGTTTCAATAGTCAGATGGATACATTAAGATGCAAAAAAGTTCTGTCATTTAAAAGAAACATGATGTGCCACAAGTGGCGCCCTCTACTAGTGACGTCAAAATTAGAAACATAAGTTTGTTGTAAATCTTGTAATAAGTAGTTGCTACTAAATTTATGTTTGAGGTTATTGGCATTTTTTCTTAACACTAAGAACACTCTTTAAATAATACTTTTGACAACGATTTTTACAAACGTCAGGTTTTTTTTTTGAGAGCCGTCCGACAGTGTCCCCGGAAGCACCGCAGCCTATAGACTTATTGTACATCTCTCGACGAGCACAAACATCCATAGTACTACAGTGGGATTCGAACCCACACCGACATAACCGATCCAGAATGGTTACACGAACAGTCCTCTCCCAGCCACCTCGGCTATCGCGGCGCCCAAAACGTCAGTTTACGCAAATCACTGAGTTTTGTTTTCATGGGTTGCTATAACGTTAAATGAAATTTACGCGACTGGTGCGCTACACTGTCACCAATTTCTTTGAATATCTCAGAAACAAGACCAAACGTCGAAAAAAAAAACAGGAGACGAAAAAGTTTCGAAATTAATCAGGTCAAAGGTGGTGTGTAGATGTTTTATTGAAATTAATTTTTTTTTTTTTTGTAGTTTTGAAATAAAGTAAGAGGGGGGCAGCATACAAAACACACTTCTAAGAGGGGAGGTAGTTCAAACTTAAGAAGCTTATTGAGATCATAAGGAGTGTTTCTGTTCCAAATTTCAATTAAATCGGATAAGTGGTTCAAAAGTTATGAGGGAAAAACGAGAAAAAAATTCCTACTTCAACGCGCTCTATCTCGGAAACGATGCGTTTTAGGAAATAAGTTTATATCACAAATGAACATTATTTTCGGATTCTCATGGCAGCGGGTGTGAAAAGACCCATTTTGCCCGCTGCTATGACCAACGAGCATTATAAATGTCCGTGGTAGATACAGGGTTAACTGGTACAAATATTTTAAGAGGGGATAGAGAAAATTAAGAATTAACGGAATCGCCCTTCAAAAAAATCCCAAACTTATTTATAAAGCGAAACAAATTTTTTTTCTATATTATATTAAATCCTTATTTAACGCCGCCTATGCGACTCGCCCGCCGCACGTTTATAGTAGAGTCAGAGCAGGCAACCAACAAGCAACGGTAATGTCATATTTTAATTTTAAACGTTTTATAGTTATTAAATAAAGGAATATGTATCGGGTACATATATTTTCCCACAATATAGTTTGCCCATTTGTTTTTCTAAGTTATGGGAGTTATGGGTTCGATTTTTTTTTATAATAAATAGCCATTTTATCTAACTGTACCTGCGGGAAGTGTGTTTTATCGGTAGCGAGTTGTTGTAATGAGTGAAAATGTAGTTTTGTTAGCTTGTAACGAAATAATAACTACCTGGATTAACTGTTACCTATCTCAGGTATTATTACTAATAAGAATATTAATTTTTGTCGTTTCTACATTTAGAAACGCTGCAATGGTAATTAACATTGTTAACAGATGTAAGGTTTATCTATGGATTTAAGCCATCTCAGGCGCCGACTTTCCGTAGGAAAAGAGGGTTTTGCTCCATTTTTTAAATATCGAACTAAAATTCTGGAATAATTTTTTTATTGTTGTTTAGGCCTTCCTGAGCACGTGGTTGAAATTTTTGTAGTTAGACATAGTTAACCCTGCATATGTCATGTATCTACGTAGGAAGAAATTATTACCATATTTCTTATAATATTGAATATCTCTAGAAGTTTGGCAATCGAATCAAATGATCCTGTATAATATTTATATATCTTTTGAAAATGTAAATATTACTGGAGCTACTTGATCTATTTAAGTGAGTGATTTCTATTTACAAAATTTGCGACAGAATGCGAAATTTTTCAAGGTTGCGTTGTTGTTGGAACAAATTCTTTCAAAATAAATATACCAGATATTTTTTTCAACGACAATAAATATAATTATTTCCGGTTGAAGCTTGGCAACAGTTAGAATTGTTTGGAAATGCCAGACTGACCAATTTCTGTTGTTTATATTTGATAATAATATTTTTCTGCAACTTTCCATACTTTTGAATCACTGAAAAAATGATGATTCCGTATAAGAACCGACACAGACCAGGTTGATGTAGGGAATCCCTAAATATTGCAATTTAACCAACTATAACCGTTGAATGTATATTTTTTTAGCAATTTTCAACAACAAACAGTAGTAGAAATAAAATAGTAACTGTCAAATTTTAAAGAGAAGGCCTACTACTGACTTCATAATTTCTTCTAATAAACACTGTTAAATTTTGTCTTAATTAATGCACTTTTTCTAAATTTTAGTTTTTTAAAATTTAACAAGAGTAAAAAAATGTTTCAAATTAAATTTTGCGCGGGATATTACTATTCTTTTTAAATTCGATCAAAAAAAAGTTTACTATAATTTTAGTGATGACTCACCCTCAATGAACATCTTTCAATTTACTTGAACTCATAGTCAAAAAAGACCAATAATAAACCTAAATCATATACCAAATTTCGTTTTTCTTAGTTAAAATAATTAGAGAGATGGTAAAGATTTGGTAAAATTGTAATATTTTGGGACTCTGTACATGCACCTTTTCTGTATCGGTTCTTATGCGAAATACCATGTGTATTTGAATATTGTATAAACAATATTTTTATAATAATGAGTTTCAAAATATGTTTGTACCACATATAATAAATTATATGTGCAATTCACGTTTGCATTTGTATCTGCTGTTTTTGTACTTGAATGGACATCACACGATGGAAATTTTAAAGCATACGAATAGAGAAACAGAAATGGGAGCTATAATTAAATAAAATTTTATTGTTCGCCGCGAAAGTTGAACACATGAGTTTAAAGGTTCAGTTCTATATAGAGAAGTGAAACATTACTTGTGAGATGTTAAACAGACTGTTAAAATATGTGCCAATTTAATTACTAGCTAATGTGCAAAGTAAGAAAATACACTGTAATTAATGGTAATGTGCATGTATACAACTAATTACGATGCTTTCTGATTTCCTACAATAATTTCGATATGTAAGAGTTTTATACCTGCATATTATACAACATAAATAAATATGATAGGATGGAGAATTACAGATAAAGATGACAGGAAATTTTGAAACCTTTAAAAGAATATTATATTACAAAACTTCATTTTACCAATTATCTAGCACCAAGAATAACAATAGGACAAATAACATTACTCTAATTATTTTAAAATTAATTCGAAATTAAGTAACATCTAACAATTCCCATTGTTAATTTTAAAAAATTATTTAACAGGCTTATGCAAAATTAAATTGTAGCTTCACTTAGGTAATATTTGTAAAATTATGTCCTAAAAAAAATCCAAATTGTTAATATGGCTGAGATTTTGCAACGTTTCTTCATATACAGAGTAACATTGCTTAAAGTAGACCTACTTCAAAATAGCGCATTTTTGCATGTATATTTAACCACCTCATAGACAAACCAGCAGAATCACTTGAGCCGAAATAATAATACGCGCAGCTCACGCATCTATTTTAGGCTCCAGACACCTCCGCTACCCATCAGTTTCAGTTTGTCTAGAACGTTTGCGTGCGAACATCGATTCTACAGAGACGGATTAAAGCAAAATTATGAGTCTGAATCGAGGAATGAGTCGTTGCGCAACTGTTAAATGTTTAAACAGATCTTGTATAGCAATTTAAGTTTCATTTAATTTCTTAAAGACATAAATAGATGACATTTTACTGCTATAGCCATACCTATTAATTTATTTTTAAATACATCATTAGATTACATATACTTCTCATGAAAGTGAAGTTACGTATTTATATTGTTGACTAATACAAATTTTTATTTTAAAGCAAAGATTTGGATAGTGACTTCTAATAGGGAAGATTTGTTAGAAAAGCTACACTTAGTCAACACAATTAGTAAGTAACATCTAACCATATCAGTCGTAATACCAACAACAGGAGCCGGAATCAATATATGGGCAGACACAGGAATACCAATATTGGATTGGGGGTCCTGAGAACAACAAGGGCAGGTCAAAGACTCCCAGCTAAAGTTAAGGATGATATAGGAAAATCACTATACTAAATTAGTCAACTATTATTTTATAATATATTACCATAAATAAAAGATGAAAAAAATTAATGTGATAGAACAGAAGATATGCAAGTGTTCTGAGTTGTCAGTAGTAAGCTTATGGTTAAAAAATAATTCTGACACGTGTAATAATATTTTTACGAGTTTGGTAGTTGTTGTATCACCGTATTAGTTTACAAAGGCGTAGTAACTTTTTGCATATGTTATATAACAATATTTTCTTAAAATTTAATAAACGGCAGTAATAATTTACTTTGTTTTTACTTTTGACTTGACATGATATAACAGGAGAACCTCTTTTAAATATTTTCAAAGAAATGTTATGGAGCTCTGTGTGTAATTAATTTTTTATGTAATATTGTCCCCCCACATAATATAATTTCCAGACACTCCGTATGATAGATCATAAACAAAATAATATATGTAACATTACCTACACGATTTTACGTATAAATTGTAAATTACTTGCATCTGAATGTTAAATTACTACCAAATACTTAAAAAACAAAAATAGCAATGGTAGATATTTATTAATATTTGAGAAAATTGTGTAATTATTGTATACATTAAAAAATATTGACAAATAAAAAACACGAAATTTAAAAATTTTAAAATATTTGCTCATTTTGCTGTAGAGCATTAATGCCTTAGTTATGTTTAGTATACTACATTGATAGATTATCCTACCGATTACACCTAAAACCGATGTACATAGAATCCTTATAAGTAAAGCATGGAAACATAAATAATCTTAACAAACGCTAATAGACAGATTATTAAATGTTATATATATATAAAATTATAGGAAATGCTAATACTTAGAATATCCATTATCCACAGCAACTAAACCAACAACAGTAGTGGCAAACATTACAGTAACAAAGGCTTTTGTCATTAAGATTAAAACTGAAGTGAGAAAAAATCGAAAACAATAGAATGTTATGTTTTGTACTACTATAGAAATCTTTTTAAAAAATATAATCCATATCTTTATTAGGTACATAGTATTCAAGATTTTATATCTAAATAACAATAGCAGTGAGTTTGTAAGATAGTACAAAAGAAGTATGATTTTATTTCAGCTTAATTAATAGTACATTTTTCTAACCGATGGATTGGAAGAGGACATAGTGCTTGTCCAACGCTATCACCTGACTTGAAACCTGTCGATTTTGATCTATGAGGACACGAGAAGTTTCTAGTTTATGCGACTCTTATTGATACAGAGAGTAGTAAAAATTTTGTACATCTACCGCTATTTCGAATGATACGATCAAGTACTGGTCATTATATTGCTCTTGTCAGATACTGCTTTATTTTTACAGATCCTTTAGACTTTTTTTACAGATCTTAATTTAGAAAATTGGTGAAGAAAACACTAGCAGAATATATGCAGTGTCTGAATTAGACGAATTTTACTGATTTAATGCCGAGCAAAACATGACTAATATTATTCGAATTCGACTAACGACTATTTGGGTTTTCGTGTTTAGACAAGCGCGCAAAGCAGTAACAAATTTTTAACTGACTGGGTGACGTGAATGGAAAAAACATATATTTTTCAAAGTAGTACATCAGTCAGCATAATATTATGCCAGCAGGCACCATTGTATCGAAAAAGGCACAACCTACTAAACTGGAATTTGTGACAAACTAGCAAAAAAATATTTACATGTTTTTAGCATTAAAGTTGGCTTGAAAGGGTAGACGTTTAAAATGACAAATAATATTCTAACTTAAATTAAGGTCTTGCTTCTATACTATCAGGTCCTGCATGAATATTGATAGGTCCTGCTTTAATCCTACAAGGTCCTGCCTTCGATATTCCGAGCCTGTCTTACTGTTATCTTATGTACTGCTACTATTTTGTATAATAACAAGATTTTTCGAAAACTGTCATCAAAAGTTGACGTGAAGTCTTTTTTGTCACCTGTCAAATACTTTTATGTTCTAGAAAGCCAAAGTCTTTTTCGTTGTAGAACAAAACAAATGTCAAAATAATTTATCATATTTTCGAAATTTTGTTATGATTTTATTAATTAAACAATATACATTTTAAGTAAAATAATAATTCAATACAAAATAGTAACTATTATAAACAGGACGATTACAATTTATTTTACACTACATGTAAATTGAAAGTGCTGATAATTACGGCGAGTTAAATTTATGCTAGATCCAGTGCTGACAGTTATCGTAGCTTTTAGTTTTGGGTGTGCAATGTTGCTGCTGCTGTAATTTTTTAAGTTTACTGCGTATGTTGTATTATTGGCAAGTTTCATAGGCTCTGCTGAATTTGGCAATAATTTATTTGCGATTGTAATTTTATATTGTATAGAATATTCTATACAGTATGCGCCAAAAGTATGGAATAAATTCAATAAAAACAAAACAATTATTTTTTGGGAAAAATCCTCGAACAGGTCGATTTTTAATTTAAAAAATACATATTTTAGCGTAACATGCGATTTTCAAATGTCATTTGTTTTCGAGTCGTCATCAATTTTTTTTTAAATGGCAACACCATATTTTTTTCCTTGATTCTGAAAGATCGTTTAATTCTCTATCAGACATTACTAAAATTTTGCCCTCTTACATTAGGAAAGTTTTCGAGTAAATGACGATTGAATGTTAGAAAACGTAAATTTTATCCATAAAAAAGTAACAATTCTGAGGTATGTAAAATAAAATACAATTGATTAAATTTTATACTTAAATTAAATGTTCGAATTGCCATCCACCAACTTCTTGACAATGCGCAAGTCTGTGAAGAAATTCTTCTTGCACATTATGAATGATTTCTGGGGTAACTCTGCGTATTTCGTCCCGAATGCGATTTTGAAGTTCTTCTAAATTACGTGGTTTATTAATGTACACTTTTGACTTCAAGTATCCTCATAAAAAATAGTGAAGAGGTGTAAGATCTGGCGATCTTGCAGGCCATCCTATCGGTCCGCGTCTGCCGATCCACCTCCCAGGAAAACAGTTGTCCAAAGGACCCGGAGGTGCACCGTCTTGCTGAAACCATATGGTATCGTCAGGAATGTCAGGGTAATTACCGTTAGGAAAAATTACTGCAAGGGCTGGAACAAGGTTATTTTCTAGAAACTCTAAATATCTTTATCATGTAAGGGTTCTTTCAAAGAAGAAAGGCCCTACTATTCTGTCGTCAACTATTCCAGCCCACACATTTAATTTCTGAGGGTGTTGGTATGTGCATCTGCCATCCAATGAGGATTTTCCCGACTCCAGTATCTGCAAGTTTAACGGTTTACTGTACCATTCAGACAAAATGTGGCCTCATCTGAAAAAAGTATTTGCCGGTGTAAATTTCTATTTCCTTGACATAAATCCATTAGAAAGTGTAAGCGGCAATCGGAATCATCTTCATTGAGTTCCTGCGCAAGTTGAATTTTGTAGGGATGATATTTTTCCTTCCTCAAGATACGTAGCACTGTGCTCTGACTAGTGTCATTGTTTAATGCAACTAATCGTGAAGAATTATGAGGATTATCCACCATAGTTATCAAAATGTTCTGTTTCTGATTTTCATTAATGCTTGGACGTCCAGGTTTTGGAATATTTACAACATTGCCAGTTTCTCTAAATTTAGACTCTACTTTACTGACTGTTGATTGGCTGATAGGGCGATCTGGATATTTTTCATTAAATAAATCGCAAACTTCCTCCTGAGTTCTAGTAATATTCCCGCATCCGATAAGAATTAAAATTTCAATTCTTTGAGTAACAGTTAAATGTGCCATAATACTTTAAATTGAATAATAATTTCTATGTCGCTTACAATACTTATTAGAAAGTCGGTGTGACAATGACACTTTGCAAAGATTTTCACCTACGTGATCCATAAAAGAACTATGGAATTCGAAAAACTAAAGTTGATAACGTTTTTGCTTTATTTTAATTAATTTACGTTTTCTAACATTCAATCGTCATTTACTCAAAAACTTTCCTATGCAAGAGGGCAAAATTTTAGTACTGTCTGATAGAGAGTTAAACGATCTTTCAGAATCAAGGAAAAAAATACGGTGTTGCCATTTAAAGAAAAATTGATGACGTCATTACTTGAAAACAAATGACATTTGAAAATCGCATTTTTCGCTAAAATATATATTTTTTAAATTAAAAATCGACTTGTTCGAGGATTTTTCCCAAAAAATAATTGTTTCGTTTTTATTGAATTTATTCCATACTTTTGGCGCATACTTTATATGTCTCCGCCACCGTTTAATCGTTTAATGGTGGTAATATCGGTCCCTGCGTCGACTATCAAGATGGCGGAATAGCGTCTAAAGCAGTGCCCTGTAAAAGTTTCCGGATGAGGCAATTGCGATAAGTTGCTATTTCTTTTGGCACATTCCTTATTTTATTAACGCTAACTACTCGGTTAACACATTTTTCCCTGACATACTTCACAAAAAATCATTGACTTGTAGTAACTATTGGACGTAAAGCATAGTATTTGCGGTATATCTTCATTTGGTCTGGACTCAAAATCATAAAACATCTCGGCGTATGAGTTTTGGCATCGGGAATTCTTATAATAGTAATAGAACTTTGTCTTCTATATTATCGATCGTTATCTTTAGTAACTCATCTCTTCTCAAATCTCTACAAACACCAATTATTGAAATGAGCTGAAAAGATGTCCAAAATTAGTTAAATCAATCGATTTATATTAATTTGAATTACCTTTCAGCAGAAATCTATTATCAGGTACTTCTTGTAAAAATCTCTCAATTTTCTCTTTCGTTAGAATTATGAACCATTTTGGACAGTATCCAACTAATTTACTTTTCAAATATAGCAGTAATACTTTTTAACATGAAATATACTGACCATAACGTCGAAGGTTTAATTTTATCTTCGAAATATGCCAATAATCCGCTTCGGACACTTTCTGAATTTTCTTCGAATTATATCACCTTTTTTTTAAATTCGTTGTAGGCAATCTCGTATTGTCTCCATAATTTTTTGGGGAATAAATGGGAAACAGCGCTTTGTGCCGCTTCCAATACTTCCTCTGGTAAATGCTCGTCCTCATTTTCCGAGCTCATTTTGAATTAAACACTTAAAATATAAATTACAATATATCATTCTGACAATGGATATTTTGCGCCGCTAAGCTTGACAAAAAAACTTCTATTCTTAAACACAAAAATACTATTTTGCGTTCTAAATACCTACAAAAATAACTATTAGTTCTGTTCCGTATACTTAACAAAAAAAAATATTTTGGAAGTTGGCTGTACTATTAAAAACATACTTCGCTTAAGGTATGTATACAAATAATACTGAACTCTTCATCCATCTGTCTTAGAATTTAATAGAAAATTTAATAGCAGAAAATTAGATAAACTTCCGCTCACTCTATTACATTAATATCCACATTATTTATTACCTTCCTAAAGCTAACTGGTGTTTAAATATTTCATTATGTTTTCTTTCTTCCCAGCAAAGATTTACGTCATAAAAACTACATTTTTGTAGTAGTACCTTTTAAGGTAGCTGCAAAACGGTGTGTATAAAGTTATGTTCAAGTTTTTAATCATATCTTTTATGTACTATCACGTTTGTAACATATTTTACGGGATACCCTGTATAATAATGAGACATGGAACATTTACAAGTCACAATTGTTCAAAGTTCAAATTGCACATCGTTTAAACGCTTTTCTTTATTTATTGGACAAATACACGTCAAAAGTCTTGGACTGTATATAAAATGATTCGATTAAACCTTGTACTTTTTCTTAAAGTGGTAAAAATGAACATGTACTTAAGGAACAAAAAAGACAATGAAAAATTACAGACCATGAACCTTTACTTTATTTGTTTTTACAAATCTGACCAGTGTATTCAGCCAAGTGTTCCTTTGAATTTTTGTACATTATAATGCCAGGACGTGAAATTTCTGTATTTACCCGAGCAAGAATGACAATGACTGCTTTACATGATGCAGGACATTCTAATCATCAGATATTGAACATGTTGGGCATTCCTAGATCATCTGTTGTACGAGTAGTACACAGATATGAAGAATTTGATACAGTGGAAAACAGACCACGTAGTGGACGTCTTCGAGTATCTAATGAAAGGGAGGATCGGTATTTGGTGCAATATTCCCGTAGACACCGTACATCTTCAGCTTCAGCTCTCAGAACCCACTTTCAAGGAACGTTTCGCCGTGTTATATCTACACCTACTATTCGAAGACGACTCCACAATGCAAATTTACGTGCTAGAATACCATTACGGGTCCCCATTCTACTTCCAAGGCATCGTGCTGCCCGTCTCCAGTGGGTGCAGGAGCATAGGGGTTGGCTTTTACGCCAGTGGCGGTGGGTCTTATTTACAGACGAAACCAGAATTGAGGGGTTACTGATGACAACCGACAAAGAGCCTGGGAACCATGTCGTCAACAGCGACTTCATTTTCCCCGTGAAGTTGCTCCGTATGAAGGGAGTACCGTAATATTTTGGGGTAGAATAATGTTCAACCGCCGCACCCCATCAATTCACATACCATAGAGTATGACCAGTCGAATTTACATCGAACAAGTTATTGCGTCGCTTATCTACCTCCTACGTAATGAATTGAGTGAAAATGTTGTGTTTATAAACGAGAAGGGTTCAAGAGACACTCGAGACATAGATCAATAGATTAGATTGGCCAGCCAACTCTCCTGACATGAATTATATTGAAAACATGTGGAATATCGTTGCTAGAGCCATTCATAATCATATTCCTCCACCTCAGATTGCAGATGAGTTGGTCGTAGCGGCAGAAGGGGAATGGAACAATATTCCGCAAGAGATTGTTAATCGCTTGATTATCTCAATGCACAGACGTGTCAATATGCTATCGGAACGAGATGGATGTCATACCGACTATTAGTCAAGTAGAGAACTTGGTTTGTTACTTCTTTTTGATTTAATAAATTTTGTCAAAAATATCACACATTTGCTGGTTTTCAATTTTCTAAGTACTCAGTTTATCGAACATATTCTATTAAAAAAAAAAGATTTAGAAAACAATATACTTTTATAAATGCATTTGGTTTTTCTGACAAAAAGATTTCTTTAACAAGATTGAGGAGAGGTCCAAAACTTTTGGCGTTGTGTGTAATATCTCTAAACCATTATCTCAAAATGTAATTACTTGCATTTTTACTCCACCTATTTATCTGTTATATTTATAAACCGATCATAGTAATTTGACTAGGATAGACAGCTTTAACTAGGTAGTTCAGTAAATTAATCATAATTTATATTAAATATTCATTGAGTTTTTCTGACGGATTGTCTACGAGATAAAATCTCTATAAAAATAACCGAACTATCCTTGGCAATCACGGAGATGAATATCAGCCCAATTAGGTGATGGCGGTCGTCTCATTCCCATTAATTTGCATCAGTTACACCCGTTAATTGCATTTTACGACAAAGCCACAATGAAATCGTAAAACCCATTAAGCCTAAAAGGAAGGCACAATGAAAATTTGTATTTTAAATTTTTGGCCTACAAATTATAAAAGTAGGTGAATCTCCTTAAGTAAGTGGAACGGTGATCCATCATAAAAAATATTACAATTGTAATTAGCACGCTGTATATCTCTTAACGTTTTATCGGTAAGAGTTGCACGATAATTTTACAATTAAGATTTTTCCTGTACGGCGAGCCGTCGATAAATTACAATTCGGTGTCGGAGATTCTCTAAGTCTCTAGGGATTGTTTACTTTTTCTTTTTGCAGTTTCTCTGAAAATATGTTGTATGTGCTTGTACGCTTCGGTGCGCTCGTTGGTATTCCACAGTGACAGATAACACAATCTGGTTACAAAACGATAAGTGTATCTTAATTGATTTGTTCGCGCTTTGACTGATAATGTGCTATTTTACTAAATTCAAAATCATTTACTAAAGTGGCATTTTACCATACTGAAATGTCAATTTTTTATGTAGTAATGTCATTTCAGCACGAAATTTATTCAATTCCACTAGTTCTTCCTGAAAACTATTATGATTTTCTATCTGCATTGCTGAATGATCTTGGAGTGCCACTACTTCATGCTGATGGGGTATACTTTATGAAATTTTCAACTTATTAACGATGCTTTCCTCGATATAACCTTCAACCACATTAATTGACTACCATCCTCCATGTCTTTTAAACGTTTGAATATCTGTTGCACTGTCAGCGACGAAGATGGCAGACGTCCTTCTCAAGCAATAGCCATTGTAACTGGATGCATCTGGAAGTTTTAAGTATTCTGCAACACTTTGGGGAATTTTGCGAAACTGTTCATGCCAACTGGTTGTATTGTGCACTTACCATGATTATAGTAAATGCTAAATCTATTGTGTTTTACTTGTGTGGGTTTCAATCGTAAATGCTTATGATACATTTCATATCCACTGCACTTACGGTAAATACACGTTTCATTTTGGTTTTGGTATCATGTAAACTTGTAACCAAAATTTTCCCCGTATTTTCCTTATCTTTTACAGTTAAACTGCACGACGACATGCCCCATTTAAACCAAATATTAGTAGCACTTTCATTAATAAGAACTTATCGTCTGGAGCCTCTTTTGATTTGTTGCATTATATTCCAGTTTTGGACACGTTTGAACATGTTTTGTATATTTGATTGAATAACTCTGCTGTTAGTAACTACAAATTTTTTTTAAAAACGTAATAGGTTGAATTAGCTTTTCTAACAGTATTAACTAGGTTGGACCAGCTTAAGTTATTAGTGATTATGACTCCAAAACCGTTTTCTAATCCATACTTCCACTGGAACACCACCCATATTATAGCACAGTCGAGGATTATTACTTCCAATATGGTGGAATACATTTTGCTTTATTGAGAGGAACCAGCCAGTTTGAACACCACCTGTTGTTATTCCTGTTAAATTTCCCTGTTTAACTGAATACATTTTGCATACTTTGTATAGTACCTCAAGTGGGCCCTGGTTAATTTCAATATATGTTTCTCTTATTCAAACATGAAGATCTTTTACTGTTTCACAATGAAAAGTCTAATGGTGGAAACTGCATGTTCTATAAACAGGCCAACAGTTTTTTGTGTTGTAATTGCAAATAAACTCACAATATTAATAAAACCCTTATAAAACTGGTTATTTAAGGTGATGATTGTTTACTGGGAGTGCTGGCAACGAAGAAATTTTATAATGCCTTTCCATAATGATAAATAAAGACAGGTAAACATTGTCCTGTTGCCAATGTCCAGAGGAACGGACTCTATTCATACATCTCCAGTTGTGAAAAAGCATCGTTGCAGATGTTAATTTATTCATCTAACAACCGCAAAAGCTCTCTTCTTCTCTTGCTCAGTATTTTCAGCACTGTAACCTAGAAATGATCAGCACTGTATATTTCCAACCTCTCTCAGAATAATAATAGATTCCACTAAACTCCTTGCTAACCATAACTGAATCCCCAACTGGGAGTACTGCTAACGGTAAAAATAAATATATTGAGATTATTCTGTGCACCGACGTTGCCCTAGGTCAGGGCAATTTGTTATTCATCGATCGAAGGGGACTTCCACAAGGTGAATACTGATTTTCAGCTTAAATTTTACTTTCTAGCCTCATTGTTTATGCGATGTGCGAACCGTGCGTATAACTTAAATGATGGCATTATTGTAATTATTATATACGTTATAATTATGTCTGTGCGTAACGCTGCAGTCTAGATATTATACACATGTTTTGCGATGCTTTGAATATTAATATCGCAAAGTGAAAATTTGCTAATTACTCAATGAAACAGACTCATAAAGTGTATAGTTAAAGTATAATATATTTTTGCGCCATTAAAATTAATGTTTTTCATTAGGACTACAGAAAGAGAGACTAAAAGAGAAACTTAACAAATAAAATTAGAATTTAGCATTTGGTTATACAGAGTATATTTTTTATATATTTTTAGGTATTAATAATATTGTGTGAAACTAACTAGTCAGTGGACAAAAGCCCCAACCTGCGTTGAATTACACCTACAATATCTACCCATATATTCCTTATTATTAGCTTTTGTAACATTTTTTTATTGTTCTAGAAAGGTATTTTAAGCTAATATAAATCAAATCTCCTACAATTCCTATCAATGAAGTCATATGTATGTTTTCTGTGGAATGTTCATTAGCATACCTAGATGTTTGGTATTATAATATTATCGTGTTCCCACTGCCAAAAAGTGAAGTTAGATATTTATAGAGTGTTTCATTAGCAGGTTAGTAAATTAGATTTTTTTTAAAATAATTATTGAATAGAGCTTTGGCTGTGGAATTGTTCATTAGCATACCTAGATGATTGGTATCAGAGAACATACATATGACTTCATTGATAGGAATTGTAGGAGATTTGATTTATATTAGCTTAAAATACCTTTCTAAAACAATAAAAAAATAACGTGTATATGTTGCGTACATTTAACTAATTTGTTTTATATATAACAAGAAAAAAAGAGGTGATGTAAACAATAATTCTGTAACGCTTTATAATTCTTCAAAAATTAGAACCAATTACATGGGAACAATTGATTATACGTGGTGTTCGGAATGTAAGTGTGGATACTAAAGGAGCATGTATATCTTACCAAAACCAACAAAACAAATATTATAAAAAATGTCTAACAAATGCTTTTTGTAGAAATACATTTCAAAAATAAAAATACAAATGCAGAAAATACCAAACTGTGTTAAGAAATTGCAAATCAAGGCACTTTTTACTTTTTTTAAAAACTAATGTAATTTGTTTTTGTATCAATAATAACAAATTAATCAATTCAAGTGTCCCAGAAAATCCTTCAAACTGTAAAGTACCGCAACATTGTAATCTATCACCTGCTGCTGTTAACCTAAGCGTATTATTACCTAGTCGTAGTTAGTGTGGCTAGTGCGTTTTTGTTATTTTAAACAAAAATGGAACAATTTATAGTAACCATCACCAGCTGCGTGACATGTTAATATCGTTTGTACAAGTAAACGCTTCTCGTAAGCAGCATAAGTCATTTTGAATACTTTTTGTGAAAAGGACTCTAATCATTCACAGTATTTTGGTGCAGAAAATAAAATATGTTTTGTTTGATACAATTTATCATCCGGCAAAAAAAGGCATTCATATTTCGGACACCCTGTATATTGTTAATAAAACTAAGTTTTGATTTATATTTGATGGACTCTTGTAGCTTTGTCCTACCAGATATTAAAAAAATATGTTGCCAAGAGATCATTCATTAATAGGGTTAAAGGTGAATTGATTTAGATTAGCTGACGTATCTTCACAATATAGTAAAAAAATATAATTTAAGCTGCTGTATCTACATGAGAAGAATAAATTATTGCTATATATGTTATAATTCCGGATATGTGTGAAAATGACGTCTATTTATTTATATACTTTTTGGAAATGTAAATTAGTACAACTATTTGATCTATTTAACTCAGTGGTTTATATTTATAGTTGTTGATAATAGAGCGAAATTTTTCAAAAAAAAAAATCAGTAATATGAAATATTGTTTCCACTCAAAACTGCGACATAATACCAAAAGAAATCCAACTACCTCCACGACTTATAGAAGAGACATACCTTCTTTACGTGATTACTGGATACTATAATTAGCAAAGTAAGCAGTACCAATTAAAAGATAATTATGTTTAAAATCAAAAGAGAATTTCTCCAAAGGTGCACAAAATTATACTCGCTTCGCATCTTGCATTGCTATCTGTGCTCGTATCAGGGTATTATGTACATCGACTACGTTATCGTTAACTCAGATCTGCATATCTTGGTAAGTTAAATGCACTGGGCACTGCGTTTATGCTGAATGCATAACGTTACTATTAGCTATTCTGTTGCACATAAGTATATCTACATAAACGTAACAGTGCGTATGCAATAACTAGAAACAGCCAAATATGCAAGTGATGATGACCTTAAGATTTATTCTGAGATTGATACCGTATCTGTTTGTGAATGTGTTTATATTCAAAATCAGTTAATTAAAATTGAACATTGGTGCCAGATTATCAACATTGATATGAATGTTTCAAAATGTAAAATCATGACCTACAAGAGGAAACCATCACCTGCAAATTTTAGTTATACTTATGTCTCATGTTCTTTACAAAAATGTGATAGTACTAAAGGTTTAGGTTACCTTCCATGACAAACTGACATTTGCTGTCCATATTAAAAATGTTGAAGCCGCAGCATTTAAACAGCTGGAAATTATTATTAGAAATTATAATAGCTTCAACAACATGAAAACATTATATTATACTATGTTGTAATGTACTGAATATTTTCTTTTTTGTTTTTTTCTTCTTTTAATCTTGTGTTACTCACATTATTATTATATCTTCTAAACTACGTGTGTAATAACATTGTATTATTGGAGAAATCTTTTGAGCAATAAATGTGTTAATTATTATTATTATTATTATTATTTGATATGTATTGATTTTCCGGGTTATTATACCGTAAACATGGTAACTGGTCGCTGTCAGTAATAGAATTAAAGTGACATCCCTAGCTTTAGCTGAGATTCTTTGACCTGCCTTCGTTGTTTTCGGCCTAGGTTCTGTGGGGAAAGACCTGCTATCAGTATCTCTGGGTCCACCCATATATTTATTTCAGCTCTTGTTGTTGAGATCCACTTAATTATTTAAATTTGATCAATTTTATGCACAATATGGCAAATTTTAATGTATGCATATATTTCAAAAAATGCAAGCAATGTGCAAAATAATATTTGGGTTACCCTAGTAGTAACTATTTCCTTCTTAGTATTTTCCAAATACTATTTTAAACCTCCAACATAGATGTGATTACGTAGTAGACAGTAACAATTATTTCAACGCCAATTAGATAGCAAGTGAATAATTATACTGTCACTTAATTCATTATCGACATTTACCTGCATAAAATTAATTGGGAACTACTTCAGATAACATCGATTCGATACGGCATTCTTTTTGCGTTTCATTTAAACGGATGTTTATTTGCCCTGCTCCTCTCTGAAATATGTACGAAATTATTTTTACAGTCGTCAGGGCCAACTTTCGTGCGAAATATTTGGTAGAGAATACACGTGATCTGATAGTACTGAGAACTGTTTTTAATTTGATTTGCATCAACAAAACAATAAGAGGTGTTTCATGAGCAGAGGAAAACATATTAGTCAGCATATCGCACCAGTCATAACGTGTATCAAAGAATCAACATTTCTGCGGGGACAGTCCACCTAAACCAAAAAGGAATATTTAATAAGTTGACGAACATCAAAGAGATAACCTATTTAGGACCTACGTTTGTTAGTAATTAATGGGTGGAATTCAGAGATTCTTGTATGAATCAGAATAGAAAGCGTCGTATCCGATTATTATCTAAATGACTAACCTTTGAGGTTCAATCGCCTGAATGAAATTTGATTTTTATTCATGGAATTGGGTTTTAATTATTTCCCTTTCCTTGACACCTGCCATATGTTCATTGAACTATCGTATGAAGAGGAACTTTAAATTGATGCTGGAAACTTGATTATTGACTGATATATAATGTGAGCCACCAAAAACTTCAGCCTAGGTTTTAATGAAAAAATTAAAAGGACGATCGAATGCCTCGACTATTTTTTGAAGGTAACATATTTTATGGAGAGCGGAGATGATCTTCACCTCTAAAATCTCAAATGAAAAGTATTATTGTAAAAAAAGTAATCATTTAGGCAAAAATGTAACAAGGATGACAAAAAAAACAACTGCGAAACGGAAAATAGTGAAAAATGGTGGATGGGAGAGATAGAGGTTGATGACATACGCGATTCTTGGATAGTATTTTAAAAATGAGCTTCCTGCAATTAATAAAATAGCTTTGCCTAGAGTATATACGTATAGAACGGTGCTTTTAGGTATTATGCGTGGCATGAATTACGATATGTAAATTTTCGTTTTATAAAACAGGATCGAAAAAATATGCTGATAGAAACATAACGAAATAGTGATATGGAACTATTTAAAACAAATATTAAAAGATCGAAATCTGAATACTTATGCTACACTGACGAAAGAAAAAATAAAGAAAGATAAAGGCCACATGGACGGCGATCCAGTGTATAATAAGTATAATGTATGATATATTAGTGTTAATGTGTGACTGTCGACAATACTAGTAACCAGTACTGCATAGTGTACTTACTATAAGTGTTAAAGTGTGATATCTGTGAAGTGCGCATCAGATAGATGTGGTGATGGGCCATCGCCGTACAAAAGGATGACATTCTACATTTATGAAGAGGATGACACTGGTGAGTTTATAAGTTCTATGTTCTTTGAAGTGGCACGACTATCTAATCTCTTCTCTCGGCTAGAAGACCGTAGATCAGCTACACTTGCGGAGATAACTGGCCTCTCTGTAGATATGGTAAAACGTTGGTTTTGGTTAATATAAGAAATTGATACCGGTCGAGGTTTTCCAGATTCCCTTCATTCCTGTACTGAATGATGGTTAAGGGCTACCAACGTAAGACGTTCATGGGCTCAAATGCTATCTAATTAATAATAATATGGTCATTTTCTGTCTCCGACTTCTGGGCTAATCTTCGTGACTGAAATGAAGATGAAATAATTTATCTATTCTTTCGAAATAATGATAGTGCTAGAGCTGCTAAAAATGTATTTATTCAACTACATCCCGATAGCCATATGTCCCCATATGGGTGAAATAGTAAGAACATTTCGTTAAACTGGATCTGTGACAAAAAAAGGATGTCTAAAATCCAGTAAGAAGTGAAGCACTTTATACTATTATTTCCACATTCCACTTTGTGGCCTATTCTCAGTACAAGAAAATTGTCGGATATTTCAGTTGTTTCACGTAAATCTATGACACCTAATGAATAGCAAGTACGTTTACCAAATTTGTCCCCATTGAACTTTTCCTGTGGGAATATTTAGAGAAAAAAAATTAAGCCACATGGGCTCACTTATGCCGCAACCCATCGTACACCAGTGTACTTTTATTACTCCACAAACACTGCATAATGTTAGAATACATATTTACCAATGCATGGAGACTAAAATTTGATGATCTAAAACTTTAATTTCCAACTGATTCAAAATTAAAAAAAAAATAGTTGGTTATCCATATTTAGGAAATGGGTATATCCAATGGTTTCTTTTTGGTTATGCATCAACACTAAGAAAACTTTTCATTGAGAAAATTTAGTTGATTTTTTTGCGTACAATATAAATATTATTAATACACAAAACGCAACGATAATTGTTAAATAATGCGACCGTTACGTCACAAGAAAACTCATTACACTACGTTGACAATGACAATATGAAAGCGAAATTTTGCCGAATCGTGACCGTAAAATATCCCTAATGAAAATAATTGGTATTTTCATACGCGTACAGTGGTGTGCACAATACATTTGGCAAAACAAGTCATTGGCACTGAGACAATGTAACATTACCACACCGATTACTCTTCTAAACGGTGACTTTGTCACTTTCACTGGGGAAGTACGATTGTGTCACCTGTTCACCATATTTTCATGTAATAGATTATTATCCTATATATAGTACCCCAAAATTTGAATAAATCAAAAATTATGGAATTTTATTCCTTGTTTTTAAGACTCGCCCACATATTTGCGACATAGTCATTTATTTATTGTTTTGACCAGGCTACACAAAATAAATATGTTTGTACCAAGTCAAAATAGTTACAATAGTAAAGTTCAAAATAGAACAATTAAATATACACTAAAAAAAATGTTAAGAATAACCAGAAAGTTATAACAATACAAAGTACAATTTTAAGACAACCAAGAGTACAAATAAAACTAATACAGTGTTGTAGTGATCTGTCACAGAGATGTAAAATATTCAAGCAATGATCTAGAAAATACTTTTTTAAATTTATATCTGAAAAAAGTAACATTCATGTTTTTAAAAGTACATGACAATTTATGCGAATTAGCTTAAGAGAGGCATAATTTGAAACGGTTATTTTAATAAGATGCACATTCCAAGTATTATAATTGTGTTTGAGCAAAACCGACTTCTTCTGAAATCGTCTCTCATGAATTTCAACAAGAACTTGAATCAAGAATAACGTAGGTAAACGCATTATTGTAAGCTATTTATAGTAACCACTACCTGCCAATATTATATTTCCCTTCTTTTGCAATAAAAAGCAACAATCCATAATTAATATGAATGATGTAGGGAAAAATATGTAGCTTTTCTATTTTTTTTTTAAGTAACGGAGGATAAATAGAGAACAAAAAAACTTCTTCCCTAAATTATTTACATGAGCAGACCAAGTGAGCCACCATCCAACGTAATACCAAAGATTTTGACGCTTTTTGTTTCACAAATATTGTTAATTGCTTGATAAGAGAATATTTACATATAGTATAATACTATATAATCTAATTTTAGTTTATTGTGCAAGAACTAGTCACTTATCCCATTTGAAATCTTGTCACAAGTAAAACGTAATTCAAAATTACTACTAACAGACAATATAAATGACGTGTCAGCCGCAAATTGTACAGTCTTATAAGGCAACATAGAACAGCATTGATATAGGAAACAAATAAAAAGTGCTTTGGACAGAACCTTGCGGAATATCATATTTAACAAAGTTCAAATCACACATAACGCCGTTTATCTGCACAACTTGCTGACGATTACTCAGATAGAAATTTATGAGCGCAAGTGAATATCCTTTAATCCCATAGTGATACAATTTATCCAGAAGAATGTCATGGGGGACGCAATCAAATGCTATTGATAAATCACAGAACATAATAGCTGTGTGACCTCTCACAATGCGCTACACAGCTTGAGTGGTATAACAAGGATTTCTGAAACCATATTGAGAGTTACTGAAAAAGATACAATTGAAAATAGGTATATAGTTGTTTTTTTTTTAATTCCATGATTTTGTCAATTATAGAAGGGTCCCCTTTTTAAAATTATCTTTGAAGATTTAAAAATCTCAGAGGGAATATGCCAGTGATTAATATCAAATTAACAAGATCGGTAAATGGCTCCAAATAAACATTACTAGTTTCTTTAAAAATCCGATTTTTTAGAATATGATTGTTAGAAGATTTCGAATTTTTTAAAGATTAAATTTAATAAAACTACGTTCAAATTTAATTATTTGTTAGCATACCTTTCGTAAATTGTTTGATGTTGCAATGAAATCACCATACGCTGCCTTTTTTGTTTCGGCTATTCCTTTACTGTATTCTTCTATTTTGTTTTTGTTATTCTCTGTACTCTATTTGTTTTTTATAAAAATAAATATCATTGGTATTTTTAATTATGTCTACTAGATATTTAGATCAACAGTTAATCCCTGGGAGACTTAAAGTCTGTCATATATAAATCTATAACAGTTAATAAAAACAAATTGATAAAAAAATGTCGTCACTGTATGTTGAAATTATTTCGACGTCCAACTGTATTGTTACTATTTTCCAACCAATAACTGCCGTTATAGATTGATACAAAAATATTTTGTGGCACATATCCAGCACCCAGAAAAATTCAACGTTTCGGTAGACCCAGCGACTATTGACCCAGACAAAAGACATTTTGAGACAAAATGAGATTAAACTTGAGTCTTTAATGTTTTCACTATAACTACATGTATCAACGAATGTAGTAGAAAGTTAGTTGAAGCCACTCAATTCTAAGGAAATTTGGGTTCCGTCAAATTAATAGACATGCATTAATATGTATTACATTTGAAGCCGTATTGTTGTGGTTGATATTTTTTACGGTTTTTACCTTTTACTTTCTTATAAGTGATGCATTATTTATGATTTGTACTTACTATGGCTAGGTAAACATGAGCACCATTAAAATTGACATACTTTTTGTGAATGCTGTGCTCAATTTTAATTGTATTAAATAATCATTACTAATGTATTAGTTGAAAACACAAGCTTGTTAATATCATCCTGAATAAAATACACTCTAAAATACAATGTTTATTATGTTTTTTTTAAATTATTATTTTGGATAACGCAAATTGAAATACTTTTTCATAAAAATATAAACTGCATAACATAAATAATAAAATATGTGTTTTGGTGAAGTTCTGATAGAATTATTTTGATTGAAGTACGTGAAATATAAAAGTTTCCAGGCAACTTTTTTTATTTAATTTAACATTTGGACTAACTTAACACATTGCTGCACCTAACTGAAAATTCATACCATTCAAGAAATCTTTATTTGCAGAGAAAGTAATATGACAATACAGCGGTTATTTCACATATTCTTGCAAAATTAATAACTACAAATAGTTTAATTTGTAGTCCAGGGCGCGCTGGCCATATATAGAAAAACAGGAAAACGTTAAATAAACAATATTAAAAGAAAAGTAAATAGTGGCAATAGCTTTCTTACATGTCTATTTTAAAAATATAGGCTATATTGCTGTTTTCTTAATGAGTGTGGTAAGAAAATTTAACAAAATCATTAATAAATATTTTAATATACCGAATGTCTTGTAAAATACGTTACAACATTTACTAATTATAGTATATTAAACAACAAGTTTAGAAAAGCAAAGTCTAGTAAAACTGTTTTTCTTACTAAATTTGACAAGCAAATAGTGAGAGATATAAAAACTTTACAAAGTTATAAATTAAAACAAATTGTAGTAGGTACTTGTGTAGAATTTCCGTAACCTAGTAACCTGACACGGCTTTATTTATTTGTACAATAACATATAATAAATAAGTTTCATTTTTCAAATTTATTTTAAGTTACATATTAATTATAGAAATGAGCTTTGCTGCCGAAAACAATTTAGAAAATTGTGTTGACAATTCCACTCATGTATAAAAAATCCCATTGACGAACGCAATAATCGTGGTTTGCTATCGGCTACATCGGAAGGTAGAGAAAATGCAACTGGATAAAAAATCGGATAAATTACGTTATCATAGCAACGCTATATTAAAAATAACGTCAGTTTAAAATTGTTAGATGTCAAAATCACAAATTTATCCAAATGTCTCGATTTGGTAATACGTGTGAAAAAGAAATAGTAAACGAAATCGAAAATTGTATCCCTAAAAATACTAAAAAAAAGCCATCATTATTCTATTCATGAAATTGTCTTACCAAATACCATTCGAACTCAGATTTTGACCCTGACTTCTGAAGTTTATTTTCTCGTTCTTACTTTCGTAGGTAATTTAACTACAGCTGTCGTTAAATTGCCACAACAGCAAGTACCCGGCTAAACCTGAGCTCTTATTATCCCCTAAGAAATGCGAGGCATTTAAAATTCAAGAAAAAACACGAGAATGTATATGAAATATTTTGTAAGTGGAAAATAACAAAAAAACGCACTAAGAACTAATGAAAGTGTAATTCTAGCACATTTTTTGAGAAGGTAAGCTATTTTTTATACATATTTTAGTGTATTTCGTTATTTTAGGCAAAATTTCTTAAGGCATCCAATTTGTGGTCTACATATTCTATGTTGTACTATACAAATACTGATGATGATACTGATCACAATATAAAAACCGACTTGTCTCTTGAAAACATCAAAATGACACATACAAAGCAAAGAAATTGCAAGTTTTGACTGTGAAAAATAAAAAAATGTGAATATAGACACGGGAAAAATTTTGGTTATAACTTTACTTTATCATACCAAAACCAAAAAGAAACGTGTATTTGTCAGAGTGCAACGGATGTGAAATTTATCATAAGTTTGAGGCCTAAACAAGTAAAACACAACATATTTTTCATTTACTATAATCATGGTAAATACACAATTCAACCAGTCGCCATCAACAGTTTTGCAAAAATTCCCCAAATACTTGCAGAACGCTTAAGATTTCCTTATGCATTCAGGTACACTGGCCGTTGCTGGACAAGGACGTCTGCCACCTTCCTCGTTGACAGTGGAGCGGATATTCAAACACTTAAAAGACATGAAGGATGGTAGTCAATTAATGTGGTTGAAGGTTATATCGAGGAAAGCATCGTTAATAAGTTGAAAATTTCATGAAGTATATTTCAAGGTTCTCGAAGGAATTTGGCATTCTCAATCATGACCTTATTTGTTCTAAATTAAACATTTGGCACTACCAATCATGACCTCATTTGTTCTAAATTAAAATATTACAGATTTTCGACAGCGTCAGACTTACTTATGAGATCTTATTTTTCTAATAGAAAATAAAGAATAATGTAAAATAATTGCATCTCTCTTTTTTGTAGTATGAGCACAGGAGTTCCTCAAGGATCTATTCTAGGGTCAAACTATTAATACCGTATATTACTAATTATGTAAAACTATGATATGGCAATAAATTGATACTGAATTGTGCTATAGACAAATAATAATAAAATTATACATTATATTGATATGTCAACTGTCATACGTCAATTGCCAGAAATAAAATTAAAATTTCTTACCAATAAAAAGCTCCAGTTACATTTAACGGCAGGTTATTTCAAGCAGTTTCATAACTGGGTCACGTGATCATTCTCAAGTTAAGTAACTGGGAAAAATAAACTTGACAGGTGTGTCAATCATACGAATTTCTGATTAACCTACCAGTTACCGTTAACAGGCCTGTTAATGCTAACTGGATGTGTTCGATCATAGGCCCGAATTTCTTATCTTGATCTTTTACTTATAAATCAAGAAAAAAAATTAAAAACATTTCGGAAAACCTTGAAGATTCGCATTTAAATCATTTTTATATAAAATTTTAAAAATACAAACAACAGTTTTATATATGTTTATGTATTAACAATATTGTTTGAAACTAACTACTCTGCGGACTAAAGCTCCTACCAGCGTTGAATTACACCCACAATATCTATCCATACATATGACTTCATTGATAGAAATTGTAGGAGATTTCATTCATATTAGCTTAAAATACCTTTGCAATACAGTAAAAAACAGTGACAGTAGTAATTTTCGTAGCATACTAGAATACGTATTATTTTGTAAAACTAGGTAGGTATACTCGCGACAAGAATTCAGACGACTTACGTCATACGAACAAATGAATAATTCACAATATTTTCATCAAAATATTTAAGAAACTGCAACTGCTAGTAATAAAACTATATACTACACTAAAAGTTTGCATTATAAATTGCACTAAATTGCAAAAAATAATTGTTTTTAACGCGACCAAATATCGAATATTACGTTGACAATAAAAACAAATGTGTAACGTCAGCCGTGACGTAAGACGTCTGAATTCTTGACGCGAGTATACAAGTGTTAGCCTTATGCTAAACTTCGCCCTTATCAACTCCAGTTTTCAGATATGTATTTACATTTTTTATATATAGGAAATAAAACCTATGTGCCCGTATTAAATTTGTTTTATTAGTTATTGTAAAACCACCTGAAAAAATGCAATGCTACGGTAAGAATACCTTTGCGAAGAATCATCTGGAAAATTTGTTTGTCTGTGCCCAATTCGTTACTGTTGAAATGCTTCTGGAAATATAATGGAGCATTTTTGTCCCCAAAATAGCTCTCAACAACTAACACGCCCGACTTCTACACATCGTTGAAGCAGCGACAAACCATACGTTATTCGTCCGTCTCCTATATAGCCTAAGCTATGTAGAAAATCGGTCACTAAATAGCATGAAAATGTCTTCGAGCAGAGAAGCTCTTGTGAATGTGCTACTAGTGTGTCTTTGTTTTGGATGGTGCCACGGAGATGCCTTTAAGATAGGTGAGCAAACATAACGATTGTATAAGTGGAAATAGACGTGGTAGTAATTATTGAAACATTTGAGTATCAGACAAAAGTGAGTTTAGTTATATCTTGCCAACTAGTTAGACACAGTTTTAATTTCTCCAATTACCTACATTCAGGTTGTGCCAAATGTCAATGAAAAGGAAGAGTATTATAAGACTCAGATTTGAATAAAAGGTATAGTTCAAATGTAAATTGTTAAGATTTTGGACAATTGTATCTGAAAGAACAGTAAAGTTATTGAAGGTGTCTCAAACTTGACAACTCTGCCTCTTTCATCAAAAATAGTTTATTGATTTGTATTAGACAAGCAATGTTTTTGCGATCTCCATTTATTTAAAATTACTAAGTTATTATTGCGGATTATATAAAAAACAAAAATCTATTTTTGAAAAATGAACAATAAAAACAAATAACATGTGTGACAACAGATGCCAGACGTAAACAAAAAAATATGTTATGTAGTGTTAATTCTTGTTTATTATTTATTTCTGGGCAAAATGAATTCACCTTTTTTAAATTTATTTAAAAATAAATCAAATAATTTGCACATAAAATATTAATGTTAAGTCTGTAGTTAATATTTTCGTAAGTAATATATAACATGATCAGTGTATGTTATTTATTAAATTGACTATAGTTTTCTCTGCAGTTCAAAAACTTGTTTTGTTCGAGTTTTATTGTAATATTGCGTTTCATTTTTTTTTATTTATTAAACAAAATTGTCTCAAAATATTCGAATCACAAAAATATTACTAGATTACATACTATTAAACTTTTTTTCACAAGTTAGTGTAATTTACATAGTGATCGAAATTTTTCATTTTTTTACTTCCTTTCGATTTTTAATATTTTTATATTGAGAACATTTTTCCTATTTACATGTTTCCCAGACAAAGTTGAAAGTTGTAGAAATGGAGCACAGCCAACGCATTTTTTACTATTAGAAATCATTTTGAATGGATTCTCTGCAGCCTAATAAAAATATTTGGCAGCTGTATTTAGTAGCAAAAATAGAATATCTAATACACGAGACTGTTCTAAACATCAACAAATTAGTTTTTTCTTATTAAGTTTGACGTCATAAGATCAATTAGTGAGGGTATTCCAAAGTATAAATTTTTAACCAGTCTACTGTAAAACGTTAATCTAGTAGATAATTTTTTTTTAAAATGCATGGCATCATAAATTAATAAATAAGATGGTCAGCTGTATATAATATATCTTTAATGAGATGATAACATGCAATGTAATTCTCAGTGATCCTAATTTTAATATTTTCTAAGTAATATCAAATATAAGAATCCGTAGAAATATCAAATACATAATTAAATCTCGAATTTAGTGATATTAAAAAATACAAGTTCCGAAGAGACAAAGCGTAAAAGTCGATGTACCTTCCAATACCGTCTTTTTATTGTCTATATACGTCATTTTAGGAAAATACTTTAAAGTTTTCATATTAGTTTGACCCTTTTTATAGGGATAGGGTAGAAACGAAGAGTACACATTAATAATAATACTAATATAGTAATAATAACGTCCTCGACTACGATCTCAGGATGATGTTTGTGACCGAGTTTTCAGCTCCTGCTGAGAACAACATTATCTTGAAAGGGGAGGAGAAGCGGACGAAATATAGATTTGCTCTTCGAGCTTTGCAGGCAGGACCCGGACTATTCTGTCAAACTTGTGATACTAATAGTAGGAGCCTTAGGTGGAACAAAAGATTCTTGGCCGGCAGAATGCAGAAGCACAGCTTAAATAACAATAGCTGTGGCAGAAGGCTATCATGCTAGGTTCATTATGTCTGCTTAAGGCGCACGATTCTCGGACCCAGTAGTCACTCACTCTACGCGGTGGAGAGTGGCAATTGGTAAACACCAGCATTTCTCTGGAATGTGTCGGAGTCTCAGAGGTGTGACTAGATTCTAGTAAATAATAATATATTTATTTCATATGGCTTTGTATACAAAGTATTGAAAATAGTCAATTTAGAAAGTATAAATAAACATATGTTAAAATTATCCTTAAATTCTAAAATATAAAAAAGTCAATACATGATATAACATATAAATACAACACAGCATAATACACTAAATTATAAAATGATCAGCTAAAATCACACATCATATATTCTTAAATACTATAAAATGGATTCTGTAAATAAATTTGTTTTACTTTGTTACGGAATAAGGTATAAGTCTGAAGGTGTTTAACGTGCATTGGTAATTTGTTGTATAAATTAATAGCCATGATAAAAGGACCATTTGCCGTTAAAGCTAGCCGATGCCGAGGTATATTTACCTTATAGGATTCTCTGAGATTATAGCCAGAGGCTAAGGCTACATCAGTACGTTGAATAAAATCTGTTATATGTGGCTTTTTACATATGCAACACAATTCAATATGTACAATGAATACAACATAAAAATTCCTAAATTTTTAAATAACCGTGTACACGGTTCTCACGCCTTTGAATTCGTCATTGTGTATAATTTTTCTCTGTAGAAGAAAAACCTCATTCACGCGGCAACAATTTCCCCAACAAATGATGCAATAATTTAAGATTGATTGGACATAACTTTAGTAATACATTTTTAATATATGTAGATCTACAAACTTCCCTAGCCGCCAAAGAACAAAACAGTGTTTTGCAAGTCTATTCAATATTTCATTAACATGATGCGTCCAGTATAGTTTTGAATCGATTAAACATCCAAAAATTTTACTACATTATTTTATGGAATTGTTTTATTGTTGAATTTTACGAAAAGGCTATAGCCTATTTCTTCATTCATGGACATAATTAAGTCAGTTTTGGAACCGTTCAAGGTCAAACTATTATTTCTACAAAATTCCTGCATACTAGTAATACCATTCGATGCAAAGTCACTGAGTGTGGCCGTAGCCACCTTAACCGCCATCGTAGTGTCATCTGCAAACAGTGTTAAGGAAGTATTTACATTAGCAATCATAGAAATATTATTTATAAAAAGCAGGAACAAAAAGGTCCTAAAATACTCCCTTGAGGGACACCTAGTCGGAGATCTTTTGATTGAAAAAATCTTTCGTACCATTTACACTCAAGAGAACCTCTTGAGTTCTTCCCTGTAAATAACTATCCAGCCAGTTTAAAACAGGACCTCTTATGCCGTATCTTTCTAATTTGCTTAATAGGATTACATGATTAACTGTATCGAATGCTCTGGTTAAATCAAATAGTATATACGTACATTAATCTCTATTTTCTATTGCATTCAAGATAAAGCTATATAAGGATAAAATTGCGTTCTATGTTGCCAGACCTTTTCTAAATCCAAACTGACTTGTATTTATTAGTTTATTCTTTTCTGCAAAACATAATAACCTAAGACAGAAAGTCCTTTCAAATATTTTAGAAAATACAGAAAGGAGTGCAACACCACCATAATTAGATATCACTGTTTTATCATTCTCTTTATTTCAGTGGTTGGCAAATATTGCAAAGGAAATTGAGCAGTGTTTAGGTTGTTATGAATGCGACAGTTCCTGGCTAGAATTGGAAATCGGTGCATACGAGTTATTCGAAGTGACATCACAAAATTTATTTGAAGTCCAATTATAACCCGATCTGAAAAAACATATAATTTTCTGACGCCTTTGAAATAATGACTCTCGTAAACCGCTGTGTGATGTCACTGCCTCCTATAACATGCCGGGTTGCGCTTGCTACCGTTTACTTGCATTTAGAATAGGAAGCGTAGGGCGTCGACGTCGTTAGCATTGCAGTGTCTATTTCAATTATGGAAAATTCAAATACTGAAGATGTTATTAGAGACACTATAAGTAAACAATAAATAATGTAAAGTGCAGAAATTTCCCAGAACAATCAGTACGCTTATTTTATAACGATTTAGTGGCATTTATTTTTACAAATACGTTCGTTTAGTCGGTATTGTACACACCTAATTTCGTAATGCTTATTTATGGGTATTGCAACTGTAACGCTAATCGTGCAGCAGCTGAATATCGCTTTCCGAGCAGATTAAATGTATGCTAAACAGTTAACAATGCAAGTGAAATAGGAATGTTTCCCAGTGTGAGAATTACATCTGTGAGGCAAGCTGGTCCTGATCTGACAGTGAAAGAAGAAATTCTAAATATGGTAGAACGTAGTCCGGGTGTAAGTACAAGGGACATTGCAACCCATCTCCAAATTAATCAAACTAGGGCATGGGAAGTCATTCACAAAAATGGTTTAAAACCTTTACATATTCAGCGCGTTCAGAATCTTCAGGATGGTGATAATGATTTGCGCAAACCATACACTTTACAAATACATTTTGTTCACGAGAATTGACTCGTGATGGAGTAAATAACTGTCACAATCAACATCATTGGTGATGAAAATCCGCACGCCATGGTGAAAAGTAACTTTCAGCATAGGTTCAGCATTAACATATGGTGTGGTAATAGTCAATTAGCCCAGGCCTGGATGGTCGTCTTATTGGAGCTAGATATATAGAATTTTTAGAAAATAATTTGATATATTTACTGGACGATGTTCCATTGTATATTATTCAAAACATGTACTTTCAGCATGATGGGCACCATCATTTTAGTCGTCATTCATCTTAGCAATCGCTTTTCACAACGCTGGATTGGCCAAGATGGTTTCCAAAATTGGCCACCAAGGTCACCAGATTTGAATCCCCTTGATTACTGTCTTTGGGGATGGTTTAAATCATTTATTAGTCTTTTTAATATCGAGTTTATATATAGATTACTTCATTTTTGGATTTACAAGATGACCCAATAAAAGAAATCACACTACTAAATTCTAATATAACTTCTGAAATTAGTATGCAATTTGAATAATAACATTTATAAACAAGGCATCTATTTAATTATTTTATAGTTATTTTGTGAAATTCGGGTTTACTTTTAACTAGTACTACTTTACAAGTAGACACTTGTAAACTCTTTTAAGGTAAACGTAAGCTGCACTGCATTCTTCGTAGTTTTCTCGTGAAGATTTTAAATAGAATAATTTTTCAGATATTACATATTTTCATATAAAATTTTAAATATTGAAAGTATAATCAGTAACCCAACTTCAAATTAACTAAAATTTAAAAAGGCTGATGGCTAATAATGGGTATATTGCAAAGCAAATGCTGAACTAAACATTGCATTTTATTACAAATACAGGCCGCTTGCAATAATACCGCACATGGCAAAAGTATTTGAAAATATCTTAAAAATACAAGTAATTGAATATGTACTTGGAAAATCATAATTTGTTCAGTCAACAGCAATTTGGTTTTCGTGCCGGATTATCTACGACTTTGGCAATTGATAACTTAACAACTTTTATCAATTCGGGTTTCGAGGGGGGAAAGTATGTCGGTTCTCAGTTCTTGGGCCTAAGTGACAGTGTGGTTCATGCGATTTTACTCAAAAAATAATAATCGTTTGGATTTTCATCTGATTCTATAATACTAACATCTTCTTATTTGTCGAATATACAGCAATTTGTCATTCACAATGGGAATAAATCGGGTATTCTCCAATTGAATTTTGGTGTACCCTAGGGTTCCGTCCTGGGTCCGTTGCTTTTTTTAATTTACGATAATGACTTATCTACAATATTTGATAACAATAAATTGGATATACTGTTTGCTAATGATAACAAATATATAAATATCCAATCTAAGCCTATATACGCTACTGCTACTGCATTAGATAGAGGAGGATGATCAATCTTGATAACTTCAGGAATCGATGGAACAGGTTAAAATAATGTTCATTTTTGATATAAACTTATTTCCTAAAACGCATCGTTTCCGAGATAGAGGGCGTTGAAGTAGGAATTTTTTTCTCGTTTTTCCCTCATAACTTTTGATCCACTTATCCGATTTAAGTGAAATTCGGAACAAAAACACTCCTTATGATCTTACATAAGCTTCTTAAGTTTGAACTCCCTGTCCCTTTTAGAAGTGTATTTTGTATGCTACCCCCCTCTTACTTTATTTCAAAACTACAAAAAAAAATATATTTCTATAAAACTTCTACACACCACTTTGACCTGATTAATTTCGAAACTTTATCGTCTCCTGTTTTTTTTCGACGTTTGGTCTTGTTTCTGAGATATTCAAAGAAATTGGTGACAGTGTAGCGCACCACCTGCGTAAATTTCATTTAACGTTATAGCAACCCATGTAAACAAAACTCAGTATTGTTCATGATGGTTGTCGAAATTTTTACATTACTCTGTTGACGTGTGTAAGCACTTATTAGCACGAAAATTAAATAAATGAATACATATTTTCTAGTTACTTAAGTACCTATTTGCATTATTTGAAAAATCTAGCTGTTATTAACAATTTCATTTTAGAATTTACCGTTGCATTTTTACACTTCTCATTTCAACACTTACAAATTGGTGATTAGTGATTGAATATAATTAAATCAACAATTGGTAGATTAGACGAATATGCTTTTAAATAGCGTGTTGTCAATTTTAAAAGTAGTTAGCTTGCTATTCTAATTTTAATTTAACACAAAAATGTCCTTGCCCGAGTTCCAAGTGGACGAATACCGAGAAACCTCATATATTTTGAAAATTACTTATTAGATCGACCTGAAGTTTTCTGGGTTGACTATATGTACATCATAAATGCTTCATGAATAGTGTATTTTATGGTTTGACCAAATGAACTTTGTTGTTTAGTAAATATTGCAGTGTGTAATGTATTTAAAGTTTAAAATCCAGTATTTTTTGTGATAAAACTGTAAAAGATTTTAGTCACTTAAGAATAAAGAAATATTAATGTAATTTGAAATTTAAAACTAAGCATTTTCTTATAATGAAAAAATTAAGTGAGTGTGCAAAGCTACAATATCGTGTGCCTATTTTGGTTTTAGATTTTTCTCAAAGTACATTACATTTTGTTTCACACCCAGTTCTTCTAGAATTTCAACACTAACTTTTTTGTGTCTTATATTTTTTACCACCATATTAGTATAATGACCATTGCTCATTAAACTGAGTAACTTTTTTTACATTTTACCGTCTGAAATTTTTTTCCAGGTGCAATTTTTGAAGACATCAGAAATGAGGATGGCCAACATATGCTGCTACGTGCATTTAACAAAGCAATACAAGACATCAATGATTCTGAGGATTATGACTTTCAATTTATACCAATCATAAAAATCATAAACGATGACCCTTATAAAGCAATGAACGTCACTTGCTTCCTTTTAGAACAAGGAGTAATAGCAATTTTTGGCCCGTCCTTAGAAGAAAACTCGAATGCTGTTCAGTCCATTACTGATGCAAAAGAAATTCCTCATATTGAGGTGAGATGGGACGACCATCCTCAAGATGGGACGCTAATCAATATTCATCCTTATCCAGACGTTTTAACCAGCACATATATGGATATAATAGAGGCGTGGGGATGGAGGAACTTTGTCATTTTATATGAAAACAATGAGAGCTTACAAAGGGTTGGAGAACTTTTGAAGCTCTTCAATCCTACAGAGCATAGGATTACTGTTAGACAACTCAAAGATGAATACAGGTAACAGTTTAAATGTGTATGCTTATTTATTTTTTAAAACAGTGTATCTCCAATAAAAACAGAGAAAATGCCGTGATTAAAAAACAAAATGTTCACAAAAGATGAGGCTACAGTGTGACTCCAGTTAGCAACAGCGACTGTAGCTACTGCACCCACAGGGTGCTATAAATTCACATTAAGTTCCGAATAAAAATTTCCGACGTAGCATCCGTTCCAGAGAAAACAATGTATAATTTAAAAAAAGATCATCAAAATGGTTCGCGAGGAAGCCAACTTTAAAATTGGGGCTAGTTTTTAGTGGCCGTTTTTTTTGCCGGTGAGGTATATTGTAACTCAAATTCAGAAATAGTTGTTGATTTGTGTTTACATCATCATTAATAAAAATTTCCCTCCACTCAGTATTAGCAATCGCATTGTTAATTTGTTGGTAATCAGCGATTTTAAAATTATAAAAAACAAGTTTATCAAGTTGTAGTTTTTTACCGCAGCAAATGTGAAATATATGTATATAGATGTTGATACATTTTAAATACAATTTTCAATTTATTACAATAAATGCGCAACCTCTAAAATTATAACTGGAAACCACTTGAAGAAGCAATCTTGGAAATGCAGAAATAAGTCAAATCTCATCTATTGTGGCTGTTTACGTGTTCTTATATTATGTTGAGAAGTGAATTTAAGTTTTGAAAATCATTTATTGATTGATGCATATTGATTTGAATTCGCATAAATACCTTTACAATATAGTAAAAAATGTACAACAAAGGCTAATAATAATAACATAAACATGACTTAAAAAATTGTATAATTATTTCAGAATCTGAAGTTTTCTATTCTATTTTACAAACAAATAATAAATGCATATATTACAGTTAGTGTGAACTTGGTTAGTTTGTAAACTAACTGGCTAGTATACAAACTAACTGAACTGTTGGTTTAGTTGATAGAAAACGCATATTTCACAATATTATCATATAATTTATATACTAACCCACTCACTTGGCTAATTTATTTGAAATATTCAGAGATACTAAAATAGCTTTTTTTTCTTTGATTAGTTTATAAACTATCCAATTTGGTCCAGGAGGAATGAAAACAATAAATCTGGCAACACAAAATAACTAATTCTTTGGATAGCATATAAACTAGCCAACTACTTCTCTATTTTCCCTAGTTAATTTCACAAACATGATTTGGAAGTTGCCTGTTTTATTAAATATACGAGAGTGTTCAAAGTATTCTTGGTATCAGCAGAAAGGAAAAGAGATAATAACTTAAAATAATTTTTATTTGTCAGAATAACGTCAATACGTCTATTACATCTAGAAACTAACTTTTCAATTCCCTGTAAAAATACACATATTTCTTGTCTGATAGATATATGTGTTAATTGCCGCCTTGACCTATTCATCATCTAAAAATCGCTTTACACGAAGATATTTTTTAAATTTGAGAACAGGTGATAGTCACTGGGGCTAAATCGGGATTATAGGGTGGATGGTTAAGATTTGAAAAACCACAGTCACGTATTGTTGTGTAAGAAACGTAATCACAGTGCGGTGCTCGATTTTCTTCAATATTGTAACGTCAGTCATTATGGTCGTCTTTTACTAAGGATTACTAGAAAACAAATGGTCACAATAAGTTGAAATTGTATTTACGTACTCTCAGATAGTGATATTAGTTAATGCAATAATAAAATTGTTAAAATAGTTTGAACTCCCCTCGTAAAAAAATGTTTAATAAAATATAAACAATATACATTTGCATAGAAAGAAAGAAACGTTTTTAGTATAGATAATTGTAAAAAAGTAACGCAAAAATGTTCACTTGTGGGTTTCTTTACAATTCTCAGTAATGAAAATTAATAAAATAAAAATTGATAAAAAATGGATCAGAAACAAAAATTTAACAAATTAATATGAAATTTACATAATAAGAAAACTAATAACTCAAAGATATATGATAATAGTTACTAGAAAAGTATTTGCGTTTAATGCATCTTTATGTTATGCACATGCAAGAGCAAGTCCCAGAATAGCAAATAATGCAACAATAAATATTAGAATACATTTTTTATAGTTTTTTATAGTCAACGCGTTCGCGGAATATTTTAGTAGTGTATATACACCTGCTCAACCGTTCTCTGGTAAGTATATTCCACAGCATAATAACAATCCTATAATACATACAGTATGCGCCAAAAGTATGGAATAAATTCAATAAAAACGACATAAAGACATACAATCAGCTTCTAACATTTGACCGAAGCGTATAAAATATTTATTTATTTGGTAAGTCAGTACATGACAAGTAAACACACCTAAATAATACAGGCAAAAGAATTACAGTTAAAAAATAATTAAAATATTTACACCTAAAATACACAAAATTCATATGTAATTCAGTTCAACAAAATAATTAACCTACAACAATACCAAAAAAAAGGAAAAAAGGAAGAAAAATATTGAAAACACAAAATGCAAACAAACAATAAAAAATAAGTACACATTTAGACATTTTTAATTATTATTTTTCTTTTTGTTACTAACTCAACGAACCACGTTCTAATTTATTTTTTGAAAGATGTTAATCCAATGCAAAAAATGTCATCATCGCATTCGTTTAAATGTTTGCTTAATCTAGATATTGCACTAAACTGACCATAATTCGTTTTACTGAAAGGAATTTAAATAAGTTCATTTGATCTTGAATTATACATGGGCATATCGAACTTGAATAAATTCAACAAATATGGACGATCTATCATACCATTAAATAATTTAAACATAAATATTTTATCTATATTAGTTCTGCGAAACTTCAAAGATTCTAGGCCTAATAGGATATGTTTCGTAATATAGGATACATTTTCATGGTTTATATTAAGTTTATACATTACAAACTTTACAATCTTCTTTTGCAATGAGATAATAGGGAGTACAAACAATACTTTCGTATTGCAACATACTGCGCGACAAAGAATTATATAGCAGTATAATTGCTGGAATATTCTTAAATTGCTGGGATTGCCTAATCAGACATTTTTATAGCTTTACTAATAATTAAGCGGATGTATGGAATAAATGTCAATTCGTTATCCAATAGGACACCTAAGTCTGAAATACTAGATACTTTTTCTAGCATATTGTTGTTAATGCTATAATTAAATTGTAAAATTTTATGATTTTTAGAAAAAGTAATAGATTTACATTTTTTAATGTTTAAACAGAAACAGTTTATCTGGCACCAAGAATGTTAGTCAAATCATTCTGAATTTCTAAACAGTCATTTATTGTGTTGACAGTTCTAAATAATTTTAACTCGTCAGCGTAAAATAACACATTACTGAAATTTACCACATTTCTTAAGTCGTTGATAAACAGTAAGAATAAAATAGGTCTTAGATGAGAACCTTAAGGAACTCCTGAAGTGACTTGAATTTTTTTAGAGATGTAACCTTGGATGACAATATGCTGGTACCGATTTAACAAATAGCTGCTAAACCATTGTAGTAAATGACCTCCGATACCATAATACTATAATTTTAAAATAATTATATGACGATTCACTCTATCGAAGGCTCTTTGAAAATCCCTACGGGGTGTCAAAAAAAGAGTATAAAATATTTCAGGAGGTAATAGTATGAACCAAAATAAGCAGAAAAGTCTTAATAAACATGGGTCCGCAAAGTAACGGTTGCGGAGATATGGACCACTATTTCAAACATTTTATTTTATTAGGAATAAACCGACAAAGGAAGCTTTTAACAAACAAAAAACAAAGTTACAGAAGATGTTCAAAGTGCCCTCCATCCATTTCCATGCAGGCACGACATCTGCGTCTCAACGATATTCGAACTCGTTCGAAAACACCCTCCTTTGTTTGGATTTCTTGACACTTTTGATTAATCCGTAGCTGCAGCTCTTACAGGTTATTTCAAATATCCCCAAACAAAGAAATCTAGAGGGTTCAGATCGGGCGATTTTGGAGGCCATAAAAAAGGTCCGGCCCTCCCTACCCATCTATGTGGAAAAGTTTAGTGTAAATGCTCTCTAACAGCCATAGAAAAATGAACTGGAGAACCATCATGCTGGAACCACATTTGTTGCCTCTGATTCAAAGGAATGTCTTCCAAGAACTCATACAGTGTGTTCTGCAGAAAGATGAGGTAAGCAACGCTTACGTTAATCGGTTTGGTAAAACAACAGGACCTAAAAACCTGTCACCGGCCTCATCAGTAAAAAAAATGTTTGCAAGAAAACGAGGGTTTTCAGCATCATGACGTAGAAATCAGTGGCAAAAAACCAAACGTGCTTGATGATCATTTATTGGATTTAAGGCCTGTACTCGTTGCACATGGTATGGATAAAGCAGTTGCTCGTGAAGGATTCTCCAAACAAGAGGACCATTAATTCCTACATCGGCTGATATTCTCCGCACACTCGTACCTGGATTCAGCTCTACCAGTGCTAGAATTTCTTCTTCTGCTCTAAGAGTGGATACCGACCTTGATCTTCCAGATAAATGGCACTGTTTGCTCAAGGAAACGGTATCACGCAATCTTTGGTGAATTCTTCCAAACATGCGTTGTGAAGGAATCTGGCGATTTGGATAAGCGTCAACATAAAGACGTCGCGCTTCGGTGACGTTCCCATTAGTACGACCATACATGAAATGCATGTCTGTTAATTCTGCGTTAGAGTAAACCAGCCGTAGCGAAAGAAAACTTGTGCACTGAGAGCAACTGTCAAATACGTACTGTTTATTTCACTAAACATCAACCAACTATTATAAGAAAATACACAACGTTCTTGTAAAATAAAAAAAGGGGCTAAAAAACATAAAACATTCCATATCTCCGCAACCGTTACTTTGCGGACCCATATTTATTAAGACTTTTCTGCTTATTTTGGTTCATACTATTACCTTAAATATTTTACACTCTTTTTTTAACACCCTCTATATCAACTGAATCCACCTGAGTACCTTTATCCAATGAGCTAGTAATAAAAGTCGAGTAAATTTGTAACTAATGACTTACCATGACAAAACCCATATAGTTCAGATATTATAATGTTTTGTAAAATGGGTGATAAAATCGGTTACAATTTTTTCAAAAACTTTAGCTAAAGTTGAAAGACCACTTATAGGACGATAATTTTCAACATTATTTTTATCGCCAGATTTAAATATTGGTGTTATATAAGTTTCCTTCCAATAGTCAGGAAAGCAACCTAATTTTAAAAGTTATTTATGCAACACATACAAAAAGTAAGTGTTTATTGCAGACGACGTGAAATTGTCCAGTGAGGCCGTCAGGCACGTCGCGTGCAATAAACACTTTTTGTACGAGTTGCATACAATATTTTTTCTACGTTCATGGAAAAACCAGAAAATGTTTTATTTAGATGACACTAATTCTAGGAAAATATGACGTCGATTTGAACGTTTATGTTTGTATGATGACAAAACGTTGTAGTAGAATGACAGATGAATGCAATAAACATTGCACTCACTGGTGCAATAAAGAACCACTTTTTCCACTAAATATAGTTCAATAGAGTTTTATTTTTTGCGTAGAAAAAGATAAATCATATAATAAGGATATAGGATAAGCCAGACTACGGCTTCCAAGTTTATACTTTCTGTGAGTATTTTAATAGTAATTTTAATGAATTCGTGAGTGTAGTTGGTAACTATTTTATTGTATAATTTTAATCTGTATCTATATAATGTTGTGTTTTCTATGTTTTACATTTTTATATTTTTTATTAGTGTCGAAGTGTATAATTGCTTTCTACGTTAATGGAAATACTTTTACATTACTTTGTTGACGTGTGCAAACACTCCGTTGTATTAGCATGAAAAAAAAATAATAATAAAGTATGGCAGGGTATTATCGGGATTTAATCGTATAGAAAATTATTTAACCACTGCATAGCGTGATGCACACCTAATAAACCTCCCAACATGTTTTATTTATACTTGCTTTTAATTCAGAATCGTTCTGAAGGAGCTGTGGAGATCTGGAGCAACACATTTCGTGTTAGATTGCAGCATTGATATACTGCCAGAAGTTCTTCGCCAAGCACAACAAGTAGGTCTGATGACCAACGAACAGCATTATATTATAACTAATCTCGATTTACACACAATTGAGTTAGTACAATATCAATACGCTGAAACCAACATTACTGGGGTAAGTACGTATAAACAGTGCATTGTTTAGCGACTAATTAGTAGAAGTATGTAAGTAATAGAACTCAACTCATCAACAGTATTCACACACGCTATGTATCCACAATACCTATCCTATTGACATACAGGGTGTAACTTCACATGATCAACTATATTTTTTCTAGAAACATACTCAAATTTGTATCCTGTTAAAAAGCTCTCCTTTTTCGAATAAACATTTATTAGAGAAATAATTCTGTATTACTTCCCGTTTAAATCTAAACCTAAACAGTCTCAGCAGAAATACCACCTAAAATCACATTAGCGGTGGAAGGATCAAGTCGTCGTTGGAAAATAATTGAATATTCATTTTTTAAAGTGCATAAATGTTGCAAAATACTTGTCATTACTCAATACAAACGTCAAACGTACAACTTCAGTGCTTACAAAAAGTTTTCTCATTCAGAAAAATTTGATATGTTCCTAATTTTTGGTGAGTTACAAAAAAAATCAACAAGAGGTGTAGAGTTAAAGCGAGGAAGGTATCCAGAGCACCTCATTTCTGATCATAGAACCTTTATAAGATTGGAGACGACCTTACCGAAGGGTAAGAAGCAATGTTAATATAGCTAGATTTTGAGAAGATCGGTGAGGTTTGATGAAACCATTTTTCAAAAAAATAGGTACCTACAAAGATTTTATCAAAGCAGGCCGATCTTTTTGAAATTTTGCACGTCTCCATAATTTACCATTCTGAATAACTTTTTCAAGTAACATTTTGCTATATTTTCAGCAGGAAAGGCACTTTACCTAAAACCAAAACAGTTTTTACTCGGTGCACTAAGGGTGTTCCTTAATGATATGCGAATATTTAATGAGGCGATCAGGACCGGTGCTAGCTTTTGCGGGGCCTAGTGCAAAATAAGTTGCAGGGCAAATGAGCAAATATTAATAATTAAGGAAACAAAATATTTGGGAATAATAGATATTACTATTATAAAAAAATATATTTTTTTAATATTAAATACCGGAAGCCTGAAGTAGAACAGAAAATATATTGGATTGCTTGCATCTTGCACTACTAATGTACTGTGTACTGATGGTAGCGATTAAACGACAAAATACACGACCGCCAAACAATTGCAGAACGTTGCTTCAAACCAAGATGCCTAAACTGAGGAGGTTGCCTACAAACTTTCGGCCAATAGCATCGCAGTATTTTTGAGATGGAATGACGTCGGTTATTTATTTTGATTTTCGTCATCCATTCCGGTCTCTTCTTAATTAAGGTTTTTTTGGGACACCATAGACCATAATAGATTCACCAGTTTCCTTTTTTCATTTTGGTTTTTCAAGTATCCACAATATAAAATTTCTCCAGAATTATAACGCAACATAATTTGATATTCGACATAAAAGTATGTATTCTCAGCAGCACTTAAATAATAACCAAAACGTAACGGTAACTAATACCAGAACAACAATTATCATTAACATGAAAATGATTCCAGTAAGATAGAAATAATAACACGGGACACACAATACTTTTAAAATAGGTATAAACAAAAACCGAACAATATTTGACATGTCCGATTCAAATACCAGTGCGTCACCTGTGAGTTTGTGGACGGGCGGAGCGAATCAGCAGTTTGTAGGCAACCTCCTCAGGGATCTTAACTTCAAACAACCTGCCAGCGCGGGGATGGTCAAAACGCGGGGCCGCGTGCTGTGCTCCGTTCGCACTTGCCTAACGCGGGTACCGGAGGTGATGCTACATTGAAAATTAATAATAGTTTGCTTTATAAACTATGGTCCAAAAATGTCCCGTTACAAAAATACGGGGTGTTTTAGGAAAAAAGAGGAAAATAATTAATATTTTCGAAACCGCTTTAGATGTTTTAATGAAATTTGGTATGTGAGTTTATGAACACTTTTGCTACTTAAATCCAACGTCACTAGTTGAACTTTACTGAATTATTTACATAAAATCAAAATCATGCGTTTAGTTATCTCTATTCTTCTTGGTCCCTGCAGATGCGTTTTGTTGATCCTGATGACGAACGTTTAACAAACGTATCAGTTAAAATTCATGACAAGAAAGGGTTTGAGTCAGTAGCTCCATGGAAGCTACGTTTGGAAGAAGCTCTTATGTACGACGCAGTCAAGATGTTCGCAGAAGCTGTCAAAAAAGCACCACCATTCAGAGCGTACCCTGTCAGCTTAAGCTGCTACAATAACAACAATATGTTTTCAGAAGGAACGACTATAATAAACGACATGAAACATGTAAGTATATGTAAAGTTGTTTACAGAAGTTTTAGACCCAGAGCTGTGTTATTCTCCTCCACTGCATTCTGTTCCTCGCTTTTCTTTTTCCAATTCGCTACATTTTTCTCCCTTAGATCTATTGCCACTGGCTCTCTCCATCGCTTCCTCGGTCTTTACAGTGATCTTGAGATTTTATTACTTTATCATTTAGAAGTACTTGAAAATCAGGATGCATGCCGATAATTCGTCTCTGCTTACCAAACAAAAGTAACTGCGTTTTTGTTTCATTGAGAATAAGTTTGTGAGCAACACAAAAATTTGACAATAATTTTAAATCATTATTAATTCTATCAACCGCATTGTTAATTTCAGTACTTAAAAATGCATGGTAAATTTGCGTGTCATCCGCATATTCATGTATTTGACAACTCTAAATAGCTATACGAGTATAAATCTGCAGTATAGACAGAAAATAAAAGGGGACCTAAAATGCTTCCCTGAAGAACTCCCTTCCTAATAATCTTAAAATCAAAATATTGGCCACAACATACTACCCGCTGCCGCCTACCAGATAAGTAATTTTTGACAAATAGGGTTGAGACAGTAACAGTGCCGAAATATTTAAGTTTACTAATCAGTATATCCAAGGTGTCGAAAGCTTTGCTTAGATCAAGTAGAATTAAACATGTATTATGGTTAATATCATTCGATTAAAATATGTTGTCAGTAACATCTAATAGAGCTGTTTCTGTGCTATGATATTCACGAATCTCTGACTGATGTGGGGGTATTAATTTATTATTTGTAAGAAAATTATTAAATTGATCAAATATAATTTTTTCTAACACTTTAGACAGAGTCGGTAGTATGCTGATTGGCCGGAAATTAACTAAATCGGATGAGCTCAATGTTTTAGGTATCGGATGTGTATTGGCATCCTTCCAAATGTCAAGAATTCACCAGACGACAAACATGTATTTATTACAAAAGAAAACAGAAAACACGTGACTAGTCACTCATGTCTCACGCTATAGTTTCTGCAGTCTGTTGATTTTTAAAAGGGGAGATGCCTTTTAAAAATTGGTATAATCATAGCATCTCTCCAATCTTCAGACATACATTCTCTTTTCAAAATCTTTCGGATCATTTCGTATATTCTTTGTATTAAATCCTCTCCTGCGTACTTAATGTTCTCTGCCGTTATTCTGTTTTTCCCTTGACTTTTGTTATTCTTTAGAGCTTCTATAATTATGTCTATTTCCTTTTTTGTAGTTACACCAAAGCTTTTTTACAGAAACAGTTTATTACTTACTTCTAAAGTTAGTTGGTGAAACATATAAAAAACGATCAGTAGGTCAGAGTGAGATAGGTATTATGTGTTCCTGAAGTAACGGCTGAAAACTGGAAAAGTGTATCTTTTCCCTTTTATAACTTTTATTTTTAATGGAAATTTTATGAAATTTGGTACCCTTATTTTGCTCGACATACGCTTTCCAATAGATGTGGAAACTCGTCTTTTTCCACTCTCTTTGGTGATATCAGAATCAGAATTGAAACACATATTTGCGATGAAAAAATACTTTTCACCATTGGGGGTAGAAGTTTAGGGGGTTCAAGTGTGAACCAATCTCCATACCTACGCCACTGGCTTTAATTCAAAAAAGATACTCACATCAAAATATTAACATTTTATTATGATTACTGCATCCCAAGGTTGGACAAAAAATGTTTATTTATTTAGTAGGTAATAAATAAAATAAAATATTTTTTTTTAAAGTTGACCTTCCTGTATTAAAAAAACGGAATGTCAGAAAAAAATGTTACAGGAAAGACTACATATTTCCCCAAAGTGAACGAAAAATGAGGGCACCGTATACAGGGTTAACTATGACAAAGTACAAATAATTTAAGAGGGGATAGGGAAAATTAAGAATTAACGGCATCACCTTCCAAACTTATTTATAAAGCGAAACAATTTTTTTTTCGATATTATATTAAATCCTTATTTAACGCCGCCTATGCGATCCGTCCACTGTAGGCAACCAACAAGACAACGGTAAAATTCAGTCATGTCATAATTCAATTCCTGTGTTAACGTTGTAGTTTTGTGTTCTTCTTTAGTTTTTAGTGTCTTATTTTAATTTTAAACGATTTATAATTATTAAATAAAGGAAGTCCAGCCAGTTTGTTTTTCTAGGTTATTGGACAAGACTGCCGCGTGTGCATTAAAAGTTTTCTATTATCTATTAGTACCTACCTGTTCTTTTCGTTCGATTTTCTTATAATAAATAGGCATTTTATCTAACTGTACCTACGGGAAGAGTGTTTTATCGGTAGTGAGTGGTTGTAATGATCGAAAATGTAGTTGGACCAGGGTTGTAATGAAATGCTGAAAAACAAATGGAAAATACTAGAGTTAACTGGATTAACTATTACCTACCTGTCTATCAGGTATTATTACTAATAAGAATGTTAATTATTGTCGTTCCTGCATTTAGAAACACTGCAAGAAAACGACCACATCTTAGTTGGGAGCTTTATCTAAGCCATCTCAGTCGATGCTTATCATAGGCGCCGATTTTCCACAGAAAAAGAGGGTTCAGCCCCATTTATTAAATATCGAGCTAAAATTCTGCAATAATTTTTTTATTGTCTTTTAGGTCTCCCTAAGCACGTAGTTAAATTTTTTGTATTTAGTCATAGTTAATCCTGTATATTATACCTGATGGTGGCCAAATAAAAACTCGAATAGAAATAATACAATTATATAATAAACCTGCAAAAATGTTACGTAAAATATTATCGTCAAAAAACGAACAGTGATTTTTGAGTAAAATATCAGGGAAGTAGTAAATCAAGGCTAGTGTTGGGGAAGATATAAATTTGTCTAATGGGGAATGAAAATCGAGAATGGTACGATAACAATGAATGACCCTGCTTTTTTTTCTAACCTAAATTTTTAGAAGATCTTCTTGCAATGCTACATCCCTATATGGTTATTGCTTTGATTCCATTTAAAACAAATTGTCTTTCAGAATAAACCTTCTCGTTTCTTATTTTGCAGCTTGATTATACAGGACTGACAGGAAGAATAAATAAATTCGATAATGAAGGTTTCCGCAAAAATTTTGCTCTAGATGTAATAGAACTTAAAGAAGGAGGTATAATTAAAGTTGGTGTTTGGAATTATTCGAACTATGTTCAACCTTTAACCATAACAAGAATAATTAAGGATAATGCTACTGAGTCGGATGATATCCGCAACCAAACATTCATCGTTGCAATCACTAAGGTAAGATAAAAATTTCAACAATTACGGCCGGTTTTTCAATTGACGGTTAACTTGTATGTTAAGTAACATGCACCTACAGGTTGACTAATGGTTAATTCCCTAACTTTTTCAAATTTGTTTATAACAACTGTCAAGTGTATTCTTAAGAGTCTGTCGCGCGCTTGAAATAAACCGATTTTTTACGCTCGGCCCATAACACTTATTTAGACAACGAATAAACATAGCGGTCCAAATAAAAAAACAATCGAAAGACAAAGTTGTTTCCTAAGGCTGCTGAATTTTCTTTCAGACAAAACCATATGGAATGGAGAAACAATCCACTGAAAATTTGCAAGGGAATGATCGTTATGAGGGTTTTGCGGTGGATCTCATCCAGGCATTGGCAGTAATGAGAGGTTTTAATTACACTCTTGTGGTAAAGGACTCAAATGTTGGCAAATACGACAACGCTACAGGACGGTATACAGGTCTTCTACGTGAAATAAATGAGAAGGTAATTCATTGATTGGCTTATTAACTACTATATACTCTTTAATGAACATATATTCACTGAAATGTATTAAAGGAACTAGTATTTACCTTTCAAACAAAATTGTTATATTTTTTTATGTAAAAAATATGTAAAATGTTCTTGTTTGCGATATTCCCCTATATTCATATGTAGTGTTTTTTTAGTATGTGGATTTGGCCATAACAGATCTCAGTATAACTTCCGAAAGAGAAGAAGCTGTTGATTTTACGTCTCCATTTATGATGTTAGGTAAGTAAATTATAACTTTGGATGCAAGGAAACAAATTACGATATATGGTGTACCGATTCTTAATGTACCCTACACCAAGACTCAGTTCAAAACTTTTTTTTTAATTTACAATTATTTAATAATTATCTCAGCATCATGACTTTTATTTACTATTGTCTGGGAGTAAGATACGTGACAAATATAGAATGCGAAATAAAACAAATAGATTAGGCAGGTATTAATTTACACAACTCCATAACATACAGCCATACAACCCCTTAGCCGTCACAGCCAAATTTTCAAATGGCACCATACCATATGTGGCACATCGTTGCAAAGGTTATTTCATTAAAAAAACCTTTTTCTGTTTATTTTGGTTAAGCTACTGATAACTATACCAAAACTTTTTTCCATCTTCGGTTTTTACCTCAGTCAGTCAACTTCCAGTTCGTTTTCAATTAAAAGTGCCAACATGGTGTACACGACTGCCGAAATAATCGAGATTGTGCGTTTCTATTTAAAAAAATAAGGACTGCGTACGAGCTACAGCGGGTGCTTTGAATGAAATGCATCCCGATAAATTCATTGATCATCAACAGGTTTCAATGTTGATGCAAGACTTCATGGAAATTGGATAAACAGCAAACAAAAAACATCAACCAGAAAGACGAATTATTAATGAATCTGTTGAAGTTGCTGTTTTGGGACACGTTGCAATGGATAATAATCAGTCTTTAAATCAACTTTCCCTAGCATCAGGGGTTTCAACAAGTAGTGTATGGAGAGTTTTAAAAAAGCACAAATTTGATCCAAAGAAGACAAAACTTGTTCAAGAACTAAACGAAAACGACGATGATCGAAAACTACAGTTGTGCAAAATTATGTTTAATAATCTATTGAATAACGTGAACTTGTACAATATTAGCTTCAGCGATGAGTGTATGTATTGGCATTTGTTTAGAGAAACTCATACCCAATATCCACAGAGACTTAATATTTGGGCAGGTATTCTAGGAGACCACATTGTTGGCCCGTTCTTTATTGACGGTAATTTGACTGACGCTACTTACCTGGAACTTTTTGATGTCGCTGTTGATCCGCGCATAACAGGACTATAATCCGATAATTCTTAATTTTCTCTAAGCCCTCTTAAAATATTTGTACTTAGTCATAGTTAAGGCTGTATTTATTAGAATAATTTAGTTATATTTTCTATATACTATCAACACTCAAAATTTGTAACACGCTTACAAATTTTCAGGTATATCCATCTTGTATCAAAAGCCGACAAAAGCACCGCCGAGCTTTTTTTCCTTTGCTGACCCGTTTGCCTTCGAAGTTTGGAGATTACTGATGCTCGCTTGTGTTGGAGTCTCGTTTGTTCTTTTCGTAGTCGGAAGAATATCACCTTCAGAATGGGAAAATCCCTACCCATGCATCGAGGAACCAGAATATTTGGTCAATCAGTTGGACTTGAGGAACTGCGCTTGGTTTGTAACTGGTTCTATTATGCAACAGGGATCAGAAATCGAGTTAAAGTTAGTATAAGGAGATTTGCCTTGCCATTGTTAAGACAGTAATAATTATTTACGGTAAAAATTAACAAGTACTGCAATAAGATCTGTATCGTATAATACTTTATCCACTTTCATTTAGTTATATGAATTTCACCGTTTTATAAATAGTTTCGTAAGGGTAACGGGATAATAAATATTATAAAACCTGAGGCTTATTATAAATATTAATAATACATTTTTTACAATTAGAAAGCATATGTGATTAAGCTGTTTAAGTTCGAATTTTCAATCATTAAATCCGGATATATAAATAACCAACGGATTTCCAGGAAATATTTGCATTTTTCACAGACCCAGTAGATATTCTCGTTGAAGAAAAAAATACATGTGTCCAGGAGTTTACTGCTCTTACTTACGGGATCAAGTATTGTTTAAGCGTCAATGACATTAGATATCATATGTTCCAAAAACATATGCAAAGAGCAAAGGTAGATTAAAGGCATCGACTCCAATCTGATCCCATCATGCTGGATTTCACTCAAATAGAAAAGTTTGCGTACAATATTTGTAAATTCAATGTGGCTTCATGCAGCTGATGCTTGCTGCGTCAAACTAAGTTCTGAAGTTTGCGGTTGGTTTTTGGATCGATATTTGAAGCCAACGTGGTTCGTAGGGGACCCAACATCCTTACAAGTCGAGGATATATTCAGTGAATTGAAATAAAAAGGAAACGTCGAAGAATTAGAATAAGATTTTGATATAGGCACTTCTGACGAGTCAGAATCAGAATGAGTTTCTTATATATAAGAAGATATTTTGCTATCAATGTGTGAATAAAAACGCAACACTTCTCTGTCATTCTCCACGCTCGCGTTGAAAACTTTACTCTAAAATCTAGGCAAGTATTGATGTGACAAACTTCGTTAAGGCAACCTAATGCCGTTTGGTAGGTAATAAAACAACCTTTTATTAAAAAAAAACATTAAATAAGAATATGTATATTAATAACGTTTGCTTACCTGTTTATACCTGGCAACTTCAGAGTTGTACTGAGAAGCAAGTAGGCAACCTAGGTTTTTCTACTTCCTTGTGTCATATTCTCTCATCTAATGCTCGAGTTATATGAATAACAACATTCCAACAACCCATTCGCGATGTATCAATCTAAGTATTATCAAACATATAATCTTTGTCATCATTAAATAACATATTTGGGTATACATTTCTAATGCCGGATCTCGCACTATTTTTTATGTCAATACAAAACGCACCATATTTTTTTTTCGTGATACTAAATGAAAGTAGATAAAATTTTATACATATTTTTGTTGTAATTCCATTTTACTACACTCGATGTTTTATCAAACGAGGCGTCAGCTGAATTTGTTTGCTGCTTCGTTGCTTGACAACACATCACGGTACCAGACACTGTAAAGTTCCACTTCCAGTTTGAAATACAAAATATTATTTGAGTTTAGTTAAGGTAACCAAATGATTACAGATCTATAGCTTCTAGAATGGTTGCAGGAATGTGGTGGTTTTTCACTCTTCTGATAGTATCAAGTTATACAGCGAACTTAGCTGCGTTTTTAACCACTGAAAGTGCAGATGTCCATTTTAGCAACTTTAAAGAACTTATAAATGTCGCAGAAGAAAAAGGCATCAAGTATGGAGCTAAGGAAGGAGGCTCCACAGCGAACTTTATCAGGGTAAATTGAGAGGTGTCGGTGCCGAAATTGTAGATAGTGCCGTCATTTCAACATATAAATATTATAGACCCCTGCAACGGATAATGCTGACAGTAGAGGATCGTGGTTTCCAATTGATAGATGTTAACACCACTTCTGGAGTCCTTCAAGGGCCAGTCCTCGGTCTCTTTTTTTTTAAACTTTATAAACAATATCACTTGATCTCTAAATTGTAATGTAATGATCTCAAGTTATATTTTTCTGTGAGAGACTTGAGTGGCTGTCTTTTACTTCAGTCAAATATACAGGGCGCTATAAAATGAAGTAGCAAAAATGAGACCACAGATTCCTTATGTGAAAATAAATCGATTTAACCTAATATATCTATATACCAAGATACAGGATATCAAATTTAAAATTTTATTTTCGATATTTGTAGATAATGTCATAAGAAATTCAAATATTTACATAAAATTTGTAAATCGGAAGTTTTTGCGGGAGAGAAATTCAAATTTGTTTCTAATTTTGACGTCACTAGTAGAGAGCGCCACTTGTGGCACACCATGTTTCTTTTAAAAGGCAAAACTTTTTTGCAGCTTAATATATCCATCTGATTATCGAAACAATCGATTTTCCCACCTATTTTATTTGAAAAAGGTATACTTTGCTGAAGTCGGCCGGAGTAATCATTTTTGAAATAATCCTATTTAAAATGCTCAGTGCACCGAGTAAAAACTGTTTTGGTTTCATGTGAAGTGCCTTTTCTGCTGAAAATACAGCAAAACGTTACTTGAAAAAGTTGTTTAGAATCGTAAATTATGAAGACTTCCAACATTTCAAGAAGATCGACGAGGTTTGATGAAACCATTTTTCAACAAAGCACAAAGATTTTATCAAACCAGGCCGATCTTTTTGAAATTTTGCACGTCTCCATAATTTACCATTATGAACAACTTTTTCAAGTCATATTTTGCTGTACTTTCAGTAGAAAAGGCATTTTACCTGAAACGATAACAGTTTTCAATCGGTGCACTGAATATTTCAAATAGGATTATTTCGAAAACTGTTACTCCTAACGACTTCAACAAGGTATACCTTTTTCAAATACAACAGGTAGAAGAATCGATTGTTTCAATAGTCAGATGGATACACTAAGTATTAAAAAAGTTCTGCCGTTTAAAAGGAACATGACGTGCCATAAGTGGCGCCCTCTACTAGTGACGTCAAAATTAGAAACAAATTTGAATTTCTCGCCCGCAAAAACCGCTGATTTACAAATTTTAGGTAAATATTTGAATTTTTTAAGAAGTTATCTACAAATATCGAAAATAATATTTCAACTTTAACACCCTGTATCTTTTTTATTACACCCCTGTAGATAAAATTCAACATTGGTTTACATAAAATTTCAAAGCGTAATTCAATGGCTTTTACTAGGAAAACTAATGCCATTATCCATGATTATACAGTGGATAATAATTTAATCAGAAAATGTAGCGGTATCAAGCATCTTGGGGTGACATTTGATGATAAATTTCATAGAACATTTTAACATTCAACGCGAGCCATACAGAAACCTTGGTTTTATTTTAAGAAACTCTCAACAATTTACAGGAACTAAAATAGTTTCTTTACTGTTCAATACATTTGTTCTACCAAAATTGGAATATTCTTCCCTAGTTTGGAATTCTCATTAACCCTTTCAGGTCCAGGTTGCCACATATGGCAACCAACCGACTATGCGTTGCCAGACCAGGGTGCCACATATGGCACCCAATAGTTTAGCATTACTATAAGACATTTGTAAGGCTGGTATAATTTTGTGAACATTGTTTTATGCGTGGGTTATCAGTTTCTCAAGAAATTATGGTGGGGGTCGTAAGTTTTGATTGGTTCTTTCAAGGTCAACTCTACATCTCCGTAAGTATTTGTATTGTACGTTAGTCATTTCGCTGCAAGGAAAGGGTGCTGTTGTACGTTCTTTTGTGTGTAAAAATGAATGATAACAGCGATAATGAAGAACCATATGAAGATTCTGAATCCGAATATTTACCCGATCATTCCGATGAGGAAGAAGACGATAGTTGGTCCAGTGCTTCGGACACTGACAATGAAGTAGATGTACCGGTAACTATGGGTGATTTCACTGTCGTAGCAGATCCGTTTTCTGTAATTTCTCTTATTACTATTTTTGTCATTAAATATTAATGTTTTTTTTTTATTTTAGGATGACAGAGCTTCAGTGATAGTGCCATTTTCAAGTATGTTTGAAGGCATTCATCCCGCTGTTGAGTTGGAGGACATGAAGCGTGCTGAGGATTGTTTCCTAGCATTCATGTCTAAGAATATTGTCCAGTGTCTTTGTAATTGGACAAACGAACGTGCAGGAAAGTACCTGGTAGAGAATGGCACTCAGAAAGTGTATGACATTATATGGAAAGATGTTACTGTTCCTGAAATGTACACATTTTTGGCTCTACATTTATATATGGGACTTATTCATTATCCTACAATACACGACTACTGGAGTCATGACTTCTTGTTTAGAGGGCCAAATATATTTTGCGCTGAAGTAATGAGTAGAAACAGATTTTGTGCGATTTTAAAATTCTTGAGATTTAGTGATCCACGTGCGTTCATTCCAGGTAAACCTATTACTCGTTTAGGAATGTTTTTTGCGTATGTGAAAGAAAATTGCAAAAATCTAGTAGACCCGGGAGAAATAATTGCTGTCGATGAATGTTTAGTTTTATACAAAGGTAGAATCCATTTCAAACAGTTTATAAAAACTAAGCGTTCACGTTTTGGAATGAAAATGTTTTGCGCATGTCCCAGTAGTCCAGATTTACGTGGGTACACGTATAACTTCGTCATGTACTTTGGAAAAGACACATTCAATGTTGATCACATTCCAGGATCACATGTTCTATCTATGTCTGAGAGAATTGTGGTATTCCTACTGCAAGATTTATTAGAGCAAGGGAGAGAAATAATAATTGATAACTGGTACACGTCTTTGAGACTAGCAGAGTTTCTACTAACAAAAAATACATATGTCACTGGAACTATTCGAGTGAATAGAGGTGTACCTAAGGAGCTAACAGAGACTCATTTGGAAACCTTTCAAACATGTTTTATCAGAAAAGGTGATGTTCTGATTGCTAGATATAAGGATAAGAGAGATGTTCATTTACTGACTACTAAGCATAAAGCCGGTTATATAGAAAAAAATCGTTTCCAGCCATCTATATCTAGAAATGTACCTATTTTAAAGCCAAATATTATTGAACATTACAATCTAAATATGGGAGGAGTGGATGCGATTGATCAGGATATTGAACCCTATGATTGTACTCGAAAAAGCTACACTTGGTTTAAAAAAATTGGTTTTCATATAATACAGCGCATGGTGTTGAATTCTAAAGTTCTTTATACAAATGCTGGAGGAAAGGAGAAAACTGTGCTCGGGTTTACAAAAATACTAATTGATCGTCTTTTGGCTAAATATTCACCTGGATACAAGAAAATAAAAGAAAATTACAAAGAACGTTGTGCTCCCAGAAGAGTATCTAGCGGAGATCACCCGGCTAAAAATAGACACATTTTTGGGTGTAATGTCAAAGAAACTGGGCACCGCCGCAAAAGAGGAAAATGTAGAGTATGTTACCAAACTGCGAAGAAGAAATCATACACAAGCAATTTATGTGGGCAATGCCCAAATGGCCCTATCTATCTATGTTCCAAGGCTCATTTCGACATATTTCATGGTTATGATTGATATGACATATTTTGTATTTTTTAGTTCGAAATAAATATTTCTCTGTAGACCTCCGCCACTGTCTTTATTATATCTTCAGCCCTGTCATTGACTTGCTTCACAATTAGTGAAAATAAATGTATTAGCATACATTAGCTATGCTGGCATTCAATAAATAAAACATATTTGAGTTTATTACATATAAATTTTTAATTACTAATTAAAGAGTAACCAGTTTTTCATCAAATCTGGTATAATGCTGTGAACAAAGAATATCAATTTGGGCGCGAAAGGGTTAAAAGTTCATATCAATAAGTGTGGTTTAAATCTGATAATTCTTATCCTATCCAAGGAATATCTCAAGATATCTTGCTTAGACGATTCAATCTTAACGATATTGCTTCACAGCCTTTATGTATTTTTTTAACGACCCTACATAAAATTATAATCGGAAAAATTGATTGCAAGAATTTGTTAAATGACATATCTCCATGTTTCCCGCTGTGCGATTTGTTCTTCATCTTTGTTTCATCTACCATCAACGAGAACAAATTTATTAAAGTTTGTATACAATGGTTGATAATCATTTTCAGATACAGTACTTTGTGGACATATTTTTTGGTAATATTTTGTCGAACCCTGGTAATATTATCTTTTTGATAAAAAATGCCAAATACTACTTTCTGAGAAAACGACCCTTTTAAGAAATCGTAGCAAACCAGGCTTTTGTCACATCAGTAAAATGGTTACTAGAACCTTTCTTCAGGGTAACTGTAAAAATATTGGCTTCCGGAAATCTCACAGCCTCCTCACATTTCTAGCGGTGTTGACCTGAAAAACAGGACACACTGTTTATGGGTGAATGCCTCCAAATGAAAGAAAACAGTTTGTTATTGTCGTTTAGAAACAAAAACATTATTTTTTAGAAAAAACTGAAGGAAAAGCTTCATTTATCAATTTAAATCAAACCTTTGGAGGAGACAGTTTATTGTTGCTTTATTATTTTTCATTACATTTTTTTTTTTAATTTAGTAACAGGGAATAACAGTATTTCCAGAGAAATGGCGTAAGTAATTCAAAGCGAACTGTCAACGTAAATAAATTATTTATAAAATAAAAACGCATATTGCAACAGCAAATATGTATTCTAATACACAAACAATAAAAAAAAATAGAAAACGTATATTCAAATGAATCCTAGTTATTTATTCCAAACGCACAAGAAAATTTAATTATTAATTAATAAATGCATTTGTAAAACAAACACTTATTGGACTCTAAGTGAACAAATACTAACACTTTGTTCCAAACTGCTAAAATAAACCCCTGGCCCCATCTCTTAGGCATTAATGGAGTTTTAGCAAGTGTAGAGCAGTTGCACGTAGATTATGGACACGAAAATTATCATTTTTTTGAAAAGTTGAACAACTTTTTTTTTATTCATTTGTCTATTGGGGTTTGTAGACTGAGTTAGGTATTTGCAAAATCTCAATTTATAGTTGTTTGAGCTTGCCTAATATATTTTTAATTTACGTTTAAAGACTGTAAAGCTATGAAGATACATCCCAGGGAAATGATAATTTGCATCTAACATATTTAAAATAATAGGATTTTTATATAATTATAAAATTATAAATCCAAGCACAGTGGACCACTGATATTCTACATTTTGCAGTTTACAGATAATCGCCCTCTTACAGTATTTTAAATCGTTTTTTTTTTCTGTCTTGGATTGGGACTTTCTGTGTGGACAGTGCCCTGTAAATAAATAAATAACGCCTTCTGCAACGGTCAGAACATATATTTTTAGAAGCAGGGAATATGCATAATTATTTTATGTCAGATTAACTACCGAGGAAATTGGTTAGACTGGAATCCACTGTCTACAATATTGGCATCGTAAAACAGAGCAGTACTATTGTTATTTATGTTTCTCTTTAATATAGACCTCTATGTCATACTTTTCAGGACAAAGCTGAAACAGATGAAGATTTTAGAAAAGCTTGGAATTTTATAAAAGAACATAAAGATGTATTGGTTAAAGAAACTGAAGATGGTGTCAACAGGAGCGCAACTGAGAGATACGCGTTTTTCATGGAAAGCAGTTCAATTGAGTATGAGGTTCAAAGAAGGTGTAACTTGCAGCAAGTAAATGGAAAGCTGGATGAAAAAGGATATGGCATCGCTATGAGGAAAAGTATGTTTATTCTTAGGTTTATAAAAATTAAGTATTATCACACTGTTGATACTAACGTCTCGGACCACTTGTGAGCGTGTTCACAGATGACATTTACGCTTGTCAACATAAATTTAAAATGGATGCGCAAGAAATAGTACTCATACAATCAGTTTCTGTATTTTTGGAAAATATACATAAAGATTGGACAGATAGTGAATGGCTAAATATCTTATTAAATACATGTAATATCATATAATAGTCGTAGTACCATTGTTTGGTGTTGGTTCTTCAGAATTTTTATCTGTATCATTAGAAGCTTCAGAAGTTATTGGCATATTCGTCTGTCGGTCAATTAACCTTTGCAAGTTGGTTATCTGAAATATAAAATAATATAAATAATTTGTACTTTAAAGGAAGGTTTGGAAAAACTTAGATCAGATATCTCGAAAACTATACAGGATATCGAAAAAATTGACTGAATAAAACTTGTACCAAATTTAATCGGCTTTAATTTTATAGTATAGAATGATTATGTCGCTAGGGTGCATAGTTTCCGAGATATAAGCAAAAAACCGAAAAATGAGACTCTCAAACCCCCTCCTCCCCCTCGGGCTATGGGCGGGGACTTTTGATATGTTCATCTCCTAACTACTCCAAACAAAGTTACGAAGTCAAAAATTGTGTTCGAAACATACCTCTTCATTGACTGGGCTAAAAGTAAAACCTGCAATCATGTTTGTACTTGCTGTGGACCTCTCCTTCCCTCAACCGTTCTGTTTGTTTAAAACGGGGTACCTACTTGGTTTGGCAGTCATGACCAAGTCGATTACTCGGGAAAAAACACAAAGGATAACAACAAAATACACGCAAATATACACAAATACATAAAAACACTGCCACACGTTTACCGCCAAAGCATTACAATAGTTGTTTAATGTGGTTTAAAAAAAGTATTCAGCATAATACTTTGTGTACTCGGAAAAAGTCTTTGGTATTATGCAGCCACACGATAATATGCACTTGTTACACTCCCATAAATCAGCACCGTATCCGTCATCTAGGCATTTGAATACATGTTTGTAAATACACAAAGAATACGCGAACAATTAAACTTGCGAAAAGCAAGTACTGAAAAATTATTTCAAAGTAGTCAGATTACCGTAACCATATACAATATTTTTTTACATCTACAGACAACATCTGTAGGCCACTAATGCAAGGTGCACTTCACGGTGATAAATTTTTAAACTTCTTGTGTTGTTGTGGAATTAAATTAATCCTGTTAATACTAATAATAACAACAATACTAACAGTAATCGACGATGTTTGTCTACAATAATTAGTAATATTTTAAACTATAACATCCCAAGATGTTTACAGTGTTCTGTAAAAATGTTTCTTAGACCCTTATAATATAACTACCTTCGCATGTCCATTGAGGTTTGGAGTAATTAAATAAAATATTTTATGTCGGATATGTTTGTGGATAATTATGATGAATCTGCAAGGAGTGAAAATGTAATTTTAGAAGTGTGCAACGAAAGAACGAAGAACGAATACAAAATACTGCAGCTAATCGGATTAACTGCTTTCTATTAGGTACTTTGGCATTATTATTATTAATAAAAACGTTTATTTTCGTCGTTTCTACACTTGACAATGCTGGAAAAAACGACCGCATGGTAGTTGACATATCTAGCCATCTCGGACGATGACTGTCATAGGCGCCGATTTCCGTAGGAAAAGAAAGTTTTGTCCCATTTTTTAAACATTGAGCCGGAATTCCGAAATATTTTTCTTATTGTCTTTTAGACCTCCCTGGACACGTGGTTAAAATTTTTGTTCTTAGTCATAGTTAACCCTGTATAACGACAGAAAATGGTTTAATCAACGAATTTTTAGGTATAGAAATCTATTATCGTTTTTTTTTAAATTTAACTATAATATTGCTACAAAATAAACTTACATAGTTCTGCATACAAAATTGTTCAGTTTTGTTTATAAGTCTGTGAAAATAATTGTTAAAATGTGGAGGTAGAATAGCAACGTCTTAAAAGTTATTATTTTATTTGAGGAGGAATTAAATAGTAAAAGTGGATAAACAAAACATCAAGAATTTTATTTTCGAAGTTATTTTTTTCTAAGCGTTTTATTTTTCAAGATTTTTGTTCATAAAAACACAACAAATGTGATCACTTTATGACGAGAAATAATAGATAATATTAACAGACAAAAATTAAGCTTATTATGTTTGACTACTCCAAAACCCTTTGTATGAAAATTATATTACGATTTCTGCAAAAAATAAAATAAAATAATATTTAAAAATAGGTTATGTAAACATTAGATACTAAAGTTTCATTCACATAAGATTAGTGCGGTTGCATTGGTACTGCAGAAAAGTTATTAAAAAGGGCGCCGTATTCTTGAAATAGTGTTTTCTACAAAATACAAATAATTTTAGACATTTAATAACTGAATAATCTAAAGTTTAGCAAATAATAGGAATGTTAACTCATCCCACCTGCAAATATTCAAAGATACTGAAGTAAAACGGCGAGAGATACGGGTGACTTTTGTAACGTTCAGATAAACTTAACAGTAACGCCTTTGTACTGCAGTTGTATGGCAGAAGCTAAAAGCATTTTAGCTTTTACCAATCCTTTTCCAACAATCATACAAGGACCAATCAGAAAACTGCTTTTTTGACAGTAAACAGAAGATTCACATTTTTGCAGGTTAAGTTTTTAAATTAGATTCTAATTTAGATATTTAGTTTAGAATTGATTTGTTTGTAAAAAAAATGGATGAAGAGGACTGTTTGGTTTAGAAACAGTTACTTTTGCTGCTCTTATTCGCAGCGACGTCAATATGTATAAAAACTATACATGCAAAATATTTAAAAGAACTTGGAGATGGTGGGTGCGATCTATTAACCGCAGATAGCACATGCAAGGTGATTTCTATAATTTATATAAATACGAAATGAGAATGCCGATTATTTTTTCATTTCACCCGAATGACAGTGGCAGTGTTTGATGACTTGCTGAAATTAGTGGAGCCTCATTTAACCCACAGTATACTGTGATTTAACCAAACATTCAAATAGACCATCTATTCCTGCAGATTGTAGGCTTATATTTTATCTAGGGTAGGCTTTTAATTACTATTCGGCAAATGATAAACACCAACAATTTCCGAAGATAGGGACGTAGTTGACAAAACATAAACATAACCTCTCTAAAGGTCAAGAATCTTGAGTTTTTGCATGTCGCCAACTTAAAGCGGATAAATTCCCCAACTTCTTAAGTCAGTAATTTTATGTAAACAGAGTAAATAATATTTAATATAATACAATTACCATACAACAGTACAACTGCAGTGCCATTGCACTAACGTTTATCTGAACGTTACTTAAAGCGTCTGAAATAATTATTGTATTAAATAGATAAAATATTTATCGAAGTAGTCTATGATTGAGATTTTTTTTTTAATTTTAGATTCAAGCTACAGAAACAGTTTAAGCACTGGTATTTTAATATTACAAAATACTGGAAAATTAGCCGAAATGAAAAAGAGATGGTGGGAGGAAAGAATAAGTGGAGGAGGGTGTACGGTAAGTGCGCTTTCCAAATACAATCCAATATACAATGTGTCTCACTTTTCATATAGCTACCCATAAGGTGAGTATTTAGACGTAGCCATAATTGATTATCGTCAGAGGCGTCCGATTCTTTATTTATTTATTTATTTATTTATTTATTTGGGATACTTACAGGACAAGCCCAAGAATAGTATCCACTAAAATAATATAAAAGTTATTTCATATATAATAATACACAATAATATAAGTAGAGAAGTATACAAGAACATATTTAAATTAATATTCTAAATAAAGTAAACAAGAAAAGAAAGGAAAAATTACTATACTAAGCAAAGTGAATGGAGAACATGAATATTTAGTTTTCTATGTTACATAAGATCTTTCTTTAATTTGCTTTTAAGGGCAGCGTACGAAATTGTTTGAAAGTCAACATCAGAACAGTAGCGGTTCGCCAATCTCATCATTCTACAAGAAGGTGCATTTTGTGAGTTATTTGTTGTCCTAAAAGGAATATTAAAGAGATAGATGGATCTAAGGTGACGAGGGGCAACATTAAAATTAATACTGGCCAATATTTGAGGAGCATCAATAGCATTAGTGACTAGTTTATACATAAATATGATATCATTTAAAATTCTCCGGTTCTCTAAACTTAATAGATTAAAATTGTGTCTCACAGCATCTATATTAACTTCAACTAAATTATAATTATACTTATAAGCTAGGCACTTCAAGAATTTCTGTTGAACAGTTTCAATTCTGTGAATATATGAAGAGTACATAGGATTCCAAATTGTAGATGGAAAATTTATTCTGCTATAAATATATGCATAATAAGTGTAAATATGAGTTAACATTTCTGAAAGATCCGTCTGTCGATTTATAAAGCCTAACAACTGAAAACATTTAGTTACCAAATTATTAACATGCGAATCAAATATTAACTTCTCATCAAAAATTACACCCAGATCCTTAATCTCTGAAGCTTTTTTTATGTGACAACCGTTGATAACGTAATTGAAATTAAAAGTTGATCGATTTCTTGTAAAGGAAATGCATGAACACTTGTTAATATTTATGACACAGTACTTTAAGAAATGTTGCAAGTCCTCCTGCAAATGTAGCCAGTCAGATAGAGATTTAACTGTTGTAAATATTTTTAAGTCATCTGCATATAGAAGATATTTACAGTAATGGAAACATTCACTAATATCATTAACATAAATCAGAAAGAAAAGAGGACCCAGATGGGATCCCTGAGGGACTCCAGATATAGTAGATAAAATGTTAGATTGTACTCCATTAATTGTCACATAAAACTTACGATCAGATAAATAAGACTGTATCCATTTGACGAGAACTCCATCTACGCCAACCATTCTTAGTTTAATAATAAGTATATCATGATTTATTTTATCAAAGGTTTTACTTAGGTCAGTGTAGACAGAATCAACCTGCAATCTAGAATCTAGGTTATTACGTAAATATTCGCTATAAGTAAAAAGATTAGTTTAGACCTTCCAGGGAAAAACCCATGCTGTTCGGGAATTATTTGACATTTAACTAATGCAAAAATATATTTATAAATTAATTTTTCAAACAGTTTGGCAAAACCACATAATTTATTTATAGGACGGTAATTAGCAACATTGTTTTTTGGTCCACTTTTATGTACAGGAATAACAGAAGACTGTTTCCATTTGTTAGGAAAATAACCATTGATTAAAGATTGATTATAGAGAATAAATAAAGGATGAGCAAGACCAGCAGCACAATTTTTAGCAAGTAAAGGAGGTAAACCATCAGGTCCCGCTCCTTTGTTTGGATTTAGGTCCATAAGAGCTCTGTGCACTTTACTTTCAGTTAAAATTATAGATAATAAACTAAAATGATTATCGGCATAAGGAAGATTACTTACAGAATCATGAGGACGAACGATTCTAAGATGAAGAAAGGGGGCCGATTTAAAAAAAAGCATTATTATTTAAAAAAAAAATAGAAAGATATTCTTAATCAGCACCTTTAGAAACCCCATTTTACATGATTACATCGTTGTGGATTCAAAGGTGTTTGAGATATGGGAAGATAAAAAACAATTTTTTTCAACTTCAAATAATTTGTATCTGTAAAAACGAGCTCTCAAATGAAAAAAAATGTATTCTTTATTTTTTGTTTAGAATAGGTTATGTATTGTACTGGTATGAAATGATTCTATAACAAAATAATACTTTTTTTAATAAGGCAAAAATTCTAATTCGGACACATGGGTACCTACCATTTTTCTAACAAATAATCTTCAATAAAAACCTATGTAAACCGTGAAAACAAAAGTTACTGCAAGTGTCAATGTACTGTTGAACGTAAATAAGTTAATACATCAAAAATGTATGTGAATGCTGGCTGTAATAATGATTCGGCGTTTAACAATGCGAAAAAAGTGGAGTTGGTTCGTTTAGTTGGAGATAATTCCAGATCATTTAGACAAACTGCTGATAAATTTAATTTAAGGCATTCTGACCGTCAGCCTCCCATTCGTCATAAATTGGTAGCAATTAAAATACAAATTTTAACAATACAGAAAAATTATGCAAGTTATGATCAAAGAATTATAATTTACCAGTTTGGATTCAAACAAAAAACATCAACTCAAGATGTCTTACTAGCGTTAACGTCCAAATTTTACTCTGCTCTGGATGGAGGCAGTCCGTCTATATGCATTTTCTTGGACCTTTCAAAAGCATTTGATACGATCAGTCATCGTTTACTCTTACAGTCACTGGAAGATATTGGAATTAGAAATAATTGTCTGAAACTATTTGAAAGCTATTTATCTGATAGACACTAGTACGTGAGAGTTAACGATGTACTGAGCGATCAAGTCGATGGATTATGGAGTTCCACAAGGTACTGTCTTGGGTCCCCTGTTATTTTCTATATATGTTGACGGTTTGTTCTCTATTCGGACCAGAGGGAAAATAATTGGATATGCAGATGATACTGCAATTTTCTATAAAGCAGACACTTGGGAAGACCTTAAAATACTAATTGAAACTGATATGATCTTAATAAAAAAATGGTTTGACTATAAATTGTTGACAATTAACTTTTACAAAACGTACTACTTACCACTCAGTTGCACAAATGCCAGTTTTCCACCTTTTGTTAACATTGAGATAAATACTGGAACTATGTTGTGTACAATTTTACCTGTAAAAGAAATTAAATACTTAGTAATCTATATAGACCTAATATGGAATTCTCACATAAATTATATTATCAAAAAACTGCAGTATGTGTTGTGTAAATTCCGGTACTTGAAAAAAGTCCTCAGCCCATATCTCAAATACCTTTGAACCCACATCGATGTAATCTTGTACAAGTAGGTTTCTAAAGGTGCTGATTAAGAATATCTTACTAGTTTCTTTTTAAACTCGCTAATACTTTTTTTAATGGCGCCATGAAGAGTGAGCTGATATTGAAAGATCATTTACTTGTCCTTTATGTTAAAAAAAAATGCTAAAACAGTTATGGTTATGGTACCTACCTGACCCTTGCATTTTGATTGATTTTGAAATAATTATTTTGTTTGCCTGAAATAAAGTATTTTATATTACATCTCCATCCATCAAATATATTTTGCGACATTTAGTGGGAACCGTTCCCTTCACAGTCTCATATCACGAATCTCGAATGTCTCATTTTAGACGCCCAATTTCACTACTTAAAAATATGATTTACATATCTACCAATTAACATAGAAAAATTCCTAATTTAACTTACGTTGTCCCGCTGAACATGGCACATAATAATAATCCAATGCACATAGAAGGAAAATTTCGAAATATTTGACACCCTGTATCTCGAAAACTGCAGAATACCCATGGGTGCCAATAATACCTGAGACACTCTGTACATATACAGGGTGATTGGGGGTGAACCCCCAATATTCGAAAGGGGTGTTTAAAGGGCACAAGTGAACAAAAAAGCCTAATAAACATATGGTCGAATATCAACGGTTACTGAGCAATGAAAACATTTTTATTGCTATTTTTGCGAAAGCTGTTATTATTTGATATTTTATTTTGAGTAGGTTATGTATTCTAAACCAAACTCGCATTAATGATTACTAATTGTCACATTTATTTTGACGGTTGTGTTTTAAACGCTTATTTTATCGCATTTATTTTTACATGTGCGTTTTACATAATTTCGTAATGCCTGCCACATTTAGTAATCGAGAATATTATGCTGATATTATTTTTATTTATGGATATTGATAGGTAGCGCTAATCGTGCTAGTGCTGAATATCGACGTCGCTTCCCGAACAGAGTGTTAGATGAAAATCCGCACGCCACGGTGAAAAGTAACTTTCAGCATCGGTTCAGCATTAACTTGTTGTGTGATCTGATTAATAATCAATTACTTGGCCCAGTTGTGCTAGATGGTCGTCTTACTGGAGCTAGATATGTAGAATTTTTACAGAATAATTTGACAGATCTACTGAACGCTGTTCCATTGGATATAAAGCAAAACATGTACTTTCAACATAATGATGCTTCTGCTCATTTTAGTAGTGTTATGATCAGTCATCTTAACAATCGCATTCCAACGTTGGATTGACCAAGGTGGTTTCTCCAAAATTGGCCACCAAGGTCACTAGATTTGAATCATCTTGATTATTGCCTTTGGGATGGTTTAAATCGTTAGTATATGCAACGAAAGTTGTTCGAGAGCCGGCAGTTGATTTGTCTTGACTGTTACGGCTCTGCTTTATTTTTTGAGTCAATAAACGCAGCACTAATTATGGCATTAATTTTAATGTATCTTTTAACGCACTAGTGCATACATTTCATTTGATTCACACATAACATTATTACAGAATAATATAGAATAGTTACAAAGTTGTGTATGTCTAGCGGATTTTCTTTTTTACTGTCAATCGCTAGCCTACTTATTTTCTTTTTACACATGGCTACCAGATTACTATCTTTAAAAATGAAGTAAGCTAGCAACTGCGAAATTGTCTAAGTAACTACCACATTGAATAAATGTATACCGAAAATAATAAAATAGTCTATATGAAACATTAACAAAAGTGAACATAAGAGTGGCACTATTCGATCGGATTGTCAATTGTGCAGCACTCATAAGAGAAAGTCACCGTGCCCTTCAACGAGCTACACATGTTATAATTTCTAATACCAACAGAATAAATACATTTTTCTAATGATGCATTACAATAATGATATTCGTTGATATTCGAGTTTCTTCACTTTTGCCCCCTGAACACCCCCTTCGAATATTCACTCTGTATTTATAATTTTCTCATTTGTCTCTTTTTCTCTCTAAGCATAAATCTCAGGAGAGATTTATGCTTACCGTTTGCCCTAGAATATGTCACATATTGTAAACCTTACAAAATTATTTTTCAGGACGAAGCTAGTGAAGGTGAAGCTGAACCACTGAACCTCGTCAATGTGGGTGGCGTATTCGGCGTAACAATAGGCGGCACCATCCTAGCTTTCTTCATGGCTATGATAGAGACCATCCTGCACTCGTTCAAAAAGTCTGTCAAAACCAAAACCCCGTTCAGGACCGTTCTAATGGAAGAGATTAAATTTTACTTTAAGTTCAGCAAGATGGTCAAACCTGTGTACTACGGTGAGTCGTTAGAAGGCAGCAACGAAAGCAATAAGTTCCAATCAGAGAAAGAATTGCCTTACAACCTAGTGAATAAAGAGATAAGCGTCGAGACGCTGGAGAGTTATACTAACAGTCAGAAAAGCAGAGGAAACAAAAAGGAACTGAAGCCATATGGTAAACAAATGAGTATCAATACTTGTTAAATTTAGTAGTTCCTAGATATACCACTATGTAATGCAGTACAAAACAAAATAAATAGTACAATTTTTGTTAATTCTGTAGTATTCTTTTCCTTTAGGTCTACCTGTTATAATGTTTAGTTTAGATAATTTTTTTGCATATTTACTACTGAGTTTGCATAGGTCGTACTTTGACAAAGTAGTAATTTGTTTTAAAATTCTCTGCTCACATTTGTGTTACAAGTGTTGTGAAGCTAAATCCAAACAACATGTTTTACAGCTGATGACGCCTAAAATACGTATATTTGGGCAGATTTCCCAGCTTATAGTCTGTTTAGAAGTGAAAGAGAGTAATAAAAGCTTATTATATATGCAAATCGTAAATAAATGTAGTGCTGGTGCTTATATTCAATATTTTTATATTATGTATTGTCGGTATAGACGAGGTGTACTTTTCAAAAAACTAGCAGGTAGCTAAAATTTAATCCCCGACAATCCGTCTTTGTCTATACCGCTTCAATTTCTCGGTCCATTTCTCTTATAAGTAAACAATATGAAAACAGCATTTCAAAACTAGAGGCTACTTAAAGCATCATAACCGGGTTAAGAGGATTTTTAGTAGTTTAAATAAAATTATTCAATATTATTATCAAAATATTTATTTAAATTTAATGAATAGACTCTTATTCCACACAAAAACATATGTATTTTGAAAATTCAAATTATGGTGAGTAAATGTAGTGTTGTATACATGTACAATAAAGAAAATAAAAAAGGAGGTACATTAAAATTCATCCTCTGAATATTCTGATGAATTATCTTCATCTCCTAGATTGATAACGATAGGTTCCACAGTAACGTCAATTAAATTATCGAGTTCCCACTTTTTCTCCTCTTCTTTTTGTACATGATGTATACATCTTTGCCAGTTACTCGTTCCAAGGAATTTTTTAACAAAATTTTCACTTCATTTAATTTAAACGTCGTATTATTTCGCGCTACATCTCCTTTACCTCCCCCCAGACTAAGCCCCCTTAAGTTCACAGTGATAAGGTGGTAACCGTAGTACCGCTATTTGGCGATTTGTTGCCATTTCATCGATAGCATATTTTTTCTCATCTTTATTAAGATTGACAAGTGTCAAAAGTTCCTTTTTCACCAAATTTGTTTCAAAAGAAATGTTTTTTCTGGATAACCATTGATTTATATCGGCTTTCCTCCAAGCAGTCGTAGGCGTCCGCTCGGTCTGTCGTGAATGGTAAGTGGCATTATCCATGACAATTACAGACCTCGGAGGAATAAGATCCAACATCTGTGTAAAATACTCTTCGAAAATATCTGCGTTCATGTCTTCGTGATAGTCACCTGTATTTTTAGATTCAAATAAAAATACTTTTCTGCGAATGACATTTTTGAAGAAATCATCTATAACGACTTTTGACCTCCCTGTAGATGATTTTGGAAGATTTACAGTATCTTGTTCATTTTTTGTTTCCTTGAAAAGTCTGTAGATAGTCGATCTTTCAATCTCTGTAATTTAGGAACACTTTTCCACGATGTCGTCAACACTGTTAGTAGGATTTTGGTGTTTCAATGCATTAAATACATTTAAGATAATAATCTTCTCATTCTGAGACAGCGCACATCTTTTCACGCGTTTAGCAGGTACGTAATCTGATAAGCTCGACATTTTACCCAAACAATATTATATCCACTGGCACAATAGTCACTAAACACAAATTGAAGTTTATTCTACTGCACCAGCACGTCTTCGTATATTCAGCTCTAAGACTCGATTGATCTGTCACAATACACTGACTCCTGCCCTATGATGTATCCAGTAAAATATACTAATGTACACCCATTACCTGTTAGAAACGAAATATTACCACGCCCAGGGCCGGTTCTTATCTCGGGGTTTTATTACTCTCTTTCATTTCCAAACAGACTATAGTGAATTTGAGAGGGCGGATTGTCGATTGTCGATGAGAGAAATTTATAGAACTAACAGACTGTTATGTACCATAGTACGGTATTATCAGGTTTGCACTCAGGAAGCTCAGTGGACACAGAGCAAGAGGCATTGGCCGACGGAGTATTGCAAATCAGTGGTTTGAAGAACATGGGAGGATGGTCAGTATACGTACAATACAGAGTTAACTATTACTTAGTCAGAGTTAACTATGACTTAGTACAAATATTTTAAGAGGGGATAGGGAAAAATAAGAATTAACGAAATTATCTATCAAAAAATTTCCAAAGTTATTTATAAAGTTATAAACTTTCAAAACTATATTAAATTTTTATTTATCGCCGTCACTGATCTTCTATCAGCCGCGAGGCTAGGTACATTCTGCCAAACTCAAAGGTGTCAAACGTAGTGACAGGTCACCGAGTCGACACGTGTGTCAGTTTGTGCCACTTTGAAAGGGAAAAAAATATTTACAAAATGTAGATTATTATTTAATGATTTAATGAGAAATACGGTATGGTTGCAGAGGGAGTAGCACCTACTTTACTAATATTTATTTCCAGGATTGATATTTGGAGAGATTTTAAAAATGTTGAATCATTTTCTGTTTTCTTACTTGTTTAAATTAAAACCTGCAAAGATTTTTGTACTTGCTGTGGACCTCTCCTTCCCTCGCCCATTCTTTTTGTTTAAAGCGAGGTACCTACTTGTTTCGGCGGTCATGAGCAGGTCGATTACTTACGTCGGAAAAAAACACGAAGGATAACAAAAAAGTACACGCAAATATACACAAATACACTGCCAAACGTTTACCGCCAAAGCATTACAACAGTTGTTCAATGTGGTTCAAAGAAAGTGTTCAGTAAAATATTTTGTGTACCCGAAAAACGTCTTTGACATTAATCTTGATGACATTCTTAAATTCTATAAAGTGTAAAAGAGTAATTTATTCTGATACAGACTGCCTCCGTCTAGTAGATGTAATCGTTAACTATAGAAATATTATAGAGTGTAAGAAAATTTTATTTTATAAACTTTCTTCCACAATGATATTTAGGAACAAAACTGCAGATACTTATAATTGTATGTATGTTCTAATTAATATCTACAGTCAGATGGGCAGAAGTGAAATAGATTTTATTTAGTTCCACAATTTCAGCTTGCGTAAGTACGAAGAATGATAAAATGAAAAAAAATTTTTTTCTTCATATTTCTTTGATATAATTTTGTAACTTCTACAGATCAGTTCTGAACATTACAAATCGCTGAATTCAATTCTCATGTCAGATTGGCAAAATTGACAGTTGACAGCTGTCAATTGACTATCAACGAGGAATATAAAAGTAAATATCCTCTTTTCACATTGAGAGTTTGGGCTTTTGAGGGAGCTGAATTCAATTCTAATCTCAGATTGAAAAAATTGACAGTTGACAGCTGTCAATTCACTGTTAACGAAGAATAGAGAAGTAAATATTCTCTGTTGACATTGAGAGTTTGGGTTCTTGAGGTCGCTGAATTCAATTCTCATGCCAGATTGGAAAAATTGACAGTTGACAGCTGTCAATTCACTTCGTCGACCCAAACCCAAACTCTCAATGTGAAAAGAGGATATTTACTTTTATATTCCTCGTTGACAGTCAATTGACAGCTGTCAATTATCAATTTTGCCAATCTGGCATGATAATTGAATTCAGCTTCCTCAAAAGCCCAATCTCTATTCTTCGTTGACAGTGTATTAACAGCTGTCAACGGTCAATTTGTCCAATCTGACATGAGGGTTGAATCCAGTGACCTCAAAAACATTACCCTATATATTAGAATAATTAAAATATGCTTTTGACATCTGTAAATATTATTGAAAATGAATAGTTTTGCAACGGGTCAGGGGAGCTTTGGCAGCTCCGTAGCTGCCAAAATATTCATTTTGGCACTTTGTGCCCATGGAGACTTTTGTTCAGGATGACAAAATCTACAACATATCAAAAATTCAGGCAATTTGACAGAAACCCAATTTCCATAAGATTATTGCGGGGTCCTTTGTAGAAGATCATAAGGATGGCATAGGTGATGACGATGGATAAGTAACTTTAAACGTATAAATTCGACTAAATTGCCCTCTGGATTTTTTTTTAGTTATTAAACATTGTATTCTTAGAAATGTTTGGTTCATTTTTTACAACTGTTCTTCTACACTCAGTTATTATTACAGAAATTATTTTGTATCTCAAATAATAATAAGATGGAGATAGTTCAATTTTAGCGTAGCTACCTATACATATTTAAGAAAAGCATAGTGCATGTTGTGCATGCAATATTCTCGTTGCCAAAAAAATATAAGCCAAAGTTATAAGTAGAGAAGTTCACTGAAAATAGACCCTAATTACAAGTAGAGATTACTATTATAATAGACAACACTAGGTAACAGTTATGTAGTATAGATCCTACTTGTGATTGTGAAAAAATGTTTTTGAAATGGACAATAATTTGGGAGCTTTTTGGATATGTGTTTAGTGAAAACCTTAAATTAGGTAAGTAGGAAAAGGTGTAATAATCTATAAAATATTTTGTCACTTGAAAATATGCATTTCGAAATTATTTAAAAATACCTTCCGCTTTACGTATTGGGAATTTTATTAATAATACAATGATAGGGAGTTTATTTTAAAATCCTAATTATAGGTATTTAATTATTTATATTTGATGAAACTGATTTGGATTTAGTGACTGAAATTAAAGTGCAAATCACATTTTCACTGTTCACACAAAATTTTTGTTGGAGATAAATATAGTATTCATAATTTATACATGAAGGACAGCAATAAAGAAAGCAATTATTTGAGGAACATGTATATTGTTAGTTGGTAGGCTTCCGCTGGTGTTATATGTGGTTGAAAAATTTCTCCGGGTTCCTATCCGCGTTAAGTAAGCCGAAAGTAGTAACGCGAAGCAGAAATAAGAAGGCCCGAAGATGGTAAATGAGATTTTACCGAAACGTTGTCAAATAAATGGTTCTGGTTCTGGCTGATAGAAACCCGGAGAAATTTTACAACCATATATATATACACTAGCGGAAAAAATTAAGGGATCAAAAAAAAAATTAAATTTTTTGCGATTCTTCAAATGGCTGTGTCTTTGGTAAAAATGGTCGTATGTGAGTGAAAAAAAGCAATTTGAAGCTTGAAATGTCTAGTTTATAGATCTTGCGATAAAAACAAATCGAAGCAACAATTAGCGCAAAATCCTAATGAATATCATGGAAAGAAAATTTTTTGCACTCTTATTTTTAGTGTACGGACTTCAAAAAAAAATTTTCAACCTAACCACTATATGGATTGGATAAGTTGTTCATTTAGTTTCAATTTCTTTTTTTGTCGGCCTTGGTACGACCATTCCTCGTTGAGTTATCAGTCTATGAATGAAAATGCGTCATTTTCTCTTCTCTGAGCAATATCTCAGGAACCAATGGTCGCTCAGAAAATGCAAGGGGGGTTTCGGAAACTTGAATCTATCCTCTACAATGTTCTGGCATGTTTTTTCAGGAAACCAATTTTTTTTTCATTCTTAACATGCGTTTCAAAAATTTCGAAAAACTTTTTGAGATCTTTCAGAAAATCACGTGCCACATTGAGAATATTGGGAAAATGATAATGTTAAATGTACATCTTATAGGCCATTGTACCCTCAAAACCCCTACAAAGTTTCAACCTGAACCATCAAGCCGTTTTATTGTTCCATTCGATTGAATTTTTGAAAAAATTGAAGGACCGCGTTTTTTTGCCTTTAGAGTTCACAATCTGTAACGAGTTAGTTTCGAGCTAATTATTTATTTTAGAAACCTCAGAAATAAATATATTCCAATAAGTCCAAATTTACAAATTTAAATGCATCATCTTTATATTTAAAATCGAATTTTCTAGATACAAGAAGGAACATTTTACACATCTGTTGTTTTTTCGGATTTTCAGTGATCTTAGAAATACTTAAGGTTCAGAAAGAATTTGAAATGATATTTTGTCTTAACACATGATTAGAAATCAAATTTTCCGAACAAGTTACCACAGTACTGTTAGTAGTATTGATGCTAGCATTGATTTTTTAGAGTTAAAAAGTCAATGATGCTAGGTATACTAGATCCAGGAGGTATTGCGATGGACGGACTCAGATTTAGCAAATTAGGCATTTGCCAATATTTATTACATTTATTGCTACAAGAGTTTTTAAATCATGTAAATGCAAAGTTTGTGGGAAATATCAACAAATAGACCTATTTTGTATATTTTATGGAGTGGAATCGAAATTCAATGGTGTTATGGAATATGTCTTGCAGTATTCTCACCAATGACTAGTGAGTGAGTAATTCACAAACGGTGACCAAAAATGAAACTTCGTATTCTTCGGTAAATTTCAAGAAGGGTATTCCATACAGTATAAATTTTATTTAGGGCATTTAAAAAGATACAGGGTACTTACAAAACTATCTTTGATTTCTTTAAATTGTTTAAAAACCAGTCAATCAAATAATTTGAAATTAGAAACATGGATTTATGTTCAAAAGCATTTTTCTAAACTTTAGGTGCTTCAGCGGCGGAGATACATTATTTTCAATTAGATTAAAAAGACGCATTTTTTTAATAACAATAATGTAATTGATTCGAAATTTATATAATTAAGAGACACGATGTATAGAATTCCAGTTCATTAGTGGATTATATAAAATACTCGTTACAAAACAAGAGCATCGGCGACATTGCTCCCTACTCTGGTACAAGTTACAAAAATAATTACTACTGCCATTGAGTTTATAGTAGATTAGCTTATATAACTAATGCTACTGCTACTAATGAGATTGGCCATGGAATGACTTGTTCTAATTGTAGAACACCAGTGTCTTTAAATGATACTGAGAGAGACTGAAAGCATACGTTAAAAATTATACTTTTACTGACGATTGTAGAAAAAATGTTTAAATAGATTAAAATACTTGGTAATTTGCCATTACTTGAAATTATTATCATTTCCTTTTAGCAAATATGATCTGTTTATAAATCATATTAAAATTTTTTCAAATAAAACTTATTTTTCATATAGCTATGTGGATTTTTTACTTGAAAATCAACTTTAATAATTAAGAAATATAATTCAATTCAAATTAGTTCTTGCAATAGTAATTTAGCAATTTGAAATTCATTATTATCATTTAAATGTTAAACAGTTAATATTTTATGGGTACATAAAAAATTCTATGAGGAAATACCTATTACAAATAAGAAATTTCCTTCAATATTTTCTTTGCCACATCTGAATATACAGGACGAGTCATTAATAATGATACATAGCTCTAGGGCACGTTATTAACGTCAAAATATTTGAGCACAACATGCCTTATTCAATTGTTGCTCCTTTTCGTTCTACAGTGTGTACAATCTTTTCGATTTTTGCTATATTTTAAGAACGTATAGGCCAATTGTTTTGAAAATTTGTAGTTTTATGTATTTTGAGGTGACAATTACGAATATGTAAACAGTGCTGAGGTCACGACTAGGGGGCGCTAGTTATACTGTACTGTCGATGTAAAAAATATGTCTAACTTTTTGTATTTTATACTTTTAATTTTTTTAATAAGAAACTATTGAACTACTTTTAATTTTAAACAGAAAAGGTATACCTGTTATAAATAGATCAACTCTCGTTTTCGAGAAACAGACGATTTAAGTTTTTATTATTATATTTTAGAAAATTATTTTTTCCAAATTAGTAGACGTGGAAATAATAAGTAGACAGCTGTCACTACAATACCATATTGTCCTGTCAATGCCACTCAATTCATAGATTAGGCAGTAGTGGTAGTAACTATTTGTATTTTACACTTTTGATTTTTTTAATAAGAAACTATTGATTTGAACGACCTTTAATTCTAAGTAAAAAAGGTATATCTATTATAAATCGATAAACACAACCGTTTTTTTTCAACAGACCATTTAAGTTTTTGAGATTGGGCGGCAATTAATTAAGAAAATTAGGGAGTCTTAAGATATCAAAACTGAATTAACAATAAGACGAACACTACAACAACTGAAAATTTTATTATGCATATCTAACAAATTATTAATCATAAAAGATTCTCGAAGTGACCACCAGCGACTTCAATGCACTTTCTTAGCCCCTTATTTAAGTTTTGTCTGACGTTGAATAAAGTTCTACTTTGCTTGATAATATGAACCGATTCTTGAATCTTTTCCCATAATTGTTCTTGACTTTTAACAATGTCTTTGCAATCTTAAGATTTAATTTAGCCCCAAAAGTAAAAAATTCAGCGGATTTAAATCAGTGCTACGTGCAAGCCAAGGAACTTCTGTTGCGTCCAATCCAACGGTGCGGAAAATTTCTATTCTCTTCTATTCTCTTACTCCTCGGGGGTAATGTGCAGGTGCACCATCATGCAAAGACCAGAAGTTCTGTCGTAAATTTAAGGGAGTATATTAATAATTTTCTCCGTTAAGTGGACGTGGTAGTAAGAACGGCTCCACAATATTATCGGAAAGAATTCCATACTAAATTTTGATGGAGAACTCTTGCTGAAAATGTACTTCTCTTGGCAGATGAGGATTTTCCACTTCCCAAGAATGACTATCTCTCTAATTAAAAATACCTCGTCGGGTAAATGTGGCGTCCGTAAATAATATTTTATTCTAAAATGTTGAGACATTATTTTGTTGTTGGCGAAGGAACTGTGCAAACCGTAACCTAGCTAGTGGGTCTTGTGACGTTAAATGTCGAACTGGAGTAAAACGATAAAGATATTTTTTTTTCCGCGGTCGGGAGTAGAAATCAGTTTCTATGACATCAAAATTAAAACAAAAGTAGTCGATTATTCCCAAGGGAGTATAATGCTCCTAAGGGAGTTTACATTATGGAGAACGTTTTTCATGCAAAAAAAAAGATGACATTGAAATTATTTATTGACATTTAAATTAAATGTTACATTTGTACAATTTTCAAAATTAATATTAGAAGGAATATTACTTTCGCTTACATTTATAGTTTTTGTGATTGCGCTAGTAGTGGTACCTACTAAAACCTGATTAGCAATTTTGGTCTTATTTTCAATGGAGTTCTCGACATAACCCTCAGCGACTGTCGTTGATTTCCAACCAGCATGACACTTTATTGTCGTGATATCCACACCGGCATCTGCCAGTAATGTCGCTGAAGATCTTCGTAAGCAGTGACCAGTATAACATGCAGCATCAGGTAATTTTAAAGACGAAGCTACTACACTCGGAATTTTTCCCATGGTATTCTTTCCAACTGGCTGCGAACTACATTTTCCTGCTTTGTAGTACAAAAAAAGGCGCTTATGCTTGACGTGGGGAGGACGAAGGGACAGGTATTTTCGAAACAATTCAAGCATATTTCCCACATCGGTAACCAGAAAGGTTCGTGGAATCTTTGTCTTAGTGTTTGGACTTTTTGCAATCAAGGAAGAGCCTACATCCTCAATATCATCTACAGTTAAACTGACTAGTTCATCAGTTCGACAAGCTCCGGCAATCCCCAGAATTAATCCAACCTATAAAAAATCAAAATAGTTAATAATTGAAATACCTAACAACAAAAGTAATCTTACCTTAATCATTAAGAATTCTTTGTCATCTGTACTTGATAGAAAACGGTTGATTTCACCCTTTGTCAATATTTTCGATTTTTTCGCTTGATATCCGTCACTGGTTCTTTTCAAAAATGCGATCAGCTTGGGGAATTTGCTTATATCTATGTTGTCGTAAATTATCAAGCATGACTTAACCATAGAATATTGCGCCCATAATGTGGAAGACTTGTAATTCTTTGCATTTTCACTGAAGCATGCCAACAAAACATTCTCTCTGTACATTTTTTTCGGCGCACCACTTTTTGAACCGATTGTAGGCTATATCGTATAAAGATCTTGACTTCGTAGGCAGCAAATTGCTTATTGCAATATTTGCAGCCTCCACAATCTCTTCCGACTCACAATTATTGATTGTGCACTAAACAAACTTTAAACTAAACCAAACTAGCACCTTAATTTGACAATTCTTTTTGTTTGTTTATTTTGTAGTGATGATAATAACTCAACGACTACTAAATAAATGCTCAAATCCGAATACAATAATTCTGGTGCTACTTACTTCATAATGACAAAATATGTGTTTTTGAGTTAATGAGATCGTGGAAAAAATAGTATATAGCATTCGGGAGAGATGCTATTTTCTCCTCGGGCTTCAAATTGCACCTCTGTCAAAATAACGCATTTCTCCCCCTTATAGTATAATGTGCTATTCTTTGTGGAGTATTCTGCCACAGATATATAAATAATTTATCTGTGATTCTGCTAATGGAAGAATGTGCTTGTACGTGTGTTTTCAGGAATTCGCACTAAAACGTCATCTTCTTGGTCCGCTGTTAATATGTTCGGCCTTCTAACGTTTCTTTTCGCTGCTGCACGGCGACACATATCATGTGTCTGATTTCAATGTTCGAAAAATTATTATGACGGGACATATTTTAAATATAAAAAATAACAATGAAAACACTACTGCCAAATCTATGAATTGAGTGACAGCGTCACTACAATACCATATTGTTGTCTACTTATTATTTCCACGCCTACTACTTTGGAAAAAATTATTTTCTAAAATATTCTGTTTAAAATTAAAAGTATTTCAATAGCTTCTTATTAAAAAAATCAAAAGCGTAACATACAAAAAGTTAGACATATTTTTATATCGACAGTACAGTATAACTAGCGCCCCCTAGACGTGACCTCAACAGTTTTAATATTTGTAATTGTCACCTCAAAAAACATAAGACTAAAAATGTTGAAATCAATCGGTCCATACGTTCTAAAAATATAGGAATAAATCGAAAACATTTTTCTCAACTTTAACACCCTGTAGCATGAAAAGAAGCAACAAATTAATAAGGCATGTTTGACGTTAACAATCTGCCCTTAAGCTATGTACCATTATTAATGACTCACCCTGTATAGCTGCTTTTTTATTATAATAATTATTATTTGTATCCAATTTTTATGAGGAATTTTAGCAATAGTATTAACATAATTTTTATATTTCCATCAAAAGCTGGCCTTTTCGAGGAGAACGAATTGCACGAGAAAGCATTCCGTTATGCCATTGGTAGCGTCAATGAAAATGTCCAAGGCGAATTGACTCTAGTGCCCTTAGTGAACAACGAGGTTTCAGAAGACCAGCCTTATCCAACTCTACAACATACATGCCTCCTTCTCAGCCTAGGAGTAGTTGCTATCTTCGGTCCTAGACATCCTACTAACATAGAAGCGGTACAATCTGCGTGTGATGCCAAGGAAATACCTCATATAATAACCAGGTGGAACTATTTTCCATTGAGAGACAGCACGGAAATAAATTTTTACCCCCACCCTCCAATACTGTCCAGGTCATACTTTGATATTATCGCGGCTTTGGAATGGAACACATTTACTGTATTATATGAAGACGATGAAGGCTTACTGAGATTATTGTCTTTCATCAAAATGGCGAAGGACGAAGGATTCACGGTTATTATTCAGCAGTTGGATAGGTACCATTCAGGAAATTACAGGTAAACTTTCAGTACTGGATTATTTAATTTAAAATTATATAGGGTGTAACAAAAAATGACCATCGAACTTGGAGAAGAGCACAGAACAAGAAAAAAGTTTATACACATTGCCCACAAATGATTGCGATTGAGATATAATCAAGACTTTAAAAATTATCAAATTGGTTTATGTTACTAATTCAAAAGAAAGTCAGCTTAGAAATATACGCCAGAAATTTAATATTGTTTTACTGCCAAAGAAAACAAGTTGTAAGAGTGGCAATGGGGAAGTTGCATGCATTTTATATTGCCCTGTTAAGAATGGAAGTCATATATAAATGTTTTATCATTTTCGGTTTATGATACTCACAACTTGGTATTTAGCATATGTATGCATATGATAAAACTGAAAGTCTTATTTTCTTCTTGTATGAAGATATTTAAATCTGAATCTATTTTTTAAAACGTATCAATTAAATATCTAATTTCCACTTATATGATAAAATAAGGTTCTAGTATAATAGAACCTAATGTGAAACATATGTTAAATAATATTTTTATTAAAAATTTAAAATTTGATGGTACAGTAAAATACCTAATCCATGCAGTATCTCAGAATGAAGATTTTGTCAGTTACGACTTCTATACTTAACAGGGCAGTATATTGATTTGAAATGTATTACAGGGTAATCTTTTAGATATTGGAAGATGAGAACATGTGCTTGGCGGCAAAAACTACATAATAATTAAAATATTAACAATAATAAATTGCCCTAAAATGTAAACAAAACCAGGTGGCCGTGATATCATTGGTGTGACGTTCACGCCGTTCAGTGCGGTTTGTTTCTGTAGATACAGGTTACGGTGTTGGTAATGTAAACAGGAATTTGTTTCTTGTATTTTTGCTTTTTTGTGGGTCATAGATATATAGTGTAAATAATGCGTAGGTAATGCGATAATTATTAGTGGTGATGTGGTGAACTTACGGTCTTGCTAAACGTAACTTATTCCTTTGTTTACAATATAGATCCGCTTGTGATAATTATGGCGACAATGCTGTTGGTACCAGATAGATAGTTTTACTTGAGGTATTTATAAAATTATGCCATCTAATTTCACATTAAACTACTTGTTTTTTGAAAAACAATAAGTAAAGATAATGAATAATGATATTTAACATTTATTAATGTTTTCAAATTAATTTAATACATTTTTATTGCTATTTACTACTGATTTAATTTCTCCTTTTTTAAAAATCCTTATTTATTACTCTTGTTTATTATGATTTCAGAATAATAAACGGATAATTTAATGTAGTGAAGTCAGATACCAAAATTTTATAAATGTCTCAAGTATCATTCTACATCAAGTAAATAGTAGGAGCAAATACAGTACATGTTATTTGGAATTAGAATGAATGATTATCTAAACGCCCTGTATACTATTTGCAATTAAACTTGCATTAAAATAGTCACAAGCAAACAATGTTGCAATCCTTGCTTTCATCGCGCTTTCTTCCATTTGCCCGGTGATATGCACTTTCTGTGTCCATTTTATGTATTGCGTCATCCCGAAGCATGGAAATCGAGTGCAGATATGAACTAAAGCACTGCCGTATTTAGGTATACACGCGCGAACGGCATTTGACGTCACAGATATACACCGTGACGGCGACCGTCTTGTGGGGACGTGACTAGACTAAATTTTAAAATAGGCTGTTTTTAGGCTTACTTTCCTACATTTTGATTAAAATAATATTTCCTTCTTCTACAGGTATTTGGAAAAATACGTGTAGAAAAACAATTTCCCCCTAGTGATGGTTTTGGATATGCGTTTAATTTATGGCCAAGCAAGAAGTAATGCGCGTGCAGCTAATCGACTATATATGGTATGATATCCCAAATAGGAGATTACTGCAAGAAGAAGACATTGTTTATATGGTTAACAAAAGTCCAGTCTCAGAACAAGAGTCTTTATTCACATATGCGAGTGTGGTGAACTTTACGACAGCAGTCACTATATCTTTTCCACCTTCAAAAAGTGAAAAAATTATTAGTCAGAGTAGGCAATTTTTACAATAAGTGGAATACTTAATTAATACAACTCGCATATTTGGGCAGATTAAAATGCAAAATGAACATGGACTGCAGACATCATTAGGAATCGTACATGACCATATCATTTGGCTCATCCAACTACCTCAGAAACTTAACAGCGTATCGTATTTACGGTTTTTTTCTGAAAAACGATCATTTTTATCAAAGAACGTACCATTAGATATACGGCAAAATATATGGTTCCTTCATGACACGCACCAGTGCATTTTACCCATGCAGTTGGGGATTTTTTGGACAACAACTATTCGCAATGTTGGATTGGGTGAAACGGTCCTGTTGTATGGTCCGCCCGTTCTCCTGGTAGGAATCAATTAGATTTTTAAATTTCTTTCTTTGAGATCACTCTAAAAAGTGTTATTTATGCGGAGGAAGTTAACACCATATACGAATTATGCGAGCGAATAGAAGCAGCTTGCAATGAAATTCACAACAATCCAGAAATATTTGAACGTCTGAGAAGGTCATTTCTGAAAAGAGCTGAATGTTGTGTAGGACAAAGAGGTTCACATTTTGACAACATGCTGTAAATACCAATGTGTTCATGTTAACTATGTATTTCAGTTAATTTCCATGTAATTTGCTAAATAAGTTATTTTTATTTATCTGCTTCTGAGTAGATGTGTTTACGGGAACATGTTTTTTCTTGTTTTGTGCTGTAGAATGCTCTCTCCAAGTTAGATTTTCGATTTTTACACTTTGTATAGTACCAATTATTATTATTATTGATGGGTATACTAACAGTGTTTATTTCCCTTAGAACAGCTTTACAAGAAACGAAGCAAAGTGGACAAAAATATTTTGTAGTGGATTGTCAAATAGACCATCTGAAAGAAGTTCTGCTGCAATTTCAGCAAGTCGGACTTATGAACCAGGACTACCATTATTTTATTACAAATCTTGACGCACATACTGAAGATCTAACGCCTTTTCTGTATGCAGAAACAAATATCACTGGGGTAAATACATACTACATGTTCAATACTTAAAGAAACATAAAATTAAAATGTTCTGTATTCAATATTAACGTGTGTATATTTCCCAATGAAACTCCCTGTATAACTTAATTGTTTAAACAACTGTTTAATTTGCAAACATATTTTTAAAGTAACTTTTGTAATAATTATATGTATAAAAATGTATGGCTAACTATGCACCGCATTAGTTTTAACAATTTAATAAATTTATTAAAAAATATAGTAAAATTGAAAGTTACAAAATTATACAGGGTGTTCCATTTAAAAAATTGGGTCACATATTAAAAGAGACACTCTATAGAGAAACTACAAGTACGCCAATGAACTCTAATATTAACCACTCTGATAGCTATTAACTGAGATACGAATAGTTCCTTAAACATAGTTTTTCTTTAATTTTGCCATGGATCTCAAAAAAGAAGAGGTCTATGAGAGCTTTGATTATGCTGCAAATACAACGAAAGCATATATGAAGTTTATATTCATAAAATTATATATTTACCAATATATATACATTTGAATTAATATTATATTAGAAAAATTGTTCTACCTTCTACTTCTAGATCATATTATTGTAAATCCTTTATTATGAACATTAGCTACCTAAATAAATGAGCGACGTGTATAATTTTGGAATGTATAAAATTTAAAGTCTGCCAGCTTTCAAAATAAATATTACTCAACCCCCAATGCCATTTAAATATTTTGGGGTGATGCTTACCCTTGCTTGGAGGTGAAAGTGGCGGAACAAAAAATGCCAGCAAAGAATGTCCCCCTTTAATTTAAAATTGACAGGTCTAAGCGTTTTTTTACAATCTTGACGCAGTTCCTCAAAATGGCTCTGTTTCGTTTTCATCTGGTTACCCCGTACATATTTTTAATTAGTACCCTATTTTGTGTATTTAAAGCAAGCCTCAGCGTTGTAAAATCCAACTTTTAAAAACGCGCCTGTTTTAAAGTTACCATGACAAAATCAACTACCCGAGAAAAGTCTAAATGTGTCCTTATTAATTATTGATCTGACAGGAGCATCTTGTAGCATCAAATGAAATATTACTAACAAATGTTTCAAAGGCCTTATTCAAATATTCAACAATCTTAATTTTTTAAAAGAATGTGAAAAGTACAGTTGGTATTGTTTGAAATATTAATAATTCGGTTTGATGGAGAAAACGCTGTTCAAATTAATACTGCCAACATTCTCGGAAATCAATGAGGTTGCACTACCAATAATGTTTGAAACATTCTTTTTATTGCTAATTGCTTATTGCTAACACTTTCAACGTAACTAGTCGCCACAGCTGCCGATTTCCATCCTACTTATTGGATTTGATATATTATTGTCATGCCACTATTTGCCATAATGGTCATACGTAAAAGCGCAGGTTCAGTATATTTCTCAGGATCGTTCACTTCAAGATAACGTGCAATTTTCACGGGACATGATCTAAATGTATTAATACCAATCACTTGATTGGTACATTTCCCCTTATCATACCGTATGAAAGCTGTACTTACATTTTTGGGGACGCAATGATAAATACTGTTCCACCAAACGCACATAACTAATTACATCACTGTCGGCGACAGTAAAACGTCGATCCTTCACGGTCTTAGATTGTCAGATAGTAATAAGCAATACACTTCCTTCTTCCTTGATGTCATGTAAGCATAAGTCGCACATTTCACGTCTTCTACAAGGGTCAAAGGTACTGCAAATGACTACCTTCAAAAATAAATACGTATGTCCAGTGAATCTGTGAAAAACTTCACTACAAATAGTCTTCCTTGAATACATATGCCTTCTAGGCTGCATCATTCTTGCTAATTGCCTTCATAAATACATGCACTTTCACAAATGATTTTAAATCAACTTTTTTGTTTGTGCTCAACTTACTTTGCAATTTCGAATGGATAGCCCACATAATCGACGTCTTGTACAGCTCCAACATTTTCTAAAGATAAGCAAGCACAACTCGTTCATCTTCATCTATTACTTTTTTCTCTTCCATCCATTTGATGAACTTGTCGTATTCTTTTTTATAAGCTTTTTAAACAATATACTACTAGTAACAGCTGTCGTGATAAGAATTAATCTATATATTTTTAGGTATTAATAATATTGTGTGAAACTAACTACTCAGTGGACAAAAGCCCCAACCTGCGTTGAATTACACCCACAATATCTACCCATATATTCCCTATTATTAGCTTTTGTAACATTTTTTACTGTATTAGAAAGGTATTTTAAGCTAATATAAATCAAATATCCTACAATTCCTATCAATGAAGTCATATGTATGTTCTCTGATACCAAACGTATAGGTATGCTAATGAACAATTCCACAGACAAAGCTCTATTCAATAATTATCTAAAGAAATTAATCTAATTTACTAACCTGCTTTAATGAAATACTCTATAAATATCTAACTTCACTTTTTGGCAGTGAGTAGTTAGTTTCACACAATATTATTAATACCTAAAAATATATAAAAACTTTTACATAAAAGATGAACATTATTCAAGTAGGTATTGTCATATTTAATTCATTGACATACTGTCACGTTTTGTCATTGTCGATATTTACTTAATAATTTTAATTTTTATAGTTAGATATTTGATTCAATTTAAAGGAGGCCACTTGAAGAAGTAATCCTAAAAATGCAGAAATAGGTCAGATCTCATCTATTGTGGTTGAATTGTCGTGTTCCCACTGTCAAAAAGTGAAGTTAGATATTTATAGAGTGTTTAGAGTGTATTTCTAATTTCTTGTAGTGTTAATACCAGTATTTGTAATTTCAAAGTGTACCAATAAAAAAAAATTGCGTAAATCATTCATAGATAACGGGTCTTTAAAATACTTGCCCTATTTCGACCTTAATATCTACTTGTACTTTAATATACTATATTTTAGATGAACGAAATCAGAATTTGAAATTTATTTTTATCTGCAATATAATATTTAAGACAACCACATTTAGTGTACAATTGCTTTATTACTTTTAGATTCGTATCGTAGATCCCGATAAAGATTTGGTACAGAAAATCAGCCAGGAATTATTCGCTGACGAAAATACACTTCCTGAAATTGTCGCCTGGAATTTGAGAAGCGAAGCAGCCTTGATCATAGACGCCGTTCATATGTTTTCAACTGTTTTGAATGACATAAAGGAACAAAGTTCTTTACCAATAACTAACAATGGGAATAGTCTGCACTGCAACGATACCAACAGTTGGGAGCACGGTTACACTATCGTCAACTTATTGAAAACTGTAAGAAACACCAACAATAAATAAAAATATCTACAGTTCGCAAATTTCTTGATCCTTACAAATGTAAATGTAATGTTGTTTTTGAAGTATAATTTTTGCATAAACACAATGCAAAATGTTTTTCTATATACAAGGTGGTCCATTTTTCATGGCTCACCCCTGGTATCTATGAAATCGTAAAATATACAGAGTGGCTCAAGTTAGAAAAAAGTTGTGAAAAAATTGAAAATAGCAAATTTACAATATGCCATATAGCGTCATTTTTTCTCAACAGAAGCAACTAAAATTTTGTTCAAAGGGATAAGTATATACGAGAAGTCAATTTTCAGAAACATTTTCAGTTATCCAACATTCAATTGTTTTTTTTTCTTATGGGTGCTATATAGGACCTTTACAGTAACAGATGTAAAATACAAAATCTAATTGTTTCTGGACATAATACAAAATTCAATACTTAACCAAACAAAATCCGAAAATATTGTACAAATCCTATATACCTAAATACTTACTGAGTGTAAAATGATGAAGGAGAGGACGGTAAAGATGATAAATATGACGATGACGTTGTTCATGATCATGATGGTTATGATGATAATGATGATGATTCCCATAAGAAAAACATTAAATATTGTAAGTGGTCGTTGAAATTTCCTTTCGACGAATATCGATTTCTCGTATTCTCTTATCCCTTTATATCAAATTTGTGCTGAAAAATAATTACAATAGATGGTATTTTCTAAAATCGATATTTTCAGTTTTTTTTATAATATTTTAGCAACGGCAGTAGATATCTTGGATTTGTTTATCTTAACAGCTAACTTTTTTCTAATTTGAGCCACCCTGTATGTTATACTGTTTCCGAGATACAAATGGTGAGAAGCCAAGAAAAACGAACCACTCTATATATACAGTGTGTCAGCAGATGGGCCTAACTATAATTGTAGACTTCTATTCCACATTTTTTAGAAAAAAGTTATTTCGAATAAGCTTTGCTTGTTTTGAAATGTACATAGGCTGCTGTGAAAATGGCGTTGAAAAATACAGGATGTTAAACACATTCGAATATGTCAAATTGTGTCGAGTAAAGTGATATTTTTTAAGAAGAAATTAGAAATATTATAGAGAAAAGTTGTTTCTAATTACTTCACATGAACTTTGACCATTGTATATGTTCAAGTTCTTAAAAAAGTAACACTTTACATGTAAAACAATTTTATATTTTGATATACTTTTAACACCCTGTATTTTTCAACGCCATTTTCACCGTCACTATGTGCATTTCAAGACAAGAAAAACTTTTTGAAAGAATTATTTTTTCGAAAAAATTTGAAACAAATGTTTACAGGTATAGGTCCATTCGTGGACACACTGTATATGTATATAGATCGTCCCTGTATTTATATTTGTATTTGACACAGAGTTCCCATGAAGGTCTGACGGGTTTGATAAGATTTAACACGGAAGGGTTTAGAACAGATTTCCAGTTGGATCTCTTCGAGTTAAGAGAAGGAGGAATAATAAACATTGGTACGTGGAATACGTCGCATGGTCTTTCAGTTACCAAAAAAACCATAAACGAACCAAAAATCGATGATGACAGTTTGCAAAATAAAACCTTCATAGTTATTACAACTCTAGTAAGTACATTTGAAACTATTTCCTTTTTAAATCGCGCAATAAATGATTCTTGAAATGTCAAAAAACTTGACCATATTTTTCTTTGCCTTTATTTCCACAAATAGGTTCAGCAAATTTAAACAGAAGGTTGATCAAATTCCAGACTGATCCTTATGGGATGCTTAAGGAAACCCACGAAACTCTGACAGGAAATGATAGATTTGAGGGTTTTGGCATCGATCTGATTCAGAAATTATCTGAAATGGAAGGTTTTAATTACACGTTTATTTTGAGAGAAGATAAACAGAATGGAGCTAAAGATCCGAATCCGCCACACCGATGGTCTGGAATGATTGGGGACCTTCTTGAGTTTGTAAGTTTATGTGAAAAAATATAAAATTAATATCAACTTATACTTCTTTACTCTGGGTTTCTGATCCAAGACTTAATTCTTTGAATTAGTTCCGTGGTATTTTCGATTTGTTCATGTAACTCTTCCACTATGTTAATTTCAGTTGTAAACATCAAACGTCTCACATACAACTCCATAGGAACGATATCTAAAACATGTTCCTCAGTCTGTGTCTTTCTAGATAACTTAGGTGTTCCAGCATGTCCACAATGATTATGGCATTATGCACTCCTCGTATATTAACAATAATATATGCATTATTAGAGGCATAATTATTCTGGATCGTTGCCAAATACTTAACCACTAGTCAAAATAAACATCGAACCTATAATTTCGACTCCTTTAAAATATAGGTTGTAAACTGAAAATCAAATAAACAGTAAAAATCGGTTACATTATATGTTTTGACATTTTTACAGTGCTGGTCATTTTTTGCAGGACTTATATTTTCATCTTATAATGAATTTCTAAGTTTTAGGCAGAATTGTAATTTGATGATAACTTTATTAATAATTTCATACGCCCATATTTAGGTTAGTCTTGAGATTTCGAAAGAACGTTGCTTGAAAAGTTTGCAAACAAACATTATTATGTTATTTTAACTGTAAATAATATTTTCCATTTCAGAGAGCAGATCTGGCTATAACAGATTTTACTATAACTTCTGATAGAGAGGAAGCTGTAGATTTCACAGTGCCTTTCATGAGCTTAGGTATGTGCTGTATTAATTTCGTTTGCAGTTATTACCAAATCAATGATTTACCAATTTCTTACTCATGTATTACACAAGTTTTTTGTACAAAATACTGAATTTTTTAGGAATAAGCATTCTCTTCCGCAAGCCTTTCACTGCACCGCCAAGTTTCTTCTCCTTCGCTGACCCATTTGCCTTGGATGTCTGGATAGCCTTGGCAGTGGCCTTCTTCTTGGTAGCCTTTTCTCTATTCGTCATAGGAAGACTTTGTCCTGATGAATGGACCAACCCGTATCCTTGTGTGGAAGAACCACAATACCTAATTAACCAATTCAGTATGTCAAACTCGATTTGGTTTGTCACAGGCAGTCTTATGTGTCAAGGCTCCGAAATAGCGCCAATGTAAGTTTCCGAAGATAGATAAATATAGCCACAAAGCTGATTCTAGCAAATAATTTTTGAATACGTATGAATCGCTTTCCTCTATTTCAGAGCAATTTCTACTAGAATGGTGGCAGGGGCGTGGTGGTTCTTCTGCTTGTTGATTGTGGCTTCCTACACCGCTAACCTTGCTGCTTTCTTAGCGACAGAGAATCCAGTGGAGTTGTTCAAAGACATTCATAGTTTGTACGAAAATGCTCCCATCCATAACATGAAATTTGGAGCTAAAAAAAATGGAGCTACTGAGAAATTTTTTACGGTAGGTAAAATAGTAGACTTTTATAAATCTGTAACTATACCGACTCAAAACATCAATGTTAACATATATATTACTGAATGAAATTTTATGTTATACAGAATGCGGAAGATGGCATTTTCAAAAAAATCGGAGAATATATGAAAGACCATCCAGAAGATCAAGTAAAGGGAAACGATGAAGGCATAAAAAGAGCGGAAGAAGAATTATATGCTCTTTTTATGGAATCCACCTCTATTGAATACACCACCCAGAGGCATTGCGAGCTACAACAATATGGTGGAATGCTCGACGAAAAAGGATATGGAATCGCTATGCGAAAAGGTAGAGTAGGTGGTACAAATATTGATCCAAATTGCATTTGTTATTTTCTTATTTTCAGAGTCCCCATACAGAAAACGTCTTAGTACTGCCATTTTGAAATTGCAAGCATCAGGTGTACTAGATGATCTTAAGAGGAAATGGTGGGAAGAAAGAAGAGGAGGAGGACAGTGTTCTGTAAGTTGCTTACATATGTTATAAAGCACAATAATATGTATTGACCTAATTGGTATTGTGTATCTTTTATTATGATACTAATTAACTTTATATTTTTTAAAGGGTACAATAGAGTCTGCCGAAGCTACCCCTTTGGGACTCAAAAACGTGGAAGGTTGTTTTTGGGTCACAATTTATGGAACAATCTTGGCATTCCTATTCGTTATATTCGAGTACCTTCTGTACGTTTTGAAGGTTAGCAGAAAAGCGAAGATATCTTACATTCAAGCGTTCAAGCAAGAATTCAAGTTTTTCCTGGATTTCAATAGCAATGTCAAGCCTGTTCTCAGTAAATCGTCCTTAGACAAGTCCGACTCGGAAGACGACAAAACAAAATCGAAGTCTAGATCCACATCTAGATCTCCTCCACCTTCAAAGTCGAAGTCGAAATCTTTGAAGGAAAGTCTAAATTCCAAGGGTAACGGTACCGTAGTGTCTGGATTTCCTTATGGATTTATTCTACCGCCATCTGTTGAAAGACTAGATGAAAAAATATAGATATTGTTTGTAATTTATTGATCCAAAGTTTGGATTTTAAAATTAAAAAAATCAAAAATATTAGAAAATATTTTTTAGTTTAGCTAGATTTAGTTTAGCCGTTTCGAAGGTAGGTCCCTATTTAAAAATATCACCCTGTAAGTCATATATTACGTACTTTGGCATCCATGTTCATAGAAACTATTTGGCATGTCCTGTTTTATGATAATTTGGACTATTTGAGCAAAATACTGTATATTAAAACTGGCGACGCTATTCCAGAGAGAAATTTGATTCTTGGCTATATTTTTCAAATATTACTCATTATATAAAAAGTAGTCATCATAGTTTTAGATAGATATAATCACACACCACTTTCTTCTTGTTTTTTATCGTTTCACTATCTAAATAACTGGCCCATAGAAATTAAGTTGTTCAATGAAGTGTTCTTCTATGTGGGCTCGAGCGGTTTAAGGCGTCAGTACTTGAATCAGTGTGGTCACTCCGCCGCAGGTTCGAATCCTACGGCCGGTAGAACGTAAATCAGCTATATTTGTGGACGAGATTGGCGTTGGCGTTTGATCATTCCCGTAATTAATCAGGATTCCCAGGTTTCTCTCATTCCTGCACTGAATGATGGTTAAGACCTAGAACCTAAGCCATCCCTGGGCGCAAATGCGGCCTACTTAATAATAATATGCCGCCCCCTCTCCCGCACAAATCTCCCGACTTCTGGCCTAATCCCCGTGATTATAATGAAGAATAGAGATTTTATTATTTATTTAATAATAAATAAAGACCATAAGTCTTTATACTAGCTATTGTTAATTGTACTGCAATGAACTGAACTGAAAATAAAAAATGTAGGTAGTAATCCAAATGTGAGGAAAACGTCTAGGTAAAATTTAGCAAATAAACAGCATTATTACAGCATTTATTTGTAAACGTAATCGTTTGTTGGAATCTCATTTTTTCGGAATAATGATTGCTAGATGTGCTACAACTTTAAGTATACAGTATGCGCCAAAAGTATGGAATAAATTCAATAAAAACGAAACAATTATTTTTTGGGAAAAATCCTCGAACAGGTCGATTTTTAATTTAAAAAATACATATTTTAGCGTAAAATGCGATTTTCAAATGTCATTTGTTTTCGAGTAATAACGTCATCGATTTTTTTTTAAATGGCAACACCATATTTTTTTTTCTTGAATCTGAAAGATCATTTAATTCTTTAGCAGACAGTACTAAAATTTTTCTCTCTTACATAGGAAAGTTTTCGAGTAAATGAATTCTGAGGTATGTAAAATAAAATACAATTGATTAAATTTTATACTTAAATGTTCGAATTGCCATCCACCAACTTCTTGACAATGCGCAAGTCTGTGAAGAAATTCTTCTTGCACATTACGAATCATTTCTGGGGTAACTCTGCGTATTTCGTCCCGAATGCGATTTTGAAGTACTTCTAAATTACGTGGATTATTAATGTACACTTTTGACTTCAAGTATCCCCATAAAAAATAGTCAAGAGGTGTAAGATCTGGCGATCTTGCAGGCCATTCTATCGGTCCGTGTCTGCCGATCCACCTCCCAGGAAAACAGTTGTCCAAAAAATCTCGTACATGGCGCGCATAGTGCAGAGGTGCACCGTCTTGCTGAAACCATATGGTATCGTCAGGAATGTCAGGGTTATTATCGTTAGGAAAAATTACTGCAAGGTCATTTTCTAGAAACTCTAGATATCTCTGTCCTGTAAGGGTTCCTTCAAAGAAGAAAGGCCCTACTATTCTGTCGTCAACTATTCCAGCCCACACATTTAATTTCTGAGGGTGTTGGGTATGTGCCTCTGCCATCCAATGAGGATTTTCCCGACTCCAATATCTGTAAGTTTGACGGTTTACTATACCATTCAGACAAAATGTGGCCTCATCTGAAAAAAGTATTTGCCGGTGTAAATTTCTATTTCCTTGACATAAATCCATTAGAATTTCGCAAAAGTGTAAGCGGCGATCGGGATCATCTTCATTGAGTTCCTGCGCAAGTTGAATTTTGTAGGGATGATATTTTTCCTTCCTCAAGATACGTAGTACTGTGCTCTGACTAATGTCATTGTTTAATGCAACCAATCCTGAAGATTTATGAGGATTATCCACCATACTTATCAAAATGTTCAATTTCTGATTTTCATTAATGCTTGGACGTCTAAGTTTTGGGATATTTACAACATTGCCAGTTTCTCTAAATTTAGACTCTACCTTACTGACTGTTGATTGGCTGATAGGGCGATCTGGATATTTTTCATTATATAAATCGTAAACTTCCTGCTGAGTTCTACTCATATTCCCGCATCCGATAAGAATTAAAATTTCAATTCGTTGAGTAACAGTTAAATGTGCCATAATACTTTAAATTGAATAATAATTTCTATGTCGCTTACAATACTTATTAGAAAGTCGGTGTGACAATGACACTTTGCAAAGATTTTCACCTACGTGATCCATAAAAGAACTATGGAATTCGAAAATCTAAACTCTAAACGTTTTTGCTTTATTTTAATTGATTTACGTTTTCTAACATTCAATCGTCATTTACTCGAAAACTTTCCTATGTAAGAGGGCAAAATTTTAGTACTGTCTGATAGAGAATTAAACGATCTCTCAGAATCAAGGAAAAAAATATGGCGTTGCCATTTTAAAAAAAATCGATGACGTCATTACTCGAAAACAAATGACATTTGAAAATCGCATTTTACGCTAAAATATGTATTTTTTAAATTAAAAATCGACCTGTTCGAGGATTTTTCCCAAAAAATAATTGTTTCGTTTTTATTGAATTTATTCCATACTTTTGGCGCATACTGTATAATGAACAGAATCCCGAACGTCATATGTCCCATACTCATGCTGGTGAGCTAATGAGAAAACTTCGTTTAACTGGATATCTGGTAAACAAAAAATTGATTATTCAAAATCTACTGGAAGTTACTGTTTTGGCGCACATTATGAGGAAACCTACTCTAAGAAAATTATCAGATGTTTTACGTAAAACCGTTTGAAGAATATACACTATAAATTCTTAATTCAACTTGCTTAATGCAGTACACAACGGGTGGTTCTCTTCATAGATAGAGTTAATCTGATGGTCGATTTCTGGGCTCTTTTTTACAAATTACAATGCCAAAAACCGTATTTATGTATTTCTTACCGTTTTCGAGTCGGAAGACGTTTTTCGATATTACTCGGTTGCAAATACTCAGTAACTTGAAAACGGTGATATATAGAAATATGCGGTTTTCACGCAAACTGCATATTTATATATCTTTGCATTGTTATTTTCTCGAATAAATAGCACAGCACTCGTCATTCAGATGTGTTCTATCTATGACAGAACCATCCCTCTACCGTTGGTATCAATCTTATTATCCAATTTACAGAAAACAAAACCTGGTGCGCCACACCATATTCCCATATTGTGATTTTAATATCTTAATCTGAAGGCAACACTCCCTATGACAGACGTTTTAAAAGTACGTATCGTACGCATTTTGCGTGACCACACGTGACTATTTTTGTAGCGAACATAGTAAATACAATTAACGTAGTCTCATATTCACAGCTCGAAATATGTATTTACATATTTCTATATATCAACTTTGTTAGTACAGATAGCATTTGACCTTTTCACTTAATTCTCATCAGTGCTATTAGTTGTTCCAAAATAATTTTTATAGAGGCTAACAGGAACACATTCATAAACAACATAAATATTTACTACCATTATAAGCGCAGCCCTCGCGTTGAGTATAATGATTTTTCTGCTATTACTAGGGTTTTTGTCGGCTCAAGATGCATTTTGTAGTGGAAATGTTACGTATCGCTACACTATCGGTAAGTACCTACTTCTCTGACATGTTATTTCTAAAAATAGTTCTTTCTGTAAATAGAGCAGGGTAATACGGGGTATCCCACATTTAACGTAACATAGTTTAATGGGGAATAGAGCCACACTTAGCTGATTTAAAAATATTGTACTAGATGATGCACTTAAAACTTCCCAGGCAGATTACCTGGGGGAACTAAAGTAGATAGTAATAGTTTATAAAAGGGAGCTTTCAGGAATTATAAACGGCATCAATTTTCTATGCAGACACCGACGTGTTAGTCTAGACGTCGGCGTCGCGGCGCCCCCAATTCCTTTTTGTTGGAAGGAACTCAGTTGATGCTATATTTAGCCTTTACTGTGTAATGCATTTTTTCGTTTAATCGATACAGTTTTGGAGATACAGGAGGTTTTACTAGAATTGCTTAAAAATGCATTTTTTGCGTTGCTTATTAAGATATTGCAATTTTTCAACAACTCTCAATTTAATAGAGAAATGCTTTGTTTTTGTATTGAATTTGGATACTGTAATGTAATTCCTGCAGATTTTTTAGTGTATCAATCTAAACATTAATTATTTACAAGCTGTATAATTGTAGTTTTAATCGTTTATTAATTTTACAATAATGACAATATGCATGACAAATTTAATTGTACTGCTGCTCGGGACTACCGTCAATCTCGACGTTTTTCGTTTCAAGGATGACAACGCTTACGTCATGGACACGCCCCCTCACACGGTGATGTTGGTTGCCAGCCTGTACACAAATGTTTTATCAACTTTGACTTAAACCGGCCACAGAGTTCTTTTTAACCGTTTGTAGCGCTGCGATCCGAAACGTCGCCTCTAATCGTAAAACTGTTTGTGCACATACTACGGAGAATTTTGCAGTTAATCATTATATTACGTCATGAACAGGAAGCAGATATTAGCAGTAGCAGTTTCTGTTTTAAGTAAAAACAATAAAAAAACGCCCAATTTGAGAAAAAATAGGATTTTGAAGAGAAAACCATATTCTGATTTTAATACAATAAATTAATTAATTGAAATTTATTCCTTATTTCTTTTATAAAACAATGCAAATAATAATTTATATCATTTTAAAAATACCAATTTATATTATTAATTAAATTACATTTCCTACCTTGAATAATGAAGATGTTTTTAGCTTGTATTAAATTTTAAAGATAACAGATAGTGTTCAATGTAGTTTAAATTCTTAAATTAGTAAAATCACATCACATAAAAATATCCAAATTTTCTAAAAAAATTCACAATAATGAAGTGATCATTATTGTGAATGATTTGTACAATGGAAATGGACGGCCAGTAGAAAATATCAAAAACGTTTTTCAAATCAGAGATATTTCAATTTATCAAAGGACATGGACAATGTTAATCCGCAGCAAAACATGATCATGTTCCAACATCCACTAGTGCAAAAAGAATAAGTAATGCGTTAGAAATTTGGTAGGAATTTATAATCAAAATAGACTTCCTATTAATAATAAAACATTAACAAGTGGTGACGATTGCTTCAGATAATTTGACAGTTTTATTAGAAAAGTTTTATTAATGTAAGTTATATTTGTTCTCAATATGACAGTGTTGAACCATATGTTTTCTCCTTTTCGAGTCGCTCTGTTGCTTTATCTTAACCGCTTCATATTGATTGATTCTTGAACTGTATTGATATAACCCATGTTTATCGACTTGCTTGAATGTTCCAGACAGCATACAACTCAATGATATATATTTATCCATAGAAGATAATTGTATAGGCACTAAATTTTACTGACAATCTGGTCCTTGAATTGCATATATAAATACTTCAATTCCAATGCCCTCATACGATCAACTCCATCCCATCTCCAAAAAGGTTGTTAGCATAGCTGCTGTAACTTTCCATATCCTCCAGCAGCTTGTTGTGCTTCTCAACTACAAAACTATCCAGCCATAAGTGATTATAAGTTTGATAACTATTACAGCTGCTATAGTTGATTAAGATCTCCATCTTAAAATTTTCCTCACGTATATCAACATTCTTGGTTTGTAGATGACTTCCTCCAAATGGGAAATTCATTTCAGTGTTTTATGCAGGACAGTACTTACATATTTTGCTTCCGCTAATGGTATTCTCACTCAATAAGTTGAGAGGCTGCAATTTGACCAATTTGTGTTTCTTTAAAAAGGGTGCAGTGCAATAATAGATTTCTGAGAGATCATAGACATCTTTGGATCCTTAAACCTGACCCTTTCTTCTTGCAGAGTTATTGTATGGTTCTATTTTTCAGCACTGTCCGGATTCACATATAGTAAACCAGAAATGATTGGATAAGTTTTCTAACTAGTTTAGTGTCAATATAACTGCCTGAGAGACGCATTAGTGGGTTTACACTAGGTATTCCTCGTCTGATATTCAGTGTCTTCTCTAGACTTTTCAACAAACATGATGAAATTTGTTTTAGTATAAATAAAGCATATTTAAATATTAAAGTCGTCGTCAAGTCCGAAGCTGAGATCTGCGAATGAATTGTGGACTTTAATAACGAGTAATAGTTATACAAGGTGTCTGTGAAAGGTTGGGAAATCTCGGAGCGGAGATACTGGTGACCAAAAAAGTCGATTGAGCCAAATATGCCTTATCCGAATGTTGCTGGTTTCAAAAATGCAGGGCGTTTAATGCTTTTTGAAATATCTCAATAACTTTGAAACCTGTCGCAGTATTAATAAAAAAATGGCACAATTATGTTTTTTGGCACGGTAAATAAGAATTTTTAACTATTTTGACGTCACTTGTAGAGGGCGCCACTTATGGCACATCACATTTCTTTTAAATGGCAGAACTTTTTTGCAGCTTAGTGTATCCATCTGACTATAGAAACAATCAATTCGCCTACCTGTTGTATCTGAAAAAGGTATACCCTGTTGAAGTCGTTAGGAGTAACAGTTTTCGAAATAATCTTATTTGCAATATTCAGTGCACCGATTGAAAACTGTTATCGTTTCAGGTAAAGGGCCTTTTCTACTGAAAATACAGCAAATTGTTACTTGAAAAAGTAACAGTGTTCAGAATGGTAAATTATGGAGACGTATAAAATTTCAAGAAGATCGGCGAGGTTTGATTTTGAAACCATTTTTCAACAAAGCACAAAAATTTTATCAAAGCAGGCCGATCTTTTTGAAATTGCACGTCTCCATAATTTACCACTCAGAACAACTTTTTCAGGTAACATTTTGCTGTATTTTCAGTAGAAAAGGCATTTTACCTGAAACTATAACAGTATTCAATCGCTGCACTCACTATTTCAAATACGATTATTTCAAAAATGCTTACTCCTAACGACTTCAACAAGGTATTCCTTTGTCATCTATAACAGGTAGTAGAATTGATTGTTTCAATAGTCAGATGGATATACTAAACAGCAAAAAAGTTCTGCCATTTAAAAGAAACATGCTGTGCCATAAGTGGCGTCCTCTAGTAGTGACGTCAAAATTATGCCAATTTTTCTTTTTTAATACTCCAAGAGATTTCAAAGTTATTGAGATATTTGAAAATAAAATTCTAGGAATGAACGCCCTGTATTTTTTAAACCAGCAACATTCGGATAAGACATATTTGGCTCAATCGACTTTTTTTGGTCACCAATATCTCCAGCTCCGAGATTTCCCAACCTCTCACAGACACCCTGTATAGAGTTTTTGTTAAATATTTTTTGTTGTAATTTAATTTGGATTTTCAGGATTTCTTTACGAAAGGCATGCAACGAGAAAAATCATAGATGATGCAGCTCTGGCGGCCAGTTCTGACAATTTTCAAATATATTTTGAAGGTGTACATGTAGAATCTGACAGCGCTTTCGAATGTTTAAATTCTACTTGTTACTTTATTTTGAGGTATCCGACAGTGGGAATATTTGGACCTACCTCCAGAATTAACATAGATACAATCCAGTCAATTTGTAGTGCCAGAAATATTCCTCACATTTTAACTGATTACGTAGGTCAACTTCAAGAAGAAACTCAACTTAACTTTTACCCAAACATAAAACTATTAACAAATGCTTACATAGATATACTCTCTAGTATGAAATGGGAGGAATTTACATTTTTATATACGTCTGCAAACTATACGCCATGGGTAAAATTTATTGAAAGGGTGCAAAGTCATGGTTTTGATTATGATATTGAATATATAAATCTTGACACCGAGGAAGCAAGGTGAGTAAGGCTTTCTATTTTTAAATGTAGAAACTAAAAAAACGTTCGGATCAGTGGAAGTAAATTTGATGATCTGACTTTTCACTTTTAATTTTTAGAGAACTAATCATAAAGGAGCTAGATGAAGGTTATCCACAAAATATGTTCCCCTCAAAACAAATGTCGTAGGATCCTAGCAGTTTTTTTTAGTTTCTGCATCAAAATGAAAAAACCTGAATGATTACACAGTTATATATTACGTACTTTTAGAGATATCGTCACGAAGTTAAGGAACACTGACAAAAAATATTTTGTCATAGACTGCCTTGAAGAAGATACAATGCGAATATTATCCCTCTTTCAAACTTATGGTATGATTAATAAACATTATCACTACTTTTTCACCAGCATAGATACCTTCAATGAAAGCATATCCACATTTAAATCTAGTGGTGTAGATATTACCAAGGTAAGCGCAAAATTATATCGAACATCTTACACGAATTTTTATTTTGTTTGTGTAATTCTCTGATAAACTACAAAAACAGTGATAAACTCATCTTTTTCTTGAAATAACAATAATAATACGCAGATTAAGATTCCTAAAATTATACTTAATTTTATTTAAAAAATAAATCTTTACTCCTTATTGGCATTATGCATACTTAAATATATTTTTATTTATCATGTTGCCGGGATAGGAATATGTGATCCTAAGTTGAACAATTCGTTCTTTAGTCCATTCGATTATTTTAATGAAGAAAATTTACTTCTACATATTCTTGTATGTACGCAAATTAATTTATTTATGAATATACAAGCATGTTACAATCTGCTTAAACTAGGTAACATTATTTACTTTGAATAAATTAAGTACAAATATTTAAAGAGATGATAGAGAAAAATAAGAATTATTGGAATCGCTTTTCGAAAGTTATTTATAAAGCAAAACATTTTTTCTAAGCCATATTAAACCCCTATTTATCGGCAACTATGACCGTTTGACGTTTAGAGAGTAGATACTACAACTAGCAACACATCTACGGTGATTGAATGACGCTAGTCGTCAATCTAAAATTCGTCATAATTGTAACTTTCTGTGTTTACATTACGACTTTGTGTTTTTCCTTTAGTTTTTAGTGACTATTTTTTCGGTTAAACGTTTTATAGTTTAACCTCTATGTTGGGTTAGCGTGGAAACACGTCACGTAGACAAACAAACTTTATTGTCACTCTTGATTACACATGAAATATTCTTCAACAAATTCACAACTGTCAAATTCTTTACTTTGACGTTTCAGTCATCAGCGTTTGACTGCTCAATATAAACTGACTGTGTCAACGAAATCTATCCCTTATATAGGTTTCTAGAAGTTTTCCGCGGTTTCGATAATCAAATAGAATGTTCCAGAAAACGTCAAAATAGAGGTATTACAAAAATTCCTTCCGTAAAAATAGTAATTAAATAATGGAATGTGTGTCGAGTACAGATATTTTCCTGTAATATGGTTAGCTATGTCCTGTGTATTTTTCTAGAGTCGATGGCAAATCCAGCAGAGCTACGGTTATAAGACAAAATTTTATAATTAAAGACTGTATTTCCCCGCGGGTGTATTCCGAGTTTAGAATAAATGGATTTTATTTAGTTGTATGCGGAGTGTCGGTTTTGTTGTTATTGTCTGTCACGTCTGTAACGAGTCAAAGTAAATGAAAAATGAATGCAAAATACTACACTGTACTTGTATTTAGTGATAGTTAACTTTTTATATTTTTAGCCGTGCCTACCATATATATATTTGTCACAAAGAAGTGATAATAAAAATATATTTTAGGTCCAGTTATTAAATTCTAAAGCTCAAGCCGATCCCCGTCTCAAAGGTTTCTCGAATTTGCCGACAGTATCAGAAGCTTTAATTTTCGACGCAATCCAAGTGTTTGTACAGGCTTTAAAAAACTTGAAACCAGTTCAGAAGGAAAGTGTAAATTGTGAAAATGGCACACAGTGGAAAGATGGTAACTTAATTTTGGACTATATACTTTCTGTAAGTACAGAGCATTCTATAAGTAACGATATATGGAAATATGCTAGATTTAGAATTTTTTTTACTAAAGTATAACTTTTTTTAATTTATGAACGTAAAAATGAGGAAGTTTTTGATACGAGATATTGTAACCTGTTTTTTATAGGGGGAGCTACATGCCACTTTTACGATGTACATGCTTTTGCAATAATAATGAAAAACGCGTGTCTGCATAAAAATACTAAGAGGACAATTTTATATATTGACTGTTCTATTTACTGTAATTTTTTCATATCGAGAAACGTTTAGAATAAAGTTCTAATTAAAAAAAAACAATAGAGGTTGGTGGTTGCCACCCTTGTAGAGATTTGGTAAAAATAAAAATCGTACAACAATGTCACTTAATTAACTGAATATAGTCACCGATTTTCAGCTTTATAAGCGTAACCGTTTTTGAGAAACAAAAATGAAAACCGAAATTTTTTCCATTTTTTAGAAGCACTTATTTTATAGAAAGTACCCCCCCCAAAAAAAATAACCCAAGAAACACACCCTCCAAAGGAGCGCACATCATTATGGGACACCCTGTATATCACTAGTGTGTCTTTGTTCCACATTCTTAATTTGACGTATGTTCTCCAACGCCAAATTCATAAAAAGTATGTTTGACCTCCTGTAACTTCCCTAATTTTGAGTTTTCGAAAAAATGTTATAGAGCTTTGTGGTTTAAATTTTTCATGTAGAATTGCCCCCGGAATATTGACGCATTATTTTCGGACATCCTGTAGTTTTAATAATTTTAGATGAATGATAGTAAATATAATATTTCCACACAATAAATATGTGTAGGAGAAAGGAAAGCATATGAAAATCAATATCAAGTACAGTATTATTATAAAAAAACATATAACCTAAAAACAAGAATTAAAATATTCTTTCAAAGGGTAAAAAACAACGTGGCCAGAAGAAACTTTCTGCAGTAATTTTGTTGCTATCGCAACTAATTTTGTTTTTTTTAATGGCACTATACTGTTTCCTACAACATATTGTCTGTAATTATTTCTTTGTGGCATTTTTTCTGTTACTATTTTTGTTTAATGGGATATTTCTGCCACTGAAATAGAAAAATATGAATAAATAACCCTTGGGACTGAGTTGAGTGCAAAACTGTCTATATTTATATTATTTAAAATGGGTATATTATTTTTATGCACAACAAAAAACTTTAAATACGCCTTTGTATCGATTTTTACACATTTTTTTCGTGAAAAAACCAAATTATTTAGCTGATAATTTATGCACAGTAAAACAATTGCTTCGCCTACTACCTGTGAAGATATGGTTAAAAAAAAAGTGTAAACAAATGTTTTCGTTCTTAATATCAAGCAAATTACTGAATGAAATTCGAACACCTTTTATTCTAGCGCAAAAGTATTTATTGAATGATATCTTCATTTGGGTGCAAAGAGTAAATTAAAAATAATTATGCTATAAGAATATTTTATTTAACAGTAAAATGAACAAAATAACAAATAAATTAAAATAAACCTTAATTATAAGAACTATAAATAAATATAACAAAAACGTTGAAGATCTATTTTTGTTATTTTCTTCGTAAAGGCGTACAATCTACTGTAATAGTAACGTCAACGAATTTAACGATTTTTTAGAACTCCTGACGTATACGTAATGAAATCTACTTTCAACATAACTTCTTAGTTGTTTTCACTCAACAATAGAGTTCTAATAAAAGTTATACTCAGAACTTTGACCCAGATGTTGAGGGAGTGCCATTATTCTTGCAAAAGCTTGTAAGTACCTAAATTTTTCATTTAAGAAAGAAAATAAAAACTGCTATTTTATACTTTCTTTTCGGGGTTATAAATCCGCGGAAAAGGGGCTGAGTGTGGTTTCTCTATTTCATGACAATTGCATTCTTGTATAATTGTCGCTAATGTATCCTTTAAATATTTCTTATTACAGAATTCCTATATGGGTATAACAGGCCATATAAGCTTTGGAACTGATAGATATAGAAATACGTCCGAATTATTTATTCATAAGCTTATGCCTGATGGTATGACGCAAGTTGGCACTTGGAACACTTTAAATGGGGTTGAATACATAAAACCTAGCTACGAAAAGCCTATTCCATATGACTGGAGAAGCAAACCACTGGTAGTAGCTACATCCTTGGTAATTACAATTTTTAACATTTTTTTTATAATATCCTAATCACTATAATTTATCGTTCTTCTAATAAAAGACTTTGTCTACTTTCATTATGAATTATACAGTTCTATAAATAGAAAAAAAATCGTTTTTATTAACATTATTCTGTTACATAAATTATTGTGAAAGCCAAGGTTTACTAAAAACATTAATAACACACTTTTTACAATTAGAAATTTTCATACCAGCAGTAGATGTACAATATAGCTTTCTGCCGTAGAAGAAGATTTCCAGTCCTCATGATGCATTAACATCTGCATATCAACCAGAATGGTGGCTGAGGAACTTCTAATACAATATCCAGTGTATTCTTCTATCCAAGCCTTGCTGCAATCATTTTGTGAATGCTTCCAAAAGCATTAACTCCGAAATGTTAGGAGATATATTTTCCTTGTCTATGGAGTGAGTGGCATTAGAAGGACAAAGTTCACTACAATTTTGAAAAATATGTAAATAGTTAATAACTGCCACATTTCCTTATGTTATAACAAATTCTCAGACGATTTTTGATTTTGTGCATGGAATCACAATTTTTATATAGAAGTCATTGCATTGAATTTGATATTACATTAGCTTAGTTAATTCTTCGCAAGGACATACCCCATAAGTGCGGATTATCATAGCAACCTTCATAACTAAATATGTTTCATCATCTATAGCACTTAGAAACCTATACAGCGTGTTAAAAAAAGAGGGTAAAATAGTTAAGGAGGTAATAGTATGAACGAAAATAAGCAGAAAAGTCTCAATAAACATGGGTCCCTAAAGTAAGGGTTGCAGAGATATGGAAAGTTTTATGTTTTTTAGCCCCTTTTTTATTTTGCAGAAACGTTGTGTATTTTCTTATAATAGTTGGTTGATGTTTAGTGAAATAAACAGTACGTATTTGACAGTTGTTCTCAGTGCACAAGTTTTCTTTCGCTATAGCTGGTTACTCTAACGCAGAATTAACAGACATGCATTTCATGTATGGTCGTGCTAATGGGAACGCCACCGAAGCGCGACGTCTTTATGTTGACGCTTATCCAAATCGCCAGATTCGTTCACAACGCATGTTTGGAAGAATTCACCAAAGATACCGGTTCCTTGAGCAAACAGTGCCATTTACCCGAAAGACCAAGGTCGGTATCCACTCCCAGAGCAGAAGAAGAAATTCTAGCACTGGTAGAGCAGAATCCAGGTACGAGTGTGCGGAGAATATCAGCCGAGGTAGGAATTAGTGGTCTTCTTGTTTGGAGAATCCTTCACGAGTAACTGCTGCACATGATATGGATATCATGTGCAACTAGTATAGACCTTAAATCCAATAAATAATCATCAAGCACGTATGGTTTTTTGCCGCTGGTTTCTACGTCATGATGCTGAAGACCCTCGTTTTCTTGCAAACATTCTTTTTACTGATGAGGTCGGGTTCACAAGAAATAGAGTGTTTAATTTTCACAATACGCATATTTGGGCCGACGAAAATCCTCATGCTCTAATAGAATCTGGACATCAGGCACGTTTGTCATTAAACATTTGGATGGGTATTGTAGGTGACAGGTTTCTAGGTTCTGTTGTTTTACCAAACCTATTAACAGGCGCTGCTTACCTCAACTTTCTGTAGAACACACTGTATAAGTTTTTGGAAGACATTCCTTTGAATCAGAGGCAACAAATGTGGTTCCAGCATGATGGTGTTCCAGCTCATTTTTCCATGGCCGTTAGAGAGCATTTACACCAAACTTTTCCATGGGTAGGAAGGGTTGGACCTGTTTTATGGCCTCTAATATCGCCTGATCTGAAACCTCTAGATTTCTTTGTTTGGCGATATTTGAAGACATTAGTGTATGGTACTCCTGTAAATAGCCTGGAAGAGCTGCAGCTACGGATTAATCAAAAGTGGCAAGAAATCCAAACTAAGGAGGGTGTTTTCGAAAGAGTTCGAATACCGTTGAGACGAATGTCGTGCCTGCTTGGAAATGGACGGAGGACACTTTGAACATCTTCTGTAACTTTGTTTTTTGTTTGTTAAAAGCTTCCTTTGTCGGTTTATTTCTAATAAAATAAAATGTTTGAAAAACGAATAGTGGTCCATATCTCCGCAACCGTTACTCTGCGGACCCATGTTTATTAACTTTTCTGTTTATTTTGGTTCATACTATTACCTCCTGAAATATTTTATACTCTTTTTTTAACACCCTGTGTACTTCTTCCTTTGTAAAAATTTTGGCCTTGCAACCCTCTGAACTTCTTTTGAGAAAATCTACTTATATATCGATTTTTCTTAACTGGAATCATAGTTCTCAACATTGAATCCATATCCATATGAATCCATAGGGTAGATGTTTCCAGGAAGCATTACTTTCCCGAAAAATAAGCCAAAAAGATTTTCTTACACACTTTCTTTACCTTGATAGCTTTGCACCAATTTTAAAACTTTTGGTACTCCAACACATACTACGCCTTGGATTTTGTCAGAACTAGTGTTCTAATATGAATTTTTACAACACTTATATTGTAAATAACTATTGCCATTTCAGAAAGAACCTTACGTTATGAGAAAGGAATCATTATATCCTTTGGTAGGAAATGATAGATATCAAGGGTTTGCCATAGATTTAATAGAAGAATTATCCAAAATAGAACATTTCACCTACAATATTGTAGTGGTAGAAGGAGGAGTAGGTAGTAGAGAAATATCTGGAAAATGGACAGGAATTCTTGGAGAGATTGTAAAGCAGGTATAATTAAGTTAATTGTATCCAACAAATAGTAGTGAATTTCTAAGTCAATTCGAGGTAAACAGTTGAATTTAGATCAAGTAATCTTAGCACAAACCTCTTTCATAAGTTACAAGTCAAAAATATTAACCTGCTTTTCGTTTCTGACCACTCCGTTTATAGAGATGCGAAAATGCTCGTTTTTGTTTAAACTACTTACCTATCATTTTAAATTGCTTGCCAAATACTGTATATTTTTCAACTTAATCTATTCTTTTGAGTTAGGGACCTACTCAGTTCTACATGAACGATGATATTAACATTACTGAAATGTAAATTGTTTCTTTTAGAATGCGGATTTAGGTATACTAGATATAACTATAACATCGGACAGATTACATGCTGTGGAATTTACACATCCAATTATGTATACTGGTAAGTATACTACTACTACTAAATGTGCTCTAGATATACTAATTTCTTCATATCTTCCCCAATATTATAGAGAAAATCAATTCTACCTCACAAATGATATAACATAAAGCGGGTTATGAGGTAACAAATTCGTGTATTATAGATGTAGATCATATTTGTACTGTATGTATCTCTTCTAATTTCCCATTAGGGAGGAGCTGATAACTATGTGTATAAACTGAAAGTTGTACTAATTTGATCGTTAGAATCATATATGTATAAGGAACTATATACCGAGAAGTGACAAATTCTATCGGCTTAGTTTGGGGGGCAAATTTTAATCATGGTGAGAAATGACCGTACGGTATAAAAAATGCTATATACATTGATAAAAAAATTATTGATTGTTCTGAAATACAATGAAATCAATATCAATCAATATACTAATCACGCAGAAGTTATAATGAAATATGGTTTTTCATCACAGGAGTTTTTGTAATGTAAAAAATTCTAATTTAGATTTTAAAAATATTAAATTTTTTAGTATATGTATAAGGAACTATATACCGAGAAGTGACAAATTCTATCGGCTTAGTTTGGGGGGCAAATTTTAATCATGGTGAGAAATGACCGTACGGTATAAAAAATGCTATATACATTGATAAAAAAATTATTGATTGTTCTGAAATACAATGAAATCAATATCAATCAATATACTAATCACGCAGAAGTTATAATGAAATATGGTTTTTCATCACAGGAGTTTTTGTAATGTAAAAAATTCTAATTTAGATTTTAAAAATATTAAATTTTTTAGTAAAGACGATAAATAAGACACATTTTACTTGAAATTTAATATATGATGTATTCACGCATATTTTAAAAAACTATTTTGCATTTTATTTACTTAATTACTCGGTCCTAGAATCCAAACTAGAATTGACATTTTTGATACCGTTTTTATTACCAAGTATTTACGCACAAGTTTTTCGGGGTATATTTTTGTAAAGATAAATAAAACAAATTCGAATTCGAAGTTCAAAAATAAAATATTTCACTTCCAAACAAGATAAGTCGGCAGGTAACAGCTTGAGAGCCACATATATCGGCGTCAAGCTAAATTTGTTAGACCGGCATAGCATATTAAACTGACAGTTAACCTTACCCCTCCCTATTTCCAGTATTTTTACTGGGACTGACTTTGTCACTTCTCTGTGGTTGCTATTCTTGGCTATTTATTTATTCAACTGAAAAATTCTAAGAAGCACATAATATATTGGATCTAAGACAGTTGATTTTTCCTAAGAATTACAATTGCATAATATAAATTCCCCCCCCCCCCTCATGAATTGGGTCATATGGGTAATGTCTCACTACAAACGTTCAACCACTCTATTCGCCAAGATTTGGCAACGCGGTCAGTGAACTAGATCTCCTACGGCAACCCTACATTAGGGTTCACCTGCAAGTTCTAATTTTATTTTTCTCATTTTTGTAAATATTGTGCGTACATGTTTTTTATTTAGTTTTTATTGTTTCAATTTATTAAAAATTATTTTTTTATTAAAAAAATCTAGATTGAAATACTTTGTTCACTGAACCTGCCCCCCCCCCATGTCAAATTTCTGGCTAAGCTACTGCTAGACATTAATTAAAAATTGAATCATTTCTGAACAAGTTTTAGGACCAGAAAAAAGCCATAGCTCAAACACTAAAGCATTATTTAAAAATAATTACTTTATTTTGGATATACGATTTATCTAGATGACAAACTCCAATATCGAAATAACAAGCTTCATTGGGAAAACTAGACCACCTCAATTGTCAACAACGGCACTTCTATCTGTCTTCACCACTAATATATGTAACTAGTTTCCTCTACTAAGGAACAAACAGTGGATGTTTGGTAAAATGGAATGTGAAAAATAATCACAATTTCTAATCAACTTTACCACTTGATTAAATACCTGATTTAGTCATGATTGATGCAATTAATTGCTTTATTTTGACGTTGGGAATTGCATATTACTTTTGCATTATTCCTTACATGTTACTATTTATCTAGATTACAAATTTGTATATCGAAAACATCCCTTAGATTCTATAACAATAATTTGAATAACAAGCTTCATAGTGATAATTTAACCATTTCAATTATCACCAACAACACTGATTCTCTTCATCATTAAGATGTTACTAGTACCTTCTACTAAGACATTCAAAGTGGATGCTTGGTGAAATAGTTTGCGAAATATAGTGACAATTTCAATATTGTTTAACTTTGCCAGTTGGTTAAACACCTGATTAAGTCATGATTGATACAGTTGCTCTATTTTGACCTTGGAAATTTCATATTACTTTTGCATTATTCCTTACATGTTTCATTTTAAAATTTCAGGTATAACCATCCTGTTTCAAAAGCCAACTGCCATACCGCCCAGGTTTTATAACTTTATGAGGCCGTTCTCTACAGGTCTTTGGACAGCAATAGCGCTCTCATTTTTAGCAGCGACGATAAGCTTGTTTATCGTTGGAAGATTGTGTAACAGTGAATGGCAAAAACTGAACCCTACGTCAAATTTCAATACTAGCCAACTAACCTTCTCAAATACTATCTGGTTCGTCGCGGGAAGTCTCTTTAGGCAAAATACCCAAGTGAAAATAAGGTAAGATGGTGACACATGTACGTTTTGCAGCACATCAAAAGTTTGTTTAGCAATGACAGTATTTATACCTTAGACCTTATAAATCATGGACCGGCCCTAGAAAGAGAGGTCCGCTGCCCTGATGTGTGCAAGAGGGATGAAGCTAGTCCGGGCAAAAACAGATGTTCTGTGACAGAAAAATATATAAACATAACCTGACAAAACTTTTCCTGTTACTATTGTTAATGATTTGTGTGCCTTTTGTGATTTAGTTGTGTTTAGTGTGTTTATTAGCAATAGTTTTTAAAGACTCATAAACTATGGTGGAGTCGGCTGTCACCGTAAATGCCATACGTCTGTTATTTACGGTTTTTGTTTTTTTTCGGCCAATGATCTGTGGATTTTTGCCCGGACTAGCTCAATCTCTGTCGCACACATCTAAACATCAACGATTTGTATAAGCAGAAAACGGTTTTGGGCGCGTCCATGATTTATAAGGTCTATGATTTATACTGATATACTTAGGGAAAAATATTTAGTTGTGAACTATGTCGACTAGACAACGGGGACCATAATGTGTCTTAAAACAATTTGGACAGCCCTTAAGTCAATCCAGTCAATACACGCTGGACTAGTTCGTTTTTTTTATATTGGCTTTGTATATAAGTCATTTTAGAATGTCTCGATGTTCAATAGTGAAATTGTGCGATATGATCAAATTGGAAAATAATGCAGTGCCTATGTTTATGTTATATTATTTTCATTTCTTTACTTACCGTTTTCACATCTCCTTACTTCTTCGTGGCTACAAAATATAATCGCCTGATCTATACAACAAACTGCCTTCGACATTATGTACCAAAATATAAGGCCATACAATTAACGTCGCCGTATTTCTCGGCATAAAATGACCAAATTTGTGGTTTTTTAGGTACTGAAAATAAAATACGTATATAGTATATAAAAATTGTTACAAATCTATCGCCATGCTTTGTTGGAAATTATTATGCTATAGAGATCACTAAGTTTAAAAATCTAATAGATTTGTAAGCTAAAAGTTCCTTTCAGTACCTGATTATGTCGATATCATTCAAAACTTAACATTTGTGCATTATGCTGTTAAAAAATAGATTTATGCTTGTTACGTTCGGAATTATTTATTTAGCCAATATCTTCAACTTCAATTCTTATCTGCTTTCGTCGTTATTAACAATAACTGGTATTTTCACAGATCCATTCCAGGTAGAATTATAGCGGCCGCTTGGTGGTTGATTTGTTTCATAGTGATAGCAATGTATATATCTGCACTAGTAACTCATAGGGTGAAATATGAAGATGATAAGTATATGCTCTTTTCTGATGTAAAAAGCCTTGTTGAAAATGCAGAAGAACGTGACATTCGTTATGGAGCTTTAAGACATAGTGCTACATTGGACTTCTTTAAGGTAATAGGAAAAGAAAAGACTCAGGCAGCCAGAACTAATTAAATATATTTCTAATACATTAAAAACAAGTGAACTAAGCATTAGAAGCTTGTTGATTGTAAAGCAGTAATAATTGAACATGCTATATTGTTACAGTGGTACTCCTTAACTTGTATGTTGTATTTTAGACAATAGAAGTATATGTTTTATTCTTACCTTAAAGTGCATATTCATCTAATAAAAAATAAATAAAAACGATACTTAATTAGTTCTCAATTCAAAAAAGCAAGCATATTATGCAATATATATAAGTATGTATATAAGTATATATGTAGTAAATAGTAACATACGTAAGGTGTTATTGAAATAAATGTTTATATATAGATCACATGCCAAGATGACACTTTTTACTAGTTATATATATATTGCATTATTAAATTTTTTCAACAAATTTAATTAGATACTTGCATACGAATCACAAGATCATTTATGACTAACTAGGATCAGTGTTATGCTGTCAAATACATTTTTGTTACTATTACATAAATAATTAAAAATCACGGTAAAATGGTTGAAAATAAAAGTTAAATAATAAAAAATAAATCGAAACAAGCTATACCCACACAAGAAATAACCAACAAACCCACTCAGTCAAACTAGCATGGCGACGGTCATAACTTACACATAAGTGTAATTTTAAGCAATCATTAATGACACGTATATTTTAAAAAAGTTTTAAGAAAGAACCTGAATAGATTTTAATGATACTATAAATTATTGACACATAAAATGAAAAAAGGGGCCCAACGTTAGATTCTTGGGGAACACCACAAATAATATTAGATTTAAAACCGTTAAACGAAACACACAGTATACGTTGCGAAAGATACGATCGAAAAAACTAAGTTAGCTATCACTAAAACCCAAATACTTTGTAATTAATTCTATCTCGAGCCTTTGAGAGTTTCCCTATTGGACAGTATATATGAAAGAGTTATTTTAGCACTAAGTCTCTGCTCAAATATACATTACTACACAGACGGAAACAAAAACACGGCTTTGTAATTATAAAAAAAGTTTAGAGATGTCAGTAATCATGAGATATAATAATGAAATGGGCAATAACGAACTCAGTTACAGTGTTGTCAATCTGATAAGAAAAAAATATTGTAACTCTATGTTGGATTAGTGTGGAAACCATAGACCTTATAAATCATGGACCGGCCCTAGAAAGAGAGATCCGCTTGAAGCTAGTCCGGGCAAAAACAGATGTTCTATGACAGAAAAATATATAAACATAACCTGACAAAACTTTTCCTGTTACTATTGCTAATGATTTGTGTGCCTTTTGTGATTTAGTTGTGTTTAGTGTGTTTATTAGCAATAGTTTTTAAATACTCATAAACTGTGGTGGAGTCGGTCTGTCACCGTAAATGTCATACGTCTGTCATTTACAGTTTTTGTTTTTTTTCGGCCAATGATCTGTGGGTTTTTGCCCGGACTAGCTCTATCTCTGTCGCACACATCTGAGCATCAACAATTTGTATAGGCAGAAAAAGGTTTTGGGCGCGTCCATGATTTATAAGGTCTATGGTGGAAACACGTCACGTATACAAGCAAACTTTGTTGTCACTCTTGATTATACAAGAAATATTCTTCTAACAAATTACACAACCGTCAACACTTTACATTGATGTTTGTCACTCATTCGGCTTCTCAATATAAACTGTCTCCAGCGGCGAAACCGATTCGCTTATATAGGTTCAACTGACTACCTCTTATGACCCTATCTAGTACTAAATGAAAAAGAAGCGTTGGGAGTGGGTCTCCTTGTCTCAGTCCTGTGTCAATAGTAAAATATTCCGAACATTTACCTTTTATTCTTACTTTGGATTTAGTATTTTCTAAGGTTATTTTCAGGATTTCCTTCACCATGAAGATTTGGTCCGTAGGTGACCTCCCCTTTATAAAACCTGCTTGATACTCCCCTATCTGTAGTTCTGCTATAGATTCCATTCTGTTTAATTAACGTTGCCATAATTTTATACCCTATATCTAACAATGATATACCCCTATAGTTTCTGAAGTCTGTTGCATCTCCCTTTTTTAAGATTGGTATGGTAGCATCTCTCTAATCTTCAGGCATACATTCTTTGTTTTAAATCCTCTCCTGTGTACTTAATGTTCTCTGCTGTTATTCCGTTTTTTCCTGGACTTTTTGTTATTCTTTAAAGCTTCTATAATTATGCCTATTTCCTTTTTTTTAGATTCTTCTACTTCCACTTCGATGAATCGATGGCCAGTGAATCGATTCATCAATTTGTATCTCTTAATAAGTGTGTCATTATCTATCGCACTGATACTTCAATTGTTTCTCTTACACCAAAAAACTGTGGAAAAAACTGAACTTTGCGAACCTGTATATATAACGGAATTTAAATACTATATTACTAACAAATTTGTGATGCATTTTTAGACCGCTTCAGTCCCTTTGTACCAAGAAATATACCAACATATGATTGAAAATAAAGATGACTTGGTAGTTTCAACGGATGAAGCTGTAAAAAGAGCAACAGAGACCAGATACGCATTTTTCACTGAAAAAGCTACAATCGATTATATAACACAACACCACTGCCAACTAATGCAATATGATGGACTTATTAACGAAAATGCGCACGGTATAGCCGTAAGACCTGGTAAGTAAAGAAAGCATTGACTTGCAAGTATATCAATAGGTCTGTTCAAACAAGGAATTCGCATTGGTTCCTAACTGTCACAAATATTCGACCAGTAAAGTTACGATGTTGTTTTCAGTAAACAAGCAAGAAGTAGTTGGATGAATGTTTTTGACAGTTTGGAACCAGTCCACATTCTTTGCTTGAACAGACCTAATATTACAATGTTCTAGATTCTCCCTACTTAACTTCCTTGAATACGGCAATCTTAAAACTAAGCAGTACGGGTAAATTGGACGACCTGAAAAGAAAATGGTGGAATAAAGGAATATGTGATGTAAGTTGACTAAAAAGTTACAAAGGAAGTGTAGATATACATAATAAAAAATTAATTAATTTTCTCCCTAATTCAAATATTTGGATCAATAATATTATTCATTAATCAGTGATGCCTACATTTTCCCCACCTTTCAAATATCTAGTAGGAAATAAATACTTAATCAGCGAATAATTCATTTAACATATTATTTTGTTTTCTTCATTTAGGTCGACGTAGAAGATAATGTAGCCTACCCTTTGTATATAGTCGACATTTTAGGTCTTATTCATGTTACTCTGGCTGGTATAGCTGTGGCAGTAATCAGTGCTATTATCGAATTCCTTCTCTACGTTAATAAAAAAAGCAAGAAACTGAAAATTAATTTTTTCAAAGTTTTCAAACTGGAGTTAAAAAAGTGCTTTAGTGGAAATACGAAGACCGTTGTTGATCGCAAATTAATTGTTAAACCTATCCCGGAAAATGAGGAACATGAAGCAACAACTGATATAGAGTTATCATAGAATGTTGAATTAAATTTGTATATAATAAATGTTTTAATATACTTATTTAAAAATCGAAAATAAAAAGAATAGAAAAACAACTTTGTTATTATTAAAATATACAGCATGATGAAATAATGCAATATACTATAGGATATTCAGTATATAGAGTGACAAGTAGATATATTACTTTTGAGAGGTATTAAAAGAGCTTATGAGCAACTGATTTAACTCTGAATTTATCCATTCTGTATAAAAAACTGTATAGGCAACACAAGTTTGTTTGTACCATTTGGGAACCTCCTAATCAGCACAAAATGTTTTATAGAAGCTATAAGAACATTTTTAAAGAAAACTTTATAAGAAATTAAGCTTTATAATTTTTTCTTCACAATACGCTTACAAACTTGACAGGTGTCCTATAAGTGTAAAAGGGTACCAGATTATAAAACAAAAATGTGTTGTTACTGCCATACAACAACGTTATAGGAGTTGCAAACTATACCTTTCTCCTGCAGTATCATTTATGGATTTAATGGCGGGTCCTCCAGAGCGAGAGGTCTGCGGTTAAGTACCTACTGCAATGTAGGTCGCTTCCTGCAAGTCGAGCCACTTAGGCCGAGCAGAAAGTAGCATACCACTTATATCTCACCTATACCTGCTATATGTGATGCTTATAACACTCTTAAAGGAACCTCAAAGGTCAACTACTAAGCAATTATAAAACAAAAAAGCTTATAGAATAAATTTGCTCTGTAACAAAATTCTATAAACGTTATCTGAGAAAAAATTGAGCCCTCTTAAATCAGTTTTATAGTTTTGTACTAAAAACATTGCTATGACATTGTAATACATAACAGTTTTGATCTCGGAGACCAAATTGTGTTACTTACAACATTTGGCATTTCTGGTGCTCTTTTAAAGCATTTAAAACACTGTTTTGCTTTATAGACAAAAAAGGATGTAATCATTCTTTTTTTGCGTATGGACTGTAAAACCATGACCATTTTTCACACTATTCTTGGTAGGTATTTTAATGAAATTTATCCTAATTATACCCGTCTGACTCAAAGTTTGTCACATCTTAAAGTTAAGATCAAATTTATATTATTTTTAGGTTCACAAAAGTTAATAATCTTATATGCAGAACTATGTAAGTTTATCTTACCACAATAATTACATCTACAGTTAAATTTTAAAAAAAATCAGTTAGATTGCTTTCTGTCGTTATGTAGGTGTTTTACTTCGGTACCTTTGAATATTTGCAGGTGGTATGAGATAACATTACTATTCTTAAATATCTAAAATTATTTGTATCTGTAGGAAATATTATTTCAAGAACACGGCGTCCTTATAAAGACGAAATACCAAGAAAGCCTAAAACTGCTATAATGAATATAAATCATTTTTTGTTATTGCCTGTTGAAAAAAAAACACTAAAGTTTAAACAAGGCAACTTGGACGACAAAACAACATTCTATTCTTTCTTTTCTAGTATAACAAATCATAATGAAAATATTATCGAAAAAAATTATAACATTTGAAACGTAATTTAATTACTTTTACTATTTCATTTTCATTTTATTTATCATTAACTTCAACATAACTTTAACACACGTTTTAAATTTTTCCTAAACAAAACAATTGTACCAATTCAGTTCTGTAAGCTACATAAACTTTTATACCAACGGAAGTGAATACATCCGATCATTCCGAAAAAATACATTGCTTTGTCATTTATACCTGCGATAAAGCTCGTAATCACATAATAAAGATTTTAGGGTATAGAAATATTAACCATTTGGTGTCTATTAAAACTTTTGTTAACATGTTTTCGAAAAATTAAAAATAGATAAGTTATAGGCGCATTGTATTACTTTTCCTCAATCTGTATTGATCAGAAAATCAGCTTAAATTCTGTCATAAATCAATCAGATATATAATTCTGTCTCTTAGCAACCAAAGTAAACAATTTACTTCTACCTTTCACAAAATGAGGGCAACAGATAACACTGTTGAGTAAGTTATTATTTTTCCACTGTTTATTGCTTATATTTGTCGAATACAGATTTAATTAGTTGATATTTACACCATTTCAATCTAACACATATTTAAGTAAAAATTTGTGTTCATTTTCTGTCACAAAGGACAGTTGTCACTTACGTAAAACAATACAATCCTCATCATGTATACGCTTTTCTAAGTTCTATTTTGATTTTAATTCAAGACTTGACCAGTTAATAAGACTATTTCACAATTTCAGATGGGTCAAAATAGGTACTATTCGGCATTTTAGCTTCATTTCAAAGGATGTCATCTGCTATGCAACTGGATGCTTCATCAAGTTCCTCAATATTCACACAAACGACGAACTGAAGCTAGACGTAAACTTTCCCAGCGTGAATGGCGATGGGGTTGGAGTTCTCGAAGGACATAGAAGTATCTACGTGTTCTGTTACGCTGAGAATTGCAGATATCCTTCCATGTACATTAAAAACTATCCTGCATTTAAAACAATAGTTAAAATTCCAGGTAAGATAAAAATTAGACCATTTCCTGCACTGTGTTTATAGAAAATGTACGTTCTAATGTTCTTGTTACACTATTTTCCACTATTACATCAAAATTAGAAGCTTTTCTTTAATTTTATTGGGTTTTTGACACACTTCAGAAAAAATAAAGAATAATTAAATAAGCCCTTCCGCCAAACGGATCAGTCAAAGGTTATTTTTGAAACTAAGTTTGCCTAACCAAAAAATCTCTATGATGCTATTAGGTGGTCCTGCTGAAGGTTACACCAGCATTGCATTCACAGAAACCTCTCACTTGGTAACAGTCAGTAACTTACCCGATTATGCAGTGACGATATACAATTGGAGAAAAGGAGATAAAGTAGCACAATTACGCAGTAGTTTACAAAATGAAGGGCAGTTAGTCAGGTAAGCGCATCAAATGAATTGGAATAAATGGTAACACCTTTAGATATTAAAAAGGTTAATAAACTAGCTTCAGTATAAAGAAAAGGACATTTTCAATTAAATACAGGGTTAACTATGACTAAGTACAAAAATTTTAACCACGTGCTCAGGGAAGCCTAAAAGACAATAACAAATTTATTTCGGAATTCTAGCTCGATGTTAAAAAAATGGGACAAAACCCTCTTTACCTACGGAAAGTCGGCGCCTATGTCATCAGTCATCGTCCAAGATGGCTACATATGTCAACTAGGCATATGTTCTGTGCAACTACGTACCATGCGGTCGTTTCTCACAACGTTCCAACGTTGCCGAATGTAGAAACAGCGAAAGTAAACATTTTTATTAATAATAAGTACCTGATAGATAACAATTAATCTGGTTAGCTACAGTATTTTGCATTCGTTTTTCGTTCCTTCGTTCCAAACTGCCAAAACTTCATTTTCACTCATTACAGGTCCGCCAGAATTACTCACCACAAAATACACACTTCGCGTAGATGCAGTTAATAAAATTGCCCATTTATTTTAAGAAAATTGATTGAAATAAATACTAACAGAAAACTTCGAATACACCCGTGGCAGTTTTTAATTTATATAATTTTGTCCGATAACGGTCACTCCACTGCATTGCTCTCAACTCTAGGAAATATCTTCACGTACGTTTAAAGAAAATTGTGGAAAACTACACATGTTCCAATATATCGCCTCCATCCATTATTTAATGAATAAAACGTTTAAAACTGAAACTGTCACTAAAAACGGAAAATTAAAATTACAATGTCAACGCCACCGTTCAGTCTTCGGTCCGCCTACACCGAGAACTTAATATTCTTCAGATAAATATTCTTATGGCAATCAATATTATCTTCTTTTATGTACGATCGTGGGTTTCTTCATTCTAGTATTGTTTTGACACTTCCTCCGTGACATGGGGTTACACACACATAGCACTTGTCAGTCGATATAAACCTATACTGTGTTGTTGGTTGCATTGGTTCTAATACTCTACAAATGTCAAACAGCAGTAGTGGTCAGAAAAGTAATATTACAGAGCACTGTAAACGCCTCGGGAAATTTAAAATAATAATACTACAATATTATTATATGCAAACATGGTCGATTTTTGTGTGGACAATTATTTTGTTAATAAAAATATCTAAGTTTAAATTGTAGTAAAGTAGGCATAAATATATGTTTTGTAAAATGTAGATCAGAAAGAATGTAAGAAGAAGAAAAGGTGTGTCAGAGTTGAGTTGTTGTAAATATAGAAAGTGCGAAATAAAGAAAGTAGTAAAACGTTATTGGGTATTTATTTAATTAACAAAGAAGATATTACCCTAACAATTGTTAATATCGTTACTATTATTAGTTTTCAGTATTTGCTTTTCGCACATTCAAATTCGTGTAATCGCGGAAATTACGGATATGGTACTAATTTATGGGAAGTGCGACGAAAGTGCATATCGTGCAGCAGCAGAATATCAAATACGTTTTCCAAATAGACAGAATCTGTCAAATCCTCGTACATTTGTACGAATTGTACAACGTCCACGAATGTTGTTTTACACGTGCTGGAGTTTTAAATACGTATGTACCTACCTAACTTGAAAATAAAAAAGAACCAATTTCATACTTTTTAAAATTCCTTGAAACTTCTTTTTTTCTTAGTGACATAAAAATAAAGTATTTTTAAACTACAATAGATATACTTACAGAAAAAAAGTATTTTTTTATTTATGAAATGGTCGAGGGAAACCAAGAGGTCCCCAGCAAGTACAACAATTTTTACAACGTTATAATGTAAACAAGTTAGAAAACAGAAAATAATTTAACTTTCTTGAAATCTCCAAATATCAGTTCTGGAAGTATCAGTAAGGTAGGTTTTACTCTCAGTGCTACCATATCGTGTTTCTCATTACATAATCTAATATTTTATAAACAAAAATTTTTCTTTAAAAGCGCCGTAAATCGTTACACGTGGCAACGCGGTGCTCTGTCACTACCATTGACAACTTTGACTTTGACGGAATATACCTAACCTCGCAGCTGACAGGCGGCATAGTCGCCGAGAAATTAGGGGTTAATAAGGTTTTGAAAAATTTTTTTTTCGCTTTATGAATAAATTTGGAATTCTTTTGAAGGGTGATTCCGTTAATTCTGAATTTTTCCTATCCCCTCTTAAAATATTTGTACTAAGTCATAGTTAACCCTGTATAGTGGACGCCGATCCATTGAAATTTGAAAAATTGTTACCCAACTTCAAAATTATTTTATATTTCTTATAATTTAATTATAATACCTAGGATACGAGCTATATAAACATACCCATATTATACCAGACATTATGACAGCTTTTATAGTTTATATTTCATATGAAGTTAAATATAAAACGTATGCACCACGGGAGATACTAGGATGATTATGCCTACTTGCTTTGGGAACTTGTCACCTGCGGGCATAATCATTCTTGTATCTCCCTTGGTATTAATTATGTTGTTTTTCGAAATACTCAGCAGTTGATAGTAACATTATTAAAAGGTGCAACTGGAGTAAACCAGTATACATATCGCAAATATGTCGGTACCGCAACAAGCTGACATTGTGGGATGTTTTCATATGTTGCAAAGCTGCCGTACTAGCGGAACATGAAATTGAACTTCCCAAAAAGGAAAAAAATTTGGAGTTTCTTGATACATTGTGGACCACGGAAGGAGGATTGTACGTAGTGGACGCCAGGGGATGCATTTATAATGTAAGTATCATACATCACCTAAAAGGATTATTTGGTCAAATTTGGAACTACATTTGCCTTTATGAAGCATTTATAATGTATGGTCAAGCCAGAAAATTTGATCATATAACTGGTTCGTCGGTTACTTCACCTATGGCATACTGATGAGAGCTAATAAGCTCGAAACCGGTAATCGGGCTTATGATTGATCACATCCAGTTATCATTAACGGGTCTGTTAAAGGTAACTGGTGGGTTAATCAGAAATTCGTATGATTGACACTTAAGTCAAGTTTATTTCTCCCAGTTACATAACTTAACAACGATCACGTGACCCAGTCATGAAACTGCTTGGAATAACCTGCCGTTAAATGTAACATGGCCTTTCTATTGGTCAGAAATTTTATTTCTGGTAATTGACGTATCACATTTGACATATAATATAATGTATAATTTTATTATTATTTTTCTATAGCATAATTCAGTGTCAATTTATTGCCATATCATAGTTTTACATAATTAGTAATATACGGTATTAATAGTTTAACAGTAAATACAATCTAAAAAGAACTAAAGTTTGTTCTAAGTGGGATTACAATTTTATACAATTAAGATTGCCATTCTGAGTAGATATATTTTATTATCTAATATTATTAATAATTAATTTATGAATAGAAGGAAGGCAGTTTTTAATTATTGGTAATAATTTAGATTCTATAAAAAGTACCTAGGTATGAATAATACATTTTATCTTTTTAAAATATTATTTTTATTAGGTAAGAATGTGCTTTTGACAATAATTTCTAATGGATTACAGTAATACTAATAGGCTGCATCCTATACTATTTTTCTATAATTATAATATATTGCAACATTGACTACACCAAGGCGCAGTAAATTGTAATTAGCACAGTAGCACACGGTACAATTTTGATTATCCACGTAAACTGTGTATACATATTGAATATGTGAATCCAGATTTTACAAGTTTTTGATCCTGATGAAGTTTTCTGCTTTTCCTTTTTACACTCTGCATGAATCTAAAATAATTTAAATAATTGTATCAATAAGTTAATATGAAATAGTTCACTTACCTACCACCACTGTTGGGGATTTGTTTGCGGTCCATGCACTAAAGATTTTATATGTACTTCAAAATTTTGCCAAAGTACCTACATTAACATGCGTTGGGTTTACTTTCCCAACAATATTTTTTAGGATTTCTTCATATTGGCGTTGAATCGTGTGCCCTAATCTTCTTGTCACTTGTACCCACTGTTAAGTATCTATGATTTAAATTTTAATTGCGTTGACAATTTTTGACAGATGACGTATATTAAGGAATTAACTGCCATGACATGGTTATCTGGCCATAATAACGGGCACAGATAACTGGTTGTTGGATCATATTGATCTTTCCATTTCGGTTAAGAGCTCAGTTATGTCCACCCAGTGGATGATTGTCTGGTGAGTTGCTGACGAGTAACTTTAGCTCTTTGCTATAAGCTTTTTAGGCGTAACGTTTTTACAATATATCGTTATCGCCGACTACAATATAGGTCGCTAGCTTTCAATGGCTTTTACTTCGATGTAGAAGGCCTTGTGTCTGTGACTGACATGAAGTAGCGAATGGTCGCTAGATGTAGCTTTGCTGTTCCCCCCCCCCCCCCAGCCTTCGTATTCTAAATGCAAGTAAATGGTAGTGAACGCAACCCAGCAGGCTATAGAAGCCAGTAACAGTCACAGTGGTTTAGGCTTCAGAAAATTATAATTTTTTTTTCAAATCGCTCTAATATTGCAAAATCATTCAGAAAATATAATGCAAATAATGCTGAAAAATCCCCATTCTCAGTTCGTTAAAAATCAATGTAATTGAGCTACCGTTTATTTTAGATGATTAACGAGACGTATTTGGAGAAGGTCATAGAAGAAAAGTTAGAAGGAAATGCGCCTACTTCTATCTGTTGGTACAAAGGAGGCCTTGCTGTGTTCGGGCCAAATAATGAAATACGAGTTAGTATTCATTGTTAGAAATTAGATACAAATATTTCTTTAAAAATGTAATTAACTTTGCTAATTTATCTTACATTCGACTACAGCACTACAAAAAATCTGGCTCATGGGAGAATGACTGGACAATCCCATTGGAGAGAAATTTGAAATTTATGGCATCTAACAAGTCTGATTTTATAGTAGCTGTGACAGAAGATGAAAATATTGTCAAGCTGAGTAACACTGAAGAGATGGTATATTTGAAGAAAAATGAAAATCTATTCAATGATATTTGCATGATAGAACCGACAGGAAAATATTTTGTAGGACTCCGGCAGAATACAATTTTGAGTCTCTATCAGACCAGCAATGGAAATCTTGTAAGAAACTATAATTAACTACCTACATCTAATTAGTTATAAAGAGAAAAAGTTAATTCTCGAGAAAATGTGGGTGGGATTATTCTACACACCTCAAAAGTTTTGGACTCCCCCTCATTCTTGTTAAAGATCTTTTTGTCAGAAAATCCAAATACATTTATAAAAGTATGTTGTTTCCAGAATCTTTTTTTTTTTGTAAAAAGAATATGTTCGATAAACTGATTAAAAACCAGTATACGTGTGACATTTCTGACAAAATTTATTAAATCAAAAATAAGTAACAAAGCAAGTTCTCTACTTGACTAATAGTCGGCATGACCTCCATCACGTTCCAATAGCATATTGACACGTCTGTGCATTGAGATAATCAAGTGGTTAACGATCTTTTGCGAAATATTGTTCCATTTCTCTTCTGCCGCCACGACTAACTCATCTGCAGTCTGAGGTGGAGGAATATGATTATGAATGGCTCTAGCAACGAAATTCCACGTTTTCAATAGGATTCATGTTAGGAGAGTTGCTTGGTCAATCTAATCTATTGATATGTCCTGCTTCGAGTGTCTCTTGAACCGTTCTTGCGCGATATGGTAGAGCGTTGTCGTCCATAAACACAAAATTTTCACCTAATTCATTACGTAGGGGGTAGATAATGGGCGTAATAACTTGTTCGATGTAAATTTGACTGGTCATATTCTGTGGTATGCGAATTAATGGGGTGTGGTGGTTGAACATTATTCCACTCTAAAACATTACGGTACCTCCTTCATACCGAGCAACTTCACGGGGAAAATGAAGTCGCTGTCGACGACCTGGTTCTCTCCAGACTTGTCGATTGTTATCAATAACTAGCTCAATTCTGGTTTCGTCTGTAAATAAGACTCACTACCACTGGCGTAAAAGCCAACTCCTATGCTCTCCCGTCCACTGAAGACGGGCAGCACAATGCCTTGGAAGTAGAGTGGGGACCCGTAATGGTCTTCTAGCACGTAAATTTGCATTGAGGATACGTCTTCGAATAGTACGTGTCGATATAATACGGCGAAACATACCCTGTGTAGTATTCGTACAACAGATGATTTAGGAATGCCCAACATTTTCGATAATAGAATGACCTGCATCATATAAAGCGGTCATTCTTGATCGGGTAAACGCGGAAATTTCCCATCCTGGTGTTATAATGTACAAAAATTCAAAGGAGTACTTGGCTGAATACACTGCCGAACTGACCAGATTTGTAAAAACATTGGTAAAAACATTGGTAATAAAGTAAATGGTCTGCAATTTTTTATTGTCTTTTTTGTACATGTTTACCATAAGAACAACCACTAGGTTTAATCGAATCATAGGGGGTCCAAGACTTTTGACGTTGTGTTGATTTAGAAATAGCTAGCGGAAGTTCTGTAAATTCATTTATTTGTGGCAACAGTACCTAATTTTGTTATATGTCAAATTGCACTTTCAGACACTACCTTGCTTTAATTTCAGATTAACCAAATGGAACTTAAATACACAGTATGTACCATTGCGGAGAATCCAGATTTTCCATACGTTGCAGTCGGTTACGACAATGGAGTTTTGGAGCTAATTTCTGTATTTAATCCAGACAAATTGACAATTATGGCTTCATTCAACTTAACACGCAATCCCATACAAACCGTTAAATTTTTTGAACAAGGACGCATCATTATCGCGGGTTTCCTAGATATTGGAGAGTTTTTTTTAATCGAGGTAAGGTTATAAAATACGTTGCTTGCAATTTGTTCGATACACCATGTAAAAGCAAGTTTTTATTGACGAAATGTTGCAGTATATTTTCACTAGTTGTAGCAAACAATATGGAAAGCCATTACTGATGGGATTGAAAGATTTTCAATTGAATAAACCAGTATATATTTATTATATAGTTTTGATTAGAACGATTTTTTTTGTACAGAAAGGAAGACAGTTCCTAAATGTTTGTTATAGCTTTATTAGCGTTCAAGCTACAAGAAAATTTTTCGAGAAAGAATAGTTGAGCTATACTTGTGGAGAGGATTAGCACCCTCTCTGCGGGTACGGTAGAGTGGAACGTTAGCTAGAGTCAATGTGAGAGACTGATATCAGTCGACGTTTAACTATCCCCCTAATTAATGAGATATCCAGATTACCCTTATTTCTGCAATTAATGGTGCTTATAGCGTCTACCAACGTAAGTTGTTCCTGGACTCAAATGCGACCTGCTTGATAATAATATGCCGCCTCCTCTCCCGGACAAGTTTCCGACATCTCAGCTAAATCTCTTGATTAGAATGAGGGGACAGATATTATTATTAATGAATAAAAGTTCCGTTGTGTAATTTGCGGTGCTTAAAAACTAAAGAAACAACAGTTAACTGTTATTATCAAAATATAACATTTTAACTATAACCAGAGACGATCTTACGAAAACAATATGTGACGCCACTGATTAAATTTAAACACAAGTCATAAATTGTATATTTTATTGTTAAGATAAATGACCAGTTTCCGTTTTTTCACATCTCTCATAGTTTAGACTCAAATTCAGATGTTTATACCGAAAAGAATTGAACAATTCAACATAAAATTTACAGTAATTACGGCCTTGAACAATTATACTCTGTGCCATGCTCTAGTTTTCCGATATTCTTAAATAAGCTTTCAAGGTAACCTAGAGAACAACATCGGGTTCAGGTCTGGCGACCATGCTGACCAATCTCCCTCAACCTGTTCTCTACAGTTTTACATAGGTCACATTTGTGCTCTTATTGCAAGCACATCTCTCAACAACCCTGATAAAATCTATGAATATTCAATTTGCGTTTAAACTATGACAGATACGAAAAGCAATCAAAGCACCTTAAGAATGAAATTTATATTAAATTCTGTAAACTTGGTCGTGTATATCGTTATATAAATTTTATAGTTTATATAAAAATATATATTTTGATTTAGGGTATACCGGGGACACAAATGAATATAGTAACTTGCATCAATACTAAATGTCAGATAGTCGATTATATGTTAGTGGCCTCAAGAAACTGTCACAGGCTATTCGTCATTCCAGTCACCGAAAAATTTTTGGCCGGAGACCAAATAATCCGGTACTGCATCGTTACCAAAGATGACATCACCGTGAAGACGTATAAGTTTGAAGACAAGGAGATTTTCTATCACAGACTAGTTCCCACAAATAAATTTAACAGGGACAAGTTTATTTATGCTTTACCATTCAATTCCAGAAATATTCATGAAATAGAACTGCGAAGGGGAGTGAGTAATAAGCATTTATTCCATCTAAAACTTTTAATGCCACTGATTTTTTTTAGGATGATACGGTCTATATACACTCTGAAATAAAAACCGGCCACCTTCTGCGAAAATATGAATTGCTACTCACGAAATTCTACGCCGTGACATGGGGTTACGATGGTTTCATCATTGCCAGAGACAACAAATTCAAAAAGGAAGTTGGAATGGCTTTGCCCAATCATAGATACCTGGGCGGTGTCAAGAAGGCATACATAGATCCTCTTGGAAGGTTCATAGTATCTTTAGGAAGGGACAATGTCGTTGCTTGTACGAAACTCCAACAAAATGTGATTGATGCTGACCGAAAATTTGGGATTGACGAACAAATGAATTCAACCAAGTTCGCTCTAATGTTTAAGAGACCTACAATCGGATTCAAACCAGATCGTAAGTGTAATAGATTATATGTTTCATATTATTATGTGCACGTATTTACTTTAAAGAACAATTCGAGGACATGACATGGTTGGAGGTCGAGCAGATATTACACACTGAAAGAGAAAAAGAAATATGCGAGGCCGAAAAAGAAATTGTTTTGTTTGAATTCGAAATTATTAAATCGCAACTACAAGAATTGGTAACGAAAAACATAAACGGTCCTGATAATGAAAGGTTGGATTTGTCGGAGTTCTTTTTGGACACGGCGCTTTATAACTACAAGAAAGACATCAACAAACAAGAATGTAAGAGCACGGAAATCTATCTTAAGGCTCTCATAGAGGCCCAAGACAAAGTTTCCAAATATCTGATGGAAAACTGTTGGCACCCCATGGAAGTGAAAACACAAATGGTTTTTGGTATTTTCAGTAGGACAGAGGTTAGCAATTTTCCTCTGCTTCCCCAAGACTCGTATCACGACAGACAATTGGCCTGGGTGCATGAACAGAGAAAAGTCGAACAGTTTCTCAAGATCCCAGACAATTTCTCGCCGTGGATGATCATCGACAAAGAGTAAGACCTGTCATTTTCTAATAAGTACCAAGCAACCGAATAAAATGAGAATTTTAAAGCATTAAGATAAAGTTAGATGAAGTTACTTTTACAGCGCAGTTTTAAGGTTGCAACATTCGAGCACTGTTACCTTCATGATTGGATGTTGCAACAGTAAAGTTTCGTGTCGTGTTCATACGCACCACAAAAGTAGTCTGCAGCATGAAATTTTTTGCGCTGCGAATCCAATAAAAGGAAATAGTTATTCCTGGAACTTGTGACCCCAACTCAATATATGTGTAGTTTGTAAACTTATACGCGAGTTAGAAGTATTTGTGACCGTTGAAGTTAATGCAAATGGATAAGAATGTTTGCATTTTGACGGTAAGGTTTGCCTGGAAATACTACTCTTGTTTTGTATGGAGTTCTCTGCATATTCCTCGTCCACTGTCGAAGATTTCCAGCTACCTTGCCTTCTCAAAACACTTCAGCTCGAGTTCTTGCGAGTAAAGATGCAGAAGTTCATGCAGAAGTGCAGTAACTTTTACAAATACCGCTTAGTTTACATCTTCAGATATTTTGTAAAATTCATTCCTCCGTAAAGCGCCAGAACTCTCGAAATTAATACCAGCTAAAAATAAATAAGTTAATTACATCTTAAAGTAAAAAATTAATTACCTTCCACAGTTAATAATCAATATGTGACACTCTCCAGTAAATAACTGATTTCTTATCTACTAAACACTCGGGACGTTTTGGGCGGTAACCAACTGATTTTCTCTTAAGAAACGGGTCAATTTCTTGATACTTCCTTACGTTAACATTGAACATACATTTCAGCATTGGATAGGTACTATAATGATGGAAGAGTTTAACACAGCGGTCAATAAAATCGTACAGCGTTCTCGATTTTTACGTCATTAAACTAGCAACTGCAATGCAATACAACAGCCAGCCGTGCTCCATATGCTACTTTCAAGGTTGTATATTGAATTCACACGAAGATTCACTTCAACTGCGCACCTTCTTATGCTGCATTGCAACAAAAGTAGCTTCGTCTGACTTTAGCTTTAGTGATTTATTTTGAAATTTAATGTTGAATAACAAAGCGTACCCCAGGAACAAACCAAGTTCAGCCAAAACTACAAAGTTAGATACAAATCTTAAATATATAAATGTTGTATTCATTCAACAGCTAGGTATTATATACAATTACAAAAAAGAAAAAAAAAAACATTTATGAACATTTTTATGTGAATGACACCTTACTAACGAAGAGCGACGTTAAAAAATTGTAATCTGACATAGACATTTTTAAATTTATATTTCTTTTCTACAGAACAGGTGAGGTGGGGCTCGTATTCGCTTTCCTTGTTTCTACTTGCAAAAAAAAATTGAACTAAATTGACACTACTTCTATTTCTCTTCAGAAAATATAACGCAATAGTTATCTTTACCAATAAATTTATAATTAGGACAAATAAATCTAATATATAAAATTCTCGCGTCACAGTGTTAGACGCCATACTCCTCGGCTTGACCGATTTTTATGAAATTTTATATGTGTATTCGGTAGATCTGAGAATCGGTCGTAATCTATTTTTCATACCCTTAAGTGATAAGGGTGGTCCACCCCAAACAATATTTTTTTATTTTTTTGACAAAATTTTTTATTTTTATTATTTTATGATATGGCATTAAAAAATACATACAACCCTTAATTTTCACCCTTTTATCACAAACCCCTATTTTTTAATAACTATTTTAGTAATTTAATAATTTTTAACCCTGGTCACTCCCTACACAGTTTTCGACCATTATTATTGTGTATGAATCGAGCGCAGTAGTGACGTTTAAAATTATCATTTTACCTTCTAAGTGTAATTCTCAAGTAAATTTATTATTAATTTGCTGGGCCATAATTATTTATTTCCTATTTTATCAATAATTAATAAAATTATTAATTTTAAGTGTAGTTCTCTTTATTAGTTAATTAAGTTTTCTACTTAACCTCAAAAGTATGGCACACGTGTCACGAACTCCTGCCAACAACGGCTATTATTTTACTATATGGCTATTTTTTTGTACAGTGAACAATGCCAACAAGACGTAAAGGGGCTAATTTGGGCCGTCAAACAAGTAAAATTGCAGGCACGCGAAATAATTCAAAAAATGAATGTTTCATTTTTTGTTATTCATATAGGCCGTCATCATTCACAGTGCACCATTCCTCTTTTAGTCATATACCACATCACACACTTACATTAAGTTAGTTATTTTTTATTTAACTGCCAAAATATTCACTAGAAATAATTCATATGGCAAAACAACGTTTGCCGGGTCACCTAGTAATAAAATAATACTTTCAGAAAGTTGGAAGAATACTCCCGACCTCTCTGTTTCAAACTAGACGACTACGAAAACTCAACCAAACTTATGGGCACCCACATAGATGAAACACAATCAACCCAATCCACAGAAACACAGGTTGCCTTATCAGGATCGGCAGTGCAATTCTACATAACAGTAAATCCGGCTCATTACGATCAGAGAGAATTAGTTGCCTTCCATCAATGTCATCTGGAGCAAACTATTTCAGAGGTAAGCTAGTAAAATATAAGTAGAACAGTCTCAGTTTTCTACTCGTTTATTTCAGCGCGATATACTGAAACTGAAACTGGCGTTCAACAAAGCCTTTCAAGACTTGGTTGCAATGAAGCAAAGAGAAATGGCAGTCATAAAAGAGAGGAATGGTAGACTTCGACACATAATATCAGAACATAACTACTATTCTGAAAACAAGATCAGCTTGAATGTGGTCGATCCCCAGTGGTCGCAATTAGAAATACCAGAAATGATTACCAAAGTGTTCGACTATGAGCTGTCCGTAACGCCGTATATTTCACCCAGTGAACAAGCCATTTTGGATGCCAAAGCAGCGGAAGAAGAACGAATCCGCCTGGCCTTACTCGCTGATGATTTTAGGGAAAGAGCTCTCATGACCATGATGAATGGAGTTTTGGAAGTGAGGTGGGAAGATGAATTGAAGAAAGATATACCTTTACCGAAATGCATGGTAAATAGCTATTTATGTAACAAATTGCAAAAACAGTATTTTCAGCACGGGACGCAATGCGTTAAAACACATCGATTTCTTAATGAATTTCATACAAGATTTTTTGTGAAAGCTGAAAATTTGATATTTTTATGTTTTTATTTGTTATTTTTAACTATTTTGAGAAGTGGATCTTCTTCTAAGGCATTGTTTAATGGCTAGGTTCTGTCAAGTTCAAACGTAATGCGTCCTTCAGTTTTGCGAAAAAATCGCCAAAAATGAGTGATAATGACGAATTTTTGGATATTGAACAACTTGCTCACGCTGCACTATCCATAGTGTCTGAAAATTCGAAAAATTTATATGAAAACTCCTACAACAACTTTGAAACCTGGATCAAAGAAAAACATCGAGAATTTTACAGAAAAGGTGTTACTAGCCTATTTCCTGAAGTTATCCAGTACGTTAAGGCCGTCAACTTTATAGAGTAAACATTCGATGCTCCACACCACGATTTACCTGGAGAGATAAAACGCTTTACGAAACAAGCCGAGGATAAAGAATTCCTGTGAGCCAAAGTTGTTTTAGTCGTTGGAGTATTTGAAGCATGCAAGGGGGAAGAAATCACATTTTGAACAGTAGATGCCATAACAGATTGTCAGTCATTTATTAGTGTCAAAATTCCAAACACAAAAACAAATGTTCTAAGAAAACTTCGTGCACTCAATACGGCACATCAGCGATTTTTCTTGATATATCGAAGTAATATATACTGTACCCTGCCAATTGGATTCAATACAATTGGAGGTGTGCCAAAAAAGATAGCGGAATTCCTTGGACTCTCCAACGTCAATGAATACACTGGCTATTGCTTCCGGTGCAGATCTTCAACAATACTGACAGATTCTGGAGCGGACATGACACTTTTTAAGCGACATGGAGATTGGCGATCAAGTTCAGTTGCCAAGGGTTATATCGAAAATTCTATTGAACAGAAAAATGAAATAGCAATAAGAATCGTAGGTCAGAAAGATACACTAAATAAGAAATTAAAAGAAGTTCATGCAGAAGCTAGCAGTATTGCCACTCCTAGCAATTTATTCATTCCGACTACTAGTACTACCATTGCTGTTAGAGAAGAGAAACTGGATGCTTCTAGTATTCACTTTACCAATTTACATAATTGTACCTTTAAAATATACAGTGAGTCCACAGATGGAGTTGACAAGAGGAGGAAGTCTTTTGTTTTTGACTTTATGGAAAAATGTCACTCTTTATACAAAGTTCTGCTCTTCGAAAAATTGAGACTATCATAGAAACTTCTTAGATCAGATATACAGGGTGCTCATAAATTAGAAAAACATGAAAATACTCAAGATAGACCATTATTTATTATTTTACACAACATTTTTATAAAATAAATCTATAACCCGAAATAGAGTCCTAATACAAATTTTAAAATCATAATTTCAATTTTGACTTTCACTCTACACACTACAAATAGTTTGTTATTTCTTCTTTTATGCACTCTTTTAATATCATGTGGCAGATCATTTGAATAAATCTTTTGTTTTGGGAAAAAGTCAAAGGGCCTAAGGTCAGGTGGTCTAGCAGGATAATGGGCCAAATCTTCCAATCCACCTTTCACCATTGTCTAAGCAAGGCCGTAAAATGAGCAGGACAGCAGTCCTGTTGCCAAAACAGGTTATTGCGTACTTCTGGCTCTCAAGTATTTAAAAATGGTAAACCAAATGTTTCCAAAAGGTTTTGGCAACAGGACGGCTGTCCTGCTCAGAGGAAGATTTGGCCCAATCCTAACCTTAGATCTCTTGCCTTTTTTCTTCAAGGTGTCCTAAAACAAAACATTTATTGAAATGGTTTGCCACATGATAGGGAAGTATTAAAAGAGCACATACGCCAAGGAATACATGAACTGAATGAGCCGCTAACTATTCGAAAAATTTATTAAGTTAGCGGAAAAATGTTCAGGTGAGAGGTAGAGGTAGAGTAAATGTTAAAATTAAACTTTTGATTTTAAAATTTGTATTGGGACTCTATTTATAAAGATGTTGTATACAATAATAAATAATGGTACTTTTCTCTTGAGTATTTTCTTCTTTTCTTAATTTATGAGCACCCTGTATATCTGATCTAAGACGCTTCTATGGGGATCTCATTTTTTCGAGAAGCAGTCAAAAACAAAAGAGTTTCTCCTCTTGTCAACTCCATCCGTGGACACACTGTATAGTAAATATTTTGTTTTTTATGTTTCATTTTTATTTTTAGGCACTAGTGCTTAAAAGAGTGTCATTTCTAAATTCTAATCAATATCAAAATTTGTCATTTTCGAAACGCTTTCACAAAAAATCATTTATTATTCGTTCAGGATATTGTTCTGTTGCTTTCAAACATTTTACAAATTCAGTTTTTTTTTCCTTTAAATATATGCATGACTTAAGATCGAGAAACAACCAGAGTTGTATAACGAAGAAGACTTGCGCTCTGTAAAAGAATACGAAGAAAAAGTGGCTTTTCTCAACAGCGAACGAGAGAGGTACAAGAATTTACTTGACGGGGAATTTACAAAAGTCAGCACCTTTGTCAGGGACTCAATTCGAAAATTTAACCAAAAGGTCAAGGAAACAGTAGACTATAAAATGCAAATACAGTCAGCAATTGCTCAGGAACATCTAATAATAAATAGGAATAGATATATAGAAGATGAGAGAACCAAAACGTTTAAGATAAAAGAAGAACTAAAGTAAGTTACTCTTTAATATTAATATTCAATGAAATATAGCAACATCACATTTTTTCAATTGACATTTTAATACAGTTGCATATAATTTCAGGAAAATAATAGCAAATACGGAACAAACTGTAGCCAACTTAAAAAAAACTATAAATTTTGTTCAAGAAACAATATCGGAATGTAGAACTAATTTAGAGAACCTACTTGCAAAGGACAAAATATTAGAAAAGTCTTTTAAGAAGGATTTTCAGGAAGCATCGCCCGTTTTGCAAGAGCAAGCTGTCAAATATTACAAGTAAATATGTAAAACTATAAAAATGCAGTGAAAATTGTGAAACAATTTTGAAAATAGTTAATTCACAATCAGAAAATGAATATACATTTGAATATAGAATGAAAGAACCATTATATTATTTAAAATTTTTGTGGGATGTCATTGGTAGGGGTAAATTACATACCCACCTACTTATTTGAAAAAAATAGTTGACATTAAAATGATCTGTAAATTGCTTTGAATATGAATATCCAAGGTGTTTACGGTCTTATAATTTTATTTTTAAGGAGCGATTAACTACCTTGAAAGGTTATTACGCTAAAACGTCTGAACAAAAGTTGAATAATTGGAGAGATGTTTTTTAGAGATATCGAAATGCGGTTTTCTGCATTGTGTTCAGGAAGGTCCCAGGAAAAAAGTCTATATCGTCTGGTTTAGCCATTTTTTGAAAAATGTCTTCTGAACCGGAAAATGCATTACGCCGTTATAGGAACGACTGGAAACTCGGAAAAATCGCTCGGAAATCGTTACTCGGAGGTTTCCGGGGCTGCCGAACTCGACTCTGGCATTAGAATTACCTGGGGATGCACGGGAGTGGCCCTGTGGGGGTGCGCGGGCGGCTAATTGGGGGAGAAATGGCAGCGTGCATGAAAATCGCTCCAAACTCGTTACTCGGGGGTTTTCGGGGATGCCGAATTCAATTCTGGCAGTGTAATTACCCGGGGGCATCCGGGGGGGAGGTCTTTCTGGGGGGGAAATTGCATAGTCCATGGGAAGCGCTCCAAACTCGTTACTCATGGGTTTTCGGGGATGCTGAATTCAATTCTAGCATTAGATGTTACCGGGGGCGCTCGGGGGTCCTTCTGTGGGGTTGTCTGGGGGTGATTGGAGGGGAAATGGCAGCGTACATGAAAATCACTCCAAAATCGATACTCGAGGGTTTTCGGGGATGCCGAATTCAACGATACTCTACTCTCTTTATAGCTTTGGCGTCTTTTTCAAATCCAGTTTCGAGGCACAAAAGACTTCCAAAACAATTGTTTTTATAATATGTGTAATATGTATTTATTTAATATTCAATCAAAATTTTTATTATTCATACCCCTGGGTAATTCTAATGCCAGAATTGAATTCGGCATCCCCGAAAACCCCCGAGTTTCGATTTTGGAGTTATTTTCATGGACGCTGCCATTTTCCCCCCAACCACTCCCAGACAACCCCACAGAGGGACTTCCGAGCGCCCCCGGGGAAATCTAATGCTAATAATAGAATTAAATTCGGCATCCTCGAAAACCCCTGAGTAACGAGTTTGGAGCGCTTCCCATGGACTATGCAATTTTCCCCCCAGAATGACCCCTCGAATACCCCCGCAGAACCGCCCCCGAGTAATTTCAATGCCAGAATTGAATTCGGCATGCCCGAAAACCCTCGAGTAACGAGTTTGGAGTGATTTTCATGCACGCTGTCAATCCCAATTCACCCCCGCGCACCCCCACAGAGCCACCCCCGAGCATCCCCGGGTAATTCTAATGCCAGAATCAAGATCGGCAGTTCCGAAAACCCCCGAGTAACAATTTCCGAGCGATTTTTCCGAGTTTCCAGTCGTTCCTATAATATTGTAATGCATTTTCCGGCCCAGAAGGCATTTTTCAAAAAATGGCTAAACCAGACGATATAGACTTTTTTCCTGGGACCTTCCTGAACACAATGCAGAAAACCGCATCTCGATATTTGCTATGCCTAAAAATTTCCGCTATTCCGGTCGATTTTGATCTAAATGACCTGGACTATAAAGATTTTATTTTCAAACATTGCGCAAAGACTTATGGCCGGTTTCTCAACTAGTAGATATCTATTAAATAAACTTATCGATTCCATAAACTGGAGATATCCCATGAATTCGGTTTCTGAACCATTCGATAATGCTTATCTATTGCATAAGTTATCGAACAGATATCCAAAGAAAAATGGTAAGATATCTTCCCAATAAACATTAACGCACGCGCGCAGCGATTTAGCTATTGCTTGTTTACATCTTTATTGTAAGGCTTAACTTTGGCATACTTTTTATAAAAAGAGTACTGAGTATCTTAAATAAGCAGGCACAAGAGTATAAAAAAAATATATTATTCTTTGGACATTATACTTTCGCAAAAGTATACAAAAATAACAAAAATAAAAATACAAAACATTACAAAACCGTTTTTTTACGCAAGAGCAAATGTGCCATTTTATCCAAACGATTGGATAAAATGGCATAGCCACTTGAGCATGTTGTAAAAATTAAATGAAATATTAAATGAAATATTAAAAACATTAAAATAAAATCAAAACGAATAATAAAACATCAAACATAAAAAATATTGAAAATTGCGAAACTAAAAGCAAAGTTCGCAGGTAAACATTTTGGTTTTTGGACCAATTCCCGCACATTCCGAATGGCACCATTTTTTGCAGACTTGACAACGAATCCAAATTTCCCTTGGTTTAGACATGGAATAGAGTTCATTGCAATAAATGCAAACTGCTTCGTCTTCATCATCCTCACCAAATGGATCTTGAGGTTCAGACAACTCTTCAGTAAGATCGACTTTTGCTTTAACTTTTCTCTTAGATCTTCTTTCTTCTAATTGTCTCTTTTCTTCAGCTTTGTCCTTAATTTCGTCTAAGTTGGGTGTGGAATTTAAAACAATAGGTCCCTGACTCTTGCGATATTTTTTGTTATTTAATTTTGTTAACATTTTTGGTAACACTACAATTTTCTTTAATGGAATGTGCTTTTCATTGTCATGTGTGGCATTTTTGGTTACGGTGTCTTCATTTAGCTTGGGCGAGGGGGTTTTTTCAAAGCGTTCCTGAAGGCTGGATGATGGCTGATCTGTTTCAGTTGCATTCAAGAGGTTTTTGTGACTTGTATTTAATGGACCTGGTTGATTTTCAGGAAAGTCTTCTGGCATGTCAATATCGGTTACCTCTGCAGGAGCAAACATCCACTCAGGGAATATATTAGGGTTTAAAGGATGTATGCCCGTACTCTTAAACCCACTAACTGCGTTTCTCATTACCGCCGCTTTTTCGTAGGCTTCTGCAAATAACTTGCCAACTTGATACACTGACACGGTCCTTCCTGGATTGGTTTTCAACCAGTTAGAGACTGCCTGATTATAATACGTCGATAAAGGTCCGAAAAAAGCCACGTCGAGTGGCTGAATTCGGTGTGTGCAATGTGGTGGGGTACACAGAATAATGACGCCATTGGCCTTAACAGACTCTAAAGCATTTAGATATTTGTGACTTGAGTGGCCGTCAAGTATGAGCAAAACTTTTTTCTCCGTGGATGAATCCGTATATTTTATGAAGTGTGCCAACCACTTCTCGAAAAGTGGTCCAGTCATCCAACCAGAATCTTGACATAGTTGTAGAGTGCCAGTTGGAGCGTCATCTGTCAGTTCGGACTTTGCATTTTTTCGTGCAAAGATAAGAGCTGGGGGAATAAAATGCCCTATCGGATTCATGCAGTAAACAACCGTTGTGTGTATCCCTCGTTCAGCACTTGTTACTGCACCTACTTGTTTTCGCCCCTTTGTAGCAGAAACTTTCGGTGGTCTTTGAATAGTTGATAGTGCGGACTCATCCATGTTAAATATTCTTTCAGGTGGAATTTTATATTTGTCAATAGTATTCTCCAGAATTGAAAAAAATCTTGCTACTTGTGGTTTGTTGAAGGCCCTAGCTCTGGCTGAGGAAGTGGGTTCCGGCTGCCTTAACGAAATGTCAGCGTTTCTTTCACGAAATCCGTATAACCAGTCCCACCCTGCCATTTGTTCTGAACGATTAAACCTATGTTTCAATTTATTCATTTCGGCGAATTGGTAAGCTATGCGACGCAGTTCGGTAGTGGTTATACCGTAAAATCTTTCTTTCATATCTCGTAAATAGGCCACCAACTCTTGTTCCATATCAGACAAAAAAGTAGTAGACCAACGCCCCAAACCCTTACTAGAACCTTTAACCCGTTTGTTTTTATTTTCACATCTTCTCCGAAGTGTCGTTTTAGGAACGTTAAACTGCTTACTTGCAGCCAGCCAGCCCATTTCTTTGTTGTTGGTGGCCTCAATAGCCCTTCTCATATCTGCCTCATTCCAACGCTGCCTGTTGGATTTTCTTTTATAACGATCAGAGCGCCCCATTATCTGAAATAATAAATAAAATACCGTATTAGTATGAATTTGGATAAAATGGCACAGTGCTATTTTAAGACAAATGACCGTGTGCCGTTTTATCAAAATACAATAACAATATGAAATCTGTGAATAAAAATTAATACAACAACGTTTGATGAAAAATATCAATACAAAAGGTAAGTTTGGTATTCTACCTACCTTGTATATATTAGACAGATCCTTATAAATTTTTTTCTTCCGAGTATAATACAGTTTCTTGACCAGCGTGAAAATTTTAAAGATGGCCGAAAACCTAACATGCCCTGTGATAGCAACGCATCGACTGATATCGATCGCGTTTCGATTCTTGCATCTCAACGCCACCTGACAAATGTCGGAAATCACATGGGGGGCGCTGTAAAGCCCGCATAATTTGAAATAAGAGTAATGTGCCATTTTATCCTAGTGTGCCGTATTATACCAATTTCCCCTAGATATAAAATACATAAATTTTTACAAACTAAATTAAATAAGTAGGTTCTATTAAAAGATAAGTTATTACAGTCTCAATATCAAATGTCTAATTCTGACAATTTTGGCCTGATATGTATGTTTCCAAATATTAACATAGGTGTCGACACACTACAGCACGTTGCAGAATTCTAGATTGAAATTCAGGTCATTCGACAGACAAGTATTACAAAGGTGAAGCGATTTAGCAGATGATGCTTTAAACACAGTTTATACAGTTCGTCGAGTGAAGGTTCCAGAGGTTGTGGCTCAATCACGGCTAAATGTGCAATGAACACCAATGAAGTTCACTTGTACACGATGAAGTGGGGCAAAATTTATTTCTTGACAAATCACCGTGCCCCTTGAGCCCGCGAATGTGCGCGGCTAAATGCGCAGTCGTCAAAAAAACTAATCTGGGAGCCGACGTGAAGACGACGGACTGTAATAGACTGTGCTTTAAACGACGAACATTCAATTATTTTCCAACGAGAACTTGATCTTTCCACCGCTAATGTGATTTTTAGGTGGTATTTGTTTTGAGACTCTTAGAGCGATATTGCTTATAACATTTAAACGGGGAGTAAAACAGAAAAATATTTCTAATAAAAGTATATTAGAAAAAGGAGAGCTTTTTAACAGGAAAAAAGTAATGTTTCTGGAAGTAATATATTGGAGGACGTCGTTTCTGTCAAACAGCAAAGAGACTTTCGATTGAAAATGAGTTTATTATCTCATCCCATTCAACACTACGTTTCCCAAATTTTATTTCAATTTTTTGTATCCTCACAGTAGGCCCATGCTCGAGTTTGATACTCCCTATATATACTTATTTCATTCAGTAGAATTAGTCACAGTTACTACGCTATGTGGACAGGATGAAATCAAAAGCATCAAATTTTAATAGCTCTCTAATATTTCCTAACTGTAAATGGAGATTTTAAAAAAAAATTTTTCAGGAAAAGACCAAAAGCAAACTTCCGACAAATTACTAGCTTTACCGTATTGGTCGAACTTGCCAAGTGTGTTATATCTCAAGAAAGGTCACCCATTCTGACCGGCGACTGTTTGGAGTACATGAGGGCACTAGATCAACTGGATCAATTTGTAGGTCTACCCCCAACTATAGACGAAAATACTTACAGTCACATCTGCAGGCATCGAAGATTACGAATAGATTATGAAATCAGGGTAAACAAATTTACAAAGAAAAATTATCATAATCTAAAGCAAGCAAACATTTATAATTGATATAAAAATGTTTTGCAACATTTCCGGTAGTTCTCATTTTTTTATTTTTGGAATTTGGAGTTATTTGGATGTTGGTCTTTGACCTCGAGCGCCGAACGAAACATTGTCAAAAATCCAAATAATACCTTTCTTCAATTTTTGGCTATTGTAACCCTGAAGCACTAGTTTTTTCCGTTATAACGAATTACGATTTGATATATAACTCGCGGCAAGAATTCAGACGTCTTGGCTGACGTTAGGCAATTGTTTCTATTGTCAACGTAATTTTCGATAGGTATTTGGTTGCCTTAAAAACAATCATTTTTTGTATTTTAGTGCAATACATATATAATGCAAACATTTAGTGTAGTATATAGTTATTACTCTCAGTTGCAGTTTCTTAAATATTTTGATGAAAATATAATAAATTATTCATTTGTTCGTATGACGTAAATCGTCTAAATTCCTGCACCTATATAGGTACAAATTTGCACACAAACGGAGTTGCAGGCCTTCAAAATATCTCTGAATTACTTTAACTTAGAATAACCAAATTTGTTACATTATTTCGGTTCATTATTGGTCTTCTTTGACTATGAGTTCAAGTACATTGAAACACTATAAGGTGTTCATTGAAGGCGACTCTAAAATTATACTTCTTTTTTCCATTGATCGAATTTAAAAAATAATGATAATATGTCACGCACAATTTAAATTAAAATACTTTTTTACCCTTGTTAAATTTTAAAAAATGTTAAGGTTTTCAAGAAAAAATGCATTAATTAAAACTTTTAGATTTTAATAGTGTTTATTAGAATCAAAAAGTTAGTAGCAGGCTTGGTCTTTAAAATTTGTCAGTAATAAAACTATTTTATTTCTGCTATTGTTTGTTGCTGGAAAATTTACATTCAGCGAACAAGTTGACATGTTACTTTTGATAGGTGTCTGTGAAGAAAATTGTAGAAGTGTGGAACAATATCACATAGGAGATTTGCAATAGTGATTCCCCATAAAGAAACATTTTCCAATGTTGAAAGAAGGGTTTTAGAGACAGGAAATTTGTTCAATAATTCAATAATTTTTCAGAAAACGTTCTAGTGTAATCATGGGCGAAGTTAGGGGGGGGAGGCTTAGCTCCCCAGAAACCGAATTAGCCCCCCAAAAGTATTCATAAACAACTCATACACATTTCAGAACCGAAATTAAAATACAGTCCACTTGGAGCTTTAGCCCTCCCAGATTTGATGACCTAACTTCGTCCATGAGTGTAATAAGGGTACAAGGTGAAGAAAATAGTTTCCAAACAGTTAAAGATGAACCGCAAATAAGTACTAAACATTTATCTCGAGAAAAGGGATTGTCAAGAAGTTCTACTGTACACTGAATTCTTAAAAGTAATCTACTACATCCATATAGCACATTAAGAAAGTGCAAGAGCTATTGCCTCTAGATTTGGATCGACGAGTAATCTTTTATGAGTTTATTTTGCATCAGAATATTAATTTTCACAAGAAAATTCTTTTCACTGACGAGGCTTGCTTCACTCGTAAACGAATTAACAACATTCATGAATATTTCGATGTAAACCGCTATGTAATAGCTCCTAGACAATTTCAACGCGAGTTTAAGATAAATGTTTGGGCCGGTATTATTGATCGTTATTTGATTGGGCCAATTATTTTGCCAAATCGATTAAATGGCGAAAGTTATTTGGAAGTTCTGTGAAATACTCTCCCTGACTAATCTAAAAATTGGATTATTCTTTGGACCAGCAGTATAAACAACTCGGCAACATCAGAACTACCGGATCTGATTAAAAGTCCCCCTCCTTTCAAGTGACAGTGTTACTGGAGGACTAAAAATTTATATGCTTTTACGTTTTAGGTGCGGGCACATCAATGTCAAATCACGGACAGTGAGGCTACAATAGCCACCTTCCAAAGACGCCTCAACCTAAACAAAGAGAACTTGGTAAAACTTACGGCAGAACTGCAACAGCTTAGGATAGATTATCTTCACTTGATGCATAACTTACAAATGCAAGTCGTTTTAAGAAAGGGTCTAGTCGAGCTGCCTCTTACAGGAGACATCAGCGACTTCCAGGATTGCATTTTAGTTCCAAAGAAAGAGATCCAGGACATAAATAAATTGATATTGGTAATTACGCTTAGATATACATATTTATGTGTCGTTATGAACTTACAATAGGTATGTTCATTTGTGTCTAGAAGCAGATGTCAGCAGTGTAAGTTCAAAAATGCTGTTCACTTTTTCTGAGTCAACATGGACTTTTACTTTTTATTTGTGGCGCTGACTCAAACAGGATCTTTGAGCTTTTGAACGATAACATTAACATCCACTAGCTAAAATAGCGTAGGTATTAGGAAAGCTGTACAATCCACATTTCATAAATGTAAAATAACGGGCCTTTATTTGCTCCTAAATTCTGTCAACTGTCAAAGCAACCTAATTTAGATCTACTCACTAATGAACAAACCTAAATGTATCATTTGCTTATCCGATGAAATAAGTACCTACTTGCAAAAATAACTTTTTATTAGGATGCAGGTAATAAAAAAATTCAAACCATAATGCAAAATATGGCATTCCGTCGAAGTATAATGATTACCGAATGGGAACATCGCAAGCTGAGATTAACTATCAATGATATCACTGAACAACTCCAAGATATAAACAGCGTGAAGGTGAGTCTCCATTAAATATGTTTTAAAAAAAAATTGTGCAATCATAATAAAATATTATTAAATATTTAATCTAAGTACACTTTAAAAAAGGGAACGCACTATGCGATCGCGGTCTACCGCAGACCATACTAGTGATACTAGTCTCGTTCTTGTCTAGTGAAGAATCTTGTAATGATTTCAAATGTACATGAGAATTTCCGCGTGTCGCATCAAATAAAGTAGTTAATAAAAATACATTTTCCATAGAATATTATTTGATGCCTAAATAGTACAGTAGAATAAGAGGGAAGCACATATGCGACTGATTTTGTAAAAGTCCGTGATCAGCTCGGGACAGAGCGGTCTGTGATACGCCTCGACCGCGATCTCATGGTGCGTTCTATCCTTTAAAGTGCACTCCCTAGTTCTAGCCGAGAATTTTTGACCTTCCCGTGTTGCTGTCGGGCTAGGTTCTTTTCTACAAAATTTTCAGCCAGCCTCCATAAAATTATTTATATATTTATTTCCAAAATAATATTTTTCGTAATTAGTGGACGTGTTATTAAAGAAATGCACGCTCAAGGGCGCCGGCAAGGGGGAAAATCCGGCATTTGCAAATATACTAAATTAATATCTATATTTTCTAACATACATTTTTGCATGCTGTAAATTATACATATGTCACAAAAGTAAAAGTATTTATACAGGGTGTCCGGAAATGCGTCGACATTTAGGGGGGTGATTATATACGAAAAATTAATGCCACAAAGCCTTATATTTTTTCGAAAACTCAAAATTAACGGGGTTACAGGGTGTCAAAAAAATGTATTTGAAGAATTTCTTCCAACAAAACAATATACATTTTAAGTAATATAACATTTCAATACAAAACAGTAACTGTCGTTATAAGCAGGACGAGCACAATTTATTTTGCACTAAATTTAAAGTGCCGATGTTGCAGTAAGTTAAATTTATCTCAGATCCAGTGCTGTCAGTTATCGTAGCTTTTACTTCTTGGTGGTCCATGAGGTTCCTGCTGTAATTGTTTAAGTTTACTGGGCAAGTTGTATTATTGGCAAGTTCCGTAAACTCTGCTGAAGATAGTAACAATTTATTTACGATTGAAATTTTATTTTGTATAGAATCTTCTATATATGTCTTAGCTACCGTACCAGAACGCCACTTCCCATGTTGTTTAATGGTGGTAATTTCGGCCCCTGCGTCAGCTAACAGAGCGGCGACAGAACGTCTAAAGCAGTGTCCTGTATAAGTTTCCGGAGATGAGGCAAACTGTAATAAGTTGCAATTTCTTTAGACAGATTCCGTATTTTGTTGACGCCAACCACTTGGTTAGCACATTTGACCCTGATATACTTCACAAAAAATCTTTGACTTATAGTAACGGACGTAAAACACATTATTTGCGGTACGTATATGAGTTTTGGCTTCGGAAATTTTTATAATAATAATTGAATATTTGTCTTCCATATCATTGACCGCTATCTTTAATAGTTCATCTCTTCTCAAAGCTCCACAAACACCAATTATTAAAATGACCTGAAATGAATGAAAATGACGCTAAGCTTGGCAAAATATTCTGCATTCTTGAACGCAAAAGTACTATTTCACCATACGTACTAGATACAAAAATAACTATTGTGTGAGTGTTGAGAAATTGGTACTCACAAAAGTTAGAAATCCATAAAAAAATTGACGTCCTGTAATCCCGCTAATTTTGGGTTTTCGAAAAAATGTTATAGGGGTTCATGGCAGTAATTTTTCGTGTACAATCACTCCCTGCATATTGACGCATCATTTCCGACCACCCTGTATATGCATTCTGTATAAATAAATACATTATACCTAAGTTAGTACGATAACTGATAAAAGCAGTAATAAACAATTTCAGTTGGGAAAAGACATGCAACAATACTTGAAGGCTAAAGCATTGGGTCGTAAAACTGAACTGGAATCTTTTGAATTGGAAATAGAGCGTATAATAGCAGCTTTCGAAAATCGTATTATGAGCAAAAAAGAAAAATATGACAAACTCGATAAAATGATTAAAACTTATAAGAGGAACAACGCCCATCTGGATAAAGAAATTAATAATATGAATATTGATGTGTGCCATTTGAAGATGACAATGAACCAGGAACTTCAAGACAAAGAGCAGGATGTCTTGAAAGCAAGGTAATATCCAAATTAGTGCTGGCAAAAACCGGAAAAAAGTGAAACCGATTAACCGGGTTCTATAAAAACCGATTTCAGATAAAACCGGTTACCCGAATAGTGGTGAAAACCGGATAATCAAAACCGGTTATTCGAATATTCGGTTAACCGAATAACCGGTTATTCGAATATTCGGTTAACCGAATAACCGGTTAGATTGACAGATGGGGTAAACATTATTTTATGAAGATTTGGCTACTTAGGTAATTCGATACACTTTTCAATGAAAATATTTACAACGCTATACGACTTCCTCTTATACCAGAAGTAGGTACCAACTTTTTTATTTTTAATGAAACGTCCTGTAATTTCTGCATTTTTGAATTCTATAGTAAACTTTAGTGTTACTTTATAATTATATAACATTTGTCATTTGGCATATACTCGTATTATCAAATATATCATAGCTAACTTTAAAAATTCATATTTCAGGAACAGTGAAAGTGGGAATCTTTATTTTTAGGCCAAGCACGTTTGAATTTCCTCAAGTTTGTCAATTAATTTTGAGGACCCTGTACATGACAGGCTAAATATGAATACATCAAAACGAAGCATAACACCTAATAAAAATAAAGATCACTTTTTTTATTGTTCTAAAATATGAATTTTTAAAGTTAGTTATGCCATTTTACAAAAAAAAATCGAAATACCTCCAAAACAGTTAATTTTAGATGATAAATGTCATATAAAGTAACACTAAAATTCACTATAGAATTCAAAAATGCAAAAATATACAGGGCGTTTCAATTAAAATAACAAAATTGGTACCTACTACCGGATATACCACTCCTATACTTCCGGTATAACCGGAAGTGGTATAGCATTGAAAAATAAAAATATTTTCATTGAAAAGTTCGTACTGAATTACCCAAGGAATCAAATTTTCAGAAAAAAATGTTTACGCTATCTGCCAATCCTTCTAGTTGCATGAATAACCCTGTACATTCTCTACTCGAGTACATCTACTAAGGGGAAATGATGACGAGGAACGGGGAGTGGAGAGAAACGAGATTTCTTTTTTCATAGAAAGAAACCACCGAATAATCGATTATCCGATTATTCAGATGTTTGGTTCGAATGACAGATTTACACTTAGATTATTGAATAATCGGTTATTTGAAGAATCTAATAACCGATTTTCCGGTTTTGTAAAAATCCGAATTGTCCGAAACCGATTAACCGAACTATCCAAAAAACCGATTTCAGTTGTCTGCACTAAAATCGGTTATTTGAAGAATAGAATAACCGGTTTTCGGGTTTTGTAAAAAACCGAATTATCCCGAAACCGGTTAACCGAACTATCCAAAAAACCGAATTCGGTTGCCAGCAGTCATCCAAATACTCATTTTTAAAAGGATGATTTAACTTACTATGCGTGTTGTAGGATGGAGGGATTACTTAAAAGAAGCAGTCTGGTACAGCAAATTCAAGATAACCACAGCGAAATATTAGTTTTACAAACCGAGCTGGAATTACTTCGCTTGAAGACATATCCCACTTTTAAATATAGATTAATTAATCCCAATTAATGATATGTTTATTATAAATATATGTTTACTATTCTTTCTTTGCTTTATTTTATTTCTATAAACATATGTTGTTTTTTAAATTTGTTACAATAAAACTATAAGCAACATATTTTTGTACAAAAAAATCTGAAATATGTCCGCTCCTTCAGAGGATGAACAGAGAAATACATACTTTCTATATTGAGCAATATGTAATTTAAAATGTTATATTTTCAAGATTATAGAAGTAGTTATTTTTTATACAAAACGATAAAATGTCATTTTATCGTTGACTGAAAAAAATTTATTAATGAAATCACGAGTGAATTAATTTCAGGAGACGATAATGGAATCTTATGCCGTGTGTAAAAACAATATTTTTTTCTATAGTCCAAATATGAAGGCGTTTCGTATGAAGAAAAATATTGAAATGATTTGTCAGTGTGGCGCACAAAGTATAGTTTATACTATGTGTTGAGGTGTCTCCAAGAAACTTGGATAAGTCCTCTAACGCCTCAGTTTATCTCGTTTCCAGACACTTCTGCCTTCAACAACCTAAAACTACACCAAAGACGAAATAAATGTCGACACAATGATCACAATACCATCAAAATCTCGATTGACCTATAAACGAGAATACAAACAATTTCAAATATGGAAGAATGTAAAGAACATCAAAAGAAACTCAAAGAAAATGAAGCCTTCAAATTTATGGTCGTATTCAATGCTTAAAAGTACCACATTGGTGAATGGAAATATCGATATTTCAAGGGAAGGATGAACTGAGGAGCTGCTTAAAATCACGGAGTATCAAATGAATCTTTGTTTGTAAATACAGCAAGTTCATAGCTTTCCTGAAGCAATCAACTAGCAATTACAAACCAAAATTTCTAACCCGGAAGATATGATAAAATTTCTACAAACTGCTGCAAATGATGAATAACTCCTTGTCAACTCAGAATAACCTCAAAAATAAATGTATATATTACTCATTTGGTTTACAGATTGTAGTTCACAAATCACAAATTACTGAACTATTAAGTTATCATGGGTTTACATGGAGTGTATACTCGCGTCATAGGCTATTAATACAGTCCGGCGTCTTCACGTCGGCTCCTTTGATGTCGAGGTCCCAGATTTCGCTTTGTTAGACAACCAAAACACGACTGCGCATTTAGCCGCGCGCTCAAGGGGCACGGTGATTTGTCAAGAAATAGATTTTCTCCCACTTCGTCGTGTACATACGAATTTCATTGGTGTTCATTGCGCATTTAGCCGCGATTTAGCCACACCCTCTGGTACTTTCACTCGACGAACTGTATAATAAACTGTGCTCGCGTCAAGAATTCAGACGTCTTACGTGATGGCTGACGTTACACATTTGTTTTTATTGTCAACGTAATTTTCGATATTTGGTCGCGTTAAAACAATCATTATTTGCAATTTAGTACAATATATAATGCAAACTTTTAGTGTAGTATATAGTTTTATTACTATCAGCTGCAATTTCTTAAATATTTTGATGAAAATATAAGGAATTATTCATTTGTTCGTACGACATAAGCTGAATTCTTGTCGCGAGTTTATCATTCAGATAAGTTGCACAAATTAGAAATTGAAAACATTGGTGATCGACAATCTGTAATACTTGTTTTTCTTATCGACATCAAAACCAAGAAAGACCGGTCATTCTGTATTATCTGTAATAAGAAACTTTAATACTTGTTTAATATTGCTCGGCTTAACTAAAGCTATGGTTTGATATTTAGACCATGATATTGATAAAAAAAAGTCAAATATTTTGGAGCTGACAGTATTGTAACTTTTTTCTTTCTTTACTAATTATCGGTTTAACCCTCGCAGAGTTTGCTCGGGTAATATTTTTCCCCCCATAGATATATTAGTCAAGGTGTTCCTCAAAGAAGTATACTGGGACCAACACTTTTTTTCTCTTTATACAGCGGATTTTTTTCTATTACCTTAATAATAATAATAATAAAACGTTTTTATTACAAGTTCTACAAAGAGAAATTTACAATGGGTTAATTATTGTAAAAATGGTATGCTGCTTGCTATGAATTTTATTAATAATGATTTACAGACTATCGTTTGCGTGTCTCATTCTCATAGGCTGGTTTTAAATGAAAAAAAATCTGAACTGTTACTTTTCGGTAAGAGTAGATTGAGTCTCATAAATAATCCTGATTTTGTGATAAAAATTAATGACCAAATTTTGAAACCCGTTAGCTACTGTTGACATTACGTATTATAATAGATGATAATCTTAGGTTTGGTAATCATGTTTGTAATTTAGTTTGTAAATACAATAAAAATATTGTATATGCAGAAGTTTTTGAGCAAAGAGATAAAGTTATTATTATGTGACTCGCAGATCCTATCTTATTTCACATATTGCAATGTTGTATATTGGCCTCCATTAACTGTAAAAGATAAAATCACTCTTCAAAAGATACAAAATTGCTGCATTAGATATTCCTTTAATTTATGTAAATATGATCATCTGCCTGCAGTTTTTTTGCGCTCTAACTGGCTTAATTTGGATGAAATATTTATATACATGTGCTGTTTAATTTTCAAAATTAACAATAATTTATTACCCTATTTATATAATAAACTTATTAAAGGATCTGGCACACATAATTTATCTACTCGTTATAGGGAAATGTATACTGTGCCTAAACATATATCTGCGCAATTTGAAGAGGTTTTACTTACAATGCTTGTAAGATTTTCAATGACATCTCAAATCACATTAAGTCTGTCTCGAATTTAGCAACATTTCGCAAACAGGTCAAAACTTGGATATTGTATAAGCTTTTATTTTATTAGTTTACATTACATATTGGTTATGATTGTATGTGTTTATTGGTATTGGACCTGTCTCGTCCAATTGTAAAGATTGGTTACCTGGAAAAGCGGCATTCTGCCGAACAGCGCCAATCTGTTTGATTCATTTTATTATTATTAATACATAGAAAATAAAAATTATACAGCAGTTTAAGTTATTTAATGCATTAAGTACTACTTGTATTATCCAATTTATTAATAAATTATAGTATACTAGGATCAATACCTCTAAGTCTATTCGGATTTCCTGAATCTGTTTCAGATTCGTAAATTTCTGGATAAAGATGATACTCCAGCTGGTCTTTTATATCATCGCTTAATATTATTTTCAAAACATCTTTCTTCTTATGAAGTTTCTTTGCTGAAAGACTGGGTTTGAGGCTGTATTTACCCACGGAAATATCAAAAAACATGTTTGGAGTCACCCATTTGAAGAAAAATGGGTCTGAACTTTGAATTGCACTTAGTGAAAGCTCGAAAGGTTCCGAGACTCTTATTTTGACTTCGTTCCAGTCTATAAAATCTTTAACATCATCTAAACATGTGAATATCTTCAAATATTCTTTATAACGATTTAGGTTGAGGTCTGCGCTTTTGATTAAGAATTTTTTATGCACCCCCATCTTTTTCATGAACATAATGATGTCCAATATAAACCCCTTTACTTCTTCCTGGCCTTCTGAAGACATTATCAGAGGTATTCTACCAGCTTTCCAAAATACATTATAAACCAAGTGAAGGGGAATATCGTCATACAAATTCTTCCGAACAACTTCAAAAAAATATGACCTGATAGGTTCTCCTACTTGATTTATTGTATCACTTTTCAAATGTACAGATTTTGTTATCGTGTCTATATTGGTAGAAAGCGTTTCCTGTATTAATATATTTAGTGGTCTGCAGATTTTACTGATCGTATACGGCTCGTTTTTTACAATTGTTAAATCAACTCTACTCATAACTTGATTCCAAATTTGAAAATCATCATGTTTCGAATGGACAATTTTGGGGGAGACTATGTATGGATCTAGTAGGATTTCTCCTAATTTAAGAATAACATCTTTTTTCTTGAGCTTATAATTTCCCCCAAGTTTACCGTCGATCCACCTTTCTATATATTTCATATAATCCGTTGAAATATCAGGGTACCTGTCAAATTTCTGCTTCAACAACTGATTCAACATCGAGGGTAAAATCCTTTGACCAGTGTACAAGAAAAGTTGGGGCATGTGGTAGCCTACATTATCCGATAATATAAATGTATATATATTTTCAGGATCATTGGTAACATTTATTATTTCGTTTTTCTTTAACCCGGATTTCAATTTTAGTGTACCGTCTACAAAAGTCTCTTCTTCAGAATTACTCCACTTTTTTAGCACTGCTGCTTTCAATGGTGCAGTCTGAACAAAATTTGAATTGGTACTGCATGTTGTAAATATCACAAATTTTGTTTCGAAAACATCTTTCCCAGATTCTTTTAATTGGGCGAGATACTGATACTGTTTCGTCACGTGTATCTTGGCTTCTTCCAATTGTTCCATTTGTCTAAACACTTGTGTTACCTTTTTGCACTGAATGGCATAAAGAACCTTTTTGTCCTTGTAGGATATATACACGACCACATCTCCGAAAACTTTCCATTCCCTATCGTTCACAGATATTTTGAAGTCATCAACATTCTCATCTAGAGCTAAGCGAAGACTAAGGTATGACGTTAGAGAGTATATGTAGGTCTTGTTTACATCCTCAATTTTTTCAGTGCGAGTCTTATATTTCTAAAAAACATACGTCCTTATAATTCGAAGACATGCATTTAAATTAAAAAGTATTTTACCTGTCTGATAAAGTCGATATGTCCAACTTCATCTTGGATTCCTACAATAAGCAGATAATACAGGGTGCAATATTCCACAGAAAATATACAGGTGACGCTATAACCAATAATAATAGAAAAATTTTATGATGATGAATAATAGTATAGTTGTCATCAATATAACCATTTCTTCCAATCCAAAGTATAGAAAGGGGTCACCATTTCATGAAAAATATCAACCTGTAGATTATTTGAATGGTATGGATTGTATGAACATAAATTTTTAAAATGTCAGTATACAAGGTGATTATAAAAGTAGTACCATAGATTTAACTGTGTTTTCGAGACCCCAAAATAAGATGGAAGTTTATATAAACATGTATCCTAATCTTAGTTCTTGATAACGGCTTTTAATTAGTATTTCCCAAATGTGTAGATAAATTAATGAAATTTGGCACAATTCCATAACTTTCTATGTTTTTTTTGAAAGTGTAAAAGAAAATGAATACAGTTTGTGTAAATAAGGATGTAGTGCTTCAAAACTACTCAAACTCTTTTGTGTATATTAATAGTAAAAATTAAAACTAAGGATTTTTATATAAAAATATTTGGCACTCTTGTTGAATTTCAGTTTTATGGGAGTGCCAAATTAACTTCTCTAAAGATACACATTTGCGAAATATAAGTTAAAAACTCATTAGGGTCTAACCTTTCACACTCTGTATGTTGAAAATAAAGAGTTTTATGATACATCTTTATAGAGGCTTCTCATCTTATTATGAGGTCTAGAAAATGCAGTAAAATTTATGGTACTACTTTTAGAATAACCTCGTATAAAACTTAATTACTCTATTTTTCAAAAATAGAGAGAAAAAATGTTTGCAGAACTATAACTGTTTTCATTTTTGATTAAATAACTACCTGTAGAATTTTATCAGTGGAATATAGCGTCCTGTATATTTAATCTTCCTCAGACTGTTTCAAAAGAATTTCTAGTAATGAAGAAATGTGTAAAGTAATGGGTTACTGATAATTAAATGTTAGAATTTTTGAGTTGCCTATTTCTAAAAACTGCTAAATCCATTTTTAATCCAAATTGTGTTGGTAGTGTCCTCTATTTGTAGGGGGTCTAAGGAACATTTAAAAAAATTAAGAATCATTACCTATCCAAATATAGTTTTGAGTTCAAAACTTTCTAAACCCACAATTATTATATTAAATAACCTGCATGCAGCAGAAAATCATGAAGAAAACTCACTAAATCTAACTGGATGCATCTGGCACAACAAAAATATAAATTGCGGATGAATTACTCTGTAGCATTTCGGAAGCTCAATAAGAAAATCTTATGTATTATAAGGTATTGTAACAAAAGTGATAAAAATCAGAAAAGGAAGTAGTGGTGATAAAGAGGAGGAAAATGTCTTTCTGTTGTTGAATTTATTTTGTATAATTTATTTTTCATAATAAGAGAAATTCAATTATCCTATATTTTTTCACGATTTTTTTAAACAACAATTACTAGTAAGCTGCAAATTACAGAAAACCTCCATAGATTTAAAATCAAAACGTAATTTTCAAAATAGCAAAATCCGAGAAGAATTTTTTGTTTTACACAAGCCTATCATTGTATAATTTCTTAACAGAAACCCTCTAGTTTATTATGTCGCTTAAAAATGTTAATGCGGATTTAGCAAGTTTTTTAAATGAGCAACCCATTTATAAAACCAATTTTAATTAAAACTTAACAGAAACTTGAAATGAAAATTCGTTTAGTATTCAGAACCTCTTTCTTTCAGTTATAAGTTAAATTGAATATTGTATTTTTATAGACGTTTAACGACAGGTTAAAAATTTACTCACCAAGTTTACGAAACCTTCTGCTGCTACGATTAACCTTTAAGATAAAGAAAAACATAAGTAGTAATCATATTAAATAAATAGGGTGGTCTGATTTTCATGGCTTACCGTTGGCATCTCGAAAACCGTAAAATATACAAGGTGGCTGAAATTAGGCAACGTCGCGCATTTTTATGGCCATTATGATAAACCAAACAGACCTAAGCTATCTGCTAACGTTGCTGAAATATTGAAAACATACTGAAAAATAGCGATTTTAGAAAAAAGCCATATGGCATCATTATTTCTCAACAAAAAGAGCTGAAATGTCTAAATGTCAAAAATGGGTTAAGTGTATGGCAATTCGGAGTTGATGGATATAGTTTTAATTTATGGTGAAGGGAAAATGCCTTAGCTGAATGATTTCCCAGTAAACATGTGCCAAATGCAGCTACTTTTACCATACTGTGCAGTGAGTGCAAGTGTACTGCAGCACGGGTGCGTCACGGGAAATTTACAACCGAATCGTGAAAAAGATGTAGGTTCAGGGCATCCATGGCGTATTGCAGCAGTCTGGCATATCATATATGAGGCCCAATTATATCTGTACTATGTACAGCATGTCCAAGCATTAATACCAAGAAATTGGACGAGAAGGACCATGGCCGCTACGATCTCCAGACTTAACACATTTAAAAAAGGAGTGTATCGCCTGAAGTGGTTACTACTGATAATTGCTGCCAATAACTTACGAGTTCAAAATAAACAAGAAGCAAAAACATTTGTGTTAGTTTGTAGAAATAGGGTAAGACAGGCCCAAAATATTGTTGTAATATCAAGTATGTCAAACTATTTTATTAACTGAAACCACAAATTAATTCTATTATTAATAACTAATAGCAATAGCAACAAAAGCAGTTGAATTTGCTGTATAATATAGGTATTATAAAATGTTATTTATTTCTTTCATTGGCAATTTCTTTCAATTTTTTATGCAGTCGACCATTGCATACTTTGCCTTTCAGATTTTACAGTGGACTAATTTCCAGTGCCATGCAGTCAGTAGCGTAGCTACCATACCGCCAAACCCCGCAACCGCGGGGGACCGTGATGTCAAAGAGGCCCAAAAAATATCAAACAACTTCGACAAGATTTTAAACGCCAACTGGCATTGCCACTATTAGCTTTATCAGAAAAAAATACACGCTTATAAATCGGTAATAATTAACCCGCCTCTATTCAAATATTACTTTGCCACGTGCGTCGGCGCTCTATGTAATCGAACCGTTTATTGTTTTCATGTTTTGCTGCTCTCCAAACTCTTGATTGAATGGCGGCAAATTCGTCTCTAGACAATATCAAATTATCGAAGTAATTATGAAAATTTGAAAAGTAACGCAATTAGTATTGCTAAATGATGGATTATTAATTCATTATTTACAGGAAAAAGTCAGCATAAGCCAAAAAAACAATATGATGAATGTGATGTAAATATTCTACTTTATAATCAAGAGCATCATTTTAAAGTAAATATTTATTACAAAGTTTTTGATGTTATTAGTCAATTAAACAACCGTTTTGAAGGGATAGAGAAAACTGTTAACAAAATCAATGACGAAAGAATTATTTAAAGCTTTTCAGCAAACTTATCCTCGCGATATATCGTCAGCATTTCCTTTTGCAAATTGTTGCCTTATCTCCCCTTAAAGATATTAGAGAGTTGGCACATGTTTTAATTGTAGAAAATGATACCTTACCATAAAATTTTACCGATTCACGAGTATGTCATGTAGGTTCCTTTTAGATACTTATTTTAACTTCAGAAATAAATATTTTTAAAATATTCTCCTACTTTGTTATCTTCTACCCTTGTCCGAATGTAGCATTCTGCACGTTATTAACTTGAACTGTGACTTTGTGGGGGAGAGGGGAGTAGGGGGGTGGCAAGTCATATTTGGCGGGTGGGCCCAAAATCTGAAGCCACCACTGCATGCAGTATATTTTTAAATCATTTTCGAGCTGCCCTTTTTGATTCTTTTTACAAAACTGTATTTGCAACAATTCCTCGTACATTCAATTTTTTTTTTTTTTTAGTTCTGAATGACCCTGCATATTTTCTGAGATGCCATGAAAAACGAACCACCTTGTATGCATTTAATGCGCTAATATTTACCTGAGGAGTAACAGGTTCAGTTTTATCTAAAAAATAAATAGATAAATAAAATATAAATAATACGAAAATATACTTGCTTGTAATAGCACGTTTTAAATTCCTTTTATGAGTTTTACTTCCCAAATGTGCTTTATAAAATTCTTCGCCTCTAAAAGTTCTATCGCAATGTTCGCATTCAAATCTCTCTTCTTCACCTAAAAAAATATTTGCAATATTAGCAAAAAGCTTATAAATATACTTAACAAATACATACTTTGGCCAGATTCCTTAGCAAGTTCTCTTTCTCTTTTACGCAGTCTTGTTCGGTGGCCCCGACTTTTAAGGTGGTTTTCGATATCATTTTTATTTATATGAGAAACTTCACAAAGGTCACAGCGAAATATATCATTGGCTGTAAAAGATATAATGCAAAAATAAAAATTACATGCAAACTATACAGGGTGTCCGGAATATGAGTACCTTAATTTTGTCCTATGATAAGTTGTACTGAAGAAAACATATTTGAGTTAACAATTTTTTTTCTTTAACCAACAATAACTGAATTATGACAGCAAACAGGTCTTGAATATGTAACAACGTCGCTCACTTACTATCTTAGGATTGTTATGTTTTATACATAATTACTACAAATAGGTACACCTAAACATATGTACTTACTGTGAATGGTTTTCTTAGAGCTCTGTTCGCAACACAGAATAATAGTTACAAGTGTTTAAAATCACTTCTGTTTATTGCAAGAAGCGTTTGCTGTATAAATGTCTCGTAGCCAGAGAGTTTTGCCTAGATTCGCCGTAAATTAACATGCGAGGCAGCTGGTTATGGTTACTCTAAATTGTTCCATTTTTGTTTATGTACACTTACAAACATCAAAGAAAAATGAGACAAAAATGAATCACACTACGCACCAATATGACTAATATTACTTTTAGGTTATCACCAGCAGTCTGACACTGGTGCATTACCGTACGTTACAGTTTTAACAAATTTCTCGGAAACTTCAATTGTTTATTTCATTAATACTAATCCAAAAATAAAATTATGGACAAATTACATTACAGGCCCTTTTACTTACTCTTAATTGTATCTTAGTTTGTAATTTCGTAGCATAGTATTGCATATTATCGCAGTTGATTTTTATTTTTCAAAATGAATTTGTAGATAAACTATTCGTTTTAGAAATTTTTTCATAAGAGTTTTTTATTACATTTAGTCAGATATATGAGCCCTTAAAATTACGGCACTCATATTCCCTACACCCTGTATATTAATATTTCAAAAGTAAAAAAGTTAAAGCAAAGGATAAAATCTATATTGTAAATAACACAATCAATTACCAATTATGCACTGTCATTTCAAGGATTACTTTATCTGTCTTCTAATCTATGTAAAAGATAGTACTAATTTATTGATATCAAAAATGTACAGTTGAAGATACACAAGAAAACAGAAAATAAATCGTAAAAGTTTTGAATAAGCAATAAATATTACCTGTACCGTAAGTATATTATTTTCTTTTCTTTTCACAACTCTTCTACTACTAAATTTAATATACAATAAATACAATTAAATCAATTTAAATTTTAAATACTGTTTATACTTAGCAACTATAGACATACATATACTACCAAGAATTAATAATAATATTTAATCAAAATAACATACAGTCACCAGCAGAAATAAAGATATCCTTGACACTAGAATAAGTGTCTGCTTCCATGTTTATTCTCAATCACTGGTTCACATAATAATGTGGCATGTGGTACTTTATCTAATCAGAATTACTCATATAGTTGACAAGACAATTAAATGTGGAAAAGCTTAAAATAGTATCATATTCATAATAAATTAAGCAAAACACATTTGGATGTAGTAAAAAAATTTATACAGTGACTAACAGGATTTTTTTTTTGTTATGGAGATGTCTTGTTTACCTTCATCGTCTGAGCACACTGCATACAAAATGATCATTATCTTTCACAGAAGATTAATTTCAAGAATATTATTAGTCATACAAAATTTATAAAGTTGCAGTTATTTATGATAATATAAAATGTAAGTATTTTTCAATAAATTTTAATATCCTACAAATATAGAACATTGTGGTAATTTTATTAAAATTAGTTTATTAATTCATTTTACAAGTTAAAATATAAAATAAATAAAAAACAAAATATGCTTTAATAATATTCTTGCCATTGAGTTTACTATAGCTTATATAAGCAATGCTGTTGCTTACAATAAAATAACAAAATTTATTGAGTAATATAATAAACACAGGGTGTCCCAATATTCGTGTACATGGAGCGACCACAATAAAAATAAGCCGACTTAACTAAACTTATTTTTATCCTAAGTTGTTTATTTATTATTTATCAACTTTATTGTCCCCTAAACAAAGCAACTTAGGATAGAGGTAAGTTTAGATAAATCTGCTAATTTTAATTTCAAGAAAATGAGACAGTCCATGTGTACAGAATATTGGGATACCTTGTTTAAATATAATTAAACTTTATAAATTAACAGGAAAAATATTTGCTGTAGGTTAAAATGGAAGAAGATCAATTATTAGAACTAAAAATATGCGAAGAAAATCATGACCCAGATGAAAAAACTAACCCGCAATTGTTACTAAATGTTGTACTCAACAACAGAAACGATGAAATTGAACCAACGATTAAAAAATATACAAAAGAAATATTAAACTACAAATTTACTGACCATGACAATAAGAATATTATAATAATAGCTTGTATATATGGACAAGTAACTAAAGACACATTAAACACTTTATGTCAATCAGTAAAAAACCATTTCAACTGTAGTATCGACTGTTTCGATGAAGACTGGTATAAGTGGGAACCACTGCACTATGTAGCAAGAGTAGCAGATCCAGGAAAACTTCAGGTGTTGCTAGATAATTCTGTGAGCGTAGATTGTTTAACAACATTCTCAGAAAATGCTCTACATGTCTTATTAGCATATCAGCAATGTGTAAAACCTTTTGCAACCCTTTTATACAATGGAACTGAATCAAGAGAATGTATCATAGTGAATTCAGAGAAAGAAAACATATTTCAATGTGCAAAAATACTCATAAAGGCAGATATAGATGTGAATCATAGCAATTTTTGGAATGAAACACCTATTTGTACAGCTGTGCGATACCGATACATACGAATTACCGAGTTACTACTTGCTGTACCTACTATAGATCTTGATAATTATAAGGAGGGAAGACTTACCATTAGAGCGTATTTAAAAGAAAATCATATACGTCAAGATACTATTTCTCAGTCAAATGTATTATATGAAGATCCTGTTCAAATTCTTTTTAATTACCTTAAGTCTAGAGATCAGGAAGCTTTCATACAATTCAATAATGAAAATATTAAAGATTATGTAAACTCTATAGATGGAGACAATGAATTTAATTCCTCTGGAAATATGTTACAATTCTGCTTCAAAAAGGGATATTTAGAGTATCTACAGCATGATTTGTACGACGAACAACCAACAGCATACAGTATAACTGACAATTTAATGTTAAAAGTTTTTTATTCGAAAGGTCTAGGTAAGTGTATAGAACACTTACTGAATAATGGTGCAGATCCTACATTAACCTACAGGAAATTTTCACAACCTCTACTAGAAGCCGCAGCCGTTGTGGGATACTACCCATTAGTAGCAATACTACTCCAACACAAAGCATGCAAAGTTACACCTGATGACATATTTCCAATTTTATCAAAATTATACGAAGGTGACTGCAACTTAAAAAATCACGATTTCTACCGAAGTTGTGTATTAAGTTTACTATTAAATAAATTACTTGATTTAAAAAGGAATCAAATATTGAGTAGTAAAAAATTAAGTATTTTAAATAACATATTGCATAAATTAAATTTAGAATGTGACGATGAGAAGGAAGATGATTCCGAGAACATATGCCGAATTTTAAAGCTTGGAGCATCTTTAACTACAAGAGTGGAGAAGAAAAAAATGATTATAGAAAAAATTCATACAGATATATTAAAATCACATTTTGATGATTGCATCGAAAATAATTTGCTTTGGTATAACAGTATTATTGAAGATGATAAGACTTATTCCGAGACAAGAGCTTTAGATTTCCTAGCTAACAACTTCAACAAAAGTGAATTATTACGACATCCCTTACTCATTCACTTTATCCATAACAAATGGCTCAGAAATTTTTACTTTTTCTATATCGACTTATTTCTTTACCTGATATTTCTTCTTAGTATTTATGGATACATGGTATCGTCACACAGAAATCATTATAATCTGATTTTAAATATAATATTTTACATTTTATTAACAGTGCATTTGATAAAGGAGAGTATTCAATTATTCTTTCTGTACCATTTCAAATATTTCCTGGACACCTCAAATTATTTAGAACTAACAGTAATTATAGCTTCATTTGTAAGTATTCATAGTTACAATGAGTATAGCGCAGTAATTGCAATATTATTTTCTACTGTGATTTTTGTTACTTTACTGGGACAGGTGCCTATATGTGCCAAGTATACAATCATATTTGGCTCCACAAAATATTTTCTACAATATGCTGGTTTTTATTTCATTCAGTTTGTTGCATTTGCGTTAGTGTTTTATATAATTTTCCCATTTAATACAAATGTTAGAAACGAGGTTAGAAACATTTCTAAAAACAACTTAACAAATACTGATCCTATAGAAGAAAGTTTAAGTGACACAGTTGCAGATGTTTTCAAAAGTTTGTTTTACACACTTATCCTATTTACTGGAGAATTTGGTGATAGAGTATTGGAACCAGAGACGTTTCCCGTTTTTGGAAGAATTATAATGACAGTTTTTATTTTTTGCATGACAATTATTTTGAATAACTTACTTGTTGGGTTGATCGTCGCAGATATGGATGAAATGCAAAAAGCCGGAAAATTGTACAAACAAGTTAAGGTGGCAAATTTCATAGCAAGAATGAACGCTATTGTTAAACGTCTATATAAATTCAAATCAAATAGCTTTATTAAATATATAATAGAATTTCTTCACATATTCAAGAAAGGAAAAAATAAAGTTCTTGATTTGACTAAGTGTAAACACACGTCTGTATTTGATGATGAGAACTTGAAACATTTGAAAGCCATAAGAAGTAAAAAGAATACTTCATATGATAAGGACCTTTTGAAAAATGTATACAGTTTGATCCAGGAACAAGGAATGGGAGTGGCAAAAAAAGATAAAAAATCATAAAAAGTAACTTCTCATATTGTGGCATCTTTTATCTTTTTATGTACCTACACTACACATTTTATATACAAGAAGGTTGTTATTATGTACACATTTATTTGAAACTATATACTATTGTATTTCTTTTTTTTTAGTAATTTTATATTTTACACAAAAATTATACTTAGTTTTTAATAGATTAGGTATTTTATTTCTACAATTTTATTTATTATCTGATTCCTTTAGCATTGAAATCTATATCCCTATCACCGCAGTACATGGATATGGCAACTGCTCATAATCAGTACTTTCGCATTTGTTTATGTAATTAAATCTGAATGTGTCATGTCCACTTATCATCAGCACTCCTCTGTACCTATACGGCACAGGAAGAATGTTGCTAATGGAATTTTTTATTGATCTTTTTTTATTACTAGGATCATGTTAGGATAAGTAGCTCAAATGAAGTTTTGTTAAGTTGTTGCAGTGCAAATATCGATACGTTATGTACGGATAACAGCATTGGTGTGTTGACAGTAAGGAATCACTATGTATTGTGCTGTTAAATGGCGGACGGTTTTTATGCTTTCTCAAAACAACAATCAAGCAACTCTATATCTCTAAATGATAAGAATTAGTACAGATAAACAGATGTTTGCCATATATAATTATGATTACTTATGCTTAATAAAAATTGAACTAATATATCCGCTTACAATTCTGTATACAATAACTACGATGCTTATTTGTAAATTTATGGTTGTTACTCACTTGAACTGCAAATTAAATTGTAGCTTAATATTCAGGTTACTGCTTTTTTGATTTGATTTATAGGTATAGTATCCATTCCATTCTTCTCCTTTCTTTTAAGCTGACTCCCCCTTTACAATCTTCATAGTTCTTATAATTTTTTCAATACTTTGGGGCACTATGTACCTGTGTATGATATTAAAATGATAAAGCAATGAGATGCTCAGGGTCTTCCTTCTATCAAATTAACCAATGTACTTGTCATTCCAGTCAGAGCATTAATGTTTATGTTTTTTTGTGATTTATATTATTTTTTAAATTAGAGTATGTGTACACAACACACAAAACAGTTCTTTGCGTATTGTCCATTTCATAAAAAATTTCAAATTAATTTTCTTTTGTTGTCTTGGAACATAACATAACCTAATATACGCTGTCCTGCTGATGTTTCAGTTTCACAGCCATATTTTATAAGTTGGCAACCCTGACAGCTAGCTACAAACAAAATTAGCCTTGATAAAATGATAAACAAACATACATAACCACAAATAGTTTTAAGATGATTACAAATTAAATGGTGGTGGGATATATTTTTTTCTTTCGAAATTAGGTATATAGATTAACGTTACATTTACATTTAAATTGTACTGTGTTTATATATATTATTTAATTATCATTTCACCTAATATATATATACAATTCCCAACAAACAAATTTAAATAATCCTGACACAAAGGTCTATGTTTAGAATCTGTAGAAAGAACACACATCATTAGTAGTAGTGATAGTACAGTACCTAAGTGAAAATGGATTCCTTAAATAGTTACATCGTAGGAATATGTCAGGATATGTGCCCTGCTGAAGAAATAAAACTGTTGAGTACTTAATTACTTAATTTTTAAGTTTAATTTAATTTCATTGCTCTTTTGACAGACGTGAAAAAGAGAGGCTTCTGCACGTTTTGGAAGTTTTACCAGGAACTGAAAAAGATCGTAAGCCAAAAGCCGATAGAAGTCGTATGGTCAAAACGTTTTGTCGATCTGCTGCCGGAAAGTGGATGCAAGATCCCAAAAATTTAAGACCACCAAATATTCTCTTAAAAACATTAAATTACCTTTTAGATGAGTAAGGTAGATATATGATTATTAGAATATAGCTAATGATTTATTTCTAGTGTTATCACTAGGAAAGATCTGCCTTGGACGGTGATTTATGATTTTGTAATGGATAGATTGAGGTCAATAAGACAAGACTTAGTCATTCAGAATGCCTCTAAAGCTTATTGTATCAGTATTCTTCAACCCATAGTAAGATTTCATGCTTATGCTTCATATAGGTAATATATTAAAATACATTACAAAAATTGAATCGACTTAAAATTTATCTTAAAATAAGAAAATTTTTTTCATTAATTGTGGTATTTTTTCATAAATAATGACATGATAACTATTTAAGTCGAAAATATTTAAGTGACTCGACAATGAATATTGTCTTTGTTTGCATTTACGATTTTTACCCAGATCGTTTTTAGATTATGTGAAGAACACATAAATAATTTTGATCCAGTCATAAATAATACCCATCTACAGGAATGCCTAAAAAGGCTTCTGTGCATGTATGACTGTTGTGAGGAGATAGATATTAGAGATGGCCAAGTCAATTCCTTTTTAATTGAAAATAGACCACATTTTGAGGCTTTATACTTAGTCTTAAATTTAGGAAATTCAGAGGCAATTATACGAGCTTTAAATTTATCAGAGTTATGGAGGTATTTATCTTTACTTTATATTTACAAAATAAACATTAGACTGTTATTTTAATTATTAGGACTGATGTGGTAGAAGGGGCTTTAGAACTGTCCCTATCGTATACCAACAATAATTTCATTAGAGCTTGTAGACTGATAAAACATCTTCCAAAATTGCTTCAGGCTGTTGCAGCTCTGCATTTACCAAAACTAAGATGGTATGTGCATGACTACATTTATTTTAGCATTAAGTATACTTACAGGTTATTTTAGGACTGCCTTAAAAATTATGTCGGTAGCTTATAGCTCCAAAAACTTGGTTTTCCCTATACATGCCTTAAAAAGTCTTTTGCTGTACGATAAAGAGCAAGATTTAATCAATGATTGTAAATATTACGGATTAGAAGTTCAAGATGGAATTTGTTTTTTAAAAAGTTCGTTTGATGATAACAGAAAGATGGTGAGAACTTTTTTTCATTTTGCTTTATGACTATTTTTATTTTCTAATTTTTCGTAATTTTTTTTATTTAACTAATATTTTTAGCTATCTCCAGTGCATCAAGATTTCATCGATCGAAGGTTAAATGATGTTAATATCTCCACTTTAATTCTGTTTGGTGATTAATGAAAAATGTTTGATATTATTTTGTTGTTATATTTATAAATACTTATATATATTATATACTAAAATATATATTTTTTACCATAATTTGTGTTCAATCTCTGAAATAAATCAATATTGATGTGACATTTTAAGTACTGATAATAATACAAAAAAAAATAAAAATCACAATTTTGGTGGTGTCGTGTATCTCAAAATATCTTAATTTTACCATAAATTCTTTTTATAAAACTATTCTAGAAAAGCTTAGTTTTCAATGGGCATAGAAAGTTGAAATTTGAAAGTTCTACACACAAAAATGAATTTTACTGTTGCAAATATTGACCTCGGAGGCTCCTGTTTTAGTTCAAGAGTTCAAATTTGAAGAGCCTGTACATTGAAAACGAAATATGGAGCAGTGACAATACATATTATGTAAATCTTTCATCAGCAGCTTAAGATTGTAACTACGGATCTATCATTTAATGGTCCTTTGAACCGGATTAATTAGTGACAATCTTTTGAATATTAGATAAAACAACAAAAAAAAAACTTAAAAAAGGTGTATTGAATTAGTTGCTGTACATAGTAATTCATTATATTTAGGTCACCCTTTATTAACATTATTAGAGACACGATAAAGTTTGGAATAGAAGTTGTAAGTTCAGTAATCTTTAATAAGTTAATGCGCCTTTGATTGATAAACATACATATCTAAGTCGTTAGTAGGTAAGGTCATCTCATAAGTGAATTCAATGTAAGTCAAGAATGAGAGCTGGTAAAAGTGCTTAAATAAGAAAGGAGAAGATAAATATCTGGAACACATGACGATGAAGAGAACAGGAGCTTTGGAAAATGTTCTAGTCTTTGGAAAATTTTCTGATGACTATGATACTAACCAAAATATGTTAAAGGAGAAAAAAAGGAAATGTAGGCAACCACCACTCTTATTTTTTCAAAAGGAAAAAACAATGAACCACTGATGATGTAAGCAGTTAAATTCCCATATTTGCAGAATTTATTATTAAATCTGCCATTGGATTCAGGTAAGACCACCAGATGATTCTGACTGATTTCAGGCTTCTTAACTCTCATCATACTGCATATTGATGAAAGCTAATAAGCTTCAGCCGAGATAATGTTTTATTCATAATATTAATTTACTATTCATGTATTATTATTTTTACTTATGTTCTCATTCCCTGTTTCTGGCAGCAACCAGTTACCTATGCCACAGCATAATAACCTGGAAAATCACTGTATTAAATGGTAGCAGCGGCCATGAAAGCCTAAAATCCACTATTAAATTTATGCATTTGATTCATTACCCACAGGTACATATCTAAACAAATTAAAAATTGGAAAAGTCATTTCTGTACACAAAAGGAATAATATTCCTAATATTGCAAATTACACAACAGAGAACACCACCTAAAAAATAGCAAAAAATAGTTGAATATTGTTTTTTAAATCGCTTACTTACATTTTTATATCACGTTGAGACAGGATCCCTGTGGGAGTCTTCTGTGACTTGAGCAAGGCAATTGACTGTGTCAACTATGAATTATTCTTATTTAGACAACAAATATAAGAGGACTGCCATGTAACTGAATGGCAAGTTATTTAAGACACCAACAGCAAGATGTTATCATTACTGGATAACAAAAATAATGGTGTCAATAGTTATGTTAACTCTGAAACGATTAAAATTAACATAGGCGTGCCTCAGAGGTCAATACTGGGTCTTAAATCTTTTTTTATTATATATTAATGACTTAGACCATACAAACGATTCAGTAGAGTTCACACTTTATGCAGATGACACATCTATTATAGTTTCAAATAAAAATGTTGATCAAAGGAAAATTAAATGCTGTGAGTTATTGCATGACTTGGGTAACTGGTTTTCCTAGAATTGTTTACATATTAATTCAGGAAAAAACTCGAGCAATGACATTTCATAGTAGATGAATATCCTGAGTTGAGTCTAAACAATGTAATTATACGTTACAGTACTATAAATGTTAGATTTCTGGGTAAATATTGGAAGAGCCACTGTGAGTTTTTGATATCAACGTGACTTCTGTGGCTTATCAATTTATGAGTCTTAGAAATATACTTGATATCAGTCGGTTAAGAAATCTGTCTCTTATCTTCTCTAATAAAGTGTTTCTGGCTCAAAAACAGGTTATATACGAGGTATGTTAGGCTTGAGTAAGCTGCAAAAATATCTTTAAATAGTGTGAAATATTAACTCTTCCATCTTTGTTGATTTTAGACCTAAAAGTGTATATGTTTTTAAACATAAAGATATTTTTTGTGTAACGCAGTTCATAAGATAAATACTATACTTAAAAATTTTTGTTCCTTTTGTTCAAAAAGAACGTTTCTGTAAATTCGCCTAGCTATTTCAGGTTATGAATATTTAATACTCTTGCTGCAAAAATTAAACAAATTTCACAGTTAAAAAACAATTAAAACCATTTTTAATAGAAAAGGCTTTTTATAATATGGACGAATATTTCAGTATGTGATTGTGATTGTTTTATATTGTATTTTATCGGACTCAACACTTGTGTGTTTTGTTTTTTAAAATGAGTATACATGGATCCTGTCTTGGTTGCTTTCTATTCCTGTACTATATTGTCTAAAAATAAAATAAATATTATTATTATTGTTTATTGTAATAAAATTTGAAAATTATGACACATTAAAAAATAAGGCAAAAAAATCCTGTACGCTATAGGTTAAAGAGATTTCACATACATTATAACTCAAAATTGACTCAACTCATCGAATTTTGTTACTAGGCAAATAATAATTGAGTTGTTAAAAAAAAATATTAAATTTGAGAGTTTAACTTTTTGTGGCAATTACTTTTTTCGGTAACCTTTTTATTTGAGCAAAATTAGGACCCACAACCTGCCACTGAACTATATAACATTGTTTTCCAAGAACCCTGTATAGTTTCAACTGCAAATTCCAAAATGTTCATAGTGTAATTATTAAATATTATTTATTCTGTAGGTATATATAGCATCTCTACTTCGTTATGTCTTTCTAGTGTATCTATTCACGGGGTAGAAGAAAATAAAATTATTCGCAAGTGAATTAAAACAACTTAGACTAGTTGAGTAGTTAAAAAGACATTCTCTTCTTTTGTTCCCCCAAGTGTCAAAATTTAGTAAATGTCATGACCAATTCTTGATGATAATAAAAAATGCATTTTTGTCCATGAAATTCCTCAAAAACTATGTTCTGTTGAAATGGCCGTTGCTGAAGGTATGCAATCTCATAAGTGATTCCACAATGTAAAAGTAATCATTTAGTTATCTGTGCCGCAGAGAGAAGCTTTAAGGAAGCATATGGTTATAAATATCAAGGAATAGTATCACCATCTAAAGGAATTTATTCTGATACACCAATTGGTGTTAGTCCTGGTGCGGCGGTAGGTGTTACTGAATACCCAACGATGAATTTTTCACCTTCATTCATAGTCAACTCGTTGCGAGCTATCAGAGAACCGATAGTGGACTATCAAGAAGGAAGGGGAGTTCCTAGAAGCGAGTAAGCACATTTTTATCAGCATTTACTAGAATAGTAAAATACGTCCTGTACACGAATTTAAAATATAATTTAGTAAACCTTTATTTTTAGATCAGTCTCATTTGTGGCACTAATTACGTCATTATGTACACATGCATACACGGCAGCTATCACCATATTGGTGATGTTATGGAACTTGGCTCCCCTTCTCGATGGTTTTGTGTATTTTGCCAGGTTTGTGGTTGATAAATTAATCGAAATATTTGAAACAAGAGACAAAAAGGAAAAAATTATGAAAGCTGCTGTGTTTGCGGGTGAAATTATCGTCATTTTGTTTATAATATTCCTAATAATGGGTCTAATATTTATGCCTGTTTATGTACTGACGGCAAGGATTATAAGTAAAATTTGGGGGATGATTGCTTGGTAGACTGTCGTGTAATAAACTCTGTGATCTACAAAAATTCTTTTATTTACTTTTGTAGTTTACCATTTTACCTACTAAATAACAAATTCCCAGATAAAAACAACAAACATTACAACTAAATACAAAATAAAACCTGAATTATTGTACGGAATTTAAATATGTACTTTTCCGCAATCATTATTGGAGTAATAAGCAGCACTCAGTCCCTGGATACTTTGGCAGATTTAAAGCATACTTTTCTGCAAGTTTTGGTGGCACAAAACGACCTCCCAAATAGTGGTATTTTCCCTGAAATTTTTCTGCACATTTTTTCGGAGCAGTCAGAGATATCAACAATTCAGGTTTGATGCCTCCCCCTTCTGGTTCACCCTGTTCCACATCCCAACCACTTGGAATATCGACACTGCAAATTACAATTAACTATACCCAATCTCCGAAAATTGAGAGTGACTTATAGATAATATAAAAGCATTAGATATTATTATAAAGCGTATAAAATATAAAATGGTTTTTATAAGGGTTTGAACATTGTTTGACCTATACCACTCTCTATGCACAGCAATACGACTGTGGATACGATAAAGGCTTAATCAAACTGGTTGATGTATTATTTATCTGTCTATTGCATTAGTAAATAATATTTTAGTGTTGCTGACGTTAGAAGTGCCAATAGCAAAGGCGTAAGTTGGGGTGCTACTCGTAATTTCTATAACTATATTAAAAAATGCATTTGCAACTGTAAAATTTTTAATAACACTGCAGGCTCTAGTAAACTGTTTATTGGTAAACAACCTAGTCTAAGTGATAACAACTAATAAAAAACATATATGAATGAATTGCGGCACAAAACTGTAATATAAGTGTAAAAAAAGCTGTTGAAATGAGTAGTTTGTTGGCACATGTGTTAGTTCCTAACGTATATCATACTTTAAAAAAAGCGTAGTAATCCAAAGAAAAATGTGCCATGCGTAGGAAAATTCATGTGTTCTTCAGATATGAAATACCTATGGTCAAGCTGCCAGCTAAAGACGAAGACGTGCCTAAATTATCAGTTACAGTTCTTAGAAGAATGTACGACATGAATTTCTGGTATTTGAAACGAAATTGAAAAGCATACTCATTAAAATAGACAAAATTGTAGTATGGCAAAGAGAATACTTAGAAAAACTAAGAGCTGACAAACAGAAATGTATATAAAAGATTAAAACATGGGTAAACCAAGGCCATAACTGTATCAAAAGTTTGGCAGTAGTTTGGGCAAAAAAATGAAGAAGCGTGAAATATCAGCACCTTTAAATTAAGCGATATGGAATTATTATTACAAGAGGCTATTAATCGTAACATGGCATAAGTGTATTAAGAATATGCAAAAAATTGTTTTATAATGCTTGCTACAAACTATGCGTTAATACGCAATCCATGGTTTGTAAAGAATACCTGCATCGTGTATAGGGTTTTTATAAACGGATTTTTAACGAACAAGACCCTACACACTATTCACGAATTCCTCACAAATCATGAATCGCAAATACAAGCATAGTCTGTAGCAAGCCTTAGAAACACTTTTATATTGATGTTGTTAATGACCTAACACATTTTTTTAATGTTTCATGATGCAATTTTTAAATTGACATAAAAGATAAAAGCTTTAAATTTGGAAAGAACTGTTATCATTTTTATTATATAACGTCTCAAAATTGGTAAAAACTAAAATAATGGATGTTATGTAACACAATTATTTTTGTATATCTGGGTACCTTCTAATCTAATACGTTTATGGAACGTTGCTCTCTGCATGCTTTGCCCATTGCGCTAGTCTAGAAATGAAATTAGTGATAAGCCACTATTTAGATTTCCGGAGATTAGGTTATACATAGTTTTCGAAAAAAAAAACGAATTAAATATATGCAATTAAAAATATTTTAGTAATTTAAAATACTTTGACCTACCTAGCGATTGGCACACTCGTCGTTTTCAGGAGATTTACTACAGGGACAAATGTGTCCCGTATAGGTGGTTTGAAACTGAACCCAAACAATGCATCAACAATTAGTCCAAACTGACTATCAACAGCAGATTTCTCTGGCAAACACTCGGTGACAGGTATATTCATTGAGGTGACCTGGTGAGTGAGATTATGGTACAGCTCCTTATCAGTTTTTTTGGGATAGTAAACTATAGGATTATACTCGAATAATTTCAAGTGCCTTGCACAAACTAAGCCATCTCCACCATTATTGCCAGGTCCGCAACATACAAGTATTGATTTGCCTGCAATTTGTTCCTTGGGATACGACTTGGCTATAGCTGTCGCACAACTTAATCCAGCCAATTCCATTAACTGGTCGACTGAATACCGATATTCGTTAAACAATTCTTGGTCTATCTTTATAGCTTCTTCTTGTCCTAGATATTTCACCATATTGCAGTGATTCGACTGGCTGAGGGATCTGTAGATAAATTTTAGTATCACCTGAAAATCATTTGAGATAAACTGATAATTACAACCTGCATATTATTACCTTTTTAGTTAAAATAATAGTGTTAATTTTCATAACTTTTAAGGTTATGTTTATGTGACAGTTGTCATAACAAAGAGTAAGTTCAGTTTCCTAAACTAGTTAACCAATTGGGTATATATTTTGAGAGTGGTTAGAATGGTCACTGCAATTTGGTTATTTACGGAACTATGTTGTTAAATGATTATGATCACAAAACAGCCAAGATTTCAGTAACAGCCATTAAATGTTTTTATGGAACGCACAACCGTAACTAAAACTGGAAACGGAACACGCTCAAAAAAATAGTACAAGAATGTATTCATGGTTGCATAACGTCATCATCTAAAATTGATTTTATTGATAGGTACCCACAGAACATACATAAGAAGGTACGATGGGAGTCAGCTTATGGCTTAAACTCACCAGTTATATCTTCTATTCTTTTCTAGGGCTATTTGTTATACACGGTGCTGGAAAAGGACAAAACATCCAAGTCGTGACGTTAGCTGACCACCACTGTACCTATTTGAAAAATAATAATTTTTTATAAAAAACAATAATGTAAAGCAGGTTTTTACCTTCTCAAATATTTCAAGTAACTACAGCACCTTTGAATCTGAAACAAAATGTAGAAAAACGATAAACTAATAAATATATATAGGTATTGTGATATCATTATCGTATTTTCCTGTTTTTGTTTGTTTCCTTTGTTATCTTATAGGGTACGAAGGTTTCTCTCTACGACAAAAAATAAATATTGCTCTTTGGTAGTTTTTCGTCTTTGTCCAAAAAATTATTATACAATTTTGCAAAATTATTTTGTCAATTATGTGAATTTCTTGGGCATTAACAGATGGAGGGAATTAAAGTATTCATTTTTAACGAATTACAATATTTTCTACCATTTTCATCATAAAACTGTCATCGATTGTCACGGTAGATTATTAGCAGTGTTTATGTAAAGCTCAATTTAAACCTTTGAATCCCCACATACCTATATGATGAAAATAGCGATAACATTTATGTTTTGCGATATTCACGAAAAGTTGACACTTTTCCACCATTAATAATTTAAATCAAAATCTGCGAAATTCGCTAAAATTTTAACGAATTTCGCATCCATGGCTTATCTCGGAAAAAAACTATTTTTAAGGAGGATTCTTCGTATTACAGAAAATAGCTGATATATCGGAATGGTAAAACTTGCTTCTGATAGACTTTTTACGTAGAATTCAGTGGCTAAGGCACTTATAATTTCTCTACAGGGTGTTTCTTTTAAAAACTGTATTATCCAAATATACAATTTTTATAAATGGAACACACTATATATTTTTATGTAATTCAGTTAAAATTAGTTACATAAATTTGAACAATAAACCTCTAGAGAAATCAGTTATATTCAAAACGGCTTTTTTGCCGCTATTGTATTATTAATAGAATCAATTTGTGGTTTTAATTAATAAAATAGTTTGACATACCTGATCCTATACAACAGCAAACAATAACTAACAATAAATGGTTCTGCTTCTTGCCTGTTTTGTTATTGTCAGCAGTTGTGATACGTTTGCGTTAATAATCCATAGTGTTCATGCATTTCGGTGCAACAAGCTTCATTTTTTAAACATCCCCACGAAGTCCGAAGGATTTAATCAGGAGATCGTGGCGGCCATGGTAACCGATCCTCCTCGTCCAATCCCTTTGGTATTACTGTTTGGAGACGCTGTACATGGTACGCATATAATTGAGCCTCGTGTATGAGCCACACTGATGCAATATGTCGTGGATGCTCTGGACCTCCATCTCTTCCACGATTAGGTTGCAAATTTTCCGTGTGACGCCCACGTCTGCACTATATTTGCATTTACTGCACATAGTTGTAAAAGTGGCTGCATTTGGCACATGTTTACCTGGAAATCGTTCTGCTAAAGTATTTTCACTTCACCATAAATTAATGTAAACAATAGCATCACCAAAACGTTAATCCGATAAGTAATCGGATATTTGACATCGCCCTATTAAGCTCTTTTCCCGATCTCGCCATTCTATCAGAAATAATACACGATATGAATTAAACAATAACCCGCAATTCTATTTTATGTGTGCCTTTGGGAAAACCCTCGTAATATGGATGAGTTTAATAATGGCGAACTCCAGCTTCCATATTGTTCACCTCGCCTAATTCCCTAAATAGAATTTATACGAGTTCCCATAGGTAGAGAAGTAAATTAATTTAAAATAGGATAGTGCAGGATACCTCCCAAATTACTAAATCAATGTAAACCTTTCATAAATATGAAGTACTTTATGTGCACATTTTCAGCTTCAGTTGATGAAACTTCTATTTATAGAAAAATTGTCATGAATATTCTTTAATCACTAGTTAACATAAAGACTGCTAATTGATGTAAAATATTCAGTAACCTACAATTTTAAGCCTCTTACGAAGCCTTATACTAAGTTCTATGTAGCGCACTGTTAGCTTATATAGTAGCCTGATAAATTATTAAGGCACCGCAATTTTCCTTTTTGGCAAAGAAAAGGTAAAGTTCTCGTATGTTTTGCTTTTAGAGGCAACGCTCCTGCTCCCTTAGCTAGCCATATTTTATTTAAACTGCTACATAAACTGGAATTAAATTTGCGTATTTTTCTTGCGGCAACAAAGTGTTTTATAACTATTTTTATGCACGTATAAATTCGGTGGCAATAAAGGCACGTCCATCGAAAAGTTAGTCAAAAATTATTAAAGTTAAATTAAAAATAGGTAGAAAAGAGAGCGAACATATCTTAAAAGAAACCTTTTATTATATTCATATAAAACAATTTTATTTACAACCATATATGTAATGTTGATATTTCAAACGTACAGTAAGTTTGGAAGAAATATCTTTCTGACTTTGACATATAGCCAGGTGGAAAGTGATATTTACTTTCCGCCCAGACAAATGTCACTTTCGATCCAGGTAAATGTCAACATTCATTGGGTGCATTCCACTAAGCGATCGCAACGCCCAGAACGACCAATGAGTCGTTCCACAAAGCGACCACGGGCGTTACAATTGGGCTTGCAACGTCATGAGACGTCATGAGTTGACGTCATCACAAACGACCGCTTCAAGCTCACAACGCCCACGGTCTTGAGGTGGGTCAACACATCATTTGTCATAAATTGCGGGAAAAGTCAAATAAAATAATTCAATGTCAAGTGTAAGATCTATGGTTGAGATGGAGAAAATAAGTTTATGTAACTGTGAAACACTGTTATTGAGCTAGAGGTCCCAGTTGCTCAGACAATACCTGCAAGAGATGGTATGTAATTCAGTTATGCTTTTATATTTAATTTTTTATCAGTATTTATTTTTCTTACAGCAGTTTAATATTAATTTTAAAACCTAAATAATTAATATATTTTACTGAAATATGTATATGTAATTAATGTATGAAACATATGCAGCTTAGAATTATATATTCATACATTACATTCTTAGTTACATTAGTAAAATGTATGAGTAACACCAATTTAACTTTTTTTACCTAGAATATATAAAAATTATATATAATTACCTTTTCTACCTAACCGTCAAACCATCTGTCAAACTAATAAATAACTGACAAATATAAACAAATATGGATCCCAACTCTGTTCCACTAGGATTCAAATCACATTCGTGAACAATGCGCACAAGAGCAGTTTTAACTTAGTGGAACGGGTAAAATTGCGATGGTCGTTCTGCGCGTTGCGATCGCTTAGTGGAATGCACTCATTGAATAACCAAAATGTTTATTTCAAAATAGTATATTAAACAACAAGGTTTGAAAACGACTCTTTGCACACGAGCGTGACATATTGATGAACCGAGCCGAAGGTGGAAGTTTTCAAACGAGTTTTTTTACGATACTTTTTATGCGACTGCAAATAGAGACCACAAAAATCAAATTTTAATTTAAATCGTTTTTATTGCTAAAATTGCCAACGCATTGACATAATAAATTAAATACTTACAACTTTTAATTTAACTCGTTTTTATTAGGTAAGAAAATTGCTAACGCATTAACAAAAGAAACTAATATTTAATATTTATGGTAACAGTCGAATATTTCTTCAAGGTTACGCTGGGAAAAGCAGTATTACTGTGCACCTTGTTTTCGGTAACACAGAATATTTTTGGTGTCGTGTTTTTAGTGCAGTTTTTCAGCGCGCGGTCGTTGTTTTCTTGTTGTATTCCAGTAGACGATCATTGTTCTGGTTCTGTGGCAGCAGAAGACACTAAAGACTATCTTTTTCGAAACTTCCATTTTATTTCTCAAACAGTCATCAACGTAGCCTTCGGCAACTGTACTGGATTTCCACCCTCCATGGCATTTGAGGACAAGCAGATTTGACCCAGAATTGACTAAAATTGTGGACGGCATAATTTGGGTGACAACATCAAACAAAAATCACAATCTGGAGAGGCATGTGCAAAGATGACATAACCGTGTGCAAAATATCGTTTTCATAGCGTGTTTTCCATGTGCAAAACCCCCTTTTGCAAGGCAGTCGTCTAAAAAATATCTTATTGTACATTAAAACAACAAATTTTATTCACATTAAGTATTACAAATTATTTTAGTTCGCAACATTGAGTAAATAGATAGATATATATTCAATTCAATTCAGTACAAATTTTCGAAAAATACAAATTTCCATAATTGTTACATATTGCACTTATTTATAATAAAACAAATAATAATACTTTTAATAATAATAATAACAATAACCCCAACGTTAATAAATGAAATAAATATAATTTGAGAGCTATCAATAATTATTATATATACTTAAATATCAAAACATAAACAAAAACAAAACAAAAATAATAACAATAATAAGTAAGTATGGTGAAAGAAAATCACGATGAGAAAGAGGAGGAGAGTCAATTTTATAGGTAGGTAATATTTATATATTATTTGTTAAGTCATACACTACTTCAAGTTTAAAGTAATTGATATTTATATATTCTTTTAATTCCTTTTTCATTGTTTTGTTATTTTTAATCATTTTTATTTTTTTAGGTAATAGGTTAAATAATTTCGGACCAAAATATGTAAAAGATCGTTGTGTATGTGAAATCCTACATAACGGCACAGCCATGCAGCTCATTTTGCAGTCTGGTATTATACGAAAGACTAATAAAATTGGCAGGATATAACATAATTATTAATAAACACTGGTAGGTATACAATTTTCTAACAGGAAACATACCAATTTCCGTATGTAACAGTTGCGTAGAATACTGCTTCTCCTTCTTAAATAATATTTTTATTAGCGTATTTTGAGTTAATTGCAGCGCATGTAAATGAGTTTCATATGTACCTCCCCAGACAGAAATACAATAACGAATAATAGATTCCGATAAAGCATTATAGACCATGCAACAACTTAATATGATTGCTAACAAGTTTCTTAATTGATAAAACTTATAAATTAACTTTCGTAAACGTTTTGCAATGTAATCAATGTGCTCTTTCCACCTCAGACATTCATCAACCATTACACTAAATATTTTATTGTTTTCACTCAATCTCAATAAATTTAGTTTTAATAACATTTAGACTTAATAAACTACCATTAAGCCAGTTAAAAACAGAGTGAATGTCTCCTTCGGCTGTAACAAACACATCCTGCCATGTGTCACCTGAATAAATAATTGCAGTATCGTCTGCATAAGAAGTTAAGTGACCGGAAATATTATTAAAATTATAAATAATATTCAAATAAATCAAAAATAGTTTTGGTCCTATGACTGTATCTTGAGGAACACCAATCGTAACCGTTGGACCAAAGGGTTGGCTTTCTGATTTTGCTAAAATATGTCAGCACAATAGTTTCAGAAACAGTTTTTTGAACATCTATTTGCATGCATTGAACATCTATTGGTAAACTATAAATAATAAAAACAGCCAATTTTACATAATAGGCCAAACAGAATAGGAGCGGAGTTCTTTCAATCAAGGGGCAGGAAATTTATAATTACTTATAGTTCAGCAGAATAAATCAACATATTCGATAAACTTTGATATTAAAAATAATTTTCTGTGCTGGATGTACTTTAAATAAAGTATACAGGGTGTCTCGAAATTAATGGGACACAGAGCAAGAGTAGATTCCTTACATCAAAATAATGCGATTAAGCCAAACTTACCTTGGCCCATTTGTGGCTAATAAAAAAGTTACAGGGCGTTAAAGTTTAAATTTTGAATTCGAAATTCTTAAAATTCTTAAAAAGTTTTAAAAGGATTTTTTTGAAAATTTGGATTAGGCGGTTTTCTGGCACAAGAAAAACGAATCCGTACTTAATTTTGCTGACGCAAGAGGGCGCTACGAAATGTACTCTTAGTTGATAAAAACTGAATATAATTTTTTATCAGTGTCTGCACGAAAGTTTTAGTAGAAAAATATTGTTCGCCTATCTATTTTTCACAAATAAGGTATACTTGTTTTATGTCGATAAATTTAGTCGTTTTCGATTTATTTCTTGTTTTTCTATTGGATGCAATAAAATAAAGTAAAAGTATGTAGTTACGCGATATATTCCATACACCTCCTCTGATCTTATCCACCACATACTTGTATTTTACCTGAACTATATAAATGAAATACACTTTTAAATATGGGTTTTCCAATTTTATGTGTGTACAACAGTACCTAATAGTTATTTGGCATAAGTCATAAAAGTTTAAGTTAACTTATCTACCTCTATATAATCTTCTTAATTGCTTCAATTTAAAATATTACCAATTTCAATCAATTACAAAGGACTTTTGTTATAATTTTATTGCTGGGTATGTTTCAGTTGCAGTGGAATTTTAATTTGTATGGTAATTAATCCTTCTGCTTCTTAAATGACTATTTTTTCCAGACTATTCAAATATCTGTTTTGATTTAAACGTAATAAAAACTGCTCGGCTTTTCATCAAAATATCCAGGATTTTGTACAATGTTTGTGACATAAAAATTATAAAAGGCGGTTCGGATTGTATAAAACTTAAAAGAATTAATTTAATACACTTTTCATGTGATACATGTCAGAAGCAACATTACTGCTTTTGGTAAACATTTATTGGCCTCTTTTATACCTTTACGTCGTAAAAAGTAAATTTATATTAAAAAATTTACATAAAAGAATATTATTAGATCTTAAATATCAACTTCTCTTCCTGTTTTATTTGTATTTCATTTTGTAAAACGTTTTACGTACGTCTAAAAAAAACAACTTTGACAAATGTTACCTTTGAAATTAACTTGTTGGAAATACAAAAGTGAGTTCTGTATACGTTGAAAATGTTGTTTAGGAACATATAGCGTATCTCACATCTCGCTTGGACATCCTTCTAAATTTGTTATTATTCATTATACTAGTCGGATAATTTCGATGCCAAAATATGACCAGAAAAAAATTATCAATTATTTCATAACACAATCTTACATGTTTTTCTTTAAAAGAAATTAATCATGTTGATGTTCTGTTGTTACTCTTTTTGTTATATTTTTTTTAAAATACAATCATCATGGATCGCCTAAAACTTCTTTAAATTTGGATTCATATATTTCAAATTTCCTTTTGACTGCATATACACCTTTTAAATAAATAAACTACGTATCACTAAATGCTATTTACAGCATGTTTAGAAAATTAAATAATTTATTTTTTATTCTTACTTTTTAGTGAATATAAATATTTAATGTGTTATTAGAGCAATAATTGGAATATTTTATAAAATATTAATTATGCAAACTATTTATCTTCCTCTAATTTATGTTTCTAATAGATTCGTGCATTTATGGATATATACCTGAACGTTTAAAATTTGGGTAATAATATTAAGTAATAAATTTCTGTCTCTACATAAGAAATCTGTGGTTACTGTATTATTACAGTTTTCTGGGACACCCTGAATATTTCAAAATTTATAATAATACCTGTATATGTATATAGAAGTGGGACGTTCTGATATATAGAATTAATTAGAGATCTATAAGCATTTGAACATTTAAAATAATTTAATAATAATAATAAATTAGGTACCTATTACATTTTACAAATATTTTTTTTTTTTGTTATTTTCAAGAAATAAATAATGTGCCTAATAATGAGAAATGTATAAATAATACAGGGTGACAACGGAAAGTGGGAACTTTTTTATGACTGCTGATAAAAAATTGCAACTGGGTGGGTTTATACAAGATAGTGCCATGAATTTTTTGAGGTCATTTTGGATTTCATGACATTTCCGGTTTGACCGAAAATGACCGTCAATTTATATTTTTAAAGGGACGCCCTGTATTTTTTGACATTTTTGTAATCAGCGGATCATTTTACGTATGGTAGGCCAATTTTCTGACACATTTTCTGGATGTAAGTAATATAAATAAAACTAGAAGGCCGCGACTGGCAGAAATTGTGTTTTCTTTTTTGTTTTTTTTAAGAGTGCTGACTCATCGTCTACTAAATCCTTGATGGTATTTCGTTACAATTCCATTCTTACAGCTGTCATAACTATAGTGCTGATATACTCGATAAAACAACCACCTGTTCAGTTTAAATAACTTGATTTCTTCGCTCGTTCAATACTTAACTGTCATCAACTTTACACACCACAAACACGTTTGCTCAGTTCGACGTTTCATATTTCATGAATAGATATTACTTAAATATTTAAAATCTGTTGGTTGAGGTATATAATAATTGATCATTAGTGTTACAAATTACTACATTTTGTTAATACATTTTCAAGAAATAATTAGGTGCCTACGATATAAAAAATACATATGTTAACAAAGTAAAATATATCTATACTATTTTTAGTGCGTATAAAATTATTATATTCATTCGTTATAATAAATAATTGAAATATATACATATAGGTATAATATGGCCAATGAATGCATACAAGTTTTACAAATTTTGGAATTTATCTAAACTAAAATTAAATAAAGAGCAGACACAAAACATACAAGAGGTACTGTAGCAAGCTTTGTTACAAAAGTGTTGCAATGTCCTTTGTGTGGGCAATCCATGATGGTTCTATCTCTTGCAACAGCACAGATTTCAATTTTCATTAAAATATTTTTGAACTTATTTTTAACTAGATGCGGAAATATTTTGCTTTGTTCACTGCTCTTAACTATGTACCCACCTCTTTTTTGAAATATCTGAGGTTTCTATAGAAACATAAACGAATGTTTCTTACTGTTAATTATATACCACTAGCACATCTTACTTTTCAACGATTCTGGTCTGTTGTAGGTTTAGCTGTGGTTTACTAGCATTTTACTGAGATTAACTTTCAGCGTATATTTTCTCGCGCTACTTCTAGGTATGTACATCCTTTTGAGGCTTCAGATTAAATTCTTTTTTACTTTCAGTTTTTATCTTAGAAAGAGGATATACAAAAAATCGGTAGTACTATGCTGCAAACACTATTACAAAAGTATTGCTACAGTGTCTTTTATGTGGACAAACCATGATTTTATCTTTTGCAACAACACACATTTCATTTCTTTTTATTTTGGTTTATTTCCAATCATATATACAGTAACTTTAGTTATAGACTTAATATTTCTAATAAGGAAATTTAGTATTATGATTATTGTTTCTTATTATTGATTATTAGCAGTTTTTAGAAGCGATATTTTTACGTCTCCTTCTGAAGTTTGAGGCAATAATTATTCTCTTTAATCTCAACTTTCGTTTTTGACTTTTTGGAGTTGTATATTCTTGGTTCATATGATAATTTAGTATTTTGCTTAGGTGTTTCGGTACGCTATCGTCTAACCAATTCTGAGGAGTAATTGGCAGAACTGAAACTGCTGGACAGACTGTATACTTGCATCCTGCAAGGTATTAAACCTACACAGGAAAGTGGAAATTTTCAGTTAATGCTTATTCAAACTATATTTTTCGCAGTAGATTCACCATTGTGTCAATTTTTAGTTGAAGGATTTTTAAAAAACCGTGTCAACGCTGAGATCGCGCCACTTTTCTTTCTCTCTCCTGCTTTATTTCTAGAAGTTACACTGCCATCACGTCAATTTATTTATTTAATCTGTTCAACACACAATAAAGATTTACTATTTCTAACTGATGTAGATGTAAATATTATTATAACATGAACTTACTTTGTATTACATATATTATTTTTCACATTTATAAGTACCTATGTGAAAATAATGACTACAATGTGAGGTTAGAATTGCAAAATAATGTGTGTCTTACAAACGCATGAAGTTATTACTTTATTCGAAGAAAATTTAAACTTTATTTTTGATATTACATTTGTTCTATATGTCTTGTTTTTACAGATTTCTGTACCTAAAAACATCACAAATTTGATCGTTTTACGACAAGAAACATAGCAACCTTGATGGTGACAATGATTATGGAAGAAACGACTCAAAAATAACTAAATCCTTAAACAATATTTAATCAATGTAAAAACCTAAAACAATATTTTTGTTAAAAATCAGAATTTAAATTTCTGCAAGATGTTTTATTTATTTTCACTTCAGCAAATATATTTTACAATATAATATTATCATCATTAAAATTGTGGGATAATATACATTAAAGCCTATTATAAAGGGAATGATGATTTCTATATGTAATTAAATATTGTTTTGATATAACTTATTTTACTAACTGGCTTTGTGCTACATTGAAAATTAATTATTCCATTATACAAGTTTTCAATGCCTTATTATATAAAATAATTCTATGTGGGTTTATGGTTCGTAACTGTAAATGAGAATTCGATAATTGTTTAAATTTTATTAAATATTACTATAATTAGTTATGGCTGCTAATTAATTAATTTATACTTGTTTTCGAAAATGAAAAATATTTGTTTCCGTAGCAGAAACAATACTGTTATTCTTTTAAGCTTATATACCACATTTTTTAACAATAGAATTCAAAATATTAGTAAAAAACCACAACACAACAGATTAAGCCATTATAAGAAATTTTAAGTACTCTCAAGTAAAAAATATACAAGATTAAATTAAATTCTGCGCGGGATATTATCCTTCTTTTTAAATTCGATCAATAGAACAAAAAGTTTGGTATAATTTTTAGGGGTGACTCACCCTCAACGAGCAGTGGTTCAATTTACTTGAACTCCCAGTCAAAGAAGACCAATAATAAATTTATATCTTGTACCAAATTTGTTTATTTCAAGTTAAAGTAAAATATATTAATTTGTTTCTAAATATTTAGCCCCCACTTTGAAGGCTTGTACCTCTGCCTGCGTACAATTTTGTATATAGGTATATTTGGTTAAATTGCAATATTTTGGGAATTCCTGCACCTGCTGTGTGTTCTAGTGTTTTTATGATATCAGTCATGCAATCACGCCTTATTATAACTGTTAATTGAAAAATCTACAAATATACTTAATATACGTAATTAGCAAGTAAATGGCAACGTCCGACATAACCGACCGTTCTGATATTATTTTATTTAAAAATTGAAATGAGTAGTCTCTGAAATATTCTAATGGGTCGTTATCGTAATACAGCCTGTATGTTAATATATAGATATATTTACGTTACAAGGGCGGGAAATTGTATATTAAAGTACAAGTCTAGATGTTTACGGACGAGGCGACGAAGGACCCGAGTCAGGAATTTCTAGACGAGTACTTTAATGATATTTCACGGCCGTGTATCGTACAACATTTTATTTCATACTGTGTTGTATAAAATTAAATTTTAATGTTTTATTTTACATAACCTGCCTGTATGTAGGTGTTAGTGTGGTTTCGATTCTTGTTTTATCGCATAGCTTTTGATTTAGCTTAGTGATGTAAAAACAAAAATAACAAATTTGACAGATTGTCATCCCGTGCGTATTTTGTGGTAAAAAATGGAAGAAATCGAGCTAAAATGTGCTGAAGCAACCAGTAAATTGGTACCTACGAAGTCTTCTGCTCGTTATGAGAAGGAGTACCAGCTCTTCAACGTGTGAAGAAAAACCTATAAGGTGGAAAACGGCCTGAATGAGAATATCCTTTTGGCGTACTTTGCCGTATCTCAAAAAAGATGAATCCTGTGACAATGTGGGCAAAATATTCGATGCTCAAGTCTATGCTGGTGGTAAAAGAACGAGGTGATATTTAAAAATATCCAAAACTGGTGGCTTTCTTAAAAAGGCAAGCAGTTGGTCATCAGGCAAACAAATCAAAAGTTCTAACAAGAGAAGAAGCCCCATCAGAAGAGTATCTTCTGATGAAGGTAAACAAGTTTAACTTTTTCATTAGTTTTGAATTAAACAATGTGCATCTTGAATGATATAGGTACTCAATGTCAATTAATTACAAAAAATACATCAACACTGAAGCGTCATGGTGCATGGAAAAACTCATCTGTTGCGGAGCAATACATTGAAGATTCCTTAGAAAACAAAACAAAAGCAGCAAGGATGATTGAAAATGAAGAAAACTTTATACAGGTTCTTCAGACCAAGCAACAAACTATATCCACCACCACTACCGTGTCTAGTGAAGATTCTGTCCCTAAAGGTATTCCTGCATTCAGCCTACTGTTAATTATAATTATAATTAGTTTTTATAGGCTTGATTTTGTAGTTTTAAAGATAAAATTTTTTAAAAATGTGAATATTGGTTTTTTAAAGCAGTCCGGGGAGTAAACATTTTCCGGACTCACTACAGTACAGTATGAAATAAAATTTATTTTCTGCATCATAAATACATGTAGAGTGATGTTAACAAGTGTGTACGAAAGATACTAATGTTGTTTCAAATATGTATCATATGAAAAGTAAGTAACTTAAATTAATTCCTTTTGAATTTTTACACAAACCGAAAATACCTCTGAAATATTTTTTTGTCGCAAATATTGTATATGAAAATCCAAGCAGTTTTTATTGCGATTTAAATCAAAATGTGAATTGAATCATATAGCAGATATATTAAAATAATTAAAGAGCTTTAACGTTATTAAAATATACAAGTACAATTAAAATTCCACTAGAACTAAACGATACAAAAATAGTAATAAATTAAATAAATAAATTGAAAATATAAACCCATGTAATTGTTATTTTACATTCAAATTTTGAGAACGATTATAAACAGGTAGGTATAATAAATGATTTTATGACTCGTGGCAAATAAATAGTTACATGTGCATAAAATTGGAATATTCATGCATAGGTATTTCATTACAGGTATATTTCAATTATCTAGTTCAGGTAAAAAAAGGAATACAATATTTTTTAAAGTACAAATAACAAAATAACTTATCCGCAAGTGTATGAAATAATTTGCTGTTTTGAAATATCGAACATTGAGAACCTTATTTTTAAATGAGTATTTTGATATAATATCCCTTTGAACAATGCCGGACATTTTTTTGAAATGCTGCGTGTTACTTACAACATAACAGACAAAATATCTTACTAGAAATATAAAATAGATTAGTATCTCTATTTTATATCATAAAATAATCACATAGGAATATTCATTTTTGCGTTAGAAACTATTTTACATAAACTTAAAATGATTTCTGCTATCATACTTTAGAAGTCAATACCAGTTTAAATATTTTTACTTAAAACCGAAACATTTTATGAATCCACTAATTAACTACTGTTGACAATCTTATCTTGTATCTTATCTTGACAAGTCGATAAGTTATCGACAGCGATAAGTCTTGCAAATAAAAGAAGGAGTAATATTTAAGAAAAAATTAGCTGAAAAAATAAATATTGGATTTTTATATTACGCATACTTATACCTTATTTAAAGGACATACCACCTATACAATTATTTTTGACCACCTGTCAAAAAAGACAAGTTTGTTTAATTGCGATAATAAAATTAGCCATTTTTTTATGGCAATGAACAAAAACATACCATCGGGAAAAAATTGAAAAAAAACACGCAATCGTGAAAATAGTACATTATACTACAAGGGAGAGAAATGCCTTATTTTGGCAGAGATGCAATTTGAAGCCCGAGGGCTACAATGCACCGAGGACAAAATAGCATCTCTCCCGAATGGTATATACTATTTTTTCCACGGTCTCATTAACTTAAAAATACATATTTTGTCATTATGAAGTAAGTAGCACCAGAATTATTGTATTCGGATTTGAGCATTTATTTAGTAGTCGTTGAGTTATTGTCATAACTACAAAATAAACAAACAAAAAGAATTGTCAAATTAAGGTGCTAGTTTGGTTTAGCTTAAAATTTGTTTAGTGTACAATGAATAATTGTGAGTCGGAAGAGATTGTGGAGGCTGCAAATATTGCAATAAGCAATTTGCTGCCTACGAGGTCAAGATCTTTATACGATATAGCCTACAATCGGTTCAAAAAGTGGTGCGCCGAGAAAAATGTTCAAGTATACAGTGAGAGATGTTTTGTTGGCATACTTCTGTGAAAATGCAAAGAAGTACAAGTCTTCCACATTATGGGCGCAATATTCTATTGTTAAGTTATACTTGATAATTTACGGCAACATAGATATAAGCAAATTCCCCAAGCTGATCGCATTTTTGAAAAGAATCGGTGACGGATATCAAGCGAAAAAGTCGAAAATATTGAGAAAGGTGAAATCAACCGTTTTCTATCAAGTGCAGATGACAAAGAATTCTTAATGATTAAGGCAAGATTACTTTTGTTGTTAGGCATTTCAATTATTAAGTATTTTGATTTTTTATAGGTTGGATTAATTCTGGGGATTGCCGGAGCTTGTTGAAGTGATGAACTAGTCAATTTAACTGTAGATGATATTGAGGATGTAGGCTCTTCCTTGATTGTAAAAATTCCAAATACTAAGACAAAGATTCCATGAACCTTTCTGGTTACCGATGTGGGAAATATTGTTTCGAAAATGCCTGTCCCTTCGTCCTCCCCACGTCAAGCATAAGCGCCTTTTTTGTACTACAAAGCAGGAAAATGTAGTTCGCAGCCAGTTGGCAAGAATACTATGGGAAAAATTGTAGTGTAGTAGCTTCGTATTTAAAATTACCTGATGCTGCATGTTATACTGGTCACTGCTTACGAAGATCTTCAGCGACATTACTGGCAGATGCTGGTGTGGATATCACGACAATAAAGCGTCATGCTGGTTGGAAATCAACGACAGTCGCTGAGAGTTATGTGGAGAACTCCATTGAAAATAAGACCAAAATTGATAATCAGGTTTTAGTAGATACCACTACTAGCGCAATCACAAAAACTGTAAATGTAAGCGAAAGTAATATTCCTTCTAATATTAATTTTGAAAATTGTACAAATGTAACATTTAATTTAAATGTCAATAAATAATTTCAATGTTATCTTTTTTTTTGCTTGAAAAACGTTCTCCATAATGTAAACTCCCTTGGGAGCGTTATACTCCCTTGGGAATAATCGACTACTTCTGTTTTAATTTTGATGTCATAGAAACTGATTTCTACTCCCGACCGTGGAAAAACGTTTTTTTCTACAAAACTGTTAAAAGTGGGCTTTTTAATTGTAATTTTTGATGTTAAAAATGTAATTTTTTAACATGCGTGTTAAAAGTAAATCAAAAGCACTGGTTGCTACGAGAATTTTGGTTCATAAACATTACGATCTGTGTGGTATTTTTTGATTTCTTATTTTTATTGAGTTCTTCCGATTGTTTTGTAGAAAAAATATTGTATGATACACGTGTTAAAAGTGATTTTATTTTGTTCGTGAAGTTAAAAAACGAGCGTAACGCGTTTTTTAATCATCTTCACTCACAAAATAAAATCTTACTTTTAACACGTATATCATAAATAGCTATTTTTCAGTCTGGATACTTTTTTCACTATCATGTCACTTTTGAACGTATTGAAAAATAATAATCTTACAGTGGCAAATACTTTCGAAAGGTGGACAAAAAGTATTGTTTAGATTTCGTGTGCGAAGTGAAATCAATATTTTATGGCGCTTAAGAATAATTTTTTGTCTCTACCAAAAATTCACATTCTCGCGTGTCGTTGAAAAAAAAAAACACACATTTAATATAAAAATAACCATTAAAATCAAAGTTTATCGAGTCTATGTAGTTTTTGATATGCAGTGTTAAACGTAAAAATGTTTGCAATTTTTATGCATGAATGTTATTTATTTATCTAAAAATAATATATTGTGACAAAATATTTATAATAATATATAAAATTAATTTAATTTAACTAAATTTAAGCTTGCATACATAAAGGTATAAGTGTAAGTTGAACTGCTATTTATTTTGAACTTATTAGCTCATGACAAAACTTTCAAATATTGCAACACTAATTAAGACAATTAATAGAAATTATTACAATAAGATCATAAACAGAGGAATAACAGGTAAAATTGTATTTATCTATTTAAGCCGTTATTAATTATAGGTAGGACCCTTTCATAGGAAACATTATCTGCAGGTAAAATAATATCCAATTATAAATACTCTGCATTGATACAGTACTTGCAGTTTACAAATAACAAGTGTTTGTGCAAGTGATTCTCTTGTTACTTCATTTTTATTTGTGAAAATTTATAAGTTCAAGATGAATTCAAGATTTAGTGTAACTGCTAAAAACCAAAATGAAAACTGGCGTGACCGCAACCGTAACACTAGCAACAAGTTTTTTAAGAGTCGTGTCAATGAAAATTGGCGAAGCGGACGTACTGAAGAAGAATTTATTGATGTACACAATCCTGCACAGACAAAGTATTTCGCAGGATGTAAGTACACAATTTGTCCATCAGCGTCCATTGTGCCAATACCTTCACAGAACTGGCTAGAAGATGTCCCTAAAGCACCTAAGCCTGAAATTAGAACTATTCCCAAAGAAAAACGACAAAAGGATAAAAGTATCAGTTCTAAGAATTCTCGACGTAAAGCTTTTAACGTAGATAAGAACAATATCAAATTGCAGGCGGCTGTTTCTAACCAAAATAAGTCAGTAGCTAAAGTTACTGTTCGGTTGGAGCCAGAGCAAGGCATGGACATCGAAATATGTGCTGTTGCAGAAAATAAAATAATGGATTGTCCACATAAAGACACATGTCTAATGATATATGTATCACTTACTTTTTTATATTTACTCCTTGTAATTTGGATGTATTCTAAAATATGTTAACACTTTTATTACATTCATTATCTATCTGCAGTCCCATTTTGTGCAAGGTACAGGTGGCCTTTCTTTAAATCGACAAACTTTAAACAATAGATCAATAATGCTACTTTGCTATATAGTGGCAGCAAATGTTCAATTTGCCCCAATAAATTTTGTGTTCGAATTACCACCGTTGATATTTACTGTTATGATCTCAGTATAAACAGATTTATTCTCAATAGAAGCTAAGCCATTATTTTATGTATTTTTATATGTATATTGTTCATAGATAGAAGTGTATCTGTTTTTTTGGCTTTTTTTCTTGTTCACAAATGTATTTTAGTTTTGTATTTTAATTACCTTTAGGTACCTACTGTAAATTATATTTGTCTTTTCCCTTTTATTCTGAAAAAATTGATTCATTACTTATGATTTGTAAAGTTACTGTCGCTCTGTAAAATTCCAAAGTAATTGAACACATAAAATATTGTAAAAATTATATGTATTTTTAGTATTTTTGCCATAGAAATGAGGTATACGAGTACAGTGTAATTCTCTGTAAAACTCCAATGTAATTAAATAAATATATAAACCTAGGTATAATTATATCTAGGATCTTCCTGACCATATATAATAATTCCAATGTTATTTACTGGAATTGTTTAATATTGTAGAACAAAAAGCATCAAATTTTACGTACGTTTCGGATTCTTTATATACCCATCATCAGAAAAAACATATTTTTGCTAGAACAGTAGGTACTAAATTTTATAAATATTAACCGGTTTCTTTTTAAAAAAAAACAAATTTTATATAAAATAATTTTTCATAACAATTATGAAAAAATAAATGTTTGTTTCAAACCAGATTTCTGTTGTAAACATATACTTTTGTAGTCCTAATACAATAAATATTATGCAAATATAAATAATTTCTTTGGAATTTTACAGACATCTTTTAGAGTGCATATTTGGCTCAGCGTAAGAAAAATGCAGGCTTTTAAAGTTTGTAAGCAAAAAATTATTACCTCAGAAACTAATTTAGCTATAGTCGGACAAGAATTCAGACGACTTACGTCATACGAACAAATGAATAATTTGTTATATTTTCATCAAAATATTTAAGAAACTGCAACTGATAGTAATAAAACTATATACTACACTAAAAGTTATATTTTGCACTAAATTGTAAAAATTGATTGATTTTAACGCGACCAAAAATCGAAAATTACGTTGACAATCAAAACAAATGTGTAACGTCAGCCGTGACGTAAGACGTCTGAATTCTTGACGCGAGTGAATTATTCTTTTTTCCTGATTTTTCTGTAAAATGGTGCTACTTGTAACAAGTGTACGTTTTTAAAAATTAAGCGAAGGCTATGTCAACATAACTAAACTTTTTCCAAAAAACTTTATCTTTAAAATAAATCTGAAGGAAATAATATATTGGCATGGGCGCCCAGAACACCCTGCACATTTAACTCAAGTACTTTTTCAGGCCTATAATTTCTTAAGAAAGCAGAATTGTACTAAGGTAAGTTGATTTCTTTCACATTATGACTCATTCTCTACAGAACACTCTGTATAGACCCTTAGAATTAACTAAGTAACTCATATAAAGAATCCTGTACTCCGGGTACCCTGTATACCAGCTGCGTAAGTTCGAAAATATTGTTTTCCAATCCAAATTCGGAGTTTCATCAGACTACCTGACGTTTTATGACCTGTATTCGAATCGTATGGGAGCGATGAAAGCTGGTTCAGGCGATCGTTCTACAAGTACCGTATAAAATATCTCATAAAAAACTTTATTCTTCTAGTTTACGACCTCATTACCATGTAGAAATTCGAATTCCAGCCATGTATAACATAATAACTCATAAATTAATGCAGCAGAGTAAATAAATGTAGAAATGTAGTAAAGTGCTTTGTGTAACAAGGAATCCAAGAAACAAAACTAATGAATAGTTTGATGAATAGTTGTATAAAAATTGCGTTCTTATAGCAGCAAATACTTTTATTTTCTCTTTAGTTTAATTTGGTTTTGTGCCATACTTCTGAAAAAATAAATAATAATAAGTCAAGGGTTATTTTTGAAACTAAGTTTGCCTAATCGAAAAATCTCACACTGAAAAAGCAGATAAGTAAAAAATAACAAAAATTACTCAATCAATAACAATCACTGTCGCGCACTTCCGTATTTTTTGACATTTCGAAAAACTGTTTTCATTCTCAAAAATTGCAAAATGTATTAAACGAAAGTCAAGTTTGACAGTTTAAAATTTGTTTGTCTGCTTCCATAGAAATGTTGAATGCCTTTTATTTTAATGTTACTTACTTCTTCTTGATACATCTATACCCAACAATGATCAATGTTTACTGAACAGTTGGACACAAACTTATCTCCGTTCAACAAAATAATCGCGGTCGCTTTTAATTTTCTGTTTGTTGCATTACCTTCCTTCTCTAAAATTTTTGTCGAACCTCATTGTCTCATCAAATAATTGTTTTCCCAAGGGAGTTCGCAATTTTTGATTTTTCAAATTCTATTTTTCTGTAATTTTTATGTTCCTGAATTTTAACATTCATAGGCCGAGACGTTTCTCCAACATATTATAATGTTTATTGCATTCACAAGGTATGCTGTAGATATAATTTTTTAAATTTTTGTTCAGTAAACATTGATCGTTGTTGGCTACAGTTGTATCAAGAAGTAACAATAAAATAAAAATCATTTAACATCTATATGGAAGAGAGAGATCTGCATTTAAGTGCCTGCTGCAATGTAAGTCGTTTCCTGCAAGTCGAGCAGGAAGTAGCAACCCACTTATATCTCTAAACTGTCAAACTTGACATATTTTTAATACATTTAAACTGTCAAACTTGACATATTTTTAATACATTTGCTATTTTAAGAACGAACGCATAGTTTCTCTAAACGTTAAAAAAGAAGGAAGTGCGCGCTAGTGATTTTTGTTATTTTTTACTTATCTGTTTATTCAGTGTGAGATTTTTTGGTTAGGCAAACTTAATTTCGAAAATAACTCTTAACTGATCCGTTTCAATTAAAAAAATTGAACTATACCAAAAATAAATAGCTTCAGAAAATACTTTTATATTTGTGGTTTTTCAATTTAATTTATTTTTTTTAAAAAAAGTTCAATTTCTTTACATGTATTTCTTTTGAAATTATTATTGTTTATAATAGTATATTATGCAACGATCATGTAATGATGGTTATTAATACACGAGCATTAACCGGGATACAAAACGAGCCGAAGGCTAGTTTCGTATGGTTTATGCGAGTGTATTAATAACCATTACATGAGAGTTGCATATGCTATTTTTTCTACACCCGATAAATAATCAAAAACCATAAATTTTATATTTTTATTGAACACAATAGGTAACAGTAATTATTCGTATGAACTGTATTTTCTGCTTTCTCCGATATGTGTGGAGGAGTCGATGGTAATTCTTCTATATCGCTGATATCAGACATTTTGATAAATTATCGAAGCTTAGCTAGGTATCTACGAAAATTTAATACGTACTGATTTTGACATCTAAAATAATTACATAACAACCTAGGATAAACGTCAAATGCACAGCATGCTTGATTGAAAAATTATGGGTTTCTATTGTTTAAAAATCTGTATCGTAATAAAAAATCTGTATCGTAATGGGTATCATTATGAAACGGATTATGGGCATATAAGTGCATTATTATAATACGGGTGTAGAAAAAAGAAATTACGCAATCTAGATGCTAAAATAGGAGCAAAATTTAAGGAAAATATCAAACTACTTAATATTTTTTTCTAAAAAATAATATATTACTTTATTGAATATATCATAACAATTTTGAGACTTTACAGGCTTAATATATCTATATGTATCCTTACTGACTTTGTCGAACTATGCTGCATAATATAATATAAATTACTACACCCAGAAAAGTATAATTTGTTCATAGTAGAAAGTAGTGTAATGAAAAAAAGTGGTTACAGTCAGTATTCAAATAGTTATCAATATACAAAAGAATTTCAAAGTAATGCAACTAAGATAACTAGAGAACTTCGAAGACAAAATAAGATCAGAAAAAAATATATCAATTTGAAATATCATTTTTAACCGTATATCTATTATTTTCAGTACACTGTTTCTTTCTAAAAATGATTTATAGTAATATTCGGTTTTACTCTTTTTATAATATTTGTAAAGAGTTCCATGTAATTTTTTAAAGTTCAGCCAAATCAGGCATCCTGAAACCTTAACATCTGAAATTTTGGATTTATAGGTATGTTCATTGATTTTATTTTGATTTAATTCATTTAAAAATAATAAAAAACTTCATATTCTAAAAGCTATCTACAACTTGTTTGGATATTGTTTAAATATTTATTTATCATAATTATTAATGTTTAGATAAGCGTATTAGAATAATAAAACAAATGATTTTATTATTATACATAAAATACTGTAAATAAATAATAGAGAATTATTGGAAATAAATAAAATGCATCCGAACAGTATTTGGTATGACTATTTAAATACTGTTTGTCTTTATCTTGTCTACAAAGATGTAGTTATTGGTTAACGATTTAAGGAAGGGATCGGAATCCCCTACAGTTTTGTTTATTTCTCTCAATTTTTGTCAATTTAATGATGAATGAAAAAAAGAGTATAAAGTCAGCATTTTGAGAAAATGAGAATAAGTTTACTTATGCTTGCTTCATTTTATTTCAAATATGCAAAGGAACTAATTAAAAAACTGTCATTTTATTTTTATTTTAGCTTCTTAGAAGGACCTATCAAATTAGGTCAGTTAGGTAAATATGGTCAAACACTATTATTACTACTGCCTTAATGATACAGCACATATGTACATATGGCAACATAAGGAAAATCTAAATACTGCTTAACTTTACAAGACGTCTAATGACTCTCTAATGTCTAATAAAGTCTATAGGTATATCTTGTGAATATTCGAATGTGTTATTGACTGTACAAACTATTTCTCTTTTCCGGCTCGTCGGAATCAATATTCGTCACATAAATCTCTTCGTAGGGATTGGCGTATGTGAGATCTTCTTGTAGAGCAACTAGTTCTTTCTGACTAAGGTGATTTACAATTGCAGCTCCAAAGGAATCTCCCATAACATTGATGGCTGTACGGAAACGATCCCTAAAATTATAAAGCTGTTTACACTTTTTACTGGAAAATATTGGATTCATAGCGTATGTCACAAAAATCATAGGAAGGAAATGCAAGTTTGACTCATAAACCTTTGTCCAATTTATTAACGGTTTACAGATGACAACTATTTTATTTGGAAAAACTTAGATATGGGGAAATAATATAGAACTATCTCATACCTAAGCTTCCAAATAGTTTTTCAATTGTAATTTTTGATGCTCCATCTTATATATATATATATATATATATATATATACAGGGTGTCCCAAAATAGAAGGCCATACCATTAACCACATATTCTTTGGACAAAAATAATGCGATTTTTTATTTGGGCTCCCCTGTTTCAAAATACAGGGTGTTAAAGTTTAAAGTTACATTTTAAAAAACTATTTTTGTTAATAATCCCATTGTTTTCTAAGATACACACTTGAAATTTTGCACGTACTTTTATCTTATTCCGGCAAATTTTGGTGAAAAAAATCGAAGGGTGAATGGAGGTAACTGAGGGATGCAGTACCCTTTATCCCCTCCAATTATTTATAAGTACGCCTATGCAGCTTTTTCTTGAAATATCAAACGTGGATTTTATGACATGTAGAATGCGATGCTGATAAGCTTTTTGGCAAGGGGCCCCCACAAGACACTTTTTCGGGGCCCCCCTTGCCTTTGGGGCCACCGAACTTTAGTTGCATATTTAATTTTTAAAAAAATTAGTAGCCTCTTAGAAACTCCAGGGAATTTAAAAACTTTTTTGTCTCTTAAAATTTGATTGGATGCATATCGAGGTTCATATGAAATTTTAAAGTGTTAATCGTAGGTGGCTGACATTCGCAATAAACAATCAATTTTATTCTGTGACAGTTGTCATTAACCAGTGTCAAATTGTTACCATTAATAGTTGTCAGTAATCATTGTTCCCGAAAAAATGGTGAGATTTTCTGTCCAAGAAAGGGTACAAATGCACCTAATTTACGGGGAGGCTCGTGGAAATTCACGTCTCGCACGCAGATTGTACGCCGAGCGATTTCCTGCACGCATACTCCCATACCATTCAATGTTTGCACGAGTACATCGGCAGCTAATGGAGACAGGATCCGTAGTTGTGAAAAAACCTATCTCAGGGAGAAGTTATTTATTAACTCCCGAACAGGAAGAAATTATCTTAAATTTAATTGAAGAAAATCCCGAAATAAGCATAAGACGCGCGTCATCTCAACTTGAGATTCCCAGAACAAAAATACACCGCTTTATCAAACGACAACTGTTGAAACCTTTTCACTTTCAAAAGGCCCAGGAACTTAAAGTAGAAGATTTGCCACGAAGAAGACATTTTAGCTTATGGGCTCTTCAACGTTACAACTTAAATCCGGGATTTATATGAAATTTTTTCTTTATCGATGAGGCGTGCTTTACAAAAGATGGCCTAATAAATTTGCACAATCTTCATTATTGGGCTATGGCAAATCCATTTGTCTTAAGGCAGACTCATTCGCAAGAAAAATTTTCAATTAATTGCTGGGCTGGAATTGTCGGAGATTGCATCATCGGTCCATATTTATTGCCTCCACGATTAAATGCTGAAAGTTACCTTAATTTTTTGGAGCATGAACTACCGCATCTTATGGAAGATGTTCCTCTCGGTATTAGACGCAATTTGTTCTTTATGCACGATGGTGCCCCACCACATCGGGGGCACTTCGTAACTGAGTGGCTGAATGAAAATTTCCAAGGGCGATGGATAGGTAACAATTCTCCTCATGTAACATGGCCCCCCCGTTCTCCCGATCTAAATGCCATGGACTTTTTTTTCTGGGGGGCCATGAAGGATCGCGTCTATGCCGTACCAATTAGAACCCGGGAACAATTACATGAACGAATCCTTGCTGCGGCTGAAGAAATTAGACAGATTCCCAACATTCACACGAAAATACGTCAAAATTTCGTGTCACGTTTGCAGGCTTGTGTTGAACAAAACGGTTCTCACTTTGAACACGTTTTACGGAACTGACCAGTGTGATTTTAACAAACTTTTTAGAATTAAATTATTTAATCATGAAGTACCATTAATTTTGTTATTAATTTCCAAGTTTATTGTACCTTATTTTGATATTCACATTTTCTTATTAATTGTTAATGTTTAACTTGTGATTTCTTTACATTAAAATTAAATTTCTTTAAATTGTGATTTTTTTACAACTACTGATCCTGTCTCTATGAGCTCCCGATGAAGGTTAATGACAGCTGTCACAGAATAAAATTGATTGTTTATTGCGAATGCCAGCCACCTACGATTAACACTTTAAAATTTCATATGAACCTCGATATGCATCCAATCACATTTTGCCATTTTTCGAAAAACGCTGCGTTTTTCGAAAAAATTTTAAGAGACAAAAAAGTTTTTAAATTCCATGGAGTTTCTAATAGGCTACTAATTTTTTTAAAAATTAAATATGCAACTAAAGTTCGGTGGACCCAAAGGCAAGGGGGCCCCCGAAAAAGTGTCTTGTGGGGGCCCCTTGCCAAAAAGCTTATCAGCATCGCATTCTACATATCATAAAATCCCTGTGTACCAAATTTGGTGGTTCTTGTGCGATATAGCTCTGAGATATAAAAAAAATTAAATGTTTAGGGGCTTGTTTCAGGGGGCTATATCTCCGAAAGGGGGCCGCACTTATCAAAAGTAAAAAATACGGGTCCCTTAAATTTCTCTTAAGAATTTCTGACCAAATTTTGTTGCATTTATTTCGGGAAATATATATATATATATATATATATATATATATATATATATATATATATATATATATATATATATATATATATATATATATTTCTCCAAAGAAAATGTTGTTTTTAATTATAAAGTAGAAACAAATTTCAAATTCGAGATTCATAATAGTAATTATATTACTTCGTTCGCAGATCTCAGGTTCGAACCTGGCGACGACCTTATTATTGAAATATACTTATATTAAAATAAATTTAATCTTATTCATGTCAGCTAATCGACAGAAATATCCCATTTATTTACTTGCAGGGGCTAAACTCTCGAGTTTAGTGGAACACATTCCTTCAGAAAGTGAAGTAAATTCTCATGAGTACAAATCTGTATTCTTAACCATTCTCGTTGTAGTTATTTTCCATAAAAAAAATGGGAAATTATGTCATATGGTTTTTCCTAAAGGAATACAAAACTTCAAGAATCATAAATATACGCATAGATAATAATATAGGTACTCAGGAATTTTTTAAGCGAAATGAATTCCCACTCCAATGTATTTGATTGCATTCGAGAATCGAAATCCTGGAGTGTTGTTTTTAATTAGACATGTTTAGACAATGCAATGGAACCGTACGGCGTACGTTGGGATATATAGTTAGAAGCAACGTCATATTACTACGTTCTATATCGACTACACTCAAGTGATGCTACTTCTATTTTATATGCCCAGCGGATATTTAATTGTCGTAGACTTCACAAAGATTTAGCATACATACATTTTAATTATCCACGGATATCTTCAGTTATTCGCCGTCTTGAAACAACTGTGACAGCATCAGAGTGTTCAATAAATAACGTAGTAAATTATGTTTTTTATTTGAGACAGTTTATTTCCCAGTTATAAGGATCTAGTGCTGAACGTGTGAAGAAAAAAAATTATGCTGTTTTGGTGGCAAAGAAGTAGATTTTTCTGAAACCACTCTAAATGTGTCATCCATGAAAAATTATATATATTTCTTAAATATACCTCAGTGACCTCTATGGACGTTGAACACACGTTTTCGAAACCGAAATTGATTATTATCGACAAACGCCACAGCCTAATACCTGAACATTTAGAGCAGTTGCTGGTTATGCTTAGTTTGTAGGCTTTCGTGGTTGTTGTTAATCGTCAGGTGATTTCCGGGCTGGTTGCCACGTCGTCGGTTTAGAACTTTTGACGTTTCGATAGACATATCGCTCCCTTCTTCAGAAGTTACTCTGAAACTGGAGATCTACAGGTCGTCGCACTATTTATATGAGGGGTGGTCACTGATCCATGATGTTCCGGCGGGGTGGTCACTGATCCATAATGATCCGGTGGGGCGGTCACTGATCCATGATGTTCCGGTGGATTGCTTTCACGGATGAATCGTTTCCAAATACCGGGCAGATCCACGCCACCGTCCCTGTTGAAATTGTACGGATTTTTATGAATTTCTATAGCTTCTCTGTATAATCGGGACCAAAATCTTCTCTCTCTTACTAGCATGCTGGCTTCACTTAGCTCCACCGTCCCGCGTCCGCTCTATGCTCTGCAAGTGCCAATTTCTCACAGTTGTTATTTTTGAGGTGACTCTTGTGTTCCTTTAACCTTGTGTTGATGTGCCTTCCTGTCTGTCCTATATAAACCTATCCTATGTAGCCATTTCCTCTCAGGGCCATGCGTAGGTGTTCCAGTTCTTCCTCCAAGTGTCTGGGTTCACTAATAATACGGGCTCGATGAATCAACGTTCTATGATCCCCTGTTTCTGAGCTGGATGGTAGTGAGACTCAGCATTTAAATATCTGCCAGTGTGAGTTGGCTTCCTATATACTCGATGTCCTAAAGTGCCATCTAGTTTTCTCTCAACCAACACATCCAAGAAGGAGAGAGCGGCTGGTTATGCATTTTTATTCCAGTAGGAACTACAAGTGAATAGTTATGTAGAGTGTTTTATAAGTTCTAGTTGAGGAACAATCCAAAATTTGCGAACACGCTTGGGCAAACGGTCATTTGATTCAATGGGGTTTGGCAAAAATTTTAGAGAAGAAAGGTAACGCAACAAAAAGAAAATTTAAAGAGACCCCGTTTATTTTGTTGAACGGAGATAAGTGTGTGCCAAACTGTTCAGCAAACATTGATCGTTGTTGGCTACAGTTGTACCAAGAAGAAATAAGTAACAATAAAATAAAAATCATTTAACATCTCTATGGAAGCAGATAAACAAATTTTAAATTGTGAAATTTGACATACGTTTAATACCTTTACTATTTTGAAGACAAAAACACAGAGTTTTCCTAAACGTCAAAAATACGGAAGTGCGCCATAGTGATGTAATTTTTGTTATTTTTTAGTTTCAAAAATAACCCTTGACTGATCCGTTTGGCGCAAGGGTTTATTTAATTAATCTTTTTTTTTCTGAAGTGTGGCAAAAACCCAATAAAACTAAAAAAAAAACCTAAAATTATGCCACAAATAAATAGCTTCAGACAATATTCTAGTAATATGTTTTCAATACTGCTCTAAATTTTGTTTTCGAACTCCCAATTTGATTATTATGGGTATTTTGTTGTGAGAGTGTTTGAAATAAAATGTTTATACATTTTCAAAATTCAGAAATAAAGTTAATAATCATTGAACTATCAGAGATTAGATATAGTATTAGCAGCACTTCACTAAACCAGAGACAATTTTTTTTTTTTAATTTTATAAAAAGTTTGAAAATATGTGTGTTGGTGAACTGACGCTTCAATCCAATATTCATCATTGCAAAACAAAATTATTAATATTAGAGTTAAACTTGACAGTTCTATAAAAATTAACTTATCTAAAAAGAATACAATGAAACAGCTTTTTCTCCTTGGCAGTAATTTCGTTGCTAAACTGTAGGTATGTTTTATTCACCTCTAAAGTTCAGGTAACAATTTCACAACTACTCATTATGCAGTTAAAATAGATCAATTAGGTACTAAAGGTAGATACTAAGAGTCGAAATATTCAATTCCTTTTGTTCTTTTTGTAAATTCTTACAATTTTCTGAAAACATAATTTTTATATCTAAGCATTCAAATATTCAATTTAATTTTTTGTAATTTTTTACAATTGTCTGAAAACATATCTTTTCACGGTTATTTTCCTAGGTTGTAAATAATGATTTAATTTAGGCGGAAATAATTTTAATTTTGGGGGCTGCAATTTTAATTTTTGGGGTACTTGGAACCCTCCAGCTCCCTCCTTAGTTACGCCTACGTTGCATTCGCAAAATGTATTGATGAAAAATGAATGGCATTGTTTGTTAATAATACTATGTTCTCAATGTGAAGTGCTACGACGCCAATATGATTCTTTTAACAAAACTATCAGATAAGATAATTTTACGTATAGGTAATTGAATGGCATTAATATGTAAAATAATTTTGGTTTTATTTACCAAATCTGACATAAATTTTTAATATAGGTGATAGCCCTACTTTGAAGTAGTTATTTATTACCAAAATTATTATGTTCTTGAGAATTATAATTCGATAGTTCGATGAATTACGCTTTTAATTTACCGCATAAAAAAATTAGTGATATTAGTTGATAACGTGGATACAGCATTTACGCATTTTCCACATAACATTTCGTTGTCTGAGATTGCAACTCAGTTTTGAACTAAAGTTTTTATCTTTTTAGATTAATGAATTTAACTATATAATAATATATATAATATATAATTTGAACACATTTTCTTTGCGTTGAAATTTTACCACAATATACAAGCGACAGAAATTTTCTTAAACGTTATACACTTACAGCAACCAATCAAGGGCGATGATGAGACTGACATCACTTGAATTCAGACCAACAGTATCTAAAACCATCACCAACGTGACCATACCAGCTTGAGGTATACCAGCAGCCCCTATGCTAGCTGCGGTGGCAGTTATGCTAATGGCAATCAGTTTCCCGATACCGAGAGGTATGCCCCTAACTTGTGCTATAAAAATAGCTGCCACAGCCTCATATAAAGCCGTACCATCCATGTTTATTGTTGCGCCAATCGGTAGGCAGAATCTGGCCACTCTTCTGTCTACTCCTAGATTATCCTCTAGACAACGAATTGTCACTGGTAGAGTTGCAGAACTATAAATAAAGATGCTAGTGATGAATACAATCAAGTCACTGTTTTAATGAGAGCTTTTTTGAAAATTTTATCAACACTGAGAAAAACCCTAAGTACCTAAACTATGTTGCTAAAAATAAATTAATTACTGTAAATACTACTTCTTTTATCTAGTGCAAGTGTCTTAAATATTACCCACAGGTAAAATATTCTACACATATATGTATACCACTGACGTTGCGATTACATCACAAATATTTTATTGAATTTTAAAATTCACTACCGGTAAGTCATTAGTTTACTTGTAATTATGCATTATAAATTAAATATTATTATTGCATCAGTGGTATTGAACTCTAAGCACTTATACGATGGTCCATTCATCAGTTCATTCAAACATGATTATGACTGTCACCTGGCTATGTGAGTGCGCTAATTTGTATTCCATGTGCGGGTATGGCATGTTTCGATTTCTTTTTTATTATTTAACTTTTCAGTATATTTTCAACTATTTTCCATGAGTTTTCTGTTTATACAAGTCGGTATATACTTTTTGTGTGATTTTATTTGCTTGTTTCATTTACACATGAGCTATTTTTGTATTTATTTACCTATTGGCATAATATACTGTGTCTCTATCAATAACAATAAAAATGTATTTGACGGCATAACATTCACCCTAGTTATTAGTCATAAATGAGTTTGTTTTACAACGCAGTAAGTGTTACTCATTATCGTTACGTGAAGTTTGTCAAATGGTTCAAAATGTTAATTAAATAGGTAATTATAATGAGTTAAGTAGTGAATATAAAACATTTTAAATTTGTTAGTATCACAACTCATAGTTCATTCTACATCTAAGGTATTATGTTTTTATAGTAAAATAAACCGTTATGTAATTATTGTATATTTATTGTAGATATGTCTTGTGATTTGTATAAGTATGCAAAAAAATTTAATAAATTTCTGGATTCTGAATTATAATATAGTAGTAGTAGATACATATTGCGAGAAAAAGAAAATACATATATATCTAGTTTTTACAGAAAATATATCTTAAATAAAAATGTTATCTTAGCATGTGATCTTTGTATAATACCTTACTTTAATAACTATAGCAACACAGTTCAGGTACTTGAGCAAGAAATTTTAGTCAGTGCTGGTAGCCACAGTTAGATGACCTGTCCACTTATGACTACTGATGTTTTCAGAAAACTTAATTTAGCTAATATGATTGAATTATTTATCTGTCGTCTATAAATGGGACAAGTGTATTTTTACCTAATCCTAATGATTTTTTTTCTCAGTGAACAATGTATTTAAAGAATCTAATTTTACCTTGAGGCAGTTCCAAATGCTGTCGCTATAGCCTGTCCAAGACCAACCACAACAGTTACAGGATTCTTTCTCGTCAGTGCATAATATAATACAGGAAGAACAACAAACCCCTGAATGAACAAACCTAAGCAAACTGTACCAAAATATTTTCCAATGGATTCTAAGACCGAGGCTATGTCGTTCATTTGTAGAACTTGATACGCCACCAAAAACAAGACTCCAAGTGGAGAAAGCCATATTACCCATGTAGTAATTCTCATCATCACTGCCATCAAGCCGTGGAACAAGTTGGCCAAAGGTTTCACTTGTTCTCCTAGTTGAGCCAAAGCTATCCCTATAGCGGTGGCAGCTACCACCAAACCCATAATGTTGGTGGTTTGGACAGCTTCCAATTCTGAAAATGGTATATTTCGTTATAATATGCCATGACTGGAGTAAATATATTTTTTACCAGATTTAGAAACACCATCCGATGACTTTGTCCGATACTAGAACATAAATTGTTTCCAATTAATTTTAATAAAATCATTATGTCTTGTGAATTTAAATCGCCATTTTGTTATCATTTTCTCCTTTATATTTTAACAATATGCGCTCATGTAGTCAAGCATACAGGGGTCACAGAAAGGTTGAGATCGTATTATTTTGACCGCAGCATGTAGCCCAATCTTTCTGAGACACCCTGTATAAATGGAAATAAATAAATAATTATGTTGTCATTTCAACAAAAACAGACTTACTTGGAAAACACATGCTTCGATTAAATTTGGCGGGAACATATTCCTGAAATGTAAAAAATATGATTATTATCCATATAACATAACATTTAAGAACTGAACAATTGTAATGAACCACCCGGGTTCATCCCTAATGTAAATTTATTTTCCGGAAATAATATTTTATTTTGTTAAATTAAGTCCAGCGAGCGCTCGAATTTTTTATCAGTAGGCACTAATTTTTACTAAACCGTCGATGCCCTACTCCAAAATCACGCACCGCACGCGCATCTCCCACCGTGACCTGTGGTTGTCAGGTGGGGAGTAAGTTAACAAAAGTGAGGAACCGAAAGGCAAAAGGCAGAGTTGTTGGAAAACATCTCTCGAAGAACCGATCCAGAAGTTCTCCCGATCAGCCCAAGAAAACCAACCGAGCCAGGAGAAGCCGCAGAGCCCAGCAGTGCCCAGGAAATAAGTAAGCAATCTACCTTCCCCTGAATCCTATCCTCACGCCGTTTGGGTGTTTTGAACTCATACGGGCTGGCTTGTACTTTTGACGGACGAGGTAGTTTGGCTGTGCACAACACCGCTACCTGACCGAGCCGTCGACTGTCTGCCGTTTCACGACGTTGTCCTCATCCGGTTTGGCTGTGAACAACACCGCCGGCGAGTGATAAACGCCAGTGAGCCCTACGACGTTTTCGTTGTCGGTTTGGCTGTGGACAACACCGCCGACGACTAATATACGCCGTTTTGGTACACCGAACGTACACCGAAGTGTTTGGCTGTGAACAACACCGCACTAAGGGGTCGTTGGTGACTAAGTTGTACAGGGTTGTTCTCACCGAGGTGGTTTGGCTGTGCATAACACCGCCATCAAGGGAGATACACCGCGTGCACTCATTTTTATCTTTCCGGATAGACATCCGAAAACTGCGTTATTTTCCGTTAGACCAAAACCATCCCATTTATTCGCTTACTTGTTTTGTTATTAACAATTGCTGTATATTGTTACTCTGCACTGCTTACGCTTTCTCCTTGGCTACAGTTAATTCAAAACCGCTTTTAACTAATGCTTTCTATGCGCATTTACAGGGCCGAAATAAATTCAGAGATTTTTGCTAAATCCATACATTTTGTTTTTATTTTCAGAACCTCGCTGGAACCGTCCTCTAGGTATAAGTTTATAGTTTAGTCCGTATTTTGTTTGTAAAGATTTTCTGCCAATAAAGTATTTCATGCCGTATGTTTTACTTTAAGGGTATTTTGTAGATAATTTATATTTTCTTTCAGCACCGAAACAGACCGTTTTATATTCTGTTTTAAAATTGTAAGAAAATATATTTACCTAGCATTTTGCTTTTAGGATCGTTTATTTATTTTTAATTGTAAATTATGCATCCGATTTAAAGACAAATTCATATAGTCTTTATTACTATTTAACTGGTTATTATTTATTTCCATTTCATAAAATAAATTTATTAAAGAAAGAATGTGTCGTATTTCATTCATATCAGTAACTTTGATAAAATTCCGATCTAACAAAAAAAGAACTTAAATAGATTTTTACCGTTCTACACTGACAATTCTGTTTATTTGAAAAGTAAAACTATCACTACACCGATAAAACTAGTTTTGTTGCTCTCTGGGAATAAAAGAAATATAACAGACCCCTGGAATTTAACTTTCTTCACTGTAGCTGCCCGAGTACTTACTCTAACCGAGGGTGAGTTCACGTGGAGTTTCTCCCACGTTAAACATAGAGAAACTGGCGCTCGAGACTGACCGAAAAGATATCCTGAATTGCGTCTCCGTGACGTCACTTACCGCCGCCGAACACCGCAGCACAATATAATTTAGTCCGAGAATGTGCGTCACAAATCTGACGGCCGAACCGGACGCTGGTGACGTCATATCCGGCGCTACGAAAAATTAAAAATAGTCGTTCGCAATCGGGATACACGCGAAAGATTCAAGAAAGAAAGAAAAAAAGGCGTCACACAATATAGAATTTTGCACATAACAGAAATATTTTATCATGCCTCCTACAAATATTCAAAAGTACCGAAGTAATACGAATATACAGGGTGTTTTAGGAGGAGATGTACATACGTCAGTATGTTATTCTACGTTCAATTTTAAGCAAAAAATACAGGATGTCAAATTTAAAAAAATAAAACATTTTCTTTAATAACTCTCGACTAATTTTAGTTAAATTCATGGAATTTTATATGTGGAGGTTTACTGGGACAGGAATTTCAAATTTTATGCATAATTGACTGCAAGAGGGCGCCACAAGCCGCTATTAGAATCCTTTTAAATCACTTCAACTTTTGTGTCTCACGGTGTATGTCATTTCGGAATAGAAAAACATTTTCCCTTACCTTTTCTACTTAAGAAATGTACACCTTATTGAAGTCTCTAGGAGCAGCCGCTTCCGTTAGAAACTTATCTAAAGATGCATACAAATTATGTTTAGATTAAAGATATGTATCTACAAGTGCGCGCTATTCACGTTTTTGAAAGTGACATTCTCAAATAAACATCGTCAAGTACTGTACACAAATATAATGTAAAGTCTAATAGAAGTTCTGTTCTAGGAAATAGAAACAAGGTCGGTAGGTAATGAATGATAACAATATTGTCTAATCAATTACTTGCAGATAACAACAACAATAACACTACACATTACAAAAATTTGTTCGTTATATATTTTTTATTCAAACGGCCGTGAAGTACTCAATTTACGAGTACTCTGTTTAGCGGCCGTAAAATCCAATTTCACGGCCGTTGTTAAGAGTAACGGCCGTTAAAACCGCTGATGTTTCGCTTCAACCGACAATTTAGTTTATTCGACGTCATAGCAACGAAACATACTTATCATTAATAATTTTATTCACGAGCACCATATTAAGAAAGTTTGATACGTTTGCTTTCCGTGGATTGAAGGCCTTTTAACATACTAGTGGATTAGCATTCATAATACCATGCTTCGATTTTATTTTATTTTGGATTATTATTATTAACACTACATTTATCTCAAGAACGATCTTGTTAATTTGATGAATTTTCGACACATTTCTGCAACATTGACTGAAAAATCTTCTTCCTTGATCGTGAAACTTCTTGAAATATTTGTTTTCGTATTCGGAATGAGTACGCATAGGTAACTGCCTTTGTCTTGGATATGGGTGATATTCAAAAACGTTAATTCATTGCATTCCATGATCGTTGCAGCCTATAAAGAGTTCAAAATAAAACGCTCAATGTATAAACTGAAATATTGAAATTGTGTATTTTCCGCCTTAACTTGTAAATGTTCCTCATCCGGTGCTTTTTCAAAAATTTTTCGATTTTGTTTCTTTCCAGAATATTTACTTTCTTTGGTTTACTTTCTAATATAAAGTAAGTTTACCATACGTAACATGGAATATTTTGTCCACATGTAAAAGGCAGCACACCGTTTGCATGTAATTGCTCCTTCTCCTATGCCCCCTTTTTTAGCTGTTATCGAATTCCAGCAATTCCTTCTCGTACATACTTTTGATTTTTGCTAGTAACAGACGTAATGTTGCTTCTTGGGCTTCTTGCTGGATTTTAGCCAAAATTAAGAAATTCTCAGTAATCTCACACATCTTTGTGTCGAATAAATTTGTCAAATATGACGTTTTTTCAAAACCATGATTTCTCACCTGCTCTCACACTCGTTCACTCCCAACTGACAAGTTCTGGCCACAGTATAAGTAGACCAGCAGTTTCACTCCGTTGTCGGCACTTTGAACTGCTTTCAGTTTTCTGCAGTGATCTCGAAATGTGAGTGCGATAGCGCATTCGATGGAATTTACAGAATCGGTGATCAGGACCGATCAGAAGAATTTTTTATTTGCGCGTGAAAGCGTAGTTATTCCACATGAAAGACTACGTTATATCTACCCACATTATGTAATAATTCATTATACAGTTATAAATGGGTAATTCAACATGTATTATATACTACCATTTACTGCTACTAACATACAGTGTGAAAATTCGATTTACTTCTTTGGACCCTTTAAAAAAAAGAGTTTAAAATACATATTATTGCACTACAAAACATTTTTATGTATTTACTTCCTTTTTTTGTTATTAGTGATAATTAAATTTTTTGAGGATTTTTTTAAATTTAAAATTTGACGTTTGAAGTTTAGTGGATAAATAATTTATTATGATTTTTTTTGTCTTAAATGATCTACGTAAACCAGAAGACAAATCTCAGAACAGAAAAATTATGTTTACTTAACTTTGCAAATTGTTAAATTGGAGATAAAAGTGCAGCAAAATGTAAATTTGGAAAAAAAATATTTTTTATTATTTTGTTTTGAGACACTCGCATTATAGTGACTACAAAAAATATAATCATCTACATAATTTGAAGATGAGCCGTCTTGTGCAGGAAAAGTTGGAACGGCCTCTTTGCGTAATCTATTGCGCGAATCGTTAGAAAACATATTATTTTAAAAATGTATTTGACATAGTTTGTATGAACTATTACTAATCCTGAGCAGCTTTTCTAATAAATCTTCTCTGTTAGAAGCCTCTGCACAGAACTTTGCTCTGAAATAAAAATTTGTATTTGTGAAAAATATAAATATGTATATTTTAAACTTCACTTCCATGAGAAGTATTTATATTCCAATGTTATGCTTAAGATATAAGTTAATAGGTAAAATTTCATTTATGGTTTGTACAGTATGTTATAGATTACTTATTACTTATTTTATGTCTTTAGGAAATTTAAAGAAACTTAAATTACTATTTATAGATGATATATTTAAACATCTAACTGCTGCGCAGCGACTCGTTCCTCGATCTATACTCAAAATACTGCTTTAATACGGCTCTGTATGCACTCGAACCGATGTTCGCACTCCCAGAGTTAGATGTAAACTGAGGTCTCTGCAGCTCGAAATGGATGCGCGAGCTGCTATGCGCGACTTATTATTTCGGCCCGAGTGTTTCTACTGGTCTCCCTGTGGTTCTGGCCGTGGTCGTGGATAAAACGTTCAACTACATCCGAGAAATTAACCAGCCTTCAATCCTCTCGAAAAAGGATTGAAGGCTTCTTAATTCCCTTATATTTTTTTTGAATAAAAAAAGTTTGCCTCGGTCGCGAAATATTGTAAGGTCAAGATTGTTGAAACTTTCTTTTGGACGTTAAAATAAGTTATTAAAATTATGTTATTAAAAATGAGCCAATTAATACTTACTTGACAAGATCTAACAAAGTGTCCGCGGTAGATGCGTTTCTAGCTGATTCACTTGAACCCGTATCCAAATTCTCAGTACTCCCTTCTCCGGGTCTTATGGCAACCACTAAGATGATCCCCAGGACAACAGCGGCAAATGTGGTTGTCATATAGTAACTTATAGCCCTAATAGCTATTTTCCCCGACAGGGACAGATCCAAGCTAGCTATGGCAGACACCAGTGATGATACAATGAGAGGTATGATCAAAGACTTCAACATTTGAAGAAACACATCGCCGACATATCCTACATATTGTTGTTGTTTAGGTGTCCAATCCTTTGCTCCTCGGAGTGAGAATCCAAGGATAGCACCCAGAATTACCCCAGCGAGGGTGAGAATTACCAGTGCGTTTGTTTTCAAGCATGCCAAATATTTGTTTCTTGGTGGTGGTTTTGGTTTTACTTCTTCGAAGTTGTGATTGTTTGGCATGACGGAGGTTTACAACAAAATAAAGGTATTTGAGCTCGTTATGAGTGAGATAAAGGTACTTCAAATTATCAGTTAATAACAATTATCAATATCTTCAAATAATTAAGTTATCTACATACCTACGATTGTTGTCAAAGTAATAAGTGTCCCAAATTGCAATTGTTCAATAGAAAATAGGTTCACTCAGTTTTTGTTATCACTCAGTATGCATGGAACACTTTATGATTATTTTATTAAAAATTATCTAGGTATTTTGTACTCATAGATATATATAGTATGTGCAGATAAAAGTGGAAAGAAAGGAAAACATTTTTGTTTTTCACGTATTCTCGATTAAAATTTTTGCTTATCCCTGAAATATGGTTGACATAAAAAACTTTAATCTTGCATGTACGGGGGGATCAGAAAATCAATAAATGATAGAAAAACGTTCAAGATAAACTAACTCTGCTTTTAACATTACAAAAATATGTTAATAAAGTAAGTTTACAATTAAAACTTATGTTGCAATTTTAAATGTGCATAAATCAGTTTACCTTGAAAGGCATACGGGGTGTCTCTAAATTAATGCAACAAATTTAAATTTCTCGCCCCCAAAAACCCCCGATCTCCAAAATGTATGAAAATATTTGGATTTTTTTTAAAAGTTATATGCAAATATTGAAAATAAAATTTTAATTTTGACACCTTGTATATTTTTAACCATCAACTTTTGACTAAGGTAAGATACTCTTACTCTATGTTAAATTTATGGGACACCCTGTATAAGGATATTAAAACATTTTTATATTTTCTGGATGAAGGAATTCTTGATTAATATTTTTGCTTGTCCATATAATACCGTTGGCATGGAGAATCTTAATACATATTACAGGGTGATTCAGAAAATCAATAAACATGAAAAACGTTTAACTGCCTCTGTTTTTAACAATACAAAAATATGTTAATAGAGAAAGTTGTATGGAATTAAGTTACGTTGTATTTTCAATTTGTGATAAAATCGGTTTACTCAAAGCTTAATATACACAGAACCTTCTCCTAAAATCAAAAATAAAAATGTTTAAATTGCTGTTTATATCAAAGTAGGCCGATTTTTGCACAAATCGAAATTATAATTTAATTCAGTTATGAAAAACTTTTTTATTATTTTTCTTTGTATTGTTAAAAACAAATACGTATAGCTTATTCTTGAACTTTGTAATATGTAGAACTCATACCAATATTTTATGGACCCACAGTTTATTTTGGTAGCAAAAATATTATTTCAAGGGAAATATCTAGAAAACAGCACCCTGTAGACACGTTTAGTTATTAATAAATAATAAGTCAGTGTATCAAGAATTTCTTGTTTTGTGCAATTGTACTTGTTTGAAATTTCATAAGCTATTGTTTATTATAAAAAACAACATTAATCGTTTCTAAGTAAATATTGAATTAAATTGAGATATCTGTAAAGTTAATATTGTGTTGCAATTTTCTATTGGTATCTATTGCTTTTATGAATTATTGAAAAACACATTAAAACACAAGTATTTTTTATTTTATATCTATTTATATTGTACTAGATGCGATCCCAACAAACAATTAAAGTTAAATTACGTTAACTTGACCTCTGAATTGGTCAAAAACTTTTCATGACCAATTCCGTATAAGGAAAGTTTACCTATATTCGTTGGCCTTTTTCCTTATGTGGGGAAAAAAACTAAAGTAATATGGAAGTTAATAATTGGTCGGCAAGAATTTTATTCCAATAAGATAATTGGACCTAAAAGAAATACGGACCAATTTTATGTTAAAATTTCAAAATATAAATGACATTATTACCAAAATATACCCTAATTATGCCCTTTATATGACATACTTTTGCCAGAGAGAGACAACATTATATGTTTGATTTTATGCATTGTAATAGCGAGCAGGGATAGGAAGAAAAAGAAAGACTATAAGCCTTGACTATATATAATAAATACTCAAGGCTATAAGTCAGACTACTAAACTACAAGTGCAGTAGGAGTTAGTATATTTATAGATATTTAGATTTTAATATAATAAAGTCTGTATTTTTGGTTTCCATTTATCAAATTGTACAAGCCAGGAAATTTTTTCGTTTAATGTAATGACCAAACTTTTATAAAAATAAAGCGCCTTATAAATATACATTTTTACTATTGCTTTTTAATAATATTTCTATACTGAAAAATAACCTAAAATAAAAACTGAATGTATTTTGTAATAAAATGTGTTTAATAATCTTTCGAGATAAATGTATTAACTAATATTATATGTATTAACATAATTTTAATAAGTAATCAATTAGAAATAATGAACAAAACATTTAGTGTTTATTACAACATGGCCGCTCAAATAAAATCAACTTATATATGCGTAATAACAAAAACAAAATAAATATTTTCGAACGGAATTCAATTCGAAGTTCAATTCATGTGCACTACTGAATTCATCTGACACGATAACAGTCATAAGAAAACTTATATATGAAGTGTTTATTGATATATTATCATTAGATTGATTTATATAATATGCAGTGTTGGCTTAAATTCGTTTTTTACAACTCTGTAATATTGTGTAGGGCTTGATTTTCACTGCAGATCGCCAACAAAACAATTTCTACGCGCTATTATATGAAGATCTGTCGGAATACATATAACAAGAAGCTCCTAAAAACCTTTATAAGACACACTTACGTCGAAGTATTATTAACAAGTAAATTTGTACCGTAATATAGAACAATATTTATATTAGGTTAATTGAAATGGTTAAATATTCTTTAGAAATTATCAACAAAGTTGAAAATAGGTTGATATAATAAAAATGGAACTTAAACAATTGAAGGATTTAATAGGGCAAAATAACTAGTAGTTAAAAATAAGGTAATAAACCTTATTTTTAACTACTAGTTGAGGATAAAATAAGTTATACAATTTCGTAATAAATATGTAAATATTGTAATAATTTAAAAAATCCTTGGATATTGAAGACAAATTTCAAGGCGAAATTAAGTAAATTATAACTTCGTCTTACACGTTATTGGAATGTTAGCATTTGAAAACATAGAATAGGTAAACAATATGTAATTTCGAACTGTATAAATTGACATATATTTCATTTTACTTAGAAGTCATTATATTACTCTTAATTAACAAATTTTTGACTAAAATTTTGGTATTATAAGATTTTGTAACATTGAAGACTATTTTTATGCAGGAAAGTAGTAAATCTTGCTCAATTTAGAATTATTTTTCTTGTGTAGTAGTCTATTAGGCTTAAATGTTAGTTGGGATGCTTGACACATACGTATTTTAAAAAACGTCAGTTTTAATTCGTGGACATATAAATATTGTAAGTTGATTCGCACAAAAGCTACAAAGAAAAAATGAAACTTAAGAAACTAATCGCTTGCGAACATACCCAACTGAAATTATTTGCTTATCTGAAACTTGACAAATACCCATTAGCATTTCTTTGAGATCTAAAGCAGGAAGTAGACAGGGGAAGTCCCGTTTCCACGTGACGTTTAATTTGAATGCAAATCACTGAGCTGACGGTGCTCAGTCGTTCTGTAATGAAATTGTCATTAACAAAAATCGCCTTGGAATTGATCTCGAAATTAAGATAGCCCAACTAATTCCAAAGTAATGTCACACTCAAAGTTATGCCTGCAATTTCATTTTACACTGGAATAAAAGGATATATTTACGTGGCGTAAATTAATCTTTCTATCTAATATCATTGGTTATACAGGATTCTTAACTTATGCGCATAAACTTGTGATTCAGTGAATTATAGCTCAGGATAAATAATGACGATTAGTGAAAAAAAAGTATGTAAACTATTTTTAGTTTCGGTAGCTTATAAAAATTTGTTGAGTGAAAACGTAATAATGTTCTAGTAAATCATAAACAACGAAACAACAACTGTTAAACAGAGAGATTTAGGCAGTACATAAAAGAAATTTATAAAAATTAGTAGTAATCTGAAAATATCATTTTCTTTCTCTAAATTTACAAGAAAATCAGAATACAAAGTAATTTAAAACGTTATACCCCTAATACTTTTTAGTCGCAATCAGTTCTATCTTTATCACAATTATTAGCAATATTTGTTATAGTTAGTTAAGTACTTACTGTTTTGATCAAGCCTCAATTTAAATGTTTTTTATTTGAACACAGCGAACCAGAGGTAACTGAACACAACAACGCTACACGACCAACATGGTGTAGTGACGTGTGCGTGAACAGCTGATATGCTGCAGCTGCACAGTTCTGCCCAACCAACGAGAAGTAGGATATACAACACAGGGGTGTGTTAAGTTTAAATAAAATGATGTCTCATCACTGATAAATATTATTATTTATTATTCCTGATACTAGTAATTTTAATAAATTTTGTGTAAAACATAAAAGTGTGTAAAAATATTAACAAGGAAATTTTAGACATCTTAAATTGCATGATAGAAAATCTCATTTACAAAGCAATTTTTTTACAGTGTACTGTTATCAACAAAACGAGAAAAATTGTTACAAAAAGCATATTAGTTATTTATATTTAAAAGTTCTTTATGATTATAGTTTTTTTATGTATCTGTTATACACTGATAAAAAATTGTCTGTAATTTCACATAATTTTACGTTGGCAATTTGTAGTGTTATGTAAAATTACATAATAATTTTTTAAATGAAATAAGTACACTGTTATATTACAGAAATCATTATGGATAAAATTCCATAACATGTAATGTGATTTTACAACTATCCGTCACTATAATTTGTATTGATGTATACATTGTAATTTTTAGGTTGGAATTGTTAAATAAAGATATCTAATTTTACAGAATAGATAATTCCAAGTGTTATCAATTATAATGATCAGGATATCTGTGATGCCTATTGTCAATACTTTTTTTCAGTATTTGAACCAAACGACACCCCTTCTAACGTAAGTAATATATCTACTGGCAGTCAAAATTTTAGTGTAAATATTAAACATATATCTGTTGAAGAAATCGAGCAGGAATTAGACCGACTTGATATTAATAAAAGTTCTGGTCCGGATGATATTCCTCCTATATTTGTAAAATCTTATACAGTCTCTGATTTTGCCGTTGTTCATTATATTCAACAAATCCTTAACTTCTGGTTGTTTTCCTAACTTTTGGAAAAGAGCAGTAGTAATTCCAGTTTTTAAAAGTGGTTCTAAGGATGAAGTCAGAAACTATCGTCCCATTTCTTTACTTTGTGTATTTGGTAAAATTTTTGAATCAATAGTTACTAAGGAACTTTTTTTAAAATTAAGAACTTAATAAATGATAATCAACATGGCTTTTTTCGGGGCAGATCTATTATTACTAATTTAATGCCTTTTTTACAAGTGACTCTTGAAGCTATGGACAATAAAATGCAGGTGGACGCTGTGTATACCGACTTTTCAAAAGCATTTGACAAAGTACATCATCCGACATTATTAATTAAAATTTCGGTATTCATGGGGAACTGCTTCATTGGCCGAAGTCTTATATCACTAACAGAAGCCAATGTGTCAGATTAAACAATTATTTTTCTGAGTACCATAGTATTACCTCTGGAATACCACAAGGTTCTCACATGGGACCTCTTCTTTTTTGTCTTTTTATAAATGACATTGGTTCCTGCTTCAATTATTCAAATTATAATTTATTTGCCGATGACCTTAAATTGTCAATGCCTGTTCAATCTGTGGATGACTGCATTAAACTTGAGGAACATCTGTCCAGATTAAATGATTATTGCAAATCTCACAAACTTTTCCTCAATATTAATAAATGCCATAGTATAACATTTTCCAGAAAATAACTTAATATTACTTACAATTATACCATTGGCGGTCATACTTTGAGAGTCGTTAGTGAAGTTAAGGACTTAGGTATAATTTTAGATAGCCAATTATCTTTTGAGATACATATTGACTCAATGGCACAAAAAGCTATGAGAACTCTAGGTTTTATATTACGTAATACAAAGCATTTCACTAACCCTTCTTCAATTATTATTCTGCAAAATGCGTTAGTTAGAAGTAAATTGGAATATGGTAGCCTTTTATGGAGCCCGTTGTATTATAAATACATAGATCGACTTGAAAATGTTCAGAAAAGATTTATTGATGTGCTGAATTATAGATTTAACAGAAATTTATATTATGAACCATATGTCAGATTGTCGCACTACCGTTTAAAAAAATTAGGCTTTAGAAGAATAATTTCTTCCGTTATATTGTTGTACAAATTACTTACCAATATTGTTGATTCTCCTTATATTGTCAGTCAAATTTTTTTAATCACTATTCACATTTTTGTAGATATGTCAATCTTTTTTATATTTCATCGTGTCGGACCAATTATACAAGTAATTCTCCAATACGTATGTTACAGAATAATTATAATGATTATTTTATTCATCTAGATCTTTTTAATTCATCATTATCAAGTTTAAAATCATATGTTAATTCTTTACTACATTAGTGTTAATAGTAATCACTGTTTCTTTAGGTTTAATTAAGTTACTTACCACGAATTTGTATTTTTTTTCTCTTTTGTGTAATCCTGTTATTGGGCATTGACTTGCCTGTTGGATTACCTATGTCGAAATAAATAAATAAATAAATAAAATATGTTGTTGTAAGGCTTAGAGACCGTTTCAGTTTCTACGATATTTATAAATTGTATAATATTTAAATTGGCACAAGCTGCAAGTGCACAGGTTGTTACTTGTGCACTTGCATGTTATACTTACTGTTTACCGTATATATTTATCCACTACACGTTAACAACACAACTAAAATGTTTTAGGTTAGAGGTTAGGTTGATGTGCAAAAATCACATGAAAACTTTTGTAAAATTTTATAATAAATTTAGTATTTGTGTTATCACACTATTTCTGAAATTTCCTAATTTGATTACGGACATGCATTTGATTATTACTTAATACATAATATAAATTAATATTTTCTAGTAAATATTATGTAAAAAGAGTATGACAAAACATGGAAATTTCCACCCATTCCTATCAGTGTATGATGTAGTTTAGCAAACCCATCTAATTAACTGATTTTTCTCAGTGAAATTGCTTTGGTCTAAATGTGTGTTAGGAGAAGTGAAAAATGATCGCCAAAGTAATATATAAAGGTCGAAGCCTGGCCTGAGCTTTTAATTACCGTGCTTGTTACTTTGGAAGGGATTTATTGTTTTTGAAAAAATAATCAATTTCGTGGAAAGGGAATAAATGTAGGCCGAATTGATTTATAGGTGGTCGGTCTACGTTTCATGTTAGGCCACCTCACGCTCTCGCCACTTCCAACTAAATTGAGTCCTCCTTTATCATGTTCTAAAAGCTTTTCACTTGAAATTTGCCCCTGGCTCCGCTGAACTTTCGCTGTATTATTATATAATCACAAATTTCTGAACTTTCCCAAAAGAGACGTTACCCAGATACACAAATAAAACGAGACGGGAGACTGAATGGATACTGGAAAATAAAGTTATTTAAACTTAGGGTTACTGTAATTTCTGTCTTATGTCGGATTATTTATGGGTTTAGTGTGCCATATTTGGGGATTCCGTTTTTAAGTCATGCCTTGCCAAGTTTCGCCGTGAGATATATCTCCGGAAGGGAAATAAATCAAGCTTAAATTTACGAAATCTACCTGTAATGACTAATTTATTTTCTTTTTATTAAACATTTTGTTATAGAAACTATTTACTAAATTATGTTGTCGTTTTAGATATTATGGCGAATGCGCCACTGTTAAAAGTGACAAATTAAAATTTCTTTACTTTTCCATTTTAATTAATACACACAACGTCAAACGATTCGATTAAACTTAGTGGTTTTTCTTAATGTGGTAAAAAAGCACATGTACTTAAGGAACAAAGACGACAATAAAAATTTCATACCATGGACCTTTACTTTATTACCAATGTTTTTGCAAATCTGGTCAATTTGCAGTGTATTCAGCCAAGTGTGAATTTTTGTACATTATAATGCCAGGACATGAAATTTCTGCGTTTTCCCGAGCAAGAATGAGTGCTTTACATGATTCAGGACATTCTATAATCATTATATATCGAACATGTTGGGCATTCCTAGATCATCTGTTGTACGAATAGTACAGAGTTATGAAGAATTTGATACAGTGGAAAACACACCACATAGTGGACGAGTATCTAATGAAAGAGAGGATCGGCATTTGGTGCAATATGCCCGTAGACACCGCACATCTTCAGCTTCAGCTCTCAGGTCCCACTTTCAAGGTACTTTTCGCCGTGTTATATCGACACCTACTCTTCGAAGACGACTCCACAACGCTAGAATGCTAGAAGACCATTACGGGTCCCCACTCTACTACCAAGGCATCGTGCTACCCGTCTCCAGTGGGCACGAGAGCATATGAGGTTTTACGTCAATGGCGGTGGATCTTATTTATATACGAGACCAGAATTGGGCTGGTTATTGATGACAATCGACAAAGTGTCTGAAGAGAACCAGGTTGTCAACAGCGACTTAATTTTCCCCGTAAAGTGGCTCCGTATGAAGGGGGTACCGTAATATTTTGGGGTGGAATAATGTTCAACCGCCGCAAAACGCCACTGTGCCACTCAAATTACTGTACCCCTTGGGGTTGGGCCGTTTGAGGTGATTTTTTTTTTAATGTTCGTCATAAAATTCCCTATCGATCCCTGTTTCTCAATTTTCGCTTTGGGTCTTCATTTTCGCGGAATTTGGCTCCAAAAATGGGTTTGCATGGAGAAAACTAGATTTTTTGCACAAAATGACCCAACGGAACACGAGATTGAGATCTTGCAAAACTTTTTTATGGGGGAATGCTCGTCTTGGAAAGCTCTACAAGACTGTTCACTTAGATTTTGGGGAGACATTTTCCATTACCCTTAAAATGACCACAATCATCTAAAAATTTTCAGAAATCGTTCTACTAAAAACTGGGAAAGTATTGGAAAAAAATCTCATCTCACAAAAATTATTTGTACACATTCGTAGAATCCGCAAACATTTTACCAGAATATTTGGACATTCATCAAAATGGCCACATACAGATTTTCCGAATTTTCCCGGAAATGATTGATTTTTCCTGGAACTGTTCAGATGGAAATGTATGATAGTGAAAGTCTTCAGCATTTACTGAATGCTTTAAACTTTCGAGACCATAAGGTTTTATGTGGATCTTTCTCTTTTTGGTCATTTTGATCCAAAATCCACAAATGTACAAAAATACTGGGAAATCATCTGGCATTCCCGTTTAAATATTTTGGCTGTCCAAACAAATTCTCAAAAAGCTCAGTCTTTTGAAGGGTTATTGTTATATATTTTATTAATACCTTGTATATAAATTAATGTAGAATAGTGTATGTTTTTCTAGGACAGATATTGTTTTTATATATTTTATTTCTTTTATTTTTTTTGTATAATGTTCGATATAAAAAAGCAAATTTCGACGTTGCTTTATGTTATCTCTGTGTGTTGGGAAGAAAATAAAATTAAGTCGTAAAATCTACGATTTTCATTTATAATATATTACTCCAATATATCACAGTTATAAACACGTTTGTATGATTAAATTTTTTCATCACAGTGACCAATTGTGGCATAATATTTCGACCAGGAGCATATTATTAACCAAAAAACATTAATAGCAAATTATGAACACATCACCATGGCAGATTTTCTACTGATTTGCATACCTATTGATATTCTTTGAATCACATCCAAGCCACCTATTATGCTCACTAGAGGGCCCATCTACTTCCTTGTCCTTTCTCCTAATAGAAAACCTTGTTTACGTACAAACAAATCAAAGAAGTGTCATCTTCTTGAGAATTTGTGAAATGTTGGAGACGTTTTTACCATTATAAGTGGAGTTTTGATCAAAATAATCCAAAGATCAAGCAATGTTGTGCCTAATGGCACTTGGCTGTGTCTAATCGTCTCCAAGATTGTTGCCATCAATTGTTCGTTAATAATGAACCATTATATGCAAAATGGCAGCTTAAATTTCTCACAAAGTGTTAAAGACCTTTTTCAGAAGAATTCGGAGAAACTCGGATCTTGGCATGTTTTGAAATGTCCAAAAATGCATCTAAAAGGCCGGGTCTCCCCTGCTGGATTGGATGCTGAAGTCTTTTACTATCATACATTTACATCCGAAAAGTTCCAGGAAAAATCAATCATTTCTCATTAACAATAAACTATTGTATCCAAAATGGCCACTTTTGTCAAAAAATTGAATTCCCAAAAACATGTTCAAAATCATTTTTTATGGAACCTTTCTGACCTTTTTCAGAATTACGGGAAACTTTGGAAAATATGTATGTGGTCATTTTGGTGAAGGTTCAAAAATGTGTCCAAAAATTCTGGAAAAATGTTTGCGGATTCCTCGAATGTGTGCAAGTAATTTTTGTGAGATGAGATTTTTTTCCAGTACTTTCCCAGTTTTCAGTAGAACGAAATGTGAAAAATTTTGGATGATTGTAGCCATTTTAAGGGCAACGGAAAATTTCTTCCCGAAATCTAAGTGGGCAGTCTTGTAAGGCTTTCCAAGACGAGCATTCCCCCATAAAAAATTCCGGTAAAATCTCAATCTCGTGTTCCGTAGGGTCATTTTTGTGCGAAAAATCTAGTTTTTTTCCATGCAAACCCATTTTTGGAGTCAAATTCTGCGAAAATGAAGACCCAAAGCGAGAATTGAGAAAGAGGGATCGATAGGGAATTTTATGACAAACATTTAAAAAAAATCACCTCAAGCGGCCCAACCCTAAGGGGTGTACAGTAATTTGAGTGGTACAGTGGCGTTTTGCGCCACTGTGCGCCGTACCCCATTAATTCGCATACCACAGAATATGACCAAATTAGTTTTCTAAGTACTCAATTTATCGAACACATTCTTTTCACAAAAAAAAATCACTAAACAGTATACTTTTATAAATGTATTTGGTTTTTCTGACAAAAAGATTTCTTTAACAAGAATGAGGGAGCGTCCAAGACTTTTGACGTTGTGTGTATTAATAAATTTGGAAATTTTATAAATAATATAATAATAATTATTATTATTTTGTTGACAATAAATTGTATAGGAATAGTCAGATTGCTTTATCTTAAATCTACACTCTAAAAAAATGTTTTTCTCTAACCGTCACAAAACTATGATATTTTTTACTGTCAGGAGTCTCTAAGATTGACATACATACATATACTGAGAAAGAAAATATATTTTAACAATAAAATTATTCACTTTCAATCCTAGGCCCTAATGTTGACTCTCCTAATCCAATAATATTTACAATAATTTTTTCTCAAACCGTCACAGAACTATGACATTTTTTGATTGTCAGGAGTCCCTACAGTTCCCATTTTCCTTATCTATTAAGAAAATGGTATCTTATATAGGTATGTTAGGAATAATAGTACATTATACTATAAGGGAGAGAAATGCGTTATTTTGGCAGAGGCAATTTGACCGAGGACAATGCACCGAGGACAAAATAGCATCTCTCCCGAATGATATATACTATTTTTTCCACGGTCTCATTAACTTAAAAACACATATTTTGTCATTATGAAGTAAGTAGCACCAGAATTATTGTATTCGGATTTGAGCATTTATTTAGTAGTCGTTGAGTTATTGTCATAACTACAAAATAAACAAACAAAAAGAATTGTCAAATTAAAGTGCTAGTTTGGTTTAGTTTAAAGTTTGTTTAGTGCACAATGAATAATTGTGAGTCGGAAGAGATTGTGGAGGCTGCAAATATTGCAATAAGCAATTTGCTGCCTACGAAGTCAAGATCTTTATACGATATAGCCAACAATCGGTTCAAAAAGTGGTGCGCCGATAAAAATGTTCAAGTATTCAGCGAGAATGTTTTGTTGGCATACTTCAGTGAAAATGCAAAGAATTACAAATCTTCCACATTATGGCCGCAATATTCTATGGTTAAGTCATGCTTGATAATTTACGACAAGCAAATTCCTCAAGCTGATCGCATTTTTGAAAAGAACCGGTGACAGTATAGAATTTCGTGGATTTTGTTCGGAATACTGTAGCAGCCTAACTGTATTAGCATTGTTTCTTACCCTTCGATCTATTATTTTATTCTTCCGAACACAAATGTATCTTCATTTCGTCGCAAGGTAGCCTACAATCTTGTAAAGGTTGTATGATCAGGAATGACAAATATTTTGTGACATTTATGCACATCAATAATAATAATAATAATAAGTATATTTGCTACAAAATTGTACATAAAACCTTTTACACAAATATACTTATATGTAGGAAACAACTTAGGGGTAGACTCACTAAAGGCATAGCCTGTACGTGAGGGAACAAAAAAAAAAAGAAACAAACAAAAGTAATGGCAAACAAAATATCAAAAATATACACTTTCAAGCTGTGTTACAAGTGTTAGTAAGATGTGAAGATTGCACCAACTCCATCTAACTCACAATATACTATATACTGCGATCTAACTACAACTGCTGCAATCAACTACATTAAATAACAACATTGAATTATTTTCCAACGATCACTTAATCCTTCCACCGCTAATGTGATTTTTAGGCGATATTTTTTTTTGAGACTCTAGGGCGATATTGCTTATAACTTTTAAAATGAAAGTAAAACAGAAAAGTTTTTCTGATAAAATTTTATCAAAAATAAGAGAACTTTTTAACAGGAAACAAATTTGGAGATGTTTCTAGAATAAGTATAATTGATGACGTGATTAGTTTGAAAATCCTGTCACAAATTTTATTTAAATATTTTGCATCCTTGCAGAAGGTCCTGTACATACAATGTTGCATATTTCATCCTCGTATGTGTGTCTGTAAATCAGGACGACCAATAATCAAGAATTAATACCCCGAATAAATAAACAGGATTAAGCGTTCGAGCACGGCGATTTGTTCGGGAGATAAACGTCCGCTACAATCTGCGATTCCCCGGAAAACGCATTAACCGGCCAAAATAATTTTAATTATGTTTTAATTTATCGGCGGGTTAATGGCGAAGGAACCGCGCAAAGTTGGCAAGCAGATTGCCAGGGGGCGAACCGATGTGTGGTTGTCGAGATAACCGTTTCAAACTAAATTTCAAAACAATTCGCGTAATTCCTAACTCCGCCACTGAATAAAGAGCATGGCTCCGTTGCCAGGTTAAGCCCTACTAATTATCTACCAACATTCCGGCACTGCCAACTGTTCATTAATGAAACTAAATTCTGAATATATCTCGGCATTAAGCGGTTTGCATGTGTAATTTATTTAATTATAATGTTTATAGCGGCCAACGTGCCAAACTTCTCCGAGCACCGAGTGGCACTGTAGGAATAAAGGCAGCCGCCGAAAGTCCTAAATTCTTGCTTTTAGGATGATTTCGAGATATTAGAAGCATCGATTTTGGCGGGAAATAGAATAATTGAATCGATGTATGCAGGAACGTCATATGTTCACAAAACCACAATATGAAGAAAAGAAAATAGTTACTTATCTAACAAGTGCGGGAAGTGATACTCTTCCACATGGTGATTGTAGCTGCAATCCAGTGCGGAAAAGACACTTTCCGCACGTGTTAATCAGGCGAAACAGTTTATTTTAATTACCGATTTATAACATTAGCAAGTAATTATTAAGTAGTTATTTAAACTAATAGAATATGTCAACGAAAAGCATTGAAATTAAATGTACAATTTGTGGCATTTTGTAAATTCAGTGCTAAGGCAATAGCGGTTTCAGGACGTTCTTCAGTCGTTGAATAGACAATTGATAAAGTATGAGCTACAGGATTAGCTTCAGTGATAAGGGAATAGGTACTAGATGCTGTCTTTCAGTCACGAAAAATACCGTGACTACACTGTAAAAAAATAATTACACATTTTAACAGAAAAGAACACAATATTGTGTTCATCGAGGTCACACGGAATTCTGTATATGTTTACACATTTCTCTGTATGCAGCAGTGTGTTAAAGGTATAACACAATCCACTGTGTTAATATAACAAATGTCATGTGTTAATTTTACACATTTCTGTGTTATTTGAATCATTGAAGGTGTAGGCCTTACACATTAACATGTTAATTTTATTGTATAATAGGTATTGGTACGGAAGATTCACCTATCTTTTTAATTTGTTAATTATGTTCCTGTTTACTTTCGAAATAATTTATATATATATATATATATATATATATATATATATATATATATATATAGTCAGGAGTAGGGATATAGACCACAATTAAATATATATATATATATATATATATATATATATAGTCAGGAGTAGGGATATAGACCACAATTAAATTGTGTGTGTGTTAAGTTTACACAAAATGGTGTACTTTTAACACACAACTGGTAAATATTACACAAGTTCAGTATATTTTATTATAATACTAGCAATTTTAACACATTTTCTGTAAAACGTATAAAAAAGCCATAGTGTGTAAAAGTATTAACACGGAATTTTTACACATCCTAAATTACACACTGGAAAATCTCGCTTACACAGCAACTTTTTTTACAGTGTACGGTACTGCGTGCACGGTTCTCTTGAAGATGAAGAATTTGATGCTTTGAGAATGCTGTGGGATATTTCTATATCTACTAGATTTCGTGATCTGTACACTGTCCCACGTCATAGTACTGCTCAATTTCAATAGTCATTTAGTTATAATGCCGTTAAAATTTATAATAAACTCCCCTCTGCTATTAAATCTGCTTCTAGTTGCCAGGTCTGAAAAAGCAGGTCAAATCTTATGTTACAAACTTAAGTTAAATATGTATATATTTATGCTTGTTTATCATGTATGCTCTTCATTTATATGTAGTTTGTGCTTTTTCTGATTTCTTATAGTTTTACTTTGTATCGTATCCTTATGTTGAATCTCGCCACTTCTTTACTAATATTTCTTCACTATGTATAGTTTGAATTTTAATAAAGACATATTATTATTATTTTCTTTTTGTTGTCAAAATAATCCTCAATGCATGACTGAGCTATCGCTGTAGACTTCCATCCACCATGCTATTTTATGTGTGTAATATTGGATCCAGAGTTGGCTAATAATGTAGCAGAAGAGCGCCGAAAACAATGTCCTGTATACACTTCGGGGTTTGAGAGTAACCAACGATGTTAGATGACATTTTCCTGAAGTTGTACACATTTACCCCCTTTTTTTATAGAATAAGAGAAACCGATCATGAGGGGTATCTGTAGGACGCAAAAATAGCATAACTTCGATAAATATCGACATATTTAACTGTTTCTTCGTTGTTCACAACAAATTTTCTTGAAACATTCGTTTTCGTGTTTGGTATGGTAAAAATAAGCACGTCCCCTGTATATTCTATATCGTGGATCGTCATATTTGCTAGTTCTTCGCGGCGAAAGGCACTGGCAATTGCAAATATCGTGGCAACTATTTCCTTTCTTTCTAATACATTTCATTTTTTAGCTTGTAACCAACATTTGATTTCTTTAAATATGCTGTTAGATTGAAGTATTTTCCAATATCAATGTCCTTTATTTTGAAATGGAGGGTTGCGTTTTTCAATGTCGTGGGAATATGCCAAAAATACTTCTTCTTTAATGATAAAGCGTTCTTCTCCATGCGCCATTGGTCAAAGGCAACAAGCTCTTTTTAATAGCGAATTCCTGATTTACGAAGAAGAGAAATGAAAATAATGATAAATAAAACTCAATCTTCAAACTGAACAGATTGAAAATTTGAAAGCTTTTGTCAAAAAATATTAATAGTCAAAACTGCATGTAGTTAAGGAAACAACAGAAAGGTTTGTCGATGATTACTTTTGACCAGCGTAATTCAGTGTTCAGTGCCAGCTTTACTGTTAGATGGTAAGCTGCATCGAGCGGTACTCATAAGCACTTTGAAAAAAATCTAGCACAAACTTTTTTACTTATTACTGCCTGCATCCATTGAATTACGTTGGAAACAAGCATTGTCACAACAATACGATAGACCTACTGTATAATGTAACGAAAATCGTACGGAAAATTACACTTTACCATACTAGTGCGGAAAAGTACGCTCTTCCGCATAATCGTAGGAAAAAACATTTTACTATAATTTAGGATATATTTTGCGTCATTTTAACCATTAAAAATAATAGTATAAGACATTTCTAATATAATCAGATATTTATTTTATTTTAAAAATAAAAATTATATTTTCTGAGATGTTGTGAAAGTTTAATAATTATTTTTCTTGATTTCGGCTATCCTATAAAATGTTCAATATACATGTGTTTCCAAAATAATAATGTCCATTATTAACTAGTGAATAATGAAATCATTATTCACTAGTTTCAAAGATTCGGAAATGAATTAACAAAACAATAATTCTCCGGTGTCAGCAATTGGACCTGAATCTCCTGTATGAAAGCCAAACACTGCCCACTATAAAAGTTACCGTAGTATTAATATGTTCCCGAATGATAGTAGAAGTTTACTAATTAAAGTTTTATTTGCTTTTTTAAATTTATCAAGTAAACAACAAATGTCAAACACAATATGTAAGTTTTGAATTCTATGTTGTCATGTTATAAGCGTCAAAATATTGTGTAATGTTTTTAGGAAAAAGTTTGCTAAAATATTGTCAATAAACATGACTATTTCTTGCAAAACCGTTAGATATTTTCATCCAGATTTTGAGAAGATTTGTATTCAATGGCATGAGGAAGCAAAGAATGATCTAAACAATATTAAATATTTTAGGAAACGGAATTCCAAGAAAGAACAACTCTGCTAATGCCTCGACCAACATGGAATTATATGCAACATGAATATGCCGTGTTGACAAGCTACATCTAGCAGCCATTTTTCGGTCTGAAAAGCCACAGAAACGAAGCGTTCTATAGCGCAGTAGACAGAAGGTAGGATTATTCGCCAGATTCCTCACCTATGGCATACTAATGAAAGTTAATTAGCTCTAAATCGGTATATGTCTCGTGAGCTGCTGACGAGCTGTTTGCTATAGGTTTCTCAGGTGTAATTCAATGCTGATCGGGGCATTAGCCCGCAGAGTAGTTGTTTCCTGTTCTGTACTTGCAAAATATCGTTTTCGCCGAACGGTTGTCTACAACGCGTAATACTGAATATTATGATGAATATCATGCATATATCGAGGAAGAAGATATGCTATTAGATCAGAAAGCAGTATTACATTCGTCTGACTCAAAGTCAGTCTAAGTGTTCGGAAAAAGTGTATGCAATATAATGTTAATTACTTTTTCAAATTCAGCCGAAAAAATCAGAGTAAATAAATTGCTTCAATTTACCAATAGTGTTTGTTAATTATTTTGGTTTTTTCATTTAAATGCGCTGTAATGTCTCTTTAACTAATTTCTCAATGTGAAATATTTCTAATTGGGCAAACATAAGCTTATAAAATCAATGTCTTGACTAATTATGGCGCAAATGTTGCTATTTTTCTTTGTGTAGCAGAAATAGTAAAATAATAAGGTTCTATATAAAATTTGAGTGTTTTTTTTGCAATACAAAAAATTGTCTTATCATTCTGATTAAAAATATTTCTTCGTACCGAAATGGCTTTTATTCTGACAGCGCAATGGATAAAGCCAAGTACGCTTAAAATATTTCACTGTAATAAACATTTTTCCGGTAGAATGTATTGCACAGAAGGAAAACTAAATTATGTGTTATTTTTATTTTTTTTATACTGCTACACATCCAGATGATATACAACTAGCAAGTTCACGTTTTATATTGCGCTGTAATTTAAAATTATGTTGTCTTCACAAGAAAGCACTACGTTTTGTAAAATAAATGTTGTATAAAACTGTCTCACTTTTTTATTGGAGAGATTTGTTGAAACAAATTTAGTTTTTACTTTAATCTTTAAAAGTACACCCGTAAAAGTACTTAAGAAAATTGGAAAAGTCTAATGGACTTGGTTGCCATTGAAACACTTCTCGTATCTATTCGTTGAGCCATGCTCTATTTTAATAGAGAGTTTTTAATTACTTTCTGAAAAAATCTTATTAAAATAAATGCTTCGATGTGTAATTTCGCTGAATCTTAGTTTTACATAATAATCAATTTATGAATGAAACATATAAAATGTAAATTTTATCCACCGGAAGTACTAAATATCATAACACTAATACCTTCCTAATATTTGAAACAAAATTTCGTCTTGGACTATATCAGAAGCGTTTGATAGATCTAAAAAACTATCTCCTGTACTAGTATTTTATGGAAATTTAAATTAACTATTCGCAACAGATTACTTCTGAAAATGTTCGTGGGGTATGACATTTACAGAGTTATGCACTAATTCTTCGTAAGATCAGGGACAGTGCCGGTACTAGTGACAGTGAGAGTGATAGTGACATTGACAGTATCAGCAATAATAAAAGTGTCACTGACAGTGATAGCGATGGAGATATCAATAGGAATAGGACTAACAATATGAATAGGAATAGGACTAACAGTATGAATAGGAGTAGGAGTCGGAGTCGGAGTAGGAGTAGGAGTAGGAGTAGGAGTAGAAGTAGGAGTAGGAGTAAGAGTAAGAGTAGGAGTAGGAGTAGGAGTAGGAGTAGGAGTAGGAGTAGGAGTAGGAGTAGGAGTAGGAGTAGGAGTAGGAGTAGGAGTAGGAGTAGGAGTAGGAGTAGGAGTAGGAGTAGGAGTAGGAGTAGGAGTAGGAGTAGGAGTAGGAGTAGGAGTAGGAGTAGGAGTAGGAGTAGGAGTAGGAGTAGGAGTAGGAGTAGGAGTAGGAGTAGGAGTAGGAGTAGGAGTAGAAGTAGAAGTAGGAGTAGGAGTAGGAGTAGGAGATGGAAGAGAAACAGGAACAGGAATATGAATAGGAATAGGAATGAATAGTGATAGTGATAGTAATAGTAACAGTAATGGCAATGGTAAAAGTAATACTGATTTTACTTTTTATATAGGATTTATATAATTTAACAAGAATTCATGCTATATATTCACTCTAGGAATTTATTTTACATTAAAGTTAATATAATCCTTTTGATAAGTGCAAAAAATACACTTTCATCTTAAGAATTATATAAATACAAAGACTTAAACAATAAAATATAAAATCTCTGGCAATTAAATATTTTATGATATTTAGCGGTAATTGTAGACAAATTGTTGATCACCTTTATATCCGACATCTTGAATTTTACAGCGCCATCTAGTGATTCGTAAATTTTGCCAATAATTGGTAGTCTTTAATTTTCACACAGGGGTTTCGGATTCAACTGCTAATAAAAGACAATAATTTTTGTTTTGTTAATTCATTCCCGACACCTGTCACATTGAATAATTTAAATTTGTTGACAGAATTGTGCATAATCATTAATCATAAGTGAATAATTATTATACACTGATAACATTATCGTATATGTCATTATACTTGAAGAAATAGACGAATTATTTGTACATATTACATAATGTAATGTATACATTATAGAATCAGCACTATTTTCTTGCCACCGCTGTGGGACCGATCCCGTGGCCGATAGACCGTTTATCAGCTATATTTGTGGAGAGAATTGGCACCCTGTGGGTATGGTAGGATGGAAGAATGTTAGCTTGGTCAATGTGAGAGATTGATACCGGTCGACGTTTGACTACTCCCCAGGTTTCCCTCATTCCTACACTGAATGGTGGTTAAGACCTACCAGCGTAAGTCGTTCCTGGGCACAAATGCAGCCTGCTTAATAATAATATGCCACTCTCTCTTCTGTACAAATTTCGACTTCTGGGCTAATCCTCGTGATTAGAATGAGGGGTAGAGATATTATTATGATTATTTATTATTATTATAACATTTGTTTATACTTATCACTATCACTATTAAAAAATAATTAAGGTTATTTATGTATTTACAACTTACCTTAAGTTATAAATGCATGATATCCCAACAAACAATTAAAGTTAAAATTACGTTAACTTGACCTCTGAATTGGTCAAAAACTTTTCATGACCAATTCCGTATAAGGAAAGTTTACCTATATTCGTTGGCCTTTTTCCTTATGTGGGGAAAAAAACTAAAGTAATATGGAAGTTAATAATTGGTCGGCAAGAATTTTATTCCAATAAGATAATTGGACTTAAAAGAAATACGGACCAATTTTATGTTAAAATTTCAAAATATAAAAGACATTATTACCAAAATATACCCTAATTATGCCCTTTATATGACATACTTTTGCCAGAGAGAGAGAGACAACATTATATGTTTGATTTTATACATTGTAATAGCGAACAGGGATAGGAAGAAAAAGAAAGACTATAAGTCAGGCTACTAAACTACAAGTACAGTAGGAGTTAGTATATTTATAGATATTTAGATTTTAATATAATAAAGTATGTATTTTTGGTTTCCATTCATCAAATTGTACAACCCAGGAAATTTTTTCGTATAATGTCATGACCAAACTTTCATAAAAATAACGCGCCTTATAGATATACATTTTTACTATTGCTTTTTATTAACATTTCTATACTGAAAAATAACCTAAAATAAAAACTGAATCTACTTCGTGATAAAATGTGTTTAATAATCTTTCGTCATAAATGTATTAACTAATATTATCTGTATTAACATAATTTTAATGAGTAATCAATTAGAAATAATGAACAAAACATTTAGTGTTTATCACAACATGGCCGCTCAAATAAAATCAACTTTGAAGTCAATTTGTCTGTAAGTTTTAACCTATAGGGCAGATTGCCTATGCCAATGTTGACGTCACTGGAAAATATTAACTTTGTGGTTCAAATTTCCTCCAAATGAAGATATTTTATGGTAATTTATTACCAATTAAATTATTACTAGGTACCTACATATAAAATTCTGCTCTTGGATTTATTTGTGATTGAAAATTCAAATTAAAGCCAATAATATTATGTATGCATAATAACAAAAACAAAATAAATATTTTCGAACGGAATTCAATTCGAATTTCAATTCACGTGCACTACTGAATTCATCTGACATAATAACAGTCATAAGAATACTTATATATGAAGTGTTTATTGGTATATTATCATTAGATTGATTTACATAATATGCAGTGTTGGCTTAAATTCGTTTTTTACAACTCTGTAATATTGTGTAGGGCTTGGTTTTCACTGCAGATCGCCAAAACACAAAACAATTTCTACGCGCTATTACATGAAGATCTGTCGGAATACATATAACAAGAAGCTTGTTTCCTAAAAAAACCTTTATAAGACACACTTACGTCGAAGTATTATTAACAAGTAAATTTGTACCATAATATAGAACAATATTTCTATTAGGTTAATTGAAATGGTTAAATATTCTTTAGAAATTATCAACAAAGTTGAAAATAGGTTGATATTGTAATAAAATTAGAACTTAACCAATTTGAAGAATATAATAGGGCAAAATAACTAGTTATTACCTTATTTTTAACTACTAGTTGAAGCCAAATAAGTTTTACAATTTCGTAATAAATATGTAAATATTTACCTATTGCAATAATTTAAAAAATCCTTGGATATTGAAGACAGATTTCAAGGCGAAATTAAGTAAATTGTAACTTCGTCTTACACGTTATTGGAATGTTGGCATTTGAAAACATAGAATAGGTAAACAATATGTAATTTCGAACTGTATAAATTGACATATATTTCATTTTACTTAGAAGTCATTATATTACTCTTAATTAACCAATTTTGGACTAAAATTTTGGTATTATAAGATTTTGTAACATTGAGGATTATTTTTATGAAGGAAAGTAGTAAATCTTGATCAATTTAGGATTATTTTTCTTGTGTAGTAGTCTATTAGGCTTAAATGTTAGTTGGGATATGCTTCGTTATCACGGAAACTATATTATTTAAAAGTAAACAAGGAAAGGATCGGGAAGATATTGAGTTTTCAAATAAATGACACCTAAATTTAAATCTGTATGAGGCGCACGTTTTGGCACCTCCTTAAATTCTTATAGATTTAATAAATTTTAATATTTTCTTCGCCTCGCCTTAAAGAGGGGTATTTGTTAGCGGTATTTATACCCCATAAAAGTGTAAAGATTCCGCGCGCACAGTGTAAAATTGCAAAGGGTAATAAGTTGTAAAAAACATCGCAGACGCTGGCAGCAACCGTAAGCATATGAAACTTCTATCAGTTCCGCCACCATATGTAAATTTGGGTCGCATCCGAGAAACTGGAAACTTTCCTTCCATTTCTTTTCAAACGCTTTTAAATTGAAGAGTTGTTAGGATATCGCAGGGCTCCTATCCATAATGCGGATGTAAAATGTTTTCTAAATCTATCAAATGTGAATTTCAAAAATCCAGTTGGAGGCGGAAATCTGATATAAGGTGGGATGCGGGTGGGGTGTAAGGTTATTAAAAAGGACTAGGTTGCCTGGTAAGTTTCGACCAATCACAGTACAGTAGACTATATCTATCCATATATTCTTTATTATTAGCTTTTGTAACATTTTTTACTGTATTAGAAAGATATTTTAAGCTAATATTAATCAAATCTACAATTCCTATCAATGAAGTCATATGTATGCTCTCTGATACCAAACATCAAGGTATGCTAATGAACAATTCCACAGACAAAGCTCTATTCAATAATTATCTAAAAAAAATAATCTAGGTAAATTTACTGACCTGGTTTAATGAAAACATTCTATAAATATCTAAGTTCACTTTTCAAACTGTGGGAACTCGAAAATTCAATTTAATTCTTGCAATATGTTTGAGAGATTACCCTGTAATAGATTTCAAACTATTATAAAATTTATGCAACTTTCTCATTGTCTACCACTTACTAATGTTGACTACTTCAATACCCTGCATCTTTCTCATTATAACGTTCCAAAATAAAATAAATAATATGTAAAACTGGCATTATTTTTCGAAGTTCTGGTGATCTTGGAAGTTTGTTCATTTAAAACTAAACCATCCTGTATATCATCAGTCTGGACGGTTTTAAATTGAACACGGAGATGAAACTACTATCCGTTTGCGATCACATCACTTATTAGTGTAAAAGTCTCTTTTTGGAGACAGACGAAAGCACATACCTAAGTAAAGAAGTAGTACGTTCCCTAAAATGCAAAAAGCGGATCGTCTTCCCCCTCAGCCCACAAAATAGAGTAGGCAGTTCGTTGAGATGAAGCGCTATTTCAGGTTCAGTAGGTGTGTGTGTACACTTGGGATTTCTCAGCGGAGAAATGCAAAAGTTACTGTCAATTCAGATAACATTGCTCCCCTCTAATACGATTCTTTCCCGTGTCTTTCCAGGTAACATGTCTTATATGTCTTGTGCGTGTGTAAGATAAAAAACTCCCACGTACTTTTTAAAATCGATCAAGTTTCGAGGGCGAGGTTCATGCTCGTAGCCGTGACGATTTACAAAATCCGAAAAAGCTTGCAGGCCAACGATAACAAGAATAATAATAGCAAAGCGGTTTTTGCATTATATTTTGCTGTTCGTTGAGTACTTTTAAATAGTATGCAAAGTGATTCATAATCTAAAAAATTTGGTAATAGATGCGTCATGCAAAATGAAGTCAATATCGTACTTTTTAATAAATTCTTATAGTTTCCACGAAAACAATTATTGAAGTTCTAGTAATTTCAACCCTTACATTGCTGTGCTACTGTAGTTCTAGCCAGGTGATTTCAAATATCCGATTACTTATAGTATTAACTATTTTTCATGCAAGTATTTACATTAGTTTTTCAGATATCAAAAGTAGATTACGTATAGCAACTCGCAGTTGATTGGTATCGTTTTCATTTATGGAGATGTAAAAATGCTTTAGCAGAACGATTTTGCCTTTTACAACGGTGCGCAGTGAGTTCAAGTATAGTGCAAACGCAGGCGTGACACGAGAAATTTACAACCGAATCGTGGAAGAGATGTAAGTTCAGGGCGTTCACTGCGTATTGCAGCAGTGTGGCGTATCGTACACAAACCTCATATCCGTACCATGTACAGCGTGTCCAATTATAAATACCAGGGTATTGAACGAGAAGGACTGGTACCATGGCCGCCGCGATCTCCTGACTTTAAATCATTTGGACTTATTTTTGTGGAGATATTTAAAAAATGAAGAGTATTGCACTGAAGTGGACACTATTGATGTTTTACGCTAACGTATCATAACTGCTGCCAAGAAGCAGAAACATTTGTGTTAGTTTATATAAACTGGGAAGATGGGCTCAAAATTTTGTGGTAACATCAGGTATGTCAAACTAATTTACTAATTAAAACCTCAAATTAATTATATTAATAATTAATAACGAGAGCGGCAAAAACAGTTAAATTTGCTGCTTTAAAATAGGTATTATAATATGTAATTTATTTCCTTCTTCGGGAATTTCTTTCAATTTTTTCTCCGATCGCCGATTATACACCTTATCATGTTTTAGAGTGGACTATAGTCTGTTTAAAAATGAAAGAGAGTAATAAAACCCCGAGATAAGAACCGGCCATGGGCGTGGTAATATTTCGCTTCAGGTAATTATCGGGTAACACTAACAGGTAATGGGTGTACATTAGTATATTTTACTGGATACATCATAGGGCAGGAGCCAGTGTATTATGACAGATCAATCCATTCTTAGACCTGAATATACGAAGACGTACTAGTGCAGTAGAGTAAAATTCGACTTGTATTTAGTGACTATTGTTCCAGTGGATATAATATTGTTTGGGTAAAATGTCGAGCTTATCAGATTATGTACCTGCTAAACGCGTGAAAAGATGTGCGCTGTCTCAGAATGAGAAGATTATTATATTAAATGTATTTAATGCATTGAAGCACCAAAATCCTACCAACAGTGTTAACGACATCGTGGAAAAGTGTTCCAAAATGACAGAGATTGGAAAATCGACTATCTACAGACTTTTAAAGGAACCAAAAAATGAAAAAGATACTGTAAATCCCCCAAAATCATCTACAGGAAGGTCTAAAGTCATTTTATTTTTAAAAAGAAATACCAACACTAAACAAAATTTTAAGTGAACTTTCAGAGGATAACGATTTGCCAAAAATCAGTAGAAGCAAATTATGGGCCATTTTACAAGAGTTGAATTTTTGCTGGGAAAATCAGAACAGGAAGTCAGCTCTTATCGATAATGATGAAATTATTTGTTGGCGAACATCCTACTTAAGATCAATTAGAAAATTCCTTGACGAATGGAGGAATATTTATTATCTAGACGAAACTTGGGCCAACGAGGGATATACTGTAACAAAAGCATGGCAAGATAAAAATATAAAAAGTTTTCGACAAGCATTTTTGGATGGACCTTCAGGTAAAGGGCGACGATTAATAGTGACACATATAGGTAGTGCCAGTGGTTTTGTAGATGGCGGTTTACTTTTATTTGAATCTAAAAATACAGGTGACTATCACGCAGACATGAACGCAGATGTTTTCGAGGAGTATTTTACACAGATGTTGGATCTTATTTCTCCAAGGTCTGTAATTGTCATGGATAATGCCAGTTACCATTCACGGCAGACCTAGGGGACGCCTACAACTGCTTGGAGGAAAGCCGACATAATTCAATGGTTGTCCGGCAACATTTCTTTTGAAACAAATACGGTGAAAAAGGAACTTTTGACAAATATGTTATCGATGAAATGGCAACAAATCGCCAAATAGCGGTACTACGGTTACCACCTTATCACTGTGAACTTAACCCAATTGGATTAGTCTGGGCGCAGGTAAAAGGAGATGTAGCGCGAAATAATACGAGGTTTAAATTAAGTGACGTGAAAATTTTGTTAAAAAATTCCTTGGAACGTGTAACTGCAAATAACTGGCAAAGATGTATACATCATGTATAAAAAGAAGAGGAGAAAATGTGGAACCTATCGTTATCAATCTACGAAACAAAGATAATTCATCACAATATTCAGAGGATGAATTTTAATATACCTACTTTTTTATTTTCTTTATTGTACATTTATACAACACTACATTTACTCACCATAATTTGAATTTTCAAAATACATATATTTTTGTGTGGAATAAAAGTCTATTCATTAAATTTAAATAAATATTGAATAATTTTATTTGAATTACTAAAAACCTTCTTAACCCGGTTATAATGAGCCTCTAGTTTTCAAATGCTGTTTTTATATTGTTTACTTATAAGAGAAATGGACAGAGAAATTGAAGCGGCATAGAGAGACGGATTGTCGGGGATTATATTTTAGCTACCTGCTACACTTTAGTCCGGTCCTATCACACAAAGTGTCTTTAAAAGTACACCTCATCTATACCGATAATACATAATATAGAAATATTGAATATAAGCACCAGTACTACATTTATTTACGATTTGCATACATAATAAGCTTTTATTACTCTCTTTCATTTCTAAACAAACTATAGTTTCCAGTACCGCGCGGAAGTGTATTTTCAAATCATTTTTGAACAGCTCTTTTTGATTTTATCGTTACAAAATTGTATTTGTAAGAGTCACCTGTACTTTCAAAATTTTTTTTATATAAATTCTGAATCACCCTGTATAGTTGTTTCAAAAATAAAAAAAATGTGTCAACATTGGTCAAATCAGATAAAAAAAATTTGCTGCCTTGCGTTTGACTACAAATACGGTTGTCTAAAAAAAATAGTGGATATTTTATTGTTATTTTGTTACTAATTTGTTTCATCAGTTTGAATTTGAAAATCCTGTCGTTTTCGAGAAAAATGATAGGAGTTAGCGTAATAATAATATAGGATTATCAAAATTATAGGAAAAAATATAAAAGAAAATTTTAAAAATTGTTAGAGCACCTCTAGATAAATCCGTATATTATGTTGATTTTTTATTATTTATTTTTATTTCAAATACTTTTTAACTAAAACATAATTTTTCCAAATCGATAGATAGAAAAGACGCCTCCCTAATTTATGCAAGTTTATTCTGCATTGATGGAGAATATTAATCGACTGAAAGACTTTTTTACAAATGGAACTGTATAAGTTTTGGTAAAAACCACAGATTTCTTAAAATATTAGATTTTTCGTAATTAGAAAACCTGTTAATGCATTGCTTAATCAGGTGGAGCAATTAGTCAACTAAAATATGGAATTGGTGAATTAAAATGGTGATATTACTATGTTAAATTAAATTTCTGTGTATGTGTTTTTAACTAATCTGTCTCTGTTTTAATTTTTCTTTGTAAACGAAATTATATACCTAGGTAAAAAAACACTTGATTTCGTAAAAACGAAAAATCAGAGACACTCTGTATAAAATCATTTTTAACATTACATAGCTTATAAAAATTCAATTTATTTGAAAATAGAAAAGTTTTAGGAAAAAGGATTGAGAGTAATAAAATATTTTAAATGAAATTTTGCACTACTATGTGGATGTTGGAAGAATTTTTTATTGTTTTTACTTAACACGAATCACGGTGATATAAATACATAAAAAGAACGAAGTCTGTAGCCGGCAAATAGCCAACAATGTCACTGACAATTATTGACAAGAAGTATAAACAGAAAAGGGCCAAGTAATGACCCCAGTAGGATACCCCATGGCTTGATATACGTCAAGGCAGCAACAAATTTTTAACTGTGATTACAGTCTATATTGGAAACCATATAATTAAAATTTAGTTATATGATAATATATTAAAAATGAATTTATTAATTTGAAGTGATCAGGTTATTCAGATTGTTCTTGATTTATTTCCTTTTATTACATATTTGCTTAGATATTTAAAAATTTTGGCAGATACATTGTCACTGGCAAACAAATCATACCTCATTCCTTTGTCCTTCCTAACGCGTGTCTATAATTTACGATTATAAATACAAAGGCTACGAACCGTATGTCTGGAGCATTGTTTGTCTTTCAGAAACGTTCAATTCATATCTGCAGATGGCGTGTGCGGATTTCCGTGATTTAGAAGAACTATTATTATCACGGAAAGCAAATCCGGATTTAGTTGTTAACATATATTAGACCCAGGAAATGCAGTTCACCATTTAAAAACACATGACGCAAGACCGAAAAAGGATAAGGAGAAAGATGTACAGTTGTCCTTAAGTTTTTAGAGGTTTAGGAGAATGCCAAATTAATCTAACGTAACGTAAAGCATTACTTACAATAGAATGGCCTGCAAGATCGCCAGATCTTACACTTCTTGACTATTTTTTATGGGGATACTTGAAGTCAAAAGTGTACATTACTAAACCACGTAATTTAGAAGAACTTCAAAATCGCATTCGGGGCGAAATACGCAGAGTTACCCCAGAAATCATTCATAATGTGCAAGAAGAATTTCTTCACAGACTTGCACATTGTCAAGAAGTTGGTGGATGGCAATTCGAACATTTAATTTAAGTATAAAATTTAATCAATTGTATTTTATTTTACATACCTTAGAATTGTTACTTTTTGATGGATAAAATTTACGTTTTCTAACATTCAATCGTCATTTACTCGAAAACTTTCCTATGTAAGACGACAAAATTTTAGTACTGTCTGATAGAGAATTAAACGATCTTTCAGAATCAAGGAAAAAATATGGTGTTGCCATTTAAAAAAAAAATCGATGACGTCATTACTCGAAAACAAATGACATTTAAAAATCGCATTTTACGCTAAAATATGTATTTTTTAAATTAAAAATCGACGTGTTCGTGGATTTTACCCAAAAAATAATTATTTCGTTTTTATTGAATTTATTCCATACTTTTGGCGCATGCTGTATTGTATAACTTAATGACTGACATATTATGATTATTAATAAACGCAGATCTTCTATTCTGTTAGACTCTACTATATTGACGTATTTTTATATAAAGATTCTGCTGTTGCTCTGTTTAGAAACATTAAAATTAAATACATTTTTATGTGTAATAAACTAATATTTTATCAACTTATTTAAATCCCTTGTTTGATAAATGGATTTATTGTTCTCAAATATCGATAAATCGTGTGATAAATTAAATAAAATCATTCAGTTTTTGATGATTCACAAAAGTAATTCTCTAAAACGATTCAGTATTTATATAAATGTTTGTTTCTTTATTTTTATAATACTCTATGATATGCAAACATTGAGGCAAATATTGTTAACCAATTATAAATATTGTTTTTTGTTTACATATAATAAGTAAATAAATAAAGTAACCGCTTAACAATTGTAAGATTTAAGCATTGTGTTTTGCATTCTATCAGTTCCTGGTACTTTAAATATTTTTCTAAAAAGTCAATCCATTAAGAATGTACTACTTTAATCGAAATTTCGTTTGTCCCAAACAATTTTGAGAAAAAATAAACGGTATTTAAAAATTTAGTCCGTATAACCTTATAAGCTTTTGGATAACGCAGTACATACGTTTAGAAGAGTTAGTTTGTTGTTTGTGATATTTATTAAGTGTTATTGTATTAAATATACATTGGTGTTCGAAAAATTTGCAGAATAGACTCAAAAAATGTGCACAGAAAGTGCATTATCACCGGGTAAATAAAAAAAATATTGCATTGTGCCATTATGTATAAATCCTTCGCGTACCCAGGACTAATAAGAAATATTTCTCCGTGGCAAAAATTGAAAAGACATGAAAAATGTGGTGTGGAAAAACGTTAAGCTGTCCAGCATTGCAACATTGTTTGTGTATAAATAAATAATGGGGATCTATCTCACATTTTTAGCTACAGAAATCTTTGAAAATATGTATCTTGTTAAATTTAACTTTTCTTGTAAAATTATTATAACATAAACTTACTTATTTAGTATTACATATAAGACTGTTAAGTTTTATTTATAAATATGTGAAAATAATTGTTAAAATATAGGTATGGAATAGAAAAATAATTATATGTATGTATTACAAAGGCCTTTTAAGTTATTATTTTATGTTAAATTTAAATAGTAACAATAAATAAACACTATGTTGTGAATTGCAATCTTCTGCAAAGCTTGCCATCTCTTTTAACCTGAACGTAACCAACAATAAATAAGTTATATTTAACAATACCTAGCCGTAAGCTCACAACATCTCCACTAATAATTAATGTAATGATAAAAACGGAAAACACCTGCTTGCTTTGACTCCTCGTATTTTTTACATTAATGAAGTTGGGATTAGCACCAATCATTGTTTGCACAGCATTACCTTACACAGTATTTTCATTATCTATGACCCAAAAATGCCACTAAAAACGCAAAAAACACAAGAAATAAATACCTGTTTTCATCACGATCACCATAATACTGCACGTACATCTAAGGAAACATAAGCAAGATAGATGCGCTGTGTGGCATGTGACGTCACACGAATATTATCGAGATTTTGGCCACGAGATTTTGTTTACATGCAATGTATTAATGTTAATATTTTAATTATGTGATTATTGCCGCCAGACACATGTTCTCACTTATCAATATATTTGAAAGATTACCTTGTAATACACTTTAAACCAATACAACATTTTTGCAAGTTCCTCATTGAGACGTTCAACATTATAACCTGTTTCTAAAGTGTTGTTCAAATCTTGACTTTATGAGAGAATTTGTGTTCTAAAATTGTTTGTATCTGGGACTTTTTCATAACAACAACAGTAACTTCTATGTGCGTTCTGAGTGTTAGTGACATCATACGATATTCATTTACTGATCGTAGAATTGACACAGTGGTGATATACTAATCAATATTAAACTTAAAAAAATCTTATTTTTTTAATTTTATTTAATTTTTTTCTTTACCCCCATTTTTATGATGTTTTCGTCATAGTTTTTATTTTGCTCCGATGTTTTCAAGAGTGACCTTGTTGTTAGAAATTGTGGGAACTATATTATGTAAGGACGACTATGCTACAAAGAGTGTTATTCTTACTTGAAGAAATATACTGGAACAACTTATCGTATATCAGAGCGTTCTGAGCCTAAAGACCCCTTCTATGTACCCAGCTGCAATGGATACTTTTTTTAGGGTAATTGCTTTTTGGTCGACGAAGTCTTGTGTATTCCGAGTTTGAATTTCTTAGCATTTTCGAGCTGTTCAAGGAAATTTACTGCTTATTTATCTATATTCGTAGTGTAGTTATAGTAATTAAGCCCAACATAAGGAAATGAAACGATTGGGGTAGAGATAGAAGAAGCCATAAATAAAGCGGCAATTCAATCTTATCAAGCAAATAATCTCGTAGCACACCGCCGATTTGAAAATAATCTCGTGGAAAGAAAGATTTATTAAAAGAACCCAATTTGAGTTTCTTCTCGCCTGCGATAAACCGAGATAGAATTTACCAACAGTGAAGGTGTTTTTAGCAACGTTTATAATAATAATAATATATTTATTGCTCAATAGAAAATTTTTCATGTACAGGAGAAAACACAGGCAAATAAAGCTATACTAATATTAAGATTAATACACCTCTTCCAACGCTAGATTAGTGCACTATTTCTCATGTACCTATAGTAATATTTATTTAAATATTAATTTATTCTTGAATAATAAAATTGTATATTTTTCATAAAATACAATAAACATTACTTGAAATCAAAAAAACTACTATACATATTATGAGATAAAGTTATGTTTTCTTTATTTAAGTTTGAAATGAAAATATACTGCAAATATTTGAAATAATATTAAATAATGTTGAATAAAGTAAATAATACCATTGCCTTAAGAAAAAACGAAACTGAAGTCATTATTGGTACTTCAACAACGAACAATAGTAAAAAAATGTCACAAACTAAAATTAACAAAAGAAGTTGGTAAACAAATTGTTCATTATGATAAAAAAGCCACTTCCAGGAAACTACCACCTGGCCAAAGTGAATTAAAAAATGAAAACAAGTTAATAGTGAAGAAATATCTCAAACTGAGATTAACAAAAGAAGATGGTAAACAAGTTGCTGTTTTCGTTATCACTTCCAGGAAACTACCACCACTTTGATCACGGTCAAAAAAGTATTTGAATAGGTATGCCTCCAGTTACTTCTAGATTGAGGTTATCAGCTTCTACAGATATTACAGCAGAAATAATTCAATTCCTCCAAATTCATTGCGATTGTCGGTTTGGTTATCAATTTGTGCGTAGGATATTTGCAGAAATATTAATTTGTTGTTACATTATCACGAATTGCTTCCTGAATAACTACATAACTTGAATCAAGCGTTATGGTAATAGTCGATTGTAACTTGTGTGCTTAACAACTGAATAATAAGTAAGTAATACTTCAATATTTCTTATTTTGTTCCAAATAATGTGTTCAGCTTTTAAAGTTAAAATAAGCTTTATTAAACAATATTTAGTATATAAAATATTTAATATATTCTGTCACCAATATAAATTCTTAAGAATCATTTTTATATTTTAATAGGAGAATTATAAAAAAATGGTAAATACAAAAATTGTATCTAGTTACATATTTTTCTGAATTTTGTGACGGCGTTTTTAATCAAGAAAATAGGTTGCAGTACGATAACGAGATCTCAATGTGCATACTTTTCCTGAATATTCACACCTTATTAATAGTTTGTAATATACCCACATATATCTCAATATTAAAAATTTAATAATTTTTACTTTATCTGACAATCATTGACAATTTCTCCTTCTCCACAGTTTCTACGTTTGTTTTTTAGGCGTCATTTACAATATTGCCCTTAAGGATTTGGTTAATTATGCAAAAAGTATCTTTAATAAATTTCAAACAGATACGTGAAATATTGACAAGTTATTGCAAAAAACAATTTTAAAGTCCAATTTTAACACCCTGTCTCCTCTTCTTGCTTCACCGTTATGCCCGCTACAGACTATGCGTGAATTTGCGATTCGCGATGCGTAATTCGTATGGAATTCGTGCATAGTGTGTAGAGTCGTGTTCGTTAGAAATCCATTCATAAAAACCCTACATACGATGCACGAATTTCTTACACACCACGCATCGCGAATCGCGAATTCACGCATAGTCTGTAGCGGGCCTTATCTGTATTATTTAATTTACCCATTAAGAATTATTATTTGCCTACAGTTAGGGACACTCTAAGGCCTGCTACAAACTATACGTGAATTCGCGAATACTGTATAGGATCTTGTTCCTTAAAAATCCATTCATAAAAACCCTACATACGATGCACGAATTCCCTACAAACCACGCATCGCGCATCGCGAATTAACGCATAGTCTGTAGCGGGCCTAAAGTGTGTCCAACCTTTAACAAAGAAGATAAGCGTTTTTTACTGTATTAGAAAGGTATTTTAAGCTAATATAAATCAATATCAATGAAGTCATATGTATGTTCTCTGATACCAAACATCTAGGTATGCTAATGAACAATTCCACAGACAAAGCTTTATTCAATAATTATCTAAATACATTAATCTATCTAAATTTACTAACCTGCTTTAATGAAACACTCTATAAATATCTAACTTCACTTTTTGGCAGTGGGAACACTACAATTCAACCACAATAGATGAGATCTGACCTATTTCTGCATTTTTAGGATTGCTTCTTCAGGTGGCCTTCTTTAAATTGAATCAAATATCTAACTAATAAAATTATTATAAAAATTAAAAATATTTGAAGTTAAATATCGAAAATGACAAAAAGTGACAGCCTGTCAATGAGTTAAATATGACAATAACTACTTGAATAATGTTTACCTTTTATGTAAAAGTTTTTATATCTTTTTAGGTATTAATAATATTGTGTGAAACTAACTACTCAGTTGATAAAAGCCCCAACCTGCGTTGAATTACACCCACAATATCTACTCATATATTCCTTATTATTAGCTTTTGTAACATTTTTTACTGTATTAGAAAGGTATTTTAAGCTAATATAAATCAAATATCCTACAATTCCTATCAATGAAGTCATATGTGTTCTCTGATACCAAACATCTAGGTATACTATTGAACAATTTCACAGACAAAGCTCTATTCAATAATTATCTAAAGAAATTAATTTAATTTACTAACCTGCTTTAATGAAACACTCTATAAATATCTAACTTCACTTTTTGGCAGTGGGAACACGACAATTCAACCACAATAGATGAGATCTGACCTATTTCTGCATTTTTAAGAATTGTAGGATATTTGATTTATATTAGCTTAAAATACCTTTCTAATACAGTAAAAAATGTTACAAAAGCTAATAATAAGGAATATATGGGTAGATATTGTGGGTGTAATTCAACGCAGGTTGGAGCTTTTGTCCACTGAGTAGTTAGTTTCACACAATATTATTAATACCTAAAAATATATAAAAACTTTTACATAAAAGGTGAACATTATTCAAGTAGGCATTGTCATATTTAATTCATTGACAGGCTGTCACTTTTTGTCATTGTCGATATTTAACTTCAAATAATTTTAATTTTTATAATAATTTTATTAGTTAGATATTTGATTCAATTTAAAAGAGGCCACCTGAAGAAGCAATCCTAAAAATGCAGAAATAGGTCAGATCTCATCTATTGTGGTTGAATTGTCGTGTTCCTACTGCAAAAAAGTGAAGTTAGATATTTATAGAATGTTTCATTAAAGCAGGTTAGTAAATTAGATTAATTTCTTTAGATAATTATTGAATAGAGCTTTGTCTGTGGAATTGTTCATTAGCATACCTAGATGTTTGGTATCAGAGAACATACATATGACTTCATTGATAGGAATTGTAGGATATTTGATTTATATTAGCTTAAAATACCTTTCTAATAGGTACAGTAAAAAATGTTACAAAAGCTAATAATAAGGAATATATGGGTAGATATTGTGGGTGTAATTCAACGCATGTTGGGGCTTTTGTCCACTGAGTAGTTAGTTTCACACAATATTATTAATACCTAAAAATATATAAAAAGGAGATAAGCGTGTTACAAATAAAGTATTTAAAATATTGATCCATGACTTCATAAACTCTAAGATCAGCTATCAAATATCTGAACATCAACATGCCTTTATGAGGGACGGTCAACTACTACAAATCTGCTCACAGATTTAATCACAGTGTATTACTTATTTAATAAACTTGCTAATTTTGGATTTTCTAATAACATGCTACTGTTTTTCAAATCGTACCTCTAGAATAGAAAACAATATGTAGCCTATAGTGTTTTCAGATCTATTGATTATCTAGCAACATCTGATGTCCCGCAGGGATCTATACTTGGACCCTTATCATATTAACATTATTGTTAATGATATTATAAGTGATAATGAGGTTAACTGCTTATTATATGCCGACGATTTCAAATAATTATTTTTTAAGATAATGACGTTTTTTAGAAAAAAAAAGATATGTAGAATAATGACTGGTGCATTAGAAATAAACCTAGTTAAATGTTTTAAAATTTAATATAATAATAATAACTTATTCCACCAAAACTAAATTTTCATTTATGACGACAACTTTAAACAGCCACCTACAATTCGTGATGTTGGAGTAATATTAGATAAAGAATTTCATTCATATTCCAGCACATATACAGGGTGATTATTAACATATATGCATAAACTTGGGAAATTATAGCTGAGAAAAAAGGTACTCTGAAAAAATAAAATAATATTCAATTTTATGAAATTCACATTCTGTTATTTGAAATAAATTGATATCTCCATAACTGAAAAGCTTTAATTTTTCACTATTTGTCATTATTTGTTTCCTAAGTTTATGCGAATAGGTGAAAAGTCGTACTATAGAGCAACTAACATCTGAGTAATTTAAATAGTGGGTTACCTAATTAATTAAATGTAGTAAAAGTTTTTCTGATATACATACTAATAATTATATGTTGTGCTTTCGTCAGATCAAAACTTGAATATTGCTCTCTTGTGGAACCAGATTGACTGTCTAGAGGGAAATTATTTTAAATTATTATATTACAAACCAGATTTTGTTTATGCACAAGTTGGTGTTTTGCAGGAAGAATGTTTGAAATTCTCATGGTACTTGAGCAAAGGCGTAAATGTTATTCTTAATTATTTCTACATAAACTTAATCACAGCAAAATTGTCTGTCAACGTATATAATTGTCATTGTGCAAGTTTGGATTGTTCTATTAGTTCCAAAACTTTTTTGGTTGTTACAAATCTTGGAAATTATTTTTAGTGGTAGTACAGTATCGTATTGGTATCTTTTCTTTCCTACTCTTTATTGAGATTACCTGTATAGTAGCAAATAATTTTTTAAATTTTTGTTTCTGTTGCAGACATTTTTGCTAATGCTATTTCCAAGAGATTCACTCATAGAACTTTAGTTCCTCTTACAATCAATAAAGAATAACATCTACATTGTAAAGACGAAGAAAAGAATTGAAAATTAAATTCAAATTTTTATGTTTACCTTAATACATATTTTTAATTGCACAATCTATTGTTTAGGAAAATGGTTTTATCAAAGTTAGCAATTTTGCTAATATATTTAACAAGTTTTCTTATTTACTGCGTAGAAGAATACCAAGTACATGGGAATTGTTTGGAATATAACAGTATAGAAGAGTATTACGATGGAAAATATGGATACATGCGTAACCGAACAGTATATGTCAAGCTAATATGTGCCTCCGTTAATTTAACTGATGGACCTTTAATCATCCCAACAAATGACAACTGTCGTAGCTGTCCAAAAATGTTGATAATATATTCAACGATTCCCAGTATTCCACCATCCAGCTTCATCTACTGTACATCAATAACTGTTTTAGACATAAGAAATAATGGTGTAAAACATATTCTACCAGGAGCATTCAACTTATTAACATCACTGAAGGAATTATATCTCTTGGACAACAATATCGCACACATTTCTGACGGAGTATTTAATTCTTTAATCGAACTACGACTGTTAGATTTATCCCAAAATCAGATTCAACAAATAAGTCAGCATACCTTTACAGGTGTCATGAAATTAGAAATTTTAAACCTATCTTCAAACTCTTTACAGAATATTGACAGTTACTCGTTAAATTACCTAAAGAAATTGACGGAATTAGACTTGAGCTTTAATAACTTAGATACATTCAATTTTACTTTAATCGCAGATAAAATTCAAAATTTAAACGTGTCCAATAACCGCATAAGGAATATATTTGGTTGTTTTGGAGTACTGACCAGGTTAAATTTAAGCCATAACTTGTTAACCACTTTAGAAAATAATACCTGCGAAGAAAGCAACTCAACAATCGTTGAACTAGACCTCAGTCACAATTCATTGACGAATTTGGGAACCATTTCCATATTACACAATTTACAAATCTTGTCGTTACAAAATAATAATATTAATTTTATCTCAAACGGATTCTTTTCCAAATTGAACAACCTGATTTTTTTAAACTTATCCTCGAATGAACTGGATCAGTTCCAGTATGGCTTGTTTGACGGATTATCTTCATTAGAAATATTGGATGTTTCAAGCAACCAGATAACAGATTTTAAGAAATACAATTATCACCTATTAAAAAAATTGCACCAATTATGTATACATGACAATCAAATAATCAATTTTGATTCTAAGGAACTCACAGAAGTTTTAACTAATCTAGAAGTAGTATCGTTGTATGGAAACAACTTTGCTTGTGGTAGATTAGTTGAAATATTTCACGATTTGAGAACAATAAAAGTATCTAGAGGCAATTCTTTCAATTCCAGTAATATACATGGAATAGCCTGTTCAGAAAGTGACTATAGCTCAGATTTATCTCCAGACCAAAATTATGATGGTAACGCAACTGTGGTAGATACTATGAGAGCAAAATTAATAAGGCTTTTTAATTCCGATTTTATCAAAAGCTCCATGTACAATTACTTTAACAGAGACTTCAAGAAAAGCAATTTTTTTAAGTATCTTGAAAATCTAAGACTTCTCGGTAACCTTAGCGTCAATAGTTTCGAAAACAATTTTGAAAATATAAAAAATATCCAGAAAAATCAAGAAAACTTTGACAAAAGCATAAATAGTTATTTTAACAATGACTTTAAAAACAGCAACTTTGTTAAGTATTTGGACAATTTAAAGAGTAGTGAGAATTTCTTGAACAGCGGTTTTACTAAAAGTGTCATGTATAATTATTTTAATAAGGATTTTGCCAATAGTAAGTTTTATAAATATCTTGAAGCGTTGAAAAAGCCTCAATTCGCAATAAAATATTTAGAAAACTCAAACGATACGAAAGTAGAGAAACTAATCAGTACGTTTGAAGACGAAGAAGAAAATAATGAGAATTCTGCTTTGTTAATAATAATAATAGTCTTGTTAGTTATTATTTCATTTATTATGTTATGTTTCATGTATGCTACTTACACTAAGTTTGAGAAACTGGTTAATTTAAGAAACGAACAAGTGGAACTTCTTGATGTCTAAATATGTATATTATTGTTTGTAATAGGTATAATAGGTTATAAGATTTTAATAAATATTAAATGTACTCATTCATTATTTAATTACTATCTCTGTAGGATCTATTTACATGTTTTATTGATACTGAATCCTGTATTTTTTTGAAAAACCAGGAAAAATTATTGTATACATAGAGTACATACAGAGTGCCATAAAATGATGGGTTAAATTAGATTTTTCTAGTCGAAATAGGTATAACAGGTCAATTAATATACAGAAATGATCAATTTTATATTTTTTTAATATAAATATGACGTCAAAATAAATATAAGTATATAAAATTTGTATATTATAATTTTGTTTGTTGTTTTATTGTGTATTAATATATTTTACACTTTTATTTATGTTTTCTTAATAAAATGTAGTTCTGAACTAAAGTTTTATTACAACATATTAATTGAGTTTAATTACAGTAAAACTCACACTTGATTTTAATTTAATAATAGTCTTTACATATTCTATAGTTATTTAAAAAATTCTATATATTTTTTATCAGATAATGTAATTTAAATTAAACATTTTTCTACACTCAAAAAATATGATTTATAATATTAATATAAATAAAATTTATTGAAAAAATGATCTTAATCGTTAATAACAACAAATACTTGATGAGTAGTTTATAACTATATTAGTTGGTTATACAGTGCTTTCGAAAAGTAACGAATAAATTCATTATTTTTGAAATTGAGAAGTTTTCGAAAAAATCCTCTGGCACGTCGATTTTGTTTTTAAAAAAGGCACTTTTTGACATATAACCCACATTTGTGACGTCATAGTTCTTCGAGATATGACGTCATCGACAAATAACAACCACCAATTTTGACCATACGATTTGAAAGAGCGTGTCATTCTACATACATACGTGATGAAAAATTATGGTGTTACATAACAAAAATTTCAAGAAAATAATGTTTGAAAATTTTATTTTCTAAAGGTTGCGTTCCTGTAAGCAAATGAACTGAAAAAGCATTGCTTAGGTAAGTTATTAATAATATCTGAATAACCCTGCACACAAAGGTTTAAATAGAATCCACGTTTAAATTTGACTCTTCGCTTTTACAAAGTAGAATAACCATGTTTATGAAGTTCTAGGTAAGTAACGAAGCCACTTTGGATTTTATTGGTTAAATCATTTAAATAATCCATTCATTCCTAATAAAAAAAGTATAGAAACATTTGTTATAAAAAGGTTTGTTTTTCTTCAACATTTCAATAATTGTTTCCTCTGCAATTTCCACTTTCATCCTTCACATATATTACTTCCTACTTTATCTTTTTTCCCTTTTTTATCTCTCTGTAGAAGTTACGTATTTCCTTCCTCTTATAATGTTGCTCTATTTCATCTATTTTCTTAACCTGTTCTGCTATGTTCTTTTGTCTAAACACTTTCTTCGCCTTTTGTCTTTGTTCCCTGTATTTTTCTTTATCTTCCTCTTGTACAGACTGAAGTGCTTTAATTCTTAGCTTATTTCTCTTCTCCGCCTCTCTTATACACTCCTCATCCCACCATCTTTTCCTCCCTACAAACTCTTTTTTTGGTATTACTTTCTCACTTGCTGTTTGTATGACATTTTCGATCTTTATCCATTCTTCATTTATATTTGCTTCCAATATCTGTATGTTTTCTTGCAAACCTTTCCTTATCTCTTCTTCATACTTCTTATTGGTTCTCTCATTTTGTAATGTCGCCAGATAACTAGATAGTCTTTTTTTCCTTTGTAATCCTTTCCTTTTAATAGGTTTTTTTATCTTCAAATCTATTCTCACTAGATAGTGATCCGAGTCTATGTCTGCCCCTTTGCATGACCTAACATTTTTTATTATGCTTCTGTGATTCTAATCTATGCAAACATGATCAATTTGATTCGTTTATGCTCCATCTGGAGAGGTCCAGGTACCCTTATGCATGTCTCTTCTCTTAAAGAATGTGCTCATTATTTTCATTTTTTGTTCTTCTGCAAATTCAATCAACCTACGCCCATTGTCATTGCTCTCTAGGTGTTTACTTTCTGTCCCTACTATACTTTCATACATCCTTTCTCTCCCTATTTTCGCGTTTGCATCCCCTACCACCATTCTTACTGTGTTTTTATTCAGCTTTCCATAATTTTCTTTTAGCTTCTCATAAAACTCATCTTTTTCTTCTTCCGTTTTTTCTTCTGTTGGCGCATATATATTTAATATCTCTATGTTTATTTCTTCTCTGATTTTAATCATACATAACCTATCTGAAATTGCTTCAAATTTAGAAATTTTATCCCTCATATTTTTATTTACTAAGAATGCTGTTCCGTATCGACTTGTTTCGCCTCCGCTCGTAAAGAATAAATAATTTTCTAATTCCCATCTGTCCGTCTCCTTTATATGCGTCTCCTGTATCGCTATTATGCCCATTTTGTATCTACTTGCTTCTCTTTCTAGGATTTTTAATGATCCTTCCTCATTTAATCCTCTTACAAATTTGACTCTTCGCTTTTACAAAGTAGAAGAACCATGTTTATGAAGTTCTAGGTAAGTAACGAAGGTACTTTGGATTTTATTGGTAAAATCATTTAAATAATCCATTCATTATTAATAAAAAAAGTATAGAAACTTTTGTTACAAAAAGGTTTTTTTTCTTCAACATTTCAATAATTGTAGAAAAGCACGATTAAATTAAAAAATACTAAAACAGTAACAATATTAAAAAATTAATTATCACAAATATTATATCTTGCTATATATGTAGATATTTTTGTTTCAATCGACTCAAAATCACGTATTGTATCAGCTCCTAAAATTACTGTATACATTAATAATTTTAAATTTTAAACAGATCGACACGGATTTAAATGTGACATAATGAAAATAGATATACGTCTTTAAGTGACTGGCAAAATTGTTTCGACAATTTTTATAGTTACATTTGACTCAACTTAAAGGAGGTCACCTGAGGAAGTAATCCAAAAATGCAGAAGTATATCAGATCTCATCTATTGCGGTGGAATTTTTGAGTTCCCACAGTTTCAAAAGTGAACTTTAGTATTAAATGTTATGGAATATTAAACCAGGTATGAAATTTTGTAGTATATTTAGCTAGATTAATTTTCATTTTAGATAATTATTGAATACAGCTTTGTCTATTGTTCATTAGCATACCTAGATATTTGGTATCAGAGAACATACTTCTTTTATAGGAATTGTAGGAACATTGATTTATATTAGCTCAAATATCTTAACAATACAGTAAAAAAATTACAATAGCTAAGAATAGAGAATGTATGGGTAGATATTGTGGGTGTAAGTCAACGCTGGTCGGGACTTTAGTCCGCAGAGTAGTTACATGATTATTACAAATATACAGGCTGTATCACATAAGAGGGCCACTTCCATGTATCTCGCTTAATATGCGAGACACGTCAAAAATCTTTAATTGTTTTTTGTTGCATTTTTGGAGGCCTTTATGATTGTAAAAACAAATTTGAGATCCATGGCCAACTTTATGAGTAATAACAAAAAAATCTGTAAAGTGCCCAAACTTTAAGGCTTAAGGCTTAAGACTTTTTTATTTTAAGAGATAGAGAAAACTTATTGGTAATAAATCTTTATTGCAAAATTGATACCTTCCACCTGATATAAACAGATTTTTGAAATATCGTATGTGGTTAGCTGCGCCCTCTAGGCGGATAAAATTTTTTTTTATTGAAGCAGGCTATGGCCACAAAAATTTGCCTGTTTTTTCGTCTTTCATGCAATATACTACATGTTGCCGTTATCTCTCGTATTTATTACATTTTTTTTAATTTTAGTTAAAAAAAATATACCTAAATATTTTCGTGTTGCTCAAGATAATGTAGAACCTGTTTAAAACACGCCAACTGCAAAAAAATAATAAACAGAATGTACTTTTTTATGCAAAATACAGATTTTCTTATAATATTATTTTATTGGTTTTCACATTAGAAGCAATTGGGTCTTTAAAATTATTTTGACACAGACAATGTAATAAAATAAATATTATAAGAAAATCTGTATTTTGCATAAAAAAAATACATTTTGTTTATTATTTTTTTGCAATTGGCTTCTTTAAAACAGGTTCTACATTATCTTGAGCACCACGAAAATATTTAGGTATAAAGGCAACATGTAGTTATATTGCATGTACGACGAAAAAACAGGCAATTTTTTGTGGCCATAGCCTGCTTCAATAAAAAAATTTTTTATCCGCCTAGAGGGCGCAGCGAACCACATACGATATTTCAAAAATCTGTTTATATCAGGTGGAAGGTATCAATTTTGCAATAAAAATTTATTACCAATAAGTTTTCTCTATCGCTTAAAATAAAAAAGTTAGACAGCCTTAAAGTTTGGGCACTTTACAGGTTTTTTTGTTATTACTCATAAAGTTGGCCATGGATCTCAAATTTGTTTTTACGAGCATAAAGGCCTCCAAATATGCAACAAAAAACAATTAAAGATTTTTGACGTGTCTCGCATATTAAGCGAGATACATGGGAGTGGCCCTCTATGTGCTATACAGCCTGTATAGCAAATAGTAAATAATCATAAAAATGTGTAAATAATTTGTAAACAATATTTGTTATATTTCATATTACGATAAATGTTTACCACATCCTTGATATTTAAGAACTGAGGATATCAAGGATTGTTTGTATCATATAATGTTGTTGCAGAAATGAGTAGCAGAAAGCACAATAGCATTTATAAGCCTATCCTTTTGCGCGTGGGACTGTAGTAGATATAATTCTCGAATCCTATTTTGAGTGTATATCTGCATCAGTGTGTGTAAAGGGTCGACTGCAGATTGTAGACATTCAAAAAGTAAGTAACGTTGTTTTGAATTTTCAAGCTATACCTACAATGCTTTAGTTAGATGTAATCTGCGATACCTTAATCATATTTATGATTAATTAATATTTGCACTTTAGTTCAAGGCTATTTATTTTTAAAAGTGTGAGATAATACAAATTTATCGACAAATGTCAGTTCCTACAAATTTCATCAAAGTATTGGTTATCCGTCAAATATTTTTAAATTACTAACAAATGTAGAATTCTGAGATACGCAACATTCTGAATTCTGTAAGTGCTAAGAGCTAATTTTATGAATTGGCAGACGACCTGCTTTGGTGATTTCTATTTCATTTTGTATACAGGGCGTTTCTTAACTAGGCGTATTCTGTGGTCAAAAATAAAGGTTTTTTTTGTTACATACATGTCTGGTCTTAGGACAGCCATTGTCCACTTACAGCGAGTCAAAAATAAAAAAAAAATTAATTTATAATTTCTAAACCGTTTGAGATAATTTAACCTAATTAGGTGTGTATATTTAGTATGACAGTAGGCATGAAGCAAAAATTACTAGCGTTATAAACTTACCAGTGACGTAGGTGTGGGTATCATCGATCATTATTTGTCAAAAAAATTATATCACTCTGAATAATATTGCAAATAAAATAGGTCATCATATGCGCCATTATATTATTTTCACATTTTGTTTCTCTAAACTTTTTTGTATTCTAAACCAATTAACAATAAAATTATTATAAGAAATGGCCACCTTCAGTTAAAATACATGTTTCAGATCTTCTTGAAGTTACTACTCGCAAACACTCCAGGAGTATCTCTTATCACATGACAACCTGCTATAATTTGTTGTCGCAATCGCTACTCAGATTCAATGTAAACTTAGTAAACTAATGTTTTGAGATATTCCCAAATAAAAAAAATCAATAGGGTTTATATCGGGTGATATAAGTGGCCAACGTTTATCTGATTCTTGAGTAATAATAATATCTCTACCCCTCATTCTAGTCACAGGGATTATCCCAGAAGTCAGAGACTTGTGCGGGAGAGGGGGCGGCATATTATTATTAAGCAGGCCGCATTTTCGCCCAGGAACGACTTACGTAGGTAGGCCCTAATTATTATTCAGTGCAGGAATGAGGGAAACCTGGAAAACCTCATTAATTAGGGGGGTAGTCAAATATCAACCGGTATCAATCTCTCACATTGACCCAAGCCAACATTCTTCCACTCTACCATACCCGCAGAGAGGGCGCCAAACCTCTCCACGAATATAGCTTATATACGGTCTACCGGCAGCTGGGCTCAAACCAACACCGATCTAGTCACCTCGATTCAAGTACTGACGCCTTAAACCGCGCGACCACTGACCGACAAGTGCCGAGTGCCTTGTCTAATCACGTTATTACCGAATCTTTCATTTAAAAATTCACGAGCAGTCAAACTAAAACGCAAGGAGCCCCGTCGTGCATAAACCACATTCTTTGTCTTAACGCATGGATAACGCAAGTAGTTCAAGTAAAACGTTTCCAAGAAAATGTCTGTAGGACGCACCGGTTAAAGTTCTTGGTAAAAAGTAATGTGTATCAAGTAAATTTGCAATAATACTCAACCAGACCAAATGTGCCTATTGTGAAAATCAACATTTTGTTAAATTTTTCTAAGATCCAGTGACAAAATTGTAAGCGAGCTCCTTGAACCCTTTGCATATGGTACAAGTATACCTGATGATACTTCAGAACGGACCAAACCAATTTATGATTCACACTTGCGGCGATCTTTCTAGTAATAGTATTTGAGCCTTCTTCAATTTCGTGTAGAATAGCTTCTTCCAACTTAGGAATTCTAACACTCAAAGGTCTTCTAAGAATTGAATCTTTCTGAAATGAGCCTGACTCCGAAAAACATTACTGAATATTCTTGGATTTGGAGTTGGATGATTTCGAGATCTTTCCATATAAATTTGCCTACCCTCAGCATTATTTCTATCTGCAAGGCCATAAATGTAAACCATATTGGTTATTTCAGCATTTTAATATGCATAAGCCATTATTATTATTATTATTCTTTTATATGGCCTCCCTAAGAAATATTTAAGTAATTTAAGTAACTGCGTAAAAATGCACTTGATCAAATAAATAAATGTTGTTGTTAATCGGTTTGGAATACAAAAAAGTGCAAAGGAACATAAAGTGAAGATAATAAAATGGCGCATATCATGATTTTATTTGATTGATAAATTATCTCAAACGGTTTAGAAATTAAAAACTGATTTTTTTAATTTTTGACACGGTGTAATTGGACAACGGCTATCCTAAGCCCCAATGAAAAACCCTTATTTTTGATCACAGCAGATCACTCCTCTGGATTTTTTGCCTATTCTTAAGAAACACCCTGTATGTATACGCTTACAGAGGATGACAAATGTCTTTAACTTTTAGTAAGGTATAACTATAAACTCTAATCTGAGGAAATATTTTTAGGAAAATGGTGCATAAAGAAATTTTCAATTCAATAGTTTTCCTAGCAAGCTGGATTGTTGGTTGTTCAGGAGAATGTTTGGAAACAGCACAGATTGTGTATGATGAAGAAGCTAACTACGACTACTACGACAATCAACAACAAACAGGCCGCGTGATATCTATCAGCGTACAGTGTTCGTCTGTTGATTTAAGTCATGGGCCTTTTCATTCAAGTGATCCAAAAAACTATCAATGTTCGCAATGTCCACAACAGTTAACAGTAAAAGATTCGATTATACCTACTATCCCACCCCAGAGTTTCTCCTACTATTCTTCTACTACCATACTTGATATGAAAAATAATAAAATAGAAAAAATTCTACCTGAAGCATTCGATTCATTGACATCACTGCAGGAACTGTATTTGTCGGACAACAATATCAGCAATATTTTAGAGGGCGTCTTCAAGTCTTTAGCCAACTTAAAAACATTAGATTTATCTAATAATAGCATTAAAAATATAAGCAGTCAATCATTCGATGGCTGCGTCAACTTGAGTTATATAAATTTGTCGTTAAATGCTTTACAGTATTTTGACATTAACTCCTTGATGGGTATACAAGAGCTTTTTGAATTAGATTTGAGTTTTAACAAACTAGAAACGTTTAATTTTACTTCAGTCTCCCATAACATACACAAAATGGTTTTATCTAATAATCGCATAAGCCATATATATGGTTGTTTTGCATTACCTTTGGTTCTTGAAATCAAAAATAATTCGTTATCTTCTCTAGGCAGTGATACTTGCACTTTGAACAGTTCAAGAATTTTTTATCTTGATGCCAGTCATAATTCGCTGTCAAGACTGGAAACGACACCTGCCTTAAGAAGATTAATGAGTCTGTTTTTACAAAATAATCATATTAAGTTTATACCAAATGATTATTTCTCAAAATTAAATGGTTTAATTTTATTAAATTTGTCTACGAATGGGTTGGAGAAATTGCAGTACGGTTTATTTGACGGACTAACAAAATTACAGGAATTACACCTATCAAAAAATCAGTTGACTTCTTTTAAACTGTATAACTACCACTTACTACAAAATATTCAAACGTTATATTTACATGACAACGAAATAAGCATCTTTGATTCTAAAAATGTTAAAGACATATTAACACAATTACAAGAACTATCTTTAGATGGAAATAATTTTACTTGCGACACACTTATTGATATATTTCATGACTTGAAAGGTATTAAAGTATTTCCTGGAACATCCTTCAATACTAGTAATATACATGGTATAGCTTGTTCAGAGATTGATTATAGTTTAGAGGTGACTACAAAGAAAAGTGCCGATGCTGATAAAACTTTTAGAACAAAACTAATGAAAATATTAAATATTGATTTTACGAATAGTTCTTTGTACAATAACTTTAACGAAGACTTCAGAAAAAGCAGTTTTTACAAATACTTGGAAAATCTACTAGGTGAAAGCATTTTCGTTAAGGATTTAGAAAAAAAATTAAACGATACCAATATTCAGGAAATTCAAAGCTATACCGTAAATAACTTCTTTAATTTTGGATTTAGGAACAGCAATTTTGTTAGATATTTTGAACAGTTTAAAGGATCTGAAAATAACACTTCTGATAAAATTGCCTTGTACAATTATTTCAACAACGATTTTTTAAATAGTAGTTTGTACAAAAAGCTTGAGACCTTTGAGAATCAAGAGTTTGAAATAAACTATACCAACCATGAAAGTGACGCAAAGATGGAAAGATTAATAAATGCATTTGCTGAAGCAGAAGAAAAAGATGATAAGTCAATATTGCTACTAATAATAATATTCGTGTTAGTTATCACTTCATGTGTTATGTTATATATTATGTATGTTAGTTATATGAAATTTGAATGTATTCTCAGAGCAAAAAAAAATTCTGGTAATTAGATTGTTATAATTCATCATTTATATACCTAAATGTTATTATTTGTTTTTTTTATAGTACGCAATAAAATAATAAATTATTACTAAATTAATATGTAGAAATTATTTTATTATTAATTTAAAAAAATGTATCAATATTTCCAAAACTAGACTAAATTATTTTTAGAAAATATAAGTTGTAAAAGTAGGTATTTACTCACATGTATTAGCATTTTTTCAATTTTCTTAAAAAATATTGAAAAGTATACACATTTTTCAGGTATTTGATACAGTTATATAATATGCAGATTGGCTGAAAATGGATTATCCGATAATTTACTACAATACTATATAAAACCAAAGTTTACTGAATAAATATAAATTATATTAGAACAATAAATAGATATTGTCTGAAGCTATTTATTTGTGGCATAATTTTAGTTTTTCTTTAGTTTTATTGGGTTTTTGCCACACTTCTGAAAAAAATAAAGATTAATTAAACAAGCCATTGCGCCAAACGGATCAGTCAAAGGTTATTTTTGAAACTAAGTTTGCCTAACCAAAAAATCTCACATTGAAAAAAGCAGATAAGTAAAAAATAACAAAAATCACATCACTATCGCTCCTTCCGTATTTTTGACATTTCGAAAATCTATCTGTTTTCCTTTTCAAAATAATAATAAAAATATTAAACGTATGTCAAGTTTGACAGTTTAAAATTTGTTTATCTGCTTCCATAGGGATGTTAAATGATTTTTATTCTTACTTACTTCTTCTTGATATAACTGTAGACAACAATTATCGATGTTTACTGAACAGTTTGATACACACTTATCTCCGTTCAACAAAATAATCTTTTAATTTTCTTTTTGTTGCGTTATCTTCCTTCTCTAAAATTTTTGCCGAACCCCATTGAATTAAATGACCGTTTTCCCAAGCATGTTCGCAAATTTTGGAAATAGAAAATAATAATATGCTACCATTTTTAGATGTTATAATTAAAAAACACGAAAATTCTGTAGAAACAAGTGTTTATAGAAAACAAACTCGCACCAATAGATATTAAAATTTTAGATCTAACCATCACATTGATATTAAGAAAGGTGTTGTTAAATGTTTATATGATAAAGCAAAATTAATTTCATCAAATAATAACATTTTTAATAACGAACTAAAATTTATTAAAAATGTTTTAATAAATAGATAATGAATACCCTCCAAATTTTGTTGATAGAACATTAAAAAATATTACAGATAAAACGAACACTTTAAGACAAACAAAAGAAACTCATCATACAATGAAAATTTCATACATTCCTATATTATCAGAAAAGTTAAGAGGAATCGGTAATAAATTTAATATTCGAACAGTTTTTCAGACAACTAATATGTTACGATCATTTTTGTCTAAAACGCGTCCAAAAAATGATATACAAAATTCAAAAAATTGCATCTACAGTATACCTAGTGAATCCAATAAACATTATGTTGGAGAAACGTCTAGGCCTATGAATGTTAGAGTTGAGGAACATAAAAATTATATAAAAACACGGGAATTTGAAAAATCTAAAATTTGCGAACCTGCTTGGAAAAACGGTCATTTAATTCAATGGGGTTCGGAAAAAACTTTAGAGAAGAAAAATAACGCAACAAAAAAAAAAATTAAAAGAGACCGCGATTATTTTGTTGAACGCAGATAAGTGTGTATCAAACTGTTCAGTAAACATCGATCATTGTTGGCTACAGTTATATGAAGAAGAAGTAAGTAACAATAAAATAAAAATAATTTAACATGCCTATGGAAGCAGAGAAACAAATTTTAAACTGTCAAACTTGACATACGTTTAATATTTTTATTAATATTTTGAAAACGAAAACAGAGAGATTTTCGAAACGTCAAAAATACGGAAGTGCGCGATAGTGACGTGATTTTTGTTATTTTTTACTTATCTGCTTTTTTCAGTGTGAGATGTTTTGGTTAGGCAAACTTTGCTTAGGGCTTATTTAATTAATCTTTATTTTTTCAGAAGTGTGGCAAAAATCCAATAAAACTAAAGAAAAACAATAAATAGATATTTGATTTTAGTAAAAACTGGGTTATACTCACCTTGGTATATCCAAATAACAGATAGGTGCAGGTACAGGTAGATACTTTTTTATTTATACTTTAATACTGATCTAGGAGTTCAAGAGGAATGTGTTGGCATACCACAATTTTGGGTTTAATTTCAAAGGAACTCTAGGACCTTTATCAATTTCTTTTCCTAGTATTTTTAGATCACAGAGACATCTAAGTTTAACTGGAAACTAAAAGCAGATAAGATTCAATTGACTGAGGAAAATTAACTTAAATGCAAACGAGCTGTTGTGCATACTCTATATTTTAAAATGTAAAAGCTCCTAAAGTGATTTTTTGTTACCACGCCGTCTATGTTATACGAAAATCACAATCTATAAATTTGTAAACATACACAATATAGCGCACAGGCTAAAAAGGCTCCTAATACATTATTCAACGAGATGAGAGTAGAGACAATTTAGAAATTCCGAAGAGAAAATATCATGTTGGATGACATTCGAATGTATAAGATTTGAAAAATTTCTTAAGCATCTAGGATATGTTCTTCACTGGTGTTCTGTGATGCATTCACATGAAATTTATTTCTTTAGCATTGATAATGCAAGTCTAGAGGGCGGTGACTTTTATTAGTTTGTTGATTGATTTATTTATGTGGAAGTTGAAAGAAAATAAAACTTGTGTATGCTGCCCACACAAATACTCTTATGAAAAATTATCAATATATTAAAAGAAGGAAAGGAATAACACATATAAATATACACAATATATTCAGCGATTTACAGTATTAAGTTCACTTCAAACATTTTTTCACACATACATTTTTTTGCTTATTTTCTTGTGTTAACCAGAGCATTACAGTACATTGTAACAATGTTGAGATGATAACACCCAAATTATTTATTAAAAGTCATTGCATTTATTCTTCGCAGTATTCCAGACAAGGTCCAACCTTCATTCGTTTCAGTTTTATTGAAAACATCTTGAATTTTAATGCAATACATTCTATAACACAAATGTTAACGTCACATTCATATAATAATAATTTAATACATCTAAACTATATGTAATATCATTTACAAGATTCATAAAAAGAATTGGCCCCAAAATAGAATCCTAAGGTATCAGCGAAATCTAGACTATACATATTTTATTTCGGAATTTGCATATTATATAAGATATGTGCAGCACTCTACAAATTAATTCAATAAGAAAAATAAAAATAAATAGAATAGATAATTATATTCACATTTTGCATTTTTTACGTGCATAAAATACTGTGAATAATCTGCACCACTTTAAATGTAGAATGTTTATTCTCAAAATTTTAGAGATGACTCATCCTCAATGAACACCTTTTAGTGTTTCAATTTACTTGAACTCATAGTCAAAGAAATCCAATAATAAACCTAAATGATGTACCAAATTTGGTTACAGTAATTCAGAGAATTTTTTTTCGAAATATTTGGCCCCCACTTTGAAGACCTGTAACTTCGCCTGTATGCACCTTTGGTAAAATTGCATATTTTGGGATCCTCTACATGCACCTTCTCTGTGCCGGTTCTTATGCGAAACACCCTGTGTTTTATATTATTGATGCTACTGTTATCACACACAAATATTTGCTATTAGTATTGCAATATCGCCTCCAATCTCGTAAAGGTTATGATCACGATCAGGATGAGGCGCTTTCTCGATATGACTACAGTTCTTGACTTTTTTGTAACTCGTCGTAAATTATCAACTTTTTCTGAACGAGACAACATTTTATAACGACAAAATTTATACGTTTGACGTTCGTATTGAATAATGACGAGTATTTTGTGACATTTATGCACCTTAAACAACGAACAATCAATTATTTTCCAGCGGCTACTTGATCCTTCCACCGCTAATGTGATTTTTATGTAGTATTCTTTAGAGACTCTTTATAGTCCAGTCATTTAAGGTTTTATCTGCGGAAAAATTCCTAGTGAGCTGAATTTTTGTATACACCTTTATTATGGCGTTGTAATGAAGATGTAAATCGACATTGATATCGTGCCGGCTAAAAAAGTTATAAAGGTCAAAAGGTCACGAAAATCAGTTTTTCGCAAATATCTCGCCAACTATTATAAAAGTTGTTTGTCGTAAAATTATATACAAAAAATGCTTCTTGTATTTTTCTGTAAAATTAACCGTTTTCGGAGTAGAGCGCTGAGAAAGCGACTATATTATAACAATGTACTCGTTTCCTCACCACCTTCGAGGTAGAATGCAAGGCGCGTTTTTTTTACATGGTTCCCCCGTAGGCATAATCCATGATATGTAATAAGAGGTTTTTTTTATTGAAGAGTGGATAATTTTTTATTTGAATACTGAAAAATACAGAAGAAACAAACTTTAGTATATAATTTGTTTTTGTCATTCATTGTCGATATCTTCAGTTTCTATATCATTAACAATTGCTGACAAAATGTCGAGTGGACTTATTCCTATATTTCAATACATACAGACATCTTCATCATTTTCGTCATTGGTTGACTGCGTTTAAGCATGACTGGCCACGGCAATGTCCACAAACTTTTGAACATCTTAATCCAATTTTTTTGCATTCACATTTGCCGCCACCTTTTGTACAATTACAAAAGATTGTGTTCAGTAGATCATCGGGTGCTGGTGGTAATAAAGTTGGTATTGGCTGTAGTATATTACTTTTTAACTCCCAATCCCACTGTTCTGGATCAATTCCTCTTTCTAGCCAGGTTCGTATTTGATAATACACTCGAAATATTATTGTTTTACCGTCTGGAACGTAATCTTTCATCACATCTTTTAACTCAGCCAATGTGAATTGACAATCGTCATTATTTTCGATGTAATGAAAAACATTCTCCATGACAATTCTAATATTTTCATCCAATGGACGGCCTGCGTCACCCTTTCTACTGACTATTAAAAAATTGGAGAAACATTTATCATGATACTTAGCTTCGACAGACACTAAATCATACTCAAAACTAACACGCTCCTTTACACTTCTTTCATGTTTATCACCGCGCTCCTCTGCAGTTTTTAATACTGTGTCTTTAAATGTAAGAGTACTTACTTCTCTAATCACGCGTCTGTATTTTTTCTCTTTTTCTCTCAATTACTTCACTCTCTTCTTCTCCACAAAACAGACATAATTTTTTTAAATCAAAAGAGTTGATTCTTTTCTTACGCGGAGATATTGATATACTCGGTTCTTCTTGGCGTCGTTTAAAAACCGCAATCCTCAAATTGTTCGTATAATTTTGACGACAATTAGTATGAACATTTACAAAAGTCACAGTACTTAAATATTCAATATTACTATCACCTCTAGCGATACTACCATTTTTTAATGTTTGTAGATCACTCCTAACTTCTACTACATCATCATGCGATAACAATTCATTGCATATAAATCATGTATCATTATGAAAACTGTTCAAGAGTATGAAACTACTAAAATAACGTCATTAAAACTCAAGAAATAATTTTTAGTCGCATTCTCAGCGTTCTACTTCGAAAACGGTTAATTTTACAGAAAAATACAAGAGACATTTTTTGCAGATAATTTGACGACAAATAATTTTTATTATGACCTCTATTGACCTCCGAGAGATATTTGCAAAAAACTGATTTTCGTGCCCTTTTGACCTTTATAACTTTTTTAGCGGGCACGATATCAATGTCGATTTTTCACATCTTCATTACAACGCCATAATAAAGGTGTATACAAAAATTCAGCTCACTAGGAATTTTTCCGCAGATTGAGGTTTAAAATGCCTAAAATGACTGGACTATTAGGATGATATTGCTTATAACTTTTAAATGGAAAAATTAAAAAATTTTTCTAACAAAAATTTATTAGAAAAAAGAGAGCTTTTTAGCAGAAAAAAAATGGGTAAAATATAATTGAAGACGTAATTTCTGTCAAATCCCAAAGATAATACTATCGACTGAAAATGGAGCGTCGCATTTAACACCGTGTCCCAAATTTTATTTCAATATTATGTATCCTCACAATATGCCCATACTATCTTGTTTGAGACACCCTATACTTCTACAGCTCTTTGAAATCACGAGAGACAGTTTGCGCGATAATAACCCCAAAATAACGAAACGGAATAAATTTAAGCCAAGAGAATGATTATTCTAAACGCACTTCCGCATTGTAATGCAAATAAAAATCTTTATTTGAATAATTTCTTCTCTGAATATTCATAAGATTATTAAATTCCCTGGTCCAGTTTTGCATTATCGCAATATAATGGCCCTATAGGTAATCTGCGTCTGGGCTCGCTTCAGAGAAAATCGATGATAATTTATTCCGGCATTATTAAATTACTTTAATTATCTGTCTGATTGGCCCGACGATCCGGGAAGCTCCAGCTTTATGAAACGTCGAAATAAAAAATTTATTACAGTAATTCTTTCCTAAGTAGTAATTCAATTATTTTATTCAAAAATGTCTTGTAAAAATTAAGTCAGTCTATTTATATTTACTAATAAACTTTATTTAACTGAACAATCTATTCTAGAATTGGTTTTTGTAGATAGCGAATGAAAATACGTTGTATAAGAGAATATCCTACACTGTGGACGCATAGCTAGGTGATCACTTTAGAGAAGTTTAATATACTGTAAAAAATTACATATCTTGCACAATTCTATATACATCTATGTTCACAAGAGATTGCGTATATTTCTACACATTTCTCTGTATGCAACAGTGTGCTAAAGTTACAGTTAAATTAACTGTATTAATACAGGGAGTCTCGAAATGAATGCAGCATAGAACAAGAGTAGATTCCTGATGACAAAATATTGCAACGTTGATGGTTAAAGAGATACAGGATGTCAAATTTAAAATTTTATTTTTGAAGTTTGTAAATTACTTTTTGAGAAATTCAAATATTTGTATAAATTTTGGAGATCGGGGGTTTTTGGAGGCAAGGAATTTCTTTCTAATTTTAACGTCATCAGTTAAATTACAGAACTCTTTTCGGCTCGTATACATCTGATCATCGAAACAGTTGATTATACTACCTTTTTTATATGAAACAGGTATACCTTGTTGAAGTCGTTAGGAGTAATCGTTTTCGAAATAATGTTATTTGAAATATTCAATACACAGTGTAAAAACTGTTTTAGTTACAGGTAAAGTGCCTTTTCCGCAGAAAATACAGCAAAATGTTACTTTAAAAGTTACTTAAAATGGTAAATTATGACGATGTGCAAGATCCGCAAAGTTTGATGAAACCGTTATTTTTCAATTTTCAGCAATAGTTTCATCACAGCACAACGATTTTATGAAAGCAGGCCGATCTTCTTGAAATTTTACACATCACCATTATTTAGCATTCTGAATAATTCTTTCAAGTAACATTTTGCAGTATTTTCAGCGGAAAAGTCACTTTACCTGAAACTAAAACAGTTTTTACTCGGTGCATTGAATATTTTAAATAGAATTATTTCAAAAACGCTTACTCCTAACGGCTTCAACAAGGTATACCGATCTCCAAACTGTATGCAAATATTGGGATTTTTTTGAAATGTTATTCACAAACACCGATAATAAAATTTTAACTTTGACACTGTATCATTTTAACCATCTTTGACTAAGATAAGTTTAGCTACATTGCATTATTTCGTCGTCAATAGTCTACTCTTGCTCTGTCTCCTAAGCAAAGTTGTACTCAGGTAAGTTGACTTAAATCACTTTTTCGTCCAAGAAAGCTTAAAGTATGGCAAACTGTTCAATGAATACCCAAGATTGTAGAGTAATTTATACATACAGTATGCGCCAAAAGTATGGAATAAATTTAATAAAAACGAAACAATTATTTTTTGGGAAAAATCCTCGAACAGGTCGATTTTTAATTTAAAAAATACATATTTTAGCGTAAAATGCGATTTTCAAATGTCATTTGTTTTCGAGTAATGACGTCATCGTTTTTTTTAAATGGCAACACCATATTTTTTTCCTTAATTCTGAAGGATCGTTTAATTCTCTATCAGACAGTACTAAAATTTTGCCCTCTTACATAGGAAAGTTTTCGAGTAAATGACGATTGAATGTTAGAAAACGTAAATTTTATCCATAAAAAAGTAACAATTCTGAGGTATGTAAAATAAAATACAATTGAAAAAATCGATGACGTCATTACTCGAAAACAAATGACATTTGAAAATCGCATTTTATGCTAAAATATGTATTGTTTAAATTAAAAATCGACCTGTTTGAGGATTTTTCCCAAAAAATAATTGTTTCGTTTTTATTGAATTTATTCCATACTTTTGGCGCATACTGTACACAACGCAAACTTTAATTGCAGTTGTCTCTAAAATAGTGAATTTTAGCGACATGTAGAAATTATAGCATTTTTTAAATTAATAGAGAGCTATTTCAAAATAACATCATTTTTCAAATATTTCCCTCTAAAAAATAAAAAATTCAGAGGCACATGCGCAGCGGAAATAAGATATAACTAAGGTAAGTTGATTTAAATCACCTTATTTTCGTCTAAGGAAGTTGGTTCATTGCCATGTATAATAGGAATTTACAAAATGAATTCAGAGTGATCTGAACATCTCTTTCTCCATATGTTTGTGTTAACTAGTACACACGAAGCACTATCGTATCTATTCGGCGATTCAAGAATTTATTATAAAGAAACTCTCGTAAACATGATGCCATATTGATGTGAGCTCCTTTGGAGAGTGTGTTCCTTGAGTCATTTTAGGGGGGGGCGTACTTTTTATAACATTTTTCGATTTGAGGTCCTCCCTAACAAGATAAGGGCTTATAAAAAATTTCGGTTTTCATTGTATATTGTACATATGTGGATTTTATTTTTTTAAAGAAAACGCGTGTCTCTGCATAAAAATACTAAGAGGGGGAAAAATTTTTAAATTAATTGTTCTATTTACTGTCATTTTTTTATATTGGAAAACGTTTAGAATAAAAAGTTCCAATAAAAAAACAACAGAGGTTGGTGGTTGCCACTTTTGCAGGCATTTAGTAAAAATAAAAATCGTACTCAACAATGTCACTTGATTAACTAAAAGTATTCACCGATTTTTAGATTTATAAATTTAACCGCTTTTGAGAAAAAAAAATGAAATCCGAAATTTTTTGAATTTTTTAGAAGCCCTTATTTCGTAAGGGACGGCTGAAATCGAAAAATTTTATAGAAGGAACCTCCCCTACAATGACCCAAGGAACACACCCTCCAAAGGAGCGCCCATCATTATGGGACACCCTGTATTTATAGCAGAATTAAGAGATTGCTGTAGTAACTAAAATAAACTAGAAGATTATAAAAAAAAACTAAAACTTTACAAGTTTTCGTTCAATTTAGTCTCGCTTGCTTATCACAGACGCTGAAACTACCAACATATGTATGAAAACGTGTATTTTAAACTAGTTGTGCTGAAATTTCAGAAGTCGTTATTGAGGATGCTTATTATAATCACTAACGATCTAGCACTTAGAGAAAGCCGAGGAAATAGTGGGTCGTTATGGCACCCGAGTAGAGCTGATTTCGGTTTTATGCAGCGGTTGATGTTTGCGGGACAAATTAGGTGGAAGAACAAACATTAAGGCTGTTGCTATGTTACGCAAAGAAATATTCGCAATGTTTTATATACAGTTTCTTTAGCATCTCTAAACGTATACATACAGGTTGTTTGTAAACAAGTGTAAAATAATGCCACAATCTTTTTTAATAAAAAAAATGGTAGGCCAGTGACTCTTTCCGGTTTTGATATTTTTTTAGAAATCCGCCATCAATTCTGAATTAAATTTGTCTCTTTATTTTTTTTTTCGTAGGATGCACCGTTTTTGAGGAAAAAAATATAACATATTTTATTGCAGGTTTTGTTAATCTTTTATTTAAAGGTCTCTTTTACTAGTGTTATTATGGTCAAAGTGAAAATGCAATTAAACATACAAAATAAAAAGTTAATGTAAATGTGGGTAAAAATATTCTTCGATGTTGAGATATAGGATGCTCAAATTTTAATTTTTTAATTGTTTTCCCTTCAATATTTAAAAAAAAAATATTATCTAATACAGAAACATTAAACCAAAACAATAACACAAAACTGTAATACAAAATTTTTTTAATAGTCCTAACCTATAACAGATGTTGAAAATGACCTCCCTCACAAATGATACAAGAGTCAACTCTTCGCCTCATTGACAGTCGTATTCGCTGCAATAGTCTTACTGTATTTCTTATTGTCTCACAGCCGGCTGCAATTCGATTCCTCAGGTCTTCAACATTTTCGACAGGATTGGAGTAAACTAATGACTTAAGAAAACCCCAAATGCAAAAATCTAAGGGATTTAAATCCGGAGAGCGAGCTGGCTATTGTTGCGTACCTCCCCTACCTATGCAACGATTTGGATATATTATATATAAGTGACGACGTACATTAATGCTAGAATAGGCTGAGGCACCATCGTGCATGAACGATAAATTTTGTCTGAGCAGAAGAACAGATAACTCTTCCTGTAAGAGGTGATGATAAAACATTCGCCATTTAATCGCAGTGGGAGGATATATGGACCAATTAAATAATCATTAAGTACTCCAAGTTGAAAATGACCCAGAAAAAATCCATGTGAAAACTGATGTTGAAAATGACCAAGAAAAAATCTATGTGGATTTTCATCAGCCCATAAGTGATTGTTATGAAAATTTCATATAGAATCTCTTGAAAAGCTTTTCCCGTCAGTAAACAAAACGCCATTTAAAAAATTAGGATTTTCAGCGGTTACATGAAGAATCCATTGGCTAAAAACTAGACGTAGTAAAAATGTCGAGGTAGTAGCGTCTGTACACGTTGAATATGAAACGGTTACTCTTTTAGAAGAAGAAGTTGCTTACATTCAATATTTTGGCAATTTTGCGTGGGACACCGAAACTATATCGAGAACTGCTTCTTCTAGCACAGTTCGCACTTCTCGAGGGCGCCCATAGTCAACAGTTCTTTTAATAAATGTACCATTTGCGCGCAAACGTTGATGAAGGCGACCAAATATTGTGTGATGAGGTATCCTACATTCCAATACAACTCAAACAGTCATCAAGCTTGTAGAGCATTTCCATTACTTTGATCATAGCAAATAATGAAAAATTGACAGTAGCCTACTAGATATCAATAGAAATTAAAAATACAGAACTTACAATAAAATATGTTTTATTTTTTTCCTCAAAAACGGTCCATTCTACGCAAAAAATTGAAGAGACCAATTTAATTCAGAATTCACCGCGGATGTCTAAAAAAATAAAAAATATATCAAAACGGAAAAAAGTCAGTAGTGTACCATTTTTTTTAATTTAAAAAGTTTGTGGCATTCTCGCAGAAATGTCACTGGTGCAAGTAGAAATATTCGGATCACCCCAAAAAGTACACATTTATCTCTCAGAAGCGTATTTCGAGTCAACATCTTTAAAACTCTTTGAAATAATTAACAAAAACAAATAAAAAATTAAAATTCAATCACTCTGTATCTCAGAAACGAAGCATTTTTGGACCTACGTTTATATGAACTTTTTTTCACAAAATAACCGCCCCATAAAATATTTCGCACTTATTTACAAACACCCTGTATAGGCATTGTGTTTTATTTCTGTGCATTACAGTCTGAAAATTTATCACCATTTCACGGTTTCTAGTATGAAAAGAGAAATATAGTGTAATGTAAATTTTACCCAGAATACGTATTGTTTCTCGTGTGTTTTACGATTATAAAAGTTAAGTAAGATGACTTTGAAAGGGAATGAAATTAAAACCTGATACGTTTTGAGTTAAATATAGTAATCATTAATTCTCAGTATTCAAGAGTATTAGGGCATTCATGAATACCCTAAATTCATATAAAATTACTGATAAATATTATATATTCGATTTTGTATTCAGGATTGATTACAGAATAACGTGATAAATATGAATATTGAATACCGTCAAAAATATCCAATACTTGAATACTGATTACACAAATATTGTATTGAATACCATGTACTCGAGTAATACCTAGCTCTGTAATCGTTTCAGTGTCATATTAATAGAAATGTCAGACTTAACAGAAACTATAAGAGCTGAAAACTGCCGAGTTAAATAGATTTGTAATTTATCCATCTTCAGCATAAAAACCAACTGGGAATTTCATGCCTAATCATTCCATTATTTTTCCAGCCATTAAAGGCACGAAATATAAAACGTTTATTGGAAAATCTTATAACACGCTATACTTCCCATTAATTCTATTGGGCTCGCTGAGTGTTCTACAGACAAGTGACAAAGGTGTGGCTAAGAGCTTACTTAGCATAAAAGTAGTATATTACATACCGAGGCGGAAATTGTTTCATTCTTATAAGAATTAAATTTGTCACCATGGTTTGTACACTATTTTATTTTCAACCACACCCTCAAAATGCAAGTGACGGTTTTTGTAACAAAAATAATTACGTGAACAATTAACGAAGTAAGATTCTTATACAGGATGGTCGCGATGTAAGGGGCCAAAATTCATGACTAGATTCCTGACGTGAAAATATTGCGATTTACACAAACTCACCTTAGTCCAAAAGTTGATACTTACAGAGATACAGGGTATTTAATGCAAAATATTATTTTAGTTTTTTCTTATTTATTTCATAATAAATGCTCATATCGAGATGAAATTTTGGTGTTAGGGGTTTTCTGGGGCGAGAGATTGAAATATATCCATGGTTTGCTTGTAGCTCATAGAGAGCGCCACCTGCGCTAGGTCGAATGCGTTGAAAACGACAGAACTTTTTTATTTTTCAAAAATCTAATTCTCAGGTAGCAAATTCTGATTTTACAACTTCTTTTACACAAAAAGCTATACTTTTTGATAGTCGCTATCTTGCACCGTTCTCAAGATATTTAGCATTTGGTATTTCGAGTAATCAAAATAAGGTACGAGTTTATTTAAAATTATAAATTGTGATGAACAATTGAATATTGAATATTACAATAAATGTTCAACAAGTCCGCCTCCAACTTCAATACATTTATTAACGCGTTTGTTCAAAGACTGCCGTATTTTCAAATAGAGATTCTTGTTACGAAATGATTCGGCGGCATTTACAATTTTCTGCCATAGCTCTTCGCGGGTGTTTATAGTTTCTCTATAGACAACTCATTTCATGTAGCCACAGAAACAAAAATCCATAGGATTAAAGTCAGGACTACGAGGAGGCCATAATATTCGACTCCCACGACCGATCCAACGATCCTGAAAAATGTGGTCAAGATAGTTATGTACTCTGACAGAATAATGAGGGGGAGCTCCATCTTGCATGAAAAATAGATTTTGCCCTGTATTCAGTGGTAAATCGTCGAGGTAGTAAACTAAATGGTGCTGCAGGAAATCTAAATACAAGTCACCATTTAGATTTGGAGGAAGCTCATGTGGACGCAAAAGGTGATTTCCTATGATTCCGCACCAAACATTTATCAATTCATGTTGGAAGTGACGCTCACTGACTACGTGAGAATTTTCATTATCCCATATGTGCTTGTTTCTAAAATTGAAAATTCCTCGACGAGTAAAGGTCGCTTCATCAGTGAATAGTACATTATCCAAAAATTCCTGGTCAAGGTTTTGCTGATTGCGCATAAAATGAGCAAATTGTAATCCAGCTGGTAAGTCTGCTGCTAAAAGATTTTGCACGGGTGTAAAATGGTAGGGATATAAATTTTCCTTGTGAAAGATCTTGAGAACTGCTGTTTTACTAACACCGGTTTCTCTAGCTATCTGCCTGCTGCTAACTTCTGGATTTCCTGCCACTCTTACTAACATTTCTTCTTTTTGGTGAACTGTAACAGTACGCCCTGCGTTGTCTCTATTAGGACGAAAACTACCAAGTTTCTCCAAGTCTATAAAAAGTTCTTGAAATAGTTTCCGATTTGGTTGCCTTCTATTCGGATACAAATCTGAATACCGACGAAGCACTCAACGTCCAACATAATCTGATTGCTCATAAACGCAAACCATATCGCGCATTTTTCCATTTGAAAATAAATTATGGCGTGGCATGTTATCTCGCACTACGATTTAGATCATAAAGTAAAGAATACTTTTAATAAGGCACGAATAATACTGTAATATTACTGACAGCACTAAGTGGAAAATGTCAAAATTGGATTTTAACATAAGCCTACTTGAAAATTTTTGCCGATTTGTAATTGAATGCAAATACATTGGAATTTTCAATGGCAAATTTTACGAGAACGGTGCAAGATAGCGACTATCAAAAAGTATAGCTTTTTTGTGTAAAAGAAATTGCAAAAATCCATAGGATTAAAGTCAGGACTACGAGGAGGCCATAATATTCGACTCCCACGACCGATCCAACGATCCTGAAAAATGTGGTCAAGATAGTTATGTACTCTGACAGAATAATGAGGGGGAGCTCCATCTTGCATGAAAAATAGATTTTGCCCTGTATTCAGTGGTAAATCGTCGAGGTAGTAAACTAAATGGTGCTGCAGGAAATCTAAATACAAGTCACCATTTAGATTTGGAGGAAGCTCATGTGGACGCAAAAGGTGATTTCCTATGATTCCGCACCAAACATTTATCAATTCATGTTGGAAGTGACGCTCACTGACTACGTGAGAATTTTCATTATCCCATATGTGCTTGTTTCTAAAATTGAAAATTCCTCGACGAGTAAAGGTCGCTTCATCAGTGAATAGTACATTATCCAAAAATTCCTGGTCAAGGTTTTGCTGATTGCGCATAAAATGAGCAAATTGTAATCCAGCTGGTAAGTCTGCTGCTAAAAGATTTTGCACGGGTGTAAAATGGTAGGGATATAAATTTTCCTTGTGAAAGATCTTGAGAACTGCTGTTTTACTAACACCGGTTTCTCTAGCTATCTGCCTGCTGCTAACTTCTGGATTTCCTGCCACTCTTACTAACATTTCTTCTTTTTGGTGAACTGTAACAGTACGCCCTGCGTTGTCTCTATTAGGACGAAAACTACCAAGTTTCTCCAAGTCTATAAAAAGTTCTTGAAATAGTTTCCGATTTGGTTGCCTTCTATTCGGATACAAATCTGAATACCGACGAAGCACTCAACGTCCAACATAATCTGATTGCTCATAAACGCAAACCATATCGCGCATTTTTCCATTTGAAAATAAATTATGGCGTGGCATGTTATCTCGCACTACGATTTAGATCATAAAGTAAAGAATACTTTTAATAAGGCACGAATAATACTGTAATATTACTGACAGCACTAAGTGGAAAATGTCAAAATTGGATTTTAACATAAGCCTACTTGAAAATTTTTGCCGATTTGTAATTGAATGCAAATACATTGGAATTTTCAATGGCAAATTTTACGAGAACGGTGCAAGATAGCGACTATCAAAAAGTATAGCTTTTTTGTGTAAAAGAAATTGCAAAATCAGAATTTGCCACCTGAGAATTAGATTTTTGAAAGATAAAAAAGTTCTGTCGTTTTCAACGCATTCGACCTAGCGCAGGTGGCGCTCTCTATGAGCTACAAGCAAACAATGGATATATTTCAATCTCTCGCCCCAGAAAACCCCTAACACCAAAATTTCATCTCGATATGAGCATTTATTATGAAATAAATAAGAAAAAACTAAAATAATATTTTGCATTAAACACCCTGTATCTCTGTAAGTATCAACTTTTGGGCTAAGGTGAGTTTGTCTAAATCGCAATATTTTCACGTCAGGAATATAGTCATGAATTTTGGCCCATTACATCGCGACCACCATGTATAATCAGATTACAGATAAAAAAGCAAGTTGGCATTTTGACAATAGTTACCATGGTACTAAAAAAAGTCAAACATACAAATTTAAATTAGTTTAATTTTTGATAGATTGTCATCAAAAAAGTGTTTCCAAAGACAATGAGCGATTCAGAAGAAATTATTTGCACTCCTCCTTAACTGAGAGAAGCCGCTGAAAGTTTGGAAAAATATTTGTTACCCAAGAAGTGTCGTCCAAGGTACGATAAAGTTTATGTTGTCTTCAAGAGCTGGTGCTCGTAAAAAGGTATACAGAAAATTGTTTCTGAAACTATTGTGCTGGCATATTCTAGCAAAATTGCTAAAATCAAAGAACCATGGTACTACTTTGAATATTAATGATAAAGTGAATATCTCCAAATTGTCGAAGTTATTAGTAATTTTGAAACAACAAAATCTAGGATATGCATCCAAAAAGTTAAGCACTTTATCCAGTAAGGACATTGCGTCGTTTTTGAAGAATGCATTCATAATTGGTGTATGTCGAAGTGATAAACTGTATAAAATGAAATTGGTTGATGTTAAAATTATGGAAAATAAGGTTCACATCGAAATTCCAACATTAAAAACCTACCGGTCAGGAGTATTTATAGTGAGTAATGGATAATGGCTAACGTTAATTAAAACATATGTTACATTTCGTTTAGACGTTCTAAATGAAAACTTCTTTTTACAATTTAGATCCGGTAAAATCACTCGTCAGCCATATTGCCACTATTCAGGTAAATTTCTCAAAAAAATGCAGTGTTTCTAAAGCTTCTGCATTGCGAAGCATACTAGGGACACGCCTTCCCAAGAACGGCAGTTGAAGAGATAAAGGGGATGGAAATCTTTCACCGTAGCGGGAGCGTACGTCAACAAGTCTACAGATTCTCAGCTTAAAATTGCCACAAACATATCTGGCCAAATGTCAAACTCTAGTACTAACGTTACTAACGTTACCATTTCTACGCAGGATGTTCATCATGAATTAACAATTTCTGTTGCCGCTGTACTAATTGAATGTTACAATTAATTTAGTAGCATAATACTTAATATGAACAAAATTTGTTGAAAATGTTTTAATGTACAATAAGATATTTTTTGAAACAAACATTTTGGTTATTCAATGAATGTTGACATTTACCTAGATTGAAGGTGTCATTTGTCTGGTAAATGTATCTTTCCATCTGGATGTTTTTTTCAAACTTACTGTAAGATTGAAATATCTACATTACATATATGGTTGTAAAAGAATTTTACGTCAACTTTACCTTGCTCTATGTCATAAACAGAGTCTGCAAAGGATCTGTTTAGTTGTTCAGAAACCAACGAACGTTTGACTGAATACCCAACAACATTTCAGCAGTTTGTGACCAGTGCCTGAAGTTGTGCAGCACAATATTATGAAATTATAATTAGCAGCTGCTTCTGACTTGCGGTAAGAAAGGAAAGTGGGATCGTCAGTTCAGGGACAGACGCCTTACTTCATTATCGACTGCACTGTGGTTTCGGAGCGTTGTCCTTTGCAGAATTAAGATATCTCTGACCCCATAGAGTTGGGTCAGGGCCTACGTACCGCATAAGGCCGAAATTGAAAATTGTTGCCTCATATATCCCACTCACTACATAGTTTTAATAGAAGCTGGTATTTTAAGATTTAAATAAGAGTTCGGTATATTCCACAATATTTATTGGATTCCTTCATTGTGGGCAGTAATTATTGAAGCCGGTGTTTAAAATAAATAAATGATCTTCTGTGTGGTTGACGTCACTGAGAAACATATAAATGCGATGTCTTGTTGTGAATAACGACAGGCCTTTTTGTAAGTGCAAAAAGTAAGATACACACTAGATAGAATATATTATAATGGAAAATGTTCAGTTCAACCTGTTGGTGTAAATATTTTCAGTAAAATTCCAAGTGAGATTGCAAAATATTTAAATATTAAAAATGCAATGAAATACACAGCACACTGCTTTCGCAGATCTTCTGTAACATTGCTTGCGGAATTGAGAGCAAAAATGTTAATATTAAAACGCCATAGAGGATGGAAACCATCAACGGGTCAGTGGTCGCGCGGTTTAAGGCGTCAGTACTTGAATCGAGGTGACTAGATCGGAGTTGGTTCGAGCCCAGCTGCCGGTAGACCGTATATAAGCTATATTCGTGGAGAGGTTTGGCGCCTTCTCTGCGGGTATGGTAGGATGGAAGAATGTTGGCTTGGGTCAATGTGAGAGATTGATACCGGTTGATATTTGACTACCCCCCTAATTAATGAGGTTTTCCAGGTTTCCCTCATTCCTGCACTGAATAGTGGTCAGGGCCTACCAACGTAAGCCGTTCCTGGGCGCAAATGCGGCCTGCTTAATAATAATATGCCGCCCCCTCTCCCGCACAAGTCTCCGACTTCTGGGCTAATCCCTGTGATTAGAATGCGGGGTAGAGATATTATTATTATTATTATAACGGTTCATATTCTGGAAGGTGAACCAAGTACCAGTACCGGAAACTCCCCCGCAATCCAAAAAAAGTTTTAAGGGAAGAACCTGAATGAAATTACTGGAAATGAAGTTTGTCCATCAGTTACTATAGCAAATTGCTGTAACTGCGATATTAACACTGAAATTAACTCAAAAAAGTAAATTACTAATTTTATAAAAATAACGTTAGTTTAAACTGTTTATTGTAAGAATTACCAATATTTCTTGTATTGTAAAATACTCTTCAATAAAATTTGAAATAGAAACAAATTTAATTGGATCGTAGAAAAAATGTTGTGTGTTATATGTGCAAAAACTTTATGAATCGTGCAACAAATAACTTTAAGAAATCAAATTGTTCCAAGTGCTACCTAATGAAGTGTGTTGTGATATCAACTATATCAGTTTCAACTTCTTTCTAAACCCTTAAAATTTTTGGCATCCATTAACAGCCTGTACTATGGTCTGATTTGAATCGCAGGCCCGTCCGCCATTGTACGGGCTCTGCGGGAGAAAGAAGGGGTTGACGGTTTCTCCGTTAGGAACACCTGATTCAACAGCGCCTTAACGAACTAGGTCGTCAGTTCTTGTTCGTATTGTTTAGTGTAAATAATGATTAAACCGACCCAACCTGCTCCTTCTGGAGCGGGTTCATTAATGCTCGAGATCTGTTCGTTTTCTAATTACGTGCCCAACTTCTTGTGTTTTCCAGTCAAGGCCAGTGTGACTGCTTCTTGTTGACATGACAATCTAGTCAGCTAGTACCTTTGACAGGGTGATGGAATGCTTCAGACTGAGAAGTTCCAATCACGTTCTGCTCTCTAACGAAGATTATAAGTCGTGGATGTCTCAGTTACTTACGGCATAATAAAACAATGTTATAATTAATTAACTGATAGTCTGTAATAAGTAAATGTTTACGTATTATATAACCGCATTAGTAAACACTGCTGTGTAAAGATAAACATGTTTCTAAATAGTCCCAGTTTGTTATTAAACAATGTTTAGATTTGGGAAACATGTTATCTAAAATTATTTATTTATTTCTGTCATGTTTTAATACATCTGGGAAAATAAACATTCCTAATGGACGAATAAAAATAATAGTTTCTTAAGTAACCAGATGTTTCGCTAGTCTAAAACTGTAATTCCTTTTATCTAAAATTGCCATATAATGATTATAGCTTAACTGTTTCGAGTGTAATAATGACATTATCCCACATATGCTTTTTAAATTTATTAATGTACTCAATGCGATAATGACATTGTAATAGTTATTTATGCAGCAAGTGCAAAAAGTAAGTGTTAATTATAAGTGATAATTTCACGTCGAGTACAATAAACACTTTTTGTACGAGTGACAATATTTTTTCTATGTTTATGCAAAAACCAAAAAATGTTTTATTTGTAATTAAGTTGATATTCAATGGAAACTAATTTTATTTTTAATAAATTGCATTATCAAGTAATTTCGTAATCCATCAGTTTATAAATATAATGAAAATAGTATAAAATATGGAGTTACCTAAAACCTAATGGTGTCCATTTGAACGTTCATGTTTGTCATGAAAAAGCGCTGTAGTAGAATGACAGATGAGTGCAATCAAAATGTTATTGCACTAGTGCAATAAAGAATAAGTTTTTTCACCAAATATAGTTTTGTTTTTTGCACGAACGTAGGAAAATTAAATTAGATTCCAATTAGACATTTATTAAAGAAACAACATATATAGGACCATATTATGAAAACTCATTTATTAAATACAGTAAAATGACAGTAAAATCTTTACTTTATCTGTAATTAATATCAGATATGGCTAACGATTTGCTTGAATAGGTGAAAATATTTTGACTATGAACATAACTTTGGGTATTGAGGGAATATTTTTGGTTTTCAAGAGAATATTCTCGCTTTCGCCTAGAATTTTCATAGCCGTGGTTTTTTTCTTGTTTTTAGTACAAATCTCGATGTAATCTTCACCGACAGAATTAGACTTTCAGAGACCATGTTTATTTATACTCAAAACATCTGCCTCACAACTGACAAAGGCGTTTGAAGATAACAGAAAACAGTGCCTAGTACACGCATTTGGATTAGGCGATTAAAGAAATCCTGCAATCACGTTTGGCACATTTCCAATAGTATTTATACCAAAAGGTTGTTTGGTACATTTAACAGTTTTACATCAAAGAAAGAAGCGAACAAGATCGCAGTTTTCATTTCTTAATCTGACGTATTTTTTACCACTTCTACTAAATTTAATCCATCAATATTTCCAGACGTTACAAAAAAAATCTCTTACAAGTCATTTTTGTTTCGGTATTGGGTACCTATTATGACTTGCAAATATAGTCCTTCATCTTCCACATGTTCTACATGTAGATTTATGAGTTCTTTACAAATAATGAATTACACAGCCCCACAAAAAAAAAATTCATACACAAGAGAGTGACATATGTATTCCCATGTATTTTTCGACGCTGAATCCGGAGCTCAGAATTGGGCCTACACGTCTGGAATTGGCCCCAGGGGCCGCAAATTGCCTAAAATCCGGTTTCCGGGATAAGGCGAAGTCGACGCTGAATTTTGGAGCTAAAGCCGGATTTGTGTTCGAAAAGTTTATGGCCAACTGAAATTCCGGGTCCGGGAAAATGACCCCTTGGGGCGGGAAATACCTGTTTCGGACGTCCCGGTCGCGACTGTGGTATTTTCGTGTGTCTTTTAATTCTGGACCTGAGACTGGGTGTGAAAAGTTTTTGGTCAGCTGAAATTCCCAGTTTGGGTCCGGGAAAATGGCCCATTGGGGCCGGAAAATCATATTTCGGACGTACCAATCGCAACAGTGGGATTTTTATGTACTAATTCCTGCAGCTTAGACTGTGCTTGACAGGTTTATGGCCATGTGAAATTCCCTGTTCGGGCCCGGGAAAATAATCCTTAGGGGCCGGAAAATCGTGTTTTCAGAGATTCCAAACGACCAAAGGCATTCCAAACACGGTATGAGTTACGGAATTTAAAAGTACATGAAAATACCAATGTTTCAACTGAGACGTACAAAACACGATTTTCCTGCCCCTAAGGGTCATTTTCCCGATCCCGAATAGGAAATTTCACATGGCCATAAACCTATCAAACACAGTGTAAGCTATAGAAATTAGTACATGAAAATCCCACTGTTGCGATTGGTACGTCCAAAATATGATTTTCCGGCCCCAATGGGCCATTTTTCCGGACCCAAACTGGGAATTTCAGCTGTCCAAAAACTTTTTTAGCATACTCTAAGAACCAGGATTGAAATATACATGAAAATCCCACTTTTTCGACTGGTACGTCGGAAATATGATTTTCCGGCCTCTATGGACCATTTTCCCGGACCCAAACTGGGAATTTCAGCTGACCAAAAACTTTTCACACCCAATCTCAGGTCCAGAATTGAAAAACACACGAAAATACCATAGTCGCGACCGGGACGTCCAAAACAGGATTTTCCCGCCCCAAGGGGTCATTTTCTCGGACCCAAACCCGGAATTTCAGTTGGCTATAAACTTTTCGAGCACAAATCCGGCTATAGCTCCAAAATTCAGCGTTGACTTTGCCTTATCTCGGGAACCGGATTTTAGGCCATTTTCGGACCCTGGGGCCAATTCCAGACGTGTAGGCCCAATTCTGAGCTCGGGATCGGATTCAGGGTCGAAAAATACATGGGAATACATATGTCACTCCCTTATGTATAAACTTTTTTTTTTTATGGGGCTGTGTAATCGAAATAACCTAAATAGATATTGGTTATAAAAATTTTACTTAAAAACATATTTGTTCATGAGCAGAATATTTATCATCGCATTTATTAAAACTGGATATACTTTCTTTGTTAATACCTTACATTTTTTAGGTTTGTATCCTTCAGATTTTCGTTTTATGAAAGCAATCAAATTTAAAATATTTTTGATATCCTTCTTGAGTAAAATTTCTGTTCTTATCACTGACAAATATCACCAAATAGATGAAAGCTTCTGTGTTTTGCTTAGTTCGTTGAAATATATTAACTTTTTCTCGTTAGTTATATATATCTTCTTTTTTTCATAATTATTGATAATAGTACCAATAAGGTTGTGATTGCTTTCATTTGTACTTAAAAATTATAATTTATTACGAAAATTTAAGTTTAATAGTGTAACAGCTCTCAAGATTTGAAAATTTCGAAAATTATGAAAGGTAGTCATTAATTCTTGATTTACGAAATTGTCATGTCAATGAATAAATTTGTTAAGACAGAACCGCTATGTTAATTACCAAGTTTCTTTAGTCATTATTATTTTAAAACTAAAAGTTTATGGCTTGTTACACTATCGAACTGGAGTACTGTTATATTATGTTTATTAGAGTTCTTAGTCATATTTTTTTATGTGCTATCACCACCACAGCTATCATATACTCACAATGTAAAATTAAACACTAAGATGACAAATGCGACTGTTTCCACATCAACAATCAGTATTTTTCTGGTCATATGTTTCTTAAAAACATAAGATTTACTTCCCTATAACCAACAACAGTTTTATTTTTCTAACTTTTGGCGAATGCGCCATGTTCACTCAAATAAAAATTTTACACTTGTTTCTAAACTTTACGATAATAAATAACTAATTCATTTCCAGCACAAATAACAATTTACAAACTTACAACGGCATGAAGTAGTTAGATATTATTATGTTATTTGTTACAAACATATATTTTAATGAGACTTACTAAGCCTCACGGTTTCTATGGTTACCCTCTATCCCAATCAATTACAAATTCAAGTGGACAATAAACTGAGAGATTATTGAGATAATCTATTGGATAATAGTAGGTAGACCACATATCGCAAAACATATACAGGGTGAGTCAGTTTTTTTTTGTAGACAAACTTTAGCAGAAGATAAAATACATGCACTGCAAAAAAGGCCTTTACAAATTTACTTTGTAAGAATATCCTCATAATTGTAAATAAAAAATAATTCTAAAAATAATAATGATATTACACTGACATATTTTACAAGAAAACTGCCAATATACAATAAAACCGTAAACTTCCTATGTAATTATAATATAATTTGTACATTTATAGAATATATTGTAATACATTTATAATTAACAATGTGAAATCCATTTTTACATTGTAAAATTACTGAACATACCAAATTTACTATATAATTGATTGTAAAATTATGCCTACTGTATGTGAGAAGGTACTACTAATTTTAAAACGCAATATACTACTAACCGTTGAGAGCGTTGGGTGGTGACGCCTCATTATTTCTTGCTTCATTTGGATGAATGCAGCGTGTATGTAGGACCTAGGTACTTACATAATTAATTTAGTGAGTAGTGACTAGCAATATAAACATATCTAGAGTGATAAGTGAGTGTTTTTAGTACTATAAATAGTTTTGTCTAGTGCTTGTTTAAACATAACCTCAATGATATTAAGAAGTAATAGGTATGTAAGTTATACATAATTATTGAAACAAAGAAACATTGCATCTACAAAAATCGGGTACTCCACTGTTGTTTTGTTCATCTTACATAATATATAATAATATATTATTTTCTATTAGAATTATATTTTATACATATCTGAAGAATAGGGGAGGATTAGCATGATTTAATTGGGTACCTACTTATTATCTATGCATATTTATATAATTAATATTATTTTGTAATAGTTAGTATAAGATTATAGATTTCGTTTGAATATTATAAAATGTTAACTTTAGTTCTACGAATATATTTTTTACATTGTCATATGTTTCGTATAAAGTTAAGTATTCTGTTTTGTACAAATAACCTAAATGTGGAGATACCAAATTTTAATTAAAAAAATGCCGTAAAACCATAATATTTTATTTCTTCAGTACCTGTATGTACATGTATTTCTAAGCTAAAAAAATAAGCAAAGGGCAGTTAATATATTGAAAATATAATAAAGCTGTAACTACTAATTAGCTAGCTGAGCCGTAATTGGAGTACAAAATAGCTATTTATATAATCAGTTAGGAAAAGTACGGTTTTGTGTAATAAATGTTTTTTACACAATTTGTCCAAAAATTTTAATTATAAATTTAAAAAGGATTATTCTGCTGATTTTAAGGTATAAATCGGGGTTATAATAGAAATAAGTATTATTTTCAACTAAATGAGTCACAAATTCCAAAGTAGGTACTTAATTTGTTGTATATAAATCTGATAAGCATATAGAAAACGAATCTATTGGTTCGAAAATGTTTGACTTCACTGGGGATATCATATCAAAAATTCAGTATTACTATTAAGGGTATTTGTTTAGAAGCAATTGGCATTCATGTTAATTAGGTTACTTAATATGAGTATATTTTTCTTTTGAAATAACATTCTGATGCATTGATGCTATTGAGAAACTCACGGAAACGTCTGATATGTTATTTAAGGTAAGTAACAATCGTTAATTCCTTACGATATTTCAATTTTTCTCATGTAGGCATATTAATCTATTAGTTATAAATGAATTGCTATTCAGATTTTTTTTAGGTATCTAGGTATGTCAAAGCACTGTTAGTGAATTCGAATGTTGTAAATAAGATGTCCCGTGTACGAGTTTCGACACTTTTAGGAAACGGCACAGGAAATTCAAAACAGAAGAAGAGGCATTATTTTTGGTAAACCGTATGTAGATAATAAAAATAACAGTTTTTTTTTAAATAGTCACTGATGTAGAAATTCTGTTTAAGAAAGGGGCTGAGCATCCCTTCCACTCCGTCACTGTGCAAGTTTTTGAATATTCTTATCGCTTGTTTTATGCCCCTTAATTGTTAGGCATTATCCCTCAAATATGAAAATAATCTATGCATTCCTTTATAAGTTATAATGAAAATTCGAGAACAAAAAATTATATTCAACACCCTGTATCTCGGAAACGTGTTCTATCCTCTGTTAAAAATGGTCTACAATTTTTCTTACATTTGTTTCTATGAATACGTAAAGAGAATGGTAATAATTATATAGGTACATAAAATTTTTCGACAATCCAGCTACAGAACAAATAGTTATATTTAACAATAAAATTAATAGAAACGGTTAATAAAATACTTGACGAATTGGTATACAAAGTGGTTCGTTTTTTCTGGGTCACCATTGGGATTTAGGAGAGCCTAAAAAATACAGGGTAACTTAAATTCGAAAAGAGTTGTTTCTTTTGATGACCATTAAGATAAACCAAATAAATTCAAAATATCTGCTGCGGTTGCTAAATTATAGTGAAATTATTAATTCCAGAAAATCCCATCTAGATCCATTATATCACAACAGAATGGACTGAAATTTGGTATTACATTGTTAGTTTGATTATACATACCGTTTTTGAAACAAGCACGTTCTTTGAAAAGGGTATCATTATCTAGTCAGGTCTATTCTGATATCAATTAATTTCTTGTCAACTTTTCGTTTTGTTCTTAAAAGTATAATCAACATATTACAAGTTAATTGCATATTTTTCAAAAATAATTTATAGCATTTATTACACATTTTAACATTTCAAGCACTAGGAAAATATTTAAATTTGGCAACATCGCGTTAGACCAACACCAAGTTAAAAGATATTTTTTTCGGCATAAATATGCAATACCATTTTTTTAATGACATATTTGTATTATGTTCATTTCTCTCTATATTCTTTTAAAATTAATGACACTGACTGAATCACCTTGTATACATACCTTAACAGAAAATTGATAAATTTTTCTGCAATAAAAATAATGCCTACATTTTTCTAGAACCAGAAGAAAATACTTTTTACTAGGTAGGTATACAGGGTGAATTTATCTAAAAAAAAATTCTGAGTATACAGGGGACTCTAGCAAATACAATTTTGTAAAGAAAAAATACAAATCAATGTAAAAACTGGCGCCACAAAAACTATAGCGCCTATAAAAAGTAATCGGGATTCAATATTTGGAAAAGTCTTTTTAAATATTTCAAATAACAATGTGATACTAAACAAATATTTACTAATTATTAACATTAAATTATAGAATTGATGGATATATTCATTCTGTCACACTAAGGGATATAATACAATCAATATGGAGGAACGCAAAATTTGCGCTCGTAAAACACATCCGCAACAACTTTAATTACAAAATCGATGTTTCAGTTGTAACTATTTCACATTATCAAAATTAGAGATAACATTCTGAATGATTGATGGGGCCCCTGATAAAACATGCAAACTTTCAATTAAGCTTTTAACAGCGTACCAAAATTCAGAGGGAGTTAATTAATAATAGGGCACGCAGAAATAATGAGGAGGTAATATTCAAAGTAGGTAAATTGTAAACCCTAGTCTTGGGTTGTGTTAAATTAATGATTGCGAAGGATTTAGTTACAGACCTACTTTTGTTTCTGAGGTAATTAAGGAATAGCGAATTATTTTGTCTCGTTAAGTTCGGCATCTTTTTGTTTTTGTGTAATTTGAAGCTGCTTCCAATTTGGGTTAAAGCTTTTGCATTAAATTATACGTAATTAAAGTTATTTAATAGTTATTTTATGTAAAGAGGACTTAAAGAAGGACGTATAACGTGTTGCTCATAAATGAAACTAAAGTGACATAAAGAAATATTATAGTTGAGAATCTCAGTGTATATAACTGAATATAAGTAGCAACGCTCCAAACAGTTGCGACGAGAATTAACTATTAAATGAGAGAACTTTGAAACCTAGTACCGAGATATTTTATTGAAATCCAATGTCATTTTGGATCGATTGTTCTTTTATAGTGCTCGAAGAGTACCTATACCTTGTTTTATTCTTTAAAATAAAAAAAAATACTATACTCTGAGAGCATACGAGAGCATCTACCTGAAAATGATAAAAATTAATATATTAAAATATGAAAATATGCATTAAACGTTTTTACTTTTACATATAGTTTTTTTGTTCAAATTACAAATCAAGTAAACATAAAATAACTTTAAATGAAACCGTAAAGTAATTAATTTAAAAATATATGTACAACGTGATTGGTTTAACTGAAGAAATAAGTTTCTCATGTAAACGACTGAAGCAAAGTGAGTGTTGCCAAACATAGTTTGTTTGGACTTGAAATTGTGGTAGATAACGAAAAAATAACTAAACGACGCTGGGCGTCGCGACGATCCAATATTTTTTTCTTAGAACCATACCAATTGTTTACAGGAACTGAAAGAAATTTTCATTTGAAGCTTCTTTTTCAAAATAGGTCATTGTTGTCGATAAAGGGATTTAGTTTGAAAAAATTCGCTTTATAAAGAGTTTTTGATAGGCTCCGTTAATTCTTATTTTTCTCTATCGCCTTTTAAACTACGACGTACCTCAAGGTTTTGTCTTAGGACTGTTGTTGCTGCTCGTGTATATAAACGATTTTCCAACCTCGGTAAAAATAATGTGTTTGCAATCATTTTTGCTGATGATACTAATCTATCTCTGACCAATAAATCTTTAAACGATCTGATGGTCGATATAATAATAATGCCTTTATTTCATACCAACAGAATATGATAACTACAAAATATAATCAAAATAGAATATATAATATGTGGAAATGAAAATCACGGAGCGAAATTCAGATTACAGCCAGAAGCTGTATCTGTTCTTCCATTTAACTCCGGTATTCTAATACAAAACAACAGTGCAAGAGAGCTGACACAGTATTTCAAATTCAATCAACATGATTTAATTTTGCTGATTTTGTATGTCTTGAAGAAAGTTCCGATAATAAGTTTTAAATTTATGTAAACTGTACGACTTAAAATTTTCTGGGACTCTGTTATATACTGTAGAAGAAACGTAGGTAAAAGACCTCTCATAGCGGGCGGATACATGGGAAGGGATAACAAAATTTGCTTTATACCGGGTATTTATTTTGTGGATATTTTCGTGAGTGACCAAATTATCATGTAAGTAATCAGGCTTTTTATTTATTTTAATAGAGTGTATTAGTGAAGCTGTTTGCAGAATAAATCGATTCTCCATGTTAAGCCAGTTCACCTCTCGTAACTTATGCGATATATGGTCAAACTTCCTGATGCCAAAGATAAACCGTAAACAGGAATTTTGAACCTTTTGAATTTTATATTTATCTGCAGCATCCATACATGAACCATAAACAGGAAGACAATAATTAAATTTAGATAGGACTAATGCCTGGCAGAACATAGCTTTAACATCAATGCTCAAATCGTGTCGATGTGGGTACAGCATTCTTAACGATCCGTATGCAGATTTAACACATTTAGACACATGAGTGTGAAACCTGAGAGAATTATCAAATACTAATCCTAAATTCCTAGCTTCATTTACTAGAGTAAGCTGGGTGTTATCCATTATTAAAGGAACATTACTATCACCAATAATGGAACACTGATTTCGGTTACCAAATAGCATAATGTTTGTTTTTCCAGCATTTAAACTTAAACCATGATCTTTGGCCGCACATAGAATAGCTTCTAAATCTGAATTTATTTTATTCACAGACTCATCCAACTCCTTGAATGGAAAAGAAAAATACAACTGCGTATCATCCGCATACATGCACATATTACAACATGTAACATAGCTAAAAAAGTGTGACGTGTAGAGAGAGAATAAAAGTGGACCTAATATGGAGCCTTGTGGGACTCCTTTACCTGATAATTTGAAATCAGATCTGTTATTATCAACTTTCACACACTGTGTACGATTAGATAAATAACTGCATAACATACCTACTGACGTTTTATCAAATCCTAAATATTTTAAGACAGCAAGCAGCACATTGTGATGTATGGAATCAAAAGCTTTGCTGAAGTCCAGCAAGATTAAATATGTTAGCTTAGAATCGTCAATTGCTTTGAGTATGTCATTAGTCACATTAAGTAATGTCGTAGTACAGCTATAATGAGGGCGAAAACCCGATTGATATCTGGGTAAAATATTATATGTACCTAAGTATTCACGAATTTGTATGTTCATTATAGATTCTAAAATCTTTGATAAGGTAGGAAGTAAACTTATTGGTCTCAAGTCTTTATATTCTTCAACTACAGGTTTTTTCGGTATTGGTATTACAATAGCACTTTTCCATTGGGAGGGAAAATAGTTGTCCAAGATGCAGCTGTTCATGATGTTTAATAAATGTAGTTTTATTTTAGGATAACACATTTGCAACATTGTTAAATTTACACAATCAATCCCAAAAGCATTTGATTTAATTTTATTTAAAGCTATATATATGGATTCGCAATCTACCAATTGAAATTTAAATACTTCTGATTCTACACCATCTTTTACAGTATTATTGTAAAAATTTAACAAGTCTAAATTTACGTTAATATCAGGAACGCTATTTAAAAAATAGTTGTTAATTTCATTTGCGTTACTTAAAGCTGACGGAATTGTGTTGATATTTTTTGTAACACATAAGTTTCTTAGACTTTTCCATATTAGTGAAGAATCTTTGCTCTCAGCCACCTGCCTAAAATATGTTTTTTTTGCAGCTCTAATAGAAGAAGTAACCTGATTCCTTAATCTTCTATAGACATTACCATCTGTCAAGGATTTTGATGTTTTAAATTTAAGCCTGGCTTTGTTACGCCGCGACATTAAGGCTTTAATTTCCATATTCAGCCAAGGAGCCGGAGGTTTTGTAAATCTCATAGTCTTTTCAGGTGCATGCTTATTAAAAATGCAAAGGATAGTGTCGTTTAAAATTTTAACCTTATCGTCAATATTTCTGCATTGATATATGGAGTCTAAGCTTGACCACTTTTCATCACTATAAAATGTAACAGGATTAATTTTTTTAAAGGATCTACACCTTCTATAAACATGCCCATACCTATGTGCTTCAACAGAAACAACACAAAACACCGCATCATGATCAGAAAATTCATAATGTTTAACACCCGCATCAAGGACAACACCATTATTAGTGGTCAGAATTAAATCAACGCAACTTGAAGTATTTATGGTAACCCTAGTGGGAGATGTTATTAACTGAATAATATCTCGTTCCTCAAGAAAACACTCAAATTTCTTCACGCTATTTAACGTCTTTTTAGAACTATCAATATTAAAATCTCCCAAACACAAAATATTGTCACTGTGAAGTAAGCATCGCGCGTATGTCTCATCCAAACCATCAAGAAATAAGTCCACATCAAATGTAGGAGGTTTATAAACAACACCCAAAATTAACTTATTTGACTTAAAACATAACGTAACCCAAAGTTGCTCGATATCAAAACTAGTCTCTAAAATATTAAAATTCAAGTAGCTTGCTATATAAAAACCCACGCCTCCGCCTCTGCCCAACCTGTCATTGTGAACGAATGTGTAACCTGGTATGTTCAAAGAACTATAATCTGTATTTACTTGAAGCCAGGTCTCCGATACAGCTACAACGTCCCAGTGACTGTTAGATAAAAAAGAATTTAAATCAGCAAAATGAGCAGTTAAAGATCTAACATTTAAATGCATTATTTGTAAAGTGTTTTTCTGCGAATTTGACATCGTGCATATAATTTGAAATATTATGCTTCTCTATTTGGATCCAATATTGATAACTAAACCTAATTGTAACAAGTTTGTTTATGCTAATTTGATAATTCTAATTCTAATGTGATTCTAGTAACAGTCGTATAGTAAACTAAATAAGATACAAGAAATAAAGATAAAAAAACAGCAAGTAGATAAATGAAGAGATAAATTTTTAATACTAAGCAAAAAATAAAAAACAGTATGTATTCAGAAATAACCACACCAATGTAAACATTTTAAGGTATGCTCATTGCTAAGATACAGTTCATTAAGCATCAGTGGCGCGGAGATGCTGCAGATCAACTGAAGAATTAATTTTGACTAAGCGATCCTTGTATTTAGTCATTACCTGCCCTCCTGATGTCCACACACTGGAACGGCCCAGCAATTTAATAGCAATTTAATATACCGATAATAATCAAAAAGGATGCATTAAACTGGTTTTCTTCAAACAACTTATGCCTAAATGCAAATAAAACAGAAAAAATGATATTCAACTTACGTAAATACTGTAAATAATCTTGAATCTGTTACATTTCTGGAAGTATATCTAGACCCAAAATTGCAATGAAACGGGTATGCCCACTAACTCTGCAACAAAATGTCCAAAGACATTTATATGCTCCGCTGTTTGTACGGTAGAGTGTCTAAACAGATTGATTAATGCCTGTCATAGTCTAATTCACTCGAGATTATCTCATGACTGGTTTAGGATCACACACCTTAATCCGATTCCTTTTTTTCAACGCAGAGGAAAGCCATTCGCGTAATTTCAGGCTTAAAATTCAGTGATGTAAAGTATAATTTAGGACACTTGATATATTAACCCTACCATGTACTTATACAGTATGCGCCAAAAGTATGGAATAAATTCAATAAAAACGAAACAATTATTTTTTGGGAAAAATCCTCGAACAGGTCGATTTTTAATTTAAAAAGTACATATTTTAGCATAAAATGCGATTTTCAAATGTCATTTGTTTTCGAATAATGACGTCATCGATATTTTTAAATGACAACACCATATTTTTTTCCTTGATTCTGAAAGATCGTTTAATTCTCTATCAGACAGTACTAAAATTTTGCCCTCTTACATAGTAAAGTTTTCGAGTAAATGACGATTGAATGTTAGAAAACGTAAATTTTATCCATAAAAAAGTAACAATTCTGAGGTATGTAAAATAAAATACAATTGATTAAATTTTATACTTAAATTAAATGTTCGAATTGCCATCCACCAACTTCTTGACAATGCGCAAGTCTGTGAAGAAATTCTTCTTGCACATTATGAATGATTTCTGGGGTAACTCTGCGTATTTCGTCCCGAATGCGAAAATCGCATTTTACGCTAAAATATGTATTTTTTAAATTAAAAATCGACCTGTTCGAGGATTTTTCCCAAAAAATAATTGTTTCGTCTTTATTGAATTTATTCCATACTTTTGGCGCATACTGTATACTTCAGTGCATTTTGTATATTAAAGATCACAAAGACATGTACACTCCTCGCAGCGAAAGCCACAGCCACAATACCAATAATTTAAATAAAAACTTCCATCACCTAAATAAAACACGAGACCCCCCTTAAATATGATAATCAATCGACTATTCTTTGTAAGGAAAATTAGCAGCAATGCATTCTACAGTATCCATGAATTTTCAGACGGTGATTTCAACATATAGTAAATCGTGATCGTAAAAATAAATCGTAAACATTTTGGTTGCAATATTTTATGACATTATTTAATCTGTATCAATGTGCTGTTTGTTTGGTTTTGTCTTTTACATATGTGTTTTAAAAATTACAACTATTTGCTTTCATTGCTCACACTATTTTGTTAATTTTTAAACCATGTTGTTATCTATTACCTGTCAACACTTATCCGTCTATGTTTCTACTATGTACTGTATGTTAGATATATATATGACTGTAAACTTCTTTTCTGACGTGTGTAAACACTTTTGTGTATGTAGCACTAATAAATATCTATATATCTATCTATTACCACACTACTTCTGAAATTTCATAATTTGGTTACGTAGAAACACATACACTTGATTATTCCTTAATATATTAATTTCTCAGTAAAAATTATGTAAAAAGAACATAACAGAACATGGAAATTTCGACCCATTTTTATCAGTGTACATAGTGATTCATTAGAGAATATTTGTAACTGGGTAGCTCGTTTAACGTGATTTGTTTGTATTAATTGTTAATTGCATTTTGTTGATTTCATCTTGTTAGCCTTATTATTTTTCATTGTTGTTTGTAGCGGATTTTTATGTTTATCATGAATCACAAATAATTATATTTCTTTTTGTTGTTTCTTTATCAATTACAAAGAAATTGGAACATCCTATACACTACCTCTACAGTTGTTATTTATCTACGGAAAAGCATTTTTTGTCCCCCATTTGCTGAATATGCAACTCCCAGTAGAGGATCTCTTATATACCGGCTTACCTATCTAGGATATACGTAATACGAGTACGTGCCTAGATTACAAACCTCTCTCCGCATTGTGATTCTTTCGCGAGGCGGGATCAAAAAACTTACTCAGGTTTATTGCATATTTCGGTAATGGGGGGACGCAGGTGGGACGTAAAACCTCGGTAACTATTAAACTAATGCACTTTAGCCCCGACACAGGTTAATGTCAAGACGTGTGTACCTTTGATGGAGTTAGCGCATGATAAATTGCCGCTTTGACAGCGCTTTCATGTTTTTCCTGGAATAGATTCCCGTATATTAAGCAAGGCGGGCGAGACGAGGCCAAGCGGTCGCCATCAACTCCACTCGGATTGGTGTGTACGGTTTTTGAATAAAAATAGATACTTACTTTAGTTTTCGCTCGATATCCACTAAACAATATTTCGAATGTGAGATATAAGTGGTCTGTTACTTCCTGCTCGGCCTAAGCGGCTCTACTTGCAGGAAGCGACCTACATTACAGCAGGTACTTAAACGCAGACTTCTCGCCCTGGGCGACGAGCCATTAAATCTATAAATGATACTGCAGGAAGCAACTACTCCGCGGACCAATGCCCCGACCGGCATTGAATTACACCTGCAGTATCGGTCACCGGTCACCCCAGATATAGACCGGTTTCGGGCTTGTGAGTCCTCATCAGTATGCCATAGGTGAGATAGATAGATAGATAGATAGATAGATAGATAGATAGATAGATAGATAGATAGATAGATAGATAGATAGATAGATAGATAGATAGATAGATAGATAGATAGATAGATAGATAGATAGATAGATAGATAGATAGATAGATAGATAGATAGATAGATAGATAGATAGATAGATAGATAGATAGATAGATAGATAGATAGATAGATAGATAGATAGATAGATAGATAGATAGATAGATAGATAGATAGATAGATAGATAGATAGATAGATAGATAGATAGATAGATAGATAGATAGATAGATAGATAGATAGATAGATAGATAGATAGATAGATAGATAGATAGATAGATAGATAGATAGATAGATAGATAGATAGATAGATAGATAGATAGATAGATAGATAGATAGATAGATAGATAGATAGATAGATAGATAGATAGATAGATAGATAGATAGATAGATAGATAGATAGATAGATAGATAGATAGATAGATAGATAGATAGATAGATAGATAGATAGATAGATAGATAGATAGATAGATAGATAGATAGATAGATAGATAGATAGATAGATAGATAGATAGATAGATAGATAGATAGATAGATAGATAGATAGATAGATAGATAGATAGATAGATAGATAGATAGATAGATAGATAGATAGATAGATAGATAGATAGATAGATAGATAGATAGATAGATAGATAGATAGATAGATAGATAGATAGATAGATAGATAGATAGATAGATAGATAGATAGATAGATAGATAGATAGATAGATAGATAGATAGATAGATAGATAGATAGATAGATAGATAGATAGATAGATAGATAGATAGATAGATAGATAGATAGATAGATAGATAGATAGATAGATAGATAGATAGATAGATAGATAGATAGATAGATAGATAGATAGATAGATAGATAGATAGATAGATAGATAGATAGATAGATAGATAGATAGATAGATAGATAGATAGATAGATAGATAGATAGATAGATAGATAGATAGATAGATAGATAGATAGATAGATAGATAGATAGATAGATAGATAGATAGATAGATAGATAGATAGATAGATAGATAGATAGATAGATAGATAGATAGATAGATAGATAGATAGATAGATAGATAGATAGATAGATAGATAGATAGATAGATAGATAGATAGATAGATAGATAGATAGATAGATAGATAGATAGATAGATAGATAGATAGATAGATAGATAGATAGATAGATAGATAGATAGATAGATAGATAGATAGATAGATAGATAGATAGATAGATAGATAGATAGATAGATAGATAGATAGATAGATAGATAGATAGATAGATAGATAGATAGATAGATAGATAGATAGATAGATAGATAGATAGATAGATAGATAGATAGATAGATAGATAGATAGATAGATAGATAGATAGATAGATAGATAGATAGATAGATAGATAGATAGATAGATAGATAGATAGATAGATAGATAGATAGATAGATAGATAGATAGATAGATAGATAGATAGATAGATAGATAGATAGATAGATAGATAGATAGATAGATAGATAGATAGATAGATAGATAGATAGATAGATAGATAGATAGATAGATAGATAGATAGATAGATAGATAGATAGATAGATAGATAGATAGATAGATAGATAGATAGATAGATAGATAGATAGATAGATAGATAGATAGATAGATAGATAGATAGATAGATAGATAGATAGATAGATAGATAGATAGATAGATAGATAGATAGATAGATAGATAGATAGATAGATAGATAGATAGATAGATAGATAGATAGATAGATAGATAGATAGATAGATAGATAGATAGATAGATAGATAGATAGATAGATAGATAGATAGATAGATAGATAGATAGATAGATAGATAGATAGATAGATAGATAGATAGATAGATAGATAGATAGATAGATAGATAGATAGATAGATAGATATTCAATTCAATTCAGTACAAATTTTCTAAAAATACAAATTTACATAATTGTTACATATTGCACTTATTTATAATAAAAAATAATAATAATAACAATAAATCCAACGTCTATAAATGAAATAAATATAATTTGAGGCTATTAATAGTTCAGTAATTTGTGTTTCAAACAGAGACTGGTGTTGAAAATTGTAAAATGAGTACAGAAAGTGCATTAATACCTGGGAAATGGATGAAATATTGCATTGTGCCATTATGTACAAATACTTCCCATACAGTGCGTAATAAAAAAATTTTCTTCGTGCCAAAAATTGAAAAGACAAGAAAAATATGGTGGATAGCAATGATTCGCGACGAAACAAGAAAGTCAAGAAACGTAAAGCTCTCCAGCATTTCTACGTTGTATGTTTGTGAATACCATTTTAATGTAAGGTTAAGTAATTGGAAATAAGTATGAATAAATAATGAAAAAGCGGTCTATCCAACAAATTTTTAGGTACAGAAATTTTTTAAAATCTTAAATTTAACTGTAGGTATATGTAACTATACAGGGTGTTAAAAAGAGTGTAAAATATTTCAGGAGGTAATAGCATGAACCAAAATAAGCAGAAAAGTCTTAATAAACATGGGTCCGCAATGTAACGCACCACTATTCGTTTTTAACACATTTTATTTTATTAGGAATAAACCGACAAAGGAAGCTTTTAACAAACAAAAACAAAGTTACAGAAGATGTTCAAAGTGCCCTCCGTCCATTTCCAAGCAGGCACGACATTTTCGTCTCAACGATATTCGAACTCTTTCGAAAACACCCTCCTTGGTTTGGATTTCTTGACACTTTTGATTAATCCGTAGCTGCAGCTCTTCCAGGCTATGGCAATGGGGGTAATTTTACAATCATATACCAAATTTAAATAGACTAATTTAACAAGCACCGCCTAACCTTAGTTCGGAAGTAATCAAATTATATTATATTAATAAAATCTGTCAGCTTCACTGACGGGTGGCTACAGGGCCGTATCCAGACCAGGGTGAGCGTCATAGGCAATCTTTCGCCACTGTCTACCTGAACCAATGCAATAATATTGTAATTATTAACTATATTATTTGCAAATATAGATATTGTCTATTTGTCTACAGAATTCTTGACTGATTTTCTTTTGTTATTGTCTATCTTGTTTTGTGTAGGTGATATCGTAACCTCGGTGGTTTATAACCAGGGACCAAGACGGGCAATCCACCACCAATCTCAGACTGAGCTATCGGCTAAATTCCTGACGCAAACCCGGATCGTCATACAGGAAGTTGCCATATCACTTGGCCCGTCTCCCTTTTTATGCTTGTTGCGTATCAAATTTTGTAAAAAAATCAAATAAGACAATTCGAAAATGATTTAAAAATACATTTCTGCGCACCACTGGAAGCTGGTTCACTGTAAAACCTGATAAGGTGACAATCTGCGACCGGACAAAAGAAATGCTCAAGGAAAGAAATAAATAATATTTTATAACGCCAATTTTATATAGCAAATTTAACTGCTTTTGCCGCTATTGTTATTAATTATTAATAGATTTCATTTGTGGTTTTAATTAATGAAATAGTTTGACATACCTGATGATACAACTACATTTTGGGCCCGTGTTACCCAGTTTCTACCAACTAACACAAATGTTTCTGCTTCCTTTCCGTTTTGAACTCGTAAGTTACTGATAGCAACTATAATACGTATCCATTTCCGTGCGATATACTTAATTTTTTAAATATCTTCACAGAAAAAAGTCCAAATGGATTAAAGTCAGGAGATCGTGGCGGCCATGGTACCGGTTCTCCTCATCTAATCCCTTGGTATTAATGTTTGGATATGCTGTACATGGTACAGATATAACTCAGCCTATTCCACGACTCGGTTTCAAATTTTCCTTACGTTGCACGTTATAGCGATATTCATCAAATCCGAGTTGCTACTATACACATAAACCATTTTTGACGCTTGAAAAACTGAAAAAAAATTATAAAGACTGGCGTCACAAAAACTTTAGTGCCTACAAAAAGTAATCGCTTTTCAATATTCGGAATCGCCTATCCTGTATACATACTACATCTTATGACAATTTAATAATTATGACCTCATTAGATTTACTACTAAGAGTTTATAAGAAACTTAATCTCAGAAGATAAGACAAATTGGTAAGGCATAAACTGTGGTGAAATAGTAAAATTGAATATCTCAAGACATTTATTTTTTCTACAAAACTGTTAAAAGTGGGCTTTTTAATTGTCATTTTTGATGTTAAAAATGTTATTTTTTAACACGCGTGTTAAAAGTAAGTTACTTTTAACACTAGTGTTAAAAGTAAATCAAAGTTTATTTAAATTTTGTTTTGAAAATTAATAAAATTAATAAAACGTTTTAACAAACACATGAACAACTTTTTATTTTAAATAAGTACAAACCAACATTTTAACTAGTTATTACTATTAACATTTATAGTAAAATTAGAACAATTTGAAATTGTAATTCCCTGCGGAGTCATCATACTTAAGTTGGTTTTACTGTCAACATGTGTGACACATCTATTTTCTGTAGAAATACTACTGGTAGTACTGGTGGTCTTGCTAGTAGTTGCAGCAGTAGGAAGTATTTGGCACGCAATTTCCTTCTTCTGTTCCAGTGAATTTTCAATGTAGCCTTCAGTACCGTCGAAGATTTCCATCCTACATGTCTCTTGATGGTGGTAACATTTGCACCAGAATCTGCTAACAATGTCGCCGATGAACGACGAAAACAGTGTCCGGTGTAGAGTTGAGGATTTGGTAGATTCAAGAACTCTGCAGTGTCGGCAGGCATTTTACCAAACATGTTAATTCCGACTGGATTCTTCACACATTTATTCTTCATATATTTAAGAAAAAGTCATCTATGGTCAGCGTTGGGTGGCCGGAGTGCCATACACTTTCTAAAAAAGTTTAAATAGAATTCACCAACAACACTGAAAGTCCGAGGCACTTTCGTTTTAGTATCTGGCATGGTCACAACAACCGAAGTGCCCAAATATTAGACACGCTCCGAAGACACCCACTATTGCTGCGACTTTCAACATCAGATACTTTTCGTCTTCTGCTTCTGTGAGAAATTTGTCAATATGCGTCTTCGTCAAAACTTTTGACTTTTTTGCTTGATATCCTTCACCCTTCCGTTTTAAAAAAGCAATAAGTTTATAATGTTTGCGTATTTTTTGATTTCTTATTTTTATTGAGTTTAAAGTTCTTCCGATTGTTTTGTAGAAAAAATAGTGTATGATATACGTGTTAAAAGTGATGTTATTTTATTCGTGAAGTTAAAAAACTCGCTACGCTCGTTTTTTAATCATCTTCACTCACAAAATAGAATCTTAATTTTAACACGTATATCATAAATAGCTATTATTGTTTTTTTTTTGTAAACATTAATATAAGATATAATAAATGCAATCCTCATTTAAATTCACTTTTTTGTGATTTCACGTTCTATTCATCAAAATGTTTACCTCAGTTCGTATTTCAATATTAGTTAGAAGCCACACGTGGCTTTGATAGATGTCACAACATAAACTTGTTATTCGTTAAAGCAAATAAATGTTTACAAATTTAATCTCTTAGTAGAAAGCGCTGTTTCATGGGAACGACGCTCTTAAAATCCAATTTTTCATTTTGTGGGGTATAAAAGAAATTGTAGGTACAGCTGTATTATCTTTTATACAAATCCTCTTATTCCGCCGTCTTCCATTATTAGATTTTAAAAATGTGCACCAAATGCTAATGATCGCATCATCGTCCCCCACAAAAAGGAAATTAAAACCCGGAGAACTGAGGCAAAAGTATTTATATTTCCATTTACGGGGTAATTAAGACAATTTGGTTAATGTTGCGGTACCAACATTTAAGCAAACAGTTGTTTTCTGAAGTTGTGATTAATGCTTCCTCGGAGAACACTCATCATGCCTGCAATCCATCACCATCTGTTTACGCCGATGATAGATAATAAACTAAAAGTGGCTCTAACAACAACAAAAATCCCTTAAATACCGTTTAGAGATTGCTATCATTAATTTCCCTCGCAATTATTATCTGCTTAGTTCTCTGCACGGGTTCGAGTTTTTACAGCGTCAACTTGGGAAGCAAAAACCCGTGTCATAGAGTTCGTTTCCTTATTATTTCCGCGCTTGATTTTAGGTTCTTTTAACTCAAAACCTGTTTAAATCGGTAACAGTGTGAGGCTAATGATTTGATGATTTAAATAACGACAGTCGAGTCTATGATCGAACACATCCAGTTAGCATTAACAAGCCTGTTAACGGTAACTGGTAGGTTAATCAGAAAATCGTATGATTGACACACCTGTCAAGTTTATTTTTCCCAGTTACTTAACTTGAGAATGATCACGTGACCCAGTTATGAAACTGCTTGAAATAACCTGCCGTTAAATGTAACTGGAGCTTTTTATTGGTCAATTTTAATTTTATTTCTGGTAATTGACGTATGACATTTGGCAAATTAATATAATATATATTATTATTATTTGCCTATAGCACAATTCAGTATCAATTTATTGTCATATCATAGTTTTACATAATTAGTAATATACGGTATTAATAGTTTGACAGTAAATACAACCTAAAAAAAACTAAAGTTTGTTCTGTGTCTAAAGTGGATTACAATTTTATACAATCAAGATTGCTATTCTGAGTATGATAGTGATACCTAAATGAATATTAACAAACAAAAAGAAATATATATACATATTATTACCTAATATTATTAATAATTAATTTATGAATAGGAGAAAGCCACATTGACAAAAGTTAGGTATCTAGTTTTTAATTACTGATAATAATTTAGATTCTATAAAGAGTAGGTATAAATAATACATTTTTTCTTTTTAAATGTTATTTTTATTAGATAGTTATGTATTTTTGACAATAATTTCTAATGGATTACTATTAACACTAATATGCTGCATCCTATACTATCCTCCTATAATTATAATATATTGCAACATGGACTCCACGAAAGCGTAGTAAATTGTAATTAGCAAAGTAGCACAGATCGCATGCTAAAGGTACATTTTTGATTACCCACGTAAACTGCGCATAAATATTGAATATGTGGATTCAGGTTTTATTAGTTTTTTATCCTGATGAAGTTTTCTGCTCTTCCTTTTTACATTCTGCTTCCACTCTGCATGAATCTAAAATAATTTAAATAATTGTATCAATAAGTTAATATGAAATATTTCACTTACCTATCACCACTGTTGGGGATTTGTTTGCGGTCCATACACTAAAGAATTTATATGTACTTCAAAAATTTGCCAAAGTACCTACTTATATTAACATGCGTTGGGTTTACTTTGCTTCCCAACAATATTTTCTTACAGTTAATGAAATTTAGCATTTCTTCTTATTGGCATTGGTTCATGTGCCCTAAACTTCTTGCCACTTGTACCCACTGTTAAGTACCTATGATTTAAATTTTGGCATATGAGTGATGACAGGTAACTACGTTAAAGAATTAACTGCCATGATAGGGTTATCTGGCCATAATAACAGGCACAGATAACTAGTTGTTCGATCATAGCGATCTTTCAATTTCGGTTAAGAGCTCAGTTATAAGGGTTTTATTCATGGATATAAGCCATCTCAGTCGATATACTTATCATAGGCGCCGACTTTCCGTAGGAAAAGAGGGTTTTGCCCCATTTCTTAAATATCAAGCTAAAATTCTGGAATACTTTTTTATTGTTTTTTCTACGTCCATGCAAAAAACAAAACTTTATTGAACTATATTTAGTGGAAAAAGTGGTTCTTTATTGCACTAGTGCAATAAAATGTTTATTGCATTCATCTGTCATTCTACTACAGCGTTTTGTCATCATGACAAACATAAACGTTCAAATCGACGTCATATTTTCCTAGACTTCAGTGTCATCTAAATAAAACATTTCTTGGTTTCTGCATGAATGTTAAAATTTTTGAACTTAGTTAACCCTGTATAATTAGTTGATCAACTATAAAACTACCACTATATGTAATTTTTTGGTAGCACAGACATGTTTTAATGGATATTGAAATGTTCAGAGTTTGTAACTAGTTAAAACTGTATAAAGTTAAAACTGTATAACAAGCAAAGCATACATTTTCCTTCGGATAGATAATTATATCAGAGTCTCTCAGTTATAAACTGCACACAACGAAAACTGTAAACAACATTCCGTAAGTGTACAAAGTCGTGTTGATTAGGAAAATACATTGCTTATTGATATTGTTTCTAATTCTTTTCCTTTTGTTTGCAATTCTTATGTGGTGCCTTATCTATTTTTATAAATATCCTAGCCTAAAGTTTCTCACTCTTGCACCTGAAATTTATAAAATACTAGCTACGTTTGCGACTTTAACTATACAAATAAAGGTCAATATTATTGACTTATGTCAAGATCACGGCCAGAATGAGGTGTTACTATTACATAAATAAATTGCGCTAGTATTATTTATTGTTTAACTATTGTGTTTTTATTATTAGAACAAATAAACAATAAATGTTGTTTATTTTTTTATTGTACAATTCTTTTTATAATCGCGGCAAGAATTCAGACGACGTCACAGCTGACGTAACGCATTTTTTCTTATTGTCAACATAATTTTCGATATTTGGTCGTGTTAAAAACAAACATTTTTTGCAATTTAGTATAATATAGGTATAGTGCAAACATTTAGTGTAGTATATAGTTTTATTATTCTCAGTTGCAGTTTCTGAAATATTTAGATGAAAATATAATGAATTATTAATTTGATCGTATGACGTAAGTCCTCTGAATTCTTGCCGCGACTAGGTCCTTATAAAATTGCCACACATTCCATAACTCCATAACTAATAAATAGTCGCATAACTAATGGGCCTTACAGCAACAGGGTATAGTAGACGTTAAAATAGATCATTTCTGTTTAATTTCTTATAATACAATATTTACAGTTAAAAAGATGCGGGATGATTCAACTTAATATTGGCTGAGGAAGAGATGAAAAAACTGAATAAGTCTCGTCTTGTCTGGAAAAATAATAAAACAGTTTTTTTAAAGTTCTGTTCTTATTCGATGTTGCTAGATCATGTCCTTGTATTGTCTTGCGAAAGTCTGGAAAATTACTTGCCTTGCAATTTCGCAAGATTCTTGCATAATTCTTGCTGGACTCTTGCATGCAAATGAGAAACATGGAACTTTATTACGAATGGTAACAGTGGTGGTTACACTCGGAACCCACATATAACTCGATATGGTCGATCGTCGACAGTAGTCGATTGGTAAACGTAAACGTAATAATAAGCAATAAGTAATAGACGAAAAAAGCGAAACAGGATCAAAGCTCTTTCACAGTGAATTTATAATTAGTTCTAATTCCGCAGAATTGGGCCTAGTTTCAATAAACTTTGCTGGATGTCCTTTAAATAAAGTGTGCCGATAATAATAATAATGTAATATTAATTTTTTCAGCTAGTGTTTACTTAAATATTACCCCTTTTTCTTCTATTTGCAAACTTCTTGTTATAGCAATGTGTTTTGTCTTGTCTCGCAAGACTTTCTTAAATCTTGTTTCATCTTGTAGCTCCAGCTGTCAAGTTTTGTCTTGGTCTTGCCTTGTCTTGTCTTTAGAAACCATGACAAGATCAAGAAGAAACTTTATAAATATAAACCAGTATCACAAAATCAATATTGTGATAGAAATGCTCTATCTTTAAATGTTTCAAAAACATAAATGATTTCAATTTTTCAGTCAAACTTCAGTTTATACGTACCCTTAAACGGTAAGTCCGTTACTGATAAACTTATTGTTACTTCTTTGGGCATTTCAGTTGACAGGAATTTGAATTGGGACTCTCATGTATCAATCCTTTGTAGGAAATTAGTTACTCAAAATTATGTGATTTATAATCAATAATCGTGAAGGAAGAACCAAAACTATCCGCAGAGCAAGAATACAAGACGAGATTTTGGTTCGTATACTTCAAAATTCTCAACCAAGAAATTACATTCATATTATTTTACATTAGTACAAAATCTATTTCCGAAAGATTTACCAGCTGGGTCAGACTTTTGTAAGTTTATATCAAACGAGGAAAATAGAGACAATATGTTTTTAAATAAAATATTTATTTATTAATGAAAAGACCTTCACCAGATATGGAGTTTTTAACTGAAGAAATAATCATTATTATTCAATTGATAATCCTGTCCAACACAAAAATAATCACATTTTCAGCACTAGATTAAAGCACTGGAATATCTGGCATCTGACAATTTGATTGATCCAAATTAATTTTTACAAAAATTAAACGCAATATTAGCCGTTTCTAGGAACGTGTTTAGCAACATTCAAAGATGAAGTCCCATTAAATTTATAGGCAGACATGTGGTTTATGAACGATGAAACACCACCACATTAATATCCGATTCCTGTTAGAAATAATTTAAATAAACGATCGTTGGATTGATCTTGGCTACCTCGAAGCTCAGAGATCAACCCTCTTGATTTTTATTTATGTGGCCATCTGAAATCTTCAACTACAGTAGTGAAATCGATACTCGGATTGGACTGTTAGAATGCATAGTGGATGGGACAACTTTGATCACAAATATATTTTCTATAACATCCGATGTTACTTACCTAAGAAATGCTTTGAGGAAGTGTATAGACGTTAATGGTGGTCACTTTCAGCACTTATTATGATACCTAACCTAATATGTATTTTTACATTATATTATTTTAAATAATTAGTTTTCTCTAAATAAAAATGTTTAAGTAGCTTTTGTCTATTGTTTAATCCTAAATATCTCTAAAATGAATTGAGATAAATGACGTACATCTTTTTTATTCGTAAATGTTTTCTCTTTTATAATGAATGCCAAGCCGTCAAAAGTTTTAGACGTAAAAAATGTCTGCAAGAATTTACGCAATCCACTAACACCCTCTAAATTTCTTAAAATGAATCATAAAATCGTAATTTGTAGCTTCTAAAATATAACTCAACTGAATTTGACTCATATTTACCCAACTGTTGAAATATTTACGATATCCTGTATTTTGATATTTGCTTGTATGTGTGTATGTAATGTAACAAACATTAAAGTATATTTCCAATGAATAAAATATTCATTTAAATAACAACGTATATTTGTAATTTATTATTAAAATATATTCATTATTTTGACAAAGAGCATTGTGAACTCTTCTTTAGAAGTGCATATAGTAGATCAAAAAATAACACTCTGATTTTTGCTCGATTCATCTTTCTGTGGGATGCTCATTCTACAAGATCTTAGACTAAGCAGCGCATCGCATTGTTAAAGTTTTCCATTATCAGGCTATTCTTTTGATTGTATAGCATTTCGTCTCTTTTATATAAAAGTCAATTTGGAATATATTTCATATATACCTTTGTTATTAATATGAAAGAATGAAAAAATACAGCAACTTCCATTTTATTTTTTCGTTCTAGGGACAACGTTTAAAATTCAAAGATGAACATCAAACAAAAGCTAATTAAAAAAATTAAGAACACTAAATCGAATTCGCAACTGAAAAATGTATATGATTTTTTTAAATTTTAACTAACTCAATTTTTATCAATTAAAGCTCTTTGCCATAAAGTTAAAATTTGGGTTAAAATTGTATTCGCTTCTCATGTTGCTTGATATAAAAGTAGAAGCTAAATCATCTTTTACTTACAAGAATATATTTTTGCATACACATGGAAAATCAATCATCTCTGAGAAAATAATTCACAGTCAAAAGCGTAAGTTTTTTTTGTTTTAGTTGTTCAATAACTCATAACATGGAAAGATAAATTGACTGCATTTTTTAATAAACTTAAATATATTGTATAAAAGATCGGGCACATTATGCCTGCACGAACCTGCAAAGCTTGCTCATGAAGGTTATGTTATTTAATGGAGCATCGCACACTAAACCAGTACCAACATGTACCGTCACCTACAACGACCGTCACTTCAGTTTGTGTTAGTGGGCTGCAATTTCTATGTCAGGGCGCTCTAATCATGTGCATTGTGGGTTAGCGAACAACCACAATTTTTTTAAAAGTTCCTGTCCGTTTTTTAGACATGTGCAGTTTTAGTGGGTAATTTAACCGCAAAAATTAAAAGAATTATTGAACAGTTCCAACATGACTAAATCATTCTTACACATTTAACACAAAACAGCTACATAAATACTTGTTTTATAAATTAGTAAATTACAGTTGTTAGTGTATCCCAACGGCAAATGTACCTCAAAACAGAGAAATGTACGAGAAATATATTTTGTAAAGTACGGATAAGCTGTGGATATTTGCAGTTGTACTTAAAACTGTTCAATAAAACGATTTATAACTTCCCGTTTTGGATATCATTGACTCGTGTCTTGGGCTTTTCGTGTAACACGAATGAAAAGTTCTTTACGGGGATTGCAGGAAAACACATAGGAGCTGCTAAAGTTGAATTTTGATAATTCACACATAATTGATAAATTAAAAAATAATACAGTTGAAACTTAATTCATGTATTTCACAAAACTAGATTACCTAGCAATCTAATGAATACACTTGACATTATTTAAAGGGATAAGGCAGATGTGGCACCATCAGAAAATTAAGTCATATTCTAAGCAAGCAGAATGACTGGGAGGGTTTTAAAAAATATATTATCATAAGCATATACGTGCGATAGACCAATTTTTAATATATTTTTGGTGTAGATTGGGTTCAGCACTGTCTCTTGCGGAACTCCACATTTAGCAATATTAAATTTGCAAAGAGAGTTTGCAATTCGAACTTGAAAAGGTTTCTCGTTTTTATCAACAACAAGAGTCTTCCTAAACTATCTAGTTTTAAAAGCAATTTTTTTGTGAGAAATTTTATGAATGGATTTACTGTAGTTCAGGTAAATAATAATCTCCATAAGGTTACCATGATCTACATTGATCATCCAGAAAATTACTAATTTTAAGGGTTTAAATAAAGCACATTTTAAGAAATATATGCTGTAAACATGGTATTTATATTATTAACTACAAGAAAAGGCAGTATTTATTTTAGATATTATACATGTTCTAATCAGTTTATAACTAGGCACTCATTAATTTTCTTCCTCTTGAATATACGAGTAATGGTATTGTTTAGCAGTTTTTCCAGAAACCTGAACCTTAAAATAATTTTCATTACTTTGTCTTTTGTTGTGCAAACTCAGTCAGTGAAAATTCGCTCATATATTTACCTAATATATAACGAGAATACTTTGTTAGGGTGACAATATAGGGTTTATATATCATTTGAAAATTATTGGTAGAGAAAGGCACACAACTCGCAAAGAACTTTTCAATGATACGTTTGTTTTTTATTGTTTGAAATCCATTGGTTTAAATTTACCTCATTTTATTTTTTCCATGGAACTTGTATGGCTTTTCCTAAAGCATTGTATTCCATGTTGATGGAAATCAATGTTTAGTTGTGAATGAAGAACTCCTTTATGTTTTCGTTTTCAATTCCACCTTCAATAGCTACACAACAACGTTACCAGTGTTATAGGGGTCCAATAATTATTGTTGAGACATGATTAAAATGTATATTATATTTTAAAATACGTATAATTCCTTAATAGTAATATAAATGAGGAATAAATGAATAGAATAAAAAAAATTGTTGCCTGCTTAGATTTTTAATTTAAATACTGAAATATTCCTTTAAAATTTCATAAATGGTAAAGTTAATGTGGGTTAACTAACAAGTGTTTATAGAAAACAATAATAATAGAGATATTTAGATTTCAACTCAAATCATCATGTAAACATAGCAGTATAATATTTATATGATTGAGTACTAATTACTTCGACATAACAACTTTTAGAAAAAAAAAATAGAATTTATTGTTGGTAAAATTTTTGAAACTATTGAAAAATTTCCATACCATATATTTAATAAATAGCTAATATCATTAGTTAAATACCTATTTCAATCATATTAGTTTCCATCAGTATTCTACTAAGTATGACTACCTAAGTACAAATATTCTAAGAAGGTATAGAGAAAAATATGGTTCTGGAAAATAAAAATTCAATATTAAACTTCAATTTATCGCCGGCACTGGCGGCAGGCAGCAGAGACCGTTAGTTTTACATTTGAAAAGTTTGGCAACCACTAATAATGTGTTGTATTTCTTTCTTGATTTCTTTCTTTCGGTTTCCTTGGAATAAATGAGAATTTTAACTGAACGCAAAGTGTGTGTTTTAGTGGATAATCTTGACGGAACTGTACTTAATGAGTGAAAATGCAGTTTTGACAGTTTACACCAAAAACCGAATGCAAACTAACCGGATTAGCTGCCTATTTGGTATTATTATTGATCGTTTTACAATTGGATATGCTGTAAAAACGGCCGCATAGTATTAGACAGAGATAAGCCATCTCGGACAATGATTACCATATTGTTCATTGTACATATAGAAAAAGAAGGTTTTGCCTCATATTTAAAACATCGAGCTAGAATTCCAGAACAATTTTTTTTATTGTCTTTTAGGTCTTCCTAAGGATATGGTTAAAATGTTTGTACTAAGTGGTAGTTAAATCTGTATAGGTAGGCATCCGACAAATTATTCAATGATTTTGTGTCTAAAAATATACGTTCATATATTGTACAGATTAAGCAACAACACGAATCGTCTGGACTTAGAATCACGTCTACAGACATAACACAGCACAATGTGATCCATCATTAATGGTTACTGTTGTTACTCAATATTTAAGGGTTTAATACGGTCTGAAAAAAGTGACCTGCTTCTTTTGACAGATACTATGAAAACAACACCTGTGTACTAATGAGAAAACTAATAAGTTTGAAACCAACATATATCTGGTGGCCTTATTCATAAATGATCTTATCTGGATTGGTAATTCAATGTCATTATGTAGAGTAATTTCTTACAATATCATTGGTAATTCGTTATTTTGTCTATTGACAACATAGATCTGTTCTCATAGTATTTGTTGAAATAGTAAGTTACTCTATTCAAAGTGGTTACAGTATAAGATGATGGAAAGTGTTAAATAAACAAATATATATACTTACTATATATATACTTATTATATATATTTATTTATTAATATGTTACTATGGCGGCATGGCCTACATAGTCTTGAAAAAGGGCTGTCATGTACTCCCAAATCTTAATTTTTAAGTTGATTAATAATTTAATCGATTGTCCTATTTTATTAGAAACTTCCATATTCCTAGAGTGGACACGAAGACCGATACACTGTTTTACCTTAAGACACCACCTTACTCTGAAATTCCCCAATGTATGTCATGTGTAACACATATAATACTTTATTTAAAAACAAAATTGATCTGTTTAACAGCATTCACAGCATCAGCATGTGCGTAGTTTCTATAGATAACTTGAATGAACTTACTTTTGAATTTTTTATGCTAATATGTTTTTATTGTCTTCGTGTATGTTTATAGTATAAAATCTGTTGTCCCACCTATAATTGGTACAGTGTGCTGTAGGTTGGTGTAATCTAAAATAAAATAATAAAACACATCTAATTAGGTATATAAATCTCAACATTTATAAATATTTTTATATTTGTAACTTTCTGTGAGAAATATATGAGGTTTTCCTACCTGAAAAGAAAATTCCTCTTTAATACTCCCACTGAAAGTAAACTTCTCTGGTGTCTCATAAGTCAGAACTTACAAAATTAGATAAAATTTATTTGATTAGGAATGTGAATGGAGCGATTTTCGGGGAATATGCTTCACTTAACTTCGAAATGTCTTTAGAATATCAATTCAGTAATTCATTAGATATTATAGAAGTATAAAATCAGATTACATTTATTCTGGGGTGCGCTTGAAAAATAACTGTGATTCTGGATTCCCGCTCCATCTAACATCGTGAAGTAGATGCAAACTTTCGATTCGATGAGTTATTTACCATTTCACAGCAAACGGTTTCTCTTTATTTTAAACTTAACAAGTATATTTTAATATACTATAAATACGTAGTGTGATTCAGCCATAATGTCATTAATTGTAAGGGAAGCTAGGGATTTAAATGCATATTTACACTGAAAAAAAGACGTATATTTTCAAATCATTATTTATACTCTGTTTCAGACTGTTATTCACTCGTGTCGGTCTGATGCGACGTTGCCAAATATTTACCTAGTATTTGACATCATAAATAAACGTAAGAGAGGCTTAAACGTTTTTTGTATTTAAATACTGCAAATAATACAAAAAAGCCTCGTGTTGTCGACAGAAAAACAGTCCGAGACACATACAGTGACCAACAAGCCGCCACGCCTCTGGTTCACTGCCCAGTTTACTGAGAATGAATCTTGACTTATCGTATTATAGGTCAATAACCAGTTGCCCTTTAATTTTGAAACCAATTGCAAAATTCAAGACTACTGAGGAAATCAGCTGGGCAGGACCAGCACGCGAAACAATCCGAAATAAAGTAAATATTGTGAGTTGCAACTCCACATGGGTTTAGGTCTGGCGATCTCTCAGGTTTATTAATCCATATTTATACGTACTCATTTTGGTTGGTTTTGAAATTTCGAAAAAAGAAACGTCTACGTTATGTTAAAAAACTTCTACTTAAGGGTAAATACCCTGCATTTATTAGCAGAGAAAATATATCTCACTAGAAAAGTTGCATTTTCAGAACATTTCAGAAATTTTACACGAAATTTGAACCAAAATGTAAACATTTTTTAAAAATCTATTACAATTAATAGTATATGGAGGACCAGAAGGCCTATCAATTTCAAATCGTGATGGTAAAATGTTTAGGTACCTACAACGTATTGATAGGAAATATGTAGCACCTTGAAATGTGTTATTTAAATATTACTGGTGCACTGAACTTGTCAAAAGGAAACCTGAATATTATTGTTGTCAATTAAAGCACGACAAGGTGCAAACAATAACTTAAGAAATATGTATATATAAACGGAATCGGCCAGGAAAAGTCAGTTATCAAGTGCTAAGCATTTCTAACAAGTTAACATGGCAGCTAAATTCAGTTTAACCATCTTTGTGGTGTTGGTCGCCACTCAGGTATGACATAAACTTTTAGTTAATTTCGATTCTAGTTCAAATCTGTTAAACGCAATTTTTTACAAAAGCAAATTTTTGGAAAAATGTGATGTTTGTTCAAAATTCACTCTTAAATCTACCTCTGGAAGTATTTTCTGAAATTCAGTCTCAATGCTTTTAATTTTAATTGCGGCTCAGTATATAGACATTTCAATTTAACTTTTACCAAAAAATATTTAAATAATAAATACATCATCTTGAGTATACCTTTAAATTTATCAAGATACATGAAAATACAAAAATATTATCGGTATTAGTGAAAAAGTAGCTACATCAGTTCCTTGATAAAACACCTAAAGATTTTTTTACTGACAATCTGTCAATTTGTTAATATTTAGATTTTTTTCAAATATTTTACATTCAATAGTTGGGAACAGACTACACTATTTACATAATTCTTGTTTATTTTTTGCATAGTTTGTCTAATATAGAAATTAATATAAATTTCAGGTCTTCTCTTCAAACGCATCATGCCTCTACTCTGCCCCACCATCTCCATGCGTCCCTCTTCCATCCTGTGCCCCACCTGGCACCACCATAACCACCACTAACTCTGGTTCATACGTCAGTGGTCCAGCTGCTGCCCCAGCACCCGTATACTATTCATCAGCACCAGCACCAGCACCAGCTCCAGTATATGTTGGATCTACTGGATCCTCTGGTTACTACTCCGCACCTCTTCCAAACGCTGACTGCTCCGTACCCCCAGTATTCCTCCCCCCACCAAAATTTCCCCAACTCCCAACCATCCACGCTCCAAGCCCATTGACCATCCCTCTCCAAGTGCCTTCCGTAATCCCCGTAGGAAAGGTTTGCGTATGCAAGGCCATCCAGATCCAACCATCCGTCATTCCAGTAGCCAAACCAGTAAGTATAAAGCTTTTTCATTCTAGTCATAGTCAACACTTGAACCATTCATACTGAAAGAATGAAAGTCTAACTAAAATCAATCAAAAATGGCTTAAGAATCACTGACAAAAGTGTTTGAGTAATTTTTACGTCAGACTTTCATTTTTACGTAACATGATTCGTATTTTATTTTTATAATTTCTTTTATAGTGCTCCTGCAGACCAGCTTGCGTCCAAACTTGTTAAGAAGTGTAAATAAATTGAAAAACTGAAGGTTAAACCTGCTAAGTTAGTTACTTTCATTCATAATAAATTGCATATAGAAAATACATGATTTTTATTGATAGATTTTTCCTATGTAAATCTCCTTTTCCTATTTCCTGAATGATTTATTCCTTCCAATTAATAAATTCTAAATGTGAATCCAGCAGATATTATCTTTTGGAAATATCCGGTCACAAAAGGACAAGGATAAATAGGGCAGTTGGTTCTTCAATTTATGTTTGTTTTTTGTAAAGGTGATGCTTTGGGTAAAATTTTTCATATCCTTATTTCCTTCTATGAACACCTTTTCTATGATCATCCCAATAACTTCACCAGAAATTGTCTTCTAATTATAATCAAATATTCTCTCCCTACATGCTTGATTACATACATCAATTACGATTTATGAAAAATAATTTTGATAATATATTTCGTGATGTTACTACAACTACAGCTATATTGGATCTATTTGATCATTTACTACTTTGGTACATACAAAACAAAAAGGGTGTTGAAGAAAGAAGATGTTTGTGTGAGCAGCAGCAGCAGAGCAAATGACGCAGTTAAATTATCTAATATACGAGGAAACAGAAAAGGCTAACCAAGATTAAGTATATTCTGCAAACATTTTTCTTTGAAGAAGAATTCTAGCTGAGTAAAATTTGGGTAGATGCAAGTATAGAAGACGATACAGAGAAAATGGTTCTACTATTCTTTTTTATTGCTCCATTGTGGAACTCTCCTGGTTTTTCTCTTCTGTATGCAAACAATCCCATATCTGTACAGATTTGATCTCGTATGAGTTAATTACTTTTAATGTTGCTTACTGTCGAATCAAACAATTCAATGTTTATTTAAGGTTTTGTGTATTAACTTAATTGCATATTTAATAATCACTACTTCTGTTTGGAAAACACTAAGGTAAAATAATAAGACTAATTTAAGGAAAATATCATGTTTTTAGGTTGGATTTAAGGTAGGTATAAACTTAGTCCAATATTGGTGAACATTTGTTTTACCTATATTACTCGAATGTAAATATTTTCGTTCCATTAAAATTTGAAAATAATCACACAAATTATCGATTTGTACATATAACGCGTACAACATTAAACGCGTTTTAGTATCGTGCTATTAAATCCAAATTAAACCAATGTCAATTAGCAGTAAAGAACGTTACACATAAAACTGTATGCACTGCAGTTTGGTTTCGAATCATATCGCTTCGTGTGATTTACAGTCTGTTAAAAAGTACTCTCCAATGTTATACAATAAATGTAAAAATTTACCTAAAGGCACTGTTTTTTTTATAGAACTGCTGTGCAGCTTCATACGTATAAATCCTGTCACTGTAATGTATTTGATTAGAAAATTACAGTTTTGTATGCATGATAATATCTAAATCTCAATTCAAAGAAACATTCAAGATGTGAGATGGTGAGGGTGATTTCTCTAAATATTTTCCCAAACAGATTTATTTTCAAAACACACACAGGGTTTTTTTAAAAATGTAACATTTAAGCAATATATCTGAGAATGTCTGACTCAGACTTATGATACCTACCTAGACTGACAGAACTTTAATCAAAACAAAAACTGACTGAACTTATAAACAATTGTGTAATTCAATGATAGGAAAATGCCCTTATAAACCCCAGAATTTCAACGCCACTGGGTATTTTGGAAATTCGAATACTGCATTTGATTTGTGGTTCAATAAAAAAGTCGGTCTATGCCAAACATCTTTCAGTTTCAGTGTCAAATCATAGTCATAGTTCACTGAATGACTAATGACTACAATATCCCACATATGCTTTTTCAGATTTATTAACGCACTCAATGCATTGCAATGCATTTAATTTACAAATTAGACTCAAATTAGACATTTAGTAAATAAACAAAATATCATATAAGAACTCATTTATCAGATACATTGATAGTGAAATATTTACAATTGAACAAATTAGGTAATAACAGATGAACACAATTTGTAAGGTGTTGATGAAATAACTTCGAATCTTGAAGGAATATATTTTTGGCTTCCAAGAGAATATCCTCGCGTTTGCTTAGAATTTTCATAGCCGTTCGTTTCTTGTTTTCAGTAGAAGTTTTGATGTAGTTTTTAGCGACAGGATTGGACTTCCATCCACTATGTCTTTTTATACTTAAAAGATCTGCCAAACGGTTAAAAGAGGGGTTGAAAGTCGGCAAAAATACTGCCTAGTATACACATTTGAATTAAACAGTTTAAAAAATCGTGCAATCAGTTTTGGAATATTTACACCAATAGATTGTTTGTACATTTAAATACCAGCAAAGAAAGAAACGAACATGATCACAGTTTTCATTTGTTAGTTTGACGTATTATCTAACCAGTAGTAAATTAAAATAAATTTTGGTTATTAAAAAACATACTTGTAATAAAGCTACCTTTATTAGCAGAAATTCATCATCGACCGCATTCAATAAAAATCTAGATATTTCCTTCTTTGTTAACTCCTTAGATTTTTTAGGTTTGTACCCTTCTCATTTTCGCTTCAGTGTTTTTAGATATTGATGTTCTTGTTGAGTGAAATTTTTGTTATTATCATTGCGTAATAGCACCAGAGATGAAGGCTTCTGTGTTTTACTTAGTTCATTGAAATATACTAATAATCCTTTCTGTTAGTTATTTTAACTATCTTTTTTCTCTACACTATTTTTCGTATCGATCAAATGCATGTTCGTGTCTCTTCCATGATTTCTCTGGCATGAAATTGGAAACAGTACTGGGAGCTTCATTCTTAATATCTGAGGGCAAATCATTGCTTGAACTCATATGTACTTTACTTTCAGAATAATTACAAGAAATAATTCAGTGACAGTTATGTTTATGCTCGTTGCTACAAAATATTTTTGTTAATACACGATTTTTACATTGTCATACTGATTATTATTATTATTAATGACAGTTGTAGATAAAACGTTGTACGCAATACGTGAGACATTGCATTATTACCGCGCTTATGTGATTTTATAAACTTCACGATAATAATGTTAAATGTTAACTATTGTTAAAGATTTGATCACCCTGTACCTTGCAAATAAAGCACAAGCTATTGTACTTTTAAGTTACACCCTGCATGTATATCATTTACTTTCCCGAGAAGCAGTTATTATTAAAAATTCACATATATGTGATGGAATGCTGTAAGTTAATGACATTATTATTTACAAATTAGCGTTTAAAAGGTTAGGTATAAAATGGTTTATTTGTTATATAGAATTAAGTATAATATAACAAAAAACAGTTGGTGTTTGTTACAAACTGTACACAATTTCTGTTTATAAACTGTTACAGTTCGTGTGAATAACAAGTAGTGATACTTCATACCTAAAATGGTATTTATCACATAGTGTTTTAGACGTATTTACCCAAATTGTAATTTAAAAGTTATTTACCCAAAGAACTTCTAAATGTGTGCCAAGATTTTAACTTGAGAAATAATAGTATTTTTTTTGTTGTAATTTTCTTTCCCTTTAGATATATATCCACAAAAAGAGAACTAATATTGTTTGGGGAAGGCTATATCTCCTGCATAAATTTGTGCTTATTCTCGTGCACATGTATTAGCTGAAATCTCTCCTTTTCAAGCAATCCTCCTCCATTGTCAATTTATATAAAAGCAAATTTGGGTGCTTAAAGTGTCGTATCAGGTATTTCTCTTGGATTTTAGGTTTTTACGTAATCCTCCTACTCATCTCGTAACTTAGTTCTGTCCTATCTCTTACCACATCCTTCCTTGGATATGCCAGAGTTTTATAAAACGTTTAAACGTATTAGCTCTGTGGACTTAAATTTAACTACACATCAAATAGTAACTAGCTCGAGCAAAACTCAGGCATTCATCAAAATGTTTGAGTTGAACAAATTTATCAAAACGGAACTGCTTCTTTTTGACAAAAGCATATATTATTTCTAGTACTAATTAAAATAACTGTACTATATGACAACTGTAGTATACAGGGTGTTAACGACAAGTTTGGCAAACTACACTGACATATTCTGTCGATGAAAATAATTGAGGTTTGCTATACATATGTTATACAGGGTCTCATAACTTATGGGCCATAGAGCAACCAGACAGTTGTCACTGTAACAAATTTTGTTAACATTCAAGGCACATTTGTAAATTAAATATGTTTCAATCATCGACATAATGTGCAATTACACATTCAATCGTGAAAATCTGGAAAACGGCTTGAGATATCGAGATCGACCAAGAGTCCCTGTTTTACGTAAACATGTTGACTCTTTTATAGTTTAATTTATTAATTCTAATAGCTGTACAGGTAAAAACGGATTGGTGAATTAACACAACACAAAGCACGTAACAAGCGCCCTCTAGCAAATATCTTAAAACTAATGCCAAATCTGTATTTCTCGCTCCCAAAAACCTAATTATACCAATTTTGAATTCGATATCATTCAACTGTTTTAAAGTTATCATCATTGTAGATCGAGAAAATTTAAATGTTAAGTTGTAGAGAATCAATGACACATATTGTAAACAAAGAAATAAGTTACGATTAACAATATCGTACGTTCGCCACATCGCCACTAATAATGATGGTAATGTGTTTTTACAGTATCAATGACCGAAAAATTCCACAAAAAATGGAAAAAAAATAAGAAACAAATGCCTGTTTACATCATCAACACCGCAACACTTCACCTTTATCTACGGAAGCATAAACTGCGCCTCACTTAATTGTATATTTTGTCAATTTTAACGAATATACTAGCCAGGCAGGTACAATCTAATTACTGAGTATAAGTAAATACCATAATTTATACTTAAAAATTAAGAATAATTAACGATATTACATTATGTTATAACAAAAACATTAGTAAACATGGAGTTCTAGTTTAAAGGGGTTCTAAAATTATTTTACATTTGATACGAATGGTCAATAAAAATAGTCAATATCCTTCTAACATGAAGTTTACATTAAGTAAATGTTTTATATTTAATTCGACAGAAAATAAAAATTCAAGTATTATTTTTTATCTGACATCAGAAAGATATTTACTCTCTAATTGCTTTCATCTGTTTTAAGGCTGAAAGATATTATACTTATTTTCAATTTAAAGCAGGTGTACACGTAATTTTTTTTTAATGACATTTTATTTCATAGCTATAAATATTAAATAATGTTAATGTTATTTACCTATGTAAAAGAAATATTTAGCCAGCGAAAACAGAATTACAATTTTGCTTTACTGCAGATACTAAGTACAGCGTGAAATTTAATTACTTAAAACTGCGTTTTATTTAACTCCTTTAAATATAAATTTGAAAAAATACATTTTGGAGAAAATTGTCATTCTTTATAAAAAAAATTGTTAATAATAAGTATAAATGGATATTCAGGGTATATCAGTATATTTTAAATACAGAAAATGTTTGAATCCATAGTACATCGAAAGAGGATCATTTATTGGTCTATAACATTTTCCCTTCTTAATTTTTGAAATAACGATACATTATTAATATGCAAATCTGTGTGTGTTTTTCAATAGCAACATTTAAAAAAATGGCGTCTCCGAAGTATTACAAATATCTAGGGTCCTAGAATATCCAAAAATGTCCAGTATTGACTAGAAGGCCATACTTTTATATTTAAGCATACAATTTAATTCCATGCAACTTTTCTCCATTACTTTTCCAAATAGCGTTAAAAATTAAGGTACTTTACTTTTCACTGTTTTAACTTTTCCATATTTTTGTATTGGAAAGGTATTTTAAGCTAATATAAATCAATTCTCCTACACTTCCTATGAATGAAGTCATACCTCTCCAATACCAAACATCTAGGTATGCTAATGAACAATTCCATAGACAAAGCTCTATTCACTAATTATCTAAAATGAAAATTAATCTAGCTAGATTTACTAACCTGGTTTAATGAAAACATTCTATAAATACCTAAATTCGCTTTTTAAACTGAAGAAACTCAAAAATGCAACCTCAATAGATGAGATATTTACCTTTAGACCGCAGAGTTGTTGGTTTCATACAATATTGTTAATTCCTAAAAATATATAAAAAAAAACCTGTATATTAAATTGAACAAATAACTATCTTACCGAGAGTTTCAAGGCAAGCAAATTTTTTTATGAAGAATAATAATAAGACAACCATAACAGAGGACACTCTCATTTAGTTGTCTAGGTATAGGACATTTTGTGATATTGATATATTTGGTAAACATAACTTAGTGGAAATTTGTTGCACATCATTTATTATAAATTTATTATCAGATCATTATTATTATTGATAATATGACATCAATTTTCATGGTCTAGAATGCCTAGACCTTGGCCTTTGAGTAAGTACAGTTCCCTGCATACCCACTTCACAGCCTGATCTGTACATCATCAACCGCCATTTGTTGATAAGGGTCATCTAGTCTCAAAGGTGTCAAGCGGATATAAACTGAGACGGATGAGGGTACTGCCAACTGACGCTTTGGGGATATTCCCCCTGACTAGTAAGTTATTTATAAATTTATGGAATTATTACACACTATTAGTTTCAACTATCCATAAGTGAAGTTTCTATCAATTAAATTCATTAAATATTTATGGGGATTTACCCAATAGTTTGTATAAAGAAATCTAAGCTACCTTTCGTGCGTCTCGGTTTGGTTCATTGGCATCTTTGTGTATAAAACAACTACTATAAACATACATGAAAATAAATGATAACAATTAGTTCGGGAAAGCGTGAGCTAGGCTGACCTTGGGGTAAAATACAATCGGAAAGAAATACTGACAGGTTTATAAATAACGAAAACTAATGCAAAATGTGTAATGCTCGATATAGCAAACGCACACGGAAATAAATCTAATCTATATTTAAATACAATAATATAATCAAAGTTTTAAATTTCATGTAAGTGTATATGTATTAATTCAGTAATAAAGTATATTTGATATAAATATTTACATATTTTTGACATTCAAACATTCTCATACTTAATTTAACACTTTTCTTTCTTAAAACTAAACTAAATTTAAGACTTACTTAACGCATAATATTTTGTTAAAATATGAATAAAATATTATTAAATATGGCATATGTTCCTTAAATTAGGTGTAGTCGTAGTTTTGTGGCCATAGCCATCTCATCAATAACGTATTATTTTGCAAAATTATTCCTCTTGATTATATGTAGCAGCTCATCCTACTTAAAACTAGCATCGTACGCAATATTATGGATTTTAAGAAAATCTTATATATCCTTTTTTTGTGCCAATACCTAGAATCCTTTCTAAAAGTCTTGAACAGTAATATAGTGTTTGTCTAATATAATGATTATTATTAAATAACACGTTTTTTCTAATGTCCTCTGTTCTTACTCACTATGTATAATTTTATATACCTTATTTCTAATTAAATGAGCTTGCTCATGTAGAAAATTTCTATTTTCTATATCGTCTCTCTAATCTCCGCATTTTCCATATTTCTATTCGTTCGATTTATACTTGTACCAGATTGAAATTCTTCCGAGACTCAAGGTCTGAATATTCTTTCCATATCTTATTATTCCATCTACCACCACAATATTTTTAAGACGAAAAAAAGAATAGATACTGTACATGCACTAAATACTAGATACATTAAAACTAACACTTTACTTACGCACAGAAACACAGCACTGAGTAATGTTCACAACACTAATGATAATAATAATAATAATAATAATAATAATAATAATAATAATAATAATAATAATAATAATAATAATAATAATAATAATAATAATAATAATAATAATAATAATCTTTATTATTCCAACAGGAACACCCAATTACAGGAATAAGTAATCAACACAACTAAGTGGTAATAAGAAATTAAAATAAATACATATAATATACACTAATAAAGACAAAATCATATAACACACAAGCAATGTATAAGTTACGCTAAGTGAGAAACACAATAATACAGAGACTTTAAACTGCCATTAAAAATATCACAATCCTTAGCAATTTTATTATACAAATTACACATTAAGTAAATAGGAGATTTAGCTAGTATATTAGTTCTAGGGGAATCACAGTAAAACAAACCTTGTTGCCTCGTGTACCCACGTGGTATACGAAAGTAAACATTACTCAATAGTATGAGGCAATCAACTCTGTTGTTTAAAAGATTATACAGAAAACGAATAAGAAATACGTTACGACGTAAATCCAACGACTCTAATCCGAAACGATTCAATAGGTTAGTGTGATTACAACCCTGAAGTGGATAAACGCCATCTTGTCGATATGCAAGAAGTTTTAAAAATCTTCTTTGAACTGATTCCAGCCGGTGCTGATGCGTATTATAAATCGGGTACCATATTATTGAACCGTATTCGAGTTTAGACCTGATCAGGGAACAATATAAAGTTTTCAACGTGACCACAGTTGTAAAATCTCTACAATTGCGGTATATAAAACCATAAGTTCGGAAAGCACTAGATACAATATTATTAATATGTTCGATAAAAGTAAATTTAATGTCAAAGGTAATCCCTAAATCTTTATATAACTCAACACGACTAATGATGTAGCCGTCAATATAATATTCATATGCAACAAAATTAATCTTGCGAGTGAAAGACATAGATTTGCACTTGGAAATATTAAGTGACAGATGATTTAATTCACACCATACAACCAAGCGATCTATACAGAACTGAAGATGTTCGCAATCTGAAACCGAATTAATTTTAGAATAAAGCTTAAAGTCATCAGCGAATAATAATTTTTCACAGGAAACAACGTCAGGAAGGCATTAATGAATAGTAAAAACAAAAGTGGACCCATATTGGAGCCCTGCGGCACTAATGTATTATTCACAACACTGTTTAAACAATTTTGTATTCAAAGTATTAATTTATAATGAGCAAAGGATAACAGTAATTAAAAATACCTAGTATATCACAAACGCATAAATTACAACACGCGCGAGCCTGCGAAATCATCTAGCACTGAAAAGTACTGTTCTGTACTGCCGACAAAGTAAACAAGTAATAATCTAAGTTGTATCTTTAACTGCCCTCTTTGTCTTTCTTACAGTGTTCAGGAACGACGTATGTAGACGAGTTGGTAGACGAGAGATTGCACTATTGCCAAGTTTGTTGCCTACGATACATAAAATTAATCAACTTCCTAAAACTGTTGATACGAATTTGCGGAGAGCTAATTATTTGAAATGTCATATATACATATTTGACACCTTTTAAAGGACTAAATTTTATAAAGACAAGGACCCATTTCCATGAAATATAGAAAGCGGTTACCTTGTTTTTGTGAAATGTTACAACGTCGCATTCCAAATAGCAACATGTAGCCGCCGTGCCTATATAACTATTTATATTCGAGCTGTGGGTTCGACTTGGGATAAAGTAAATACTGATTGATGGTGACATATAAAATATGTTTTAATAACCACCCCGCTCTGAATAATATAGAGTTAAATGACTTAAATATGCATCATATATAGAATTATGTTAATATGCTAAACATATATCCACAAATTCTAATGATTTTTGTCACTTGCGTGAATATATTGCACTACGCTATCCCACTACTTACAATGCGCGTCTTTTGAATTTATTAATATTCCCTTATATCGATGAGATAGAGTATACCTAGGTAATAAAATTCAAATCTCGCTTTGTAAAATAAAATTAACTACTTAATTCGAAATACAACAGACATGTAGAAAATGTTATTTGAAAGGCCGCAAAATCATGATACATTTCAAAGAAATTTATTGTTTGTTTATATTCTGTTCATGGAGATTTAGACGTTAATAACACGGTACTTATATAATTTTGAAAACTATATGACACTCCTTTGTGGAACTACTGCATAACTGAATCATAGTACATATTCATAAAGCTTTGTGATGAGGTCCGAGTTATCTGATCGCAGAAACAAAAGGCAAATTGGTAGTAGCAGAACAATGCAATCAGTTTCCTTTCCTCTATGTAACGGTAATTAATCTACCTGTTTCGATGGAGGCTATTATTTCAAATTCAATTATCTTGATGTATTGTTTATGGATGCTATTCAAAGAGGTTGTAGGGGACCAAATTATATTGCTGAATATTTAATTAATTCGACCGCTGTTAAAATTACTTTTCTAGTAACACAATTCAAATTTATATGATTAAAATGATATTTATTTCAACTGAGCCTTATACAGGATAATTCTTATAAAACTTCACTCACTCATTCTGTGAATGAGTGAAAATTATAAATATATACACTTATCACACATTGGTTACTAGCACCGTCACTATAACGGTTATACATTAACACTCATTATATCATATCGTACCGCCTTCCGTATGATCTGTATGTGTCCATGTTTTGTCAAAAGATAGTTATATTCTTCGATTTAGATTCCAATCTTTTATTATTTATTTTAAATAGTTTCTCCACCATATCACTATTTCGTCATTTTCTTCACGAAAATTCTTGATAATCAGCTACTACATCAACTATTTTGACCTTGCGTTCTAAAGTCTTCATACTTGTCATCATTCGATATTCCTCACTTGTTAAATTAGGGCGTTTACAATTTTGATAATATGCTGTAGAGCTTGAATTATTCTCCATTCTTAAGAACACAAACTCATTAATAAATTAACTACATTCATAATTAAATTAGCGGAAAGATATACCCGAAATTGTTAGCGGATTTATGCCATGAGTCATTATCTGGCGGTTGGGTATAGTCTGTTCCATTGCCCGGTTGTAGCAAATCATGCACGTGGCAGCGCTCTACAGTATATTGTGACGCAGTTGTCAATTGTTTGTATCAGTAATATTTTTCTTAAAAATTATGACAAGCGTGAAATATATGTAGAGGTGTATATTGTAAAATAATATTGTATAGTGTTTTCCATAGTGAAGGTGCACAGCCCATTGTTAATACGTATGTACCTTATACCAAGTTTTCTAATATAGTATAAAGTATAATATGTGCAGAAGCACAAAATAGTATCAGTGGCGTAATTTTAGTCTGTAAAATAGTAGATAAAATATATACAACTTTTTTTATAAAGCAGCGGGTTCAAATCTTGTAGTTGGTAGAGCGTAGATCAGCTATTTTTGCAAAGAGGATTGACACTCTTTTTGCGGGTATAGTAGGATGGAAGAACGTTGGCTTTAGACAATGTGAGAGATTGATACCGGTCGGCGTTTGACCATCCTTCTAATTAATACAGGTTTCCATATGTCCCTCATTCCTGCACCAAATGGTGGTTAGGGCTAAGTAGTCCTGGGCGTAAATGCGACACAAATAATAATATGCCGCCTCTCTTCCTCACCAGACTATTCTTACAATTAAATTGAGGAGGCAGATATATTATTATTTTAAGATGAACTTTTCTAAAAACCCTTTCATCTTATTCATTAAAATGATTTGTTTACGACTATCCTATAAAACGTTCATTATACATGTGTTTCCTAAATAATAATAATATCCATTATTCAGTCGCTTCAAAGAATCGGGAATAAACTAACAAGATGTCAGCAATTGTACTTGAACTTTTTGTGTGACAGCCAAACGCTACCCATTATACCAGTTAGGCCAATATTAACATTTCCGATTGATGGTAGAAGTTTACTAATTAGTTTTATTTGCTTTTTCAAATTTATCAAGTGAACATCAAATGTCAAACTTGTAAGCAAGGTATTTTGATAGTTTTGAATTGTATGCTATATCATGTTTATGTTATAAGTGTCATAATATTGTGTAAAGTTTTCAGTAAAAAGTTAGCTAACATATCGTGGATAGCCGTGGACATAGTATAGTATTACTCTTACATATAATGGTTCTAATTCACTTGAATGATTTACATCACTCGAAAACGGCTCATTCCGTAACCTTCACCGTCGTAAATTACAGCCATCATTATATGCCCGTTGCATAATATACTATTTTTTATATAATAATGTAAAGTAAAAGCACAAAAATTGAAAAAATTATAACTATTCTAATTCTGCTAGCCTAGCACATCCAGTCTTGTTACAAAAAATCACAAGAAAAATCAAGCGCTGGCCACCTAGGATGTTCGTTTGTTTAGGTAACGTATCTAACTGCAGCTCCAGTATCTTGTATACAATCATCATGCATTTTGATCATATCGTATTTCATCAGTATTTAATAAGGTTGTATATAATAATTTTATAACAAATCTGTTTTAAAAGTTCATAATTTGCTTCAAAACAATGTAGCATATACAGTATGCGCCAAAAGAATCGAATAAATTCAATAAAAACGAAACAATTATTTTTTGGGAAAAATCGCCAAACAGGTCAATTTTTAATTTAAAAAATATATATTTTAGCGTAAAATACGATTTTCAAATGTCATTTGTTTTCGAGTAATGACGTCATCGATTTTTTTTAAATGACAACACCATATTTTTTTCCTTGATTCTGAAAGATCGTTTAATTCTCTATCAGACAGTACTAAAATTTTGCCCTCTTACATAGGAAAGTTTTCGAGTAAATGACGTTTGAATGTTAGAAAACATAAATCAATTAAAATAAAGCAAAAACGTTATCAAGTTTAGTTTTTCGCACTATGCGCGCCCTGTACGAGATTTTTTGGACAACTGTTTTCCTGGGAGGTGGATCGGCAGACGCGGACCGATAGAATGGCCTGCAAGATTGCCAGATCTTACACCTCTTTACTATTTTTTATGGGGATACTTGAAGTCAAAAGTGTACATTAATAAACCACGTAATTTAGAAGAACTTCAAAATCACATTCGGGATGAAATACGCAGAGTTACCCCAGAAATCATTTATAATGTGCAAGAAGAATTTCTTCACAGACATGCGCATTGTCAAGAAGTTGGTGGATGGCAATTCGAACATTTAATTTAAGTATAAAATTTAATCAAAAAAATAATTGTTTCGTTTTTATTGAATTTATTCCATACTTTTGGCGCATACTGTATAACAAAAATTAACAATTTGTACATTCGTGTGTCTATGATTGTTCTGTTAATTTTCTAAACTTTTAAGTTGTGATATCGTGAATGATACTATACATACTTGTAAAGTTGGTAGTCTATCTTTCCTTTATGATTTTCTTCCATTGGTGATTCAAATTTCCGCACGTTTTTCCAGTGATCTATTTTTGAAAGTTGCTGTTGCCGTGAAGCTGAAACGTTGGACTTGGATGGAATTTTTTAAAATAAATTGAATGTAAGGTACCTATTTGAGTTATAAACTATCTTCAGTATGATTCCTTCGTTCAAGAGAAAGAGAGTATTTTTAATGATATCACTGCGCTGTCATTAAATGTACAACTTTAATGTGTTTAGTGTTGGTCAGTAGCGGTATTGAGTAAAGGTGCTATTCTTTACTCAATGGTAGCGGCATTATGGTAGGACGCGATTTGGGACCGTCCCGGAAACCTTAAGACGCTCCTTCGCATTCGACTTTGAATGTTATTTAATTATTTCTTAATTTTTCCCTTGTTTTTGATATTTATGTGACAGGGCGCCGTAAAAAACTTGCCAGAGCGTCGGTATCGACTACCAAGACGTTTTTACTCTTAAATATATAAAGAAGATTCCGGTCATGAGGTCCCAAGAGAAAGAGAGAGAGAGAGAGGGAGTAAGAGAGGGATAGAGTAGGTAAATACAAGGAATCTCGATGTAAATAAACAATAAAAAATGTGGAACATTCTAGGAACAATGTTTATGAACGATTATATGTATACACGAAACGATCTGTATACACGGAATCCTCATTTTTGAATCTCGTTTTGAACACAGAAAAGGGTGATATATAGCACTTTTTCACTCCAACACACCTCAACGCATGTATCTCTCCATAATCTGTCACTGAACACGCTCCTTTTTGATAAAAATAACCCGACTCCTGAAAACCCAGGTGCCGACCTTGTATGCGCCGTAGCGCAAAATCCTGACGGTAGATTTTTTGTGCCCATTAGCTTTTTTGTTCGGGATGTTGAGAACTACCTTTTCCACCAAAAATTGGACCTCCCGACTGAAACCACTATTCCATAAAAAAAGTGCGGGGTCCTTTACCTATCAGTGTTGCCTTCTATATCTCTTATAAAAAAATGTAATAATTCATTCTACTGTCAATAACAACTACGACAACGACAATCGTTTCCAGTCAAATATTTAAAATTATGTATCTACATTTTTGAAGTATCGATTATTAATTGTAGTGATTATACTTTTCCACAGCCGTAGTACTGTAACAGACATATTTTTTGCGGAAACCGTCAGATATAATCATTTTAAAAGCTTTCAGTCATATTATATTTGCATTTGTTACCGTGATGTACAGAATATGCAAATTCGTTTTAGCGAATACTTTCCTTTGAAGCCGCGACCGCAAAATTTTCCAGCTCGAGCCCACAGCAGGGCAATAAAGGGGTTTAGCATCTCAATTCCATTTATTTGTTAAAACGTTCAAATACGCGAGACGATAATATAATGCATTTCCGGGGGAAAAATGTATTAAAAACGTACTGCCTATACGTTTGTAAATTGATGCTCATAATATGTTTTTCCTGCTTTGTCGCCGTTTCGTGTCATTAATTCGGTATGTCAATAACAGAGCATAAAGAAAATGATAAATTCGCGGCAAATGTTGTACTTGAACAGTTTCTTGCTATTTTTCACATGCGAATGGATAAGGTGGGAAATAAAAGTGGCGGAAGGTTTAAAGAGGGACAAATATTTTTACAGATATTCACATTATAGAGAAGCTATTTGTTTTAAAGGTTACAGATGAAAGATATACAGACATTTTTATATATTAATGTTATATTAAGTATATCTGCAATTACTGAAAGTCTCAAATGTTACGTTTTCGTATGTGGTATGTGCACGATGGAGCTTTGATTTAATTGTGCGGTGGTTTCTCGATAACTGCTTTCCCAATCGTTGGATAGAACAAGGAGGATCACAACAATGGCCACCTCGTTCACCAGATATAAATCCACTGGACTTTTTTTTGGGGGGCACCTTAAAGATCTTGTCTGTTCCACTCCAATTGAGAGTGGGGATGAACTTTAAAATCGCATTGTACTATCATTCGTAACATTTCCGGAATCTTCCGGCGTGTTAGAGTGTCACTGCAACATCGAGCTGAAAACTACATTATGTCTAATGGAAAACGTTCTCATCAATTTCTTTAAGTTATTGTTTCTCTTAAGAAATTATGGTTTTATGTCTAATTAATATTACAAATAGATTAAAAATTTTCTTTGCCCATGCGTGACATTTTTAGTTTCCACTACGGTATTTTAGTGTACACTTTTGATATTTTAGGAACTTTTTGGAATTATTATTAGTACCTATTTAAGATAATGTAGGAAGAGATTCCTAACCTACAAAACTCTTCATGTCGACTGTTCCAATCAATCACATTGAATTTCGTTATTAATGCAGGTTTTCTCAGAAACTACAAGAGATAGGTTTTTACAACATTAGGCTACTTTTTCGAAAAATTTAAAATACCGTAAAAGAATGCAGAATTTTAATGCACCTTATCTTTATACAGAGCGAAATTTAAACACATGATTTATGGGATCTCCGCTTCTCAGAGAATAGCTGATATATCGGAATGGCAAAAATTGCTTCTGATAGACTTTCTGCGTAGAATTCAGTGGCGTACTTGTAATTTCTCTACAGTGCGTATTTTTTTAAATATGATCCAAACATACAACTTTTTATTGTTTATGCCAAACATCTAGGTATCAGAAAACATACATATGACTTCAATGATAGGAATTGTAGAAGATTTGATTTATATTAGCTTAAAATACCTTTCTAAAACAGTAAAAAAATGTTACAAAAGCTAATAATAAGGAATATATGGGTAGATATTGTGGGTGTAATTCAACGCAGGTTGGGGCTTTTGTCCACTGAGTAGTTAGTTTCACACAATATTATTAATACCTAAAAATATATAAAAAAATTCTGTTTGTCTTCAAATGTTAGTCAATTGATATTTTCTGGCATTTTATGGAATTTTCGAAACTCTTTGGCAATCTTCTAAAATTTTTCGTGTTTATGGAAATTTTTTTAGTACTTTCTGGTATTTCCTTTACAAAATCTGGTACTTTTGATAATTTTTTGATTTCCATTATACATATTTTTACCAGTGCCAGTGGTTTGTTGACTCGATTTCCAGTGTAGTATAAGTAATTTAAAAAAAATGGTAAAATAAAGTTTTTTATTTTACTTTGCTATATTGCATTTATTTAGTTTAAACTAGTTATACAGGGTGTTTGTAAAAAGTTGAGAAAAAGTGCTATCACATATTCCAGGGGCCAAAATACAATGGTCTAAATCAAGTTACTTTTGTCCAAAATTTTATAGCTATAACGTTTTAGACTAAAGTAACTATATATCCTATTATTTTTTTCAAGTAAGTTCTGTAACATCCTTTGCAGAAATGTAGTTTTACTACATAAGCTTTAATAAGAAAATCAAAAAATGATCAGATGTCGGGCCAGTATTTTTAAAATAGTCTTTTTTTTTCAAAATGAACGAATTAAATAAAAGAACGACCCTATTATGAAAGATATTTTATTTGTATCCCAGTAGTATTGTATCATATTTACCGATATTTGCTGGGTCAAGGTTTTGTATTATTGGACTATCTCTGATCCACTCATTGAATTGAATTAAATTCTCCCTAAATACAATTATGTCTTCAAGGAGCAAAGGAGCTTCCAGTTAGTTTAATTAACGATTTTATTAAATTTATTTTTCAGCTCCGGAAATATTAAAGTAGAGTTAACCCGACGAAGACGTAAAAAAAGTCACCTTTCGTTTTCTTTCGCAGGGAATTTGCCCTGTTCATTATAATTGAGAATATTTCTGAAGTTAATTGGTTTTTAAGAAAGTAATGTTTAACAAGCGGAGCAAGATAAATAATCTGATTAGTAAACTTTTGAAACTTTACCGATTTTATTATATAAATATCTTCGGAATCCCCAGCAGCAGCGGCTAGTAAGAGATTATGAGATTTTTCTTTCTCCTGTTTTATTAATTGTAATTTGGAAGGTCGGCTGTTTTCTCCATCTCAGCAATCCGTTGTTCTGAAGTATTTTTCAACTTTTAAGTTTCTCTTGAGCCAATGCAACTTTAAAAACAAAAGAATTCTAACTTGTAATTGATGATACAGGATTGTATCAAATTGCAATGACCAATTTAACTTCTTTGTTATAGGGTAAGTCGAAGATAAATGACCATACTAGGAGAGATGGCAATACTTAGTATTTCATTCAGTTAAGGATAAATGTTGGTACTTATACCACCATAAGCAGAATGATTTTTAGATGCGTTATTTTAACTATTATGAGGTTTCTTTTGTATTTAATGTTAACAATAATCATTTGTGTAAGTTCCGCCCGACGGCAAGCTCTGGTTAAACCAAAAATGGTAGCCACTTTGGTAGTCATCATGACGTATGCTTCATTTCAAACATTTGAATATCTTCTTTTGTAAATATTTTAGCTTTTTGGGGCGACATACAATATTTTTCTTTGTTAAGAAAGGCGCCACTTTACAGAAATTACGTATACGTCCTACACTTTTTGTCATGGATAACTTAACCATAGGGTGTAGACTTTAAGAACCTTGCTGATGTCTGCAAAATATTTCTTTGAAATTTTTCACTTCTTTTTCATTGCACGAGCTTAAGAAATGTGCATTATATTTTTTACATATTTATTTTAATTTATCTAGTAACCAAACCAAATTCGCCTTTCCAGCAGCTTCTAATATTACCTCTGGAAGTTCTAAGTCAGAAGAATTCTTTGTAATGTTATTTCTTCTCATTCTTTACATCGCTAGCCTACTGCAGTCTCTAGCGTCATTGGAATATGATTCCCAATATTGAAATCTGATTTTAGTATTAACGTTTCTGCGATGTGTTTATATGAGTTTTTTAAATGTCAAAAATTGCTTATATGTATAGCAACTGAAACTTGATGGATATCGTTTTAATTATGGTGAAGCACCAATTCGAATGTGGTTCTTGCACGATGGTGCTTCCCTTATATAGATCAATTACCTGTAGGCGGCGCTGCAATCAATGTTAGCTATTAAATCTAACCCCACAAATATTCGATATTTAATTTCTGTTGTTGTGTTTCAAGTTGTGTAAAAGAACATGCCATATAACCAGTGTTTATATGTTGCTAATAGAAATAAAGATTTCATAAGTTCCCTAATAATGCTGAAAGAAATGGTAAATAATAATTATTGAATCCAGCAAGAAACAACCCCAGTACACAAAGAGCTGCTCAAAACATTTTACAGAGGATAGTTATACTATTACTATAGAATGGGTAAGTACAATACATTATATCTATTTTTAGTGTAGTTCATTATTTGATAAGGTTTCATTCTTGTTTTTTGGACAATGGAAAATTGTCAAAACACCCATTATATTTACCCATACGAAAATACGATACCAATATTGTAAAAAATAGTGAACGCATGAAAAGGTACATGAAAAGGTGATGAAAATGTAGGCAATATTTTTGCAATTTGAGCAACAACTAACAATTTTTCTATCGATTCGTGATTTATAAAATTTAAATTCATTAAAAAAACATAGAGGTCTAAATTAAGAATTACCAGGAAACTCTTAGGCACTCCAATGTTAACAATGTTTGTGTTAAACAACGTTTTATTACTACTCTCTCCAAATTGCTAATGTAGAATGCAAATAAACAAGATTATGTAAGGTTAGCATAAATAAAATGTAATATATTCTTTCAAGTGCTTTTTTTGTTCCTGTTGTTTTTGCTCCTAAAAGCTTTAATTCTTTTTGTACCTGTGCAACTTTTATTTTAATAATACTTACGCAAATCAGACTTACTTACAAAAATTCAAATAAAAAATTATCGAACCGTAGACTTCTTTTTGTGGGGTTATTTAAAACGTAGTGTATCGCACTCAAGTGAACACTATTGATGATTTACCAGAACGTAAAGCTGCTGCAGAAACATTTGTGTTAGTTTGTAGGAACTGGATAATACAAACCCAAATGTAATACAATTTTATTTATTTCTTTTCTTGGATTTTTAGCCCGTTTATGTCGCCGACTGCATGATTTGCCTCGCGCAATGTCAGGTTTTAGAATGGACCAGCTTCCAATACCTTGCAGAAGTATATTTTTCGAACCGACCTTTTAAATGTTTTTTACAACATTGTGTTTGTAAGAGTCCCCTGTATATTAAAAAAAAAATTTTGAGAAATTTTAAATCACCTTGTATAATACAAACATAATTGGCTATCTCTCCCTGAGACACTCTTTACATCAACGTTATTGGAAATTCACGTGCAAGACCTACCTTCACTGGATACGTTTAATCTCGTATTTCTTTTTCGGAGAATGTTATTTTAGAATTGATAGATCTGTCAGTTATGTACGCATCACATCAATGACTTTCCTCTCATGGACAGACAATATATCCAAACCCTGCATACAAATGTTATGTAGCATTAAATGAAACACGATTTTCGTTTCAGAAAGGGATGTCACATTCACCTGTATTGCGTTTCCAACACGTTCTCCATTTCGCGGTGGGCAACCTAGCAGTAACAACAACATCTCATGTTAATAAAAAATTGTCTACCACGCGTCATCTTGCCACACATATCATTTTTCGTAATACCCACGACTCGGCAGTTCCTGTTTTCTGCACAAACAGCACGTCTACATTTTTTTTGCCGATAACATGATTACATGTCACATTCGAAATAGAAAAAATATGTCTTGTCTGCTTGTTTGTTAGTAATGTAAACAGACAGATCTATACAGACAGACAGACAGATATACATATAACAAGTACATGTGCGTTACACAATATAATTATTTACGATGTAAAAAATTCAGATAAATTATAAAAACATTTTTCAATTAGAAACTTTTTTAAATTTCGTCGAAATATGACTCAGTTATCGCTTATTTTGATTTTATTGGGCAAATTATTATAAATTCCTAGACCTAATGAATCTAAAAACTTTAGCGAGAGTGAGTACTTAACAAAAGCGTTGAGTGAATTCACTCAATGTCTAGTATTAGTCATGTATAAATCCTTATTCAATATAAACTTACACTGAAAAAAAGGTCAGTAACTTTACAAATATACTTTGTAAAAATATTCTTATAATAGTCTTAAAATAATTCTAAAAATAATGATGATATTACACTGACGATTGTAATTTTACAAGAAAACTGCCAATATACAACAAAACCGTAAACTTCATATGTAATTATAATGTAATATGTACATTTATAGAATATATTGTAATACATTTACAATTAGCAATGTGAAATCCACTTCTACATTGTAAAATTACTGAACATACCAAATTTACTATATAATTGACTGTAAAAATATGCTTAATTTGTGTGTGAAGATACTACTAATTTTAAAACGCACTGCCACTAACCGTTGAGAGCGTTGGGTGGTGACGCCTTCATTATTTCTTGCTTCATTTCGATGAATGCAGCGTGTACCTAGGACCTAGGTACTTACATAATTAATTTAGTGAGTAGTGACTAACAATATAATCATACCTAGAGTGACAAGTGAGTGTTTTTAGTACTATAAATAGGTTTGTCTAGTGCTGGTTGTAACATAACCTAAATAAAGCATGCTTTATTTCGACAAATGCAGCGTGTACCTAGGACTTAAGTACTTACATAATTAATTTAGTGAGTAGTAACTAGCAAAATAATCTAATCTAGAGTGACTAGTGAGTGTTTTTATTACAATAAGTAGTTTTGTCTTGTGTTGCTTATAACATAACCTATATGAGATAACGTAATAGGTATGTATTTTATACAGAATTATTAAAGCAAAGGAACAATGGTATTTTTGCATCTACAAAAATCAAATACCAACTTCAGACTGAACTCTGTTCATCTTACATATAAACAATATATTATTTTCTATGTTAGAATTATATTTAAATTGTAGGTACCTATATTACACATTAGATCTCGTTTGAATATTATAAAATATTTATTTTTTTTATGTTTACATATACAAGAAACTTTATTATTTGATATATACAATATACAAATTTACTTTGTTTTATATGTTTTGTATAACGTTAAGTGTCCTGTTTTGTAAAAATGGCCTAAATGTACAGGTACCAAATTAAATAAAAAATATCGAAAGACCTTAATATTTTATTTTTCATAATCTAACTATATTTATTCTAACATTATAAACTCTTATTCAAAATTACATAACATACTAGAAAAAATAGTAAAATTAATGAAGATTAGATCTGTGAAAGCAGCAGCAGCAATTTTTGTAGTCGACAATAATATGAGCCATTACCTACGTTTTTACTAATCTATCAAAAAGTAAAATATATTCGTTATATTCGTAGCGTACCACTTAGGTGTACCTACATGTTTTTCTCACTTCAAAAAATTAAACAAAATAAGATAGTTAAATTATTGAAGATATAATAGGTAGCTGTAACTACGGATTAGCTCACTGAGCTGAACTTACATAATCGGTTAGTAATAGTATGTTTTTCACACAATTTGTGCAAAAATGTTTAATAGAACGAATATTTAGTTTAGAAGATTTTTCTTTTAAAATAACGTCCTGATCCAGTGATGTTATTGAGAAACTTACAGAAAAGCCTGACATGATTGTTACGTAAGGTAAGTAACAATTGTTAATTCTGGAATTACTATTCAGAAAATTTATTGGGTATCTATGTCAAAACACTGTTAGAGATTTCGTGTGTTATACACAAGATGCTATTAAAGTAACTTTCTTAAAATTGACTGTAGGGGTTTCGGTACTTTTAGGAGGTTTTTTTTATTTGCGGAAAAGATAGAGAAAACAATAGTACAAGTGTCACGGAAAAAGTTTTTGAGAAAAGTTGAATGACGAATATTTCAATTCAATATCTTGATTCGTTTTGATACAATACATTTGTTAATTTTAGGCTATTTCTATGGTATTTTATATTTTTTTATTTCTGAAAATATTTTTACTCTCTAATGAAATTACTATATTCAGCTTTTTGTGTAGAATCTAGTGGCTTGCACAAACTTGTAAAAAAAAATAATAACATCCTATACATTTTTTGATATGAAGTTTTGTACTTGATACGTAGGTATGCATAAAAATATTTTTATATACTAGCAAATTCTTTTTGTAAATAAATATTGCAAAAATATTCACGTAAAATGAAATAAATTACAAGTTGAATAATAATAAATTAAAACACATATGTTTCATTAAAAAAATATGAAAGTAACGGAAAACTAGAAGTGATAAAAAAAGCGTAAGCCGCTAAATATGTTTATAAGTAGAAAAGTTTCACAGTTATCATAGAGAACGGCCAAAATTGAAAAACATCACTTAGGTATTTTTTAAACAAATCGAAATGTTCTTCAATTCAACTTTTCTCGAAAATTGAGCCCGAAACAGCTGCTTAACATTTTTCTGTCTTTTCCAAAAATAGGAGAAACCTTCTATAGGTACCTAAGTGTCCAAACTGGACCATCCTGTACAATAAATAAAAATTACATTGTAATTATAGTGAAAAATGTTTTATTACAATGTAATTATACAATTGATTGTAAAGTTACTTTGTACTTTTATAAGTAATTATATGAGTTACATTGTAAAAATTTTTGTATTGTAAAATTACAAAGTAATATTACAGTTACTAAACGGAAAATTGCATCGCAAAATAAATTTACAATGAAATTTTACAGTTTAATTGTAAAATCACAATCTATAAGAAAATCACAGCAATAATGTATGGTAAATAAATTGCCATCTATTTTTACTGTAATTATTTTTTACAGTGTATGCTTGTTTCTAAAAATATAAACACATATCTCAAATATGTACAGAGAGGTCACAGTTAAAATTTTTAATCGTGAATGTGTAGTACATACATCAGCTAGATTACGCAAAAGACGCTTCTGGGAAATAAAGACAGACTTACACAGGGTGGAGCTACCCCAAAAACAAATACCATAACGCCTGCGTGATTCTGCCAACGCATAGTAAACGGAAAGTAGCTGCTGCATTCCAACAATATGTTTTGAATTTCTTAATACAAAGTTAACAGAATTTAATTTACCGATAATATATTGACAGTGAGGCTTCCAACTCAAGTGTTCATTAATTCTGATTCCCAAAAAGTTAACAGTGTTTTCACAGTTTTCATTGCTAAACCGTTCACGTTTATCTTTAAAGGGGGACACATTTTCTGGAAATTATGAGATCTAATGATTTGAGTCTTTGAAGTATTAAAAAACAATTTATTCTGGTTAAACCACTCGCACAATAATTTATGAAGAATATTAATACAGTTATCGACTAAATTGTAAAAAATATATCACCTATATCCTTCTCCAATTCGTTTACATAAAGTATAAACAACACAGGGCCAAGAACTGAGCGTTGAGGCACACCCATGTGGAGCTTTACAAGATCTGATTTTATTTCTCTATTTGTGATATGAGAGGAAATCGCGAATAGTGTGTAGGGTTTTGTTCGTTAAAAATCCATTCATAAAAACTCTACACACGATGCACGAATTCCTTCCAAACCACGCATCGCGAATCGCGAATTCACGCATAGTCTGTAACGGGTTTAACTATACGTATGGTAATTTATTAGGCGGTATAGTACCTTGTCTCCATAATATTAATCTGAAATCTGTTTGTTTTACAATTAAATAAATAGTCAAGATAAATATGGTTTTTACTAAAATTTTTACAGTATATTTAAATGTCGTCAATGGACAGCATCCAAACTCAGCTCACAAAACAATGACCTAATATTGGCCGATTCGTGGCTTTAATATTGGTTTTATATTAGGCAGCTATGTTGGTGAGATATAGACATGTTAACAATTTACATTATTGGTCCTTCAAGGTTTCACATTGAAAGCTTAATTTTTTTTATAAATGTTACTGTTATTATTAAACCAAGTCAGTAGGTATGTATTTAATAATTAAACATATATAGAAACAACTTTGTTAAACAAGGGGCTAGTGTAAAAGTAATAACTACTTCAGCTGATTCTTTTAATATATGTATCTGAAACAGTTACAAATATTCCCGATCGGGTAGGTACAGATTTTACAATAATTCTATAAATTATCGTAAATAAGTAAATAAAGTGTAAGTTTCCAACCACGAGTGTTACAAGGTACCAAGTAATAGTGATATTCTGAAATTAAACGCACTCACATGTGCATGTTCTCAACCACGACTTCGAAACAGTACCACTGCACCACAATGCCACACAGAAGAAAATGGCCCATAGCAAATTCGGTAATTCAATAAATAACCACCAAGTGTGGCGCTGCCACAGGTTAGGTATACTCGCGTCAAGAATTCAGACGTCTTACGTCACGGCTGACGTTACACATTTGTTTTTATTGTCAACGTAATTTTCGATAATTGGTCGCGTTAAAAACAATCATTTTTTGCAATTTAGTGCAATATATAATGCAAACTTTTAGTGTAGTATATAATTTTATTACTATCAGTTGCAGATTCTTAAATATTTTGATGAAAATATAATGATTTATTCATTTGTTCGTGTGACGTAAGTCGTCTGAATTCTTGACGCGAGTATACAAGGCGTATAAACAGGGGTAAAATATTACACCGATAACTGTCATTCATTATAATAATATATTGATGTAATATTTTTATCCAATGATGGACCATTGTTGGTTTAATCGAATAAATCTCTATGATTCATCAAGATGTGGAATGGCGAATGCTGTGGAAACCAGTTACAGTTAAAAACAGATGTAATAACAAAATAAATCTTTAAAGGGCCTAGCTTCTTGTGTTTTAGATAATATTGGTGCAATGACTTTAAATAATGCTATACCAATAATATTTATAATATAATAGCGCAATATTATAATTTAGTAAAGAACCAATATTGGTTCAATCCCAGGAAAAAATTTTTTTCACGAAGATAAATTAATCTTAAATAAAAAAAATTATATCTTTATTATCATTATTAAAAGAAAATACCCTAACCCTGACATTCTTCTTTTTTCATATGTCTCGTAAATTTTTTTCTAGTCCAAAACTTGTCATTTTTTTACTTTCAGATCTACATATATTTTTTTAAATTAACAATTTTTGTATAAACCGAAAATGTGTCAAGCATAAAAATTTTTCAATTTCCTAATATGACACAGATAAGCCTCCTAATTTGAGACAGTTTTGTAATTAGATGCCTTAAGAAAATAAACAAAGCAAGACATGTCTACAAAATCACATATCATGTCAATAGCAATGTGACATTTTATAATTTAATCAAAACTTAACTACATTTTTTATCTTTTTGGCATACAGAACAAGTGTATTTTCCTCTATTTTTTGTTTGGCATAATTTAATTAAAAAGAACCCTTATTCTATGTACGATCCAAATTAAAATTATCAGAATATATTCGTAAAGAAGCAAATCAATTTAGTTGTTTTAAGTATTTCTTTATCAAATTATTCTGTGTGTAATAATATATAATTAATTGATAGTGGGTATTAATGATTAGCGTCCGTCAGTAACGGTATTCTAGAGCTGCATCCTGTACATTGCTTAAAGGATTTCCTTTGAGACTGAGTCATTGGCCACAAGACAATAACTTCTTGTATTTTAGATAAATTTACCGTACTTTATTATTATTGTCGTATAAATTAATATTAATGACGGTAATATTCAAATAACAGCAGTGATATATTTGTATAATTTCAAATACCATTACATTATTTTTGGTCGTGTCACAACAATAAACTTGTAAGCATCACTCAATTTATCACTAATACGCTAAGTCTTTGGTAAAAGTAGTCTTTGACATGCTGAACCATGCCCATTTTGAGTAACAGTTAAATGTGCCATAATACTTTAAATTGAATAATAATTTCTATGTCGCTTACAATACTTATTAGAAAGTCGGTGTGACAATGACACTTTGCAAAGATTTTCACCTACGTGATCCATAAAAGAACTATGGAATTCGAAAAACTAAACTTGATAACGTTTTTACTTTATTTTAATTGATTTACGTTTTCTAACATTCAATCGTCATTTACTCGAAAACTTTCCTATGTAAGAGGGCAAAATTTTAGTACTGTCTGATAGAGAATTAAACGATCTTTCATATGGTGTTGCCATTTAAAAAAAAATCGATGACGTCAACTCGAAAACAAATGACATTTGAAAATCGCATTTTACGCTAAAATATGTATTTTTTAAATTAAAAATCGACCTGTTCGAGGATCTTTCCTAAAAAATAATTGTTTCGTTTTTATTGAATTTATTCCATACTTTTGGCGCATACTGTATAATGCCTAAAGAACTTTGGGTTCATTATGAGACATTCTTAACAATTTAAGGAAATCTATACCCTCTCTGTACATTATAACGATTTTTTCTGGCCAAAACTACAAAAATACGAGTATCATTTCAGAACCTCAGTATAAAGAAATTATGATATTATTATATCAGAAATCTAATTTTATTATTCGATGTATTCAAACTCGTTCTAATAAAATTTTTATTCGGTTAGTCCACAAATCAATGTTAAATTAAATCTCTCCGTTTTTACCGAATGTGTATTAAATATATGCGTTACCAATCATACTAACTTTTAACAGTTCTAGTAATATTTCATAATAATGTATACTATTGTAAGTTTACATTTATACCATATTTTTTATTCATTTTATTCCTTTTTCATCTCTTTTATAGATTGTGTTTTTTTTTCTTTAAATTTTAGTGATTTGTATAAAATTTGTATTAATGTTTATGTTAATCAATAGCTTGAAAAACAATTTTGGTTTTGTGTTTCTTCTACTCTGTAATTGAATTTTATACAGGGTGAATCCATTAATAATGGGTCATAGAGCAGGTGCGATTTCTGCTTACACGCGACTTCAAAAGTGCTATTGACATTTATATTCAGGAAATCAATGCTGTGATATGGCAAATTACTCGATTATCTAATTTAAATGTTTAGTAACTGGAAAAAAATTCAAATTTACCCATTTCTATGCGTTTTCTAATTCACTTGATACACTGATAAAAATGATTGTAACAATGTTATTTACATTATACATTAATGTAAAAAGTACCAAAAACATACTGTATTACAAGATTTTTCACGTGAATACCCGTACATTTACATGTTTCATGATTTTTTCTGAGAATGCATAATAACGTCATAAAATTACATTTCATGTCTTCAAAAACACAGTTTTAGTATAAAAAATGCATATTCATAAGCAGTAATTTTCCAGTATAGTTGTAACATTTGTTTTGTGTTATTTCACACTATTGACCGTGAAATATCGTTAAAATTTTTATCAGTGTAAGATACTTCCTCACATCGAAAGATAAATTTGGGTTGCCCACTAATAATTATTCAAAAATTAAGTATGTGTTATTATTACTCTTTTGATTTACAAACCATGTTATATTGTTTTTTGTTTGGGGTGTTAAAAACAAGATTTTGTGAAAATAAGTTTCAATAGCATTTTTGAAATGGCCTGTATCTTTTAGCCAGTTTTCTCTATAACGGTAGGAATTAACAACTATACATTTTTTACGTAGAAATGACGCTCGGATAAGATTTTGTAGTTAACCAAATCAGAACGTTTCGTCAAAAAAATAATATCATCATCAGGCATCGCTAATGCGGCGATCTCTATGGCGGAATCTAATTTAATACATAAATTATGACCCTTTTTCTTCAAAATCGTTTCTCTATCAAATTTGGTCACAATCGGTTCAGCAATACTCGAGTTATTACAAAAAAACGAAAAAATAATTTCGACTTTGACACCCTGTACCTTTTTTCACAGCAACATTTTACTTAAGGCGTATTAGCTATATCTTCACATTTTGTCCCCCTGTCCTATGGCCCATTATTTATAGTCCACCCTGTATATGTCTAGCGTTCAAGGATGAAAATAAAATTAATTATAACCCTATAGAAACGTTTGTATTATTTATGTAGGTTATACAGTAAAATGCACTTAAGGGCTTTAATTAAATGAATTGAAATATTGTACGCAAATAATTTAATTTTTGAATATTATATTTCTATTTAAATTTTAATAGCAATATTTTGTGTAAAATATGCTGTTTTATTCGGTGTACTTAATTACAATTTGTGTTGATGTTCCAAAGCTGTAATATTTGAAAAACTATATAATACTGTTTGGAAAATTATAAAATAATTCCCTTGTAAAATAATTTTAAAATACAAGAAATCATATACCAATTCGTATTACATGAACTGTGAATAATTCAAACCACGTACTACCGTACGTACACTAAGCGTACAAGACATTTTACATAAAGGACATAGTGTGGTATCTTTATGTTTATTTTATGGAACATGAATGCTATCAGTTGACCTGCACATACACAAAGCTCTATTAGTACCAGCTACATGTTCCCCTTCACACACTATTGCATATTACTGAACAATGTGTGAACACCGAAGCAATTTTGTCGTTAAATTGCATTTTACGTTGCCGTACGATACTTATAAAGCATAATCATGATAACGAATTTGCTGCATACGCAGTATTATGCGTTAATGAATAGCTTAATGATGAGCAAAATGAACAGTAGCGGATGATTTTTCTGCTGTAACATTAATGTAAAGTATATTTGCTTTTAAAAGTGTAGCATATTAATAAACACAAGCAAAATTTCGTGAAAATCCCCCTAAAATTTTTCAAAATTGATTGAGACTCAGTCGCGGCTAATGCTAGGGACGTGTATTTTAACTCTGTTTCTGGCAGCTACCAGTTACCGTGGTCACGGTACAACAACCTGGAAAATCACCATGTATCAAATATCCCTGTCATAGTTTTACTTCTGGATATTGAATTTGAGAAATCAATTGATATACGAAATTGTAAGAGCGTGTGGCGTCTATACAGAACACCCTGAGAACATATTATAAATAAAAAACCTAACTTACGGTTTTAATTATTTTATTTTATAATTTTTTTTATTTCTGTGCGGTTAATAAGTAAAATAGTTATATTACAGTAACTTAGACGTTACGTATGTGCAATGATTTACTAAATACTTTTTATAGCTTCCAATGAAAGTGCATTTAACGAATCATTTTACTTTCCACGAGTACGATTTCTCGCTCTCACATATTTCCAGCGAGCATGAAAAATTGATATAAATTGACGTTCCTTTATTCAGATCGCCAGATTCTTGCATGCTTGCAAGAAACAACTAGGCACGTTTAACTAGTTTCGCTTTCTTAACAACATACCGTACATTTTCTAAAGACGATATATGTCGAGTTTCGTACGACCTTTGTTTTGAAAAGCGGAATGTAATATTTATAAGCAAGATGAATAATTCAAGTCAATTTTTACGAAGAAATTTGTTTCGTAACTTTTTTTAATAAACATTCCTTATTTGTTTATTCAATCTTGCTCGTTCTCTTCGAGCCCAAGATTTACAAGGTAAGTTTGTTCTAGTTTAATATACTGCTAAGTTTTCTGTAAGTAAAAGAGGCTAACCTGACCTAAACTACATTTTCCATTTTTCTAGTTTTATGCAGCCTTCAAATAAACTTATAAACGGATATGTATAGAATTACTAGAGGGTCTTATTTTGTCCTATTTTTATCTGCGTCTAGTGAACGTATTTGCAGTTTCACATCATATTTAACATGTGTTTAATTGTGTCAAACTCTCATAGATTATACGAATCTTGAGCTGTGTATATGTATGACGAGCCGAGTGCGAGCTGAACCTGCAACGAACCTGCCAACTGCATCTTCTAAAGGCTGGTAACTAATTCAGTTCTCCGGACGAATCAAAGAAAGCTTGTGATGCACTCGCGAGTTTGTGATGCGTTTGCAACACTTAAAAATCGCTGTGAACAACATCTAGCCCGATTTATGCTCGGCTTGCCATATGTATACGCAGCTTTAGAGTCAGGTATTGAACAAGACAACGCCAAGTTCTATACTGACTATGAAAGAATAACTTTGTTAAGGGAAATGAGGAAAACTTTGTATCAATCTCTCATTGACCCAAGCCAACGTTATTCTACCCTACCGTATCCACAGAGAGTGTACCAATTTTCTCCATAAGTATGATTTTTCTCAAAACATTTTAAATTACTTTCTACTTTCTCTGAAACCCTATGATATGTGTCTATATAGCTGTGGTAAGAATTCAAATAACTTGCGTCATACGAACAAATGGATAATTCATTATATTTTCACCAAAATATTTAAGAAGCTACAGCTTGGAATAATAAAACTTTATACTACATTAAATGTTTGCACTAAGTTGTAAAAAATATTGCTTTTAACGCGACCAACTATCGAAAATTATGTTGATAAAAACAATTGCGTAACGTCAGCCGTGACGCAAGTCATCTGAATTTTTGCCGCAACTGTAGGTTCAAAGAAGCCAACTTACGAATATGACCCCCATTAAACTATGATACTTTAAATTTCGGAGCGTTTTACTCATATTTAATAAATAATCATATTACTAAGAGAAAAATTCGACTTTCGATAACATGTTGCAGATATGAGAAAACCAGTTTTCATTTAAAGTCTGTTTGGATCGCAAGAGTAACTATATGTTTAGACTTTCCATAAACATAATTTTGTGTGGTGATAACATGCTGCAGATATGAGAAAACCAGTTTTCATTTAAAGTCTGTTTGGATCGCAAGAGTAACTATATGTTTAGACTTTCCATAAACATAATTTTGTGTGGTGATTTTAATATTGATGCTTCTGGTAATTCAAGGAATAATGGTGATTTTACATGTTTGAAAAATATTTTACTTACATATAATATGCATCCTGTTGTTGACTGGCCCACGATAGTAACTGCTAAAACCTCTACAATAATTGATAACATTTTTTCCAATGTAGATAACGGTCTGGCATGTATCTTAGACAATGACATGTCCGATCATAGATCAGTTTTATTCGAACTGAACAGTTTTGATATAAATAACCAAAATACTACTTCTATACTAAAAAGATATTTTTCTGATGATGCAGTTAACGAATTTGGTAAAGCCTGCACTTTGAAACCTGGTTTGATGTTTATAATATAGTTAATATTGAAGATGCCTTTGACTGTTTTTACAACATTTTTTTAATTATTTTGGTACACATTTTCCTCTAAAAAAAGGTATGTGAATAACTATAAAAAAAATCGTGGATAACAAATAAAATAAGGGAGTCCAGTTTAAAATGAAAACATTTGTATCTATTAAAAAATATGTGTCCAGATTTAAATAATTTATATAAAGAGAGTAAAAAAGAACACATAAAACTAATAAATTATTCCAAAAGACAGTACTACCAAAACAAAATTCTCACAACGGACAATATATCGAAGACAGCATGGAATATTGTAACAGAATTGTCTAATAAGCCCAAAAACATCAAAATATCACCATCATAAGGAATGATGAAATATGTGATGACCCGTATGAAGTAGCTTCTGCTTTTAATAGTTTCTTTCTTGATGCACCCAAGAAGGTGATAGAGAAGATATACGCAGTCAACCAAATTAATTCTATTCGACAAAATTAACATTTCAGGACAATCAAAGGGTTCCAGAAAAATAGAGTAACTATTAAATGGAATATTAATCCTTTTAATAGTTACTCTATTTTTCTGGAACCCTTTGATTGTCCTGAAATGTTAATTTTACTTAATAATAAACTCAAAAATAAAAATTCTTCCGGTGCTGATGGGGTCCCTATGTCTATATTGAGAAAAATAATCCCGTTTATTATTCAACCACTTGTGTATTTGGTTAATCTCTCCTTTTTAACTGGATGCTTTCCTAACGTTTTAAAAGTTGGGAAAATTGTTCCAGTCTTTAAAAAAATGACCCGCAAAACATGGAAAATTATAGACCTTTAGCTATTTCATCTGCCTTTTCCAAAATATTCGAGTATTGCTTTTTAAATCGCCTATTAAAGTTCATTGATAAATATAACATAATTACACAAAACTAGCACGGATTTCGTGGTAAAATGTCGACACAAAGTACTATATATTCATTTTATATAAAGTTAAAAGTTAAATTATTTGGAAGCACGTGAATGCCCTGTTGGGATCTTTTGTGACCTCAGCAGGGCGTTCGATTGCGTAGACCACGATAAACTTCTGACAAAACTTAATGCATATAGCATCCGTGGTGTGGCTTTTGACTGGGTAACCTCATTTCTGAAGCATCGCAAACAATACGTCAGTTTAACCTATAACTATAAAGTTGTGGAATCTGACTTTGATTATGTAGAGATGGGGGTTCCACAGGGATCCGTGTTGGGTCCTGTTTTATTTTTATTATACACCAATGATTTGGAATCAGTAATTAAAGACTCACTTATTGTCATGTATGCTGAGGATCAATCTATATTAATTTTAAATGGTTCAGAGAAGCAGTTGGAGTATAAGAGCAAGAGTGTTCTTCAATCTATTAATGACTGGTACACCTCTAACTCTCTTTATTTTAACACGGACAAAACTCATATTTTGAGATTACACAATAGACAGAAACACTGTTCTTCATTGAACATTAATTTAGAAGGAGGTGTATCATTGGCATTTTCAGATAATGTTAAGTTTCTAGGGGTTGTAGTAGATGAGTGTCTTAATTGGAAATTACACTGCACACAGCTGGTGTCTAAGTTAAATTCGGTTTGTTTTGTTTTTAGAAATTTACAAAGTGTTCTGTCGTATACACAACTGATTATGGTCTACCACGCGCAGGTAGCTTCAAGGGGGTCAATATGGGGGTTTGTTTTTGGGGCTGTTCCATTCATGCATCGGATGTATTTAAAGTACAAAAACGCATTTTAAGATGCATTGCTGGTGTCTCTTCCAAGTCTTCTTGTAGAAACTTATTTAAAAATATAATATTTTAACTGTTGTAGATATATTAATATATGAAAACAGTGTGTATATTTTTAAGAACATAACTAATTTTCCTCTACATAAGAATATACATAACATAAATACTAGAAAACAAAATAACTTTTATGTCCCATTTTTGTAAGTATAATGTGACATCAAATTCTCCCTCTTATTTAGGATTGCATATATTCAATTTGCTGCCGAATGAAATAAAAGATGCTATTCATTTAAATGCATTCAAGCTTAAGCTCAAAAGTTTTTAATTAGGTAACAGCTTTTGTAGAGGATGAATTCTATCTGGTAAATTTTGACAGAAATTTCACGACTCTGTTTATTTTATTTTTTATAACTTTATTTAGTAACTGAACAATGTGTAACAGTAGACTTTATGAAGGACAAGAATGATTATACAAAGAGCACATCCTACTGCAACAGCGCTAGGGATGCTACTGGACTGGCCCTTGAAAGGCCTCAACTACAACTTGATACTAGTTCTTGGCGCTGTTGCCGGTTGTACATAAATGAACTAAATATAAATATTTTTACATAAATGAGTAACAATTGAGGTGGGCCTCAACATACTCCCGCCTCTTGCAAACTTAAACAAAGAGTTGAAGTTTCAATAACAAATGGAATAAATCAATGTCAATAATCGTTTTGTACATCACTAATTGGTAACACACACAATTTACTCACTGGACGCTTGTACACCCCGGAAACTGTTTTGACCGTTACCACTCTCACAATTCCGTCGTTTCCTGGATGCAGCTCCAACACACGACCAAGGTCCATGTCATCACTGGTGCTTTATCTTCCTTAATCAACACTAAGGAATCAACAGTTAATAATTGAGGAAAGTTTTTCTTCCACTTAGACCTAATTTGTAGTTCGGAAACATACTCCTTTGACCAGCGCCTCCATACATCTTGCGTGTATTTTTGGCAGCGTTTAAAACGAGACAACTGGGATTCTCGAACTTCCGACAAATCTTGTTGGGGGATAGAGGTTAAAGGTTGACCAATGAGGAAATGGCCGGGAGTTAGTGGTTGTAAATCGGTAGGATCACTAGAAAGTTGATACATAGGTCTAGAATTTAAACAAGCTTCAACCTGTATTAAAACGGTATTAAATTCTTCATATGTGAGATTTAATTGACCAATAACTCTTTTAAGATGGAACTTTACAGACTTTACGCCCGCCTCCCACAATCCGCCAAAGTGAGGAGATTTGGGGGGCACGAAATGCCAATTGATTCCTTCCTGACCTAGTTTAGTAAGAACTTCACCTTCTACTGATTCTAGAAATTTTCTAAGTTCGGCATTAGCACCAACAAAGTTGGTTCCATTATCTGAGTATATGTGCAAGGATTTGCCGCGTCTTGATATGAATCGGTATAGACAAGCCATGAATGCATCAGAGCTTAGTTCACTGACCAGCTCAAGATGAGCAGCTTTTGTAGCAAAACAAATTATTACGCATACATAAGCCTTGGTAATTTTAAAGTTTCTAGTTTTACGGTCCCTTAAGTTAAACGGTCCGCAGTAGTCAACACCACAATTCATAAAGGGTTGACACGGATTTACTCTTTTGCTTGGCAAATCGGCCATCAAATATTTAATATCATTGTTGGGTCTTGCACGAAAACAAATTATGCAATTACGTAAAATTTTTCTTACTAGTTTGCGACCACATATTATCCAAAACCGTTCACGTAATGAAAATAATACCGACTGTGGTCCGGCGTGCAAGAGTCTTTTGTGTTCATGTTCAACAAGTAATTTAGTGAATAAATGTTTCTCTGGAAGAATTATAGGGAATTTTTTCGAATCAGGAAATTGTGAATTTCGTATTCTTCCACCTACACGAATTATACCTGTATTATCCAAAAATGGATTTAATTTTAATAAGTTACTCTTATTGTCAACAGTACCTTTGGTTTTTAAATCAGAAAGTTCACGATGAAAAACAATAGACTGGACTAATTTTACTAATGTACTTATAGCAAGTTCTAATTCTACCGGTGTTAGAATTCCGAACCGTCGTGGTGTCTTAGCAAGTGAATTGTTTTTGAACCTTAAAATGTATGCAACTACACGTTGTAACTTTAAGAAGCTTGAAAATTTATCGAATATATTTAATTTGTCAATGACGGCAACAGTTGAAATTACCGCCTGTTTTTTAAGTTCAGTGTCACTATCGATATCACAATATTTCGGTTCCATTGTGGAATTTAAATTGATAGGCCAAGAACTTTGATCTTGTTTTAGCCAAGTGGGTCCGTACCACCACAAAAAATTATTATTCAAATCATGAGGATTTAAACCCCTCGAGATGATGTCAGCAGGGTTTTCACGTGTTTTAATATAGTGCCAATTTTCTGGGTGAGTTAATGACTGAATTTCTGCAATACGATTTGCAACAAATATTTTATAGTTGGTGGGTATGGCTTTGATCCATGCCAGGACAATTGCTGAGTCGCTCCATAAGTAAATATCATTTATTTCAATATGAGTAAGAGATGATTGAACCGTATTTAGGAACTGAGCTAATAATAATGCCGCGCAAAGCTCTAGTCTTGGCATAGTTATGCATTTTAGTGGTGCAACTCTTGATTTTGCACAAAGCAAATTTACAGAATAGTTTCCAAATTTATCAACTGTACGTACATAAATACAACATCCATAAGCAGATTGTGAGGCATCTGCGAAGCCATGCAACTGCACTTGAAGTTGATTATCACATAAAACGAATCTTGGAATATTTATTTCATTTAATGATTTTAAGTTATTAGCGTAAGAATTCCAATCATTGATGATGTCATCAGGGAGCAGCTCGTCCCAATCGATTCTTTGTTGCCAAATTTTTTGCATTAGTACCTTAGCTAGTATTACTACAGGTCCTACTAATCCTAGCGGGTCAAATATTTGACCTATTGACGAAAGTAACACGCGTTTAGTATGAACTTTGACTGCATTGTCGCAATTTGCATTATAAGTTAAAACATCTGTATTTGACTTCCATAATAGACCTAACGAATGCGTTTCATAATTTTTCCCTATGTTTACAATTGAATTAGGATCTGAATTTAAAATAAATTTAAGGACATCTGGATTGTTTGAAACCCATTTATTTAACGTGAAGCCACATGATTTTAGAATTTGATATAAATCTTGATATAATTTTACAAGAGTTTCAACGTTATCGCTACCCGTTAGTATGTCGTCAACATAAAAATCATTTAGTATTCTATGACTCGCTTCAGGGTATTTTTTATTATATTGAAAAGCAATTTCATTTAAGCAGCGAACAGCCAAAAATGGTGCACTCGCTGTTCCGTAGGTCACGGTATTTAATTCATATGTTTCTACAGATTCAGATGGATTGGTTCGCCACAATATACACTGCAATTTTCGATCATCAGGATGCACCCACACTTGACGGTACATTTTACTTATATCACCAGTAATAACCCATTTGTGTGTCCGAAATCGAATAATAATCGAAAATAAATTCTGCTGAATTTTGCCACCTACCATCATAATATCATTTAATGATACACCACTTGCAGTTTTGCAGGATGCATCGAAGACCACTCTGAGTTGAGTTGTTAAACTACTGTCTCTCTTTACAAAATGATGTGGAATAAAACACCGCCTTACAGTATTGTAATCTGTTACCTTGGACATGTGCCCTAACCTGATATATTCTGTCATAAACTTTATATATTGTTCATTTAAATTTACATCTTTCCTTAGTTTAGTTTCAATCGAGTATAAACGTTTAAGTGCAATATTTTTTGACTCACCTAAAACAGTAGGTGATTGATTTAGAGGCAATCGTACTATAAATTTACCGTCGGTACCACGTTGAGTAGTATCTTTAAAATAAGTTTCCACCGCTTGTTCTTCGGGAGAGATAGGCAAGTCTATTACCTTCTCTTCTAATTCCCAAAATTTAGTTAATTTATTGTCGAGATCACGTGTAGAAATAAAATGGCATTTTACAGTATTTTTCTTAATTTTATTTTGCAGTAATTCTCCTGATACTACCCACCCCAATACAGTATTTTGTAATATGGGACCAGGTTTCCCAAGAAGAATTTGCCCTACTCTAATTAGCTGCCAAAATAGGTTTGCTCCTATTAACAGATCAATTTTACTGGACTCATTGAATGATGGATCGGCTAGATTAATTTCCTCGGGTATATTTAATGTATTAATATCAAAAGAAGTGGAAGGTAAATTATCAGTTATGTTAGGAACGATTAAACAAGTAATATTTGTTTGAAAGTTATTAATATTAGATTTAATTTTAATATTAGCGCAATATGTTATTTGACTTGATGATTTATTTATGCCCGACACTGCAATGTTAACACGAGATTTATTTATTTGCAACATATCAGCCATTTGTTGTGTACAAAAATGCGATTCAGATGCACTATCTAATACAGCTCTACAAGAATGATAATTGCCAAATTTATCTTGAACATTTAGTATGACAGTACACAGTAATGTTTGTGCGCCACTGTTATTAAAATGAGTTTTAGCAATTGATTGAACTTTATTATTTGTTAATTCTACAGTATTCATATTTACGGAAACTGTATTTCCATTACTAACAGACTTATCTACAATAGTCGTTTCTTTATGTTCCGTGATGTTTTGTTCACTTTGTTTTTTATTATTGTTAAAAACATTCGAATTATCACTTGATTTACTTGTATTGGAATTATTATTAAAATGAAGTAAGGTATGATGTCTCTTAGAGCATATCCTGCATGAAGACTGACTAGGACAAGTTTTATTTTTATGTCCGCTTTGTAAGCAATTTGAACAAAGACGTTTTTCCTTTATTTCTGCATAACGCTTTTCTGGAGATAATTTTGACAACATTGTACATTTATTTATATTATGATTGTCATTACAAAAATTGCAACGATTATTATTATCATTTACAACAAACGATTTCGTTTTTACGCACTGTTCAGTATTATTCGACAGGGTTTCTAAAAGACTAGATTTTTTCTTTAAGAATTTTAATAAATCATTTAATGTAGGTAATTCATCATTATCAATGTCATTATGTTTATTTTCCCACTCTCTACGCGTGACCGAATCTAACTTATTTGTCACCATATGTATAATTAGGAGATCCCATTGTTCAGTAGGTTGTTTAAGTACCTTCAAAGCACGTAAGTGATTATTTAATTTATCAAGCAACGCCCGTATATTTATATGTGACTCCCTACCAACTGATGGCAAGTTAAAAAGTCCCTTAACATGATTATTAATAAGTAATTTTTTATTTTCGTATCTTTCATTTATTAGCTGCCACGCAGTATTGTAATTATCTGCGGAAACCCGCAATGATTGAATAATATTTGAGGCTTCCCCTTTTAAACAAGAGCGCAAATAATGGTACTTCTGTATTTCTGGTATAGAGTTGTTATTGTGAATCATAGACTCGAAACTGTCTTTAAAAGATAACCAATTATTATACGAGCCGTCAAAGCTAGGCAGATTTATGACTGGTAATTTAAAATTTGACTCATCTGTGCCGGTCCGTGAACCAGCCGCGCTTGCATTTCCTACAATAGGTGTTACACATGACTTTAATAAACGATTAGCTTTAGTTTCGTATTCAAAGTATTCTTGCTCAAAATTCTGCCGTTCAATAATTTGTCGTTCGTTATTATCTAATAACTCTATGTCGGTTTGTATATCAGAAAAACTCTGCCAATAAGAATCTAACTTGTTAAGGCGTAGTTCTAACTGTAATAAATCAGGTTGGTCTTTATTTAAATTATCAACAAAATGTTTAAATCTAGTTAAATTACCTTTAATTACAGCACGTTTACGAATTAATTTATCAATTTCTGAATTTGCCATTATGTATCAACTTTTTAAATTTATGAATGAGGAATGGAGACAAAGCAATTTGGGATAAACAAATAATGTTTATAATAACTGGAATAAGCTGACCTTGGCTGCCGCGCTGACTGATTCTGGAATGCTCTCGACTAATCGGGCACCCGGCTTCAGGCTTCTACACGTGCACCGTCGGCGCTTCGCTTGATGTTGCAGGTGTCGACTTTGGTTCGACTGCCACTAGCTATTCGCTCCAATTTACCTCAATGTTCCAATGTTTTACAGTATTGTCGTAAATCCACAAGGAACTGGTTAATCCGGCTCGAAGGACCATATGTAGAGGATGAATTCTATCTGGTAAATTTTGACAGAAATTTCACGACTCTGTTTATTTTATTTTTTATAACTTTATTTAGTAACTGAACAATGTGTAACAGTAGACTTTATGAAGGACAAGAATGATTATACAAAGAGCACATCCTACTGCAACAGCGCTAGGGATGCTACTGGACTGGCCCTTGAAAGGCCTCAACTACAACTTGATACTAGTTCTTGGCGCTGTTGCCGGTTGTACATAAATGAACTAAATATAAATATTTTTACATAAATGAGTAACAATTGAGGTGGGCCTCAACAGCTTTTATTCTTTAGAGGAATATTACCGTATTACGTGTTAGTTTGTAGTTGACAACTGTGACTATTCCTATATAAATGTATTTTTTTATCTATGGGAAAATAAAATTATTATTATTATTATATAAAGAAAATAAATTTTCTAAATATAGATACTCGTTCGAGGATTGCCTTTAGAGGAATTTACTAATTGTGAAAGCTATATAAATCCATTTACTTCTCATTATTCTACTAAACAAAGCTTTTAAATTTATAAATCAAATCAACTGCATCACTCATCATTACCATTTTACGGACATTGTACATTTAATAGGATATTTACATAAATAACTTATACGGATTCGGAAAACGCAAACGTTTCCTCTGGTCTATAATAAGACAGAAACAAAATCATGTGTTAGGACAGGCAGACGGGAAAAACACTTTCAATGTTGCCAACTGTAGAGTTGTCTATTTACTTGATTTTATTTTGTTCGTTACATATTCATTATTCATATAAACAGAAATAAAAAAATTGGAATAACTATAGCTTTGAAATTCAAATGGGAGTATTGACGCCAATCATCCACTCGATTTTATGCAGTAAACATTTGAGATCCTGCCACTACAAATGGACAGTATTAGTTAGATCATGAAGCCTTGTCATCATTGTCTATCGAATATATGTTTGCTGACTTGTTTTGTTCCTAAATACCTAAACTTTCCAAATCTGTATACAGGATGTTTCATAACTAATGGGCCATAGATGACGTGGTAATAGTTTTAGCCAAAATATTAAGAATATATTTATATGTGTAGAAGCGAATATTAATATTAACAGGGATTTAGGTTGTTGAAATAAAACAATTTTTTACTAATATTTCTAATAAGTTCTTGATATATTATGTGGCGCCTTCTATAAGCACAAATGTTAGAAAGGGTGTCCGGTATGAAAAAAATGTCCAAAACCAATACTTAGTTTTTTTACAAATACATTCCACAAATAAAAATACAACTGCATTAAAATGCTAAACTGTGTTAGAAAATACAAACTAGGGTACAACTTAGGTTACGTAAAAGCTTCTGTAATTTGTTAATGAAGTAAACAAATTTTTCCGGAAAATCCTTAAAATTGTAACTTACTGTCACGTACGACAACATTGTAATCTATCACCTTCTGGTATTAACCTGTAACTATTATTACTCATAGTAATATTGTGGTTAGTGCGTTTCGTTTTTATGTGCTTGCTTGATATTTGTGAATGTAAATAAATAAAAATTGAACAATTTATAATCATCACCAGCTACATAATATGTTAATTTATGGTGAATCTGGTCAAAACTTTCTGGCTATGAAACATTTGGGCGGTAAACGCTTTTTGCAAGCAACAAAAGTCATTATGAACACGTGTAATATTATTTCATATTTTATTTTGTGTTGTGAAAAGAGCTCTAATCATTCACAGTATGTTTAAGTGTATTTGTAATTATTATGTACAAACACTTGAGTATACGAGCGACGTAAAAAATTGTGAAGTCAATTATATTTTATTTGGTACAAGTTATCATATATTAAAATAAAGGCACAAATTTGACTACAAAAGTTATTAGAAATGTTATTTTTTTATTCTGACATCCTGTTTCTCCATATTAACATTGGCCTTCACACATATAAGTGTATTCATAATATTTTGGCTTAAACTATTACCAGATGGTATTTGACCCACTATTTATAAAACACCCTGTGTTACTTCTATATAAATTTAAAATTAGTAATTTTCCAATTATCGTATTACCGGTTCCATTTGTGCTTATTATTTTTGTTTATAACTTTAGAAGTTGGACTGTTGGTATGGTTTAAAATGGATCAAGGGGTAGGTATGTATTTCAATTTTCACTTGGAAACTTTTACGTTACCACCCCGATAAACGTTGATAAAATATTAATCCAAATAAAAGCATTCCGCAGTCTTCCAAATACCGCGTCCTAGAACCCCAAGTTTTCAATCTTCTACCAAACTAAATCAATATTTTGTTTAGGAATTGCTTCGGTGGTAAATGGAATTTTGTTTATGTGATAAAGGAATTGATTGATTTCGGAATTTTATTCAATATATTATCGTGGAAGTATTGAGGATGTTTGTGGTTTAATTTAGGAATAAATTCGGAATATTTAAAGCAGGTACATTATTCGCACCTACACTCTAAAAAATGTCTGTAAAACTTCAATATTAATTGCAGTAATACCTAAAGGGAGTAATAGTCCTGTTATTCAGATGATATATTGTAACAGTTCTAATATATAATAATAGTTCTAATATATAGTTGTAATAGTTCTAATATATTGTAATAGTTGTAATAGTTAATAGGTATTTTACTTTGTAATGTTAGCAGCAAATTCTGTAAAGTTCTGTAAAAAATTGCTAGTATTATGCATTTTTATAGAAATAGTTGTCGTATACACATTCCAACGCGTACGCCTACAGGGATCCGATTCAGTAATGGTCGGCTTGTCTATACAATAATGTGCATTATAGGTATTATAGTGCAGTTGAAATTAAAGTGGTACAAGGCATTTCAAGTGTGTTTAGTTTAGTTGTGCTGTAAAGTAGTGTAATAGTACTTAATAATTTACATTAATTCTAATGTTAGTAGTTTTTAACATAAAATCTGCAATGTTGGCAATGGTGTGGCAATGTTTATAATGCCGTATACAATGTTCTCAATGTGATGATGCTTTTTTCTTATTCTAAACAACTTGTCAGTTTGGAAACTGTTATATACTCTGCTACTCCTATAAAAACGACGCCATTAAATTTTCTAATAAAATCTAGGAGTCAAAAAACCGTACGCTAAAACTTTTAAACTTAAAAGATCCCAACAAAACAGTTAAACTTTATTTTCCAAAACACATATTTTTCTTTGTTATTATCATTTCTTGATGAGATAAAAAATGATTAAAGCCTCAGGTGTTAAGAAATTTGCACAGGTCGTACTTTGATAAATCTAGAGTAAGTAGATTTCGACAAATTTCTCAGCTTAGAAAATTTCTAGATGGACTTAACAGAACATTACGTACCATCGTATGCTGTTATTAGGCGTGGGCTCAGGAAGATCGTGGACACAAAGCGTGAGGTACTGGTAGAGACTTTTAGCTTACAGAGACCGATTTAGGACCAGCCGGACTATTACAGATCAGTGGTTTGAAGAACATGACAGGATGGTCGGTATACGCACAGGATATCGTCGAATATGGTTTAAGTTTTGGCCTCTTGTCTTATCGTCCACATCGGGTGGTGGCTCTCACTCGTCAACATCGAGGTATTTGCTTACAATGGGGTAAAGAGAAGATCCACGGGGATCAAGAATTAAATCAAGTGATCTACAATTTGACAGAAAGCATCATGTCCATCACACAGTAAGCGTTATGGTATTGGGCACTAGTTTTTATTAGAGGCAGCATGACATCCCAACGCTACATCTAGGAAGTGATGGAACAATATGATATTCCATAACAGCACCCATCCAAAACGTCATTTTGTGGAAGGATAATGCTAAACCTCATGTTATCAGACAAGCAATGGCTTCTATGGATCATCATCAGATCAACTGTTTACCCTGGCCATCAACATCGCGAATCTGCCACGTATTGAACATGTATTGGACTTTAGTAGGTCTTACCCATGAAATTCAAATAGCTGGAATGAGATACCCTAAGAACTTATCAACAACCTTATTAGATCCAAGCCCAGGCGTATCAATAACTAGTCCTGAACCTGTGTACCAAAAATTTTTAAAATTTAGTTAACATATATAAGTGTTTACCTTTCTTTGCCACGTAGCATATTAATATATTGTTCAGCATCTTTATTTAATATAAATTTTGATAACTAGCACGGCAATGTTGGACAAGGACCTATTTTGGTATGAACTAATGATCCCTATTTGATGTAATTAAAGTAGAACAATTTGTCTTTCAATTAAAATTGTGGTAGGTAACTGATTACTTTTGACGATACCTAAACTATCTTAAATAAATATATCACATCGTATGTAGAATTCATTTAGTTAAACGAATTTAGTTCCGGGTGGCTAATGAGACAATTTTAAACTGATTTCACACAACCTTTCGCACTTATGCACACGACACGAAACGTTAATTCACGAAAGCTCCAATTTAAATTAATGCACGCTAATGGAAAATCTTATTTGTGGACAAGTACCCATAAACAAGCGGCCACATTTCATGAAAGATAAAAAGTAACTCGTTGGTAACGTTACGCCACTCTGAATTTCGAATTTGTTTTTACTTTACGTTAAAGGTATTAAGCTATTTCGAATTTTACTAAAACCCCATCAAATTATAGCACATGTACTTCATACCAAATATAAAAGTATGGTTATTAATTATTATACAGGGTGAATCATTAATAATGGTACATAGCTTAAGTGTAGATTCAATTTGTTCCTCTTCATTCTACAGGATGTTAAAGGTGAAAAAAAGTTTTAATTTTTTGTTATATTTTAAGAACGTATGGACCGTTTGTTGTGAAAATTTGTAGTTTTATGTTTTTTGAGGTGGAAATTACGAATATGCAATCAGTGTTGAGATCACGACTAGGGGACGCTAGTTATATTGTACTGTCAATGTAAAAATATGTCTAACTTTTTGTATTTTACACTTTAAAATTTTTTAATAAAAAAGAAAAGGTATACCTTTTACAAATCGATAAACTTTCGAGAAACAGACGATTTATGTTTTTGAAATTTGGCGGGAATTAAATTAGAAAATTAGGGCGTCTTAAGATATCAAAAATGACGAGCACTACAACAACTGAAAACTAAACTAAAAATTTAATATAGCCCCAAAAGTAAAAATCCAGCGGATTTAAATCACCTCAAAAAACATAAGACTACAAATTTTCAAAACAATCGGTCCATACGTTCTTAAAATATAGCAAAAAATCTAAAATATTTTTTCAACTTTAATACCCTACAGAATGAAAACGAGCAACAATTGAATAAGGCATATTAGGCTCAATCGCTTTATTTTGACGTTAACAATCTGCTCTTAAGCTATGTACCATTATTATTGACTCATCCTGTATAAAAGCAGCACTATTATTATAATAAGGTAATATTGTATGCAAAGTAATACAACATAATTACGAATGCTTAATTTGTCAGATCTTAGGTTGTCGATCGCAATGCCCCCTGTGTACTGTACTGGGTACAAACAAATCTAAATTTTAATTGTTATAACTAACGATAACTAACGATACCGATGGCCTCCCTACGCTTTGTATTCTAAATGCAAGTAAACTTTAGTGAGCGCAAACCGCATGCTGTAGAATATACTGACGCTACACAGCGGTTTCCGCGAATCCATGTTCTCAAATTATTTTAAAGGTTTTATTAAGAGACGTGATAAATAATTTATTATGATGTTAGGAGAGTAAGTGATATAAGTTGTCATTTATATGACGTTTGAAGAAAATAACTACTTATAAGTTATGTAACAAGTTGCAAAAAGATTGTTAATCGTTGGTGCATATGGAGCATGCGAGGAAGAAATCACATTTTTGACAGATGCCATAAAAGATTGTCAGTCATTTATTAGTATCAAAATTTCGAACACAAAAACTCATGTTACGAGAATGTTTACGATTACTGCAGGATCAATAGATGGTATCAATTGTTTGGACATATTTCGTAAGTACGTAAAACTTCGTTCACTCAGAAGTTCATGCAGAAGCAGAAGTTAGCAGTACTGCCACTACCAGCAATTCATTCATTCCGACTGCTAGTACTTGGATTGCTGTTAGAGAAACTGGAGCTCTAGTATTCACTTCAACAATTTACATAATTGTACTTTTAACATTTATAATATAGTCGCGTCAAGAATTCAGACGTCTTACGTCATGGCTAGTCCACACATTTGTTTTTATTGTCAACGTAATTTTCGATATTTGGTCGCGTTAAAAACAATCATTTTTTCGAATTTAGTGCAATATATAATGCAAACTTTTAGTGTAGTATATAGTTTTATTACTTAGTTGCAGTTTCTTAAATATTTTGTTGAAAATATAATGAATTATTCATTTGTTCGTATGACGTAAGTCGTCTGCATTCTTGTCGCCGGTATAAATAAATATTTCCATTGTTCTTAATGTTTCATTTTTACACTTGCACTGGTGCCTAAAAAAGTGTCATTTCCAATATCAAAATTTGTCAATTTTGCAATGCTTTCACAAAAATTATATTTTTTTTGTACATCGTACTAAAATTACGATACCATTCAGAAAATACAATAAAAAAATGCCGAATGACCGTATTCCTGCATATTTGTTTCAACCTATTGCTCCCGTAACCGGTTTTTCTATTATTTACAAATAAATGCTTGTTGAATCATTTTTAAGCACATTGGATGGCACAGTTATTTAACATTCCGCTTCGAAATAACCAAGTTTATAAACAAAAAGTTTCTTCCCATAGGAAAATATATCTATTTACAAAGAGATACAATATATTTCAATGAAACGCCTCGAGTGAAATATTTCTGCCCAAAATTTATCCTTTATAAAGTTTACGATTATGGCGCCCTCTTCGCAACCGTGATCCTAGACCTCGCGATAGAGAATAGGGACGACAAAATTTGTGGCGCAGAAGGAAAATACCAATCTCACCGATAAGGGCAGTAAAAGCCGGGGCAGATAGAGTACTGGATGTGTCGATACAGGATCGCCGTTCGGAAACAAGAATGGAAATAGCTCTGGGACAAAGGTCCGAGTAAATAAGTAAGTCCCAAACGCCCAGGGTCCGCGAAAGCGGTATCGGAGTCGGCGGTGCAATTCCAGGCGAAACATAAAAAGTTTTCAGACCGATTTCATGCGTTGAATATAATGTTGCACGAGGCGATATTCGCGTTCTTTTAAGGCCACTTATTCACAAGTTTAATGATTAAAAAATTTTCAGCTCGGAAATGCCATCAGCGGTGAACACTTTTGTTTAATTTTATTGGAGACTTTATCCATTTCAAATCATTGATAATAAAGTGATCAAAATCCATGTATATTTAGGCTCTATTCAGAAGAATATTCAGATGTTTTTTAATGTAAACAGAATGCCAATAGTCATTTTCATTTTTCGGATTTTTGCCAGCTTTGTGCATCCCCTGCCCCATTGTGCATCAGCAGAAATCAATTTATTATGTTTCGTGACATATATATGATACATATTTTAATGTTATGATCTAATAGGTCAGTCAGTGGTTGAGCGGTTTAAAGCGTCAGCACTTGATTCGATGTAGCCCATTAGCCGGGAATTTGAATCCCGTGTCCGGTAGACCGTAGATCAGTCATACTTACGGAGAGGATTGGCACAATCTCTGTAGGGTGGAAGAACGTTGGCTTGGTATATGATATATGATAGAGATTGATACTGACTGACATTTAACCATCCCCTTAAATAATGTTTTCAAGGTTTCCCTTATTTCTGCATTGAATGGCGGTTAGGGCCTACCAACGTAAGTCGGTCCTGGGTGTAAATGCAGCCTGTTCAATAATGGTATGTCGCCTCCCTTATTATTTTCCTTTAACGACGTTATAGGTTTTGTTGCAAGTAGGTATTTTCGGAACTCCTTCAATCTTAGTGATACTGTCGCATAAGTTTATGTTTGTTCAAATTCGTTAGTAGATTCTTGCTCGAAAAGTTGTTTTATCCTGTTTAATGTTATTCTTTATAAAAAAAAGCATCCTTAGAGATGCGATATTTCTTCTGCGCGAAATTTGTCGATTTGTTGCCTGATCAATACTTTCCACTTTATCGGTCGATATCTTTCGTCCTTTTGCTTCTAAAAAGCAACAAGCTTCTAATATTTGTCTATGTCCTGATTTTTCATGTTCGTCATCGTCTGCAAGTAGTAAATTGACCAAAGCCATGATGATTTTCATATTTTGACTTTTCTTCAAAGTATGCCAAAAGAGTTTTTTCACTGAACTTGCTACTAACATTTTTCAGATCACATCATCTCAAAAAACGACTGTATGAAAACTAGGCAATAACTTGAAATCAGCATTGTTTTGTTGGCAGCTTCTTCGATTTCCGCCGGGAAAAATTAATTTTTTTGATCACTTTCCATGTCACAAAATTTGAAGCTACTTTTCAATAAACGATCAAACTTGCGTTGTCTTAGCAATAATAAAAACGATCATAGACGATTGTATTTCAAAATGATATTTTATTAATTTAATAACCCAAGAAACGTGTTGATTTGTACTTTCAATGATGTTCGTAAAAATCATAGTGTATGTGCTAGAGAGTCATTTTATTTTGTTCGAAGGGAAATATCACTTTTAGCACTCATAAATAACTATTTAATCATTTGTGATTATAAATGTCTCAAGTTTAAAATCACACCATCATGTTTAACAGAACGTATCATATCCGGAGATATCTACAGTCCTGAATCACCCTATTTGATTGTATTGTACTCTGATGCAGTGAATGAGTACGAAGTTATGCATACATATTACATATTGTTATTATTCAGATGACACCCAACTCTCTGCACCTTGTTACAACGTGCACCATTACGAGAATAAATTTAAAACTTAGTTCACTGGAAGATTAGTATTACATGTTATGCTTTCTCACACACGGCTGGACATTAATATGTAACGAGGTACAATGGATATCATCTCAGCAGTCGCTTGTTCGCTGCTTGTCGACATGTAATTTTTCCAGGTGACAAATTTGCATTTACTATTTACAATTTTAAGCTGAAAATGCCAGAGCGTGTATACTCGCGTCAAGAATTCAGACGTCTTACATAACGGCTGACGTTATACATTTGTTTTTATTGTCAACGTAATTTTCGATATTTGGTCGCGTTAAAAACAATCATTTCTTGCACTTTAGTGGAATATATAATGCAAACTTTTAGTATAGTATATAGTTTTATTACTATCAGTTGCAGTTTCGTAAATATTTTGATGAAAATATAATGAATTATTCATTTGTTCGTATGACGTAAGTCGTCTGAATTCTTGTCGCGAGTCCTATTTTTTTTTATTAATGTTCGTTACGAGTACTAACAAACGGTGCTCTCAGGTACAATCTAATGATTGTACTTGGTAATCGACTAGTGTCAGTTAGTTGGTTTCAAGAATTCTTAATTAGGCTATGAAAACCGTAAATAAGATGGTACTTATTTTTAGTAGTAGAATAGGTATTAGTCTAACCATTATTTTAGATTCATAATTACTCTGAATTAAATATGTGCAACATGATGTTAAAAAGTGTATTTTTTGTTGTCATATTGAGATTATCAAAATAACAATTTTAAAAGAAGATAAACTACAAAAATGACAACATATATTCAACAATATAACATACAATGAGTTAGCATGTATATGTCTCATGAATTTTTTGTTTCAAAATTTTACATTTTGACACTCAAGTTTTTTTCGTAATTATAATCCACGTAGCTCATGAAATTTTACATGTTTGACAGACAAGACGATTTGGACTTGACTACACTAAAGGATCCTTTTCCAATAGTAATCAGTCGTGTATCTGATGCAAACTATTTTCATGTAGCTAACTATCCATCTATATGTATGTACAGTGCTGTCAAGTGTTTATCATAAAACACCAAATGTTTCCTTTTCTAGAAAAGGACAACACACATCACTAAAAACTTCGGGAATAAGTATTCTGAACATCCAGAATAAAAGTCATCAGCAAGCTCCCTAAGCTAGTCAAAAGTAAAGTTATATGTCACAGACAACAAAAATATCATCATTTTATTTTCGAAAATATATGAAGATTTATCAGTCAGATACCCAAAAAATACTTTTACTAAAGTTATAGAGAGCACAGTTTGTCAAGGCTGCCAAGATTAACGTGTGCCTTTACAAGTGAACTCTTGCTCGGTTTACTAGTGTGAACTCTAAATCATTGTAAAATCAATATTGAAATCAAAGTTGAATCATTTCCAAAATACTTATTGTTTTCTAGTTAAATATCAATTCTGATTCTACGTATAATCAATATTGACAGCAATCTCGAATCATTTTCAAACAGTTGTTTTGTTTACCAGTTCAACTCTGAATCAGTGGCGAATTAAAATGGGCATTAAATCATTTTTGCGTAGCCTTGTACGGGAGAGGGGACTGCATATTATTATTAAGCAGACCGCACTTGCGCCCAGGAACGACTTGTTGGTAAGTCCTAACCACCATTCAGTGCAGGAATGAAGGAAACCTGGAAAACCTCATTTATGAGGGAGATATTCAAACGCCGACCGGTATCAATCTCTCACATTGACTTAAACCGACGTTCTTCAACTTTACCAGATCCGTATAAAGGGTGGCAATCCTCTCCACAAATTTAGCTGATCTCTCTCTTGGGCGGACTGGACATATCGATTGAAATACTTCCTTAAACCGACCGATCCGATTAGTTTAATTCTAAACGTATGCGGTTAAAATTATTTTCAAAATATTAACAAAATGTGTTTATTTCGCTTAGTAGTAGACTGAAAAGCAGTAATATCTACGCTTAACGGAATCTATGCAATGCTTCGACTTCTCCAGATTAGAATCAATCCTATTAGGAACATAATATGTGTGATTTTATAAATTCTTAATGCTTATGTTCATATAAATCGAACTACTGTTAATTTATCTAATTTAAACATACGGTTTATAGAAGCCACATTTCTACATAACTTGATTCTAAATTGATTACCATTTAAATATACGTAGAAATGATAACACGTTCAAGTTCTTTGGCATGACTTTCACATACTCTGACTTATTTCAAACATTCGAAATATCTAGAGTGAGACTGCTCGAAACTCGAATTAGATGAAAGTGCGGAAGTTTTGCCGGTAAAACGCACCCGGTTGACAGGTCTACATCCTGCAGAAATTTCTACCGGCCGTCGCGTGAGGCCTCAGGATGAAAAGGATATTATGTTTGTTGCAGACGGTTTAATTGTGTCACAAAAGCATGTCCATATGTAGCTAACGAGCAGCTTAAACTTCGGATGTTACGTTTAAAATCATTAGTGAAGCGATCCCTCGTAAGCGTGACGCACGGTTTGTTTGGACATTAGTTTTGCAGCCATGGATTACATCTAATTAAATCGGTATTAAAAAATAATATGTGCACTGAGTAAATCATCAGCAATCAGCGGCAAAATCAAGTTTTCTGAAAATCAGTCACAAGTCAACAGGTCATCTAACTGTGGCTACCAGCAGTGACTAAAATTTCTTACTAGAGTACCTTAACTGTGTTGCTATAGTTCTTAAAATTATTAACTATGTATATTTGATACAATAAGGACAAGTGAACATGCTATATTGCTACAGTAGCACTTTTTAACTTGTAAGTTAGCTGTATTTTAGATAATACAAGTTTACATTTTGTACTTACCTGACACACTAATTTAACATAAATAAAAAAGATTATTGTTCAGAATCCAGAAATGTAACAGTAAAATGATTGCAAATATACTGAACAATACTAAATAATAAAAAATAAATCGAAACAGGAATAACAAACTGACGCAGTCAAGCTAGCACGGTGAAGGTGGTCATAACCATTCTTGAATGAATTGATGGACACTGATGCAATAATATTTCGTATTTCATAGTTATTAGATTTACCCAAAATACACAAACTTTACCGTCTCGAAGTAACCATACAAAACTTAGTAACGTATTAGGCGGTGACAAGTGGACAAGTTCATTTATCGCGGTAACTTAATTAGTTGTGGTACCGATGAATGGGTTCCAGTGATGATAATAATTTATGCCTTGCTTGGGATCTTGAAAATGCTTCTGCTCTGAAACTGCACCATCATTATCATTGTCACCAGTTCCAATAATTCCTCCTCAAATGCATCGCTGGGATCTATTGTTAAGCGTTTTTTGCTTGTCGTGCTGACTGTCCTTTTAATTTTTCTGTCTTTTCCACATCGCTTTGTTCAATTTCTGCCATAAACGGACTACTAGTTAGTATTGTTGGACTCTTCTTGTGCTTCGTGGTCGAGCCTTTAAAACTAACTGAATAGCTGCATCAGGCCGATCTGATGTACTAGAAGTTTCAAACAAGTATAAGTCTGCTTTATAAATAATTTTGGAAACGTTTTGAGCAATTCTATTAATTCTTAATTTCATCAAATATTTGTACTTAGTCATAGTTAACTTTATATACTCTCTCTATACATATTAAATGGGCTGTGTCAGACACAAATATAGTAACCTAAGGTATTATTATACTGTCAATAACACATGATGAAGGAAAGAGGACTTCTTGATAGAAGATAGTTTATAACTTGGTTACAACCAAATATTATACATCAAAGACGATTTTAACTATTTAATATGTCATAAATTAGTTACACAGAAACAAAAATATTTATAAAAGTTTGTACTCAGTTTATACAGTGTATTTTAAGTCTATGCCATAAATTAAGGAGATAATCCCTTGTGTTATTTTAGATTCAATAAATTAGTTACAAGATATTCCAATAATTTCAGCCTGATAAGTAACATATAGTTAACTTGTACTGTTACTGTTAAGTACTTTTGGGATATTTTACTTACTTTATGACAAGAACTTAAAATACGGTCTATATATTTAAAGTTTTTGTTTTCACATTTTCTTGAAAATAGTGGTGTTAATTGAAATAATGAATGATTCAGAAACAGAAAACTTGCCTCTTGAAATTGAAAAATCTCCTATAACTGCAGTAGCTTTACTTTTACCAGATAAATGGAGAACCAAGTAGGAACAATTTTATAAACGATTCACTGATTGGTGTGCATCTAAGAATATAAAATATGAAGCAAAAGAAAAGATAAAAATTCTTGGTAATAAAGAAGAACAAGAAAATGTTTGCTATTTGAAATTCGTAAATCATAATTTAAGGTTGCCTTAATTATTAGACTTAGAGGTGCATGCAGCGTGGACGAGTTAACTAATTTGCTGTTAGAACACGTAAAAATGAAGGACATATTTTTCATATCTTCGTACAGGTTACGAAAACCAAAGTTTCCCGAGAATTTTGTATTACTGCCGGGGGAATCAATAATGTGAGTCTTAGTCATGATTTTTTGTTGCTTACAGAGATGGTAAATATATGAAACTTCCTGTTGGTATAAATACTTTTAGTGTAACGCTAAAAAGGATTGCTTTTTTTCAATTTCTCAGTCTCAATAATATAGAAGCTACTGTAACGACCACAGGAGTAGATCTTCTAACTATAAAACAGCATGGTGGTTGGAAGTCCAACATCGTGTGTGAAGGCTATATTGATACGTCTCTTGGAAACAAGAAAAAAATCGCCACAAATGTTCTTGGAGGAGAGATTACCGTCATTGAAGCTACTTCAAGTGTTTACAAAGAAAATTTAAGCATTGTTAATACAAATACAGTTATCTATTAATTGCCAAATTGATAAAACTATTTTTTCTTAATAAAAATAACCATTAAGCAGTGATCTCTTTTTTAATATTTCACTAGTGGGGTAATATGTCTCAATACTTCACTAGTGGTGTAATGACCATTATTCAACTGAAACAGTGCCAATTAAATTCTGTACCTAATGAGGCTCTTAAAAAGCAGTTGTAGATAAATCATTTTTTTTCTATATGAATTCCTTCTTCATACGAATAACAAAGAGATCTGTGGTGCGTGCAACAAATTCATACTACTTAAAATAGTCCCTGCACTTAATGGTCATTTTATCACAAACTCGCATTAAATATTGCAGTTGCTGAGCCAAATATTGGACTAATTTCACGGACATTACTCATGTCAAATGCAGCAGCGTAATTTCATACAATCCACCAACGGCATTGGATTTAGACCGCTAATGGCGTTAAATGTTTGGCAACCAATAAAGGTACAGCGGGGATAATAAACTTAGACATAACTGCCACAATCGATAATAATCGTTTACACCTCCAAAACCTAAACGCTACAAAGACCGTAATTTAATGAAGTTAGGTAGATTTTGTTATCGTTGTTTGGTCGTCAGACAACTTTTTGATAAAAATGTTTAATTAACATTAAACTTAATCAAGAGCTCGTTAATTTTAATAACATAATAACTGAGGATTTATTTACCAAAACAACAAGTTTGTTCAGGTGGATTATACGTTCATATACAGAAAAAAACAGGTAAACATAAATTATATTTACAGTACAACAAAATATACTTGATATTTTGCTGGTATTTTCAGACTGGTGTGAGAATAACTTAAAAATACTATATACCTTCTGAAAATAGTAGCAGGTGATGAAAACCTACCATGTACTTAATTCAACGACTTTACTATTTCCATATTGATATTGCTGGAAATTGTATACTATATATGCATTATTCACATTCCTCTCATTGAAATCACATATCGCATCACTTTTGATGCGATAATAATAGTGTAATGGCTATTTGTAGTTCCGTTGAAATTCACAGACAGTTTCTAATACAAGGTGAGTTCTGGATATGCTGACAAATGGTCGATATTGATGCAGAACAGACAAACCGGAAAGCGGAAGCAAGTTAATGGATTCCTACGAGACATCAAAGGAGGTCGAGACTGCTCTCTCAAATCGGCAGTTTCAGGTAATTAAAGTAAGCCACCTTATGATAAATAATATGATTTAACAATGTATATTGATGTAAGCTATACCTAGTATATTTATTGTAAAACCTATTACATACATTAAGAAATATGGAGTTATAGTTAACTCAGAAAAAAAGAGTTGATATGAAATTTATGGAATTTACAAACATAAAAACCATGATATCGCCTCACTTGGAAGACAGAGAAATGCAACTGCTGCAATTTCAGCATTTTATATTCGTGGAATTGTCTTACCAAATACCATTCGAGTTCATATTTTCAGCAAGATAATTTTCAATGCTCCTGAAGATACATGTATCTCTTCACTATTAAACAAACACAATTACATGATGTGTACCTACCGAATTTTATCTGTTTTGTTACAAATGCACCTGGCAATACTGCTTAAAGTAATCCGATGGTGCTTGTTGAGATGTTCATGGTCAGAAGACCAGTGACGATCCTAATATTACTTCTGCTAGACACAATGAAATTTCGCAGTCCAAATTCACCCAACCAATTTTTGATCAAGTCATCAATAGTTCTTGCAAGATAGCATTGTGGTAATCGCAAGTTTGGTTCCGGTCTCATAAATGTACATCTTGCCTCTTGTTTGATCAACAAATCGGTCCCATCAAATTACTGTGACCCGGAACTCAGATCAACTTAACTCGATTCTTCCTTCCTAAAAGGGAAAGAACCTGAACACACCCGCATGTCCACAGCAGAGGTGACCCTGAAGGACATGAGCCTGCTTAAAACCGTCTTGCTATCTGTGCATATTTGAATATGCTGATTTGTAATTGAGTTATTACTATATTATTCCCTATAATATAGTTAGATTGAATCTGGTGATGTATTCAAGATATGTAATAGAATCAGATTAAAAAAGCTATTTAAGTTACAACAAATTTAATTTCATTGAGCGATCCTGAACTTGAATACAATTGGTATGCATATGTGTAACAAATTATTGTGCAAATATAATAATAACTATACGTTCTGTAATAAAGTTCAAGTTCGAGGTCATTGTTATTTATAGTATCATATTTATTTGATACAATTGAATCATTGCAAAACATGGACAGGTAACTGAATTGTATTGAAATCCTCGCTGATAAGTATAGGTATATAGATATACATTGATAATTGGTAATTAATTATTATATTTCACATTTAACTATGTTTGATTTTTATATGTTGTTAACAAGCATGAGCAAAAAAATAAAAAGGAAACATCATGCGCGTGACAAAGAATGGTTCAATGAATTCATGAATTCAGTTACAAATTTTACTAATTGCATGTCCTACGAAAATATATGATAATATAACTAGGAAATTCCTGTCTATAAAGGTTCCCAACCCAACAGACCAAAAACTAAAACATAGCCCTCTGTTATGGCATACAAAGTATCTAATTAATTAACTCAGTATATTTAATAATATTTATTAAATGCAGAAACACAGAAAAATTATGCTAAATTATGTATATATTTTTTTTAATATACATACTTGTTTCTTCTCCACCGTACAAGGCTAAATAACCGTAATATTAAACATTTCACATTGGACCTCTTTCATTGACATCCATTTGGCTTTAATTTCATGCACACATGAGTAAATTAAAATATTTACACTGTTTCTGAAATCAACAATATCACCAGTGGGAGCCAAGTAATAATGTGCGCCCGGAAACTGATTTTAAATGATATACGTTAATATATATGCATACAGATTAACTGAAATAATTTATAATTATTTTTCAATTAAAATAATAAAATTTTAGTATACTTGCAAATATATTTGCCTATCTATTAATTAATATTATATAATGGTACATTAATATTACAAATAAAATTTATATTAAAATATAATAATTACCTACGTAAATCTCGTCAGCGCGTTATACAGGGTGTTACAAGCATTAGTAGGTCAAGCCGTTAACCGAAAATTCTTTGGACCAACACTGGGACCTTTCTTATACCACTTTTAATTTCGGAGCTCCATTTTCAAAATACAAAAAAAAAAAAATTAAAATTATTTTTATTGCAGCTCCGGTAATTTTAGAGATACTTGTTTGAAATATGTCGACACTTTCCGTGTAATTTTGGTGCAAAATATTAAAGCACAAACAGGGGAAATGTTGGTTGTAATATTTACGAACCCCTCTATTTTTGTAGTACGGCTATGGTTCCAGAATATTTTTATTTACATAGAACATGTTTTAACTTTATTTTTTTCATTTATTCTTAAAATGTATTGTATTGATATACTGGTATCTTACAAGTCGTTACCATAATTTTAGGAGGTGACATAACACGTGATTTTCAGTTGATTGAAACAAACATACCTATATACCAAGTGTTACAATATTTGTGATAATTAATTTTTGAATATTTTTTAATTTAACCGTGCCTTTCTACAATGATCGAAGTGTAGAAGAAAAAAAACTTTTCTATAACACATATTTCTATACTTTTTTATTAAGAATACGTTTCTAAAGGTTGTGTTCTTGTTAGCAAATGTCTTAATTTCTTAAACCAGTTTTACTACGTACTAAATGGCTGTCCTCTGTTTTGGCGAATGCGCTCCCTGCATACTTAAATGTATTAATTTCCCTAATTTTTAGAATGTTTATCAAGAAACTTTTCCTGAGAACTCAAAGATCATTGCTTAGGTTAGTTCTTAATAATATCTGAATAAACCTACACATAAAGGTTTAAATAAAATCCACGTTTAAATTTGACTCTTCACTTTTACAAAGTACAAAAACCACGTTAATGAAGTTCTAGGTAAGTAACGAAGCCACTTTAGATTTTATTGGTTAAATAATTTAAATAATCCATTCATTACTAATAAAAAAAGTATAGAAATATTTGTTATAAAAAGGTTTGTTTTTCTACTACACTTCAATAATTGTAGTCGAATTTCAACAAGAATACCAATACCGTCATTAAATCATTTTTCTACAAAACTGTTAAAAGTGGGCTTTTTAATTGTCATTTTTGATGTTAAAAATGTAATTTTTTGACACGCGTGTTAAAAGTAAGTTACTTTTAACACTAGTGTTAAACTTAAACTAGTTATTTAAACTTTGTTTTGAAAATTAACAAAACGTTTTAACAAACACATGAATAACTTTTTATTTTAAATAAGTACAAAGCAACATTTTAACTAGTTATTGCTATTAACATTTATAGTAAAATTAGAACAATTTAAAATTGTAATTCCCTGCGGAGTCATTATACTTAAGTTGGTTTTACTGTCAACATGTGTGACACATCTATTTTCTGTAGAAATACTACTAGTAGTACTGGTGACCTTGCTAGTAGTTGCAGCAGTAGGAAGTATTTGGCACGCAATTTCCTTCTTCTGTTCCAGTGAATTTTCAATGTAGCCTTCAGCTACCGTCGAATATTTCCATCCTCCATGTCTCTTGATGGTAGTAAGATTTGCACCAGAATCTGCTAACAATGTCGCCGATGAACGACGAAAACAGTGTCCGGTGTAGAGTTGAGGATTTGGTAGCTTCAAGAACTCTGCAATGTCGGCAGGCATTTTACCAAACATGTTAATTCCGACTGGATTCTTCACACATTTATTCTTCATATATTTAAGAAAAAGTCGTGTATGGTCAGCGTTGGGTGGACGGAGTGCCATATACTTTCTAAAAAAAGTTTAAATAGAATTCGCCAACAACACTGAAAATCCGATGCACTTTCGTTTTAGTATCTGGTATGGTCACAACAACCGAAGTGCCCAAATATTCGATATTGCCGATGGTCATCTGACACAATTCCTCCCGGCGACACGCCCAGAAGACACCCACTATTGCTGCGACTTTCATCATCAGATACTTTTCGTCTTCTGCTTCTGTGAGAAATTTGTCGATATGCGTCTTCGTTAAAACTTTTGACTTATTTGCTTGATATTCTTCACCTTTTCGTTTTAAAAAAGCAATAAGTTTATAATGTTTGCTTATGTCTTGATCTTGCTTTATTTTTAACATAGTTTTGATCATGGAATAATTTGACCACAGCGTTGACGATTTCCATATCTTGGCTTTTTCCTCAAAATATGCCAGTAAAACACTTTCGTTACATTTCCCAGGGACCTTTTTAATGTTGCACCATTCCGAAAAGCGTCTATAAGCGATTTCGTACCGTTCCTTTGATTTCACCGACTAATAATTCCAATGTTGCTCGACTGGCGGCTTCTTCGATTTCAGCAGGGATGGATTCGTTACGCTCATTATCGAGATTATTCATTATACTTATAATATTACTAGAAAATGCTGTCAATATTTTTGTGTTTTTTCCGTAACTGACAACAGCACTGGTTGCTACAAAAATTTTGGTTCATAAACACTGCGATCTGTGTGGTATTTTTTGATTTCTTATTTTTATTTAGTTTAAAGTTCTTCCGAAGTTAAAAAACGCGCTTCGCTCGTTTTTTAATCATCTTCACTCACAAAATAAAATCTTACTTTTAACACGTATATCATAAATAGCTATTTTTCAATGAATTATCAAAAAATTATACAAAAACAAGCTTGAGTTAGAAACACCGCTTTGTTTCATCTTTTTAGATTTTCAAAAAGAGCATAAAAAGTTATGCATTAATATACAGCGTGTCCCATTTGAAATAACGTGTGTCCATTTTCCAGGGATTTTGCCAAGCTGTCAAATTTTCAAATTTTTCGGTTCAGTGCTTTGTCACATAACGTTCGACGCAGTTTCCAGACATCTTGTATATCACTCTAGTATAGAAGCTAATAAGTAAAATTTCGTTGGTAATCCTCGTAACTAATTTTATTTATGCATATCAACCTACTGAACTTTAAAATAGGAAAAAGGTGAAGCATTGTATCCCACTTTATTTGTTAAAAATATTTATGGTACCTATCTTTCCTCCCTTACGGTTGTAAGCAAGGGTGAAAGAAAAGTATAAGGAATAGGAAATATATACTGACACATGTTACGTTATGGCCAATAATGCTTTATTGTTGAAAAAGGCGGAAGTAGTAAATTCAAATTTGATAAATCTCGGATGCCATAAATCATAATTACTTAGGGTTGTGTCTCCCGGGAGTCGAAAGCCCTGGGGTTTGCCCTTTGCCCTTCTCTGTATTCTCAATAAGGACCCAATAGATCCCTTTGTTGTGAAGTAAAATTTTCGCATTGTCACTTATTTTACAGCATTTTTCATGAGAGACATTTGAAAATATATCAATCCCATACAAATTTTTATCTGCTATATTTATTGTATCTACTTAATCGTATTTTATTCCTTTTTAGAGACTATACAATACAATAACTTTATTCCTTTTCATTAACAATTGCATTAATATAGGATCCGTCATCAAACACATTAATAAATATGTACCTATACACATAAAAAAAATTTTCACATACAATGTAATAATATAGATTTATACACAATATATATCGTTATAATATAAATCACATACAAATAATACAAGTAATAAGACAAACAACTTAACTAGTACATGAGTAAAATTCATTAATATCATTGAAACACTTATCGATTAGATACTGGTTAAGACATTTAATAAACATGTTTTTTGTACTAGAAAGTTTAATCTCCATGGGAAATTGGTTGAAAATGTCTAGACCTTTAACGAAAGGCAGATTTTTTACAAATATTAAGTCTCTTATAAGGAGAAACATTAATTATGTTTCTAGTAAAATAATGATGATGATCGATATTCCTAGCAAATAAATTTTGATTATCGTAAACATAAGTGCAGATTTCCAGCAAATATATACATATAAGTGTCAGCATATTTAACTTTTCGCCACCACCAAGCAACTTATAATACGTTTCTGACAAATAAACACGTCGGATGTCATCGTAGCCAAACCCCAAAAACATATACCGTACTTAATTCTACTATAAGTTTGAGCATAATAAACACAAATGAGTTGATTCATATTAAGTATCTGCTTCAGATTTCCAAGAAGGTAGCAAAAAGATGTCAGTTTGGAACATAGTCCAACGTTTTTTCCAGCTGAGAGTTTCATCAATTATTAAGCCTAAAAACTTAACATTAACCGCTCTTTCCAGAATATCATCACTAACTGAAACATTAATATCTAAGTCATTATGATTCTGTGCTATATGGAATCTTATGTAGTTAGTTTTGGAATTATTTAAATATATATAATTGGAATTGAATCACGTAAATTAACCAAAGTAGCATTACAATTGCTCTCAATTATAATTTTATCTCTATGGGAAATAACTAGAGAATTGTCGTCAGCATACAGTGTTGATACATATTGGTCGGTCAGTGGTCGCGCGGTTTAAGGCGTCAGTACTTGAATCGAGGTGACTAGATCGGAGTTGGTTCGAGCCTAGCTGCCGGTAGACCGTATATAAGCTATATTCGTGGAGAGGATTGGCACCCTCTCTGCGGGGATGGTAAGGTGGAATAATGTTAGCTTGGATCAATGTGAGAGATTGATACCGGTTGATATTTGACTACCCCCCTAATTAATGAGGTTTTCCAGGTTTCCCTCATTCCTGCACTGAATAGTGGTTAGGGCCTACCAACGTAAGTCGTTCCTGGGCGCAAATGCGGCCTGCTTAATAATAATATGCCGCCCCCTCTCCCGCACAAGTCTCTGACTTCTGGGCTAATCCCTGTGATTAGAATGAGGGGTAGATATATTATTATTATTATTATTATTATTATTATTATTATTATTATTATTATTATTATTATTATTATTATTATTATTATTATTATTATTATTATTATTGTGGAAGACAGCTTTCAAGGTTGTTACCATATACTAGGAACAACACCGGGTCGAGTACAGAGCCCTGTGGTACTCCAACAGATACTTCAGTTAGTGGTGAACGTACCTCTTGCACATTACTATTGTTTACTCGGCAAATTAACTTAATGAACTGTTGTTTGCCTTTTAAGAAACTAGATGTATGTATGTATGTATTTTCCAAACCCCTAATTCCGTATTTTTCCGGTTTTTTAAGTAGTCTATCATGATTAACACAATTGGATGCCCTGCTAAGATCACAAAATATCCCAGCAGGGCACTCATCCACATCAATATAACTAACTAGGTCGTGAAAAAACGAAAAAATAGCAGTTTGTGTAGATTTTCCTGATTGGAAACCATGGTGGATAGTTGACAATATATAAAATCGTTCAAAGAACAACTTAATTCTAATCAAAAAACAATGTTCAAATATTTTACACAAGCTTCAAAACATGCACTTTTGAGAAAGTTTATCACTACTTGATCACCAGATCTCGTGTCTACAGGCATAATGAGCTGCTTATATCTGAACACTCACAAACATATTTAAAAGTATTGTTTTAAATATTGTTTTAGGAAGCAAAACAGCACACATCTATTTACTACGCTAATCAACATCAACTACTTAATTGTACTGAAAAATTAGTAGATACATACCTATGTATGTAGCTTAGTTTACAAAAAGTAACATGAGGTAAATTTAAGCAAAGAAACAATGTCTGCATTCATAGAACAATTTGCTGCATTAATTTATAATTAATTTAGGACTATCCATTTGTTGGGAAGTGTCTCTTGTAACTGAATTTGTTTCAAATTAGGAAATTCACGAAGCAATTTTCATTAGCCAGTTTGCACATCAGAAAACCAAATAAGGGTCTGGAAAGGCATAATTTCATTTCAATGTGACACACGTAGCATTATTTTTTTTGTCTGGTGACTTCATTTCTGTTTCTCTATCTACTTCAACCTATTTATCTTAGTCTGACCTGTATTTTTTCCTTATGCATCAGCTCACTCACGTTTTTAGAAACGGTCGATCAGGCTTGTAAATTTAATTTTCTGTTTCGTTATACATCCTTCTTCAATTATTTTGTTCAATGATAATACGGATAAAATGTATATCCTTCAAAATATATATTTATTAGGTGATAAGATTTCTATACTTATGCTTTCTAAAGCAATATTTTAAGTTGCATTATTTAGCTCTAGGAGAATCTACTCTTTTTTTAGATAGAGATCAAAGATCTACCACAGTAGACAAATAATTTGAGGAACAAGATTTTGCCATTACTATAGAAATAGGTCAATCATACATGTATATCTTTAGCTAATGTTACTTAAAGATATTTAAATATTTACTAGTGCTGTGCTGCCAATATTTAGCAAAGTGATGGATGACTATTGGAATAAATGTTTCATTAATTTTGTACCATGGTCTTTGTTATCTGTCTGTTCCAAATTCTATAAGTTACCCGCATTCATTATAATAATTGTATGTTTTTGAGATAACATCAGATAGTTTTGGAATGTGATATTAGAAAGTTGTGAACAACACAATCGTGCGGCGTAGGCTGTATGTATTGATTATTTCTATTCAATATGAATGAATAGACTCTAATCACTTATAAGAAACGAAAATTATGTATGAAATGCACCTATATATAAATTGACGTATTATTTTCCGGTTCCCAATATTTTAATATCAACACTAATGCATGTCATAATGACCAAAGACCTCCAAGTCGTTATGAAGGCAAGCAAGATATTTGCTGGAATCTCTCTAATCTACGATTTAAATGATGATATACAAAGATCCAGATACACCTCACCTCACCATTAGAAAATAAAATACAGTAAAGTAAATTTCGAGTAATAATATTTTACATGCTATGAGAAAACCTATTTAAGGGAGGCAAAACGTCTGCAAGAATTTGAAAAGAAAATTTATTGTCAATTTGATATAGATTCAGAATTTTCTATTACACTGAAATAAGTACAAGTCCAGTGGTTTTGAAGTTTTCATGCCAGTTCTGTTATTTTATCTGTAATGGTTTTCTAAAGTAGTATTGACACAAATAATTTACATGTTCAGAAAATCTTCGATTTTCATCAATCCAAATACCAATAGCTAATCGATTAGGAAAGATGAACAAATATGAAAATCAAAAATCCATTCTTGGTTTCAAATATAAGGTATACGTGTATAGTTACATTATTTTACTATATAGCTACTATATCAGCTGAAACATATTTAATATCATGATGCTTTCTCAAATCATCCGCAAAAAGGTTCCTTCATCTGATATTGTAGCTAATTTTGTAGTAAGATGGTCAACATTTTACTTATATTGAACGCTAGAGTGTAGGAAGAGGTTGTAGTCACTGGTTAAAACTATAGAGTGGATGATCATAAACTTTTTATTCAAACTGATGACTGTACAGACGATACAGACGTTAATTATTGTCGTGAACCATTTCTGATCTTCTTCTACCTTGTATTGACACTGAATATTCACTCATCGTCTCTTCCTGCATCTTAAGAACTGATTCTACTAATTATTCAAGGAAACTGTCGAAAGTTCAATTCAAAACTGGCTGCGATTTTCACCAGTAGAGTTTTATGCGATGTAATGTTCCACGATATCAAAAGTGTTTGGAGAGACATGTATTTATATTCATTTATACATTTTATTTTCTCATTTAATTCGTTTTTGCAATGATAAGCCTTTAACTGGAAATGGACCTGGTATAATTCAAAAGAAGCTAAACAATTAGAGGTAAAACAAATCATAGCAGACCATGATTTGATCTACCAAATGTTTTTGACAGGCTATAACCTAGTCATCAGTCTGACTACATTGATCCAATACATTAACAGTAAAATGCGTAATATTTAACATATCGAATCTTGTAGATCTGGAGAAAATGAATTCATGCTGAAAAATTGATCACCTTGATTTTACTCAAAAGTAAAGTGTATTATGCAGTACAATTTTAAATATCTTACAGCTTACAACTTTTAATTTACACCAAATGAAACAACTTCTAATACTGCTTAATAACTTCTAATAACTAATAAAATAATCCAGGCATCAGAGACTGTGTTGGCCGTAAAATTCTTACAAAGGGTTTTCTTTTTTCTATAGCATTTCTTCATGTGTAAGAAGACAAAGATAAAAGAATAGGTATAACATTCGATGGGCAGCATAGTATATAAACCATTGAGAGAGAGGTTTTAGCATTTTTCGCAAATATTTTCGAAGGTATTCAGTTTAATAATAAACATTAAAATACAAAATTATTCCCCATTAAATTCTGCGTAAAAACGTTTATATATTTTTTTTAATTACAACAATAATTTCCAAGCTATATAACTTCGTTTGGAGTCTTTGAATTTATAGATGGAGAAATTTTTATTTCTCGTATCTCAACACTAAATGAATACTTCTTTTTGAATGACAGAAGGAATAGATTGTACCATTTGAATATATAAAGGAGATATGTTATAGAATAGATTATAAACAAAAATTTTATCAAGTGAAATATTTAAATCGTTTTCTGCATTCAATTAATCTCCATGTTTTTACGTTTAGGATGCTCATCAAGTGTAGCTCGCAGTCTCTACTTGATCTAAATTTTTTTTCCAATTTCCTCCAGTTTCTCCAGTTTCTTCTGCATATCCATTCTCCTCATCTGATAGTTCAAGTGTCAGAAAATTCAATAAATCCATATGGTAAGATGAAAATAGAAGCGGAATCTTTTAATAAAATAAAACGGAATTTCACACGAACCTCCTTAATTCTTTATGCACTAGTATTAGTAGGTTTCTTATGTTCAAATGAATTATATATAGGGTGTTAAAAAGAGAGTGTAAAATATTTCAGGAAGTAATAGTATGAACCAAAATAAGCAGAAAAGTCTTAATAAAGAGAGATACGGACCACTATTCGTTTTTCAAACATTTTATTTTATTAGGCATAAACCAACACAGGAAGCTTTTAACAAACAAAAAACAAAGTTACAAAAGATGTTCAAAGTGCCCTCCGTCTATTTCCAAGCAGGCACGACATCTTCGTCTCAACGATATTCGAACTTTTTCGAAAACACCCTCCTTGGTTTGGATTTCTTGACTCTTTTGATTAATCCGTAGCTGCAGCTCTTCCAGGCTAATTACAGGAGTACCATACACTAATGTCTTCAAATATCCCCAAACAAAGAAATCTAGAGAGTTCAGATCAGACGATCTTGGAGGCCATAAAACAGGTCCGGTCCTTCCTACCCAACTATGTGGAAAAGTTTGGTGTAAATGCTCTCTAACGGCCATGGAAAAATGAGCTGGAGCATCATCATACTGGAACCACATTTGTTGCCTCTGATTCAAAGGAATGGCTTCAAAAAACTCATACAGTGCGTTCTGCAGAAAGTTGAGGTAAGCAGCGCCTGTTAATCGATTTGGTAAAACAACAGGACCTAGAAACCTGTCACCAATAATACCCATCCAAATGTTTAATGAAAAACGTGCCTGATGTCCAGATTCTATTAGAGCATGAGGATTTTGATCGGCCCAAATATGCGTATTGTGAAATTCCATTTCTTGTGAACCCGGCCTTATCAGTAAAAAGAATGTTTGCAAAAAAAACGAGGGTCTTCAACATCATGACGTAGAAATCAGCGGCAAAAAGCCAAACGTGCTTGATGATCATTTATTGGATTTAAGGCCTGTACTCGTTGGTTGCACATGGTATGGATAAAGCAGTTGCTCATGAAGGATTCTCCAAACAAGAGGACCACTAATTCCTACCTCGGTTGATATTCTCCGCACACTCGTACCTGGATTCTGCTCTACCACTGCTAGAATTTCTTCTTCTTCTCTAGGAGTGGATACCGACCTTGGTCTTCCGCATAAATGGCACTGTTTGCTCAAGGAACCGGTATTACGCAATCTTTGATGAATTATTCCAAACATACGTTGTAAAGGAATCTGGCGATTTGGATAAGCGTCAACATAAAGACGTCGCGCTTCGGTAGCGTTACCATTAGCACGACCATACATGAAATGCATGTCTGTTAATTCTGCGTTAGAATAACCAGTCATATCGAAAGAAAACTTGTGCACTGAGAACAACTGTCAAATACATACTGTTTATTTCACTAAACATCTACCAACTATTATAAGAAAATACACAACGTTTTTGCAAAATAAGAAAAGGGACTGAAAAAGATAAAACATTCCATGTCTCCGCAACCGTTACTTTGCGGACTCATATTTATTGAGACTTTTCTGCTTATTTTGGTTCATGCTATTACCTCCTTAAATATTTTACACTCTTTTTTTTAACACCCTGTATAGAAGAGCTTGGAATATTCAATTTATTAGTGTTTAATGTGTGTTTACGTGCAATGGATATATATTTGGAACAAAATAGAAATCACGATTTATAGCATCGTTCAGCAGTGTTTTCTAACTTGGTATTACGACGAAAAGACGAAATCTGTAACAGTTCACGCCCTTCGGTAACTAGATTCTAACCGTTACGTTGAATAAAATTCAAACAATGCAGTCTACTGCCTAGCTCGACGAAGCTGGCCCGCCTCTCATACATGCCAACCTTGAAATGATTATTCAACATCACCGAGTTGAGTACCGCGTACCTCGGAATCCCCTCTCTGACACCGGTTACCAGCCGTCCTTTCTGTTTCTTTAACATTTACTCAACGAACTGGTATTTTAGTCGCGGACAAGTAACTAACTGTAGTTGCACCGACTTGTAACGTCTTAAATGAGTACGTAAACAGTTTTTTTAAGGGTCCGATCATCGCGGGTGCCGTGTGTTCTGTTCCGTGTGAGTGTGCGTCTGTTTACCCATAGTGCAGTGTTGTGTTTATTGTTGTCAGTGATTTTATTGTGCTTCTAATTCGAGAGTGTTTCGTAAGTGCATTTTGGATATATTTATCGCCAAGGAATATATTTAGACGCCGCCAAAGGTGAGTGAATTCGCAGTTTTAGATTTAGTCGGTTAGTCCACTCCTTTGAATGCTTCGGATTTGCAGCATTCCGATGTAAGCAACAGGTTATTAGTCCCCACTACTTGACCTTTCCGTTTGTTGCAGTACGTAGTGTAGTTATGGTTTCTTCTTGGAACTGATTATTGGCTAAAACATTTCATAACTCAGTAATTTATTATATTCGTACCATCACCTAGAACTAAACATTTAACAGTTACGGTCACAGTTTCTTAAAGATTCCGCCAATTTTTAACGGTTAACAGATAAATAAACATCGTATGGCGCATGAACAACAGCTAAATGGACATAACTTTTGAATTTCGTATGTCGTTCATACCATTAAGCAAGCGATAATTTTGTTGAATTACCCTACAGTCAAAATTTTTGAGTCTTGGTTTGATTAAGGATGCATATATTTTGGAATTCTAGCACATCTAGTCTATAAGTCGTACATCTATTTATCAATGAGTTTTGAATAGTTTTTTGTATATTTGATAGTATATTGTTTTTTATCTTTTATATTTCGTAAGGCATAGCATTTTGTTCTATGAGAGCCATAGGCTTTTGCATAATTTTAAGATTTCACATATTATGCCTGAGGACTTACCTAATTTCTGTACACATATATGGTTTATTTCGTATCTTAATATGGCTGAGAAAAACACAATTATTGAAGTGTCATTATCTACCACATTTTCATACCTTTAAAATTTGTACATGCTATTTCTTGCTCTCAGATATGTTACTATGGCTCTATTTTGAATTTTTAAGTCCAGTTCAAAGCATTAGATATTATCAAATGTAAAAATTTTATAAAGTTTCAACATGTCCCACATTTTAATTTTATTTATTTAGTCGGTCAGTGGTCGAGTGGTTTAAGGCGTCACTGTGGGATCGGATCTCGGTCGACGTTTGGCTTCCCCTCTAATTAATGAGGTTTTCCAGGTTTCCCTCATTCCTACACCGAATGGTGGTTAGGGCCTACCAATGTAAGTCGTTCCTGTACGCAAATGTGGCCTGCTTAATAATAATATGCTGCCCCTCACCCGCACAAGTCTTCAATTTTTGGGCTAATTCTTGTGATTAGGACGTTTCTGTTTATTCCCTACATATTTCAACTACCTCTTACTTAACATTTTGATACAACGTTGTAGGACAAAAGTGAAATTCTCCAGTAAAACAAAGTTATGTTTTTATGAAGCATGACGTAAATATAAAATGATTTTATCAAGTCAACTGTAAAATATAGGTGTGGCAACGCGATTGCAATTGTCGGGGTTCGTATGCTTGAGGTTTGCAAACCGAAATGAGAGATAAAACCAAGAAAATGTACTGATAATGGTTACTTATGAAGGGTAGGTAAAAATACGCAGCTTGATATGCAGGAACCCAGTTGCTTTGTTTCCATTTTCAAATTTACAAGCAACCTGTATCTGCATGTATACATTTCTGTTGGTATTTGAGAATTTCTATTGCGAATTGAAAGCTCAATTTATCAAAACGTCTTGTGATATGATGCATAAAATGTTATTTTGCTTCTATTGGTTTGTATCATAGTGAAAGGTTCCTCTCACCGAACTTGAATTTTACATTGTATCTGCTTCTCTGCTTGTGGTTTTGTTTAGCAACATGGCGGTTATATTTCTTCCTGGTGTACTGTAAATTTTTATAGACACCTCATTGGATGTGGTGATATATCTAGGTCTTCAGTGTCATTGAAGTGCAAACCACTATCACAACTTTTCTCTCTATATTATTTTGCTTCTACCGAACAAGCTTATCAATTTTTTTTCATATTCATTCTTTGTTAGTTATATAGACAGATACCGCGATATAGAGAAAAAACTTACTGAAAGTTTTGTCTCTACTTCAATTAACATTTAAATTGTTTTATATCGGATTAGCTTTTTACATTTAGCTTTTAACGGAAATCAATAAAACGATAAAAAGCAGCTGCTAGCTCTGGTTGTAATGTTAAAGTACGAGGATCTTACAGGCACAGGACGGTATAGACTTTTCAACGTAATTAAATTATTCAGTACCTTTCAGTCACATTATACCAACAATTTATATATAATGCACAAAAGGGATTTGTTATCTTTCCGTTCTTTTTATCATAAGATCTCTTAAATGTGATTGGAATCCTCTGTTCAGTCATAATTTAATAATATCCTGTCGCATGTCGAAGAATATTAGAGCTTAAGTTAATACTCTTTAAGAATTCTTAAAAGAATTACTCATCATTATACTGATAGCAAGAACTGGTTTATTATGAGCCTTATTATGTACCTATTTTTTCAGTTTGTTGTTAATACTTAATTTGGTTGCTCATTTTCTTGAAAAATGTATAATAAAATATTCAGTTCCTTACTTTGATATTGGAAAAAATTCCGTATAATGTATATTTAATTGAATGTCAGAATAAAATTTGGAATATCATTTATTGTGTGTTATATTTCACACGAATTTTGAAAACTACAGACCTCTATTGCGAATGAATTATATTGTAATGTAACTGTCTCAAACTGGAAACAATTAAAAACATATTAGTACCTTTTACAGCCAAACATCTATAATAATTAGTGGTAATTGCCACTTGACATAATTAAACCAACAGGTGAATTACATTTTGAAACATAGTGTATCTTGTAATATTGTACATTTACTACAAGCCTAAGGAAGGAGGGGAGAAAAAAAGAAAGCAACTAAATGTTACATCCATACTTTAAGGCCTAGTACCTGAATAAGCTGTAAACAATTTTTCTGTTTTATTTTTGGACGTCAAAAGTCTTGGACTCACCCTCATTCTTGTTAAAGAAATCTTTTTGTCAGAAAAACCAAATACATTTATAAAAGTATATTGTTTTCTGAATCTTTTTTTTTTGTGAAAAGAATATGTTGGATAAACTGAGGACTTAGAAAATTAAAACCAGCAAGTGTGACACTTTGGATAAAATTTATTAAATCAAAAAGAAGTTAACGATCTCATGGTTCTAGCAACGAAATCCCACATGTTTTTAATAGGATTCATGGCAGGAGAGTTGGCTGGCCAATCTAATCTATTGATATGCCCTGCTTCGAGTGTCTCTTGAACCCTTCTTGCGCGATGTGGTCAAGCGTTGTCGTTCATAAACACCAAATTTTCACCTAATTCATTACGTAGGGGGTAGATATTGGACGTAATAACTTATGATGTAAATTTGACTGGTCATATTCTGTGGTATGCCAATTAATGGGGTGCGGCGGTTGAACATTATTCCACCCCAAAACATTACGGTATCTCCTTAATACGGAGCAACTTCACGGGGAAAATGAAGTCGTTGTTGACGACCTGGTTCTCTCCAGACTCGTTGTCGATTGTCATCAGTAACCAGCCAAATTCTGGTTTCGTCTGTAAATAAGACCCACCGCCACTGGCGTAAAAGCCAACACCTATGATCTCGCGCCCACTGGAGACAGGTAGTACGATGCCTTGGAAGTAAAGTGGGGACCCGTAATGGTCTTCTAGCATGTGGAGTTATCTTCGAATGGTAGGTCGATATAACACGGAGAAACGTACCTTGAAAGTGCGTCCTGACAGCTGAAGATTTGCTGTGTCTACAGGCATATTGCACCAAATACCGATCCTCCCTTTCATCAGATACTCGAGGACGTCCACTACGTGCTCTGTTTTCCACTGTATCAAATTCTTCATATCTGTGTACTATTCGTACAACAGATGACCTAAGAATGCTCAACATGTTCGATATTTGATATAGAATGTCCTGTATCATGTTAAAGGTTGACCTGCATCGATAAATCAGAGTAAAATATCCGAAGTGTATGGGGCCCTTAAAGCAGTGGTAAACGCAGAAATATCACGTCTTGGCATTATAATGTACAAAAATTAAAAGAAAACTTGGCTGAATACACTACCTAACTGACCAGATTGGTAAAGACATTGGTAATAAAGTAAAGTAAGTATTCTCTAAGATCAAAGGACTCCAATTCAGTTTAAAAAAGCTAAAACATTCTAATTAATCTTACTAATCCTAGTGTTATTAACCTAAATTTACAGCCACATGCAATTCTAAATATATGAAATTTCGGTCAGTAGAATTGCAAGATGTAAGAAGCGAAGTTGACTTGGTTCTATAAATAAAATTTACGAATTTAATTGTTGGTGACTAATGGAAATCTACGTTTAAGTACGTGAGAACCTTTCACTTTTACGCTTTAGTTAATTCTATAATTAATTGTAGTGTGTATATTATTAATATATCATGCTAATGTAAGACGATTAAAACAGAAATATGTTTTTATGGTTATTTTTTCAATTACATTACAAAGTGAAATGTGTGTATGTTTGTCGCAACAATTTCAATGATGCAGATAGGCAACTTTACTCAATGTGCTTCGAAATTTATGTGAGATGGATTGAAATATCCGTTCGAGGATGAATATTATGTATAGATTGTAAATTTGGAAGGATGTATTTTTTTAAATAGCGAATAATGTAAATTTTCGGAAAAATGGGTTGTTCATGATACGTTTAATTATTTCAGAATAACATAATTATTTTATTATTATCAATACTTAAAAAATATTTGAGAAACGGTTTTGCTTGTTTGAATTCAACCGTGAATTTTAGTATATTATAAGCTCGGTTATGGTGAGTATTAAATGTTGTTGTGTATTAAACTAGACATGAAATATTTATTATTGTTTTCGGGTGAAACTTTTATGTGACTCTACTAAGCATTTCGCAAGAGACATTGTTTAATATATGTCCCGTTTGTCAGTGGTAACAAGCGCGAATATTACATACAAAATTGCTCTATAGGGCCAAAACTCGAGGAAAAAAAAGCGAATAAATTTCAAAATGTGCCTGAATTCACACCAAATTCCATCTAAAGCATGATATATTTTCGTCACGATTTTAATACGAATAAATTTCCACGACGAGCATGGCACTTAAAAAGATAAAATTTAAAACGGCCAACTAACTAATAAATTAGAAATAATTTTCAGCGTTTTCAGTGGGTGATTAAGTTTCAGTCTCGGTTCCAGTTCGTGGCAGTGTCCAAGTACCGCAAATTCAATTAAAAGTGAAAAATAACTACCTTTGTGGCCGAAACAGCTAACAAGATTCGTCCATTTCCATTATACCGCCGTGGAAACTTTGTTTTATTTATAGTCGGAAAGCCTGAATTAGAGCGAATGAGTGAGGTCTGTACCGGAATGGCTGTATTTGGAACGACGGAATCTAAGTGTGACAATAATTCAAAGAAGTTCATTGGTTAAAATTTTTACACATTTATTAGGTAAATCTAACTTAAGAACAACAACACAACGTCTTTATTTAAAAATAAAATAGCAAATCAGAAATTATGATAATAATTAACTTTATTAATAACAAACCGCAATTACAGGAAGAAATAAATTAAATAAATGTTAAAAAAAAACATTACACATTAAAATACTAAAATTAACAATTTTATAAATATGAACATTTAACAATTCATTACAAGTAACACACAAAACTACAAATTATATTCATACTATCAACTGTTTCCAATTTTATTATACAGTCCGCACATTAACTTCATTGGAGATTTAGTAAAGATGTTTGTTCTGGGAGTATCACAATAAAACAATGTTTGCTGCCAAGAATTCGAAATTTTATTTTGGCCAACAAGATGGAGCAGTCAATTTTGTTATTAAAAATACTGTACAAAAAGCAAATTAAGGAAATATTACGACGTACCTCTAGTGCTTCCATATTAAAACGAATAGAACAATTCAGGAGTTCGACATGGTTAATGCCTATAGGTGGATATAAGCCATCTTGTCGAAAAGTAAGAACCTTCTTTGAACTGATTCCAGCCTTTGAAGTGTGTGAACACCATAAATATGACACCAGGTTATTGAGATTATAAGATTTTAAAAGTACGTTCGTCAGAAAAGTCTCTGCAGTTCCGATATATAAATCCATAAGTACGGAATGCACTAGACACAATATTATTAATATGCTCAAGAAAAGTCAGTCGTTAAAAGTTGCTCCCAAATCTTTAAAGCTTTCAACCCGATCAATCGTGTAATTATTAATACAGTAATCATAAGCAATACAATTAAATTTACGGGTGAAGGACATTGACTTACATTTGGAGATGTTAAGAGACAAACCACACTATAACGATATACTGATTAAGTTCGTAATCTAAAGGAGAATTTATCATAGAATACAGTTTCAAATCACTTGCAAACTGCAATTTTTCACATGATGCTACACGTAAAAGACCGTTGATAAAAAGTAAAGGAAAGAAATACGCAAAGATGGATCAAATATAAACCAGAATTTGTTTTTATTAAATTTAATATCTCAGTAGAAGAAAATTTATATACATCTTATTTTTACATAATTTCCGCTTTTATTAGTAAATATTGTCTGTTGTGGTTTCATTAAAGAAACCACAACTTTTTCTCTAAGGTATCCAGAAATAAGTTTCCTGACAGAAATACTGTTATGGCTATTTATAACTTCTTATTAAGATAGGTGTTTTCAGAAAAGTTCAGTCCTCCAGAGCATCTAGATCCGTTTACAACGCCTTTTATATCCTAGTGTAGCGAGAGATTGCTTGTAATGTACACAAAAGGGGTTAGGTTTTCTAATTTTCTACTTCCTGGGAAGTTTTAGTGTGTACACGGGAGAGGATGTATTAATACGTTAAACTTTCACTGTGTTGTAACAATAGATCTTGTCTAATTATCTTTTTTTTGCTACCGAGTTCTATAAAAATGTAAATGTATATAATGTGGGCAATTTAATAATTTATATTTTGTTATGTGGGAGGCATTTGTAAAAATTACGAATATGTTTAAAATGAAATGAAACAAGAACAAAATGCGGGAAATGAGTACAGAATGTAGGAAATTTGCTAATTAATATTCTATACAGTGTGGGAAATAAAGAAAAATACGGAATACGGGAAATTATGAAAAATAGATTCATTTGTATTCTATATTCTGTAAGAAATAAATTTAGAATTAAAGAATATTGAAAATTGGTCCAGAATGGGAAGTAGGTACATAATGTCGGAAATTGTGGGAATTATGTTCTATTCTTTGTGGGAAATAAGCAGAGATTGCGACATGTTCGAAATGAAATGAAACAAGAACAAACTGTGGAAAATGAGTACAGAAATTTGCTAATTTATATTGTATACACTGTGAGAAATAAATGAAGAATGTAAAGAAAAGTACAGAATATGGGAAATTAATTTAGCATATGGAAAATGAATTCATTTGAATTCTACTCTCCATTCTTTAGGAGGAAATAGAAGTGATGAATTAATGGTTCAAAATTTATGTAGTAAAGATTTAAATGAAACAAAATAGGGCTTCATTGCTAGGAAATTGCTAATACAAATAAATAACTACATGTTTACTACTCAAACAAATAAATAATGAGAAATTATTTTTCCATTTATCCAGAACTCTGCTTTGTACTCCTTGTATTTGTTGTTTTTATTTCGGGCAACTTCAAGCTTCAATCGGCTGAAGTTTAATTAGCTTAAAACTTCAGAGTAATCCCCGCAAACTGGAAGTTTTAATGATCGGAAACAATCCCCAAAACTTAATCACCTTGTTGATTGGTTAAGATGGCAAGCTGGACTTTCCAGGATATATCAAATTACCACACTGGAATATGTTTATTGAATGCAGAAATTAAATCTAAATTTCGCTGAATTCACATACATGTTTAAGTAGATATTCTAAGAAAGTTGAAAAATAATTTCTAAATATAGAAACGTTGAAATGATCGATTAAATTGCATACATTCAATTGAACAGAAGCCAATTTCCATAAACAAAATATATTTGAGTATGCAAATATATATGTTATTCAATTCTTTCAAAATAGTTCAAATTTTGTTTACTAAGGAACATTTTCCATTGCTTCACTTAATATGTCATACATTTAGGGTTACTGAACTGTGAAGTCGATGTTAAATATCTGCTTTGAAAAGCATTTTATGTCGTAATCGACAATATGTTACACGGCAACTAGAATAGTTTGCAAACGATGAGGGTGTTGAGTGTACCCAAATAACCTACAGTGTCACTTGGACTGTAAGTAACGGTAAATATCTGGTCTTGGAATAAATACACTGTGTTGAAGGCAAGTTAACTACCGTTAACTGTTTTAAATCTCCGTTTTAAATGTAATTAAATGAGCTATATCATTTTGCTTCACGACTTTGTTAATTCTGAGCAAACTACATTGTACAAACAAATATACAGCAAAACAGGCATCCTTTGTATAGGTGTCAAGATAGAAACTCCTATTACTCATCTACCAACATAAATAAGTTAACAAAACCTTTACTGATGATTAGTAATAAAAAGTAGGAAGTAAATGTATTTCAAAGTAACTCTCACTATATATACAATTTTAAGCTGTTTCAAACGATTTACCTTCCTTAAAATTTCTCCAGTCCATTACGAATTAAAAATCTACTTTCATATATGCATGAGATCTTGTATTAGCAGTATTAACAGCCTCATACGTTGCTCACTAATTCCTTGACATTTTAAAATATGAAAAACATTTTACAGTTCTCTCTCTTGTAACATAAAAAGGAGTGGCTACTTATTTGTTTAAACACCTTACCTTATTTGCTTCATAAACAATGCTATACAACTTGTATACGCGTATCTGCTTCTATAAGTTTACACCGTATTTGCATTATATTAGCTTTAGGCGTTGCATTTGAATATCTAATTAGTACAAGGCTGCTTCTCAGAATCAGCTGCATATCTTACAATAAGTGAAGTTAATGTAGTTAATCTTTTTAAATCCTTAATTATATCGTTGCTGATTGCCCAATTAGCGTAAACGACAAAAAGGGAATCAAAGAGTATATCTCTATTAAAACATGTTTAACCCAAGTCGATAAAAACGAGTGATTATTGACACTGCCATGGATTTCCCGACTTTTTCTTTTACCAGAAAAACAAACAGTTAATTTTGACTGATATTTATTATCGCTCTGTATACTCCCGAATACTAATTATAACTCAGCTAAACAATATTTAATTCATCACTATCGAAATCGCTCTGAATTCTAATTGATCTCTCCGAAATATCCAAATACCAACTCTCTAATTCAAGATTGACTGACTCGGCCGTTTATTCTTCTTTTATAGACCAAACGAATATTTCAGGTATTTTCTAGCATCTCTAGATCCATTTCTCGAACGACTATTGAAGGCTTCTCGTCGATTCCCAATATTCCAGTAGCACCTTGATACACGGCATAATTTTGTTTGTCTACCAGCATCTAGTAGGGGTGATCTGGGCAATCTAGCGTCTTGCGATACCACAATCGTCGAATTGGGTGCGAGCGGGGCAAATTCTGTGACAATACTTAATAACTGCATATCAGAAATTCAATGCTAACCGATTTTTCTTTTTATAAATGTTCAAAGCTTGCAGAATAATAATAAAGAGTGATATATTTTATGAATATAATCTTCCTCCAAATGTAAACGAGGGTAATCTTTAAATTTTTAAAAGACACTCAATTATCAATGGTCGGTACTGAATGAAATTAAGTATTTTTAATAAGTAATTATCTTTTAATATACCATAAGGATATGCACAATTTTGTAAAAAGATATCAACTTTGCATTGAAAAGAAAGGAGATCATAGTGAACCATTTTTATAAATTTATTTCTTTTGTTTTTCATATCTTTTATTTAAAATATTCAAAAAGATAATCATATATATTATATGATGTTGAAATTTAATTTTTTGCGTGACCACCTTGTATGTTGTTGTTGAATAACCGATAAAACTTTGCAATCAAAACCTACCAAGAAAGCAAGCGGTGAATGAATATAAAGAATCGCGAACTGGCGCTTCTTATTATTGTTTCTATCAGTGATAATATTTGCTCAAGAGAAAACATTTTATTATATGAGTACATCGATCGGCTTTGCACAATAATTTTCTACTTTTATGAACGATTTCTTGAAATCCCCTACAGATTTATAAAATGAAACATCAGTCCAAAATTCCAATAAATATTTGTATGTATTTTAAGTCAACTTTAATAACATCTTATGCTGGAAAACTTGTTATGTGCTCTACATTTTCCTTCGCAAACAAATTGCCTTTATACTCTTTGTACTGCAATAGTGTCCGTAAACGTATTGTTGTATGTATTGTATAGCCAATTTGTCTTGTTTTATTTTTTAATTCATTTACTTAGCTTACAACAACATTAGCCGACTTGGAATAAAACGACATCATAACGACGTGTTCAAGTCAATACGACATAAACGCCGTTGAGAAAATTGTTGGGGAATCTAAGAACAACATCACTTTTAGGAAAATATTCTTTATGGTGGGTTTTCACTTGAAAAATTCATATCATATTAAGGAAATATTTATAAGTATATATTTTAAAAATACTCAGTGTCATTAAATTCCGCTAGGGGCGCTAGCGTCAAAGTTAGGTATTAATATTAATGTTCTATGGTCTAGTTTATGATTCGATAATTTTTTATTTGAATTTGTGTAAGTCAAATAGTGATTGTAAATCTAATTTGCATACGTATTATCAAAATATAACAAAATATAATAAATCAATAAAATGTCTGTAAACACACAAAAACAACAGGAAAAAAATCACTTGAAAAGATATATTAAATTTTATTTATGTTAACCTCACATAACCTTGTTTATCTGAATTTTACATTAGCAATTTGGAAAGAGAAGTAACACAGAAATTGTTAACGTTGGAGTGCCTAAAGAATTTCCTGGTAATTCTTAATTTAAACCTCTTTGTTTTTAAAGAATTGAAATTTTATATATTACGAATCGATAGAAAAATGGTTAGTTGTGCCTCAGATTGCAAAAATGTTGCATGTAATATGCCTAGTAAATAAAAGTACATTAAATATCCAGTTTCTGAAAAAATACGAATATATAAAAAAAATCAGTGTTTTAAATAATGTACATGTGACATAAATAAGTAATAAACATATGCAGTTTTTATTTTGTAATTTTATTACAGTACAAGTACAATACAGAAAAGTTGAAAACCCTGATAGGTGTTTTAAATGGTTTTCATTAAAAAATTTTTAGTGATATTAGTTGTGCTCTTTTATAGCTAATAACATTTTGAATCGCCATATCGTAAAATAACTTGTTACTACTAGATGAACTTGCTATACTCTCAGGATTACCGACGTTATTATCATTCAAGTAATTTTCAATTTGAGGAATCGTATTGTCACATTTCTCAGTTTAGAAGTCTATGAACTCGTGTCACATTTCTACTTTGTTTCCATCTGCAAGTTTGCCTACATTTTCATCCTGTTTTCGCCTTTTCAAGTACCGTTTCATGCGTTCATTATTTTTTACAATATTGGTGTCGTATTTTCGTGTACGGGTAAATATAATGTTGAAACAGCTGTTTTTTTGAGAATTATCCATTGACCTAAAAATAAGAATGAAACCTTATCAAATAATGAAAAATATACACCGAAAATAGATCATGAATGCTTGTACTTACCCATACTAGTAATAGTATGGGTGTTGCCCGTCACTCGTCAACATCGAATTAATCGCTTATAATGGTGTAGAGAGAGGATTAGGTGGGACCAATAGAATCAGGTGATCTTAGTAACGAATTCCGTTTCTGCCTGGAGGGTTTCTAGTAATTCAAAGAAAATTATTCAATATTATTATCAAAATATTTATTTAAATTTAATGAATAGACTTTTATTCCACACAAAAATATATGTATTTTGAAAATTCAAATTATGGTGAGTAAATGTAGTGTTGTATAAATGTACAATAAAGAAAATAAAAAAGTAGGTATATTAAAATTCATCCTCTAAATATTCTGATGAATTATCTTCGTCTCCTAGATTGATAACGATAGGTTCCACAGTAACGTCAATTAAATTATCGAGTTCCCACATTTTCTCCTCTTCTTTTTGTACATGGTGTATACATCTTTGCCAGTTATCTCAGTTACTTGTTCCAAGGAATTTTTTAACAAAGTTTTCACTTCACTTAATTTAAACGTTGTATTATTTCGCGCTACATCTCCTTTTACCTGCGCCCAGACTAATTCGATTGGGTTAAGTTCACAGTGATAAGGTGGTAACCGTAGTACCGTTATTTGGCGATTTGTTGCCATTTCATCGATAACATATGTTTACTGATCTTTATTAAGATTGACAAGTGTCAAAAGTTCCTTTTCAACCATATTTGTCTCAAAAGAAATGTTTTTTCCGGATAACCATTGAATTATATCGGCTTTCCTCCAAGCAGTCGTAGGCGTTCGCTCGGTCTGCCGTGAATGGTAACTGGCATTATCCATGACAATTACAGACCCCGGAGGAATAAGATCCAACATCTGTGTAAAATACTCTTCGAAAACATCTGCGTTCATGTCTTCGTGATAGTATTTTTAGATTCAAATAAAACTAAGCCGCCAGCTACAAAACCACTGGCACTACCTATATGTGTCGCTATTAATCTTCGCCCTTTACCTGAAAGTGCCTTGAACCCTGTTAAAAGTCCATCCAAAAATGCTTGTCGAAAACTTTTTACGTTTTTATCTTGCGATACTTTTGTTACAGTATATCCCTCGTTGAGTCTAGATAATAAATATTCCTCCCTTCGTCACCGAATTTTCTAATTGATCTTAAGTAGGATCTTCGCCAACAAATAATTTCATCTTTATCGGTAAGAATTGACTTCCTGTTCTGCTTTTCCCAGCAAAAATTCAACTCTCGTAAGACGGCCCATAATTTGCTTCTACTGATTTTTGGCAAATCGTTGTCTTCTGAAAGTTCACTTGAAATTTTGTTTAGAGTTGGTATTTCTTTTTTAAAATAAAATTACGATAATTACCTGAAACGAAATATTACCACGCCCATGGCCGGTTCTTTTTTCAGGGTTTTATTGCTCTCTTTCATTTCCAAACAGACTATAGAACATCAGGTATGTCAAACTATTTTAGTAGTTAAAACGACAAATTAAATCTTTTAGCAATTAATAATAATAGCAATAAAAGCAGTTAAATTTGCTGTATAAAATCGGCGTTATAAAATATTATTTATTTCTTTCCTTGAGCATTTCTTTTTTCTCTGAATCGCCCTGTATAAAAATGTTATAAACAGAAGTATGCACAAAGTTAATAATCGAAGATATTTACCATCGATCTCGAGGTTCATTGTTGTAACACTGTTTAAGTTTTTTATATCTCAAAACAGATTGAAATATGGAAAACCGTTTTCGTAGATTTGTTTGAAACGAAAAAGTACATAAAACAATTAGCAAAGACCTTTAAATTTTGTTAATGTTTTGCCTGTGTCATATGCAGTCCAGTTTTCATAATTTGAGCATTATATTTAAAATGAAGTTGTAGGTAATGTAAACATTGCTGAATTAATTGACAAATAGCGTAAACAAATCTTATTTGTTTTAATGTAATCATCAATCTGGACAGTTCAGCGTGTTCAATGTTAAACATCCTGAACAGAGTATATTTATTTACACTAGTAATAACACATGTTGATACTACGCTATTGTGGTAGTCGTTGAATAAACGTAGCAGATTGTGCGTTACGCTTAGGTACTAACTAATTGAATGAAATCAATTACATACTATTAGGTACAACTTCCTCCATTCCACCGATTTATGAACAAGGTAATAATGTTATCAAACTTACTCTCATGATATTTAGTTTAAGTATACTTTATTGTATACAAATTGGAACTTTAATTAATAATATATTATATGTTATGATATATTTATAACATGATTTTATCGAGGGGTCAACCACTAGTGGAAGTCGATGTACATGTTTAATTGTAATCGTTGGGTATCGTTTGAGAGATCAGATGAAAATGAGAAGTAACTAGTAATTACTGGGAATCAGTTGGCAGTCACTGGGAATTAGGCGTAATCACTGGTAATCGATAGGGAATCAACTGGAAATCACCTGTTGTTTACAGCAGTTTTAGGTAAGCGGTATTTGGAGAAGCGGCACGAAGCGAAGAGAAGCGTCATTTTGAACCTGGTTCACTTATTAGGACAAAGCGACGGAAGAGAAAATACTACGTAGCTTTTGACTCTGATCGATGTGGATGTATAAAAGCCATATGGTATTTTTTCTTTGGTTGCTTGGTGTCAATGTATGGATCCAGGATTAACATGATGCGTCCCTTCGCTTTGCGCTGCTTCTCCTCAGTGGGCGTGCAGCATAGTAGTACACGCGTTGTCGGAATAAGTATTGCCTAGATTCTTAGTGACTGTATGTTTACATTTTGAGAATACCAACTTACTGTGATTTTGATTATAGCACAGCTAAGTTCAAGGGTAGGTTTATGAATGCACTAACTGTCAAGTTGTAACTTTGCCATCTTCTGAAACATTTCCTTAGAAGTCTATCAACGGGGATCCAGATATATAAAAATATAAGGAAGTTGTTTCTTTTGGAGCGAATATATCGGTTCAGAGTATTTCTTCGCCCAAAAGCACGATGGTTTCGCCTTTTCAGTGCCTATTACAAAAGAAGGAAACCAATAATCGAGAAATAAAGGGTTGCACTTCGATAGTTATAACCTCCTACCCATACAAAGATAACCTAAATGAAGGCATTGGACTGAAATCAAAAGTTGGTGGTGCTACAAAAAACATTTTGAGCGAATCTACGATGAAAAAAAATCAGAAAAAGTGCACCATCAAAAAATCGAACGAAAAATTAAGAATATATAGTCAAGCCAATATGAAATATCATCGAAAAGTAGTTCCTCCATGAAATCGTGTTAATAGTGACGATGCAATCTGCATTTTTTGTGAAAGAAGATGCCAGAGGGAAACTTCAGTGCCTTATGTGCAGACTATGGGCTCATGTAAACTGTGCTGGTGCTGAAAATGGCACTATGTATGCGATTATTGTTCCTAATTTTCGTAAATTATGTTTTCTGTTATTTTCTGGTTAAGATTTTTCAGGTTTAAGACTAAAATCAGTTTTTTCCAGTGTAGAAAGGTTTGTAAAATTTCAAATAAACTTCTTTTGAGTAATTTTACCCTCTTTTTTTGTTTTGTTCTTCATGAGCTTACTCTAAGGTCTAAACTATATACTAGCCCATAATTAATCAAACTAATAGAAGTGCATTGCTTTAGTTATTCGCCGTTACAGAAAATATTTGAAATGAGAAGTTCACAGTTCAAAAATGAAATGGTAGCCCATATTTGTATCAGTTCCTCCACTTATTTTTTAATGGCAGCCCTATATTTGTACAGTAAAAAAAACAAAAAATAAAATTGCAAAATACAAATAAAGTACAGGAAAAGCACCACATACACATATAAAAGAGACTTTATTGAAACTAGAAATTTCATTTAAATGTGGTGTGAAATATGAATTACTATTAATTTTATTAACTTTTAAAAACTGGAAATCATTCCACAATTGACTGGAAATCATATATCAATTACCTAAAGGCTTAGAAATCAGCTAGGAATCATGAGAACATTTGAGAATCAGCTAGAGATCATATGTAATACTTAGGAATCATTGAGAGTTACTGGTAATCAAAGGAATTACTAATTATAATAAGATATGATTGCTAAAAATGGAAATCGGTGTACATTTTTTGAGGTAGTGGTTGACCCCTCGGATTTTATACCTTGAGTATTTAGCTATGGTATACATGGTAATTTATAAAAATGGTTTCAGTCATATCTTGACCATCGATATGAGACAGTCTTTGTTCGTTCTAAAAATTATGCTCAATCTGAAAGTCGTTGATTACGATGGGTGTTTCTCAAGGGTCCATCCTCGGTCCTCAATTACTTTTATTATATGGCAATGATTTATACAAACCAATAAAAAATAGTCCTAACTTGTTGGTAACTTATGCAGGCGATACAAATGTATTAAAGCCGTTGCCAATATTGAAGTGGCTAGGACTTAATATTTAAGAACCTAGAACTGTGGCTAGAGAAAAATAAATTGGTTCTGAATGCTGATACAACCACAATTATGCTTTCTATATCAAAATTATGTAATGTATCTTTAGATGAGGGAGTAACAATGGCAAATAATTATCTACAATTTTCAAAATCAACGAAACTCTTGGATGTGTATTTTGATAATAAACTTGATTGGTCTCCACACATTAATTATCTGTGTCAAAAATTACATTAAATTAAATCACTTTCTAAACAATGTAGCCAATTTCACTGGGGGGTATGTAAATTTATTAATAGGATATTCATACTACAAATATGCTAATCGCACTCTTGCAAATTTAGGGTACAGAGATTCTTGTAGAGAAGCTTTAAAAAAGCTTTTTCTTCGTTACTGGTGTATATGTTTAAGAAATAGTTTTTATTTTGTTTTTCGTCACTTAAAATTATTCACCAAAAGTAACTTAAGCCATTTAATATACAAACCTAAATGTGCATGTTTTTATCTTCTTAAAAGTAAATCAAACTTTCGTTAGGCATACTGAAGTGTTGTCATGTTGCATATTAGAAATCTACTGTCTCCATTTAAAACAGGTCAGGTTGTCCCATATAGACAGTGCTGGAAATTTGCTAGGTACTTTCGATACTTTCTATTGTCAATAAATCCAATATCCACTTCAATTTTATCTTAAATAATTCATCAAAAGTTGTATCACGCGATATCCATGAATAAATCATAAATTCATGAAAACTATTTTTAAATTGAACTGAATGCAACTGTCCCATTAATATTAACTATTGTTTTAATAACAGATAATACACATCCGTTTTAAATATCTAGGTATTTTTAAACACAAAAAATTACTTCTAGTAAATATACAGGATTTTACAAAACCTTAGCAGGGCCATGTCTACAATTTTTAGACATTAATCTCTGAATTCATATCTTTAACTTTGAATTCAGACTTTAAACACTGAATTCAGATTTTAATATCTGAACTTACACTGCTAACGAAATAATGGGACAAGTCGTAGCACTCAGAGCTTTCTAGATAGAGAATTGAGATTTAGAGGACATAATATACAGGGGAAAATGAAACTTTACGATATTTGTCATCAACTATGAAATTTTACAACACCTTGTGTAATTTTTCTGTTTTTGATTCTAGAAACGATTTTAGACCCCTTAATTTCCTTAGACCTATTTTTATTTCTGGATCTAGATAGCCGTGATGTACTAACACCAATTTCCTGATTAAATTTGATTGTACTATTGTCATGAACAGTATTATTTAAGTACTTGGTCTAAATAACGCTGCGCCTTTGAATTACACCGGAAATGCCAATAGCAAACAGTCGCAGTTATCGTCAGCGGTGTCACTATTTATGTACTGGTGTCGAACTGGTTAGTCCTTATCAGTATATCACAAATGAAGCCAATAACTCGCAACTTTAGCTGTTCACAATCTGTCATAATAGTTAATAGAACATGAGTACGCAAGACGAAACACGTGTGTACACATCTAGTAGTCATTGGCTACTCAAAGCTGGGTCTAAATATAGTCACAAGCAGAAAGCAATCCCCTATACTGAGAGTATCTGCCATTAAATCCCCAACCATTGCCATATATTTTTTTAAGCGGAATTTTAGGAAATAACTACTCTGTGGACTAATGCCCTGACTATATATAGCAAACAGCCACGCTTAGCCGTAAGTGGTGCCATCAGACATATATCAGTTTCGAGCTTGTTAGCTCTCATCAGTATGCTACAGGTGAGGCCAACGACGAGCAACCCTGGCTGTTCATGCTCTGTTATTACCGCCCAAATTCAGAATTAAAAGTCCGAATTTAGATATTAAACTTTGAATTCAGAGTTTAAAGTCTGAATCTAAAAAAAACTGTAGATGTGACCCTTTTACGGCTTCGTAGGATTTCATTTTCCATTTCAAGAACTTTGCTGATTGGTTTTCATACAGGGCGAGATAGGAATAGTCGTTAAAAAATTAACTAAAAGTATTTTTATATAATTTCAACTTTTTACGTTAAAATCGGCTTAAACTATAGTTATGTGCAAAACATTCAATGGATTTTTTTTGCCAAAGTTACCACAAACTTTATTTGCAGCAATTTTAAGTATTTATGATTTAGACCTAAACAAGTAAAACATAATAGATTTTTCATTTATTATATTCACGGTAAGTATACATTATAACCAGTTGGTATCGACACTTTTGCAAAAATTCACCAAAGAGTTGCAGAATACTTAAAACTCCCAGATGAATCCAGTTACACTGGCCATTGTTTAAGGAGGACGTCTGCCACCTTCCTGGTTGAAAAAGTATATTTCATCAGCAAGAACTAGTGGCCCCTCAAGATCATTCAGGAATGCAGATAGAGAATCATAATAGCTTTCAGGAGGAACAAGTAGAACTGAATAAATTTCGTGTTGTTAACTTTTCAAATATGAATAATTGTACTTTTAATATATACCTGTAGAACAATGTTTTCAATATTTAAATAAATTTTCTGTCAAAATGTTTTTATTAGCAGTGACACTAAGTCAAGTGTCATTTCAATGTGGTAAATATTAGTATATACAAGGTGTAACAGTAGTAAGTATTCAAAACTTGTGAACTTGTAAAACAAGTCGAAAAATTACGAAAACTTTAGTACAACTTTTGTCAGTGGCGGCTCCTAAGGGAGATACGCTCACTTAAAGGGATAACCTCAGAAACAGTTTTTAATGCGTAATATCAAAACGATTCATCATTAAGTCACGAAATTTTGGTGAGATATTAACCTTGCTGTGCTTAATAAGTCTCATAAAATACATTTCAACATTTTCTACAGGGGTGTGAGAAAATGCAAGGCTCTGGTACAAATTTAATTATATCTTTTTTGTAGTTAATTTATTCTAGTTTCTGACTCCAAAATATTAAAATATTAAGTATTTAACATCAAAAATGTATTCTTGTTAGATTTCAGTAAGATGTACCGTTTTTCAGTAAAATCGATTTCAATTATTCCTATCGTGATCCACATTTAGCATCCAATACATAGCCAAAAAAATTAATTGCAGTGTACCATGAATAAAACAAAAAGTCTGACAGTTAACAGAAATGTCAAGTATTTTTAGTTTGAAAATTGTGTTATTTGAGTACGCAGTGCTGTTTTATTGTGAATAAAAATAGATAAAAATTATTTAAAAATGCAACAGTATACATATTCTGAGTTATGTAGATATGCTTTTGACGTTAAGTAGAGTCATGGGTGGGTTATAAAATATTTCTTTGCACCGAAAGGCGTTGTTTTTCTGTTATTATATTATAGTATTTTTATTTGTACCTACTATTGTTTTTAATTGTTACAGTTAAGAGTGTTAAAAATACTTGACATTTTTGTTAAACTGTCAAATTAGTTGTTTTCTTCATGGCACACTGCAATTAATTTATTTGCCTATGGATGTTGAATGTGGGGCACGTTAAGATTGATTGAAATCGATTTTACTGAAAAACGGTACATCCTATTGAAATTTAATAAGAGTACCTTTTTTATGTTAAATACTTCAATTTTCAATATTTTCGAGTTAGAAACTAGAAAAAATTAACTACTAAAAAGATATGATTAAATTTGTCCCTGAGTCTTTCATTTTCTCAGGCCCCTGTAGAAAATTTTGAAATGTATGAGACTTATTAAACACGTCAAGGTTAATATCTCACCAAAATTTTGAGACTTAATGTTGAACCGTTTTGATGTTACGCATTAAAAACTGTTTCTGAGGTTACCCCTTTAAGTGAGCGTATCTCCCTTAGGAGCCACCACTAACAAGAGTTGTACTAAGGTTTTCGTAATTTTTCGACTTGTTTCACAAGCTCACAAGTTTTGAATACTTACTACTGGTACACCTTGTATAAGTAAATATTTAGTAACCGATTTTGAATTTAGTTAAGGCATATTATCTGTCAAAATGCGGAAAAACTAACTTTAACTCCCTATATCTCGATTACATTTAATAATTGGGATACCATAAATGGCCTTGTTGCATTATTTTTACATAGAGAATACGCTACTGCTCTGTATGTCATTACTTAAAGGTTCACCCTGTATTTACTTTTTTACGTGTATGAAGCATATACGTAGCATTTTGGAATAAACAACTTTCCATTGTCTTAACTGGTGGGCATTTAATTATTCTGCCAGGTAAACTTGTCTACCTAGCAATTATTAAGTCTGATTTAACTTAACTTTGTAACTATGTTGTTTATTTAGTAGGTATGTGTACGTAGCTGAATTTACAAGTTCAAAGCCTGAACTCTGAACATGTTTCTATTAGATTATTAGGGATTGGGTGATGACGTGTTTATCTAAAGGCAGAAATTTCTCCGAGTATAGTACTGCCTTCGTACCTGTTGACGTGTTGAATTATAAATTTGAATAGTTTAAAATAATTTCATCTTCGTTTATAAAGAAAACATATTTGCAGTTCAGTAAAACAACACAGAACCTATTAAAAATAAACGAATGACTTTTCTCGTCCAAATTTAAGAATGTTTGGATATTTTCTACTGTATTGTGTATTGTAAAGGTATTTCAGCTAAGTGACGGAATTCGACATTTTTCAAAAATAAAGTGTCTGCTATTGACAATTATAAATTCCAACCAGTAAAACAGTATTATGATTTTCAGATTTATTATTATTGCTTTCAAAATACATATTTCTTTTATTATAGCAGCAAGTACCATTATTTAACTGTCAGTAAATGAAATATTTTATAAATTTATCATGCACAAGAACGTTAGGGCAGCTACATTATAAAACAGCTTGTACGACAAATCCAGTGCCTTCGAAAAGTAACGAATAAATTTATTACTTTTGGAATTGAGAAGTTTTCGAAAAAATACCCTGGCACGTCGATTTTGTCTTTAAAAAAGGCACTTTTTGACATACGACCCATATTTGTGACGTCATCGTTGTTCGATATATGACGTCACCGACAATTTTTTAAATAGCAACCCCCAATTTTGCCATTTGAAAGAGCGTGTCATTCTACATACATACATTATGAAAAATTGTGGTGGTACATAACAAAAATTTCAAGAAAATAATGTTTGAAGATTTTAAAATTTAATTTTCACAATACTTTGCACCTCCCCATTATGCAACACCTGTCCGTGCCTATTTAGATGAGCTGTTCCCGAATCGTTGAATAGGGAGAAGGGGGCCGATTGAGTAGCCAGCCAGATCGCCTGATTTGACACCCCTAGATTATTTCTTGTGGGGATACTTAAAAAGCAAAATATGCGTTACTAGACCGGTTAATTTAGAAAATTTAAAAGCAAGAATTCGTCACTAGATACATCGTATATCTCCTGAAGTTATTGATAATGTCCAAAAAGAATTTATTAATCGTCTTGGCTACTGTCAGGCAGCCACAATTTGAACATTTAATTTAGTCGATTTTTTACATAATCATTATCTTTTTCAGTATTGTGAAAATTAAATTTTAAAATCTTCAAACATTATTTTCTTGAAATTTTTGTTATGTAACACCATAATTTTTCATGATGTATGTATGTAGAATGACACGCTTTTCAAATGGCATGGTCAAAATTGGAAGTTGCTATTTAAAAAAATTGCTGATGACGTCACAAATGTGGGTCGTATGTCAAAAAGTGCCTTTTAATTACTTAGTTGATGTATACATATTCTTATAATTTTTGTTGTATTTTAATTGTCAAAGTAAAACTGCCTCCATTTTTAGTAGAAATAACATGAAATAAAACTTACCTTTCTGCATACATAATAATAAAATAACTGCATTTGTTTTATGTTATTGCAAATTATGCTTTTATGGTAAACACAATTTATTGCTCAAACGACGTAGATATTATTGCCAATATAGAAAACATGAACATATAATGTTCGAAATGTTGGAATAAAACCAAATGTGGTCCAGTTTATTACCGCATTACGTCAGATGGGGATTACACGAATTTTTCCATTGTTCCTGCTCTTTCCTTGTGAGGACATTACAATGCCGCAATTATTATTTTCTGCTCAGTTTAATTTCATTGCTACGTTACGATCAATGCTTCGCTTATTCTTTTATTTTTGAATGTCCGCGAAAATACGTTATGTCGAATAAATTTGTGGGTCTCTGTTTCTCCTAAAGCCTGTATAAGGCGTGATCAAAAAGTTGTTTGAAATAAGTGGCAATCCGCCATTGTAGTGTCGAAAGGTTGGCTGCGCTGTTGTCAATATAACCTTACACGTAATCATTAAAATGATTATTGTTCCGTCAGTCATAGAAATATACATGACAAAATAGTTATTTATGATATAAGTGACAATGAAGTTTATTGTTGCTAAGATATGTAATGAAAGTTCGTTCGTTCGTTTGTTAACAAGTACCTTCAAATCTCGTGACATAGAGAGTAATCAAGAAAATTAATTTCTCTAAGCGGAAATCGAAGAAGCTGCTAATAAAACCACTTTCATTGCTTCAAGTCAAAGCAACAGTATGAAATTTCGTACAATCTTTTCTTGAAATTGTGATCTGATAAATTTTAGTGGCAAGTTCATTGAAAAAGTGCTTTTGGTATGTTTTGAAGAAAAGTTCAAAATATGAAAACCGTCAACGCTATGGTCAAATTACTTCAAGCTGAACATAAAAAACCAAGGCATTAGTAAATATATGATATTGACCGAAAAAGTTGGAAGTACTAACCAAGAACAAATTGACAAATTTCTCGCAGCAACACAGGATGAAACATATCTCATGCAGACGGTTATTATAATTTTGGGTGTATTTGGAGCCCGTTGTCACAAAAAATTGTGCAATAATAAACATTAGCGTATTTTGCGTGCATGGGATTTATTATGTGAGCAATTATTGCGAAATTTCGGAATAGAATTTAAACCTTGAACACCCTGTATTTCTTAAACCAGCGACATTCGTATAAGGCATGATGAGCTGAAACATAATATTTTGGTGTCTGGTATTGCCAGCTTAGTGTTGACCCATTCTTTCTGACTCACCCTGTAGAAACTCGTTACAAAACAAGAAGAGCATCGCGGGCCGGTTATTCGACGAATAACATTACTCTCTACCTTGGCATAAGTTTCATTGAAATAATTGCTCTACAGCTGCTAATGAGATTAGCCATGGAATTACTTATTCTAATTATAGTTTCTCTAACTGTATGTTTAATTAAGTAAATAAATATTTTTTGATTTAAAACACCAATGCCTTAAAATGGCATTTTAGTCACTGAACGCATGTGTGAAAAATTATCTTTTTACTGACGTTTGGAGAAAGATTTGTTAGTTGATGTACTTTTGCATATTATGTCTCTAATAATATACATTGTCTTAAGAAACAGTCAAGTAAGGTATTTTTTTAATTTCACATAGAATTATTCAAATAAAATAGCTTCTTATAACAGTGTTTATTTATTTCGTTTGAATCTACTAATCTTAGAATTAAAAACCATATAAATCGTTACCAAAAATATTTTTTCTACAAAACTGTTAAAAGTGGGCTTTTTAATTGTCATTTTTGATGTTAAAAATGTCATTTTTTGACACGCGTGTTAAAAGTAAGTAAAAGTAACGTTTATTTAAATTTTGTTTTGAAAATTAATAAAACGTTTTACCAAACACATGAACAACTTTTTATTTTAAATAAGTACAAACCAACATTTTAACTAGTTATTACTATTAACATTTATAGTAAAATTAGTACAATTTGAAATTGTAATTCCCTGCGGAGTCATCATACTTAAGTTGGTTTTACTGTCAACATGTGTGACACATCTATTTTCTGTAGAAATACTACTGGTAGTACTGGTGGTCTTGCTAGTAGTTGCAGCTGTAGGAAGTATTTGGCAGGCAATTTCCTTCTTCTGTTCCAGTGAATTTTCAATGTAGCCTTCAGCTACCGTCGAAGATTTCCATCCTCCATGTCTCTTGATGGTAGTAAGATTTGCACCAGAATCTGCTAACAACGTCGCCGATGAACAACGAAAACAGTGTCCGGTGTAGAGTTGAGGATTTGGTAGATTCAAGAACTCAGCAATGTCGGTAGACATTTTACCAAACATGTTAATTCCGACTGGATTCTTCACACATTTATTCTTCATATATTTAAGAAAAAGTCGTCTATGGTCAGTGTTGGGTGGCCGGAGTGCCATATACTTTCTAAAAAAGTTTAAATAGAATTCACCAACAACACTGAGAGTCCGAGGCACTTTCGTTTTAGTATCTGGTATGGTCACAACAACCGAAGTGCCCAAATATTCGATATTGTCGATGGTCATCTGACACAATTCCTCCCGGCGACACGCCCCGAAGGCACCCACTATTGCTGCGACTTTCATCATCAGATACTTTTCGTCTTCTGCTTCTGAGAGAAATTTGTCGATATGCGTCTTCGTCAAAACTTTTGACTTTTTTGCTTGATATCCTTCACCCTTCCGTTTCAAAAAAGCAATAAGTTTATAATGTTTGCTTATATCTTGATCTTGCTTTATTTTTAACATGGTTTTGATCATGGAATAATTTGACCACAGCGTTGACGATTTCCATATCTTGGCTTTTTCCTCAAAATATGCCAGTAAAACACTTTCGTTACATTTCCCAGGGACCTTTTTAATGTTGCACAATTCCGAAAAGCGTCTATAAGTGATTTCGTACCGTTCCTTTGATTTCGCCGGCTAATAATTCCAATGTTGCTCGACTGGCGGCTTCTTCGATTTCAGCAGGGATGGATTCGTTACGCTCATTATCGAGATTATTCATTATACTTAAAATATTACTAGAAAACGCTGTCAATATTTTTGCGCAACAGCACTGGTTGCTACGAAAATTTTGGTTCATAAACATTGCGATCTGTGTGGTATTTTTTGATTTCTTATTTTTATTGAGTTTAAAGTTCTTCCGATTGTTTTGTACAAAAAATAGTCTATGATATACGGGTTAAAAGTGATTTTATTTTGTTCGTGAAGTTACTTTTAACACGTATATCATAAATAGCTATTTTCTTGAATAATAATAACCTGAACAAAGTCAAATAATACAACAAAATACTTTGTTGGTACATAACTAGTTTACCAGATACCGATAAATCACGAAATGTTGCAGGGAGTTATCGAACAATCGTTTCTGTTAGTATGGAGTCTTAATCATTGATTACTGAAATATATTAACTATTACCTATAAAGCAAAACACTCTATGCGATGCTTATTGCTTATTAGTTTTAGTAAATATTCTATGTGAGGTATTATTTCTTCTAGAGTACCTGAAATTACAAATAACTTGTGACTGTGTTGTGTGTTATATGTGTTATTTATGGTAACATAGACACCAAAAGAAACTGTCATTCTACCTAAACATGGAAACCTGTTCTTAGTAGGTATTTAAATAATTGTTTGGATAACCTCCTGGAAATATTTATAACTTAAATGCGCACTTAAAACAAATAGGTATGTACCTTAAAGTGACCAAACAATTTTATCCTATTTATTACATTTAAATTAGTTCAACAAATATTCAGCTTAACTAAACCAATTATATAGATAGATCAGTTTAACGACATAATTTGTTACCTTGATACAGTGGTGAATGGATATTCGACTACGACAATGTTTCCACTCAATACTGTTATTCATGAATTTTGCACAAATTATGACAGTTCTGCCTCAATCCCGTACTAACTCGATTTGGGCCCTATTGATTTTTTTGATTCCCCAAGCTCAGATTCAAGTTCAAGGGACGAATATTTGACACAACTCAGGAGATGAAACCAAAATTGCTGAAGAAACTACTGATGATTCTGCAAAACCAATTTTCTGCTTGCTTCTAGCAGTAAAACAATTTGAAGAGGATAATGTTTAATAAGTTATAATGTTGCGCATAAAATTTATAAAAAAACCTTTTTATGAGTCCTGGTATGAAATTTTAATATTACATCGAATAGTGAAAGTGTTAGGTATACAAATTTCTAATAAACTGAATATCAAATGTGAATAATTATAATCATCATAAAAAAACAGAAAGTATAAAACACTTACTTTGTGTAGAAATATATGTCAAGTTTATAATAAGGAATATTATAGAGAATAATTTCATAAATAAAGTTATTTGATTGATTATTTTTTGACGTTTCTTAAAAGCCATGAAATGCTTCTTTATTTGTCACAAGGGTAAGTTTCAACCAATTATGTTATTATTATAGCGGGAATAAATCTCTTGTGATTATTCTCGGGAATAATCAATGTGGTTTTTATTTGCCTAGCAAGTGTCAGATAGTTGTCAAAATAATTACCTAATTGTGTCAACGCGATATATAAAATGGGTGAAAATTATCGGTTTAGTTTCTTTTCTGATGCAGAAATAACAAAAAAGATTTTAGAAACTACTTCGAAAAATACTAATATACTTAATACTAATTTAAGACCTTTACCAAAGAAAGAAATTATATTCTGGATCAATCTACTACAACAGCTATACTCGCGTCAAGAATTCAGACGTCTTACGTCACAGCTGACGTTACACATTTGTTTTTATTGTCAACGTAATTTTCGATATTTGGTCGTGTTAAAAACAATCATTTTTTGCAATTTAGTGCAATATATAATGCAAACTTTTAGTGTAGTATATAGTTATATTAGTATCAGTTGCAGTTTCTTAAATATTTTGATGAAAATATAATGAATTATTCATTTGTTCGTATGACGTAAGTCGTCTGAATTCTTGTCGCGAGTATACTCTGGCATTGATTTTGAAAGATTGGGCTTATAATATGAAAAGAAAAGACGGAAATGATTATAAAGAAGCAGTAATAAAGACAATGTGGAATAAAACGACAAAATTAGTTCAAGATCTTTACTTTAACAAATATAACAGGTCCTTTGATCCTTTCCATGATATATGTAGAATTCAAAAATGCTCGAAATGCAAGAGATGCAAAAAGAAAAATTTTATGAAAACATCCTGAAAAGCACAAACAAAGTTCTGTGGCACTTTCTAATACAGAATTTTTGCAAATTTTTAACTATTGGGACGAAGATACACCTTGTGGATTGCAAAGAAGGTTTTTTCACGTTGCATCGTATGAACTAACTTGGAGGGGAGGAGAAGCTACGAAATGTTTAGTTCATTATTTTAAAAAAGAAACCGACATAATAAGATTAAATACTGGCCGCATTGAATACAATCCCATCTTTACAAAAACTGCACAGGGTGGAGCACAAAAGTGCGCTAATAGTAAATGGTTGACTCCAAACATGAATAACCCAAATATTTGCCCTGTTCGTCTTTTTGAAAAGCTAATGGGTAAACGTGAAGAAAATATTAAAACCGAACGCTTGTTTCTTACTCCAAATACGGCTTGGCAAACTCATGGTTCTTGGTATAAAAACATTCCTGTGGGAATAAATTCCATTTCAAAATGGATGAAAGAATCCGCAGAAAAAGTAGGTCTAGACACAGTTACTAAAAAAATAACTAACCATTCTGCCAGATCAAGTGCAGTAAGTAACCTTTCAAAAGCTGGTGTAGGAGAACAAGAACTAATCAAGGTCACTGGTCATAATTCTGCAAGTTCGATTAAACCATACTTACAATTGAACCAAGAACACATTCAAATATAATAAATAATCTTAGAGAAAATACGCAGGAGGAAACACTTAATATAACAAGCAATTCTCAATCCTCAATAAATAATGAGTCTCGAAATATTTTTAATAATTGCGTTTTTCATTGTACTAATTTAAATTGTTAATTCTTTTAATATATTCACAATGTGTCAACGATATTTTCGTATATTGTAATAATTAATTAAATTAAATTTTTCAATAGTTTTATGATAGTTTTATTGATCTTTTTTATTGTAAAAATTTGTGAATCAAAAAATAATCTAGTCAAATATAACTCGCGAGTTCCATAAATTAGAAAATAATTTGACAGATTTTATTCAAACTTGTTGCCAGGCAATAGTCACGAGAGCCCGCAGGGCTCGAGTGGCTATTTCCAAATGGTTTTCAAAAAAATCTGTCAAATTATTTTCAATTTATTCTCACTCTCTTGTTATATTATTACTGAGAACATACCGGTTATACTATACAGATAAAAATGTTCATATTCCATCCAAGCATAAAAACTAACGACTTCAAATTTTCAGTGGGATATGTGAGTTGGGTTTAATTAATGCTCCATATATTATGAATACTTTAACTTGCGCATATGAAGCTGCAGTAGATTTCAAATTATGCGGTTTGCTTGTGTCTAGGTGTTCAGAACTTCTACTTGCAGTATCGCAGTAAATGCTGTTAATTCATTTCATAACTGTAAACCATTAACTGAACTAGTTCCCATAAGAACGTACAGTTATTAGGGAAGTTGCAAAACAATACGAATATATACTGCTTGGCCCATTGTTGTATCTGGGAATAAATGAGATGATGTAGGTGGTTTTGTTGAATAAGGCAATGTCGTTTAGTATGTTTTTGTAGTCTGCGTTCCATTTTCTCACGCCTCGTGAGCGATTTACTTAATACTTGTTATATTTCGAACCTCAAAGAATATTTTTGCTGTAAAAAAAGTTTATACAATATTTTATTGTGCGGGTTTGGGCATAACAACGGAATTTCAACGCTTAGTATAGGATTCCACTATAAAACGACCTTCACCGAGTTGGTTAATGGATGAAAGGTATTTTATATCCAATTACATATGTCAATAAATACATTGCAAATGGGTTGGCAAAAAAATTTCAGTCCAGAATATGATTAATTAACAATTAAAAATTATTATTTTTTTACACACTTCACTGGTTTGGTTAATAGACAAATTCCATACCAATCGAAAGTATGAAGCCCATAGAATATACAAACGTTAGGTTGACTATTTTTTTCCCGTCGCAACTCTTGGGTAGACAGGTATAAACAGGTAAATAGATACTAGTAACTTGCACCGGTGTTAAATTAAAATAAAGATTATTTCATTGCCAACTTGCCAACACGGTGGTATAGGGTTGTCTGCGAAAAATCAGTCCTAAATTCCGGTTGTCGAGTTTTAAAAAGTGAAATATTCCCCAGCGAACCATTCCATGCGATAGAAGAGTACACAGAATTGCATCTGTGTGTAGTTCGTCCATACCGAAAATGAAGACGATCCGTTTATCCGTTTCTCCAAAAAAATCGAATAAAGTCCGGGGGCACCGGTATTATTATTAATCTGCCCCTAGGAACCCCTAACGCGAAGACGGGCTAATTTTTTCGATTCCGCGTCTAAAAAAGTACGTGTCTTTAAAATTTCGATTCGATCGGTTGGGGGGCGGCTTCGGGGGTGGCATCCCGTATTTTAAAAATTTTTCGTTACATTACCGGATGTAAGAGTAGACAGCATTGCAGCTCTGTGTAGTTCGTCCATACCGAAAATAAAGACGATCCGTTTATCAATTTCTCCATAAAATCGAATAAAGCCCGGGGGCGGCGGTACTTATTATTATTAATCTGCCCCTAGGAACCCCTAACGCCCTTCAATGACAATAAAACAACATTTTCGACCCTACCAATGATATGTCGAGATCTAAAACCAGTAAAAAATAAAGTTTTCTAATAATCCATTTGCCGCCTCGAATTACGTTTAATTCTTTTTAAGGAAACGATACATATTATAATCAAAAAATTTTATTAGGCTTTTCGATAGGTAAGGTGGAGAAGAAGCCATAAAAAATTTTAATGATTTTAAACAAATTTCATGTTTTCAAGGGCCGCCCCGGGGGGGCGGCAGGAACATCATAATATCATTCCAAGTCACTACCAGAAAATAATAGTCTATACCGAAAATGTAGACAATCCGTTTATCCGTTTCTCCAAAAAATCTAATAAAGTACGGAGGCGGTAGTATTTTGCCGCCCAACTCGTAAACCGTTGTTTGTGCAGAAAATTCTATAGAAGCATTTTTTCATATTTTCATAAAAAACATTCGAATACGTATTCGAAATGAAACATAAAAGGTCGATTTCTCGAAATCGTGACTTCGAGACTCCACCCCTTATAGTTATGAATTCGGGAAACCTCCGATTCCGTCCCACAGCCGCCGTTTACCTAGCCTCATGTTCGTCGTTAGGAGTAAAAGAAAATTCCGCACATCTCACGGCCACAAATCGAATCCGATCGACCCCAAATTTTATGTATGTATACTTCGCGATAAGGCGGGGGCACATCCGGTAATGTAACGAAAAATTTTTAAAATACGGGATGCGGCCCCCGAAGCCGCCCCCCAGCCGATCAAATCGAAATTTTAAAGACACGTACTCTTTGAGACGCGGAATCGAAAAAATTAGCCCGTCTTCGCGTTAGGGGTTCCTAGGGGCAGATTAATAATAATACCGGTGCCCCCGGACTTTATTCGATTTTTTTGGAGAAACAGAAAAACGGATCGTCTTCATTTTCGGTATGGACGAACTACACACAGATGCAATGCTGTGTACTCTTCTATCGCATGGAATGGTTCGCTGGGGAATATTTCACTTTTTAAAACTCGACAACCGGAATTCAGGACTGATTTTTCGCAGACAACCCTATACCATCGTGTTGGTAACGAAATAATCTTTATGTTAATTTAACTTTAATTTATTAACCACACCGGTGCAAGTTACTAGTATCGATTTACCTGTTTATACCTGCCTACCCAAGAGTTGTGACGGGAAAAAAATCGTCAACCTAACGTTTGCATATTCTATAAGCTTCGTACTTTCGGTTGATATGGAATTTGTCTATTAACCAAAGCAGTGAAATGTTTAAAAAAATAATAATTTTTAATTGTGACTGAATTTTTTTAGACAACCCATTTGCAATATATTTATTGACATATTTAACTGGATACAAAATACTTTTCATCCATTAACCAGCTTGTTGAAGGTCGTTTTATAGTGGGATCTTAGACTAGCTATAGAATCTATAATTTCGATATAAAGTACTCTACGGTTTTTCGGAGTGTGCTATGGCCGTAGCTAGTCTAAAGCTGCGTGCACACTTGCAACAGAACATGCGGGTGGCGGATATCCTTGGTTCTGCTCTGGGAAAAGTCGTTTTTTTTTTCACTTCATAAAAATAAACAACGAAATTTCCGAAAACCAAAAATAACTACGGCAATTGTCCAGTTCAAAAAACGATCATATAGGTACATACTGGAAATGCTGAGGCTTCTTGAGAGTACCGTGTACAAGGTGGTCCAACTTCATAGATAGAACAAATCTGATGGTCGAGTCCTGAGCTCTTTTTTCGATAAAATAACATGTTTTTCCGCGGTAGACTACAATGATAGTGGCTTTGACTTAACATTTCCAGCATCATGAATGTACTGCTCTAGAATTTTGCCAAGCCAGTGTAGTAAACCAGAATATAATCTCAGGGTTATCTTAGCTTGTATCTTCGTGTAAACCGAGCATTAGGCAAGGATATCAAGTACACTCTCGCACTAGCCTGGTCTCTAGGGTCGGAAATACCGACAAGTGTTGAGAACGTTAAGAACTTCAATGCGAACACACATGCTCGATGTGATGTGACGCAAGCAGGGTTCCGTTCCATGGTCCTGTTGAGGTTACGCGATGAGGTTCTGTTACAAGTGTGCACGCGGCTTAAGAATTACTGTATAATTTCTTAGCTTAGCTAGAAATCTTTGACCTGGCTTGTTGTTCGGGCTGTCCAATATAAAGCCCAAATATTAAAAAATTGCATTGTCCCTATTGTTACTATTACTAATTAATATTAAAATAAAACTATAATTTATAACGTACAAAAAACAGAGTTATATACGGACGAACTTAAGTAAAATACCAATGTAAATAACTATATCAAACTACAGGCGGGTAAAATGAGGTATGTTTGAGTATGTACTTAGTCGATATAACAAATCAATGTCGTACTTTTCACTGATAAATGTACGCGCTTCAGGAGACCACTATAGAAGTCGTCGTCCATGGTAGGTATACTGGTAAATGTAAATTAAATCAACTTTGCCTTGTAACAAAATGAGATCGTTGGTTTTGATATAATAGAGTTAAATTATTTGTAAATTTTTAATTTATCATTATTTTAGTGACTATTATATTCGCATGGAAATATTACACTCTCACATGTTTTTAAAAAAGTTGAACATGCCAAAATAATAAATATCGTAGTATATTAAACTGTGAATAGTTTTAAAGATAAATTTGCTGTGTACTTGGACTGTAATAGCATCTGTTTGCATTATTCATACCGGGGAAAAAAACTGTTTACTCAAAAACTGTAACATTGACAGTTTTCACGGTTATATATAGCAAACCCAAAAACTACTCCATTTAACATTTTAAAAATGTCAACAAATATTTGTTAATTCAATATTCCATTATTATTTTACTTCGACGTAAAAGTATTGGTTAGATAAACTTAAAAATGTATTTATTCAACCCACGATGTTGATTCTATTAACTGAAATAAAGATTTCAAACAACAATTACGAACCTAATCTATATAAATATTATATTGTTAACCTAACGTTTAAAAAGGTTAAATTTTGTATTTGGCTTAACAGTTTTTAAATGTTATAGTGCGCGCCTATATTATTGGCAGGATAAATGACGTTGGATGAGCGGGGCCAAGAGGGATTATCTCCCACATTATCTCGCTGTAGGGCCGAACTCTTTCATCTTGTAGAGGTGCGTCCCTGGACACCTTTACCATTCAGCCTCGACTGCGTTTACGACCCATGCCGCGGCTCTATTAAAGGCCTTCCTCCACAGGGTACGCGAAATGTAACAAGCTACATCTAGCGGTCATTAGTTACTACATGTCAAACGAAGCACGTGCAGTACAAATAAGGGTAATGGCTATCATTTGGCAAACAAAAATTATTTTCATATATTTGAATCAACATTTCATAATGCTAAACTAAAATAGTTTACATTTTGAAATTAAAGGATTTTTTTCTGCTGGAGAAAATTAATTAGAAATGTTTAATATCATAATTTGTCATCGTTGAGTCAAACAGAATAACAGTTCATTTAATATCGGTGTAATTTCATGTTAAACAATAATGAAAATAAAAGCAGTAAAGAAAAATCATTACATAAAATCATCAGAAGTGGTGTTCAAATAAAATAATAATAACATCTCTACCCCTCATTCTAATCACGACGATTAGCACAGAAGTCAAAGACTTGTGTGGGAGAGAGGGCGGCATATTATTGTTAAGCAGCCCGCATTTGCGCCCAGAAACGACTTACGTTGGTAGGCCCTAACCACCATTCAGTGCAGGACTGACGGAAATATGGAAAACGTAATTAATTAAGGAGGTAGTCAAACGTCGACCGGTATCAATTTCTCACATTGACCCAAGCTGACATTCTTCCACCCTACCATATCCGTAGAGAGGGTGCCAATCCTCTACTCGAATATAGCTGACATACGGTCTACCGACCGCGGGGATGAAACCAACAGCGGTCTAGTCACATTGACTCAAGTACTGACGCCTTAAACCGCGCGACCGCTGACCAACCAAATACATAGCTTCATCTTAAAAATTACTATTTTCATTCTCATTACAAAGATCAATACAGAACGGTAATATGTTAGATAGGTATAATATTGTCACAGATTTCCCAATCCGAATTACTACTTCCAGAAAAACAATCCGTTAATTAACTACTTCTTTATTAACTATACTCAGTACACTACTGAACAGTAATTAGAACTCAACTAAACACTTATTTAATTAATCGCTATCTAAATCACTTTGATATCTCCAACTAAACACTTCAATTCAACACTGTAATACAAGACTTATACAAGACTAACTTAATCGGCCGTTTATTTTTCTTTTATAGACCCAGCGAATATTCCAGGTATATTCTAGCATCTCTAGATCTATTTTCTAGAATCTCTCGAACGCTTCTCGTCGTTTCTCAAATTTTCTAGTCCCGTCTCGATCCACGGCTTTTTGTTTGTTTAACAGAATCATGTAGGGGCGATCGGGGCAATCTTAGTAATTCGCGGTACCACAGTCGTCGATTTGGGTGTGAGTGGGGCAAATTCCGTGACAATATAATTATATATTTATTATTTTGTCATCATTCACTAGAAAGCAGTAATAATAGCAAGAGAAAATGTTTCTCAGTAAATTCTTTATTACTTTTATTTTCACATGCATATATTTCAGGTATTTTTTAATATATTAAAGTCAATTTCTTAATAAAAAACTAGCGATAGTAAGCTGTGATTTTAATCAAATGAGATAAATCACTCTTTTATGAATACTAAGTATGTATAAAAATGAATTGTCCGATGCGTACAAAACAAGGAGCTTGATCATATCGAGATATCCAAATTACAAACTACATTTATTTGATGGAATAGGGTATTTCCGAAATGCGGCCATCGCAGGATAATATACAGAATATGCGAATTTGAGGGAAGAACGTGAAATTCCAACACCTCCCTACGAATTGGGTACTACGGAGGAAACGAAAAAACTTAATATTCAAGCCAGTCGGCTGCTTTATACAGAAGATTTAAGAGAATGATTAATGAGATTCTCTGGATGGGAAAGTGAAACATTTTTTCCCAGAGACTTATAACGCCGGTTCATATGTTCGATTTGTTCTGTGTGGCAATACGGGGAAGAAAAATGGAAATTTAGCGCGGAAATATTTCAGACGGATTGTTCGAACAAAGAAAATATTTGGAATAAGGACAGGGCGTACGAGTGTTTCCCTAAATATTTGTTCCTCGGCATGCAAAAGCTGTTTCACGGGGGGATTTCGCCTAAGTGGCTGCGAATGCTGATGGAGAAGTGGTGTATTATACAGATTACGACTCTCTAGAGCAAAGGGAGTGCGGAGCGATCTCATAGAAAGAAATCCGTAATTATGATGTAGCCAAATAAAGTACCTGCATTACTTTCCCTATACTTTTTATATGCACTTTAAAATACCTATGATCTGATTTAACAAGAAATTAATTTCACAAAACTAAATGATTTACTTGACAATATAAAGGGTGTCTCAAAAAAGGTTATAAACTTTAGGATCCATAGAAAATACGATCTTTGGAGAATTGGCCGACATACATTTTATGTATGGAAAAGCAAACGGAAATTCGGACGAAGCAAGACGTCTCTAGGAAGATGCATTCCCTGACCTCAATTACCTTGTGCAAATACTTTTTCGAATGTTGATAAACGTTTGAGGGAAATGGGAAAAGAAATAGGGAACTTTGTTTGGAAAATCAGAATGTTTTACAAGTGGTTGAACAAAATCCTGTATAGGTACAAGGCGTCTGGCAATTAGGAAATATGAACCATGTTAGTGTATGGCGAATCAAGACCAAGAGCAGCAGCTATATTCTTATCATTTTCAGAGAGTTTAAGCCCTCTCTAAAGCTGATTTCCAGTCAAACTGCAGTATTACCAATGGCTAAGCCAAAAAATGCAGAAGATAGTAGTTTATTTCTTTAATTTTGTTCACAGATAAAGCTTCTTTAGTCAGAAATAGTGTTTTTAATTGTCACAATGTACATCTTTGAGAGGATGAACATCCATATAATATTCATGAATTGCGACACCAACAGCAGTTTTCAGTCAATGTGTGGGCAGGAATTATTGAAACTTGTTTGGTTGGACCTTTAATTTTGCCGAGAAGATTAGATGAACGAACATACCTAGATTTTTTACAGGAAAATCTACCTATCCTTCTAGAAGCTGTCTCTCTTAATATTTGCTGTCGTTTATGGTTTATGCATTTTTAAATCTTACAGGCAAATTGGATTGGTCGAGACGGGCCTCCTTGGCCACCCCGATCACCCGATTTAAATTCGTGCGATTTCTACCTTTGGGAGCATCTAAAGCAATTTTTTTACTGTTTTAGAAAGGTATTTTAAGCTAATATAAATCAAATCTCCTACAATTCCTATCAATAAAGTCATATGTATGTTCTCTGATACCAAACATCTAGGTATGCTAATGAACAATTCCACAGACAAAGCTCTATTCCATAATTATCTAAAGAAAATAATCTAATTTACTCACTCTATAAATATCTAACTTCACTTTTTGGCAGTGGGAACACGACAAAATCAACCACAATAGATGAGATCTGACCTATTTCTGCATTTTTAGGATTGCTTCTTCAGGTGGTCTCCTTTAAGTTGAATCAAATATCTAACTATAAAAATTATTATAAAAATTAAAATTATTTGAAGTTAAATATCGACAATGGCAAAAAGTGACATCCTGTCAATGAATTAAATATGACAATACCTACTTAAAATACCTTTCTAAAACAGTAAAAAAATGTTACAAAAGCTAATAATAAGGAATATATGGGTAGATATTGTGAGTGTAATTCAACGCAGGTTGGGGCTTTTGTCCACTGAGTAGTTAGTTTCACACAATATTATTAATACCTAAAAATATATAAAAACATCTAAAGCAACTGGTATGATATTGAACAAAGAACCTGCCGTTGGATTTTTTTAACATCATTCCCTAATACCCTGTAAATCGAAACTCAAAAACCTAATATTATTTAGATTTAAATGGTAAAAATTTGTTCGGGTTTCAACTGGCTTTTTATTTTTTTTTAAGCCATGTAGCATTCGTATGAATTTTCACATAATGTAAAGTGATTCTAATCTAAAGTAATTGAATGTGTGTTGTTATATTTATATGTGGTTGATTATAAAATATAGGTAGCTAAACAAGCAATCTTTGTATGTAAATAAATAAAGATATTTATTAATAATTAAATAATATGTTTCAAAACAAAGCTAATTTCGTTGAATATAAATCGAATCTATTGAACTTAAGTGTAGGTACATTAGTGAAAATATTTATGTTTTAGTTATGATAAATTTTAAAATAAAAGCAATAACAACGAAAATAAAAATAAGGTATCTAATTATTAGTTTTATTAAAAATTACATAATACTGTTATGTAATGTGTATGTGTATTGACATAGTTCGAGTAAACGTTTTTAAACATTTTAATTTATTGGCATTTCGTTAAAATTTTATATATATTAAACATTGTATAGAGTATTAGCGTTTTTATGATTTCAACACCGCCTTCAGTTGCTATAACAATGCTTTGTATCTTTCCAACATTTATTATTGAAACTGCCATTAAGTAGCTAGTAAAATTACATTTAATTTACTAGATGTTATAGCCGGACGGAGTATTCTATTCAAATCAATATGTTTTCTATTAATAACATAATTGATTGCTATTAGAATAATAAAAAGTTTATGATCATTTTTAATGATAGACGGGAAATAATTTGTTACTTCCCGAGGTATTACATTTACCTCTATTAACAGTTCAGCTTAGAAAATAATTGAGTTATAGCCCAGCATAAATGTATATTTTTCATTAAAAATTCATTATTAAAATGTATAATTACAAAAAAAGCTTTCATACAATTCTTATTTGAAAATTTAATAATGTATAGTGAATATCAAAATAAAAAACACTTCTTCTTCTTGTGTTTTTAGAGATGTCTTTTAGAAAACTTCAAACAAAATCTATCTAATGGAATTAGGTCAGGAGATAATAGTGGTGATGCTCTCGGATTACAATATGAACATATTTTAAAGGTCATAACTATATGAACACTTATTTTAAAAGAAATCTGAGCTAACGGTAATTTCGCGTTAACTTGTTTTAGTTAAATTAAATACTTTCGGTAACATACGGTCGAGCACCATCGTGGAGAAACCACATATGTTTTCTAGCATTGAGATTAACTTCTTCGAGGAGTATCGGCAAATTATTATCCAAACATTGTAAGTAAAGAGCACCATTTATCTAATTTTCCAGATTAAAAGGGCCAATAAGTACTCACTTCACAATTCCAACCCACACATTTACTGAAAATCGTGAAAAACGTGTAAACGTGTGTTAGCCGAGTGACATGCAGATTTTCCAATGCTCAAATTATTGAGCATTAGCGTTTGTGAAAATTGTCTCATCCGTAACTAAAATGTTCATGGTAAAGTTTAGGTTTAAGTGCCGCTGATGTAACAACTCGCAAAAGTTCACTCAAAGCGAAGGATCCCTTGGAAGTAAGGCATGTACCCGCTGCATGTAAAAAGGGAGAGTAAGACTTGTTTACTTCTTAGTTTTTATGAATAACAAATTTCACAGGACAAATAATTGGTCGGCAAGAATTTTATTCTAATAAGATAATTGGACCTAAAAGAAATACAAGCCAATTTTATGTTAAAATATCAAAATATAAAAGATATTATTACCAAAATATACCCTAATTATGCCCTTTATGTGACTTACTTTTGTCCGAGAGAGACAACATTATATGTTTGATTATACAGTATGCGCCAAAAGTATGGAATAAATTCAATAAAAACGAAACAATTATTATAACATATTTTAGCGTAAAATGCGATTTTCAAATGTCATTTGTTTTCGAGTAATGACGTCATCGATTTTTTTTAAATGGCAACACCATATTGTTTTCCTTGATTCTGAAAGATCGTTTAATTCTCTATCGGACAGTACTAAAATTTTGCCCTCTTACATAGGAAAGTTTTCGAGTAAATGACGATTGAATGTTAGAAAATGTAAATTTTATCCATAAAAAAAGTAACAATTCTGAGGTACGTAAAATAAAATACAATTGATTAAATTTTATACTTAAATTAAACGTTCGAATTGCCATCCACCAACTTCTTGACAATGCGCAAGTCTGTGAAGAAATTCTTATTGCACATTATGAATGATTTCTGGGGTAACTCTGCGTATTTCGTCCCGAATGTGATTTTGAAGTTCCTCTAAATTACGTGGTTTATTAATGTACACTTTTGACTTCAAGTATCCCCATAAAAAATAGTCAAGAGGTGTAAGATCTGGCGATCTTGCAGGCCATTTTATCGGTCCGCGTCTGCCGATCCACCTCCCAGGAAAACAGTTGTCCAAAAAATCTCGTACAGGGCGCGCATAGTGCGGAGGTGCACCGTCTTGCTGAAACCATATGGTATCGTCAGAAATGTCAAGGTCATTTTCTAGAAACTCTAAATATCTTTGTCCTGTAAGGGTTCAAAGAAGAAAGGCCCTCCTATTCTGTCGTCAACTATTCCAGCCCACACATTTAATTTCTGAGGGTGTTGGGTATGTGCCTCTGCCATCCAATGAGGATTTTCCCGACTCCAATATCTGCAAGTTTGACGGTTTACTGTACCATTCAGACAAAATGTGGCCTCATCTGAAAAAAGTATTTGCCGGTGTAAATTTCTATTTCCTTGACATAAATCCATTAGAATTTCGCAAAAGTGTAAGCGGCAATCGGGATCATCTTCATTGAGTTCCTGCACAAGTTGAATTTTGTAGGGATGATATTTTTCCTTCCTCAAGATACGTAGCACTGTGCTCTGACTAGTGGCATTGTTTAATGCAACCAATCGTGAAGAATTATGAGGATTATCCACCATACTTATCAAAATGTTCTGTGTCAGATTTTCATTAATGCTTGGACGTCCAGGTTTTGGAATATTTACAACATTGCCAACTGACTGTTGATTGGCTGATAGGGCGATCTGGATATTTTTCATTAAATAAATCGCAAACTTCCTGCTGAGTTCTAGTCATATTCCCGCATCCGATAAGAATTAAAATTTCAATTCTTTGAGTAACAGTTAAATGTGCCATAATACTTTAAATTGAATAATAATTTCTATGTCGCTTACAATACTTATTAGAAAGTCGGTGTGACAATGACACTTTGCAAAGATTTTCACCTACGTGATCCATAAAAGAACTATGGAATTCGGAAAACTAAACTTGATAACGTTTTTGCTTTATTTTAATTGATTTACGTTTTCTAACATTCAATCGTCATTTACTCGAAAACTTTCCTATGTAAGAGGGCAAAATTTTAGTACTGTCTGTTAGAGAATTAAACGATGACGTCATTACTCGAAAACAAATGACATTTGAAAATCGCATTTTACGCTAAAATATGTATATTTTAAATTAAAAATCAACCTGTTCGAGGATTTTTCCCAAAAAATAATTTTTTCGTTTTTATTGAATTTATTCCATACTTTTGGCGCATACTGTATACATTCTAATACCGATCAGGGATCGGAAGAGAAAGAAAGACTATAAGTCAGGCTACAAAGCTACAAGTAGATTAGGAGTAAGTATATGGGTATCTATAGATATTTAGATTTTAATATAATACGAAGACTGTAATTAGTAATTTATTGCCAACTAAATTATTACTAGGTACCTACATATAAAATTCTACTCTTGTAATTATTTGTGATTAATAATTCAAACTGAAGCCAATAATATGTGTGCGTATAATCCAATCAAATAAACAAGAACAAAATAAATATTTCCAAACAGAACTCAATTCAAATTTTAATTCACATGCACTACTGTATTCATCTGAGACAATAACAGTGTTATTATATGAAATACTTATATATGATATTGACTTACATAGTCTGCAATGTTGGCTTAGGTTTTGGCGAAATATGAAGATAATAATAATTTTTTAATTCGTTTTTTACAACTCTGTAATATTGTGTGGTATTCTGCCTGTAGGGCTTTATCCTTTGATTTACCTATACGACACAAGTTGTTTTCACTGCAGATCGCCAAAACACAAAACAATTTCTACGCCCTATCACATGCAGATCTGTCTGAATACATATAACAAGAAGCTTGCTCCCTAAAAGACTTTTTTAGACACATTTAGGTCGAAGTATTATTAACAAGTAAATTTGTACCGCATGACATTATTTCTAATTAGGTTAATTAGTTAATTGAAATGGTCAAATATTCTTTGGAAGTTATTAACAGAATTGAAAATAGGTTTATATTGTAATAAAAATAGAACTTAGCAAATTGAAGGATTTAATAGGGCAAAATAACTAGTTATTATCTTATTTTTAAAAACAAGTTGAAGTTTTTTGTATTTAATCCATAATAAGGTACACCTGCAGCTTTCACCAGGTAGGTAATCTTTGAAGATTTTTCTTGATTATAATTTAAAAGTTTCATTAGCGCAACATAATGCAATATGTACAGGGTGACCAGCGTAATGCTCTCACTCGATTTGTGGCTTTAATGTCATAGTTACAAAAAAATGTCAGATAAAAAAATTGTGTCATTTTTATAGATGATTCGACGTGTCTTAGAAAAAACCAATAGAACATCGAATTAAAACAATTATTTACCCAAGTTCAATTTTTTTAAATGTACACCCTATGTATTTTTTTAAATTCTGAAAAAGCATACAATTCTGATTACATCCATATGATATAGTTATATATTTGTTCCAGTGGTTACAGATATATAAAGGAAAATGTATGCATTTAAAAAAATTGAACTTCGGTAAATAATCGTTTTAATTCGATGTTCTATTATTTTTTTTCTAAGGCACATCGAATCATCTATAAAAATGATACAATTTTTGTATTTGACATGTTTTTCTAACTATGACATTAAAATCACAAATCGAGTGAGAGCGTTACGCTGGTCACCCGGTATGTATGCTGCTCTTGATTATGCAGTTTCTTTATATACCTGCCTTACAAGAGTCATTATTGAAAATCAATAGATGCTGCTCTTTTTGTTTTACCATTTTTTAAAACGGCATCTACAGGTGCCCTTAGTAGCTCTGGAGTAGCAGGGGCCTGATTCGTTTTTTTTAAGTACGTCTTTTGAAACAGGTATGAATAAATAATATTTTATAACTAGAGGGGTTAGTTGAGCTATGTGTCTAAACTAATCCCATACCCGCCATTTTTCAAATACATAGATATAATATTTTTATCCTAAAGATAATCTTAATTTACGAATAAAACCTAGAAAACAGGTCTTTGCAATCTGTAAATACTTATCTCAGTCTAATAGTCCTTCTTGTTTTGCGTCCAGAACAAAAAGTAAACAAACTTTTAATTTTACTTTAACCCATCAAAAGTTGTTGCAGTCAACTTGAGTTCAAATGGTATGATAAATTCCTACCGAGTGTGGTGGAAGAAGAAAGACATCATGTGCGAATTATACATATACTCCTTTTTGTACCATATATATATTTTGCCTGTATTCTATTTCTTTGCTGTAACATATAGTTACAATGTTAGTCATTTTATCTACTGCTTAGACTTGCATTTATTTCCATATATATAGAGTTCCAGATTCAGCTTAGCTTTAGTGTGAACTATACCTCTGTACCGCTTACTTGAATAAACGTCGTTCGATTTTATAAATGTATTAAGTTATTTACAACGTTCTCGTTCGGTACATACTTAATTGGCGCAGTCGGTAGGATCTACAAACAAGTCTCTGAATTCTCGTGAGTGAGTAAGTGAGATCCTTGGTGTACTCCTGTACTTTATTGAAGATCCAGAACCTGTCCAGCTCTCAGGTGAAATTTATTGGATACGGAACTTCAAGTGGTTGGTCAACTTGACGCCGAGATCCCTGGACCGTCAACGACGATTCAAAGTAAGTTCCTCAAGTATTTTTCCACTCCTTTCCTCGCTAAGTTGATATAAACTGATTTTTTATATACTTGTGCGGCGAAAAGACATTTTGATTTACACTTGTCTGTGTATAATCAAAATTAGTTAAGATTAAATTTTTAGAAGTGAATTTAATTGTTCTGAATTCGTGAGTCAACTCTTCCACGATTAGAGTGACTGTTTTCAGACCCTGTCTATATTTTTTCTCTGTCAAGTACTTCTTTTGTTGAGTGACTATTAAAACAATTTGTTTATGAGTTAACTCGACTGAAAACGAAGTGTTTGTTCAGATGCCAAAGGATAATATTTCTCAAGCTAGATTACGAGTAGAAAATCCATACCAGGTCCCTGTCGGTGTTGGACTCTCCGTAAATCAAAACGAGATAGATAGTTTAGTAAATCAGTTATCTAGTACCTTTAATAACGAAAATATGACTACTAATTCAAATATCAACGAAGCCAAAGCTTTCCTTGATGTGATACCAGTTTTTGATGGTTCACAAACCAAACTACAAACATTTTGCAAATTATGCGATGAACTAATTAGAATATTTAATATCCCTGAGAGAACTGACCGTATGGTATATTTACTTGCGGGAATTAGATCTAAAATCACAGGCCAAGCCGAAATTATTTTAAACCAACGTTTAGAAATTCAAACTTGGACGCAAATTAAAAATTTATTACAACAAAATTTCGGAGATTGTAGAGATCTCCCATGCCTTCAGCAAGATTTAATTCATATGCGATACAACCCTAAAAATGAAACCTTGCAGGAATTCTCAAATAGAATTCAACACCTGAGGTCAATTTTATCTCAGAAACTAGTAAACTTGAATATCACAGCTGTTGAAAAACAAGCTTATCAGGATATTTACGCTAGACTCGCACTCGACACGTACGTCGCGAACTTACCAGATAACTTACAGTCAATGATACGAACAGCTGACAAGACTACATTAGAAGACGCGATATCTTTTGTAAACCGAGAACTGCAATTTAATCAGTACAAAGAACAACTTAAGAAAAACATGTCTTATTCACAATCGCCGTCAGTCCCACCTAAAATTCCCCAAAGAAACCATAATCCTAATATGAATTTTAGAACTAACCAAAATTTTAAACCGAATTTCCAAAATCAAAATTTTGTAAGACCACCTCTTCCACCAAGAAATCCAAATTTTAATCAAAATTTCAACCAAAATTATAATCAAAACCGAAATCAACAAGCTTCGGGAACTTATCAAAATTACAGACCAAATCATCCCACTCCGATGTCAGGAGTTCAATCATTTGTGAATCAAACACATAATACCAGAAGTAATCATCAACATTTCAGGCAAAACCAACAAAATTTTAGAGAAAAACCGAATAGGCAAAATTTCCCTAGAACTAATGAACATTTTAATATTGAAGAAGAAAACTTTGAACAAAATTTTGATCCAAATTTTGACCCTAGTCAAGAATATCAAACTGACAATTTACCTTTTGAACAAAATTATGATACAGATTATAATGACGAAGATTTTAATCAAAATTGTAATCAGAATTTTTATGACTGTGAAAATAACCAAAATTTTCCTTTAATCCCTCCTCGAGACAGCCAAACGTAGTAGAAAGTAATATTCAACTAGCTGCCCAGTTACCATATATAAAAATTTCTCAACATCCTTATCCCCCTTTAAAACTTTTAATAGATACAGGCGCTTCATATTCTATGTTACGACCTGACATAATAGAAAAAATCTGTCCAAACCAAATTTTTAATTTTTCGACTCAAGTAAAAACTATTTTAGGAAAATGTACTATCAAACAAAAAGCTCATGTACCCGCATTTTCAGAATTTAATTCAAATCAAAATTTAGAAGTATTATCTTATGATTTTCATAACTATTTTGACGGACTTATTGGCTACCATGATATGAAAAAATTTAACATGATAATTGACTTACCTAATAACAGACTTATAGGACAAAATTTTAATATTCCCCTCTATTTACGTGATCCTTATGACATAACAAGACGAGTAACACTTGCCCCTAATGAGTATTTAAAAACGACCATCCCTGTAGAAGCAAACTTTGGCGATATTTTAATACCTTTTCAAAATTTAAACAATTTAATAATTAGAGAAACATTAACAACTAGCGAAGACGGATATGCCCCGGTAGAACTTTTCAACCCCTCTAGTGAAACAAAAACTTTTTATTTTCAAAACCCAATTCCTTGTCAAAATATAGAAAATTTCGAATTATACAATTTTCAAATTTCTTCAAATGCAAACAAATGTAAAAAGGAACAAATTCCAAATTTATTAAGAACGGAACATTTATCTAAAGAAGAAAAACAACATTTAATACCCCTTTGCAAAAATTATTATGACGTTTTTTATTTTCCTGGCGATCCTTTGACTTTTACTAATCAAGTTAAACACCAAATAAAAACTGAAGACGAAATTCCTGTTCATACAAAAACATATAGATATCCAGAAATACATAAACAAGAAGTGAAATCACAAATTCAATCATTATTACAAAATAATATTATCAGACCTTCAGATTCACCATGGTCCAGTCCCATATGGATTGTACCCAAAAAATTAGACGCTTCCGGAAATAAAAAATGGCGACTCGTAGTAGACTATCGAAAAGTTAACGAAAAGACAGTTACTGACAGATATCCTATTCCAAATATTACAGACATATTAGACAAACTAGGACGATCCCAATATTTCACTACCCTTGACCTAGCATCCGGTTTCCATCAAATAGAAATGTCCCCAGAATCAATCCCAAAAACCGCTTTTAACACTAACAATGGACATTACGAATTTCTAAAAGTCCCTTTTAACCTAAAAAATGCACCTGTCACATTCCGAAGAGTCATGGACGATGTTCTTAAAGACTTACAAAACAAAATTTGCCTCGTATATATGGACGACATTGTAATTTTTAGTACTTCCCTTCAGGAGCACATTCAAAATTTAAAGCTAGTATTTGAAGCTTTAAGAAAAGCAAATTTGAAAATTCAATTAGACAAATCCGAATTTTTAAAAAGGGAAACCACATTTTTAGGACATATTATTACCCCTTCAGGAATTAAACCAAATCCAGACAAAGTAAAAGCCATTCAAAAATTTCCTATTCCTAAAACACCTAAAGATATAAAATCATTTCTTGGACTTGTAGGATTTTATCGAAAATTTATAAATAATTTTGCAAAAATAACAAAACCGTTAACTCGATGTTTAAAAAAGGGAAATAAAATTGAACACTCCCCTGAATTTCTAGAATCAATAAATTTATGTAAAAATATTTTATCTAATGAACCCCTTTTAGCTTTCCCAGATTTTTCAAAAACTTTTGTATTAACCACCGACGCATCTAACTTTGCGATTGGAGCTGTCTTATCCCAAAATGGTCACCCAATTTCATACGCGAGTAGAACCTTAAATCCGGCAGAAATAAATTATTCAACAATTGAAAAAGAATTATTAGCAATCGTTTGGGCAACTAAATATTTTAGACCATATTTATATGGAAGAAAATTTATAATAAATACAGACCATAAACCCCTTCAGTGGCTTTTCTCCTTAAAAGACCCTCAGTCTAGATTAGTCCGTTGGAGACTAAAATTAGAAGAATTTGAATACGAAGTAAAATACATTAAAGGAAAAGAAAACAATGTCGCAGATGCATTATCCCGATTTCCCCCAGACATTAACATTCACCAACTTCAACCCTCTACTTCTCAAACCTTAGACTTACCTATTCTAGATGACGATACTCTCTCCATGTTAGTAAATGTGGATAGACCTAACACACCTATTGACGAAGAACTACTTAACGATATTTTGCGAGAACTTCCAGAACCTTCTCCACCAGTATTACACATTCCAGAACCCTCTCCTCCAGTATTACATATTCCAGAACCTGACGACAATGAAACAATACATACCTCGATAGAAAATCCAGTAGCAGAATTACCTATAACCGATCAACCAATAAATCAATTTAAATATCAAATATCTATCGCTCTAAATCCAAATCTTGTTCAACCTTATTGGCACAGACTAACCAGACCTTTTGATAAAAATTCAATTTTTATAGTATTTAATCCTCAACTTTCAGACCAAAATAAAGCTAAAATATTACGAAATTTCCTAAAACCAAAAGAAATAAACTGTTTATATTTTTATGATCAAAAAGCCAGAGAATGTTTTGAACGTCTAATACCAAAATTCTTTAATAATACAATTAAATTTAGAATCTCCACACTAAAAACTCAAGATGTAGAAAAACTAGAATCTCAAATCAGATTAATAATGAAACAACATGAAGTAAATACAGTACATAGAGGCATCGACACTGTTTATAATTCCTTAGCAAAAACTCACTATTGGCCTAATATGAAAGAAACTATAACAACATATATAAATAATTGTGAAACATGTAATCGAGCAAAATATGATAGACACCCACAAAACCCACCAATCCAAAAAACGGAAACGCCCACTAAACCTTTCGACATTATACACATAGACATACTATTCTTTGATAAAAATCAATTCTTAACTGTTTTTGACACATTTTCAAAATTAGGACAAGCCTATCCTATACCTAGCAGAAATGCTATAACGACGACTAATACTATTCTAAATTACATCTCCCATTACGGAAAACCAGTCAAAATAATCTGTGATCAAGGCAGTGAATTTAATAATAAAATATTTTCAGAATTTTGTCAACTACATAAAATAATTTTACATTTCACTAGCGTCAGTAATTCAAATTCTAATAGTCCAGTCGAACGCTTCCACTCAACAATTTTAGACTCCATCAGAGCTTTGAAATTAGATAACCCTACTTTAAATCAAGAAACTCTAATTAAATTAGCAACCATTGGATATAATAATTCCGTACATTCTGTAACTCAAAAAACACCCTTAGAAATAATATTAGGTTCACCCCAAAACATAGAAATAGATGAAAGAATAATTACCACAAATTTTATAGAAAAACAAAAACAAATTTATTCAAAATTATACGAGGACGTACAAAACAAAATTGAAGTGACAAAACAAAAAACTTTAGACCGGGTAAATAAAAATAAAACCGAACCGCAAAAAGTCAAAATTCTACAAGACATACTAATAAAAGACAATTTAGCAAACAGACATAAAACAAGACCAAAATTTAAGAAAGCCATAGTTATAAAAGACAACGGCCCTACTATTCAAACAAAACAAGGAAAAATTCATAAAAAACATGTTAAGAAATTAAAACCCCCTGACACTTCTCCTCTGTTAAAGGACGAAGATTTTACTGATAGTGACGACAATATTCCATTGGCACGTCTCTTCCGAAATACTTAAACTTATCAAACACTATTCGAAATCTGACTTGTAGAAAAAAAAAAATTCTAAATCTTATTAGTACAAGATATAATAAAACACTTTGGCCTCATGAACAATCAAAACAGAGAACAAATAAAAATAAATTAGAAATTTTAGAAATCAATTTAACTTATTAACTAAATTAAAGGAACAATTAAGTTACTTAACCTCTTTCATCAAAATTAATAATACTCTACATTTATCAGTCAAAACATATGCTCAAAATTATAAACTTTATATCAACTTTTAAATTCCCATGTTTCAATTACCTACAAATTTTACCTGCACCCTTGAATCAATACCTACATATTCCTACCTCAACCCACTTACTTAAGAATCAACAAGGTATCTTCAAAGGAGGAATTTACCCAAATACCAGGCCTGTACCCATGGAAGGACACGAACAGAGACAACTGCCCGAATTCACTGCAGTGACAGAATCCTATCGACTGTACTACATTCAAGATTTAAAGAAATCCCATACATCAAAATTCAAAATTCGTTACTCATATAATTCACAACTCACCATGATATACAGCTAGATGAACTGAGTAGTTTAGCGTAGAGTATATCCAAGTATAAGATCCAACCCCTGGAACTGTTTGACCAAGATCCATATCAACAACCACACTATTTCATCTATATTATCATACTCATAATTTTAATATTAATAATATATATAATTTTCAAGGAAAGAGATTCAATTACAAAAATAGCAATACCTAGAATTTTCCTACGAAGGTCGAACCCAAATGAGAGGACGACGTCCCAGGAAAACCCTGAAATACCAGGAACATTATAAATTCAACGACTGGAATCACGATTACTCCGATGATCTCCAGTCACCACATCAGGAACAGCGACTCCCTGCTGTCTCCTTATTACCCTCCGTGAAGATGAGCATCATAATAGAGAAGCACCCCTGAGCCGTTCAGATGAGGACTTCGCCGCCCTAGATGTCTCAACCCCAGAAGAAGTGACTACCGCCCACTAGGACCCTGGTCGCTTCACCCCGTGAGCTCCCTCTACGACGGGAGGAATTATACATATACTCCTTTTTGTACCATATATATATTTTGCCTGTATTCTATTTCTTTGCTGTAACATATAGTTACAATGTTAGTCATTTTATCTACTGCTTAGACTTGCATTTATTTCCATATATATAGAGTTCCAGATTCAGCTTAGCTTTAGTGTGAACTATACCTCTGTACCGCTTACTTGAATAAACGTCGTTCGATTTTATAAATGTATTAAGTTATTTACAACGTTCTCGTTCGGTACATACTTAATTTGCGTTGCTGTGCACAAGCGTGTTTTACTAGCTATTTTAGTTACCGAGGTATAAGCATTGATGAACTTAGCATCAACTTATTTGCGAAAAACTCTTGTCCGACATGCGTCGTAATACTACAATTAAATTGTCTCTATCTACCAAGGATACTCGGAAGTTTGTGGCACTATTTTCATATTCAACAGGAGACGGGCAAAAAACTTTTTTACAACCCACCAGCCCGGGTCGTCGGTGTTCCGGTGGCTGGCTGGCATGTTCAAAAGTAAAATGCAAATCGTCTCGTGCCCCAGCCCGTGCCATAGACGGGCCAGACTAACCCTTCAATATTTATAAGCTCTTGCCCATTTCCTTTTTCGATTTGCCATTCCCATCGTAAATACCTTGGCTTTTATCCCCAGCTAGTTCCATTTCCTTCCTACAGTTAAACGTGTGATACCGACCGGCACGTTGTAGTCGTACGTTTCTCCAACAATATCTTATTAGCAAACTTTCGTCGTAAGCCGACTGAAATATTCAGTTTTTTCGTTCTGTCAAGTAAATTTAACGCTGCTTGGGTGAATTCAATTTATCCCTCGAAAGCGATGGTTTTTGTAAATAAATATGTTTTCTCAGTAGACGGTGGAACGGTTGTGCGTTATGTACATGGAAAAGGTGTTTAAATTTGAAATGGCCAAGGATCGCCATCGTGTCCGCGCATTTACTAAAGGGCGGCATAATTATAGCACGTATATGTACTCATCTGGTCAAAATTGTAATTTACGAACGAACGAATTTTAACAATTTTTTCAACAGTACAACAGTACAGGGTGATCCCGAATAATGTGCAAAAAAGTTGAGGGTATATTGTACGACCGATTTTAATACCCTTGTTAAATGGCGAAGTTATGAGCTCTTGGTGGAGAAAGTTACAAGGGTTATTTTCTTTCAAATATTTACTGCGCAATATTTCAATATCAAAGACCCATGAACTGTCATCAAATGCAAAGTAATGGAAACCTACTAGATGTCCATGTGTAGAGTTATGAATTTTATTTTTTTAATAAAAAACTGTTCTACTGACCAAAAAATTGCAAGAGACAAAAAACACTACAAATTCGAGGCATTCAAAAACAATTTTTTTTATAGAATTTCAATACAATTACATTACCACATTTTACATATTGTGCAATTCTGCTACTGTCAGCTAACAAGAGTGAGATAAATACATTGCAGTTATTACAAAACAAATGTATGCGAATGCGAATTAAGCTGATAAAAGAACGTATATAAAAGATATATTATCAAAATTGGGGTGGTTAAATGTTTGGCAGAATATTGTAAAGGCAAATTTAGTGCTTATATATAAAATAGAAAATGGTGCAGCACCAAGCTACTATAACGATTTTTTGATAAAACGGTCCAATTTACACACTTATCCCATCAGATCAGGAGACAATTACAATTGATGTTCAGAAAACCGCAAAATATTTATTCAATGAATGTTTACGTTTTTTTTTCAATGCTCTTCCTGTAGAGATAAAAAAGAGTGTTATTTATTAAAAATCTTGTACGCTTTTATAAGATTCAAACTGATTAATTGTAAAAATGTTTGCATGATATTTATTTGTATTTTTCTAGCAATGCTAAATAAAATGACTATTATTATTACCTCAACAAAATGTCAATAGTAATATACAGGGGGTAGTTTATCAGGACGAGGAGAATAAAAATACTGGGTCAGACGAAGTTTCATCACTTTCATCAGTGAAACCTTGCCAAATTTCACTTCTTAATTTCAAAACTTTTGGAAAAAATTAAGGAAAACCTAAATTTATCACCCCTGTTAAGGGATCGTAACTCCTTAAGGGGGCTCATATCAAAAAATGTTATAAGAAGGGCCTCTATTATTGGTTGTACAATCTACCCTCAATTTTTTCGCACATTATTTGGGATCATCCTGTATAACAGTGTCAGTCAGGTGCTCCACAAGGATCTGCTCTTGATACTTTATTGATTATTTTATTCATTAACGATATTACTGCTAACCTGGATATAATTTATAATGATGTTGTTAAGATCCTTTCTAATAATGAGTCATACACTGACTGTAATAAATTACAACAAAATGTAAGTCTTATTAATAGTGTTTTAGTAGCAAATAACCTATAAATGTTGCAATGTAATGTCATATTGTCCAAGTATTATGTGCTGGTTTATGACTACAAGTTGGACATTATTACTTTAAACGTGCCTAGAACTATATGGGATCTCGGTGTCACCTTCGATTTAAAACTATCCTTTGTACTTCCCGTTCAAATAACTGTCAGTAGTGCTTATAAATCTTTTGTATTTATCAATATTCAATATGAAATAATTTTAAAATATGAATACCCTTAAACTTATTTTTCTCACATTTTTCAGATCTAAACTGGAGTATTCCTCTATTGTATGGAATTCTATACATATTTGAGGTATACAACATAGCAATTGAAAGGGTGCAAAAGAGTTTCTTTAAATCTACAGCTTTTTCTCTGGTGTATATCCACTGGGAGGCACATCTTACAACTATTTCTTGGAATGGTTTAGCATGAGTGGTTTCAAAAACATAAGGAGTACGACAGCTGTACTGTTTCTGATTAAAATTCTTCACAATATAGTAATGTTCATCTCTATTGTCTTTGATAGCTTTTCTTGTGCCTAGGATGAATAACAGAAGTAGTTGACTATTCTACATTAAGAACTATAAAACTAACATGTATATGTTTTCGTTAAAAGTTTCAGAAAAATATATTGTCACAGACTTTGCTCCGCTCGCACCCAATTCGACGACTGTGGTATCGCGAAACACTAGATTGCCCCGATCGCCCCAACACGATTCTGTTAAACAAACAAAATAATGCCGTATATCGAGGCGCGACTGTAAAATTGAGAAACGACGAGAATCGTTCGAGAAATGGATCCAGAGATGCTAGAAAATACCTGGAATATTCGTTAGGTCTATAAAAGAAGAATAAACGGCCGAGTCAGTCAGTCTTGAATTGTAGTGTTTAGTTGGAACTCCTGGAGTTTCAGAGTGAGATAGTGTTTAGTGGAGTTGTAATTAGTATTCAGTAGTGTACATAGTAGTTAATAAAGATAAGTGATTAATTAACTGTTTGTTTTTCTGGTAGAAGAAAGAGGAAACCCGTGGCATTATGTTTCAATTATCTACAAAAATCGGCTTAAATGTGTTTTTCCAAATTGAGTAGGTAATTAGGTATTGTTTTTAATTTTATGTGTGTTTAATAATAAAAACTATTAGAATACCTAGCGTCAAATTTCAGTCAGAGTAATAATAAAATATGTATTACCTACTTTGTAAAATAAACTTTATTAGATTCATGGGAAAAATATAATATTGCTGGATGTTTAACTTGAGCTGCTTATATATTTATCGTAGTTATAAAGCACGGTTGAGTATAAACTACATATATACTGTGTAACATATTACATGTTAGATTTTCTAAAAGATTACACAAGCTCAGCCACGCTGGTCATAAATTTCCTGAAGTGGATTTACTGCAACCTCAGTTAAAACAAACTGCAACTTCATAAAGTGCATATTGGTATTAAGCGACATAATATTCGTTACTAGATATTCGCAGCTCTAGCTGGGACAATTTTAGGTTATAGAAATATGAATTTTTTGCCATTATTGTTTACGACATAAAGTAGAGAATAATTATGTTTCAGCAGTTATAAAGATACCTAGAAAAATCCAAAAGTATACACTATACAGGGTGATTCGCAACTTATTTAAAAAAATTTGGGAATAGATGCTTCATGAAAAATGGGGTCAATATCGTAAAACTAGTCTCTAGTGTCATCGAAATGCAAGCTATTCCAAGTACTGAAACCTTATCGTAGTATTAACGTTTTTACGATAGTATTTGCATTAGTTTGGCAATGTCAAAAATTATGGTAAAGTAAGACAAAATGCTTTAACAATTCGTCGCAGAACGATTTCTCGGTAGACATGTGCCAAATGCAGCTACTTTTACCGCGGTAGTGTACCGCGGGTGTGACACGGAAAATTTGCAACCGAATCGTGGAGGAGATGGAGTAGGTGTGGAATACATTTTAAAGATTGTTGAAGAAATCTGTACCATCTACGGCGTGTCCAAGCATTAATACCAAGGGATTATCCCTTATGAATCAGATTTTGTGAATGGTTGCTGCAACATATTGCTCAAAATCCCAGATTTACAGCTGATGTATTATTATTTTTACACAGAATGGAATGTATAACAATCATAATACTACTCATATTTGGGATTTTAAAAATCAGTATTCAAATGGAAATCATTTTCAACAACGCTTCTCCTTAAATGTTTGGGAGGGGATTCTCGATGATCGCTTGGTTGGACCATTCATGTTATCATATGGAACAGATGAAGTTGTGTCTTCGAAAAGATCTGCCTAAACTTCTGGAAGATATGCCCTGAGCTGTCCGACTCCGAATGTAGTTCTTGTAGGATGACGCTTCCCCTCATTTTGAACAAAATGTTTGAACGCACCTTAATGAAGCTCAAGGGGTACGATGGATTGGACAAGAAGGACCGGTACCATATCCGCCACAATCACTTAAATCCTTTTGTGGAGATATTTAAAAAATGAAGTGTATTGCACCGAAGTGGACATATAGTAATGATTTACTCGAAAGTATCAAACTGCTGCCAATAACAAAACGGTCAAGAACCAGAAACATTTGTGTTAGTTTGTAGAAACGGGGTAAGATGGGCCCAAATGTTTACACGTCGGTGGATAAAATTTTGAACTATTGTTATAACGTGAGCAGTTAAACTTACTGATATAAAATAGGTATTATCAAATGTTATTTATTTATTTCCTTAGGAAATTCATTGTCCATTCATTATTATGACACTTTGCCACTGTGCCGGTCGCCGATTGATTGCTTTGCCCTGCGCAAGGTCAAGTTTTACAATGGACCAGTTTCCAGCACCGTGCATAAGTGTATTTTTAAATCATTGCAAAACTTTCATGTAGTTGGTACTTATTAAATGAGTACCTACCTTTCTGGCAGTTTCAATTACTATACCTCTAATTATTGTAGAGGCAAGTACGAATTGAGTTGTAAATATTAGTAATATTTAAATTATTAGCCGACGAATTGTTTTCTAATTCGTAATGTATACGTCAGGGCCATATAAAATGAGATCACGACACCTAATTCACGTGGTATAAGTAGATGTTTTTGACGTCAAAGATCCAAATTTCTGTTCTTTACTCATTAGGCTATTGGTGTCAAAACTAAGGTTTAATGTTTATATTACTTATTTGATAAATATATTAGAAAATATTGAATTATGCAGATGAATTGTAAACTAATCTATATACATAACTAATATTAGTGGTTTCCCTTTCTCTAATTTGGCTTGAAATTATCTTTGTCGACCTGAATTCCACATATACCCAGGGGGTGTCCCTTGATATTGAAGTTAATGAACATACTAATATATTACTCAGAGATATGTTGTTAACTTGGTATCTACAACGCTAAACAAAATTTTAAGTGGACTTTCAGAGGACAACGATTTGCCAAAAATCAGTAGAAGCAAATTATGGGCCGTCGTACGAGAGTTGAATTTTTGCTGGGAAAAGCAGAACAGAAAGTCAGTTTTTATCGATTAAGATGAAATTATTTGTTGGCGAAGATCCTACGTAAGATTAATTAGAAAATTCCGTGATGAAGGGAGGAATATTTATTATCTAGACGAAACTTGGGCCAACGAGGGATATATTGTAACAAAAGTATGGCAAGATAAAAATGTAAAAAGTTTTCGACAAGCATTTTTGGATGGACTTTCAATAGGGTTCAAGGCATCTTCGCCCATTAGGGCGAAGATTAATAGTGACACATATAGGTAGTGCCAGTGATATTGTAGATGGCGGTTTACTTTTATTTGAATCTAAAAATACAGGTGACTATCACGAAGACATAAACGCAGATGTTTCGAAGAGTATTTTACACATATATTGGATCTTATATACAGACGCCTACGACTGCTTGGAGGAAAGCCGATATAATTTAATGGTTATCTGGAAAGAACATTTCTTTTGAAACAAATATGGTGAAAAAGGAACTTGTGCACTTATCAATCTTAATAAAGATCAGAAAAAATATGTTATCGATGACATGGCAACAAATCGCCAAATAACGGTACTACGGTTACCACCTTACCACTGTTAACCTAACCCAATCGAATTAGTCTGGGCGCAGGTAAAAGGAGATGTAGCGCGAAATAATACGACGTTTAAATTAAGTGAGGTGAAAATTTTGTTAAAAAATTCCTTGGAACGAGTGACTGCAGTAAATATTTTCATAATAATATTGAATAATTGTATTTGAATTACTAAAAACACTCTTAACCCGGTTATGATGCTTAAAGTAGCCTCTAGTTTTGAAATGCTGTTTTTATATTGTTTACGTATAAGAGAAATGGACCGAGAAATTGAAGCGGCATAGACAAAGACGGATTTTCGGGGATTAAACTTTAGCTACCTGCTACAATTTAGTATGGTTCGATCAAAGTTTTTTTAAAAGTACACCTTATCTATACCGATAATACATAATATAAAAATATTGACCACCACCAGTACTACATTTATTTACGATTCGCATGCATAATTAGCTTTTATTACTCTCTTTCATTTCTAAACAGACTATAGAAGAAGACGATTGGCGTACCACTGTTTTCTTTAAAAATATTAAAGTTAGTGCTCGTGCGCACGCCACTGTTAGAGATAGAAATTATGTTTATATTGCAAAATATGCGTCTTTAGTAATAGTCACCACATACCAAATTTCATGAAAATATCTAAATTGGTTTCGAAAATATTAATTATTTTCCTTTTTTTTTCCTAAAACTTTAACACCTCCATCATTAATTTTTCTAGAATCACCCCCTTAAATATTCCCATATCATTTAGGAACACCTTGTAATTTCCCAAGTTTATGAGTAAAGGTTAAGAATCATCCTGTATAGCGAAAGTTACGAGGAATATGTAACTTTGGAGCAACATGGAAACCAAAAGTAACTGTTGCAAAATAAAATCCTACCTCTAAGAAACGAATGGGTAAATACTGAAGTTCACGTAACGCTCGTTTTTTTTGCTACAAATTATTTTTCCAATTTTTCATTACACACACAAAAGGTTGAAGGGCATTCAGAAACAGAGCCCAATTAGCCGGTGCAAAAGTTGAAAGTGAATTTTTGTTTGATGTCTGAACCTGCAAAGGGGAAAAATGATCAAAAGAATTTAATAACTTGTTATATTTCGCCGTGCCAAAAATATCAGCGGACTTCATGTAATAAGGTTGCTAGTGAAAATAAATTGAATCGTTGAGTCGATTTCGACAAAAATAATATCGACTCAAATGCCTATATGAAATATATCACCAGTAATGATCTCATTAAAAAATTTTTTATTAGATTTTTGTTCAGTAAAAACGTTAAAAATATGGAAGGAATTTCATTAAATCTAAGGCCTTGGTAATGTACATATAAAGGGAAATCGGCCAAGTTCTTGAAAGGGAAAATAAAATTCTGTATAAGCACAGATAAATTAATATACAGATAGCGCCTGAACATGTTAAAAAGTGTTAACAGCTTTGGATGCCGGCTTCCCGGAGCCGGCATCCACCGTGGAAGCAGTGTTGGTTAATTCAGCTATTTCCCCACAGATGGCCGCTCGAACGATCCCACTGCTGCCAGATATATTGTCTTGTCTTTACTATTGAAAACGGAGGATTACATTCAGCTTGAAGTTTTTTTTTCAGATTCTAATAAAAAATTTGCACAAACTACGTATCTTTCCGTTTCATTAGATGCACATGGTATTCAACTTTTTATTTAATATGTATAATATAGCGAAAAAGATTAAACATTTTTGGCAGTAACTAATATTTTTTATAAAAAGTTATTTTACAGCAAGCATGTAAAGATTGCAATACATTCATTTAAAATTCGGTAAATAGTAGATGTTTTAACTTTTTCATGTAACTGGGTGTACAAGGTGTCCCAAAAAACATGGGATCAAATTTATTCTTTAATATGGGAACAGCATTTTTTTGTTTCATCGATATCAGCATATATTTCTGATTAACAAAATTTTACTGTTTTCATTTTGAAATAAAAAAAAAATTGTTATCATTAAAATTTATTCATAATTCATTTTTAATTAAATTTTGGTAATTTTGTTCAAATTGACGTGAATTACCATGCACGGTAATGGAACAAAATATATATCGGGTGTTCCGGTTTGTTTGGAACAAATTGAAACAGTAGACAGAATAAGCGATTTTAAGAGGAAAACTTTATGTGAACATCTTCTCGGTCAATAGCGGAGTTACGGGAGGCTAAAGGTTCAAAAAAATAAATTAATTTTTTTTATTACCAATTCCGTATTACACACAGCGCGTTCAAATTTGATACAGGTACTGTTCAACTAGTCTCGGATGTTAAACAAGTTCATTTTTTAAAATCGTTATACAGGGTGTCATTTTTTCAAGGATATGCTATCATGAATACCTTCAGAAATTTTTTCATGTAGGTACCTCCCTGGTAAAGTTTGAAATATTTTTTTACTCTCTTGATTCATTATCTAAATTTCGTCTCACTTGATACACGAAAATTAACGTTTTACAAGAAAATTTAGAAGAATACATTCAAAAGTCAAGTGAGACGAAATTTAGATAATGAATCAAGCGAATAAAAAACGTTTCTGTCGCATTGTGATTATTTCGGATAGTTCGTAGTCGTTTCGTTTAAGCTTAAGTCTTACTTTCCTAGGAAACGTGAGGGAGACCGCGGAAGTTGCACATATGCAAAATACAAGAAGAGTAGTTAGAAGCGAAGCGGGACGTGATACAACGGCGATTTAAAATAGCACTGGCGTCATCACGCCAGGTGTCGGTCGGCAGGTAACTTCGATGGGACGGGATCAAACCGATACCTTATTTCAAAATTCTCACAAAAATTTTCACATTTCAAGTTTCCGAAAGAATAACCTAAATTATTAATAGATTTGGTTAACAGTGTACAATATATGGCACTAAAATTACTTCCATTCATTAAAGATAATGCATGAAAATTAATTACCGAAACTTTACAGAAACAGGGTAACTAAAATTTTATATTTGAGAGACAAATGTATCAAAAGATGTAAAAATAAATCTTTGGATCGTGACGCTTCCTAGGAAAGCAAGGCTATATACTTTTCTTAAAACTGGAATATTTCACAATGATTATTGCTAAATTAAAATGTTTTGCTGCCTAGATGTCATCGGCTGTTAAGATAGTTATCTTAGCCTATGCAGTCTAGCAGCGCATCTTGTTTCTATGGCATTTACCCATAATCAAACTTTTCAGCATTAGTATATTGAACCGTAATACGTTTTTTTTAAATAAAGTACCTACAAAACTGATTACCTACCACTTTACTGTTTATTTGACAATTGTACATAATATGACGTGACAAAGCTACTAGATGCCAGATAATACCAAAGTTTACGGAATAAATATAAGTTGGTTCACTCTCTGTCGGCACTGTTTTCAGAAAAAAGTCGTGCCGCCACACGTGCATACTGTCGCAAAAAATGGCCATTTATGGAAGATTTAAAAAAGTATTCAGATTGCAACCGGGAATTGTTTGCACAATTTAAACATTTAAAAAACTGGGATGTTTGTATGTTAAGGGTGATCCAAATGTGTGATATAAGGCATATTTCAAGGTTAATACACTAATATCTTTATTAGTTATCATATAACAGAATATTATAGAATATGATTTATAGTTTGAGGCAAAAAATAGAGTTAGGGTGATTTAAATTATTAATTTTATTTTGATTCTAATAGATCAATGAAAAAGAAGTCATTTATTATTATTATTATTTAATTGGAAAATTAAAATTCGGAATGTACTATCGTTTGCATTATTAATGATACTCACTAAAATAAATTTTGCGATTTCTTTTGAACTTCTGGCGTATTCATATTGAAATCTGCTTTAAATTTTTAACATTAGTTATTAGTTGTTTCACTTACCAAGAGACATTTAATGAAATTTCTATTCAGAGCTTCCAGAAGTTCAAAAACTGTTTTAAGAGAGTGTCATTATTATTGCAAACGATTGTACCAGTCCAAAGGCACTAAAAACCCATTCAACTCAGACTGAAAAAGCAGTTGCACAAAGAAATTGTTATACCCAGGAACTTTTTTTGATTTCTGGATCACCATCGGCTTGTAACAGCCACCACTTTCTGTAAATTTTTTGTGTCAATGTGATTTTGTTACGCCGCTGCCTTGGCCGCACAACGGCAAGTTTTGTTTTATTTCGCACTCAAAATTTAAACTTTTCCCGGAGGGTTGTCGAACTTTAGACCTGGAAAAATGCAGATAACTATATATAGAGTTATCTGAAAATGCAAGCTATGAGCTTTCGATTAGTACCTATATATTTTGTTTCATTAAACAGCCGGTGAAGTTGTACTCCAACAATATAACCATTAATCTTTAAACAAACAATGTTGAGAACCTCCTAAGGTGTGACAACTCTATATATTTTTATTTATCAGGTTGCCAATTTCCAAATTGGTACATTATTTATTTCATTAAGACTAATTTATAGTTCACCTCCATAACTAATATTTTTAATGCATAATTAATGTCTCTAGGACCCGGCTTTGATTATTATCCAACCTAGCAAATTCGTGATAGCATGTACATGAAATACATGTTTAAATGCAATTTTCTCTATTAACATTTGGGTGAAAGGACTTTACAGGTGGGATTTTGGACCAATGCACATGCACGAACATGTCCGACGGATAAATTCGATACAAGCATTCGTATGTGAATATTGTCATTAGGCCTTTTTCTTCTAAACTTTAAAATTCGTTGTATTAATATTTGGGTGAATTATGCGTAAAATGTAATCGCGTATGCCATTAAATAATGTGAAATTAACGTACAATTTTTCCGAAAAACAATTTAGATATGGATACATATACATCTTGTTTAATTTCACATCGTTAATATCTAAATTATTATTTCGAAATTAATGTTTATTTTAATATTAATTGGATCTAGACATATTTACTTTAATTTTGTCAATAAATGATAATACAGTCAAATTTTTTAATTATGTATCTAACGAAAATATTTACCACAATTCAATATCCATTTACTGCATAATAATATTTCATTTTTAGGAAACCTAAACATTTTTAATTTGGGTGTTCCTTTTTGATTCTCCACAGTTTTTGTACATACATTTATTCCCCGACATGTTGATAGAAAAAAAATAATATTTATGCATCTAACTTGTGAATCTAGTGAGACGGAGCGAGCTCTAGGGTTGGGCAGTGGGCAAGACTGAGCTGGGCTGGATGAAGCTGCCCGGCGACTTGACTAGGGGGTATGTGCCTGATATGTGCAGTTCGAGTAGTGTGTACGATAACGCTGAGCCGGCCGCGCTAGATGTGACAACAATGTTAATGGGTTGCTAAGATACGTATACACACCGCTAGTTGATATGACTCCGCCGAATTTAAACTTTAGCTAAATATGATCACTGGGAACATCTGTTGACGACACAAGAAACTAAATCGTCGCTCTATCTCAGGCGCTATCTGTATAGCTAATTTATCTGTGGTATAAGGCTGTCTTATTAGAACATTTCAGACTACTTCGATTTCAATTTTGAAAGTTAGGTTTTTGGCGGTGCTCTCTTTAAATAATAAAAATCTTGTAGCAGTTGCTACTTACTTGTTTTAAATGGAGCACCCTATATATTTTTACATATTTGGATACTACACGTAATTGTTTTTTAGATAAATCCTCAATTTACAGATTGAGTAATTATTACTTTGTCAAATTCATGATGAAGTAAATTTTCAGTTGCGTATCTTAGGAACGTGTATTTTTGACCAGCTGTTCACTTTACCAACTATTAGCAAATAACTTTACCATTTGGTTTTGTAATTATCAATACCGTTTACCAATAACATTTCAAATGTCAGCACTCTGACTGACCTTGTTCTTTGGGTCACTTAATCGATCATTCATTCAGCTTTGCAATGTTGTAATTGCTGTAGAAATCAAAATAAGTAATGTAAAATACAAATATGCCAGAGCTTGTTCTGATAAATGAAAATACAATTTCTTCGTGTTCGAGATACAGGCTGTTTAAAATTTACTCTCTTAAATACTATAGTCTTCATTTCTTTTTTTTTTCATTTCAGAAGTTGTGATTGGAATTTCTTAAACACATTAAACGATGTTAATATGGCATGTGATTGTTTTTATAAATGTATATATGATATTTTTGACCAACACGTTCCTAAGCATGTAGCTGTTAGAAATAAATATCCTCCATGGTTCAACTCCATTTTAGTTAGAAATTTAAAGGAGTAATCTAGACTCTTTAAAGTACATTTGCAGAATATAAAAGATATAGGACTTTGGTTAAATCAAATATTAAAAATGCAAAAAGAGAACATATGGATAATATACAAAATAATATCAAAAATAATATAAATTCCTTTTGGTCTTACGTGAATTCAAAAAAGGGTGGGTCCTGAAAAATTAATCTACAACAATGAAGAGCTGAGTACTACTTAAGATGTTGTAGATGGATTTGCAAATTATTTTAGCACATCATTTAGTGTCTCTACTAACATAACTAGTTATCAAGATGTTTTCAAAGATAAGATGACTAATACTTATTTGCATTTTGTCAAGTTCTCTACCGATAACATTTTAGAATCGTAAAAAAAGTTAAAACCAAAATTTACTAAGGGACCCGATGACATTCCAGCATTTATAGTGAGCGACTGCGCATTTATTTTTGCAGAACCATTAGGCATAATTTTTAACATGTCACTTAATTCTGGTGTATTTCCATCCACGTGGAAAGAGCCGAGAATTTGCCCTGTGTATAAAAAGGATGAGAAACATAACGACCAATCACAATAATTTGTAATTTCGCTAAGGTTTTTGAAATTGCATTGCATAATGTACTTTATGCTTATATACATGGACAGATTGATGTTAACCAACATGGTTTCATGAGTAACAGATCTACGGTCTCTAACTTATTCGGTATTACCAAAGTTCATATATGAACTTTGGTATTACCCAATATCTATCTGAGCATATGGATCGTGGTGCTCAGGTGGATGTTATATACACAGATTTCACCAAAGCTTTTGATAAAATGAACCATAAGATGCTTTTATATAAACTTGAATGTGCTGATGTGTCTAGATTGTTATTAAGACTTTTCTATTCTTATTTTGAGAAAAGATTTCAATATGCCGAGTATTGTGGGTTCAAATCTTTTAAGTTTAAAGTAATCTCTGAAGTGCCTCAGGGTTCTATTCTGGGTCCCCTTCTCTTTATACTTTTCATTAACGATATTGTTGATAATTTAGAAGTATCTTATTTGCTTCGTGAGACCTAAGCTTGAGTATGCTCCCTTAATTTGGAATCCTGGTTATGTGACACACTCTGGGGCTTGGAAGCAATTCAAAGACGATTTCTTAAGTATTTGGCGTTTAGGGAGGATGGTTTGTATCCACCTATTGGTATACTGGAAGAACTATTGCTTAATAGGTTTACGTTATCAAGCTTACAGAAACGTAGAGTTTCGCAGTCTCTAATATTTTTATATAAATAATAAAATAGATTCTCCTTATGCATTGGGGCAGCTGTCGTTTTGTGTGCCTAGGATTGAATCTCCCAATGGTGCGACATTTTATCTGAATACACCAAGAACCAACATACTTAAATTTTCCCCACTTTATTTTATGTGTGCAAGTTCTAATAGTTTGCAAGATCAGTTAGATATTTTTAATTATACCATTAAAAATATGAAGAAAATGTTTGTGTGAGTATTTGTTGGTCTGTTTCTTTTTTGACTTTCTCTTAGTGTCTTTTTTATTTGTATTTGATTATATTGTTTTAATGTTTGATGTTTTTTTTTGTTCTATATTTTAACATTTTTGATCACTTGTTTGTAGTTATTTGTCTTTTTTTAATGTTGTGTAATTTTGCACTTTCGCACCCAGTAAAAGGTCTCTGACTGTTGGGTGGTGTACTACAATAAATAAAATAAATAAATAAATAAATTTCTCGAAAACAGATTGAGATATTGAGAGACCAATCTCATCTCGATATCTTTATCGGTTTTCCAAAAGTGAAGACTATTGTATTGAAGACAGAAAATTTTAAACAACCTGTATCTCGAAACGAGGCATTTCCTGTTAAACGAGTTTTCTTATTTTTAAACACAGCATTCTATAACACTCTATATATTTAAATTCAAAACTACTAGTTTCTCTAATAAAGAAATCAGAGGGTAAAACAAATAGTACAATGGGTATAAGAATAATATAATAGTAATATGATACAATAATAAGCAATAACTTAAGCAAATTAACATTTCTGTACTTTTTTATTTGAACTTTGAGATTATACACAGATATTAGACCTGTTATGTAAAAAGTGAGGTTTCTCCAACCTCTCAGCTCTGATAAGCTCTTATATAAATTATTCTACATCTACGTGCCTCCACGGTTTCAAGAATATTGCCACTCCCGTTAGATTACCTAAGTTGAAGTGGATACAACTGGTGTTGCTTGTTTGGCTAAGACCTTGTTGACAATTTCGAATAATTTGTTATGACCTTAAGGAACGTAATGCATATCTTATAAGAACCATAAAGCAAGCTTAAAGTATTTGATAATGTGAATTTATATAGAAATTGTACCTATAAATTTACAATTAAACACTGCTTTTAATTGATCAGTAACTAAAGAAGCATTCCCATAAGCATTATGTTCTTCTTCCTATTTAGGCGATGCTCTATTATATTTTTTGCATAAGAAAGATCCCTCAGACAAAGGACTATAAATATACTACGTGATAGGTAAACACCTATATGTTCATTAGATTTTAATAATTTTACACAACTTTAGAGCCACTTATTTATTGAATGGTTAAATTGTCAAAGATCAGACAATTTGTTGTAAAAATTGGTTTAGTAGTATGTTGAGAACACACGATTCCTAATACTAATTGATACACCTGGACTTGGATCTAATAAGGTTGTCGGTAATTTCTTGGAGTATCTCCAAGCTCTCTGAACTTTATGGATAAGAGCTGCAGAAATATGTGGTCTCGGCTCGAACCTCTGAAGGACTCGGTGCCAATTGTGAAAACTTTATTACTTGCTTTGTAAAGTGGTGCGAATCTAACAATCTCATTGTTAATCTTAAAAAGCCAAAAGCTCTGTACTTTTACTCTTTTTGTGTACCTCAGGTTAAACTTAACTTAACAAGTTTTTGGGTCTTTACCTCGACGATCAATTAAAATGGTCTAAGCATGTCAATGTACTTAATAGAATACTTCTTTCTTTTAATTACTTTAGTCTTTTTATTATATTATATTTATTTATTTATATATTTTTTAAATATATAATATATAATATAATAATAATATATTTTTACTTATTTATATATTATATTTATTTATTTTAGTCTTTTCAACCAACGGACAAATGTTTTGAAGTTCTCTGCATTATATTCAATATGCGATATGTACAACAGAGAAAATAATTTGGATATTTTCAGCTGTTCTTTGTCAACCATCTCTAGAACATTATTGCACTGAAAACTCTGGCATCCTTTTTTGGTTTATTTCATTTTGTTCAAATTCATTTTATATGTTTAATTATTACGTTATTTGTATTTATTCAACTTCATGTTTACCTCTCTACCTTAATTGTGTTGTGCGTTCTCCTCTTGTTTTTAGTTTTTGTTTACTTGTGTTTTTTCTTCGTTGTATTACCATGTACCATACGATTAATTGTTAGAATGTTCTATTTTTTACTTTTGTTCTTACCTTGTAATAGGGTGTATACCTGTAAGGTAAGGATTTATTAAATAAATAAATAAATACTCAACCAATCGTTTTACTCTATTTCTCATGACATGACGCTTTCTGTCAAATTGTATATTACTTATTTTATCACGTTGCCTTCTCATCCTTGCACGACCATCGTGCGTCCCCAGGCAGAAACGGAATTAGTAAGAAAAAAATCATCTAACTCCATTTTTGGTCTTACTGAATCCACTCTACACCATTGTAATTCGTTAGCTCTATATTGATGAGTAAAAGATAGTACCCAATGTGGACGACAAGATAAGAGACCAAAACTTCGTATTCGGCAATATACTGTACGCACACCACTGTACGCACCATCCACCATTTTCTTCTAACTACTGATTTACAATAGTCCTGCTGCTACTAAATCGACCTCTTCATGGTCTGTGGTTCCTCTACGACGGCCGGCGTATCTCGCTCTGTGTCCACGGCCATTCTGAGTCCACGTCTAGTAACACCGTACTATAATACGTAAGTATCTGTTAGTCCTTCTAGAAACTTCTCTCACCGACAAATCTGCTTCGCGTAACTCAACAATCCGTCCATTCTTTTAAGTCTATAAACTGGTAAATTTCTCCAAAAAGTCATTTGCAACAAGCTTCACAACACAAATGTGAGTAGAAATTTTTAAAACAGAATGCTACGTTATCAAGGTATGACCTATTCAAACTCCAAAAAACTTAACAGATAAACCTGGAAATTTAATCATTTTTACCTTCACCGAGGGAAGTGACGATGCAAAAGATTATCAAAATAAAATTATATTTAATGGGTGTTTATCTTTCTCTATCACGTAGTATAAGTCTTTCAATATAAATCTGCAATCTAAAAGCAATAACTTTTTTAACAAAGAAGTTGAGCTGATGCACGACAGGATGTAGCATGAAATATAATTCGTTTTTGGTTAGAACTGAGTTATTAATTTCCGATAGTAACTTGATAATAATGTGCTTTCTACAAAAGTTTACAGGAAATTGGATAGCGTGATAGTGATTATATTTCTGTTTGTGGGGCACATCCAATAATAAAAGTGGCAAATTAAAGATTGTATTCCATAACTAACACTTTAAAAAAAGTATAATGCTTATACTATATACAATAAACTAAATTATGCATATTTTTTATCTATTTAAAAGTAAAGCAAAATGTAGTTAGGCATACTGAGGTGTCCATATTGTTCTTATGCATGTTAGACATCTACTGCCTCTACCTTAGACAGTTCAAGGTCGTCCCTTATAGACGGTGCTGTAAATTTGCTAGATACTTTCTATTGCATATAAATTAAGATGAAAGCGAAGTAGATATTTATCTTAAATAATTATTCATAAGTTGTATCACGCGATATCCATGAATTATCTAATCATAAATTCATGAAAATACTAATTTTAAAATTAACTGAATACAACTGTCCTATTTATATTAATGATTGTTTTAGTAACGGATATGTAACATACACACCCGATTTAAACAGGTATTTATTTAAAAAACACAAACATTGCTTCTAATAAATAAGCTGTCTACGATGATGACTGTTAGAATATTTAATCAAATTATGCAACAGAATTTTATACTCTATCTATCCATATTACATTTCCCTATACATATCTTTTTAAATTTTTAGCACAACGATTTTAAATATTGAAATCACTGCACAACCAAACCATTCTATGTCCATTTTATTCTGAAATCGACATTTTTACATGAAATTATTCTATTCCCCAAGGTCTACACACCAATATGTACTAAATACACGTACAATTAGTAGTTTTGTATAACCAAAAGAACTATTTTATTGTATGTCCATGGAAACCTTGTCCCAAGTCCAAGCGACCAATCAGGTCATAGTATTAGTCATAGAATATAATTTCTTTTACGGTTTTAGAAAGGTATTTTAAGCTAATATAAATCAAATCTCCTACAATTCCTATCAATGAAGTCATATGTATGTTCTCTGATACCAAACATCTAGGTATGCTAATGAACAATTCCACAGACAAAGCTCTATTCAATAATTATCTAAAGAAAATCTAATTTACTAACCCGGTAATGAAACACTCTATAAATATCTAACTTCACTTTTTGGCAGTGGGAACACGACATATTTAGTAAATATTAGTTCGTTGTTAAAAATTGCATTGTTTGATGAAATAAATTTTGCTCTATCGTATAAAATAACCCTTGATTATTTGATCCCTTAGGCACAAGGGTTTATTCAATTAATCTTTACTTTTTCAGAAGTGTCGCAAAATATACTAACGAAGAATTATAATTATGCTACAAATAAGCAGCTTCAGAGAATATAGAACAAATTGTTTCCAGTAATCATATGATACTAGTGTGAATAATATTTTGCGTTATGAATAGGGCAAATAAATTTACTTACTACTTACTTACTCTATGCCGTTGCATTTCAGCTGTTATACCTGTAATGATTTGCAGAGCAAGATTGATTTATTTTTTACAACTTCAAATAAAATAAAAAATTGTTTAAAATATAGAATTTGATATTCAATTTTAGGTTGAATTGCTATTTCATTGTGTTGATTTGTAGATTTTACATTTTTCTTATGTTTTTTTTGTAATTTGTGCATTGTGTTTATGTAATGTTGTAGTCCTGTAATTGGTCGTGGACTGTTGAATAAAATAAAATAAAATAAATAAACCTTCATGTTTTTAAAATTTAAAGCAGAATTTTAGAAATTGTGAATATTATTGAGCAAATAGTTTTCTAAGTGTAGCTTAACTTTCAAATAAGTCAATATTACGCCGCTGGCGTTAGAGAGGTTTTCTCACCAGTCTTATTTCTCGAGTTTGTATATCATTAGCTTGTCGAACAGCGTTTGAACAGACCCACTGAACTCTCTCCCTCCCCATCTCGCCCAAATTAAAACAGCTCGACGGCATGCTGAAGTGAAAAATTAGAGCATTAGAAGACAAAGTCAATATTCATTACGAATATCCGAGTCGGAATCAAAGCGCGCATTTTTAGGGGAGTTGTTTTAACGGGGCTCAATAAAGGCCCAGATTGAGCGCTCTATCACAAAGAGGAGACGTCTTCGATCTTGCTATACTTGTCAGGAGCTAAGTAAAGCTATTCAGTGAGCCATTTGTCGAGCCGAGTTGTATGTGGAGGGGCCGGGAAATTTGTTATGAGCTTGTCGCCGGGACCTGTGACCGTGTAACGGAAACTGAAGTGTCCTCAGTTAAATGGCACACAATATGGTAAATTTATGTAATTACACTAAGCGCAACAGTAAATGTGATACGATCAACAAGGAAAAATATACTTTAATAACATAAAAAATATGCTTCTGAAATTAAAAAATGTACGACAGCGCAAAATGGCTACATAGATAACTAAATTTTAAGTTAAAACTAGAAATTTCGTATTTGAACTGTATGTTCTAATTAGAAATGTAGAAAATTAAAGATAAATTGAGAATGGTTATATATACTTTATGTCTTCGATATAAGGGAATGTAAAAAATTTCAGAAGACGCCAACCGTAGGGACCGAGATCGAGTGATGCAATATAATTTCAAGCAAGTGACATAAAAATCATTGGAATATGTGGATAAATGCATAGTATATTTTTAACAATTCTATATAATATGATGCCTATTTAAGTCATTTAACTCGATATTATTCAAAGCGGGGTAGACTAAGGAAATATGTTATATCTCGCCATCAATCAGTGTCTATTTTACCCCAACCAAACACCCTGCTCTAATATAAAAATTTAGTCGGCACGGCGGCTACATGCCGCTATTTGGAATGCAACGTTGTAATATTTCACAAAAACTAGATATCCGCTTTCTGTATATCACGAAAATGAGTCCTTGTCTTTGTAAAATTTAGTCCTTTATCAAGTACTAAATATGTATATATAAACATTTTTTCATAATTAATAATTCGCAAATTCGTAATAATATTTTTAGGAAGAAGAAGGAAGAATAAAATTACATCGCTAATTGCAAATAAATACGTCTAACATGTCATAAGGAATTGAGGGAGACTGTATGTATAAAGCTGCATCAATTGATTGGGCCGAATAGTAGTGGCGTCGTCATAACTGTTCATGAAGAATCGGAAACAAGTGACGTTAATAGTGACTCTGACGAATATTAGTGCTAGTGTTTGTTTTTTTATATCGTATAAGTATTTTTTACTGTTTTTATGGTGTCGTTGTTATGTAGTATATGAAATATATGGGACACATATTATTTTTGTTATACCTATATTGTATCTATATACTTATCGCTAGGATATAATTATATACAAAAAAATATTTTCGTATAATTATTTTCTGTTATTATTTTTTATACGTTTTCGGTATAATTATAAGTAAATTTTTAGTAGTTATTTTTTTTTCTCTGTTTACTTTTGTTCCTCTGGCAGAGAATGGTCGTATCTCCTCGTGGTCCTTGCTATGCCATAATAATTTAAAATTATATAATAGCATCGAATATTTAATCAAAATACGTATTTAGCATTCATTATTATATACTTAATTTAAATTATCATTGCCGACATTTAACGAATACCGGTAACTGACATAAATACGGTGCAAAAAAAATAAATACAGATTCCTGGAATTAATCGTCCTATATTCATGTTTTGTCAACAAGATGAACTACAAACAAACATAGGTACAAATTGATCGCTCTTCTAGAGAATGATATTTATTAGTACAGAGGCAGACGTGGCAGCAACGTATCCAATTTACTCTTCTGTTATTCAAATAAAACAGCAAAACAAACTCAACGCAATGCAAATCCATAAACACAATAACGTAATATATTGATATTTTTCATAGAACTTGATTTGACAATTTGAACATTCTCCCACAAGAAAAGCCTCAATGAAAAAACAAAAGCAATTGGAATACCTATAAAAAAGTTTGTACTTTTTGTAATTTTTTGTAAAATACTTTTAATATTCATTTTCTTTTTTCTTAAAAAAAAACTTCTATCTGGACGTAACCAGCAGCATTGCAGCCGTTATTCTCTCAAGTGAATCTATATTGTAAACAAATAAATAAATTACGTTTAACGATACTGTAAGTTCACATCATCACTAATAATTATTATGGTAATGTTAAAAGCGGAAAATAAACGCCTACTTGCTCCCCATATTTCTGCACTAAAGAAGCTGGAATACACATCAATGGAGTTCATACAACATAAGCAAAAAATTAAGTGAATCCACTTGTGCCAAATTGTTCAATTGTGCTTTCACAAATCCTTTCCGTCATCCTGGAATTTGCCCAGCATTACCTACACAGTTTTTACACTATCTATAACCCAAAACACGCCACAGAAACGCAAAAACACAAGAAACAGCTTGTTTACATCACCAAAACTGTACCTGTTTCTAAGAAAACATAAATCGCTTAGAAAGTCATGTGACGTCACACCAATAATATCGCGTTTTCGGCCACGTGGTTTTGTGTATATTCCATGGCAATTTATTTATGTTAATATCTTAATTATTATGCGATTAATGCCGCCAGACACATGTTCTGACCTTTCAGTATGTTATAATTAACCTGGAAATTGTTCAATTAAAAAAAATAATTGTGCTATTTATTAACTATTGTTTCAAGTATTTTATTTGCACAGAATTTAAAGAAAATCTGAAACTGTCTTGGTGTTATTTATTTTTTTATTACTATTTTTTCTTGGAAGAAGATAATTTCTTAAAATATTGCGAAGTCTAAACCAAAAAGATGCTTCAACAAGCTCTATTCATCAAAAAAATTGTTTATTTTTAATTATAAAAGTATTTCATTTAAAATTTTTGTTTGTCATCTAGAACAAAATTGAGCTTTCTCTCTTGTCTCATTTCCATTATGTGAACTGCTATGTACACACATTCCCTGGATATTTGGATAAATAATGCTATCTGCACTTAGTGCATTAAATTTTCTCATGAAGTAGTTCCTTTGAAATATCCTTTTAATCAATTAAACTGCTCGAAACAACTTAGCAAATGTTTATCGACAGATGTAAGGTACAGTTATTAAAGTTCCAGTGTAACTACGTGTCCCAATCAATATTCAACTGAGGCACTGTATTAATTATGTCTAACTATTATTGCCCAGCATTCTGCTTCCACAACGCGTTATTGTAAGTTATGTGCGAAATAAAATTCGCTCCGCAATAAAATATTCGCGTTTGCATCTAGTTTTATTATACCATTTTTGGGTTTTATGGGGAGCAGGGGCTATAGATTTGAATTAGTGAATATTAGATAAAAAATGTTTATGGTGGAAAGCTTTCCAAACGGTCGCGTTATTTTCATAAATCGCACCCTTTTCACGTGCTTCCGGTAGATTAATTGGAATACGGGTACTTAGTTTTACATAAAGGTGGAATATAACGCTATATCAAGGAAAAATTTAACGGTTTTATAATTCCCATGACAAAATGGGAGTACCTATTTAGTGAAATTATAAATAAAATATTGAATATTCATTTGACTCACTTGGTGTATAAATATCTATTAGCATTTATTGGCATTGAAACGAATTATACTTATATGACAATAATAATTAAGCAATGATTGCCAAAGAAACGACTTCATAAGCAATTAGATTGTAATGAAGAAATGTTGGGCATGTACTAATAAAAATTTCTTAATTAATATTGTTTGCGGTTTCAGAAAAATGGTTCGTGAACCTCATAATAAAAGCACATTCTCGGATTTGATACTGCCAATTTGAATTGTCATCGGGGAGGGTATTGTATTTACCACTAAAGTACACAATATTCTGTAAGACAACCTTACAGTAGAAATAATAATAACAATAATATTGCGTTTATTGTCCAACAGAATAAACATTCCAATTACAGGAAAAAACATGTTACGTCAAAATATGTACTAAATTAAACCAGACTGAAAGCTACAGCATAGTATAAACGAGACCAGTGTCTAAAAATTGTAAATCAATTGATAATAATTGTTTAAGAGTATCAACATTTAGGTTACATAAGCGAGAAATTTGATCAAAATTAGTTCACATGGTGTATGCAGGGGATTTTGTAAGGACATTTATTCTAGCATCACGACAGTAAAATATGCAATCTTCACAAGATTCTGGGGTAGGTACACGTGAGTAGAACATTTTTAAAATTTCTAGTGAGTCAATTAAATTATGAAATATTTTATATAAAGATGATAAACTTGTGAGAACTCTTCTCAATTGCAGCGATTGGATATCTTATCTCTGTAACAGGAGACTATGATCAAATCCTCTAACAGAATAAACATTATCAACACGATATGCCATGAAGTTTAAAAAGCCATGTTGAATACCTTCAAGATGATTAATATTAACTTGATAGTACGGGTACCATATAAGACATTTCAGAGCGCTAATATTGTCAAGTCTAAGTCTGCTGCTGCATGGCAATGGCTTTGAATCTATATCATAATCAAATGTAGTTATAAGTTCTCTTAAACTGAACTTTACACCACACTCTTCAAAAGTTCTTGCAGTGTTTGACAATCATCATAACAGTTAAAGTTATGAAAAAGCTTTAGATCATCTGCGCAAAATGTGATTATATTACAAAATTGATGACAAATAGTTTATATAAAGAATAAATCAAATGAAATACATCAAAATCATTTTATGTTTATCAGGACCAATGATTTGATATGAATGAATTGTTTCACTTGCTGATTTCTTTACTTGAAATTTTCTTGATGCCCCTTGAGGGCTCTCTGATACTTTCTGGAGATTTTAACTTCCCCCCCTTGTGTAAACGAAATTTTCTCTGCACTTTTTTCGTTTTATTTTAATTTCATCTTCGCAAACAAATTCAGTTATGAGGTAAAGCCAGACAATGTGAAAATATGCCAGTTATGTGGAAGTATAATCCACTTTATTCGTTCAGTTGACCATTGACATAAAATTGATGTATGGCATGTATGATGATATATGGTTTTTCTCATCGATATAAGGGAATACAAAAAATGGCAAAAGAAACTGTCATAAAAACATCAAAAGCTACGGCGTGCAGCTGGTGAGCCCGTAGACAGGATCGTATTTACCTAGATACTTAGATACTCAGTATTTGCCAATGATAATTTAAAATAACATTTATTTACTATTATTAAATATTATGTTTTTTATACATTATATCTAATTAACTGAGCGTGTTCGTCGTCCATCCTAACTTCAGCAAAAACGAATAGATACTGTAGCGGCACTAAGTAGTAGATACAAACACTCATATACAGCAACACAACATTAAGTACTGATATATTTTTCACAATATTGTTTAAACAATTATGTATTCACAACACTAATTTTTAGTGAACTAACGATAACAGTAATTAAAATACACCTGCGAAATCACCTAGCACTGAAAAGTACTGTCCTTCACCAAGTAAACAAGTAATAATCTAAGTTGCATTGTTAACTGCCCTCTTTGTATTCCTGAAATGTCATATACAGGGTGAACCTTAAATAAGTACAAATATTTTAACCAGCAGTACAGTTCACTGTGTAGAACACATAATTAATAGTTTTTTTACAAAAAAGAATCAGGAATAAAAAGTCAAATTTTAAATAAATTTCCCGATTTTTCAACAGAAAACTTGTTGAGGACCGCTTTTCCGGGAGTCATGGTGGATGTGAATTCCACAACGTTGCCAGTGTTACACTAATGTCTTTGAACAGGCTCCAACAAATATGTTTATTTATGAAATTATTACTGGCCATCTCCTCCTCTTTGCCATTCCTATACCTCACCAATAAATTGAAAATATAAACCAGATTCTCTACTCACAACCATGATTTTCCAGAATTTGTTCATTACCCATGTTTACTACACTCCAATTGAGTTATCACAATATGTTATCGTTATCACTGTCACTATTCACTACTTGAGAAATATGCTTTTAGCATGTCAACCTTTTCACTTTTTGAATAATGTACCACATTTTATTTAATCACATTGTATTTTACGAAAAATATTGATTAAAAACACAAGACACTTAAGATAAAAACACTGCCCGTGGAAATAAAAAGACGATTTAAGAACGTTTTATACATTAGTACCGCAACTCTTAAAACAGATGCATCAATCAGTGTATTACTTAAAGAAACCATTAGTTTAGTTTGGTTTCAGAAGATGCAAAGTGTATTGTAATTATTCTACAAATATTACATGTTTTGTTTCCACTTGTAATTTACACAGTTTATTTCTGTGCGCTGGACCATACTTGTGGTGCGGTATGAACATCAACATAACCTCTTTGTCGATCTTGACTATCAATCCTAGAGAGTGGGGCTAGTACGGGATATTTCATCTACTGCTCGTGACATCTACCTGTTACCTGTACCTAGGACACTAGTTTCTTTTTTGCATGCGATTGACATTGCTTTTAAATATTTTATTTTGCCTTCTCTTGACATTGAACATACATCAAACTAGTTATTTTGTTATTCCATATTTTGTGTTTATTTTTAAAATCTGTTTCACTCAGTACGAAGTACGAAATGGTTGGCACGGACAACTTGTTTGAGGTTATGTGGCGAAAATTAACTCTTAATTTGAAAATCATAGTTTTTTTGTAATTCTTCATAAAGTAATTTTAGGGTTATAATTTGTGATAATCTTTCTAACAGTGTACATTGGTATTGTATTAAGTTCTGAAATGTGGATAACTGTTGGTTTTTCAGTAAGTAGGTGAGCTTTTATGCACGTTTATGGATAATTTTTGGAATCATTAAACAAAGTAACTTCTTAAACACTTTAATTGATAATATCGAAAGTGCGGAAATTCATATTTTAATCGTTTGTGATAATTTTACTTTACTTATTGTTAAGAACAACCGCAAACATTGAATTTACGTTAAACAATTATTTATCTTACAGACGATATGGCAACCTCGCGTTCAATAAATCATAAGGTTTATTTTACTAGGTTACGTCAGTGGTCTATCTGGTCAGCGGTCCTCAAAATGTGGGTATTTTAAAAAAAATTAATCTCTCCGTAAATATTTCACTAGACTTATCTATATGACGAACTACATCTGCTGTTAAAATATTTGTACTTATTTAAGGTTCGCCCTGCATACATATCCCATTTCCATGATGTGCAGAAAGCGGCTACCTTATTTTGTGAGATGTTGCAACGTTGCATTCGTTTTTAGAGCAGTGGGTTCTATTGGCGTAATATGAATTCTGATTTCACGACCCGATTTATTTAATAACCACTCCGCTTTGAATAATATCGACTTGATAGATGACTGACTAACTAATATATACATCATCTATAGAATTATGATAATATATTATGCATAATGATTTTTATGTCACTTGCGTGAAATTATATTGCACCACTCAAACCCACGACTTGTTTCGGCGTCTTTTGAAATTTTTCTATTCGCTTATATCGATGAAATGTACTATAATAGACTAAAATAGATATTTCAGTGTAGAAAAAGCCCCTGAAAGATGCGACGCGAGACAAATACTGTGAAAATACCGTAGTAGACTGCATTCTGCCTGAATCCCTTAAGCTACACTTCAATTACCATGAATAGCTTTAACGTATTCGCACGTCGAAAAAGATCTAAAATCTAATTTATTGTTTCCATTTCCATTCCGTATATCACCGTCGTACTATTAAAGAAGGATATCCTCACTCACGTTCCTCGAGTAAATGAAACTAATGATTCACTACACCTCCGATTTGGCCAGGAATGATTTCGCTGAACTTCCGATTGCCCAGATTTTTATATCGGGGTGAAATTTATGGACGATATTAGTGGGAAGTTTTCAATGGCTTAATGCTTTCTCGGAAGTACTTAACGATTAATAAGAAAAAGTTGACTAAATTCGGTTTTTGACTTTTAATAATAACTTTCATTTCGTTTTATTCTGTTATTCTTCTGCAGAAGTTTTCCTTGAGGGTCAATAGTAGTCTTAAGGAAAATATAATCACATTTAACAGATTATACGGAGTATAATATAATTTACAACTACTAACGTATACCCTGAAGTGAACAATTTTTGAGAAAAAAAAAGGTTTTATACCTACAAAATGTAGGTACAATGAATCAGAACAATGCTCATAGCGAGTATATTTGACAATATGAAAAAGTAAATCGAGTGTGCTTTATGTTTTTGATAATCTCTTTTTTTATTTTTTATGTTCGGGTTTCCTTATTAATAATGGAATAACTAACATCTTTAGCAATACTGACTGTACTAATTTATTATTAGTAGTTGATGACGGGATCTGCATCACTTTGATAACCTGCCCATCCGGAGCTGGGAGTAGGTGAGCGTGCAACAACTATAGGAACGCTGTCTTTCAAAGTCATGCCTGAAGAGATTCTTGGAGGTCATCGTCGCCGTCACCAATTACCAAATCCTCGTCGACGATGATCACTAAGACTTTCTGGTCATTGATAATAAACCCACTCTCCTTATTCACCGTCACGAACTTCTTGGGGCACGACCGTGAAAGACATCGTCACCATGGCTTGTCACGTGAGCTCCGGATGAACAGGATACCAAAGTTTTTCCATAAATAGATCCAATTTTTATTCTGTAAAAAATCTCCCTTTTCCTCTTTTCTCTAATGAACTTTTATTGCAGATTTTTTTCTGTATTACTACTCGTTTAAAAGTTATAATCAATATCGTCCTAAAGAGTCTCAAAAGAAGTCCACCTAAAAATCACAATAGCGGTGGAAGAATCAAGTAGTCGTTGGAAAATAATTAAATGTTCGTTGTTTAGTGCATACATGTCATTAAGAATAAATAAAAGGATTAAACTCGATAATTCTATAATACAGTTGAAACAAAAAGTTAGTTATTGATGATAACAATAACTAAACTTAAAAAATAAGGCAAACGCCTTCATACCACATAAATATTACAATCTATTCTCTATGTGACCTCCTCTTCTCCTCTCATTTCAAGACACATCTCTAATCTTCGCTTGACTTCTTTGTGGGCTGCGTTTATTAACAGTTCAGCGTTTAACTCGGAAAGTAAAGCATTTTTGCCCACAAGTTGTTTTATATTTTGGTGCTCGTAACAAATTATTTGAATTTCCCCTTGTCTTTTTCAGGTTTGAGTTTTCTTTATTTTTCCATTGATAGAGAACACACTGAAATATAACATTCTTATGTCCATTACTTTGATGTCATTAAATAAATCATCTGATTGGTACGTACGTTCTTAAGAACTTTATAACATTGAAAATCTCATTATGGTATTCTATTGAAATGACATACTTCAGATTTTAGATTTAATTGTTTTTGTGATATGTTGAAAAGAAAATATTGTAAAATTATAATTATCACAAGCGTTTGTGATGTTTTCCTTCAAATGATTAATATCTCGTGCAGGTGGTTTGTAAACCTTATCTTTTAAAACCCTCCATAAAAAAATCGAAGGGTGTTAGATCTGGTGACTGTTTGAGCCACTGAATAGGGCCATTAGTCCCAATCCATTTTTCTACAAAAGTGTTATATAAATATTGCTACACAATAGTGGTCTTGTGGGATGTAGCTCCGTCATGTTGAAACCATAGGTTTCTCCTTAGCTGCAAAGGCACATTCTCTAGAAGTCCAGGAAGTTCTTCTTGTAGGTAACTCACACTGTTCAATGTATGCTCATAAAAATAGTGCCCAATTAAACGCCTACCGATGATTCCGCATCATACATTTACACCAAAATGGCCTTGGTTTTGGACTGGATTTACAATGTGGAGATTTTCAATAAGAATAAGAATAATTTATTTACCAAAAATTTTAAAATTATAAAATATCACAAAAATACCTAAACTGGCAAATAAACAAAAGTTTCATATAAGTGTGTATAAGCACACTGTGCATGAAAGAGGTAAATACAATATATATGTATCTAAACTTAGTTTAAATTATTATGCCTATTTATATAAACAAATGTAACAGTAACAAACAAACAAAGAAAACAAGAATTACCTACAACATGTTTTATACCTATTACCTGTTACCTGTTATTAAAAGTTTAATGTACATACAAATACAGTCGCACATAACACAAAACGAAAACAAAAAACAGAAACAAAAAAAAAACGGGCTTGAAACTCGAGAGTCAAAACAAATTGTAAGCTCTCACAGCAAGGTAAGTAAAGCATCTTTGCCCACAAGTTAATTATATTTTGGTGGTCGTAACAAATTATTTGAATTTCCCCTTGACATTCAATTATTTTCCAACGACTACTTGATCCTTCCACCGCTAATGTGATTTTTAGGTGGTATTTCTTTTAAGACTCTTTAGGACGACATTGCTTATAACTTTTAAACGGGAAGTAATGCAGAAAAAAATCTCTAATAAAGGTGTATTAGAAACGGAGAGATTTTTAACAGGAAAAAAATGTGGCTATGTTTCTGGAAAAAATATAATTGATGACGTCATTAGTTGTTACTGTCAAATCCCACTATCGAGTTTGAAACACCCTGTACTTAAATCGGTATGTCAGCGTACTGTTTTGGTTGTTTGGGTGTTAAAATGTGCTTATATTATAAATGTCAGTTATTTGAATATTTTGGCAAATCAGTGGATGTACAAAAGATGATTTTTTTATGATTATTTTAATGGGATGTATTTTGTGTTACCTGTTTGTTACTATTACAGCTTCATTGACACCATCAAATCGATTGAGATAGAGTGTGGAACAAACCACATAGAAGTGCTTCGTGTGTAATCGTCAAATCAGATTTTCAAGCCATTACTCGATCCTACATAGATACCATTTAATACGCTGTAAGGAAACCCCTTATAACCCGCTTTGGTCTTACCAAATCTAATTTAATCACAGTGTGTAGTACGAGCGGAGAAGGAAGTAATTTTGTTTTTTACAGTAAACTGTTCTAGACCGATCCTTCCATCCAAGTCTTTGATAAAATCGAAAGAAATGTATACGTACTCTACTCGCAGCTCCGTGAAATTTAGTCTTCTTTTGTTCATTATATTTGAGAGAGGAAGTCCGTTTGATCAGCCACGGCTATTGAACGTTTTAGAATGGATGATTTTTGCTGTCGCGTGCGCTTTTACGAAAATCCACTCGTTTTAAACGGCACGGTTTATTTTAAATTAGAAGTTGAAAAAGGTTATTGATATTATATGGCGATACTGAGTAAAATAATTATTTTAAATAACCTTAAAACACATATCAGATCTCCAGGATAAGATAATTTAAGACGAAAACAGAACAGCATTGTTTTTCAATAATATATCATAAGCCTTTAAATATTTCTGGAGATGGTTATCTAAAATTAGTGAAAGTTGAGCTAACGATACAATTAGTTAAAAATAAAAATTCACTAAACTATACTAGACGGCCAAAAATCTAGAAAGTGATTATTTTTATAAACCTGCTCACAATTTATAGCAGTCGAGACAAAGAAACATGCATGCAGCCCGTATCCTTTAAAATCGTGTGTCACATATCTCTGAGAGCATAACCAATTACACAGCTTCTGCTGCAGTAAGTACGCATGCGCCGTAGTTTTCTATTGTCTATGACGAATGGACGAATCCACCTGTTTCATATCCAGCGCTATCATGGGTGGGTAGATCGTTCGGGCGGGTAAAATTTCGGGTATATCTTTTCGTTAATTTAATTATGAATTAGTAGTAGTATAGCGTATTCTCAAAATCGTCCTAATTTAACAAGTGGGGAATATCGGATGATGACATGCATGAAGATTAGGGCGCGAGGTCAAAATGTGAGTGCATGTGTTAAAAGATCAGAATCTGTACCAAGGAATATATTAAATTTTGACGAAACATGGGTACATGAAAGTTTTACGGAAAACGGTACGATATGATATAATAAGTGTTAATGTGTGACTGTTATAGTGACACTGCTAGTAATCAATAGTGAATAGTGTGTATGTATTCTAAAGCCTTTTGTTCTTTTGAATGTGCAATTCGCATATATTTACGCGATTTATTTAATGTTGAGAAAATCTCTACTTGTAAAAATTTTTTGTCAACTACATATAACATTTCCTATGATTTTCATCATGAAACTGCCATGGCAAATTGGCAGAAGCTCAAAACAAAAGTAGCAATAATATTTGTAGTGTTTTACTGTTTCGCAAAATTTTCCTGCCATAAATAATTAAAATAGAAGTTGCAAAATTCATGCAAAAATCCGTGAATTTCGCGTCCATGAGGGCAAGTGTGGTATCCCACGAGTGCGCATCAGGTAGGTGTAAGTGGGTGGTGGTGAGCAATCGCTATTCAAAAGGACGGCATTCTAATTTGTAGAGAGGATGGCACAGGGGGCACATACTAGGTTTAGTCGACGTCAACTAATTTTTGATAATTTTGTGTGCTTTGAACTCTTCTCAAGTGGCACGCTTAGGTAATCATGTCACCCTCACTTTCCGTACTCATCTCTGTGTGGATTTGTCACTCTCTATTATTTTCGACCTTGGGTAATTGGTAATACAAGACAAAAATTATAAATTTGGAAATAATTCGTATCATTTTTATTATCTAACGCCTAGAAATTATCAAAAACTGTTATATCACTGTTTCTACTAAAAATAATGGATGTTATGTAAGGCAATTATTTTTGTCATTTTTGTATATTTTTTATATATGATCGCCTTTAAATTTAGTACGCCTATTAAATTTTGGTCCTCGCACACTTCACCCGTCGCGCTTGTCCACAAGTTAGTGAGTCACCCTCGGGGGCGGCTCTGCGGGAGTATCCGGGGGATCATTCTGGGGGGGGGGGAAATTGCATAGTCTAATCTAATGTTAGAATTGAATTCGGCATCCTCGAAAACCCCCGAGTAACGATTTTGGAGCGCTTCCCATGGATTATGCAATTTCCCCCCCAGAATGACCACCCGGATACACCCGCAGAGCCGCCCCCGAGCGCCCTCGGGTAATTCCAATACCAGAATTGAATTCGGCATCCCCGAAAACCCCCCGAGTAACGAGTTTGGAGCGATTTTCATGCACGCTGCCATTTCTTCCCCAATTCACTCCCACAGAGCCACCCCCGTGCATTCCCGGGTAATTCTAATGCCAGAATCGAGTTCGGCAGCCCCGAAAACCGAGTAACGATTTCCGAGCGATTTTTCCGAGTCTCCGGTCGTTCCTATAATGGTCTCATGCATGTTCCGGCTCAGAAGGTATTTTTCAAAAAATGGCTAAACCAGACGATATAGACTTTTTTCCTGGGACCCCAAACGTTATTTTCAAATCCTGAAAAGTGTAAAAGTGTATCATTTACTACTAAGCAGCATGTTAACAAATTGAATTATCACATTAATAACAATTTCTTAGAGAGAACACGAACTTTTATAGATCTAAGCGTATCATTTGATTATAAATTATCGTTTAACAATAAAATATTAGGTGTTACATCTAAAGCGTATAAAACACTTGGATTTATTATTAGCAACACGTCCACGTTTAAATCTGCTGACGCTTTGAAACTTCTGTATACAACTTTAGTTCAGTCGAAATTGGAATGTGCCTCTGTTGTTTGGTGTCCAAATTATGTAACATATATTGACAGTTTAACACATATAGTTAAATGAATGAAATATTAAGCATGACCATTTTTCCTAGTATAGTCATATATCTTATATGTAGTTTTAAGTGTGTGTTATAACAATATTTAACCTGCACTTAAATTAAAAAAACGTATATTTGAAATTTGTGGTATGAGATAACGTTCCTGTTATTTGCTAAGCCCTAGATTATTTAGTTATTAAATGTTTAAAATTATTTGTATCCGTAGAAAAAAGAGAACTAAGAATTGCTAGTAGGTAGTAATTTTCTATATTCCTTGGGCACGGTTTTATTTTTATACAGCGGTACTACTGTTCTTGCTATTTTTAATGTCTGTGAACATACAAGGTGTCCGGAATATGAGTGCTGTAGTTTTAAAGGCTTATATATCTGACTAAAAGCAATTAAAAACTTATGAAAAAATATCTAAACACATTGCGGTGTCAGGCTGCTAATGATAACCTAAAAGTAATATTAGTCATAATAGTGCATACAGCTAGTGCGATTCATTTTTGTCTAGTTTTTCTTTGATGTTTGTGACTGTACATAAACAAAAATGGAACAATTTACAGTACCCATAACCATCGCTTGTACGGTAAACGCTTCTTGCAAGAGACAGAAATCATCAACACTTGTAACTATTATTCCGTATTGTGAAAAGAGCTCTTAAGAAAACCATTCACAGTACATACATATATGTAGGAGTACCTATTTGTAATTATTACGTTGGCACATATTCAAGACCTGTTTGCTGTCATAATTTTGTTACCGATTGTCAGAAAAAAAAATGTTAAGTCAAATGTGTTTCGTTTAGTGTAACTTATGATGTGACAAAATTAAGCTCTCATATTCCGGACACCCTGTATAAGTACCTATTTCAAGCGTTAATGTAGGAGTTAGCCTTAATACTTAATTTTAAAGACATTACAAAGATCCATTCCCTATAAAAAATTTTAACCTGGAATAATATTTCTAGAGATTTTGAGAGAGAGAGATTTTTGACATAAACTTCTATTTGTAAAAAGGGCATGTCACATTTAAACTTTCGACAATGGATGTAATAAAATAAAAGAAAAATCAAGTATCAAAGAATACACTTTTGTATTAAGGAACTCTCAGTTAAGTTTTTTCTTTCTTAAATAATTGGCTTTGCGTGTCTCACTTCAAAACCCGAAGGGACCAACAAAGAGAAATGAGGAATCACGTACTGTGGCCATCTGAGTATCAGTATTGCGAACGTTTCCCGTCCTTATGGGCAGGAATATTAAATTATACCGGAACGTCTTTTAAATTTTTCCGCGTCCCCCAACTTTCTCCAAAGGCTGTCACGCTCGCCGGATTCGATCTCAACTCGAGAACTGCCTGCATGTTGCAGTTGCGTGACTAGAGAGTTACATAAATATTATAACGGCACCATCTGCATGGAAGAAAACGGACATTTCCACCGAGAATATTAATACGGAGCGTATTTAAGTGAATACCATTTAATTTTCCTTTCATGAGGATGTTGGTATCGGCTAATGTTATGCATTCGGCTATCACTGTATGGCTGAATCATAAATTATTCTTCTTCTGAACGCTTTGTTAGCGTTTAGTTACACGATACCGCAAAACGAATATATTAAAAATGCTGCAGGGAATATAAATAGTACATAAGCGTATACAGGGTGAATCGGTCAAATGTCATTAATTTTTAAGAGAAGATAGGGAATGTTTTTATATATTTTTAGGTATTAATAATATTGTGTGAAACTAACTACTCAGTGGACAAAAGCCCCAACCTGCGTTGAATTACACCCACAACATCTACCCATATATTCCTTTTTGTAACATTTTTTTACTGTTTTAGAAAGGTATTTTAAGCTAATATAAATCAAATCTCCTACAATTCCTATCAATGAAGTCATATGTATGTTCTCTGATACCAAACATCTAGATATGCTAATGAAGAATTCCACAGACAAAGCTCTATTCCTAAAAATGCAGAAATAGGTCAGATCTCATCTATTGTGGTTGAATTTGTCGTGTTCCCACTGCCAAAAAAGTGAAGTTAGATTTTTATAGAGTGAGTAAATTAGATTATTTTCTTTAGATAATTATTGACTAGAGCTTTGTCTGTGGAATTGTTCATTAGCATACCTAGATCTTTGGTATCAGAGAACATACATATGACTTCATTGATAGGAATTGTAGGAGATTTGATTTATATTAGCTTAAAATACCTTTCTAAAACAGTAAAAAAAATGTTACAAAAGCTAATAATAAGGAATATATGGGTAGATATTGTGGGTGTAATTCAACGCAAGTTGGGGCTTTTGTCCACTGAGTAGTTAGTTTCACACAATATTATTAATACCTAAAAATATATAAAAACTTTTACATAAAAGGTGAACATTTTTCAAGTAGGTATTGTCATATATAATTCATTGACAGGATGTCACTTTTTTGTCATTGTCGATATTTAACTTCAAATAATTTTAATTTTTATAATAATTTTTATAGTTAGATATTTGATTCAACTTAAAGGAGACCACCTGAAGAAGCAATCCTAAAAATGCAGAAATAGGTCAGATCTCATCTATTGTGGTTGAATTTGTCGTGTTCCCACTGCCAAAAAAGTAAAGTTAGATTTTTATAGAATGAGTAAATTAGATTATTTTCTTTAGATAATTATTGAATAGAGCTTTGTCTGTGGAATTGTTCATTAGCATACCTAGATGTTTGGTATCAGAGAACATACATATGACTTCATTGATAGGAATTGTAGGAGATTTGATTTATATTAGCTTAAAATACCTTTCTAAAACAGTAATAAAAAGATAGGGAATAATGAGTATAATACGAATAAGCGATTAATTAAAATCTATATGCATATTTACGCCAAAAAAAAAATATTTTCAAATCATTATTTAAACCCCCTTTTCAGACTGTCACTGGCCATTCCCAGCCTTGGTCGCTTACAGCTCATAGTTCAACGATGTCGACCTGATGCGGTGTTGCCAAAGTGAAATATTTTCCTAGTACCTACCTAGGTATTAGACATCATAAATAAACGGCTGTACTGACTATTTTAGAACTTCATTTTTCTTGCTCAGTTCAGCCAATAATAATTTAAAATGTTAATATCCGATGAAATCAAATAATAATAATCGAATAACACTATTAAAAAGTAATGCGATCCATTCAGGTTTTTCGGTAGAAAATACGATCCAAATCCAATCCAAAAAAAATTGCAAAATTCAGGACGGCTTCAGAAATCAGCAGGTTCTAAAGCTTGAACTTTATGAAAATGATACGGGTTCAGTGAGTTTTCTCGTAACATTCTGCAGACCTTGCATTGGGGTATTTCCAGTCGTCTTGAAATGGTTCTTGTAGAAATAGTAGGTTGTTCCTCAACTAAATTTGAAAAAGCTTCTATCACATTTAAGCCATTTCCGCGAAGACGTTGAAGCACTTGCACAAAAGTTCGCGCACTTGGAAAATGTCTGTTAGGGAAACGTCTCCGATATTCCGCAGAAGCGGCATTCGCATATCATAAACATTTTCCATTTCCACATATTTGAAATTTGTAAAATTAGGCATTGTTAATTTACGACCAATACACGAGACAGAAATAATCAAACTACTGCTTGTATTCTCTTCATCCCCCCTCCAAATGTGTAACGTGATCTCTAAATTTGGGGGAAAGAAATGCGGGAAATGCGAAATGCGAATGCGAAAGTGCGACTAAAAGGTGGTAAATTTGAATAACACGCTGAAGTGTTAGATGATATTAATTATGTAATCCTGATGTGGCAACGATGTTTTCTTCGACATTCTATTATCATATGGCTGCGTCATCAGAAAGTTTGTAGCGTACCAGAAGCGTCGTGTTACTGATTTTTATCGGGTGATTTGTTTATGTTTTTAAAGGTCAAGTAAAACTTTTTTTTCGATTTTCTGACTGTAGTCAAACATGACATTGATTTTCCATTTCTTTTATGTGACATGCCAGCCAACATTCTTGCAATTTTATTTGTGAATTTCATGCTATCGGCTAAATACTCGTCTGCTACCTCTAAACTTCGCCATCCATGTCTATTCGATGTCGTCATATTTGCTCCAGCATTGACCAAGGCAGTTGCGGAAATCCTCCGTAAACAATGTCCCGTGAAAGCTTCTGGGTCTAGCAAACCCAAAAAAAACTAGCAATTGTGCTTGATATTTTTGCACTGTAAAAAAATAATAACACATTTTAACACAAAAGAACACAATACTGTGTTAATCGAGGTCCACACGGAATTGTGTATATTTTTACACATTTTTCTGTATGTATCAGTGTGTTAAAGGTTTAACACAATCCACTGTGTTAATATAACAAATGTCATGTGTAACTTTAACAAATTTCAGTGTTATTTGTATCATTAAAGGTGTAGGCTTTACACATTAACATGTTAATTTTATTATATAACAGGTATTGATATGGAAGACTCACCTACCTTTTTAGTTTGTTAATTATGTTTCTGTTTGCTTTCGAAATAATTTTTAGTAAATATAATTTTTGAAATTCCTTTATTTTGACGTTTTGTAGAGGTTTTGCCAGTCGTCAAGAATGCATTGAATATAGCCTGAAATGTTCTAAAAAATTCCAGAATAAATGTATTACAAAAATTATAATTTTAAAAGCAAACAAGAATATGATTAACAAAGTAGATGAGCTTCCGTATCAATATATAGAATTTTCTGAATTATGGTGTCAAGTAACTAAAAATAAAATTTTATTTTTTATGATTTTATTAAAAAAAAAATAAAATTCAGTACAAATGAACAACAACCAAGTTTGCTAACAAAATATGAATGTATTAAAATTAGCAGTATAGTAATACATATTATTCTAATAAGGGACTAACAGTGTTCTAGTAAATCATAAACAATGAAACAGCACTATATAAATAGGAGTTTACGAAAATTAACTGGTAGTGATCTAAACATATAATTTTCTTTCTCTAAAGTTAAAAAAGATCAGATTACAAAGTAATGTAAAACGTCAGACTGAACTAATATTTTTAAGATTTATAATCCCAATTAGTTTTAGCTTTATTACAATTATCATCAATATTTGTTATAGTTAAGTAAGTATTTACCAATGTCCTTGATTAAACCTCAATTTAAATTTAAATTTAAATATTCCCCGTTTGAACACAGTGGTAACTGTACACAACACCGCTACATGACCAATATGGCGTAGTGACGTGTGTTGGATCAGCTGATATACTGCAACTGGGCAGTTGTGCTCAACCAGTCAGGAGTAGGAATATAGACCACAATTAAGTTGTGTGCGTGTTAAGTTTACACAAAATGGTGTACTTTTAACACATCACTGGTAAATATTACACAAATTCAGTATATTTTATTATAATACTAGTACACATTTTGTGTAAAGCGTATAAAAAAGCCATAATGTGTAAAACTATTAAAACGGAAATTTTACACATCCTAAATTACACACTGGAAAATCTCACTTACACAGCAACTTTTTTACAGTGTGCAAATGTATTTTTCCCAACGGGCTGAACTGTGCAACGCTTTTCGCAATACGTTTAAAAAAAAATCTTTCTGAACCCGACGGACGCAAAGACATCATACACAATCATGCTCCCTCACTAGACTCAATGCAGATAACTTGTTTTCTTTCACAATTGTAAATTTCTTACGGATATCTGTTTTACTTTCCGGAATGTTAACCACCATAACCGAGCTCCTATCATCAATACGATTAATCTACATATTCAAAAGTTCTTGACCTATACGGCCCCCTTAATAACCCATAATCAGAACCATCTGTACAATAAAGCAACAAATGTGTGATTCTTGTAGTTTAATGCATTACCATGTATAGTAACTGTTCTTCATCGGAAGCATCCTTCAAAAATTTGACAATGGCATCTCTACTAAATACTCTAGACTTTTTGCCTCATAGCCTTTAATTCTTCGTTTGAGAAACGTTTCCAGTTCATCAAACTTTCTCCTACCTGTATTATTAAAAATTGTCATCATTGATTTTAATATTGACCGCTTAATCCACAGAGAATAAGGACTCTACAATTCAGATTGTAAGAAAAATAAATGAATATCACTTATTAAAGAACGTGGGAGAATAAATACGTACCATGGTTTGAAAGTAAGCCAACATCATAATTAACATTCAGCCACTGCATGAATTTGTCATATGCTTTAGGTGCATTACAATACCCCAAACAAGTATCACATGACTGTTTTATAAGGCATGTACACAAACAATATGCACTCACTTATACTATAGTCTGTTTAGAAATGAAAGAGAGTAATAAAAGCTTATTATTTATGCAGATCGTAAATAAATGTAGTACTGGTGCTTATATTCAATATTATTATATATTGTATAATAGGTTCCACAGTAACGTCAATTAAATTATCGAGTTCCCACATTTTCTCCTCTTCTTTTTGTACATGATGTATACATCTTTGCCAGTTATCTGCAGTTACTCGTTCCAAGAAATTTTTTAACAAAATTTTCACGTCACTTAATTTAAACGTCGCATTATTTCGCGCTACATCTCCTTTTACCTGCATCCAGACTAATTCGATTGAGTTAAGTTCACAAAAGTTCCTTTCTCACCATATTTGTTTCAAAAGAAATGTTTTTTCTGGATAACCATTGAATTATATCGGCTTTCCTCCAAGTACTCGTAGGCGTCCCCTCGGTCTGCCGTGAATGGTAACTGGCATTATCCATGACAATTACAGACCCCGGAGGAATAAGTTCCAAAATCTGTGTAAAATATTCTTCGAAAACATGTGCGTTCATATCTTCGTGATAGTCACCTGTATTTTTAAATTCAAATAAAAGTAAACCGCCATCTACAAAACCACTGGCACTGCCTATATATGTCACTATTAATCTTCGCCCTTTACCTGAGGGTGCCTTGAACCCTGTTGAAAGTCCATCCAAAAATGCTTGTCGAAAACTTTTTACATTGTTATCTTGTCATGCTTTTGTTACAGTATATCCCTCGTTGACCCAAGTTTCGTCTACATAATAAATATTCCTCCCTTCGTCACGGAATTTTCTAATTGATCTTAAGTAGGATCTTCGCTAACAAATAATTTCATCTTTATCGATAAGAACTGACTTCCTGTTCTGCCTTTCTCAACAAAAATTCAACTCTCGTAAGACGGCCCATAATTTGCTTCTACTGATTTTTGGCAAATCGTTGTCCTTTGAAAGTTCACTTAAAATTTTGTTTAGCGTTGGTATTTCTTTTTTAAAATAAATTGAGTGTATTTTTCTGCGAATGACATTTTTGAAGAAATCTTCTATAACGACTTTTGACCTCCCTGTAGATGATTTTGGAGGATTTACAGTATCTTGTTCATTTTTTGTTTTCTTTAAAAGTCTGTAGATAGTAGATTTTCCAATCCCTATCATTTTGGAAGACTTTCTACGATGTCGTCAACACTGTTGGTAGGATTTTGGTGTTTCAATGCATTAAATACATTTAATATAATAATCTTCTCATTCTGAGACAGCGCACATCTTTTCACGCGTTTAGCAGGTACGTAATATGATAAGCTTGCCATTTTACCCAAACAATATTATATCCACTGGCACAATAGTCACTAAACACAAGTCGAATTTTACTCTTCTGCACTAGCACGTCTTCGTATATTAAGCTCTAACACTGGATTGATCTATCACAATACACTGGTTCCTGCCCTATGATGTAGCCAGTAAAATATACTAATGTACACTCATTACCTGTTAGCATTAGTGTTACCCGATAATTACCTGAAACGAAATATTACCACGCCCATGGTCGGTTCTTATCTCGGGGTTTTATTACTCTCTTTCATTTCCAAACAGACTATAGCACATTCCCTTCTTCTGTTAACAAATTTTGGTGTAGTATGGTTTGATAATTGCTTAAACTTTACCCATAAATTATTATATTACATGCGTATCACATGTTCGTGTAGGCCTATGGGCCTCTGCAGGTGTTAGTGTGGCAAATTTATGCTCTCCGACAAAACCTAAACTCTTTTCAAAATGTATACGAATATATTTAAAATGCTGCAAGGCAGGGGTATTATCGGCATTATAAACATTTTAACTAGTATATCACAATACTTTAATTAAATAAAAATATACATCTATTATAAATTGAAAAAACGAAATATTCCGCGCATTATCTTTAAAGTTATCGACTGAACAGTAAGATCCATGACAAGCCATTATTACCGATCAATATAATTAACTCGAAATTTATCGGACACACCCAGTACAACCGTTTCACAGGACACTGGGTATCAAACAGACCCATTAAATAGCCGATGATCGGCTATGGTTGTTCAGCAGGGGTTGGCAGAGGGGATAATGAGTGGTGCAGGATGGAGATGGGTATATTTAAACTACGATACTAGGTAGCTTATGCAAAATACAGGGTGGATCATAGAAATATGTAGGAATATCTAAATATGTCTTGGTAAAATGTTACTGCGGAAAAGTAGTGCCACCATTTAAATTAACTTTTAATTTTTCTGTAATAAATCGAGGAACGCATAACCAATTGTCACCAAATTATGTGGTGAAACATTTTTAAATAAAAATAATCAAAATTTATGTATTCAATCAAGTTCGGGCGTCATTTCTAGATAAAAAGATACAGTTAATAGAACTTGACAATTCTTGCCGTTTTCGGGAAAACTGACCTGAAAAATTTCACTTTAAAATGTCACTGAAATTTATTTTCAAAAAACCGGTGTTGTAATACACCAATGAATCTATTGCCTTACTTTATAAATGTTCAGATTAGCTTTGGAAAAAAACTCAATGTTTTTTTCGTTAATAAATTATATTCATTTCTATTTTATCTATTGAATTGCCTATGTTACTTAGCTTAAACATTTGTTATCAAAGAACCTCATACCTCAATAATAGACAATGTAGGAAAACTGATTTAAATTCCTTTAAAACACTAACAAACTTGAATTTCCATTCAATTTTCTTTATTATTTAAAGCAATATATCAATTCTTTTATAAATTTTAACATTTCCAAGATTTCTACAGGAATCTGAGTGGTATACAAATCGAATTCAAGTTGTAACGAGCTTATTATGCCCAACAAACTCCCGCATAACTTATTTGAAAGGCAGAGGCCTTCGAAAAGACCACAAAAAAGATCTTTCGGGTTTTCTAAACAATCAAATTTGATTTATGTAACTTGTCGACAATAAAGCATTGATTTATAAATCGAGGCGTATACATAAATCAAGTGTATTGTGAATTTTTAAATAAGGAAACCCGAACGTTCTGGACCTAAGCAGATAATAAATTCATCAAAACCATTTTTTCCTTTCATAATAATACGTCTTCTGAAGACCGGTACAATGTGTAGCTTAGCATGTAATGAGGAACAGCGTCAACGACAACTTCTTTGTCCTCACATTTCGTACTTTTCTGGAGAAAGATGTAAATCCATTACCTCGAGACAGCCTCTTGTTTTTGATAGGAAGAGAAAACAATTGTAAGCAAATAAAAGAGGTAGCCTAGAGCTTTCACCGCGCTGTAACTAATACGTAAAACAGATACGTAGAGGAGCTGAGCAAAGTCGCTCAGCGAGATGGAAGCTAAAAAGGATATTTTTGTACATTAGCGATGTCAGGTGTCTGTAGATGTGTAGCTATATACATCCATGTTGACAGGCTTTTTGTGATATCAGAGAATGTTCAGCAAAAGTATTATTTAAAAATCAATCAGATGCAAAGTGTTACTATCAAATTCAGATCAAAAGGTTATATTTTTTAAATAAATATCATACTTGCTTTTAGTTTCTTACAGATGTATGCTAATTTTTTAGAGACTTGTTAGGTATATAAAAAAAAGTAAAAACATCTGTATTGAAGTCATTAAATAACACTTAAAAATGCTGAAGTTTTTATTAAATATTATTTAAAAACAAGAATAGTGATTTTTTATAAACAAATTATGTAATTTTTTACTGTATTAGAAAGGTATTTTAAGCTAATATAAATCAAATATCCTACAATTCCTATCAATGAAGTCATATGTATGTTCTCTGATACCAAACATCTAGGCATGTTAGTGAACAATTCCACAGACAAAGCTCTATTCAATAATTATCTAAAGAAATTAATCTAATTTACTAACCTGCTTTAATGAAACACTCTATAAATATCCAACTTCACTTTTTGGCAGTGGGAACACGACAATTCAACCACAATAGATGAGATCTGACCTATTTATGCATTTTTAGGATTGCTTCTTCAGGTGGCCTCCTTTAAATTGAATCAAATATCTAACTATAAAAATTATTATAAAAATTAAAATTATTTGAAGTTAAATATTGACAATGACGAAAAGTGACAGACTGTCAATAATTTTAATTTTTATAATAATTTGTATAGTTAGATATTTGATTCAATTTAAAGGACCTTTCTAATACAGTAAAAAATGTTACAAAAACTAATAATAAGGAATATATGGGTAGATATTGTGGGTGTAATTCAACGCAGGTTGGGGCTTTTGTCCACTGAGTAGTTAGTTTCACACAATATTATTAATACCTAAAAATATATAAAAAATTATGTAATATTTTATTACTTACTACTCATACATACTCTCTCTATCTTTTATTTCAGTGAAGCAATACGAAATATATTTACAAATTAACTAATCACAACATTTTGTTATCCTCTTTTGTTCTAATTCACAATTCTAAAGAAAAATTACTATGTGAAGGGTAAACTAGGTCTATGGAAAATTCATATGTAACTTTTTTTTATTCTTGCTCTGGGCTTTCTAACTTTAGTATGTAATTTTCATGTAAAATTTATATTTATTTTTCTAATTTTATTATCTTTATTTTAACCCGTGATGTTCCTCAATTTTCTTTATAATGTGGAAGTGAAATTAATATCAATAAGCTTACTCATTATAGTACCAACAAAAATAGCAGCTTTACATTTTGTACATGTTTTAGGCATTATTTTTTGCATAATACATAAGAAAACCACGTAGTATTTAATTTTTAATATCAATTATTAATAAAATTTTAAAGTAACTAGAGTAAATAAAGAAAACTACTAGATAACTTTGATAATAATTTTGAAGTCCCAAATCAAAGAAAATAGCTAGAAAAACATCATCGAATGATATTGCAGCACGATAAGGTCCATGTTCAAACAGATAAAATCACAAAAACGCCTATTTAGGAACTAGGTTAGATTTTTCAACATCGCAGTTCAAAATTGGCTTAGTAGATTCTTCAATTCTAAACCACTAACTTTTTTGGTAAAATAAAAAAAACTGTCTAGCCATCATAAATATTAAAGAAATACATCTCAACATGAGTGCCGTAATTTTAAGGGCAATATAACTAAAAGCAACAAAAAAACTCTTATGAAAAGGTGTCTAAAATGAATAGTTTTCCCACAAATACCTACTTTTCTAGAATAAAAATATAATTGCAGTAAAATACAAAACTGTGTTACGAAATTACAAACTAAGGTACCACTAAGGTTAAGTAAAAGCTCCTGTAACGTCAAGTGTTTTTTGAATCAGTATTAATGAATGAAGATTTTCGGAACCTGCTTAAAAACGTGTTAGCTGCTACTGTTAACCTAAAAGTATTATTAGTCGTAGTAGTATTGTAGATAGTGCGTGTCGTAAACAAAAATGAAACAATTTATAGCAACCACGACCAGCTGCATGTCATGTTAATTTTTGCCAAATCTGGGCAAAACTTTCTGACGTTTGTATGGTACACACTTCTCGCAAGCAACGTGTCGCTACACTTGTAACTATTTCACATTTTATTCTGTGTTGTGAAAAGAGCTCGAAAAAAACCATTCACAGTAATTAGGAGTACCTATTTGTAATTATTATGTATAAATACTTGACAGTTCTGGCATGGTATGTGTGCGACGTTGTCACATATTCATGACCTGTCCTAATTCAGTTACCGCTGGTCAGAGAAAAAGAAATTGTAAGTAAGTCAAATTTGTTTTGTTTGGGACATTCTACGTAGCATATAGCAAAATAAAAGCAACTCATATTCTGGACACCCTGAATATGTATAAAATAATGCAATAAAAACGCTGCAAGCTTTTGCATCAACACCCAGTATACTGCGCAAACACTTAAACTCACTTTAACCAAAATTACTTCGCAACAATAATATTCCTCGAGTTACTGTCATGAGTTCATATATATTGCACTACACCCTATTTCTCTCGTTGCACTTGTACTGTTATGTACTGAAAATATCTAGGACATGTATCAGACTACTAATTTTGAGCATAAAGGTACACCGTTGTATTGTGTCGTACAAGTTCTATTCTCCGTTGTAGTACAACTTGCTATAAGAGCTCTATCTCGTATTGATGGAAATGCCTTGAATATATATTAATATTTTATAGACGGTGTAGTAAACGTGGAGCATATCTTGTATGCCACGTGGCTGGCGTATAAAGGAAAAATTCATGTTTAGTATCGGGGAAATACGGAAGTATAAATAATAAAATGTAAAGAGAGGAATGCTTACAGAAATAATAAAAGGGAATGGCAAAATGGAAATAACGCGCGTATTGTTTTTCTGGAGTCGTAAATTCTGCGACATTAATTTTAATGAAAGACAAAACGCATAGATATGTGTAATTTGAATTGAAAGAAACATAAAGCTATGAATACGGTGATTTATGAAAGAAACAGGCATGAATATATATCGTTCAAATGCAAATAAGTTCCAGGTTTTTTATGCAAAGCAGTCATGCATCTACCTGTTTTATTTTGGACGATTCTACATAAATCAAAAGTATAATGGTGAAATCAAAACGTTGTTAAATATGTAAAGGTTTAAAATTATCACACACGATTTTAACAAAAGAAATTTATGTCGGATAGATGTTGAATTAACATGAATTACATTGAATTTGTTGATGTTGTATGTAAAAGATAGGCGTTTTATGGTTAAATATAACTTTCTGGAGCCCCACAGGGTTCAAATTTAGAAACGCTGTTATTTTCATTAATGATCAAAGGGTAGGTAACTTCTGTGAATGATCTTGACACAACTTTGGACACATTGAGAACATATAGATAACATTATTAAATCTGATTTTAATTTACTAGGATTCATAGCTAGAGAGTCCATTTAAATAATATAAAATATCTTCTTTTATTATACAGAGTGTTCCGCATAAGAACCGACATAGAGCAGGTGCATGTAGGGGGTCCCAAAATATTGAAATTTAACCAAATATACCTGCATGCAAAATTGCACACGGGCGTACTTACAGGTTTTCAAAATGAGGCCAAATATTTCGAAAAAATAGCATCTCTGAATTACCTTAATTTGGAATAAAGAAATTTGATACGTGATTTAGGTTTATTAGTAGTATCAAGTAAATTGAAAAACTACAAGGTGTTTCTTGAGGGTGAGTCACCCTTAACATTATACCAATTTTTTTTTTCATTGATTGAATTTAAAAAGAATGATAACATTCCGCGCAGAATTTAATTTAAAACAATTTTTTTAATCGTTCATTTTTAATAAAATGTAAGGTTTTTAAGAAAAAATGCATGAATTAAAACAAAGTTATAATAATGTTTGATTAGAAGAAATCAAAAAATCAATAGTAGGTTTGTCTTTAAAATTGGGCAGTTAGTAATAAAACTATTTTATTTCTGCTACTATTTGTTGTTGAAAATGCCTGGAAAATTTACATTCAGTAGACAAATTGACATGTTACTTGTGCTAAATCTCCGTGAAAAAAACTGTAGAAGAAGTGTGGAGGAATATCGTAAGATCCATATCACATTCAAAAAGTGAGCTATTGCCTCAAGATTTAGATCGACGAGTGAACTTTTGCGAGTTTATCTTGCAAAATATCAATTTTTGCAAGAAAATTATTTTCACTGAGGCTTGTTTCACTCGTTTAAGATAAATGTTTGGGTCTGTATTATTGATCGTTATTGGATTGGACCAGTTATTTTGCCACATCGATTGAATGTCGAATTGTTATTTGGAATATCTGCAAAATACTGATTAACACCACCTCATCAGATTTTAAATAAAATAATCGCTAAACGTTTTTATTGGATTCAGGGGGTATAAAAAAATCATAGCAGGTCTTGGATCCTATCTTAAATGCCATGGTAGGGTCAGAGAAAGCAGTTTTCGATGTCATTTAAAATAAAAAGAAATTTTTTTTGATTATCTTGAAGAATAAAATTTTTACGGATTTGTATACAAATAAAAGTAGACATCCTGTACACCTGCTCTGTTCTTATACTAAACACCGTGTATATTGTAAATTAAAAATTTCCAATAAAATACACGCATAATAAACCATGGAAATTTCCACTCATTTATATCAGTGTATCTATTTTTTAGGTCACTTCATTACCAGCGTGAAAACAAAAATTCAGCAGTGACATTAGACTGATCTTCATAATTAACGGCGCGAAATGCTTCAATACGTAAGCTTTAATTAAAGCAATAATCCGATCCCCCGCCGATCCATTTTTTATTCCATTGAAACTTCCCCGGCTGACGAATGTTTGTTCGACAATAGTTGGGGAAGTTGGAGAAGTTTTATTCGTCTTACACGCCGGGTAATATGTTTATAAGGAAGCTTTCTCCCCTAAGTGTTGTATAAAGTGATGAAAATTAATACTGCCACTTCCTCCGGCAAATTTAACAGAAACTTTTTAAGTACTTCCCGTCGAATATTTACGGCGCTACGTAAACAAACCAGAAATTCAGCGGGGCACTTAATGCTGAAACTTCGCCTTCGTCCTACAAGTTGTTAACAATCGCGCGCGCGGATAAGTAAATTAAAACTAAATTAACACTCGTGGATTTTTCGGCCTTCAGGAGTCGACGCCTAGCTCGTGTAATTGCGAAATATGAAAATATATGTAACTAAATTAAAACTCCGAATTTCTCAGTTTGGAGATTGTTTTCAACGTTTGCTATGGCGAAACGTAAAAATTAAAATCCACTTGAGAAGAGTCTACAAAATTACCAAAAAGACATTGACTGAGTGAACATTAACTTTAATAGGATACTTTAGAAAAATTATAGACTCATCTTTGTCATGTTCTCCACAATTATAGAATGCCGTCCTTTCCGAAAGCGATGGCCCATTCCATGAATATCACACTTTTACACTTACAATACATTACAATATATCTTATCTTTTGAATAGAAAACAATGTGTTATAGAAACCGACAATACTGGTGGTCTCATATTGTCAGACGCAGTATTAATAGAGAGGGGTATACCTCAAGGGTCCATATTGGGCCCCCTGTTATATATTTTATATACCAATGACTTGCTCTCGATGGAAGATGTAAAAACTGTTATGTATGCTGATAATAATAATAATAATAATAATAATAATAATAATAATAATAATAATAATAATAATAATAATAATAATAATAATAATAATAATAATAATAATAATAATAATAATAATAATAATATCTCTACCCCTCATTCTAATCACAGGGATTAGCCCAGAAGTCGGAGACTTGTGCGGGAGAGGAGGCGGCATATTATTATTAAGCAGGCCGCATTTGCGCCCAGGAACGACTTACGTTGGTAGGCCCTAACCACTATTCAGTGCAGAAATGAGGGAAACCTGGAAAACCTCATTAATTAGGGGGGTAGTCAAATATCAACCGGTATCAATCTCTCACATTAACCCAAGCTAACATTATTCCACCCTACCATACCCGCAGAGAGGGTGCCAATCCTCTCCACGAATATAGCTTATATACGGTCTACCGGCAGCTGGCCGCGAACCAACTCCGATCTAGTCACCTCGATTCAAGTACTGACGCCTTAAACCGCGCTACCACTGACCGACCCAAATAATAATACATCTCTAATAATTGGTAATACTAATAACGAAAACCTTGGTTCTCTGGAGGGCTATTTCTGTAAAAATAGTCCAAAATTAAATAAAGAAAAAACACAAATAATCAACTCACCAAAAAGGAGACAATGAGGTTATACTTACTAGTGGCAATGACATCATAAAACTGGGGTAAATAATGATTCGTGATTAAACTTGAAAACCCATATAGACCATGTCAGCCAAAAGGTCGCTAAATACTGATATGCTCTTAAAGTGATAGTTCAAAATATTAATATACCTACAGCATTTATGGCATACTATGCATATGTTCAATCCCAAATAAAATATTAAACAGTTTTCTGGGGAAACTCGAGTGAAGCTGTCAGAATATTTGTGTTACAAAAGAGATGTATTAGAAATATACAAAACATGAAACAGACCTCATATATATCATTGATAGTAATTGTAGGAGATTTGACATATATTAACTTAAAATACCTCTCTAATACAGTAAAAAACAAGTAAGCCTTGTACCAAAAATCCTGCTATACTTCCAATATATCCCGTTGTTATGTTTTTCTTTGCCACACTTTATTGCATGGTATACAGTACTCACAGAACTCTTGTTAATTAACTACTTCAACGGCATAATTTCCATCCATATTTTGGTCAAGCGATCTAACACTTTACACAAATTTTAGATTAGCGCGTTTACGACTTTGAAAATATGCTGTAGAGCCTGAATTAGTCTCTATTCGTAAGAACACAAAATAATTAGTTACAATTAGGGCAAAGATATACTGTAACTTACCAATAGAAGTCAGCATTCTGCTGCAGCAGAAGACTGTGTAATCAGGTATACTCTGTAATGTATGCGGAACATACAATTTTATACGAAAAATTTACGCGCGGCTTGTATTTTACTTTTTGTTAACTGCTATATATTATGAGTAGGTTTACAAAAACGTTGTGGCGGATTGTGTATACCATTGCCATTATTAAAGCTAAAGCAAAACGGTACAGCATTGTATATGCAACTTTTTGATATTAGTCAGCAATCACAAAATTTATTGAAAATCTGGTCGTTTTTTATGAAAAATTAATTTGTAATTTTTTAAATATATGCATGCATTCAGTCTGTACAAATGAATAGAAATGTTAAATCTATATATATTCCACTGATACATAAGGAAATGTTTACGTTCTATACCACGCAACCGCTAAAAAATGCCATCTAATATATTATCTCTAACAAATTGTTTTTGTTTCAGTTTTTGCGCTTGCTATTGGCGGAGCATCGCTGAAAAATTACCGGAACAAAGGTAAGCCATTTGTCTGTCAGTAGTTTTCCTGTTAATCAAGATATTCGTGTAATTCGAATGAAACGTCGGGGGCACATGACAGGGTCGTTTGTAACGTAGCGTGTGTATTTAGTTTTTGCGGTTATTGGTGTTCCCAGATAATATAAACAATGTCGCTTAGCAGTTGTGCTCGTTAAACGGCGTGTGTGTTGTTTAAACTTGATTCATAAATCAGAACTTAATTGATACACCCTCGTTGGCAAATTATCCTCTGCAGCGGCGGCAGCGTGAGATTAATAAGTGAAATTATAACGGCAGCGGCGCTTTATTGGACACGGACACTAAACAACGTGCTATAGTTGATGTTCCAAAAGAGATATAGATTAGAGATATATTATCTGTAATTGTTTATTTGTAGCAACTTTATCCACTTTTTATTAACTGAACTCCAAGAAAATTGATGTATGTTACCGAGTATACTTCAAATTAACCCTAACATATTAATTGTTTGAAAAACTGAAACCTATTTGGTATTTTGATTATGTATAATAGCTGTTGTTGTTGCTGTCATATTTGCGAAATGTCTTATTTAGCTGTCATATTTATGAAAATCCTATTATCTCTATATCTATGTCTGTATATCTCTCTACCTCTCTATCTCTCCATCTCTCTATCGCTCTATCCCCCCCCATATCTCTATCGCTGTATCTCTCTCTCTATCTATTTCTCTATATTTCCCTATATCCCCATCTCTCTATCTTTATCTCTCTATCCATCTATATCTCTCTGTTTCTCTATCTATGTAAAACTCTATCTCCATTCTCATCTCTATCCCCATTTCTATCTCCCGTCTCCATCTCCATCTCTACTATAATTTTCTCAATATGTAAGTTAAGGGCGCCGTATTCTTCAAATAGTGTTTGCTACAAATACTTGCAGAATACTTGGCAGAAAGTACTCGACAAGCAACAAAATATGGTACAAAAATCACTTTGCTATCGTTGTAATTTGATGGGTCGCTGGCGTAATGTTACTCTAACCCACCATTTTTCTCGAAAAAGGCACAAGGTACAAAATTGAAACTGGTGGTACAAATTAGCAACAAAGTAGTAACAAAATATCCACCACTTGTTTTTGGCAAATGTATTTTATTTTTCATTTTAGACTAGCTCAAAGCAGCAACAATTTTTTAACTGATTGTACGAGTTTTGTACGAGTTGAATGGACAATTTTTTTTTATTTTTGAAAAAACTATACACTGGCAGAAAGTGCTCGACGAGCAACAAAATATGGTACAAAAATCGCTTTGCTATCGTTGTTACTTGCGGAGTAATTCGATGGGCCGCTGGCGTAATGTTACTCTAGCACCCACCATTTTTCTCGAAAAAAGCACAAAGTACAAAATTGAAACTGGTGGTACAAATTAGCCACAAAATAGTCACAAAATATCCACTACTTGTTTTTACGGGTGGTATTTTATTTTTCATATTAGACGAACGAAAAACAGTAACAAATTTTTAACTGACTGAGTCGAATGGGCAATTTTTTATATTTTTTTAAATTATATATAGACAGAAAGTACTCGACGAGCAGCAAAATATTGTACAAAAATCGCTTTGCTATCGTTGTTAGTTGCGGAGTAATTCGATGGGCCGCTGGCATAATGTTACTCTAGCATCCACCATTTTTCTCGAAAAAGGCACAAGGTACAAAATTGAAACTACTGGTACAAATTAGCAACAAAGTAGTAACAAAATATCCACCATTTGTTTTTAGCAATTGTATTTTATTTTTCATTTTAGACGAGCTCAAAGCAGCAACAATTTTTTAACTGATTGTACGAGTTGAATGGAGAATTTTTTTTATTTTTGAAAAAACTATACATTGGCAGAAAGTGCTCGACGAGCAACAAAATATTATACACAAATCGCTTTGCTATCGTTGTTAGTTGCGAAGTAATTCGATGGGCCGCTAGCGTAATATTACGCTAGCGGCCACCATTTTTCTCGAAAACGGCACAAGGTAAAAAATTGAAACTGATGGTACAAATTAGCAACAAAATAGTAATAAAATATCCACCACCTGTTTTTGGCGACTATATTTTATTTTTCATTTTAGACGAGCTCAAAGCAGCAACAATTTTTTAACTGACTGTACGAGTTGAATGGAGAATTTTTTTTTATTTTTGAAAAAACTATACACTGGCAGATTTTTCTCGAAAACGGCAAAAGGTACAAAATTAAAATTGGTGGTACAAATTAGCAATAAAATAGCAACAAAATATCCAGTACTTGTTTTTGGCGGCCGCTGATGTTGGCTTGCCAGGGTAATAGACGTATCTTAGCGGTAGAAGTATTTACTGCTTGTCCCAACAAAATCCCCAATTTCCCTGCATTTAACGATTTCGTATCGGGCTTAGCAGACGCCATTCTTTCCTCTCCTTCTTAACCCGTAGAAAGGAATTATGTATAGTTTCTAATTTAAAACGTAAGAAAGAGATACATTTCCATTATTTATGTGGCATATTTTAACATATATGTCACTTTTATTTTCCCGCAAGAGGTAAAATGTCGTTATATTTTGTATTTTAATGATTTAGAGTCTTGGCTGAGGGAAAAATACTGCAGCTTGAACTGTATAGGCATCCTTTATCGTTGTAATAATGTCTGGAAGGGTATTTCTTTGGGTAGCAATAACATTCTTTTATGCTTTGGTTATCCTTCAGAACAAATATTACATTAATTCAACGGGAAACATTTTACTACGTCTTCTTAGTTCAATTTCCGAAAAGGTTAGTAAGAAACGTATTATTTATAGTAATGGCTTCGCTTCTTTAGCTAACACTGAATTAAAAAGTAATATTTTTTAAGGTATTGCATTAGATATAATTTAAACTATTAGATTTACCCATTGAATCATTTTTGAAAGATAATATACTATAGATAAAATTAAATATATTCTTTTATGAAGTAAAAAGTTTTAAAACATTATGATGCAAAACGAATATTTGTTTTGCAAAAGATATCGTAGAAATATTTTAAAAATGATATAAAGAGAATTCTGCAAAAAGGAAATGTACAGGGTGTCCTAGTTCCGTTGCAATTGCAGAGTATTTCTGTTTTTTTTTTGTTTTAGAATGTTATTTAATTAAACATATTTACAAATTACTTAATTGGTCAATACATTAGTTAGTTAGTTGAAATAATTTTTTGAATTATTAAAATGAAAGTCATCAACCAATTTCGTATTTTTATATAGAAATGCATGACCAACTATTGCCCACGGGTTAACTTAATGGTTTTTTAACAATCTAATATAAAGTAGTAACTATTTATATATCATTATGAAGAAAAGGCCTGTGATCTTTTTTTTTTTTGTGAGAAGAATATGTTCGATAAACTGAGTACATATTTAGAAAATTAAAAACCAGCAAATGTGTGACATTTTTGACAAAATTTATTAAATCAAAAAGAAGTAACAAAACAAGTTCTCTACTTGACTAATAGTCGGTATGACCTCCATCACGTTCCATATTTTCACGTCTGTGCATTGAGATAATCAAGCGGTTAACGATCTCTTGCGAATTATTGTCAGTCTGAGGTGGAGAAATACGATTATGAATGGCTCTAGCAACGAAATCCCGCATGTTTTTAACAGGATTCATGTCAGGGGAGTTGGCTGGCCAATCTAATATATTGATATGTCCTGCTTCGAGTGTCTGTCTTCTTCGTGTGGTCGAGCGTTGTCGCCCATAAACAAAAAATGTTCTCTTAATTCATTACGTAGGGGGTAGATAATGGACGTAATAACTTGTGTTCGATGTAAATTTGACTGATCATATTCTGTGGTATGTGAATTAATGGGGTGTGGTGGTTGAACATCATTCCATCCCAAAATATTACGGTACCCCATTCATACGGAGCAACTTCACGGGGAAAATGAAGTCGCTTTCCAGACTCTTTGTCGATTGTCATCAGTAACCAGCCCTATTCTGGTTTCGTCTGTAAATAAGACCCACCGCCACTGGCGTAAAAGCCGACCCCTAGCTCTCGCGCCCACTGGAGACGGGCAGCACGATGCCTTGGAAGTAGAGTGGGGACCCGTAATGGTCTTCTAGCACGTAAATTTGTGTTGTGGAGTCATCTTCGAATAGTAGTAATTGAATAAACAGAGAAAACACAGAAGAAACTAGCGAAGTTACTTGTTTGTGTTGTAGGCTGAAACAAATTATTTTAAAAGTCTCTGTATAAGGTTCTACAAATAAAACATTCAGTAGTATTAATTTCTACATAATAGGGTCATTTGTCATAGCTAGTACTAGTTTAAGTCACATTCAGGTAAGTATGAGGTAGGTATAATTATACAGGGTGAGTCAGTCATAATGAGGAGATAGGGAATAATGTGTATAATGCGAATACGCGATTAAAAAAAATCTAAATGCATATTTACGCCGAAAAAAAATATTTTCAAATCATTATTTAAACCCCCTTTTCAGACTGTCACTGACCGCTCACAGCCTTGGTCGTTTACAGCTCACAGTTCAACTCCATGTCGATCTGATGCAATATTGTCAAGTTGAATTATTTTTCTCGTACCTACGTACCTAGGTTTTAGACATCACAAATAAACGGTTGTACTGACCATTTTAGAATATCATTTTTTCTTGCTCAGTTGAACTTCAGCCAATCATAATTTAAAATGTTAATATCCAATGAAATCAAATAATAAATCAAATAATTCTATTAAAAATTGCAAGTAACGCGGTCCACTCAGGTTTAAACGATACCCGTACACTCCTGCCCATACGTTGACAACAAATCGCATGTGAAAGCTAAACCGACAAGTAGCGTGTGGATTTTCTCTGATCAAATGTAGTTGTTGTGACTGCAACAAAACTCCAACGTGTCTAATAATAAACTGAGTAATAAACTATTTACGTAAATTACATAAAAAACCTATACCCAATGGATAAATTATTAAGAGAAGCTGAAAAGTGTTTCGTGTGTTTAAATACTAAATAATAAAAACCATCGTTTTGTCGACAAAAAACTGTTCAAGACCGAAATGGCACGCCGCTAATCTAAGTTATCGAGAGTGAACCTTGACCTATCGTATTATTAGGTCAATAACCTAGTTACATAGTTTTTGTACTGTTATTTAACGAGAAGGAGTAAAACTATTTTTTTTAATCTAGATAAAATGTACAAATGTAGATAATAAAGAAAAGTTTTCGAATGTTAGGTTATTACAGTTTAATAATTTTGATATTACGTTTTCACTACGTTTTACAAATAAATATGAATTTTTAGTATTACACGTAACCCTAGAAATTTATTGTTTTTTAAATAGTATGGTACTAACCTGTTAACTGCACTCATCCGTCTATAGCACTTTATTAATAAAATTAGGATCAGTCGCATTTCGTAAACATTCTCCATATAACACTACCATTTCCGCATATTCGGAATTTGTAAAATTATGCATTTACGACGAATACGCGAGACCAAAATAAACAAACTACTGGTTGTATTCTCACTATTCTCTCCATCCCCCTCCAAATGTGTGGCGTGATCTACAAATTTGGGGGGAAAGAAATGCGGAAAATGCGGGTAAATTTGAATAACACGCTGATGTGTTAGACGATATTATGTATGCAAACGTGATGTGGCAACGATGTTTAATCCGGCATTGGATGGTGCGTCCTCAAAAAGTTCGTAGCGCACCAGGAGCGTCGTGTTACTGTTTTTTTTTTCGATTTTCTGCCTTTATTAGGCCTCCCCAATACGTGGCTAAAATTAATGACATTATGACTGACTCACCCTGTATATGTATTCTTGTAAACATTTTATGAACATAAAATAAAGCCTAATTTGGTAATGCATCCTCGATCCTCTCTTTCATTAGATATTCGTAGACGTCCACTACGTGGTCTGTTTTCCACTCCATTTTTCATATCTGTGTACTATTCATACAACAGGAATGCCCAACATGTTCGATATCTGATGATTAGAATGTTCTGTATCATGTAAAACAGTCATTCTTGCTCGGGTAAACGCAGAAATTTCGGGTCCTGGCATTATAATGAACACTTGGCTGAATACACTGCCAAACTGACCAGATTTGTAAAAACATTGGTAATAAAGTAAAAGTTCATGGTCTGCAATTTTTTATTATCTTTTTTGTTCCCTAAGTACATGTACTTTTTTACCACGTTAAAAAAACCACTAGGTTTAATCGAATCATTTTATACACAGGGGGTCCAAGACTTTTGATGGTGTGTGTATTTTGTATATTTGGGCGTTATTTAGTGTTCTGATCTTTTTATTTGATAAAATGCGTTGTGCTATTTTGTTCATATATTTTGATATACAAATTCAAACAGATAAATGTGAAACTTGTACTTAACCAATTTCACCTTATTGTTAAAATCAATTATAAGAAAATTCAGCATAAAATTGCTATTAATAGTCCACTGGATATTTCTAAAAAAGTAATATAGGCATATCCACACCCCCAGAGTAGTAATCCTGTAGAAATTTACATATTAAATCGACTGTTAAGCTTAAATAAAATATCAGGATAAATTAACTTAATACCTCACACGTATTACTCATACTTTATCTTGCCTCTCTCATTTGCCGGACGATCCAATTAGTATGGTAATTTAGTTATTTTCATTTTTATATAAATCGTAAGGCCGTGCCAACTCTTATTTACGTGACGAAAACACGCACAGAGCTAATAATACATTTTCGAACATAAATCAGCATTAATAATAATCGCTCTGATAAAAACACGTAGGTATTACGACGGCAGTACGGTAGGCGCATTTTATCCTTTTGTTATATATTGCGCAACATTTGCAGCTGAAAAATTGTCACGGGCGTCATCCCGTTAGAAGAAATTATACCGTCTGAACAAATAGATGGTGACATGATGAATGTACCATAGCATGCCGGAATCTGTTCAAGTTAAACGTCAGCTGACGAAGCGATAGAATTCTGGTTGACTAGGCGCTTTCACTTCAGTCTCAAATATTGCTTTCAGCAGTCGGATGACAGTGGAGAAGGATTTCATTTTAGGCCTGTATACTTAAGGAAATACGAGATTTGATACAAAAAAATTAGGATTGTTTTGAACATAATTTCACAAGTAGCCTGTAGTATTTGTTGATTGTTGCTCACGAAACTCATTGTGCAGATATACAGGGCGTCTGTAAAAGGTTGGAAAAAACCACATATTCGGGGGCCCAAATATGATGCTCTAAATCAATACCTTAATTCGAAATTTTACAATTTCCGAGATACAGTGTTGAAGTTATAATTTTATTTTAGATAAAATAATTTTAAAAATATCAACGAATTTACTGTTAATTGTAGAGAACGCCATCTATAGCACTTTACATGGATTTTAATAGTCAACTTTTTTATGCCCTGGTGTATTTTTTAATCAATAATTCTTATTTTTTGACGTTTTCTTTTTTCAAAAAAGGTACACTTAGTAATTGTCATTTTTAACAACTATTTTTTGGATATCTGGATTTTAATGGACATGCCAATGCCAAGTTTACCTTTCTTAAGAAAAATCATGGAATAATAAAAATTATTGATAAAAAGTCAGTCCACCCGAACACAAAAAGTTATGATAAATGCTGATAAGTACTGTAGGTGGCGCCCTCTATAATTAATAGCAAGATCGAGGTCATAATTCAACTTCTAGTGCCAGAAAACTTCCCTCTGCCGGCTATGTGAACTTGGTACCCAACTTTTAAAAATTCAATTTTTGTTTGTGATTCTTATAGATTATCAATTGTAATTGTTTGTAGTAATTTTTTTTTGGGTATGTATGACCTGGAAAAAATCAATCTCTTACTTTTACAGCACTAAAATCTGAAAGTTATTTCTTATAGAGAATCGTTTGTAGTAAAAAAAAATATCGTTGTAGCAACAAGGGACAAACATTATAGATATTTTTAATGTTTTCAATATATTCTCGTGTGTAAAATACATAAAACCATTCCTATTTTAAATAAGTATACTAAACAGTAACTTCTTCCATCACTTTGACTTGCTTACTGGTAAAAATGTTTGTAGTTCCTTGAAATCTAAAGTAGACTCACTATACTTCAAGCCGAGGCTAAAGTTGTTTGTAGTAACTTTCATTTTGTTTCTAGTTTCCCTAAGGAGTCACTATACTTCAAAATAAGGCTAAATAATAATTTGTGGCTAATCCATCCAGATAGCCTTTCCTTTTTTCAAAACCAGATACCTTAATTCACGCAAATACGTTTCCTTTCGACGTGAACTAGCAACACCTACATCCTCTATCTCTCTCAGACAAGTTGTTTAAAAGTTCCTACAACTGTCATTATTACACATTTTTTGAATCTGGAATAATAATGGGGAAAAGGGGAGAGAGGGACAACTTTTGCGTGCAGTATTGATTTTTTTTGTTAAAGATGTATTGCTATCATGAGATATGGTGGGTTCTTGGCTGTTCACATAGATACTGCAACTTTAAAAAGTTGTTCAGAACGGTAAATTATGGAGACGTGCAAAATTTCAAAATTATCGACCCGCTTTGATAAAATCTTTGTGCTTTGTTGAAAAATGGTTTCGTCAAACCTAGCCGATCTTCTTCACGTAACATTTTGCTGTATTTTCAGCAGAAAAGACACTTCATTATACAATAGTTCTATAATTAAACTATAAGCGACATTACGGAATAATTTTATAAGAGTGTCACAGGAGATGGTATAATTCTATAAAGCAGCATTTTGCATCGGTTTTACAGTAATTTGATTCTATAAGCACCGTTGCTGTAAAATTGTGTTATTGTACTCACTTATAGGGCTACATTAGCAGTTATCTTATAAGTACTCTATAAATTATGCTCTAAGAATGTTCTTGCAACAAATTTAAAAAACAATTCAGTTTCTGAAGGCAAAATAGTCTCATGTGCCACATTAATGCAACAATTTAGTATTCTAAATACAACTATAAAATATTAACAGAATATAAAACTCCTATTACTCTAAATTTATAGAACTACTTTGCTAGCTGAGTAACCAATGATCTGGCGTTCGATAGGCCAGCCAACATTAATATGCTAATCTAAAGCAACAGGATTGCTATACGCGTCTTAATAGGTCACAGATATTTCCAGAAGCACCTCAATCGAATTGCACTGAACACTAATGTGATGTACTTAACTTAGTAGCAACAGAATACACATATTCTTAATACGACATTCTAATCTGCTACTACATAAGTTCTTTACTCTGTATTTTGGTTTAGTCCTTACAATTAGAATGTGAGATGGTGGTGTCATTCGTACAGCCTTAAAATTATACAAAAATAGAAATAAACTTAAGACGATATAACTTAAAAGTTAAGCGCGTAATTCAGGTGGAAATTATGGATAAATCTCGCATTTCCGTCTTCTAGAGCTGAGAGTTTGTAATTACGCGGGCTAAAAACTCATTAGAAATACTTATTACCAACAGCGGGAGCTTTATCGTATCCCTGAGAACGGCCACTATAAAATAGCGAGGTTTAGCCTCCATTACTAGATAAATCGTTTTTCTTAATAAAGTAGCAACTCTTCACCCGCACATAGCCAACAAAACCTCGCAGTTCTAGCAGGAAATAGTTGCAGAAATACTTTAAATGTTTTGCTTCCACGATAAATGCATATGTCGATAAAAAATATGACAAATATACATCAGTCTGTTGTATACTCTTAATTGGTATATCATTTTATCGGTACAAATCATCAATATTTAAAATTAAATCCATATACTGACAAGTTTTTTAAGACAATGAGTTACTCAATGTTTCTAGTAATAGTTATTTATTGTATAAATGTTTTAAGTAGCATTTTGTTCACGCAAGAATGTATAAACGCGAGAATGTAGTTCAACCATTTAATATTCTTAAGTGTATAAAAGGCAATTAAAATACGAATGCAATACGTTTTATCCATAATCGCAATCATATTTGTGGAGTCAGAATTATTGGAATTTTAATAAAAAAATATTCGCACGCAATATTATTTAATAAACAGTTCTGTCTGAATTTGGTAAAAATGCAATAAAATCATTGTGTTCCTGTGCAGTGGCATAGCTTCAGATTTTGGGCTCACCCGTCAAATATGACTTGCCACCCCCCTATAAGTCACAGTTCAAGTTAATAACGTGCAGAATGCTACATTCGGACAAGGGTAGAAGATTAAAAATATTTATTTCTGAAGTTAAAATAAGTATCTAAAAGGAACCTACATGACATACTCGTGAATAGGTAAGGAACATTTTCTTATAAATAGTACAACAAATCAAACAACAACACTAAATAAATATAGACTGTAAAATAAAAAAAATATATGTGATAAGATTAAAAATAACAATACTGAAAAATAAAACTTTGATTAAGTCAGTTTTGTCCATTGCTGCAGCTTCCTCGGCCTCTATACTAAGCAATGCCAAATTACTATTTTGAGAACAACAATTTGTCAAATAGTTTTTGATTATCTTTAATTTAGAAAATGAGCGTTTTGATGACGCAATGGTTACAGGAAGCGCCAAAAATAAAATTGAAGTTGTATATACCTCTGTAAAATTTGATGGTAGGGTATCATTTTCTACAATTAAAAAATATGCGAACTCTCTAATATCTTAAGATAAGGCAACAATTTGCAAAAGGAAATGCTGACGATATATCGCGAGGATAAGTTTGCTGAAAAGCTTTAAATAATTCTTCCGTCATTGATTTTGTTAACAGTCTTCTCTATCCCTGTAAAACGGTTGTTTAATTGACTAATAACGTCAAAAACTTTGTAATAAGTATTTACTTTAAAATGATGCTCTTGATATGCTATAAAGTATAATATTTACATCACATTCTTCATACTGTTTTTTTTTTGGCTTATGCTGACTTTTTCCTGTAAATAATGACTTAATAATCCATCTTTTAGCAATACTAATTGCGTTACTTTTCAAATTTTCGTAATTACTTTGATAATTTGATATTTTCTAGAGACGAATTTGCCTCCATTCAATCAGGAGTTTGTAGAGCAGCAAAACATGAAAACAATAAACGGTTCGATTACATAGAGCGCCGACGCACGTGGCAAAGTAATATCTGAATAGAGGCGAGTTAATTGTTACCGAGTTATAAGCGTGTATTTTTTTCTGATAAGGCTAATAGTGGCAATGCCAGTTGTCTTTTAAAATCTTGTCGAAGTTGTTTGATATTTTTTGGGCCTCTTTGACATTAGGGCCCTCCGCGGTTGCGGGGTTTGGCCGTATGGTAGCTATTCCACTGTTCCTGTGGTTGTTTTCGAAGAAACTCAAGAAGCAATTTTCCATTTATTACCAATGAAATCCAGGGAACATTACAAAAAAAATGTTCGCCGAATTTAATGAATCGAGGGAAAACGGAGATTAATGGCAATAAATGAAGAAGTCATCCTATAGTATCTTTTAAATTTGAAGAAAAAATATGCCATTTCTTCTATGTGGTCGAAGTATTCGATGTTGAAGGGTACTATAAAGGTCTATAAAAATATAGATATTAGATAATATAGCAAATTTACTGCTTACAGAGTGAATCTAGTGGATATAAAACAAAAAAAGATGGAGTATTGAAAAGAGCAAATATCGAAGAAATTTTTACTGGAGCTTCCGATAAAGAATATTTAATGATTAAGGTAACGTCTCTTTATCTTTTACATGTTGTTAGGTATATACCTAATAACATGTAAAAGGTAATGACTATACTATACTATACTCTGAATTATTTTAGGTTGCACTAATAATGGGGGTTTTTTGGGGATCCAAGCAAAATATAGCTGTTCCTTACAAGAAGAGACATCCGTAACTTGTGCAAATTGTTCACAAACTTCGGCAGATATTATGCGTTCCAAAATAGATGGTAACAATGCTACAAAGGTTGTTATTAACGGAAGGAAGTTAAATGTGAAAAAACGAAATGTCTATTACTACAAATGTAAATATTAATGTTAATAAGTAAATAAATTTGATTTATTACTTTTTTCATTATTATCATTTATTCGTGGAATAAAGTAACTTTATTTCACTAGTGGATATAGTATCACTTTAGACGATTCATGTGTGTAGATAAAAGTCTGATTATAAGGTGGTTGTGGATAAAGAGATCTTTATAATCCTTGTTTTTGAAGATTGTACTTTAGTACTAGAGTATTTTATTAATGTAATAGGGTTTAAACATAAATATGGCGCAAATAGATTAAATCTGACCCTTCTAACTTTAAAAATATGTTCTACTATACCCTTTGCACTAAATAGGTATTATTTTATATTTCATATCAAGATTTTAGTAAATGGATAGGTTATTTCCGTGTTCTTACATGCAAATTTCATTGCGTATACTACGATTTCGCTCGCGTGAAAATTTTACTTTAATATTAATGGCATACAAATGCATTCATATTAAAAGACGTATAAATTATATGGTTGTTGAGAGAAAAAAAATTGCTTTCAAAGCAGTTGCAGAATAAAGAGTATATCACAATCTTATTATGAAACGCAAAGCATGGAAATCATTCTGTAATCACGTTATTTCCAAGTATACAGTAAAGGTAGAACAGAGTGAATCATGTTCAGATATCAGTTACTTGTAAATATATTTTTTGAAATAATTATTATTGATAATGACGCAATTGGAAAAACAGTTTTAATATTCATATGTAAAAATAACTTTTTATAGATACTGTGTGTATCACCAGACATGTGTCAGGCTCAAGTCGTCAATTTATGGGACCTGACCCAGTATTGGAGTTACGACAATGGTATCTTACTACATCCATTAATGACTGGATCAAAGAGAGATCAATGGAGCACCTTTATAGAAATGGCTTATGTAATATTGGAAGGTACATGTTTTGCGACTAAGGAGTATTCAGTTTATTTCCTCTGCAACTGTGTATGTTTAAGGGTAAAGGGACACAAATATCTTGGGCTGGCTTTTGTTTCTCCTCAAGGCATTAGAAAGATTTAAGCAGAACTAGCGTTAGCTTATGCACGCAGTATGGGCCTATTTTGAACTCTACAGTCAGCAGCATGCATAATGGGTCTTCAGACCTGAGTGCTATGAGTGCGAATGCAAAGCCGCTTCCTACAGCAACATTAAATAACCTAGTCCCAGTCTTAACCTAGTATATTTTTCTCAATCATTTCCATCCAAATTTGCGTTAAGCAATTTTCGATGGACTAGTAGAATGATGAGGCGGCAATTTAGTCAAAGAGAACACGAAAAAGCGGCTTGATTGTGTTACAAATGGGCTATCGAGAATTTTCTGGGGAACCACATAAAAGTTTAAATTAGAAAAATAAAGTAGCGAAAATAGTGGAAAATTATAGAAAACTGAGTTGCTTAACAAATATGAAATTGCATTTTACGGATACCCATAATGATTACTTTTCACAAAATGTTGGTGAGTTCAATGAAGAACAAGACGAATGATTTCATCAGACTTGACTTGAAAGACTTGAAAAATAAAGAGTGAAGTTACGAAGATAGGTAAACAATTATTACTGGTTGATTATTGCTAAATGATTACAAAGTATATAACAGAAAGAGGAGTAACCTAAATGACAGCCATTGCACAAATCATTGGGGTGCAAGAGATAGTGTAGATATCATATAGACAGAGCATATATAATTGCATACGTTAACAATCCGCAAGTCTAAAAAGTCGTGAACTAAAAAATAATGTTGATATATAGCATTCCTTTTCTCGAGAGTTTTGAAATTTTTAGCACTACTATCCATCTACTAGAGAATGTAATCTTTCAATTTGGTTTTGAAATGGCCTTGATTCCTAGCTGATGAAACTAAATGAACACCAGATTTGGATTCAACGAATAGGAGTGCTTAAAACTAGATAGCTCACAGATTAGCTCAATATTTGGATCAACGAGTGACCTTTTCCAAGTTTATCATGCATCAGGACATTAATTTTCATAAGAAAATTCTTTTCATTGATGAGGCTTTTTTCACTTGAGGAAAAAGGAAAGAAGGAAAAACAAGTTTTGTTGATTGGATACGAAGAAAAGAAAAGAACGGGCAGCGTTGGTTTTAGAGGTTCCCGAAAATTAGGAAAATTAGCAACAAAAAGTCAGAGTAAAAGTTAAAATTAATACTAACGTTAAAATAAAATTGGTGATCAGCATTAGAAACCAAGATCCATGTCCAATCTAAGAATTTGGCAGTACCATACAGTAGGTGAAGCATTATCCAACATCTGTAGCCCCATATCACAGTTATGAGGGATTTCTAGAAGATTTCCAGTAGAAGACCTATAAAGATCAACGTTAATACAGGTATTTTATGTGCACAAAATTTAATAAAAGAAAATAAACGCTAGCTAGCCATTAAATTAAAAAAAAAGACAGTCAGACAGTAAATAGAATGCCACAAAATAAGAAAGTTTAAGAAACTTTGTTCTATAATTTTAAGAATTTTAAGTCCTAAAGATAGGCAACCCTTAATATGCAACTGCATTTAAAAATCTGTTACCTATAAATTAAATGTATATAAAATTTAAAATATTCTTTAATAAGTATTAGACAACAATCTCTTATGAAATAAACATTGTCAATTGTGGAATGATATTTATTTGATAAAATAAGGTACAGTGTGTTGTAATAAAATTTTACTTGACGAGCGAACTGACTATCAGAGTCTATGTTCTACAAGCAGCCAGGGTAGGTGAATAAGCTAGAAAAGATATTACACAGGTTTGTAGCCCAATAAATACAATTATTTTTCTGCAAAGAGACATACCTATACGCAAAACAATACAAAATAAATAAATAAGTAAACACGAGCAAAACATAAAATATAAAACAAAAAACAACAAATAACACAAATTAAATATCATTATAAATTGGCGGCCAACAAATTAAATATATCTCTATAATATGAATAAGGAGAATATGTGTGGAATCGTATTACGAATAAATGTAACGTAACGAAACGATCATTGTCGGCGAAAAATAAATTTATATTTCAGAGAAACTGATGCCCATTTTGAATATTTTTTTTAGTTTAAATTTTATTTTTTTCATTTTTAATTTATTTTATACTGTCAAATTTTAAAGACAAAGTTTACTACTGACTTTATGATTTCTTCTAATAAATACTATTAAAATCTTGTAAATTAATGCAGTTTTTCTTGAAAAATCTTTTTTAACATTTAACAAAAGTAAAAAAGTACTTTAAATTAAATTTTGTGCGGGGTAAATTTGACCCTTTTCCCGTGCGGACTTTCCAATTAAAAATGATGTAAATTTCGTGTAAAATATTACCAGCTTTTTATTTTGTTTTGTAAAAAGGGAGTTATTAAATAAATATCTTTTAACAGTTTTCGATTCGCTTAAATTAGAGCCACGCTATAAATTGAATTATCAAGTTTTGTCTGAGTGAAATTGCCTCCTTCTCCTTCAAGACAAGATAACAAGACCAGCGAAAACAATATCTTCGTGCGTGCGACAGTTCGTGTCGATGATACCTCCCACAAAAGAAGCCTTTAAGAAAAAGCCGGTTTTCACTTGCAAAGTTTGAAATTGAAATTTGAATGGGTAACTTCGTAAAAGAAAAACAAGCGGAGGATTTGGGATTTAATAAAGCGTAAAATACCACCCGAGGCAATTCTCTCTTCGATTCCTTGATACAATTTTAATGCCTTAACGTGTTCATTTCGCTTAATCTTTCAGTGTATTAAGCAGAACTGCCATTTGAGCGATTCTCACGCTTCGGATACCACCAAAGCGTGTATATTGTTTCCAGATATTATTAAGATAAACGTTTTATTTTCACAGTGCCGTGACCACGTTTTATTTTATTCGCCGCTGTAGTTCCCGCTGTGTTATTTTTAAATAAAGGGAGGCGAGTCGGGTCGAAATTATCCGTTTGATTTATTAGTGGGTGGTGCAGGTCAGCTCACGTTCAGCAGTTTCTAGATAAATTGAGTCGTCTATTCTTTATCTTGTTCCAAAAGAAATCACAGTTCGAAACCTGAGTAAGGCCAAAGGCCAACTTTGCCCGTCTCCCTTATAGTGTCTGTACTTCGACCACGCCGCTAAAATACAAATATTGTGCTCTAGATTCTTTACTTCAATGGAAAGGAACCTGAGCATGCTTACGTAGTAACTTGGAAATAAACAAGAAACACTAGTCTAAAATATGTTTTGAAAACTAATATGTACAGGGTGTCTTGCAAGTCGTTACAATAATTTTAGGAGGTGATGAAATACTTGACTTTGAGTCGATTGAAACAAACATGCCTATATAGCAAGTGTTACAATATTGATGATAATTAGTTTTTTAATATTTTTAATTTAACCGTGCTTTTCTACAATTATTGAAGTGCAGAAGAAGGACAAACGTTTTTATAACAACTATTTCTATACGTTTTTATTAGGAATGAATGGATTACTAAATTATTTAGCTAATAAAATCCAAAGTGGCTTCGTTACTTACCTAGAACTTCATAAACATGGTTTTTCTACTTGGTAAAAGCGAAAAGTCAAATTTAAACGTGGATTTCATTTAAACCTTTTTGTGTAGGTTTATTCAGATATTATTAAAAACTTACCTAAGTAATGCTCTTTTAGGTTCATGTTCTTCTTAGGAAATATTCTAAAAATTAGGGAAATTAATCTTAACACTTTTAAGTATGCAGGGTCTAAGAGTCTAAGAATAGTTCACTTGAACTGAGATTCGAAGGTATAGTTTGACGGTTGATCTACATTTACGGTTGCTATGGAAACTAAGGATAATTGTTTTGTCATGGCATACCAAGCTATTTAATATGAACATTGTTTTTCCTTTTTACGCCGTAACTTTAAATTAGCTTTTAAGATTTGAACAATTAAAATAAATATTTAGCTTTTTCAATTCTCCGGTATTTTAATAACTTCAATATTTTCTAAAGGTTCTTGTTAGCAAATGTCTTCATTTCTTAAACCATTTTTGTTACCTACTGAACGGTTGTCCCCTGTTTTGGCGATCGCGCTCCTTGCATACTTAAACGTATTAAGATTAAATTTCCTAATTTTTAGAATGTTTATCACGAAACTTTTCCTAAGAACTAAAAGAACATTGCTTAAGTAAGTTTTTAATATATCTGAACAAATTTAAATACAAAGGTTTAAATAAAATCCACGTTTAAATTTGACTCTTTACTTTTACAAAGGGGAAGCACCATTTTTGTGAAGCTTTAGGAAAGGAACGAAGCCACTTTGGATTTTATTGGTTCATTCCTAATACAAAAAGTACATAAATAATTGTTATAAAAAGGTTTGTTTTTTTTTTCTTCAACTTCAATAATTGTAGAAAAGCTCGGTTAAATTAAAAAATATTAGAAAATTAATAATCACAAATATTGTATCACTTGGTATATAGGTATGTTTGTTTCAAACGACTCAAAGTCAAGTATTCTATCACCTCCTAAAATTATTGTAACGACTTGCAGGGCACCCTATAAAGCTAAACGTGTAGAAACTGTACATTTTAAAGTTTATTACGCTGTAAAATGTAACATAACGTTTATAATTTGTATAAATTATACTGTTATAAAATAATGTAATTTATACCTTAAAGTACATTTTTCTTAAATTCAATTCACAAACTTCTTTTACTGTATTAGAAAGGTATTTTAAGCTAATATAAATCAAATCTACTACAATTCCTATCAATGAAGTCATGAACAATTCCACAGACAAAACTCTATTCAATAATTATCTAACGAAATTAATCTATCTAAATTTACTAACCTGCTTTAATGAAAACACTATAAATGTCTAATTTCACTTTTGACAGTAGGAACTCGAAAATTCAACCACAATAGATGAGATCTGACCTATTTCTGCATAGAATTAATCCTAAAAATGCGGAAAGTTGAGGTAAGCACCGCCTGTTATCGGTTTGGTAAAACAATAGGACCTAGAAACCTGTCACCTAAAATACCCATCCAAATGTTTAAAGAAAAACGTGCCTGATGTCCAGATTCTATTAGAGCATGAGGATTTTCGTCGGCCCAAATATGCGTATTGTGAAAATTACACTCCATTTCTTGTGAACCCGGCCTCATCAGTAAAAAGAATGTTTGCAAGAAAATGAGGGTCTTCAGCATCATGACGTAGAAACCAGCGGCAAAAAACCAAACGTGCTTGATGATCATTTATTGGATTTAAGACCTGTACTCGTTGCACATGATATGGACAAAGCAGTTGCTTGTGAAGGATTCTCCGAACAAAAGGACCACTAATTCCTACCTCGGCTGATATTCTCCGCACACTCGTACCTGGATTCTGCTCTAAGAGCGCTAGAATTTCTTTTTCTGCTCTAGGAGTGGATACCGACCTTGGTCTTCCGAATAAATGGCACTGTTTGCTCAAGGAACCGGTATCACGCATTCTTTGGTGAATTCTTCCAAACATGCGTTGTGAAGGAATCTGGAGATTTGGATAAGTGTCAACATAAAGACGTCGCGCTTCGGCAGCGTTCCCATTAGCACGACCATACATGAAATGCATGTCTGTTAATTCTGCGTTAGAGTAACCAGCCATAGCGAAAGAAAACTTGTGCGCTGAGAAGAACTGTCAAATACGTACTGTTTATTTCAGTAAACATCAACCAACTATTATAAGAAAATGCAAAATAAGAAAGGGGCTAAAAACATAAAACATTCTATATCTCCGCAACCGTTACTTTGCGAACCCATGTTTATTGAGACTGCTTATTTTGGTTCATACTATTACCTCCTTAAATATTTTACACTCTTTTTAATACCCTGTATATATATATATATATATATATATATATATATATATATATATATATATATATATATATATATATATATATATATCGGGCTAGAGGATTTGATCATGACTTCTTATTACAGAGATTCGATATCAAATCGTTGCAGTTGAGGAGTGTTCTCACAAGTTTATCATTTTTATTTCAAATATTTCATAACCTCATTAACTCACTAGAGATTTTAAAAATGTTCTACTTACTCTACCTAGACAGAAAAATAGCTTTTTCCCACTAAAATTAAAAAAGATAATATGCATTAGTCTTCCAAAATTAATATTAAAAAAATATATGTATCATATTTACCGCCAGGTAGTAAATATAATAAATTACTAAATTTTTCAAGGAATTTTGACAGTATTTGTATAATATCTATTTCTAATTCTCTAAAGTAGTTTCGATGCATAAACTAGTGTGAACTTCATGTGATATATATCTAGACATTACTCTATTACCGTTACAAAATACATGTTTGCCATTATCTATGCTGTTTATGCCTCCAGTAATCATAGGATGCGTTTTGTGAACATCACCGTTCGGATATCGGTGCAACATCCTGCTTCCTTATACTCTGTTGTTCGCGTTCACTAGGTTGGAAGCAGGCAGCAAGCGATGAGAAACAATAGTTCGGAGATGTAATTATTAACACTACTGCAATCTTAACGGCATGATCTATGTACTATCAGCGGCGTGCATCTATTTGATCTCTGCGGTTCGGAATATCACAGTATCCTACCACTTTGCCAATTGCAATTATCTAGTTGTTTGATGTTTAATAGATAATGGTGGGTAGGATATATCGTGTGGTGCAAACCAACTAGTAATTTGGTATTTTATAACAGCTACAAAAACGTTTTCGAAATATTATTCCGAATATGGCAACTATACAACCAATATTTGCATAATATTTTAAATCACTTTAGTCGCCGTTAATATTTTGGAGGCCTGTTGGAAATAATTGAAATATTATATAATTAGCAACAAATCAGTTAAACAACAATTTTAAAGGGCTGTAATTTGGTGTCTTTAGCAGCAATATTACCATATTTTTGTAGCATAAAATCCATCAATAAAAATAAATTATTCTGCATATGCCGCGTGTTAAGTGATTATTTACAATATCATCATAATTAACATAAAAGAGGTTTTTTGAAATTTCGTGTTTTTGGCGTTAAAATCATAAGAGCATTAAAATCATCATAACTTTTCATAATTGTTTTTGTTTTAATTATTCAATATTAGGAAATCGGCTAAATTTCTGATATTACTCTACAGTGATTATCAGCGTTGTGTCAAAATAGCTGCCGCCTATAAAATAATTTGGTTGTAAAAACCAGCTTTAAATGACAAGTAAGCTAAGTGAGCGATTTGGAATTTATGATTCTATAACAGGATCGTATCCTAATGGTAAATAATATAAGGTATTTAGAATCATTGATTTTTCATATTTACAAAGCATTTCAATGAAACGTGTGAGATAGTAATTCAGTTAAATTTGAGGTAAAAGTCATAGTTTTCTTTGTTTTGATAACATTTCTTAATTTTTTTTTCCACTGGCTTAAACTTGACATGTTTATTCTTAAAAAATTTTTATATAATTCGCTATGACACAAACAAAACAAGGTCCCATTGTTTCAAATTTGTTTTATAGAATGGTTTGTCAATGTGATTTTGAGTCAAAATAAACGTTTGGTAATATTTTCTTTTTGATAAAAAAATATCTAATACCATTTTTTGGAAAAATGACTCTTTTAAAAAATCTCGCCAGGCCAACCAGGCTTTTGACACATCAATAAAATGATTTGTAGAATATAGCCTTCTTTCAGGGTACTAATTGTAAAAAAATTTCACAGCCTCCTCACATTGAGGAGAGGTGTTAACCTGAAAAACGAAACATACTGTATGCTCGTATAAAATAGTCTTGAAAATAAGCAAAATAGGCTACTTGCAAATACAGAAATCTATTAATAACTTTATTGTAGCAGATATAAATAAATAGTAGAAACAAAATACAAGATATAGATTGGTAATAGGTTTTCCAGATGTAATTCAATGCTGGTCAGGATATTAGGCCGCAGAGTAGTTCTTTCCTTGAATTCCATATTTATAACATATCGTTATCGCCGAATCGCGATAGAAGTTGCTAGCTTTCAATGGTACACTTGGCTACTGCGATGTAGAACGCTTCGTATCTGTGACTTGTTAGTCCGATATGAATCAGCGAATGGCTGCTATAGGTAGCTGTGCTACTGCTAAGGCTATTCATCGGTTACGTATGACATACTGATGAGAGCTGATAAGCTCGAAACCGGTTTATGTCTGATGAGTTGCTGACGAGTGACTTCAGCTGTTTGCTATAGGTTTTCCAGATGTAATTCAATGCTGGTCGGGGCATTAGCCCGCTTATTTTCAAAATAGGAGACAATTTGTAGAGAGTGACCCATTTGGAAAGAGGGACCTCTCGAAGAATTGTATTTGTTGGTTGATTTAAAAGATTTTTCTTTACTGCTCTGGTGCCAAATTTCATAATGAAAATTAAATTTTCACGACCTGCCTCGAATTTTTTTAACCCCAAAAATCCAAAAAACGGTATCGATTTTTTTATTTTAAATCTGAATACGCTACTAGATTTAAGATAAGATAGATAGATAAGTTTCAAATGGGTGAAGATGAAACGACTTTTATATACTACTAATATACTATAGTAAATCATTTTTTATGCTTCGAAAAGATAAACCCGATTAAGACGTACGTAAAATGACGATCATATCTGGCAGGGTAAGATCTGGTAGAGGCATAATCTCCACGTCCCAAATTAAACCGGGAATTAACTAAAACTCTCGCTTTTAAACGCTGAGACAAACCGACGGAATTGGATCTCATTCCGCTCTAATGAAAGTGACGATCCCAGCCAGCTATGGAATCAGATATAGCTAAAAGTTCATTTGTTTTCTGACCACTCAGCTAGTTCGGTCGTTTGCCGCTTGGCCGCTTTCATCGACAATGCGCCCACTTTTTGCATTGTATGTACTGGTTTTTCGCCGATAAATTTGGCCGCCCGCAATACTGATTATCTCGCGACGCGCTTGATTGTTGGATCTAACCGATAAGCGCCGCTGAATTTAATTTACTAAATAAATTATGTGTGCTGCAGTAATTTTTTACGCCAGACAAAAATGTCGATGATGGACGCGCATTTTTTAACGGAAGCAATCACCGACGTGGAAATCTACTGCGGAAAACATGAAAAGCTGTACATTTTTTTAATAAAAAGTTATTTAAAGGCTCATTGTATAAATAAAAAATACTATATTACTGGGGTCATGTACGAAAGAGTATTATTGTGGCCATACAGATAATATATTTTATTTTATTACGCCATTTACAATGTGAATGCTCAATAATTACAGAGTGAGAATCACATACAAAAAAAAAAGAAATACAAAGAAAAATTAAAATATACAGTAAAAATAACAAACAACGACAGAGGCATATTCCAATGTCGACCTAACTAAAATTGTGTAAAGAAGTTTTAAAGCCTCAGCATATTTCGTGAACGTGTTCCTAATAATAAATCCAATGTTTTGTATGCTATAGACATAATATCCAATAAGAAATGATTATTAATGTCATAATTAAATTCAATAACATGCTGCTTAGTAGTGAATGACACCCTTTTACGCTTTTCAGGATTTGAAAATAAATAGTTTTCTCTACACCACTCGCAAATGGAATCTAAGTTTTGGTGAAGCAGAAGTCATTAATATTCGATATTTTGCTAAATAGGTTTTCAGGTCATTGGCATAAACAATCTACATTCAGATTACGAACAATATCATTTGTGAAATTAAACTAATAGTAATGGGCCTAAAACTGAGCCTTGAGGGACTTCTGAGAACGCAATCACTTCAACAGACAACGATACATAAAATGCTGGATACGATTAATTAATTAGTTTCTAATTAAGTGAGTAAGTAGATCAGAAAATTCAAATGACTAGTTTTTTTAGCAATATAACGTGATCAACTCGTGTCGAACGCTTTAGTGAAGTCGATGTAAATTATATCAGTCTGAAACCCATGGATCAATAAATTCAGTTACACAAAACAGATTCGTAACAGTAGACCTCCCTTTGAAAAACCTATGGAATAGACTTGAAAAATTAATCCAGGTATAGCAATCGCACAAGCAAGAAAAAAAGAAAACATTATTTTTTTGATTCGACATTTTTTTATCTTAAAATATTAAAATTAAATTTTAGGTCGTATTTTTATTACTCATTTTGGATATACCATTTTTAATAAAACAGCAGTACTTTTCAACGAAATATGAGAAAGATAATGTACGCCACTGACGTCCAACATCGCAATGTAATTTTTAATGAAGGTTTGTGACAAGTAAACATATTGTTCAATTTGAAAGGAATTCAATTACTGGATTCAATGACGTAGCTAAATTACATTTTTTATTTGTTTCAATGTCGCTTTTATCTTGGAAAAAGTTGATCGCCCGATATGATTTCATGTAATTATTTTCCTTCTTTCATCAATTTCTGAAATCTTATGAAATTTAATAAGATTCATAGCCACTAAAAAAATTCCCGTTGCACACTGGGAGAACAGCAACTTGCGAGACTTCATGGGAACGAAATAATATTTTAGTCAATGAATCATTATTAAAATATATACAGGGTGATTCAGTGATAATGGCATTAGTTTTAACCACGTATTAGAAAGACAGAAAATCGAAAACAAATTTTTACTCGACCTTTCAAAAGATAAAACAATCACCCCATAACAATCGGAAGCACTACGCTTCTGGTAGGCTACAAATTTTCTGATGACGCGTTGAGTATTGAAGCTATACATACATATTATAATAACAACATGTGTAGAGGATGAATTCTATCTGGTAAATTTTGACAGAAATTTCACGACTCTGTTTATTTTATTTTTTATAACTTTATTTAGTAACTGAACAGTGTGTAACAGTAGACTTTATGAAGGACAAGAATGATTATACAAAGAGCACATCCTACTGCAACAGCGCTAGGGATGCTACTGGACTGGCCCTTGAAAGGCCTCAACTACAACTTGGTACTAGTTCTTGACGCTGTTGCCGGTTGTACATAAATGAACTAAATATAAATATTTTTACATAAATAAGTAACAATTGAGGTGGGCCTCAACATACTCCCGCCTCTTGCAACTTAAACAAAGAGTTGAAGTTTCAATAACAAATGGAATAAATCAATGTCAATAATCGTTTTGTACATCACTAAACACACACAATTTACTCACTGGACGCTTGTACACCCCGGAAACTGTTTTGACCGTTACCACTCTCACAATTCCGTCATTTCCTGGATGCAGCTCCAACACACGACCAAGAGTCCATGTCATCACTGGTGCTTTATCTTCCTTAATCAACACTAAGGAATCAACAGTTAATAATTGAGGAAAGTTTTTCTTCCACTTAGACCTAATTTGTAGTTCGGAAACATACTCCTTTGACCAGCGCCTCCATACATCTTGCGTGTATTTTTGGCAGCGTTTAAAACGAGACAACTGGGATTCTCGAACTTCCGACAAATCTTGTTGGGGGATAGAGGTTAAAGGTTGACCAATGAGGAAATGGCCGGGAGTTAGTGGTTGTAAATCGGTAGGATCACTAGAAAGTTGATACATAGGTCTAGAATTTAAACAAGCTTCAACCTGTATTAAAACGGTATTAAATTCTTCATATGTGAGATTTAATTGACCAATAACTCTTTTAAGATGGAACTTTACAGACTTTACGCCCGCCTTCCACAATCCGCCAAAGTGAGGAGATTTGGGGGGCACGAAATGCCAATTGATTCCTTCCTGACCTAGTTTAGTAAGAACTTCACCTTCTACTGATTCTAGAAATTTTCTAAGTTCGGCATTAGAACCAACAAAGTTGGTTCCATTATCTGAGTATATGTGCAAGCATTTGCCGCGTCTTGATATGAATCGGTATAGACAAGCCATGAATGCATCAGAGCTTAGTTCACTGACCAGCTCAAGATGAGCAGCCTTTGTAGCAAAACAAATTATTACGCATACATAAGCCTTGGTAATTTTAAAGTTTCTAGTTTTACGATCCCTTAAGTTAAACGGTCCGCAGTAGTCAACACCACAATTCATAAAGGGTTGACACGGGTTTACTCTTTTGCTTGGCAAATCGGCCATCAAATATTCAATATCATTGCTGGGTCTTGCACGAAAACAAATTATGCAATTACGTAAAATTTTTCTTACTAGTTTGCGACCACATATTATCCAAAACCGTTCACGTAATGAAAATAATACCGACTGTGGTCCGGCGTGCAAGAGTCTTTTGTGTTCATGTTCAACAAGTAATTTAGTAAATAAATGTTTCTCTGGAAGAATTATAGAGAATTTTTTCGAATCAGGAAATTGTGAATGTCGTATTCTTCCACCTACACGAATTATAGCTGTATTATCCAAAAATGGATTTAATTTTAATAAGTTACTCTTATTGTCAACAGTACCTTTGGTTTTTAAATCAGAAAGTTCACGATGAAAAACAATAGACTGGACTAATTTTACTAATGTACTTATAGCAAGTTCTAATTCTACCGGTGTTAGAATTCCGAACCGTCGTGGTGTCTTAGCAAGTGAATTATTTTTGAACCTTAAAATGTATGCAACTACACGTTGTAACTTTAAGAAGCTTGAAAATTTATCGAATATATTTAATTTGTCAATGACGGCAACAGTTGAAATTACCGCCTGTTTTTTAAGTTCAGTGTCACTATCGATATCACAATATTTCGGTTCCATTGTGGAATTTAAATTGATAGGCCAAGAATTTTGATCTTGTTTTAGCCAAGTGGGTCCGTACCACCACAAAAAATTATTATTCAAATCATGAGGATTTAAACCCCTCGAGATGATGTCAGCAGGGTTTTCACGTGTTTTAATATAGTGCCAATTCTCTGGGCGAGTTAATGACTGAATTTCTGCAATACGATTTGCAACAAATATTTTATAGTTGGTGGGTATGGCTTTGATCCATGCCAGGACAATTGTTGAGTCGCTCCATAAGTAAATATCATTTATTTCAATATGAGTAAGAGATGATTGAACCGTATTTAGGAGCTGAGCTAATAATAATGCCGCGCAAAGCTCTAGTCTTGGTATAGTTATGCATTTTAGTGGTGCAACTCTTGATTTTGCACAAAGCAAATTTACAGAATAGTTTCCAAATTTATCAACTGTACGTACATAAATACAACATCCATAAGCAGATTGTGAAGCATCTGCGAAGCCATGCAACTGCACTTGAAGTTGATTATCACATAAAACGAATCTTGGAATATTTATTTCATTTAATGATTTTAAGTTATTAGCGTAAGAATTCCAATCATTGATGATGTCATCAGGGAGCAGCTCGTCCCAATCGATTCTTTGTTGCCAAATTTTTTGCATTAGTACCTTAGCTAGTATTACTACAGGTCCTACTAATCCTAGCGGATCAAATATTTGACCTATTGACGAAAGTAACACGCGTTTAGTATGAACTTTGACTGCATTGTCGCAATTTGCATTATAAGTTAAAACATCTGTATTTGACTTCCATAATAGACCTAACGAATGTGTTTCATAATTTTTCCCTATGTTTACAATTGAATTAGGATCTGAATTTAAAATAAATTTAAGGACATCTGGATTGTTTGAAACCCATTTATTTAATGTAAAGCCACATGATTTTAGAATTTGATATAAATCTTGATATAATTTTACAAGAGTTTCAACGTTATCGCTACCCGTTAGTATGTCGTCGACATAAAAATCATTTAGTATTCTATGACTCGCTTCAGGGTATTTTTTATTATATTGAAAGGCAATTTCATTTAAGCAGCGAACAGCCAAAAATGGTGCACTCGCTGTTCCGTAGGTCACGGTATTTAATTCATATGTTTCTACAGATTCAGATGGATTGGTTCGCCACAATATACACTGTAATTTTCGATCATCAGGATGCACCCACACTTGACGGTACGTTTTACTTATATCACCAGTAATAACCCATTTGTGTGTCCGAAATCGAATAATAATCGAAAATAAATTCTGCTGAATTTTGCCACCTACCATCATAATATCATTTAATGATACACCACTTGCAGTTTTGCAGGATGCATCGAAGACCACTCTGAGTTGAGTTGTTAAACTACTGTCTCTCTTTACAAAATGATGTGGAATAAAACACCGCCTTACAGTATTGTAATCTGTTACCTTGGACATGTGCCTTAACCTGATATATTCTGTCATAAACTTTATATATTGTTCATTTAAATTTACATCTTTCCTTAGTTTAGTTTCAATCGAGTATAAACGTTTAAGTGCAATATTTTTTGACTCACCTAAAACAGTAGGTGATTGATTTAGAGGCAATCGTACTATAAATTTACCGTCGGTACCACGTTGAGTAGTATCTTTAAAATAAGTTTCTACCGCTTGTTCTTCGGGAGAGATAGGCAAGTCTATTACCTTCTCTTCTAATTCCCAAAATTTAGTTAATTTATTGTCGAGATCACGTGTAGAAATAAAATTACATTTTACAGTATTTTTCTTAATTTTATTTTGCAGTAATTCTCCTGATACTACCCACCCCAATACAGTATTTTGTAATATGGGACCAGGTTTCCCAAGAAGAATTTGCCCTACTCTAATTAGCTGCCAAAATAGGTTTGCTCCTATTAACAGATCAATTTTACTGGACTCATTGAATGATGGATCGGCTAGATTAATTTCCTCGGGTATATTTAATGTATTAATATCAAAAGAAGTGGAAGGTAAATTATCAGTTATGTTAGGAACGATTAAACAAGTAATATTTGTTTGAAAGTTATTAATATTAGATTTAATTTTAATATTAGCGCAATATGTTATTTGATTTGATGATTTATTTATGCCCGACACTGCAATGTTAACACGAGATTTATTTATTTGCAACATATCAACCATTTGTTGTGTACAAAAATGCGATTCAGATGCACTATCTAATACAGCTCTACAAGAATGATAGTTGCCAAATTTATCTTGAACATTTAGTATGACAGTACACAGTAATGTTTGTGCGCCACTGTTATTAAAATGAGTTTTAGTAATTGATTGAACTTTATTATTTGTTAATTCTACAGTATTCATATTTACGGAAACCGTATTTCCATTACTAACAGACTTATCTACAATAGTCGTTTCTTTATGTTCCGTGATGTTTTGTTCACTTTGTTCTTTATTATTGTTAAAAACATTCGAATTATCACTTGATTTACTTATATTGGAATTATTATTAAAATGAAGTAAGGTATGATGTCTCTTAGAGCATATCCTGCATGAAGACTGACTAGGACAAGTTTTATTTTTATGTCCGCTTTGTAAGCAATTTGAACAAAGACGTTTTTCCTTTATTTCTGCATAACGCTTTTCTGGAGATAATTTTGACAACATTGTACATTTATTTATATTATGATTGTCATTACAAAAGTTGCAACGATTATTATTATCATTTACAACAAACGATTTCGTTTTTACCCACTGTTCAGTATTATTCGACAGGGTTTCTAAAAGACTAGATTTTTTCTTTAAGAATTTTAATAAATCATTTAATGTAGGTAATTCGTCATTATCAATGTCATTATGTTTATTTTCCCACTCTCTACGCGTGACCGAATCTAACTTATTTGTCACCATATGTATAATTAGGAGATCCCATTGTTCAGTAGGTTGTTTAAGTACCTTCAAAGCACGTAAGTGATTATTTAATTTATCAAGCAACGCCCGTATATTTATATGTGACTCCCTACCAACTGATGGCAAGTTAAAAAGTCCCTTAACATGATTATTAATAAGTAATTTTTTATTTTCGTATCTTTCATTTATTAGCTGCCACGCAGTATTATAATTATCTGCGGAAACCCGCAATGATTGAATAATATTTGAGGCTTCCCCTTTTAAACAAGAACGCAAATAATGGTACTTCTGTATTTCTGGTATAGAGTTGTTATTGTGAATCATAGACTCGAAACTGTCTTTAAAAGATAACCAATTATTATACGAGCCGTCAAAGCTAGGCAGATTTATGACTGGTAATTTAAAATTTGACTCATCTGTGCCGGTCCGTGAACCAGCCGCGCTTGCATTTCCTACAATAGGTGTTACACATGACTTTAATAAACGATTAGCTTTAGTTTCGTATTCAAAGTATTCTTGCTCAAAATTCTGCCGTTCAATAATTTGTCGTTCGTTATTATCTAATAACTCTATGTCGGTTTGTATATCAGAAAAATTCTGCCAATAAGAATCTAACTTGTTAAGGCGTAGTTCTAACTGTAATAAATCAGGTTGGTCTTTATCTAAATTATCAACAAAATGTTTAAATCTAGTTAAATTACCTTTAATTACAGCACGTTTACGAATTAATTTATCAATTTCTGAATTTGCCATTATGTATCAACTTTTTAAATTTATGAATGAGGAATGGAGACAAAGCAATTTGGGATAAACAAATAATGTTTATAATAACTGGAATAAGCTGACCTTGGCTGCCGCGCAGACTGATTCTGGAATGCTCTCGACTAATCGGGAACCCGGCTTCAGGCTTCTACACGTGCACCGTCGGCGCTTCGCTTGATGTTGCAGGTGTCGACTTTGTTCGACTGCCACTAGCTATTCGCTCCAATTTACCTCAATGTTCCAATGTTTTACAGTATTGTCGTAAATCCACAAGGAACTGGTTAATTCTGCTCAAGGACCATATGTAGAGGATGAATTCTATCTGGTAAATTTTGACAGAAATTTCACGACTCTGTTTATTTTATTTTTTATAACTTTATTTAGTAACTGAACAGTGTGTAACAGTAGACTTTATGAAGGACAAGAATGATTATACAAAGAGCACATCCTACTGCAACAGCGCTAGGGATGCTACTGGACTGGCCCTTGAAAGGCCTCAACTACAACTTGGTACTAGTTCTTGACGCTGTTGCCGGTTGTACATAAATGAACTAAATATAAATATTTTTACATAAATAAGTAACAATTGAGGTGGGCCTCAACAACATGTATTCGTTTTGCATATTCTTTGAGATACCTTAAAAATTGTAGCAGTTTTAAGGTATTTCATGTTTTTTAAAGGACATTAAAACAGAAGAAGAAGTGTTACAGGATTTTCTTAATATTCTGGAAGGAAATTCTGAAAACCTTTCTGAAGGTAACTAGTTAAGTTTTTTAAAATAGGTATCACTGATGTCTGAAGTTCATCAGTATTTTCTGTTGTTGAGTAAAAATAAAATAGGATGCAATAAACGACAATAAATGTATTCTTATATTTAACCCTTTACTTTTTTTAGACTCTAAAGTATTTTTATAAACCTGTTATCAAGGTTACTTCCTCCAAATAGCAGGACCAAAGAAGGAAAAGACTACAAACCAATCCGTAGGAGGTTTAATTCTGCAAGTATTACGTTTATTACCTTACCATTGAACGTTTCCATTGTTTTTTTTTATTTTTGGAATTTACTTGTAATTTGGTAACATTTAGGTAATAATGCAGATTAAAAACATTATTTCATATTAAAGAGCAATTGCAGCATGTTTTTAGTGAAATAAAATGAAACTATTATCAGATCGTATTGCCATTAAATTTTATTAATTGTTCCCTTAAAATTATCCATTCCTTAAATAATTTAAATCTAGTAACACTCGACAAATTCTTTTAATAATTAAACCTCATATTTAAGTTTTTTTTTTATAAAGATTGTATTTTTCGTACCGCCATATGCAGCCTTTCTACGGCTTCATCAGAATGGTCAGATATAGTTTGCTGTACATAAGCAATTTTTATTATTTTTTTTTTTTTGATGTATTTTATTTCTATGTATTGCAAAATTTAAAAATAATAAAATTTTTGTCATTTAAATTCTTTTTAATGTTTTATAATCCACAAATATTCATAAATTAAAAGTATATTTATATGTAATTGAATTTATAGGATATGTCGGAAATGATTAGAAAAAATGAAACAAACAAATGTGACAAATATAAAAACGAATAGATTTCATAATATCCTATAGTCCAGGCAATAATAATTTATCATTAAAACAGTAGAAAAATATACATTTTTCAAAAATATTACAAGTTCTGTCTAAAATATCTTATAGTTGACTGAATGACAGTATATTATTAAAACAATAATTGTTAATAGGGTAAAGAATGATAGTATTCCATTGAATCGTTAATGATTTTCAAAAGAAGCTTATAGTTAAAACAATGACATGTTAATTTTAGTTTTCAATAACAAGGTTATGTTTGGACTGAGGAATACTGAGCATAGTGTGTGCTTGGTTGAATAGGCATATAATTGGGAATAGGATAGCGTTTTCTCCGTGTATTTTTTCTCACCTTTTCGTTATGTTCTTAAAAGTAGAATAACGTTGAGGTTGTACGTTGATATACCCAAATAATACAAATCGCATTTGATTATGAATATGAATCAGAATCAAATCCATTACTCATGATCAGTAGGTACGGAATAACACAGATGCACACAGAAAACACAGATGGAAATGTCTATTAAAATGTCGTTTATAAATTTGTCCACAGCTCTGTTCGCTTAAATTGCATTTTTGTTTGGACAAATAGCAAATGTTAATAATTATAAACTACACTGACGACACAAAAATATTAAATTCATCAACTTCTACCACGCGAAAATAATGATTCATGACTTTTTTTGCTAAAAATGAGTGTTTAACGGTACGGATGCCACGGATGCTAGCGTATTACGAAAGAAATTTATATACGTAATAGTAGTTCTTCACTACACTGTTGTGTACCAAATCTCATCTCTATTCGTTTTCGAGAAATAAAGGCTATAGTATTTAAGACGAACCCATGTTTATATAAAACCTGCACCTAGATTTTCATTCACACCCTGTACATCAAATAATAGCACCGACCGTAAAAGCCAAAAAACCATTAGATCAAACTATTTGAAATCTTGCAGGTATTTGTTTTTGTTATACGAGATATAAAATAATAACTAAGATTATGTTTTTCTATTACTTTTAAATTTTGTTCTAAATTTGTGTCAAAGAATACGTAGTATCAACTTTCTACGGTGACTGCGAGTTACTTATAATTTTATCGTAAAATTTTTCTCAGAGTAGACAACTTCATTTTATTAAAATATATATGAGTACAATAGCGGCTTATCGCTGCTAAAGTTATAATAGAAGTGAAAGCCGACTACGAGGGCAACTCTATGGAAAAATCGGATTCCTCTGCAGAATATCTCGTTTCCTCATCTAATTACACTGAGTTGTAACTCCACTAAAGATGAAATTTAACGCCTCCGCGGATTCTTTTGCAAGTAGAAATTCCACGAAACTTATGGAGAATGACATTTCTGTGTGCAGCCGGGTGGGCACAGGATGAATAAGATATTTCCGACGACGGAAGATTCGCTAAGCTTTTGTGGAATTTTCATATCGCAGACTCCTTAACGCCATAGATTTATAAATGGATGAAGTTTAAGTTATATTTCAGATTTTGAATCTCTGTATGCAATTCCATCGTTTATTATTTATTTTGTAAAATGTGAGAGGCATTATTCATTGCTTTGTTAATGTTTCTTCATTGATCATTTGCACTATGTTATAATAAATGTAGTATTATCCTGCGGCAGATAGACCGTAGGCTAGCTATATTTGCAGTTAGACTTGGCATCTCTCTGTGGGTATGGTAGGTTGCAAGAATGTTGGCTTGGATCAATGTGAGAGATTGATATCGGTCGATATTTGATCACCCCCTAATTAATGAGGTTTTCCAGATTTCATTCATTCCGGTACTGAATGGTGGCTGGGGCTTATCAACGTAGGTCATTCCTGGGCGCAAATGCGGCCTGCATAATAATAATATGCCGTCCCCTCTACCGCAAAAGCTTTCCACTTCTGGGATAATCCTCGTGATTAGAGGAACAGAGATATTATTATTATCATAAAATTAATTAGCTAGTGTAAGTAAATGTTACTAATTCATAGGGAAGTTATTATAAATTATTATACGAGTACTTATTCTGGGTGTCAAGAAACTAGTGGTCAAAATTGCTAGAGCATACAGGGGGCGTCAAAATAATGTCAAGACTTCATGTATTTGGCACTATGTTATTCTCATACAAGCAGCAATCTACCATCAGTATTAAGAGATATCGTATAATATACTTCAGGAAATAGTTTTTTTTATATATTTAGACAATCTTTCAGTGCACCAAGTAATACCGTGATCAACTCATCACTCTAATTCATTTATTCATATGGATTCGTTGCATGTTCCTATCTTGTCAGACTCTGAGTTATTATATGCCCTTAAACGTTTGAAACCTAAACTTACTGGAGGTCCTGATGGTGTACCGGCACTTGTTATTGGAGACTGCGCCCATGCGCATTTCACTTACTGCCATTTTTTATTTATCAGTAATTGATGACGTTTTTCCTGATATTTTGAAGAAGTCTCGTATCTCTCCAGTCCAAAAGGAACGAACCAGATATCCATAATTACATATCTATTGCAGTAATTATTAGCAATTTATCTAAAGTGTTTTAAATTCCTCTACACAACTTGTTTTATTGACATGTCCAAAATGTTATCAGTGTTTGCCAACTTGGGTTTATGAAGGACAGGTCAACTGTGTCCAATTTGGTATGTATCACACAGTATGTTTCTCAGAACTTTGACTCAAATACGAAAATTGACGTGCTATATACCGACTTTTCGAAGGCATTAGATATGCTGGACCATAACATCCAAATCCAGGAGCTAAAGTTTTTTGGAGTACCTGGTTTGCTGCTTTAGTTGCTTTAATCTTGTTCAAATAAAATATTAACAAAATTATTTATTCAAAAACTTTTGAACATGTAAATAACAAGCCTGAGGGTATAACCTACCTTAGCAGTCACTGTCATCACCACTATCACTATCTTCAATATTGATTATAATTGGATCGATATAATCGATTTCAAAATCTAAATCCTGTATTTTTTCTTCTCTTTTTTGGACGTGACATATATTTTTGCCAATCTTCAGCACTTACTTTTCCAATTGCTCTTTTCAGCAGTACTTCTACATCAGCCAATTTAAATCAAATCAATCAAATTTTTAATATTACCTGGCATTTCTCTGCACAGTTTTTTATAAGTTGGGTTTTAGTTCGTTTTCATCAAATGGGATCTTTTTTTCTCGTAACCATTCTTGGAATTCTGCTTTCCTCCATGACTGTCGTGGCATTTTTTCACTCTTCGACTGTGGTTCGTGGTAATCTTCGGTCTTTCTTGACTGAAATATCAGTTCCTCATTCTCTGGAAATCCATTATCGCTTCCTTTGTGTGATGTGTATCAGCGGACCATCTTTTCAGATGGCATTCTTAAATCAGTAAATCAGCCTTCTATTGTTACTTATTTTTTTAAGTCTATGCCCCTTGTTGACCCATGTTTCGTCCATGTAATACATTTTTCTTCCCTGTTGCTAACATTCGTTAATTTTCTGTAGATAATCTATCTTCCATATAACTATATCATGTTTGTCAATCAAAAAACTTTAATTTATTTCTGTTTATTCCACCGCTGCTTGTTTTTGTAAATGCTTAGTTTTGAAACACCTGTATAATCAGAACATATATCTATTAACTCATCCTTTCCAGGAAATATAAGGTTAACTGAGGGCGCGTCAAAAAATACTATTATGTACTACACATTTCATGATAAAACTTTTTCCGCATTAAAATGTCTCTCTGATGGACAAACCAACAAAGCAATTCATAATGATGCAAGTTCTCTTATGCAGGCTGATTAGGTCATCTTCTATCTTGGTTCTTATTGGCTCATCCATATTATTTCTATTATGTGCGATGCAGAAACATTTTATTTTTAAAAGATACAATTAAACGATATTAAAGTTCTCTAAGTAGAACACCATGCAACACAAAAATTATTCTATAACGAAGTGGTATAGAATTTTTATGAGATTGCTTTGTAACTGTGTTATAAAAATTCTTTAAGACCTGTGAGAACTTTTATTCAACAATTCTATAAGTATATCCTGCAGACCTTACAGAATAGCTTAAAGAACTAAAAAGTTCTATAGAACGGTGCCCATTTTTATGGTATAAGTGTTGTAAGAACGTTTTGAAAATGTTCTTAGAATAAACATTGCTCTATAAAATTTGCTCTGAAAACGTTCTTACAATTTTTATAGAAGAGGAAATTGTTAGCTGGGTACGTAATGTAATTAAGTTATGATAATATTTTAAAAATACGTGTATATGTTTTTAGAACTATGCGATCTGACAGGGACATTTTTCTCCAAAGAATATTTATCTAAGTAACCTCGACGTGTGCCAGAATATAATTTTCCGGCAGCATTTCGCACACTTGCCAAAAGGAAATTCACTTTCGGCCTTAGTGCTCTTGGCGGCGAAAATATATCCTGTATTTATGTGACGACACCGTAAACAGTGGGGCCATTTAAAAATAAGGTAGTCGTAAGTCTTGCACTTTTTATATCAAGAGAACGTGGCGAAAGACGTCAATTACTCCTCCCTGTAAATAATTTATTTCGTGCGGCAAATTTTCGCCACTTCCACACGGCAGCTGCCGAGACTCGAGCGCTAAAGCCCTTATTTTCGCCCCTTTATAGCTGTCATTAATACTTCATCAGATCAATAGGCCCAAAGGGATTATTGTCTACTTCTGTGTCTGCAACAACGTATCGTCTACATCTCGTCAAATTTAGTGAAGAGGTTCAGCATAAACTATAGGGTAAAGTCATATAAGTCTACAAGAGTACGCATTTTTTTTATCCACGACCACGGCTACGGTCAATTAGGAGAGTGAAAGCCGTGTGAGAGCAGGTGAAAAAATATGGTTTTGAAAAACGTTATATTTGACAAATTTATTTTAATCAAGAATATTGATTGTAGGTTGAATACTAGAAAGTCTTGGAATCATTTCTATTGCATGCATTTGTTTATTTGTCAACAAGAGTAAAACAATTTGCAAAATCGACACAAAAATGAGTGAGAATGCTGAGAATTTCTTCATTCCGGCTGAAATCCAGCAATAGACCCAAGAAGTAGCATTACGTCTGTTACCAGCGAAAAGCAACGAGAAAAAATTGATGGAATTCAATAACTGGTGAAAAAAAAGAAGGAACCATTACAGAAGAGGTGCTACTATCCTACTTTTTCAATGTGGGGAAATGGTTTGCTGCCTCTTCAATGTGGACATACCTAATATTCCATGCTGAAATCAACGTTGAAAGTGCACAAAGGTATTGATATTTCTAAGTACGGTAAACATACTTCATATTTGAAAGGAGAATCAAGAAATTATAAACCAAAGAAGGCAAAGATGCTGGAGAGAAACCAAATCGAGGAATTTTTTAAACAAACACCGGAATATTTTGAACTTTTTACAGGTTGCAACGATCATGGGAGTCGCAGGTGCTTGTCGATGCAATGAATTAACTTTTTCTGGATATCGCCCATGTGCAAGACAAAGGCAGTTACCTATACGTACTCCTTCCCGATACGATAACAAATATTTCAAGAAGATTCACGATCATGAAAGTAGCTTGTTCAGGCAATGCTGTACGGCCTAAAAATGCCGGTGGGAAATTTTTCTTGCGATATGTGACTGGAAAATGTACTACACAACATATAGGCATCAACACAATTTCGAAAATCTTTTAAAAAGTTTTACCGGACATGATATGAGGCGTCCTTCGGCAACATTACTGGCCAATGCTGTGCAGTGATATTACTGCACTGTGAAGCGTCATGGTGGTTGGAAATCGACTACGGTAGCGGAAAGTTATATTGAAGACTCACTGTCCAGTAAAATGGTAATTGCTGAAAAAATCCAGGTCCTACCTAACGAAGTAGTGGGCCCCCCCTCTAACCATTCAGATACCCCTTATCGAATGAATTCAAATAATTCCGGTCAAAATGACAATATCGATTTTGAGATAAATGTTAATGTTAAAAATAATAATTATAAATAATTTGCTATAAAATCGAAGCGTGGTATTATTAATTCTAATCTACTAGTCCGTTAAAAGACCGTTAATCCACGGAAAACAGACGTATTAAACATTCTTAATGGAATGGTCGTGGATAAAAGATATTAGGTACGTATTAATTTTAGTCATCTAGGCCTTCGTTATTTAAGCACCTAAACTTTCGTTTATTTGATACATAGTGATTTTCCGGGTTGTTATGCCGGGACATAGCATTAGCTGGAATTCTTTGACATGCCCTGGTTGTTCTCGGGCTAGGCTCTGTAGGTACAGACCCGCTATCAGTATCTCTGGACCCGCTCATATATCGAATTCGGCCCTTGTTGGTATTACGATTACTATGGTTGGAACCAGTCCTTGGATAATGGTGGTCTTCCGAGGTGTCAGGTAGCCGCCTCTGTAACTGGTCGCATCTCATTCTTCCAAACGTTTCCCCTCTGTCGGCATCTTCAGTGGTGACTCCACAAAAATTTCCCGCGACTGAGGGCACAGACGTAAGGATCTATTAGTCCTTTTAGACGTTTTTCTCACTGGCCAACTTGCTTTGCGCAACTCAACAGTTCGTCTCCTCTCAAAGTGATAAAACTGAAACATCTGCCTAAAACTTCGCGTACCTAATCTAGACACAATTAGTTGTAAAGAAATGTCGTTTGCAACAAGCTTCAAAACGCACCACAAATATGAGCAGAAAAATTTAAAACAGAAAGTACGACAAACTCACAGAAGTTAATTTTTTATATTACCTGGCATTTCTCTGCACAATTTTCGATAAGTTCGTTTTCATCAAATGGGATCTTTTTTTCTCGTAACCATTCTTGGAATTCTGCTTTCCTCCATGATTGTCGTGGCATTTTTTTAAATCTTCGACTGTGGTTTGGAACATCGTCCATAACGACGAAAGATTGGGTTCTAAATTTTTAAGAATGCGACAAAACCATTTTTCAAAAACTTCCCCATTCATCTCTTCGTGGTAATCTTAGGTCTTTCTTGACTGAAATATCAGTTCCTCATTCTCTAGAAATCCATTATCGTTTCCTTTGTGTGATGTGTATCAGCGGACCGCCCTTTCCAGATGGCATTCTTAAACCAGTAAATCAGCCTTCTATTCTTACTTATTTTTTTAAGTCTATGCCCCTTGTTGACCCATGTTTCGTCCATGTAATACATTTTTCTTCCCTGTTGCTAACATTCTTTAATTTTCTGTAGATAATCTATCCTCCATATAACTATATCATATTTGTCAATCAGAAAACTTTTTCTATCAATCTACCCGTACTGAAAGTTATGTTGTATAAAACTTTTCTCAACGTGTCCTTGCCCATTTTAGAAATTATTTCGCTTTCTCCAATAGCTTGCAATACTATTTCTAATATTGGCAATTCGGTGTAAACGGCTCGTCATATAGAATATTTGGCATCTTAATTTATTTCTTTTTCTTCCACTGCTGCTTAATGCTTAATTTTGGAACGCCTGTATAATCAAAACACATATCTATTAACTCATCCTTTAGATGCGGATGGTTTCTTAAAAGACACTTAATGATTTTTTCGGAAATTCGAAAACTTGTTTTGCTTTGAAGCGTCGAGGGTTTCGGTACATTTTCCATCATTCAATATCAAAAACATAGTCACAATAACGTTATAACTGAATACTTACTGTATACTAAAAATGATACACTTCACATAGTTCACTTTACAGTTCACACTTACAATTCGCAAAAAATATATTTAAATCACTACCACAAAAAGCATAAATACTCACGAGTAGGTTATATAGGGATTGCACTTTTATTTATTCACAAATTCACTTTGCATGATTAAAGAAACACTTATTTCATATATATTTAAACACTCATCTATTTAAACCGAAGGAAAAATAGCGCGCGCGAATTTCTATGCCGATGTTAATATCATGGAATGTCAGGATGTACTTTGCTGAGGCAAGATCACGTGCGAGAGAGATAGACTTATACATATGCATTTGTAAAACAAGGATAACAATGTATCTTCGCACATCAGCCACTTTTTCTTTAGCAGTAAAAATATTCCCATTAATTAATGTTAAAGCTATTTAATAAATGAACAAAACATGTGCCTAAAACTTCGCGTACCTATTCTAGACACAATTAGTTGTAAAAAAATATCGTTTGCAACAAGCTTCAAACGCACCACAAATATGAACAGAAAGATTTAAAACAGAAAGTACGATCAATGCAAACTCACAGATAAACCTGGAAAGTTAATCTTTAATTTTACAACCATATACCTACTTTCAGCCCGCAGGATCTTGTTAGAATACATGAGTGCATCAAGCTAAACGTAGTGCAAAGTTCCTCTGCAAATTCTAGCCAACGTCAGCGGCTGCATTGACACTTTGTTACTGTCTAGATCTCATCTCCTATAATTTATTAAAACCGTTGAGGCATTCCGCAGATGCTCAGCGAAGATAATACGGCATTATATAAGACATTATAGCCTATATTTTACGGCTGTTTATATGCTCTGTTACAGTTATGAAGCTCATCACTTCTAACCATACTTTATACGATAGATCTCGACCATTATACAGTTCTCGAAAAGCAGATAGTGATTGTTCTATTTTACGACACAAGCTGCTTTACTTATGTGCAACTCTAAGATAGCGAAGTTTTATCCCTTCCGCATTCTTCGAAGTTTACAACTTGAAAGTTTTCTTTCTGAAGGTGTAGGTGTTGCAGAATTTACTGCCGATGGCTTACCTGTTTCTGGTTTTGTGGAGCAGTTTTCTCGTATCGGGACGTCTTTCTTGACCTGTGAATATATTCACGAAGGCTTTAAAATGTTTCTGGAATGGTGCCAGTTGCTATGGAATCGATAGATCATTAGAAGCTGTGTTAAAAGTAGATGAAGTAGCGCGATTATAATAGTTGGAAAATGGATTATTATTTGAAACAAAGACTGACAAAATCTATTATTCTACCAAGATGTTTGTTTATAAAAAATACTTAGTCAAATTTTTCTGTTGCACATATTTAAAAACTACTGTTCAATATTTATTTTATCCACAAACGATCAAAGATTAGAAGCATATTTTCGGATATATTAGGATCCCTATCCGTTAGAAAGCACCACTTTATCATTTTGTACCTCAATATACAGGGTGTATTTAAATGAAAGAGCAGAAATTGTGTCAGATAATCTTATAGTTAAAATATAATGATTCGTTCAGAAAATCAATAGTTAAATCTATCCTTATTACCTATTTCCTAAAGAAAAAACATTTAAGATTTCACGGAAAAGGCAGTTTTGTCGTAAATTAGCATTTTTTAAATCTTGTGTCAGGAATAAAATCAATAATACGTTGTTATTAAAATAAAAAGATAATGCTATATGACACGAAATACTGTTTAATATATTAATAAGTAAGGTAAATTATAAAATATCCCTCTTCTTCCTGTAAATACAACCAAATGTTTTCATTGAATAAATACATGCTTCAAAAACATCATGACTATTGCTGATGTCATTTAGCTCTTAAAAAATTTGGGATGTAGTTGGTTCACGGTAGCGATAGAACATGTTCTATTTTTCAATATACCACATGTCTAGTGTATCGTTATAGGTATATCTCCAAGCTAAAGAAAAGTCAAACCAATTTAAAAATTATTATTCCTGTACAAACATTTAAATAAAAATTGTATCCAAGCTTTGTTTTATATATTTTTTAAGAATTATCATCAACTATGTAAATTATGCAAATCGACGAATTCATTTCTTTGAAAATTACTTCATCGGTGAAAAGATTGGTTTATAAATAATTGGCAAAGCATTAAAATACCACCGATAAAAGCTATTCTGAGTGATAAATGATGAAAATACCGCGTTATTATGCACCAAATAGAAAATATTGTAGTGTGTTGACAGTCAACTACTACTTTGAAAAATTCCCTCTAAATTCTTCTCCTACTTTCTCATCTAGGTTGTAAGGATCTGGATTGATCTCTTAATGGGAAGAAGTACAAGGGGCTCAGTGGGGCCTAAGTGATATGGTTTTTTTTTAAGCTACCCTCTCCCAATTCCAGAATCCAGACGAGTTATTCCATATAAAATAGTCTGAAAATAAAAAAAATTGTTGCCGACCCATTTTAGATTTTGGTGTAACTTTGAAAAACTCTACTCTAGGGTTCCAAACAACAAAATTTACACGAGTTTGATTTTTACAAGCACTTGTTTCCGCCTATTTAAATAAAGACTCTTAAAAATTGCTATTTTTAAGCTTTATTAATTTTTGCTGTCAAATTTTTCTGTTTGAAGATATTTGAATGATCAAGATGGAATTCAGAGTGAGAAAGATAGTAGTTTTAGTGTAAATGATGATAATTGGATCGGACGATCCCTTTGAATAATAGTAGCGTGATGAAAATGAGTGTTTTTAGTCATTTTTCGTGAATTTCAATCTACTTTAGCGTCTTAACTGTTGAGAGTTAAAAATTCATGCTCCGCGGGAATTAAGTATACATATCATAGACAAAATTCAGTCACAAGTTGACCTGAGGAGCCCACTCTTTATAGAAAAAAACTTTGCTTGAAGTTTTGAAATTTTTAAAAATCCCAATATTCAGGCTATGAAACGAGCGTGTTGCCTGCGAGATAAAAATCTGATACTCACAGAATCTACTTTTCTTACCTTCAACTTTAAATGACTATATCACTTGTTTTGTTATTTTCATGTTTAGTGCATGTACGAGCCTTTTTTTTACAGCAAAGATCTGGACGTTTTTACTAATGAATTAAAATTACTTACCATCAAAAATAATTATAAATATGAACAATATTTCAAGTTTTAATAAAGTTATGGATATTTAGGGTGTAAAATTGTTTCTGGAAGAATTTTTCAACGAGAAAATTATTTTTATTCAACTTTTCAAATCGACGGCATCGAATTACAAGAAAATATATAAATTGAAAAATGACAGAAATTAAATCACTAGTAATTTTATTAATACTTATGAACTCGAATTTACTTCTCGAATATACTTATATTGTTAATAATATAATGAATAATAATATTGCTAATTTCTTTTTTTAATTTACGCATATTCGTACTTACTTTTAAATGTAATACAGTCAAATAACGGAAATAAGCTTACCTCTATACGCATGCATAAAAATATATAACGGAATTTTTATATAAAAAAAAATAAGATAAAAACTACTAGTTATTTAGAAAAAAAATTGAGTTGATTTTTGCTGTAAAAAAAACGGCTCGTACATGCACTACACATGAAGATAACAAAACAAGTGATTTAAAGTTAAAGGTAAGAACAGTAGATTCTGCGAGTATCAGATTTTTATCTCGCAGTCAACACGCTCGTTTCATAGCCTGAATATTGGTATTTTTAAAAATTTCAAAACTTCAAGCAAAGTTTTGTTCTATAAAGAGTGGGCTCCTCAGGTCAACTTTGGCTGAATTTTGTCTATGATATTCGATAGATAGAGTCGATTGAAATTCACGAAAAATTACTAAAAAACACTAATTTTCAGCAAAGGGATCGTTCGAGCCAATTATCTTCATTTACACTGAAACTACTATCTTTCTCACTCTGAATTCCGTCTTGATCATTCAAATATCTTTAAACAGAAAAATTTGACAGCAAAAATTAAAAAAAAAAAATTACGGTGAAATTGTGTTTTTCTTGAAGAAAATTCACGAGCATTTCTTTTAGTATACGAGTATATATTGCAAATATCTATAAATCTAACATTTTTCAATTTACTGAATGGTACAATCTCTTTTTTTATTCAATAAACGTCGGCAAACACTAGTGCCACCCGCACTTGATATTAAACTATAATTTTGCGCGATAGCAAATTACTACTAGATACCCAGTACCACTAGTACTGTGTAGATTTGAAATAGATTCATTCATTGACTTCAGAGCTACTAAACATCTTTGGACTAATGTATGTTTGTCTTAATCGTTGTCCCAGTGATTATCGGTAGCATTTATGTTCCTTTATTTAAATGCACCCTATATATTGAAGTACAGAGTTTTAAAGTCGTGCTCTCTGCCGTTGGGTATACTATTCGATTTCTTTCAGAAAATTCTTAGATTAACCAACTGCTGTAAATTACCACTGCTCCACACCGAAACCAGTCCAGTCGGTTCTCAGTCGTTAACTTTGTTAAGTGCTTTGTTCGGAAAACTAATTTATTAGTTTTGTCTTCAACTTTGTACTGCTGGTTGTTAAGCTTTACCAGCAACGTAAATTGTACCCTTGATAATATGTTTATTCGAATACACAATGTTAATCTCTATTTAGCTAAAGTTGTTGAATGAACAAGTTATTCACAATTCGGCCAACGAGGTTTATTTTTTAGAAAAGACCTTCCTTTGAAAAGAAGATGTGAAAAGTGGAAATTGGAGCAGATGGCTTCTCTCGGTCATTAAAGAGGTAATAAATAATCTCCACGTAATGTCAAGAGTCAAGCGCATTTCGGAAATTGGTAAGTTTTGAAAAAAAAAACGCTCGGACAGATTATCTTTCAAAAATGTGGCGGCTGGAAGGGGATACAGTGTTATTTTTAATGGCAACCAGTTTTTATTATTACACCGTATGAGAGCTTAGGTCTTTCTGATTTATTTGGTGTGCGTTGATACGGAAAATTTTGAGGAAAAATCGAAAAAATAGTAAATTCCAATTTTCTCTTTGAACCTCGGTAACCGGTAGCTGCCAGAAACAAAGTTAAAATGCACAACCCTAGCATTAGCCGGGATTCTTTTACCTGCCCTGGTTGTTCTCGGGCTAGGCTCTGTGGGGACAGGCCTTCTATCGGTGTGTCTGGGCCCGTCCATATATTGATTTCGGTTCCTATTGTTGGTATTACGACTCCTACGGTCGGAACCGTTCCTCGGAAAATGGTGGTGGTGTCCTTCGAGGCGTTCCGTAGCCGCCGCTGTAACTGGCCGCATCCCATGCTTCCAAACGTTTCGCTGCTCTTCACTGTCGGCATCTTCAGTGATGACTCTGCAAAAGCTTCGCCGCGACTGAAGAGCAGAATTATGTAAAAGTTGATTGAGCTAAACCTCTAACACACACCTTGGTACAGAGAAATGTGTAAAAATATTCATAATTCCTTGTGGAGGTTAATTAACACAAAATTTTATTTTTTTGTGTTAAAATGTGTAATTATTTCTTTGCAGTGAAATTTTGAGAAAACCGCAACGAAATTTGTAGCGTTAAAAGTGCTTCTGCAAAAGATATATATAACTGACTGATTCTATGAATATGTATAGTTAGTTAACACAGTATTAAGATTCAATTTTCACAAAAACTTTTGCTCTGCTTTTGTTATCGACTGAATACTCGTCCATAGACCGTACACTTAAACGAGTATTGGAATTGGAAAGAACGTAAAAATAAAAACCTGTTAGGTGGAATGCTCGATGCGATCACATGGTCAATCTTCTGTAAATACCTTTATCTGACTATGCTAATGACTATGTGCCTTTTTACATGCGTGCTCTCTTGTCCTTTATTATCTATTCATAGCACGTGAAGGGTACCCTCGCCCGAGACGATTTGATATTATTTTTTTCTTTAGGAAAAAACATTTCTCTAACCTGTAGAATGTATAGAATTGCACACATTTAATTATATCACAGATATAAAACGTCTAAGTAAAATAAATCGATGGAAAATACTGGGATCAAAATTGTGACAAGATTTTGCAAAATAAAGATTTTCAAGAAATTTAGCGAAAGTCCGATCAATTTCAAGGAATTTCCAAAGATTTCGCATTTCAGAAAAATTATCGCAAAAATTAATAAATTTATACAGGGTGTCTATAAAAGGTTGAGAAAAAAACCACATGTTCCGGGTGCCAAAATTTGATGGCCTAAATTAAGTTATCTCAGTCCAAACTTTCGATTCGATTTTGTTTTTAGAAAAAAGAACTTTTTGACATACTACTCATATTTGTGACGTCATCGTTGTTCAAGATATGACGTCATCGACAATTTTTTTAAATAGCAACCCCCTATTTTGACCATGCCATTTGAAAGAACGTGTCATTCTACATACATACATCATGAAAAATTATGGCGTTACATAACAAAAGAGAAAATAATAGCCAAACTGCTGACATATTCGTAATGAAATCTACTTTCAATTTTAAACATTACTTCCTAGTTGTTCCACTCCCACAGAGTAGTCAAAAAACTGATTTTAGAAAGTGTCATTATTTCTGCAATTGAATGTATCTAATTCAAATCACCCTATATTATTTTCTAAACTAAAGACTTACGAAGACAATAAAAGGCCACATAGTGGTTTAATAGTACCTCCGAAAAATTTTACAGAAAATTTCACAATAGTATTTTTCAGCCAATTAAAGGGCTGTATTTTGTAGCGTTACTATAGCAACTAAGAAAATTTCCGGAAATTTTTCTCTTCCTTGGGGTAAGGAGCATGAAATTATACTGGAAATTTTTTGATATTTCTAAATAAAATGACATTTATATTTAACTTCAAATTTATTCTATCATAATTTAATAAGTACAAATCATTTATAAATAATTATTTACCAAGTATGTACTTTTAGTAGTTTTAATTAAAGCGTCCAAATGTTGCTGAAATTCCTCAGCCACGTCTTCTTTTCTTAATGGGGAATAAACAAGCACACATTCACTAAAATTTATAAAATGTCTATGTTTCAAAAAATAAATGTAGTACTTTGAAACAATCTTATTCTGCTGTGATCCACGAAGAGCTCCATATTTCTTACACACCAGAAGCAAATGATTTTTAATAATCCCAAACAAGTTTGGCGAATAAATTTCTGGCCCGCATTCTTGTAATAAATACATTAACAATTTTAGGTTCCGATGATACATTTTAATTTCACTAACTTTTTTGCAAAACTTGCATAAAACGTATTTCTCAAACCGCTCCATTTTTCAATTGTACAACACAACGATTTTAAAGAAAATGGTCAAATAACGTCAAAAGTCACGATTACCTTGTTTGACATGGATTGCATGGCCTTCTTAATAATATATACATATGAATTTTATTGATATTACATAGTGCTTAAGGTTCTTTGTAAGAAAATATATTTCTACAAACTTTAGTAAAATGAGTATGTGGAAAACTGAGAGATTGATCTACTATTGACTTATTTTTTATTATTTTGCTTAACTAAAGTCGGTTAGTTGTATTTTATTTAACCTAATGTTATATGTATGTAAGTTACTTTGATTATATATACTGCTTCAAGTTTTTTTGCAATAAATTATATTTTTACCAACTTTAGTACACTAAATTTTTAGAAAACTGAAAGATTGAACTACTATCAACTTATTTTTTATTATTTCTGTCTCTTCAAAACAATCAAAAAAATTTTAATATCTTTATATTTTTGTCGATATTTTTTAACACTTCATAGTGAAATTTTCTTACCGAATACCACTCTAGTTTCAACTAAAAACTGGAAATTTTTTCTTGCACACGAATATTTTTTAGAAAATTCTCCCTATTTTCAAAATATTTGTGTGCTCGAAAAAATTTCCAGTAATAATTGAAGCTTTAGTGGTATTATAAGTGAAAATATTTTTGTATCTATTTTTAATAATTTTTATATTTGTCATTGCGGCGGTCAGCTATTTACTTATATTTAAACTGTGCCATGGTAATAAGATCGCCATTGTATTTAAAAATTGGGGGAAAAATACTAGTTTTCTCTTAAAATACCCATTAATTATCTTCGTAATACCCATTAAATTCCCAGTAAATACCCATTATTACCTTAATAGTACCCAAAAATACACAAAGTACCTAAAAATACCGAAAAAATACCTATAAATACACATAAATACCCAAAAAATGCAAAAAATACCTTTAATTACCTACAGCTTGTACAGTAAAATATCTCAGTGGTTTACCCCTCGGAAAAATCTTTCTGACTTTTACAAATATTACACTAATTATTTACTTTGACAGGTAATGCCTTGACTAAAGCTAACGAAGATTATTTAATTTTTTTGTCTGGCTTTTAATTATTATACGTATTCTATAAAAGAGATTATAATTTGGCTTGTATTTGTGCTACACGAGCTTAATGATCATTAATGTGTCTTATGAGGGAAATGTCCGTATTTTAAAAAAACATATTTGCAGAGGAGGAACAAGGCAGTGTTTAATAATCTTAATTAAGATATTTTGCGTGGGATTTGAACATTGTTCGGTTAACAAGAAGTGAGCTCCGTGAGGAACCAGTAATGTGGGTAAAATTTAACAAGCTGCTTATTTAGGTTTGCGAACTCAATACCGTTCGACATACTAAAGTTACTTTATTGTACCGAATGGTGTTTCCTCTAGTACTGAGATGATTCAATACAAAAGGCTTCATTATGATTAAACCAACAAGCTGCGTATTTCACTACCCATTATTATCAGGCGGAACGAGAATCATTAAAACTTTATGAAATAAAGCTCGAAGATTTGAATAATGTTTTAATGAACAAATACCTTGGCTCTCTTCATTTAGCTGAGTGGAAAAGTCAAGCATATATATAGTTAGATGAGATAGATAGATGATGTTCGTAGCGTAAATACAAGGGCATTGCTTACGATCATCTCTTACTGATCTGGCACACTGAGGAAAACAATTACTGAAAAAAACATATTTGCTCCAGTAAAATCTTAGAATAATAAAATAGAGGGATAGATAAACAATTCAACTATAGCAGCTAAATCAAGTTTTCTGATATCTAGTAGCCGCAAGGGAACATTAACTATTCATTTTGAAGTTGAATTTTAGACAGTAAGTACATTGCCAACTAGCACCACAGTAAGACTAATTGAGACTGGAACCTTGAAAGATCTACTGTTACGTAACGGATTTTCCACTATTCCTGGTTATTTAATATGAGTTCTAAGTAGCTCCCCTGGTTTTGGGGAACTTGAAAATGGTAAATGATCGTGGCAGCAACTAACTCATGTTGCTGCATCACTTTGAAGTAGCTATGATAGTTGCCCCGACGTTCAGGGAACTTTAACTGTTTGTTTAAAGTTGTGAACTTGTACGTAATACTTATTAGTCCAAACAGCGTTATCGCTACTCGTAGAAGTATTAAGAATCATCGACCACAGCAACTACAAAGTGCGTATCATTGGGTATTTTACTATAGTTTCCCAAAGTTGGAAGGCTTCGTAGTGTTCATTATTATATAATGTCTATTTGATCATGTCACGTGTGAAGTGTATTTTTTGTGTTTCTGAATTTATATAAAAATTTTTATAACTATTAACTAAGTGCTAAGTATGGACATCAAAATACCACAAAAAATCCAATGGATTCAACAGAAGTAACATGCAAAGACACAAAGAAATAAAGAAATATAATAAAAATAATAATACAAGAATAGGTATTCTTAAGTACTACTAGAAGATAAAATTTAAGGAGTATGTCCAATATAAACTTCGGACGTACCGCGTTCAAAATGAACGGCAGGAATAATGTTGCTCGGAAGTGGTAGTGGAAATTTTATACAGGCAATGTGTGGTCACAACTTTACTGCGTTCGATACTTTGTAGTAAATATTACTCGAAAGTTACATATTGGAAGTTCTCGTTATGTCATTGTGGTTGTAATATTATCTTTTATGCTGATAATAATAGTAGATTTACTAGTGTATGTTAAAGTTTACGATCATGGGTAAGTAAACATCAGTAATTGAGTACTAATGCCGACTGCACACGGAGCCAGTGGCCAAGCCAGGACAGTGCGCCAAGACAATAAGACAGTTTAACGTTCATATTAAAGCCAATACCATAATATGCCAGTTAAGTACTAGGACTAGTTTCATTTGCTACCATGGAGGAACGGTGTCGAGTTCTACGTTTATTTTATAAACGGGCAGCATTATTAACTTCAAACGAAATAATGGAAGTTAAAATTAATAAGAAAGATACAATTTGGATTAGGATGGCTGTGAGACAGAAGCGAGATTCTTCAGGTCATAATAATGAATGAAATTTATTGTTTCTTCGAAATTCATTTTAGAGGCGACATTTTGACTTTATCAATCAAACGACATTAACTGACTTGCTATGCGGCTGGTTTACTCATGCACACGTGGCCAGTCCAAACAAAGTTTTGGAGGGGGTAGACTATTGTCTTTAAAAATTAGCCCAGATCTCTATCGATTGTGCTGCCTCGTGCACTGTCTGTCACCATTCTGCTGTCTCAGCATGTCAATACACACGAGGGCAGTGCTGGCCTGTCTTACTGTCCTGGCTCGGCCACTGGCTCCGTATGCAATCGGCATAAGGAAAGAAATGGCTCTGCACTGGCCCAGGCAGTAACTCATAAGTACGAAGAGTATACAACCACCATACATGGCGAGTACTTATGGTTGCTAGACCAATACATCACAGTGGTGTTATTTCTTCATTGATATCGTTTTGTGTGATTGTTGGAGGCAGAAATATCTGAAAACCTGAAAAAACAGGAATTATTATTACGTTTAGAATCTCTATTGACCTGAAAAGGAATATAAAAAATTTAAAAAATAAAAGAACGCAAAGAACATCAAGTATCTATTTGAGATTGTATTGTTAGTACATTTTTCGAAAAATCAATGAAAATGCAGCCTTCAAGTTTATCGTATTATCCAATGCTTAAAAGTGCCATTATGGTGAATGAAAAATATTCATATTCAAGGCAAGAATGAACCAAGGAGCCACTTAAAATCACGCAAGATGAGATAAAATTGGCACAAACTGCTGATGAATATCTCCTCGTCAAGAATAGTCTCTAAAATAAATGTGTATATTACTCGTTTGGCTTACTTATACAGTTATAATGTTTTTACATGGAGCATACCGTCCGGATGAGTTGCATAAATTAGAAGTTGGAAACAATGTCGATCGTCAATTTGCAATGCCTGTTCGGTCATTCTGTATTACGAATAAGAAATGTGGATACAACGTCTTGAATATTATACATACATACATATATACAACTATCAACAGAATAAATGCACTATTCAACCTGTGAAAATAAACACCATTTATCAAATTTCACAGAAAGTAGCTGAGTTTGAAAGCTGCAAAATCCTGAAATTTATATTGGACATTGCTTCCGTCGTTCTGCAGCTGCAATGGTTGCAAATTCTGGAGCAGACCTGGTAACAGTAATGCGGTTGGGTGCTTAGTAATCTTCTTCCGTAGCAGATGCATACATTAAAGAATCAGCGGCCAACAAGTTTGCTGCATCAGAATGCATAATTAACAGCGTGGAAAATCAGACCGTTGGCGTTAATAAATTGGTATCCTGATCAGAGTAATAATAGGATTCTTCCCTTCCCATGCATATTTTTGAGGATGTTAATTGCAATATTAATATTTGTATTCACAAATAGTAGGTAATGATTTAAATTAGTGGTTATAAGTACTTACTTATAACTTTAAATACTTAGATCTTTATCTATATGTGTTAAAATCTCATTTTATATACCCTTGCGCTTAAAGTACTACTAAGACCAAAATTTTATATTTCTCTAAACTGTATTATTGTACTTTTTGTTAATTAACATGCAACATATGATTATTTTTAAAACTTATAGTAGATAATATGCTAAGATACGCCTCTGTTTTGCTATTAAACACTGGTTTATATTCGCGACAGTTTCTTGTGTGTTCAAGACATCGGCCGGAAGCCCACGTTTACATAAGAACCCTCGTTTTTAATCTTATGCTTATGTGGTGTTACAAGTAATTACTTCTTAAGCCACCATTCACTAACAGTTTTGAAAGACGTTTAACCAAAACTTCCTAGTTTATGCCTCGAAATAATAAGGTATTTACAACGGTCTTAACGGTTATCAGGACAGTGGCGTAGACATACTTTTTTGTTAGTCTATCAAACATGCGCTATGTTCATTTAAGTTCGCTTTTGATAATCAAAAGATTATGCTGTGAATTCTTTTTTAGTAGAATATTTATTTATTAATTTACGTTAGAACAATAAAACAACATGAAATATAGATAATAGTTTATATATGTTTAAAATTGATAAACGTAGAAATTCAATTTGAATTAGACATAGATTCAGTGTTTAATACAAGAGTAATAAATTTAAAAATTTAAATTTAAAAAAGTATGAAAAATTGAGGAAAGTGATAAAATTTTGGGTTCACTTTATCAATAAAAAGAGAAAGCTGTATCGTAAATTTCATTATTTATTTTCTGAACCGGAGAGAGGGCAACAATTTTTTTTCCAATATTTCCGAATGTCACAAAAAAAATGTTGAGCTCTTGGATCATCCTAGCCATCAGAACACAAGATATCGCAGCGCGGTGTCATCTGACGAAAGACCTACAGTTTCAGGTTGTTGATAAGTGAAGATGTCCAACAGTTCAGCGACACATTCACAACTTCACTAGTTGAATATTTCTAATAGTTTGAAACCAATCCCTGACTTTTGTGGGAACAGAACTTCCGTTAGATTAGCGTGGCCAAACACAGACATTGCAGGCCACCGACACGACCTGCAGTAACGGTCATTGCAGGTGCCGGCCCATTCAGGTGCTGGTCTAGTGTGCGATGCTCCATTAAATAACATGGGCAGCTTCATGAACTAGCTTTGCAGATCCGTTCTGGTTCGTGCAGGCACAATGTGCGCGATCTTTAAATCCTAGTTTTATTCCTAGTACCTAGTATTGTATACATGATCTGGAAATAAAGTCCACCTTTAATAAGAGTACCAATTATTATGTATAAAAAAACAACAAATGATTATAAAAATTATCTACATATGAAGGAAAATTAATATACCCAATTACTCAAAACATGTCTCTTCAATAAGGAAAATATTGCATCTACTGTCTTTAATTTTTCCACCACTATGTTGTAGGCAGTTAAGTTAACTTGATTTGAAAAGACCACATTCTCATATCAGTAACTTCTTTTACAAAAATAAGTATTTCCGTATCAGAAGTCTATAGATATGTTAACCAGACTACTTCCCTTTGTTTTAACTTTCGGCCTGTACTCATTTCTCACACACACTCTACTATTATACAACCACTAACATTACGGTTTGCCAGAAGGTTTGCTAACCGAAAAGTAAACCTTCTGGTAAATCGTTTCGTGTATGACCATCAATTGCTGTTGCATTCTATTTATAGAATTCTCTAGTAGTTCTAAATGAATTAATTACAATTTCAATTACTCCGTATTTTTCCTATTTAATCAACCTTCCATTTGTTGCTGAATACATGACTCATATGCAACAACTATTTATTTAACATCCCCATTCCGTACAAAAACATTCGTTGCAGCGTATAAAATGAAATGCGCGCATTTTTGTGACAAATTAAACACGGCATGTATATCATTAATTGATCGATGTGTTTGCATTTTGCCACGTCGAAATTCGAATTGAAATAATGCCTCAACGTTAGTTTTAGAGCAAATATTAACGGAAACCGCGATGTAAATCAGTCACCTCGGTGACAAATTGAAAACCTAAATCAAATTTACACTTTTCGGTGGCGAACCTGTCAGGGCTTTGAAGTTTCGCGACAGACTCCTCTAGCACCGCACCGTCGCACTCAGGGCTTGACTTCAGCTTTTGTTTTAGCTGAAGAAGTCATTAAGGCGGATTGCTGACGAAGCGGCGCGACGTTAGATATGTGAAAGTTTTAATGGAACTATCTGGCCTTTTGATGTTGAATTACCCCCTCTTTCTAGGAACGTAATACTAGTTTTGTAATTACTGTGTTTGGTACAAGGTTCTGCGACAGTTATACAAAGTAACTCCACTTTGAGTTCTACTTGAATTTTGAAAATTCACATCGTAGCAGAAATTGCATATTAGGTCATAAGATTCAAAATATTAGAAGAACATAAGGCAGCAGGGAGCTACTGATCAAAAATTAAATATGTTAATTAATATAAGATCTTGACGGTGTTTTATTTACTTTTTTAAAAATTTGTGTAAAATGTGTTTTAAATTTAAAACTAACATCTCTCAATCGTTTGCAATAATAATGACACTCTTTGAAATTAATTCTGCGAGTTCTTTTGAACTTCTGACCACTTTCAATTTTTAACATTAGTTCTTAGTTGTTTCACTCACCAATGAGATGAGATTTAATGAAATTTCTATTCAGAACATCCAGAAGATCATAAGCTGACATGAGAGAGTGTCATTATAATGGCAAAAGCATGTAGACGCCTAATCTACAAAGGTGATATAAAATGTTGGTATCTTGTATTACTTGTTCTTGATCTTGCTTTGATCTTGCAGGACGAATACAAGATTTGACGGCTCGAGTTGCAAGATAAAATGAGATTTAAAAAATAAGTAGCCTTACGTGACAAGACATGAAACATTGTTATATGGCAATTGTTATATACAGGGTGATTCAGGTTTATTCTTGATAACTGCAGGAATCGATAGAACAGGTTAAAATAATGTTTATTTGTGATATAAACTTATTTCCTAAAACGCATCCTTTCCGAGATAGAGGGCGTTGAAGTAGGAATTTTTTTCTCCTTTTTCCCTCATAACTTTTGAACCACTTATCCGATTCAAGTGAAATTCGGAGCACAAACACTCCTTATGATGTTACATAAGCTTCTTACTACCTACCCCTCTTAGAAGTGTATTTTGTATGCTACCCCTGTCTTACTTTATTTCAAAACTACAATCTATCGATTTCTGAAGTTATCAAGATTAAACCTAAAACACCCTGTATAAGAAAGGGTAATATTTAAGTGAATGTTGGTTGAAAAAATTATTATTGCATTTCTATTGTAAGTATATTATTACTTAAGGACAAGCAGCATATAAAAGAATTTCTAAAATTAAAGTTTATTGTGTCTAGATTTAGTTCTGCTGATCTAGAACTTATTACAAATTTACTGCCACTTGACTGAAAGTGTTCCCATTCTGTTTCATCTATTTTGTCAATTATAATGTCTACCAATCGCGGGAGCGGGACAGTAGCCTACCGAAAGTAACCACAACTGTTAACAAATTCGTAATAAAGTTCAATGCTTCTTATTTATTTACAAGAGTTTCTCAAGAACCATGCAGGAGTTTTGTAGAATTGCAAGACCACTAATTTACAAGACTCTCGACAATACAATATATGCATCTTGCAGGATCGAGCAAGAACAAGACATTAAAGAAACTCTTGTCGTGTTTTGTAAAAATATTTCCATTAGTTTATGAATTAAATAGGGTGGTAGACAGTCAGGTTCACCAAATTCGTAATGATCTATGTTCCTCATTTGTATGCAAGGGTCTCACAAGAATCATGCAAGAGTCTTGCAAAATCGTGAGACAAGAAAATTGCGAGGCTATGGTCAGACATGATCTTGCAATAACAAGACTTTAAACAAACTCTTGTCTTGCAAGACCTGCAATCTATTATATGGCTTAAGCATAGTCTAAATATATTAACAGTTGGACCTTTCTCCATCCCCCACCTCTCGTTCTCCTCCTGAAAGTTTCCACTTATAAAAGATGTAACAGAAATTCAAAGTGAATTTCAGTTACCAATATTTGTAATTTTTTATTTGATCATAAAGTATTGTGCTGTGTTAGTTAAAATGTTTATAATGTTTTGTAAGTTCAACAATACGTACACATTTTGGATGTATCGGCAATGTAAAGATAGTTTAGGCTTTGTCAGTATAAATTTGCCAAACTAACACCTGCAGAGTCCCATAGGCGTATACGATTATGTGCTGCACATTTTAATTATGAATTTTTCACATTGCCAGGGAAACGTTTATTAAAATCTGCGATCCTTATAAAATAATTATTAATCTAATCTAAGTATGAAAAAGAAACTCCTAAATTAAAAATTCTGCAACATTTGAAATTAAAATATATTAACTAAATTTAATTGCTTATGTTTTTCTTAATATGCGCTATGTAACCTGTACAAAATCCCAATTCGCCTAATGTTATATTCCGCTTAAAGTAAATTTGTGCGTATCAAACTATTCGAATGCATTTATTATCACAGCGTTAAAATCAATATTTGAAATTAGTTCTTTGAAAACATTTTAGGAAAAACGAGATTTTTGTTTTTTGATTTCACTAGAGAAATCAGTCTTTTAAGTTAAGACTACTACACAAGAAAAATAAACCTAAATTGATCGAGATTTACTACTTTCCGCCATAAAAATGTTAAAAATCTTATATCAAAATTTTTATTGAAAATTTGTTATCCAAGAGTAAAATAGTGACTTCTAAGCAAAATTAAATATACGTTTATATAGTTCAAAATTACAAATTGTTTACATTTTCTGTGTTTTCAAATGCTAACATTCTAATAACGCGTAAGACGAAGTTATAATTTACTTAATTTAGTCTTGAAATCGGTCTTCAACATCTAGGAATTTTTTAAATTATTACAATAGATAAATATTTACATATTTATTACGAAATTTTAAAACCTATTCTGTCTTCAACTAGTAGTTAAAAATAAGATAATAACTAGTTATCTTGCCAGATTACATCCTTCAATTTGCTAAGTTCTATTTTTATTACAATATAAACCTATTTTCAACTGTTTATAAAATCTAAGGAATATTTTACCATTTCAATTAATTTAATAGTGTCTTTATCGGGATAATGTCTTATATTATTTGCTTGTTAATAATACTTCGACGTAAATGTGTCTTAAAAACGTCTTTTAGGGAGCAAACTTCTTGTTATATGTATTCAGAGAGGTCTTCATGCAATAGTGTGTTGAAACTATTTTATGTTTTGGCGATTTCCCGTGAAAACCAAGTTTTGAAGTACGGGTAAATCAAAATTGAGTTCCGTTCGGAAATATTTATTTTGTTTTTGTTTATTTGATTGGTTATACACACTAATAATATTATTCTCTCCAATTTAAATTTTCAATCACAAATAATCAAGAGTTAGAATTTTATATGTAGATACTTACTGAATTATTAAATTCAGCTGGTAATAAATTACTACAAAATATCTTCATTTGGGGAAAATTTCAACCACAAAGTTAATATTTGCTGTGATCTCAACATTAGCATAGGCAATCTGCCCTATAGGTTAAAACTTACAGACAAATTAACTTTAAAGTTGATTTTATTTGAGCGCCAATGTTGTAGTAAACACTAGATGTTTTGTTTGTTATTTCTAATTTATTACTCATTAAAATTGCGTTAATACAGTTAATATTAGTTAATACATTTATGATAAAAGGTTATTAAACACATTTTATCATGAAACACATTCAATTTTTATTTCAGGTTATTTTTCAGTATAGTATTATTATTTTGAACCAATAATAAAAATGTATATTTATATGGCGCGTTATTTTTATAAAAGTTTGACAGTCACATTATACGAAAAACTTTCCTAGGTTGTACAATTTGTTGAACGGAATCCAAAAATACAGGTTTTATACAGGGTGTTAAAAAAAGAGTGTAAAATATTCAAGGAGTATGGACCAAAATAAGCAGAAAAGTCTCAATAAACGTGGGTCCGCAAAGTAATGGTTGCGGAGATATGGAATGTCTTTTTTAGCCCCTTTTTTATTTTTAGATGGGTATTGCAGGTGACAGGTTTCTAGATCCTGTTGTTTTACCAAACCGATTAACAGGCTCTGCTTACCTCAACTTTTGGCAGAACACACTGCATGAGTTTTTGGAAGACGTTCCTTTGAATCAGAAGCAACAAATGTGGTTCCAGCCTGATGGTGCTCCAGCTCATTTTTCCATGGCCGTTAGAGAGCATTTACGTCAAACTTTTCCACATAGATGGGTAGGAAGGGCCGGACTTGTTTTATGGCCTCCAAGATTGCCTGATATGAAGCCTCTAGATTTCTTTGTTTGGGGATATTTGAAGACATTAGTGTATGGTACTCCTGTAAATAGCCTGGAAGAGCTGAAGCTACGGATTAATCAAAAGTGTCAAGAAATCCAAACCAAGGAGGGTGTTTTCGAAAGAGTTCGAATATCGTTGAGACGAAGATGTCGTGCCTGCTTGGAAATGGACGGAGGGTACTTTGAACATCTTCTGACCAATTATTAAAATGCCAACAAAAATGGGTAAACTCTCCTTATTCGGAATAAATCAAATAATAGGTCAAATTAACGTAATATTAACTTTCAATATTAGTTGGGAAGTGCTGTTACACCCGGTATATTACAGAGGAAAATCACTCAATCTGCTTTGCTTTTATTTTTCTTGGACGAAACACTAACATAGCAGAAGACGTCTTATTAAACTTTACAGCTGATCTGTTTTCCTTTTACAGGAATCCCGGCGGAAGTCGAAGGAAAGTTCAAAGCACTGGGAAAACAAAAACATTACGGTAAGTGTCTTTATCGGGTTTAGTTCAGACGGAGTATGGGTTGGAAATATCCAGCTGGCAAAGAAAAAAATCAGGAGCTTTTTAAAATTCCACGTGAAAAGGAAGTTTAACGACTATAATAAACATATATCAGTCGATTGGCAGATTTCCAGCCGCACTACCAGCTATATTTCCGTCTCAGATTACAAATCCCTAGGGCGCTGTTGGATATCAAACGTGTTGGATTCGGCAGACCCGACAAAAATTTTTTCCGGTTTTGTTAAAATATTCGACCTTTTCTCACTTAATTGCTATACCTTCAAAATATCTAGAAAAATATGTTCTTTAAGGTTAATTACAATTTTAAAAGGAATTTAAGGTGACAGTATTTCTAGCCGTAAAATGATCAAATTTGTGGTGTGATGTCGAAAAATAAAACATGTAGAACAAACGTAATAGCAAAAACCAAATTATTGATGTTTTGTTTCTTCAGTTTTACTATTTAAATTCTCCTCAAATAAAATCATAAATTTTAAAAAGCGTATATTGTTTTGCTATTCTAACACGACATTTTAACAATTATTTTCACATATAAATAAAAGTGAACAATCTTATATGGAGAATTACTACTAAGTTTATGTTATAACAATATTTATATCTACAGTTAAATTTACAAAAATACGTATTTTGAAAAGTATATGTACCTAAAAATTTGTTGGTTAGACCGCTATATATTCGTTTTACATGGGTACCTTTTAATATTCTCACGTGGCATGAAATAATATTCCTGTTATTTGCTAAGCTATATAGTTATTAAATGTCTAAAATTATTTGTAGAAAACTCTATTTCAAGAATACAGTGCCCTCAATGAATTTTAAGTGAAAATTGAGTCAGGGTGTCCCTGAAATGCATGTACAGAATTATTCATTATTTTTTCATATACATTTTTTAATTAGGTATTGACAATATTGTGTGAAACTGACTACTCTGCGAACTAAAGCCCCTGCCATATACTAGGTGTCTCCAGTTCGGGTTGTCTATACCTGAAATGGATAAAAACTTTCGTCGAAACACATTTTTTATAAACATTTTTGCTTGTTTTGAAACCTGAAGCTTGTTCAGTTTAATATACAGGGCGTTCAGAAAACAGTGGAAAAGTAATGGAAAAAAGGTGCTCAGAATTAAATTTTATGCTTAAATCTCAGAATGGCCATTCTCTTTAAAAAATGTTGCATTATTGAAAAACTGATACCTAGGTTTGCATATAACTAATTAATTTTTTATACAGGGGTATCAAAAACGTCAAAAATATTTATTCAACATTTATTTTGAAAACATATCTGTATATACGCGACATTACAAAACTATTCTACATAAAGTCCAACACACCTCTTCAATCTTGCGATGTCGAATGGATCATTTTTTCATTTACTTGGACAAGAGCTTCAATGAACCTTGGTTGCTAGCCAAAAAATAGGGCCATACCTTCCTATCCACTTCTCTCGAAATTTTCTGTTAAGCTAATTGCAGACCAGAAATGCTGACATCCGTCTTATTGGAAATATGCTTTTTGTTTATATTCCAAATTTTTCTTCTAATTTTAGCCAGGAAAACGTGCGTAGTGTCTCCAGATATTGATTTAAATTTGCTTATAAAAAGTGTGGACCAATTATTCGGTTGAAAGTAATCGTACTCCAAACATTCACTTGTTTTAACAAAGCAAGGATCAAAAACGACAATATTCCGACGATACTTTTGTCAAAATGTCTATCTACCACAATCTTTTCTCCTATCTCTAAACCGAACTCCAAACGATGTACATCATCACCAACTTCTATAGTGTGAATTACTTTAGGCTTGAAAACTTTGAAACTTATTTTCCACCAAAATCCTTTGAATATATGTCTTGCTAAGTTGTGTGTTCAGATTTCTTCCTTAGTGACAGTCCTGGGTTTTCTTCTACTGAATTCAAAACTAGTATTGTGGCTGCATCATCGTCATCGTGTTTCTTGCTTGACCTTTTTATGATTTTTACATCACTAGTTAAATCAATTTTTTGAATTAGTTTTCTCAAATTTTGGCTAGTAAGAAATGTTACCCATAATAAGATAAACTCGATGATGTAAAATAAGCCTTATTTGAATACAATTTAAAATCAATAACCGTAGTTCTGTAGTGATGTCTACTACGGCGAAATTAATGTCAACAATTAATGGCAATTTCCTTATACAAATTACTGGTATTTTGATTAATGTCTTTGGAATTCTTGAAAGAAATAGTGTACAGAGAATACAATGTTGTTGTTCTTGAAAACCGACATACAGCATTTAGAAAAATATTGGAGAGATGTGTTGAACTTGGAGGACCTCATGTAGAATAGTTTTGTAATGGTGCGTACATACGAATTTTGCTGCGATCTCAAAATAAATGTTGAATTAATGTTCTTGATGTTTCTGATCCCCCTGTATAAAAAATAAACTATTAATATTCAAACCTGTGTGTTCAATGAAGCAACATTTTTTGAAGAGAATGACTTCTCCGAAAGTATTAAAAAGTAATATCCCAAGTCCTAGAATATCCCAAAATGTCGAGTATTGTCGGTCAGTGGTCGCGCAGTTTAAGGCGCCAGTACTTGAATCGATGTGGCTATACCGTTGTGGATTTGATCCCTGCAGCCGATAGACCGTATATCAGCTATATTCGTGGAGAGGTTTGGTACCCTGTCTGCGGGTATGGTACGGTGGAAGAATGTTCTTGGGTTGGGTCAATGTGAGAGATTGATACCGGTCGACGTTTTACTACTCCCCTAATTAATGAGGTTTCCCATGTTTCCTTCATTCCTGCACTGAATGGTGGTTAGGACCTACCAACCAACGACATATTAATAACAATATGCCGGCCCCTCTGCCGTACAAGTCTCCGACTTGTGGGCTAATCCTCGTGATTAGAATAAGGGGTAGAGATATTATTATTATTTATTAGGAGGTCATGCTTTCATATTTATGCATATAATTGAATTCATAACAACTTTTCTCCATTACTTTTCCACGTAACGTTAAGATTTCAAGTACCGACTTTACTCTTCATTGTTTTTAACGTTCCAATTTTTCAACACCCTATGTATTAAATTGAACAAATGTATATCTAGCGTTTCAAGACAAGCAATAATTTTTATGAGAAATGATTGTTTTCGATATTATCCCTAGGTAGCTATAGGCAAGCCGAACTGAAGACACCCTGTATACATATGACTTCTTAATAGGGATTGTTGGAAAATTTGTATTAGCTTAAATACATTTACAATACAATGAAAAGTTGCTAATTATATTCAGGCTCCCTTTATTACCGTTATTATTAGAGATATAAAATAAAGTTTCGAATCCACGTACCCACTTCTCTAATTTTCAGTTCTCCGTGTTGTATCATCTCAATTCAGGGACATTTTCGAAGTGGTACTTGTAAGGGGCGGCGCGAACCGTGCGTCGACTGTACGCCGTTGATAAGATACGGGATGAGCAAAGTAATAATGACTATTACTGCACTAACAAAGCGGCGAAACTGCCGTCACTCGAGCCGCTTCCGAACTCATTGGCGCTCGTTTCGAATTCTCCACGGATCCTCTTTGCTTCCCATACTTCTGTAAGTGAATCGGCATCGTCTAAGCCTCTATTTGCATGGTATTTAGCCTCCATAACTTAGTGAACTAGAATGAGCTGAAGAGTTTGATATAATTTAGGAGTAGTTCCTAAAATTTCCCCTTAATTAAGGAGTGCATTTATTTTATTGTCTGTATTGTGTAACTATAAAATAAAATACCTATGTACACAATCTAAATTTCATACTTAGTTTTTTTTTTGTTTCATTTTATTGTTTTGTTGAGAATCACAGAACACAACCATTAAGACATTTTTACTTAATGAAATCAAATTGTCATAAGACTGGTTGCATATCGACATAAGCTTATCTTGTTAGTGCGTTGTTTTGTTCTGGAGAGGTATATTTGATATTTTTGTTCACTGGCGTCATTGTAGGTTATCCATCCATCAGCGCTTGTTTCTCACCCCATTGTGTACTAATTTACATAAAACTGACTTGTTTCTGTGTTTGTTAAATGCGAATGAATTAATGCTATTAGAAATTGGATATTAAAATAAACAAATTTGAGAAGCGCGATTGCAACAATTCTTTTTTGTATATCAATATATTGCTCTTTTAGACACATTTTTAGTACAATCGCCGCTGCCGCAACATAAAGGTTTCCAAACTGCCGTATTTCTCACTGTAAAATGATTGAATTTGTCGTGTTTTTATGTAAAGAAATCTCGAAAAATGAAACACGTAGAATAAAAGTAGTATCAAAAATAAAATTCTTGATGTTTTGTTTATCAAATTTTCCTATTTAAATTCACCTCAAATAAAGTAATAGCTTTTAAAAAGCGTTCGTAAGAAATACATTATTTTGCTATTCTAACTCCACATTTTAACAATTCGTTTCACATACTTATAAACAAAAGTGAATAATTTTATATGCAGAACTATGTAAGTTTATGTTATAACAATATCTACATCTATGGTAAAATTTGAAAAAAATACGTTTAAAATATTTTTGTACCTAAAAATTTGTTGGTTAGACCGCTTTCTCTCATAAAACATTCATTTTATACACATATCAAGAAGTATTGGTTGTCCATTTAAAAAAATAACTGAAAGTTACAGAAGTGCATGCAAGATTTGAACAATTTTTCAGCAGAATCGTCTCACATTCACTTAAGAGAAAATCGCGATATTCTGGCTTATGCAAATATAGTTCCGGTAACATCAGTAATGCGGTATTCGATTTTCCAATCACTGCGACTTCATGAATATAATGGATAACCGATGCATCAGCTACAACATTCGTTACCTGCCTAGGTAAAAATGACACAGAAGAACTTCAAAAATGTCTTCTTTTTCTATTAAACTCAGTATTGTAACTAATATTTCCTTTTGCTATAAAGTTATAATGCATATATATTTTTTTATAACTTCTTAAGGAAGAAAAGTTCTACTAAGGTAAGTTAACTTAAATCACTTTCGCCCAACGAAACCAGCCTTAAAGTATGGCCCACTGATTAATAGAGTAATTCATACATTTACAACTCAAACTTTAAGTGCTGTTTTCTCTAATATCGAGTGTTTTAACTGTTTCAAAATAACTAATCGTTTTCCAAAAATCTCCCTCCTTAAAAGAAATCTGACTGAAAAAATACAGTGGCACAGGCACTTAGGACGCCCTGTACATTTAACACAAAAATAAATCAAAAATTATGTGTATCATACAAATATACCTTCTTATACAGATTTTGAATACGATTATATATAAAGCTGTTTACAGGCCTTTTAGGCCCAGAGCTGTGTTATTTCCTCCATTCCATTCTGTCCTTCGCCTTTCTTTTCCAATCCGTTACATTTTTCTCCCTTAGATCTATTGCCACTGCCTCTCTCCATCGCTTCCTCGGTCTACCCCTTTTTTTCTTATAGTTAAGTTTACTCCCTACTACTTTCTTAAGTGCCCTTTCATCTTCCATACGTTCTAGATGCCCTAGCCACTGCACTCTTCTGGCTTTTACAAATTCATCTATTGTTGGTGCCTGGTACATTGCATATATTTCCTCATTGTTTCTCCTTACATAGCCTTCCTCCGTCTTCTTACCCCCTAGAATTCTCCTTAAGATTTTCCTTTCCCACCTTAAAAGGTTTTCTCTTGACTTCTTTTTGAGAATCCAAGTTTCACTACCATACAGCGCTGTCGGTCTCAAAATTGTTTTATACATTCTAAATTTTACTCCTTTGGACAAATTTTTTGATTTCAATAAGTGCTTGACTGCTGCCTTATTCTCCTATTTATTTCTTGTTCCTCATCACAGTTAGCTGTTATTAGCGCCCCCAAATACACATATTCTTGAACTTCCTCAAACTCCATCTCTCCATGCTCTGTTCTCAATTTAAAATTGGTATCCTTTTTTTGTTCTCCTATTCTCAAAAGCTTACTTTTCTGTTGATTTATCTGCAATCCCACATTACGTGCTTTCTCCACAAGTTTTCTCGTTACTTCTTCTAATTCCCTACTATCTCTAGCAATAATTGCCACGTCATCTGCATAACTTACAATTTGATGACTTACAATATATGTCCTTCTATGTTCAACTGACTATCTCTTATGACCTTTTCTAGTACTAAATTAAAAAGAAGCATTGAGAGTGGGTCTCCTTGTCTCAGTCCTGTATCAATAGTAAAGCCTTCCGAACATTCACCTTTTATTCGTACTTTGGATTTAGTGTTTTCTAAGGTCATTTTCAATAGCCTAATTAGTTTGGTTGGTATCCCAAATTGTTTCAAAATTTTACTTAGTTTATTCCTTTTGATCGAATCATATGCTTTCTTGAAGTCCACAAATAAAACCATTGCTTTGATTCCATACTCATAGCATGTAGTTAGAATTTCCTTCACCATGAAGATTTGATCTGTTGTTGACCTTCCTTTTCTAAAACCTGCTTGATACTCCCCTATTTGTAGTTCTGCTATAAGTTCTATTCTCTGTTTTATTAACGTTGCCATAATTTTATACCCTATATCTAACAATGATATACTCCTATAGTTTCTGCAATCTCTTGCATCTCCCTTGAATACGATTACCCAAGAAATAAATAGCAGATGGTACTAAGGTAAGTTGATTTAAATCACCTTATTTTCGTCCAAGGAAATTAATCTTAAAGTATAGCCCATCCTTCAGTAAACACCCTATAGATACCAAACTTCATTTTAATCGTTCAAAATTTTTCCATTTTGTAACCCATTAATGATATTTTTTTCAAAAACTTTGGCGCCCTTTAACGCCCTAACGATGCATTATTGTATATATGTAAATTAGCAGAAATCATCGCATTTTGAACTACAATGTCGATGGTACATGCATCTCAGGGACACCCTGTATGTCGTCTATTTACATAGCAGAGAGCTACAGTAGCGCATGCAAGATTTGAACAATTTTCCAGCAGAACTGTCTCACATTCACTTAACAGAAGCAGCTGGAAAAATCGCGAAGTTCCGGCTCATGCAAATATGGTTCCGGTAACGTCAGTAATGCGAAACTCGATTTTCCAATCACAGTGACTTCATTAAGATAGTTGGATAACCGGTGCATCAGCTACAACGTTCATTACCTGCCTAGGTAAATCGTTGCACTATTACGTCCATAACGAACTAAGTCAGCATTCAGAATAGGATACGTTTAACTAACTGGAATAACTCCAAAACTTCATAATACGCTATCGATATAAACGGAAAACTTTATGAAGATGTTATACGATCTGGTAAACACTCGTAAAATTCGAAGTGATTTCATGGGAACGAGAGAAATAAAATAACTGGGGGCGGAGGGTCAATATGGCTGGTAAGAATCGAGTTTAAATTTTATTTACTTACGGCAGTTTAAGGGAGAAGGGAGTGTCGCAACCTTTTATCCCCTATAAAATAATTTAATTAAATTAATTTCACTGATCTTTGTCATTTCAACTTCACATAGTATAATAGAGGTTATACAATTTTTACATACCTGAATACATTTACAAATTCTGTTATTTTCAGATAACAGGTACTATCACACTTCTGATACATGAAATTAGGTCACTAGTCGAGGCAATAAACTAGTAAAAAGTCCAAAAGTTCTAAAACTAGTTGTGGTGGACGGATCGGAATGCGGTTTTCTGCATTCTCTTCCAAAAATTATTTGTAAAAAATGTGGCGACATGAAATTTTTGACAAATCGGAAATTGCATTGCTGCAGCCAAAAATACATTAAAAAAATGCATTATTTGAGAGGCCTCTTGGAACCTGTCAAAACTTGGTGAATAAGTGTCAGAACTGGCCCAGATCGGACACTCGGGGGTTTTTGAGGTCGCTGATCACGAATATGATGTTCAAATTGACTTCCCGATCACCTGGAGCTCAGGACCGCCGATGAACGTCATCTCCGTGGGACTCTCTCACAAATCACGCGGGAAAGTAGAGAAACTCGGCGCCCGGGGTTTTTTTTGGGTCGCTGAATCCAAATCTGGCATCGGCGAACACCTCCCGAACCCCTGGTGCACCGGAACCTCACTCTGAACATCTTATCCGTGTCTTTTCCAGACACAATCGAAAAAGACGGACCGAAAATCATTATGGGGAGTTTTTTGGGTCGCTGAATCCAAATATGACATCGGCGAACACCCCACCGGCACCTGGTGGCCCCGAACCCGGACGTGCACGTCATTTCCGAGAATTTTCATGAGAAGAGTGCCAAAAACAACCGAAAAATTATTCTCGTCGTTCTTACAGGACTGGAACAACTTTTTCGAAGGCCCTAGGCGAGAGTTACACATTAATGAATGTGTCAAATTATGAGACGGTTTTTGGTGAGTTTGTTGCGGTCGTGTCTGTTAAACCCTCCGAGACGACGTTTAGGTCCAGGTCCCGCGGTACACCTGGTGTCTGAATTAAGCGGCCCAAAAACGCGCCTGTAATGATTTTTTGGGTCGTTTTTAGCGATCTTGGTGGGCAAATTCTCGGAGATGATGTGCACGTCCGGGTTCGGGGGCACCAGGTGCCCGTGGAGTGTGCGCCGATTTCATATTTGGATTCAGCGCCCCAAAAAAAAAACCCATAACGATTTTCGGTTCGCCTTTTTTGATTGTGTCAGGAAAAACCACGGAGATGACGTTTAGGGTCAGGTTCTGGTACACTAGGTGTTCGGTAGGTCGTTTCCGATGTGAAATTCGGATTCAACGCCCCACAAAACGCCCCTATTATGATTTTCGGGTGGTTTTTGGCATTCTTCTCAGGAAAATTCTCGGAGATGACGTCCGCGTCCAGGTTCTGGCGCACCAGGTGCCCGTGGGGTATTCGTCGATGCCAGATTTGGATTCAGCGACCCAAAAAAACCCCGGGCGCCGAGTTTCTCTTCTTTCTCGCGTGATTTGTGGGAGAGTCCCACGGAGATGACGTTCATCGGCGGTCCTGAGCTCCAGGTGTTCGGGGGGTTAATTTGAACATCATATTCGTGATCAGCGACCTGGAAACCCCCGAGTACCCGATCTGGGCTAGTTCTGACACTTATTTACCAAGTTTTGACATCTTCCAAGAGGCTGCCAAATAATGCATTTTTTGAATGCATTTTTTGGCTCCAGCAATTCAATTTCCGATTGGTCAGAAATTCCATGTCGCCACATTTTTTACAAATAATTTTTGGAAGAGAATGGAGAAAACCGCATTCCAATCCGTCCACCACAACTAGTTTTAGAACTTTTTTAGTTCATTGCCTCGACTACACTGTAAGTACACTGTTGAAATGAAGGAAATCAGTTTTGAAAGTCTGTTGTAATGTTTTATTACTAAAAGGGTAATATATTTTAAATAATAATAATATAAAAATAATAATAAGCTTTATTCCGTAGACACACTACAGTGTATACAACAAGTCACAAGAGATAGAATAGTAAATATATCACATTGTCAACAAATAAATGGTAAAGAACGAACTAAAAAAACAATAATATCACAAACAACAAAAAATATATTTAAACTAAAGATGACAAAATATTCTTGCAAATTGTAAAACGAGTTGGCCAACAACATACGCCTAACAATTCTTTTAAAAACCGGTATGCTGTCAATTTGTTTGACCCTTGCTGGGAAATGATTAAATCGCCTTGGAGCCAAAACAAACTATTTTTTTTAGTCAAATGATGTTGAGGAAAAAGAATACTGTTTTGATTTCGGAGATTGTATCCAATTTGTCTGTCTGAGTATGAAAATTCATCAGGATGAATTGGATACACTTGTCCGAAATAGTACATTTTTAAAACGTCAAGACAGACGAATTCCCTTATAAATCGCATAATTTTGAGTAGCTAATTTCCTACAAAGGATTGATTCATGTGAGTCCCAATTCAAATTCCTGTCAACTGAAATGCCCAAAGAAGTAACAGTAAGTTTATCAGTAATGGACTTACCATTTAAGGGTACGTATAAACTGAAGTTTGACTGAAAAATGGAAAAAGAAATCATTTCTGTTTTTGAAACATTTAAGGATGGAGCATTTCTATCACAATATTCAGCCATATTTTGTACGCATTCTTTGCCTTTTTGTGATAACTGGTTTATATTTTCCGCTTCCGCGAAATCCAACAGTAGTATCATCAGCAAAAAGAGATAATATTAAAATATGATTTTAAGGCATTGATGAAAATTATAAATAAAGTTGGTCCCAAAATGCTCCCCAGAGGAACTCCTAAAGGAACAATTCTGTTGTCGGAATTGCGTGCCTATTCTCTTCTCGAATCACTACTTTTTGCAAACGATTACACAAGTAAGATCTTATCCAGTTCAAAGCCAAACCCCTTACTCCATAGTGTTCCAACTTTTTCAAAAGCATGGCATGATTCACAGTATCAAAAGCGCGACTCAGATCAAAATAAATACAAGCCGGTTTATTTTTTGATTCGAAACTCCTTAATATAAATTCGTCGTAACAAATATCGTCAAATTCAGATAGCTATCTACATAAATGCTTTCAGCCGGTTCTAATAAAATTTATTATTGGAAATCTATTTAAGATTGCTGGAAATACATTTGTTGCAAAGACAAGCTATCGCAATCCCTAAATTAAAGTGAATTTAATTCGATAAATTGCAAACCTAGCCCTTTTCGTTGGCTTGGAACGTTGATTTACTGCATACGCCGTCGAGGCCCCTGAAATCTAATGAAAATGTTGGGCATGCAATGATGAGTTTGTCGTCTTTAAAGGAGCGTATTCAAGTACCACAATTTGCGCCAAACAGCTTGATCTGTGATAATTACATTGTTCTCGTAAAGGGGTTCCACGAGCGTCTCCTCGTTCTCTTATACAATTAAAATTCTTATCTCTGTTGGGCTTTCTTCCCAAATTTCCACATTGTCCCTTAATTTATTCTTCTGTCTAAATAAAATACAAACAGGTATAGGATGAGGATTCGCCCCCTTAAATAATTTTAATTAAAGATTGTTTTTGTCTGTGATTTGTTAGGGTACAGACAGAGTGGATGCAGGTTTTCCAAATACGTACTTATAAGCTATGGAATTTGTAATTGTATATTTAAATTGATATAAAAAGAGCAGTTTAAAGCAGGCTAAAGCGGACACAGTGGAAACGGTTTGCCACTTACTGGTACCCTGCGCCGATCCGCGCCTATATGCTTTGAAAATTATAACATACTTTTAAATGGACACGTACACAGTGAAAGCAGGTTGAAGCAGGTTGGCGTCGGAACCCTGCGAGCCCACTTTTTATCAGAATTAAAATTTAATTTATTTGTAGGCGTGGCTCGTGCGTAGAAAAATGGACAAAAAACTATTAATATCTTGAGTTTTTCGATGATCTATATAGAACAAAATCTATATTTTCATCTGCTTAAGGATTACCCGCCTTAGTAATTAAATATTTTCTGTAGAATTTTTGTATTCAATAGAGCGTTTCTTTGCCAGTAAAAAGAAGCAAAATATACTTCTTTCAGAATGTTGGGTATGCCACAAAAGAACCAATCTAATTTAGTCACAACAAAAATCTGACAGCAAAGAACTGGTTTTATTCGTATTCTTTTTGACGAGTTTTCCTTTGAAGTGGAAGGTGGAATTATGCTTTTTTTTATTGATTTTAATTTAGTCGCTGCTGTCTGTCTTACTTTATCTATATTAAATTTTAAAAGGTGTAATCAGTGAATAAATTATTAATATAAATTGTTTCATTTTGAAATTTTATTAACTGTTCTATCTGCGGTCTGAACTTTGTGGATATAATGTCAATTTGACTAGGTTTGGCTAAAGGTACGTTTATATCTGACATTAATAATATTAGGTGTTACACATACATCGTTAGTGACTGTCTTGTATTTAAAGTATATAATAAATACATCGTGTCCGCAAATTTCACCGACAACATATATTCACGACAATAAGTAATACGATCTACGCAATAAAAGCTAAATACAAAAATGTTGATTTAGAAATTATAGTTAAATTTGGAACATGTATTGCTACTAGTTTATATTTATTAAAACTTTAGTTAAACCGTTATACTGGGTGCACGTGTTCTCCGATTGCAGCCCCTTTTTAGAGGTCAAAATTTTTATAATATTTTTTTAAACGGGCAGTAGTACTAAAAAGTTTGTATTATTCTGAAAAATAATAACACTTCATTTATGATTGGAGATAACAGAATGGCCGCTTTCAAATTGTAGTTTAGAAAATTATATTTGACAAAATTTTGTATTTTAAAATTGATTTATTGCATGATCTGTTACTTATTAGTATTACCTGATATATATAACATTTTTATAATTTTATTTATTCTTTTATTTTGATTAGTTTTTACCCATATAATTTTGTAATTTGTAGGATCCTGATGAAGACTTATTAATAAGCTGAAACTTTGATGTAGATACAGAAAATAAAAATTATTTACAAATATTTGACTTATTTCCAACCAATCATTCACCAAAAAGTTAAAGTTTAATTCGAAATATATTAATAAAGTAATTCAATGCTGGTCGGGACATTAGTCCGCAGAGTAGTTGTTTCCCGAAATTCCGTTTCTGCAAATATTATCGCCGAATCACAATAGAGGTCGGGAGCTTTTGATGGTATCTACTACAATGTAGAGCGCTTCTTGTCTGTGTCCTTTCAAGTTTAGCATAGAGTAGCTAGTAGCCACAAGTTGTAGCTTTGCTACATTTTGCGTAGTTCCTTTCTTTTGGGTTAACCAGACATAAAATAGCTAGGGTTATTCGTCAGTTACCTTACCTTTATTGAATACTGATGAGAGCTAATAAGTTCGAAACCAGTGTATGTCTGATGGGTCGCTGATGAATTACTTTGGCTGTTTGCTATAGGTTTTTTGAGTGTAATTCACACTGGTTGGAGTATTAACCCGCAGAGTAGTTGTCTCCCGAACTTCCATTTTCAAAATATATTTTTAATTTTTATCTATTTCTGTATTAGTATATAATTACAGATACGAAACACTTGCTTAAAATTATTAAAAATTTTAAACAGCGCTTTTTTTTCTTCCCATGCAATTTGAAAAAACAATGTTCATTCCTTTTTCAAGTTATCATTTCAATTCCGTGAACAATTTTTTATGTTGACTGTGAAAGAGTGGTTTCTTTCCTATTTTTATTACCAATAAATTTATTCATAACTTTCGATATAGCACACATATTTTTTCATTTACTTGATATACCTTTGACATGGAAATTCTACATATAGCCCAAAGTTCCAAGAAAAAAAGTAATATCTATACATTTGAGATAAAAAATGGATCACCCAAGGTGATCAATATTGGTTACAAACAAATTGTATAAATTCAACTAAATTTATTATAGTAAAACGTGCAACAAATCCATGATGGTTGGGAGAAATACAGGCTCTTTACATTATTTTAAATATATGTATACAGGGAGATTCAGTTGTAATGTCATTAATTTTAAGGGGAGGTAGGTAAAAATGAGTATAATACGCTGACCCAATTAAAAAAATATTAATGCATATTTACGCTGGAAATAATATTTTCAAATCATTATTTAAACCCCTTTTCAAGCTGTCATTGATGAGTTGATCATTGAAAGTTTTGATAACTTAAAATTGGAAGTGTTGGGTTTTTTGATGCGACAATTATGAATTTGAAACTTATTTTGACGTTGTTGTTAGAAGGCGCTAGTTTCACCGTATTATTTAGGTAGATAAAATATATTTTTTAATCTGTTGAGATATGCTTAAAAAAGTTAGAAACCCAAAAGGACGTTCAATTATATATAAAAACTGTACTCTCGATTAGGTCGCCTAACTTTATCGGTTTCTAGTTATTTGCATTTATTTTGTGGTGATTTTCTTTCAGGCTCTGATATTGCTATTTCTTTTCTAAGTAGGCTTGTGCCAAATTTGCATGTCAATAAATATTAGCGTATTTTCCGTGCGTGTGATTTACTATTTGTGCAATTATTGAGAAATTTCAAAATATAATTTAAACCTTGAACACCCTGTATTTCTTAAACCAATGACATTCGTATAATTCATGATGAGCTCAAACATAATATTTTGGTATCTAGTATCTCCAGCTTAGTGCTGACCCATTCTTTCTCACTCACCCTGTATATTGCCATAATAATGACACTGATGTACTTGCAATAAAATCTATTTTCAACTTTTGACATAAGTTCTTTTTCAACTCACCAATAGAGATCTATCCAAAAGTTTATAAACAATTGTTTTGAGGGAGTATCATTATTATTGTAATTGCTATGTATATTTCTCAATGAGGTCGAAGGAAGTATAAATATGCAACCAACAGTACAATCACAATCCTAAAGTTAGAATAAGTCTATAAACTTTGCTGCCGCACATGCTTCAGACCTTTTTTTTAGAGATATCTGCATTCTGCAATCGCCTTGAAATTGTTCTTGTCAAAGAAGTAGTTTTCTAACTTCGTATGTTGAGGTTATATTTTGCATATTCAGGAGTTACTTAGTGATCTGACCTTTTTATTTGATAAAATACAGTGTGTCATTTTGATTGATACATTTTGGTATGCAAATTCAAACAGGTAAATACCTCTGCTTTGTTTATTTTCTTTTAATGATAGTTGACTTCTGGAAGTGTGAAACTTGTCAATACTATTGTTAAAATCAGTTATACGAAAATTCTGCATGTTCCTTTCTTTTGTATTTTCTTATTTTCGTATACATACCTATTAGCGGATAGTCTACAAAAGAACACAAACATTTAGCCGTGATATGGCAACGCAAGTGTGACGTTGCTCGTTTGACTATGAAATTATTTTGAACATGGAACGCAATATTACCGTTGGTTATGGGTTGTTTTGCTTCAATTTAAAAGGTAAATTCAAGACATTATGATTGAATCATCTTCTATAAAGATATCTCAAATAGATTTGTCAGAATGGTACAATGACATAACAGAGCATGAAAATATTCTAAACGTAATCCCGTTTTCTTTTTTTTAACTGTTTGTTTTTCCTTTGAAAGAAATATGTCTTGCTTCTGCTCTACGGATGTTTACATCTTCGTTTAGCACCAGTAAGAGTAGCTCTGTTTTTGCTGCAATCTGCATTATTGTAATCAGTAAATGACCAACACGGTATTAGAGTAAGTACCTACTTCTGTAAGTGTTTTATTATTTGATTTGAATTGTCTCCGCGCAATAATTATAGCCTAGCAATTAAAGTCTGATAACAAACTTCCCCGTCGGATCTAGCATTGCAGGAAAGTTTAATTAAAGTTGTTTTATTAATTATCAAGGACCTCCGATACAGATAGAATTCAAATTCAACGCTAATTCCTTAATTACATATTTCGCGATTTTTCACGGTCTCCGGATGCGACGAAGTGGAAGCGAATCCGGACCCCCGAAACAGTAATTGGCATTCTTAATTAGTTGAGAAAGTTCCGTCTTTCTGTGCCATCAAGTTCCTATTAGGTGATATCAGCGACGGTGCGAACAAAACAGACAGCGCCAACTTTCCAGGATGGAACTTATAACTTGCACCAAAGAAATTTAAAATCATTCAATATGCTTTGATCCTCCCTGGGAGACTCGATGAACACTCCCGGATGGAAACTTTAGCAGTAACTTGTCTGCTTGTAACACTAAAATGCAGGGTTAAACTTTCTTTAGTTATAGTCGAAGTTTAATAATGTATTTCTGGGTGCTGAATATTTAGTACAAGATTTGTGATGCGGAATTCTGTCACGGCATAATGGCAAGTCGAAGAATTATGAGCTACGAAAGTTTATGTAATTGTAACGGCATGGAATTACGTGAGCAATGGAAGTAACTAACAGGTGGAAATTGCTGTAATTTCAAAGAAGTTTAACATTAAAGGCACATATTCGTAGGTAAATGCAGCATTTTCATATTGTACGATACTATTTACTTTCTCTAACTAATGAACACTATAGGCACTCGCACACATACATTCTCTCCTTGGTCATATATTTATTATTCTTCTAATATTTTTCATTTCACATAATGTGTATCTCATAGGCTTGTTGTAAAATCGCACATATTATGATACACCTAATTTTTTTCAATATGCCACAAAACATTGAAAATATAACAATTTGACTGAAAATTTTAGGCGTATTGTATGTATTATGCCGGCCACTTTTCACCACAGTCTTATGTCAGACTGAGCATTCATGCAAGTGTATTACAATGGATAATTGTAATAGATGCACTTACAATGCTAATGCTGTAATTAAAAATACGTTTTTATTAACATTTGTAAGCTAAGCTGTTAAGTAAAATCCCGCTTTTTAGAAGGGTGATTTATTTATTATTGAGAAAAAATTTATAAAACCTAAGGATTATTATAAACACAAATAATGCACTTTTTACCATTAGAAATTTGTACACCAGAAGCAGATGTGATGGAGCCGTTTAAGGTCGAATTTCCAATCGTTGAATCCGTGTTTGATCCCATGATCTTCTTTGCTATCTGTTTTTATCCTGTAAAGAATTCTCAACATTCCTTATGCCGTATAAGATTTCCGGTCCTTATGTCGCTTTAACATATGCATATCTGCACCGCCACCAATCAGTGGCTGAGGACCTTCTAAAACAATGTCCAGTGTATTATTCGGAATTCTTCTATCCAAGCCTTTTTGCAGTCATTTTTGGAATGCTCTCAAAAGTATGAACTCGTACAGACTGGGAGGTATATTTTCCTTGTCTGTAGAATACAAACAAAATACCTATGAGTTACATTAGCAGGACTAAGTTCAGCATATTTTCGAAAAATATTTAAGCAGTTGATACCTGCCATAATTCCTTCTGTTATAGAGGTCATTATATTGAATATGATACAACATTAGCTTAGTTTATTCTCCGCGACGACAGATTCTAAAAATGCCGATTATCATACCAACCTTCATGAGTAAACTATATTCCTTTGTAAAACTGGACTTTTTGGCCTTGTAACCTTCTGAATTTTTTTCAAAAATCTGATTAGTTTAAATTGTAATATTTTTTAGAAGGAATAAAGATTAATATTATTATTATATAGTTGATAATAGTTCATAGTGTGGATGGTTCCAGGAAGCGCTTCTGTAAAAATAAGCTCAAAGGATTTTCTGACACCTCCTTAATCTTGTTAGCTTTGCAGCAATGTTTAAACTATGAGTACTCCAATTCAAACCGCGTTTTTTAAAAAGCGCTTTTTATAATTATGGATTTGTTTGACAAAGTTTTGACAGTCACCATGCGAAAGGTAACATAAGAAAACTCGATCCATAATGCTGTTCATTGAAAATACACCAGGTTCTTGTCGCGTCATTTGACACTTTTTTGCCAAAAATATATTTTTTCCTGTAATTAAATGAAAGTAGATACAATTTTGTACAATATTCTTATTGTACATTCACATTACTACATTCAGTGTTTTAACATATCGAATTTTTAGTATATGTGAGCATATATAAACTTTTTATGAAAAACTACAGAAGTTTTATAATGGTAAAAAACAATAAAGCTAATCCCAGATTATTTAATATAGAACACAAACATGTTGAGCCATTTTTGTAATCTGGCGTCGTTATATTTATTATATATTTGTCTTATAGTAAACTATACTATTCACATAAGATTATGCTTACAATTTTGTAGTAATCTCCAAACACTATTTTACTACAATAGAAATGTTGCCAGACACTAAATACATTGTTGTACCATTTACTAAAAGTTTTATGCGTTTATTAACACAAAAACCAAAAAGTTTTCCAGCATTTTTGTAACTCTGGTAACAAATTTTTATAAAAAAAATACCAGGTACCCCGGAATTGCTCAACATATTGTCTAACGGTGTATTATTAACGGGTATTATCTCTGTCAGACATTTCTGACAGTTTCAAACAGTTTCCAACTGCTGCACGAACAAACCTAATATGAGATGCTTCATTTAGATACACTGTTAATAAACCAAAATCATTCGTAACCAATGGAAAGGCAATAATAGAAAACTACTTCCCACCTCGCGACTATAAGCATTGTATTAATACAATCTATAAATATTGTTATTTTACACTATACCCGAATTTTAAATTTTACGATATGGCATCTATTGCAAAATACAGTAAAAAGTTTTATAATTATATTAAAATTTTCAACAAAACAATTGCCATAACTTTTACCATTCTTTTGCATTCACGATAACATCGACTTATATGGTTTACTACATTATTTGTAATTTATTCTACGAGTAATTGTTTCAGTAATATTTCTTTCAGTATATCTTATATAAAATTTTTAGTTAACGCAGTTTCAAATCTTTAAACCACAGATAAATTATTTATTTGCAGCAAAAGTCAGACAGATATCTAGTTACAGTATAGGCAATATGTAACTTTCAGTGTGATTTTTTTTAGGAGAAATTTAGAACATTGCAAATCATAAATTGATCAAACGAATGTGATTTCTAGAATTTTACAGTTTAGTATATTCATACATTCTATGCGGTTATTAAAAAAACTTTATTAAAGGCATTTCCGTATTTCATTCTTTAAAATATGAAATACCTGTGCAGTTTATTTTGTAAGATTAGCGTGTCCTTTGAAGTTAAAGTAAACAGCGAGCGATAGCGGTTGAAATATTAAAACTAAAATCAAATGAGACGGCTCGCATCTTCTCTTTGATGTATGTAAAAGTTAAATACAAAATACTTCCCGCTTTTCTAAATAGAATAACCTGAGCTCAATGAGGACCACGAGAAAAGTTGATAATACTCCTTTTTAATCATTAAGGTACTATCTAACGTAATTGGAAATGCTCTTTGTACAGACGAAGCAGCTATTAATTCAAGCTGCTCGTAGTCTATTTGCCACTGCACTTAGATTATTAAAAAGAAAACAAAATGGTTTAATTTGAAAATATGTTCTCCATGCGATAATATTAATAGTAAAATATATTCCGTACGCAATGTTTAATATTTCCTCTATCCCTGTTAATCAGTTATATTCTCCCGAAATGCAGTATACTTTATTTTTACACTATGTATAAGAATATATTCTTAAACTATATTTAGAGAAAAATTTCCTTATAATTGACGCCGTTTGTTTTACACTATACAGGGTCATCCGTAAGTAATAGCCCATGAACACATACTAGATTTTTCACTTCAAAATATTACCATTTAAGCCAATATGTCGTAATAAAATGTTGATAATAAAAAAGATACGGGGTGTCTAAGTTCAAATTTAAAAAGTGATTTTTGGTAATAATTACACTGTGTTTGACTGTATCAACTTAAACATTTGGCAATAGATGTTTTTGGATATGAGAAATCATAATCTGTTGTCTAGAGTACTCCCTAGAGGGCGCCACTTCTGCCATATCTATCACTTAAATGTGAGCATACCTTTTTGGCCCTAACGTTATCACGTTTTTTATTAAAAAAAATCTGAAACCTACGTAGTTTCTTGAACAATATTTTAACGTAGTAGGCACCAAAAGCAGGTTAAATTTTAACAATTATTAAACAAAATTTATGTTAAAGTTAATAAGTATTTCTAAATGTAAGGTACTTATGCAGTTTTGGTTAAATTCAATTACTTTACAAAATCGAAAAATTCTGAGACACAATAATTTTTCATATTCAGGTATGAGAGGTGAGAGGTTATTTGTTGGCAATTAAATTTCAATTTAAAAAATCTGTTTAAGAATGTAAAGAATTGTGGTGATCCCACAGTATGGATTTATTTCAAAACGTTAGATTTCTACTAATTTACTAACTTTTACTCATTAGATTGGATGTGGTTGGATATACACTGATTTTAGCCTTTGATAAGGACGTATTAATAAATAAGCTTTGTGTATATGGGGTTGCCGATTCTGTGCTTGCATTCATATGTAGTAACATATCTTCAAGAGCGTAAGTTTATTGTGAAGCTCTGTGTTTTTTCTGATCAACATCAGGTGTTCCTCGAGGATCTAACTTGGGGCCGCTCCTATCCTTATTTTTTTATAAATGCAATACAAAATTCAATTTGATGTTTGCAGATGACCTGAAATTTTACAAGCGTATCGAATTTACGATGACTGCATTTCTCTCCAAAGTGATATTAATGCAGTATTTGGCTGGAGTTATATCAATAAACTTTACTTTAATATTCAGAAATGCTATAATATTACTTTTATTCACAATAGACAAACAATATCTTATCCGTATAAAATGAACAATATTGAGTTAACCGGAAAAGATTATGTCAAGGATTTAGGTGTATCTATTGATTCCAAACTTTCATACAAATTGCACATTGACAACATAACTGCATCAGCCTATAAAGCGTTAGGTTTTGTAATAAGAAAATCAAAAAGTTTTAGAAACATTAGTTCAATTATATCATTATATAATAGTTTAGTCAGACCTAAACTTGAATATGCTTCATTGCTGTGGCATTTACCATCTGAGATATATACAGTAAACATAGAAAAAGTGCAGAAAAGTTTCAACTTCACTCAAAGTATTCATTTATATAGGGAGTTTAAAATTAACATAATATGGAATCAACGTATTAATGCAATGCTCCTGTTTGTATATAAATTACTAAACTCTCTTATTGATAATTCTTATTTGTTATCCCTGTCGTGTTTTAATACCCATCCGAGAAATACTAGAATGTAGGAACTTATCTATATTCCCATTCGTAAACCAACCCAGTTTGCATCTCTTTTGTCGATGTTCCAATTAATTAACCGGATTTCTGGTAAAAATAGCGTATACCACTTTAGCCCTTCTGGTTTATTTTTAAAATTTGTGAAAATATTCAGTTGAAAATTTATAAATACTTTGTATGTGTACTAGCTTTTAACTTGATATATGTTTGTGATAATTTTGATAATGTGAATACTTCTGCTGTTTTCTTCATGTTGTAGTGAAGGTACAATTATTATATTTTTTGTTTCTTGTTACTCCTTGTAATTAGGCATTGAAGCCTATTTTAAGTAATATAGAAAGTATGACATATTTCTAGTGGCTTTGTGGACTCAACTCATTCATAGGTAAAACACATAAATCATTTTAGCCCTGACAGTTGAAAATAACAAGAAAGCTTTTCAAGCTGCTCCTTTTGTAAGTCTCCCAGCAGTTTTTGATTTGACAAAAAGATCAAGCCGACATCGCTACTTATGACCTATTTCACCGATGAAACTGCAAGTCCGCTGAAATTCCTGAAACTATTACACATAAAACCTTTTTAAAGCCATTAACACATTTTCAGATCACATTCAATCATGAATAGCGCTAGCGACCACGATCCCTGCGTTGAATTCGGCCGATTCTTTGGGAGATTCGGTTTTACGGCACGCATTTCCGTAATCGTAATTTTTGAAAGTGTTCGGGGACGGTAACTGCATGGACCAGCAATAGTACCCGGGTATAAAATTTTATATGTCAATAAATAAAAATGAGGAGGGCGAGCCTTCCTTCCAGGAATTCAATATAATGTCCGCCCAGACTATGGAAATATGAATTCCACCGTCGTACACGCGTTTAAAAAAACAAATTTCGTATTTTTCTCGACTGGAAATGTGTTTTTATAGGCCTGGCACGTGTTTTATATAGTCCCTGTGAAGGTAAAGCCAATATGGGTTACAGACCTTACCTTTAGCTGAAAACTTATGGTGTACTGAAAGAAATACTACTGAAGGAGATACTACAAATTTGTGTTTACAATTTTGTCGTACAATCAACTACAAATATAATAAATTATATACGTTCCGTGTTGTAGTAAGTGCAAAAATAGTAGGTATAGTAATTGGCTTGTAAATTTTAAAACAATTATAAAACTTCTTACTATATTTTATACTAACCCAATGCATTTAAAAAATATTTAAAAGTTGAAAACCAAAAATTTAAACAACGAAAAGCGAGGAAAAAGGTAATTTTTAACTAAGAAACAAACCTTTATTAAACAGTTAATAAACGTTAATGTAAAATGCTTTACTAACGTTTACGATACCTTTTACGTCAGGTTTTAATAACGTTGTATACTACGTATTTCCCAACATTAATAAAAAATATATTATGTTATAAGTTTGTTTTCAAATTATGGTAGTATGTAATTCAGTGATGATTAGATATATCGGAATTTCGAAACAATTACTGAGGGCTAACGCCCCAGCCAGCAATGAATTTACACTAGAAAAACATATAGCAAGCAAGTCCAAAGTTCAGGTGGCACCAGACATATACCTACGGGTTTCGAGTTTGATATCTCGTTAGGCCAACAATAAATGTGACTGCTTGATTCTACATTTAGTCTGTAGAAGGATAGAAAAATATGAGTGTGCGAGATGTAAGTGTCTACATCTTGTGGTCATTAGTTTATATTTTGCCGATTTGGACGTATATTACACATTATATTTTCTAGTATTCTCTTTCAACCTCTTTTATACGTTTAAATTTTTAACTACAAATAAACGTGAAACTTTCAACGCAAAACGATTAAACCACTACAATGTTTTTAAAACATTATATAAACGTGCGTGTGCCCATTGCCCATTTCTATACTTATACTATACGACGCTATGTAAATAAATAAAATTGTAACCCAGAATAACATATAATATGATATATGGCGCCGTATAGTAGCCCATATTTTGTGGTATTTCAGTATTACCTAATATTGTATAAATTGATTCTAATAAAAAAAACGTCGCACTTAAAGGGCAAATAAATATTATTAAAATATAAATCTGTATTATATATCGTGAAGTAAATGTTACCAGATAACATTTTATTTCAATGTTCATTTGTACCTTCAGTTAAAAACAGGTGTAGTATTAATATATTTTAACACATTTTAGTATTATATTATTAAAACGTTGTGTAGAAAACGTGTGTAAAGTATGTAAAACGTTTAATTAGACAGTTTATAGACATTGCACTTAACGGCAAGTTTAATGTTATTAAACGTTGTACATTGAAATACATCGTGAGGTAAACAGAAAACATACTATTTCGGTGTTTATTTTTTCTGCATTCAGTTGAAAACATGTGTAGTATTAATGTATTTTATACGTTGCATTTTTCTATTATAAAAACGTGCAGAAAACACTTGGATAACACGTTTAAATTTATATATGTATTTCGAAAATTTCATTCGACGCTTACAAACGTTGCACATAACGTGAAGTGAAATATTAAAATATAAACTGATATACGTTTGTATATGTTAGTTGAATAAAAGTTGATAATGTTAACGTAATATCTTTAATCGACCAGTACAGCGTTTTAAAACCGTTATATAAACGTACGTGTCTCCTTTGGCAAATGTGTTTAAAATGCGTGTGTAGTGCAAAATAACAATATTATAGACTGTATTAATACAACATTTGCAGTCACAATTGCCGAAACTACTACTATTTTTTATAAATTGTATTAGTGTGTGAAGGTAGTCATGTGCAAAAATACATAAAAGTGTGCTAGAACTTAGGCGAACATTCCGAGTACAATGCCGGAAATGATATTCATAAAAACAGCTGCAAAATATTCACAGGATATTCAGTTACATACACATACTTTAATGATATGTAGTAAAATTGTTCGATCTTTAATGCTATGTTAGAGGTTTACTAAAAAAAAAATAGGTAAACAATTCAAACTCCCTGGGGATATACAGCTTGTAGATAGAGGTCTGCTTATTACCCAAATTTCTTTAGTACGATATTCGCCGGTAATTGTTTACGTGCTCAGACTATCACACATTTAACAATAGCATATACACAGTGCATCAGAAATACACTTCAATGGTTAAATTTCAGTTTTCGTCAAACTAACACGAGGAGTCCTTAATTCAAAGGTCTTGAACTACTTTTGTACCAAAATATAACTTCTCAAACTCAAAAATTAAACAGATTTTTCGTATCATATATCTTAGAAGCTTCAATCATTTTTAATGTCATATGTTGATTAAAAGAAAACTTGCAATCAAAAAGAATACCTAAGTCTTTAGTAGCATCACAACGGACAATTACTAAGTTGTTAATGGAATAATCATGTAAATATTATGTGTGTTTTCTATTGAAGGAAACTTTGCATTTTGCAGTATTTGGAAACAATGCTTCATTGTTACACTCAAGCTTCCAAATGGTTTAAATCAGATTGTAGGACCTTGCAATTTTGATACGATCAATATTAAGAAATTATTTCAAATCATCAACAAAAAGAATTTACATAAATCATTCACAAATAAGAAAAAGTAACTGACCAATCGATCCTTGTGGTACTTTGGAAGTTGGAGTTATAAAGCAGAAGTAAAGCCGTTATATGCCACAAATTGCTCTCTTTTAGATAAATAAGAGAACAGGAATATTTAAGATGAAATACCAAAACCGAAATTACTCAGTTTATTTAGCAGAACGCAGTGATTAATACCATTCCAGCTAGCTAGCAAAATCAGCATACATTACATCAACCTGACCCTGCTTGTCTAAGACCTCATAAATAAATAAGGTAAATATTGACAAATTAATTATAGCTGATCTACTATTTAAAAATCCATGTTGGAAGAGGGAAATCAGAATTCGTACAAATTGAGATTGAGATGCGATTATATAACACAATTTTAAATATTTTAGATAGATTCGATAAAATTTCTGTTTTATACAGGTCTATAATTATTAATAATTGTTTTGTGTCCGTTTTTAAAAATTCGACAAACTTTTGCGGTTTTCCATGAGTCTGAGTGTTACATTTACCAGTTAAATAAATAAATAACAAAGCGGAGAAGCCAATGTCCGTGCACTGTCTTTTACTATAAAGGAAGGAATATTAATCAGGGCCAGATGTCATTTTGTTTTTAAGTTTGCCTCTATCTCTGTTATTTCATCATATTGCATTAAATTCTATGACAATATTATTATTACTTTCCATCGGATTAAACTGATCGTTTATATAACAAAAAACTCTTATTTTTGGTCACAGAATACGCCTTTGAATATTTTACCTCTACTTAAGTAATCTATAGTTAAAAATGTATATGAATAATAAGAAATTGTGTATTCATGTTTTTTTTATGAAATAACTGAGCTTTCACTAAACATCACCGATCACGGATATATTCCTCTAACGGAGATCGAGACAGGTCCACGGGCGCTATCGAACGATTTAATGGCTGCCTTAAGATATTAATGAAGCTTGTACATAATTCAGTCCCTGATTAAACGGAACTGGAAGTACGGAGAGCAAACAAAACGGAAACCCTGGACCTATTCCGTCATTGATAAAACAACTATCAAGGTCTTTTGTGGTGTTTTCTTATGCCAGCCTTCTGTACAGTCGCTGAAGGGGATATCTTTGTTCGAAGTTCCCTTTGAACTACATGAAATAATTGCCGTTGCTAATGAATTACGGAAACCATCTTTTAATCACAAGGCAAATGTATTACCGAAGGTAGGACTAAGAAGTTTGAATCGGAAGGATTCTCTGAAAATAAAATTTTCCTAATAAATTTTGCTAATAAACTGCGAAACTTTTCAGAATACCTACTTTTCAATATGCTATTCTGGAGATAGTTAAGAAAAATAAAAATCATTTGCTCTTTAATTTTATAAAAACTGTTTTATTATGTCTTTATCTAGTTTTTAATTTGGATGGATAGAATGCAATAAAAAAATATTCTAGAGCTAGACGGACGTCATGAACTGAGACTGAAATATCAAATATTATACATGAAGCCTTAAAAGCATCTTTGTCAACCTTAATAGAGAGTAATAAAGTTTTATTTAAAATCACCCCTTTGGAATATACAGAGTATCCTCGGTTGGGAAATAGAAAACACCCACAAAGAGTTTAGAAAACGGTCGATTCAACAAATAGCTCGTTAGAACAAACCTTCACCTAATGACACGTATTCAAAGTGGACACTGTGCCTTTATCATATTAGCACAACATAGATAGGTCAGTAGAATCACATGAATCAAAACAATAAGTCGCACATTTATTTTAGACTGCAAAGACCTCCGCTAGCCGTCAGTTTGTCTTAAACGGCTGGCGTTTAAGCATCGCTTGTACAGAGGTGGATTAATGTAAAATTATGAGCCAAAATCGAGTAATAGGTATAAGTAGGTATAAGTTTACTGTAAAAATTCTAGATGATGTCTTATTGTTGTTGTCATACCTAATTTCTTTATGAAGTCGGTAACAGAGAAGTAGAAATATTTGTCATAAAAGTGTAGTTTAGGCCATTTCGATCATATATTTTCACCTGAGGGTTCAAATTATGTATATTTCTTTTTGTTTGTTTATGTATATATATTTAATAACTTTATTTGTATTTCAAAAAGCTTTTATTAATTTCTATTTTTATTAATAATAGTCATGATTGATCAATAACATCCGTTAGCAACTATTACAATATTAAAAGTAATACAAAAAGCTTACAAAACATTATAAAATAATTATTTTATAAACATCTCCCTCTTCTAATTGGAACCCTTATTTGTCTTAACAAATTTAGAATTTCTCCCAAGTATATTATTTTGATTATCAATCTTAGGACCGCGGTGTTTCACATTTGTCAAGTACAGCCCCTGGATATCAGTATTTGGTTATAATATCTTGTATAAACACCCTTTCCCCTTCCCGAAAATCTTCTCTAATGCTACTATTACTATTATAATGGGTTTTCTGCGATTTCTGGATATCCTGCATCCTAGTAACTACATCACTTGGTACCAAGTTGGGTTTCAACTTTTCTGAAGACATTGGGAGCAGTTCTCAATGTTCTATTTAGCCCTGCTACTGGAGAATTGCGATAATTCAATAAGCTTAGTTCGATATCAGTGCCTGATTCATGGGATTTCTTTAACATAGTTTTTGCAAGACTTACAGCTTTTTCAGTTTGAATAGTAAAATTCCAATATTTTTTTCTAAATTCATAAGAAGAAAACGCAATAATATCAGCAATTGCTAAAGCAGGAATTCCTAATGTGCTGAAAATAGTTTTGAATTCTTTTATTATACATGGACTTGATTTATTATTTATTTGGCAAATTTCAATCCATCTAGAAAAATAATCAACAATTATTAGGTAACTTTTTCCTGCATATTGAGCTATATCTGTGCCTATTTTATAAAATGGTATATTAGATATGTCATGATTAATCAAAGGTTCTTTGATTTTGGATTTGTATATTTCTCATATACAATACAAGAAACAGTATAATATAAAATTTAATTTTGAGAAATTTCAGTATTGCATTAAAAAAAGTAAATACTTAGGTGTAATTTTTTCAGAAAATATGGAAAACAGTATAAAATAATTATTTTATAAACACTTTTAGGCATTATAATGACGGTAAGTCTTAATTAGTCTTGTGTGGAAATATTTAAACTGTAATTACTAACAATAATTTTATAGCATATAGTCATTAATAAAGGATGAAATAAATGAATGTAATAGAACAAATTATGCAAGTGTTTTAAGATATCGTAGTAAGCCTAAAGATAAAAAATAGTACAGATATTCAGAATTCGATATTTGCCGTTCGATTATCGTATAAGTTTACAAACCGTGATCAAAAAAAACTTTTGCTTCAGTCAAGTCATGCCTAAGATCTAATCAAAGCAGGTAATTATTTATTTATGTTTTAAAAAGTACAACAAATTTTCATTTATTTTTAGTTGTACAATTTAATGTAGGTATTCCATATTTTTCTCAAAACAAAATAATAATACAAATTTATAAATTGCAAATAAAAATACTTATTGATTACTATCCATTTTTACCTTCAAAATTGAAATAAATCCTGACAGAATAGAATCAATTTCAAACAAGTGAATATTTATCTTTCTATTCATCTACAAAAGAAAAATATAGAGCATATATACAAAAGTTGTGAAATGGAAAAAACCGTTATTTGAAACAAAAGATAAGAGAACTAGAATGTTGTGTACAAAGTTTTCTTGATAACGCAAATTTAGATGAATATAAACTATTGATTTACCAATTATGTCCATCAAAAGATTAGCAGATTTTCTTATTGTTCAGGTTACTGAATATTTTACATATCTTATAGGTAATAAATTATTTAGTGATAATTTAAAAATTAGGGTCTATTTATTTTAACGGTCCAACGATTAATATAAAAATAATTAGCACATAATTATGTTTGCGAAATGTAGCAACATTACAATAATGTATCGGTAACCATAATTAGTTGTTATACAATTGTGCATAGATAATAAATAATTCTTATTGCGGTTCAGATCGCAGATTCTCTATTTCTCTCGGATTTAATGGTTGCATGCGCATTTCGAGGCTACCGGAAACACCTGAATTTAGTTCAAAGTGCCGACAGTGATCTGAAATTGCTGGTCTATCTATGCTGTGATATTAGGAAGTATGGAACATCCCTTCGTATATATTCCAAAGAGGAAGATGAGTCAGTATTTCATGCATTCTGTGAGTGCACTGTCGATTCGTCAACAAGATAATCCTTGTTGGGAGAATGATGGCCTGCTATGGCCTGTATTAGAGATAACCGACTGATTAAGGTCATCACTTTTACCCCTAATAAGTTGATACCTAAGCCTTGGAAATTCGGAAAACTTTGAACTTTTAAGTACTCAAAATTCAAATTTTTGTGATCCCATTGTAACTTTAAAGAATTTAAAACTATATAGGTACACCAATTTAGAAATACCAGACATGAATATTATTTATGGTAAACCAAATTAAAATACAAATAGAGCTTAAAATTTATATCAATTAACACTTCCACACCGAAGAGTTCCATGTAGGCGCATATTTATTAAAATTTATCGGGCCTTGTAAAAAATTATCATTATCATTTTTACATCAACAAAGGGCATGCCATTACCATCACAATACCAGTAGAGTCTGTTTTAGTAAATATTGAAAATAATCCCCAGACTAGTACAAGAAATATTGCTCTTGATCTTCAAGTGAGTTATAGTTAACTTTACCACTGTTTATGAAACGCCAGTAGAAAATGAAGCGAATTTAAGATAATGAACCATAAATGGATGTCAACAAATCAGGCAATTGCCACACATGTTTTATATTTGTTGGGGCTGTAGGTGTATAATTTAATATAGGTTTACAATCAGACAGTTTATAATTTTTTACTTGTGCAAACAGCAAATTTCTAGAAGAAATATCTATCGAAAACTGAAACGATAACATATTCAGATGGATACAATGATATCGTGAAACTTCATTCAGACTTATAACATCTGAAATTCCCCTAATAATTAAAGTAACTCAAAGCATTTCTTAAACGTCACGGCGGAATGATCTCGAAGAGAAGTTTAAATTTTCGTTACCATTTCAAAAGATATCCCGACGAATCATCGTAATATAACAGAACGGCTCGAAATTTCGTCCCATTGTTTCGCTAAAATTTACGGCGCTTTAATCTAATCTACAATCTCTAACCCAAAATTACATTCTTATGTTAATTAATACCTTGGTGCTGAACCGCCTTAAAGGCAAAAGACTAATTAAAGTGAACGATGACGTTTAGTTACTGCAACGGAAAGCTATTAGGTTAAACCGCCTTCTAGTATACTACTTATTACAATAATCTTCTACCAAATATTACGGATTAAAATATAATAGTAGGACTGCTCCGCTTAAGAACTGATACAAAACATGTGCATGTAGAGGGTCTCAAAATATTGCTATTTAAACAAACATATTCATGTATACAGGGTGATTTTAAATAAACTAGCAAAAATGAGACCACATATTCCTTAGGTGAAAATAAACCGACTTAACCTAACATACCTATATTCCAAGTCGCTTAATAAAAAAGATACAGGGTGTCAAAGTTAAAATTTTATTTTCGATATTTGTAGATAACTTCTTAAAAAATCCAAATATTTACTTAAAATTTGTAAACCAGGGGTTTTTGCGGGTGAAAAATTCAAATTTCTTTCTAATTTTTACGTCACTAATAGAGGGCGCCACCTATGGCACATCATGTTTCTTTTAAATAGCAGAACTTTTTTGCTGCTTAGTGTATCCATCTGGCTATTGAAACAATCGATTCTCCTACATGTTATATCTGAAAAAGATATACCTTGTTGAAGTCGTTAGGAATAACAGTTTTCGAAATAATCCTATTTGAATTATTTAGTGCACCGATTGAAAACTGTTATCGTTTCAGGTAAATTGACTTTTTTACTGAAAATATAGCAAAATGCTATTTGAAAAAGTTATTCAGAACGGTAAATTATGGAGACGTGCAAAATTTCAAATAGATCGGCCTGCTTTGATAAAATCTTTGTGCTTTGTTGAAAAAAATGGTTTCATCAAACCTCGCCGATTTTCTTGAAATTGCACATCTTCATAATTTACCATTCTGAACAACTTTTTCAAGTAATATTTTGCTGTATCTTCAGCAGAAAAGGCACTTTACCTCAAACCAAAATAGTTTTTACTCGGTGCACTCAGCATTTCAAATAGGATTATTTCAAAAATGGTTACTCCTAACGACTTTAGCAAGGTATATCTTTTTCAAATAAAACAGGGAGAATAAATTATTTCTATAGTCAGATGGATACACTAAGCTGCAAAAAAGTTCTGCCATTTAAAAGAAACGTGATGTGCCATAGGTGGCGCCCTCTACTAGTGACGTCAAAATTAGTAACAAATTTGAATTTCTCACCCGCAAAAACTCCTGGTTTACAAATTTTAAGTAAATATTTGGATTTTTTAAGAAGTTATCTCCAAATATCGAAAGTAAAATTTTAACTTTGACACCCTTTATCTTTTTTATTAAGCAACTTGGGATATAGGTATATTAGGTTAAATCGGTTTATTTTCAGCTAAAGAATATGTGGTGTAATTTTTGCTACTTTATTTAAAATCGCCCTGTATACAGTGCTTTCGAAAAGTAACGAATAAATTCATTATTTTTTAAATTGATAAGTTTTCCCTGGCACGTCATTTTGTTTTTAAAAAAGGCACTTTTTGACATAAGACCCACATTTGTGACGTCATCGTTGTTCGAGATATGACGTCATCGACAATTTTTTTAAATAGCAACCCCCAATTTTGACCATGCGATTTGAAAGAGCGTGTCATTCTACATACACAGCAACTAATTCACAGCGAAGCATTAGTTGCTTCCCACAATGACACCTGTAAATATAAACATCACATAATGAAACGCAGATCCTCCATAGTACCTGCAGAAATAGCAGGGTGCCCTCTGTCACTTGGGCTATATTGAAGGCCTAGACAATTCTTTTTACAATATTTCATTATGATGTTTCAGAAAGTTATTAAAACTGAATAAACATCTATACGTGTGTAGTATTTATTTTATTGCAGTTATCATATTTTTAGTTCTTTTGGGACACCCGTATACTAGCGAGTTTTTACGCCATTTGAAAACCCATTTAATGACTGTAAATCAAAATGAAATATTACATTCGCCAACACCAAAACATATTGCTAACCAGTGTTAGTCCGTAATATAAAAATTGATTTATTCCGCTGTTACCTCTCACCAAACAATATATTAGCAAGTGAATATTTAATAAAATTTATATATACTTATATTGTAATGATTAACGATTTATACTCCGGGATTACTACCATAATATATTACCTAAACATATTTTATTATGTCCATTATTTATTTTGATTAATAAGCTACAAAGGGGTGATTTATTACCCGGTATATTAAATTTACAACTACTATTTTTTAGGATTTATATATCCGTGCTCCTGTAATATGGGCATTACATGTGTTGCCTCACGTCTATAAAACCGCAAATTATGTTTTTTCCTTCTGAAAATTGTTGCCGGGCTCTTAGCTGACGAAGCAACTTTTTGTTCTCGAATATGCAAATAAATTTCCTGGATGACGTTCCCGTAGGGCTAAGCTGGATATGCATTTTCATATCAGCCCCATTTATGCGTGCGTCAGTATATTGAAGGGTCATTTAACATATGTTAAGGTTGATATGTAGAACGGTTCAACATAAATTTGAGAACGGACGAAATTATAGATTTGAACAGTGACTTTAGAAAAGCATTTGACTATGTTCAAATGAATAAACTAAGTAGAATAATGAAGCAATTTGAGACGCCAACTAAGCTGATTAGGTTATTGAAAGTGACGTTAGAAAATAGCAAAAAGTAAGGCCATTGAAAGGTGAACGTTCAAAAGATTTTGCTGTTGACATAGGACTAAGACAAGAAAACCTCTCTCAACGCTTCCTTTTAATTAGATAAGGTCATAAAAGATAGGCAGCTGAACAGAGAAGGACACATATTGTTTAAAACTCACCAAATAGTAATACATACAAAGGATGTGGTCATAATTGCAGATAGTAGAGAATTAGAAAAGGTAACAAGGAAACTTGTGTAGGAAATAAGTAAAGTGGGACTGGAGATAAATTAAGGGATAAGTAAGCTTTTGATAATAGGAAAGCAAAAAAAGATATACATATCAAACTGAGGACGCAGCACGTAAGTATGTATTTGGAGAGAGATTTGCACAGAGTAGTAAAATTTACAATATACAAAATCGTAAGCCCAACGGCGCTATATGGCAGCAAAACTTCAGTAAGAAGGCAAGAAAAAATCTGTTGTGGTGGGAAAGGAAGATTTTAAGAAGAATCCCAGGGGAAAAGAAGGCGGATGATGGCTATGTAAGGAGAAATAATAAGAAAATATATGGAATGTACCAGGTATCAAAAATAGATGAAGTTCTGAAACCCAGAACAGTGCAGTGGCTAGAACATCTAGAACAAATGGGAAATGAAAAAATAGTATATCAATAGAAAGAAAAATGTAGCAGTATGGGAAAGAAATGCGAGAAACAGAAGGGGGTGGAGCTCCCCAGCTCTGAGCTGTGTTTGTAAATAGCTTTATATAACGATCGTCTCAAGTATGTTATTTAAAGCTAGATTTTGCACTGTATTGTAATATTTCAACTAATATAATAGCATATCCAAATATATTTCTCTAGTTACATTTGCAGGCATTTTTTTTTTATTCTGGGTGTGCATGGTTCACAAATTATTCTTTGATTGTCCGTTTTAATGTATTAAGTAATACGACATGAAAAATTTATTTGTTCCTGAAACTTGAAGGGATATCTTTATTTTGGTTTTAGGATTAATAATAATTAACTAACATTACCTACTAAGCTGATTCGTAAGATTCAATATCAATTTGCATCAGAAACACCTCTCGTGTCCCATTTGTTCTCCTCGCTACTGATTTTATCCTTTAATTCCTGCCACGTCTTGCTGCATTACTTGGTGTTTCCAAACTCATTAGACGAAGTTGCAGAAACTGTCATCTTCAATACCTGCAATACTGTCGGGAAGTTTCCTACTCTCCAATAGTCATTTTGCTTATGCCCACGGGCTGTATCGACTATATTTTAGTAGTAACTTAAGAAAGTTTGGGAATGCATATATGCGGATAAATTTAGAAAATTCTTTATGCTTTGTAGAATCTAGACACAAGATGCTGAAGTCTACATAAAATAAAAAATAGATTGACTTTTTGTAGTAAGAAAAATTCAATGTGCTAAAAGTACAATAATTAAAAACAGTAACAAGTCCGGTTGGAAGGAAGTTTGCGTGACTTTTTATTTAGTCATTTTTTTTGTTACTAAGGAGTTGTGTAATCTATTTTATGTTTAATAATTGAAAGTGCTTCATCCTAACTGACAATCGATTGGTGCTATAAATTAATATAAGTGTACAATCAATAAACAGATACGGCATCTAATTGAACACGTTCCTTTCATCAACTAAAAAGCATATTATGTACACACAATTTAAATAATAGTGTATTGTCAGGATGATGAATGTCTGTTCCTTAATAAATATATTGAGGTAAACATTAACTATTATTAAAATAATTATCTTCATTTATTTTGTCACGTTGAATATTCAATGGTTTTGTTTTTTACATTTAATAATATACTTATAACTAAATAGGTATTAATAATGTTTCAATACACAGTAAACTTCAGAATTTAATTTTTATATTTAAAAACTATGTAGGAAATGAAGACATTACACTCATTTTAAGTTTTCTTCAGCTTACATCAAAATAAATATAAATGACCGTAAATTTTCTCAGACTAATTTAGTAGAATCCAAATTGATATTACAACGAAACTTTTGGGAGTTACAGTCCTGCACTTCAACTAAATTGGAAGTTTTTGGGTCAGTTTTTCGTTTATAATTCCAGTCATCCAGCAAAGTATATTGGCTTTCTCATCTCCCAAATTACCCCGTCATCTTGAAGTTACAAAGTTTTCTTTGTCGCCGGCTGAATATTTTAAATGATTGGCAAATTTAGGTGTATGTCCACGTTTTCAAAATAAATAATGTGACGCATACAAACGACCCTTAAACATGGGTTTGTGTAATGCACTCATATATTCGGTTTATTTGAGGCTCAATTGAACTACACTTTCATTAAAAAAGCTTTTAGTGAATGCAGAAATAAACGATTCTCCAATAGAGCTTGATGTACTTAGTGGGTGTACCAAAGGAGAGATTAATCGAATTTGAATTAACTAAGTTATTTAGAAAGAAAAATTTAAAAAATTGAACTTTGACAAACTGTAACTTGCAAACAATTGGGAATTCGAAAAAAAATCCTTACAAACTGCTATTATTTTAACCCGTAGAATCACGCCACGGAGTTTCCTGACGGACTTTCCGGACACCCTGTATAATGTAAAATAAAAACTATCAGAAAATATTATGTAAAAAGTGCATAGCAAAACATGGAAACTTCCATCAATTTGTAGTGTAGAGCTGGAGAATATTAATGACACATTTTGCATGTACAAATATATTTTTTAGACGGCAGTTCATAACATGCTAAACATATTACCGAAAAAGCTTCGAATCGTGCTGTTTACAGCGCAGAACGTAATTGCTGAGTATGCATTCATACTCATTCCTCCATTATTCGCCCTGAAGGAAGCGATGCATTTGCGTTGACGTATTAAAGCGCAGCCATATGTAAACTGTTTCTCGCATTGTAATATATTCTAGGTATTTTATTGAAAATGCTAGACTTAAATTCCCAGTAGGAGATATAACCCCTAACCCATTAAAGTTAGAAATGGCCCGAAGAAATTCGAGAAAATCTATTGCCGATTATTTACTTTTATTACGTTCTGTTGTAAATCGTCCTTATTTACCAGATTTTCTAGGGCAAATGTTGCCTGAAATCTGTAAAGTTCCTGAGTGGATTCATATCAAATATAGATATTTGATACCAATTCCGTAGACGCCCCCTAACGGAGTTGTTGTTGTTTAAAAGGAGGCTTCAAAATTTGCTTTTCTCCAAATATTTCCAAAAGGGATCAAATAAAGTAATCAAATTTGAAATTGAGAATTGCAATTAGATCACGAATCTAATGTTCTGAAAATAATTCCTCATAGGCGTGCCAAACTGGGGGGTCAGTGGGTAAATATTGCTCTAACTTTCTTGTATCTCAAGATTTTCGTCGTCAGATAAAAAAATTCTTGTCTATTTTATATGAAAAAGGTACTCCTAATTCAATCCGATAAACTGCTTTGTTTTCGAGTAATCTTAATTCAAAAATGTTATGACATATCACAAAAATTTAATATGGAAACTATAAATAGCCAAAATATCTCTCGCAGGCTCTGGGAAAATACTGTCGACGTATCTAACACATATTAAAGGTGTTATTCAAGCATTTTAACATATTAAAATATTTTTAAAATGCGCATCAGTAATGTAATTATTTGTAAATTTTTGAATTTTAATATAGCCCATTAATATTTCAACTTTTTTAAAAACATATGTAATATGATTCAAATAAACTAGCAGAAAACTTTTCAAAGCCTGCTAGAGACAATTTAACCGCTTGCATATTATATCTAATATTTTTGTGGTATGTCAGAAAATTTTTAAATTAATATTACTCGTAAACGAAATAATTTGTACCTTTTTTGTAAAATTGTTCAATATTTAAAATTTTTTAATCTGACGGCGAAACCCTCGAGAAATGAAAAAGTTAAAGCAGTATTTATCCAATAACTCCCCAGTTTGGCACGCCTATGACGAATTATGGTATTGTTTTTAGAACATTAGATTCGCAATCTAATTGCGATTCTCAATTTTAATTTGATTACTTTATCTCGATCTGTTTTGAAAATATTTGAAGAAAAGCAAATTTTGTGGTCTCCCTTTAAAGAGCAATAGCTCCGTTAGAGGGCGTTTACGCGTTATGTTTATTTAACTTTTTTTTCTTATTTTTGATCGTAGAATCCACAGAATTTTGTGGGCATTGTACGATTTTTTCTTTTTATTTTAACCATCCAAATGCAAAGTTTTCATATGTGAAATTGATTTGATTTCAAATACTCAGCGTGACCAACATCCTCCAAATCTCTATATGAACAAGGCTGGCTTATTTGTCTCGCAGACAGGATGTTCTCTCCGGGACATTAGGAGAGCCCTTTTGGATCCCACAACTATTGGCACCCGCTTGTACTTGTGCCAAATGATTACCATGAGGGGAACGGCATTCTAATTACAACATTAAACAAACAACAACTCCAACTTAAATTTATATTTACCAGAGGAAATTGAAGCGCTATTAATGTGTTTGTTTTTTACTGAGCACCACTTCAATTTAGAGGGTTGTTTTCGTATAAGGGGTTGCCCTCTCTTTTATATGACAAACATTTAAAGAGTTGAGTCATTATTTATGCACACATAAATTTAATTCGTATAGTGGTGGAATTAGAAAAAGGTGGGGTATTTATTTAGTCAGTAAACTGTTATAAATATGGTTTACATAATTAGTTTTAAAACACATGTAAAAGAAGAATAATATACAGTGTATTACATATTAAACGGGAATTTCTAGAAACAATTGTGCTGCTCTAAAAACTGTTTACAAAATTGTATTCTTCGTGATTCTAGTCCTTGAACTGTTTGTATATGAGAGGAGGGGTAAAATTAGTATTTCATCGGAGTACACCATACGATATAACTGAGGGAAAATTTTCCTCCATAGCGTGCATGATTTTCTCTTTGACTTGTAAAATACAATCGAGAAATTCTCTATAAGAATTAAACCTAGCAGGAAAGCATTGTGCATAAATTCGACATTTGATTTTAATTGAAGTTAATGCTTAACTTACATTAACTCTAGCTTCTTGATTGGGCATCTGGGAATATTTTAGAAAATGTCATTTGTTCTTAGATATATTCAAAATCCTGAAAAACTATCGATTTGTTTAGCAATGTTAAAACATTCTGTAAATATTTTACTAATTATATGCAGGGTGTTAGAGGTTTGATTGTCATAACTTTAATATAAGATAGATACAGTTTAAATGAACAAAAAAGTTACATAATACAAGGGCTTAATTCAAGTCGAGTCATTATATCAAAGAATTTTTTCACAACGTGGCAAAACTGGTAAATTTCGGTGCTTATTTAAATGTTTAAAACAGTAACATAACTTGGAATTTGAAAACTTCTAAAAAGATTCACGTTGCAGAAATAATCATAACTTATGTACAAAAAAGCAATAATAATAATTTAAGTACCGAAAATGAAAATACAATGTAACTTTTACTACAAGGTCTTGCAGAATCAAACAGTCAGTCGTAAATGATATATTCAGGAACAATTTCAAGTCGTCGGCAAACAAAGGATGATTAGATTTTAAAGTTAAAGATACCAAATAGAATAAAAAGGAGTGGTCCCAGATTAGAGCCTTGAGGCACTCCTGATGTTGCAACAAAAGTGTTCGACTTGAAACCGTTATAAGAAACGTACAGCTTTCGTTGATACAGGTAAGAATTAAACAAGCGGAGTAAGCTGTTATTAAAACCATAACGTTCAAACTTGCAAAGCAATATACTATGATTCACCATGTCAAAAGCCTTTGAGAAGTCTGTGTAAATGACATCAACTTGTCCTTTCTTATCAACATAGTTCGCCGTATGCTGAATAAATTCGGCCAAGTTAGATAATGTTGAACGGTTAGGAACAATACCATGCTGATTTTGTGATATGTACGACTTAACATAATCAAATATTTATTTGTACAGACATATGTCAAAGACCTTTGCGATGTTAGACAATATTACAATAGGCCGATAACAACTCACATCTGCAGGGTTACCACTTTTTAGAATTGGACACACTCTTGTCAGTTTCCACCTATTAGGAAACTCGCCTGTGGATAATTCAATATTGAGAAAGTAAGCAACGGAGTGCACAGAACCCTTGAACAATCTTTTAGTAGAAAGCTAGGAATGTGATCGTCACCACATGACATTTTGTTTTTTAATTTATGACTTGCTAGAAGTACATCAGATTCCGTAAATCTCTATGTTAATGCAAGATTGATAATCTAATGAAACATCAGAACATTCTCATTGGAAAAAAACGCTAGCAAAAAATTTTGAAAAGGCATCAACAATTTTATTGGGATCGTCAAATTCTTGATCATCGAAAAAAAACATTCTTAGGTATACGCGTGTGCTCTTTCTTATTATGAACAAACGACCAACACGTTTTAGAATCACTATTAATATTGACTTGGATGTTAATAAAATAATCATTGTAGGCAAAAAACAGCTGATTTTTTATTATGATGATAACCTTTAACTTTAATATTATTTATAATTTCAGTTGTGTACCATACGGGATATTTACTTTTAAATTTAATGTAGACTGGTATGTATTGGTCGAATAAATTAAAAATATCCCGATAGAATGCATCGCATGCAGAGTTAATGTCAAGTTGTTTAGAAAATCCCAGTTTTTATGTAGAAGTAGAAGAAGAGTAGTGTAGAAGAATAAAGGTTTACAAAATTCGCTGTTTTAAAAATGTAAGTCTTGTTATAGCAATTAGTAGGAAAATTTGACGGAATTCTTAAAAACGCTTGAACCTGTACAGCCAATGCAGAATGGTGACTATCCTCAGGCACCACGGGCTGGCTTTCTCTAGAGACTTCACATGGCATATCAGAAATGCAAAGGTCCAATATACTACATAATATATAATTACAGCATATGTTCAAAATGTCCACCGTTATTTTCCACACATACACGATACTACCTAAGAATTTATAATTATAAAATTCTTGGACACTACTAATATCAAGAATAATGTCCCTATTAGACAGCCACAGTTGAGGGACATGATCTAAATAAATACGTCGTGCTCCTGCAGAATTGCGGTGAGTTTCTCAAGATATTAATAAAATACAACGAAAAATTAAGGAAATAGTGATATATAAAAGAATTTGCGACAAGCGATAGGCACTTCACAGTTCAGATACCAACTGATCTGTAGTCACTGTACTTCTCCCGCTGTTGCTGCATTCCGTGATATCGACATTTTATTGTCAACTAGAAGATAATTTTTATTAAAAGTAAATATAAATAAATTTGAAGAAGGGGTAAACATTGCATTTTATAGTCATTTAATGAAGAAAATTATGATGGGAACCTTTAATTAACCGAATTTATACACATAAAATTGGCGATTTCTTATTTTTTTTTTCGTTTAGGACCTATGTCATTAAGTCTGTTAAATTTATGGTACTCAAACCTCTAACACCCTATACATTAAAATGTGTCTTTAGATCTACATAGTCGATGCTAACCTCATCTAGGTACTTCTGACGCCACAAATTATAAAGAGGGATGCAACCCCACGCACTTTGACTTAAATCTGATAAAGGAAATTATCCAACCGAATATGTACAAAATAACTTCAGAGGAAGAGTTCGTGAATTGAATTCCCTTAGATTACGGCGGAAATATGTTCTATTTAAATTTTATTCCTCTAAAGCAATGTTCGAAATGCTGTGGGCGGCATATATTTTCACATATTAAAATGGAGGAACTATTGAAATCCATGGAATCGAGTCAAATACATGTAGAAAAAATTTATTTATTACAAAAAGGTATGAAATTATCATACGAGGAAGATTTTTCCTATGGTGGCAGTCATAGCTGCTGTATTTTAAGAAACTAAAAATGGATAATTTCTATAGCATTATTGTAATGGGTATTAAAATTATAAAAATATAAAACATTGTGTTGTCTTAATATAAATATTTTTAATCTCATACACATTCTGAACATGAACAAATTTCGGTAAATAAAATGTTAAAAAAATACAAACTGCGAACATTTTTAGAGCCATATACATAGTGAGTCAGAACTTTTGTTCTAACATTCATCCTTATAATAATATAATTATCACTATGTGAATTGTGAAACCTTTTTGTTGAGCCACTAACATACATTTTTTTAGATTAAGCTATTTTCTACTACATCACTAAGATTTATTTGATTGATAAATTTGTTTCGGCAAAAAAAATGTTTTACACTATGGCTTACTCAGGTCATTACTTTTGACTTAAAAAGTTATTTTACTCCAAAAGGAACCTATTTCTTGAAATTATCTAAGCATACCTTTTTGTAGTAAAAAAATGATTTAATCTAAAAAATTGATAAGTTTTAATATTAGTCAGTGGCGCAACATATTCCTGTATCTTTGTAAGGAGGCATGTTAGAAGAAAAATGCATTTTAATAAAACTTTGTTTTGGTGAGAAGTACCCTCAGCTAAATATTTTTTTGTACAGCTTTAAAAAAGACGACTTTTTGTAATAGAAATAAATACCCTAAATAGCCATTTAATTTAATGGAAACAAATAGACGCGATTGTGGAAATAAGTTTTTTTCTCCAAACGTCACAAAACTATGACATTCTTTGACTGTCGGGAGTCTATAAGGTTGAAATTTTCTTTACTGAGAAAAAAATGGTATCTTAATAACATAAATATTCACTTTTTTAATCCTTAGATTAAAAGTGTTTCAGCAATTTCAACCACAAACAATTATAAATGAACTCAGTTATCAATATGATGACTAATGTTTGATAATGACTACTTTGCTTTATTATACAAATTTAGTTTGAATAATTTCAAATCACAAATAATTAAATGGGGGATTTCGGTTGGAGAAATAAAATGGCATGTTTTATTCGTTTTTTTTTTATTATAGTGTCTTTTTTGTCTTACAATTTTGCATACGCTGGGCTGTAAATATTGTTTATATTTCGTGCGTGAAATCAGTGCTTTATGGGGCGTGATCAAATCTCCTACAATTCCTATCAATGAAGTCATATGTATGTTCTCTGATACCAAACATCTAGGTATGCTAGTGAACAATTCCACAGACGAAGCTCTATTCAATAATTATCTAAAGAAATTAATCTATCTAAATTTACTAACCTGGTTTAATGAAAACACTCTATAGATATCTAACTTCTGACATTGGGAACTCGAAAATTCAACCACAATAGATGAGATCTGACCTATTTCTGCATTTTTAGGATTACTTCATCAGGTGGCCTCCTTTAAGTTGAGTCAAATATCTAACTATAAAAATTATTATTACCAATAAATTAAAATTATTTGAAATGAAATGTCGACAATGTGAAACTGATTAATCTGTCAATGAATTTAAACATCATAACATATCTACTAAAATAAATAACAAAATTTTGTCTCGACTTATGCCTGTTAAGAATAGAAGTCGTATCTACATTTTTTATTATTTTCAGTTTATAACACCCACAACTTGGTAATTAGCATATGCACATGTTAAAAGTGAAAGTCGAATTATATTTTTTATGATATTTAAATCTGAATTTTATATTATTTTTCAATCAAAAATCTAATTACCACTCATGTGACAAAATAAGGTTCTGGCCGGATAGAACCTAATGTGAAACATATAGTAGTATGTTAAATAATAATTTTATCAAAAATTAAAAATTTGATGGCACAGCAAGTTACCCAATCCAGACAGTATCTCAGAATGAGGGTTTTGTCAGTTACGATTTCTATGTTTAGAGGGTCTCGATCAAATATTCACATAACCTGACCTGACTAACTCTATATAATAAATTGTTTAATAGCTTGAAGTGGAATAGATTTCTGAAAAAAAACCTACAACCCTTATTTATGTATATGTTTTTTATACATATGAGGGTTGCTAAATTGAAATAAAAATACCTCACCCAATATTCCATTTATATTCATTTTATAATTTGCCATATTACATTAATGACAATTAGTTTTATTATTCAACCGCCATTTAGTTAGTTATATGTATATACGGGTACGTGCCAGCTATGAGTAATTATTTTTATCATCATTTCGATTTAATTATGGTTTGTGTGACAGTTGTTCATTTCCCATTGTCACAGATACGCTAGTAATGGTATTCCAATTTCAGGGAAAAGTCAAAGCTAGTTTAGTGAAATATGTATAACGTTTTCCTATTTATAACTGTTTGCGTTTGCATTCACAACAATATTTGTTTAAATTAGAATTATATTTCCTAGTTCTGAATAGTAAATTATAATTTAATATTGAAACAACTGAATCAATGATACAAGTCAAGGTTGTTATGTTTGCTCTAGCAGGATAAGACAAATATATTCCTACGTGTACAGAAAAGCGTGGGATCACAATTAGCACAACAATAAAAAAATATAAAAATATGTGTGTGGGTTAGGAATTAGCATTCAAGTTATTTGGGTATATAGAACAGGAACTAGATGTGTGTTTAGACCAGTTGTTATTAATATTTATGATATATTGCTGATGTCCTTAGTAGTATATCGAGGATGAAATATCGGAAAAAGGATATTGGATGGCGATAGCCCACCACCATCCACTTACACCTAAATTCACGGATTTTTGTACAAATGTCGCAATTTTTATTTTATTTATTTATGGCAGGAAAATCTAAACTTTTGGCAAATTTTGCGGTACAGTACATTTATTATTGCTACTTTCATTATTATGTGGTGTTATTAATTTTGCTTTGAGCTTCTGGCAACCTACCATTAGAATTTCATGAAGACAATGATAGAAAATGTTATAATTGACAAAATTCATTAAACGTAGAGATTTTCCCACCATTAAATAAATCGCTTAAACGGTCACACCGGTTATTACGGTTATTATATAATATCGTACCGCCTTCCGTATGACATTCATTTATCCATGTTTTGTCAAAATTTAATACATTATTTGATTCAGATTCCGACCTCTTAATATTTATTTCAAATAGTTTCTTCACCATACCACTATTTCGTCTTTTTTTATCAATTTTAGTGTTGAAAGTTTATTTTTAAAACACCATCTTTCTTCCGCGAGTTTACACTATCTCTCTTTCTCTTTCTTTTTATTGCACTATACATATACAGCGACATAACATTGTTGTTAATAAACTATACAGGGTGTTTATTAATTGAATATAATTGAATCGATACTTGATAGAGTGTGAATCCTTCGGTCATTTTAAGAAGAAAACTTAATATCAACGTATGTCCTAAACCTCTAATTTTTGAGCTACAGGGTGTTACAGTTGTAAGAAAAAAATTTACTTTTTTATTATAATTTTCTTATCACTCTAGATATTTTTATGAAATTTTGTACACACCTATTAATCATTAAGGAGCATTGTTTGATGTACGAGGTTTGAACTAAACATTTTTGAAGAAAAAAATGGTACGCCACTGCATTTTCTAAAAACTAAAATTATTTCTGAAATCTCCATTTATTTTACAGGATTCAGTTCCTAGACTTACAATCGTACGACGCACCATATTCACGTAAAAAAATTAAAACCAAAAAAGTATTTTCCCCAGGTTCATTGAGACTGCTTTTGATATTTTGTTGCCATTTTGTAGACATCCACCATGCGTGGAAACACTTTTTGTGGAGCAAAAATTAATTTTCTACTTTCACAAATGACGTTCACGTAGGCATGATATTGAATATTTGAATAGAAAAAGGAGCGGTATCCAAATCGCATACTACCCGATCCGAGAATATTTTCTGGGATTCACAGACGTCTTCACGAAACCAGAAATTTAAAAGTAGACCACAGTGCTAAAGGAGTCCCTGAAATAGTAAGAACACCGGAACTTGAAGACGGAATTTTACATGAAATTGAGGAGAACCCCGAAACTAGCACGAGGAAAATCGCGGCAATGTTTAATGTTTCACACGTTCTTGTTTGGAGAATTCTTTTGCATTTACATTTACGGAATACTATAAAATAAATATTATTAGCCTCGTACAATAGCAACAATACAACAAATCACCTCCCCTGTCCCCGCACATACTCACCCCTAGCGAGGCTTGTTTATTTTCAGTCATATTTCAGTACGCCCAAATTGAAAGAGTGATTGATCCCTCAAATGAGGCAAAATAGGTGGCGCGTTAAGAGATAACACCGTTTGGGCCTTACTTGCTCTCGTCTGGATCTGACAAGGGTTAAGTAATTTCATCAACGTCTTGCATCTAGATAATTTGATAGAGTATCACATCCAGCCCAACATCCGTTAGCGTACAAACATACAGAGCACTGCTGTCTAAAGCGAAGCAGTTTGTTGTATTTAATCCAAACAACAAATACTGGATTAGATATAACAAACTTAGTTCGAGAATACGAGAGGTTTTGATCGATTAACAGAAAAAATAAATCATCAGTTTGAATACAAATAAAAGGTGAATGGATGTGTGTTTCATACTGCTCTGTCACTGCATTATACAGAGTGAACCATATATTGCTAAGTGAGAATAACCTAACATACTTCCAAGTCGCATAATAAGTGTCAAATTGAAAAATAGAAAGTTGCTTTTCCTTAATAATTTCTAAAGTTTTAGTCAAACATGTTTCAAATTTTCTAACGACAGTCATTTTAAGGATACGGAAAAAATAACTTGAATAGTAGATATCAATATGTTCAGTGTGATGGTTACATATCCGAGTCAGTGCTAGTTACATCGGGTGCTCCTCAGGGCTCCATTTTAGGACATTTATTATTTGTTGTTTATATTAACGATATGGCTCAGAATCTTGATTGCAATTATCTCTTGTATGTGGATGATTTGAAATTTTTTAGTGATGTTACTACCGTTGATAATTGTGTTAAGTTATAGCATTCCCTAAGCAGTATTCGTGATTGGTATAACATTAACAATCTTTCTCTAAATGCTAGCAAATGCACTGTGATGATTTACTCTAGGAAACCATATTTCATACTATATAATTATAATATGAATGGCATTATCCTGAACCTGTGAAAGATCTAGGTGTATAATTTGATAATAGTTTCAATATTCATATTGACAAAATCGTAAAATAGTAAATTAGTGGATTCCAAATTAATTTTCTAGTATTATTTGGAAGCGTTGGTTGGTAGTTTATTTAATTGTTGTAATGTTTTTGAAAATTAAACACTATGGTTTATTCCTTTGCGGATAGGGTAGATATCATTTCGCTTTGCGAATAGAGCAGCTTAGCTATTTAATGAACAACATCAAAATCGACATGTCAGGAGGAAGTATGTTCTAGAGTTAGAAAAAAAAAATCAAAAGACAGGGAACGTAGCCAATAAAAAACGAGAAATTGAAAAACCTATAGTTAATGAAGCTAGTCAAGTTGCAGTTTTGGGACAAGCAGCTGGCATCTGTGTCTGGGATCAATCGAACTAGCATACAAACCATTTTGAAGAATAATAAATTCCATCCATACAAAATACATTTAGTCCAGGAACTTCATGAGGATGATTATGACCGCCGTTTGCTATTTCGCGAAATAATGAGTGAGCGAGTAGGGAACGATACAGAGTTCCTTTTTAACATCTGTTTTTCTGATGAATGCAGTATTTTCTTGAATGGGACGGTAAATCGTCATACAGCAACCGCAAAAATTAAATGTATGGGCTGGAATTTTCGGTGACCGGCTGGTGGGTCCTTTTTCTACCTGGTAATTTGACTGACCAAATGTATTTGCAATTACTGGAAGAGGCTATTGACCCTGCCTTGACTGATATTATTGAAAATGTTCCAGAGTATGATGATCATTTGATTTTTCAACAGGACGGTGCTCCTCCGTATTATGCGTTAATTGTCCGTCAGTATTTGGACCAACGTTTTCCACGGAATTAGATTGGGAGAAGAGGCAGCATTGAGTGGCCTCCACGATCACCGGATTTATCGCCCCTTGATTTTTTTGTGGGAATACCTAAAAAGTAAAATCTATAAGATGTTATAGGTGATTTTCAAAGTTACTTTCATATCGTCAGTATGGAATATATCCTCAGATATGAGGTATTCCTCACAACATTTTACTTGATAGATTTAAAGTGTGTAGTCTGGAATAACGTAGAAATATGCATTCAGTCATTTTTCTGTATAAAATTACAAACCAAAAATTTCTACACAGCATTTTATATCTTGTTTTTAGTAACAATAATTTTACACATAAAGGTGACATCAAAAATATATTTGGACATTATTAGTATACAGGGTTTTCAGTAAAGAATGAGTCACTTTAAGGCTATAGCTGCCTTGGACAAAAGTGATGTGATTTAGATGAGCTTACTTTAGTACAAGTCTGCTTCCTTAAGTTATAGGCATGAGAAGTATTTTTTTATTTGATCTTTCCACTATAACTTTCTAATTTGTCGGTAATTGTACTCAAATTTTGGGAAGATCTTTTTGTGTGTTTAATTCACAGAAACTTTCAATATTAAAGTGCAATAACCCAAAAATATCCATTTTTATCCATTAAATTATGACCTATTCTTTACTGAACACCCTGTATAATAGTATTTTTTTAAATGTGGATGCCTAGTTAGGTACATACTTTCTTTAATGTCGTCTCCTAAAATACGATGGTAAAAGTATAATATTTTAAACACTCACCTTATTACAAAGTAATTCTTTGGAATAACATTTTTAAATATCTTACTACGAAAACGTCTTCTAATTACTTAGAAAGTAAAAAATTTATAAGGAAATCTTCAATTCATCCTTAAAATTAAATATTTACTTGAAAAATAAATTAAATCGGAATGTAAATTTGAAATATAAACAGCACTGATTACATCATCCCTTCCAACCAGTTTAAAATTTCTTTCCCGATATTATTTGGGATTTCATGGCCCTACACTCGCAGCCTTTACGCAAGACATTTTCTTATAATGTCGAATGCGACCCTCGGGAATAGTGTTAATCCGAGCATTAAATTGAATAAGGGGTGAAAAAGAAGATTGGTCATCGTATCCCAAGCGGCACAATGGTCATTCTAAAAGTTAAAAAAGTTGTCATTATAAATTTAGCCGTTTTCACAACACTCTGACGCCTTTTGGTGTCATTTATTTTATACAATTCTTTTAATACTAATAATTATGTTGCTAATTTTCTTCTTAATAATAAAGGCAAATATAAAAGAAAAATAGCAAGAGTGTATAGGTTATCCTGTGACACATGTAATTTTGTTTATATTGGTAGAACATTTAAAAGCTTCCACTAAGGTGGATTACAGTTTAACAAATCTTAACTTTACCCAATGTACACCTAATGTATATGAAGCAAATTTGAACGATCAGAGGGTGTTTCCGCTTCATTGTTATGTCGGTAATAATAATAGCTTAAATCTCAATTAAATGCCATACCAATTTAGAAATACATTCCAGAAAAATTTGGATAAATTGGCTGCTGCTTTGAGTGAGTAAATTAGATTATTTTCTTTAGATAATTATTGAATAGAGCTTTGTCTGTGGAATTGTTCATTAGCATACCTAGATGTTTGGTATCAGAGAACATACGACTTCATTGATAGGAATTATAGGAGATTTGATTTATATTAGCTTAAAATACCTTTCTAAAACAGTAAAAAAATGTTACAAAAGCTAATAATAAGGAATATATGGGTAGATATTGTGGGTGTAATTCAACGCAGGTTGGGGCTTTTGTCCACTGAGTAGTTAGTTTCACACAATATTATTAATACCTAAACATATATAAAAACTTTTACATAAAAGGTGAATATTTTTCAAGTAGGTATTGTCATATTTAACTTCAAATAATTTAAATTTTTATAATAATTTATATAGTTAGATATTTGATTCAACTTAAAGGAGACCACCTGAAGAAGCAATCCTAAAAATGCAGAAATAGGTCAGATCTCATCTATTGTGGTTGAATTTGTCGTGTTCCCACTGCCAAAAAAGTTGATTAGTGTATGGTACTCCTGTAAATAGCTTGGAAGAGCTGCAGCTACGGATTAATCAAAAGTGTCAAGAAATCCAAACCAAGGAGAGTGTTTTCGAAAGAGCTCGAATATCGTTGAGACGAAGATGTCGTGCCTGCTTGAAAAAGGACGGAGGGCACTTTGAACAGCTTCTGTAACTTTGTTTTTTGTTTGTTAAAAGCTTCCTTTGTCGGTTTATTCCTAATAAAATAAAATGTTTGAAGAACGAATAGTGGTCCATATCTCCGCAACCGTTACTTTGCGGACCCATGTTTATTAAGACTTTTCTTTGGTTCATACTATTACCTTTTGAAATATTTTACACTCTTTTTTTAAGACCCCGTAGATAATACTTGCTCCTATGTTAAAACACATAATAAGGTAGAAGAAATACGTCAGATAGCTGGGGAAATGTCGCTACTGCCCCTAAACCTATATCCCTTAAATAGCTTTAAATGGATAATCATTAATTATTGTTATAAAATTTGTGTAAAATGAAAAAAATGCTTGAAAATGATTTGAACAGACAGTATGTCAATATAAAAAGTGATAAATTACTGTAAAAGTGCCCATTTAATGGTGAAATAGCGCCAACTGTTCTCACTTTGCGAGCGCGTACTGAAAAAATGGCAATTTATCCTTGCGCCCATTTTTCAGATCGCAATAGTATAAATAAACCTTAAAAGTGATTTAAGCATTTTTTTCATTCTAAACGAATTTTACAACAACAAATAATGATTATCTATTTTAAGCTATTTAAAGGCAGTTTATATAGATTTAGGGGTGCAATTAATATTTCCCCACTTACTTAATGTACTCTAGTATCAGTTTTTGCATTTTTTGACAGTAATCTATAATTTTTTTCTAGCAATAGGCGTTCCCTTGAACATTTAAGCATTATCTATTTTTGATGTCGAAGTAAGCTCACTATTAGCTTTTAAAAGTCGTTTTTTTAATTTTTAGGGGTGGAATGGATATTTTGACATACTGTCTGTTCAAATCATTTTCAAGCATATTATTCATTTTACATGAATTTTATAACAATAATTAAAGCTATTTAACGGTAGTTTATATAGGTTTAGGCGTAGTAGCGACATTTTCCCAGCTATATGACGTATTTCTGGGCCATTTCTAATGTTAATTAACAACAATCAATTGATTTTTTTATGATTTATGCGTTCCCCCGGATAAGCCAAACATCGGCTATTTTTAACATTGTCTTTTATTCTGTGACTACTTTGCAAACATAACTGAGAAAACATTAATCAATCATTTCGGTAATAATCGATCGAGTAAGTGTTGCAGTAATCAATTAAATAAAATCGATGATTTTAAGTGCCTTCATATATTATTTATCATAACGATACGACCCTGTTATGATAATTTTTTATAAAATCATAATTTCCAGTGTTTTATAGAAAACACCCGAAAAAAATATGAAGGGTAAACAGAACTAAAATGAAAGAAACAAAAATATTACCAGAATAAATAGACACAGTTTCATTTTTTACATCTAACAATATTAGCTAAACACACAACTACAGTTTATGATAATAAAATAGTTCGGTTCAGTATTGATTTACATGTACACATAGAATTTTTAACACGTATAGGATTGTGAAACAGCTTTAGCTTTTAAAATTGCCTATTAATATGTGGATGAGTGTTAATGTAGGCATAAAGCATCGATATACACACACCACAAGCACTGATTTGAACGTATTCACACTTTATAGCGGCTGGCATTTCATCAAACATTTTTTTAGATTTAACGCTGCATTATTATTGAATGCAATCAGTGCTGTTTATATTGGCTGAACTCCAAGAATAACCCTGCACTATAAAAATTATTTCCAAAAATTACTTGTATTGTGAATTTTCTTGAAATTTACATAGACTAATAAGCAGTATACGTGTAAATTCAGTTCTTGCTATTGTTAAATTTACAAAAATTTACAATGACTGAAAGTTACTCTCGATTGTGTAATTATGTACATTTTTATGTAATTTTATGTATTATTCGTTCCTTCATACAAATGATATGTTTTCTTGTATTTGCAAAATGATCTTAATAGTAAAAAGATAATACACACATAATACAAATAATTCCATTTACAGCTTAATATAATTTATGTTTCCGCAGATACAGATGACAGGTGCAGTTTTACGGTGTTGATGATAAAGACAGGCCTTTGTTTCCTGTGTTTTTGCTTTTATGTGAAAATTTTATGTTATATAATATAGTTTAAACTACAAGTAATGCTATGCAAATTCCACGATGATGGAAGCGGGTTTTGTGTAAGAATATTCGGACGATTATTATTAATTTGCCACAAGTGGATTCATTTAATTTTATACTTATGAATTTCATTGGTGCCAGTACCAACCTCATTAATGCAGCAAATAAGGGGAGACAAAGTAAGCAGGTGTCTATTATTTTCTATTCTTAGCATTATCATAATTATTAGTGGTGATGTGGCGAACTTACGGTATTGTTAAACATAATTTATTTCATTATTTACAAAAATTTATATTTCAATGTTTTTTTAAACGAATAATGATTTTTTTATTTTTTTACCGATTAAGATTATCAAAAGAGCTTTCAACTGATGCATCATATACCCTATAGTGGCATTTGCAATTTTAAAGTTGATACCTCGATCTACGAAGGGATGGCAACAGTGGCGTAGCTACCATACCGCCAAATTTCGCAGTCGCGGGTGGCTCTGATGTCAAAGAGGTCCAAAAAATATCAAACAACTTCGACAAGATTTTAAAGGCCAACTGGCATTGCCACTATTAGCCTTATCAGAAAAAAATACACGCTTATAACTCGGTAATAATTAACCCATCTCTATTCAAATATGACTTTGCCACGTGCGTCGGCGCTCTATGTAATCGAACCGTTTATTGTTTTCATGTTTTGCTGCTCTCCAAATTCCTGATTGGATGGAGGCAAATTCGTCTCTAGAAAATATCAAATTATCCAAGTAATTACGAAAATTTGAAAAGTAACGCAATTAGTATTGCTAAAAGATGCATTATTAATTCATTATTTACAGCAAAAAGTCAGCATAAGCCAAAAAAAAAACAATATGAAGAATTAGATGTAAATATTCTACTTACTGTATAATCAATAGCATCATTTTAAAGTAAATATTTATTACAAAGTTTTTGACGTTATTAGTCAATTAAACAACCGTTTTGAAGGGATAGAGAAGACTGTTAACAAAATCAATGACGGAAGAATTATTTAAAGCTTTTCAGCAAACTTATCCTCGCGATATATCGTCAGTATTTCCTTTTGCAAATTGTTGCCTTATCTTCCCTTAACGATATTAGAGAGTTCGCACATTTTTTAATTGTAGAAAATGATACCCTACCATCAAATTTTGCAGAGGTATATGCAACTTTAATAATATTTTTGGCGCTTCCTGTAACCATTGCGTTATCAAAACGCTCATTTTCTAAATTAAAGATAATCAAAAACTATTTGAGAAATTGTTCTCAAAATAGTAATTTGGCATTGTTTAGTATATAGACGAAGGAAGCTGCATCAATGGACAAAACTGACTTAATCAAAGTTTTTTATGTTATTTTTCAGTATTGTTATTTTTAATCTGATCACATATATTTTTTATTTTACAGTCTATATTTATTTAGTGTTGTTGTTTGATTTATTGTATTATTTATAAGAAAATGTTCCTTACCTATTCACGAGTATGTCATGTAGGTTCCTTTTAGATACTTATTTTAACTTCAGAAATGAATATTTTTAAAATATTCTCCTACTTTATCTTCCACCCTTGTCCGAATGTAGCATTCTGCACCTTATTAACTTGAACTGTGACTTTGTAGAGAGGGGGGAGGGGGGTGGCAAGTCATAGTTGGCGGGTGGGCCCAAAATCTGAAGCTACACCTGGATGGCAATTACAAAATAACTAATGATGTAAGTCGATGTCCGCCTCAAATTAAAAATCGATGTGTTTTTGGAATGTTTTGAAAACTTCATATTAAAAGAAATATTCAGGTGGAAAGTTTTATATAGGACATTATGTAGATCCGCTCGTGAAAATTACGACATTTTATATGAGGTATTTATAAAATTATCTGGTTTGACATTGAACTACTTGCTTTCTACATGAACGTGAAAAGTTGTCAGATATATGCGCATGCTTCGGATTGAAATTTTCGTAAACTGTGTTACAGTATAAATGTAGTCTGAAGTAAAATTGCATATTGGTGTGTAATATAAATTAATTCTGCATTGTCAAATTACATGTTGCTGTAATATAAACTAATTTTGCATTATATTAAGTAACAATTATTCCAAAATGATTTTTGTCGCAGCATTTGACATAATGTGCGGAGCTTCATACACATTATTTGGTAAAATTAAAATATCACAAAATATTAATGTAAAATAAACATTCTTTTAAATTGAATTTTCCACAGACTTTTTGTAGTAAGTACTGAGTGAATTTTAGAACACCATTAATCATTTGCAGAAGTTCCATGTTCCATTGTTGTGAACATGTCCGTCTGTTTTGTTAATACTTATTAAATAGACTAGACGTATTTTTGTACTCCGGATATTTCACCATTAGTAGAATTTGTCCAGTTTTCATTCCCCGCCAGCATATCAAAGAGCGTGGAAACATAATCCACTTCGTATTCAAAGGAAGAAAGGACCTGTGGGAATAAAACAAATAATATCATAATACGGATACCTACACATGTAAATGGGAGCGAAAAATGCCCGCGATCATTTGCGACCATTACTCATAACATGGCATGAATACAAAAGGAGCTGAACCCTCGAAGTAGAGGGCTACTAATAAAGTCTCCCTTTCCTCGTATTAATTTTCTAGGTCGAGGAACATTTATTTTACTTGGGGATCCGCCGTCGTTGTGCCAAGTTCTTGATATCGCTCGTAATTTTTGTAATTGGTCAGTAAAAAGCAGTGGGTGTATTCAGACGACGTCAATCTGACCTACAGTTTCATCAATTTTCTGATTAAGTCCCTGACGTAGGTGGTGATTTTTGTAAATTCTTCGTCAAGTCAATTCTTGTACCTTTCTCGTTCGCTGTTGAGAAATCCGGTTTTTTCTTCATATTCTTTTACAAAACGCAATTCTTCTTCGTTATACAGCTCTAGTCGTTTCTCTATCAAGTCATGCATAAATTTAGAGAAAAAAATTATAGCAAATTTGTAGTGTTTGAAAGTAACAGAACAATATTCCGAACGGTTAATAAATGATTTTTTGTGAAAGTGATGCTGAATTGACAAATTTTGATATTGATAAGAATTTTGAAATGACACTCATTTGAGCAATAGTTCCTAAATGGGTCATTCCATTTGAAATCGTCTAATTGGCAAAGCCGACCCATTTTAGATTTTGGTGTAACTTTGAACATCTCTTCTCTAGGGTCCCAAACAACAAAATTTACACGAGTTTGATTATTACAAGCGCTTGTTTCCGCCTATTTAAATAAAGACTGCTATTTTTAAGCTTTATTAATTTTTGCTGTCAAATTTTTCTGTTTGAAGATATTTGAATGATCAAGACGGAATTCAGAGTGAGAAAGATAGTAGTTTCAGTGTGAATGAAGATAATTGGCTTGGACGATCCCTTTGAATAATAGCAGCGTTCTGAAAATGAGTGTTTTTTAGTCATTTTTCGTGAATTTCAATCGACTCTAGCGTCTTAACTGTTGAGAGTTAAAAATGTATGCTCCGCGGGAATTAAGTATACATATCATAGACAAAATTCATCCACAAGTTGACCTGAGTAGCCCACTCTTTATAGAAGAAAACTTTGCTTGAAGTTTTGAAATTTTAAAAAATCCCAATATTCAGGCTATGAAAAGAGCGTGTTGACTGCCAGATAGAAATCTGATACTCACAGAATCTACTGTTCTTACCTTCAACTTTAAATGACTACATCACTTGTTTTGTTATTTTCATGTTTAGTGCATGTACGAGCCGTTTTTTACAGCAAAAATCAACTCAATTTTTTTTTCTAAATAACTAGTAGTTTTTATCTTTTTTTTTTCTATAAAAATTCCGTCTTATCTATAGAGTTTTTATATATTTTTATGCATGCGTATAGAGGTCAGCTTATTTCCGTTATTTGACTGTATTGCATTTAAAAGTAAGTACGAATATGCGTAAATTAAAAAAAGAAATTAGCAACATTATTAATTATTCATTATATTATTATTATTATTAACAATATAAGTATATTCGAGAAGTAAATTCGAGTTCACAAGTATTAATAGAATTACTAATGATTTAATTTCTGTCATTTTCCAATTTATATATTTTCTTTTAATTCGATGCCGTCGATTTGAAAAGTTGAATAAAAAATAATTTTCTCGTTGCAAAATTGTTTACAGTTACTGTCATTTCGATGATAATTACTTCCAGAAACAATTTTACACCCTAAATATCCATAACTTTATTAAAACTTGAAATATTTTTCATATTTAATTACTGATGGTAAGTAATTTTAATTCATTAGTAAAAACGTCCAGATTTTTGCTGTAAAAAAACGGCTCGTACATGCATTAAAGATGAAAATAACAAAACAAGTGATATAGTCATTTAAAGTTGAAGGGAAAAACAGTAGATTCTGTGAGTATCAGATTTTTATCTCGCAGTCAATACGCTCGTTTCATAGCCTGAATATTCGGATTTTTAAAAATTTCAAAACTTCAAGCAAAGTTTTCTTCTATAAAGAGTGGGCTACTCAGGTTAATTTTTAACTCTAAACAGTTAAGACGCTAGAGTCGATTGAAATTCACAAAAAATGAGTAAAAAACACTCATTTTCAGCACGCTGCTATTATTCAAAGGGATCGTCCGAGCCAATTATCTTCATTTACACTGAAACTATTATCTTTCCCACTCTGAATTCCGTCTTGATCATTTAAATACCTTCAAACAGAAAAATTTGACAGCAAAAATTAATAAAGCTAAAAAATAGCAATTTTTAAGAGTCTTTATTTAAATAGGCGGAAACAAGCGCTTGTAAAAATCAAATTCGTGTAAATTTTGTTGTTTGGTACCCTAGAGTACAGTTTTTCAAAGTTACACCAAAACCTAAAATGGGTCGGCAACATTTTTTTTATTTTCAGATTATTTTATATGGAATGACTCAAAAGTAAAAATTAAACACAATTAAAATATTTATTCATTATAAATGTTACAATTATGTAAATTCTTAAATTTAATACTAGAGGCATCTAGCTTCTCTTCTCTTGCAGCAATGCAAGTACTAGTAGTCGGAATGAATAAATTGCTAGTAGTGATAATACTGCTAGCTTCTGCTTCTGTGTGACTTATTTTTAATTTCTTATTTGGTGTGTCTTTATGACCTATGATTTTTTTGCTATTTAGTTTTTCTGTTCAATGGAATTTTCGCTATAACCCTTGGAATCTGAACTTGATCGCCAACCTCCATGTCGCTTAAAATGTTATGTTCGCTCCAGAATCTGCTAACGTTGTTGCAGAGCTGCGCTGGAAGCAATGACCAGTGTATTCATTGGTATTGGGGTCCAAGAAATTCCGCTATTTCTTTTGGCATACCTCCAATTGTATTCTTTGCAACTGGCAGGGTATAGCATTTATTACTTCGATATGTCTACAAGAATCGCTGATCCCTCAGTAATCGTAAACATTCTTGGAACAGTTTTTGTGTTCGGAATATTGACACTCTGACAATCTTTTATGGCATCTACTGCATATAATGTGATTTCTTCCCTTCTACATGGTCCAAACACTCCAACGAGTAAATATGTTTTATTTCTTTGGCTGATATCCGAAAATTTTCCTTTTAAAAATGCAATTAGGTTTGTAAGTTTGCTAATATGTACGTTTTTGTTCAGATAAACCATAGTCCAGAGCATCGATTATTTACTCCACAAAGTTAACAGCCTTAACGTATTGGATATCTTCAGGAAATAGGCTAGTAATACCTTTCTCAATATGTTTTTCTTTAGTTCAAGTTTCAAATTTCTTGTAGAAGTTTTCATATAAATTTTTCAACTTTTCGGGCACTAAAGTGGATAGCGCAGCTTCAGCAGCTTGTTGAATATTCAAAGACTCGTCAGTATCACTCATTTTTGACGATTTTTTCGCAAAACTTCGTAGGAAATATGGCAACGCGTGATGTTTGAACTTAACAGAACCTTGACATAAAACAGTGCGTAAACAATGCCTTAAAAGCAGATTGCCTGTCTACTTTTCAAAATGTTTAAAAATTTTGTATACAATTCGTAGCGAAATCGGATGTATTTTCGGAACTTGTTACTTAAATAGCTATTTCATACTAGTTTTTATTTGGTCAAATCAAACTTACTGTTCAAATTATTTCAGAACGTCGATTAATGTGCCATTAATGTGTATAAAATGGAACTGTAAACGAATTTTTCGTGCAATAATTCATTTATATTTAATGGTAGCTCATTAACGACAGCATAGTGTTACTAGGAGAGTAAGGTATTAAAATACATGCATGTTTACAGTGAATTATGTATGACGCGTTGGCGTAGCCTGAATGTTGCAGACCCGGATTAAAATTATGCAGCTGTAGTCGCGATTGATTGGGGGTCTATCTCACGTCAGTTAGTGTAAACAATAGACAATAGACTGGTAATCCTATATACAGTCCCAGTTGGCTATGGTGTGACTTTGCAGTAGTGAATGCTGTTAGAGATATCGGAATACTGTGTACGTATTTTGATATGGCCCAAAAGTAAACTCATGTGGCAATACTACTTATTATTTAATTAAATTATTTTAAAAGTCATATTAAAGCTATTACTCGCGGTATGTAAATATTGTTGGTTGTCCGCATATTTTTCCTTTGTGGTCTGCGTAGTGCTGCCCTCTGTTTAAGTCTTTCAAGTTTTTTAATACAAAGAGAGTCAAACGTTTTTACTGGTTGGCAAAATTTGCAAGAATTGAAAGGTATGAATTGATAGTACTCAAAAATTTAAATGAATAATAATAATAAAATTGCATTTATTGCACAACGGAATGAAAATTCCAATTACAGGATAAAGCATATTATAACAAAGTAATGAATTAACAGTGTACTTATTTTTAATTACTAATAATATTTTATATTTACTAAATTAAATCAGGCTGAAAACTACATCATAGGTCAGTTAAAAATTTCTAAAAAAATTGGGAATCAACTGATAATAATTGATATTTAGGACACATAAGCGAGAAATTTGATCAAAATTAGTTGACATGGTGTATACAGGAAATTTTGTAAGGACATTTGTTCTTAAAATATGCAATCATCACGAGATTCTGGTCTAGGTACATCTAAGTAGAATATTTTTAAAATCTTTGGTGAGTCTATGAAATTATGAAATATTTTAAATAAAAATTATAAACTTGTGAGAACTCTCCTCAACTGCAACTATTTGATATTGAATCTCTGTAAGAGAAGGCTATGATTAAATCATCTAGCGGGACAAATAATATCAACACAATATGACATGAATTTTAAAAAGCGACGTTGAACAAAGTGTTCTATGATTAACATTAACTTGATATCACAAGAACTATATAAGGCTAATATATTCTAAGGAAAAGTATAAACATTTCAGAGCACTAATATTGTTAAATGATGTAGAGTTACGAACAATAAAGCTCATAGTTTTAAAGACTACATTCTGTTAATATTTTCGGAAAATGAAAATTTAATATAAAATATAACTCCTAAGTCTTTAATGTTACTGCTGCGTGTCAATGGCTTTGAACCTAGATTATTTATAATCAAATGAAATTATATGTTTTTTAAATTAAAAGAGCAAACTTTACATTTATCAATATTTATAGAAATCAAGTTTTCTTTACACCACACCTGTATTGTCTTCAAAAGCTCTTGCAATACTTGACAATCATCATAACAGTTAATGTTACGAAAAAGCTCCCACTGATATGATTATTTTCAAAGAGAGCACACTGTGTTATGTGTAGATTATATTCCACATTTCATCCGTACCAAGCGTATGTTGCCTTATAGCAGGCATTAATTATTTAACCATCTAACTTAATTCTTCAGGCATATTAAAGCGGTTCATTTAATAAGATTAATAAAGTTTGCTTTATCTGATACACCCCTTTAATATTTTAGCTTCAATGAATTGCCTTATAAATTATTACACTTTAACGAAAGGAGAACAATGGGTTACGTTCAAGGGTTGATATTCGCCATGAAATAGTATATAGAACATTAATAAGGCGGTGCTAAGTTACGAAATTCACTCCTTCCCGAATTACCTGAGTGTATATATTATTAACGCATCTACGTGTTTTGGATAGTCTCTAAAGGTTGTGAATTTTTAAAGCTGGATAGTGCAGAAACACAGAATGCGACGCTAATAATAGATAGATATAAATTGTATAGATTGTTCAGAACCAATCTAACACAGCGTGATATACAAATGGTGACCAAAAATCATATTCTTTGGTACAGTGTAAGGAGAACCTTTCACATATATCTATATTAAGCCAGGTATAGCAGTCACATAGGCAAGAAAAAAAGAAAACTAATCTATTCAAGTTTTCGAAGCCTTTATTGCTTCTTCACCGGGAAACTACAAAATTGTACAATTATTAAACAATATAATAGAATATATTAAATAGAAAAATTCAAAAAAACTATTGACACAAAGTCGTCGTGACTTTCTTACATCCATTGTGATATTAAAACAATTATTAAAAAACCGGCAAATAAGCCAGGATGAACATAGATTACTCAAACATTATTAGAAAATTTGCAAATAACTTTTCAAAGCCCAACATATGGTCAGGGAAGTAAAGTTAGGTTAAAACAAATAAAAATTTCAAATCGATTAAAAAAGTCGAAACAGTTGAAGGATAATCAACTCAATATAAATTACTTAAAATTATATCCATACCAACCTACCAAAGAAAATCCAAACTAGGATAACCTATTTTTACCTTGTCCTAATGGCAATAAAATAGGTCAAACAGGTAGATGTCTTAAAGACAGGAACAGTACTTACAAAAATGATGTAAGGGTTGCTAAATCTTCTTGTGCATGGGCCAAACATATATTTGATGACGGGTATGTTTTTTCTTACTATGACATCAGAATTTTAGATTCAGAAAATAATTTGTTCAAAAAAAAATTCTTAAGAGATTGTTTATATATATATAATGATAATAATTCTATTAATTCCAGAAAAGACGTTGATGGCCTCAGTGTGATCTATACCTACTAGTTTTATTACTCTCAACAATAATGTTAACAATAATAGTGACATTGGTATTGGTGAGTCCTTTGTCAATACACAGTAGGGCCATTTGTTTTTTTCGTTTATCCTAGTTTTGATTTTCTTATAATGTATTGCGTTTTGGACAGTCTCCTAATGTCTTTTCTTATTCAGCATTGGTATCAATGCGAACTAATTTGGTAGGTTGGCATTGATATATTTGATTTGAATGATAGGCTGTAATCGACATAGCTATAAAGTTTGTATTTCAAATTCCCTTTTAATATGTTACCGGAGGAATAAGTCGAACATCGTTAGGGTCCGTTTTCCTATGCAGGTAAACTGGTCGTCAAACTACATCTGAAACAGACGTACGCGGCCCGATTTCTCCCTTTTTCACCCATCAGTCATCATTTTTGCGTGGTAGAGATTGATGAATTTCGTGTGTCTGCGTCGCCAGTGTAGTTTATAATTATTAATAAAATTTGCTATTTGTGTAAATAATACAAATTGGGTGAAGTGAAGTAGTGACTGCGGTTATCTACTGAACAGAACTTTTTAAATAGACATTTGCGTCTGTGTTTTGCGTGTGCGTTTGTGTTATTCGATACCTGTTGATCATGAGTAATGGATTTGATTCTGATTCATATTTATAATCAAATGCGATTTGCATTATTTAGAAATATCAACGTACGAGCTCCACTTGATTATGCTTTCAAAGATATAACTAAAAGGTAATAAAAAATAGGTATGTTTTTGTTTTCTCCAAAATTGTTTATTGTTAAAATTTTGCGGAGCTTTTGAACATGCATTATGAATGAACAAAATGACGTCATAACTTGACAAAATGCTTAATGAAACAATTTTGGAAGGTACCTCAATGAATGTACAAAATTCATACATTTTAGATTGCAAACAAGAAATGTTATTAGAAAAGAAATCTACCACTTCAGTATTGAATATGCTGTTTATTGTATGTATGTGGTTCTGAGTGGCAACCCTACTGGACTTCTAGATAGCTTTAATACGTGTACGCGTCATCAGTAAATTTGTAGCGTACCAGGAGCGCCGTGTTACCGATTGTTATGGGGTGATATGTTTAGCTTTTGAAAGGTTGAGTAAAATATTTTTTTTCAATTTTCTGTCTTTATTAGGTCTTCCGAATGTGAAAATAACTTTAAACGCAAATGTGAAGCCGTTGTCTTGGATTTGGTTGATTGGTTTAACAATATATATTTTAACGCGGATAAAACTCAGTTTGTTAGGTTTCATACCCTGCAAAACCACTTGTTGATTTGGAACTTTCTGTTAATTGTGATACGAAGTTTCTTATTCATGATGATTGCTGTAATTCTATATCTTGACTCGCATTTAAACAGGAAAAGACATTGTGAATTTTTAGCATCTAAATTGGCATCTATTTATTACTTTTTTTTATAACATTAGAAATATGCTTGGCACTGACCATTTACTGAAACTGTATTATGTGCAAGTGGAAAGCCGAATAAGGTATGGAATTGCTTTTTGAGGCGAATCCACTCTCTCACGTGATGTTTCTGTGACGCAGAAGAGAATTTGGCCATGCATTGCTAATGTCGCTAGTATACTTTCATTGTGGGGACTATTCAGAAAATATAAACTTTTAACCTTTATAGCTTTTATGTGTTTGAAATATGTTTGTTTGTGTTTAACAATAAATCTAAGTTTTTAGCTAATTGTGATGTCCATAATAATACTAGAGCAAGGAATGATTTGCATATTCCTTACTTTAGAGTAAATATTTATTTTAAAGCTCCGAGCCGGATTGGTGCTTAGGTGTTCAACAAGCTTTCAGAAAAAATAAAAATTATTAAAATTGTAAATGCCTTTAAATTCAGTCTAAAATTATATCTCGTTGAAAAGTACCCCAGACTTTTATACTTAGTCGGACATTAACTATATTGCTTATGTGTTCTTTTTTATATTTTGTTTTATATAGGTGTTATATGTTTTTATACATTGTGTATGTTTGAATATTTGTTAATCTGTTTGTAACAGTTATGACGTTTCTTATACATTTTTTGTGTCTTAAAAAATAAAATATTTTTAACTTGACTTTGTGAATGCCTGGTTAAAATTAATAACATTATGACTAAATAACCCTGTCCATTTATTCGTAAATAACTATTACAGATTTATTTTTTCCGGCACCCTTTTTACTTTCTTTAGCTCCTCCTTGGATCCAATCATCACCGAAACCAGGAAGTTCATCTAGACTCCTTCCCGTTTCCACGTAGTTTATAAATCTCAAATATACATGTACACATTCATGCATACAAATACGCGGAGAAGAATAGGGTGGATCTCTATCTGAAGGTCATAAATCATTCGAACAGAAGGAAGCCCATCAAGGTAATATCGCCGCTATATGACCGGAGTTTTTTCTGAAAAATTGCAATCGTTCATGTTTATCGAGACCGGAAGTGAGCGGGGTGGGGAGACGTCTTTCCGCGCTGAGCACCGTGATATCTTAACCAGTGACGTGTTTGAATAATTCTCAACAGGGGTCCAAAAGGTACGAACGCTGTTATTCATGTTCCCCCCTCACACGCGCATTTGCCGGAATGGTAATGACCTATAGTTGAACAATTTCAGGGTCGATTGCCATGTTGGCGGTTTATGTTTCTTGACGTTTCGAGAAATACATCTTCATTAGAATTACCTTATAGAGGATATAAAAAGATAAAGTTCAGGAAGTGATAGTACTATAATCAAAATCATAAATAAAATTCTTATAATATGTCCTAAAATATTTCTTAAGAGAGTGGCAGTTTTTAGAAACAAGGATAATGTCTACTAAAGTAGTTTTGTGCAAGCCAGTCCCCTACCTACCACTGATTTTGAGAGAAAGCTTTATGGCAAAATTTGTAAAAAACTGGTCTACCAGTGTTTCTAAGAATATAAACTTTTTTGTCTACCAAAAACGGAATTCCAGGAAAGAGCTACTCTGCGAGCTAATGCCCCGACCAGCACTGAATTACACCTGGACACTTATAGTAAACAGCTAGTAACAGTTAGACGTCTGCAGATCACCAGATATATACCGGTTTCGAGCTTATTAGTATCATCAGTATACCATAGGTAAGGCAACCGTAGCTGTTTCCTCGTTTTTGTAAAATATCGTAGCACAGGGAGGTAACATCTACCTTATTGATATTTGTTTCCAGGATTGATATTTGGAGAGATTTCAAGAATGTTGCATCATTTTCTGTTTTCTTACTTGGTTACGTTAAAACTTGTTATTGTAAAGATTTTTATACTTGCTGAGTGCTTGTTGGAAACCTCTACATTCCTCCGTTCTTTTTATTTTATATACAACTAGCAATGCAAAATGATAGGTTCAGTTCTAGTAGTTAATTTTTTTGGTTTAATGTTTTATAGTAATTAATAAAGTAATTTATGTCGAGTACAAAAATAGTACAAGTATAGTATTTTATAACATGGGTGGCCCTGTTTGTTCTTCTAGAGTCCAGGGAAAATCGAACGGAACTACGACAATCGTACAAGATTTTATAATTAAAGATTATCGCGACAGCATAACGAGCTTTCTATTAGTAGGTCTTAATTACATTAAATTTTAATTTTCTTAGAATAAATGGGTATTCCATTTAACTGAACACGGACTGTGTATTTTGTTAGTTGACAATTCTGGCAAACTTGTAATGAGAGAAAATGTAGTTTTGACAAATGCAACGAATACAGAATACTGCAGCTAACTTGATTAGCTGATATCTATCAGGTACTTAGGTATTATTGTTAACAAAAACACGTTTATTTTCATCGTTTCTACATGTGACAACGCTATATAAAACAACCTAAATGTTAGTTAACATATATAAGCCATCTCAGGTGTTGATTGTCATAGGTGCCGATTTTCCTGGGGAAAACAGGGTTTTGTCCCATTTATTAAACATCAAGCTAGAATTTCTTAATAATTTTTTTCTTGTCTTTTAGACCTCCCTGAACACCTGATTAAAATTTTTGTGCTTAGTCATAATCTTGTATAGCAATAATACCAACTAAGACATACAGTAAAATTTAATGTGTCTGGAACAAAGGTAACTATTTTCACAATAACTAGAACAAAAATATTTGAGCGTAATTGTATTTCATTCTGGTTTTATGACTATTTTCCATTTGCCGAAGTGATTTATTGACAGGATACTTTCATACCGTGAAACATATAAATAAAGCTTAATTTAATCCACCAAATATTGATTTTCACACGCACCTCTCACAAAATTGGATATTTTTCAGTGAATGTTCTTAACAATTCTATTTTCTTAGACTAGATCATCAAATAATTACGGAAACAGTTTTATAACTAACTAGTTATGTTTATAAAATATAATACAGAACTCAATGGGCCCCATTAAATTTGTAGGGCTTTTAAAAACAATGTAGGTACGTCATAGAAAACAAATGGTTGTTATCCTAAATATCATTACGCTATTTCTTAAGGCCTCTTTAGGTATCTTGAATAATAAAGATCCAATTTCGATGCGTCTTAGAAAACAAATTAGTTTCAAGGAATCCCCTAATCATATTTTTGATACGAATAAACTAGGGTCTAAATAGTAAAAAAATACAAAATAAATTTTAGAAGAGGCGAATTATTTTATTAATTTATATACAGTCTGTTTCTGAAAATAATTGATAACAACTTGATCTAACTTTGGTCTAAGAAAGTGCAAGGTAAGCTAATCAGGCGATGAGTGATGATCATCTAGTGTGTCCCCATAACGTTAAATTGTATCTCAATTTAGTATGTTTCAAAAGTATAGTGAAATAAAAATTGCATTATGAAACATATACCAACATATAACAACTTTATATGTTGTCTTACCCCAGCTCCATATAGAAACAAAATACGCTCAACATTATTCCTCATTAAAATAAGATATAAGTTATATAACAAAACGTTATTGGATTTAAAAGTTGAAATGAGTTTAACGCTGCTTATGTTAGCCCATTGCCGTTCTTCATAACTCAAACTTATTACATATTCTCCCCCCTTTCGCAATCGTTATTCTGTCGTTCTAATAAATGTGGATGTAAAAAAATTAATGGGTTTTCCTGGAACTCCATAAGACTCGACTTTTCCGTTAATAACCTAGTTAGAATCACGTCGATTTGATTTTTAGATATTTGGTATTAAACTTTTCATCTCATTCTGATATGTTATAATAATGGTCTTAATGATTTAAACTACCCCAGCCAGCACATCACATTATTGGTATATTAATGCTTTCATTTAGTGAACCAATCAAATCAAACCAAATTTATTCAAAGCACACACACAATAATACAGGGATGGCCAGAAGTATGGAATAAAATTCATATTTTTCGAATGAGTTAATTTTTTTTTAAAAGTCGAAACGTTAACTGATCTTGATTTTTTTCCATCATTCGGTTATGTAATAATTAATTTTTCTTTAACCTCCTAACCCCCAGCTACCCCTACATTTTTCAAATGGAAACAGAAGGAAATAGGGGGCTCGAAAAGCTTATAGAAACCGAATCCAGCCATACCAAGTTTTATATTTTCAATAGTAAGGTTTTTAGGGTTGTATACTGTTATCCTCCATGAATTTGCACAGAATAAAATAAAGAATTTGAAACTGTACCTATCACTGCAAACGCAAAAAGATATCTTTTTCATGTTGAGTTTTTTTGATACCACTTACTTGTCAGGCTTTCTGGTTAATTTTTCGCTTTAGTTGCAAATTGGAGTTCGAAACGTCACTGTTGTGTCAAAATCAAGTTATTTACTGAATCGCAATGGTATTGTCGGAAAGGCAACGCATCGAAATCTTGATATTGCTTCAATGTGGAGACAAAATAAGATGTCAGAATGAAGTGCGCGACTTTATTTAATGCGAAATATCCCGAAAACCAAATTTCGCAAGGGATAGTTAGCAAAATATTTGACAAATTTGAGGAACACAATACAGTACAGACTTTGATCAAAACTGGAAAGGCACGTGCTTTGAATGAAGAAAAGAAATTAGACATTGCATTAGAACTTGTTGAAAATCCTCAACTGTTTTATTGGCCCGCAATCACGATGCTTCTCGAACTGCAATTCAAATGTTTTTGAAACAAGAGAAATACCACCCCTATAAAGTATGTCTTGTCCAAGAGCTTTTGGAAAACGGTTATGATATGCGATTACAATTTTGTAAGGAAATGATGATACGGTGTGATGACAATAATGGTTTCCAACGAGACGTACTTTTTTAACAGACTGTTTTAACTATCGCATTTGGTCCCAGGAAAATCCACATTGGACATGCGAATCGCATACGCAGCACCCACAGTTAATGTATGGGCAGGTATCATCAACAACAGAATCTTGGGCCCATTCTTTTTTTAAAAGAATCTTACTGCCGCACGCTACCTAGATTCCCTAACATTTGACCTGATACCTGTTCTAGCTGTGATTTTTCCTCATGAAATTGATCCAGATATACTGAATGAAAGAACTTGGTTTCAACAAGATGGCACTCCCCCACATTTATTGATTGATGTTCGAAGATGAAATGTTTCCAAATCGTTGGATTGGTAGACGGGGTACAGTTAAATGGCTGCCAAGATCCCCTGACTTAACGCCCCTGGCTTATTTTCTTTGGGGATATTTGAAAGAAAGAGCCTAACAGGATAGACCGGTTAATATTGAGAACTTAAAGAACAAGACTAGGGCGGAGATGCATAATTTACCAGCTGAAGTCATTTGGAATGCTGTGGGACAGCTTTTACTAGCGTCTTGGAGAATACCAAATAGTGAATGGGGGACATTTTCAACATTTGCGGCATTGAGTTTATTTTTGTAAATTATCTAAACTTGTTATTGAAAACATAAAACTTGTTTATTTGGTATGGTTGGATTCGGTTTTCTATAAGCTTTCCAACGAGCCCCCTCCTGTTTCCATTTGAAAAAAAAATAGGAGTAGTTGGGGGTTAGGGGGTTGAAGGAAAATTAATTATTATAAAACCGAAAGATGGGAAAAAATCAAGATCAGTTAACGTGTTTCGGCGTTTCAAAAAAAATTCATTCAAAAGATAGGAATTTTATTCCGGACTTCTAGCCATCCCTGTATACCAACATTTGAGGTTAATATTATTTTATATTATTGTCATAAACTTAGTAATGCAAGCCACTCACCTACGTTGTCCAACTTATGTTGTGAAATTGCCCCCAGCATCGAGTTCAACCTTTGTTTAGACAAAAACATGTACCGTTATATATACACATGCATACTTAAAGGTCAGTGGGAAAGGAGGACAGCGCAGATACTATATGCACATATTGTGCAGTTGTTCATAAAAAAACAATATATAACAAGAATGAATTTCCATATTTATAATATTTACTACTAATTCAGTAAATCTTGAAATTGAGTATAGTTATTATTTATGAATAGGTGAAATTCTCTTTTGAAAGTTTTCTTGTTAGAAATCTTTTTTATTCTAAGAGGAAGTAAATTATAAAATTTTGACCCATGGTAAAATACAAATATTTGAGTGAGATTTATTAGATATAGGAATTTGTACTGAAAAATTAGCATTTCCTCTTGTATAATGAGTGTGTGGAGCAAGATCTAAATGAGATTTATGCGCCCATAAAATACTATACCAATATTTCGAAAACCATATGAAACCAATCATTATGTCTGTAAAACTAACCGTGCCTTGGTTGAGGACAAACACATAAGTATGTTTGATTTCAGATTAAGATTTAATATTGCTTGCTATCTATCTCGACTCGTGATTGTAAAATAGGTATCATTTTATTTACTTCTTGTTACTCTCTTATGGAACACTAATATTTTTGTTAAAGATATCGAATCTAAGGAAAATTCTGAGTCGGATGATATGGCACAATGCTTGTCAAATTTGATAGATCGTGCATAAACGAAGAAAAACCTCTCGTTAGACTGAATAAAATATTTAACAATGCGTATGATTATTATTTACGGATTATTTTTTAATAACAATTATAATACTAATTTAAAGGAGTAAATGTTCAAAATGTGCTCCCAGAACTTCGTGATAATAATAAAATCTGTTTCTGTACTTGTTATTAAATCAGATTGAGAAACATTACGGGTTAATAATAGAATAAAATTAGAAATATAAATCTTATATGAAAATCACATGATAATACCTAAGATAATAATGCTAAGGAAATTGAAAATTATATATAAAATTAAAGATGGAACTGGTAAAAGTAAGCAATGTATAACCAATAATTTACTGTGTAATATTAAATAATAATTATTAGTATATATGGTACTATTTTGTTCTGCATAGTTACAATATCTTTTAGAATATAAACGAAGGAATTCTCGATTATTAAACTGTTTCCGTGAAATTAGTTTTTCCTTCCAATTCCGTAACGGCTATTCTGAATATTTCATTATTAGGTCGATGAAAAATGAAGCCCTCGATAGGATCACTCAATACATTCATTAACAAATATTTGCTAGATAAATAAGCAAACAGAACAGACGATTATATAGAAAATTGCCTCAAATTTACTACTAAAGTCCTATTCGTTTATTTGACCTTACGTCTCTATTACAACCCTGTAGATTGATGACATTTTTGTTTGATAACGTATAAATTACGAATACTTAGTAAATATGAGAGTAAATATTTTCATCTTCCATATACCAGTTGAAAAAAACGCCAACTATGTAAAGACATTATATTTTTACAATAATAGTTTTTTGGGATTATTTGAAATGTACATAATGAGTTTATTCACTATTTAGAGTTGTATTGAAGCAAATGGTGCTAAATTTAAACATTTATTCTAATGATTATTGTCTATTAAGGTTTCTAAACTCTATTACATTATCTAAAAGCTATGTTTATTTTTTCTAAAAACAATATTTCTATTTTATTCGTTAACGCAGTTAGCAATGCAATTGATACAAATATAATGGATTGTCTTAATTTTGGAAATATTTAGAAACAACTGGTGTAATTCACACCACAATAGTAAGTATAAAATTTATACACGTCGGAGTAGAATAGAATAATAGAATAGAATAATATCGGTACTAAATTAGAACTTTGTGGAACATCTAAGGAAACAGAAAATAAAAACAATGAAAATCTGACCATTAATTGTCTGTTTGTTATGTTTGAATTCAAAAGTCTGATTAACCACTTTGAAAAATATAATGAATTATCATTACCATCGCTAGTTTTTTGAAAGTTGAACCGCATTGAAAAACTGTTGTAAGGCCCTAGTGGTAAACTTATGGCAGCGTTTTATGTAATTTTTGTGTATATTTCGCTGCAGTTTTTTGTTACCTTTTGTGGTCTTTCCGACGAACGGAATCCGCTTGGTCGTGGTCGTGGTCGTCGGGCCGAATACCTTACTTTAAACAGAATGATCAAGGGAAGGAAGATCCCCAGCAAGTACAAAAATCTTTGCAAGTTTTAATATAAACGTAAAAAATAAAATTATTCAATATTTTTGAAATCTCTTCAAATATCAGTCCTGGAAATAAATATCAGCAAGGTAGATGCTACCTCCCGGTGCTGCTATATGGTGTTTCTCAATAAATCATTTCGAATTATCTACATTTTATAAATAAATGTTTCTTCTTTCAAAGCGGCATAAATCGATACACGGGGTGCCCTGTCACTACCTTTAACAACATTGACTTTGACGAAATATACGTAAGTCTGCGGCTGACAGAAGGCCATAGTCGACGATAAATAGGGATTTAATATAGTTTCGAAAAAAAATTTTGTTCGCTTGATAAATAATTTTGGACATTTTTTAATGGACGATTCCGTTAATTTTTATTTTTCTCTACCCCGTTTTAAAATGTTTGCACTTAGTTATAGTTAACTTCTTAAACATTTCACTACATTTGATTCACATTGTAATCTTTGTAAATAAAATTAATAAAAAATTGCAAAATTACTAACTTGCGCAGAACCTGCCGTATGAATTTTAACCAAGAACATAAATTAAACTGGAAAATAAAATAAACATTAGCAGTTATCCTTAATAGAGTAATTAGTTACACGTCTCGAAAGACTTTACAGAGCGTTTCCCGGATGATGTAGTCGCTATAAAATTCCAACCGAGGCTTTTTACTTCCCAAACATGTACAGAGTTACTGCGGAACTAATTTCGGAATAGAACTAATCCGTTTAGTATATAATCTGAATTTAAATCCGAATAGTTGCGCCATTAGTCTCCCATTTTTATTATCCCGTATTTTCCCAGCTTTACTGATACCACCCGAATTAAATTTATTAGCTATTAATGCATGGGAACACAACAACGTACTTTGACTCCCGTTGTAAACAGTAGTTTATGTAAATTGTTTGTTCCAGGCCTCAGCAGCTACGACAACCCGCTGATGAATTTGGCATTCGGGTTTTCACAAATCCTGGGGTAAGTTTTATTTCAAATTAATGCTCATTACTGCGACGTCGGTCGCTGAAGTTCTCTTCACGGTGAGCGGAACTTCTGCAACTCCCTAACTGGGCGGGTCGCAGTGTGTACTCGGTTTTATTTGCTCTACGCTTCACAACTTTCAAAATATTTTATTTAGTTGGACGGGAATTCGCCCTAAAAATACTTCACGACGTTAGAGCAATATATTAATCGCGAGTGCATAATATTTTTTAAAATAAAACGCCAACCGTCAACCAAAATGAACTCAAGTTTATATGAATATAAATCATGCGAGGGGCGTTTCGCTGTCTAGATTTTGTACACCAAAATACCTTCCTCGAGGAAAATGCACCAAAATGCCTCCGAAATACCACAAATTACCTCAAAAAAAATTCGAAATACCTCCGAAATGCCCTAAATGCCACCGAAATGTCCCCAGAACACCAGAAATACCACAAAATGCCTATAAATGTTAGGAAATACCTCGAAAAGCCTTATGTTTTTAGTATTCATTTTCTGTTATAATTGTATTATCATTTTTATAAAGAATATCCGTTAAAAAATAGGCGAAACCTTACCACTATAAAGAAAATTAATTGGGAAAAGTCATACAATGTTGCTCATAAAAACTTAGTTTTCGAGATACAGGGTGTTGAAGTTGACGATTTTTAGGCATACCTACCTATCTGGGAGATGCGTTAAAGGATTTTTGTCTAATTGGGTATGAGGAGTTCTAACGGCGATTTACTTCATTTGCTACGATTCATGTCAATATGAAAAAAACAGTGGCGTGCAAACTATAATTTTGAGATTCTTTTCTAGAAATAAATGCGCTACTGCATAAAACCGAAATAAATTATATTTTTAAAATTTTCAATGATTTTTCAGCATAAAAGGTATACTTGTTGAATATCGCTAAGCGGCGCCGTTTTTGAAAAAATAAACTGCGGTTAAAGTAGGCAAGGATGTGCAGTTCGTGGATAACGTAACTCCATTAACTTGCAAGTTGTGTTATAGAAACATATTTTTTTGATAATTAAATAACATTAATAAACATTATATATATTATTTTAAATTAAAAAGGTATTTTTTTCGACGATAAATTGCACCGTTTTGGAGTAAAATGGTACTTGAAAATTGCTGCGTAACGTAAAATTGTTATTTTTAGATATTAATAACATAAATTTAATTGTGTATTTAAGAAAATACAAGCTTTACATTACATAGTAATTTGCATGTAATGTTTTTACTCGGAAACGATGCAATTTATTGAAGTATAAGTCGAACAAGAGTATAATTTTAATGTAATGTAATGTAATTTCTTTAGTCTAACTGTAAAAATAATTTCTAATAAAAAAATTACGGCTAAAAATACCCCAGGCCAGCTCTGTCAAATATATTTCTCAATCATGTATTTTAATTTCTTGTAAATTTTCGAATTTGGTATAAAAACTTTAGTCACTGTTCAAGATTTCGTTACATTATCTCGAATCGCTGCCATTGAATATAAACCACCTTCAGGACTGACCCTTTGAAGGCTCTAGCTCTCTGAGAGTACTTTTGTCGATCTATGTTTATATAAAGTTTTCTTCCTATTTTTTTCTCTGAATCGCCTGAAATATTTGCTTATAATTTCCGGACACCCATATAATATGCATGTATGTACCTAGATATTTTGAAAAGTCTTCTGGTTTGCAATAAATCTCCTTTGTCAAGTTAACGACTCACCCTGTACAAACATACACTGGACCCACTTTGCCCATTTACATCCGTTTTTAACTCTTATACAATGTGTACAACTATACAAGTCGTGAGTCGAGGTGAATTAGATTAGATTTCGGGTTAGATTAAACTCAAAGTCGGTGGAAAACGAAGTTTACAAAAAACATAAATAGTTACCCATTATAATTTAAAAGTGGTTACTTACTTACATGTTTCTTATTTTGAACCAAAGAAATGACACAATGGTCAGCCTGACACCTTGATATCGAATTATACAATCCATCTCAACGAGCACTTCGTGGACAACCTATTACGCGTATATGCACAATACAAAATTTCTTTCAAAAATGCTCCCAAATGCCTCTAAAACACCCAAAATGCCTCGAATTTCCAGAAAATGCCTCAAAATGCCTTTAAATGTCCCTAAATGCCAGATAATGCCTCAAAATGCCCTAAAATACCTCAGAATTCTAGAAAATGCCTCGAAATACCTGCAATGTGTACACCAAAATGCCTCTGCGAAACACCCCTCGAAATTATGTAAACTAAACTAGAGTCACTGAAGTGTATAGAGGGTGGTACGTAAGTCATGGTCCATGAAGATTTTTCATTTCAAAATATTACGATTTAAGCCTTAAAATGTTGATAATAAAGATTGATAAAGTGTAAAAATTGGAATTTTAAAGTGATTTTTTGTAATAATTACACTGTGTGACTGTATCAACTTAAAAATTTTGGAAATAGATGTTTTTGGATCTGAGAAATCATAATCTGCTTTCTATTTAAACGTATTTCGTAGAGGGCGCCACATCCACCATATTTGTGACGCAGATGTGAGCGTAACTATTTTGGCCCTAACGTTATCACGTTTTTTTTTATTAAAAAATCTTAAACCTACATTGTTTTTGAGGAAAAAAGATATACTTGTCATTAGTCTCCAGTCACCCAGTGAAGAAAAGTCTAGAAGAAACTTCCATGGTAACATGGTAGAAATAAGAGAATGCTTAAAAGGTTTGCCCAATTAAGATCGTGGTACTATAGGGGAGGCAGAAATTGCCGATAAATTCACAAACTAGTAACAAAATTTATTGTGTCTCACCAATAATAAATTGACAGTGGACAGTAATATCCCGTCAAGTATATATGACTCGGATTACAGCCGAGGTGTTGTCTATACAATACAGGAATGCAAAAAAACGGAGCCACAGAACTTTGACCTGGACAGTTAAAAAGTGAGTGATGAAAGTACAAACGTTTAACACAGAAATGATATATCTTGCTAAGCGTGAAATTAAACTGTACGGACGTTAACAGTGAACACAATTTAAAAAAAAAACTCTGTTGAGAATGATTTTAAAATATATTACTTATCTACTAGAATAGACATATAGTACTGTTTAAATTTTCAAAAAGTTACATTTATATATGTTTTAAAGTTGTTTCAATATATTTGTTATTATTTTGAATGTCGTCCAAGGTTAATTTTTCTAAGTTTCATCCGCTGAACTTTTACATATCTGTTATTTATATTATTAAAGATATAGACTTTACACAATAAATCAGGAATTTTATTGCACAATGTATCAGGTGCCTCAGGTTTCATTGAGTACGTCATACACAGTGTCTCTAAAAGTTTATTTAATTATTTAAAAAACATATTTGACTTTCTTATTTCAAATGAAACACCCTATATATTTTTAAATTCTTGGATTCCTTGTGTAAATTTAAACATATTCCAATATAATCTTTCTTAACGTTTTTTCAATATTTGCCTATAGATTGTTAGCTCTGCTACATAAGTGAAATGACAAGCTAGGCATCCTTTAATCCTCATATTCATAATATAGAAAACGATGTATTGTTATAATTTTCAATTTCAGTTTCAATAATTTTGAATTTGAGTTTAATTGAATATTACGATTACGCATAAAAACACAATTTAATGTTGATAAACGAAAAAACTATTCAATATTTAGCCTCACTATTCTGTTACATACAGCAGTTTTATACTCGTATTATATTCTGTAACATGCATCATTAATAACACCAATAATGGATTTATTCATAGGCACATCAAACTGATTCGCGCAAAAGTAATAACATAAAAATTATTGTATGGAAAATACGAGTTTATGTATCAACAAGCAACATTTATATATTTTGTTTTAATGCGGCAACCACCAATAGTTTTTCGATAATGGACAAACCAATTTCAAGCACATCATAACCGAATGATTTGTCAATAGTGGCGTCATTTATATATGTAGATTTATCCATTTATTCTTTAATTATTATAGTTATGTTTAAACTGCTAAATATTTATAACTTTCTGGGTTTTTGCTGTCCTTATTAATAACAGAAATATTGATGCAACACATATAACTTAAATTGCTCTGAAGGCACAGGAGACTTAGTTCACATCCTACAGGGTGTTTCAGATTTCAAAATATAAAATTTGTATTTCTTTAAACTACTTTATATGTAGTCACATCACACAATAACTTAAAAACACCGAAAATGCTAAAATCACTTCAAACTTTCCAAATTATTTATAACATTTAACATTATTTTGTGAAATATATTAAACCTTATCTATGGACGCCTATGGCTGCCCGCCACACACGAATTTCTATTGCGCTATCTTACCTATGCAACCATCATTACAACACTAATTTGCCAGTAATAATTAAATATTTTTTATCGCCAATCGTGAATAGAGCCTTGTATTACCATAGCGATTTCCGGTAAACAAACACTTTATTTTATAGTAAAAATCAAGCATTTAACCTGACGCAAATATTTTTGCATCAACATAGCCATTACTGTATGGAATCAAACAGAAATCGTTTGTTGCTATCACAGCACCAACAGTACAAGTTTTGTATCGAGGTCGTTAGAAACGTATTTCGAAATTCTACCACAAAAATCAGTCGAAAAATACGATCGCCAATATGACATATTCATGGAATGATGCAAGAAAATAGTCGTATTTCAAAAAAGTCCAAAGCGTTTTCACAAGAGGAAATATTATATTTTTACTAAATGCACAAGGTGAAATCTACCTGATGATGAAGATAATTTATGCTAACTTTGCAAAAATAGTTGATGTAGATGTAGTAATTATTTTCGATTTATGTTGTGTTTGGCATCGCTGGAGCTTTACGTAATGAAGGACTTTTGAATTTAAAAGTAAGTGACAGAGCACAAAGAAGCAATTGTAGTTGTTCATGTAACTAAGACAAAGACCAACAGGCCTCGAATAGTTGTGATCACTTCAGAGTTTGAAGGGGAAGTAAAATCTGTAGAATTTTTTAACAAATGTTCAGCTCTGCTACCGATTCTTTCTAACTTACAGAAGTGGTAAATGCATAGTCTAGCCAGTTGGAATCCATACTTCAGAACCAAATTGCCAACTATCTGCATTACCAGAACCGTCACTTTATACGGGACATTGTTTTCGTCTCACGTTCGCCACTCTTTTTGCCAACGCAGGTGGCTGTAATTAAAATTTTAAAGCGACACTATTGGAGAATCCGATATTGAGAAAGCTGTGATCAACGCAACGAAAAACGCAAAGACGAATTTAATTTTTATAATGCAGGGTGTACGTTCATGTTTAATATCTACATAAATTGGTTTGTGTTTGCTGTTATTTTTCCGTTTATTTTGTCATAATAAAATGCTAGTTATAATATCACCATTTTTTTAAATTATAAAATTTTACGATTAAGTTAAGTAACTGTGTAATGCACTTGGTCAAATGAATCAATTTTGTTGTTAATCGGTAATACAGAAAAAAATATTTCTATCTGTTGCGATTGAACACTTATTACATTATAGGAATGATGGAAACACTGGAAAATTTCATTAGCAGTTTGTCTTTATTTCATTTTAGAGGTGTATTAATTTCCACTCATAGTTCCCTATATATTGATCAGTTAATAAACAATTCAAACCCTCGTGCAACGCTGAAGCGCCTTCTGCCATAACGTGGCACTTTTCATTACTATGTGTTCCTAGTTTCTTGCACATGTAACTAAAAGTAGATTCTATTAGCTTGAAATTTATGTGAATTGCTCGATCGCGTGTTAAATAACGCCCTTTTATGCGGTACTTCATTTTACATTTTTACTATTCGGTGTAGAAGGAAACGATTATTCATCAAGTAGTTCCGATTGCTTTAAAATTCCCATGGCGTGATAATATGGAAACTAGTAATTGGTAGCTAAAGGGGGATGCAGTGTGGAAATGCAAGCCGAGTAAATAAATTAGCGAAGAATTAATTAATACTATGCCATATTCTATGTTTAAATGTGTTATGTGAGAGAAGACTATCAGGTGCAGATATTGTATGATGAATTACATCGTTTTATTCAACATAATGTTTCTAAATATATATTCTGTCATACACTAAGAAAATGTTGTTATTTAATAAATGGAACTTATGTGAAGTGCTAGTCTATTTGTCAATTAGTTATGCTGAACTAAATTACCTTTATCTCTAATTATAAAATGGCATTTTTACATTAAAATGAATCTAGTCTTCTTAAATGTGTCTACACGATTATTGAATTATTGATTCAAGATTAGAACCAAGAGGGGAAAATATATAACCATATGTTATAGTCAGGAAATTATACAACGTACGGGGTGCTTTTTATCACGGGAAGTGCATTTTTCTTGTAAACGGCTGAAGCAAAGTGAGCTTTCCCAAATAAAGTTTGTTTGGGCTGATTAAGACTTGATATTAAGGTAGATATATTATTCTTACGTTTAAAATATAGAGACTGTAATTTTTTGTTTTTTATATCAATCTTTGATTTAGATCATATTTGTCATCAAAAATGATTGACAATGTTTTAATTTTATTTTAATCTGTGTCTTAAATATTACTGGCATCCTTGAAAGGGGTCATTGTACAGTCAAAATAAATGAGATTTGCCCAAATATACTTATATTTAAAAGTTCATCGTTTCCAAGATACAGGGTGTCAAAAAATTTGAAATTTTTATTATATTTTTTATTTACTTGAAAATCTTTCGTGATAAAACAACAATAATTGTTATATAATGGGATACCTTAGGTCTTATTATTCAGTATGTTTAAATATTCCCAATGTCATCAGTGGCGCAGAAACTCTGCCATTCTTCTTTTATTTATAATAAAAATAGTACACCACTGTCTTAATTATAGGTAAAATACTTTAAACTTCGATTATTTTGAATAAATAATTATTCTTTGCAATTTTCTATAAAATGCATTGTATTCAAGTAATTGTGCAATTTAGTATCATGAAATTTTTACCTAATTAAAACCTATAGGATGAATTATACTAAGTTTTTCTTTAAATCTTGAACCCATTAACTTATTGTAGGCAGTTTAATTAACCAAATAGCTAAGCAGGATGAGTTCCTCATCCTGCTGACAGAAGTTTTCCATTAATTAATAAAACAAATGAGCGAAGGCATTCGCAGACTTTTAAATCGCAAACAAGAGGCGATGGCTCCATAATTAATTTACCTTTTATAAACTTGGACATGGCTCTCGTGATTTAGCTCAAGAAACTTCGTGCTTGCTAACTTTTATTTCGTTAGGTTGCTAATCAACACATTCTTCCGTATCCGCCAAGGATCCGAAAAGTTTTTAAGGTAGGTAATTTCGTTTTTTGTGAGACGCCCGTAATTTTCATTACGAATACCAGTCGGAACAAGCTATATTTGAAGTGAAACGGTTGTAGTGCCAAACGTCACGCTATATAGCTTTCACAAAATGGATAAATCTGATGCACACAATTTTTTGGTTTGGTTTTTCTGGTGGGTTTGTCACGATTTCTTTTTGTTCTTGTAAATAAGTTAATACATTTTTCTTAAATTAATAATTTCTGTGATTAATTTTATCAAGCCATTAATTCATTTTCTCGTAGATTTAATATTTTATCTGCGCCTGTTATTATCCCACTCATTTTGAGTGGGATAATAACTTCATTACCACACTTAGTGGGATAAGAAGTTTTTAGACAATGTATTTATTTATTTATTTATTTAAATACAGTGTCCAACCAATCCAAGTTACAGAACAAGGAATAAAAAACAAACACCTCAAAATATACTTCATACAGTTGGAAGTTAGTAATCATTTGATGAAGAGGGGTTGCCGTAAATATATTAATACGATCAGTTGGCAACTGCAGTACAGAAGTAGATCTAGAATTTAATCTAGGAACTCGATAAAAAATCTAGATACCAGAGAAGGGGCTTTTAAGAAATTATTAACAATTGTGTGCAAACAATAAAGACATATTCGAATTTGCAGCGAAATAAATAATTAAACACTGTATTCAATGTCACTGTACTGAAAAAAACCTTAGAATTACGCAAATAAAACCGAGGCTTCTAAATACAGATTCAGTTATTAAATGAATATGCGTGTCAAATGACAGATTACCACAAAATGTTGCACCAAGGTTTTTGAACCATCCAAAAGATATTCATAATGTTGAATAATTTTTCGGGTGGCTATACGACATACATTTACTGATATTCAATGGTAAATAGTTCTCTCTTCACACCAACGGTGTACTTTAGTTAAGTTGTCCTGTAATCTACAACAATCAGAAATTGACTTATAGATCCCTGAGGAACAACAGAAAATTAAGGAAGTTTACTTGATTGAAAGCCACGATACTGAACATATTGGAAACGGTTTGTAAGGTATGAGCGAAACAGAGTTACGAGAGCACCAGATATGCCCGCAGAATATAGTTTACCAATCAATAGATCATGGTAAAGACAATCAAAGCAATTTATGATCAATACTTTTATTAAATATTAACAAGAACTATCTACATTTTATATCTCACTTTCACTTGATTTATATGTGAACATACATATGAAGGAACAGCCAGTTTAATTGTCGGTTATCTCTTCTATGGCATACTGATGAGGGCTAACAAGTCCAAAACCGGTCTATGTCTGGTGGTGTGGCCGACAAGGGTATGTATTTTGAAAAACATATTCCAGAGGAGAACAATTCGTTCGACGTTTTGTTTATTTCTTAATTGCTAATGTCGTTACTAGTTGAAACACCCATCTGCATATTCTTTACTTCCAAAATGTTTGTAGCGATTCGTTTCTTATTCTTAACCAACGTTTCAATATATCCTTCAGTCACCGTGTTACTTTTCCGGCCTCCATGCCTCTTGACTGTTTAAAGATCCGCTCCTGCATTTGAGAATAAGGAAGTTGATCTTCAAAATAAGTGCCCGATGTAATCTATTACACTTGGTAGTTTTAAAAAAATGCAACATTTTTCGGCATGGTGCTAATTGTGTTAATATCTACTGGCTGTTTTGTACATTTTCTATTCTTGTATCCAACAAAGAACCTTTCATGAACGCAGTTTGAAGGGCGCAGTGTATTTTCAAATTACTTCTGCTAAATTGATTCCTTCAATGTCTTCCATGATACAGAAAATATTTCCTTCGCCTTTCACGTCTTTTAATTGCATATAAGGGAGTTCCATCTTCCTACATGCTCCTCTAAGTACCAAAATATTCTAATTAACTAAAGTCAGTCAAATGTCACTTCCACCCAGGCAAATATCAACATCCATTTATTAATCAAAATGTTTGTTTCAAATAATAACTTATTGTACAACATTCTCAACAAATTTTATTCACATTAAATATTACAAATTAGTTTATTAAATTAACTGTAACATTCGATTGGTTATAAGCGGTAAAATAAATTGCTAATCCATGCTGAACATCCTGCATAGAAATGGTAACGTTTTTAGTACTGGAACTTGGCATTTCTCCAGATATTTTTGTGGCAATTTTAACTTGAAAATCTGTAGACTTGTCGACGTACCCTTCCGCTACGGTGGAAGATTTCCATCACCCTACCCTCTTCAACTGGAGAATATCATCACTGCTATTTACAAATAGTGTGACCGCCGTTCTTCGGAAGCAGTGACCGGTGGATATTTCACAATGCGAAAGCTTTAGAAACACTCACTGCAATTTTTGTGAAAAATTGACTTATTGAATTGTGGATAAATGGCTGGCGAGTGATTTTACCGAATCTTAATTGTAAAAAGAAGTTTTCAGCTAAACGAAGTAGACCTCGTTTTAATTAACTTTACCTATTCTTCATTACTCACTATAAGTACTCTTGATTGGTAGGTTTATGATGTTGGAATTTCGATGTGAACGATTTTCCATGACATTAACATCAGTTGATGTCTAGCCGTTGAAATACGCTCAGCTCTTTAAAAACTGGACATATTTTTCACACAAACGGTTGTAAATAATCAGGAGATGTTGAATATGTACATCCATACATAATAGAAAAACAACAACACATAATATTTACATTTTTTTTTTCAGTAACTTAGTAACTGCTAAACACCCAGTAGTAGGTCAGCATTAAGGCAACTACACATCAGTCAATTCATTCATTTTATACGGTTCGCCACTTCGCCATTTACCTGATACACCAATTATGAGTATAATTTTTATAGGTAGCATATCATCAGGTGCATTCTATTCTGTCTGTATATACTGTCGCCATTATGTAAAATTAATTGAGTCCTAAAATTATATCTAAAATATGATTTTACTATTTTTGAACGATTATTTTATAACAAGATTATTAAATATTTTCTAAAACTATTTATTTGTTGCATAATTTTAGTTTTTCTTTAGTTTTATTGGGTTTTTGTCACACTTCTGAAAAAATAAAGATTAATTAAATAAGCCCTTGCTCCAAACGGATCAGTCAAAAGTTATTTTTGAAACTAAAGATTGCCTAACCAAAAAATCTCACACTGAAAAAAGTAGATAAGTAAAAAATAACAAAAATCACATCACTATCGCGCACTTCCGTATTTTTAACATTTCGAAAAACTCTCTGTTTTCGTCAAACATATCAAGTTTGACATACGTTTAATACTTTTGCTACTATTTTGAGAACGAAAACAGAGTTTTTCGAAACGTCAAAAATACGGAAGTGTACGATAGTGATGTGATTTTTGTTATATTTTACTTATCTTACTTTTTTCAGTGTGAGATTTTTTGGTTAGGCAAACTTAGTTTGAAAAATAACCCTTGACTGATTCGTTTGGCGCAAGGGCTTATTTAATTAATCTTTATTTTTTCAGAAGTATGGCAAAAACCCAATAAAACTAAAGAAAAATTATTAAATATTATTATACAATGATAATATTAAAGAAAACATAATTTTAAATTTATTTTTTATAATTTTTAAGGAAATGTGGTCTAAATTAGAGCTCATAATATTTTTTTCACAAACATGTCTATAGTTTATCAATAAAATTTGCGGCGAAATGATAATATTGTAAGTACTATTTACCATTTACACAAATGATCGCCATTTAGTTTAGGCTACCCCATTTTTAAATATAAGCACACATAATTATGAATCTGCATTATTCACCAATCTTAAAATGATTTGGTTTTAATATTTTTACTAAAAAATATAATCTTTCTTTAAATAATACCAAAATATAGACTACAAAACATTTTTATAGTTGTATAAAATTATTTTAAAAGTGTTGTATACATTTTTTACAGAACTGATATATTACCAAAGCGTTTTATAAAGTGGGCCCTATCGTATGAAGGCATTTAACCACGTTATTTGAATTTGAAACTCCTCTAAAATTTATTTTATAGCAATTTATACAACCTTTATAAAATTTATTTTGTAAGTTAGGTAACAACATAGTTTACATGAGGGTTTTTCTCAGTTTATGATTGTGTATTTACAATTGGCGTTGATGGTTATTACGTACGCGATGTTTCGATTTAACGTAATGTGCCAATTACGAGTCCGTTTCCACGCCAAAAAAATCAAATGTGATTTTTGCAATTCCAACAGAGATGTGACATGTTCGCGATTTTCCATTATACGCCTTCATGAGAAATTAAACGAGCCTGCAGGTACTGGGTACTGAATTTTCATATTCATGTTCGGCGTTGGATACTTTGTACCGTATATTGTTGCCAGACGCACGGAAGCGAAATACTACAACTAGCACGCTGCTCGTTGGTTTATGCAATCTGCTGATATTGCCGGAAGTGTTGAATTATATTTCCGTACGAAAAACGAAGCTTTTATCTTTCAAAAGGTATCAATATTCAATTTATGGATTTAATACAGGGTGTTAAAAAAGAGTGTATAATATTTAAAGAGGTAATAGTATGAACCAAAATAAGCAGAAAAGTCTCAATAAACATGGGTCCGCAAAGTAACGGTTGCGGAGATATGGAATGTTTTATAGCCCCTTTTTTATTTTGCAAAAACGTTGTGTATTTTCTTATAATAGTTGGTTGATATTTAATGAACTAAACAGTACGTATTTGACAGTTGCTCTCAGTGCACAAGTTTTCTTTCGCTATGGCTGGTTACTCTAACGCAGAATTAACAGACATGCATTTCATATATGGTCGTGCTAATGGGAACGCCACCGAAGCACGACGCCTTTATGTTAACGCTTATCCAAATCGCCAGATTCATTCACAACGTATGTTTGGAAGAATTCACCAAAGATTGCGTGATACCGGTTCCTTGAGCAAACAGTGCCATTTATCGGGAAGACCAAGGTCGATATCCACTTCTAGAGCAGAATCCAGAGGCAACAAATGTGGTTCCAGCATGATGGTGCTCCAGCTCATTTTTCCATGGCCGAGAGCATTGACACCAAACTTTTCCACATAGATGGGTAGGAAGGGCCGGACCTGTTTTATGGCCTCCAAGATCGCCTGATCTGAACCCTCCAGATTTTTTTGTTTGGGGATATTTGAAGACATTAGTGTATGGTACTCCTGTAAATAGCCTGGAAGAGCTGCAGCTACGGATTAATCAAAAGAGTCAAGAAATCCAAACCAAGGAGGGTGTTTTCGAAAGAGTTCGAATATCGTTGAGACGAAGATCTCGTGCCTGCTTGGAAATAGACGGAGGGCACTTTGAACATCTTCTGTAACTTTGTTTTTTGTTTGTTAAAATCTTCCTTTGTCGGTTTATTCCTAATAAAATAAAATGTTTGAAAAACGAATAGTGGTCCATATCTCCGCAACCGTTACTTTGCAAACCCATATTTATTAAGACTTTTCTGCTTATTTTGGTTCATACTATTACCTCCTGAAATATTTTACACTCTTTTTTTAACACGCTATATATAGGCGTTCCGGGAAAAATGTTTTACTTTTAAGCCACCTTTCCTTACAGAAAAATTTTTGCTAGATTATTTAACTTATTTAACACAGCACTAAAAAGACGGGTCAAATTTTATAGTATTTTTGGTCCAGGGAAATACGCACCGAGAAAGGGTAAAATTTACCTCATCGCGATTAGGTAAATTTTACAAGTACGCTTGAGTAATGTATTTTGACAAATATTTGATAGAATTTACTTGCAATAGTGTAAATCAGTTACTATATGTGGTGTAAAAGTTACTCTAACTGGTGTAAATATTAATCAAATACAGGGTGTTCTTTCTTTAAAGTCCTAAAGTTCTTTTGGAACAATTGCGAATGTCATTATACTTTTAGACATTTATTATTTTTGTATTTAAATTAATCCAAAAGATAGTATGGGAATATCTTTGAGTGACAGTATAATATTGATAGCGTTCAAAAATCTGTTTCTATAAAATATGCAAATTAAATTTGTTCTCAACGTTCTCGTATTAAAATCTTTCTCCGAATTACAAATTTTTTGAATTTTTTACTTTATAGTATTACAAAATTTCAGATTCAAAACTTTCTTCAAAATTTTTGCCAAAATTTTCAAATTAAAATTTCTTTGAATTTGAAAATTTACATGTTTTTCAAAATTTTTATTTAAATTTTTTTTTAATTTTTCCAAATTTGTTAATTTTCAAATTTTTGAATTGAAAATTTTTTCCGAAAATATTTATTTGATTTTTTTTGAAATTATCAAATTTTTATTTCTAAAATTTTTTAATTTTATTTTATTATATAATTCCAAAATACAAAATTTTGTATTTCGATTTTTTTTTAATTTTAAAATGTTATTTTCAAAAATTTGTGTTTCAAAACATTTTTCAAAATTATAAAATTGGAATTTTGGAACTCCAAAATTTTATATTTTGAATTTTTTTTATTTTTTTTTCTCAAAATCTCAAATTATTTTAAAAAACAGAAGTGGTCCATTATAATAAGTTTGATTTAATAATTTAATAATTTGCAAAATATATGTAGAAAAGTTTCGTAAAGACATCTATCTATCATAATCGTACCATTAATTTTCATTAAATATACTCTAGTGGTAAGAATTCTTTTTACTTATATCGGTAAAGAAGAATGTCATTTACCATCGTTCTATGGATTGTATACACTTAACCTGCAAACTAAATAGTTCCTTTTTTTATCCTGATGATTCTAGTCACGACATTAGAACAAAGTTATTAAATAATTGTATTGTCATCAGTCCTTGACCCATGTGCAAATTTTCAAGCTGATCAGACTTTTTGAAATTGGTGAAAATTATGCTGAAAGATTCCGTTACATACATACAAACATACATACAGGTCAAGCTAATAAAAGCGTGTTAATGAAGTATATTGCACCGAAGTGAACACTATTGATGATGGCAAAATCAGTTGAATTTGCTGCATTAAAATAGGTGTTATAAAATATAATTTATTTGTCTCCTTGGGAATAACTTTCAATTTTTTGTTCGGTCGCCGATTCTTATCAGGTTTTACAGGGGACCAGTTTCCAGTGCAGTGCGTAAGTGTATTTTTAAATCATTTTTGAACTGCTCTACTTGATTTTATTTTTACTAAATTGTATTTATAAGTTTCCCCTATGCATTCAAAATATTTCTTTTAGATATAATCTCAATCACCCTGTTTTTTTGTTGTGCATATATTTCCGAATAATTTGGTTAATGGATTAAAAATTTCTTTGACTTGATCAACTGATTTTCTGTATATATTGAAGTGGACTGAACTTGCTAAAGCAATTACATGCGACCGTAAGTAAGTGAATATGTGATTGGCAAAGCAGTTATGTGGAAATGCATTATAAATATAACCGGCTCAAACAACTTGCTGGATTGCACGGGAAATTTAACGGGATAATTTAAGCTTATCTATTCAAATACGGTTGGGAATCTTAGTCAGCGTGATGTAGGTACTTGCGAAATTAGCGTATTACTGCCAGAATGGCTCAAATTAACAAAGTTCAAATTTAATCGCATCGGATCGGGCCTGTTTGAACTCGAATGTTGATCTTCCGCTGATATGATCGTAACTTTTTTCGCTTGGGTTTTGATAGATGGCGACGTTTCGGAAATGTTTTAATTTCCTATATTGCTATGTAAAATTTCCATTTTTATTGCAAATGGGGACAGGGCAGATTTTTGTATTCCACGCATGTAGAATGCTGGTAATACAGTAACTGCGGTTAGAATGCACACTCTCTACATAACCAATTAATTCAATAACAAAAAATGTTACTATTGGACATTCTTTAATTTGAAAAAAAAACTGTTTCATCATTCCAAAATTATGCCCAAATACCATTTGAAATTAACAGCCTATTAAGAGTATATCTAGAGTTTCAAATCACATTTCGACATAAAAACAGTTAATTAGGCAAAAGCTAATTATATCGTACCCTTGAGTATACACCAAGAGAGTCAGTCTTTAATAAAGACCTAAATAGTTATTATACTTCCTGTTAGATGTCGTACTGTGTAACAATACGCATTTATTCAAACGAAGAAAATAAAACGTAACTATTTTAATCTGCAAAAAACTGCGAAGGCATTTCGAGGGCGTGGCCGGGTGACCCTTTTTCATATACCTGCCTAAATAATAGATTGTGGCAATATATTTTTGAATTGAAAATTTACTGTAATTAGCTGTAATAATTAATTGAGACGTGTAGAGGTAGAGAGAGTTTGCTCAAGCGCTAAGTTGTTTTTACTGCTATGTTGTTATTTTTGTCAATAAAAGTAAATGTGCAGGTAGGTAGGTTTTTGGAATTAAATTTCAATAGCCTTTTTGAAGTCGCGTGTAAGCAGAAACCTTTAGGGCAGTTTTTTCGAAATTGGTGGGAATTATCAAGTTCTACCACGTTCTTTTTACGTAGAAATGATGTTCGGATACAATTGTGTAATCAACCGAATCAAAATGTCTTGTCAACAAAAAATAAGAGAAAAACTCATCATTAAACATTGTTAATGCGGCGCCCTTTATTGGCAAAACTGATTTAATACTTACTAATTTTTATTTGTTCTTAAAAATGTTTCTCTACCAAATTTGATGACAATCCGTTGAGACATACTCGCGTTATTACAAAAAAAAGAAAACACAAATAAAAATATTTCAACTTTGACACCTTATATCTTTTTCCACAGCAATATTTTACTAAGATATATTTAGCTATATCTTCATATTTCCTCCCAATGATGTTACTCCTCCTCTATGTCCCCTTATATTTTTATCGACATGTATTGAAAAACTTTTTCATTTGAAGTGACCAAAGCTGGAGGAGTATGATAAAAGTGTTATCTGGCGGTTAATATATTTTAAGCTTTGACTTTCATTGATACGTGAAAGTGAATATGAACTGGATAACTGCACTTCTGTAATTTGTTTGTTTTCTGTAAATATGAGAATATTTTTATTATTAAATCATGTGATGGAATTACTATAATTACTAGCAAAATTCAATTTAAAGAGTGTCATTATTATTGCAAAGTAAACGTTCTTTTTGAGTTCGTTTCCCATTACGCGAAAGTTCAGGCCAACAAGTTCGCCCATTGGATTGACTCGTCTTAGTGTATATAATCAAGGATCGTACTTGTTTAATAATTTTTCAAAAAATGGCGAATACGCCACGACCAATTTATCTAGTCTAAATTATAAAAATATCAACATAAACATTTACACTATTAAAGTTATAAATATAATAATTATATATACCTAAATTATTTAATACTGTCCGTTTCGTCCGTTTATTTTGTGCTTACCTATCTAAATAGATCTTTCCTTTTCCGTATATGTATCTACAATGAAACTGATAAAAATAATATACCTACTATAAGAAACTCCAAGTAAATACAGTAGAATTACAGCTTGTATGCCAAATGACATATTTTTTATTAAAAATACGTAACGATGTTATAAAATTGGATTTCATGCACACTAAAATGCGATTATACTCTGAAAAAATATACAGGGTGAACTTTAAGTTAGTAGTAATATTTTAACCAGCAGTACAGTTCACGCAGTAGAACGCATAATTAATAGTTTCTTTACAAATAAAAATCAAGAATAAAAAATTTAAATTTTAAATAAATTTCGTGATTCTTCAATATAAATCTTGTTGAAGACCGCTGGCCCATTCCAATATTAAGGCTTTTATGAGTCATATTATTGTATAGGTTGGAAGTGTATTCCACAGTGTTACCAGTGTTACAGCATGTCAAAGAATTGATGATTGAAATATGTTTATAAAAATATTTCTGGCTACCTCCTCCCCTGCCATTCATATACCTCAACTAAAAAGTATGTCTATATGTACAAGAAATTGATTTGAAACCATAAAACAGATTATCCACTCCTTTTAGTTGTTTGAACAATGCGTCATATTTTACTTAATTACATTGTATATAATAATTAAATACGCATGCCACTTAAAAAAACACTGCTCCTGAAAATAATGAGACGATTTAAATAAGTTTTATATGTTGAAAATAGATGCGTTAAGCATTGCTGTATCAAATATTACATATTCTGTTAGCACTTGTACCTTGCCTTGTAGTTCCTGCACCAACGTCCAATAATAATGTTTACGCCGTATCACATGATAACGAGAGAATATAAGATGAGTCGTTACGCATATACTATTCTGAAAGAAGCATATTTTTGATCGTTTTTATGCTGTTGTGTTCCAAATGCGGTAGCAGAAACACTAGAAATGCTACAACATTTTCATTCAAAATTGATCCGGAAGTTATCTAGTACATTTCTTTATTTACTTTTATATTTTATTATAATTTAATATTCTAAATTAAATACTGTGGCTTTTTATTTCTTGCAAAAGAAAAAATGCCTAAAAAAAAATTGTACGAATGCTATTGTTGGTAATATAATGAGTAAGATTCTTATCGATATTAATTTCACATCCACATTACAAGGCAGACTGAGGAACATTATGAGTTTAATAATACAATGATTTTAGAAATATAAATATATATTTTACTGAGACAAGGAGACCCACTCTCAACGCTTTTTTTTAATTTAGTACTAGAAAAGGTTATAAGAGAGTCGGTTGGACAGAGAAGAACACATATTGTTTAAAAGCCACCAAATAGTAAATTATGCAGATGACGTGGCCATTATTGCTAGAGATAGGTGGGAATTAGAAGAAATAATGAGAAAACTTATGGAGAAAGCACGTAATGTGGGATTGCAGATAAACCAAGAGAAAAGTAAGGTTTTGAGAATAGAAGAACAAAAAAAAGATACCAGTTTCAAATTGAGAACGCAGCATGGAAAGATGGAGTTTGAAAAAGTTCAAGTATTTGGTTTAGTTTAAAGTTTGTTTAGTGCACAATGAATAATTATTAGTCGGAAGAGATTGTGGAGGCTGCAAATATTGCAATAAGCAATTTGCTGCCTACGAAGTCAAGATCTTTATACGATATAGCAAAGAATTACAAGTCTTCCACATTATGAGCGCAATATTCTATGGTCAAGTCATGCTTGATAATTTACGACAACATAGATATAAGCAAATTCCCAAAGCTGATCGCATTTTTGAAAAGAACCGGTGACGGATATCAAGCGAAAATATTGACAAAAGGTGAAATCGACCGTTTTCTATCAAGTGCAGATGACAAAGAATTCTTAATGATTAAGGTAAGATTACTTTTGTTGTTAGGTATTTCAATTATTAAGTATTTTGATTTTTTATAGGTTGGATTAATTCTGGGGATTGCCGGACCTTGTCGAACTAGATGAACTAGTCAATTTAACTGTAGATGATATTGAGGATGTAGGCTCTTCCTTGATTGTAAAAATTCCAAAAACTAAGACAAATATTCCACGAACCTTTCTGGTTACCGATGTGGGAAATATGCTTGAATTGTTTCGAAAATACCTGTCCCTTCGTCCTTCCCACATCAAGCATAAGCGCCTTTTTTTTGAACTACAAAGCAGGAAAATGTAGTTTGCAGCCAGTTGGCAAAAATACCATGGGAAAAATTCCGAGTGTAGTAGCGTCGTATTTAAAATTACCTGATGCTGCATGTTATACTGGTAACTGCTTACGAAGATCTTCAGCGACATTACTGGCAGATGCTGGTGTGGATATCACGACAATAAAGCGTCATGCTGGTTGGAAATCAACGACAGTCGGTGAGGGTTATGTCGAGAACTCCATTGAAAATAAGACCAAAATTGCTAATCAGGTTTTAGTAGGTACCACTACTAGCGCAATCACAAAAACTGTAAATGTAAGCGAAAGTAATTTTCCTTCTAATATTAATTTTGAAAATTGTACAAATGTAACATTTAATTTAAATGTCAATAAATAATTTCAATGTTATCTTTTATTTTTGCATGAAAAACGTTCTCCATAATGTAAACTCCTTTGGGAGCATTATACTCCCTTGGGAATAATCGACTACTTCTGTTTTAATTTTGATGTCATAGAAACTGATTTCTACTCCCGACCGTGGAAAAATATATATTATTATATAGTAAAAGCCGAGTAATAATACAAAAAAGATGGAAAGTTACAAATTCATTTTACATACAGCTAGTAAAAGTGGTTCATATTTCAAATAGTAATTTTTCATTAGAGTTGTAATATTACATTCTGGTTCACACTTTTGACCTAGGTCATAAATAACCAACAAGCCACCATGTAATATTATAAATAATTGTTATCAGTGTATTAACGTGTTGAAAAGAATTTCCGCGGTTTCTTTCCGAGGCAAAGCCAAGCTAATGCGCTGCAATGAAGTTATTAGTCTTGTAATCTCTTAAACATTGCATTGTCCCGGGTGTTACCGGCGGTGCTCGTAACTTCTGTTGTCTGTTCCGGTGGACCATTTTTATAGGGTTTATCGGTTACGGCGCACCCTGTCCGCCAAGCCGCCGTTTCAACCGTTTCAGGAGTTTCAGACATCAGTTGGCGCTGAAACTTCGGCGGTTCAGCTTGATTTTGCGCCTCCTATTGCGCTGTCCGTTGTGTCACGCCGTGTTTTGCATACCTACCTCACCGTTATATAATGCACGAATTACACTACAGTTTCGAATGTCATGGTGTCCACTCTGCGTCAGGGGTGATGGAGGACTGAAACTTTAATCCTCTCGTGATTTCTGCGAAGGTTAAAGTGTTTTTCTTTGCGATAGGGAGGTGGGTTCGTACTTTTTTTATTGATGGCTTTCTTTGTGTCGATGTAAAGTATTTTTTAAACGAAGCATTTGTAAAATATAAAACATATACAAAAATATAAATAGGCAGATGCTCATCTAATGAACATTTCGTAATATTAATTCATTGAATATTTGAAAAAGAAACTAATGAAATTAATTAATAAAACATATACTTGCAGGTATACATCAAACTATCCTTTGAGTCATACAATTTTAGGGTTTGCACTTTCAGAAAAAGTAATCATTAAGGTGAACATTTTACGTTCTTTGCACTTTTTCAAGGCTTGCTACAGAACTCCGAAAGCTGTATTTGTTCTATTGTTTAATTATAACAAAAGAATGTTATCTTGGCGGCTCTGTGATATTGAGAAAATGCGGGTTCAGAAAAAATAAGCGAGTCCTGGCTTAAAGAAACAGGCGGAGAAATATATGGAATGATCAACAAGAAAAATTTGTTTTTCCTGGGTGTGAAGCTGTGTGTAATTTTTTAGAGGTACAATTACAGTAGAGCTATCAAAAAGTTAAAAATATATAAAATTAATCAAATTATATGTCATGTATGTTTAATAAATACATATTATGCAAATGCGTATACAAAAAAATATCATTATTTTTAATTAATAGTAATAACAAAGAACGATGCAGAAGCTAAATAATGATTGCATTTGTGAAAGCTTTATAACATATGCAATAAAAGCCAAATATCTAATAATAATAAAAAATAAAACTGCGTTATTGATTTGTGTCAATTGTAAAAAAATAATATATCCATATATTTTTTTTTATATTAGATTGTGAAATTTTCACTCTACTCATTATGGTCATAATTTTAAATATACGAGTTGAACTATTGCGATTTATCGATGTGCAAAATATATACTTTTTCTATTTATAAGTGAAGGTATTTTAATGGTTCATTCAAAGGTGTAAAATACAAAAAGTTAAATATGTTTTTACTAGTATTGCAAATATCGTCTTGCTGTTTCTTATCCTTACCTTAGCAAGACAAGACTTGACAGCTCGAATTGCAAGACAATACAAGAAATATTGCTACGGCAAGAAGTCTTATAAATATAAGAAGTGGTAATATTTAAGTGAGCATTAGCTGAAAAAATAAATATTTCATTTGTATTGTAGGCACAGTATTTTTAAAATCAAAATTTATTGAGTCTAAATTGATTGACTGATTATAAACTCACTGGCACATGACTCAAAGAGATCCGATTATGTTTCGCCCATTTCATATATTATTTATAATTACTGTAAAACTGGCATTTTCTATACTTTATAACATCCACCAATCGAAATCTGTCGACCATCGACCATATTGATAGTTACGTGTGAGCTCCGCGCGGAACCGTAGGCGACCGAGAGTAACCACCAATGCTACCAAATTACTAATAAAGCTCCATGTTTCTCATTTATATGTAAATACATTTCCGATACTCTCGCAAGACAAGACATTTTCAAATTTTGCAGAATTTCCTTTCTCACTCAACAAATAATTTTTTACATCGACAGGACTCTAATCGACAGATTATCGACTAACGATCGATTACATCGACAGGAATATAACTATAGCGCCCTCTATAAGTGTTATACTATTTATATATTCATAATTGCCGCCTCAAAAAACGTAAGACTACAAATTTTCAAAACAAATGGTCTACACATAGGTACATAAAATATAGCAAAAAATTTAAATTCTTTTTTCAACATTGGCACCCTGTCGAGCGAGAACGAGTAATTATCGAGTAAGGAATGTTCGATTCAATTGTTTATTATTTATATTTTAGCGTTAACAGTCTGGCTTTAAGTTGTGTATCATTATTGATGACTCACCTTGTATGTAAGCGGAAAAATTTGTAATGTAATTTACGGTAAATACGGAAAAGAATTGTTAACAGGGCAAACATATTATTGGTTTTATTGAAAAGTGAAATATTGTGAACGGACGTTGGCGAAATCCTCTAATGTACACAAAAACCTAATGAAAACGGATAAGGTAGGATCCCACTCAAAAAACTTCAGTGACATTCCGAACTCTTTATTTTCTCTTGGGAAACAAAAGGCAAAAGTAAATAAAAAGTACATCGGTTACGGAGTTTTTGTTTAACTTCCTAGTAAATGATGCGGATCATCCCGGAGTTTCCGGCCGAGCCCGCCATTTATCTTTTTGTCATTTCGCATCAAAAATATATATTTGCCTGGTCGGGAATCATTTCGGTCGCCGTGAAGCAAGTTCTGCTTGGATGTCACATTTTGCCATATTTCAGCCCACGAGTATAAATCTTATGGGAAATTCAGTTCTTGATGTTACACGCAGGAGTCTGTAGTGTCATATTTTGACATACGAACATTTTACAGCTCTTTCAAGATAATCAAGAAAAGTTCTTTACATTCCTTAATATTTGTTTATATATTTATTTATTTAGAAATACTGCTGCCCAGACAAAAATCCAATTACAGGGCAGAAACAAACATAACATTTAAGAGAAAAGGAGAAATAAGACTAAAAATTTAAAAACTACATACACATATAACAAATAACATATATAAACTTAACTAATTTTTATATAACATATAACGGATGAAAAGTACTGATAATATCTTAACAACAATTCTTGGTATTTTTGCATACTGAGTATTGCATTTTATCTGCAAGTTAATAGGTTATACAGAATGATCACTTTAAAGATGTAAATATTAATAAAAATAATTGAAAACGTCAAATTATTTCAAAAAACTGAAAACTTAACTTTCCTTTTTTCTTCCATGCCATTTTCATTACTGAAAAGAAATTTATAAAGTTAAATTCATAATAATAAAAGATGACTTTATTTGCAAAAGTTGTAAAAGTTATCAAACCTAATTCCTGGCCGCTAAAATTTTTTTTTTCAAATGTCTGTGAAGTAAGTATTCGCTTCACGTATTGTTTAGCTGCCATAAAATCCTATTTCACGGGCATCAAAATTGCTGCTTTCGCATATCAACCGTTTCTATTGATAACACAAATTTTTGTACAGCTCATTCCACTTATTTATTCATTCTTCATTCATTCAATTATTATTGAGGCATAAATGTTTCAAGAACAGGAATATTAATTTTATTTTGAATTATCGTAAATATTAATTGTACAATTAGGATTATTAGAAATAGTTATTCTTAGAACTTGTGACCCCAGGTCAATATTATTATTTGTAGTTTGCAAACGAGTCGAAAGTATTTGTGACCATTGAAGTAAATTGATAAGAATTTTTGGATTTTGACGGTAAGATTTACCTGAAGATATTATTTTTATATCTCTCGGCCGCCTCCGAAAATCTTCAACCAATTTAAACATTTAACTAATAATAGCATTCAGAGATGTTTTCAATCACTATTAAGATTGTTTAAGCTTCATATTTCAAAGAAATATCAAAATGTCACGTTTTGGCAATGCGAATCTTCAATCTATTACACGCTAATTAAATTGCTGAAAATTACTGGTCACAAGAATTCAAATTCTATAAAACCATACTTAAACATCGACCAAGAATACCACAATAAGATGATAAATACTATGCGTGGTAATAGATCTTCTATAGTAGAAGAAAATAGTCAAGCTAATGTTGCGTTAAATATTAATAACTGTACCTTTACCAGTTATACTTTTAATAAATAAACAGTTGTTTTGGTGAGATATACTCGTAAGTGGTCTGCTTACTTCCTGCTCGGCCTAAGCGGCTCGACTTGCAGGAAGCGACCTACATTGCAGCAAGTACTTAAATACAGACTTCTCACCCTGGACGACGCTCCATGAAATCTATAAAGTCCTGTTCAGAGTGGAAGCGACGAGCTTCGCGATGCGTTAGCGTTGCGACGAACGGCGCGTCGACAGTTAAACAACCTAGTGTTACCAAATTCAAGCATTTAGAGTGAGAGCGATCAGCACGGCGTCGCGTTGCGATGCCTTCCAGCGACAGCGACGAAAACAAATTGAATTGATTTTTTCAAGCGTCGTAGCAGCGACCAGTCGTCAAAATGAGTCCAACAGAGGAGGACGTTGCCGAAATATTGATAAGTAAGTAAGTAATCAAAAGTTTGGATGGACATTTTCAGGTAGTTCCAAAATCGGTCTGGATACATTCTCAATTTATAGTATAAATGGTTTAATCGGCCAAAATGATATGGCATGTCCAGTAACAAAAACAAACGAACTGCTCGAACTGCTCTTGTTGGAGCCGTTTTATAAACTGAAAATATATTGTATTGTCGAATATTCGACGTGTCGCAGACGCGGCTGCAACGCTCCCACTCTGAAATACCATCGCGCCGCTCGTTGCAACTCTAACGCGACGCGACGCTCGTCATTCTCACTCTGAACAGTCCTTAAAGTAATCAATACCGGTCACGGAGTAGTTGTTACTTGCAGTATCATTTATAAATAGTTGTTTTGCGATTTAATTGATTTTTTTGCCAATAAATGTTCTGATCGACAAATGCCTCATAATTTTTCCAAATTTCTCAAGCACGTTGCTTTTAATTACCATAAAATTATCTTGTACATTATCAATATTCTAAGGATATTATAACTGATAATAGTGATGTTAACCGCACCAAGTTCACGATGATTGATTGTCTCATAAAATAGTTCTGGATCTTCTTGATTAGACCTCGTAATCTACATTTAAAAAGTGATCACTCAGATATTGAGATTTTCAGGATTCATATCCCACACTTGCACATAAAACTTAGGCCGCGATATTCGGCCGAAATATATTAGTTGATTCCTAAAAGTATCTTTTTGGCAAATAAATTTAAATTTCGGTGAGATTCTTTGATATTTCCTTGCTTAATCTCTCCTGAATCTCTTATCATACCTTACCCAGACAGTGCAGTAGGAACTATTCTAAGGGACAGTAGAATAACATTTCCAGCGGTGGCAGATCTATCATGAGGCTTACAGAGATTAAGTTTCAGACCCCTAAAGCCAAACGGACCACCCGTAAGATGAATGGGGCTATTCAACTCGTAAAATGTATCGAGATATCCATAACCAAAATACTAGGGATTCTATCGCTCAATTTGTCAACAAAATATTATAAAAATAATATATATAAAATAAAATTTATAATAATTATTTTTGTCGTGTCATAGGAATTCCAATTAAATATGAGGTATACTTTTAGTTTCTCGATGCATTGGTTTATTTATACAAAACCTTTCATATTGCTGTTGTGCACTGCAATATATGGTATAGGTAATAAAACCATTAATATAAGTTGTTGTCAAATTACAATAGACCCGAGTACAATCTCATAAAATTTTGAAATATATTTTTTTCTTAAAATATATAGCATAAACAATTATTTTTTATAAAATCACAACTGCAATAAACGCATAATTTGTTTTCTACCGTCGACACATTTTGTTATAGAACAAATAAGTTTTCATTAAAAAAAAACAGTAGTAATGTGTTATATCTTTATTGTATTGGCAACTCTAACGTGTTTTTATATAGCAAAGTCAATGTTTGCAGAGAGAGGAAAAATTAAAGTTTATAATACAGTTTTAGAATAAAATGGTACATAATACTACTTTTTGATAATTAAAAATAATTATGCTACATGTTATTCTTACTATAAAAGTAAATAAACAAATATAGACCATTCTAGATGAAGCTAAACCAACCAATAATCTTTATTTTTGTCAAGTGGAACTATGTACGGAATAGTGAGTTGAATTTGTGACGTTTTACAAAGTAAAGGTTGTGACGTCACAGAAACTATAAAAATTACATTTAAAAAATAGTTATAATAAAGTTACAGCAGTTCCATTAAAAAAACGAACTAAATCGGATACTAAATACCATTTTTATAGGCCTGCTTCCTTTGAAATGGGTCACACTGTAGATTAACTGTTTTTACAATTTTGTACTCATGTGTTCGTTGAAATAAGATTTTTAAAATTATATCGTATTTTGGCCCACATTGTAGGATACTGTTATAACTTTATTATAATACAATTTTAATATGTCAGATATACAGAGTGTTTGCAATTTTGCTTAATTGAGAAGTTATTTTCTTACGCAAAAATCAATAAGATATTTGTGTTTATCTCACAAAAAAAACAACTTAATTTTCCAACATTTGAGTACAATTACCCAACAAGTTAGAACATTATCGTAAGAAATTACTTTTTTTATTTAATTTTTATACGATAAGTTTCATATTAATTAGATAATTATACTTAAATTTTGCAAAATGATGGTTTTTTAAGATAAACACAAATATGTTATTAATTTTGAGTTAATTATACAAGGCGTTCTAAATGCCTGTGCCACTATATTAATCATTTCAGATTGTTTTTAAGAACAGAAATTTTTTGAAAATAATTATTTTGAAAAAGCTTAATATTAGTATTAAAAAGGCATACTTGTTAAGGCTGAAAATAGTTAAATTCTATCAAATTATTAATTCAGAAAGTTGATACATTGTCGTCCATTCTTTACTGAAATTCCTGAAAGGATTTATTTTACAGATTTATAAGTATTTAAATCTGAAGAATTAACTTGCATTGCATTGATTTTATAAAATTCATAAAATTTAAAAATAATAATAATTATTGAAATAGAAACAGTGGTTACAAAACTCAAAACATTTATTTACGGGCTTGTTATAACATAGGGATACATATCGATATAGAAAAAAATTGTTTAAATTTTTCTCAGTGCAGTTTATTGTTTTTACAAAATCTTGGAAATGAAAGGAAAATATGGCGCAAACAAATTTCAGCCATCATTTATCCGCCATATTTAACCTGTCTTCATTCAGAGAGACCCGCCACTGATTCGTATTATGAATGCCTCACTTATAACAGATCTCGGATCCTTTAGTCGACGACAACGGTGCACCACGAACAAAAACAAAATTCAGTTCATTTGTAATCCGCACATGAAGCCGGGTTCATTATTGGATCCGTCAGACAGAGTTCAACTAAGCACCTTCCATTGAAACTCATTTCTGAAAGAAGACCTGAATTTAGGTGGGCACAATCGCATTCTCTTATTTATTCCGGTCGGAGGATACACTGAAAACGTTTTGACGTAAATCTCTTGCCAAGCGATACTCTTGAGAGTGGGAGTGCGTCTTTCTTTATCTGTTTAATATTGTGTAAAATATAGCTACACAAAAAAGGCACATTATGGCACGAAAAACTCAGTATAAAGTTTCAGAAAGACGTTTCGATCCTTGCAAAAAAAAATAGAAAATTACGACACATAAGAATCTCATATATCCTATCCTGATATTGCATCGTTTCAGTTTTATATGTGAAATTTCACATTGTTATTTTCTAATAAAAGTTCTTTGATAAAGAGGAATGGTAATATGTTTAAAATTGGAAAAGTTTTTCGATCGGCATTCAAAATATAGAAAGCAAAGTTTACATTTTGATTGTGATAAGCGTTATGTAAGCGAAAGTTCAAAACAGCAAATTTTGCGAATATAAAAGGAAAACAGATTTGGTGCTAAATGTGAATATAATAATAATGAATTGGGATAAGATGCAACGCAATTGTTATAAAATAGATTTTGCCAAAAATTATACTAATGTTAATAAATATATGTATATGAACTAAATAATATTTGATAAGGTATTAATCCCCTTTCAGAATTAATATATACACATATTCTAGTAACATACACCAAAATACTATTCTTAGCAAACAAATTGCTGTTCTGTGTGCCAGTAGAGCAGTAAAAGTGACTACCAATGTGTAATTGTTTGTATAATTCACTGGTAATGAATGTTTAACATTCATTTTTATAAAACTTTGTAGTGAGGTTTACAAAAATGATGGAAAACTTTTATAGTTTGTGTCAATAAACACATAAAACTTAAAAATGATAAAACAATGTATGTAGTATTTCGTCATATTTATGCTGTAGTAAAATAGTGTTTGGCGAATATTACTGTAAAATTGAAAGTATAACAGTGTGTGAAATAATCGTGCAAAATGTGTTTGGAGTTTATAATGACAACAAATTGTCCTATGTACAATCGTTTGCGATAATAATGACACTTTTTAAAATGAATTTTGCAATTTTTTGAACTGACGCATTTGTAATGAAATCTACTTTCAACTTTTAACATTAGTTCCTAGTTGTTTCTACTACCAATACAGATTTAATGAAATTTCTCCGCAGAACTTCCAGAAGTTCAAAAACCGTTTTGAGGAAGTGTCATTATCATTACAAAAGTATGTACATAGATCTACGTAACAATTGTATAAGCGATTTCTATCCCTTTTTTCAGTGTAGTGAGAATGAATGGCGATGGAATAAATAACTACTATTTTATTTTGTGCTGCCCTTTCTGCATTATGTTGCTTTATTTGTTCCACACAAAGTAAAAGTAGAAATGTGCGTAAACGAATTTGAAGAAGAAAAATTAGAGAAAGCTATTGTCTCAAAAATCGCGACCAATATACAAAAAATAATATGCATACGTCAAAAATGGGAAAGTGCAAAGCATATTAATGGTATGAGTGAAAAGGTACTTTTTAATGAAATCAAAGAAAGTAGAGGTGCTAACATATTAAAAATTTATGCCAGGTTTAAATAATGATTTGATTTTTTTTAGAGGAGTAAATATACATTTGTTTTTAATCACGTCATCATATACTATTTTTTCCCTATCTCCTCTTAAAATTAATGACGTTGTGACTGAATCACCCTGTGTATTATAAATTACCCATAACAGTATTTTAGCTTTTGATAGACGTTGAGTATTGTATTGAACCAGAATGGGATAATTTTCAACATGATATTTTTTATAAAAATAAAATAATGAAGATATATAAATTTTAATAATTAATTTTATATATAAAACCGCATTATAAATATATCTAGTATTTATATTGTGACTAGTGAACTCAATATATTGATATCATTGAAATATTTTTGAAAGCGAAGCAGTTTCAATAAATATAATATTCCAATATTATTAGTTCAACAAACTTTGCAATTTCTGCTAAATAATTTCGCCAACTATTGAAGTTTTATTTGTATTAGTTCATGGGCATTGTAAACGTACATTACAACAGTTGAATAGAGCTACACTGAATATTCAATTTTCGCTTTTATTGCATGGACGTTGTTTACGTCGTTCTGAAGTTCTGCAAAAGTGTAGACATCATATTAAAATTCAGGGGAAGTTGATCAGCTACCCCGAAAAGTACTCAAGGCAGAAAAATAGTACATTATACTATAAGGGAGAGAAATGCGTTATTTTGGTAGAGGTGCAATTTGAAGCCCGAGGGCTACAATGCACCGAGGACAAAATAGCATCTCTCCCGAATGGTATATACTATTTTTTCCACGGTCTTATTAACTTAAAAACACATTTTGTCATTATGAAGTAAGTAGCACCAGAATTATTGTATTCGGATTTGAGCATTTATTTAGTAGTCGTTGAGTTATTGTCATAACTACAAAATAAACAAACAAAAATAATTGTCAAATTAAGGTGCCAGTTTGGTTTAGTTTAAAATTTGTTTAGTGTACAATGAATAATTGTGAGTCGGAAGAGATTGTGGAAGCTGTAAATATTGCAATAAGCAATTTGCTGCCTACGAAGTCAAGATCTTTATACGATATAGCCTACAATCGGCTCAAAAAGTGCTGCGCCGAGAAAAATGTTCAAGTATACAGCGAGAATGTTTTGTTGGCATACTGCAGTGAAAATGCAAAGAATTACAAGTCTTCCACATTATGGGTGCAATATTCTATGGTTAAGTCATGCTTGATAATTTACGACAACATAGATATAAGCAAATTCCCCAAGCTGATCGTATTTTTGAAAAGAACCGGTATCAAGCGAAAAAATCGAAAATATTGACAAAGGGTGAAATCGACCGTTTTCTATCAAGTGCAGATGACAAATAATTCTTAATGATTAAGGTAGGATTACTTTTGTTGTTAGGTATTTCAATTATTAAGTATTTTGATTTTTTATAGGTTGGATTAATTCTGGGGATTGCCGGTGCTTGTCGAACTGATGAACTAGTCAATTTAACTGTAGATGATATTGAGGATGTAGGCTCTTCCTTGATTGTAAAAATTCCAAACACTAAGACAAAGATTCCACGAACCTTTCTGGTTACCGATGTGGGAAATATGCTTGAATTGTTTCGTAAATACCTGTCCCTTCGTCCTCCTCACGTCAAGCATAAGCGCCTTTTTTTGTACTACAAAGCAGGAAAATGTAATCCGCAGCCAGTTGGCAAAAATACCATGGGAAAAATTCCGAGTGTAGTAGCTTCGTATTTAAAATTACCTGATGCTGCATGTTATACTGATTACTGCTTACGAAGATCTTCATCGATATTACTGGCAGATGCTGGTGTGGATATCACGACAATAAAGCGTCATGCTGGTTGGGAATCAACGGCAATCGCTGAAGGTTATGTCGATAACTTTATTGAAAATAAGACCAAAATTGCTAATCAGGTTTTAGTAGGTACCACTACTAGCGCAATCACAAAAACTGTAAATGTAAGCGAAAGTAATATTCCTTCTAATATTAATTTTGAAAATTGTACAAATGTAACATTTTATTTAAATGTCAATAAATAATTTCAATGTTATCTTTTTTTGCATGAAAAACGTTCTCCATAATGTAAACTCCCTTGGGAGCATTATACTCCCTTGGGAATAATCGACTACTTCTGTTTAAATTTTGATGTCATAGAAACTGATTTCTACTCCCGACCGTGGAAAAACTTGTTTACGTAAAGTAAATATATAGTTTCCCTTACTTGTAGTAGATAAGGGCAGATTTAAAACAAGGGAAATGAAAAAAATACACAAGTATTGGAGAAAGTAGCATCAAATTAGTTTGTCAGTCAATAAATATTAGCTCTTACCTAAATGAATAAAATGATTAAAATTTATTTCATTTATTATATCAATAATCGCTAATTAAAGTAGGGTTTTTTGCTTGACAGTGACAATGAAAATTTGACGTTTATTGAGGAGTGTCACTTTATTGCTTGTCGAGCGGTAAAATCTATCAAACGCTCGTCGTCAATAGCAGCCTAGTAAACAGCATTCTATTTAAGTAGTAAATTTAACAATTGTTAAATCTTGTAAAATTTGCGTAGTTACTTGAGATACTTTTAGTTGAAAAAATGATGGAAATTGAAAATAGTGACAGTGATATCTAGCATACACCTCCGGAAATTAAAAATGCTACAGAAACTGTAATTTTAAATTTGTTGCCAGAAAAATCAAAGAAGTTATAGGAGAAGCAATATAACATATTTGTGGCATGGTGTATATCGAAAGAAATTTATAAGAATCCATTTTAATAGTTATTATTCCTGATTCAAACACAAGAAGAAATCGAATTTTTACTGTCACAAATAACATTCAAGATAATTCTATCAACTATTTGTCATTCGATAGGAAGCATGTAGCCTTGAGGTCTGGAAACGAACATATCAGCACAGTTATTCTTAAAGTTTAATAAATACAAGTGTTTTCATCAAGTGTTAGGAATTAATGTTATTGCTAAAATACCAAACAATATTGCTAATTATCTTTTATACATTTATACACAGGACATTACTTTCGCAGAATATCGGCTACTTTATTGGTCTGGAGGTGATATTATACAATTAAAGCGACACGAAGGATGGAAGAGTTATATAGTTGCAGAAGGATAATAACATCAATGAAAAAATTAAAATAAATAAGAAAACTTGAAATAGGACGTCAAATAATATACAAGTAATAGCAGAGATGAAAATTTTACCAGAATATAGCCCTAACATGTCTTCTGGATCAGAATGTTACGTTGATTTTGAAAAAAAAAAACAAAACAGTTATCGATTTTTTTTTTGTTACCCTGTTTTTGGGCGTGGGAAGTAGTTTTATTGTGGTTACTAATTGGCGTTGAGGCGCCAAGTAATTTTATTTAAATGAATATATTGTAAAGCCCAAGGAAGACATAAAATTACTAAAATTATTTTCCCTGGATAAGTGATGCAGCACACAAGAATACAGAAAAAAATAATTAAGAGTAGATAATACAAGATATATGTTAAATATAAAAGATATAATAATGAGGTAGCAGAAAATATATGTATAATATTTTCTGATAAATACACAAACGAGAATATAAAAAAACAACTAGTGAAAAACCTGGCTCTTGGAAGAGCAGACTAAGAGCGTGGAGGTGCATAATAACAAGAAAAAAGTACTCACACTCCGAGTTTATGAACAAATAATACATAAATATATCCACGATCAACATAAAAAACAAAAATGTGATCTATCAGATCTGAACTTTGAGTAGATCATTTTTCGTTGCCTACGGTATAAAATTCACCACGCGATAGTGAAATAGGTAACCTTAGTAATGGACAAACACTTCAAAATAAGAGATATATGACTTTTCAAAAATAAAAAACAGTATCTTAACGGAGCGAGGTACGTAATAGGGTACTTATCGAGGTCCTCCTGGCCTCCTGGAGAATCCTGCCTGCCCGGTACTCGAATGCTTCCCATGACGTCAGATTCCCAATTGTGGCGTCGGTAAAAAGCAATTTCGGGTTGAATCTCGAAATGTCGGCGATAAACAAATTGTTCCCCAATTAACAAAGGAAATGTCAGAGAACAAAACTCCTTCCACACAACATCCTTATTGTAGAAAGGCGTTTTTTCTTTAACGCCAAAGAATGTGCACTAAACAAAATCCGCCTAAAGCGAAACCAAATGTAATCACTGCAATTACTATACCATAAGTTACATTTTCATAGTTCGAATCAATGTAGATACCTTTTTTGTGGGTAAAATTTACAAGAATTGATCATCTACATAGGCACGCCTTGGTAAACTTCTAACACACTATATTCTACAATTTCTATCTCTCCTCATGCGAAAATTTAAGTTGAACAAAAACTACGATTGCTTAAAAATGAGTTTCTTACTTTTGATCTATTTGTTAATGTTCTCGTTGTAATAATGTTAGTTAGAAAGTTTTATTTGGTTCAGTTATTGTAGATAAAACTTTGTAAAGTGACATTACTACTTTCGACCAATAATGTATCATTTTCGCTCTTAATACATAAATAACTATCATCGTCAGCGTTCTATTGAAATAGAAATAAATTCCAAACTGTACTAACACCTTTAGAGAATGCTTGTTAATTTAATATTAGGGATTAGAAGAGCAGGAGTTATGTTCCCAATCTACCAATTATTGGAGAAAACAAATCGCTACACCAGGATCTATATGAAGTGTAATACGGCGAAGACATTTATATAAATCGGCAGACAACTATCGCAAACATATCCAACGAATTGGCATGACTAATTTATAAGATTGTACGCTTCGAAGATAATTGAAAATTCAGAGGCTGCAGGATTCTAGATTTGTTTAAAACAGTATAGAGATGTATAAGATGCCATTTCAAGCTAGATTAGAATACTCTGCTTTGCAAATAATCACAGTCAGTTTTATGTAAATATATTAATAAAGATAACACTTCTTATTGATGTTTCACATTGGTAATTTCTTTAATCCAAAACTTGACATTCTAATTTTCGTCAATTTCTTTGTGAAGTTCAGAAATACCAAGAAATAAGTAGTGTCAATAATTGAATTAATATGTTAGCATGCATTATTAACACTTCAGCATTTCCTAATTGGTGGAGGTCTGCCAATTCCTCTGGCTATGTCTTGTAACCCATCAGAGTCACAACCAGTCCCTACCTTTTCAAAAGTCTTAGAATTCATTTTGAAAAAACTAATCGCTAACTATGTAAAATAGAAACAACTACTCTGCGGGCCAATGCCCCGACCAGCACTGAATTGCACCTGAAAAAAGTCATTCGTCAGCGGTTCACCAGACATACACCGATTTCGAGCTTATTACATCCAGTGTTATTCGTCAGTTACCTCACCCATGGCATATTGATGAAGCTAATGGCTTAAAAACCGAAACTGGAGACTCCTGAAGGTGTCGACGATTGTATTTGTTTCTTTTCTAACCCAAATTCAGCAAAACGAAGGTGAACAGATTATAACAATTGTTTTTAGGTAACCTTACACCAAAAAATTTTTCAACTTATTAAAAATATATTCATGACTATTGTTTGCTATGACACGGGCGCCAGTTGGTAGTAGGTAAAAGCTATTTCTATTTCAAATAGATTCACAAGTTTAGAACAATGCAAAATCAAGCAATTTATAAATAGATTGATGAATTAATTTTTGAAACACCATCAATTTATTTTGTAAATAAATTGCCAATTTAAAACAACTACTATATAGAGAAAACAGAGCAAAAGGCAGTTATAGGAGGATGTAGGTTTGTCAGCTATCCAGACTTAAATAGTTTTTATAAATTAAACGCTACAACCTAATGCAAAATATTCAGGACTCTATAATGATCATGGAAAGAACAAAATTGGAAATTCCTCAAATTGTCCTAAAAGTAACAGCATAACGTCCACAATTATATAATAATATTAGAACAAAATAAAATCAAACCCTTTATGAATTAATTCAAGAAACACTTCGTGACTTTCTTTAGTGATGTCAATGATAAAGCAGCTTCAAATAGAAATAATAAGGCAAAATAAATATAATATAATTATAAATATTGAAAATAATAGAAATCAGGAAAAACTATTGAAATTAAATTGAAAATCTAGAGATAAGTTAGGGCAAATTACTAGTTCATAAAATTAATTTACTAGGAGAGTTTTATATTGAGTTTGTTTTCTTCCCGTCAATTAAAATCGTGTGAAAATATTAATTTAACTTTTTCAGTATATTCCTTATTATTTCGATATGTATTTCAGTAAAAGTAACTACCTCACATCCAGATGGATTTCATAACGTCTTCGGGCGTTTTTATATTCTCCTTGAACATCTAACTTTTAAGGAGCGGCACTGATTAGATGGGGATGTAGGTATCTAAAAGGAAGTTTTCTTTTCTGTTTGAGAAGTTTGGAAGATTTAAAACGTAGGAGATCGATTCGAGATTATGAAGCTTCTGCTTCCCAACATCAAAGATGGTTTTATTCTGTTATTAAGCTGAGTTATTCATGTTAATATAATTTCATTGTAAACTATCATGATCAACTAATTTCTCGTAGTTTTTTTATTCAATTCATCTGAAACAAATTAACTATTTATTAGAAATGAATTACATCAAATTTAATTACATTGAAATATGAATTATTAAATGTTAATTACATCAAGAAAATTTGTCAAATACAATTTATAAGAAAATATTTACTCAGAATTTAAAAGGATATACTTTAATTTGGATACAAATATTTTTCATGGATAAATTCTGGAAATGTGAAAGCGTAAAGAATTTTGATCAAAGCCCTTGAGTATTTACACCAAAAGAGTCAATTCTTAATAAAGACCTAAATAGTTATCATAATTCCTGTTAGATGTCGTACTGTGTAACAATACGCATTTATTCAAACGAAGGAAATAAAGCGCTACTATTTTAATCCGCAAAAAACTGTGAAGGCGTTTCGAGGGCGTGGCCGCGTGACCCTTTTTCATATACCTGCCTAAATAATAAGATTGTGGCAATATATTTATATTCAAACCACAGATCATAAAGTTTGAAACATAAGCAGTTTATTTAATTGTGTTAGAGAAGTAAGAATATGAACTGTAAATTAATTTAAAAAAAACAGTTGTTATTTTTGTCCATAAAAGTAAATATGTAGATAATTTTTTTTTCAAATATGAGTTTTTTTCCAAAGTTACTCTGGACATTTAAAAAAAGTAAACGACTCATTGATACCTACTAATTTTTTTGAATTAAATTTCAATCAGTTGAGAGATACTTGCGTTAATACAAAAAAAGAAAACACAAATAAAAATATTTCAACTTTGACACCTTGTATCTTTTTCCACAGAAATATTTTACGAAGATATATTTAGCTATATCTTCATATTTTCTCCCAATGATGTTACTCCTCTTCTATGTCCTCTTATTAATGGCCCACCCTGTATATTTTTATCGACACGTATTGAATGACTTCTTCACTTGAATTTACCAAAGCTGGAGGAGTATGATAAAAGTGTTATCTGGCGGTTAATATATTTTAAGCTTTAACTTTCATTGATACGCGAAAGTGAATATGAATTGGATAACTGCACTTCTGTATTTTTTTTTATTAAAAATCGTGATAAAATTACTATAATTACTTATCAGAATTCAAAATCTATCATTATAGTCGATTTTCGCCTTGCGCGGAAAAGTTTTATTCCTGGAATATTTCATCTAGTTTTATTACATTTTAAAAATTAACATTTATTTCCTGCCTGCTTCCTCATGACTAACACAGTCACTTAATAATAAAATAAACAGTAATCCTATCGAATGTCATTAAAGTTATGAATTTTAAGTACATACAAGCTTTTAAAATAACAATGACACTCTCTCAAAACAGTTTTAAATACGTCAGCAGTTCAAAAGAAATAGCAAAATTGAATTTAAAGAGTGTCAATATTATTGCAAACGATTGTACATAACATAATATGTATGAACCAATCATCTTCGATGGAAGGAGCTTTCAAAATTATATATCCAAATTCATGTCATTTTAGTACCTAATATTGCGCCATCTATTAGCAAATAGTCCAAGCGTAAACGTTCTTTTTGAGTTCGTTTCCCATTACGCGAGAGTTGGTTTCCCATTCAGGCCAACAAGGTCTCCCATTAGATTGACTAGTGATGAGTTATTCATGTTAATATAATTTCATTGTAAACTATTATGATCAACTAATTTCTCGTAGTTTTTTTTATTCAATTCATCTGAAACAAATTAACTATTTATTAGAAATGAATTACATAAAATTTAATTACATTGAAATATGAATTATTAAATGTTAATTACATCATGAAAATTTTGTCAAATACAATTTGTAAGAAAATATTTACTCAGAATTTAAAAGGACATACTTTAATCTGGATACAAATATTTTTCATGGATAAATTCTGGAAATATGAAAGCGCAAAGAATTTTGATCAAAGCGTACTCTTCTTGTTACCTGCGTCTTCGGCAAAATATAGAAAATTTATATTTATACAGTTTGTTTTAAAATACATGGTAATATTGCTAGCGCTAATAAAATATTGAAAAATAAATGGGTTTTTGTTAATAATTGTCTGTTCTAGAACTATTCATTATTGATATACAGGGCGTGTAAGATAATGTTTGAAGAACAAATTGTGGATGTAAAACTTTTAAAGCATAACATATTTTGTCAACATTTAACATAGGTACATTTGGAAAAACATTTGTCGCAAAATTCGTATAAAGTATAAACGATACAATTGCAATATGTAATAGTAATAAAATTCCCTTGCTTGAACCCATCTGTTGTGAGCGAAAATTTTAAACAAATAAAACTGTTCCATCTAGAAGCAGTAGGAACAAACTAACTGTAAAATTGTTATGTAGTTGTGTGAAATTCTATAGAACAGTGTCTATTAAATATAAATAAATAAACAAAATATACATAAATAAACGAAGGAATGAATGAATGAATAAATACATAAATAAATAAATGGTTAATGTACAATGTGTTGTTGAAGGTGGATGAAATGAATGATGTATTTTCTATATTGTCACCAGAGATACTTTATTTTGGAAATCGATATGTGTCCTCTCTTACAGCTAGACTAACACTGCGGCGTTCAGTGCTCGCATGATCGTATTTTACATATACATCATATGTCATATGTTTAACAATATTCATTTGAAATAATTAGTCACGCAGATCTCTAGAGTTAAACTTAAAGTTTTTAAATTATTATCAAAACCAGGCAAAAATAACACTTTGTATATAAATATATGATGTGTAATATATTTCAGATGACCTCAGCTAGACTAGAATACAAATTATTTAGACGAAAGTTGTTTTCAGCTGAAAGAAGTTGATTAAATAAATTGAAAATAATCAAACGAATATTATATTCCATTCTAACGTTATAAGTATACAATATTTAAGTTGATTACAGCAATTATATATTCTGAAACGGTATTGATTATTAAGAGTATAAAAAATACTGAAAATGAATTACATACATAGCTATCCTGAATTTGAAATCACAGGCAATGCAAAAAATATAACCGACCTTTTAAAGCTAAATCATTATTTATAGTGTATAGTAGTGGGTAAATTTTACAATAATATGATTTGTATTATGCACCGAATATATATTTGATGAAAATAGTAAAATATTCAGCTGCGATATCACACATAATCAGATAATTAATTAGCAATTTGAAATTTGCATCGGAAAATTAATTAAAAGCCGCATTTATTTATTTCAGCATACCGATATGTCCAAAACAGATATTATTTAAGTTTTGAAAAGTCAGTGTTTGGTTTACAAATACATATATTTCAATATTCTATGAAATAAAACTGTGCTGTCGAATTAATCTAGGATTTTTCAGAATTTTGCTAGAGGCTAGACAAAAACGTAGATGAGAGTAAATTTTTTCTATGGTGTATGGTTTCAGGAGTGTAAAATATGAAATGGCAATGCCAGAGGCCTCAAAAATTTATACAGGGTTAAGAATTAATAAGAATTTCCTTTCAAAAAATTTCCAAACTTATTTATAAAGCGAAAAAAAATTTTTTTCGATATTACATGAAATCCTTATTTAATGCCGCCAATGCGAGAATCAGAGTAAGCAACCAGCAAGCTACCGTCATGCAACAGTCGGCAGTCCGTCCAATCGAGTCGGTTCGCTGTCATGTTATAATTTAATTCCTGTGTTTACGTTGTAGTTTGTTTTCTTCTTCAGTTTTTAGTGCCTTATTTTAATTTAAAACGTTTTATAGTTAATAAATAAAGCAATATGTGTCGGGTCTGTACCCGATTTTCCCACAATATAGTTCGCCGGTTATGGGACAAGACTGCCGCGGGTTTTAAACGTTTTCTGTTATCTATTAGAACCTACCTACCACCCCTTTCTTCCATTTTGTTATAATACATAGGCATTGTATCTAACAACTGTACCTACGGGAAGTGTGTTTATCGGTAGTGAGTGGAAATGTAGTTTTACCAGTTTGTAACCAAATAATGAAAAACGAATGCAAAATACTGAAGCTAACTGAATTAACTGTTACTTACCTTATCAGGTATTATTACTAATAAGAATGTTAATTTTTGTCGTTTTTGCATTTAGAAATACTGCAAACGACCGCATGGTAGTTGTTGACAGATATAATGCCAACTATGTATCTAAGCCATAAGCCATCTCAGTCTATACTCATCATAGGCGCCGACTTTCCGCAGGAAAAAAGGGTTTTGCCCCATTTTTTAAATATCGAGCTAAAATTCTGGAATAACTTTTTTATTGTCTTTTAGGGCTCCATGAGCACGTGGTAAAAATGTTTGTACTTAGTCATAGTTAACCCTGTATATATCTCTAATAATTTATTCGTTAGTTAACGTCTATTCTCATACGTGGTACGATCATGTGTTTTGATTGCCAATAGTAGAAGTGATGATACAATTTGAAGTAAAAAGGAATATTTCGATTTAAAAATTTATCGCAAGGTTTAATTTTAAATAATGGAATTGTTCATCATATTGTTTCAAATAGTAGATTCATATTGATGGATAAATGTAAATAAAATTAATTAAATTAATTAATTCGAAAGACCGGGAAAATCGTTAAATAGATAAAAACTTTTATATGAATATTTTCGCATAACGAAATAGAACTGGAAGTCTCTAAAAAATACGGGGATTATTTTTTTAACTTCGATTTCACCGCAAAGTGCCCCATCGAGCAGTAGAAGTTAGACGTAGATTTTAGACCAATTTTCCAATGGAAGATAAAATACATGGACATACCCGCGTGGCAGGACATTTCTGATAAATCACAGTCTCTAAAAAGCTACTGGGTGCTATCCATCGAGAACGGCCTGTTGAAAAGAGTCTGGGGAAGTCCCGATGGCAAAAAAATATTTATCAAATAGTGTTGCTCCAAAAAATAATTCCAGAAGTTCTTCATGCACTGCATAGTGGGGTCGGTGGTGGACACTTTGGGATAAGTAAGAATTTGAATAAAGTTAGTGAGCGATTCTACCGGCTTGGCAGTCGGTCAGATGTGGAAGAATGATGCCGACGTTGTGCGACTTGCGTTTTTAGTAAGGGACTTAGGAAGCTAAGGACAGATGAAGCAATACAATGTTGGAGTTCATTGGAAATATAAAATCAATCGCTATACCGGATGTTTCATGAAGTTCTCCCGGCACTAATAGATGATTCTCCTTGGGTTATTTCTAGAAAAGAAGTTTATATAATCATGTGTCCGATTTGCTTTACTTTGTGAGCTACATGAATTTGAAATTTATATGTAAAAAGTAATATTCAAATTTGTTGCGTTACGTTTCGGAGCGCTTCGCATTGGTCAAGTGTGCTCTGACGACATTTGCAAGGTAAAATGTTATCTAGATTACTGTCAGTTTTGACAAGCTTGCAGTTTAGTGTTTACGACTGCTGAGTATGCCGATATGGTGTTTGTTTTGGGTAATTGCGATGGAAATGCTACTCTAGCTTCACTGAAATATCAACGGTGTTTCCCAAATCGTCGCATTCCATCCCCGAAAACGTTTACACAACTTTTCATGCACTCAGAGAAACTGGTTGACTTCCAAGCGTTCGCATTCAGTACGAATGGGTAAGTCAGCAGAGTGTTGTAGAAGAAAATATCCTTGCTATGGCCGAGCGTAATCCCGGAGTTAGTACACGACTTTAGTGATTCCCAATATAAGGGTATGGAGAACATTAAACAAGAATCTGTTGTATTCATACCATCTACAGCGTGTTCAACATCTGGAACCAGAAGATTTCCCTAGGTGGGTAGAATTTTGTCAGTGGTTGAATAATAATAGGAATTTGTATCGCTACATCTTATTTACGGATGAGTTGCAATTTACCAGAGACGGTATCAACAACACCCATAATATGCATCAATGGTCGGCCGTCATGCTACCGTAGAAAGTAATTTTTTCAACGTAGATTTAGCGTGAATGTGTGGTGTGGAATGTTATACGATCAACTTTTTATTGTTGAAGGTCGTCTTAATGGACCAAAGTATCTACAATTTTTAAAGGAAGAACTCCAGCGGTTACTTGAAGATGTACCTCTGGCAAGACAATTAAGAATGTACTTGCAACATGATAGAGCTCCACCTCATATTTCCTGAATTGTCACTGCTCACCTAAATGAGCATTACCCTGGTCGCTGGATCGGTCGAGGTGGGCCACACATTTGGCCAGCTAGATCTCCAGACCTCAATCCGCTAGATTACAACATGTGGGATTGGATGAACGATTTGGTTTATTAAGAGAAAGTGGAAACACGCGAAGCTGTAATCCAAAGAATTGTTAATGCTGCAACGCAAATAAAAGAAAAGCACGCGAATATTAGAAATGCAACGCGAGCAATTCACAGGCTGATAAATGTATTGAGGAGGTAAGACGTAGGTAGGTAGGTAGGAGGTGGAATTTTAAAAAACCTTTTAAATTAAAAATAATTTCCATTATTTTATTTTCAAATTCGTGTAGCTCAATAAGTAAAGCAAATCGGTCATACGTTTATATGAACTTTTTTCCTAGAAATAACCCAAGGAACATCCCCTATTAGTGCCGGGAGAACTTCGTGAAACACCCCGTATTTTGGTAGTCATGGACTGCTTCAGTAAGACGTTAGAACTATATCCCTCACCAAATCAAGAAGCAGTCACTGTAGCCGAAGCTTTATTTGAAAATTGGATATACCGTTTTAGGGTTACTTGAAATATCCATTCCGACCAAGGACGGAATTTCAAGTCTGAACGTTTGTGGACTGCTAGGCATCCATAAAACCAGAACTACATCTCTTCACCCGCAGTCAGATGGAATGATAGAAAAATTCAATCGTACCATTGATAATTTCCTGAGAACGGCCATCAACGAGAAACAGACCAACTGGGTTACCTGTTACTCTATCATGGGTAATACATCAGCCAGCATGATTTTTGGCACGGAATTGCGTCTACCAATAGATCTAATTATAAACCGACCGCAAGAAGAAAAAAACTTAGATGATTATCACAGCCATCTGAAAGATCGAATAAAGATGGTACATGAAAAAGTATGAGAGAAGCTGAAAATAGAAGGCGACGAAATGAAGACCGGATATGACTTAAGAGCCAACGATAGCGGATTTCAAGAGAATGGGAAAGTATGGCTGTATAACCCAAAAGGAACCACTGGTAAATCTCCGAAGTTGCAGAGATTCTGGGTAGGCTCTTATACCGTCGTGTCAAGATTGAATGATGTGGTGTATAGGATCCAGAGGAATCCCTAAACAAAGATGAAGATTGTCCACACAAGATTTGACAGCTTGAATTGGTATATTTATTATGAATCAAATGAATCAAATAGTGACAATACAGTTTTGTTTTTTCTAAAGTACATATATCATATTGGTTCAAATAAAGTAATAAATAAGTAGGTAATTAATTTCCCTTAAAAATTTTAAAGAAACACTTAATATAAAATTAAAAAATCAGAAGTAAGTACATTCAAATAAGTGAAAAATTATTCTTTCATATTATGCTAAAACAATCTGTACACCATTTTTAATATATATTAAATATTCAGTCTAAGTTAAAAACTCAAAATCTAGACCTTTATAATTATAGTATAAAGTTGCTGTGACATTATTTGTACTGCTGCGACTCCATATCACTTAGGAAAATGTACCTATTTATATGAAATACGAGCCAGAATAAATGGCTAGTACAGAAGGGTTTACCTGACTTGGCAATTATGTACCTACTAACGGAGCGTATGGCTAATAATCCTTTATGTTCACAAAATGGAGATAACCCAGCTGAATTACGCCACAAAGGCTGGAAATTTATAAATAATATCTCTTAACAGCGATAACCGCAACCCCTTGCTGTAAATTCGGAACCAAATCCTACAAATAGATTCATGTAAGGTAATTAATATGAGACGTGCATTTGTAAAAAGGAAAATCTTGTACAAGTACTATAGGAATGGTCTGGTTTGATATGCAAAATGCAAACCAAAATGTTTGCATTTCTGCAAAATCAACGGTTGGGTTTGATATTTATTTATTGTTTCAATTTTTGCTCTCAATCGAAGTCCAATTATTAATATCAACTGGCGAATAGAAAATTGGTAAAAAAGATAATTTAATTATTCTGTCAGAGTTGATTCTAACGATGCAATTCCTGTGTGTTTATTGACAAAATATTATTATAAAAGCAAAATTAAAAATTTTGAAAAACCCACGACGGTTAAAATGTAATTGAAAAAGAATAATATTTAAAAAAAAATGACAAAAAATATATGTAACTATAGATAATAAAAGTAAAAAAGTTTTATAAGTAGATTTGTATCTCGCAGAGGACTTCCCTATTTACCTATTTGGTTCTCGAAGATGTAAATATGGCAACAACATATTCAACTCCCTATGAACTTAATAAAAAACGAAAGAAAATCCGTCGGAAGGTGCCATCACTATTTTAAATTTCAACATAAATATAAATAACTATAGCAAAAAAATATCTCCAAATTATTCACGATACTATAAAACTACAAAACTAGTTCATTTAATGGCAGCCTACTAGTTTGTTGATTATGTTCCTGTTTGCGTTATAATTTTTCTAGTACCTTTATTTTGACGTTCTCTAGAACATTCCAGGCCATATCCGATTTAGTTCTCGACGCGTTCTTTAGACCGCAGAAACGTGGAAAACCCTAGAAATATATAAGCGGATCGGTTTCACCTCCACAGTTTCAGTTTATGCTTCCAAGTCAAACGAGAATGGCAGAAACGTCAAAGTAAAGATTTGACAGTAGCGAATTTATTTGAAGGGTATTTTTTGCGTAATCAGGTAGTGACAATGAAGTTTGTTTTTCTACGTGACGTTCAAGCTTAAGTCAACGCCGAGGTTACAATATGTTATTTTTATCTTATCAAATTTTGATATGGGGCAAAGTTCACTTCATTTTTACTGCATCTAGACGCTCATTTGCGTCTAAATAGGAGATGTAATTAATGTATAATATAAATATCAAGGGCACTAACACACGGCCCCGAGGTACCCCACTTTCATTCACAATTTTTTGAGATTTTTTGTCAGTTTTGTTTGTTGAAATCTCTGATCAAGATAAAGTGCAAGTTTATGTTGGAGCCACAACAAAAATAGAAACAATGCTAGGGTTTGTATATGAATTATAATTGTTTTCAAAGGTAACTAGAAAATTCATCGTAAATAATGGTATAAGGGTATTGACTATCTAAACTTATCAGATTTACATAGCAGTGTTTGTTGCAGCTAGAAAATACAATTGGAAACATTTATTTAAATACATAGCACTAAACGGGTATTGATTAAGTCCACTACTAAAATTACTAAACCATGGTCTTAATTACAAAAAACATAATTTTACATTATAACGCAAAAAATAGAGTATTTAAAAAAATGCGAAAAGAAACTGAATAAATAATGTTTTTAGAAAAATCTAAAATATTAGTAAAAAAAATAAGAAACGCCCTGTTTCTTTTAAACTAATCGAGATATTAGAATGCGGTTTTTTTCCTATATCCTCGAAAAATAGGAGAAATCACCTAAACGTGTAGAAATTGGCCAATCCTGTACAAAATATATTATGTTTATTTTATAATATCATTTATTAGCCGTCAATTCTAATAAAATTTCATCATCTGATGTAGATGACGATTAGGTGTACATATTGCTACAATTTTAAATTTAATTGTGGCTGAACTGTTAGAAAATTGAAATTTATAAATTAGAAGAGTCCCTGGCGCTTCGCTCCAACATAAACTTGCACTTATAAGAAGACAGTTAATTGTATGCATCTTCTTACCATAGTATCCCTATAGTACTCTACTCTATAAATTTAACTGAAAAAGATATTTCTATTTACGATTTGAAAAGCACGCCGCAAATCTACATGATTATCGCTTAAAGGTTGCAGTAGGGCTTCTCTATTTGTCAAACCGACTTATGATGTACTCATCGGCCCCGCTTCTAATCCTCGCTGATTTCCGGAACAAAAAGCTAATCCTTGCCGAACAGACCCCCTTATAAAACACGACCGGGTCGAAATAAATCCTCGCGCGCCAAACTCCATCCAAGTGTTTATCCGCAAACACCGCGTTTCTTCCGCAAAACCGCCGCCGGCGCGCTGCTCGCCTGCACGAACTATTGTCGGGTTATAAGCCCTTGTCTGTCGCTTGACATATTACGCGAGCCCAACTTCACTAATTATACACAGCAGACCACTAATTTATATTTATTTGACAGGCCCCCGGGGAATTTTACCGCTACATAGATTCGCAGAGGCGAACCTGAGCTTCGCAGGCCGACTTGTAAAAAGTTTGAGGAGGCATTCGGATCCGAAGAAAGCCTTTATAAAAAGTTGATATATATTTCGCGTTGGTGTATTCTCTTAGGTATTCCTGTAGTGTATGCAGATTTATCTTAACATGTAGTAGTCTAGTTGAATTAATTGTGGCTATCTTTATAAAAAGTAACACTGCTTTGAATGGTAATTAAATGACAAAGAATTTAGGAAAAAATGGAAACAAAGGTTTTTGAAAAGAACTGAGTGACACTACTACCAAATCAATTAAAATCGACTCGATTCTGAGTTCTGAACATAAACTGCTCCACGAAAACTAAGGAAATTCACAAATATCGAGAATTCTTTTGACGTTCTTTGTTTTCCAAATGGTTCTAGATAAATAAAATGTTTACTATCTTAGTGTTTTTTTTTTGCTCGTCATTGAGTGACTTTTTCAGTTTTCGGCTAGTTCTTATCTTTGGTCTTTTTAAAAATTTTGGATCAGTCGTTGTTTCGAGTTTATATAGTCAACTCTTATTCATTGAAATAATTTCAAGGCTTGTGCATCGATCTATAGAAACAAGAAATGTCACTGAAAGACCGAGAAGTGAACGCCCAAGATCTACTATCCCTGCACAAGACCAGTTTCTAACAGTATCCACACGTAGAGAGTCTCTGAGTACTTGTCGAATCATGCTACAGCGACTTTTAAACGCTTCTGGTGTTGCGGTTTCAAATGAAACAATTCGTAGAAGACTGCAAAATGTTAATCTATGTTCACGACTTTTGAGAAGAGTTTCACTGACACAAAATGCGACTTCAGTTGCAATGAGCTAACGAAAGCGTGAATTGGAGGCCTGTATTGTTCACAAATTAGTCGAGATATGGACAGTTTTCATATAGTCGGCGTGTTCGAGTATGGTTCCTTCCTTCCGTACCCAGAAATCGCAGGAAGTTCATCCATTCAAAGGTGGTACAATTGCTGTTTGGGGAGGCATTTGTTTTAATGGGAATACAGAGTTGTTGGTGCTTGACGAAACCATGAATGCACAGATCTACGTCGAACAAGTCGTTAATAATATCATCCCTCTGTTTCATACTGCAATTGGGCTAAATTTTTTATTTCTCGACGATAATGTGCGTCCTCATCGTGCTAGAATTGCTGTCGATGAGCTGGAATTTCATGCTATTCCGCACTTGGCAATGCCGCCTCTCTCGCCAGACCTCAATCCAATTGAGCACGGATGGGACCAACTACAAAAAGCCTTATATTCGCATCAACCACCCCCACATACACTTCAGGAACTCGGAAGGCTTTTACCACCCATGTGGTGAGAAATTGATCAATTCAACAACCTAATAGACAGTATGCAATGCGTTGCCAGGCATTCATTGAAGTGCGAAAAAGGCATACCCTGTATTAAACTTATTTTGTAATTGTTTTAAGATTTTGTATTAAAATCACCAAAAATAAAACTGAAAATGCTTTCGAAGGAGGAACAAAAAAAAAGCCACTCGTATAAAAGAGTGAACATTCAAGATAGCATGGCAAAAATATTTTTGAACAAGATTTGTGAACTTCCTTATCTTTTGCGGAGCAGTGTATTTGCAAAAAAATTAAATTTCGGACCCAATTTCAATAGACTGCAAGGCTCCCAAATATGAGAAATCGGAAAAGCGAAAGAATACAGGTTAAATAATTGCTGACGCAGATTTTGTACTTAATTATTTCTTTCCTAGTATCTCTGAATTACCCTGTATATTTTTTCTAAACTTCAATAAAATGGATATTTTGAAAAGCATGCGTATCATATAGTTTTGTTCTTCTTTGTTCTGTTCTTTTTTTTCTCACATAATCACTTATATTTTTCTATCACGTCTGATAATTAGTTTCTTACATAATTCAATTTGAGATCAATAAATAGATTATTTTTATTCATGAGTAAAGGACTATTATATGGTATATTTTAATATTGTCATATTCTATTGCCGTTACTGTAATGTATTTTGAGTGCCACTACCCATTAAGTTCAAATGAAAATGCCAACTGACAAATCTAAATGCAACCGGTCGGTGCAAATGAACATAGGGAGTTAAATCATCAATCACGTTAATAGATAATTTACACTGCGTTCAACAACTATGACTGCAATAAATAATCGGAACACATTCATAGCTGTAACATCAAATGGAAAAATACCGCTACTAGATTTTTCGGGCCACTGATCCTTTCTGAACTTACATCAGTAAAATGTTGTTGTCAGTATTATTTACTACACAAACTTTTTCTCAAACGCATTTTAAACCTCATCCCTAAATGAAATTGAAATATTTTGGAATAATAATTTTTCATGATTTGCAGGCATTTTTGGAAAATTAAATTTAAGATTTTAAGTTATACTGACCCAAGTTCCAAAATAGTAGAGAATGACTAATAAATACGGAAGTTCTGGGTTGCAGGGAATAAGATTTTTAGACGTACGACTTGAGAAGGATTCAAAGAACATAAAATTACCAAAAATGCGTTGACGCTGAGTCAACCTTACTCTATAATAATTTACTATAAGAAGCTTATAAACTAACTCATTTCATCCTTTCTACAACAATTGCAGAATACCGTCCTTTTGGGCGGTGATAACCTACAACCATCTACTTCTATCTGATGCGCACTCCGCGGATATCACACACGGATATTACACATAATACACTACAGTACATACTGGTACATAGCACTGTCACTATAGCAGTGACAAAATAAACTTATCGTCAGATATGATTTATCCATTACAATTACAGCACGAAGTCCCATATGTGGTCAAATAGATTGGAACCAGTTTTTAAATAAATCTCTATCTATATTATATCTTCATGATAGTCTTCTATTCGTCGTGATTCAAAGTAGCTCTGTTCTCAAAATGTTGCTATACTTTCAATATGCGTTATTATTAGACGCTGTTTTCATCCAGGTGACTTTGATCCAGTCGAAAGTCCTTCAAAAAAGCCTACCGTTTGCTTTGGAATCATATCACACTTTTGTCATTGTACTTGCTTGTAGCATTCAAAAATAAAGATAAATGAGACACAATTTTTTATAAAAAAAAGTTAAATATATACCTGTAAATTATCATAGGAAAAACAATAACGTTAAGTTGGAAATATGTATAACTAGATAAGCATTGAAATGAAGGCAATCATCAATTGGATTGAGAAGACTGCAAAGGAAAAATATACGAAACAAAAACAAAAAAACAGAAAATTAACATGGCCCCTGCGCAAAGGTATTAATATTGGCTAAATAAATTTTATAAAAGCAATCATTAATGGAACTAAAAAGGGAAAATAGCATGATCTCTGCGCAAAGATATAAAAATTCACGAAGTAAAATTTGTTAAAGCAATTAATTGAATTTAAAAAAAGGGAATTCTAAAATAAGGAGAGCATAACCAAAATATAATTGGAATTCCCTTATCTTATATACGTATAGCCAAACAAACAAAGCAAGTGTTTTATTTATCTATCAATCCCGTCCAATTTACCTAAGCCCATTGATACTATTGTAAATTCGCATTTTTAGAACATTTTCGTGGGTCAAGTTGCCATTCTGAAAGTACATAAAGTCGATGGGATCTATATATTAAACCTTCACGAAGTTTATTTTTAAACTACGATTCATGAATTGTTGTACAAATATCCTATTTTGTATCGTCATCAACCTCTACTTCCTTCGGCGAGATTCCACTATTTCCGGTTTTGCAGTTGTATGTTCTTTGTCACTGTTTATTACAAGATATACCCCAAGGACACTCTTCTTAATGAACTGCAATATTTCAACCGCATCACTTACACTCATATTTTAATCTTATACTCTAATCCCTTTATACACGTTTTTTATCATCCAATATTTTAATCTTGTTTAGAATAGGCCACAATTAAGAACACAAACACAAAATCACGAATACATTATTTACAATCAAGATTAAATTAGTGGAAAGGTATATCCTCAAACTTTCCCCCACGTACAAGAGTATAAGTATAGAATTTAAATTCCAAAAATGATCTTTTTGCAAAACTGTTTTCAAAAAGAAATTGCTGCAGGTATCAACTGAATCTGCATAAAACTATGAGTATCGTGCTGTCTTTTATTGGCCGGTTATATTATTTTGAACAGCTTTCCCCTTGCCCATTTTAAGCTTATATTTTTATCTTTTTATAAAATAGAATATTTTTTAAAAATAAATGAATTCCTGTCTGCTATATTTTAACATTTAAAGTATTGTTAAAAATAATAAAGTAATACTATATTTTTCAATAAACTTTCACTAACCCTATCTTAATAGAATTTACCCGGAATTTCACATAGCACATTTATTATCCTTTGTTCCACCCTTTACCTGTATGAAATATAAATAACCGAAGCGTAACTTTCCGTAATTTCCCATATTGCTGGTATCTGCTTGATATTAAAAACACATCATCCATTTTCATGTTGTCATACGAGGATATTGTTGGTATGAACATGGCGTAAAGCATGATAATTGAATTAGCGTTTAGACTTCGGTTGCGCTGGCAGACACTCTATTAGATTAAAGAAAAGATTTGTAGGTTTTATGGCTGGAAACGCTGTTATTTTCTATTAGTATCAGCTTGTCCTGAAGGAGAATTACTGTTTTATGAACAACACAATATCAAGTATTCGTACATACGGTCTTGATTGATTCTGTTCAATACGTCTCGTAATTTCATATACTGATACAAGTGAAACAGTACAAATAAGACAATTGTTTAAAAGAGAAAATTTTCATAGATTTTTAACATTGCACCCTTCATTTTTAGTAAAACATTATCCAGTATTACGAGTTTTCTGATTTTAAGATAGTCCTCAGAATTACAATTGGATTAAATCAGGTAAACGTACTGGTCATTTACTTCATCCTCGTCACCAGGAAAAGTATCGTCAAGAAATGTCCGAGCATCAACACCAAAGCGAAAAGTGGCTTCGTCTTGTTAAAACCATATTTTTGGGTGGGAAACATCATTATATTCATTGTTTGGATAAGGAACTGCTAACGTTAAAACGTAGAAAATCCAAATATCTAGCAGCAGTTAAATTTTCTTCCACGAAAGACCCTAAATTACGACGTCTTATAATTCCAGCCCATACATTTACTTTCGCTTGATGTTGGCTGTGTAATTTTTGAACACAACGGGGATTATTTTCAGGTCTATACCTGGAGTTGAGACGATTTGCAGCTCCATTCAAGAAAAACAATGGTTTTGTCAGAGAAAACAAAAAAAATTGTGATTCAATGTACCAAATGTACAGGGTGTCTCAAACTCGATTGTATAAACCTACGGTGAGGATACAAAAAAATAATTTATATCATTACAAGCGTTTGTGATTTTTTATTTCAAACGAATGAATTGTAAACTTTATTTTGTAAAACTTCTCATAAAAAATCGAAGGGTATTAGATCTGGTGACTTTCCTGGCCACTGAATAGGTCCATTAATCTCAATTCATTTTGCTGGGAAAGTGTTATCTAAATATTGCTGCACAATCCTGGCCTTGTGGGATAGAGCTGCGTCGTCCTTTGTTGCAACGGCGCATTCTCCAGAAGTGCAGAAATTTCTTATTGTAATAAATATAGGTAACTCACGCTGTTCAATGTATGTCCATAAAAATAAGGTCCAATTAAATGCCTATCGATGATGTGACGTGCTGAAAATCGTTCTGATTGACAGTTTCTAGATTTACTACAATTAGAACTATAAGAGGTTTTATGATCAGGAATGAGGCGCTCTGGATACCTTTCTCGATGTAACTCTGCAGCTCTTCTTGAGTTTTTTTTGTGACTCGCCGTGAATTAGCAACTTTTTCTCAATGAGAAAATATTTTATACGCACGAAAGTTATATGTTTGACGTTTGTATTGAGTAATTATACTTTGTGGTGAGTAACGCCAAATATTTTGTGACCTTTATGCAACAAACATTCTTTGTTTAAAGACTCTTTAGGATGATATGGTTTATAATCGTTTCTGTTAAATATCAAAGATAATACTTTCGATTCAAAATGGAGCTTACCTCATCCCACTTAACATCACGTGTCCCAAATATATATTTTGTATCTTCACAGTAGACACTGTACTTTATATAGGTGCAACTTTTCTTATCCTGGCAGTTTTAAGACTGTGCGATGATTCATTATTTATAACCAGTTCTGCCTGAAGCAAATGTAAGAATTTCTTGAATCTTGATCTTGATTTTCAGTTTTTGATAATTGCATGATTTACTTTTGACTATCTTTAAAATTTCTATTATATTATTTGAAAAAAAAACGCCCCTTATATTAAAAACAGTAAATAAACAACTCTAATAGGGAAAATTTTTAATATTGTGCGGAATTTTATACCACCCTGTATAATTCAACATTTATACATCGAAATTACCAAATGAAAGTAGATAGAAATCTTCGTAAATATCGAAATGCATTTGAAAGATCACATGACTCTTATTTGTTATGCTACCAAATGCTATTATACCGAAAAACAATTTTTTTTCAGCAAACAATTCAATTTATTTAAATATAATTTGTTCTCGGAAAACAAATATTTAATTTTGTGTAATTCTCACTTTTTTGTCAACATTAAATTGATTTATATAGTAAGAAAATTAATTTAATTTAATTTCAAATAAACATATTTTTTCTTTTCTCTAAATAATATGTTCTAATTTGTATAAGAATGAACATTTTGAAATAAAAAAATATTTTTGATTGAAATGACTGTGTACCGTAAAAAACAAAATTTCCTAATGTACCTAGTCGTATCGACGAAAAAAGTATTTATTTGAAGTAATAGGTGCCCACAAGTTGTAGCTGTGCTATATTCCGAGTACTCAGGTATGTTGGATTTAAGATATACAGTATGCGCCAAAAGTATGGAATAAATTCAATAAAAACGAAACAATTATTTTTTGGGAAAAATCCTCGAACAGGTCGATTTTGAATTTAAAAAATACATATTTTAGCGTAAAATGCGATTTTCAAATGTCATTTGTTTTCGAGTAATGACGTCATCGATTTTTTTTTAAATGGCAACACCATATTTTTTTCCTTGATTCTGAAAGATCGTTTAATTCTCTATCAGACAGTACTAAAATTTTGCCCTCTTACATAGGAAAGTTTTCAAGTAAATGACGATTGAATGTTAGAAAACGTAAATTTTATCCATAAAAAAGTAACAATTCTGAGGTATGTAAAATAAAATACAATTGATTAAATTTTATACTTAAATTAAATGTTCGAATTGCCATCCACCAACTTCTTGACAATGCGCAAGTCTGTGAAGAAGTTCATGTGCAAGAACATTATAAATGATTTCTGGGGTAACTCTGCGTATTTCGTCCCGAATGCGATTTTGAAGTTCTTCTAAATTACGTGGTTTATTAATGTACACTTTTGACTTCAAGTATCCCCATAAAAAATAATCAAGAGGTGTAAGATCTGGCGATCTTGCAGGCCATTCTATCGGTCCGCGTCTGCCGATCCACCTCCCAGGAAAACAGTTGTCCAAAAAATCTCGTACAGGGCGCGCATAGTGCGGAGGTGCACCGTCTTGCTGAAACCATATGGTATCATCAGGAATGTCAGGGTCATTATCGTTAGGAAAATGGATCTGGATATTTTTCATTAAATAAATCGCAAACTTCCTGCTGAGTTCTAGTCATATTCCCGCATCCGATAAGAATTAAAATTTCAATTCTTTGAGTAACAGTTAAATGTGCCATAATACTTTAAATTGAATAATAATTTCTATGTCGCTTACAATACTTATTAGAAAGTCGGTGTGACAATGACACTTTGCAAAGATTTTCACCTACGTGATCCATAAAAGAATTATGGAATTCGAAAAACTAAACTTGATAACGTTTTTGCTGACGTTTTAATTGATTTACGTTTTCTAACAATCAATCGTCATTTACTCGAAAACTTTCCTATGTAAGAGGGCAAAATTTTAGTACTGTCTGATATAGAATTAACCGATCTTTCAGAATCAAGGAAAAAATATGGTGTTGCCATTTAAAAAAAATCGATGACGTCATTACTCGAAAACAAATGACATTTGAAAATCGCATTTTACGCTAAAATATGTATTTTTTAAATTAAAAATCGACCTGTTCGAAGATTTTTCCCAAAAAATAATTGTTTCGTTTTTATTGAATTTATTCCATACTTTTGGCGCATACTGTATGAACAGCCAAGGTTAGTCGTCAGTAAACTCACCACTCACCTCTGGCGTACTGATGAGAGCTAATAAGCTCGAATCCGATATATGTCGACTATTTGCTATATATTTTGCAAGTGTAATTCAATGTTGGTCAGGGCATTAGCACGCAGATGAACAATAAAGTTGTTGACTTAAATAAGCAGATGTTTAATTGGAAAAACATTCTTTGAAATATACAAATATTGTTTTATCGTAGAATATAATTAAATCAACCCGAGGAGTGTATCATTGATAGAGAAATAATGTTTTTTAATTTAAACAAACGTTTTCTTTATACAAAATAACTTTATTTTTGCGCTTAAAAAAATGATTTGATATCAGGAAATAAATATTTGTTTCTCCCTATGCAAACAAATAATTTATTTCCATGAAACAATTTTTTTACAGGCACCAAATTCTTCTTCAGTGTAACATTTTAACTTCATATTGCAAATATCATACTTTCCACTCTCTGTTATTTAAAATTAATTCTGGTAAATCGTTTCTAATAAATAATTTCAAAATTTAACATTTATTAACCAATTATTATTTTATTTGCAGATAATTTGGAATGCCGCTAATATTGGACAACATCAATTAAAGCATATACCTAGGGTGAGTAAATGTCCAAATTGAATCTCAGTAGGCTGTAATTAATGCTGGAATTTATAGTAGTTTTGTATTTAATATGCCTGTTACAAATTAATGGGCCATTCTAGTAATAATTAGTGGACGATTATTGCATATTTATCGTACGTTGGCTTAAATTACCTGATATTAATATATTTTAACCCGCTCTGAGTTTATCATCAAATTAAATATAACAGGATATAACTATTAAAATTGAAATACAAGCAAAACAATTTTTAAATCCAACAAATCATAGATACGCTATAAAGGCTGTGGTATTTATAGTTGATAAAGAGTTAAAAGCAGTTTCCTAGCATACCTAATGTATAATATCTATAAGAAAAAGTTATATACTTATTATAAAATAATGTTTATTTTCCGAAACTTGTAATAAAACTAGTTAAAAAAGTATTCTGGTTATATATACTTAAATAACTATCAAAACATTTAAGGTTTTAATATTTTTCAATATAAGCGCCACACTCTTTTCCTATTGCATGTAGAATAAAACAAATTAAATTTTAGCTATACACAACAAATAATACACTTACACTTTGACATCCTCGCAATCCAGCACTTTACCTAATAGAACTTGCATACGTATGCAAAATAAGTAATGGTATATAAATTTCTTTAAATTAACAAAATAAAATATAGAAAAATAATTATGGAACTTGAGTTTTTATCTGATTTAAGTTCTTCATAAATTTGAGTTGAGTAAAATGTAGGTACAGGGTTGTTCATTATATTTAGGCCACCCTTTACTAATAAAAGTTATAGGACGTAACTGAACTCCTTTAATATGTTAATGGAAGCGCAGTGACGTGCAGAAATTGAGGGGTACAAGAGGTAATATATTTTTTAATAGAATGCCGTGTGTATTGTTGAATTTTTGAATTATTCTTTTTTGTCTGATTTAAAAAATATGACATAAGACATTACTATCTTTAATAGTTATCCAGTTACATTGAAAATTAACATTATCAAGTTTCAATTTCGATAGATTTGATTACCTAAATAAATATCATATAATAACAGAATATTTGTCATTTTTATAGACTACATTAATAATTGTAATTTCTGTTCGTATGATAAACAACTTTAATACAATTTTCAATATTTATTAACTCTAAAACGATTAAAAAAGAAAGACGACGAAGAATTTTATTTCATATCTTTGAAATCAGGAAAAAATAATAATTAAAACATTTTTCCTACATTTTTATGAATTACCAGGGCATGCATATTCTGCAAAATATCTAAATGTTTTACTGAAATTTAAAAAGAAATAATTGTTTCATGTTAAGCAACTTGCTGAACTGTTGTAAACTGAGATAACTTATCTTTCTGAAACAGGAAATCAGTCTAATAGGATTTGACCTAATCCTTTTAGGATTCTCGTCCCCAGTAAGTAGATTCGAATGCGAAAATACTTAATTATTTTATACAGATCCGGATTAAGAATACAGAATTAAAAGAAGTGTGTCAAGTAAAGACGACAGTCACTGTTGTATAATTACTAATTTATTGGAAGTTCAAATGATTACCTTAATTTTATAAACAGTAAATAAAAATAATTTCACTAAGACTTTTTCCTATGATAAAATATAATTGCGCTTTAATGAAAATCAACTGGAGTAATAGTCAATTCCGCTACTATTATTTTGTATTTATTAAGTTTCCTCTTAGAATAGAAATTAATATAGCTTAAGCTTAAGACGGTGTTTAATAAGGTATTTAATAGAACAGAAATTATAAACGTTGCTGATAGTTCTCATTATCTATTTATTAAGTACCTAAATAGTTTACTTATTCTATTGGAATTTATAAAGCGAACAAGCTCGTTGTTATTAAACATAAAAGAAACATTTGCGTTTAAAATTATTTGAAGACAAATAGTGACCCGGTAAATGGCAATAAACTTAGTTTTAGTAACCTTTAATAAGTATTACCAGTTCCTGATTGGATGTTTACCAGAGACTAATACTGGTCTATATAGTTAATAAACCGTGATTAATACCACCAGAGAAGATATTATCAAGTCAGTGCTGCTAATGATGTCAAAATAATCAACAGTATGTTCCAATTTTAATGGCACTCAACTAGCAATTTGGTATTTTATAGCAGCCACAAAAACTTTTTTTGAACAAATCTTATAAAACAACATAACTCACAAAATAATACTTATCTACAACTACTTTGTAAGATCCTCATTACAGCATTTATTTGGCACTGTTTCAGTTGCATAATGAAGGTTATTACACCACTAATGGAGTCATGTGACGTATTACCCCACTAGTGAAATATTGAAAAAAAGGGATCACTACTTAATGATTATTTTTATTAAGAACCAACAGCTTTATCTATTTGACAATTAATAAATAATTTAACTTAAATTCAATTGAATTACTTGTTATAAATATTAACAATGCTTAAATTTTCTTTTTAAGAAGTAGCTTCAATCACGGAAATCTCTCCTCCAAGAACTTTTGTGGGAATTTTTCTTGTTTTGAAGAGACGTATCAATATAGCCTTCACACACGGTGTTGGACTTCAACCACCATGCCGTTCTATAGTTAGAAGGTTTGCTCCTGTGTTGGCTAGAAGAGCAGTAGATGATCGTCGAAAACAGTGCCCTGTATATTGTTGAGACTGTGATAAATTGAGAAAAAAACAATCTTCTTATTATTTAAAAGTATTTATACCAAAAGGAAGTTTCATGTATTTACCACCTCTGTAACCAACAAAAAATCTTCCATGATTAGGACTATGACGCTGTTATATATGTACGTCCTGTATATTGAATATGTACAAAAACTAGTACTGTAAAAAATATATAAAAACTTATCTATAAGTTTACGTTAATAATAAAGTTCAGTTCACCTCCAACTGTTGTTTTAATAAGTTTAAAACATAACATGGCGCAGTCAGTTTAATAAAGAGTAATCAAATTAATAAGTAATTAAAATGGGTGACTATCGAGGTATAGAACCTATGGATTTCACAGGAAATCTAAGTGATAATTGGAAGTTATGGCGACAAAGATTCGAGAATTATCTAGTAGCATCGGAAATGGGGAAAAAGGATGAAACAGTGCGAATTGCTCAGTTAATCCACTACGTGGAGTTGAAGGTATTCGCATATACAACGCATTGACGCTGCAAGAAGCAGATAAGAAAAAGCTAGATAAGGTTTTGCAGTGTTTTGAGTGTCATTTTTTGCCGAAAAAAAATCTGTCCTATGAACGTTTCAAATTTCTAACTCACAGGCAGGCTGAAAATGTATCAATGGATCGATTTATCACGGATTTAAAAAATTTGGCTTTAACGTGTGAATTAGGCGACTTAAAAGACTCATTAACAAAAAACTTAATAATCTGTGGTTTGCAAAATGAAGACTTAAGGTTAAAATTTTAAAAGAAGATGACAAACATAATAAGGCGAGGTATTTTCGTATTGCTTAGACCATAATCATATTTTCGAATCCAGTGATAAAGAATTCTCGGGAAACTTTGGTTTTTGTAGCCGGTATGAAGATATGAAAAATGTTTCCTTCATTTTTTACGTTCTCTAACAGCAAATTAGTTAACTCGTCCACTCTGCATGCACCTCCAAGTTCAATAATTAAAGCAACCTTAAATTATGCATTTATAAATTTCAAATAGCAAACATTTTCTTGTTTTTACCTTTGTCAGCAAGAATTTTGTGTCATCGGCATCCTGTAAAAATTTTGAAACATCCTCTTTCGTTAATATTCTTGACTTTTTTGGTTTGTATCCCACTGATTGCTTTTTCAGAAAAACAATTAAATTGTTGAATTTACTGATGTCAACATTGTGCCGCATACAGATTCTAGACAGCAGCATAGAATAGAACGCAAAAAGGTTAGATGATTTGTACTTGGATAGTTCTTCAGAAAATGCTAATATTACCTTTTCTTTTGCTTCATATTTTATATTCTTAGATGCACACCAATCAGTGAATCCTTTAGAAAATTGTTCGTACTTGGTTCTCAACTTATCTGGTAAAAGTAAAGCTATTGCAGTTGCAGCAGGGTTTTCAATTTCAAGAGGCAAGCTTTCTGTTTCTGAATCATCATTTCAATCAACACCACTGTTTCCACAAGAAATGAAAAAACAAAAACTCAATTTTGTTTATAACAAGCTTGACAGGAAGTTTGACAGGTTAACATAAAAATGCCTTTGCTTCTTGATTTTGAGTCAAAACTTACAAACTGGATCTGATTTTGAATTTTTCTCAATTTAAGGTAGTTGTAGGTAGATAAAAAATTATTTTGCAGTTCTAAATAAAATTTTATACAGTACATGTGGGATAACGGTGTAAATGTCTCAGCCATGTATAATAATGCCTATATCCCAGTTGTACTATAAATAACTATTATAGCTATAACTAGCTCCATATTATAAAGCACTTTAGTCGCCTTTGAGATTTTGTAAGGTCTGTTGGAAATAATTCAAATAGTTATATAATTGCAAAAAATCAACTAAACAACAATTTTATAAGGGCTAAGGGCTAATATTCATCAATAAAAATAAATTATTTATTAATTATATCGTAAAGGTATCACAAGTATACAGTAACGAACATCTCTGTTTAATCACAATTTGTGCCACTGCAATGTTATGAGGTGTATAACACAATATTATTTTACGCGTTCTACACAAAGTGATTAAATATTATACGTTTTAATGACAAATTTTTAAGTATGTTCAATGTTTTTTAACCAACTGGGTACACTTCGTGTTAACAAAAGGAGTCGATGATTATGTGTATTCGAAAACAGCGAAGTGGATCGTTTCAATTAAAAGTTTTCTTGCACTTTTACAATTAATTATTTCAAAACAGCTGCCCTTAAAACTTTTTCAATTTCACATAAAATACCCGGAAGTTTAATGTACTCGACTTAGTCCTTTTAAACGGACTCGGAGGATATAAGGAAGATGATATAGACGAGCAGGAGCTAATTAGTGATTATATCACAAAAGATACAGTAAATATATAAATAGGTTTTCGTTTTCGAATTTTAAATAATATTTATTTAACTTAGTTAAGCCATAAATAGTTCAGTTCTTAAATATTTGAAATCATTGTTTTTGAAAAAAAAAAACAATTTCTTGGGATGGCGCCCTTAAAGAAAAATATTTCTCTCGAGGATGATAAGTATCTGAATCTGATATAGATGAACGGGTATTTAATGGCATTATTCAACATTTTAATATGTAATTACAATCAGCCCCTTAATAAATATCATTAATAAAAAAGAAATAATAGAGGTCCACGGTTTGAGCTTTGGCACACTTCTGCTGTAAAATTCTATAATATCAAATAAATAGATTCTACTACTATTAATATATGATTAAGAGTCGATTTATTAAATTTTAACTGCAAAATTTATTGATCGTGGGTTGATATGCAACCATTCTAAAAGTATCGGGATTTAGCATCTGTCACGTTTTTTACATAACGTTTTAGTAACATAAAAATAAAACGTGTAATATCGGTACTACATCTAACTTCAACTGAAGTTATCGAACATCGAAATAAAAATTTTTATGATAACAGTAACAGTAATCCATGATGACTATGACAAGAGAAAATATTATATTGCATTTTGGATTGCAACTTTATTTACATGGCTGCATATAATACAGGTATAGAATATAACCAATGGGCATACGTACTTTTTTTAAAACATCGTAATAGTGGATTTGCATTAAAATTTTAATGCCGCGTCCACACTCTCGCTTTCGCTATGGCACTCTCAGAGAAGGCGAGAATGTGGATGCAGCATAAGGTTTATTGTTAGTTAAAAACTTAAACGTATAAAAATGATGCTGAACTAAACACTACAAAATTACATTTATTTTATAACCTTTGTGTAATGCGTAATATACGTCCAAATCGACAAAATATAAACTAATGCCACTAGATGTAGACACTTACATCTCACGTACTCATGTCCTTCGATACTTCTATCTTTCTTCTATCGGCTAGATATAGAATCAAGCAGGCACATTCATCGTCGACCTAACGAGCTAACAAGCATGCGCCAGATCTTAGATGCTTGCTATGGGTTTTTCTAGTGTAAATTCACTGTTGGTCGGAGCATTAACTCTCATAGCAGTTGTGTATCGTAATCCGATATATCTAATCATTACTGAATTATTACCATAATTTAAAAACACAATTGGACCATAATATATTTTTTCTACAAAACTGTTAAAAGTGGGCTTTTTAATTGTCATTTTTTGAATTTGAAATTGTAATTCCCTGCGGAGTCATCATACTTAAGTTGGTTTTACTGTCAACATGTGACACATCTATTTTCTGTAGAAATACTACTGATAGTACTGGTGGTCTTGCTAGTAGTTGCAGCAGTAGGAAGTATTTGGCACGCAATTTCCTTCTTCTGTTCCAGTGAATTTTCAATGTAGCCTTCAGCTACCGTCGAAGATTTCCATCCTCCATGTCTCTTGATGGTAGTAAGATTTGCACTAGAATCTGCTAACAATGTCGCCGATGAACGACGAAAACAGTGTCCGGTGTAGAGTTGAGGATTTGGTAGATTCAAGAACTTTTACCAAACATGTTAATTCCGACTGGACTCTTCACACATTTGTTCTTCATATATTTAAGAAAAAGTCGTCTATGGTCAGCGTTGGGTGGCCGGAGTGCCATATATATAAAAAGTTTAAATAGAATTTACCAACAACACTGAAAGTCCGAGGCACTTTCGTTTTAGTATCTGCTATGGTCACAACAACCGAAGTGCCCAAATATTCGATATTGTCGATGGTCATCTGACACAATTCCTCCCGGCGACGCGCCCCGAAGACACCCACTATTGCTGCGACTTTTATCATCAGATACTTTTCGTCTTCTACTTCTGTGAGAAATTTGTCGATATGCGTCTTCGTCAAAACTTTTGACGTTTTTGCTTTATATCCTTCACCCTTCCGTTTTAAAAAAGCAATAAGTTTATAATGTTTGCTTATATCTTGATCTTGCTTTATTTTTAACATAGTTTTGATCATGGAATAATTTGACCACAGCGTTGACGATTTCCATATCTTGGCTTTTTCCTCAAAATATGCCAGTAAAACACACCAGGGACCTTTTTAATGTTGCACCATTCCGAAAAGCGTCTATAAGCGATTTCGTATTGTTCCTTTGATTTCGCCGGCAATAATTCCAATGTTGCTCGACTGGCGGCTTCTTCGATTTCAGCAGGGATGGATTCGTTACACTCATTATCGAGATTATTCATTATACTTATAATATTACTAGAAAATGCTGTCAATATTTTTGCGTTTTTTCCGTAACTAACAACAGCACTGGCCGCTATGAAAATTTTGGTTCATAAACATTGCGATCTGTGTGGTATTTTTTAATTTCTTATTTTTATTGAGTTAAAGTTATTCCGATTGTTTTGTAGAAAAAATAGTGTATGATATACGTGTTAAAAGTGATTTTATTTTGTTCGTGAAGTCACTCACATCTTCATTCACAAAATAAAATCTTACTTGTAACACGTATATCATAAATAGCTATTTTTAATAGTGTTGAAGAATATGTTTATAAAACGTTTTTAAGATGAAGAGAAAGGGTTATGTATCATGCCCTCGAACACCTCGTAGTTTTTTGCAGACTTACGTAGTAGCGCATTATTTCTTTCGTTTGAATAAATGCGTATTGGTACATGATGAGACATTTAACAAGAAATTATGATAACTATTTAGGTCTTTACTTTCAGTATATACACTCAAGAGTAATACCCATCTGTGTCCAGAGCCACCCAGTATAAAACATAAGGAGAAAATCAATTCGCCTCACTAATTACCACTACGGGGTCAATTTATTAATTTCAAAAACAAGGCCAGGACGCGGCCAAGGCACGTCAGATCCGCGCTATTCCGTAATTTTTCTCCGACGCCATTCGCCAGACCTTAACACCTGACCTAATAAAGGGGAGGCAGATCAATGAGATTTCATCGGTGGCAGCGCAGCATCTCCAAAGTGGGCGCCCGATAAGATATCGAGGAGTTAGTGCACGTTTTTGTTGGAGCGGCACGCCAGGTCACGGCAAGAGCCATTCGCCGGGCTGTACGCCAAGCTCCAAGACAAGAGCTAGGAGGACGGCGACAGTGTTTATGTTGGAGCGAAGCGCCAGGGACCCTTCTAGTTTATAAACTTCAATGTTCTAACAGTTTGGCCACAGTTTTAAACTTAAAATCGTACCGAATCGTCATCTTCATCAGATGATGAGATGTGATTAGAATCGACGGCCAATTAATGGTAAGGAAATATTTTGTACAAAGTGGGCCAATTTCGACACTTTTAGAAGATTTATCCTATTTTCCGAGGAGATAAAATAAAAACATGTAAGGGTGCCCGAGCTCGATTTTTAAGAAAAGTTGAATGGCTAGAACCACATTTCGATATCTCGATTCGTTTAACTAGTACAGGGAGTTTCTTATTTTCTTGCTTCTTCTATGACGCTTTATAACTTCCTTGTTTTATAATATTTTAGATTTTTGTAAAAACATTATTTATTCAGTTTTACAAAGGTTTCAGTGGTGTGCGCGTTTTTTTATATACTTTATATTTCTTTATAGCAATCTGTGTGAAATCACAGTTTTCCCAACTTAACAACCAGTTGACCATAAAAATTTAGTTTATTTCTATAGTAATATCTACGATGAAAAATGTATCATTACCCATTTAGCTTAATGACATGTTAAATAATAAGCTGTTACTATTATTTTATTTTTGTTCATGTGTTGCTAAAAGATTTGCATATCTCAACAATCATCGACGTTACAAAACTATAAAACACTCCAAACCATAGCATTGTATTTATTTTTTGGCAGCTGTTAGATGCTGGATTAAAATTTTTACCAATTATACTTAACAAAATAAAATATTAATAATAGCTTACTTAACATTGATTTTAATTACAATTTTTACCGTAAAGAAATAAAATATAAACTAGTTAACAGTAGAATTTGACCATAAAAAAAGGAAAAATATTGCTATGAGGAAATATAAGTATATTAAATTGTTGGAAATCCAATAAAAAATGCTATCCAACCGTGAGATAAAATACAGTAAGGAATAAATAATGTTTTTACAAAAATCTAATATAGGAAAATAAAAAAAATAAAATTAGAAAAATACTGTATCTCTTAAACATATCGATATATCGGAATGCGGTTTTCGCCATTCAATTTTCCCTCATCTTACGTACTCATCTAAATGCTGTAAATGAATCATTCTCTATTATTTTGGACCTCGGTTATAATAAGCATATCGACCATCGCGCCGCGCGCAAATAATACCCTGCTAGATTCTCTGCTTTAGCGTTTGGCTCGCCTTTAGTACTCCGCTATAAACACCTCTATAAGAATGTATGGATTGAATAGTCGTGGCTAGGCGCGTAGCTTTGGTCGTGGCTTGGCGTGCCGCTCCAACATATACGTGCACTTATACATATTGCTACGATTTTAAGTTTAAAATTGTGGCCAAACTGTCAGAACATTGAAATGTATAAACTAGAAGAGTCCCTGGCGCTTTACTCCAACATAAACACTGTGACACTCCTCCTAGCTCTTGTCTTGGAGCTTGGCGTGCAGCCCGGCGTGTGGTTTTTGTCGTGGCCTGGCGTGCCGCTCCAACATAAACGTGCACTTAGACTGTAACGGATGCCGACTATCGCGACTGTTTGGATATTGCTTTTCTTCTCCGTTGTAAGTTTCCTAGAGCGCTGTATACGTACGCAAAGTTTTATTTGTTTCAGCGTATGGGAAACGTCATATTGAGTCTGACGTGGACGTAATAGAATTGTAGGTAGGAATTTGACGCTGAATGAACAGAATTGGAAAGACATATTGATCACGCATATCTATGTATTCGACGTCTTCGATATATTGGAAGGTGAACTGGGGTATATAGAAAATTTATAAACGGGCGGTGTCGATGAAATGTCAGACAGCTTTGCGAAATTAAAAATGGAAGATATATCTGCGGTTACGCGAGAAAAATTGAATTTTATACAAAAACAAGAAACATTTACACAAGGTGTCTCAATTAATTGGCAATACTTTAGCAGTGGATTCTACGATTAAAAGTAAGATTTTTTTTTCTATAAATAGGAGGAGAAAAATGCTTCCTTAAATAAAAAATGTACTCTTGATTTACTTCGATAAAAGGCATCGTCTTCACGAAAAATTTGAAGGTTTTGTTGCATAATCTACGAATTGAAAAAGATTAGATGAATAGATAGGCAGGCCATGAAAACAAACATTTGTTTTAGTTACATTTATTTTATTTATTTACAAAAGAACAACTTTCTTGTTTGTAACAATGAAGAAACAATATTTTGTTGAACTCTATTCTTGTATATTTTATTTATCTCAGTGTTGTTTCAAAATATTGTATTTTTTTGACAGAATTAAAATATATATATATATATATATATATATATATATATAAACTAGGATTAGATTTTTGAAGAATTCTTATGTTGTACAACATAAAATATAGCTTTAAGAAAATAAATACAGTTATGCACATGATTAAATCAATGTTTAATAGATAACAGTATGTTAAAGATTCAGATTACATTTTCTATCTGAAAATTTTAGGTTATAACTCTATTAATCCTGTTCTATTCTTATAGGCTTATGTTAATTCCGATGTCATATTTTTCGAGGGCGATTGAAAATAACTGACCATTTCATTCATAACTATGTCAAGATAAACATGCAACTGAATTACTATTTAAAACTGTTCTAGGATTATTCAAATTCGAAACCAAGCCAAGCCTAGAATCTTCCCTACATCTCATTATAAATTTATAAGAACACAACATCTACGAACGCATCGTGCTACACCATAAGTTTGAATAATAACACACGCCTAAAAAGCTCAGAGATTCCTCCTTTAAAAATTCATACCTGTTATAAACCTCGCCCAAGTTATCTCGATAAACTGACATATTACCATTAAATATTAAAACTTAAGGTGAAGTTGCACGAGACTTTAGAAATTAATGAGTTTTGAAAAACCAATATGTGAGCACCTGGTGGAGATATAAACTTTCAGTATTATTAGAGAATCTTGGGTTTGTGGAAAGAAATAGTAGCTCGAAATTAAGCTTTGGGATACGGAAACTGATCAGTATATTTTCGACTTTAATAGGGTAAGTCGAGGATAGATGGTTTAGGAGAGATGGCCATATATGGATAGTTAACATTACTGATTCAGTCAGTCGGATCACGTGCAATATTATGAAATGAAAGGTTTTCTTTTAACACTAATTGCAAGCGATATATTTAGAAAATTCTGCTTCTGGTAGCAATAAAAATAATGTGACAAAGTTTTACTAGAAAATATGTAGGCAATTTAATATAGATTTTATGTAATATCAAATAAATATGAATTAATATAAATAAATAAGATAAATGATTATAAGTAATTATAAGAATTAATGTTGACTATTCATAACAAATGTATATTTACAACCCTATATGTAATGTTGATATTTCAAACTTACTGGAAATTCGATAGAAATATATTTCTGATTTTGACATATATCCAGATGTTAAGTGATTACTTTTCAGCCAGGCAAATATCGCTTTCAACCCAGGTCAATGTAAACATTCATTGAATAACCAAAATGTTTGTTTCATAAAATATCTTATTGTGCATTAAAACATTCTCAACAAATGTTATTCACATTAAGTGTTACAAATTATTTTACTAAATTAATTGAACATTCAATAAGCGGCATCAGAAATTGTTAATCCATGCTGAACATCCTGCGTACAAATGGTAACGTTTTTGGAGTTTGGCATTTCGCCAGATATTTTTGTGATAATTTTAACCTGAGAATCTGTAGATTTGTCGACATACCCTTCCACTACGGTGGAAGATTTCCATCCCTCTAATCTATTTAACTGGAGAACGGCGCCACCGCTATTTACCAATAATGTGGCTGCCGGTTTTTGGAAGCAGTATGTTTCACAATGCGGTAATTTTAGAAAGACTGCAATTTTTTGGGAAATTGAGCTATCCAATTGTAGCCTAATGGCTTGCGAGTGATTTTACCGAATTTTAATTGTAAAAAGAAGTTTTCATTTAGAACGTCTAAACGAAGTGCAACATATGTTTTAATTAACGTTACCTATTTTTCATTACTCACTATCAACACTCTTGATTAGTAGGTTTCTGATGTTGGAATTTCGATGTGTACCTTATTATAGCGTTCAAATATCTTCAAAAAGGTCAAATGGTCTTCTTGAGAGTGAAGAATAGTTCATGTCAAAATGGTCATATTTAACAAGAGATAACCATTCGTGCTTAGTTTGTTGGCTGATGTTTTGAGAGACATATTGCTTTCTGCTTCAGAAGTAGCTGTGCCACTGTTTTCAACCAATACCTATAGTAAGAGCTTTCTACTGCTGGAATGAGTAATGAGACCAATGCAAAAGCACTCCCACTTTATGCATGCACCAGTTAAAGCAAATTATTACAACACAGAGTACGTCACGAACTGGGGGCACCTTCTAAGGGAGTTAAGCAACGGTAAATAATTTATTAAATAGAAAAAACAAATGGGCCCATAAATTTGAAAAACGTATTTATTTTCCAGTAGCACGAATACGAGGCACAGAACCATTAATCATATTAAAAATTGTAAAGCCATAAGATCGCTTCTAATCTCCTATAACAAGAAATAACAAAGAAAACAAAGAGAAAGGGAATAAATTAGGAGATTATATCGATTAGTTGTCGCCCCTGAATGTTTTATCTATTTTATAATAAATCGTGTATTCCGCAGGGCGGACGATTTATCATAAGGAATGTTTGTTCTTCGCCATAGACAAAAGAAAAACGACATTATTAATGTAATGAAGTGACACGGAGCTTTGATTCATGGCCTGCTTTAATCATAAGAATCTGGCTTCGGTTCAAGGAAAGTTATTGTTTTATGCAACAGCCCGAGTAAATTATGAAAGAAGCCGACAAGGAAGCCATTTCGGATAAACATCCCTAATATCTCTTTTCTATTACTCTGCGCCAGGGGCGGGGGACAGTTTTTTCAACCACGGATGTCTCAATCTCGATTTGGTAAGCTAGAGGTACGTTTACATCTGGAATTTGTATCCAGACATATATTTGTCAGACATCGCTACTGACTGTATTTACAATAAATATATAAACCGTTTACACATATATTAAGGTACTTTTACATCTAACACTTGTATAAGGACATATATGTTAAGTGTCGGACATACTTCACTAGTGACTGTTTATATTCTAAAAGAAATTGCTATAAATGTATGTCATGGATATGTATATGAGTCCTTTCGAAGCTTCAACTTTACAATAAATATATGAACCATTTGCACATCTATTAAGGTAGATCTGGCACTTGGATACGGGACACTTGGATACGGACATATATGTCAAGTGTCAGGCATACATCGCTAGTAATTGTTTACGTTCTGATAGAAATTGCGCTATAATTTTGTCATGAATAAGTTTACGACTCTGCACCCTTTAAATTTACAGTAAATATATAAACATATATACGAGTATGTATACGGACATATATGTCAAGCGTCAAACATGTATCATTAGTGACTGTTTATATTCTGATAGAAATTGCTATAAATTTATGACATCTCTCGATGCTTTAATTTTGCAATAAATATTCGAATCGTTTAGATATGAATTTGTGTCATACACACACATTTATCGTAAGCAGCAACTATCACGTGTTGCTAAAATATGCCCCCAAAATTGAAATGACTTTCAAGTAGCTTTGATAGTTGCCGCGACGAACAAGGACCTTTAATTGTACGTTTAAAGTTGTGGAACTTCCAGAAAGTGCACATCGCGTCTTAAATTCACCATGAAGTAAATTTTACCATGTAGTTTCCCAGGTACCTTCATGCTGTTATGTAATATCTGTACCTATTCGGTTATGTCATGTGTAAACTATATCTATACAAAATTATAAACTGACAAGAAATCCAAGGACAAAACTTTTGGGAAAAAAATACGGGTCAAATTATTCCTCAAGTTAATTATTTGCAATTGTTGTGATAGTATTTCTAAATCACCCTGTAGGTATGTAATATATGTTTATATTTCAAAATTGCTTTAAAACTGTGAGTAAAAACAAATAAAAATAAACCAATTTGGTGATAAAATTCTACCAAATGTTAAATTAATATACATTTTTTTACTTATTGTTTTGAATTTGCTACCGACACTACCAGAAAAGTATCCAACTAGTTAACTACAGCAATTTCTGTCAGGCAAATCCGAAGATGACAATAATACGTGTACATCTAATCGTATAGATATGTCGGCATATATCGCACACTTCAAACATATCACTCTGACAAAAATTCGTCATTGTATTGGTTAAATACAATTTCTGCCCGACATTAAGTAGCGTGCAATTAATGCTAGAGGCAAACGTACCTTAAGAATGCGTATTTGTACCGGCAGATAGTTGTGAATGTAAATTGATGTTATATATCCTTCCTGACAGAAACACTCTGCATTTATGCAGCACATCATATTTTCCAACTGCACTTGGAAGCCGAAAAAGACATACAATAGTATCTAATATATTACGCGGAAAGAAAAATGTTGCTGTTGAATATGGTCATGGAATTCCACAGGGTGATTCCTTATTGACAGGAGGCAAGGACTTACAGGAATATTAAAAATATGGCGATAACACAATTGAGGAGATGAATATTTGCGTCCAAAGATTGGCATACAATTTTTTGAAACTGTATAACGTAAAATGTGTAATTTAGTACTATCTTTGTTTGACAGTAATTAGAAACAAATTGGAGCTTCGGAAGAAGTGAAACGGGGAAAAAACAAGAAATCATATCAAACATTAACAATACAAGCTACAAAAATATTGAAAATTACCGCTCTTAGCTTCGAGTTATATTTTCGTGAGTGTATTAGTTTGTTGCTGTTTGAAAATTCATTGAGACATTTATTTTTTTATTTGCTAAACGCTTAACTTTTTGAAAAAAATTGAAGTAACCTAAAAGTTTGTAAATAAATCTTGATTTTTAGACATTTTTGATATGAGAAAAATTAAATCCTTAAATAAGTTCTGAAAAGAAATGTGCTAGGATTGGTTATTTCAACCTTTATAAAACTACTCCAAGGGTACAAATTCCTTGAAAAAGTCCAGTCATATTAGTAAATAAGGGAAAAAATCGAATTTTTTGAAGGGCGTAAATTTTGAGGGGTTTTTTAAAAAAATGTTACAAAAAAACTCCTCTTAATTTTCACCATAAAAATCACCCCTTAAATTTTTTCGCACTTAAATACATCCTGTATATACACAAAAATTGCTAAAATATTAAATTATGAAAATCTCTGCATTTTCATCGTAGTAGCGTTTCTATAATAACAGCCCGTTTACGATTAAAGCTGTTGATAAAAGGCAATTGGAATTAACTGATAGCATCGTTGCAAGCATATTGTTTTTAGTCGTGTAGAATTAATAAGTGTTGCATGATATACCGACCGCTTTTTAAATTATAGTGCAGATAACACATAAACACCGAATTTGTCATTGATTTGCGTGATCTCAACCGCTCACGAAAGGGCTTAGAATTATTAAACTTACACAGAAAATATCAGTTACTAAGGGTAACTATTAGAGTAAAGGGAAATTATTTGAGACTTAAACTGTAAACAATTAGGTATGTAACTTCTAATCCTATATTATATAAATAAATATTGGCAGTGTCAATATCAGCCAATAGTAACCAGTTAATTAAAGTAGAGCTCAAACTGAAACATGTCGTAGACATAGACCTTATCGTAAAGTTCACGTATTTCGATTACTTTTACGTAAGAGAAACAACATAAGTCAATAAATATATTTACAAACAAATCTACATAAAATTAACCAAACGGGCATTTCCAACGTCTGGCAACCATGGAAATGTCAATTTCTTCGCCTACCTGCCCTTAACATGAGAGTTTTTATTTATTTCTATACTATTGTAGATTAGAGTAACGTTTGTATTTTCCGATTCTGTATATCTACGGCGTAAAAATGTCTATGAGACTAATAAAAATACTGAACATTCAGCCATTTGCAAATTGGAAAAATAAAGCGGTTTGAAACCTGCATAAGTGTCTTTTATAGCCATCCTGCTATTGCTGAAAGCAGACTTTAAAGAGCATCAAAATCAAACTAAAAGTAACGTCAATTTTTATTTGATATAAAGCGATCGAATACATTTTTATGAATGTAGCGCTTACGTATCAAACGAGGGGGTGAATATAAAAGCCAATGAATACATTTATCTGTAATGCCAATGACGTATGGAGCTGTTTTTTTTTGGTGGACATTTCACTGTATTTTATCGTTTTCAAAACAGTTTGCCAAGCTAAGGCCGTCTGGGTTTATAGGCCATTAAATATGACACTTTTTATGATAAAACTAAAATCTCTTGTAAATTAACAAAAATAATACCTTGGGTTAGTGGGATGCCAGAAGTTAAACAAAACATAAGGTTAAACGTGATATAGCATGTGACCAATGCCTACTCCATGCTAGACTTGAGCGATTCGAATACCAAGCAAAATGTCCTTGCCTCGATCTCTATCGCCGTTAGAGATATGGAATTGCAAAAGGCAAATTTCAGAAAACAATTATTCTGTGGGCTAATGCCCCGACCAGCATTGAATTGAACCTGAAAACCCTAACAGTCAAAGTCATTAGCAGCACACCAGACATATACAGGTTTGAAGCTTGTTTGGTCTCATCAGTATGCCATAGAAAAGGCAATCACTGACGTGTGGTAGCTTCATTAGACCATTACTAGAGGACACGATAACATTTCCTGCTCTAATCCTAATGGAAGCAGTACTATATATTATATACAAATTGCCGAATTTGCTGAAGAATCAAAACCAAAGAAGCCTTAACTAATTTCACATACCGAACGATGTAAACAGTATATGTGCTGTTTTTACATTTCCATTTTTTAATGTTTATTCATTATACAGTGAGCGGCAAATGTATGGAATAAATATATTTAAAAATCAGGTGTTCATTTTTTGGAAAATCGTTTTCATGTATACAGGGTGATGAAAAATAAATTATGATAGTTAAAACTTTTTAAATGGAAACACTCTTTTTGTATTTTTATTTAATTGGCGTGAAATTTTTATGTAACATATCCTACGCCATCTTTAACTGTTTTCGAAAAAATAATCCAATAACAAGTATCCAGATCGTCCAATCAACCAAACCTTGAACATTATTTAATATCTACGTTCCCGTCAATTTTCCTTATTTCTTACTTTATTCGGTTCTTAAAGTCTTCGATGGTTCGAGGCCCATTTGCATAAGCCTTGGATTTTAAATAACCTCATAAAAAGTAATCCATGGATGCAAGATCGGGTGATATTGGAGATCACTCTATTGGCTCGTGTCTTTCAATCCAACGGCCATTAAAAACATTGGTTTAAATAAATCTGACTCGCCGAGCAAAATGAGGCGGCGATTGTCAAAATGTGGATGTCGTTTTTCAGACGCCATTTTTTCGAAAATGGTTAAAGATGGGTATACGGTATGTCACATAAAAATACTTAATACCTAATAATTTCCATAATTTAATGACAGAAATACAAAAGAGAGGGGTTTCCATTTAAAAAAGATGACCATGATATCATAATTATTTTTTCTTCACCCTGTATATAAGATATACGCAACTAAAAATAAACATATCTGTAATTTTACAATTCCAACCTAAACATGACAATGTATAAATCTATATAAATTATAGTATCGGAAATTTACGATGAAGTTTAGCATAATAGTTGCAAAATCACATAACAATATAGAATTTTATCGACGTAACATTATAGAGTACTTATTTCATTTACAAAATTGTGTAAAATTATGTAAAATGAAAATTAACATAAGTTTACGCTGGTCGCTATTGCCAACGGAATGTTATGATAAATTACAAACAATTTTCTATCATTGTACCATTGAAAGCCGGTCACTCTTATGTAAATATTAATATGTACGAATAAATTAATTAATGACTCGTCAAATTCTACAGTGAAATGAGTTTCTGTAAAATTTTAATCATATGAAACGTGGAATATTAAATACTTTTTGTTGTTGGACATCATCGTACTGTTCGTTTCGGTTTTTCCATGTAATTTATTATTCTCTAATTTGCGGTAAAGCACTCAACAAATATTTACTTACTCCTGCGTAGAAAGTGGTTATTACTTCGTTATAAATCCTGAAATATATATGAAACAAGCTCAGGAGACGTAACGAATGTATATATAAATGAAAATTAGATTGGAAATGAAATTTATTACAACGTAGAAACAATATTTGCGGTTAATGTACTGCGTTAAAAGAGAATTGCGAAATTTCAGGGAACGTTGCGGTTTTTGTTTGCATGAAAATATTTTAAGCAACCAAAAATTATTAATAAAAATTTGATCTGTCTATTTAAGCATCATTGATCATCCATATGAAGACGATCAAATTCAAAACGTAATGTTTTATTTCAAAATAACTATACGAAAGTTTGGTCGAAGGATTTATACATAGGAATAGGCTTGTACCACAACAGGAATACATCTAAGTATTACAGTTGTCATTGCAAAAATGGAAGATAGAGTAGATATAACTGAATCATAAATAGGTAACTTAATTATTTTTTAGATGCAGTGATTGGTTGAAACATGGTGTTTTTCTTAAAAGAATTGTGTACAAAGAAAGTTTAACTGGAATAAATTCTGTAATTTACCTAACAAATAAAGGTTTGCCATGTTTATTGAAACTTCTTTAGTGTACACATTTTTTTCCTGCTTAATAAGCCACCATAACAATTCCATACCTTATCACCTGCTCGATAGTTTTTTGGCGAATTTGAACTGAATGTGATTGATTTGTTAGTACTTGTTTGCATTTCAACGTGTAAATTAAAAGCCACAAATAAGAAAACTCTCTCTATTTAACCGAGACGGATCGAATCGAAATTTTAATGATGATCGGATATGTTTCCTGAAGTTCATCCAGAAATACCTCCAATTAATCGAAGTACGATTAGCAAAATCGAAACTCGATATCGATAGTTGAGCCACGTGACGGATGCTCCTCGACATGTTGGAAGTTGAAGAAAATCCTGATACTCCAGCTAGGCAAATAGCTCGCGGCGCACAGGGTGTCAGTCACACAAGCGTTTTAAAAATTCTGACAGGAGCCAAAAAGCATCCATATAAAATTCAAAACCTACACGGGCTTAACGAGGATGATCCTGATCGTTGACTCGACTTTTACAAATGAATTATAGCTTTTATCGATGGTGGTCAAATTGTTTTTGACGTTGACATTACATAGGTACGTCAATTGGTACAACTGTCGTTATTTGGCTGACGAAAATCTCCACGTTTGGGCTGGAATTATTGCGGGGATCGGATAATGTCCTGTATTTTGCAACAAAAATAACCGGACAAACATAACTAACTATACTTCAATGTGAAGTTGATTCCTACTTTAACAGTTTTATTCCCCAGCAATTTGGATCCCGATTTATTTGACCAACTTATATGGTTTTAACAAGCATCATTACATTTTGCTCAAAATGTACGGACCTATCTCAACAAAATATTTTCGAATAAGTCGATTTCAAGAAGGGATCCAATTGAGTTGCCAGCAAGATCACCGGATCTTACCCCATTAAATTTTTTTATGAGGATATCTAAACACAAGGTTTATACAACTAAACCTAAGGACATCGCCGAGCTTTAACAAAAATTCAGGGATGAAATTAGGCCGGAAGTGTTAGTAAATATTCGGAATGATTTTTATTATCGATTAGGGTATTATCACTAACAAACATTTCATTATTTTATTTTTTCCAACACATTGCTTACAAGAAGGAACAAAAGATATGTAATTGTATGTGCATAAAAATAAAAAAATAATCAATCTACTCTTCCATTTAAAAAAAAAAGTTGTGGGTTGCTGCAACCCTCCACATAATTTAAAAAATTTACACCTTTGTAATATGCTCCATTGAACATAAAAATTGGCGTGTTTCAGGAATTTTGCAACAAACCTGTAATACTGCTATCAAATAAAATAACGACTAGTGAAAGGAGTCTGAAAGATGTTATATTTTACCTCAGAATAATATTAATAAGCCACTAAATTGTGTGGTGATTTACAAAATAATCCTAAGGACGTACATCGACATCACATTTTTGCCAAGTAAAATGTGCCCTTTTATGGAACACTGCACATCTTGACTGATTGGCATGCATACATACTCTGTCGTGGCAAGAACTAACACAAGTTTCTAGAATCTTTTGAAAGTCTTCTCTTTGTAGTTCTTCAGCTTGAACGCTCTCAAAAACGTTTTGTTTAGAATATCAAACAAAAGCTTGCGTTTCGAATATATATCTGCTGTGTTTAGTTTACGGATGGCGTCTTATGGACAGAAAATCGCATGCACAAAGAAAATCCAAGCAAGAGGTGACAATTCTTAATAGGGTATATCTGAATTATAATGCTGAAATTGAATCATTTCCTTTAACCTTTGGAAGAAAATGCGCTAGAGAAATTGGCTTCCCATTAAAATACCCTATTACTTTTTACTTTGTATATTACATTGTGAAAAATACTCAACAATTTATATCAATTTAAATGTTACTAGTTTAAAAACAAAATTCAACGAGATGTGATAAGTTTTTATATATTTTTAGGTATTAATAATATTGTGTGAAACTAACTACTCAGTGGACAAAAGCCCCAACCTGCGTTGAATTACACCCACAATATCCACCCATATATTCCTTATTATTAGCTTTTGTAACATTTTTTACTGTTTTTGAAAGATATTTTAAGCTAATATAAATCAAATCTCCTACAATTCCTATCAATGAAGTCATATGTATGTTCTCTGATACCAAACATCTAGGTATGCTAATGAACAATTCCACAGACAAAGCTCTATTCAATAATTATCTAAAGAAAATAATATAATTTACTAACCTTCTAATGAAACATTCTATAAATATCTAACTTCACTTTTTGGCAGTGGGAACACGACAAATTTAACCACAATAGATGAGATCTGACCTATTTCTGCATTTTTAGGATTGCTTCTTCAGGTGGTCTCCTTTAAGTTGAATCAAATATCTAACTATAAAAATTATTATAAAAATTAAAATTATTTGAAGTTAAATATCGACAATGACAAAAAGTGACATCCTGTCAATGAATTAAATATGACAATACCTACTTGAAAAATATTCACCTTTTATGTAAAAGTTTTTATATATTTTTAGGTATTAATAATATTGTGTGAAACTAACTACTCAGTGGACAAAAGCCCCAACCTGCGTTGAATTACACCCACAATATCCACCCATATATTCCTTATTATTAGCTTTTGTAACATTTTTTACTGTTTTAGAAAGGTATTTTAAGCTAACATAAATCAAATTTCCTACAATTCCTATCAATGAAGTCATATGTATGTTCTCTGATACCAAACATCTAGGTATGCTAATGAACAATTATTATTGAATACAGCTTTGTCTGTGGAATTGCCGTATATAATTTTATCATATTCAGTTGGTATGTAAAATTCCGGAGACGTTATGATTTTTTTCTTAATCTAAATAACTTGTCATCTTAAAAACTGTTATACACTCTAAAGAAACTTGCATAATTGAGACAGTGAAAATATATTCTTTCTAACAGTTGTGAATTCGTTGCAAATTGCGTACCTATAGGAACAGTGCTCTTAATAATCATAGTTGAAATTCTTCAGACCTTTTGGTACTCATTCCACAAATGCTGATAAATATTTATCATTAGTGTACCAATGCTCTGAGTAATCTTCTGAAGGTATTCCTCCACTCCTCTGACTTCAGCTCCAAGGAAATGGTTTGTAATTTCACAATCCTCGTCACCAGAATATTTGTCAGCATATGAAAATTGCTTTTTGTTCTGAAATATAAAGTAAATAATAAAAAAATGAAGCTGGAGTACATAATTAGTATACTTAATTTAAATATTATTGTTTTAGAGCAGTATTTAATTATTTATATAAGGTGGGTCATATAAAACATATGTGTAAACCCCTGAAACACTTATCACAAACTGCCAAAGTCATTCATTAGCGACATACCAGACATATACCTCTCTCCAGCTTGTTAGCTATCCTTAGTATATCATAGGTGAGGCCAACCAACGACTTATTCAACATAAGAGGACCTAAGTAGACATAATGCAGCACGTAGCTACATCTTGTGGCCACATGCTGCGCAATTTGATAACATTTTGCACAATAGGTCATGGTTATTAATACCTATTTACAGATCGGTTAAGGTCGACATATTTCTCGCCGTAAAATGATCAAATTTGTGGTGTTTTTTAGGTACTGAAATCTCGTAAAATAAAACATGTAGAGTAAAAGTAATATCAAAAATAAAATTACTGATGATTTGTTTATCCACTTTTACTGTTTAAACTCTCCTCAACTAATATAATAATATTTAAAATGCATTTGTATGACACACATTATTTAGCTATGCTAACCCCACATTTTAACAATTATTTTCACATACTTATAAACAAAAGTGAACAATCTTATATGTAGGACTATGTAATTTTATTATAATATATTTTTAGGTATTAACAATATTGTGTGAAACCGACTACTACTAACTACTACTGCTGACTAAAGCCCCGACCAGCGTTGCGTTGCATAATTATCTAAAAAAAATAATCTAGCTAAATATACTAACCTGGTTTAATGAAAACATTCTATAAATATCTAAGGTCACTTTTGAAACTGCGGGAACTCGAAAATTCAGGCACAATATATGAGATCTGACCTATTTTACTGCGCTCTTGACATTTGGAAAATTTACATATTTCTAACATTGTACAGGGTGTTTTTAAATGAAATAATAAAAATGAGACCCCAGATTCCTTAGGTGAAAATAAAGTCGGATAATAAAGAATATACAGGGTGTCAATGTTAAAATTTTGTTCGATATTTGTAAATAACTTCTTAAGAAATCCAAATATTTACATAAAATTTGTAAATCAGGGATTTTTGCGAGCGAGAAATTCAAATTTGTTTCTAATTTTGACGTCACTAGTAGAAGGTGCCAATTGTTGTACACCATGTTTCTTTTAAATGGCGGAACTTTTTTGTAGCTTAGTGTATCCATCTGACTATCGAAACAATCGATTATCCTACCTGTTTTATTTGAAAAAGGTATACCTTGTTGAAGTCGGTAAGAGTAACCATTTTTGAAATAATCCTATTTGAAATGCTCATTGCACCGAGTAAAAACTGTTTTGGTTTCAGTGCCTTTGCTGCTGAAGGTACAGCAATATGTTACTTGAAGAAGTTGTTCAGAATGATAAATTATGGAGACGTAGAAAACTTCAAGAAGATCGGCTAGATTTGAACCATTTTTCAACAACGCAAGATTTTATCAAAGCAGGCCGGATCTTTTTGAAATTTTGCACGTCTCCATAACCCGAACAAATTTGAATTTCCCACCCACAGAAACCCCTGATTTAAAGATTTTATGTAAATATTCGTATTTTTTAAGAAATTATCGAAAATAAAATTTTAACTTTGACACCCAGTATCTTTTTTATTATGAAACTTGGTATGTAGGTATGTTAGGTTAAATCGATTTATTTTCACCTAAGGAATCTGTGGTCTCATTTTTACTGCTTCATTTAAAGACACCCTGTATAGGTAGAAATTGTAAAAATGTATTTAGTACACATCTAAGTTTATGTGTTTATGAATATATTTGTGTTATATAAGAAATATACTCATATTTTACTCACATTTTTTATGAATGTGAAATATAAACCAGACGTTCTAGCTTCTTTATTCGTCACCTACCTATACAACAATACCTATATCATTTGATTTAATAGATATATATTAGCACATCGCTTTTTGTTTCGATAAACCATCCAAATCGTCTGTATTTTTTGCGTAGCCTGCAAAATGTCCACGTCAGGCTGTTAGCTTCGTATCGGTTAGAGATTTTCAAATACTCAAAACTGCCTTATTTTTTTCAATTTTGATTTCAAATTTGGCAAGATTATTTTTTATTGCATATTCAGTTGATTTCAGTACAAAACAAAAATTGCGGAACCTGCCAATTACAAAAACTTCATTCATGTTATCTCTAGAAATGCCGCTGAAAGAAACTTACCTTGTTCAGTTATTATTTAACTTTCTAACAGGCGCAGCCCCATAAAAAGCCAATAAAAACCGAGCGCAAATATGTTTGATATTAAATTCCTGGGTAATGGTTCGTCGACTCTGTCTGAAACCAAACGCGCCGTTATAAATTCGGGCGTTAAAAGTTTTACAATTCCAGCCTTAAGCGTTGCGGTAGACTTTCCGGACCCTGATATCCTGGAGATAGCAAGGTTAACGATGCCCTCAAGGAGGATCCCCTCCCCCGCCATACATCTACCCGGGGCGGCTCTCCATCTCACTAATTCACTAGCCCGCTAAAAAGACGGCAAATTACTCCGTTACATTTGACAAATGGTCTCTAATATGCTTCCAATTCAACATACGCGAACGCAGCACGGCGACTTATGAAACTTATTCGGTACGGTACACGGAAATAATTTGTTGAGATGGATCTTTCATGCACTTGTTCGTCCTCGATATTGAGCAAAAGGCAATTTATGTTTTCGTTTTAGGTCTTTCAGAAACATAAGTTGGAAATTGCGATTTGATTTGATGTCTACAGTAAGAAATCTCCGTACCTACTTGCTATTATTGATGAAGGTAACGGGGAAATTTAAAGAATGATGCTGGTTGAGAACGCGTATATACACTGAAAGAAATACTACTGAAACCGTAACTATAAATTTGTGCTTATAATTTTGACGTAGAATAAACTACAAATGTAGTAAACCATATAAGTTCACTGTTGTGGTAAATGCAAAAGTATTATATATAGTAGTTGGATTGTGTATATAATTGTAAACCTTTTTAGGAATTATATACAGTATGCGCCAAAAGTATGGAATAAATTCAATAAAAACGAAACAATTATTTTTTGGGAAAAATCCTCGAACAGGTCGATTTTTAATTTAAAAAATACTTATCCGTTGTTTTTATTTAAAATCTGATTAGGTGGTGCTAATCACGACCTCTCAAAACTCCTATGTGTGAAATTAGAACAAAAACTATACAGTGCTTTTTTCTACACGTTCATTTTTGTAAAAATTCGTAAACATTATACTTCTCAAAAAAAACGAAACAAATATTTTTTTTATTTAAATGTTACCGAAAATCGTTACTTCTAATCCTATCACGGTTTTTGAGTTGGCGATCCAAGGCCTGCTATGATTATTTTTATACACCCAGAATTAAATAAAAAGGTTTAACGATATTTTATTTAAAATCTGATATGGTGGTGTTACTCAGGTCATCTCAGAACCCATATGTGTGAAATTTGAACAAAAACTATACAGAGTGTTTTCTTCTACACGTTTTCAAAGTTTCGTTTTTATAAAACTTTGTAAAAACTTTATTTTCCAAAATAACGTAACAAATATTTTTATGTTTTAAATGGCACCGAAAATCTTTTGAAATAATTCCATGCCTCAACAATTTATTCGTCTAGTTTTAGCTTAAAATGCGATTTTCAAATGTCATTTATTTTCGAGTAATAACGTCATTGATTTTTTTTTTAAATTGCAACACCATATTTTTTTCCTTGATTCTGAAAGATCGTTTAATTTTCTTTCAGACACTACTAAAATTTTGCCCTCTTACATAGGAAAGTTTTCGAGTAAATGACGATTGAATGTTAGAAAACGTAAATTTTATCCATAAAAACGTAACAATTCTGAGGTATGTAAAATAAAATACAATAGATTAAATTTTATACTTAAATTAAATGTTCGAATTGCCATCCACCAACTTCTTGACAATGCGCAAGTCTGTGAAAAAATTCTTCTTGCACATTTTGAATGATTTCAAACAAGGTAATTTTCTAGAAACTCTAAATATCTTTGTCCTGTAAGGATTTCTTCAAAGAAGAAAGGCCCTACTATTCTGTCGTCACCGCTGAAAGCGGTCTAACCAACAAATTTTTAGGTACGAAAATCTTTCAAAAGGCGTATTCTTTTAAATTTAACTGTAGATGTAAATATTGTTATAACAAACTTACGTAGTTCTGCATATAAGATTGTTCACTTTTGTTTATAAGTATAAGAAAGTAATTGTTAAAATCTGGGGATAGAATAGCAAAATAATGTGTGTCATACAAATGCATTTTAAAAGTTATTATATTATTTGAGGAGAATTTAAATAGTAAAAGTGGATAAACAACACATCAATAATTTCATTTTTGATATTACTCGTGTTTTATTTGTCGAGATTTCTGTACCTAAAGAACACCACAAATTTGATCATTTTACGGCGAGAAATACAGCGAAAGTTGTTTTTGTGAGACCGCCAAGTCCATGGAGTGAGTATGGCAGAATTTTAATAAGTTTCTATGAAGAATCATATTTATTTACTTTAGTGTAAAGGTATTTTTGTATACCTGTGATGTCACCAGATTTTGAGTTATGACGTCATAGGTATTTTTTAATGTGACGGTACATGTTTATGACATTTCTGGATAGTACCTTTAAAGGGCTTTTCAGGGAGCCTACACGGATAGAAAATAATTGTTAATTAAATTAAATACATTTAGATCACTTTTTAATTTAACAAAGTATTTTTTCTTGATTCTCAATATAATATTTATTCATATGGAAATAAAATCAAATTAATAGTAGATACAATGTTGGTGCAACTTCAATGGAAGCTTCTAGTCTTTCTAGTATTTTTACATTTTGCAATTTCTTTTACAATTGTATGTCTCTTAATCACTATTATTGGAATCTTATTTTTTAATATTATTTTATACAAATTTGTGCAATTTTGAAAACCCAAAATATTTCGGAAACGGCTGATTTGTGGCACATAGAACACAGAATACAAAAAGTTGCATATTTCCATGTAAAATATAAATATCCATTTAAATACAGGGTGCTCAATTTAAAAAAATACAAATACTGCTTGAAAAAACTGACACTTGACAAAGTCGCTCGACCTTCGGTTACGCAATTTTTTGAAATCAGTTTTTCTTGTAAAATTACTGATTGGCAAAAATTATTTCGTATCTAAGAGAAATTTATCCCATAAGAACAACAGCTCTCTTGTGATTTTACTGTTGATGAATCAACTTTGACACAGTGTTAACTCACCCTGTACTGTACAATAAAAGAGGCATAAAAAAATTATAACACAATATTTCATCAAAAACATAATATGAGCCATGAATATAAATTTATGGCATTGTAAACTTTTTAAGTAATCCCAATGGGTCATAAAAATGGTGCTTTTGTCTTTTTATTCATTTTTAACGTCACCATATTTCTACTTAAACAGCACAATGTTACTGCTTCTTTTACAATTCGCCTGTATACCATATTTTTTTAAAGCACCTATCAGGTTAAGCATCTACCAAGTAAAATTAAGTTTTTTATTTATATTTTTAGTCCTCAAAAAGACGTAAAGATAAAATGATGAAACGTAGCAAAGTTCTCCGTTTCTTATTTACTTTAAAGAAAATGCCATTTCAAAAGTTTAATTCAAATAATATTATCATAATCTAGATGAAGTCATCTCAAAGTGTCGTTAAATTTTTCCACAATATTTGTCTGGGTAAATACTCAAGTTCCCGGGATTTCATTGCTAATTAGTGCGTCTGTTCTGTAATAATTATAATAGAGATAATACTAAGACATTAAGTCAGAATAGGTTCTAAAGGAATTATAAATCAAGTAATACATACCTAGTTATTATCCATTTTATACTTAGTGATTTTCACTTGTAATCTCCCTAGTGCTTGGATTATTACCGGAAACTTTTTCGAGGTCACGAATATTTTAAAAATTATCCCGATTCGAAGACGAGGGATAATTTTCTCAAAATATTCGTTAATGAGGAAACATTTCCGGTTATTCATTCAAGCACATGGGGGATTCAGTAAGAAAATTTCACGCCTAAAAAATTAATCAATATATTTTTTTTGACAATAAGATTATTTAGAGACATGGAAAAGCTAAGGTTAGTTTGTCATAAATGTTTATTGAAATGTCAACAATTGTACTACGCTAATTTTTCTCATTATAAAGTCGAACAATAGAGTTCCAAATACATTTAAGAGATGTAAGTAATAGTAAAGAAATTTAGAAAAACAAAAGATGGTTTACTTGTTTTTATGCTTGCTCAGAAAATGAACAAAAAAATCATATTTTCATTTTTAAAGCGAAATTTCAAGTCTATATATGCCATGTGTCATTATTTTGACATAAATATTTCCACTTATTAATATCGTTCAGGGTACCCTGGAGGATGAATATTTCCGGAAATATTTTGGTGTTCATGGTAACCAAACAAAAAACGAGTCTCTGATTGGCTTAAGAGTATAGGTGTGAAATTTTCACTCCAAGATAATCGATACTTATTACTACACATAACCATTGAGTCTAAGACATAACTTAGGCAATATTATTTACAAGTAGGTAGATTAAAATTATTGATATTTCCATCAGTGGGAAAGTTAAAAGATATAATTTGGCATGAGCCTTATTAATACCATTAAGAAATTGGCGATATTTCAAAATGAAATATGATTTTAACTTTGGGAGGGAATGTAATAGTATCGATTGTCCCAGAGATAAAATTCCATAAATATTGAGTCTCCCTGAATTGACCTGAATAGTCAGCAAGTAATAATTTTGGAATGTGACTATAGTGTTTATTAATATTCTTATTATATTTAGTCATAAAGCCACTTGCTAGAATGGCTTTCCTAAAAACTTTTGCGAGTTTCAAGAGTTAATGGTGGCGTCACATGAACGCAAAATTTTATTATGTCGCGATGTTTTGTTGTTGAAGTGCAAGCAGAGCTGGGTATTACTCGCATATATTATACTCATGAGTAATATCAAGCACTTAGGTAATCAATATTATTATTAGTAAGTATTGAATACTTTTATCTGACATTCAGTATTAGTATTCATCTTATCTAGATATGTGTTCAGGCTTCAGTAGGTATTCGAAGATAGTACCCATGAGTAGTGAAAGCATTTTATGAATATAGGATATCCATGAGTACCCAAGTACTATATTTATCTCAAATTGTTAAATATCAGGTCTTTAATTTCACAAACACACAAGAATCAATACATGTGCTACAAAATTTTACATCCAAAGTAAACAAATACGTTGCATAAGATAAAAAAAGGAATTTATTTTATATACGCATAGTCTAGTCTTTGATTACGGGCACGGATGGACTAAGCAGAGCCCAAACAACGTAATAAATATACGTTATCCAATTGCTCCTTTGATGTTCAACAATAGCCATGATTTGACGTTTTTCATATAAGATATGCAAGTTAAAATAGCCTCACTTCATAAATTTAACTTTACTTATAATAACAAAGAAGTAGCATTTGCATGATAGTAATGATGTAAAAGGAGACATTCCCTGAGATAATATAGCATTTCCTAATTGTTATTTGATGCGCGGGTTTTCTACCTTCCACTTTTAATTATCGATTTACGTGTTTCTCACGAATATTAGAAGACGGCTACAAAATATGTGCATGGTGCGGCAACGTTTCTAAGTAAACACTGTAAATATTTACTTGAGTTTTATCAACATACCCAAAATAGCACTTACTCGAATATTATTACAAAGAACATTGATTGGTGTCGAGATATTCCGGAACTATTTACTTGAGGCCCAGTTTACGTACTCCCACTTAATTGGATATTTTCCAACGTCTAGAAAAAATAAACATCTACATAGAATTATTATCGGTTCACAGTTGGTTTCTTGAGAATTATTTATGCTTAAAAAATATGTAACTATAAAAAATTAACAAACAAGTGAAAATTATTTAAAATACTTTTAATTTTGAATCGACAATGTCAAGTGATGCCAGGTTTTTGCATATATTTGTGGATGCCAACTTTGTCTATATGATTGTTCCTTAGCATACTTATATATTTGGTATCAAAGAGCATACATATGACTACAATTCTATTATAGAATTTTTTTTATATTAACTAAAACAGCTTTACAATACAATAAAAAATCTACAAAAGCTAATAATAAATATTATATGCTTAACATTGTGGAAGTAATTCAACGCTAGGCGAGATATTAGTCCACAGAGTAGTTCTTTTATTGTTTTGTGCAAGCCGCTTGTGAGTTCAAAACAGGTCCAAGTTCCGTGCAAAGGTTAGTACTAGATCTGCTGGGATATCTCTGTAATGTCCTGAGAAGAAAAACAAGCCGGCTCAAGATATGTTTGTCCCTTTACAATTAAACAGATACAGTTGCAAATTATCTACGTTGTCGCAAAGCATTCACCTCGCAACATTGTTCATGTCAATAGTTTCTTGTTGAGACAGACGTCTGTAACTAATGTTGTTTCTATTAAACATAATAAAATTTCGGTTCACTTTCTCTAAAAGAATCCTGACCTGACGCAGACTATATCCACCCAATTAATCTGTCTTTGATCACACTTTGATATAGTGACTAGTGGACTTAGTGAGATAGCATTGTGCTTACTTCAATACTGGTTCAGGTTCCTCAAATTAACTACTTGAGCTTCTGCTACTTGAGCGCAAATGCTGTCTGGCTCTCTGTGCCTGTTTGAATATGCTGGTTTACATATCTCCTTTTGATATTTTGTTGAATGCAGGTAGAGATATCAAATACTTCTGCCTAAAATACCACGGTGAATTTTCTCAGTGAAAGTGAAATTAATCCACTCTCGGTCATACTCCATAGTGCTCCTGAGCCTTGGTCTGTCTTGAATCCATCCGTGAACAATTCGAATCATTTTGAGACCCGGGCATCAGGGTTAGCGAGCCAGGCTTGCCACCTCGGCATATTTACATTAAAATTCTTTTGAAATGGGTAAATAGGGACTGCTTCAAGGGTATCATCTCTATCCTTATGGGTTACTATGTGACCCTTGTCGAAATTGTTTTCTAGCAACATCGCCGACTGTTTTAAGAAATAAGCGAACCCTCTCGCCTCTCCTTCAGTCACAGATGCAGTTTTGGAAGAGATGGGAAAACATCTAGAACAGTCTCTTGCACATCCAAAAGGATGCAGTAGCTTTCTGTAGTTGCCTGTCAATGTGGGGTACCCAGGTTTTATCATCCAGAGTAATCCCTAAACCTGACCGTTCGTGCCCTCTTAATGGCAACATTGAAAATAGTCGGGTCCCTGAAGCCAACTGTCTTTCGCCTACTGATGAAGAGAATAAGATCGTCTATAGAGGGATTAATTAGCCCTGAGCCCCTATCCAAGGCACCAGCTTCATATATAGCACCTAGTTTTTTAATTAAGGACTGTTCTGGCGTATTTTGTACTCCACTTCTTATTTTATTTAATCTCATGTTGTCAACAGCCACTTTTCCTGCCATGTGGAAAGTGACAAGAGTTTGCCCTGTTTTAAAAAGTGGTAACCCTTCTAACATCAAGAACTATCGACTTATAGCCATTTTGTCAAATTTTGCTAAGGTTTTTGAAATGACATTATATGCATATATCTATAACAATGTTAGCACCTGCATTTCTTCTAATCAACATGGGTTCGTTGCACGGCGTTCTACTGTGACTAATCTAGTTGAATTTACTCAGTTTGTTTCAGACCACATTGATAGAAAAGGCCAAGTAGATGTAATATATACAGATTTTGAGAAGGCTTTTGACAAGGTAAATCACTCCATATTAATACAGAAATTGAAATCATTTGGTTTTGATGATTCTTTGCTGCTACTCACAAAATCTTATCTTGACCGTCGTGAGTTGTATGTGTCATATAATGGATACCGTTCTCATATTTTTTTAGCTCCTTCTAGGGTACCTCAAGGGTCTAACTTGGGACCACTTCTGTTTATTCTTTATATAAATGATTTATCGTCATCTTTGCAGTGTAATCACCTTTTTTTGCAGATGATCTAAAGCTTTATCGTAACATTAACTGTTATGATGATTGTCGTGCATTGCAAGAACTTTTGAATGCAATACAGGTGTGGTGTATAGAAAACATGGTTTCCGTTAATATTGATAAATGTAAAGTTTGCTCTTTCAGTTTAAAGAAAAATATAATTTTATTTGATTACAGTCTTGATTCAAAGCCATTGACACGCAGCAGTAATATTAAAGACTTAGGGGTAATATTTGATGCTAAACTCTCATTTTCTGAACATATTAATACAATCTCAAGCACCGCCTTTAAAACTTTGGGCTTTATTGTCCGTAATTCCACATCGTTCAACAATATTAGTGCTTTGAAATGTTTATACTATTCTTTAGTCCGTTCTAGATTAGAATATGCTAGCCTTGTTTGGTACCCATGCTATCAAGTTAATATTCATCATCTTGAAGGTGTTCAACGTCGCTTTTTAAAATTCATGGCATATCGCGTTGATAATATTTATCCTGCTAGAGGATTTGATCATGGCCTCCTGTTGCAGAGATTCGATTTTAAATCGTTGCAGTTGAGGAGAGTTCTCACAAGTCTATTTTTCTTGTTTAAATTATTTCATAACCTCATTGATTCACCAGAAATTTTAAAAATGTTCTACTTACGTGTACCTAGGCCTGAATCTCGTGATGATTACATGTTTTACTGTCGTAATGCTAGAACAAATGTCCTTACGAAATCCCCTGTATACACCATGTCAATTAATTTTGATCAAATTTCTCATTTATGTGACCTAAATTTTGATACACTCAAACAATTATTATCAGTTAGTTTTCAATTGGAAGCGTTTAACTGGCCTCATCTATATTATGATATAGCTTTCAGACTGATTTAGTTTAGTAAATGTTAAATATTATTAGTAATTAAAATTAAGTACACTGTTACTTCATTACTTTGTTATAACATGTTTTGTCCTGTAATTGGAATGTCTATTCTGTTGGGCAATAAATGCATTATTATTATTATTATTATTATTATTATTATTATTATTATTATTATTATTATTATTATTATTATTATTATTATTATTATTATTATTATTATTATTATTACTGCGACACCAGAAAGTTGTACAAAAAAACTATAAAATGTGAAAAACAAATTGCCTATACAAATGAAATTTTTAATTCTACCAATAAAGTGAAGACAATTTGGAATTTAGTTAATCGCGAAAGGAAAGTGAATAGATCAGGACTTAATCTTAATTTTATTTCATCAGACAATTTCAATTTATATTTTTCTAATATTTGTAATACAGTCATCGGATCAATTGGCGATACATTCATTGATCCAAGAGAATTTTTATCTAAGGCACCGAAACCGTCTAGTTCATTTTTTATGCTTGCTATTACCAACGAGGAAGTAAAGGAAGCAATAATTAGCTTAAAAAACTCATCTGGTCTGGACTACTACTGCTTAAACAGTTTCATGATCAAGGCTTCTCTGGAGTCGTTAATTGAACCTCTGAGGGTATTATTCAATAAATGTGTTGGCGAGGGAGTTTGGCCGAATTCACTTAAAATCACTAAAATCCTTCCCCTGCATAAAAAGGGTGATTTAAATTGTCCAGATAATTTCAGACCCATAGCAACTGTTCCTGTTATTGGTAAACTATTTGAAATAATCCTAAAACACAGATTGACCCGATACTGTGAGAGTAGGCATATTTTCTCCGATTCCCAGTTCGGTTTCAGGAAGAACAGATCTACTCTTAAAGCACTGTTGTCAATGGTTGAAGTCATTGTTGAAGGTTTTGATGAGGGTATCCATTCGAGCGCTGTAACGTGCGACCTCTCAAAGGCATTCGATTGTGTAAATACGGAAATACTATTGTGTAAATTAGAGTACTACGGAATAAGGGAAAATGTGCTTAAATTGTTTAGATCTTACCTATCTAACAGACAACAGTACGTAACTTTAAATGGGATTGAATCTGGATTATTGCATGTTGAGAATGGCGTCCCCCAGGGTTCAGTCCTGGGTCCCATTTTATTTCTTTTGTACATTAATGACTTACCTTGCTCAGTGGGTGATACCTCTTGTATTATGTTTGCAGACGACACTACGTTAATTACAAGAGGTGACAATTTTGATTTGGACAGTTTGCAACTTGCTAAAAATTGGTTTTCGTCAAATAAATTAAAACTCAATGAGTCCAAAACCCAAACCATTAAGTTTAGCACTGATAAGTGGGCTCTTAAGTCTGAGGCAAAAGTTCTTGGCTTAATTCTTGACACCAGATTGGAATGGTCTTCTCATGTGAATCAAATTTGTGCTAAGCTGTCGTCGCAAATATTTTGCATGAGACAATTAAGTCGTTCGCTTCCTCCTGATGTGCTGCGTACGGTGTATTTTGCGATAATTCACAGTCATCTAACTCATGGTATCACTTTATGGGGCCACTCTAATGTTACTCATAAATTATTTGTTTTGCAAAAAGCTGCTGTTCGTATTATTGAGGGTGCCCCTTTTGGATCATCGTGTTTACCGCTATTTAAAAAATTCAGAATTATGCCATTACCATGTATCTATATATTTCAAACATTATTGCAAATACATCGTGGGTTGGACAAATTTCAGAAGCATTCTGACGTGCATTCCTATAATACTAGGAATGCTGATAATTTGATCCAATCGTTTTCTAGGTTACGAACAACTCAAATTAATAAGTTGGATTTTAAATTGTACAACCATTTTGCGTTGTGTTTTAAAAGTGCTAATGTTACTAGTTTAAGTTTTAATAAATTTCATAGGTTAAGTAAGATATTTCTGTTAGAAAAATGTTTTTACAGTGTGCAAGATTTTGTAAATTGTTTGAATACTGACGAATAATATAGTTATAGTGACTTCAAATGTACTATTGTATGTAATGTGGTCGTTAAATAAATAAATAAAAAAAAATAAATAAAAATATTATTATTATTATTATTATTATTATTATTATATATTGTGTAGGACCTTCTGTAGCAGAGTATTGTTACACAATGTTAACTGATAAAAAAAATATATATAAAGTAAGTCATTCTTTACCCTACTTAAATCATTGTGGTTATTAAACTAATGGTAAACACAGTATTATTATTATTATTATTAGAAAAAGTATTAGTAATGAGATATACGCAAAGTGAAAATTTTAATAATTAATATTCAAAATATCTGAAAAAATCATTTTCAGAAATGACCTGTATAAATTATCTGCCTCAAAAGGCAATTTTCACTCCGCTATTGTGATAAAAAATATTTTTCTCTTAATTCATTCAGCGGGCAGCTAGCATATAATGTAAATTAAATTTACGGAAGGCATCTTCCCCGGAATTAATTGAATCTCGCCAACCTGCACCCCGGTGGGGATTTTAAATTTTCTTTATTTCCCCATCAGGATCATACCGGCGAAAGCCAGAGCTGCCGTAAATTACTTTCGTAAACAGCGCCAGAGCATTATTAGTTGCGCTGTCTTAATTACACTGCACTGCCTGATTTTCGTCTGCAGTTTCACTCGATATCCTTCGGTTGCAGCTTGCGTCGACTTCGTCCAATTTCGAGGATTTCTAAAAGTTGTTAAAGAAATTGAAGAGGTGCTCTTTTGTCCTAATTCTTTAGTTTTAGAACAATCTGAATTTTGTATACATGGTAATGGGGATCGTTGAAGAAATGCATTCAAAATGTTCAAGCTTGGGACTGCTATTGGGTGAACAGCTATTTTACGTTTAATGTTCTCAGCACTACAAATTGAATGAGAATTATCATAACCATCATAATTCGAAGCAAGACTTCCGTAGTAATTATAATTCTTTGGCTTCTTCAAAACTATGTATGTTTCCATGACTTCCATCTTGAATTTTCACAATATTTCACGTCAATAATGATTAGGCTTTAGCTTTTTCATCAGATAAATGTTAATAGTGATAGTCTGTATTTATATTTTAGAGCAACTGCATTGCGAATATGATATAAATTGCAACAAGGCAGTTGGGAATATATGATGAACTAGCAGACATAAATAATTTAAAATATTAAATAGAACTAGTCTAGACACAGTTATCCCAAGGGTAGAATCCACAGTCAAAACGGAACTGATGAAAGAGACTAGGTTATACCTTTATGTAGCTTTAAAATCTACCATTCAACGATACACAAATAAACAGCATTAAAGAATAAATACGCACTGCATCATCTAGAAAGCCATTTTCTATATTTAACGTACACATTTCTCATACAAGGGTTTTAAAATATTAAAATATCTGAAGAATTCCGTTTTCATTCGGTGAAATAAAAAATTGGATACTCATTCTAAAATATTGCCCGAAAATAAATTTATAAGGTTCTCTTTTATGGCATAGATAGCTGTATTAGAGTGCGTTTTACAAGGCCTACATTCTGACTTATTTCATCCCTTCGATATTTTGTGCCTTGAAAGTGACCGTTTATATAACTCGGGTTTTATATAAGACTCACTACTAAAAGTCTTTCTAATTGTTTTCTACTTATATCCCTGGACCGAGTCTTATTAAAAATAATTATGAAGGGTATTTCAAAAGTAAGAACTGATCGGATATAATAAAAAAGAAATGAGGGAATGAAATACGTGTAAGTAGTTCTAAGTGTATACGACTACATAGTCATGATATTTTTTATGTGTCGTTCAAAACACTTCTGAAATCGTGGAACAAACTTTCACAAATATTTCGTAAATATCCATCGCCTAGTACTGTAGCTATTTTTGTATTGAGGTTTTCAACTTCAACTTCAATTCCAGGAGAAGTTTTATGCGGATAGTGTAAAAGCTTATTCTCCGACTCAAAAGCGTTTAGAATAACATGGTGCTTATACATATAATATGTAGAAATAACGTAACTATACACTTGAGGGACTTAACTTTTTTAAAAAGATAAAATATGTTGCTTCTCGGATCTACACGGTGCTCTGCTACTAAGAATAACTTGCAGTAAGTCATGAAGTTATGATTTGTAAAGTAAACGCATCTGAACAAAAATCTTTACTTATATTTTGCATTAGCATCAAAACACTTGTCATACCTATTTAATAAACTGTCTGATTGAAATTCTTTATTATACATTCTAAACTGTTCAAATATAATTGTCACTTAGATGGTGAAAATCAAGTTCTATACCATTAGACCAAAGTGTGGAGGCATAGAATTATATATTTTTTAAGTCATCATTGACATTATTAAACAGTATGTGTCATCAGTATAATATGTATATCTAAACATTACCTCTCTTTAATGTATATTAGGAAAATGTAGTTCTAGTTCATTCATTTTAGGAATTATAAAAATCGTGTTTATCGAAACATTTTCTCATTTTAACGAACATCCGTCATTTATCATTAAAATATTTTGAAAAAAATAATAATAATTTAGATACCAAAAACTTTCTTGCTAAGCGTTGTTATTAACTATCCCTCAACTATAAATTCAATTATTAGATGTAGATGTCCCTAACCAGCTCATTTTAATCAATAAAACGGAACCATATTTATAATTACTTTTAATGCCAAATAAAATGGCGACGAGCAGCCCGAATTTATTCGAATTAACACCATCATCAGCATTTTGCTATTGTATATTTTACATTATCTGGCCCGGTCCAAATCAACAGATATTAATCCAATGCATTCATATTAATATGCATTTTACGGGATGTTAATCCTGACGCATTTCAAACAATACGGGCAAGGATAAAATTTACGTTTCCACCGCCATCGAGTTTTACTGGAAAAATACAGCATTTTAGCGAGAGACCACACATCACAGCGCCCATAAATTAGAGATATCACTAAAACGGAATTAAACGAAATTATGGCTGGTGTAAAACAATTACCGGCATATGTCCGGACAATTGTTTGTCATTTTTATTTGCCGAAGCGTCAAATTCAGACCGCCTGTAATTTATTAATTTTATCGCAGCTGCTTGCAGAGTTTTTTCAGCAGGCTGCATCGACGATTTTCCATTGAGACAATATACAGTGCTTTCGAAAAGTAACGAATAAATTCATTATTTTTTAAATTGAGAAGTTTTCAGAAACATCCCCTGGCATGTCGATTTTGTTTTTAAAAAAGGCACTTTTGACATTCCACCCATATTTGTGACGTCATCGTTGTTCGATATATGACGTCATCGACAATTTTTTTAAACAGCAATTCCCAATTTTGACTATGCATTTGAACGAGCCTGTCATTCTACATACATACATCATGAAAATTATAGTGTTACGTAACAAAAATTTCAAGAAAATAATGTTTAAAGATTTTGAAAAGTTAATTTTCACAATACTGTGCACCTACCCATTATGCAACACCTGTCCGTACTTATTTAGATGAGCTTTTCCCGAATCGTTGGATAGGGAGAAGGGGGCCGATTGAGTGGACAGCCAGATCGCCTGATCTGACACCCCTACATTATTTCTTGTGGGAATACTTAAAAAGCTAAATATACGTTACTAAACTGGTTAATTTAGAAGATTTAAAAGCAAGAATTCGTTACGAGATACATCGTATACCCCCTGAAGTTATAGATAATATCCAAAAAGAATTTATTAATCGTCTTGGCTACTATCAGGCAGCCAACGGTGCACAATTTGAACTTTTAATTTTTTACATAATCATTCTCATTCTCAGTATTGTGAAAATTAAATTTTAAAATCTTCAAACATTATTTTCTTGAAATTTTTGTTATGTATCACCATAATGTTTCATGATGTATGTATGTAGAATGACACGCTCTTTCAAATGGCATAGTCAAAGTTGGGGGTTGCTATTTAAAGCAAGGAATCCAGACTGGTTCCAAACTGTCAAAATGGTTCGTCCAACTACACTAATGAAAATTTGTCTATAATTTTACATAACTTTAAGTTGGCAATTTGTGACCGGCATCACAGTTGTGCAAAATTACACAATAATTTTGTAAATGAAATAAGTACACTGTAATATTACAGAAATTCTAAATTCAATCGTAAATTTCCATCACTATAATTTGTATTGATTTATACACTGTAATTTTTAGGTTAGAATTGTAAAATATAGATATGTAATTTTACTGAGTAGATAATTTAAATTTTCTTATATTTTATATATATACTAACCTTTATAACTAACATGGAAAAATATCCATAAGGATAACTATTTCAATAACTAATATTATTTCACATACATGACTGAATATCAATGTGTAAACAATTGAATAATATGCACATGTTAATAAATGTATATACCAAAGAGTTCATCAATCAGTTCAAATATTTCCATTTTATTTAACCTGAATAGTGTAACAGAAGCCAATTTAAAATATAATATTTTTGTAACCATATGGAGAGTGTATTGACACATGAAGTTGAAAAGAATTAAACGTTTTTACTTTTAATGTCGTTTTTTATATATTTTTAGGTATTAACAAATTTTCCGTTTGTTAAAATGTACAGGTTTATTAACAAATTATTAGAAAACAGCAGATTTTTATTAGAATTCAATAATAAATGCACTATGGGAGTCACATTTTTATTTCTAAATAGTTGGCCTTGTCAGGAGCAAAAAAACTTCTGTGTATGAAGGTTTTTTTGTGGAATTTGTCCATCCATGCTCTAAATGTGAATTATCCATTCTTGTCTGTAAAAGTAAATCGTTCATCCATCATCTGAAAATGTATTGCAATGTAGGTGTTTCATTCGCAATAGAAAACAAGTTGAATAATATCGCTTAAAATACTACATCATTTTTGAAACATCAGTATATGTTCCTTGGGATTTGCAAATATTTGTAGATATACATATATCTGTGTGAAAATAAATATGTTTAGCTCGAATTTTAGTTACAGTAAACTCATAATTAACGCAGCTACAACTAATGTTAATACCTGTTGTAAGAAATTACTATTTTGACTGTCACAAAGATAAGTATATTGTTTGAAATGAATGTTGCATGGTTTAGAAGCACATATAATGGAGTAGTTTTGGTGCAAACATCTAAACGTCACACAAGTTGCACATGCACACGTAACAAAGTATCATTTTATACCTATTTTTACTGTCTTAGGAATATCCGAAAAAAGTCCTTATTAATGAGCTTTTTATGTTTGTTTACAACACAACTGAAACGTATTAGGTTAGAGGCTAGGCTGATGCTCTGCGCATGTCAAACAGAAATCACATGGAAACTTATGCAAAATTTAATACTAACTTGTATAAAATGTATTCAAATTTCAAGAGACAGAGAACGTAGCCAATAAAAAACGAGAAATTAAAAAAGTTTTGGGACAAGTTCATCTTGATCCAACATTAAGTACGAGGCAGCTAGCATCTGTATCTGGGATCAATACAAACCACTTTGAAGAAGAATAAATTCCATCCATACAAAATACCAGGTCCAGGAACTTTATGAGGATGATTATGACCGTCGTTTTCAATTTTGCGAAATAATGAGTGCGCGAGCAGGAAACGATTTACAGTTACTTTTTAACATCTGTTTTTCTGATAAATGCAGTTTTTTCTTGAATGAGGCGGTAAATATTCACAATTGCCGCTCCATTGTAGCAAAATAATAGTTGGACATTGGTTATTACAAAAGTGTAAGCATAACAGTATGTGAAATTGTGAAATAAAGTGTATTTGGAGCTATAATCACAACAAACTGTAGTACACAGATCTACATACAATTGTATAATCGATTACTGTTCTTTTTATTTCATTGTCAAAATTTAAAATTACTATATTTTATTCCACTTCAGAATTTTATTTATGTTGGTAGTGGTGTTGTAATGATTTATGCCAGAAATAAATGTTTTCCAACAGCATTTTCTTTCTTAAAGTACTTTTAAATTTCTTGGTAGAACAATGGCAAAAATATGAAAGGAAATATATATGTATGAAGTCTGGGAATACATTTTTTTTTGTTTTTCATGTTATTACGCGAAAGCTAATTAAGCCGCAATTAAACATTCATATGTTCTTTGTATGTTAATGTCACTAACAGTTTTGCCGTCTAGAAATTTTGTACCTGTCACGTAGTCAGTGATATGAAATCAAAAGGACCTGGAAATGAGTAAGTAAAGTCAAAGGAACGGCAACAATTATAAATAAACTGAAATGCCCGGAGACTAGTCGTCATTTTTCAACAAAAAACGATTCTGCAAAAACTCACAAAAATTATGAAGCGGTTTCAATTCTCATACAGGATACTTATGTAAATTTGACCTAAAATTTTTAAAGGATATGGGCAACTATCAAAGAGAAGAATTAAGGTCTATTTACACACAAAAGGGCTGTATCAGTTCCGCATCAGTATCAGTGAAAAATAAAAAATTGTTGCTTAAATTTTAAATAGGCGTGTTTATACATATCCGTCACAGTGCCGTATCACTGCTGTCAGTGCTGCTTCAGTGTCCGTTCAGTGGCTTTTAAATACGCCGGCGACGATATTTTCGTAATTCTACAGTCGAACTGACCAGATGTTTCTATTAGAATGGATGAAAGCTTATCGAGCTAGTACGAAATTTTGATCAACTGCATGATAAATATATTCAGATCATTTTCTCTGCACGTCTATTAACACCTTTTTACGGACTACGGACAGATATGTGTAAACTGACATCAGTGATCGACCACAAATAACAGTGATACTGAACTGACGCTGAACTGATACGTCACTTATGTGTGTAAATGGACCTTTAACCCATAAAGTGTGTTAGGTACGTTTTAATTGATGCTGCTAGTCAATGTTCATGCTTTCAATGCAAACTGGTAGAAAGCGTCATGTTATTTGTGCAGACAGTCAAAGTAAGACTTACGTCATACTAAGTAAAGCAAAAATATTATTTTTCCACGGTCGGGAGTGGAAATCAGTTTCTATGACATCAAAATTAAAACAGAAGTAGTCGATTATTCCCAAGGGAGTATAATGCTGCCAAGGGAGTTTACATTATGGAGAACGTTTTTCATGAAAAAAAAGATAACATTGAAATTATTTATTGACATTTATATTAAATGTTACATTTGTACAATTTTCAAAATTAATATTAGAAGGAATATTACTTTCGCTTACATTTACAGTTTTTGTGATTGCGCTAGTAGTGGTACCTACCTACATAACCCTCAGCGACTGTCGTTGATTTCCAACCAGCATGACGCTTTATTGTCGTGATATCCACACCAGCATCTGCCAGTAATGTCGCTCAAGACCTTCGTAAGCAGTGACCAGTATAACATGCAGCATCAGGTAATTTTAAATACTACACTCGGAATTTTTCCCATGGTATTCTTGCCAACTGGATGCGAACTACATTTTCCTACTTTGTAGTGCAAAAAAAGGCGCTTTTGCTTGACGTGGGGAGGACGAAGGAACAAGTATTTTCGAAACAATTCAAGCATATTTTCCACATCGGTAACCAGAAAGGTTCGTGGAATTCGTGTTTTAGTGTTTGGAATTTTTACAATCAAGGAAGAGCCTACATCCTCAATATCATCTACAGTTAAATTGACTAGTTCATCAGTTCGACAAGCTCCGGCAATCCCCAGAATTAATCCAACCTATAAAAAATCAAAATACTTAATAATTGAAATACCTATCAACAAAAGTAATCTTACCTTAATCATTAAGAATTCTTTGTCATCTGCACTTGATAGAAAACGGTCAATTTCACTCTCTGTAAATATTTTTGATTTTTTCGCTTGATATCCGTTACCAGTTCTTTTCAAAAATGTTATCAGCTTGGGGAATTTGCTTATATCTATGTTGTCCTAAATTATCAAGCGTGACTTAACCATAGAATATTGCGCTCATAATGTGGAAGACTTGTAATTCTTTGCATTTTCACTGAAGTATGCCAACAAAACATCCTCGCTGTATACTTGAACATTTTTCTCGGCGCACCACTTTTTGAACCGATTGTAGGCTATATCGTATAAAGATCTTGACTTCGTAGGCAGCAAATTGCTTATTGCAATATTTGCAGCATCCACAATCTCTTCCGACTCACAATTATTCATTGTGCACTAAACAAACTTAAAACTAAACCAAACTAGCACCTTAATTTGACAATTCTTTTTGTTTGTTTATTTTGTAGTTATGACAATAACTCAACGACTACTAAATAAATGCTCAAATCCGAATACAATAATTCTGGTGCTACTTACTTCATAATGACAAAATATGTGTTTTTAAGTTAATGAGACCGTGGAAAAAATAGTATATACCATTCGGGAGAGATGTTATTTTGTCCTGGGTGCATTGTAGCCCTCGGGCTTAAAATTGCACCTCTGCCAAAATAACGCATTTCTCTCCCTTATAGTATAATGTTTTATTATTATTTTGTTTTAAAACAAAAAATGCATTTTTATAAAAATATTCTAAATACCGAACAGGTATACTATAATGATAAATGATAGTCGCTGCAGGTAGAAAATATTCCTATTAGCATTATTTTACATTCGAAATATTGCTGAATTATTGTACATTGATTCTAGAATTGACTATTTCTAGTATTCACGCATAATCAATTTAATCATTAATTAAATTGTATAAGGATATTAACTCTTACTTCTGTGGCTTGCGAACATATTAAATGAAAACTCATTATCAAGATTCAGCTATGATACACCAACAGTTGCACTATTATTTCTATAGTAAAGATATTCAAGGATAATTGTTTACCATTTATTGATTATTTACATATAGAATTACAAAAAAGTATAGAAAACATGAAATTATTAAGAAAGTAAATACCAACATCTGCAAGGAACATCAACGATGAGTTTTCCATACTAAAACAACTGCGCGCTAATGTCCCGACCAGTATAGACACCTCAAAAATCGATAGCAAATAGCCAATATATACAGATTTCTAGCTTATTGGCTCTCATCAGTACATCACAGGTGAGTGGTGAGTTTACTGACGTCTAACCCCGGCAGTTCATATCTCTTAAACCCGACATGCATGAGTACACGAAATATTAGCATAAGCTAGACCTATTGACAATTATTTTTTGTTTGTAAGAAACAATTCGAACTGTTCCTTTTAAACAAATACTTTTTTCGGCGATACGACTATATTATGAAATTGAGTAAACTTCATTTCGAAACTGTACAAAAAGAATTAAAAGATTACATATTTCCTTTTTCCGCATCAATTAAAAATATGCGTTTTTGAATTAAATAAACGCATTATTTGGTTTGAAATGCGCATTCATTTAAATGAAAAACATTTTTTCATTTCAAAACGTTATTTTTACACAGATTTAAACAAATTGTTTATGGAAATGAAAACAAATATTTATTTTCAACAAAAAAGTAATCATTACATAAAAAAGATTTAAATTGAATTGTTTGCTGCAAAAAAAAAAGAAATTGAATCGAGAGTTAGTTTCGTTTCCTCTGGATGATTATTATTCACTGAAATAAATAACTTTATACCTAGTATTCATATGTGTGGACGGTAATAGTTCATAAAAGATTTATAATATGTGAAAGCAATTTCTGTTCGCCCCATTGTTAGCTACTAATTATTATAGATAGGCACAAAGCATATTTCACGGCCCTCTAATATTTCATTGATAATATAATGCATTACGTTGACGGTAAAATCAACGGTTTCGGAAGTAACAGATAAGTTCTGCATACGCCTAGCTCAAGGTAATTATAGAGATGAAGCAGACCGTTTAATAAGCATCCAACTACCAAAAAAACCGATAGGTAGATATCCGTTTTCCATTGAAATATACGGGGAATAATGCGATAACGGGGCCTGGCAAATAGAATTTTAAATTCCGTTCAAATATTTTACTTCTAAATGCAGTTCGCAGATGTCTTTTTGAAATATTCCAACGATTCGGGCAAATGTTTTAAATGGGTCATATTTGTTCGTGCACGTAGATAAAGGGAATTTAATCGACGTGCCGATTCAAAAACACTGTGAAACTTTGTCGCAGGTTTATGTTTAACAAGTAGTATTACTGATTCATGTGATTCAACCATTTGTGGCGTGTATATTTTTTTACGGAAATATATTGTATACCCACAATGAATATCCTATTTATGTACTTGACTTTTTAAAACAGTAAATAAGCCAAAAAATATAATCATTTCCAGTTTTCATCTAGTTAGCGTCAGCCGAGTTTGATAAAACGTCGAGTGTAGTAATATTAATTTACAACAAGAATATTGTACAAAATTTTATCTACATTCATCTAACAACACAATATATATATATATATATATATATATATATATATATAAAATAAGAATAAATATATATATATATATATATATATATATATATATATATATATATATATATATATATATATATATATATTTAAATAAAAATGGTACATCCCAGAAAAACCTACATGGAACCAGCATCGTAGCGATACGATGACAAATGTCAAAAATAATTTTAAATAAAGAAATTCTCTACACAGAAAGGCTTAAAAAATGTACAATAGAGATGTACTAAGCTAATTTGTTATGGAAATTTAATATATAAACATGCAAAACGTAAATAAAAATCTAAAATGTCAAAATTTTGAAAGTAACGAAAAGAAATTACTTACTTGAATATAAAAAGGATATTTGTATAAAGCAAATTTATTTCTTGTAATTAGACTCTAGGCTGAGTTCTCTCACATCTACAGTTTCAAGTTTGGTAGTGATTTGTGGGACAAATCGTTGAAAATTTTCTGAATTTGACAGCTCGAACACATTTTTCAAATTTCGTTTTCCAAAAAAGGTAATACTCTTGTAAATATGCTCAGGAAGACTCATTCAAGTTCTAGTTTATCCTTTTGAATAGATTGGTTCAATTTGTAAGTTAAATATCTGAAAAACATAAAATGTTAAAAAAATGTTAGACGTTGGAATTTAAATGTAAGAATTTAAGCTGAAAACCTATGAAAATGGTGATGAGAATATAGGACATAAAAAGTGAACTATTTAGAATTAAGAACAAAAATGTGTAAAACGGACACATAGTTAAAAAGTAAACGATATGGCCACTTAGGCATATCAAAATAATCAGAAAGACATGATAAAAAAGACTACAGTGTTAGATTTAAGTTTTATTTTAGTATAAGGACACAAATTTCAAAAATTAAAATCAAAAATTCTGTTGCTAGGAAAACATGTCAATATTATAAAAAAGTAATACATTTAGTACCAGTAGGAATGAATTAATGACCTATTATTCTATTTCGGTTTTCTGTTCAATGGAATTTTCGATTCGTCAGCTGAACTTGATTGTTAACCTCTATGTCGCTTTAAAAGTGCCATTTCCACTCCAGAATGTGTCAATATTGTTGCAGAGTTGCGCCGGAAGCAATGGCTAGTGCATTTATTGGAGTTGGAGAATCCAAGCAATTCTGCTATCTTTTTTGGCATACCTCCAATTGTATTGATTCCAACTGACAGGTTTACAGCATTTATTACTTCGATATATCAAGAAAAATCACTGATGTGTCATATTGAACGGACGAAGTTTGCGGACTTTTCGAAATATATTTAAAAAATTGATACCATCTATTGATCCCTCAGTAATCGTAAACATTCTTGGAACATAAGTTTTTGTGTTCGGAATTTTGGCACTAATAAATAACTGACAATCTTTTATAGCATCTACTGTCAAAAATGCGATTTCTTCCCTCTTACATTCTCCGAATACTCCAACGATTAAAACAACTTTGGCTAACAGGAATTCTTTATCCTCGGCTTGTTTCATAAAGAGTGGGCTTTTTAATTGTCATTTTTGATGTTAAAAATGTCGTTTTTTGACACGCGTGTTAAAAGTAAGTTTAAGTTACTTTTAACACTAGTGTTAAAAGTAAATCAAAGTTTATTTAAATTTTGTTTTGAAAATTAATAAAACGTTTTAACAAACACATGAACAACTTTTTATTTTAAATAAGTAAAAACCAACATTTTAACTAGTTATTACTATTAACATTTATAGTAAAATTAGAACAATTTGAAATTGTAATTCCCTGCAGAGTCATCATACTTAAGTTGGTTTTACTGTCAACATGTGTGACACATCTATTTTCTGTAGAAATACTACTGGTAGTACTGGTGGTCTTGCTAGTAGTTGCAGCAGTAGGAAGTTGGCACGCTATTTCCTTCTTCTGTTCCAGTGAATTTTCAATGCAACCTTCAGCTACCGTCGAAGATTTCCATCCTCCATGTCTCTTGATGGTAGTAAAATTTGCACCAGAATCTACTAACAATGTCGCCGATGAACGACGAAAACAGTGTCCGGTGTAGAGTTGAGGATTTGGTAGATTCAAGAACTCTGCAATGTCGGCAGGCATTTTATCAAACATGTTAATTCCGACTGCATTCTTCACACATTTATTCTTCATATATTTAAGAAAAAGTCGTCTATGGTCAGCGTTGGGTGGCCGGAATGCCATATACTTTCTAAAAAAGTTTAAATAGAATTCACCAACAACACTGAAAGTCCGAGGCACTATTGCTGCGACTTTCATCATCAGATACTTATATGCGTCTTCTTCAAAACTTTTGACTTTTTTGCTTGATATCCTTCACCCTTCCGTTTTAAAAAAGCAATAAGTTTATAATGTTTGCTTATATCTTGATCATGCTTTATTTTTAACATAGTTTTGATCATGGAATAAGTTGACCACAGCGTTGACGATTTCCATATCTTGGCTTTTTCCTCAAAATATGCCAATAAAACACTTTCGTTGCATTTCCCAGGGACCTTTTTAATGTTGCACCATTCCTAAAAGCATCTATAAGCGATTTCGTACTGTTCCTTTGATTTCGCCGGCAATAATTCCAATGTTGCTCGACTGGCGGCTTCTTCGATTTCAGCAGGGATGGATTCGTTACGCTCATTATCGAGATTATTCATTATACTTATAATGTTACTAGAAAATGCTGTCAATATTTTTGCGTTTTTTCCGTAACTAACAACAGCACTGGTTGCTACGAAAATTTTGGTTCATGAACATTGCGGTCTGTGTGGTTTTTTTGATTTCTTATTTTTATTGAGTTTAAAGTTCTTCCGATTGTTTTGTAGAAAAAATAGTGTATGATATACGTGTTGAAAGTGATTTTATTTTGTTCGTGAAGTTAAAAAACTCGCTACGCTCGTTTTTTAATCATCTTCACTCACAAAATAAAATCTTACTTTTAACACATATATCATAAATAGCTATTTATTTATTTGGCTGATTTTCGAAAACTTTCATATTTAAAAATGAAATTAGGTTTGTAAATTTGCTAATATCTACGTTTTTGTTCCAGACTCATAAATTCAAACCAAATTATAATGTAAGCACATCAAGAGTTAATTAAATATGTTGAAAACATATGAAAGATAGGTTAGGCACGTAGCTACTAAATTAATGCATCATTTTTTAATTAAAATATGGAAAAGACGCAGTTTTCTGTTTGTATACCTACTTAAGCTAACGAATGAATAATTCTATCAGTCAGTTTTCATAAAAACGACTATGCCAGTATTGTTGTAGTTGGTAATGTGCATACGCCAGTATCCACTTGATTAATGAAGTTTTATATTGTGAGACAGACATAGGAACAAAGGATGTTTGGCGTGGGTTATGTTATAGAGCTGTTTCCATTAGTCTGATAAGTTTACCAAAAAGTAAATTAAAAATAATGTAAATACCCTTTGAATGAAGTGCTGCAATTATTTTTATATCAAATGTACCCAGCAAAATGAATGATATACAAAAAACATTTATGTGGCTGTTACGAAATGATGTTTTTACATCAATAATAAATAATCGTTTTTTAAATATTCATGTGCAATATGCATACATATATCTATTACGTTTTACTAAAGTCACAGTTACAATTTTGTAACATGTAACAATTAAACCATTTTATTCTGAAATGTATACCTATGTGGCTTTATAGGATGGATGATTTATTGCCAATTTAATTCATATGATTAATATCATTAGGTTTATTGTTTTATTCCTTAAACTATGATATTGATCTGACAAAGAAGCCTAGTGAAACGCTTAAATTTTGAGAATAATTTTCACATAATTCTCTCTTCAATCGAGACATTGAGATGAGATTTAGTACACAACAGTATATAGTGAAGGGCTATTAAGCATATTAAGTAATGGGGGCCATTTTCAACAATTTCTGTAATAATGATTTGTTGCCATTATTACAGAAATTATTAGTTTTAATTTAGGTAGTTGTAATATTGTTAATGTTTTATGTTATTAGTTGTTTCTATTTCCTATCAAAATTGTATTCTTTAATAATTACATGAATCCGGGACAATCCAACGGTTTTTTTTTCTTAAAAACGGCGCATTAAAATCCAAAAACTCAAGAGTTCAAATTGAACGGGGAATTCAAATATAATTTTTATCTGGGAGAAAACCATTTTCGTACCATTTTTTTCTTTAAAAATATTAAAAGCAGTGCTCGTGTGCACGCCACTGTCAAAGAAAGAAATTATGTTTATATTGCAAAATATGCAGCTTTATTAATATTCAGCACATACCAAATTTCATGAAAATATCTAAAGCGGGTTAAAAAAAAATTATCATTTTCCTTTTTATAAAACTTTAACACCCCGTCTTTTTGTAACGGAACATTTTTGGGACAAAGTTTATAAAGCAAACTATAATTAGTTTTCATTAAGGACCACCCTGTACATTAGCATCAGCATTCGTGCCGTTAAATACTTAGTTTTGCAAAAAAAATTGTACGCCACTGTTTTTTGACAAATTGGTAACGCTCTGTTAAAGCCAAATTTTCTACTTAAAAAATGTTTCTTGGACATTCTCCATCTGACTCACCGTTTCCGGGATAAAAAGTTATTTATTAATTACAAAATAGAAATGATCTTCAGAAACACAAAAAATAGTTGGCGTCTGTAAATATTAGTCTTACATTTCGTGTCAAAATTCAGCACGAAAACTTAGAGTGAAAACACTTTTTGTAACATTAGTTTTTGACATACCTATAGGATATATTGAAACGTATAAAAAATAGTTTATTTTTATTTTATTTGTTTAGAACAAAAAGTGAATTAAACTTAGAATTTATATTAAATGCTGGAAATGGCTACCCTGTGCTCTAAATTGCCTTCGTACCTGTTTTCTGACTCTTTGAAATATTTCAGGCGTTTGGCGTATTGTTTCGCAGGTATTGGCAATACGTTCCACTAATACAGCTTTATTCCATATGTGGGTAGAAAACACCAGTTGCTTTAGATGCCCCCAAAGGTAAAAATCGCATGGATTTAGTCGGGTGATCGGGGTGGCCCGACCAATACAACTTTCTTGTAACGTAAGATTTAAATAGTCTCTTGCATTGCGGCTAAAATGAACTGGTGTCCCATCGTGCATAAACCATAAATGACGAACATTAAGAGGGACAGCTTCTAGAAGGAAAGCTTCTTCTTGTGAAATAATAAAAAAATTCAGGTATGTTTGTCCATCTAATCTTCTAGGAGCAAATAAAAGGTCCAACCAAATAATTTTCAATATTTCCTACCCACACATTGACTGAAGACTGCTACTGGTGTCGCAATTTATGAATAAGGCATCCGTCCAAAAATGTTCATTGTAACAATTAAAAACATTGTTTCTTATAAATGAGGCTTTATCTGTGAACAAAATGAAAGAAATAAATTGCCGATATTTTGCATTTTTTTGGCTTAGTCGTTGATGAAACATTAAAGAACACCATATATAATACGAGAAATGTATACCTATACGTAAAAGTAACCCTTCAATATACACTGTTGTGTACCAAATCTCATCTCAATATCACGATCGGTTTTTGAGAACTGGAGACTGCAGTATTTAAGACAGAAAATTTTGAACAACCTACATTTAGAAATCGAGGCATTTCCGGACCCATGCTTTACATAAACCTTTTCTGTCCCTACATTTTCTTAACATCATTCTGTAACATCCTGTATATGTAAACAATGTACTTCCGATTTCTTGTTCACCTTTTCAATAAACAGTTCGTGTTTTTCGTCAATAACCCTGTATAGTAACTGTTCAACTACAATAGAGCATTTACATGTAGGTATTAAATCTAACCTCACAAATATTTGTTATTTAATTTTTGTTGTGCTTCAATTTGTGTAAAAAAACATACCATATAACTGTTGTGTATCGCAGTATTTATCTGTTGCTAATAAAAATAAAGATTTCATGTTTCGCAAGTTCCCTAATAATGCTGAAAAAAAATGGTTACTAGCAATTGAGTCTAGCAAGAAACCAACCCAGAAACCAAAGATCTGCTGAAAATATTTTACAGAATATTATTATACTATTACTAGTATGGGTAAGTACAAGCATGTATGATCTATTTTCAGAGTATATTTTTCATTATTTAATAGGGTTTCATTCTTATTTTTAGGACAATGGAAAATTCTCAAAAAACAGCTGTTTCAACATTATATTTACCCGTACACGAAAATATGATACCAATACTGTAAAAATAATGAACGCATGAAAAGGTACATGAAAAGGCGAAAACAGGATGAAAACGTAGGCAAACTTGCAGATGGAAAAAAAGTAGAAATGTGACACGAGTTAAATGTAATCATACAAAAATTACTTAAATGATAATAACGCCAGTAATCCTGAGAGTATGCCTGAAGATTGGAGAGATGCTTTGATTATACCAATCTTAAAAAAGGGAGATGCAACAGACTGCAGAAACTATAGGGGTATATCATTGTTAGAAGTAGGGTATAAAATTATGGCAACGTTAATAAAAGAGAAGAATAGAACCTATAGTAGAACTACAAATAGGGGAGTATCAAGCAGGTTTTAGAAAAGGAAAGTCAACAACGGACCAAATCTTCATGGTGAAGGAAATTCTGACTACATGCTATGAGTATGGGATCAAAGCAATAGTTCTATTTGTGGACTTCAATAAAGCATATGATTCGATAATTTAAAATGTATAAAACAATTTTGAGATCGACAGCGCTGTATGGTAGTGAAACCTGGGTTCTCAATAAGAAGTCAAGAGAAAACCTTTTAAGGTGGGAAAGGAAAATCTTAAGGAGAATTCTAGGGGGTAAGAAGACGGAGGAAGGCTATGTAAGGAGAAATAATGAGGAAATATATGCAATGTACCAGGCACCAACAATAGACGAAATTGTAAAAGCCAGACGAGTGCAGTGGCTAGGGCATCTAAGAAAATAGTAGGGAGTAAACCTAACTACAAGAAAAAAAGAGGTAGACCGAGGAAGCGATGGAGAGAGGCAGTGGCAATAGATCTAAGGGAGAAAAATATAACGGATTGGAAAAGATTCAAAATGTTATTAGTTATAAAAGAGCACAACTAATATTACTCAAATTTTTAAATGAAAACCATATAAAACACCTAACAGGATTTTCAACTTTTTCTGTTTTGTACTTGTACTGTAATAAAAACACCAAATAAAAACTGCATATGTTTATTATTTATATATGTCACATGTACATTATTTTAAACACTAATTATTTTATATATTATTCGTATTTTTTCTGAAACTGGGCATTTTAACCACGTTAACAATTTCTGTGTTAAATAACGTTTTATTACTTCTCTTTCCAAATTACTAATGTATAATGCAAATAAACAATGTTATGTGAGGTTAACATAAATAAGATTTTAATACTTTTTGTACTTGTACAAGTTTAATTTTGATAAAAGAGATGCAAATTAGATTTACAATCACTATTTGTCTCACACAAATTCAAATAAATAATTATCCAACCACAGACTCGTAAATTAGACCATAGAACATTAATATTAAAACCTAACTTTGACGCTAGCGCCCCTATCAGAAATTAATGACACTGAGTTAATGTAAATGCTCTATTGCTTTATGGGAACATTCCCTTATTGAAACGTTGCTCCCTAACAAATGTCTTTTTTATGCAACGACAAACGCATCCGAGTGATAGATCGACGCGAGCAATTATAAATTCGAATGGCACAAAAATCAGACAGATTCCCGTGACGGCAGGTCCTTTATTGGCGCGGAGGGGCGCTCCGCTGACGAATTTGAAACGTGATGTGCCATTAATCACACCGCAATTTATTTGCAAAATAAACGAGTCATCAAAAATCACGTCGTACCGACTCGGCTTATCTGTTAAGCCCGTGACGTTTTTCAGCCTGTGGGCTTTTTTAAATATCAATTATATTTCTGATTTGGACAAGGTTTGCCTCCGCAGAATTTCAGGAATATCACGCTGAATGAGGTCGGTTTGATCTGTCTGATATTACTGGAAATGTGTCAGCTGTCGGTAGAGTTAATGTATTTATTTGAAATTGTATGTTATGGGAACTTTTGCGCGTTTCAGTACGCTTCCTTGACAGGCACTGATATTCGTTCATTTAAAGGGTACACGAGACGTTTCGATTTATTTGTTAACGTTTAATTTATAAAGAAAATGTCTCTAAATCTGACACTTTGAGAGTTACCAACTGATTTATGAACCTGAAACTATTGTTGGAATTTTACCTTGTTTGTTTTTCTTGATCTTGTCTTAGTCTCGCAAAATAAGAATCCAATTACAAGACAAGGCAAGATTTAAAATAAAATCTTGCGAGACAAGACAAGAAATATTACTATTGCTAAATAGTTTCGTCAATTGCTTATTATATAGTATGCGCCAAAAGTATGGAATAAATTCAATAAAAACGAAACAATTATTTTTTGGGAAAAATCCTCGAACAGGTCGATTTTTAATTTAAAAAATACATATTTTAGCGTAAAATGTGATTTTCAAATGATAATGACGTCATCGATTTTTTTTTAAATGGCAACACCATTTTTATTTTTTCTTGATTCTGAAAGATCGTTTAATTCTCTATCAGACAGTACTAAAATTTTGCCCTCTTACATAGGAAAGTTTTCGAGTAAATGACGATTGAATGTTAGAAAACGTAAATCAATTAAAATAAAGCAAAAACGTTATAAAGTTTAGTTTTTCGAATTCCATAGTTCTTTTATGGATCACGTAGGTGAAATCTTTGCAAAGTGTCATTATCACACCGACATTCTAATAAGTATTGTAAGCGACATAGAAATTATTATTCAATTTAAAATATTATGGCACATTTAACTGTTACTCAAAGAATTTAAATTTTAATTCTTATTAGATGCGGGAATGACTAGAACTAAGCAGGAAGTTTGCGATTTATTTATTGAAAAATATCCAGATCGCCCTATCAGCCAATCAACAGTCAGTAAAGTAGAGTCTAAATTTAGATAAACTGGCAATGTTGTAAATATTCCAAAACCTGGACGTACAAGCATTAATGAAAATCAGAAACAGAACATTTTGATAAGTATGGTGGATAATCCTCATAATTCTTCACGATTGGTTGCATTAAACAATGACACTAGTCAGAGCACAGTGCTACGTATCTTGAGGAAGGAAAAATATCATCCCTACAAAATTCAACTTGTGTAGGAACTCAATGAAGATGATCCCGATCACCGCTTACACTTTTGCAAAACTCTAATGGATTTATGTATGGGGATACTTGATGTCAAAAGTGTACATTAATAAACCACGTAATTTAGAAGAACCTCAAAATCGCATTCGGGACGAAATACGCAGAGTTACCCCAGAAATCATTCATAATGTGCAAGAAGAATTTCTTCACAGACTTGCGCATTGTCAAGAAGTTGGTGGATGGCAATTCGAACATTTAATTTAAGTATAAAATTTAATCAATTGTATTTTATTTTACATACCTCAGAATTGTTACTTTTTTATGGATAAAATTTACGTTTTTTAACATTCAATCATCATTTACTCGAAAACTTTCCTATGTTAGGGGGCAAAATTTTAGTACTGTCTGATAGAGAATTAAACGATCTTTCAGAATCAAGAAAAAAAATATGATGTTGCCATTTAAAAAAATCGATGACGTCATTACTCGAAAACAAATGACAATTGAAAATCGCATTTTACGCTAAAATATGTATTTTTTAAATTAAAAATCGACCTGTTCGAGGATTTTTCCCAAAAAATAATTGTTTCGTTTTTATTGAATTTATTCCATACTTTTGGCGCATACTGTATAATACTGACTTTTTCTATAGTTTATAACGAAAACTGTATTCATCTTAGAAATTACACTGTTTTAATTCAGTAAGTAGTAGATATGAAGAAAGGAATCCTAAGAACCAAATCTCCGTTAAAATTTTCTAAATCCTTATTAGATTCTTCTCAATCCTCCTTCTTCTTCCCAATCTTCTCTCAATCGAATGTCTCCAAAGCTATGAATGATTCAGAAAGTACTCATATAACACCTTGGTGTATGTTTTGGGTTTTTTCTCCGTGGAGAGTGCTTTGAAGTAGATAAAAAAATATTAGAAGAGATTAAAATTCTATTAATCATACCTCTAATTATGTCTGTGCGTTCGAATTTACTAGCAGATACCCACATTTCGAAAACTTCTTCTCGTGAAATAACTGGAGCCGTTCTGAAAATAATACAATTGTATCAAGCGCAATTGAACATAGTTTCAATTTGGTTTCTCTGAGACAGCATATACTAATAATTAAATGAAATATTGGGTCATCTTCATATACTCTCATGTAAGAAAGTTCTGTTCTGCAGTATAAAATTTCTATTGTATACACTTAATTTAAAGGACATCTATCATATAAAATTAATTTTAAAATCAAAGTTTATTGAGTCTAGGTCCAGTTCACTGCCACTTGACTGAAAGAGTTGCGATTTTGTCAATTATGTAAAACTGGCCTTTTTTATACTTCATAATGAAAAATATTGTTACGGAACCTTGTTGGTTTGCTAATAATGTCCCCTGTTTGCGTTAGAATTGATAATTTTTGTAATATAATATTTTGACGTTTTCTAGAATAGTCTAGACTATATTCTATTTGATTCTAGACACGTTCTCGATGTCACTGAAACTTCGAGAATTCTAAAAACATATATAAGTGAAACGTCAAAGTAAAGAGTTTGACGTGCTTCCGCGCTAACCCAACGTAGAGGTTACAATATATTAATCTCAGAAATTACACTATTCTAATTCAGTAAGTAATAGATATGAAGGAAGGAATCTTAAAAACCAGAGAGAGTCTTCTAGATCTTCATTAAATTTGTCTAAATCCTTATTAGATTATTCTGAATCCTCATCAGACGTTTCTACATCTATGAATGATTCAGAAAGCACTGATATAACATCTTGGTGCATATTTTGGGTCTTTTCTCCGTGAAGAGTGTCTTGAAGTAGCTAAAAAATGATCAAAAGAGATTTAAATCCTATTAATCATACCTCTTCGTGTGTCTGTGCGTTAGGATTTACTGGCAGAGACCCACATTTCGAAAACTTCTTCTCGTGAAATAACTGGGGCCGTTCTGAGAATTAAAATATTGGGTCATCTTCATATACTCTCATATAAGAAAGGTCTGTTCTGCGATATTACATTTCTATTGTATACGCTTAATTTAAAGGACATAGCATATAAAATTTATATAATCAAAGTTCATTGAGTCTAGGTCCAGTTCTACTGAACTAGAACTAATTATAAATTCACTGTTGACTGAGAGAGCTCCAATTTTGTTTCGCCTATTTCCTCAATTACTTATTATGTAAAACTGGCCTTTTCTATACTTTATAACGTCTACAAATCGACCACTGTCGACGATCGACCATATCGATACCTGCCAATAACGGTGGTAATACCTTCTGTTGCAATTTGTCACACTGAACATTTTTGGACGGATGAAAATCCATACCTTATTCATGAATTGCGACATCAGCTGCAGTCTTCAGCCAATGTGTGGGCAGGAATTATTGAAAATTATTTGGATGGATCTTTTATTTTGTTTGTATTTGAGCAATTTTACTTAGTAATGATTCCATTTTCTAGTACCAGACGCATAAAACGAAATTTGTGCTATCTCAAATTTCTGTATGGCGAGCAAAAGTAAATCACGAAGGGCTGCACCATTATCATCGATAAATTGTACAAGAATTTCATCGTGCATAATGCATTGAAAAAATATATGAATTCAATTTTCCAAGAGACGGTATTAATTATTTCTAAAATGACCATGTTTGGTCTCTGGATAATCCAATTTATCCTCAGATTCTTCATAGTACTTTTTTCTTATTCTGCTTAAAAAAATTCAAATTTTATTTTTACTCGTATTATATGAAATTTGTTATTTTAAAATGTTTTAATTAAATTTAATATCATTTTCAGAAGGACAATTAACTTTTTAAAATGAAAGTAAAGTTTTATTCTGTCAGCAAACTCGGTGTACTGGACTTTTTCATAACCATTTTAATAGTTGCCATCAATTAAAAAACTGAACAGGTTCATTGTGTTGTGGATTAAATTAAAATTACCAGTATCTGTACATGTGGTGTATGTATGTTGATAATATTCATGCTTCCTTAGGCCTGCTGTTGGTAAATGTATTAATAGTATATTTCCTGTTTCTACATGATGATATGATATATATTAAACATGTATTCTACATATCATGTTCTATATTTACATATGAAATTTATACAAAAATATTTTAAATATTTCTTCTTGATTATAGCAGTGCTTTTGACATTGCACTTTTAATATTTGTAATAAAAGCCTTTTACGATAAAATTATATCTTTGCGTAATTTCAATTATTCATAAAAAACTTGTCACTAATCCTGGTCCTGGATGTAATAGTTTAATAATTAAGTTAATATCGATCTAACTTAATAATGACAGTGTAGATAAACTTCTTTTAGTATTAAATTATGATGACCAATGAAATATTATAAAAAATTCCCACAAGGAATGTCTAGCAGTCCCTTGTTATTTTTGCTATACTAATTTCGATTTAAATCATATATACATGAAACGTTATTAGAATAAAGAACATTAAATATTCAGTTATTCTTTCAGTACACTTCCATACAAACACTACGTAAACCTCAATCTAAACATCGCGGAAAATTTTCAGAAAGTTTACCATACATCAAATACCATTTCCACTGTCATTATCAAAGACGTATTGTGTTTCATAAAAACTACCGTTTCTCCTATAATATTACAAAGTCGTAAATAAAACCTTTCAGAATTATGTTTTCGGTTTCATTAAACATTAACGATGTTTTGAAAGCGTAACGTGAAATATGTTTTTATCAGCCTACTTTAATGCCTCTGAAAAGAGCAGTACCTACGTATAATTATTTCCCAGCAAAGCAAAAAAAACTATAGGTATTACTTTCTTTTCTCTGCGGGCAAGCACATATATTTTATTTAATGGAAACAAAACATTTTCGATTGATATTTGGTGCACGCATGGAAATTGTCAATAATAGAATTTTTTAGATTATAATCATTTCTAATAGATTACAAGAAAACAGACCAGACACACAAAAAAATAATAAAAAGGGAAATGTCGTCTTATAATGCTGAAAAATTCAGATTGTTCTTAATTTCGGTTTACTAACTCTACGAATTTAGAATCACAGCACAACTTGTTCCAGAAATAGAGTTGAATCCCACAAGATAATATTTCAACATTAACTTTGTTTTTTCTCAGAACAATTGTTTCACCTATCGGAGGACATCCTGTATGAAACTGCGTAAAGATTTAAATTTTTTCTTCCAAATAATGTGAAGAGACTGTCTTGTAATTGTTATACATTATAAACGTCACACCCTATATTAAGTGACGGTGAACGCCAGCAAAAACCTGCAGAGGTACCGTTTATTATGTAGAACATTTTCCAATAAGGTTTTCTTCTACACCGAGAAATTGTGTATCTCGTACGAGTCCGTAATGCTACACAATAGGATTGTTCAGGAATTTTTTCCTCATAAATCCAAAGTACTAGTGGAACATAATGGATCTGCAAATTATTGGAATTTTCATCGCACGTTTAGTACCTTAGAATGAATTGCAAATTTCCACCCCGCGATAATGGGGCGTGGCCAGGCGCTACGTCACTATACTCATATGCTCAGCAATTGCACTAGGCCACTAGGTGGTGTTGGTTCGATTCGATGCTCTCTAGTATTTTCGAAGTATTGTTGGTGTTACGTCCTGCTTGTTTGATGCAATATGAGTGTAAAAATAACTATTTATGTAACAAATTGCAAAAAGAACGTGTTTTAAGTACGGGACGTGAAAAATCGAAAAATTTATACGAAAACTCCTACCACATCTTTGAAGCCTGGGCTAAAGAAAAACATAAGAAATTTACAGAAAAGATATTGCCAGCCTATTTCCTGAAGCTATCCAGTACGTTAAGGGCGTCAATTTCGTGGATTATAGGGTAGGGAAACCAGTAGAAACACTCGGGCTGAAATAATAAGTCGCGCATATCAGCTCGCGCATCCATTTCAAGCTGCAGAGACCTCAGTTTACTTCCAAGTCTGGGGGTGCGAACATCGGTTGTACAGAGCCGTATTAAACCAATATTTTGAGTCTGATCGAGGAACGAGTCGCTGCGCAGCAGTTAGATGTTTAAATATATCATCTATAAATAGTAATTAAGTTTTTTTACATTTCCTAAAGACATAAATAAGTAATAAGTAATCTATAATATACTGTACAAACCATAAATGATATTTTACTGCTATTGCCTTACCTGTTAACTTATTTCTTAAGTATAACATTGTAGTATAATATAAATATATAAATACTTCTCATGAAAGTGAAGTTTATAATATACATATTTATATTTTTCACAAATACAAACTTTTATTTTAGAGCAAAGCTCTGTGCAAATGCTTCTAATAGAGAAGATCTATTAGAAAAGTTGCTCAAGATTAGTAATAGTTCATACAAACTATGTCAAATACATTTTTAAAATAATATGGCTCATCATCAAATTATGTAGATGATCATATTTCTTGTAGTCACTATAATGAGAGTAAGTCTCAAAACAAAATAATAAAAAATATTTTTTTTCTAAATTTACATTTTACTGCACTTTTATCTCCAATTTAACAATTTTCAAAATTAAGCAAATATAATTTTTCTGTTCTGAAAAATACTTGTCTTCTGGTTTACGTAGATCATTAAAGACAAAAAAAAATCATAATAAATTATTTGTCCACTAAACTTCAAACGTCAAATTGTTTTGTAGTGCAATAATATGTATTTTAAACTCTATTTTTTAATTGGTCCAAAAAAGTTAATCGAAATCACATTATTACATAATGTGGATAGATATAACGTAAACTTTCATGTGGTATAACTACGCTTATTCCGATCCTGATCACCGATTCTGTAAATTCTATCGGATGCGCTATCGCACTCACATTTCGAGGTCACCGCAGAAAACTGAAAGCAGTTCAAAGTGCCGACAACGGAGTGAAACTTCTGGTCTACCTATGCTGTGGTAAATATTCGATGCTCCGCACCATGATTTACCTGAACAAAAACGTAGATATTAGCAAATTTATAAACCTAATTGCATTTTTAAAAAAGGAAAGTTTTCGGATATCAGTCAAAGAAATCAACAATATTTACAAAGCTGGAAATAGAACGCTTTATGAAACAAGCCGAGGATAAAGGATCCCTGTTAGCCAAAGTTGTTTTAATCGTTGGAGTATTTGGAGCATGTAGGAGGGAAGAAATCACATTTTTGACAGTAGGTCCCGTAAAATATTTTCAGTCATTTATTAGTGTCAAAATTCCGAACACAAAAATTCGTGCTTCAAGAATATTTACGATTACTGAGGGATTAATAGATGGTATCAATTTTTTAGATATACTTCGTAAGTAGGCAGAACTTCGTCCACTCAATACGACAACATCAACAGTTTTCCTTGGCATATTGAAGTGTACTCTATCAGTTGGGTTCAATACAATTGGAGGTATGCCAAAAAAGATAGCGGAATTCCTTGGACTATTCAATGCCAATGAACACAAATCCTTCAACAACAAGGAATATCCAAATAAGCAGTGTGACGTATTATACACGAGGCTCAATTATGCCTATAACTCACGAGTTCAAAACGAACAAGAAATATTTGTGTTAGTTCGTAGGAACTGGATAAGACGGGCCCAAATGTGTTTACGCGTCGGTTTACAAAATTTTGAACAATTGTTTGAGCATCAGGTATGTCAAATTATTTTATTATTAAAAACCACAAATCAATTTGCTCGTTGATTGACTGTTTTGTCTTAGGCAAGGTCAGGAACAGGAAAATTCTTCCTTAGGGAATTCTGTCAATATTTTGTTCGTTCACTTTGCCACCATGCAGATAGCCGACTGCATGCTTCGCCTTGCGGAAGATCAGGTTTTACAGTGGACCAGTTTCGTGCAGAAGTGTATTTTTAAATCATTTTTGAACTGTCATTTTTTGTTTTTTTTACGTAATTGTGTTTGTAAGAGTCCTCTGTGTATTAAAAAAAATCCGGATACATATGTATAACCCTGTATGGAGAATATGACAAGTCGAATATAACATTTTCTGATTAGGATGATAAATAATTTTTATAATGGATCGCATTAGTGTGATGTCACAGTAGCATGCAACCCGCGGTACTTTGTGTCATAAGAAATTTAATTTCAATCAAGTGTTCTTATAATGACCCTTATATGATTTATATTTAAGAGTAAAATTATCTGACTGAAAACGAGACATTGGAATTTAATTTATTTCTCTGTTAATAGAAGTATTTAAGAAATTTATTCACTTGAATTCTATAGAAGAATGCTGCTAATTTTAGACCAACTATTCTAAAATATTTTTCTCTTTAAATGTTGTAAATAAATTTTTAAAATGCGCTCTTACTCAACCAATAGCAAAGCAGAATTAAGCTCAATTGAGCACCTAATTTCATTTGGTTTACCTGTCATCTGTCAGAAAACTTCAACTTGCAAAGATATGTGTCTAGTGCAAACAAATTTAAGGTATATTCGCATTCAAGTTCATTAGTAGAACTGTTGTTCAAGTATTATCTGATTTAATTAAACTTATTAAAATCCAGTCTGATCAAAATGTAACTTAATCTTCTTTATACAAGATGTATCAGATAATATTTCTTAAATAATTGTGGTAATAGAACAAGAAAATGAAATAATAGGTGTTATTTTGTTAATGTTATTGTGACTCTTAAGTTACCTTCCCTTAAGGTCGAATTTTACAGGTCAAGTCTTTGCGCCTATTTTCTTGTAACGCCGGTTGCCTAATTTGTGACGTCACGAACCACTAATGCGGTCTATTATTCTCTTTGCTTCTCTTCTAATACATAAATTATTGATATAAGTGGACCGAAACAAAGCCGGAGCGCTTAGTGCAATTTCATCAAGTGCGCGATCAATTTTAACAGCTGTCATCTGAAAAAATCACAAGAAAGATGAAGAAGACTAATTCAGCTGCTCATATATTTGCGGATCTAACACGGAGCGTTTATTGACCGGAAGAAAAAGGGCCGGTGATGAATTTTAGACATGATGAGTATACGCTCGAGTGCCATTAATCACGTCTTTCAAAAACAAGTGTTTGACTCAGGGATGGAGACACCACGGAGATCCGCCAAACGACTCAACTTATATGACAGCGGAAGAAAAATAGAATTTTTTCTTGGGGGATTTTATCAGACGAGTATTATGTGAGAGTCCCTTCCATAGCGCCTGTTGAAAATTTATGGAAAAAGTTAAATTTTTTTTGATTAATTCAATCCCCTTAAAACCCATTTAATACGCCCGTGAAGCGGGTTTCGGGAATTATTTCGCATTTCGTTCAACTTAAGTAGGCCCTTTTTATAAATTAATTTATACAAGGTACGACTTTTTTCCGGATGCATTACCGACACGTAATTAATTATACGAGTAGTAAGTATAATCTATTTTCAGCAGGAAAATCCAAATTTGATATACGAGAATGAAACTCCATTCTTAACAACTCTGTTTTTAGCAGAATTTCTAAAACTTACTAGCCATATTTAGAAACAAGTAATATGAAAAATGTCTATAGTCTGTTTGGAAATGAAAGAGAGTAATAAAACCCCGAGATAAGAACCGGCCATGGGCGTGGTAATATTTCGTTTCAAGTAATTATCGGGTAACACTAATGCTAACAGGTAATGGGTGTATATTAGTATATATATTGTGACAGATCAATCCAGTCTTAGAGCTGAGTATACGAAGGCGTGCTAGTGGATTGGAGTAAAATTCGACTTGTGTTTAGTGACTATTGTGCCAGTGGATATTATATTGTTTGGGTAAAATGTCGAGCTTATCAGATTACGTACCTGCTAAACGCGTGAAAAGATGTGCGCTGTCTCAGAATGAGAAGATTATTATTATATTAAATGTATTTAATGCATTGAAACACCAAAATCTTACAAAATGACAGGGATTGGAAAATCGATTATCTAGAGACTTTTAAAGGAAACAAAAAATGAACAAGATACTGTAAAAATGTCATTCGCAGAAAAGTACACTCATTTTATTTTAAAAAAGAAATACCAACGTTAAACAAAATTTTAAGTGAACTTTCAGAGGACAACGATTTGCCAAAAATCAGTAGAAGCAAATTATGGGCCATCTTACGAGAGTTGAATTTTTGCTGGGAAAAGCAGAACAGGAAGTCAGTTCTTATCGATAAAGATGAAATTATTTGTTGGCGAAGATCCTACTTAAGATCAATTAGAAAATTTCGTTATAACCATTAGTATTTGTAATATTTTTGTCAAATTATGGTAAAAGTGTAGCAAAAACCTGAAACAGTGTCTTGTGAATTATTATTCTGCTTTTGATAGGTTCAAATATTCGGCAAACTTTCGTGGAATTTGACCAAAAGCAAGATATTGATTGCAGCTCCAACAAATGCATCTATCAATTGGAATTGTCAGTAATATTGTCAATTTTATTGATTGTCACCAGGGCTCTTAACGAGTGGTATAAGGTTTGGTTTTTATATGAATCTATATTAATAAACTTATGAAAAAACTCAATTTTGAATACTGAGGCACTGAAAACAATGACTAATCTGAAATACACATATCGCCATATAAAAGTGATTAACTGTTTTCCAATTTATAGTGTAAGATATTATATGAAGATGCGACAGACTAACAAATTGGTGCATAAATCATACAGTTTAAACGCCAAACTGACCTAGCAATTAACCACTAGTCAAATGTCGTATTGATTGATAAGACGGACAAATGAGGGTGTTTAAACTTTATCAAAGTTTCCCAAATGATCGGCCTGCTCTTGTAATACAGTATATAGGTGTCTCTGCAGCGTAACTAAACCGTAAACTGCATGAAAATCGATACCATCTAAAGTTTAATCAGTGTTATTTGCATAAATTTACTTAGAAGCTCAGCGGTGTATCAATAGTGTAGCAACTGCTGAAGATTTTCAGGTTATGTGGACGTTATTAGCATAAACTGATTACGTTTTAATAAAAATTTATTGTAAAAAAATGTAAGCAAATGTAAATCAATTGTCCTACAATTCTTATCATTGAAGTCCTTTGTATGTTCTCTGATACCAAATACCAGGTCGGTTTGAACATTTAATTAAGTCGATTTTTTACATAATCATTATCATTTTCAGTATTGCGAAAATTAAATTTTAAAATCTTCACACATTATTTTCTTGAAATTTTTGTTATCTATGTAACACCATAATTTTTCATGATATATGATATATGTAAAATGACACGCTCTTTCAAATGGCATGGTCAAAATTGGGGGTTGCTATTTAAAAAAATTGTCAATGACGTCATATCTCGAACAACGATGACGTCACAAATATGGATCGTATGTCAAAAAATGCCATTTTTAAAAACAAAATCGACGTGTCAGGGGATTTTTTCGAAAACTCCTCAATTTCAAAAGTAATGAATTTATTCGTTACTTAGTCATTACAATTTTATCGGCAGTAGCAGAGCCGAATCCGAACAATTTCAACAGGGACGGTGGCGTGGATCTGCCCGATATTTGGAAACGATTCATTCGTGAAAGCAATCCAGCGGAACATCATGGATCAGTGGCCACCCCACCGGAACATCATGGATCAGTGACCACCCCGCCGGAACATCACGGATCAGTGACCACTCCATAGTGCGAGGACCAGTAGATTTCCAGTTTCCGAGTAACTTCTGAAGAAGAGAACTATATGTCTCTCGAAACGTCAAGAGTTCTAAACTGACGACGTGACAACCAGCCCGGAAATCACCTGACCATTGAAACGATGTATTCGAAATGTTCAAGCTTTGGAATGTTTTTAGCTGAACAACATTTAATATTCTTATACAAATTCTTACACAAATTGAACGAGTATTTACCATTAAAATTCGAAGGAAGACTTCTGTAATTACTATAATTATTTGTCTTTTTCAAAAATCTACTTCTTGTAGGTATGTTTCCTTATCCTACAGCTTGAAACACACACTTCTTTGTGTCTTCATAATATTTCGCGTCAATAATGACTAGGGCTTTAGTTAGTCTGTACATATATTTTAGAGCAACTGCATTGCGAATATGATATAAATTGCAACAAGACAGCTTGGAATATATGATGAGCAAACGTAAATAATTTTAAATATTAAAGAGAACTAGTCTAGATACAGCTATCCCACGGGTAGAATTCACAGTTAAAGCAGACTGATGAAAGAGGCTATACCTATGTAAGTTTAAAATCAACAATTCAACGATGCATAAATAAATAGCACTGCCAAATAAATACGCACTGAATCATTTAGAACACCATTTTCTTTATTTACGAGGATATGGCACACATTTCTCATACAAGGGTTTTAAAATATTAAAATATCTCTGAAAAATTCCGTAATAAAAAATTGGATACCCATTCTAAAATATTGCCCGAAAATAAATTTATAAGGGTCTCTTTTATGGCATAGATAGCTGTATTAGAGTGCGTTTTACAAGGCTCACATTCTGACTTATTTTCATCCCTTCGATATTTTGTGCTTGAAAGTGACCGTTTATATAAAACCCGGGTTCACTTTACCAAATGCCTCAAAAAAGTTTTTCCTAAATCGTTCGGTAGTACATTCTGGATCGAATCTTATTAAACATAATTATGAGGGGCATTTCAAAAGTAAGGATCGATCGAATGTATGAGAGAATAAAACATGTGTAAGTAGTTCTAAATACATATGAGTACATAGTCATGTTATTTTTCTACATAGTCACCATGTCGTTCCAAACACTTTTGATATCGAGCAAGAAACTTTCACAAACATTTCTCATAACATTCCATCGCCTAGGACTGTAGCTAGTTTTGGATTAGGATTTTCAAAATTATGATATCAAAAATGTCTGGAACAACATGGTGATTATTGATGTAGAAAAATAACGTAACTATACAGGTTAATTCATGGCGATGGAATGTTAAAAATTTTCATGACTATATGATTATATTGTTCTAAAAATTTGATTCTTTGTATAATCTAATATGATCTTTTCATTGAAAATATCTTCACTTTTGTTTCTACCAGAAGTCGTAACCAACGCAATTAAATAAAAAAGTGAATTTTCATGTTGGTACAATACTGCCACTAAAGGAAATGAATAACATCCTCATCTAAGTTCATATTTAACAGATATTAAAAAGTATCAAGTGTTTGACTGAGACAAAAGATTTATAGATATTTATGCACCAAAAGAATTAAATGAATATTTCTCGAGAACAAAGCGGGCTAACTTCTTCTAGTGAATAAATTCATTTAACTAACATGGCGTATACAATATTTTAACCAATTGTGACGGATTAATGATATTTAACGTAATTTTATATTTGCGAACTAATTTAGAACAAAAAATGAGCTAACTGATCCATATTATTAGACTGTGTACCGGACGCTGTATTATTAAAAGCATAAGCGGCTTTATACAAAGTAATTCTGGAGATGTCCAACTTACTTTATAAGAAATCAAGCAAGGGGTGTAAATGACAAAGTAGTCATGGCTTATACTCGTATATCTGAAACATCAAAAAGTGTGAAATCTTTCGCTGGTTTAAAGAATTGTAATATTAATATTAATTATAAAGATTAATAATGTATTGTGCTGGAGTATTCGGATAAGTTTCTTAACCAAATTGCAGTGATGCAGTAAAAATAGTAGAATAAAATAAAAATTTATTTGTTACAGTTGTTATGGAGTCGTTTTAATCTGCCATAAATTTTACTAAACAAAACATATTTTAATTAACATTTTTTTTTCTCTGGCCAACGGTAACAGAATTATGACAGCAAACAACATCGCTCACGTACTATCTTAGGATTGTTATGTATTTATACATAATAATTACAAATAGATACACCTTAACGTAAGTCCTTTGCCGTGAATTAACATGCAGCTGGTTATGGTTACTATAAATTGTTCCATTTTTGTTTATGTATACTCACAAACATCAAAGAACACTAGACAAAACTGAATCGCACTAGTTATATGCACTTTTAGGTTATCACCAGCAGCGTGTCACTGCAACGATGTCGAATGTTACAGTACATTACAGTTTTAAAGAATTTCTCGGAAACTTCAATTGTTTACTTCCTTAATGCTGATCCAAAAATTATGGACAAATTACGTTAACCTTAATTGCATCTTAGTTTGTAGTTTCGCATATTATTGCAGTTGTATTTTTATTTTTGAAATGCATTTGTAGAACTATTCGTTTTAGACTGTTTTTATTGCTTTTGTTCAGATATATAAGCCCTTAAAATTACAGCATATAGCACCTCATATTCCGGACACCCTGTATAAGGATTGTGGGATAATCTCGGTCAAAATGACAAAGCCGTTATTGAGATAAATGTTAATGTTAATAATAATAATTTTAAATAAAATGCTATAAAATCGAAGCGTGGAATTATGATTTCTAATCCACTAGTTTGTTAAAAGACATTTTTCTACGTTCATGCAAAAAACAAAACTTTATTGAACTATATTTAGTGGAAAAAGTGGTTCTTTATTGCACTAGTGCAATAAAATGTTTATTGCATTCAACTGTCATTGTCACTACTGTACTGTGCACTGTAGTGTCATCTAAATAAAACATTTTTTGGTTTTTGCATAAACGTAGAAAAAATATTGTATGCAACTCGTACAAAAAGTGCTTATTGCACTCGGCGTGTTGTCCTACTCGGCCTGACGGCCTCGTTGTCACGTCGCGTGCAATAAACACTTTTTGTACTTGTTGCATAAATAACTATTAATCCACGCAAAACAGATAAATTACACTTTCTTAATATAGTGTTTGTGGATAAAATGTATTTATATAGATGAGCATTTTGTTCATCACAATCTGTCGTACTTAAGCGCAACTTATTAAAAATTTAATTTGTTCTGTCTTCCCAGAAACACTCTTGCCTTTATATCTCATATAATATTCATTTTAAAATTCCTTGTCCCTTCAGATGCTGTAAAAATAATAAAGAGTAGATGCGTATCTATATTTTGTAAGAGCTTACAGGGAAATGTTTTTACCAGCTTTTAATGCGTAGTAATGGTATCGATTTGTTTCATAAAAAACAGAACTGGATCTTGTATAAAAGAATATTTTTAACGTTTGCGTTTTACGATCAAGTTTTAAGAATTATCCCCGGATATAAAATCCTCTTTGAAAAAGAACTCCCCAGTAATAAGATTACTTTCCCTTTTAGAACAATCGAAAATGATCTACCCTGTAAATCCCTCTTGTCGTTTAATCCCCCTTGAATCCCCGCGCCGATCGAAATTACCCAGTGTTATAAATTCCGCATTTATTATTTAGGTTCGTCACGATCTTCTTCGGGAATATGAAGCGGGGATTACTCGTTTTTTTAATAACAGTTCATTACCTGCAAGGCCCGAATTTTATGGAACAATTAATAGAGCAGGTATTTCTCCAGACCTTTCTGATTCCCTTGTTGAGCCCGGCGTCTCAAACGTTCACGGTCTCGCCGATATACCTTAAATTTATTCACCGGATCGTAAATCAAGGATTCGTCGCCGAAGCGTTTAGCTCCAATTAAAACTTTGCCAATTTTACGTTCGTCGACGCACACGTTAGGATATATATTTAATTTTGTACATTCCTATTCATGGGCGCATTGAGAATTATACGTTTCATCTCGCATTTTCTCAGCTTATACGAACTCATTTGACAAAGTCTTCGTTTAAAGACAATCGAATAAGTAAGGTCAGTTTTTTGATATGGTCCAATATGCAACAAACTGAAAATCACCATACAGTTTAAAGGATTACCGACCATTTATATACTAAGGTTATTTATTAATAATAATGTAACTACTCAAAAATCTTGGACTCCCCCTCATTCTTGTTAAAGAAATCTTTTTATCAGAAAAGCCAAATACATTACATAAAAGTATATTGTTTTCTGAATCTTTTTTTATGAATAGAATATGTTCGAAAAAGCAAGTTCTCTAACTGACTAATCGTCGGTATCACCTTCACCACGTTCCAATAGCATATTGACACGTTTGTGCATTGAGATAATCAAGCAGTTAACGATCTCTTGCGGAATATTGTTTCATTCCTCTTCTGTCGCCACGACTAACTCATCTGCAGTCTGAGATGGATGAATATGATTATGAATGGCTCTATCAATAAAATCCCACATGTTTTCAATATGATTCATGTTAGGAGAGTTGGTTGGTCAATCTAATCTATTGATATGTCCTGCTTGGAGTGTCTCTTGAACCCTTTTTGCGTAGGAGGTAGACAATGGGCGTAATAACTTGTTCGATGTAAATTTGACTGGTCACATTTGTGGTATGCGAATTAATGGGGTGCGGCGGTTGAACATTATTCTACCCCAAAACATTACGGTACCCCCTTCATACGGAGCAACTTCACGGGGGAAATGAAGTCGCTTTTGACGACCTAGTTCTTTCCAGACTCTTTGTCAATTGTCAACAGTAGCCAGCCCAATTCTGGTTTTGTCTGTAAACAAGACCCACCGCCACTGGCGTAAAAGCCAACCCCTATGCTTTCGCGCCCACTGGAGACGGGCAGCACGATGCCTTGGAAGTAGATTGGGGACCCGTAATGGTCTTCTAGCACGTAAATTTGCGTTGTGGAGTCGTCTTCGAATAGAAGGTGTCGATATAACACGGCGAAACGTACCTTGAAAGTGGGCCCTGAGAGCTGAAGCTGAAGATGTGCGGTGGCTGCGGGCATATTGCAAAATCCTCTGGTCTGTTTTCCACTGTATCAGATTCTTCATATCTGTGTACTATTCGCAAAACAGATGATCTAGGAATACCCGACATGTTCGATATCTGATGAATAAAATGTCCTGCATCATGTAAAATAGTCCTTGTTCGGGTAAACGGAGAAATTTCACGTCCAGGAATTATAATGTACAAAAATTCAAAGGAACAGTTGGCTGAATACACAGTCAAACTAACCACATTTGTAAAAACATTGGTAATAAAGCAAAGGTCTTTTTTGTTCCCTAAGTACATGTACTTTTTTACCACATTAAGGAAAACCACTAGGTTTAATCGAATCATTTTATATACAGGAGATCCAAGACTTTTGACGTTGTGTGCACTGAAGTGCATTATTAGTTTTTCAGTATTCTTGCTGTATTGTATTCATTTCTGGAGTAGATACTACTCTACCCACCTTATAATAAATAACTAAATACACTAGTAGTATTTAACTATTTATATAAGGAAAGATTTATAACAAAATATCTAAATCATCTATTATTCGTTAGCGGCACACCAGACATATACCGCTTTTAAACTTGTTAGCTTTCTTAAGTATGTCATTGGAGGCGAGGAATCGACGACTTCTCCGAACCTGAACCCGAAGGGAGAAGTCATTGAGAAATATACACTATACTACTATATAGTCATATTTAAAATTTTACAGTATGACATTTAGAAAATATTAATAATTAATTATTAACATTAAAATAGGTTAATAGTGCATCTACACGCTTACAACATTCACACACTGCAAGTAGATTTTGTTCAGTCATTCTCTATCAACAAATTGATAATAATTACGAGATCGCATCAAGTTTGATTGAATAATTGACGGACAAATTTATTGCTGGTTGTTATAATCACATCCTTTTTATAGTTTCTGTGATTTTTATTATGAGGAATAGAATAGGTATGTCACATTCATGAATATGCTTGACAACTTCTGTCACATTTAATAAGTGATAATAGAAAAAGGCATATTGACGATAAAATTATTTCACATATTTAAAATGTGTAGAGCTCAAACAATCCGCATTAAAGTACAAGATTTAATGCCGCGGCTGGTATTTATTAGACGAGGCGCAGTCGAGCCAATTCAAGCAGCAAATGCATTAAATCTACTTTACCCTCAAGTTAAACACATAGAGTTTTCATCGATCAATTTTAACTCTATCATAATAGCAAACAAAGATATAAACTGAAGGCTACATTGACGAGCCAATAACTGTAAATCAGTTGTTAGCATAAAAATGTCTCTACTGCAAGTATATCAAGTATTGAAAACGAATTTTTAAATGATTGAACCACTTTGAAGAATTCAATAGTTCATAATGATCTACTACAGTTGTTCTAATTTCACTATAAATGTTTACAATTAATAAAAGTACTGTCGTTAAAGAACAAACCTTAATTTTTAATTTAGTGACAATAAAAATGATTCTAATCACTGCCGCTAAATCTACGTTTTTGTATATAACTGTATGCAATTCTTCCTTAAGTAGAGTGTCAGTAGACTCACCTGATATTAATGAACATAAGAATCGTTCGCTAAAGTTCTATTATTAGTAATAATTTTGTTAAACATTTTTAATTCATTGTGAAATATTTTTTTACCAATTTTGTTAATAAATACCTCAACATCCTGTACATAACACCAAGGCCCCCTTTCACGCAGAACACAGTTTTCTATGGATAATATATCACATAAGCCTACCCTGATACTCCCTTCTGACACAAAATGTACCTAAAAGATCCAGAATAAAAGCCCGCGTATACTGTGGAACAACTTTTTTGTTCACCTTATTGATTTTATAAAGTACCTCTTTTAAAGCCATTTGGCATTTGACTATTCATCATCCTGAAGGACTTTAATGGAGTTTATACACAATAAAAATTACAAACTACCCCATGCACAACCTCTTTTAAAGATAAAACGTTCATAAATTCGAATAACGTTCGGAAACTTTCCAACAAAAAACATTCGTGGCGAGACAATAAATCCCCATTGGTTTGTTCAATTTCAGGAAATGTATATTTTATATACACGATACACGGCATACTAGGCATCAGATGCGTACTCGTATATACAGTATGCGCCAAAAGTATGGAATAAATTCAATAAAAACGAAACAATTACTTTTTGGGAAAAATCCTCGAACAGGTCGATTTTTAATTTAAAAAATACATATTTTAGCGTAAAATGCGCTTTTCAAATGTCATTAGTTTTCGAGTAATGACGTCATCGATTTTTTTTAAATGGCAACACCATATTTTTTTCCTTGATTCTGAAAGATCGTTCAATTCTCTATCAGAAAGTACTAAAATTTTGCCCTCTTACATAGGAAAGTTTGTGAGTAAATGACGATTGAATGTTAGAAAACGTAAATTTTATCCATAAAAAAGTAACAATTCTGAGGTATGTAAAACTTTGTAAAAACTTTATTCAAAATAACGTAACAAATATTTTTATGTTTTAAATGGCACCGAAAATCTTTTGAAATAATTCCATGCCTCAACAATTTATTCGTCTAGTTTTAGCTTAAAATGCGATTTTCAAATGTCATTTATTTTCGAGTAATAACGTCATTGATTTTTTTTTTAAATTGCAACACCATATTTTTTTCCTTGATTCTGAAAGATCGTTTAATTCTCTTTCAGACACTACTAAAATTTTGCCCTCTTACATAGGAAAGTTTTCGAGTAAATGACGATTGAATGTTAGAAAACGTAAATTTTATCCATAAAAACGTAACAATTCTGAGGTATGTAAAATAAAATACAATTGATTAAATTTTATACTTAAATTAAATGTTCGAATTGCCATCCACCAACTTCTTGACAATGCGCAAGTCTGTGAAGAAATTCTTCTTGCACATTATGAATGATTTCTGGGGTACCTCTGCGTATTTCGTCCCGAATGCGATTTTGAAGTTCTTCTGAATTACGTGGTTTATTAATGTACACTTTTGACTTCAAGTATCCCCATAAAAAATAGTCAAGAGGTGTAAGATCTGGCGATCTTGCAGGTCATTCTATCTCGTACAGGGCGCACATAATGCGGAGGTGCACCGTCTTGCTGAAACCATATGGTATCGTCAGGAATGTCAGGGCCATTATCGTTAGGAAAAATTACTGCAAGGGCTGGAACAAGGTCATTTTATAGAAACTCTAAATATCTTTGTCCTGTAAGGGTTCCTTCAAAGAAGAAAAGCCCTACTATTCTCTCGTCAACTATTCCAGCCCACACATTTAATTTCTGAAGGTGTTGGGTATGTGCCTCTGCCATCCAATGAGGATTTTCCCGACTCCAATATCTGCAAGTTTGACGGTTTACTGTACCATTCAGACAAAATGTGGCCTCATCTGAAAAAAGTATTTGCCGGTGTAAATTTCTATTTCCTTGACATTTATCCATTAGAATTTCGCAAAAGTGTAAGCGGCGATCGGGATCATCTTCATTGAGTTCCTGCACAAGTTGAATTTTGTAGGGATGATATTTTTCCTTCCTCAAGATACGTAGCACTGTGCTCTGACTAGTGTCATTGTTTAATGCAACCAATCGTGAAGAATTATGAGGATTATCCACCATACTTATCAAAATGTTGTGTTTCTGATTTTCATTAATGCTTGGACGTCCAGGTTTTGGAATATTTACAACATTGCCAGTTTCTTTAAATTTAGACTCTACCTTACTGACATGATTGATTGGCTGATAGGACGATCTGGATATTTTTCATTAAATAAATCGCAAACTTCCTGCTGAGTTCTAGTCATATTCCCGCATCCGATAAGAATTAAAATTTCAATTCTTTGAGTTAAATGTGCCATAATACTTTAAATTGAATAATAATTTCTATGTCGCTTACAATACTTATTAGAAAGTCGGTGTGATAATGATACTTTGCAAAGATTTTCACCTACGTGATCCATAAAAGAACTATGGAATTCGAAAAACTAAACTAACGTTTTTGCTTTATTTTAATTGATTTACGTTTTCTAACATTCAATCGTCATTTACTCGAAAACTTTTCTATGTCAGAGGGCAAAATTTTAGTACTGTCTGATAGAGAATTAAACGATCTTTCAGAATCAAGGAAAAAAATATGGTGTTGCCATTTCAAAAAAATCGATGACCTCATTACTCGAAAACAAATGACATTTGAAAATCGCATTTTACGCTAAAATATGTATTTTTTAAATTAAAAATCGACCTGTTCGAGGATTTTTCCCAAAAAATAATTGTTTCGTTTTTATTGAATTTATTCCATACTTTTGGTGCGTAATGTATACAAGTACGTCTTCGGAAGCAACTGATGCTTATTAATTCGGAAATATTCGAGGGGCGGGACTTCTAAAAAATGTCTAGGGTCGGCCCGTAGTTGTATAAATTCGGTAAACATTTGGTTGAATATATAGGGAGTGTTCTGTTTCTCGAATTTATGTTCGAATAGGGAAAGTTTGCTTCCGTATAATGTTCTTATAAATTTTCCGGGGACCGTTTTGCACAAAATACGTTTTTGATGCTGTTTGTGGGGGTATTCACAAATTATCCATTCTCTGTTTCGCATTTATTTCTTTTTAATAAAGGGCAAATTTATTTTTTAATTTATCTCTTAATTTTACAGAATAAATACCTGAAAATGTATAACTAATAAAACTTAATATTCTATTCTACCAACTTCAATTTTACAAGGAATAAAATATATTTACCTACTAGAAATTCTAATTAAAAAAAATCGTAACTATATTGACACCATAGTTAATGTTAGGATGTCATTTTTGCCTAAAGAATATTTTATTGTTGGATGTAAAAGAAGGTCATGCCATTATGTGCATATTTTTGGCAGCAAAATCTCTATATAACCGTACCTACCTAGATATACAAAAAAAATGTCTTTGTTAAGATACTAGGATAATAAAGTTGAACTTTTAAAAACAAATTTCGCATTTTTTGAAGAGAAACGTTTATCTATATCGATAAGTACATTTTGTGGTCGAAAATATACAATAATGGATTGACCTGTTTTTTATTACACCCTTAATAGGTATTATTGCGGGTATACCTAGCTCGTATTTATGTATGGTGCAAGATATCAGATTATATTTATATTATTTCCAGTATTTTACACTATTTTTAAATTGTAAAATCATAGATACTTTATTATTATTTGTAAGTAATTAATTGTAATTGTAATTTGTCGGTCAGTGGTCGCGCGGTTTAAGGCGTCAGTACTTGAATTGATGTGGCTAGATCGGTGTGGATTCGAGCCCCGCAGACAGTATATCAGCTATATTCGTGGAGAGGTTTGGCGCCCTCTCTGCGGGTATGGTAGGGTGGAAGAATGTTGGCTTGGGTCAATGTGAGAGATTGATACCGGTTGATATTTGACTACCCCCCTAATTAATAAGGTTTTCCAGGTTTCCCTCAGTCCTGCACTGAATAGTGGTTAGGGCCTACCAACATAAGTCGTTCTTGGGCGCAAATGCGGCCTGCTTAATAATAATATGCCGCCTCCTCTCCCGCACAAGTCTCCGACTTCTGGGCTAATCCCTGTGATTAGAATGAGGGGTAGAGATATTATTATTATTATAATGTTTTATTCTTATACATATGTATTCTTCTCAAAACAAATAGGTAATTACTTGTTGTGTTTTATTTATTCTTTATTTTTATTTATTACTCATCTAGCGTTTATACAGAGTGTAAATGGTTGGTAAAAAATACTACCACATATTCCGGAACCCAAAATATGATGGTGTAAATCAAGTTACCTTAGTCCAAAATTTTATAGTTCTCGATATGCAGGAAGTTACAATTATATTTTAGTTTAGTTGTACTGAATGTACAGGATGTGAACAAAATACTACCACAAGTTCCTGGGGTTAAGATAACTTGATTTCGGACTAAGGTAACTTGATTTACATCATATTTTGCGCCCAAAATTATATGGTAGCATTTTTCCAACTTTTAACAGACAACGAGCTATGTAAGTACATGAGTATTAGTGTTAGTTAAAATATTGTTAAAATTATTCAAATATTTTGCGAGACATGGCAAAATATACCTATTTCGATCAAATATATTTAAATGACACATTCTTATCTACATTAATGGGAACCCTAAAGTACACTTTTACAAATTTTTCAGGAGAAAAAAGTGGTAATTCAAAATTGAGTGTATTGAAAAATTTGAGGCCTTTCTTTTTAACTTCATTTTAAATGTATGTAAATTATTTTACATACATTTAAAATATTATATTTTATTAATAATTATCAACAAATAATTAATGGATTAAATAACTAATTAATGGACATAACTGCTTATTGCATAGTTTTGACGTTTTTTTATATTAAAATAAATGGTAAATAAACAATCTTTATTAATGGAATGCATTATATAGCTACATTATGTTGGTGGTATATAAATATTCAGGACATATTTTTCTTGGTTTCTTTATAATGTTAATGGTATTCCTCTATGTGGTTGTAAAACCATTGATCGCATTGAGGTGTATATTTTTTTTTGTTAGTATCATCACGTGCTCGGATTTCTCCTTATAAGCAATTTTGGACCCAAATATAACTTTCTCTCAATATCAGGCAATGACACCGGCACCAAAACTTTGTTATTCTTAATGTCTAATTGAAGAAAAACTGGTTTTCCAACTGACTCCCTACATTTAAAAAATGTTCCTAAATCGCTCTTTTGATGCAGTAAAATACGAATTTGGACAAAGTAAATGTATGGTTCTTTTTTAAAGAATTTTTTTATATAAAAGTGACTTTTGCCGTTTAAAAACATTTCTTGACAACAACAAAACTTGATTATTATGTTTATCTATCTAGCTAGAAGCCTGGTTCTTGCACGGTTCAGCAGAGCATTTCAAACTGTGTAAGAACGTGTTGTTAATGAAATTTACCTAAAAATTGTATTTAACCGGTTATTGCATTAGACCCTTCCATGGTAATATTTCTCTTCTTATTGGCCTGCCGATATCTCCACCACTGGTACACATATTCATATCCTAATCCAGCTAATCGTGTCTTTAAATAGGTAAATAATTAACCGTTTCATCATTTTGCTTCAAATGACCGACGTTTTTTATTATTTCAACATCCTGGACCTTGAAAATGAACCTTTCCTAACACTGTATCAAAAAAGAATTCAAATATATCACGAAAAACCCAATAGTATTCGAAATCTCTACAAAGGAATAACACTGGCAATCAAGAGCTTAATAGAATACAAAAAAATGTTGGAATGAATGCTAAAATGGTGCCATTTAACGGTTAATCCAAAAGGGGTATTCCAAATATTTCGTATGTTACGACATCGCCTTCATTCGTTTCATCCCCTTTCGCTTCAAGTTTAATGAGAAAAATCTATTACTTGTCCACATTCCCTCAGTTTAATTTCCATTTACCCCCGATCTCGTCGGGGATAAATTGCTGAAACTTCTCAAGCCTCCATTCAACGGCATTGTTTTCATTAGGACGGTAAACCGTGAGATGTAATTACGGTGTTAATTGAGAACGCAAAAAAAGTTAAAAATTCGAAACATCAGACTGTTTTGGTACAACGATGACTTTGGGAAGTCGTTAAGTGTTTATTTTATATTAGCAGGGCTTCAGCTTTATTTCATAGATCGTAAAAATTAATTTGAATGACAAAGAAAAGTCAGGCACTTTCTTGAAGTGGCAAACTTTTTATAAGAACGATACCACTAACTGTAATAACTTTCTGAATTAATAATTTGTTAGAATTTCTGTATTGATTTCCAAGTTTAAAAAATACGTTAAACGCAGTTTTCTCTAAAATGGTGCATTTTGGCGACAAGTGTATTTACTTTTTTTAAAACTAACCGAAGGCTGTTTCAAAATAACTATTGATTTTCCAAAAATCTCGATCCTTAAAAAGTGTGAAAGGAATAATGTAATAGCACATACGCTCAGAACGCCCTGTATATTTAACGCAAAAAGAAAATAATCAGATATTCGTGTTTATCATACAAAAGAACTTCGTTTTCCTAAATTTAAGTACAATTACCCAACAAATAAGAAAATTGTCGTAAAAAAATAAATAAAGAAAGTACTGGGGCCTCTAACTAAAGAAGCAAAGTTGTACTAAGGTAAGTTAATTTAAATCACATAATTTTTCCAAGGAAGGAAGCCTTAAAGTATGGTCCATATGGTTAGATGATAGACCTAGCTAAGGCTTTTGACACTATTAGTCATACATTATTATTAGAAAATTTAGAGGGTATTGAAATTAAAGGGATTGCACTTTATTTAATTTCGCAGTTATCTAACAAACAGAAGGCAGTGTATAAAAATAAATGATGTAAGGAGCAACTTTGAAAATATAAAATATGGAGTACCACAGGGAACAATGCTTGGTCCACTTTTATTTTTAATTTATATAAATAACCTTTACGGCATTACAACAAAAGGTAAAATTATCAGTTTTGCAGGCGATACTGCAATATTTTATGAAAGTGGTGGCTGGAATAATTTAAGGAAAACGATGCAAAATGATATAGTGAATATTATGTGATTACAAGTTACTGTCCTTGAATACGTATAAAACAGTATATGTGCCTTTTACCTCGTATAAATCTACATTACCATCGTTTACGTCTTTAGAAATAACAACAAATAATAATACCTTCAAAATAACATCAAAATCTTTTACAAAATATTTAGGGATAATGATAGATTGTCACTTAAAATGGGACTAACATATAAATTATGTAACTCAAAAAAGAATGATAAAAATTATGTTTAATAAAAAGCGTATCTGTCTAACTGATTTGCTTTATAAGGAAACATCAATTATGGACTCACGTCAAACATTTTTCTGCGCATTGGCAATTATACAACATTCTGAGACAAAGAGATGCTTACAACATGAATATGACACTAGGAACAAATCTAAGTTAGTATCTGTCAAAGGAATCGCATCTTTCTTGCTCCAAAAATTTGTAATTTCTTGCCTGAAACAATATCAAATATGAATAATATAATATCATTCAAGAAGAATGTTAAAATATTTATTCAAAATACTTCTATAAATGAAATACACGAATTCATAGATTTTAGTTAACATAGGACGATTCTAATTCTATTTCTATTATTATATTTTCAATATTATATTTATTACATTGACTTGTAACCATTGATTTATTTATGTTTGTTTTTTTTTGTGTTGAGTAAATTCATGTGCTACTTAGGTACCTTTTAATTATCTAGGTCACAACAAGTTTATGTTTAAACTTAAGTTGACGTCACTATGTTTATTGGTTGTTGGGCTATTGCCGCATGTTTTATGTATTTTGAATGCTAATACGAAATAAACATTATTTTTATTATTATTCTTTAGTGAACACACTGTATGCTCAAGAAAAACACGCAGTCATGGAACTTCCAACCCCGTCTAAAATGAGCTGTTTTAGTTTCAGAGTTATGGATAAATATTTACAAAGTAACTCCTTGGAAAGTTCAAGGAAATGTTAGTCGAGGACGATGCTCCGCGCCTGAAGGCCGCTGAAAAATATTTAAATATATTTTATCCGAATTAGTCATTACCATCGAACACAACTAAGAACTTTAATGCCACTGCCTGGAGAATATTATTTCAAAGAGCTTGATTAAAAACTAATTAGAATGTATTTTCCGCATAAACTTTTGTATGACTTTAATAAACTTACCCAAAAGTAAATAGCTTCGTAAACACGGGACTTGATGCGAAGACGGATGAACTTATCTCAGAACTTTATTAAATTGGTTTGGATGATGAAAGAAAACTGTTATTAAGGAAATTATTTTACTAAGGACGCAGTAGCTTGACTGAAAAGATTAACCCTCGCAGTGGAAAATATTGCTATACAATTTACCGCTTAGACAGTTTTAAGGAAGCAAATAAAATTAGGAAAAACTTTAATTTCAGTTGAGTGACTGTAACAGTAAAAACATATATCAAGTCTTTTCAATGTAGGTGTTTTCAAATTACAACGACTTAAATATTTTATTGTGTAGATAGGTCAACTCGATGTGAACCCAGAATATAATTTTTAACGAACGAATACTTTACGTTCCAAGACTTGGGTTGTTTTTTAAGACAGTTTGTTGCCTCACATTTGGTATTAATATTTCTAAAAGTATATTTTTAAGGAGTAATTCATTAGAGATATAAGCTCTCGTTGTAATCATAGCATTTGGATTTTCTACGACTGCTACGGTCGGAACTGTTCCTCGAATAATTTTGAGACGTAACTGGTCATATCCCATGCTTCCATGGAAGCGGCTCTGTTCCCCACAGAGCCTAGCCCGAAAACAACGTAGGCAAGTCAAAAAATCTCAGCGATTTGCACTTTAATTCTGTTACTGGCAGCGATCTTTTACCTAGCTCGCGGCATAACAACCCGGAAAATCACTATACAAGGTGTTAAAAAAAGAGTGTAAAATATTTCAGGAGGTAATAGTATGAACCAAATAAGCAGAAAAGTCTTAATAAACATGGGTCCGCAAAGTAACGGTTGCGGAGATATGGACCACTATTTGTTTTTCAAACATTTTATTTTATTAGGAATAAACCGACAAAGGAAGCTTTTAACAAACAAAAAACAATATTACAGAAGATGTTCAAAGTGCCCTCCATCCATTTCCAAGCAGGCACGACATCTTCGTCTCAACGATATTCGAACTCTTTCGAAAACACCCTCATTGGTTTGGATTTCTTGACACTTTTGATTAATCCGTAGCTGCAGCTTTTTCAGGCTATTTACAGGAGAACCATACACTAATGTCTTGAAATATCCCCAAAGAAATCTAGGGGGTTCAGATCAGGCGATCTTGGAGGTCCGACCCTTCCTACCCGTCTATGTGGAAAAGTTTGGTGTAAATGCTCTCTAACGGCCATGGAAAAATGAGCTGGAACACCATCATGCTGGAACCACAATTGTTGCCTTTGATTCAAAGGAATGTCTTCCAAAAACTCATACAGTGTGTTCTGCAGAAAGTTGAGGTAAGCAGCGCCTGTTAATCGGTTTGGTAAAACAACAGGACCTAGAAACCTGTCACCTACAATACGTACAAATGTTTAATGAAAAACGTGCCTGGTGTCCAAAATCTATTAGAGCATGGCCGTTAGAGAGCATTTACACCAAACTTTTCCACATAGATGGGTAGAAAGAGCCGAACCTGTTTTATGGCCTCCAAGATCGCCTGATCTGAATCCTCTAGATTTCTTTGTTTGGGGATATTTGAAGACATTAGTGTATGGTACTCCAGCTACGGATTAATCAAAAGTGTCAAGAAATCCAAACCAACGAGGGTGTTTTCGAAAGAGTTCGAATATCGTTGAAACGAAGATGTCGTGCCTGCTTGGAAATGGACGGAGGGCACTTTGAACATCTTCTGTAACGTTATTTTTTGTTTGTTAAAAGCTTCCTTTGTCGGTTTATTCCTAATAAAATAAAATGTTTCAAAAATGAATAGTGGTCCATATCTCCGCAACCGTTACTTTGCGGACCCATGTTTATTAAGACTTTTCTGCTTATTTTGGTTCATACTATTACCTTCTGCAATATTTTACACTTTTTTTTAACACCCTGTATATCAAATAATAGCACCGGCCGTAAAAGCCTAAACACCACCATCATAAAATATATCTTCCAGAATTGAAATTCCAATATTAAATTAGTTTTATGTTTGGATATTATTTATATTGCTAACATTGTCAGGTAATTTCTCAATTAGCGTGTGAGCTAAATAGTTAGAAGTAATACGTTGTTCAATATATTTATCACATTTTGGTTTAGTTTACCAGCATTTTTCTAATCTTCACTTTTAGAACTTTTTTTATCAATATGTCTGTTAATTATATTAAGAATTATCAATGATTTATGTAAAAATATATACTAAAATAATCCCTATATTCGTACATCATCACATAAACCTAAATTTTACATTCGCACAGTTGAAATATTAGATAAATTATAACAGAGGTTGACCACATCACACTCCACTAAAATATAAATTAAAATATACTGCCCGTATAAACCCTAATTACACCTCAATAAAAAACACCGTTTTCATAAGTGTAATTTTCATTACATAATGCCGCAGTTTATTTTGGTGTGAAATGACAAAATTAAACAATATGACACGTGAAAAGTGACCGACAGTATTTTCTGTCTTCGACGCTGACCGGTAATCCAATAATTTGACAGCTTAATTAAATGAAACCCCATTAATCATTTACTAATCGACACGAAATTCGACGCTGGAATTACGTTGGTAACTCTATCTAAGTTAAGCCTACATGGAGATTTTTCAAGCAAATGTTTGTAATTAACAGGTTGGGGAAATAGGGACAAGATAAATCATTTTCATTGTTAATTCAAAACTTGCGTACCTTAATTTACTTTGAAATATATAATATTAGTACAAATAACGATACAATTAAGTTTTTGTCATTTTGGTAATGCTAATGAATTCAACGAATATTTTCTCAATAATATTCATTGGTACGGTGGTAACAAGATTTTCTTATACAGGGTTAACTATGATTAAATACAAATATTTTAAGAGGGGATAGAGAATATTAAGAATTAACGGAATCACCGGAAAAATTCCAAACTTATTTATAAAATGAAAAAAATTGTTTTTCAAAATTATATTAAATACTTATTTAACACCGGCTATGGGACTTGCTTGCCACACGTTTACAGAATCAGAGTAGGCAACGTAGGCAACTAGCAATACGACGGTAAAATTTCCCGTCATGTCATAATTTAATTCCTGTGTTTACCATGTATTTACATTGTAGTTTTCTTATCTTTTTCAGTTTTTAGTGCTTTTTTAATTTTTAAACGTTTTAAAGTTATTAAATAAAGAAATTTGTGACGGGTTCAAGTACTTTCCCACAATATAGTTCGCCGCTTTGGTTTTCTAGGTTATGGGACCAGACTGCCGCGGATACATTAAAAGTTTTCTATTTCTTTCGTTCGACTTTGTTATAATAAATAGACATTTTATCTAGCTATACCTGCCGGAAGTGTGTTTTATCGGTAGTGAGGGGTTATAATGAATGAAAATATTGTAGCTTTGCCAGTTTGTAACAAAATACGAATGCAAAATAGTAAACTAACGGGATTAACTGTTATACCTATCTATCAGGTATTTACTAATAAGAATGTTAATATTTGTCGTTTCTGCATTTAGAAATGTAGTAGATATTGTTGACAGAGGTAAGCTTCATATATGGATCTAAGGCATCTTAGTTAATGCGTATCATAGGCGCCGACTTTCCGTAGGAAAAGAGGGTTTTGTCCCATTTTTTAAAGACCTTCCTGAGCACGTGGTTAAAATTTTTGTACTTGGTCATAGTTAGTCCTGTATACAGAGCGTCTTGCAAGTCGTTACAATAATTTTAGGAGGTGATACAATACGTGATTTTAAGTCGATTAAAATAAATATATAAATACCAAGTGTTACAATATTTGTGATAATTAATTATTTAATATTTTTTATTTAAACCATGCTTTTCTACAATTATTATTCAAGTGTAAAAGAAAAACAAACCTTATTATAACAAATATTTCTATACTTTTTTATTAAGAATAAATGGATTATATGTTTAAAAAATGGGGCAAAACTCCCTATTCATCCGGAAAATCGACGCCTATGATAAACATCGTCCGAGATGGCTTAGGTCTGTAAACTACCATATGTATTTTTCCAGCGATTCCAAATGTAGAAACGACGAAAATTAACATTTTTTTTAATAATAATACCTATTATGTATCAGTTAATTCAGTCAACTGCATTATTTTGCATTTGTTTTTCATGCCAAGCTGTCAAACCTACATTTTCACTCGTTACAGGTCCGTTAGAATTACCCACTAACAACAAAGCACACATGCTATGTACAGTTAAATAAAATGCTCATTTATTCTAAGAAAATCGAAGGAGGGAATACTAGTAGATAATAGAAAACTTAGAATGCACCCGCAGTAGTCTCTATTTATTATAAAATCTTATCCGATAACTAAGTATTTTACCATTTAGTCTTCCTTATGACGTAATTGTGTTGCTGGTTGCGGTACTCTGCATTCCAAATGACTCATAAGAAACCTCGCGGTGAACGGGCGTCTATAGTCGTCGACAAATTGGGGTTAATATATTAAAAAAAAATTTTTTGCTTCATAAATAAGTTTCGAAATTTTGTGAAGGGTGATTGCGTTAATTCTTTTCTCTGTCCCCTCTTAAAATATTTGCACTTGCTCATTGTTAACCCTGCATAAACGAAAACTATTTATTTTAATCAAGTTTCAATAATAATGCGTTCATTGATTCATATGTGAAAGCCACAAAAACACTTGTTTTATATAAATTAATATACTGGCGAACATCTGTAGTTTAGAAAAATATCTCGTCCATAACCTACACCGATGATAGTGTATTGAAATGCCAAGTATATCTCGTAAAAACATGAACAATGCATTTATTGTCTATAATGGTGCCACTTTTCATTCAATATTAAAAATGCTTTTATTGTATGGTATTCTCAATAAAACAAAACAATACTAAATGAAACTAAGAATACAATTGTTATTTTTTATTATTGCACTACTGGCACTACTTAGGTAAATATCATATATAAACAATAAAATTATTACCTTTCCTAATTAATAGAAAATTTCCGAAATAGATGTGACAACCCAGTTGATAGCTTTACTAGGTTGTTCAACTATCAGGTATTTTAAGATAGGCCATAATATATCTAACACTGAAGAAAATCAACATATAAAATTAATTAAATAGTCAAATATTGCATTTTTTGATTTAATTTATTTATAAAACAAATCCATGTGAATGATTGTGATCAAATGTCATATTTGCCTTTAGGGATGATCCACTGTTGACCTAGTATCTTCATAATTAAAATGCCACTGTCAGTGTCTACTTTATGATCACAGGATGGTGACATTTATTAACAACTACAGTTTTCATATGAACAAATATGTAGTTGGATTAACTCCTATCAGTATATATAATTCAAAACTTTTTATATTTACGAGAGTATTTCAAATCCTTCACTTCTACTAAATTTCATAATATTTAGACATATATTCAAATATATCCAATTTACAATTAAATAAATTCATCAAATTTTAAATACATATTTGTTTTAAATATTTTATATGTCCTACTTTCATATTAAAATGTACGTAGTATATAAATATACTATTTGGCTGTCAGAGTTTTATCATATTATATTACAGCTCGTGGGCGTTCATTGCAAATTCGTGTTTCCAGCAGACTAAAAAGAACAATATGAATTCACTGGCAAACTGCTAATTAGGTTACATGTAAATAATATTTTGTATATACATGAATGATAATTAGTTTTACTCACATAGCGACCGTATCTGGGTTCGTTACCTGTAGGTAATCAAGAGTTCCAATTAGAAAACTGCGTTAAAGAGGGAAGACTATAGTCCAGTCATTTCAGAAAAAAAACAAAAAAAAATAAAGGCAGTAATACATTTTTCTATATACCTACTAGCATTCGAAATGATATAAAAATCGTGAAAAATATACACGTTAATTTTGGACCCTAGAGAGGATAAATGTGATATAACTAATTTTAATGGCAGAAATATATCTAATTTGCTCCAAGTCAAGGAACGGAAAATACCAATTCAAAGAAATATACCCATACCAATTTCAAATGAATTATCGATTTAGTATTTGTTAGACCTCAATAGTAGTATTCAATTGATTTTATAAGGACTATTAACACGGTTATAGATAGGTTAATAAAACGCTTATAAAAGCATTTTTTCGTAAATCACCTAAAGGAGTTTGAGAAATTCACGGAACTTCCGGTACACTTAAACTTTTTAGACAAGTTGAAATATTATTACATATGTACCTATGTACAAACAATGAAGACATTTGCTTACAGAAACAGTCGATGTACCATCATTGAGTGAAGAATAATATATAAATTGTTAACATGGTAAGAGGGATTTTAGAAATATTATTAGATATGTATATAAAGAGAATGAAGATATTTCCTTAAACAAACAGTCAATGTACTATCGTTGAGTGAAGAATAGTATATAAACTACTAGCATGCTCAGAGGGCTTTTACTGATGAACAGAAGGATATGACTGGCGACTCGTGGATGAGCCCTTCACCTTCTGGATCCATTAAAAACCATTATCTTGCGTGTATTGTTATATATTTTTTTTGTTATTAATTTGTAAATAGATTAGATAAATATTCAAATTTTGATAACAAAAAAATCCTTATTAATTTGTCATAAGCTTTGGAAGCGCTACCATGACTACGTATGTTGTACTGTTTATTAATTTTGATGAAAATTAATGTATTATTATTAAGGAAGCCACCATCGTCATCTTCAAGGTACGAGCGTGAATATAGCGACTGACAGAAAAAAATGGTGTGATTGGGGTAATAGATGTTCTGTTGGTTTACATGAATTAACTGTCTGTTACATTCCGTCCGAATACATCATGGCCAAATAGTTTATGCTAAAAAATTGTTTAGAAATCAAGGAACTTATTCAAATCCGCAGGTTTGTTTTTTATTTAACATTTGTGGTTGACATTTGCAGATTTCTAAAGTTATTTGCATTTCCAAAGCGAAAGGATGTACGGTATATTTCAAAATAGTCCAAGGTTTTAGCTAAAGAAGAGATCGAACGATATGAAAATCAGCGAAACTGCTATGAGTTTTGTCGATGATTCCATCAATACCAAAATTAAAACTTCCTGTAGAGAATCTATAAATATTATGCCGTTGCATTCCACCTCAATAATCTCTCCCCCGGTAGATGGTTCCATTTCAACTATTTTATCGTCCAAATTTTGTATTACCGGAAATAACAGTTGTACCATGATTTTGACTTAATACAAATAAAACAAATAAATAATGTAACTAATGCTCCTAACATGTAAAATTGACAGTTAACATGTAAAAATTTCACAAGTTAGTAGCTTGTAAAAATAAAGTTTATTGATTGATATGGTTTTGATAAATTGACGTTTACCAGTAAGAAACGAGTAAATAGTATTTCTTCACTCAACGGCACCGTTCAACTTGTTGGTAGGTGTCTTCAATAATTGCAAAATATTTCAATAGACTGATGGACATTGTAAGAACTGTGTATTATTCATCAGGTGCATCTGTAGCAAAAGGATGCATAAAGACGAGTATATATGTTAATAATAGATCATAATTTTAGATTCTATTGCAACATTAGGTGAACCCTTGTTGGATTGTCAAAGCATCTATGTACTAGTCGTTTTCTCTTAAAGAATTTCAAGAACCTGCTGTTTCACCCGGTCACAATTCACTACAATTTATCATTGTAGGTAAAATATGAACACTAACTTCAGTATTCGACCTTAGAGCTCCAATAAAAGATTTAGAAAAAAATGTGTTCCATTTATAGAAGCTTTTAAACGTCAGGAGGTCTATTTTCCGAGAAAACAACATCGCGTAGAAAATATTCAGCCAGCGCTGCTGGATGGAATCCTACTTTGACAACCACCCAGAGTGAAAAATGATATCTGATTAGAATGCCCTTCGAATTTATCATTCCCGGGCGATTTCATTCTAACAAGTGACATCTGAAGAAAATTATCATCCCGTATACGCCACCTTAGCATTGCAAAAGTGGCGGGGGATGTTTTAATATTTCATGAAGTCCTTCCCCAAATCGTGTTAAATCTAGTTGTCGGGAGAATTATGTGCGCCTTGCTGAATTAATTTGTAGGGATCTGTTCCAGAAACCCCAGACAAGACGCAAGACTGATACAGTCTTCAAGATGTCCAACGTAATATCGGGGGACTTTCAGCAAATTGATTTTCTGCTTTTACTGGGCCACGGTCTCGGCGTCCACCGAAAGTTACGGAATACACCGGAGTATCTCCCGAATTCTGCTGGTAATTGAATCTTAATTCTGCACGTATGTAGCTGTCCGGCAACTGAAAGCTCCTGTCTAAATTACAAATCTAAGGGTACAGACTTCTTCTCTCTGATAAACAATTTAAGCTGAGTGGGTTAAAGTGATTTACTTTTTCTGGTATCTCTGTTGCTGGGACCAGGAAAGTAATCTAGAGGAGGCCGTGTTTAGATTTACTAAGTCGGGGTATTTTCACTGCAAGAGGATTTACGTGATATCCCGATTTATTCCTGTAGATACCTTATTTAATTGGGTTTGTTGCTATTGATATGTAACTTTTTTGTCAAGTCTTTGTTAAGTACGTCTATAAATCTTTTCTTAAATGAAACTTGTTATTTTATTTACGGCAGAAAAATGATCAGCTTCAATTGCCTCTGATTAATAAATATACAAATTTTTATTATGAATAATCTATAGAATAATCTGGTCCAATTTTGTTAAACACTGTGCATGTAAAGTATAAGAAAGGTAAATTAATAATAGTTATTAATTATATAAGGGAATTAACGAGCCTTTAATCCAGGAGAAAAAATGAACATTACATTTTTTCGGGACGATGAAAGGCTGGCTAATTTCCTGAAAGTAATTCAATGTTTTATCCACGACCATGTCCAAAATCGGTTAATTAGGAAAGTAAAAGCCATGTGAGAGCAGGTGAAAAATTATGGTTTTGAAAAACGTCAAATTTGACGAATTTATTTTAATTAAGAATATTGATTGTCAGCTGGATACTAGAAAGTCGTTTGGTCGTATTGGTATCTCGATGGCAAATTCACTTCATATTTGAAAGTAGAATCAGTAAATTCTACCAAAGAAGGCAAAGATACTGGAAAAAACCAAATCGAAGAATTTTTGAAAAAAGCACCCAATGAGGAATATTTACAAGTTAAGGTAGAGCATTTTATTTTGAACTCTGCAGCTTGCAATGATTATGTTGTTCGCAGGTGCTTGTCTGTGCAATGAATTGACCTTTTTAGATACCACCCATGGCCAAGACAAAGGTCGTTACCTATACGTACTCATTCTAGATACGAAAACAAATATTTCAAGAAGTTTCAGAATCATGGAAGAAATATTTTCAGTCAATACTGTATAACTGTGTCGAAAATGTCACAGTCTGCGACCTAAAAATGGCGGTGGGAGATTTTTCTTGCGCTATGTGGCTGGAAAATGATCTACACAACATATAGGCATCAACACAACTTCAAAAACGTTTTTAAAAATGGCTATATTTCTTAGGCTCCCTGATCCAGAAAGTTTTACCGGACATGGAATGTCTTCGGCAACATTACTGGCCAATGCTGAGGGTGATATGGTGAATTGTGAATTGTGAAGCATTTTGGTTGTTGCTAAAAGTGATTTTGAAGATTAACTGTCCAGCAAAATGGCAATTGCTGAAAAAATCCGGTCATACCTGGCAAAGCTGTGGGCTCCTCCAGTCCTTTAGAAACTTCTTATCGACTGAATTTAAAAATCTTGGTCAAAATGACAAGATCGTTCTTGAGATTAATGTTAATGTTAATAATTCTAAATAAAATGATATAAAATCGAAGCGTGGTATTATGAATTCTAATCCACTAGTGCGGTAATAGTATATTATGCAACGATCATGTAATGATGGTTATTAATACACGAACATTAACCAGGATACGAAAACGAACCGAAGGCGAGTTTCGTATGGTTTATGCGAGTGTATTAATAACCATTACATGAGAGTTGCATACACTATTTTTTCTACACCCGATAAATAATCAAAAACCATAAATTTTATACTTTTATTGAACACAATAGGTAACAGTAATTATTCGTGTGAACTGCATTTTCTGCTTTCTCCGATATGTGTGGAGGAGTCGATGGTAATTCTTCTATATCGCTGATATCAGACATTTTGATAAATTATCGAAGTTATCCACGAAAATTTAATACGTACTGATTTTGACATCTAAAATAATTACATAGGAACCTAGGATAAACGTCAAATGCACAGCATGCTTGATTGAAAAATTATGGGTTTCTATTGATTAAAAATCTGTATCGTAATGAAAAGTCTATATCGTAATCATTACGAAATGGATTATGGGCATATAAGTGCATAGTTATAATACGGGTGTAGAAAAAAGGCATTTAATCCACGGAAAACAGACGAATTAAACCTTCTTAATGGTGGTCGGATAAAAATATAGTTTACCAAATAATTACAATAAATAAATACAAGAAAATTAACTTTTAATTTGAGCCAAAACATTTTCAGTGGTGGAGCATGAAAACTATCGGAGGGAAAATTTGTCCAGATCCATAACTGTGTCCCATTTTTGATAGTCCTTGTGGATATCTCGAAAATTATTGAGGACATGTTAAAGTGCTTTGCTCAATGATAATAATGTGCTACTTCTTTGAGAAACAATGTGTTAGTCGTATAGGGAAAAATTGAAAAATACATATTTTTCAAGCACATGTCGAAATACTCGTGTTTTTTACTTAACATTTCATTTTCATTGCAAGTAATTACATAACGTACGCATAATTTCTAAAATTCAAATATTATTCAGTTAAATAATGCATAATATCACTATTAAATTACTTAATGAAGATTTACACATTTAGGAAATTTAAAATCACAAAAAATGTATTAGCGAAGCATTGCAGATGTAATTTTTGTGGGTGTAGAGAATATATTTTTCCAGTTCCATGTCCCTAAAATATATACCGGGTATATAAACAGAGTATCATTTTAATGTAATGTCAATGGTAGAAAATACCTAATAATAATATACGCCTTTACTGAAAATAAGCATACAAAAATGACACAAAAGTGACAAATGATGTTTATAAAGCACGTAAAAGCTTTCCTAAACTAATATTTGCTTTGCCATTTAAATTAAAGGTTAATGTGTGTATATTGACGAAAATAGCTTGTCTCTTGTTATATAGGGTGTCCCGAATTGCAGAGGCCAAATTTTACCAGGTGCTAAAACTTTTTAAAATTAAAAAATAAGTTCATATAAATATGGGTCGGGAAATACTTCCAGTTTCCGAGATACCGGGTATCAAAAAGATAAAAATTTGAAAAATTGCATAAATATTTTTTACTTTTTTCTGCTTTTCCTGGAGAAAAATCTTGCAAAAAAATATTTAGAACCCTATAAATTGGGGAGGTCGGGCACCGTCCTCCCCTCCAAATATTTTCGCCGTACGCATATGGTTTTAAAACTACTACAGTACTAACAAATTTGATTTGCAACATTTTTTTATTTAAAACTTAATTTTTTTAGATATTTTTTATTAGTCAATTTCAATAACTTTTGCAATACAGAAGTGTTCAACACAACAAAGCACTTATTAGGGAAATAATACATGGTATTCTCTAAGCAAATGTAAAATATCTAAAAAATTAGCTTTAAATCAAAGAATATCAAGAGCAATGAAAATTTACAAATCAAATCTGCTATAAAATTAACGTAGTTTGAATTATTTTGACAATTGTGCAATTGTTATATGTAAACGAAAAAGACTTCGCAGTCAAGTGACAAAAATGATTCACTTTGTCCACCGAAAATTTAACGATGTCAACTTTTGATGGCAGTTTTCGAAAAAAGTTTTATTTTTTGCAGTTTGGATACTTTTTTCACGATCATGTCACTTTTTATAAAAACTTCAGATGAAAATGCATTGAAAAATAATAAACCTACAGTGGCAAATACTTTGGATAGTTTGAAAAAATATGGTTTAAGTTTTGTGCGTGATATCGTTTTATGGTGCTTTCGAATGATTTTTCACAAAAATTCACATTCACATATAGAAATAGCTATTAAATAATATATGAATACTACCTATATATAGATAAATTTTCTATGCAATATTTGTTTGCTTACACATTTAAATTACAAAAAATAGGAAGTAATTAAAAGCAATACTTAATTAAAAGCATGAAGATAACAATTTATGTCAGTGTGTGTTTTTGCTATTAAAGCTAGAAATGCTTAATAAAACGTGATGCATAAATATTATTCATGTGTGACAAGATAAAATTGCGTGACAGCAATGCATTTAATTATAAATGGGATGGTCCTGTTGAAAATAGCTAAAAGTAGCAGTTTCAGGCCAAATGTACAAACAGCTACATACAAAGGCTGTTCGGAAATTATGTATAAAACGTGTAACATCAGAGGTCCTTTCGTTCGAACTGAATTAGACCAACACTATACATGTTTCTAGGATGTTTCTAAAATAGTTGTTCTACTGCGTATAGCACTAATTAAAAAGTTTATATTAATATTTGGCTTAAAACGCACCCTACATGAAAAAAATATAATCTGTGAAGTGTAATAATATTCTTAAATTTTAAACTTCATTCAAGTGTATTAATTCTGAAATTAAGTACATTTGATATAAATATTTACATATTCTTGACATACAAGCATTACTGTATTAATTCAAATATTTCTTTTTTAAGATTTAGTTAAAGAATAATATTTTGTTAAAACATTAATAAAATATTATTAATTATAGAATAGGTTATTTTTCTTTAAATTATGGGTTTATAGATTTGCTCGAAAAAAAAAATATTAATATTTTGTCATAAATGCCGTATTGTAACATTTAGAATGCGGCTATAGTACACACTGAGGAGATCTAACAAGATCAAAAGCTTTGACAGTTTGCTATTAGTCCTATATTTCTTATGCATATAAATAATAATCAACAGTTGCTATTATATAAACGTAAGCTATTTTTGACATTTGAACGGCTAATGTATACACTATCGCAAAAATGTTTATATTACAATTGGATTTCAGTATTTGGAATTGCCTGCATTTCGATGACGCTAAAGACTACATCAGTATCCCAACGATGTAAAGGTTGAACAACTTTTGTATTATTATGTCGATTTGGACTTGGCTACACTAAAGGATCCTTTTCCAATAGAAATCAATCGTGTACCTGATGCAAACTGTTTTTATATAGCCAACTCTCCATCTATTCATTCATTTTTCTATATGCTTACCTTTTTACCACTGTTTGTCTTTATTATGTGTTTATTCGTTATTCGTTTCAGACAAGGGTCCTGAGGGTTATTTAAAAATGTGTAATTTATTTATGTAAAACATGTATGTATTAAATTCTTTTTTATCAAATAAAGGCTACAAATAAAATTACAATCATCAGATTTTTTTATTGACAGTCCTATTAAATTGTTGCTGAATTACATTTTTAATTTATTTTATAGTCATAATTCCGTTTTGTAATCAATTACTTAAAAGTTAATGTCACAAAGAGGTGATCTGTTGGTATAAAATGTTTGAGAACTCATAATCCGGTATAAAATTTAAATTACTTTTTATTGGAGTAGAAGTTTCAGGATGGAATAAGTTCAGTCAGTAGTGAATTTTTTTAATTAAAAACTTTCATCTAAAAATCGAGCTTAATGATCTGGTTACATGATAAAAAAATATATTTCCAAAACATTAACATATTATTATTTTTTTATTCTCATATATCTTCTACACTATTAATAATTGGTCACGAGTTTGTAAAGCAAATTCGCAACGTTTTTGATACTTTTCCCTTTGAGTTTTTTTATACATGTTCATAACTTTGATAAAAGAAAGACTATTAAATTTAATAGGGGTTATGGCCTAAAATAGTGGAATGTCGATTACTGCTAGTATTTATATTGCCATAATGTTGTGATTTTAAATTTATTGAAAATGTCTCTTTCTATGGAATTTTTACATACACTTCAACAACTATTTCACACATAAAAGCAAAAGTAAGAAAAATGGACAGAAATCTTTCCTAAATCATTCTTTATGTGTATTTTGCTGCAATGAAAGAAAATGTTAATTGTTTTATAAAAGAGAAAGGTAAACTTAAGATTATCTATGTCAATTTGCACGTTATTTTTATTATTGTCATATTTAACGACAACAATAAAATAAAAAATATATAATATAATTTCAAGATAAAAAAGAAATTTTAGAGAAAAACAGTGGCGTAGAAGTGGATGCAACGTAAATATTTTTTAAAAGTATTTTTACGCAACTGTTAATTTTGTCAAATCAAATAATTAATCTGTAGGTGCTAGCAATATGTGACAAATTTGATAATGAAATGTTAAGGCGTCTTGGAATTATCGAAGGTAACGTATAGGTAAATTTAAACAAACTTTAACGCATTGTATCTCGTTAAGGAGCCATCTGCGACTCTATATTTATTAGGGGCAATTTTTGCTTTAACTTCTAATATACTCCATCAGGGTTTTTTCAATCACCCTGTAGGAAATAGCTCTACTATGTTTTCATAGTCTATCCTCTATGAATCATATTGCAGTTATTATTTTGTTGGAACAATCGCTGAACTCAACGGATTCGTTGAAGAATCTATTTAAAAAACAGGCACTAAACAAGATTCCCTCGAAAAGATTTCGAGCTGTAACGTCGTTTAGGCCCTTTGGGCAATTAGTCGAAAGCCAGGGGTCCGGATGGCAGGTAGTGAGTTAGTTGATCTCTCTTCTTCTGGTGTCATCCTCGTTTTATAGTAAATTTGATTTAGTGTTGTTCTGTATGTGTATAATAAGTGATAAATATTTATTCCACCCCTATACATCGCGTAAGTAATCAGAAGGTTGTTTCTAAAATAGAATGAACAAAGCAGTTGCAGTCGCAGTACCAGAAATTTAACATATGCACGTAATTCACGAAATGATTTGGACCTGGAAGCTAGATACATATGAAAATACGTCTATGTTCATAATATTATAAGGCACATTAAACTGATAGATGTTTAAGAAGTTAAGAAGGTACATAAAATTTATTTTTGACATCTGACAGTGTATAATCAGAGAGAATAAAGCAATGTAAAGTTAAATTACGTCTTTTGTTCTAAATATAAACATAAAAGCGAAACGTTTTTGTTAGTTGAAATTCATTGCCTTTGCATTTTTAAAAGCAAATATTTAACTAGATAAAAAATAGAAAACATTTTAGTCAGACAAATGTTTGTTTTAAAATGCAAGTGTATTTGCGTTGCTTAAAATAACAATATCTGTAGAGAATATACTAGTAGTCAGTTTAGCCATTTACAAAATTAAAATCGTATTTTATAAATTATTGCATGGAAGATATTTTAAGTGCCGTGCCACTTGATTTGGGATTTATTTTCAAGAGAAAATGTGTAACATACTGCAAACAATATTGGTATATATAAACCAGACCTTAGTCGAGTTAAAAAGTTAAAAGAGAAATGATTAATTTCGAAATCAATGTAGACATAAATAATTTTGCACAAATACTCGATGAAAAACTATTCTTAATAACATTTTATCGAATATTACAGCGAAAGGCACTTTACTATTGATAAATTTAAAATATATCTGGATTTAAAAGGCTTACTCAAATCATATCACAATGTTCTAGCACTACTTGTTCCATAAACAAGCGGTGCTAAAATACTGGAGGTTATATTTTAACACAAACTTTCTTTGTTTCTTATAAGATTCATTTTACCTATCCGGGAACACTCTGTATATATAAATCATAATATTCTGTTGTCACTGATCAAAAAGTAAATTTACATGTTATTCGCACCATGTATCAGAAATACTAAATTCATATTGTATTATACTGACAAAAATGGTTGTAAATTTACACATTGTTCACATCACACATTAATGTTATTACAAAAATCTCCATGTGGATGCCGTACAAATACATCTTTCATGCAAAATTACATGATTTTTTTCTAAATGTACATAATATTGCAAAATTATATTTCATGTTTGTACAAGTACGGTTTTACTGTGCATATTCATAAGTAGTAATTTTCCATTACAGTTGTAACATTACATTTTAGTGCATTGTTTCGCACTATTAACCTAGGCAATAAATAACCAACAATCCACCGTGTAATATCACTACTAATTTTTATCAGTGTACAAGAAACTGCAGGGAAATACAGTAGAATTGTATGTTATGCCAAATAATATTTTATTAATAATACGTAATCATGTTGTAAAATTGCACTTCCTGCGCACTAAAATGCGGTTATACGCGAAAAAATATATACAGGGTGGCCAGATGAAAAAGAAACAGAGCCATTTTTAGGAACTGCATCAATATTGTAGAAAAATGTTCAGACACATCGATTTTAGATTAAAGGGGAACATTTTTTGCTGGTATTGGCATTGGGGGTTGAGTAATATTTATTTTGAGAGTTCTTATAACGGCGGGAATCTCTTTACAACAGACTTTAAATTTTATAATTCCGCCCAATACTTCGAAAAAAAAATTACATTTTAAAATTTAAATTATATTTAGTTGCTTACTTACTACTTAGTTGATTAAATGTTCAAACTGATGACCGCCCGCTTGCATACAAGAATAAAGATTTTGTTCGAAACGTTCGCGCACATTCTAAAGCATTTCCGAAGTGATTCGACGGCATTGCGCGACGATTCTTTGACGCAAATCTTGTAGCGACACTGGTTGTGTTTTATAGATTTTACTATTTAAGACAGAAAATTTTAAACAACCTATATCTCGAAATTTAAGTCGTTTAGGAATAAAATCATACAAACCTTTTTCCTTAATATAATCTAAATATTATCACCCTCTTTATTATCATGCGTACTTTCTACGAATCATCCTGTAGTTAAAATACTACTATAATAATGTGGCTGCTTACCTAATTGTTAAATGAAAAATAGATTTTTTTTAAGACAAAGATCGGGGATATTACAAAATATTTTGAAAGTGAAATAACTAATGCCACAGAGTTTAGTTGTTTCATTAAATTTTTTGCTCTACGTCAGTATGTTACTGTCACAAGCAAAGCCGTACCGAACGGTATTGGTTTCCATTAACACTACTTGAAATTTCACGTCACAAATCACATGTCAAGCGGACATGAAGTTCGGATACCGGAACGAGCATATGCATTTTTCATAATTCGTGCATATTTCGTTTAGGGGTTCGCCCAGCATTGAATTACGTGCATTAACCATACATGAGGTAGCACGCATCAGCTATTCCCGACGTATTTTTTGACCAGGAATAACATTATTTATTCAAGAGAAAAATAAAATACGTGAACTTCAAAAACAGCCATTTCTGTTAGCAGTTTATTTTGTGATTGGTTTACAGCTTTTGCTTCATTTAATATTGAATTAACGGCTTTTTTAATGCTGCTGGTATTTTGCTTTTACATTGTTGCTCATAAAATCGCATAAAACGCTATTTCTAAATAGTTATAGCTCTACACGATGATGATATAAATTTCAAAGATAATCAATTGAAAAAATATTCAGTTTTCTGTTCAATAGTGTAATGAAACTGGTGATTGTTTTTGAGAAAGATTGAAATAAATCAAAATTATTATTTGATTTAAAAAATGCTTCAATCTATACAATATGTTCATTAATTCATCTGTCAAAAAGTGTTCCTTAATTAAAATTAACATAATAATAACTAAAATGCTGAAGCTGGTTTTCATTTAAGTATGTCCAAAACCATTTCCGAAACCAAAATTGCTACACACTTATAATTGATTACTGATATACAGAGTATATGGTAAGTATAGGGGAGGTCAAAATAACCCTAGCATGTCATAAAAATGTCCCTTAATGGAGTTACAGGACCCCTAAGGGGTACCCAGCAATTTACCTTTTCGGCTCTAATATTAAAACCCATGTGTATAATTTACATATTAATATTTTATGTAGGCCATAAAGACTCATAAACCACCATACTCGTTGGTCCAAAATTTTGACAGATGTATTTTTAAATGATTTAGGCATTTTTCTTTAAAAAAAGTACACTACATTTGTTTCGACAAAATTACCCGTTTTCGAAAACAATAAGTTTTTATATAACACGTCATTGAAATAATAAATCAGAATACTGCAATAAAACACCAGTCATTTTTACATCGTTAAAATGTGTTATTGACAACACTTGTCAAACTTGTCGGATTGATTGAGTACACAAGACTAAATAATGAAGCAATATTCCTACAGCGAATATACTGACATGCATCTAATTTATGGACAAAGTAAGTTTCTGTACGCCATGTTTAAACTTACTTCGGATGTCTGTTTTTAAGTGGCAAATGTATGTATGTACCTATATGGTGTTTGATAAATATTATAAGTATAGTAGGTACGCAATCCAGCGGCGTTTCCATAAATGTTATCTTAGGTTTTTGCATCGTTAAGAATAACATACACTTGTATCTAGTGAATATATAGATCATGGGACGGTAGGCAGGCACAATGGGTTAGTCAGTCAGTAATATCGACTCGTATTATGAGGGTGCCACCACCATAACCGCAAGTAATAAAATATTACTAAACTGTCGTTATTTAAATTATCAAATCATACACCCCCCTCTCCCCCACTCCACAAAGTTAATATCAACACATTTACATATCTATAAAAAACAGTTATCAATATATTAAACAAAGCATAACAAAAAAAAATAATAAATATCGTCGTGTCATCACCACGTGTTCTTTATACTTTTTAACTTCAACAGTTTCTAACAATCATCGTATTTCTTCGTTACTTCTTTTAAAGAGATTAACTTCCCCGCGGAAGAAGGTTTGGAGAAATAAAGTTTCTATATGAAGTTAAAGTCGCTTTTTACACCTCACATAATGTCATAAAGCTGCCACCTTTTTTAATAAGATCCTGGTTCTGTTCATGTGTGGTAATATTGTATAGAATAAGCTAGCAGTCGGTTAGAATAAAATCTCTTAAGAGGCTTTATTGTGAACGAAAAATTCTGAGCAAAAAATAATTGAATGTTCGTTGTTTAAAATGCATAAGTGTCATTAAGAATAAATAATAGGATTACACTCGGCAATTTTTTAATACAGTTAAAACAAATGATTAATCGTCACCCCAGAATTATATTGTTCTATATCCATTTTTGGCCAAAATGACATAATGTAATCCCTGAAAATTAGATAATTAGCTTGAACTATATCCATACAAATTACGTATTAACAATGCGAAAGAAAGTTTTTGGTAAATTAATGTACTATATCCACATTTTTTCCCAAACATAATATTATTATCTTGTCCCTCGAAATCTATAAGAATTATATTGTTCCATAGTCTCTAAGAAAATTATACTGTGCTATATCCCCTCTCAATATCACTTCCATGACCCAGAACTATTTTGTTCTATATCCGATTAGACATAATATAGGAAAGCTTTGCTTGATTTGCAAAATACATTTTCATTACCAAAGTCCAATGTATCAAAGAACTTTTATAAAATGAAACTGTCTTGTTATAATTTTAAAGCTCACCTTAGTGTGAATAATACTGTTTCCAACGCAGTGTGGCACGAACTTATCTGTGGATGAGCCGGTGTCCACATTGCTAGTGCCCTGATTAGAATACTAAAGGAAATAGTTGGACAATCCTCAACTTAATACACTTATTTCATGGTCAGATAGTTGTGCGCCACAAAATAAAAATTAGATAATGTCCTTTGCTTTACAGAAATTTATTTAATTCTGGCAAGCAAAGAACATAAAAGTGAGATCAAAAGTTCGGGGAGCCAGCCTATGGCAGCGTCCAAGAAATTGATAATGCTCACAGTTGCATAGAAAGGTATATACGTAATTTAGAAGTTTGGTCCCCTTTAACTTTAATTCGTCTCCTCCTGCCAATGCCAAAATCATGGAAACTTTAATTTAGAATAATCCAGATGACTTCTAGAGATTATTTTGACTATCAATCATTTTCAGCTCGATATTCGTTTAATTTAATTCCTTACACAAAAGCAAAACATTTAATATATGAAAAGGACACATTACGGAGAAATAAAGAATGCTAAGCTAAAATATACAAGAAGAATAAATCTTAAGACGGATGTATCACTTCCGGATACCCGAACAGAAAAAGAAGCATTTGGTTGAGATGCTTCCTCAAATGCCAGAAGAGGAAAGACAGTTCTACAGGGCTTTATTAAGTTGCATAAAAAACTTATTTTTGTTCGACATTAAAATATCTTTTTTTATATATTTTTAGGTATTAACAATATTGTGTGAATCTAACTACTCTGTGGACTAAAGCATACCTAGATGTTTGGTATCAGTGAGCATACATATGACTTCATTGATAAGAATTGTAGGAGATTTGATTTATTTTAAAATACCTACAGTAAAAAAATCAAAATATCTTGTTCTATATCCCCATATTTCTTTACCAAATCTGAAAATAAGGCATTTTGTTCTATATCCATTTATAAAAACCGGTTTTTATGATTTCTTATAGCTCTCTTGTAGACTAAAATAACTAAATTGTAACATTACTTCATATTTTGAGGCACTGATCTTAATTCCACATCTCTTTATAATATATGTCAATATATGATCGCCGTACAATATTTAGACACGATTTCCCAAAAGTAGCAGTTTGGAGTATAGAACATTATATATAATTCTGGGGTGACGTAATATCTCGCGAAGGTGTTTTGTAAACCTTATTCCTTAAAACCTCCGATAAAAAACGAGGACTGTTAGATCTGGTGACTTTCCGGACCACTGAAAGGTTCATTAATGCCAACCCATTTTTCTGGGAAGTGTTATTTAAATATTGTTGCACAATCTTGGGCTTCATCATGCTGAAACCATAAGTTTCTTCTTAGCTGCAAAGGTATTTTTCCCAAAAGTGCAGGAAGTTCTTCTTATAGGAAATTTAGGTAACTCACGCTGTTCAATGTATGTTCTTAAAAATAAGGCCCAATTAAGTGCCTACCGATGGTGCCGCCAATTAGCAACATAACGAATTAAATGTGAAAACATTTTGTAAGCACAAAAGTTATACGTTTGACGTTCGTATTGAGTAATGGCAAGTATTATGTGACATGTATGCACTTTAAACAACAACATTAAATTATTTTCCAGTAACTACTTGATCTTTCCACCGCTGATGTGACTGTGATTCTCTGATATTATAAATGTTTATTAGAAAAAGAGAGCTTCTTAACTGGAAAAAAATTTGGCTATGTACTCTGAACAGTTACGACGAAGAGACTGCTTTCATTTTACAACTAGACATCTCCCTCACAAACGTTGGAATTTTTGCGTGGAAAATCTCGGCGCCATTTCCAAAATAACTCAATTTAAATCCAGGCAACCCCTTTGCTTTACCTTTACTTCCATTACATTGTTCGTATGACTTATCGGCTGGTAATTCAATTAGTAAACGTTTAATCGCTTGTTTCATTATTCCTCCGCGGGGGGATTCACCCCCTGCACTTTCTGCTAATGCATAATCGATAGTCGAGAGTTTCGGTTCGCGTCTTTAGGCTCGGCTAATTATTTCTAGACAATGGGCTGTGTATGACGGGCCTTACAATTAGGATCGGTGCGTGCGTGGCATTGAGTAGGGCGGCTTAAATGAATAATCAAAAATTAAGCCGCACGTAGCACGTAGGGGTTGGATGCGGTGCGAACCGGTGAAACGCGAATTGGAAGAGCTTATTTATACAGGGTGGTCCGTTTTTCTTGACCCACCATTGGCATCTATAAAACCGTAAACATTTTTTTATTAGATATTAAGAGGCGTTATAGTCTCTTTAGAAATGAAAGAGAGTAATAAAAGCTTATTATGTATGCAAATCGTAAATAAATTTAGTACTGGTGCTTATATTCAATATTTTTATATTATGTATTAGCGGTATAGATGACGAGTACTTTTAAAAAAACTTTGTGTGATCGGATCGGACTAAATTGTAGCAGGTAGCTAAAATATAATCCCCGACAATCCGTCTTTGTCTATGCCACTTCAATTTCTCGATCCATTTCTCTTATAAGTAAACAATAAAAGCAGCATTTCAAACCATGAGGCTACTTTAAGCATCATAACCGGGTTAAGAGGGTTTTAGTAATTCAAATAAAATTATTCAATATTATTATCAAAATATTTATTTAAATTTAATGAATAGACTTTTATTCCACACAAAAATATATGTATTTTGTATAAAGGTAGGTATATTAAAATTCATCCTCTGAATATTCTGATGAATTATCTTCGTCTCCTAAGTTGATAACGATAGGTTCCACAGTAACGTCAATTAAATTATCGAGTTCCCACATTTTCTTCTCTTCTTTTTGTACATGATATATACATCTTTGCTGTTATCTGCAGTTACTCGTTCCAAGGAATTTTTTAACAAAATTTTCACGTCACTTAATTTAAAGGTCTTATTATTTCGCGCTGCATCTTCTTTTACCTACGCCTAGACTAATTCGATTGGGTTAAGTTCACAGTGATAAGGTGGTAACCGTAGTACCGTTATTTGGCGATTTGTTGCCATTTCATCGATAACATATTTTTTCTGACCTTTATTAAGATTGACAAGTGTCAAAAGTTCCTTTTTCACCATATTTGTTTCAAAAGAAATGTTTTTTCCGGATTTATATCGGCTTTCCTCCAAGCAGTCGTAGGCGTCCGCTCGGTCTGCCGTGAATGGTAACTGGCATTATCCATGACAATTAGAGACAAATTTTTATCTTGCCATACTTTTGTTACAGTATATCCCTCGTTGACCCAAATTTCGTCTAGATAATAAATATTCCTTCCTTCGTTACGGAATTTTCTAATTGATCTTAAGTAGGATCTTTGCCAACAAATAATTTCATCTTTATCGATAAGAACTGACTTCCTGTTCTGCTTTTTCCAGCAAAAAATCAACTCTCGAAAGACGGCCCATAATTTGCTTCTACTGATTTTTGGCAAATCGTTGTCCTCTGAAAGTTCTCTTAAAATTTTGTTTAGCGTTGGTATTTCTTTTTTAAAATAAAATGTGTGTACTTTTCTGCAAATGACATTTTTGAGGAAATCATCTATAACGACTTTTGACCTCCCTGTAGAAGATTTTGGGGGATTTACAGTATCTTGTTTTAATTTTTCGTTTTCTTTAAAAGTCTGTAGATACTCGATTTTTCAATCCCTGTCATTTTGAAACACTTTTCCACTATGTCGTCAACACTGTTGGTAGGATTTTGGTATTTCAATCCATTAAATACATTTAATATAATAATCTTCTCATTCTGAGACAGCGCACATCTTTTCACGCGTTTAGACTCTAAAGACTGGATTGATCTGTCACAATACACTGGCTCCTGTCCTATGATGTATCCAGTAAAATATACTAATGTACACCCATTACCAGTTAGCATTAGTGTTACCCGTGAGAAAATAGTAGTAAATGTCAGCCAATACTTGTATAAAATGTCTAGTTGAAACAATTATATTCAACTTAGTTAAAAAATGAGGCCCCTTGTTTCAGGAAAGCGTTTTAATTGTGTGCGTATTTATGACTTTCTTAGGGTTCAATTAATACCGGGAATACTCGAAAATGAGCCGAACAATTTTCCAGGCTAAGTGGCCCATTGTTTCCTCCGCAAAGCGCGGTGGTGAGTGTTTTAGGAACGAATTCATTCAGCCAGAAAGTTATTGTACGGTGTCTACAAGGGTAATGAGGTGAATTGTTAGTTTTATATAATAAGCTGATAAATTATGTGGGCCCCATGGAACGTGAGGATGATTATCATCTCTTTTGGTACTGCTCTAAATAGTGAGAAATGCAAATTATGTTTTGATAAACGCACGATTAACACGTGAAAGCGACATTATTAATTTAACTTTCCCGTTTTCGAAATTGCGTTTGTTAGCGGCAGGATAATATACCAGTTAGAATGGCGATTCTAAGTTTTTGACGATGTACAGCATGCAATGAAAACATTAGTTATAATAGAATTGAAAAATATATCAATTCTATTATGATTACAAATTTTTACAATCCTTACTATGAAAATAATTATCATTTTCACAAGCGATGGCATTCTGATGTGAGCATACAAAAATTTACCAGGTTATACTTACATCCAAAATAGATAATAGATGATAGCAAACAATGTGATGTAATTTATTTAGATTTTACTATACCTAACTGCAGAAAATCTAGAGAGTTAGATAATAAAAATGATAGAGTTACTTCTAAATTTTAATTTCCAAGTTTTTTTCTTGTATTGTCAATTATCCAAGGTCGAAATAATAGAGAGTGACTAATTCACAGCCCAGAGATGAGTACGGAAGGTGATAGTCGCATGATTACTTAGGCGTGCCATTTCAGAAGGGTTCAAAGCACACAAAATTATCAAGAATAAGTTGACGTCGGATGAACCTAGAACATTAACAGTTTACTTTGTACAGTTGTCGAAAAATCATTTTTAAAATACCATCTTCCTTCTGCGAATTGAATTTCTATTATTTTCCGTTTCGCAGTTGTACTTCTTTGTTACTCTTATTGCACTATATATATATATATATATATATATATATATATATATATATATATATATGTATATATATATATATATATATATATATATATATATATATATATATATATATATATATGCTACTGACGTAAATTTTTGTTAATGAACTACATATTTCAACATCACTTACACTCATATTTTGACTTCGCGCCCTAAACCCGTCATACATGTCATCATCCGATATTCCTCACTTGTTAAATTAGAGCCTTTACGATTTTGAGAATATGCTGTAGAGCTTGAATTATTCTTCATTTTTAAGAACACAAAATCACTAATAAATTAATTACATTCATAATTAAATTAGCGTAAAGATATACCCGAAATTTTGCCCGCCCGAAATATATACCCGCTCCTGATAGCGCTGGAGATGCAACAGTTAGATCTGTCAATTCGTCACTACCAATAGAAGTCGAGTTTAATTTCTTTGTTTACCTCATACTTGAATAATCGATTTCAGTATGTTGAAATAGATGGCATTAGATCTTCTCTATACCTTGCTACAACAGACGTTCCTCAAGGATCCGTTCTTGGTCCTTTATTATTCAATTTTTTTTATAAATGATGTAGAATGTTAGCTTAAGTAAATTTATTTCATATGTCGATGATGTCAAATTATTTATATGTAAAATAAGAGAGATAAATACTAAACATACAGAATACAGAAATAAAAAAAGTCTTCAATTAAGATACACAAAACTATAATAATACGTAAACAACACTAGAAATAGCATCAAATTAAATAAAAAGCATCATAGTGTTAGTGTTATGTGTGACCTAACTGAAAACTCTTCATTCTATATACTCGTATATGTACAGAATAAAGTGGTATCTAATAGTTCTATCAACAATTGGGATTACCATTTAAAAAAGATGAAGATGCATCACATCTGCGTCAGTAATGATAAAATATGTAGTTAGAATTTGTTTATTTAAAAATAATAATAATTGACGAGTTCGAGATTTTTTTTGGTTCAGTCTGAACAGATTTTACTGAATTTGTTCCAACCTTTAAGTCACTGTATGAAGAAATACATAGTTACTCTAAAATCTCTTTACAGCAAATAGTTTCGTGTTATATTTTACTAGTTAATTAATACAATGCAGGCAATTTACTGCACTTTCGAATGTTTGCCAATTTAGTGATGCATCAAACCAGTCACGCTTCTAACAAAAATTAGTAACTCTGACAACTTAGTTTGCCTTAATTTCATAGACTCCGAACAATACGCGGCCAATTAAGCGGGCAGGTATTTGCGTTAGGACTGTAATTACAACCTTCCAACTTGACGCGCCTGTTACAGGAGTTTCAGGCTGCAACAAAACCGTAAAGCTGAAAAATAAACACAGCTGAAAGCGATGCGGTGTATCGTTACCGCTTGCTATGTACCTTCGCCGATGTTTCGGTCCTGATTGGCAGGAAATGGATTAGATTGCAACGTCGCGACGGCCGTCGCCGCCTCGACATAACGTACAGTTTATATCATATACAGAGTGTCCCAAAATATAAGGCTATACCATTAACCACATATTCTTTGGACAAAAATAATACGACTTTTCTTATGCCATTTTTTATTTGTGCGCCCCTGTTTCAATATACAGGGTGTTAAAGATACATTTTAAAAACCTATTTTTGTTAATAATCCCATTGTTTTGTAAGATACACACTTGAAATTTTGCACGTTCTTTTATCTTATGCAGTACTCTTTATCCCCTCCAGTTATTTCTAAGTACGTCTATGCAACTTTTTCTTCTTCTGATCATTTTATCTCATTTGTTATTTTTTGTTTAACTGTTCCGTTACATACTTGAAAAGTTATTCAAAATGCTAAGTGCATAATGTCACAAAATCAACTTGCTTTGATGACATATTTTTGTGCTTTGATGAAACCATTGTTCAAAATTTAAAGATAACAAATCTTGAAATTTTGCACATCGCCATAATTTACCATTTTGAGTTACTTTTTGAAGTAATATTTTACAGTATTTGCAGTGGAAATTGCACTTTATCTGGAACTAAAACAGTTTTTACTCGGTGCATTGAATACTTCAAATAAAGGTTACTTCCAACGACTTCAACAAGGTATACCTTTTTCACATGAAAAAGATAGGAGAATAGATTGTTTCAATAGTCAGATATATACATTAAGCCGCCAATGATGTGCCATAAGTGGCACTTTCTACTAGTGATATCAAAATTAGAAACAAATGTATGCAAAAAATTCGGATTTTTTTAAAACGTTATTTACAATTATTAAAAATAAAATTTTAACTAACACCCTGTATCTTTTAATATATAATATTGTCAAATAATAATTACAAACATTTTTCACGGTTAGGGAAAGAATTGAAATAACGCTGGGACTGAGCGTTTTAGAAATAAAAAACTACTGGTACTATTGATATTATGTGTGTAATAAGCAGGCTTCTAAGCGACGGCGAGAATTACTTTGCCTGGCCGACATTCTATTATTCCAGTCATCTATCAAATTTCATTGCCTTCAGCAAAATTCGCAAAAATGAAGAAAAGGGTACTTACCTGTAATCATAAAATCAATCAACAGTCGGACAAGTCCGCGCCTGAGCCGTTAGCCACAATGAACGAATGATCTGGTGAGTGAATAAATGATGCAATGCAGGATCGGCTTAAGTTCCAGTTACTAAACAGCTGAAATAAAAATTAGTTACTGTAAATTCTAAATTATTTCAAAATTTAAAAAAGAATGATATAGAGAAACGGTGCATTTTCTGTTCATTAACTAAGGTTGTGCAACTAATAAAATGTAGAACTATTTACTTCAGCCATTCGTATCGTATGTGACCCAAATGTAAATAAAATATTGAATGTTGACGAAATTTGAGATCAAAATAGTATACTCTCGCGCACCCTAAGGTTATAGTTTGTTTGCGTTAGTAAGTCACGTACTGTAAGCAATGTCAAGTTTATAAATACATCGCTTATTTGCTTGGAAAAATTTGCAAATGCAACATGAGTGTCTGCTTGTGGAGTGTAGCAATGCGTACAATTTCAATGTTACCGAGCTTTTTCACCGCAGTTACCTCTTGGAAAACTTAACAGTGTGTGAAAAATAAATACTGGATTTGAATCACAACCAATTGGTACTACAGTAAGTATTGTCAAGAAGCTTTATAACGCGCGGTAGATTTTTAGAGATTTAGTATACGAAAGAATTTACATATGTTGCATAAACACTCGTGTGAGTTTGTTTATATTTCCGGTAAGGGTGTCAATCATCATTTCTTAATTAGTCAAGCTTGTAGAAAGAATTGTGAACGTGTTAGTTATCTGCTGTTGTTATACAGTATGCGCCAAAAGTATAGATATAAATTCAATAAAAACGAAACAATTATTTTTTGGGAAAAATCTTCGAACAGGTCGATTTTTAATTTAAAAAATACATATTTTAGCGTAAAATGTGATTTTCAAATGTCATTTGTTTTCGAGTAATGACGTCATCGATTTTTTTTAAATGGCAACACCATATTTTTTTCTTGATTCTGAAAGATCGTTTAATTCTCTATCAGACAGTACTAAAATTTTGCCCTCTTACATAGGAAAGTTTTCGAGTAAATGACCATTGAATGTTAGAAAACGTAAATCAATTAAAATAAAGCAAAAACGTTATCAAGTTTAGTTTTTCGAATTCCATAGTTCTTTTATGGATCACGTAGGTGAAAATCTTTGCAAAGTGTCATTGTCACACCGACTTTAATAGGTATTGTAAGCGACATAGAAATTATTATTCAATTTAAAGTATTATGGCACATTTAACTGTTACTCAAAGAATTGAAATTTTAATTCTTATCGGATGCGGGAATATGACTAGAACTCAGCAGGAAGTTTGCGATTTATTTAATGAAAAATATCCAGATCGCCCTATCAGCCAATCAATAGTCAGTAAGGTAGAGTCTAAATTTAGAGAAACTGGCAATGTTGTAAATATTCCTGGACGTCCAAGCATTAATGAAAATCATAAACAGAACATTTTGATAAGTATGGTGGATAATCCTCATAATTCTTTACGATTGGTTGCATTAAACAATGACACTAGTCAGAGCACAGTGCTACGTATCTTGAGGAAGGAAAAATATCATCCCTACAAAATTCAACTTGTGCAGGAACTCAATGAAGATGATCCCCATCGCCGCTTACACTTTGCAAAATTCTAATGGATTTACGTCAAGGAAATAGAAATTTACACCGGCAAATACTTTTTTCAGATGAGGCCACATTTTGTCTGAATGGTACAGTAAACCGTCAAACTTGCAGATATTGGAGTCGGGAAAATCCTCATTGGATGGCAGAGGCACATACCCAACACCCTCAGAAATTAAATGTGTGGGCTGGAATAGTTGACGACATAATAGTAGGGCCTTTCTTCTTTGAAGGAACCCTTACAGGACAAAGATATTTAGAGTTTCTAGAAAATGACCTTGTTCCAGCCCTTGCAGTAATTTTTCCTAACGATAATGACCCTGACGTTCCTGACGATACCATATGGTTTCAACAAGACGGTGCACCTCCGCACTATGCGCGCCCTGTACGAGATTTTTTGGACAACTGTTTTCCTGGGAGGTGGATCGGCAGACGCGGACCGATACAATGGCCTGCAAGATCGCCAGATCTTACACCTCTTGACTATTTTTTATGGATATACTTGAAGTCAAAAGTGTACATTAATAAACCACGTAATTTAGAAGAACTTCAAAATCGCATTCGGGACGAAATCCGCAGAGTTACCCCAGAAATCATTCATAATGTGCAAGAAGAATTTCTTCACAGACTTGCGCATTGTCAAGAAGTTGGTGGATGGCAATTCGAACATTTAATTTAAGTATAAAATTTAATCAATTGTATTTTATTTTACATACCTCAGAATTGTTAGTTTTTTATGGATAAAATTTACGTTTTCTAACATTCAATCGTCATTTACTCGAAAACTTACCTATGTAAGAGGGCAAAATTTTAGTACTGTCTGATAGAGAATTAAACGATCTTTCAGAATCAAGGAAAAAAATATGGTGTTGCCATTTAAAAAAAACCGATGACGTCATTACTCGAAAACAAATGACATTTGAAAATCGCATTTAACGCTAAAATATGTATTTTTTAAATTAAAAATCGACCTGTTCGAGGATTTTTCCCAAAAAATAATTGTTCCGTTTTTGTTGAATTTATTCCACACTTTTGGCGCATACTGTATACACTTACAAGTTATTTTCTCAGTAAATGTCTTAGTTCTCATTAGAATAATAATTATTATAAAATTTAGGAGGTGAAACTACTTGAAAAAAAAATGTGTCAAGTTTATGTAACGTTTCCTCGAAAAGTCAATATTAACGCAGCTACGTCACCTCAGTTATTTTTTCAAATTTGTTTTTGCAATGTCCTAAATGACAGAACGGGCACGTGCTAGGTGAAGAAATGATTATAACTTTTTTGCCTTTAATTTTATTAAGATTTTGATCATATACCTTTAAAGAATGAAAGTTTATCCAAAAAAGTCAAAAAAGCCAACAGTTTACGAAAAAATGGGAAAATCGACATTTAATTATTTTCGATTCTGATGAATCTCATTTCTTTTACGATTAAGGTCGCCGTATCTCTCGCCGTAAAATGATCATATTTCTGATGTTTTTTAGGTAAATAAATACGTAGAGAAAAAGTAATATTAAACAAAAAATTATTGATGTTTTATAAGACACATTATTTTGCTATTGTAACAATTATCACATACTTATAAACAAATCTTATACGCAGAACTATCGAAGCTTATGTTATAGCAATATTTATATTTACAGTTGAATTTAAAAAAATACGTATTTTGAAAGATTTCTGAACCTAAAAATTTGTTGGTTAGATCGCTTTCAGCCATTTTATCGTCAATAAACAAGAGTATCTTTTTTTAGTCTAAGGTTGAAGCTACACATTACTATTTAAAAGTCTTTATCATACAGGGTGCTAAACATTTAGGTATTGAGTTGTAAAGCTTAGCACACCCCTGGTAAACTAGAAAAGCTAAATCTGTTTCAAGAACACTATTTTAAGAGGTTCTTACTAATATCCATCACATTAAATTCTTATTAAATTATATTAAGTACTTTAAAAGTTATTCAAGAAGAACCGATATCCAGCGGCGTCCTTCAAGAACACATACCTCCATAGGGAGGGCATGTAGGAACAAAATTTATAGGAACTTATCTTATTTTTTCATGTTCTATCTGTACCCGAGAGATTTTCCACATTTTACCGGCCGCATCGTATAGTCATGATAACTATACAGGGTGATTCATTAATAATGGGACAGAGCTTAAGTCGATTTACTTTAGCTTATCCTAAAAAAATTAAAAAATCCATCAAAATCAATAATAACAAAGATATAGGGTGTCAAAATTGAAGAAATAAATCACATTTTCTATCTTATCTTTCGATCGCTTAAAGCAAATAAACAAAATTTCGCTTATTTTGATCACAGAATTATGCTGTTACAGTATGGCCCATTACTTAGGCAACAATTTAACTTTACTTTTAGATAAATTGCATGCATCATGAGATTTAGATGCGTGTTTCTCAGAAACCATTGCTTCTAGCGACATCAACAAGGGGTACCTTTTTTAACTGGAAAAGATAGGGAAGAAAATTTTTCCAGTCCAAAACGAGATACAGTGTAGCACAAAAAAGTCGTAGCGATTTAAAGGGGTTTAAACCGTCGTTGGTGGCGCCCTCTAGCAGATAGTCGACATATTCGAATTTCTAGTACCAAGAAACCCCCCTATACCAAATTTCATAAAATACGGTCGATGCGATCCAAAAATAATAAAGAAAATGTGATTTATTTTTTCAACATTGACACCCTGTAGATCGAAAAGGAGCAACATTCGGATAAGGCATATTTGGCTTAATCACTATATTTTGAGGTCAGCAACATGCTCTTAAGCTCTGTCCCATTAATAATGAATCACCCTTTCTATAGAGTTCAAACGAAATCATTACGTCATATTTACCAGATATTATAAAAGTATATAAATAAGTAACATCCAATATGTCACATATCAGAAATCTACCTACTACTTTCCAGTATTCATTCTAATTTTTATATAATTTGTAGAAGACAGCAGACTGCTAAGCATAATAATAATTGCCCACAATGCGGTAAAATTGTCGTCTTGGCATTAATTACAGGGGAAATTACCATTTAACAAAAACCGAGAGCGCCCCTACGGTGGAGATGGAAGACGCTACACAAAGTACGGGTAATTTTCATCCGGGCGAATTTATTTACTTGCGAGTCCTGTAAATTACGGAATTAATTGCATTTATAAAGGCTAATGGGGCTTTTTGTCCCTCCGATACATACCGCTGTCTGTCGGATAATCCGCTGTAACCGTGTGCCATTTGATACAACGTCGCCAGTTTAAAGAAACAGTAGAATACATGCAAAACTAAGATCATATACATCTGACATATATCTATCTCAATGGTCAAATATACAGGGTGTCTCTGCAGGGTTTGTACAAAACACTAGAACAACTTCCTGAGGATCTAACCCAATTTACCATGGTACAAATGTTAGTTAAGAATATTTACCTTAATAAAAACATGATTTGGACGAAATTTGGTACTTTTGAGTTTTTTAGGATCGGAATTAGAATACTGATCGCAGTTTCGGTATAGAGGGCGCCACCAGCAGCACATCTAAAAGCTTCATAACTTTTTTATGCCTCAGTATATTAAATTTCTATCGTTTGTTTAGAAATGAAAGAGAGTAATAAAAGCTTATTATGTATGTAAATCGTAAATAAATGTATTACTGGTGCTTATATTCAATATTTTTATATTATATATTATCGATATAGATGAGGTGTACTTGTAAAAAAGCTTTGTGTGATCGAACCGTACTAAATTGTAGCAGGTAGCTAAAATTTAATCCCCGACAATCCGTGTTCGTCTATGCTGCTTCAATTTCTCGGTCCATTTCTCTTATAAGTAAACAATATAAAAACAGCATTTCAAAACATGAGGCTACTATAAGCATCATAACCGGGTTAAGAGGGTTTTTATTAATTGATATAACATTTTTCAATATTATTATCAAAATATTTATTTAAATTAAAGAATAGACTTTTATTCCACACAAAAATATATGTATTTTGAAAATTCTAATTATGGTGAGTAAATGTAGTGTTGTATAAATGTACAATAAAGAAAATAAAAGTATGTATATTAAAATTCATCCTCTGAATATTCTGATGAAATATCTTCGTCTCCTAAATTGATAACGATAGGTTCCACAGTAACGTCAATTTAATTTTATAATTTTTCTGTAGAAAACTTGTTGAGGTCCGCTGACTTTCATACATTTATGAGTCACAGCATTGCAGATTGAACGTGTGGTTCACAGTGTTGCCAGTGTTACACAAATGTCTTTGCTTTTCTTGATATTAAACTCATACGTCAAGCTGCTATTTTGTTATTTAATATTGTCTGTACCTTTATTTTTAAAATTTGTTTCACTGATTAAAATGCGAAGTCACTTTATAGTTCTGGATTCGAAATGGTTAATACTGACTCATTTGGGGTTATGTGGCGAAAATTAAATTTAATATGCTGTGTGAAAATCATAGTTTTTCGTTATTCTTCATAAAATAACTTAAGGAAATTGCGTCTTGTGTCTCTTTCTAACAGTGTACAATGACATTTAACTTGTGAAATGTGAATGACTGATTAAATAGTTAATTTTTAACAAACAGGTAAGCTTGGGTGCACGTTTATGTATAATTTTTGAACATTAAACATAGTAATATTACGTAATATCTTTCTAAATACTTTATGGTAGTATGTATTTAATTTGCGGAAATTCATTTTTAATTGTTTATAGTAAGGCCAGTTAAGCAGTTAAAATTTGTGTTAATAATACTGCGTATCATATTACATGCTCAACTTTATTCTACATATGCTTCAAACAAGTATTTTTAAAATAGAATTTAACCGTATTACTTTACAATTACGTTAAAGGAAACTTAATATTTATATTAGAGGAGATATGGCAACCTCGCAACAAATCATATGGTTCATTAGGTTGGTTATGACAGCGGTCCTCAAAATGTAGCTATTTTTAAACAAAAATTAATAACTCCGGACATATTAGAAATTTTTTAAAATGGCTTTCACTAAACTGATCTATATGACAAACTACACCAGCAGTTAAAATATTTGTACTTATTTAAGGTTCACCCTGTATTAGTATACAGGGTGATTAACATATAAATATGCCACATACGTATTTCAAACGTTATTTTTATTTCTTGTGTAATAAATGGCAATTAAAATATAATCACACACAACCAAATAATGATTTTATGTAAAAATACAGGTCAAATTATCTTTTACATTATTGCATTCTATCCAGGGATATATTTTGCTTTTTTATATATTACGAACGGCACAAATAGAAGTTCTGAACAGTCCTGGGAAAGAGGTTCTTGCAACGTTGTTCATAATTTCAATTCAGGCTCGTTATCGCGAAAATGTCAGAGAGGGGCCGTTATCTCCTTCAGATAGGAGGGTCTTAAGGTATAAAACCATCTCCTGCACATAGTAACTTTGATTAGGTCATTTTATGCAAAGTGCTAACTATTCCCTTTGTGCCTTCTCATTATCCTCTTTTAGAGGACTTCCGTACACTTCGGAGTAGATAGCGCAGCGTTTCACTAATGTAGCATAAAAACAGTGGCGGGTCCGGAAAAAATAAATCACAATTATAATTTATTTGCGTGTGAAGCCAATAGCGGACTAAGAAATTTAAAAATACTTTGATTCGCATACTTCGAAAGGTTGTGAAATTTCAAAACTAAGTACTAAAGAGTAAGAGGCCTCTTTAGGTATCTTGAAACTAATGAAAAATAACTCTTGTAATAATGATCTGATTTCAATGCGGCTTGCATCAGTTTTCTAGGATACAATAGTTTCTAGGATTACTTAAATCATAATATTTGATACGAATAATCTAGGATTTAAAATGTAAAGAGAACAAAATAATCAATAGTCTTGAGTAAATCTAATAAACGATAATTTTATAAAAGATTTATTAGACTAATATATTTATATTATATCGAGATAAATACCTCACTTATTTGGAAAGTATTTTTAGTTTTGTTTATTTTTTTAAATATAATTATTTATTTATTAATTTTAACTATAATAAACCGCCATAGTGTAAGTAATACACGGGGTTAACTATAACTAAGTGTACAAATATTTTTATGTTGAGTGCTTGCTGGAAACCTCTCCGTCCCTCGACATTTCTTTTTCTTTAAAACGAAGACTCGGTCCGATGACCACAACCAGGTGGATTCCATTCGTTGGGAAAAATCACAAAGGGTGACAAAAATCGCATGTAAATATACACAAATACATAAAAACAATTGCCACAATGCCGCACGTTTACCATCAAGGCACTACAGCAGTTGTTCATTGTGGTTCAAAGAGGATTCGGCATAATATTTTGTCTATTCGGAAAATGTTTTGGTATTACGCTGCCACATGATCATATACACTTGTCACACTTCCCATAAATTAGCTTATACGTTATATGACGTCTGAATATGGCATGTTTGTAAATACACAAAAAATAAGCGAAAAATTAAATTTGCGAAGAGTAAGTAAGTAAAATTATTTCAAACTAAACACTGTCTGCGATATTTTATTTTTGACATAATCTGATCCAGTCGTCATCTATAGGCCACTAGTGCAAGGTATACTTCACATCGATAAATTATTAAACATCTTGTGTTGTTGGGGAATTGAATTCTGTTAATATTAATAATAGCAACAATATTAACAATAGTCGATAATGTTTGCATAAAATAATTAATGTTATTTTAAACTATGAACCGAATTTTACACCAAAAAAAAAATTTATTCGGCAATTTCAATTTATTTAAACAGTTTATTCTCGGAAATCAAATCTGTTTTGGTACAATGCTAACTTTTTTTGTCAAAAATAAATTGATTTATTTGGTAAGAAAATTTAATTTTTTTGTATTTGTTTAAATGATGCAAATAGTTGTTCCATTTGAACATCTTATGAAAACTTAATATTATAAAATGATTTTCAAGTAAATCTATTTTTTTTTTAATTTGTTTAAGCAATTTGTAAAAATCTGTATAAAAATGATTTGAAATGAATGAATGTTTTTTGATTGAATGCATTTCGAATCAATTGATAAGTTTATTTATTTTTAAAATGCATATTTTTAATTGGGGTATGTGGAAAAGGAAGATATGTAATTTTAAGTAAGTAAGTTTTTAAAAGAAGTTTTATTAGATTATAATAATCTTTTGAAAAATCGTAAATTAAAAAAAATCAATTTCCTAATATAGTCGTATCGTCGAAAAAAGTATTTGTTTCAAAGGAAAAATGCGAATTGTTTCCTATAAACAAAAAATTATTATCAATAGGTGGCGCCTAGATGTCGCTGTGCTATATTTCGCGTACTCAGGTATATCGGGTTTGAGAGACATGTCCAGCCAGGACTAGTCGTCAGTTAACTCACCACTCACCTGTGGCTACTGAGGAGAGCTAATAAGCTTGAAACTGGTATATGTTGACTATTTGCTATAGATTTTTCAGGTGTAATTCAATGTCGATGCATTGCCCGAAATAATAAAATTCCTTAGCAATAAGCTGTTGACTGAAGCAGTACAATTAAGAAATGTATCATTGAAAAGGAAATAATACTTTTTAATGGAAACAAATGCCTTCTTTATACAACATAACTATATGATTTGTTTGGCATTATACATGATTTCGTTCCATGAAATATTTTTTTACTGGCACCATTTTTTATACAGTGTATAATTGTATTTTTTACAAATTCTAAAGAAGTAATTCTTATGCTCAACTATGTCACTTAATGTGACAATTGTAAATAAAATATCTTGTAACAAAAAATGGCAAAGCACGTGTTATACATTTTGCACGAATGATTTGAAAGACACAATGAAAAAGTAAATAGAAAACGACCGTATTAACTCCCATAAATAAATAAACAAAACAATCTTCCTCCAGAGCTGCTCTCTAGTCAATTCCAAGGATGAATGTCGGCTCCAGCCCTCAAAACAGTTTGCTCGTGACTCCCTAATATCACAGATCCTATAAATCCCCTTAAACACATGTCTTCCCTGCAGAAACCTTCCTATACCCTACTGCATCATTTAAGAGCGGATCCGCGGATGTCTGAGAGAGACGGCCTTCGCACATGCGGATGTACGCGTTCCAGATCTAATGTGCAGGTTATAAACCATAAATAACAAACCAACATACCTGTCTCGCGCGAAAATTATGCTCACGTCGTGTTGCTTGTCGCGCCTACCCCGTGTTAAATTATTCCGAACTACTCGACCCTGACTGGGGTTTAGCCCTGGAGGCTTCCGACGGCGCTAATTCCGAACTAGGAGGTTACTTTTCGAGGATTACGATGTAGTTTTGTGGCTACTGTTGAAATTTTGACAAATGTATAGCAGGTTATGATAAAATAATTTAAATAGTATATCATATGTATATGAGTGAACCTTAAATAAGTATAAATGTTTTAACCAGTAGTACGGTTCACACATAACATAATTAAGTTAAAAAAAAATAAGAAGAAAAAAGTTAAATTTCAAATAAATTTCACTATTTTTCAATAGAAAACTTATTGTAAATCACTGATCCGACCCGATATTAATATTTTTTTCTACGTTCATGTAAAGAACAAAACTTTATTGATCTATATTTAGTGGAAAAAGTGGTTCTTTATTGCACTATAGTCTGTTTAGAAATGAAAGAGAGTAATAAAAGCTTATCATGTATGCAAATCGTAAATAAATATTGTACTGGTGCTTATATTCAATATTTTTATATTATGTATTATCGGTATAGATGAGGTATACTTTTAAAAAAACTTTGTATGATCGAACCGTACTAAATTGTAGCAGGTAGCTAAAATTTAATCCCCGACAATCCGTCTTTGTCTATGCCGCTTCAATTTCTCGGTCCATTTCTCTTATAAGTAAACAATATAAAAATAGCATTTCAAAACTAGAGGTTACTTTGAGCATCATAACCGGGTTAAGAGGGTTTTTAGTAATTCAAATAAAATTATTCAATATTATTCCACACAAAAATATATGTATTTTGAAAATTCAAATTATATTCAATAAATGTAGTGTTGTATAAATGTGCAATAAAGAAAATAAAAAGTAGGTATATTAAAATTCATCCTCTGAATATTCTGATGAATTATCTTCGTCTTCTAGATTGATAGCGATAGGTTCCACAGTAACGTCAATTAAATTATCGAGTTCCCACATTTTCTCCTCTTCTTTTTGTACATGATGTATACATCTTTGCCAGTTATCTGCAGTTACCCGTTCCAAGGAATTTTTTAACAAAATTTTCACGTCACTTAATTTAAACGTCGTATTATTTCGCGCTACATCTCCTTTTACCTGCGCCCAGATTAATTCGATTGGGTTAAGTTCGCAGTGATAAGGTGGTAACCGTAGTACCGTTATTTGGCGATTTGTTGCCATTTCATCGATAACATATTTTTTCTGATCTTTATTAAGATTGACAAGTGTCAAAAGTTCCTTTTCACCATATTAGTTTCAAAAGAAATGTTTTTTCCGGATAACCATTGAATTATATCGGCATTCCTCAAAGCAGTCGTAGGCGTCCGCTCGGTCTGCCGCGAATGGTAACTGGCATTATCCATGACAACACACCCCTGAGGAATAAGATCCAGCATCTGTGCAAAATATTCTTCGAATAGTCACCTGTATTTTTAGATTCAAATGAAAGTAAACCGCCATATACAAAACCACTGGCACTACCTATATGTGTCACTATTAATCTTCGCCCTTTACCTGAAGGTGCCTTGAACCCTGTTGAAAGTCCATCCAAAAATGCTTGTCGAAAACTTTTAACATTTTTATCTTGCCATAATTTTGTTACAGAATATCCCTCGTTGACCCAAGTTTCGTCTCTATAATAAATATTCGTCCTTTCGTCACGGAATTTTCTAATTGATCTTACAAATAATTTCATCTTTATCGATACGAACTGACTTCCTGTTGTGCTTATCCCAGCAAAAATTCAACTCTCGTAAGACGGCCCATAATTTGCTTCTACTGATTTTTGGCAAATGGTTGTCCTCTGAAAGTTCACTTAAAATTTTGTTTAGCGTTGGTATTTCTCTTTTAAAATAAAATGAGTGTACTTTTTTGCGAATGACATTTTTGAAGAAATCATCTATAACGACTTTTGACCTCCATGTAGATGATTTTGGGGGATTTACAGCATCTTATTCATTTTTTGTTTTCTTTAAAAATCTGTAGATAGTCGATTTTCCAATCCCTTTCATTTTGGAACACTTTTCCACGATGTCGTCAACACTGTTGGTAGGATTTTGGTGTTTCAATGCATTAAATACATTTAACATAATAATCTTCTCATTCTGAGACAGCGCACATTTTTCACGCGTTTAGCAGGTACGTAATCTGATAAGCTCGATATTTTACCCAAACAATATTATATCCACTGGCACAATAGTCACTAAACACAAGTCGAATTTTACTCTACTACCCTAGCACGTCTTCGTATATTTAGCTCTAAGACTGGATTATTTTGTCACAATACACTGGCTCCTGCCCTATGATGTATCCAGTAAAATATACTAATGTACACCCATTACCTGTTAGCATTAGTGTTACCCGATAATTAGCTGAAACGAAATATTACCACGCCCATGGCCGGTTCTTATCGCGGGGTCTTATTACTCTCTTTCATTTCCAAACAGACTTATAGTGCAATAAAATGTTTATTGCATTTATCTGTCATTTTACTACAGCGTTTTGTTAGCATGACAAATATAAACGTTCAAAGCGACATCATATTTTCCTAGTTAGTGTCATCTAAATAAAACATTTTTTGGTTTTTGCATGAACGTAGAAAAAGTATTGTATGTAACTCGTACAAAAAGTGTTATGCCCATGAATTTAAGTCCATTAAATTGAAAATATAAACCAGATTCTCTACTCACGGTATCCAGAATTTGGTCATTATCCATTTTTTCAACACTCCAATTGATTTATCACAATACTTACTGTCACTACTGCTAGTACTATATCACTATCACTGATTATCAGTGCTTAACATATATGCTTTTATAGTCGCGGCAAGAATTCGTCTGGACAAATGAATAATTCATTATATTTTTATTAAAATGTTTAAGAAACTGCAATTGAAAGTAAAATTATATTATAGTATATTGACAATAAAAACAATTGCGTTACGTCTGAATTCTTGGCGCGACTATACGTATGTCAACGTTTTCACTGTTTCAATAATCATATTTTGCTTAATTACACTGTATTTCACCAAAAATATTAATTGAATACACAAGACATTTAAGAGAAACATAATAAAATGATTTAAATACATTTTATACGTTAGTGCCGCAACTCTTAAAATAGATGCGTCAAGTAGCGCATTGCCTAAGAAACCATTAGCTGAGTTCGGTTTCAGAAGATGCAAAAGTATCTCATATTAACCTTTAATTTACGTGTATTAAAATTATCAAATTTATTTCGACAAATATTATATGTTTTATTTCCACTTGTACCTTGCCTTTGCCACAGCTTCTTCCTTTGCCCTGGGCTAGTGCACCGGTATCAACATAAATTCTTCGTCGACCTCGCTGACTATAAATCCTAGAGGATGAGGCTGGTGCGGGACATTTCGCCTACTGTCCGTGACACCTATCTGTTGATTGAGACTACTTTGCATTCTCTTGATATTGAACGCATGCATCAAGCTGCTCATTATATGTTTTATGTTTATTTCTAAAATCTGTTTTACCCACCACAATACTACGAAATACGAAATGGTTAGCAAATTAACTATGGTGTTGTATGAAAATCATAGTTTTTTGTTATTCTTCATAAAATAATTGAATTGGATAATTTGTGTATCCTTCTAACAATGTACAATGGGATTTTACTTATGAAATATGGATAACTGTTTAAATAGTTTATTTTCAAGTAGGTAAGCTTTTATGCATATCTATGGATAATTTTTGAAGTCATTGAACAAAATAATTTTCTAAATACTGTAAATGGTAGGTAGTATCGAACTTGCAGAAATTCATTTTTTAATCGTTAAGAAGTTACAATTTGAGTTAATATTATTACGGACTACCTATTTTATTTTACTTTATAGTAAAAACAAGTAATGTAGAATTAGAATCAACCGCAAAAATTAAATTTACGTTAAAAAATTTTTTATCTTACAGACGGTATGGCAATCTTGCCTGCGGTTTATTATGATACGTTAGTGGTATATCTGGTAAGCTAACTTCAAAATGTGGATATTTAAAAAAAAAATAATACCTCTGTAAATATTTGAAATTAAAAATAATTTAATCACTATATAGTGCGGCGGTAAGTCTTGTGTTCTCTGAACCTCCTGGCAATAAGAAAATATGTTTTTGCACTTGTTATTAAAGTTATATAAATGATCTACAGTATTTTTCAAATTACTGGATGTTACATACCTTTCCAGAAACTAATTCAAATGGAGTGTACATATATTATGCTTGTGTGGACAGCTGTATTATAGGCAAAACATCAATACGACGGCTAAGTACTCCAAAAAACCTTATGAGCATTTTCTAATTATTCTACGTTTTTATAGTGGTAAGCAGCTGTTCAATGAAATTTGCCAATATTTAATAATAGACAGAGACATAAATTATGTTTTCATGTCTGTAGCGATTTATTGCATTATTCCGTAACGTAATCTGAAACTATGTACCAAACTTTTAGCTATTGTTTGAGGATTGCTGGATCTAATAGTCACCTCCTTTATTATGGCAACGATCTTAAAGGCTACACTGTATTAAATCTCACTTGTGAAAGCGATCCTGAATTCAATTTAATTTTTACATATTATGTTGTTTCTGTAACTTTTACATCGATGTATTTAAAATCGCATGTACACAAATACGTTTATAAGAAGGTAAAGTTTATTTTCTCTTCTGCATTCAAGAAGCTCTACGGAAGTATATTTTGGGGTTAAATTTATCAAATCCTTAATGCCTCTCCCGGCATCGTAACTATTTCCGTTTTTGCGTAATGAATTTGTAATGCCTCGCCAAAAGTGGTTGGAATTAAAACGGGGAATTTCAAATTCAGCAGCTTAATCCAGTAGTATTTGAGCTCGGTTTATTCAACGAACTGAGGTTGGGATATCTTTCCTTCGGTATTGTTCCGTTTCAATGCTTATATTGACTCGATCTTTGCTTTTTGTCATCGAGTCCTCGAGTACATTAGCTTATTAAATTTCAATTTTACTTCATTCTGAATTCTCTTGGAAATAGTCTGAATTATCCACAAACAAATATTTGAATTGTAATATAATTACTCTAATGAAGCGGAGCGTATATTTTAATGGAAGATTCAGTTAAACCAAGAGAACGGTGTGTCGAATTTATGAGCGGACGTGTAAACAACTCTCAATGGGGGTAGTCGTCCTAGATATCTAGCCGTTTCAGCTTCAATTATCCTGCTTTAGGCTATAAATGTGCCAATAATGATTTCGCAGTTTTGCCGGTACTAGGACGCCAAAAGCTATTTTTATTACTGTCTCTAACATACTGGCTCTATTTAGGAGCGAAATAGGGCAGAAGTAAATTAGTTTTGTCATCATATAACAATTCAAATTAGAAAGAAGACCTTAGATTGGTTTCATTTACAAAAGATTTACATTTGTTGTTTAAATAATTAGGTATAACTACGAATATACAGTAGGCCTTTTGCACGCTTTCGATTTAAAAATGCGATTTAGTAGCGCGATTGAATCGCAAACACCATCAGTAAATCGTGAGATTTAGCAGTACGATTTAGAGTCGCAAAGAATGCTACTAAATTGCAACGCTGATTCTTTTTACATAATTCTTCTCATGCATTACATTTTTCAATTTTATTACTATTGTTCTGATTTCTAATAGTTTTGTATGCACTGTTTGTCTGCAATTTCCCTTACGTTGACAATTTGTTACCAGTGTAAAGTTATGTTACATAACAATTTTGTAAATGAAATGAGTACACTGTAATATTACAGAAATAAACATGGATAAAAGTCCTACGTTATGTGGTTTTATAACTATTATGCTAAATTCCGTCGCAAATTTGCGTCACTTTAATTTGTTTGGAATATAATTTCTAAGTTGGAATTATAAAATATATAAATTTTACTGAGTAGATAATTTAAATTTTCTTATATTTTATACATACTTTATAACTAACATTGAAAAATATGCATAGGGAAAACTTTTTCAATAACTAATATTATTTCATATATATGACTGAATTTCGATATGTAAATAATTTAATAATATGCACGTTAAAATAATGTATATACCAAAGAATTTGATACGGTTTCATTCATTGTTTAGCATTAGATTAGGTTACATTAAATAATTAATTTGATAATAAATAATAAATTCATAGACAATTTTAAAAAGGTAAGAGTTAAATATACGGCCCTGTATAGCGTATTTGATTTTTATAGCATAGGTTCCTTGGTCGTTTATCAGAAAAGCACTTATTGCGTGGCGATTAGTTGGTTGTTTTTCGGAGCAGGTATTTTTCGTTTGCTTAGCACGACTACGTTGGTGTGTAAACCATAAAAATTTAACGCTTATGCGGATTTTGCTGCTATAATTTGGGAAGTAAATTTATTTGGCAACCAGGAAACCAGATAAGTCTCTGACTTCTACCACGAGGCCGCCCTAGATCAAAGGTAATGCGAATCTCATATCTTCCTGTTATTAAATGCATCTACTTTATTTAGTTTAAATATTTATAAGCATGATTTGATCTAGGACTCCTATTTTTGATTCATCCTCCTTCACATCGTGAACCTATCATCTGAAATCTCTCATCGGACATTTACCATCATACCCTGCTTGTTGTGGATTTAGTCCATTGAAAAGTTACATTTTGGGTTGCATTTTTTAGAGGACGCAATTTTATTGTTTAGATGTGAAGGGGCGGGGGATCAAAAAAAGCTTAACTTGAAGTTTGTGGTGTCACAACCCTCGAGGTTTAGCCACCATCTTGGAAAAGGTGGTGAAATTGTTTTTAGGGGTTTTAGGGTTTATATTAAGTATATCTTAATCATATATGATATAACCATCTTTTTATTTTAGATTATATCTTTAAATTTAGTAATTAATAACTACCTATCCTTTCATCTATAACTTTAGTTGAGTACATTCGATTCCACCTAAAATACTATATAGCATCTTAAAGTTACACGCCATTTATGATGATTTATATGTGCACCGAACTATAGTACTATAGCGAAGGTTTTACTACTATTATTATTTATATTATACAGTATAATATACCGACTAGATCGCTATACCGATTTGTCGCTTTTCCTCCCATTCCAGTAAACTGTAATAGTTTGTAAATTCATTTTAGTAAACTAAAATATTTTAGGAATTTCTGTGTATCAGTTCGGATGCCTTTTTCTTGTTTTTTTTTGTTTTGTGAATTCTTGTAAGGTATAAACTCCTTACAGTTCAGGGTATATTTAACATCGGGTTGTAAAACGGGTGGCACCAAATAAGTAATTTATAAAGTAATTTACCCACTCCTCTCTACCTGAGCTAGGGCCAACCCAGAAAAACCTAAGAAGCTTGATACACAGGCGTTTTTAGTACCACCCCAAACTAGCATCATAACAAGTTCATCAATCAGTTCAGATACTTACACTTTGTTTAACCTGAATAGTGCAGCAGAAGCCAATTTAAAAATGTATTATATTATTTTTGTAGCCATATGAAGAGTGTGTTCACAGATGAAGTCGAAAAGAGGAAAAAGTTCTTACTTTTAATGTCATGGAAAGAAGTGTGCTTGTTAAAATGTATAAAAGTACAGGTTTAAGCTAGTCAATATAATATGCAGGACATCTCTTACTAACAAATTATTAGAAGTACAGTAGATTTTATTATTAGAATTGAATAATAACTAAGCGTCACATTTTTATTTCTAAAGAATTAAGAAGACATTTCAGGAGCAGAAATAATTTCTGTGTAGGAAAATTTTTTTAGTGAAATTTGTCCATCCATTCTCTAAATGTGAATTGTTCAGCATTTTATGTAAAAGTTTATTGTTCATCCATCATCTAAAAATGTATTGCAATGTAGGTATTTCATTCGCGTTAGAAAATATGTTGAATATTTTCGATGAAAATACTACATAATTCTTGAAACATCACTAAATATTCCTTGGTATTTGCAAATATTTGTAAATATAGGTATATCTGTGTGAAAATAAATATGTTTATCTCGAATTTTAGTTACAGTGAATTTATTATTAACGTAACTAGAACTAATGTTAATATCTGTTGTAAGGAATTACTATTTTTACTGTCACAAAGATAAGTATATTATCTGAAATGAATATTGAATTGTTTATAGGGACATGTAATGACTTAGTTTTGATTCATTTGACGTTTTGGGATTCAATAATATGACGAGTAACACGTTCACCAATATGGTAGAGTGCTACAACTACCGATCAGCATTGAATTACACCTGAAAAATTTATAGCAAACAGCTAAAGTCACTCGTCAGCAGCCCATCAGACGTATACCTTCTGTCGGGTTAGACAGACTTAAAACAGCTAGGGTCATGCGTCTGTTACCTCACCTATGACATACTGATGAAAGCTAATAAGCTCGAAACTGCTAAAGTACATGCTTCTATCTAATGAATACCTAGATTATGGGATGGCAAACAGACACAATTGGTGTTAGTCAGTCAGTAACATTGACTCATATTATGAGAGTGGCACAACTATAACCGCAAGTAATAAAATATTAGTATACAATACTTCTACACTGTCATTATTTAAACTACCAAGTTACATCCTCTCTACAAAGTTAATGTTGAAAAAGTTACAATGTATTTTAGCTACATGGAAAATTTGTAAAGTGTCACATTACCATTTTTCTATAAAAAAAACAGTTATCAGTATATTAAGCAAAGCATAACAAAAAAATTAATACCGTCGCGTGGTTCGCCACGTGTTCTTTATATTTTAAACTTCAACAATCTTCGTTACTTCTTTTAAAGAGATTAACTTCCCTGCGACTAAAGGTTCAAAGAAATAAAGTTTCTATATGAAGTTAAACTCGCTTTTTACACCTCACATAATATCATAAAGCTGCCACCTTTTTTAATAAGATCCTGGTTCTGTTCATGTGTGGTAATATTGTCTAGACTAAACTAGCAGTCGGTTAGAATAAAATCTCTTAAAAGACTTTAGTGTGAACGAAGAATTCTGAGAAAAAACAAAATTATATCTCAATGCCGAGGGGTTAATAAAATTTCGTGTATAATAATTTTTATAAGATCAATATTTTATTATCATTTTAAATTAAAAAGCTGAAATTAAGTCTGATATGGTGATATGGTTTATCAAAGGAAATTTAAACTAGATTTAATTAAATCCTATGGCAACAGCTGATGAAATTACTTATACCTACCTTAGGAACAAAATTTAATTTCATTAGATAAACTGGAGATATATCAATAATACATTCACTGTCACAAATAAGTTTTAATATATTGTTAATAATTCGAAGCAAGTAAAATCGTTTTAGTTAATTATTACTTTTTATTTGAGGTTCAGATACTCATTGGATCATGGCAGATAACGTACAGTATTTAATACAGAACCTAATTGTGTCCAAAAGGTTCTATATCTAAGCTATTCTCAACACCCGTTAGACAAAACAACCCTCAAGTTCCGTATTAAAACCATTAAGGATACTATAAACAAGCCTATATAATCATCCATCCCAAAGCTATGTTTTACAGTACTATAAAATAATCGAAGCAATTTATTACCTTTTTTAAGATATAAACAAAACCGAAGATAAAATTAGCTTTAAAAAAAAGAGGACATTGGAAAAGTAAAAACTTGTTCATTGCATTCTTTACTGTTGTAAACATTTTTATTGCAGATTTCTCGATAAAACATCAATCTTAATATAATATTGTGCTTCTTTTGAGATATTATGAACTATGTCAAACATACAACATTTAACAAACGAAAACCGATGAGATCGTTAAATACAGAGGCTAATAAAAATAGTATAAATTTTTGTCAAAACACGTTGTTTCGAATCCAAAGAATTTAAATATAAACAAAATCCAAACATCGTTTTTGAGTAAAAGAAAATTACAACGCTTAACGACTAAATATACGAGTTTATTTTTAGTTTAGTAATGACGAAAAAGTATCGCGCTACATTTAATTAAATTTAATGTATCTATTAATTATTTTAGTTAACAGCGATTTTTCTTGTTTGAATACTGAACACTGTGCGTATTTTTTAAATTTTTTAACTTAAATTTGTTAAGCGCCGTATTCTTGAAATAGTGTTTCCTACAAATACAAATAATTTTAGACATTTAAGAACTGAATAATATACAGTTTAACAAATAACAGGAATGTTATCACACGCCACTTGCGAATATTCAACGGTACCGAAGTAAAACGAACATATACCGATAGAAAGCGGTATATGTTCGCGGCAACAAATTTTTAGGTATAAAAATCTTTCAAAATACGTTTTCTTTTAAATTAACTGTAAATATTGTTATATTATAAACTTACATAGCTCTGCATATAAGATTGTTGACTTTTGTTTATAATTATGGAAACTGATCACAAACCTCTTGTACAAATATTCAAAAAATCATTGCATGATTGTCCTAGATTACAAAGAATGTTTATAAGATTACAGAAATATGATCACACTTACATATAAACCTGGAAAAGAGCTTTTTATAGCCGATGCATTGTCTAGCGCGTTTATTAAAGATTCTGAAAATAATAATGAATTTGAGAATGAAATTGAATCGCAAGTATATTTATTGAGACTAAATTTAAATGGTACTGATGAAAAAATTAGAGAATTAAAACTTGCGTTTTTAAATAACCCTGAAATAAAATACGGCGAGATTGACAGTAAGAAATTTGGAAAGAGTGCGATAAATTTCAGTATGTATTAAAGCAGCTACAGATGCGTATTTTCACAATTTGTGATGTGCGATACGTGATTCGTGAGCAATTCGTGCATAGAGTATAGGTTTGTTAAAAATCGATTCATAAGTACATGCATAGTCTGCAGCAAGCTTTACAAATCGCTACAAATATGTTGAATCACACATCACGAATTGCAAGTACACGCATAGTCTGTAAGCTTTGTTCACAAATTACTACGAACTACTAAATAAACCCACGCGTCTCCCATCACGAATCCCGATACATTCATAGTCTGTAGCTATACCGACTAAGTTGTCAAAGGTCAAAGCCACATTTGCATGGCAATTTGCACCGACAACCCGTACTACAAGGGACAACCCATAAAAACGAGCAGATAAGGGTATATATCAAAGTAAGCATTACATACTGCTCGGATCGTGTCTTTTATAGCCTTGATTCCCAGTTTCCCAGACACTTTCTAGGTTTGCATGTCACGATGGCTTTTTCATGTTCACCTATAATACTGATGTTGTCTCTTCATAGCTAACTCGAACATAACGGTCTTTCTTCTAATATATATTTTACAATAAAATGAAAAAAAATTACTCTCTCCATATCAACACGGATTCCTAGATAAACGATCATCGATTTCTAATTTGGCTTTAATTACCAAGATTTATGTGAGGCACTTGATTCTAGAGGTCAGATTGATGAGGTATACACAGATTTCTCCAGGGCTTTTGATACAATTAGTCACAATATATTGTTAACGAAACTGAAGGAATTTGGATTCTCCACTCCTTTGGTACAATTTTTCAAAACTTATTTAGTAGATCGATCTTACTATGATGCATATAATGGGTTTAGGTCTCGGCCTTTCTTAGCTGTATCGGGTGTTCCGCAGGGATCAAATCTTGGGCCCCTTTTGTTTTTGTTATTTATTGATGGACTTACGAATTCTGTTGACTGCCATAAACTTCTTTATGCAGACGACCTTAAAATTTATTGTAATATAAATAGTATTGCGGATTGTTTGTACTTGCAGTCTCAGATAGATGCAATTGTAAATTGGTGCAGATTAGTTTCACTTAAATTAAAAATTAATAAGTGTAAGGTAATTAGTTTCTCCAGAAAGAAAAGTCCGATTATATTTAATTATGCGCTGAATAATGTTATCCTGGAAAGATGCAGTGGAACTAAAGACTTAGGAATATTCTTTGACTGTGAGTTGAATTTTTTGGAACACATAAATAACATTACAAAATCGGCTAGTAAAGTACTTGGTTTCATTATTAGAAATTGTAAGTGTTTCACAAATGAGGGAGTGTTAAAAACATTGTATTTTTCATTAGTGCGTACTAAGTTGGAGTATGGGTCATTGATTTGGTATCCTATTTATGAGAATCAATCTTCTAGTTTGGAATCAATTCAGCGCAAAGGACCCCGCAATAATCTTATGGAAATTGGGTTTCTGTCAAATTGTTTGAATTTTTGATATGTTGTAGATTTTTTCATTCTGAACAAAAGTCTCCATGGGCACAAAGTGCCAAAGTGAACATTTTAGCAGCTACGGAGCTGCCAAAGCTCCCCTGACCCGTTGCAAACCTATTCAATTTCAATACTATTTACAGATGTCAAAAGCATATTTTAATTATTCTAATATATAGGGTAATGTCTTTGAGGTCACTGGATTCAAGGGGAACTTTGACAGCACCGTAGCTGCCAAAATGTTCATTTTGGCACTTTGTGCCCATTGAGACTTTTGTTCAGGATGACAATATCTACAACATATCAAAAATTCAGACAATTTGGCAGAAACCCAATTTCCGTAAGATTATTGCGGGGTCCTTTTTAAAATATATCTCTTTTAAAATTACTGGTGTATATCCTGGACAGGGTTATGATAATGAGTTAATGAGTATTATCGACCTTAGATATTCCTTCACTATGTGTAGTATTATATTCTTATTTAAACTATTTAATAACAACATTGATTGCTCTTTACTTTTGGAACGTTTCAATATGAGAATGTCAAATTTTGGTTCTAGGCAGACTGACACGTTTTATTTGCCAATACCGGCAACCCATATTCTTAAAAAATCACCAGTATATACTATGTCACTTAATTTTAATATGATATCTGGTCAATGTGACATTAACCACAGTGGTATTTATTCAATAAAATCAATTGTATCTAATACCTTTCAATTATAATTTCATTTTTTTTTACATTCTCTCTTTACCGTAATTTATTTTTGCTTATAATAACCATTTATTTTTGTTTTTTATATTAATTTCTTATTTACTTATATGTAATATTTTAAATATGTTGTTTTGTTGTTACTATCTACTGATTTTTTTTGTTTTCATTTTGCACACCATTTTTTTAACTTTTTTATCCTGTAAGTGGAAGTTTTTCTGTTGGGCAAATAAATAAATTATTATTATTATTATTATTATTATTATTATTATTATTAATAAAAGGCATCGACGAGAGTGTAAGCGACGTGCATTTTACAGTTATTGCTCTGTTTTGTTTCAGAAATATGAGGCGTCTCTGGACATTGTTACCTCTGGTGGTGGCTTTCCTTACGAAAGGTAAGTTTACATTTTTGTTACTATGTTGCTTATTTAAAAAAAAATAACGGAAATAAAACTTTTAACGAACATTTTTTTACCGTTTCTTACAAGTCATCTACAAAGTGTTTTGAAAAAATATGTAAAAGTTGATAAAACGTTCAAAAGTAAAACCCTCTCGCAGAGGTCGTTTTGACTCGTTCCTAGTGACGTTTTAGAATATAACTTGTTTGAGGTTATGTTTCCAGCATCGTACTACAAGAAAGGCAAGATTTGTTTAAATTATTGTTTTCAAGAAAAATACACTTATAGTCTATTTAGAAATGAAAGAGAGTAATAAAAACTTATTATGTATGCAAATCGTAAATAAATGTAGTACTGGTGCTTATATTCAATATTTTTATATTATGTATTATCGGTATAGATGAGGTGTACTTTTAAAAAAACTTTGTGTGATCGAACCGTACTAAATTGTAGCAGGTAGCTAAAATTTAATCCCCTACAATCTGCCTTTGCCTATGCCGCTTCAATAAAAAGTTATGGGATTGTGACAAATTTTATTAATTTATCTGTATCTGTTTGAGAAATATAATGAAAAACCGTCATCAAGAACTAACCTGTCACAACCTGTATGTAGAAAACGAACCGTTTTAGGATACATGTAAACCCAGTTAAATGTATGCTTATAGATTAAAAATCACCCTTATACCATGTTAACTCCTTATCAAGCAGTGCGTCAATATACGAAAATAGAATTTCGAGATTTGTAGAGCACAAAGAAATATCTTGGTAGTTTAAACAACTTCTAAGGTCCTAACAAAACAATTTAATAGCAAATTTAATTTATTGCATTAAAAGGTTGTTTAAAAAAATGTAAAAAATTTGAATAAGGCAGTAATACCCAATAGCAATCGAAAAATTTATTCAAACTTTACAAGGTGGTCACATGAAAATTTCCTCCTCCCCTTTTGAATGTAATATCGTATTTTTGAGATGTAGACGAATGAACACTACACAGCTCACTCGAATTTTACAAAAGTATTCCAGGTCAAATTTGAAGATTCTGTATAAATTTTCCATTCCGCTGAACAGTATTTTCAGGGCCTAAAATCAACCAGACAATATTACCTGGGAGGGAATAGGATTCCACATAATTTAAACAATTTGTGAGTTAATAACCGACTAATGATTGTTTTTGCTAACGAACTAAATAACTTAATTATTTTAGTCAACTTGAATGTAATTACTTTGGAAACAGTTTAAAAGTCCTTCGAATTATCTCGCACAGTGTCATCAAATTTAACCGAAATGTTGGAGCCCTGATTAAATAGAAACCTGTGGAAACGTCAATTTGTGAGAAATGTTAAATGCAGCAGCTCGTGAAATCTATTTCGGACTGTGAACCATTAAAAAATTATTTAACTGCACCAGAAATCGCAATAGCTATCAGACATTTGGTTGTTTTATATGGAACATATTATTTCTTATGACACATTCTGATTTTTGGTAAAATTACAATAATTATAATAGTTAAGTAAATAATTGCATAAGACTATATCACTTACATTATAAAATACACTTCACTAAATACCAGTCTAATTAATATAACACATTACGGCATGAAAAATGTATTTTGGTTCCAGCAAATTACCTAATAAAATAAATCCGTACGCATTCGGCCTTTTCTGTTTCGCCGAGTTAACGTTAGCCGTTTGTTTATTACTCGTGTATCACCCTGTTGACACATCATAGCAGGTGTCCACCTAAACTAGGCCAGAGGTGGACCTATCGTATATTGTTTTTATAAAATTATTTTCCACTGAAGTTACGCTCTTTGCCATTGCGGTTTAAGAAGATAACAACAGGCAACGCTGCAGGTTTATAGGGCGGCGCAGACCACAATTTAAATGCAGTTTAAAAACGAATTATAACTCAACTCTTGATAAAACAATTTCAGGTTGGCGTTACCCATGTAGCATTTTTAGTGAATGAAACGTGTCACTGACTTTCAAGTGTGTTGCCAAATTCACTACTACATGATAGAAGCGGTTCTATTACGTGGAGGTGACTAAAATAGGGAATAGATTTTTGGAGGCAGCTACGTTATAATGACGTTTTTGCATCCTATACAAATACATTTAAGCCACGTTATGATTACGTGGCGAAAACGGGAGGATGTGGTTACCGCTTGAAACAGAGTTAAAATGCACATCCCTAGCATTAGCGTGCCCTGCTTGTTCTCGGACTAGGCTCTATGGGCGTCTCTGGGCCCGCCCATATATTCATTTCAGTTCCTATTGTTGGTATTACGACTGATACGATCGGAACCGTTCCTCGGATAATGAAATCCTACAAGGCGTTCCATAGTCGCCGCTGTAACTGGTCGCATCCCATGCTTCCAACCACAAAAACCACTAGGATGAAGCTAGTAATAAACTAAAGCATTTTCTTTAACGTTAGAAGGTCATATAAGAAGCAGGTCACTATTGGGTAAAGGTTACTCTATAGTAGATTCTGAAGGTAGTAGCAACTTTGTCGTAATTTTTATCTGATCTAAAATGTGGAAATAACTTATAGATGAAGCAACAACGTGGCGACGACTGCCATAATTGTATAATCGAGTACCGTCACATTTAAGGTTTATTAATGGTTTCCAATACGTCACCAAAACTATTACAAACACTTTTAAAGCTATTGCCACTTCTAAGTGATATGGCTTAGTTCTTGTTACCTTTAATATTCACTTTAACATTTGGGTAACTTTAAGGTGCTTCTGCTTAGTTTTCATAATGTTCCAGGCACCAAACAGTTTTACCAAAAATTAAAGTGATTTTCAATGGTGAGGATTACGTACTTACAACTATGCTAACATAAATTGGAATTATTTTTGCTATATGGTGGTAGATTTAGTGATTACTACGTAATAGTCACTTAATTGAAGATGCGGTACCAGTTTTCGTTACTATAATGCAACTTTTGACCCTCCTTAAAATTACATCCTTATGCAACATCTGTTTTATACCGTTATATTATGTTCTAACACTGTAAATAAAATGAATATTCCGTTTTGTTGATAAATAATTAAACATCGCTTAAATAATAAATGCAAAATCCACCTATGGCAACCTGAGGTGACTTGATTATATCTCGAGAAATAGCTAAAGCGATTTCTTAGACAGGGACGTTAAGTTTTCAAATACTCAATGGGATTAGAAGTAATGGCGTAATTTAAATTTCAAGCACAGTCCTAATACCTAATTTTTGTTAAACACTGCGGAGTTTCGAATTCAATCTAGGGCTAATCCTGTCGGCATACACTGTTGTACGCATTACATTTAAATTCCGTAATTATTTCAGATATAAGTAGGCTGATTTAAAAGTTTAATTTATGCTAAGCAAGACTCTTTCTATTTGCGGGGCTCCGGGGACTCTATGAGATACTGCGGGATTCGCTACGGATTATGTAAATTAAAGTCTGGCGCTAAGACCTCTCCCGAGCAGAAACTCCGCGCTCCGGACCGAAATTTGTCTTTTCTTTAACCTTTCAACAAAACAATGCGGAATGCTCGTTCCGACTTTTTGTCCAATGCACTCTGAAAAGTGACATTGTCAAAGGAGAGAATAACTTTTCGGCTTTTTGCGGTGCCGCAGAACTTATGCTTCAAGCGGCGTGTTAAATTGCCACGGCATTTTTGAATTTCAAAGGGAACGCTCTAGCAACGAGAGATTCGCTCAAGATTGTGGCGTGTTCAGTTTTCAAGCACAATGTACTTTAATGTAAATGCACTGATAATGCGATAAACATACCAAATGCATACTGCACTAAAATAAACTTCAGATAAAGACAGTAGAACGAATTTTATATTGATTTCATACAAAAGATTAACTATGACTAAGCACAAATATTTTACAGGGAGATAGAGAAAAATAAAATAAACGTAATCGACCACGAAAAAATGTCCAAACTTATTTATAAAGCGAAGAAAATTGTTTTCGAATCTATATTAAATCCTCAGTTTGGTCTGTAGGCTTCCGTGGTTTCCGTCAATGGTTTGGCTGCTTCCGGGCTGTTGCCACGTTGTCGGTTTAAGACTCTTCACGTTTCGAGAGACATGTCGGTCTCTTCCTAAGAAGATCTAAAACTGGGGAATATGATGTCTAGTCGGTATTTATATAGGTCGTGTTCACTGGGCCGTTCTGTTGCGGTGGGTGGTTGTCACGGTTGGCTTGTTCCGTGGTCTGGCGGTCCGCTCCTACGATTCGTTTCCATACTTCTGGTAATTCTAACCCTCTGTCTCTGTTGAAATTCTGGGTTTTTGTGTATCTCGATGGCTTCCCTGTAAAGTCTGGGCCAGAATCACCGTTCCCCCACCAGAACTTTTGTTTCTTCAATTGCTATCCTGTGTCCTGTGTCAGTTCTATGTTCCACAACGGCTGACTTCTCCACGTGGTTATTCTTAAGATGGCTCTTGTGCTTCTTCAATCTCATGCTGATGTGTCTACCCGTTTACTCTATGTACACCTTGCCACATGTACAAGGTATACTGGTATACTGGTATACACCGGGACTTCCAGATGTCTTGGGGAAGGCCGACATTATCTTCCTTGTTGTGCTGAAGATAGTGTTGATTTTCCTCTTCTTCAAGAGGCGACCTATCTTGTCGGTTCAACTCTCTTCACATAGAGAAGATATATTGTTGCCAGAAACTCTTTTCTCTCCTTTGGTGTGAGTCTCCTCCTGATCGCTCGTTCGATATTTCTGGATGCATAGCCGTTGTATCTGAAGGCTGTCCTAAGATGGTTTAACTCTTCATCCAAGTGTTCCGATTCACATATGGGCTCTATGTATTAGAGTGTTAATGACTCCTTGTTTTTGCGCTGGATGGTGGTGTGATTCAGCATGTAGGTATCGATCTGTGTGTGTCCGCTTCCTGTAGACTCGGTGTCCAAGGGTTCCATTTGGTTTTAACTTCACTAGCACATCTAGGAATGGTAGGGCTCTATCTTTTTCCAACTCCATTGTGAACTGGATATCCGGGTGAATTCCATTAATGTGGTTTAGGAATTCTCTTGCTGCATCGTGTCCGTGTGACCAGATGACAAAGGTGTCATTGACATATAGGAACCAGTACTTCGGTTTCAATATTGCAGACTCCAGGGCTTTCGTCTCAAATCCTTCCACGTACATGTTTGCCAGTGCTGGTGACAAAGGTGATCCCATTGCTATTCCTTCTGTTTGCTCATAGATCTGTCCTATAAAAGCGAAGAAAGTTGACTTAATGCAAACTCTCGCCAGGTCTGCTAGGTTCTCATCTCGATCTTCCATGGCAAGTCTATGTCGTAGCTCCTCCAAGGCTTCACTGGTTGGTATCTTTGTGAATAAACAAAGTTACGTCGAAGCTGATTAATATGTCGTTTGGTTCTAGTCGAATGTTTCTAAGTTTCTCAATGAAGTTCTCTGAATTATTGATGTGATGTTCAGTATTCCCTATCAATCTTTTAATCTCCCATGCAACGTTTTGGCCAAGGGGTGAGTAGCTGATCCTACTACACTGACTATCGGTCGAAACGGTACATCCGGTTTGTGAATCTTCGGCAGACAATAGAGCTGAGGTGTCCAGGAATCAGTTTGCTTCAGGCTTCGGGGTAGTTCCTCTGGGATGTTTTATGATTTGATGGCGGCTGCTACTTCTTTCTTCACCTTCTTCACAGGGTTGCTCTTTAGAATTTTGTAAACTGGATCTTGAAGTAAATTCTCCACTTTGGTGATGTATTCCGTTGTGTCCATTATAACAGTTGCGTTTCCTTTATCTGCGGGTAATATGGTTATTTCTTCGTTCCTTTGGAGTTCCTTGACGGCCTGTATCTCTCTTAAGTACGATTCGAAGTAGCACAAGTTCTACGTACATCAAAACCACCAAAATCGAACCTAGGGAGAAGAATATAGTATAATAAAATTATACAGGGTGTCCGGTAACTACGGGGAAAAAATAAAGGGTTATATAGAGCAGGTCAAATGAGTGCTAGTACTTCATATAAACTTTTTACCTACGTGCCATTATTGAGGAGTTATTGTCACTCAAAGTAAGAAGTTGAAAAATGAATATTGTCCATAATTTCTAAAGGGTTACTTTGATTAACTTGAAATTTGGGGAATCAAAGCAACTCAGTCAAATGTATCTTTGTACATTTAAAATTGAATCAAATATTTTTTATTATACAAGGACGGTCGAAATTATACTCTAAAATTCCCTACGCAACTTTGACGGAGCTGTCAAATTTGACATTTCGCCTTCGTCGGCAGATAGCCCTGTTACTTTTCTACAAAAAAGGTATACTTCATGACTTACGAAAAAATGTACGGTTGTCAAGATAATTACATTTTTTTATTTTGTGTAAAGGGGAATTAATTATCACATTATAATCAAATTAGTAGGTTGCTAAATGTGACAGGATGACAAGCATTAAGGCAGCTTAAAATTAACGCCCCTTTTAGTGACAAAATAAAATAATGGAATACCCTTATGAAGAATATGCAGATATGCACTTGATTTATGGAGAAGCGCATTGCAATTCTTTAGAAACTCAAATAATTTACTCGATTCGATTTCCAGATCGAAATGTACCAAATCGGAAACTTTTCAAAGATGCGATCATCGCCTAAGGGAAACAGGTATAAATGAATAGAAATGTAGTTACAAATTTATTTTAACTGTTCGCTATACAGGAAGCATATTGCCACGACGTGGTGGGGAAGGAGCCTCTAGACGTGCCAGAAACGCAGAAATTGAAGAACAGATCTTGGATCAAATAGAAGCAGATCCTTCAATAAGCCTACGAAAACTTTCAACGCAAAATGGATCCACTAAGTGGGTAGCTCACCAAGTTCTAAAAGAACAATTATTGCATCCTTATCATATTCAAAAAGTACATGCAATGGGACCGGAAGATTATGCTGCAAGATTAAATTACTGCAATTGGTTTTCGCGAAAACAAAGAAACAATTTAAATTTTGTTGAATCTGTATGGTTTACGGATGAGGCAGGTTTTACCCGGGACGGAATAACGAATTCCCATAATTTACATGCATGCAAAGATTCATAGTTAATGTATGGGCAGGAATAATCGGTAACCAATTAATATGCCCCTTTTTCTTTCCGAATAGATTAAACGGTGCCCGATATTTGAATTTTTTACAACACGATCTAAATCTACTACTAGAAAATATGCCATTGCAAACAAGACAGGAAATGTATTTCATGCATGATGGGGCACCGCCCCACTTCAGTCGTGAAGTTAGAAATTACCTCAATGCAACATTTGGTGATAGGTGGATTGGTTGAAGCGGGCCACACTTATGGGCACCTAGGTCACCAGATCTTAACCCCCTTTACTTCTTGTTGTGGGGTTACCTAAAAGAATTGGTGTATTCAACTCCGGTTTATACTAAAGAAGAGTTGATGGCAAGAATAGAACATCATTGTAATGCTATTTAGAGTGCAACAAAATAATCTTAAAAGAATAAGGAAGTGCATTGAACTAGATGGAGGACATATCGAACATTTACTGAAGTAACCTCTTTTAATCCATATGTTTCATTTTTAACTTTTTTCTGTTGTTGTGTTCCCGGTTGTAGCTATACACAAAATACAGAAATTTAATTATCTTGGCAACAGTTCATTTTTTCACGAGTTATGAAGTATACCTTATTTGTAGAAAAGTAACAGGACTATCTGCCTGCGAGGACAAAATGTCAAATTTGACAGCTCCGTCAAAGTTGCGTAAATTTTAGAACATAATTTCGACCGACCTTGTATAATAAAAAATATTTGATTCAATTTTAAATGCACAAAGATACATTTCATTGAGTTGCTTTGATCCCCCAAATTTCAAGTTAATCAAAGTAACCCTTTAGAAATTATGGACAATATTCATTTTTCAACTTCTTACTTTGAGTGACAATAACTCAAAATGGCACCTAGGTAAAAAGTTTATATGAAGTACTAGCACTCATTTGACCTGCTCTATATACCCCTTTATTTTTCCCCGTAGTTACCGGACACCCTGTATTTTGTGATATGCATACTTTAAATATTCGATCAAAAGGATTGCTATCTCCACCCTGTGATGCTTTTCTTAGTCTCAATGCCTGACTCTATTTTTTATTTTTTTATATGTTTATTTATTTTGTTTTTTTTTCGAATTTTTGCAATATCTATGAGCGTTTTTCGTATTGTCATATTTTCATCTCTTAATTTTGTATTACTAGTATTTTGCTACTAGTATAGGTATATTTTCTCAATTTGACTATATTTTGTGTGCACGTGTGCACAAGGGTTAGATGACAGAGCGCACTTAGTGTGAACTCCCCCTTAAAATTTCCAAAATGAATATTTATTTAATGAAGTATTGTATTTTTTTTATTTTTATCTTCCTTGGAAATAAGGACATTTTATATTATTTCTTATTAACATCCTGTGAAACGAACCGCAGCATGTGAGTTACCGTATATTTCCTGCATTGTACGTTATGAATTAAGTTCGTCGTGGTTTAATCTACGTCCAACATTAAAGGGGCATTGTGAGTACATGCAGGCGCACAATCAACTTCGCAGCTGTATGGTGCGGTGGTATTTTCAAAGGGGCATGAAACCCGCATTTAGGACACGTATAGGGATGCAACGGAGGCGGTTTCAGCTCTATCGGTCCGTTATTGGTATTGGAATCGATGGGAATCTAGCGGATATTAGATATATTCGAAAGGTGGGAGAGCGGGGTAACGGGAAATTTCGCCGCTCTTATTTTTAAATATTCAATTCGATCGGAGCGATACAGGAAATTTGAAAACGAAGACGTGTCGCATCTTTAGACTATCTTCTACACTGAATTTGTGCGGCAGGTCAACAGATTTGAGTAAGCTTAATAAAATATGGGAATGTTTTTTCTCCCTCCTTTTTAGTTTGATAACTAAAGGCTGGATTATAATATTATACGAGGTGCGTTCAAGTTCTAAGTTTTTGTGTTTCGAAACTAGGAGCAAATAGACACCTACATTTTTATTTCTAAATAGTTAAGAAGGCCTTGTCAGGAGCAGAAATAACTTCTGTGTAAGAAGATTTTTTTAGTGGAATTTGCCCATCCATCCTTAAAATGCGAATTATCCATCCTTATCTGTAAAACTATATTGTTCATCCATCATCTAAAAATGGAATGCAAGTATTTCATTAGCATTAGAATGTATGTTGAATATTTATGAATTGTATATTTAAATTGACACAAGCTGCAAGTGCACACGTAACAAAATATCATTTTATACTGTCTTACGAATATCCCACAAAAAGTCTTAGTAATGAGCCGTATATGTTTGATTACTACACGTCAACAACACAACTAAAACATAACGTGCCTCTGCGCATGTGCAATAGAAGTCACATGAAAATTCTGTAGAATTTCATAATAAATAGAGTAAAAGTAAATAGTTGGATTGTAGTACGTTGTATTACCACACTATGAAAAGTAACAAAAAGCTCTTATGAGAAAAATGTCTAAAACAAATAGTTTTTTTACAGATACATTTCAAAAAACAAATTACGTTACAGGTACTTATACTTAATCTTAGTTGCACTTTAGTTAGTAATTTAGTAACACAGCTTTACATTTTTTGCAGTTGTATTTCTACAAAAAATGTTGAGTTTGGATGAAAAATCACCCTGCATACGTGGTCAATATAAAATGAATGTAAATATATACGTATTTCAAAAACATTTCAAAGAATGTTTCATTAAATATTCAAAGCAATTGAAACGGATACAATATGAATATACATCTTTTCTTAGAAGCAATAGATTAACGATTACTTATTTGTTGTAGTTTGTAATTATACATTAAGAATTTTAAATAAACATTAGGTACCTGCATAAAGCGTATAATAGATACACGAAGGAATTTCATTATAGATATCTACAATTTCCTGTGTATTAAGTTTTAACAGAATTTCAAATAAGTTTTTTTTATATATAATGATAGTTGTATGTTGTGTTCTAAATTTGAAATTAAAATTATAAACGTATAGATACCTAGTTTAAATATCTAATTAAAAATAGGTCGAACTAAATTTAGTAGTAGTGCCTAGATATAAAAATAGCACATTTTTAACAAATAAGAATATTTGAAGACATATTTACAATATGCAACGCACAATCGAACTGACAAAAGATTTAAATTAATTCAATTGTCTATAGAAATTTTTAAGTTATACAAATAAGTAAAAAATCTATGCATACAACTCTCGATGAAGCTTGAAATTCTGTATTCTCCGAATATACATTTTATTTTATTTCATTTCGATATGTTAAATGTGTGAAATCAGTGTTTTACGAAGAAATATGATTGATGACCCTCATCAAAATCACGCGAGCAATACATTAGTTGGTAAAATCAGTCCATAATGTAAAAAAATCTTCCTTAATAATGCGTATGGTCCTAGAAATAAGCTCTTAACCACCTTAATTGAGGCCAAATACATAAATTATTCTACAAATGAGTATGTAATGGATATGTCAATTCCAGTACATTTCAGGAATGTCAAGATTCAGCCTTAAAAGAGAATATTTGATAATCTTTGATGTGAACATGGTCTTAACGTTTTTTGATGAACAGGAAGTAACTAAAATTATTTGCCAAGTTTTAATGACGAATTTTACATCTCAAATTAATAAACATTGTATTCTTTTTAGACATTAGAATGTACGATAATAATACGATAATAGTAAAGCTATTGGTACTGTAACTATAGTGAAAGTTGAATTTGAAAAAATACTAACAAAAATTACTAAATCCATTTTCAAACTACACCCCTGTATTCAGGGTGCCCTACAAGCTCTATGGCAACCTTTGGCAGATGGTAGCTGGGTTATTTTCAAACATGTTTTCTTATATGAACATAGTTCCGATTGGTTTTTGTTCAGAAGTTACAAATATAATTCTCATTTCAATCAAAGAAGCCTGATATATATTAATGATGGTTGCTGTAACAATAATTATTATTTGTGTCATTTTGTTTATTCATTTGACACTTAGTGTTAAGATGCTAAAAAAATGCATTTATTTACTACCTACCAAAATAGACTTTGTAATGCGCCCGCCGCAATACCCCCATCGAATTCTATAATGTATTAGTTTTTAGTTTAGTTGATAGGGAGTGGTTTTGACTAGGAGTGCGCGAGTGAGAGGGAGAAAGCGCGGAGGGAGAGAAAGCGAACGAGACGCGAAGTGCAAGCGGCAGTTGGAGCTGAAAAGGAGGAAAGATAGGAGGTCCAACGCTCAGCTGGGATCCTGAGGAGGAGAATAAAGTAAAGTGTGGCAAGGCAAGCAAGCCGCAAGGCTAATAGGGAAAAGTGAAGTGGAGTATAGCTGTCCACAGACCAGTCAGACCACCGGGTTGTGTATTTCTCGCCTGGCATTCACCGGGTCCCGAGGCCTGCAGCTCAGGAGATTGTCGGCTGTATAGAACGAATTCTGATAAAGACAGGTAATAAAAGCTCTGCCCTCCCGATAACTTTACGCGAACTGTATCGGGTTTCCAGTGCGGGACGCGTAAATACTTTGTACGCCGCACACCGTCTGCGTCACTCGCCAAGACTTAAATATATATATCTTGTTGTTTTGTTGTTTATACTAACCTTATTTGTAATATAATATGATATAGTCACTCATTAGTCAGTAACCTGTACCCACCCACCCTGAGAAATTATATAGTGGTCTCTAGTCAAAGCATAGGGTATCACATTTGGCGCTCAACTCGGGCTAGATAGAGGTTCTTTGTTTGACTTTTATTCATTGCCGTGGCCAGGTGGAACTGATGTGTGGCTGCTTGTTATGTTAGGAATTAATATTTAGCATTGAATATTTTTCGAGCTTAACTAAATAACATAAATTTGTCGTTATGGATTTGAACAAAAATACAGATTCAGAGGCGGTTCAAAACTTCGATGAAGTGGTAGATGAAACACCTTTGTCAGAAATTGCTAGATTAAATGATACATTAGCTTCGCTAGCCGGACTAATGCAGAATATTAATTCAAATTTAAATCTCAATCGAGAGATAATGAGAAAAATTGACAATAAAATAAGTGTACCAGGTATGTTACCTGAAAGTACTACTACCAGTAGTAATGTAAATATGTCTGATAAAGTAGGTAAACAAAATATACCGGGTGCCTCTCAACAAAATCTACAGAGTGTGTCGGGAAAGTCTGACAGAGCTTACATTTCGGCATGGAAAGACTTAGGGGGCAACAATCTGCACTTCTCACCGGGTGGTACTGTTCATCCAGTGACATTTATAAAAAAATTAAAAATTCTCTTTGAGGATGCCGAAGTACCTCAAAATAAAAGAGTAAATTTAGCAATAAATGCGTTGAAAGGTTCGTCACAAAATTGGGCTCAAACGAAGGAGGATACGTTCTGGTCTTTTGACGTTTTTGAGAGGAAATTTTTAGATCGTTACTGGGGCACTTCACAGGAACGCGAACTCTATCAAAAAATTAAATTTGGCATGTACCAAGCTGGTTCAAAGGCAGATTATTTCTTAAAACTGTTAGCCGAATCAAAATATTTATCTATGCAAATTTCGGAGGCAGAAATAGTAAAAATGGTTGTGTCTCATTTTAATACGGAAATTAAAAAGGGTGTTGTCTGTGCCGGACTTGTTAATGCGGATGAAGTCGAGGCATACCTTCGCGAGGTAGATGAACTATCAGTGGGAGAAGCTACTAGAACTAATACAGTTTCACAAGATAATAGGTCAGATCGTAATCCGGACCGCAATTGGCGTTATAATAATCGGAATACGGGAAATTCGGAGAGACCACCGCGCCGAGGGGAATCAAATCAGGTCAGAGAGGAGGCTAGTCGCGGGCCAAACGAGAGAGACGATAGAGCCACGGTAGCAGTACTTCTAGATAATTATGAGGGTCTTTTAGAGGAAGAACCCCAAGAGGTAAAACAGTTAGCTGTTGCACCAACTATTGAAATTAATGTAGAATCGGTTACAGTTAGGGCCCTTGTGGATTCGGGGAGCCAATTAACTTGCATTTCACGAAATTTCTTTAACAAATTAAAACAAATTAACATGCATTTACCAATATTGCCGGCTTCCTGTTCAACTTTGATTGGAGCGTTAGGGGATAAGAGTCAAAAGGTACGAGAGCAAGTGTATTTACAGTTTAGTATAAACAACTGGTCGTTTGATTATACATGTATTATTGTACCTAAATTAGTACGCGATATAATACTGGGATGTGACTGGATGCAGGATTTTTCAGTCAATATAAATTTCAAAAACCAACAGATTTCTGGATGTTTCCAAGGTTGCACCGAAATAATAAATTTTATAGCAGAACCTACCTTGTTAACTCCGGTTATAGTTAGTGAGTTATGCGCTGAAGAAGAGGGAGTTCAAACTCTGACGACGTTAGAGCATAATTATTCTCGGGAGGAAATGTTAGAGGTCGCATCGCGTGCTGAAAGTTTCGATGATATACATAAAAATAAACTCGGGGAATTACTGATACAATATGAACATGTATTCTCTAATAAGCCGGGTAGGACTGACATCTATATTCATGAAATTATACTACATGATTACACACCATTTAATATCAAATCTTATCCGGTGCCATTAGTTTATCGCGAGGAGGTTAAACGTCAGTTAAATGAAATGAAACGGTGGGGCATAATAGAAGAAGCTAGCACTGAATACGTAAGTCCTTTAGTCGTGGTTGCAAAAAAGGACAAATCGGTACGCGTGTGCATTGATGCACGGTACTTAAACAGCCGCATGGTGAAAGATCATGTGACTCCGCCGAACCCAAACGAGTTACTACATGAATTTATTAGCAATCAGGTACTGAGTGTCATGGACTTGACGGCCAGCTACTGGCAGATCCCAATTAAAACAGAGCACCAGAAATATGCCGGGTTTGCCTTTGAAGGTAAAACGTACGTGTTTAAAGTTCTCCCGTTTGGGTTTGCTACATCAGTCGGTAGTTTCATTGTCGGTCTGAGTAAAATTCTAGGGCCAGGTGTGGATAAATTCGCCATACCTTATGTAGACGACATAGTTATACACTCGGAAAATCCCGATGTGCATTTAGATCATTTGAAAGTCATTCTTGAAAGGTTCAGTAGAGCTAATATTACGGTGAAATTAAAAAAATCACGGTTTGCATGCCAATCTATTAAATTTTTGGGTCATATAATAACGTCGTTAGGAATAGAGATGGATCCTGAGCGGGTGGAGGCTATACAGTGCCTACCACCTCCAAGGAGTTTAAAGCAACTTCGGTCGTTCCTAGGTCTTGTCAATTATGACCGCCGGTTCTGTGAGCGATTTTCAGAGTTAACTCTACCTCTTACGCGATTGTTGAAAAAGGGACAATCTTGGAAGTGGGGGGTAGAAGAGCAAGTAGCTTTTCAAAAAGTTAAAGAAGCGTTTTTGAGGATAACGGTACTTACTCATCCGGATCCCAAACTTAGATTTTTTATACAAACAGATGCGTCGGGTTTTGCCGTGGGGGCATGCCTGTTTCAAAAAGAAAATGTAACTGGTAACAGGAATGTGATTGCATATTATAGCCGCTCGTTACTACCGGCCGAAATCCGGTATAGTACAACCGAGAAAGAGGCGTTGGCTATCGTAGCAGCGCTTCGACAATGGAGAGTTTTTGTAATCGGTCGACCACTTACTATCGTGAGCGATCATAAAGCTTTGTCTTTTATTAGGAATTGTAGATTACTAAATGCGAGACTCACTCGATGGATCTTATATCTCCAGGAATTTGATTTCCAAATCGAATATTGCAAAGGTAGTGAGAATATAGTGGCCGATATTTTGTCGAGGTATCCGTGTCAATTGTATCAATCTAATGCCGACACTCCAGAACTATCTGCGGTAGAGATAAATTCTCTAACTATAGACCGTAGTATTCGGGAAAAATTTAAGAAAATAGCTAGTTTTCAAGACTCCGATGAGTTTTGTTCAAAAGTCAAAACCGAATTAGCATCAGTTGATGGGTTGCCGAACATAAAAAAATGGTATGTGTTGTACCAAAATAAGGTTTTTCGAAAAGGATCAGTGGAAAGTCCGGGTCATAAAATTGTCTTACCTAAGTCAATGATCATCGAGGTGGTCAATCAGGAACACTTTGATAACGGTCATTTCGGTGGGAAAAAGTGTTGGTTATCGCTACGAAGACATTATTATTTTCGGAAAATGCGAGAAGTAATTCGTAAGATAGTGGGGGGTTGCGAAATTTGCCAAAAGGCAAAGATATCACCGCGATCTATAACAGAGATGCATTCCGTGTTAGTAGATGGGCCTAATCAACTGGCTTGTTTAGATCTTATGGGTCCACTTCCGATATCTAGGGGAGGTGTAACTCAGTTGCTCGTGGTTGTTGACTCGTTTAGTAAATATGTCGGCTTGTATGCCCTAAAGCGTGCAACCGCTAAGGCTATATTGCGAGTATTAGTGAATAAGCATTTTGTCAAGGTCGGTCGTCCGTTGGCTATATTAACAGATAATGGGACTCAATTTAGGAGTCACCAATGGGTAAATACTCTTCAAGAATGGGGAATCACCATTCGTCACACGTCAGCGTATTATCCACAAGGAAACATGACAGAGAGGGTGAATCGCGAAATTGGGCGACTAATTCGAACCTTTTGCCATGCGCAACATACAAAATGGTCTATTTTTCTTAAAGATATTGAAAAATACCTAAATGGTGCGATTCATGAAAGCACTGGATTTATGCCTAGCGAAATTCATTTCGGAGATGGTCGTAAAAATATGATCAAAAATTACGTAAACTTTCCCGATGGCACTATGCCAAGGGACCAGAACAGTATCATCCTTCTGGCCCGGGAAAATTTGAAAGCAAAGGCCTTAAAAAGGCAAAAACGTCATAACAAGAACAAGGTTCTAATTACTTTTCAACCGGGGGATCAAGTTTGTTGCGTACCCACAGTCTTTCCTCTGCTGAAAATCGGGAGATTAAAAAGTTCTTCTTGCTATTTGCAGGGCCGTATGTAGTTGAGTCTCAGCAGGGAGCTAACTCATATAACATAATTGATGAAGTGTCTGGGATTTCTTTGGGGGTGCACCATGGTACCCATTTAAAGAAATTTAGACCTCCAATAGATACCATATAAGCGCCTTACGACATATTAAATGAACATTGCAAGCTGTTTTCATTTAATGAACATTGCAAGCAATTTTCATTTAATAGGGGGGGTAATATGTAATGCGCCCGCCGCAATACCCCCATCGAATTCTATAATGTATTAGTTTTTAGTTTAGTTGATAGGGAGTGGTTTTGACTAGGAGTGCGCGAGTGAGAGGGAGAAAGCGCGGAGGGAGAGAAAGCGAACGAGACGCGAAGTGCAAGCGGCAGTTGGAGCTGAAAAGGAGGAAAGATAGGAGGTCCAACGCTCAGCTGGGATCCTGAGGAGGAGAATAAAGTAAAGTGTGGCAAGGCAAGCAAGCCGCAAGGCTAATAGGGAAAAGTGAAGTGGAGTATAGCTGTCCACAGACCAGTCAGACCACCGGGTTGTGTATTTCTCGCCTGGCATTCACCGGGTCCCGAGGCCTGCAGCTCAGGAGATTGTCGGCTGTATAGAACGAATTCTGATAAAGACAGGTAATAAAAGCTCTGCCCTCCCGATAACTTTACGCGAACTGTATCGGGTTTCCAGTGCGGGACGCGTAAATACTTTGTACGCCGCACACCGTCTGCGTCACTCGCCAAGACTTAAATATATATATCTTGTTGTTTTGTTGTTTATACTAACCTTATTTGTAATATAATATGATATAGTCACTCATTAGTCAGTAACCTGTACCCACCCACCCTGAGAAATTATATAGTGGTCTCTAGTCAAAGCATAGGGTATCACAACTTCAAGAAGAAGTTAACACCGCTCCAAGAAGGGTCATTCGTTCTACTGAAGTTAATATACAAAATGAAGAAGATTAGATGCTGTCATTGTCAACTCTTGAATTAGTCTTAGCCGTATAGCAATTAATCTTCATGTATCACCTAATTTTGTATGGCGTGTATTGAACAGAGAAATGTTACATCCGTTTCATGACCAAAATATAGGAGCGTTACATGCTAAAGATGCTCTTCAGAGATTAGAATTTTGTCGAATTACTTCAATAACATGCACAACATGAAGATTCGTTTGGCTTGTCATGTGGTCTGATGAAGCCTACTTTACTGGGGACCACATAAATAATAATCATATTAAACATATATGGCCGTTAGAAAATTCGCATGCAATTTACATATTTAGGGTAGCAGCTTCAACAATAATTTACTGTATGTACATATTTTACAGTTTAAATGCAAATCTATATAGAACTTTCTTGGACACAATTTTTTTGATTTCATTGATGACGTAGGACTTAATACTGTTCAAAATATGTTGTATCAACACGATGGTGAATCACCACATTGTGGGCGACAAGTAACTGCTTTGTTAAATCATTTTTCAAATATATGGATAGGTCAACAAGGTCCAATAGCATGGTCACCGCGTTTCCCAGATCTAAATCCTTTAAATTTTTGCAAAACCGCACCGTATAAGAAAAAATCTTTGACAGTAACCGCACTACCATCTACCAAAGTTTGTCATAAAGTTTGTAGAAACACCCTGTATAAAAAATATAATTGATCGTATAATCATTTTAATAAATTAATTGTTAGCTGCATTAGAACACCACCAGCATAGACTTTTTGCAGATTTAATTATAATTGTATTGTGTGTAAATTTATATTATATTTGGTTCTTAATCACTATGATTACTCAGAATTTTTATGAAAGTGAAAAAAAATTGTCTCGAAATGTTTGTCTTTTACTCAATTGGTACGTATTTCTCAAAATTGTTTGTTTAAATTTCTACAATGTGTTTTTATTGTTTTTATTATAGTATGATTAATTTTGTTTCTGAAAATGGGTATAAAAATGACGCTAAACGTGCGTAAATCAATACAGATTTTTTGAAATTTTGTGTTGGGTTTTGTTTTGACCTATTGTTTCCAAGAGTTGTAATTTGAAGTTATTACTTACATGGTCAGGAAAATACTAATAATTTTCTATGTGCTAATGATAAATTGTGATACAGGTTGTTGTGATTTTGGTTGCCTAATTTACTAACACTTACTTAGTTAATAGAGTATCACGTGTTATAGTCTGTTTCGAAATGAAAGAGAGTAATAAAACCCCGAGATAAGAACCGTCCATGGGCGTGGTAATATTTTGTTTCAGGTAATTATCGGGTAACACTAATACTAACAGGTAATGGCTGTACATTAGTATATTTTACTGGATACATCATAGGGCAGGAGCCAGTGTATTGTGACAGATAAATCCAGTCTTAGAGCTGAATATATGAAGACGTGCTAGTGCAGTAAAATCCGACTTGTGTTTAGTGGCTATTGTGCCAGTGGATATAATATTGTTTGGGTAAAATGTCGAGCTTATTAGATTGCATACCTGCTAAACGTGTGAAAAGATGTGTGCTGTCTCAGAAAGAGAACATTATTATATTAAATGTATTTAATGTATTGAAATACTAAACTCCTACCAACAGTGTTGACGACATCGTTGAAAAGTGTTCCAAAATGGCAGGGATTGGAAAATCGGCTATCTACAGACTTTTAAAGGAAACAAAAAATAAACAAGATACTGTATATCCCCCAAAATCATCTACAGGGAGGTCAAAAGTCGTTATAGATGATTTCTTCAAAAATGTCATTCGCAGAAAAGTACACTCATTTTATTTTAAAAAAGAAATACCAACGGTAAACAAAATTTTAAGTGAACTTTCAGAGGACAACCATTTGCCAAAAATCAGTAGAAGCAAATTATGGGTCGTCTTTCGAGAATCGAATTTTTGCTGGGAAAAGCAGAACAGGAAGTCAGGTCTTATCGATAAAGATGAAATTATTTGTTGGCGAAGATCCTACTTAAGATCAATTAGAAAATTCCGTGACGAAGGGAGGAATATTTATTATCTAGACGAAACTTGGGTCAACGAGGGATATACTGTAACAAAAGTATGGCAAGATAAAAATGTAAAAAGTTTTCGACAAGGATTTTTGGATGGACTTTCAACAGGGTTCAAGGCACCTTCAGGTAAAGGGCGAAGATTAATAGCGACACATATAGGTAGTGCCAGTGGTTTTGTAGATGACGGTTTACTTTTATTTGAATCTAAAAATACAGGTGACTATCGCGAAGTCATGAACGGAGATGTTTTCGAAGAGTATTTTACACAGATGTTGGATCTTATTCCTCCGGGGTCTGTAACTGTCATGGATAATGCCAGTTACCATTCACGGCAGACCCAGCGGACGCCTACGACTGCTGAGGAAATATGGCGAAAAACGAACTTTTGACACTTATCACTCTTAATAAAGATTAGAAAAAATATGTTATTGATGAAATGGCAACAAATCACCAAATAACGGTACTACGGTTACCACCTTATCACTGTGAACTTAACCCAGTCGAATTAGTCTGGGCGCAGGTAAAAGGAGATGTAGCGCGAAATAATACGATGTTTAAATTAAGTGACGTGAAAATTTTATTAAAAAATCCTTGGAACGAGTAACTGCAGATAACTGGCAAAGATGTATACATCATGTACAAAAAGAAGAGGAGAAAATGTGGGAACTCGATAATTTAATTGACGTTACTGTGGAACCTATTGTTATCAATCTATCAGAATATTCAGAGGGTGAATTTTACTATACCTACTTTTTTATTTTCTTTATTGTACGTTTATACAACACTACATTTACTCACCATAATTTGAATTTTCAAAATACATATATTTTTGTGTGGAATAAAAGTCTATTCATTAAATTTAAATAAATATTTTGATAATATTATTATAAGATTAATATTGAATAATTTTATTTGAATTACTAAAAACTCTCTTAACCCGGTTATGATGCTTAAACTAGCCTCTAGTGCTGTTTTCATATAGTTTACTTATACGAAAAAGGGACCGAGAAATTGAAGCGGCATAGACAAAGACGGATTGTCGGGGATTAAATTTTAGCTACCTGCTACAATTTAGTACGGTTCGATAACACAAAGTTTTTTTAAAAGTACACCTCATCTATACCGATAATACATAATATAAAAATATTGAATATAAGCAACAGTACTACATTTATTTACGATTTGCATACATAATAAGCTTTTATTACACTCTTTCATTTCTAAACAGACTATAAGTGTTGGATCTAGGTGATAACGGCAGGACAGTATTACAAATCGTGTATATTTCAAAGAATTAACTAGTTTTATTTTTAAAAAATAAACTTTTTTTGGGCCGGAGCACGGATCCGTTAATATTCCGATTGGGGCCTGTCCCCGACTATCTCCTTTAGGCAGTTTTATGTTTCCTGAAAAAGTACAATCACCGCGGCTCGATTTCCCAGCGCCATTCAGCCGATCCCAGATGAAAGTAAAAAGTGGAAAGGACGGTGTTATTGCGAGCGCCATAAACCTCAAATGATTTAAGGATCGATAAATATGAATTTTAGAAAAGGATATAGCGGTGGAGTGGGCGATAAATCAAGTTATAGAAGCGAAAAGAGAATGTAATTATTCATAATGTTGACGTAGCTCCGACGCGCTGCAATGATTGAGTAGTGAGCCGACGTGCTAGGGAATCCTCGGGATCCTCGGTATTGATGTGAAAATGATTCCCGCCGGCCCTTTCTGGATTTGTGAGGCTCAGTACAAAGCCATTCGCAGCTATTCCCGTTCAAATCTCTAATATGGGGGCAAATTTCTATGTTATCTTCACTGGAGCACTATATTTTTTTTTACCTATTTTTCTACATAAATCCGTCCTTCTTAACCTATAGATGGATTTTCTAAAGAACCCTGAAGCTCCGCTGCCAATTCTGAATTATTTTTTATTTATTTGATAATCAAATGTAGTCCTTATTCAAAAGCCTGTTCATCGGTTTTTTCTTTAATTAATCAGATCTTTAGGAATCATTTAAAAAGGAGGCAGACGATATAATTATTACATTGTAGCTGTATCTATTAAATCTTTCTGAGTCTAGAACAATAGAGAGAGCGCCCTTACTAGACCTTCACCAAAGATTACATTGATTCCTCCTTTTCTTCCTGGCAGAACCTGTAGGTTACCGCTACCAGATCAATGCTACTCAGATGTTTCCTGAATATCCAATGTCCTGTTACCAGTTTTATTATAATCTTTATTGATTCACGACTTTGGTTTAGTAGGTTTGTCACTGACTTCTTCGATATTCCTTTGAGGAATATTTTGATTGCTTCCGTTCAAGGGTGTCTTGCCACTATTTACCTGTCAACTTTATCTTCTACCTACTTCTGCATTAATATCATAAAGTCGCTGCAAGTATTCAGACGACTAACGTCCATAGACCTTATAAATCATGGACCAGCCCTAGAAAGAGAGGTCCGCTGTCCTGATGTGTACAAAAAGGATGAAGCTAGTCCGGGCAAAAACAGATGTTCTATGACAGAAAAATATATAAACATAACCTGACACAACCTTTCCTGTTAATATTGTTAATGATTTGTGTGCCTTTTGTGATTTAGTTGTGTTTAGTGTGTTTATTAGCAATAGTTTTTAAAGACTCATAAACTATGGTGGAGTCGGTCTGTCACCGTAAATGTCATACGTCTGTCATTCATCTGTCATTTAAGGTATTTGTTTTTTTTTTCAGCCAATGATCTGTGGGTTTTTGCCCGGACTAACTCTATCTCTGTCGCACACATCTGAGCATCAACGATTTGTATAGACAGAAAACGGTTTCGGGCGCGTCCATGATTTATAAGGTCTATGCTAACGTCACGGCTGACGTTACGCAATTGTTTTTATTGACAGCATAATTTTTGACATTTGGTGGTGTTAGAAACAATCATTTTTTGCTGTTTTGTGCAATATGTAGTGCAAACATTTAGTGTAGTATATAATTTTATTATACACTTACTTGCAGTTTCTTAAATATTTTCATGAAAATGTAATGAATTATTCATTTGTTCTTATGACGTAAGTCGTCTGAATTCTTGCTGCAACTATAACAACAAATTTAGTAATGTCGCAAAAAGGTTTCTCTATGTAAAGCTGTTATTGCCATGATGTCCTACATGTACCGGTACCCAAGCTAAGGTCACAACATTCAGAACATTCCAAACCTAAAAAAATTGGCTTTCACCCTAGTACGATCTTATTTCTTTTAACTCTGTCTTGGACAGATCGTGTGTACTCGTTTGATGTAGCAGAGATGCTTTCTCAATTGACAGCTAAAAAACGTACAACTTTTCAGAGTTTTCTCTTACCCACAAGGATGTTAAAATATTACCGTATAAGAAATGTGTCTTGATTGTGAGTGTCAAAATTTACTATGTTCTCCTTTCATCCATTTCCCCAAAGCATGTTAACGTAACTGTAAGCAAACCTAAAAAGTAAATGGGACTATAACTAGGAAAGCCATTGCAGATATCACTTTTACAAGTGTATCTGATTCGTATTTTTAATAAATTGTAAATTCTCTATTCAGGCTTGGATAATTGATTTTGTACCAATTCTGTCATATCTTCAAATGCGGATCCGACTGCATATTTGTGATTTTGGAATTGCCGTACTCCAATCTTAATAGTTTTTATCAGATTTAATACCTTACACAAACGAATATATATTTATTTATTTTTCTCTTGCAATGGTTTGTTACTACAGGGGCTCTTTATATTGAGATATACCTTCTATACAACATCGACTTCAGTCCGTAGGTTGACCCACCCCCCTCGTAGATGTTAAATATTTATCTACTGCAATGTTGAGAGACACTTGCCTCTAAAACTTCAGCATCCTGTGATAAGGGTCCCTAAATATCGTGACCCTAATATAAATGATAACACAAATTTCTGTATTTACATTAGAGATAACACAGTCAGGAGATCCTCGTCTTATTACAGATAACATCTTCATTTCTCTAAATTTGCATAAGTAACGTTGTTTTTTTTCTGCCATTGCTCACTACAAAATTAAATCTTTTGAGAAACATGCAAAAGCATTGTTTACTAATACATTGCTTGCATCATATATACAATTTCCCAATAGGGAAGTTGTATGGATTTCACATTGGTGTGAAATGTATCACAGGGTAATCTTTCAAACATATTGAAAGGTCAGAACATGTGTCTGGTGACAGTAATCACATAAACGTTCAGCACGGTTTATGTTTCCGCAGATACAGGTGACAGGTGTAGTGTTACGGTGGTGATGATGTAAATAGGCGTTTGTTTCATGTGTTTTTGCGTTTTTGTGGCATGTTTCATCATAGATAGTGTAAATGCTATAGATTTTGTGTAAGCATAATTATTATTAATTTGCCATCATTTTATTTTATACTTATGAGCTTCATTAGTGCTCATATCAAATTCATTAGTGCAGTAAATACGGGGAGTCAAAGCAAGCAGGTGTCTATTATTTTCAATTGTTTACATTACCTTAATTATTAGTGGTGATGTGATGAACTTACCGTATTATTTCTTCGTTTACAATATAGATCCGCTCTAGAAACTTACGACAATAATACTGTTGGCAACGTTTAGATAGAGAGTTTTACTTGATGTATTTATTAAATTATGCCATCTGATTTCACATTAAACTACTTATTTTAATTTAAATATAATAAATCAAAGTAATGAATAATGATACTTAACAATTATTATTATTTTTTTATTGATATGTCCTACTGATTTCATTTCTGTTTAAATATTCAAAAAAAATATTTTTTATTTATCACATGGGTTTAATATGTTTTCAGAACAGGTAGTATAATGTAGTGAAGATAGCAAAATTCTATAAATGATTCAAATAACATTCCACATACATCTCATAAATAGTAGGAGCAAGTGCAAAACGTGTTATTTGGAATCGCAATGAAGCCCTGAATACAATAAATGAAAGCAAATGTAAGTTTACTTTACCATTGATTTTTAAACGCTTCACTCTGGTAGTTTTAATTTTTTCGATGGACTTAAACTTACCTACTTATAGATTTCCAATTAAACTTACATTAAAATGGTCTTCACAAACAAACATTGTTGCTGTGCTTCCTTCCGTCGCTCTTCATCGCCCTATACCACATTTTTCTTTTCATTTTTTTAGTATTATGAAATATTTTTATTAGGCGCTGTATTCGTACATAATGCAGTGCAATACTTCTTCCATTTGCCCGGTGAGATGCACTTTCTCTGCTGATTTTACGAGTATATGTTGCAACTTTATTTAATACCGATGTTTGTTTAATACAGTAACACTTAATAATATCACAAATGGCTAATTAACTCTTCTAAATGTATGTACTGTGTTGTCCGAAAATGGAAATCGTATACAGATATAAAAATATAAAGCACAATGCTATATTACGTCATCTGATGTTCGCTGTGGCTGCCACCGTTTTCTGGGGACGTGGCCAGAATAAAATTTTAAATACCATTTTGATTAAAATAATACTTTCTTCTGCACATATTTGGAAATTTATTCATTGTATAACTTGCTTTTTCCTTGGCAATTTTTTTAATGTTAATATTATCAGTACATCAAGCCGAGTAAATTTCAATGATCACTATATCCTTGTTTCAAAATTTAATCAGTATCACGTCTCGTTAAAGGTAACGCAGCACTTTGTAGTAACGAATAATAGTAAGAATTATGCAAACGGCCTCTAATCCCATCAAATTGCCTTTTTATAATGCTATGCATCAAAACTTCAAATTAGTTCGCCGTACACAGGAATTACGCGACACTGCCATAAAAATCTTTACTGCTTTCCTGTTAAATTTTTCTTGAATCCAGGCACCTTTATGTGACCCTAGGTAGACGTTCCTGCCTTACACTCTGCTTGAAGTAGCTCTAGAACGACTTACGTGCACTTCTGTTATTTTATGACGGCAAAATTTTATACTTGAGAAACGAGACAGGAGAGGAAATTATAAGCATCATTACTAGCTTGGACAAAGAACAAAGCTGTAATAACAAAAACTATTTATTTTCCAACTCTGCCGTAAAACTTTCAAATGGCACTTTTACGATGAAGTGTTAAATTTATTATCATAGAGTATGCAAATTTATGTTAGGGTTCAGATTTTGCTCGCATGGCTTTTATGAGTCTCGGTAATATTTGTTTGTTCTATAATATTCAATTAAAAGTTATTGAATAGGATGACTTAAAAAATAATAATAAGCCGCCCCCTTATGCAACTTTAGAACACGTCCCACAGTAGAATGGCAAAAGTGCCTTGGAAATTAATTGTCAGGTATGTTATTTGTTTTATACATGGTCGTAAGTTAAATTGCATTTTGTAATAAAAGTTTTCGAACGATAAGTGTCATTTTAACGACCTTGGGCCTTATTAGCGCCCTCGCATGATAATTACTGTATAGTTACTGTGTTACTGTGTTACTCTCCTTTAACTTATGGTGTGTACTATATTTTTATTTAAGGAAAATATCGTTTTGTGTTTAACATTTTATGAAAAAGATAAAGAACTATAACCAATGAATTACAATTTAGTCCTACTAAAATAAGAATGAATTATATTTTTATGTTTACAATACAATTAACGGAATTACTTATAAAGATATTAGATCAGAATTTTCTTGTCAATTTTTTACTTTTACTGCAAGACAACTTTTTGTAACTTGTAACATTAGCATTAGAAAATTCTGCGGAAGATCCAGAGCACCCACTAGTTGGAGGCATATTAATGCCAATATATTTTTTTGGTATTTCCACTTTGAACTGAATTTTCAATATAGCCTTCAGCTACAGTAGATGATTTACAATCACCATGACGCTTAATATTAGTTATAACTGCTCTAGCGTCGGCTTATAAAGTAGCCGAAGAAAAGAAAAGAAATTTGCTATTTTGTAGTAATCTGACTTAACGTATATTATTGTTATAATATACAAATATAAATGGTCTCTACAATGAGCTCCATATATGCCAAAAATCAGTTCCACGTAACTAAATAATAATGTAGGTACATTTTATTTTACATTTGAAGCTAACAAGTTAGCTTGGTCATTAAAAATATTTAATCGGGGACATCTCAAAGAATCTGTCCAATTTACTTGATCTTATCTTTATTAGATTTAAGTCTCTTTTGCTCCTGTTATCCATTAATTACTGTAGTAATCCCTTACAGTTTTTATGCAGACTATAGAAAGATATACGGAAATCTCTAGAACAGGACAACACCATTCAATGTAATCTATCAGTAACTATTTGCAGCTGGAAAACTTAGTTAACCCCACTAAACCCAAATAAATATACTAAATTTCATATGAGTAACATAAATCTACATCTCTGTTACATAACTTGAAGGATTCCTACTACCTACCTGAGAGACTCCAATTCATGAATATCCCAATACTTTACGAAGGCAGACCTAGTAATGTTTACTTATATGTTGTTACATGTTTTTCCAATGAGGATAATGGCCATTTGCGGACATTATACAGACGGACGATTACATGGTAACTAGTTAATAGTAGATAAAGAAAAATCATAGAGATTCATAAGAATTCCATAAGACAGAACGTTTTTCTAACCAATGAAACCAATGGAGAAGTTGTATTAATTTTATATTGGTTGTATTACAGGGTAATCCTTCAAAGGTCAGAACATGTGTCTGGCAGCAATGTAATCACACAATTAAATTATTAAGCATAATAAATTGCCATAGAATGTAAAATTTAATTACATTTGATTTTTTCGATGAACTTAAACCTACCTATATTTCCAATTGAACTTACATTAAAATGGTCTTCACAAACAAGCAATGTTGCAATACTTCATTTCGTCGCGCTTCATCCCGCTGCATCTCATTTTTCTTTTCAATTTTTAGCACGGCGAAATATTTTAGGTGCTACATGCTGTACATAATGGCATAATGCAATACTTATTCCAGTTGTCCGTTTAGATGCACTTGCTGTGCCTATTTTACGAATCTATTTTGCAACTTTAATCAATACCAATGTTTATTTAACACAATAACACCTAATGATATCATAATTAACAAATTAATTGTTCTAAACGTATGCACTGCGTTGTCCGATGACATGGAAATTGTGTACAGATATGAACTAAAGCACATTGCTGTATTTAGGTATGCACATGAGAACGGCGTCTGACGTCACAGAACTACACTATGACGGCGACCATTTTGTGGGGGCGTGACCAAATTAAATTTTTAAATATCGTTTTCAGACTTATGTTTTCCACGAAATTGTCCAGGACAAACGCCATTTCGATTAATATACATTTATTTTTTACATATTTGAAAAAATCTTGCAATTTTCCCATTGCCTAAGAACTTCTGTGAGCATTAACAACTTTTCTGAAAATAAATATGACATATAAAAGAGAAAAAACAGAACAACAGTACCTATATTTTACATATTATTCACTAGAAGGGCTACGACTTTATACATCAATCCAATATTCCAGACATAAAGTATTTTCTAACGTATGTTTACTTCAACTTGAACAAAACCGGGCCACTGGAAAATATTCATCTTGCATTAACGAAGTGCATAGAAAAACTTTTAGAGTTTGCTTCCCGGGTCCCAGCCAGACAATAATTCGAGAAGTTAAATAGAGTATGCTCGTTCAGAGCTAAAATTGCGCTCGCGATAAAACCTGGGTCGCGTGATAAATGGCGGCCGTTTAGTTAATCTGTTGAGGATGTTTCAATTGCTGAGAAAACAGCGTCTTTATCTCCACTCCTCATTACGGACCCTTTGGCTCGTTCATTTAAAATAAATTATTTAGAAAAACGAACGGATAATTATTCGCCGACAAACGATTTGGGCGGTCAGAAGCAATTAGAAGAGAATAACAACCGTTTTAATATCCAAAGGATAAGTAATGACAAAGAAGATGCTGCGAGGAGTTATTTTCACAGAAATGATATTTTTAATATTATTGAAGTTGATACCTTTCACCAAAAACGTTTTCAAAGGACGACATTTTCTTTAAATATTTGAATAGTAACGCTAAGTATATTAAAGGAAAGATACTTTTGTGTTCCAAAAGAGTGTAACTGTTGTAGTAACACAACGAAAAAAGGGTATAACTATATGAAAAATAAATCGCATAAAATAGTGTTATGATTGAATAAAGTTTAGTGGTAGATTTATCAAGAGTTGTATTAAATATGAGGCAATATTAATAAATATGGTACTGGCAATTATAATGAGTACGATGATAATGATGACGATGATGAAGAAAATACTCGTAGCTCTACAGAAATTGAATGAAGAATTTTAACACATATCTCCTGCATTATTTTTTACAAACATCATTAAAACTACAAATCAACGCATTTCTTACATTATTAAATTTATAAAATATCATTTTGAAATCCAGTCTAGTTCATGAAGTTTATTATTGCTAAGGTCATGGAAATTATTGACAAGTAACTTCACAAGTGCTTCAAATCTCATGACATGAGAAGTGGAAACATAAATCGTTTCTTGAGATGGTATGATCTGAAAAATGTTAGTGGCAAGTTCAGTGAAAAGTGGCATACTTTAAAGAAATGTGGAAATCGTCAACACTTTGGTTAAATGCTTTGGTTGAAGGCGACGACGAACATAAAGAATCAGGACATAAACCAACATTTCAAGCTTACGGTTTTTTTTTAAGCGAAACGGCGATAAGTATCGAACGAAAAAATCGACATTATTGACCAGAGAACAAATTGACAAATTTCTTACAGAAGCATAGGATAAAACATATCTCATTCAAAACGTTGCCGACATTATGATGTATTTGCAGCTTGCCGTCGCAAAGAACTGTGCAACTTGACATTCAATAATATCGAATATTTGAGATCTCCACTTGTTGCCTAAATTCAAGACACAAAAACTAATATGCAACGAACTTTCGTTATTACTGCTACAGTATATTTGAACTATTGTAATAAGTACATAGCTTTTCGTCCAGCGAACACTAGAATACTAATCATCAAAAAAAATTCATAGAATACATTAAGAATAAATGTGCCACGGCTGCAATATTTCTGAATTTCTAAATTCGCAAGTTTCTCATCTTTATACTGGACATTGCTTCTAATGATCTTCGGCTAGCCTCGGCAGACTCTGGTGCTATAGTTAAGAGACACGGTGAATGGAAGTCCAGAATTATTAATTTGTGCTTTAAAATTATTCAAACCAAATTTGGATAATAAAGAGAAGTCGGTAAGTAGGAGATATCGATGTAGTCATGGATACTGTGTCAAACATTAGTCACCAAATTACTAATTGAATTCGTTTGTGATGGTGACCTGAGGAGATACTAGAATATGCAAAAGAGGTTTCTTTGAATCTTTTCTCAAAATCTCAAGAAATGTATGAATGGGTTTACCAACATTTTATGGATTATTCAGAAGATGTATTGGTGTATTTCTCAAACTTAGCAAATAAAATGAAGCCGTCAACGCTTCGGTCACAGTCAATATTGTAGTAAATCTAAAAAATCTAGTAGATTTTAAATAGAATTAAATAAAGCTAAGGCTAGGAACAGGCGAAATAGAATTTATTAAAAAAAAAATAAATACTCTGGCAAGGTCCAGACAATGAATCTTTGTTTTAAACTTATCGCAGATAGACGTTCTCATAATAACTTTTAAAAAGGTAGTCATAATACAGGATGTTGTTTATCAAAAACATGAAACTTAAAAAGTGCGAATTTAGCAGTCTCCATGAGAACTGATCGGGTATATTTTTAATAGCTTGCAGAACGCCCATTTTTCAAAATGGCCGTAGTAATAAACAATTGATTAGGTATAAATTATGGGAAAAATTAAGCGTTAATTGGTGGGACTGTTTCGGCCATTTTTGGTACAGGAGGATTTTTTTTCTACGGGGCGGGACTAAAATCATAGGAGCTTCAGGGTTTGAGAAGCGAAGTTAAGAAGTAAAGACAGTTGCGACAACGCAGCCGGGGGACTAGTTTGCGAGTTGCGACAACGAAGCCGGGGGACTAATTTGGGAGTTGCGACAACGCAGCCGGGAGACTAATTTGGGAGTTGCGACAACGCAGCCGGACGACTAGTTGCAAGTTGCGGGATCGCGGTTGTAGGTTTAGATTCTAAGAGAGAAGTTAAAAAGTTCTGCGATTAGTTATTGTGTTGCCTTTTTGGGATTAACATCAATTGCGGGGATTTTATTGGTAAGTCTGCTGTATAGCATACTTGTTGTTTTTTTTTATTTCACTAGGTGGTACGTTGCGAGACCTCTCTCCGAAAAAGTTTTTACATTTTGTTAAATAGGCGTGTTTGTAGCCTTGGAAACAGAAAAAAATAGCAGAATTTCTAGACGAGTTTAAAGTTTTATAAGAAAAAGCAGCAGCTGAGTTTAGAGAAATTGTGCAGTATTTTTCTGTTCAATATATAATAATTTTAAACCGAGTTTATTTCGGGATACTGGCATTGGAAGCCACCGTTGTATTGGAGTGTGTTTTTGTATAGCCTCAAAGTATCGTTCACTTTTGTGAGCCCATTTAGTTTTTGTTTGTTTCGATTTCATTTCCTCAATATATTAGTTAGTAATAATTTTGTTGGGTTTTTTTTTTATTAACCACCACACTCTCCTCAATTCTTCATAAAGACCACGCACGAAGGATTTCAATCCTTCTACGTTAGCCGTGGCCGAACCCAAAAGCTCCAGGTGAGTTTATTATAACATATTTTGGTGTCAGGTGTGTAAACACACCACTTATTATTTTATTACTACAAAACACATTTAGCGAGCTATCATCACCGCTATTACCCGGTGTTTTTTTAACAATGTTGCGGTCAACGTTGGATATAAAGAAGGGGATTGACATAAGCAAATGTTCAAAGTTGCGTGTTTTTCTGGAGAGACAAAATGAGGTATATGTACCGAAAATATCGCTAGTATTTACAAAGAAACAAGTCGAATGCATTTTGAATAGTGCACCTGATAATTCTTTAAAAATAAACAAAGTTTTTAAAAAGTTTCTTTATAGGTCGTACTAATGTTGGGAGTTACAGCCACATGCCGTTCTGCTAAATTAGTGAATTTAACAATTGATAATGTGAAGATGTGAAATCCGCCTTAATTATAAATATTCCGAATACCAAAACCAGGAGACCACGTTCTTTTACTGTGCTGGGATACAATTATTTATGCTTCTTTACATCCACCCAGATTGGTAGAACGTCGATTATTTCTCAAATATGTTAGTGGAAAGTGTCATCGAATGGTGGTCGGTATTAATAAAATCAGTGCCGTCTCAGAAGAAGTCGCAAAATTTTTGAAGCTGGACAACTAGAAGAGTACAGTGGACACGCATTACGACGAACGTCTGCTATCCTTTTAGTTGACTGTGGTGGTGATCTTTATTTATGCTTCTTTACATCCACCCGGATTGGTAGAACGTCGATTATTTCTCAAATATGTTAGTGGAAAGTGTCATCGAATGGTGGTCGGTATTGATAAAATCAGTGCCGTCTCAGAAGAAGTCGCAAAATTTTTGAAGCTGGACAACTAGAAGAGTACAGTGGACACGCATTACGAACGTCTGCTATGCTTTTAGTTGACTGTGGTGGTGATCTCACTTGTCTTAAATAAAAGGAGCGTGGAGATCGAGCACTGTGGTGGGGAGACTACATTGAAGACTCACTTTTGAATAAAAAAAATATTACGAAAAGAATACTGAAAGTTGATAGTGATAATGATAAACCAAGCACCTTTGTCATTTCTGATTTGATTTGATTTTGATTGACTATTAATGAAAACTTCTTGCCTTGATAATTGCTCCAAGAATGAGGGTAGTGGCAGTTTCAGTGGTTTATTTAATTTTGATACTTGTTCAACGCGTGTATTTAATATCAATATGGATAAACAAAAAATATTATACCTAAATATTGTTGGATAAACTTTTATAAATTAAAACTTAACGCTTTTAATCGAATCGAAGGATTAAAAGTGTTAACTTTAGCTGCTGGGATTAAAAGTGAATACTATTGTTGCTAAGATACCTTTTTTTCTCAGTAAATAAAATATCAATTATTGACTCCTGACCACAGTATACTAAGCAATCAGTACGGAATCTTAGACAATTTATGAATGAAATACGTCTGGCAGGTTTTAAATACCCCCACTCTAGAAAAAGTCGCCAAGAATATGGCGGATCCCAGAAAACATACGAAAAATAGCTAATAATTTGGCGTAAACATAACCAAAGTTGTTCGTAGTTTTAATACTTTTGCATTAATTCTTAATTAACTATTGTAATCCAGTGTAGTTTCATGTAAATTGAGGTTTTGGTCACATTTTGTCTTAATTTAGATTTCTAGCAGATATAATTTGAATTTGATTATAAAACTAGTATGATTTAAATTTATTTAAAAAATTTGCGATAACATAGAAACTAGGTCAACTAGTAGTGTAGTTTTATTTTATATTTTGTAGTACTTTTGCCTTATTTTGTTAGCAGATTATCAAATTTAAGCCCAGTGTAATTTTTATATTTTTACTCATTTTTTTTAGGAAAGTACAAAATGAAATTAAAACGTGAATATTATGTACAATTTATTTTGAGGTTTACAAAATATATATATATATATATATATATATATATATATATATATATATATATATATATATATATATATATATATATAATTGCCTTGATAATTGCTCCAAGAATGCGGGTAGTGGCAGTTTCAGTGGTTTATTTAATTTTGATACTTGTTCAACGCGTGTATTTAATATCAATATGGATAAACAAAAAATATTATACCTAAATATTGTTGGATAAACTTTTATAAATTAAAACTTAACGCTTTTAATCGAATCGAAGGATTAAAAGTGTTAACTTTAGCTGCTGGGATTAAAAGTGAATACTATTGTTGCTAAGATACCTTTTTTTCTCAGTAAATAAAATATCAATTATTGACTCCTGACCACAGTATACTAAGCAATCAGTACGGAATCTTAGACAATTTATGAATGAAATACGTCTGGCAGGTTTTAAATACCCCCACTCTAGAAAAAGTCGCCAAGAATATGGCGGATCCCAGAGAACATACGAAAAATAGCTAATAATTTGGCGTAAACATAACCAAAGTTGTTCGTAGTTTTAATACTTTTGCATTAATTCTTAATTAACTATTGTAATCCAGTGTAGTTTCATGTAAATTGAGGTTTTGGTCACATTTTGTCTTAATTTAGATTTCTAGCAGATATAATTTGAATTTGATTATAAAACTAGTATGATTTAAATTTATTTAAAAAATTTGCGATAACATAGAAACTAGGTCAACTAGTAGTGTAGTTTTATTTTATATTTTGTAGTACTTTTGCCTTATTTTGTTAGCAGATTATCAAATTTAAGCCCAGTGTAATTTTTATATTTTTACTCATTTTTTTTAGGAAAGTACAAAATGAAATTAAAACGTGAATATTATGTACAATTTATTTTGAGGTTTACAAAATATATATATATATATATATATATATATATATATATATATATATATATATATATATATATATATATATATTGGTATAACATAATCAAAAACCCCCTGCTCTATTAGGTGTATGGACTGGTTTCTTTCATTCATGTATGAAAGCAGTCTCCTATTTGGAGTTAAATCCTTTGCCCCCCTTCATGTTTTAATTCTCCTTTAGAATTTTCTCAATTAAGCTATCACGTCTAACTTGGTCTCCCATATATAAAGCTGTTTACAGGCCTTTTACGCCCAGAGCTGCGTTATGCGTTAATTTTTTACAACACATTTATTTCCTCCCATAGCATTTTTATTATTTGCTGGGTATAGTTCCACTAATAAATAATCACTAATATAAAAACACAAATAACTAAACACTCAACACGACATACAAAGCAGGAATATAAGTACAATAACGATAACGAGTGGATAACCATGTAATAATGTCAAAAATTCAAAAAACCTAACTGACACACAGAAATTATAGTAATAACTGTCAGTCGCCAACAAGATGGCGGATTTTTGGAAGACGCGGGAAAGCTGAGTTTCCCTACTGATTGCTTAGTATACTGTGCTCCTGACCACAGTGGAAGTATATTAGTGGAAGTATACCCAGTAAATAATAAATAAACTATGGGAGGAAATAAATGTGTTGTAAAAAACTAACGCATAACGCAGCTCTGGGCGTAAAAGGCCTGTAAACAGTTTTATATATGGGAGACCAAGTTAGACGTGATAGCTTAATTGAGAAAATCCTAAAGAAGAATTAAAACATGAAAGTAGGCAAAGGATTTAACTTTCCAAATAGGAAAGAGACTGCTTTCATACATGAATGAAAGAAACCACTCCATACACCTAATTGAGCAACGGGGGTTTTTGATTACGTTACCTATATATATATTTTGTAAACCTCAAAATAAATTGTACCTAATATTCACGTTTTAATTTCATTTCGTACTTTCCTAAAAAAAATTTGTAAAAATATAAAAATTACACTGGGCTTAAATTTGATATTCATCTTGACATAAAGGCAAAAGTACTACAAAATATAAAATAAAACTACACTACTAGTCGACCTAGTTTCCATGTTTTCGCAAACTTTTTAAATAAATTTAAATTCATACCGGTTTTATAATCAAATTCAAATTATATCTGCTAGAAACCTAAATTAAGACAAAATGTGACCAAAACTTCAATTTACATGAATCTGCACTGAATTACAACAGTTAATTAAGAATTAATGCAAAAGTATTAAAACTACGAACAACTTTGGTTATGTTTACTCCAAATTATTAGCTATTTTTTCGTATGTTCTCTGGGATCCGCCATATTCTTGGCGGCTTTTTCTAGAGTGGGGGTCTTTAAAAACTGCCAAACGTATTTCATTCATTAATTGTCTAAGATTCCGTACTGATTGCTTAACTCATTTTTGATATAAATATTGGAAAAAAGTATTTTATATTTCTTCACTTGCCCATATCACGCATATCGGAAATCCACATTTTCGCTTGAGTGCCCGACATAGGCATTCCCTCCGGTACCTGACCGTCGCGATTCAATAACTGTAATTGTCGCTCCGTGACGTCACATCAAACGACGACAAGGTAATGGGATTATTTTCCAAAACACCGACGCCTTTACAGCTCCAGCCGACTTAATGGAATGGTCTCCGCGTAATAAATAAATAAACAACCCCGTCGTCGGTTTAATATCGTCTAGTCGGTCGACATTCCCTCGGTGCGCTCTTAATGAAATCTTAATTAATCGGAACGTGTCTCAAGGTCCAACGGAGTCGCTCCGTTCCAATCGATTTGGCGATATAGGGCACGTATGTTTAAAGGTCTTGCAGGTCCGATTGTCGTTAAATCTGATTCAAATTGGAACCTTTGATAATGAGTTATCTACATGAAAGAGATCGATAGATAGATAAATGAGCAATAGGGAAGTTCTGAACTTGGATTCTACAGGGTGTCCGGAATATGAGTGCCTTAATTTTGCCATATTGATAAGTTGTACTAAACAGGACGTATTTGACTTAGCAATTTTATTTCTCTGACCAACGGTAACAGAATTATGACAGCAAACAGGTCTTGAATATGTGACGTCATTCACATACTATCTTAGAATTTTTATGTATTTATACATAATAATTACAAATAGGTACACCTAAACATGGGTACTTGCTGTGAATGGTTTTCTCAGAGCTCGTTTCACAACACAGAATAATAGTTACACGCGTTTAAAATGACTTATGTTTCTTGCAAGAAGCGGTGTACCGTATAAACGTCTTGTAGCCAGAGAGTTTTGCCTAGATTCGGCGTAAATGCCATGCCATCCATGTAGCTGGTTATGGTTACCATAAATTATTCCATTTTTGTTTGTGTACACTCACCAACATCAAAAAAAACTAAACAAAAATGAATCACACTAACTGTACATACCATTATGACTAATATTAGTTTTAGGTTACCACCAGCAGCCTGACACTGCAACGTTGTCGACCGTTACAGTTTTAACGAGGTTTACTTTATTGATACTGATCCAAAAATCAAATTATGAGCAAATTACGTTACAGGCGCTTTTACTTAACCTTAATTGTACCTTAGTTTGTAATTTTGTGACATAGTTTTGCATATTATTGCAGTTGTATTTCTATTTTTGAAATATATTTGTAGACAAGCTATTCGTTTTAGACATTTTTTTTCCTAAGAGTTTTTTTAATTCTTTTAGTCAGATATATATGAGCTCTTAAAATACGGCACTCATATTCCGGGCAGTATGATACCGTTATTAGTATTAGATATGTTAATTAAATTATTAGATATTTTAATTCAATTAAGGAATGTAGAATTCACATTCCTGCTTCTAAAATTTGAGTTTGCGTATAAAATGAAAAATTTAGATCAACTAGATAAATTTCGGTAAACACTTTGCTAAAAATTCAAACATATTTGGACAAGAAAACAAAATTCTTTACAATTATGAGTTTTCAAATATTTCTTCAAAGATCTATTCTAAAATACGAAAAATCCGTATGCATAAAGGTTATACAAATTAATAAATTTAGTGGAACAGATGTTCCACTTAAAACTCCTAATTAAATATTCCGATTACTTTTTTATATATAGAAATATAGGCATCATATCTGAATCATACTACATACGTTTAGAATATATTTGAAAAATCCAGATATACAGGGTGAGTCAAAAGTAGGTGTAAAAGTTAGGATTTCGATTCAGATGTGATTAGAAATCATAACTTTATGACTTACTTCCAGCATGAGCAAGTTATTCTTACTAGTAGAGCACCATGTAGGTACGAGAAACAACATAAAAAAATTACAAATTCATCGAGTGTATATGCAGCAGCACAATTACAAATTACAATTACAAGTCTGTGAGAGATATAGTAAAATTCCGTACAGCTTCTAAGCGATAAAACACCAGAAAAATGCTTAACCTTACAAATTTTACTAACATCTTCTGTCAATTTTATTTTTATCTAGATTGTAATTTTGATGTGAAAAATATTTAAAAAGCTAACTCATAAAAAATGTATAGTATGCTTGGTTTTGAAAATGAATATTTATGGAAACACATTTAAATGTAAACTTACCCCATAGAGGCACTCTTTCATAGAGGCAATTGGCTACCAACGGTTCTTCATCTCTTTCTTACCTATATGCTTCTTTATTTATCTTATTGTCCTTATGAACGTATTGAAGATTGCAATGTCAAAAGTGTTAAAGTAAGCAATTATTAACACCGAAATCTTGTTATTTGTTTCAATTTTCATTAAAAATTTACCCGGTAATCAATATTGGGTTAGGTGTCAAAGAAAAATGGATTGATAAAAGGGAAACACAAAATGCAGAATGCAAAACCTTAATGGATTTTATTAAAATATCTAGACGGTAGAACAACTAACATCTAGTAAACAAGTAAAATTACAATGGGCAACTTAAACTAAGTCCTCCTCTGTTAAGAACTGCGTCTTCCGAACCCTATTCATTAAGGTTTTAAATGCACAATCCTACTCTATTTGACGATGGGTATTTAACATGAAGATTGTATCTCTCTTAGATATCTTTCGAATAACTGAATTATTTCCAAAAAACCATTATTACCCAATTTGCATATAAAGCGGGCGTTAGTTTATCATCGAATGCATTTTCGTTGCACACTGTTGCCCAATTATGTCAATTTTACAGGCGATTGCACGGAATTGTTTAATAGCATCTTCTCGCTGCATTATGTGAACTTCTGGCTGAAAGCCAATTTATGTAGTGCAAATTGATCAAATGGAGATACAATCGTTGTATAAATAACACCGAGATTGCTGTTGACAGAGTGGATTGCGACAATACAATGATTTAGACAGCAGGATATTGCTGAAGAGGATCGCAGTAATGAATTATGGAAAATGTAAATAGCTGGAATGAGGACTTGGCGCCGCATTGAGTACAGAGTGCAGAAAATGCAGGGTGTTTTTAATTACTAGAGCGATAATAAAAAGAGAATCTACGAGCTTATCAAAGGAGTAAGACAAAAGGACCAACGTCACAAAAGAAATGCATCTTAAACGATAAAACCATTGTGCAGGGTTTTAGCTTCAAACAATAGTTGCTTTGCTATTATTAAGGGGCTTTATTTATATTCTTAATGGAAGACTTGCATCTGTCAAAGGAGTTACAAAGAAGTCTGGCGCATTCAATTTACGGGTACTAAATATTAGATATGATTAATTTATTTGGTGACTTGATCCGATTGGTATAGGTAGAAAAGCATAGAGAGTTTATTAGTTTATACATACTTTGTTTAGAAAAAATAGTAGTTTTTAAATTTTTATCTACTCCTATTAATTTATATATTAATTATTCAACTGCTTTTGAGCAATTAATAGTATCAATAAGCAAATAGCAAAGTTTTTATAGTGAGTTATTATAACTCACGCTGTGCTTCTACAATGATTATTCGGTATGTAAATAGTGTACGCAGTAAATTCTTGGAAATCTTTAAGCCGATAAATACGTTCCATTGGTGTAAAATGGAAAGAATTTTTAACAAGTGGAAAGGACTGAATAATTAAATGATTTTAAAATTATTAAATTGCCAACGTCTCTCATAGGGCGGAACTGTCAATTATTATCATTGAGGGTACTAATGTCATTTGATATTTTAACAAAATAATGTTGACGTTTTCAAATCAATTTTCTTTCTCGATACTTGTATCTTAGTATTTATTGTTATAGTCGTAGATAAAGTATAGTATTCAACTTGCGGTAATGGTCATAACTCACTTGGTGAATTACAGCACTCGCCTGCGGCTCGTGCTGCAAACTTCATCTGCGTGAGTTATGACCTGCATTACCGCTCGTTAAATAATATGCTATTATTTAATTTTATTTTAACTTTTAAGACATCGCACAAGTGTAAATTGAGATATGGCATCAAATTTGATCCATTTCTACAAGTTCGTATATATTTTTAATGTTAAAATATATTCCAAAGAAAATGTTCCTGGTTTTTTTCTATGACCCCTGTATTTAAGATTTTCGGAATTAAGTATAACTTTAAATGTAATTATTTTAAACGACGTGTTCATATTATACTGACAATTTTATAGTCTCTTATTTTAACGCAAAAAGTTTATTTATGCATAGGTCCTAAAGTTCCTCGATTTTAAGATAATGTGCTCAATTTTTGAAGGAAACTTTTTTAGTTTTTATTTTCTGGACTGTCAAAGATATCCGAATTAAATTTTACACTGTTTCTTGATATTTTATAATATTACCCTGTTTTTTAATTTTACAGGATTTTTCCAATTTTCAAAATATAAGAACTTTAGGATCTATATTTATATAAAATTTTCATACTAAAATAAGATCATCACCTATAATACACCAAGAGTCTTTATAATACCGAGATAATTTTATCAATGAGATTGCAGAAAGAGTGTTGCTTGGTAAATTACTTTAGAGCACCACGCTTGAAGAAATCTCAATGATCAAATTTTGAGTATTTACTAATGATGGAGGTGTATTGGTAAGATAATTTTTACACAAAAAATAAATTAATTCTCAATCTAACATTGGCTGATTTTCAACGTGTCCTGTATAATTATTACTTTGACAGTATTATTTATTAAATAATCTATATTTGCTTGCATAATATTCTCTTATTTTGCACTTTGCATTTGCTTGTATTTAGAACTTTTAGAAGAATTTCTATTAGAAATGTTAATACAGTTAAGATTACATAATTTGCAAATGAGTCTCTGAATATTGTAGTGAATTACTTTTCCTCCTTAAATGTATTTTGTAGCAAACTACTGGAACAGCGTCAAAACGAAGTAAGAATTTAAATCGTATTAAGCACGCTGCAACTAATTCGCTAAAAGCCATCTCTGAATGCATAATTCCGAAGAACGGCACCCATGGACGATAAATTATAAGAGATAATTACATTTGGAAGAAATAGATTGCCTAAGTGATGCAAACGTCTGGCAACTAGTTTACAATAGGAAATATAATGTATGTAAATTTATGACATACTATATTGAAATAAAGAGTGTGATGTTCGATTATTTAGAAATTGAAATAAAGAATGTATAGGGAACAGAAAACAGAGCACTATTATACACGTTTCTGTTACTCAAATCAAAACAGCATAACAAACACAACACAATGCACATCCATAAATACAATAACGTAATACACCGATCTTTTTCAAAGAACTTGACTTGACAATTTGAGCATTACGAAAATCTCAATAAAAAAGCAATAACAATTGGAATGCTTATTAAAAAGCCACTTTGATGTGAATGCTAATAAATTGAGTTGATATTGTAGTTTATAAAGGCCTATTGTTAAAAATAATGTCACTTAACTGTCACGAATCGAAGTCTACTCTACACTAAATAGTTCTAATAACATTTCACTATGACGTACTACATGGGAATAAAAAGCGTGAAGTTCGACTATTTATAAATTGAATAAAAAATATATAAGAAATAGAAAACTCTAGAACTAAATAAATCAGAAAATTCTTTACATTTTAATAATTTAAAAAAATCTTTTCTTCACATAAGTCAAAATTCGTGAATGTGTGAAAATCCATTTGGCAACATTGATCATATAATCTTCACTACACTTCACTCTACAGTGAGTTAAAGTAGACTTTGCTTCTACTTCTGAATACGTTGAAGGAGAAATGACGACATAGGGAAACCCTTTCTGTGTTTTATCATTAAATTCATTATTCCTTCATTTATCAAATATCTACGGATAATTGAGAACCATGCTTATAATAAGAAAGGTTATTTGTATCGTATGAAATTAAACACAACAATATTTATAAGAGCTCGACCAGGATCTTCTTTTTAATTTAACAAAAATATCGTTATATCACAAGTTTAATATTGTATAACAAATAACCCTTAAAGGGTTATCCGCTCGCTGATTATTCTTGCCGCCGCGAAAACAAGTTATATCAAACAATGTAATGCCCGAAACACTGTTTTTGAGTGCTGCTATTAATCTGCTTCCAACAGTGGCTTCAAATTTCATATAATTAGCCGAAACGGTTTCAATTATTTCATAAAATTAAACTTGAGACCCTCTGGAAAATTCACTTTACTTTTTTATGGCCGAATGATTACCGAAATGTTGTTTTTGTATTTCATTTTGTAATTCTCGAATATTGTCAATTTAATATATCCTTTTGCAAACAAGTTCGGAAAATATTGCGAGGATTTTCGACATGATATGAGACATTAAAGGCATATTTACTTAGTTAAGAAAATAATGTTGCTGGGATATGGCAAAATTTACAAGCAAATTGAACCAAGAATTTTAAAGAAGAAATGATACCTATCGATTTCCATCCGTCAATTTATCAAAACAATAGCCCTCATCAGATTAAATCATTTATATCCCAATCAGATAAAAAATAATTTGAATCCACAGGTGACTTACAAATACAATTCTGTAAAACAAAATTAAAAAAGGCAGTTCGAAAATGATTTAAAAATACACTTCTGCACGGCACTGGAAACTGGTCCTCTGTAAAACCTGACAAGTCAAAGCTTGCAATCGGCTACCGAACAAAAACAAAACAAAATTTCCAAGAAATAAATAACATTTTATAACTCCTATTTTATACAAGAACTGCTTTTGCCGCTATTGTTATTAATTAATAATAGAATTAATTTGTGGTTTTAATTAATAAAATAGTTTAACATACCTACCTGATGTTGCAACAACAAAATTTTGGATCCGTATACCTAGTTTTTACAAACTAACACAAATGTTTCTGCCTCTTGTCCGTTTTTAACTCGTACATTATTGGCAGCAGCTATGATATGTTTGCGTCAAATATCTTCACAAAAAGAAATCCAAATGATTTGGTACCGATCCTTCGCGTCCAAACCCTTGGTACTAATGCTTGGACACGCTGAACATGGTACCGACATAATTGAACCTCGTGTATGATACACCACACTGCTATAATACGCCGTGGACGTCTTAGACCTCCATCTCTTCTACGATTCAGCTTCAAATTTCCCGTATCACGCTCGCGTTGCAGTACACTTAGACGCACAGAATACCGCGGTAAAAGTAGCTGAATTTGGCACTTGTTTATCGGAAAATGGTTCCTCTAAAGCATTTTCACTTCTTTTTTAATATATTTTTAACAATATTGTGTGAAACTACTATCGGAGTAAAAAGTTCAGACCCCTGGGCTTGAAAGCCGATATTGCCAAAACATAGGAGCAAAAAAAAATTAAATTTGAACCATAGGTAGCCTCACTATTATTGTTATGCAAAATCGAATCGGATTTTGTTTTGAATATTCGTTTTTTAGTTATTAGAAATAATGTACCAAAAAACACAATTTTCGGGCGGCGCAACGTAATCCTGTCACTTCAACTCGTCATAACTTTTTTATTTATAGGCTTTAAAATGTGCAATTTTAACCGGTAGTGCATTAAACTGCTCTGGAACTGTGTAAGTCTCTCTTCTTAGAATTACTTTTTTTTATCTTGCGTAAAACTGAGGTATCTTCGTAAATACAGCATATTTTTTTAAAATACAAAAAGAGTCGTAGAACATATAAAAACCTTAACAAAGAAATGTAACAGATTTGTGAATTAATGCACCTGTAAACAGTATATGGGTAAATATAGTTATCAATTATTTCTTACGCGTTCCGTTCAAGTGGGGTAAAGTGCGGCGTAGCGGAGTTTGCGCTGTGACCAGTGTTGGATGCTTTTTTATTTCAGCTTTGTTAAGATCTTAGAAAACATTTATTTGATACATACTTCTGTATAGCATAAATATTGATATTGTTATTTTCTTAGCTTTCTTGACACTAATAATAATAGTATTCTTGTGGAACTCTGCCTATTTGTGATTTTATTAACTATAACATATAAAGTTTCATTTTATTATTTATTTATATTATATGCATTGTCAAGGTTGTTCATAATATAAGATTCTTTCGCATTAGCTTGAATATAAAAACGGGAATGGTATATTTTACATGCATATGTCGTCGTCATCATTATCAGGTATTTCCTCGCCACCATCATTAGTGTTATCGTCATCTTCGTCGTTCAAATTTATCACTAATGGCTCTACAGCAATATCCACTAAATGTTTTTTTTCCTGTATTTCTGTTTCACTTTTTTGGCATGTTCAACACAGTTGGGCCAAACAAAATTTGGTATATTTTCAATTGCCGATTGGCAAAGGCTCAAAACATCTTTTATTTTAAATGTAGAATTTCGTTTAGCAACGTGATTTTTAACATACGCCCATATTAGTTCAATAGGGTTGAATTCACACTGAGGTACGGTAAGCCATCAGAGCAAAAAAAATGTTGAGATTTCCTTTACTAATCTACAATTTTTAACCACACAGAAAAATATTATTTTTCTTGCAGAGAGCACTGAAAAATAACAATAACAATTTATATTTTATAGATAAATATGTATGAAATAAGTAAATATTTTATCATCTTATCAAAGCTAAACTAATAAAGTACCCGACACTGGTCACGGCGCGATAGACGGCCGAGCGCAACCCCGCAACGCCCAACTTTACCCGGCTTGAACGGAACGCGTAAGAAATAATAGAGAACTATATTTACTCATACACTATTTATAAGTGCATTAATTCACAAAACTGTTATATTTCTTTGTTAAGGTTTTTATATGTTTCATAACTGTTTTTGTATTTTAAAAAAAGATGCTGTATTTATGAAGATACCATCAATTTCTGTTTTACGCAAGATAAAAAAAGATAAGGAATTCTAAGAAGAGAGACTTACACAGTTCGAAACAGCACAGTTTAATGTACTACCAGTTGAAGTTGCACATTTTACAGCCTATAAATAAAAAAGTTATGACGAGTTGAAGTGGCAGGATTACGTTTCGCCGCTCGAAAATCGTGTTTTTGGTACATTATTTCATTTCTAATAACTAAAAAACGAATATTCAAAAACAAATTCCGATTCGATTGTGCATAACAATAGTAGTGGGGCTACCTATGGTTCAAATTTTAATTTTTTTTTGCTCCTACGTTTTGGCAATATCGGCTTTTAAAATAGATAAGTAATAATAATGTAAATACGAATAGTATATGGCATATGCCATCAATCATAACACTCAATAACAAAATACATATGAAACAGAAGATAATTAAATTTATTTAAACAGATCTGGCCAATTAGCAATACCAAAGCCATAATCCATACACACATATGACTCAGAATTTGTGATTCCTGTTACAATATTGAAAAAATACTTATTGATTATTAATTAAAATAAAATAAAAGGACACATTAACGTATGAAACCTTAATACAAAGTTTTCTAAATTACCTGATTATTCACTTAGGCATGAACTTGGTTTCTAACAATAATTTCAAACGTGGGATATTGAAAACAAACACCAATTTCCTAAACAACCTGTGCAAGGCAAACTCCAACTTCCAGTAACTTTACTAATCGTAAATTCGCAAGTACATTAACTTTCACATACCCTAATGCATTAGAAATTACATTCTCCAATATGATTATATACCGTAATAGTCCACGGGGGTTAATTTCCCTTATATATTTCACTATAACTGCGCGCTTTCTTGATATTTATTGGGTTGCCGTACTTTATAATAAATGAGAGAGTATGCAACAGGAGACCTAATAACGATCCTCCTTACTGCGCTACCTTAAAATTACGGAAATAATAGAGAATCCGTTTTGCTAAACGATAATACATGGTGTTTCAAACAGGCACGACAATATTGCTAAATCTGATAAAAGTAAAAATATTAGTCAAAGTTAGAATAAATGTCCAACATGTAAGTATTTTTACCTGGATTATCACTATTGAACAGAATTTTTAATTATTTCTGATCAAAAGTAAATACAACAAATTTAATCTATTAACATTCCATGACTTACCTTAGTCATTTACTACCTTGCATAAAACCAAAGTAAATATAAGAAAGAGAATATACTCAGAAACAAAAATGTAACAATTCAAGCAAGAATTACAAAATAATAATTGGTCTGATGTTTATTGTCTTGAAGATCCAAATGAAACAATTAGTAAATTTATAAGTACATTTAATAACATTATGAACATAACTTTTTCCAGTAAAAACGTTGAGATAAGTAATAAAATTAAAAAATTGGATCACCAAAGGCATAAAAAACATCTTACAGAAATAAAAGAAATAAGTATTATAATATAATTGTTTATATTATTTTATTTGTTTGTGTATTTTTTTACTTTTTCGTTTTACCCGACAAATTTATATTATATTTGAATTGTTTAACAATATTATGAAAAAAAATAAATTCTTTTCATTTTAATTAATTTAAGTTTTGTTTGTTTAGTAACAATAACTACAAATATTTCATTATTTTTAACTTACCTTGTATATCTATTTTTTTTATTAACAGCAATACCTTTTATGGGTTATCAGTTTTTTTTAAACATATATTTTTTTATATATTTAATTGTTGAGCGCCTTTTATTTACATTTTTTTATTTCAAATAAATTCTTTAAATTAAACAAGTTCAATAATTTTTTTATTTTTATTTTCACAGAGCTTGAGAAACTCATATCTCAATTGGCGGTTATTATGTTATTCTACGGAAATGTTATTTTTAAATGAATCTTTAATTTTTTATAATAATAAAACTCAATTGTTTCCAATTTAACAATTATATTATTTATCAAATTTTTGAAGATCAATATGTATTATCTAACACTCTACTTCCAGAATACCACTGTGGTTTTTATCTTTTAAATTTTGAAAAAATACTTATTCATATAATCTTTAAATATTAAATTTACACAATTCCTTAAACTAATTTATCCTATGATTTTATTACTTTATATTTATATTCCAATTCAAAGTTTTTCATTATGCTTGCATAATGAATTTTATATTTCACTTTAAGTTTGTTTGTCCTAGTTTTTCTTGATTGCACATAAAATTCTATCCTGATATATATTTCATGTACTCACATTAGATTAATTCCTATGTTCCTGGAATTTATGTTTTTTGCTTTTGGAGCACGAATTAACTGGTCACCTATCCTCAATTATAAATTCTTCGTAATCTGCTTTCTTCTAGCCAATCACCTTGTTCCTACTTCAGCCTCGTTTGACAGTGCTTGTTAATGGCGTCTAAATAATATTTTTTGTCACTTTTGGGTGTTTCCATGGGTTTTCACCACGCATTTTATTAATAAAAGTGGTGTTTTATATTGCCTCATGTTATGGCATCGGTCACTCGGTCGTCGCATAATACTGGTGTTTTCATAAAGTCAGACATAGTATTAATAGAGAGAGAAGTACCTCAAGGGTTTATATTGGGTCTCCTGTTATATGTTTTATATACCAATCACTTGCCCTTGATGGTTGATATATAAGCTGTTATGTATGCTAATGATATATCTCTAATAAGTAATACTAATAACGAAAATCTCATACAGACAGTGACTGCTGCACTGGATTCTCTGGAGAGCTATTTTTGTAAAAATAGTCAAATTAAATAGAGAAAACACAAATAACCAGAAAGATGACAATGAGGTTATACTTACTAGTGGCAATGACATCACAATATCAGTAAATAGTACTTCTTTTTGGGGAGATTGATTCGGGATCGAACTGGAGAACCTATATAGACCATGTCAGCCAAAAGGTCGCTAAATACTGCTATGCTCTTAAAGTGATAGCTCAAAATATATATACCCACAGCATTTATGGCATACTATGCATATGTTCAATCCCAAATAAAATATGGAATAGTGTTCTGGAGAAACTCCAGTGAAGCTGTCAGAATATTTATGCTACAAAAGTGATGTATTAGAAATATACTGAACATGAAATAGACTGAGAGCTACAAACAAATGTTTATTGAAAAAAGAATACTTACCTTGGTGATTATATATATGAAGTAATTATATTTATTAAAGAAAACATCAACATATGATTTGTGAATTATAATTTATCTCACTTGTATAAGAAAAATTTTATAACTGACAATATTGTAAAATATAGTTTTATTCAAAAGAATGTTTCATATTCATTGCTTGGGATTTATAAGAAATTACCTATAAGTATTAGAAACTCATCCAATAAAGATATTAAGATTAAACTAAATCAAATTTTCACTTATAATACCACTAGAGCTTCAATTATTGCAAAAAAACTTGAAGCAGTATATATAATCAAAGTAACTTACATACATATAACATTAGGTTAAATAAAATACAACTAACCGACTTTAGTTAAGCAAAATAATAAAAAATAAGTCAATAGTAGATCAATCTCTCAGTTTTCCACATACTCATTTTACTAAAGTTGGTAGAAACATATTTTCTTACAAAGAACCTTAGGTACTATGTAATATTAATAAAATTTATATGTATATATTATTAAGAAGGCCATGCAATCCATGTCAAACAAGGTAATCGTGACTTTTGACGTTATTTGACCATTTTCTTTAAAATCGTTGTGTTGTAAAATTGAAAAATGGAGCAGTTTGAGAAATACGTTTTATGCAAGTTTTGCAAAAAAGTTAGTGAAATTAAAATGTATCATCGGAACCTAAAATTTTTAATGTATTTATTACAAGAATGCGGGCCAGAAATTTGTTAGCCAAATTTGTTTGGGATTATTAAAAATCATTTGCTTCTGGTGTGTAAGAAATATGGAGCTCTTCGTGGATCACAGCAGAATAAGATTGTTTCAAAGTACTACATTTATTTTTTGAAACATAGACATTTTATAAATTTTAGTGAATGTGTGCTTGTTTATTCCCCATTAAGAAAAGAAGACGTGGCTGAGGAATTTCAGCAACATTTGGACGCTTTAATTAAAACTACGAAAAGTACATACTTGGTAAATAATTATTTATAAATGATTTGTACTTATTAAATTATGATAGAATAAATTTGAAGTTAAATATAAATGTCATTTTATTTATAAATGTCAAAAAATTTCCAGTGTAATTTCATGCTCCTTACCCCAAGGAAGAGAAAAATTTCCGGAAATTTTCTTAGTTGCTATAGTAACGCTACAAAATACAGGCCTTTAATTGGCTGAAAAATACTATTGTGAAATTTTCATAGAAAAAGCTTATTATGCGATAGATAAATTTCTGGGAGACGACACAATATATATGTATAATAATACGTGTACTGTGTACTATCAGGATTTATGTGTAACATGTATTTTTTTTCTATTTTTCTCTCATTTGTAGTTAAGTATTAGTATGTATTTTATTCTACTTTAATTCTATTTTTAATATTAACTTATATCTTCTAAATAGTGATTTTTCAATTTTTATTGACGAATTCTACACCCTAAGGGTATTTTTTTAATTAATACAAGGTGAACTAATAAAGATCTTACTTACTAACTTTCGCTATTTCGATCTGGGATAAAATTAATAATATATTCGAAATCACTCACGGTTCTCGACCGTCAGTGCTTTCTTCGTAAGAAGTTCTATCGATAATCACATTGGAAGGATAATTCGATTTCTCTCATCACAGACGTACCGACAAACTTTGCTTTCAGGGGAACGACGCCTATTACAGAAAGAGAAACTTCACAGTTGCCAACTACAAACTGAATCTATTTTTGTTAAAAAATGCAGGATTATTGCAGGACAGATAGATAAAAAAGAAGAACTTAGTCAACAAAGCTGATGAATGTCAAGAAATTTCGCGAATTTGCGCATTGATATTACTTTTATCTAGATAACAAATAAAACAGAAATATAATTATTATCAACGAGATATGTTTCACTGAAATCCATGAATTAATTGTTCAAAAATGTAATCACAAATAATTACTACTCTAATTATGGCACCTATCCCATTGTTTCATCAACTGTTGTATGTCCCACGCATACAATTCTTATGTTACTGACTGAAAAAATCTTTAACAGTGTTTTATGCGTCTCCAGTTATTGCCGCTTCTTTCAGTGGTTACAAGTATGGAAATCTTTAACAGTGTTTTATACGTCTCCACCTTTTGTCGCTTCTTTCAGTGATTACAAGTATGGAAATCACAAGGCGATAAATCTAAGTGGATGTTCTAAACTCTTCTGTTTTTTTCCTGGAATATATTTTCTTCAACATTGATGACATGAGCAGATTGACACCATATGAAAGCTTTCCTAGATATTTTCGCTCATGGCTTGGTGAAACTTGTTGAGATTCATTTGTATTTGCATTAATATTCACCCTAGGCTCTCTACATTTCATCATCTTTTATTTTGGCGACACTCCTTCATGTAGTGTTGCAAACACAAGTCCATTCAAGCAATTTTGGTTTTTAGAGAAATCGCCCATTAGGTAGAAATTTTGTTGTAACCCAGTTTCTATACAATAAGGAACACAACCATGGTCTGTCGTCAGACCTGGGTACGATTCAGAAGTTCATACCCATTTGTTTCTTGTTTTAAGTAGAAGTTTCGATGTAGCCTTCAGCGACATGATATGACTGTTTGCACAACAGTTGGAAACCGTTTCCAATGGTCCAACATACACAGTTTGTTTATAATACCTACATAGGGTTAAAATGCATTGTTTTAGTTGAAATACCATGCACCTGATGACTGGAAACTAATTTATATATTGTGCGAACAAAGTTAATGAGTCTTCCAAATAACCATATCTTTTTATAGGTTGAAGGTCGCCGAAAACAGTTCCCAATAGCCCATTTGCATCAGGCAGTTTATGAAATCATGCCAATAGTATTTATACCAGTAGGTTGTTTGGTACATTTATCAGCCTTATGTCGCTAGAAAGAAGGAAGTGAACAGTTTCTTAATTTGGCGTATTTTCTTTCCAGTCCTACTAAATTCAAGCCATCAATATTTCCAGATGTTACAAAAAACTCTCTAGACACTTTTGTTTTGGTGTTGAGTATCATGACGTATTACATTAATCAAAACCAGAAGTCAAGAAGCGTCAAAACTGCAAACTTTTATAGTTTTTATTTCATATGAAAAGAAATATAAAACATTGTATGCGCCACGGGAGATACTAGGATGATTATGGCCTTAGGTGACTTTCTTTCCTCGGGTCCGTATCACCTTTGGTACATACTTGGTGTACCTGTATCTCCCTTGGTAACTATTTTAATATTTAGACTCTTCTTGAATGAAATTTCTCTTCTTATCCTTGAATATTAGCATCAAAGATATGAAAAATGTTCTGCTTAGTTCGTTGAAATTAATAGCATATTAATTCTTTCTCGTTAGTTATGATAAATATCTGTTTTTCACTACATCATTTTTCATATCGACCGAATGCTTGTTCGTATTTCTTCCGTGGGTTCTCTAGCAGTAGATTGGAAACAACACTGCAACCTTCACTCTCAATATCTAACGGCAAATCATCGCTTGAACTCGTGTTTACACTCTAGACGATTTTTACATTATGTTGTACTAGAATATAAATTATGTATAATAATACTATTTATCATTATTACTAATACCTCGACAGTTATACACGTTATACGCAATACGTGGGATACTACATTTTTTTAAGCCCATCATCCACAACCTTAAATATTATTGCTGTAAACAATTCTAAAACAAAGTTGTATAAAAATCCTCTAATATATAGGCTTGACCACTATTTGCAGAAAAATATATCTTACTTAGCAGTTCTTATATCTTTGTATGCATTGTGTTTTTTTTCCAAGCCCCACAGAACTATAAATTTTGGGCTTATCGAAAGGATTACAATATACCTCTTCCAATATAAGAAATTTAGAGAGCGTGTCAAGGATAAATATGATATATCGAAGTTCTCATAAGTTATGGGGCAAAAAGATTTGTTAAACCGTTCGGATGTAGTAATTTATTGGAACCTTCAGCGATGTCTCTTCTGCCGGAACGGGAAATGCATATATTGCATATTCCTAGTTTATTCAAAACAGTATCGACATATTTACTGGATGACCTAGAAACTGCAGAAAACAAAATTTGCATATAAATTTGAAACTTGTGCAGTAAAATGTATTGTAGTGCAACGTTAAGCTGTTGTATTCAGAATATAAATATTATAAACTAGAATCACTGGCAAATTCAGTAACATATTTTTTCTACAATATATACTTTTTCGGGTTCAAACTGGCATTAATTACACTATAAAATTGACAGTAAACGAAATAAAATTGGCACTTTTCAATTTTAAGTTGCTTTTAAATCATAACCATCATGGTTTCAGTAAAAGTAGATATGGCCGAAGAGCTAAATAACATCTTGGATGATGCTGATCGGGATCGTCTGACTCAAACAGAATATCGTATACAGAGATTAGAGAAGAGTTCGTGGCAATATTGGCAAGATAACTGTTGCTAATGTGCAAAATTCATTGCACATATCGAAAGATTTATTCCTTCTGCATCGGATATGCAAGATATGATTTTTTAAGAGAATTTGTTATTTAAAACTCGTTATTGTTTCAGTTAATTATTATGTTTTTTCCTGTATCTATCTTTCAATAAATTGTTCTCACTAATTCCCTTTGATTAATGCCAACTTTAAATTGACAAATGCTAATTTAATGTTGTTTATTATCACTTTGATTCGGATTAACGCTAAATTGAACCTGAAAACGTATAATGTATTCTGGATATACGGAATTAAATTGCAACGGGAAAAAATAATTTCCTGAATATTAAATATTTTTATAAAGCATACCTATATAAATTCCTTTTATATGTCATATTTTAATAAAAAAAGTAATGTACATTTTGCAGTGCCGTTTAAATTTTATATATTTACAGAGCATCGGAATATGCGAATGCAGCTTTTTGTTTCTCCACTGCTACAGTGCCTGTCACCAAATAGGAAAATATCATATCATAAGGGAATTCTGGCTGACGAATAAACTTGAGCGAAATTTCATGTAGACTTTTGCGAAAGGGTGCATAATTTATAATCAAACCTGAACAAAGAGGACTTGATTGCAGGAATTTGCGGGAGTTATATAAAAAGACGAAGATACCCTCTAACTCGAACGCGAAAGGCATGCCATCTTATAATAAAATTAGGCATCTCGCAGGCAAAATTTATTGCTGTTGTTATGAATCCAAGACGGTAATAAATCATTCTTACAAGATCGAGGATTTCCTATGATTTATTTTATTTAATTATTAAAATCTAAGGTAAAACAATTTAATTACTCTAAACAAAACAGCAACATAACAAATCAAATTTAGCGTTTTCTTTCAGAATGTTCAATTTAAATGAAAACAAATGATTTATACAGGAGGTAATGCTACGAAGTGTCTAATATGCAGGAGCATTTTACTTGTTTCGGTAGATAGCGTCAATCTCAGTATTTTTTAACAAATAAAGATATTGAGTTTTAGCAATCCTTTCACAAAAGGCATGTGCAGGTTAAGAGGAATATAGGAATGATAGGAATGATTAGCAAAGAATGTACGGTTTTGTTATTGATGTTTTCTATTGAAAAATATCATGTTAAAGTTATGCACGAATAAATATATTATGTGATAAATGTAAACAACTATATATGTTCATAGATTTTAATCATTTTTGATACACAGGTTCAAGGCACATATTGAATGGATACATTTATCAGCAAAATTCGAGGACCTACTGCAACAATTGGTTCAATAGCGTGTTAAGAACCCACGACTCCTAATACATTCATTGATATGCCTGCGCTCGGATCTAAAAAGGTTGTCGATACGTTCTTGGCGTATCTCAATCCAAGCTATCTAAACTTCAAGGGTGAGAGCTGCTAAAGTCTGTGGGGGTGTCGTAAATGCAGTAGTCAATCGTGTCTCAGACATGTTCAATAGATGACAGATCCGGAGATCTTGGTGGCCAGAGTAAACGGTTGACCTGATACTGATTCATAAAAGCTACTGTTTCTGGTAAAAATGGCGTTTTGAGTGGTGTGAAGATATGGAATCACGTACCATTTCCAGGATGTAGCGTTGGGCTGTCATGTTGCCTTTAATGAAAAGTAGTGGTGATCTGCTAACATTCGCGATAGTACCATAGCACCTACTGTGTAATGGACATGACGATCAATGTTAAATTGTGGATTGCGTCTTTCAGCATGTCGCCTTCTCATCCTTGCACCACCATCGTTCTTTCTCAGACATAAACGTTATTCGTCGCTAAAGATCACCTGATTCCATTCTTGGTTCCACTAAATCCTCTCTCTACACCATTGTAAGCGGTTAGCTCGATGTTGACGAGTGAGAAGTAGCACCTAATGCGGACGTTAAAACGAAACTTCGTATTCGGTGGTATACTGTACGCGTACCGACCATCCTCCATGTTCAAGACAGTGGCGTGAATGTAGTAAATAGCTTGAAGAACAATTGAATTGTCGCAAGATATTAAAACAGCTTTAATAATTTCTGATGATAATCAATTAAAATGAATTGGCGAGCAGCAAGGCAATATATTGTAAATATTGATGTGCATGCAGTTTGTTTTCAGTGCAATAATTCATTATTATAAGTAAGATATTGAATAATTTCGAATGGTGTGATTTTGTAATTTAAAATACAATTTATAATTGAAGAGTGGAAATTAGAAAGGGCCTAAGTGTCATATTTTCCAAAATCAAGTATTTCACGTAGAAACGTTCTATATACCATGCTTTATGTCCTATGAAAGGTTCTAAGTGCCAAGAATAAAATTTAATCTTATAGGAACCTCTCGTGTATGTCATTAGTTGCATGTGAGCAAGCATTTTCCTTAGAAAGGTTCTAAGTCCAATTGGTTATAACATCGGTAATGTCTAGACATTTGCAAGTTTTCCATACTATTGAACAGAAATTTCTTGTAAGCGGCCATAGCTTCATGCCCTGCGATAGAGATTTCGCTTTAGTAGAAAAACGCAAGAAAGTAACTAAAGCATATGTACCCTCAGTACACTCCACCTTTTAATGTTGGTGAGATGATCCCATGCGGCTTTTGGGACTTAAAACGAACAGCAGATGAATATATTAACACTACTAAGTTAAATATAAGAATCCTACACTTATTAGGATAAGAAATTCATTTTCCGATCTTGAAGAAGGAGTGCAAGTTAATGTTTTAAAGAAAGGAAAAAGTTTCGCTGGACTTAGACAGGCCAATATAATGAAGTTGCCATGATAATACCAGATATCGGAAAATAAAAAAAAAATCTCTTCGAAGTATGATTCCTTAAAAATCCAGAACATCAACGCTTCTACAAACAGCTACTTCAGATTGAAGATAGTGATTTAGTATAACAAAAGAAGAACGAAAAGATGTTTTATGTATGTTTCTTTATTAAACATCAGTAGCTATGACACTTGGCCTTTTCCCGTCTTTTCCTAACACTTTTAAACATGTTGTTGTAGTACAATGTTTAATTTGCCAATTTTTGTTAATAAATCTTCATTATTCATTGTTTTAGTTTATTATGTTCATAAACATTTACTTATGAAAGATATCCGAGTTTTATTTAGTTTTTCTTGATTATCTCAAAACTTTGTTTTTGGCACTTAGGCCCTTTTTAATTTCCACTCTTCAATTATCTCTAAAACAAAAAGAAAATCGCATATTTCTTTTATATTGTCTTGAAATATGCTTCGCCCACATATCACAAGGCACCGAAATGTCAACTCCACAATATAAGAAATAAAGGCCGTACCCCTCTCAAAACGACACTAAAGTAAATCATGGCAAAAAGGTGAAGGACATAATTCACGTATATTTTCTGTGCTACCGTAAACTTATATCAGAGAAATTCAAGACAGCACAGAAATAGGAGCACGGCGTGGTGGTTTATTTTTTGCCCATAAATTCTTGTTAGGTTAGCATAACTCCTTTAACTTTGAATAAACGGAAGCTCAGCTCTTGTAACAGATAACTACTAAGGAACGGACTCAAAATATGAATTCTACTCTTTTTGTAGACTAATTTCTGCAAATACACTTAACTTTACACGACAGAAACTCGTACATAAACAAAATATAGTATAATTTAAGACTTTGCTGATACTGCGTTACAGGTGTATATTCATTAAATATCACAGCCAAAAACTAACTAACATTAATAACCCTTTGATGCTACTGAATATTTTGGTTCATTCTGGTTGGCATTTTTAAAAAGAAACTAATGTCGATTTCTTTAAGGAAACATGACTTTATCTCGTACGAAGTATAGTAATTTTCTCGATTCTAAATAATTTTTATACTTAAATGAAGAATATATAATCTTATTATACAAGGATAACTTAATATTTCAATAAAATATTACTATACTTAAGGAATAGTGAAACTAAGCTAGCATTGGAATAATTATATTAATCTTGATATTAGTATAGTTTTCTTTCCGTGTATTTACTAAATCATTTTTCCTATATATATATATATATATATATATATATATATATATATATATATATATATATATATATATATATATATATATATATATATTTTGTGGCATGAATAATTTTGAAGTTATTGTCACTTTATTCAGCGATGTCATAGGTAAAATAAATACTAATAACTAAAGATTCTTAGCGACAATATTTTCCATATATTGGCCACTCGTTGACATATTTGTGCCAACTTCTTTGTTCACAAATATTAGATAGGTCGTTAGCCAAAGTTTCCGTGTCTCCGAGCATATATTTAGAAGAACTTTTTTTCTCGATCTATGACATAGAATCAGTAATTAAAGTATGCCAAAGTATATCATTAACACCCTGTATAATTAAAGGCAAAGCAGATATGCGATTTTTCTGACCAGTTTTTTTTAAATGCACTACTCCTGCCTTTATCTAACCTTTCTGAAGTTCCTCCTAGCTCCATTATTGAGGTGCTTATCTCATAACTTGCAAAAAAAACATAAATATAAAGAAACCACTATAGCTTGGAGAAGCCCAGAATTTTCTAGAAGAACCAAAAGATAAGCTGAGTAGTTGCTCCTAATGAGTCAAAGTCTGAGATAAATAAAGATTATTAGAAATGATAGACTCAGAAAGTATCTATACCCATAAATGTATGGGTACCATGTACCATGATCAAGAATGGTCATGGTTAAGGAATGATTTATATGCTCAAAACCAACTTTCATGTTAAAAAAAATCAAATAAAAGTAGTGAAATACAAATGTGAAATGGTGGAGAAAAATTTAGAACTGTTTCTTTAGAATAGTTATGACAAGTTTTATATTCACATTTTCCAAACGAAAGTTAGATTTTATATTATTTTATAACATAAATGCATCACATTTTCTTCTTAAGCTCATTGTCTTTCTTAAAAGTCATTCGACGATGGTACCGTTTAGAACGGATTTGTTTACTGGCTTCAATGAATCTTCCAAAAACAAATTCACTCTTTCTGAGAGTGGATCAGATTATCGAAATTAGTCTCACAGAAGATGAACATACAGATGAAACATTGCCAATCTGCTGATTATTTTTTTTGTCATAAAAAATCTATAGAAGTATAGATCATATACCTTTTAATAATCTCTCAAACAATTTTATTCGAAAGCAAATTATGACCCGAATTTCAATCGCTGCCTCGATCGTTACATACCCCGATATCCTGCGGGCATTCCTTAAAATCCCAACACCTGAAAAATTAACTTCACCCAAGATTTATCCTTTATTAAAAAAGGGGGAAGTGCCAAGCACGAACGAATAAATATCCATTAGTTTTATAGTCCACCACCCCTGCGCAGTATTGGTTTTTGATTATGAATTATTTCTTTCCCCTTGAACTGCCTTTGTTAGGACCGAACTGTTCCTTATTCGATTTGAAAGCGCGGTGTCATCCTTCACTCGCGTTATATCGGATTTTTTCGTTATATAAAAAATGCAGCAATACGAAAGCGGGCATTGTGGGAGGTGTCAGCATATTGAAAGGAAGGTAAATTGCACGACACGGCGATTGATCGAGTTCATTACCGACGAACAAAAACGCTGAGGTTTCATGTTCCATTTTAAATTGGTTTCATAATTTCTTTAAATTCTCTTTGCTGATTTGTTTGGTGCTGACAGTCCTTCATAACCACAAAAGAACTGGAAAATGAATCGATGTTATTTGGCAGTTTATCAAGTAATGAATACTCTTTAAATATGAAAAAACGATTTTTACTACAATACACCTTCTTCGACGGTCGTATCGTCGCCTCTTTTGTGTATCTCGTTATGTAGAATCATAACATTTTTTCTCGCATTTTTTGTTATGCCTTGGCGACATGATGACACCATTTCTATGTGTGTAAAATGTGTGGACGAAGAAATAACCTTTCTATTTACCTGATCAATATATGACAGATATATTATCGAAATAAGTATTTTGCATAATTTTCTGAATCCAAATATGAAACAAGTGACATGTCGTACGTCAATTTATCTTTTAATTTAATTTTTAGTTTTCCATTTAAATGTGTCATAACTGTTCCAATTCATACTAATCAACTCACGCATAATAATAATATCTCTACCCCTCATTCTAATCACGAGGATTAGCTCAGAAGTCGAAGACTTGTGCGGGAGAGGGGGTGGTATATTAAGCAGGCCGCATTTGCACCGAGGAACGACTTACGTTGGTAGGCCCTAACCACCATTCAGTGCAGGAATGAGAGACATCTGGAAAACCTCTTGAATTAGGGGTGGAGGTGGAATAATCAAATGTCGACTGGTATCAATCACTCACATTGACTAACCTAACATTCTTCCACCCTACCATACCCACAGAGAGGGTGTCAATCCCCTCCGCGAATATAGCTGATATACGGTCTACCGGCTGCGAGGCTCGAACCCACACCGGACTAGCCACAGATACTGACGCCCTAAATCGGGCGACCACTGACCGACCCTATTGCATTGCTAGTAAAATCCTGACGAAACAACTAAATTATATGATATATGAGCAAATAAATTTCATCAAAATGATATGAGTGTCTTTATTGTACTGGATGATAAACCAAACGAAACGTATTTTAATTTAACAATTTTATTCTCTGGCCAATACCAACTGAATTATGACAGCAAACAGGTCTTGAATATGTGTCAACGTCACTCACATACCATGTCAGGATTGTCAGGTGTTTGTACATAATAATTACAAATTACCTAAGCATACTTTGTGTGAATGTTTTTCTAGACCTACTTCATAACACAGAATAAAATGTGAAATAGTAGTATTCAAAAGGACTTTATCACATTAAACATCTAGTAGGTTAAGAGTTTTGCCCAGATTTACCATAAATTAATATGTCATGCATCTAGTGATTGGTACTACAAATTATTACATTTTGGTTTATACACTCACAAACTAGCACAGAAAGACGAAACGCACTGGTCACAATACTACTATGACTAATAATACTTTTAATTTAACAGTAATTTCATAAAAGATATAACTTTTTATCATGGTGCAAACTAAAAGAATATAACAGATTTAGTACTGTGCCTTCATTTCTTGAATTTTAACGTTGAAACAGTCACTTCACCAAATAAGTTCAATGAGTATAAATGCATCCTCATTTGGAAAATTATGCTTATGTTAGTCTAGGTTAACCTTTAAGGTGACAAGTGACGTCGTATTACTTCGGGAACGTTTGCAACAGCTCGGCAAGTGGTAGGGTGTTTTAAATTAATTTAAAATTGAATTGCAAATTATTAATTTCTGTGTAGATATAGTGCAGTGATATATTTTGAGATATTATTTATTGAGTAATATTTTATTTGATACTAAATCTCCAATATGCTTGTATCCTATTATATCGGCAAAATTATTATAACCACCATGTGGAAGGGATTTATTTGTAGAACTAAGATGGAACAACATTTATAACCAGTAAACCTAAGGTATCTAAATGTCGCACACATTTTTGTTGGAACATTTAATATATTCATCTCGGGCAGAAATTAAATTTACCAGGATTATAGTTCCATTTCCCTTTTAATTCTTCAAATCCCGGGACCGTATCACGCATGAATCTAAATTTATGTAAAGGATACTCTTGAGCGCAATCCTGAAAAGGCATTATCTGTTTTTTTTTAAATAAAACAACGGGTTACGGGGAAGTATTTTTTTTCCAGGTTGAAGCACATTTCGAATGTGTCCTGCAAGGGCCAAAGAAAATTACCATCCTGGAATAATGAAAATTTTGTGCATATATTATGCAGATTCTCTTATACGTATATGTTATGCGTGTATGTATTGAAATAAACTCATGAATTTTAAGCAAAATCGATATCGCCAAAGGTTGGCTGGCAGCGATTCCTGTAATATACTCAATCTATTTACAGTAGGTCCGCGGAAGTAAAAATATTACAGTACCTATTTCTCTATAGACAAGAGGAATATGTAACTTATAGAAAACAAGCTACTGTTTTACTTACGGGGACGTTTGCGTAACATTTCATCCTATTGTATCTGCCTTTGATACTTTTCTATAACAAAATTATATGGGCCATAATTTCAAGAACATTTCTTCTCATTTTAAAGCAATACCACAAAATAATGTTAAAGAACAAACCAAAATAACTTTGTGTCGTTTCACCTAATTATATCTGTCATTTTCTAATTATATTACCATTCTCATGTTTGTAATATATTACATCATATTGGCATTGAAAAATATAAACCTAACCTTTGGCCATCTCAGAGCCTCGATATGGTCATTCCCGAATTTAGCTATTGGAGGTGTCTGAATGTGTAAATCTAACAAATTATTGACTTCGAATCAGAATATGTTATAACAATTGTCAATAATAATAATATTCCTTCCCCTCATTTGAATCACAAGGATTAGTCCAGAAGTTCGAGACTTGTGCGGGAGAGTAGGCGGTATATTATTAAGAAGTCTGCATTTGCGCCCAATAACGGCTTACATGGTAGGTTCCAGTGCAGGAATGAGGAGAACCTGGAAAAATTAATTCATGGTCAAACGTCGACCAGTATCAATCTGTCACATTGACCCAAGAGCCATTCTTCTACTCTACCATATCCGTAGAGAGAGTGCCAATCTCGGGAAGTCTCGGGATTTGAACTCCCTGCGGACTGGTCACATCGATTCAAGTACTGTAAAGCCTTAAACCGCTCAACCACTGACCGACTATATTTCACTACATGGGAAACAAGCAATATTTTGTCAGAAAAATTCTTTATTTATAAATGATACTGTAAGAAACAACTATACTCCGCGGATTAGTAGCATTGAATTACATCTGCAGTATCTGTGTGAACAGCCAGCAATCCCCCACCAGACATAGACCGATTTCGGGCTTGTTAGTCCTCATCAGTAAGCCATAGGTGAGATGACCGACAATTGAACTGGCTGTTCATTCATATGTATGTTCACAAACCGAGTGTAGGTGAAATATAAGCGGTCTGCTCCTGCTCGGTCTAAGCGGCTGATTTACAGGAAGAAAGAGTACGTATTTATTTTTTCTTCTTCTTCTTTCAGTAGTTGCCAAAAATTTAAAAAGAAGTTTGATGTAATGTTTTGATTCTTATAATTGTCTGAAGTGATAGCATAAAGTTTATTTGAAGTCCATATATTATATATTTCATTTCATTTGTAAGTTGTTACAATTACGTGGTTGTTGTTCAACATATAATGTGATGCGTATCTCAGGACCCTATATTTAACCTTTCAAATTATGTGTTGGAGTTTTTCTAACGACTGTAACATAACCATGACAGCTATTCATTTTATCTATAAATGATACTGCAGGAAACAACTACTACGCGGACTAATGCCCCGACCGGCATTGAACCTGCAGTATCTGATGTGTGATATATCTCACCTATTCATTTTATGATTTAATTCTGCAAGAGTACGCATCCGTACTTTTTGGCACCCACCATTAGGGTTGCCACACGTCTTTATTTTGGAAGGGCAGTCCTTTCTACAGGTTCTGTGTCCTTCCGTTCTTATTTTTACTAAATGTTCTTATATAGTGGACATTGTTAAGTAGACATTAAAATTTAATAATTAGAAGGCAAAGTAACGAAATATGTAAAAAATATATTTAAAAACAATGGAAAAAATATACATAATATGCATATTATTTGAAACGTGTGTTCCTAAGGGTACGCATATTTAATGATACATTTTTTTTCTGAAAAACTATACAAGTTATTGAGGATTTAAGTTGCTTAATAGAGGTCTAATATTATTGTCGTATTCAGTGCAGATTTAAAATAAATAAATGTAGATATGATTTGTAATTAAAAATTAAATGCGTACTCTTACGCACTCCTACCCTGATATAAACTGCAAATTTGTAATTTATTTCTATCTTTTAACGTTTTCAATATGACTTTGCAACTATTTCACATTTTCTTATTTCTTGAACGATTAATTTGACATTTTTTGACATGCCGTAATTAATCTAACTGAATACTGAGAATTCTCTAATTGAAATGAAATATACGAGTATAAGTCGAACCACGTAGGTAAACCACACACGAAGTGAACAGTGAACAAAGTATTTCAAACTAGATTTTTTCAATAAAAAAAAATAAATAATTTTTAATAAATTGAAACAATAAAAAGTAAATAAAAAACAATCTCATCATAAACATGTAAATAATAAACAGGTGCGAACAATATTTCTTACAAAAATGACAAAAATAAGATTAGAACTTAGTAGCAGGTCCTAATGTAAGGTTTCCGTAGGAGATCTAGTTCACTGACCGCGTTGCTAAATCTTGGAGAATAGTGTGATTGCAGGTTTGTAGTGAGACATTACCTATATGACCCAACCAACCCAACCCATGGGGGGGGGTTCTGACCCCCAAAACCCCCCCGTGGCTACGCCACTGGATATAAGCCTATTATATCGAAATACTATCACAATTTACAAGTATATTATTAACATAGAAATTCGATACTCTATTTGGGACCCGCAGGTGTGAGGAGAAATCGATGTAATGATTCGTCATTTACCTACCGTATAGGGTTACTGGATGGTTAAAATTTAATAAATACTCTGATTTGCATTTAGCACCTCGTTATAAATAGACGCGCCATTTAAAATTAGATCAACTTTACTGTCATTCAACATCTATCCATATAATTATATCAGCGAACTGAAAATTAATTTATGATGATGGTATCGATACATATAAATGAATTTTAACATTTACTACATTCTGATGACCACCAAATTAATGCGTTTTGATCTATTGTCAACACATCTGATAATATTGAATGATATTAAACAAAAAAAAATGAGATGATACTCCAATATCTGAAGAAATGGAATACACTTAATATTAAATGACTGATATGGTGTAACTGCAAAACAATGTAAAATACATGTTAAAATGACAGATATTCTTCTATTCTATTCCTAACATGGTAATACTTAAAAGTTTGTGATTCCATATAGAAACCAAAAATGAAACTCAAACGTTCTAAAGGGGTAAAACATTGGTAAAAAATTCTATTCTCATATGCACCTAATAAGCGAACTACTACTGGACCCTCATGATTATAGAAATTACTTGCGTAATGGAGGATAATATACAGAATTACTTAAACATGTTTTACCATTCCTTCAAAGAGAAGATACTGCATTTAATGTCCTTATTTTGTTCACCAACATATTGTAGGCAATTAGCTTCAAATATTTGAAGAGACCAAGTAAATAGTAAATAGTATTTCCACATCAGAAGACTACGGAATATGTTAACCAGACTGCTTTCCGTTGTTTTCACTCTCCACTTATATCCACTTCCCACACATACACAGCTCAAGTTGCATGGAGAAGGTCAGGCAAAATTTCAAGTGTTGGCAGTTTTTTGGGAGTGGTCAGGCTGGGCCTTCTGGTCAATACAACCATTAACGTTACGGTTTTCCGGCTACTTTGCTAATGGGAATGTAATGTGTGCCCACCATTACACTGAATTTATGAAAATAAGATACACGAATATACTTTGACTTTCCCTCCATATTTCGGTTAAATCCAAAAAGTCATAATAAAACTGTGCTACGATGCGTAAATTAATCTCTTCTTAAACTTCCCACTTTTTTGTTATTTCAGTTTTCATGAGAATCATGTCTCCGTTAAATAAATCTCCAATAAACTTTTACTGTTGCGATTTATTCAGTAATATTCGAGGTCGCCTTTTGTACACCAAATTTAAAATTCTTCGGAAACTCTTTATTGGACGCCTTACTTGTTGTGCCGCGTCGAAATTCAATTCAAAATAAAATAAAGGGGAATTAATATGCCTTCCCATTACCGAGGCCCAAAGGACAGAAATCCCTCCAATATTTATAACAACGACGTGAAGGAAAATCGAGTAAATAAATGGGCGAGACGGTGTGTAGAGGGAAGTTCATAATATCGGTCTGCGAACGCAAAAGACAAAAGCGAGGGAGAAAAATATTTCAGCCCTTAATGGATAACAGATGTATTCGACAAGTAAATCCAATATCTACCTCCGGCCGACGTATTAGATGTACAGCTGACCCCATCTGTTTACAGAAATATATATTTCACTATACGGAATCAGAAATCAAAATCGGAATCAAACCGACATTGGAAGGGACTCAAGAAATATATAAATTGTATATGTTTAATCCTGCTCTTGAAACATGCATTTTCTTACTTATATACAAAACTCGAAACGCTTTGTTTTGTTCACTCAAGTTGTTTCTATGGGAAGAGCTGGGTAAAATTAGTTAGTAAAAATGCTTTCGCTCACTCCACTGTCAAATTGCAATTGTCAAACTGCAATAAAATTCGTAACATTTATTTGTTTACATAAAAATAAATTCACAATCATTCAAAACAGGGTGAGTTATGGTAAACATGCCACCAACTGAAACTTGATCTGCCTCAGTGGCAAGATCTTCTGTTGCCTCAACTGAAACTTGATCTGCCTCAGTGGCAAGATCTTCTGTTCCCTCAACTTGTACGCGTTTTTTTTACTTGTGCCCTCTCTACCATGAATTATTTTTCTTGCAACACTAATCTTATTAATTACATAACTTGCTCCTGTAGAACGCCAACATCAATGTCGCTTAAACGACAAAATATCTGCAAAAGCATTATGGACATCGTTGAGCTTCAGATAATCAGTCAACAATCTTGGACAATGTGTTTATATCTACTAGTTGCACTGTACATTTCCACGAACGAGGCCACCAAAATAATCTGCCCTTACTTATTTTCAATGTAAAAGGTCGCTTATGATTGAAATGAACTATGAGAATCATTTGATATATCCCGGTTTTTCTTTTGTTTCCTTTCCATTAAAACATTCTGGATATCTTTGAAAAGACAGAAAGGACATTTTAGAAAAACAATATATTTAAAAATATATTACAAGATATATTATTGTTGCAGCAAACCGTGAAATATGGTAAATTTTAAAAATTTACTGTTTTTCATCAGCTATCTAAGTGTAGAGAAAAAAAATCACGAAATATTAAAAGAAACTGTATTAAATTGAGAATATGAGTTCTGATAAATAATTTGGTTTTTCATTCATATTTTTATTTTCCTATTTATCTTCATTTATAGTATTATTTGTTTTTCGCGCCATTCTGCTTCTGTACAACAGCATTGTACAATGTTAATTATTAGTAGATAATTGCATTTGTTTACCTAATGACATTCTTCCACTATTACTGTATTAAATTATATCAAATTTTGTCTCCATAACCGTAAAAATATTACGTATATTTTTAGAAAACCTTTTGGCGCCATTCCAATGGAGATATACCAGGTGTTTCGTTAAAAAAATGTCAGTGAGACCTATATCTCGAAAATACGACATTCAATTGTCTCTGTGATATACACATAACACCTCTGGAAATGTGAGAAGGCTGTGAAATTTCCGCAAGCCAATTTTTTACAATTACTATCCTGAGGAAAGGTTATATTTTACTATTTTATTGATGTAACTGAAACCTAAACCTGGCGTACTAGAATTTTTTAAAAGGATCGTTTTTCCAGAAAGTGGTATTTTTTCGAAAAGAAAATATTATCAGTCTATTCGACACCCATCAGAATACTCATATACAAAATTTGATCGACAAATGTGTATTGAGTGTTCTTTTATAGGGTTATTTAAAATTATAATAAGCAGATCAAAGATTGCCATGAAAGTGAAAACAAATACCAATAAAAAAATTATGGTATAAAACATGTTATGAATTATGAATACTAATTTATTAAACAAAAATAGTAGAATATAACCTCCCTCCAGGGTACTTACTAATTAGTCAAAAAATTGGCTGGTGGAAATTTCATAGCCTTCTCACATTTCCAGTGCTAACTTGAAAAAGGGGACTCATTGTATGTGTTATTACTGTTTGAAACTTTTTTCCATATTTCAAATGAAAAACGGGAGAACTACACTGTACAGAATGTACATAACATTGCTGAAAAAAATTATGGTTACCAACGTTTCAGAAAATTTCCTTCAAATAAAATACAAATGAATAAATTTTTCTTTGGTCTTTATTTTTTGAATACAATGCTGATGAAAATTGTATATATTTCCTTCAACAATCCTCACAATTCTTTTACTGTTTTCTTTTTATACATATAAGATTTCGGAATACCTACTTCTTAAAATTTAAGTCTTTATAATTGTTTTCCTCCTTAGAAAGACAAAAAGACATAAGGGAGATTGCATGTTTTTGTAGTTAAATATAGGAGTTTTTAACTAATATAAACTAAGCTTCTCTATAGTTACTAAACTGTTCAATAAAATAGTTTATTTCAAAGAAATATGAATATTTGTTTTCTTTATGAATTATAATTACACGTCAATATTCCATTTCAACAATATATTTTCAGAGAAAAACGAATTAAATTGGCTTTATTTGGGGCATCTGAATTTTTCTGTGCTTATTTCTATACGTTTGCTGGGTGGACTGGAGCTCTAAACTCCAGAAACACAAAGGTGTCCCCTGAGTGTGTGGAACTTTACACCGGTTTCTAGAGTGTTTGTTTCAGAACTATACGCGTGAGATTCTTTGGTTGGGTGAACCGAGGAGAAATTGTTATTTCGAAACGCCAATATAAACAGTTCCATCTTTGTTTATATTTGTAATCATGCTGGGAGCTCAAGCACGGAGAATTAAAACAAAGGAATACGAATATTGTGGATAGTTCCAGTCTAGGAATGCCTCGAGGAAACCCAAATTGTTTTCATATAAACTATTTCCTATGTGGTTGTGTGTAAATATTAATAATGATTTTCGGTGAAGACTATCTTGTACTAAAATATCGAAATAAATAAATAGAAATAAATTAAATGTATTAAAACGTTACACGCCGTTCTGTGCGGTTTGTTATCGTGGATACAGGTGCAGGTTACGGTGTTGGTGATGTAAACAGGCGTTTGTTTTTTGTATTTTTGTGGATCATAGATACATAGCTTAAATACTGTGTAGGTAATGCCATAATTATTAATAGTGATGTGGTGAACTTGCGGTATTATTAAACTTATTCCTTTGTTTACAATATAGATCCCCTATAGATGGTTTTAGTTGAGATATTTATAAAATTATGCTACCTGATTTCACATTAAACTACTTGTTTTAAATTGAAAATAATAAGTAAAAGTAATGAATAATAATATTTAACATTTATTTTTTTTTAAATTAAATAAATTTTTATTGCTATTTGCTACTGACTTCATTTCTCCTTAAACATTTTTAAAAATGTCTTATTTATTACTTTTGTTTATTATAATTTCAGAATAAAAGAGGTAATTTAATGTAATGAAGTCAGATAGCAAAATTTTATAAATGCAAAATAACATTCTACATCATGCAAATTGTAGGAGCAAATACAGAACATGTTATTTGGAATCGGAATGAATACAATAAATGAGAAAAAATGTAAGTTTGCTTTATCATTGATTTTCTAAACGCCCTGTATATATTCTGCTAGCTTAATAGAAAAGTTAAATTGATTCTCTACAACTTTACATCATTTTTTTTTTCGATAAACTTAACCTACCTATTTCCAATGAAACTTACCTTAAAATGGTCTTCACATTCTTCTTTTCTATTTTTGGCACGGTAATCCGTTACAAAATACGAAACGGCAACTATAAGTATCCGGCGCAATATATCCATTGATTTGATGCAAGAATAGACGAAAATAGAAAACGCGATTCTACACCGTAAATCCTAGTTTTGTCAATGCTTGTAGAAGCCAACTTTAATCCGGCTACAATTCTTTTATGCTCTGCCATTCGACAGCGTCCACCATGTTTTAACGTCCCGTCCTCATCTATACAAATCTCACTAAAATACAACGTTGCGCTATAAAGCCGTTCTCGCTCGAACGAGGAACAAAAAGTGAAAAACCTTCCCCCCATTTCTATAACTTTCATCAGCGCTGATATTTACAATTGCCCTATAAATTCGCTGCATCGGGCTCTATCTCTTGACATAAAGATAAGATTTTTGTTGCTTTGTTGCCCTTTTTATCTCCATCGTAAAGTTTCCATTTTGGGATGGCGTTTTTTGCTCCTTTTTGTTAATCACCTTGTTCCCAAAAAGGTGGAATGTATGTCCTCAATAAAACAATAACGAAATAAAGAAACTGTTTGTACATTGACAACAACTTATTCATTCTGCTATACAGGGTGTTCGGAATGTAATTTCCGATACTAAAAGGGCTTGTATGTCTGATCAAAAGCAACAAAAAAACTTATGAAAAATAATTCTAAAACGAATATTTTTCATACATCAAAATACAGCTGCAATAAAATCCAAAACGAAATTACAATCAACTAAGGTCAAATAAAAGCTCCTACAATGTAATTAGTTTTTTGTATCGGCATTAATGAAGTAAACAATTGAAGTTTCTCAGAAAATGCTTAAAACGGCAGCATTGTAATCTATCACCTGCTCAGGTTAATCAAAAAATATTGTTAGTGATAGTAGTATTGCATTTACATAGATTTCAAGAAACTTTTTATTAGTAAGCGATTTGTTTAGGATGTATGTACAGGTTCCTCATGAATAAATCACAATTTATTCAAGTCCACAACTTTCCTTACCCCAAATAGAACAATATTCTTAAAATATGACGTTTTGAGAAAAAGCATCTGGTTGTTATTTGATCCAGTTGACAAACTCACGTTGACGTTGACGTTTTCTCATGAATAAACTGTGGATTTCCCTTACCCCAAATACAACAATGTTGTTAAAGGTGACGTATTGAGAAAAATCATTTGGTTGTTCTTTGATCCAGTTGACAAATTCGCTTTAATGTGTATGGTCTTGGACCTTTATATGTCTCTATAGCTAAAACCTCGTGAAAAACGCCATGATGTGGATTTACTGAGTCCATCTTAATGTGAATGTTGACTATTTCATATTTATGGATCTTCTACATTTTCATAGATCAAATCAATATGCTCTTGTGAACAACTATATTTTTTACTGTTTAAGAAAGGTATTTTAAGCTAATATATATCTAATCTTCTACAATTCCTATCAATGAAGTCATATGTATGTTCTCTGATACCAAACATCTAGGTATACTATTGAACAATTCCACAGACAAAGCTCTATTCAATAATTATCTAAAGAAATTAATCTATCTAAATTTACTAACCTGGTTTAATGAAAACACTCTATAGATATCTAACTTTTGACAGTGGGAACTCGATATTCAACCACAATAGATGAGATCTGACCTATTTCTGCATTTTTAAGATTGCTTCATCAGGTGCCCTCCTTTAAAAGCTAATAATAAAGAATATATGGGAAGATATTGTGAGTGTAATTCAACGCTGGTTGGGGCTTTAGCCCACAGAGTAGTTAGTTTTACACAATATTGTTAATACCTCAAAATATATGAAAAACTATATTTTTGTCTACTTTTATTTTACACTGAATCAGGATCTTGAACAATTCAATTGATAGTGATTTTAGATGGACTGTATGGATGGACCGTAAATATAACGTAAATTTCTATATATTTTTTTTTTTCACTGAATTGTCATACATTATACTTTTCAAATATAAAAAAGTTAAAAGACTCTGAATTTGAAACTTGTTTTATTTATATACAACCACTCAGTTCCAATGAAGTTCTCAAGTTAAAATTAGGCTTTCGTATTTAACTATAATGATACTGTAGTTTAATGCAGATTCTGATTAAAAAATTGTTTACTCTGCTATTATTATCTACTTTCTCCATTATTTTGCTCTTCATGACTATGAAATTTTAGCCTTCTAAATAAACTCCGCAGAGTACTAGGTTTCTAACAAACTCACCTGCTATTATCCCTATCGATCTGCGAGTTTGATTTAGTTATCCCGTCATTAGTTTGGCCGACAGTACTCCTATAAGAACTTTAGTTTGTCTTTATCCCGAGATTTTCTGCTATCATTCTCTATACTTTTTTATCCCTGTTTGCGAAAGAGCGGCTTTGTGTTGCAATAGCATTTCAAACAGGTACAGGATCTTGGAAAAAATTACAAGACAGTCGAGCTCATTATATTTACTGAGATAAAATAAGTTTTTAAAATCCGCTAAATTTTAGTTTTATTTATTTAAGATTGACAGTAGTATTGTTTATAGCAAGCAAAAACGTGAAGGTATTGATTACGTAGAATAATGTATTTATCTCTATTAAATTATTTATCTCATAATTTAGGTTATTGCTAGTTTCTCAGTTTATTGCTATTCTGTACTGGATAACCTACTTTAACCTGTTGCCTGTATGTGGAGTCTTGGCCAAAATCTTCTTTCTCTTTAAAACGTTAGTTTCTTCTAGATGTGAAAATTGATATTAAATTTGCACGTGAATCACATTAAGTTTAAGTCAGTCAGTGAGATAATATGCAATTATGTAGTGAAAGCTTTTATTTTAGACTTTATCTAAAAGTGTTGTATTTGGAAAATGCTACTGCTTTTACTGGTACCAATAAAAATAATGTAACAAATGAAAAATGAAGTTTCAGTGGAAATGATGTAGGCAATTTAATATAGATTTTATGTAATACTAAATGAATAAGAATAAATATAAATAAATAAAAAAATGTTTATAAAGAATTAATGTTGATTATTCATAATAAATGTTTATTTTTAATAGTAAAATGATTTATTTCTTTAATGATAATCCTACTAATACCTATTATAAACGCGAAAGTTTGTGTTTGGATGTTTTTTACTCAATCACCCATAAACGGCTGAACAGATCTGGATGAAATTTGGCAAACAGATCATGATCTGGATTAACTCATAGGATGCTTTTTACCTCAGGAAGACAAAGAATTCCTGTGTTAAATCTCGTGTGTCGAAAACTAGAAAATAAATATTTATAATTATGTTCTTTCTTTAAATATTGGGGTTGGAACTTTACCAATATACAACAAATGTATACAGTTGCATCAATGTGGTTAAATAGATCTTAATGTTATTAAAAATCTGGTAAGTTCTTAGTCTTTATGAATTCTGACTAGGATTGCAACCTTGCCGGTTTTCCATCGGCCTGACCTTATATTTTGCATCTGTGCAACATCCTCCGAATTCGTCCTATCTCCATCACGCTTCCTAGGAAAACGCGGCTTAACAAAGCCGGCTGTCGGTCAGCATCCAAAAAAGACCGGTTTTCATATCATTCTCAACAGAACGTCAACGAATTTGGAAAATTACTGCAAGCAATAATGAACTCTTCCAAAAAACACATCACGGGCCACATCATCTTCTCGTTGGTAGCGGTAGTTACTGCTAAGTTAATCAATTCTATATTACACTACAAAATATCAATTTATTCGCAAAATTTCAGTGAGGATTTCCGGGGACTCAGAATGCACTTCAGAGTTTTATACGTTTGAGGTTTGAGAACAACGTGATGTTGCGTGCTGATTTTTTAATAGTTGATTATGTAGATGCTGAAGCAGAAATGCAAAATACAAATTTTCTTTAAATAAAGTTTTACTTTCCTATTTTTAGCATTTATTTCAAAAAATAATTATTGACGAAATTTGGACATGGTCCTACCCCATAGGCAGGTTTTTTGTTAAATAACTATTGTAAATACACATAGTATAATCTAGTTTATATTTTCTGACACTCATAGGATCTGATCTGACATCCTACTACTGACAGCCTACTTTAATGCAATTTGTCCCCACTACAAGCGCTGCCATCGACTGCATTACTTCCACCCCATACTCTGCACGCAGCGAATTCATACATCTTTGCATATAGGGTGGATAAATTGTTGCAAGATATTCCTCCTTGTTTATCTTAGAGGTCTGGTTGATGGCTTGTTCAATGTTTCTGTTGGTATATTAATTTCCTTTGCTGATGGTAAATGATGTATGTCTACTTCCAATCATGTTCTGGATCACAAATGGTTTGTTGTTGGAAAAAGTCTATTTTGTTTCCTTTTTATAGTGGCGTCTAGGAACGGTAGAGAGAGGTTCTCTTATGACTCCACAGTACAGTTGATATCCAGATGATAAATGTATTATTATAAGCATCTAAATGAACAATTTGGTTTAAGAACTGCTGACTTTAAGGCCAGTTTCTTAAAGTTTTTACATGGAAACGATTACCAGTTTTATGATTGGATTAAATATTTCCGGAAGGTTTAATAATTCCCGGAAGATAATAGAAAATGTTAAGTAAAACCGTTTCCCTGAACAATTTGTTTGATGTTTCGTTATACTGAAAATTCTGTTAACTAAAGCGTCACTGCCTAATGACCTAATAAAACACAAGGAATATAAATTTCCCGGGGAGTCGAATTATCCGCAAGTTAGCGTTCCTAATTAATCATCCCGTCACCCGGTTCGTACGAAATCCGCGGCATTAAAAATCTCCTCGCTTTTAAGTAGCTAGAAATTATATTAATTAATACTTTACAACTGCGGCTGAGCATGGCGTAAGCAGCAGTCGCAACACGAGCCACCAGCATCATTAATAACTCCTGCCAGTGTTGATGTTTCGACATCATTATTAGGGAGCATCGTTCCGGGTCGTGTTTTAACAAAATTTCGAATTAATATACTCCGTTCCTCCGCTCCAATCGATACGCCTGCAGCCTGGCGAAGAATAGATGCACCGGATATGAGGAAATAATTAGTAATTAGCACAGAATTTGCTTGAGAACTGGAATAAGGATGGTACTACGTAGCTTCGTATTCCGCTCCAAAAATATCAAAGAAATGACTAGAAAATAAATACTATGAGAAGGGGAAACATTGTCACAGGCTATTCGAAGCATTGTGCAAGATTCTTCAAAGCATTCTCAAAATCTTTTAACACAGTTAAATATTTACTCAGGAGTTTTGGAAATTGTAGTTAATTAAATTAATTAAAAGTAAATTTATAAAGTACTAGCAGACAAAAGAAAATATGCTACCAGGACTTCAAAAATGGAAAGAAGTACATCGTATCTGCAATATATGCTATACTTATATCGGCAAGGAAATGTAGAATTATATTTTGTTGGTCATTTGAGAATCATAAATCTAGAAACTAGAAAAATTGTCTTCATATCTTAAATAAATCAAGGTATTCGAATTAATGATCGGTCAGTGGTCGAGTGGTTTAAAGCGTCAATACTTCAATCGATGTGGCCTGTCCACTGTGGAATCGAATCCCGCGGCCGGTACCCCAGCTGTATTCATGGAAAGGATTGGCACCCCTCTACTTAATAAGGTTTTCCAGGTTTCCCTCATTCCTGAACTGAATGGTGTTAGGGCCTACTAACGTAAGTCGTTTTTGTGGGCAAATGCGATCTGCATAATAATAATATGTGTTCTGGGCTAATCCTCTTAGTTAAAATGAGGAGTAGCGATATTATTATCATATGTATTAATCATACAGTACCTTTCAATTTTAGATAAACATTTCCAAATTACCGTGACCAAACATACTATTGAATATTTTAAGCTATTCTGAACAATCGGTCTCAATTGACAATTCTTCTATTTCACTAAAAAATATACTCGTATATAAGACTAACACTAACTAATGATATTCTTGTGAACATTATTTCCACATACGTATTGGATTTTGGATCAATACCTTCGGATTTATGATTATAAATAAGAGAAAAGTTGGTTTGATTGTTGACTCGACAGATAACATAGTAAATGACAGGTGTGTTTGGTTGTCGCATTAACAGTTGCATCAATAAAGCGTTTATTAGAATTCATAATTAAATTTATTTGATTCATGAACTATGAAAAATTAAATACGCCACTGTCTAGTTCATATAAAATTAATCGAATTTTAAATTTTAATAGACATCTGCCAACCAAACATAGTTACGAGAAACATGCAGTTTCTGAATTCCGTGCATACGTTGCGATAGTTTAACGATTTAATTGATAATAAAACTATATTGCAATTACAATCAATACAATTAATTAAGTTAATTCAGACAATGCAAACAGAATGTAAGTATTTCAAGATCTAAATTAATAAAATATTATACTTACAAAAATAATAACATTAACAAAAAGAAATAAACAAAAAATGATTTCTCTCAATAGATGTGTATACCAGATATAACATGACTATGGTATACCCCATTAATTTTGTTAAAATTTTCGTTTATTTATGGACTACAAAATAATGTTTCTATTTACATGATCAGGGTCTCTATTTCACAGAAAGTATGGCCTTCAATGCAGAAGGGTATCGAGTGTATGGTATATCTCTTATTTTCTCTTAGATTTCGAAGATAAATTATTGAAATTTGGGATATCTTATACACTTAGTAAACGTCACCCTTTGACATACAAATTATTATTGTTTTCTTTTTCATTTCCGGTATCCCATGAAGTAAAGCTGTAATTTTCAAATTAAACACTTTGAGTATATTATTTGTATTTTTTAATTCTACATCATTTTCTGAATGGTGGTAGGTTTTTGTTCTATCTTTCTCACTATTTTCCATATATAGGCAGATTCATAATATTTATATAAAAAATATGTGCCATTCATTTTTTCCACGAAAATTGATGAGAGAAATTTAAATCTAAGAGCAAGAAAATTCATACAAATTGCAGTCGTTGCAACGAAACGCTTGGGTGGAGTGCAGACGAATTGAACCAAGGTGGTAAATGGTAAATCGAATGTGAACCGATTCATTGCATATCTGGCAAGAAGTCTAGGAAGCTGATTAATGGAATTTGGGTCACATTTCATGAAAAATTGCACACATTTACTTGATTAGCCACTTACTAATCTTAAAAGAACGATTTGTGTTCTGCAAAAGAATGTTGGTTCTTTATTTTAATTTTAGATAGATTGACGTCCATGTGTGGCAAAACTAATTTATGATTGGTTAGGTTACTATTTTTTCATAAGCTACACACGGTTTGCTTCCCACCGCGAGTTGTAATGTAATACACAAACAAAAAGGCTGAAAACTATAACAAAGTTATCAAATTTACATCAAAAATAAGAAAACACGCCTTAAATAGTACACAACGATATTTGACAGTCGGCGCGCTTCCAAACAAGCGTTTGCAGCGTTGCCACGTAGACCTTTACTTCGAAGCGAAATGAAGTTAGAAAATTGCCACACAATGTGGATGTAATAATATATTATTTTATTCCCAAAATTGATATGTACAAATTAAGTTTATTTTCTGCTATTTAAACACGTGGTGACTGTCAGTATTCGGCTGGAAAAGGGCTATAAAAGAAAAATATTTATAATAATTTCGTCGCAAATATTACTAGGTATACAAAAACATAAAAGGCTATCCATAAAAGATATTATTATTTTGTTTCACCAATCAATGCTTTTTAATATACTATCATTTTTCTGCATCTGAAAACTTGAGGGTAATTACAAGAGCAAACGACTTACCTGTAGGAAGTTTGTTCTGAATTATATGAGATATACTCATCCAATTAGATAGTATTGAAGTTGTACTTTCAAATAAATGATATAACTAAGTAAAATACTGTATAATGGCGAGAAAACGAAAATTGATTATCAACTTTAAACAACTAGGAACATGTGTTATCTAATTGGACGAGTATAGCGAAATACCATTACAAAAACAAGTTACTCGTCCAATTAGATACGTCCAACCCTGTAAGCCCTCACAGTTATCAATTTTGCGTTTTAAATGTAACAGTGTAATGATTGTCCTTCAGGTTCGACTAGAGTATAAAGACAGGTTATGAAATCATTTTTTTGGTGGTTGAAATGATTCACCTTTTAAATGTGCTCGATAAAGCCTGCAAGGATGATACTATAGTCTGTTTAGAAATGAAAGAGAGTAATAAAAGCTTATTATGTATGCAAATCGCAAATAAATGTAGTACTGGTGCTTATATTCAATATTTTTATATTATGTATTATCGATATAGATGAGGTGTACTTTTTAAAAAACTTTGTGTGACCGGGTTGTACTCAAGTGTAGCAGGTAGCTAAAATTTAATCCCCGACAATCCGTCTTTGTCTATGCCGCTTCAATTTCTCGATCAATTTCTCTTATAAGTAAACAATATAAAAACAGCATTTCAAAACATGAGGCTGCTTTAAGCATCATAACCGGGTTAAAAGGGTTTTTAGTAATTCAAATAAAATTATTCAATATTATTATCAAAATATTTATTTAAATTTAATGAATAGACTTTTATTCCACACAAAAATATATGTATTTTGAAAATTCAAATTATGGTAAGTAAATGTAGTGTTGTATAAATGTACAATAAAGAAAATAAAAAAGTAGGTATATTAAAATTCATCCTCTGAATATTCTGATGAATTATCTTCGTCTCCTAGATTGATAACGATAGGTTCCACAGTAACGTCAATTAAATTATCGAGTTCCCACAGTTTCTCCTCTTCTTTTTGTACATGATGTATATATCTTTGCCAGTTATCTGCAGTTACTCGTTCCAAGGCATTTTTAACAAAATTTTCATGTCAATTTAAACTTATTATTTCGCGTTAGATCTCCTTTTACCTGCGCCCAGACTAATTCGATTGGATTCACAGTGATAAGGTGGTAACCGTGGTACCGTTGTTTGACGATTTGTTGCCATTTCATCGATAACATATTTTTTCTGATCTTTATTAAGATTGACAAGTGTCAAAAGTTCCTTGTTTCAAAAGAAATGTTTTTTCCGGATAACCATTGAATTATATTGGCTTTCCTCCAAGCAGTCGTAGGCGTCCGCTCGGTCTGCTGTGAATGGTAATTGTCATTATCCATGACAATTTCAGACCCCGGAGGAATAAGATCCAACATCTGTGTAAAATACTCTTCGAAAACATCTGCGTTCATGTATTCGTGATAGTCACCTGTATTTTTAGATTCAAATAAAAGTAAACCGCCATCTACAAAACCACTGACACTACCTATATGTGTCACTATTAATCTTCGCCCTGTACCTGAAGGTGTCTTGAACCCTGTTGAAAGTCCATCCAAAAATGCTTGTCGAAAACTTTTTACATTTTTATCTTGCCATGCTTTTGTTGCAGTATATCCCTCGTTGACCCAAGTTTCGTCTAGATAATAAATATTCCTCCCTTCGCCACGGAATTTTCTAATTGATGTTAAGTAGGATTTTCGCCAACAAATAATTTCATCTTTATCGATAAGAACTGATTTCTTGTTCTGCTTTTCCCAGCAAAAATTCAACTCTCGTAAGACGGCCCATAATTTGCTTCTACTGATTTTTGGCAAATCGTTGTCCTCTGAAAGTTTACTGAAAATTTAGTTTAGCGTTGGTATTTCTTTTTTAAAATAAAATGAGTGTACTTTTCTGCGAATGACATTTTTGAAGAAATCATTTGTAACGACTTTTGACCTCCCTGTAGATGATTTTGTGGGATTTACAATATTTTGTTAATTTTTTGTTTCCTTTAAAAGTCTGTAGATAGTCGATTTTCCAATCCCTGTCAGTTTGGAACACTTTTCCACGATGTCGTCAACACTGTTGGTAGGATTTTGGTGTTTCAATGCATTAAACACATTTAATATAATAATCTTCTCATTCTGAGACAGCGCAAGTTCGACATTTTAGCCAAACAATATTATATCCACTGGTACAATAGTCACTAAACACAAGTCGAATTTTACTCTACTGCACTAGCACGTCTTCGAATATTCGGCTCTAAGACTGGATTGATCTGTCACAATACACTGGCTCCTGCCCTATGATGTATCCAGTAAAATAAACTAATGTACACCCATTACCTGTTAGCATTAGTGTTACCCGATAATTACCTGAAACGAAATATTACCACGCCCATGGCCGGTTCTTATCTCGGGGTTTTATTACTCTCTTTCATTTCCAAACAGACTATACATGTGTTATCTAATTGAACGAGTACAACGAAATATTATAACACTGTACCTATGTCGATGAACCTTTCTGAATAAGGTCCAATCTATTAGGGCATGTATAAAGTCGGATTTGTTTACCCATTTAGCTTTGCTCCGAGATTCAAGACATTCGTAAACTGGAAAATATTTACATAATGCGCAATTATATATGCAACCGGGTTGTAGCTACTGGCGTTCCACTATGCATATTAATTTTGGAAGTTACTTCAAAGGAAATAAACAAAACTTAAAATGTAACTGTAATTGGATTTTTCTTTCCGCCGCTAATTTGCAAACAAATTGTTCCCTTTTGTTTTGGCTTTCCTATCCCTGGGGGCAAAATATAAAGTGCCTTCGGTCGAAATTGCGATTTTAACCGGATTGCCTCTTGATAAGTTTCGGTATACTTTCAATTGTTTATCGTTGGTAATTCAGTAGACTTTTAATTGTTCATTTCTTTAGAAAGAAAAAGTTAGCTCTGATACTGATCTTTATTGGGCAACGTGGAAAATGAAGCAATATCACTCACCAAAGTAAAATTAAGCTGAAATACATATATAAAATTATTAGCAACAATATTCCATGTTTTTTATTTACGATACTAATATTTTCTCTGTTTTTAACTTGTTTCGAAAGATTTTGAAACATATTTCGTCTGTTCTAGATATTTAACAGATTAAGTTATGCGCATTTTAGCAAAAAGTGTTTTTTGTAATAGCATCATGATTCTTTTTCTTTATTATTACTTTCAAAAATTCCGATATAAGTAACGTTATAATCAAAATATAATTGTTTATTTATTTTAATTTATTATTTATGGGAACAGTCCTTTTGTTTATATATATCATAACACAATAATTATTTTGTCATATCTACTAACTTATAATTTTCACGAATATGTCACTTTTATTGTAAGTACTCACTACTATAAAGAAATTAACAAAATGTTAAAGTTTTATCAACCCGAATTATTTTATTTGAAATCTGGGATAATGTATCTAACACATTTTTTTATAGGTATTACGTTTGTATATTTTGTTATCGCTCATATAAATTTGAATAAAATACTTCACAGGTTTACGTGTCTAAATATATTAATAAATAATAATCTATTTATCATATTAACACAAGAGTTGAGAAAATCTCACACTAAAAAAAGCAGATAAGTAAAAAATAACACAAATCATATCATCTAAACCATTGGACCATCGTTGCCGCCATAACTGTTTAGAGTTTAGAACAACTTGAAAGGAATCCTAATTTTACGGAAAAAAATATCCTTTCAAATGAAGCTCATTTTTGGTTAAGTGGATATGTTAACAAGCAAGCACATTTTCGGCATGAAAACAGTCCACAATAGATTCACGAGAAGCCTTTGTATCCGCTAAAGGTAACTGTATGGTGTGGTTTATGGCAACATGGCATCATCGGACCATTTTTTCCAAAATGGGGAAAGAAATGCAGTTACAGTGAAGAATACTGACAGATGTTAAGATATTTGTTGGTCCATAGACTCAGTATTTGCCAGGCTTATTGCCGTATCAATATTTCTTATCTTGTCTCACAATTCGAATTGTTAAGTCTTGATTGAAAGAAGAAAAAGCACGTCAACATCACTACTTACTATACCTGTTAAAACTAATTTACATATGGTTAGAAGGCTGGGCACTACCAGTATTATACTTAAGGACCTAATACAGGTACCTAATATAAACCAGCAAGATCTTATATGTGTAAATGCCGATAGTAATGACAAGAAAATCATTTATTACTGATTATAAAATCACTTATTTGAAATAAAAATAATTATTTGCTGGTATTGCTATAGAACCAGTTATTATAGGATGAAAGTCTAGCACATTCAATATAAATTTTTGTGAAAACTTGCAAAAACCACTATAATAAGGCAGTACAGCATTATATGTAAAGTTAAAGAAATAAACTATTTAATGTCTAGGCTCTTTCAGCAAAATTGTTTTTATTATGATTGCAACGTAGCCCTGCCTATTTAACGAAGATATTTTGCTGAAAATAATCAGTGTCTTCTAATGGCTAAAAGATATTTTCCCTGTGTGATTATCACTTATATTTCTGACAAGAAGTCGACTATTATCCAAATAGTAACAAATTAATACGTAATAAAATATTTTTTGCCGGCTGTTTACATTCGATATCTGTTAGCATTCGACAATAAAGTTCTAAATTACCGGGTCCAAATCCGTGATTTTTATTTCCTCTGTTTTCACAGCAAAGCGGTTTATTTACGCTCCAGAGCTCTTTGCTAAATTAATTTAGAAGATCGGGAGATTATGGACGATCAGAAATGTGGAAATATTTATTTATTCAAATTTGGATTTAATAAAGGATGTCGGATGCCGGTCGATCTGCTGCTTGACGAGATCTGATCTATAGCCGCTCCCGGGGGATTATCGGAAACTGAACGCGGCTTAGGAGCCGGAATGCTTCGGAACAAATAATAAAGAATGTATAGATTTTGCTTAATTTGCTCTATAAAGTATTGTCCCGATATTTTAGATCTCTCGTAATTAAAATACCGGATGTCCGGAAATGGGGCGTCAATATTCCGGGAAGTGATCCTACACGAAAAATTGATGCCACGAAGCTCTATAATATTTTTCGAAACAACTTAAAGCTAACGGGTTTAACGGGTAACTTTTATTAGAGAAATTTGTCTGTATTACTTCCCGTTTAAAAATTATAAGAAATATCCTCCTAAAGAGTCTCAAAATAAATACCATCAAAAATCTCATTAGCGATGGAAGGATCAAGTAGTCGTTGGAGAATAAAGAAATGTTCCCTGTTTAAAGTGCATAAATGTCACAAAATACTTCTCATTACTCAATACGACCGTCAAACATAGAACTTTTGTGTTTAAAAATGTTTTCTCATTTAGAAAAATATATTGCTAATTTACGGCGTCACAAAAAAAATTTGTAGACTTATATCGAGAAAGGTATCCAGAGCGCCTCATTACTAATCATAGAACCTTTACAAGATTGAAGGCGATCTTGAGACGAAATGAAGATGCATTTTTTGTTCAGAATAATCAAATAATTGACCGAAGGGTAAGAAACAATGTTAATACAGCTAGACTTACAGTATTACGAACAAAATTCACCAAATTCTATACGGCAGGCTAGCCGGAAATTGAATTTGGAGTATTTGCTTGAGTGTTATATTGAAAACAGACTTAATTTTATAGCTCAAATTCTAGTAAATGTAGAAACTGTTGATCAGACGTTCTCAGCACGTTCTTTGGGTGGACGAAAGCCGGTTTGTCCGTAATGGTTTGCCAAATAGGCGCAACTAACATTACTGATCCATTGAAAATCCCCAATCACAATCCAGCCCAAAACCAAGATCATTTTGGAGTAAATGGATGATGACGCGGCATCATCGGTAGGTTTAATTAGGCCATATTATTATGAACAGTGTGAGTTACCTAAATTTCCTACATGCAGAACTTTCTGCACCTTTGAAGAATATCCTTTGCAGTTAAGGAGGAACCTATGGTTTCAGCACGACGGAGCTCTACCCCACAAGGCCAGGATTATGCAGCAATTATAATATAATACTATATATTATAATCGTAATCTAAATTAAATTAAAAATATATGTTACAAACGCTTTTCGATTATATCCAACTGATAATGTTTATGTTTATATATAACACACTCTAACTTCTGATTTAATTAATCCTATATTTGTTTATAGTTAAACCATAAACTAGAATAAATTAAATAATGTTTCCGCATTATATTTAGTGTGTATCTAGTTGAATTGGATTGTGAAGCCTGTACACATGCGATTACATAAAACCACGAGATTATAATTCCATTTCATAAGCCTCCTGCATTAAAGCGTTGTGAAAAAAATGTTACAATATATAAAATATTCAAAATTTTATATATTTTTTAAAGGTCTTTAAAAATATTTTGTGTACTTTTTCTTTAATTTAATTGGGTTTTAGCCACACTTCTAAAAAATAAAGGTTAATTGAATAAGCCCTTGCGCGAAACGGATCACTCAAGGGTTATTTTTAGAACTAAGTTAGCTTAATCAAAAAATCTCACACTGAAAAAGCAGATGAGTAAAAAATCACATCATTATCGCGCACTTCTGCACTTTTTGGCGTTTTGTGCTCAAAATAGCAAATGTATTAAAAGTATGTCAGGTTTGACAGTTCAAAATTTCCATAGAGATGTTAAATGATTTTTATTTTATTGTCACTTACTTCTTCTTGGTACAACTGTAGCCAACAATAATCAGTGTTTAATTTTCTTTTTGTTGTATTATCCTTCTTCTCTGAAATTTTTACCGAACCCCATTGAATCAAATGACCGTTTTCCCAAGCGTGTTCGCAAATTTTTGATTTTTAAAATTCCCGTCTTTTTATATAATTTTTATATTCCTCAACTGTAACATTCATAGGCCGAGACGTTTCTCCAACATAATGTTTATTGCATTCACAAGCTATGCTGTAGAAACATTTTTTTTATTTTGTATATCATTTTTTGTACGTGGAAAAACTAGAATTATGCCACAAATAAATAGTTTCAGAGAATATTTTGTGTGCCTTTCCATAAAATCATTTTATACATTGGATGCGTTTTGTTCTTTTCAATAAAGTATATAAACTTGTAGTAATTTAAAGTTACTTGTCTCATTTTGGAAAAAGGAGGTCACAAAAACGAGCAATCCAATTGTCTCAATGAAGCAACTAAATTAACTGCAAGTGCCTCTGGAAATGTCACTTCAAGACAATAACGTTATATAATTTCAGTGTACAATAAAAGTTCTAAGGAGCCATACCAACTCTACTGTAGCCTGCTGGACTTGCTCACGCTTTGCGTAAGACCTTTTTTGGAATATGATTTACCATTTGCGATGTTCCTACTTCTCTGTACAAATTTATAGGAAAATAATATGTTGTTAGAGAGAGTTATATCTAAAATCATTTAAATACTAATTTATGATCACAGCGTTGAATTATTATGAGATATTAACGAACAGGAAAAATGCGTATAAATTATTTTTCAAAGAACAGTAAACTTTCCACACTAATACACAGGTTAACTTATACACAATTTTATCGCAGGAGCATTAAATCATGTTTCTAAAGCATTTTGCGTGTTGAATCCGAATTTGACCTCAAAATTACTCCACCACGTCATGTTTTCGAGATATTCTCACGTAAAAGTGCAAAAGATGATGAGTAGAATTTAGAAGGTAGAATTTCATCTAGAAGTTCCAAAGGTAAATTTTCTAGTTAATAAATGTCAATTCATATTATATTAATATATAAATAACAATTTATTTGTTACTTTATTTTGACAAATTTTCCCAATTACCTCTTTAATGAACGATGACGCATCTAATTTACCAGAAAACTGTCGGTTTTATCGAAAAATTACAAGAGATAAAAAAGAGAAAAGATTAAAGATTTTTAAATAAATAATTTGCTTCATATAATGTCTAATAAAATATTGCAAAGGTGTTGACTGTTTCACTCCTTTATAAAATACGCCAATGATCGAAAAAGTATTGAAAATTTGTCTATTCATTAGTAGAATGCTCATATCAAGTTTCGTGTCTCTAGCATTTCTCATGTTAAAAAAAAAAAATTGATATGAATTTCAATTCCCTCCTTTAAGGAGGGGTGCAACTCTCATATTAAGGTATTTTTACTTTAGTGCTCTTATTTTTTGCTGTACATTCACTGGTATCATTTTTGCTACTCCATTTAAAAACACCCTGTATAACTTTGCAGTTTGTAAAATGATGAGCCTTTCAGAATTTTTTTTTTAATTTTAAAAAAGGTAGTGGTGTATCATTTTTTTCATTGAAAATAGTGAAACTGAAATTAATAGGGACGCCGCTGGTTAAAACTGAAAATTCATGTCATGAACAAAACATGTGTCTTTGCGTCTAGTTTACACCCACCAAGTTCCACAAAAATATTTAATGCTGTTTAGGAGTTATTTAAAAAAAATAAACCTGTGTCACCCTGTAAATTAAGAATAAAGCGGAAACGGACATATGTTTATATGAAACTTTTGTCTTAAAATCATGCGTAGATTAGCTTCCTTCAGTATTGACATTCAACTATGAAACACCCAGTATATTCACAATTTTGCGTCAGACGTGACCTCGAAAGGACTGTACACGTAAACGCCCTGTATATGAAGGGGTAAAAGCGGATTACGAGTACAGAAGGATGGCGATTGGGATGCCTCAGTTTCAATTACGAGCCGCAGCCGTTCCGTTCTTGATTACTTGTCGTTCCGGACATCTCCTAGATTAGCTTTTGGATGTTGCACGTCGTCGATGTGCTCGATATTTCACACTACTCACTTTGACTGGCACGATCGAAGCTTTCTGAAGGTAGCGCAATGTTTCTTACCCAGCTGTCGCCCTAGGCGACAGCAGCAGCAGTGCCGATCACTACCGTCGAAGAATTTAAAATTACCTTTTCAGAAAATACGTAGGTATTAAAAATCTGCTGAAATCTGTCGCAATAGTAATGTGAAGATAATTTACTTTCAATTTTTTTTTACTAAAAAGACGTTTTGTAATAAAATCTGGACTGGTCTTTTTCAAATTATACAGGGAGTTTTTAAATAAAGTAGCAAAAATAGGACCACTGATTCCTTAGGTGAAAATAAATCGAAATTAAACTAACATACCATCCCAATTTGCATAATAAAATAAAAACAATGTGTCAAAGTTAAAATTTTATTTTCGATATTTGTATACAACTTCCTAAAAAATCCAAATATTTACATACAATTTTTATATCAGGGGTTTTTGCGGGCGAGAAATTCAAATTTGTTTCTAATTTTGACGTCACTAGTTAGGGCGCCACTTATGGCACATCATGTTTGTTTTAAATGGCATAACTTTTTTGCAGCTTTGTATCCATCTGACTATTATTGAAACAATCGATTCTCCTGCCTGTTATATCTGAAAAAGGTATACCTTGTTGAAGTCGTTAAGAGTAACAGTTTTCGAAATATTTGAAATATTCAGTGCACCGATTGAAAACTGTTATCGTTTCAGGTAAAGTGCCTTTTCTACTGAAAATACAGTAAAATTTTACTTGAAAAACGAAGACGTGCAAAATTTCAAAAATATCGGGCCTGCTTTGATAAAATGTTTGTGCTTTGTTGAAAAATGGTTGCATCAAATTTCACCGATCTTCTTAAAATTTTGCACGTCTGCATAATTTACAATTCTGAACATCTTTTTGAAGTAACCAAAACAGTTTTTACTCAGTGCACTGAGTAGCGATTTCAGCAAGGTATACCTTTTTCAGATATAACAGGTAGGGAAATCGATTGTTTCGATAGTCAGATGGCTACACGAAGCTGCAAAAAAAGTTCTGTCATTTAAAAGAAACATGGTGTGCCACAAGTGGCGCCCTCTACTAGTGACGTCAAAATTAGAAACAAATTTGAATTTCTCGCCCGCAAAAACCCCTGATTTACAAATTTTATGTAAATATTTGGATTTCTTAAGAAGTTATTTACAAATATCGAAAAGAAAATTTTAATTTTGATAACCTGTAGTTTCTTTATTTTACGACTTGGGATTTAGGTATGTTAGGTTAAATTGATTTATTTTCACCTAAGAAATCTGTGATCTCAATTTTGCTACTTACTTCATTTAAAAACACCCTGTATACAAAGTGATTACAAAAATTGACCTCCCGTCCCCTTTTTCCGTTATTATTAAAAATACTTAAAAAATGTCTAAAGATAAAAGTTGTAGCAACCAAATATCTTTTAAAGCATATTATCACAGATACAATAATTTAATATCACCGAGATGTAGGCCTAACTTTTGTTTTTTAAATGAACGCCCTTGTATATTTTTACACCACTGAAAAGACAGTCAACTGAACTTTTCAAGAATATGTTAGATGAGACAAGATCTTTCAAGGTTTTCGAGATATTGCGTTTATACTGTCAATATGCAACATCAACAATTTCGTTATTTCTTATTTTTCTCTATCCCCTCTTAAAAATTTAAAATGAACGATATGAAATTAAGCATTAGTTAAGAATTAGCTAATATATAATATAAGGATGTGCAAAATTTAGTAATAATTATCAACTTTGCGTTGAAAAGGAAAGGAACTATTTCGTCTGATTTTTATATATCTTTCATTTAAAATCTTTAAGAAGATATCATATTTCATGAGTTATACAGAGTTAACTATTACTAAGTACAAATATTTTAAGAGGGGATAGAGAAAAATAAGAAATAACGTTCATAAAAAAATTTCAAGACTGGTTTATAATGCATTTTGGGAACTATATTAAACTTCTATTTATTGCCGCGTCTGGTCGTCTGTCAGTCGCGAAGTTAGGTATATCCCGCATAAGTCAAAAGTGTCAACAGGGCAGAATTTTATCTACTTTTATGATAAAAAAATGGCCTACAGATATTTTCCTATAACATGGTTCGCTAAAGATGCGTTATATGTCATCCAACGAAACTACGGCAATCGAACAAGATTTTATAATTAAAAGCTGCGGGTGCATTACAAGTTTTTTATTAGCAGGAATTTTGTCCCAGCTTTAAAACATCGAGCTAGAATTCCCCAATTTTTGTTATTGTCTTTAAGGCCTTCCTGAGCACATGGTTAAAATGTTTGTACTTTGTTATAATTAATCCTATATGTTGTTGCATTTTAACAATAAACATGTATTATCTCGAAAAATGTGAAAGATAAGTATCTTAAAAATATATTTTTGACCAGCTCAGTTAACGGTCTTTCTAATGGCGTAAAAATATACAGTGTTCCATTTAAAAAACAAAAGTTAGGTCTACTTATATCTCGGAATTGAGATATTAATTGTTTTTAGTGGTATATGCTTTCAACAAATATTTAGAAGATTTTGCAACTCTCATATTTACACTTTTGTTCCTATTTCAAGTAATGGCGAATAAAAAGAGGAATAGGCAACTTTCGTGTGAACATCCTGTACAATGAGCATACCAGTTAATAACTAGATGCACATATTTCATTAAAATCACCACCATTACTGAATATAAATTAAATCATTAATAAAATAATTTCATTATTCGTATTGTATGTAATAGATATTATTCTGTAATAATTATTAATGTATAATTTATATATAAATTATTCACCTCAACATATTGAATAATTATTTCCCTTGAATATAAAATTGGTTATATTCCTGAACATACTCTTAATTTGTCAACATGTTCTGTAACTTTCGAAGGATAGTAAAATTTCTATGAATTCTTATGCACACGTTTGAATATCTGTAAATATAAAAATTTACATGTAGATAGAGCCTCGAGAGTTTTACATTTTTATATGTAGATGTTTTGAACTTGAACGTAAATTATTTCATAAATCTGGAACGACAAATCGTAGTAAGGTACAATGTAACAATATTTAACAAAATGTTTTTGTTTTACGTGTACCCTGTTTGCAATAGTTGCAATTTCCCTTCAGGTTTGTCTTTTTCAAAACAGTTTATTTCAGTCTACACTGGAAATATTTATTTGTAATTATGTAAAAAAGGGATACATTAGTACCAGTAACTTCACGAAAATCTTGTATTACGTTTTTATGGTAAAGATGGCTTTGAAATATTTACAAAATTTTTATAAATTTCTTATGTGATTTTTGGTTTGATTTTTTGTACTTTTACAGTATTCTTTATTTTGCATTGTAATATTTCTGTATTTTTAAAATACAGTTACGTGTCTGTATATTTATAAGACCTGCTTACTTAAATTACCAACATAAATTTTACATTATCCAACATTTGTATAGATCCATCTCAAATAAAAATAAACAATACGAACTTATTTCGGCATTACTATTTCAAGTTTTAAATAAAGTATTGTAATTATAATAGACAAAGTAAAAATTAATTTTCTTTAAAAAATGTATTCCAGTAACGTGTTCGTAATATTGCCAGGTCTTGAGATAATTAATATTGTTATACATGATTAACGTTATCAGTAATTTAAATCAAACAATAAACACAGTAATTACAACAGTAAAACTACAAACCAAGTAAGTGGCACTTTTAACTATTTATCATGAAGGACAATTACAATTCTCTAGCAACGACATTTTATGACGTAGGTTTATAAAATTACAACACCCTGTAACTCCCTTATTAAACTTTGAATAAAAAATTCCCAATTATTTTCATCGATAACATATATCGGTGAAATTTGGCTAAACTCATCGCTAATCAGGATAAATTATTAAACAAATTATACGCTTATGGTTTACGTGGTGTACTCCTAGCTTGGATCTCTTCTTTTCTAAAATGTAGAAAACAATATATAAGTTTGTTTCATTCGCAGAAGGGTGGTGTAACTACGGTAAATTCTGAGTATAAAGGAGTTCATATCGGTGTTCCTCAAGGTTTGATACTAGGACCTATATTATTTTTATTGTATATAAATGATTTGGATACCTTAGTAACGGACACTCTCCTGATTATGTATGCTGATGATCAATCACTTCTTATAACGGTTTTTTCATAAATAAACTTTCAAGTTAAATGTAATAATACATTAAATATATTAGTTGATTGGTACAGTGTACATAATAAAAATTTGAACCTAAATAAAATTTAGTTAGCCCGTTTCCATAGTTGGCAAAAGGGATGCAATAATATGAATGTTAAAATAGGCAATAACAGTATATCTCAGACCAAAGATGTAAAATTTCTCGGAATTAATTTAACGAATGCAACCCCATTGCAGCCAGCTAATAAAAAAGATAAATTCTGTATCTTATTTAATTCGAAATTTATACCATTTGCTTACAATCGAACAGTTGATTAACTTTTACCACTGCCAAGTCGAGTCTAGGTCAAGATATGGTATTTGTTTTTGGGGGGGGGGGCTCGACTTCATTTGCGAATGTTTTTGTTGTTCAAAAACGTATTTTAAGGTGTATTTCACGTGTGTCAAGTACTACAAATAAATCTCGTTTTCGTACCAATTTCAATGTTCATAATATAAATACAAGACATAATGGAAACTTTAATATTCTATTTTTTAAGTGTAGTGTGGCCACCAACACTGATTTGTTTAGATTTGAAAATCTGTAACCATTTGTCCGAGGATATTAAGATTGCAAACAATTTAATATATTTTAAGCGACAATTATTGTTTCTGAAGCTTCAAGGAGAAAGTCATCAACCCAAAAAATCAAAGATCTTGACTAGAGACCAAATTGGACATTTTTTGAAGTGCGCACCGTATGACGAGTATCTTATGATAAAGTGGCTACTATTTTGGGAATATTTGGTGATTGCCGTAGAGAGCTTTGCCAGTTGACTCTCGACAACTTGGAAATTGTGGGCAGTTCAATAATGGTTAAGATATCAGATACCAAAACCAAAGTTCCACGAAATTTCACTATCGTTGAAGAATTTTATTTGGATTTTTACTGGAGATACATGGCTCTTCGTCCAACAAATGTGGGATATTGGAGGCCTTTCCTAAAGTATGTGAAAGGTAATTGTACGAAAAACCCTGTGGGAATAAATACGTTTGGAAAATTTCTTGCTGCTATTGCTAAATTTCTGTCTATACTGAATATTGTTTTCGGCGTTTGTCAGTAAGCTTACTAGCGGATAGTTAAGCAAATTTAACGACAATTAAGCGGCATGGGGGATGAGTGTCAACTAGGAATGCGGTTGTTTCAGTTGATAGTGGTAGAATTGTGGAAAGATTTAATTTTTCAAATTGTGTGAATTGTAGTAGTCATGTTAATAAAGAAAATACAAATTAAATGTATTGCAAATTTGCTGTCACAATTTGACATTTACTTTAAGGTACTAGGTTTTATAGTGATCATTTTAAGGCACTAGTACCTTAAAGCAATATTTTTTTGATGCTACAAAGGAGTGTTAAAAATTGCATTTTTAACATGTTTGTAGAAAAAATATTTTTAATCGATGTTTTTATACTTTAAGTGTTTTCTTTTTATTATAGATTAATTTATCATATAAGTCTTGACAATGCCTATACATTGAACTACTTTGTCTGAAGGAAATAAATTATTATTATTATTAACACCCTGCATATGTATAAACACAATATCTGTGAGTTAGGAAAGCAATTTTATGGCAGCGACACGGCCGAGGTCGACGAAAGAAACAACAGTTGTTTTCAGGACGGGGTCCTTTGGATATGGTACATTTCCCAAATGTCCCTCGTTAAACCGTACTCAAATATAAACGCACACTTTTAAAAGATAAGAGTGATATTATTACCCAATTTTTACACTTCCATTTCGAATTAGGTGCGAAAGGAGGTAATGAAACGAAATGGGTCTTAATATTGGGCCGTCCTCGCAAATGATGTCTATCCAACTTCCTTCGTTGCGGCAGGGGAGACGGTTTCAGTTGTAAGGAGGTGTCAATCGAAACAAGTATGCAAGGTTGTAATTTAAACTGTGGTTGTAGCTTCCTTACAGTTGTCTCTTGGCAGTTGTCAATTATAGTAAGGCTGGAAATGTATCAGTTATATTTATATCTAAAAAAGTGGATCAATATTCACATTCTTATTTTATAATAGCTATTAAATACGCAGTCTATTTGATTATAAAGGCCTCGTGCTATAACTCGGTTACCCTTTTTTAGACATTTTCGAAAGTATATTGTAATAAATGAAAATAGATTAACAATTTTGTATTTGAAAGGATAAGGGCTGGTACTTTCAGTCTCATTTAACAATGATTAACGTACTTTAACAGTTGATCAAATTTAACAGAGGTGTTTTGAGGACTTTCGGCATTAATTATGATTAATCATGATTAAAATGTGGGCGTGGTGCTGTAAGAGTTTATGGACCTCACATTTTGGTTTCACTGTCATTCTACTTTTATTTTTAATTGAAATTGTGAAATGGATTTCAAAGAGTTAAATGAAATTTTCGATGATAATGATGAAGATATCATAGATTTTGTAATGAATATGAGGACATATACAGTTCAAGAAAGAAAAGATTTTGTTGATTTGGATGATAGAGTTTTTCCGTAGGTTTAGTTTAAGAAAAAGACTTGTTACGTGAATTAGAACCACATTTACATAACGATAATATACAGTAAGATTTTCAAACTCGCTGATAAATAGTAGAACCTGAAGCATATCATATTTATTGTAGATTCATGAAGTCTCCATTAGAAGTCAACTTTTATTGATGTTGAGTTTTGACAGCACCGGAAGTTTGTATATTACAATTGGGGATTTTATCGGTGTCCACAAGACCAGCAGGTCGAATAATAAAAAGAATTACAAATGCTTTTCTATTGTTTTCTTTATTCATCTTCAAATAATGCAGAAAAGCTCGTCCTGTACCCTGTCACCACAACTATTGCACATCCAACATCTAACAAATTATACTTTTTCAAAAAACTCTGGTTTATTTTGTGTTTGAACACCGAACACGTATAAACTAAAAAGAAAACAAGGTTACATAACCTCAAATCAACAATCCAGAGAACTAGTTCTCTCTTATTTCTGTGGAACATGGTACATTAGAACTATTTTTTAAATATTCATTGCTGCCAACAAAGGTTGGTAAAAAAGTTGTTAAAATAGGAATAAAGTACAAAGCAATTCTTAATCAAGATTAAATTACTTGATTAGTTTAGCAACACTGTTAATGAATCGTCTGATTTCCGAATTTCCGAATGAAAGTACCAGCCCTTAGTCTATTAGTTAATTGTATGAAGTGACAGAATACGTTGATAAAATGTCAGATTAAAATCATTTACATTCAGATGACAGTTGTATGGATTGAATGACAACTAGAAATCGAAACTTCTAAATTCGAACTTAATATAATTTTGAATAATTATATCAAATCATAGCTTGAATGGAATCTAAATTGTATATAATAGTTGAAAATAATTTGATTGAATAGTGGTATCCTTGTGAGGAAAACATAAACAAAGTTGTTGATAGTTGGTGAAAAAGGAAAAACCACATTAAAATTTTATTCCCAAATGAAGAATAAAATAAAATAAATTATCAACCCGTTACAAATTAGTGAAAGTTATCTAATAAGTATATCAAAGTGAAGAGCCAAGCAACAAACACAATACGGTACGCGATAAGCAGCAGACAAAGCAGGATTCAAAAAATAGGAATAGCAAGGGAAGAAAAGAGCGGAACAAGGAACAGTATAACAGACAGCAGGAAGAAGCGGGAAAATCATATAAAAAGCAAGGATCAAGAAAGGACTGATTGGACTTTGACTTGGAATTTTGTACTAAGGTAAAGGAAACCATCGTATTTAGTATAAAAATTGTACATGTGTGTAGAAATAAGATAATTTAGTTCAGGGTTAGGATAAATTTAAGAAAATTAATTGATTGGTCATTCATAAAATAATATATGAAAAAACTGAAAACAAAATAATAAACAAATTGTGTTTAGAATCTGCACTGGGAATAAGTGTCTCATGACAACAGTTCTTGGATTAATATTAAATTTATTTTTTTTAAATGTCAGTCATTGAATTAATTGAATAATATTTATTATTATTTTTAATCGGAATGGTTTTAACGAAGGAGTTGATACGCTTCAAGTTTATTATGATTGTAGGAAAAAATGTGTAGGGATTTTATAATTATATTGATAAGTTGTCTAGCAAAATATTTAATAAAGTTTTAAAAAATGTGTGGGGGTTTTATAATTATATTGATAAGTTGTCTAGCAAAATATTTAATAAAGTTTTTAGCATATTCTAATAAAGAGCTTAAACAAATAACGTTCTACTAAAATATGAAATTATATTTTTTAAAATGCTTGTAATTTCTAAACAAAAATAAATCAGATCAATGTTCATATCAGAAAATATGATTGACGTTAACCCAACTATCATCAGTCAAAGTTTGTCGTAGAGCTTAATAACAACCTGTGTACTCAGAAAGAATATCATAAACCCCTTAAACTTTTGAGACTGTATGTAACAGTGCTGATTAGATTTTCCTTCACCATTTTCTTTCATCAAACATCAATTTATGTATAAATATCCTTCATTTGATCACTGCAAATGAGTGTTAACTAAACACAACAAAAGAGACGTGAACAATAGTGTGCTGGTTAACTAAGTTAGTTAGTTAAGAGTAGGGATATAGAACACAGAAGTGTGTTAAATTAATACGAAATACGAATACAATTTTATTTTATATTGGTAATTTGTTCTGTTGTACTGTCAGTGTTGTTTTATTAATAAAAATAATTATTTAGCATTACATATTAGATAATTTATTTCTGGATTACACTGCAGCGTTTTACTGTCGCGCCTGATGAGTTACAACGGACGCTGGTTGGGTGCAAATTGTAAAAAAAGACAACTGCTTCTTCTACAAATTCCCATATTTTCAACAATTCGTTTGAACAACTCCGGGATTATAAATATTTTAAGGCAAGCACAAGTTTCCTTCATGGTAGAAAACCAGAATTCTGTTATCGAAACCTGACCCGTTATAGATTCCCTAAAACTTTCGCTATTAATGACGTTGGTTATAGGAAAATTAGTTGAGCGAATAGTTGTTCAGCTGGAAAATAGGCTCATTAGTTAATGAAGCATCTAGACAGCTAGCGGTTACACAAAAAATGTAACTAATGTGTCATTAACTTAGGTTAAACATGGACAATAATGTTACTATTACCTAAACTAGATCCGGATGTTATGTAACAGTTATGAACAAAATACTTAAATACGAGTTTAACACTTCTAAATGTAGCTACACTTAGGAAAACATTAGCCATTAGTAGATACAGATTATGCCCAGCAAAATGTCTGCATTAAATGGGCTCCAGAAAGATTAATATATTTTTACTTGATTTATTACATTTCTGCCGTCCTATTAGTAACTTTTTCACTATACCTACATAAAAATGTATACTGAGGCATGCAATCTTTTTTCCTTGGATGACTAATTCTATAACAATACCTACAAATATTTCAAATAAGTGACTTTATAGTCACTATTAGATGATTTTCTTCTTCTTTAAATGATATGCGCATATCATAAGATCTTGCTGAGTATTATTGTCTGTATTAGGTTCTAATATAGTATAGTAGTGAGTATAATATGTTGATTTGATATATATAAAAGATAGCCAGCGCGTTTTTTCTGTTGTAATATTGAGCAGAAGATGACTATATAACTCATGCACATGCGTATGTTAGCTAGTAAAATATGTAGCTAGCTATATGAAATTTTAGCTTGGCGCAGTATCAAGCTTTCTAACAGGAGCCTCAGCTAAAGTCAGTTACCTAGTGCAATAATTCTAGTCATCGTTAATAAAACAAGTGATAAAATACTGACGTAAGAAGGTGATCCACTGTTTTAGCAAACAGCTGACTTAAAATAGTAAAATTGTGTATTGTATTTAAAAAATCTTTACTGGTCAACATTTATAGAATTTTGTCAAATTGCATTTATTTAGTATAACAATAATGATTGTTTTATTTATATTAATGTTTGAAAAATTTTTATTCAAAACAAGTATCCAGCAACAATTTCTTCAAATATAGTTTAAGTACTACAAAATCTGTATTAGTTGCAAAACATGATAGTAATAAAATATGAAGAAATTACTCGTGTTGTAAAATATTCTGTTTTCTACTCAACATTGCCCAAGACAGTTAGCATTTGAGGTGTTTACGACTACGTAATTTATGATAAAAGTTGATTAATTTGTCTTGCAGGGAGACAAATGCGAGGATAAGGAGCGACAAGGGCTCCTCACCCCTGGCTGACAGTTGTTTGAGATACTGCGTGAACCGTCGAGCGTATACAAGGTGATTGCATTGAAATGAGCAAACAACGATGATACTTATTTAAAATTTAGATGTTATTGTAATTGTTTGACATTTACTGAAAAGCATTTTTAGCAACAGCAACCTCCTAACGGTTGTAACGATAAATCATCGATTAAATCAGGGAGGGAATTTTGCAGAAATTCCAAATAAGTGTTTTCTCATTTAACTGGTTTAGCAAAATAGCTGTCCAATCAAATAACGGTGAATAATATCGGCCCAAAAATGTATCTTAAACTCGCGTTGAAAATGTCTAGGAGTTATTGCATAAGGGAATATTCATGAAAGTTGTAAACATTTGTAATTCATCTACGAGTGAAACAAAGCTCATCAGTGAAAAGTCTAATCCAGTTTCTCGAAATAAACGTTAAGTACTTATTTGCGGTTCGTCTTCAACTGCAAAATATCTTCTTCATCTTCTACCCTGATTACACGAGGACGTTTTTGGATTCTAAATTTAAATTTTCCAGATAATTTGAACAACAAACAGTAGCAGAAATATAATAGTTTTATTACTAACTGTCAAATTTTAAAGACCTGACTTTAATATTTTCTAATAAACACTATTAAAATCTAGTTTTATTAATTAATTAATGCTGAACCGATACTGAAGACTTTCCACCGTAGCGTGCGGATTTTCATCTGATCAGTGATGTTCATTGTGACAGTTATTTACTCCAGTGAATTGAGTCTCAATTATCCTACTCAATTATCGGCGTTCGTTGATTTAAAACTGAATCACCCTGTAGAGAAGTGGGAATGCCCGAGAATTTCTGGCGGGTATTAAAACCGCACATTTGTATTCAGATCTTAGCATCTCTCCTGCTCCCATCAACAATATCGGTAATGTAATCCCGGTTAGTGCGGTGGCATAATCCGACTGCTTGTTGTTCCGGCTGACCTGCTTGCCATCCGCTTGACGTGCCGTCCCAAGTTCGTGTTTGTACAGCTCTAGAAAGCGCCGACGATTGTTGGCGGGACGTCGTCGTCCCCCTCGCCGCCCCGGGTCAGGTTTCCGCAAACATAATTTGTGAAAATAGAAAATAAACTCGGATGTTTTCCGCGTCTGTGTTTGGGTGTACGAATCGCAGCGACGTCGGTTGCATACGCGCAGCTTGCAATGCAAATATTTATATTTGTTCCGATGTAACAAGTTTAGCGGCTTTGATTCAATATACAGGGTGATTCTAAAACTTATACGGTGGAAGCTGGAGCTTATAATAGACTGATTGTACCTAATTCATAGTTTATATCATCTTTATAAAGAAATAAAGAAACGACATAAGAAACTGCCACAAAAACATCAATGGCTTCCACAAGCAGCCGGTGAGCCGTCGACAGGACCGTATGTATGTTAGATACCAGTATTCCTTCAACTTCGCCAATAATAATTTAAAATAAAATTAGTATAAAGTGTATAATAATGAAAGTAAATCTGACTGGAAAACAAAATGCAAAATGCATATGTTGATTAAATGTTGGATATTGGATTATGTAATTTTGAATTATTATTTCTCAGCAAGGACTAATTGGAGGAGCGTTCTCTACTAGGAGGGTTGGATTAGAATTGAATAGGGTAAGGGCACATAACAGAGGGGAAAAATAACTAGTAAGTTAAAGTATACCTCTTCAAAACGAAAACAAAAGAATAATAACAGAAAATAATTATACAAAAATATTATTTGTATATATTTATATCCTAGAGTTATATAGATTCAATATATAGCAAAAATAATGTATTTCTTAAATATTTCATATAATGCATAACAACGATACCAAAAAAACGCAGCAAAAAAAACTTACACATGATAATAAGAAAACACCCTAGCACTAACATTCGTCAGAATTACTACTAATGTCACTTATATACGATTCTTCATCAACAATAATAATGAAACCACTTTTAAATTAGTGCAGCTTTATATAGCCTCCCTCAATTTTTATGACATGTTCGATGTATTTTTTACAATTAATTAATGTAATTATATTCCTCGCTTCTTTTAACATCTATAACTGTTTTGTGAATTTTTGGAAATACATTATTTCTCTAAATATCTCATTTTAATTGGATCCATATTAATTCAGTGGGATTAAAAACACAGTAGCATAGATGCAATGGTATAACGATATGTCCCTGAGCTGTAGCCATCTCATCAATAATGCAGTTCTTTGTGAAATTATTGCCCTTGACTATATTTTTTGTGCCAGTATCTGGAATTTATTCTGAAAATCTTGAATGGTATGGAACGTTGTCTAATACTATTATTAGCCGTTTTTTCTAATGCCCTCTGTTTTCCCTCATTATGCTTTATACTTTTATACCTAATTAACAGAGCTTGTTCGTCGTCTGTCCTAATCTTCGCATCTTCTCTGTCACTATTCGTTTGATCTCTATTTGTACCAGGTTGAGGTTCTCCCGAGCAAACCTCCCAAGGTCTCATTATTCTCTCCGTATTTTATTAGATATACTGTATCTAATACCACAATATATTTAAGGCCAAAAAACGAATAAATACCATAGAAGCACTAAGTACTAGATAAATTTAAACTAACACACATGCAACAACACAACACTGAGTACTCACAACACTAATTTATAATCCAACGATAAGAGTAATTAACAGTAATTAAGAGACACCTATTATATCAGGAAAGCAAACATTATAACACGCTCGAGCTTACGAAATCACATAGCACTGAAAAGTACTGTCTTGCACTGTCAGCATAGTAAACGAGTAATAATATAAGTTGCATTGTTAACTGTCCTCTTTGTCGTTCTTATGGTGTTCAAGAACGACGTATGCCGGTGAGTGATGTACAGAAAGCGGTTACTTTGTTGTGTGGGATGTTACAACGGTGCATTCAAATAGCGGCGTGTAACCGCCATTCCGATATAAGTTTTTATACTCGAGCAGTGCATTTGATTGGGGTAAAACAATACTGATTTGACGACGAGATATAGGATAACATTTCTTTACTTTAAAGTTCTATTTTCGTTCTAAAAACGATCACCTATTTTATTAATTCAAGATATAAATAAACGCCTACGATAACCTAAGCTTAAAATATCCCACTTCTGAGAATCAGAATGTTGATTATTTAAATTTATTTAGGTGTTTTCAATGTATCTTATAACCAGTTGTTTGCAAAACCAATAGTATTCTGGAAATATTTAGCTACCAACACTGTATAATAAATTAAAGGATGTTTTATTGCGATGGACCATGTAAGGGCTCGGGTTGGAAAAACCTACTACATTTATTTTATATTCAACTCTCGCGATCCCAGAACAAATTTACGTATATATTAAATTTCTAGAGGCCATTTCACATATAAAAATAGGATTCTTCCGTGTCAAACGGTCAGGGGAAATTGCTGCTTCTCGGAGAGAGTACTTTGAATTTCTAGTGGCGAAGCGAAGCCGTGTATATTTACTTACAGAGATTGAGTGGAGAGAGTATTTTGTCAAAACCTCAACAGTTACATTCGTGTGACCCCCCTTGAAGGTTCTCATAACACACTCGGTTATTTTAGATTCCGCCACGATACAGATGATATATATTTTTTTGCAGAATATATTTCTTTTATTACTTTGCGGTTCCTCCAATGCTGGGTACGTGAATACATTTTCAAATACTTTTTAGCATAAAACTTCCTTATAAACAATCCTAAGGAAAATATTTACCTGTAAGATATATCTCATTTGCCATTGCTAACAACTTGACGCAGATAAAAAGTGACACGTCATCGGGTAATATTATGTAGGTATCTATTTAATATACAGGATGTTAAAAAAAGAGTGTAAAATATTTCAGGAGTTATAGTATGAACCAAAATAAGCAGAAAAGTCTTAATAAACATGGATCCGCAAAGTAACGGTTGCGGAGATATGGACCACTATTCGTTTTTCAAACATTTTATTTTATTAGGAATAAACCGATAAAGAAAGCTTTCAACAAACAAAAAACAAAGTTACAGAAGATGTTCAAAGTGTCTTCCATCCATTTCCAAACAGACACGACATCTTCGTCTCAACGATATTCTAACTCTTTCGAAAACACCCTCTTTGGTTTGGATTTCTTGACACTTTTGATTAATCCGTAGCTGCAGCTCTTCCAGGCTGTTTACAGGAGTACCATACATTAATGTCTTCAAATATCCCCAAACAAAGAAATCTAGAGGATTCAGATCAGGCGATCTTGGAGGTCATAAAACAGGTCCGGCCCTTTCTACCCGTCTATGTGGAAAAGTTTGGTGTAAATGCTCTCTAACGGCCATGGAAAAATGAGCTGGAGCACCATCATGCTGGAACCACATTTGTTGCCTCTGATTCAAAGGAATGTCTTCCAAAAACTCGTACAGTGTGTTCTGCAGAAAGTTGAGGTAAGCAACGGATTTTCGTCAGCCTAAATATGCGTATTGTGAAAATTAAACACTCCATTTTTTGTGAACCCGGCCTCATTAGTAAAAAGAATGTTTGCAAGAAAACGAGGGTCTTTAGCATCATGACGTAGAAACCAGCGGCAAAAAACCAAACGTGCTTGATGATCATTTATTGGATTTAAGGCCTGTACTCATTGCACATCGTATAGATAAAGCAGTTGCTCGTGAAGGATTCTCCAAACAAGAGGACCACTAATTCCTACCTCGGCTGATATTCTCCGCACACTCGTAACTGGATTCTGCTCTACCAGTGCTAGAATTTCTTCTTCTGCTCTAGGAGTAGATACCGACCTTGGTCTTCCGGATAAATGGCACTGTTTGCTCAAGGAACCGGTATCACGCAATCTTTGGTGAATTCTTCCAAACATGCGTTGTGAAGGAATCTGGCGATTTGGATAAGCGTCAACATAAAGACGTCGCGCTTCGGTGGCGTTCCCATTAGCACGACCGTACATAAAATGCATGTCTGTTAATTCTGCGTTAGAGTAACCAGTCATAGCGAAAGAAAACTTGTGCAATGAGAACAACTGTCAAATACGTACTGTTTACTTCACTAAACATCAACCAACTATTATAAGAAAATACACAACGTTTTTGCAAAATAAAAAAACATAAAACATTCCATATCTTCGCAACCGTTACTTTGCGGAGCCATGTTTATTGAGACTTTTCTGCTTAATTTGGTTCATCTATTACCTCCTTAAATATTTTACACTCTTTTTTTAACACCCTGTATAGAATATCAAAAGATATATATATATAAACAAGAAGAAATACACTGTAAGAAAGTTGCTCTGTAAGTAAGATCTTCCTGTCTATAATGTAATGTGTAAAATTTCCGTGTTAAAATTACTACACTGATAAAAATTTGTCTGTAATTTCACATAATTTTAAGTTGGCAATTTGTAACCACCGTAAAGTTATGTATCTTTATAACGAACATTGAAAAATGTGCATAGAGAAAACTTTTTCAGTAACTAACATTATTTCACATCTACGACTGTATATGAATATCAGTGTGTAAAAAATTGAACAATATGCACGTTAAAAAAATATCAAAGAGTTCATCAAGCAATTCAAATATTTACACTGTTTAACCTAAATAGTGTAAATGAAGCCAATTTAAAAACGTATTATATTATTTTTGTAGCCATATGGAGTGTATTGACGGATGAAATCGAGAAGAGGGAACAGTTTTTACTTTTAACGAAATAGAAAAAGTATCTGCTTTTTTAAGCTAGTCAATATGCAGGATATCTCTTACTAACAAATTATTAGAAATACAGTATTTTATTATTAGAATTCAATAATGAATATACTATACGAGTTGCATTTTTATTTCTAAATATTTAAGAGAGCCTTGTCAGAAGCAGAAATAACTTTTTCTTTAGTTTCATTAGGTTTTTGCCACACTTCTGAAAAAATAAAGATTAATTGAATAAGCCCTTACGTCAAACTGTGTAGCAAGATCTTTTAAGTGGAATTTGTCCATCCATCCTCTAAATGTGAATTATCCATTCTTCTCTGTAAAAGTGTATTGTTTATCATCTAAAAATGTATTTCAATGTAGGTATTTCATTCGCGTTAGAAAATATTTCCGTTGAAAATACTACATAATTTTTGAAACATCAGTATATATTTCTTGGCATTTGCAAATATTTATAGATATACGTATATCTATGTGAAAATAAGTATGTTTAGATCGAAGTTTAGTTACAGTAAATTTATAATTAACGTAACTTTAGCTAATGTTAAAATCTGTTGCACGGAATGTCTATTTTTACTGTCACAAAGATAAGAATGTTGTTTGAAGTGAATCTTGTTTGGTTTAGAGATACATGTAATGGCGTAGTTTTGATACAAACATCTGAACAACGTACCGTTTCAGTTTCTATGATATTTATGAATTGTATAATATTTAAATTGACACAAGCTGTAAGTATACACGTAGCAAAATATCATTTTATACTTACTGTCTTAAAAATGTCCCACAAAAAGTTTTAGTAGTGAGTCATATATGTTTGTCTACTACACGTTGACAACACAACTGAAAAGTATTAGGTTAGGTTGATGTGCCTCTGCCCATGTGCAACAGAAATCACATGAAAACTTCTGTAAAATTTCATAATAAACTAAGCAAAAGTAAATAGTTCGATTGCAGTACATTGTATTACCACACCATTTTTAAAATCTCCTAATTTTATTAGGTAAAAACACTTAATTATTCCTTAATATATAATGCAAATTGAAATTTTTCAGTAATTATTATGTAAAAAGAGCATAACAATAGGTGGAAATTTCCTTCCATTTTTATCAGTGTAATACTATAATAAAATATACTGCATTTATGTAATATTTACCAGCTATGTGTTATAAGTACACCATCTTGTGTAAACTTAACACACTTCTGTGTTATGTATCCCTACTTCTGATTGGTTGAACACAACTGCGCAGCTGTAGTATGTCAGCTGTTCCAACACACGTCACTCCGCCATGTTCAAATGGAGAACGTTTAAATTGAATAACTTCCTATGATTGAATATCTATGACATATATTATCTCTTAAAAATATTAGGAGTTTACCCTGACGTTTTATATTACTCTGTATTCTGATTTTCTTGTAACTTTAGAAAAGACAGATCGTGCGACTCTGTTAAATTAACTTCAAAATCTATCATGAATGAGCTATGACGATTCAAAGGGCGGAGCTCTATTGCAAGACCCACCCTATGTCTCATGTATAATGAGTAAGTCATGGGTAATTTCACATAGACCTATATTTAAAAAATGAAGTCATGCTGTCGTAGAATATAAAAAAAACTGCTAAAGGTCATCATATTTGTAGTTTTCTGTAAATGACATTTCAACAAAGCGCTATATGAAAGACGTCAATGATATACGCATTATTTATTACAGCACTGTACCCCAACTCATCTAATTAGGTATAGAGAGAAACCCTAATCCAAAGACAAAATAGTCGGATACTTCAACAAACTCCCATCCGAATTAACTGGGTATTCCGTAAAATTGAAATTATATCACGCTATACCTATTCACTGCTAATTAAGGAAGCTTCCCTTTGAGCCGATCTAGCAACCTAACACCGTCACGATTAGGGTACAGCAAATATTAGGCCTGCTCTAAAATTTGCAACCTAACTGTTTATTTATTGCTCCTGAAATAGGACAATCTAACAGAGTTCTGGTTTTACTGCTGGTTCAGAATCAGCATTCGATTAATTAATTGGTTCTTATAAATTTAGGAAAAGTCAAAGACTATTTCACATCCTGAAGATTTCCCATTCTTCTCACCCATAAATCACAGACATCAATTTGAATAATGCCATATTACCGCTTGTTTGATCATTTACTAGCACTGTTGGTTGGTGTAATTTGAGATTTCATAACACATGTCCGTAGCAGGGCCGTATTCAATATAATGCTTTTGGTTACTACTTTTGGTACAAAATAAAAATGTACCTAATAATTATTAATGTCTGGGTAATAAAAGGATTTACCAGAACTTGCTTGCTGAAATTTTATTTAGAATTATAATATTGGATTTCCTAAAGATAAAACAGGAAAGGACTTTTGGATGCACACTGCACTAAATTTAAGGGAAGAGGATATTTTTCAATATTCTGATGTGTGCTACTTTCATATAGACGAAATAAACAGCAAAATATTACGGATAATCTCTTATCAAAATTTAAATATTCATTTTAAAGAACAAAATGTATTTACTTGTCACTATTCAAGTCTATTTTATTATTTTCATAAAATTAATTCGATTTAATATTTACCACCACATTTTGCCTATAACGAGGCGTAAATGTAAATTTTTGGAGATATTATTTATTTTTGTTTTTCCCAAAATTAAATGTATAATAATAATATGTTGAGATAACAAGAACAGTATTGGAAGAAAATACATGAATACGTAATTTTTTGTACAATATTGATGAAAAACAATAAACAATTAATATTTGCATTATAGATAAAGGAGAGAAGAACTGACTGCGACATAATGCTGTATCGTGATAAAGTCTCCAAATCATAACTGAAACCTTTCTTTCGTCACATATGTCTTCTTAATTTAAAATTATCTTTGCAGAATTCAACTTAATGTTATTTTTTATTCTCCGTTATGAGTCTCTTTAGCTATTAGGATAGTTCTACGATTTAAACAAGATTATTTGCTCATGCAACATGACACTCGTCGGACGATGTTGATAGTAGTCCGAAATGATTGAGTGCTGGCATTCCTGAGACCTTTTAAACCATTCACGCATGTCTGTAAAGAGTAATACTTCTTTAGAAATGTTTTTGTGAATGATTGCTGCAACTTTACACAGAACATGAGTACACATACTTAAACAAGAACAACTCTACAGGGTGATTCACTCATAATGCCATTAATTTTAAGCACGTATTTGAAAGGTCTAACAAAGACAGAATTAAATAGCAAATTTTATTAATAGTTATAAATTACACTGGCGACAAACACACCAAATTCACCAACCTCTACAACGCGAAAATAATGACTGATGAATATGAAGAAGGGAGAGAAGTCGGGCGCCGTGCATCTGTTCCAGACGCAGTTCGACGGGCGGGCTCGTCTGCATAGGAAGGATGTTCGCCTTATTCCGTCAATAAGGTATTAAACGGTAATTTGAACTTTTCAGCTGTGCCGAGTGTGCCGCATTAATGATGATGATTAGCATTTTTTTATAAAATTCTCCTGACTTCCTATTGATTACACTGGGTGTGAGACATTAAAAACAAGATTATTGACCTAAATACGATAGGTCAAGACTCGGATTGTCGAATTGTTGATCACTGAATAGGTATGTCTCGGATTGTTTTTTGTTGATATCACGAGGGTTTTTTATTACTGTTTGCATTTACATACAAAAAACGTTTCAGCCTTTCTTACTAATTTAACCTAGTTATTATTGGATTTTATTTCACTATTTATGTAATGAAATGTAAATGGTTTATTTTGATCCGTTGGAGTTTTGTAATTTCAATATTAAATATTTTTATGTTGTAACTTAATATGTTAATTGCATACTTTAAAAAAATAATTTATAGTAGGTACTATAGGAAAATATTTAAATTTGGTAACATCGCGTTAGGCATTCTGAATAGGGAGTTTAAATAATGGTTTGAAGATACTTTTTCTCGGCGTAGATATGCATTTAAAAATTTTTTTAATCGCATATTCGTATTATACTCACTTATTCTCTATCTTGCCTGTATATCCAGAATGTCCACACTACAGTGCCTGATGGTTGCCGCATATTTCAAACATTTCTTGTCATTTTTTGCCAGGCCTCGTATGTTCTACATTTAGCGGAGAAATATTTTTAACGTTTACGAATGAAGATTTCAAAGGGGATACAATAAATTAGAACGGAAAAATGTATACTTTATATCCGTCTTGATCTCTCTTCATTATCGCTTCCTTTGAAAGTGTTGAGGAATAAGAAAATGAAAAGATTTCTTTAATACCCGCCGAACTCTTCTCCATTTTAAAGAGGAACTACTTCACGGGCTTAGTTCATATTCCGAGGAAGTTCTCCATTGTTTCTCTCCAAAGCACTTCAACTGCCAGAGTTGGAAATTAAAATATCGGATGCCGTGCAACGTGCTAAATTTATTGAGCAGTTATTTCCTTTCCCAGTACCCTTTAAAAATACGCTTTATGGGTTACTTAAGAAGTTTTATTGATTTCTACTAAATTTATCAACCGCAGTGTGCACAAAGAAATTTTGTTACTTAAAATTATTATCTGCAGGTACAAATACAATTAGTCAATTATTCAGACCACAAATAGAACAAGATTTTGGGGAACGGCACTAATACAAATTAAAAGAAATCAAACAAATCAATATTATTATGTATCTATTTTATGGGTTTATATCCATATGTACAATGTTGTGAAAACCAAGAACGATAAGAGGAATGATAATTAACGCATGTATTATTATTTATAAAAATTCTGTAATGTTATTCTGACATTGAGTTTCTATATAATTCGTAAACCATTGGGGTGTGATTCAAAATATATACATCTTCTTTCAGATTTGGATTGCAACATACATAATCGTAAACAAATAGCTGTTGGAATTACAAAAGGACTTATATGATTAAATGTGTACTGTATAATACGAGTACATTACCTTTTTCTGTTTTGTAGACACTATTTTAAAACTCATTATACATATACATTAGATATAGAAATGCGCGAGATGTGAGCTGTTGATATGAATTACATATATTGCAATTTTGAGGTTATGGTGAATTGAAGTAAAGTGGCTGCCACCTGTAAGTGGTCGGAAAGTTGATAGGTTAGTTCCATTGGTCACTTGTTTGATGAATGTTTCTGCCTCTTTAAGTATACATTTTAGGCGTATATCACTTCAAAGTTCTATTTTCAAATGCATGTTTAAGATCGCCATCAATACTGCATGAAATTTCGTAGATCTGTACATAATAATTATTGGATTCAAGTAAAAAAAATGACAATTATATATTACATAGTTATATGTTACGTTATTATAATAAGTATTATTTTGGCAATGCACTTTAAAATTTTCATGACTGCTACGTTCCATTCACTAAAAATGCTACTTGAGTCCAGTTACTCGTTAGAAAATTTTGCCAAGTTTTAAGCCCGGTAAATTGACCTACGCATTCCCACATATCAATATATCAAGACATTCATTCGTGCGTGTGAAGTTAGCCCCCCAATGTTCGATTTTTGTTAAAATTTTTGTAGTGTTGGATTGTATATGAATAGTTCTGAAGTGCTCTATAAATTTAAATAATAGTTCTATGACGTTTAGTGATTTTTTTTGAAATATGGGGGGCCAACTTCACGCAGCCCCCCATTTATGAGTTCTGTCATATTCTTTGCTCGTTTTGGGATGTACTTCAATAGTTCTATAGTTCTATGTAATTTTTAGCAATAGTTCTATACCATAACAGGTTTAAAAATCAACATGTAGTTATTAAGTAAAATGATTTCCAAAATACATGCTCTTGTGAAAATAGCGGCGATATTGTATTGTATTCCAATAATCCCACTATTCAATGCAAATCGCATCGATCTAGGTGCTTTAATTTCGGAAATATTGAATTTAATTAATATAAGAATTTTTTAAAAATTTTTAAAAAGGGAGTTCTGGCGAAAATTAGAACTGTTCTGCATTGTGCACCAATAGTTCTAATATTCCATGCAAACCGAATGGATCTACCTGCTCTAGTTATATAAGGATTTTTCAAAGATTTTGGAAGAGGGAGTTCTGGCGAATATAAAAACAGTTCTGCATTGTGCACCAATAGTTCTACAATTAATACAAACTGCATCGATCTAGGTGCTCTAGTTCTGGAGTTATCGAATTTAATTAATATAAAGATTTTTAAAAAAATTTGAAAAGGGAAGTTCTGGCGAAAATAAGAGCAGCTCTGCATTTTGCACCAATAGTTATACTATTCCATGCAAACCGCATCGATCTAGGTGCTCTAGTTCCGGAGTTATCGAATTTAAATAATATAAGGATTTTTAAAAAATTTGTAAAAAGGGAGTTCTGGCGAAAATAAGAACAGTTTTGCATTGTGCACCAATAGTTCTACTATTCCATGTAAACCGCATGGATCTACATTCGCTAGAACTCCCTTTTCCAAAATCTTTGAATAATCTTTATATTAATTAAATTCGATAACTCCGGAACTAGAGCACCTAGATCCATGCGGTTTGCATGGAATAGTAGAACTATTGGTGCACAATGCAGAGCTGCCCTTATTTTCGCCAGAACTTTCTTTTTAAAATTTTTTAAAAAATCTTTATATTAATTAAATTCGATAACTCCGGAACTAGAGCACCTAAATACATGCGGTTTGCATGGAATAGTAGAACTATTGGTGCACAATGCAGAACTGTTCTTAATTTCGCCAGAACTCCCTTTTTCAAAATTTTTTAAAAATTCTTATATTAATTAAATTCAATATTTCCGAAATTAAAGCACCTAGATCGATGCGATTTGCATTGAATAGTGGGATTATTGGAATACAATACAATATCGCCGCTATTTTCACAAGAGCACGTATTTTGGAAATTATTTTACTTAATAACTACATGTTGATTTTTAACCCTGTTATGGTACAGAACTATTGCTAAAAATTACATAGAACTGTAGAACTATTGAAGTACATCCCAAAACGAGCAACAAATATGACAGAACTCATAAATGGGGGGCAGCGTGATGTTGGCCCCCCATATTTTAAAAAAAATTGTTCACTAAACGTCATAGAACTATTGTTTAAATTTATAGAGCACTTCAGAACTATTCATGTACAATCCAGCACTATAAAAATTTTAACAAAAATCGAACATTGGGGGGCTAATTTCACACTCACCATTCATTCGCTTTACCGTTACGTTAAACGTTACGTTTACGTTAAAATAAAAATTCCTTTTTTTAATTGATCCACCCTCGTAGCTACCTGCAACTGTATAACGTGCCGAAATCTCAGGGTGTTAGCAAACAAATAAAATTCATTTCAATATTTATTTAACAATAGAGTAGGCTATAATGTGGCACGCCATAAGCCGCGGCTAGCTATATTCAATTCTAGAAATAAAAAAAAGGAATATGCAAAAGGAAAAAAACAGTGCCTTTCCAAGATTTTTAAGGGTAATTAATTTAAGATATTATGAGACAGGGCGCCATGGGGTTTGATTTAACTGTCCCTTCTCCTTGTCTGAGAACTCGAAAACCACAAAAGAGTTTCAAACAAAAAAAAGAACTACGGTTGGGTAATACTTGCAAATCAACTTTTCTTATTTCTGGTTTGTTATTTTGGAATCAGAGTTAGAAGGAAATATTTAAATAAATGTTGTTTGTGAGGAGAGAAAACAGTATATTACAGAAAAAAATAATTATAAGAATAAACTAGCGATCATATACGCCAATAGATTGAGAATACAGGAGATTTTGTTCTTAAATTACAACCAGTAGTAATTAGGATTATTGATTATATAATTACGTTTACACCAATTAATGGATATCCACAATCTGGTTTACATAGAATATTAGTTGTATAATGTACGATTTAATTTGGATTTTTTTTTGTTTGGTAATAATGTATTATTTAATTTTTGTTTAGTAATTAAAGGGGAAAAAAAATAAACTTGCTTAATCTATGTAAAATGTAAATTTAAGTAATTTTTATATATAATGTTTGTTGTATTCCTCACAATTAAATGAGTAACTTATATAATACTTTTAAAAAAGTATAGCTTATACCGAAAATGGTGGTTGAAAATGCTAATAATAAAAAAGAAATAACAGTAAATTGACATCCACTTATCTGGCAAAAGTAATTTCCAGAGAAATCCAGCTGACTAAGGGTGGATGAAATTCAACGTAATCGGTGAAAGGTAAGTATTCTTCCCCGTGGTGGAAGACAGCAGGTGAAAATGGCTGTGTGAAATTGCCAAGCGTTGGTATGATCCTCAAGTGAAGTTACGCAATCCTATTCTGATACGTTGCGTAGGTGTAACTTTTCCGGGGACAGCAGAGCCCCATAAAAAAAAACCCTAGAGACACAAAAAGGCATTAAATAACGCCCAGACGAATAAAATATAAATACAATTATTATAAGGTACATACCTCATTCATAGAGGGTTTTCTTATATCAGGAGAAGGTAAGATGGCGTGGATGGTAACACGCTGTAGAGGAAAAATCTCTCTATCTTGGAAATTTATTTTCCAGATGCTGGACAAGTTGCATTGACGACACAAAATCCCAAAACGGCTATACTTTTAATAACACTATCACCAATAAAAGTATAAATTTTTGACCAAAAGCACTTTAAATCCCAAATTAGGGTGGTTCCAATTTTCCACAAAAGGCTTTGGCCACGTGGTCATGCACACCTTGAAAAGCAGAGAGCTGACCTTTTTTTCCAACTATCCAAAAAACTATTTTAAAGAAATATATTGGAGGGAAAGAATAGAGATACCAACACAAAAGAAAATAATTATCTACAATTTCAGAGATACCAATCCACCAACAAAAACATTATCGGCACTCGAAGAAGGGAATTAGGTAAATAATAATTATTATTATTGAATTATAAGAATATGTAGATATATTGACGATAAGAATATAGCGTTATAAAAATGGGACGAGCAATTTTAAAACTTAAGGAAACCTGCTGTATTTAGGAAATCTTGACACTTTAGAATAATCAAACGACGGCTATGAAAGGTAAACTACGCGCGAGGAGGACAAATAGATTTGGTGATTTCTTTCACTTCCCGGATCGCGATAATATTCACCTAGGCAACTCAAATTACTTAAGTACCAAGATTTTGTATATATGTTGAAGGTTAAAACCGTCACAACTGTTAAAACAATAATAGAGGTCTGCATTGCAGATATTGCATAAAAATGTTACGATACCAATAATATTCGGTCTAAATGAAACTATTCCAGAACTTTCAACGTAGGATGATTAAAATGTCTGCGGATAATACAGCTTACTGAAGTTAATTGTTCAGGTAAAGAAAGAATATTACTTTTTTGGTGGGTCATATACATTCCTCCTTTATATCCACGTGCAATCCACGATGTCTACAGGAATAAATAATGAAATAGGATTCGCTGATATGTGATTGGTACTACTCTGTCAAAAAGTAATAATAGAAGAAAACAACAGCTAATAGCCCTCAGAAAATATAAACAAAGATGAGGAACATAATGCGATAGATTTGATTCCAAGTTTTCCCATTGTTCTCGAAGTCAACCAATTTGTAAGTGCCTGATATAACAGACTTTTTTTGTAATATAATACACCGAGAGGCTTTTGAGTAGACCTAGTTTTTGTTCATTTTTCTTGTCAGCCCTAAATGCCCTGCTATGTGATAAATTGAATAGAAGATTTATTATCCCGAGTGTTAAAAGTTACAACAAACCCATATGTAGTTCCGAAACTGCAGACAAATTTAACATGGATTTAGTGGTCTGATACCCATAAAAAACGCATGTATATAATTTATTGCGTCCTCTCGATTAATCACGTTCCCCTCTTGTTCTGTATGCTGCTGCAGAAGAGAACTTGAAAGAAATTGAATTTGCGCTGTCGTAAAAAACAACCCAAAATCTATACGGATACAGTCATATGTAGTTTTCTCTAAGAATTTTAAAACAAGTTTTAGTCTTAGGTTCAAGGAGAAGAAGTTGAGCCAACATCAGGGAAATTAGTCATTAGTGAGCATAATATTAGTTAAGACTAATTACCTAAATTGAGCTTCTATACATTAAGAGAGGGAAATACAGAAGTGCAAATTTGTACAAATGGAACGAGGCTCCCCAAGTGTATATTTTTTCATGGTCGTTTGTTTCGAAATTAAATATTTTAAAAATTTTGACAACGGTGACAGTCATCTCTAACAATATACAGGGTGTTCGGGAACAACGCGTACAAAATTTAACGACTTATAATCCTCGAAAAAATAATGTCATGTTCATGTAACATTTTTTCGAAAAGTCAATATTAACGCAGCTACGTATCCTCAAAATTATTTTTTTAATTTGTTTTCTTTTTGGTTATAACTTTTTTAAAACTGGAACGATTTTTTGAACATTTGATACTCTTGTTTGAAGTCAGAAAAACCAACCGTTTTGCGAGAAAATCGACATTTAAACTTTTTGAACATACTGATGAAACTCATTTTTTCTTTTACGATTAAGCAAAGTATGCTTTGAAAACAATTGAATGATAGCTGTCATATTGCTTTGACGCTAATTTCAAACCTTATTTGCTTCGTTCATACAAGATAAAAAGCAGAAACTTAACTTCTTATGAGAAAATAGATATTTAACTATTTTATTCTATATTTGATAGAACAATGTCTGGACTGGTCGCCTCGTCACCGGTTTAGCTTCCTTGACTTTTGAGATATTCTTATCTTCCTCAGAAGCAACTTCAAACCTTTACTTTCACCTTACCATATATCTCTGGAAATGTAAAAATTATACAATATTTTGGCATTCATAACTTGAATATTACACAACATTCAAATCAAAATTGTCAAAACATCTTACTTTCAGGTTTGACATTCGTCGTTGACCTGATAAACTTAAAACTGTAAAGAAAACTTTAATTACTAAACTCATTTGGAAAAATGTTAATATTGCCGTGACTGGAATATACAGAGTGGTCACTTTTACGACGCCCAGAAACGGTAATTTATACAGAACGGAAATGTGCTTTTTAGAACCCTATATTGGACATTGTAAAGTAACCACCCTGTATAATGGTTAGAGTATTTGACTTTCACATATAAGGTACGGGTTCACTTGCTAACACCGAAGAGTTTTTGTTTTGTTAGTTCATTGTTGATATTGTCACACTGAAGAAATTAAATTTGGTGAATAATGATTAATCACCCCTATACTGCATTATGTATATCATTATATTTGAAGAAATAGACTAATAATGTATACAATATTATAATATAGTCGTGGGCAAAAGGTATTATTGATAAAATTCGAATACTGTCATATATTTTTTTTAATTTGATTTTTAATAATTCTATATATTTGTTTTCATCCATTAGCATAGACCAAAAGCAATGTAATAAAAAAATAATTATCTTTAAATTTGCAACATAACAAACATTTAATACTCAGTTGCTATATTTCATTTTACCATCTGAAATTTTCATATAATTAATTTTATATTTTTAGTGGTCGAAATGGGCAAAAAAAATATTGCATGACAATTTCTGAGCCTCTGTATATAAAATTTTCAAAGAATATTGACATTGATACGGACATTTCTGACGCTATACGCATATTACTCTTCTGTCATTGTTTTCATTATTGCCCCATTCCTGGTTTACCCTTACTTTTAGGGTTCTACAAATACGTAAAGGAACGTGTTGCCAACAAGAATTCTCAAGGTGGAGTATTTCAAAGAAAGCATTTCTGAGGAAATGTTATTTTCGTCGAAGAAATTTAAGGAACGCGCCTTTATTTCTTTGAAGGCAAATTTTTATATTTTATATGTTACTCTGTCATTGGCATACGTATTTGTTTTACTAAAATCTGAGGCGAAATCAAAATTTTATTCATATTTCAACGCCATATATTTTGGCTTAATCTATTATTTTATATGTTATGCAACCATAGCGCCTTATAAACTTCTACTCTAGTTCTGAAAAACTTTGTACCTTAATAGTCATTTATATATCAAAAGCGTTAAGTAAGGTTTAAGACCCGTATCGTGAATATAATACACGCTTAGGATATTAAAGTTTAAACAGGGCCTGTATATAGGGCACTTATAAATTTGCTGTACATCATAATAATTATGTATTTGTGGAAATAGGTGTCTCTATAACTAATATTAATAATTTTTGTTGGAGCCGATTTGACAGTTGTGACGGATGCCTAGCAATAATATTAACAAACGCCGTTTTCATGTACGCAATATTTAGTACGCGAAAAACCTTTAGCAAAGTGACAGATATGGAAGTGATATGGATTTCAATAGTGATGTACAGAGACATTCCGAGTACGCGTACTGAAATTTTTAAAAAGGCGGAGGAAACGAAAGAAATCCTGTTATCGGGAAAATAAAAAAAGTTTTACAACAAAACTTACGATGGTTTTGCTCTTGCTCTTTTAAAAACGTGAAACAGTATACAGAAAATGTGCTCCTAACATATTTTTTGGATGTTAAAACTGAAGCCGTCTTACTTGTGGTCGTATTATTTCATGTTAACGGTTAACGGTTAACGGTACTTTTACATCATAACACCGACATTAGCAATTATTCAAGATTAATAAAATAAATAAAAAAAAGATGGTTACAAACCGAAGAAGTCAAGAATATTGACTAGAGAGGAAATTGACACTTTTCTGTGAGATGCCTCGATGAAATATTTTTAATGATCAACGTAAGTTGTCATCGTCAAATGTAAAATAAAATGTATTTGTTTAATTAGGTGACACTTTGGCATATGTGGAGCTTGTCGTAGAGAAGAGTTATGTAACATATCAATAGATGATATTCATGATTTCGATAAAACTTTGCTAGTAACTATAAAAAAATCCAAGACTAAAATACACGCGCCAATATTCTTGGCAGGATAAATTACCTCGGATGAGCGGGGTCAAGAGGGACTATTTCTCTTTACCCACTTCATCGCTGTAGGCCCGGACGCCTCGTGGAAGTGGGTTCCGCGCATATTTAGTATAATTGATAATAAAAACAAGTCACCAAGATATTTGGATATGTACAGAAGACATGCGTCTCTTCATCAACCGGATACAGAGCATCGACGATTTTTTATATATTATAACAATAATAAATGTTCCAAGCAAGTAGTGCGTTGGGCCAGATTGCGTACAATATACTCGCAAACTATCTTAAGTTACCAAACAAAGGAATATACCGGGCATTGTTTTCGGCGTTCTTAGGTTACTTTATTAGCCGACACTGGAACAGGTATAACTAATATTAAGCGTTATGGTGGTTGTAAATCAGTCACTGCTGCTGAAGGCTCTACTGAAAATTCAGTGTCCAATAAAGTGGAAATAACAAAAAATATATTGCCACTAATATGACTAGCATGTGCTCTGGATCTTCCGCATATCTTTTCAAAAATGCTAGTGTTGTTGTTACAAAAAGTGGTCCTGAAGAACAAGTAGAGCTTCAGCTACAGTAATTAACGTCCCAGGGCTGTAATAAGGCCCTCCTGCATTAAAATGACAGTTATCGTATATAAAATATATTAATATCCACTATGCTGAAACAATAAATTAAGAAATAAGAAAATAGAAATCAAAAATGAGTCATTTCAAAATTAATTAAATTAAATATATCGATCGCCCCATTAAGAGCATTAAGTTTGTTTAGGCTCCTCTGTATACTAAGTAATTTACCTAATGTGCAAACAATTTGCAATTCCCAATTAAACCCGGAACTTGGTCCGAGCACCGGAAATAAATATCTGAATATATTGAGCACGAGGCAAATCCGTAATAAGCTATTTGTTTACCGAAAACGTTCACCTCCTGTATTTCCGAGAGCTTCCAATTAATTTAACAGCAGATTTATAGTATTCGTTTAGATTTTTAAACCCACGCAGGTGCAATAAATGTAGCAGGTCAGTCTTTCTTACTTCTACTCAGAGCTGTGTATCACTCGAATACATTGTATTCATGAGTAGTATCTATTCCGTACATATTTGTAACCAGCATTCAAGTGCTGAATACATCTAGCTGACGGTAGTCATGAATAGTGAGTACTTTATGAATTGAGGGTATCAAGGAAAACCCAAGTACTCATGCATACTGAGGCTTCATGATTACTGGAGTATCCAGATAAGTGTGGTTCTTCTGGCACTATATTTAATTGAAGTTGCTAAATATTAGGTTTTTAATTTCACTCTCTTTCATTATCTATTCATCATTATATTCATCTAACTTAAACTTTTACAGTCTTAAAACACACAAGAAAAAATGTGTAGGTTACAAAAATTTTCACCACAAGTAAACAAATACGTTGAGTAAGATAAAAACAGCCGAGATTTGTTATTATTATTACTCTTTGATTATGGGCACAGGCGGACTAAACAGAGCCCAAACAGCATAGTATATATGTGTTACTCTACTGAGTCTTTCGTTGAGGTCCGACGGTAACCATGATTCTTGAACACAAGTATTCACGATTCAAGTAATCATCAATACTTTTTTTAAATAAACATTATTGATTATTACTGAAGAAAAAATATTGACAAGAAACTGTCTGTTATTTATTATTTACTATCATATATTTAAATGTTCCTTAAATAGTGTTACAAAGAGGATGTTCATTTGGTAATTGGCTAAATGTTAATGTTGAATTTTAATAAATAAATTAATGGGTAGTTCATACACACAACCTTTAATATTTCTAGGCTGTTAATAATATCATAATCTAGAGGGCATTGCTATCGACACCGTCCCAAATCTATAGGTTTGTACTAAAAAGAATTGTTACTTAAACAATGCAATAATAGTTGTTTATGCAACAAGTACAAAAAATAAGTGTTTATTGCACGCGACGTGAAATTGTCCGACGAGGCCGACAACAGGACAACAAACAAACAAACATTAAATTTAGTATAGTTCCAGGATAGCGACCTTTTTCAATTATTTTTAAGGTAAAAGTAGTTGGAAAGAGGTCAAAAAATACAAAAAGACTTTATTTTACATCATCGACGTTTCGACATATATGATGTCATCATCAGGATGCTACAAAATTACAAACAAATTAAAAAACAAAAATAACACAACATATATTATCAAAAAACAAAGCAGTACCTACCGAAAAATTTGTTGTCTTCTATTAGTCAAAATGAACATATGTCAAAAATGAAATTCAGAGAGACAAGTAATCCATTCATTTAGGAATTTAATAAGAATTTAATAGAATTTTTCTCTGGATTTTAAAGTATAACCGGAGAAAGACAGTTTACAAGTGGGTTATTATCAGCGACACTAATTAAATTTGTTTTAGACAGGACAAAGAAATCTGTTAATAAAAACGGTAAAAGAATGTGTATAAAAATTCATCTTAACGAATATTGTACTTAAAATAATATCTAGTGTCAAATAAAATAATATACTGGGTCACAATTATTACTGTTCAATTCTTTTTATTAAATTAAAATACATATGGTTTAAATATTGAATGTCTTGTTGTTTATTAGTTACGAAGTCTTGATTTCTTTTTATTTTCACCATCTCACTAAACAGTCTTTTTTTCAATATTTGTTGTCTTCCAATGACAGTTGTTTCCTCAAAACTAAAATTATGCTGAAAATTAAAACAATGTTCTGATAAACCTGTTTTATTATAATTGAATTCCAAATAATTTGGTCTAATATTTCTTTTATGTTCCGCTAACCTGTCTTTTAAATATCTGCTGGTTTGCCCTATATAAATTTTATCACAATCCCCACAAGGAATTCTATAGATTATGTTACTTTCCAGTTCCTTAGGTGTTTTTTGTTTTATTTTAGTAAAATACTTTTTTATGGTGTTCTCATTTTTAAAAGTGATATTAACATCATTGTTGTTAAAAACCTTAGATATCTTTTCTGATAATGTTTTGATGTAAGGAATTTTATGATATTTGCTATTATTAGTAGCATTATTGTTTCCAACATTCTTATTTTCTTGTACGTGATTGTGATTGTAAAGAATTTTATTTATAGTTCTTACCGGATAGTTGTTCTTAATTAAGTATGATTTAATACAATGTAAATTTTTTTCATGAAATTGTTTATGAGACAGTCTTAGAGCTCGGTCTTTAAGATTTTTTATTATGTTAATTTTTTGCTTGAAAGAGTGGTTAGAATGGAAATTTAAAAACCGTTCAGAAAACGTAGGTTTATGATACCAATCAGTGACAATTCTATTATCAGTGGTTCTTATTACTAACAAGTCCAAAAATGGGATAGATCCTTGTTTCTCAATCTCAACAGTAAATTTTAATTTAGGGTGAAAACTGTTGAAAACATTTAACGTTTCAGTAATTTTGTTTTTTGGTATTGACGTAAGGATGTCATCTACGTATCTCTTAAAAAATGGAACTTCAAAATTTAATTGATGTATGCATTGTTCTTGTAAATCTGACATAACAATGTCTGCACAAATGGGTGACAAACAATTTCCCATTCCCAATCCGTAAACCTGTCTATAATAAGTGTTTTCAAATTTAAAATAACTATTATCAAAAATAAACTGTAATAACAATCGAAATTGTTCTATACTTAAACTACAATGCGGATGAATACATTTCCATTTCTTTTCCACTAAAGCCAATACCAAGTCTGTAGGTATATTAGTAAATAATGAAATTACATCTAAAGAAATAAGAATATAATTTTCAGGTATTATTAAATTTTGTAGTTCACCCACAAGCTCAAAAGAATTTTTAACATAATATTTATTTTTTTCAAAACTATGTTCTAACAACTTACTAATAAATTTAGATGTATTATAAGTAGGTGAACCAATGAAACTTACTATTGGTCTCAATGGTGTATTATCTTTATGGATTTTAGGTAATAAATATAGTTTTGGAAATACTCCATTTTTGCACTTTAGTCTTTTTGCTTGTTCATCTGTTAAGGCTTTATCTTTCTTTAGTTTATCAATAAGATTATTATTTTTATTCTGTATTGTGACAGTGACAACAAATATTGAAAAAAAGACTGTTTAGTGAGATGGTGAAAATAAAAAGAAATCAAGACTTCGTAACTAATAAACAACAAGACATTCAATATTTAAACCATATGTATTTTAATTTAATAAAAAGAATTGAACAGTAATAATTGTGACCCAGTATATTATTTTATTTGACACTAGATATTATTTTAAGTACAATATTCGTTAAGATGAATTTTTATACACATTCTTTTACCGTTTTTATTAACAGATTTCTTTGTCCTGTCTAAAACAAATTTAATTAGTGTCGCTGATAATAACCCACTTGTAAACTGTCTTTCTCCGGTTATACTTTAAAATCCAGAGAAAAATTCTATTAAATTCTTATTAAATTCCTAAATGAATGGATTACTTGTCTCTCTGAATTTCATTTTTGACATATGTTCATTTTGACTAATAGAAGACAACAAATTTTTCGGTAGGTACTGCTTTGTTTTTTGATAATATATGTTGTGTTATTTTTGTTTTTTAATTTGTTTGTAATTTTGTAGCATCCTGATGATGACATCATATATGTCGAAACGTCGATGATGTAAAATAAAGTCTTTTTGTATTTTTTGACCTCTTTCCAACTACTTTTACCTTAAAAATTAAATTTAGTGATCAAAAGTAAAATCCTATTTAACCCTTCCGCCAATTGAAAGAAAAAGATAATTAATTATTTTAGTCGAATATGAGATTTGCATTCTATATTTATAACAGTTTTAAGTATAGTGCAGTTAAAATAATTCTTTATTTCTAAATTTTGGTCAGTATACTTTGTTCGTTTTTTGTTTGTTTTTATGTGCTATTTTGTACATTTTTCTTATTTTCTATAATTTAACTTTGATCCAACTGTATATTTGTCTTTGTTTAGCATAAAGTTTATTTTTCATTATTCATTATTCTTTGTTTAAAATATTGTTCCTTAACTTCCTTTAATATGAAGATAAAATAATAGGGAAGTTTTGATTTAAGGCGCCTTATTAGAGCTATTATTTTCCTAAAAGTGCCTACTTCCCGACTCCCAGGAGAGCTCCCAATTAATTAAATGCACGGATTGCATAAATCTTGCGGATTTATCACTTAAGTTTATTTTTTTACGCCCTCCCGTACGACCCCCAGTTCCCGCATTACTCTAATTAACCCTCATCCATTGCGAACTCCGAAAACAGCTCTAACTCAACCTAAACCCAGGGCGGCCATTCGCGGATGTGTAGTTTAAAAATTGCTCCCCGTCCACCTCCTGATCCTGCCTAATGGGCCGTGCCCGAATGTTTCCAAACCATGGATGTATTCATTCATTTGCCCGAGTGGGACCGCACGTTCTACAGACTGCTGGAAGTTACTTAAATATTACGCAGTGACCTCTGACATTACAGGATTACAGAAATTGTCACCCTTCGTACTTGGCGTCACGTGTACAAGTGTAAAAGTGACAGATATGCTACTCGATAAAGCAATAAAACGAAGACATATCTATTAATATAGGATCCCACTATAAAACGACCTTCACCGAGCTGGTTAATGGATGAAAAGTATTTTATATCCAATCAAATATGTCAATAAATACATTGCAAATGGGTTGTCTAAAAAATTTCAGTCCAGAATATGATTAATTAACAATTAAAAATTATTATTTTTTTAAACATTTCACTGGTTTGGTTAATAGACAAATTCCATACCAATCGAAAGTATGAAGCCCATAGAATATGCAAACGTTAGGTTGACTATTTCTTTCCCGTCACAACTCTTGGGTAGGCAGGTATAAACAGGTAAATCAATACTAGTAACTTGCACCGGTGTGGTTAATAAATTAAAGTTGAATTAAAATAAAGATTATTTCATTACCAACACGGTGGTATAGGGTTGTCTGCGAAGAATTAGTCCTGAATTCCGGTTGTAAGTAATGACATTGTTATTTATTTATTTGGAAACACTGTCAATACAGACCAGAGTTCAATTACAAGGCAGAAATAATAGAGGTTAAACAAAAAGAAAATAAATATCATGTGGTACAGTAGCATAAGTAAAAACACAAATTAAAAATACACAACAACAAAAATATATAAAAAACAGAAACACTTTTAAGTCTATGAACAATATAGATATAAATATAAAAATATATAAAGTAATGACTTAGCTTCTATTGAAAATATGCCTTTTTATACAGAGAGCATTACAACAGAAAATATCAAGATGACTCTGACAACGGTGGTCATTTGAACACATAAAAGTTGTTGGAGCATATTTAAGAGCATTTGTTCATAGTGTTTTTAAATATAATAACAAATTGCAGCGAGTTCTACATCCTAAAATATTAATTATTAGTTATTCAATGAGAAATTTTATATTATCCAACATCTGTGGTCAATATTTTCTTCACACTTTCATCAAATGAGAATTTTACCCACTAGCTTTATTTATTCGTAGAATATGAACTATTAATACTCACATTTAAAGTTTACGATGTTGCACGTATCTTTTGCTACTACTCTCAATAGTGACATCTGACAGACATTGCTGACCAGATTTATCCGTAAACTTCCAATTTAATAAAAGAGCAACCAATTAGCAAACAACCACTTTATTTGCTTGCTGAAAGCTTTTCACAGCCCTAGAAACTAGTGCCTGTACCTGCTTCAATGAAAGCCGTAAATACGTGCTTATAAAATTATCTTATACAGTACAGTGAACAAGGAATGAGAAATGGTCGACAGTGGTTGTTAGAAAATTTGTAAAGAATGTTTTTCTGACAGCTAATTGAGTTAGCTTTCGTTTTACCTTGTTTCTATTTGTTTGTTTTCGTTGGGGTTGAAGTAAAATACGTCGGCAAATACTATAATAAGTTCTAGTAGCAACACAAGTATATTTACTCGTAAAGTTTATGGGTGGCGGTAGTAATAAATTCACGTGGAGAAAATCAATAAGCAGGAATAATTTTCAATGTAAGAAAACGGACATTAAGATTCAAATTGTATTTATTTTATTTCAGATGACATCAACCTACAGTACATTATACCAATCACAGGCGGGACAGCATATTAAAAAGTTATATTTTGTATTACAAACACACACTAAAATAATGAAAAAAAAGTAGTTTAAGTTAGCTACGGAAACTGTGTACATACTAATATTAGCCACTGATGAGTTAAACAGGTCAATTTTGTTTTTAAATAAAGTATTATATTTGTTACATTAAGGAATTTGAGAGTAAGTTGGATTTTGATGTCTTAAGGCTTATGGTGAGCGCTCGATCCAAAGGGATATAGTTTTCGCTCAGTAACTCCTCAACGATAAATAATAACAATATGCGGTTTTTTTTAATAGACTACAAATATTGTTTTACGTCGACGCTGTGTTTTGAAATTTTGAAAATATGCAAAATGCATTTAAAAAAAAATTAATTTTACAGTTTTTCAAAATTTCAAAACACAGCGTCGACGTAAAATAATATCTATTAAAAAAACCGCATATTTTTATCATTATTTGTTAAGGAGTCACTGAGCGAAAACTATGGGTTTGTTCCAACACAGCAAGAATCGATCCCGAACCGTCCAGAATTAGTCAGTCAGTTCAGTTGTTAATGTACTCTCGGCAAATGCGACGTAAGACGGTGTTGGTCAAACATTTCTCACGGTACTGAACCAGTTCTCGACTGTTGTTGGAACAGATCTTTTATATCGTTTGATAGAGCGCTCACGGTAAGCCTTAAGTGTGTGTACGCCATACCACCTTATTAAAATACCGTATATTAAAATACCTTTCTACTACAGTAAAAAATAAGTTTTTGTATCATTCAGTTGCTAATATGTTCTGTAAAGTTTAGACTCGAAGTGAAAAATACACCAGGTCTTTGATCTCAGTAACTCTAGTTAAAGATGAACAAGTGATGGAATAATTGTTATTCAGATAATTAACTTTCCAAGTTAACATCATAACATGACATTTACTAATATTAAGAGGAAGATTGTTATCTATACACCAAGTACATATGTTATCTAGCGAAGTCTGCAGTCTGCAGGGCATAGCGATGTGAATAAATTTTAATGAATATCTTCATATCATCAGCGTACATAAGACATTATCATCATGTGATTGAAATCATTGATGAAAATTATAAATAGCAAGGGTTCTCAACAGGATCCTTGGGGAACTCCTGATGATATAAATTTTGGACATCTGAGACTGCGAATTTTGACAAACTGCGTGCGCAATGAATGATAAGATTCAAGTAGCCTAAGCAAGTTATCTGGAAAAAATAAATAAGTATTTGTAATCACAAAAATACTAAACTCATAAAATGTATTTAAAAAAGCTCTACAGACTGTAGGATTTTCTAATTATTTTTATGATACTCGTACCTATCTAAAGATAATTCAAAAATCCGCCATTATAACTTAAATGTTGCAACAAATGAGTGAAAATTTTAATTCTTTAATATACGACGTGTTTTCAAAATCTGTGTTTTCGCGCTTTTTCTTAGACTGCCTGCTTTATATCCAAAAACTCTACTCACTTTACTCTCTTTTGTTTCAGAATGTCTGGCCAACTTAGCACCCTTATTCATCCTGGACATGAACAACTTAGTCATACCAGAAAACACACCTGTGGGCACATTGATATATACCTTAAAAGGTAACGATCCAGAGAACAGTCCCGTTCATTACGACCTCCAGGGGACCGATGCCTTAAAAGTTGATCACACCACTGGAGACGTCACAGTCGTTAAGCCTCTAGATTACGAGGTAGGTAGGGATAGGTTTAGGAATTACTTATTTCATTAATCAATGTTCTACTATACTATTATTTTATAATAATCACTCTTATTGTGACATATTATATGAAAAATAAAGCTTTAGAGTAAGTTTTCCTGATGATATACAGTGATTCAGAACTTATCTAAAAGAAAAATTTTGAATGTAATCAAAAAGAGCAGTTAAAAAATGATTTAAAAATACACTTAAAATGCTAAGCCATCTTTGATATTTGAAAAACTAATGTAAATACTTGCATCACAAAAAAAGTTAATACGATAAGTAATCGGATATTTAAAATAGCCTTGCTAGAGACTACAGTGTCCAGCGATGTAAAGGTTGAAACTACAATATATTTTTTACGATGTTGACTCCATTTTTCATGATGCAGCTATTCCCAAATTCTTTTAGATAAGATCTGAATCACCCAGTATATTTATTAATTTATTTATTTCGCATCATTCAACAAACGAATGTCAAATTACAGATTTAGAATCAAATACAAAAACATACTTACAAAGAACATGTACAGTAAAAATAACAAACAAAAAATGTGAAAGAAATAATAAAGATAAATACTAAACAGATGCAAGATACAGAAACCAATAAAAAAGTAATATTTATAACAACAGAAAACTGTAATACTGTAAAACTAGAAATAGCATTAAATAAAAAAAGCAGCATAGAGCTACCTGTTTTAAGCTTGCAAGGGAACTTAAATATATCAACTTAAGTTCTCCTGATATCAGTTCTTGGAGTTGGCAAGTAAGAAGTACCAGCGTGTCCTGAGATGCCCTGGGAACATGAAAATTAAGTCTATTTAATAAATTTCCACAATCATTTAGGTTATTTAATAATTTAAATAAAAATATGTAAGTAATGCTACGTCTGTCTTCCAAATTTTTTATAGAAAACTTCTGTAAAAGCTTATCCTGGGAAATGCCAGTACAAATTCCGTCAGTCATAAAAGAAAAGAATTTTAAAAACGACGTTGAATCCACTCTAATGTCAATATATGTTACATAAATTGGACACCAAACAACAGAAGCATATTCCAATTTTGATCTAACTAATGTTGTATACAGAAATTTCAAAGCCTTAGCAGATTTAAACGTGGATGTGTTCCAATAATAAATCCAAGTGTTTCAATCGTTTTAGGTGTAATATCTAATATGTGATCATTTATAATTTTTGAAGATTTAAAAATAACTATCCATTTTAAATCCATATTTTTCTGAACAATGTGTTAGAATTTTTATTATATCAATTTCAGTAATAACGCCATACACCTTGCTTTTCAAAATATTTTCCAGGCTCAAAAAATGCAGCACGCGAAGACACATCTCTTAGTGTATAAGCAAACATTTTTATAGGAAACATTATCGACTAAACCCGAACAGTTTTGTGCCGTACCTTCTTAAATATATGTCAGACTGAACGTCACCTGACTGCAGGTAATGCATTGAATTGCAGCTTCTGCATTTTACCGTCAAACGTCTTTCCAGTTGAGAAGAGAGAGCAGGAACCCATCAGTTCAAGTTCCAAGGAATGTCTGTTCCAGACTTTGCATACCTACATGTTCCAAATACTGAAGGAAACACGCTTGATAGAGAAAACTTGAATTAAAACCTCGATTTTTACACGAAAATTTTAAAATAAAAGACCTTCACCTATGGTGACACATTCTAGTTATATTAAAGTTTGGTTATAGTGGTGGTAACTATTTCAAAACTCTATTACAACTTAAAATATACGACATATTTGTTATGCAAAATTCTGAGAAACATATGGTCCATTTTGTGAACATGAACATCAGCTTTTTAATTAATTTTTAACTATTTTTGAAGAATTAAACAACTTACACTCATCGATATTTTATTGTGGTGTAAAAAATGGAGGAAAAGTGAATTGTTTTCTAAAACAGAAATGTCTACTTTTAATGTTTTGTAACTATTTTCTATGCGCTTTTATGCAAATGTAATGGTATAGTTAGTTACATTTAAGACTTCCCAACCAGTAAAGAGTATAGAACAATTATGTTTTATTGCCATATTGGCGTTCGAAATACATATTTGTTTTGCTATAGCGGCAAGTACCATTATTTTACTGTCAGTAAGTGAAATATTTTATAAATTTGTCACAAAAAAGTTGCGGCAGCTAAATAATAAAACAGCTTATACGGTGAATACAGTATGCGCCAAAAGTATGGAATAAATTCAATAAAAACGAAACAATTATTTTTTGGGAAAAATCCTCGAACAGGTCGATTTTTAATTTAAAAAATACATATTTTAGAGTAAAATGCGATTTTCAAATGTCATTTGTTTTCGAGTAATGACGTCATCGATTTTTTTTTAAATGACAACACGATATTTTTTCTTTGATTCTGAAAGATTCTCTATTCTCTATCAGACAGTACTAAAATTTTGCCCTCTTACATAGGAAAGTTTTCGAGTAAATGACGATTGAATGTTAGAAAACGTAAATTTTATCCATAAAAAAGTAACAATTCTGAGGTATGTAAAGTGAAATACAATTTTACCTCTTGCTTTAGCTTTCATAGTCATTGTATAAGAATCAACATGTCAAATTTATGTAATTGGAGAAAAATAAAAAGTGGCGCATTTAGAAGAAAAGTAAAGAAATATTATCAAAAAAAAAAACTATGACATTTATATCAAATTTGAAAAACATTTCTACTTTTATATCCATCATTGAATTTTTTTTTTTTTGGAAATATGAAGAATCCATGATTTTAAATGTTCATATATTATTTACCATCCCGATATGGCCCTATTATGAGAAATTCTTTATAGAATTATAATTTTCAGTGTTTTATCGAAATCCCTCAATTAGCTTACTTGTCATTTAGCGCTGGTTTTTACAACCAAGTAAACTGCAGTCATTTTGACACAACGCTGAAAATTATTAATATTATACAGGGTGTTCCAGAATGATGGTCAAATATTTTACCAGTGTATTCCACAAGCGATTTTAGGGGGGATCTTTATATGAAATTTTTCAATTTGGGTCCTTTCTGTTGCGATATTCGAGTTTCAAAATGGCGGAAAAAAATAGTTTTTTATTTTTCCTTAAAAACGATTATACTTAGAAATTTCAATTTTGGTACACAATATCAGCTAGTCATAAGCTATTTTGTGGTGGTATCTACTCCTTGGCTCATGTTTCTGGAAGGCGGGAATAAACAACCCCTAGATTTATTTCTTCCAGAACTTTTTCCTGCAATACCCGATTTCAACAATTTTTTATATGCTATACCTAATTTGACAACTTTTTTTCCTCTTGTAATTTTTTCATACAACCAATAGTTTGCGCGGAAAAAAATAAAAATACTTTTCCTTACTCTAAACATCTTATCATCACCGGTTACTGATAACCGCAGTAGGCGGTTGCTATGTTTATGTTTCTCTCTTTACCGTTTAAATGAAGATGATGCAATTTTGCTTTGGTTATATTAAAATTTGAGTAAGTTATCATGCTTCAAGTTTTTTAACGTTTGGTAAACAATGTTGTTACCAGTCCGTGGTGTTTAATTATTTTACCACTCTAGTCAGTTTGTTCTACGTCACTACAAATTTTAATACTATTTTTTTTTCAGACAAACACGACACTGAACGTCAACGTGAGTATAGAAGATGAAGTCCAGGGAGGTGGCAAGAACAATGTTTTTGTGGTGCCGGTAACCGTAATAATATCCGATCAGAACGACAACGCACCAGAATTTCAGAACGTAAATATATTATTTCCTTTATCATGAATATTTATTAAAATAATATATAGGATGAATAATTGATAGGGTTTACCATATTTTATTAAATGCTTGCGGCAATTTGTTTTTAATCAACCATAATGTGGTCACGCATATTTTATTTCGATAAATTGTTATTTCCATATTTTAGATTAAATTCAAAAGTACAGGAAGAAATGAAATATTTTAAATCATTAATTTATTTTTTTACGTTTATGCAAAAAACAAACCTTTATTGAACTATATTTAGTGGAAAAAGTGGTTCTTTATTGCACTAGTGCAACAAAATGTTTATTAATCTGTCATTCTACAGGGTGATTCAGGTTTAATCTTGATAACTTCAGGAATCGATAGAACAACTTAAAATAATGTTCATTTGTGATATAAACTTATTTCCTAAAACGCATCGTTTCCGAGAAAGAGGGCGTTGAAGTAGAAATTCGGAACACACACACTCCTTACAATCTTACATAAGCTTTTTAAGTTTAAACTACCTACCCCTCTTAGAAGTGTATTCTGTATGCTACCCCCCTTTTACTTTATTTCAAAACTACAAAAAAAATAATTAATTTAAATAAAACATCTACACACCACTTTGACCTGATTAATTTCGAAACTTTGGTGACAGTGTAGCGCACCAGCCGCGTAAATTTCATTTAGCGTTAGCAACCCATGAAAACAAAACTCAGTGATTTGTGTAAACTGATGTTTGTGAAAATCATTGTCAAAAGTATTATTTAAAGAGCATTTTTAGTGCTAAGAAAAAATGCCAAGAACGTTTACAAATGCTGAATATGCGGATATACATTATGTTTATGGTTTCTGTGACGGAAATTCCAACGTGTCAGTTGGAGAGTACCGAACACGCTTCCCTAATAGAAGAATTCCAAATGCACAAGTTTTTGTAGATGTACATCGTCGATTTTCGGAATATGGTTTGCGCCGCTACAATGATCATAATAGTAATGTACCACCAAGAAATAATCAATGAATTCTTAATCTTTTTGATATCGATAGAACTTTAAGCACACGCCAAGCAGCTCGGCAACTCCATTTATCTCAATCAAAAGTACTGAGAGCACTCAAACAAGATCATCGAAGGGCTTTCCATCTCCAACTAGTTCAAGGTTTGTTGCCAGGAGATGCTGAAAAACGTTAAAATTTTTGTAGATGGGTTTTAGATTCAACAGAAATTAATCCACAATTTCTGCATAAGGTTTTATGGACCGACGAATCTAATTTCACAAAAGCTGTAATTGTGAATTACCACAACATTCACGTTTGGAGTGAAGTCAATTGTTGATGTGTCAGACAATCTTCATTTCAGCAACAGTTTAGTGTAAATGTGTGGAGAGGTGTTTTAAGTAATAACCTCTGTGGGCCGCATATTTTGCCTCCTCGTTTAAATTGGGATTTATTTCATGAGTTTCTGCAAAACTCTCTCCACGACGTGCTTGACGATGTCCCCTTAAGTTTACGCCAAGGGAACTGGATGCAGTTGGATGGTGCCCCTGCACATTACGGAAGGCAAGTACGGCAGTGGTTGGAAGAGAATTATCCTCGGCGATGGATTGGATGGCAACCCAACAACCACCCAAATATGTAGATTCCTTGCGAAGGACCAGTGGTTTGGCCTCCGTGCTCGTCAGATCTGAATCCTCTGGATTATTTCGTTTGGGGCCATCTAAAATCAATTGTGTATGATACGCCAATACATGCCCGTGAGGAATTGATCCAAAGGATAAGCCATGCTTGTGATGACATAAAAAACAATCCTGTTCAAATAGCAGCAGCGATTAATACACTAGTTCGTCGATGCCAAAAATGTATTGAGGCTGGAGGAATGCACTTTGAACAATTATTGTAATTTTTTTAGTAGTTGATAAATTTGTTGTAAATCTTATAATAAGTAGTTGTTACTAAATTTATGTTGGAGGTTATTGGCAGTTTTTCTTAACACTAAGAACACACTGAAAATAATACTTTTGACAATGATTTTCACAAATGTCAGTTTTTTTTTTTTGAGAGCCGTCCGACAGTGTCCCAGGAAGCACCGCAGCCTATAGACTTATTGTGCATCTCTCGACGAGCACAAACATCCATGGTACTACAGTGGGAATCGAACCCACACCGACATAGCCGATCCAGACTGGTTCCACGAGCAGTCGTCTCCCAGCCACCTCGGCTATCGCGACGCCCAAAACGTCAGTTTACACAAATCACTGAGTTTTATTTTCATGGGTTGCTATAACGTTAAATGAAATTTACCCGGCTGGTGGGCTACACTGTCACCAATTTCTTTGAATATCTTAGAAACAAGACAAAACGTTGAAAAAAACAGAAGATGAAAAAGTTTCGAAATTAATCAGGTCAAAGTGGTGTGTAGATGTTTTATTGAAATTAATTATTTTTTTGTAGTTTTGAAATAAAGTAAGAGGGGGGTAGCATACAAAATACACTTCTAAGAGGAGTAGGTAGTTCAAACTTAAGAAGATTATGTAAGATCATAAGGAGTATTTGTGTTCTGAATTTCACTTAAATCGGATAACTGGTTCAAAAGTTATGAGGGAAAAACGAGGAAAAAATTTCTAATTCAACGCCCTCTATCTCGGAAATGATGCGTTTTAGGAAATAAGTTAATATCACAGCACCAGAGGACTGTATTGATTTGATCCTGTATGAAAAAGCAATCATTGACGCGATCATTGTTAACGCTGTTATAAATTTTTAAGTCATCTGCAAATAAAAGATGATGGCACTTAATTAAAAAACAGGAACCCCTTTTATTTCTGATCTAGTTAACTAATTATGCCATTAATTAATTAATTATATATCATTAATTAATTATCATTAATTAATTTTAAAATCAATTAATAGTTACTTAATTTAATGAAATAGTTAAATTTACTAATAAACCCTTCTAATTTCTGATCTAATTTCAGACGCCGTACGAAATCGTGATAAACGAAGACACGCCGCTTGGCACGACGGTGTTCGCCAACGTCAACATCACCGACAGGGACACCAGCGGCTCGAACATCGAGGTGGAATGCACAAATTTACCAGAATACCAGGACGCTTGTGAAATTTTTAATATCGAAACGCTTAGTTCCGAACAGAGTTCATACCAGGGCGCGATTATCTTGAAAAGAAAATTAAACTACGCTATCCAGCAGGAATATGGATTTCTCCTGAAAGCGACGGTAGGTATGCGTGCGGGGTCCTCCCGTTCGACCGCGACGAGTCACTCTCGTCTCATATAGATGAAACACGAGAAGTGAAAGCGAGATATCGTGACATGGGAACCGAGATCATATTTTATTTAGGCAATATCAACGTGCGGGTGCGTCGTCCATGGAATTGTTAAAAAAATATTTATGTGTTCCCGAAGGAAACTTCAATCAGAATGCGGTCCTTTAAAAGGATGATACTGGGTCTTATAACCTTGTTATAATGTGCTAAGGAAAATGTTGAGGATAGGGAGAAGTATTTGGAGAAAGACTGTAATAAGACAAAATATTTTTATTTTGTACAAGTATCACTAAATACAAAAATTTTATCCACGTGCTCATTAAGTTTTAAAAAACAATAAAAAAATGTTTCTGCATTTTAGCTCGATAGAGCAAAAACATTTCCCAGAAAATCGACGGTAGACTATATATCTGCACTTTTCGCAGCACTGCCAATTGTAAAAGCAATGAAAATAAACATTGTTATTAATAATAATACCTGATAGATAGTAATAATATCTCTAACCCTCATTTTAATCACGAGGATTTGCATTCAGTGCAGAAATGAGGGAAACCTGAAAAACCTCATTAATTAGGGGAATGGTCAAACATCAACCGGTATCATCCGCTCACTTTGATTCAAGCCAACGTTCTTCCACCCTACCATACCCACAGAGAAGGTGCCAATCCTCTCCACAAATATAACTGATCTACGGTCTACCGACCGCAAGATATATCTGAAAGCTGGATCACCCGGTCGTAGCAATATGCCAACATTTTTACGCATTATATGTCGGCTAGTATTACCTACTAACAATCGAACACCATCACGCAGTCACAACTCAAGCAGCTATTCAAATGACAACACGAAAATCATAAAAATAGTTTTCATTACTAGCAACAGATATGATATTGTTGTGTTGATGGTCGCATAAGTTACAGGATACTGTCTGACATGTAGATTGTCATAACACCAGAGTTGAGTGTTTTTGAAGTGAATTTCTTATAGAACAATTCAGCCAGAACGAACAGTGCAAATTTCTGATTAACACAAATAACAGAAATAAATGTATTGCTACACTTGGGTGGATATTTATTAGTGTTTTATACACCCTGTTCGCATGCTTCTCATCACGTTTTGTAAATAACAGTTTTTCTTTAAACGTGCGATAAATTGATATACGTGTCAACACGGCACTAAGTTACTACCTTAAAAATATGCAAAATTTAAATTCGCGTCTGGCTAGCGACTATGAGCGTCAATACATAGGGGTTTAATATAGTTTAGAAAAAAAATGTTTCTGCTTTAAAAATAATTTTGAAAATTTCTTGAAGGACAATAATACTTGTATTTAGTCATATATGTATGTATGTATGTATGTTCAAAACGGTATTATACAGTATAATCCTCGAACAGGTCGATTTTTAATTTAAAAAATACATATTTTAGCGTAAAATGCGATTTTCAAATCTCATTTGTTTTCGAGTAATGACATCATCGATTTTTTTTAAAATGGCAACACCATATTTTTTTTCTTGATTCTGAAAGATCGTTTAATTCTCTATCAGACAGTACTAAAATTTTGCCCTCTTACATAGGAAAGTTTTCGAGTAAATGACGATTGAACGTTAGAAAACGTAAATCAATTAAAATAAAGCAAAAACGTTATCAAGTTTAGTTTTTCGAATTCCATAGTTCTTTTATGGATCCCATAGGTGAAAATCTTTGCAAAGTGTCATTGTCACACCGACTTTCTAATAAGTATTGTAAGCGACATAGAAATTATTATTCAATTTAAAGTATTACGGCACATTTAACTGTTACTCAAAGAAATGAAATTTTAATTCTTATCGGATGCGGAAATATGACTAGAACTCAGCAGGAAGTTTGCGATTTATTTAATGAAAAATATCCAGATCGCCCTATCAGCCAATCAACAGTCAGTAAGGTAGAGTCTAAATTTAGAGAAACAGGCACTGTTGTAAATATTCCAAAACCTGGACGTCCAAGCATTAATGAAAATCAGAAACAGAACATTTTGATAAGTATGGTGGATAATCCTCATAATTCTTCACGATTGGTTGCATTAAACAATGACACTAGTCAGAGCACAGTGCTACGTATCTTAAGGAAGGAAAAATATCATCCCTACAAAATCCAACTTGTGCAGGAACTCAATGAAGATGATCCCGATCGCCGCTTATACTTTTGCAAAATTCTAATGGATTTATGTCAAAGAAATAGAAATTTACACCGGCAAATACTTATTTCAGATGAGGCCACATTTTATCTGAATGGTACAGTAAACCGTCAAACTTGCAGATATTGAAGTCGGGAAAATCCTCATTGGATGGCAGAGGCACATACCCAACACCCTCAGAAATTAAATGTGTGGGCTGGAATAATTGACGACAGAATAGTAGGGCCTTTCTTCTTTGAAGGAACACTTACAGGACAAAGATATTTAGAGTTTCTAGAAAATGGCCTTGTTCCAGCCCTTGCAGTAATTTTTCCTAACGATAATGACCCTGACATTCCTGACGATACCATATGGTTTCAGCAAGACGGTGCACCTCCGCACTATGCGCGCCCTGTACGAGATTTTTTGGACAACTGTTTTCCTGGGAGGTGGATCGGCAGACGCGGACCGATAGAATGGCCTGCAAGATCGCCAGATCTTACACCTCTTGACTATTTTTTATGAGGATACTTGAAGTCAAAAGTGTACATTAATAAACCACGACTTGCGCATTGTCAAGAAGTTGGTGGATGGCAATTCGAACATTTAATTTAAGTATAAAATTTAATCAATTGTATTTTATTTTACATACCTCAGAATTGTTACTTTTTTATGGACAAAATTTACGTTTTCTAACATTCAATCGTCATTTACTCGAAAACTTTCCTATGTAAGAGGGCAAAATTTTAGTACTGTCTGATTGAGAATTAAATGATCTTTCAGAATCAAGGAAAAAAATATGGTGTTGCCATTTAAAAAAAAATCGATGACGTCATTACTCGAAAACAAATGACATTTGAAAATCGCATTTTACGCTAAAATATGTATTTTTTAAATTAAAAATCGACCTGTTCAAGGATTTTTCCAAAAAAATAATTCTTTCGTTTTTATTGAATTTATTCCATACTTTTGGCGCATACTGTATGTACCTGGAGTTGAGGTGGCTTACCTCAACCTAACCTAACCTTTGCAAAATTTGCATTCTCAATAATAGTTATTATTGAGAATAAATAATAAAATAACTAGTTATTTTTATGTTAAGTTTGCAAAATCAGCTTTTTTAATGGCGTGTGAGAATGTGAATTTTTGGTAGATCGAGACAAAAAATCATTCGAAAGCGCTATAAAATACTGATTACAGTACGTGAAAATACAACAAATTAATTTTTAGTTTCTGTTATACATTCGCAACCTACAGAATTAATAATAGCATTCAACTAATTATCATTACGAATTAAATTGACTCACTCTGGGTTCTAATAATGCTTAAAAAGTGTAAAAAGTGGCAATCAAAAAGTCGGGAATGTTTCGAATTCCAAGACAGGAACGCGATTCATCCAACCGCATCTCGAAGGAACATCGCGGCTAACCGCCCTCATAGAGGGGTGATTGGAGCAAATCTTACATCAACTAACGCATATTGCACTAGGAGTGATCAGGGCAAATCTATTGTCATTATTATCATTCCTTTTTTTTTCTAGGATGGCGAACTAACTAACTCAACAGTCGTATCAATTAAGGTGGGAGACGTGCAGGACACACCTCCTTATTTCGAGGGAAATCTTACGACCGAAATTGACGAAAATGCTCCCATCAACACCTTGGTGATGACGGTACATGCTGAGGATGGTGATCGAGGCATACCGAGAAAAATTGTTTATGAGCTGATGAATAGTAAGTTAAATTTAAAAATACTTCCATCATCAAAAAAATCACATCTGTGTTAAAATTGAAATACTAAATATGATAAAGGCAAGAAAACTACAAAAAAATCCCGAGTGATATAAAAGAGAGTCCAGCTTTAGCGGTTCCACGTTTTCCTTTGAATTTCAAGCTTCAAAGGAAATATTTTCCTTTTTCCACGTATACCTCTTGCAAGGTTTATATATACTTTACCGTTCCTGTTGAACGCTTAGTTGTGCAAAATTTTAACAATTTTCAATGCAGGCAAATGGGGAAGTTGCATGAATTTTACATTGGTGTGAAATGTATTACAGGATAATCTTTCAAACATATTGAAATGTGAAAATATGTGTATGGTGGCAATAATCACATAATAATTAAAAAATTAACATGAATAAACCACGTAGCCGATAAAGCGATATCATGTCACACACGCCGTTCAGCGCAGTTTGTTTCCGTGGATACAAGGACAGGTTACGATGTTGATGATGTAAACAGGCGTTTGTTTCTTGTATTTATGCGTTTTTGTGGCATTTGTGGATCATAGATACCTAGTGCAAATACTTTGTATGTAATGCCATAATTATTACTGATGATGTGGTGAATTTATGGTATTGTTAAACGTAACTTATTCCTTTGTTTACAATATAGATCCGCTCGTGACAATTACGGCAATAATGCTGTTGGCTAAGTACCAGATAGGTGGTTTTACTTGAGGTAGTTATAAATTTATGCCACCTGATTTCACATTAAACTACTTGTTTTAATTTGAAAAATAATGGTATTTAACATTTATAATTTTTTTTTTAATTAATTTCTGTTTATTATGTTTTCAGAATAAAATAGGTAATTTAATGTAGTGAAGTTAGATAGCAGCATTTTATAAATACCTCAAATAACATTCTACATCACGTAAACTGTAGGAGCAAATGCAGAACATGTTATTTGGAATCAGAATGATGGCTGAATACTAATACAATAAAAGAGAAAAAATGTAAGTTTGCTTCACCATTGATTTTCTAACCGCCTTCTAAACGTTACATTTAAATTTTTACGATGAACTTAAACCTACCTGTGTTTCTAATTAAACTTACATTAAAATGGTCTTTACAATCAAACAATTTTTCAATGCTTCATTCGTCGCGCTAATGCAATACTCCATTTGCCCGGTGAAACTTTTTTCAATATTTTATAGTTTATTCAATACCAATGTCTATTTAACACAATAACATCTTATAATATCATAATCGACATATATACTGCATTGCCAGAAAGCATGGAAATCGCACTGCTATATTTAGGTATCCACATGCGAAGGTATATGACGTCACACAGGTCTACACTGTGGCGGCGACCGTTTTGTGAACCGTGACAATACTAAATTTTTAAATACCGTTTTATGCTACTTCGATTAAAATAATACATTATTTCTTCAACACGTATTTGGAAAAAATCATGACATTTCTCCATTGTAGCTAGCTTAAACCAATAAAGGGACAAAAATAGAAGAGAATCGTTGTTTCAGATCCAATGGACTACTTTCTCCTTGATGCTGTGACTGGGGAATTGAGAACCGCAAGACCCCTGGATAAGGAGTCCATTGGCAATCCCGAGGGCATCCTAAAACTAAATATACGGGTAATTATGTCGTAAAGTTGGATAAGGTCGTCTTTCGACGATCCTACATGTACATGCAGCAGCTTGTTTTTTCTGGAACAGCTTAAAATCTCATAGAAAATCAATCTGTCTAGGCTGCCTCATTATTACCTTAATATTACGATTTCTTTAAATATATTTGAATTTTTATATTTATACTCGATTGATTTAAATTAGCAATTAGCGTGCATGTCGTTTTCTGATAATTTATTATGTCAAAATATGAGTAAAATAATTAATATATTTCGTAATTTTTTGCATTTTCTGAAAACAAATTGACATAAAATGTTTCCCTTTATTTAATGATGGTAAGGAAATATTTTATATTTCTGCAAGGTATCTAGGAAACAATGAGGTCATATAATTTCAAAGATAGTTGAATAAAAATAAACTCGTTGAGGTCATAATTTTACTTACTTCGAAAGTGATAGGTCTCATTTGTTAATTTTTTAAATATATTAAATCAATTCTTACAAAAATATAGAATTGACAACAAAAATTGAAATCTGTGTCAAATATTAGTCGAGAAAAACACGTTTCAGTTTTATGATATCTGGTAGTAATCGAGGCAATGAACTAAAAAAGTTCTAAAACTAGTTGTGGTCACGGATCAGAATGCGGTTTTCTGCATTCTCTTCCAAAAATTATTTGTAATAAATGTGGCGACATGGAATTTCTGACAAATCGGAAATTGAATTGCTGCAGCCAAAAATGCATTCAAAAAATGCATTATTTGAGAAGATGTCAAAACTTGGTAAATAAGTGTCAGAACTGGCCCAGATCGGATACTCGGGGGTTTTCAAGGTCACTGATCACGAATATGATGTTCAAATTGACCCCCCGAACACCTGGAGCTCAGGACCGCCGATGAACGTCATCTCCGTGGGACTCTCCCATAAATCACGCAGGAAAGAAGGGAAACTCGGCGCCCGGGGTTTTTTGGGTCGGTGAATCCAAATCTGGCATCGACAAACACCCCACGGGCACCTGGTGCGCCGGAACCTGGACGCGGACGTCATCTCCGAGAATTTTCCTGAGAAGAGTGCCAAAAACCACCCGAAAATCATAATAGGGGCGTTTTGTGGGCGTTGAATCCGAAGTTCATGTCGGAAATGACCATCGAACACCTAGTGCACCCAAACGTCATCTCCGTGGCTTTTCCTGACACAATCAAAAATGGGGGTTATGGGGCGCTGAATCCGATAACGATAACGACCCCCCGAACCCCTGGTGCACCGGAACCTCACCCGGAATATCTTCTCCGAGGGATTTCCATACACGATCGAAAAAGACGAACCGAAAATCATTATGGGGGGTTTTTTGGGTCGCTGAATCCAAATATGACATCGGCGAACACCTCACGGGCACCTGATGCCCCCGAACCCGGACGTGCACGTCATCTCCGAGAATTAGCCCACCAAGATCGCTAAAAACGACCCAAAAAATCATTACAGGCGCGGTTTTGGGCCGCTTAATTCAGACACCTGGGGTACCGCGGGTTTTTTGGGTTGCTGAATTCAAATATGGCATCGGCAAACACCTGGGGCACCGAAACCTGGACGTGGACATCATCTCCGAGTTTTGTCAAAAACAAACCCTCGCAGAAGACGTTCAGGCCGAGGTTTCGGTGCACCAGGTGTCCAGAGGTACGTTTTCGGGATGGAATTTAAATTCAGCGCCTTAAAAAAAAAACCATACGATTTTCGGTTTGTCTTTAGCGATCGTGTCTGGAAAACTCTCGGAGACGACGTTCAGGCCCAGGTTCCAGTGCACCAGGTGTCCGGAGGTACGTTTTTGGAGTGAAATTTAGATTAAGCGCCCCAAAAAAAAACCCATAACGATTTTCGGTTTGTCTTTAGCGATTGTGTCTGGAAAACCCTCGGAGACGACGTTCAGGCCCAGGTTGCGGTGCACCAGGTGTCCGGAGTTACGTTTTCGATGTGATATTTGAATTAAGCGCCCCAAAAAACGCCTCTACAATGATTTTCGGGTTGTTTTTGGCGATCTTGTCAGGAAAATTCTCGAGGATGACTTCCGCGTCCAGGTTCCGGCACACCAGGTGTCCGTGGTGTGTTCGCCGATGTCAGATTTGGATTCAGTGACCCAAAAAAAAAAAAACCCGGACGCCGAGTTCCTCTTCTTTCCCGCGTGATTTGTGGGAGAGTCCCACGGAGATGATGTTCATCGGCGGTCCTGAGCTCCATGTGTTCCGGGAGTCAATTTGAACATCTTATTCGTGATCAGCGACCTCGAAAACTCCCGAGTACCCAATCTGGGCCAGTTCTGACACTTATTTACCAAGTTTTGACATCTTCCAAGAGGCCTCTCAAATAATGCATTTTTTGAATGCATTTTTGGCTGCAGCAATGCAATTTCCGATTTGTCAGAAATTCCATGTCGCCACATTTTTTACAAATAATTTTTGGAACAGAATGCAGAAAACCGCATTCCGATCCGTCCACCACAACTAGTTTTAGAACTTTTGGACTTTTTACTAGTTTATTGCCTGGACTATAGGGTAGCAAACTCATAGCCGAATCACAGCATAGGCCTTATACTGTGATGGAATCATGTTTTCGCAGTAAATAAATTATCTTATAATATACAGAGTGTCAAGAATTGATGCGACAATATTCCGATAAGTGATTCTACACGAAAAATAAATACCACAAAGCTCTATAACATTTTTTCGAAAACTTAAAATTAGAGTGTGATTTTCTTCTAATTTTATATATGTATCTCTAGTGCTCGTTTGTATACACGTTTCTGTTTTCAAAGCATGCACTGTTAATTTTGAAATGAGTAGTAGTCTAATGAGTAGCTGTTGTTGAAAACGGACAATTTTAATGTGATATAACAAGACAATCATTGTTTAAAAATTTTTAACGGTCTTTAATAACGGTTTATCTAAATTCATAAAAATATTCAAACAAAAAAGTTTAGTCATTATTTAAAGTCCAAGGACAGTTTAGGCCCTTTGGCGTTATAAGATATGCGTAAAATTTAAGGCGTGGATATAAAAGAACATTAGTGAGTACAAAATTAGAAAAAAATCTGAAGATTCATAAAAAAGTTATTAGAAGAAATCCGTACAAGAAATTTGTTTGATATCCTGTAACCACGCTAATTTTAATATTTAGAAAAAATGATATGAACACATTTTTCTAGGAAGTGTGAAAATTTATTTAGTAGTTTATATTCAAAATGTGAAAATTTATTTAGTAGTTTATATTCAAAGGGTGTCGATCATTGCAGAAGATTAAAAATTACTGCATTAGATTAAAAGGGACAGTCTATACAAACTTAAAATGAAATTACTTCTCAGGTCACTTACCAAGAAAGTAATAGAATGTATACGTGCACCCATACTTTAATGTTAATTGTGACATTCAATATCGCGGGCATCGATTCCTGCTTGGTGTAACGCTGAAGGACATTGGCATCCTTTCAGCTCTTCGCTTTTTTCCTCGGTTCGATAAGTCAACACCGATTCGGTGCAGTCGTAATCAGAAACGTTATTTGGCAACTTTATACAATATTCACTTTAAAATCAATACCGCCTCCTCTATCAGATCCACAGTCGGCTCTCTCGTCGGACGCTTCGCCAATAAAACAAACTGTCACCTTTTCGTGCTCTTATTGATTTTTGAACGGGTTGTACGTCCAACTTCCGCTTTTCTCTTTCTTGCGAGACGACTTCTTACACCACGGAAGTGGACACTCGAAACCGTATGTTCTTTTATTTCGAATTTGAGCCAATCGTCTTTATTTTATCCTGGAGTATTTTATTAAATCCTGAAGAAGTCTGGCAAATCGATTCAATAATTTGCCTTTTAAAGCAAGATGGTTATGAAAGTAGCGTAACCTAATTTCGGAATGAAAAATATTAAAAATTGATGTTTATCCAAGACCACTATATTAATAAGGTTTAATACGTCTGTTTTCCGTGGATTAAAAGCCACTAATGGATTAGAATTCATAATACCACGCTTCTATTGTATAGCATTTTATTTAGAATTATTGTTATTAACATTTACCTCAAGAACGATCTTGTTATTTTGACCGGGATTATTTAAATTCATTTGATAAGGAGTTTGTGAAGGAATGAATGGGTCCACAACTTCACTAGATAGCACATGGATTTTTTCAACATTTGTCATCTTGCATGAATCTTTAATATAACTTTCCGTTATCGTAGTCGATTTCCGACCACCACGACGCTTCACAGTAGTACTATCACTCTAAGCATTGGCCAGTAATGTTGTTGAAAAACTTTCTGGATCATGGAGCCCAAAATATGCAGTACACTTTTGAAAACGTTTTCGAAAATATGTTGCTGCCTACATGTTGTGTAGTACCTTTTCCAGCCACATATCGCAAGAAAAATCTCCCACGGGCATTTTTTAGGTCGCAGATTGATGTATTTTTGACACATTTCTACAGCATTGACTGAAAACGGTTCTTCGATGACTGCGAAACTGCTTACCTTTGTCTTGCATGGTGGTCCTCCGAGGCGTTCCGTAGCCGCCGGCGCCGCTGTAACTGGTTGCATCCCATGCTTCCAAACGTTTCGCCGCTCTTCACTATCGGCATCTTCAGTGGTGACTCTGCAAAAGCTTCGCCGCGACTGAGGCTGAGGAGGAGGAAGCTTTTGCAGAGTCATTACTGAAGATGCCGACAGTGAAGAGCGGCGAAACGTTTGGAAATATGGGATGCAACCAATTACAGCGGCGGCTGCGGAACGCCTCGGAGGACCACCATTATCCGAGGAACGGTTCCAACCGTAGCAGTCGTAATACCAAGAATAAGAACCGAAATCAATATATGGACGGGCCCAGAGACACCGATAGCGGGTCTGTCCCCACAGAGCCTAGCCCGAGAACAACCAGGGCAGGTAAAACAATCCAGGCTAATGCTAGGGATGTTCATTTTAATGTTTCTGGCAGCTACCAGTTACCGAGGTCACGGCACAACAACCCGGAAAGTCACCATGTATCAAATTACAGCAATGGCCGTGAAAGTCTAAAAACCACAATCGCATGATCATTGCAACCTGTAAAGAGTTCAAAATAAAACGCTCAAAGTATAAATTAAAATATTAAAATCATGTATATTTTACCTTAACTTGTAAATAATTCTCAACCGGTGCTTTTTTCAAAAATTCTTCTCTTTGGTTTCTCTGCAGTATCTTTGCCTTTTTTGTTTATAATTTCTTAATCATACTTTCAAATATGAAGTAAGTTTACCATACTTCGAAATATCAATATCTTTGTGCACTTTCAATATTGATTTTTGCATGGAATATTTTGTCCACATCGAAGAGGCAGCAAGCCGTTTATTCACATTGAAAAAGTAGCACCTCTTCTGTAATTGCTCCTTTTCCTATGTCTCTTTTTTCGCCAGTTATCGAATTCCACAAATTTCTTCACGTACAAACTTGTGCTTTTCGCTGGTAATAGAGGTAATGTTGCTTCTTGATCTTTTTTGCTGGGTGATATCCAAAAAGGTTAATTCATTGCATCAACAAGTATCTGCGACTCCCATGATCGCTGCAACCTGTGAAGAGCTCAAAATAAAACGTTCAATGTATAAATTGAAATATTCAAATCGTGTATTTTCTACCTTAGGGCTCCCATACAAAACTGCGATGCGATGCCGCATCACACAGGAACTTGCGACGCGAATTTCTGCGATACGATTTTGTGCAGCAAACCGTTCGCAAATCTACATCATATTCCGCCATTCCATAAACAAAGAAGGCGGCGCAGGCGCCGCGCGTCTTTCTCTAAAGCTGTCTCAGAGCGGACTTAAAGTCTTTTAAAAGGGGGCGTCACCAAGTATGACGTAATTCGCAGGAATGCGCGATGCGAATGAGATCGGACGTTCTTGCGGTTGCGATGCGATGCGAGTTCGCAGTTTTGTGTAGGATTAAGGGCTTGTAAGTATTTCTCATCCGGTGCGTTTTTCAATCTACAAAAACTGATTCTTGTAGTTTCTTGTTATTGAGGATCCTTTTCAAGATAAATTAAAAAACATAAATAGAGTTATAAGCAATTTGTTTAATCTTAACGATAATATATTAGAAAGAAACAACCTGTATACATAATTCTGCATAACACTAGTAAAAATTGTATACAAACTAAACACAAACCATTCTATACAATATAATGGGAAAAAGAAAAGGTAACTACATATTTGATTTGAAAAATTTTTATGTATTATTTTGCACAGTTAACAGAGTCAACTATAGGGGAATATAAACCTTAACAATATCTTAAAATGTGGCCCAGGAGTGCTGTCTCCAGACCTAATAATTGCTTTTAGTACTATTTAAGACATTTCGCTTCTAATTTCACCCCACACATCGCATCGGTGTAACAATTTTGAACCGATGGTGCGTAACCAAAGCCATTTAGATACATTTTCCATTGCGTAATCCTCTCTTCAGCTATTTGCTGTACATTGAGTGAACCTCGATTCTATTCAGCAGATTCTAAGCTTTTATAGTTTCCAAATTCACTTAAATCAAAGTTAGCTGCAAATAAAAATAATTTATTCAAATGACATTCACTATAATTCTATGTGTATTATTTTCAGGAATACACCAAACATAACATGCAATAAAAGCTACATGAAATATTTTTTGTTGATTAACTTGTGTATGGAGTTCCAGAAACATAAGATTGCTCTATTTTTTTAAGGAGCATCCTTAAATCATATATTTGAGTAGACATTTTCTTCTAATGACAAATAAATGAGGTTCGATGGGTTTATAGAAGAAGATATATGGCCCAAAATGGGCATAATATTTCTTCTATTTAATATTTGCAAACTTTTTACTTACTTAATTCTAGAGAATGGTCAATAAATTGATATAATTCATTATTTTCTGGTGTCATTTTCCACTTGTAAATTTATAATGTCACTAAAAATTACTAAAATTTACTAATTTAGGTCGGATAGTTTGTTCCATTTTTTTTTATTATAGGTATCAATACCACAAAATGTATTTATTTTAGAAAACAAGAAGAACACACCAAACTTTTAAATTACAATAGACGCAAAAGAATAATCAAAATGTGGAAATAATAATTAGTGTTTGAACAAGAAGATCTCACAAATACCCTATAAAAACGACAATACAATACAAACCAGATACAAGTCCAGTGAAGAACTTAGCACGTATTATTTTTTTGACATTGTTATTGTACTCAACCTATTTCATCATATATACTGGGTGTGACATAATAAATTGTATATACAAGGTGTTCCGAATTGCAGTTACCAAATTTTAACAGGTGCTAGAATTTTTAAAAATAAGAACATAAATTCATCGTAATATTGACAAGAAAACACTTACCTTCTTATTTTTTAATTAATGACCTTAATTGCATTACTTAGTGCTGTTTTTGGAAAAAGTTTTAAAGAAAATATTATTTTAGAACTCTAATTAGGGAGACTCCGACCGCTTTCTCAATGTATGCCCATGGTCTTGAACTCGTTTATTTGATTTGTAAACTTTGATGTCTCTTACCATTTTTTGATTTAGATTTTTTAGATATTTTATACTTTCTATCAATTGGAAACCATAGGCGTACGTTGAAAAAATAATTGAAGGGTAGAAAGGGGTTAGACCCCCTCCCCCAATAAGGCTCTAATTAATATTTTTTACAAAATTCTTTTCAAAAAAGCAGTATAGAATAAAAAATAGTTATGCCAAGTTTTATTTTTAGAATTAAGGTCATTAATTAAAAATTTATTTTTCTTTTAAAAATTTGTTACATCCTTACTGCTACTACTGACATCATAACTTATTTTTAAAAGTTCTAGCACCTGTTAAAGTTTGGTTCGTGCAATTCAGGACACCCTGTAGAATAACAGATGACTTGTGATCTAGTCGACTTACTTTAGTCCAAAAGTTGATAGTTATCGAGTTAGAGAGTGTGAAAATTAAAATTTTATTTTCAATTTTTTTAAATAACCTTCGAAATAATTTATGTATTTAAACGAAATTTATTATCACGGGGTTTTTTGACAGGAGAAATTCATATTTCATCTATAGTTGCGGTAAGAATCCAGACGACTTACATCATACGAAGAATTGATTAATTCCTTATATTTGCATAAAAATATTTAACAAAACTACAGTTGAAAATAATAAAACTATATACTACACTAAATGTACTATGTATTATATTAAATTACAATTGCTTTAACGCGACAAACTATCGAAAATTATGTTAACAGTAAAAACAATTGCGTGACGTCAGCAGTGACATAAGTCGTCTAAATTCTTGCTGCAATTATACATGCTCATACTTATGCAACTTGCTTCAACACCAAAAAGAAAAGGGAACCAGTCAATAAATTCAAATATAAACCACTCATCAAGCATAGTTTTCGCTGACAAACAAACAGTGTTATATTTAGAAAATATATATTAGAGAATTCTTCACGAATCACACATCGTTTATCACAAAACGCGAATACACGCATAGTGCGTAGAAGCGCTAGTGGTTCGTGGTATGGCCTTGAACTGGGTGGCGCCATCTATTTTTAGGAAGGACAACATCTCATAACACTGCCCTTCTCTCTCTCTCTACAGTGTTAACTATGACTAACTACAAAAATTTTAACCACGTGCTCAGGGATGCTTAAAAGACAATAAAAATTATTCCAGAAGTTTAGCTCAATATTTTTAAAAAATCCTACGGAAAGTCGGGGTCTATGATAAGCATCGACTGTCTTTTTATTATAAGAAAATCAAATAGGAATAGGTAGGTACTAATAGACAATAGAAAACTTTTAATACGTTGTTCTTATGCAAACGTCTCATTGAAAATAAATCTTGTAGTTATTTTAATGAACAAAAACCATTTAAATAATAATAGATTAAATAACAAAAAAAAAAAACTAAATTACTAATACTATTTTTGTATTTATTATAAGCTATGTTTTGATAAAACAGTTAATACAAATTGTGACCATAAAGTTGTCATGTACACGTTTAATTTACAGGGATTTAATGTTTCTTTTATTACACAATATGTTTTAATTGCCCCCGATAAAACATAATGAGGTATGCCTAAGCCGTGTACGGCCCCCGTTCGACAATAATTTTGCTAATGGCCGGAAATTGATGCCGGACACCCATTAAATGCATCCGTTAAGGTAATATATAAGGCATTTATTTGGTAGGCCCACGAATTAATAGGCGGGGTGAAAGGAAACGATCCCTTGACGGTTACCAGCGCAGAGGCGACGGTGAAAATTAGAGACGTGAATGACGAGCCGCCCTCCTTCAACAAAAGGGAGTATTCCGTCCAGATACCCGAAAATATACAGGAGGGAGCCCCCCTGCCAGGACTGGACATGTTCGTCAAGGATCCTGATGAGGTGAGAAATATATTTTTTTTAAATAACGCAACGAAAAAATATTTTGTAAAATGAACATTAAATTTTAAAAATCGCAAGAGATTCATACTAAACGTATTCTACCAATTTACCAGGGGTATATCTGACAACGTCGCACACATATCATAGCTACTTCCCTTCATTTCTTTGAGTTGTGATTTATCTTGTAAAGGGAACGATCATATGAGTTAAATATAAACAAAAAGCAAGCTTCAGAGAACGACGTAGTGTTGCCAGCAACACTAAGTCACGTGACTTTCAGCCAATGAAATTAATTGTATTCGGTGTTGAAGTCGAGTGAAGTTCAAAAGAACAATGTTAAAAATAGCCGATTTTTGGCTTATCCGGGGAACACATAAATCATAAAAAAATCAATTGATTATTGTTAATTAACATTAGAAATGGCCCAGAAATACGTCAGATAGCTGGGGAAATGTCGCTGCTACCCCTAAACCTATATAAACTACCCTTAAATAGCTTTAAATGGATAATCATTAATTATTGTTATAAAATTCGTGTAAAATGAAGAAAATGCTTGAAAATGATTTGAACAGACAGTATGTCAATATAAATAGTGATAAATAACTGTAAAAATGTCCATTCCACCCCTAAAAATTAAAAAGAAACGACTTTCAAAAGCTAATGGTGAGCTTACTTCCACATCAAAAATAGATAATGCTTAAATGTTTAAGGGAACGCCTATTGCTAGAAAAAAATTATAGATTACTGTCAAAAAATGCAAAAACTGATACTAGAGTACATTAAGTAAGTGGGGAAATATTAATTGCACCCCTAAATCTATATAAACTGCCTTTAAATAGCTTAAAATAGATAATCATTATTTGTTGTTGTAAAATTCGTTTAGAATGAAAAAAATGCTTAAATCACTTTTAAGGTTAATTTATACTATTGCGACCTGAAAAATGGGCGCAAGGATAAATTGCAATTTTTCAGTACGCGCTCGCAAAGTGAGAACAATTGGCGCTATTTCACCATTGAATGGGCACTTTTACAGTCATTTATCACTTTTTATATTGACATACTGTCTGCTCAAATCATTTTCAAGCATTACTTTCATTTTACACGAATTTTATAACAATAATTAATGATTATCCATTTAAAGCTATTTAAGGGTAGCTTATATAGGTTTAGGGGTAGTAGCGACATTTCCCCAGCTATCTGACGTATTTCTGGGCCATTTCTAATGTTAATTAACAATAATAAATTGATTTTATTATGATTTATGCGTTCCCCCCCGATAAGCCAAAAATCGACTATTTTTAACATTGTCCTTTCCAACTTCAACTATCCAGAGGAGCAACATTTGTACATAACATAACCAACAAAAAGAAAACCAACTTTATAAAATCTTTATTTCACTGAAATTAAACTGGTAGTGTGGATGGTGCCTACATTGTTCTCTGAATCAGGCTTAAACAAGAGAACTATTATTATTTTTTATTGTTTATAATATAAATAATTTGAAAAAAATTATGAGTGTACTTTATTAAATTCTTGTTATATATATTATGGTCTTGTTTAGTAAAATTATAATGCAGGTAACTACTGTTTTGTGATAGATACTTACTTTAAACAACTGAGTATAAAATAAGACAAGTGAACAAGCTCATCGAGCTAGTGCAGCTAGCAGTACGAGGAGAAAAACTTCTCAGTTTGAACTTACTTCTGAAAATTAAAAGAAACCTTCAATTAAGTAAGTCATGACATCACATGTGAGAATAATGTGAGTTTTCTTACAAAAGGGAAGCGGCTCATGTCAGGTGTTAGTACAAAATAATTACCAATGCACCTAAACACACTTACTGTTAAAGGTTTTCTTAGAGCTCTTTTCACAACACAAAATAAAATGAGAAATAGTTACAAAGGTTCAAAATGACGAATTGCTAACGAAAACCTTTTACAGCAAACGCTTTTTTACGTCTTGTAGCCAGATAGGTTTTCCCAGATTCGCCATAAATTAACACGTTATGCAGCTGGTCATGGTTACTTTAAATTGTTCCATTTTTGTGTATGTACGCTAACAAATATCAAGCAAACACTAGGTACAGGGAAACCAAACACACTAGCTGATGAATTGCAATGTTGCCGTACGTTACGGTTTTAAGGATTTTCTGGAACTATTGTTTACTTCATTAATACTGATGTAAAAAGTACATTACTGAACTCTAGTTTGTAATTTTGTAATATAGTTTATAAACAAACTGTTCGCTATAGAATTTTTTTCATAAGAGTTTTTTATTGCTTTGGGTCAGATATACAAGCCCTTTTAGTATCAGTACTTCTGGACACCCGATATGGATGTCACATGCTAATGGAATTTGCAAAACAAAGATGGATTATAAAAATGACGTTTCTTCATTGCTTAACATCAAGATTACTTGGAAAAATATTTGCAAAAATGTAGAAACATATGCAAGTGTAATATTAATTGAATGATTTTTTTCTGTAAAATAAAGACTGTTTCTATGTCTGCACCAACACCTCAAAGAATAATCAAATACCTTAGGTGGCAATAAACAAGACCATAATACACGTTTACCAATTCTGGTTTAGATAGGACTGGCTTCAGGTTTCGTATGGCGAAAAATGCGGAGTTTAACTTGCTACAAATTAAATCTATATGGTTAGACCAGGTAAGAGTTTCCTCTAACAATAAGCCCAGAAATTTTATTATAGAAGATTGAGGAACCGTGTTTTTGTGACTAAGAATCAGTGTAGGTTGTTCACGTCGTTTAAAAAATTGTATATACGTCGAGTTTTGGAGATTCAATACCATTTAATTATTTTTACACCACGAGCAGAATTTATCTATCAACTTGCATGCCAATTCATTTAATTCTGAAGCGGATTCGGATGCTACGACATAGGCTTAATATAGGCATAGGCGGATATAGGAACGATACGACATAGGCTTAATCTTCCTAGCACAGTAATTCTTAGATTTCAAGGGAAATTAAAATATGTTCAAATCAAAAGAAATGAGACATCCTGTATAATCAAAAATAAATTTAAAATGTGAAGTAATTGATGCGATGTAACTTTTATTTGATTTTTTATATCATGTTTACGTTTTTATGAGGCATATTTCTGTATCAATCAGTATTGGCGAAAAAGTAAGGTTCTAATTGGTTTTATTTTCATTTAGAGAATTTTTATGCATATCTTTATTTCTTTTCCCTTTATGTTACTTTGGTAAATATATTTCGTATAAAAATAATTTTGTATTCGTAAAAATAGTGCCCATTCATTTAAACTCTTTATGGTAATGTTTCATAAAAGAGTTTTATAACTTATTTTACGCTTCATCATATTTCATGCAAAACGAAAAAGTACAACTCATCTGCACTTCATCCAATGTTTATGTACCGAGAAGGATGAACATAAGTTTTCTGTCCTTTTACGAAACGCGAAATTAGTAAGGCTACAATTCATTCCTCGAATTTTATTGAATATGTTTATATGCGGAGAAAGATGAGCATAAGTTTTGTATCCTTTTACGAAACGTGAAGTTCTTACTCCAAATTTGTTCAAAATTTGTTCAATCATATCAACTGAATTTTTAAAATGTCCATCAAATTGCAGTTATTGTTACCTCAAACCGATTTGAATTACTGTATATTAGATGTAGTGCTAATGTCATAGTGAACACTGAAACAAAACAAAATATTACGTACGTAGTAATTATTTTCTTAAACAATTTCTGAATGGAAACTTTCAATATTAGCAACAATACGTTTTCTTTAAAAGCTAGAAGGGAAAGAAAACTTTTTATTTTAAGGTCTTCAGCTTTAGGAATTTCTTACATCAAGTTTGTTCAAAATTTGTTTCATCTCATAAACTGTATTTTTTAAATTTTCGTCAAATGCTAGTTATTATTAGCTTAAGCTGATTTGAATCACTGTATATTAGATCGTACTGTTATCATCATGTCTTGGTTTTTCTTGATCTTGTTTTAGTCTCGCAAGAGAAGGCAAAGACAGGATTTGAGAGCTGGAACTGCAAAACAAGGCAAGATTTAAGAAAAAAAGTCTTGCAGACAAGACAAGAAATCTTGCAAATACAAGAAGGGGTAATACGAGTATTTAAGTGACCATTAATAGCTAAAATAAATATTGCATCTCTAGGTATATACCAGTCCTGTTCTGCTAAGCTAGAACTAAGCATAAATTCACTATCACGTGACTGAAAGAGCTTCGCACCGATTCTGTTCGCATATTTCGTCCATTACTTACTAGCTGTACCCTGCGCGCATTGCTACGCCACCAACCATCTGTCGAAAATTGGTTTCAAATTGTTAGGAATATTCGATCAGTTATGTTGTGAATGTGTTTTCAGTCAAGGCAACTCAAGTAGTTGAATGAACATTTCAATTTCATGACAGTTTGAAACTACTCCCTGACCGCAGTTGGAACAAACCTTTTATAACGTCTACCAATCAACCACTGTCGACGATCGGCCATATAAATAGTTCACTGTGAAGTGTGAGCGGTACCGTAACTAACCAAGAGTAACCACTACTGTTTCCAAATTCGTAATAAAATTACATGTTCCTCTCGCAATACAAGACATGATCTTGCGATAACGAGAAAAAATAGAACTTTAAAGAAACTCTTATTTTGCAAGACGAGACTTCCATTTCAAATTTTGCAACATTTTTTGTCTCACACAACATTAATTAGATAAGATATGTTCTAATAAATGTTATTTATTTCTAGGGCAACAATTCAGCATTTTCTCTCGAACTGAACGACATCTCCGGGGCATTTTCCATCGAACCCAAAATGGCAACAGGCTCGACGGCGGTGATAATCCGCGTCGCAAACAGTTCTCTAGATTACGAGGACCCCAACCAAAGGAAATTCATTATCCTGGCGGTAGCTAGAGAACTGTACACTGAAGAAAAGCTGTCCTCGATAGCTACAGTCACAGTGACAGTTCTCGATATCAACGACAACGCCCCCACCTTCGACCAAGAAGGGTATTCGGCCGTGATATCGGAAATGGCAAATCCGGGAAGTCTGGTGGCCACAATCGTCGCGAAGGACAGGGACAGCGGGAAATTCGGAGAGAACGGGATTATCTACAAACTGGGAGGTAACGGAGCCGATAAGTTTACCGTGAATAATAGGACTGGAACTGTGACGGTAGCGTTTTGTGAACAACCGGGGAAAGCGGACTGTCTGGACTACGAGACCAAATCTGAATACCAGCTCCAATTTATAGTAAGTATTTTGCAGTGTTGATGCTTTTAAATATTTTTCTATGCTTTATTGTACTGGACGTTGCGAGGCAAGCTATTGGCGTGTCACGACTGGGCCGTGACACAAACCAAATAACAACTTTCCGTGCTATTCACATCTGCATACAGTTACCAATATTTAACTATAAAATATGTAATAATAAACATATTATTTCGATGATGATTTGTTATCTTTACATGTACTTGCATCGGTGGAAAACCTTAACTCGTATCGAATGACAAATGTTAGGTGTACATTGCTCTTTGTTTTGAATGACGTTTAATGACTGAAACTTATCAGTTGCTCGTTAAGTAATTACAAGTGAAAAAATAATATCGTGAGTTTGGTCAAAATTGCTATTAATTCATTCATTCATCATATATATATTTCCGATTCTTAACATGACATATGAAAGGAACATCATTTGCTTTCAAGTACTTTAATTTTGCCATCATTGCTGTCACTTGAGCTCGAAATCCAATACTCCTTGGGTGTTATCCACTGTTTTTTAATTATTTTCTCAAAAGACTTGATTTAAGGATAACGTAATCTGAAAAACCAATAGCAAACAACAAGGGCATTCGTCAGAGGCGCCACCAGACATATACCGATTTCGAGCTTGTTAGCCCTTATTAGTATAAATTTATACTTGTGTTTTCCTCTAACGTCCTAACTAGAAAACAATTCAATATGGCTTCTGCGGACATACAAGGTAATGATTACATAAATTATGTAACTAATTCCAGAGTTTCCAAAATTAATAAATACCTTTATTGAGATATAAATCGTACATGATCTTACTGTCTTCTTTTTTTACAATTCATGATGCAACAAAATAAAACCATAATTCAAATATATTTACTTTACCACTCTCATCTAGCGACAGAAATAATTAGAAATAAATAACTATCGCAGTTATTAGCGATTAGACGTACAATCGTTTGCAATAATAACTCTTACTCTTTAAAATGAATTTTGCGATTTCGTTTGAACTGCTGACGTATTCCTAATGAAACCTACTTACAACTTTTAACATTTGTTTTTAGTTCTTTTATTCACCAATAGAGATTTATTGAAATGTCTATTCAGAACTTCCAGAAGTTCAAAAATTGTTTTGAAGGAGTGTCATTATTATTGTAAAAGCATATACCTCTCAAGGACTAGGATACTCAAGGATTTTACAAAACACATCCGATATTATAAATTAAAACACATCCGACATTATAAATTAAATTATCAAACCTATCAATTGTTAGTGAAGAAAATCAGCAACACACGTGATGTAGTACGTACCTACATCTAGTGGCCAGTGGCTAGTCCAAGCTGAAATGAAATGAATTTTAGGAAACAACTACACTGAGGGCTAATGTCTGACCAGCTTCTAATTACATCTAAAAGATCTATAGCAAACAGCCAAAGTCATTCATCAGCGGTGCCACTAGACATATACCGATTTCGAGATTGTTATCTCTTATTTGTATGCCATAGGTGAAGCAACTGACAACTAACCCCGTCGATTTGAAATTCCACTCTTGCAAAATCAGCAGCTATCTGCAGTGGAAAGATTTTGTTTTTATTCGCCATAATTATGAGGTGTAGTTAAATAGAACGGATGACCTGTAGAATAGTTCTGTTTTAGAAAAAAATATACAATTGTAGTAGTTATATATTGGAAATTTGTAGCTGCAACTATATGAAGGTATTTCTATTATTTATTAAAATTGATTAAATATATTGAATATTTATTAAACTTGTTTAAACAAAATTAAAATAGGGAAACGAAACATATACGGAAATAAAAATACAGAAAAGGCTGATTAAAATCCACTAATACTGCATCCTTGTTAGTCTTTATTTACAAAACTAAGCATTATAAGTCAAACAGTTATAGTATAAGCATGACTATTTATAAGCGAATGCAGCTGTGAACATTACCGAAAGTTTTTGTTTGCTTTTGTAAACCGCAACCCTACCGTATCCACGCCAGTGGATTTCCCCGGTTCAATATTACTCATCAAATAAGCAAACTTGTCTTTGAGATGAACCGCGCTATACTAGTAAATAAAATTAAATCTCATGACTTGGAAATAGCCGTTAGATGTACGAATACCTACACTAAGGTACAAAAAAATTAAATTAAATTGAAACGGAACTTAAAAGCGACATTTGTTCCAGGCGACTGACGACGACGGCAAAGGTCAGACCACGACGGTCCCTTTAAAGGTGACCCTAATCGACAGTAATGATAACCCTCCGGTTTTCAGCCAACCCATATATAGGGCGTTTATTAACGAAGGGACGGTGAGATTCGAGCCGGATCTCATCGTGGAAGCCACCGACGCCGACAAGACGTCTCACGTTACTTATTCTATCATATCGGGAAACGACAATGGTTTGTTCAGCATCGACTCAGGCATGGGGAAAATTAGGATTACGAACAACAAGGGACTGGAGGTCAGAAATGATACGGATAATGTTATCAGCCTGACAGTGATGGTAAGTTGAAAATATTTTTTTCTACAAATCTGTTAAAAATGGGCTTTTTAATTGTCATTTTTGATGTTAAAAATGTCATTTTTTGACACGCGTGTTAAAAGTAAGTTACTTTTAACACTAGTGTTAAAGGTAAATCAAAGTTTACTTAAATTTTGTTTTGAAAATTAATAAAACGTTTTAACAAACAGATGAACAACTTTTTATTTTAAATAAGTACAAACCAACATTTTAACTAGTTATTACTATTAACATCTATAGTAAAATTAGAACAATTTGAAATTGTAATTCCCTGCGGAGTCATCATACTTAAGTTGGTTTTACTGTCAACATGTGTGACACATCTATTTTCTGTAGAAATACTACTGGTAGTACTGGTGGTCTTGCTAGTAGTTGCAGCAGTAGGAAGTATTTGGCACGCAATTTCCTTCTTCTGTTCCAGTGAATTTTCAGTGTAGCCTTCAGCTACCGTCGAAGATTTCCATGCTCCATGTCTCTTGATGGTAGTAAGATTTGCACCAGAATCTGCTAACAATGTCGCCGATGAACGACTAAAACAGTGTCCGGTGTAGAGTTGAGGATTTGGTAGATTCAAGAACTCTGCAATGTCGGCAGGCATTTTACCAAACATGTTAATTCCGACTGGATTCTTCACACATTTATTTATTCTTCATATATTTAAGAAAAAGTCGTCTATGGTCAACATTGGGTCACCGGAGTGCCATATACTTTCTAAAAAAGTTTAAATAGAATTCACCAACAACACTGAAAGTCCGAGGCACTTTCGTTTTAGTATCTGGTATGGTCACAACAACCGAAGTGCCCAAATATTCGATATTGTCGATGGTCATCTGACACAATTCCTCCCGGCGACACGCCCCGAAGACACCCACTATTGCTGCGACTTTCATCATCAGATATTTTTCGTCTTCTGCTTCTGTGAGAAATTTGTCGATATGCGTCTTCGTCAAAACTTTTGACTTTTTTGCTTGATATCCTTCACCCTTTCGTTTTAAAAAAGCAATAAGTTTATAATGTTTGCTTATATCTTGATCTTGCTTTATTTTTAACATAGTTTTGATCATGGAATAATTTGACCACAGCGTTGACGATTTCCATATCTTGGCTTTTTCCTCAAAATATGCCAGTAAAACACTTTTGTTACATTTCCTAGGAGCCTTTTTAATGTTACACCATTCCGAAAAGCGTCTATAAGCGATTTCGTACTGTTCCTTTGATTTCGCCGGCAATAATTCCAATGTTGCTCGACTGGCGGCTTCTTGGATTTCAGCAGGAATGGATTCATTACGCTCATTATCGAGATTATTCATTATACTTATAATATTACTAGAAAATGCTGCCAATATTTTTGCGTTTTTTCCGTAACTAACAACAGCACTGGTTGCTACGAAAATTTTGGTTCATAAACATTGCGATCTGTGTGGTATTTTTTGATTTCTTATTTTTATTGAGTTTAAAGTTCTTCCGATTGTTTTGTAGAAAAAATAGTATATGATACACGTGTTAAAAGTGATTTTATTTTGTTCGTGAAGTTAAAAAACTCGCTACGCTCGTTTTTTAATCATTTGCACTCACAAAATAAAATCTTACTTTTAACACGTATATCATAAATAGCTATTATTTTCATTTCATTTTTCCTAAATATTTATATGTATTTTTATTTAATTTAATATCACTAAAAAAATGGATTTCAAAGACACACTGTGAAACTTTCAAAATTTAAACAGACTTATTAAGTTTAACAGAGTCGAAAGCGCAGGTCGTTGGCCTTCACAACTGAGTCGCATTTGGAACTGCGCATTTATTTTTAGTATCTACGGAACACTGTAATAGTCGGTGTTGCGTTGATACGTTCCTTTTTTACGTCTGCTGTAAGTTGTATCTACCATGCGTATTTAAATAATTATTTATAAATAGTAACATAATTTACATTAACAACTATTAATTGAGGGGAGAAGTGAATGAAGTGTAGTAACATGCCAAAGAAGAAAAGAAACATACGAGAATTATTTCAAATGTGATTTGCCAGTGATGTCCCGTACGTATTAAAGGAAACTACCTGTTTTGTACTGTGTATGAACGCATTATAAATTGTTGACAAAACTAAAAGTAGTCTAAAAAAGTGGATTAGAATTCATAATACCACGCTTCGATTTGATAGCATTTTATTTTGAATTATTAAATATTATTAACATTAACATTAAAATATATATCAAGAACGATCTTGTCATTTTCTTCAATATAATTTTCCGCTACCGTAGTCGATTTCCAATCACCATGACGCTTCACAGTAGTAATGTCATTCCCAGCATTGGCCAGTAATGCCGAAGAACGTCTCATTTCATGTAAAAGTTTTTGGAGCCCAAGAAATGCAGCCACTTTTGAAAAGTTTTCCAAATTGTGTTGACACCTACATGTTGTGTAGTACATTTTCCAGTCACATATTGCTAGAAAAATCTACCACCGGTAATTTTAGGTCGCAGATTGATGTATTTTCGACAGATTTATACAGCATTGACTGAAAAAGCTTCTTCCATGATGGTGAAACTTTTTGAAATATTTGTTTTGGTATCCGAAATGAAATAATGAAATAAATTTTTCTACGTTCATGCAAAATACAAAACTTTATTGAACTATATTTAGTGGAAAAAGTGGTTCTTTATTGCACTAGTGCAATAAAATGTTTATTGCATTCATCTGTCATTCTACTACAGCGTTTTGTCATCATGACAAACATAAACGTTCAAATCGACGTCACATTTTCCTTAGACTTAGTGTCATCTAAATATCATTTTTTGGTTTTTGCATGAACGTAGAAAAAATATTGTATGCAACTCGTACAATAAATTCTTATTGCACGCGACGTGACACACTTACACACTTACTTTTTGTACTTGTTGCATAAATATCTATTATGTCTCATTTCATTGTTTATACTTATTCAGTTTGATACAACAGTAGTTTCTTATTGTCTTTATCCTCAGAAACATGGTACCTCTCCGTAATAAAATAAATTTGTCAAATATGACGTTTTTCAAAACCATAATTTTTCACTCCCACAAGGCTTTCACTCTTCTAATTGACCGGTTTTGGCCGTGGATAAAACGTTGAATTACGGTAGGGAAATTACCCTCGAGTGTCCATTATTACTAATGCATTTATTTCATAACAATGCATTTATACAAATTTGCTATCAACCCTTTTACAAAGTAACATTTTATATTTATATTTTTATGATCTACACATGAAATTCTAACGAAACAAATATAAATATATTTCAGGTGGCAGTGTGTAGAAATCACGTCTATAGCATTCTCATCGTACAAAGGGAGAATTTGAGTTATTTTTACGAAGCCATCCAGTCGAAAATTACACATTTCTTCTACCATTATATTTTACCTTTATTTGCCGTTTTACATTCATTGTCCATACAGACTTTTATGTAACATTCAGCGAGAAACTGTAACATCCGTGAAATAAAAGGCAGAATATGGCCATTCATACCAATAAAATATAAATGGAAACGGACACAGCTTACGACACAGAAGGGCTCAGAATACTGTAATAATTTTTATTGGTTTAGGTTTATGGTTTAAAATAAAAATAACGGCGGAATAAAAATTTTAAGAATTTAGTTCTCTTAGCTAAATCATTTGCAATATGTTTTTATCTTTACTTTATTTTATAGGCAAGTGACACGAAGTATACAGCTACTGCGTTGGTAAATATCACAGTCCTGGACATAAACAACAACGCACCCGTATTTTCCAGAGAAAACTACGTCAAGTCGATACCAGAAGACGTACCAGTTGGTAAGGCTGTAGATAAAATAATATTTCGTATACAAATTCATCCATTTTCTATCAGGTTCCGTGGTTGGCGAGGTGGAAGCTTCTGATGCAGACAACGGAGTAAACGCAGAAATCGAATATTTCATACAAAAAGGAGCTTACGAAGACTTCAGTATAGACAATACTTCAGGATCTGTTTCGGTTTCTTCCAAACTAGATTTCGACAGGCGGAATACATACAACATCGAGATCATCGCGGTCGACCATGGAACGCCAAGTTTAACGGGTACCTCTACACTGACGGTGAATGTGATCAACACCAATGACAAATTGCCATATTTTATACCAACTACCCAATCAGCAGAGGTAAGTATTGCTAGATATATGATTTATTTACTTTATGGTCTTTTGACGATTTATCATGTTCCAAGTTAGCATAAAATCTGACATGGGTCAATAGTATTATTCTATCTATACAAATGATATATTTACCAAGAATTAATGTATTATTTCTGACTTATGGTATTAAGAATAATATTTTTAAATGGTTAAGCCTCTACTAGATTTGTTAGATAGACAGCTTAAGTTTATCAAGATTAAAAATGAACAAATGTGATCCAGAAATAAGTGTTTAATAATTAGAAAAAGCGCGCAGTCTTATCTGAAATGTGAACTGAAATATTCATACCAGATATCAACAAAATCAATTTAAGAAATGGTTTAAAGATTATAATTATCAGTATTAGAATACTTATTTAATAATGATACCCTTTAAAGTTTCAATTATATTATTGTCCAATATAAAACTTTATATAGCATCAATATAAATTGATATTGAATTTTATCCAATTGTAAGTACAGTGTTCACAACTTTGAAATTAAAGTCAGTTCAGCAAATTCTTCCCTCTAGATGCAATAAACAGAAACAGATTACATGAAAAAGTTAGTAAAGAACAATACAAATTGTATAATATTACAAATATTATTTTTCTGTTCTCTAAAATATTAGAATTCTATAAAATATATGACGATAACGCACTGATGGTATTACTTTATTAATGTACGAGGTTTTATCAGAAAGTTCCAGGACATTTTTTGAAATATTCTGTAGTTACCCTAGCGATTTTTGTTTTGTGTCTTCACTTCTGTTTAATCTTTGTTCCTTAAGGGGAGACTTGAAAATTAGTTGAGGAAGAACTGTAATATAATTTTTTGTACAAAAATCGCGATTGGCATGTACCAAATAAGAATGAGCATTGCAGTGGTGTAACAGCTATTCGTGACTTGGCCAAATATAAAGAGTCTTCCGTGGAACCGTTTGCCGCAACTTGTCAAAATTTCAAGATAATGAAAAGATAAATTGCTTGATCTCATGGAAATTTATGATGACCTCCTCGTGTTGACTGTTATCAAAGAAAACAGTTACCTTCAGGACTTTTCATCTTGACTGAAGTACTTTCTGCGGTCTTGAAGTACTTCTTCTTTTCAATTGTGATGATTGGGCTTTAGCCTGACACACCTATTAAAGGATGAGTTGTCATTGTTTACCTTCTCAAGAAGACCTTAAGACTTCTGCCCTGTTGTTATTATCCACCTTTATGAGCTTGGGAACTTTGCTGTAACAAGACTCATTTCACTTTTTTTCTTAAACAATATATTGCACTCTTGATATGTCAAATCAACGATTTAACCTCACAAATTTATTCAGCCGCACAACATACCACTCGTCAATCGCTCAGAATGATTCTTTTGACTGGCTTTTGGACTTTCCTCAGCCTTTTAACCTATTCATGACCCTTTAACTGATCTAAATTTTTATGAACATAAGCGGTTGGTATTTGAAAAGTTTATGTAAATCAACTTCAATACAGAACTTTGATATCAACACGTTATCTTTGAACAGTTCTATCTAATCAGTCCTGGACTTTTTCAATCAGACATGTTTTAAACAAGAATATTAAAGCAGTTACACTTATGTTAGACTTTGGTTTTTATAATCTCAATAAAAATTAGATAGGTATTAGTCTTTAGAATTTAGAAATTAACACTGAATAATATCTGTCAAGACCTTTAGATTGGATTTGGACATCATTGCTTTTTAGGTTATGGAAGACGCCGAAGTTGGAACAGTCGTCCACACACTCATAGCCTTAGATCCGGACGTAAACTCATCGGAAGCCTTAAATTTTGCAGCAACCGAACCAATTACAGCCGTGGACAAGCATGGAAATGAAGTTCTTGCTACTGAGGCCTTCAAAGAATTCTTTTCCGTAGATAAAAATACGGGCAAAGTTACAGTGATCAACCCTTTACAAAGGGATTTGGCCGCCATTGTGAGAATAACTGTTTTAGTAACAGATATAACCGCTCCCACTGTCCAGCAAGGCGAAGGACTGTTAGTGATTACTATTGGTGATGTGAACGATTCCCCGCCCATGTTCCTCCCACCTTGGACCGTAGAAAATCCTATTTACTACTTGGAACTAAAGGAGGAACAACCAGTTGGAACTATAGTAGCGACGTATAAAGCTATAGATGAAGATTCTGACATAGCTGGGTATTCGATTATTCCGGAAAGTGAATACTTCCAAATAAACAACGGTACTGGGATCGTTCAAATCAAACAGGAAATAGACTACGAAAAGACCAAAGAAGTAAACTTTAGCGTTGTGGCGTTCGACAGTGGTATCCCCCAACTCAACGCTACGGCGATAATCTTGGTGAAGATAGTCAATCTTAACGATAACGATCCCGTATTCACGGCTAAAGAATACAACGCCAGCATAGACGAGAACTCTCCCAACGGCACTTTCATAGTAGAAGTTAGAGCGAGAGACTTGGACGCTGACGAGTACGGAGAAGTAAGCTACAATCTAACAGGAGAACACAGCGAGAATTTCGCGATAGACAACAAAACGGGCTACGTCACTGTCGCCAACTCCAATTTTCTCGACCACGAGAAGATCAACGAAACCGTTCTACAAGTAGTGGCTTCAGATAACGCCCCGAGCAATTTGAGGAGGACCATGTCTGTTCCGATTTATATCACTATAAACGATTTGAACGATAACGCGCCGAAGTTCTCGCAAGAGGAGTATAACGTCACTGTGACGGAAAACGTTCGGTTGAATCCTCCTATGAGACTCATACAGGTGAACGCCACTGATGAGGATTCTGGAATGAATGGGAATATACATTACAGCATCATTTCTGGAAACGATAACAGTAAGTAAATAACGATAACAGTAAGTAAATAAGTAAATAAGGAATAAGGATACTTTTGTTAGTTAAAATTTGGTCAAATTGGTAGTTATAGGCATCAAACTGAAAAAGCTTTCTATGTCGACAAAATGTAAAGTATACAGTATGCGCCAAAAGTATGGAATAAATTCAATAAAAACGAAACAATTATTTTTTGGGAAAAATCCTCGAACAGGTCGATTTTTAATTAAAAAAATATATATTTTGGCGTAAAATGCGATTTTCAAATGTCATTTATTTTCGAGTAATGACGTTATCGATTTTTTTTTAAATGGCAACACCATATTGTTTTCCTTGATTCTTAAAGATCGTTTAATTCTCTATCAGACAGTACTAAAACTTTGCCCTCTTACATACGAAAGTTTTCGAGTAAATGACGATTGAATGTCTCTCGTCTCGCTTTCTCGTCATGATCACCAGTGAAAAGCACAACGAGAAACAAAAATAAGCATTTTCCTGGAAAAAGTCACAAATTCAATTCTTTCTTAAATATGTCTTTATTAAAATGTCACATTTTTCCACGGCTGTCCAGCAAATTTAGTTTCACCCAATTCGAATATAGTTTTTATTTAATAATTACTATAAACTACACGGGCAACATAAATTTCTCATTTATGTTGCCACGAAGTAGGTACACTATACAACACGACGATAACTGATGGAGATGCAGTTGACTGTGATGAGAGGGAGAGGCGTGGGGGGGTCGTGGCCGCGCTGCTCGAAATGCAGTTCTACAGCCAGCTGTCGAAAGCATTTTAAACGGACCGGCTGTAAAACGGGAATTTGAATTGCCGTCTTTTTAGCCCTGTCAAAAGTTGATAGTTGCCGAAATACAAATTTATAAAACCTTCTACTGAGTTTTTTATTCTTTCTAATAAACACTAATTAATGCATTATAACATGAGGGATTATTATTTAATTACCATTGCAGGCAGTACCACAACGACCTTAATTAGGTAGAAAAGACGCAAAATATTTATATTTAATTTGAACTTATTACCTGTGAGATCTTTAAAATGTTGTAAGGATTATCTAGTTGTTATTACTTACTCGTCTTTGGCTTTCTAATCCAGGGTCTAGTAGTCGCTCATTTAAGATACTTCTCAGCCTTATTTAAAAGAAAACGTCTCCACATAAAGGTTTTTAATAGCAATAAAAAAAAGATAAATAAAGTGTTAACAAAAGCTGAAGAAACCAATTGCTACAACAAATATTAAATGAGACACTTTATGAACCTTCAATAATTACACGCGACACGCCACAATACAGAGAGTAGCCTTAAGAACCGAATTTATGAATTTACTGTAATTCTCAGCAATTACAATTTATTTACCGCGGTAGATCTGTACTGTCTGGATACGAGAACGGAACTGCCTACCCCGAGGTACCTACAAACTTGGTTAGATTCCACCCTGGAGAAAGGGAGTGGTTTGTTGGCTAATGCCTGTATCTTAGAGTCTCGTCCTTGATTCTGTACAAATCTAAAATATTTGACGCCATCTAGAATTCTTACGCCTCTTATTGAATATTCTATTTTTCTGATGGTGCCAAAAGGACATCACATGGTCGCTTTGGCGTGTTGTCGTTGTGTTTATCTTTGAATTGTGTTACAGTATTTTTTCTTGAAAACCTTAAAGTTTTTTAAAATTTAACGAGAGTAAAAAAAGTATCTTAAATTAAATTTTGCTCGAAATGTTATCATTCTTTTTAAATTCGATCGAAAAAATGTTTACCATAATTTTATCGGTGACTCATCCTTAATGAACACCTTGTAGTGTTTCAATTTACTTGAACTCATAGTCAAAGAAGCCCAATAATAAACCTAAATCATATAAGATATTTATTTCTTTTTCGAAATATTTAGCCCCACTTTGAAAGCCTGTAATTCGCCTGGTTGGAACTTTATTGTTGGGTGTTTGGTAAACTTGCAATACTTTGCAAGAGACGACAAAGAGAGATGTTTTTCTAAATTTCTCCCTATAAATAGGGGCGTTCCCCAAGGTAGTATCTTGTGCCCCTTGCTATTTTCTTTTTATACTTGGGATTTATCGCGGTTTCTTAAATTTTGTTCTTTACATCAATATGCGGATGACACCCAGAAATATTATCATTTTTTATATAATGATCTAGATGTTGTTATCCATAATATCAATGCTGACCTCGAAATTATTAGTGAGTTTTCTGCAGCACATAGCCTGGTTTCTCAATGAGAAAAAAACACAAATGTTAGTGTTTGGTTCTCATAGACAGTTAATTATTACTAATATTTCAGATTAGTATACACAATCTTGAATCAATTAACACATGTAAAAATTTGGGACTGTTGATTGACACTGATCTCAGATATTAAGTAGGGACGTTAAACTTAGACTTATGAATTATCTATTTTAACTTATTGTGTCATTGTTTTTCGGCCCGCATTGGCACGCGACAAGTATAGTATGCAGAAGTTGCAAAATGCCTGTATCAGATTTTGTTATAATTTAAGAAAGTTTGACCATATCTCTGAGGCATTTAAAGATTCTGAGTGGCTCACTTTGAATGAAAGTATTCAAATTCTCTTGACTTGTCTTGTTTTGGAGTCTTAAAATTGGAAATGCCTGTTGCAGCCATTCCGATGTCGGCGCGTGATTATTGCGGATGAGCATTTATTGTGGGACTAATCTGTTAAATACTCCTAATTTCATATACATTACACCGGGTGTTTTTTAACATGTGAATTTAATTGTTTGTGTCTGTTATTATTCGGCGATTCTGCACCTATCCGAGGACGCTCCTGTATGTATGCTTTCAAGATCATCTTGTATGTATCTCAGAATCAAGAAAAAAATCATAACGCTTTTCCATAACCTGCACTCTTCATTGCACAAATCAATAAAATATTCACTGTTTTGCAGATGTCTTCATACTAGGGATAGAAACCGGCATCCTCTACCCCCACAAATCCCTGCTGGGTCAGACGAGAGATTTCCATTTACTGGTAGAAGCCCGAGATGGTGGGGGTAATGGACACTTATTCGACAAGGCAATTGTCCATGTACACGTCCTAAACGTTAACGAACATAAGCCAGAGTTCATAATGCCGGCGCTTCCTAACGCTACAGTTGAAGTATTGGAGGTAAGTCACCTATACAAGTATTAGTATTATGTAACAGAAGCATCAGGATACTACCAGCTGACGGCGTTATCTGAGCTTTACGTTTTGGCTCAATGTTCTAACCAAATGTTGATGTCATGTCACGTATATCCTGAGGTGGGTGCAGGAACAATTATAGTTCATTTTACAGGGTGACTTCATATGAATTCCTCAGTTAATAATAATTCAGGTTGTCCGCAATATGAGTGCTAATTTACTATAAAATCAGAAGTCTCAATTTAAAACACGACAATAGTTACCCCAATAAATGACTGAATATTGTCTGTAGTTATTTATTTGTGACATTTTTTACTACTTTTTTTATTTAATTCTGAAATTTTATACTGAAATACCCACTTCAAAACATTACTGGATACTTACGGCGTTTCTTAAATTGCAAATTGCATGATTTTGGGTAGTTGAATTTCTAGAAAGAGCCATCATATGCAGATTGAGACTTAAATAACTGTCAAATATAATATCACGAGAATTAACAGCAGGATTATCTCTGATCTACCAAGTATTTAAAGTTACATAATTATAATGTACGTATAAGTGTGGAAAAGGTTATCATTTCTATGAAAATATAAGACAGAGCATTTGTACCACAGAATTTAGCCAAAGTTACAGAAGATGTTCAAAGTGGGTACGAAGAGCCGGATCTGTTTTATGGCCTCCAAGATCGCCTGATCTGAACCCTCTAGATTTCTTTGTTTGGGGATATTTGAAGACAATAGTGTATGGTACTCCTGTAAATAGCCTGGAAGAGCTGCAGCTCCGGATTAATCAAGTGTCAATAAATCCAAACCAAGAAGGGTGTTTTCGAAAGAGTTCGAATATCCTTGAGACGAAGATATCGTGCCTGATTGGAAATGGACTTGCACTTTGAATATCTTCTGTAACTTTGTTTTTTGTTTGTTAAAAGCTTCCTTTGTCGGTTTATTGCTAATAAAAAAAAATGTTTGAAAAACGAATAGTGGTCCATATCTCCGAAACCGTTACTTTGGGACCCATGTTTATTAAGACTTGTCTGCTTATTTTGGTTCATACTATTACCTCCTGAAATATTTTACACTCTTTTTTAACATCCTGTATAAAATTTGTACACAACATTGGACCCAAAATGTTCTCCTGAGGAACTCCCGAAGACGTAAACGACACTACCTAATGATATCTTTCACAAATTACTACTGTTTATAGAAAGAAAATATTATTTGTTCCATTTATGCAATAACTTTCTATTTTTTTATGATGTCAATGACAACGACGACGATGATGATATATTCAAAGTTAAAATGATTTCAAGCTGTACGAAAACCGTCCAGTATGAAATTCATCTTATTTGTCAATAAGTAGATTATATTCATTTAAAAAATGTTTAAGATTTTCAAACCTTGTACTCCATGAATTAAAAAAACGTTAGCGAAATAATAATTTTAAATCTACATAATATTTTCAAATTAAAGATTTATTTAAGTAAAGAGAAAGAAATATCGTTGAATCAATCAACTTGAAATTTTACCCACATTTTTCTAATATATAAACCATCTGTAGAGCAACTAGACTTCAAATTTCATGTTCATATGCGATAATGTTGAATTTTCAAATGCAAAAGTCAAAAAAATTATATTATCTTCTACTATCAAAAATTGCATTCCTGTAAATTAACTTATTTTTATTTTTAGCTGATGTCTTACTTACATTATTATCAAACATTACATTTACATATATATTTTTCATGATTATTTATAAAATTTAATGACTTAACAATTTTTTTATCATGTCCAAAACTTAACTTTTCCATGACTAAATCAAACAAGCGCACTAAATAATTACTAACAGACGGTGAAGTGGTCCCTACATAACCAAATTTTCTTTAGAATGAAGCCACAGAGAACTATTTAGTAATGACTGTGAAAGCCATTGACAAGGATGAAAACGAAAACGGAAGACTCACGTATCATTTTAAAGTGGACGACGAAAACGTTCAAGAAACAGAAGAATTCAGCATCAATCCGAACGCAGGAGAACTCAGGACGAAAATGAATTTGGACAGAGAAACAAAATCAAAGTATGAGGTGCGTAAAACTACTTCCTAGTGCAAAATCAAACAAAATACAGTTATTTTTATAAAATGTTAGCTACTACATCTATTAATGTTTTTTTTTTTCAGTTGGTGTTGGTAGCAAGAGACCATGGTTCGCCGAAATGGTACGAAACCATCAGACACCTGACAGTGCTCCTAGTAGATGAGAACGACAACAGACCAGAATTTCCAGGATCAAAATCGACCAATCCCTACCACTTCCACGTGACTGAGAACAATGAGAGAGACATACTGATAGGTAAAAGCATATAAAAAAATTTAAACTCTATATTTACAATTATCTTTTATCATTTAAACTCTTATTTATTTAACTTTAGATAATTATTAAATAGAGTTTTGTCTGTGGAATTGTTCATTAGCATACCTAGATGTTTGGTATCAGAGAACATACATATGACTTCATTGAGAGGAATTGTAGGAGATTTGATTTATATTAGCTTAAAATACCTTTCTAAAACAGTAAAAAAATCTTATTTATTAGTTATTGTTTTGTTAATAACTGTCATAATTTTATTGTATTCTACAAATGAATTTTGGCTTAGTGGACAGTTACAACAATGTGTTATGATTCGAGATTGGCATTTATGCAACAAGTCAGTGGCGTCACCAAGAAATTTACTTTTATTTATTGAATTAGCTTCTCTAGTGGTCTCCTCAGATGCGTACATTTAAAAGTGAATAGTATGCTTTAACATGCACTTAACATTTAAGGACATAATTCCGTCAAAAATAGTGAGAACTATTTATTATTATTAACCACACAGACTGAAATTTTATATGTATATGTATACTGAATATAAAAATTATAAGGCCTATTTTTCTTCATCCTTCGATTTCACCGTGAAATGGCCTGTCAATTAACATGGTTGTGTCTCTTGATTCTTCTTCCAAGTGCGAGTTGCAAAGCATTATTAAAAATATCTTCACACAGAAACAACAGTTATCGATGTTGTGCGAGAATGGTGCAAGAAATTTAAAGATGGTCGAACTGACGTTAGCGCGATTACCGATAGAGTTACTTTCTGGCCCATCTTCATTACAAACTTTCTATTATGATAAAATTTCCAAATTATTAATTTAGTTATTTCAAATTTTGATCTTAAGAAAAAGATGATAAGCAGCAATTTTTCAGTGACCAAGTTAAGAGAAATTTGATTATTTGACATATAATTAGTGCATATTTTCCCGGTTCTTATGCCGTGACCTCGGTAACTGATGACTGCCAGTAACAAAATTAAAGTGCACACCCATAGCATTAGCTGGAATTCTTTGCTCTGCCCTTGTTGTACTCGGGCTAGGTTATATGGGGACGGACCCGCTATCGGTATCTCTGGACCCGCCCATGTATTGATTTTGACTCATGTTGTTGATATTACTACTAGTACGGTCGGAACCGTTCCTTGGATAACGTTCCGTAACCGCCTATGTAACTGGTCGGATCCCATGCTTCTAAGATGTTTGATTACTATTCACCAAATTTATGAAGTGTCCTTAAATACAACTGGTACTTGCACAGAAATATTTTTAATTAAAACAAAAAATGATGATCAATGTCATAAATACGTACCAACATCAAAATGTTTAAAAATAAATTATTTAAAATATGACTAGTCCTCAAAATTTTCTCTGGCAAAACTGAAATGTAATTGTTGAAACAAATATAAGATGCAAATAAAGCAGCATGGGCTCCTAATTCTTGCTGCATGTAGAAAATTTTCAGAAAACCATGATTTCACATACCATACCCTTTGATCAATAAACTGGGTCTCACACTGACAAACATGTTCGGTATATAATCATATGCAGTTGTGAACAGCACGGTTATTATTTGTAGTCCTGACATACGGCCACGCCTTGCCCATGCATATGACTTATCTCGTAACGGTCCATTTAGAATAATTCTTTGTATTCTTATGCTTTATAATATTGGAATTTTTAACATTATTCATATTACTATGTGTGTCTCTGTAGCATCAGTGATTGTAAAAAACTCTTAAAATTGCCGTGTTTCGCGTCGTAAAATGATGAAATTTTTTATATTTTTAAGTACAGAAATCTCGAAAATAAAACACGTAGAACAAAAGTAATATCAAAAATAAAATGATTGATGTTTATAACGTTTACCATTTAAATTCTGCCCAAATAAAATAATAGATTTTAAAAACCGTTTGCAGCACACACATTATTTTGCTATTCTAACCCCACATTTTAACAATTATTTTCATATACTTATAAACAAAAGTGAACAGTCTTATATCCAGAACTATGTAAGTTCATGTTATAGCAATATTTACATCTACAGTTAAATTTAAAATAGTACGTATTTTAAGACTTCTGTACCAAAAAATGTGTTGGTTTAACCGCTTTCTGCCGTTATATATTCGTTTTACTTCGAAGCCTTTGAATATTCGCAGGTGGCATGAGATAACATTTCTGTTATTTGCTAAGCTCTATATTATTCAGTTCTTAACTGTCTAACATTATTTGTATTTGTAGAAAACACTATTTCAAGAATAGGGCGACCTTAACCCATTTTAATGAAAGCATTTACACTCGTTAAAATACAAAACTGAAACTAAATCACCTTCTCATGCCACCAAACCAATCCGAGCCAGCAAGTTAATTTAAATTAACTAACCGTCGGCTGATTCCAGGACGAAATAAGATGTGTCACACGCAGTAAAACTGTAATTAACTAAACGCCCTTACGATACGTCCTCCACATACTAAACGAATTTTCCTTCCAATTAAAGGCCGAGTCAAAGCCCTGGACAGGGATGAGGGCAACCACGCGAAAGTCTACTACTACTTGTTGTCCGGCAACGAAGAAGGCGCCTTTCGCCTGGACCGGACAGACGGCGGCCTCTACGCCAACGTATCCTTTGACCGGGAACAAAAGGACGAGTACGACCTGCTCGTCATCGCCAACAACGACCCCAATTTCCACCTGACCGCCGACCAAATCAGCCAGATAGGGGAGGAGGAGGTGATGCACGACCGCAGCATCGCCAGGATCAAGGTCACCATCGGCGACCTCAACGACAACGCTCCCGTCTTCGAGCAGACCGTCTACTATGCCGCCGTGAACGCCATGGCCAACATCAACGACTTTGTGACGAACGTCACTGCCTCGGACCCGGATTTCGGGCTTAATGGTTCCTTGACTTATTACATAAGGGCCTCGAATTTGTATAAGTTCGACTCCAATAAAACGTCGGGATCGATTATCCCGTCCCCTTTCAACATCAGCGAAAGGGGGGAGATTTACACGGCCACCTACTTGGCCGAAAATAACCAGCACAGGTTCGTTATCGACGTCATGGCCAGAGAGAACGCATTTCCGGAGAGAGAGGCCTACGCACAAGTATATGTGAGTATGACGCATTTAGAAAAAATAGATATACCTAAAGTTTCTTCTTTGTTGAGTGTTAATTGAAGTAGAACAATTGTTGGTTAGTTGGGTCACAGTATACAGGGTTAACTATAACTAAGTACAAAAATTTTAACCACGTGCTCAGGGAGCCGTAAAAGACAATAAAAAAGTTATTCCAGAATTTTAGCTCGATATTTAAAAAATGGGGCAAAACCTTGTTTTCCTACGGAAAGTCGGCGCCTATGATGAGTATCGACTGAAATGGCTTATGGCTTAGATCCATAGTTGACATTACATCTGTCAACAACTACCATGCGGTCGCTTGCAGTGTTTCTAAATGCAGAAACGACAAAAATTAACATTCTTATTAGTATTAATACCTGATAGGTAGGTAACAGTTAATCCAGCTCCAGTATTTTGCATTCGTTTTTCATTATTTCATTACAAACTGGTAAAACTACATTTTCACTCACTACCGATAAACACACTTCCCGTATGTACAGTTACATACAATGCCTATGTATTATAACAAAATTGAAAAAAGGAATGAGTAGGCAGGTTCTAATAGATAACAGAAAACGTTTAACACTCGCGTCTTGTCCCATAACCTAGAAAAACAAACCGGCGAACTATATTGTGGGAAAATATCTGTACCCGACACATATTCCTTTATTTATTAACTATAAAACGTTTAAAATTAAAATAAGACACTAAAAACTGAAGAAGAACACAAAACTACAAAGTAAACACAGGAATTAAATTATAACATGACAGCGAACCGACTCGACTGGACCGACTGCCGACTGTGGCCGACTGTTGCATGACGGTTGCTTGCTGGATGCATACTCTGATTCTCGCATTGGCGGCGTTAAATAAGGATTTAATATAATATCGAAAACATTTTTTTTCGCTTTATAAATAAGTTTGGAAATTTTTTGAAAGGAAATTCTGTTAATTCTTATTTTTTTCTATCCCCTCTTAAAATATTTGTGCTTAGTCATAGTTAACCCTGTATAAGAGACAGTAAATGCACTGGTTAACTAACCCATTTATAAAAAATGGACCATGGTTTGATTTTTTATGTCGGTTTAAGGTGACTGCGCCGCAAGTAGGGGAAGTAGGAGGGCAGTAAATTAATACCAAAGTTAAACTATATGAGGGGATCTCTAAAATTATATTCTTCTTCTTCAATTTATTACAAAACCTAATTATGTTACGATAATAAAAGGTTTTACTTAAGTTGTAAATCATGTATCAAACTATTTCTTATTCCAATATAAAAATGATGCATACTATTAATTCTTCGCACAAATGTCGCATTTTATCTGAAGAAGGTTTTTTGAAAATAATATTTTAGATCGTACACGCTCAATAGAGCGAGACTATAAAAATTTGCTTTTTGTCGGAGTAGTGGAAAGGCCGAATTGGACAAAATAAAAGAGATCTTCAAATAGGTAGTTATAAAAGTATTCAGTAATTAATAATAACACATTGATCAAAATTTGTTTTGATGTTGGACCTATAGTGAAAGCATTATATTTCTATAAGTAAAACAATGCTGTTAATTTGTTCAATGGAGGAGAACACCGGATTATAGAGTGGTATTGAGAATACTACGTAATCATAATAGCTATGAAAAATAGCGGATTACTGGGTTGTATCAGGAACTGTTGGATCAGGAAACAGCGGATTATCGAGCTATATTTAATCGGTAAAATTAAATTTATCCTTAAAACGTTATTTTATTTAATTTTTGCTTAAAATAAATATTATTTATCTCATATGTTTATCAAAGTCCTACTCTTTTGACTGTTTTTTTATTGTTTGTATTTATTATTTCTGAATAAATTTCAAGAAAAAAAGGAATAACTTTTATATTGTATTTCATTGATACATATTATTATTAACATATTATAGTGTAGCATGCATGGGTCTCTTTTTTGTCAAATAACATGGTTGTCTAAATTTTACGTATATTGTTTTATCTTTAGTTTTTTAATGCACTGGACTAACCAATATTGGGAGACTTGGAAATGGCTTAAAATAAAAACAAATTACAAACTAGACTAGGGATTGCTATTGCGCATAGACCACGCGTCTCTTTACTGGACTTTTAGAGCAGTGGGGTTGTGGTCCCCAAATGAGAAAGAGTTAATTTACTGTTTCTATACAGGATGATTCAGGTTTAATCTTGATAACTTCAGGAATCCATAGAACAGGTTAAAATAATGTTCATTTGTGATATAAACTTATTTCCTAAAACGCATCGTTTCCGAGATAGAGGGCGTTGAAGTAGGATTTTTTTTCTCGTCTTCCCTCATAACTTTTGAACCACTTATCCGATAAAAATAAACATAAAGTATACCGGCATATTCAGCATTTGTAAACGTTCTTGGCATTTTTTATTAGCACTAAAAATGCCCTTTAAATAATACTTTTGACAATGATTTTCACAATCGTCAGTTTACACAAATCACTGAGTTTTGTTTTCATGGGTTGCTATAACGTTAAATGAAATTTACCCGGCTGGTGCGCTACACTGTCACCAATTTCTTTGAATATCTCAGAAACAAGACCAAACGTCGAAAAAAAAAAACAGGAGACGAAAAAGTTTCGAAATTAATCAGGTCAAAGTGATGTGTAGATGTTTTATTGAAATTATTTTTTTTTTGTAGTTTTGAAATAAAGTAAGAGGGGGTAGCATACAAAATACACTTCTAAGAGGGGTAGGTAGTTCAAACTGAAGAAGCTTATGTAAGATCATAAGGAGTGTTTGTGTTCCTAATTTCACTTAAATCGGATAAGTGGTTCAAATGTTATGAGGGGAAAACGAGAAAAAAAAATCCTACTTCAACGCCCTCTTTCTCGGAAACGATACGTTTTAGGAAATAAGTTTATATCACAAATGAACATTATTTTAACCTGTTCTATCGATTCCTAAAGTTATCAAGATTAAACCTGAATCACCCTGTATACTGCGGTTGGGTACACCAGTCAAAATCATAAAATAAAACTATCACATTCGACAACGTTTTGGTATTTTTATTTATAAAACCATCTTCAGGTCTATAAAATATAACATACTTAATACATGATAAAAAAATTAAAAGTTACAAACAATCAATTTACCTGTCGCTGATTTATTGCAACCTGCAACCTAATTTCTTATTTATACATCTAATATTTTATAAAATTATTTAATTCTATTTTTGGTAGCTTCGTATTGTTTAGTGGTTAAGGACTAAATGAATTTAAACTGAAGCGGCCTGATACATTCGGTGTTAGTATGATAACGTAAAAAATACTATAAGAAAAAAGAAGGAAATTCCTATTTATACATGATTTACTAATGGTTAAAAACAATTTTTATATTTAACATTATTAATAAATAGTTTAATGCTATCAGTACATACAAGATAAAATATATACAGTGCTTTCGAAAAGTAACGAATAAATTCATTATTTTTGAAATTGAGAAGTTTTCGAAAAAATCCCCTGGCACGGCGATTTTGTTTTTAAATAAGACACTTTTTGACATACGATCCATATTTGTGACATCATCGTTGTTCGAGATATGACGTCATCGACAATTTTTTTAAATAGCAACCTCCAATTTTGACCATGCCATTTGAAAGAACCCGTCATTCTACATACATACATCAGGAAAAATTATGGTGTTATTTAACAAAAATTTCAAGAAAATAATCTTTGAAGATTTCAATATATTTCGTTTTTCACAAACTATCTCTCTGGCTAAAACATGTGTTGATGAACTCATTTCTTTGTAAAAAACTAATTAGTTACTCAAAATTCAACACTAAAATAGTTTCAGTCATAAATGAGTTTTAGTTTACTCAATGTTATTTTTTACTGTTGTAGAAAGTACTTGATACTAATGAAGGTCATACGGAAAGCGGTACGATATAATAAGTGTTAATGTGTGACCGTTATAGTGACAGTGCTAGTAACCAATAGTAGATAAATAGTGTGTATGTATTCTAAAGCCTTTTGTCCTTTTCAATGCGGAATTCGCAAATATTTGCGCGATTTATTTAACGGTGGAAAAATCTCTATTTGTAACAAATGTTGTCAACTACCTATAACATTTTCTACCATTTTCATCATGAAATTGCCATGGTATATTATCAGAAGTTCAAAACAAACTTATTAACACCACATAATAATGAAAGGGGCATTAATATTTGTAGTGTTTGACAGTATCGCAAATTGCAATTGTGAAAAGTTGAGATTTTCCCACCATAAATAATTAAAACAGAAGTTGCAAAATTCGTGCAAAAATCCGTGAATTTCCCGTCCATGAGAACAAGGCTTAAGTGTGTTATCTGCGGAGTGCGCATCAGGTAGGTGTAAGTGGGTGGTAGTGGGCAATCGCCATCCATAAGAACAGATACACATTTAAAGTAAATTGTTAATGTGCTAGGTTCAGCCGACGTCAACTTATTTTTGATAATTTTGTGTGCTTTAACTCTTCTCAAGTGGCACGCTTAGGTAATCATACCACCCTTACCCTTCCGTATTCATCTCTGTGTTGTGAGTAAGTCACTTTCTATTATTTTCGACGTTGGGTAATTGACAAGATAAAAACTTTAAATTTTGAAATAATTCTTATAACTTTTATTATCTAACGCCTCGAAATTGGTAAAAACTGTTATATCACTGTTTCTACTCTAAAAATAATGGATGTTATGTAATGGAACAATTTTTGTCATTTTTATATATTTCTTATATCTGATCGCATTCAAATTTAGTACGCCTATGAAATCTTGCCCCCCGCACTCTTCGCCCGTCGCGCTGGTCAACAAGCTAGCGATTAGTCACTGTCCACAATTTCGACCGCTGGTAAAATATCAGAATACCGGAGTTGGAGTTGCACAAGTAGCGACGTCTCTTGCGAAAGCGAAAGGCAAAGATGGCGATTGGTCGCTGAGATATAAGTGGGAGTGGATTTTATTTATTGAATGACGAAATGGGCGGTGACTATTTAGATTTTAAAACGTCGTCAATATAGTCTCCTTGTCTATCGCACGGATTTCTATACTTTACTTTGTCGCTCTGATGTAAACTCAGATAGACCATCAGCGTTTTCCGACCCTGTATGTTATGGCACCTTACTAGTTGCACTGTAAATATGGCTTAACTGTCCCCCACTATTTTGGTAACTATGCAAAAATTTTCATATTTTTTCTCTCTCTTATGAAGCCGCAAAATTTTAGATAACTAACTGACACTACCCTGTATATATTAGAGTAGTAGATACACAAAAGAATTGGAAAATCCGAACGGAATTCTAAGTATCCAAATTTTGTTGAAGAATAATTAATTTGTCACTAGAAAAGTAGGCAAGTCGGCATACCATCTTGAACCATCTTTTTTGTAGGTTTGGATTTTCGAGCCAGAGCAGTTAATAAGGGTGATCCTATCCAGGCCAAAGGAAGAAGTTACAAAGGAAAGGGATGAAATTATTGCTGAATTAAGTAACGCCACCCAAAGCTTAGTTATTATAGACGAAATTAGGTATCACATTGGCGACAATGGATTGAAGAACGAAGACTGGTAAATATTTTTCAATTAGATACGTTAGATTTATACTTACAGGAAAATATTAAACAACACAGTCAAATTATATATCATATACATAAACATTTTACGCGAGAGCAATACAATTTTATTACTAAACTTTTTTTATATCAGCTTTCTTCAATATTCCCGAAATATAATTTTACTATCTAAATTGTAAAATATGCGTATACTTTATTTTAAAAACAAGCGCTTTTCCAAAACCAAGCCATACACCCTAATTTCTCTTACAGGTCGGATTTATACATTCTAGTCGTCAATCCCAAAACTCAGATGATACTACCAGTTCCCGATGTCCTAAAAACAATTGACTCCAAATATGACTTCCTCAAAGACTACTATGCCGGATTTGCCATCGAAAATGTCGTCCCTGCTTTTGTAACAGAGAAGGAAGAGACTTTTGATCCGGCACTAGCTGCCCTAATAGCTCTGTCGATAGTAATTTTTGTGGGGATAATAACATTCATTATCGTTTGTTGTTGCCTGAGACACTGGGTCATATCTCCCACGGATTTAAAGAAAAAGGACGCTTTAATCAAGAAGGCTATAATAGATGATTTGAATACTACTGAGAATCCCTTGTGGATTGAACAGTAAGTTTTCTGTATCTTTTTACACTGTTTTGTTCTTAAGGAATATATAAGGATATTGGTCGTAACTACTAACATACTTATAATTTTATATGCCCAATCTTTTACCAAAGTTGGGAACGAAAAAGGGATACACTGTATATACATTTTGCAATAATATTTTATACATTTTGTTTGACAGTTTTCAATATTTGCAGGAAACTTAAAATTTATGAAGAGCAGGAACTGACGATGCAGGTTTTTAATGAACCAGAACAAAATGTACTCAACAGAAGAGACAGTGATGATTATATTCCGGTAAGCTTTACCATTTCATGCATATCTATGATGCGCTCTTACTGCAATCTATTTTTTCAGGAGGATAATACATATGCGACCATTCAACATCCTAACCGAAGAGGGTCTTCGCACATGGCTGCTATGTCCCTCTCTGATGACTTGGCAGATTACGCCACATTATCAGGTGTAGCTCATCGCACGCCTGGTAGTAACAATAGCTCTTTACGAGAGGCACCAAATGTAAGTACAAAATACTATTCATTACACAGATCCACAAAATAACTGGTATGAGCTGGGGGATCGAGAATATTTTTCTTTCGTATTTTTTCCCGTTGAATACAATTCTGAAGATAAAACTAAGACGTTGCACATTAAACAGGAAATAAAAGCCAGAAATACTTACTGCTGCCTGAGAAAAAAGTAAAGGAACAAAATTTAAAAAGTTACTGATTCGGTAATTCCGAAAAAAGTGGTAAAAAAAGAAAGAGCAAAAAGGCCGAAATTATGGAAATGGTAGGAGGTAGAAAAGGATGAAGGAATTAAAGTGGCATTTTCTTTAATACAAGGGACCCGTATTTGCCCACCTTGGACGTGGAAGTCTCTGCCAGATAACTTTTGGAAAGCAAAATGTTTACAGCGATTCAAAATCACAAAATTTGAGGGCACTGAACATCTATCACAGGGAGTTTCATTTAATGACATGGAAGAGCACAATCTTTCAAATAACAGCTATCCAAAATCATACCTAGGGTGTACAGGATTCTTCTATACATATCATAGAAAGAAACTATGTAATCAAATTCTTCAAATAAGGGGCTCTTATGACAACTTTTTACGTTTTGCTTCCCCAAAAAAAGCAGTTTGGAACCCAACTCTGGCTAGGTAAATGTCTGATGAAAATAAGATTTGAGGTTATACTCTCTAAATTCATCCTGGATGTCCGAATAAAAGAACGATTTTAATGTCTGGATCTCTGGGAAATTATACTTTGAATTCGTGTTAATCGGAGAAAGTGACGTGAGATACGATACGAGATGTGATCATCTCATGTTCATTACTATTTTGTGGGTCTAGATTAAATTTTAAGTCTGGTGTGGTGAAGAGTTACACAATCAAAGTTATTGGTTTCCGTGGTACACTTATCCCACTTCTGATTTGGACCCTGTTGATAACCAATTTATTAAATGCTTTCAACTGAGCTTGATGCACTCGAGGCTAGTTTCTCACACTGGATTTTGGAGTTTTACAAGTTCCGATCGCGATTATCGATCACTAGTGTTTAGAGCGCCTCTGAGTGAGAGTCGTAACTCTCTACAAATGATGCACAATTTATCGTCATTACTTTAGATGACCTACTTGCGGAATTTCATTTCTGAGTAATTTTTTAAAATTCGAAACAGGCGTCATTTCGAGGTTTTAATGCTATTATCAGGTCGCGTCTTCAACATTTTTGGTCCTTCAAACCGGATTTTTAGTATTTTCATAATTTTCATGACAGTAAAACCCTCAGCTCATACTATTTTTGTGTAAGCTTGTATTATTACTATTAATAACTTTTAATGTGTTTTTCTTTACAGTATTACGAGGCGGCTATGGGTTTCCAAGGGTCAACTTTCCAGGTCCCAGACCGACTGAGTAGTTCGAATGACTACGATCCCTACGGTGCCCGTTTCAAAGGCTCAGAATTAACCATCAATCATGAAGGTCAACCAGAATACGTTGCCGAACTGATTTAGGGTAATTTTCGATAGTTTCATTTTAGACTGTTTTTTAAAGTGACAATATTGACTTTAAAAAGTGCTGTTTGTTTTCTCGTTACACTCAATAAGTTTTCTGTTTCGTTCGATAGTTCTTTATCAGTCCAGTGGCAGATATTATTTTATAGGAAGAGTGATAAAAAATTTCTATCGTAATTATAATTTACCGAAATTGTTTTTCTTTTAGTATTTTCTTTATTTATTGTGTTTGTGTGTATTTTTATACTTTTGAATAATTATCTAGTATGAAATGGCCATATCATACCTTATTATGTTAACGGTAATTTTATCTTGTTATTTATTAACTCAATTTTAGATAAATAAAATGATTGACATTGTATACATTTGTACATATGATATAAATATCTTTATGTAAATAATTGTGTTTTATTCCCAACCACATGCAAACAACGTTCGCAGATTGAATCCACCTGTACTAAATAAATAACAAAATAACGTTTTACTATTGCATTCAAATTAAGATGTGGTATCTAAATAGATATATCTCAAAACTGACAGGTACTTCAAAATGTCTGCTTTCAAAATGTTTCTATATTTAATGGTTACAGTTTGATTTATATTCAGAAATTGTCAACTTGTATTTTGTATCTACTAAAACTGTAACCACAGGACACATAATGTTGCATTACATCTATGGAGCCAAGCCACAAAATGAAATTAAATGAAACAAGAAGATATGAACATTTATTTAAAGGATTTATAGGTAATGCACCGCTTTCTAAGCATTGTACCTTTCTTCAGTGGCGGCTCGTGGACTTAATAATAGTTGCAACGGAAGAATAAATAATAATTCAAGACAAATGTGTTAATGTAATGTAATGTAATGGATAGTAAAAAATTAGAATTAACGGAATCACCCTTCAAACAATTTCCATACTTATTTATAAAGCAAAACATTTTTTTTTAAACTATATTAAACCCCAATTTATCTACGACAATGAGCGCTCGTCCGCTGTGAGGTTATTTCTCAGGTGCGTTTGATGTTTGAGAGTATGGCAACAAACAACACAACTACAACGGATGAAAGACGAAATGGTAAAAGTTGTTGTACTCGGATAAGATTTTATAATTATTAAAGACTGTCGCGGGTGCATTAGAAGTTTCTATTATCTATTAGTATTCCTTTCATTGGATTTTATTGGAATGAACGGGCATTTTATTTAACTGTTTACCAACATTTGCCCCATTTTTTAAACATCGAACTAGAATTCCGAAATATATTTTTTATTATCTTCTAGATCTTCCTGAGTACGTGGTTAAAATTTTTGTACCTAGTGGTAGTTAAGTCCAGAAAAAAAAAACAAAAGCGGGATCGTAAAATAGACAAATTTCAATGAATTCGAATATAATATTCATAACATGCGAAGAACCGAACACCGACACGAAAATAACAACACTGCTGACCCCATAAAACTTCGAATTCGAATTGTAGAAACAGCGAAGCAGCGCAAATCACCTATACACGTCCCCGTTGCCATAGCAACGCTGTAAATAAGGCTGATAAACCCTAAACAAGGAAATAATAATTTGTAATGTAATGTTTGTGTGATGAATTCCAGCGAATTTTGACTGATGCCGATTCCATAAAATTTCTCGCTTATGCATTGTACGAGATTGGTAGTCGCGCTCAGTGACTGGTAATATGTTTTTTCAGTTTATAAATTTTTTCGTATCTACTCATTTTGATAAATTATGCGATAAATATGAACCATGCATTTTTGTGTAAAAAAAAACAAACATCATCTAAATTAAAAATTTATACTTCCTATAGTTTTTTTTTTCATTCTTATTAACATTTCATCGCAATCTATTGAATTGTGACGATGATAATTTAGCATCCAGATATTATTATTACGTATTTCTTATAGCTGGCTATTCAAAGACAATTACCACGCTATAGATTCAAGTTCCGTCTATTTTGCACTGAATGATCAATATTGACATTAGTCGGAAAAGAGCGCAATCAAAATGCTGCCACACTATTTGCCGCTATTTTCTTTGTATACTTATAGGCACTGTACTATATTTAATAAACAATTTATAACAACTATCAACTGCTAATTTTAAGATATTGTAATTCTTAAGGACAAATAACAAAATTATTTTCCAAACATAGCGTTTTATTAAAATTGATAATTAACAAAATATATTTCATTCCAAAAATATAAACTAATATAAAATTACCTCATAAGCTCTTAAAGAAATAATGATTATTTCATGTCAGTAGTAAAGTTTCATATCAGTTCTAAAATTCTAAATGTTCTATTTGATCAAGCTAATACGAACAATAGAATTCCTAGACTAATTAATCTATTTTTATCCATGACTTATAATAATAAAGGTAAACTTATCTCCTCTTAAATTTTCAAAATTTAAACTGAATACATGGAATAAATTTACCATATTTATTAACAAAATGCATTGTTCTTTTACTTTACAGTCTGTTATAAGATTTATAAGAACCCAGAGAGACATGGCAATATATTTATTAATTTTAAACATTCTTACATGTTATTTGAGTATTCACAATTTATTACATCCACATAAAATGAATTACGAAATAAGTTTATGTTAGTTAAATTTTTGGAAATGACCCATAACTGAAAGAATTAAATATCAGTCGTTAAATATGAGTACGATACAAGTAAGTATATCATTAAAAATTATAATTGGTTGCACTTAAGTAGTATCTATAAATAATTAAGAGCTGTTTTCCACGCCATTCGAATTTTGTTTTGCATTCCTCAGTGTTGCTCGCGACGGCTGGATGTTGATTTGGGGCACTGATAAGGCGGACTTTGGAGTTTCCTGGGTCGCTAAGTTTTCAGCCAATTGTTCCTGAAATAAAAGTGTACAGTAAATCTCAAATCCGCTGTGCAACGCATTCGTCACTGCTAGTATCAATAGAAAAATATCAAATGGATCAATGTTTTAATCTCATGGGATATGTTTGACTTTATCTATGAATTGCTCTACAAACAAAACTTGGAGAAATGCAATTTACGACTGCTACCTACACACAAATCACTAACAGAACCAAAGTGCTTCTACTAAAAATATGTGTGAACACTTACCAGGTAATCCCCCAGGTAGACATTTAAATCCTTAAGCAGGATCGTATACTGATGGGCTTGTTTTTTGAGGGTGGTGCCTAAGCTCTTCTGAACGTCTTCCAAATGCACTGTCTGGGAAAGCAAATCAAATAACTGTCTGCCCCAAGTATAATTTTCCTTAAAGTGAAAGCAACAGTATGATTATTTATTAATTACTAAGATGTGCGAAGCTTTGGTTCTATTAGTAGCGGAATTTTGAATAAAATGGTTATGAAGAGAACTGTATGGGAACACAAAAGTCAAGCGATTATACTGACCAGAGTAGTATTCGACATATTTGTAAAATCGGAATTCAAATACTGAATACTTCTACCTGACAGTATGTAGTATTCGTATCTGTTTAGATATATATTCAGGATTCAGTATTGAAAGTATTTTATGAATTTAAGATATCTATGAATATCCAAGTACTCATAGATAGGCTTCATGAATCTTGCGGATTATGGCTGTTGTGGATTCACTCTCGTTCATAGTTATCTAACTTAAACTTTTACAATCCCAAAACACAAAAGAAACAATGCGTAAATTACAAAATTTTACATTATACGTAAACAAATAACTTGAATAAGATAAAACAAAGCTGGGATTTATTCTATGTATATAATCTTCGTTTTGATTACTGCGCATTTTCCTGATGTCCGACGGTAATCAGAATTTGGCGTTTTCACATGAGATTTACAAGTTAAATTAACCGCGTTAAATGCATTTCATAGTATTCATTCGTTCTATGTATTTATCTAGATAACGTTGGAAACTAAATTTTATATTAAATCTCTTTGTTACGAAAATTTGCAAGGAGGCGGAGAGCTCTCCTGCATCAGCTGCCATTGGAACTGTGACTTGTGCTCTCTAGTTTTAACAGGGTCGTAGCCAGAGTCTTTCTGTTTCCAGGACCTTGTTCTCGATAGCAAGAGCGACTGTATTATACAATTAAATCTAGTGTTACGTTATTGATATTAAACGTATTTTATTGTATATAAACATATTTAATATACTGTAATTCGCTTGCCTTTTATTTGTGGGGTCACATAAAAACTTTGGTGTATGTTACTGAAGTTGAGAATATACAAATCATATAGAACGCCAAAAGAGGTACCAAAAATAGTTAACCTATGGAGAAAGCGCGAGTCTGGTAATATTGCAGTAACTTAGCTCAACGGAGTTGGTTGCACTAATTTGGTAGCTTCACACTAATAGGCGGGAATTTGAAAATACGAAAATTTTACTTCCAATTCATAGAACATATGATTTCTATAGCTCACATTCCGTTTTGGTTTTAATTGCACGCGGGGATTAAAATGGAGTATAACCAACAGCTTACATTAAGTTTTCCCTAGATGGCTGTTTTCTAAGCTCCTCCATAGTGTGACTATATATATTTCAGTGCCTAATGTAAAGGCTTCTGACCTTATATATATTTTATGATTTGATGATGATGGTGGGGACTCATGGATTCAGCGAGCTCAACTGTATTGTATTGAAAATCACGGAAATATCGAACAGTTACTATGATAAATTCAATACACTATTAATTTTATGAAATTCACGTTTTTTAATTTTATTGGTAATAAATTGACATTTCTGTAACTGATTTTATTCACTATTCGTCATTATTTGTCCTCATCTAAAATTTTCCAAGTTTATATTTATAGGTTAAGAATCATCCCGTATATCGTGGTTTTGAAAAACTTATTTATAGAATTATTTCTTTTGCTATTTAATACATAAATGTAATATCTCTGTATAACAATATATAGAGTGTTCCATTTAAAACACCTTACGGTAGTATCTCAAAAATCTAAAGAGATAAAGACATTTTTCGATGATCTGAACTTTTTTTAATGTTTGATACTTGGAAATATATATATTTTTTAAACAACAGCCACAACTTTTTCGAAAGTAATGGTAATGGAGCAACAAGGAATTACATATTTTTTATTAGTTTTAGCGACACCAACATTGCGGATCCTTGTTTCTAAAAATATTTTATTTATATCATTTTATCCTGACAGCCTATTAGGAACTAAATACAATATTTATACTCACAACTAAAGACATTGGATATGCATTATTAATATTTTTTTAAATATAGCTATTTCTTTTTATTTTCGAGATATCACGTATTAGGGAGTTATCAACGGAGCGCGTTAGAGATAAAGGTATTGAAATGAAAAGCGTTTATGAATTTGTTATTAGGTTTGTTTTGGTTCTGCTTTCGAATGGTTCTAGAAGTCGTCAGCAGCCACCAGATATATATACCGGTTTTGAGCTTATTAGCTCTCATCAGCATGCCATAGATGAGATAACAGACGAATAATTTTAGCTATTTTAAGTCATGCTAAGTGAATTAAGCCATGAATACGCGGTGTGGCAAAGCTACATCTAACGACCATTTGCTTCTCCATGCCGGACTGGAAAGCCACAGACATGAAGCGTTGTACATACCAGTAGACACCATTGAAAGGTATCGACCTCTATCGCGATTCGGCGATAACGATATTTTGCAAACAGGACACAACTACTCTGTGACTTGCATTGAGTAAACAGTTAAAGTCACTGGTCAGCAGTCAACCAGAATATACAGGTTCCTATAGGTTTTTCAGGTGTAATTCCATGCTGGTTGGGGCATTAGCCCAATCGTGATATAGGTCGGTGTATACCTACTGTTATATGGAATGCTTCGTATCTACAGCTTTTTAGTCCGACATGGAATAGCAAATGGCTGCTAGATGTAGTTCTGTCACACCGCGTAGTTCTAGAACCATTCGCTATCGGAACTAAATCAAGTCTATTATATCCGACTTTCTTACCTTCACGATTGAATCGGCCACATTGAGGATCTTCCTTACCAGATTTCTAACTGAACGCGAAACATTTTTGGGCACCTTGCTCACCACTGTGCTGGAATAGCTGATGAAATGCACCATTCTCCTAGCTGATTCCCTAATAAGTAGAACTATCAACTGTTCCAAGTTGTCAGGACGGGCTTGATTTTCGGGTTCATCTTTGCTGAGGCTTGCCCACAGCTCCTTTCCTTTTTGATAAGCCAAAACGGGATCTGTTGCAATCTGTAAATCGTTTTTAAATGAGAATTCGTCTTCTATAAAGTGAGCTATGTACAGCGTGTCGACAGATTCTTCACTGTTTTTTCAAAATAATCGCGTTGCCATAGATAACATTATAGGATGTTCAAAAAATAAGAAAATCTTACAAAAAAAAATGTAGTATGAAGTTGGAATCAGACAATAAAAGCCAATTTTAAGTTTTGTATTAATAATTTTGAATTTGTCACAAATATGGAAATAAAATTATACAATGCCACTTTTATTTACACATAGTATTAAGTTGTTAGAGGTGGCTGAAATTGTCATCAAACTGTATACAGAGTTAACTGTGACTAAGTACAAATACTTTAAGACGGGATTGAGAAATAATATTTAACGGAATCACCCATCAAAAAATTTGCAAACGCATTTTTTAATACCTTTTTTCAATCTGAAACGCTTTATAGTTATTAAATAAATGAATTTGTGTTAGGTACACATATTTTTCTATAAAATAGTTTGCCACGAGTGCTTTCAAAGTTTTCTATTATCTATTATTATTCCTTTCGTTCAATTTTCTTAGAATGAATGAGCACTTTATTTAACTGTATTCGAAGTGTGTTTTATTGGTTGTAATAAATGAAATCGTAGTTTTGACAGATTGGAACGAAAAAACGAAAATCGAATGCAAAATACTGTAGTTAATAGGATTAACTGTTACCTTTCAAAATTAATGTTGATAAAAACGTAAATTTTCGTCATTTCTACATTTAGAAATGCTGTAACGACCGCATGGTAGTTGACAGATCTAAACTTTCTCGGGCGATGCGTATCATAGGCGCCGATTTTCCGGAGGAAGTGAAGGTTTTGTTTAATATTATATATATAGAACTAGAATTCCGAAATATTTTTTTATTGTTTTTTTAGTCCTCCCTGACCACGTAGATAAAATTTTTGTACTTAGTAGTAAAAGCAGTATACTATACTAGTAGTAGTTTGGCCATTTGCCACATGAACTTTCTAGTACTAAATACTCAAATAATAATAAAATAGACATTTTTTTTTCAACGCATAATAGTGTAACTAATTCTAATACAAATAGAAGTTATTGTGTTGAGCTAAAATCGGACGGTGATGACGAGAATACACATCAACGTCAAGTATATAGAAAGATTTTATTGTAAAACAAAAAAAAGTATATCTATGAAATAAGATTCGAACATCTCCAAATGTTCTAAACATATGGTTCTGCTCTTGGACTACTGTATAGTATATTTTTTATTTTACAGACCATATGTATCTATCGTAATGTGATTATTTTGGCAAGCAACTATTTTCATAAAGAATTACTTTTTTCAAAAAAAAAAAAAAAACGAAAATAGGGTTATGTGTGTGTTTTCTTCCTGACAGTAATCCGTTGACCTGTTTGTGTGTATTAATTGCTTACCAGTTCTACAACGTAGGTCAGTACGTGCACAGCTTCTGTGCTCTGCTGTTTGAGGGCTTTAACTTCAGCAATGGTTCTCTGAGTTAGCCTCCTGGTCAGTTTTCGGGAAAACCGGTCTGCGTGATGCATCGTGTGAATGGCTTTTCCTGTGGGACCATCAATAGTGTCGTCTTCTAATAAATTAAACATCAGATAAAGTCGTTTGGTTTACAGGCTTCTATGGTAATTATCAATGGTTGAACGATTAATAGGCCTCTAAAGACGCTCCTTCTTATCCTGACATTCCTCTAGTCCCAACCTTAAATTTTAAGGCTGAGGTAGTCTCCAGATATAGCGGTATCAATTTGAACTCCCATCGACGTGGTTTTTAAAGAAACTCATTTTGCCACACTTAAATTTATTGAATGAAATATGACTATAACTTACGGATCTTAGCACTACGAACAGCGCAAAGAAGTGCCAAAGTAAGAAGGAACGAACGTCTGTAAAAGCCTAAATAGGTTAGTTGTCACGTCGTTGGTTAAGGTTTTTTCCATAAAAAATTATTTTCGTACTTTAAACTTGTTACCTATCTGGTATTTGCAATGCTACTCCGATTTTTGTAAGTTTTATTATTATTATTATTATTATGTATGTTAATAAATACACTCAGGTGCAAAAAAACGTAACAGTAAAATTTTTGGTAAAGTTTGAAGAGACACAACTTTTTTTGTTTTTAGGCTGATTTTCATATTTTGTTTTATAAAACTTTAGATAAAATGATCAACTTTAATCCACGTATTTAGTCGTTTGATAAATGTTGGGTCATTATACAGGGTTAACTGAAAGGTTGCTTCATAACCTTAATTTTAAAACGCCCTGTGGAATAATTTCGTTACCAAATTTCTTTAAAAGATCAATATTCATTAAGAACCATTAATTTCCTACAATTTGTTTTTTGGCTCATGTCTTTATGTGCATTGGTTCATTTTTAAGAGCAAAATAAACATGTCACTACTTTAAAAGAAATTTATTTATTTTTTAACAAACCAATTCAACTTCAACTTAAGTAACCTAAAGAAACATTTTTTTTTAAACTTAACCTAATATTTTATATTGCCACCTCTGGCTCTAATAACTGCCTGCATACGGCGGTCCATATTGTCTATTAAGTTACGAATAGCGTCTTGAGGAATATTTTGCCATTCCTCCTGAAGGGCTAAACGGAGCTCATTTACCGCAGCAGGAGGTACTTCACGATCTCTGACTCGCCTACTTAGCATATCCCACACATGCTCTATGGGGTTCAAATCAGGGGAAGATGCTGGCCAGTTCATTTTGTTGATTTCAACTTCCAGCAGGTATTGTGTGACACACCTTGCTGTATGGGGCCGCGCATTATCTTGCATGAGAATAAAGTTACCGACAATTACACCGAAAGGTATAACATGATTGGCTAATATCTCCTCTATATATCGGCGAGCAGTCAACGATCCAGCAACTACAACCAAGTCAGTGCGGGTCTCTCGAGTTATTCCTTCCCACACCATTACTGACCCTCCTCCATGACTCAGACGGGGACTAAACGTGCACTCTGCAAATCTTTCTCCGGCTCTTCTCCATATCCTTTTCCGTCCATCTGAAGAATGTAAGCAGAATCTGGATTCGTCAGTAAATAGAACATTCTGCCATTGCTCTAAGTTCCAATTCAAATGTTCAGTGGCAAACTGCAGCGACTCGGCGACGCCGAAAGCAGTTTTGGTCCAGTTGCTGGTCTGTAAGCTTTTAGACCAAACTCCTTTAATCTTCGACGAACTGTCCATACACTAACGTTTCTACCTCGGACTTCTTGGAGTTAATTTCTTGCCTGTACTGATGTTAAATGGCGATCCTGCAAAGTTGTAACTTGAAGAAATCTGTCATCAACAGCAGTAGTTTTTCGTTTTCTGCCACAGCCGGCCCTACGTGTATTTCTGTCAGTTTGCCGAAAACGTTCGACTACTTTTTTCACGGTAGAGCGATGAACATAAAGGTTTCTTGCAACATATTCATAACTACGTCCGTCTTCAACAAGTGCAACAGCTTTTGCGCAATTTTCGGCACTTAAAACCATGACAGTAGTAAAGAACGTCTGGTGTGAAAAAATACGTCATTAAACTGACATTTAGGGTAGCAATAAGCAAGGCCCTCTCGTCAAAAAATAAACAAATTTCTTTTAAAGTAGTGACATGTTTATTTTGCTTTTAAAAATGAACCAATGCATATAAAGACATGAACCAAAAAACAAATTGTAGGAAATTAATGGTTCTTAATGAATATTGACATTTTAAAGAAATTTGGTAACGAAATTATTCCACAGGGCGTTTTAAAATTAAGGTCATGAAGCAACCTTTCAATTAACCCTATATAATGACTAAAAGGCCAACATTTATCAAACGACAAAATACATGGATTAAAAAAGTTGATCATTTATCTAAAGTTTTATAAAAAAATTATGAAAATCAGCCTAAAAACAAAAAAATTGTGACTTCAAACTTTACCAAAAATTTCACTGTTGCGTTTTTTTGCACCTGAGTGTACATCATTCGTGTTATTGTTATTTCGCTTTGTGCAACACTACTCTCTTAATTTAAACATTATTTTAATTTGAAGTGTTCGATGAGATCTACTGTACCGTATATATTTTTTCTGACTCTAATTTCATAAGATTAACATTTTGAGATGTAAAAATTTTTTTTAATAAAAACGACAATCTCATATATAAATGACGCATCCATTCAAATTTTACTGAAAATGTATTTTATTGATGATAAGGTAGATAAGAAATTTTAGATATTTGATTTGATTTCATTGCACTAAAGATAATACTTATAAAAAAATATGTATATTGAAATATAAAATGACCCAATCAGTAGTCACCGAATATATTTTGTTATTATTACATTTTCTAGGACATTACAGGTATTGATGAATATGATTATAGTTATCGATCAAATTTATAACCTTTATATTTCTAAATAAATTACTAACTATATTTTTAATACAGGAAATTTTGAGCAAACATTATTATTCTTGGAGGAAAATAGAATATACAAGGCGCATATTCCAAGTGTGACTGTTTTTAAGTACACATTTACGTTAGTTTTTTTTACATAGTAATAATGTCATTCCCATACAGTTTTGATATGTTTTTACAAATTATTCGCCTAGAATTCCACCTGGGATTGCAGTGTCTTATCCTGATTTTCCAACAGTTTTCTAGAATTTGCAAAAAGGAATTTCAGGAAATAACTACTCTGTGCACTAATGCAAACTGCCATGGTTATTTTTCAGCGGTGCCATATAAACCGGTTTCCAACTTATTAGCTCTCATCAGTATGCCATACGTGAGGTAACTAACGAACAACAGTGGCTGTTTTGTCTGTCAAATCCGACAGAAAGGACCATGAGTACGAGAAATGTGGCAAGCTACATCTAGTGATTACTAGCTGTTGATGGTTATACAGATGGTTTGTGATCTAAGGTTTTCATTAAAATACCAGAAAAGTTTGAAAGTTGCCACTTTTTCTTTAAATATTCAAATGGGAAAAGTTGCAGGACGATCCCCTGCGATCATTTTGATCTTTTTTTATTTTCATATTTGTTTTTTAACCTATTACATTAACAAAATAATAATTATGATAATTATCAATAACTGGAAACATTCATAATAAACAGGTTTAAATTCCATTTATTCTACAAACAAAATTGTGTTAATTTGAAATATAAGTCGATATATAGATAACTAGAAATATACCTATCAAAAGATAACATTATTCACAACTGTGATTTTTATTCATTATATGTAATCTATGAGATACCAGAATTTTATAACAAACCCACTTTACTCGAATCATTTCGCGTAAATTTAATATGATGAAAGATTGTGGTACTACAATTATTTAAGTATAGTTTTAAGTCTTGAATTGATGAAAATACATAACATAATACAAACATTTTATTTTGAGTTAAAAAAGCCTTAATAAATTTTATTTCAGTGATTAAGCAGCTCCTCCTTCATGCACAAAGAAAAATAGTTGATCAAGTCAAAGAAATTTTGATTTCATTAACCAAATTATTTGGTAATATATGCACAACAAAATATATGTTTCAGTCAATTGATTGTTTATGCTAAATATATCTTTGCTTAAGACAATTATACATGGTTCTCTTTGATTGCAGTATTTATTCAAAGTAGCAAAATATTTTGTTATATTTCAGAATATTCAGTAAGTCGACCTGATCATTTTATTTAGTTAAGATAATACAAATGCTATTAACATAAAAATGTATTTTGATCAAATCAAGACTATTGGCTACTCACAGCAAGACAATTTTAACAAATTATTTTCTTGGACTAATCAATTTTAACATTCACTTGATTACTCGTATAAATTAAATTAACAATTTATAATTTTTAATTTAAGAACAAGAAAATTTTAAAATTACAAAATATTATTGTTGTTTAACATATATAAATTACGTTTTTCCAATTCCTAAACGTAATTTATGCACTATGCAAATACTGGGCTGTTCCCTACATCCTGAAAACCTTATAGCAAACAGTCACAGTCAGCTACCAGTGACAGTGCCATCCGACATTTTATCAGCTTCGAATTTGTTAGCTGATAGCGAGCTGTTCGCCTGTGTCATTACTGACGGATGGATAAGAAAGTGCGAGATGTAAGTGTCTATATCTAGTGGTAAGTGGTAGACACAATAAAATAATATTTACTGATGTCAAAAGTAATAAATAACATTGTTCAATTGTTCTTGTAAAGCAATTTGTGTGTGCATATAAATAAAAAATCATATGAAAATATTTTGTTCAAATTTGCACAAATTTGTTAATGTAATATAAAAAGTTAGCTTTCAATAATAGTGATTAAGTGTCATATACAATAACCTGCAAAATTCAAAAGTACTCCTATTACATAATATTACATTATAAATGATTTCACAGCGTATGTTAAAATATGTATATGTAAGAGATAAAGCAACATTATATTCTTATTAAAGAAAATACTTGAAATACCATTGAAATACATTCAGTGACTGATTATATTTTAAAATTGAACAAAATCATTTTGTTAATTTCAGTTTTTATTAATTCAATATGTATTTATAATAATAATTTGGGTTTGTGATGTTAAACACTGTATCTTCTATTAATTTGATTAAAATGATATGTGGAACTGAGCATTTTTTATTTCCATTTGAATAAATATTATGTTGAGAAGCAAGAGAAATATTTTGTTAAATTAAGAAGTGACCTATATTAAATGTATAAAATATGTATTAATTAAATTACATATATATTTCAATTGACTATATTTGTTTGACAATAGCTATTTATGTAATCAGTTATGATCAGTTATTATCGTGCGATTATCGCGTCGCTCGTCCCACAAACTTAACCACTCGTTACATAAAATCATATTTCATCAAAATCATACCAAAAACATATCAAGGAATATTACTGCAAGTTCAACAAATAAGATTTATTCTTTCAGTTAGTTTTATTAACTGTACCAACTGCGTTGTGAATATTGATAATTAAATAATAATAATAAATAACTAATTAAATGTTATTTATAAAACTACTGACTTAAAGTTAACTAAAGTTACTTTATTATTTTTCTGTCGTATTATGTTTAATTCTTTTTTTGCAATTAGTGACATAACGAACTTTTCGTAACCAGTTGCATAATGGTTTTCATTATGTCACTAGTTGCATAAAATAGAACGTTTTGACACTTATTTCGATAACAAAAGATTACTTTATTACTTACTTTAAAAGTCAAAATGAGAAAATAGCTATTTATGATATACGTGTTGAAAGTAAGATTTTTAAAATAAAATCACTTTGAACACGTATATCATACACTATTTTTCTACAAAACAATCGGAAGAACTTTAAACTCAATAAAAATAAGAAATCAAAAAATACCACACAGATCGCAATGTTTATGAACCAAAATTTTCGTAGCAACCAGTGCTGTTGTTAGTTACGGAAAAAAACGCAAAAATATTGACAGCATTTTCTAGTAATATTATAAGTATAATGAATAATCTCGATAATGAGCGTAACGAATCCATCCCTGCTGAAATCGAAGAAGCCGCCAATCGAGCAACATTGGAATTATTGCCGGCGAAATCAAAGGAACAGTACGAAATCGCTTATAGACGCTTTTCGGAATGGTGCAACATTAAAAAAGTTCCTGAGAAATGTAACGAAAGTGTTTTACTGGCATATTTTCAGGAAAAAGCCAAGATATGGAAATCGTCAACGCTGTGGTCAAATTATTCCATGATCAAAACTATGTTAAAAATAAAGCAACATCAAGATATAAGCAAACATTATAAACTTATTGCTTTTTTAAAACGAAAGGGTGAAGGATATCAAGCAAAAAAGTCAAAAGTTTTGACGAAGACGCATATCGACAAATTTCTCACAGACGAAATGTATCTGATGATGAAAGTCGCAGCAATAGTGGGTGTCTTCCGGGCGTGTCGCCGGGAGGAATTGTGTCAGATGACCACCGACAATATGCCTGCCGACATTGCAGAGTTCTTGAATCTACCAAATCCTCAACTCTACACCAGACACTGTTTTCGTCGTTCATCGGCGACATTGTTAGCAGATTCTGGTGCAAATCTTACTACCATCAAGAGACATGGAGGATGGAAATCTTTAACGGTAGCTGAAGGCTACATTGAAAATTCACTGAAACAGAAGAAGGAAATTGCGTGCCAAATACTTCCTACTGCTGCAACTACTATCAAGGCCACCAGTACTACCAGTAGTATTTCTACAGAAAATAGATGTGTCACACATGTTGACAGTAAAACCAAATTGAGTATGATGACTCCGCAGGGAATTACAATTTCAAATTGTTCTAATTTTACTATAAATGTTAATAGTAATAACTAGTTAAAATGTTGGTTTGTACTTATTTAAAATAAAAAGTTGTTCATGTGTTTGTTAAAACATTTTATTAATTTTCAAAACAAAATTTAAATAAACTTTGATTTACTTTTAACACTAGTGTTAAAAGTAACTTACTTTTAACACGCGTGTCAAAAATGACATTTTTAACATCAAAAATGACAATCAAAAAGCCCACTTTTAACAGTTTTGTAGAAAAAATATATTTTCTACAAATATGTTAAAAATGCAATTTTTAACACTCCCTTGCAGCATTAAAAATATTGCTTTAAGGCACTTTAAGGCCTTAAAATGATCACTATAAAGCCTAGTACCTTAAAGTAAATGTCAAATTTGACAGTAAATTTGCAATGCATAAAATTTGTATTTTATTTAAAAACATGAATACTTATATTATAATTCACAAAATGTGAAAAATTAAATCCTACAATTCTACCACTATCAACTGTAAGGACCGCATTCCTAGTTGACGTTTGAGCAGAATCCGCTGATATTGATGGCACTGAAACCAACTTTCGGGCAATCGAATTTTTACTTTTCAACGAATCTTCGATGTATCCCTCGGCGACTGTTGAATATTTCCATCTTCCATGCGGCTTAATTGTCATTAAATTTGCACCACTATCCGCCGGTAAGTTTGCCGACGAATGCCGAAATCAATGTCCAGTATAGAGGTTAGAATTTGGAAGTTGCAGAAATTTAGCAATAGCAGTAGGAAATTTTCCAAACGTATTAATTCCCACAGGGTTTTTCATACACTTGCCTTTCACATACTTTAGGAAAATCCTCCAATGTCCCACATTTGCTGGACGAAGAGCCACGTATCTCCGGTAAAATTCCAAATAAAATTCTTCAATGATAGTGAAATTTCGTGGAACCTTGGTTTTGGTATCTGATATCTTAACCAACATTGAACTGGAAGTGCCCATAATTTCCAAGCTATCGAGAGTCAACTGGAAAATCTACGGCAAGCACCGAATATTCCCAAAATAGTAGCTACTTTCACCATAAGATATTCGTCATCCGATGCGCACTTCAAAAACTGCCAATTTGGTCTTTGGTCAAGATCTTTGATTTTTTGGGTTCGTAACCTTCTCCTTGCGCAGAAGCGCATTGAGCTTAAAATGCTTGCTGATATCTACATCGCTATTTATTTGTAACATAGTTTTAGTCATAGATATACCATAGAGATGAAGATTTCCAAACCTTGGATTTCTCCTCAAAATAGACCAAGAATACATTTTCAGTATATTTTCCAGAAACGTCTTTTTCTTCACACCACTTCACAAACTTATTGTATGGAATTTCATATTGAGTCCGGGATTTTCTTGGTAATAAGTCCAAAGTAGCTCGGTTGGCCGCTTCATCGATTTCTTTAAATGGATTGTTCTTTTCCATATTTTCTTTATAATTCTTATGGGCAAAAAGACACAACGTTTAAAAGTGATAAATCCTAAACTTTTAAACTTTTCATAAATGATGAGTACAACAATGGTTGCCACCATAGTTACTATATATCATTGGCAAGTGCCCACTTCGAAAATTTGATATAGTGCCTACGATGCTATTTAAAACTTAACTTATTTCTACCCGGGTTAATTCTTTTTAATGCTATTTGTAGAAAAAATATTGTATAGTATTTGTGTTAAAAGTATTTTTAAGGCACTGATGTAAATTACAGAATTTGCTGGTCTCATTCTGAAACCTTTACATGCGTGCCCTAAAAATGTATTTTTAACACTCACATCATATCATCATAAATAACTATTAATTGAACGAACAATTATTTTCTATACGTGCGTAAATATTTCAAATGAAACATTCTTCAAATTAATACAAATGACACATTCTTCAAGTCAGAAGGGGTGTCCATTGTCAATCACTCTTATATAAAAAGAACGCGTAAATACAAGGATAATGATAAGTGATATGTCAAGGAAGATTCTGAAATAGGTACGATTTATTTAAAATTCAATCATAGATTAGCATGCAGTCTCTTCAGATTCTCTTTCAATAAACACCGTTTCCAGATTAGATTACTCTTATCAGATCGTACGTCTAATCCAAAAACGTGTAAGTACTCACCGTCGACAATTTGATCATCATAACCTGGCAAATATTTATCTACATATTTATCGGCAACATTCAATGCTCCGTCTAAAGATTCAGCTGCAAACACCGTGTACTTGCTGGCCAAAACTGTGTTTCCTATTTGCTTTACGGAATCTGCCCTCTTCAGGACAGGTCGTGCAATTTTAGTGCTAACGTCGGTTACGTACTGCTTGGTATTCCAGTAAATCTAAAAGAAAAAAGCATAAAATATATGCATATTTTTATGCTTAAATAGTGGAGAAATGTAGATACTCTGCACATTACATCAGTATCTACTTTAATAAGAAATGTAACAGTCTTTTCAAAACAGATTTTTGTTTGAATAAAATTTCGATTTTTTTCATTGTTTTATTTCAAAAATCAACAAAATTACTGCACCTTTACTAGAACCGTATACTTTTATCTGATTTATTGCATATAAAGAGCAAACAGTCTCTAATTGCATTATGGTGTGAGAGGTTTGCCACTGGTTTTTTTTAAAGTCATGCCTAATGGAGAGATCTCAGTGTGTGATAATTAATAATAACGTGTCCGAATTTAAAGTGAACCAGCATGGTGTACCACAGAGATCCATTTTAGGGCCAATTCTGTTTTTGATATTTATTAATGATCTTCATTACTTTTTATTACCTAATAAATGTATATTATTCGCTGACGATACTACTTTGCTGATATCACACAGAGACATTTTTCAATTAAATATTCTTGCCTTTACCTTGCCTATATATATATATATATATATATATATATATATATATATATATTACACATTAAATGAAATACATAAAAATATTAATAATTTTTATCTTCAGTCAGACATTCACATATATAATACAAGAAATTCTAATGCAATTAGAGCGGATCGCTTCCGACTTTCAAGGTCGCAATCCAATTCTCTTAGTGTTGGACTTTACAATAAATTGCCAACTGCTGTCAAATTGTTAAATTTGAAATGTTTTAAAACTGTAATTAAGAGACATCTAATCCAATACTGTTTTTATACAGTAGATGATTTTCTTAACACAGACTACAAATAATTAGGTACTACTGTTTTATATGTCGCCCCGTGTGAAGTTAGATTATTTTGGCTTATTTGTGATGATTTATTATGTTATTATGTTTGTTAGATACTATATTTACATACACATCTCTGTACCCATTTGTTTCTTTGACTTGCCATAAATGTATATGTATATATGTAACATGGTCAAATAAACTATCATCTATCTATCTATAATAACTTTAAAAGCGCTACAATTTTGATCACCAAATAAAATTCTTAATCCTTGCTTTAACCATAAAAAATATATATTTAGTTCTGCAATAAATGCCATAGAGATTCAAAATATTGCAGTCCTGTAAGCATAAAATATATTTGATTTCCTAAATGATCACCATGTTAGTTTCTAAATAATAAGCAATAGCATGGCAAAATTTGCAATAGTACTAATTTGTTGGACTTTCAAAATAGATTTGTGACTTGCAAAAAATGACATCGTCTGATTATCTATTAACTTTTAAAAAATTAAAAACTGTCTCATTATACATGTATATAAATGTTTTTCATTTTAAGAATTATATGAATATAGGGTGTCCGGAAAGTAATAGGACTTGAACATAGCTTCCTGTGATCAAATAGATCCCATTTTGACAAATTTAGCTTAGTCCAAAAGTGCTTCATTTAGAAGTTACATGGCATCAAAGAAAATTGCTTTCTTGTTATGGGCATAATTAAGAAACGAAACGTCCAATCATGTTGAAATTTGGTACATTTATGTTTTAGATAATTACAAGCATTGTGAAGGAGTAAGTAGTGCTGCATATTGTAGGGGACGCTCTTGGCAGTTTTTTTTGTAACTCGTTTTTATCGTATCTTTTTTTGTTAGTCCTGTTCTGATACGTTTGACGGAAAATCATGATGAAGAAATTAATTTTGCGTAAAAGAGCTATCCATGTAACTGTACCTTCTTTCTGCAGCTCCTCCATTAAATTGATTTTAACAGTAAACAGTAATCATATCTGCCGTTTGTTGTATGTATGTTTTCAAAATTTGACAAAATAATACTAATAATTTGAAATTATTTACACAATACATTTACACTTTACACAACGATAATTACTAACTCAGTACAATAATTAATATTAATCTGACAGGCTTTTGATCAAATTTTATCTAATTTAAGTGTATCAACGTCAGTTTGACAAGTGGTAATTTGATCGAATTAGAAAATTTATTTCTATTTTAATGTGCAAACTTTTCAAATGCGTTTTTACTGAAAACGGTGCATTTTCCCAACGTGGAACAAGTATATCTTTTCTAAGCAAAATTAATTTCTCCATCATAATTTTCAGTCAAGTGTATCAGATTAGGACCAACAAAAAAGATACGATAAAAGTTATTTGCAAAAAAACTGCCAAGAGCGCCCTCTAGGATATGCGGCACTACCTACTACTTCACAATGCTTGTACTTATCTAAAACATAACTGTACCAAATTTGAACATGATTGGCCGTTTCATTTATTAATTATGCCCATAACAAGAAAACAATTTTTTTTCTTTGAAGCCCTGTAACTTCTAAATGAGGCACTTTTGAACTAAGCTAAGTTTGTCTAAATCAGTTCTCTTTGATCACTGGAAGCTATCTTTATGCTGGGTCCCATTACTTTCCGGGCACTCTGTATATAGAGATTTTTTTGGATCGGATTGAAAATATTTTTGCAACAAGATACAATAAATAAAATATTTAGGTATAGTTTCAACATACTCAGCGAGCACAGTTTGGTGGTCATTCTATCTTTTTGGCAAGTATATGGGATTTTTTGGCAATATTTTAGGTATAATTTTGGTAGTCGGTTAAATACGAGCCCTTTAAGAACTTCCAATCTGCGTGGCAAGAAATTAAATTTATTAATCTCTACTGTGGTATATTATCTCATTATATAATGTCCATTTCTTTTAGGGATAGATACTCTATAAGATTCAGGTCTGCTCTTCGAGCAGGCCACTGCACTAAAAAATCGGGTGTACCTCTTTATTCGGAACTGTGTATATCTCAAATATCACAGCTGAAGTCACTTTGAAAGGAACAATAGTTTTTGTGATCAAAAACTGGAGTACTTATACAGGGTGTCCGATAGATAAGTGCTTTTATATCTGCATATGTGCAATGTGTTACGAAATTGCAAAGTAAGGAGTAATTAAGGTTAAGCAAAAGCCTATTTAATGTGATATGCTTGTAATTTGTTCGTTTTTTAACAGCATTAATGAAGTAAACAATAGAAGGATTTCTAAAAAACCTTCAAACTTTAAGGTACTATAATGTACAACATTGTAATCCTTTAACTACGTTTTCACTTAAAATCTAGATCATAATCATGAACTGCAGTTATTTTGAACACTTATTATAATTATTTCAAACTTTATTGTGTATCATGAGAAAGCTCTACGAAAACAATTTGCGGTAAGTATGTTCAGGGTACTTGTGATTACTATGTAGAAACACTTGACAGGGTAGGTGTGCAACATTATCACATATCCAAGACCTGTCTTCTGTCATAATTCTGATGCTGTTGGTCAGAAAAAAAAAATGTTTAGTCAAATATATTTTGTTAGGTACAATTTATCGTATTACAAAATAATGCACTCATATTCCGGACACCCTGTACTTATGCCAGTTGAATGCAATTTTAATAAAATATTGTATATATTTGCGTACCATTTCTGGAGGTAAGTTGATGGACGGTACTGTTTGCTCAACAATATCCAAACTCTTACAGACAAGTTTGTCTATCGAGGAAATAGGTCCTTTAAATAAAACAATGGCTGGCGAAGCAACTTCAACAGCTACGTGGAATGAGCTCTCAGCTTGGTCCAAAGTCCAATAAAATAGACTGTTGTAACTCTGAAATTAATAAAAGAATTTCTAGTGGTTCTTACACCTTCTTCATCCATGAAGATTTTATTGAAATGGATTTACCAATAGTCCAGGGCATTTAGATTCAAATCGACCGGAATTGCAGAAATTTTTAGGCACAGCAGATATCGAGATGCGGTTTTCTGTATTGTGTTCAGGAAGGTCCCTGGTTTTTTGAAAAATGCCTTCTGGGCCGGAAAATGCATTTTCCAATTGCATCATTACTTGCACCATTATAGGAACGACTGAAAACTCGGAAAAAAATCGCTCGGAAATCGTTATTCGGGGGTTTTCGGAGATGTCGAACTCGATTCTGGCATTAGAATTACCCGGGGATGCACGGAGGTGGCTCTGTGGAGTTGTCTGGGGGTAAATTCTTTGAGAAATGGCAGCGTGCTCCAAACTCGTTACTCGGGGGTTTTCGGGGATGCCGAATTCAATTCTAGCATTGGAATTACCGGGGGCGCTCGGGGGCGGCTTTGCGGGGGTATCCGGGGGGTTGTTCTGGGGGAGAAATTGCATAGTCCATGGGAAGCGCTCCAAACTCGTTACTCGGGGGGTTTTCGGGGATGCCGAATTCAATTTTAGCATTAGATTTCCCCAAGGGCGCTCGGGAATCCCTCTGTGGGGTTGTCAGGGGGTGATTGGAGGGGAAATGGCAGCGTCCATGAAAATCACTCCAAAATCGATACTCTGGTATTAGATTTCCCCAGGGGCGCTCGGGGGTGGCTCTGTGGGAAATGGTAAAGGAGAAAGTGAAAAATCACAAATTATGAAAATAATACTTTATTCAAATAATAAATAGGTGTTTTTTGTTAATGTTGAATTATTTCCTCCGGGTAATTCTAATGCCAGAATCGACTTCGGCAGCCCCAAAAACCCCTGAGTAACGATTTTCGAGCGATTTTTCCGAGTTTCCAGTCGTTCCTATAATGGTGCAAGTAATGATGCAATTGCACAATGCAGAAAACCGCATCTCGATATCTGCTGCGTCTAAAAATTTCCGCTATTTTTCCTAACTTTCCTGGACTACAAAGAGGTTGGTAGAAATAAAGAAAAGAAACACTAAATTTTACTTGCGCAAAGACTGCCTGTTTTCTGGAACCTAAATGACTTAGGTGGGGAAACATCAGGTTTGTATTTAAAAATTTTAGTGACCAATGATTATTCATTTTCATGATTAATGCATAATAAAGCATATGTATGTATTTAATAATAAACCTATTTTGCGATTAATAACAAATGCTTTTTGTATCTGTTATGTTACCTATACTAAACTTTTTTTACATTTTTTATTTAATATCGGTTGATTAATATGTAAATTTTTATAAAGCTATACTGAAGGGAAAAAAAGCAAATTGTAGTATGAGCTTTAAATTTTTAGGAATTAATAAAACAAATCAAAATCTCAACGATTATAATTACTGATTTGTGTTAATTTGTATTAAATTATTTGTTGAATATCATTTATTTTTATTACTTATTTGCCATCATGAGAAATGTGAAATATACACGCTGTCTCACATAAGAGAACCACTCCCATCTCGCTTAATATGCGAGACACGTCAAAAATCTTTAAATGTTTCTTTTTGCATTTTTGGAGGCCTTTATGCTTGTAAAAACAAATTTGGGATCCATGGCCAACTTTATAAGTAATAACAAAAAAACCTGTAAAGTGCCCAAACTTTAAGGCTGTCTAACTTTTTTATTTTAAGAGATAGAGAAAACTTATTGGTAATAAATTTTGATTGCAAAATTGATACCTTTCACCTGATATAAACAGATTTTTGAAATATCGTATGTGGTTCGCTGCGCCTTCTAAGTGGAAAAAAAATCTATCGAAACAGGCTATTGCCAAAAAAAATTGCCTGTTTTTTCATCTGTCATGCAGTATACTACATGTCGCCCTGATCTTTTGTATTTATTACAATTTTAGTTTTATGCAAAATACAGATTTTTTTATGAATTAATTAATTAATTTGAATAGTGCCAAGTAAATACATTTTGTTCTTTAAAATCAATATTTAAATTTTGATAAAGTATTGTCCTTAATATTTTGATGTTTATTTCGTCTATATCAAAGTGATTTTAGAATATTTAAAAATATCCTCTTTTCTTAAATTTAGTGCAGTTATCCAAAAGTCCTTTCTTTTTTCATATTTAGGAAATTCAAAATTATATAATTGCATATGAAACTTCAGCAAGCAAGCTGCAAGTTCTCGTAAATAATATCACATTCTATTTTATTCCCAATTACATTATTTTCTTACTCAGAAATTAATAATTATGTGGTAGGTACATTTTTATTGGTACCAAAAGTAGTAGTAAACAACATATTAAATGATATGATATTTACTTTCTGTTCTGTTTCTAAATCTATTTTTCCTTTACTAACCTTGATTTTGTTGTACATATTTTCCGCATAATTCCATCCAGATTCTACTATTGGCAAATTGGTTATTCTGTTAACTGATTCGAGTTCATGGAAATCAAACGGTTTCTTCTTCGGTTGTGACACTAAAAAACAAACAAAAAAACGCATATTAAAGGAAATTTACTAGATTTAAATAGAGATGTTACATTTCTACATATCCTGTTGCAATATTTTGGTAGAGGTTTTAATATGTTGACCGATATATTAACCGATTATTTGTATGAGCATGTTAAAAATATGTTGCCTACTGAACAACACGGTTTTGTAAAATCTCGTAGCACTGAGAGCAATCTCTTCTGTTTCACCGAGTTTGTATCCCAAGCACTTGACTCGAAGAAACAGGTTGATGTCATTTACACGGATTTTAGAAAGGCCTTTGACACGGTATCACACAGTGTATTGTTGGCAAAATTACCCTTGTTTGGAATTTCATCTCAATTAATTAACTTATTACAATCCTATTTAAGCGACAGAATGTTGCATGTTGAAATCAGCGGTGTTAAATCTTTATCACTTATTGTACTGCCTTTGCAACTTTTTTGTACCCCAGGACTCCAACTTGAGGCCTCTCTTATTCTTATTATTCATATCGGATATCTGTTGTGCTCTCTCTTCTTGGAAGCTGCTTTTTGCTGATGAGATGAAGTTGTTTAGAGAGATAAGCACTCTCCAAAATTGTTTGTTATTGCAGCGGGATTTGGTTTCCTTGAGCGAGTGGTGTAACGCCAATAAGTTAAGTCTGAATATTGCTAAATGCAAGGTCATTACATTTCATAGGATTTTTAATATCGTGAATTTTGATTATACTATCGATAATGCTGTGCTTGGCCGTGTTTATGAGGTGAAAGACCTGGGCATTACGTTTGACATCAAAAGTTATCCTTTTGCAGTCACATTGCAAATATTACTAAGGAAGCCTTCAAATTGCTGGGATTTATTATTCGAAACAGCAGAGATTTGTCAGGAGTAAGCTAGAATACTGCTGCGTTGTTTGGAACACTCATACATCGACATATGTTGACATGTTGGAGTCTGTACAGAGAAGGTATCTGAAATACACTTATTTCAGAAAATATCATATTTATCCCATAAGAAATTTTGAATACAATCTACTTTTAACTGATTTTAAATTTACCTCTTTGTATAGACGCCGTAACATTAGAAGTGTAGTGTTCTTATATAAGATCATACATAATCTTGTTGATTCACCGGAATTACTTGCCCGCATTTTATTTCACACTCCTAGACCTGCTTCACGAAGTTGTAGAATATTCTATCTTCCTGTTCCTAATTCCTTTCATTGCTTTAGTAGTCCTATATGTCTTACATGTAGAATTTTTGAGATCTTTGTAACTGCCGATATATTTTCCGTCACGTTACGACAATTTAAACAACATTTATTTTCTGTACTATATAATTAAAGTTACAATTTAATATTATTTTTTTGTTTTTTCTATATTTATATTGTATGCAATTTAGATAAGTATGTCTATGTATATTATGTTGTTGTTAATATGCGAAGAATTTTATTTATTTTTTTTTGTCACTTATTGTACTGCCTTTTTCACTCATGACTGTAATACTCCTGTAAATGGGCTGTCAGCCTGCTGTATGTTAAATGAATAAATATGTTAAAGTATGTCTATGTATATTATGTTGTTCTTAATATGCGAGGAATTTTATTTATTTTTTTTTGTCACTTATTGTACTGCCTTTTTCACTCATGACTGTAATACTCCTGTAAATGGGCTGTCAGTCTGCTGGATGTTAAATGAATAAATATGTTAAAGAGGCATTGTATCATTATTTCTATAGTCTTCCGTAAAAATAAATTGGTTTTGGTTATTTTTTATATAATCGCAATTAATCTTTGGAATGTTAATTATATAAAATGTCTTCATACAATTTAATAATTTTACATGACCCAGAGAACAGATAACCTCTTGAGGCTAAATCAAGGGAAAAGTATATTTTCCATTTCAAAATTATTATGAGGTGCACCTTCAAAACAATATTTAGAAGTTATTCTTGAATGGCACTCGAAAAGAAAAGTATGTGAATAATCTAGGCCCATATTATGTGGCCAAAAATAAGGATTTTTGTTATATTTAATTTTTATTTCATAAACTACATAAGATAATTTAACTAAATTCGGGGCGCATATTTAATGTGAAGATTGATATGAAATAAAAAATTACCAACTTTAGAAACTTACCAGCGGCGGTGGTGTGGGTATAATCTATCGTTATTTGTGAAGAAAAAAAAAATGTCATCCTGTATAATATTACAAATAAAATAGGTCATCATACACGCTATTGTATTATCTTCACTTTTTGTTTATGTACACTTCTTTGTATTCCAAATGGACTAACAATAGAATCGATTTATTTGATCAAGTGCATTTTTACACAGTTACTTAAATTACTTAAACATATCTATATCATTCAAATTTACCTATCAACTAATTTTAACTTTGTAAATCATGTTATTGAACAGATGAATGTTGATCTTCAAGTTTTATATAATTTTTCAAGTAACCACGGCCTTCCCTTAAATCCAAACAAAACTAAAGCAAATGTCTTGATTCAGAGCGACATACCTACTAATTTTATTACATCTAACTTTACTCTTAAATTAAATAACACAGATGTGCAATGGGTAACTTGTGAAAAAAGTTTGGGTTTGTACATAGATTCGATGAAACATGTACTATGTGTAGCCCGCACTTGTTTTTTAAAATTGAAAGTTTTTTATAACTTTAAATTAACCTTTGGATAAGAAACTAAACTAAAATTAATAAAAACTTTCATCTAGCCCCATATCAAATATTGCTGCGCTGTATACTATAATTTTTAACACAAAGTTGTCAACAAAAATTACAAGACGTCATATAAGTCCTTATCTTATTAACATAAACGAATTAAATATTAAACTTCAGTTCAGAGTTTAGTATCTGTTTAGTATATTCTTGCATAAATTGTTACATACTAAGGAGCCACTGTATATGATATTATATGGTATGATGTTCACAGTGTCAATGTAAGAAACAAGAAGTTTCATATTCTACAGCATATCACAACACATTTTCAGGGACGCTTCTCCTATTTAGTGTCATTTTGCCTTAACCAAATTAACACAGGCTTGTCAGTTACTTTATTATCTTACAAAAAAAAAAGTTAAAATTGGAGCTACTAGAGAGACTAGTTTAAATATGGAGTATCAGTTATTTATAAAATATTGATACTGTTGGGGAATGTTTTGAGATGTTCATATCTCATCTGGTATCTTATCATTGTTACTATTTTATTAGTTATTAGTTTGTCTCTGATATTCTTTCTTCAATGTTTATATGCGAAACACATAACTTTAGCATTTAGAATGTTAGGAGAGGTGTAAACAGCTTTGGCTAACCTCCTCCTTCTGCGTACCTACATTACTGCCATTATTGTTTGGCTTATGTCTTTGTATTTCATTTTGTATGCACATTAAACCATTTATTTTTATTATAGTATTTTAGGGAGGCCATTCAAAACAATAATAAGACGAAGCCGTCATGTTATTTAATACATTTGTTATAATTAATAAAGTAATTTCATTGTTAATTAATTATTTTGTTATTATTTTAATGCACTCGATCAATTAAATCAATTTTGTTGTTGATTTGGAATACAAAAAAGTGTAAATAAACAAAATGTGAAGATAATGCAATGGCATATATGATGACCTACTTTATTTGTAATATTATACAGGCTGATATATATTTTTTTGGCAAATAATCACCTGTGATACTCACATCTCCACCACTGGTAAGCTTCTAAAGCTGGTAATTTTTTGTTTCATACTTACTTTCATACCAAATATGCACACCGAATTTGGTTAAAATATCTCAAGCGGTTTAGAAATTAAAAACTGATTTTTATTAATTTTTGACACGCTGTACTTATATAATATCCACAAATTTCGCCACAGAATACGCTCCTGGATTTTTGACCAGTACTTAAGGAACACCCTGTATAACAACAAATCTGTATTTCTAAATGTTAGATTTCAGCTTTGAAAATGTTAAAAACTGTGAAAGAACAATTTATGTTTTAGTATCATTCTTTAAATTGTGATGCTTTTAATATTAAGTGATACTAAATAAGTGCTACACATCGTGCTGCATATGCGTGCGTCTAATAAAAAAATAATTATTTTAATAAAAATATGAACTTTATACAAGAAACTTCACAGTACAGTTTTCTTAATACCAGTGGTTTTATCAGTATAATGTGACATATTTATCAAATAGGTCATGATTGTTTATGCATGTATACGTTTGATAGGTACTAAGTTTGGTTAGCAAGGCTATGTATTTGAATTACAGAATTTTAATAAATAAATATAAGAATGCATTTTTACATTATTTTGTGAAGATGTTGCGAAATTCGCCTGATGATAATTATTTTTAATGATTAAGGTAATCACTAAAGCACCGTTCGCAAATGATCTCATTATCAGAGGCGCACTTAGGACGCTAAGTTAATGCTAGAAATCGAGGTGCAAACAAAATTAATATCAAAATTTTATTTTATTAATTTATTATTTTCAACATTATTCATATCAAGTTTATTAGTTTACAGAACACTCTACATAGCTATTTACTTGTAGTACTGGAATAACATTGAACAAACTAGCAACTGCTCTGAATGTTCAGATGTTACACTGTGACGTTTGTCGCTAATAATCCATTTCGGTTTCGAAAACGTCCACAGAGGTCACTGGGGCATATTTAAAGTATATATAATTTTTCATGGATGGCATATTTAAGGTGGGTTCAGAAAAATTTACTTCCTTGTCATCAGAAAGTCAAGAAAATCCCGGATTATTCTGCAAAACGGTATCAATTTGTTTCTTCACACGTTCAACACTAGGTCCTTATAACTGTCGCAAATAAAAACATTATTTACGGCATTATTCATTAAATACACTCAGGTGCAAAAAAACGCAACAGTGAAATTTTTGGTAAAGTTTGACACAACTTTTTTGTTTTTAGGCTGATTTTCATAATTTTTTTATAAAACTTTAGATAAAATGATCAACTTTAATTCACGTATTTAGTCGTTTGATAAATGTTGGTCTTTTAGTCATTATACAGGGTTAATTGAAAGGCATCATGACCTTAATTTTAAAACGCCCTGTGGAATAATTTCGTTACAAAATTTCTTTAAAAGGTCAATATTCATTAAGAACAATTTGTTTTTTGGTTCATGTCTTTATGTGCATTGGTTCATTTTTAAGAGCAAAATAAACTTGTCACTACTTTAAAAGAAATTTGTTTATTTTTTGACGAGAGGGCCTTGTTATCCTAAATGTCAGTTTAATGACATATTTTTTCACACCAGACGTTCTTTACTACTGTCATGGTTTTAAGTGCTGAGAATTGCGCAAAAGCTGTTGCACTTGTTGAAGACGGACGTAGTTATGAATCCTTCATGTTCATCGTTCTACCGTGAAAAGAGTAGTCCAGCAAACTGGCAAAAATACGCGTAGGGCCGACTGTGGCAGAAGACGAAAAACTACTGCTGTTGGTGACAGATTTTTTCAAGTTACAACTTTGAGAGATCGCCATTTAACATCAGTACAGGCAAGAAATCAACTCCAAGAAGTCCGAGGTAAAAACGTTAGTGTATGAACAGTTCGTCGAAGATTAAAGGAGTTTGGTCTAAAGCTTAGAGACCAGCCACTGTACCAAAACTGCTTCGGCGTCACCGAGTAGCTAGACTGCAGTTTGCCACTGAATATTTGAATTGAAACTTAGAGCAATGGTAGAATGTTCTTTTTACTGACGAATCCAGATTCTGCTTACATTCTCCAGTTGGACGGAAAAGGGTATGGAGAATGGCCGGGCCGGTGTAATTATCGGTAATGATTTTATCCTCATGCAAGATAATGCGCGGCCCCATACAGCAAGATGTGACACACAATACCTGGCGAAAGTTGAAATCAACAAAATGAACTGGCCAGCATGTTCGCCTGATTTGAACCCTATAGAGCATGTGTGGGATATGCTAAATAGGCGAGTCAAAGATCATGAAGTACCTCCCGTTGCGGTAAATGAGCTCCGTTTAGCCCTTCAGGAGGAATGGCAAAATATTCCTCAAGACGCTATTCGTAACTTAATAGACAATATGGACCGCCGTATGCAGGCAGTTATTAGAGCCAGAGGTGGCAATACAAAATATTAGGTTAAGTTTAAAAAAAATGTTTCTTTAGGTTACTTAAGTTGAAGTTGAATTGGTTTGTTAAAAAATAAACAAGTAGTGACATGTTTATTTTGCTCTTAAAAATGAACCAATGCACATAAAGACATGAGCCAAAAAACAAATTATAGGAAATTAATGGTTCTTAATGAATATTGACCTTTTAAAGAAATTTGGTAACGAAATTATTCCACAGGGCGTTATAAAAATTAGGTCATGAAGCAACCTTTCAATTAACCCTGTATAATGACTAAAAGGCCAACATTTATCAAACGACTAAATACGTGGATTAAAGTTGATCATTTTATTTAAAGTTTTATAAAACAATTCTAGGATTGTTAAATATCTGTTGAGTATATAAAATAGAAGCAGCATCAATTGAGTGTAGTCACTGCAGAACATTTTTTATGCCGTCAAAATGAACGGAGGAACATGACGTTGTTTCTAACTACGTATCCCAACAAAAGGTTCTTTTGCAACTATTTTGTTTTAGGAGCAGTAACTTGCTGTAAGTCTCGGGAGCAGTGAAATAAATTCGAGTGGGAATTCACTCCACTTAAAAAAATTCTTAGTATGTTGTTATCTGTGTGTACATTTATAATTCTTGAGGCTTTATATTCCTTTAGCAAAAAGCATGTGAAATAATTTCTCAATTTTTTATGTTAAATAACTACAATATGAATATTTGCTCATGAGAATTTACGTCACTTTCTGAGGGAATGTGTTTCACTAAACTCGAGAATCGAGCCCCTGCAGTTAAATAAATGAATGTTTCTATTTAAATATTAAGGTTGTCGCCAAGTGCGGACCTGAGATCTGCGAAGGAAGTGCGGGTCTTAGTAATCACATTACTAATATTGTATTATTGTTGGTTGATATAAATTACAATTTATTTTAATTTTCTTATTTATTAGTTGTCGGGAACTGTCAAAGAAGAGAAATTACTAATATACTTATTCGCCATATCGGTTATAAACAAAAATAAATAAATGCCACAACAACGGCGTTATCGGCTGGTACGGCATATAAATTTTGTTATCTGAATTTTTGTTAACCTGTTCGTTCGCTGTCAGTCTGGACGGAGCAAGTAACATATCTCTTAATAATCACAGTCGGTGGTGAAGGCGAAGTGGAAGGAAGGTAGACGGATCTGGTCAAATTTTTCCAAGTACTACGACGACGACGACTACGCTGGCGATGAGCCATGTTGCTCTGCAATGAAATGACCAATTTTCACTGTTCACTCATTCACGAAATTTTGTTTTCAAATTTAGGCTAAAGCTACCTAACCAAGCATTAGAAAGATCGCTAAATATAGTAAACTGAATTTACACTTACTCTATATCAACGTTAAGTATTTACTGCAACTACTAGCATTAAACTTAAATAACTGTTAATAATTAAGAAGATACTTTCTTAGCAGCTCTTGTATCAAAGGTCAGCAAAAGCTATCAACTCAGATGCAAGCGGCAACTAGCAGTATGGATGTAGTACAGGGCGTCTCTAACTCGATAGTATTGGCATACTGTGAGGATACAAACAATTTAAATAAAATTTTGAACACGTGCTGTGAAATGGCATGAGGTAAGCCCCATTTTCAATCGAAATTATTATCTTTGAGATTTGTCTAATGACGTCATTAATTATATTTTTTCCAGGAACATACCCAAGCTTTACTGTTAAAAAGCTCTCTTTCTTCTAATAAACTTTTCTTATAGGCGTTTTTCTGTATTACTCCCCATTTAAAAGTTATAAGTAATATGGTCCTAAAGAGTCTCAAAAGAAATACTACCTAAAAATCACATTAGCGGTGGAAGGACCAAGTAGTCATTGGAAAATAATTGAATGTTCCTTGTTTAAAGTGCATAAATATCACTAAGAGTAAATAAAAGGATTAAACTCGAGAATTCTTTAACACAATTAAAACAAAAGGTGATGATAATAAGAACTAAACTTAAAAAATGAGGCAAACGCCCTCATACTACATACATAATAATCTATTATCAATATGACCTCCTTTTATTTCAAGATACATCCAATCTTTGTCTAACTTCTTTGTGGGCTGCGTTTATTAACACATTACAAGCGCTTGTGTTTTTTTTTATTTCATATGATTCATATCGCGAATATGTTTTGTAAACCTTATTTTTTAAAACCTCCCATAAAGAAGATCGAGAGGTGTTAAATCTGGTGACTTTCCAGGCCATTAATCCCAACTCATTTCTCTAGGAAAATGTTATCTAAATATACTGTCATATAGAATTTCGTAGATTTTGTTCGATATGCTGTAACAAAAAATGCATCTTCATTTCGTAAGGTCGCCTCCAATCTTCTCTATGTAAAGGTTTTATGATTAGAAATAAGGCGCTTTAGATAGCTTTCTCGCTATAACTTTACAGCTCTGCTTGATTTTTTTTTACTTGGCGTAAATTTGCAACATATCCACTTTTTCTGAACGAGAAAACATTTTAAGGACAAAAGTTATACGTTTGACGTTTGTATCGAGTAATGACAAGTATTTTGTGATATTTATGCACTTTAAATAACAAACATTCAATTATTTTCCAACGACTACTTGATCATTCCACCGCTAATGGGATTTTTAGGTGGTATTTCTTTTGAGATTGTTTAGTACGATATTGCCTGTAACTTTTAAATGGAAAGTAATACAGAAAAATGTCTCTAAAAAAATAGGTATGTTTCTGGAAAGAATATAATTGATCACGTCATTTACCGCATCCCATTTAATATCACATGTCCCAAATTTTATTTAAATTTGTTATATCCTCACAGTAATCCCATACTATCGAGGATACCCTGTACAACAAATCATAATGCTTTTATGTAGGTATTTTATAATTATAAATTGTAAATGTAAAACAGTTTACATGCTAATATTTTAGTTTTAGGGAAAATTATGATGAGTACTGCATATACTGAGATGGTATATGTTACTCATGCTTCTGGATTAAAGGCTTAAATTCTCTGACAATTCGTCAGTTACAAAATATGCGGTTAATACTCATCTGTCTTATCAAAACATCCTAGGATCATATCTACTATTACAATAGTAACTCTTATCATTTTCATCCGTAAAATATAAGGATTACTCTGTCTATTTATTTTTAAAAAAGAATAACATTTAAAAAATATATTCGTTCAATTATTAATTAAAGCGTAATACTTACAAATTAATAAAAACGTTATTAAAGACAAACCAGCTTAACACTTCACCACCATTCACATTACACTCATTGAATGTCTTATTTAATTTCACCAAGAAGTTATATATCTAATCATATATAGCTTACCAATAATAATAATATACCATTCATAACTTTAATTAGAGTCTTACATCATTATTTTTATCGGTTACTCAAAAATGTACGCTCCAGAAAAGTATAAATATAAATGTGACAAATTCGTCCTTCCTTAAAAGAATTGGAAACATTTTAATAGGTGCCGGGAAAATAATGTACTTTCTGCGGAAGACAGGAGAGGCATTCTGTTGATAACACTGCTGAGAATTTTATGCAAGTTATTTAGCATTTGATTGTAATTATTTTCCCCTTTGGAAGAAAACATTAAATAATAAATGTCCGTTTAAATGTATAAATGATAAAAAAAAAACGAGAAACTGTGTCTACAATGAAACTGATTAGTTCGGTGACAAAGAATCCGAAGATGTTGAATTATATAAACAAGCCCGAAATAATTATAGGAAAAGCATAAGACGCAAAAATGCGTCCTTTGATAATTTTTTAAAATTTTCCAGGAACAGAAATAGAGACAGTTGGCGTATTATTAACTATGAACGACGTCAAAATCACAGTATTGGAGAATGTTCATGTTTATCTCCAGATGAGGTGATCATATATTTTTCCAATGTAGCAGATGATATTATAAAATCACTTCCTGATGTATCACATGAAGATTATTTTTCTTGAAGCCAGTAACGAAAGATGATGTTAAAAATGCAATTTTCATGCGTTTTTGATGTATACGGTATTACCTAATGCTTCAATACTGAAACAAATTTGGGATTTAATTGTCAATCCTCTTTCTGCTCTTGCTTATAAATGTTTTTCGGAGGGGGTTTTTCCTGACTTTAAATACAGGGTGTACGGAAAGTAATGGAACCAGCTTAAACATAGCTTCACGGAAAAAAATTATATAGTATTTTCAATGAAATACTTATACTTGGTAACCATTAGTTTCACTTAATATTAATTATAGCTGATTTAATTGCATATAATACATGCAATGAAATATTTAATTTTCAGTTAAAAATATACTTTCCATTATAGACTAAATATTTGTAAAATTGATTTAATTAACTATGATAATTACATAAAAGATAATTATTGCTAAATCAATAAAAAAAATTAAAAATTGACCAAACAATTATTTGGAATTTATTGAAATATTTATTTTATTTTCATCAATAAAATATTTATTCATTCAATTTTAAAATATAATCACAACAAATAGTAATACTTTTTTATTAATACGTAGTATTCTTAAGAAAAATGTAACTCTTTTTACTTCAGGTATATCTACTTCTGATTCAATGATTGCTATTGTTGAAATAAATAGTTATAGAATCGCGCCATCATCCATTGCCCCTACACCGCACCGCTAGCATAGTCGGTACCCGCTATCGCCGCTATTTGTAAGTATTGTACGTTCTCATAACGTTTAATAAAAGTATAAAAGCTCATTTAGTAACTGTAACTAGTATTTACCAGTAACAATTAAATACATAGGTAAATCCGAGGGTAAATCTAAAATGAAGGATTTATTGAGTGATCACAATCTAGAGGAGTTGATTCCTGTGTTTGCCGTAAGTATTAACTGCATAAGTAGCACTAGTTAACAAATAAATAGTAATATAATATAAACATATGAACATATAAAAATATGAAATCGAAGGTAATTGCACAAGAATCCAATATTAGGAAAGTTTATGGTCGCCGTATTTCTCGCCGTAAAATGATCAAATTTGTGGTGGTTGTTAGGTACAGAAATCTCGGAAAATAAAACACATAGAACAAAAGTAATATCAAAATTAAAGTCCACTTTTACAGTTTACTATTCAAATTCTTCCCAAATAAAATAATAATTCTTAAAAAACGTTTGTAAGACACACATTATCATGCTATTCTAACCCCACATTTTAATAATACTTTCACATAGATGCAGAACTATGTAATATGTTAGTTTATGTTATAATACCCTGTTCAAATACTTCCGATCTCTCTACACCTAATTATAATCTAAATGGGACTTGTTTTTTTTAAAGTACATTAAAACAGAAGAAGAAGTTTAGTGTTACAGGATTTTCTAAATATTCTGGAAGAAAATTCTGAAAACCTTTCTGAAGGTAACTAATTATATTTTTTAAAATAGATATTACTGATTTCTGTGCATCAGTATTTTCTTTGTTGAGTAAAAATAAAATAGGATACAATAAACGACAAAACATGTATTCTTATATTTAACCCTTTACTTTTTTTTATAAACCTGTTACCAAGGTTACTTCCTCCAAATAGCAGGGCCAAAGAGGGAAATTTACCACAAACCAATCCGAAGGAGGTCTAATTCTGCAAGTATTACGTTTATTACCTTAGCATTGAACGTTTCCATTGTTTTTTTTTTAATGTACTTATAACTTGTTGGTAACATTTAGGTAATAATGCAGATTAAAAACAATAATTCATATTAAAGAGCAATTGCATGTTCTTTAATGAAATAAAATGAAACTATTATCAGATTGTATTGCCATTAGGTTTTATTAATTGTTCCCTTAAAATTATCCATTCCTTAAATAATTTAAATTTAGTAACACTCGACAAATTCTTTTAATAATTAAACCTCATGGCACTGACGACGAATATATTTAAGTTTTTTTTATAAAGATTGTATTTTTCGTACCGCCATATGCAGCCATTCTACGGCTTCATTAGAATGATCAGATATAGTTTACTGTATATAATCAATTTTTGTTTTTTTATAGATGTATTTTATTTCTATGTATTGCAAAATTTAAAAATAATAAAATGTTTGTCATTTAAATGCTTTTTAATATATTATAATCCACAAATATTCATAAATTATAAGTATATTTATATGTAATTGAATTTATAGGATATTTCGGAAATGATTAGAAAAAATGAAACAAACAAATGTGATAAATATAAAAACGTATACATTTCATAATATCCTATATTCCAGGCAATAATAATTTATCATTAAGACAGTAGACAAATATATATTTTTCAAAAATATTACAAGTTCTCTCTAAAATATCTTATAGTTGACTGAATGACAGTTTATTATTAAAACAATAATTGTTAATAGAGTAAAGAATGATAGTATCCCATTGAATCGTTAATGATTTTCAAAAGAAGCTTATAGTTAAAACAATGACATGTTAATTTTAGTTTTCAATAACATGGTTATGTTTGAACTGAACGAAGTTATGTCCAAGGAATACTGAGCATAGTGTGTGGCTGGTTGAAAAGGCATATAATTGGGAATAGGATAGCGTTTTCTCCGTGTTCCTGTGATCAAATAGAACTGATTTAGACAAACTTAGCTTAGTTCAAAAGTGCATCGTTTAGAAGCTTCAACAAAAAAAAAATTGTTTTCTTGTTATGTGCATAAATAATAAACGAAACGGCCAATCATATTCAAATTTGGTACCGTTATGTTTTAGATAAGTACAAGCATTATGAAGTAGAACGTAGTGCCGCATATCGTAGAGGGCGCTCTTGGCAGTTTTTTCGCAATTAATTTTTATCGTATCTTATTTGTTGGTCCTAATCTGATACACTTGACTGAAAATTATGATGGAGAAATTAATTTTGCGTAGAAAAGCTATACTTGTTCCATGTTGATAAAATGCACCGTTTTCTATAAAAACGCGTTTGAAAAGTTCCGCACATTAAAATAGAAATAAATTTTCTACTTCGATCAAGTTACCACTTGTCAAACTGACGTTGATACGCTTAAATTAAATAAAATTTGATCAAAAGCCTGTCAGATTAATATTAATTATTGTACTGAGTTAGTAATTATCGTTGTGTAGTTGTGTAAAGTGTAAATGAAACGTGTAAATAATTTCAAATTATTAGTATTATTTTGTCAAATTTTGAAAACATACCTCGACATAAACAGTTTTCCAACACAGAACGTCAGAAAGAAGGTACAGTTACATGGATAGCTTTTCTACGCAAAAATAATTTCTTCATCATGATTTTCCGTCAAGCGTATCAGTATAGAACTAACAAAAAAGATAGGATAAAAATGAGTTACAAAAAAACTGCCAAGAGCTCCCTACGATATGCAGCACTACCAAATTTCAACATGATTGGACGTTTCGTTTCTTAATTATGCCCAAAACAAGAAAACAATTTTTGTTGAAGCCCTGTAACTTCTAAATGAAGAACTTTTGGACTAAGATAAATTTGTCTAAATCGGATCTATTTGATCACAGGAGCTATGTTCAAGCTGGATCCCATTACTTTGCGGACACCCTGTATAGTAGGGTTATACCACTCTTGAAAAAAGGTAACCCAAGTGAACCAGTCAATTATCGTCCAATCTCAATTATTCCATTGTTTGGGAAAGTTTTAGAACGTATTTTGAAAAATAGACTAATGAATGATTTTGAAACACATAACTTATTTAACCAGAATCAGTTCGGTTTTAGAAGCAATTTATCCACAACTAAGGCTATATGTAAGATGGTAGAAAATATTATTGAGACTCTTGAAGAGGGCAAACACTGTTCAGTAACATTATGTGATTTGACAAAGGCATTCGACTGTGTTTCACATTCTATTCTTATAAAAAAATTATCTTTCTATGGCATCCGGGGTGTACCGTTAAAGCTTTTGCAGTCTTACCTCACTAACCGTAGACAAATTGTTTGTTTCAATAATTCTTATTCAGGTTATGAACAAATGCATCAAGGAATTCCACAGGGCTCTGTTTCAGAACCTTTACTATTCATTATTTATATTAATGATGTATTTGAATACTTAAGACGTTTTTGTAGTACATTATTTGCTGATGATACTACCATCTTTACGTCTGCATATAATTTGACCGATCTTACTGTGCTCTCGGGTGAAATGATTGAAAAAGAAAATAATCTTAAGTTAAATGAAACTAAAACACAAAATTTCATTTTTTGTACACATAACGGTATGACTGATGGTGGGACTCTCTTACGTGGAATGTCCATATTGATAACTTAGGAGGTAGACTATTTAGTGCCATTTAATTCGTAGATTGAGACACTTTTTGAGTAGGGATTGTTTGAGAATGTATTATTCACTTTTACATTCTCATTTAAATTATGCCGTAATACTTTGGGGAAACAGTACAACATCCCATAAGATATTCAAGCTACGAAAGAAAGCTGTACGTTTGATAACTGACTCTTCTTATACTGAACACTGTCGCCCGCTTTTTAAAGAACTTAAGATTATGCTGCTACCCTGTCTTTACATATATGCCACTCTGCTTGAGATTCTTTCTCAAAAACATCTTTATGTTACACATTCCCACTGTCATAATTATGAAACTAGATATTCAGGTCACCTTATAGATCCACGATATAGGCTTACAAAATCAAAGAAAAATTCCTTAAATATTAGTTTATGCAATATTATGCCAACTAATTTAAAATCTTCGGATGTTTCTAGTTTTAAAAACAAATTAAAATCTTTTTTACTATCACACTGTTTTTAAAGAGTTCTAATATGCATATGTTGTGGTAATGGTCTGATTGCACCTATAATTTTTTAATGTTTAAATGGTCTCTTGTTTACTTTGTTTTATTGAACTGTATTTAAAATGTTTTTTTATGTTAATTATTGTGTTTGGTTCTATTGTGATTTCTGTGTCTACAGAAAGTAGTTCTTTGACTTAAAATCTATATGATTTTATGTAATTTAACTTGGTCAGTCAATAAATACTACTATAATAAGTGTAGTAAAATAATTGATTTGAAAATTAGGAAATTTCATGGAAATTTCATTATACAATGTACTACTTTGGAACTATTTGCTTTTACTTTATTTATTATGAAATTTTACGTAATTGTCTATGTGATTTATGTTGCATATGTGCAGAGGCACATCAGTCTAACATCTAACGCAGTACATTTTAATTGTATTAAGGTGTGGTACACAAACTTGTACGAATTATTAATAAAGACTTTTTGTGTGATATTCGTAAAAGAGTGAATATAAGATTATATTTTGTTATTTGTGCATTTGCAGCTTATGTAAAATTTAAATGTTATACAATTCATAAATATAACGAAGCTGGAACAATATGTTGTTTAGATGCTTACATCAAAGTTACAGCATTACCCGAGTTTCTGAACTATACAACAACATTTATCTCTGTAACAGTAAAAATAGTAATAGTTTACAACATATATATTGTCTTGTTTATCATTTACAATACCTAGTCTACACTGGTATAGGTTTCCCATTAAAATTAATTGCATAGTTTTTATTTTACTTATTTTAAACACTAAATTTATAAATATCATGAATATACTGTTTAATATCAGCTGCCTATATATACCAAAAAAATAACATCTATTTAATAATAATTATGGTACTACGATGACTTATGTAGATATATCATCATTTTGAATTTCTGTAGCAAAGATTTCAATAACAATATTTCCTGTTTAACTTTACAATAGCTGATATTTGTTCAGTTGTTACTATTTATCAGTTATGTTAATCTAAAAATCAGGTAAGCTGCGCAATCCTTAATACTTCAATAAATAAATACAAGTTATTGTTGATGATTTTTATTTATTTACTGACAGAGTAACATTTTAATATAAACTTTATTATGTATTTTTTTATTTAAAAAACAATTCTCAGATGTGTTTGTCTATGATGAGTAATATAAAAAAATATTCTAACAGGAAAATAATAATATCTGACAGTATCTTAAACACGAAATGACTCATTTATAGGTTAATAATACTACTCCGAAGTATCTTTTCCATTTCGAGGAATTGAGTTTTAGGAGATAGATCATCATAATATGTTAATTTGATAAGATGTAGGTATTTATCATTCAAAATCAACATTTTGTAAAGAAAATTTCAACCAGTTTTTCGATTTTAATGTTATCTTCGAGTAGAAAATAATTATAAATACGTTTTATGGAAAATTAAGATAATTTAAACAAGCATTTTATTTACCTATTCTTTGATTCGATTGATTTTCTAGTTCTATATTTAAATTATTTTTATCTACAGAGAAGACATTTCATGTGGGATGTTTACATAAAAATTAATGATCTGTTACAGAATTAATATTGTTTATATTTTTCCGAAATGAACGAACTGGTTTGTACTTTGAATCTTTATATATATTTGATGCAGGAACTAAGTAAAAGGTCGACTTTTATTAATTATTCATTTCTACATCTAGTTATCCGCACTTACTTAGTATTGAAACTCAAACAAATAGCATATATTGTTTAATTATTGTTACATCAACTGAACTCTGTCTATTGTTGACGCAATTGAGGTGTCAAACATAAATGGGCAAAACAAAAAAAAATTGAATCGGAACGAAAAAGTGAGTAGAAAAAAGAATATGCTATGGTTCATTGAGAAAAGGGCAAAGCGTAGTCGAATATTCCTTAAGTCTAAACCAGGACATTGAACCAAACATGCTTTAATAAATACTGTTCCTTTTCATTTTCCAACATTTTGGAATATCTTCAATGCTGCTTAAATATATAATTTAACAGACATATTTGATTATCGATGACCCCAATTTGTCAAGGACTATAAAAAATGATTCGTATCATTATTCAACTGATACAAATTAAAAAATTGATTCAATAAACTTGTGTTACAATACTATTCTTGAAATCCACTTTAAAAGGTACAAGAATGCGATATTTACAAAAACTGGCATTGCAATTATTCCAATAACACTTTAAATTTAAAAATAATATTTACTTGAACCCGAATTCAAAATAATGTCAAACCTACCGACATGAAAGGTTAAAGTCGGTCTTGGTGCTACATCCAAATAATAAAAATATAAACATACAAAGTACATTCAAACGTTGATAAGAACCAACAGGATATAGGAATAATATAAATGTGGAAAACTTGAGTCATCAACAATTGAACTATTGATCTATAAATGAGACATGTCTACAAAAATGACCAAATGTTATGTTGTTTCTAATTAACATGTTTAATTGATTATAAACATATATATAGAAAAATCAAAATCATTGTAGTGGTGCGCATACCGTTAGTGTCTAAAAATGTTTGGATGTAATAAGTAATTCACTGATTGTTTAAAAATGTTTATTTATTTATACAATAAAGGCTACCCAACAGCTAAATAAAGTTATCCAATAACAGAGTAACACAACTTACAAAAAAAATACAGGAAGAAGGAAAATATTTGTATTTTTCATTTTACGGGAAAAAGGCATTCTTAATAAAAAATTTTGCTTGTCTTTAAAATGCGGTTGGCATGGAGACCTTTCATGTTGCATATACAGGATAATCAGAAAATCGGTAAATATAAAAATTGTTCAAGAATAAACTGCCTTTGACTTTAACAATACAATATGTTATTAAAGAAACAACTTGCTTGGAGTTTAAATTTGTATTACAATTTAAATTTATGTATAAATCGAAATACTTTGATAGAAACGAACAGTAAAACATTTTTATACTTCATTTACGAAAAAAAAAATCTTGATTAAAATTTTTATTTCTCTTCACAATGCAGTTGGAGAATAAAAAAGTTTGACCAAGCAACCGTTATAATGAAAAGTGAATTTTTGAGTAATATAGTGACAATTATTCTTAATATGCTTACATTGCAGTAAAAAAAAATATTTAATACAATTTATACATAAATTTCAATTTTAAGCAACTTTTCTTAATAACGTATTTTGGTATTATTAAAAACAAAGACAGTTTATTCTTGAACGATTTTTATATTTACCGTCATGCCAATCTCGTTTTAAAGGCAAGCAAAAATTTTAATCAAGAATGCCTTTTTACGTAAAATGAAAAATAAAAATATTTTCTCTCTTTTCCACTCTAATCGTCGACATACTGTATAAACTGAGACAGGTTGAATATGCGAGTATAAAAATAGTAAAAAAGAATTTTGAAACAATATAAATAATAACATTACAAACATTTGCAATGTAATATAGAAGTGCAACTGATTATGAAGAAGATTCGCTTTCAAACTCTTTTTAAATGAAGTTCCTAATGCATTACACCTCATAAAACGGAAATTTAACAAATAGTTTGTAGAAATATTATTTACATAAAAAAATCCCTAAACCTACTGTGATCCAATCTGCAGTTCAAGCAAAATAAATTTGTGAATATATTGAAACCATTCAATTATTAAAAATTAAACACAAAATATATCCGAGATTACTTTTTAAACCTAAGGCCTCCAGTTTATAAAAATACAAATTATTTTCATATGAAAAATAGTGTATATTTCTATTATATCTATAATTGACATAATCAATGAATTTTGCACAAATTCCAACTTCACATACGTATATAGCTATATTCTAAAATGGATCTGACCATTGAAACATACATTGTAATCAAGTGATGATTGTTGGTCTAAATATAAATCTAAGAACTCTTAAAGATTCTTGAAGAATGATTTCAATTTGTCTATCAGAAATCAGTTTTTGATCGAGCGTAACGCCCGAATCCTTAATTTCATTAACATAATAATTATTAATATTCCTTAATATTCAAAATTAATTTGTGAATATCACAGGAAACTGTAAACCTATCCAGGTCTTCCTATAATGGTAAACTTAAACTGTAACTATAAACATCTTCCAATATCACTTAAAAGAGATTAAATAACAACGGACCCAGGTGCGATCCCTGTGGGACCCCAGTGAATAATGGGAGATCAGTTTCAGTAGTCGATCAGTAGTAGGTTCATTATTACAAGTCTAGATTTGATTTATGATCGTTTTCCGGGTTGTTATGTTATGAGCTAGGTAAGTGGTCGCAGCCAATAATAAAATTAATGTGCACATCCTTACGCTGATAAAAATTGCTGGAAATTTCCATTTAAGGTTTTGCTCTTTTTACATAATATTTGCTAGTAATTTTGAATTTACATTACAGTATATAAAAAAAGGAAAAATCAAGTATATGTGTTTTTGTGAAATAAAATTAGGAAATTTCATGAATAATGTCATTATGCAATGTACTTCTATAAGGTCTTCCTATAATGGTAAACTCAAACTGTAACTATAAACATCTTCTAATATCACTTAAAAGAGATTAAATAACAACGGACCCAGGTGCGATCCCTGTGGGACCCCAGTGAATAATGGGAGATCAGTTTGAGTAGGTTGCCGTGAACAAATTATCCTAGGTTTGTGAACAAAACTCTGATGATGAACCTTATCAAATGCCTTAGAAAAATTGGTATACACAGTACACACTGACGAACCGTTGAGCATGGCATTATATAGGGTAATTCTAAAAAAATTTGGAAATAGATGCGTCATGAAAAATGGAGTCAACATCTTTAAAAAAATGTAGTAAAATTTTTATAGTTTCCGAGTAAGAAATTATAGATCTTGTAGTATTTTCAATCCTTACACCTGGCGATTCCGAATATTGAAATCCCTTTACTTATAGTAGGTATTAACATTTTTGTGATGCGTGTTCACATTAGTTTTTCAAGTGTCAAAAATGGCTTACATACTTTTTAATTTATGATGAAATTAAAATGCTTTAGTAGAACGATTTCTTGGTAAACATGTGCCAAATCCAGCTACGTTTACGGCGGTGTGCAGTGAGTGCAAGTGTAGCGCAACGCTGACGTGGCACGGAAAATTTGAAACCGAACCGTTAAAGAGATGGGGGTCCAGAAGAGTAATACACCGAAGTGGGCATTATTATTGATTTATGAGTTCAAAATGGGCAAGGAGCAAAGACATTTGTGTTAGTTTGTAAAAACTGGCCCAAAATTTTATTGTTGTTGTTTTATTAATTAAAATTACAAATTAATTCTATTGATAATTAATAACAGTAGCGGTAAAATCAATTGAATTTGCTGTATAAAATGGTATTATAAAATGTTATTTATTTCTTTCCTTGAGAATTTCCTTCAATTTTTTGGCCGGTCGCCGATTACATGCTTCGTCTTGTCAGATTATGAATTGGACCAGTTTCCAGTGCCGTGCAGAAATGTATTTTTAAATCAATTTTGAACTGCCTTTTCTGATTTTTTTTACAAAATTATATTTGTAAGTATTTTTTTAGATAAGGTCTGAATCATGTATATTTCCTTCTACATATGGTATCTGTCAAAACTGATTCCCTTTTATAAAATTCATATTGCATATCAGGAATATAATTATTTACCATAAAAAACAATTCATCAGAAATAATGTATTCAAAAATGAGAAAATAAGAAGATCGGTGTAAATTAGTTTAGAATTAACAAAGTCAGTATTGCAATTACTATAACTTATTTGATTTAAAATTAATTGAAAAGGTTTTCATAACATTTAAACATAAAAAGTCTCTGTACTAAAAAAGTTTTTATCATATTAGATTCCAGAGTTCTAGGAATAGGAAACATTTCACAATGTTTCAACTGAAATCCTTTTGTAAAAGTTAAAAGCTTCAGAGCCTATAGAAAACTGATTGAACTTTTTAAATTAATTTTAATTATTTATATTTCTATTAATTGTTATTAAACTCTGTAAAAGTTTGAAAAAAGTGACTCACCAAACTTGATCAGCTCCTCTATGTCCTTTGAATGCATCTGCAAATTTAGACAAAAAGAACAGCTATTTAGACCAGTGCTGAAGCCTTTGAAAATGATAAAAAGTGAAAAAAAATGATAGTAGGATGAAACCTATTGGAAAAAGAAGAGAATACAACAAAAATAAGAGGAAAAATAATTTACGGGCGATCTGTGGTCGGGAAGTGGAAGGGTTAAGGGTAAAAAACGGTTTTTCTTGATTTCCGGCAAAACTACAAGTCCTATGGAAATAAGTTAAATAGTGAGTTGTAGGTAATAAAAAGATCTACAACTTTTATATTCACACTTTTTTCACATAACCTCAAAATTTATGTGAAAAATTCAAATAACCAAGTTTTTGGTTTTTTATTTTTTTCTTTTATTAAAAATAATTTTTTTTCACGATATTTGGTGAAAACTTACCTTTTTATGTCCCAAATACACTGTAATTTTTTTGATTTAAAATATATATTTTTTTCACCTTATTTTGACTTAATATCGAAAAAGCACCCTAATTTTCAATCGAAAATTCTCACGTCAAAATATCTGCTTTTTTAAAAAAGTCGGTTAGCTTTTTGTTCGCTGGAATCTCTACTATCTTATGCTGTAAAAAAATATACATTACTATGGTAAATGTTCTCAGAAAATACAAAGAAATGATGCGACAAACTCCAATCCGAAAATTTTTTTAATCATTTACAATTTTGAGCTATTTATTAAAGTTTATACTTTAATTACTCGAAAAACGTAAGATTCCATATTGCATTGATAAACAAAGAAATTGCAAGTCGAAATATACTACTATAATTAACAACTAAATAAGTTAATAAAGTTAATTTAATAAAACATCTACACCATCAGAAAGTAGAGATTTCAACGAACAAAAAGCCCACCGACTTTTTTAAAAAAGCAGATATTGTGACGTGAGAATTTTCTTTTGAAGATTAAGGTGCTTTTTCGATATTAAGTCAAAATAACGTGAAAAAAAATATTTTAAATAAAAAAAATTACAGTGTATTTGGGACATAAAAAGGTAAGTTTTCACCAAATATCGTGAAAAAAAATTATTTTTTGTAAAAGATAAAAATAAAAAGCCAAAAACTTGGTTATTTAAATTTTTCACATAAATTTTGAGGTTATGTGAAAAAAGTGTAAATATAAAAATAGTAGATCTTTTTATTACCTACAACTTCGCTATTTAACTTTTTTCCATAAAACTTGTAGTTTTGCCAGAAATCGAGATAAACCGTTTTTTACCCTTAAAAACTCACCCCCTTCCACTTCCCGACCTCAGATCGCCCGTAAATTATTTTTCCTTTCATTTTTGTTGTATTGTCTTCCTTTTCCAATAGGTTTCATCCTACTATTATTTTTTTTGGTTTCAAAAATTATCGACCCTGGTCTAATTGTATTTTATTTCCCCTATTTGCTCAAAATTTGTGATTTATATTTGTGATATAAACCAAAAATAAAATTGTAATGTAGAATAAAGGCATACTACAAAATTTAGTAAACAATACATGGAACTATAAGAAGAATCGGCCCGGCATGCGAGGTACAGAGGTTCTCAAACGGACTTTAACCAGTACAGTAATATCGTTCGGTACATCATAGATATCCGGGATGTTTTTTCAGTTACTTAGAAGCTCGTGCTCACAACGACACAATCGATATCAGGGCAAAACTTGAACGCGAGTTCATGAAAAGTAAATACAGGATGTTCCGCACAAGATCCGACATACAATATTGCGAGTTAAACATACCTATATACAAAGTTAGGCGGAGTTATAGGCTTTCAAAGTGTGGCCAAATATTTCGAAAAAAAATGAATATCTTACACGATTTAAATTTATTATTTGTGTTCTTTGACTATCAGTTCAAATAAATTGGAACACTACAAGGTGTTCATTGAGGATGTGTCATCCATAAAAATATGGCAAACTTTTTTTTAATTGATCGAATTTAAAAAGAATGATAACATTCCAAGCAGAATTTAATTTAAAACACATTAACCAACCCCAAACCCTTTCTCCAGGGTGGAATTTAACCAAGTTTGTAGGTACCTCGCGTTAGGCAATTCCATCCAGACAGGATACCACACAGGACAGGATATCCAGAGAGTACAGATTTAACGCAGTAAATAAATTGTAATTACTGAGAATTAGACTAAATTTATAAATCCGGTTCTTAATGCTACTCCCTTATTTTGGCGTATCAATTGAAGCTTTACAAAGTATATCATTTAATATTTGTTGTAACAGTTGTTTTCCTCATCTTTATTTATCTTTTTTATTGTCATTAAAAATCTTTACATGGAAATGTGACGTTTACTTTTAAATAAGTGTGAGAAGTGTCTTAAATGAGTGACTACGAAGCCCTTGATTAGAAAGCCAAATATGAGTAAGTAATAATGATAATGATAATGATAATGATAATGATAATGATAATGATAATGATAATGATAATGATAATGATAATGATAATGATAATGATAATGATAATGATAATGATAATGATAATGATAATGATAATGATAATGATAATGATAATGATAATGATAATGATAATGATAATGATAATGATAATGATAATGATAATGATAATGATAATGATAATGATAATGATAATGATAATGATAATGATAATGATAATGATAATGATAATGATAATGATAATGATAATGATAATGATAATGATAATGATAATGATAATGATAATGATAATGATAATGATAATGATAATGATAATGATAATGATAATGATAATGATAATGATAATGATAATGATAATGATAATGATAATGATAATGATAATGATAATGATAATGATAATGATAATGATAATGATAATGATAATGATAATGATAATGATAATGATAATGATAATGATAATGATAATGATAATGATAATGATAATGATAATGATAATGATAATGATAATGATAATGATAATGATAATGATAATGATAATGATAAAGTAATATTACAAATATAATAATTAATAATAAATGAAAAAAAAAACAAATAAAAGGAATAACTTTTAATTATTACTACTTAACAGAAATCTTCATTAAGTAATAACAACTAGATAATCTCTATAACTTTTCAGAGATCTCACAGGCAATCAAATTAAATATAAATATTTTGCTCCCTTTCAATCTAATTAAGGTCGTTGTGGTACTGCCCGCAATGGCAATTAAATAATAACTCCTCATGCTATATTTTATAATTTGCATGCATCAATTAAAACAAGATTTGAATAGTGTTTATTAGCAAAAATCAAGAAGTCGTTGGCTTTATAACTTTGTGTTTCCGAAACTATCAACTTTTGGACTAATATCAATTTTGTACAGACTTTTTAAAGACATCCTGTACAAACGTTAATTATAATATTATTAATAAAATGATAAATATGGGAAACGACTATTTATAGTTGTTGCAGTAAATGAATAAAACATAATTTAAATTTGAAGCAATTAAAAGAAAATTATATCGTGAACAAGTTGATGGGCAGAAGACGTGATAGCAACGTGGTGACCACGTGCAAATGCAATTATTTAAGAGTGTGAGAATAAATGCAAGGTAGAAGTTTTCCATTTTAGTACACAAAATGAAAGTTTTTATTTTATACGGTAATGGTTATGGTTAGCAGATCCACGTCTTTATGGGCTAAAATTTAAGGTTGGGTAATTGTAAGAAAATTACGATGTTTTTGAGGGACTCTCAAAGGTGCGTGAATTTAGCCCCCCATTTTTGAATAAAATGAAAAATAAAGATTGTGCTGAATTGTGCCGGATTTGTGCTACATTGTGCCGTAAAATTTTTGAGAAAAATAATAGCCATTTTCCTAGAAAATGAAGCCCTCCACTTCGAAAATCGTATTTTTCTTTAATGTGCCATATTGTGCTAGTTGTTCCGAACATTGTGTCCTTTAAAGAAATTTGATATCTGCCTCCATTCTCCGGAAAATCCGGAAAAACCGGAATTTCCTAGTCCCCCATTTTACCACAATCCGATTTTAATTCGATGTGCTGAATTGTGCTAGATGTTCTGAACATTGTGCCGTTTAAAAAAAATTTGGTAACTGTTTCCGTTTTCAGGAAAATTTAAAAAAAAATCGAAAATTTTGGTATGGTATGGTTACTGTGCCCCCTACTTTGGGAAAACCGTGTTTTCTTAAATGTGCTTATTTATTCCGAACTTTGTGCCGTTTAAAATATATATATATATATATATATATATATATATATATATATATATATATATGCCTCCGTTATCCGGAAAATCCGGAAAAAATAGAAATTTGGGGTGAACTTAGCTCCCCATTTTTGTCGAAAATTAAAAAACGTGGTTGAGTTGAATTGTGCTAATTGAACATTGTGCCGTTTAAAGAAATTCGATATCTGTCGAATACGATTTTCGGGAAGTGGAGGGCTACATGGAAAACACGATTTTTCTATTTTCTAGGAAAATGGCTATTATTTTTCTTAAAATTTTTACGGCACAATGTAGCACAAATCCGGCACAATTCACCACAATCTTTATTTTTCATTTTATTCAAAAATAGGGGGCTAAGGTCACATTATCTATTCACCGTATATTTTCGGTTTTTTATCCATTAAAAAATCACTTATGACTAATATTTTTTAGACAAAGTTTGACATATTTTATTAAAATGTCCACCATATTTATTTCCTCAATCTATCCAGATGCTACAAACCACTCGAATGACTTTAGCTTCAGTCACTTGACAACAGAAACTGTTTCATCACTTACATTTTATTAGGTGTCATTAATTTCCCTCAAAAATGTTGAACTTTTGATTTGTTTCACTGAAAACTATCTTCTTTTCTTAAAAACGTTAGTTAGAGAAGTTAGTTGGATAAATTGTTTCTGAATGAAATGCCAGTTTGCAGAAATCCTCCAATGAGATGAAGCTTTTCGAATCTTTGTTTTGTCTTAAAAATAAGCAAGTAACACCTTTTCATGTGTTATACTGGGAGATTTTTTTTTGGCATCAATTTTCGTGTTGATGGTATACTAATTCGTACTTCGAATGAGTTTTTTAGTGCTTCAGCTGCATCCTCAATGTCCAAAGACGAGCTCTTCGGTTATATAAAAAAAATACCATAGTTAATAATATTAAAACAATTTGTCATCTTGACGTATTATCGATGTTCTGGAATTTCTGAAATCTAGAGAGAGGGTAGTTTAGAAGGCTACAGCACTTAGAATCCATTGGGCCCTTTGTACTTCCTCCCATTAGGAGATCAATCTCCTGAACCGCTAATCAACCTATTAAAAAGAAAACGGTGGTACCGTCGCTCAGATCTCTCTAATGTAGGCCATATAAGGCCATGGTTGACAAAACGGCAGTTCACTCACAAAGTGCATGAGATGTTGTTCCGTCTTTTTATTCGCAACCCCTACAAAGAAGTGTTTCACACTGTCTCTTATAGTAAAGGTGTCCATTTTGAATATCACCAGGCAAAATTTGTCCTAAACTTGGATATATATACTGTTTGGCTGTATCCTTGCAGGGCTACTCTTGGAACTCTAGCAAATTGATGGATATTTGTTTCCTTCCACTGTTTCCTAAACTTTTTGTGAGAGTCATCTTTTATAATTTCAAAAAAAGTTAACAGCGAAAGCATAGTAGAGACCAGGTCCAGTTTCATTGATATTTTAGGTTTTCAAAATAATGCACTCAAAAGATAAAATGTTGTATCGGCTTAGCTGTTCCTAGATCTGCAATATGCACTGCTAAGAAAATTTTGTATTTTGTCCATTTGTTACATAAGCTTATGTTGAGTTACTTACATTGTTGTTAAAAAATACACGAAGTTGAAATAATTGGGATGTATATTTTCAAAAAGTAAATATTTTGAAATTTTTGGCATCTGCAGATAAAGGTTTTAGACCTTTTACCTCTCAACCGCCTCCGATAAGTTAAAGGTTCAGTAACTTTATAATAAATTAATGAAGTGAAATAATTTTATAGTTTATTTTAACTGGTAATTAGTTGCAATTAGAAAGACCGCATTTGTTAATTTATGTGGAACATTTTTTCCGTTAATTAGCAGTAAATTTTATCGACTCACATTTTTTGACACAAGTGATAAACATTTCTATAATTAAAAAAAAATCTTAATGTTAATTATGTCCATAAGCAAAACATTATAAATAAATAAGTTCACAATATGTTGTTTATTATACAGATATAAAAAACGGTTTTATTCAAATCCACTAATAATTTTATAAAAATCGGTAAGAATACTCAAAATATGTAGACCGAAAGAAAGTGCATCTAGTATTTGGCATTTGTTATCATTAGTATTTGGTATTAAAAATCGTGAAATTAGGTGATGAAAATAAAGTATTTATCAGTTACATTCTTTTCATGTTTGTGCGGATTCAATAATTAGTTAATCAGTTTAAGTGGATAGGTACTATAAGAACGACAATAAAGATAACGTAACTTTTCTGTTTTTAGTATAGGTTAGTGATACTTCTATTATAAAATTTTGGCTACAAATTGTTGCTGTAAAATAAAACATTTGAAGTAATCTTTATATTAATCTAATTTCTATAACTTTAATTTTATATTTACAATTTATTTTGTCTGCTTTATTATTGCTAAATACAAATTTTGTTGGTGTACATTAGTTCTGCAGTCTAATAGTATTTAGAAAGTTATTTTTTGTTTGTAATTGAAGACTATTCTAAAGAAACACATATACAGGGTCTCTCACTTTTAAGTAGCAGGACTTCAGCAGTCTTCAAAGGACTAAAGGGTCTTATCAATATGAGTCCTAAAACGTTTCTTTTTTTTTCTGAGACAGGGCGTTGAATTTTATTTACTTATTTATTTTTTGCGAAAAATGAAAACCGTCATGTTACTGTTAAAGGACTTAGTAGACTAGAGAGTAAATAATTCGACACCAAAAATCATCTCATATTAATTCCAGTGGTGGAGGGGTATCTATGAAACTTTTTGTAAAAAAAGTATGGCCGAATTGAAATTTTGAATACTGAAAAACGAAAATGATTATGTAAAAAATCGACTAAATTAAATGTGCACCGTTGGCTACCTGAAAGCAGCCAAGACGATTAATAAATTATTTTTGGACATTATCAATAACTTTAGGAGGTATACGATGTATCTCGTGATGAATTTTTGCTTTTAAATCTTCTAAATTAACCGGTCTAGTAACGTATACTTTGCTTTTTAAGTATCCCCACAAGAAATAATATAGGGGTGTCAAATCAGGCGATCTGACTGGCCACTCAATCGACCCCCTTCTCCCTATCCAACAATTCGGGAACAGCTCATCTAAATAAGCACGGACAGGTGTTGCATAATGGGGAGGTGCACAGTATTGTGAAAATTAAATTTTAAAATCTTCAAACATTATTTTCTTGAAATTTTGGTTATGTAACACCATAATTTTTCTTGATGTATGTATGTAGAACACGCTCTTTCAAATGGCATGGTCAAAATTGGGAATTGCTATTTAAAAAAAATTTGTCGATGACGACATATCTCGAACAACGATGACGTCACAAATATGAATCGTATGTCAAAAAGAGCCGTTTTTAAAAACAAAATCGACGTGCCAGGGGTTTTTTTCGAATACTTCTCAATTTAAAAAATAATTAATTTATTCGTTACTTTTCGAAAGCACTGTATAAACGGAAAGGAAATATATTGTTTTATATTTATTTATATAATTTTACTAAATTATTTGAAAAATATCGATTCTTTATGTTCAATAATAAAGTGTGAACGTACGTTGCATCTTCTCTCTGCTATTTATGTCTCATTGTTTATGCATTTCAGTGCAGTAATAACAACTTTATAAACAATTAAATTCAATAAATCGCGATGAAATGCATCGAGAAAGAATAAATATTTTTAATATATCTGCATGTCGTAACTGTCATAGGATAACGTCTATTTATAGACGATCAGAAAGCATAATTTGGAATATACAATGTGAGGATATATTCTGGAATATATTTTTTCGGATGCCACCTTCAGAGACCTGGGTAGCTATTAAAGACACAGAAAAACTTAAACAAATAGAATAAGTAACGTAGAATTTAATTATTATCAATATAAATCACTTGGTTTAGGTAAGTACTGATAAAACAAGTGAAAAAATTGATATCCAAGATACCTCAACTTATTATTTTTATATTTAATAACTACAAACACAGTAGAACTTTCCAAATAAATGTTTTGACATTCTTGTTTTTGTTTTTAAAACTGATCAAAGTGAATTCATACACTGATAAAAATAATCGTAGGTTTATACGTTGTTCACATCACACATTAATGTAAAAAATACCAAATTCATACTGTATTACAAAAATATCCATGTTCATACCATAGTATATTTACGTGTTTCATCTAAAATCCACCCAATCCTTTTTATATGTTGGCAGCACTGATTAGTTATTTATTATACAGCGAAGACAATGCTTCTAGATTAAAGTTTATTGTATAGTCTTATAATAAGACGGTATACATAATAGTTATTATTTTTTTACTGTTTTAGAAAGGTATTTTAAGCTAATATAAATCAAATCTCCTACAATTCCTATCAATGAAGTCATATGTATGTTCTCTGATACCAAACATCTAGGTATGCTAATGAACAATTCCACAGACAAAGCTCTAATCAATAATTATCTAAAGAAAATAATTTAATTTACTGACCTGCTAATGAAACACTATAAATATCTAACTTCACTGTTTGGCAGTGTGAACACGACAAATTCAACCACAATAGATGAGAACTGACCTATTTCTGCATTTTTAGGATTGCTTCTTCAGGTGGTCTCCTTTAAGTTGAATCAAATATCTAACTATAAAAATTATTATAAAAATTAAAATTATTTGTTAAATATCGACAATGACAAAAAGTGACATCCTGTCAATAAATTAAATATGACAATACCTACTTGAAAAATGTTCACCTTTTATGTAAAAGTTTTTATATATTTTTAGGTATTAATAATATTGTGTGAAACTAACTACTCAGTGGACAAAAGCCCCAACCTGCGTTGTATTACACCCACAATATCTACCCATATATTCCTTATTATTAGCTTTTGTAACATTTTTTTACTGTTTTAGAAAGGTATTTTAAGCTAATATAAATCAAATCTTACCATTTTTCGAGAGGATTAGTGCTGGTTAATTTCCCGAATGTAATTAAACGTTTTATTAGGAGAGTGAAGGCCGTGTGAGAGCAGGTGAAAATTTTTGGTTTTGAAAAACGTCATATCTGACAAATTTATTTTAATTAAGATTATTGATTGGGAGCTGAATACTAGAAGTCTTGGAATCGTTTCTATAACATGCGTTTGCTTATTTGTCAACAAGAGAGAAAAAATTTTCAAAATCAATACAAAAAATGAGTGAGAATTTCTTCATTCCGGCTGAAATCCAGCAAGAAGCCCAAGGAGCAACATTACGTCTATTACCAGTGAAGAGCAAAAATGTGTACGAGAAGGAATTCAGTAACTGGCGAAAAAAGGGGCATAAGGAAGGAGCAATTACAAAAGAGGTGCTACTATCCTACTTTTTCAATATAGTGAAACGGTTTGTTGTCTCTTCGATGTGGACAAAATATTCCATGCTAAAATCAATGTTGAAGGTGCACAAAGGTATTGATATTTCGAAATATGGTAAACTTACTTTATATTTGAAAATAGGATCAAGAAATTATAAACCGTGAAGGCATATTGGAGAGAGACCAAATCGAAGAATTTTTGAGAAAAGCACCGGATGAGGAATATATACAAGTTAAGATAGGAAATACACGATTTTAATATTTCAATTTATAGATTGAGCATTTTATTTTAAACTCTTTACAGGTTGCAAGAATCATGGGAGTCGCAGGTGCTTATCAATGCAATGGATTAACTTTTTTGCACATCACCTATGTCAAAGACAAACCTATACGTGCTCATTCTGGATACGACAGCAAACATTTCAAGAAGTATCACGATCATGGAAGTAGCTTTTTCAGTCAACGCTGTAGAAATGTGCCGAAAATATATCAATCTGCGTCCTAAAATTCCCGGTGAGAATTTTTTCTAGCTGGCTGGAAAATGTACTACACAACATGTAGGCTTTCACACAATTTCGAAAATGTTTTCAGAAGTGGCTGCATTTCTTGGGCTTCCTGATCCAGAAAGTCTTACTGAACATGGAATAAGGCAATATTACTGGCCAATACTGGGAGGCGTCATGGTGGTTGGAAATTGACGGTATTGGAAAGTTATAGTGAAGACTCACTGTCCAGCAAGATGGCAATTGCTGAAAAACTTCAGGTCCTACCTGGCGAAATTCTGGGTCCCTTCAGCCCTTCAGAAACTCCTTGTGAATTTAAATAATTCCCATTAAAATAACAAGATTAATGTTAACAATAATAATTCTAAACAAAATGCAATAAGATCGACGTAGTATTATAAATTCTAATCCACTAGTATGTTAAAAGGCTTTAATCCACGGAGACGTATGTTCTTCTTAATATAGTGGTAGTGGATAAAACTATTTTTTAGTTGTCTAAAACAATTATACTATATTATTCTCCCTGTAAAAGTAAATAAATAAAACATAGATAATCCTATCTAATGGGAAAACAACTAATATCTTTATTCCTGTTAATTTTTTTAAGTGTGCGGAATGTCGAGTTGTATCAACTATTTTAAAATTTTGTATACCTGATTACTCAGTGTAAGATATTTCTGGTTATATAAAATTAACTAACAAACTCTTTTTGACGTAACAGATAATGTATTTAAATAAAAATTCTCAATTAAATAAAAAAAATATTAAAACAATGCTATGAATAAATAATAACAGGCAATATCACAACTCATCCAAGATCATTTTTGTTTATCAATACTTTACTGCACCAGATCTTTAAAATATTTTATTGTATATGACCAATTTAGAATGATGGTGGTTTTTCCTAATACTCATATATATCTATTTATCTTATCATTACGAAGATTATCAAGCTTTTACGGTTTCATCACTAACAATGCCAACAGTAAAGAGCGTCAAAACGTCTGGAAGCATGGAATGCGAAAAGTTGTAGTGTTCACTATGAGAAGTCTCAGATAATCGCTGCTGGCGATTCCAGCCGTAGCAGCCGTAGTAACAACAACAACCGTGATCATTTTATAGGCTGGTATGGGGATTTTGATAGCGTGATGGGTCCCACAAAACCTAGCTCGAGAACAACAAGGTCAAATCATAGATGCTTGCTTAGCTAATACTAAGGAAGTGTGCAATATGTCCCGAGAAGCTGTTATTATTACGAAATTTAGATCTGATTTAATAGTATTCTCTAAACTCTCTCATGACAGTATCTGTCAAGAAGTCATTTGAGACCTTATGGTTTGTGAATATGCCGTTTCTTGTCAATAAACAATGTTATCCTATATTTTAAATTTCTCGAAGATTAGTGCAGATGCACTTAAATGGAAAATATTTATAGCACTGCTTATTAATGCTTGATAAATTTAATATTTTTTCGCCGATAATATCCGGAAAGGTTCATATAAAATCCGATGATACACTTACAAACAATTATTTCAAAATTAATTTCTTTTGAGATGTGTTGAATTATTTAAACTATATTAAACAAAATAATGTTTCCCCTACAGTTATCAGCATTAAAAAATACCTGTTATAATAATATGCAATTATCAGAAATATGTTGTTTATTAATTTTTTTATATTTTAATATTTGTTTTTCTGTCGAGTACATATAACAAAAAAGCTAATTAAATAAAAGAAATACCAAATGATGTCGCAAAAATAGATAATTACAGTCAAAGGCGGCGTTTAAGAAATTCTAGTCAAATCAAAATAAAAAGTCTACATTTTGGAGTTAAAATTGAGATAGCAAATCGTAACTTATTACTAAACAATTTTTTAATTTATTTCAAAATTTCTCAAAGCTATTAGTTTAAATTTAATAAGTAGTTTTGTTCAGTACTTAGTAATCTAAAAACTTTTTTATTTTTGATATTTTTCTTGTCAAAATAATCACATTGCTATGAATAAAATGATATTTTGAGAGTAATAGTTAATGAATCAAGTAGATTTAGCTTCACAAAAAAGTCACATTGAAAAATTGTTTGTAATAATTAATAAATAACAAATAAAGTTAGATCTTCTTATGCTCTTTTTTAATAGTAACTATTGGAAAAAATCATAAAATTTAGTTGTCGTTTCACCTACACCAACATACAATTTCACCTTTTTCAAGTCATTTGTCATATTTTCATATTTCATTTAGTGAAATGTTGCTATCTATATTTTATTTTTCCAACAACTCAATTTATCTCTGAAATCGCCTTCATAATATTCTTTGAAATGACCCCATAAACAAAAATCGATAAAGGTCGAATCGTTATAAGTTGATTAAGAAGGCAACATAAAGCCAAACATTTTTGAGAGAAATGATTATATAACGGGATATTAATTTATTTTCAACTGGATTGATTACTTCATATTTTATACAATATGTAAATGACCTAACTATTGGCCATCTCGGAGTACGAATTTAACCTTTATGCATTTTTATTTATTGTGGTTTTTGAAACAGTATCATAAAGATGTCGATTTCGGAAACAAAATTGAATTATTCAAAAAAAATTAGCGACAAAATTGTTTCCATTCAATTAGTGGTCTGTCGATATATCATATTCATATGTTAATATGAAGATCAAACATGAAATTTGTTTTCTTTTATATATGTCAAACAATTCTGTAATACATTTTTTTTTTTTTGTAAAATTTAAGAGGCTATTGAGATTTGAGCAACTATAAGGGATACAAAAATTCTTAAGTTGTAGCAAAGTTATGTTAAGTTAAGTGCTCCATTAAACGTAATTTAAAAATTGAAAAAATAAAAATTTGAAATGTTTATTTTTCCTGGCTATTTAAAAAAATGTTTTCAAAACTAATAGCACTTTCTTTTTACCACTGTTTTTCCCACAAAATAACATTATCGGTTTTCGAGTTTGACGTTTCGGTTTTTTAAATCCATCATCATTTTTTTTAATAAGGACCTAAATATTTTATTTTCTCAACACTATTTTTTTTTAATCGTACTAGTTTTAGAAAAATTAAATGGGATAAATATTTTTTTCTTCATGTAAAATATTCTGATTTTTGCCAATAACTGTAAGTAGTGTAAGTAAATTTATTCAAATTCAAACAATTTTATTTATATGGTAAAAAAATAAGTACATTTTTTCTTAAATTAACTGCCAAGAAATTGACAAATTTATTGAAAACGACTATGACAACTTTTAATATTCTTTATTTTGAAAAGTCAACATTCTTTAATTACGACGATTTTCTTTCAGATGAGCAAAATGTCAATGGCCAAAAAATATGTCAATTTTTGTCAACTCATTTTTCACACTTTCTGATATGTGCTATATATTAATTATTACAGTAAGTTTATGAATAATATAAAATCTATTCGCCACATTTAACTGATTTTAAAAAATCACTTACTTTTTGAAGGTGTGGGATCTGGATGAACCGACACTACTGAGTTGTTGTGTTTAGTCCGTAAGGCGTTCGTGACTGAACTGGAAGACCTTTGACTTTAGATTGCGATGACCTTAGCAACCTTAGATAATGCATATTAAAATATTACGGATGTTTTATTTTAGGTGAAAATTAATTTGCTCTCCAATACGAAAGATTTTGTAACCATGCCATCGGTGGCGTGTTATTTGGTTTATTTTTTTACCAATCTTTCGATTCGAATTTGATCATCTCTCAATTCCACAGAGGATGCTACGTATGAAAAATTTAAGAACAATAACAAAAGCAACCTTGCAGTGTTAAAGTAATAGATAGATAGATAATATTTTGTGTCATATATCTATATTTGTTACTACACCAACAGGGTAGTTTGAGTTTATATATTGAAACTATAAATTAATTTCTTATTAAAAAATATGTACACTTTTTTTAATATTTTGCTTAAGGAGACTTTGTTTTTACGAAATGAGATACAAGATGTTAAAGTTTCTAAGAAAATATGCTTATTGTTATATCACACGAATTTTAGACTTTTAAGAACTACAATAGTGTTTTTAAAAGTTATTATTTTATTTGAGGACAATTTAAATGGTACAAATGGATAAACAAAACATCAAGAATTTTATTTTTGATATTACTTTTGTCTACGCGTTTTATTTTTCAAGATTTCTGTACCTAAAAACATCGCAAATTTGATCATTTTATAGGGAGAAACCTTAACAGAATTTCAATAAAATCGAGACCCTTGTATACCTGAACAAAGATCTTTCATTTGTACTAAAATTGTCATTATATTGGGGTCAGTTGGGTCAGGGTAGGATATTATGTGTCATTGATAAAGTTGAACTTCATTTGTGACTGTGACTTTCCATAAATCTAAGATGAAATGATAAGTGTGGTAATGATATCGATGAACCGATGGATTATTATTTTTTAAGCCTAATTTTTTGCTTAAAATTAAACGGAGAATAATATAGAAGTAAGTATCTTCTCCTGAAACACCCTGTATATATGGATAAACTACAAAGCGTCGTCTTCATAATATACGAATCGATCATGTAATAGCTTTGGCGTCCAAATACGAGGCCAATATGCAAACCCATCTCATTCTATTGAAACTATCCTTGCTTAGATCCTAGCTTACTCACTTCTTCACTAGCTTAAAAATAATATATTTATGTTTATATTTAGCTATAGTTGCTAGCTTGCTTGCTTACTAGTACTAGCTTGCCATTTTAGCTTGAAAAACTAGCCTTGTGTAGACCGGGCATTATTTATGTAATGATAGTTTTACTAGAATGCGGTTCTATTATTTGAGCTAGTACATTTTTTTTAGTGATGCGCTTGCAGCTTTACACATTTCTAAGTACTAGCCTTGAGTATATACACCGTCAAGGGTACTAGTGAACAATGAATGCAATGTTGCCTCTATTCTCTAGGACAAGTAAATACTTGTCAAAAAAACCAAAAGCTCTAAGAAGTTAAGCATCATATCCATATTATGGTTCCCAAAAAGTCAATGTAAACAATTATCAAAGATATTTTAAAAATGCAAAAATATTCATTCATTTGGTTATGATGAGCGAGTTACCTAAAATTTAAAATCAAATCCTATTTTTATCGTATTTGTCATCGTTATCAGTATCGAGAAGTTATCACCGTAATGACAAGATAACATTTTTAATAATAAATCAGAAGAGAGTATTGTTTGCAATTTTATTTGATCGATAATTGCTAAAATTTGTTATACAAAGGAGATAGCGTATCTGAGATAAGGAAAATTAATAGACGAATAATATTAGTTAGTTTTTACGAATCTGCGGAAAGTGAAGTGATAGGTGAATTGAATTTCCTGCAGTGTACTCTGTTTTTTATAGACTTCTTTCTATGCGGATATGAGTTAAATACGTCAGTAAGTGTTGCATGACTACAAATTATTTACTTATATTTCATTGTGTACCTACATATTTGTTGAGGATAAAAAGATGAAAAACGCAGTTGGTATGATATAGATAAATGATTGACTGGTTTTGAAATTATACATATTATTGATGAAGGAACTCTATATTTTTTACATACATAATATCAGTTACAAAAAATATATATAAAATTTAAGGTTATATGGTAAACTCCAAACCCATTCCAGTTTTGTACAAATTTTAGAAAAATAAGTGAGTTAGTTATATTGATCTCTTTATTTATAATGTAGTTCTCACGGAAGGCGAGCAAGGAATTTATTATAGCTTCGTCTAACTTCTTCTAAATAAATATATGGACTGTACAATCTATTTAATAAGGTGTTTTAGCTAGTTGATGATATTGTTTAAAAGTCTGCTATTCCCTATCTGTCTGAGTCGTCTTCACGTCGCCGTAGGAGCTGGTATGCCAATCCAACGATTGAGAAATGTATGCTGTAGCCAGGTCCTAACACAACAGAGTGCGTCAGACAACATTCTTGGTAAAAAAAAAATTCATTAGTGAAAAACGTTTGGAGCATCTTCAAAGGAGTATGATTCTACATTACATAGGCGCATAGCATACATTTACTTTTTGAAACATTGTTGTTTTTAGTCTGTGGTCGAGCGGTTTAAGGCGACAGTACTTCAATTGAGGCAGCCACTCTGCTGCCAAGTTCGCATCCTGCGACAGGTAGAGCGTAGACCATCTATATTTACGGAGAGGATTGATGTGGGTATGGTAGAGTGCAAAAGTGTTGGCTTGGGTCAATGTAAGAGATTGATACCGGTCGGCATTTGACCATTCTCCTAATTAATAAGGTTTTCCTCATTCCTGCACTGAATGGTGGTTAGGGGCTACCAATAATAATAATAATATGCCACCCCCCTCCCGCACGAATGTCTGACTTATGGGTTGATCCTCGTGATTATAATGATGGGTAGAGGATTCTCGATACTCAAATCGTGCATGTTGCAAAGCAACAATGCCATTTGCCGGAAAAATGCATTCAAAGCAATCTGTTGATGGATGTTATTGTTATTATTATTAACATACATCAATCAATTTTGTTATTGTAAAAGTCAGGATGGTCTGCCTCTAATTTGTGATATTTGTTTTGTATTGCGAAATTGTTTCAAAATATTTTCTATGTGGGAATTTTTCACAACTGCTAAGCATTATAAGCGTCTTCTTAGTGACATCGTAGAATTTTCGTTCACTGACTGTATAACTAGCATAATAGTGACATCTTCATTGACAGTTTTTTTTGACTGTGTTTTCAACAGTAATCCTGGCACAAAAGTTGTATAACTGTAACTGAAACCCTTTAAATTAATGGAAGTATAGTTTAATGGAACGCGCTATGTATGCATTGAATAATGAAACCATTATTCACTGGTTTCAAAGTATCGGAAATGAGTTATCAAACAAAAATTCTCCGGTGTCAACAATTCAACCTGAAGCCAAACGCTAACCACTATACCAGTTACCGTTACAATATTAACGTCTTTCCAAATGATAGAAGTAGAAGTTTACTAATTAAAGTTTTATTTGCTTGCTCATGTTCAAGTTAAGAGTATCAAAATATTGCATAATATTTTCAGTAAAAAGTTTGCTAACATATTATTAAAAGTCATGGACAAAGTATAGTATTCTACTTACATATAATGGCTATAATTCACTGGTGTGATTTACAACACTCGACTACATCTCCGTAACCTTTACCCTCGAGAGCAAATTATAGCAAAATGAAGAAAAATAAATGTTCCTCATACCAATTGTATAGATTCATTAATAAACAAAGGGTACAAATTTTGTCTTAGCATAGAGTTATATCTTTTTTCAGTGAAAATTGTGTCGACAAATATTAAAAATAATAACTTTTTCAGCTCACATTTTACACTCTGTTCATTGTATCTAAACTTATCCTAACTAACTAACTTATAATGCTTCGTATTATTTTGTTAAAATTAAAATAAAAACAATTATGCCATAATATTTCGTAACTCGTAACAAGCCTCATCAGTGAAAAGAATTTTCTTGTGGAAATTAATATCCTGATGCAAGATAAACTCGTAAAAGATCACTCGTCGATCCGAATCTTGAGGCAATACCTCTTTCTTTTTCAATATGATATACAGGGTGTTAAAAAAAGAGTGTAAAATATTTAAGGAAGTAATAGTATGAACCAAAATAAGCAGAAAAGTCTCAATAAACATGGGTCCGCAACTTTCCTGTCTCTTGAGCCCGTCTTTCAACATTACAAAATATTTCTTTATGGGGAATTACTCGATTTGGAAATCTGCTACCAATTTTTGTCAGTTTCGAGGCGTTAGATAATGAAAATGGTAGAGATATTCTTCAACACTTCTTTTACTACTATTGACTTTTTGATTTCTTCTAAAAATAAATTCTCACAGTAGGCCAATGCTATCGAGTTTGAGATACCCTGTGCAAACAATATTTTTTAGAGAACGGCTTTATTTATGCGCATTTTAAAGATAATCCATCAATTGTTACAGAAGAAACGACAATGATAAATTTTAAGTATTGTATTTATTATTTGAAGATAAAAGTATTATAATACAATAAAGAAATATCAAATTTCTAGATTGCAATCGCTTATCTTAATAATATATTTTTAATTTTATATTAAGCAAAATTTGTTTTCATATTATATCTAATAATTGTCTCATCTATTCGTCACTTTATCTAAGATTCTAATTTTTTAGTTTGAAAGATATCTTTAACAAACTTTATACAACTTTTATTAAACAATGTTTCTGATTTTTAGACATGGGAGGCGTTTTGAAGATATCGCTAATTTATTTTATATTAGTTGTAGTAAGAGGTAAGTTATATTTTTAATAACAAAACTAACATCTTGAGGACAGTTTTTTGTTGCAATAAAATAAAGATTGTAAAAACAAAAATTATGTTTAGATCTCTAACTTCACGAATATTTAAAGCCGCGTACAAACTTGTAACAGAACTTTGATGCGTAGCTGCATCGCGAACAGCGTTAAAATATCCATGAATATGATGGTCGATGTTTGCGATGAAATACTGTTAAGCCACGTACACACTTGTGATATCACGATCTGCTTTGACTCATCGAGGTTTTCTTACAAGTGTGCAAGCGGCTTCGTGTGTATGTGTCTGTACATGTATTTACGCGGCTTTACGAGTGTGCACACGGCTAAATAAAGTTGTTTGCATCTGATAGGATTTTACTTTGCAAAATATTTTCAAAAGTTTTAACGAGATAAATTAATATTTGTTTGCCTTCCGTTCCTATTTTAAAACCAACATATACTGATTTATATCATTTAGTATAATATACAGTTTGAAACATTCTTACACTTAAATGTATAACATACTCTTTAAATTTTGTTATTGTTCCTTATAAATATTTAAAAATTGTTACAGTAAACTGTGATGACATAATTGTGGAAATAAGTGATGGGAATGCGAATGTGACGGTGAATGAAGCGGGGAATATTTATACGGTTACGATGAATGAGAACAATCATGACTTTGAAGCTGGTGCTGCGGTACTTACACCTCTTTTCAAAATTGTTAACGGTAAGTACACTAAATTGCTCACTAATATTGCTTCTGCGTAAAGCGCTCCATACACTAAGATTCAGGTTGTGATATCGATATCAACATTTCATCAAGGATGAAATGGTGAATCATCATTAAATCACACCTTCATTAAAATTTCTCCATGGAGTCACTCATGTCATGTTCATCATATACCTCACACAGCTGACGATGAATATCGCCTTGTTTAATATTACTTGCATTTAGAAAACGGATTACTGACCAAATTTGGCAGGTGATGGGGTTTTAGATTTTTTCAGCACACGGTACTTTAAATAAACACTGTTTATTTAAAGTTCCTCATAATTTGGGCTCAGGAATTTTCTCATCTCTCATCGGCTGATTCTATTTTAATGTAAGGGGTTACTTAATTCCAAATTTACAAAATTATTCAATTATTTTCAGAAACGGACTGTATATAAATTAATAAAATAATTCGCCACTTCAAGGACGCCCACTTATTTTGTTTTTTTTTTACATTTTAAACCCTAGGTTATTCGTATAAAAAATGTAATAAACCTGTCGGTTGGCCGTTAATTAAATGACTAGGTTATTATTTCATCAATGTGCTTTACAAATTCATCATATCTCGAAAAGGAAATTGTCGTTACTCTCGTTCAAGCTTTGATTCGCGAGCCCGTAAAAGGTGAGATTGCGAGTGTTGTACCTAGGTTATCCACTTACCTTGTTCTACTTCTTGGTTTGGACCTAGTGGCTCCTAATCCCTTAAATTGAGACACACACGAAATTCGAGGAAAGTATTGGAGTCACTCCCTTAACTTCAGTGAGGATCGGGTATTCGCTGTCACTCCCTAGCCTATGATCTTGTCTCAGGTTTCGATAGACTGTGACTATACAATTCTAAAGACGCTTAGAGAAACTAATTAAACATATTTCTTAATTAATTGATTTTCCGTGTCTACCAGGATCGTTAAAACCTTTTTGGTTTTAACTGACTTCCTTTTTACCTTCCCCCCTACTCCGAGTTCCGCGCTTATGCATAGATTGGGTTCCTCGATCTAGCGGTATCTGTACCTTTTGATTTACCGAATTTAAAGGAGAAAACCCAACCAAGGGTATAGTCTGTCAGCTCCCACATCTGGTTTATTTAACATTTGGTTGCGACAAAAGGGCTTTTTAGAAACGACTTTCTTTTCCGATCCGAAACTAATGAATTATGTTTAAGAAGTCCAATGTTCAATGGTTATTAGCATAATTATCCTTTAAGCTTAAATGGCCCATATACCGTCCGATGTGTCAAATGAAATCTGGCTGTACAAGAGGTTTCGTCTGTTTGGGACGTCTCTATGTCGCCCCAATTTCCGTTCACATCCTTGGCCCGGGTTTTACTATATTTTTTCGCGGACTCGTTTTATTACAAAAATATGAATTAAGGCATCCTAGACACTATATGTTTTTCTAAGAAGACTGGTACAAGCTGCATCGAAATTTTATCATTATTACGGCAGTCATTTTGAAACCAGATTCAAGTGGTCGATGTTTAAATTTGGAAAAAAATTAAATCAAAACAATAATATGTAATAATAAGCTAGCTCCCCTATAAGATATTTAGTTTTTATTTGTATGATTTATTTTATACAAATGTTATTACTGAAAACTTTAGTTTTTATCGTATATTCGCATTTACCAACAGAAATAAATGTGACAACTAAAATTTTAAAACAATAGGATCGGTCAATAGCCGCGCGGTTTAAGGCGCCAGTACTTGAATCGAGGTGACTAGATCGCTATGGGCTCAACACCCGCAGTCGGTTGACTGAGCTATACAGTATGCGCCAAAAGTATGGAATAAATTCAATAAAAGCGAAACAATTATTTTTTGGGAAAAATCCTCGAACAGGTCGATTTTTAATTTAAAAAATACATATTTTAGCGTAAAATGCGATTTTCAAATGTCATTTGTTTTCGAGTAATGACTTCATCGATTTTTTTTTAAATGGCAACACCATATTTTTTTCCTTGATTCTGAAAGATCGTTTAATTCGCTATCAGACAGTACTAAAATTTTGCCCTCTTACATAGGAAAGTTTTCGAGTAAATGACGATTGAATGTTAGAAAACGTAAATTTTATCCATAAAAAAGTAACAGTTCTGAGGTATGTAAAATAAAATACAATTGATTAAATTTTATACTTAAATTAAATGTTCGAATTACCATCCACCAACTTCTTGACAATGCGCAAGTCTGTGAAGAAATTCTTCATGCACATTATGAATGATTTCTGGTTTAACTCTGCGTATTTTGTCCCGAATGCGATTTTGAAGTTCTTCTAAATCACGTGGTTTATTAATGTACACTTTTGACTTCAAGTATCACCATAAAAAATAGTCAAGAGGTGTAAGATCTGGCGATCTTGCAGGCCATTCTATCGGTCCGCGTCTGCCGATTCACCTCCCAGGAAAACAGTTATCCAAAAAATCTCGTACAGGGCGCGCATAGTGCGGAGGTGCACCGTCTAGCTGAAACCATATGGTATCGTCAGGAATGTCAGGGTCATTATCGTTAGGAAAAATTACTGCAAGGGCTGGAACAAGGTCATTTTCTAGAAACTCTAAATATCTTTGTCCTGTAAGGGTTCCTTCAAAGAAGACCCTACTATTCTGTCGTCAACTATTCCAGCCCACACATTTAATTTCTGAGGGTGTTGGGTATGTGCCTCTGCCATCCAATGAGGATTTTTCCGACTCCAATATCTGCAAGTTTGACGGATTACTGTACCATTCAGACAAAATGTGGCCTTATCTGAAAAAAGTATTTGCCGGTGTAAGTTTCTATTTCCTTGACATAAATCCATTAGAATTTCGCAAAAGTGTAAGCGGCGATCGGGATCATCTTCATTGAGTTCCTGCACAAGTTGAATTTTGTAGGGATGATATTTTTCCTTCCTCAAGATACGTAGCACTGTGCTCTGACTAGTGTCATTGTTTAATGCAACCAATCGTGAAGGATTATGAGGATTATCCACCATACTTATCAAAATGTTCTGTTTCTGATTTTCATTAATGTTTGGACGTCCAGGTTTTATATTAATATTTACAACATTGCCAGTTTCTCTAAATTTAGCCTCTACCTTACTGACTGTTGATTGGCTGATAGGGCGATCTGGATATTTTTCATTAAATAAATCGCAAACTTCCAGCAGAGTTCTAGTCATATTCCCGCATCCGATAAGAATTAAAATTTCAATTCTTTGAGTAACAGTTAAATGTGCCATAATACTTTAAACTGAATAATAATTTCTATGTCGCTTACAATACTTATTAGAAAGTCGGTGTGACAATGGCACTTTGCAAAGATTTTCACCTACGTGATCCATAAAAGAACTATGGAATTCGAAAAACTAAACTTGATAATGTTTTTGCTTTATTTTAATTGATTTACGTTTTCTAACATTCAATCGTCATTTACTCGAAAACTTTTCTATGTAAGAGGGCAAAATTTTAGTACTGTCTGATAGAGAATTAAACGATCTTTCAGAATCAAGGAAAAAAATATAGTGTTGCCATTTAAAAAAAAAACGATGACGTCATTACTCGAAAACAAATGACATTTGAAAATCGCATTTTACGCTAAAATATGTATTTTTTAAATTAAAAATGGACCTGTTCGAGGATTTTTCCCAAAAAATAATTGTTTCGTTTTTATTGAATTTATTCCATACTTTTGGCGCATACTGTATATGGTAGGGTGGAAGAATGTTAGCTTGGATCAATGTGAGAGATTGATACCGGTTGACGTTTGACTACAACCTAATTAATGAGCTGTCAATAACAGTTCTTAACCAAAGTTTCACTAGAAACAACTTCCGTGACGTCATAGAACTTGTTTTCGGAATTGTGATAGAAAATATTATTGGCACGAAATAGACCTTATTTAATCTTATTTGTGACTAACTTTGAATTTTGTTGGTCCGTTCAGTAGTTACAAAGATTAATATAGCAGAATTATTAATTTTTTTCAGCAAATGATGAACCAAGAATCAGTTTCGTTTCATCATCTTCGTCGTTCCTATATTCTATGGTGCAAGATACAGAGGAAGCAACATCTTATATATTTTATGCGACTCAGTCTTTTGACTACGAGACTCAACCGTCAGAGTATTTGTTTAACGTTCAACTGGATTTGTCATTCATTCCCGTGGTTAATTTTATCATAATCAATATTGATGACGAACAACCCTCTTTGTCGCCTCCACAATGCTCATTTGACGTAAGTTTTTTTTCATCCCAAACAAGTTTTGCCAATAAAAGAGTAAAAGTTTTTCCTTTTTAAAAATTTTTAAAATACTTTAACAAATAAATCCAATTTTAAACATTTAATAACTTTTAAATCTTTTCTTATGCCAGTAGGTTAATTAGAAGTTGTTTTTAATATTCTTATTCTTGTCAAATATACACAGACCAGCAAAAAAACTAGTCCACTCAAAATTTTTATTACTTTATATTTCTTTCATTTCACCAACGATAAATTGTAAATATGTTAGTTGAGTGTACAATAGGCTTGGTAATTTTAGAAAAAATATTGGTCCTGGCTGACTTATACATGATAGCACAAAGCAATGTTTTCTGCCAGAAGGCCCACAATTGTAAAATGTTTGAAAGACTGAAACCCATTTCCTTACGTATCGAATGTTTTTCACACCTCTCCAGAAAATGGCATTTGAAACAGGTTGTATCTAATTTTTTTGTGCCAAAAGATGTGCACACAACGTCAAAAGTCTTGGACCCCCCTCCCTCATTCTTGTTTGTGTGAAATTTTTTTTCAGAAAAAAACAAATACATTTATAAAAGTATATTGTTTTCTGAATCTTTTTTTTGTGAAAAGAATATGTTCGGTAAACTGAGTACTTAGAAAATTTTAAACCATCAAATGTATGCCGTTTTTGACAAAATTAATCAATAGAAGTAACAAAGCAAGTTCTCTACTTGACTAGTAGTCTGTATGACCTCCACCACATTCCAATAGCATATTGACACGTCTGTGCATTGAGATAATCAAGCGGTTAACGATCTCTTGTGGAATATTGCTCAGTTCCTCTTCTGCCGCCACGACTAACTCATCTGAAATTTGAGGTGGAGGAATATGATTATGAATGGCTCTAACAACGAAATCCCACATGTTTTCAATAGGATTCATGTCAGGAGAGTTGGCTGGCCAATCTAATCTATTGATATGTCCTGCTTTGAGTGTTTCTTGAATACTTCTTGCGCTATGTGGTCGATCGTTGTCGTCCATAAACACAAAACTTTCACCTAATTAATTACGTAGGGGGTAGATAATGGGTGTAATAACTTGTTCGATGTAAATTTGACTGGTCATATTCTGTGGTATGCGGATTAATGTGGTGCGGCGGTTCATACGGAGCAACTTCACGGGGAAAATGAAGTCACTATTGACGACCTGGATCTCTCCAGACTCTTTGTCGATTGTCATCAGTAACCAGTCCAATTCTGGTTTCGCCTGTAAATAAGATCCACCGCCACTGGCGTAAAAGTCAACTCCTATGCTCTCGCCCTCACAGGAGATGGACACCACGATGCCTTGGAAGTAGAGTGGAGACCCGTAATGGTCTTCTAGCACTTAAATTTGCGTTGTGGAATCGTCTTCGAGAAGTAGGCGTCATTAGATACTCGAAGACATGTGTTTTCCACTAAATCAAATTCTTTATATCTGTGTACTGTTCGTACTAGGAATGACCAACATGTTCGATATCTGATGATTAGAATATCCTGCATCATATAAAGAATTCATTTTTGGTCGGGTAAACGCAGAAATTTCACGTCCTGGCATTATAATGTACAAAAATTCAAAGGAGCAGTTGGCTGAATACACTGCCAAACTGACCAGATTTGTAAAAACATTAGTAATAAAGTAAAGTTTCATGGTTTAACCACTACGTTATCAAATTATTTATACAGGGGGTCCAAGACTTTTCACATTGTGTGTATCATTTAAACTGTAAGGAGAAAATATTTCATTTGAGTTTAAATTGCTATAGGTTAAACAAATCTGTTGCTTTATTAAATAAAAATAGCAATTTAATCAAAATCATGATTCCTTAAATTAACAAAATAATTTTCAATTTTAAAATATAACCAATCACGGAAGAGCGAGCGCGTCACTCATTTGCGCAAATTCAGTGGAAGTTTCTTGACTTTTTTTAGAATATTAGGTTGCTTTCTCTCTTACACTCACTGTAATATCAACTATTATCACAGAAAATATTGTACATAATTTCAAGATACGTTATGCAATCATTTTTGTGCATAAAATTCGCACAATTATTAGGTTTTCAAGGATGTAGGGAGCAGCCCAATATTTGCATAGTGCATAAATTACGTTTAGCTTTAATGAGATTAAGTGAATGTTAAAAATGATTAGTCGAATAAAATAATTTGTTAAAATAACAAAATATTGCTTTTCTGCGAGTAACGAATAGTCTTGATTTGAACATAATATATTTTTATGTTAACAGCATTTGTATTATCTGAACTATACAAAATTGTTTGACTTACTGAGTTTGAAATAGAACCATTTTCTGAGTGGAGTAAATATTTTTCTCAAAAGAGATTCATGTATAACTAACTTAACCAAAGATATATTTAGAAATCAACAGAAATAATCAATTAGTTGAAACATATATTTTGCTGTGCATATATAATGTTCAAATAATTTGATTAATGGAATCAAAATTTCTTTGTCTTGATCAACCAGTTTTCTCTGTGTAAACATTGGTTCCTTTTAAAGGCCACTTTCTGGAGAAGTATTACTCACAATAAAATATTAATTATTGTAGGCCTTCTTGCGAATTTTAATGAGCGTTTTACATTTAAAGCAGAAAAAAATACTTTACGCTACCATATGTATTATAAATCTACTGTAACCTCAACAAAAATACCCACAACCTAAAATCGATGGTGAAAGAAAAAAATGTAATGTAATAAACTTCGGTAACCCTGTGACCCGGTTTTTTTGCTAGTCAGTGTTTCTTACTTAACCTACCAAATGCCATATCTAGCTTATCATGAATTAATAAGGGCATAAGCAAACTAGAATGTCAAAGAAGAAAATGTGCTCTTGTTGGAATTTAACAAAATAAAGAGGTTTAAGCAAAAAATAAAGGAAAGCTGGTAGTTCACTAAAAATGTCGACTTACTTACATGAGACACTTATTAATTTGTCTGTTTGAACTTGTTTTCTTATAGGAAAATACAATTTACACCAAAGACAACAGCAGTTGTGCTGTAACAGTCTCAGATCCCGATGGCTGGTTAGACAAAATGACATTTGAAATTGTCAACAACACCAACGTAAGTGTTTTGTATTCATTTAATTTTAAACGTATTTGGCTTCAGAGTATAATATTTAAGAATATACATAAGAATATTGATTTAATCTTTTTTAATTTTCTAGGATGCACCATACTTATTTGAATTCGAATATCGGGAAAGTCCTGCTGATAATGTTTATACGGCTGATGTGTATATTGTAGTCTTAGAAGAACTCAACTATCAAAACATAACATTCTACTTATTCGACGTGAGGGCTCAGGTAAGAGTTGTCATAGAACCGTAACGCAAGGTACTTAAAAATTCTAAATTATATTGAGTTGCAAAAATGTGTAGCGTTTCTGGTAAGAGTTGTCATAGAACCGTAACGCAAGGTACTTAAAATTCTAAATTATATTGAGTTGCAAAAATGTGTAGCGTTTCTGGTTTTGGTGGGAAGATTGGATGATGGAAATTAATTATTAGTCATATGTCTTTCATTGTTTTACAAATGATTAGTTAAATGCCTAGTCTTGAACTTTGGGTAAATTATTTTTGAAAGACAATCAAATAAAAAACGTTACCAATGTTCTTTTACAATACTACGGTTACTGCGGTTTGGGTGTTTCTACCTATTTCAGATACGTTGCAATCATTCCTGACCACGGTCTTCATAGGCTAGGTTAATTCTATGAAAGAATCTCGTCTCTTTGAAGAGCTTTATAGACTGTTCTGATTGGTAGTTGCCTTTAGAGCTAACAATTCGCATACAAAGAACTAGTCATGTTTAAATCATATCCCTGCTCTCATTATATTGGTACCATGTTGGCTAATTGTTGATTTAATTACTTAATTTTTTTTAAATGCAATGTAAGTGGATCCACGGTCTATTTATCAACGTTCTCTTACAATACGGACTGCGGTTTGCGTTTTCCTTCATAATATGTAAATTGTCTTTCTCCCTATTTCAGACATGTCGCGATCATTCCTGACCACGGTCTTCATAGGTTGGGTTAATTCTATATTAGAATCCCGTCTCTTTGAAGAGCTTTATAGACTGGTCTGATTGATAGTAGTCTTTAGAGCTAACAATTCGCATACAAATGACAGGTTATGTTTAAATCATATTCCTGCTTTCATTACATTGGTACCATGTCGGCTAATTGTTGATTTAATTACTTATTTTCTTGTTCTCTATAACCTCTTCGTAGCAAAATTTTTTATTTCTCAAATGTTTCTGAAGATATGCACGATGATGCTTCATCACATTTTACGCCAATAGTTTCTCAATTGGGCTGCCACCTCGGTCGCGTGACATAAATCCACTTCATTTTTAGCGTCACATAAAAACTGTGGTGTATGTTACTGAAGTTAATATATAATAAAAGCTGCGAAAAGGCATACATTCTACCTCTGAGGCGATTCAACTACAGCCTGGTTTGAGCCGTGTGCGTAGGGACACATGGATTCGGCGTGCTCAACTGTATATTGACAATGACGGAAATAACTTCGAACCATTACTATGATATTACATGCATTTTCAGTTTTGTAAAATTCACATCTTTTATTTTTATTGGAAATAACCGTAACTAAAAAAAAAATCTTTTTCACTATTCGTCACTATTTCTCCGCAGCTATAATTTTCCAAGTTTATGCGTATAAGTTAAAAATCACTGTATACTATTTTGCAGCAAAGAAAAAAAGTTTTAAAAATATTTATTTACTTAATTTTGGAATTATCTAGGACGGAGTTGGTCATTCTACTACACCAAATGAACTGGTCAGAGCTATAATAAATGTAAATGATTTACCCGATACTCCCCCTGAATGGACACGTTTCTTTACATCGCAACAGTTCGAAGAACAATCAGAACAAGTAAGATATAAATATAATAATATATATTGAACATACGTACATAGTTTTTTACAATTTTCTCGTTTCCAAAATGTCTTACTTGAAATTTAACATAAAAAAGATATTTAAATTTGTTTGAAGCTTCAGCATCCAAGGAACGTAAGACTTTTTCATTTCTTCATTCAAAACCCTGTATTATTTTTTTCTTGAGATCATTCATATTTATTTTAAAACGTACTTTAAAAAAAATTTTAGACTTTCGAAGTAACAGCAATAGATGGAGACTATGGGTTAAATTATGAAATTAATTACATGGTACTATGGGAAGATGACGAAGAGGGTAAGTAAAAATATTTATTTTCTTGCAAAATTATTTTTCCCAACTGTAGGTTAGCGTGACGCATAGCTTTGGTGCAGCTTACTAATTCTAACATAAAATTATAGAGGAAGTGGTAATATGAGACCGCGTTTTCTGTAAAGTCAGGACACTGACTATAGCACATTATTGTTCAGTTACAACTTATACGAATAGGAGCATGAGTAAAATTTTCGTCAATATTGTTGGGTTCGTCTTTTAAAAACAACAAAAATATTATTAGTAAGAATCAGCGCATTACCTAGATTATTTTATCTAGATGCTAGATGAATCATCTAGACAGAATATGACCATATTTTATTTTATCTAGATGATACTTCAATAAATTAGCTTTTATCTTACCTTAAATATCCATTTATCTTTCATCAACTAGAATAGTTTAGATAATAGATGATTTTACTGTCATAACTGATAAACATTCTTCAGGCATATCAGAAATGTCACAATATAAAAAAATGGCACACATTATGTCAGATAGAAAATCTCCTACTGAGATGCACATGAGATTGATGATTTTTTTACCTTTCACTTTCTTCTAATAAAAGTAAAAATAGTAGAAAATAAAAACCAATGATGACCATGTCTGCAAATCTTGATCTCTCTTAATAATACAGAAATAGATCTGTACCTAAAATCAAAAAGAAAGAACGTAGTAATGCTGGATTAATTTCCTAATATTTGTAAAGTACAATATAACTTTACTTCCATCAGTCCCTGTTGAACAGCTATTTAAAGACTGCACTTTCTATTAATGAACTTGATATTATTTTATATATTTGACTGAAAATGTACTTTTATGTAAATAACTCCGTTTCGCTTCGTTCCATTCCATTCCCTTCCATTTCATTTCATCCTGTCCTATCCTATCTTGTCTTGTACTGTCCTGTTCTGTCTTATCCTGTCCTATCCTATCCTATCCTATCCTATCCTATCCTATCCTATCCTATCCTAATTCTGTCCTGTACTGTTCTGTCCTATCGTATTACTTCCCATAAAATATTATTGCCACCACTAATAAACAGAATATATGAATAGCTTCTGTTATGTTGCAGCCAATTACATAAGCATCGACAACAATGGGACAATAACAGTGCTACCAATCGATAGGGACAAAAACGATATTTCTACATATAATTTTGAAATCATGGCGTATGAAGTACCTAATGCTACACTTTGGAACAACACGCTGAGCATAACGTTCTTCATTCTTGACATAGACAACAATCCTCCTCTTGTAAGGTGGATTGTAGATGCATCATTCGAAAATGTAACTTTCCCTGTTGATGAAGATACTGCGAAATCTACGGAAATGAGCTTCCTAGAGAATACCGATGGGACGTTAAATCTTACGATTTTCATAAGGGACATCGATACGGTAAAGTTATTTTATAAAGTACCAGTCTATTTCAATAACGAGTATTTTTGTGCAGGGAGAAAATGCCCAATTTACTGTTGAATTGGAAGATCTAGAGGAAAATGAAGTGGCATATACAGAAGCGTTCATAATAGTCCCAACAGCTGGTTATAGGACGGGACAGTTCCAAATTACTGTAAGAAATGTCACTTATTTAGATTATGAAGTTCCTGAATGGGTAAACATCAGCTTTAATGTGAGTATAAAAAATAAGTATTTTTTTCAGTTTATTTTCTCATATCCGAATGTTCAAATGTCTTCTCATTGTTTTTACGTAAGGGAAACAAACTAAATCGATATACATCTGTATGATACACAATGATGGTTATACAAGGTGTCTTGCAAGTCGTTACAATAATTTTAGAAGGTTGATTTTAAGTCGATTGAAACAAACTATATACCAAGTGTTACAATATCTTTTTAATTTTTTGTTTTTCTACAATTACTGAAGTGTAAAAAAAACAAATCTTTTTATAACAAATATTTTTCATTAGCAATGAATGGATTATTTAAATGATTTAACCAATAAAATCGAAAGTAGCTTCGTTACTTTCCTAGAACTTCATAAACATGGTTTTTCTACTTTGTAAAAGCGAAGAGTCAAAGGGCCCCGCAGGGTCCTTATGGAAATTGGGTTTCGGTCAAATTTGATGAAACTCTGGACTCTGTTAGTTCTCGACGAGTAGAACAAAAGTTCTCATGGCCACTGAGTCCAAAAGTCTCATGGTTTTGAGATATAGCTCTCTGAAGTTCGACTTTGGGTGCATTTTGCAGTATTACTAGTTTCACACTTACAATAGCATATACTTGTTTGTTCAAGCACGTATGCATGTACACGTGTATTCAAACACATATAAACTTCAAACACGTATAAACATACAACTACACACACACACACATAGAGGGTGTTAGGTAAACATGCGGCAAAAATTCAAGGGGTTATTCCTTGGCCTATTCTAAGAATATTTTGTCCTATGATGATTTCTGAAAAACTCCTTTGTTTCGAAGATACAGGGTGAACAAAATTTGCTACAGTAAAAACATTTTATTATCAAACAGTACATGTAAAGTTGCTCAATCTACAATAAATGTTCGAAATGACAATGACAATCTTCTCGTCATTGAGTGCCGAACTCTTTCAAATACACCAGGGTTGTTTCTAATTGAGTTACACCCAGCAATTATCCGATTTCGCAATTCGTCCAAATTCTCCACTAGAGTAGCGTAAACGAATGACTTCAGATAGCCCCATAAGAAATAATCCAGAGGGTTTAAGTCTGGGGATCGAGCATGCGTGTGCGTACCTCGACCAATCCAGCGATCTCCGTATGTTGCTGTTAAAAAATCACGAGCAAACTCATTAATTTTTTATACTTGATAAACTCATTGGCGTACGCCATACTTTTATTTACATTAATGATTTCAACAAATATCGAATATGGTTGTCACAAATATTGTTCACCCTGTATCTTCGAAACAAAGGGGTTTTGCAGAAATCATCATCATACAAAATATTCTTAGAATAGGCCAAGGAATAACCCCTTGAATTTTTGCCGCATGTTTACCTAACACCCTCTATGTGTGTGTGTGTGTAGTTGTATGTTTATACGTGTTTGAAGTTTATATGTGTTTGAATACACGTGTACATGCATACGTGCTTGAACAAACAAGTATATGCTATTGTAAGTGTGAAACTAGTAATACTGCAAAATGCACCCAAAGTCGAACTTCAGAGAGCTATATCTCAAAACCATGAGACTTTTGGACTCAGTGGCCATGAGAACTTTTGTTCTACTCGTCGAGAACTAACAGAGTCCAGAGTTTCATCAAATTTGACCGCATGTTTACCTAACACCCTGTATATATGTGTGTGTGTGTGTGTGTGTGTGTAGTTGTATGTTTATACGTGTTTGAAGTTTATATGTGTTTGAGTACACGTGTACATGCATACGTGCTTGAACAAACAAGTATATACTACTGTAAGTGTGAAACTAGTAATACTGCAAAATGCACCCAAAGTCGAACTTCAGAGAGCTATATCTCAAAACCATGAGACTTTTGGACTCAGTGGCCATGAGAATTTTTGTTCTACTCGTCGAGAGTTTCATCAAATTTGACCGAAACCCAATTTCCATAAGGATCCGGCGGGGTCCTTTAAACGTCGATTTTCTTTAAACCTTTGTCTCTAAGTTCATTCAAATATTATTAAAAACTTACCTAAGCAATGCTCTTTCAGTTCTTAGGAAAAGGTTATTGATAAACATTCTAAAAATTAGGGAATAACGCTATAGCTTAAACTAACTAAACTAAATTAATCGTTTCAAATAATTTTCACCCTTGTTTTGAAAAAATCATGTTCTAACAATGATTATAGATTGATTCGAGAAATTAAATAAATAAATATTGCTAAATATTACAAACTTTCGAAATGTTATTTTCTCTTCCTAACTGCCTTACCTCCAGAGACCAGAGGAAACATTTGAATTTTCCGAATCTGTATATCGATTTCATGTTATGAAAATTACGTTAATAACACAGTTTTAAATTTAAAAAATGAAACAAAAACTTTATTCATTTAACAACTTTTTTGTTTTGGAAGGTACTAACAAGAGGTACATTAGATCCAAATAAAGAAGACCGCATTCTGGTAAATATTAATTTAATAGATTACAACGATGAAACACCTCAATTTGCAGAAACTGAATATGAAGTATATATTAATGAAACTGCCAAAAGAGGCGATTTTATAATAGAAATCCTGGCTACGGATCGCGATGCAGAAGATGCAATTTTAAAGTAAGTCTATATTTTCTTGAAACCCATAAATTTTATACAACATTGAAAACTTATTAGCCTACACTTATAATATTTTTTTTATAATTTTACATAACTTTACATTAGCAATTTGTGGTCAGCGTAAAGTTATGTAAAATTAGATAATAATATTGTAAATGAAATAAGTACGTTGTAATATAACAGAAATAAACATTATAAAATTCCATGTTATATTATGTGATTTAACAGCTATTATGCTAAATTCCATCGTAAATTTGCATCGCTATAATTTGTATTGATTTATACATTATTTAGGTTGGAATTGTAAAATATAGATTTGTAATTTTACTGAGTAGATAATATTCTTATATTTTATATATACGTACCTTTATAACACTGAGAAATCTTTTTCAATAACTAATATTTCACATATATGACAGAATATCAATGTGTAAAAAATTGAACAATATGCACATGTTAAAGAATGTATATACCAAAGAGTTCATCAATCAGTACAAATATTTACATTTTGTTTAACCTTGAATAGTGAACAGAAGCCCAATTTAAAAATGTATTAAGCGGGCATTACACTAACAATTTATTGTCGAAGAAATTGATGAATTAATTCATCAATTTCTTCAAGCTCGCACTTTGGTTTTACATATGTCAAGCTTCTTAACAATTATACTGTCAGATGTCACCCATACCAACCTAAAAGTAATTTTAACTTTTGACATTATATCATTCCCCATTTGTATACGGAACAAAAACTGTTAAAAGTGAAAAGTAACTTTAATAATTATGATGTAAGGCAAAAAAAGTGAGAAATACTTAAAAAAGCTTCCATTGCATTTATTATTGCGGCTGCTCGATTACTGGTTAAATATTTACATTTATTTTAAGTTGGTATTCCCGAATTGAAGTAAAAATTGACGAAAAATTAGAACAAATTTTAAGTCGTCAATAACTTCACGAAGATCTCATCAATTTATTTGACGTCCAAGTTTTAGTATTACATTTGCCAATTGACTTGACGAAGCCACTTGATCAATTAATTGACAAAGAAATTGTTAATATAAAGCGGGCTATATATTATATTTGTAGCGATATAGAGAGTGAATTGACAGATAAAGTTGAAAAGATGGAAAAGTTTTTACTTTTAATGTCATGAAAAAAGTCTCTCCTTGTTAAAATATACAAAGGTACAGGTTTAAGCTAGTCAAAATACAATAGATTTTATTATTAGAATTCAATAATAAATACACTATTCAAGTAAAAAATCTAAATAGTTAAGAAGACCATGTCAGTAGCAAAAAAAAACTTGAGGGAAGATTTTTTTAGTTGAATTTGTCCACCCAACCTCTAAATATGAGTTATCCACCCTTCTCTGTAAAAGTGTATTGTTCACCCATCATCTAAAAATGTATTGCGATGTAGGTATTTCATTTACATTAGAAAATATGTTGAATATTTTCGCTGAAAATACTACATACTTGAAACATGTGTAATGTACCTACCCAACCTTTTTGTATTCTGTATGTATAGTATTGTTAAGCCTATGTATTATATTTAGACAACCTTCGATCAAGATGTATTCTCAATACAAGAAATTTATAAGTAATATTTAAATTAGTTAAATATAGGTAAACTAGTTTAAGCAGATAACCATCCGCCCCGGAAGTAAACAAGTACACAAAATCATTAATAATTCCTTGTTCCCTATTGTTGCAATCATTAAGTTATAATTACCCAAATAAGATATCAATGCGATTGTTTACTCCGCAGTCTGGACGTCAGACTCCTAATTACCCTTATATTGACATTGTACAGTATCCCTTTTGTTACGTCTAGTTCATTACAAAATCAACTATTCGTTATAAATCTACTACTCATTTAAAAGTCACTATTCCTCGTTATAACTACCATAGAAGATCAATGTTATAACATTTAGTGTATCAATCGAAATAAAAGTATAAAAACCCCTACCAGAGTCTCAATCGACCTCATCGGCAGAATTACATAATTACATAAAATTGATGTCAGAAGTGGGATCTAACAAACGGACAGCCTCTCAGAATTTTGGACAAAAAGAATCCATCTGCAAGGACTTCACTCAAGTGGACGTGGTTCCAAATTGAATCCAGCCAGTGCAGATAATCACCAGCCAGATGAGACCCAGCATCATCGTATTGCTGTAAGTCCACATGTCTTTATATCCAAAGCTAGATCCATCAATCTCAATTTCAAAATCAAAAGTAAAAACCGAAATTGCACTATCACTCGAAGTCGCAGAAAAAATGTTAATCCGTTTTGAGGGTAACAAAAATAGATTATATGAATTTATTGATAAATGTGAAGAAGCCAGAACTAAAAACCATTCTTTTCGCGACAATAGAAACTAAACTAACTGACAAAGCTAGGGCTGTAACTAGAAATCGTTCTTTTCCAGAATGGGCGGATCTAAACAAATTTTTATTAAACGCATACGCGGAGCGCAGAACTGAGCGACAATGGCAACTCGAACTGCATTCTCTCAGACAATTGTCTACAGAAAATGTAATGTCATTTTCGAATAAGGTAGAAAACTGCTACATAAAATTATTAAATACTTTAGATTCCAGCCTCACGACCGAAGCTAGGGAAGCTTGCACCAGTCTTTTAAAAAATCAAGCGTTAAATGTTTTTATTAGGGGTCTACATAAAGATCTTTCAATCTTAGTAAAATCTAGAAACCCAGATTCATTAGTAAAGCAATCGCCCTAGCTCTTGCGGAGGAACAAGAACAATTATCTATAAGCGAAATTCATAAGCAATCCTTTTGCAACATTTGCAAAAGAAACAACCACTCGACCGCGAATTGCAGGTACAAAAACGATAGGAGCGTTCGGCATTTTCAAAATTCACAGAATAATCAGAATAAAAATTAAAGCAATTTTCAGCAACAAAGTCGATTTTCAAATAGCCACAATAACTCTACCTCAAACACAAATAATTTTAATCAAAAGATGTGCAGGTATTGCAAGAAAGCACGACATCTTATCGAAGAATGTCGAAAGCAGCACTATAAGAACAACAAAAGAAACATAAGTCCAACTAATAACGAACAAGCTCAAATAAATCTAAACCAGTCTAAGTCAAATCAAAATTCTTCATCTAACTCATCGCCAAATGCACATTTAAACTCCCAACGACCTCGTCAGTTCACGGCCAATTCTCGAGGTGTTCATTGTTTCCAGGCCGAATCTCAACCATCAATTTCACAGTAACATCATATGTCACGCTAAATACTATAAACTGGAAAGGAAAATACGCTTAATAAGAATGTTCGATGCCCAATTAAGGAACCCGACTTGGATATGTCTGAATTAGAATGTAATGAAAGTTCTTCTCTGCGTAGAAGCGATAGAATAGCAAAATTAAAAGAACATTTCTAATGTACACTTATTACATCTTTTAATTTTTCTCTTAGGAGGGAGGTGTCATGTACCTACCCAACCTTTTTGTATCCTGTATGTATAGTATTGTTACGCCTATCTATTATATTTAGACAACCTTAGATCACAATGTATTCTCTAAGAAATTTATAAGTAATATTTAAATTAGTTAAGTATATGTAAACTAGTTTAAGCAGATGACCAGCCTCACCGGAAGTAAACAAGTACACAAAACTACTAATAATTCCTTGTTCCCTATTGTTGCAATCATTAAGTTATAATTACCCAAATAAGATATCAATACGATTGTTTAAGGTCTATTTACACACATCAGTGCCGTGTCAGTTCCGTATCAGTATCAGTGAAAACTAAAAAATTGTTGCTTAGACTTTAAATGGGCGTGTTTATACACATCCGTCACAGTGCCGTATCAGTGCTGTCGGTGCTGCTTCAGCGTCCGTTCAGTGGCTTTTAAATACACCGGCGACGATATTTTTGCAATTCTACTGACGAACTGACCAGATTTTTCTATTACTTAGAATGAACGAAAAGCTTATCGAGCTAGCACAAAATTTTGATCAATTGCATGATAAATATATTCAGATCACTTTGATCATCTACTAACTCCTTTTTACGGACGATGGACGGATATGTTTAAACTGGCATCAGTGATCGATCACAAATAACACCGATACTGAACTGACACTGAACTGATACGTCACTGATGTGCGTAAATGGACCTTTACTCCGCATTGTCTAGTAATATTATGTAAAAAGAGCATAACAGAACATGGAAATTTCCACCTATTTTTATAAGTGTAGGCCAGCAACTATTTTATTTAAACATAGAATGTACACTATTCCTTAATAAATAATACTTAACTATATTTTCAGTCACATTTTAATGGGATCAACATACACTAGTCAAGTTTTAGGCATAGAATCAGATACAGGAGACATCTTTGTCAGTGCAGACAATGCTTTTGACTATGACACAGTCAATCCTATATTCGTCCAAGTTAGAGCAATTGACAAAGCTAACCACACAGCTACTGTACCATTAACTATAAATCTGCTCGATGTTAATAACAAAGCTCCAACTATTTCAGTGGTAAGTAACCCATTATTTCAATTTTCTGGTTCCATTCAGGTATGGGTATAGGAAACTGTTTTTTTTTAATAAAATTGAAAAATGGCTAGCAAATTATAATTATATGATTACGTCTATTAAATACCAGCTGCTATAATGTCAGCTAAACATAAATTTTAGAATTTCTCTGATGATCACTTAAGTTGAACAGACTGAGAATAAGTTTGATATAGTGGAAAGTTGAGGTTATTCAATTTTGCTTCTAAAGAAAGTTGTGTATAAAATAAAATAATTAGCGCATTTTGTATTAGAAAAAATTGTCCCAGTTTCTAACAAAGTAACCAAATAGGCAGCAGACACTATTTTTGAGATATTAGCATTAATAAAAATCTTAATGTAAAAATTCTACGTCATATTGCTTAAATAAACACTTTATCCAGATTATGTTATTGAGAGAATAGTTAAATATCAATGGATTGTCTGTTTCATTTAACGAAATTTATTTTATTTTCATAATGTCATTTCTTTAGCTACAATTGGTGCATTTTGCAATGAATTACTATACACAACGTCAAAAGTCTAGGACCCCCCTCGTTCCTGTTAAAGAAATTTATTTGTCAGATAAACCAAATAGATTTAAAAAAGCATATTGTTTTTTTTTTTGTGAAAAGAATATGTTTGATAAATTGAGAAAATTAGAAAGCAGCAAATGTGTGACATTTTTGACAAAATTTAATAAAGTAGTAAAGAGAACTAACAAAGCAAGTTCTCTACTAGACTGATAGTCGGTATAACCTCCACCACGTTCCTATAGCATATTGACACGTCTCTGCATTGAGATAATCAAACAGTTAACCATCTCTTGCGGAATATTTTTCCATTCCTCTTCTGCCGCCATGACTAATTTATCTGCAGTCTGAAGTGGAGGAATATGATATCATCAACCAGCCCGAATCTGGTTTCGTCTTTAAACAAGACCCACCGCCACTGGCGTAAAAGCCAACCCCTATGCTCTCGCGCCCACTGGAAACGGGCAGCCTTGGAAGTAGAGTGGGGACCCGTAATGGTCTTCTAGCACGTAAATTTGCGTTGTGGAGTCGTCTTCGAATCGTAGGTGTCGATATAACACGGCGAAACATACCTTGAAAGTGGGCCCTCGGAGCTGAAGATGTGCGGTGTCTACGGGCATATTGCACCAAATACCGAACCTCCCTTTCATTGGATACTTGAGGACGTCCACTACGTGGTCTGTTTTTCACTGTATCAAATTTTTCATATCTGTGTACTATTCGTACAGCAGATGATCTAGGTATGCCCAACAAATTCGATATCTGATAATTAGAATGTCCCGCATCATGTAAAGCAGGCATTCTTGCTCGAGTAATCGCATAAATTTCACGTCCTGGTATTATAATGTACAAATTCAAAAGGACACTTGGCTAAATACACTGCCAAACTGACCAGATTTATAAAAATATTGGTAATAAAGTAAAGGTTCATGGTCTGTAATATTTTATTGTATTTTTTGTTCCCTAAGTACATGTACTTTTTTACCACATTAAGAAAAACCACTAGGTTTAATCGAATCATGTTATATACAGAGGGGTCCAAGACTTACCTACGTATTTACCTTCACAACTAACTATTAGTCCCATAGACATTTTAAATGATGTACAACAAATAATTGTGCTCATCTTAGTTGTTGACACATTGATGAAAAGAGGTTCTAAATTGGAGACTTGTAGTAAAATAGCAGCAGACAATTTACATGAATATAAATCATATTGTTGTTTTGTACTGTTGTTGGTTTATTTGCCATACAAATCAGTAAATTACACAAATATTGCACCAATCTCCTCTATCAATTTTGACTCCACCCCATATCATGTAAATATCTTTATACTATGGATATAAGGGAATAAAAAACGGCATAAGAAGTACCATAAATAAAGCTGTTCCAGACAGCCGCGGGACATAGGCATACGCATCATGTTAAACGTAATAAAATAAATTAAAATATAAGCACATTTTTTCACCCCAACAAACATTACTCGCGGAGACAACAATAGAAACTTATCTGATTCCTGCAAAGTTAATACACAGCTTTCCCAGTTTCTGATCACTGACAGCCAATCTAGTACATCGAACTAAACAGCAGGGTGAGTTTTGAATACATTTTTATAAATTTTACTATTATTGCTTATTTTCTACGTAATTTATTTTAATACGTTTAACATGATGTGGACGCCTATGTCCCGCAGCTGTCTGGAACAGCTTAAACACAGTTTATTATACAGTTCGTCGAGTAAAGGTTCCAGAGGGTGTGGCTAAATCGCGGCGAAATGCGCAATGCACACCAATGAAATACATTTGTACACGACGAAGTGGGATAAATTATATTTCTTGACAAATCACCGTGCTCCTTGAGCGCGCGGCTAAATGCGCAGTCGTCTTTTGGTCGTCTAAAAAAATTAAATCTGGGACCTCGACATCAAAGGAGCCGACGTGAAGACACCGGACTGTATAATAAACTGTGGCTTAACCATAAATTAGAAAAGGATGCGGTTATTATTCTCGTTGTCTATTGGTTTATTGTCTCTGTCTTGGCATTAGGAATTTGGGAACAACGTACTATCGTTTGCAATAATAAGGACACTACCTCAATCAGTTTTTAAACAACTGGAAGTTCTGAGTAGAAATTGCATTCGATGTCTAGTGATAAATGGAACAACTAAGTACTAATGTTGAATATTGAAAGCAGATTTCATTATCAATACGTCAGCTGTTCGAAATAAATAGCCAAATTTATTTTAAAGTATGTCATTAATATTAAAAACGATTGTACGTGTAAGATACGTAGGATACAATACTGGACAATAATTGCATTTTTGATTTATTGACGGTCACTTCACAAAAAATCAGCGGGACACGTGCGCTCCCACACCGTTATCTTATTCAACCAATCACTGTAGTCCGAGGCGGAGCGTGAATAGGGGGTTGATAGTTGATAGGGGAGATGTGTGTAACTTTGTTATTTGTATTGGAAATAACTAGTTGGCCAGAGGTGTATACAAGTTCTTAATCAAGATCAGATCAGTCGCAATTATACATACGGTTTTTGATATTTCCGAGTGATTAGATTTGTTGTATTTAAGGGAGATCCAATCAACGTTGACGAAAATCAACAACCAGGTACTATACTAAATTCAAGCATAACGGCCTCAGATATGGATACCACAGCAGAATTAACAGCAGAAATAGACTGGGATGAGTCTTACGTTATGAAGAATTCTCGAAGGCTGGATATGACCAATGAAACAATTAGTCAGCAAGTAATGTGAGTATGCTATATTAATTAGTAGGCAGTATTTTACGTATCAACATGACGTAATTTTAAGAGCGGGTTCAGAAACATTTTCAGGGTTTCAGGAAATTTCTAATTGTAATTAGAACTTTAGTAAAAGGTCAGCTAAAATAAATAAAACAGGATAAATAAATATTAGGATAATTTGACTGTTCCTCAATATTTTCAAAAAATTTTTACCAAACAGTTAAATTTTCAAATCGATTAAAAATTTAATATTAAATGAACGCAATAAATTAATGCTAACAAAAACATTTACAATAAAAAAAGACAATTTTATGCTTTCAAAGACAGCTCACATGATGAAAATATTTAAAACGCAATTTGCGAAATAAAAAAATGAAAAGGCTTCCCCTAAAATTTCCATGACTTACATATGTATGTGCAAAATATATTTTTTTCGTAATCAAATGGAGATATGGAGATGGATACCAGATAGATAGTTTTTTTTAATTTCTAAAGAAAATACATTTTTTTTAACGTTGCAGCATTATGAAATTTTAAAAATGAAATTAAAAGTTGAAAAGATATACCTAACTCCAAAGTAAAGATAATATTTATGTGTTTTTGTATTTAACACTTGATTGTGGAAAACATATTTTGAAAATACTTGTTCAATCCTGTTAGAGTTTTCAGGAAAAGGGGGTTCTATTTAACTTTTTCTTCTTGCAATATTTATTTAAATTTCTGGGTCCCTTGCTTCATTTTCAAAGACTGACCATTAGTTATTTCTAACCGCCACTGGTTTTTCTAATACCTATAAACTAACATAGTATACACAGTTAAAGAAAAAGTGTCTATATTCATGATATATTGCTTTATAGATTCTTAGATGTACAATCTCAGAGAGTGAATGAAACAGATGACACTAATAGAGATATAGCAATTTATCTAATAGTAAACGCCAATAATCCAAATGGGACAACCCCAGATTTTGAACTTTTCGACTCCCTGTTCATCTCTTTGAAGGTTACAGATTGGAAGACCGACCCAGAGTTTATGGATAGACAGAATACATCAGGTAATATTTATATTCTAAGAATTTTCATATCAATGAAGCATCCCAATTTATATTTTTTACTTTAATAACCAACAAGTTGTTGTATAACTATAACTATAAAGGGTGTTTCAAAAAAAAGGCGAAAAATTTCAGGGAGTGATTCCTTGTTGAAAATAAAAGGTAGTTTGTTATATAAACGTTGGGTCACAAGTCAACCATTAGGGAGATATTGCGTTGCAAATATGGCGGAAAAAAGAGTGTTTTTATTGTTTTGTGTTACCATCATCAACACTTATAACATATTTTTTCACTTTTTGAAAATAATTGGAAACGGTTGAAATAAACTACCCCTTTCAGTTTTTTTAACTATACTTTCAAAAAACTTTCTTAACGACGTAGAAAAAAATAAATTAGGTTAAGCCGATTCATTTAGAAACTGTTTTGTCTCTTATATTTTTTTAATAAAATTAACTGTTTTGACGTTAAAAAATAAAATGTAAAGTATTGCACGTCGGGTAGAGGCAATTTTACTACACACATTATTAGGAAAAACTCTAGTTGGCTGTTTCCGAATATTTCCATTGTTGCTTTGACAGATAGCAAATGGTTTGTACTATTTTAACATTTTGAGAGTGGTTTGCCTTTCGTTGTGTGATGTGTTTGATTGCGGAGTACGTTGGGATCCAAGTTAATACAACAAAAATGATTTTTTCACAAATGCAGAAATGACAGACATGTACTTTATGTACGGCCGGGCAAATGGAAATTCCTTACATACTTGTCGCCTTTATGCAGAAGCGTATCCTAATCGTAGAATTCCTAATAATGGGGGTAGTGTAAAACTGCCTCTTCCCGACGTGCAATACATTACATTTTATTTTTTAACGTCGAAACAGTTAATTGGATCAAAAAAATATAAGAGAGAATAAAGTTTCTAAATGAATCGGCTTATCCTAATTTATTTTTTTCTACGTCGCCAAGGAAGTTTTTTGAAAGTTTAGGTAAAAAAACTGAAAGGGGTAGTTTATTTCAATCCTTTCCAATTTTTTCAAAAAGTGAAAAAATATGTCACAAATGTCTTTTGATGATAGTAACACTTCCACAAAATGTTACCATTCCCACGCTTTTCGTTTCCGAGAAAAACAATAAAAACACTCTTTTTTCCGCCATCTTTGCAACGCAATATCTCCCTAATGGTTGACTTGTGACCCAACGTTTAACTGATAAACTACCTTTTATTTTCAACAAGGTCATCCTCTGAAATTTTTCACCTTTGTTTTGAAACACCCTGTATATACAGTATAGTGGTTCGCTTTATGCTTGTGGTTGTATTTACGCTCAGCATTGAGAATTGATGACAATTTTCATCAACAAATAAAAACCCATGCCTTAAAAAGTACTGTTCAGAATATGCTTAGAACATCAAGATAATGGTCTCCACAAAAATCCAGCTTGGTCTAAAGTCAAAGTCATCAAATTTCATTGGGTTATATGGAAAGTGGTGAAAAAAAGATTTTCTTATGAAATTAATTTATCCGTTTTCAATTTTGTTTATATTAACTTATAATTGCACAAGAGATTTGTATTTTACCGGGTAAATTTGGGTTGTGTTATGTTGTGTAATGAGAAACTGTTGCCTAGCAATTAGACGAGGAAAACTGTCAACTATTAAAAACGCAACATCGAAGGTGGAGCGTTTTTAGGTTGACAATTTGCCAACGGAAACAGTTTATAATTGAAACAATCCAAATTTAACCGGTATCAATACAAACATATAGTGTAATTCGGCAGGACACTTTAATGATTAATAAATTTAGAAACATATCAATGCAAAGTTTATTTATGAAACATTAAAAGTAATTTGGAAATTTCATTAATTTCAATCGACACATTTTTATACTTACCAATCTTTAGAGTGATTCAAGAATCAAATAACGCACATTAATTTGTTGTAATTTAGTTTTTGTTTATTATGATTGTATTTGTAGATAATGTAACGTAAAAATTGTGTCTTAATATCTTTTATGTTTTGTTGTAAATTGGCATGTCCGTATATAAATAAATATATAAATGAGCATAGGTGTAGAAGTTGTTATGTTGCAATAGAGTAGTTTAATGTCATCAATGGGATATTTAAATACGTATGCTCTTGGAAAAATTGTTCACTACAAAAATTATTTGTATGTGTTTCAGTGATCATTCAGATTGGTATAAATGACATAAACGACAATACGCCATACTTCCCGGAGGCCAATCTACCGGAGTCCGAGAGAGAAAACAGAACAGTTCAAGAGTTCGCACCACAAGGGACATCCGTCAGCTCCATAGTAGCGATTGATCTTGACGTAGGGGACACTGTAACTTACAATTGCACGTAAGTAGCAGTAACAGTACTAGACTGACCAAAAAGTTTCAGAACTGATTTTTTTTAAATTCATTGAGAAACTTTACGACTTATTGAAGTTGGCAGGGACCAAATCAGGAGAATACAGCGGTTGAACGAAAACTGTCATGTCACTTTTTCAGGTCCCTTACTGGAAAAACTGTCACAATCATCTCATAATTGAAAAATAATAAAATATATTTATTGTTTGATCTTGTGGAAAGGATTCATGGTAGAACTTATAGTCAAAGAAAACAATCAACATATAACAATGATTAACTTGCCAAATCTGTTCTGTCAGAACAATACTTTGACATAACTGATAGTGAAGCTTTTGTAGTCTGTGGTGAAGCTTATACAGTATGCGCCAAAAGTATGGAATAAATTCAATAAAAACGAAACAATTATTTTTTGGGAAAAACAGGTCGATTTTTAATTTTAAAAATACATATTTTAGCGTAAAATGCGATTTTCAAATGTCATTTGTTTTCGAGTAATGACGTCATTGATTTTTTTTTAAATGGCAACACCATATTTTTTTCCTTGATTTTGAAAGATCGTTTAATTCTCTATCAGACAGTAATAGGAAAGTTTTCGAGTAAATGACGATTGAATGTTAGAAAACGTAAATCAATTAAAATAAAGCAAAAACGTTATCAAGTTTAGTTTTTCGAATTCCATAGTTCTTTTATGGATCACGTAGGTGAAAATCTTTGCAAAGTGTCATTGTCACACCGACTTTCTAATAAGTATTGTAAGCGACATAGAAATTATTATTCAATTTAAAGTATTATGGCACATTTGACTGTTACTCAAAGAATTTAAATTTTAATTCTTATCGGATGCGGGAATATGACTAGAACTCAGCAGGAAGTTTGCGATTTATTTAATGAAAAATATCCAGATCGCCCTATCAGCCAATCAACAGTTAGTAAGGTAGAGTCTAAATTTAGAGAAACTGGCAATGTTGTAAATATTCCAAAACCTGGACGCCCAAGCATTAATGAAAATCAGAAACAGAACATTTTGATAAGTATGGTGGATAATCCTCATAATTCTTTACGATTGGTTGCATTAAACAATGACACTAGTCAGAGAGCTACGTATATTGAGGAAGGAAAAATATCATCCCTACAAAATTCAACTTGTGCAGGAACTCAATGAAGATGATCCCGATCGCCGCTTACACTTTTGCGAAATTCTAATGGATTTATGTCAAGGAAATAGAAATTTACACCGGCAAATACTTTTTTCAGATGAGGCCACATTTTGTCTGAATGGTACAGTAAACCGTCAAACTTGCAGATATTGGAGTCGGGAAAATCCTCATTGGATGGCAGAGGCACATACCCAACACCCTCAGAAATTAAATGTGTGGGCTGGAATAGTTGACGACAGAATAGTAGGGCCTTTCTTCTTTGAAGAAACCCTTACAGGACAAAGATATTTAGAGTTTCTAGAAAGTGACCTTGTTCCAGCCCTTGCAGTAATTTTTCCTAACGATAATGACCCTGACATTCCTGACGAAAGTTTGGTTTCAGCAAGACGGTGCACCTCCGCACTATGCGCGCTCTGTACGAGATTTTTTGGACAACTGTTTTCCTGGGAGGTGGATCGGCAGACGCGGACCGATGGCCTAAGATCGCCAGATCTTACACCTCTTGACTATTTTTTATGGGGATACTTGAAGTCAAAAGTGTACATTAATAAACCACGTAATTTAGAAGAACTTCAAAATCGCATTCGGGACGAAATACGCAGAGTTACCCCAGAAATCATTCATAATGTGCATGAAAAATTTCTTCACAGACTTGCGCATTGTCAAAAAGTTGGTGGATGGCAATTCGAACATTTAATTTAAGTATAAAATTTAATTAATTGTATTTTATTTTACATACCTCAGAATTGTTACTTTTTTATGGATAAAATTTACGTTTTCTAACATTCAATCGTCATTTACTCGAAAACTTTCCTATGTAAGAGGGCAAAATTTTAGTACTGTCTGATAGAGAATTAAACGATATTTCAGAATCAAGGAAAAAAAATATGGTGTTGCTATTTAAAAAAAAATCGATGACGTCATTACTCGAAAACAAATGACATTTGAAAATCGCATTTTACTCTAAAATATGTATTTTTTAAATTAAAAATCGACCTGTTCGAGGATTTTTCCCAAAAAATAATTGTTTCGTTTTTATTGAATTTATTCCATACTTTTGGCGCATACTGTATGTATAACCATTGATGATTTATATGGCGTTTCTTCTCAAATAGCCTTTTGCTACTTCTGTTACGATATTAATTTAATTGCATTTCAAAATAAAGTATATGTTCTACAGACCTGTCGATCCCGACTTCGACTGGATTGATGTTAATTATGCAACTGGTGCATTTACCGTGAAGGACTCAAACCTGATAGATGCAGATACGCATAAAACGTTCTATTTCAACTATTCTTGTACAGCTAGCGATGACGGCAACACACATACTTCTGAGCCGCTGCTAGTAAGTACCTAATTCTTAAGGTAAGTTCCCAGAGAATTTATTTACTTAAATCTAATTTATTATGTAGGTTCCATTCTATATAATCGACACAAACAACCAAGTTCCTGTAGTGACAATAAACGATACCGTGTACGTCGATGAGAAATCCGATCCAAATACTGAAGTCGCTGAAATTGGCACTCATGACGATGACAGAGACAGTAAGTTAGTTATCACATTTCCTACATATGACACTTTATTTCTAAATTCGCTTGGTAAGTGATAACGTCACTCTTGACTTCTTTAGGAGGAACGTAAAATATTTAGATACGTATAGATTATCTTTTTCAGTAAAAAAAGTCGCTGTACAACGCATTTCTTAAGTATAGGTCAAAAATCCACTGACGTATTCTGTGGCCAAAAATAAGGTTTTTTTGTTATATAACTGTGGGATCTTAGATAGCCATTGTATCAAATATCTTTAAAAAAATCAGTTGTTAATTTATAAACCGCTTGAGATAATTTAGCTAAATTTGGTGTGCATTTTTAATAAGGATAGGTATAAAATAAAAAAATACCAGCTTTAGAGACTTACGAGTGGCGGAGGTGTGAATATCACGTTCATTATTTGTCAAAAAATATATATCACCCTGTATAATATTACAAATAAAATAGGTCATCATATGCGTCATTATATTATCTTCACATTTTTTGGTATTCCAAACCGATTAACAAAAAAATTGATTTATTTCATCAAGTGCATTTTTACGATATTTACTCATTACGTAAAATAATAACAAAATATTGAATTAACAATGGAATTACTTTACTGTGATTTAGATCTTCTTGGAATTGCAGCTCTAACACGCGCAAAAGTTCAAGGAGTAGTTCTTATCACATCACAATCAGCTATAATATGTTGACGTAAATGCTCCTCAGATTCAACCTTGTAAACTAATGTCTTGAGATGTCCCCAAATAAAAAAAATCAATAGGGTTCATATCGGGTGATCTGAGTGGCCAAGGTTGACCTGGTTCTTGAATGTCTCATCCAATCACGTTATTACCGAATTTTTTATTTAAAACTTTAAACTTCACTCAAACTAAAATGTAAAAGAGCCCCATCGTGCATAAACCACATTCTTTGTATTAGCGTATAGGGAACATCGTCAAGTAGTTCAGGTAAAACGTTTTCAGTAAAGCGTCTGTAAGAGGCTCCGATTAAATTTCTTGGTAAAAAATAAGGCGCGACAAAAAAAAATTCCAATAATACGTTCAAAGAAAACTGACAGACCAGTGGTGAAGCCTTTGAAAATGGTAAAAAGTGAAAAAAATAATAGTAGGATGAAACCTATTGGAAAAGGAAGAGAATACAACAAAAATAAGAGGAAAGATAATTTACGGGCGATCTGAGGTCGGGAAGTGGAAGGGGGTGAGTTTTGAAGGGTAAAAAACGGTTTTTCTTGATTTCCGGCAAAACTACAAGTCCTATGGAAACTAGTTAAATAATAAAGTTGTAGGTAATAAAAAGATCTACAACTTTTATATTTATACTTTTTTCAAATAACCTCAAAATTTATGTGAAAAATTCAAATAACCAAGTTTTTGGTTTTTTATTTTTATCTTTTATTAAAAATAATTTCTTTTCACGATATTTGGTGAAAACTTACCTTTTTATGTCCCAAATACACTGTAATTTTTTTTATTTAAAATATATATTTTTTCACCTTATTTTGACTTAATATCGAAAAAGCACCCTAATTTTCAATGGAAAATTCTCACGTCAAAATATCTGCTTTTTTAAAAAAGTCGGTTGGCTTTTTGTTCATTGGAATCTCTACTATCTTATGGCGTAAAAAAATATACATTACTATGGTAAATGTTCTCAGAAAATACAAGGAAATGATGCGACAAACTCGAATCCGAAATTTTTTTTTAATCATTATGTACAATTTTGAGCTATTTATTAAAATTTATACTTTAATTACTCGAAAAACGTAAGATTCTATATTGCATTGATAAACAAAAAAAATGCAAGTCGAAATATACTACTATAATTAACAACTAAATAAGTTAATAAAGTTAATTTAATAAAACATCTACAATATTTTTTCGTTTCTTTGCATTTTCTGAGAACGTTTACCAAAATAATGTATATTTTTTTACACCATCAGAAAGTAGAGATATCAACAAACAAAAAGCCTTTTTAAAAAAAGCAGATATTTTGACGTGAGAATTTTCGATTGAAAATTAGGGTGCTTTTTCGATATTAAGTCAAAATAAGGTTAAAACAAAATATATTTTAAATAAAAAAAATTACAGTGTATTTGGGACATAAAAAGATAAGTTTTCACCAAATATCGTGAAAAAAAATTATTTTTTGTAAAAGATGAAATAAAAAACCAAAAACTTGGTTATTTGAATTTTTCGCATAAGTTTTGAGGTTATGTGAAAAAAGTATAAATATAAAAGTAGTAGATCTTTTTATTACCTACTACTTTGCTATTTAACTTTTTTCCATAGGACTTGTAGTTTTGCCAGAAATCGAGGTACATCGTTTTTTACCCTTAAAAACTCACCCCCTTCCACTTCCCGACCTCAGATCGCCCGTAAATTATTTTTCCTTTCATTTTTGTTGTATTCTCTTCCTTTTCCAATGGGTTTCATCCTACTATTTTTTTTGGTTTCAAAAATTATCGACCCTTGTCTATGATGTTGAAATCGATATTCCATTATGGCATTAGGATTTTATCAGACCAAAACAAATTTATTGTGGTAGATCTTTATAGCATCCCTGGAAAAATTATCGTAATTATCTTATTATTATTAAGATTTCCAGCGATCTTCCTAGTACTAGTATTTGGGTCTTCTTTAATTTCGTGTAGAATAAGTTCTGCCAACTCAGGCGTTCTAACTCTCAAAGAACTTAAACCTTTCTGAAATGAGCCTGTCTCCGAAAGATGTTTAAAAACATTTCTAAACATTCTTGGATTTAGTGTTGAATGATTTGGAAATCTGGCGCATATGATAACCTGTCTTATTTGTAATATTATACAGGGTGATATTTTTTTTTTGACAAATAATGATCGATGATACTCACACCTCCACCACTGGTAAGTTTCTAAAGCTGGTACTATATTGTTTCGTATTTACTATCACTAAAGCTAATTACAGACGGTGAGCTATAAATATATATCTGATATATTACAAAAATATCGCTTATGATTAAAATGCATAGAACGTTACGCACTGACGCTATAATATATATTTATATCTATGCGGTTTACTTGTGTGTATATCTCATTACAGGGAAATAAATATAGATTATATTATCGCTCACCGTCCGTAACTGGTCCGTATACACCAAATTTGGTTAAACTATCTCAAGCGGTAGAAATTAAAAACTGATTTTTTTAATTTTTTACACGCTGGAGCAGGACAATGACTGTTCTAAGACCACACATTTATATAACAAAAATCCATTATTTTTGGACAAAATACCCCCTAGATTTTTGACCTCTACTTAAGTATACCCTGTATGCATAACGCTGCTAACCTTTCAGCTCTTCCAAATGAGAATGATAATCTTGATCCTTGATTGGGCATTTCATTTCTAGGATCGGTTTTGTCAACATTTCAGTTCATATATTGTTTGATCCTTTATGAAGATAAGGAATAAAGTTTGAAGTTTCCATAAAATATCGAAAAGTTGTTTGTATTAAAACTTATTTCTTTGCAGTCCCATTCCATACTGTAGCCTGCAGTTTAGACAGAACACAGACATGTGCTGATAAATTTATCATTGTGGATAATATAATACTAGTTCGAAATGGTGGAAACGATATAGACAGAGATACAGGAGATCCAAGTTATAACTGCCCTATGACATGCCAGGATAATCCAGATCTATTACAAAGTAAGTAACTAAAAAGTTTATCTGATTTAATATTTAGCTCTTATGAGACGTAAAGATTAAAAAACAGTATGTGTATGGGCCCTGACCTAATTCCGGTATTCTTGCTTAAAGATTGTGGTGTAATCTTCTCCAAGCCTTTACTCATCCTCTTTAATCTTATACTTGGATTTGGAGTATTTCCTGTTATTTGGAAAGTATCATGTATGCATGTCCATAAGAAAGGAGCAAAAAATGAATTTTAGAATTATGGGTCTATTACTATTTTAAATAATATTTGTAAAATGTGTGAAATTATCGTACACAGCTTTATGTCATCTTATACTTCAAATACTATTATCCCCGAACAACATGGGATTATTTAAGTCCGTTCCACAATTTCTAATTTATTATGTAAAACTTAATACATTTCTGCAGTTCTTGTTGTTGGAAGTCAAGTCGATGTCATCTACACGGATTTCTCCAAAGCATTTGACAGGCTTTACCATTCTAAGCTGTTAAATAAACTTAATATCTCTGTACTGGACTAGTAAAATTATAATCTGTAATCGATCCCAATATGTGCAATATCATAGATCCAAATCCGACACGTTTCTTCAAACATCAGGTGTCCCTCAAGGGTTCATACTTGGACCTCTTTTATTTGATATATTCATTAACGATATTGCGGAAGATCTTAATATATAATAGCTATTAAACATGATTTATTTTGATCATACATAATTTAAACAATCCATTAATTCCTAATAAAAAGGTATAGAAATGGATATGGATTATATCCGTTGGATATAATCCATATAGCAAATAAATAAATAAATGTAAATTACATTTTATCTACTGCCATAGTTCTCTAAGGTCCATGAAATAAAATTTAAGTTTTATATTGATCGAAGGTACTAATTTATTTTAACATTACACTGATAAAAAAATTGATAATTTTGTAAATGAAATAAGTACACTGTAGCTAAACTTGCTCTCGTACAAACAATGCATATAGTAACAAATTATTGTTAAAACATTATTAAAAATAAAAATTAATTTAGTTCCTTTAAGACAAGTAGTACTAATTTTTTATTTATTTTTTTTTTATAGATGACAGAAACCCCAATTCTGTATCCAAAACAATAACAATTGTATTGAGAGATATTAACGACAACACCCCAGTAGTCATAACATCGGATTTAGTCACTTCGGAAAGTCTAGAAGAGGTACGTGAAACATATTTAAACTAACTTATTTTAGTTCAGTTGATAGTCTAAGATTCGACATTAGAAATATATACCATCATCTGTTATTTAATCATGACAAAGATTATATGTTCGATAATACTTGGATTGATAAATCGCGAATGGGTTCCCCAGCTAAATCGCGTACTGATGGTGTTAAATAATATTAATTATAATTAACTTTTTTTCATTAACTTCCCTCATGTGTTATTCATATAAATCGAGAATTACATGTGAGAATATGACACAAGCAATTAGAAAAACCTATGTTGCCTACTTGCTGCTCAGTACAACTATGAAGTTCCCAGGTATAAACAGGTGAGCCAGCGTTATAAATATACACTCATCAGTTATTATTATTATTATTAATAAATGGTGGTTTTATTACCTACCAGACGGTACTAGGTCGCACTAACAAAAGTTTGTCACATCCATGGTTGCCTAAATTTTAGATGTTTAATTTTCAACGCGAGCATAGAGAGTGACAGAGCAGTGTTGCGCGCGCCACTCCATGTGATAGACAGGAATGTCAAGAGTTCTTCTGAAAGAACATTTTTCCGATCATGTATGCGCGCTGCAGTGATCAAATACTATAATTTTGATATCAAATTTTTTGCACTCACACATTTATCTATCAGCAACAATACATAATTATAAGATAATAAGTTTTTCTGTTCCAAAATATATATCTTTCAATTTACACATTGATTTATTAATAGCAAAATATTATTAATTATTAATATAGCGATGAAATTGGGTCCTACCTTGTGTCTGGGTTTGCCAGCTTTCTACGGATTCACAGGCTGTGATTATAGCTACATTTTATAATAAAAGGAAAATCAATCTTTGTCATCATTAAATAACAGATAAGGATATATATTTCTAAAGCCGGATCTCGCACTATGACCAGATCACTAGACTGCATAACGATTGCATAAATTTGTGACTACCAGGTATATTTTTAACTAAATTTATATTTCCCCATTTGATTTTAGGGTGCTACAATTGGAATAATACTAGCAACAGATCCAGATGAAGGGGACAATGCTGAAATAGATTTTGAAGTCATATACGCTGAAAATACCAATAATGAAGACAGTACTGGTTTATTTGATATTACTACAGATGAGAACTACTTTGTAAACCTTACTCATAAGCAAGCAAATCTGATTGCTGGTCAGGACTTGAGGGGATCATTTGGAACGTACGTCGTAACGCTCAGGGTATGTTTAAATAAAATTGGTTTCAATAATATCCTAATAAAAATAATGACTTCCAGTAATATTCAGTGATATGTTATTGGTATTATTCGGTTCTCCAAGAATATCACCAGAATCTGCAAGTAAAGTGGCCGAAAATCTTCTGGTCAATATTAATTCCTACTGGTTGTACACCACATATACCATTTCTATATCTAACAAAGAATCTGTTGTGTTTAATATTTTCCGGGCGTAGGTTTCTATACTTCCTGATAATATCAACGAAGTTTACTCCTTCTAGTATTTGTATTTGGAATATTTATTTACTCGAAAATACGTCTCCTCATCTTCAACACGTACAAATTCTGACTTCCGACATGCACCGGCTACCACAACCCACACAACCTAAAGCAAAAAATGTGAATTAGTAAACTGATAACTAAATGCAGCAATTATTAGTTACCTTAACCATTAACAAATTATTGTCATCTACCTCCGTCAGAAACTTCGCAATATTTACTTTTGAAAAAACATTTGATTTCTTAGCATGGTGTCCATCGGACTGTCTTTTCAAAATTGCTATCAAACTGTATGTTTTTAATGTCTATAGCTTTTTTTAAAGACAGTTCAGTTCTCAATATGGAATACTGTGTCCAAAGCGTAGAAGCCTTCAAATTCTTTTTACCTCCAAAATATGCCAATAGTACTTTCTCATTGACGTGGTTTATTTTCTTCTGTTCACGTCATTTCCCAATTTTTTTATAAACCAAGTCATTTGGATTTTTCAGAAATCAGCTTTCTCGATATCGTACGGTATATCGTCAGAATCTGAATGTAAATCACACATTTTTCCTAAGATGCATTTAAAAAGAATGTATAAGAAAAAATGTCATAGGAGTTGATTATTTCAACCCCTTACAAAAATACTTCAGGGTTAAAAGGAAGGAAAGGTTTACTAAGTTTGATTTCTTTAATTTGATATACATGGAAGATAAAACAGTTAAACAATTTTTTTTTAATTTTTGGAGTGGCGTACCTTTCCAAGGAAAGGTTTTAAAAAAATGTATACCAGAGACTCCTAATAATTTTCATCAGAGAATCGCCCCTTACATTTTTTCGATGTTATTTAGATACACCCTGTATAATACTGGTTGAAACCTCGAATGCCATTTTATTGATATATGTATATCTCAAAGTTAAATCTTTACTAAAGACAAATATGTTTTAATTTTTAATTATTGATATGATTTAAGGTTGCTGATAGGGGAGACCCACCTAATATAGCTAATTATTCTGTAATTGTGGAAATTGAAAAATTCAATTTCGAACAGCCAAGATTTGTATATCCAAGTTCTAGTGGAAAGAGCGTTTTGCTGCTGTCGGTAAGCTTTTATCCTCGGTAATGTAATATTAAGTTTATTAATTATATTTCATTGAATTGCAGGCTCAGACACCGTTGAGTCAACTCATTTTATTCAGAGCTGAAGAATCCGAATATCTCCAAGACTTTTATGCTAGCGACAGTTCAGAAAGTGATACTTGCAAAAGATGGGATATAGATATTACTTTCGAGCAAATTTCACCCGAACGTAAGTAATAGTTAATCAAATGGAAATGAACCAAAGCCCTAAGGGAACCACATTGTACAGTGTTGTTATAAAATGTCTTGTGTTTTTTCAGAAGACACAATATTCACCATATCCAAAACAGACACATGCACAGGACAACTACAAGTGAACAGCCGTTTTGATTCTGAGTCCGTCTTAGGAGTAACTTACAATGTAATTATACTTTATTTATCTATTTACTTACTAGTATTTTAATGCAATTGCAAAGTTTCATCGCAAATATAATCATACTTTCTCACACAGGTATTAATTATTCAACAAATTTGTACACAGTACGATAAAACATTAATACGTGATTAGATATTTGTATCTCACCCATTGGTGTATTGTTAGTTCTACGGTGTATAAATAATAAATGATAAGTACGATATATAATTTTTGATTAATAGATCTTACTTATGCAATAATATAATTTTTCCTAAATGACATTAAAAATGGCTTTTTAATGATACTTGACAGGCTTAAAAGGTAACCTAATGCAGGCATTTTGTATTCTCTGTAAACTACTTTTGTCTTAAAACAATAAGGCCGACCACAATACGATAAAATAGACAATACTAAACTATCCGTAAGTTTAAGTTTAACATCCTTACTTAAAATATCTTTAAACATATATCACTTTTAGCTTGTGGAAGCATTTGCATTGAATTAAACTTTTAGCGTGATATCCAAATCTAAGATCAGCATCTATGTTAAGACATAGATTTTTACAAGAATTAACTGATAAAAGTAAACAATTAATAAGTTTAATCTGCAAGAGAGGATCCACTAAAATTAGATGCCTATGAGGGCCTGAAACTAACATTTGCGTTTTTCTTTTCATTGAGCACGAGCCTGTGAGTTCTAGAATACTGACTTATGATTTAAAGGTCTAAATTAATATTACAAACAGCAAGATCTAATTTATTATAAGAGAAATGATAGTACACTTGAGTGTCATTCGCATATTGATGTATCGAACAAAACTAGATAAGGGGCCCAATATGCTACCCTGGGGAACGCCATTATTATTAGGGAGAAATTTAGAGAAAGTGTTATATAGAACTACCCTTTGACTCCTGTCAACTAGACAGTTATTCAAAAATGTAGTTTCAACAGCACCGATACCAAATATTTTAGTTTTTTTATAAGAGTTGTATGATTAATAGTATCAAATGCCTTACTGAAATCCAAGAGAATCAAACAAGTATCTGTGTTCACATCACTTGCCCGTCGTACTGTAATGACGCATAAATCCAGATTGGTATTTTGAAAGAATGTTATACTTAGCCAAAAACTCACTAAATCGTACTGTAAATCAATATTTTTTATATTCAGGGTAGCTTTCAACATCGATTAGGTAGACCATAGCGTTGATTTTCTTTGAAATGTCGGAAAATAGGCATTCAGCACATTTTCAGAGAAAGGTCCTACATTTTTCTTCTGTCTATATTCCATGAATTTGCTGTATGTAAGTTCATATACAGTTCTTAACTTATCCGGTAATAGATTCAATTCCACATCTCGCGCCAGGTCTCTTATCTTAGGTGGTGCTAACGATAATAACTCATCCTCACTTTCAATTACATCCATTTCGAACGGTTACTTAACATTTTTTTATAATTGATATGATATTCAAGTAAACACAGAGAATTCAACAAACATCATCAGCAGTAAACATAGTAACGAAAAGCCAGATTTGTATATTGATAATAAAATTTGGAGAAACAATTATATGTTTCACTAGGCAGAAAAGCAGATTTAATGCCTTGCCTGGTTTCTAAACACCAGTCGCAGCATTAAATCTTGTGCTTTTTTTCCTTTTGAAACAAATAACTATTATTGCTGATCTACATTAAAAGGTATAGTGACTAAAGTGTCACATTAACTGCCTAGGCATTAGAATCATTTCTAGTATCGTTAGATTAAAAGTTAAAATATGTTTTTTAACGAAAGTAATTTTATTTATTGGAAATATTTATAGCAAAATTAGTACAGCCTGTAGAGATATCCTTGTCCTGTTTATTTTGAAATATTTACTTTGTTGGCAAATGACTCTATTGTAGGCATATTTATAAATTTTTTAAAACCTAAAGCTATAAGTTGCTTTGATAAAGATGCCACTGTATTCGGCATCATCATCTCGCAAACGTCATTTAAAAATTATTTTCGATTTTCAGTTGAAATTGATTGCTACGGCTAGGGAGGGAGATCCACAACAGGGAGAGGCGTCCTACACAACTGAGACTGATATAACCATAAATTTCTTGGACAACAACCAGAAACCTACTTTCAATTGTACAACAATGGATTTTGAATTCAGAGAAGAAAAACTTGATCAAACTGAAGAACTGCATTGTGAAGCATCATACGACGTTGATGATACGGATCTGCAGGTGTTCTATTATTTAGACCCGGACACATCAGATGATATAATAGAGGACACTTTTGATGTAGACGTCTTCACTGGGTTAATATCTCTCAAACAAGTCATCAGTTATAAAGAAAATCAGAAATTACAATTTCAGATTGTAGCTTCAAATGATTCGACTGCTAGTAGTCACAATCCAGAATCTTATTTAAGCGTCACATGTAACGTAAGTGAAATTTTAATATTCAGGACTGTAATTGAAAAAGTAATGAGCACATTTTGTTGTAGGTGATTGAAATCAACAACAATGTTCCACAGTGGAGGAGAGAAAGATTTTTCGGTGCTATAATGGCAGGATATAGTTCGAATACGATCGTTTTGACACTTGAGGTATGTATAGAATAGTTAAGCAAGAATAGAGCCAAGCACCACTACTGATACCTTCAGCCAGTCATGGCACATATTTACATGATTTACAGTTTCTAAGATGCAATGTACCATTCTGCCAATATTATGTACCTATTTTAGTTATATGGATCAATTTACGACCAAAAGTAAGAAATAAGTAATATAAATATAAGTCTGAAATCGCCCCCTAAGAGAGTTATGACCCCTTAAAGGGGGGACCCAGAATGTGATCTGTTCTAAATATGTGAAAAACCGTCTAAGATAAAATAATACAATTTAGCACTAATAGTCATAGATGTGGCAAACTGGGGGGTCTTGGGTAAATATTACTGTAACTTTTTTGTATCTCAAGCTTTTCGAGATTTTGTCAAAAATTTTGTTGAATTTTATACGAAAAGGTATTTCCATTTCACTTTGATATACTGCTCCATTTTCGAGTAATATTAATTTAAAAATATTGTGACATACCACAAAGCTTTAAGATAGAAACTATAAAAAGTCAAAAATATCCCCAATAGGCTGTGAGGAAATACTGTTGGCTTAGTTAACACATATTAAAGGTGTTATTCAACCGTTTTGAAGTATCCAAATACTGTTAAAGTGCATATCAGTAATGTAATTGTTTATAAATTTTGTAATTTTTAAAAACATCTGTAATATGTGTTAAATAAACTGACAAATACCTTTTCAAAACCTACTAGGGACAATTTGACCGCTTGCATATCAAATATAATATATTTGTAATGTCAAATTATTGAAGTAAGAAAAGGGGGGTACCTTCTCAAGATATTTATCTAAGAACGCCCCTCTCCTTTTGCGCGCCTATGATTAATTATACGAAATTGTTTTTAGAACATTAGATTTACAATCTAGTTGTGGTACTCAATTTAATATCCCATCCTGTGTATCATTATTGGCATACTTTTTGTGGTAATCCAACAAATTTTTCAGTAAACAGTATACAAAAACATACTTTAATAACATACACATAATTTATAAAAAGTATATGTACTAACTTTGAAAAAGCAATCATCTTAAAAGTTAGTACATATTATATTTTTATACAGGGTATTTCCTAATTGCGTGCAAAATTTCCTGGGGTGTACTCTATGGTTAAAATTAAGGTATTTTTTAAAAAATAAGTTTCCAAGGGCGTTGTTTTTTAAATATAGGGCTTCTATAGCTTAAGGAATCAATTTAGTTCATAACGTCTAAACCCTTTGAGATATTTTTGACAACTTTTTTAGTGTGGTAGTGGTGGTAGATATAAAATATAAAATTTGCAGCTTATGTAAAGTACCAGTGGCGGAGTCCTCAGATCTGTCTCTAAACGGCGAAATATAAAAAAAATGTGCAGAGAGAAAAAATTATACAGAATACTATGGAGCATATTAAAACCATTTTTTTTCTTGCAAAAATAGTCATGAAAATAGTACCAATGGCAGGTTTATGGGTATTAACCCCGCCACTGATACTTTACGTAATTTGCATTTTTTATATTTCATAACTATACCAACATACTAAAAAAATATGTCAAATCTGCTAAAAATGTCTCAAACAATACTCTTGAGACCCTATGCTTATTTAACAAAATTACTTTAATTTTAACCATACAATACGCCCCTGGATTTTCTGCACCCAATTAAGAAACACTCTGTATATCCTGAGTATTATATCAATACATAAAATAATATAAGAAACGTATACAGGGTGATTTTTAACTTATAAGTAAAAACTTGTTTATATAGTTTGTTTTTATAGGACAAATAATGACGAATTGTAAACAAAAAATGTTTTTCAGTTACGAAGAGACCAATTTATTTCAAATAAAAAACACACAGTTGAGTTCGCCAAATCCGTGAGTCCACGAACACACCAGGCTGTAGTCAAATTGCCTCAGCGGCAGCATATATGAGATTTTGCTACTTTTGTTTTTCTTCAGTTAACATACACCATAGTTTTTATGTGACCCCGATAATAAAACAAGCGGATTTAGATCCGGAGATCCAGGAGGCCACTCAATTGATCCACCGCGGCCTATTCATCGTTCGGCAAGCACATGATGAAATGTCGCACTAGTCACGTCAAATGTGGTGGACCACCATCGTGAAGAAACCGAACATGCTGTCTAACGTTGAGATTAACTTCTTCGAGGAGTATTGATAAATTATTATGCAAAAACTCTAAATAAAAAGCAGCAGTTTTCCAGGATGAAAAGGCCAATAAGTGATCCGTTCACAATTCCAGCCTACATATTTGTTGAAAATCGTTATTACTTCTATATCTTATTCTATTACTATCATTCTAAATAAACTCGGAAAGGAATAGGGCAACTAATAACAAAATACTGTTACAAATACAAAACATATCGTTACTTCTTAAACTTCCGAAACCAAAAATGTTTTACTTCTATTACTATTTTTTCACTAGTCGCCATTATTTATCCTCAGCAATAATTTCAGTTTATGAGTTTAGGTTAAGAATCACCCTGTATAATTACAATTTAGTTAAACTCTTAGTCTAGCTAAAATATCGTTGTTTTAAACTTTGAATTTAATAGTGATTAAATTGTTTTTTTTTTTCATTAAAGGCCACAGATGCAGACACGATAGACCAGGGCAAATTAACATATAACATAAACGGAACCGTTGAAATCACTGGGTCAGGATTGAACAATGTACAAAATCCGTTTTCAGTTTCTGAATCTGGCGAAATTAGGTTGAACTTCCAAGTGGATAGTATTATGTCCGGATATTTTCAATTTAATGTTACCGTATGGGATGTGGAAGATCAATTCGGAAATGGTAAGTAAATTAGATGCGAGCACTTTTTGGATATTTCCCATTTCAAATCATTTAGTAATGGGCTTGTTCAGCATTTTTTTAATTCATAAATCGAAAGTAGAAGTGAAAAATAATGGATCTACAAAATATTAGAATGTTATTTGAACTTTGAGTACCTTAAAATTAATTACAAATATCTAGCGCGCGAGAATGGGGCGTGGCCAGGCGCTACGTCAGGTCACGCATAATCCAAGCGGTTCAATTCTAGTTACATGCATTTTCGGAGTATTGTTGTTGCGTCCTGCTTGTTTGATTTAGTAAGAGTGCAAAAGGGAGTTTTAAGTATCGCATAGTTTCAGAATGCACAAATATAAGTACAAATGCATTGGAAAAGATATTTATTTGTTTTCCAATGGACCGAAAGCAATGAAGAGCATGGCAACTTACAATGCAGAGATCTGATTTTGTAATCGACAAAGGCACAAAATTTGGTTAAAAGGAAAGGTTTGTTTAGTAGTTTTTGTTTTAAATATAGGTTGAAGAGGTTATAGAAAATTATTTATAGAAGAATTATTACGCGAAACTTTGGCCAGTTCATTTGGAATAGTGGTTTTAGTCGCGTCAAATTAGCATGAAATATGTGAAAATAGACAACTTTTTGCGGAGAAGTCCGATTGAGAATTAAAAACTCCACCCCCGAAATCACTAAAGAACCGGAATTTTTTCCAGGATTTCTGGCTTATTAAGGCAAACCATCGGCACAAGATTTTTGCAAATATAATTGTTTATTGTTCGATTGTCGCAACCTCGCTAATTAACAAATTAATAACTCTTCTCCCGGAATCGTTAGAAAATCGGATTTTTTTTGCAATAATTCTGGGATCAATTGAACAATAAACAATTATATTTCCAAAAATCTTGAGCCGATGGTTCGCCTTAAAAAGACAGAAATCCCGGAAAAAATTTCGGGTCTCTCGTGATTCCGGGAGTAGAGTTATTAATTTGTTAATTAACCAGGTTGCAAAAATAGAAAAATAAACAATTTCGTGCAACAACCTTGTGCCGATGGTTCTCCCCATGATCCATGAGTTATTGCAAAAAAATCTGGTTTTCTAACGATTCCAGGAATAGAGTTATTAATTTGTTAATTAGCGAGGTTGCAACAATCGAAAAATAAACAATTATATTTGCAAAAATCTTGTGCCGATGGTTTGCCTTAATAAGCCAGAAATCCTGGAAAAAATTCCGGTTCTCTACTGATTTCGGGGGTGGAGTTTTTAATTTGTTAATTAGCCCAGTTACAACAATTTAGCAATAAATAATAAAGCTAACACCAAAGTAATAAAGAGGGACGTCGAAAACCCCCGAGAGAACATTTTCCAGACATTTTCGTTGAATCGTGTGTGACATTTGCCATATGTTCAACAAAAATGGGTCATTTGTTAAATAAAAAATAAAAATTTTCGAATGTACAGAGGTTAGACGTACCTTTTGTTATAAAAAATTCGCTGAACATTTTGCAGAAAACCGCATCTCAATCGGATCTCTCCGCAAAAAGTTACAAGTGAAATGCTAATTTGACGCGACTATTTTGAAGCTTCTACGGCCGATGCTGCTATTTAATCTACACTGACTTTCTGAGATGTTAAACAAATATGTTTGTGTTCCTCAATAGTGCGATCAATCATATTAGAAATATTTTTTTTATTGATAAGCCTTAAAAGCCTTGTATTATCGAGGAAGAGTATTCAAATATTTTCAGATACATCTGCTATTTTGTTAAGAAGTTCAGTTTGGTCTTATAGTGAATGAAAAACAGTTGACACTAAAATTTACTTTCTTCAGAAATAGCAAATTGGAGAAACTATTTGTCTATATTAAGGTCACCACATAGTTACTGTAATTGTCAAACATAACCCTATTCTCCACATTATTGACCATTATCTTCTTGGGTATTGACCCCTTACCTTGTTGGGCATTATCGGGAGTAATATCATAAGAGCTCAGATTTAGCTGGATATTTTTTTTATGTTTGTTTTCGAGTACTTACTGTTGTGGCAATTTAATGACAGCTGTTTCGGCAAAGAGCTGCAGTAAAATTACCTACGAAAATAAGTACGAAAAAATAAACATAAAAATATATCAGGCTCAAAATCTGAGCTCGAATGGTATTTGGTAAGACAATTTCATGAATAGAATGATGATAATTTAATCAAAACTTACAGTACTGTACTTACAAAAGTACAGAAACAACAGACAATGAATGTGTATTAATAATAAAGAAACTATTTTTTTTTAAGTGAACAATTATTAAAAACACAATTATTGTAAATAATTTGCCCTGTTGACGTTGACCCTATTAATGATTCTCTTGTGGGTGCTGATTGAAAGGCTGATTTTCAAGGATTCGTTATTCGAAGGTTTATTTCAAGATTTGAGTTATGACCGTTGTCGAGTTGTATATAAGGTTTTATAAAATTTGTTGAAGATGTCCAGTTATTTTAATTAATTATTGTTGATTAACACCTGCTTTAGCCAAATTTGATACTGCGCTGGAGCGATGTGAACATTTTGCTATATTTTCAGCAGAAAAAACACTTTACCTGAAACCAAAACAGTTTTTACTCGGTGCACTGAGCATTTCAAATAGGATTATTTCAAAAATGGTTACTCCTACCGACTTCAGCAAAGTATACGTTTTTCAATTAAAACAGGTAGGAGAATCGATTGTTTCGATATTCAGATGGATACACTAATCTGCAAAAAAGTGACACACGCACAATACCAAGGGTCTCCCCGTACCCACCCCAATGGACCTTGTGGAAATAAATGGGTTAGTCCATCAAATTGCTCATCAAAATTTAGCTGTGTATACCAAATTTCATTCATTTATCACAACGCGATTGAGAGATATTGCAAAAAAATTATTTCCTCCCTCTTCAATGGGTCCCTGTGCCCTTAGGAAGCATTTCCGGACCCATGTTTATATGAACTTTTTTACTTAGTTTTGGTCATAAAATCGGCCTGTTCAGGGTTGGCAGCTAATTATGAGACACCCTGTATAGCAAAGCCGACAGCAAACCACGATTTTTTTGTTCCACATTGGAATTTCTTACATATGGGTGGAATTGTCAATAATATAAAGTGTTTTAGTCTTACCTGGAGATATTAAATTTTGGAACCGTACTATTTTGTGATTATTAAAAGATAGCTCACCGATCATGTATTTTCAGAATCTAAACAACAGATAGGTCCCAACTTCAGATTTTTGATTTTTTGACCAAGAATATAGGTTTTTACCCCACTGTGCATCGTCTCTAGCTTCAGGTTCCTTCGTTGTATTCCTTGTATGTACCTACAATTGATAGTACCTTACTTTTGTTGTCATTTGTATAGAATAGCAAGATGAAACACATCGATAAAATTTACGAAACGTAAACTAGTATCTAAAGTATTTCAAGTGTACGATATGTTACACTTCTCTCTGAGAGTTTTATTAGGTTAGGTTAAGGTTTCCAAATGTAAACGTATAATCCGATTTCAAGTGATAGTCCAGGGAAGTTAGAAAAAATTGCGGAAATTTTTAGGCACAGGAGATATCGAGATGCGGTTTTCTGCATTGTGTTCAGGAGGGTCCCAGGAAAAAAGTCTGTATCGTCTGGTTTAGCAATTTTTTGAAAAATGCCTTCTGGGTCGGAAAATGCATTTTCCAATTGCATCATTACTTGCGCCATTATAGGAATGACTGGAAACTCGGAAAAATCGCTCGGAAATCGTTACTCGGGGCTGCCGAACTCGATTCTGGCATTAGAATTACCCGGGAATGCACGGGGGTGGCTCTATAGGGTTGTCTGGGAGTGAATTGGGGGAGAAATGGAAGCGTGCATGAAAATCGCTCCAAACTCATTACTCGGGGGTTTTCGGGGATGCCGAATTCAATATCCATATCTACTTTTATCTGCATAAAATTATTTAAATAGAATACCATATCTTAACATACACAAACAAGGTATATCTACAAATTATGCCGTTTTAAAACTATCTTCATATCTCGAAAACTAGAAGATATATCTAGATTTTGGGGAACTAGTTTTATAATGCTTAAATTCAAATTTTAAATACTTTGGAAGTTGATCTACGTGAAAAAAAAACTTTTACTAGCTTTCTATATAATTGAACATGGAGATATAATTTTTTTAAAACAAAATAATGTATTATAATTTTAGTTTTACAACTTTTTTAAAATAGGTTTGTTGCATCAGTTAAAATGATATGGAACAACATTTTTTTTTCTTTTTTTTTTTAATTAAAAATATTGCTGTTTCAAAGGGTGAGTGAATCCACTTATCTTTTCCTGGTTTTTCTTATGTACCCATCATATCTTTATTTGTGAAAACTGATGGAATTCCTATGATTAACAAGTTATGAAGTATTGACTACGTTTTGCTTTATTATGATTTCTAAATAATCAATTCTTTCTTAGAAAAGGAAAGTTTACACCTAATAATGAAATTTTTTTTTACTATATATTAAATTATGAACAAAAATGCTGCTTGTCAACCCTTTTTATATTGTAAATATAATAATAACTTATTGATAGTAGGTACTGTTAGAATAAAATATTTACGAAATTTGTTTATTTTAGGACCTCATTTCAACACGACTACAGTAACAATATTCATAATAACAAGCGATAATACAGTGGACTTCAGATTTTACAACACCATAGAAGAAGTCCAAGACCAAGAAGATGGAGTAAGTGTTTAATTTAGAAGATATTTTTAAAAATATTTGCAGTAAATACGAGTACAGTACTAATTTCCTAATAATCAATCAATCTTCACATTATCTCAAAGTAACTGAAACACTTGTGTGAGTGTTATCCAATTATTTTGTGTGCTTGATTTTGTCATGTTGTAACGTAGCAACGAAGTGAACAACAACATACCGATATATAGAAAAAATTGCAGTATACTACAGAATGAAATGACAATAGGTACAACAAGTTGCTTAGTGCAAATTATCTTAGCCCAAAATTTGATTGGTTCCGAGATACAGAGTGTTGAAGTTACTTTTTTATTTCATATTCCATCACGGTATGTTAGAATAACATTCTAACACAGTGTGATAAAATGTCATTCTAACACATATGCTGGAATGACATAGAGTAACATTCTAACACAGTGTGATAGAATGTCATTCTAACACAGTATGCTGGAATGACATGTATTACAATCTAATTTTTAGTTGTAGAACGTGTACTTTCTAAAATCGTGTTGGAGAAAAACTTTTCTTTCCATCCTGTGGAGTAATTCGATGGTATGTTAGCTTAATGACAGCTGCCATAAAATCGAAATTGTCATATTTTTGAGTAATATTGTAGCAAAGCTACAATTATGTGAATATGGTGAAAATATTTTCTTCGTCCATGATTTTTAACATCGACGATACGATATTGGGAGAAATTGTCCATAAGTGTGGGTCGAACAAAATAGGATGGACAAAGTGCTTCTTTCCTACAGCTTCTGCTTTTACTTTTTAGGCGTTGCTTACAATAATAATCTTGAAGATTTGATTAACCACAAGTATTTATCAATGAAATTTCAAATGAATACTTTAATTAAGTTATAGCAAGAAAAATAATTTTAAAAGTTTAACTTTAACACTCTGTGTCCGGAAAAATGTGGGAAATTTCTCGGGTGCAAATAGAACATCCTGTATCTTGCGCTTAGCAATCGTGACCAAACATTTGTTACATTCAAAGTTTATACCCGCCTATACGCATCGATTCCGTAAACAATATTCCATTGTTAAAACTGTAACCAACATGTTATTAAAAATTTATACTGTACATCATTTAGTTAGTTACTTATGTTGACGTTCTGGTATATCAATTTTAAAATCAGTTCTATTGTCTGTAGAACTTACATGAATAAATTATTGATTATTATTATTTCATTTAAAGATGTTGGAGGTGATTTCTAGCGTAATAGGCTACGAGTCATATAAACAAGACATCTTGAAAGCAACTGAGGATGGTGTAGATCTAACTGACAGGACGCTTGCAAGGCTTTACTTCATAAACAGCACTACCATACAAGCAATAGAAGCTAATACGATTCTGAGGTAAATATCAGTAGTAATTCACAAAGTTTTGTTATAAGCATTATATTGATTAGGAAATCAATTGTCTCTGAAGATATGTATCAAAACCGCATTTTCGCTTTATTTTTTATCATTTATTTATATTTTATCATAAGCACCTCTCATACAAACAATTATACAGAGTGTTTACTTATTTCCAAACACTAATTTCACTAATCTAGTCACCACACCAATCGCCAGGATGATGGCTCCTCCTTTATGAAACATGGATAGTTTTTTAAACAAAACCAAATGGCATCACGCGTAACTAGCGTCCTCTGTGACATTTGACAAAACTGCTATTAATCATGTCATCATATATTTGCACAATATACTACTACATCGTTTATCTATATACAAAATTGTATTAAAATCGGCTTCAGTATTGAAGGGATACTTGCAAAAGAAACAACAAATCCCCAGGGACCTCAAAAATTAGTTCTGCAAGTCAAATCATTTATTTCTTTTGATTGTGTACCCATTTTTTCCTTTGTTTATAGTATTTCTAAAAAAAACCTGTTGTTATGATTTCAGAATGGTTTCCAACATCAACACCTTCTCGGAACTAGTACTGGAAGTAAGGAACGCAACTGGACTAATACTTATGAGCTTCCCAGGCACGAGCAGTTCCTCCGAGAATTTGGAAGAAGTGTTGAAAGCTTGGCTTGTGGGCGTATCAGTTGTGCTGGGCGCGTTGTGCTTGATCCTATTGGTCACATTTGTATTGAAGACTAGAGAGTAAGTTACAACTACGTCGACACAGGAAATAAAGAAAATCGATTAAAAAGACCCACTATGTAATTTTATGTATTTTGACGCACTGAACATGAATCTTAGGCCAGATCAGTCAGACTAAGCCCGTCATCTTTCAGTTTTTATCAGTGACAGACACATGTCTGGATATTTCTCTTTTTCATTTATACTAACTGCAAATAAAAAATATAGGCCTTTTCCAACAGCCATCTAAAACTGGTTCAGAACTGCCAAAATGTTTGACCAACTCCGTCTTACGTCGCATTCGCCGAAAGTACATTCACAACTGAACTGACTAAATAGTTTTGGACAGTTCGGAATAGATTCTTGTTGGAACAAACTTGATATTCCGTGGAAAATCAGAATAATTATCAATATCCGGTATTGGTACTAGGTTTACCTTCCAGAATTTGAACCTCGATTTCAGTTTATTCTCCAAAATGTAACCCTCAACTACGGTTGAACATTTCCGTCCTCCATGGCGTTTTAATGTTAACATCTTTGCCTAGGATGCCACAAGAATTGTTGCAGCAGACCTGCGACAACAGGTCCTGGTATTGCATTGGGTTTTTAATATTTAAAAATTTTGCAATATCACTTGGCATTTTACTAGAAGTACCTATTTAACTGAGCATTATATCTTATAAAAATTCTAGTGTAACTGATAAACTGGCAACGAAGGAATGAGTATTTGCTAGTCATTTCAACAAATTTAAAACTAATTTGGGAATTGGGAATTTTCAGTTATGATATGATATCTAAGTCAATAATATCATTTAATGCAAGCTTGTGTAACTCGTCCCTGCGGCATGTTCCTGCATGTTTTAACCTTTATCATTAGATATTTGTCATCTGAAGCTTAAATTAAAAGTGTCAAATTCCTGTTGGGTAAAAATTGTTGGTTTCTTGAGACGGTATGCCACCGACTTCTTCAAAAATGGAATTAATTTGGCAATATGTCTAATTTCCGCATTTATATTGATTAAAAACATAGCTTTTAACATTGAATACTCTGGCCATGAGGTCAGTTTTTTTTTTTTAAATACGCTAGGAAGACATTTTCAGTACTGTTCTTAACAAACTTTCTGTCATACCAGTCAATAAACGATAACTTTCATACACTTTTTTAGATTTATCGAGTAATAAATCTGCTTTAGCTTTATTTGTTGTTTTAATTATATCTGGAGGTGTACAAATAATTTCTTGCTCACTATCCAAACTCGACATTTTTAACAGCTTTGGCAACTTGAAATTAATTACAGAAACTGTCAGTGTCAGACGCAATCCATAGATAACTATGAATATGCTTTCGTTAGTAACAAGATTTGGATTAATTAAACTTTTCTTTAATATCACACGATAACGTTTCGAGAAATATTTTATGGTACCTAAGTACCTATAGTTACCACGTTCATACGTATACCCAAATTACACGAAAAAAATGTTGTCTTTAGATTGAAATCATATCAAAGTATTTTTTCCACTAGTGCAAAATGTAAGTTACTTTCTGCACTAGTACTAAAAACTTTTGACACAGTAAATAGTGCAAAAAGTATTGCATTGCATTATTTTCTTATAGATTTGGTCAGGCGCATGTAATTTTTTGTGATTTAGGACTTTTTACTACCGTTACTGGGAGTTTCTTTAAAACTGATGTGCTCATTTTCCCTGAATTGTAACACATGTGAAATAGATGACAACACATACCCTCCACTTCTAGATGGTTCAGGCAGGTTCATCATTTCATTCTCATTTTTATCAATTTATAGCAATTTATTGCGTTTTATGGCAATACCTGGCGATTTTCTTAAATCTGGTTAACTCCATATCAAAATTTCATGTCGAAATACTTCAATTGTCCCTCCTGAATTATGAAATCGATTATTTTCAATTTCTTGCCAATTTACCTTACTGAAGGGTCAAATCTGGCATCAGATATCATAGTGGATATCTTTTTTTTTTTGCACGAAACTTTAATATGTCCTGAATAGTTCTTAATTTGGAATTATATCTTTCCAGGTTGAACAACAGAATTAAAAAGCTAACTACAAACAAATTTGGATCTCAAGAATCAGGCCTCAACAGACTGGGTATTTCCGCTCCAACTACTAACAAGCATGCGATAGAAGGATCAAATCCCATATTTAACGTCAACAGCGACGATGTTAAGAGAGACCTGTCTAAATTTGATGATTTCGACAACCACAGGTTAGAATAAACATGTTAATGTATACAGGGTGTGCCATTTAACACTCACGCTGTCAATATCCCGGAAATGAATAAATTTGTTTTAGTTCCTGAAATTGGGGTTGTTATGCCCCTCGAATAGCTGCAAATTGCAATTAGAATTGTTAGTTAAAATCTTCCTGTATAGATGGCGTTTCGATACTAAACAATTGTTTTATTCCTGGAACGTAGAAATGCGGTCCATCTAAAAGATCGTTAAATTTTGAGTAATACAAAGTTTTTCCCAATGTTTACTTGTTTTCGAGACATGTCTACTTTATTACTTTATTTAAATCACACTGAGAGAAAATATTCTTCTAAAATATTGTTATAATATACAAAAATCTAATAAAGGGCAATGATGAACCGAATTTTATCAAATATTTTTAAAAAAACAGTCATAGGTGGCTCATATCAGTGCTCTATGAAGAAAACAATAATTTATTTAATATATTATGGAGTGATGAAAGTAGATTTCACAATAATGGTACGGTCACAGCTGCCGCTATCGGTCTGACAATAATCCAAGAGTAACGCACCAAACCCGAAGTTAAACTGCAACTGTTATTTCTGTAAATGTTTGGTGCGGACTTTTGAATAGTTATTTAATTGAACCACGGAACATTAACAGGCAAACGCTGACATTTTCTATGAAACAAACCACAAAAATACAAATGCTGTGCAAGATTACTGATTAGGTACTAACGGAGTTGTAAAGTGGCTAGTTCCTTCACCAGATTTAATTCCATTGGATTTTATCTTATGGGGTCATTTAAAAAACACTGTATAACCCTATAGGAGACATGGCAGATTTATTTAATAAAATTTGTGCAGCTACGGCGTCATTAGATCATGACATTTTATTAAAAGCCTGTGATGCTGAATTAACGAGAAGACTAACATTGTGTCTTAATGCTGAAGGACGCAATTTTGAATATTTATTATAATCTTAGTTTTAACTTCAGTAACTACATCTCCGTTATTATTTTAAATTTTTTTTTACTTTTTCTGTAGTTGATCGTATCTTTTTTTATAATTTATTGTTTGTTAGTTAGTATATGGTATGAATAAAACCATTATAACAATATTTTAAAAGAATATTTTGTCTCAGTGTAATTTAAATAAAATAATAGATTTTCCTGTTACATATATTGCATATTGAAATTGACATATCTCGAAAACAAGTAAATATTTGGAAAAAAAATTTCTATTACCCAATATTACTAAAAATTTAACGATCTTTCAGATGGACTACATTTCTACATTTCAGAAATCAAACAAATTTTAAGTATGGCTATGCAGAAAGATTTGAACTAACAATTTACTGCAATTTGAAACTATTAGAGAGACCTAACAACCCCAGTCTTTGGGACTAAATGTTGAATGGCACACTCTATACTTTTATTCAATTTTATAACTTTATCCAATTCTAACTGCTTTTATTTTTGCGATTTAGCATAAGAAGTGGAGACTCGGATCTCATAGGAATTGAGGACAATCCAGAATTTGATTATCATCCATCAGCGCCATCCGCCCTCAACAGTAGTCAATATATATAAATAGATTCTGTTAAGTGCATTATTTTTTAAGTTATTAAATTAATTAATATTATATATTGTATATAGGTAAGTTGTAAATAAAAACAATTTTAGTAAAAGTGCGTTTGTTATGGTTCAGTCATGTCATTAATTTTAAGAGAAGGTACGGAAAATGAGTATAATACAAATACTTGATTTACAAATATTAAATGCATATTTACTCCGAAAAAAATATATTCAAATCATTACTATACTATACATTATGTTTTAAAAGTACCTATGTAATTAACATGTTAAGTTTCCACATAAAAAATATTTAATATGGAAATTACAAAATTCCAATGGATCAAAACAAACCATTCATATTTCATTACTTTAATAGTGAAATAAAATTCAATACTAACTAGGTTAACTTATTAGAGAGAAGAGATTCAGTGATCAACGATCCGTCAATCCAAGTCTTGACCTACTGTATTTAAGTCAATGACCTTGTTTGTGTAGATAAAATTAATGACATTATAACTGCATCACCCTGTATAAAGAAAAATTCCCAAAAGCAGAAAAATGACGATAGGCTAATGAAAAGTAAATATCTCTTAAGATACCTTATCTTAGATAAGACATTGTACACAATTACAAAAATAAGTTATCCAGTCACTATATATGTTTTTATGGTGTAAGCATCTCCATATCTATCAAACCTGCTATGAATAAAGCAGTAGTTTTGTTAATCCTTGCTGTATACTTCACTAAATCTAATTCTCAGTGTGACAACGATAAACATTATAAATATTACCACACCTTGATTGGAAATGAAAAAGGTAAACAAAGAGTAAATATATATACTTACTGAATTTTGTAAACGGATGTTTTAGACAACATTCAAAAAGTATTTGATATAATTTTGGAAAAATACGGAGATATAGACAAAATCCTGGAAAATCTGTTAAATAAACTTAATAAAACCATCGAGAAAGCAAATTCTGGGTTGAACCAGTTAGAAAAATATAACCAAGATATAAAAGAAAACAACGATGATTCGAATAACAAGTTAGAACCTCTTTTAAAAAATTTAAAAGCTATTGAAAATGAACTGAAACAGATTAAATTTAACAAAAGTTGGCCTGTTGAAAGAGAGGAAGCAGAAAAAAGTGCCAACGTAAGTACAATCATTAACGGTTTCTATCATTCCTTTGAAATATTTTCTAGAAAACTGTTCTTCGACCTGAATCTGCTAATATTGTGGTACAAGAAGAAGAATTAGGAAAGTGGAGGAAGTTTTTAGATGAACTGGATGGACGTAACTATGCTAAAGATATAATGAACCTACCGAACAGTGTTTCAGATGAGCTTAATTTGTTAGAAAAATTAGTAACAGAGGTAACAATATCATTTATATTTTTTGGCGATTGATATAATAAAAGTTAACAAATTTTAAATGTTAGAATTAAATTATTTTAGGATCCTGCCACAAACTGTTTTGATAAATTCCACAACGATCTGAAGCTATTATTTCTTGAATTAGCCAATTTATTTGATTTAAGCATTTTTAAAGACGATGTTGATAGTCTGAAGAATAAAGCAACGCAGAACAAGTAAGTAACATATCTATTATAGAGGAAAATTTTGCAGATGTCTCCAAAAATAAAATGTTTTTAAGAAAAAAGTAACAAACTTTGGGATTAATAAAGGAGGTTATAACAGGAAGATATAAGATAGCAGGTCATGTCTGAAAATGTGTCGTTATGGCACCAGAGACCTGTAAGTGCTAAACATTTTTTATTTTCAATATCAGTTATGCATCCTTAAAACATTTTACGACTGGTGGAAAGCTAACAAGACGACGATGTTGATCCATACAAGTTACGTATCGTTAGCAAATTATTTTTGAGTAACAAAATCGACCAATAAAGGATTTACCATTTGTTTGAAGTACGTCATCACTTAAACATGTATGGAATACTCTGAGAGATGACTAGATAGAGGGGGGGGGTCTGTTAGATGGCCAGCCTGATGTCCTGATTTAACACCTATGGACTTTTTTCTGTCAGGTTGCATTAAACTAATGGTCTATGAGACGCCAACAGAGTCTTAAGAGCAGTATTGGTTGAATTCTTTCTTCATGTATTCTCATTCGATAAAATCCACAGCTATTCCAAAGAATGCGACAAAATTCTTTTCGCCACCTTCATAGGTTTAATAAAATTCAACCCTTTTAAGGATGCATAACCGGTATTGAGAATGGCACAATTTTAGCATTTATGAGGCTCTGGTGCCAAAATGACACATTTTCGTGTTGTGTTTATAATTCGTATTGACACTAGCCTCCCACTGTTCAAAATGTTGTACACTTAAATACTGCCATTTTAACAGTGCGATCAAATACTGTTCATAGTATTGCTAGAGTTACTGTTGAATATAAAAACTCTAAATATTTAAAGGATGTTTTATTAGCTTCTTACTTAAGCTAATATAAATCAATTCTCATATAATTTCTATCAATGAAGTCATATGGGTATTCTCTGATAAATCTAATATATAATATATAATAAGAAAAAATATATCGATTTCCTGCTAAGCTACGGTTTCTAAAACATTAATTGTAATTATACAAAAAATGACTAATATTATTCGAATTTGACTGTGGGTTTTCATATTTGGACAAACACAAGGCAGTAAAAAATATTTAACTGAGTGGGTGAGTTGAATGGAAAAATTAGGTACTTCTTTCTTTGTCACCACTGTATTTGAAAACGGCACAGACTACAAGTTTGGAATTGGTGACACAAAATATTCACCACGTTTTCGGCGCTAAACTTGGCTTGAAACGGTAATGGACGTTTAACATTACAAAATAATGTCCCGACCTATCGTAATGTCCAACTCCTATAGCATTGAGTCTTGAAAACCCTTTCACGAGATCGACACGTGATCGAGTGAGGCATTTCTATTTCATTCTGTAAACTTTGCTGTCTTAGTACCACCACAGACTAAATGTATTTAGTCTATGGCACTCTATGGTACTACCATGTACTGCTTAGATATATATACCTACCTCTAAATACTGTCAGGTACTACCTTATGCACTGCTACTAAGTCCCTCAATACTTTATTTTTGCTGCTAAAATAAATTGATGATTGTTTTTAGAAAAGATGCAGACGATGTCCTTTCTGGCACAGAAAAATTTCTAGAGAAGGAGAAAGAATTGGAAGATATATATCATTTGACTAACAACACCCTCGCTCTAGCTGAAGAAATTGAAAAGTTGAAAGAAATGATTAACAATCTTTCCGGACATAACGAAGAAATAATAAACGATAGACTGAAAAAACTACAAGAAGAACATCAAGCTGAAATGGAAAAATTAAATGAAAAATATGATGTAGCTAAGGGGCAATCACTATTGAATGAACTAAAAAGTACCAGTAAAGAAATTGAAAATATCAGTGTGTCAGATGTAGAAAAAGATATTGATAACTACAGTCGGGAATTGAATTATTATATTTGCGTTTTGGAGAAGTGTGAAGGAGGCAATGAAACAATAACATCTTGTGAAATATTAAAGTAAACAGTACCTACTTAGCAAACTAAACTTAATTCTTCTGTTAGTTTAGTACCTTATTTACATGTCTTGTTATTTTAATATAAAAATATTCTAGTAACAATATAAAATAATAGGTGATTTGCTAGTTACAAAGCTTTGACATCCTGCACGTAGTTTCTGAATTTCAAAAAGATTTAAGATATATACCTATAAACTATTAACATGCTTGACAGCAATTGAGATAAATTTATATTTTAATTATACTTTACGAATTCTTTTAAAAGTGAATTGACATTGTGACTTCTTATTTTTTACATATTTGCAATGGACCTCCTTAAATCCACTGTATCATTATTTAGGAACCTTATGCCTATACAGAGTATCGCTATTTTCGTTTCAAAAAAATTCCTTCAAATTTTAGGCAACCCTTTGTTCATGCAGGCGACTGTAAAAAGGTATATTTTTAGGAGCTCCAACATCCAGTCATTTTCTTTTTGTTAACCACAAAATACACAAAATTATCACAAAAGTTTAAGAAAAACATGATTACTGATTAATTAAAGCCGCTAAGGGTTAGATGTGATTTTCAAATGCACATATTGCCATGTAGATTTGAGCGTCAGCAACCAGTATTACATCTTTTCAAAAGTCCGCCATTTTGACTCCAAGGTATAGTCGTAAGGTGACGTGATTTAGCAACTCTTATCAATTGCGGTACTCTGTGAATATAGAAACTTTATCCCTATTTACAGTTTATACAATATATTAGTGCTTTTAAATATATTATTCAGCCACTAAATATGTTTAGGCTTTTAGTGCCATCTACAGTCATGATATTTTATTAATAATCTTAAATTCGGAACACTACACTAGCAAAATTACAACAGAAGTAGTTTACAGATGACAGAATTGACAGCTGTCAAAGATCCACAGTTTCTGTTATCGTTCTATTCATAAATAGTAGCCAAATCTAACCACAGCAATTAATTTATAAGAAAATTATGTATAAAAGCTGTTAAAAAATGTAAAACAAGACATAATATTTAAGATTCGAGGTATATAGGTATATCACTTTATTTTATATTTCACGAAAACCTGATGTTTTTGTTCCAGATTAAAGTATTACAATGTTTAATTCCATAAATAAAATTCACAATGGTTATGCACAGAGCTTTATTCACATGGTTCATCTTACTCATGTTTTTCATTCTGCTGTGCCTGCGGTTAGAAACCCGAATTCACTGGAACTGGTTCCTCATATTCTTGCCGATGTGGGTTTATGACCTAATCTTACTCATTGATGCTCTGTTCAACATATCCTTGCGTTGCAAGCAAGATACTATAAAGAATTTGTTCAAGAACAAAAACATACTTTTAATTGCAGTGGTATTTTTGAAAATTGCCACACAAATAACGTTATGTTTGAAGTTGGAGTACAAACATCTTAATCTGCAATTGTACCATGTTTTATTACCGTTTTGGGTTTTGATTCCTATTCTTATAGTAGATGTGTCGGTGACGTTATTTAAAAGCAGTTACACTTACTGACGGTAGAAGAATATGGATTTGGTATGCCATGTGATAATATTTATTTCTCAAATAAAAACTGGTTTTGATAATAAAGGTATTTATTATATGAAATTTTTAAGTCAGATAAATTTGTATGTTTCATATTTTGGCTGGGTATTATGCAGTGGTGATTGGTAAAAATTAAAGTTGTAATTATTTTGATAATAAAGCGTGATCTATACCGTTATTTAGAAAATATTTCTATAGTTCATTTAAACGTTATAGGAAGGTGAATAACCTAGTAAATCTGTAAATAGGGTTGTTGTATCTGGTTTTAAAATTTTTCATTAATTGGGACGTATTAATTTTATTGTTTATTTCATATATACCTCACAATAATTTATGTTTAGTTTGTTTTATATCTAGTTTCATTACTTGAATAACATGCAAGAAAACAGTGATGATACTTTCTACTTCTTATGTTACTCTGTAACATTTGACATTTCAGTACACTGGCATCAGTATAGGTTATTTATGGAGACTATTTCTTAACCGGACAATCAGTAGTATGTTAATTTATATAAAACAAGTATTTCTGTAGTTATTAACCGTGAATTAATGAATTACTAGTATAGAAACATTATTAAAACAAAAACCTATTAAGTATTTGTAAGACCCGTTTTAAATTCCAAAACTTTTACAGTCCACAATTTTCTTGAATTTAATGCAATGCTGCTAATGTATGAAAACGAAAGTATTCAAGGGGTTTACAATGGGCCTTTGTTGCACAAAATGTAGATACAAACATTTTGTGATAGTCCATATCTAGTCTATATTTACATATTTAAGCTTTTTAGTTTATATAATTCCCATTAAGTAACACAATAGAACCCGAAAAATATCAGCAAGTTTTTAATCCGAAATGAAATATCTCCTGAACTTGGAAACAATCGAGATTTTGTCTTCACTACGCATGCTTGAAACTTGAGCGAAAACCTTTTGATCTGTAAAAGGCTTTAACATGTTCTAAAAAATAACATGCAAAATTTGCCACTTTAATTTTCATCTGCAACTGGTATTAAGAAGTATATTTGACTGAAATATGGCATTTATTTTCTATATTGTAATATGATAAAATATATAAACAGAAAAAAACAGTGATTTAGAACATTTACCAATTGAATCTGATAGTTTTAAATATCCTGAATATGTGATGTTAGATACCTATTTATTTAGGAAAATAAAACAAATTATTTTTATTAATTTTTTTTATTTGACATTTTTTTCTGTGGAACATCCAGACACTAAAAAAGGACATTATGCATCCCTATCACAATATGACTAGATGGTGGCCATTTAATGTCAAATGCATACAAAATTCAAATACAATTATAAACAGTAATAGAACAACATTTATAATACATTGAAGTCAGTACAAAAAAATTGTCACACAATTGAGTACTTGAAAATAAGTACTGAAATTAGTAATTTTATGAAAAGTTACTTACAATTAGGTATATTATACCAGCTTATAAAAATACAAATACTTTTATTCAATTCACTAGAATATCTATAGGTCTTGTATCAGCACCCATAGGATGAGCTACCACACATGAAAATAATTAAAAATAGCTCGTCGAGTTAAAATGCCCATATGTATCACAAAATTAAAGAGGTGGTGCCAACATTAAAATTTGGCACATGTATGTACATTTTTTTTCCGTATTTATGTAAAGTAGAAAATTTTATCAAAATATTCAGGAATTCAGTATGCCTTTTGGGCTGTGCTAGCTTGATACATAGGTCATATTTTACTAAAACATACACAATTCTTCATTATTTACAAATAATATACAGTCTGTTATATGAAACGTTTGTTCCAAATTTAAAAATAGTCTAATTCCAATTTAATAAATTTGGAAGATTAGTTAAATATTTTTTTACACAGAAAAACGTTTTTGAACAGGCTGCCTTATTGTGAAAATTTCTCTATATATATAAATATATCACTTTATATTGCACCTAGTGTCCCTAATAAAAAAAAAACAAATTATTTTTAATTATTTCGATTCTTTGTAAAATGGCAGTTAAGAGAAGTTTGTCTTATATAGTGAGATCTTCCCAGTCCTCTTTCTCTCTCGGCGATAATGATATCCTAATTTTGGTAATATTAGATAGCTGATCGTGAATCCTAGGCGCCAGAGGATTATTGGAAAAATCTGCTGTTTCTAACGATGGGGCTTCATTTAGACATTCTATTTCTACATCTGAAAACAAATAAATATATTATTTTCATATAAAGAAAATATATACACTTACGATGAAAGTAACTAAGTATATGAAATTTCAAGTAATACTGAAATAAAAATACGTACCAACTATGTGATTGTTACTGGCATTTAAAAATCGAAGTTTTGGTATCTTAAATATACAGTTTGGTAAGGAAATGAACGTGTTGTGTGATATATCCAGCCTTTCTAGGTTGCCCATCTCCGCACATTCGTCGGGCAACTTAGCCATTTGGTTGTGTGATAAGTTAAGATCCGTTATGAGGTTAAATTTGGCTGCGAACTTTGGAGGTATTTTGGTAATCACATTGTCACTTAGATCACAGGTTTTCAATTCGGTGTGCCTCATGAGGTGGTACACAGCGTCTGGCACTTGTATCAGCTGACAGTTCGAGAGATCTGAAATGAAGACATTTTTCATTAAAAGTGTAAAAATATTTTGATTAGCTGTATATAATGATGAAATAGATGCAAATTTGAAATATATGATGTGTTGCGTTAAGGAGTATTTAAAACTGGGTCACAAAAACTTTCTTACTTTTACTGTCATTGTAGTTATTAAATATATATAAATACTTTGTTTAACTGAATCCTGTAGAAAATTTAATTAATATTTAAGGTCAGTTATTTGTTCCACTCGCCATATGCTTCAGCTTTCTCAGAATTTCACTTAATTTTATATCATAAAAAGCCGTGGGATAATTAAAAATTGAATCAATGAAATCAGTTAATAAGCATGTACTTATAGAGATGCCTAGGTCAGTCGTATATCGTACTTACTTAGTTTTATTTAATTTTAATTTGTACATCATTATTTTCTTTTTTTTGAATATACTCTACTCATTTGAGTTTAGGTAGATTGAATGTAGCTTTAAAATTAGTATTTACAAAAGCGATTTAATCTCATTATAAAGAGTAATTCTTCAATATAAAAAAGTTATTGCATAATAATTATGCTTCAAAGGATTTTGCTCATTTCAGCCCCATACCAAAGCACATTTGTCTGTCTGCAGATTTGTTTTATCCTAGTGCCAGTGCCCTACTTTTTGCGGAAGAAGAAAATCAATAAATAACCTTGACCGCGCAGTATAAAGTATTACAGATAAAGCATAGCGGTTAGTAATGTGTATTTAAGGCAAAATTAGTAATTTTCTTGCAAACTTATACCCAGATTTTGATTTTCCTGTGCATCCTCGCACCTATGAATCACTCGTGTTACAGCAGATGCCATGATTGTAATCTAAAAACGCAGGTATTCCAATGTGGAAAGTGAAACGAGTTGCGATGCGAGCAATAGAATCACTGGCGCATGTTCTGAACCACCTATTTCCGTCTTGCCTTGTACCGCGTTTATTTTTAATCATAAATAAGCAGCTTGTAACCAGGCAGTTTCTATTTTTTTACGATAGATGAATTTATCGTACGATAGAAGCCTGTCTGGTCCCCTAATCCCTTCCTGTTGATACGGCTTTGGTGCCTTGATTTTGCAAAATAACAATAGCAATTGGGTAATTCTAATTCCAAAGTTCCAAACATGAGTGAATTTCTGCAAAGTCCTGTATTTTATTTGTAAGCTTTACATTTTCTAGCCTATAAGGAAGTTTTTGAAACATCGATGGCAGGTAACTAATGATACAGAGTACATTTCCACTAGAACTCTTGGCAGCAATATGCCACATGAGTTTGTTTCTGGTAAGCAGTATCCTAAAATAACTTTAATTACAGTAGAGGCACATTCTCATCCTGACTTCCGCAGGTTGCGTTATACCTCGAAAATACCCAAAGGCCTGCTTAAACATAAAGATAAGTATATTTAGAACTATCAGCTAATGTCTATACACACAAACTTCAAGTAATATATCGGATGCTTCATATTTTATCATATTTTTAAAAAGTGATTTTGTTGACAGATAAATTTATTTTACTATGGGAAAATTAATCTTTTATATGCGCTTATAGAGGGCGATTTATTTATATTAAAATTATAATGCGTATACTATATGATCACCAATATATTATTTTTAATTTGGCATTGTTTTGGGAATTAAAATAAGATTTATTCTGTTCACATCTAGATTACAAAATTTTATTTCACCTTTCATTTTCACCAGGAAGTCAACCTCTGTATAACAAACAATAAAACGCTGCTGCTATGGTGTGGCTGTTTTACTGTGATATGCGGAAAACAAAGTTGTATCCCACAAATTTAATTACGCAATAAAAAACCTTACGTACCTACGTAATAAAAAAAATTTGGATCAGAGTAAGTATTATTTCTCATAAATAATTCTATGTCGTTAGTTCATTATCAGTCATAATGTATATTCATGCCTATGAATATGTCCATCTTATGCTATGGGTAGCAATCTTGATTGTTAATTTTAAATTGTATCAAATGTATTAGCTATGCAATAATTTGTTTTGTTCTTAACATGCAGACTCGAAAGTGCTTGCCATTTTATGTATCTTTATAATATCTCCAAACCTCCAAAAAATAAGAAAACAAAGTGAATTACAACAAAAATAAACTCTTATCTTTATGGAAAATCAAGGCAATAAATGTGAAACGCGCTGTTTTAATTACCTACACGGAAAAACAAATGAAGATCAAGTGCGTCAGACGACGTGATTATCGTAAATGATTAGTTGCTAACATCTAGCTATTGCCTATTATTCACCTGATGTGTCTATTTACTTATTTTGTAAAAATATCTGTGACATTTTTTAGAATAGGGGTCATGATACAATTTTTTTAAATACCTGCCTAATCTGGTTTATTTGTATTTGAGTATTTATCAATTTACGTCGCTAAATGCTCTACTCATCCACAAATATTATAGTATATTATAAATTACTCTGTATGTCAGACATTTTTCAGAATTATTGTCCCTATCTTCAATTTTAGCAACGTTTCGACAACATCCTCAGTAGGTAGTGGTTTTAATCTTTTTTAGTTTCGTAGTTGAACATAGTTTTCGTAGATGCTTGGAAATATCCAAAGAATAAGTCCGCGATCTTGGTCTGATGTTTTCCTGTTTAGGTCATAAATAGTATTGAATTGTTATTTTGCTTTGAATGCCGATACGATTGTCCTTTATAGTCCTTTTAAGGTTGCATTGAGGTTGACCGGTAATCAGAATGTACTTCACGCTTACGCGCATAGTATTCTTTCGCTCTGGCTCCCATCAGGCAGAATATCCAATTAAAATTTAAAAATACATGTTACGTAAGTCCAAAGATGGATTTTAATTTTTACGAAGAGTTATATAGAGCTTTATCATATGGACATATTAAGTACCTACCTGCTGAACCAGTTAAATTAATTCACTTAAGAACTCTAATATACTCGCGTCAAGAATTCAGACGACTTACGTCATACGAACAAATGAATAATTCACTATATTTTCATCAAAATATTTAAGAAACTGCAACTGATAGTAATAAAATTATATACTACACTAAAAGTTTGCATTATATATTGCACTAAATTGCAAAAATGATTGTTTTTAACGCGACCAATTATCGAAAATTACGTTGACAATAAAAACAAATGTGTAACGTCAGCCGTGACGTAAGACGTCTGAATTCTTGACGCGATAGGTATAAATCCATATTATATAAATTGTATATTTATCTTCCTATTGTAATTAAAATTCAAATTTTATTTACCTAATGACTAAAAATATTAAAACAAAATAAACACTTCACTGCGTGTATGGATTAGTCAATCAAGACAAATAGAAATATTGAGATTGAAAACACATTGAATAAAATAAAAACGGAAAATATACTCGTTATTATAAAAATAATAATTTCATAAAAATAGTCAGTTTTGTTCAAACGTTTTAAAAATATATATTTGAAGGGAGATTTAAATATCTAATTAAAAATGTTAATATATTATGTATTAAAATTATTAAAGCAATTAAAGTTGATTCTAAGTTATATATTCAAAATATTTTTAAAAAATGTTCACTAAGATGCATTCATTTGATGAAAAAATTTGAAGAATTTGCTTTATTCTTAAGAGAAATAAAAAAATTAAATTTATTGTGAATGGTCAAACAAAAAGTTTCTTTTCTGAAACATGACAAAAGATATCGCTGATATAAAATCATGGTCACTGACGTCAATAAAATTAAAACTGTATTTCAGGGTTTTAAACTGCTTGAAATTTTTTACGCAGTATATTGCATACAGATATAGCTAGTTTCCTGAATAATTAAACTGTTGCATATTTCAAGTGGAACTTACATATGTGCCTATATGTTGAAAGGCCGCAAATTTATGTAAATTAAGCATCGAAGAATTTTAATCCCAAGCTACAAAATATTAATGAATTGCAAATTCATACATAAATAAAACGATAATGAATGATAATCGCTAGTATATCTTTATGAGAAAACAAAAGATAAATGTAATTATTTATTTGAGAATAAGTAAGGTACCAAAGCAGATTAGATTTTTTTCGTATTTACACGAATTTTATCATTAAGCTATAAGTATTTTTTAATTGTTAACGTAAAGCGCTACACTTTTTCTAATTTATGATGTTAGTAACAAGCAGAACACAAAGGAATATACAGGTCACCGCCATATGAAGGATCAGGACATTTTAAATATTCCAAAAATTAAATCCTGATTTTGAGTTTTAATTTTTTTAATTATTAAAGTTAGTGCTAACTTTTTAAATAAATAAAATCGGGCATATGTTCAAATTACATTTTTCTCTTAAAATGACATGATATTTCCTATGGCAAAGTTGGTGAGCCCTGTATGTAATCCCTTCTTCATTCAGCAGAATCATTAGTTTTTATTGGATTAGTAATCAATAAAATGATGTATGTTTTATAGTTTCTTTTGTATATATTTTACTTGGTGTATGAACTTCTTTTGAGAGATTGCATAGAAATTTTAACCACAACCCGATTTTAGATGAATATGGAAAAGTTTTGTATTTCTACAGCACTGTTTTTGAATATCCTTGCACTTTAAAAATACGTGAAAATATTGGATAACTGCAGCGTCCAATGGAAAAGTGTCGCAATCATCCTTTTCACTATTTAAGTAATTCCTTTAATATGCAATATCCTCTCAAAAGCGTTCACCAGTTCACTGAAAATCCACCGCACAAGTTCACTAATGAGTCGCGCACTCACCGAGATTTTCGTTCTCTTTCGCCTCGTTGCACCGTCCAACTACCCTTATCACAGCTCTTCCTGCCAACCTCGTGCAGATCATCATCGACACCAACCTGGGGTCGGGCTCTTCGTTATCGGCCTCGGTGGCGATTTCCTGGTTGTATTGGCTTGGGGGACGCATTCTGGAGCACTCAGACTGACCCAACGAACGAATTAGATAACATGCACCTTTGGTATCACTTTTGAGTGAGTTAAGTCAAATGTTTGTTATTTTGCATCGCGCCCGCTTTTTATAGTTTTAAAGCGCTTTGTTTATGTGTCCTCCCACTTTGGATGAGCAGATGCTGCGCCGTAGACGTTGCCTGCGAGTTGTGGCGAGGTGCTATGTCGTCGCGCTTTTGTTGTTGTTATTGTTTATTGTTTACAAGGGTAGATATCACAGCCAATCTTAAGTCATGTGGCTTAAGGTACTTAACTTGAAAATGCGTTATCACACATTTTTATATGTAATCACTGTAAACAATACCTGTTTTCTTCACGGGATGTTAGAAATATTCTACGTAGTTAATTGTATTTAGAAAAAAGTTTACATTAACATATTTTGTCTAGGCTGATCAGATCCAGATGATTAGGGTGGTTCAAATTGGTATGTTTTTGAAGGTTACTGCTTCTGTCACAGATAGAGCAAATCTGATGGGCGAGTCGTGGGCTCTTTTTTCCAAGAAAATAACATTAGAAAATGTCACATCTGTATCTCTTAACGTTTTCGAGCTACAGGGTGTTTTGTAAAACCAAGTGATAACCGATAAACGCCTTGCAGCTCGAAAAGATATTGAGAAGTGCGGTTACCATTATTATGTTCTCGACAAAATAGCCCAGGATTCGTTCTTCAGATTTGCTCTATGACAGAACCACCCGTAAGCTCCCTCAAAAACATAGAGTAAAGTCGGCATATATGGAATATACCGGGTAATATGGAATATCCGTTATTTTTTAAACGAAATGTTCCATCTGTTGGATAATGGCAATATTAGCATGGCCATCGGTATTGTGGATTACTACTATAAGTATACCCAGTAGGTAAAACTGCATATGGTTGCAAAACGTGAGTTTGTGATTTTACTGTATTTAATGTTTCTGCGCAGCATTACTGAAGAACGTATTTTGTTTAAATTACAAGGTGAGTTTGGTATAATACAATTTAGTTTAGCTATTGACAATTTAGCTCAATAATTTTATTCAAAAAATTTTTGTAGTGGTATTTGTTTACGTTTACTATGGCGGCTAATATGGAATATTCCATATTATCTACCTTAATGGCATAACCCCATATCATCCGATGTTTTTAGAAATGTAACTATGTTTTTGCCAAAAAAAAAAACAGTGGTGTTTTGACGATATGCAAAAAGTTATAGAAGCAGTGAGAAGCAAAAGTTTGGACTATTTAACCGCATCAAAATGATTTAATGTTTCAAGAACTACACTTTTTCGTCTTTCGTTTTTAAAATCATTACATCGACACCGATAAGGAAGAACTTGAACAATCAATTAATAATAGTTCACGAGAAAAAGTTACTCGAAAAATTACTGATGAAGCTGGACCTAGTGGATTGAAAACAAAAAAGAAGAATCCAGAAGACAGGTTTCTTCTAGCTCTTCTGAATCTGAAAATAACCTTGAATTTGATGATTCATCTGATGATGACCTTCCATTAAATTATTACATTACAAAGCCAGACAATAATGATGCGGAATGTATATTTTGTCAAGAAAAATTGGGCTCACGAAGCATATGCGACTGCCGAAGGAGATATTTTTATATGTGATTTTTGCAAATAAATATATGTATATATTCTGTTTGTATTAAAATATTAACAAATACTTTATTAATAAAAAGTATTTCGTCTTATCGCTCTATTCCATATTACTCTACCACACTATTCCATATTAACCTCCATATTTATCATTTATCATCGTAAAAAATTCACTTTTTTATTATCTTAAAAAAAATTATTTAAAATAATTTTGATACCTATATATTAAGTAATGCCATTAGAAGATACTATAAAGCATTTTTTCTTAAAATATTGTAGTCCTCAACACCTTGGTGTTCTATTCACAGCGCCCTAAAGGATGGGTATTCCATATATGCCGACTTTACTCTACCAATTTGAATCACCCTGTATCCGTAAATTCTTTGAAATACAGAATGAAAATAATTATTTTTTGTATACGCTCCCAAAAATAGCTGTTTATTTAATTTTTGAGCCCCAAAAATGAACCTTTTTTTCAAACTCATTCCCAAAAAGTTGCCATCTATGATTATATGATAATTAAAATTCAAAGCTTTTCGATAAATATTTGTTCTGATCCCATTAATCATACATAGTAAGAGGTTTGGATGTGTTTTTTTGGGAGCTTTAACACACATCTGTTTGTAACATATACCTAAAAAAAGTGATATATAGATTTGAAAATTGTTATACAGGACATTCAGATACGAGTGTTTTAATTAAAGAAATTATTTTCAACTTTCATCTATTTTTGGATGGTCATACTATTGTATTTTTGAAAAGATCATGCAATTTTGAGTAAAACCATATAGCTTACCCTCTATCTAAACCCCTTATCATTTTTAAAAAGAAATGATAAGGTTTTCTTTGTGCTGCAGCAATTGTTTCATGTTTCCAGTTATATGTTACCAATTTCAGTAGTTGAAAACTTTCTTCAAATAGAACACTTTGTATTTTTTGCTTCAAGTTGTTCCAGATATAGACTGCTGGGGCTAAATTTATTATTTTTTGCGGTTCTTTCCAATTTTCAAGTTTTCTCGGTTAAGTCAATATCATAATTAGCCATAAAGGTAAATAATCAACATAAACAATAGATTTCAAGTTAATCAAACTGTCGTATTAGTTGACGTGCGTTAGTATATTTTAGTTGACTAAGTTCATGATTAATATGGTGGGATAAATAGAAACCAGAAAAAGTCACACATCACTGAAATTTGGTTTTGGGGTAAATTAACAAAAAATAAGAATGTTTCATCTGTTCATCTGTTTATAAGATTCTTATCCTAAATTTCAAATTTCATAGAATTATATTTATCCATAAGTTTCCTACAAGACCTTGAAATTGCGGAAACAGGAAAAATGTTTTTGTCTGGTTAATTAAAAGGCATTGATATTAAAATAAAAAGTAGAATGAAATAGCCTCAGTAAGAACGTTAAGATATGTTTTGAGTAAAATATTTAATATTTTTCTAACAAAAGTATTATTTGATCTCGAGCAATTAAAAGTAAAACTGTAGAATTACAGAGTAAAAAACTCTTGTGACGTTTTTAGTTGAAAAAACAAGTAATCGCCTTTCTACATAAATCTATTTTCAATACCTTTGTCATGTGTTTTTATCCATCGAAACATTGTGAAAACTAGCCAAATTTTCGTAGAATAATTTTCACGGCGATTTCTTTGTCTAGTTCAATACTGCACTCATAATAATTTTAACAATAAATACATTTATATTTAAATCAAACATTTGTAGTCCCAGATTTCAAGAAATCAAATATTGCAATTCTGCTAGTTGTCTCTATATCATGATATAAAAACGACGTAGGTAAGTAAAAATTTTAACAAATCTGAAAGAGGTACCTACTAATAGAGATATTTATATTTAACCATTATGTAGCACACCCTCGCTTTTGATGTAGATATTAATACTACACTGAATAATTGAAATTTTATCATAATTTATCACAATCTCTAGGAAAACGTATTAAGCAAAAATAGATGCTTGCCGTATGGATATTTTCTTTGGCAATTTACAAGTACTTAATATGTTATTATTAGACTAAATTACTAAATGCAGAAGTTATTTTCAAAACAGGATAGTCGTTTATTTTTCGTCTATTTTAAGTAGATATTTATATTAATCATGAAATTAATAGGACAAAAAAAAACAGAAATCAATCAAATTGCTAGGTACAGCGAATTTTTAATTTTGACATATTTTTCAAGGTATGTTTATGCAAAATGGCCCATTGAAATAAAAAGTGTAATGTTTCGCAAAATTCATCGAATACTGTTGACCAACGCTTGTATTATAGCAAGGGAATTTATTTTTATTTTGTTGTAAGTAGGTATTATATAATTAATACATAAACAATGAATGGTGAAATTATGAAATAAGTACTCATGCAGACTCTCGTTTAATAAGAATTGGGTTAATTTCATTTCCGTAACATCAACATAAATAACTTTACATGAGTTTTTGTTACATAATGTTGTTAAATAATGTTAACAGTATTTATTTAATGTTGCACTTGTAAGTTTGAATCGTATGGTATTTTTAACAAATATTGACAATAGGTGTAAAAATTAAATACGAGGTTTATTAAAAAAATAAGGATACATTAAAAGTTCTGGTAACAGAAATACATCCTGGTATTGTGGATAAATTGTATATAATATACAGGGTGTTAAAAAAAGAGTGTAAAATATTTAAGGAGGTAATAGTATGAACCAAAATAAGCAGAAAAGTCTCAATAAACATGGGTCCGCGAAGTAACGGTTGCGGAGATATGGAATGTTTTATGTTTTTACGGCCCTTTTTTTATTTTGCAAAAACGTTGTGTATTTTCTTATAACAGTTGGTTGATGTTTAGTGAAATAAACAGTACGTATTTGACAGTTGTTCTCAGTGCATAAGTTTTCTTTCGCTATAGCTGGTTACTCTAACGCAGAATTAACAAACATGCATTTCATGTATGGTCGTGCTAATGGGAACACCACCGAAGCGTCTTTATGTTGACGCTTATCCAAATCGCCAGATTCCTTCACAACGCATGTTTGGAAGAATTCACCAAAGATTGCGTGATACCGGTTCCTTGAGCAAACAGTGTCATTTATCCGGAAGACCAAGGTCGGTATCCACTCCTAGAGCAGAAGAAGAAATTCTAGCACTGGTAGAGCATAATCCAGGTATAAGTGTGCGGAGAATATTAGCCGAGGTAGGAATTAATGGTTTTCTTGTTTAGAGAATCATTCACGAGCAACAGCTTTATCCATACCATGTGCAACGAGTACAGGCCTTAAATCCAATAAATGATCATCAAGCACGTTTGGTTTTTTGCCGTTGGTTTCTACGTCATGCTGAAACCCTCGATTTTCTTGCAAACATTCTTTTTACTCATGAGGCCCGGTTCACAAGAAATGGAGTGTTTAATTTTCACAATACGCATATTTGGGGCAACGAAAATCCTCATGCTCTAATAGAATCTGGACATCAGGCACGTTTTTCATTAAACATTTGGATGGGTATTGTAGGTGACAGGTTTCTAGGTCCTGCTGTTTTACCAAACCGATTAACAGGCGCTGCTTACCTCAACTTTCTGCAGAACACACTGTATGAGTTTTTGGAAGACATTCCTTTGAATCAGAGGCAACAAATGTGGTTCCAGCATGATGGTGCTCTAGCTCATTTTTCCATGGCCGTTAGAGAGCATTTACACCAAACTTTTCCACATAGATGGGTAGGAACGGCCGGACCTGTTTTATGGCCTCCAAGGTCGCCTGATCTGAACCCTGTAGATTTCTTTGTTTGAGGATATTTGAAGACATTAGTGTATGGTACTCCTGTAAATAGCCTGGAAGAGCAGCTACGGATTAATCAAAAGTGTCATAAATTCCAAACCAAGGAGGGTGTTTTCGAAAGAGTTCATTACTTTGCGGACCCATGTTTATTAAGACTTTTCTGCTTATTTTGGTTCATACTATTACCTCCTGAAATATTTTACATAATAAAGTTCAAACGTACTTAATAGAAAATGAAGAATATTTTAAGCACGTTATATGAGTGTTTTGTAATTTTTTGTTTAGTTTCAGATTAGTTTTTGGTTTGCAATATTTACTTGTATTTTCGTTGTAAACAAATTATTATTATTATTATTATTTTCATAAGAGCTGAGAAAACCTGTTAGATGTCGCTGCATGTAGTCAACCCCAAACGATAAGTAATTGAGGTAATTTGTTGTCCTCAATCGTCACAGTCACTTTTACCCTTTCACTGCCTACTGTGTGAAAATATGCATATTTAATTATATATTTTAGTAAAAGGTATATCATGTCATATGTTATCACTGTTTTTAATGAAAAATTCATCAATAGATAAAAAAATTGGGTGTATTTGACTTTGTTGAGTTTTTTAAAAATTTAAAATGTCGAAAAATAACTCGAAACGGGTTAAAACTAGAATAATGAATTATTTTAAAAAATTCTAAAAAATTTACGAGGAATTTGAATATGTAAAAACGGTGTTCCATTTAAAAAATGTCATCTTTGATCGACCACTTTTTTTTTAAATATCTATCTACAATTATGACTAATTAAAGTAGGGTTTTTGCTTGACAGTGACAACAAAAATTTTAGTTGACAAAATGATGAAGCAATCGTAAAAATGCAGAAATAGGTCAGATCTCATCTATTGTGGTTGAATTTTCGAGTTCCCACATTTTCAAGAGTGTACTTAGATATTTATAGTGTTTTCATTAAACCAGATTAGTAAATTTAGCTAGATTTAGATAATTATTGAATAGAGCTTTGTCTGTGGAATTGTTCATTAGCATACCTAGATGTTTGGTATCAGAGAACATACATATGACTTCATTGATAGGAACTGTAGGAGATTTGATATATATTAGCTTAAAATACCTTTCTAATACAGTAAAAAAATGATGGAAATTTAAAATAGTGACAATGATATCCCGAATACACCTGCGGAGATTAGAAATACTGCAGAAACTGTAACTTTAGGTTTGTTGCCAGAAAAATCAAAGAATTTATATGAGAAGCAATATAACCTATTTGTGATATGGTGTAAATCGAAGGAAATTTATAAATAATATTCAGAAAACGTACTCGCCTATTTTTGTTAGAAATCAGACACTAAAATCGTCATCATTATGGTCGATTTACTCGATGCTAAAATCAAAATTATCTACCAAGAATGATATTAAGGAAGTTTAAAAAGTTGACGACATTTTTAAAGGAGCAAGGAATTGGATATAGGCCTACGAAATCAAAAACTTTTTCACAAGCGGAAATATACAGATTTTTGCATCCGATGATGAAATATACAGTGCTTTCGAATGAAAATTTTAACTAGGCCATCAAATAACGTAATAGTAATTGAATGTAGCAGTCGCAGTAATGAAATTTTACCATATCAGAATATAGCCATAATATGCCTTCTGAATCAGGAATTATTATTATTATTGTAAAGGTTGTAGATACTTTTCTTTCAGCGTCCAAATTACGAATGCTAACAAATGAATACATTACCTTTCTTCTATTCGTTATAATAGATGTTCTTGTAATAAAGTTAATAATTGAAAAGTTTTTTTTTTTGTACAGTGATTGCAAATAAAACCAGTGGCGTAGCCAGAAATTTGACAAGGGAAGGGTTCAGTGAACAAAGTATTTCACACTAGATTTTTTCAAAAAATAAATAATTTTTAATAAATTGAAACAATAAAAAGTAAATAAAAAAACAATCTCATCATAAACATGTAAATAATAAACAGATACGAACAATATTTGTTACAAAAATGACAAAAATAAGATTAGAACTTAGTAGCTGGTTCTAATCTAAGGTTTCCGTAGGAGATCTAGTTTACCGACCGCGTTGCTAAATCTTGGAGAATAGAGTGATTGCAGGTTTGTAGTGAGACATTACCGTTCTGACCCCCAAAACCCCCCCCCCCCCCGTGGCTACGCCACTGGATAAAACGTATGCATTACGAGCAAAAAATGACATTACTGCTCTCGAGTTATTCGATATTCAGATTATCCTGATGCTTTTACTCTATGAAATATTGTTTCATCTATTGGTTCTTTAATTTCCTTAGTTAGAGTAACATTATTACCATATATGTTTGAGAAGCTTTAGCTGTTCATCGAAAAAGGTTAGCTGCTATAAGAATAGTATCATCAATTGAATGATTACAACATTTGCCTCCTGCCGAACATAGCTATTCAGAACTTCCTCCTTTAACAGGAAATTTCTAATATGGCAGATTAGTGCATTGGATTTAAACCCCAAATATAAAGTTTAACCTTTTTTAGAAATTGTAACATAAAAAACTTTACTTCTTCAAGATAGAGCTTTTCCTTTAATAGAACAACTTGCTTATTTTCAAAATCATACTCTAATAATTTTAGTAGTTGTTAGTGTTACTGTTTTAGTAGGACAATTAATAATTACTTTATTTTTCAATAAACTTTCTTATCGATTTCTTTTAGAAGGTCAAATTATTGTCTCGAGCAATATGTATCACTTTTCGCTCTTAACATAAATAACTATTATTCCATTGACTAATTGCACTCTCACTAAATAGACATTCGGTATAAACGAGTAATTTTAAGGGTATTCCAGATCAGATATGAATGCCATGTACATATACAGAGGGGCAATCAGAAGATGTCGCCTATAATATCTGGATTATGGACAAACATACCTGGATAGACTGATCTATAATTCTTATTAATGATCTATTGGTAACAATGAGCCAATTGCCAATAAAAAGTTCCATGTTTCATCCTGATTACAAAAACCTTAGATAGTGTATACGTGATAATAGTTGAATGCTATCTTGGAGTTAACAATGAATGTAGGTAATTGTGTATGTTGGGACCTTTTGACATTCTGTATTAATTGGGCTATATCTACAGTATCGAATCGAGATCAGCAGATGAATTAACACAAACAATCAATGTGTATGAGTATCAGAGCTATAAATTCTAGGAATTATGTCTTATAGTGTCTACCAGGTTTCAGATTAACTCCTAGAACGTAAACAAGTCGTGTCCACAACCATAGGAAAGCTGTAAATATTTTATAACAAGTTGCGATTTGTTTATTTTCGATCGTCGCGTCGATTGTATCCCAAACATCGAATACACGTTATGATTCAAAAATAAATTGCGGATGTGAAAAATACAGAAATTAGCATAGAGCGCAGTTGGGCCGTAATCTTTGGCGCTATTTTCGGCGCTAGCAAGGTCGCGGGAACATTCGGAGCAGCGTCAGATGCGGCCATCTTACCTTTTGTCAGCTGGCAACCGGCGCGCGAATGACCTTCTGAGAAATGTAATGAACTTTCGAAAATCGAATCACGTGTTTTTTAAGAGAGACAAAGGATACGTCTGTAAGTATGTACGCACTTCTTCCATAGAGGTGCGAAGATCTGTTTTAGACCAGGTGTTTGCGCGAAAATCATGTTGATGTTTGCACTGTCACAATGTTGCACCACATTTGATTCTTGGGATAAATACGAAAAAACAATAAATATACCGGATTCGTAGAAATTGAAGGCAATGAAATGATAATTAAGACTTTGTTGTTTATTTATTAAAATAACATACCTAATCACATGGGCGTTATTTACTCTCTCGGTCAGTGGTCGAGCGGATTAAGGCGTCTGTACTTGAATCGATGTGGTCAGTCCGTTGGGGGATTCACATCTCGCGGCCGGGAGACCGTAGATCAGCTATACTTGTGGAGAGGCACCCTCTCTGGGGTATGGTAGGAGAAGAATGTTGGCTTGGATCAATGTGAGAGATTTATCAACATTTGACATCCTCCTAATGAATGAGGTTTTCCAAGTAATATGTCGCACCTTCTCCCGCACAAATCTACGACTAGTCAGCATGTTTTACTGGAAGATATGGAGAAAAAGAGTATTCCATAAATATAATGTCAATATTAAACATTTAATTTTGTGTCGTACTATTAAAAAAATATATAAAATTTATCAATTTTTATATACAGTGTATTTCTTTAAGGTTTTCAAGAAAAAATGCATTAATTGAAACAAGATTTTAATAGTGTTTATTAGAAGAAATAGTCAGTAGGTAGTAGGCTTCGTCTTTAAAATTTGACAATTGTAATAAAATTATTCCTGCTACTGCTTGTTGAAAATGGCTGGAAAATTTACATTCAGCGAATAAGTTGAAAGTTACTTGTGCCAGGTTTCTGTGAAGGAAAATGTAGAAGAAGTGTTGAATATGGTATTCCCCATAGAGAACATGATTGAATGAGAATTTCCTAATGTTAAAAGACGACCTCGAGAGACAGGAAAATTTTTCAAAAATATTCTACACTAGGGTGTGATAATAAGGCTACAAGATGAAGAAAATATTTTGCAAACAGTTGAAGATAAACCGCAAACAAGTACTAATCTAGAGAAACTGGATTATCAAGAACTTCTGTACACTGAATTTTTTAACGTAATTCTACTGCATCCATATTACATTCAAAAAGTGCGCTGTTGCCTCAAGATTTGGATTGACGAGTGACCTTTTGCTAGTTTATCTTGCATCAGGATATTAATTTTCACAAGAACATTATTTTCACTGATGAGTCGTCTCATGGCTGACTCACCCTCAATGAACACCTTGTAGTGTTTCAATTTACTTGAACTCATAGTTAAAGAAGTCCAATAATATACCTAAATAAATCATGTAGAAGAATTTGTTATTACACGTTAAAGTAATCCAGTTATTAACTTTTTTCGAAATATTTGGCCCTTTATTAAAAGCCTGTAACTCCGCCTGTATACAACTTCGTATATAGATATGTTTGGTTAAATTGTAATCTTTAGGGACCTTTTACATGCACCTGCTCTGTATCGGTTCTTATGCCGAACACCCTGTATAGCGGACTATTATAAAAATAATAATAGCTCCTAGAGACGTGTCATAGACTCCAGAACTACCCAGCCCTGCCAATATTCGGGATGGTGATTCAACCCAAAGCAAACAAACTAACGGCAGCTGCAGCCAAAGAAAACGCCAGCAGTTTCGAACTCAGTTCCTAATCTACGATTGCCGTAAGTGCTCTGGCAGTTTAGACCATGAGCAGACGTAAATAGTTAATTTTAGACGAATCTTGGACTGCAGCCAAGAGTTCGGTGAAAAAATCTTTTATTGGGGTCGGGCAAACGCCTTCCACCTTTAGCATAAATGCGCAGTTTTGGCTTCAGGAATTTCCCTTGATGCTGCGGAATATATTTCTTTGTACTGAACTTGCCAAAACCACATGTGTATTTTTCTGGCCGTTTCAATCACCGATTTACGCCGAATTTAAACTTCACTATTTGTTTATTCCGTCGAGTTCATAAGCACCGAACGTCAGACGTCCTGGCGACGTGTCGCAGGGTGAGATGCTGCGAAGATTTTCGAAAATTTGCGCGTTACTTTGTTTTATTTTTCTTAGAATATGAAATATTTGTTTGGTTTTGTTTTCGATACATTCTTCTAACGTCGTGTGGCATTATCTAACAAATAGCACTAAAGTTCATTTTCTCAGAAGAATATTTGCAGGAGTTGACTAGATGAGAATAATATACAGGATGTATTTTTTACTACATTGTAAAGGCATATAAGTTACTTCAAACTAATTTTCCTACAATTTCTATTAATGTGGTCATATGTATGTTATACTAAGGAACAATTACAGGATTTTAGAAAATTTGCACTTGTTCTTGCACCTGCCCTTGGAATATAAAATATACAGAGTGTTAAAAAAGAGTGTAAAATATTTCAGGAGGTATGAACCAAAATAAGCAGAAAAGTCTTAATAAACATGGGTCCGCAAAGTAACGGTTGCGGAAATATGGACCACTATTCGTTTTTCAAACATTTTATTTTATTAGGAATAAACCGACAAAGGAAGCTTTTAACAAACAAAAAACAAAGTTACAGAAGATGTTCAAAGTACCCTCCGTCCATTTCCAAGCAGGCACGACATCTTCGTCTCAACTATATTCGAACTCTTTCGAAAACACCCTCCTTGGTTTGGATTTCTTGACACTTTTGATTAATCCGTAGCTGAAGCTGTTCCAGGCTATTTACAGGAGTACCATACACTAATGCCTTCAAATATCCCTAAACAAAGAAATTTAGAGGGTTCAGATCAGGCGATATTGGAGGCCATAAAACAGGTCCGGCCCTTCCTACCCATCTATGTGGAAAAGTTTGGTGTAAATGCTCTCTAACAGCCATGGAAAAATGAGCTGGAGCACCATCATGCTGGAACCACATTTGTTGCCTCTGATTCAAATGTCTTTCAAAAACTCATACAGTGTGTTGAGTTGAGGTAAGCAGCGCCTGTTAATCGGTTTGGTAAACCAACAGGACCTAGAAACCTGTCACCTACTACCCATCCAAATGTTTAATGAAAAACGTGCCTGATGTCCAGATTCTATTAGAGCATGAGGATTTTCGTCGGTCCAAATATACGTATTGTGAAAATTAAACACTCCATTTCTTGTGAACCCGGCCACATCAGTAAAAAGAATGTTTGCAAGAAAACGAGGGTCTTCAGCATCTTGACATAGAAACCAGCGGCAAAAAAACAAACTTGCTTGATGACCATTTATTGGCCTGTACTCGTTGCACATGGTATGGATAAAGCAGTTGCTCGTGCTCCAAACAAGATGACCACTAATTCCTACCTCGGCTGATATTCTCCGCACACTCGTACCGCAAAATAAAAAAACATAAAACATTCCATATCTCCGCAACCGTTACTTTGCGGACCCATGTTTTTTTAGACTTTTCTGCTTATTTTGGTTCATACTATTACCTCCTTAAATATTTTACACTCTTTTTTTAACACCATGTATATTGGGTTTTGTTTTCGGTACAATATTTCTAACAAAGACTACAGAAATTAATTTTCTCAGATTGGTATGAAGGAACCAACTAGACGAAAGTAATATGCAGAGTGTAACTCAAATATGTGGCCAAACTTTAACCATGATTTATTAATCTAGCTAAATTTAGCCAGATTAATTTCATTAGATAATTATTGAATAGAGCTTTGGCTGTAGAATTGTTCATTACCATACCTAGATGTTTGGTATCAGAGAGCATACATATGATCTCATTGATAGGAATTGTAGGAGATTTAATTTATATTAGCTTAAAATACCTTTCTAATATAGTAAAAAATGTTACAAAAGCTAATAATAAAGAACATATGGGTATTAGGTAGATATTGTGGGTGTAATTCAACGCTGGTTGGGGCTTTAGTCCACAGAGTAGTTAGTTTCACACAATATTATTAATACCTAAAAATATATAAAAAAATGTCTGTTAAAAAATAAAAGGTCATACAAAATGCTTTGAACTTGGGATAAGGGATATGGAAATTTAGTATGAAGCTTTAATTTCCAATTGTTCACAAACGTAGAAGCATTTTATACTTACTCGATTTTAGTTCTGTAGAAATCTAATTTTTTTCGAAATAGTATATTATTATCTATACAAAATATATCAATTACATAGCAGCCTTTAATAATTTTTGGCATCTTATAATAAACGATATTATTATGTTATCGTTCATTTTGAATAGCCTATATCTCAAGAGCAAACGTCTCTGAGAATATTACACATGTAGAAGATACAACAAGCTCGTGGTCCATATTATTATTATTTTTCTTCAAACGTCAGTAAAAGTATAATTTTTAACGTATACTGTTAGTGTCATTTTAAGGCACTAGAGTTAAAAGTAATTTAGATTTTTTAGAACTGGTGCTAAACATAAATGACGTGATTTGTTTTTAACACGAAATTTTAAATCAAGTTCCCAGATCTTCTATATTATAGAATGTCAAGTTGCACAGTTCTTCGCGACATGCTCCAAATACACCGAAAATTACGGCAACCTTCTGCATGAAATATGGTTCATCCTGCGCTTCTGCAAGAAATTTGTGAATTTGTTCCTTGGTCAATGCTTTCGACTTTTTCGATCGATATCCTTCGTCATTTCGCAACAAGCTTGTAATAATTGCTTATTCTCTGATTCTTTATGTTCATCATCGCCTTCAAAATATATTAATTTGAGCAAAACGTTGACGATTTCCATATTTTGGGATTTTCTTCAAAACACTTTTCATGTCACACCATCTCAAGTACGAAAACTCATTGCTTTGACTTATATTATTTATTAACGGCTTCTTTGATTTCCACCGGGAGAAATTCATTTTCTTGATCACTTTCCATGTCGCGAGATTTGAAGTTACTTATCAACAAACAATCGAACTTTCATTACCTTAGCAACAACAAACTTCACGGCCAATTTGATTTCAAAATGATATTTAATAATGTAAAAATTTATATCTAGTATTAATGGTGTTTGTAGAAAAGATAGTGTTATGTCAACCCCTATATTACTCCATAATAATTAATTAGGTACTGAAAGGACTTTAAACTTCGTAAATGTAGGAAATTGTTTCAAATCACCATTATTATATTAAGAACAAAATCTAAATTGTTTTACCCTATTGTCATATTCAAAACAAATGTTTCCATACAAGAAAAAGAAAAATAGACACAAAATGAGGTTTTCTAAGCGTATTAATAGTTTTTTTTATAGGGTACTTTATATTTTTATCGAAAATTTGGTGTGTTTTCCAGAATCTGGCAACGTACGATTTAGGAAAAGAGGTCGAGGTTATTTCAAGAGTCGGTAAGATAGTTAGGTAGTTAATTTGACAAGTACTTAGTTAACACTCTTCAGTTTATCGCTTAACAAAAAATAAAAAACTGATACCTCTCCAGCAAGCGACATATAAATTGGCCATTTAAATTATTGACGACTTTCTTATGGCACAATCCCAGATATATTTTGGTCCATAATAGATTATGTTCCGTGGTTTATTGTTAGGATTGCCATATACATAATTATTGACAACTGTTAAAATGAGTCCTGCAATCAAAGAAATAGAAAAACAAATTTCATTCATTTTATCGACATTAATGACGTTTCGGTTTTTTATTATAAAACTATCTTCAGATCTACAACACCTGTCAAGATTTATTGCACATACAATAAACATGCGAAAACATAGCTGTAATTTTACCTACGTTTCTTATAATACTGTGTATTTTATACTGTTGTTATTTATATATCAATAACAAGATATTTCTGATAATTCTGCACAGTTTTCAAAGTATATACAAAATATTTTTTCTACGTTCATGCAAAAACAAAACTTTATTGAACTATATTTAGTGGAAAAAGTGGTCTTTATTGCACTAGTGGAATAAAATGTTTATTGCATTCATCTGTCATTCTACTACAGCGTTTTGTCATCATGACAAACATAAACGTTCAAATCGAAGTCACATTTTCCTAGGCTTAGTGTCATCTAAATAACATGTTTTGGTTTTTGCATGAACGTAGAAAAAATATTGTATGCAACTCGTGCAAAAAGCACTTACTTTTTGTACTTGTTGCATAAACTAACAAACTATTGATATATGAGTATACCAAACATAGTACATATTAACTTTTAGCGTGATTAACATACATAGGTATTCAGTAGCGTAACCAGCAATTTGACAAGGGGGGTTCAGTGAACAAAGTATTTCAAACTAGATTTTTTCAATAAAAAAAATAAATAATTTTTAATAAATTGAAACAATAAAAAGTAAATAAAAAACAATCTCATCATAAACGTGTAAATAATAAACGGGTACGAACAATATTTGTTACAAAAATGACAAAAATAAGATTAGAACTTAGTAGCAGGTCTTAATGTAAGGTTTCCGTAGGAGATCTAGTTCACTGGCCGCGTTGCTAAATCTTGGAGAATAGAGTGATTGCAGGTGTGTAGTGAGACATTACCTCTATGACCCAACCAACCCAACCCATGGGGGAGGTTCTAGGTTTTATTTTGAAAACATTGAAATTCTCAATAATGGAAATAACTTACAAAAAAGTTCTATTCTTGAAATGATTAAGAGAAATACTAATTCTATTAACAATAACACTGATTAATGGTTTGTCACATGTATATTATGACTTGATGAACAACTGACTTTTTGTTGCAGATTTTTGCACTACCTGTATATAATCTCTAAAGAAACTTTTAAATTTACTTGTATGTTGTTACTTTTTTCACTGACATTTTATATTTTTTTGTTAAAAAATAGAAAACTTCTGACATTCCTAAATATGAGCTCGTCTTTCATTCTTAATATCGCGATCAAATATTTAATTATTTCATTTCGTACCGCAAGACAAACTATAATAAAAATTTATATGTTTTGAATAAATCTAAAATATTTTTTTTGGAAAAATTTAAATTTTAAAATATTTTTTGGTTGTTTCTTAAAACAAATGTCATTTACATCTTATTGTTTACTCTTTTAGCATAAGAATATATATTTTTTCTGAAGATGGGTATTATGAAATAAACCCGAAACGTCCGTTAAATTCAAGTTTTCGTTGTGTTTTTTTTTTCTCAAATGATCTACTATCCCAGGATGTTGAATCTATGATATTGATTACATGGTCAGGGAAATTCTATTGGTATTATTTTTAGTATTCTATTAATTGCCTCTATCATGTGACATCTCCACGAGTATGTCTATCTAATAATTATATTTTAAGTAGGTAATAGATATATTAAGAATTCTGAGCACATAACTAACTGAAACGTAAAAGTTTCCTTAGGAAATAACTTTAAATTTGACGTAAATAAATTTGGCAAGTATTCATTTACACAGAATTTCACTAGAGAATAACGTCTTCCGCTATTTCGCTAGATGTGTATAAATAATATCATTATAGTGTTCTTGCTTTCTTTGTTTATTGTAATTCGATTAATAATTCAACAGTTACATGCAGAAAAAATATGTACGGCGCATTTGAGAGAATTAAAATAAAGTTGGTTTATTTTTTGAATTCTTATTCCGTAGGGAAAACAAAATATATTTTATAAATGACGCCAAAAGCCAAAAAATACGTCATACTTTAAAAAACGGGTTACGTGCGTGTTTCTAAACTATTTTTATTCTTAATCCCATTTTCAAATTAACAGTTAAATATTTATATTCAACTTGTGAAGATGTCAAATACATTCAATACAAAAACAATCATCATTTATCAAATAAATATAATTGTGTGATTGATGCATTTGACATATCTATTCAAAATAGATATTTTTCTTTTGCATGCCGTTTCTTAATGTTTCTTCATTTAAAACGTTCAAATTTTGTTTTTTAATTTAATTAATTAATTTAACAGTACTGACTATATACAGAGACGACTTACTAACAATAGTTTTTGCAAAATATCTTCTAAATCATATCAATATACGTATTTATGCAAGGTAGCTATGAAAAGGTGGGTCCTATGCAAAACAGTATTTATATATAAAAAAAATCATTAATAGAAATGACCGTGTACCGTGTACTTGGTAATTATTGGTCTTTGATCATATTGATAGGTATGCTTAAAAATCATGAATCAATAATAATAACAGATGTATCTTAAAACTAGGTACTGAAATAGCTTGGAAAAATTTTCTATTGTATTTCTAATTTCTTTAAGTAGTTCTTGTAAATAATACTTTAGTTAATTTTAGGTCTGTTCAAGCAAGGAACTGGTATCAAACTGTCAGAAATATTCGACCAGTAAAGATATGAATTTGTTCTCAGTAAACATTATGCAACAAGTTGTTGTACGAAAATTTTTGACAGTTTGTGACCATTCTTTGCTTGAACAGACCTTTTATGTAAGGTTTAGGACAGAGCTGTCCAACTTCAAAGAGCCCAAAAGTAGCTGTAACTAAAATTGTGGTTGTGAGGGCTGCATCATAAATTACTTTGTATGCTTTCGTTCTCCTGGAACTAACTTAATAGAGTCCAATCCTATATCGGTTCTTCTCTGATAAAAAATCTAACTGCAAATCACCCAATTCCAGTTGAAGGTCTGCTCTGCTTACGTTATCAACATAAATAGTAAATGGCTGAGTAAAAACTGAAATTGCTCCTTCGATTGTCTTTAAGTCGCTAAATCGGTTATCAAATTCTTCTGCAATTGTATCAATGTAGGTATTTTATATAAGTAAAATATGAAACTTTCTTAAAATTCTTCCTTTCTGCAAAATGCTCTTTACAGCTTGAAAAAAAAATAAAAAATCATGTTTTTCTAGAGAAGACTTGAAAAGCTTAGTTTTATTTTTAAATCCTGCTATGTGACCATACAAATTGACAGTATTCTGCTGCTTTTCTTGTAGCTTCAACTTTAATTCGTTAAGGTGAGATGTTAGGTCTGTCAAAAATACAAGGTCTGATAGAAATTTTGCAACTACAATTTGATTTTCCAGTTCCGTAGTGTCACTTTATTCTTAAGGAAAATGGGAATCTTCTTGCGTAGAGCGAAGAAAAGGTACAAAGTGTTTCCGGCGCTTAACCAACCGAATAATGGTGTGTAGGTGTCAAGTTCTCATATGTAACATCTACTTCGGCCAATAAATCATAAAATTTTGAGTCAAAGAGCGATTGCCCCCTCTTATAATATTAGTTATTTTGACAACCATTTTCTTCATGACATTCATTTAACGCACAATATAATAGTGTACTGTGATTTAACGTAAGGACCCAGAGACAAGGATAATAGTTTCCTTGTTTATGGACTTTCCACATAGGACCTCTTGGTGAACAATGCATTGTATCACAGAACAGTTGATATTGGGTTTGTTTCAACAACAACAAAAATCAATTCCGAACTGTCCAGAACTATTCAGTCAGTTCAGTTGTTAATGTGATTTCGGAGTAAATCCAATTTCAATTCCTATCATAGCTCTGGCTCCATCAGTGACAATGCATGAACATTTGTCGAATTGCCCATAGTCAGATACCATCTTATTTACAGCTTCAAAAATATTTATACCCATAGTTATATGGAGAGGAATACGATCAAGCACCTCATGAGCTACATTGAAGTCCTCTTGAATAGTTCGAATAAAAATTACAAGTTAGCTGATGTCGGATAGGTGAGTACTTATGCCATAAACAAGGGAACTATTACCTTATCTGTGACTTATACTTTGTAGTCTGTAGTACATTTGTTCAGGCAGAGTAAAAAATACTTATATTTTTCAGTTGTATCGTGCAACTTTTTGGATACATATTGATTAATCTAGTCACAATTGTTTGATGCGACACTGAAAATGTTTCAAATTTTTCGGCAATTATTGTTTCATTGAATTGTGCCATTTTGATTACACAATTCTTAATAAGCACTCTATCACTACAAACTTTATTCACTTTGATAATTTCCTGCTCCCTTGTTGCCGATGGTATACAGAATACTCGATCTAAAGGAAAAAGAAGGTATTGAAATTAATTTTTGGAGAAGTATTGCTCGTCTGGGTCAGTCTCTTTCTCTCTTTATATTAATAAAATTTAATTTGCACGTACCACATATTGATTCCAAAATGCCTGGTCCCTAGAATTGTGATTTATATGAATATCATAATTATTGGAATTGTAATAAACTAGTGAACCTTTCTATTCTGTAGAGAAAACCATAACAACCATGTAAAACTTTGACATTTCATCACATTTTCTAACTGTACAATGTAGATTAAAAATGAATTTGAGAAAAAGACCTTGTTTTCATCTGTCTGTAAGATAAATATTATTTCCTCTACATTTAAATACAATTTTACAACAAATCTCGAAAATTAAAACAACGGGGCATCAATTTTAGCACCTTGCAATTCATCCATAGCTGTCATGCGTGTGACAGGTAGTAGAAGTGAATAGTTTTGTCATGGGGGATGAAGGGAAACTCCAAAAACATTATGCGACTTTTGATGTGTTTTTGAGGAAAGGTAAATCAAAATTCGATTCAAAAATCAACGGTGATTTTCCCATAACCGCAAAAATGGAGGATTTTAAACAAATGCAAACTCTTGGAACTGGAACTTTTGGAAAAGTCGTCCTCTGCCAGCATAAGGAAAACGAAAAATACTTCGCGATGAAAATAATGGAAAAAGCTAACATAATACGCACCAGACAGTTAGTGCATACTATAGCGGAAATAAGGTGCATGGACGCGTTTAGTTTCCCTTTTTTAGTGAACATGGAATTTTTCTTTAAGAATAACGTGTACATATTCATAGTGATGCCTTTCGTTAATGGAGGTGAAATGTTTTATCATTTAAGAGCAGCGAAAAAATTCGACGAAACTTTGTGTAAGTTTTATGCTGCCCAAGTTGTTATGGCCTTCGAGTACATGCACTATCTGGGAATAGTCTACAGGGATTTAAAACCTGAAAACATTTTAATAGACATAGAAGGTTATTTAAGAATTACGGATTATGGTTTCTGTAAAAGAATTAATAACCAAAGGACTTACACGCTATGTGGTAAGCATTCATTGTGAATCACTGCAATAACTCGAAAATCACTTCACCAACTGATAAAATTTTAGACGAGATTGAAATTAACATTCAATAACACTAGTAATATTGTAGCCTTTCAATTATTACAGAAACAGTATAAATATCTACTAAAGAAGATCTGCTTGTATACTATTGTCACTACTGTCAATTCTCAACTGTCACATTTGTAAGAAATGACAGAAAAGTGAAAATTATTCAGTGCAGATATGAATAGCTTAATTTGTTATTGTGTAAAACGGCGCATATTTTCGCGACACTTAGATCTTGTGGTTCATTGTGTTTGATGCAGATAATTGAGTTTAAAATAGGCCGGTGCTACATGCGAAGGTAAACTAAATCCTGAAGAGACAGACAAGCTGTTTTCAAGTATTGTATATTTCCATCAATAAACAGCTAACTTGCATCTTGAATGCTCAATCCAAATCTATTGATATAATGTAATGATCTTGCTAAAATGTTCATCAGAATACGATCATCCTTTGTGGAACTTAAGGTACAAAGCTGATATTGATTTAGGTTTCTGTACCATCAACATAACATCTATTAGCTTTTGCTTACTCTTGGAATATCTTTATGGTCACATTATAGTATCTAGGTTTACGTTCAAAGCATTTTGCACTTGAATTATTAGTTACTTACTAATAAAATGAGTTCTATCTAATATTTTTTAAATAATAATTTTTTAAATTTAAGGTATCAAATTTTGTTTTGTATTTTTTCTAAGCTCCAATAAACTATTAGTTTGTATAAGATTATTTTCTTATAAACGTCAAAACTGCAAATATGTCGTTGTTTTCATATATAATATAATTTACATCTTAAAAGTGACAAAGAATTGATTCCAGTCGAAGCTCTCCTTCATTAACGACTTGAAACAACTGCCAAGTCAAACCACAAAATGCAATAAAAATAGATTTTGGAATGAACTCTAAACATGAATGCTCTGCTTTAGCCGCCAAATAGTCTGCTGCTTAAAAAAATATATTTAACAAATCTTACCAGACAAAAAGAATCAAAGTTAATATAACCTCAAACATCTATGACTAATATAGAATTACCTAATCACTCGTTCTGCGAATTTTGTTTTTAGGTACCCCGGAATATTTAGCTCCAGAGATAATCCTTAGTCAAGGTTACAACCAGTCAGTGGATTGGTGGTCCTTTGGGGTTCTAGTTTTTGAGATGGCAGCGGGATATCCTCCGTTCTACGCTAAGGATCCCATGAAACTTTATGAGAAGATAGTTTCAGCGAAATACGTTTTTCCGACAAATTTTTCGAAGCCGTTGAAAAACTTGATTACCAACATTTTGCAAGTAGATAGGACCAAGAGGTTAGTTATTACATACATAAGAAAGCAAGAAATAAATGGTAGGATAAAGTTATAGAAATCGTACCACTCCCTAAACGACACCACCGGATATCAAATCCAGAACCTTGCACAAAACGATTAAGTGATGATTTCCTGAATAAGTTTATGCTTGCATATTATTTTCCGAAGCTGCTATACAAATTCTTGTGTATGTGTCTTTATAGTTAGATAGTTAATATGGTAGTAGATAGTATGACCAATTGCCTTTATCGTTGGTTGAAATTTTCAGACTGGTTGTCACGTCGTTTCGGTTGAGACTCATCTACGTTTAGAGAGTGATATTATTCTCTTTTTCCGAAGTAACTGCCTAGAACCTACCACAATAAAGTTGCATATTTTTACTAGTAACCTTAACTATGTGTCTGTTTCTTTTGAACATTTGAAATGTCCACAAAACCATATTATCAGAAACATTTTACTATTATTTAAAGTACATTTTGCTTCATTTTAAGCATGAAAAATGATAAGTAGTATGAGGTATAGTGGTTTATAGGCTTTCACGACCGGTGCTATTATTTGATATATACTTAGTGATTTTTAGGTTATGCCGTGACCTTGGTAACTGGTCGCTGCCAGTAACATAATGATGATTATGTGATCTGCCCTTCTGTCCTCAGGCTAGACTCTGTGGGGACAGATTCGCTATCGGTATGTCCGGGCCTGCCCATATATTATTTCCTTTTGTTGGTATTACGACTGCTACGATTGGAACCCTTCTTCAGATAGTCGTGGTCTTCGAGACGTCGTGTAGCCGCCTGCTTTTGCGGAGTCACCACTGAAGATGCCAACAGTTAAGAGCGGCGAAACATTTGAAAGCATGGGAAGCGACTAGTTACAGAAGCTGCTACAAGACGTAGACCACCATTATCCGAGGAACGGTTTCGACCGTAACAGTCGTATTACCAATAACAAGAGCCGAAATCAATATATGCCGATAGCGGGTCTGTCTTCACAGCGCCTAGTTCGAGAATAACAAGGGCAGGGTGTAATTTTTGCTGATTATTACAAGCTCATAGTATGCAGCTAATGCTATGCTTGTAGTGAATAGAAGAGATATGCTGTTTGTTCATAGTACGACGCAATGACCTGTGTGGTGGACATATGCCATTTCCGCCATTTATTCCTTATGATTATAATTAATAAATGAATTTATTTGATCCATCAATTTCAATAGTTGGAATTGTCAGTAGTAGTCCTACGGAATTTTGAAGTAATGAAATATTTTGAAAGCTTATGAATTGTACGCTCATTATTTTTTATAAAATTTGAATATGAAAAGACTTTCTGTCACGTGACGAATGTGTGCGAGAATAAATATTTTTATTTTCATAGAAGATTTTCCACAGCATTTTATAAACAATAACTTTTCAAAGAACGCATCGCATCGTTTCAAGGATCTGGTGAAAACAGTTCAATGCTATTAAATTTAAATAGTTTGGAACGGACTAGATGTAAAACAGCCACGTGTTTTTTGTAAACGCGCATTTAATTTACGGGCATTAGTAGGAAATACAGCTGTATTTTTATTATCAAAACAGCGTAGTACCTACTTACCTAGATACACTTTTTTTATAAATATACAAGGCAGAAATTAGTTCCAAGACTTATAGCACAGAGTAACTGCAGGGAAATAATACTGAAACTACGTGGGTACCCCGATTTGTAGATGTACACAATAAGCGAAAAACAAATGAATTCTCATTATTTCTTTTTAAATGAACCTATGATAAAAGTCTTAAAACCTTCTACGATTTTTTTAAAAGCGGTTATTTTTACTAGCAATAATTTGTCATGTATAATATATACAGAATTCCCAAATGTATTAATGTTTATAACTTTTTCAAAACACTGTTTGGCTTTATAGCGACAATGTTTGGAGCGGACTGTATTTCAATAAAAACTATAATTTGTTTAATCACTTTATTATAAGCGTTGGTTTAACTTAACAGCAGCATCGACTCGTCAAGTCCACTAACATAAAGAGACTAACTGACTTGAGAACAGTGTTGCCAGTGGTTTGCAAAAAAATGTACTCATTTATGAGAAAAAAATGTACTTTAGCCATTAAAAATGTACTACTGTCATTACTCCCTTCATAAAACTAATTGAGAGATTACCCTTTGGCCCAACGATCTCTCTATGGCCCATTAAGCTTTCGTTTTGAAAATTTTTCTCATAAATGAGCAGAAATTATTCAACATAGACAGTGAGAAATTTCATTTGGGTGTGGGGTTTCTTCAAAACTGGAAATTCATTAGTCGATTTTTCTTGACACGTTTTCCATTTCAATAAGGACGTTAATAGAGGTATTCTTTTTATAAGAAGGAAGTATCAATTTCATGGAAAGTCAATGTGTTTGCTTTTGCAAATAATGTATCATAGAAAACTAAGGCAAAATTGCGGACTATTTAAAAATAGAAAATGGCACTTCTTCCTATGTTTAAAATTGTTGTCTCGTTTTGAAGTATGTTATTATAAAGAAACAAATAACACAAACACAATAATTCTTTATGTTTGTATCTTGTAAGAGTTCATCTATATTTTACTTACTCGTTCCTCGATCAACTAAAATTGTCAATTAAGCTGTCAACGTGTAAATTAACGAAAATGTACTAAATCTATGAAAGATGTACTTTTGCACTCCGGTCCAGAAAATGTACTGAAAAAGTACAATTGTACCCCTACTGGCAACACTGCTTGAGAATGAGAATGGGATTGGGCAGTAGCCCTTTACAAGATTGCGCACATGCGCAGTGGTACATAGAATTAAAAAGTAATACATTTTTCTCCAAACACCCCGTATAAAAAAGTTGTTCAGACAAAATTTTTTTAACTTTTTGGTAACCTTGAAATAGTTTATTTTTGTTTTTAAATGGCAGCACACTTTTTTTTATTTCTGGATTTTTTTCTGCGATTTGAACGTGTAAAATTTGTGAGTTTGCTTTATAAAATATTTGAAAAAATCTAGCATTTTAGTAAAAATACAAAAATCCAAATTCAAGAACATTACGAAAAAGGGTGCCTACTGAAATTTTTTATAATTTTTGTAGTATTAAATATATGAACGTAACGTTAACCTGTCAATTTGACAGTTTTTCAAAATTCTACACCCAAAAAATCGTAGTGGCTTAGAATTTATAAATTTCATGAGGAACTTTCAAATACAGATGCAGAGTGATTCACAACTTATCCAAAAAAATTTTCGGATAGATGCGTCATGAAAAATGGTGTCAATATCGTAAAAAAAATTGTCAAATCCTTATTATAGTTTTCGAAAAAAAAAAAGATTAATGTTGCATTTTCAACCTTTACATCGCTGGTCTACTGTAGTCTCTAACGTCATCCCCTAGTATCAAAAATGGCTTACGTGTAGAAGAAACAAGGATATTGTTTTAATGTATGGTAAAGTAAGACAAAATGCTTTAACATCTCGTCTGTAGAACGATTTTCCGGTGCCGATATGCCAAATGCAGCTACTTTTACTGCGGCAGTACAACGCGGGTGTGACACGAGAAATTTGCAACAAAATCGTGGAAGAGATGAACGTTCAGGGCGTCTACGGCGAACTACAGCGGCTGAGGAACACATTTTAGAGATTGTTGAAAAAAAATCTCGGCAAATCGTTCAACAAGTACAAGGAATGTCCCAATCAACAGTGTGGCGTATCATACACGAGATTCAATTATATCCGTATCATGTATAGCATGACCAAGCTTAATACCAAGAGATGCCAAGAGATTATCTCTTACGAATTATATTTTGTGAATGGTTGCTACAACAAAATATGAAAAATCCCAAATTTACAGTTGACGTGCCAGTTACAGATGAAGCTATTTGTACACGGAACGGGATGTATAACATTCATAATATTCATGCTTGAGATTTCGAAAATTTGCACGCGATTCAACGAGATTATTTCCAACAACGCTTTTCCTTAAATGTTTGGACGAGGATTGTCGATGATCGTTTGATTGGACCATTCATATTACCCAATCAAATGAATGTTGTTCAGTATCTCGCGTTCCTTCGAAATGATCTGCCTGGGCTTTTGGAAGATGTGCCCTTAACTGTGCGACTCCGAATGTGATTTTTGCACGATGATGCCCCCCCCCCATTTTCGTCAAAATGTTCGGGAGTACCTTACTGAAATTCAAGGGGTACGCTGGATTGGACGAGGAGGATCGAGATACCATGGCCGCCATGATCTCCTGACTTAAAAGTGAAGTGTATCGCACCGAAATGGGCACAATTGATGAGTTCAACACAGACAAGAACGAGAAATATTTTGTGTTACTTGGTATAAGCTGGGTTAAACGAGCCGAAATGTATTCACACGTCGGTGGTAAACTCGTGTCAAGAATTCAGACGTCTTACACGGCTGTGTAAACATTTGTTTTTATTGTCAACGTAATTTTCGATATTTGGTCGCGTTAAAAACAACCATTTTTTGAAATTTAGTGCAAAATATAATGCAAACTTTTAATGTAGTATATAGTTTTATTACTATCAGTTGCAGTTTCTTAAATATTTTGATGAAAATATAATGAATTATTCATTTGTTCGTATGACGTAAGTCGTCTGAATTTTTGTCGCGAGTATATATCCTTAATAAAACTCGTTAATACAACTATAAGGTTATAATTGTAAGTAATTTGCCCAAGTATACGACTCTTACACAATATGTTTACAATCGTTACATACATATTTTTTAATGATGTACAACACATTATAATACTTTTATAAAAAATTTAAAGAACTGAAACTTATTTGTTCTATAAAACACGTTGTAAAAACTATTATAAAACAATTATACACAATAACTTTATTCAGGAACAAAATTATCACAATTATTTGCTCTATGAAATCAAATTATTCATTAAACAACGCTATTCTATAGGTATAAAATAATTCTCTTCTTTTAAAGTTCCGTTTTGCTAGTATTACAATGTCAATGTCTTACAAAAGATCGAGACCCTGTAGATATATTTCTGACAAGTTTGTATATCATCAGACAAAATTTTGAATTTGAACGCCGTTATAATTTCTGGATGTAAAAATAAATTTCAGATAACTAATAATTTGGATGGTGATTTTTCTTAGATATGGCATTTTAAAGGCAGGTGTGAAAGACATCAAAGGTCACGAATGGTTCAAATCTGTGGATTTTGATAAAATTCTAAGTCGCAAAGCTAAAACGCCTTATAAGCCTTCAATAGGTGGAGAGGACGATACGAAATTTTTCGACAATTACGGAGACGTAAAGCTGAGAACGGCTTCAAAATGTGAATATGAAGAGGAATTTAAAAACTTTGCCATGTAAGGAAAACAATGTACAGGGTGGACCATTAATAATGGGTCGTAGAGCAGGGGCGACATCTTTGGGACAAAATATAAAGGCAGCGAAATATGTCTTGATAAAATGTTGTTGCAGAGTATCAAAATTGAAACTATTTTTTCGTCTCTCTTATAATAACTCGAATACTGCTCAACCTATTGTCACCAAATTTGATAGGGAAACATTTTTTAAGAAAAGGAATTATAATTGTATTAAATCAGATTCGGCCATAGAGTCTTCATGTAATAGCAATGTCTGATGAAGAATTTCTCTCTTATTTTTTGTTGATGAAACGTTCCGATTCGGTTTACTACAAAATCTTATCCGGGCGTCATTTCTACGTAAATAAATACACTTGATAATTCCTACCGCTTTAGAGAAAACTGACAAAATATTTCTTCTTACACGCAACTTCAAAAATATTTTTGACATTTATTTTCAGAAAATCAGTATTATCATACGACAAATGAATTGATTGTCTTATAATATATATTAAGAGTAGCTTTGGAAAAAAAACTCAAATTTACCTATTTCTATGCATTTTCTAATTCATTTGATAAGAGACTTTCTCACATTGGAAAATACATTTGGTTGTCCTCTAATATGTAGTATGTGATTGTTCTCTATGACCTATTATTAGTGGTCCACCCTGTATACCGATATACATTAACTTTAAATAATATCTTAGAATATGACTTAACCCGCTAAATTGAAAAAATTCCGAAGAACATCTATTCTAATGCCTCGATCACTTTTAAATATGTCGCAATCTGTCAGTCAAAATACTATTACACAGAATTTTAAATGTCCATGAAAAAGTTTTCTTATATCTGAGAATTCCATAATTTTCCTAACATTTAAGTTATGTAACCTAGTTTAACTTTTTACGAGTACCTATTCCATATACAGGGTGTTTCTGAAATGGGTGCGTCCTTTCAAAAGGTTTGTAGATGACGTTAAAATAAAAAAAAATGATAATTACGCAACCTGTGTGTTCCAGAAAATAAATTATGATGCAGCACTTAGGCCGACCCTGTATCACAATTATCCAGTATCGTATCATGTTTTTCTTGCCTAAAAAGAGTTTAAACTTATCTACGTAACTCAAGGATGCAGAAACCAGACTTATAAATTTGGCAAAAATTTCGAATGAGAAAGGACTTGTTCGTTAAATATCTGTTCGTAAAAATCCTACACACGATGCACGAATTCCTTACAAACCATGCATCGCAAATTCACGCATAGTCTGTAGCGAGCAAAATGCTTGATATTTCACGATTCGTAGTGCGTGATTTATATTGAATTCGTGCATAGTGTGGGGTTTTTATTAATGAATTTTTAACAAACAAGGCCCTACACACTATTCATGAATTCCTCGCATATCACGAATCGTGCACAACGAATCGCGAATACGCGCATAGTCTGTAACAAGCTTTAAGTGTATTAGTTAATAAATTATTTTATTTTGTTTGGAATAAACTTATACAGTAGGCAGATATTTATATTGTAAGTTTCGGTAAGAATTATTTTATTATACTTCACAAAATAATTAACTATCAATCTTTATTTGCCAATGAAATATCTTTTTTAAATTCAAAGGGATTTTTTCAGGTTACAATTATTTTTACAACAATAATAAGTAAAATATTTAGGTGTAATATGAGCATACTTAGTGAACAACTGGTCATTTGGAATTATTTGGCAAAATTTTAGGTATAATTTTGGAAACCAGTTAAATGTACAAGCCTTTCAAAAGTAACTTCATTTGTTAGATACTTTTTTTAATATAAAATAACAAATTCTCCCAAAGTTTTATTTACCCTTCCGCTTCACCCCATTAAGTTCATGAGCCGCCACTGGACGCCTGTAGTAAACGCATGAATGCGAGAAAATTTTTTTTCATCACCGCTTAAAAACATGCTAATTAAATAACTACTGAAAATAATTTCGAGCAATATTTATACATCGCCTGATATCGACTTATGGCAAGTAGATTATTTATATTATTTTTAAATTAATTTCCAGCGGTATTTCAACATTTTCTAATCTAAAAAGCTGACAAAGGAAGTTGCAAGACGAAGTCATTGACTTTGTCAAGTGTATATTCGACAACAGGACCGGCTTCAAAATTTTCTATCTCGTTGATTAGACAATTTTCTTATTTTGTAAATATGACGTTTTGGACCACAGGTTGTTTAATGAGAATTGTATATTTCCACGTCCTTTATTATCTTTTAATAGAAGTAGTCATCTTAGAAACGCCCTGTATTGTTGGTCTATATTATTATCTTTGGAAAAATATTTATAATATATTTACAAAAAATGTAGGCATGCCAATTCATATGTAATCTAAATTTAACATTTTCCAGTTGATTATATTTGGCACAAAAATCACGTTCTTTGTCCATTTGGATAACACCCAATTGACATCTGAATTATCCCAAAATAACTCCTCTAAATATTTCCGAGTAAAATGGGTTCTATTCCCGAATTTTTATAAAATATTTTTTCTCAGGCAAACACAAGAAGAACCTCGCGACTCGTGACCCAGTCTACTTATTCCAGAAAGCAGCCACCGCAAGAGTGAAACCAATTAACTACATCAGCACCAGATCGTCACTCTTCCAAGGTTAATTAAGAGATATTTGTAAAAAAAATTATTCCATTAGATAAAGTATAAAGTACTTATAGAAGTTTTTTTGTGAATAAAACGTTCATGGACGTATGCCATGTATGAACATAATGATCCTATATCCTTTGGAACTGAAAACATGATTGTGGTACAGTAAATCGCTGTTTATAAATACCTAAATGTATATATCTACAATAATAATCACCATTCAGATACTATATAATAGTTATTTTCCTAACAAGTGCGGAAAGTGACACTTACGCGCGCGACTACCGTTTCAGCAAGCAAGTGCGGGAAAGTCACTCCCCGTACTCGAGTCCACTCATAAGCCTTGTGTCCTCATGGCGCGAATTTAATGGCGGGAAAATTGTCAACTTTTAGCAAATTTTGACAACTGCAAAATTATCACTGTCATGGTAGATTGCCAGAAGCTCAAGTCAAGTTAAACTTACTAACCCCACACAATGATTAAAATAACGATAATATTCATGTTTTGGGAAATTCGATTCGCCATTAATAATTTAAATCAAAATTTCACGTCATGAGGACAAAGCTTTAGGAAATCTGTATTAATACCAACGGAAACAAAAGTAACATAACAAGAGTAAATACAAATACATTTGAATAAGAGAAGTAATATCTAGTGGTAATATTGTGGAAGTTGTGGAAGATTGCTCTAATACGGTGAACAAATGTTGAAAAGAAGTTGCTTCAGAAACAGGCATCAAAATCGTGTCTGTCGATTGCTGATGGTACATCTGGGTAAGGTGTTAGTGACTGCAAATTGCAGTTTGAAGATGATGGAGTGTTCAATTGAAGAATTTTGTTCAACATTTTGGATTTTAACTTAAAATTTTGTTAAATACCATAAATTAATTATATACTTGGGAAAATATAGCCGTAATGCATAGCACACTTGACATGCAAGGTTTTTTTGGTTGTAGAATGCAGTTTTTTGATAGGCTAATTTTAGGACACCCTGTATAGGCTACACTATCTATATACAGGCTGTATCACATAAGAGGGCCACTCCCATGTATCTCACTTAATATGCGAGACACGTCGAAAATCTTTAATTGTTTTTTGTTGCATTTTTGGAGGCCTTTATGCTCGTAAAAACAAATTTGATTCATGGCCAACTTTATGAGTAATTGTCCGTGTCAAAATAATTTTAAAGACCCAATTGCTTCTAATGTGAAAACCAAAAAGAAAATCTGTATTTTGCATAAAAAAGTACATTTTATTATTTTTTTGCAGTTGGCGTCTTTAAAACAAGTTCTACATTATCTTGAGCAACACGAAAATATTTAGGCACATTTTTTTTAACTAAAATTGAAAAAAATGTAATAAATACAAAAGATAAGGGCAACATGTAGTATATTGCATGAAAGACGAAAAAACAAGCAATGTTTTGTGGCCATAGCCTGCTTCAATAAAAAAATTTTTTATCCGCCTAGAGGGCGCAGCGAACCACATACGATATGTCAAAAATCTGTTTATATCAGGTGGAAGGTATCAATTTTGCAATAAAAATTTATTACCAATAAGTTTTCTCTTAAAATAAAAAAGTTAGACTGCCTTAAAGTTTGGGCACTTTACAGGTTTTTTTGTTATTACTCATAAAGTTGGCCGTGGATCTCAAATTTGTTTTCACGAGCATAAAGGCCTCCAAAAATACAACAAAAAACAATTAAAGATTTTTGACGTGTCTCACATATTAAGCGAGATACATGGGAGTGGTCCTCTTATGTGATACAGCCTGTATGTCAATAGTAATACTATAACTGTAGCGACAATTTCTAGTAATCTACCCTTAAATGAAGAAAGTTTTTGTGCATAATAAAACTGCTTCAAATTCAGAACAAAAAAATAGAAAACAAAATTAAAACTAATAAATGACTATTGCACATCACAACTAGTGGCTTCTGTGTGTAACACTACTATACTCATATTCAGAAAGACTATCTACAACCACAATGGTACCAAATTGTATTAAAATTGACTTAGCGGTTCAAGAGATATTTGCATAAAAACAATATTTTGGGACCTATTTCAGGGGTCCCCAGAAAATAGAATTTGAGAAAAAAAATTAGTATCAAATTTGACAAATTTTTTCCTAGTATTTCTGAATCATTCTGTACATATACATACAACTTTATGCTTCATCATTCGTAAGATTATGAGAGCTTGATCGTTGTGAGACAAGCCATCAGTGTGGGTATGGCAGGGCCAGTAACTAACAACTTTCCGTGCTATTCACAACTGCATAATTCAATAAATAATGTATAACTTACCCATATTATATCTCACCCATCAATGTTGTTTGTGTATCTCAGTGAATACTTACATCAATAACATAAACCGTATCAGTTAATAGATTTGGTTTGAAATGGACAGTTGCAATATAGTTGAGCGGTCTATATCTGATAACGTAAAACTCACATACTGAAACTTTAAAGTTGGTTGCTCATTTATCATGAAGACACTAATATAAATAACACGCTTTCACACTTATTCTCAATTTCTATGAAGTCTTTAAATATCTCAACAACTTGAATTTCTAAACCATTTGTTAATATATCTGAAGATGCATTTAAATCGTCTCCGATTTGAACAATTCTCCTAAAGACAAAGAACTGTTTTGCAGTTATCAATTGTATTTACCACTTCATAATTTTCATGAATAGTAATCATTCATGCTACTTTAAGAATATCTTATAAGTGGACAATTTCTTAAATTTTTTTACTTACCTGTAATTATATTTGAAAAACTTATATTCGTGTCTCCGATCACAAAAATATGTGAATTTTAAATTCACATATTTTTTTATAATTTTCGTTTTATTTATTTATTTTTTTAATTTATATTGTTTATCTATTTTCTGAAAAATATTATATAATTTTACAGAAAAATATCTTCGGACAAGATATTTTTGGATTTTTAGATGAGGAATAAGGTTAAAACGTTTGTTCAAGAAATCACACCCAGAATAATAATTTTATTATATATACCACTAGTATACATATCCCTGTAGTATTTAATGCAAAATCAATGCTAACTAAGCAACTAATATCAATGATGAAAATTAGAAAATAAAAACATACTCCACGTTTTTTTTACGTTACTTAAACATAATAAGTAAATTTTTATGTTCCACTCTAGAAAGCACTAAATGCATTGCCGTTCTGAAGAAAAATATAATTAAATACTCTGAAAATAGAAACTATATGTGTAAGCTATCTCCAGCCTGCAATATTTTCAAAACACTGAATACTTCTTATCAATTACAGACAAAAATATATAAAATTGACAACAATGGAATGCATATTTCTTAAGTATAAAATAGGTATTGTTCTTAAAAATATAAGTTTTTTAAGAGGGTAAATTTCATTGTTTCTCAATTTATTTTGAAATGCTTTCAAATTTAAAATTTCGAGTTTGAATTTGAAATTTTGAGTTTGACTTTGAAATTTCAAGTTTGAATTTGAAATTTTCAGTTCATATTGAAATTTTGAGTTTGACATTGAAATTTCGAGTCTGAATTTGAAATTTCAAGTCTGAATTTGAAATTTCCATCTAAATTTGATATTTTGAGTTTGAATTTGAAATTTCGAGTTTGAATTTGAAATTTTGAGTTTGACTTTGAAATTTCAAGTTTGAATTTGAAATTTTCAGTTCATATTGAAATTTTGAGTTTGACATTGAAATTTCGAGTTTGAATTTGAAATTTCAAGTCTGAATTTGAAATTTCCATCTAAATTTGATATTTTGAGTTTGAATTTGAAATTTCGAGTTTGAATTTGAAATTTTGAGTTTGACTTTGAAATTTCAAGTTTGAATTTGAAATTTTCAGTTCATATTGAAATTTTGAGTTTGACATTGAAATTTCGAGTTTGAATTTGAAATTTTCAGTTCATATTGAAATTTTGAGTTTGACATTGAAATTTCGAGTCTGAATTTGAAATTTCAAGTCTGAATTTGAAATTTCCATCTAAATTTGATATTTTGAGTTTGAATTTGAAATTTCGAGTTTGAATTTGAAATTTTGAGTTTGACTTTGAAATTTCAAGTCTGAATTTGAAATTTCCATCTAAATTTGATAATTTGAATTTGAAATTTCGAGTTTGATATTGAAATTTTGTTTTTAATAAAGATAAATTATAACTGAAACAAAAAAAAAAATAAATAGAATTTTACTTTGTGTCAATAACCTGGGACTACATCAAGTGTTTTTAAAAATGTATGTAAAAATTCCTTCATCAAATTAGAATTCTATTCAATTTCTTAAATGATCCTTTGTAATGAAACAATTATTTGACATATTCTACCCGTTCATTTCGTATACTCTCAAACTCAAAATATTCTTAAGATTATTATTTCAAAATAAATCTTTAGAGAGCATTCAGCAGCTTTGAAAATAAGTAAATACGGCCGACTTGAAACCAACAAGGCAACACACAATTATTGAAATTCACCCTTATCAGCACAATTTTGCAAAAGTGGCATCCTATAAACTTAAATCTGTTAGGTAACTCAATCGTCATCATCGTCTTCGTCCGATACGTATTTCTTAACCACTCGCTTCGGCCTCCCTGGCCTCCTCTTAACTTTAGTCTTACCTTTACCCCTGGAAGTGGATTCTCCGTCGGAATTGTTATCTTCCTTCTCTTCTTCGGAATCGATGGCGGCTTCGATTTTCTGTTTGGCATTCGAGAATACTGATTGAAGTACGATGCTGTCCTCGTGGATTATGGAAGCTTCTTCATTGTAGATCTGGGCGTTTTGGCAGAGGAGCATGAAGTCCCTCTCCAGATCCATGAATTCTGAATACTAGAAGGAAAAAATGTCAACGTAAAACCAAAAAAGTGTAGAAAGTACAAATTTTGAAATCATTTTCAGTTCCAACTATAAATTTAGAATTTCAACAAAAATTATCAAAATCAAACTCAAAATTTAAAGTTAGAACACAAAATTTCAGGTCTGAATAAGAAGTTTTGATATAAACAGGCAATTTCAAGCAACAGTTCAAGTTTGAGTTCCAAATTTTGTAAACAGAAAAGTTTTGTCAGAGTTTTAAGTTGGAATTTGAAATTTCATTCATTTATTTACCAACATTCAAACTTAAATTAGAAACTTGAAATTTCAATGTCAAATTCAAAGTTTCAAACTCGAAATTTCAAATTCAAACTCGAAATTTTAAATTCACTCAAAATTTCAAATTGAAACTCGAAATTTAACTTCAAATTCCAAATTCTTAGTTCTAATTAAAAATTTTTAGATTGAACTTAAAAATATCATGTTTGAATCCATAACATTGACATTATATATTTTATTGTATTATATTATTGAAAAGAAAGTCAGGAAAAAAAGAAATAGGTTAATTTATCAATATTAAATTACAAACTTATTTGAACTCAAAATTTTGTAGACTTAAATGAAGAAAGTGTCGAGTTTATCACAAAATTTCAATAATCAGCTATTATTTTAAGTTTGAGCCTGCAAATTTAATAAAAAAAAAAAGTAGAAATTTTGAAATCTAACTTGAGTTCTTATTTGAAATTTAAACAAATTTCAAATAAGAACTCAAGTTTTAACAAAATGTTGAATTTCAATTGAAATTTTCTATTAGAACTCGAAACTTTATGTAAACTATAAGATGACATGTAATAAGTTCAAGCTTCAGCTATATTGGGTTTAAGCTACAAATTTAGTACACTGGAAAGCTCAAATTCGAAATTTTTAAAGCCAACACCAAACTTCAATTTACATAAAAAAATTTAATTTACAAAATTTCAAGCAATTATTGTATCGAATTGCAAATTTACTACAAAAAAGTTCAAACTTCAGATTTTGAAATTCAAATTTTACATTTAGATAAATTTTAAATATGAATCAAGTTGAATTTGAAATATGGACCTACAGCTTGAAACTTTCAAGTAAGGTGGCAGGTAATGAGTTAAAATTTGAAACTTCATACTTTGGGTTTGTGAATTTAGAAAAAAAAGCTCAAATTCGAAATTTTGTAACCCAACATCAAATTTCAATACAAAATTTTGAGTTCCAACTTGAAACTTTGAGTCGAGTATAACATGCCAGATAACGAGTATATAAAATTTCAAGCACATATAACCACTTTGAATTGAGTTGCAAATTTAAAAAATAAACTCGAAAATTTGAAATTCAAATTCACCCATCAAATATGAACTTAATGAATTAATAAAATTTTGAAACTTTATTTACCAAATTTCTAATTCAAACCTAAAAAGTTCGAGTTCTATTTCTAACATTTTAAGTTTGTATTTGAAATTTCAGAAATAAAATAAAATTAACTTACCTTTCCGTCTTCTATATAATTCATAATTTTAGTAATATCAATTGGCTTCTTAATTATAGTGTAATAGTCCGGATATTCCTTTCTGGGTGGCAGTTTTATGAACTGATCGCTTAACTGACGTCCATCTCTGAAAAAAAAACCTGTTTTATTACTAATTCTTCTCAATGAATGAATACCTTACCTGTCAGTGTAATTTATGACAATACTCATCAACTTCCTCATTCTCTTCTTGAACTTGGCCTCCGCTTGATTGTGCGGAGGCCTCCTCTTCCTACCGCTGCTAGTGACATCTTCATCGGAATCGTCGCGCTTCCTCTTCTTCCTACCTCTCTTCTTCTTAACCTCTTTCTCTTCTTCCTCTTCATCGTCATAATCGCCGTCTTCGTCAATCGCCTGCAACATAAAAAGTGAGAAACTCGAGAAAACAAACGACGTCAACGCTTCATACCTTCAACCATTCTTTTTCCGTGAGGCTATCGGCATAGTCAACTTCCTTCCTCTGCCTCGTGCCTCTTCCTAGCAAGGCATCCGGATCGTCGAAACTCCAAGTTTCCACTTCGTCGTCATGTTTTATTAACCAGTCAGGCAATTCGCATTCCTGGATTAAACGGCATTTGCGGTGCATTCCCAGTTTTTCTTCTTCCTCCTTCCGTTCCGTGTCCATCTTTTGGAAGAGCTGGAACTCGTCCTCGTTTCGAGCGACCATTTGGTTGACCGTCTCGTCGTCGGGAACTTCATTTTCCTCCTAAAAAAAAAAAAAATTGTATTGTGTATAAGTGAAAATTTGTCTTCCTAATTTTGATTGCTGCGAAAATTTTACCTCTTCATCGCTTCCATCATTGTGTAAAATGCTCTGCAGGAACTGCTGCCGCTCCGATCCCGTAGACTTCTGGTCGAACATGCCGGCCTGGATAACTTTCTCGTCCATGGTCAATTTGTATTTAGCCGCGGCAAGGATACGTTCCTCTACCGAATTCACTGTCATGAGACGTAGCACTCTCACCTCATTCTGTTGGCCAATACGATGGGCACGATCTTGAGCTTGCAGATCCTGGGAATAAGAAATGAATTGTAAAATGTGGAGAAATTGCTGCCAGCAACTTTAGTTTATTAGCAGACGCTTGTTATAACCATCAAAAACACAATAATACAGTAATATTTATTATTTATCTCTGTAATGTGGCAACTCCAATGTTAATATTTGGAAACATACAAGTCAGGCTGTAGTTACTGCAACCGGACAAAGGAACAGACTACATAAAGTATGGTTGCTGCGATTTAATAGACGATGTCAAACTAAGTAGTTTGACGAGTTACTTGGTTCGCATACTATAATAGATGGTATTAGTGCGACGTGTATATAACCTTAAAGTTGCATCTGTATTGTCGGTAACAATAGATGAAACCGACAATAAGAATTCATCGAATGTACAGAGACTGAGATACTGTGAAAATTGATTAAAATTTATTAAAAAAAAAAAAGCCATTTTTAGTTATTATTTTAGACTGAAATTCGCTTACCCCACATGACAATAAATTAAAAATAACTCTAAAACACATCATGCAATGAAATATATTAATATGAAAATTCTAAAGAATCTCCAACCGTTGACTTCATTCGTATTTAAAAAAATATATATAACATGATAGTTAATTATTAATAACTACGAATATTAAAGGTGTTTTGTGAGTAAACATTTAAAAACCTTTTTCACTGACTGATTTCAAACAGTTTCAGTCATAATCACAGCATAGGAAAATATTGAACTGTCAAGAGACAATATATCCTAACCTTACATTTTATTTCATTGTCATTCTGTTGTTTTGTTTTTGATTTATTACTTTATGCAGTGCAATGGAAACAAATTAACAAATAAAAATGATATCATGAACAAAAATAACGAAAATGAACTTGTTTCCAACCAGTTTCAAAGAAGTGATCATGAGGAAACACCTTAAGATTATTTTAGGTTTAATAGGATCTGTTAATGTGGAAATTTTAAAAATATATCTGCACTAACTCTTAACTTTGTCGATATGGAATAAAATTAAAATGCATCAACACAAAAGTAAATTATCGACAACTAAAATTATTGAGGTTAGATAACATTAGGTACAATGCATTAATATGGAAATTCAATTAGATACAATACGTTTGTTTTTGCAGCAGTTAGAAACTATCAGAAATGTCCGTCCAACTATTTATTGCGTTAAATTCAATGGTAACGCATTCTCAACTTAACTGGTCAAAAATTTCTGGTAGTTTCAAACCAAATGTATTGATATAGAAATTCTTAAAATTTCTCTGCACTAAACTGTCAACTTTGACTATATTTAATAAAATACCTACAAAACGTGAATATGAAGGAAAATTATTAACTACTAAAAATATTGAGGTTAGATTTGATAAAATGTGATAAAGTGGAAAATCAATTAGATACAGTGTGTTAATGTAAATACGAAAAAATCAACATAAATAAAAATAAAAATTATTAACAACTAAAAATATTGAGGTTAAGTTAGGTTAGGAACAATACGGAAATTGAATTAAACTGTATTTATGCAAAAATTCTTAAAATATCCCTGCAGTAAACTGTTGACTTCCCATATTTAATAAAATATGGGAACAATGTGTAAATTGAAATCAATTAGAGACAATGTGTCAATGCAAAAATTCTTAAAATATCTTCACATTAAACTGCTGACTTTACCCATATTTAAGAAAATAATAGGTACACATGAACATGACGGTCAATTATTATCTAAATATATTGAGGTTATGTTCGGTTAGATTAGGTTAGGTACAACGCGATAACATGGAAAGTACCTCCACACTAAACTGCCGACTGTCCATATTTAAGAAAATAAAAAAAAAATAACAAGTAATTGTTAGTTCCAAATATTGAGGTTAAGTTAAAGGAACTATTGAAGTGGTAGGCGAATATTGGTCACTGTAAATATTTTATGATTATTTTTTAATATGAAAGGTCATTTACGATCACTTAGTAACTTTGGTTATATTTGGCAAAGCGGCTGCAATCAAGAGACATATCACACTTTTGACTTACCTGGTGTGGATTCCAATCCGAGTCAAAGATAATAACCGTATCGGCCGTTTGCAAATTCAAACCCAGACCTCCGGCCCTCGTAGAGAGCAAGAACAGGAAATACTCGCTATGCGAATCGTTGAATTTCTTCAACAAATCCCCACGATCTTCAGCCTTTATCGTACCGTCCAGGCGAAGATACTTGAACCCCCTCCAGTTTAAATAATCCTCCATGATCGTCATGAGCTGCGTCATTTGACAGAACAGTAGCACTCGGTGATTAGTCGCTTTCAATTTGGGCAAGATGCGATCCAACAGCTCGAATTTTCCGGACGCTCGGTAGGTGTCGGGACCAGAAATCACGCCCCCTGCAATGCCGACGTGGTCGCAGTATTTCTCCTCGATATTTTGGAACATAAACGGGTGGTTGCATAGCTTCCGAAGCTGGACGATGGTGTTCATGAGTGCCTTGGCACCTCCCTTGCCCTTTGTACCTTTTTCCGAGCCATCGGTAAGTAATACTCCTTTACTCTGCATGTGCTGGTATAGCACTCTTTGCAAGCCGGACATGTCGCATTTGATGATGTACTCGACTTTGTCGGGTAACTGAGATTCTACCTCCTTCTTGAGACGTCTTAGGAGGAAAGGACGTAGCACTTTGTGCAAACGACGAATGATGAGGATCGTTTCTTCTTCGTTCAGTTCCACCTGAAAGAATTAGTCCCAAATTCGTGGGCAATGATCAATCACAACCATACTCAAAACTTTTCAACTCAACTTTTTTTACCATAATAATCATTAAATCATTATAATACTGTCATAATTTTCCATAACTGATATAAACTGATTGAACAAATTCAAACCAACGTCATCATTTCACACCAAAAAAAAAAATAAAATAGGTATTTCAAATTGTGAAGACAAGATATATTTAGAACAAATTTCAAATAATTGAATAAGAGAAATATGTAGCCAGTTTATTTTTAATATTGATAGTAATGATAGTTATTGAACCCAAAGGGCATACATAAGACTTCACTGATAGAAATTGCAGAAAAATTGATTTTAATTAGCTTATCGAATAAATAACTGAAAAAGCTAATAAACACGGCTGTAATTACCATAATAATATCGCATATAAGTAATAACACCTAATAAAAAAATATATAAAATCAACAAAATTTTATTACCTTTTCACCAGTAGTTGCGAATGGAGCATTGAACCATTGCTCAAAGGTGGAACAGCTTTTGAAAATAGAGGGCAACAAGAAATTCAGCAAGGCCCACAACTCCGGCAACTTATTTTGCAAAGGAGTACCCGTCAGCAACAATCGGTAAGGGGCAAGGTAATGAGTATTCAAGACCTGAGTCAACTTGCAGTGATGGTTCTTCATGCGATGGCCCTCGTCGATGATCATATATTTAAAGGGTAACTGTAACCACGTAAAAAATAAAGCATTTTTATAAACAAAAAAAATTGACAAATACGTACCTTAGCTAATACGCCTTTATCTTTTATGATATACTCGTAAGTGGTCAGCAAAACGTTGAACTTTGCCGCCCTCATCTGGCTCTGGATGACTCTTCTGACAGCTGGCGAACCTTTGTATGACACGATAATAACCGTCGGAGCCCATTTCTCAAATTCCAACATCCAATTCGAGATTGTCCTAAAGAAAAAGTAATTTTAGGAACACAATACAAAGCACATTTCGTTTACTTACGATAAAGGAACAATAATTAAGAAAGGTCCGTTTAGCTTCTTCTTTTCCATTAGATAAGTAATGAGAGCAATGGTCTGTATGGTTTTACCAAGACCCATTTCATCGGCGAGAATTCCATTGAGATTGTTGTTGTACAAGGAAACCATCCATTCCAATCCTTTGATTTGGTACTCCTTCAATTTGCCGTTAACCATGATTGAAGCTTGTTCTGTCACTATTTCATGTACAGTATGGGCAATGCTGTAATAAGTCTGCTCCTCCAGAGCATTCTTATGGTATTCATCGTCTTCCACCTAAAAAATTATGATATAGTTATCAGAATGCAACATCTGGGACGCCACAAGGATCGAATTTTGGTCCATTGCTATGTTATTGTTCATCAATAATTTCAAAATTAATAAATCATATGGGAAATAGTTAGCAAAATTCAAGAAATTTCACGAGAATTTTGCAGTTTTTGATTTAAATTATTAGCGGCGGAAAAATCACAACTTTTAGCGAGTTTCACAAAACAGAACAATAGTTTTTAAAAGAGTGTCCAGGAAGAGGTAACTTATGTTATTTGGAATTATTTCTATTAATCAAAATTATATAAACTTGAGTTCATTTTCATAAGGTCTATTTAAACATGAGATTGTCCATCATTTCTTACACACTGCATAGTGTAATAGTGTAATTTGCAATTATCCTTTGCAAGTCATTGTTACAATGACGAAAATTGAACATATCAATATTTTCTGCCACTGAAATATAAAAATATTCAGAAATTGAAAGGGACAGTAGGTACATTGCCACTTTTAGATGTTCTAATTAGAAAGAATAATGATGGATATGAAATCAGTGTTTATGGAAAACAAACAAATAGCAATAGATATTTAAATTTTAATTCAAATCATCATATAAATACAGAATGGTCTTTTGTCAGCCGTAAAGTCAAAGATGTCAAAAGTAGTGACAGGGCACGCCGCTTTAAATGAACAAGCTTTATTATTATTAAAAAAAAAAACATATTTATCGAGTATAACCCAAAAGGCCATTGATCGAGGTCCTTCAGCCTGTTTACATACATTTTCAGTTTTACATTACATTATTGTTAGATATGTATTATAAGATTTATTTTGTTTTTATGTTTTTGGCGCAAAAAAAAGTTATTGTGTTCTGAGACTGATGAGTTCCTCCCATATTGTTTTTTTCTGGAAATCTCCTGCGTATTATTATTAAATAAAGGAAGATATTTCCCTATAACATGATTCGCCCTATGCTATATGCTGTATGTTTGCCAGAGTCGAGGACCCAACAGAGCTACAGCAATCGTACAAGATTTTATAATTAAAGCCTGCCGTGGGTGCATCCCAACTTATATATCAGTAGGTGTTGCTTACATTAAATTTCAATTTTTGAAACGTTAACTACATGTAAACTTACTATCTACTTTATCAGTGTTAAGTTATTTTGTTTTTTAAGCAAAACAAAATTTTTAAAATCCTCCCATTACGGAAAAGCGGTTATTTGTTAATATTTTTATACTTCAATGGCAGGAATACCCAATTAAACAAAATATAGTTAACATATATCAAAACATATTGAACAGTAAATAATATATAAATTTCTAATAATATTGCATACATACCGAACATTATTATAAATTCATATTATAATCATGTTTCACATACCTTAGCTTTGTTAATGACCGCCTTTGGATCGTTCGGGTCATTTCCTTCCTCTCTTTCTCTCCTATCATCCCTGTCATCGTCGTCATCTTCATCATCCGTATCCAACAATTCCCAGCCAGGGTGCTGTATCAGCCACTCCTGAACTTGCTTAACAGTTGGGGCGTTCTCCCCGCTAAGTTTCTTGCCGGTGGCAGTTTCCATGACGGTCACTTTTCTATCTGGTTCTTGCATTCGCATCTGCTTCTTTTTGCGTCGTTCCTCCTCTCTCTTCTTAGTCGCCTGTTCCAATTTGTGTTGTTTCACCATGTCCGTCAAATTGCTAATGTACTCATCGGTTTGGGACAGGAGGAACGCCAGACGTTTATCTTTCTTTTGATCGATGAGTTTGCGGTAACCTTCTTCGTCTTCAGCCATCAACCTGCGCATACGTTCCTTCTCGATTCTCTCTTGTTCTTTCTTCTGCTCCCTCTCGGCGTTAGCGTGGTAATTAATAATGGCCTTGTTGATTTTCGCCAGTTTAGCCTGGTTCTGGCGATGGAACTCTTTAAACTCTTTGCCATGAGAAAGAACGGAGTTAAGGAATTCTTGATTCTTCTGTCTGCGTTTACGTTCGGCTTCCAATTTCTGTTGTTTCTCTAGCTTCTCTGTGGCTCTTGCTTCCCTAAGGCCTTGCCTCTTGGTTCTCTTATAGGCCTTGATGTTGACGGCTGTTTCCAAGGTGGTGTCTCGTCTAATGCAACTTAGAATCTCACTTCTCAACTGCCTTTGGAAATTGAGGCAACGTAGAGCTCGGAGTTCAATTTGGGCTTGAACGCGCAACTTTTCAGACATGTCTGTCACCAAACTGCTTACTTGCTCGATTCTGGCTGCTATACGAGCCGCTACTCTGTTTTCTCTCTCTTGAAGAAGAACTATAGGATCTATTCCGCATGGTTTTGGTAAAGTGGTAATGCGATTTTGTTTACTTGGCATGAGTTGTCCTGGAGCTCGCTGTTGTTGCTGACCTCCGGCGTTGGGGAGACCAGGCTTAACGCCTTGTGGAGTAGCTCCACTAGGCCCCGGCTCCCCTGAAGCATCACTTGTAGATGGCTGCTCTGGTCCACCTGGTGCTTGAGCAGATTGAGGCTGGAAGGGACTCGATGGTGGTGTTGGAAACTGTGGAGATCCGTCTGGTCGCTTCCCCTGAACGCCTAATAATATCGAAGAAGGAATGGGTTGATTCCTTGCCAAACATCTATAAGCCATTATTTGGTTCCGCAACTGGCTCATCTGCAGTTGCGTCATGAGAGAATTTCCTACTGCCGCAGCTGCACTGGTCCTGGCTCTCAATGCGATTAATTGAGAGTATCTTTGATCGTCTTGCATTCCTTTCTCTTCCATCGTATCAATCGCCTTTTGAAGAGCATGCAAATTTTCTGAAACCTGCGATCGCGGCTGGCCAGGACCTGGAGGTCCTTGGGGACCAGGCGATGCTGGATTTTGTCTCTGCATTGCATGTGCAGGATATTGACCGGGATGCATGCCATGGGGACCTGCAGGAGGCATACCAGGGTGATGCCCTTGTGGTGGGGCACCATGTGGTGGATGGGCCCCTGGGTGACCTGGAGGAATAGAATGGTGAGGTGGGCCTGATCCAGGATGACCCTGAGGTGGGTGGGTTGGGCCTGGATGACCCTATAAAAAATTTTTATTGGTTTGATTACATAACACATTTAATATAATGAAATTGACAGAATAAGTTCAAACTGGAATATTAGAAACTTTTATAAAAAAATATATATTATTGAACATAAATTAAACAAATTTAAGTAATCCAATAGTGTACCTGCATGTGTCCCTGAGGCCCACTAGGATGATTTGGTGGAACATGTCCTTGGGGTGGCGGACCTCCCTGTTGTGGGTAACCCATATTACCTTGTGGATACCCTCCATGCGGCGGAGGGTGGCCTGGATGTTGTCCTGGAGGAGGTGCTCCAGGTTGCATTTGCATAGGTGGACCTCCTGGATGTGGTTCTGGACCACCGGGTGGTAGAGAATGTCCAGGATAGGAATTAGGATAGGGGCCTTGGGGTGGAGGTCCTCCACCATGACCCGATGGAGGGCCTTGATAAGACACCTGAGGAGCAGGAGAAGGTGGAGCTGGACTTTGTGAGGGAGGTGGCCCCATAGGACTTGGAGCCTGAGGTGGAGGCATAGGGCTGTTTTGAGGAGAAGGGCTCGCCATTTTGCCTAGAAGGAGTCCAACATTTTATTCACAATAACACACCATGTATTTGTAAGCCACTTTATAACAATCATATTTTTAATTTAAGTGTTTATTTGGATAAAATGTATAGGAATTCTGAACATAGGGCAAAGTATATTTCTTGAGTAATGAAGCTGAATATACTCCACAAGGGATGACCCCAAAAACAAAAAATGCATGTTTATACTTACGTTTAGATTACTCCTTTCAACAAAAAGAGTAATTTTAAAATATGCGTACCATACTTGAGTTTTCACAGCAATAAAAATTTAATAATTTAATATTTTCTCAATAATTTTAATTTGTTAAAAAAAATATTTCATCAATGATCACAGCAAAGCCGCCATAAACCACAGAACACAGAATCAGAATTATTCAGAATAGCATGCACCGTCATTCATTGACATTCTACGGTTCTTTTCAAGATCATGTCATGACGCCCCGACCGTTAAACCTAAACTTTTGAAACTCTAGTGAACTCCAGAAAAGAACATCAGTTTCCTTACTTAACCTAAAATACTTTTTTAATGTAATCGTTTTTAATATAATCATTGGGCGCATTCAGCAGAGCTCATCGATGACTAATCGCTTACCAATTTTCGGCTGAATGCGCATAGCTGAAGCGATGAGTTATCGGGCGATTGGTAATCGGTCGCCATTTTTTGCATCGCTCTTCGGGACCGATTAGTAATCATGATTAGTGATTTGTTTACCATGACATAACCTAACACTCTCTGCAAAATGGATTAGCAAGATTAACTCTTATATTTTCAACAATATCAACAATCTAATTCATCATTAAAAAACATTCAATGGGATTTCGATTTTAAATCTACTGCAATTATAACTAATCTAAACTAAAATAAATCAGCTGACAACTGAAAAATGAAAACATCAAAAATAGGTAATTCAGAAGAAAACGTCCGATTAGTAATCATCACGTGATTATTATGTCTAATCGCTCACTCATTGCTATTCTCTGCTGAATGCGCCCATTGGTTTTGATATGATAATCATTGCTACTAACATTCGAAAATAAAATAATCATACATTATATTCCTAATTGTGTTTGTAACAGAAAAATTTCTCTGGTTTGTAACGATCTACCCTAACCCCACTTATATTTTGGAGATGTCATACTTCAAGTTCACAAATTACAGGCTCAGATAATCAAGCGAAATGGTAGTTCTCCATTGGAAAAAGCTTTATATTTTGTAGGAAAAAGTAGAAGCGTATTATATATTCTGTGGTAAAAGCCTTGTTTATGTACTTTAAACAAGGGTAGAAGATATGCGAGGGCAAACTCCCCATGCCATTGAAAAGAATGCGATGCACAGAATATATGCAACTAACGATCGCGTGAGTAAAAGTGACTATTATACAGGGTGTCTCACATAAAAACAGCATGTAAGGCCCCACGCCGCATTTCAAATTTACCTACATGATTTATGTTCATTACTGTTCATCTTTCATAGTATACTGTGATCTTTCTCTACGAGTTTGTTAATTGAGGCACTACAAGGTGTTCATTAGGGGTGACTCACTCCTAAAATTATATTCTGATTGGTTTTTCTTTATTGACCGAGTTTAACAATAATCTATATCCTTCCTAGAATTTAATTTAAAATTTTCATTTACTTGTTAAATTTTAAAAAACTATGGTTTTCAAGAAAAACTACATTAACTGAAAACAAGATTTTAATAATTAATAATCAATAAAAAAGTCAGTACCTTAGGATTTCAAATTTGACAATTGGCCAAATAAATTTTACATCGATTGCCTTGTCTCCTTTGAAGGCGTTCATAGGGGGCATATCGACAAGGAGAGCTAAAAATTTGATCCAGTTAAATAGGCTTGACTTAAAGACTGGCCTATATACTAGGCACTGCCGGTTAAGGAGTCACATGCACAAATTGGGTCTGGCTGACGAGGCCGAGTGCCGGTTGTGTTTCTAGTGAGAAATCGACAGAACACATTTTATGTTACTGTCCAACTGGAGAACGGACCAGATTCTTAGGAAATAAATTTGACAAAATGCATCTCTTGCCAGAAGATCCGGTATATAGACCATAGGGTCGCAGTGGAGGGCTAGTTTTTGGTCCCCTCATTTAGAACTTAGAACCACTACCAATTCTACTGTACTTGTTGAAGGTTACACAAAAGGGGAAATAAAACATCATGTGATATCCACATATAATATAGAATCACAAAGATCACACAAAGGTAGATTAAAGCGATAATCATTAAAAGTTTTCACTACATTAGAAAGTAAAGCTGTTACAATCAGGGTATCTATTAAAAATTTTATCAATAAGGAAAATATATATATCTTTCAAATTAGTATTTACTAATAAAATAACGTTGAATTAATGGAATATTACATTTTCCATAAATAACAAGAGTAGATAATAAGCTTAAAGATGAAAAAGTTGCATAACACCTTGTAACATACAATTATGTAAATCATATATTTTGAGTAGGTACAGCAATAAACGGTAAATATAATTTAATTATATTCATTTCGTGGTTTAAAAAAATAGCTGTTTAAAATTTTCATGCAGGGCACTGACAGTAATTGAAATGTATAATTGCTGCAAGAATTCACACAACTTACATCCTACAAACAAATGAACAATTAATTATATTTTGATCAAAATATTTACGAAACTTCAACTGAGAATAATAAAACTATATACTACACTAAATGTTTGCACTATATATTGCACGAAATTGCAAAAAATCCAAACCAAAACCAAATATCGAAAATTATGTTGACAATAAAAACAATTGTGTAACGTCAGTCGTGACTTAAGTCGTCAGAATTTTTGCCGTGACTATAAAGTTATTTCAATCTAGGGACCTTACTGAAATGTAAAGTCCCTAGATTAACAAAGTGCAATTAATTGTTGTCATATGTCTGAGGAAGGCAATTTGACAGATGTTATGTGTGTATTTCAATAAAATAGTAAAGACTGGAATGTTCGAAGAAAAGTATTTTTGTATATTTATTATTTTGCATCATATACAAGAACTATTGAAAATTCCAGCTTATTTTTATGTTGGCAATACAGATTTTACCCAAAAATGACAGTTGATTGGGGCATTTTAAGAATCTTCGAACTTTGAAATGTATATGTTCAAAACTAGTTTTGTGCATTTTTAAATGACCAGAACTAGTTCCTTTCATTATCTGAAGTATATGATATTCGAAAAAGTATGCAAAACTAGTTCTGAGTTCAGAAAATGTGGTGACAATAAAGGCATAACCCTACTTAATTATTTCATGTAACTTTAAGAAAATGAATAGAACTAATTCTGGTCATTTCAAAATGCACAAAACTAGGTTTGAACAATTTATAACGCCCAGAACTAGTTCTCTGTATTTTGTAATAGGCCGTAACCGTTTAAATGTATAATTTCGGGTATGGGCATTTTTCGGAGGTCAGAACTAGTTTTGCATACTTTTTTCAGACATTGTCTGAATTTCAGTATTGTGTGCAACATATATAACGAGTATTCAAATAAAAACAAAGTCAAGTTGGCTCTGAAAATTTGGATGTAGAGAGTAGTCAATCATCTGCCAATGTCTTACTTCCATATTCCATTAATCTCGTGTTCATTTCAAAAATAGGACTTGATAAACATTTTTTGTTCTTACATTGTTTAGATGTTTTTTAGAACAAAATTATTGAAACCGACAGTGGCGTTGACAGATGAAGTTAAGTTTGTTGCTACGTTATGCATCAAAATTTTCAGAGCTAACTTGATTATTTTTTAAATTTGAATGCGCATTATATTCAAGCTACATAGAAAATGTCCAAATCAACATAAGAGCTAAATATTTATTTATTAATCTCCTTAGTAAAGGAAATTGTTGATAGAAATCATGATCGATTATGTCACTTGTCTTAAGAATTTGATTTAGGACATCTAATTTAGATAGATCTATACACCAAGTCTCTAAATCTGTGGCAGTTTATATTCTGTAGATTATTGCTTATATTTAATAAATTATGTGATTTAAAGAACACCTTGAATGGCAGTGTAAGAAAGTTGAACATTTTGTGTTTGTATTCTTAAGAATGGAGAATAATTCAAGTTCTACAGCGTGTCCTCAAAATTGTAAACGCCCTAATCAAACAAGTGAGAAACGTTGAATGAAAAAAATTTGTATGGAGAAATTAGGGCTCGAGACCAAAATACGAGTGTAAATGATACGGACAAAGGTTAATCTGCTGGTACTTTTTCAGTGAAATTTGGTACACTTTTAATATTGAAGCAACATTATCACAATTTTGAAATTATGTAAAACTTTTAACATTAAGGTGATGTTTCGTATCTTACATCAAATTATAGGTCGGTAATAGAGCGGTATTTTTATGGTGAGAATTTTGCTACTGAAAAATTGATTATTAGAGAAAAGCTTCGGTTTTGGTTCGTTTGTGTGTCTGTGGTCCGTGGATTTGTGCTATTTACTATTGGATTGACAGCTATTTTTACCAAATACCAATCCATTTTGATCGGTCATTGTGTTTGACAGCTAAAACCAAATTTTTCAACAACTGCATTTCATAACCCTACTAAATTTCAGGAATCTGAAAATTATGGAACGGAAATTGTAGAAACTGAGAAAATGGGTTACAATACGGAACGGCACCTAAATTTCAGAACTGTTGCGAAAAGAAACTTATACCACTATTTTTATGGTAATTAGCTGCATCTATTTCCTATAAATCCTGTTTTCCTGCTTCGAAGAACGATCGAGATGACATCAGAGGACCTTCTCCAACGTACCCACGGCAAGATTTCCTAGTAAGTCGCTTTTACTACTCACTTGTTCTTATTGAACAATTGTGAGCAGTCCTCTATTCTCTCACTGATATTGATATATTTTTAATTTAACGCAAACAAAACAATATCAAATCATAAATATTTTGACAAACAGCTCCTTAGAATAAATTTTAACCAACGTACCTCACAAAATATATGATCCATGGATTAAAAATTGAAAATTTCTAACATTTTAACATTTAAAACTACTTATTACTTTAATCATCATCTTCGTCATCGTCGTCCGAAACATATTTCTTCTGGCTACGCTTACGTCTACTAGGTTGCTTTTTATTTTTGAGCTTGATTCTCATCTTTACTGTAGAATCTGTGTCAGACTTATTTCCTTCGTCCTTTTCGTCCTCCCCGTCGGATTCGCCCCCGTCGGTTTCGATACGCTGCTTGGCATTTGAGAAGACGGACTGCAGAACGATGCTGTCCTCGTGGATTAACGAGGCCTCTTCATTGTAAATTTGAGCATTTTGACAGAGAAGCATAAAGTCCCTTTCTAGATCCACAAAATCGGTGTACTGAAAGAGACAAATTATAAAAATTTATAGCCTTAAGGTTGGTTTCGCAGTTAAAACTGCAATTTGGAAGGGGCACTTGCTTATGCAATATACAAAAAATTATATTTTTATCTATTGATGAAATTATAAACAAACAATTATTTGTATACATAATAACCCATTTTAAAGTAGGGCACCTTTAAAAATTTGTTTTGAACTGTAAAAATCCAAAAAAAAAATAACAACCTTTTTATTTCAAATCTGAGTGTGCCATCGAATTTAGAATTTCAAATGGGTGTGATCAAAATTAAAAAAGTATACAGGGTGTCTCCGGATAGGTAAGGCAGAAACAAAATCTGCCATAAATTTTGTTTCTTAAAAAAGCAGAGCTAAATTGCAGAAGGCAATTTTTCAACACCAAAATTGTTTGTCTTACAAGAGCCATGTCACCTATCTGGGGACACCCGTATGTTTTAAATTTTTATCTAAAATTGTTATCAACATCTAAGGAAGAAGAAGTCATTGATAATTATTAAATAGGCCAATAGTTAAAAAATGAAGCCATTTGTGAAATTCACGAACCGCTAGATGGCGCTATAAAATTCAAGATGTCAGATAGGGGTGATCAACAAATCAATTACAATTATCGCTAAGATTATAAAGCTTTTAATTGCCAAGGATGTTGTGTTTTATGGTGTAATTTTTTATATTTAAGTAATTTTTTAGGTGAGTGTATTTTATGACCTATCAAAAGGATTATTTTAACTTTAATTTAAGACAAATTTCTAGTTCATATATATCATGAATTCCTGGTAGTAACGATTCAGCTATAATGGTTCTATTTGAGATATCGTGATCTACGTGGGGGTTCCTGTGCGACGAGAAGGTGGGATACATAATTTTGTCTGAGGTAGAACGCGAGAAGCCCTGTGTAGTCAAAAGCCTGTGGTTACAGTCTCTGCTTTAGTTCAGCCACCCCATGAAATATCCATCTTTTATTAAATGGAGAAAATTGGCACTGTAATATGTAATACAGATTTAAAAACATCCTTAAATAATTCACAACACTAGCTTGTTATAATTACCTGGCATAAAATCCTCTATAAGAAAAAGTTCACTACATACTTTTGTGTTTAGTTATCGGTTTTCTGTTAATTTTCCACTGCTTACAGAGTTTCAAGTCTTCGGGAACTGACGGAAGATTATGCAGGGAAATATCAGAAGTAGAGGAGCACAGATTTTCTGGGGTTTTGCATTTTTCTACACTTTTTATAACTAAATATTGTTCTTTAAAGTTTGCAAAATTACAAAATATAGAGAAAATTTCCCCTACACATACAAAACAGATTTGTTGTTCACCCTCACACCTGATTTGTTACAATTTATGCAGATTCTGTATTTTTCTTCATTCAAGATAAAATTATACTATTTTTAAATTGTTCTGGTACTATTTATATAGAAAAAATGAAAGGTCCTTTAGCTAAGGCAAAATGTCTCATCTAACTAAACTCTAGAATATCATGAATATAGAGAAAAGTGTTTTGTTTAACCCTTGAGTATTTACACCAAGAGAGTCAATCCTTAATAAAGACCTAAATAGTTATCATAATTCCTGTTAGATGTCGTACTGTGTAACAATACGCATTTATTCAAACGAAGGAAATAAAGCGCTACTATTTTAATCTGCAAAAAACTGTGAAGGCGTTTTGAGGGCGTGGCCGCGTGACCCTTTTTCATATACCTGCCTAAATAAAAAGATTGTGGCAATATATTTATATTCAAACCACAGATCATAAAGTTTAAAACATAAGCAGTTTATTTTATTGCGTTAGAGAAGTAAGAATATGAACTGTAAATTAATTTAAAAAAAAAAACAGAAAAATAAGATTGTTAAGAGTTTTCAGCAATATGCCAAAATTTACATTTTCTGTTTTATTTCCTTTAAACATATTAAGATAATTCAAATGAATTCGACATACCTACTTCTATAAAGAGACATATAGAACTGCAGATTATCGTGTGGGTTTCTCTTACTGCATAAGATGCATTATTATTTTGTGAAAAATTCATTAGTAAAAATTCTAAAACACCAAGTATCTTTTTTCAATGTTTGATCTAAGTATAATTTTGTGATGGTGTGAAATTAAATATTATTCTTCTTTTTGAAGAGTAATTTTTAAATTAAAATTAATTTTAAATTAATTTAAAAATTCAAATAATTTAACATTTGCGCATGCAAATTTATTTCCAGAAAACTGATCTAAAACAACCAAATGTATTTTTCGACGTGAGGAAATCTCTTAGGAGCATTAGAAAATTGCCATATTGAAAATTTTCTGTAATTAGCTGTAATAATTAGTTTAATTAATTAAGACATGTAGAAGTAGAGAGAGTTTGCTCAAGGGCTAAGTTGTTTTTACTGCTCTGTTGTTATTTTTGTCCATAAAAGTAAATATGTAGATAATTTTTTTTTCAAATATGAGTTTTTTTCCAAAGTTACTCTGGACATTTAAAAAAAGTAAACGACTCATTGATACCTACTATTTTTTTTTAATTAAATTTCAATCAGTTGAGAGATACTTGCGTTAATACAAAAAAAGAAAACACAAATAAAAATATTTCAACTTTGACACCTTGTATCTTTTTCCACAGAAATATTTTACGAAGATATATTTAGCTATATCTTCATATTTCCTCCCAATGATGTTACTTCTCTTCTATGTCCCCTTATTAATGGCCCACCCTGTATATTTTTATCGACACGTATGAATGACTTCTTCACTTGAATTTACCAAAGCTGGAGGAGTATGATAAAAGTGTTATCTGGCGGTTAATATATTTTAAGCTTTAACTTTCATTTATACGCGAAAGTGAATATGAACTGGATAACTGCACTTCTGTATTTTTTTTAATTAAAAATCGTGATGAAATTACTATAATTACTTATCAGAATTCAAAATCTATCATTATAGTCGATTTTCGCCTTGCGCGGAAAAGTTTTATTCCTGGAATGTTTCATCTAGTTTTATTACATTTTAAAAATTAACATTTATTTCCTGCCTGCTTCCTCATGACTAACACATTCACTTAATAATAAAATAAACAGTAATCCTATCGAATGTCATTAAAGTTATGAATTTTAAGTACATACAAGCTTTTGAAATAACAATGACACTCTCTCAAAACAGTTTTTGAAGTTCTCGAAGTTCTGAGTAGAAACTCATTAAATTTATATTGGTAAGTGAAACAACTAATTACTAATGTTAAAAGTTGAAAGTAGATTTCATTACAAATACGTCAGCAGTTCAAAAGAAATAGCAAAATTGAATTTAAAGTCAATATTATTGCAAACGATTGTACATAACATAATATGTATGAACCAATCATCTTCAATGGGAGGAGCTTTCTAAATTATATATCCAAATTCATTTTAGTACCTAATATTGCGCCATCTATTAGCAAATAGCCCAAGCGTAAACGTTCTTTTTGAGTTCGTTTCCCATTACGCGAGAGTTGGTTTCCCATTCAGGCCAACAAGGTCTCCCATTAGATCGACTAGTCTTAGTGTATATAGTCAAGGGTTTAGCTTAACAAATAAATGTCAAAATATAACAACAAACTGCAGGCCAATTCATTTTGATTGGTCATTGTGTTTGACAGTTAGCTAAAACCAAATTTTTCAAAAATTGCATTTCATAACCTAACTAAATTTCAAGAATCGGAAAATTATGAAACAGGAACTGTAGAAACTGAGAAAATTGGTTAAAATACAGAATACACTCGATTTATTACAATTTGTCTTATGCAGATTCTGTACTTTTCTTCATTCAAGGTAAAAGTATACTATATTCAAACTGTTCTGGTACTATTTATACAAAAAAAAATGATAGGAAAATATTAAAAAACACAAAACTTCACACTTCTATTATGCAAGTAATTTGTTGTTCACCCCTACATCAGTTCCGAAATCTATCAACAGATGTTAGCCACTTCGTGAAAAATGGTTTACGACTTATTAAAGTACTGCGAAACCTTAAAATCTTCTATCCAAACTAACCTTTGCATCTTCGATTCTATTAAGAATTTTATTAATGTCTATGGGCTTCTTTATGATCTCGTAATAGTCGGGATAGTCTTTCCTTGGAGGCAACTTCATGAAAGGTTCACTAAGGAGTCTCCCGTCGCTACAAATCGTTAGTCAAACTTTTTACTGTTATGGAAATCGATAGTTACCTGTCGGTGTATTTGGTGACGATTGCCATCAACTTTCTCATTTGTTTCTTCAATTTAGTATCATTAGCTGACTGACCTCTCATTCTTCTTTTGTTACTTGTGCCCACTTCACTGTCTGAGTCGTCGCCGCGTTTCCTTTTTTTACGACTTTTCTTCTTCTTTGCCTTCTCCTCTTCTTCATCTTCTTCTTCAAAATCGCCGGTCTCGTCAATTGCCTGAAATGAAAAGTTTATGAAATATTTAATAAATATGTTCCTGTAGAATACGCACCTTCAACCATTCTTTCTCGGTTAAACTGTCAGTGTAATCAACTTCTTTTCGTTGCCTGGTGCCTCTGCCTAGTATGCTGTCATTATCGTCGTAATTCCACGGATCGACCTCATCGTCTTCTTTGACTAACCAGTCGGGAAGTTCTTTTATTTCTAAAAGCCTCGATTTTCTAGCGGGGCCTAGTTTAGCCTCCTCACGTCTTCTCTCCAAGTCCATTTTTTGAAAGAGTTCGAACTCTGCTTCGGTTCTGGCTACCATTTGATTGACTGTTTCATCGTCGGGTACCTCATTTTCTTCCTGAAAAGAAACGTATAACAAAATAATCTTTATTACAATTATTTATGTTACTTCTTCATCGTCTCCATCCTGATGTAAAATGTGTTGCAAGAATTGCTGTCTTTCAGTACCCGTGGATTTCTGGTCGAACATACCAGCTTGAATCACTTTTTCGTCCATGTTGAGCTTGTATCTGGCAGCCGCTAGGATCCGTTCTTCTACAGAGTTTACTGTCATCAGACGAAGCACTCGGACTTCATTTTGCTGACCTATCCGATGTGCTCTGTCTTGGGCTTGCAAATCCTAAAAGTGACATTAAATTTATATTTTGTTTCTTAACACTTGTATACAAAGTTATTCAATCATAAAGTCATTAATTTTAATCACTTATTTGGAAGGCCTAATAAGGACAGGAAGTAAAATTTCTAACTCGACCTTTCGAAAGAGTAGCAAATCAATCCACAACTACTAATACCGCACTTCTGGTATGCTACAAAAATCTTCTGATGACACGGTCATATGGTGTTCGAGTGTTGAAGTGGAACAGTATTGCCAGGTTGGGACCACATACATAATAATATTGTCTTAAAACTTCAGTGTGTATCCAAATCGTTGAATTCCATTATGCATTTCCCGCAAATTTTGAGACTACATCACAGATATGGAGGAAGATACATGGAGAGGAAAGTGTAATACAAATACGACCCACAATTCGCAATAGTTAGTTTATATCAGATCATGTGTCGGTTGCATGATAGAAACTGCTTTAAATTTTACAATTTGTTATAGTTGACTCCCAAAATTGTAGAGAGTGACTCATGTTATACCTGCTCACAATTTATAGCAGTCAACACAATGAAATATACATGCAGCCTGTATATTTTTACTACAAAATCGTGTGCCGCATATCTCTGAAAGCATACTCAATTACACAGCTTCTGCTACGCATGTGCTGCTGCTGCTTTTGATTGGCTGCGACGAATTGTTGGGTCCAACTGTTTCACTTTCAGCGCTATCATGGGCAGGTATATCGTTCGGGCGGGCAAAATTTCGGGTATATCATTTCTCTAATTTAATTATGAATGTAATTAATTTTATTAGCGATTTGATCGAAGTGAGGAATATCGGATGATGACATGTATGAAGGGTTTAGAGTGCGAGGTCAAAATATGAGTGTAAGTGATGTTGAAATATGTATTTCATTAACATAGTTGTAGGTGAATAGCACATGTGTTCAAATAAAAAAGTGGTAAAGAAGTACAACTGTGAAACGGAAAGTGATGGAAACTCGCGGAAGGAAGATTGTATTTTTAAAACTAGTTTTTGACAAAAAAAAAAACAAATTCTATTGCTATATCTTACAAGATGAAACTTAGTCCGTATAAATGAAATCGAAAAGAGTATACTGATAGAAAGAATGAGTTGTGAATTAGTCACTCTCTATTATTTTTGACCTTGGGTGATTGATAATACAAGATAAAAACTTTAAATTTTAAAATATTTTTATTATCTAATGCCTCGAACTTCGGAAAAACTGTTATATCACTGTTTCTACTCTAAAAATAATGGATGTTATGTAATGCAATTATTTTTGTCATTTTTATATATTTTTTAAATCTGATCGCATTCAAATTTAGTACGCTTATGAAATGTTGCTCCCCACGCACTTCGCCCGTCGCGCTTGTCCACAAGCTAGCGATTAGTCACTCTCTACAATTTCGGACTCTGACTATAGTAACATATAGGTAAAAATGTAAATACCATATTATTTCCACTGGGTGTATTAATGGTATACATACAAACTCAGACAATATCCACATTATATATCAAATCAGATGATATCCGCTTATTCTTGATATGAATAAGGTAATTTATGTAGAACAATGTTAGACAATTTACAGTAGATGAAATCCGTTCGTAACATTAATCACGTGCATTGTAAACAGTTGAATAAGTGAGATGTAGAGTTAACCTAAATATTGTACAGATTAATTTTTTAAATTATTGAAAACGATGATATTTTATCAGATCCAATTTATCATATCTAAAAAAAATGGTAGTCTATATCTCCTTGCACTATACAGTATATTTCAGTTCACACAGATACACGTAATTTTTTTTTAAAGATTACTTACTTGATGAGGGTTCCAGTCAGAATCAAATATTACGACAGTGTCAGCACTCTGCAGATTCAGACCTAAACCGCCAGCTCTAGTCGAGAGTAAAAACAAAAAGTATTCGCTCTGTTTATCGTTAAATTTCTTCAGTAAATCACCACGATCCTCCGCCTTTGTTGTACCGTCCAGTCGGAGGTAGCCAAATCCTCGCCAACTCAAATAATCCTCCATGATAGTCATGAGCTGAGTCATTTGGCAGAAAAGCAGGACACGATGATTCGTTGCCTTGAGCTTTGGGAGAATCCTGTCCAGAAGCTCGAATTTGCCAGAGGCACGATATATATCAGGCCTGAAATAAAAAAAAATTATCGCCACCGAATACAGGAGCATTTTTTATTTTACCCAGATATAACGCCTCCTGCTATTCCAACGTGGTCGCAATACTTTTCCTCGATATTCGGAAACATAAAGGGATGGTTGCACAGCTTACGCAGCTGAACGATTGTATTCATCAAAGCTTTTGCGCCACCTTTGCCTTTATTGCCCTTTTCTGATCCGTCTGTAAGTAAAACCCCCTTGCTCTGCATATGCCTGAAAAAAAAAAAGTTAAATTACAATAAGTGTTATGGGGTTTCACATGAAATTTGAAAATGATATTTAAAAATTGTCAAGTTTCAGAGGACTGTAAAATTTTAATTTGTGTTTAATCTATGTGTTGCCTTTTATGCCAAAAAAACAATTCATTGTCGTAATTAACAAATATTACATAAAAATACTTAATTATATAAGAAAAATATAATTAAAAATACCAGTTGACCCTTCTAAATGCCTATGGTTACAATTAAAAAACATTTTTACATTGAGACTGTCCTTTTAAGAGTTGATACATAATTTCAGTTCTAGAAGGATCACCTGAAAATTAAAAAATCAAAAGAGCATCTTCAAAGAGCCCTCCTTTAGAAAGCATTTTTGAATGAGACCATTTATATCAAATTGATATGAAATCATTCTTAAAATTTACTGTATTCATTTGTTGATTTAGTTTCCGAACACCTTGTATATTGAAATGCAATTATTTTAGACATTTATGAAAATTTAAGAAATTTTTGGAAATGTATCGAAAAATTTCCATGAGTTTCTCAGAAATTTTATAACGATTAAAGGCATTTTTCGAAATGTATTGAATAATTTCCATGAATTTTTAACAAATTTGAGGAATTTTTGAAACGTACTGAACAATTTCCATGAGGTTCTCAGGTATTTATAAAAATGTAAGAAATTTTTGGAAATGAATCGAAAAATTTCCATGAATTTTTAAGAAATTTATGAAAATTTAAGGAATTTTTGGAAACGTACTGAACAATTTAACTGAGTTTGATAGATTTATAAATATTTAAAGAATTTTTGGAGATGTATCGAAAAATTTCCACGAGTTAGAAATTTATGAAAATTTAAGGAATTTTTGGAAATGTTCTGAAAAATTTCCATGTTTTTCAAAAATTTAAGGATCTTTTGGAAATATTTTAATTTCTGAAATTTATGAAAACTTGAAAAATTTCTGATATTTTACACAAAATTTGGAAAAATTCAATCAAAAAATTAATTCGCTATAAATTTCATGAAAATAACAATACAAATTATAATAATACACAAAACTTAAAGAATCTTACTTATATAAAACTTTCTGTAACCCAGACATGTCGCACTTAATAATATATTCGACCTTATCAGGCAGTTGCGACTCAACCTCTTTCTTCAAACGTCTAAGCAAGAAAGGTCGCAGCACTTTGTGTAAACGACGAATGATCAGAATCGTTTCTTCTTCGTTAAGCTCAACCTAAAAGAAAATAGCTGTAGCGTAAATTATTTGAGTTTTGATTCCTACTTTTTCTCCTGTGGTGGCAAACGGTGCGTTAAACCATTGCTCGAACGTGGAGCAACTTTTAAAAATGGATGGCAGCAGAAAATTCAATAGAGCCCACAATTCCGGTAGTTTATTTTGTAAGGGCGTGCCGGTTAATAATAAGCGATGCGGTGCAAGATAATGGGTGTTTAAAACTTGGGTCAGCTTACAGTGGTGGTTTTTCATTCGATGTCCTTCGTCGATTATCATGTACTTCCATTGCAGCTAGAGTAATTTTAAAAAGATTATCGGAACGAACAAGAGGACGAGGTTCTTACCTTTGCAAGCACACCTTTGTCTTTAATAACATACTCATATGTGGTCAAGAGTACGTTGAACTTTGTCGATCTCATCTGACTTTGGATCTGTCTTCTACCGGCCGGAGAACCTTTGTAGGAAACAACGACGACAGAAGGCGACCATTTCTCAAATTCCAACATCCAGTTAGACAGAGTTCTGTAAGTAAACATAAAAACACATTTCAAATATAAAAATTGCTGACAATGTTAAAATTTCACATGAAATAAAAATATCCTTACAAGTTTGTTTGGAAAAGAGACCAAACATACATCTAACAGTTCTATTTTGACCTACAAAAATGACCCCAGCATGAGACGAGAAACCCCAAAAGCAGATCCTGTATCACAGATGTGACTCCACTTGTGAATAGTACAGACATATCAACAGATCAATGTTTAAAATGCTACGCAAAGTTCTAAGATGATATAATACTGAATTAAAGTTGTACATCCATCTGTAGACCAAGAAATCTCACACTATCAGAACAATGATCTGGTACATTAAGTGATTCACAATTTTTTTTGTCTACTTTGGAATCGTAATAATTGGGTTTTACCTGGATTCAAGTACAAAAAATTATGTGAATGCCACTCATCCATAACTGATATAGTACATCATTAAATCATTAGACAAGCCTGCCAGGTCATTAATGTACAACAAAAAAATGACAGGATCCAAAATAGAGCCCTGTGGAACATCTTGTGATATGCTTCTTGTGTCCGAATTAACACCAGCTACTGACATAAATTGGGTGCTGCTAAAGAGAAAACTTTTTATCCAATGCTACACCTTGGATACCATATCTTTCTAGTTTTTCCAACAAAACATTATGATTTACAGTCGAACGATAATAGTCTACTACGAGTGCTCTGAAGCAGTGAAATTTCACATAAAACTTGGAAATTTTCGGAAGTTTCAGAAAATTCCTCTGAAATTTCGAAATTCCGGAATTTTTTGAAAATAATAACTTTCAACTTTTATCCTAGATTTCAAATTTTCTACTAAAATTTTAAAAGTTCACAATGACAATTAGTTCATCATGGAATATTATAAAATAAGATTGCATTACTTTGTCTTTTTGGTATTTTAAGTGACTTATTTCAATGTTATCTAAGTAACACGCATCAATATGTAGCATATCGTGGATATAAATCCAACAAAACGGAGACTATTTTAGGAGTTCCTCGAGGATCTGTCCTTGGTCCTCTATTATTTACATTTTTTATAAATGACATTGTTGAACAGTTAACGGTGAAATATTGACTATTTGATTTTAAAATACCTTTAAGGTCTCCATTATCAATGACTATTTTCTTTTTTTACATAATTTGAATTCCGAGATATGTAATATCATGTCATTTATCACTAAACATTACACAATAAATTTTGATTATAGTTTGGTGTTTCATTTGACAGAAAATTGAACAACCATATTTCTAAGGCAACAAAGTAAAGCTTCTGATTTCATTACTTGTACATAACATTGAAAATTAAAAAAATGAAATGTCCATTAATAATCTTTTTTGATTGTAATTACCTAACTTCGTTTCTTTTTTTTTCGTCAACTTGTTTATGTTCATTTTTATTTACTTATATCTTCCTAAGATATATAATTATAATTATATTTGTATTATTTTTTTACTTTTATGTTCATTTACTCTTTGTTATTAATATATTTTTTTAATTTGCATTTTTATCTTTAATGTTTAAATTTTCGTATTATGTAAAGGTCACTGTTTTTTTTTTAATAATAGTTAGTCTCAGATAACGTTGAAGTGAAACAGGGAAGCAGTAAAATATACGTTGGTGTGTTCATGAAATTTAACAACACTGCATACAACAAATATAAACTAACTTACGATAAAGGTACAATGATTAAGAAAGGCCCGTTGACCTTCTTTTTCTCCATCAAGTATGTAATAAGGGCTATGGTTTGTATGGTTTTTCCAAGACCCATTTCATCGGCAAGTATCCCATTCAAATTATTGTTATACAGTGACACCAGCCACTCCAAACCCTTGATCTGATACTCTTTGAGTTGTCCGTTTATCATGATAGAAGACTGTTCGGTAACTAATTCATGAACCGTGTGGGCGATGCTGTAATAGGTTTGTTCTTCAATTGAGTTCTTGTGATATTCATCGTCTTCAACCCTAGCTTTTTTGATGACCTCTTTAGCTTTGTCCTCCTCGGTCCTCGGTTCATCTTTCTGATCTGAAAACAAAATATTTATCGATATAAATAACAACGTAAACATTTGTGTGTTTTACTTTCATCGTCTTCATCAGAATCTTCATCGTCTGTGTCAGCTACTTCCCAACCGGGATTCTGAGACAGCCATTCCTGTAGCTGACTTAGCATGGGAGCTTCTTCGCCGGACAGTTTGTTGCCAGTAGCTGTTTCTACCACTGTTATGGGTCGGTCTGATCCTTGGGAGCCGTCTTCATCTAGATCCAGCAAACCTTCCAGACCTAAACGTTTTCTCTTTTTCTGCAAAATTATATTTATAGTATGTTTTTATAGCTATAGAATGACTAACCAACCTTTTTACGCTTCTCTTCTTCTTGTTGCTTTCTCTTCTGTTCCAGTTTATGTTGCTTTACCATCTCTGTCAAATTGCTAATATACTCATCAGTTTGCGATAACAAGAATGCAAGACGTTTATCTTTCTTCTGGTCAATGAGTTTTCGATAGCCTTCTTCATCCTCAGCCATTAGTCTAATTGAAAAAATAAATGTATACATTAAGAGTATCAAACGTTTAAAAATTACCTTCGCATTCTCTCTTTTTCTATTCTCTCTTGCTCCTTCTTCTGCTCTCTCTCTGCGTTGGCATGATAATTCATTACAGCCTTGTTCAGTCTTAACAGCTTAGCTTGATTATTGCGATGAAACTCTTTGAAATCTTTCCCGTGTTGTAAAACCGATGTAAGAAACTCTTGATGTTTCTGTCTTCGTTTCCGTTCGGCTTCTAATTTCTGTTGCTTTTCCAACTTCTCCGTTGCTCTAGCTTCACGCAATCCCTGACGTTTGGTGCGTTTGTATTGCTTCACATTCACAGCTGTTTCAAGGGTAGTGTCTCGTCTGGTGCAAGCTATTATTTCGCTTCTCAGCTGCCTTTGGAAATTGAGACAACGCAAAGCCCTTAGTTCTATCTGTACTTGAACTCGAAGTTCGTCAGACATATTAGTCGGTAGATTAGATAGTTGTTCCATTCTAGCTGCAATTCTTGCCGCCACCCTTTAAAATTTGAGGAATGACACACAAATCAGAAGTGTGATTAAAAAAATTAAATACTGTACCTATTTTCTCTTTCTTGTAGTATAACCAAGGGGTCTATTCCGCAAGGTTTTGGTAAGGTTGTTATACGATTCTGTTTGGCAGATTGGTGGTGGTGTGGTTGCGGTTGATGCCCTTGGTGCATCTGTCCGCTAGGTCTAGGGGCTATGGTTCCTTGATGAGGAGGTGCGCCATGCTGTTTATAATTCTGTACCGGAGGCTTTAATAATAAACACTATTTATTATTTTTGCCTCGTAATTTATACAGAGTGTTAACGATAAGTATGGCCAATCTTCTGCAACCGACAAAAATAATTGAAGATTGTTATATAACAATATTTTATTCAAAGCTTAATAACGGGGTGTTACAATTTTTTATTTTGACAAGTTATCTATGCTCTAGCTACATGTCAATTTTAATTACTAGTTAAATTGTTTATCAAATTCGGGTTCTGGTACTGTAATTGTCACCTAAAGGATCTGTTAATATAACTGAGGCTTCCAACTGGTTGTTAGCCACATGGCTGTTGGTCAAATACAATCTCAGCTGCCACTGTTGTCAATACTGTAGTCACTATTGTGTCAAGCATAGAAAATATATACCTAGATATATTCATTTTGTGTATGTGTTTATTATTTATTCATAGTCGCTTAGTAGGAATGATGACTTCGACCATGAAAAACAGTATGGCGTATATGGAAAAGAATTCCCGTGGTAGCACTTGAATTGCGTTTAAAATTAGAAATGACATTGTCAGTTATCATTGCTACCACTGTTCTATATAATATTCTGCATTAACTCCATCTGTCTTTTTGGCACTCAACTACATTTTTATATAAATTACCAAAAATCAGCAATCACCAAAATTAGTAATTCTTTTGTTTTTATTCTTGGTTATTTTCCATTTTAACTACGCAATATACTGATACAGCTTAAGGTACTATCACTGATATTTAAAAATTGAGGTTAGGATTATTAAACACAGCAAATCCGCCTAACCAATCCAACATTGCCTTGACTAACAGTTGCCTGACCACGACATTTAAAATAGGTAGTTAAACGGATATATTTATTTGATCAATAGCTAAGCTGAGCTGATAGCCACTTAATAGGTAAATTTAATCCTCGTCTGCTAAATCGCAGCTGCCGTGCTTTATCTAATCTGTTCCAATGCTTGGTTGCAGTTACTCACCGTGCGTGGCAGCACACTACAGTACAAGTGTCAAGTTGTCAATTGTTTGCATCAGTAATTTGATTTTTCTTAAAAATTATGACAAATTTCAAATATCTGTTAGGGTGTACGTTTCTGTTTATGTATTGTGTGTGTATTAAATCTAGATTGAAATTCAGCTGATTCGACAGACAAGTATTACAAAAGCCACATAATTTGGCAGATGATACTTTATACATACTTTATTGTTTTTTTAAATATACTGTACTTACCCCAGTCACTACATAACTGAAGTATTTAAATATACTTCATACTACTGTCATTCATGAGTGTATTAAGTTGTGGACAAAAAAAAGAAAAAATGTATAAAATTGTAACACCCTATAAGACAAACTTATTGTTAACACCTTGTATACTAAACCATAATATCATTATATATTTCTAAATTAAAGTAAATTGTACCACTGACTAAAGATATTTCAATAAGTTGGTTCACTTTGCTTTTTTACGCATAAAATTTCCCTTCTGCTGACATACTTTCCCTTGCTGGCGATTAGATAGTAACCCTCATATATGCATTAATCAGTAAAACTTGGTATATAATTTATTTCACAACCCTCGTAAAGTATATTTCGTCACTTGTCAATAAAATGTATGACTTTCTACAAAAAAGGCGGCATATTCAACACATCAAAGTGGTTCCACATATTATATCTTTAGAAACTGACAAAAAAAGTAATTAACAGGCACTGTGATATTAGATACCGATGATCTGTCTGAAAACATTCTGTATCACTTTTATTCTAAATATGAATTCTATTTGAAAATGTGAGACGTTATTCTTAGAGCCAAAATACTATGCTTTTTCATCTCCACATGTACGTACGTCAATGTATGGTTTACCTGTGGTGGTAGATGCACAGGGGGTGGCCCTGGTGGAACCCCAGGCTGAGAGCTTGGGGGTCCAGGAGGTCTCATTGGTTGCAGCTGAACCGCCCCACTGTCAGAAGTCGGTGTCTCGGGAGGTTCGTTAGGTGGTGGAACACCCTGTACGTTATATGCAAATGATATTCATTTCTTTGTCAAGGTTGCATGCAATTTTCTGTTAGTCATGGTTCTACATCAGATTTGTAATTTTAAATATCCAATTAAACAACATATCTCGCTTGGAAATTGAATACATTAGATATTATTTACAAAAATAAGAATTTGCAAATCAATGTAATTTCTGTGAACTCTATATGTGATGAAAAAGACAAGGTATAAAGATATACTTTAAAATTGAATAATTGTGTTATTATAAATCTAATGTAGCAAAAATTATAATCTACATCTTACGCCAAAGTTGTAAAACATGCAAAAGTTTTGAACACAAACACTACTTATTTAACATATAATTATTACTAGCGCTAGTTAAGTATATTAAAATAGACAATAATTTGATAATTTCAATGCCATATTGAAATAAATATTCATGGTATTATTGTTACCTAATCACTAATATACTACGGAAAAATAACTATTTTATTTACGATGTAGATGTAAAAGCATAGCATAACAGCCTAGGCAGTATAAGCAAGCATAATACAAGGTGCTCTAAGTTTGTTAATTGTCATTCTTCACATTTCTCAATATAAAACAAGTTTTCACTTTTAACTGTCACATCAAATATCCTATAATGTAAAAACATATTGTTTTTAAGTCACATAAGAAAAATTTATCCTGTCTCGATGAAAAAAACTAATCATGCCTACAATAACAGCTAAACAAGTAAATCTATTATTGATTGCAAGAGCAGAAAATAGTATAAAAGTTATCTGAAATTATTAAAAGTGAACATATAGGTTCCATTATGAATATTTTGATCTTAAACATCAAATAATGCTCTTAATAAAGTGTGTTCCGCATATGAATCAGGTGCATATAGGGGTGTCTAAAATAATGTAATTTAACCAAACTTATATATACAGGACGGTCAAATGAAAGCAAAACAGACCCGTCGATTTTAGATTAAAGGGCAACATTCTTTGTTGGTATTTTTGATACCGCCACTTTCACTCTCAAGCAAGAGGCATCACCCCAAAATAGTGTAATGGCATTGGAGGTTGAGTAATATTTATTTTAAAAGCTCTTACAATTCTCTTTACAATAGACTTTAAATTTTATAATTCCGCCCAATACTTTGAATAAAATTTTCATTTTAAAATTTAAATTATGTTTAGTTGCTTACTTACTACTTAGTTGATTACATATTCAAACTGATGATTGCCCGCTTTCATACAAGAATAAAGATTTTGTTAGAAATGTTCGCACACATTCTGAAGCATTTCTGGAGTGGTTTGATGGCATTCGTCGATGATTCTTTGACGCAAATCTTGCAGCGACACTGACTGTATTCTATAGATTTTACTTTTTAGGTATTCCCACAAAAAAAATCTAGGGGCAATAAATCTGGTGATCGTGGAGGCCACTGCTTCTTATCCCAATCCAATTCTGTGAAAAATGTGGTCGAAATACTGATGGACAATTAACTTATAATGCGGAGAAGCACCGTCTTGTTGATAAATCACATGATCTTCATCATACTCTGGAACATTTTCAATAATATCAGTCAAGGCAGAGTCAATAGCGTCTTCCAGTAATTGCAAATACATTTGGCCAGTCAAATTACCAGGTAGAAATAAAAAGACCCACCAGCCGGTCACCGAAAATTCCAGCCCATACATTTAATTTTTCCGGTTGCTATGTATGCACCTCGTGAAAAACTTTTGGGTTTGAATCTGACGAAAAGCGGCAATTGTAACGATTTACCATCCCATTCAAGAAAAAACTGCATTCATCAGAAAAACAGATGTTTCAACTTTAAAATCAAAATTCTTATTAAGTATTGGCCGGAATTATAAAATTTAAAGCCTGTTGTAAAGAAAATAGTAAGAGCTTTCAAAATAAATTAATATTGCTCAACCCCCAATGCCATTTAAATATTTTGAGGTGATGCTTACCCTTGCTTTGGGGTGAAAGTGGTGGAGTCAAAAATACCAGCAAAGAATGTCTCCCTTTATCTAAAATCGACGGGTCTGAGCGTTTTTCTACAATCTTGACGCAGTTCCTGAAAATAGCTCTGTTTTGCTTTTATCTGGCCACCCTGTTGCATTCTTGAGAAGTTATTAGCCCCCAAAGAAGGACTTCTAGTGCTGTAGAGGATGAATTCTATCTGGTAAATTTTGACAGAAATTTCACGACTCTGTTTTTTTATTTTATAACTTTATTTAGTAACTGAACAATGTATAACAGTAGACTTTATGAAGGACAAGAATGATTATACAAAGAGCACATCCTACTGCAACAGCGCTAGGGATGCTACTGGACTGGCCCTTGAAAGGCCTCAACTACAACTTGATACTAGTTCTTGGCGCTGTTGCCGGTTATACATAAATGAACTAAATATAAATATTTTTACATAAATAAGTAACAATTGAGGTGGGCCTCAACAAGTGCTTCAATTAACTTTACCTCATAGTCAAAGAAGACCAGTAATAAACCTAAATCAAGTACTAAATTTAATTCTTCTATGGTAAAGTCTCTCATAGATATTATTTCCGAATTTAATACCCATTTTGGGAACTAATCTCAGGGCAGCATAGATAAGTTTGGTCAAATTACAATATTTTGGAAAACCCTAGATGCAGCTGCTCTGTGACGTTTTTATGCAGGACATCCTGTATAAATAGAGAAATAAAAATTTAGTGTACCAGATTTTGGGAGATGATACTAATCAAAATAAGAAAAGAAGCTCTTATGAACATATGGCCTAATATGTTTTTTAAGATCTACAATCCTTTATAGATTGGATAAAATTTTATCATTTTTAGGAACAGTAATAAATTAAGCAAAAAAAAGAATGGAAAATTAAGGAACTATAGAAAACGTACTTATGACTGAATTTATACATCGTATAATCAAATAAGGCTTATTGAAGAAGTTTTATATAGTTATAGAAAGAGTTATTGAAAAATTATACTATGTTGTTTGAATAGACATCATAAAATATATACGCCAAAAAAGGTACTGAAAATAGTGAACCTATGGAGAAAACGCGAGTGGTAATATTGTAGCAACTTAGCTTTTATGAGTTGGTTCCACTGATGGGGTAGTATCACACGAATAGGCGGGAATTTCAAAATATGAAAATTTTACATTCAATTCGCCGAGACATATGATTTCTATGGTACAATTATAAACATTCCATTTTGGTTTCAATTGTATTCTGGGATTAAAATGCAGTATAACAAAAAGTTTTCATTAAGTGTTCCCTAAACGACTGCTTTCTCTACTCCTCCATATAGTTTTGACTATTTTTGAGTGCCTAAAGTAAAGGCTTCTGGCGTTGTATATATTTTATGATTTCTATAGTTTTTTTTATATAATTTTGGTTAAATCGACATCAATTGTAACTGCACTTTGTAATGTCGCCATGGTACTTACTAATACAGCTAATATTGGCTAGGTGGTTTACATAGCTTTGGCCATGCTCATAAATTTGTTTATCAGCGTGTTTTCATTAAATTTTCATGCTAATTCTTTATCTTACCTGATGTCCGGGTCCCCCTTGAGGATAAGATGACGGAGGTGGCGTTGGACATTGCGGAGAACCATCCGGTCTTTTCCCCTGCAACGCCATCGCTATCTGAGGAGGTACTGGTTGATTTCTTGACAAGTAACGATAAGCCATTATTTGATTCCTACAAACATAATATTGCATCATGTTGTGGATTTAAATAAAAGTTATGGGTATAGTACACTAAACAAATAATAACCTTAATTGTGCCATTTGAGATTGGTTGAAAACTGAATTCGATCCATTACTTCTTGCTCTAAGAGCCAACAGTTGAGAATATCGAGGATCTTCCTGCATTCCTTTCTCCTCCATGGAATCGATAGCTCTTTGGAGGGCACTAAGATTCTCTTGGCCTTGTGGTGGTTGGCCTGGTGGCCCGGACGCAGATGTTGGAGGACCCTGAGGTCCTGGAGACGATGCCTGGCTCTAGAACACGCATCCAAATTTGAAAAATTTTATATAGTATTAAACTGAAAATATAAAGCAATGAAAGTAACTCACAAAGTACATTTTTGGATTTTGATGTAAAATTTTGGAGGCACAGTTCTGGATTTAACCTTTTCGATCTGAAAATTTAGACAAAACAAGGTTTAAATTTGGAAATGAAATGCCTAAAAAATAAATTTCTATTAGGTATTAGTATACGAAAACATTTTTGACAAATTTTTACACTATTTAATAAACACTCGCTTTAAATGAACAAACCATAAACTAAGATAAAGATAAAATCATAATTGCCTAAAGATAATGAATATTAGATAAAGTTAAGAGGAAATTTATTTATTTTTAAAGTGATTAAATGTATTTTTATGGAAAAATATTTGCAATTCACTATATCCACTAAGTATATCACTGATTATCGTGCCAAGAAAATATGAAATTTGTCAACTATGCCATTTTATCATTCTAAACAATTGTAAAAACTTACAATATAAAGATGAGAAACCATTTACAGCAAATTAATCTGTCATTTCAGAAATTATACTGTGTTTATAATAATGCCTTTTAACTATGCAGGTAATCCTTTTATACAGTAACAAGTTACTTATTTACTAACTTACAAAGCCTTGATACCTATTACTACAAAAACATGAAATGGCATTCATTGTAATTGCATATATTCAAAAGACAAGAATATTATGTAAATATAACTAGATATAAGTATAGAGAAGTGGTGATATAAAAATGTAATAATGAAGTCTATTACATTTAATGAAACAATAAAAAAGATATATTCATAATTTTTAGTAGGATTGTTATTTTTCAAATGATGAATGTAAATACAGTACAGATTACTACAGAAAAAAATACAACTTTTCTAAAAAAAATATTGATTATTATTCAAATACATCATATACATACAGGGTGTCTGGGAAGTAAAGGGACATAAACAATTTTCCAACACAGAACGGCAGATATGATTACTGTTTTCTGGCAAAATCAATTTAATGAAGGAGCTGCAGAAAGAAGGTACAGTTACATGGATAGCTTTTCAACGCAAAATTAATTTCTTCATCATTATTTTCCGTCAAGCGTATCAAAATAGGACTAACAAAAAAGATACGATAAAAATGAGTTACAAAAAAACTGCCAAGAAGAGCGTCCCCTACGATAGCAGCACTACTGACTCCTTCGCAATGCTTGTACTTATTTAAAACATAACTGTACCAGATTTCAACATGATTGAACGTTTGGTTTCTTAATTATGCCCATAACAAGAAATCAATTTTTTTTGAAGCCCTGTAACTTCTAAATGAAACACTTTTGGACTAAGCTAAATTTGTCTAAATCGGTTCTATTTGGTCACAGGAAGCTATGTTTTAAGCTGGGTCCCATTACTTTCCGGACACCCTGTATACATGATTATTTGGCGAATTCATAGAGTAAATTTTCATAGAGAGATTATTTCGATTTTTATCTCTCAAGTCTCAACCAATTAATTCTACCTATCTGATTTAAGTATAAATTTTGTTGTCATAATTATTACATATGCTTCTATAATTAGTACCAGTATACTGATTGTATATATTTTGTTTAATAGTTAAATCTCTTACATTACTTATATAATTACAATTTATGGCAATAACTACAAGTGGTTTAAATTATGTCTATTGTTATGCCTACAAATATATTTAACAATTTTTCGTCAAACAACATTTACATTTCAAAACAAATATTTACAATGTTAAGATTGTATCTAGTAATATCTAGATTACGGGAGCGCATTATCGTGAGAAACATACTAATTAAAAAATATACATTTATATACATTATCCAAAAGTTTAAGTGATCAAAATTCTGTTTAATTTTATACATCATAAAATTATAAAAATATTACCACACATTTCTGTGGACTGTGTATAATAATCATGTATTTATGTTACAAAAATAAACAAGTAATTGTTTTTAATTTAATAATTTTATAATTACGTTTTGTTTATATTTAATTAGATGGTAACTATCAAGGTAATATTCGCAGTATATAGTAATTAAGTTTATTAGAAAATTTTGATATAAGAGTAAAGCAAATTCAAAAATGCACAAATTCACATCTACAAAAGAAAAAATAATAGAATTTTTTTTTTATTAAAAATGCATCGAATATCCAATAAAACATATATCTAAAATGTATTTGTTAGCAAATAAACAATGTGTACTTTTTTTGCAATTAATACAACAATTATTATTGATGCAAAGGATTTACAACATTGCATCATTCTGAAAATTATATTTAGGTATAAAGAATTTCATGCAAATTATAAAAACTTATTTTAAAACCGCTGTTCTTTTGTATCTATATAGGAAGTTCGGAATTGCAAGGTTACTTGTAATTGTAGGTCAAAAATATATAGACAGACAGGAGCAAAAAATTTTCAGATGTTGAATATTTGCATAAGGAATTTAAATTCATTGAACTACTAAGTTTCAAACATGGGAAACAACACATATATACTACTAATATTTATGAGAAAACAAATGTATCAAAAACAGTAGTCAATGCCTCAAATATTACAGAAAAAATCTGCACACTTCAAATGTGTAAAATTTGTTACTACTGTTAATGTTAAGCAAGCAAATATGAAGACAGGAAAAATACTGTTCAACTAAAACTTGATTTTAAATAGCCTTTAAAATATTATCTGGTTTCAACAATATTCACTTTAATATTGGGAAATATTTAATGAGGAACATTTTTGACAATGATTTTTTATAAGTAATATTTATTCTTTCTATTATTAGTTTTAATCGCCTCTGATGACCAACAGATATTTAATGCATGATGCCTTTATTAAAAAATCACAATATTTTTATTGTGTTGTATTTAAAAACTGTCTGTATTTACAGAATGTCAGTTTGAATTTCTGATAATCAAAAACAACTTCAGAACATTATTTTTTAGTTAAACAGTCTGAAAAAACAGTCTCGATTGTTTTAAGTAATATATTCTAATCCTTAAAAGAAAAATATAACAAAGACTTGAATTTACTTTTGATTTCACACGTCCTTGAACCTACTGCAATTTTCGTCACAAAAGGGACATAGAAATACGTTTGAAAACCTTGGAAACAGTCTAAATCATGCTACCTGACAAGATTTGGAGATTTGGTTGATTAAATATCAAACAATGCTAGTGTTAATATTTGAGCAAACAGTGAATTATAGTTTGCTTACCCCAAGAAGTAAGGAACATTCCTTTAAATGTTAAACAATGAGAATGTTACAAGGTGTTCTTAAATTGAATAAATGCAACTGCATGTATACAATTATTTATACTTGGAGAAATTGACAAAGAAAGAGTATAATAAAGTCTTACCGTGGTATTCATAATTTGTCTCCGGTTTCCAAAGAGCGATCTCCGTCCCGAAATTATGCGAATTTTATAATGAAATTCAAATAATTTCGGACGGACAATGAATACAGTGTACTGTCACAGTGGTATCATATCTTCTCGAAATTATGTGAATTTCGTTATGAAATTCGCACAATTTCGGTACGGAGACCGCTATCTGGTGCCCGGAGATGGACTTTGAATACCACTGATAGTATGCCTGAAGACCTTATACAAGTCATTCTGTGAAAGAGATAATCCTAGAAGGCGTGAAAATAAACAAAATTTTATATTTTCCAGATTGAAATAAAATGTTTTATATTCGGAACTAAAAATATGGCCATACATTTACTTAAGATTGGTAACATTTTTTCTATTTCTGTTGCTACTGTTACATCTGCAAAAATTGAAGAAAATGTACCGTTGAGTAATCAATTATTTTATTATACACGGTGTTTCCTAATTACGTGCAGAAAATCCAGGGGCGTATTCTATGCTTCAAATTAAGGCAATTTTGTTAAATAAACCGTTTCCGGGATATAAGGCTGATAAGAAAAATCACTTTAAAATTAATAATTTCTAAATCCCTTGGGGTATGTTTGGCAAATTTGGTAATTTTTTAATGCGTAGGTATAAAATTTGCAGCTTATGTAAAGTACCAGTGGCGGAGTTATGGGTATGGGTAATGACTTTTTTTCACAAGAAAAAAATATATCACCCTGTATAACCATGCAAACAAAATTGGTTTTCGTATTCTCCATTGCATGCTCATATTTTTTTCTCTCTGCAACTGTTTTCTCTCTCATCATCATCTCTAGCCGTTTAGAGACGAGTTTGATTTTCTTAACAGAAGTACGCTACTGGCAATTTACACAAACTGCAAATTTTATATTTTATACCTATTTATTTATGTAATTTCATGTTACATACAGCAAAGTGTTTACACACGTCAAATCGGAGAAAATAGAAACAAATTCTGTAAATAAACATTGCTATTTCCAAATGAACCAAAATACAGCATAAAGTAAACAATAATAAAAAGTAATAAGACTAGACCAAATGTAAAATTGATAAAGCAACATTATGAAATAAAAGAAAAGTTAAAATATTAAAAAAATGAATATACAACATTAAAACGAAATAAATTATATTAAAATAATACCTAAAAATATCGAAAGATAAAACATACATAACAAAAGTAATATCAAAAATAAAATTAATGACGTTTTCTATATTCATTACTATTTACATATTCCTCAAATTAAATTAATATTAATATGAACTCATTTGAACAATTATTTTCACATACTTAAAAGACCTAAAACATTGTTGGTAAACCGCTTTTCCTCATTATTTATTAGTTTTACTTCGGCATCTTTGAAAATTCGCAGATGGCATGAGACTGCTTTAATTTCCTAAGCTCTCTAGAATATTCAGTTATTAAATTTAAAATTATTATTTTTAGAAATCACTATTTCAAGAATACTGCGCTCTTAAGACCCTAGTATTCCTGAAATAGTGTTTTCTATAAAAGCTTAGAAAATGACAGGAATGTGTCATGCGTCATGCAACAAACTTTTAGGTACTGAAAATTTACTTAGTACTAGATATGTTTCTTTAATTTAATCTATAGGTAGGTATCTATCTAAAAAAATATTGTTAAGGATAACAAGCAATATGTGTCCTGCAGTTACTCTTTTATTTGAGGAAAATTTAAATAGTAAAATAAATAACAAAGGAAACATCAAGAATTTTATTTTCGTGCTTATTTTTTTCTATGTTTCTAGAATCCGGTCCCTAAGGAGACCAGAAATTTGATAATTTCGTGGCGAAAGGTACAGCGAATTTAATAACTTGAAAGTCACGAAATGTGTAAAAAGACTGGAAAAAAATTGAATCCAAATTCGCTACCTGAAATCTATTTTGCAAAAATGTGATACCTACTAGCCCGAAAATTTTCGACCAAGACAAGCTTTAGAAGTTGCAGAGGGAAAATATTTTTTTACCAACTTTGCGTCCTCTGGCGAACAAACAAAAACAACCCTGGATAGAGGCAAACCGTCTCATTTTCAACTCTAATGGCATGCAATATCTTTGAGTGACTTAAAAATTCCTATATACTTATCATTGAATGAACGACAGTGATCCATATAACAGGTTCACCCTGTATAAGGAAAACATGTTGAAAGTGAAATAAAGCACGATCCTACCTACTACTCAAGGCCTCCTCCAGCGCTTATTATATTAACGACTCCCGACTTTAAGAAAACTTTTACTGTTCAGTCGACTGATCAAGATGTGTGATCAAATCCAGGAGTACTTCGACTACGTCCTACCGCTGGTGAAAGAGTCGGGTAAAGTGAGTTAGTTTGCTCATTGGAAATATGGGGAGTATTACTAATCCAGATTTCGGTTTTGTTTTAATCATCTTCAGGAGCTGCTGACGGCCGAAAATTATGAAGTGGAAACAAAGGGTTTCGTATACGACCTGGTGACGATATACGATAGGAAAATAGAGGAAATTCTCATTAACAGAATCAAGGAAAAATGGCCACAACACAAGTAAGAAACTATAATTTTACCACATATCGTCTTACACAAGAAACCATCAATATTGGATTGGATTTTCTTTTATCGACGTGATTTGTGGAACTATTCAGATGTGTTCAAAAGGAAATACTAGCGCAAGTTTTTTTACGCGAGAAATTCAAAGAAAATGCTATTTGATTTTTGCCTTAGAGGGTTCCACATGCGGTATTTCCAATGTGTTTAAAGACCAATAACATTTTTGTCAGTCAGTAAAGTCTTATTTCATTTGAAATTCATGTAAGTATAGGCTTTTTAAGTAACAGGAATATATCACAAGTGGAGCTAAGAGTCACAGTTCTCTAGATATCGACATTTTGTAATAAGTTTTTCAAAATCAAATAATTTGTCGCTTAATTGATATTTGGATGTAGCGAATTACATAAAAGAAGCAAGAAAACATGATTGTACTTTTATTTATCGCAGAATAATTTACAACCTGATTTGTTAATAAAACACTTTTTTGTTTCAATAATTAGTTATAATTTTCCTGAGTATATGCGCATACTACGTCCTGCATTTCTACATAAGAAAAGAAATTATGAATTATCTCAACATTTCGAACTTAATATTTATTTTCAAAACATGTAATTTATATAAATTAATTTTCAAACTTAAAAAGTGCAATTTGCCACCTTTCTTTTGAATTCATGAGCGTCCAAGTATGGATATAAAAATGGAAAACCGTGACTTAGCGCCACTTATGAAGTATACAGGGTGTTACTAAAGAATGGGCCATACTTTAAGGCTAGTTTCTTTGGACAAATATAATCCGAATAAAGTTATAGGCCTGAGAAAGTACTTTTTTTTATTTCATTTTCTTACGATAATTGTCTTATTTGTTACGAGGTTTTTTATAAGGTAATCACGAATATCTAATTAATTTTTGAGTTAAATGTACGGAGCGTTCTAAGCACCTGTCCCACTATATTATTCCTTTCAGATTTTTTATAAGGATAAAGATTATTTATTTTGAAATGCCGCAAAATGAACCATTTTAGAGAAAACCTCGTTTAACGTATTTGTTGAGCTTGGACTAATAAACTAATCTCACAAATTATTAATTCAAAAAGTAATTATAGTAATGCTGTTCTTATAAAACAGCATGAGAATTATGGCAACATGAAAGAAAGACATAGAAAATATAATAGCAAAAACTAGACCCTACTAACTGTAAAAAAATGTTGAATTAATAATTAGAATTTTTATACTGATTGATCCAAGTTTAACAAATAAGCACGTTAAACGCAGTTTTCTCTAACATGAATTTTAGCCGCATGTAACTATACCTTTTTAAATCCGATCGAAGCGTGTTTCAAAAAACTAATCATTTTCCAAAAATCTAACCTTAACAAAGATCTGAAAAAATAATATAGTGGCACAGGCGCTCAGAACGTCCTGTACATTTACCGCAAAAATCAATCAGATATTCGTGTTTATCTCACAAGAAAAGTCCTTTTCCAAAATTACCCAATAAATAAGGAATCAGGTCTCATCTACTGTAGAATGTTTTCATTAAACCAGGTTAGTAAATTTAGCTAGATTAATTTGTATTTTATGTAATTACTGAATACAGCTTTATCTACGGAATTGTTCGTTAGCATACCTAAGTAGATGTTTGGTATCAGAGAGCACGCATATGACTCCATTGACAGGAATTGTAGGAGAATTGATTTATATTAGCTTAGCCTTAAATACCTTTACAATACAGGGTGTTAATTAAGTATGTGCACAAACTTTATGATTGATTTTAGGACAAAAAGTTCATATAAACATGGGTCCGCAAAGGCTTTGTTTTACAGGTACAGGGTGTTAAAATTTGAAAAAAGTCAAATTTTTGGATCTATTTTCTAAGTAGGAAGAGCTACTTAGTTGAAACTTGACACACCCTAATAGGTATTTAGAGATTACATTTTGCCGATATTAAATTATTTTTAATTGATTTTCATGACCTACCTAGTAATAATTTTGCTTTGAGTTCTGACTAATTTTAACTCTAACTTAAATTGCGTGCATAAAAATGAAATTACGAAATTTTCTCTAAAACTGTTCATCGTATCAAAAATTACCAAGTCATTTTTTGTGTAATTTTAGTTGGTTCAATCGACAGAGGCTTCGAATTTTGAAAAAATCGTTGTAGTGCCATTTTTTCTTAAAAAGCTGTGAAGGTTAGTCATATCTGCGCTCATGGCTAAATTAAAAATAATTTAATACCTGCAAAATGTAGTCTCTAAATAACTTTTAGGGTGTGCCAAGTTTCAACGAAGTAGCTCTTACTACTAAGAAAATAGATCCAAAAATTTGATTTTTTTTCAAACTTTAACACCCTGTATCTGGAAAACAGTGCTGTTACGGACTTATATGACCTTTTTGTCTTAAAATCAATCATAGATTAATCCCTTAAAGTTTGTGCACATACTTAATTAACAACTTGTACAGTAAAAATAATGTATAAAGCTGCAAAATTTAGTTGGATGACAACAATTATATTCTAAAAAAATACCTCTGATCCATAAAATCAATTAGATTAATTAAATGAGTTATTTTTAGACTTATAATAAAGAATCTGAGTTAAAAATCAGTACCTATACATATAGGTAGTTTCCAATACCTTTTGGATAAAATTTAACAAACAGCATGCACGGCAATTCTGATGAAGGCCACGGAAATTTATTAGGGGTTAAACCAACACTCTTTTACCTGTCCCATTTCTACGTATTTTGAATTCCTCTAACATTTTACATAAAAATAAAATAAGACATTAAGATCGTTGTAGGAACCGGTTTCATAAAGTTTTCTGCTACTGTGAAACATGAGCAAAATAAATAATTTACGAGAGTGAGTCGAAGATTAAAATTGCTTTTTTTTTCAATTTCTGCGCGTCACCAATTCATTTTTTAAACGAAATCGAACTTGTACCTGCTCTGACCCAAGGAAATGTTATTGTAGTGAAGTAAAAGAAAATAAAAAAGAGTATATGATTTGTCATATTGATGCAGTTTGACCACCCCTTGTATAATCGACACAGTTTAAATGACTAACAACAAAAGGCCACCTTGCTGCACCTACAAACTAAATATAAACAACAAACAGTGTAGGAAGAAGAAAAAACATTCTATTCTGGGCTGTTTATATTTTCTAAATAGGTACGATAATCATTTATAGTCAAAACTATAAGCGAAGCACTGACTAGACTTGGATGGATGAAAGAAATTTTAATTTCCTTTATTCGATAACCAATTAACAAGTCCTTTGTATGTATAATTTGTACAATATTCAAATTTGAGGAAAAACTCTCTCTGTATTAGAAACCAAGTTTCATTAGTATCATTAGTAGTAGTCGTTCGTACAAAAGAGACATTAAATCCTCGTCACCTATTTACAGGTCAGTCTTCAATTTATTTTGAATTAAAATGAGTGATTTTAAAATGTTCATGTATGAACAATAAAAAGTTTGTAACCTAAGTCTATAGCAGTAATATACCTAGAGTTCTTAGACCGTTTAATTTTTTTGCACATATGTATCAATAAGTACCCTTAAATCTACAAGGTGTTTCAAAAAGACATAACATTATTGCTAGGGCTTGCAAAGTAAGTGGAGTTTGCTTAATAAACATATGTCTACAGCCACTCATTTTTGAGACACGTGCAAGATAATTTTAGAAAACCAAATTTTAAATGTAATTGTATAAAATACCAACAGATTTAATTAAAATTAGAAACAGGTACATTTTTGGTGTTAAAAGTTTTTTTGTAAAACGTAGAGGGCGGTAGTTGCAAATATTTTACCTAACATTTTTAACAAATTTACCAAGAGCATCTTTTTTGTAAAATTAAATTTTAGACTCGATTTTCCGTAATAACAAAACTTAGAATGGGAACAACCCAACTTAAAAAAATTAGAGAATAAAATGTGAATGGAAATGCTTATAACTAGCGCCCTCTACCAAAAAATTAATAACACCGGCGTGTTTGGCATAACTGTCAAATTTAAATCAAATCCGTTGGTATTTAAAAAAGTACATCCAAAATTTGATTTTTTAAAATCACCTTACACTCCCTGTATCTCAAAAATGAGTGGCTCTAGACAGTGTTACCAACCCTTGGGATCAAAATTTCCGACAAAGCAATACAAAAATTCCTTAATTACTTACAATTTTTTTTTAAAATTCCTTAAGAATTTCCCACGATAAATAATAATAAAAAATAATTTATTACATTAAAAAAATTTAACAGGTAACTCTACTCTCTAAGTGTACTCTAAAATATGACAAATAAATAATTTGTTATTATTTCAGGTAATTAGTTACAACAGCGTAAACCTCTCCAATATTAACAAGAAAATTACTACCTTCTACGTCAGATCTGATGTCAGATTTCGGCGGTCGTATGTGGTTTTCGAAAAAAAAAATTCAAAATTGTAACCTCTATGTATACATTACATTAGGATGAAATTGCAATATAACACCTCTGTCTTCTTCATTGCATGACGACACACTGGTGTCAAAATGATTAGGTGCTATATTCCAATTTCAACCTAATGTAATATATATATATATATATATATATATATATATATATATATATATATATATATATATATATATATATATATATAGGTTACAATTTTCTAGATTTGTGATACAGAACTCTTCTCGGATTATAAAGTTTTTTTTGTTAATTGTGCCAATAATATGAAAGTAATGTCGAAAATTGCACGTAAGATACAATAAAAGACCATTGAAATTTTTCCCACGAAAACTAACATTTCTTTTATTCCCTTATTCCCATTTTGCATTTTTCCTTCCATCATTTGCCACAAAAAGGGAAATTTCTCACGAGTTGGCAACACTGCTCTAGAACATATATTTATTAAGCGAACCCCACTGATTTTTCAATGTTCTATCATCCCTAGTAATATTGCCATTTCTTTTTGAAACACTATAAATTTCTGTGAATAAGTATCAACTGGATTTTTACCATCCCACCAAAATTTTGCTTGCGCAATAAATCGCAAAACTTTTATTACTTGTGTAATAGGTAGACAAATTATAAAACCGGTTGTTTATTATGTATTAAATTTGAATAATGGTGCCTGGATTTTACGTTATTTTAGTAACAAATGTTTTGTATAAAAAGTATTTTAAAGTTTATTGATCTTTTAATACGTTTGTCTTCCAGCGCACCCAATATTTGTTAATGTTCATTCTTAATTAAAAAACATTAAAATATTTAAATCATCCCAATTTTTAATTCTGTGCCTAGTAGCTGTATTATATGATATATTAGTCAAAAATATTTAGTTGTAATAGTATAACGTAACCGCAAATTAATAAGGCTGTAATGGTGCCTCAACGGGCGTATCGTTACATAATTTTAGCGAAAAGTGACATTAATTAAACAAAATAACTTCCGTCAAATTATGCTCTTGCCGTTAATTAACAAACTTATACATGCATATCCTTTAAGAAATTCTTAATTAAAAAAATCGTGTCATGTGCCTACTTTTAGAACTGTGACAAATTTCAATATTCCCGTGCTTTTTAAATGATAGACGATACGTATTTGCAAAATAGTCACTTACTTATATTTCCTATACAATTTTCTTATTTTGTTTATTTACATATCCACAACTAATACAGTATTCTCAACACATTAGTGCAAGCCTTGACATTCACTTTTCAAGGCTAATAAATTAGTTATAATTGAATTTGATACAATTACTGAGATTATAATATTCATTTCTACTGACGCATGATATATTAAGAAGACATAAATGTTGTTTTTGTATTGTTGGGATTTACCAACAGTATGGGAAGTTCATTCATTTGAATAATATTTACAAATTACCATCGCTTTGCCTATTTCGGGGAATTTCCACACTTTTCTAAACTACCTAAAACTCCTAATGTATCATTATGAACTATTTAACATAAAATTAACATCTAAAAAACTAATTAAGCAGGTAATTCCAATCCAACTAAGGTTAATCTGGCCAACATAATAATGATGATAATAGTATATAGCTCCCTCCTTCGTGCATCGACTTATAGCCGAATTAGTGGTTGGTGTAGGTATACAGGGTGGTTTTTATGGCTCACAATTAACCTTTGGGACACGGTAAAATGAAGAGTGGCTCAAATTATAACAGCAATGATAATATTCTATATTTAACGAATTTTACATAAAATACATTTAACCAAATTGGAAAATAATGTAACTTCCGTATTCTTTAACAGATTTATTGGTGAAGAAGAATCCGAAGTAAATGGAATAAAAAAATTGACAGACGACCCCACCTGGATCATCGACCCCATAGACGGAACAGCGAACTTTGTAAGGGGACTGAAAATCACCTGTGTTTCCATAGGTTTAGTAATAAAAAAAGTACAAATGTTGGGAATAGTGTATAATCCGTTCTTGGATGAACTTTACACGGCTATTAAAGGACAAGGGGCTTTTCTGAACGGCAAAAAGATATCTACTAGTGGACAAACTGGTGAGTGGAATAGGCTTTTGCATCAGTGCACAAAATCATGAAAGTTTAATCACGTAACAATATAATTTTGTTATCACTCCCTAAGTTAAGTTAAGTTAGTTGTGATAAATAAAATGTACAATTTTGTATTAGGTATATTAAAACCGACGATGCCATGAAAATTAAATTACAACAAATAGAAAATGGTTAAATTTAGCGACATAAAATTAGTATAATAATAATAATATCTCTACCCCTCATTCTAATCACAGGGATTAGCCCAGAAGTCGGAGACTTGTGCGGGAGAGGGGGCGGCATATTATTATTAAGCAGGCTGCATTTGCGCCCAGGAACGACTTACGTTGGTAGGCTCTTCCACCCTACCATACCCGCAGAGAGGGCGCCAAACCTCTCCACGAATATAGCTTATATGCGGTCTACCGGCAGCTGGGCTCGAACCAACTCCGATCTAGTCATCTCGATTCAAGTACTGACGCCTTAAACTGCGCGACCATTGACCGATTTATGATAATAATTTTCTTTTAAAACTTTGATACATACAGTGAGAAAAAAGTTATGACCAATTTTTATCCGCGAGTACATTTTGTAGCGCCTTTTAGTGTTTAGAACAAAGTGCGGATTTGTTTTTCAAAGTAATTCATTGAAAACATTCTAAAAATTTTAATAATTTTAAATTCAAAACTTTAAATTTGGGAACCTGTGTCTTTTGGACTAAGGTAAGTTGGCTAAATTGCATTATTTTGTCGCCAAGAACCTGCTTATTCACCTCATCTGCCTCATCTGGTTACCAAGTGTCGCTTTCGTCTCCGTTGAACAACTATGTTCTGAAATTTACAGGAAACCTTCATCTGTATGGTAATTGTTTATTCGGGCTCTTTTTTTGAGGCTGAGATAGTACCAGCCTTGCCAGTTTTCCAGTCTTATTCTAATAAAAAAAAGACAGGGAAGGAATTCGAGCCGCGTTAAAGTCTTTTCCGAATGCCTGTATAAAGTGCCGTACTTGCACAAAGTACTTATATAGTGCAAAAAATACATGCATACAACCTGATTTTTTCAGTGGATGGAGAGCTGTCTCCAACCAAAAAAATTACACTGGAGATCCTTGTGCGTTTTTGGATTTTTTTCCAACTTGTACATAATATTAATATATAAACTTTTTTGTAACTTACATATTTGACACTTCACCGCCCATTATATGAAAAAAAAAAAACGATATTTATTTATTATGATTCAGTAAAGATACAAATAAACCGCTAAGGAGTTTTTGGAGGATTCTTAGAGGACAGTCTCCTGAGTGGATACCCAAAAAAAAGAACAGCCTACCCCTTCGGTGTTTTGCGCAATAAGGATGGTTTCTTGGTGGTGGTATGGATGGTGGAGTGGAAATGAGTACAACTAACAATTCACGTCACTGAAAACACAAAGGTACTTGGATATTACATCCCATTGGTTCAAACTGGTTCAATCCCTATTAAATATGCGATGACACAATAATAATAAACCACCCATATTGCGCAAAACAACGAAGGGGTTGGACTGTACTTTTTTAGATGTGAACTCAGAAGACAGTGCTTGAATAAACCTGCAAAAACCAGCTGGTCAGCCTTTTGTTGTATCTTTACTGAACCATAATAAGTATAGTAAATAAAAGCAAAATAGCAAAAAAACCACAAGGGTGTCGAGAGAGATTTCTTGGTTGAAGACATCCTTTCATTCACTCTGAAATCTGATATCTTTACTGGATTAATATTATAACTGATCATTTTACTAATTTAATTAAAAAAAATACAAGCAAAAATAATTAACCGTACGCAAAAAACTATGTCATAAAACCTTTTCATAGTGCCTATGTAAATCACCGTTAGTCAAATGCAGTACCGACGTAAATAATCCAGCTATACATGTCACCAGAGAAGCGACGGAAAATTCCGTCAGGGGCACTACCGAGCCCGACGGATTTTCCGTCACTGGCACTGAAGGTATTAATAAGGCTGCAAAGTATGCAATTGGCGACCGGGCAAAAAATGGAAAGAACTTTCCAAGGAAAGAAATAAACATTTTATACATTTTATAACACCTATTTTATACAGCAAATTCAACAGCTTTTGCCGCAATTGTTATTAATAGAATTAATTTGTGGTTTTAATTAATAAAATAGTTTGACATACGCGATGTTACAACTAAATTTTGGGCCCTTTTTACCCACTTTCTACAAACTAACACAAATAATGTTTCTACTTCTTGTCCGTTTTGAACTCGTAAGTTATTGGCAGCAACTATGATACGTTTGCGTAAATCATCAATAGTAGATACCCACTTTGGTGCGATACACTTATTTTTTTATATATCCCCACAAGAAAGTCCAAATGATTTAAACTCAGGAGATCGTGGCAGCCATGGTATCGGTCCTCCTCGTCCAATATCTTGGTATTAATGCTTGGACACGCTGTACACGTTAAGGATATAATAGACATTCGTGTATGATACGCCACCCTGCTGCAATACGCCGTGGACGCCCTGGACCACCATCTCTTCCACGATTCGGTTTTAAATTTCTCTACCGTTGAACTACGTTTACCCTCACTGCACACCGCTGTAAAAGTAGCTGCATTTGGCACATGTTTACCGGGGAATCGTTCTACTAAAGCATTTTCGCATGGCCATAAATTAAAACAGTATTCATAAAATCCGAGTTGCTATACGCGTAAGCCATTTTTGACACTTGAAAAACTAATGTAAAGATTGGCATCACAAAAACTTTAATACCTACCGGATTTCAATATTCAAAATTTTTTTTACGATACAGACCATTTTTCTTGACGCATCTGTTCCCAAATTTTTTGAATAAGTTCTGAATTACCCTGTAAAAATGTTGTATATTACATTGACCTGTATTAATCTTTTGTTATTGATTAAGTATATGTTATTTTGATTATTGTATTGAATTACATAATACATATTTACTTCAAAACCAGTTTTCATAAAAATTTTATTATTTTTCAGAAATAGCCCATAGCATATTCAACTATGAGATATCACTGGCACGTCGTCCAACATATTACGACCTGTACATGTACAGGTTTAAGCATTTAATTAAGGTTATAATGGGGTAAGCTAAAATCATTAATTATAACTATAGAAATCAAAACGTATGTGTTTTTGCCAGGTTCAGGTCTTTGGGTTGCGCCGTTCTGGGTCTTTGTTATGTGGCTGATGGTCGATTAGACGCTTATCAGTGCGATGGGTTGTACCCTTGGGACGCCGCTGCGGGAGTCTTAATTGTTAGGGAAGCAGGCGGATATGTATGCGATTCAAGGGGTAAGTTACTATTTTCTAAGATACAGGGTAAGTAACAAACTTTGGGACATAGTGGAGAAGATTGACATGAAAATATAAGATACAGGAACTGTTGTCTGAAAATGTGTCGTTTTGGCTTTACGACGCAATACTTCTGGAAAACTCGAAAGAACAAGACGTGAGTTTTACGCAACGTTATTATTTTCGACAGAATCTTATTGCCGACAATGGTAAATAATCGGTAACAAAATGGACTCGAAATGACAATGGTCGCCAGTGTGACCGCAGGTTTCAATGAATTTGCGCATTTGACCCGATGATAAAAAAATAACGATAATCGATAAAAAAACTCTTGTTAGTGGTACCGCCGCTTGAGAGACATAACACCAGCGAGCAAGCGAGTGGTAACTACACGCTTATTTTGGTTCCGATATTTAACTGTTCCAGAACGATTCAAAATAACTGACCTCTGGAAAACCTCATTAATTTGACTCAAGCCAACATTCTTGCACCCACAAACCTAGGTTTGTGCTTGCACCTTACCATACCCACAGAGAGGATACCAATCCTCTCCGCCAAAATAGCTGGTTTACGGTCTACCTGCCGCAGGATGTTATGTTTGTGTTTATGTTTCAAGATATTGCTTATATTATATTTTGCGATTAAATTTTCCCTCGTGCAAACACATTTCCCCTTATCTATCAACTCAATATCGATTATTTGCTTAGCAGGCGATTCCTTTATCAATTTGATAGGCATGTACCAATAAAGTTAGAGTAAAGTTAATTTTCTTAAATAGTAGTGATAATGACTCATTGATTGTTGTGTAGGCGGTTGTAAAGTTACAGAATAATTTTTTACTGTATTAGAAAGGTATTTTAAGCGAATATAAATCAAATCTCCTACAATTTATATTAGCTTAAAATACTGCTACTTTTACAAAATCAGTCGCATATGTCAGTATCTATGCGCTTCCGACTTGTTCTACTGTACTATTTAGATGACAAAATATGTGTGAGATGTATTGTTATTAGCTCTTTTATTTGACGCGACTTTAGTTCCCGATCTGCTAGTGCAAACGTGTACATTTAAAATCATTAGATACTTCACTAAACGAGTATGAAATTAGCCTGATTCCCGCCGTGCTTAGACCGCGGCCGCCTAATGCGTTTTCACCTTATGGCCCGCTACAGACTATGCGTGAATTCGCGATTCGCGATGCGCGCTTCGGGGTTTGTAGAGAATTCGTACATCGTATGTAGGGTTTTTATGAATTGATTTTTAACGAAGAAAACCCTACACACTATGCACGAATTCCATACGAATCACGCATCGCGCATAACGAATCGCGAATTCACGCATAGCCTGTAGCGTGTATAATAGTTTACTAGAAACGAAACTATTATATTCAACAAACATGCAGTTTTAGACTTTAATCATCAGTAAAATAAAGTCTGTATGCGGCTGTCCGGTATTGAAAAAAAAGTTGCATTATAAGGCATTGTTCTCATGGACGGGAAAGTCACGAATATTCACGTGAATTTCACATTTTTTTATTTAAATTATTAATGGCGGGAAAGTCTCAACTCCTAGTGACTTTAGCAAAACAGTAATATTATTGCTATTTTCACCATTACGCAGGGTTACTACGTTTGACTTGACTTTCTGATAATCTACCATGACAATCAATAACAGTTTTAATAATGAAAATAATAGAAAATGTGATATTTGACGAAATTCGCTAAGAATCGACACTTCTCCCGTCATTATAATTCGGGCGAATATTTGTGAATTTCGCGTCCATGAGAACAAGGTTTAAGGCTCAGGTGCCAAAATAGCAGATTTCCGGTCAGGAGTTGCTATCTTATATTTTCATGTCCCAACCTCCTCTACTATTATGTCCCAAAGTATGTAGGTAACCTTTTTTGAAACACCCTGTATAATGCAAAGTAAAAGTTTATTTTATCAGTGATGAATATTATTATAAGTAAATTAATAGGGTGTAACACCAATGTATGTCCAAACACGTGGGCGTGTTCTAAAAGGAGAAACAAGAAAATAAATCTGTCTATCGTGTACACAAAGATATACGCTGGCAAGTGGGAAAGACGTATTATTATTTTTCACATTTTAGTTATTCTATACCTACGGCCTGTAACATACTTGCGGTTCAACCTCAAATCGGACTTTAGCATAAAAATATCAGGCGACTAAACCAACTCCAATCTGCGTCTAAACTAAACCATTTGTGAAATGCCACGTTTCGGTAAGAAATATCGTATCCTTAGTTCATATAGTATCCCAAATTTTATAACATCTTTATTTGTTAAAAAGGTATAAAACAAAAAAATTTTAAGTTATCCTTATACGTTTTTTAATTACCTCATCGGAAACGCTTCCAAGATCTGAGACAAGCATTACTGACTGATCTGCATAAACATATTTTCGAAATTTTGCTGGAATTACCAAATTACTCACTCAGAAATTATTTAACTTACTTAAATCAATACATTAATAGTCCATTTAGATCAAAATCGACCGAATAGCGGAAATTTTGAGGCACAGCAGGTATCGAGATGAAAACCCCCGAGTATTGGAGTGATTTTCATGGACGCTGCCATTTCCCCCCAATCACCCCCAGACAACCCCACAGAGGAACCCCCGAGCACCCCCGGGAAAATCTAATGCTAGAATTGAATTCGGCATCAGCGAAAACCCCCCGAGTAACGAATTTGGAGCGCTTCCCATGGACTATGCAATTTCCTCCCAGAATGACCCCCTGGATACCCCCGCAGAGCCGCCCCCCGAGTAATTCCAATATCAGAATTGAATTCGGCATCCCCGAAAACCCCCGAGTAACGAGTTTGGAGCGATTTTCATGCACGCTGCCATTTCTCCCCAATTCACCCCCAGACAACCCCATAGAGCCACCCCCGTGCATCCCCGGGTAATTCTAATGTCAGAATCGAGCTCGGCACCCCGAAAACCCCCCGAGTAACGATTTCCGAGTGATTTTTCCGAGTTTCCAGTCGTTCCTATAATGGTGTAATGCATTTTCCGGCCCAGAAGGCATTTTTCAAAAAATGGCTAAACCAGACGATATAGACTGTTTTCCTGAGACCTTCCAGAACACAATGCAGAAAACCGCATCTCGATATCTGCTGTGCCTAAAAATTTTCGCTATTTTTCCTAACTTCCCTGGACTATAAGTGGAATCAGTAATGTACCAAAAATAGATATCCTTATTAGTGCATATAATATGTAGTAAAACAACAAATTTAAGTTATCCTGATACGTTTTTTAATTACCTCATCGAAAACGCTTCAAGATCTGAGACAAGAGAAAATAAGTGCGGTGCGATATTATCATTACTATTACTGACTGATCTGCATAAACATATTTTCGAAATTTTGCTGAAATTACCACTCATTCAGAAATTATTACGTCAAGTGGAATCACTTTACCAAAAATATTTACTGTAACGGATTTTACTAAAAGGTAGTGGTAAAAGTATCATGCAACAAAAGTTAGATGTCATTGAACTATGCAACCCAACAATCATTCATGAAATTTGTAATAGCGGTAAGTTTTACGATTTCAATTTCAATAAAAATAGAAATTGTAACTGATATATTAAAATTAAAAAATATATATTAAATATAATCACAATAACGGCTTCAATGCATTATGTATCATTTTTTCTAAAAAATGTAATTACTTATTAAATTATGTAGGTACCTAAAATGATAAGTTTTTATTACATTTTCAATTATGACCTTTGAATTAAAATTATCATACTCGTACGTTCTTTTTGCCGCTGCAAAACATAAAACATACCTAAACCACAAAATTTACCAAAATAATATATAACAATTATTGTTATCACGGAAGAAATATGTAATTATTGTTGTACAATATACATAAAGATTTGCATATAATTTAAAAAAATAATTAATGTAAGTAAATATGTTTTAGGTAAAGAGTTCAACTTGATGGATCCTAACTTCTTGGCAAGTGCCACGAAGCCACTGTCTGACCAATTTATGGTTATCGAGCGGAAAGCAGACGAAGAAAGACTAAACGACAGAAATGCATCCAAACAATAAAATTACATATGCATGCAATATTCATTAAGGTGGCTACAGACCAAGCATGTGTTTGTGAATCATGATGCATAATTCGTGAGTAGTCTGTAGAGACTTGCTATGCACTATTCACAAATTCCACACGAATATACGCATAGTCTGTAGCCAGTTTTAGATTTTGTATTATAGATATACGCTTACATATTATATAGGTATAATAATCTATTAAAATATACGACTTTTTATGTTTAACTGTCTTTCATTATTGTTCACAGAATCCTTCCCAAAACATTTAATATTGTTCAAAAGATTATCGCGAAATATCTAACATGTATTTCTTTATTTCCAATGTCTAATGCATAAAAAAAAAACAATTTTGTTCTTTGTAGAAATTTAGGGATTAAAACTATTTTTGTACTAACAATTTTAATTTACTAAATAAAGGGGCAGATGATGTTAATTTGAAATTGCATTCATGAGGTGGCGATTGTCAAAACGTTGAAGTCGATTTCCAAACGCCATTTTTTTTTAAATGGTTAAAGATAGGTTTGTCAACATTATACCAACTTTATAAGAAAATAATAATATATGAAAAATCAAACTAAAGACTGAGAAGCTAAGTAAATACAGTAATAAGACATGATAGAACATTTAATGCAAATTAATTAAAGTTGTTAATTTTGATGTTTCCAGTAAAAATGATAATAAACAAATTTTATACCATTTCATCATCTCCTCTAATTTTTATACATCCAAATATTATTCCGATAATTATTTCTGAGAAGGTCAAAAATTAAAGTATAGAAATATAACACCTAACTTGTCTTTGTTGTGCATGACCCATAGGTATTGGGTGTCCAGCATAAGGTTGTCCTTGGGGCATATTGCTTCCATGCGGTGGACCTCCAGGCATATCTGGATGTCCTTGTGAGCCAGGGTGTCCCTGCGGTGGGCCACTCGAATGTACTTGACCACCAGAATGCCCTTGGGGTGGAGGTGGACCTATGTGGTGAGAACCAGGCGGGTGACTTTGAGGGGGTGGGACACCACTCATCATTGACATAGGAGGACCTCCTGGATGTTGAGGATGAGAAGGACCACCTGGGTGAGGAGGACCTCCTGGGTGTGGTTGAGGCCCGCCCATGTGAGGCGGGGGATGACCTGGGTGGCCCTGAGGAGGGTGATTTGAGTGGGGAGGATGTGAATGAGGAGGCATACCTCCGTGCGGATGTGGAGGCATACCAGGGTGGGGTTGTGGAGACATGTGAGGCGGTAAAGCATTCATAGAGTGTGAATGACTAGGACTTGGCAAAGATGTTGGAGGAATTTGACCCATGCCAGGGTGACCGGATGGGGGGACGGAAGGCATAGAATGAGGCGGACCATTCATGTGGCCCATAGGTGACTGATAAGGGCTGTGGGGTGAGTGTGATGGGGCGGGACTTTGAGTGGGCGGACCCATTGGGCTTGGTGTTTGTGGTGGTGGCATAGGGCTGCTCTGGGGAGAGGGACTAGCCATAATTTCTGAAAATAAAAATTAAAAAGGACCTATAGTAATTCACTTCTGATAAGTTTATATTTTTTATAGGATTCTTATAAAATTTCATAACAAAATCAAATTTAAAAATATTATTATTTCAAAAATACATTTTTTTTTCTACCTATGAATTTGGAACTTACATTTCAAACATTTGTTATAAACATTTCAATAACTGTACAAGTTTAATGCATTTAAAGTATTCAATTTTTCTGTTACATATAAATTGTTAATTTCAATTACTTAATGTGGTTTTATTTGACAGTTCTAGTATTTCTATGTTAAAACGGTGCATTTGATGAATTTTTTACCATGTAGTAAAAAGATTAGGCATTCTAAAATTCATAATATTTTTTTTACTCTGTTCAGTGGTGTACCAAATATTTCAATATATCTCAAAGGATGTTATAAACCTCTCATATCCTACGTCACTGGTTATTTGATTTCGGTTTTTAGTTCATGAGATGATCCACACCAAGAGTGGCTCTTGTTATTTTAGAGTAACCGGTAACCTGTGCCTCTGTAGAGAGCAAGATAAACAGTGTTTTATTTACATTTTTTGGTATATATTCCCGTTGAATGAATAAGTTTATATATACTTATTCACTCAACGATATTCCTGAATTTGACTATTTAAACTTGAGTCACTCTGCATAACTTTCTTAAATGTCGGTAAAATGCTTTTGGAAGCGTCTTTTCAATGATAAAAATGAATTTTTCACAATACTGAAGTTAGTATATTTCCCATAATTCCAATATTATGCAAAAAACAGAAGTATTATATTACCACCTAAAGCTAAAACTTATTTGTTTGAACTTATAGGCAACCAGTATTACGTTTTACGAATTTATCAATTACAATGTTAAATTATTTATAAAACGGGTTTTAAATTGCTTAAAAAAGAGAAAAAAAACCAGTTGTTTCTTATTATCTACCCGCCAACATGTCACTTTTAAATCAACATATTTTTTTAAATTTTTTGTAGGTATACTTTATAAAATGGTTATTTTAATAAAGTACATCCTGTAGTACCGCTACTGATTTTTCTGCGCTACTGCTGCTGCCCCGAATATGGATTTATAATTTAATTAGCATAATGCAAAGAATAGAAAGAAAATCAAGACTTTTTATGTAGAATACATTATTTCAAACAATAAAAAGGTACTTTATGTTATATTTGGATCAAAATATATTCTCATGTCTATTTTTATTCATATTATTTAATTTTATTACTCTACGAAGGCCGAACAAAGACAAAGCATTTCAGTTTCAGCGTTCCCTGAAATTATCGATAACCTATTTTGCATAAATTTTCCGGATCTCTACACGGAAATGCCATGAAAACTCGAAAATATTTATTAGGATTTGGTCATCTGGCGAGTTTCTTGTGGGGATGACGTCGAGCCGTCCGTCATTCGACCATTCCTTTTGATCTATGACCGCTCTCAATCTCATTGGTAAAAAAATCCAACCGCCGTTTCAGTCAAGTATTTGAAGGTTACGGATGTTGTCTAACGAAAGCCGGTTATATTTATCAAAATAAATAAGGTGAGTTTGACAGATTTATGCGTATTTCGCGTATTTTACGTAGAACAGTTTTAATATACAAATAATTACATTGCAAGTAATTTCACAATCGACCTTAGAATAACTAATAAATTTTAATAAAAACACAAGCATATTTTACTCACATTGCAATGTTAGTTTGTGAATTATCTGTCCTATTATGTAGACTGTGACTTATTGATAAGTTATAAGTTTAATTGGACATCCAAAAGGATTTTCGAATATTTTTTTTTCACTTAAAATTAGAAAACACAACACTCGCCATTTTCTACTGGAGCTGTAATAATTTGTTTTCTTGTTTTGATTTTTCTATCTCTTTTCAGTCGATTGCATTTGTATAAGAAGAAAAGAGAAAAGTTGGTAGCCTCTGAACGCGTGCTCTCAAATAAGCGGTACATTTAAATTTGCGAGTTTTATGATGGATACATTTTCTTTCATAAAAGATTGTCTTTTAACTTATAATTATCCACTTGCGCACTCCATGAATGAAGAAGAGATTGCTGATATATTCAAAACTGCTAACAGATGTTTTTTAATCTCTTGGATGTTGAAGTTATTAGACAGTGCCTATGAAGAGGTTTTGGAAAATCTTGAAAACGACAAAGAATTTTTAGGTAATATTGTTTACGAGCTAGGTTTTTGTACCCAAAAAGAGAAGTTACCTTTTATGACGGGTGGACTACCTGTTACTCAACAAGTAAGTGTAACAACTACAAAAAAATTTAATAACATTTATCCATCTATTTATTTTTTAGGTAAAAATTATTTTCAACATATTTATGTATATAACTGATATTAAAAATTGTAAAGATGAAGAAACAGCACTTAACATAAGCAACGATGATCTAACAACATTGGTAAATACAGATTTAAATTTATTCCCCATGTATGGTGATATAAAGTTGTTAAAACCATCAGAAAGGGAATTGAAAGAAGCGGAGTTAGAGAAAGAATTAAATGCTGTTAGAATTCATGAGCAGTCAACTGAAACGAACCCTGAGGATAAGCGCTTATTACAAAATAAATTTAACGAAGATATGCAGGAATTTATAGAAAAGTTGAAAATGGAGTTTCCAAAAATTAGAGCCGCTATGGAAATGGTTAACAGAAGTAGTTGCTTGGAATCTAATAATGTTATTGAGTTACAGCCAGATTTGGTAGAAACGTTGAAAGAGTGTTGTAAAAACTTGAAACTAATTTCTCAGGTAAGAACCTTGTCAAATTACATTGACATTAAAACACACCGAAGAAGTAAAAAATCAGTATTTCATTATAATATTTTATTTCAGTTCATCAAAGACATTAATACTATCGAAAATTTTGAAAAGTCTGACTTCCGATTAAAAGAGCAGGGTAGAAAGACCAATACAACTTACGAAATGATCAAAATGCTGCATAGGGAAGTGTTAACTGTTTTAAAATACAGTAGATGTCTCTGATTTGATTTATTGAGTACCGCAACCCATTGTTCTCCTTTGCCATAAAATGGCGGCTTGACAATATAATTTCTATTCTAAGAGAGCAATTTAATAAAGAGTTCTTCATATTTTTATTATCATATATAAATTTATTTCCTTGCACCTTTGACTAAGACATATGAAATTTTTATTTTCTATTCTATATGAATTTTTGCTTAAAAATAAGTGATATATAGCAGTACTTTTGCCAATATAGGAACTTTATCATCATAATTATTATATTTTTATAGTTTGTTGTATTTTTTAAATCTTATTGCCATTTTAACTGAAAATATATTTTTACATTTTTGGCAGTAAATATTTTTTAAAAATGAAATATACACTGGCAGTCTACAAGTGTTTGCAGGTCATAAGTAAAAAAGAAACAAAAAAAGTTCCAAATATAGTATTTGTTAAATAAAGTGACCCTGATAAGTATTATACATTATTTTGACATTCTGACAATTGTTTTTGGAGAAGATGTACAATCTCTTGCGATAACAATGGCACTCTGCTTTCAATTGAATTTGGCGATTTATTTTGAACTGCTGACATATTCATAATGAAATCTACTTTCAGTTATTAACATTAGTTCTTATAGTTGTTTCCACTCACCAATAGAGATCTAATGAAAAAATTTCTACTCAGAACTTCCAGTAGTTCAAAAACTGATTGGAGGAAGTACCATTATTATTGCAATAGATTGTATGGTATTATTTATTTATTTTATTACAAATAAATCATGTTAATTAACTGGTAAATAGCATCTTCTCATTAGATATGTACAGGGTGTCGGGAATATGAGTGCCGTAATTTTAAGGGCTTATGTATCTGACTAAAAGCAATAAAAAAACTTATGAAAAAAATGTCAAAAACGAATAGTTTGTCTACAAATACATTTCAAAAATAAAAATACAACTGCAATAATATGCGAAACTATGTTACAAAATTACAAACTAAGGTACAATTAAGGTTAAGTAAAAGCGCCTGTAACGTAATTTGTTCATAATTTCATTTTTGGATCAGTATTAATGAAGTAAGCAATTGAAATTCCAAGAAACTATTAAAACTGTAATATAGTGTAACATTCGACAATGTTGTAGTGTCAGGCTGCTGATGATAACCTAAAAGTAATAGTCATAATAATAAGAACAGCTAGTGTGATTCATTTTTGTCTAATTTTTCTTTGATGTTTGTGAGTATACATAAATAAAAATGGAACAATTTATAGTAACAATAACCAGCTGCATCGTATGTTAATTTACGGCGAATCTAGAGGAAACTCTCTGGCCACGAGACATTTGTACAGTAAACGCTTCTTGCAAGAAACAGAAGTCATTTTAAACACTTGTAACTATTATTCTCTGTTGTGAAAAGAGCTCTAAGAAAACCATTTACAGTAAGTACATATGTTTAGGTGTACCTATTTGTAATTATTATGTATAAAACATAACAATCCTATGATAGGATGTGAGCAATGTTGTCACATATTCAAGACCTGTTTGCTGTCATAATTCTGTTACCGTTGGCCAGAGAAAAAAAATTGTTAAGTCAAATATGTTTTGTTTAGTACAACTTATCATATGGCAAAATTAAGGCACTCATATTCCAGACACCCTGTACAATGGGTTGATCTGATTGTTGATATTACCTTCAACTTTTAACGCCGGTAGGCCGCCAGGGATGTCAGATTCCACTCATTTTGTCAGATATCAAATAATTTGTGTCAGATTTGAGGCCGTCGATGTGATACCCTCCGGATTTGTACTGTCTACAAACATCAAAATTTGAAATAAAACTTTTCTTTGTTCATTATCTACTAAATTGTGGCAGTCTTGTTTTGTCTAGTCTGTTCACTGCCCTGTTGCAGAGACTCACCATGGGTGGCAGCACACTACAGTACATATGACAGTTGTCAATTGTTTGTAGTAGTTTGACATTTCTTATAAATTATAACAAATTTGAAATATCTGTTGAGTGTAAGTACGTTTCTGTTGACTCATCATTTTTAAATTGATATATCTTAAAATGATGAGGTGTACTTTTCATGGTGAAAGTGGAGGAGCAGTTCATTATAATACCTATGTATGTACCTAGTTTTATTAAAAATGTAAAATATTTAGACAGAAGCAATTTATGTGGACTATAGAAATGGTATTAGTGCCAATTATTTTAAAGTTTTAAAATAGTAGATATAAATACATATATTAAAAAAAAAACAAACAAATTAGATAAGTAAGTACTATTAAAATGTAAGCTATTATAGTGTCAATGGCAAATTTTGACATTTACAGTATATTACAGAATTCTATATTGAAATTTAGCTGATTCGACAGACATGTATTACATAGGCAGGCATTTAGCAGACAATGTTTTGACTGATTCCATAATGCTTATATAAAGTCGTTTTGATAAATGCAATGAAACGTAAAATAAATGAGAACTTGAGATTCTTCTTTTTCTGTCTTCAGAATTATTTGGATTTGATTCGGTGAATATGACTTTAGTATTTTTTTCTTAAATGAAACACTAGTGCATAAATATTATAACTTTATTTCATATTCATATTATTTTAATGCACCTATTTTAACTGTTTATGACATTGATAATAAGTTTAGTGAGTTCAAATTCAGGATCGATTAGTCTCTCGATTATATCAAAATGATCTACATTTTCTAGAAGAACAAAATTGGATTTAATTCCTAAGCTTAGAAGGTATTCAGTAAATCTTCTGCTATTTTCGACATAGGCTGGAGTGTCATGTTCTGCTGCTACTACATAAAAAACGGTGTCTTTCCCTGCGGATAATTTCTGAAGTAATGGACTTGCGGCCCTTGCTGAAGCTTCGTCGAATTTAAAGTTAATATTATACTCGGTTTGGATGAGTGGGAGCAAGTCATATACTCCACATAAAAGAAATGCTCCCTTAAATAGTGACTGATCTGCCGCTGGAAGTGATGGTATAAATTTTTCAAAAAGTCTTGCAACTATTTGCCCTCCAACAGAGTGGCCACTTAAATATATCCCTCTGAAAAAAAAAAAAATAATAATAAAATAAATTTATATCAGAATCATGGAAGATGTGTTGCATTTTTTATACTAATGAAATATACATACACAAAATTTTTGATGATTCCTTTTAATGGGCATATTATAGTAACAGAAAATTTGTTAAAGTAGTGATTTTATTACAACAAACAATATGTTAATAAGGCTTACAGTACCTATGCTATAAATATGGATAATGTAGCTATTTATATGAAACTAAATTTTCCTTCACAAGATGTACCTATTGACAGTGAAATAATATAATATACAATGCATTACAAATAATAACTGGCCACTCCTTCAAAACAGATTTTGCATTTTGAACTATTGGAACTTGTGAGTAGAGTAGAAATAGTTGCCCTGGTGGGGAGTCTTTGAACTTATTAATGTATGAATATTTCTCCGATCATGAGAAGGCGATACAATGAGATGAAATATTTTAGTGGTGAGTTCAATACTGAATAAACAATAAACTAGAATAAATGTCAATTATGTGTATATTTATATTTTTATTTTATTACTAAACTTAAAAAATTTTTTACTGAACTTTCTGTTAGACCTCTATTGGTGGGTGGAACAACTAAGAACTAATACTTAAAGTTGAAGATAGATTTCATTACGAATTTGTCAGCAAATCAAACCAAGTCCCTAAATTCAATTTTGGTAGTGTCATTATTATTGCAAAAGATTGTACAATATCTGAGAAAACCATCTAAAGAGAAATAACAATTTACTTTCCATATTTTGACGTCTCAAAGATGTTAAACTGGTTGCCTATGGCCTAAACTGTAAATTATCAATACTTACATTTCGGGATCTACTGGATTGGATAACATTTACTAATTCTGTTTCAGAACTTTAGTTCTATTTCAATCGTTTTCATGAATTATTGTTGATAATTCAGTAAAATGCTAGTAGAAAAGTTATATTAAGATTGGCATTACCTAGACCCCTGTTGTTTGGCATATTCCAGACATTTTGCAACTGCCCTTGTAACGTTTGCATTAATTTCTTCTACAGACACTTTCGGAAGCAGGTCATAACCGACAAATATAGATTTTATTTTGTTTTCGTATAATTGTTTTGCTATGAACGAGTAGTTGCTGCGGGTTAATAATTCTTCCATCCAATAACCACCATGAAAGTGTACGAATATCGGAGCATCTAGAAAAGTATATTAAAATAATCTTATACTAAAATAATCGCTGGAAAAATGATATTGCTATAATTTTTGGCTTGGGATCAGATATGTTGAAATTGAAATTTCCGAATATATAACTGAATTTGAATTGTTATTTTCCTTATTACTTACCATCTGCTAAGTCAGTTCCGAAAATATTTATCTTTTCCCTCTCGCCGGAGCCATATGGCAAGTTTAAAGTGCATGGAATTTGACTTAGGACTTCTTTACTATCTAAAAGAAAAAACGTGGAATTGTAATTTTAATTTATCAGTAAGTGTTCTTGTATTAAAAGCGGTTAATTGTCTCATTGAACTTATATTTCCATCTAGATATGTCTTACAAATATTTGATAGAAACGGGGTTTAAAATAAAAAGTGATAGGTACACAAAATGTGATGTGGTAAATTTTGATGAGTGGAAAAATATATATCTATATATTTTCTTGAAAATTAAGGGTGAGAGGCATTGTGATACACGCTGCTGTATTTCTGGCTGCATAACTAACATATATACCTACTTTAATATTATTTGAAATAAAATTATTTGATTGTAATTTAAATCTAGTGCTTCAGAAAATTAATCAAGAATTATTAAACTTAACCCGACCCTGCATACCCTACTTACTGAACTGTTTGCAATACACTGATTGGCTCAAGCTTACCAGTGATAATGGCTCGGACTCGAATGTATCTCGTCGACATTAGATTGATTTACGCTGATTTATTCAAATATGCCTTATTCAATTCAAGAGTTAGCAGATATAGTGTGAATGAAAAAATTTGATACCTGGAGTAAAGGCACACAAGCAAAAACTCGTGGAAATAATGAATTATTTTAAATCAAAAATGTGATATCAATTTATAGAACACGTAACCTAAACCTCATAAAAAAAGTGTTTAGAGGTAAATATTTCGACTGACAGAAAACGTTGCGAGTCGACATCTTCGACATTACCACAGTCTATTACATTCCGTCGTGTTCACGTCGACTCCTTTGATGTCGAGATCCCAGATTTCGTTGTTTTTTTTAGACGACTGCGCATTTAGCCGCGCACATTCGCGCGCTCAACAGGCACGGTGATTTGTCAAGAGACAGATTGTCTCCCACTTCGTCGTGTACAAATGAATTTCATTGGCGTTCATTGCGCATTTAGCCACAACCTTTGGAACCTTCACTCGACGAACTGTATAAATAAACTGTGATAACCTATTATTACCATGTGCACTTTACATAGAATCGTTATATTGAAAATATATTATAGACCACAAGTTATTGCTTAAGGGCGCCGTATTCATTTTCTACAAATAATTTTAGACATTTAAGAACTGAATAATATAGAGCTTAGCAAATAACAGGAATTTTATCTCATACGTCCTGCGAATATTCAAAGGTACTGAAGTAAAACGAATATATAATGACAGAATGCAGTTTAACCAACAAATTTTTAGGCACAGAAATCTTTTAAAGTACGTATTTTCTTAAATTTAATTGTAGATGTAAATATTGTTATCACATAAACTTGCATAGTTCTTTATATAAGATTGTTTACTTTTGTTTATAAGTATGTGAAAATAATTGTTAAAATGTGGGGTTAGAATAGCAAAATAATAATCGCTGTATGTGAAAATATTGGCGTTTAGTAATTAATTAAGTAACATTGGTTATATATTATTATTGAACAACACACACCTGAAAGTTGTATCGGTAGTGGAGAATGTTTGTTCCATGTGGAGAAAAAGTACAGTTTTTAACGAAATGTTAAGAGCGTCGTCTTCGCGAAATAGTGTTTTCTACAGGTACAAATCATTTTAGACATTTAAGAACTGAATAATATAGAGTTTAGCAAATAACAGGAATGATATTTCATGCCATCTGTGAATATTCAAAGATACCGAAGTAAAACTAGTGTTGGGCGATGTCACGAAAAGTATTGATACCGTGTATCGGTCTATATCGCTTTAAAAATTATCGATACGTGTATCGTATCGCTCCGAAAGTATCGATCCCCAGGTGTATCGATAATCTATATTTATTTTTTCTGTACAACAAATAATTATAGTGGGTAGCAGCAAAAATTACATACGTGGGATGCCACGAGTGACGTCATGAAATTGTTTTTATTGTTAATATTAACATAATTCTCAATATTTTATCGTGTGTAGGGATTTTTAAATTAAGATTGGAGATGTTAATTACCCATTTAGTCTTTTGGACACAAGATGGCAGCTGTATAGCTATTATGTTAGATCCTGTTATCGATACTAAGCTGTGGGAAATCGGTACCTCAAATATCGATACAAAATATTGCGTATCGAACCCTAAAAGATCGATACGTATCGCCCAACACTAAGTAAAACGAATATACATATAAATAAAGACAGAAAGCTGTCTAACCATCAAATTTTTAGATACAGAAATCTTTGAATACATATTTTTTTAAATTTAACTGTAGATTTAACTGTTGGGTCGGTCGGTGGTCGCGCGGTTTAAGGCGTCAGTACTTGAATCGAGGTGACTAGATCGGAGTTGGTTTGCGCCCAGCTGCCGGTAGACCGTATATAAGCTATATTCGTGGAGAGGATTGGCACCCTATCTGCGGGTATGGTAGGGTGGAATAATGTTAGCTTGGGTCAATGTGAGAGATTGATACCGGTTGATATTTGACTACCCCCCTAATTAATGAGGTTTTCCAGGTTTCCCTCATTCCTGCACTGAATAGTGGTTAGGGCCTACCAACGTAAGTCGTTCCTGGGCGCAAATGCGGCCTGCTTAATAATAATATGCCGCCCCCTCTCCCGCACAAGTCTCCGACTTCTGGGATAATCCCTGTGATTAGAATGAGGGGTAGAGATATTATTATTATTATTATGTAAATATTGTTATAACATAAACTTGGTTTTGCATATAATATTGTTCACTTTTGTTTTATAAGTATGTGATGGGAAAATAATTGTTAAAATGTGGGGTTAGAATAGCAAAATAATCTGTATTTTTCGAGATTTCTATACTTAAAAACAGCACAAATTTTATCATTTTACGGCGACCGTAACTAAAACAATCCAAAAGAATTCTGCATCTGCATCTGCATTTGACAGAGTACCTACTTATTTTGCAAACACGTTATATAAAAAACGTTATGTTATTAATACCAGATGAGAATTGATGCACCTAAAATGACAGGTTGTACAGTGACCGCAAATAAAAGCTTTCAACCTGGAAGGCATCAATATACTTACCTACATGTGTGCCACATATTGAGTTCTCATGGACGCGAAATTCACGAAAATTCTCTTCTTGAGGACAAGGCTATATGATATATATGTCGACGATTCGATTCGACAGTTTCTCGAAACACATATCAGTTTTGGCACCACAATTTGAATCGCAGCCATACGAGCGGATGAAAAAGAACGAAGTTTATGACCGGCTTATGATGAGAAATAATATCTATACAATTTAAGCCAATTTTTTTAATGAAATTTACTTACATTTTTCAATTACTTCTATATGTTCGGGTAGGATAACCTCGGGTCCTAATCTTTTCGACCAGTTCTGCGGGGAATATAAATTATGCACTTCTGATTCTGCTTGCATTCTAGTACACCTAATAAAATGCAATTGAATAGAACCTATTTATCAGTTGTATTTGAATATTAGTTCAGTCATTTAAGGAGTTCACCTACGAAAATTGAGATACCCAGCTATAGATTCGTATAAACTTGTATTTTGACATCCTAAAAATGTTCTCAAAATTCACATATGATTCTTCTTCTTCAGCGTCGTGGTCTTCCCGCAGCTGTAGAATTCCAAGGTCGTTATCATCTTCATTATCATCTTCAACGAGATGTGTCTCTAATTCTTCCATGATTTCTGGATCAAAGGTCATATCTTCATTGACATCGGTCTCATATGGTACAGCATTGAGACAAGCTTGCCCATTACACTGGCCACAAGCTAAAGAGCACTTCAACCCCGCTTTCCTGCATCCACATCTTGAACCACAACCACTCTTGCAGTTACAAAATATTGTGTTGAGTAATTCATCTGGAGCAGGTGGTAAAATTGTCGTGATAGGTTTTAGGAATCCGTTACGCATTGTCCAACCCCATCCTGGGGTTCCAAATCATGCCCTAACCAAGTTTGAACTTGGTAATAAACACGATTGAAATGTTGGTGAGCTGCTCCACTTGTTGGTGGGATATTTGATAACTGCACAGGTTTATTGAGCTTTGTTAACTTGACGTATTGTGCATAACGAAGATGATCGATACTGTCCACAGATTTTGGAGCATTATAAACTACTAATAAAGTTTGCAATCCATTCTCAAATAATCTTTGAACCGAAAAGTTTTCTTCTTCAAATGCTGCAGCAAGTTCATCCAAATTAGGCAGTTTCTCAAATGTTTTTAGAACGAGAATATTTATCGAAACTTTTAGAGGAGTATATTTCCGTTTTCACATTTGCTTTGCCAACTTTTTTAAAGAAAATTTCTTGTTCAAGAGATAGTGTACGCCCAATTAAAATGACAAGTAAATCAATATCTTCACCTATTATAATTGAGGATTTTTCACGTTAAGATTCTTCAATAGCTGTTCCAATGATGAGAACATCCGCATCATCTCCGGCCTGTTTTGTATGGATATCAACAGCTTGTAATTTTTCGATAAGCATAGTAATTAATTTTTCTTTATTATTGCTATTTGATAGAAATTTTTCTTTTAGAGATTTTAAACAAGATGTACAAAATTATTTCCTACTTAAAATGTAATTAGCGTAAACGAGAATACAATTAAAATGTAATTAAAGTATATCCCTTAATGATAAATTACGAGTATTATTGAATTCATAGATAGGTTCATTAATGAAAAAAATATTTAAATATAATGTAATTGTTAATAAAAAATGAAAATTATTCATAATTATATATTTAGCAATAAGTTATAAACCTATTAAACTACCAGTTAATTTCAAATGATATTCTAACCCCGCGCTCTCGGCCCTCTACCTCGAAAACGATTCAAAGTATAGAAAAATGTTTGAAACAAAAGTTGTAGAGAATTTAATTCTCTATAATATTGATAATAAATACAAATAGCGTAAAAACTATAGGAAACGAGATTTTTGCAAAAAATGTGAAAATAATTTATTTTTTTGACCTTTGACCCCCGATTTTTAAAGTTGTGGACATCGAATCATATGTGAATTTTGAGAACAGTTTTAGAATGTCAAAATACAAGTTTATACGAGCTTACAGCTGGGTATCTCAATTTTCCGAGATACTTGCCTAAATCTACCTAAAATGACTGGCCTATATTGTAAAAGTGAAAGAAGATATTTTTGAACATTTATCACAAGTTATGAAATACACAACTAACCGCAATGAGAATTTAAATAAAATATTTACGTGTTGTTTTCGGAATAATAATAACAATTAAAAAATATTAAATTACTTACGCAAATATTTAAATAAACGTACTAGAAAAACACAGAAGAGACTGAACTGAAATATAAAATATACAAACAATTATATATCACCTATTTATAAATTTTCATTTATCAGAAAGTAGATAAGGTACATTGATGATTTCGGGTCACTTCATTTTCACATTCTCAGAGTTCATTCTTTTTCGTTTTAAGAAATAAAATAGGTGGGGATATTCCCACTCTGAGACCTCGAAAGAGCAGTCCGTCGAAGACGATATCAGTTATTTACAAACTAGCTTATATAGGGTGCCTCGTTTATCCGACTTTTCCAAGACGAAATCACTTTCCAATTTAGTGGAGTATAAACGAGATATCCTCTGTATAAGAATCCCTAATAGCACAAGGACGTCCTATAAACATCCAAAGGATGTCCAAAGTCGGAAGTCCGGACATCCAATGGACGTCCGTTTTTTGTTCGACGGACGTCCATTGGAAGTTTCACGGACGCACAAATGTCACAACTTCGTGCAACCCAGGGACGTCCACTACTGTACCACTTTCGGACCCACAGATGTCCGCTTCTGTACCAAATTTGTGCTACCCATGGATGTTCTGTTTTGGACATTTAATGGAGATCTGCATTGAAATTATAGAAATACTTTTTGATAATTTTATTGTTTTTCTAATTATTACATGAATAACAAATATGTACATAAATAATTAAGAGATACAAATAAAACAACTACTTAAGAAGAACAAAACCATATAATTACATTACTTAACTTAACCTAGAATAGCTGAAGACGAGAAAACTCAACAACTAGAGTGGAAATGAAAACTTCTTTATCTAAAAATAAAAACGAGTGTTGTCGGTTGTTAGTACATAATTATACTGTGACATAATTGCCTACATAAAGATGTTATGAATTTAGCCTAGCCAACAAACAATTCAATTATTTATAAATAGACTAATAGTAGAACATACAAATTTACTTACTTACAAAATGTGATTTATATTGCTTCGGTTTCCTAATTTATTCTTCTATATTGTTTACTCATCAACGTTTGTTACTTTATCAGCGTCACCAAAGGGAACAGAACACTTTAGAGGTTAGCGTTAGCGTAACATCTGGATTCTGGACACTTTTTTTCTCAATACACATGCACTGCACGAATTTTAGCGGCAAATTCAAATTATAACAGAACATGTACAATACTGGACATCCATCGGATGTCCACATATGTACTATCAAAATATGTCCCATAAAGGACATCCATCGGATGTCCAGTGCATGTTCTATCAAAATATGTCCAGGAATGGACATCTATTGAATGTCCATTTATGGTCCAACGTCTGTACGTTAAATGGACGTCCACTGGACGTCGTGTGCTATTAGGGATATAATACCTAGTACAGAAGACCCAAGGATCCTTATATTGGCTTGTAAGAGTTTTATAATTAATTTTTAACAGTGTTTACTTCGCCAACAACTGTACTTTTTTTCCACATGGAATAAACATTTTCCACTACAGATAGGATTATTATCAGTCTGGAGAGTTTAAGATTTAGATTTGGAAAAAAAATCGCTTATCTAAGAAGGGTATACGAGTAGCAAAATAAAGAGACGTAACGCGCTGGCTTAAAATGCTACTATTTATTCAAATTTTTATAAATTCTCTACTTACATTTGGCACAGTAATATTTCCAGTTAATATACTTAAGTAAAATAACAGTGCTGGTGAATTATTTTCCTTACGGGGTAAGTATTTAAAATAAAATAAATTATTAATTTTTGTTAGAAGAAAAAAGTGCATGTGTTATACGTGGGTGAATTCGCCTTTTTTCGCTTTTTTGGTAGTATCAATATCAAATATGTTGGCCGTAAGAAAATCGAAAGTTGGCTACGAAAACTTGGTCATCTAGTAGGCGCAGAATGTCTTTTCCACCTCCATTGAAAAGCCAATATCGAATAATATAAACTTACCATATTTCATAACATTTACTAAAAATAAAAATTATAGAAAGAAATAGGCATACAAATCTGCAACGTTTTTTCTAATTTAAGCCACCCTGTATATATCACCGTTTCCGTACCCTGTATATGCATTTTAAAATATTAATAGCAAATTACAGTGTTTTGATAGAGTAATGTTAGCAATTTCAAAAAAATTTCATCCTATATGAAACCGACAATGGTAAGTTAATTATAATAAATTCCTTCGCATAGGGATACACCTGTTTTATTCTCACATGGCTATAATCGATATCTGTACACTGGTTTAATGATTTATATGGGATTAAAAGTAATTATTATTTGCTTGGTCTTACCTCAAAATAATATAAATAATAATAAATAATAGTGTTTGTATGGTGTGTATTAAAATTTTGGTTCTGTCGTCATTAGCTGTTCTCCTATTACACATTTTTAGCAGTTAACTTTCAATTTTCTTAGCTGAACTAACTTATCAAAGGAAAACTCGTACAGCTACACCATAAAATGATAAAGATACTTAATTTTATTTATATTGGGCTTGGGCCTGGGCCTCATCTAGGCTCACATCTCGTTGGTATAACTTTTGTTACCTACATAATTTATTAAAAAGTGAGAGTTGACCAGTACGATTTTGTATTTTAAAAACTTATAATAGGCAAGATTCTTAATAATTATTTAAGTCATAAATTCGGTAGACTTAGAATAGGTAAGGGGATAAGGTAAATAACTTAGTTAATCTTAAAATAAGAAAGGAAAAGGAACAGTTAGGCAGGTAAGATTATTAGGTTAGCTAAAATTTATTGTAAAAGGAAAACTACTCCTATAGAACTTCAAGGTCTTAGTCACTTAGATCAAAGATTGCCTATAATAATTAAGTAATCGTATATGATATAAGACAACAATATAGAATAGACAATAATATCTATGTAGGTATACTATGTATTTTAAGGCAATTTTTTTATATTTCTATTAAAAATCTACTTACTTTTCTCTATTACTTCAATATGTTTGGATAGGATAACGTCAGATGGCAATCTTTTCGACCATTTGGATGGAGAATATAAATTGTTCAATTCCGACTCCGCTTGCATTGTAGCACACCTAATACAGAGCAGAATAGAAGTCGTTTAAATTCGGTGTAACATTCATCGATCGTGTATTCGTAATCGTAATCGTAATAGTTAGGGAAAGGAGCTGGAAAGGTGCATTTCAACATACCACAAGGTATAAAATTGACCTACAATCTAACCGCAACGCGAATAAGACTCATAAATGTACAATGTAATATTTTACGGACTACCATGATAACAAAAATTAATACTTGTTGCTAATATTACTTACGTTAATATTTAAATAATTATATTAGAAAAACGCTGAAGACACTAGACTATAGAAATGTTTATGTACACAATGTTTATGATATCTATTTATACCCTTTTGTTAGCTAGAAAGTAGATAAGATTTAAATGTAGCTAGATAATGAAATCCAAGTCATCTTCTTTTTTGAGATGACCATACACGAGCCGGCTTGCCGGAAGGCCAAGTGAAAGGCTAAACCTGTCCTCTCAACTGTGGCATACACGTTTCTTTTTAATCGCTGGGTTTTTAGTTTTATATTAAAGTAGTGTTGTCTGCATGATATGGGAATATGATCCTGCTTTAATAAGAGTGACAATTATTATACTCGTATATGTACAACAAGCCAAAGATAAGGAGCAGAAGTTCCAAGTGGGTAAAGCATTGGTTAAAAAAATTAACAAATACATTGTTGTATGTACTAAATAAACGAATTACAACTAGAGACTCATGATTATATAAATAATTGTCTACGTATGAACGAAAATTCATGTACCTACAAAATTACTTAAACATGTTTCACCATTAGGCACAAGAAAATACTGCATCTACTGTTTCTAATTTTTCCATCAGTGTATTGTAGGCGGTTAACGTCAAATATTGGAAAAGGCCACGTTCTCATATCAATCATATTACGTATTACACATAGGAGGCGTATGTCATTTTAATGTTTAATTGTTGTGGAGTCTCATTGACAGTTCCATAGTTTTCAACTGCTTCACCGGTCTTGTTAAACGAATTGTGCCTAATCTAATAATTACCGTTGTTAACAAGATGCAGAACGTTTTTAGTAATCAGGAATATGCAGATATGCATTTGAAAACTATGGAACTGTCAATGAGATTCCACAACAATTAAACATTAAAATGACACACGCCTCCTATGTGTTTTTATTTATTATGATTTCCAGTTTGAAAGGGTGGTAATTGAAAAGATTTTTTTTTACTCAGAAAGTATTAATTTTCTGTAAAAATCGAAAGCGTAAGAAAAGTTTCTAAATTCATAGTTCCACAAAACCGTAAGTTTAATTTTGATCCATAGTCATCTAGAAAAAAGTTCTGGTCAAAACCTCAGGAAGGGTTGTTTGTTTCAACCACTTCGAAGTGAAGGATGCAAATAAAAATTTATTATTAAAACGTAATTCCATCAGTAGAACATACGTACTAAATTTCAAAATTTTAGGTTCAGCGGTTTTTGAGAAAAAGAATGAAAACCGAATTTTAGGTTCACCCCACCAACGCGGATATCTCTGCAGGGAGGGCTCAAATAAAAAAATATATAGAAAAGACCCCTAAATTAGGCCTATACCTATTTCTCAAAAATGGCTAGATACAGTTTCTAGCAGTTTTTATAATCAATTTTGATTTTTGATTTTGGCAGATGTGTCTTTTGGGATTGTTTATTTTAACACTTCATTAAGAACTGTACGATTTCTCCACATACAACAAACATTTTCCAATACACATCTAATTAACAGTTATCGTTATTAGTTCAGTAAAATCAACATTGTGCCGAGATCGAATTGCTAAATGCCAATATTTTGATATGTACATGCTTTTGCAATAATCATGACACTCTCTCAAAACAGTTTTTGAAATTGTGGAAATTCTGAGTAGAAATTTCATTAAATCTCTATTGGTGAGTGAAACAACTAACAATTAATGTTAAACAGTTAAAGTAGATTTTATTACAAATACGTCAGCAGTTCAAAATAAATCGCAAAATTAATTTTAACGAGTGTCATTATTGCAAACGATTGTACATATAGGTACATGGTGAGTCAGTTTTTTGTAGACAAACCTTGACAGAAGATAGAACAAATGTTTTTAAGAAGAAAAGTTCCTTAAATATATGTCATAGAAGGGTTTCCGAGTTGAATATAATTTCTTATTCTTGCATTTTTATAATAACTTATAAAGGAATGCTTAGATTTTTTTCATATTTGGGGGAAAATACCTATTAATTAAGGTTATGCACCTTAATCAATAGGTGCGATAAGAATGTTCAAAAACTTACACAGTGGAGGCGTGGAGGGAGTGCTAAACCACTTTCTTAAACAGAACTTCTACGCCAATGACTATTCAAAGAAAAAACTGTTATTTTCATTATCTACATACCGTTTATCAAAAATAGTGTCCCTTCTTCTGTTTCGAAATTCCTGTGCGTTTTCGAGTTATTTTGACACATTCTACACTGGCGTAGAAAGTGTAGACGAAAAGAATACACCTAATGTCAAACATTCGCAACGATTCTTACCAGTCAATATGTTTCTTTTTTAATTATTTGTTTAAAGATTTGCTCGATTTCAGAATATTAACAAAAAGTAATATTTTCAACTTCACTGGTAACAATAATTATGTAGTTGTTGTTTAATAAATAATGTGATGTATAACAAGGAACCGTTTATTATTTCACACTATTATTGATGGTTATGTAAGTTTTCTATGACTGATTATTCATTTTATGGTTTACTTCTGCACCCAAATAGTATGCAAGCGTCATAAAGATGAGATGTGATTTTTGCCATTGTTATTTTCTCAAAAAAGAGCCCACGACTTGTCAGAGTTGCTCTATCTATGACAACCATCCACACTAAAAAAATACCAATTTCAACCACCCTATACAGGGTGAATCTTAAATATGTACAAATATTTTAACCAACAGTATAGTTTTGTGTGTAGAACACATAATTAATAGTTTTTTTACAAAAAAATCAGAAATAAAAAAGTGAAATTTTATATAAATTTCGTAATTTTTCAGCAGAAAACTTGTTGAGGACCGCTGGCCTAGACAGACCCTTCATACTTTTATGAGTCATAGTGCTGCAGACTGAACGTGTGGTTCACAGGGTTGCCAGCATTACACAAATGTCTTTGCTTCAAGGAAGAAAAAAATCTCAACTTTTAGCGAATTTTGTCAAGTGTAACATTTTATATTATTTTTTATTATCAAACTGTCATTGACTGTCATGACAGATTATCGGAAGCCCAAGTCAAACTTGTTAACCCCACATAATGCATGAAAATAGCAATAAAATTTGCTAAAAGTTGACATTTTTTCCATTTTAAATAAAAAACGCGTGCATAGTTTTTCGTTATTCTTCATAAAATAACTTAAGGAAATTGTGTTTTGTGTCCCTTTCTAACAGTGTACAATGACATTTAACTTGTGAAATGTGGATTACTGATTAAATAGTTAATTTTTTAACAAACAGGTAAGCTTGTGTGCACGTTTATGTATAATTTTTGAACATTGGACATAGTAATATCACGTAATATCTTCCTAAATATTTTACGGTAGTATTGAACTTGCGGAAATTCATTTTTAATCGTTGAAGTATAGTAAGGTTAGTTCAGATGTTAAAATTTATGTTAATATTGCTGCGTATCATACTACATACCCAATTTTACTGTACTTATGCTTAAAACAAGTATTTTTAAAATAGAACTATTACGTTAAAGGAAACGTAATATTTATATTGGAGGAGATATGGCAACCTCGCAACAAATCATATGTTTCATTACGTTGTTGGATGAAAAATCAGCCAGCGGTCCTCAAAATGTGGGTATTTTTTTAAAAAATTAATATCTCCGTAAATATTAGAAATTTTTAAAAATGGCTTTCACTAGACTGATTTAAATGACGAACTACACCAGCAGTTAAAATATTTGTACTTATTTAAGATTCACCCTGTATATATTAAAATTGAATTAGAAAATTTAAAAAACGAGTTATATAAAAATGTATTTAAATACAATGAGAAAAAACGTCGCACATTACTGTTATTGCCACAATTTTTTTTAAAAGTAGCTTTTGTTAAAAGTTCTTATAACTATGAGAAATTAAACAACATAAAATTGATATTCGTTTTATTCACACATAAACTTTTGAAATACGTACAATGGTATCACAGAATAAAACCTAATTTACTTTCAATTTTGACTGAAAGAAGAAACAAACTCAGAAACAGCTTACTGATTCATAATTTAGTATTTATAATTCATATCATAAATCGCTAGGTACTCAGAAATACTGATTTTGATCATAAAAATAATAGTACAAATTCTTTTGACACTTTTTCAAAAACCGAGTTACGTGAAATAATTTTTTTTTTAAATTAAATTATTTACAAAACAATAACAGACATTATTGTAAAACAGTTTAAGCTGTTTGGTAAAGCTGCAAATAACAACATTATTTCTAATTTTATTGTCAATAAGGCCCTTTCTTTAAAGCTCTTTGGGCATTTTGACGATTTTTTTCGGGGTTACTATTACTAGCTAAAAACGCTTGCAATAAAAATAATTTACCGAAAAATATCTTTATACAGGGTGTCTTGCAAGTCGTTACAATAATTTAAGGAGATGATAGAATATTTTGAGTCGATTGAAACAAACATACCTATATACCAAGTGTTTTAATATCTTTTAATTTAACCGTGCTTTTCTACAATTATTGAAGTGTAAAAGAAAAACGAACCTATTTATGACAAATGTTTCTATACTTTTTTTTATTAGGAATGAATGAAATATTTAAATTATTTAACCAATAAAATCCAAAGTGGCTTCGTTATTTACCTAGAACTTCATTAACATGGTTTTTCTACTTTGTAAAAGCGAAGGGTCAAATTTAAAGGTGAATTTTATTTAAACCTTTGTTTGTAGGTCTTAGGCATTGCCCAAGCAATGCCCTTTCAGTTCTTAGGAACAGTTTCTTGATAAACATTCTAAAAATTAGTGAAATTAATTTTAACACGTTTAAGTATGCAGGGAGCGCATTTGCCAAAACAGACAGTCGTTTAGTATGTAATAAAAATGGATCAAAAAATGAAGACATTTGCTAACAAGAACGCAACCTTTAGAAAATATTGAAGGATTCAAATCGCTAAATATTTATTTCAATTGCTCAAATCCTAAAAGCTAATTTAAAGTGCAAAAGAAAATAATTGTCTGTATTAATTATATAATTTTAAACATAATAAAAAAGTCTAATGTAGAGAATAATTATCTTCATTTTTTAAACCATTTTTATTACATATTGAACGGCTGTCCTATTTTGCCAAATGAGCTCCCCGCATATTTAAACGTGATGTTGAGATTAATTTCCCTAATTTTTAGAATTTTATCAAAAAACTTTTCCTAAGAACTGAAAGAGCATTACTTAGGTAAGTTTTAAATAATATCTGAATAAACCTACACACAAAGGTTTAAATTTGACTCTTTTACAAAGTAGAAAAACCTGGTTTATGAAGTTCTATGTGTGTAACAAAGCCACTTTGACTTTTATTGGTTAAATAATACATTCATTCCTAAGACAAAAAGTATAGAAATATTTGTTATAAAAAGGTTCGTTCAATAATTGTGGAAAAGCACGGTTAAATTAAAAATAATAAAAAAAATAATTATCATAAATATTGTAACACTTGGTATGTTTGTTTCAATCGACCCAAAATCAAGTATTCTATCACCCCCTAAAATTATTGTAAAGACTTGCAAGACACCCTGTATATTTCAGTTTTTGAAAAAATGCAATAATAATTTATACTATATATGAGTGGAAACATTTATGCTTTTTCTCATGGTTCCAAACACTCTGTATATTTATTTTATTGCTATAAAATGTCAAAATTAAAGGTAAATCAGGTATAATAAACGAAGAAAGGCTGAGAAAACAAGAGATGGCCGATAACGTTGATACAAGAATTTCATTCTCAAATTTTAAGATATGAGACGCTAGATATAGACCAAAAACCCGTTTTCCCGAACTCGGCGGTCTCATAATAAGAAAGACAGTAGGTAGAGACCAAGGACGTATGTAAGAAAGACTGTTCAGGATTCTGTCCTACATCTATTAAGGAATATCTTATACGTCCTTGGAAAAAAACGTTGAAAAGATATTCATAAAGTTATATACATATAGCAATAAAACAATGTACTCGTACCTGTTTAAAATACTATATTATAGTATCCTACAATACTATATTATAAACATTTTGACTTCATTTTAGTTGGATGTCAAAATTATTTATTGGATATTCAAATTTCTTACCAAGTGAACATTTTACACTTACAAGTTTTATTTAGGTGATTTTACAAACCATTCGCAAGTAAAAACAAAATATGATTTAAATAAATGTTATTTGTCGCACTTCGTTCGCAGATCTCAGGTCAGGACTTGGCGACGGCGATAATATTTAAATATACTTTATTTATGTTAAAACAACTATAATCTTATTCATGCCAGCTAATCGACAGAAACATCCCATTCGTTTACCTGCAGGGGCTCGATTCTTGAGTTTAGTGGAACTCATTCCCTCAGAGAGTGACGTAAATTCGCATAAGAAAATGCAAATATGTATTGTTGACCCTTCTCATTGCAGTTATTTCTCATAAAAATTAGGGCATTATTTCACATGGTTTTAGGTAAAGGAATATAAAGCTTCAAGAATTGTAAATATATACATAGATAATATATTCAGGAATTTTTAAAGTGAAATGAATTTCCACTCGAATTTATTGCACTGCATTCGAAAATTTACGAGAGCTGGTTAGTACTCGTAAAACAAAACAGTTGCAATGGAACCGTACGTTGGGATACGTTCATTTTGACGTTATAAAAAGTATTTTACAGCGACTACTCAAGTTCTATTTTATATGCTCGAATATTTAACGATCCTAGAATTCGCGAAGATTTAGCATACATACATTTTAATTATTTACGTATATCTCCAGTTATTCGCAATTTTAGCAACTGTGACAGCATCAGGGTATTAAAAAGTACAGTAAATGTTTTTTATTGTTTTATTGGGACGGGAAATTAGGAGGACGCGACCATTAAGATCCTTTTAAATCGCTTTAACTTTTTTGTGCCACGTTATATGTCATTTTGGAATAGAAAAACTTTTTTCTTACCTCTTCTACTTAAGAAATGTACATCTTAAGTCCGCTTTACATTAACAATTTCTTTGTCAATTAATTGATCAAGTGGCTTCGTCAAGTCAATTGACAAATGTAATACTAAAACTTGGACGTCAAATAAATTGATGAAGAAGTTCGTCAAGTTATTGACGACTTAAAACTTGTTCTAATTAATTAATTCGAATTAATTCATCAATTTCTTCGACAATAAATTGTTAGTGTAATGCCCGTTTTATTGAAGTCTCTAGGAACAGCCGTTTTCGTTAAAAACTCATCTAGAAATGACGATGCATGCAAATTATGTATTAGAGTGCTACCTTACTTGTATCTAAATAAATATAATGAAGACATAACACTTTAAAGACTAAGAACTATTAGTTTTTAATCAACACAACCTAATTTTTTTGTGAGAATTGGAAAAATACAATATCTAAACAAAATGTACAAAGTCTGACAATAACTTTCGATTCACTCTAATACATAATAAGGGCTGCTCCTGGGGACTTCAATAGGGTGTACATTTCTTAAGAAGAAAAGATAGGAAAAAATGTGTTTCTATTCCAAAATGACACCGTAGCACAAAAAAATTGAAGCTATTTAAAAGGATCCTAATGGTCGCTTGTGGCGCCCTCTTGGAGATACAGCCAATTGTGCATAAAATTTGAATTTCCCGTCCCAAGAAACCTCCGCATACAAAATTTCATAAATTTAACTCAAAGTAGGCGAGAGTTATTAAAGAAAATGTTATTATTATTTTTAAATTTAATATCCTAAACGAAGCGTTTCCAGATCTGTGTTCATAGGAAGTTGTTTGCTTAAAATTCAACTTAGAATAACATACTGAAGTATATACATCGCCTCTTGAAATACCCTGTATATTATCGTAGATATTTCTGATGGCAAAGTAGATTTTTCTGAATCTATCATAAATGTGCCATCCATGAAAAATTATATATACTTTTTCTTCAACTTTTAAAGTACTACTGAATTTTGAGTGGCATAATAGCCAGTAGATTATTTTAAATATATATTTATAGTTCCTGGTAAGTAGACAAGAGTATCTTTTGACATAGTGAAAACAACAATTTGTTGATAGAAGTTTGTGTCATAAAAATATTAAATAAATATTGTAAAAATTTAAAAACTGTGCGTCCATTCGCTCGAATCCTGCCACACTTAAATAGGCCCCAATGACTTCTGTAGACGTTGAACACACGATTTTTAAACCGAAATAGCAACAAACGCCACAGCCTTACATCCGAGCATTTACAGCAGTTGCTGGTTATTCTATTTTATTTTTTTTATATCTTTACCCTTCGATTTTTACAAACATTAACTTAGCCTCCTATGTGCGCCTCTGATAATCACGTCATCTGCGAACGATGTGCGAGATTTACTGATAATAATGCAACTTTTCAGTTAATACATCATTAATGAAACGTACTTTTTATATAATGGACTAGGAAAATAACCTGTCGGATTTTACACCGCATAAATGCATATATTCGTGTTCAACTAAGCATTGTAAAAATAGAAAACTTTACCTATGTTTCGAGTAAATTATTTCTTAATATATATTTGATATGCAGGGTGACTACAACCTCTATTTTACAGTTTATTTGTGAAATATTCGTTTTCAGCTTATACAAACAATATCACCCTGTGTGTTAATGAAGTAGACGTACAATTATTATTATACTTATCTTATCAGCTACGACTAGACTACGCCTATCAATTTGTCCTTAATCTTTAGTAAAATAGATCAACACATAACGAGAAATAAAAATCTGTCCTACAGCTTCATACACTCATTTTATGTACAGGAATGACATGTATATTTTGTATATTTTGTACGTATAACGATAATTAGAACTACAGTACATATTTATAAAACGTTAGTCACGACCATCTCAAAATTGTCCTGTGAGTTGAGAAGGAAGGAAATGGGAGAATTGTGTTTTTCTTTTGATTTATACTTTTCGATATTAGATGCTATAAACTATAATTATTACATATAATTGGATCCATGCTTGTACATATATTAATTATTGGTATTTTATGGTTACTTCCATATTGTTGCTTTTACTAACAATTCATTCTTTTTGTTCACAAAAAGTTTAAATACATAAATGATAAAATCTTGATCAATATGGCTGATCTAGTCAATGCAAAACCTTATTCATTGTCAATTATGAAAAGAAGGATTATTATTTTTTTTTGTGTTAAATGATCATTTGAAATTTCGAGTTTTTTTATTTCAATAAATTGGTTACCAATTTTTAGAATAAAAATCAATTATATTAATTTATATTTTGAAAATATAAAAATATACTGAATTTACATACATTTATTTCAACAATAATGGCATTATTTTCTTCATTCTTGAAATTATGTTGTCCATTTTTAGTATAATACTAACTCGACGAAACAACAGCTTGGTTGTTTTCCCGTTGTGGGAAATATTACAGAGTTTGTTTTTTCTACATTATATATTATATATATATATAAATAACTGTACTGTTTAAATAAGTAAAAAGAGGTGTCGATATTACACAGGAGTTTACACCATCGTATGTCACATATACAAGGAAAATATGTCCACACAACCTTTGTTTTAGCTTGGTTTGTTTTCAAGTTATAAAGAATAAAAATTTTTCTAAAAGAAAAGTTTTGTTTTATACAATAAGTAGAGAATATAGAATTGCGATTTTAGGCACAAAATTCTTAGAATTGCCAAATAAATTATTTATTATTTTAATTGCCACAATTTTCATATTGTACGACTTCAGTTTGTAGAAAACATTGTGGGATGAGAACTGCTAAATGTTAAATAGTTTTAAAGACAATAAAATAAGTTGTACATCAAAATATATATTTGATTTGAAAATGTCCATCTTAATATCTTAAGTTATATTGCTATTCATACATTTTGTACCACTTTTTCATTATTTCGTTTTGCTCTCCAATGATTTATGATAATGAAGCTAAAATTAATTAATGTACATGACCCAAGTATAAAAAAATCTGCATGTTCGTCAAAACAACATTTATCTACTCTTTTAGATAAAACTTTGTAATATTTATTTAAGTGGTTCCGAATATCTAAATTAATTATTTATTATAGAAATTATCAGATGGTTTCTTATGACTTATGATGACTACGCATTTTTATTATACAGGGTGATTCAGTCATAATGTCATCAATTTTAACCACGTATTCTGAAGACCTAATAAAGACAGAAAATCGAAAAACAAAATTACTCGATCTTTCAAAAGCAAATCTACCCTTAACAATCGATAACATGGCGTTCTTGGTACGCTTGACATTTCTGATGACGCGTTCGAGTATTGAAGCTATTATAGCGCAACAGCGTTGCCATTCAACGCCACCTACACAATAACAGCATGTTCATTATAGTTAGGTACTGAAGTGATGTACAGGGTGTCCGGGAAAGACTTGTACAACGGAAGATCACATACTCCTGGGGTTCAAAATAAGTCGATTTAGCCGCTAGAGAGCGCCAAAGTTCGCGAAAAATGTTATTCCGAATATCTCGAAAACGACTTGATCGATTTTAACCATTTTTGGGCTACGCAGTTATATAAGTCTAACCGACACTTTTTGACATCATTTAAAATCTTTTGCAGTCATTAGAAATATAAGAAAAATCATGTATCATGCAAATATAAACACATATTTTTTTAACTCCCTGTACAATTACTTTCAGTTTTTTCCTGTTAGTAGCTGACTTTATTTAGAATTTTTTTTTATACTTTCAGAATTTTGAATAGATGAGTAGTTTAGACAGAAAAAATATTTTTCGTATGTCAACAATATCAGCATTCGTTCTGCAAAAAATAACAAAGTACCAGAAATTGGCTCTGATATTTTAAGGGCCAGTTGTGTGTCAAACAAGTATACATATTCCGAACAAGTAGATATGCTTTTGCTTTATGAATTTTATCAAGGTAAAGTCCGCAAAAGTGTTTTTATCACCTTTTTGTTATGTTCCTGAAAACAGAATCAAGATGAGTTTGTACGTTGGTATTCCCAAACAATGCAAATCGCATTTGATTACAAATATGAACCGGAATCAAATCCCATTTTTATTTGGAACAGTCACAAATCTAATTTTATCGAAATATGTCTCTGTTCAGTAGGGGATGACTTTGGTCTTTTACTATTAATTGTTTCTGAGAGAAAAGTTTGTGGGATTTAGTTTCACCCAATTTCAATTCCATTTTTATTTAGGTAAATACTAAATTTTATTATTAAAAACCATGCTAGTGACACAAAAAAGAAACAACATCGAAACGGTCCTTCGTAAACAACGTGAAAGATCGAGCGACATAACTTTGTTATGGGACTAATTTGAATTTGATTCTTAAAATGTGAATTTCAATTATTTGTTTCTGTTGTTATTTGATGGTCCTGCAGGTCTGCAGCATTTGTCATTGACTAGGCATTGAAAACAAAGTTATTGCCTTAAATGCGGTCGGTCAAGATTCACTGTTATCGGATTATTATCACTGCATATATCTCCGACTGTCTTTTGTTGACAGCACCAGTTTTGTTTGTTTTTTTTTGTTAAACTGTCAGTATTTCAATACTAAAACTTTTCAGCCCCTATTAATAATTTACCTAGTAAGTATTTTTAACTTATTTATGTAATGAAATGTAAATGGTTTATTATTTGATCCGTGGGAGTTTTGTAACATAATATTAAATATTTAAAAAAATAAATCTTAATACGTTAATTGGATACTTTTAAAAAATAATTTATAGCATTTATTACATGTTTTAACATTACCATAAGTACTAGGAAAATATTTAAATTTGGCAACGTCGCGTAAGACCGACACCGAGTTAAACTGCCGCCAGCGGTTAGTAAGAGTCTGAAAACGGGTTTAAATAATCAACATATTTTTTTCATGTGCATTTAATTTTATTTCTAATCACGTATTCGTTTTATACTCATTTTTCCCTATCTTTCTTTAAAATTAACGACACTATGACTGAATCACCCTGTATTAGCCAGTTAGAGTCAGTTAGGAAGATTAGTGAGATATTTTTTGAATCAATGGATCTGAAGTAATTAAACCGAATTAATCCATTTAGAACGCGAAATAACTTTTTTAATACCAACGACAATTTTTTTGTTACCTAGACTTGGACAACATTTTGCCTTCAGTGCCTTATTTGATAAATTAATTTCCAAATCTTTTCAGACCCTTACTAGAACTCAATTAACTTCCCTCTCACACAATCCAATCAGTTCCTTCCCACCAACCCTGCAGGATGCGATTAACTACGATAGTAGAAAGGAAGAATTCTTCGATCATCACTTGACCGTCCCCTGAAGCTGCTTGACCTTGGGCGGCACAGGAGAACTTGTGGCGCTCCTGGACACTCGCGGCTGTTCGGGCACCGTCAGTTTGGCTTCTGCTGACTTCCACGTCGGCGGAGAGCCGCTGGTCACGCAATTGTGCTCCTGGTTTACGTTGCGGCTGAGCGCGTGAATGGGGATGCGGTAGATGCGTAGCGGTCTCATCTCTGGAGATGCTGGAAGAAAAATTAGGGTATTAGAGGTTAAAGCTTTGTTTTCAGTTGGAAGAAGTCGAAAAAAAACATTCTAGTTTTATTTGTACATATTTGCAACCCATTTTAACTGAATTATGCTAATACCATATACTCAACCGCCAAAAATCTAGAGGGTGACTCATCGCTAGCTTGTAGACAAGCGCGACGGCAAACAACATTACATAGGCGTACTAAATTTGAAAGCGATCAGATATAAACGATATAAAAATAATTGCATTACCTAACATTCATTATTTTAAATAGAAACATTGATATAACAGTTTTTGCAAATTTCGAGGCGTTAGATAATAAAAATGGTGGTTATTTCCAAATTTAAAGTTTTTATCTTGTATTATCAATTACCCAAGGTCGAAAATAATAGAGGATGACTAATTCACAGTACAGATATAAGTACGGGAAGTGAGCATACAACATCAAAAATAAGTTGACGTCGAGTCAACATAGCACATTAACAGTTTACTTTAAATGTCCTGCTTGTGCCATTCTCTCCACAAATTAGAATGCCGTTCGTTTGGACGGCGATGGACCAATACCACAAACTTACATCTACCTGATGCGTACTCCGCGGATATCACACTTAAGCCTTTTCCTCATGGACGTGAAATTTATCTTTTGACAAATTTTGCAAAACAGTACAAAAATTATTGCTACTTGCATTATTATGTGGTATTATGTGTAAAGTTTGTTCTGAGTTTCTGACAATCTAACATGACAGTTTCATGATGGAAATAGTTGACAAAATTCGTTACAAATAGAGATTTTCCCATCATTAAATAAATATTTGCGAATTTCGCATCCATAAGGACAAAAGGATACATTGCACTATACTATATACACACTATTCACTATTGGTTATTAGCACTGTCACTATAACGGTCACATATTAACCCTTATTATATCATATCGTACCGCCTTTCGTATGACCTTCATGTATCCATGTTTGGTCAAAATTTAATATATTCTTCGATCCAGTTTCCGACCATTTAATATTTATTTTAAATAGTTTCTTCGCTATATCACTATTTTGTCTTTTTCTACCAGTATACTCGATTTCATTTATACGGAAACTCACATACTATAATTCATCTGCCACGCATAATTTCTTGTATATATTCCAGGCAAAGTTTCATCTTGTAAGATATAGCAACCCATTTTTTTTTTGTCGAAAACTCATCTTTAAAATACCATCTTCCTTCCACGAGTTTCCACAATTTTCCCTTTTGCAATTGTACTTCTTTACCATTCTTTATTGCACTATATATATATGCTTCTCACGTACATTCTTGTTAATGAACTACATATTTCAATATCACATTCATATCATGACCTAAACCCTTCATACATATCATCATCCGATATGCCTCACTTGTTACCACCATATCGTTATCACCGAACCGCGATAGAGGTCGCTAGCTTTTAATGCTTTCTACTGCGATGTAAAACGCTTCGTGTATGAGGTTTGTTAGTCAAGCATGGAATAGCGAATGGCCGCTAGATGTAGCTTTACTACTTCGCGTTACTCATGGTCTCGACTGTCGGTTAGGCAAACTTAAAACAGCTAGGGTTATTTGTCGGTTATTTCACCTATAGCATACTGATGAGAGCTAATGAGCTCGAAACCAGTATATGTCTGGTGGACCGCTGACGACTAATTTTAGTTGTTTACTATAGATTTTCTAAGGTGTAATTCAATGCTGGTCAGGGTATTAGTTCGCAGAGTAGTTGTTTCCTGGAATTCCATATTTGCAGCGTAAATTGGTATTTCTATCAATTTTTATCTAAGTATAACATGTTCATATTACATTTTTCTGTTATTGGAATTTTCTTTCAATTATACCGTTGAATGACGAATTTAAGTTTTGATGAAATTGCATTCTTTAATTTTGACTTGCTTGCACTGCTATCCTTATTTGCAAGCTAGCTGCATATTACTAAAACAAACATTCATGTACGCCGAAATACATGCAAACGGATATCTATTTAATGCATTATCAATTACACGCTCGTCCAGAATACAGAAAATTGATTTAACAGACAGAGGAGTTCCATGAACCGTTAACTCAGTTGTAGCTCGGCTCAGTATTCCAAAACCGAAAACGGATGTAGTTTTCGATGCATCAAACGTAATAATCGCTGCAAATGTGAAATTTTGGTTTGGCTTTAATCTAATTGGGGTAAAATTTGACACAACGTTTTTTAATGGAAATTTGGTTATAATTTTCAAAGTACAAGATAATGCAAACAATTTGATTTAATTTTTTTTTATACGACTGCCAAAAGGGGGTTTTGCATACGGAAAACATGCTCTGAAAACGGTATTTTACACACACCGTATGTTTAACATTTTGCACACGGTTATGTCATATTTGCGTACGTACCAGTCGCAAAAGTGGGATTTTAATGTATTTTTCAATCCTGGTCCTTAGAGTATGCTCAAAAAGTTTTTGTACAGCTGAAATTCCCAGTTTGGGTCCGGGAAAATGGCCCATTGGGGCCGGAAAATCATATTTCGGACGTACCAATCGCAACAGTGGGATTTTTATGTACTAATTCCTATAGCTTAGACTGTGCTAGATAGGTTTATGGCCATGTGAAATTCCCTGTTCGGGACCGGGAAAATGACCCTTAGGGGCCGGAAAATCGTGTTTTGAGAGATTCTAATCGACCAAAGGTATTCCAACCACGGTATGAGTTACGGAATTTAAAAGTACATGAAAATATCAATGTCTCAACTGAGACCCAATGGGCCATTTTCCCGGACCCAAACTGGGAATTTCAGCTGTCCAAAAACTTTTTGAGCATACTCTAAGGACCAGGATTGAAAAATACATGGAAATCCCACTTTTGCGACTGGTACGTCCAAAATATGATTTTCCGGTCCCAATGGGCCATTTTTCCGGACCCAAACTGGGAATTTCAGCTGACCAAAAACTTTTCACACCCAGTCTCAGGTCCAGAATTGAAAAACACACGAAAATACCACAGTCGCTACCGGGACGTCCAAAACAGGATTTTCCCGCTCCAAGGGGTCATTTTCCAGAACCCAAACCCGGAATTTCAGTTGGCCATAAACTTTTCGAGCACAAATCCGGTTTTAGCTCCAAAATTCAGCGTCGACTTCGCCTTTTCCCGGGAACCGGATTTTAGGCCATTTTCGGCCCCTGGGGCCAATTCCAGACGTGTGGGCCCAATTCTGAGCTCGGGATCGGATTCAGCGTCGAAAAATACATGGGAATACATATGTCACTCTCTTGTGTATGAACTTTTTTTTTTGTGGGGCTGTGTAATTCGGTATGTAAATGGTGTACGCAGTAAATTCTTGGAAATTTTTAAGCCGATAAATACGTTCCATTGGTGTAAAATGGAGAGAATTTTTAACAAGTGGAAAGAAATGAATAACTAAAAGATTTTAAAATTATTAAATTGCCAACGCCTCTCAGAAGGCGGAACTGTCAATTATTATCATTGAGGGGACTAATGTCATTTGATATTTTAACAAAATAATTTTGACGTTTTCAAATCAATTTTCTTTCTCGATACTTGTATCTTAGTATTTATTGTTATAGTCGTAGATAAAGTATAGTATTCAACTTGCGGTAATGGTCATAACTGCTTGAGTTATGACCTGCATTACCGCTCGTTAAATAATATACTATTATAGTAATACTACAGTTTGAATTTCAAAATATAGAAATTCCTGAACTAGTTTGATGAAATACAAATTTGATTATTCACGTTTTCTACGTGACTTGAAGATCCCAGTGTCCTGGCAACAGCATCACTCTTCCAATGCCTATGCCTCTTAATAGTTCTAGGGTCAGCACCACTATTTGCTAAAATTGTAGTAGATGTTCGCCGAAATGAATGACTGATCGGCATTAGCAATGTTTCGATACTTTGCAACATTTCGGGTAATCAGGCCGAATGTGTTAATGCCAATAGGATTACAGGTACATTTACTCGCATTGTGAAACAAAAAGCACTTTTGAGTTTTCACTTGTTTCGGTTTTATATTCATATACTTCTTAATGCTAATATAATTCACTGCACTATCGTCATTATTTAAAACTGTAAATGTTCTGGGTCTATATGTTTTAGTATCTCTCACATAATCCACAAAACCATCAACACATAAATTTACGTCGGCAACTACCAAAACTAACAACTATCTAAAATTTTTTATTTTGTTAACTGCTAATAAAAAGTATAACAGACCTTCATAAGCAGATATTTGTCATCTGGAGCATGGAGTAGAAAATTCTTTAACTTTAGTAATGTCACTGTCATTTTTGATTCGTAACATACATTTTAATTTCGAATAAATGCACCATAACGACGATGACTTGTACTTCTTTGACTAATAAGGTACAATTAATTTCTTTATTAAAATATGCAAGTAAAGTTTTCTCAGTATCCATTTGCCAAATTCCCATATTAGTAACTCGCATTCATTCATAAAATCTATCCAATTCTTTTTTATAAAGATCTTCTGATTTTTTTTTAAATAAGGTTTGATTCAGCTTCTTCGGCTTTTTTAAGAATTTCGTCACATGAAACATATTTTTAGAAAAAATTTTGCTTTGTGAACACTATAGCAATCACATGCAAACATAGATGGATCAAATAATAATTTCATAATTAGAACAAATTTAAATTTTTAAAATTTGTCTGTTAAAACCGTTCAACCATAAAATAGCGCATAAAATTCGTTTATAATGCACGGTTATAGTATTCATGAAATTAGTTAAAAAATTCCCCCATGCCATAATTTGTCGCATTATAAACTAATTTCATAATATCCTATTACGAAACAGTCTAAATCTATGAAATATTTTTTGTCTCACCGTTTGGACTGGAGGGCGGAGAGTGCTTCTGCAGGTCCTGTTGCCTGATATCGACGAAGAGCCTGTCCGTTTTATTTGGGAAGAATTCGGGGGCCGTCGTGGCGAAGAATATGTCGTTCTTTGAGGCGATGAGCTGCAGCTTCGGCATCGTCATGGTGTGGATGAGGTTCCCGTTCACAATGAGTCTGATCTCCATGGAATTCGAGGTGAATGCAATCACGTACGGGAAAGCACAAACTAAAAGTTGGTAAAATTAAATTGAAATTCAAGTGAATTTCTAGTAGATTTAACGAAGATTCCTACTAGAATTTAAAATATATGTGTTTACCTATATCTGTAGGCACTGAGTTCCAATGAAAATCAAAATTGGTTGACGATGAATTCTCTTCGTTTATTTTCTGAAAATGGCATGTATCTGAAAGGAAAACATTATATTTAATACAAAATTCTGTTTCCATTTCAAAATTATATATGAAAAATATCAAGTTAACAAACAGAACAGAGAAATATTTCATTATATCAACGTCAATGTTTTTGTTTATTAGAATTTATTTTCAGAATTATAATAAAACGAAACGGTATGGTACAAGTCAAAACTTCTGAGGAATAACTGGATTTTGCTAAAAATAGGAAAATATTAACACATCTAAGGGTACGTACGGTTGTAACATAAAAGTAACTGTATTTCTTGGTCCTCGTAGAGGTCGAGAGCAGTTACAAGATGAGCTTTCGTGCTCTCGACTGTGTGTAGGTGTTGAGAGTAGCCAGTGCGACCGTTTACGATGTCCCAGTGATTCTTGTAACCCACGCAGACCAACACGTCGCCTTGTGATGGAGAATGTGGACTCCAGCCACTGTCGAGTATCGTCATCATCGATGGAGATTCGTTAAGGTTAAGTTCCTGAATATTAAACAAATAATTACCGTAAACCAAAAAAATCGTTATGATTTATGCAAAAAATGAGCCGACAGCAAATAATTACTGAGAAATTCATCGTTTGGTCACCATTCAAACAAATATTGATGAATTCAAAATATGATCTTACCCAGAGAAACGTGAATCCTTCAATTGTGTCTGTGTCACTAGCTGGACACCAAGCTGTCCAAGCCGCTGAATGTTTCCATTGGAACATCAAAAGTTTTCTTCCAACCGTAACGCACATTCTTAGCCGAGCTCCACCTAAAGATACCGTTAAAATAATTACACTTTTATTAGGCGGTTAATGTATCTAATCTTATTTTGACTTCGGAAAAGTATTGGGATGAAACGTAAGTTGATAACGACTTTTATTTCCATGACAAGACTGCTTTGGACATCAATTGTTAAACAAAATTTAACTGATGAGTGATGAGTTAGCTAGAGCAGGCTCATTGACAGCCCTGTAAACCTTCGAACATTTTCGCAGCATTGATAAATGTGCTATAGAAACACTCTTGCAGAAATGAGCAGAAGATAATGTCCAAAAATAATGTCAAAGAATCCTGAGACAGAGGCATACCAAGATATTTTTTAAAAGATTATCGCATGAGTTAACCGTAGGCCTTCTTAACCAGAGTCACAGATCAATAAGGATAATAGTAGGACTGCTGACAGAATATTGCAGACTAAGTAAACATCTTATACATTATTCTAGTAGACATGTTTCACCAGCAGGACACTTAAGGAAAATCGACCATAGAAAGAGATTTGTATTACACAAAGTTCAAATATTGGATGTATCAGTGCCGCATGTTTTGAGCAAAAATAACAAAAATCAACAATTTAACGTTTGTACCTCTTTACTGGCTAATAATTGTTTAGCTCGATCGTTTTTGTTTCATATTGTTACTGGTGACGAAAAATAATGCCTTTACATCAACGCTAACAATAGAAAAGAATAACCAAGATATGTAACTATTACCTTTGAGTTTTTTTGTCAATAATTCGTCAAGAAGACATTATAAAGCGCATATTACATATAGAGCTGTAAACAATTGAGAAAATATATCCTAATTAAGTCATGTATTTTGTTGATTAAAAAACCCGTTTGAATACAGTAATACATTTAGAATCCAACATAAAGAACAATCTATGAAAATTAATCACTGACTTAACTCCCCGAAGATATATACGTTTAAATTGCACACAAATCTAATACAAATTTAAATACATTATGCTCAAATCCAAAACAACGCACTTAATACATAATTCACTCTCATTGGCCCCTTTTTCCAATTTCGTTAATACTCTTTCCCACCCTCATGCATTATTCACGCCTCTTACCAGGTCTAGAGATGGCGTAGAGATTCGTTCCCCTCGTGCGTTCCATACGGTGGTCCTTGACGTCAAGACGGGACCGGGATTCGCCCAGGGACTCTATCTGGGACAATCTGAACACATAGATCTTGCCTTCCTTGTTGGAGTGACCCCCGCGCAACAGGAGTATTCCGTGAGGCTCCACCACGTTGAGCTGGCGAACCTGCAGGCTCTTGTCGAAAATCATGCGGTAGGAGCTCCCATCTGGAACGTAAAATCGGATCTTTACGACAGCGAGAATGCTTCTATTATTACTGTGAAATTATCTATCTGTACTAGTTTTCCGCAGTATGGCAAAATATAGGGACTCTAGCTGCTGTTCGTATATTATTATCGGTTATATATGATGTGGTGTTTATAATGTAAAAAAATTATACAACCTCTTGACAATATTTGGAATAAAAAGGTCTTATATCAAAAAGTTCGATCTTTACATATTTTTATATAAATTAGCTACCACAATTTGCAAAAAGTGCCAAAATATGAACCGGTCCTGTTAATTCATTAAATATATAAAACACAACTGGCGCATTGTGCTTAACATTCCTTAAAAAAAGTCATAAAACACTGCAATAAAAAACAACCTGAATATTTTATACAATCTTATTTAGATCAATCGAGCTAACATTATTTAAAAGAAAACTGTGTATCTTAAGGTTTGGCTTTTTATCGTTAGCCTAGGTCAATATTCACTAAAGCATTGGGTGAACATTGACCGAATAAGTTGTAAAGTGCTTTTTTGACCTAGTGTATCAGTGTATTTAAAGGAAAAAATAAAAATCACTTTCTGTAAAAATTATTACAATGAACGGAAAAACAATAATACATTTACTATTATCGAACATGTTGATATGGGTCTAATGTATGGTGCAGCCTGGGGTAATGCGCTCGCGGTAAGCGGGTTGTACAGAGAATGATGACCAAATTGTCGCATTCCAAGTACACGAGGAGAAAAACGATTTTCAGGCAGGTTAACTCTAATGTAGAACATACAGAGATCGAAACTCCGAAGTAGTGACCTTCCCCCGTAGCTTACATCGCGTATTAGGACGTCAGCTATTACATCCTCATCATTTACATCCTGTTCAGCAGATTTTACCAGCGGATTGTGAACAACGTAAAGGTTTTTGTAGGTTTTTTTTTTGCAATAATGTGCACATCAAGTAAGTTTTCTAGCTTATATCTGCGCAACAGATCTCAACATTTCGTGACAGAGTGATAAATTTACATAATATGCATATATGGGCCTATGAACATTCACACTCGACTAGGGAAGATCATATTCAAATGTATGGGCTGGTATAATCTGCGATGTTTTTCTTGATCCCAACCAAGGACGATTAAATGGGCCTGAATTATTAGGCGATGTAGATGCTATTGCAATTACGAGGGTATGGTTTTTTCAAGATAGAGCTCCTCCACACAGTACTCGAGCAGTAAGGACGCTTTTGAATGATATGTTTCCACAGCGATGATTGGGAGTTTTGGTCTTGTGCTGTAGCCACCGCAATTTCCCGATTTCATCCCAGTGGACTTTCATTTTCGGAGTTACATTAAATCACTGGTTTTTAGTGCGTCTATTGCCACAGTAGAGAAATTACATCACCATACACTTGAAGTTGCTGATATAATTAGGGGGATTCCTAGAATCTGGGAAACTGTTTACCGGAATTGATAGCGTTGCGTTGGTGCCATGCCTATGTCCGCGTTCATGGAGATCAATTTCAAAATTTTATGTAAGAATAATAAGTTTGTATTTCTTTTATGCCCCGTGGTTATGGGTTGTGTTGTTTTGCCATTACTATTATTTTGTGTACTATCTACGAATACTTTACTTTAGAGTTTAAGACAATTCATTACCGCAATAAACAAATAAAAACGTCGGTTTTATTTAAATTTTTATTTTAGTTTCGTTATGTTTTTTTTCTTGAAAAATTACCACAACGTGTCATTAGCAACACCTATCTATTTATGCAGCTAATCTGTCAATCAGTATAAAAGTTTATTATATGAAATATAACCATTGGCTGTATCCAGGACCGTATTCGGGAACATTTTTTGCAGCCAAAAATTGAAATGCAATTAATATGAAAGTAAGTAAACATTATAAAAGACTTTTTTTTATTATAAATATTGTCAAAAAGCTGTCTTGTAATTTTTATACATTATAAATGATATGCCCTGTATAAGCTTTGCCATAAATACCTACCTATGTTAATGAGATTATGAATTATTACTAATATTTTGAATTAGAGCAAAAGAAAGTACTTTACTACTTGGATTGCTACTATACAGTCATTAACATACAAGACTTACTTTCATCCACTAGGAAACAAATTATGAAGTCTGAGTCACTGAAAACTGTCACCTAGGTTTTCTTCATTTTAATGCATATTTTAAGGGTGACAATCGTCCCAACTTGGGGGTAGATTTTATACATCCATAAAATGTGCCTATCTCAAAATAAAAGTTGATGGGCTCAAGCAAAGTTTCAATGACCCACACTGTTTTTTCATTATTTTCTCATGTTGTTATTTAAATTGTAGCAAGTACGTATTTTGTCCTTATATTTTTCTATTTTATTTATTATTTCTGTCTAGACTCAGGACCTTTACAATATTTTTAACTACATTAACAATTTTCGTTTTTGGTCTAGAATAATTATTGGTTACTATCTGAATAACTGAGGAAAAGGAAGCAATGTGAATTTTCAGGTACCTTCCACTACATACACGCCTTCCTCCGTCCCAATGATGAGTCTGTTGTCGCCCCAGGAATCCGCGCTGACTATGGTCTGCGAGGGGAACACGGGATAGAAGCAGTTGGCCTCCCAAGGCGACCTTTTGAAGACGGTGCCGGCGCTGCCCGTGGACGCTAGACTTGTCGGCGCGTCGCCTCGCACGATCGCCTCCAGCTTTAACGCCTGGCCTATTCGGACGAACTCGATCTGTCTGGAGTCTTCTTTCAGACGGGAGTGCCTTGGCGTCTCGGCTAGCACGTCGGAGAAGGCCCTGCGGTTCAGCATCGTCTACAAACAGATATTATATTTGTAGGAATCCAAAAATTATTGTCTAATTTCGTCTAATATACACATTAGGTTTGTTTTTGCAGCAGTTGGAAACAGTTTGAAACTATCAGAAATGCGTGTCCAACTATTTATTGCGTTAAATTCAGTTTCAACTGCTGAAAACAAACCTGTTGTTTCACAACCAGAAATTGTATATTGTTACGTTACTAACCATTGTTAATTTGGCATGGTTACTAGAAATTCCAGTGACCAATGTGGACACAAAATCGTACAGATAAGTAAGTACCTACAATTAATTGAACGGTAACTGAGAACGCGTTGTACCACTTGTAGTTATTATTCTTTTGTGTAATATTGCTTGAGCAAATAAATAATGATTGACTATACTTGTATGTATACATAATTGTGCTGTTGTATATGCATTTAATGAACTTAAATGAATTCTTTTAGAGGTAAAACATGTTGCTTCTTGTACTTAACGGTGCTCCCCTAGTAATAGTAACTTGTTCATGGTGGAAATACGTCATAAAGTTGTGATTTGTAAGATAAGCGCATTTGAACTGAAATATTGAATCATATTTTCTAGCGGCATCAAAAACACTTGACATACCTGACTACTTAATTATAGGTTACAGAATAAACTGTCTGATTGAGATGCTTTGTTGTATGTTCTAAACTTTTAATAATATTGTAACAGTACTATTTAGCAACATATATCCACACAGAAATTATTAAAACTACTGAGTTGGAACAAAAGATGTTAAATACCACTGACGTCATCTTATTTCAAAAATACTGCAATGCTATTGGACGAAAGTTTGTATGCAACTTCGTCCGCTTAGGGATATGACTGCCTCCTGTATTTGACAGGTTGCGTATTGTTTGGTAATAGTAGTAAGTTTAATATAATTAGTAATTAAGTATTATTTGTTTTCTTTCACATCAGTATTCTAAGTTGCCTAAGTATAAGTATAAATGTACGCAAATTAAAATTTTATCATTGCGCGTTTTTGTGGTAAAAAAGAAAAACTCAAAAAAGGGAGCAAGAACAGCTCGCGCGGGCAGATAATACAGAACAATCAACGCATCGCATAAAATTCCGCTGAAATTAATTAGTGCATCGTCAAATTAGTGTTAAGTTTAAATTCAGAACTCCATTTGGGGATCCTGGGAATCCAATTTATGAAAACCAGGCCGGCCGGCCCACACTCCCACAGAAAACTTCAGGTGAGTTCTTCTTTGCCACTCGCTTTTCGTTCTTGTACATGTAGTTAATATTTAGCACGTCGCTTTGGAGAATATTATCTAATTTTAATGATAATTCCCAAACATATTTTTGGTCAGACTTCGAGCCGGATTATTAATAACATTTATACTTATTAGCTACATGCGTACAATTATGCTTTTTATTTGTAATTGGCAAGTTAGTAAATTATTAAATTAATTATTTTTTATTAATTTCATTCGTAGTTTCAATCACAATTCACATAATAAAATCTCAGTAAATTATTTCTTATACTCATATACTTATATTGCTTATATATTACTAAACTTTTCTATTTAAAACTGCTGTCCGCCATTTGTAGGCGTGGGTTATCTCTCTTAAATTCAAACCATTTTTAGTTGTACATTAGATACATTATTTGAACCGCTATCTATTGTTCACTAGTTATTTTACAATATGGAAAAAAATATTAAAAAATTTAAAGCTTTACGTCAGGAGGCAATGGATCAGTTGCATCAGTTACATAATATTGCTCAGACAGCTATTGACAATATAGCTTCAAGGAGATTATTTAAAGTTAGATGCGAAGATATTTCAGAAATAAATTCGGAATTTAAGGAAAATCAGTCCAATTTAATATCACTTTTATCAAGTGTTGAGGGTGCAGATATTGCAGTTGAACAAAATGTTAGAGATGCATTCTATCAAGAATATTACGCAATTAAAGCTATTTATGTCGATATCTTTGAAAGTGATGACGCAAAACCTTATAACATGTCTGAAAAATCAAATGTCAAGCTACCTAAGCTAGATCTGTTGCATTTTAAGGGTGAATTACGCAATTTTACTACTTTTAAAGATATGTTTGAGTCTTCAGTACATAACAATAAAAATTTGGGTAATATAGAAAAATTTAATTATTTGTTATCGTGCTTGTCCGGTCCCCCGCTAACTTTAGCAAAAACGCTACCGCTCACAGGAGATAACTATCCTATAATTTATAATAAATTAGTATCTCGCTACACTAATAAACGTGTATTAGCTAATTCTCATTGGCGCGAAATTGAAAATTTTAAAAAACTTACTTCTCATGATACATCCTCTCTTCAAAGAATTTTAGACGTTTTCAATGAAAATTTGAACGCTTTAAAAAATATAAACTTACCTGTGGCACAGTGGGATTTCATTATAGTGAATAAAATGTTAGAAAAATTAGATAATGAAACAGCAACTGCTTTTGAATTGTCTCTAAAAGGTAATGACATTCCTACTTACGCTTCTCTCATTGAATTTGTTGAACGACGTGGTCATGCAATGGAAAATTTAGCTCTTATAAATTCCCCCGAAAAATGCAAGAGATCTGAAAAACCCAATCGCTTTAATAGTTCAGTTTTTCTGACAAATTCCGAATCTGCATTTAATTGTTTATTGTGCAATAAGTCACATCAGTTATACAAGTGCCCTGAATTTGCCAAGAGATCTGTGATTGAGAGATATAATTTTGTTAGAACTAAACGATTATGCACTAATTGTTTAAGTTCCATGCACGATTCTCATGCTTGTAGGTCAAAATCGACTTGCAGAATGTGTAACAAACGCCATCACTCGCTATTACATTTCGAGAAAACGCACACAAATATTACTTCCACTGTACAGGATGACTCTGTACAGGGTGGCTCATCTTATAATATATCACAAGATGGACTTATGTCAAAACGCTATTCACAGGGTGATTCATTACAAGTGGAACCTTCATCTTCTAACGCAACTGGTAGTAAAAATTCTACATTGATGCCGCCTGTTACAATTGCGCAGTCTTTCGCCGGAATAACTACTCGTAATACGGGAGTTTTATTATCAACGGCACTTATTGAACTCATCGATAAGTGGGGAAATTTTCACGTTTGTCGGGCTCTGCTTGATTCGGGATCACAAACTACATTTATTTCGCAAGAATGTAGTAATAAATTAGGTTTGCCTCGCTCTAATCTGTCATTATCAGTTCATGGTTTAGGATCTATGCAAACATTATTAAATTCAGGTACTGTTAATACTGCTTGTCGACCAGTTGGGAAGTCTGGGCCGCTTTTAGACATAGTAGCAGTTATTCTACCAAAAATTTGTGACGCTATACCGGCTGTAAAAATTCGAGAACATACTTATCCACATATTACAAATTTAAATTTAGCTGATCCTACTTTTCATGTACCGGGAAAAATAGATATTCTCTTAGGTGCTGATATTTATCCGCAGATTTTAGTAGATGGTTACGTCAAAGGAAACTTAGAACAACCTTTCTGTTTAAATACAATTTTTGGTTACGTTCTAATAGGTAAAGTAAAAATGAATCTCTCGCAACAAATCAATTCATTTCTTTGCAATACTGATCATGAATCATTGGGACACATTTTAAAACGCTTTTGGGAGTTAGAAAATATACCTAACGTCCACGCAGTCTCAAAAGATGATAGTACATGTGAACAGTTTTATTTAAATACAACAACTCGCGACAAAGAGGGACGCTATATTGTAAGTTTACCTTTTCGTGAAACTGAACCGCATTTTGAAAATTCTCGTTCTTTGGCACTTCAACTTTTGTACTCGCTTGAAAGACGATTAACAAAAAATCCCTCTTTATATAAACAATATGCATCCTTTATGCAAGAATATCTGGAATTGGGTCACATGGAGGCTGTCCCACTTTCAAATATTTGTGATAATAGTTTTTATTTACCGCATTCTTTTGTGCTTAAACCAGATTCTCTTTCTACCAAGTTACGCGTAGTATTCAACGCATCTGTAAAATTACGATCGGGACCGACGCTTAATGACACTCTTTATATCGGACCTAAATTGCAAACAGATATTGTACATGTTCTACTTAAATTTCGACTTCACAAATTTGTATTTACCGCGGACATAAAACAAATGTACAGGCAGATATGGGTTAATACTTCACATAGAGATTACCAACGCATAGTTTGGAGATTTTCTCCAGAGGAACCTGTCAAAGATTATCGCTTGAAAACTGTAACATATGGTATATCTTCCGCTCCCTATTTGGCCATACGAACACTTTTAAAGTTAACTGAAGACGAAGGTGCCGCTTTCCCTAATGCTGCATCCATATTGCATTCCGATATTTATATAGATGATATAGTAACTGGTAGTTCTTCATTAGAAAACGCAAAACACTTGAAGTCTGAATTGATTGGTCTTCTTGCTCGTGGAGGTTTTCAATTGCGAAAATGGGCGAGTAATGAGCCGAGGTTACTCGATGACTTTCCCACTTCCTTTTTGGCGAATGATTCTCATTATTGGGATGAAGGAAATGGTTTAAAAATTTTAGGAATGTATTGGCGACCATCTTCTGACGACTTTTCTTATCATGTAACTTCTGTAGGTGAAAATTGTTCTAAACGCCAAATTTTGTCTGAGTTGGCACGCATATTTGACCCCATTGGGTTTTTATCACCTATCACATTTTTTATTAAACGCATTCTCCAGCATTTATGGTCTGCTGGAATTAATTGGGATGACGCTCCGCCTGAAGATGTTCTCCAGTTTTGGAGACGATTTCGAGAAGAGTTGCCTCTTTTATCAACTCTTCAAATTCCGCGATGCATCCTAGATAATTCTGATTCTGATCTTCAGTTACATGGTTTCTGTGACGCATCTCTTCATGGCTACGCCAGTGTCGCATACATTCGAGAATGCAATTCAGTTGGAGTAGTTAAAGTTCGCTTTATTTGCTCAAAAGCTCGAGTTGCTCCATTACGTCGTATTTCCATACCACGCTTAGAGCTCTGTGGAGCAGTAATGTTATCAAACTTAGTCGCATCAATACATCAGATTTATCAAGGCAAACTTAACTTTAACGGGACTTATGTTTGGACTGATTCCACTATCGTGTTATCTTGGATTCAATCGTCTCCCCATCGTTGGCAAACATTTGTGAGCAACCGAGTAAGCTATATTCAGGAAAAAATCGATTCCACTCAATGGAGATATGTTCAGTCCTCCGAAAATCCTGCAGATATTGCTACTCGTGGACAGTTTCCTTCCGAGTTCATAAATAATAAACAATGGTGGACAGGTCCCGCTTTTTTGAAGGAGCCTGTCTCCTGGACCTTACCTTTCGATTCGGCGCAGTTTTCTCCCGATGCTCTCACTGAGGCTAGGAAAGTTTCTTTACATGTAGTAACCGAAGAACATTTGCTAGATTCTCTTCTTCAACGCTTTTCTTCCTTTGCGAAAATTCAAAGAATTTTGGCTTACGCTCTTAGATTTGTTAATAACTGTAAAAATTCTAATTCTAAAAACCTTTCATATTTGACGCAACGTGAGCTTAATAAAGCATTGTTAGCATTAGTTAAGCATACGCAATATTGTAACTTCTCAGTACAAATTGATCGCTTTCATAAAGGGCTTAAAATATCTAAACCTTTACGAAAACTAGGAGTTTTCTGCGATGATTCCGGACTACTTCGGGTCGGAGGCCGATTGAGACATTCTTCGTTGTCAGATGACCGTAAACATCCACTTTTACTTCCTCGCAGTGGGCGTCTTACTACTCTTCTGATAGAATGGTGTCACCTAAAATATCTTCATGCTGGTTGTCAGACAGTTCAATTTTTGTTAGCACAAACCTTCTGGATTTTGTCATCACGAAGAGCAGTTAGGACGGTCATCTCTAAGTGTCAAACTTGCTGGCGACAAAATCCCCGATCTTATCAACCTATCATGGGTGACTTGCCGAAATTTAGAATTTCAGAATTAAAAGCATTTTCACATGTGGGAGTTGATTACGGTGGTCCCTTCCTTACTACTATGAATAGAGTGAGAGGTGCAAAATCATACAAATCGTATTTATGTCTTTTTGTCTGTATGAGCACCAAGGCATTACATTTAGAATTAGCCTCAGATTTAACAGCAGACGCATTTTTAGCAGCGTTACGTCGCTTTATTGCCCGTCGTGGACGCCCCAGTCACATTTACAGTGATTGTGGTACAAATTTTGTAAAAGCTCAAAAAGAGCTCGCTACATTAATGCATTCCGCAGCTGCTACCGAAGCTTTGCAATGGCATTTCAATCCGCCCCATGCACCACACTTTGGGGGTATATGGGAAGCCGGGATTAAATCGGTAAAATCTCATCTAACACGCATCGTAGGGCAACAGATTTTGACCTATGAGGAATTAAATACAGTACTAATACAAATAGAAGCATTACTGAACTCTCGACCGCTTACGCCTCTAAGTAATGACCCGCACGATCTCTTGGCTTTGACTCCCGCACATTTTTTAAACCTTCCACCGCTCTCTTGCCTACCTGAACAAAAGCTGTCAGATATACCAGTAGGCCGCTTATCTCGCTGGCAACTGCTTCAGCGTATTCAGCAGGACTTTTCATCACGCTGGCAGAAGGAGTACTTACGTACTCTGTCCCAAAAGTCTAAATGGACTTCTTCCAATACTCCCTCTCCTCAACCAGGTGATTTGGTCTTGCTGAAAAATGAACAGATGCCTCCTTCAGAATGGCCTCTTGGTCGTATCGTTGAAGTATTCGCCGGCGCTGATGATGTCATTCGAGTCGCTACTGTGCGCACTAAAAATGGACTCTTCAAACGACCCGTTGTCAAACTATGTCCGTTACCCCTTTCTCATGATTGAAAAAAAAAAAACGCTTACGCCTTTTTTGGGGGGCGGTATGTTTGGTAATAGTAGTAAGTTTAATATAATTAGTAATTAAGTATTATTTGTTTTCTTTCACATCAGTATTCTAAGTTGCCTAAGTATAAGTATAAATGTACGCAAATTAAAATTTTATCATTGCGCGTTTTTGTGGTAAAAAAGAAAAACTCAAAAAAGGGAGCAAGAACAGCTCGCGCGGGCAGATAATACAGAACAATCAACGCATCGCATAAAATTCCGCTGAAATTAATTAGTGCATCGTCAAATTAGTGTTAAGTTTAAATTCAGAACTCCATTTGGGGATCCTGGGAATCCAATTTATGAAAACCAGGCCGGCCGGCCCACACTCCCACAGAAAACTTCAGGTGAGTTCTTCTTTGCCACTCGCTTTTCGTTCTTGTACATGTAGTTAATATTTAGCACGTCGCTTTGGAGAATATTATCTAATTTTAATGATAATTCCCAAACACGTATATTATTAAAAGCTCGTTCTCAATATGTACTTGTACAACTCTATAGTTGTATAAGATTTTATAGCGAAGAATACATGTCTAACTGTTTTTGCACTATTTTCATAGTTTCAAAACTTATTTATGTGTTGAGGTCAAGAAAGCAATCTTTCCATTCCAGAGTCTCATTCTAAAGTGTCACTGTTTCTGATCGCATATATCCCTTGTCATGTAATGTGTTTTGTTTTAAGTTTGAAGGGATTTGTAATAGGGTTAGTATAACGTTTCTGTTTGTCCTTTCAATTTAAATTCCGCTACAAGCTACAAAGCGAGAATGTGCTATATATTTCTCTAGCGTAACAGCAATTTATTATTGTATGTTATATTTCAGTTTTTTGTTGGAAATGTCATACGCTGTGCACGTGTGTGCAAATAAATTTTAGGATAACTATTTTAGAATGAAAGTTTGAACAAAATTTTCGCTGTGATAAATATTTATGGGTTTTAGCTATATACATAATATTTTATTACTAGTGTTATGCTGTTATTTCCATAAGCGTAAATTCGACAATAGGTTGTTTATAAATTATATTGCTAAACTGGAATGGCAACAAAATATTAACTTAACTTTTAAAAATATATCAACATGGTTCTGAAAACGCAAAATGTTACAGGTTGATAGAGGTGCATTGTCAAAAACACATCTCTTTAAATAACTCTAAAATTCGCTAAACTAACACCGTTTTTTTAAATTATCAATTGCAATAACTCATGAAATAATAGTTTTGCTCATTCACTATGGCAAAGATATCACAGAATATTTAATTTTTTTCTCGGAATCAAAAAAGGGATTAATATCCGATATATTTTTGGTAAAATAATTAATTTTACTGTAAAATGATTTGGCACCAGAAGTTTTAAAATAAAGATAATCAAAATTTTGTTCTAGATAAAAATAAAATTGGCAGAAGCGTGCTACTAAAATTTGTAAAGTTAAGTTTATGATATTTTATTTCTTAGAGGACAAACATATCTGGCATTTATTATACCGGCTGAGATATGTACCATATTTCAGGTGTGCATACTTGTATGTGTAGGTAATGCTAATTGTGTTGTTGCACATGTACTCAGTGAATGAATTGTTTTAGAGGTACAAAATATGTTGCTTCTCGTACCTACATGGTGCTCCCCTAGTAAGAATAACTTCCTAAAAAGGGAAAAATATTCGATATATTGTTGGTAAAATAATATTTTTATCTGTAAAATGATTTGTCACCAGGAGTCCTAAAATATACAAAACAGGTATCACCGTTTATATCAATAATATGCACCATTTTGGGAAAAATTAGCAGTCAGTATTTTTCTGGAGTTATATCAAATTCTGAACTCGGTTCAGAAAATCAAAACTGTCGTGGATTCTTTTCAAATTTTGATGTATTATACCAATTTAAAAAAAAGAGTTGGTAAGAAAATTGGTAGTGGAATTCTAAAATACCATATTTAAGATCTATAGACTTGAGAACTTATGAAAAAATGCTGAAATGCGTTTTTCATTTTTTTAAATTATATTTTCATAATCTACATTAAAATTATTATATATTCATCATTATTAATATAGTTGCGGCAAGAATTCAGGCGACTTACGTACGGCTGCCGTTACGCAATTGTTTTTATTTTATGGTTTATGAAAAAATGCTGAAATGCGTTTTTCATTTTTTTAAATTATTTTTTCATAATCTACATTAAAATTATTATAAATTCCTCATTATTAATATAGTTGCGGCAAGAATTCAGGCGACTTACGTACGGCTGCCGTTACGCAATTGTTTTTATTCTCAACCTAATTTTCGATAGTTTATCGTATTAAAAACAATCATTGTAATTTAATGTAATGTAATATAGTTGTATTATTCTCAGCTGCAGTTTCTTAAATATTTTGAAGAAAATATAATGAATTTTTCATTTGTTTGTATAACGTAAGTCGTCTAAATTCTTGTCGCAACTATATTTAGTTACGAAAATTGACATGAATGCATTTTTGAGAATACTGAATTAATTGCTTTAACTAGATTGAAAAGAAAATCGCTACAGGTTTTGTAAAATTTCACAGTGAAATAAATTTAAGTAGTCCCAATAGAAATTTAAATGTTTTGCGTCAGAATAAAGTTTTTAATGCTTCATCTTTTTGAAAGACTTGACTTGATTTTGACGTAAAATAAATCAAATAATAAACACCATTTTTTCAGACCTGTTTCCATTTCAAAAAGGTCACATTATATGTAATTACAAAAAATTGACAATTTTGTATATAGAAGATAATGGGCCAAAAGTCATGGGTCAATTCCTAATGTAAAAATATTGCGATTTAGTCCAAAAGTTGATAGTTAAAAACATACAGGGTGTACATGTAAAGTATTTGTTTTCATTTATTTCTTAATAAATCTACTGAAAATTTTGGACTTCTTTGGATCGAGCTATTGAAATCTAGTCACACTTTGGTTTTAGTTAATAGAGGACGTCAGATTGAATGTGTTAAAACCGACAAAACTCTAGCATAATTTATGAAAATTGCTGCCTATCACCGTTTTCAAGAAATTTAGCTTTGAAACCTCTAATGCTACTAGCCAAAATAATTAAATTGGTTTAGAAATGTCAAAAACAAGAATTTATTTAGAATTAAAAATTATAGATATTAAAAATAGCTATATAACTTAAAAAATCGGGTGTCAGGTTCTGATACCCAACAGTTCAAATTATTAGGAAGAAATATTTTATTTCTATACACTGACGATGACTGAATATATGTCGAAACATTAAATATAAGTGAAAGATCGTTATCATCTTAAATCAATACATATTTTACGAATTCATAATAAATCGTCTACTCACCATCCTAGCATCTGTCATGTGCTCCGAGTACAAGTCCTTGATGAGCATATCCAGCGTCCTTTCCCTCTTCCTCGCGAAGGTCGGCGTCTCGAACGTCGCCTTCTCGCCATTGATTAGCTTGACTAGAAGGAACTCCCTGAAGAGGTACGGATCGCTGAACACCGGCGGACACGGCAAACCTGGTCCGAATAGAGGCACAGCTTCGTCGGAGAACACTGAAAGTCTATATTGATTGTCCCCGTCTACTGTGACAACAGCGAAGACGTCTGATAATTTGTTAAGGAAATTTTGAATAGACTATATAACATATCCTGAAATTGTCAACTCGCACTATTCCTTCTCCGACGCCGCTTTCAAATATGTGGAAAATAATAGTTAATGTTGATACCGATCTGATTTGGTTGTAATTATATGCCATAATTTGATGTCTAGTGTGTAGATGTATTGGAGTATGGCGTGGTGATTATAATGATTATTTTTGACGTTTCTTAAAACCAATGAAATGCTTCTTTATTTGTCACAAGGGTAAGTTTCAACCAATTATGTCATTATTATAGTGGGAATAAATCTCTTGTGATTATTCTCGGGAATAATCACTGGCTTTTATTTGCCTAGCAAGTCAGATAGTTGTCAAAATAATTACATAATTGTGTCAACGCGATATATAAAATGGGCGAAAATCATCGGTTTAGTACCTTTTCTGATGCAGAAATAACAAAAAAGATTTTAGAAACTACTTCGAAAAATACTCTAATAAGTAATCAGTCTATATGGAGACAATTTAAGACCTTCACCAAAGAAAGAAATTATATTCTGGATCTACTACAACAGCTACTCTGGCATTGATTTTGAAAGATTGGGCTTATAACATGAAAAGAAAAGACGGAAATGATTATAAAGAAGCAGTAATAAAGACAATGTGGAATAAAATGGCAAAATTAGTTCAAGAACTTTTAATAAGTATAACAGGTCCTTTGATCCTTTCCATGATATAGAATTCAAAAATGCTCGAAATGCAAGAGATGCAAAAAGAAAAATTTTACAAAAACATCCTGAAAAGCACAAATAAAGTTCTGTGGCACTTTCTAATACAGAATTGTTGCAAATTTTTAACTATTGGGACGAAGATACACCTTGTGGATTGCAAAGAAAGTTTTTTCACGTTGCATCGTATGAACTAACTTGGAGAGGATGAGAAGCTACGAAATGTTTAGTTCATTATTTTAAAAAAGAAACCGACATAATAAGATTAAATACTGGCCGCATTGAATACAATCCCATCTTTACAAAAACTGCACAGGGTGGAGCACAAAGGTGCGCTAATAGTAAATGGTTGACTGCAAACATAAATAACCCAGATATTTGCCCTGTTCGTCTTTTTGAAAAACTAATGGGTAAACGTGAAGAAAATATTAAAACCGAACGCTTGTTTCTTATTCCAAATCCGGCTTGGCAAACTCATGGTTCTTGGTATAAAAACGTTCCTGTGGGAATAAATTCCATTTAAAAATGGATGAAAGAATTCGCAGAAAAAGTAGGTCTAGACACAGTTACTAAAAAAATAACTAACCATTCTGCCAGATCAAGTGCAGTAAGTAACCTTTCAAAAGCTGGTGTAGGAGAACAAGAACTAATCAAGGTCACTGGTCATAATTCCGCAAGTTCGATTAAACCATACTTACAATTGAACCAAGAATAACATTCAAATATAATAAATTATCTTAGAGAAAATACGCAGGAGGAAACACTTAATATAACAAGCAATTCCAAATCCTCAATAAATAATGAGTCTCGAAATATTTTTAATAATTGCGTTTTTCATTCTACTAATTTAAATTGTTAATTCTTTTAATATATTCACAATGTGTTAACGATATTTTCGTATATTGTAATAATTAATTAAATTAAATTTTTCAATAGTTTTATGATAGTTTTATTGATCTTTTTTATTGTAAAAATTTGTGAATCAAAAAATAATCTAGTCAAATATAACTCGCGAGTTCCATAAATTAGAAAATAATTTGACAGATTTTGTTCAAACTTGTTACCAGGCAATAGTCACGAGAGCCCGCAGGGCATAATTTGCATAATTTGTTTGATAACAATACTCTCTCGATTTCAACGGCTTGCTTTGACTTTACTTGATATCGAAGCATGTACCTATAGCCAATCGTAGTACAAACTTGATAGAATGGGTCTACTGTGAGGAAAATATTTAAATAAAATTTAGAATACGTATTACCTTTGGGATTTGACAGAAACAACTAATCATCAATTATATTTTTTCCAGCAAAAATTTTTTGCTGTCAAGGCTGTCTTTTTTCTAATAAACTTTTATTAGAGAAATTTTTCTCTATTACTTCCAGTTTAAAAGTTATAAACAATATCGTCCTAAAGAGTCTCAAAAGAAATGAAATGAAACACCACCTCAAAATCACATTAGCGGTGGAAGAATCAAGTAATCGTTGAAAAATAATTGAATGTTCGTTGTTTATAGTGCCTAAATGTCACAAAATACTTATACTTGTCATTGCTCAATACGAACGTCAAACTTATAACTATTGCCCTTACAAAATGTTTTCTCATTTATAAAAAGTTAAAATGTTGCTTATTTACGGCGAGTCACAAAAAAATCAAGAAGTGTTGTAATTATATGGATAAACGTATCCGGAGCGCCTCATTCCTGATCATAGAACCTTTACAAGATTTGCGACGAAATTAAGATGCATTTTCTGTTCGAAATAATCAAATAATTGATAGAAGAGTAAGGAACAATGTTAATGCAGTTAGACTGTTACAGTATTTCGAACAAAATCCACGAAATTCTATAAGGCAGGCTAGCCGGCAATTAAATTTGGATAAGTTAACCGTTCAACGAATTTTAAAGACCAATGGGTATCATGACTACAAGACACACAATTGGGAGTATTTGCCTGAGCCTCACATTGAAAACAGACTTAATTTTATAGCTCAAATTGTAGGAAATATTGATCAGAATTCAGAACCTTTCACACGTTATTTGGACGGACGTAAGTCGGTTTGTCAGTAATGATTTGCCAAACAGGCGCAACGAACATTGGTCCATTGAAATTACCCACATTGTAATTCCAGTCCAAAACCAAGGCCATTTTGAAGTAAATGTATGGTGCGGAATCATTGGTAGGCACTTAGTTAGGCCTTATGAACATATGGAAAACTCGAAAGGAAACGGCGTGGGTCCACTCTGTCGAATTTTTTGGAATAGCTTGGGTTGTATTGAATGAAAGGATATGCCAAAAATTTAACCACTAAGCTGCTCTTGGAACTTCACTGGCGTGCCATACCTAGACCATTGATTTTATATAACCCCACAGAAAAAAGTTCATTGGTGTGAAATCACGACTTTGGACTGGCCCTCCTCAACTTATCCATCCGTCAAGGTATTCCACGTTTAAGTGACTATATACTTCAAACGCGAAATGCTGGAATCCTTTATTAGGAATAGGAAACCGTTCTTAAATGTTTCCCTGCACCCTCCATGGTGTAGAGACACAATGCACTATTCATTAATATAGCATAATGCAAAAGACAAACACCACTGTGGTTTTCATTACTTTAATGACTAAATTTATAATCTTAGATATAAATGTTCATTATTAACGCTGTTATTAAAAGGTTATTTTCAGCGGGAAATTTAATTTAAAACAGTCCCGACAGAGGAGAGACATTTATTATTTCAGACTGCAATGACGAAGATTTAATGAAATTACGACTGTTCATCATTTTCATGAAGTGGATTATTCGACAGGCGTAGCGTGACTAGGTACATTTTCTGCTCTAAGGGTTAGGTATATTGAGAAATTTACACCAAATTATGTTGTTTGACGTCTACACATAACCTAATTAATACTTACACGCCACGATATGAACATTTTTACGACTTTTTTTTTTTAAGTTCCTTTAAACAAAAAATGATTTTGTTAAGTAAGAGAATTTAGTTATTCGAAAATAAATTATAATTTTGGCCTTAGCTCATTACAAATAATGATATTTCAAAACAAGTTACCATATCAATGCAAATGATAGTACAGATTATACAGAAAATAAACTTTTCTGGAACTTACCTCCCCTTGAATGTAAAATTTAAATTAATTTACAGAAAAAATAAACTTCGAGCAATGTATTTTTTAATTATGAACTTTGCTAATTAAAAATGTTTTTATAATTATTGAAAATTCTTGTTGATTAGAATTTAATTTTAGCAGTTGCAGTTCTCTGTAATAAAAAGTAACCGAGACTTTTAAAATATATCTATTAATAAAAATTAATTGCTTCTGGATATATAGCTTCTATTATGTTATACAGGGTGTCCGGAATATGAATGCCGTAATTTTATGAGCTTGTGTATCTAAAAGCAATAGAAAAACTCTTATGAAAAAAAAGTCTAAAAGGAATAGTTTGTCTACAAATACATTTCAAAAATAAAAATACAACTGCAACAATACGTAAAACTATGTAAAACTATGTCACGATATTACTAACTAAAGTGCAATTAAGGTAAAGCAAAAGCGCCTGTAACGTAATTTGTTCATAATTTGATTTTTGGATCAGTATTAATGAAGTAAACAATTGAAGTTTCCGAGAAACTCGTTAAAACTGTAACGTACTGTAACGTTCGACAATGTTGCAGTGTCAGACTGCTGGTGATAACCTAAAAGTAATATTAGTCATAATGGGGCGTACAGCTAGTGCAATTTATTTTTGTCTCGTTTTTCTTTGATACTTGTGAGTTGCACATACAACAATTTATAGTAACCATAACCAGTTGCATGGCATGTTAATTTACGGCGAATCAAGGCAAAATTCTCTAGCTACGAGACGTTTGTACGGTAAACGCTTCTTGCGAAAAGAGAAACAAAAGTCATTTTAAACACTTCTAACTATTATTTTGTGTTGTGAAAAGAGCTGTAAGTACCTATGGTTAGGTGTACCTATTTGTAATTATTATGTATAAATACATAACAAATAAGATAGCATGTGAGCGACGTTGTCACATATTCAAGACCTGTTTGCTGTCATAATTCTGTTACCGTCGGGCAGAGAAAAAAAAATTGTTAAGTCAAATATATTTTGTTTACTACAAATTATCATATGGCAAAATTAAGGCACTCATATTCCGGACACTCTGTATAGACAAGTTCATTGAAGATGACGTCATGCAAAAAGGTAATAAAATACAGGATACTCCGAAAACAGTTGAGAAGAATGAAATAGAAAATTCTTTAGTCGATTTTAGAGGGGATGTTTCAAATAAAAAAATAGCTATTTATGATATACGTGTTAAAAGTAAGATTTTATTTTGTGAGTGAAGATGATTAAAAAACGAGCGTAGCGAGTTTTTTAACTTCACGAACAAAATAAAATCACTTTTAACACGTATATCATACAATATTTTTTCTACAAAACAATCGGAAGAACTTTAAACTCAATAAAAATAAGAAATCAAAAAATACCATACAGATCGCAATGTTTATGAACCAAAATTTTTGTAGCAACCAGTGCTTTTGATTTACTTTTAACACGCGTGTTAAAAGTAACCTACTTTTAACACGCGTGTCAAAAAATGACATTTTTAACATCAAAAATGACAATTACAAAGCCCACCTTTAACAGTTTTGTAGAAAAAATATTTTAACATCTCCTAAAAAGTTATAACCCTTTAAAAGTAAGTGCTGAAATCAAGTTTTGAATGTTTTTTTAAGTATCAAAATTTATACGAATGATAAAAAGCAAATCAATTCAATTCAATTCCTTGCAAAACAAGAAAAAAGCATTTCTTCATATAGCAAGAGTCCTGCTTTACATTGAAAATTGTAAATCTTATAGCTAGGTTTTTGTTACAAAAAAAGAGAACAAAGAAAAAATGAAAACTGAAAAAAGAGTGCTAATTGAGCAAGTAAAAAAATAAAAAATAATGAATACGGGATGGCTACAGATATATACATATTATACGTTGATTATAAATGAACGGCACTTCAAAATATTCCAAATGTAAGTAGCAATCTGCCTAACATAATCACGAGTTAAATTTTCTGATGACGTAATTAAGATCTGTAAATTTTGCAAGCAGACCGAATCACAGTTTTTCAAACAGAAATATATAGGCCTGCCAAGAAGGAGATGATCAATTGTTTCAAACTCGTTTCAAACAATTTTTTAACTGAAGGGCTGACTATTTTTTTTTTGTACGAAAACTAGATGATATTTCGTATATTTGTGTAGAGACAAACAAATTTTGTTTCAAATAGGGCTATTCAAAGAATTATTTTTTCTTCAAAATTTTAAACAATCTGATAGTAAACGTACAAGGGGTGTATTATTTCATCCTTTTATTGTGTGGTGACAACGAGTGGAATAGGTCATGAAAACGACATTTTAAACAACTGTATCCATGCAAAAATTGGAGTGTTTTATTTGAGCCAGTTTTAAAATAGTCCATGGAAACTTGATTCCAAGATTTCGAAACACTCTGTATATTAAAACTATTTCCCTAATTATTTTGTATTGTCAACAATATTGTTTTGAGAAATCCTTCTAACCAATGACAAGTCCACAACTCTTTTACTCTTGTTAGACGATTAGATTTTTAACATATTAACATTTTAACATGCCATTCATATCTTTAGTTACATTTGCAGCAACTTTCTAGAAAATTATAGCTGTTCTTATCCTGACAGACTCTTAAAGGCGTGTTGAGAATGTACACGAAATAAATAATCGGATTTCGAGGAGAAATCCTGATATATTCAAATGTTCTACCTATACAAACAAGGCCGAGGGGTGCAGAATAAAATATTCGATGGCCTTTATTTACCGACGGTATCCCTTTAAGCCTTTAACTGATACGTATCGGAACGATGGAGTACCGCCTTGGTCTGGACCATAGTTATTTATAACCCAAGTCTGCAGGCGAGTTGTTCAAATAAGGATAAGCTGAAGCCAAATTCTTGTTTGCTAGGCAGCGGAAACGGCCTAAGGAATATAAACACTGAATGGCCATCGACGGAATTAGAAATTTACACTAAAACTTTTTTGTGGGAAGCCATATCGATATAAAGTGGTTTGTAAAATGATTAACTTCATTTAAGTTACCGCTAAAATAGTACAAATAGTAGCGTCATAAAATACTTCGTATGCAACTTTAAAGTGATTTGTAATAGATACAAAGGAAACGTATTTGTTATATTATTATTTGTATTTATTCAAAAAATAACAAATACATAAAAAGTTTGGGGATGTAAGTTTTCAATAACCAGTGTATCATATATTAACATAATATTTGTTGTTATCAAATAAAGTAACAGAGTACAGGAACATTTATATTTTGGCTATACATTTTGTGTTGGAAAAGCTGCTTTCGCAATGATATGTGGTTTCCAGCTTTGAGCCCATCATAACAACCATGTTTTACATGTAAGGGTAACGTTCTTTTAGAAGTAACATAAAATAGTCCAATTCTATTTTGGTTCTTCCCTAGTAACATGGATCTGACTGCAAATCAGACAATAAAGTCTACTCTGCTTATGTTCTCAACAGAAATAGCTAATAAGTTGCTGAATAAACACTGAAATTTCTCCTTAAATATTCTTAACGTCCCTAAATTGGTTTTTCAGTTCTTCTGCAATTGCGTCAATGTATTTTACATGAGTTAAATAGACAACTTTCTCAAAATCCCTTAAATTTCCTCAAAGTGCTCTTTACAGATTGGAAAAAAATGGTAAATCATATTTTTCTAGTGACTTGAAAAGCTTAATTTTATTTATAAATCCCCTCATTGACAATATTCTGCTGCTTTCCCTGTAGCTTCAAATTTAGTTGGTTAAAGTGACATGTCAAGTTTGTTAATGTTAATTTCTGATAGAAGTTTTGCACAATTTGATTTTCCAATTCCGTAATATTGCTCTTCACTTCATTTTAAAGAAAAATCGGAATCTCCTTGCGTAGAGCGGAGAAACGTTGTAAACAGTTTCCGGTACTTTACCTATGAATATCGATGTGATTAAGTGTAACAAGTCCCCATATGTAGCATTTACTTCAGTCAAAAAATCACGAAACTTTCTGTGAGTTATAGCGCGATTGCCTCCTCTTATAATATTAGTTATTTTAACTACTTCTGTGACATTCATTTAAATTTCCATATAGAATCTCTTGGTGAACGATGCAGTGTATTACAGGTTAGTTGATTGCTTTGTTTTAAGTCCTTCAGTCAATTTCAGTACCTACGTATCATGGCTCTGGCTTCATCATTAGCAATACATGAACAGTTATCGAATCCTTCATAGTCTGATAACACCTTATTTACAACTTCAAAAATATCTGTACCCATTGTTATACCATGGAGACCAATAAGATCAAGCACCTCCTATTGAATAGTTCCAACAAAAGTTACAAGTTGGCCATTGTCAGTAAGTTATTTAACCGAGCATTAATCCAGGCAGAATGAAAAATATTTTCAATTATGTCCTGCTATTTTTTTGTACCATATTGATTAATGTGGTTTACACGTCGTGCAATTGTTTGATAAGACACTGAAACTGCTTTGAATTTTTCAGCAATTTTTGTTTCATTGAATTGTTTTATCATTTTGATTACATAATTCTTAATAAGCACTCCATCACTTACAGGTTTGTCGCTTTGACAATAATTTCTTCCTTTACTTTGTAAGAAGCGGTAATACTGTATTTTGATCAGTATCAGACTTTTTGAAAAATATCTTTGTTGTTTTATTTTTTTAATGATAGCATTTCCAAACTCCCCTGTATACTACTGGAACTTTTTCTGGTGTAACGTACTGTAGTATCATTTCATATTATATTCTTTAGGAACTGATAGTACTTGCATACAAACAATACATTGAAGTTTATTATTGCCGTTTGTGATTAAATAGTCTCATTCCCAACAGTCATTATAAACTCAATGTTCGTTCGTTATTTTTCTTTTCATAAAAATTTGACTGTGACGTTTTTTTGTTTATGAATCTATATTCCACACTATTAACTTGTCCCACTTGACTCAACCTTCTTATATACGCGCGCATGGCTACTCGAATGTTCGAGAACGGTCCAACGAGCTCTCCAATGTTCCACTAAGTTTGTTGCGATGTTCTATTCAGCACCTTTAGCGTCACATAGTGTAAGTGTTTTTTTATTTCATTGTTGGTGTAGGAATGACTCGCTTGTAAATATTTCTATGTCGTAGTGGGTCTTATGCTGGACAGCCCTGATTTAGATGATTAAAATACAAATTGTAGTTTCTAAATATCATGTTTAAAGGGGCATTTTGGACAGAGTTAGAATATAAATTTGTTTAATCTCGATATGTACCGGTCTTTTGTTTAAAAGATGGTTTAACCGCTTGTCCGCTTCACATGTGCCTACAGACAAGACCTAATCATTGATGCCTTCCAAAATTCATATTAATAGACTAATGGCTCACTCTCTTTAAAAGTAGTATACGTGTTAGGTTGGTAAACCTTTATGTCGCAGTTACTCTGCAATCCATGAGGCCAGCGACAAGTTTGTAAACAATACTGGTCGAGCACATATTCCACGAATTATACTTAAAGGACTTAAATCTCTCAAAAATCTATTTTGTACGGTCTGAAATCGAAATTTATACACTCTTAGTCAATATGGAATTATTATCAAAGATTGAACAGCTGTAGCCAGTATCCTGATACAAATTGAGTACATATTAGCAACTAAATAACATAGAACTTAATGTTGAAGCAGTTTAAGTGTAACTACTTGGATACTTTCTAGATGTTCCACAAAACTTTTGAACTTTTTTGAGTTTAATGCACAAAGTTTTCCAATAAAATAGCTTCCTTCCACAGTTATAATAATGTTGCAATATGAAACGTAAATATCCTTTAAAACAGTAATTTTCTGAAACCTAATATTTATTTAATGCTGTTAAGCTGCATCGGATTTCAAAACATCGTTAATAGTAAAGACTTATCACTCAGTATTGTAATCAGGATTTAGGAATGAGAGCATGAGCCGACTTGATAAAGGTAAGATAACAGCTTACTTTTTTAGATTTTAGTAAGGCATCGATCGTAAGATTACTCTTAATTTTACGTTTTTCTGGTTTTAGAAAATATGCGATTTCATTATTAAAAAGGAGTCCCTCAAGGATCTATTCTAGTATCACTATATTCTCTATATGGCAAATTTTGGAATTTTTACGCACTATAAGTTTCATTTTTATGCAGACGGCACGCAATTACACTACTATGTTGCTCCTGTAAACAAAAATTGTAATAAAATTAACACTAATTTATCAGTCTTAACTAATATTGCTGCTGATATTTTTTTAAAGAACGCAAAATACATCAAGGATCTAAATGAGAATGTATTGTTAGCATATTTTTCTGAAAAATCAAAGAAAATGCAGCCTTTATGTTTATAGTAGTATTATTATATGCTTAAAAATACCATACTGGTATTTTTCATGTAATGGATTTACATGAAACGTGCCGTTAAGATAAGCTGCACAGATTAGAAGTTGGAAACATGGAGCGATGGACTGTAATACATATTTCTCTTCTCCACACCAAAACCAAGACCGATTGTTCTATATTACGAATAAGAAATCTGTAGACAGCATCTTGAAGATTATATGTAAGTAAATACATCTCCCTACGTCCCTTAACAAATTCATCAACTATTGACAGAGAAATGCATTATTCAACCTGTAGGAATAAACATCATTTATAAAATTCTACAGAAAATAGCTGAATTTTTAAAGCTGCCAAACCCAGAAATGTATACTGGACATTGCTTCCGCCGTTCTGCAGCTATGATGCGATGGTTACAAATTATGACGCAGACCTAGTAACACTAAACGGGTTAGGTGATAGGCAATTTTCTTCCGTAGCAGAGACATATATTAAGCAATCAGTGGCCAATAAGATTGCTATATTAGAATGCATATTTAACAGCGTGGGAAATCAGACCATTGGTGCCCATAAAGGGGATAGGTGGTGGGCAATTTTCTTCCGTAGCAGAGGCATACATTAAGCAATAAGTGGCCAACAAGATTATTATATTAGAATGCATATTTAACAGCGTTAGACCATTGGTGCCAATACATCCGTATCCTGGTCGGAGCAAGAAATTGATTATTTCCTTCCCATCTTGGAATGTTCATTATAGCATTAATATTTGTATTCACAAAGAGTAGGTAATAATTTAAATCAGTGGTTATAAGTACTTACTTAAAAAATAAAGATCTATGCTTGGTGGGTAAAGTATTAGTTTATCTACGAATTTTAGTAAATGAAAGGCAACTTTAACATTAACTAGAGAAAAAACATTATCATTCCTATCAAAGCGAGAACGCAGGTTTTCGGCGCTGACCAGCTTCAACCTGCTTTCACTACGTGCGGGTCAATTTTTAAAAGTATGTTTTCGAAACAAATAAGCGCGTATCGGCGCGGACTTCCAGTTAGGCCCGGCGCAAAATGAGACGCAGCTTGGTGAGGTGACGCAGCGTGAGTCACGGCGAGTTTTCTGCGGGAGGAAACTGCTAGCGCGGGTACCGCGCAAATACGATTGAAGTTTTCACTTCGGAGGCAGACCACATTACTGAAAAATGACAACTGCTACTGCACTCATTGATTCTCAATTTAGTTCTGAATCTGATTCAGAAGACGAGTTTGAGTCCGAAATGGCATCGTGTATCACCCAGATGCGTAGTAATAAAAAGTCAGCGACAAGTTTGTACTGGAAAAAAAATTATGGAGAATTTGCCTTAGCTAAAGAATTTGGTGACAATTTTGTTTTAATGTAGTCTACATGGTTTGTATCGTACAAAACTTGTCGAATTCGCAGAGCCTCGATTAATTTTTCTTCCATGTTTTCAAACACGCGCCGTGATTTCTAAAGAAAACTGCGGCAACTACACTGCGTTCCGCAGGATCACGTTGGGCCAAAACTGCGTCACGTTACGCTGCGAAGAAATATGCGCAATAACTACGAGGGTTGTCCGTAAATTAAGGTCTCCAACAAGCTCCCCTACCTTAAATCTGACAACAGCATCGTGTTCCTTGCTTCCCCCACTACTAATCTGGCTGGTCACTACCTCGCTGTGACGGTTAGTCTTGGAGTCTTGGCTTAACAGCCGTTAACATTGGAAGGAAAAATCGACGCTCGTCAAGTGTGAATTGCGTTCGGTGATTAGATTTCTGCGGTTTAAGGGGTCACCCCCTATTGAAATTCATCGTCAGTTGACCGATGTATATGGAGAAAAGTGTATGGACATAAAAAATGTGGTATAGAGAGTTCGCAGCCGATCGTACAAACGTGCATGACGAGGCCGGCCGTGGGCGTCCATCAGTTTCGGACGAGTCAATGACGAAAGTTGAGGAGCATTTGCTTGTGGAAATCATGGACCATCTTCTTTACAGCCCTGATTTGGCCCCTAGTGACTACTATTTGTTTCCCAACCTGAAACAACACTTAGGAGGAATGAAATTCTCCAGCGACGAAGAGCTGAAGGCAGCCGTCGATACCTTCCTGCGCGAGTTGGCGGGAGAGTGGTACGACGCGTATATGAAAAAGCTCCCAGAACGTCTTCAAAAATGCATTGGTCGTGACGGGGACTACGTAAAAAAATAGCTAAAAGTCCAAGCTTTCAGAGTATTTACTTAGTTTTGCAATAAAATGATAGTTTACTATTTGAAAAAACATTGGAGACTTTAATTTACGGACAACTCTCGTATTATTACTTAAATTCACAAAAACTCGCCGTGACTCACGCTGCGTCACCTCACCAAGCTGCGTCTTATTTTGCGCCGGGCCTAAGCGGAAACCTGCTTTCAATGTATTTCTACCCTTAGTCTAAGATTACAGTCAAAAACTAGAAATTTTAATTTTTAACTTTAGGTGTCGTAACTTAAACGCTTTAAAATATATAAATCAGAAAACTTGGTTACAGTGCGAGTCAAAAAGAATGGGTCAACAGTAAGCTGGAGATACGAATGTCGCTGGTTTAAGAAATGCAGGGTGTTGAAGGTTTAAATTTTATTTGTCAATAATTGAAAATGTTTTGATATTATGAATCTGTGTTAAGTTTTGTGGTGTGGGAATTACGAATTTGAAGCTTATTTTGACGTTGCTCCTAGAGGGCGCTAGTTTCACCTTATTATTTAGGAAAATCAATATATACATATTTTTATTTATTATATATTTTTTATAGTTAAAAATTTTAAAGAACGTTCAGTTCTACATAAAAATATACTCTTGTTTAGTTCGTCTAACTTAATCGGTTTCTTTGCATATTTTTTTAATACATAAATGTAGAAATCGTTTATATACTTCATAGATATTGTCTGAAGCTATTTATTTGTGGCATAATTTTAGTTTTTCTTAAGTTTTATTGGGTTTTTTGCCACACTTCTGAAAAATAATAAAAATTAATTAAATAAGCCCTTGCGCCAAACTTAGTTTCAAAAATAACCCTTGACTGTTCCGTTTGGCGCAAGGGCTTATTTAATTAATTTTTATTATTTTTCAGAAGTGTGGCAAAAAACCCAATAAAACTTAAGAAAATACTTCATAGACTTGCTACTAAATGTTGCACATCAAAGGAGAACATCTGCTGTGCGCTAAAAAACTCCATATAAAATTATTAAATCCGATTATGTCCTACATTGAGGTTTGTTCGCGCTGAAAGATATATTCCAAATCGATTTTAGCACATGTTCCCCGAGGGAAGTTCATATTAAGTTAGATGCACAAATGCTTTCAACTCTTGTGATAGCTACCAACCACACTTTATATACCTAACGTCAATGTTTCTCTCAGTCAAAAAGGTTTAACGTTTAAAACCGTTAAAATAAATGAATAGAGAAATATTGTCCAACAAAATGTTGCAGATAAAATACAGTTTGTGGACCATATTTAGGTATATGACATATATATGTTCGTGTTATTTCTTTATGTTTTAATTTTACTCAGACTTTAAAATCGATTAAAATGTATTTGTGGAAAATTTACATTCACCCTATTCATTCAGAACAAAACGTGAATACGAATATAATATATTTTTTTCTCCACACTCTATATAATACTCCTGTACATATCACACGAATGCATTTATAAGAGCAGAGACACGGTGGAAACAGGTTACAAGGTAACTAAAGAATAAATAAAGATAAAGATCGATGACATTTAGCATAGAAAATAATACTGCAAATTTTGGTTTCTTCCCGCTTTTAACACTGCACCAATAAGTAAGCTGAAGAGGCAATCCTGAAAATGCAGAAATAGGTCAGATCTCTCTTTTTGTACAGTGTGTCTGAAACTCGTTAGTATTGGCCTACTGTCAGGATACAAAAAAATTTTTATATTCCAGTTTAAAAGTTATAAACAATATCGTCCTAAAGAGCCTCAAAAGAAATACTCCAAAAAATCATATTAGCGGTGGAAGGATCAAGTAATCGTTGAAAAATAATTGACAAAATACTTCCATAACTCAATAGAAACGTCAAACGTATAACTTTTGTATTATTTAAGAGTTGTAGAATTATAAGACAAAGGTATCCAGAGCGTCTTATTCCTGTTCATAGAACTTTTATAAGAATATAGGTGACCTTGCGAAAATGAAGATGGTTTGTCTGTTCGGAAGAATGAGATGATTGACCGAAGGGTAAGAAACAATGTTAATGAAGCTAGACTGTTACAGTATTTCGAACAAAATTCAAATTCTATACGGTAGGCTAGCCGGAAATTGATGTTGGATAAATCAACCGTTCAACGAATTTTCAGTGGGTATCATTACTACAAAATTCACAATTTGGTGCCCGAACGTCACATTGAAACCAGACTTAATTTTATAGCTCAAATAGCAGTAAATGTAGAAAAAATGTACGTTATTTGGACGGACAAAAATCGGTTTGTCAGTAATGATTTGCCAAACAGGCGCAGTCCGCAGAGTAGTTACAATATTTTTAATCAGCCCAAGTATGTCTCTCATTTTGGTCTTGATAACATTTATGTTATTTCAAATAACACATATGTTAAACTATAGCGACACCTAATTTCTTGTCTTTAAGAAATTGTTAAAATTATACATAGCATGTAAGAAATAACCTTGAAATAATGTAAATGTTATTATAACCAAAATGGGATACATGCTTGAGCTGAATATCTAATAAAAAAATGTATATAAAAAACGAGAAATCTGCTTCTACTTTGTTTCTAATAGCACAAAATTTAGTAAAACCATAAAACAAAACGACTGTTTACTGACAAGTGATGCCATTGATATTATGCTTCTCTGCTTTTATTACTGTATTAAGAAATCAATGCTAAATATATACAAATGCCTAAAATCAAATCTTCTCCACAAATAAACCGTATTTTTCAGTTTTCATTGGTCGAATCTGCTTCTAGGTATGCTAATGAAGAATCTTTATTCAATTTGTATTTTGGAACATAACATTTGATAAAGGTATCACTTAACACGAGGAAAAATTTGGTTAGACGAATATATTTGCGTCATATACATATATTTCCAACGGGATTGTATACATTGCAAGAACATTCTCTGCCGGATATTGAATAAATCTAATACAAGTAAGGGAAATTGGATAAAAAAAATATAAGTGAAGGATGCCAAAGGAAAATGTGGAGCGTAATATTTTTTCATACTTTACGAGAACGTTATGTAGCTGACGTCGCATTTATTTCTTTTTTAAAATACGTATGTATAATACTAGTATATTCACAGTTTATAAAGAAATGTATTCAATAAGTGTCAAATTTTAATAATAATTCACCATATTTATTTATTTTGTAAAAATGTGTTAAAAACTAACTTGAACACTTCAAAAACAAGTCACTCGATACTTTGTGTCATCATTTTTTGTTTAAGTCCCACAGCTTCTTGTTTTTAAATATAAAACCTAGAACACTTAAATTTTCTTAAAATCGTTCTGTAACACCCTGTATATAATATTGAAAAGTCAGATATTCATGTTTTTTGCCTGATTCACTCGCTAATAAAGTATTAAATAATATTTTGTATTTAGTTCAAATTTTCACAAATTTTGTATTTTTATTATATATTTATTTCAAATACTTCCCGTATTTTGCTTTTATTATATTACGCATATCCAATATGAACAAAGGCATGTCCAAAACAATTTTAATTTCAACTGTTTCCATGTAATACTTGTCCGATTTACAACTCTTTTTCCATATTTATTTCACATAGAATATATGTCTGTTATTTTTAAACCTTATTTTCTTAATAAAAAATGCAATTTCTTGGTTTATTACTGGCCAATAATTCCTATTTCAGGAATTCTGAAAACAGTATATTAATTTTTAATTTTAAATCGTATATTTCCTATAATTTAACCAATTTTATATTTGTCCTAATTGAGGTTTATGGAAAAACGGACGTACGTTTCAGAGCTGTCATATTTATTTTCACTCAGGTCAATCTTCTATTTCGCATTCAACATGTAATTTTTTATAACGGTGATAGTTGTTCAGAGATGCACTGTCGCTCCTGACACTTTTTATTCAGACACTGACATGAAACGTTTGTGAAACAAGAACTTCAGCCTTATTGGCAACCCGAGCTTGAAATTGTTTCTCTCCCTAAAAATTAATTGCCAACACATTCCACGGCAGACACTAAAGGCCTTTGCAATTATTCAAATAGCGGAGGAAACCGTTGTAAAGTTTAAATTGTCATTATTATAAAGTAGGTAATTACTGTGCTGAGCAGGAAAATAGCAGATCTCGAACTACTATATAATTACAAACCTGGCTAGTGGATACGTTTGTTACTGAATAGCTATCAGAATAATTCGCTTGTATTTAAGCTTCTTCTTGGTAGATTATGCTGATGAGTAAGGTGTGCCGAAGCTAATGGTCAGAAATGAGAGGGCATTTTTATATTGAATTTCAATCATAATTTCTAAACCGTTACCTTGGTAATCTCGAAATTTGGTGACACATTCATTCTACATAGTATTTGGACGAGTAATGGAGGTGAGGGTTGCAGAGAACAAGATTCCATAGGCGTAGCACTTGCGAAGGGTTCAAAGAACACAAAAGTGAACTATTAAAGTACTAGGTTCACTCAACGTCAACTTAATAATTGGTAATTTTGCGTAATAAAAAATATCCTACCACTCTCTCAATTATATTCATATACACAATATTGGCTTCTTAAAACCGACTAATTCTTGAGATTAGCAAGTTTTTTTTGCTAACAAAGAGTTACGTCATGAAAACTACTTTAGAAGTTGTTTTATAGGCTACCGAGGCCTACCAATTTCGATTGAGGTAGGTAGCCCTTAATGCATGTGATGCTTATTAAGTTTTTTACACGATCCATACAATAACCAAATCTCAAAATCCCAATATCAACACTACACAATAAACTTGGAGATATATAAACAGCGGTAGCTATATTTGAAAAAATAATCAGTTGAGTCGTTTGAATTATTATCAATTTTTTTATAACTTACTACCATCCGATCGGAAAGTGACTGTTCTTACCGATCTCACATTTGTAAAAACCATTTAGTATCCTTTAATCCAACCAGTATAGTGTATAACGTTTTTTGCACAATCGCATTTATCAAATAAAATATTAAAAACAATTATTTTGATTGCTGAAATGGCATGGCCTATCTAGCGTGTTTTGAATTTATTTTGTTGGAAACCAAAAAAACAATTTGAAGTTTGAACAATTTTGTATTTTGTTGTCAAAACTGTGCTTATAATAGCTGATAAAGACGATTCAGAGGTAGATTCGAACATTGAAGAATCGTATCAAATAGGTTGTGGGTCAATAATTCCCACAAAATCAAAGGTGAGGTATGAAAAAGTTTACGATGCCTTCAGAAAATGGTTGAATGGGAAGAAAACGGAGATATCTGAAAAAACTTTGCTGGCTTATTTTGTTCAGAGAAAATTAAGAAGTATATAATTCAAAATATTCAGAACTCATGTTGCAGATTTGTGTTTGCTCTGAAGAGGTTTGATAGAGTATCATCTAAAATAAAAGAGTTTTTAAGTACCATATGTCTGTATTTGTGTATCGTTTGTTTCAATCTTCTAATAAGTTTATTTTTATGTATGAGACTCGCCCTGTTCAAACTAGATATAATTTTAAATTATCTCCTCCACGGTACTCCACGGCGGTATTTACAAGATCTTTTACCTTATAACTCTAATAAAATGTATAACAGCATTAAGGATGAACTAAAGATTCTATCTGTGAACAGTTTTCGTAAAAGAATTAAAAAGTTTTTCTTATTTTATCAGTAACGTGCCAATGATAAAATATTTTTTTTGTTGCACTTTCTGTGGCATTGATTTTGTTGTTGTTTTTGCAATTTTTGTGCTGTTTACACTTTTCCCATTCTGAATTTAATGACTGTAATAGTAGCAGTAAGTTGTTTCTGTTATGTCAGTTTTTGTGTTTTTTTTTTTGTACTTTATATTGTGTTAAGTACAGTAGCGAAAGCTAGGTTTCGCCCAGATGTTGTGTGTTTTCTTTGTAAACACTAATAAAAACCTTTTATTATTATTAAATTCTTCACGATAATGACAACACATCATCCTGCAATACTTCTGAATCATGTGCTGAACCATTATCTGCTTCTATAGCTTCTATTTCACTGGCCTCGATAGCTAATTTTACTTTTTACTTACCGTTGTGATGGCTTGTGCAACCAGCAAGCGCATTATACTGTCGTAGAAACACACATGGTTAAGTGAACTAAAAAAGCTGCTAAACGGTGTGCTTAAGAGATTATATTTATTAGAGTTTTTAGTGATAATTTTTCCCTATCACCACCCAAAGTTTGTAACACACTTTACGGGACACCCTGCATAAATTACACCCTAACAAACGGTATGGGTTCCAAGCTATTTATAAGCGCCACTCACTTCGCCAATACTATATTTTTGCTTAAAATGTTACCATAACCTGATTTTATAACATACAGCCTTTCAGTAGAATTGAAGAATAAAACGGCCAAAGTGGCAGCCACAAGAGTAGAATAAAGAACCGGATTTATCCCACCTTTGACTCCCCCAAAGGCGCCCACAGTCGGCATAAAAAAGGATACGGGTAAACTGCGACTTGATACATGTGGGGTTGAACTGGGAGTGTGCACCTTCCGGTTCGTCTGCGTCGATGAACACTATGTTCACGATGTCGTTTCCTATGTGCCTCTTCCTCTCCACTTGCTGTCGGTTGTCCCTGGAGTAGGGTAACAGCGTCGATACGTGGAACATTATCTCGTGTCCTTCGTAGATGGTGTACACTGAGTATTTGCCAGTCATGTCGCCTGTAAGTTTGAAAGCAATCTTTGTGAGGAGAACTAAAATACAAGCTGAACGGATTTTGATCGAAAAGTAAATGTTTGTTCGAGGATTATTACTTTGTAAAACTCACTTGTGTATATTCGCTTGTCTACTGAATATGTTGACGGAAAAGTGGCGTAACGGCAAGCAACAAAATTAAGTAGACATTATCATCTGAGGCATATTTGATCTACCCTCGTAAATTAAGTTGCATATTCATTAGAACTGTATTTGGCCAATTTCATAATTGAAAGTAAAGATACAAATGAAATAAAACTTCTATATTTATTATAAAAAGATAACTTACACGACAGCTTCCTATTTGGTAAAGTGGATAGTTTACAGGATAATCAAAATTTACCAACCCTAAATTGTTTTCTAAGTTTGCATCAAATTTGTTGTCTACTACAGTAATCGGGGTTTAATTTACTTGTTATTTCATAGTAGTAATAATTGGAAATTAGTGTTATGAAAAGAAAAATTTTAGAAAAATTTAGTAATAATTTTAGAAATTCTTAACAAATTTATTAAATCTTGCTAATATCTAATTTTGATAAACCTGTGACTTGAAAATTCAGAAGTTAGGGCCCGTCTTACCCAGTTTCTGTAAATGTTTCTTCTTTTTGTTCGTTTTGAACTCATAAGTTATTAGCTGCAGCTATGATGCTTCTGCGGTAAATTTTCAGTAGTGTCCACTTCAGCGCAATATACGTCATTTTTGAAATATCCCCATAAAAAGAAGTCCAAACGATTTAAAATCAGGAGATCATGGTGGTCATGGTACCGGTCCTCTTCGTCTAATCCTCTACGTTATATATATATATATATATATATATATATATATATATATATATATATATATATATATATATATATATATATATATATATATATATAAATCTTTAGTGTAATACAACGGAAAGTCTATAATTATTTTTTTCACCCTAAACTAGCATATAGCAGTAACATCTTTAGGTTATTTATTTGTTGAAGGTCCCTGAATGGAACCGCATTTCACAAATATATCACCTATACATTTAAAAGCAATATACATAGGTATGGCATTTCTGCGCTTTTAAATTTACGAGAGAGCTGTAAAAATGTTTTTTAGGAGCAGAAAATATTTTCATTGGAATGTAGACGCTTTTCCTAAGGGATTTTTTGCCTTATCGTTTTATGTGAATATTTCTTCTGTATTTAATTATGATTTTTATAAAAAACGTACCTCGAAAATAATATGATAGTTAAATCCGTGGTACCAACCTATATTTTGCCTTAAAAAAAACAGTAATAAAGACCATAATTGTACATTAGTAGCACTAGGAGATTTGTATTTCTGTAGGTTTTAAAAATTCAGTAAAAAATAGATATTTATATGTATTGTTAAGTAGGTAAAATACATATTGCAAATTTAGTTATAAACAAATATCGACCTATATATCATATCTTACTTTTTTAATTCAATCATTTAAAACAAAGTTTTAAAAAAACAATCAACAAAAATAAACAAGTCGGAACCAAAATAAAAAACAAAAGGAAATGATAAACTCCTGCAGTGGCTGAAAGTTAATTGTATTGAAAACAAAAATATAATTGAAACTATAATGTTGGCTTACTTTCAAGACTTGGTATGTATTTATTATTCCACGTTAGTACAAGTGATATTGATTTATTTTTCTCACAGTTAGAATCGTACAGTCCTAATTCCCTGTGGACTAAGAGTCTTTTCACACGGGCCACTGTGCGGCGTTGCTGAGCGGAGCCACTAATTTATGATTGACGTTTCGGTGGGAGTCAGCGACTGCGCGCCACCGTGGTGCTGCTAATTCTGTGGCGCGCCCGTGCGAATAAGTCTATATAAAATAATGTTTCCTCAAAACGGACCACTCAACGGCGGTTCCGAGAAGCGCTGTACGGTGGCGCGTGTGAAAAGGCTCTAAGTGGTCAATGTTAAAATCAATTATGACAATTTATAATAATACAGATGGGAGAAAGTTTCTTGAACTGAAAGCGTTTCTCACACAAAAAAGTAAAGGCTATGAGCTAAAAAAGTTTAGTGTTTAATCGGGACGACAATATCAATTTTTTTGTTCTCGACTGCCTTGATTAATGCAGGAACAAATATGACGACATTGAAGAATAGTGAAGTAGTAGGGTAGGGGTAGAAGGGTGTTTGCCAACAGCAAGGAATTTAAAAAATAAAACTACAAGAATGTTGGTTGGCATTTCACATGAAAGAAGTGGAACATCAACTTCATGTTTGACTACAGTCATAGGCAGTGACAACAGTTCAACGGAAAATTCTTGCAATTCAGAAAATAATTTCAGTGGAAAATTGTCGGTTTATGTTGGTAAATTCATTAGAGGGAGTTAAGGATTTATTAACTGAAACCTTTGTTTTATATGTTATGGTGTTTGTTACTGTCCATTGTCAAATTTTATTAAACACTTTTGTTTTTAGTGTGCATTCAGGTTGAAGTGTTGGTACCACTGCTATTGCAATTGCGAATTGTCGATTGTAAAACAAACTGCAAGTCAGAATTTTAGGAATCGTATTGCAGGTTCATTGCAATCCATTGCAAAAATAATTCCGCACTATAAAGCGGCTTTTATACGCATGTAAACGGTAATGCTTGTGCTGAATTGCTCTCAAAATTATTCTTAGATTTTTACTTCACGATATTCGACTGTTTAATACATTAACGAAAAAAATGTTCTTCAAAGAAATATATGAAAACATTAAAAGATATTTACATTGTTCGTTCGGTTTTAAATAAAAAAAAATATGATCCCTCCAGCATCTAAATTCTAAAGTCTAAAAGATTAACATCGTTGAGAAAAGCGTAGATTAAATTCGTTGACCTTTGCAAAAAAAGTTATCTGGATAAAGGGAAATAACTTTTTATGGCAACATATTTCAAGGGAAAGAACAGATAGCCGGTACTTCTAAATTTAACTTTTCCACATTTTTATTAAAGAAGTTTTTGTTTCGCGGAACCTGAACGTTCTACGATAAAGAATGATGTTTGCATTTGGAAATTAGACGATCGGTTATTCAACTTCATTAAAATTAGTTTCCTGGAAATGTCAAAGCATCCGCGACTGTCAACAAAATTAAAACCTCCCTTTTGGTAGAGTAATATCCGGTCCGGTCGCCTGTAATTTTTCTAATTTAATCTAGATTCAGCGGGCGGTGTCGAGTTAATGAAATAAATCGCTGAAAGGAAATTAATGTCGTGACATTTTTTACACCTAGATTAGGATTCTCTTAAATTAAAAATCAGTTGCCACTAAAGAATTAAGTTTCATAGTTTTTTTTTGCAACCCAGATTTTTTTTAAAAACACTGGATACAGGATGTCCCAGGAATGACTAGTCGAGGTCAGTACTTCGTATAACTTTGTCCTCTACGGATCTTCTTTACTAAGTTATGTACAGTTAAGATTAAAAATTGTATTTTTTATTGATAATTTTTAAACTATGCATTTAATGCAATTTAGCAATTAATAATCTCCGTACGCTGAATGATTTTCCGGTAGACATGCGCCAAATGCAGCTACTTTTATCGCGGTAGTTTAACTTGGACGTGACACGGGAAATTCGCAACCGGTTGTCGAAGAGATGAAGATCTAGAGCGTCCACGGCGTATTGCAGCTGCTGAGGGACACATTTTAGATGCTGTTGAAGAGAATCCCCGAAAAAATACCAAGCAAGTACAAGGAATCTCCCAATCAGCAGTGTAGCGTATCATATACGAGGCTGAATTACAATTGTACCATGTACAGTGTGTTCAACCATTAATACTAAGGGATTATTCGTTACGAATTATATTTTGTGAATGGTTGCTGCTACAAAATGTTCAAATTTTCAAATTTACAGCTGACGTATTAGCTATTTTTACACGGAATGGGATGTATAACATTCATAATACTTATGTTTGGATTTTGTAAATCCAATATTACCAAATCTAATGGATGGGACACAGTACGAAGTACCTCACGCGTTCGAAGTCCTGTGTGTTCGAAGCGCTACGTAACCGAAAGCCTATGAGCCCGAATACCTGCCTGTTCGAATAGAGATGTGCGCGCTCCCGGCTGACTGGCGGAGAGAGAAGACCACCATGCAATTCGCCTGGATGATTCGTTATCGCGGTATGAAGATAACGCAACGGTGTTCACAGTGATGTATCACTTTCCACAGAATTTTAGAAACATTATTAATTAATTACCATAATGCAGCCTTTTGTTAAGACATTTAATTAGTATATGATGGGTGTGAAAGCAGCCATGGAAATTAATCCACGGTTTTCAAATTAAATTTATATGAATAATCGTTGATTCCAATACATCTATCGCATACATAATGTTATAAATCTCACTTGTCTCCAATAGTATGAATCGAATAAAATGTAAACTTTACCTAAATAAAAAAATATATTTACCTAAAAATACCTATGACCTTGTCAAAAAATATTTTTTGTGTAGAATTAGAATGCGCCTAACAACGATAATCATTATTACACAGATAAATACCACCAGAGTATCATTTTACAGACCCCCGTTATTAAAAATACTTACAATCTTGTCCCTACAACTGCTGAAATAACTTCTGTATAAATGGGTATATCAATTGTTCAATCGTATTATATCTATATGTATTTTACAGTTGGAACATACAAAAAACAGTACTTTTACAGCTGAATACTGTACGCCTACGAAGTAAATACGTAGATGGTATTTACCACATGAAATAAAATCACAGGTAAGTACATATAATAATAATTAAACATCTTAACAAAAGGCTGCATTATGGTAATTAATTAATAATGTTTCTAAAATTCTGTGGAAAGTGATACATCACTGTGAACACTGTTGAGTTAACTTCTTACCGCGAGAACGAATCATCCAGGCGAATTGCATCGTGGTCTTCTCTCTCCGTCAGTCAGCCGGGAGCGCGCACATCTCTATTCGAACAGGCAGGTATTCGGGCTCATAGGCTTTCGGTCACGTAGCGCTTCGAACACACAGGACTTCGAACGCGTGAGATCCACCCATTCAGTATCTCAAGTTCCTTCGAAATGATTTTCCTGGACTTTTAAAATGTGTGCCCTTAGCTGTGTGACTCCGAATGTGATTCTTGCACGATGATGCTCCCCCCCATGGTGGGGATATCTAAAAAGTGAAATGTATCGCACCGAAGCGGACAATATTGACGATTTACGCCAAGGTATCAAAGCTGCTGCCAAAAACTTTGTTTATACGTCCATAGACGTCGAGCAGTTGTTGTAACATCAGGTGCGTCAAATTATTTTATTAATTAAAACCACAAACTAATTAAATTAATTAATAATAGCGGCAAAATCAATTGAATATGCTGATATAAAATTTCATTTATTCCTTGGGAAATTCTTTCAATGAGGTAGTTTCAGTAGGTAACTTAGTAATAAGACAAAAATGCGATAACAATTAATTATATGTATTAATCGAGATTAATTTACACTTACTTCTTTTTATTCTGTAGTACTGATTGACAATATGAGTTTATAATTTTGATTCATTTTTAAAGCACTTATATTTAGCAGTAATCATTGAGAGACAATGATAATGGTGATTTTTGTAAAAATGGAAGCGCCAACAGTATGCATAGTTACATAAAATGTAAGACTTAAATCGTTAACTGTTTGAGAAAGTTGTTTTTGCCATCATTGTGAAAATTCTGATATTCTGGTGGTGATGCGTCAGTTTACATTATCTTCAAATATTTGATTACAACAAAAATATAATTTCAATTTTGAAGAGATCGGTTAGTTAATAAAAAAAACAAACCTGTAAGGGAAAAGATTATAATTTGTTATATGATATTACCGTAAGTATTTATTAATCAAGGGAGCCTGCACAGAGGGTTTCAATGAAAAAGCCGGGGTTATAACTGGATTATAGAAAATAATTTAAAAGAAAATGTTATAAGGGTGTATTTTTATACATTACCTTTGATATCAAGGCCTCCTCTATATTTGTCCCAACCTTTTAACTTAATTTTGTCTCCTAGTAACGATAAAAATTGGTCGAACTTATAGCTACCATATTCTGAAACAGAAATATATGTATATAAATTACGCAGTGGCGTAGCCAGAAATTTGACAGTGAACAAAGTATTTCAAACTAGATTTTTTTAATAAAAAAATAAATAATTTTTAATAAACTGAAACAATAAAAAGTAAATAAAAAACAATCTCATCATAAACATGTAAATAATAAACAGGTACGAACAATATTTGTTACAAAAATGACAAAAAGAAAATTAGAACTTAGTTGCAGGTGAACCCTAATGTAAGGTTGCCGTAGGAGATCTGTTCACTGACCGCATCGCTAAATCTTGGCTAATAGTGATTGCAGGTTTGTAGTGAGACATTATCTATATGCTTGGGTGGTTACGCCACTGAAATTACGTCCTACGTGAAGACATGACATGATCACACTGCACATATTGAATAAAACCTAAGTGATTTTATAAACATAACGGTTTTAACTGATCGGTTTAAATTTTTTAGTATGGATATCAATGTATTTCATAGCGCCAAAGATTTTTTAATGGTGAATTCAAGATGACTTCTTAAAATATTCTGAGACTGCACTGAAAGAAAATAATAATAATCGCTTATACAATTATTGTAGATCTATGTACTACAATTTGTTGTGATTATAGCTCCAAATACAACACTAACCATTATGCTTACAATTTTGTAGTAATAATCTCATATCATAAATCTCTTCTGTAGTACACAATTAGCCAATGCCATTCATGATGGACTTCAAGCTGACGTGATTTACACTGACCTGACAAAGGCATTTGACAAAACTGATCACACAATATCTTCAATAAATTAGATAATTATTTGGTTTAGCCTATTCATTAATGACATCATCAATATTTTAACTGTGCCCTCTCTGATGCATGCAGATGATCTGAATTTTTTTTTTAGTACAATTAAGAACTGTGATGATGCTGCTGAACTTCAGTATAATTAACTGTCATTCATGAATGCTACAGGATAATTAATCTATCACTCAATATTAGTAAGTGCCATGTACTATCTTCTTTTACAAATAATCAGTTGATTTTTTTGTGATTATTTCATTGAACAACATACACTTTCTAGATCTGATACCTTCTGTGACTTAGGTGTTATATGTCTGTTAAATATATTAAAAATTACACACAAGCTTTTGAGAAGTCACCACAGAAGATACCGACAGTGAAGAGCGGCAAAACATTTGCGATCAATTACAGAGTATATGGACGGGCTTAGAGGTATCGATAGCGGGTCTGTTCCCACAAGACGAGAACAACAAGGACAGGTCAAAGAATTCCATCTAATGCTAGGGATGTGCACATTAATTCTGCTACTGGCAGCGAATAATTACCGAGGTCACGCATAAAAATCCGGAAAATCACTATTTATAAATTTGTCTTTTACCATATGCATAGGCATCTAAAAGGAAAAAAACGCAGAGGAAGTAATTTATTATATGTATATTGTAACTTGCAGCATCTAGAAAGTAAAAAATACTTTAACGATTATCGATCGAATTAATTTGATAATGCAGAGATTGCCATCTAGAAGAAAAACATATTCTTTAAGTGCATTGTCAAATAAAATAATTGAATCTTAAATATTTTTTTATATATATTTTTACATTACATTTTTTTTGTTTCGAGTGGCAAATATTCTACTGCTCACCTGATATATACAGCTTGTATCACATAAGAGGACCACTCCCATGTATCTCGCTTAATATGCGAGACACGTCAAAAATCTTTAATTGTTTTTTGTTGCATTTTTGGAGGCCTTTATGCTCTCGTAAAAACAAATTTGAGATCCATGGCTATCTTTATGAGTAATAACAAAAAAAACTGTAAAGTGCCCAAACTTTAAGGCTGTCTAACTTTTTTATTTTAAGAGAGAGAAAATTTATTGGTAATATATTTTTATTGCAAAATTGATACCTTCCACCTGATATAAACAGAATGTACTTTTTTATGCAAAATACAGATTTTCTTATAATATTATTTTATTACATTGTGTCAAAATAATTTTAAAGACCCAATTGCTTCTAATGTGAAAACCAATAAAATAATATTATAAGATAATCTGTATTTTGCGTAAAAAAGTACATTCTGTTTATTATTTTTTTGCAGTTGGCGTCTTTAAAACAGGTTCTACATTATCTTGAGCAACACGAAAATATTTAGGTACATTTTTTTAAACTAATATTGACAAAAATTTAATAAATACAAAAGATAAGGGCAACATGTAGTATATTGCATGAAAGACGAAAAAATAGGCAATTTTTTGTGGCCATAGCCTGCTTCAAAAAAATTTTTTTTATCCGCCTAGAGGGCGCAGCGAACCACATACGATATTTCAAAAATCTGTTTATATCAGGTGGAAGGTTGCAATAAAAATTTATTACCAATAAGTTTTCTCTATCTCTTAAAATTAAAAAGTTAGACAGCGTTAAAGTTTGGGCACTTTACAGGTTTTTTTTGTTATTACTCATGAAGTTGGCCATGGATCTCAAATTTGTTTTTACGAGCATAAAGGCCTCCAAAAATGCAACAAAAAACAATTAAAGATTTTTGACGTGTCTCGCATATTAAGCGAGATACATGGGAGTGGCTCTCTTATATGATACAGCCTGTATAGGGTAATTCAGAAATACTGGGAAAAAAATTGGGTATATAATCTGAATGAGAAATTATTTGACCTGTATTTTTTTGTTTTCCCGAATTCTAATTTTTGGGGTATAGGACCTCTTGAAACTGGTCCTAAAATTTTGTTATTTGCAAATATCTTTGGAATCCCTAAATTGATTTTAATGGAATTTGATATGGAATTGTAGATAGTCTATCTGAACATTATTAAGATCAAGTATCACAGAGGACGTTAGTTTTTTCAAAAACTTTTTTCAATTTTTTTTTCTAAATTTGTTTCCAGTGCATTAGAAGCACCGTTTGGTTTTACATAAAAAAGTACTTTGTGCTTTGTACTTTTTTCCTTTGAAGCTTAATTTTCCAGAAGAAATTGCTAAAGCTGTGGTACTACCATTGAAAGATTATAAATGCATAAAATGAAAAATATAGTTGCGAAAATAATTCAAACAAATTGAGTGACATATGTCGACTCGTGATTACACTGTCACTTTATTTTTCTCAAAGGATTTAAAGAATCACGTACCTACCGTTAAAAAAAAATCAATTATTTCCTTACTTGCTAAATAAAGAGTACCATAAACCTGACACTTTTTTTGTAGAATACCAATCCTTAAATGAAGAACATTATTTATTCTAGCATTTAAAAAAATATTCGCTTCGTGACATCCTTATCAATTATCTTACATCTTGTACGGATTTTTCAGTTTCATTTGCCAATGGTGGCTACAGCTTTAGTAAAATTTTCTCGAAAATTAATCTTCAAATGAAAAAAATAAAGAGTATCTTTAGTGTAGAATGAAACGCTGCTTCGAATGAAATGGCAAAGTATTTAGAAAAGAAACAAAAATCTTTGAAAAAGCTAAGCGGCATTATGCATAACTAGCGCGCTCTGTGGTACTTGACAAAACTAATTTCTTAATAATGTTCAGATAGACTATCTATAACTCCATGCCAAATTCCATTAAAATCAGCTTAGGGGTTCTAAAGACATTTGCAAAAAAAATATAGGACAAATAATTTCTCACGTAGATTTTGTATTTAATATTTTTGCTACTATTTGTGAATCACCCTGTACTTTCCTAAGTCCGCCTCTGGTGCTTACGTCATGTTCCTGAATTAGCCGAGCTCTACAAATGAATAACAGGCAAGACACGATGCGTACTATGTACTTCAACCACGCGTAAAGAAACCTCCACGTTTTTTGTGTCTGTGGCAATCAGTAAAAAAAGAGGAAAATATGAGGCTGTTCCTTCATGGAACAGCGAATGAGGTTTTTGGCTTGAAAAGCTTTTTAAAACTTCCGGTTTGGCATTATGCTAAACCTTTTGTTGTCACGGTTCGCTTTAATAAAATATCAGCCATGAATAACTGACAGAATATAGCTCCGGTATTTAATATGTTATTAAATTACTAAGAGGATATTGGAAAGTTAGCTGGAACTTTTGCAGTTCAACCAGTGTAATTCAATAAAGCGAACACGATTTAACTTTACTGTTAAAAATGCTATTAGGTTGCTAAACGTGGTGCAAACAAAGCAGTCGGAAAGAGCGTTTAAGTAATGATTAGGTTTTCGTTTTAACAGAATTGTTTTCTTCATTGTTGCCGTGCAAATTCGGAATCAATTATAAATGCAAATCATTACCCAGCCTTGCATAAGAATTGATGTTTTTCAGTAAATGAATATAGATTTTATGAAAAAAAAATAAAAAGCAGTTTTTTCTGTGACAGAAAAAAGTGACATTTTCTCTCGGGAAAAAAAATTAATACTTTTTTCTCCCGGATATGTACACATAAGAACACGGAGATATTTGATTTTAGAATATTTTACACATAATTTACATTTCCTTAACGTCAAAAGTACAGTTGTTAATTGTGCATTGCATCAAGAACATGTTTTTGAACGATTGGGAATGTCTGCTACAGTGGAATTTTCTTGAGTTGAAATCATATTTTCTGCCATAGACACAACTGCCGTAGATGGTCCTGGTCGCAAATTGGATCCTATTTCAACTAATGCACTGTCATACGTTCTAAACACTTTATTAGATATTTCTCTTCTATGCGCTCCGATTCATACCCTTCAGCTACCGTTGATGACCAATCACCATGTTTCTTTAGTGTCATCAAATCTCCTCCAGAGTCAATTAAAATTGTAGTAGACGATCTTCGAAATGCATGATCTATATATGGCTTAGCATTTTCAAGTAGAAGAGAATTGCAGAATTTCAGGTACGTATCATATAAAACTGATTTTTACCAACAACCTGATTGATAGATTTTCCATTGCGCTATGCATAAAATAGGCGGCAATCCTTTGCTGCTGCTGAACGAAGGCTCTTCGTTCTCTAAAATTCAATATATTTTTCAGTAATTGTAACTCTTATGTTTACCTCATACTTTGTTTGCTTAAGTTTCGCAATTAATAACGTTCCCGAATCTTCAATATCATCTCATGTTACCTGGCTGATTTCACAAATTCGGCAAGCTCCTGCAATTCCAAATACAACAACAACCTTGGCCATTAAACTTCAATAGGATTATTTTTGGGGCATGTAACTTTTCCCATTTTGCTTCAAAAATGTAATTAGCTTGTAATATTTTAAAATGTCTTTATTATTATTGGATTGTAACGACTTTTGATCATTGAATAATTCGACCACACTGTTGAGGGCTTTTGAGCAATAACACCGTCTTCGAGAAAGAAAAATGTCCATTTTTGAACTTCAAAATAACTAATGAATAACTTAAGTTCGAAATTTTTTATACCCAATCATAGAATTAAATTGACAGATTTGATTACATTAAAGGTTTCCTTATTAACACAGGTCTATGTCGCTATAGGTACAACACCCTACCAATTTACAATTTTTTTCTGAGTTTAGTATATTGTAATAATATGTTTTTTCAATATTAAATCGGCGTTTTCCTCGTCACAGAAAAAAATAATGTATTATGCACGGGTAAAAATATTAGATTGTAACTCTCGGTGTTTTGTCTCACATAAACAACCTCGACCTAAAATCTAATACTTTTTTGCTTTCTATAATAAATAACTATTTTATGACTGATATAAAAAATTTAGTTAGGGGCTTGCTTAAAAATATTCAGTTACCTACATTTTAATAATAATTTCTAATAATTTATTTATTGCTCCACATCCATCTTTATTTAAGAACGATATGTAAAAATAAGGTACATAGAAATAAAATATACAGTCACACATACATGCATATAATAAAATAAATAAAGAACATTTAAAGGACCTCGCATATTTTATATGAAAAACGGTCTTCCGGTGAAATTCGCTGAAAGTTTGGGAAATTGTTCATTATGTACCCCTGAACAAAAGTCTCAATGGGGTCGAAACTCGAAATGCCCATTTTTAGGCTCTTCGGCTATTTTTAGTTGCCAAAAACGGCCAAAATTAATTTTTTTAAGTATTATATTTAATGATGGGAAATTGTTCGTTTTGTACCCCTGATCAAAAGTCTCAGTGAGGTCGAAGCTCAAAATGTCCATCTTTAGGCTCTACGGCTATTTTTAGTGGCCAAAATTCTTTTTTTTTTAAATATCATGTGTAATGCTGGGAAAGTGTTCGTTTTGTACCCCTGATCAAAAGTCTCAATGAGACTTATACACATATAATTAGACATGGACATATTCCTACATAAAAAAATAATTTTGGCCGTTTTTGGCAACTAAAAATAGCCGTAGAGCCTAAAGATGGGCATTTTGGCTAGGAGTACAAAACGAACACTTTCCGAAAATTAAACATGATATTTAGAAAAAAATGAATTTTGGCCGTTTTTGGCCACTAAAAATAGCCGTAGAGCCTAAAGATGGGCATTTCGAGCTTCGACCCCATTGAGACTTTTGATCAGGGGTACAAAATGAACACTTTCCCAGCATTACACATGATTTAAAAAAAAAATGAATTTTGGCCGTTTTTGGCCACTAAAAATAGCCGTAGAGCCTAAAGATGGGCATTTCGAGCTTCGATCCCATTGAGACTTTTGATCAGGGGTACAAAACGAACACTTTCCGAGAATTAAACATGATATTTAGAAACAAATGAATTTTGGCCGTTTTTGGCCACTAAAAATAGCTGTAGAGAAAGATGAGCATTTCGATCTTTGAACATTTTCCCAAATTTTCAGCGAATTTCACCGGAAGACCGTTTTTCATATAAAATGTGCGGGGTCCTTTATATACCAAGTATTGAACACTGGCACAGTTAATGATTTGAGAAAGAGTACTAATATTGTCACAGGTGTTCGTTATTATATTGAAATTGCTACTCATAATATATACCGCAAATTTAAAAAGTACGAAAGTTATATTTTGTTGAGAATTGATTGCAGGTATTTGAAAATTGAGCTGACTTTCCGAACAGTCTACATTATTATGAAATATGTATGTTATGCGACGTAGCTCTAAGAAAAATCTAACCTATGAAGTAAAAGCGAACGATGATACCCTTTTGGAAAAATGAATGAAATGATTAACTTAAAAACTTAATAAACTTACGTTCTAGAGCACTTGCATAAGTTGACAAAAAATTTCGGTAAAAAAGTAACAGTATTCAAATAACTTCTAAGCTATCCGTTAAAAAAGTATTTACTCACCATTGCTTAATATTTCGTCATCACTGGTCTGGCCCTGTTTCATATAAATAACGCCAAACTTGAAGTTGACAGAGCCCTCTTGTTCCTCTAACAGCAATAAGTCTTTTTGGATATCCGGAGAGAATATCTCTTTTGGTCCTTTCTCGACTTTATCCATGTTGGGGAAATTGGACAGTATTTGCTTTACGGTCAGAACTTTGTTTTGAAGTATGGGCAGTGATATTTTCTGTGCGCCCTAAAAGTTTGCCAATGCTGAATTATTATGTTGGAGATATGATTTTGGTCGGAAAAGAGGTCGCGTCTCGGCTATTTATTTATAGAAACCCGACTTTCCGGTCATAATTGAAATAAAGTAGTACTTGGAAACCATGTTACTGGGCATTTTTAAATTCGTGAACTTTCAGCTGATAAATTATAGAAATATTTCTGAGATATCCTAAATTGAGCCTTTATACTTTATAATACAGTATGCGCCAAAAGTATGGAATAAATTCAATAAAAATGAAACAATTATGCTTTGGGAAAAATCCTCGAATAGGTCGATTTTTAATTTAAAAAATACATATTTTAGCGTAAAATGCGATTTTCAAATGTCATTTGTTTTCGAGTAATGACGTCATCGACTTTTTTTTAAATGGCAACACCATATTTTTTCCTTGATTCTGAAAGATCGTTTAATTCTCTATCAGGCAGTACTAAAATTTTGCCCTCTTACATAGGAAAGTTTTTGAGTAAATGACGATTGAATGTTAGAAAACGTTATCCATAAAAAAGTAACAATTCTGAGGTATGTAAAATAAAATACAATTGCTTAAATTTTATACTTAAATTAAATGTTCGAATTGCCATCCACCAACTTCTTGACAACGCGCAAGTCTGTGAAGAAATTCTTCTTGCACATTATGAATGATTTCTGGGGTAACTCTGCCTATTTCGTCCCGAATGCGATTTTGAAGTTCTTCTAAATTACGTAGTTTATTAATGTACACTTTTGACTTCAAGTATCCCCATAAAAAATAGTCAACAGATGTAACATCTGGCGATCTTGCAGGCCATTCTATCGGTCCGCGTCTGCCGATCCACCTTCCACGAAAACAGTTGTCCAAAAAATCTCGTACAGGGCGCGCATAGTGCGGAGGTAAACCGTCTTGCTGGTATCGCCAGTAATGTCAGGGTCATTATCGTTAGGAAAAATTACTGCAGGGGCTGGAACAAGGTCATTTTCTAGAAACTCTAAATATCTTTGTCCTGTAAGGGTTCCTTCAAAGAAGAAAGGCCCTACTATTCTGTCGTCAACTATTCCAGCCCACACATTTAATTTCTGAGGGTAATGGGTATGTGCCTCTGCCATCCAATGAGGATTTTCCCGACTCCAATATCTTCAAGTTTGACGGTTTACTGTACCATTCAGACAAAATGTGGCCTCATCTGAAAAAAGTATTTGCCGGTGTAAATTTCTATTTCCTTGACATAAATCCATTAGAATTTCGCAAAAGTGTAAGCGGCGATCGGGATCATCTTCATTGAGTTCCTGCACAAGTTGAATTTTGTAGGGATGATATTTTTCCTTTCTCAAGATACGTAGCACTGTGCTCTGACTAGTGTCATTGTTTAATGCAACCAATCGTGAATAATTATGAGGATTATCCAACATACTTATCAAAATGTTCTGTTTCTGATTTTCATTAATGCTTGGACGTCCAGGTTTTGGAATATTTACAACATTGCCAGTTTCTCTAAATTTAGACTCTACCTTACTGACTGTTGATTGGCTGATTTACGTTTTCTAACATTCAATCGTCGTTTACTCGAAAACTTTCCTATGTAAGAGGGCAAAATTTTAGTACTGTCTGATAGAGAATTAAACGATCTTTCAGAATCAAAGAAAAAAATATGGTGTTGCCATTTAAAAAAAATCGATGACGTCATTACTCGAAAACAAATGACATTTGAAAATGGCATTTTACTCTAAAATATGTATATTTAAATTAAAAATCGACCTGTTCGAGGATTTTTCCCAAAAAATAATTGTTTCGTTTTTATTGAATTTATTCCATACTTTTGGCGCATACTATATATTTTAACTGAGATACGTTAATAGTTACTTATGTATTACGAAAAGTCAGCTTTAAGGTATGCGTAAATTTTTACGAGTACCCCAAAGCTACTTTTCGTCTGTGGTATATACACGGAAAAAAGTTACAAGTATCAAAATTTAAATACTTATTTCACAGAAGACATATTTCTTCATTCATCTTATGTCTCTTTGTCTACTGTATTCCTGGAACTAATTTATGGTCTTTCATGAATATTCAATAGAAGTAATAACTTCTATAAAGAGTAATAATGAATTATATTTAAGTAGTTTGTGTCATAGTCATAGTTCAATTGTTAAAAGTATCTATTTTCTAATGAAGAATATGGTGACACTGTTTTTATGTATCAACATTGCAATGACCATGAATATCTAGAACATCATACGGGCGAATGTATCTAAAAGGATCAGTAATACGACTCATACGAAGTCCTGCTGTATGATGTACTAAATATGGAATGCAAGAATGGACGTCTATAAGAAAATTCCAACGAATCTTTCCATTCACAAAAACAATGTCAGAATATTCACACACAAAGTGACAATAATAACAACAACACACATCTTACCGTTTTTTTAAATAGAATAGCACGACAAAGAGGAACACATGTGTTATTATCTTCGTTCAAAACTATACTTAGAAAGAAAGGCGATTTGTCGTTATCTAATCCAACGTAATTTTGATGCACTGAAAAATAAATAATAATTAGAACACAAAATAGTACACGAAAAAAACATTGTCACTGCAGAGTTGGATATTACTCGAATACATTATATTCATGAGTATTCATCAGTATTCGTATACATCACAGTTTTCAGGATTCCGTACTCGAAAATAGTATTCATGAATAGTGAAAGTATTTTATGAATTTACAATCTATTTTTACTTATAAATTTCATCTGCATGTGTCTTACTTATAGACATAGCATTATTGGTTCTTCTCAAAAGAGAAATCTGATTAGATTGACGCTATGCTTAGCACTATATTTGACTCAAATCATTAAATATCAGGTGTTTAATTTCACTGTTATTCGTAATTTACTGACAACACACACACAGTTTTCAGAACAATATATTTCAGTCTTGAAACATATAGCAAACAATAAGTAGATACAAAAAGTAAATACGTTGAATAAGATAAAAGAACCGGGATTTATTTTATATAAACATAATCTGCTCTTTGATTTCGGACACGAGCGAACTAAACAGAGTCCAAACAACGTAATAAATATGCTGCGCACTGTGTCTTTCACTAATGTCCGACGGTAACTATGATTCAGCATTTATCACATGAGATAAGTAAGTAAAATTTTCCGTTCCTTTTATATATTTAACATGTCCTTCTTAATTTATTTTATAAGGCTAATCTATGTATTTATCTAGATGAGGTAAACTTAATTTTAAATTAATTTTTTTTATTACAAATATTTGCAGGTAGGCGGTAACCCAAGGGCCTCCTGTACCACCCACCACTGACTTGTGTTTTTTAGTACTATATTTTTTACTTTTAAATGTATTTAAATAGATTTAAATATGAATCTACACACTGTAACTATTCAGCATTGTATTCATATTGTTACGGAAGCTCACCTACCTTTTAGTTTGTTAATTATGTTCCTGTTTACGTTATATTTATTTATAATTGTGATGCCTTTATTCTGACGCTTTCTGGAATAGTCCAGGTTATATTCTATTTAATTCTCGACACGTTCTCGATGTTACAGAAACTTCGATAATCTTAAAAAGATATATAAGCGGGTCGGTATCGTGGCTGGAGTCAAAACGTCAAAGTAAAGCATTGACAGTTGTGAAATTGGTTTGAAGAATATTTCTTGTATAATCAAGAGTGACAATAAATTTTATTTGTCTACGTGACGTGTTTCCACGTTAACCCAACTTTAAAGGTTGCAATATATTATAAATACTTGAATTGAAGTAATCAGGATTCAAGTATTCTTTGAATATTGTATTCAGGATTCATATAAGTCCAAAAACTAATTGTATCGGGCTTTACTACAATATTAAGTACCTACTTAAAAATAAGACATCTACAATTTGTAGTTAATGGTTTTACAATTATACTAGTTACGATATAAATGTTGTAAAGATTCATATGACAAGAACGAGATCAGACGAGGTGTTAGTCGAGATTGACAAAGCATACTATAAAATTCATATTACTAAATAATAAAGATAAAAATATTTACAATTTAAATACCACCATCATATTTTTTAATAAATTTTAACAGACTACGTAGCGGCACCTATTATTGCTACAATTATATGAATTTTCGTAACAATATTTTTTCCGTGTAATATCATAATGTCGCTATATCTACATGTTTATATTAAATTTAAATCGAACTGAAGCACATCTACATTGACCAGTAGATTAAAGTTTCTTAAACTTTCAAAAACAATACAATCAATCAGGCATTTCATTATAAAGTAGGGTCTCAATTAGGTGTTTAATTAGGCGATCTTCCATTTTAATCATGATTTAAATCCTCGATCAATATTTAAAAATTAAATGTGGGACAAATCACTGCATTTAACCCTAAATCAATTAATGGAGAAAGCCTGGATTACGCCTAGTAAGGCCCCCGTTAAATTTTGCTGTAGATTTATAGGAAGCAATTTATCATGACAGCCATTGTTAGGCAGCTGCTTGATTAAAACTAATCTCAGAGGGTGTCAGCAGTAGGCCTAGAGATAATGACTTATTACGTTGGTATGCGACCAAGACGGGATTCAAATATCGTAGTAATTATTAAAAAACAACGGAATATAAAATCTTATATAATAAAAAAAACTGCGACGCAGAGTCGATACTTTTGACGTATACAAAATTTAAATTCAATACTTTGCAACTACTTTGAAATCAATATTTTGACTCATTACCATGGCAACCAGAAAAATTTCCAAAAATTTTGTTGTGGCGAGACGATAATTAAGCGATTAATTTGTTGACAGTTGAGAAAGTAAACATATGCAAGTCATTACAATAATTTTAGTAGATGATAGAATACGTGATTTTGAGTCGATTGAGACAAACATACCTATATACCAGGTGTTACTATATTTGTGATAATCAATTTTTTTATTTAACCATGCTTTTCTATTATTATTGAAGTGTAGAAGGAAAACAAACCTTTTTATAATAAATATTTCTATACTATTTTTATTAGGAATGAATGGATTATTTAAATGATTTAACCAATAAAATAATTTTTTTACAAGTAACACGACACAATTTCGAAGAAATTCATATGTAAATTTATCCACCATATTTCGTATATACAGGGTATCTTGCAATTCGTTATAATAATTTTAGGAGATAATTTAATACCTCAATTTGAGTCGATTGAAACAAACATACTTATATACCAAGTGTTACACCATCTTTAGTGACCTAAAATTGCCAACGAACGACAGATTGAACTACCCATCTGAGTTTTAGCATTTGATGTAACTAATGATGGTAATTTTTTTACTTAACAAAGTGTGGTGAATATACCTACAAAATTCAACAAATTGTCTCCATACACTTGATTTTGATTTTCTGGTATTAGGTTTTGAATTTCTTGTTGATTTTCTTTATCAAATCGCTTCATTTTACTGTAGGGGAGACCGGGTACGAAAGTTACACGAGTTGGTTGTAACAGTAAGCCTATTGTCTTTCTAAAGAGGTTTGTCTATGATATTATATCATCATAGAGTGGAAAGTGAAATCTACATTAACTTATTTGAACAACAATATCCGTAGTGTGTTTTAGTTCGAGTTAAGACCTGCACGGTGCAAAATGATATGCAAAGTAAGTTTTCATTCTTTATCTTAATCTATCATCATTCTTGAACAACGTTATTTTGAATTATTTTATTGGCTTGTTCAGTTAATACCAATATTGGCTAAAACCTAAGCATGGTATTTTAATTAAAAATAATCGTTAAAAAAGTTTTAAGTAAGTATCCTGTAAATCGCGTGAAAATTGCGTAATGGGACGATTGTAACAATGCCACAGGGGGACAATTGTAACATGTTGCAACTGTCCCTCATATTTAATACCTATGATCGTATTTGTTATATTTAAAATGATAATTCTGTAGATATCCAGATAACTACTTCAGTATTTGTTATACTGTGTGGGAATATACAAATTCATTCTCTTTATTTAGAATGTCTAACAAAAGACAACGAACAATAGATCGTGGAAAAGATTGTTATGGATTGGGAAAAACTTCGTCCACCCAAATATGTAATATGGACGAGTCTGGCGACAGACAACCGTGCAAAAGCCAGATAGGGATAGGATTCTTTGTTATTACAAAAAAAAAAAAAATTTGTTTATATTTTTGTTTCATTATTCTATTTTTTTAATTATCTATTTTTTTTTTAAATATTTTATGTCACCACAACTTACTTTTATATAGGTATAAGCAATAAACAAATACCTTGAAAATACTTACTTTCTATACCTAGTTATTACCTATTATTCATATGTTACAAACGTCCCCATGTTCTGTTACTTTTGACCCATACCATTGGGTAGGTTGTAACGACGTACACTCTCTACTTTTTTATTAATTGTACATCAATGTGAACTTTAATTACTCCAATATTATTTTGCTTCTATATATAATATGCCAAGGAAACGACTTATAGTAAGTAAATTTATATAACTTTGTTAATTTTTTATTTATCCGGCTTTACAAAAATATGTTACTTTCGTGCCTGGTCTCCCCTTGTTAAATTCAACGTGCATACGCTTCGATCTAGTAATTGACATCCACTGTGAACCGTTTAAATAAAAATGGCAAATCAACATATGCCAACAACAGCAATACTATGGCCGACTCAAAATAATTTAAAATGTCAGGTTTGATTTATACTTGGGGTGTGAAATTTTCTTCCCGATTACCACATGAGCCAATGATTATTTTCGGTCACGAATATTTTAAGAGAATTATCAAAATATTCGTGATATTTCGGAAATAATTTAAGTGAAAATTTGTTGAAGAACGATTCCAATAATTCTCATTTTTCTCTTTTAAAATATTTGTACTTAATCATGTTAACCCTCTATAACTATTTAGCAAAAAGTGTTACAATTAGAGCCGTGTTTCACAATTTTTCTGTTTGAGCATAAATGAAGGTGTTACTTTGTTGGATAATAAAATAAAATTTGAGGTCTGAGAAACGGTGAATCAGTCAATGTCCTTCAATTTTAAAAATAGTCTTGTTGCTTTTAACTTTAATTTTATGTTGGAACTTACTTTTTTAATAAAAAATATAAATCTTAAACTGCAATATTTGATATCAATAGAAGTATATTTTTTATATTTCATTCGGTTGGTGTTGTCCTGGCGCCTTCGCCAGAACTTTAAATACACTCACATCTTTTCTAATTAGTTTAATTCAGAAATACTAATACTCTATCTCCAAATAATATACTTTTTTTGTTTATAAAAAATATTTATAATAATGGGCTATACAGAATCTTCCAATCCTTACAAAGTATAGCCAAGTTTAATTTTGTAGAAATTATAAAATTGTTCATTAGCAATTTCTGTACATTTATTGAAAAATCATAAAAATAAATTTGAAATTTATAAACTGAATAGAAATAATGCAAATATACAGGATATAAATAAACAAGTGCAAACAAATTCAGGAGGTGATGTCTTGAGCAAAAAGAAAGTGTTTTTTTCATATAAAAAATCTCAGTTGAACATTACTTGTGAAGATACAACCCAAAAAAATAGTTTTTAATTTTTTTCTGAAATACCAAAAAAGTGACAGAAATGATATTATGTACAAATTTCCGGCTATAGAGAAGACACTCAGTACATAATTTGTTGATTTTCCTCTACTGCTATAAGGGGTAGAGTATGCCACACTACCCTTTATAACATAGTCTAGATTTGTTTCATATGTGCCTTTTTTATTTTACCATTTAAATTCATTGCATATAGTCATAAAAAAAGTATTTTGTTTTTTTCATAAAATTAACGATTTATTTGAAAAAAATATTGAAAATCAATTGGCATCGGGTTGAAGTTTAATCGAACTGTAATATATTTAGCAGGCGACTGTCAAGTTGACGTTAATTATAATAATTAAATTGCCACTACAAAATGTCAAGGTGACAGCCACCTACTAGATAAATTACAGTTCGATTAAATGCCAATTATGCCATGCATCGATTTTAAATATTTTGTTTTGCTTATAAATCGTTAATTTTGCAAAAAAAATACAAGAGGCCTTTTTTTCTTAAAATGAATCAGGTTATTTGAAATGAATTTTTAAATAGTAAAGTAACAAGAAAAAGAGTTACGTACGGAATGAGTCAAACTGTGAAAAATAGTATATTGTTATATTAGGATGAACCTTTTAATCTGAATAAAACGTGATATTTGTTCTCTAACAGAAATCGCCCATTTAATTAATAATTGATTAACATTTTTAATCTAAGGATTACACGTGTCAACTTCCTAGAATTAAAAGTGAATACATTTATTGCTACCGTCACAAAAACATGTCATAGTTTTTTGAAGAGAAATTTTTTTTTTTTTCACGATAGCGTTTATTGCCTTTAACAAATGGCAAATTTTGCGTATCTACAGAGATTAAAAATAGTCGCATTTATTTGTAGTTGAATAAAAACTAATTTTTTCGGCATCTTCTTAATAGAATTATAAATTCACGGGTGATGTTCAGATAATATATTTTTACATGCGAAACCTTCCATATTTCTCCACAGGAAACTTTGAATTTTTTTGCACATATTTATTTACACCCTGTATACTATACTATTTTACACTACTTAGTATTACTTCAGAGAAAACAGCATGGAGTTACATCATTCAATTACTGTTTTTAAAGCTTAATGCATTAACTACGTAATATTTGAGATACATCTTCACCCCTTAAAGAGATTTGTTTCATTTTGAATATAAGGTAAATGGGTGAATATGCTCAAGAGGGATAGTTACTCAACTGAGGTTATAAAGACGCAGGCGCACTAAAAAAACGCGCCAACAGTTTACTCGTGCTGTTAGCTTAGAGCAATATAGGGTGAATGTGTTAACGTTTTATTGTGTTTTTATGTGTTCTCATCAAGCTTACAGCTAAGTTGTATCTTTGGTATAAATTTAGCAATCATATCGTCCTCACTGTAACTACGTTCTAACTATAAATTATGAAGCAATTCTACCGGATTTGTAATGTAAACTAAGGTACAGTAAGTTAGGTTCGGTTTTTGACGAAGCTTGAAAATTGCTCGCATTATAAATAAAATGACATGGGCATCTATCCCATTCAAAAATGTGCTTTGCCTAACTGTCTATATGGGATAAATGCCCATATGGTTTTTGTGGATTATGCAGTTCTGTATTTAAAAAATATAGGAATTTATAGGAAAAACAAGACAAAACAATTTTTTTTATAATTCCTTGGTCGAATTATTGATTTTTATTTAATAATTTTTCGTAACTGACATTTTCAGTTTCCTTTATTTCTTTCAGAATATAAAATGTCTCGAAAGTACAAAAGAATATCAAACCGTGCTAGTTGGTCAGAAGATGATTTGATAGCAGCTTTATTAAAAATAAAAAGTAAATCACTAAGCATAAATAAAGCCAGTCAAATATACAAGATATCGAACAGAACATTAAGAAGAAGACTTCTAAACAATAATGTAAAGAAACAAACTCTCGGAAAATATCCTGGGTTGGGATTTGAAGATGAAAAACGTTTGGTTGCTCATATAAACCTACTACAAGCAGCAGCAGCTACTAAATTTGCGCCAACTCCAAAAATGGTGCGTAACATTGCATACAATTTCTCTCAAGCTGTAGGAAAAGAATAAGGTTTTGGAAAGAAGGGAGAGGAAAATAAATTAGCTTGGGATCACTGGTTCCGATCATTCATGGAATGATGCCCCGAACTATCAATAAGGAAAAGTGAAGGTATATCCTTAGTTAGAGCTCAGGGCATGAACATGGAAGACATAAATAGATTTTGCAATATATTGGAAGATATTTTGAAGGGACATGAATTGCAAGACAAACCTCATAAAATTTACAACATAGATGAAACAGGAGTTCAAATGGTTAATGTATCAACGAAAGTAGAAGTAGCTTTGAAGGGAAGCAAATGCGTTCAAAATCTAACACCCAAAGAAAAGGGTGAAAGTATCTCGTTGATGGCTTGAGTAAATGCTGAGGACACATTCTTGCCACCAGTTCTAATCATGAAAATTTAATAACAGACTTGAAGGTTTGCCTCCAGAATCTAACATATATGAACAGAAAATCTTCGTACATAAATGCAGAAGTTGCAGAATTATTCCTTAAGAAGATTTTAATGTTGTTATAAGAATTTTTATTTTATTTCTGTTTTACATGTTAAAAATAAATGTTTTCAGCAATTATTGATTGACTTAGTCATCTTCCCCGTGTTGGGCATCTATCATTTTTTACTATAGCAACTACCCCATCATAGGCAACTATCCTCAAATGGCGTTTCAATATTAATTTCATTCTAGTTTTATTATTTGATTGCTAAAGCTTATGAAGACGTTATTTTTACGTCAAAAAATAATCTGTCCAATAGTGTAACATCTTTAAGGTATTTATTTTATGTTATGTTGCGGATTCTAGGCGGTTAAAGTTAGGTTGGGCATCTTCACCCATTTTACCCTAATAGTAATTAATGACATAATAATTTCAATCCACTGTTCAATGTAGATATTTTCTTCAATAATTTGCATTCCTAAGTAATGGCGAAACAGCCTAGCGGAGTAATGAAATTTCTGACATATATACTTACATTTCCCTAAGAAATACTTGAAGTACCATCTCGTTTGGTATTCAGGATTCTCGAGTACTGGAGTGCTTGGTGACCCAAACATCTGCAACCGAATTTATGAGCAGTTTACAGAAACCTCCTGTGCCTTATTCCTGGGTAAAGGAGATATACTCGTGTCAAGAATTCAGACGTCTTACGTCACGGCTGACGTTACACATTTGTTTTTATTGTCAACGTAATTTTCGATATTTGGTCGCGTTACAAACAATCATTTAGTGCTATATATAATGCAAACTTTTAGTGTAGTATATAGTTTTATTACTATCAGTTGCAGTTTCTTAAATATTTTGATGAAAATATAATGAATTATTCATTTGTTCGTATGACGTAAGTCGTCTGAATTATTGTCGCGAGTATATCACATAACGTTAGTTGCGACAAAAATTAATTTAAATTTTTAAGGTATATTGATAAATTAAAGTTTTATTTGTAAAAGTAGGTACGTATATTAAACCTGTCTTTACTAGTCTGTTCACTGTAACTGAAAAATTTTATTTTAACAAAAAATAACAAACTCAAAGAATTACCGAATATTATAAAACAATGAAAAATATAAGAAAAATAAACGCATATTCAAATAAATAAAAAGAATGATTTGGTTTGAATTTACTTGCTTTTTCTCGTTTCACATGCTAATTTTAACAAGAAAATCCAAGAATACATATATATTACTAATTTGTTCACTATTTTCAACTGCTTAAGCGGTAAAGTATATTAAAATCTAAGTTTTATATTAAAGAAAATATATTGATATTCTTAAAACAAAATACCTTAATTATAATTAAAAATACATCATTCACGTAAAAATAAAGTAATAAATCTTTTTACCATTTCTTTTTAGCTTGTTCCTGATGAAAATTTTTCAAACACAAATTTTTGCGAATTATATATATTTCCACAGAAAAATTCAAAAAGTAGGAAGAAAAGTAATTATCGTCTTCATATTAATTTACATTAAACATGTATTTGAGTTTCATATATATATAAATAGGTACAAACATAGATTATATTAAATATAAAAACAATTTTTAAATATTTATTTGTGACGTTTCATAATTATCTAGCTTTTCTTTTTTTTGAGTATTTTTTTATAAGTCAAATATTTCAATGCCACCAAATAATTAAAACAATTATTTTTGTAAAGTTGAACGTTATTCAGTGGATATTAGATCAAATATTCCTTTTATGTGGCTTGTATCTTTCATGAATTTTTAAGGACTATATCCCAGGATGACGTTCTACGTTGGTTTCTCAAAGTCAGAATTTAAATAAGTTATTAGATTTATGAACCTATTTTAATACCACTAAAATTGTCATGAATTATGTACATTAACGTATTACATTTTCAAAAGTGAAATAATTATTCTGTGTTTAAATTCATTTGTTAAGGAATATTTCCTCATAAACAGTAGTTCTATTAGTCCAGGCGTCAGAGATTCTGTTGACCTTAATAGTCCTACTGACGGTTTTTTGAATTCTATGCTTTCCTAAATTTAATATTTTAAAAGGCATTTAAGAAACACAAAACCTCGCTCTTATTTGTTTCAGTAATTTTTGCGCCCATTTTTAATTTCTCTCCTCATGGGTGTAAACTTGAGATAAAAAAAAACTTTGCAAAATATGAAATTAAATACTTTTACCATGTTTCAATTAGCGTATCTACATATTTGTTGTAAAATATAGCACCTACCTCATCTTTTTCTCCTGGAGAATCTCCATTTTCTATTCTAAATCTCCTACAATGTTCTTGACCATCTACTTCTGGTTGTTGCAGCTGTAACAAACAGTTTTTTAAGCTATATCCGTTACACATTATATAGGATAAATCAGAAAGAATGAGTCAACACTAAGTAGAAGATACTAGACACCAAAATATTATGTCATATACCAATGTCGTGTGCAAAGTTCAAATTTTGTCGCGAAATCTGTCAATAATTGAGAATTACATGCTATCAAATGACTGAAAATTTTCTCACACGAGCACAAAGTACGCTAATATTTACTGACATGAAAATTTGACACAAACTTACTTAAAAAAGAAATGGCAATGTCAGCTCCTGAAAGAAAAACACCACAAAATTAATTCACTTTTAAATGCAAATAACTCAGAAACCGATAAAGTTAGACGACCTAAACAAAGGTACATTTTCAATGTAAAATTGAATAAAAAAGTTAAAAATCTAAAGATTTTTTACTTTTTTAAGCATAGCTCAACAGATATAAAAGTAAGTACTTAAATAAAATGGTGAAACTAGCGCCCTCTAGGAGTAACGTCAAAATAAGCTTCAAATTCGTAATTTTTACACAAAAAAAATAAATAACTACCAATTTTCAGAATCATGCTATCAAATCTTTCAGAATAAAATTTAAATCTTGAACACCCCATATTTCTTAAACCAGCGACATTCGTATAAGGCATGATGAGCTCAAATATAATATTTTGACGTCTAGTATCTTCAATTTAGTGTTGACCCATTCTTTCTGACTCACCTTGTGCAGTATAAGTATAAATTACAATTAATTTAAATTTCATTTCATTTAATTTAATTTTAATTAAATATCAAAAATATTTATTAATATACAGGGTGCCCCGAAATTAGTGGGATACAGAGCTAGAGTAGATTCCTTACATCAAAATAATGCGATTAAGCCAAACTTACCTTAGACCATTTGTGACTAATGAAACAGTTACAGGGAGTTAAAATTCAAATATTGTTCTCCTATCTATTTTTCACAATTAAGGTATACCTGTTTTTATGTCGATAAATTCAACCGTTTTCGATTTATTTCTTGTGTTTCTATTGGATGCAATAAAATAATAGTTTGTAGTTACTTACGTAAAAAACTAAAGATTATTTTTAACAATAATTTAATTACAATAAAAATTATATTATGTCTCACATTTAATGGTAAATCATCAATAAGTTCCTCAAAATCATGTTCTAAGAAACGTAAGTAAGAACGGCCATTCAGATTATATGGCAATCCAACAGGACCCAACACATGATTTCCAACAATATGCTACACTAAATGTTTATCTTAAATTCATGTTGGAAATGACGTTCTCTTAATACATGCGGGTTTTCATTATTCCAAACATGTTTATTTTTGAAGTTGAAAACGCCCCGACGAGTGAATGTGGCTTCATCTGTAAACACCAGCTTGCTTAAAAAGTGTGGATCATCATTGTGCCGGTCTAAGAATCGAAGGCAAAATTTTTCCCTATCTGGAAAATCTGCAGGTAGTAAATTCTGCACTGGGCGGGTACAGTTTTTAATTATGAAATAATCTATGATTAGATGATTTAGGTACCACTACAGCCGCAGACATTCATCGTAAACATATTTCATGATTTTCTGTTACACGAAGCAAAATATCCTCCTCTTGTTCTGGAGTAACAGTTGTTGGACGGCCAGCATCTCGGCTTTTAGGACGAAACGATCCAGTATCTCCTAACCGGCCATAAAGATTTTTAAATAATTTATGATTTGGTTGTAATTTATTTGGGTAACTTTCTAAATACCTGGTATTATGGCGAGGCATATTTCACGCGATATTATTAATTGTAAACAAACACTTAAAGGAATACACTATTTAACATAAGTTACTTGTCAATCAGCTAATTCTCAATAGTACAATTTGTTTTCAAATAACCAAAGCTTACTATAACAGTTTTACGTAAGTAACTACAAACTTTTATTTTATTTTATTGCATCCAATAGAAAAACAAGAAATAAATCGGAAACGGTTAAATTTATCGACACAATACAAGTATATCTTATTGTGAAAAATAGATAGGAGAACAATATTTTTCGTACATACACTGATAAAAAGTTATAACCAGTTTTTATCAACCAAGGGTATATTTCGTAGCGCCCTCTAGCGTCTGCAGCAAAATTAAGTACGGATTCGTTTTTCGTTTTTCCCAAAAAACCCCTTAATCCAAATTTCCAAAAGAATCCTTTGAAAATTTTCTAAGAATTTTAAGAATTTTGAATTTAAAATTTGAACTTTAACACCCTGTACCTTTTTTATTAGCCACAAATGTTATTAAGTAGGCTTAATCGCAATATTCTGATGTAAGGAATCTACTCTTGCTCTGTGTCCCATTAATTTTGGGACACCCTGTATAAAAGATAAAATTCTTGGCCCAACCACGTAAATTAGCGTCAATGAACGGCGACCTAAACTTATGCTTTCAACTATGTGATTTATTGAAATTTTGTAGAACATGCTAAAATCTAATATTTCACAAAAATCATTGTCTGAAACCGTTTAACTCAAAGTATATGCTTAAAAATTTAGCGATATATTTCATTTTCTATCTTAACGCACAAGCGCATAATTTGACATTTTTTTATTGTCGCGCGAAATCGCTATATTCAGAGGGTAGACAAATTGCCGATAGACATGACGAATGACCGTAATTTATCATTTCTACTTCGCTCCGCTGCAAATTTTACAGCCATTTCACCCAATACTAACTAAAAATTCTTTAATTTATCAATATGTGGCTCAAACAGCATAGATATTTACTTTATTAATGAATCTATGTGTGACGGGGTAATTTGCAAAAGGTACGTGGTTATACTTAAGTACATTTTGTTCTTTATAGGCCTTTGGGGTAAAATTAAAGCAATGAAAGTTATAAACGGAAAGATGAACGGCAGTCAACGGTGCACAAATTGATCATTTAATTCAGTCGATTTTTTACATAATCATTATCATTTTCAGTATTGTGAAAATTAAATTTTAAAATCTTCAAATATTATTTTCTTGAAATTTTTGTTATGTAACACTATAATTTTTTATGATGTATCTATGTAGAATGACACGCTCTTTCAAATGCCATGGTCAACATTGGGAGTTGCTATATAAAAAAATTGTCGATGAGGTCATATCTCGAACAACGATGACGTCACAAATATGGGTCGTATGTCAAAAAGTGCCTTTTTTAAAAACAAAATCGACGTGCGAGGGGATTTTTTCGAAAACTTCTCAATTTAAAAAATGAATTTATTCGTTACTTTTCGAAAGCACTGCAGAATTATGGTGTTACAGTAATAATAAAATTAATGATATTATACTGTCACGGGTTTCCCAACCCGTTCTTTTAGCAGAATTACAAACAGTTAATTTTTACTGATATTTATTGACACTCTGTACACTACCGAATACTAATTACAACTCAACTAAACACTATTTAATTAATCACTATCTAAATCGCGCTGTATTCTAATTCCGAAATATCCAAGTAACAACTCTCTAATTCAAGACTGACTGACTGGGCCGTTTATTCTTCTTTTATAGACCAAACGAATATTTCAGGTATTTTCTAGCATTTCTAGATACATTTCTCGAACGATTCTCGTCGCTTCTCAATTCTCCAGTCGCGCCTCGATATACGGCATTATTTTGTTTGTTTACTAGAATCACGTAGGGGCGATCGGGTCAATCTAGCGTTTCGTGATACCACAGTCGTTGAATTGGGTGTGAGCGGGACAAATTCTATGACAATACTTTTTATAATTTTATTAAAAATGTATAATACAGTTGAAATTAACAACCAAGTTTTCTATCAAAATATTTAACAAAATTAGTAGCAGTAGCAGTAAACGTTCTAGTAAATCATAAACAACAAACATCAAACAAATATGTAAATACAATACAATGTTTGTGGTTGGCACTACAAAAATTAACTAGTAGTGATCTGAACATATTATTTTCTAAACTAAACTAAAGAAGAAAATCAAAATACAGAGTAATTTGAAACGTCAGAATGAACTAATATTTTTAAGAGTTAAAATTCTAATTAGTTTTAGATTTGGCACACGTATCATCGATATTTGTTAAGTTATGTAAGTACTTGCCATTTTATTTGATTAAACCTCAATTTAAATGTTCTCTATTTGAACACAGCAAACAAGAGGTAACTAAACAGAACAACGCTACACGAATAACATGGTGTACCGACGTGTGTTGGAATAGTTGATATACTGCAGCTGCGCAGTTGTGCTCAACTAGTCGGGAGTAGGGCCATAGAACACAGATGTGTGTTAAGTTCACACAAAATGATGTGCTTTTAACACATCACTGGCAAATATTATACAAATTCACTATATTTTATAATACTAGTATTCTTTACACGATTTGTGTAAAACGTATAAAAAAGCCATAGTTTGTAATACTATTAACACAGAAATTTTACACATTCTAAATTACACATTTGTACACAGCAACATTTTTTACAGTGTATCTAATCGAATATGAATCTTGATTGTATTATAGGGTGTAAGGGGTTTCAAAATATTGCAATTTAACCAAACATACCTGTATACAAAACTTGGAATAACCATGATTTAGGTTTATTATTGGTCTTCTTTTACTATGAGTTTAAGTAAATTGAAAGACTACAAGGCGTTCACTGAGGGTGAGTCAAAAAATTATTTTTTCTTCAAAATTTTAAAGAATCTTATAGTAAACGGTCAAGGGGTGTATTATTTCATCCCTTTATGAAAGTGACATTTTAAACAACTGTATCCATGCAAGAATTGGAGTGTTTAATTTGAGCCAGTTTTAAAATAGTCCATGGAAACTTGATTCCAAGATTTCGAAACACACTGTATATTAAAACTATTTCCCCAATTATTTTATATTGTCAACAATATTGTTTTGAGAAATCCTTTTAACCAATAACAATAAGTGTCAGTGTCCACAACTCATTTACTCTTGTTAGACGATTAGATTTTTAACATTTTAACATGCCACTCATATCTTTAGTTACATTTGCAGCAACTTTCTAGAAAATTATAGCTGTTCTTATCCTGACAGATTCTTAAAGGCGTGTTGAGAATGTACACGAAATAAATAATAGGATTTCGAAGAGAAATCCTGATATATTTGAGTGAGATTTTACAACAGATTTTAGCCAAAGTTGCTTGCAAAGAAATTAATTAAGTACACAAATATTCTAGTAGAAATACGGCTTTTTCCTGAAATTCAGTGAAATTATTATTCGGTGACCTTTGACTTTTTAGTTTAGAATTGAAATAAATTTTAAACAGCCCTATTAAATTCGTTAACGTTGTGCTAATTTTCGAAACAAAAGAAATAATTTGCATATTGTTCCTTCATTTGAAAATTTCGTTTTTCCGTAGGCGTTATTAAGAACCTAGTTTACTCCTACCCTTAATTTATCACCTTACATTAATTTTCTTTTAAAAACTCTTTTCCCTGCCAATGAACTTTCAAAGTATTCATTTAGGTACACACTTTTAACGCGTAATAATTCAAGTTTCTTAAGAGAAGTTAATCGAATCAATACAAGAAGTTAGCTAACGAAGAAATTAATATATTATTAGGTTCAGAAACCTTTCAAATTCATTAGATTGACATAATTTTCATGTTTTTTGGTTTAAAGTTTTCGAGGACTTGTGTTCAAATGACTTTCGCTGCGGCTTTCTTTGTATGCTTCATTTAATTATGGTTATAAAAGTACAAAAAACGTAATAAATAATTGGAGAAAGGGAAAAATTTTGAAAATGACATTAGTAAACGCGACAAAACTAGGATATTTTTTAACGCGATCAATTATAGCTCATATATTTTAATGCGCTCTATTAAAATTTGTCTGTATATCACCACAGATTATACGGAAATCGGAAAAATAGCTGTTGCCTTTATTTTTTTCGATTAAACTAGATTTTACTCTTTAATATTTTAATTATATGCATATAAATGCATGGTTCATGAAGTATTACTATTAGAGATAAGAGAAATATTTAATAAATGGATGGACGATGTTTTATGCATATAGGTATTTATTTTCTGTATAGCAAAACATATATGAATGTTTTTGCATACAACAACACACAATAGAAAACAAGACTTTCATATTTCACATGTCATTTTTCCATTCATTCTGATTGAAAACTAGGAACACGAAGCTGTGCATTAATCTGGGAAATCGGGAAATGAATCAGTAATATGAAAAACAACTGAACTGAAAATCGTGGAATACAGTAGTATGCGAGTGAAAATGGCACACATAACAGAGTTTACTTAGCACAAGGAAATAAATTCATTCTGTATTCTAGAGATGGTGTCAGCGTTAGACATACATTATTTTATTAATTCCATACAATTTTCCTGAATTATATACGCTCCTTTACAATATATAAAGGCAAATAATTGTTGGTATATTGAAGAAGCGTACAGGGTATCTCAAACTCTATAGTATGGGCCTTCTGTCAGTATAAAAAAAATTGGGACACGTGGTGGGATATGGCACGAATAAGCTCCATTTTCAATTGACAGTATTATCTTTGGGAATTGACAGAAACGACTAATGACATCATCAATTATATTTTTTCCAGAAACATACTCAATTTTATTTTCCTGTTGTTATCGTCTGTATAGAACAGGTATTATGTTGTCAGTAATATAATGTGTTAAAAAAAGAGTGTAAAATATTTAAGGAGGTAATAGTATGAACCAAAATAAGTAGAAAAGTCTCAATAAACATGGGTCCGTAATGTTTTATGTTTTTTAGCCCCTTTTTTTATTTTGCAAAAACGTTGTGTATTTTCTTATAATAGTTGGTTGATGTTTAGTGAAATAAACAGTACGTATTTGACAGTTGTTCTCAGTGCACAAGTTTTCTTTCGCTATGGCTGGTTGCTCTAACGCAGAATTAACAGACATGCATTTCATGTATGGTCGTGCTAAAGGGAACGCCACCGAAGTGCGACGTCTTTATGTTGACACTTATCCAAATCGCCAGATTCCTTCACAACGCATGTCTGGAAGAATTCACCAAAGATTGCGTGATACCGGTTCCTTGAGCAAAAAGTGCCATTTATCCAGATGACCAAGGTCGGTATCCACTCCTAGAGCAAAAGAGGAAATTCTAGCACTGGTAGAGCAGAATCCAGGTACGAGTGTGCGGAGAATATCAGCCGAGGTAGGAATTAGTGGTCCTCTTGTTTGGAGAATCCTCCACGAGCAACTGCTTAACAAGCCTTAAATCCAATAAATGATTATCAAGCACGTTTGGTTTCTTGCTGAAGACCCTAATTTTCTTGCAAACATTCTTTTTACTGATGAGGTCGGGTTCACTAGAAATGGAGTGTTTAATTTTCACAATACGCATATTTGGGCCGACGAAAATCCTCATGCTCTAATAGAATCTGGACATCAGACACGTTTTTCATTAAACATTTAGATGGGTATGGTAGGTGATAGGTTTCTAGGTCCTGTTGTTTTACCAAACCGATTAACAAGCGCTGCTTATCTCAACTTTCTGTATGAGTTTTTGGAAGACATTCCTTTGAATCAGAGGCAACAAATGTAGTTCCAGCATGATTGAGCTCCAGCTCATTTTTCAATGGCCGTTAGAGAGCATTTACACCAAACTTTTCCACATAGATGGGTAGGAAGAGCCGGACCTGTTTTATGGACTCTAAGATCGCCTGATCTGAACCCTCTAGATTTCTTTGTTCGGGGATATTTGAAGACATTACTGTATGGTACTCCTGTAAATAGACTGGAAGAGCTGCAGCTACGGATTAATCAAAAGTGTCAAGAAAACCAAACCAAGGAGGGAGTTTTCGAAAGAGTTTGAATATCGTTGAGACGAAGATGTCGTGCCCGCTTGGAAATGGACGGAGGGCATTTTGAACATCTTCTGTAACTTTGTTTTTTGTTTGTTAAAAGCTTCCTTTGTCGGTTTATTCCTAATAAAATAAAATGTTTGAAAAGCGAATAGTGGTCCATATCTACGCAACCGTTACTTTGCGGACCCATGTTTATTAAGGCATTTCTGCTAATTTTGGTTCATACTATTACCTCCTGAAATATTTTACACTCTTTTTTTAACACCCTGTATAAATAAGGATAAGAATTGGTCCCAACACAGATCCTTGAGGCACTCCTGAATGAAAGTAGCACCAGTTTGAGTAGGAACGATTTACTCTAACCCTGAATTTTCTATTTGTGTGAAAATACCTATTAGTTAGTCGTAGCTGACTACGAATCCTACAAAATTCTAGCTAGTTGTAATTTTGGTACTGGATCAAATAACTTGGAAAAATCAAAATAATGTAAATAGACTAAATCTGTAACAACGCAACGCAACGCAGCTCAGTACAGGAGTTTAATGACTGTAAGAGATTAGTGACAGTCGACCATCCGAATACAAAACCATGTTGAATTTGCGGAATGTTGTTGTTTTCAAGCAGGAAAGAGGGTAATGCCTGAACAATTATCTTTTCCGTAATTCTGGAGCAATATGCACACCAAACTGATCGGTCTTTTTTTGTTCAATGACTATATACAATATTCTCAGTGGCGATGTTACTATATCGTAGATTCAATTGAGGGAACGGACCATTTATTTCATCCCTGGTGAACGATTTTTGAAAAATGATGGCTAAGGTTTCAATTGCGTTGAAATCGTTATCGCAAGTTACGTCAACAAATGCCTCGGATTATGGGAGTTGACACTTTAGATGAAATAGATTTTTTTGTATGTTTGAACAATATTTGGGGACCTTTTGAGAGTAATGAGTTCTGAAAGTGAATTATGCCAAGTTCAAATCTCTAATCAGATCGTTCGAAAAATTTCGGTGGATTATGAGGTTTTCTGTATTGCCTGTTTTGAATTTTCTCTGGAGTTATCTTTTTTTGGAGCGGAAAATAAATTCAGAAATGATCCACGTTTTTTAAACATTAACTGATTAAGACACTTCAATAGAGGTATCACGCCCATTGATAATAATGGTATCAAAAAAGTAATCCATGCTCAAGTTAGTGTTAATAATATCCCAGTTAATCAATTGATTCCTTTTTGAAAAATAAATGCACTTTGATCTATAAAATCTATAACGATTTGCTTCAGAACGCTTAATTTTTGAGACACAGAATATTACAGTTAAAAAAAAACTGTTTGATTTTCAATAAAATTGAGAAAAAATAATATAAGTAAAAAGGTCATGCAATTAAACAATGTTAAGGAAAGATCACGAATTCGACAACAAATAACATTTTGCTACTTCGTTCGCAGATCTCAGGTCCGGACTTAACGACGACCTTAATATTTAAATATACTTTATTTAAATGAAATAGCTAATTTGTATCTAATGCGCAAAATCCTACTTTGGTGATCGAGAATTGAATTTTTTAACAAGGCGCAGCAGAGTTAAAAAAATAGTCGAGATCACCAAAATAGTTCGCGCACGTGTTGCAAACAACATTTTTTCTACAAACATCAAAATATGTATATCCCTTAAAATTATTTTGAAATAAGTTTAGTAATGTTTAGCTTAATACAAAAAAATATTATGGAACTGGCATAGTTTGAAGCGACACGGAGGATGGAAATCTTCGACCGTGGCCGAAGGATACGTCGAAGATTCTATCAATAATAAAATTCAAATATGATATAAAATTTTAGACTGTAAAACTTCAAGATCAAGTGCTACCACCTCTACGGAAATTGCTTCCACGTCAAAAAAACGGACAGTTTTCCCAAAACTTCAGTATCACGAGCTGAATGTAACTGATCTGGTTTAGGAATAAATATTGGGTCGTGTACTGGCGGTACCATTAATGTTAACATTGTAGATCCTAAATAAAATAAGGTAGTGTAAAATGCTGCCATACTTTTAAAAAGTACTAATTATTGTTAAACATTTAGAAATAAATGATTTCTTGGATTTTTGCTTGATTGAGGATCACAAAGATTAAAATACAAACATTTAATATAGTTTACATGTATATAGTGTATGAAATATGTATTTCGCACATGGTGTTATGGTAACATAGGAAAATAAAAAAAATTGTGATTTTGCTTATCAATGAGCAAACCTCTTCGTTTTTTGACGTTTGTAGAAAAATAAATTTAATAGAAACAGGTGGATTTTAATGGCTACAGGATCCAGAGAAAACAGATGGAAGGAAAACGAAGCAACTGCGGACAACGTTGTTTCGGGAGTTTTCTGTATTCTTGTCCATTCTCATTGTAATTATTTCTCTTACAAAGATTACGCAATTATTTCACATGGTTTTTGCTAAAGGAATATAAAGCTTCAATAATAATTGTAAATATACACACATATAATATACTCAGGATTTTTTAAAGTGGAATGAATTCCCACTTGAATTTATTTCACTGCATTCGAGAATCGAGACCCAGGAGTATTGTTTTTATTAAGACATGTTAAGATTTACAGCAGGTTACTACTCGTAAAACAAAACAGTTGCAATAGAAGTGTTCATTGGAATGCGTAGATAGAAGCAACGTTATACTAATACATTCATTTTGACGGCATAATGAGTATTCTGCGGCGACTACACTCAAACGATGCTACTTCTATTTTATATGCTCAACAGATATTTAATGATCCTAGAATTCGCGAAAATTTAGCATACATACATTTTAATTATTCTATAACAGCATCAGAATATTCAATAAATTCAGTAGATAATGTTTTTTATTAAAGACCTAGTGTGAAGAAAAAAATTGATACCGGGATTTCTTGACTATGCCCTATAGTAGATCTTTTTGATGGCAAAGAAGTAATTTTTTCTCAACCCACTCTAAATGTGTCATCCATGAAAAATTATATATACTTTAAATATGCCGTAGTAACCTCTGTGGATGTTTAACACACGTTTTCGAACCCGAAATGGATTATTAGCTACAAACGCCACAACTAACACCTGAATATTTACAGTAGTTGCTGGTTATTCAATTTTATTCCAAAACTACAAGTGAATAGTTATGTAGTGTTTTGTAAATTAACAAGCTTAATATGTACGAAGCCTTAGAAGGGCCACGTCCACAATTTTTTTTAGATTCAGAGTAGTTATTTCCTAAAATTCCGCTTTTAAAACTATGGCAATGGATGGGACTTTTAATAGTAGATACTCTCAGTATATAGAATTGCTTTCTGCTTGTGACTGTATTCAGGCCCAGCTTTGAGTAGCCAATGACAACTAGATGTGTACACACTTGCTCCATCTTGCGTACTCATGTTCTGTTAACTATTATGACAGATTGTGAACAGCTAAGGTTGCGAGTTATTGGCTTCATTTGTGTTATACTGATAAAAACTAACAAGTTCGAAACCAGTAGGTATATAAATAGTGGCACCGCTGACGACTAACTGCGGCTGTTTGCTATATGCATTTCAGGTGTAATTCAAAAGCGCAACGTTATTTAGACACCTAATACTTAAATAATACTGTTCATGACAATGGTACAATCAAATTTAATCAGGAAATTGGTGTTAAGACATCACGGCAATCTAGATCCAGAAATAAAAATGGGTCTAAGTGGTTAAGTGGTCATATTCATTTCCCAAACAAGTACAATCGCACCTTAAATCGTCTCTAAAATCAAAAACAGTAAAATTATACAGGGTGTGTAAAATTTCATAGTCGATGACAAATATCGTAAAGTTTCATTTTCCCCTGTATATTATGTCCTCTAAATCTCAATTCTCTATCTAGAAAACTCTAAGTGCTACGACTTCCCATAATTTCGTTAGCAGTATAAGTTCACAGATTAAAATCTGAATTCAGAGTTTAAAGTCTGAATTCAGAGGTTAAAGTGTAAACTTAAAAAAAATTGTAGACATGACCTTTCTAGGGATTCGTAAATATGACTAATGTTGGATATTATAAATTACCAGTACAAGGTCATATCTTGATTTTGTAGGTATATTTTTGCACCTCGGTTTCTACAAGCATAGGTCCTAAAAAAGAATCTGCGAACGAAGTGCGAGCTTTAATGGTAACTATGAAAAGGAAAACCTAAAACAAAATATTCTTAGATTTTTCACAAATGACTGATGTGCTATAGCTTGCATCTTCTAAATATAAATTTGTGATTATTTTAAACATTAATATGTGTACGTAAATATTATTATTATTAAATTCCGTGTGTATCTAGCGTAAGGGGTCCCATTTGAATACCACAAAGTTTTGTATACAGGCATTATCCGTTACGGCTTTATTTGAGGCTAAATTACTCTTCGATAGGTACGAATAGTTACTAAAATTCATTAAACTGTAATAATAAATTTGCCTCTGAACGCGCATTCTAACTTTATGGAGTTAATTCTAAAAGTTGTTGTGACCAACCTGTGCATTTGCAAAATATTGAAATATATTATATTCCTGAACACCATTACGCAATTCAGTAGGTAGGTATACAATATTTTATAAGCCCATCAAATTCATTATATGAAATTCATATTAACAAACAGGCAAGAGAAATCTATTGACTATTTCGAAATGTTATCGAGTTCTTTTGTATTAGAACGTCGACAGCCGAATTAACAAGTTATACAGGGTGTTTGTAAATAAGTGCGAAATATTTTAGGAGCTGGTTGCCGAAGTTATTTTGTGGAGAAAAGTTCATATAAACGTAGGTCTAAATATGCTTTGTTTCCGAGATACAGTGTGTTTAAATTTTGTTTTTTTTTATTTTTATTTTTATTAATTGTTTCAGAGTTTTAAAAATATTGACTCGAAATTTGAAACACGCTTTGGAGGGATAAATGTGCATTTTTTGGGCTGATCCGAATATTTCTACTTGCACCAGTGACTTTCGTGCGAGAATGCCACAAACTTTTTTAATAAAATAAATGGTACGCCACTGACTTTTCGCCGTTTTGATATTTTTTTTTAGAAATCCGCCATCAATTCTGAATAAAATTGGTCTCTCCTACGTTCTTGATCCAACTCATACAACATACAGTCGTCGAGCTTGCAGAGCATTTCCATTACTTTGGCCATAGACAAAATGCATATCTGCCATTTCCGAATTTGTAAAATTTTCCATTTTTTTTTCTTTTGAAGACACAAAAATTATTCACTTATTGACATTTGTAGCAAATAAATAATTAAAAAATGCTAATTTGACATTTTGCCTAGATGGTTGTATGTTATTTAGAAATATTGACAGCAACCCACTATATAATATATCAACAGAAATTAAAAATACAGAACTTGCAATAAAATATGTTTTATTATTTTTTTCCTCAAAAGCGGTGCATCCTACGAAAAACCACCCCCGAAAATATTTCGCACTTATTTGCAAACACCATATAAAAGGAAAATGTTGTGCTTCATATATAAAATTTTCCGATTTAGAAGTTTGGAGATGCTTCGCTTATCGAATTTACTCCAATTTGATTTTTGTTTATTTGATACTTCCGACAAATGTCAACAAATGTTTCCCTTAATTAAATAAATCTCCGTGCAATAACAAAGGAAATTGGAAAATCAAATATATCCTTTATTCTTTTATTTCCCTAGGGATGTAATATGATACAAACGTAAAGAAAAAAAATGTGCGCATTATTCTGAAGGTAGATTCGGGATCACTGAAAAATTTGCAAATTTGCTAGACATATAAAAGTGTAACAATTATGGTCACTTTATTTTTTATAGAAAAAGATTGATTAATTTTATTTTAAAATATTATTTGGGGTGAAAATAGGTCGATGGAGTTACACGATGAGATATGGTTAATTAAACATAACTGCAAGAGAAGAAGATGATGACTTATGTAGTGGAATAAGCAGAATTGGTGTCTCTGGAAGGAAGTATGCGGGAGAGCAAATTTGGTGCATTAATAAAACAATATAAAATTTTGTAACCAAATAGCAAGATAAGAAATAACACGACTGTGATGAAGTATGCTAATATTATATTGACGGTAAATATGGTTAGTTCTCATGGTCACATAATCAGACGGTCTGTTATACTTCTCAAAACATGGATATCTAAAAAAATTCTTCTGTATTTTTTCCACCCTCTCTGTATATTTTTTAGACTGCGTGTGCCATAGTAATGAGACATATGCAATTAATTGTGCAATTCAAAGTAATAAGTGCTTGAATTTTTTTCAAATTACGCAATTCCCTCATAACCTTCACTCATTCCCCTATTGTAAAATATAATAGCCATTTTTCAGAAAAATTGAGCCAATAGTGTGAGAGATCTAGGCGTGGGAATTGTTTCTCAATTATCTTCCAGGCTTCATATTGAGAAAATGTGTGCTTCTGCTTATAGGTCATTAGGCTTTGTAATAAGAGAGTCCAAAAATTGTTGTACTACTGGCCCTGTTATTACTTATAATATAGATACTTATATTTTAAAAAATTATAGTTTAAAAAAACTAAAAAAACACGCTTTAATAGTAAACCGAACTAAAAAGTAGAAAATAATTTTGAAGTATCAAGAGTTTGTTACAGCAATAGAAAATTCCGACAATCAATTACGACTAATTAATTGGGAATAAGATTAAATTAGAAATTAAATTATTAATAAAATAATTCAATTATAGTAAAAAAAAGCGTGGGGTGCAATTTACTATATTTTCATAATGACTTTATTTTTATAAATAGCTGCACTACTGAAATAATGGTAACATTTAATATCAAGCACCCCACGCTTTTTTTTACTATAATTGAATTATTTTATTAATAATTTAATTTCTAATTTAATCTTATTCCCAATTAATTAGTCGTAATTGATTGTCGGAATTTTCTATTGCTGTAACAAACTCTTGATACTTCAAAATTATTTTCTACTTTTTAGTTCGGTTTACTATTAAAGCGTGTTTTTTTAGTTTTTTTAAACTATAATTTATTTTCTTAATTTTTAGTCTCAAAACAATAACAAAAGTAATTATAATTAAGAGCCTTAATTTTTAAAATATCTTATATTTGACAATAAATCTAAATTCATTTCATTCATGTTTACGTAACCTTTCCATTTCATATAGTTTTTCTATACATTTTTTTTTTCTCCAGTCTCCTCTTTCTTTGTGTTATAGTTTCATTTTTCAGTTTTGTTTGTTTCTATAAAATATGCAACTTAAAATTTTTGTCAACGTTCTCGTATCAAAATCTTTTTTTTTTCTTTCTAATTTTACAAAATTTTAGATTCAAAACTTTCTTCAAAATTTTTGCCAAAATTTTCAAATCAAAATTTCTTTGAATTTGAAAATTTACGCTCTTCAAAATTTTAAAATTCAATGTCTTTTTCGAAATTTTTTCTAAATTTTTGGATTTTAAAATTTTTCAATTGAAAATTTTTTCCAAAAATTTTTATTTGAATTTTTTTATAAATTATCAAATTTTTATTTATTTCTAAAATTTTTTAAATTTGATTTTATCATGTAATTCCACAATCCAAAATTATTTACAAAATTTTGTATTTCAAAACTTTTTTAAACTCCAAAATTTTATATTTAGAATTTTTTTTTTAATTTTGAATTCTGTATTTTTTCGAAATTTTTTAAATCAAAATGTTTATTTGAATTTTGTTATAAATTATCAAATTTTTATTTATTTATAAAAATTTTTAATTTAAAATTAGGCGAAAACCGAAAACTAATTCTGTCAGGTCGCCATCCATACGTGAAAAGCAAGAGCACGAATCTATTACAGTCCCCTGCCCCTGCCTTGCCTGCTTGGAAACAACACTGATGGATTGTATACACTTAACCTGCAAAGTAATCTAAATAGTTTTTATTCTGATGATCCTAGTCAGGACATTAGAACAAAGTTATTAAATAATTGTATTGTCATCAGTCCTTGACCCCTGTGCAAATTTTCAAGCTGATCAGACTTCTTGAAATTGGTGAAAATTACGCTGAAAGATTCCGTTACATACATACATACATACATACATACAGGTGAAGCTAATATAAGCGTGTTAAAAATATAACAGACCCCCAGATTACAATAATATTCCCACTAATGATTTATATAGGGAAGTTAACTTGTTATATAATCGGCGGATAATTGCTTTATTATTATTTGAATTTATTATCTATGTTTAAAAATTCCTTCTAGAAATACGAAAATGCACGAATTTCTCCATATCCATTTAAGACGAACTACGAATTATGCTTCTATGGAAGTAATGTTAAGATTGTTAAATCAGGTTTCTCATAATAACGTTGATTTTTTTGGTTCATACAATTTGTTTTCAAATATTATAAGTAATATTTATTGTTGAGAAGGCTACATAAGTTTTTCTTTTTGTATACCTTTACGTTGGTTATACCTCTGCAAATCGTTACAAATCGTTATCATTTTTGTCTATTTTATATTGATTTATTACATTTATAGTTTGTTTTTATTTCCTTAATTCTGTATTATGTTGGTGCTCCATATAATTGGGCAACGTTTTATCTGTTTGGAATAAAATAAATAAATACATAAATAACAAAACCAACATCTTTATAATCATCAAATGTAAATTTGTCAAGATCTATTATTGTCTATTATAACACCTAGATCTTAAACATTATGAACCTTAACTAAATGAGTACCTACCATTTACCTCATATGCGTTACTTATAACATTATGTTTACATGTAAAGGAAATATACTACACTTTTTGATATTGGAATGAAGATTACACAAAATAAATGTCCAGCTAAAGCAAATCACAGTCTTATATAAATTTAATTTGCTATAAAATTTAAAATTGCCAGCGAACAACAAACATTCAATAAGCTGAAGACATTTTAGTAGATTATTAATAAAATACAAGAACAGAAGCGGGCCTAAATTGGAACTCTGCAGAACCCCACAATTTTCCATATAAACTTTTGAAAATATTCAGTGATATTAGACTTGAAACGTACGGTTTTGCAAATAAGAAACAATTAATTTAATTATGCCGTCATTAGCCCCATACATATTCAATTTTTATAAAAGCACGCCATAATCTGCCCTGTCAAAGGCTTTTGAAAGTCATTAAAAGTCGGTGGCATTCGTTATTAAATGCACTGAATATCTCATCGGTAAATATAGTTAAATTAGTTGATTTCTTAGGCATAAATCCATGTTAACTCCCTAGATTGGGTCTATTAGACTGCCAATTAATATTATCAATAGAGATATCCCCCAGTTTTCTACGCAAGGCTGTCATTGTTATTTAATAATTCTTTTAAACTTCCCAACTCCATGGAAACAAGTTACTTTTATCCCTATGCAGAGTGTTTAATTTAGAAAAAATCTATTTTTTTTTAATTTTAGACGTCCTCTAGCTGCTAAACGAAAAAATGTGGTATATTACTAAGCTGGCTTCATTCGGTCTATTTTGCCCCTCGGAAGAAACCGCTGGGCAAGAGTTGTACACTTATTTTAGGCACACTCTGTATATTAAACCAAACAAATAGTTCAAATTAGGCAAATTATTTTTATAAAGAATGAGTTTCACGATAATTGAAATGTTTGTATCCGTACAATCTAAATTGGAGACATTCTATTAGTAGTAAGTGTAATAAAATGTAATGTAATGTAAAACCTTTAGAAATAATAAATCACTGAAATCATTTTGCTATGTAGTCGAGGCAATGAAGCACTAAAAAGGCCAAAGATAGGAAATCTTTTAGGATAGGACGTATCGGAATGCGGTTTTTTGCATTCACTTTCAAAAATTATTTATATCATTCGTACCTACTTTGTACCTATTACAAAACGGAAGTTGCATTGCTGCAGCCAAAAATACATGGAAATAAATTATAGTTTAAAAAAACTAAAAAAACACGCTTTAATAGTAAACCGAACTAAAAAGTAGAAAATAATTTTGAAGTATCAAGAGTTTGTTACAGCAATAGAAAATTCCGACAATCAATTACGACTAATTAATTGGGAATAAGATTAAATTAGAAATTAAATTATTAATAAAATAATTCAATTATAGTAAAAAAAGCGTGGGGTGCAATTTACTATATTTTCATAATGACTATTTTTATAAATAGCTGCACTACTGAAATAATGGTAACATTTAATATCAAGCACCCCACGCTTTTTTTTACTATAATTGAATTATTTTATTAATAATTTAATTTCTAATTTAATCTTATTCCCAATTAATTAGTCGTAATTGATTGTCGGAATTTTCTATTGCTGTAACAAACTCTTGATACTTCAAAATTATTTTCTACTTTTTAGTTCGGTTTACTATTAAACCGTGTTTTTTTAGTTTTTTTAAACTATAATTTATTTTCTTAATTTTTAGTCTCAAAACAATAACAAAAGTAATTATAATTAAGAGCCTTAATTTTTAAAATATCTTATATTTGACAATAAATCTAAATTCATTTCATTCATGTTTACGTAACCTTTCCATTTCATATAGTTTTTCTATACATTTTTTTTCTCCAGGCTCCTCTTTCTTTGTGTTATAGTTTATTTTTCATTTTTGTTTGTTTCTATAAAATATGCAAATTAAAATTTTTGTCAACGTTCTCGTATTAAAATCTTTTTTTTTCTTTCTAATTTTACAAAATTTTAGATTCAAAACTTTCTTCAAAATTCTTGCCAAAATTTTCAAATCAAAATTTCTTTGAATTTGAAAATTTACGCTCTTCAAAATTTTAAAATTCAATGTCTTTTTAGAAATTTTTTCTAAATTTTTGGATTTTAAAATTTTTCAATTGAAAATTTTTTCCAAAAATTTTTATTTGAATTTTTTTATAAATTATCAAATTTTTATTTATTTCTAAAATTTTTTAAATTTGATTTTATCATGTAATTCCACAATCCAAAATTATTTACAAAATTTTGTATTTCAAAACTTTTTTAAACTCCAAAATTTTATATTTAGAATTTTTTGTTTTAATTTTGAATTCTGTATTTTTTCGAAATTTTTTAAATCAAAATGTTTATTTGAATTTTGTTATAAATTATCAAATTTTTATTTATTTATAAAAATTTTTAATTTAAAATTAGGCGAAAACCGAAAACTAATTCTGTCAGGTCGCCATCTATACGTGAAAAGCAAGAGCACGAATCTATTACAGTCCCCTGCCCCTGCCTTGCCTGCTTGGAAACAACACTGATGGATTGTATACACTTAACATGCAAAGTAATCTAAATAGTTTTTATTCTGATGATCCTAGTCAGGACATTAGAACAAAGTTATTAAATAATTGTATTGTCATCAGTCCTTGACCCCTGTGCAAATTTTCAAGCTGATCAGACTTCTTGAAATTGGTGAAAATTACGCTGAAAGATTCCGTTACATACATACATACATACATACATACAGGTGAAGCTAATATAAGCGTGTTAAAAATACATCTTTTGAGAGGCCTTTTGGCAAATTTAATAACTTCGTAAATAAGAGTCAGAATTGGCTCAAGTCGGGTACCCCGGGGTTTTTGAGGTCGCTGATCACGATTATGATGTTCAAATTGACCCCCCGAACACCTGGAGCTCAGGAACGCCGACGAACATCATCTCCGGGGACTATCCCGAACTTTATGCGAGAGAGGAGAGAAACTGGGCACCCGGGGGTTTTTTGGGTCGCTGAATTCGAATATACTATCGACGAACACCCCACGGACACTTGGTGGGCCCTAACCTGGACGTGGACGTCATCTTCGAGAATTTTTCTGGAAATATCGACAATAACGAACCGAAAATCGTTATGGGGGCTTTTTGTGTGCGCTGAATCCGAATTTTATGTTAAAAACGACTACTCGAACACCTGGTGCGCCCTAACCTAGCCCTGAACGTCATCCCCGAGGGTTTTCCAGACATAATTGAAAACAACCACCCGAAAATCGTTACGGGGATTTTTTTGGCTCGCTGAAATTTCATACATTCATTCATGGGCAACTCTCCCCCGGGGCCCTCAAAAAATGTGATTCAGTTCTGTAAAAACGACTGGTTGGTCTTTTTCAATTGTGTCTGGAAAACCCTCGGGGAAGACGGTCAGAGCCAGGGTAGGGCGCACCAGGTGTCTGTGGGATGTGCGTCGGTGCTATATTTGAATTCAGCGACCCGAAAAACCCCCAGTAACGATTTTTGGTTGGTCTTTTTCAATTGTCTGGAAAACCCTCGGGGAAGACGTTCAGAGCCAGGGTAGGGCGCAGCAGGTGTCTGTGGGGTGTGCGTCGGTGCTATATTTGATTTCAGCGAGCCAAAAAACCCCCCGTAACGATTTTCGGGTGGTTTTTTCAATTTTGTCTGGAAAATTCTCGGGGATGACGTTCAGGGCTAGGTTAGGGCGCACCAGGTGTTCGGGTGGTCGTTTTCAACATAAAATTTGGATTTAGCGCACACAAAAAGCCCCTATAACGATTTTCGGTTCGCTATTGTCGATATTTCCAGAAAAATTCTCGAAGATGACGTCCGCGTCGAGGTTGGGGCCCATCAGGTGTCCGTGGGGTGTTCGCCGATGGTATATTCGAATTCAGCGACCCAAAAAACTCCCGGGTGCCCAGTTTCTCTCCTCTCTCGCATAAAGCTCGGGATAGTCCCCGGAGATGACGTTCGTCGGCGTTCCTGAGCTCCAGGTATTCGGGGGGTCAATTTGAACATCATAATCGTGAATTCTGACTCTTATTTACAAAGTTATTAAATTTGCCAAAAGGCCTCTCAAAAGATGCATTTTTTCCATGCATTTTTGGCTGCAGCAATGCAACTTCCGTTTTGTAATAGGTACAAAGTAGGTAGGAATGATATAAATAATTTTTGCAAGCGAATGCAAAAAACCGCATTCCGATACCTCCTATCCTAAAAGATTTCCTATCATAATGTTTCATTGCCTCGACTAATGTTAAATTTATAGTATTTGTATTTTATTATTAAACCATTTTCTTCAGGATAGAGTAGACAATATATTTCAGTTTGTAGTGGATGGAGTTTAAACTACCTATTGTAGTTGCAGTTCCATCCAATATCTAACTGTGTAAACCAAGATGATTTATCTTGTAAAACGTGCAAAAGCTCGGCAAGTGTTACTCCTCCACTATGTCCCCAATAGAAATTTGAAACTGTTGTTTACACATTTATCATAATCCCGGTTGACAAGTTCTTGTAAATAGATTGATACGAATAACTAACACAGACTTACTAATAGTCTCGCTCAAGAGGTGTAGTTATGGAATTTAGGTTGATTAACCGCATGTTGCAATTATAATGTCCATCAGATTGGATTAGCAGTTACCGCTGGGGTATTCAGTGTTGACAAGTTATCTCTAATCGATCTTCACCTGACAATACAAATTGTATAGCAGATAATTTAAATTTTAAATTGCAAGGCCGCCTATCCACTTCTACGTTAAATTTGTGCATTAGTTGTAAAAAGATTAATTTTAATGGAATTTAATATACCTAACAATATTGTTGGAAATGTTGTTGGCCCACCCCCCAAATTTGAATAGGGGATAGGGGTCGTGCCATACCTCTCTTTAAAGGTCTCATAGAGTTCTTTATGACTCTACAATTTCGCCTCATTATTTTTATCCGTTAGATCTACACGTGAACTTTATCTAACAAACTACTGTTCACAAAATATTAACCCCGGTTTGTTTAGGAGTTTAGGAGTAACTAGCAACAAACCATCCGTTTTTTTACTTTTGGAGAAAAACTTTTTGCAAACTTTGTTTACTAAGCATTGTCGTACGATCAGTTAAAAGTTTCAAGATTATTATCGTTAGTTCCACACACTGTAACTAGATTTAATTATGGTGTATACTATAGCTATGTAAAAATCCGCAAAAAATTTATTCCTCAATATAATCCATCAAATATTTCTGTCTTTAATGGCATCGAAATATTTTTCATTGGTCTTACTACGGCTTTTAAGATGGTGATCAAAGATCTCCTATGATTTTTATATCCCTGAATTTCGATATAAACTGTCAGCGATTTTTTTATTTAAAATTTGATAAAGGATGTCTCAAAACCTCTATGGAATGTTGGAAGAATTAAGTTTTTACGGATTTGTACCCAAATATAACATTTTCTTCGAGTATAAGAAAATTTTTGTGAAAATTTCAGATAGGCGTTTTGAGGGACTCCAAAAAATATATACAGGATGTCCCGTAATTTCACGTAATTATTGAAGGGGGTACTCTATGGTCTAATTTGGGGGGGGTCTTTTCTATTTTTTCCCTTCCTGCAGAGATATTCGCGTTGGTGGGGTGAACTTAAATTCGGTTTAATTTTTAATTAAGGGTACCCATGATTACTCAAGTGCTTACAAAATAGTCCTCCCAACAGTTGAAAACTAACCAAACTATGTTTGGCACTATTTTTGTGTTTTTTTATTTCAGAAGAAATATGCTTTAATCATTTACCCCATCATTTTGAAAATATTTTTGTCAGTATTCTTATTTGTAAGTATATTTATGATCCAATAGTTTAATCTTCAGAAATATTATTGAGAACAATCCAAGAAACGTTTTCCGTGTAATATATATATATATATATACATATATATATATATATATATATATATATATATATATATATATATATATATATATATATATATATATACATATATATATATATATATATATATGTATATGTAATTATAGAAGACACAGTACACAACTTAACAGAATATTCACATTATTCTGAACAAATTCTGGAAATATTTGCGTAAATATTGGCACCCTTTCTGCGGATATAGTAGGGTGGAATAACGTTAACTTGGGTCAATGTGAGAGATTGATACCGGTTGATATTTGACTACCCCCCTAATTAATGAGGTTTACCAGGTTTCCCTCATTCATGCACTGAATAGTGGTTAGAGCTTACCAACGTAAGTCGTTGCTGGGCGCAAATGCGGCCTGCTTAATAACAATATGCCGCCCCTTCTCCCGCACAAGTCTCCGACTCTTATTATTATTATTCATTAAAAAACCATTGCCATTTCAGAATTTAAAGGCAAATTGCCATGTATATATTGTGAAAGTATCAAAAATTGCACATTATCTTTAAAATATTAGAAATTAATAATAATTTCCTGTAAAAAGATCTACCTATCCATCTTGCAAAAGTTACCGGACAGACGGATATCACATCTGTCACCAGTAAACTTTATCCTGTAATTAATTTCATTTCTAATTCCCATTCCTGAAGTTTTAAAACAACTTCATCATACCCACATTTACAGTCCGCAAGTTCATTTATTTTATCCTGAAAGTTATTTCGAGATTATGATGGATCACCCGGTCACACTTATCGGAGGGAATATTACACCTGCAGCAATATATAGGTTCGAGAATATAAAGCGAACCTAATATTTTATTAATGAAAATAGTTTATTTCATAAAAAGGGCCTAAAAGCTTAAAGTAATAATAATAAAACGTGAGAGCTTTTTTATGTGCATCCATCCGTACCGCATTTCCATGCATCAATAATTTAATCATGAATATGAGTATAAATAGAATGTCAGCAAAATATGCGGATGTTTATTATATATTTTTAGCACCTGTAGCAAAAATAATTACACAATATGCCTCATATTTATTTATACTGGCAAATTAATATTGCAAATGATTGATGCTTTAATAAAAATGTGTTCGAAAGAGCAGTAACATTGTGTAATTGGAAAGTGCAGCAAAATTATATAATTTTGCGCGTGTTTGTTTATATTCACAGTTGTTGTGATATCTAATAGTATTACATAATAAACAAACTCTGAAAATTCATATTTCCAATGCTCGAATACATATTGTGACATTTATAATGTATACAAACTTTGAACATAGCTTCTTGATACTATTTGGAACAGAAAAGTTCAATCTTTATGTACTTTCAAATTAAATATCAATTTTTGCAACGAAAAAATATTTCTAATTCGGTCCTGATTGTAGTGGTTGTAAGAGCTTTTACATAATACGTGCCTGTAGTGATTGGTAGGCTAAATGCATAAAGTGATGATTTTTTTAAGAAAAGACACGCATTGACTAAAATAGATTGGTATTGAGTTAAACTCTAAAGTAGATCATTTGTAGAAAGTAGACACAAAATAATAACTGTAACCACTGAAATAGCCAGGTACAAAATAAAATAAAAATTGGCATTGAGGACCGTAATAGAGAAATTTTATCAATTAAGTCAATTTCCATAAAAACACTTAAAGATGAAATATTTCTATTCAAAATACCTATGCATGAAAATAAATTGAAAGACGTGTACCTACTATAAGATAGTAGCTCGAAAATTGCGTTAAATATTTTTTTCTACGTTCATGCAAAAAACAAAACTTTGTTGAACTATATTTAGTGGAAAAAGTGGTTCTTTATTGCACTAGTGCAATAAAATGTTTATTGTATTCATCTGTCATTCTACTACAGGGTTTTGTGGCAAACATAAACATTTAAATCGACGCTATATTTAGTCAATTTTCTATGAGATTGTATTACGTTTCAAGCAATTGCATATTTTACATTATTTTCAATCATATTTATTACATACTGGATTACGAAATTAAGTACCAGAAAATGCAATTTATTTAAAATAAAATTAATTTCCAATATACGCGCTTACGACTACTATGATTTGGATAATGTAACTGTAGTTCTAGAAACGTCAGTCAAAAATTAATTCTGACAGTTACACAATTTAAAGTTTGAAAATGATTAATATTATAGGAAAAACAGATGATAGTGATGAAGAATTTGTTGGAACACCACCAGAAGTCAGTAAAATAGCAAATGCAGCGTCATTAAACTTATTGCCTAGAAAATCAAGAAAACAGTATGAAATAAGTTATAATCGTTTTAAAGAGTGGTGCTTCAATAAAAAAGTTGTAAATCTTACAGAAAATGTGCTTCTTGCATATTTCTCAAAAAGATCGAGTGATATTAAACCCTCATCACTTTGGTCTGAGAACTCAATGGTGAGAGCTTGTCTTTGTTGAAAAGAAAATATTGATATTAAAACCTACAAGAAACTAATGGCATTTATGAAGCAGAACTCTGTAGGATTTCGGCCAAAAAAGTCAAAAGTATTGAACAGAGACAGGAACATTTATAAATTTTTAAAAGAAGCTCCGGACTCCCAGTATTTGATGAAAAAAGTAAGTCGGTATTTTATTTAGCTTTTATAAAATATATTAAAACTGCTTGTTGTAGGTAGCTGCAATATTTAATATCGCAGGGGTATGTCGTAGAGATGAGCTCCAAAAATTGAGTACCGACGACATAGAAGAAGTAGGCTCAATATTAATTGTAAAAGTGCCACGGTCAAAAACTGACAAAGAACGAAGTTTTGTCATTAGAAGTGAGGTCAATGAAGGATTAAATTTGATCCAGATATATCATAAATACACGAAATTACGTCCCAATCATATTTCGCATAAACGTTTTTTTATCAATTACCGAAATGAAAAGTGCACTGTCCAAGCTGTTGGTGTGAACACGTTTGCTAAAATCCCGTATGAAATTGGAGAATCCTGAGCTATACACAGGGCACTGCTTCAGGAGATCCTCCGCAACACTTCTTGCAGACACTGGAGTAGATATACTAGAGCTTAAACGACACGGTGGATGGAAATCGTCGACAGTAGCGGAGGGAAGAAATTAATAAGAGAATAATAAAAGCAAACAGAAGTTCGGCAGCAGTCAGCCACTTAATGAAATCAAAAAATTTTTCTCGAAGAGTAAAATTTAGAATGTATAAAACCGACAAGGCAGTGAAACCTGGATCCTCAATAAAAAGTCTAAAGAAGTAGGAAAGGAAGATCTTACGAAGACTTCTAGGGGAAGAAGGCTATGTAAGGAGAAATAATGAGAAAATATATGTACCAGGAAGCAAAAATAGACGAAGTTGTAAAAGTAAAAAAATGCAGTGGCTAGGACATCTAGAACGTATGGAAGGACAGTTAAGAAAATTGTAGGGAGTAAACCTAACTACAACAGAAAAAGAGGGATACCGAGAAAGCGGTGGGGAGAAGCAGTGGTAATAGATGAAGAAAAATGTAACGGATTGGAAAAGAAAGGCGAAGAACAGAATGGAGTGGAGGAGAATAACAAAACTCTGAAGCTAAAAGGCATGTCTGTCTATCTATATATAAAGTTGTAATAAATTCCAATAATTCTCCCAGTTTTTAACTAAGGCAAAACGCTCTTTCCTTATGGGAAGTCGGTGTCTATGATAAACATCATCCGAAATGGTTTACATCTGTCACTATCATACGATAGTGTTTACAGCGTTTCAAATATAGCAGCAACGAAAATGAACATTTTTGTTAATAATAATACCTGATAGGTAACAGTTAATTTGGTTAGCTGTTGTATTTTGCATTCTTTTTAAATTCCTTTGATCCAATCTGTTAAAACTACATTTTCATCATTACAACCACTACCAACAAAGACACTTTACGGACAGTTCAATAAAATGCCCATTTATCATAAGGATATCGAACGAAAGGAATATTAATAGATAATAGAAAACTTTGTGTTCTCACGCGGCAGCACAAGGTGTTAATTATGAATACGCTTAAATAAGATTGGACATTTTTTGAAGAATTATTCCGTTGATTCTTATTTTTCTCTATCCCCTCTTAAAAAATTGGTACTTAGTTTTAGTTAACCCTGCGTAGTGATTACTTGTAATAAAGGACACTGTACTAGCTTGCTTGCTTGGGGAATAAACGAGAAGCGTCTAAGTGGCTAATCGAGTAGTTATGTAAATGCTGCCTAGGGAGTCCTCTAAGGAACCCAATCCGACCTAAATAATTAGGGTCGCGATTTCTATCCATTCCCTCTTGGGATTAATTTGCATGTTATTTGGTGCTGACCAAACATTTATATATTACGGACAAAAATATTTTGACAAATATGATGATAAAGATCTTAGTCCTATTCTATTTCTGATACAAATAAAATTTTAAATTATTTTTAAGAAAATTCCCAATGTAACGCCACTTCAAAAGTGAATGCTATCAAAACTTCGGAGCTTTTATTGTGGAAATAGAAAATTTTTTAAATACTTATAAAATGTTATTTTACTTTAAATAGTTCTAGATTTTCATTTTAATTATATTTTTATTTATAAATATAACAGTTTCAATTGACAAACCTTCAATGATAAAAATGGGTGGAAATTTACACGTTTTATTATGCTTTTTTACATAATATTAACTAACATTTTAATTTACATTAAATATTAAGGAATATAGCATATGTGTTTTTACGTAAAAAAATTAGAAAATTTTAGAAATAGTGCGGTAATTCAATGTACTACAATGAAACTATTTACTTTTACTAAATTTATTATGAAATTTTACAGAAGTTTTCATGTGATTTCTGTTGCACATGAGCAGAGGCACATTAACCTAACCTCTAACTTAATACCTTTTAGTTGTGTTGTTAACGTGTAATGTAATGTATATACAGAGTTAACTATGACTTAGTACACAAATTTTAACGACATGCTCAGGAAGCCCTAAAATACAATAAAACAAAATATTCCAGAATTTTATCTGGATATTTAAAAAATGGAGTAAAACCCTCTTTCCTACTCTGAAAGTCGGTGCCTATGATAAGCATCTAAGCATTCTAAGACTGAGATGGCTTAGATCCATAGATAGAGCATCTGATATCTACTACCATGCGGTCGTTCTTTTGCAGCATTTCTAAATGCAGAAATGACAAAAATTAACATTCTTATTAGTAATACAAATTGGTAAAACTACATTTACATTTATTACAAACAGTCACTACCGATAAAACACACTTCACGTAGGTACAGCTAGATAAAATGCCTATTTATTATAACAAAATCGAACGAAAGGAATAGATAATAGAAAACTTTTAATGTACCCGCGGCAGTCTTGTGCCATAACCTAGAAAACCAAACCGGCGAACTATATTGTGGGAAAGTATCTGCACTCAACACAATTTCTTTATTTAATAACTATGAAACGTTTAAAAATAAAAAAAGACACTAAAAACTGAAGAAGAACACAAAACTACACGTAACGTACAACGTTTTAGGAATTGAATTATGACGTGACTAGAAATTTTACAGTCCTGTTGCTAGTTGCCTACTCTGATTATGTAAACGTGTGGCGGACAAGTCGCATAGGCGGCGTTAAATAAAGATTTAATATAATTTCGAAAAAATTTTTTTTCACTTTATAAATAAGTTGAAATTTTTTTGAAGGGTGATTTCGTTAATTCTTAATTTTTTCTATCTCCTCTTAAAATATTTGTACTTATCATAGATAACCCTGTATAGAAGTAAAAATTTTGAAAAAATTATTTTTCGAAAATTAGGCTCGACTGAAAACAACTCATTTTAGATTCGTGTTAAGCTTTCTCGAAAATAGGGAATATGATTTTTTAAATTAAACTTGGCGAGGTTTCCGTTGTTGTAAACAATTACCTTTAAATATTACCTATGCAATTCATAAGTATCATTTAAACGGTACTCGAGGTTTGGTTTCTAGATCATTAAATTTGGCTGTACCTATCTATAAATTACTGAAGGACTGAACGATATATACGCTATTAATGGCCGAAATATATAAACTCCACCCTAACTTAGTGGCCGCTAAAGGTATCCCAGTAGTAATAAAAGCCCTACGAGACGCAAAAAAACGGGTATATTTCGTTTAATCGCCTCGATATTACTAGCAACAATGAGGGGAAAATATAGGGCACTACATTTTGAAGGAATCAGGCCATGTAGATTATCTGGCACCACGTTAAATGCTGCGTGTTTTATCACAAAAAGATACAATAAAGTAAATTATTATTACTAAATGTTGCAACAGTTTACGGAAGAGAAAAATAAAAATAGATCCAAGAGGTATATTTTTGTAAAGACTGTTTCCTTCTCCTATACAGGGTGTTTGTAAATAAGTGCAACATATTTTAGAGGGTGGTGGCTGCTGAAGTTATTTTGTGAAATAAAGTTCATATAAATGTAGGTCGACATATGCTTCGTTTCTTAGATACAGAGTATATAAGTTTTAATTAATTATTTATCTTTATTAATTATTTCAAAGAGTTTTAAAGATATTAACTTGAAATTTGAAACACACTTTGGAGCGATAAATGTGCATTTTTGGGGTGATCCGAATATGTCTGCTTGCACCAGTGAGGTTCCTGTAAGAATGCCACAACGTTTTTTAATAAAAAATAATGGTGTGCCAATTCTGAATGAAATTGGTCTCTTCAATTTTTTTCTTAGGATGCACCGTTTTTGAGGAAACAAATAAAACATCTTTTATTGCAAGTTCTGTATTTTTAATTTCTATTAATACATTATTTATTAGGTTGCTGTCAATATTTCTAAATAAAATACAACCATCTCGTCAAAATGTCAAATAAGTATTTTTTCATTATATTTCGCAGTTATTTACAAACACCCAGTACAACTATGTGCTATAAATATTCTGAAAGAATTTTCCGTACTCTGTAAATTTTAAGAATATATTGCTCTATCTATATAACATTTTCATTCATACGTTAGTGCCTTGTAGAGGCTTGGTTTTACATAAGATTATTTTAATATCAGGGGAGGAATATTCAATTTTGAATCTCGGTGTAAAATGAATTCCCAATTATCCTATTGTTTAATCCCGCTCTTGAAATATGCAGTTCCTTACTTAGATACAAATCTCGAAACCGTTTTGTTCACTCAAGTTGTTTCTATTGCAACTGATGGATAAAATTAGTGAGTAAAAATAATTTCGCCCACTCAACTGCCATATTGCCAATTGTCAGATTAGAATTCAAGGCAATTCTAGATCATGTATAGATCATATATTTATAAGAAGTAGTATTTACTTGGAAAAAGTTGCAGCTATAAGCCAGACAAATGGCATTAATCATTTTAGTACAGTACTAGATATTTTAACCCCAATAAATAACGTGGAAAATAAATATATGGATAACTACGTAGGAATAAATAATGATAAATTGTTAAATTTCATAAAATATGAAACTTGGAATAGGGTACATAACTGTAATGATCCTGAACTTTGTGTTCACCTATTTTTACAAATTATAAAATATTTATTTAAAAATTCATCAACAATAAATAAAATCAACAGTATTTAAACAAAAAAATATAAAAGAGATAAAATAATCAGAAGAAAAGTCTACGTTTGATATTTCAAGAAAAGACTGCATAGGCGTACTTAGAAATAATTGGAGGGGATAAAAGGAACTGCATCCCTTAGTTACCATCATTCGCCTTTCGATTTTTTTCACCAAAAATTACATGATAAGTATGCCGGAATAAGATAAAAGTACGTGCAAAACTTCAAGTGCATATCTTACAAAACAGTGGGATTATTAACAAAAATAGTTTTTCAAAATGTAACTTTAACTTCCTGTATATTGAAACAGGGACACCCAAATAAAAAATGGCATAAGGAAAGTCACATTATATTTGTCCAAAGAACATGTGATTAATGGTATGACCTTCTATTTTGAGACACTCTGTATAACCTGATTAGTATGCAATATTGCGTAATATATATTTCTTAATGAGAGAAATTCACTCCTATTTTCAAAATCTAATAAATACTTGTATATTTAAATAATTTTCTCCCCTTGACTAAATATATTTTGTACTTTTTCAATCTATCCAATTTTACCAGCTTCGTTCTAGATTTAAATTATGTTTGATTTACTACTCCAGACGGCCCCTTAACACAATTTTTTAAGCCTTATAAAGTGCCCTTCAAAGTTTGATGAAGAAATAACTTATTCGTGAAAGTAAATATTTTTGGAAGTACGAGTAATTCGAAATTTCTCTGCTGATTTGAGGAATACTAAGTGTGGATAAAATCAAATCTATTTCCGATGTAAACATTTGTTTCAGGCACAATGCGAGCAGAACATAAAAGAAGGAATTATTGCACTTTCTATAAGGCAAGGATGCAGTTTAGGATAATGGTAAATGTGTAATGTAAGTAGAAACCTGACTCGTTTTCCACGTTCTCTAGAATATGTGAAGGAGCTATTTCAGAGCGACGTTTCCTGTAAGTGAGAGAATTTTCCGCTTGGTATGTCATAGGCTTCGTTATTTTAAAAGGATGTTAATATGGTGGTGGTTTGTAGGGTGTTTTAGGAGATCCTTGGGGAACACCTGATGTAGCAACAGAAAGATAATGTTACCATACCAGAAATAAACTATCTCAGTAAGTTACCACACAGTTCGAGATAATTTAGAGATAAGTATATTAATATTTAATTTATACATTTTCTATTAGGTATGAATAATATTCTGCGGACTAATGCCCCGACCAGCGTCAAATTACGTCCAGATTATTTCCACAATACTTTTTACTGTATTATAAAGATATTAAAGCTAGTATAAATACATTTTCCTACAATTCCTATTAATGAAGTTTAAAAGTTAATTTAAGTTTTGTTAGGTATTTATTGAATCCATCTTTGTATATGGAATTCTCCCTTAGCATACCTAAATATTTGATATCAAGGTAAAAGTTGCTGTGAAAGAGAGATTTTCTAGTGTGTAATTTAAGATGTGTAAAATTTCCGTATTAATAGTTTTACACAGTATGGCTTTTTCATACATTTAACACAAAATATGTTAAAATTTCTCTTATTATTATAAAATATACTAAATTTGTGTAATATTTATCAGTGATGTGTTAAAAGTACATCATTTTGTGCAAACTTAAGACACCTGTGTTCTATATCCCTACTGCTGACTGATTGAGTATAACTGCGCAGCTGCAGTATATCAGCTGTTCCAACACACGTCACTACGCCATGTTAGTCGTGTAGCGTTGTTGTGTTCAGTTACCCCTTATTCCCTGAGCGATCCAAATGGAGAACATTTAAATTCAAATTGAGGTTTGATAAAAAAATTATAAGTACTTACCTGTAACAAATAGTGCTGATAATTGTGAACTAAAACTAATTAGAACTAAGTATAACTCTTAAAAATATTAGGAATTTACTCTGACGATGTAGATTACTCCATATTCTGATTTTAACGTAACTTCAGAGAAAGAAAATGATATGTGCAGATCACTAAAAGTTAATTTTCGTAAACTCTTATTATGTATTGCCTCAATACATTTTTGTTTAATATTTATTGTTTAGTTGTTTATGATTTATTAGAACGTTATTACTTTATTATTTATGTTCTTTATTAGAATATGTACTACTACTACTACCACCAATTTTGTCAAATATTTTGTTAGAAAAATTGATTGTTGTTCATTTGAATTGGATTACATATTTTTAATAAAATCATAAAAACTAAAATATCTTTTATTTTAAAATGACTGAAAATGTCATAAACGGAAGCACACCTACCTTTTTAGTTCGTTAATTATGTTCCTGTTTGTTTCTGAATTATAATTTTTGTAAGAAGTTTTCTTAGACGTTTTCTAGAACATTTGAGGCTATATTCGATGCATTATCGACAACTGGGAAAACATCTAGAAAACGTCAAAATAAAAATATTTAAAAAATTATTTTTATTAAAAATTATTTCGAAAGCAAATAGGAATCATAAATCACAAATTAAAAAGGTAGGTGAGCTTCCATATCAATACCCATTATCCAATAAAACCAACATGTTTGTATGTAAAATCTAAACCTTTAATGATGAAAATAATACTGGCTTGTAAAACTTACACATAACATTTGTTATGTTAACACAGTAGATTGTGTTAAACTTTTAACATACAGAGAAAGTGTAAAAATATACATAGTCCCGAGTGGACCTCGATTAACACTGTATGGTGTTAAATTGTTTTTTTTTACAGTGTATATTAGCTTATAAATGTTGCTAAAATCGATGCGCGTGGTAACATCCTGCATCAGATTGCGTTCTTAGTGTCTGCAATGTACCTACTCCTACTCCGAGTATTTAACTAAATCAGATTCAATAAACCTCTTTGGAAAGAAGTAGTTGTATTACTAAGAAATTATTAAAGTTTTAACTTAATTAACTAGAAGCTTACGACAAGCGCATTCAATATTGTGTTTATATTAATTAGCTGGTCAGCTGGTGTAGGGCACTCAAGAATTTTTAAAACCTTAAGATATGTTGCCCTTACATAACTTTTTCTTAATGTTGTACTGTAATAAACTAAAGTGGGTTTTCTTTAGACATTTATATCGTCTGCTACAAATACATATTTTTTAAATTGCAATATCGTTGATATACCACATTTTGAGTAACTGTGGCATTATATTTGTGAAACAAATAATATATTGTTCTGAAGTCAGTTTAATCTAGAAAATGTAAGTTATATATCATACCTGTTCCACGGATCCATAGTACCGTCTGGAGAAAACTCCTCTGCGGGAGATAAGGTCACTAGCTGTTGAGCTGAAACAATATAGCTTTTATTAACATTTAATCATAAGCAGCACACAAAAATAGTTTGCTACACATATACATGACACGTTCTTATTACATAATACGTTATAACACGTTCTTATTACATAATATGTAGTAGTTATTGTGATATTAAAAAGAGTAATTCAATAATGTAAGGCTTGTTTCGCAGTTGACTGAAACTGCGATTTGAAAGATTCCTTACTTTACAGAATATACAAAAAATTATATTCTGTCTGTACTATCTATTGATAAAAAAATAAACAAACCATTTTATATATAATTCGGAATGCCTATGAAATTTATTCATAAAGTGTTAAAATACCTACAGGGTATCCGGAATTTAATTGTCAATACTAAAGGACTTGGTGATAGTTAGTATAAATTATTCAGTTTATGATAATATCACAAGCAAGTACAGAAAAACGAAACGCACTAGCCACGATTCTACTATGATTAATAATACGTTTAGGTTAAGCAGGTGATAGATTGCAATGTTGTCATATTTACAGTTTTAAGGATTTTCTGGGGAAAACCTTCAATTGTTTACTTCACTAATAGTGATACAAAAAACAAATTACGTTACAAGAGCTTTTACTTAACCTCAGTTTATAATTTCGTTACAGAATTATGCTTATTGCAGTTGTTTTTTTATTCTTTAAATGGATTTGTAGAAAAACTATTCGTATTAGTTATTTTTTCATGATTTTTTTTTGCTTTTGGTCAGATATACAAGCCCCTTTAGTAATGGCAGTTATATTCGGGACACCCAGTATAAACTTGATATAGATATATATTCATAGCTATTTTGACTAGGTAAAGTTCGTAATTTTCAATATTTTCTTTAAAAAATCAGTTCTATCCTGAAGATAATGAGAAAATTAAAAAAAATAACGTTGGCAATAATTATATTTATAACTTGCAGCGAAAAATAAAGTTATTGCTCAATAAACCTACTCGATGTTTGACATGAATACAATTTGAAATTCATGAGTGTATTTTTTACATTTACATAATGCTAAGTACAGACATGGGCACTTTAAGGTCTAGACAAGCTCTCTAGAACGGATATTTTCGTATGTATATTTTCCCAAGTGTGTTCGCAAATTTTAGATTTTTCAAATTCCGGTCATTTCATTCAATGGGGTTCGGCAACAATTTTAGAGGAGGATAATGCAACAAAAAGAAAATTAAAAGAGATCAAAATTATTTTTTGAACGGAGGTAACGGTATACTGTTCAGTAAGTATTGATCATTGTTGGCTACAGTTGTATCAAGAAGAAGAAAATAACAATAAAATTAAAATAATTTATATTTCTATGGAAGCAGATAAACAAATTTGGAACTGTCAAACTTGATTTACTTTTAATACATTTACAGTTTTTGCGAACGAAAACAGACAGTGTTAGGAAACGTCAAAAAATAAGGAAGTGCGCGATAGCAACGTGATTTTTGTCATTTTTTACTTATTTGCTTTTTCAGTGTGAGATTTTTTAGTTAGGCAGACTTAGTTCCAAAAATAACCCTAGACTGATTCTTTTGGTGCAAGGGTTTATTCAATTAATCTTTTTTTCGGAAGGGTGGTAGTTTAATTGGGTATTAAACTAAAGAAAAAACTAGAATTATGCCACAAAGCTCTATACAGTGCTTTAGAAAAGTAACAAATAAATTAATTATTTTTTAAATTGAGAAGGTTTCGAAAAAATCCTCTGGTACGTCGATTTTGTTTTTAAAAAAGACACTTTTTGACATCGACCCACATTTGTGACGTCATCGTTGTTTGATATTTGACGTCATCGATAATTTTTTTAAATAGCAACCCTCAATTTTGACCATGCCATTTGAAAGAGCGTATTATTCTACATACACATCGTCAAAAATCATGGTTCCCTAACAGTCGTTTAAGCGACCGAGAATGTTTTTTATTGGTGTCAGATAAAAACTTGAAATCGTACTTTATTAAATAGTTTATTTGTTTTTTGAGTTATTTCTTTAGTTCTTATCTTTTGTTTGGCAAAAGCAGTGCGTTTGAAGTGTTTATTGAGTAGTAAATTTGTCATTTTATAAAAAAATATGGTCAAATTAACTGAACGAGACGAATTGAAATTCTTTGCATGATAGGATTTGGAGACAGGATGCGCACCCAAAAAGAAGTAGTTGAATTGTTCAATGAAACTCGTTCTGATCGACATCCCATTTGCCAAAGCATGGGAAGCAATATTGAGCCTAAATACCGTAACTTTGTACATGTTCGTGATCTTCCTAAATCTGGTCGACCGTCAAAATCAGTAGATGATGAGCTTAATGTTTTGTTGGCAAGACAAGAAAATCATCATTCAACACTTAACCAATTGGCTTCTGATTTCAATATGGCAGCGTCCACAGTTCACAAAATTATGAAAAAAGCAAAGTATCATCCTTATACGGAAAACGACATTGATCGGCGAAATCAATTCTGCAAGCAAATGCAAGAGCTATGAAATAATGATAATAATTTCGTAAAAAACGTAATTTTTTCTGACGAGGCTACGTTTGTTTTGAACGACCATGTCAATAGGCAAAACAGCCGTTATTGGGCTACCGAGATTCTCCGATGGATGATGGAGTATCACACTCAAAGTCCCCAGAAAGTAAATGAGGGGTGCGGCATAGTCGACGGAAGAATTCTGGGTCTCTATTTCATTGACGTCAACCTAACTGGTGCAAGATATTTGGATTTTCTTCGAGACGACCCCATTCCTGAACTAATAACTTTATATCCAGATATAGAGGGACATGATTTTCCAAGAAATGAAATTTTCTTTCAACAAGATGGTGCACCTCCCCATTATGCAACACCTGTCCGTGCTTATTTAGATGAGCTGTTCCCGAACCGTTGGATAGGGAGAAGGAGGCCGATTGAGTGGCCAGACAGATCGCCAGATTTGACACCCCTAGATAATTTCTTGTGGGGATACTTAAAAAGCAAAATATACGTTACTAGACCGGTTAATTTAGAAGATTTAAAAGCAAGAATTCGTCACGAGGTACATCGTATACCTCCTGAAGTTATTGATAATGTCCAAAAAGAATTTATTAATCGTCTTGGCTACTGTCAGACAGCCAACGGTGCACAATTTGAACATTTAATTTAGTCGATTTTTTACATAATCATTATCATTTTTAGTATTGTGAAAATTAAATTTTAAAATCTTCAAACATTTTTTCCATGATGTGTATGTAGAATGACACGCTCTTTCAAAAGGCATGGTCAAAATTGGGGGTTGCTATTTAAAAAAAATTGTCGATGACGTCATATCTCGAACAACGATGACGTCACAAATATGGGTCTATGTCAAAAAGTGCCTTTTATTTAAAAAACATCGACGTGCCACGAAAACTTCTCAATTTCAAAAATAATGAATTTATTCGTTACTTTTCAAAAGCACTGTATACTACTCAAAGCAAATAATTTAATACACAATGTTAATACACTGTCTGTACATAGTTTATTAACATTTAAAACACATAGAACTGTTTAATTTTTGTACATAATCCACTAAGGCGATTAAACCCTTAAATTTATTTTGTACCTGTTCCAAATATAACTGAAAGCGAATTCATTTTAAAATTATAATTTGTTCGCTCATTTTAGTCCCTTTATTAATCGCCTGTGAAAATTACATTGACCTTTGTTCATAGCTTGACCTTATATTGGCAATGGTTCCTCCCAATATACTGTAGTATCTGTTTTTTCCTTTATTTTTAAGCAGTTACCGCGTGGCGAAGGTAGAAGGTTACTGTTTTCCATTCCATTAACTTGCGTTCCCCCTCAAACTGTTTTAAAAGAGATGAAACCGAATTGAGTATAAGTTAACGATGTATTCAGTAAAAATATAGATAGCTCTACGTGAAATAAATCAATTAAGATAATACCACATTTTAAATCCACCTATTACATTACATTATTTACCGATTCCGTATACAGAGAGATTGTCTCTCATGTCAAAAAAACGGGCTGTTTTTGTTTCAGTGGACTTTTGTTTTATCTTTTTGTAAATATGTTTATAAAATAATGATGATCAACATGAACTTGCATTTCTTAAAGGAATGCTATCAAAATCTTAATAAAATTAAACACAAAAAGTTATTATCATTTATTCACCCAGTACTTGCCCTTTCTGCTTTTTAGCGAGCTTATCTTCTAAGGAAAGCCTAAAACATTTGGAATACTGTAATTTTGACACTATGAGTCATGAGACATTATTGTTGCTTGACATTTAATATTTGTTTTAACAGAACAGTAGAAAGTAATTAAAATTTCTGATAATATACGACGTTAGCCACTATTTTTCTTTTTGTGTAAGGAACTTGGCTTTTTTTTTAATTTTCAAATGATAAAGAGCGTTACTGTGGTTTTTTTATTTGTTGAATTAAAACTTTGACATGTTCACTAATATTTTTTCTTTAGTTTGATTTGGTTTTTGCCACACTTCTGAAAAAAATAAAGATTAATTAAATATTATTTATTTTTTAAAACTAAGTTTACTTAACCAAAAAATCTCACACTGAAAAAAGCAGTTAAGTAAAAAATAACAAAAATCGCATCACTATCACGCATTTCTGTATTTTTGACGTTTCGAAAAACTCTCTATTTTTGTTCCCAAAATAGTAAATGTATTAAAAGTATGTCGTTTGACAGTTTAAAATTTGTTTATCTGCGCTAATATTATTACATGCACAGAAAAAATCGAAATTGTATTTAAGTATAATAATATACTTAAAATTTAATAAAGTATATTTGATATACCTGTCTTCCTTAAAATTGGCACTAAATTTAAGATTTACTTTAAGAATAATATTTTGTTAAAATATCAATAAATATTATTAATTACAGAATAGTTATCCTTCCTTAAATTATACGTCTATAGATTTGTCCGAATTAAAATGATTAATATTTTGTAATAAATGACATACTGTAAAATTTAAAATGCGGCTATAGTGCAAAATAAATTTATAGATGATATTAACACTTGTAGTGATCATTACCAAAATTAGAGACACAATTGTAGTATTATTTACTACAAATTGTATTAAAATTGTCTATGCAGGCGGACCGTCAGGTTCAGCATGTGACCGCAAGATGTAGTTACATGTTGCATAACGTTTACTGAGGTTCTCTTCTACCGGATAAGTCGTCAGTTGCCTCGCCTCCAATGGCATACTCAGGAGAGCTAATAAGCTCAAAAGCGGTATATGTGGTGTGCCACTAAGGAATGACTTTAACATTTTGCTTGTAATTTTTTATTTCCTTATATAAATAAATTAAATATTACTGAGCGAGTAGAATTTAATTATTTATTGTTGTTGTGCCGTGACCTCGGTAACTGGTAGCTGCCAGAAACAGAGTTAAAATACACATCCCTAGCATTAGCCACACTAGTAGAAATACAATAAGCAAAAATACTGAAATACTAATTGTGTACTTCAGCTTTATTTTTTCGTAGTACAAGTTAATTACTTTATTCAATATTATTTAATATTATTGTTTTTTTTATTATTTTAATTATTTGCAGTAACTTTTTCAAGTCTCGTAAAACTTCAAATAAAGAAAACATAACTTTATTTAGATAAAAATTGTTGACCAAATAATTCAATTTACCCAAATAGAATAAAACAATTTTTTAAACACACATATCTCATATTACGCATAGTAGTTTTCTTGATTTCAAGTAATTTTTATTCTTAAATGAAGAATATATAATTTCATTATGCAAGAATAAGTTAATCTTTTACTCACGTATTGTTATACTTGAGGAATAGTTAAACTAAGCTAGCGTTGGAATAAGTGCAGTAATCTTGATATCAGTATAGCTTTATTTCCCTGTGTTATACATTAAAGTTTATATTCCATGGTGGAAATCCTTGAGTGAATCTATAAAGCAATTATTTGATTTGTTATGATAATAACTTTGTCAAGACCGAGTCCCCAAGATTTGTTGTTTCGAACAATTACAAGCATTTGCCGAAATTAGCGACTATAATTTTCATAAGCAATTCAAAGTCTTAATTGTCTGAGCTTCCCTAAGTTTGGCCTACTTTGCCACCACATAAATCTTAATGTTATTTCAATTAATTAGTGATTAAGCTGAGTGATTTGAATGTACATGACATCTTAATTTAAGCTACGCTTTGCCACCAAGCTTCGAGGATCAATATGTTTTCCGGCAGTTTCTGTAAGGCCAAGTGAAGAAATAGTACTTAGAAAATATAGATTTATAATAGAACAAATAATATAAAGCTTGTTTTGATGTTTTTTTACGTTTATGTTTTATTTTAAAATAAATAACATGCCTAAAAGACTATTGATTCTTATAAAGTATCTTCCATTTTTCACATTTTATCTTTTTTATGATGCTATATGTCTGCTATTACTAGTGGAAAATATATCACAGGCCGATCGTCATTTTTCTTTAGGTGTAGGTATATAGGGGTGTTACAGTATATAAATATCAATGCGCTGTCGAATTTGATATGTATAAAATGCTATATTTTCGTGGTTTCTTTCTATTTTTGCTGGTCGTTCTATCAAAATTTAAATTTTTTACGGTTATGTTCGACGTATATCACAACAAAATGAATTTAAAGAGTACATAGATTTGAGACAAGTTCATGTAACTGTTGAAATTATATTATATACTGTGTGGTTGACTTTAATTTCAATAAACTTTAATGTTGGCTTGAACTTAAAAATTAATAATAGTTTTTCACATAAACCTGTCGAAATAGAGGTTTATTTAACCGTATGGGTGTCTGAGGTATTGCTGGTTTACCGTTTCAAGATACAGGGTGTCAAATATTTATTATATTTATTCTATTGTTTATTTACTTGGAAACATTTCGTGATAAAACAGCAATACTTCTAGGGTGGGATCTATTATGCTTCAATAATACAGGGTGTTCCGAAATTAATGCACCATAGGGCAAGGGTAGATTCTTGACGACAAAATAATGCGTTATAGCTAAACTTACTTTAGTCAAATATTAATGGTTAAAAACATACAGTGTCAAAATAAAAAAAATATTTTCTATATCTGTAACTAATTTTTAAAAATATTCAAATATTTGGATACATTTTGGAGATCTAAGATTTTTGACGCTACTAGTAGAGGGCGCCACACATGGCACATCATGCTTCTTTGAAATGACATAACTTTTTTACGGCTTAATGAATACATCTAACTATTAAAACAATCGATTCTTCTACCTTTTTTACGTGAAAAAGGTATACCTTGTTAAAAAAAGTTTTCTTCAGCTTTTAATACAAATATGCACAAACTACGAAATGCAGAGATAATATAAATGAACAATTACTTGAATATAATGAATTTTAAAGAAAATTGTAATGAATAATTATTTGTCGAATAATCGAAACTTAAAGCATCTTACGTTTTATATAATTAAGACAATGGCGTACCATTTTTATTGTAAATAAGAGTAGCACAAAGTTTCTACGCCGCTGGTGACATTGGAAATATTTAAACATACTGAATAATTAGACCTAAGGTATTATATTACAACCTATATAAATCGTTGTTTGTTTTAACACGAAGGATTTCCAAGTAAATAAAAAATATAATAAAAATTTCAAAATCTTTAAGATCCTGTATCAGAAACGAATGAATTTTGAGAAATAGGTACATTTGGGTAAATCTTATTTATTTTGGCTGTACAATCACTCCTTCCAAGGCAGTAATACCTGAGACACCCGTATATATTAAGACGCCTACTAAATTATCTAATATATTTCAATCAAAAACTAAGGTAATTTTGTTAAATAAGCATAGGTGTCAATTCCATAGCCTGTGCGTGGTGAGTATAGAAAATGTATTAACATTAAATCTAAAATACAATGAATAAATAACAAAATAACTAATGTACAAACGACTGTGTAGTTTTTGTTGTTCAACAAAGCTTTGATTCTATCTTTGTTTGATTACTGCGATACTGTTTATGGGCCTTGTTTGTCAGTTTCTGACTCTTATAAAACACGAGTTCTACAAAATTCATGTACGAGGTGCGCCGAAAAAATCAAAAGGAGAGATCACATCACTTCTTATTTTATGGATGGTTCAAAATGGAAGTGCCTAGAAATATTCATTATATCATTGAATAAGATCATAAAGACGAAGTATCCGCCATATCTCAATTCAAAGTTAATATTCGGTAATAATGTACACAATAGAGATCTGAGAAATGAACTTATACTATATATCTGCACTCAACCTCATTCTTTAAATCCTTGTATTCTTATTTAGCTGCACATTTTTATAATATATTACTAAAGGAATTAAAATTAATTGCAAGTAACAACTTGTTTAAACATAAACTTAAAGAATATTTTGTAAGTCACCAAAGTAAATAGAAATGACTAAAATTCAGGAATACATTTTTGAACTTGTTATAATCTGTTTCTATTAGAATTAAGCTCTTTTTGTTGTTTCTTTTACTTCATTCTGTTTAATGTTGCTAATTAGTATTGTAATAATTTAGTAATCTTATTTAAAAAATGTATTCATTGGTGGTTGGACCTAAGCAGCCAGAGGTTGAGCCCCGCCAAAAAAAGACGTTTTGATTTGATTTAAACAAAGCAATATTTAAAATTTCTAAAACATTATTGCACTGCATTTTATAGTTATAGCAAAATGCAAATCCTCTGGTCCATTTTAAAAAATAAAGAAGTAATAGCCGATGGTATTAGAAAACATGTAATCTTTATGACAGAGGACAACAGACTATACATCCGATATGACTAATAATGTATAAATACTTTTCAGACATGTTTACCAATACAGCAGCGAAAATATCGAGCGAGTCGAACTAATACAACACGAGACATTACAAAATCCCGGTTACTTTTTTATCACACCTCGTACAAACGGTCTTAAAGATAATACAAATTTGGTCAGTGATATAAAATGCGTACTACTCGTTGTATCTTTGCTGTTTATACCTTTTTAAATTCTGATAAAATAATGTAAACATCAGTAGGTCCACGTGTCTTAAAATCAAATACCCTGACCTGGCCGTACTTTATACCTTAACAGTAAAAGTTAGAAGGTCAAAACAACATATTAATTAGCGTTTCAGGTGAACGCAGAAAGAAAATCCAGAAGGAGCAACAAATATTTACTTACTAAAGGGCAGTTGTCCCAAGGGTGGGCTTAGATAACGTTCGGGCATATCTACTTTTTTTCAACAACTAATTTTCGCTCAGATTTAATGCCGCAACCTGCCCCTGGGAAGCGTCATAAAATTTTTTACTCGCCATCATTAGCAGAGAGTACGTTAATGAGGAAAAATATTTTTGTGTACCTACTGCCTAGTAAATGGATTGAAGTTTTAAGGACGTCGTATTTGAGGAATAGTGTTTTCTATAAAGACAAATAAATATGTAATAACTGAACTATCTAAAGATGAGGCGCTAGTGTTGCTGCCATATCGCCTGGCTATTTCAAATATATGGAAGTAAAATGAACAAACAGCTGCAAAAACCTAACTAGCAAGGTTTTAATTACAGAAATCTGTGAAAATACCTACCTTTTAAAATATAACTATAGATGTAAGCGGGTGAATACTTCCAAGAAAGAAAACAGTTTGTTATTTTGGTTTAGAAACAAAAACATCATTTTTCAGAAAGAAACTGAAGGAATTTGGTAACAGGGGAACAGTATTTTCATTGAAATGGCGTACGTAATTCAAAGTGTTCTGTCAACGTAAATAAATTATTTAGAAAATAAAAACAAGATCGCTTAAAACGACCCAAAAAATCATTACAGGCGCGTTTTTGGGCCGCTTAATTCAGAGACCTGGTGTACCGCGGGTTTTTTGGGTCGCTGAATTCAAATATGGCATCGGCAAATACCTGGTGCACCGGAACCTGGACGTGGACATCATCTCCGAGAGTTTTCTTGACAAGATTGCCAAAAACAACCGGAAAATCATTATGGGGGCGTTTTTTCGTGTTTGGAAAACCCTCGCAGAAGACGTTCAGGCCGAGGTTTCGGTGCACCAGGTGTCCGGAGGTAAGTTTTCGGGGTGGAATTTGGATTCAGCGCCCCAAAAAAAAACCCATCACGATTTTCGGTTTGTCTTTAGCGATCGTGTCTGGAAAACTCTCGGAGACGACGTTCAGGCCCAGGTTCCGATGCACCTCGTATCCGGAGGTACGTTTTCGATGTGATATTTGGATTAAGCGCCCCAAAAAACGCCCCTACAATGATTTTCGGGTTGTTTTTGGCGATCTTGTCAGGAAAATTCTCGAGGATGACTTCCGCGTCCAGGTTCCGGCACACCAGGTGCCCGTGGAGTGTTCGCCGATGCCAGATTTGGATTCAGCGACCCAAAAGAAACCCGGACGCCGAGTTTCTCTTCATTCTCGCGTGATTTGTGGGAGAGTCCCACGGAGATGACGTTCATCGGCGGTCCAGAGCTCCAGGTGTTCGGGGGGTCAATTTGAAAATATGTATTGTAATATTAACAATAAACAAAAATAGAAACTTTCATTAGCGGAAAAATCTATACACAAAACAGGTTTACTAAAAGCAAATATTTATACTTATTGTAGGCATTTTGTAGATGCCTAATATTCTAAAAATATTACAATAAGCGATATTTAGAAAAAAAAAACACGTTTCCATCAAATATTACTTGCTAATAATCTTAAAAAAATATATATTCCTTTCGAGGATTTCAGGCTGTCGTAATATTTCCAGAATGTTGTCAAAACTTATATGAGAAATTTCTTTTTCGTCCGCCCAAAATGAGTTACATCTTCTGTCAGTAACCCTTAAACTCATAACACAAACTTCTCCATCATCTTTCAGATTACTATGAAAAACAGTAACATTGCGATACTGAGTTTTTTTAATTGTAACAGAACAAATATTCCTAAATTCATGTTTTTTTCGGTTATACCGTTAGGTAAAATTGCATCACCAGGAGGATGACCACCAGATTACTCTGGAATTATTCTTCCAGCCTAATAACACCAGGGGAATGACAAATATGAGTGTATGTTCAATTAAATTCTAGCACACCAAGTGTTGTAAAGTTTACACCCAAACGTATATTCAAATTAATTCTAGTTATTTATTTCAAGTGCATATGAATGTTCATATTTATTATAATTATTTACATACCAGGGGAATTACAGTTTTAATGTGACTACACAAATAAGTAGCACAACTTATATTTCTTTATTTTTATAAGAATTAATGCATTTATATAGAACAAACACTTATTGAGATCTAACTGAGCAATACTAACACTTTATTTCAAACCGCTATAATAAACCCCTGGCCCCATTTCTTAGGTGTTTTTGTAAGAGCAGGCAAATTGCAAACAGATATTTCGACCACACGAGCTTAAACCCAAGCACGCTGCACCGCTGATATCCTATATTTTGCATTTTATAGGCAATCACCCAAGTACTGAAATAATGCATTGCAAATATGTTGTGATTGTTGATTGTGATTTTATTTTTGATATTGCATAGGTAAAGTTTGGAGATGTTGAATATTTCAAACGTGAAATTTATACTTTTGAACAAATTTTGGCATATGGTTTTGGAAAAAGAAACAGTTTGTATGTTATATACTGTTAAAATTGATCACCTTGTGTATAATCTTATAGAAAATGGTGGTGAATTTACTGAAATTGTATTGATTTATGAAAACTCATACAAAAACATAAATGGTTTTCCTGTTATTATAGAAATAATTTCTTATTCTCGATGTCTTGAAAATTTTGAATAGTTAATGTTCGTCAGAAGAAACCTTTGGTAATATTTTATGAAACATTCCTGCTTATATTTTGCGTAATGTTTCTGAGAATGAATTTTCCAAGTATTTTCGGAAAGAGATTTGCATAAGCTCGTCTCTACTCTAAGTTCTTATCGCCAGCCTTTACATAATTTAGAACTTTTAAAAGAAAAACACTTTGTTTACCTTGTGAATAATGTCTTCCGATCATTCTTAAAAGTGTATGAACTTGAGCGAGGGAGGATTCAAGGTTTTTATAATAAAATTAATAATTTATATTACGTCCGACAACTTGAGCTACTCAACGCAAGTGAATGAAGAGTTATTTATTGTTTTAAGTAGCATTATATCCACACCAGAATGTTTAAACGCGAGAACGTAGCAATACAACGTTTTATCCATAATCACATCACAATCATAGTTGTGGAGTCAGAATTATTGGAGTTTAATAAAAAAATATTTGCACTACTTGAAATTTCTTAGTACTCTGTCTCTCTCTAGTACTGCTATGGCACGTTGTTTACTATCTGTTGTTTAATGCACAGTTCTATCTAAATTTGGTAAAAATGCAAGAACGCAATTGTGTTTCTGTGGCTGTTTTCGAAGAAGCTCAAGATACAATTTTCCATTTATTTCGATGTTGAAGGCTACCATAAAGGTCTACAAAAATATAGATATTGGAAAAGCAAGCTTACTGCTTATTTGAAGACTAAATCGAGAAGGAGCAACAAATATTTACTTACTAAAGGGCAGTTGTCCCAAGGGTGGGCTTAGATAACGTTCTGGCATATCTACTTTTTTTCAACAACTAATTATCGCTCAGATTTAATGCCGCAACGTGTCCCTGGGAAGCGTCATAAAATTTTTTACTCACCATCATTAGCAGAGAGTACGTTAATGAGGAAATAGCTATTTATGCCATCAGTTACGAAATGCCTAATTTTGTGTAACGCGTGAGATTTTCACAAGTTACACAAAATTTCATTTCGTAACGTATTGCATACAAGATTTTTTCTAATTTTGAAGAAAGTAATAAAAAAATAGAATTTAATATAATTGACAAAAATTTGGAAAACATAAATTTAGTTTGTTGCTGTTACTTCATGTTAGTTGTCAGTTTGACATTTTGTAAAAAAGTCTAGACGGAAGGTTTTTAGCGAGATTCATATATTTTTAGTTTTATTTTTAAAAAATGAGTGATTCAAGTTCTGAAGAGCTACCAAGCGATATTGAAGAGGCAGCAGGTAATGCTCTATTATCATTAATTCCCAAAAAGTCAAAGGCAGTTTATGATTTGGCATACGAAAAATTTGTTACGTGGTGTGATGAGAAGAAAAGTTTTACTTGCATATTTTGAGGGTAAGAAAGATCTAAAAGTTTCCACATTATGGACACTTTATTCAATGTTATATTAAAAGGCAAGCGGACGGGTACAGTGCTAAAAAGTCAAAAGTTTTTATTAAACAAGATTTTGCCAAATTTTTAGTGGAAGCTGATGACAAAGAATACTTAATGGCTAAGGTTGCAATGATAATTGAAATGGCAGGAGCATGCAGGAAAGCAGAATTAGCATTTCTTCCAGTTGAAAATGTTATAGACGAAGGAAGCCATTTTCGTGTTGATATCCCACCTTCAAAAACAAAAGTTATACGGCAGTTTGCAATTACCACTGGAGACATTGAAAATACGAATCTTGTTGAAATATTAAGAAAATATATTAAGTTGCGTCCCCAGGTTCTTAAACACAACAGATTTTTTGTAAAATATGGGAACGGAAAATGTACCAGAAATCCTATGGGAATTAACACATTTAGCAGTCTGCCAACAGTTATTGCACAATTTCTTGGTCTTTCAAATCCTGTTCTAAATACTGGCCACTGCTTCAGAAGAAGCTCTGCCACTTTCCTAGCAGACAGTGGCGCTGATATTTTAAAATTAAAGAGGCACGGAGGTTGGAAATCTAGCTCTGTTGCGGAGGGATATGTTGAAAATTCCATGAATAATAAAAAACTTATAGCGCAAGAAATATTTGGTGAAACATCTAATGCAATGTGCGCCGCTTCCCAAATAACAGCAAGTTTGAGCAATGAAAAAAATATGTCGTCGGGAATTAATTTGACTAAATAATTGTGTTCAATATTTATAATAATTAATTAATTTATAATTTATGTTTTTAACTTGTATTATAACAGTTTAATAAATAGAATAATTCTTTTTGTCACTAATTTTGAAATACATTTTTCGTCACCAATTGCATAAAATTTTACTTTATGCAACTAGTTACAAAAAGTAAGACGTTTCATAATGTCAATCAGTTTTAAAAAGTGTCACTTTATATGTCAAAATTAGAAAAAATATTTTTGTGTACCTACTGCCTAGTAAATGGATGGAAGTTTTAAGGACGTCGTAATTTGAGAAATAGTGTTTTCTATAAAGACAAATAAATATGTAATAACTGAACTCTAAAGCCGAGACGCTAGTGTTGGTGCCATACCGCCTGGCTAATTCAAATATATCGAAGTAAAATGAACAAACAGCTACAAAGAAGAATGAAGAAGCCATGCTATCGTATTTCTTAAATTTGAAGAAAAAATATGCAATTTCATATATATGGTTAAAGTATTCGATGTTGAAGGCTACTATAAAGGTCTACAAAAATATAGATATTGGAAAGCTTACTGCTTATTTGAAGACTAAATCGAGAGGACACAAGCTTAAAAAGCCGCAGTATTAGAAAGAGCATATATTGCAGAATTTTTGACCTTATAAGAAGAGACATCCGTAACTTGTGCAAATTTTTCACAAACTTCGGCAGATGCTATATGTTCAGCAAATGATGGCGACAATGTTACAAGGGTTGTTTTAACGGAAAGGAAGGTACATGTAATGAAGCAAAAAACGAAATGTCTATTACTATAAATGCAAATGTTAATGAATAAATAAATTAAATTTGATTTATTACTTTTTTCGTTATTGTATTAGTCCACTAGTTTAGATGGTTCATATGTGTGAATAGAAGTCCGATTATAAGGTGAATGTAGATAAGAAGTTTTTTATTTCAAATATGCATAGTATTTGTAGAAATTTACCTTAAAGAAATAAATATATCTTACGAAGTTCTTCCCCATCACTTCAGTAAAATTGCGAACATATAAATTGTAATAACAACAAAAATAATTCACGCTACCCTGCCACAAGCTTGTTTTTAAAACAGGTAATTAAGGTAAACATAAATTTTACACGCGGTAGCTAAGGTTTCCGAAATTTAATCAGCCTGACGTTGAAGCCTCTGAGGATAGGAGTAGCTGCGAATCGACAGCTGTTTTGTGGGAAGCCTGAAAATGTATGAAAAGACCTATTTCCGTGACTGGTTACAATAATAATTGATTTAATCGAATCCTGTGTCCGAATGACTGCTCTTTTATCCAGTCGCTGGATTCTTTCGTTTTCATAGAAAAAAAAAACAAAAACTGGAAATGGAAATACATTTTCACTGAAATTACTAATATGGTAGTGTTCCACATACTATCAGAATATAGTAATGCAATTTAATATTCTATTCAGATAGGAATTACATACATACAGGGTGTCACCTAACGCATGTTACATGCCTCGAGTGTATAATCTAGAACCCGAATGGTGTCGATTTAACAAAATTTGCTTAAACCAAAAATGTCGAAAAAATGTTACACGGTCTTAAAGTTTTTTTTTATTTCATGTATTTGAGCAATATTTCCTGTTGCGCAGTTTCTCTTCATGAAGTATGCAGTGATAATGTGCCTACCCAACTAACATTTAAGCATAATAGACTACTGCACAAGAAAAATGAACCTAAATTGATCGAAATTTACTACATTTCGCCATAAAAATAGTCTTCAATGTTACAAAATCTTATAATACCAAAATTTTAGTCAGAAATTTGTTAACTAAGAGTAATATATTGACTTCCAAGTAAAATGAAATATATGTCACTTTATACAGTTCGAAATTACATATTGTTTACCTTTTCTGTGTTTTCAAATGCTAACATTCCAATAACGTGTAAAACGAAGTTATAATTTACTTAATTTCACCCTGAAATCTGTCTTCAATACCCAGGGATTTTTTAAATAATTATAATAGGCAAAAATTTACATATTTATTACAAAATTGTAAAACTTATTTTGTGTTCAACTATAGTGGTTAAGAATAAGGTAATAACTAGTTATTTTTGCCATATTAAATCCTTCAATTTAATAAGTTCTATTTTTATTACAATATAAAATATATTCAACTTTGTTGATAACTTCTTATGGTACAAATTTACTTATTAATAATACTTCGACGTAAATGTTTCTTAAAAGGATCTTTTAGGGCTTCTTGTTATATGTATTCAGATAGATATTTTCATGCAATAGGGTGTTGAAGTTGTTTTGTGTTTTGATGATCTGCAATAAAAACCTACTTCAGTCGTACGAGTAAATCAAAAGATAAAGAGTTGTAAAAAATAATTATTGGGTTCATATTTCGCCTACCAAAATCGAAGCCAACGCTGCAGATTATATAAATGAAGCTAATGATAATATATCGATAAACACATCATAAGTATTCCATATGATAACACTGTTATCGTCTCAAACGAATTCAGTAGTGCATGTGAATTGAAATTTGAATTGAATTCCGTTCCAAAATATTTATTTTGTTTTTATTATTACACACATAATATTATTGGCTTTAATTTGAATTTTCAATCACAAATAAATCCAAGAGTAGAATTTTATATGTAGGTACTTAGTAATAATTTAGTTGGTAATAAATTACCATAAAATGTCTTTATTTGGAGGAAATTTCAACCACAAAGTTAATATTTTGCTGTGACGTCAACATTGGTATAGGCAATCTGCCCTATAGGTTAAACTTCAGACAAATTGACTTCAAAGTTGATTTTATTTGAGCGGCCATGTTGTAACAAATGCTAGATGTTTTATTTATTATTTCTAATTGATTACTCATTAAAGTTACGTTAATACAGATAATATTATTTGATACATTTATGACGAAAAATTATTAAACACATTTTATCTCGAAATACATCAATTTTTTATTTTAGGTTATTTTTCAGGATAAGAATATTATTAAGAAGCAATAGTAAAAATATATATTTATAAGGCGTGTTATTTTTATGAAAGTTTGGTCATCACGTTATACGAAAAAATTTCCTGGGTTGTACAATTTGTTGAATAGGAACCAAAAATACAGACTTTATATTATATTAAAATCTAAATATATATAAATACTCATATACTAACTCCTACTCTGCTTGTAGCTTTGTAACCTGACTTATATTCTTTCTTTCTCTTCCTATCCCTGTTCTCTATTAGAATGCAAACATATAATGTTGTCTCTCTCTAGCAAAAGTAGGTCATATAAAGGGCATAATTAGGGTATATTTTGGTAATAATGTGTTGAAATTTTAACATAAAATTGGTCCATATTTCTTTTAGGTCCAATTATCTTATTGGAATAAAATCCTTGCCGACCAATTATTAACTTCCATATTACTTTAGGTTTTTTCCCCACATAAGGAAAAAGGCCAACGAATATAGGTAAACTTTCCATATGCGAAATTGGTCATGAAAAGTTTATGACCAATTCAGAGGTCAAGTTAACGTAATTTTAACTTTAAATGTTTGTTGGGTAGTAGGTTAAATCACACAGGCCGTTTGTTTTACTACAACTCTTTGTGAATATTATTCTGTAACTTCTTTGTACGTTAAAATTTTTACACGCAACTATCAGAAATAGGAAGAGAATTTTAATCTACTCAAAAATTGTATGCCTATCAAAAGTCGAAATTATGTTCGGTTAAGAAGATATTTCAGAAAATAATTATCAACACATACCCATATTTTTTGGAAATAACTATGTATCCATAACAATATAGATTGAAATTCTTTCGCCAACAAATATAGTTTATGCACGATGGTGGTCCTGATTATTACATCCATTTGGCAAGAGATTATTTAAATCAAGCATTTCCAAACCGTTGGATAGGTCGAGGTAGTGACTTTCCTTGGCCTTCTCGCTGCCCTGATTTTAATCCGTTAAAGTTTTACCTTCGGGGTCATTTGAAATGAATTTTTTACAACTATATAGCACCTAATACGGAAGAGGAACTTTGGAATATAATACAAGACGCCGTACGACAAGTTAGACGAACGTATAATTCGTTTCATATCATAGTTTCATAAAACGTTTAAGGAAATGTGTTGAAGAGAATGGAGAATACGTAGAATATTTTTTTTTAAATTAGTAAACTTTTTATTACTGCCACCTTCCAGCTTATTAATTGGTTTTGTTATTTACTTTCTTTATTATGAATAGTTATTTCCGAAAAATATGTGGTTGCAATAAGTATTTTCTAATATCTTCATAATCGAGCATAATTTTGACTTTTCATAAGTACAAATTTTTTGTGTATATTCAAATATTCTATCTATTTCTGACATTTGCGTCTAAATCTCTAAAAAAGTTACAGAGGAATATTCACAAAGGGTTGTGTTAAAATGAATGCCTTGTATGATTTACCTTATAGGAACATAACACTGCATACTTCATGAAGAAAAACTAAGCAACAGCAATTTTTGCACAAATCGATTAACTGGGTTCGAATTAACGAGAAAACAAGAAATAAAAACTTTAACACCCTGTAACTTATTTTACGACATTTTTCGTCTAAGTAAGTTTGGTTAAATTGACGCCATTTGGGTTCTAGGTACCCTAGCAGTACGTACCATTCGTTAGATGACATCCAAGTGCAATAAACGTAAAAAACATTGCCATAAAAATTCTCATAACTGTAGCTCATATAGCTCAAATACGATTTCTCTCGGACCTCGCTAGGATATTACTAGAATATACTAATGTATGTACTATCCTAGAGAGGTCTGACACAATTTTCATTTGGCGCTATATGACGTTTTTCATGGGCTACCATAGTTGGGGCTTTAGTCCACATTGTAGTTAGTTTTACACAATATTGTTAATACCTAAACATATATTAAAAAAACGATTACATAAAAGGTAAAATTTTGTTATTAATTTAGTAGGTCGTTATGATGTCTAAATTCATTGACAGATTAATCAATTTTGACATTGTCGACATTTTATTTCAAATAATTTTAATTTATTGGTATAATAATTTTTATAGTTAGATATTTGACTCAACTTAAAGAGGCCACCTGATGAAGCAATCCTAAAAATGCAGAAATAGGTCAGATCTCATCTATTGTGGTTCAATTTTCGAGTTTCCACATTTTCAAGAATGAACTTATATATTTATAGAGTGTTTTCATTAAACCAGGTTAGTAAATTTAGCTAGATTATTTTTTTTTAGACAATTATTGAATAGAGCTTTGTCTGTGGAATTGTTCATTAGCATACCTAGATAGGAATTGTAGGAGATTTGATATATATTAAAATACTTCCTTAAAATACCTTTCTAATACAGCAAAAAATGTTACAAAAGCTAATAATAAAGAATTTATGGTATTTAGTCACAGAGTAGTTAGTTTCACACAATATTGTTGATACCAACTGTAATAAAACTAGTAATACGATTCGATACAACCTTTTCAAAGATATTTGAATAGCATGCTAATCTGTAGTTTTCAATTTTCGATTCAACCCCTTTTTTGTGAACTGGAACAATCAAAGCCAATTTCAGTTTATCCGTAAATATACCAAGAGTAAGCGAATTATCAATGAACTTTACGAGAATGATGATAGTGTCAAGTACATGTTTAATTATATTCATAAATATATTCTTATACCCAGACCTACATTTATACAGGGTGGCTCAAATTAGAAAAAAGTTACGCTCTTTGATGGTCATTAAAATAAACCAAACAGATCCAAGATATCTGCTTCTGTTACTGAAATATTCTAAAAAAAAACTGAAAATAGTGGTTTTAGAAAATTCCATCTAGCGTCATTATTTTTTCTCGACGGAATATGTAACACTAGTATTTTATTTGAAGAATAAGAAATTTAATAATTTAAATAACCAATCTATTGTTCTTCAAATATGTCAGTAATACCGATTTGGACACTTTTTGATTTTCATCACGCACCACCCTTTCAATTGTAGGCAATCTCGTACTGTCTCGACGATTTTTTGGGTATTAATTGTGAAACAGAACTGTGTCCAGCTTCCAATACTTCATCTAGTAAAAATAGTCACCGCATCTAAACCGTCATGATTCAAACGATTTCAAATATGAAATAAATTGTACATAACACAATTGTCTCATTTTATTGCAGTTTTCGAAAAAATAGTGTATGCATCTCGAACGCAAAATGCTTTTGCGCTCTCACTCGTGAAGACCAAAGTTCCATTTTGCGTTCTAGATATAAGAATAACTATTTTCATTTATATAAGAAAGAGTGTACACTAGTTTACGTTAACATTAACTCATATATAACTATAGCTGTTGAAATAAAATATGTAGCTATTAAAGTAGTATTAGTATTTAAATTTAGCTATATCTACCAGTCTGATAATTCTTCATCGTCGACACAAGTACACGCCATAGTTAACCGCACTGTGACAAACTGTACAAGAGTATCTAAAAAATTCACTTAATATTTGCATATCTACTTCCTCCTTATAACGAGATATTTCAAATCCGGATATGTCAAGTTAAAATGAAACGGCAATATTATTAAACAAGGTACATATTTTATAAAAAAATATATTTTATGGTATATTAACTACGATACATTGATACTAATAGAGTATTCGATAGAATTTTTAGAATTACAAATAATGTTTACCTAAGCACATACCTAATTGCTATACAGGGTGATTTCTAATTTATGTGCATAAATTTAACTGCTGCTATAGATGTCGAAAAAGAAGAATACCCGATTTTATTGTATTTGTGTAAGAAACGGCATAAGGCAAAAACATATTTTTGGACCGTGTGACTGAAGAAGGTTGATTCCAAATATTAGAAACGTACAAACGATGTTGTCCCATTTCATTTATAAGTAATTTCATTTTCATTTAAAGGGGAATGCAAACGATTTTCTTCACTTTTAGCCATTTTCTTTAAAGTGATAACAAACCGCATGCGGTTAATTTACCTACGGAGCAAGTCGATTTTTAGACGTTAAATTTGCAGTACTAGTAGTGACTAATAGAAAACAATGGACACAATGTTATACGTAAATCAACGTGAGCGGGTGGTATGGTTAGACTTAACGACTAAACGCTTCATCTAAATGAAGTAAATGGATAGTGCCTTAAGTATATTAAACTATTAGTTTTATGTTTGATTTATTTTGTCAATGTGTTATTGAATATACGTATTTTTCATTTTGTATCCCTGTATGACGCTATTTAACCAAATAAATCCAAAATTGTAGTAGACAAAATAAGTGAAAATATTTGTTTAATACATAAGTAAAAAGTCTTGGATATAAAATGATTCGATTAAATCTAGTGTGGTAAAAAAGTACTTGTACTTTGGGAACAAAAAAAGACAATAAAAAATTGCAGATCATGAACCTTTACTTTATTACGAATGTTTTTACAAATCACTTTGACAGTGTATTCAGCCAAGTGTTCTTTTGAATTTTTGTACATTATAATGCCAGGGCTTGAAATTTCTGAGTTTACACGAGAAAGAATGACTGCTTTACATGATGCAGGACATTCTAATCATCAGACATCAAACATGTTGGGCATTTCTACATCATCTATAGTACGAATAGTACAGATATGAAGAATTTGATACATGGAAAACAGACCACGTAGTGAACGTCCTCGAGTATCTAAGGGAGAACCAGTATTTGGTGCAATATGCCCATAAACACGGAACATATTCAGCTTCAGCTCTCAGGGCACTTTCAAGGTACGTTTCGCCGTGTTATATCGACACCTACTATTCGAAGACGCCTCGGCATCGTGCTGCCCGTCTCCAGTGAACGCGAGAGCATAGAGGTTGGCTTTTACACCAGTGGCGGTGGGTCTTATTTACAGACGAAACCAGGTCGTCAACAGCGACATTTTCCCCCTGAAGTTGCTCCGTATGAAGGGGGTACTGCAATGTTTTGGGGTGGAATAATGTTCAACCGCCGCAGCCTATTAATTCGCATACCACAGAATATGACCAGTCAAATTTACATCGAACAAGTTATTACGCCCAATATCTACCCCCTACGTAATGAATTAGGTGAAAATTTTGTGTTTATGGACGACAATGCCCGACCACATCGCGCAAGAGAGGTTCAAGAGACACTCCAAGCAGGACATATCAATAAATTAGATTGGTCAGCCAACTCTCCTGATGAATCCTATTAAAAACATGTGGGATTTCGTTGCTAGAGTCATTCATAATCATATTCCTCCACCTCAGACTGCAGATGACTTAGTCGTGGCGACAGATGAAGAATGGAATAATATTCCGCAAGAAATCGTTAACCGCTTGATTATCTTAATATGCTATTGGAACGTGGTGGAGGTCATACCGACTATTTAGTCAAGTAGAGAACTTGCCTTGTTACTTCTTTTTGATTTAATAAATTTTGGCAAAAATATCACACATTTGCTGGTTATTAATATTCTAAGTACTATCGAACATATTATTTTCACAAAAAAAAGATACTTTTATAAATGAAGGTTTTTCTGACAAAAAGATTTCTTTAACAAGAATGTGGGGGGTCAAGACTTTTGACGTTGTGTATACTATTGCCGTTACTTAACTCAATTACAGGACGCCTTGTACACGTAGACCAGAGTTGTATTGACCCTAATGATATTAATACCCAAATACGTCTTATTTCGTTACCATCACTTTCCTTAAGACCCTTCTAATCAAGCTAATGCCACAGATCGTTTAATGGCTAGTGGAAAAAGTACTACGTATCCTCCTTTATCCAGCAGAATTAAACGTTGAGTGCTCATAATGTGTATGCGCATATATTTCGACTCTGTCGAGACGTATTCAGTTAAACAATTTAGAACACGATCCGTTTTAATCTAACTCATTTAAGGCAATTAGGGCTGCCTTAATTAAACGGAATGGCCCTAAAGAGTAACATCCTTACATGGCATTTCAACATTTGTTGTAATAAAATCGTTTCGAAAGTTTATATTCGTTAACTACCCGTTATATAGCGTTTTATGAAACAGTATGCTTTTCATGAACAGGATTCTTTATAGGGATGAACTGTTGTTGAGTTGAGATTTACAGTTTCTTCGTGTATTTTTGTTTTTAAATTAATAGTGTACAGAGAGTAGGTTCATAAAGATTACTGTGAATACTGGGATTCAAGACCAAGACAGATTCAAGCGAAGGAAATCTTAGATATTCCTTTATAAAAAAGGCAAACAAAATTTTGAGAATAAGTAATATCAGATTTAGAAAAATCGTGGAACTTCTTTGAAAAAGCGATAATATGAAATCACTGGAGAATTCTTTAATTAGTTTTAATTAGTTGTATACTAGATCCATACAAAGACTTGACACATCTGATATTCAATCTCTATAAAGCTTTCTTGAATAAAATGGAAATAGTTATATGTTAATATTTTGAACTTTTGTTAAGAACAGTGTTGAGGCAATAGCGGCTTGAGGATGTTCTTCAGTCGTGGAATTTACTTTTGACAAAATATAGCAGGATTAGCTTGTAACTTCAGCTGTTACTATTCATGATGTAGTACATCAATAGCACGATTCTATTGATGTTTTGATGAGGAATTTGATGCTTTGTGAATGCTGTGGTCTATTTTCTCTTTGTTATCCACAATCCTCAATGTATGACAGCTACTGTTGTGGACTTCCACCCACCATGCCGTTTTATGTTTGCAATATTGGACCCGGAGCTAATAACGTACCAGAAGAGCGCCGAAAACAATATCCTGTATAAGCTTCGGGATTTGGGAGGCCTAAATAACCAGCGATGTTAGATGGCATTTTTCCCAAGCGGTTACCCCCTTTACAGAATAAGAAAAAACTATTGTAAGAGGTATCTCTAGGATGCAAAATGGATATCGATATATTTAATTGTTTCTTCGTTGCTCACACAAATTTTCTTGAAATATTGATTTTCGTGTTTGATATGGTAATAATAAGCACATCCCCTTTGTCTTCTATCATGAATCGTCGTATTTGCTAGTTCTTCGCGGCGATAAGCACCGGCAGTTCCAAATTTTATGGCTACTTTGGTCATAAGATACGTTGTCTGAGGCATTGTAGAGAAAATGTTTGATTTCCCTTCTTTCTAATACCTTTGATATTTTTGGATTACTCGCAAAATATCCATGTCTTCGAAACTATCTTAATTAATTATTTTTCTTTGTACAACGGCAATTTTTCTGCTACATAGCGGTTTTAAGGGTTTTAATGTTATTTAATTTCTTTAGTTTTTTTAATTTTATGTTGTGGCATAGGTTCTTGTCAGTCATAGAATTAATACGCACTTTCTTAGCCTTAAAATTTTTGACCTGTCTGTCTTTGTTGTTTTAGTGATAGGCTATGTGGAGGAAACCCCAGTCTCCTTCGTCCCGCTCATACATTGATTTCAGTTCTTGTTGTTGGTACTACGGCTGTTACGGTCAAAATCGCTCCTCAGACAATCGTGTACCTCTGAAACTTGTAGTATTAACGTCAGCATCTGATTAAACGTCAAACGTTTTGACGCTTTTCAGTGTCTACTTATTCAGTAAAAGTTCAGCTAAAACTTCGCCATAACTGTACCTCAGCCTATCAGTTTGTTTAATTAGGGTATAGATGCGACATATTTCAAAAAACTTTTAATACCCTATATCTCTAAAACTAAGCTAAGGTTATTCTCATTCACAGCAACTGTTTTATTTACTCTGATATCCAAATCATTTTCTTTATTACGTGAATTAATTTATGAGCTATTTTCAGATACTTAAAATTGTGCGTATTCCTGTAAATAGTCAGTTCACTGACCGTTTTCAGGAAAGAGTACTTATGCTTGAAAACAATCCGGAAACATTTAGAAGGAGTATGAATTCAATTATTTGACCCATTACGTATCAAAGCAATCTTAATAAAATTCATTTAGGATCAAAAACCGGGAAGCGTATAAAAATGATTGTGTTAGTTACGAAACTGTCATAATAAATATATGTATCACGCAATATTTCATAAATGGAACATTATAAAATAAGTGGTATAATTTACAGATTTTTTTTGTATATGTATCTGAGAATCATATTTTTTTGTATTCGATTTTCATATCTTGGTTTCTAAAATTGAAATTTTCTTAACCATCCCGTATGTTTTCATGCTTTAAAGGGTGCCGTATTCTGGAAATAGTGTTTTTTTTTTGCAAACACAATTATATTTAGTTACTTTTTATTATAAGACAAAACACGGTAACTACATATTCTTCCTCAGAATTTTGACGACTGTAAACCACATATACAGAACGTTTCTTCAAAGGGGGATATAGAGTAAGTTAAAATTTTTATTAAACAACCTGCAACGTGTGTCATTCCATAACTAATAAAACGTTGATATAAACCTTTTGATACAAACTGTTTCACAATTTCTTTTAGTTTATTAAAGCAAAAGTTTTCAAAACAAATTATTCTTTATCGGCAATTTGTGAGTTGTGTTTATTAAAGGAATACGTACAAAATATTTTTTATTTTAAATTAATCTGGGTTATTTACAGAGCGTTTCTGAAAAATAGTGCATTTCTTCTTTCATTTTACAATGAATGTTAGGATCCACCTGTATGAACATAAATTTGGCGACTAAACGATACAAGTGATTAAAATTTTGGACACAGAATTTATTTTAGTGTTAGCTTTTATAAGAAAAAGTTAAGTCTACCAAGGTTACCCAATCTTCCAACAAATGCGGTTTCTAATTAATTTCGTCAAAGCCAATCGTTCTCACACTCTCTAGAATACTCTTCTCAATTACCGTCTTATTCTCCATCAATCGAGTTCCAATTAATTTCGAATGAATTGAGCGAAAAAGATTTCTTTATCGCAAAACATGTTTTCAGGAACTATAAAAGGAGTGCCTGTATGGTGTTAAGTAAAATTACTCTGCCTTGGTGTTGCTTTAAGTCACTTATAATTTGAATTTGATTTTTAAGTCCTGTTTGCATAAAACTGAAGTTTTGTAAAATCTGATTCTACGGATTGGTTTATACTCGTAAGTTCGTATCCTTACCTGGAAGTCTTAAATCTTCTGAAAAGTAAACAGTTATTGGAAGATCCTGACAGCTGTACTTTTTGTTTATATTTAATGACAATTATCTTATTATTTTCGTTGATTTTGCCCGATTCGAGATATTTTCCAAATTAACATAATGTAAAACAAAACTATTTTTTAATATTGTTGTAGTATTTACTTAGTTTATTGTCTTGTTATTCCTTCAGCTATGTACAATCTGATTCTATCTGCAAGTTGGTGCTAAGAAAACAGTTGTATTTTGTGTTAACTCTCATTATTTTCGTTGGTTTTGTGGTATTAGATATGTCTCAAATTGGTATTAAAACTGATGATCATTTTTTTGAATGCAGTAAGTATAATAGTCTGTATTTTTTACAATTTCCTCAGTTATGCGCAGGGTGTTTCAGAAATTAGAATAGAAAAAAATTGGGCATGTTCAATATACAGGGTGTCCCCAAAAGATTGGGATATCGTTTTGCCACATAAAGCATAGCTGAAAATAAGTCGATTTAACTAAACTTGCCTTAGTCCAAAAGTTGACAATCACGGAGCTACAGGGTGTCAAAGGTTAAAAAATAAATCTTTAATAACTTTCACGTTAATTTCACGAAATTTTGTATCCAGGGGTTTCTTGGGATGGCCAATTCAATTTTATTGTCCAATTTTGGTATATCTTCTAGAGGGACGATTTCCAACCATTTAAACCGTTATAACTTTTTTGTTCCACCCTGTATATTATTTTGGACTAGAAAAATCTCTTCCCCAGTCTTTTATAGTTAAAAAAGGTTACCTTATTGAAGTCAGTTGGAACAACGGTTTCCGAGAAAAACACATCTAAAGCTGATGACTTATTATTTATCTACAAAATTCAAAATTATTCATTTATCCTCCGGTTCAGTTACGGATTAAGTCACTTTATATTTGTCTACTACGTTAGTTGTTTCACAACATTATTTATTGAAAATCAATTAGGGTATCACATTGTAATTATTGCTAACCATTACCACATATCTGCTGCATTTTTCCTATACATTTCAACATACCTGAAGATGTTTTTTAATAATAGGAAAACCGAAACGTTGTCCAAGATGTGATAAACCATCATTGTTTTGTTTTTAATTTAATCCTTTGACTGTAATTCTCATTTTAAACAACACAGTTTATGTATAATACTAACAGTCAACAAAGAAGCAGTTTTAAAAGTAGTTATATTATTTTAAATGTTTAAATTTGATTTTGGTGACCTCAATATTTCGTTTGGCGATCCCATTTGGGGTCGTGACGACCCATAGGTATTTAAAAAGCGCTGGTTCAGATCGTTAGTGAAATTCTTAGTTAGTGTATGAAACTGAAAACAGCATTATTACCAGACAATTATGTTTTCATTGCATAAACTTCCCAATGTCGTTATAGATACTCACCGTAAAGTTGGCTTATTAGATTCACATAGGGCTTTAGTTTGTCCACAACTTCAATATAACTTTAGACATTAACTTCACCTTAGATTTCTTAAGATATTTAAATGAACGTTGAAAGCGGATTTATTTTTCATTATTGATTTAACAGTACTAGACACTTATATTGAAAACAAAATGGAGCTAATACAAATTATAATATTTAAATGACCATAAGTAATTATCAAGCAAGCTTATACTTATTTAATTCGAAACGTATACCGAATTTAACTGATTGATTTTTAGATGGTTTTTACCAATTTAACCAAAAACATTATTCGTTTATACAAAGCACGATATGCCATTAAATTCCTTTCTCGTTCATTTCCGATAATGGTGCAAAACAAATTTTAAATTCAATAAGGCCCTAGTTTTTGATTTATATTTTCAATAATTTCATAAATTTTATTTTTGCGTCAGTATATTCAATAAAATGTGGGGTATAGAGGGTTTTCTTGTGAAATATAACCACCATAAATAAATTCAAAATTGATTCATTCTGCAAAAAACGCTGAAATATTTCTATTACTTCAGAGGAACAACTTTTAAGAGGTGTCGTATAAAAATTTAATTATTATTCTGACAAGTAATTTTATATAAATTGAAGTGTATCTGATACACAGGGTGATTTTAAATAAAGTAGCAAAAATGAGACCACATATTCCTTAGGTGAAAATAAACCAGGGGTTTTTGACGTCACTACTAGAGGGCGCCACCTATGGCACATCATGTTTCTTTTAAATAGCAGAACTTTTTTGTTGCTTAGTGTATCCATCTGACTATTAAAACAATCGATTCTCCTATCTGTTATATCTGAAAAAGATATACCTTGTTGAAGTCGTTAGGAGTAACAGTTTTCGAAATAATCCTATTTGAATTATTCAGTGCACCGATTGAAAACTGTTATCGTTTCAGGTAAATTGACTTTTTTACTGAAAATATAGCAAAATGTTATTTGAAAAAGTTATTCAGAACGGTAAATTATGGAGATGTGCAAAATTTCAAAAAGATCGGCCTGCTTTGATAAAATCTTTGTATTTTGTTAAAAAAAATGGTTTCATCAAACCTCGCCGATTTTCTTGAAATTTTGCACGTCTTCATAATTTACCATTCTGAACAACTTTTTCAAGTAATATTTTGCTGTATCTTCAGCAGAAAAGGCACTTTACCTCAAACCAAAATAGTTTTTACTCGGTGCACTCAGCATTTCAAATATGATTATTTCCAAAATGGTTACTCCTAACGACTTTAGCAAGGTATACTTTTTCAAATAAAACAGGTAGGATAATCAATTATTTCTATGGTCAGTACACTGAGCTGCAAAAAAGTTCTGGCTTTTAAAATAAACATGATGTGCCATAGGTGGCGTCCTCTACTAGTGACGTCAAAATTAGTAGCAAATTTGAATTTCTCACCCGCAAAAACTACTGGTTTACAAATTTTAAGTAAATATTTGGATTTTTTAAGAAGTTATCTCCAAATATCGAAAGTAAAATTTTAACTTTGACACCCTGTATATTTTTTATTAAGCGACTTGGGATATAGGTATGTTAGGTTAAGTCGGTTTATTTTCACCTAAGGAATATGTGGTCTCATGTTTGCTACTTTATTTAAAATCACCCTGTATATTAAAATGTATAGTAATATTGAAAACATATTTTTGTTATAATAAAAATAAATTAATCTTCCGTAAAAATGTCTGTGATATTATGCATAATAACTATAGAAATGAAAAATAATATAGTGGTCAAAATTTTATGTTAAGAATTTTAAAATAATGTGCTGAAAATTCAGCTGAATATAATGAAAACTATTTTAAATGTAAAAACGTAAATAGTATTACGTTTCACCTGAAATAATAATCGCCTTTTCCCTGAAATTAAGAGAATTACCCTGTATAAAGCAGTGGCGTGACGTTTTACTTTTAGTAGGTGTGAATATCGACACTTTAGAGTTTTACCTTTTAAAATTCTACACATACTGATAATTGGAAAATCAGTATACTGATTAAACTGTGTGAGACAGAGTTGATATAATTAATTATGGCATTAAGCACATAAAAATGTATTTTTATCATGATTATTGTTTTGTTTGTTAATCTTCTGTTTTTTTTTTTAAATTTAAACCTGTATCATTGTTTCGTTATTTTTATACTGATCAACTACTATGTGTTTATTATTTTTAATTTTGTTATTTGTATTTTTTTTGTTTTTCCTTTTTTTTTCTAAGCTATTTCCCGTCCTATAATTGGGATTAATCACCAAGTTAATCCCGTTGGATAGTGGAACAATAAATAAATAAATATTATGTAGCCATTACAAGCAAGTATTTTTTTGTGTCTCTACATACATCATCCTAAGAATGTTCTAGCCCATTCAACACCTGCAGGGGCTCCAAAATCTGACACATTCCTCAGATTCCCTAAATCTCTTCCTCCTCGCCTGTACGATTCACGTTTTATTAAAATTTCTTTCCCGCGGCATTCGCGAAGTATTAGACTTTCCCTCCGTGACTTTGGCGAGGATTTCGTACCGCTCAGAATTTTTATCGTCGTGGAGTTACGTTCTGAACAGCGACAGTTATTTTTCCCATAAAATTTTCCTATCCCAGAAGTTTCAGCGATGGAGTGCGGGGGCTCAAACTGCCAAATTGGGATAATAAAAATTGTTAAGGGGAGATAAACAAAAACATTCTCCTTGGATGTTTCCGCTTGATGGTATCTTTGCATCAACAAACGGCTTTGGTGTTACTGGGTCACTGCTATTAAGATAAACCGAACATTACCTTTGTTAATTACAAAACCTGGAAGATTGCAGCTGAAACATGCATACAAATATTAACTGACAAAGTAATTCTTGAATGATTAGTGTTCGCTGGTCGAAGGGCTATGTACTTTTTATAATAGCTTAAATACATATAATGTGCCAGTAATAACGAAAGTTTGTTGCACATTAGTTATCGTGTTTCTTACACAACTAGTGAAGTTCCCAAATCTTCGATATTATCGAAGGTCAAGTTAAACAGTTCTTTGCGACGACAGACTTTAAATACACCGAAAATTATGGTAACTTTCTGCATCAGATATGTTTCCTCCTGCGCCTTTGCGCGAAATTTGTCGATATGTTTCCTGGTCAACTTTTTCCGTAGATATCCTTCGCTCTTTCGCTAAAAAATATCAGGCTTGTGATATTGCCTTATGCCCTGATTTTATGTTCATTATCGCTTTCCATATGGAATAATTTGATCAAAACGTTGATATTTTCCATATTTTGGGCTTTTTTAAAAACTATTTCAAAAACACTTTTTCACTGAACTTGCCACTAACATTTTTCAGATAATATAAGTGTTTAAAATTAAATGTACTTTTATTGATATATTCTATATTACAAATTAACTGGACATGTTAATAGAAATGTCAATAAAAACAAGTGGTTCTAAATATATTATTTTTGAAATAAGGAAGTTCAAGTGTAAAGATAACATATAATTTAAAACTCACTCTTTTTTATAATATTTCAAAGCCAAATATATTCATATGTAGTTTCACACTGAATCCGAATATGAAGTCCATTTAATCTCATCGCCCTAGGACATTCCAAGGTCAAAGCGATATGCAAGAAGATCAAACTATCGTACTTTTCTGTTTTTTGGGTCGCTGAATCGAATCTTGAATTTGTTTTAACACCATCAAGTTAATTTCAAGGTTATTTCAAGGTCGAATCGATAGATAAATATGAAAGTGAGGTCGCTGAATCCGCATCCGCGATTTATTTGACCTTTTCAAGTAAATTATACGGTTATTTTAAAGTCAAATCTAAAGATAGATATGTAAGTGAACCATGCAAGTGAACCAGATCGTACATTTATGTCTTTGGAGACGTTTAATCTGAATTAAGGACTCATTTAACTTCAGATCAGCTTCAATGTTATTTGAAGGTCAGATAGAAAGAATAATGAAAAGTGGTTTGCCCGATGAACTAGATCTATCTGGGGTCTATTTAACCCCATTGCAGTAGGTTTAAGGTCATCCCAAAGTCAAAGGGAAAGATAAATATGCAACTGGAACACTCTATCATACTTTTTTGTTTATAGGGTCGCTGAATTAGAATCTGAAATTCATTTAACCTCATCAGGTTAATTTCAAGGTCACATCGATAGATAAATATGCAAGTGAATCAAACCACCTTAGATTTTTTTTTTGGAAGTCGCTAGATCTAAACTGGGGCTTCAGTTAATCTTATCAAGTCAGCTTCAAGGTCATTCTAGGTTCAAATCAAAGGATAGATATACAAATGGAGAAAACCGTCCTATGTCTATATCTGTGGGGTCATCGGATCCGAATTTGGAATTCATTTAACACCATCGGGTCAACTTTACCTGACAACCTCAAAACTGTAATATCCAATAACGCTCTTAACCCTGTGACCCATGCATAGAAGCGCTAAAAAATTTTTTCCACTAACATTCATCATAACTATAATGGTTTTCATTGTAGATTTATGACGGATGCTATTCTTTTTTCTTTATGAAATCTTTTACACTCAAAGAATATGTGCAATTGATCTTTTGATCTGACCTTAGAATGATCTTGAAGCTGATCTAATATGATTAAATGAGTCACTGATTTAGATTCAGCGACCCCAAAAACATAATCATATCTATATTTCGCCCTTGGAACGACCTTGAACCTAGAACATACAATTGGTTAAATGGGCCCTAGAATCGGATTCAGCATGTGAAAATACACAAGACTAAATATGTCTAATCCGTCGCACAGACCAATTTTCTGCGGTGCTGTGAATTTGTGATGTAAAATGCATCATTAAATCACAGAAAAGATTATAATTTTTTAAATATCATCTGACCGTCATTTTCTGTCTATCAACAAAATCTTGAGAAATCTTTCTTTACCCAGTTAATAAAAAATTTAGTTTGTACATCACTGAAAAATTTATGGCACACATAAGGTCTGTTATAGTTTTATTGCGTGCTATAGTGTACTTTTATCATATTAGATAGTAAACTCCGTATTTATACCCAACTTGAACAGAGGGAAGAGTCGTAAGCGACTCATAAAAGTTATTTTTAGAGCAACTTCATTTGAAAGTGTAGTAAATTACCCAAGCACATTAATTTCGTGCATCCTTCAGGGAACAACAAAAGATGTTTTATATCAATTATACGATGAAATAATGTGAAAAGTAATTGGTAAGGCGATAGTTAATAACACGGTTTGTGAAAAGGTTCTATTAAGTTAAAGTGTGTATCATCTACCTCACTTTTCTAAGGTGGTTGAAGTGGCAGACATAACTAATGTGAATGAATGCGTTGGAACTATTGCCTGTATTTTGATTTAAAATCGAGCAAGTAAATAACTAACTTTACTAATTAGTATTACTATTAACTTACTTTAATCACTATATCACCACTATATAGCAGTAACTCCAATTTATGTTAGCATAGTTTTGGGTACGTAATCCTTACCATTGAAAATCACTTCATGGTTTTGTAATTTTTGATAGGACCTTTTACTGTCTCGAACATTATTAAAACTAAGCAGAGGCACCTTAAGGTTGTCCAAATTTTAAAGTGAATATTAAAGGATACGGCCATCAAGCCATATCATTTACATATTACTTAGAAGTGACAGTAGTTTTAGGGTTCACAATACGTCGCCAACTAAACAAATCTTCAATATAGCTTTAACTACCTTTAACAAATTTTCAATGTAGTGGCTTTGATTATACAATGGTGGCAGTTATTTCTTCATCCAAAAGCGATTTCCTCAGTCTACATGGGGTCGAAATTGCTACAAAGTTGCTACTACCTTCAAAATCTACTATGGAGTAATCTTTACCTAATAGTCACCTGCTTCCTATACAACACCTTCTAACGCTAAAGAAAATACATTAGCTAATTACTAGCTTTATCCTGTGTTTGTGTGTAACATGAGTAGCAACAGAAAATCTCGCATAGAGAAGACTTTTCGGAATTCGGAACTATTTTAAAACTAGTGTACACACATACACTAGATATAAAAATGCGCGGGATGTGAGATGTTGACATGAAGTACATATATTACAATTTTGAGGCTACGGCGAATTAGGATAAAGTTGCAACAACGTTATTGTAGCGTTGCTACCACCTTTAATTAACCAGAAAGTTGATGGGTTAGTTCCATTGACCACTTTGTTTGATGAATGTAGTTAGATATTTGTAGTTTCTGCCACTTTAAGTATACATTTAAGGTGTTTATCACTTCAATGTTCTATTTTCAAAAGCTAATATGTTTACAGATGTATATTTCCGGTCACCATTTTGTAATAGAAATTTAAAAATATTATTACTCTTCAGTACTGTATGAAATTTCGTAGGTCTATACATAATTATTGGTTTCAGGTAAAAAGAAATTATAACAAAAATATTTGAGGCATACATAGATAATTTTTTGGTTCACGAAATTTACGGAAATATTAAAACTAAACTGTTTTTTAATACTGTAATTTCAGCAAAGCTTGTTTATATTTCGGGCCGTAACATCCATATTTGTCAATAAACTTTCAAATTAAATCGTTCTAATTTTATACCTTAAGATTACATGTTTATATGTTACACTACTGAAATAGCTATTATTTTCCTAAATATAACAAGAGAAGCAGAGATAAAAGCAGAAAAAATATGAATGAAACAATCCGACATACGAATATTTATCCAACAAAGACAAGTATATCAATTAAACTGTCTCTGTTTCTCCAGTTTCTCTTTTAAAGGTAGGTGGCAACCACATTCCTCTGTTTTCGCCACGTAATCACAACGTGACTTAAATTCATTTGTATAAGATGCAGAAACGTTCTAGGAAAGTAGCTGCGTCCAAAAAAGTGTGATCACCTTCACGTATTCTCCACGTAATAAAACCGTTTCTATTATGTGGTAATGATTTTGGTAATACATTGTGTCGTGGCTGGTACTAAAAATGATACTTGATTCATAATTTTATTATTTTTCTTTTAACATTTTAATAAATTTTCTTCTTTGTTGACTGTTAATTGAAGTAGAACAATTGTTGGTTAGTTGGGTACATCAGTCAAAATCATAAAATAAAACAATTACCGTATTGGACAACGTTTCAGTTTTTTATTTATAAAACCATCTTCAGGATGAATCCTTGACCATTCAATAATACGAAGCTATCAAAAATAGAATTAAATAATGTTATAAAATATTAGATGTATACATAAGAAATTATCACATATTTATTGCAAGTCAGAGACAGACCTGAAGATGGTTTTATAAATAAAGAACCGAAACGTTGCCCAATGCGATAATTGCCAGGTTGTTTTATTTTACAATTTTGACTAATGCACCCAACCAGCAAACAATTGTTCTATTAAAATTTTAACTTATGATTTACTTTAAACAAAAGCGAAATACACATAATTTCAGCATTCCGTAATATTATGATAAAATGTACTTCACAGAAATGCAACCAACTTCCCTAACTAACCTACAATCTGCTATTTGGAAAACCGTGAAATTTGCATGAAGATTCGCGAATTTCACGTACTTAAGGACAAGGCTTAAGTATTCCTTTTCTTGCCGTGTTATCAATTTTCCGTCAATAGACCGCCCACGCGAAAACAACCGTTGAGTTGGAATTAAAATGCAGTAATTGGAAATCATCCACTTCCTTGGACTTTCCATTAATGAAGAGCGGAGACAAATTGAATCCTTAGAACTGTCGCGAGGAGCAGTCCTCTCCCAGCCATTCTTACATTAAAAGGGGTCAAGTACATTTCCACTCTTTCACCGTGTCAGCGTTCAAGAGTATAAGGACATTGTTAACCTTTGCCAGCATTACAGATTTTAAACTGTGGCTCGGTGCAAAAAAGACTAAGCGATTCTTTCTCTGCATAAAATGTCCTTATTCGTCGGAAGGATCAGGAGTGGGATAACAACACGAAAATGTCCGTTAAATGTTTCGTGGTATATTTTTTAATATGAATAGGATTTTTTGGTCCAGATCGGAAGATGTACCGAGTATTATATGGTTTTATATAGTATATACGATATACCAAATAAAATTAGTTATTCAATTGAGCTAGATTCCGTTATACGGATTTTTGTAGTAAGAAAAAATTGGAATAACTTTATTGAAAACATTTTAAGAGAATAGTTATTTATGACGGAAGTTAAACGTGACATTTTATTATTTGTCCTATTTTTTCGAACATAATAAAATCACTTTTAGCACATATTTCATGAAGTAGTTTTCCTACAAACATCATTAATAGTACAAATCAATGAATTTCTTACGTTATAAAATATCATTTTGAAATCCAAATGTCCATTAAGTTTATTGATCAAGGGAATGATGAGTTAAGGTTGTTTGCAATTTCTAATAATTTAATCTCATTATTTAATTTAAATTTGTGATTTCGTAACAATTTGTGGAATATGAGGAATAATACTCTTCATTTGTATACGAAACTACTTCTAGTGTGCCACAAGGCTCTAACTTCTTGGGACCTCTTTGGTTTCTTATTTTTATCAATGACATCGTTGGCGCTATGTACCTTTTCATAAAGTTGTATAGTACACAGAAACGACAAATGACGCCATCAATTATATTTTCTCCAGAAACTTACCCGAATTGTGTTTCTGTTAAAAAACTCTCTTTTTTCTCATAAACTTTTATGGATATTTTTCTATTTTACTTGCCGTTTAAAAGTTATAAGCAATATTATCCTAAAGTGTCTCAAAAGAAATACCACCTAATATCACATTAGCGGTGGAAGGATCAAGCAGCCGTTGGAAAATAATTGACTGCTCGTTATTTAAAGTGCATAAATGTCACAAAATACTTCATTACTTAATACGAACGTCAATCGTATAACTTTTGTGCTTACAAAATATTTTCTCATTCAGAAAAAAATTGATACGTTGTTAATTTACTGTGAGCCACAAAAAATACGAGATTAGCTGTAGAGTTATATCGTTATATTCCTGATAATAGAACCTTTACAAGATTGGAGGAGACTTGCGACAAAATGAAGATGCATTTTCTGCTCGGAAGAATCATATAGTTAACCGAAGGGCAAGAAACAATGTTAACAAAATCTATGAAATTCTACACGGCGCGCTGGGCAGGCATAAAATTTGAATAAATCAACTATTCAACGAATTTTAAAGACCAATGGGTATCAGTTTTTATATATTTTTAGGTATTAATAATATTGTGTGAAACTAACTACTCGGTGGACAAAAGCCCTAACCTGCGTTGAATTACACCCACAATATCTACCCATATATTCCTTATTATTAGCTTTTGTAACATTTTTTTACTGTTTTAGAAAGGTATTTTAAGCTAATATAAATCAAATCTCCTACTATTCCTATCAATGAAGTCATATGTATGTTCTCTGATACCAAACATCTAGGTATGCTAATGAACAATTCCACAGGCAAAGCTCTATTCAATAATTATCTAAAGAAAATAATCTAATTTACTAACCTGCTAATGAAACACTCTATAAATATCTAACTTCAATTTTTGGCAGTGGGAACACGACAAATTCAACTCAGATCTCATCTATTGTGGTTGAATTTGTCGTGTTCCCACTGCCAAAAGGTGAAGTTAGATATTGAGCGTCACATTGAAAACATACTTAAATTTATAGCTCAAATAGTAAATGTAGAAACTGTTGATCATAACCTTTTTCGGTACGTTCTTTGGACGAATGAAAGTCGGTTTGTCAGTAATGGTTTGCCAAACAGGCGCAACGAACACTACTGGTTCATTGAAAATCCCCACATTGTAAATCCAGTCCAAAACCAAGACCAAGGAGTAAATGTATGGTGCGACATCATCGGTAGAGGTATTTAATTGGGCCTTATTTTTATGAACATTCATTAAACAGCGTGAGTTATCTAAATTTTCTACAAGAAGAACTTCCTGCACTTCTGGAGAATGTGCCTTTGCAGCTAAGGAGAAACCTATGGTTTCAGCACGACGGACCTCCACCCCACAAGGTCAGTATTGTGCAGCAATCTTTAGATAACACTTTCTCAGAAAAATGGATTGAGATTAATGGACCGGAAAGTCTCCAGATCAAACACCCCTCGTTTTTTCATGGGGGGTTTTAAAAAATAAGTTTCACAAAATACCTTCGCGGGATATTAATTATTTGAAAGAAAACATCACAAACGGTTTCAATGAGTTAAACGGTAAAATGTTAATAAAGGCAAATTGTATTTTTTAATCCAATACATTCAGATTCAAACAAAACAGAGCCACGTGTATTTATGGTTAGCTCTTGAAAGTTACAGTTTTAATAAATCATTCAATTGCTCCTGTTTGGTAAATTTATTATTGATGTAAACGACTGTCTCTTGTGCTAAAATAGTTTTGTGTTTAATAAATAAAACATGAAACAACTATCTCCATGTTAGAGACAGGTCACAGTTAGGACGTGAATTTGAGATCAAGTTATTCACAGTATCCGTTTCTTAGAAACGATCTTATTTGGAAATTTATAAAATTACAGTCGATTTAAATACTGACTACAAGTATAAAGCGTTGTCTGCAAAAAGCTACGTATTTAGAGGCGAACTGAAATTTGAGAGGAATGTAAAGTAACGACGTTAAGAAGTTAATAATCCTTGTTTGCTCATTTCATCTCTTACGAAAGGGTATGATTTAATTGTTGGATCATATTTGCTCCAATGGGTAGCAATGAAAAGCTCTTAATTACAGTACAAAGTTTCGTTAAGTTTATTTTCAAATGCAGAATAACTTTTCGGCTGACAGCAAAACGAGAATGCTATAATAATGACTGGAAGACGCTATTTCTAGTAGAAATTCTCAGCTGCCGTTTCAGTTGTTTCTTAAAAACTATCCATAGCTGTCAGTCGTCTTTATTCGCCATCTAAATTTATCGTTGGTTGATTGATTTTCGATTATTTTATAGGATACAGACAAAACGGTGATAGATACAAAAAATCTGATAACAATGACTCGTCTCCTTTTTTTGAGTTTACTACGCTGATACCAAAATATACAGTATGCACCAAAAGTATGGAATAAATTCAATAAAAACGAAACAATTATTTTTTGGGAAAAATCATCGAACAGGTCGATTTTTAATTTAAAAAGATCTGGCGATCTTGCAGGCCATTCTATCGGTCCGCGTCTGCCGATCCACCTCCCAGGAAAACAGTTGTCCAAAAAATCTCGTACAGGGCGCGCATAGTGCGGAGGTGCACCCTCTTGCTGAAACCATATGGTATCGTCAGGAATGTCAGGGTCATTATCGTTAGGAAAAATTACTGCAAGGGCTGGAACAAGGTCATTTTCAAGAAACTCTAAATATCTTTGCCCTGTAAGGGTTTCTTCAAACTATTCTGTCGTCGACTATTCCAGCCCACACATTTAATTTCTGAGGGTGTTGGGTATGTGCCTCTGCCATCCAATGAGGATTTTCCCGACTCCAATATCTGCAAGTTTGACGGTTTACTGTACCATTCAGACAAAATGTGGCCTCATCTGAAAAAAGTATTTGCCGGTGTAAATTTCTATTTCCTTGACATAAATCCATTAGAATTTCGCAAAAGTGTAAGCGGTTTCTGATTTTCATTAATGCTTGGACGTCCAGGTTTTGGAATATTTACAACATCGCCAGTTTCTCTAAATTTAGACTCTACCTTACTGACTGTTGATTGGCTGATAGGGCGATCTGGATATTTTTCATTAAATAAATCGCAAACTTCCTGCTGAGTTCTAGTCATATTCCCGCATACGATAAGAATTAAAATTTCAATTCCTTGAGTAACAGTTAAATGTGCCATAATACTTTAAATTAAATAATAATTTTTATGTCGCTTACAATACTTATTAGAAAGTCGGTGTGACAATGACACTTTGCAAAGATTTTCACCTACGTGATCCATAAAAGAACTATGGAATTCGAAAAACTAAACGCTTTTGCTTTATTTTAATTGATTTACGTTTTCTAACATTCAATCGTCATTTACTCGAAAACTTTCCTATGTAAGAGGGCAAAATTTTAGTACTGTCTGATAGAGAATTAAACGATCTTTCAGAATCAAGGAAAAAAATATGGTGTTGCCATTTAAAAAAAAGATGACGTCATTACTCGAAAACAAATGACATTTGAAAATCGCATTTTACGCTAAAATATGTATTTTTTAAATTAAAAATCGACCTGTTCGAGGATTTTTCCCAAAAAATAATTGTTTCGTTTTTATTGAATTTATTCCATACTTTTGCCGCATACTGTATATAAATATATACAGGAAAAAGTTTGAACGTTGTTTTTTCTTATTTTAAGAGGAAGCCATTGTCATATTCAGATTTTTTACAAATTGTACAGTTTTTCCTTTATTAGATAAACATATAATTTGGTCATCTCACTGAACAGCAATTATTTTTACCTTTTCAGCCATATATAACACTAGATAATTTTTAATTGCCTAAATGAAGAAAAATGCGAGAAATGTACAGGCATCGTTTCAGTTAGCCATGTGATCTCTTTAGAATTCGTTGTTTGTTGTTTAATGTTGATAGATAATTAATTTTAGAGTGATTTAAAGTTTGTTGAATGACCATTATTTGATTTTATATCTTTTGAAAGGTATAAAAATGGCGTACGAAAATCTTCGTAAAGTTCGAATGTTGGAGTGTTACATTGAAAGTGAACAAAATATTGACGCAGCTTTAAACTTATATTTGAAAATATACCCAGAGCATCATCAGCCGGAAGAGAGAATTTTTAAACGACTCTATTACACCTGGTGTGAGTTTGAAAACCTAGAGCTAAATCTTATAATATACAGAAAAGAGAAAATGATGATTGTCGCAAATCCCAATGTATGCAGCAGAAAAATTCAAAGGACGACAAGAATCATTTGCTTCCAGGAGATGTAAAGAGACGAGTCATTTTCTGCCAATGCTTTTTGCAGCAAACTCATGTAGATTCCAATATTTTTCAAAATGTTATTTGGACTGACGATAAGTAGCGAAGGTATACTCAACCGGCATAATGCGCATTTTTGCTCAGATGTAAATCCTCACCAAACTGTGACCAGAATTCATGGGCGGTTTGGTTTCCATGTATGGATAGCTCTCTTCCACAATAGAGTGATAGCTCACGAAATGTACTATGAAATCATCAACACTCAGGTTAGGTGCGGGTTTTACAAGAAAATATTATTGAACCGTTAGACTTAATGCCACTAGCTCAAGGATATTACATGTTCTTACAGCGTGATGGTGCGCCTTCACAAAATTCCCACATAGAGAATTATTAAATGATAATTTCGGAGACAATTGGATTGGTACGTACGGATCTAACAAGTGGCTGCCTAAGTCCGTGATCTAACCCCTATAGACTTTTATTTTTGAAGGACCTTAAAGGCAAAATTTATAAGAATATAATTAATAATATCGAGGAGTTAAGAGAACATTTTGAAAATTATATTCAACGGGCGTCAAATATCTACATTTGCAAATGCGACCCGCTCAATTGCCAATCGTGGTCAATTATATATCAACGAAAGTGGCCGACAATTCGAACACGTGCTATGACGTTATGTTTTTTTCGTTCTATTGTTCTTTCTCTTTTTATAGTTGTTATTTTTGTTTAGCTTATGTTTAGTAGTTTTAAGTGTACCTATAATGAATCCTATAAAGTAAATATAAATGGATAATCTAATTTATTTTTTCGTGTAAGTTGGCGACATGCAAAACCTCAAGATTCTTGACCTTCAGAGAGGTTATGTTTATATTTTGTCAACTACTTCCCTATCTACGGAAATTGTTATTTTTTATCATTTGCCGAATAGTAATTAAAAGCCTACCCTAGATAAAATATAAGCCTACAATCTGCAGGAATAGAGATGGTCTATTTGAATGTTTGGTTAAATCACAGTATACTAGTATACTGTGGGTGAGGCCCCACTAATTTCAGCAAGTCATCAAACACTGCCACTGTCATTCGGGTGAAATGAAAAAATAATCGGCATTCTCATTTCGAATTTCTTTATATAAATTATAGAAATCACCTTGCATGTGCTATCTGTGGTTAATAGGTCGCACCCACCATCTCCGAGATCTTCTTTTCATTTTTTTTTGCATGTATAGTTTTTATACATATTGACGTCGCTGCGAATAAGAGCAGCAAAAGTAACTGTTTCTAAACCAAACAGTCCTCTTCATCCATTTTTTTAGAAAGAAATCAATTCTAAACTAAATATCTAAATTAGAATCTAATTTAAAAACTTAACCTGCAAAAATGTGAATCTTCTGTTTACTGTAAAAAAAACAGTTTTCTGATTGGTCCTTGTATGATTGTTGGAAAAGGATTGGTAAAAGCTAAAATGTTTTTAGCTTCTGCCATACAACTGCAGTACAAAGGCCTTACTGTTAAGTTTATCTGAACGTTACAAAAGTCACCCGTATTTCTCGCCGTTTTACTTCAGTATAATATTTGCAGGTGGGATGAGTTAACATTCCTATTATTTACTAAACCCTAGATTATTCAGTTATTAAATGTCTAAAATTATTTGTATTTTGTAGAAAACACTATTTCAAGAATACGGCGCCCTTTTTAATAACTTTTCTGCAGTACCAATGCAGCTGCAGTAATCTTATGTGAATGAAGCTTTAAACTTCCTACAGACTATGCGTGTATTCGATATTTGTGATATGTGAGGAATTCGTGAATAGTGTGTAGGATCTTGTTCGTTAAAAGTTCGTTCACAAAAACTCTACACACGATGCACGAATTCCTTAAGCTTGCTACAGACTATGCGCTTTGTGGTTCATTGTATGCGATTCGTGATATGCGAGAAATTCGTGAATAGTGTGTAGGGTCTTGTTCGCTAAAAATTCGTTCATAAAAACGCTAGAAACTATGCATGAATTCCTTACAAATCACGCATCGTACATTCACGCATAGTCTGTAGCAAGCATAATATGCTATAATATATATATATATTATATAAAAATAATGATAGAAAACAAAGAGACATACCTACTTGACCAACTGAAAAAATACCTATACATTTTTCTAAATTTAGGGAAATAAAGTTCTTATTAAGTTGTTATATATGGCTGAAAAGGTAAAAATAATTGCTATTCAACGGGATGGCCAAATACAGGGTGTTCTATTTAAAGAAACCTATGTTTGTGTAATATCGGGGGTATGTCAATGGTTTCCCTATAAAAAATACAACAAATAATATTCAATTTTCTTCTTCTAAATTTAGTGATAACAGAGATAGGGAGGTTCATGTAAATTGGCGATTTAAAAAAAAATGTATACTAACCAAGTTAGTCAAGATCTGTTGGTATCAGCGAAGTAAACTCAAAGAAAGAGGACGGGACATCGACATCAGATTTTTTGTATCTATCGCCGTTTTGGCCGTATCCTATAACACTATCAAAAATCAACCGCCCTGTACACAGCAAACCTGAAAATGTGTCGATAACACGATTGAAGTACCTAATTGCCAAAATTAATGGGAAAATATTCAGCGTTTATTAACTGAAAGAAAAATAACAACTTTATGTCCCATTAAGCCGACATTTCTTCAATATTCTGTCTCCATCAGAACTAATGAAGTGGTATGTTTTTCGTTAAAAATTGGTTAAGTACTTACTGACATTATTATGGGCATAAAAACATAATAAATAAACAAGTCCCTCGTTCCACACGATATTGTTGGAGTTTAATGTAGTCATTATAAATTTCCTCGCTTAAAACTAGAACAGGATTTTCATTTAACTGTGTGAAACAAAAACAAGTATGAATATCGTGTAACCTCTTTTTTTAATTTATTTTTAACAGTGTTGCTATAATTAAATTCAAACCGATTGAGAACAAATAAAAAAATCACAGTAGAAATACTAAACATTGGGCAAAATCAAGGTTATTAAAAAGGATTAGATTACTTGATAACTGTGCGGGAGTGGGGGTGATCTCATTACTACGCGTCACTCGGTTTTGATTATATTTTATGTTCGCTTTGGCTACGTAATTATTATTAAATACTAAAGCAACACCTTGTAACAAGTACGCTTTCAGCAACAAACAGCAAGCTGACGATTTCGGTGATAAGTATTATTAATATACTTAATTTATGGTTTGATAATTATGAATTCATATACACCAACGTCGAATCTTATGGAAAAATATTAGAACAGCAAACAGCAACTTGAAATCAAGTAAAAAAACATTCAGTAGGCTAAAATGTACAATAACTTACCTACTACAATATATACCGGGTGACAACTGAAAGTGGGAAAGTTAAGTTTGTAATTATGGGAAAAATTCTAAATTTGAATAATTATGTACATTTTTTTAGTTATTTCCACTAAAAATTTCGATTTATTGTATTTCCTCATTTTTTCCAATGTAAAGAAATGTGGAAATGCATCAGAATATTGGTCATACCATACGTAAAATGATCTGCTGATTCCAAAAATGTCAAAAATACAGGGTGTCCCATTTAAAAATATAAATTTACGGTCATTTTCGGGCAAACTAGAAATGTCATGAAATCCGAAATGACCTCAAAGAATTCATGGCACCATCTAGTATAAACCCACCCATTTTCAAATTTTTATCAGCAGTTATAAAAAAGTTACAGCGTGTTTCCACTTTCCGTTGTCACCCTGTATAGCAATAATATATGTTTTCTATTTATAAAAAAAATACTATAATATGTAATAAAGTATTTGATTTCATTATTTCGACTTCAATAACTTTAATTGCCCAATAGGAAGATATATTTTCATCCATAGTTCAAATATAAAGGCCAGAGTATTTAATCGTGTTAATTTATAATCAGAGAAGCTGTTCTAAATATTAGGGCTCATCGACACAATTTGATCCCCAGATCCACCGATTTAATTAAAAAATTGGAATATAACTCGATTTAAAACAGTTTATTTTGCATAAATGTTGTAGAAATACTGAATGTTACTTAATATCTGCTGCACTATGATTTGTCGAAAGTTACCAGACAACCTAATCTGTTTTAATAACCTTGGGGCAAAGTGGAATATTTTCAAATCATTATTTAGACCCCTTCTCACGCTGTTACATCTCAATTCACTCATAACTCTCAAATTAACTCGGTGTCATCCTGAAGCGACGTTGCCAAATTTAAATATTTTCCTACTATTGAAAATTTAAAGCAGCTTCTATCACATTCAAGTCATTTTGCCATCATATTTAATATTTTTAATAAAAAATTTAATAAAAAAAAATATGTAATATTTTCTTTTTCGTTTTTGATCATAGTTGTGCAGATGCAGCATCTAAATTTGGTTTCGGTCTTTACTTATCTTTACATATATATATATATATATATATATATATATATATATATATATATATATATATATATATATATATATGTTTCAAAAACACATGGGCTAGGGCTGTTAGAACATTTAATAATAAGTGGGGTTTGTTCCAAAAAATGCAAAAGAGCTATGGTAAAGTCATCCAGGCGATCCCGGTAGTAGTTGTTATTTATCAAGTATGTTACCCAGTTATTTTCCATTGATATGTCGTATTTTGTACAAGAGAAACTCCAGTATGTTGTTTATTCTCCAGTTTGAATAGTAATTTTGTTATCTTAGGGAATATAGTAAACTTAAGGCTATATTCTGCTCTGTGTTGTATCGCGCTACTACATAATAACTATTAATGGAAACTTATACCATCAGTGCAGATGTGCAGATACTGACTTTTGAGGAATGTTTTGAGAATGATAAAGCAGTAGTTAGATGCTATTCTGACAAATTTCCGAGATACAGCTGTCAGATAGAAAAAACATTGTTAGTAGTAGAAAGACGTTGTCGAGAAACTGGTGATGTTAAACCTAAACAAAATAATTCAAGTAGACCTAGATCACTTAGAATTGGTAAAAACGATCCGAAGATACAACCATTAGCGTAAGAAAAATTTCTTTACAAATAAGTATGACATCTTCTAGCATGTGGAGAATACCAAAATAACAACAATTGAATCCATATAATTACAGAAAAAGTATAAACATTTTTACGGAGCATCTCCCCCAAAAGTTAACATCTGTACATCTGCACTGATGGTATAAGTTCATATTATTATTATGTAGTAGCGCATTATAAACAGAGCAAATAAAATTTTAACGTGATTACAATATTCACAAAGAACAAATTACTATTGAAACAATAACAAAAAACAATTTTCCGTAATTTCTGTTTTTTTTTACATTATCTTACACACCCTGTATGTCAACAATGAGTAGCTCTAGGACATACACCTTATTTCACTTCTTACTTTGTTGTCCATGTCTTTTTGAAACACCCTGTATATTTTTCATTTTTACACTCATTATCTCTGCTAAATACAGTTCTAAAATATAACCTCTGAATGGACCTAGTACTCACTCAGTATAATTGACCAGAAATTTAGTGTTTTGATGCATATATAACTTGTGAAAAGTTTGTTGTTTCTAAAATATATCCAATCGAGATCTAGAAGTTAGGTAGTTTTCGTTAGGTGAGGTAACTTCCTGTATGAGCAATCTAATGAAACTTGTCTGGCAGCGTAAATCAATTTGATGAGCTGTTTACACAGTCTGTTAGATATATGTTGATACAGGTGGGTTCGACATGCATGTACAAACTCTATTACAAAGGAGGAATACTTACGAATGTTCAACCGCAAAGCAACAATACGCTCTAGAATATAGTCAGAAAATGAGTTGAACATTTAAAAATAATATATATTATATATACTGCCTTTACAAAAAATTTGAAAGATATTTAATACAATCAGTTTAAAGAGAAAAAAATAGGAACAATAATATTTAATAGGTTTAAGAAAAAAAGAGAAACAGTAGTGAAGTGGGAACGTTCACAGAGATTTCACAAGACTCACTTGTTGTGCACTTAACTCTTTATTACTTGAATCTGACTTAATTTGTTTACAGGTCTCATCTGGATGCTAATATTACTCAGTTAATGCATTTTTATAAAACTAATGGTGCACCATAATTATTATGAATACTTAGATTGTGTAGTTAGTTATGAAGGAAGTAATGGAGGGATTGCATGATTTTTCCAAGTATGTACAGGATAAAAAATTCATTATTTTCGTGAAAAAATAAATCTAAAAACGGTATTTAAAATTTCTGTCTGACCACGCTCCCAGAAAACGGTCACCGATTTTCATTTCGAACAATACAGTACATACGTTTAGAAGAGTTAATTTGTCATTTGTGATATTATCAAATGTGATAGTGATAAATAGACATAGATATTGAATAAAATTGCGAAATAAGACTCGTAAAATCATCACAGAAAGTGTGTTTCACCGGGCAAACGGAAGAAGTATTGGATTATGCATACGAATACAGCATACAGCGCCTAATAAAATATATTTCACTGAGCCAAAAAATGAATAGAGAAATGTAATGTAGGGCAATAAAGCGTGACGAAAGAAGAACGTTAAGGTTGCGGTATTCTAAATAAGAAAGTACCTCGATCGTTGACAGACAATGATATAAAACTGTGTACCGGGAAGTGCTGGATATCTAGCGGAGAAAACTTGAACTGCAAATATTTAAAGAATGTCACAGTTGGAGTGCAGAAAATAACGGGTGGCCGAAACTGAGTTTGAAGGTCATGCGTTCGATCCTGCGGCAAAATATTTACAACCCTATCATCTAAATGGGATATCGATTTTTCCGTATTCTAAATTTCAGCGTTCAGATGCAGTTTATCCTTTGCAAATCTGTGCTTTGCAGTAGCAGTGGTTTTCTGTATTCTTTATGTGTGTGTAATACTAGTGAAAATTATAGAACATTTTTATTAATTGAAAATTCGTTGGATTTAGAAAGGTATGTATATCAATTATTTGTAAATTGAATTAAAGTAATAATTAAATAATAGGTACTTAATAATTATATATTTATATGCAACAGGAACAGGGGAGGGGATTCGAATTTTTAATTTATCAAATTTTAGGAATACATAATAGTTATTTATGCAACAAGTACAAAAAGTAAGTGTTTATTGCACGCGACGTGAAATTGTCCTACGAGGCCGTCAGGCCGAGTGGACAACACGTGTTTATGTTGTTGTTTTGTGTTTTTCTTCAGTTTTTAGTGCCATTTTTAATTTTTTTTGTATATGCTGTCTAGTTACGTATTATCCAAATTTACAAAAAAAAATAATTCTAAATCAGAATAAGCGTCAAATTAACGTGAGTGCAAAGAAACATTAGTGAAGGGAACAAAATTTAAAGAAAAACGATATACTTACGCAATTAAGTTATTAGAAAACATTAACTAAAAATAATTTCTTAGACGCCTTGGAACTCGAATGAAAATTTTATAGAACAGTGTGATATTAATTTTTCATGTAAACTGAACTCTCGAATCATATCCGAACAACCCTGTATAATGTAAATATATTTTTAATTTATTATTTATCCCTTTTATAATAGGTATTTAATAATAAATAGTAAGATAATTCACAAAAGACAAATAGCAATATACTTTTTGAAAAATTTGTGTACCTGCAAAATAAAAGATAATAGTAAAAACAATCCTTTTATGTTTCAACCTTACCCTGATATCTATTACATCTTTATTTGCGTGGTGGGTTTAAAATATGTAAGCAAACTTATACGGCAAAAATTAGATGTCAAAAATTTACCTAAATGTCAACCTCCAACGAGTTACAGTCATTTACAAGACAAATGCTAATAAATGTTTTAAAGTAAATGTTAAAAAATCCCCTGACGGCATGAGAACAATGTACACTAATATACAGGTAAGCGTCATTTGTTTTCTGCATCCCTGTATACTCCATATTACGATAGCCAGTAGTATCAGTGGACAGATAATTTAACTGTAAGATTTTCCTTTTGAAATTTATAATTTTGAAGTGGTTGTCATTTCACTTTAAAAATTTTCAAATTCTGTCAATTTTGAGATTTTTTTTTACATTTTTTTCAACACCCTGTATTTTAAAATTTGAATCAGATCGATTTAATTCTCTGAATTTTGCAGGAGTTTGGTTTGGTGTTTTAAACACCTGTATTTTTTCGTTAACAGTGTTCCAATAACCCTTAGTTAATATTAAAGAGATTTTTTTAGTTCCCATAATTTTGAGGTGTTTTAAAGGTCAAAATTTTCTCATAACTGCATACAGAATGTCTTTCGCACGTTCAATAACCGTTCCGAAGTGGAAAAATTGAAAATTTATATCAATAACAATGCAATCAAATGCATGTGGTATGTTTAATTCGTCTTGATTTCTAATATAATACTTAATTCCAAATTTTGGTCGCCCTGTAAACAGAATTTACTTTACCGCCACCTCTTAGTCAGAGGCTGAACTATTTATTGTTAAATTGTGTCAATTTTTAGAGTTTGTAACAGACTTCTAGATAATGAAGTTGGCTGAACTTGCTGAGAAAATGACCCTTATGGAAAAATGCTAATAAATTTTTAGGTACTGAAATTTATCAAACTAACTACTTTTTGAAATTGATATACAGTTCTAAATATTCCTATAACATAAACTTACTTAGTGTTACATATAAAATTGTTTAGGTTTATGTATATGCACGATAAATTAATTGATAAAAATGTGACATTAGGTTAGCAGCAAAGACCAATATGAAAATACGTTTTTTTTAAGTTAAAACTTTGTTTAAACTATATTTAAATAATAATAATGAATAGACAGAACTTTAAAGATTCTATTTGTGTGGTTATTTTTGTTCTTCGAGCTTTATTTTTTGAGATTTCAGTACCTAAAAACACTACAAATACGGGTACACAAGCTCTCCAGCATTGTAACATAGTACAGACCATAATGTAAGTTTAACTGGAAATATATAAGTAGGTAGGTTTAAGCTCATCGAAAAAATTAAAATGTAAATTTGTGAAACAATTAAACTTTTCTATTACACTGCTATAATGTATACAGGAATTTGCACAACATTACCTACACACTGTTTACACTATCCGCGATCCAAAAATGCCACAAAAAACCTAAAAAACACAACAACATCAACACCCTAACACTGCACCTGTATCTACGAAAACATAAACCACGCTGAACTTCGTGTGACGTCACTCCAAAGATACCGCGTTTTCGGCCACATAGCTTTGTTTACGTTCCATGGCAATTTATTAATGTTAATATTTTAATTAATATATGAATATTGCCGCCAGACATATGTTCTGTCCTTTCAATATATTTCAAAGATTACCCTATACATGTATACATTTCAAACCAATATGAAATTCATAAAACTTATCCATTTTACTAAAATACGTTTATCTTAATATAATCAGAACGAATGAGTGTTCTGTAATAGGGTTAACGAAAAAAAGTAGTTAAGAAGAGAAAGAAAAGATTTGCGAAGTGCATTCGCTCTTTGGATATAGTTGTAGCACCCCTAAATCTAGGGATTGAGTTCCGAAGATCCAAAAACGAATTAAAGTAAATCTGGAGGATTTAAGAAGAAAAATGATAGTGATTACAGGATACGATAAGATGCAGAACTAAGCCCTTTGATCAGCCAATGTTTTAGGTGACGCATTGTCGACCTTTTGGGGTTGTATAAAATATAGTTGTTCATATATTTTACTTTAGGTTTTTCACTAATCTTAACTCTTGTTTTAATTTGTACTGAATTAATTGTACATCATTGGCGTAGTATTAAATAATATACTGGGTAATATTAATTAGGGTTTGTCATAAAATAACTATTGATCCTAAGCTTCATCAGGAAAGATATTGAGTATCAAGATTTTAAGAAGTTTTTCATTTTTTTGTACTACATGGTCTATTTTTACATTCCTTGGCCGGTCAAGTTACATTTTAAAGAAGCCAGTACTATGTTTCAGCAAATTTACACTCAGTAACTATGTCACTATAATATATTTTAAATTATCTTGTCCATAGAAAAGTAGTCTATGTTGAAAAAGTAATACCCCTCGAATTTTGCCGAATAATCTTTTTCGGGATTTAATTATGCATAAAATGAGAACAAAAAATTGTAAAATTGACACCCTGTAACTCTTACAAAGCTTTCAATACAAAATTGTTATATGGAAACTCTAATTATTTTCAGCGGTAAGTAAATAAGTAAAATCTTAATTAATTCACTTTGCGGTAATTAGAAAATACCTTTAGAATGTGGAACTCGTCAATAAATAGTAAGAAAACACAAAACAGGAGTAGTAAATAGTATGAAAAAAAGTTAAATGTGTAAAATTCACAAAAATGTATATAGAAAAATATTAAAATAGAATAAGATGTATACTAATATATACTTAATAATAATACTGATAAATATATATAGCTAAAATAATACAATTAATAGGTACATAATACATTGATGCACACATACATGGTATAATACATGAATTATTGTATCTTATCTTCTAAAAATTATTCCATGGTATGAAGAACTTTTTCTAAATGTATTTTATTTAATTTAGGTCTTTATATGATAAATTTCTTATACCTACAGGCAATTTATTATAAATTTATAGCAATGAATATGGAACATATTTTTGAAAGTAATTAAGTTGCTAAATTAGTAGAATACATATTAAAAATTCGACTAAATTTATAGTTTATCGTATTTCAACAACCTTCTTCCAAGACCTTTCCAAGTTGTTACCAAGTTATCAAAACTACAACAACAAATGATCTTTCATAGCCTTGCATACTGCAATTGTAGTTCTCTTTCAAAATATTTATTTTTCCTTTCAAAATTAAAACCAAAAAGAGATTATCTTTAACAACGTTTAACACAAGAAAACTGACACCGAGTTCAGGCTTGATCTACAGGCTTCTAGTTATTGTCAATGGTCAATGAACTGCCAATGCTACAACCATACAAAAAATAGATCAATCATTCGTTTAAATTATTATTTAATATAAAATTATAGATTATTTTAAATAAGAATGTTACGGAAGGACTCAAACCAATGAAAAATATACTACAGACAAGGTCTTTGACATCTACATTTCTACGTATATGATTACTAGACATTCGCTGCTATAAATAGTTTTGCTTGATGTAATGAGACAAATATCTAGAAAACGTTCAATATACATTTGTGATGTTGAACTGAGGCAGGAAAAACTTGCAGCTTACTGATTTTATGATTTTCTCCTCTGTAATGTTTATAATCAATATATTTCTATAAATGAATACTATCTGCATTCATAAATAATAAATGTCAAGAGAATAATGTATCTATTCTAGGGTATGTAGGTAGGTATACAGTGCTTTCCAAAAGTAACGAATAAATTCATTATTTTTGAAATTGAGAAGTTTTCGAAAAAATCCCCTGGCACGTCGATTTTGTTTTTAAAAAAGGCACTTGTTGACATACGACCCACATTTGTGACGTCATCGTTGTTCGAGATATGACGTCATCCACAATTTTTTTAAATAGCAACCCCCAATTTTGAGCATGCCGTTTGAAAGAGCGTGTCATTCTACATACATACATCGTGAAAAATTGTGGTGTTACATAACAAATATTTCAAGAAGATAATGTTTGAAGATTTTAAAATTTAATTTGCACAATACTGAAAATGATAATGATTATATAAAAAATCGAGTAAATTAAATGTTCAAATTGTGCACCGTTGGCTGCCTGACAGTAGCCAAAACGATTAATACAATTTTTTGACATTATCAATAACTTCAGGAGGTATACGATGTATCTCGTGGCGAAATCTTCTAAATTAACCGGTCTAGTAACGCATAAGAAATAATCTAGGAGTGTCAAATCAGGCGATCTGGCTGGCCACTCAATCGGCCCCCTTCTCCCTATCCAACGATTTGGGAACAGTTCATCTAAATAAGCACGGACAGGTGTTGCATAATGGGGAGGTGCACCATCTTGTTGAAAGAAAATGTCGTTTCTTGGAAGATCAAACAACATTTTCTGTATAATATTTAATAGGAAGCAAAATTTTACCATTATAACAACTGAAAGAAATTATCTGTGCCTTTATTAGATATGTCCTTGTTTTAGGTTTATGTTAGTTTAGGTTAGTTTCACACAATATTATTAATACCCAATAGAAAATGTCTAGAAATTCATTGCAAAATCATGCAATGTTGTTGAAGATAATGCAATTAAATAAGTACCAAATTAAATCTCGAGGTTTATAGTGTATTTTCATTTATGAAATATATCCGTCTGATCGTAACTTTGGTCGTAAATGTTCTCTGCTGTATGTCTAAAGTTTGCCAGTAAAGTAGTTACAATGTAGTACCTACTGTTCTAGTATATACATTTTATAGATAAAGTTTCATTAATTTAATACCTAATACGAGTATGACCAAGACGTTCGTGAAAACGATAGACTTACTAATTATTAATCATGGAAATTATTCTACATATTTGAAATATAGCAATCTTGTAATGAATGCCTTTCTGCTCGGACTGCTTTCTTTCTAAATTTCCTGCCAAAGCGTTTATTACACAATACATTTCTCAAACTTCCTTTTTTACCGCGGCTTGCTAAAAGTTCCAGCAATATCAATAATTTCTCAAGCGTTATGTCAAAGTACGGAGCAACGGGAATTATATAATAAAATTACCAAACGGAAACTTGCCCCGCGAAATTGACAAGGGAACTATGAAGTGGAAATTTTGGGTTGTAATAAGAAGTTAAAATGTAACGGGTCGGTTCTCAATTGAAAATGTCGATGGAAAATTACAAACGTCTGGAAGGACCGCGGTTGCTTTTGCGCTTTTGCAGCAAATGTGATTTTAATGAGTGGCTTTTGAGACACTCCGAGATGAATACCAAGCACAGATAAATAATTCTTTTACAAAAGAGTTTAGTTGAAGCGACTATAATAGTTCTTTTTTCTTAGAAAGCTATGTGGTCTTTTAAAGGCTTTAAAGGTTCATTTCTAGAAAAGAACAATTGCAAACTATGTAATTTATGTGTCTAAAGTTTGTATGTACGAAATAAATAGGAAGGATTTAAGAGAATGGAACTGTCACATAATGACTATTATTTTAGTATAGGATCCCACTATAAAACGACCTTTACTGAACTGGTTAATGGATGAAAAGTATCTTATATCCAATTAAATATGTCAATAAATACATTGCAAATGGGTTGTCTAAAAAATGTCAGTCCAGAATATGATTAATGAACAATTAAAAATTATATTTTTAAGACATTTCCTTGGTTTGGTTAATAGACAAATTCCATACCAATCGAAAGTGTGAAGCCCATAGAATATGCAAACGTAAGGTTGACTATTTTTTTCCCGTCACAACTCTTGGGTAGGCAGGTATAAACAGGTAAATCGATACTAGTAACTTCCACCGGTGTGGTTAATAAATTAAAGCTAAACTAAAATAAAGATTATTGCATTACCAACACGTTGGTATAAGGTTGTCTGCGAAAAATCAGTCCTGAATTCCGGTTGTTGAGTTTTAAAAAGTGAAATATTCCCCAGCGAATTATTCCATGCGATAGAAGAGTACACAGCATTGCAGCTGTGTGTAGTTCGTCCATACCGAAAACGAAGACGATCCGTTTATCCGTTTCTCCAAAAAATCGAATAAAGTCGGGGGGCGGCGGTACCTATTATTATGAATCTGCCCCTAGGAACCCCTAACGCCCTTCAATGACAATAAAGCCACATTTTCGACCCTACTAATGATATGTCGAGATCGAAAACCCGTAAAAAATAAAATTTTCTGATAATCCATTTGTCGCCCCGAATTACGTTTAATTTTTTTAAGGAAACGATACATATAATCAAAAAATTTTATTAGACTTTTCGATAGGTAAGGTGAAGAAGAAGCCACAAAAAAATTTCAATGATTTTAGACAAATTTCGTATATTCAAGGGCCGTCCCTGGAGGAGCGGCAGGAACGTCATAATATCATTTCAAGTCACTACCAGGAAATAATAGTATATACCTAAAATGAAGACAATCCGTTTATCCGTTTCTCCTAAAAATCTAATAAAATCCGGGGGCGGTGGTATATTGCCGCCCAACTCGTAAACCGTTGTTTGTACAAAAAATTCTATAAAAACATATTTTCATAAAAAAACATTCAAATATGTATTCGAAATGAAACAGAAAAGGTCGATTTCTGGAACTCGTGACTTCGAGACTCCACCCCTCAGTTATGAATTCGGGAAACCCCTGATCCCGTTCCACAGCCGCTGTTTACCTAGCCTCATGTTCGTCGTTAGGAGTAAAAAAAAATTTTCCGCACATCTCACGGCCACAAATCGACTCCGATCGACCTCAAATTTTATGTACGTATACTTCGCGATAAGACGAGGGCGCATCCGGTAATGTACCGAAAAAAAAACGGGATACCGCCTCCGGAGCCGCCCCCCAACAGATGGAATCGAAATTTTAAAGACATGTACTCTTTGAGACGCAGAATCGAAAAAATTAGTCCGTCTTCGCGTTAGGGGTTCCTAGGGGCAGATTAATAATAATACCGCCGCCCCCTGACTTTATTGAAGAAACGGATAAACGGATCGTCTTCATTTTCGGTATGGACGAACTATACACAGCTGCAATGCTTTGTACTCTTTTATAGCATGGAATGGTTCGCTGGGGAATATTTCACTTTTTAAAACTCGACAACCGGAATTCAGGACTGATTTTTCGCAGACAACCCTATACCACCGTGTTGGTAATGAAATAATCTTTATTTTTATTTAACTTTAATTTATTAACCACACCGGTGTAAGTTACTGGTATCGATTTACCTGTTTATACCTGCCTACCCAAGAGTTGTGACGGGATAAAAATAGTCAACATAACGTTTGCAAATTCTATGGGCTTCATACTTTCGATTGGTATGGAATTTGTCTATTAACCAAACCAGTGCAATGTTTAAAAAAATAATAATTTTTAATTGTTAATTAATCATATTCTGGACTGATTTTTTTTAGACAACCCATCTGCAATATATTTATTGACATATTTAATTGGATATAAAATACTTTTCATCCATTAACCAGCTCGGTGAAGGTTGTTTTATAGTGGGATCTTAGACTATTTGACGCTGTTTCGATTGCCACAGTGATTTACATTATCCCACATGTGTTTTTTTAAATTTATTAGTGCGATAATGATATTGTAATAGCTATTTTTGATACAAGTTGCGAAATAATGATGTGTTAAGCACGCGGCGTTGTTAAGTGCATAAAACACCTATTTCACAACATGTATGGAACAAAATTTTTCCTAAATTTGCCAAATAAATATTCAAAATAGTTTCGACATAATCTTCGATTGAATTTGCTATGCTATGGTAGCTAGACTATTTTATTTAAACAACTTTAACTAAGTTGCCTATAACGTTGTTGTTATGGAGCGGTTGCTATGGAAGAAAATTTTGAAATCTGTGAACGTTTATGAACAATAAACCCCAATAATTAAACCCGGTTTCACTTACATAAAACTTCAGTATGTATAACGCTGAGTCTAGTGATACTGAAAATTATGAAATAAAAAATGAAGCGGAAGCTGCCTTATGTACATTGATTCTTCAGAAATCGAAGAAATTGTACCAAAAAAAACTAAATTTGATATTTGATGTGCCGAAAAAAAATTGTAATATTTCGGAGAAAGTTATTCTAGCGTACTTGTCCCAGTTATCTTTAAAATGTGCACCCTCTACATTACCGAGTAATTATTCCATGCTGCGAACTACAATTTATTTGAATAAAAATATGGATATTAGTAAATATACCAACGTTATCGCTTTCCTCAAAAAGAAATCAGAAAATCCAGAATATTTTCCAAGGAACAGGTTGAAAAGTTCATCAAAGAGACTGATAATGAAAACTTATTCCAAAAAGTTGTCTTGATTGTTAGTATATTTGGAGCCTGTAGGAGAGAAGAATCAACTTATTTACGTAGAGAGATCATTGAAGATGCTAAGTCATTAATTAAAGTGACTATTCTCAATACCAAAATTAATGTTCCTAGATTATTTACAATATCAGAAGGAGATATAGAAGAAGTCATTATTTTTTCCGCAAATATGCAAGTTTTCGTCCATCCACCATTGATCACAACCTTTTTTTATCACTTACAGGAATTCAAAATGTACTACACAAGCAGTGGGTATAAATAACATAGGTTCAATTCATAAAAGTATTACCTAATTTCTTAGATTAGCCATTGTTTCTGAGTATACTGGGCACTGCTTTAGACGATGTTCTGCAAACTTCCCTGAAGAGGCAGGAGGCAACATATCGATGCCCAAGGCACACGGAGGTTGGCGTTCGACTTCTGTAGCAGAAGGGTACAGAAAATTCCATACAAAATAAGCAGGCAATAGCTAGGAAAATTCTCGGAAAGAGGAAATACCATTTTCATTCCAAAAATAGCAGCAGCACCGGGATGCAGGTCTTATCTTTTTCCAATATTGAAGTTATACGAAGTAAAGAAAAAAATATATGTTCACTTATCCGATTTGAAAGAATGTGTTATTTATATTTATAATAAATAAATAAATGACAATCGAAATATCAATATTATGCAACGATTTTACGAAAATTAAATTAGACTCAAATTAGACATTTATTATACAGTATGCGCCAAAAGTATGGAATAAATTCAATAAAAACGAAACAATTATTTTTTGGGAAAAATCCTCGAACAGATTGATGATTGAAAACGTAAATTAAAATAAAGCAAAAACGTTATCAAGTTTAGTTTTTCGAATTACAGATCGCCAGATCTTACACCTCTTGACTATTTTTTATGGGGATAATTGAAGTCAAAAGTGTACATTAATAAACCACGTAATTTAGAAGAACTTCAAAATCGCATTCGGGACGAAATACGCAGTTACCCCAGAAATCATTCATAATGTGCAAGAAGAATTTCTTCACAGACTTGCGCATTGTCAAGAAGTTGGTGGATAGCAATTCGAACATTTAATTTAAGTATAAAATGTAATCAATTGTATTTTATTTTACATACCTTAGAATTATTACTTTTTTATGGATAAAATTTACGTTTTCTAACATTCAATCGTCATTTACTCGAAAACTTTGCTATGTAAGAGGGCAAAATTTTAGTACTGTCTGATAGAGGATTAAATGATCTTTCAGAATCAAGGAAAAAAATATGGTGTTGGCATTTAAAAAAAAATCGATGACGTCATTACTCGAAAACAAATGACATTTGGAAATCGCATTTTACGCTAAAATATGCATTTTTTAAATTAAAATTCGACCTGTTCGAGTATTTTTCCCGAGAAATAATTGTTTCGTTTTTATTGAATTTATTCCATACATTTGACGCATACTGTATAAACAAAATATGTAAGATCATGTGAAAACTAATTAATTAAAAATATATTGACAGTAAAATATGGATAAATTAATACCAAATGCCGACATGCCTGACGATTTCCTTGAATGTGTGGAAGTATTTTGAGTGAGAACATAATATTTAGATATTGATGAACTTGGGACATTGAAAGAATATTTTTGGCTACTAAGGAAATATTCTCGCTTTCGTCTAGATTTTTTTTATATTAGCGTAGGATATGAATAACGGTCTTACGAGTATAAAGAAAAACTTAATGTTTCCGAATAATTTAGGATAATGGAAACAAGGCACGCAAGACACCATAATATATCTGTGAAAGATCTGTTTCTCCAACGTCTGGGTATATTGCTAAAACCTTGTAATAAACGTTGACACGTTGTTCTTCAACTTTCTCACCTAAAATTAAAGCTATAAAATTTGGTACGCCCGAAATATTAAGATTCAAGCAGACAGGTACACAGTCTAAATCATTTAATAAACATCTCCCATTTTCCTGTGTGTCGGAAAACTTTATATCTGTTCCAGGGAACATTAAATATGTTGAGAAAATTCAGTTTACGTACGCTCCATCCAGAACAAGCTTTCGAGTAAGAGGGGATGATAAGATCTTAATTATACGGCGCAGTTGTAGGGTGAAACCGGAAATTAATTGGACAGGATGATAGTACGATCGATTTGGTAAACGATTACCGGAAAGTTATATTTCGAAGGTGTATTGCAAAATCGTGGATATAAAATGTATAACAAGAAGCTAGTCATTAATTGCATATTTTTCCAGTTCCAGGATTCGCTCTTCTCACATTACAACCAGCTATAATTTATTGACGCAAGTGCTCTTCATATTCAATGTGAACCTCTTAAACTAATGTCTGGAGATGTCCCCCAACAAAAAATCAACAGGATTCATATCTGGGTGGCCAACGTTGACCTAGTCCTTGGGTGCCTCGTCCAATCACATTATTGCCAAATCTTTCATTTAAAAATTCACGAGCAATCAAACTAAAATGTGAGGAAGCCATGTCGTGCATAAACCACATTCTTTACCTTAATGCATAGGAAACATCGTCAAGTAGTTCAGGTAAATCTTTTTCAAGAAAATGTTTACAGGAGAAAGTTCTTGCTAAAAAGGAATGCCCCAAAAAAATGTCACATAATACCCACTCATACATTCAAAGAAAACTGATGTTGAAATCGAGATTCCATTATGTCTAGAGTTTTCATCAGACCAAACGTATTTATTGTGGTTAAGTTCATAAGACACATAATTATATGGATCTAAGGAAACGTGAGCATGCAAATGATTTATGCATTGACGTAGAAGATCTATGGAGCAAATGGAATGCTGAGAATAAACTACCAACTAATTCAAAACAAAAACTTTTTGATGTTGCTTCTAAATTTGATGAGAACGAACTTCTTCATTTAGTGAATAAAGGCATCAGTACAGTTGATCTACAGGCTACTCAACTGGTACTTACACCTGTACTTATTAATGAATGCATACTCTAAAGGTAACTGCAGTTTTGAATTCACTAATATTAAATCAAAGCTTCAATAGTATACCTCCTTTGGTGCTATTTTTTCAGCCTTATTAAGCAGTAATCATTTTTCTTTAGATGTTTTTGCAATTCAGAGGCATTACAAAAACAGTAATTATACTGTTTATACAAAATTTATATCAAAACACCCACACTTACCTTATTTTAGCTTTAATGTAATCCAAAAAGACTTTTAATTTGGAAGGAAACTAATATAAATAAGAGGCGACTAGGGATTCATTACCCGCCACTGTTTTGGAGGGTTACCTTTGTTTCATTCCAAATTAATTCATTTCTTATTTGCGCGTCGCACATCTGCAGCAGATTTTAATTTCGGCTTTTGCAAATTAAGAAAAGTAAATACGCATTGAAAGAATTATGGATCGTCTGGAGCTGGAATTCTGAATGTAAACGGAATAATTTGTCCTCGGTGTTTGTTTTGAATAAGCGAAATTACGAAATTTTATCTCGCAGGAGTAGAAGGAAGAAATTCATCGATTTAATAATCGACATGGAAGTATGCCTCAAGTTTCTATTTATATTCTCCTAAGTATAATTGACTACGGATCGTTTTTAAAGCAACTGGACTGTAATAAATATGATTTCAGTTTATATATATACAAACGTATACAAACTGAATTTAAATTTCCGATATTTACGAAACTCTCGGGTCTTAAAATTTTATCAATTGTATTTGATTATTTGTAAATGGCCCATTTCTTCTAATATAATAATAATAATAATATTGTTTATAAACATCCAACAGATAAAATTGTCCATAAATAGGATACATAAAAATAAGCAAATGATTAAAGAGTACGTAGGTATTTATAAACAAATTAACAATACACATTAAACAATGCAAAGAAAAAAAACAAAAATACACATAATAGAGATTAATATTTCAAGATTAAAATATTGAGTTAGATATACTCTATGTTGAATATGTCACAAAAAATATTAACAAATACTTGTATCTCATTATAATGTCTATACATAGAAAGTAAAGGTGAATTTAAACATAGATTACTATGATGAACAATATTTAGCACCAATTCTAGGAATATTAAACTTACGTTAGCAATTTTTCTTCGTATAAACAAAGGCTGTAGGTATATCAAATTCTCTCAATAGGTCACTATAATTATGTTTCTGCTCCGGATATCTTTTATATTTTATAAAAAAATGTTTAGACAATCAATACTAGAGAATTGTTTAATTTGACTGCTTGTCAATTTTTAAATTAAAGATTTGGTAATAACGTAATTGGACGAGGCACTCAAGAACTAGCTTATCCTTGGCGACCTAGAGTACCCGATATGAACCCTATTGATTTTTCGTTTGGGAAGACATTAATTTACAAAGTTCAAATTGAATCTGCACTTACGTCAACAAATTATAGCTGGTTGTAATGTGATAGAAGCTACTCCTGAAATTTTTTCACGTGTTTCAGCTGCTATTTCACGAAGATCTGAAGCATGTATTTTGGTTGAATGAAATGAAAAAGTGCATATCATATCGTAGCCACTCAAATCCTATCTACTAAAAAGATGAACATCGAGCCTATTTTTGAAAGAGGCGCCAATTACAAATGATGGTAGATTGCTCCAAACTGTAAAAATTATGTTGAAAAAAAAACTGGCTTACTCTAGTTTTGAAATTTGTATTAGTACATAACTATAAAATTACCATAACTAACATAATAATTTGTAAATATAAATAATTTCTTTGAAATTTTAGACTTTTTTTAGAGTGAGAAATTTCAATAAGCACCTACTCCCCGGTTACCATTGAATTACACCTGAAAACCTCTAGAAAACAGCCATTCTTAGTTGTCAGCTGCATCATCAGTCATATATCGGGTTCGAGTTTATTAGCTCTCATCAGTATGCCATAGGTGAGGCAACCGATAATCAATTCCGTCTGTATGTGTTCTGGATATTATGACAGTTATGCGTAACCAGTGCTAGATGCAGACAAGCGCTACTTTACACGAATACTGTACATCCATTAATTCAGAAATGTTCCCAATAAAATATTAGCAATTATTACAAAGTAAATCTCATTCTACAATACAAAAAACAAATTTACATAATTTACGTAAGCATACATTGCATGGTTTGACAGTCTCTAAATTTAAGAGGAAGGGTAAATAAAGATAATGAGGCATAAAGTCATTAAAACTTTAAATTAAGGCACAAAAACTGCCTCCACTTTGCGTCATAATAGCTTTTGTATCCCACAGATAGCATGCCTCTTTCTTTTTCTTTTAAAACCCAAAGCAAATTCATTAATTTTTTTTATAAAAAAATGAACATAATAATGTGGACTCCAGGCGACAATTCATTATTCAAGACGACTTCTGACAAATGAATAATATAATTGTCTAAACAAATCAATACTAGAGAACTGTTTACTATTTCTAATTATAAACCTAAGCAATTTCATACTCAGATTGTTAGCGTATTTAAAATAAAGTGGAAAAGATCGAGAATCAAATCGAGGAATTGAGGATCAAATATTATATCAAGATCTTCTTTTTTGGCAGATTCATTTAAGAAAGACGCCAATTTATATTATAGTCATACTCTATAAGATTAGTTTTCTCAAAGTCATTGCATCCATTTACTAATATTTAATTTTAAGTTATTCTCCAACTCCAAGAATGCCAAAGATCAATATCAGAGTGCAGAAAGGATCATCTTCATTATTTACAATTTTTACCATTTTTAATCATCTGCATATAGAAATACTTGAGACTTCATAGTTTTTACAATATCATCAACAAACATGGGAAACATAATTGGATCCAAGGTCTACTTGTTAGTAGATATAGCTATGATATGAAATCTTTATATTCGCCATAATTGATTCTATTTGATTATAAAGACAAGTTATCATGTAATCTAAATTGCCACAATTTACTTAAGACATGATGGTCTACCTGATCAAATGCTATAACTTAAATCTGTAAAAACTACATCAACTTGAGATCTACTATTAAGAGCTTCAGAAATATACTAAGAGAAATTACAAACATTTGTCAATGCTGAATGACCGTCAATGAAACCATGTTGGTTGTTACATATTTGTATATAGATATTAGACATAACAGATGATATAATTGATTCAAAAAGTATTGTAACTGGTAATTATATTTTTTTGACCAGATTTATAAATTGGGCTTATTTTGAATACCTTCCAGCACTCTGGAAATATACACTTTTTTAATATTAAATTAAATAATTGACATTGGCATTCTTATTCCAACATGTATTTAGTAAAGACAATTTGCTTAGAAATTAATTCAGTAGTATATCTAAGGGTACGTTTACATCTGACATTAATTGCTCGATATATATGTCGGATAGAAGCTATACCTAATGTAAACAGGGACGAATTTCTGTCAGACAGATATGCTTCAAGCTCCTGCGATATCTATCGACACATCTATACGGTTAGATGTAAACACCTATTCGGAATCGCCTGGCAGAAATTACTGTAGCTGACGTAACCGTCTACTTTTGTGGTAGTGTCGGCTGCAAATTATTATTATTGAGTGATAAAAATAACGGATAAAAGGCGGTATTGAATAGATTAATTTATATCACAGTAAACCTTAACTATATGACTATTTTACAAATAAGCCTTTCAAACTAAGCTCTCCAAAAAAATTTTAAATTACGCTGGATCTTCCACACTGAGTTGGCATATTAATTGACTATAAGCAAGTCATTTTTTTTCGTCTCAAAATCAACTCTCAAATCCATATTGAACGATTTTTCATTCTCTGTCGGGCAGAAATCGCATTTAATCTAAACAGCGTGAACATTTCTATCAGAGTTATATGTATCAAGCGTCTACGATATGTATCGACATACCTATGCGATTAGATGTAAAAACATATTATTTTCATATTCGCACTCGCCTGACAAAAATTGCTCTAGTTGACTAGTCGTCTACTTTTGTGAAAGTGTCGGCAGCAATTCAAAAACAATGATAAAAAAGAGATGGTAAAACGCGATATCGATAAACCGATCAATTTATACCACGAACCTGATCTCTGGGGTGTTAAAAGAAAATCAAATAAAGATAAAGTCCATAGAAGAATTCTTAATTTAAGAAATTTTTATGTATAAGAATGTTTGGAAAATAAACATGGAAGGGGTGGTTTATTTCACAACTTACAACAAACCAGGAACATGGGAAATATTCCAGTAAAATATATTTTTTTAAGTAAATGTTCCTGCCAAAATTCATTTGTTTATATTCAACAGTTTGTGTGAAAATGTTTCTGGGGATAAAAAACTATGAATCTGAAAATTAAATCTGATTTAGTACCGTTCAAATTCAATATTATGCTCAAGAAACTATAGATATACATATTTAAAACGAAAAAATATTTGTTGCATTATCTCGAAGAATAAATTTTTACGGAGCTGTATACGAATGAAAACATTATGTATAGTTTTTGCTAAAAATTCACACATAGGGGTTTGAGGGGTCCTGATTAACATAACTTATTCAAAAAATATCTCAGGGCGTTTATATTGAATTTCGCAGTTGTAAAAAATAGCACGCCTTCGGTCGCCATCTTAAAATCCGTAATAGTATCAAAAAAAGCGATTTTCGATGCCATTTAAAAGAAATAAATATTTGTTGAAATATCTTGAAGAAAACCATTTTTACAGATTTATACACTAATAAAACTTTAAGATCGTGTAGAAGCAAACACTATGTACAGTTTTATTTAAATTTCACATATTACATTTTGAGGGGTCCACCTGAATAACAACTTAAAAAATGCTAAACATTTTTACTGAAATTCAAAAGTATAAAAAAATGGTAGCAGACCTTTCATCGCCATCTTAAAAACCATGGTAGGATCAGAAGAAGCGGATTTTGAAGACTTTTAAAAAATATATTTGTAAGATTATCTTGAAGGATTTGTACACAAATAAAACTAGACATGTATATACAGGATGTATCACAACAAGTGTGCATTAGACGTATTTAGGAAACCGTAAATGATAGAAATCTGAAATTTCTTTTTTAGAGGATATGTCTTCCTTTCAACACCGAATTGATGCAAAATATTTACATTATACGTCAACTTGCTTATTTTGAATGAAACATGTATTTTTTATTTAATTTTCAGATTCTGTATGTCATGTTGTACATAAGTTATTTCACTCACAAAATTATTACTTTTTAAGTCCTTACCTGGGAGACTGAATAATTCAGTCATGATGAGAAAAAAAACAAATTAAGGAAACGAAATAATTCAAAAACTATTGATCTTGGACATATGGCATATTTAATAAAGTTGATTTAAAATTGCACGTAGAATCTGAAAATGAAATAACAATATTATTTTTCGTTTAAAGATTTCTATCGTTTCCTAAATACGTCTAATGCACGTTTATTGTGAGATACCCTGTATATATCTATATTGTCAGTGTTTTTAACTGGGTATAGGTAGATACAGCTAATCTTTTTCTGCTACGCTAATAGTTTTTCTGAATTTGGTATCTTTCTTAATTATTTTACGAACAAGCTTTTCAAATTGAGTTGGTGTCATCCTCAAATACTTTGAGAATTGTTGCGGATTCTCGACACTTAGTTTCGAGATTAATTCATTCATAGACACCTAATTCATCATGTTTCAAAATTCATTCCCAAAACTACACTGAACGTTTTTTTTTCTTAAGTAACCTATCAGTAGTCACACGGGTAGCAATTTTTTGTTTCGATACTCATCGTGCCACGACTGAACTTACTCTTTCTACTATGAATTGATATGTATGACACAAGTGTATTTACTTAATACATATGTATAAACGGTTCGTACACATATAACGACGAGAAGTGTCATACACATATCCATGATATAAATATATAGTAACTTCTGTCTGTAATGTAAACAGTCACTAGCGATATATATCTGATGCTTGACACATATATCGAGACACAAGTGTCAGATGTAAACGTACCCTAAGTCTCTGGGACGATATTATGCAAAAATTAATGAATTTACTTTGGGTTTTAAAAGAAAAAGAAAGAGGCATGCTATCTGTGGGATATAAAAGCTATTATAACGCAAAGTGGAGGCAGTTTTTGTGCCTTAATTTAAAGTTTTAATGACTTTATGCCTCATTATCTTTATTTACCCTTTCTCTTAAATTTAGAGACTGTCAAACCATGCAATGTATGTTTACGTAAATTATGTAAATTTGTTTTTTGTATTGTAGAATGAAATTTACTTTGTAATAATTTCTAATATTTTATCGTGAACATTTCTAAATTAATGGATGTACAGTATACGTGTAAAGTAGCGCTTGTCTGCATCTAGCACTGGTTACTCATAACTGTCATAATATTCAGAACACATACAGACGGAATTGATTATCGGTTGCCTCACCTATGGCATACTGATGAGAGCTAATAAACTCGAAACCGATATATGACTGATGATGCAGCGGACAACTAAGAATGGCTGTTTGCTAGAGGTTTTTAGGTGTAATTCAATGGTGACCGGGGAGTAGGTGCTTATTGAAATTTCTCACTCTAAAAAAAGTCTAAAATTTCAAAGAAATTATTTATATTTACATAATTATTATTTTAGTTATGGTAATTTTATAGTTATGTACTAATAAAAATTTCAAAACTAGAGTAAGCCAGTTTTTTCTTTTCAACATAATTTTTACAGTTTGGAGCAATCTACCATCATTTGTAATTGGCGCCTCTTTCAAAAATAGGCTCGATGTTCATCTTTTTAGTAGATAGGATTTGAGTGGCTACGATATGATATGCACTTTTTCATTTCATTCAACCAAAATACATGCTTCAGATCTTCGTGAAATAGCAGCTGAAACACGTGCAAAAATTCCATTGGCATTCTTATTCCAACATGTATTTAGTAAAGACAATTTGCTTAGAAATTAATTCAGTAGTATATCTAAGGGTACGTTTACATCTGACATTAATTGCTCGATATATATGTCGGATAGAAGCTATACCTAATGTAAACAGGGACGAATTTCTGTCAGACAGATATGCTTCAAGCTCCTGCGATATCTATCGACACATCTATACGGTTAGATGTAAACACCTATTCGGAATCGCCTGGCAGAAATTACTGTAGCTGACGTAACCGTCTACTTTTGTGGTAGTGTCGGCTGCAAATTATTATTATTGAGTGATAAAAATAACGGATAAAAGGCGGTATTGAATAGATTAATTTATATCACAGTAAACCTTAACTATATGACTATTTTACAAATAAGCCTTTCAAACTAAGCTCTCCAAAAAAATTTTAAATTACGCTGGATCTTCCACACTGAGTTGGCATATTAATTGACTATAAGCAAGTCATTTTTTTTCGTCTCAAAATCAACTCTCAAATCCATATTGAACGATTTTTCATTCTCTGTCGGGCAGAAATCGCATTTAATCTAAACAGCGTGAACATTTCTATCAGAGTTATATGTATCAAGCGTCTACGATATGTATCGACATACCTATGCGATTAGATGTAAAAACATATTATTTTCATATTCGCACTCGCCTGACAAAAATTGCTCTAGTTGACTAGTCGTCTACTTTTGTGAAAGTGTCGGCAGCAATTCAAAAACAATGATAAAAAAGAGATGGTAAAACGCGATATCGATAAACCGATCAATTTATACCACGAACCTGATCTCTGGGGTGTTAAAAGAAAATCAAATAAAGATAAAGTCCATAGAAGAATTCTTAATTTAAGAAATTTTTATGTATAAGAATGTTTGGAAAATAAACATGGAAGGGGTGGTTTATTTCACAACTTACAACAAACCAGGAACATGGGAAATATTCCAGTAAAATATATTTTTTTAAGTAAATGTTCCTGCCAAAATTCATTTGTTTATATTCAACAGTTTGTGTGAAAATGTTTCTGGGGATAAAAAACTATGAATCTGAAAATTAAATCTGATTTAGTACCGTTCAAATTCAATATTATGCTCAAGAAACTATAGATATACATATTTAAAACGAAAAAATATTTGTTGCATTATCTCGAAGAATAAATTTTTACGGAGCTGTATACGAATGAAAACATTATGTATAGTTTTTGCTAAAAATTCACACATAGGGGTTTGAGGGGTCCTGATTAACATAACTTATTCAAAAAATATCTCAGGGCGTTTATATTGAATTTCGCAGTTGTAAAAAATAGCACGCCTTCGGTCGCCATCTTAAAATCCGTAATAGTATCAAAAAAAGCGATTTTCGATGCCATTTAAAAGAAATAAATATTTGTTGAAATATCTTGAAGAAAACCATTTTTACAGATTTATACACTAATAAAACTTTAAGATCGTGTAGAAGCAAACACTATGTACAGTTTTATTTAAATTTCACATATTACATTTTGAGGGGTCCACCTGAATAACAACTTAAAAAATGCTAAACATTTTTACTGAAATTCAAAAGTATAAAAAAATGGTAGCAGACCTTTCATCGCCATCTTAAAAACCATGGTAGGATCAGAAGAAGCGGATTTTGAAGACTTTTAAAAAATATATTTGTAAGATTATCTTGAAGGATTTGTACACAAATAAAACTAGACATGTATATACAGGATGTATCACAACAAGTGTGCATTAGACGTATTTAGGAAACCGTAAATGATAGAAATCTGAAATTTCTTTTTTAGAGGATATGTCTTCCTTTCAACACCGAATTGATGCAAAATATTTACATTATACGTCAACTTGCTTATTTTGAATGAAACATGTATTTTTTATTTAATTTTCAGATTCTGTATGTCATGTTGTACATAAGTTATTTCACTCACAAAATTATTACTTTTTAAGTCCTTACCTGGGAGACTGAATAATTCAGTCATGATGAGAAAAAAAACAAATTAAGGAAACGAAATAATTCAAAAACTATTGATCTTGGACATATGGCATATTTAATAAAGTTGATTTAAAATTGCACGTAGAATCTGAAAATGAAATAACAATATTATTTTTCGTTTAAAGATTTCTATCGTTTCCTAAATACGTCTAATGCACGTTTATTGTGAGATACCCTGTATATATCTATATTGTCAGTGTTTTTAACTGGGTATAGGTAGATACAGCTAATCTTTTTCTGCTACGCTAATAGTTTTTCTGAATTTGGTATCTTTCTTAATTATTTTACGAACAAGCTTTTCAAATTGAGTTGGTGTCATCCTCAAATACTTTGAGAATTGTTGCGGATTCTCGACACTTAGTTTCGAGATTAATTCATTCATAGACACCTAATTCATCATGTTTCAAAATTCATTCCCAAAACTACACTGAACGTTTTTTTTTCTTAAGTAACCTATCAGTAGTCACACGGGTAGCAATTTTTTGTTTCGATACTCATCGTGCCACGACTGAACTTACTCTTTCTACTATGAATTGATATGTATGACACAAGTGTATTTACTTAATACATATGTATAAACGGTTCGTACACATATAACGACGAGAAGTGTCATACACATATCCATGATATAAATATATAGTAACTTCTGTCTGTAATGTAAACAGTCACTAGCGATATATATCTGATGCTTGACACATATATCGAGACACAAGTGTCAGATGTAAACGTACCCTAAGTCTCTGGGACGATATTATGCAAAAATTAATGAATTTACTTTGGGTTTTAAAAGAAAAAGAAAGAGGCATGCTATCTGTGGGATATAAAAGCTATTATAACGCAAAGTGGAGGCAGTTTTTGTGCCTTAATTTAAAGTTTTAATGACTTTATGCCTCATTATCTTTATTTACCCTTTCTCTTAAATTTAGAGACTGTCAAACCATGCAATGTATGTTTACGTAAATTATGTAAATTTGTTTTTTGTATTGTAGAATGAAATTTACTTTGTAATAATTTCTAATATTTTATCGTGAACATTTCTAAATTAATGGATGTACAGTATACGTGTAAAGTAGCGCTTGTCTGCATCTAGCACTGGTTACTCATAACTGTCATAATATTCAGAACACATACAGACGGAATTGATTATCGGTTGCCTCACCTATGGCATACTGATGAGAGCTAATAAACTCGAAACCGATATATGACTGATGATGCAGCGGACAACTAAGAATGGCTGTTTGCTAGAGGTTTTTAGGTGTAATTCAATGGTGACCGGGGAGTAGGTGCTTATTGAAATTTCTCACTCTAAAAAAAGTCTAAAATTTCAAAGAAATTATTTATATTTACATAATTATTATTTTAGTTATGGTAATTTTATAGTTATGTACTAATAAAAATTTCAAAACTAGAGTAAGCCAGTTTTTTCTTTTCAACATAATTTTTACAGTTTGGAGCAATCTACCATCATTTGTAATTGGCGCCTCTTTCAAAAATAGGCTCGATGTTCATCTTTTTAGTAGATAGGATTTGAGTGGCTACGATATGATATGCACTTTTTCATTTCATTCAACCAAAATACATGCTTCAGATCTTCGTGAAATAGCAGCTGAAACACGTGCAAAAATTCCAGGAGCAGCTTCTATCACATTACAACCAGCTATAATTTGTTGACGTAAGTGCAGATTCAATTTGAACTTTGTAAATTAATGTCTTGTGATGTTCCCAAACGAAAAATCAATAGGGTTCATATCGGGTACTCTAGGTGGCCAAGGATAAGCTAGTTCTTGAGTGCCTCGTCCAATTACGTTGTTACCAAATCTTTAATTTAAAAATTGACAAGCAGTCAAATTAAAATGTGGGGGAACCCCGCATAAACCACATTCTTTGTTTTAGCGTGTAGGGAACATCGTTCAGTAGTTTTCATGAAAATGTCTGTATAGGAGACAACATTTAAAGTTCCTAGTAAAAAGTAAGGGTAAAGAAGAAAATTTCCAATAATACCCACAAATACATCCAAATAAAGCTACACAGTGATATAGTGATGGACACAAAACTGATAATGGAGCTATAGCAACAATATTTGATGCGATCCCTGAATTCAAAATATGGGAAGCAACACAACTGTATCCAAGTTGAAATACATGAGATTCCTCTATGGGAGAACAGCAGTAGGAGATATAGACAACATATACTTAGCAGCAAGTAGTAGTAGCAGCAGGGCATTCGACTGTGTCAATCATAAAAAAGTTTTATACAAATTGCAAAGATGTGGAATTCAGGGAAGGGCTCTCAAATGGGTAGAAACATTTTTGACAAATAGGAGAGTTTTCACAACGATTTCAAGCATCATTGGGAATGAAACAATTATTTCAAATTCTGCCATTGCTCAAGTAAATATGGGTGTACCCCAAGGATCTATTTTGGGCCCTATTCTTTTTTTAGTTTATATAAATGCTGTGGAGCAAATTTCACCCGAGGTTCATTTTACATTATATGCCGATGATACATCTTTAATTGTATCTAACAAATCCGACACCATACTCGAAAATACATGTAACGAAGTACTCAAGAAGTTGATAGATTAGTTTAATCATAACTCATTGTTTCTTAATGTTGAAAAAACTTTTTATTTGAGATTCCATAGTCCACAAAAAAGTTGTTCTAATTTGAATATACATATAAATAATCATGCTTTATCACTACCTAACAGTGCTATCAATTTCTTGGGTTTACGTATAGATGAACATGTTTCTTGGAAATCACATTGCGACTGGGTTGTTTCAAGATTAAATTCACTTAATTACATGATGAGAAATCTCCGAGTGGTTTTAGCGGAGACACAACTAGTTATGCTATACTATGCTCATGTTGTGAGCTGCCTAAGATATGGATTAATCTTTTGGGGTCTGTCTAGTAACACCCACAATGTTTTTATTGCGCAAAAGCGCATATTACGAGGAATAAAAGGTGTATCAAACACTGTTAGTTGTAAGAATCTATTTAAACAATTTAAAATTTTGACTTTTGCATCTTTGTTTTTATTTGAAGTGAGTGTATACATTTTTAGTAATAGGGACAGCTTTTTAAAACACAATCATATACATAACATAAACACCAGAAATAATGACAAATTCTATTTTCCTCGTTGTAGGGTATTGGCTGCGTATAAGTCCCCTTCAATTTTTGGCTTGAAGGTTTATAATCGTCTTCCGGAACATGTTAAAAATGTTTTAACAGTTAAATCTTTTAAACATAGATTAAAGGAATATTAATTAATTGTAATTTAGTGAATTTATGTGCATATTTGTATTTTGTTTATATACTGGTTACTTCAGTTTATTGACTGAACTTGACTGAGTACCACTATTATAGGTGCTTACTATTTATCTACTTGTATATTTTGTTTGGACATTTTCTATACGGTTGTTAACTGTCGTCAGAAATAATAATAATAATAATAATAATAATAATAATTATTATTATTATTATTATTTTTTTTTTTCAGTAACACCTTCCGAAGCTCCGACACATTCGGAGATGTTCTGAAGAGTCAAGCAATGACCACTCTCCACTCCGTGGAGTCAGTAATCATTGCGCCCGTAAATCGTGCGTTCTGAGTAGACGTAGCGAACCAAGGACGATTGCCTTCTGCATTCTGCCGGCTAAGATCTCTGCCGAATTTCGGCAAGCTGGTATCATCTTTAAGTCAGAAAGCAACGTATGTCTCATTCCACCCAGGACGCCTATAATGAGCACCACAATCTTAACAGAGTGGTCTGGATACAGCCTGCGGAGCTCGGAGAGAAGATCTCGATACTTCCTCCGTTTTTCCTCCTCTTTTAAGACGATGTTGTTCTCTGCGGGAGCCGAGAACTCAATGACAAACATCGTCCTAAGTTGGTGGTCGAGGAGGACTACATCAGGCTTATTGGCTTGAATTTGCCTGAGGGTGGGGAATGAATAGTTCCAATAAATTCGGCACTTCTCATTCCCCACAACGGATTCTATATCCCCCGAAGCATAAGGCAGCACTGGCGTCTCGTCTATCTCATACGAGTGTCGTAAATGATAATACAACACCCGTAAGGCTGAATCGTGTCTTTGGATATACGCTGTGACCGCATATACCGGACAGGCCGACAGGAGATGCATAAGCGTCTCTGGCGCCTTGTGGCAGGCCCTGCATCTGGTATCAGGAACCTCGATACCCAAGACACGACTACGATAGACGAGAGTATTAATTACACCATCTTGGCAAGCCATTATGAACCCCTCGGTCTCAGAGTTCAGCCCCGCTGACCTCAAAAAAGCGAAGGTCAGCTTTTCAGATAAGCCAAGCCCCTCTATTATTATTATTATTATTAAAGGCTTTGACAAGACACGGAATTATATGGAGACGCTAATCTAGACGCTCCAAAAGACATTGAAAAATATTTCCGAACATTATTGGATTTAGAGTTGGATGATTTGATGATCTTTCAACATAAATTCACCTAGCCTCTGTTCCATGTCCATTTGCAGGGTCATAAATGGAAACTATATTGGCCTTTTCAACATTTGAATTTTACTATTAAAACTTAATATTGGTATGTTTCTAAAGCTGGTAATTTTTTGTTTCATACCTACTTTCATACCAAATATGTACACCGAATTTAGTTAAATTATCTCGGTTTAGAAAGTAAAATCTGATTTTTCTTTAATTTTGACATGCTGTAGGCCAATGACTGTCCTAAAACTCCACATGTATATAACAAAAACCCTTATTACCACAAAATATGCTTCTGGATTTTTAACCTCTACTTAAGAAACACCCTACCGATGTCCGAAACCCATAAAATCTAAAAGGCAATGCCATTTAATTATTATTTTCAAAACAGACATTTCCATTCGAAATTACCGCATTATTTGATGGTTCACTTCAATGTGTGTCAGCCTAATACTACCCTTCCCAAACATTATTCATACATCTTTTATTAGAGCTTGTCACTCATGTTAGTATGGGGTTACAAAACATGTCCCTGAAAGCTTTTCTTTCCAGTAAAAAATTCCACCTCTGAAAATAAATTCGCCGCACAATTCTGCTTTTCAAAGCATTAAATCCGACTCACTATCCAGACAGCCACGTAAAGAATAGACCGGCGGAGCTAGTGATTGATCGTGTTTATTTGCGCTGAAAGGTACAGTGTATCTACTTGGTGCGATAACGACAGACTTTAAGGTGAAAGAACTTATAATTTTATACGGAAAATAGTTCTAGGTAATATTTCAGCCATGTTGGAAGTAAAGGTGTGTGTATATCGGCGGTAAAATTCTCAAGGGGTAGAGAATATTTCACTCAGGGGAAAGCTGAAAGTAAAAGTGGAAATACATTTATTTTGTACGAATAGAGAATGGAAACTGTACTTATATCGTGCTGATCACAGTTCGACTATTCTAGAATATAAATGACAAATAGGATTAATATTTAGGTGAATTTACGTTCTTAGTATTCATTACCAAGTACAATATGGTAATAGGGCAAATTGTGATCAGTGAAGAAATTACAGCGAACTCAAAATGTTGCTTTTTCTGTATATATGATGTTAATCGTACTTCTGTATTTGTATGGAATATAGTATTTCAATTGCCATATGCTTAAGAAATTTATTTATTTACTATTTCACTTTTTCTTTCCTTCCAGTTTCTAATGGAGGTACTCTACTGGATTAAACGTTTCAAATGCTATAAGAAGTGAACCCACAGATTTAATTCTGGATTTAGCACTGTTACGTGAAAGCAACTTTAGTTAATTTCTCCAAAGTATTTAGTTTTTATAAAAAGCCAAGAAAAAGCATTGTTAACTGAAAAAGCACGGGCAAAAGAAAAGATACACACTGATCACACACTGGAGCATAAATATTTTCAGTAATGAATCAACACGTGATCAATCGTTTATTCGGTGTGATCTGACAAAAATTACAAAAAGTACTGTATCCACAGCATTTAGGACTTTGGAGTTTATTGACGGGATTGCTATTGGAAGGAACAGAAAATATTGGGAAACAACTTGCTGCCAAACTAAAAAATTCTACTTTTAAGAAAATTTTCCTGCTGGATAATCCCGAATACTAGTTGTCAGAAATATGTTTGTCTGTTTTTAATTAGTAATATTTTAAGTGTAGAGTTACTCAATAACACTCTTTGCATTTCCATCTGTATCCACGTTTGAAAATATAACTAAATGTTAGGTGTCCAAAGATATAGTTGTCAGAGTTTATATAGTGCTTCATGTACTGGATATAAATTAATTATTGAGAAAATTCCAGAAGGCGTCGAACATATATATATATATATATATATATATATATATATATATATATATATAGCAGATGCTTAGTAGTTTCCTGGCACGGCCACAGTTTAAATATGCTAACAGTTGAACCTCCTTCCCTCCCCCAAAACTCGTTCTCCCCTCTACCAACCCACTTCTCCTGTTCGGTCAATTGAACATCGACGACCGATCATCGGCTATTTATTGGATGTGTTTGATATCCAGTGTCTTATAATTAGTGATAATGGTCATGGATCTTGCTGTTCAATTGATGATTGTAAAGCGAAGCTACGTTTAGCAATATCTGTAATGTTTTATTTAATCAAGTTGTGTTGTGTTAGTTAACATGTTCATAATGCCTTATAAGTCCAATAATACGTATATATTTTCAAGGTGTCAGCAATGGAAAAATAGTTAAGGATTTTCCAGCCTAAATTTGCCAAACTAACACCTGCAGAGGCTAATAGGCGTATACGAATATGTGCTACGCATTTTAATTATAATATCATTCACTTTGTCAGGGACATTTCCCTGAAAATCTGCGATCCTTATGAAATTATTGCTTAAATTGAATAGTAAGATATGATTACACTAATAATATGCAATACTTTAGTTTAAGGGTAAAGTTTAAGAAATTATAGCACCATACAAAATCTGTTAACAGAAGAGGATGCCCTAGTATATATGAGTGTATATTTTTAGCGTAAATGCCTTATAAAACATTCATGTAATACTTGTTTAGAGCACTGTAATGCATCTAATTCACTCAATGCATCACTAAGCTGTTAGTTACTTAGTTTCTAAACTAAAAGATTACGAAGGCAGCGAGAGGACATTTAGTGATTTAACAGCGCCTCCGAACATTTTACAGACTATTTAATATATATTTAGAAAGTATTTTTGTATTTATGTTTCTATTATTTGCGATGGTCACAGCATGTTAACAGAATTTTCAGATGTTAAGATTGAACACTCATGTGGCAAACATTCCATGTAAATATTTTCTTTCCGATGATACCTGTACAAAACGCTAATTCGACAGTCACAAGTTCACGCAGCGCGTACAAATTGTTAAAACGTATTACGAAAATATTGTAACTGTTTTAGTGACGAGACATCAGGCAATGGAAATCGAATATTTGTGGCTTAATCTGGACCTTCGAGTCTTTTGGTTTCAGTAAGATGGCGTTACTTGTCATCAAGAAATACACTATCACGTATATACTTGATTTTATTTCAATTGAAAAACCACTTAATATGTTGTATCATATTTTCAATTTGAAATTTGGCTTGTGTGGCTGCCTTTACTGATAATAAATGCATACTTCCGTGAAAACTGCTGTTGACATTTCCGCAGGTTTGGTCACTTGTTTAAATAAGATTTTCCTTGTTGATTTTAGACGTGTGTTTTTCGAGCGTAAAACGTGCTGCGTTGAAATATTACAGCGAATGGGACAAAGAAAAATATTATGTGCGTGTTAGCAGGTATTAATAATAATAATGATGATGTAATGAAGGCTAATTAAATATTTTTAAAGAAATATGGAGTACAGTCCAGATTGCCAGAAGTATTGAATAATGCATGTTTTATGTATCTACGTAATATATCGTTAATGAGTTATACTCATGTCAAGTCAAGACATGTAGGAGTACATATTTAAAACTAATTTAATATACAGGCTGTATCACATAAGAGGGCCACTCCCATGTATCTCGCTTAATATACGAGACACGTCAAAAATCTTTAATTGTTTTTTGTTGCATTTTTAGAGACATTTATGCTCGTATCAACAAATTTGAAATCCATGGCCAGCTTTATGAGTAATAACAAAAAAACCTGTAAAGTACCCAAACTTTATGGCTGTCTAACTTTTTTATTTTAAGAGATAGAGAAAATTTATTACCAATAAGTTTTCTCTATGTCTTAAAATAAAAAAGTTAGATAGCCTTAAAGTTTGGGCACTTTACAGGTTTTTTTGTAATTACTTATAAATTTGGCCATGGATCTCAAATTTGTTTTTACGAAAATAAAAGCCTCCAAAAATGCAACAAAAAACAATTAAGATTTTTGACGTGTCTCGCATATTAAGCGAGATACATGGGAGTGGCTCTCTTATGTAATACAGCCTGTATATAGGTTATCCTGACATTAATAGGACAAGAGTACATTCCTGACGACAAACTAATGCGATGTAGCCAAACTTACTTTAGTTTAAACGTTGAGAATTACAAAAATACAGGGTGTAAAAGTAAAAATTTAATGTTCCATATTTGTAAATAATTTTTTAACAAATTCAAATATTCGGAGAATATTTTCACACATTTAAACAAATTTCAGAAATTTTTATTTAAATAACCAAGATAGAGTTCATCAATCAATTTTGTATAATTATACGGTGTGACGAAAAATCAGATTTATAAACAGTATTCGTTAGAATTTGTAACACCGAAATTACTAATGGTATTTATTTAAAGCATGACAACTTGATTAATTACATAAAGAATTATTAACAATATGATTTTTAATAAGGCTTTAATAGCGATTTTCTGCTAAACGGTTATATTTATTGGCTTGAAGAGTATATAATTTTTTCTGAACTAAGTATAATTACTTACGTTGATCATTTCAAATATTCTTCATACAAATATATTTTTTGTCTGTTTTCATTATTTTATGTATATCAGTATCTACTATATACTTTACACTATTTTTCAAATACCATATATATGAAGCAAATTTAATTTTTTATATATATATTTCAATTATTAATATTTATGGAAATGCGTGATTATTCAAAATGGCGACGAGCTATCTAGGCTACGGCATAACAACCCTAAAAACCATAGTAGATTAAATGCATTTATGTTTATTTACTTAAACTGCATTCTAGCTATAGGCTGATATATCAAATGTTTTCCAAAAACTATTTCATAATTAAATTGTTGGACTAGACAAAAATAAAGATTGTTATTACTTTTTTCTTTCACCTCTGATTAAACAATTGTTTTTAGTTAAGTATTTAATTTCCAAATGCTGCACCTACACTTTAATCACAATTAAAATTCTACCTCTTGCAGCTTCACTAATAAATGTCCATTAAGTTGCATCTAGCATGCCGAGATCTATTTCGCAAGATACGCTTTTAGTATAAACTTACATAATTTTCAACTAGCTTGGCACTAGAAACGCAATTTGGACCAATTAAATTATGGCCATCTCTAAGCAGGTTTGAAAAACTTAAAGGATTTGTGTGAAATCAGCAGTCGAAAATATTATCACAAATATTTCACAGCCCTTTCGTTATCTCTAATCGTAGTGTATAAAGTGTGATTTAATGATGATTACACCATGGACTGATGGTAAGTAAACAGGGATAAGCAACATCATAAGCCAAGTAAGAAAAAAATAATGTTCTTCGTAAATTGATCAATTATCATCTCTTAGTTTTTGAGATACAGTTAATTAGATAGATAGAGTTAATTTTAAAAAAATACTTTTAAGTGCTCCTTTATATCTCAAAGAATAGCTGAGATATCGGAATGGTGAAAAGTGCGTCAGTGGCGTATTTGTAATTTTTCTACAGTTGAAACTATGACCCATACACATCTCATTCTATTACAGCGTTTCATGGATGGAAATCGGCAGCTGTGGCCACTGGTTACGTTGAAGAGAGTATTAGCAATAAGAAGAATGTTTCAAACATTATTGCGAATGCCATTAATGGAAGTGTAACCTCATTGATGAGAACGTTAGCAGTATTAATTTGAACAGCATTTTCTTCGATATAAAAAAACCGAAGTATTAATATACTTCAACAATACCAACTGTACTGTTCACATTCATTAAAAAAATTAAGATTGTTGAATATTTGAATAAAGCTTTTGAAACATTTGCTAGTAATATTTCATTTGACGGTACAGGGTACTCCGGTCAGATCAATAGTAATTGAAAAGATGACATTTAAACTTCACGTTTCTCGGGTAGCTGATTTTGCCATGGTAGCTTAAAACACGAACGTTTTTACAAGTTGGATTTAAAAACGCTGAGGCGTACTTTAAATAAGTATAGTGGACATCATTTATACAGACATACAAAATGCATTTGACCAAATTGATTATTATTTATTGTTATTCACGTTAAAGGGTTTTGGTTTGTCTCAAAACTTGATATTGCTATTCACGTCCTACCTATTTTCAAGAAAACAATTTGTTGAGTATGGAGACTACAAATCTAAAAGTTATATAGCAACTTCAGGTGTCCCGCAGGGAACCAACTTAGGCCCGTTACTGTTCTTGATGTTTATTAATGATCACGTCTGTAATTAAGTATCATCATCTCTTATTTGCAGATGACTTAAACATTTATAATAGCGTAAACCATATCAATGATTGCCATTTCTTACGAGATCAAATCAATGCAGTCCTCTGGTACTGTGATAATAACTTTCTAAAATTAAATAAGGCAAATTGTAAAGCTGTAACATTTACTCGAAAACAGAATTATATTCAATTTGATTATAATATCAACAGTTATACTCTTGAACGATGTTCTGAGTTTAAGGACCTTGGTGTCGTATTTGATTCTAAACTGAGTTTTTCTAGTCATGTTAATCAAATTACTAAATCAGCGAACAAATTACTTGTTTTTTTTTATGCGTAACAGGAACAGTTTTTCAAATGCTAAAAGTTTAAAAACGTTATATTTTTCTTATATTAGATCTAAGTTAGAATACGCATCTTTAATATGGTTTCCTATTTACCAAAATAACATTGTGTTAATTGAGGCAATTCAATGAAAGTTTTTGAAATTTTTGTTTTTTAAAACACAGGGGTTTTACCCTGAAAGAGGCATTGATAACGCAATTTTGCTGAATATGTTTAATTTAATTTCATTAAGTGAAAGGAGAAATTGTAATGCCATATCATTTTTGTATAATTTACTACACTATAATGTTGAGTGCATATTTCTTATTAGTAGGCCAAAATGCTCGTAGTAATGATTGTTTTTACACTCCTATTTGTCGTACAAATATTATGGGTAGGTCACCAATATTTAATATTTGTAATTTATTTAATACTGTTTCAAATATCTGTGATATTAATTGTGGCTCGCTGAAAAATATAATTGATTTATACAGGGTGTTAAAAAAATAGTGTAAAATATTTAAGGAGGTAATAGTATGAACCAAAATAAGCACAAAAGTCTCAATAAACCGCAAAGTAACGGTTGCGGAGATATGGAATGTTCTATGTTTTTTAGTTCTTTTTTATTTTGCAAAAACGTTGTGTATTTTCTTATAATAGTTTATTGATGTTTAGTGAAATAAACAGTACGTATTTGACAGTTGTTCTCAGTGCACAAGTTTTCTTTCGCTATGGCTGGTTACTCTAACGCAGAATTAACAGACATGCATTTCATGTATGGTGGTGCTAATGAGAACGCCACCAAAGCGCGACGTCTATATGTTTACGCTTATCCAAATCGTCATATTCCTATACAACGCATGTTTGGAAGAATTCAGCAAAGATTGCGTGATACCGGTTCCTTGAGCAAACAGTGCCATTTATCCGGAAGACCAAGGTCGGTATCCACTTCAGAGAAGAAGAAGAAATTCTAGCACTGGTAGAGCAGAATCCAGATAGGTAGGAATTAGTGGTCCTCTTGTTTGGAGAATAGTTCACGAGCAACTGCTTTATCCATACCATGTGCTACGAGTACAGGCCTTAAATCCAATAAATAATCATCAAGCACGTTTGGTTTTCTGTCGCTGATTTCTACGTCATGATGCTGAAGACGCTCGTTTTCTTGCAAACATTCTTTTTACTGATGAGGTCGGGTTCACCAGAAATGGAGTGTTTAATTTTCACAATACGCATATTTGGGCCGACGAAAATCCTCATGCTCTAATAGAATCTGGACATCAGGCACGTTTTTCATTAAACATTTGGATGGGTATTGCAGGTGACAGGTTTCTAGGTCCTGTTGTTTTACCAAACCGATTAACAGGCGCTGCTTACCTCAACTTTCTGCAGAACATACTCTATGAGTTTTTGGAAGACATTCCTTTGAATCAAAGGCAACAAATCTGGTTCCAGCATGATGGTGCTCCAGCTCATTTTTCCATGGCCGTTAGAGAGCATTTACACCAAATTTTTCCACATAGATGGGTAGGAAGAGCCGGACCTGTTTTATGGCCTCCAAAATCGCCTGATCTGAACCCTCTAGATATCTTTGTTTGGGGCTATTTGAAGACATTAGTGTATGGTACTTCTGTAAATAGCCTGGAAGAGCTGCAGCTACGGATTAATCAAAAGTGTCAAGAAATCTAAACCAAGGAGGGTGTTTTCGAAAGAGGTCGAATATCGTTGAGACGAAGATGTCGTGCCTGCTTGGAAATTGACGGAGGGCACTTTGAACATCTTCTGTAATTTTATTTTTTGTTTGTTAAAAGCTTCCTTTGTCGGTTTATTCCTAATAAAATAAAATGTTTGAAAAACGAATAGTGGTCCATATCTCCGCAGCCGTTACTTTGCGGACCTATGTTTATTAAGACTTTTCTGCTTATTTTGGTTCATACTATTATCTCCTGAAATATTTTACAGTACTCTTTTTTTGACACCATGTATTTTAAAAATGTGCAAAAGTAACGTATCCTCATTTTTGTTAAATCTAGTAACTTAAATAATTTTTACTCTTTTTATTTATAATTATTATTTTTTATTCCTATCAAGATGTATTTCTTATTATTTTTTTTTGTATGTTTCCTGTAATTGGGTATTTTACCTGTTGGAAATAAACGTGTTATTACAAAAGGTGTTTATTGCACTCGACTTGTTGCATAAATATTATACTTTCGGATGGCTGCCTAAAAATAAGTAAATAAATATACTGTGGTCTAATCTTACATGGCACTGCTGGCTCTCCTGTGGAAAAGCTTGAAAGCACTCACGTCCCTCGGAGGCTTGCTCCTGAAGCTGGTCACACACACGCTCTTAGACCGATCTCGGTCTCTGGCCGTGTTATTTTCCGTAGCACGCTCGCCACGAAGTCGCTGCACTAGGCGCATATCCAGGCACAACATCACTTACTCTTAACACTTCAAAGTCCTGTCCTCACATTAGTTCACTGTACTTTCGAATCTTGCGAAAGCTTTCCTTCGCAGCCGCCAAAAATACAATTAATAGATTGATGCAGTAGGTATACCGAGAGTTATTACTGATAATATTCTGATTCTGATATCTAGAAAAAATCTGGGAGTGACTCTACTTACAAAAATAATAGAAAGGTTTATTATAACAGTTTCAAAAATTCTATATAAAGGTGGTTGTCTCAGAATCACCTAATATTTTATTAGAAAATCGCTGTTAACGAAATAATTTTTTGTGCATTTATTATACAGGGTGTCGCTAGATTTTTTGTCCGATTTTAAAGAAAGACTTTTTTAATTGCTATCGATACGTTAAATAATAGTTAATGTTAAATAATAGCTATTATTTAACAGCGATGCTATCCTGAAAAAATAGAAAAAAAACACGCGATCGTAAAAATAAGTTTTTTTTTCATAGTTTTTTTCTACGATCATGTTACTTTTGACATTGACATTAACTTCAGATAAAAACGAATTGAAAAATGATAAACCTACAGTGGCAAATATTTTGGACAGTTGGATAAAAATTATTGCTTATATTTCGTGTGCGAAATTAGTGTCTTACGGCACTTTCAAATGATTTCACGCGCTATTTAAAAAATCAATGATTTTTCTGAACATCTGATAGTTAACCTTCAATTAAAGAGGTACCTTAAACAAAATAATTGCTACACAGATTTTTGTAAACGTATTTTTTAGACATTTTTTATCTGTGGGGCGATAAAATTTTACAAATAATAAATCAAGCAAGGCTAATTTTAATAAAGTGAAAAACACATTTTTTAAGAAATAACACCAAAATTGCAATGGAAAGATGTTTTATAATTTATTATAACTTTACGATAGTATTTGCATTATACATGTTACATTTATAAAAACTGGATTGGTCAGATTTTGATAATTTTTGTTTGAAACAATTTAAATATTTCCTAATAAAAATATTGAAATAAACACTCTAGTGATAATTTAAATTACTTTATATTGAAATACGAAGAAAGTGCTACATAAAATAGTGCTTATTATTTTTGTAAGTAGAATTCTTTCTCATCAGTTTGGAATAAGTATTATATTTAACTACTTCACAAATGTGTCGATTTTATGCTCCCAAATGACAATTTTATACGTTTTCTCCAATTGGTATTCTACTTTCCTTTCAAGATAATATTTAAGGAAATTGAGAAGCTATTATAGCTTGGATAAAACGGGATCTGATGTATAGAACACCCACTTATGGTCCAATTATCCATGGCAACATAAATCCGTTGAAATATTGTTACCGCAATTTCACTGGGACAAAATTACAATTGGCAAAAAATATATACAAGTCGCTCTTAGTATCACTATTCAAACATTTTACGATTTTCTTTAGAAAGTTAAATTATATTTCAGTTGTGTGCAAAAAATTTGCTTTTAATTCTTGAGCATACAGCAAAGCAATATTCCTCAAATTATACAAGGTGTCCCATTTGAAACTCTATCGATCGTTATTTGGAAAAGTACTGATCCGAAATATTTGTAAATTTGACAACATTGCAATGTCCCTGGGGCCAATACAACTAAAGTATCTAGAACATTCCAGTACTTCCGGTTATATCGTAAGTTGACATCAACTTTGTTATTTTAAATACACGCTGTATGTTAATGCATTTTTAGATTCTACGAATAATTTTAAGGTCATTTTGTATATTCCCTATAGTTAGGAGTAATAGTTTTTGCAACATTACGTTATTAAGACAAAAATCAACGGTATCCACAACTTCTTCCTGGAAATACCTGGTTGTTTTTTGGTATGCATAAAGAAACGGGACGATGCTAAATTATGTATGGCACATTTTATTTTTGCTGTTAGATTTTGACGATTTCAAACCGCTATAACTTTTTTATTTTAAATGAAACACTATGTATTTTTTCGCTCTGTTTTGTGCATATGGAAATTATTTTTCAAGCCACATACATAAGCTTTGTTAAGGTTGTGATTACTACTTCTAGAGATATTTGCAAATTTCTACTATTTTGGCAGTTTTATTCATATTCGGAATGTAATAAAATTTGTCAATTAATTGGAAAACAACAAATTTGATCAAATAGGTATTGCTGTGTTGTGTCTCCATAGTTTCCACTAAAACTGTAACAACTGTTTTTGTATTTTTTATTAAAATTTGCAGTTTTTGGAGATATACAACAGCGGATGTATCGCTAGTTCGAGAGTGAAAAATTGCATAGTTGCCATTTGAGATAAAAAAAAGTTATAGCTGTTCGAAGTCATCAAAATGTAAGGGCAAAAATAAAACGCTTAGTACAATATCTTTAAATTATAGTAGACGGTAAATACCGGCTTCGTTCAAGCCCTTTATGCATACCAAACATCTACTTGATATCTATTGCCAGCATACGCTAATTTTTTTAAATAAATTAATATTGCAAACTCTATTACGCCTAGCTATGTTATTTAAAACAACTCTATAATTTTCCATAGAGTCAAAAAACATAATAATATACAGGGTCTTGTATTTAAAATAACGAAGTTAGTTTCGACTTCCGGTACCTACCTATAGCCGGAACTGCTGGAGAGTTCTAGATATTTTAGCCATGTTGACAAAATTTTCAAATATTTCAGATGAGTATTTTTCCAGATTACGATTGAGGAAGTTCCTGTTATCACACCCTGTATGCTACTCAGATTTATAAAGCTCAAAGAACGAGCCTGAAACTTCTCTTTATAACTGTACGTTAATGTATGTATTGATAATTATGAAAAATTATGATGTTCTTGTTATTTCTCTTTAGGTTGCAAGTTTTATCAATTTAAATAATACTTAGTCCTTAATAGCGTGTACCTTTGAAATAAGATCCGCTTTGGTACGCAAATATAAAGCAAGTTTTATACATTCACTCTACTTAAGGCATCCCAGAACATAAATGATGATGTGCTTTCGGGTAATTTAATATTCTGCTCTTCCAGATTTACGAAAATCCTGACGCGGTTTAAGGTGAAAGTGAAGATTCATAAATCTTAGATTTTTTTGCGACGTAACGTTTTCACACCTCTTTTGATTTATATGCTTCTTTGAGAATGGAATTTTATCATGGACCCATGTAGGCCATATTTTACTATATTTGAAATTTATGAAGCGTATTTATATGTGATATGATATCGGAAATAAATGAAATGTCAACATTTTTAAATATGATACAAAAAAGTCTGCGATGTTTTCTGTTCTGCTCATGGAAAGTATTTTTTCTTTAAAAGAGCGTCGTATTCTTCAAACAGTGTTCTACAAAGACAAATTATTTTAAGTATTTAATAACTAAGCTATCTAAGCTTAACAAATAGCAGGAATTTTATCTCATACTACTTGGGTATTTACCATACACGGAAAGAAGGCTATACTAATATCTAGATTACACTGAGATAAAGTTATGTCTATTTCAAGAAATGTTTTGTTTTATTTAGATAATATGAATTACTTGAATCAAAATGTTTCAAAATAAAGTTATATTTTCTTCATTTGTAATTTAAAGTGCCTTAAAAGAATTACTGCAAATATTTGAAATAATATTAAATAATTTTCAATAAAGTAAATAATAACATTGCATTAAGAAAAAATAAAAGTGAAGTATATAATTAGTATTTCAGTATTCTTGCTATATTGTATTTCTTTCTAGAGCAGTTACTACTCTACCATATTATCACAGCATAGGTAGACCAGCAGTTTCACTCCATTGTCGGCACTTTGAACTGCTTTCAGTTTCTGCGGTCTCGAAATGTGAGTGCGATAGCACATCCGATAGAATTGACAGAATCGGTGATCAGGACCGGAATAAGAAATTTTTATTTGCGCGTGAAAGCGTAGTTATTCCACATGGATGTTTACGTTATATCTATCCACATTATGTAATAATTCATTATACAGTTATAAATGGGTAATTCAATTTGTACTATACATCATTTACTGCTACTAACATACAGTGTGAAAATTTGATTTACTTCTTTGGACTCTTAAAAAAAAGAGTTTAAAATATATATTATTGCACTACAAAACATTTTTATTTATTCACTTACTTTTTTTGTTATTAGTGATAATTACATTTTTTTGGGATTTTTTTAAGTTTAAAATTTGACGTTTGAAGTTTAGTGGACAAATAATTTATTATGATTTTTTTTCGTCTTAAATGATCTGCTTAAACCAGAAGACAAGTATTTTTCAGAACAGAGAAATTATGTTTACTTAACTTTGAAAATTGTTAAATTCGAGGTAAAAGTGCAGTAAAATGTAAATTTGGAAAAAAAGTATTTTTTATTATTTTTTGAGACTTACTCTCATTATAGTGACTACAGGAAATATGATCATCTACATAATTTGAAGATGAACCGTCTTGTGCAGGAAACGTTGGAACGGCCTCTTTGCGTAATCTATTGCGCGAATCGTTAGAAAACATATTATTTTAAAAATGTATTTGACATAGTTTGTATGAACTATTACTAATCCTAAGCAGCTTTTCTAATAAATCTTCTCTATTAGAAGCCTCTGCATAGAACTTTGCTCTAAAATAAATATTTGTATTTGTGAATAATATAAATATGTATATTTTAAACTTCACTTTCATGACAAGTATTTATATTCCAATGTTATACTTAAGAAATAAGTTAATAGGTAAGGAAATAGCAGTAAAATATCATTTATGGTTTGTACAGTATATTATAGATTACTTATTACTTGTTTATGTCTTTAGCAAATTTAAAGAAACTTAAATTACTATTTATAGATGATATATTTAAATATGCTGCGCAGCGACTCGTTCCGCGATCAGACTCAAAATATTGCTTTAATACGGCTCTGTATAACCGATATTTGCACTCCCAGAGTTGGATGTAAACTGAGGTCTCTGCAGCCTGAAATGGATGCGCGAGCTGCTATGCGCGACTTATTATTTCGGCCCGAGTGTTTTAACTGGTCTCCCTATACTGTGATATTATAGTTGCAGCATGACTTATGCCATACTGCAACTGGGAATAATAAATATATATATCACACTAAATGTTTGCACTATGTACTAAACTACAAAAAATGATTTTTTTAATGCGAGAAACTACTGAAAATTATGTGGACAGTATAAACAATTGCGTAACGTCAGTCGTGACGTAAATCATCTGAATTCTTCTCGTAATTATATATAAATAGTTTAATACTACTCACTAAGTAATACTTAATTATTTATATAAGGAAACACAGACTTATAGCAAACTGTCAAAGTCATCCATTAGCGGCACACCAGACATATGCCGTTTTTGAGATTTTCAGCTCTCCTCAATATGCCATCATAGGAGGCAAGGCAACCGACAACTTTCCGATAAAAGGGAACTTGAGAACCTAGATTTATAGATATGCACGATATTTTGTAATAAATATCATACTACAAAATTTTAAATGTGGCAATAGTGTAAAATAATAATATTTAAAGATGACATTATATACAATTTGTTATAAAGTTGTGTGTGCAAGTCGACCGCCAGGTTCAACATGTGGCCAAAAGATGTAATTACATGTTGCATCACGTCTACTCGGGTTGTCTCGCCTCCTATGGCATACTGAGGAGACCTAACTAGCTCAAAAGCAGTATATGTCTAGTGTGCCGCTTAGGAATCACTTTTGACAGTTTGCCATAAGTCTTTCTTTTTTATACAGTGTGTCCAATTAAATCGGCACCATATGGGAAACTTTTTTATTATTGATTTTATTTGTTTGTTTGTTTTAGCAAACGTCATAACGCTAGTTACAATTTATAAAATACAAGAAATGGCAGCTCTATTATCTTCTGAGGAGAAAATTGAAATAGTTTTGCTTGTGGGAGATAGTTATAAAACTCATCAAAAAGCGGCAGAAATTTTTATAACATACACCCAAATAGAAAATTCATTGGTTTGTTGCATCCTAGATTTAATGTCGATCTCTAGACGTAAATTATAAATACTAATAAAGAGAAGTTTGTAAAAATAACAAAATCTATTTTTTAATGGTAGATGGATAATATTAGATATTTGACCGTAGTTTTTAATTAGTATCAACTTTTCTTAATAACGATTGTCGATATTATAAAAAATAAGGGTACTTTACTCTTGAGCAACATTTACATTTTTCGTATACGACTGCAAAAAATTGAAATCTGATTACTTCATTTTAGGTTTTAGGCCGTGCAGAACTTTTTATCAAGAATATTTTTTTTCATAAAATCAATAATAAAAAAGTTCCCCATATGGTGCCGACTTAATTGGACACACTGTATAAATAATTAAGTACTACTGAGTGAGTAGTTTTCAATTATTTATATAATATGGGTAGAGTGACAACTACTCTAGAAAGGAACACAATCTAGTAAGAATACTGAAATGATAATTATGGTTTTATTTTTTCTTAATGGAATGTTATTATTTACTTTATTTCAAATTATTTAATATTGTCAAATATTTGCAGTAATTCTTTAACTTCACTTTCAAGTCAATTAAAACTTCAAATAAAGAAAACTTAACTTTATTATGACAATAACATTTGTCGATGCAAACAATTCATATTATCTAAATAAAACAAAACAATTCTTTAAGCAAACATAACTTTATCTAAGTATAGTAGTTTTTCTCGATTGCAAGTATGTTTTATTCTTAAATGAAGAATATAATCTTATTATACAAGTATAAGTATATTTCAATAAAGTATTACCGTGTGAGGAATAGTCAAACTAACCTAGCATTGTTATAAGTATATTAATGTTGATATTAATGTGGCTTTCTATTCCTGTAATTTGTTTAGATTCAATTTCCATTTTCTGCTCGTTAGATCTTACTAAGTAAATATTTAAGGCAATCTCTTAGTTTGAACCTCAACAATATCTCATTAAACTGTATCTTGTATAAATAATTCATTTTAACTTATTCTGAAAAGTACATAAATTAAAAATAAAATAAGTTTCAGTTTCCATTTCTGGTAATTAACGAATGGAACAACGCTCCGTTCATTAGCAAAGCACACTATGACCCAGTTGGAACAGGTTACAATGATGTGACCTCTGTGCAGATAGTTCACCCCAAAATTGTGGCAGAATTCCAACTAAATTTCTATGCCACCGTGACTGTGCGGGAAATACGCGAAGCCGTTAATTTCGTCCCGGAAATACGCTCAAGTTTCCTTCGACGGTCCAATTTTAAGATGGTTGATGGTTTTTTATTTAGCGGAGAGGTATTTTTAGCTCTAGAATTTTTGCAACCTGTATTTATAAATTAATGGGGATGTTTTAATATTCATAATTCCGTTGTATTTAAAGCTTGAAATTATCTTGGCACAAAACAATATATGCAATATATACAGTCATGAAAAATGGACTCAATATCGTAAATTTTTTTATTGTAAAATCCTTATAGCTTCCAGTAAAAAATCATTAAACTTGTAGTATGTTCAACCTTTACATCGCTAGGCTATTGTAGTTTCTAGTCAGGCAATTCCGAATATTGAAACCAGATTACTTATACTAGGTATTAACGTTTTTGCGATGTGGATGTTTACATTAGTGTTTCAAGTGTTAAAAATGGCTTACGTGTATAACTGGGAGTTGATGGATATCGATTTCCCGGTAAACATATGTTAAATACAGCTACTTTTAGAGCGGTGTGCAGTGAGTGCAAGGGCAGTGCAAATGCGGGCGTGATACGGGAAATTTGGAACCAACCCGTAGAAAAGATGTAGGATTATACAAATTTTAGAAAATGGATGAACAAATCTTTCTGCCCAGAAGATATTTCTGTTCCTGGCAAGGCGTTATTATTAACTATTTAGAAATAAAATTGTAGCTGTTTTTGTACTTATTTCTTAACTAGCATAGATATTCCTGAATTTTAATAATTTAATCTACTGTATCTCTAATAATTTGTTAGTCAGAGACACCTGCATATTATGTTGACGTACTTAAATCGGTATTTTTGTACATTTCAACAAACAGAATTTTTAACCCGAGCAATTTTTTTCCATGATATTAAAAGTAAAAAGTTTTCTCTTTTTTCAATTTCACTCAATACCTGTGTATACTGTTCGTTATTTAAATTTTTTACACATTAATATTCATATATCTTAAATAATGTTAGTTATTGCATATTTTTCAGTTGTAGTTATAAAGTTAAGTATATATCAAATATAAAAAAAATAAAATTACTCAGTAAAATTACATAGGTATATTTTACAATTACATAATATATAAATTTGACGTAACTATAATGAAATTGAAAAAATAATCTATCTTCCTCAACTCAACTGACATTCTTCAGTGTTACAGCAATACACTTATTAGTGTGAAATTCTTGGTATATAAATTACATCAAGATATGCTGTTACGCTATACATCAGATATACGTGCGTAAGAAAGGCTTCCTCCTATGCTGATGTTGTATTAATTAGAGCAAAACTGCTTAGTACGCCTCGAGACCACTATTTACTACTCTAAGATGAAATAATAGCTACCACAGCACAAGTAAATATACGAGTACATAGATTAAATAAACTAAGTTTACTGAGAAGTTACTTCACCAAAATCAAATATTTAGCTATCCAGCTTTGCTCTTGTTTAAAATATTGCTTCTAACATATTAAAGTAGGTGATATAGTAGATAATGTTGCAGTATCGTATTCATTCATCAAATATTTATACACATTTATACGTCAAGTGAGTTAATAGTTATTTATAGCACATGTGGGATATAGGCATTATTATACATGAGTGAGATATTTCACGTAATAAAAAATGCCGTTATCCCACGCGTACTATTATAAAATTTTACCAGAACTTAAAAAAAAATTGTATACAACTACCTTAAATTAAAGAAAAATCCAAAGTCAGATCCAGTTTGTAAGTTTTTATTCAAAATCAAGAAGCAAATGCATTGTTATGGTTAAACAAGAATGTGCGGTTGATGAACGCACTCTGTTACTTAACATAAACGGGAGATGGCACCAGTGCGGAAGAGCGAGAAGTAGGGCGTCAGAGCAAGAACTTAGTTGAGTAGTAGGGTTTATGTTAGAATGTTGATTAGCACGATCGATTGTCGGTCGATGATTGTTCTTTTTTTCATTTTGTAATATTCAGTAAATCATTTTATTTCAAGTGTTGTGTTATCATTCAATACAATCCACGAGTACCTACTAATCTTAATTAGCAGAATAAAAATAAATATTCTTCTCCAATAGTAACCTTTCAAAACTTGTTATGAACCAAATTGAATTTTTGTTTTTACATTTTCTTGTGAAAATAGTGGTGATGATTGAAATAATAAGTGATTCAGAAACAGAAAACTTGCCTTTTCAAATTGAAAAAAACTGCTGCAACTGCAGTAGCTACACTTTTACCAGATAAATCGTGAACCAAGTACGAAAAATGTTATAAACGATGCAGTGATTGGTGTGCATCTAAGAATATAAAATATGAAGCAAAAGAAAAGATATTACCATTAATTGTTTTTTTGAAAAAGAAGTCAGTGGGATACAAACCAAAAGAGTCAAGAATATTAACGAAAGATAATGTTTCAAAATTTTTCATAGATTCTAATGACATGAAATTCTTGCTAACAAAGGTAAGAACAAGAAAATGTTTGCTATTTGAAATTCATAAATGCATAATTTAAGGTTGTCTTAATTATTGGACTTGGAGGTGTATGCAGAGTGGACGAATTTACTAAATTGCAGTTAGAAAACATTAAAAATTAAACATTTTTCATATCTTCATACCGGTTATGAAAGCCAAAGTGTCCCGACAATTCTTTATCACTGTCGGGAAATCGAAAATATGAATATGGTCCAAGTAGGTAACACGAAAATATCTCGCCCTGCATCCTAGTACTTTTTTACTCAATTTCTCTACTCAACTGTTTTCGAAAATCATCACTTCACTAGCCAACACAGGAGCAGACCCTCTAACTATAAAATGGCATGGTGGTTGGAAGTCCAACGCCGTGTAAAGGCTATATTGATACGTTTCTTGAAAACAAGAGCAAAATCGCCACAATAGTTCTTGGAGGAGAGATTGCCCTCATTGAAGTTACAAAGAAAATTTAAGCATTGTTAATACAAACCAGCTGCATTCATCTGGTATTAATCTTACGAATTGCCAATTATCTATTAATTGTGAAGTTGATAAACCTGTTGGTTCTTAATAAAAATAACCATTAAGCAGTGATCTCTTTTTTAATATTTCACTAGCGGAGTAATGACTTTCGTTGTTCAACAGGAATCTACTAAATTATCTTGCCCCGTTGATTCATAAATGTTTACCAAAAAGCTTTCCCGTCTAGTGAATTTGTACTGAAATTTAAGCTACAGAATTTCATTCATCCTTCCGAATTACAACAAAGAGCCGCGTTAGCCTGTGATAACACCATTATAATAATTTTCACCCGTTATGTCTGCCACCTCGAATGCGTAGGTGTTGCCTGTAAATCGTCATGTCGTTGTCTCGTGAAAGTATGAATATATACAATTATATTACTTCATAGAAATTTGGGTAAAGCGTAGAATAATTTGTCAAATTAAAGTCTCTGGAGAATGTGCAAATGCGTTGATGAAGTTGGATACACAAGGTTGAACGACTAATATGTTTTTTTACCTGTAATTAATGTTACAGCGGCCAATAAACAAAAGCAATAAGGGTTTCTAATGGACCTTTATATAATTTCAAGTAAAGGAATTTTAATAAAATTGTGGATCTTCAAAAATTACAAAGTTATTACGCTCGTGGGTTATTTCCATTATTTTATAGATTTTAAGATACAATAGAATTAATATTATCCTTTTTGATACGATGTTTCTTCAACTTCTAAAAATGAAAGTGCTATTAAATTAAATATACGGGGTGATTCAAAACCTATTAAAAAAAAATTGGGAATAGATGCTTCATGAAAATTGGAGCGAATATCGTAAAATATTGCAGGCAATTCAGAATACTGAAATCCGATTTTAGTATTAACGTTTTTGCTATAGTGTTTACATTAGTTTAGCAGAGCGATTTTCCGGTAGACATGTGCTAGATGCAGTTACTTCAACCGAGCATCGTATTGCAGCAGCTGAGGAACATATTATAGACATGTTGAAAAGGTTCCCCGAATAAGTATCAGGCAAATGGCTCAACAAATACAAGGAATGTCCCAATCAATAGTGTGGCGTACCATACACGAGGCTCAATTATATCTTAGCCTAGCGTGTCCAAGTATTAATACTAAGGGATTATCCGTCACCAATTATATTTTGTGAATGGTTGTTGGATCAAAATGTTCAAAATCTAAAAAATTTACAATTGACATGTTAGTCACTGAAGCTATTTTTAGACGGGCTGAGATGTATATTAGAGATGGGCAGTTCCCGAGTGAACTGGTTTAAAAGAACGGGTTTCGACACTGAACTGAGAGAATCAGTTCTCGAGAAGTTGACAAATCAGTTCTTTGCGAACTAATTTGTATCGATTGATGTAGAGTGCGAGAGATATTTTCAAGTTTAGACGTCAGAAGGAACTGTTCAGTGAATAGTGAACGAGTGTTCACAGCCTATGTGAGCTTCTAAATCATACGGGCGATCTGAATTCTGAATAACTGATTGGTGATCCGATTGCGGAATGTTAATATCATTCTTAGTTAAATATAATATCCAAGATCTGCATACCAGCGCACATAGGCGTCCGTATCAAATTGTTACATTAATAAAAACGATATAGGTATGTACCATTAATTATAAATATATGATGTATAAGAATTAAGAACTGAATTTCATTAACAAGTAAAATACAACAACTTTACAAAAATATAAATTAAATTCTGTAATAAAAAATAAATAAAAATCAGTATCTAAATGATTCGAGATATTTTGGAAAAAAGAGGCTTCAAATATTTTGTTTAAGAATTCTTATTCTAAAGTCTAAACGCTAAACGGGTCGCAATCGTAAAACGTGGAAGAAACCAACCGTTGCAATTGACGGAGATGCGGGATTCGGAGAGAAGCGTATATCTGTGCAGTGTTTGACGTAAAACCAGTTCTTAAAGAGCTGGTTTTAAGAATCAGTTCTTTTTAGTGATTCAGTTCTCGAGAACTGAATCATTAAAATGAACTGCTAAGCCCATCTCTAATGTATATATAACATTCATAACAATCGTGTTTGGGATTTTGAAAATCTTCACGCGATTCAGTGGGATTATTTTCAACAACTCTTAAATGTTTGGGCAGAGATTGTTGATGATCGCTTGATTGGACTATTATGAACAGTATCTCAAGTTCTGCTTGGAAGATGTGTCTGTAGATGTCTGACTCCGAATGTGGTTCTTGTACAATAGTGCCTCCCCCCCCCCCTCATTTTCAACAAAATGTTCAAGTACCTTAATGAAATACATGAGATACGATGGATTGGACGAGAGAGGAGGACCGGTACTGTGACCGCCACGAACGCTTTTCTTAAATCCTTTAAACTTCTTTTTGTGGGGATATTTAAAAAATGAAGTGTATCCCAACGAAGTGGAAACTATCGATGATTTACGCGAATGTATCATAACTGCTGCCAATAGCTTTCCAGTTCAAAACCGACAAGAAACAGAAACATTTGTGTTAGTTCGTAGGAACTGGGTAAGATGAGTCCAAATGTGTTTACACGTTTGTGGGCAAAATTTTGAACAATTTTATCCGTTTATTTTTATGCATGCTCTGCTTTGCTTATAAAGTCAGGTTTTACAGTGGACCAGTTTCCAGTGCCGTACAGAAGTTTTTTTTAAATCATTTTCGAACTGCTCTTTTTGATTTTTTTTGCAAATTGTATTTGCGTACATTTATTTATTTATTTATTTTTTGAGTAAGTTCTAAATAATCCTGTATTGTATCATAATCTAGGATGTGTTTAAATGAAAGGACACAAATGCTACCAGAGATTTTTTAGGTAAAAATAAGTCGATTTAACCCAGCATGCCTCTATTCCAAGTCGCATAGTAAAAAGATACGTTTTCGTTTTTTAAATTTTAATATTTAGTCAGACATAGGTATTTCAGATTTTCTAGAAAATTTTAAGAAATCTTCTATATGTTCTAGGTTTGCTCTTTTCTTCAAATGGTTGTCATTAAACTGACAGTAAATATGTATTTTGCAATAATTCTTTTTTGTACCTGAACTGTTATTTTAACAAAACAGCTTTTTTCAGTGCAGGGTTTAAAAACTATACAGGGTGTTCAAGGTTTAAATTTTATTCTGAAATTTCTCAATAATTGCACGAATAATAAGTCGCACGCACGCAAAATACTTATTGACATGAAAATTTGACACAAGCCTACCAAGAAAAGTAATAGCAATATCAGCGCCTGAAAGAAAATTACCACAACTTTTGAAACTTTTAAATGCAAATAATTCAGGAAACGATAAAGTTAGGCGACCTAAACAAGAGTACATTTTTTATGTAGAATTAACGGTTGTTTTAGACTTTTAACTTTTTTTAAGCATAGCTCAACAGATAAAAAAATATGTTTTGATTTACCTAAATAATATGGTGAAACTAACGCCCTTAAGAAGCTTCAAATTTGTAATTCTCACACCAAAAAACCCTGCATTACCAAATTTCAGAATAACGCTAACCAAACTTTCTCAATTATTGAGAACACCCTGTATTTCATAAACCAGCGACATTTGTATAAGGCATGATGAGCTCAAACATAATATTTTGACGCCTAGTATTTCCACCTTAGTGTTGACCTATTCTTTCTGACTCACTCTATATAATATACAAGGACATTCATTTTTTATGGACAGGATGCTAAAATAATACGCCAAAATAGTAAAAGAACAATGTTAATTTTAAAATACTAAAACAATAATAACTAAATATACCCTTTTCGTACAGTCTAATATTTTATTTTGTTACTAAAAGCTGTATACGAGGGTTCGCAAAAAAATACATATTTAACGCATAACATTGCCTGCAGTGGGCGCCTTGTACACGATATCCCGAAAACATTATTATGTTATGAAAACCCCAACCTTAAAAAATCTAGCTAGAAAATTTGAAACATGTATGACTAAAACTTTAGAAATTATTAAGGAAAAACCATTATCATCATTTTGACACCCCATTACTTTTTTATTATGCGACTTTTACTAGAGGTAAGTTAGGTTAAATCAACTTATTTTCACTTAATGAATATCTGGTATCATTTGTCACCCTCCTTTAAATATACCCTGTATACAAACTATCGACCTATGAAGTTTCTAAAAATCCAATTGTACCAGAACATAAAGAGATTACAAAGAAAATGTAATTTACAAGAAATATATACATGCATTTTTTATCCTTTTTCATAACATAACCCTGAAACTTTAATTGGATAATATTTGCTGGTAAATACCTCGACTTCAGCTTAGTTAAAAATAGAAAAATCTTACATAAATAACAAACTTCAAAAACACATTATTCCGGTAAAACATACTACGCATTTTTATATAACAGATGTAGAGGACGTTTTTATATAAGCTTAAAAAATTCAACAAGAAATGTTAGCGTAGGAATCCTGTGAGCAGTAGACGATGACATAAAATAAAGCTCGAAAGCAAGAAGGAATTTATTACAATTTGGCTATAAAAGAAGCGCGCAAAATATATTCTTGTCGTAGGTTTCATATTGTTTTCATAAATCCCAATAATATTGTTTTTTTATACAACAACGTATGTTACAATTTGAAAATCGTAAAACACTTTAGCTCATTTCGACTGATATGAATATAGATTGCCTGTAATTTCAAGGAAAATGTAAGCATAGCTTTATAATAAGACTTGTGTGGGAGAGGGAGCGGCATATTATTATTAAGCAGGCCGCATTTACGCCCAGGAATGACTTACGTTGGTAGACCCTAACCATCATTCAGTACAGGAATGAGGAGAACCTGGAAAATTTCATTAATTAGGGGGTAGTCAAACGTCAACCGGTACCAATCTCCCACATTGACCCAAGCCAGCATTCTTCCACCCTACCATACCCGCAGAGAAGGTGCCAATCCTCTCCACCAATCTAGCTTATATACGGCCTACCGGTTGCGGGGATCGAACCCACCGCGGTTTTACCTCGATTCAAGAACTGACGCCTTAAACCGCGCGTAAGGTAATAATAAAATCCACATTTAAATATGACTCTTCGCATTTACAAAGTAAAAGTAAAAGGTGTGTTTTTCTACTACACTTCAATAATTGTAGAAATGCACGGTTAAATTAAAAAATTAATTATTACAAATATTGTAACATTTGGTATACAGATATGTTTGTTTCAATCGACTCAAAATCAAATATTCTATTACGTCCTAAAATTATTATAACGAGTTGCAAGCATATTAAGAAAAAATCAAGTACTTATATGTTGTTTTACATAAAAATATTATGAAATTTCAGGAAGAATATGGTAATACAGTGTAGTATATTGGATATATTGACTTTTACTAAATTTATTATGTAATTTTATATAACTTCTAGTGTGCACTTACAGCTTATGCCAATTTAAATATTATACAATTCATAAATATTGCAAAAACTGAAATGGTACGTTGTTTAGATGCTTGCATCAAAACTGTACCATTACCTGTGTCTAAACCATACAATAACATTCATTTCAATCAAGATATTTTTCTTGTGACAGTAAAAATGGTAATAGTTTACAATATATTAAAAATATTTATTTCCATACATGAAATATATCGATAAAAAGTGACAAAATGATAAAAATGCAATTTTATTTAATTGTTTTGGAACATAATTAAATATTGCCTACCTAACGACTATAATAAAGTTGTGGAACCTTCAGGCTCGTATTTTTAGCTTAAAGTGAAATTTTTGCAGGAATTGGAAAAAATTGAGACAATGTATTGAAATCTAGCCAAATATAACCCCAAGGTCGACTAAAAAACTAATTTCATGTTCAATCTTTATGAAAAACTTTGAAGGTCATAACTTCTGTACTTCATACTGATATTCGTTCCCCCGCAATTTCTACGGAGCTCGGCGTTTTGGCATGTTACCGTTAGCTGGAAACTAACTCCTGCTAAAACTTATATCAAAGTCCGTGCATTATGTGTATTATACACAACCACAACCTTAGTTCACTGCAATCTGGATAATCGATAACATCAGTCTTAGTAAATGTTGCGTTTCCCTCTCTCTCTCTTCTTCACTTCCCTTAGATGTAAAAGTAGTACTATATATAATATACTGACTGTTCTTTGTTTACTAATGAGATAAATTAAGAAATGCATCTTACAAAAAGTATTATCGAAAGTGGGGACCATTTGTAGGTATACAGGGTGCTAGAGGCTTGCTGCTATAAGATAGGTAAAGTATAAATTAACAAAAAAGTTAAATAATACATAGGGATAGGGAATTCAAGCCGTTTTTAAATAATTTGGGTTATTACATCAAGGAATTTTATCACAACGCCGCAAGTTACCACTACAGAAAAAGAAAAAAAGCAGTATAAACATGAACCATCAATGAATATACGTTGATTCAGAGTTGACACAAAAAAATGTCTTGAAAATGATTTGAAATTGGTTTCAATATCGATTACAATTGTTGAGAGATCGCTTGCAAAATGGGTTTGTTAATTGATACCAGTGAATATTATAATGTAAGCATACATAAACCACAATTCATGGGTAAATAATGTAGGTAAGTTTATGCATAATTATTTGTAAGGAGATACAGCTGTGAACAGCACGAATAGTTATTATTTCCTTATTATCAATCGCCAATCTAAGCACCGCCATGCTCAAGTCAGTGGCTTACCTTATATCGGTCCAGATTTAGAAACAGATTTACATTTGGTGTCTAAGAACTTTCTGCTATACATGCTATGGTTCACTTTTTTACCTTACTAGTTTTATTATATTGCATGTAAAAATATCGGTCTAATTATTTTATGAATACATTTCTAAGATCCTTTTTTTCAACAATTTGAAAGAAAAAATGTTTTAAACTATCGTAATGAATATTGCGATGTGAATATACCGAACGACTTTGGTTGAAAGAAATTAGATTTTCGTTTTTTCTTTAATTATTTAGTGAAACCAATCCCCATTAGTATTTTTTTTGTTGCGAAAATAAGGGAAATCACGAAAAAATACATTTTTATGAATACATTTCTAAGATCCTTTTTTCAACAATTTGAAAGAAAAAATGTTTTAGACTATCATAATGAATATTGCTATGTGAATATACCGAACTACTTTGGTTGAAAGAAATTAGATTTTCGTTTTTTCTTTAATTATTCACTAAACTCAATCCCCATTAGCCTTTTTTTTGTTGCGAAAATAAAGGAAATCACGAAAAAATACAATCCGGCTTTTACAATAAACTTTTTTTGTTTAGTGCAGCATTTCAACATTATTTAAGTTGAAAGGGTCTTTTATATACAATGAATTGGTATCGTTAAGCTTTGCTCCCTATGCTTTGAACCTTAACGATTATAGACTTGTCAGAAAGAATGGCTCCTTAGCAATATACATCCTTTCTGTTCGGCGTTTTTTAGAATATACAGAGTGTGCACTTGATACTCCTACTGGAATTCCCTTGGAAACTAAAGGCGCCTTCTCACGATTCGATTTTAGTTGATCAACGTTTGTGGATCAACCAAAATCGAAAGAAAATTGCTGTGATAACTAATACAGTCATTTGCTAGTTTTACCTGGAAAGTTTTCCGGGAGTTTTGAAAATTGCTAATTTTATAGATTTTGAGGTACTCTTTCCGAACTATAGATATGCATGCTTCACAACATCAGCATATAAAAGCAAATTTAATATTGCCTCGCTACCACCAACAGAAGCAGCAGCACGACAACATTCGTTCCGAACTTACCACCAGGTTCAGCAGTGGTATGAGAATGAACAAAATGCAGAGCAATGGGGGTGGAATAAAAACAAGAATGGGCTAATTCCTGTCACCACACTCGAGCCCCCAGCTCCAGAAAGCTTGTTAAAACTCATTTCTTGCAAATGCAAGAAAGGATGTCAGAAAGCTTGTGGATGCAGAAAGACTGGGTTAAAATGCTCTGTTATATGCACGAATTGTAGCGGTACCTGTGGTAACTCGCAAGTTCCATCCCCAGATAGCGATGATGAAGAAGAAGCGGAGACTATAATTGAGCAAACATATGATCAAATCGAGAACGAAGAGGATTGCGATGAAATTGATACACCGCGGATGATGTAGATGAAATATCCGTCTGTGACGTTTCGATTGGTACTACAGACGATGAATTTGCAACACCTGGTCCATCGAGAACAATAAAGCGAAGGAGAATACGCTAAATTTTAGCACATTAAATTGCATGTGGATTAGGCTTATTGGGAATACCACATTAAAAAAAACGCGCCACTTACTCTACCTCAAGGTGGTGTGGAAATGAGTTTTTTTTGGCCAAAATGCGCGTTGGAGTACACTTTGCGGCGCTCGTACGCGTAAACTATTGGCTTTATGAAAAAAAAGGTAGATACATAAATTGTAGGCAATTGTCTCTATATATTTTTAGGTATTAATAATATTGTGTGAAACTAACTACTCAGTGGACAAGAGCTCCAACCTGCGTTGAATTACACCCACTGAGTAGTTAGTTTCACACAATATTATTAATACCTAAAAATATATAAAAACTTTTACATAAAAGGTGAACATTTTTCAAGTAGGTATTGTCATATTTAATTCATTGACAGGATGTCACTTTTTTGTCATTGTCGATATTTAACTTCAAATAATTTTAATTTTTATAATAATTTTTATAGTTAGATATTTGATTCAACTTAAAGGAGACCACCTGAAGAAGCAATCCTAAAAATGCAGTAATAGGTCAGATCTCATCTATTGTGGTTGAATTTGTCGTGTTCCCACTGCCAAAAAAGTGAAGTTAGATTTTTATAGAGTGAGTAAATTAGATTATTTTCTTTAGATAATTATTGAATAGAGCTTTGTCTGTGGAATTGTTCATTAGCATACCTAGACGTTTGGTTTCAGAGAACATACATATGACTTCATTGATAGGAATTGTAGGAGATTTGATTTATATTAGCTTAAAATACCTTTCTAAAACAGTAAAAACAATTGTCTCTAATTTCATTTTGTATATGACAGTTTTTATCGTAAAATGAGTCGGAAAGGAGATATTGTCAAAAAACTGCTTTTAGGCGCCATTTTTCCAATATGGCGGCGTGAGCGGCAAAAATACGAGGTGGCAAAGTCGAAATTCGGAAAGAGCATCTCAAAATCTATAAAATTACCAATTTTCAAAACTCCCGGAAAACTTTCCAGGTAACCACTATATTTCTCACCAATTTTTGTCGGTTAAGTTAAATTGATTCCACAATTTGTCGTCATTTTCTAACAACTGTTGATTCAAGTTTCGCTTGAAATGTGTGAACCAAAAACTTGACCGATTTTAGTTGATCCACAAAAGTTGATCAGCTAAAATCGAGTCGTGAGACCACACATTAAGACACATCCATCAAATAGATGGAAGGAGGAGAGTAAAGGGTTCAACTTGATTCAAAATTACTTTGACTTTCTTTCATCACCATTGACCAAATGAATTTTTAGATCACTAGAACAAAAAAAAATGGATGCATCATAAAAATAATTAAAATGTTTTCACTACTTGTAGCAATCTAAGGAATAATAAAAAAACTTATTTAAAAAATATAATTGTTTTCATTACTACATCTTGGAAAGACGTACATAACTATCATAAATTTCTAGGTGGGAAATTAACAATTCAGTGTACTATTAATGCACTAAAGGTTCTTAAAATATGTGCCGCTTTACATGCGTAATAGTATTACTGTAATTAAAGCTGAAAATATAGTTCTTGTTGCGAATAACTCTTAGACAAATTAATTTTCTGAAAAAAAACACCGTGACATAACAATTTTAGTTCGAAGGGGGACATCTTTTCACATAAATTTACCCCCCTAGGAACGGGGAGGAGGGCAACCCCCAAGCGATAAAAACACGTAGATGGGAGTGAGCATATTTACGAATAGATATATTAAACATGCGTACGTTTTAACAATGTTAACCACTCACAGGTATACTTTGTGACAGCTGGAATTACAGTTTATAATTACAATGGTTTTTGGACTGAAAACATGTGGCGACAAAACGGATAGGATCTAACAGAAACAAGGGTACAGATAAATTATTGAAATGGTTGAACAATTTCACAATCTGTCACTTGCCGGAAACAAATTTAGTACAGAGAAAATAGTACTGATGCTCGGTGCATGTTTCCACAGATTTTTTCAATAATTAATAACTATCATTTTATTAATCAGTTTAAGAATGACCATATGTAATTTCCATTCATAATTCAAGTATACTATTAAAATGTTACATTCTTTAAGATAATCTAGAACGCAAATCTATTTAACCGAACTTGCTTAAACGAAAAATGTCGCAAAACAGAATTTGTTTGTTTATTCCTTGTTTTCTCCTTAATTCAGAACCTAACTAACCAATTTGAGCAAAATGTTCTGTTGCTTAGTTTGTCTTCATGAAGAATAGAGCGATTATATTTCAATTAGTTTAAATCGTACAGGGCGTTCATTTTACTAAACCAAGGAATTATAAAATTTAAAGTCTGTTGTAAAGAGAATTGTAAGAGCTTTCAAAATAAATATTAGTCAACCCCAAATGCCATTTAAATATTTTGGGGTGATGCTTACCCTTGCTTGGGGTGAAAGTGGCGGAGTCAAAAATACCATCAAAGAATGTCTCCCTTTAATCTAACAACGGGTCTGAGCGTTTTTCTACAGTCCTGACGTAGTTCCTCAAAATGACTCTGTTTTGTTTTCATTTGGCCGCCCTGTATATTTAGTTCTTTGTAATGAGATATGTTCCTACAGACAAGTAAATCGCATAAATATAAATATATATTATAGCCTCAGTGCGTAACGCTGTATGCATTTTAATCACAAGTGATATTTTTGTATGCATATCAGATATATAAGTCACCGTCCGTAACTAGTTTATGCCCCGATCGGTATTGAATTATATCTGCAGTATCTGTGTGAACAGCTAGGAACCCTTGTCGGCCACACCCCCCGACATAAACCGGTTTCGGGCTTGTTAGCACTCATCAGTATGCCATAGGTGAGATTAAGTACCTGCTATAATGTAGGTCGCTTCCTGCAAGTCGAGCCGCTTAGGCCGAACAGGAAGTAAGCAAACCACTTATATATCACCTTTACTTGATTTATATGTGAACATACATATGACGGATCATCGATCATCTCACCTATGGCATACTGATGAGGGCTAACAAGTTCGAAACCGGTCTGTCTATGGTGGTGTGGCCGACAAGGGTTCTTGGTTGTTCACACAGATACTGCAGTTGTAAATCAATGCCGGTCGGGACATTAGTTCGCGGAGTAGTTGTTACCTGCAGTATTATATTATTATTACATGCCTGTACATTAATAATGCGTCTTAAAGCGTAAAAGCTTTAGAATCTGAAGAATAAACTTCTAAAATTATTATCTACGTGCAAACATATCATAAAAAATTTCTTGCTCCGCCCATGATTTCTGACGTCAAAGATGAACAATTTCTCCCATTTTCCAAGTTCAAGTCGTATATATCTTTATTGCGTTCTGACTTATAAGTGTTTTTGAATAAAATCAATAAAAGAAATGTCCCACATAACGGCCACTGTCGTTTTGTTGTTGAATAGAACCGCCAGGTTTCCACCCAACTGTAGGTCGAGATTTTATTATTTTCTGGTAGGAAAGCTAAAGACTTTAATGAGTTCCTGGAAAAACGACGACATAAAAATAGGTCATGAGAGGATCTCGTCTGCACCGCATCGCTTACTATATCGGCTCAAAATAGCCCTTATACGGTAGCCTGTTGAGAGATCAAGAGAAACAATACATTTTAATTAAACTTGCGTTTCCTCAACGCCTACTTCTACTCCTACTCCTACAGAGGTGTATATGGGCAAATACGGGTTCAGGGGTGAAGAACTCTAGACGGATTCTTTTAAGGAAAGCATCGAATGAAAGTAATTTGTCAAACTTTCTCAATATTTGGGAATTTACGCAGATATTATACATTTTTTAGTGGTGACTTCTCCTACTTCTAGGAAAATCTATAGCAACTACGTCTATGATTTCGGCATTTCTGTGAAAGATAATTTACGCATTTCTTAAATGAATAATGTACTCACAAGTTTAAAAGAATAAGAAATTGAAGATAGTATTTATTTAATAAAATGATCTCTAGGAATATAATACAAAACATATATTATCAATCGTTACATGTAGTTTCGGGATTTTTTAGTTCTTAGGAAATATGCTTATTTTTGCAGTCACATATGTTCAGTAGTGTATTGATTTACTATATAAAATAATTGTTTGTTGTGGCAAGTGCAACTAACAAAAAGTTAGTTAAAATTAATGGTTTTCCAACAGTTTCAAATACATTTCTAGTGAAATTTCCATATAAAATACTGAACCAACAATGCGATCTGCAAAAATCTTTTCCAAACGTTGAGAATTTCTAGGTTCAGGGAATGTACTTCACGAAATATTCTTGAATTGTTGTTGTTTGACCAATGCAGGAAATGTCAGAAAAGCGATTTTCATGATTTTTTATATATTGTTGTTTTTATTTGTTTACTTTCAAGTATTTGTATTAGTCATAGTACATTTTATTCGATGTACATTTTCTTATCTTTAAATATGGTCTAACAGGATTTTCCTCTGCCCATCTTGTTTTGTAATAATAATAATATTTCAAAACTTCAATTTTTTTCATTTACTTACCGCTTTTAATGTAATTTCTTGAAATAATTTTTATTAGTTGTTGTAATAATATTATTTTTACGTCAAAATTTTAATTTCTGAAATAAATAGAGAAACAATATTTTAGTTAAGCAATAAATTTCAGACATTTCCAACGCCTTCTACATTTTTTAATATAAACCCAAATTCAATAAACTTAAAACTTTTAAGCCTTTGTAAAAAAATCATTAGTTTTTGGAGAACAGAATTTTTCTATCCATGGAATTGTTAAAAATTCTATGAGTAAAAATTAGCTAAGAAATATAGCTCTTAAATGAGCTTCATTCGATTTTTTTCAATTCTACTGATATACTTCTGATCTTGAGGATTCCGGGCAAAGGAAATGTACTTAGGAGCACTGTAGAGCGTATACAAGGTTATGATAGAATCTGGTTTACAAAAATGTTTCGTTACTATTAATATGAGACCAAAACTGCAAAATGCAGTAAATGCATGGCTTAAAACTTAATTTTTTATCTAAAATAACACCAAGATCTTTAACAGAAGTCACAAATAAATATGTACTAAGATGAAGAAAATTGAACAGTTAATCTTGAACACCCTATAGGATTTCACTATTGAAAAGAATCCTCTTGTCGTCAACGAACATCATTATTGGTCGTTTTAGTCAATATTTTATGCCAAAGTGCCGGAAATAAATAATTTATAAATATAGCAGAATATAAATAAAGTTGTTAATCAATTCTGGACATGCGTTTTTTGTATTTAAAATTCAATGTCAAAGGGCGGAAAATTAATGATCTTGTAGGAAAATACGATTTTCCATCCCAAAACAAGTTTCAAAACAACTTTATAGAATCTAATGATTTATTCATAATGTTGCAGAAAATAAGTCGAGAGAGTCAAGAGAGTACGTCGTAAGTAAATTATATAAATTATTTGAATCCGATAAAATTTTCTGAGTGCATTTGGATTCGGAAGAGAAGCAAAAATTGTACGTTACACTTTTATGAAAAATCACTCTTGTGCCTTGTTTTCTACATGGAAAAAGTCACAAATATTCATGCAATTGTAAACGACACAATAGGTATATCCATAAAATTTTGATATTAGTGGAAAGAGGTAGGTTTATAGGTGCTATAAACAACAGTTAAAAAATGTATAGTATTTCTCTTAGCTATTCGTCGTAGAAATGCTCTTAAAGAACGATGCTAGAAAACGTTCCCTTCGTTAGAGGCTAGCCGTGTGACGTCACATGCTCGCTGAGATGGCAGCAGACGCTACATTTCAAGGAGGAAACATACTAGGCGATCGCGGTCTAGGCGCATCGCGGACCTTGCTAATGTCTTCTAATGATTTTAAATGTATACGTACGAAATAGGTCGGGAGCTGATCTCGCTCGAGCCGCGATCTCGTCGAAACCTTTTTGGAACATTTCTGCTAGTGGCGGAAATAAAAGAGCTAATAAAAACACATCTTGCACAGGACATATTTTGACACCTTAATAGTATAGTAGAACAAGTCAGAAGCGAACATATGCGATTGATTTTGTAAAAGTCCGTGATCAGCTCGGAACAGAGCGGCCCGTGATGCATCTAGACCGCGACCTGACAGTGCGTTTTCTTATTTATATTACAAAATTGTAGTGAACGCGTTAGCTTTGCAGAATATTACGAGTTACGGCGGATTATATTAGTGGTAAAATTTATGATATGCATAAAACAGAAGAAACAGAGTGCCCCAAGGCTCCAATCTAGTCATATGAATTCAAATATTAAATCTGCGTACAGTACCCTAGGCTTTGTTATAAGGAGTACAAAATGTTTCACTGATGCAAGTGCATTGAAGAGTCTATATTATTCGCTCGTACGTTCAAAAGTCGAATACTGTACCCTCATTTGGTACCCCTACTATCAAATCAAACCATTTGGAAAGACAGCGACGCTTTCTCAAAGTCCTATCTTTTCGTATCGACAATTATTATCCTGACAGGTGATATCATCACCAGTTACTTTTACAAAGATTTCATATGCAGTCGCTGTATACTAGAAGGATGATTACTACTTTAAACTTTTTTATTTAAGCTATTTAATGGTATGGTTGATTCTCAGGTTTTACTCAATTTATAATCTCAATATTCTTGATATACTCTTAATATTCGTGTTCCGAGGCCTGGCTCTCGTGAGAATTCACTGTTCTATTGTCGAAATGCTAGAACGAATATACTGATAAAATCTCCTATTTATTTATTGGCTAATAATTATAGCAAAATATCAGATCAGTGTGATATGTTTCATTGTAATATTAATGACTTATTAAGAATTGTATCCGATTATTTCAATAATTTACAATATTAGTTGTAATTTTTTTTTAATACTTCTATTTATCATTTTTCTTGTTTTTTTTTTCAACTATATATATTTAGTTTGTCCTTTTTTTTCTTCATTGCCTGTATTAGTATGCTTTATATTATATAAATCTATTTGTTTTGTCCTGTAAATGGAATATTTTCGGTTGGGCAATAAATGCATTATTATTATTAATTTACGTTTAACATGATGCGTACGACAATATCCCGCGGCTCAGTTCTGATAACCTTACTGATTATATCCAGAGCAGTTTTGAATTTAAGAGAGAAAAAAAAAACCGCAAAAAGAAATTAAAACCGTCAACTCCATCACCATCATCGGAAATGTAAATTTTAATAGGAACCGCTCATCCATCTTTCCAACCATGCGGTTTCGATTTCAGATATACCTAGAGATATTAATGAGACGCCTTCAGATCTGCGGCCGTCTGTTGATGGCACCCATTTGTCAGGATTCATCCTTCGCAGGAAAGCATTGCTCTGAAACGTATCGAAACGGGGAGACTACAAAGTTTTTGACCTCCCGTAGACGGGCTAAATAATACCACCCGCTTTACTTTGACAGGGCTTTGCAAAGATTAGGGAGCATTTATTTAAGGGTTCTGAATTTCTGCAGCAGAAATTAAAAAAGAAATTATCTGCGTAAATTAGTATAAATAATATTGCGTAAAGTATATAGGATATCTGGGAAGGATGTTTAAGGCATTGCATAAATTAGATTTAAAAAAAAAACAATAAACTTTTAAGTTTAGTTAGAATGGTTATATGTATATGATTTTTTATATATTTTTAGGTATTAATAATATTGTGTGAAACTAACTACTCTGTGGACTAAAGCCCCAACCAGCGTTGAATTACACCCACAATATCTACCCATATGTTTTTTATTATTAGCTTTGTAACAGTTTTTACTGTATTAGAAAGGTATTTTAAGCTAATATAAATCAAATCTCCTACAACTGACAGGCTTAAATTACTTTTGACATTGTCGACGAGAATGATGTGTTGAAATTATACATTTTTGATAGCAAGCAGCAAGTTAAGCTCTACAAGAATCCGATGAAAAAATGTAGGGGTTCTATTTAAAAAAATATCCGATGACGTTTATCCGATTTCGCGATTACGTGAGAACAAATGAATGTAGGAAATGCGTTGGTACAGAAAAAGGAGTCTTTTTAAAAAGACGTGTCCGAGGAAATTTCATGAAACTTCGTTGTTTTAGAAATAATGAATTTATTCCATACTTTTCTTCCACACTGTATAATAATTTTTATAGTTAGATATTTGACTCAACTTATAGGAGGCCACCTGAAGAAGCAATCCTAAAAATGCAGAAAGTTCCCACTGTTTCAAAAATGAAGTTAGATATTTATAGAGTGTCTTCATTAAACCAGGTTAGTAAATTTAGCTAGATCAATTTCTTTAGATAATTTAGATATTTGGTATCAGAGAGCATACATATGACTTCATTGACAGGAATTGTAAGAGATTTGATTTATATTAGCTTAAAATACCTTTCTAATACAGCAACAAATGTTACAAAAGCTAATAATAAAAAATATATGGGTACAATAGTATTAATACTTAAAAAGATATAAAAAACGATTACATAAAGGGTAAACATTATTTAAGTAGGTATTTGTCATATTTAATTTAAAATTGATTGACAGACTAAAATCACTTTTGACATTGTCGATATTTAATTTCAAATAATTTTAATTTATGTAATAATTTTTATAGTTAGATATTTTACTCAAGTTAAACGAAGCCATCTGAAGAAACAATCTTAAAAATGCAGAAATAGGTCAGATCTCATCTATTGTGGTTGAATTTTCGAGTTCCCACCGTTTCAAAGGTGAAGTTAGATATTTATAGTGTATAGAGTGTTTTCATTAAACCAGGTTAGTAAATTTAACTAGATTAATTTTTTTAAATAATTATTATTGAATAGAGTTTTGTCTTCATTGATAGGAATTGCAGGAGATTTGATTTATATTATCTTAAAATACCTTTCTAATACAGTAAAAATTTTACAGAATTATTTGAAATATTTTACAATATCGTATTTTTCAGCAGCGCTGTAACATCCATATTTGACCTTAAATCGTGCTAATTTTATACTTAGGGATTATTCTAATTCTATATTACATATTTATATGTTAGACTATTATAATAACTATTATTTTCCTAAATATAACAGGAGAAGTAGAGATAAAGATAAGTATGTATAGTAAACTTTTTCTGTTTCTCCAGCTTCTCTTTTAGAGGCGGCCACCACATCCCTCTATTATCACCGCCTAATCACAACGTGGCTTGAACGTATTTATATAAGATGCAAAAACGTCGTTGGAACGTAAAGTGTTCAAAAAAGTGTTCCCCAATTTAGTAATAGAACCGTTCTATCATGTGCCGTGGTTGCTACGTCTCATTCACTAAAATACTACTTGGGATATTTACTACGTTGTTTGGGTTCTGTTTAGTCTGCCCGTTGCCGTAATCAAAGAGTAGATCGTGTGTATATAAAACAAATTCCAATTTTTAATCGTATTCAACATATTTGTTTACTGGTGATGTAAGATTTTGTAGGTAACCTACGTATTGTTTCTTGTGTGTTTTACGATTGTAAAAGTATAAGCATAACTTTGAATAGGAGTCAAGTTAAAAATCTGTTATTTAGCAATTTGAACGTTAAGAACGAATTAGAAGTTGAGAATATAAGATATATAATAAGAGGAGTTGAGAATAGTACAAGAACTGCAATCACCAGGATTTTGAAATACTCCAGTAATCATGAATTCCCAGTGTTCATAAAATACTTCACTCGACAACTCATGAATACTATTTTTGAGTACTGAATCCTGAATACATATATAAACGTAATGAGTACGGATATCTACTGAATACTGTCAGATAAAAGTATTCAATATTTGAATACTAATAACACAAACACTGTATTGTATACTATTCATGAATACAATGTATTTGAGTAATATCCAGTTCTGCTGAGAAGTCTAGAAGTCTCTTACAACGATGGTGAATATGAAGTTGACGACTGTTATCGCATGAACGAAAATCATTTAAATTAATTACGCTGGATAACCGGTTATGTGCATCTGACGAGGTAATTCAGTGATTTATTCTCTACTCGACATAATTTATAAGATTCCGATTATGATACTACGCCTTCGCTGTGAAAACGAATTAATCACGGGGTATTAGCACGAAAATTCAAAAACTGGAATGGCGCTGAAGGCTAATCTCCGATAAAGCGTTGCTGGTTTATTTATTGTTGATCGAATCGAAGGAAGAATACGCTTCCCCGTGCCCAGAAAATAAGCCCACGTTGCATCCGGTGCAAGTCAGTTCAGATTCCTTCCGGAGAAACCGAGAGAACATTTCAGACATGAAATATAACTTGAAATTAAAAAAAATAAATGTTTGTTTTGCCAAAACTATAAGCTTTAGGCTCTTACTAATACTTTACAATGAAATAATTAAACTAAGTAGTAAGCTAAAATAAACTACTTAAATATGATTAACACCGTCTAAGCAATATTTGGAGATTAAAGAGTAAAAACATGTTACAGAATTTTAAACAAATTGTGTAATATCTAGGTATTGTGCGGAGTAGTTACTCTAAGGAAGAATGCTCTAATCATCATTTAATTGCTTCCCAATATCTACGGGGTGTTCAAAAGCTATTGCTTAAAAATATACAGGCTGTCAATGTTAAAATTTTAATTTCGACCTTTGTAAATAACTTTTTTGAATATCCAAATGTTTGCATACAATTTGGAGATCTCAAGTTTTTCAGATATACGAGTAAGCTAAAATAGACTACTTACAATAATATGATTAACACCGTCTAAGCAATATTTGGAGATTAAAAAGTAAAAACATGTTGCAGATTTTGAATTTGGAACAAATTATGGAATATCTAGATATTGTGCGGAATAGTTACTCTAGGAAAGAATGCTTCGATCATCATTTAATTGCTTCTCAATATTTACGGGATGTTCAAAAGTTAATGGTTAATAAGATAGGTGCTGTCAAAGTTAAAATTTTATTTTCGATATTTGTAAATAACTTTTTAGAATATCCAGTGTTCATGAGTATTCATCTAAGCAATATTTGGAGATTAAAGAGTAAAAATATGTTGCAGATTTTGAATTTGAAACAAATTATGGAATATTAGATATTTTGACGTCACTAGTAAAGGGACGTCACTTGTGGTGACCATTACTAAAATCATAGAGACACAAATTACTACAAATTGTATTAAAGTTGTGTGCAGGTAGAGTATGTCGCCAAACATAGTTCCATGTTGCATTACGTCTACTCAGGCTCCCTTCTCTCGGATAAGTCATTGGATGCCTCACCTCCTATGACACACTAAGAAAAGCTAACAAGCTCAAGAGCGGTATATGTCTGGCGTACCGCTAATAAATGACTTTAACAGTTTGCTGTGAGTACTCTATAAAGGAATATAATATAGCAATAATACTGAAATACTAACTATGTACTTCATTTTTAATTTTACTTAATGCAGTTTGCTGATCGTGACATTAGTCCTCATATCAATGTGTATTTTTCGCGGCATATAACCAGTTTATAAACAATATAAATTTAATTTAACTCTATTTAATTACTGGTTACTTTAATTAACTTATTATACTGCAACGCTGGCTATCGGCCAATGATAGTAATATATTAGTTCTGTCAATAATTTAACAGGAATTGGTAAATACCTCTTTTGCCATAATTTATTACACCGTACGTTTCAGCAATTACTGAATTAGGTACTGCTTAATCTGAAATTATATACTCATTTGTTAATTGACAATTATGAACGGGTAATATCAATTACTTTGTAGTTAATGCGTTAATGCATCATTCTACAGGGCGATTTACATAATACTCCCCGATAACTTGATAATGGAAATGGAAATCACTTTATACACGAAAAAAAAACTATACTATACATCAATATTAACACACTTAGTCCAAAGCTAGTTAAGTTTCACTATTTCTCAAGTATAACAGTGAAAGATTAACTTATTCTTGTATAATAAGATTATATATTCTTCATTTAATATTAAAAATTACTTGAAATCAAGAAGACTACTATACTTAATATCAGCTAATGTTATGTTTGTTTAAAGAATTGTTTTGTTTTATTTAAATAATTTGAACGTTATGAATTACTTCAGTCTACAATTGTTATTCACAAAATAAACTTTTGCTTTTTTATTTGAAGTTTTAAATGACTTTAAAGAATAATTATTGCAACATAATTAGTATTTCGGGATACTTGCTATATTGTATTTCTTTCTAAAATAGTTACTTCTCTATCCACCTTGTATAAATAATCAAATACTACTCAGAAGTATTTAATTCTTTATGTAAGGTGGGTCACAGGAAAATAGACGTCTATAAAATAAATATGTGTAAACTAAATGCTTGTCAGTCATTTATTAGCGGCACACCAGACATATACCGATTTTGAGCTTCTTAGTTCTCCTCCGCCATACAGCAGGTGAGGCAACCGACGACTTATCCGGCAGAAAGGAACTTGAGTAGACGGTATGCAACACGTAACTAACTCTTATGACCACACACTGAACCTGGCGGTCCAGTGTGTGGTCATAATTATACCTTAATCTTTCAGAATCAAAGAAAAAAATATGGTGTTGCCATTTAAAAAAAAATCGATGACGTCATTACTCGAAAACAAATGACATTTGAAAATCGAATTTTACGCTAAAATATGTATTTTTTAAATTAAAAATCGACCTGTTCGAGGATTTTTCCCAAAAAATAATTGTTTCGTTTTTATTGAATTTATTCCATACTTTTGGCGCATACTGTATAGAAATATTAATATTAGAATTCATGCAGTAATTTAAATCAAAAGTACTCTATAGCACCTCGTGCGTTGAACACGACAAGTAAAACTATATAATTATTTGTTTTCCATTGTGGAATTTTTTTCAATTGATATTTTAGTAGCTACGATATCGCTGTACAGTAGATATTCCGCACATTTTAGCATATCGATAACACCATACCAGGTTTTTATGTCCCGCCACACTCATCGGGAAAATATTTAATCTCTCATGTTTTTTAAACGTGCCGTCGTTATCATTTCCAGGAATTGTTCACTCAAAACGACGCCAATATTTTGTTGTGCTTGTGTCTGTGTGTAAATGAAAAGATTACACGATGTATCCATGGAGTACCGTAACGTTGGATACATGAAAGCGATCGAAAATGATAAAAATCTGTAGACACAGCCGCGATACCAACCGCACATACAATAGTAGGCTTCATTGATGATATATGTTTGCTCTGGAAATAATTCTTTAGTTGACTTTAGGTTTATTTTATGGCTAATATGTGCAGAAGTATTAGTGGAATTTCCATCATTAATTTAGGTTATCTGTTGATTTCAGCCTTTTATTTGAATTAATAATTAGCTTTATTAAAATATTTGCTATATTATTATTATATTTTACGAATCGATTTGGACAAACTAGTTCAACTAAGGTCGACTATATTTTAACTAATATGAATCTGTCTAAATGCAACGCTAACGTTTATGAACCGGGCTTTAGTTAGTGATCATAGGGTTCTGAGTTTAATTTATGATTTTGATGTTTATATAAATAGTAATGCAGATATAAATCAAATGTCTATTACAGGAATACTTCTAGCTATAATCTTGACCAGTTTTGCAATGCTCTACAAAACACGAATTTTAACGATGTGTATATGTTGAACGATGTTGACTTGCCCTTTGAAGCATTTCATAATATATTCTATTATGTTTTTGATAGACACTGTCTCCAAAAACACCGTAATTTAAGAACTTCTATGAAGTCGAATTTTAATTGTATAACCTCCCAAATTAAAGAAGCTAGTAAAAACCTTAAAGATTTATACTGGTTGGCAAGAACAGTAAATGATGAAGATTCAATAGCTGATCCAAACCAAATCTGATTACTACAAAAATTAAATGGATAGCTCAAATAACAAATCAAAAACTTTGTGGAATCTAGTTAATCATGAAACTGGTAAATCAAAAGATTGTAGAAATAATTATGTAATTAATATTATCGGTAACTTGGTATATAATCCAAACGATGTTGCTGCTGCTGCATTCGGGAATTATTTTGCTGATGTAACTGAAAATAGTTTAACTCAGTATTATGATAATGATCAACTGTTTGTACTACTTCTGATATGTTTCATAAAACTTTTTATTTTAGTCCTGTATCTACCGAAGAGGTGCATGACGTTATAAAAAAATTGAAAAATAAAAATTCTTCTGGAATGGATAATATTTCTGCAAGAACCTACCAGTTCTATAATAGCTCAGCTTATTGCACATTTAATTAATTTATCGATTACCAGTGCAAAATTTCCTTCGCTTTTAAAAATTGCTGAAGTAATACCTATACACAAAAAAGGTGACTTCGAAAATATAGCAAACTACCGCCCAGTGTCTATACTGAATGTACTATCCAAAGTCTCTGAGAGAATAATATATGATAAAATTTTCAGCTTTTTAAACAAATTTAAGATCCTCAATGATTCACAGCATGGCTTCAGAGCAAGCAAATCAACACAATCAGCTGCATGTACTCTGATTGAAAGTATATATACCGAATTAGATAAAGGTAATCAGGTTCCGGGCCTCTTTTTCGACTTATCTCGTGCATTCGATTGCTTAAACTTTAAATTTATAGAAGATAAGCTCTTTAATTTGGGTTTTCGTGGAGTATTTCTTGACTGGTTGGTTGATTACCTTTCTTACAGGAAGATGTTTATTAGGATATGTGGCTACAGTTCTGATTTTCACAATGTGAACACGGGAGTTCCTCAGGGGTCTGTGCTGGGACCGCTAATTTTTATATTATTCATTAATGATTTACCTACAAATATTAATAATGCAAATGTAATTACACTTTTTGCGGATGATACATCCTTGGCGGTCTCAGCCAGGACACATGAACTCCAGTTGTTAACTATTGCATTTATAAGTTGGTGTGAGAAAAATGGGCTAATTGTAAATATTGGGAAAACTGAGTGTATCTATTTTCATAATGTGAATGCAGCTCGTGAGCTTTCATTGCAGTTTACTGTAAATAATACAATTATAACGTCTACTAAATGCACAAAATTGTATGTTGATAATAACCTAAGATGGTCTGAACATATTAGTGTACTGGTTAAAAAACTTAATCAACTATATTATGCTATATATAAAATAAAGCAAGTAATGCCTTTGAGCTCATTGCTCGGTGTTTACTATAGCCTGGTTTACTCTCAATTAATATACAATGTCGTACTTTGGGGTAATGCCTCTAATAGTGCTAGAGTATTTATATCTCAGAAAAGAATCATAAGAGCCATATTTAACATTTACTCTAGAGATTCCTGTAAACCTATATTTGCTAATCACAAAATCATGACTTTTCCATGCATTTTCATTTTTCGCAATTTGTTGTATATCAAGGAAAATATACACAAATATGCCATAAGTTCATTGTATCATAAATATCCAACGAGGTATTCAAATTTGTTTGTATTACCTAGATATAGAACCTCTAAATTTGAACTGTACTGGATAGAGCGATTGTGATTGCTTCTTTGTAACTAAAGACCTTTCAGGTGAAGCTCAAAAACCTATCACGACAGCTAGTTTACCACTCCATGGCCTTCTATGAGTTTTTTCCAGACCATTTTTCGGAAATTCGTATTGTAGCGATTTTTTAAATAAAACATCTGGCAACGATGCCTTGTCAGCGTACTCTAAAACTTGAATATGCCATCCTTAATTTGGAACTAAAATAAAAATAATAAATTAGACGTAAAGGTCCAAGAACCTTTTTCGTTTTCATTATTATATTTGCTTACGTATGTTATCAGCATCTTATTTTTTAATTGCAGGACAGTAATAAATAAGCTTAAAAACTTAAATATTTCCCGCCCTTAATAATTTAAATCAAATCGCAAATTTACCCGACAAACATTAATGTTGAGACAAGTTTTCATTGGCATATTGGAAGTGGTTAAAACATATTATTACGAGCCTTTCTAAGTTTTGTGTAGTGAAACGGCGACGTTTATCACTTAATATTAACTTGTATAGGAAAAATGTAGGACATGAACTAGATATTAATATATTTGTTAGTAACTCTTGATATGTATCAGCTGAAAATGTACCTATGATTTCTAAAATGGTGTCTCCTGGATTTTTTTCAACACGCTTTACATTTTGCCATACTACTGACTGGGCGTATGTTATTGGCATCGTATATAATTTTTGTACATCATCCATTATGTCAAATTGTGCCTTTGGTCCATGTCATTTCAATTTCTTTATTGCACTAACTAAAGAATCACAGTATCTATTAATGTAACCTATGTCATCGCGAATATTTTGGTTCTTCAGTAAGTCTTGCAATGTGTGTATGTATCTGCTGTCATTAGGACTAAAGCTACAAATAACATCTCTTGTGCCATCGAAATGTTTATCTTAATACGCTACGGCTTCTAATCAAGTACCCCATATAGTTATAACTGGTCCGGAAGGCAGAGGTATGTCTGGTAAAACCACCCTAAAAACATCCCTTCGCGTCTTAATGAAAACTGTTTTAACAGTTGACATAAAAATGTTACTAAAAGTAGTTACGTTAGATCAACAAAATTGTACTACAGTGTTGGACCGCGAGCCATGTCTTTTTGCTACACCCTGTATATTATATAATAAAACATGTAACTAGGTCACATTATAATGTACCTTGTACTGTATTTTTTAACTGATGGAAAGTTTATCATGAAACATTCATTATTCATGTTACAGCACAACAATACTGTACGAGTATTAAAAAAATACAAATAGGAGTGTTATTTTGCTTGACTTTAACAGTTAAAATTAACCCGACAGTTTTAATATATTCCCCAGCAATATAAATATAGTATGTATACTACAAAACTACGTTCATTATTTAAGTTCACAGCAAATATAGAACAAGTCGTTATATTTTTATTTCATTAATTGTTTTGTCAATAATACTGCGTATAGCTTGAAAATAAAATAATTAAATGTCATGTATTATACACGCATCTTGAAATTAATTTTAAAAATATGCTAATTAAAAATTTGAAAAGGTGCACGTGATTTGAAAAGGACAATTTAACGTCACAAAATGAGAAAATATAATTCAAAAACATCTTTTGCCACCTACATCTTATTCGTAGTAGATTAATGTAGAACTTCTTTAGAAAGAAGTTGGTTCATGTCATTATGTTTACCTTAAAATGGTCTTCACAAACAAACAATGATGCAATACTTCTTCCATACTATATTGCCACTTTATTCAATACCAATGTCTATTTAACACAAGAACACCTAATAATATCACAAATGATAAATTAACTCTACTAAACGTATGTACTGCGTTGTCCAAATGCATGGAAATTGGATACAGATATGATCTAAAACACATTTCTGTATTTAGGTACAGGTGCAAACGGCGTCTGACGTCACAGGTCCACGTTGTGGCAGCGATCGTTTTGTCGAGGCGTGTCCTGACTAAATTTTTAAATACTGTTTTTAGACTTATTTTTCTACGAAACTGTCTAAGACAAACGCCATTTTGATTAAAATAATACATTCTTCATGTATTTCGAAAATCATGAAATTGCCCCATTGATTAAGTTTTTTCATTTTCAATAGGCTCAGAACTCCATCGAAACTATTTTGAACAGTTATTCATTTGTAAGAATATATTGATTCTTTTGATAGAAATTGATGACAGTGTAATATTCACATTTTCCATTTTCTTGTTGCTATTTTCTACCTGATCTTCTGTTGGATATCCTTATTTTTGTTTGAAATGAACTTGTTGATCGCCATCAAAGGAAAGTGAACAATTTATCCTCCAGACCGTAAAATAAGTAACGATTGCAAAAAACCGTGTTTTTAAAAGAAACACTTCTCTAGCGCTGATTGAATGGCCAGGTGAAATACCACTTTGCTTAGTTACAAAAAGTTGTTTACCGGAGAGCGTTTAAGCTACGCATTAAGAATATCCACAAAAAACCTGTCTGTGTCAGTCCCTTTACACAGTCTTTGAATCTTTTCAATACTATTACATAACACCGCTGTTTGATCATCAAATCAAATCTGTGTGGGCTTTAAATGTAAATCAGAAACGGGTCTAGCACTGAAACAGTTTCTCCTGTGTAGATGTCACTAAGGAGAACCTTCTTTACGCCTTATTCATGGGGAGTCTAAAAATAGTCGCTTGATTTCTTCGAAGACGACACTGGGGATATGAAACATCTCGCGTTTTAGTTTATTTTGCTGACCGCAACTCATCTGAGTGTAACTTAATTGTAGCTACCCAAGTCCCTCTAGGTCTTCGCCATAAAAAATCTGACGGCTCGGAGATTATTTTCAGCTTATTGAACAAAGTTGAGTTTCCAACAAGCAGGTAATGAAGTTTGAAACTAGCATGCTTAGACAAATTTTAATAATGGATTCTACAGTATCCATTTAGGGTCTTTAAAGCTTTACTCGTAACTGCATAAACAAAATGGTGAGCGACATGTAGATGCAACTAAATGGAACACATTTTAAAATTAGGAGCATCTATACTGTGTGACCTTAAAGTGTGTATTTTTTAAGGCAGCACCCTATATTTTTTATCGTTACTCGTTGGACGAAATCATCCATTTGCTTTAAATTGTTGCGATCCCAACTTTTATATTAAAACCATTCAGCTTTTATCCAGATAAAGTTAAAGAAAATTTGTACATACTAGGGATGTTGCGTTTAAAACAAATACACATTTATGTAAGTAGGTATCATACTTTTTTTGAGCACTCAGCATAGCTACTAATGTGACCTATTTAGATCTGTTTACATTCTCCACCATTTGTTTATATTAAGTTATGAACCTGTAATGGAAAAGAATATTATAATAGGTAATTCCAATTCCTACAATATGCCTTCGGATATCAAAGACATTGCATAAAGCGTTGTCGATTCCCTACTTGCCCGAAAAATCAAGGCAGACGTACGAGCAAAGTTATGCAAAACTTGAAGATGGTGTAAAGAGAAAGGAATCATGAATAGCAGCAATGAAAATGTTATTCTGGCATATTTCTAATATCTTTTAAAACATGGCAAGCCTTCGTCGCTTTGGATATATTATTCTATGCTACGTTCAGGTATATCAATGAAGAAAAATATAGATATTAGTAAGTACATCAATTTAATTGCGTTTCTAAAAAGAAAATCGGAAGGATTTTAGTTAAAAATACATAACAAAAGAAAACATAACTTAATTTTTGCTAGAAGCCGACGATAGAACTGACTTAATGATAAAATTTGTATTAGTAGGTAGTGGGGCTTGAAGGTGCCTGCAGGCGTACTAACAAATCGGCACCTACAAAATGTTAAAGATGAAGCACTTTTTTTTATCACAAACGGAAACATTGAAGGAGTAAATATGTATAGTGGAAATAACTCGAATATAGGGATGAGGTCAAGCAATACAGATCATACTCAATTTTTTGTGAGGTAAAATGTATCAAGCAGCCAGTTGGCATTAATACTTTTGCGAAAATACTATGTAACATATAACACAATCGTTATTGGAAGGCGAAGTGAGCAATAAAACGTTGGCGAGACGAAATGTATACGTTTATTTCATTTCACTTATACTTGCTCATGACAGATATAACTGGGTGGTAGCTGGCAGGCCAGCCCAAATTATGCTAGGAAGGACGTCTTTAGGAATGCATGTACGGTGGAAAGATTAGAGCAGTGTAGGTATGTCAGTACTCAATATCTTTAGATATAAATTTCCAGGGTCTGCTGGGAAATTTTCCCATAATCAATTATATTAAAAACTCCAAAACATTTAAAAAAAATTTTCTATTTTGCTCGTTTAAAACTTCACAATAAACCATTTTCAAATTTCATTAAAACTGTATCTATCACAAAGACACCACGACAGAAGAATCAACACAATGCAATAAAATGGGTCGGTCAGTGGTCGCGCGGTTTAAGGCGTCAGTACTTGAATCGAGGTGACTAGATCGGTGTTGGTTCGAGCCCAGCTGCGGGTAGACCGTATATAAGCTATATTCGTGGAGAGGTTTGGCGCCCTCTCTGCGGGTATGGTAGGGTGGAAGAATGTTGGCTTGGGTCAATGTGAGAGATTGATACCGGTTGATATTTGACTACCCCCCTAATTAATGAGGTTTTCCAGGTTTCCCTCATTCCTGCACTGAATAGTGGTTAGGGCCTACCAACGTAAGTCGTTCCTGGGCGCAAATGCGGCCTGCTTAATAATAATATGCCGCCCCCTCTCCCGCACAAGTCTCCGACTTTTGGGCTAATCCCTGTGAATAGAATGAGGGGTAGAGATATTATTATTATTTTAATTTTTAATGATCAACACATTGCAACTATCCCAAGTTCGGCTCTGTTTAACCGTCTGTTTTTGACAAGAAGTACATCTTATTGGCGATCCTTCTCTAGTGCAGATAATCTCTTCATAACGTTAGTCGTATCTTTTTAAGGGGCATACTTGACCAAGATTTAGGTATATTACAAACAAGTGGAAAGGGCTCAGGGGTAAATGTCGGGCTTCAGCAACGTTTTATTGCCTACTTCGGCTTCCGAAAACGATTCAATTTTAGCATTGTTCTTGGATTTTTCAAATTCTCAATAATATACTGAACATTATTTTTGTAGATTATCTGCGTTGTTGCTTACAGATTCATGAGTTCATTTATTACCTAACTGTTAAGAGGCATCGTGGTTGGTGCTACAACACGAAGAAGATTCTAAAGAAAATAAGAAGAAAGTGACTTCTAATATTTTGGGTAACGTTTCATGCGCTGATATCCCTTCCTTCTGGGAAATAAACTTACTTTCAAAAAATACAGCTGGAATTAATTTAATACATTGTTTATAAATTGTAATTAATGTTTACAATAAATAAATGTGATGTAAACAGACTAGATCAGCGCAAAATGCAGAAATCTCTGTGTAATTTCAAAATTAGAAATTATGCACCATAGAAGTAAATCGATAAAAACACTGACTATATTGTGGGAAACAACTACTGTTCAGACTAATATCACGACCAATGTTGAATTACACCCACACTATATGTACACCTACGGTCATTTGTTAGTAAAGGTGGTTTTGCACTGATTAATTTTCATCAACATACTGATTTAGTTATTTTAATTTAAGATATTGGATACAGGGTTTGTGTACCGGATATCCCGTTCAGTTTTGTTAGTGGCTGTATTTTGTACACTAGAAACTGTTTATTTGACATTTTGCACTATCTCTTTAAGTAAGGAGTAAGGGAAGGACAGAAAAAGTTGGAAAACTTTAAACTTTGTACCGTGGTGCAGGTTTATCTTTCAATGCACTTGCAGAAATAGTAGGTCGTTATCTGTTCCTGGAAGGTCATATTAATGATTTAATCATTTCAGGTGACATACTTCGTACCTATTTTATATCTCACTCACACTAAATCGCTCAAGGAGTTTCAATCATATTATAAACTGCCAGAGGTTTTGTAAACCAGAAGTCTTGATTTAAAATTATCTATACCAGCCTGCTTTTTGTTGCTTTTATTTCATTGTTCACCATTATACTTGAAAACAGCTAATTATTAAAGATGTTGTTATTTATTAAGGTTTAAATAACTCAGTGATTAAATGTCTAAAATATGTTATCTTAGTAGCAGTCTTTTGTAGAAATGCATGTCATCTTAAATACGGATTTTTATTTATTTTTTCAACGTAAAATAATGGATAACGATTGTTTGCTTGTTAGAGTTAAATGAACAACACTTATTTGACTTTAGTGTACGAAAATCAATAGATGTAACAAAGGCAAATATATTGATTTTCCTAGAAATATATTAAATTACATCAACTCAAATACCAATTTAATACAGTGGCGTCCACAGCCTATCTACCATAAGACAAATATTTATATTTTGACTACTTGTTGTTTAGATAAAAAGATAAAACAACAGTCTCCCATATGAACCTCTGAAGTGTAAAACACGTGATTATGTTTATTAAAATTACGTCGTGACAACACATAATTCTCTTTTTGAAAAGAAACATTTTTGCGACGTTAATTAGGGGAATAAAGGTCAAAAAGTCTTGTAATTGCAGAAAGTGCCGAGGGAAATAAACTTGATACCTAAATTTGACATCTTCACATTTCAAAAGGAAAGAGGAAGCTCGTCAAGGAACGGCAAAGCTTATGTAATAGGGTGGATAATGAAAATTCCACAATTTATGAACAACATTCTCGTGGAAAAATTATTAGCTTCTATCACTGTGACTTTCTACATAAACTGATTGGTGTATATTGCGGATAAACTAAATTTCAGAAATGAAAAATTTGCCATGTCTTTGTGTCATAATTCATAAAAAAAAATTCCGACTACCTCAACCGATTTTAGCGAACTTAGTTTTGTTTTTGATAGCCGAATCATTATATGTAGTAATACTTAAGTTTTTGTTTAATCCTGAACCATCAGATGGTGTAACTTGGTATCTTTAGAAGTTATAAAATACAGGGTGTTAAAATATTTCAGGAGGTAATAGTATGAACCAAAATAAGCAGAAAAGTCTTAATAAACATGGGTCCGCAAAGTAACAGTTGCGGAGATATGGACCACTATTTGTTTTTCAAACATTTTATTTTATTAGGAATAAACCGACACAAGGAAGCTTTTAACAAACAAAAAACAAAGTCACTGACGACCTTGGAGGCCATAAAACAGGTTCGGCCCTTCCTACCCATCTATGTGGAAAAGTTTGGTGTAAATGCTCTCTAACGGCCATGGAAAAATGAGCTGGAGCACCATCATGCTGGAACCACATTTGTTGCCTCTGATTCAAAGTAATGTCTTCCAAAAACTCAAACAGTTTGTTCTACAGAAAGTTGAGGTAAGCAGCGCCTGTTAATCGGTTTGGCAAAAACAGGATCTAGAAACCTGTCACCTACAATACCCATCCAAATGTTTAATGAAAAACGTGCCAAATAGATGGGTAGGAAGGGCCGGACCTATTTTATGGCCTCCAAGATCGGTAAATAGCCTGGAAGAGCTGCAGCTACGGATTAATTAAAAGTGTCAAGAAATCCAAACCAAGGAGGGTGTTTTCGTGCCTGCTTGGAAATGGACGGAGGGCACTTTGAACATCTTCTGTAACTTTGTTTTTTGTTTGTTAAAAGCTTCCTTTGTCGGTTTATTCCTAATAAAATAAAATGTTTAAAAAATGAATAGTGGTCCATATCTCAGCAACCGTTACTTTGCGTACCCATGTTTATTAAGACTTTTCTGCTTATCTTGGTTCATACTATTACCTCCTGAAATATTTTACACTCTTTTTTTAACCCCTGTATTTTCGCTCATAACTTAAGTTTGGAAAATGACAGCTGCTTCCGGTCTGTGCAATTTTTTAAACAATTTTAGGAATACTAAGATAGTTGAATAAAAAATATAGTCTTCCATTTAACTTTTCATGGAAAACTGCATAAACCTCTAAAGATATCAAATAACTCCATCTGTCGGTACAGGCTTGAACAGAAATTTAAGTATTGTTACTCATTATGATTCGTATATTAAATAATTTTAAGACAAGATCGAGTTTGTCAAAATCGGTTAACGTAGTTGGGGTTTTTTCCAGTTTTTTCTGCAATACTCTTCTATCCCTTACTTTAAGGGATAGAGCAAAATATCAAACAAACAATGTTTAAGTGCTGATAGCAGAGACCAAAACCGTACGATGTAGCATACTATCATTATTGATTTTATGAACTTATGACTTTTAGATTTGGGAATATGTACCGAGAAGTTTCTGAGATACAGCTGTCTGACCTTAACAGATATACAAAAAGAGTCAAAAGGTACGATTTGAGAGCACACAAAGATTTTAATAAATATGGCAAATACAAAATATTTTAGATAAATTGTCACCCACAACTTATTACTTTTTTAGCGCAAATTTTAAGTCATAGGTTAATTGCAACTTTACATGTAAGACCACATTACAATCTTAGGTAAGCCTCATGGTTCTGTTTTAGTTCGTCAATTAATTTCAATAATGTCTCTATGTTAGGCCCCTTTTTCTCTTTTGCTTCATATTTAGAAATAATTGCTACGTATTCGATTTGATTTACAAATCAAAATCTGGAGAATATCATAGTTATCATCGTTTGTCCAATTTCTATAATACTCGGTTCTAAATAAGGAAGCTACTAAGAGCTATCATTCTGGAGAGTATTTAGTTAGATCATCCCATGTGTTGTGTTTAAAACATAACAAGCAACCAAATCAGCTAAGCAAAACTTATATTTATTTCACAATGCATGGGAATTTCACATTAACTTTAAATCAATTTCAAAATAATAAATTTACATACTACTACTCTCTGTATATGTACTCCCAATATTCGAAAAGGGTGTTTAGGAGGCAAAAGTGAACAAAAAAGCCTGATAAAGGTATTGTCGAATAGCAAGGGTTACTGAGATAGCAATGAAATTATTTTTATTGCTATTTTTGTAAAATCTGTTGTTATTTAATATTTTATTTTGAGTAGATCATGCATTCTAAACCAAACTCACATTAGTGATTACTAATTTACACATTTATTTTGACGTTTGTGATTTAAATGCTTATTATATAACCGTCGCATTTATTTTTACATGTGCGTTAGTTTAGTCTGTATTATAGTAACATAATTTTGTTATGCCTCCAATATATAATTATCGAGAATATACTGATATTATTTTTGTTTATTGTTATTGTTAATTAATAAACCAAAACTTAGAGATTCAATTTTGAAATATACCACCGTCCGCCATCACTTCGTTTGTGGATTGCATGGGTAGCAAGTGCACGCTGATTTTTTCTTATGAGTGCTGCACAATTTACAATACGATCTAATAGCTCTTGTGTTCATTTTTGTTGCATATACTAATGCTTTAAACCATCCTCAAAGTCAGTAATCAAGGGGATTCAAATCTGGTGACCTTGGTGGCCAATTTTAGGAACCACCTTGGCCAATTCAAGGTTGTTGAAACCGATTGTTAAGATGATTGATCACAATATGGCTGAAATGGGCAGGGGCACCATCATGCTGAAAGTAAATGTTTGCCTAATATCTAATGGAACATCGTTCAGTAGATCTGTCAAATTATTTTCTAAAAGTTCTACATATCTAGCTCCAGTAAGACTAACATCTAGTACAACTGGGCCAAGTAATTGATTATTAATCATAACAATGTTAAAACACAAATATCAAAATAAATGTGACAATTAGTAATCACTAATGGGAGTTTGGTTTAGAATGCATGACCTACTAAAATATCAAACAATAATAGCTTCCGTAAAGATTAGCATTTTATTTAGCAATAAAATTATTATCATTGCTATCTCAGTAACCGTTGATATTCGACCATATGTTTATTAGGCGTTTTTGTTCACTTTTCCTCTGAATCACCCTGTATATTGACTTCTGACATAAAATTAAATAAATAACCAGGGACCCTAACTATCCCGTACAAAAACAAAAGCTAGTACGATTACGGTACCATATAGTCAAATATAAAAAAATATGGTACAATGTATTCAAATGTTACTTTTAATCTTGCAAGACCATGTATATCGTCTATCTGATACTGAGAAAATTGCATGTTTATCAATATTCCGTTGAAAATTATTTTATCGATTGATTTCACCACAGTGGTAAGTGCTTTGGAACATTTTTTTTTCATGCGTTCATTTTAACCGCTTTCATTAATAAACAGAGCGATACCAATGGGAAATGCATATAAATACATTCGAAATTAATTTCAACAAAACATACGTATTTGCCAACAGCTGAACTTTACGTTCAGATACCCATGAGTATAATTAAATCGTACGTGATAATAGTTGTTTTTGAAATTTGGGTTAGTTTTCAATAAATTCGCGGTGGTGGAAATAGTAATCGTTAAATGATAAAATAAATGACATAACTAAATAATAATACACTCTTACTAGATGTTTATATTTGTGACCTTTGAATTAATTACAAATGTTTAGCTAGTTTGCTATAGATCAAAACGTAATGTCAACAAAAACCAATCTTTAATATATAATACCAACGCTTCGAATAATATACGACCTTCTTCAGGGTTATTTATTTATTTATTTATGTACTGCTGCCCATACAGAAATCCAATTACAGGGCAGGAACAAACATAACATTTGAAAGAAAAAGACAAATAAGACAAAAAATTTAAAAAACTACATAAAATAAAACAAAAATTGGTATAAAAATAACAATAGGTAAGTAATTGAATTTGAAAACAAATCAAAATAAAAACCGCAATAAACAAAGAAAAATTAAATTCTGCAAAAAACAAATGAAACATTATGACAATATATTGTAAACTTACTTTAATATATATTGCTTTATAGTAGCAGTGGAGCTAAAAATTTCAAAGTCTGCTTGATAATTCAGAAACTCCGTGCACATTCTATAAATAGAAGAATATTTAAGCGCGTTAGTTCTTGCAGTAGGTAAATAAAAAAGTGTATGGCTACGAGTTTGAATACAAGGGATTGAAATTAAAATTACTCAAAATATCTGGAGAACCAATGACAGCAGACAATAATTTATATAAAAATAATACTGAAAAGTAAGTGCATCGTGTGGCTAATTCCCTTAAGTTAAATCAAATTGCGGAATCTCGCGAGGTGGATATCAAGTCTAAAACTAAGATATTTAACATATTTCCTCTGCATGTTTTCAAATTGTTTATATGTTTATACCATATTCCAATTTTTGCCCGACAAACGAGTTAAATAGTAAATTAAAGGTCTTAAGTATTACGATTTGCTAAGTTGCCAAGGTATTGTAATAATAAGTATATTCACAAAATTGCAGTTTTACTTGAAAATGATAGTGAATGATAGATTTATGGGCAGTACAAATTGCCGTTTTTCTTCAAAACGGAGCATTTAAACAAAAAATTACAAAAGAGATAAAATGATCAGAAGAAAATTCTACGTTTGATATTTTAAGAAAGAGCTGCATAAGCGTACTTAGAAATAATTGGAGGGGATAAAGGGTAATGCATCTCTCAGTTACCTCCATTCACCCTTAGATTTTTTTCACCAAAATTACATGAAAAGTATGCCGGAATAAGATAAAAGTATGTGCAAAATTTCAAGTGTGTATCTTACAAAACAATGGGATTATTAACAAAAATAGTTTTTTAAAATGTAATTTTAACAGGGCCGCCCAAATGAAAAATGGCATAAGAAAAGTCGCATTATTTTTGTCCACAGAATATGTGGTTATTGGTATGGCCTTCTATTTTGGAACACCCTGTATATTCGTTTTACTTCGGTACATCGCTAAGCTCTAAATTATTCAGTTATTAAATGTCGACAATTATTTGTGTTTGTAGAAATCACTTTTTAAAGAATGTGGTACCCTTAAGGTATTTAATTAAGATTGCCAAAATTTAGTTTGGCAATCAGATTTAATACAGAGTGCATTACAATGTGACAGTTCAATTTCATATAAGTGTAGGCAAACTCTAAAAATAATTCTATATTGGTAGGAATTCCTCAAAGAAAAAAATGTATACGTCAATGGTATAAGAATTAATACTTATCTAATTGTTAAATTTTGAGGCCTTTTAAACAAATTAAATTAGTTCATTAGTAGATATTTTATCTAAAGTATAAATTTATTTCATCTTAATTTCCTCTTGCTGAATATTACAAAATTCGAAACGTTATTGTAAATCTTATCAATAACACAGGAAAGTATGCGTTTATCATTTAAACTGAAAAATTGTATTATTTAGTATAATATCGTTATTAAGGTTTCAATACACAAATAAAATTTATAATAATAATTTTCACAAAATATATAGCTATGTCTCATTTATACAAACAAACGTATAGATATATAGAAGTAAATGGAGATCATTTTTTAACTTTTATTATAATAAAAAAATTGTTTTAGTTTGCAAATCGCAATATTTGGATAGCTTTCTATTTCTATTCATATTTTGATAATCATATATAATAATTAGATAATTGTATGTCAAATTTTCATTAATATATTTTAAATTCATATATAGATATGTCTAAGACCTACATCTTTTCTAAATTTTCAGTATTGATCACTCCTAGCAATTTTTCGTTAACAACATTTGTACAGTTTCTTCCACCTGAAAAGTTCCTAATGAACTTTTCAGTTTAAACAACAGAGTTTGGGGAAAAGCCAAAATAAATAAAATTAAGTGGAACGAGATGAGCCTAACTTTTGAATTAAAGCAATCAAGATTTTTGCTATTTTCTAGAGAACTCTGTAAAACATGGTAGTGGCGAGACTTTTAAGGAACAATTTATTTCCAGCTTCAACTATAAATTTCTAAGTAGTAGCAATCGGTAGAAAAAGTATTTATATAGTCTTGGAGAAACAAAATTCTCTTAAATTTTTCGCAATTTTGGTCAATATATTGTGGAAAAGAATACTTTCATTTTAAATTTTCACTATTTTTCTAATATAGCTATTGCTGCTATTACGGTATTTTGTAAAATTTTTGAATTTATTTTCATATACTAGATTATATAAGGTGCAAATAAAAAGAGCCACATGTAGTACTTGTTAAAATATAAAAGTTCTTATATGCATATACTTCATTTTTGAGATACAGGGTGTTAAAAAATATAACATTCTAGTAAACATGCTTAAATAGGTTCATACTATTTTACTTCCAATTAGTATTACTATTTTATTTCAAATGATCATATAGGTGATACAACATTTTGTTAAACTTTTACAATAATTGTAATATGTGGTAAGTTATATTTTAAATTACAAGAATTTTATTTGCTTGTATCTTTATTTTCCATGTACTTTGTGTATTGTGTCATTTGACCTATTGTATTCCTAAATTATAGGTATTTGATTTCCAATTATATTTATGAAAGAAAATTTGTCTTTTATTTTATTGAAAAATACGAGACATTATCAAGATATATATTTTCTTTTCTTAAAATAAATTTATCGCACAGTTTAATATCCCGAGAATAATTATAAAATTATTAATTTTCAAAACTATTTGTTTTTTATGCAATTTTAACCTCAATGTAATCAGTAAAAGTACAAAAAAGGCAGTGGAGTAGAAAATTGCGCGTTGGTTTTTTCACAACAAATTTTAAAATTTCTGGACCACTGAATTTTCTGAATTTCAAAAATTCTCGTCTATACAAAATATTCCTTTAATTTTTTTTCATGTACGGAAGATTTTTGGAGTTATTTTTGATGTAGTAGTCAGTGAAATAAATGTTTTCAGTAAAAAAATACTTGTAAAATCTCAAAATAATAGTTATTTATTTTATAGATGTTTTAAGTAGCATTTTATCCACGCAATAATGTTTAAATTTTAATATTCTTAAATAACAATATTCTATCCATAATCACATTACAATCATATTTGTGGAGTCAGAATTATTGGAATTTAAATATTCGCACGACTTGATATTTCTTAGTACTCAATAAAACACAAACTTGATGCTACAAAGAAAATTCAAGGAAACTATAAATGTTCCTTGCAAGAAGAGACATCCGTAACTTGTGCAAATTCTTTACAAATTTTGACAGATGTTATGCGTTCCGAAGATGATGGCAACAATGCTACAAGGGTTGACTTGAAGGTTAACTAAATGTGATAAAACAAAAAACGAAATGAGTATTGCTATAAATGCAAATGTTAATTTTAATAAGTAAATAAATTAAATTTGATTTGTTGTAGGTTTATTATTTTTTCATTATTGTACTAGTGAAATAAAGTTATTTTATTCTATTAATGGATAAAGTATCACTTTAGATGGTTCATAATATGTGTGGATAAAAGTCCGATTGTGATTGTGGATAAAGCGTATTTTTATAATATCTCAGACTCATTTACTTTCCAAAATGTGTATTTACTGGCGACAAATTTCCGGCATTTTCGGTGAATTTGTCCCCAAATATTTCCAAAAAATTTCTGTAAAACCAAATGTTTACTTTACTTAACTCAGTTATCAAAATAAGTTTCAGTTTTTTCAAACTTCATATATTAAATGTTATATTTAGAAAAAATACACTGTATTTCGAAAACTTAGCTTTTTTGGATCTGTGTATCAACTCTTTTCTTATTTTTGATTAGCGCGACATGTGGCCCTTTTGCAATCATCTTTAAAACACTACTAGGCAAATTTGACGATATTAATATCTGCCTATTATTAAAATGTCTTCACTTTATCAAAGTTATTAAAGACTTAAGTGTAGGATCATTTATATTCAACATCTCAAACTCATCATAAAATTGGTCGCTGTACAAATACCAAATTTACCTACTCTTCGAGCCCTATTTCGAAGCTCTATTAAAAGTAATATAAATGTTAATGACTTTTCCGCGAACATTTATGATTTTTTGCCAAGGATACCCAGGAAATTGCGCTAACCGTCAAGGACTTACGGCACCCCTCGCTACTTCAGAGTCCTGCATTGATTTCCATTCTAATGGAGAAGGCAATCAGACGCGAGTGTGCGGAACTGACGCATCCTGCGATGCATTTCAACTTGCGGGGTCGGCGAACTCTAAACCGGAACGCGAAACTTCGACTGAGCGTGGAGCTTTGCCGCGCGCTTTCATATCCAAAGCGCGGCGACGATACGCGGCGCAGGCGGCTGCGGCTGTTAGACGCGCATCAGGTGGTGGCGGCGGTGATGTTTTATTTCTGGTGAGATTATACAGGGTGTAACAAAACGCAGGTCATTTATTTATTTATTTAGAGATACTGCTGCCCAGACAGAAATCCAATTACGGGGCAGGTACATTTAAGAGAAAATGAGAAATAAGACAAAAAACTACACACATATAATGAATAACAGAATAAAAATTGATATAAAAATATCAAGAAATAAGTACCTACTTAAATTTGGATACAGATTAAAAAAAACAAAATAATAAGCAAAGAAAATTTAATTGAATAAAGAAAACATAATGACAATACAATGTAAAAAACGAAAGCGAAACAACTAAAAATATCAAAGTGTGCTTGATAATTCAATATTTAAGTTAGTCCCTGCACTAGGCAAATGAAAAAGTGTACGGTAACAAGTACAAGGGATATTGAAATTAAAATTACTCAAAATATCTGTAGAATCAATGTCAATAGACAATAGTTATATACAGGGTGAAAAGGAGCAACAATTGAATAAGGCATGTCGGGCTCAATCGCTTTATTTAGACAGTTAACAATCTTCCCTTAAGCAATGTACCATTATTAATTACTCACCCTGTATATACAGGGTGTCCCATAATGATGTGCGCTCCTTTCTCGATATGAAAAAATGACAGTAAATACCAATTTACAAAATTGTCCCCCTCTTAGTATTTTTATGCAGATACGCGTTCTCTTAAAAAAAAATCCACATACGTACATATCCTCGACTGTGAAATATGCTAGCAAAATAATTCATATGAAACGTAGTAGGCTGCTGTCACTTTGATGGCTTTATTGTTTGGATTGTCATTAACAATCATTTAATTTCTGTCAATTTCTATTGCAATTATGAATAACACATTTACGAACAAATTTCTGAGTTTACAACTTGATAAAAATGATTCAAATTTGGCACATATGTCTAAAATTAGAACCACCAGTGTAGAAAAAAAAATCACGAAAATGTTTTATCCTGTTAATACAGGGTGCTCCCAAACATTGATATATCCTGATAAGTTTGCACCTAAATTATAAACACTCTGTATAAGATGCAACTTTGAGCCTTGATACTAAGGGTTTCATGGATAAATCGATTCGACAAATAGTTTTTTTGTTAAAAAAATGCCTAACACGATTTTTGCTATTTTTAGGGTCACATTTAACACCGTAGCAGGCCATGAAAAGGGCCTAAATAAAAAAAATGCACATCACTGTGTAGAGCTTTTTAAGTGCAATATATTTTAAAAAGAAAAAATTAAATCGGATGTTCCATTAAGAAATACTGATTTTTCAAGTATCAAAATGAAACACACTGTATAAGAGCCTCTCGTACACTATTTGACAGCACAACTGAACCGTACACACACTTCAAATGGGTCGTACCACTTTAGTTTCAACTATACACTACAATATCTATAACGCACATGATTGTATAGACAAGCCGACCACTACTGAATCGGCATGCTGGAGGCGCATGCGTTTTCCCTAAATATCAGAATTTTACACGATCTGCTGCTAGAACTACAACGTGAAGACAACTATTACAATACATGTTGCGAATAACACGACTATTACGCTTTAGGTATTATTTCAGTCAATAATGTAAATTTCTTTAATATTTGTAAAATTGCATGAGATAACTATCAATTTACTGTAACTAATATGGTAAAAATTATGTTTTAAATAATTTCTTTGAATTTTTACAGATATTTTTCAGAGTGTAGGTTTGCAGATATTTTATAATAATTTAGAAATCAAATTATTTATTATGTATTTTTTCTTAAGAAATAAGCGGAAATGTAGCACACAGTTCAAAGCTCGCAGAAATCGAAGTTGAACCTCGTATCGTCGTAATGTTTATTCAAATTTCAAGCTGCGTCTAGAGATAAGCCGCCACAGTGGGTAATCTGGACGATAAAAGATTGTATACAAACAAAATACTATACGCCTACGTTATTTAAATACGTCGTACAACTTGGTCTATTTAAAATAACGTGGTTCTAAAAATAACAGCTACTAGATAAAAATACCGCGTTTCATATTATACACTGAGAAAGAAGTTGAATGAAACGGAAAATGCCCATTGAATTATAAATTTTGTTTTCTGATATTTCAAAATATTATGAATTACAATAAATGTAAAAGTATGTTTTTAATTAGTTGATTAACAAATACTTTTTTCTACAAACTTCATGACAGTATATATAGAAATTATAAAACAAATAAATATTTATCTACTCAATTGAATGTACAGCTAGAGACATTACAATTAGAATAAGTACCAAGATAGGTAGCAATGTTTTCCGCCAAAGTTTTGGATAAAATGTGACCTGTGATGTTCCTTTTGCTTTGTAACGAGTCACCAAAGTCTGCCAATAAACTAACCGAATATCATTGGGTTGGAAGCAAATGTCTAGTATTAAGCAAATTTAGAAATTCAGCAATGTTGGCAGGCATCTAACCACATGTGTTGATTGCAACTGAAGTCGTGGCACATTAATCCTTAATGAACTTTATGAAAATTCTTGAATGATCAGTGTTCGCTGGGCTAAGGGTTGTGTATACTTTTTACAATAGTTCATATTGTGTAATAACAACAAAGTTATCACAAGCTTCAAATATTTGCTTATGTCCTGATTCTGTAAATCCGTCTTCAACATGGAGGAATTTAGCCAAAGCGTTGAAGATTCCCATATTTTGGACTTTTCTTCAATGCCAAAAACATTTTTTCACAAAACTTGCCACTAACACCATCTTCTTATACTTTGGTACTTATAAAACTTGTGGCTGTCAGTTTCATCCTATTTCGCCATTCTAAAAACTATTTTCTAATGCATTTATATAGCACAGAGTTAAAACAAAGGCCACTATGAACGTGAAATATTAGAAGACAATTTTAAAGGATTAGGATGATATATTTTTTAAGTACTTAATATGTAATAAAATAACAACATTTCAAAATTTCATATGAATGGTCTATTGTTTAAGGCAAGCCAGTATATGACAATTCTAAATATTTTGCTGATGTGTCTACTACATATTTAGACTTACGCTTCTGTCATTTTCCTTTAATTTTAATGAATATTAAATTTAATTGAGAAATTTTACAAATAAGTTATTTTAAAATCTTTTTTTTTGCAAAATCCCAATTTAAAAAAAAATTATCCTCTGATGTAAATTTCGTCGCATTAAAACAAAAATTTAATTTCTGATTTCTTTAAACAGAAAAGCTTTTTTAAAATTGTCTTCATTCCCCAATTTTTTAAAAAAGCTATTATTCTATTTGATTCAAATTTTGTTACATTAAAGCAAAAGTTTAATTTCTGATCTCTTTTATGGTCTCCACTTTTCTAAAACATGTAGAAAAGTTTACGACAATAAATTTAATCTTGTATAACGAGCTCCGGAAACCATTCCAAGTTGAATCTTTGGTTCTCTGCGGAGTTCAGTTTTCACGAGAAAATTCCTTATTCATAAGGCATAATCTCACTTTTCCACGTTTACTTCCTTAAAATTATAGTTCTATATAATTTCATGACTTCGGTTTTAGTTAGAATGATTTAATGATATCACACGGCACAAATTAGTGTATATTAAAATTATTTATCTGTTCGTAAAACTGTCACATAATGTCACATATTAATGCACTCAGTGCGATAATGATATTGTTAATTAAGTTAGACTCAAATTAGGCATTTAATAAAATGTATTATTAAAATGCAACAATACAACTGCCTGTAAAGTTACTCTGCAATTTTACAAGTAATTGTGCAAGTTACATTGTAAAAATACTTTTTGTATTGTAAAATCACAAAGTAATATTACAATTACACCGCAAAATAAATTTAAAACGTAATTTTACATTTTATTTGTAAAGTCACAATCGATAAGAAATTTACAGCAATAATGAGTGGTAAATAAATTGCCATTTATTTTAACTGTAATTATTTTTTACAGTGCATAACTTTTTTATTTATTATCATTATTATTATTATTATTATTATTATTATTATTATTATTATTATTATTATTATTATTATTATTACAGAGCCAGAGAAACCACTTTCTTGGATTTTTACCAAATTCAGAGAGAACTGTTTATTAAATAATTGATAATAAACAGCGTACCATAGCGACCAATAGGTATAACAAAAAACCTATTGAATACTAAGAAATATCAAGTCGCCCGGATATTTTTTTTATTAAATTCAAATAATAAATAACTATTTTCAGACTACTGAATAGAATAGCGTCAATGAATAAATTCACTATGCAATTCAGATTTTTAGATATATGTTCATTCTGCATTAATCGCTTTAAAAGCAATGAGAGCCGCCAACACGGGATCTAATGCAGAAAGCGCATCCGTTGCGCATAGCTAAATGCAATTATAAAGTACCACGGCTTCAGCTGTAGAGGGATTATAAAAAGAGCATCAGACCTCTTCTCATTTCATTAACTAAAAACCTGGCAGTTAGTTTGGATCTTTTGCGTAATTTCTTTTTGTACTTGATATTTTGCCGGAGTCGAGGTTTTGGCGGGAGCGCCGGGTAACTTGATTTTAAATAATTTCGCAGGTCGACTTTTTAAAATTAGAACCTTGAAAGCCGAAAAAGAATCGTAATGAATTGGAATTTAATATTCTGTATTACTGCTTCATATATTTTGTTATGTATACGTTATTGGTATAGAAAATGTTAATTAAACAAACATCATTCCATTTACAGATATAAAATTTGTGTCAGACGTTGTATATACAGGGTGTCCGATAAGTATATGGCATACTTTCGTTAGTGTATAGAGGAGGTCAAAATAACACTAGTTTGTCATATTTTTTTTCTTAAAGTGCCCATTAGCGGAGACACAAAGTCCCTAAGAGGTATACCCAGCGATGTATCTTTTCGGCTCTAACTTTTGAACCGACCTGTATAATTTAATAAAATTTTAATATTTTATGTAGGCCATAAAATCTCATAAAACCATTCTACAGTAGATGCTTACACTGTCAGGGAAGTCAGGAACGGACTTATCACCATACTTGTTGGGCCAAAATTTTGACAGGTGTCATTTTATAGAGGTGAAAACTGAATTTTTAAATGCTTTGGTCATTCCTCTTTAAAAAAGGTACTCTACATATGTTTCGATAAAATTAACCGTTTTCGAAAAAAGTTTTTGTATAACACGTCATTGAAATAATACATCAGAATAGGTACTGCAATAAAACACTAGTCATTTTTATGACGTTAAAAATGTGTTATTGACAACACTACTCAAAATAATTGTCATATTGAGGTACATGCCATGTCTCCCACTGATTATCCTGCAAGAGTCAATTACACAAATTAGTTTTTACAAAGATTTAGGCAAAATCTAAATTTTACGAGTATTGTTTTGTTCACGGATGAAGCCAGTTTCACCCGAGACGGACTAACAAATTGCCATAATTTTCATATCAGGCATGAAGAAAATCCTCATGCAATAGTACAAAGTACCAACCAAAGGTTCATGGTTAACGTATGAGCGGGTGTTATTGGGAATCATCTCATTAGGCAATTCTTTTTTGAAGACAGATTAAATGGTGTCATGTATTTGCAATTTTTACAACAATGCTTAAACGGTTTATTAGAGACTGTGCCCTTAGAAATTAGAAATCAGATGTGGTGTATGTATGACGGTGCACCGCCCCATTTTAGATATTTAGTTTAGTCGATTGATAGGTCGAGGTGGGCCCATTTTATGGCCACCGAGGTCGCCCGACATAACTCCATTGGATTTCCTTTTATGGGGAAATTTAAAGAGGCTTGTGTATTCGACGGCAGTTCAAACCAGGAAAGACCTGATAGAAAGAATAAGAAACCACTTCGACGAAATTCGAACCAATCCTGAGATGTTGTTTCAAGTACGACGAGAAAACATCCGTAGGATAAGGATATGTATAGAGGTACCGGGTGACCATTTCGAAAATCTGCCCAAGTAAACAAAAAGAAGCAAAGCTTTCAAATTTTTCAAGTGAATCTTTCAAAAGTTCTTCGGTGCGGTAAACGTCGATCTGGATTTGTATCAGAATAAATTCTTCTTGTCTCAACATACTTGCGAGTGCTTGTCCATAAGTTAGATGCATATCAGCATATTTATATGGGAATATTTCACTTTTTAAAACTCGACAGCCGGAATTCAGGATTGCTTTTTCGCAGACAACCCTATACCACCGTGTTGGTAATGAAATAATCTTTATTTTAATTTAACTTTAATTTATTAACCACACCGGTGCAAGTTACTAGTATCGATTTACCTGTTTATACCTGCCTACCCAAGAGTTGTGACGGGAAAAAATAGTCAACCTAACGTTTGTATATTCTATGGGCTTCATACTTTCGATTGGTATGGAATTTGTCTATTAACAAAACCAGTGAAATGTTTAAAAAAAATTAATTGTTAATTATTCATATTCTGGACTGATACTTTTCATCCATTAACCAGCTCGGTGAAGGTCGTTTTATAGTGGGATCCTATACTAATACTAAATCATAGTAAAGAAATTCTATTGTTAATTAAGTATTTTGTTATCATTTCAAGTCACGTAAAAAATAAATCAACGTTGTTGCTAATCGGTTTGGTAAAAAAAAAATTATAAAGAAACAAAAAGTGAACACAATACAAAGACGCAGATGACCTATTTTATTTGTAATATTATCCAGAAGATACTCTGCAGTATTTGTTGACAGAAAAATCAATTATATTGAAGTAATGTAGCATTTGTCACACAATGAACGTCATTTCAAAATATCCAGAAAACTTGCAAGTTGCCTATTTTTTGAAAAATAACAGAATAAATAGTTTCAATTTATTAAAATATAAAAATATGAAAAATATTTTTTTTTTCAATTAACATCAAATTTTCATTAAGAAAATAACAATGATTAAAAGTGTTCATCTTAATTTACGTAACTAGCAAAAATAACTCAATTTATTCTAAATGTAGTGCAATTATGGCATAATCTGTGGGTGATTGCTATTTAAAATAAAACTTATTTATAGCTTATGCCTGCGTGTCGTAAACGTAGCCCGCATTAGATAGAGTGTTACGTATACGATAAAAACGATAAACTGCTTTTGTGTTTGTTACATAAATGCCTTATCCAAATTCAGGCCAAAGTAGAAAAGGTATTAGGGTCTGTGTTTCGATAAAACTTTTCTTTATTTACTTTACCTACTTTGTATTTGGGGTAATCCCCAACAACAGAGATTTTGCTTTGAATAAAGTAACACAAACATTTATATTTTTGTATATACTTCTATAAATGTAACGTTTATAAATTCTCTTTGTACTTTCATCTTCAACAACTTTCACAATGTAATAATTTTGAATCCTTAAAATTGTGATACAAAAGTAAGTAGCAAATATAGCTAATTATCAAAGAAATATTATTTATTTATGTCAAGGAAATGTCTGAGGTTCTTTCGAGAAATCATTAGTCAGATAAATTGCACATCTGTCAGATACACTGAAATTAGAGGTTGGATATTTAAGCTGTCGCGCGTCACCAAGATATATCGAGTCTAAGGAAAGTTATTTGTATCTTCTTGAAATGAAAGAAGTGTTATTAACAAGTATGTCCATCAACGAACTGCTGGTTTTATATAGGTGTAGTTTAAAATCAGCCTCATATTTTGTTATTACCATATTTTATTTAACTAAAAAGTTTTTAAAGTATCAAAAATACAAATGACTAACAAAGATGAACTATGACATACATATCTCTTACATATATAATCTTAAACAACAATAAAATTAAATCATTTCTATATCCATAGTCATATCACAATCATATTTGTGGTGTCAGAATTATAGGAATTCAATAAAACAATATTCGCACGACTTGACATTTCTTAGTACTTAATGAAACACAAACTTGATACTGCAAAGAAAATGCAAGGAAGATATAGCTGTTCCTTACAAGAAGAGACATCCTTAACTTGTGCAAATTCTTCACACTCTCTTCGGCAGATGTTATGCGTTCCGAAAATAATGGCTACAAGAATTGTTATTAATGGAAAGAAAGTTAAATATGATAAAACAGAAAACGAATTGTGTATTACTATAAATACAGATGTTTATTGTTTATTGTTTAGTTTATTGTATAAGGAACAACAACAGGATTTACCCCAATACGTGTTCCCTTATAAGAACAAAAATAATAATACATACAGTAGTAGTGAATATGAGAAAAAAAGGTAACAATACCAACTAAATAATAATAAATATAATAGTAATAAAAGTACCACTAAATGAATGAATGACTTATACATAAAGTACATTCAAATTTTAAACAAAAAAATAAAAATAACAATAAATAGAAATAAATCAAACAAAATTACGGAAATATTTATTTTTATATTTTCATCACAGTAGTTTTTAAAAGTATTTAAGTCTTGTTGTATTAATTCAATATCATGAGCATTACTTACAGAATGAAAGACTTTAAGATCATCTACATACATCAAAAATTTAGAAAACTGAAAACAATTGGCTACATCATTAAAGTATATATTAAATAACAGAGGTCCTAAATGCGACCTTTGAGGGACACCCGAAGTTACTAACGAAAAATCAGAAGTGTGTTGACCAATTCTAACAGCCTGATATCTATTTGAGAGATACGGCTGAAACCAACAAAGTAAACACCCGCTCACACCAATTTCAGAAAGTTTATTGAACAGGATCCGATGACTCAGCTTATCAAAAGCTTTACAATGTTTGTTAATACATAAATTAATTCAATTTGATTTATTATGAGTTAATTATTTTTTCATTATTGCACTAGTGAAGTAAAGTTACTTTATTCCACTAGTGGATAAAGTATCAGTTTAAACGGTTCATATGTATGGACTATCATATAAAATGTTCATTACACATGTATTTGCTAAATAATAATAATAATATCCATTATTCAGTAGTGAATAATTAAATCATTATTCACTGGTTTCAACGAATCGGAAATGAACAAAACAAACATTGTACGCTATTAGCAATGGAACATGAATCTTCTGTGTGAAAACCAAACCTTACCCACTCTACCAGTTATGGCAATATTAACATTTTTCCGAATGAAGTTTATTAATTAATTAAAGTTTTATTTGCTTTGTTAAATTTATCAAGAAAACGACAAATGTCAAATCTGAAAGTAAGGCTAATCTGTAGATGCATAAAGATATTAACATTTTCACTGAATAACTTCGATAAGTTCAATATACAGGGTGACCCATAATGTCATTAACGCATTCGGAAGGGTCTAGCAAAAACAGAAAATCAGAAACAAATTAATCGAAATTTTAAAAGAGAAACAGATCAACCTATAGCTCCCCATATCACAGTAATCCTGGTATACATAACAAAATTGTTGACAACGTAGTCATATTGGTGTTTGACCATACACATAATAATATTATTTAACACTTCAGGGTGTTTATTCAAATCTACCACCGTCAATCGCATTTCACGCATTTATTCCGCGCAAATTTGACAAACTATAAAAATTATTATATCAATAATTTAAAATTATTTGAAATTAATATCGACAATATCAAAAAGTGATTAATAATAAAATGTTTACCCTTTATGTAATCGTTTTTTTATTTTAGGTATTAACAATATTGTGTGAAACTAACTACTCTGTTGATAATAATTTTTTAGATTAGATATTTGACTCAACTTAAAGGAGACCACCTGAAGAAGCAATCCTAAAAATGCAGAAATAGGTCAGATCTCATCTATTGTGGTTGAATTTTCAAGTTCCCACATTTTCAAAAAGTGAAAATACAGCTTTTTCTGTGGAATTGTTCATTAGCATACCTAGATATTTAATATCAGAGAGCATACATATTACTTCATTGATAGGAATTGTAGGAGATTTGATATATATTAGCTTAAAATGCCTTTCTAATACAGTAAAAAACAAAACGTTATAAAACAAAGTCCCCTTTTGTTTTAACAAGGTATCAATTTCTACATTCTTTATATTTAAAGTGAAACCACCCATTGTAGTTATAATTCAACGCCCAATGTAAAATGTACAATACCGATAATCAATACTACTTATAATAGTGGGTAGGTTATTAAGATGTCTCACTCAAACCAGCTGTTTTAAATTTATGTCAGAGTAATTGTAAATTCAGGTTATAAACAGAAATTTTAAGATAAACAGCCACAATAATTACTCCCTGCATATCTGCCACTGTGAATATAGTCTAACCTCTTTTAAAGTTATTTTTTAAAATTAGCTTTTGGCACATTTGTCATTTTACGCTTTATCTAATTTCTGTTTCAATTTGGCACCATATCTATAAAAACCTTTTATATGTATACAGGGTGTCCGGAATATGAGTGCTTTAATTTTGCCATATGATAAGTTGTACTAAAAAAAAACATATTTGAAACAATTTTTTTCTACGACCAACGATAACAGAATTATGACAGCAAACAGGCCTGGCCAGGAATATGTGAGAATGTCGCTCACATACTATATTAAGATTGTTATGTTATGTTATTACAAATAGGTACACCTAAACATATGTACTTAGTGTGAATGGCTTTCTCAGAGTTCTTTTCACAACACAGATTAATAGTTACAAGTGTTTACAATGACTTCTGTTTCTTGTAAAAACCGTTTACTGTATAAACCTTTCGTAGCCATAGAGTTTTGTCTAGATTCGCCGTAAATTAACATGCGATGCAGCTGGTTATGGTTACTATACATTGTTCCATTTTTGTTTATGTACACTCATAAACATCAAAGAGAAATCAGACAAAAATTAATTGCACTAACTGTACGCGCTATAACTAATATTACTTTTAGGTTATCACCAGCAGTCTGGTACTGCTACGTTGTCATATGTTACAGTACGGAAACTTCATTAATACTAATCCAAAAATCAAATTATGAACAAATTACGTTAAATGTGCTTTTACTTAACCTTAATTGTACCTTAGTTTGTAATTTCATAACATAGTTTTGCATATTATTGCAGTTGTTTTTTTATTTTTCAATATGAATTTGTAGATAAACTATTTGTTTTAGATATATTTTTTTTCATAACACTTTTTTTTACCGCATTTAGTCAGATATATAAGTTCTTAAAATTATGGCACTCATATTTCGAACACCCTGTATTAATATTTACATTAATTCAATGAATAACAATAATTTTTATAACGATTATTCATGTCTCCATTCATACGTATTTTTGATAAAACTGACATTTATTTTTTTATTTAGAAATTGTTCTATATTTTTTAGAGGTACATTCAATACTTCTAAGTTGCTATGTTAAATTCGCAGAAAGGAACAGGTTGCGACATACAGGCAACAGTTAAGTGAACAACTACGTTAACACTTCTTTAATGGAAGCCCTCGCCGTCAGAGGTCGCTAATGTATGTTTCAGAAATCAATACCCAGCAGGACTGAACTCTATCCTGCTGTGGAATCCTGCTGAAACCCTACTGGTGCTTGATCGCAATTAAAAGACAGTAGGTGGCGCTACGTGTTACTTCAGTTGTATTACATATTGATAATATACAGAGGGTACTTTAGTTGTCATATAAAAAAATCATGCAATTTTAGTCTTATATGCTTATACATTTTGGTATGTTTTTTAAATACTAAATGTAATACATAATTAATTTAAAATAATAGCACAAAAATTTGACACTAAATATTTTTTAAATATTTTAAAAATTATATCAGTGCTGCGTGAGACTTAAGATTAAAAAATGTCGGCATCTCGAAAACGGGTAGGATTAGAATAGCATTAAAACGGAAGTATAGGAAAGGAAGTATAACCAGCATTGTTAGTATTTTCAGAATTATTGAACATGTTTACTGTCACATTATATTTAATAATACACAATTAATGAATAATAAAATTAACATATAAAGGAACAGATAACAAAGAAAATGATAGTTACGTGTTATCATAAATGTTTGTTAATTTTAACAAAACTATCATAATATAATAAAGTCTTTTATTAGGCATTAAACTTTTATGTGGAATAAAAGCACTACCTCAAATTATGAATTATAAATAATGTGATAAATGAATATATAAATACATTAGTAACGATGAATATATTATTCGAAAATGAAAATATGGAGAATTAGTTTGTTAATTAGCTTTGTTTATTATACAGGTATATTACATAATCATAATAAATGAATCATTGATATTCTATGACTCCCATTAAATAGTATGATTAATTAATTTGCAAAATAATTATTGCTCACGTACAGAATATTTTCAAAAATGTGGCAGGGGCTTATCTTTATAGAAAATTTTCTTTTACATTTCATGTTAACCATATTATTTCAAGAACATGTACATGTTTATTTTATAAAATTCAAAGAATTTTAGTAATGTTTATAGTCTTAAGTTGTTATATTTAGCTTTCTTAAGACCATCTTTAGAATACGCCTCCATAATGTGGTACCCATATTATAGGATTTATATTGACAATTTTGAACAACTCAAAAAAATTTCTTTTTTGGCACACTATATCTCGAAAACGGTGGTAATATTATTTTTTAAGTAAATCTTAAATCTAGTGTCATTGTAAGAATTAGGTGTCGAATTGTGATAAGAATGTTTGGATGTCAGGAATATGCAAATATTTATACAAAGTGTTTCTTAAGTAGTGGCCAAAAATAAGCCTTTTTTGTTATATAAATGTGGAGTCTTATCACTGCTATTGTCCATCTGCACTGTGTCAGAGTTTAAAAAAATCACTTGCTAACTTCTAAACCGCTTGAGATATTTAACTAATTTCGGAATGCATATTGCGTATGAAACAAAAAATTACCAGTTTTAGAAACTTATCAGTGACGGAGGCGTATCATCGATCATTATTTACCAAAAATATATATACAGGGTGTTTATTAATTGAATGCCGATACTTAAGGGTGTGAATCCTTCGGTCATTTTAAGTAGAAAACTTAATATCAACATATGTCCTAAACTTCTTAATTTTTGAGCTACAGGGTGTTAAAGTTTTAAGAAGGAATTTACTTTTTTATCATAATTTTCTTATCACTCCGGATATTTTTATGAAATTTTGTACACATCTATTAATCATTAAGAAGCATTGTTTGATGTAAAAAATGTTTACTTTTAATACAGTTGCTTTTGTGAGAACGAAAACAGAGAGTTTTTACTTATCTGATTTTTTAGTGTGAGATTTTTTGTTTAGGCAAACTTAGTTTCAAAAATAACCATTGACCGATTAACCGCAAGGGCGTATTTAATTAATATTTATTTTTTCCAGAAGTGTGGCAAAAACCCAATCACAGTAAAGAAAAAAATAAGCTTAATTTGACAATATGCAATATTAAATAAGATAACGGCTTCTTGTTATTACTATTTTGCATGGCCTCCCTAAGATATGTTTAAAGTAATTGTGTAAAAATGCACAGATAAAATAAATCAATTTTGCTGTTAATCGGTTGGGAATTGAAAAAAGTGCAAAGAAAGAAAAAGTTAATAAAATACAATGGCGCGTATGATGACCAATTAAAATAGGTGATAGTATACAAGGTGATATATTTTCTTTTGCCAAATAATGATCGATGATACCCACACCTCCGCCACTGATAATTTTCTAAATCTGGTAATTTTTTGTTTAATACTTACTGTCATACTAAATATGCACACCGAATTTGGTTAAATTATCTTATGCGGTTAAAAAATTAAAAATTAACCCCACATTTATACAGGGTGTCCCCTTTAAGACTCTCAGCTACTGTTGCAACCAGTGCGACCAAATTTGGTATACAGACACTAGATGGAGCATAGAATTTGTTAATGGCATTAGCTTTTATACAGAGTGTTCAGGTTTGCAGAAAATCGATTTATTTTCGATTTTTTGGCAGTCAACCTCGGTAAAATTGGTATTTAAATTGAAATATCCTTAACTATAAACATATTCTGATAAAAAAAAAAGTCACGAAAAATTTTCATTTTGTTATAAAAGAAACGCCTATGAAAAATCCCCAAATTTCATTGTTTTGTCATGCAAAATGTGTATAGCTTTGAGTCCAATTTACACACACGCAACAACCGCATGGATAGATGTCAAAACGTAAACTGTCAAAGCAAGTATGAGTATTTTTGTAGGAATTTTATTATAAATACGTAAAACTACGAGGAATATTGAATGTGCGTACGTATTTGCAATAATGCTACAGTTTTGTTAACAAAAATGAAATTTTGAGATTATTAGCTGCTCGCGTGCGCTGAGCTTTATCCGACGTGAATACTCTAAAAATATGTGAAACATTTTTTTTTTTGTTTTTAAATTTTATAATAAGACTATTCTGGGAAATAATAAAATCGATAGGGGACAATACCTACAAGCAGAAAATTAAATTTATGAACACGTCACTTGCCCTTGATTCTACTCGAATCTTGCTGCCACAAAACATATCTCGCTGCTATACTGCGAAGTTACCGCAGAGACCGAGTCACGAACGATATGTAAAACTTACCCTAGAGTTCGAAATAATGAAAATAATTAAGGCTTACGGTGAGCGCTCGATCCAAAGGGATATAGTTTGCGCTCAGTAACTCCTCAACGAAAAATGATAAAAATATGCGGTTTTTTTTAATAGACTACAAATATTATTTTACGTCGACGCTGTATTTTGAAAATATGCAAAATTCATTTAAAAAAAATTATTTTACACTTTTTCAAAATTTCAAAACACAGCGTCGACGTAAAATAATATTTATAGTCTATTAAAAAACCCACATATTTTTATCATTATCCGTTAAGGAGTTACTAAGCGAAAACTATGGGTTTGTTCCAACAGAGCAAGAGTCGATTGCGAACCGTCCAGAATTAGTCAGTCAGTTCAGTTGTTAATGTCAGTTGTAGTTCTCGACGGTTGTTGGAACAGATCTTATATATCGTTTGATAGAGCGCTCATCGTAAGCCTTAATAATGTCTCGGCAACAAGTTGTAAAAAGTTTTAAAACCTACAAACAATCATAAATAAAAATCTAATGGATTCGTTGAGTGAAAATTTCAGTTTCAGTATTACAAAAATATATGTTATAAAAACTACTCCTCATTTATCAAATCTGAGTAAAATTTTCGAGTCATATATGTGTACTACAAATTACATTCATACAGTAATAAGTTTGATAGTACGAGATGTGTAAGTAGAACGATTAAAGGGAACTGAGAGAAAACACGAAGGGAAAATATCAGTGTACTTAGCAGGTAATTATAACTTGCATATTATTTGTTGCCTTTTTACATTGTATATATGAGTTGCATTTTATTATACTTGTGTTTCATATTATCTACTTCATTTCAAAGAACTATGGGGTTAAATGTATAAGAAATAACCCAGTTACTCAAAGACTAGAATTATCTTTACCTAATTAGTTTCAGATGGAGAAGCTATTGGGGGCTTACTTTCAAGAACAGAAATGAGAAAACATATTTCAGTATTTGTAGAATAGAATGAACTTCAAAATTATTTTTTTTAACAAAACTGTAGTATTATTGCAAATGAAATACGTACACACATTCAATGTACTTCATGGTGTGTATTTGTAATAAAACAAAAATAGTCATACTTGCAATTGGCAGTTTCTGCTACTATGTTTTGACGTCTATCCATGCGGTTGTCGCGTGTGTGTAAATTGGACTCAAGGCTATACACATTTTGCATGACAAAATAATTAAATTTGGGGTCATTTCATAGACGTTTTTTTATGACAAAATGAAAATTTTTCGTGACTTTTTTTATCAGAATGTATTATTAATTAAGGATATTTCAAATTAAATATAAATTTTACCGAGGTTGACTGCCTAAAAATCGAAATTAAATCGATTTTCTGCAAAATTAAACATCCTGTATAAGAAACTAATACCATTGTCGAATTCTACGCGCCATCTAGTGCCGGTATACCAAATTTCGTCGCATTGGCTGTAATAGTAGAGGGAACACCCGGTATAACAAAAAATCCTTACTTTTGACCTCTACTTAAGAAAAACCCTTCAAATTTTAAGTATCTACTTAAATATAGATTATATTTTTTCCGTGGCAGCCTTAAATAATACTTCTTATTAAACTCGCGACAAGAATTCAGACGACTTACGTCATACGAACAAATAAATGATTCATTATATTTTCATCAAAATATTTAAGAAACTGCAACTGATAGTAATAAAACTATATACTGCACTAAATTACAAAAAATGATTGTTTTTAATGCGACAATAAAAATAAAATGTAACGTCAGCCGTAACGTAAGATGTCATAATGTGTTTTCTTTAATAATAACTAATGTTACTTTAATTAAAGCACCCAACTGTCACATAGCAGTAAGAAGTAAGCCAATTTCTCTAGAACTCGCTAATTGCTAGAAGTTTGGAAACATAGTCAATAGTCAAAAGAAAGTCGTCAGGTTTTGTTACTATCTAAGTTGTTACCGTAGTTTATTAACAATTCATGCGACGTAAATTACGTCTACGTTCCAGACTAAGTTAATCTCGTAACAAAGATAACTGTTTCATTTACTATTTAGGTTAAGGAAGCAATTTATCATGGCCTCGTTATGTATAGTCCTTACACACCTAAATGATACACGAAGCAAGTCAAGCTAACGTCCTTACAACGGTAGTAATAAATGATTACAAGTTATCGTTAAATATCTTGTTTTACATTTCCAAGTAAATTTATTACGCGTCTTTGATGATAATAATCATAAATACGATATCAAATTATTTTAAAACTTTCTTTTATTTGAACGATGAAATGATTAAGGTCTATTTACACACATCAGTGACGTATCAGTTCAGTGTCAGTTTAGTATCGCTGTTATTTCTGGTCGATCACTGGTGCCAGTTTACACATATCCGTCCGTAGTCCGTAAAAAGTAGATGATCAAACAAAGTGATCTGAATATATTTATCATGCAATTGATCAAAATTTTGTGCTAGCTCGATAAGCTTTTCGTCCATTCTAAGTAATAGAGAAATCTGGTCAGTTCGTCAGTAGAATTGCAAAAATATCGTCGCCGGTGTATTTAAAAGCCACTGAACGGATACTGAAGCAGCACTGACAGCACTGATACGGCACTGTGACGGATGTGTATGAACACGCCCATTTAAAGTCTAAGCAACAATTTTTTAGTTTTCACTGATACTGATACGGAACTGACACGGCACTGATGTGTGTAAATAGACCTTTATTCTCATTATAGCCTATAAGCCATTTCTCTGATTCAAGATAGACGAAGGTATATCTCAAATATAAAAACACATTATCGAGAATACAGAAAAAAACTTCTTTTCTTTTCCAGTGGTTCCAGATCTGAGTACTTTTATTTTCAAAAAATGCATATGTATGCCATGCAGATAGAAATAGTACCTACTGAGGCTAGGCAAATTTATATGGAAAGATTTCCAAATCATTCAACACCAAATCCAAGAATGTTCAGAACTGTTTTTCAACGTCTATCAGAGTCAGGTTACCAATCAAGAACCAATTCCTGCTACTTCAAATTGAAGAAGACCCAAATACTACGAAGATCTCTGCAAATCCTAATGTGAATCATAATTAGTTTGGTCGATTTTGAAGAATCAAAAGTTATATCTGTATCACGTACAAAGGGTTCAAGCCTTACTGCCGCAAGATTATCCTGCTCTTCTACAATTTTGCCACTGGATTTTGAAAAAAATTGAACAAAATATTGACTTTACTGCTGATATATTGTTTATCGACGGAGCTAATTTTTCCAGAGATGCTATAATTGACTTCCATAACAAACACGTTAGATCTTATGAAAACCCTAATGCCATAATGGAATTTCAATCTCTTTGAATATATGGGTGAGTATTATTGAAAATTTTCTTGCTGAGCTTTATATTTTACCAAAAACTTTAACCGATGCCTCCTAAAGACATTTTCTTGAAAACGTTTTACCTGAATTACTTGAAGATGTTTCCTATGCGGTAAGACAAAGAATGTGGCTCACCCACATTTTATTTTGACTGTTCGTGAACTTTTAAATGAAAGATTCGATAATAATTGGACGAGACACTCAAGAACCAGATCGACCTTAGACACCCAGATCACCCGACATGAACCCTATTGATTTTTTGTTTGGGGACATCTCAAGACATTGGGTTCACGTTGAACCTGAGGAGCACTTACGTCAACAAATTACAGCCGGTTGTGATGTGCTACTCCTGAAATTTTTGCACGTGTTTGAGCTGCCGTAGTAAAGTAATTTCATTATTAATTAATTATTTTGTTATTATTTTTACTAATGTAATGAGTATCGTAAAAACGCACTTGATCAGATAAATCAATTTTGCTGTTATCCGGTTTGGAATATAAAAATGTGTAATGAAACAAATAGTGATAATTCAATGGCACATATGATAACATACTTTATTTGTAATATTATACAGGGTGATATTTATCCCTTCCCCCCAGTAGTAAGTTTCAAATGCCAAAATATTAATTTATGGCAGAACCCCAAAATAAATATCAATAATCGCCTGGACATGCAAAACACTCTGTGGCGCCACAAAGCGGAACAACAAGAGTTTACATAGAAATGTAGTATGCCAATTTTGAAATGGATGGTTTTTGTCTTTTTTTTTAGGTATGTTTATTAGGAGAAAGTCAGAGTTTTCGACTCTTTATCACCTGTCAAAATGAACGTATAAAAATCTGCACCACCCTGTATAATAAAAATAAAAATTACCATTTATATACATTTAAAGTAAAATTATAAAAACACTACCGGGAACGAAAGTTAGTTTCTAAACACAAATATAATTTCTATGACAAAAAAATTTCTGCGGCAGTAATGTTAAGGTACAAAAAATAAGATATAGTAGTAAAGTGAGCTCTTTTGTCAAGTAAACTCCTTTACTGGTACCTATTACTCCAATTTCTTTGGTTGAGCCACAAAATTAGCTGCAGCTATAAAAAAATTCTAGGCGTAATAACCATAAGCAGTTAACTTTCCACAATGTTCGTCTCCCCAGTATTCGTATAATTCTGGAATGATCCCCTTAAAAGAATTGGTGTACCATGAAAGGTTTCTGGGTCAAGGAATGTCCGTGTCGTCAAAGTTTAGTGTACCTAGCTTATGCGGGTAGCATAGTCCCTAATTCCAAAACAATGCAAAGAGAACGATAAAGCATCTAAATGTTGAATGCGAATAAAGCCGTACTTTTAGAAGTCAAACTTGAGTGATGAAGTTACATTTTCTTAATCTTTATTGATTCTTCCAAATCTGGCATCTGCAAAGAAACGATTTTTTGATTAATATGTATATTAAACCTGCCATGTCATATTTTCCGCAAAAAATCCACGAAAACATGATTATGCTTCAAGGAAGAAAAAATATAATTATTAGTTATTTTAAACAAACTGTTCACAAAACCAAAGTTTATTAAGCCAAGAGTAAATCTTTAATTCCGTAAACTTTGAGAAAAACTAGTTGTTATATAACTTAAAATAAGGTCTAAATACAATCTTTAGTGAAGATTCTATTTTTATTGGCGTACCGCGTAAAATTTTATATCTCGACCTATTTCTTTATATTAGCTGATGAAATATAAAATGCATGCCTTGCTTTATACTTTGGACAACGGAAAAAGAAAAAATCACGCCTTGAGGGACAACTATTCACAGTAGAATATACCACAGGCATTTTTACAAGAAAAGTAAAATAAAATAAACAGAAACAGATATTCGTTTTTTGTCTCACACTATATTGATCGCACACAACACGTTACAGATCTAGCGTCGGCCACCGTGTAAGTGCCTGGGTACCAAACGGTCCCCGAGACGGGTGAGAAGAGCGGAAATGGTAGGGCGGGGCGTGGAGTAGTGTGATATAACTTATATATTTATTCCGTAAACTTTGATTATAATACCTACCGTTTCGTTATATATAAATACTAAGATAATAAGTTAGGTGTTTTTGTTTCAATATATTTTGCTTCTGTTTTTGCTATGCGGAGTGGTTCATTTTTCATGGTTCACCATTGACATCTCGGAAACCGTGAAATATACAGGGTGGCTGAAATTAGAAAAAGTTGCTTTTGTTGGCCATTAAAATAAACCAAACAGATAAATTTGAATTTCTCGCCCGCAAAAACCCCTGATTTACAAACTTTATGTAAACATTTGGATTTCTTAAGAAGTTATTTACAAATATTGAAAATAAAATTTTAAATTTTGACACCCTGTATCTTTTTTATTTAAATCGACTTAATAAATCGATTTATTTTCACCTAAGGAATATGTAGTCTCATTTTTGCTACTTAATTTAAAAACAGTCTGTATAAAGCTTATTCGGGTATACCTCAAGGATCAAACTTAGGTCTCTCATTATTTTTATATTTCGTTAATGACCAATCTCATAATCTAACGCATTCATGTAGGTTATTATTTTTTAAAGTTATTTTAATGTATGTATTTAAATGTAAATTTAATTATCGCAAGTGCATACTTGTTTACAGAGAACTACCTTATAGTCAGAGTGTTGACAAAAAGTTTAAGATTTGTAAACATGAGATCAAAATTTTAATATATTTGATTATATCGATACACCTTAAAACCGTTTAATCATCGGTATAGTACAAAAGAAAAATATGATTTATTATTGTGAACTATTACAACATTTCAAAGGACTACTGCAATATTATTAAATACGGTTATCTGGTTACGCTTCTAATGTTTCTGGCAGGTGCCATGAGTAAAACAAGAACTTTCCGTGACACAGTTTTAATCTGCTGCATAACTTTGCACTTTCCATAATGCATGTGGCACATTTGTGAAAGGGTCGTGTATATAATGTCCCATGCGCCCTCACTGTTATTCTTCATGACAGAGCACGAGCTTAAAATCAACATTTTCCCCTTAAGCAACTACTTTGAATAAATATTATATAGGCTTTTTCAATAAGGATATATTTTTTCATTTGCATTAACATTCGTAACAATACACACCAAATTATTACGGATGACACAATTCAACAGCGCGTACAAACTGTTAAAGTATGATAATGCTCTAACTGTAATGGCAAACGATATAGGACAATAACCGACTGTTTGTAGTCCAGAGTAGATGGTATGAACCCTAGAGACGGCACTGCCTGGAAGAAGTTAAAATTATACTGTTTGTTGAAACTCCAGATTATTTACAAAATGTTTCATAAAAAATAAAGCCTCATAAAGTTTTAGTTCACTTCACACAACACCAAATATAAGTATGTACATCTTATCAATATAAGGAAATATAAACAAATTCAAAAGGTGCAATAAAATTTCAAGCGATATGAGAATCATAAGAATATGTAGATATATGCATAATATATCATCATAATTCAGTAGCTAATGCCTGTTTAGTAATCTAACTAGATATTATTCAAAGTGGGGTGGTTATTAAAAATATTTTATATCTCATTGTCAAATCAGCATTATTTTACCCCAATCGAACTACTGTTTGAATATAAAAACTTATATCGAAATGGCGGCTACAAGCTGCTGTTTGAAGACAACGTTATAACATTGCATACCAGGTAACCGCTTTCTTAACGGAAATGGGTTCTTGTCTTTATGAAATTTAGTCTTTTAAAAGCTATGAAATATGTACATAGCAACTAGGCAGTTCCTCTTTTACCAACTCGTCAACATACGTTGTTCTTGAATGCCTTAAGGAAGACAAAGAGGGCAGTCTGCGATGCAACTTAGATTATTACTTGTTTACTTTGCTGGCAGTGCAGAACAGTATTAGATGATTTGACAGGCTCAAACTATTATAATTTTTGCTTTCCTGATATACTAGATGTTTTTTAATTACTGTTCTTGTAACTCATTATAAATTAATGTTACAAATACATACTTGTTTAAACAATATTGTGAATAATAGATTAATGTTGTGAGTACTCAGTGCTGTGTTGTGGTATTAGATGCTGCATATCTAATAAAATACGGGGAGAATATTCAGACCTTGGGACGATTTCTCGGAAAAACCTCAACCTAGTTCAAGGAGAGGTCAAATAGATAGTGATGTGGTACCCAGTTGGTAATTTGAAAACTAAAGCAATCCTTGTAAAAAGATTTGAATTTATCAGATAAAGATCTCCGATATTTGGAAACCTCAAATTCACAACAAATAAAACGCATCGAGATTTTCATCACACAATAAATTACATTCACATTATATGACAAATAAAACAACAAAAAACTTGACGGCTTGGTTTTGACGGAAACGTCGAGTGACGCTTCTGAATACCTTATTCTGTGGCCAATGCACCTCAAATAACTGCAGATTTAATGAACAATATTTTCAAGATTGCTATGTACCTCTACATTTCACATTTGATGTTTATTTTCGTTTTCTTCATTTGTACGATGGTATTCCTATGCATCTTTATTTCGAATTATAAAACCATAAGCTAGAATATTTAAAACAATTTAACTGAATTGAACTAAAATGTATACTGTGTAACGCAAATTTAACATAACTTTTCAATGTGTGCATATTTTCAGGAAATATATTTGGTTTATTGTTAAAAATGTTATTATTGAAGCGACTGCAAATGCAAATAAGCCACTAAATCTATTTCATTGTTTGAATTAATTCGCTAAATCATTTGTTTATTTATTTATCTGAATGTTTATTTAAATTCTGGAATAGTATTTTCACTGCCATATAACAAGAACCGTATGAAGCATTAGATAGAAAAAAATCCAATAAAAATCAATTTCGTTTAAATGGTGCAGAATTGTGTTGGATAAATTTTCTTTTCAATATATTTGATTTGAAAAACCGGTTCTTAAATTTGGTTATTCTAAATGTTTGTGCAGTTCTTTTAAACATACCATTGCAAAGTGCAGAATAATTAATTAAATTGCTGTATTTTGTCAAAGGAAAGCTAAAACCTTCGTCTAATTTCGTAGAAGAATTTCAAATATTAGAAGAGCAAGGCGAAATATCAGGAAAAATTATTCATTGTCTTTGCGAAACGTAGTTGGCCTTTGTTTTAGAACAGTAGGAAATTAATACGCTGCTGCTCATTTAGTATACTTATTTACTTAACGCTGTTTTGGGTCTTCAAGAGGGCCTGTTTAAATGCAGAGTATAGAGGGTGTCCCAACGGGAATTTACTATATAGGCATCTGGATTCAAAATATTTGGCAACATGACAAAGTTCCTGGGCGAATACTAAAAGACAATTTCAATGTGCATAAGACAGTAGTAGCCAAAATGTAAAAATGGAACGTTTGGTATTATCGGTGCCCGAGCGGTTTAAGCCGTCAGTACTTGAATCGAGGTGATCACTCTGCCGGCAGGTTCGAATCCTGCGGCAGACAGACTATAGAAAAGCTATATTTGCGGAGAGGATTGGTTCTCTGTGGGTATGGTAGGGTACAAGAATGTTGGTTTGGGTCAATGTGAGGTATTGATACCGGTCGACTCCAGGTTTCCCTCATTCTTGCACTGATTGGTGGTTAGGGTCTACCACGTAAGTTGTTCCTGGGCACAAAATGCGGCCTGCATAATAATAATAATAATAATAATAAACCATCATATTTTTTTTCGTAAAATCCAAAAATACAGTAATATACAGAGTGTTCCATTTGAAATAACGAAGTTGGTGTGCTAAAGACTTCTATATACAGCGTGACGATAAAGTTTACAATAAAATTCATAACTTTTATGCCGAGTGATTTTTCAAAAAACGCCGATACATGTCGATTTTGTACTCACTCAGTATAAAAATTATGAATTTTGTTCCAAACGCTGTATTTTAGTTGTATTCGCCCCAAAGACCTTACCCTGTTGCCAAATTTTCAAATATTTCAAACAGCTTATTAAATTCATTCATTCATAATTCTATATACCACCACAGTTGTTTAATATTCATACAAGGTGGTGCAAAAGCCCTGACCCGATTTTCTAGAACGGTAACTTCGTTTTTTAAATAAAATAAATTGGTTTTGTTTCTTGATTTTGTTTATTCAGTGGTTTATTTGTTTTATTAATTGGACTGTCACACAAAAAAAGTAGTCTGTTCTTTTAACCAGACCCCTATTTTTATGTATTTTTCTAAACTGAAGTCTGTTTAGCTCAAACACTTTCAAAATTTTGAGCAAATCAGAAAAATAGCGAAAAATCGCAAAGAATCGTATTAGTGGATTTCTTTTGTATTTCAATACGCTGAACTTGAATCTGAAATCTATTGAGCACCATCACCAGATTTTCAAGAAAGTGCGAGAAATTATTGAAAAAGGCAAAGAATCGTTTAAAATCATAAAAAAATGGTGTGTACATGACCAGACCCACATAAGTGTATATTTTTTGGCGCACTGATTTCAAATCTGAAGTCCCTTTAGCTCAAACACCCTCAAAAGATTGAGCAAATCGAAAAAATAAAAAATGTAAAGAATCACATCAATGAGTGCAAAAAATCCGGAAAAGTTTTTCTGACAAATCAAGTGTGTTTCTGAAGTATTTCGATAGGCTGACTACGAATTCTTCAATTCTCTCTTTTTCTTCAATAGATTATGAAGTCTATTGAACTGCATCGCCCAATGATTTTGGGAAAATCGTAAGAAATAACTGAAAAAAGGGAAAAATCGTTCAAAATCGCAAAAAAACGTGGTTGTATTTTTATATAGACGCATCTACATTTTGAACATCTACAAGTTTAAATTTTTAATATACTTTAATGCAATGAATCTGATGTCCGTTTAGCTAAAACCCTCAAAATTTTGAGAAAATCACAAAAAAATTGTGGAAAATTGCAAAGAATCACGTTTGTGAGCGCAAAAAATAGACATTTTTTTCGCATTTTAATTAAATGTGTTTCCTGTGTATTTTTATAGGCTGAATTCGAATCTGAAGTCCATTGCTGCTGCATCACCTACAGATTTTACAAAAAGAGCAAGAAATTGCTAGAAAAAGTAAAAAAGGTCGTTAAAAATCGCAAAAAAAAACTAGAAGTGATTTGAGCTTTTGATCAGATCCACTTTATGTATTTTGCTTACTGAATCTAAAGTTCAAAAGTTTCAGTAAATTGCAAAAAATTGTAAAAAATTGCAAAAAATCACAAAAATTTGGGAAAAGTTTTTCTTATTTTAATAAGTGTGTTTCTTATGTATCTGGATGGGCTGAATTCAAATCTGAAGACTATTAGATGCATCACTCACAGATTTTGCACAGATCGCAAGAAATTGCTGGGCAAGGCAGAAAATCGTTATAAAAATAAAAATCACATAAACAAAAAACAGGAGTGATCTATACTTTTAATCGGACCCACCTATGTATTTTGACTACTGAGTCTGAAGTTCATTTAACTCAAACTCAAAATCTTGAGTAAATTTCAAAGAATAAAGTATAAATTGAAACTAATCACGTTAGTGAGTGCAAAGAATTGACGATTTTTAATAATTCTTTGTCTTAATATTTACATCAAATACTTTATTACGGATTTAATACATTTACACTTGAATGAAGTTTAATATTTTAAGTATATTATTATATTTAAATACAGACTAGATTTTTACCGTGTGGGCTAATAAAAACAACAACTACTACTTAGGAATAGATGGAACTAGGGAGTCCACCCTTACATACGCCTATGCTCTATGCCTAAAGAACACACATTTGAATCAAGCGTTTGTTAAGAAAGCCCGGAGAGAAGTTATTAGCGCCACCGAATCCAAACACGTAATTGAAGCGTGCATCCCTTGGCAGCAGGGCTTTGTAACTATTTTCTCCAGGCGGGGGCGAGTCTTACCGCCATTAACTTTTGCTTACACTCAACGTATCTGTGACCCAGTTATTTAGCATTGCTTTGTCTCTGATGCCGCGTGCCGTACCGGAGCATTAGAGGTAAAGGTTTCCTCGGCTGCAAATATGATTTAATTTTAAACAAATTTGCTACGAATTTCACTGTTGCGTGCTTTCAAATTAAATTTGGCGTCTAAGAGACTTGTTGTTTGCAGTTTGCTTGGGATTGTTTGTTTGGAAATTTTATTCATTTATGTCACTTCGTTGGTATGTTAATGAAGGAATTACGTACATTTTTTATAGCGCAGTCAACAAAGGAGATCTTAGAGAGATGGTTTACAGCTGGGCACATATTTTAACTACCCAGCTAACAAAGTAGTTCTATAAATTTAGAGTAATAGGAGCTTTATATTCTATTAATATTTTATAGTTGTATCTAGAATACTAAATTATTGCATTAATGTGGCACATGAGACTATTTTGACTTTAGAAACTGAATTGTTATTAAAATGTGTTGCAAGAACGTTCTTAGGGCATAATTTATAGAACATTTTTAAGATAACTGCTAATGCAGTCCTATAAGTGTGCACAGTAACACAATTTTACAGCAACGGTGCTTATAGAATTAAATTGCTGTAAAACCGATGCAAAATAGTGCTTTATAGAATTATACCATCTCCTGTGGCAATCTTATAAAATTATTCTGTAATGTAATGCTTATAGTTTAATTATAGAACTATTGTGTAAGGCGTTGTTAAATTACAATTCTGCTGCGGAAAACAAATTACAAATATGGATGCTGCTATCGAACTTAAGAGAAAAAGGTCTTTAAAGCAGTTATAGAGAATAATAATACAGTTGTTATAAAATCATTATAGAGTAAATACGTAACAAAAGCCTTTTTGTTCCATGAAAAAACGCTATAGAACTAACATTTGTATACATATGTAGGTCTCCCATACCCTCATCTGACGAGACCTGCCTATAAAAATGCGAAATATTTTGATCAAAGTATAACAGGGAAATTTGTATAGCATAGTAGTGACTTGTAGAAATTATTATCTGCTTGCAGAAGGAAAATTTCATTACGATAGATAAGATTTATTTAATTACTAATAGAAACTGATTTTCTTATAGAAATTTAGTAACATATTTAATTTAGACCATTCCAAACCTTATTCATTTACACTTCTAGATGTTGAAGTTAAAGAATTGTATTAGCTTTATTAAATAAGATTGAAATAATTGATATTACCACAGTAAAATATGACAACACTGTGGATATTAAGTGACATATCTGTTATAGTAGTTGCTTACGAAGCATATTTGCTCTATAATCATTGCAATCGACACAAAAATGTCATATTAGTGAGAATCCTTTGGAAGTACAAGATAAAGCCTTTCTTTCTGTCGCCATGTTGTGAAGAAAGAAAACAAATCTTAATTAAAAATATATACAATATAAATAGGTGAAATGAAATCAATAATATGGATATACTTACTTTCTGACTATTTTATATACAGTTGGTTGTTAAACTCATCGATTTAGAAAACATTTTTTTTTATTAAATTTCCAGCATCATAGAAAATGTAAGGTTAACTGAGGGTGCGTCAAAAAATTACCATTTTGTACTACACATTTCACGATAAAACTTTTTCTGCATTAAAATGTACTGCTCCCTGATGAACAAACCAATTAGTAATGATGTGAGTACTCTTATGCAAGCTGATTAGGTTATCTTCTATCTTGGTTCTTATTGGCTCATGAAATAATATATTTCCAATATGTGCGATACAGAAACATATTATTTTCAAAAGATACAATTAAACAATTTTAAAGTTCTCTAAGTAGAACACCATGCAATACAAAAATTGTATAACGAAGTGTTATAGAATTTTTATGAGATTGCTTTGTAACTGTGTTATAAATATTCTTTAAGACCTGAGAGAGCGTTTATTCAAAAATTCTATAAGTATTTCCTGCATACCTTACAGAATAGCTTAAAGAACTAATAAGTTCTGTAAAACGGTGCCCATTTCTATGGTATAAGTGTTGTAAGAATGTTTTGAAAATGTTCTTAGAATAAACATTGCTCTATAAAATTTGCTCTGGAAACGTTCTTACGATTTTTATAGAACAGGAAATTGTTAGCTGGGTATTTTAAATTAAAAACCTTTTTGGCATACATACGAATATCAAATTATTTTATTGAATCAAAAGTATAAACATATTTACAATCGATAGTGTGTCAATGGTCGGTCAGTGGTCGCGCAGTTTAAGGCGTCAGTACTTGAATCGAGGTGACTAGATCGGAGTTGGTTCGAGCCCAGCTGCCGGTAGACCGTATATAAGCTATATTCGTGGAGAGGATTGGCACCCTCTCTGCGGGTATGGTAGGGTGGAATAATGTTAGCTTGGGTCAATGTGAGAGATTGATACCGGTTGATATTTGACTACCCCCCCAATTAATGAGGTTTTCCAGGTTTCCCTCATTCCTGCACTGAATAGTGGTTAGGGCCTACCAACGTAAGTCGTTCCTGGGCGCAAATGCGGCCTGCTTAATAATAATATGCCGCCCCCTCTCCCGCACAAGTCTCCGACTTCTGGGCTAATCCCTGTGATTAGAATGAGGGGTAGAGATATTATTATTATTATTATTATAATGTTACACAAGTGAAATTCAAAACAATTAAAAGTGTCCAGTTGCAAGGTGTTTGTGGAGATAACTCACCCCACAGATGCTCTGCTACCAATATTCGTGGAGATAACTAAATAACTTTCCACTAAGAATGTTTACTTTTATAATTTTTTTATTACAAGCACACAAGTACGAGTACTAACATGACTACAAATTACATGATTACTAATTCTAACACAAGGTTACTATCAAACCAAACTATGTCTATCCCTCTTGCTCTCTCTAAGAACTAAGCGATAGACTTACTGGCTGTTCCCATAGTTTCAATAGATAGTATAATTCTGACGGAGTCAGCATTTTCCGAATGTGTATAAATACTATTGAACCTGGGCCAAAGCCAGCCAGTTCATGGCCACCTACAACTGCTGGTTGACAGAAGCTCCTACCATGGCGCCCCCGAAGTGAATATAATAACTGAATGTTTTTTTGAATAATAGATGACTTATTTGTTGATGGCGTTTTCTTCTCTGTATCTCAGAGGCAAAGTGAATTTGCCCCCCGATAAGTAATTACTTCTTTTCCCCAGCCATAAGTATTTTTTCTTTTAAAGGTGGACGTGACAATACCATAAGGACACTTTGTAGAAGTCCTAATATCTGATCAAGGAGTGTCACACTTCCAAGAATTTTGTACACTTGATTTCGGATTCATTATTACTTTAATGTGGAACAGCCAAATCAAGAAATCAGATTTCACATGAATTCATGATTTACTTCATTTATCGTGACTTCACCATATTTTATACGAATTCACTTAATTTTACTGATTTTATTTGATTTCGCACATTCTGTTGATTTCGTTTGACTTCGTGATTTTACTAATTCAATTTTATTTCCTTAAATCCCATTTGAATTTTATATTTAATACCTATTACTTCAAAATACCGAGTTTTGCACTATAGAAAATGGAAAGTTTCATATGTTCAATTTGATTAATTAATTGTTTTCTTATAATGAAATTTGCTAGTATTTAAACCAAAAGTTCAAAACAAATTTTTAAAACTTAGATAATAGTATATTTTCTGAAATATTAGATGTTTTTTCTGAAATTGTCAATGTATGCCTGTTTCTTTAAACAACGGTGGAATTAGAGATGAAAGTTTAAATTTTAAGAAAATTGGCTCTAAAATTTACCGGTAAAATTCGACTTTATAGAAAGGTAAGAAAGAAAATCAGTAAAATAACACTTAACATTTATTTTTAATCTATTTCCACACTTATTTAACAATATTTTTTAGTAGATCATGTAAATACATAGGAGGTTAAACAAATTGTTGTCCATTCTCGATTTTAAAGTGAGTTTATTATATCAAGCTAAACTTGCACAACAGTTCTACTTATTTGCACTAAACACAGGTATAACATTGACAATTACTATATTTTAATATCATAAAGCACATAAAAGCAAAAAGAAAATTACTTAGGTATATGAAATTTAATATAAAAAGAACACAAAATCAACATAATAATATTCAAATTTGTCAGTTAAAGTTTTCTGACTGACAACAAATATACCAAATGAAATTAGTTGCTCAATTATTAAGCTTAATTTTCTTTTGCGATTGATGAAGAGTGTAATAAGAAGTAAGTTTATTTAAAAGATTAAAAGAGAAAAATATTTTACGATAGTTGATCCAAAACTAATAAGTAACATTCTTCTATGGAATTCCGGTGAAGAAATCTGTTAAATATGTCTAAAAACGAAGAAATACTCCAAATTCCAATGTCTTTTTTGTTTCAAGAAATAATTTGATCTTAAATATAAGTTCCAGAAGGAATATTATAATAGGACTGAGAATGGAATGGAATGGAATTTGCTACATACTTTGTGACGTCATACTACAACCAGTAACATATAGATAAGAGATGGAGAGCATGGAAAGTTTCAGGTGTGTGTATCGTAACTGTGTAATGTGAAATGGCAATACCCAAAGCTTCAAGTACCATCGCCAATGGGGCCATTGCCGAAGAACAGAAAAACGGGAGAAGTTTGCTAATGATATTATTAATTATGCAATAAATGAGTGCGCTTTTTCTACATTGGCAAAAATGGAAATTCCAATTTAAAAACAGTGATAAGTACAAGTAAATAAAATATTGCAAAGGCCTTGGATGATGCGCGCAAAATAGAAATAAAATATTACTTAGTTTGAAAAATGAATTTATTCGCCCAATAAACTATAGCAATTTTATATAACCCTGTATTTGTGTTTCCTGTTTTATCTATAAACCATGATTAAGAGAAAAGTTTACAAACAATGTTAATTCTTTAACGTTTGCTACAGACAATGCGTGAATTCGCACGAGTTCCTTACAAATCACACATAGCGAATCGCGAATTGCGAATTCACGCATAGTCTGTAGCGTGTCTTAGTTCGTATTTGGAACAGTCACGGTCTGCCTACCTCACTAGTTTAAACAGTCATGAACCTCCACTGACAATGTTGCATCTATTCTTTGGGATAAGTATAACTTATTACACGTTTTCGATGAAACTCCAAAAGTGTCAGAAACTGTTTCATTTTTATTTTCATTATTACGTTATTCTTCGATTTTAATAACTGACAGTGAAATAAGACTTTTCTATTTCACTAGGAAAATAAAGTCAGTTGTATTTCTCTAATAAATAAGGGGTTTATACGGGTCAAATGAATTAGTAAAACTGTTTGATTTTTCGGGCCGTGACTCGATAACTGGTCGCTGCCAGTAACAGATCCTGCCCTGGTTGTTCTCGGGCTAGACTCTGTGGGACAGACCCGCTATTGGTATGTCTGGGTCCGGCCATATATTGATTTCGGGCAATGTTGTTGGTATTACGACTCCTAAGGTCAGAACTGTTCCTCGGTAATGGTGGTCTTCCGAGATGTCCCGTAGCCGCCTCTGTAATTGATCGTATTCCATACTTCCAAACGTTTCGCCAGTCGCCACTGCCGGCATCTTCAGTGGTGACTCCGCAAAAGCTTCGCCGCGACTGAAGACTCAGCTGTAGCACTCGTAATACCAACAACAGGAGCCGTAATTAATATATGGGCGAGTTCAAATATACCGATAGCGGATCTGTCCTCACACCGCCTAGCCCAAGAATAGTCAGGGCAGGTCAAAGAATCTCGGTTAATGCTAGTGATGTGCACTTTAACTCTGTTACTGGCAGCGACCATTTACCGAGGTCACGGTATAACAACCCGGAAAATTACTATGTGTCAAATAATAGCCCTGGTCGTGAAAGCCTAAAAACCGTTATGAGTGAGTGAAATGTCAATTATAGGCTGATTGTGGATTGTAAAAGGCTATTATAGTCTTGCATTAATGTTGCTAAAGATGGAATATAGAAAAGGATTTTAAATTACGCAAAAGTAATACGACTTTAGCCAAGAGATAGATATAAATGGTAAATGAAATTGAAAAATATATATCGATTTGCTCTTTTATCAATATTTGTGTTAGAAAGTTGAGTTTAAATACGGTGAAAGCATTTTCACTTCAGTTTCGAATACTCTAAAGGGTTTGATAAAACTGTCAAATGTAATTCGGAAGTACAGAAGTTAAATGAAAATCACACCACACGCTTCCTCTTTTAAAGACCAATTAAAACTCCGCGTCAAATAGTCAAATTTAAATGGAATTACTAATTACCTTACTGAGCTGGAAGTCCAGGTTTGGAGGCTGGCGCTGCGAGTGTCTAACTTATGGTGAGTCGCCACTAGAGCCATCCTTCTGCAATTGCGTCCTCTGTCGAAAGTTCCCTGGCCTCTGGGGGGGTATTTCATGCTCATCCTGAGGGCGCCTCAATGGGAAAACTTCACCAATAATACCGTGTAACTACCACACGAATTATCTTGTCTTTTATTTTTAAGGAGTTTCTGTCACTTTCCTGTTACAGTTATTGGCACTTGTAATTTATGGATAACATTACGATAAATTGTTAAATTTTATGTAAAACACAATATATTAAAGGGTTTAGTCTTAGGTAATATTTATTTATCAGCCATATTTGTTATTATTTATCACCATGCTTTAATTGATACGATATCATGCCTACAAGATTTTCCAACGTTGGTTTACATATTTGCGATGGCCGGTTAATATACAGTGTGTTCCGTTTTTCAGGTGAACACCTCTAGTACAGGGAGGTTATGTCCTACTAACCAATTTATTTTGCTATGATTTATAAAAGTGTCGTTTTCCTAGATAGTGGTATTAGGCATTTTTTATAAAAGATAATATTACTAGGCTATTCAGTATCCATTAAAATACACATATACGAAATTTGATCAAAAAATATCTATTTTATGTTTTTTATGGGGTGTCAAGCAAAATCAGACAACTAAAAATTATAATAAGGTAAAAAATTGCCATAAAAGTGAAAGCAAATACCAATCGGACAAAGAAAAATCACATACGCTACATTTTAACACTTTTAATTGCGCCAACAGTAAAAATAATGAATGTACAAAAAATATAATGAATTATGAATAAGTACTAAATTGTTAAACAAAAAATTATAAAAAGTTAATCTTGTAGCGGTTGGTACGTGACGGTCCTAATAGCCGACCTGTCGAAGAATCCACAAGGATTGTACTTTCTGCAATTGACAGACATTTACCAGCCCTAAGTCGACCGCAACAAAGTGTTTAGTTTTCAGTTTATCGGTAGCTTATTGAGTGTAAGGTCGTATAATAAAAATTTTAAGAGTGTCTATTTGCCTTGTGTTCTTACTCACATCACATAAACTACCCCACAATCTAAATTAAATTTTAGTTTTAATATCTATAATTCATTAAATTTTTTGTTCATTAACAATTTTTACTGCAATTGCAATTTAAAGTGTTAAACTTGTAGTGTATGTGTTCTTTGTTCGATTGGTATTTGTTTTCATTTTCATGGCAATCTTTGACCTGCTTATTATAATTGTTAGTTGTTTGATTTTTAAGTTTGGCACCCCTTAAAAAACACTCAATATATACTTATCGATCGAATTTGGTATATATGGGTATTTTGATGGTTATGGGTGCTGAATAGCCTGGTAATGTTATCTATTTCATGAAAAAATGCCTAATACCACTTTCTGGAATAACAGCCCTATTATAAATCATAGTCAGGCTTTTATCACATGAATAAAATGGTTAGTAGAATATAACCGCCTTTCAGGGTACTAATTGTAAAAAATTGGTTTGCCGAAATTCCACAGCTTTCTTACATTTCCAGACATATTGTATGTATGTAAATACGAGAAATTTAATATTTAATATTTAATTAGGAAAGGATTTTGTCATTCGTTTCCTAAAATATTTATAACTTTTTTGTGTACTTATTTATTTATTTTTTAAATGAATAAAATGCTTAATACTGGTATTATCAGTTTTGTTTTTTTTTTGACACAAAAAATTATATTGCTGTCTTTTGCAATTATTATTATTTCAATTGCTGTCTGAAATGACATACACAACTATCACTAAGCAGGTATACAAATTTTAACCAAGTACTCAGCGAATCTTAAAAGACAATAAAAAAATTATCTCTGAATTTTGGCATAATGTATAAAATAATGGGGTAAATATCTTAAGATTCAAATATGTCTGTCACGAAATATAATAAATGCCGATGAGTTAAGGTGCAAGATAATGTCCGACATTTTGATTGTCTTAACACCAGAACTGAGTGTTGTTGAAGTGAATTTCTTATAAAACAAAGAAATAAAAATATTGAGCCAATGTGAACAGTACAAATTTCTGATTACCACAATTTATTGACATTGGTACACGTGGGTGGATATTTTTGGCGTAAGTGTCTTATAAAGCTATGTTCTGAATGTTTATTATGAAATAATAAATAATTATCTTCATTTTATATATAAAAGCTATTCTTTAAATGAGCGACAAATTTAAATTTGCATCTAGCGAGCGGCCATGGGCGTCGGCATGGGGAACATTTTTTGAAGAAGGATTTCGTGAATTCTCATTTTTCTCTAAAAAGTAATTAAAACATACAAATCAAAAATACGTCTATCTATACATATACAACATTCATGATAATAAAACTTAAATATTGTGTATTAGGGACATTTTAAATAAAATAAATTTTTGTCGAAGCATCTTTGAATAAAAGTAAATTTAAGTTAGTTGTTAAGCTATGATTCATTTGGCACTGTTAGGGGTTTTAATAAAATACAGATTAAATTTTTTCTGATAAACACTCCCTAAAGTTTTATAACGCTTTGTCTTACTCTTATATTAAATAAAACATGGATAAATTTATGATTTTGATTGCCGTTTCAAACATTTAAATTACTCTTAAACTGTTAGATTTTTAGATACATTATTCCCTTATTCATTTTATTATTACGAAAAGAAACAGAATACGCGATGAGGAAAAATATTTAATATTGGATGAGTAATCAATCTCCTTCCGATGTTCAAAATCCCTTAAAAAGAAATTTAATATCTAACTAAGAATTAGCGTAAAAAAATGTAGCGGAAGTTTTTCGGAGTATATGAAAATGAAATAAACTGTGTATACAAAATTGTATTTAATTAAAAATATAGTATTATTTCTAAACTAACGCAGGCAACTGTTCTTTCAGTAGATTTTTATTTGACAAGGAAGACACATTTCAAGCGCCTTGTGCTAGTTGGTGATGAAAACCACGTTCTGAAGAACTCATATAAATAAAACCAACAGGTCTTATTTATGCAACAATACTCGTAACTTTCCCATAACTTTTCTCTCCCCAGACCGACAAATTCTTGCAGTTGAAATGTGCTCATTTATTTTCTTGGCTGAGACCCCAATTTCACAAAAATAAACGTGAACAAGTAACCTGAAGTTTTATTCATTGCGTGAGAAACTGTTACCCTTAATTAGAAGAAGAGGAATAAGATATCTACTATGATATCCTGTGATAATTCAGGGTATAATTCTACCATTATTTCATCAGTTGCTTATCTGTCAAGAAGAGTTTCAGGCTCAAAGAGGCAATGGTTACTCGGGACTCAATCCAGAGGGGATGGAGGCTAAAGCATTACTTATCAATTTAGTGGTGTTATTGTTGAAAGATTTCCTTTTAATATCAAAAATACTGACCAATAACTTTGGCATTTGAAGTATTTGCATTTAATATTAAAAAAAACATATCGTTCAACTGAAATTGAGTAAAAATATTAAGCATTTGTTTAATTAGAGATATACAGGGTGTCCGGAAAGTAATGGGACCCAGCTTAAACATAGCTTCCTGTGATCAAATAGAACCGATTTACACAAACTTAGCTTAGTCCAAAAGTGCCTCATTTAGAAGTTACAGGGCTTCAAAAATAATGGTTTTCTTGTTGTGGGCATAATTAAGAAACGAAACGTCAAATCAAGTTGAAATTTGGTACAGTTATATTTTAGATAAGTACAAACATTATGAAGGAGTAAGTAGTGTGGATATCGCAGGGGGGCACTCTTGGCAGTTTTTTTGTAACTAATTATGGCGAAGAAATTAATTTTGCGTAGAGAAGCTATATCTGTTCCATGTAACTGCACCTTCTTTCTGCAGCTCCCCCATTAAATTGATTATGACAATAAACAGCGATCATATCTGCTGCTTTTGGGTTGGGAAACTGATTATGTAGAGGCATGTTTTCAAAATATTACAAAATATTACTAATAATTTGAAATTATTTACACATTACATTTACACTTTACACAACTACACTCAGTACAATTAATATTAATCTGACAGGCTTTTGATCACATTTTTATCTAATTTAAGCGTCAGTTTGACAAATGGTAACTTGATCGAATTAGAAAATTTATTTCTATTTTAATGATGAAATTTTCAAACACGTTTTACCGAAAACGGTGCATTTTATCGACATGGAACAAGTATAGCTTTTCTACGCAAAATTAATTTCTCCATCATAATTTTCAGTCAAGCGTATCAGAATAGAACCAACAAAAAAGATACAATAAAAATTAATTGTAAAAAACTACCAAGAGCGCCCTCTACGATATGTGGCACATTTTTTTTTTTTTAAAGCCCTGTAACTTCTAAACGAAGCACTTTTGAACTAAGCTAAGTTTATCTAAATCGGTTCTATTTGATCACACGAAGCTATATTTAAGCTGGGTCCCATTGCTTTCCGGACACCCTGTATATTGAAGTTTAAATCTCATATCAATATTTTACTACTACGTATAAATAAGTTATGTGCATTTTTAGTTTTATTAATTAATATACGTATATCAATCTTATTTTATTGCAAGCCACGTCATGTTTCAATGACATGTATATGAAGACTGATTTGCTAAAATTAAGACTTGACAGGATATGAAGGATTTTGATAAACTCACTGAATAATTTTGACTTTGTTTGACTGATAACACTGTTCCAAGTAGCTTTTGAAGACCCAAAAAGATCAGTTTTCATATATGAGAAGAAAATAAGAAGTTCATAGTTATTTTTTAATAAACAGTTAGTGTATTTTATCGTACGGGGAAGCAGGACAAAACTTACAAGCGGCTTCTCTTTTATTTTCTGTGATTACTCAGGCACGAGAATATTTTTAATAATCTAGGTATAGTATAATTGATAATAAAAATAAGTCACCAAGATATTTGAATATGCACAAAAGATATGCGTCGCTTCTTAACCGGATATTGAGTATTGTATAACTAATATTAAGTGCCATGGTGGTTGGAAGTGAATCACTGTTGCTGATGGCTGTATTACAGATTCAGTGTCCAATAAATTGTACATAGCAAAAAAAATTCTTAGTACTAATAAGTCTTCAACTAGTAGGTGCTCTGGATCTTCCCCAGAATTATCCAAAATTACTAGTTTTACTGAATTTACAAAAAGTACACCTGCAGAACAAGTAGAAAATGTAGAAGACAAATTCTGACGTAATATTTTTATAAGTAATTCGTTAATTGTAAATATCCTTCCTGGTACAACAAAGATATTATTGAAAATATTCGCTGAAAAAATTATTACCCCAGTAAATTCAAAAAAACAAACTCAGAAATCTTCTATAATAGCTTTAGAGAGCTTAGAACTCGAGTTAAATCTCAAATTAAATCTGGTTATAATTTAAATATTAACAACGTTCAGTCAAATCTCATTCACGATTCGAAAAGCTTTTGGAAATTTATTAATAGCAAAAAAGCACATCGAGAATACCAAGTATCTTAACAGACACTCAGAATACACAGAACCGCATTCTATTGTGAATGCTTTTAGTTCATATTTTAGTACTGTATATATTACTGGCAATAATCGCGTATATATTAATAACGATTCCTCTACTGGCAATATTTCATGCTTAAGTGTTAACTGTGTAACTGAGAACGATATTAGGACCTCCATTAATAGAATCAAAAATAAACTTACTTCTGGTCATGATCGAATACCAAGCTTTTTAATAAAAGTCTGCAGAGACGTATTTGTATATCCCTTAATGATAATTTTTAACTTATGCCTAAAATCCGTAACGTTTGCCACTCTGTGCAAAATTGGTAAGATGTGTCCAATTTTAAAATATGGGGATTCTACATTAATATATAACTACAGACCTATTTCCATCGTATGCAACTTTGCGCAGCTCTTTGTATGCTGCAATTTATCCGTCAGTAAGCAATTTTATTTCTCTATTTCAACATGGGTTCATGGAGGTTCATGGGGTTCAAAAGCCTTCCACCGCATTGACCATGACATTTTAATAACAAAATAATTTTGGACTCAGTGAATCTTTGTTAAAATTACTTCAGTGTTACTTGCAAGATAGACAACAATATGATGCTTGCAATGGTCATCATTCTAATTTTTTTTAACAACTTCTGGAGTTCCCCAGAGATCTAATAATAGACCACTGTTATTTTTACTCTTCATAAATGATTTATCTTCTGTAATAGATTGTGATAATTTGTTATTTGCTGATGATCTTAAATTATTTATTAAAGTTGAGTCTGTTGATAACTGTTTATTTGTTCAAGATCAGTTAGGATCAGAAAGGATAGAGATTAATGATTTAGTTATGAGTGTTTCTAAGTGCAGAACTCTGACATTTACTTGGAAAAAGTCTTATTATATTTAATTATACTTTTAACTCCCAAATATTAGAAAGATGGAATTTATTTTGATAAAGATCTTTACTAATCATTTTTATTACATCACAAGCTCAGCCTTAGGATTTATTATCAGGAATTGTTCAACATTTGACAATGTGCTTGCTCTTAAGACATTATTCGTTTGTTATGTTCGTTCTAAGTTGGAATATTGTAGCATTGTATGGTCGCCTTAGTATAACATTACTGACATAGAAAGAATTCAGAGGAAATTTTATAAATTCCTAAACTTTAGAACCACTGGTGTTTATCCAGCTATTGGTTATGATCACCATTTTCTTCTGAAGCAGTTTGATGCAGTTGCGGAGAATTATTTACAGTATTAAATTTTTATATATTATGTTTCTGCGTAACCAGATTAACTATATGCATCTTTTATCTATTATAGAATGTTCCACAAATCGTAATAACCCAACTTTCTATCTACCTAATGTAAACCATGATGTGAAATATTTTAAATAAATCCCCTATATTTGCAATTTTCAATAATAATAATTATTATTATTAGTATTTTATTTATTTATTTATTTATTTGCAATACACTGTCCAGACAGAATCGAATTACAGGACAGGAAAAAACAAACGAGTAATAACAAATATGTACAAACAAAATAAAATCGGGTATACAAAATTTACATACATATAAATTAGCGAAAAAATGCATTTTTAATATTTTCAACATTACAAAAAAATAAATCTAAGGTACTATGCACTAAGAAATAATTGTAACACATAACAAACATTGGAGCATTAAGAGCATTAGTCCTGCATGTGGGAATATGAAACATAGAAGAACGAAAACGCGTTACTAAGTTAGGTGGTGATAATTTAATACAAGAAAGAAGTTCCGGGCAATCAACGAAATTATTTAATAACTTATACAGAAAAACTACGGAGTAATATTTACGACGTAAAGACAATTCAAACATATTAAATCGGGATAACAATTGTTCATTAGAAAATCCAACTGGGGGATATACCCCATCATACGTAAACCATAAGTACTTAGCAAATCGTCTTTGGGGTCTTTCAATGTTTTTTAAATGACATTCATAGCAAGGATTCCAAATAACAGCATATTCAAGCTTAGATCTTACAAATGCATTATATAATACTATAAGCGTACCGTGCCCTTCAAACTGATGACTATTGCGTATTATAAACCCTAAATTCTTAATAGCCTTGGATACCATGCTGTCAATATGATCAGTAAATGATAATTTAGATAAAAAACGCACCCCCAGATCTTTATATTGCATAACAGAGTTAAGTTTCTGGTTGTTTAATGTGTAATCAAATTTAATAGGAGCTAGTTTTCTAGTAAATATCATGGCATTACATTTGTTAATATTAAGAAATAGGTTACTATGTGAACACCATTGTTAAGTATTAGTTAAAGGAGGGTGAATATTTAGTGTATAGATGTTATGTGTAATAATACTAATTAGTATTATTAATAACCTCGACAGTTGTAGATAAAATGTTGTACTCAATACGAGTGAATTATATCATTACCATACTTATGAGAAACTTCGCATGCGTACAGTAATAGTGTGTACTTGAATTATTAACACCAAACAACTCCAATTTGATTAATCCGTTTGTTTAATTTTAACGAACATTTCGTATGTATAATTATACGATAATATGTCACTGTTGTTTGTGCGAATTTAATGCTAATTATCGCAGACAGAGGGCGTGGTATTACGCAACGCCACAAAGGTATTAATTTATTAAATTTTAATTACCTCGTCCCTAATTCAACCCCCACTGAATTAAAAACGTGCGCATTTATACATTGTGTACACAGACTATACCATCATTTTTCCTCGGTAAAAGAGGCGTTCATTTATATAACTTTGGAATCCAATTTCAGCTGGGCTGATACGGGTGGTAGACTTTTTGTTAGGAGAAATTTTAATCTCGGAGGAATTAAAAATGTGTAGATGGCATGTAAACACGCCTTCGAGTGAGGTAACTGGAATCATTTAAATATTAAAAAAGCAACAATGGTGCCGGGACGTTCATTGTTGCGAGTAAAATTGCACGCGAAAGGCCTGAACGTTGTGATGGTTTAATATTCTTTTTATTGGACTTATTCTTTTGAATGCCAAGTCAACAACAAGAAGAAAAGATGAGAATAAATCGAATTAATATGATTAAAATCGAATACGATTTCTTCTTTCATTATTTTTATGTAATTTAGTTTTTGTATGCCATATTTGTCGTCCGAAACGGTGGAATGTCGATGTAATTTTAAAGTTAGGAATTTTAAACTCTGTTAAAGCTACTAAAAATACATCATTGAATACTAGAAAGTTGAACTTAGGTAGTGTTAGTATTTACATTGCTAAATTGTAGTAATTTTATACTTAAAATATTCTCACGGGTTTCCTAATCCGACTTTTTCTATTACCTGAAAAACAAACAGTTATTTTTTACTAATATTTATTAATACTAATTACAACTCAACCAAACACTATTTCATTTTCAAACTCCAGGAAATTTCCAACTAAACACTCCAAATGAAAATTCAATACTGACTGACTTATTGGCCGTTTATTCTTCTTTTATAGCCCAAACGAATATTCTAGGTATCTTCTAGCAGCTCTAGATCCACTTCTCGAACGATTCTAATCGATTCTCAATATTCCAGCATCGCGTAGGGGCGATCTGGGCAATTGGCAATCTAGAGTTTTTCGATACCACAGTCGTCGAATTGGGTGAGAGCGGGGCAAATTCTGTGACACATTTATTGAAAGTGTCTCTGTTTATAGAATTTTTACATAAACTTCATCAATTAATTTTTCACATTTGAAAGCCAAAGTAAGAAAAATAAATACAAACCTTTCCTAAGTTCATCCTTTATGTGTATTTTACTGCAGTCAAATAAAGTATTCAGTTTTTTGTAGAAAATAAACGTAAAATTATGATTTGTACGTTGTTTTAATTATCGCCACATTTAAAGTCAATAAGATTACGTAATATACAGTTTTCGGTATTTTTTGAGTCTTAAAAAGTTTAGCTATCACTAGGTAGCAGTATATGTCAAGGGTTTAAGGGTCTTGTCGACTACTCTGCTAATACACGGTGATGGCGTCCTTAAGCAAAAACCATTTTAAAAAAAGTGAAACAAATGATTCCGAAGTCTAATAAAAACACTAAAATATTATATAGTAAAGAGCAAAGATTGCGTTCGTAAAGTAATGAGATAAAAATTTTCAATAACATTGCAATTTTTTCGACCTGTTTTTAATACATTTTTAGTTTTAGTTTTTTTGTAATTATGTTGTTATGCACCGTTTAAGTGACATTGGTATAATACCTTTTACAATTTTATAAACTAAACTTAGATAACTTCATACAGACGTATATAAATAGCATGGGACACACCTAAAAACGGTACTGTAACAGGCTTGTGGTTTAGCATAATTAGAGTAGAGTAAAGGGTGCCTCACCCTTGTAACGAAAATGACTTTATTTTGTTCTCATTACTAATTCATGCTCTATATTTGTACCTGCCCTTTAAAAAATATTTTATATTATTTTTAATCCAGCAAAACTCAAATACTCATCTGTAGTATGCGAAAATGTTTTTTTATATAGTTATATGCATAAGGCATTAAATGTTTCTCTGTGCAGGTTTCTTTCATAATAAATGTAATATAAATTATAAAGGTAGCTGAATAAATTAAATATATATTACATTATACAGGGCAGATATTAAATAATGCGCCACATTCTACTTAATTAAATTATACTTTGCCAAAAATATTTTTAAATATGCATGACACTTAAACGAAAAACGCTGCCCGTGGAAATAATAAATCGATTTAAATAAATTTTATACGTTAATGCCGCAACTCTCAAAACAAATACATTAGGCACTGCATGGTCACAAATATTACATATCTTAATTTCACTTGTACCTTGCCATGGAGTCTCTGCACAGGTATCCCTATGGAGCATTGTGCCTACTGCCCACAACCCGGCCCGTAACCCCTGTGCCTACGACACCACAACCTTGCGCAGAATCTTTAATAATATTCTGTGGCCGGATCGTGACGTAAGATAAAGCCGTCTTTGTTTACGACTGCGTTTTAGTGCGGAGAGAATCATCTTCAATTTCTACATATATTCTTTATAGAAAAACTATTAGATAGTTAAAAATTTAAATTTATGTGGCAACTGACTTTTAATAATGAGATGAATTTAATAAGAGAAGAATAAAAAATGTGCAACTTCCTACGTTCTTTGAGGTGATATAACAGAACGACAGAAAAAATATTGTGGCAGAAAATTAACATAATGTGTTGTGTCCATTGAAATGTACGATGTGGAATGCTCTTAGTTCCATTGCGCATCCAAATAAAGGTACCACACCTAGGAGCTGACAAAAGGAGGCACGTACATTGGCGTACAGTATGGTTAACCAGTATATTTTTTTATCTTGTATCTCGTTAGTGTTATTTTTTGTGTATTTTTGTGGGTGTTATTGTTGGAACATGTCATGTTTTATAAGGGACTATAAAATTAACCCGCATATAGAACCAAATAATTCTTCATATCCAGAATTCAATTTCATGTCAATTCATAATCAACTAAATCTTTATTGCTCCACCATTGCTAGGAGGCACAAAACAAATATGGCGCTAATCATGAGTAATCCCATTCGCGCAGCTTTGCGAACATTCCAGTCATCATGATATAAAATTACATTTCAGTGGTTGTGTCACAAACATATTTTTTTCATTATTCTTCATAAAATAACTTGAGGAAATAATCTAGTCTACAATAGCATTAACTTGTGAAATGTGGACAACTGTTTAAATATTTGGTTTTCAGCAAGTAGGTAAGCTTTTAAGCACGTTTATGTGTAATTGTTGGAATAATTGAACAAAGTAACTTCTTAAATACCTTATTGGGTAGTATTAAACTTGCGGAAATAAATGTTTTAATCGTTTATGGTAGTAATGTCAGTTAAGAAGAAACAGTGTTAAAGATTTAATTTACGTTAGGCTTTCAGCAGATCATATGGTTTATTAGGTTCGTCAGCGCTCTATTTTGAAATTTTTAAAATGACTCACCAGATTCATCTATATGACGAACTACACCTGCAATTAAAATAATTGTACTTACTTAAGAAATATAACATACAAAACAGTTTTAGAAAATTTTCTACTACCTATCATATTAAGCCTTAGTTGGACTGTTTGTTTTACTATTCGCTTTACACTGTACTGTTGAGTTCCAATTCAGTTCTAAGAACTTTTACACAAATATGTATTGTAGTTATGGTACAAATTTTACAAATCTAGTAATATTTGTTTCATTATAGTCTTATTTACTATTTTACAACTATATACAACTTCATATGTGTATTTGTTACCGTATAAGTTTGAATATAGTTTGAGACACGCTTTTAAAATTAAAATGTTAAATGTACCTATACATTTTGGTCCTGCTAATAGTTACTGATTCTTTAGAGTTTGTTGATATTTAAACGTATTATTTCTTATAGAAAATTGTGAAGTATACATAAGGTCATCGCCATCGAATTAAAGATCCATATCTATAGCTACAAACATTTGAAAATAAAAGTAAATTTTATGTAAGCGAGCCAGTAATCGAAGTGAATATATTCAGTAAGTAAGTATTTAGTGGGTTTTTGTAATCATTCTCCCAGTGAGTTCTAATAACTAATAATAACAATAACTTATAACTGTTATTTGTTAGGTTAGGTAATGGGTGAATGACTTAAAGACAATTAACCAATAACATGGTCACCGAGCTTTCACAAGATCTCGAAAAGTTACTATTGATCAAATAAAAACAATCAAATTTCTATTATACAGGATGTTCATTAAGAAATGGGCCATACTTTAATGCTATCTTTATTGGGCAAAAATAATATGAATTAAATCAACTTATCTTAGTGCAATTTCGCAATTTTACAAGTACTTTCTTATTTCATTATTTTACGATAATTTTCTTATTACTATATTGGAAAGGTATTTTTAGCTAATATATAACAAATCCCCTACAGTTCCTATCAATGAAGTCATATGTATGCTCTCTGATACCAAACATCTAGTTATGCTAATGAACAATTCCACAGACAAAGCTCTATTCAATAATTATCTAAATAAATTAATCTAGCTAAATTTACTAACCTGGTTTGATGAAAACATTCTATAAATATCTAAGTTCACTGAAATTGTGGGAACTCAAAAATTAAACCACAATAGATGAGATATGACCTATTTCTGCATTTTTAGGATTGCTTCTTCAGGTGCCCTCCTTCAAGTTGAGTCAAATATCTAACTATAAAAATCATTATACCAATAAATTAAAATTATTTGAAATTAAATATCGACAATGTCAAAAGTGATTAAGATGTCAATAAATTTAAACATGACAACGACCTACTTAATTAATAACAAAATTTTACCCTTTATGTAATCGTTTTTTATATATTTTGAGGTATTAACAATATTGTATGAAACTAACTACTCTGCGGACTAAAGCCCCGATCAGTGTTGAATTACACCCACAATATCTACACATATATTCTTTATTATTAGATTTTGTAACAATAAAAATGCAGAAATAGGTCAGATCTTATCTATTGTGGTTGAATTTTCGAGTTCCCATAATTTCAAAAGTGAACGTGATATTTGTAGAATGTTTTCATTAAATCAGGTTAGTAAATTTAGCTAGATTGATTTATTTAGATAATTATTGAATAGAGCTTTGTCTATGGAATTGTTCATTAGCACCTAGATTTTTGGTATCAGAGAGCATACATATGACTTCATTGATAGGAATTGTAGGAGATTTGGTATATATTAGCTTAAAATACCTAATTGTTAACACCTAAAACTGTATAAAAAATGTCTTATTAGTTCGATAACTATACTCACATTTCGGAAAAGAATGTTATTTTTGTGAGATAAACACGAATATCTAATTGACAGCACTTATTTTCCAAAATTTGAGTAAGTATAGAAAAAAAGTAAATAAAAACTACTTTCTCAGGCTTAAGGAAGTAAAATTGTACTAAGGTAAGTTCAGTTAATTCACATTATTTTCGTTCAAAGAAGCTTGCCTTCAAATATGACCCATTGTGTAATTAACACCCTGTATACGGTTTGCTGTTTCCAATGCGTATCTCTTAAGATTTATAATTAAAAAAGACAACTTCTTATTATAAAGTTTTAAAAAAGGAACTGTCAATTTAAGGAGTTATCTTTCAATAGGATGTTTTTTGTTACACCTCTTTATTTTCACATAGCAGAAAATGTATTACTCTGTCATTGGAAATTCCGAACAACTACACACGTCTCCGGAGATCTCCCTATACTCCTCCAATGCGGCGTACACCACAAACTCACAAACCGCATTAGCACATTTTAGCGCGTCACCCAATATCGCTCATCTCGGAACGGTAATTGGAGGCCGACCGAGACGACATGTCACCGGAGATGCACTAAACAAAATTAAAGGTGTTAAACTGATCTAGATCAAACAAAAGTCCGTTGAGCGTGTGTGGAAATTAAAACGCGCGCAGGTTCCGACGCCGCAGCTTCACTTTCGAAGCGGCGAGCCGGACGCAGTCAAAGGTGCCACTTGGGGTGTGCTAATCGGCGTCTGCCGTCCCCCGCTCGGCTGGGGCCAGGAGAATGCACATCGGGAGGATTAACCTTTAATCAAAAGGACTTCGGGGCTTTGTTGGTTTTCTGCGAAGCGGTGCGGAAACAGAAATGGACGACTTCCGGTGGTTTAAATGCTATTTTCGAGTAATCGATAATTTGATAAATTACATAATCACAATGTTCGTCATGTATGACACTATAGCTTTGGCAAGAATTCAGACGACTTACGTCACACGAACAAATGAATAATTTATTATATTTTCATCAAAATAAGAAACTGCAACTGAAAATAATAGAACTATACTATACTACACTAAATGCTACCCAGCAAACACATAAAATGCGGCACTTAAATGGGTTATTATAGTATTTGATGGCTTTCTTGTGGCACAGGTAAACCATATGTGGTACATCATAAATTATTTGCCTGTTAACCATCATTCGGTGATATTCTGATTTGCCACATAAGGCCCAACAATGGCCAATCATTGCTCGGCCATTTACTTTATGGTATTTTATCATACGGTATACAAACTTGTTTTATGTAATGTATTAAATATAATTTGGTTTCTTTAAATCTATAGTTACTCTCAGATAATTTTTATAAAAATAACGAAACGATTCAGTTAATTATACGTATATTCATAGTCGACAGGTGGCGCCACTTATATCTCACTGATACTATGTAATCGAATTTTGGTAAAATATCTACAAGATTTGGGTTTTGGCCTTTTGGCAATCACATAACACATAACTGACAGCAGTTTTGGCAATTAGGACCACGGGCACATGAAGGTCCCCACCACAGTATACTAAGCAATCAGTAGGAAAACTCAGCTTTCCCGCGTCTTCCAAAAATCCGCCATGTTGTTGGCGACTGACAGTTATTACTATAATTTCTGTGTGTCAGTTATATTTTTTGAATTTTTGACATTGTTACATGGTTATCCATTCGTTATCGTTATTGTACTTATGTTCCAGCTTTGTATGTGTTGAGTGCTTAGTTATTTGTGTTTTTATATTAGTGATTATTTATTAGTGGGACTATATCCAGTAAATAATGAATAAACTATGGGAGGAAATAAATGTGTTGTAAAAAACTAAGGCATAACGCAGCTCTGGGCGTAAAAGGCCTGTAAACAGTTTTATATATGGGAGACCAAGTTAGACGTGATAGCTTAATTGAGAAAATCCTAAAGAAGAATTAAAACATGAAAGGGGGCAAAGGATTTAACTCCAAATAGGAAAGAGACTGCTTTCATACATGAATGAAAGAATCCACTTCATACACCTAATAGAGCAACAATATAATATATATATATATATATATATATATATATATATATATATATATATATATATATATATATATATATATATATATATATATATATATTTTGTAAACCTCAAAATAAATTGTACCTAATATTCACGTTATAATTTAATTTCGTACTTTCCTAAAAAAAATGAGTAAAAATATAAAAATTACACTGGGCTTAAATTTGATAATCTGCTAACAAAATAAGGTAAACGTATACATCTTGGCATAAAGGCAAAAGTACTACAAAATATAAAATAAAACTACACTACTAGTCGACCTAGTTTCCATATTTTCGCAATTTTTTTAAATAAATTTATTAAATTCATACCGGTTTTATAATCAAATTCAAATTATATCTGCTAGAAACCTAAATTAAGACAAAATGTGACCAAAACCTCAATTTACATGAAACTACACTGGATTACAACAGTTAATTAAGAATTAATGCAAAAGTATTAAAACTACGAAATAACTTTGGTTATGTTTACGCCAAATTATTAGCTATTTTTTCTTATGTTCTTTGGGATCCGCCATATTCTTGGCGACTTTTTCTAGAGTGGGGGTATTTAAAAACTGACAGACGTATTTCATTCATAAATTGTCTGAGATTCCGTACTGATTGCTTAGTATACTGTGGTCCCCACTCCCCATATCATTTAATGGAGCGTGCACATTATGATCTGCAATTTCTATGCTTGGCCGCACTAGTTTAAGGAAAGTTCTGTTTAGTGCTGTAAATATTCGGATGATACGGAATCGGATTAAAATGATATTCGGAATAATCATTCAAATACGTATTACGTACATAACATGTACGAATTCCCCTTATTCGGTATTATGCACTATGCAGTATTATTATTATTACGAATGGAATGGAATGGCGGTGGGAAACGAAACACGATAAAAATCGAAACTATTCGGCTATCAGTGTACGGGCTCGGGATATTTTATTTAATTTTTCTTAATAAGGAAATAAATTTAATTAGTTATTTTTTTCCTGTTTAGTGAAGTTTTTACAGATCAATTAATTATCATGTAGGTAGTTCAGCAATATGACATTTTTTATTTATTTAATCTTGATTACCAACATTTTAATAGATAGGTACGTAATACGCATGATTGTCAGTTTTCTATTTCTATTCCGCATCTACTAATATTACGTATTAATGCGTATTACATTATCCTACCGACAGTGCCGACTGCGGTTTGCGAGCGAACGAAACTTAGGAATACGAATTCGAAACTACAACTACATACCTAGGACAGACCCACCTACTAATATACCGTATTCGAAATTCGAAAACGTATTCGTTATTCGTATTACGTATTACATACCGACTGACGACTGCGAGCGAACGAAAACGAAACCGGACGTTCGATGTGTTGGTTCAGTTCAGTTGGTAGATTTGAGGTAGTAGCATAGAGGACCTAATATACAGAGGAAAAAGCAAAGGCGGTACCTTTGATGTTAGCAGGCTTTATTTGGGTGACCTTGAACCACTTACGTATACACTAAGAAAAAATTTTACTTGAGAAACTTATAGCCTGAGAGAACTATATTACTTAAAAATGTCAGATATAAGTTTGCAAAGAAAAAATAACTTAAGAAAATTATGGATGTCACATCCGTAAGTATACAGCGAGAATGTTTTGTTGGCATACTTCCGTGAAAATGCAAAGAATTACAAGTCTTCCACATTATTGGCGCAATATTCTATGGTTAAGTCATGCTTGATAATTTACGACAACATAGATATAAGCAAATTCCCCAAGCTGATCGCATTTTTGAAAACAACACGTGACGGATATCGAGCGAAAAAATCGAAAATATTGACAAAGGGTGAAATCGACCGTTTTCTATCAAGTGCAGATGTCAAAGAATTCTTAATGATTAAGGTTGTTAAGTATTTCAATTATTAAGTATTTTGATTTTTTATAGGTTGGATAAATTCTGGAGATTGCCGGAGCTTGTCGAACTGATGAACTAGTCAATTTAACTGTAGATGATATTGAGGATGTAGGCTCTTCCTTGATTGTAAAAATTCCAAACACTAAGACATAGATTCCACGAACCTTTCTGGTTACCGATGTGGGAAATATGCTTGAATTGTTTCGAAAATACCTGTCCCTTCGTTCTCCCCACGTCAAGCATAAGCGCCTTTTTTTGTACTACAAAGCAGGAAAATATAGTTCGCAGCCAGTTGGCAAGAATACCATGAGAAAAATTCCGAGCGTAGTAGCTTCGTATTTAAAATTACCTGATGCTGCATGTTATACTGGTCACTGCTTACGAAGGTCTTCAGCGACATTACTGGCAGATGCTGGTGTGGATATCACGACAATAAAGCGTCATGCTGGTTGGAAATCAACGACAATCGCTGAGGGTTATGTCGAGAACTCCATTGAAAATAAGACCAAAATTGATAATCAGGTTTTACTAGGTACCACTACTAGCGCAATCACTAAAACTCTAAATGTAAGCGAAAATAATATTTCTTCTAATATTAATTTTGAAAATTGTTCATATGTTACATTTAATTAATATGTCAATAAATAATTTCAATGTTATCTTTTTTTTTGCATGAAAAACGTTCTCCATAATGTAAACTCCCTTGGGAGCATTATACTCCCTTGGGAATAATCGACTACTTCTGTTTTAATTTTGATGTCATAGAAACTGATTTCTACTCCCGACCGTGGAAAAAAGATGTTATTTCTAGATTTAATCCTAATGACACCAGCTCCATATACACACTACTTAGTTACTAAAGAGTTACTAATAGTAGATATTGTGGTTTCTTAGTTAGTGTAATAAGGAAACTGAAATCACGCGGACTATCTCTAAATGAACAATTTGACATAATGGATAAAGTATAAAAAAAAGATGGCAATAATATACACCCTGCAAAAAAAACATGCAAAGAGTGTTGAAAAAATCCAGGATACGCCATGTTGGAAAACATCTGCAAAGTTTTAGCTGGTACTTCTCAGAAGTGTTATCTTACTTATCTTATTTTATCTTCGACTTAACCTTACTATTTGGTAATAGTACTATGTTGCAATATATTTTCTGTGAACATAATAATATGTTCAGTCGTAAACTGAATACGATCCTGTTAAAATCCGTGCTCCACTATCGCTTTTAAAAAGTAAGCTAGTTGGGTCCATAAAAAGTCCAAAATCCACGCCAGCGAAACCGCGAGCCTGTTCTTTATGAACGTGTTTGAGTCACTTCTAAGTAATTATTTTTTTATTTTTATGTCTGACACTATCAATAAATTTCTGCTTTTATATAACCACTTTTAAGAGAAGCAGCTTCTAGCTTATTTAAGTTAGTTCTGTGTAATAAAATTCATGAAGCTCCACCACTTGCAACGTTTTTAATAACAGCTCTTAATATCCGGCTTGAATGTACAGCTTGGTATTTGAATTCAAAGTTTTAATGAAAACTTGTATTACAGCTTTGCCGTTTAAGTTAAGTGAACGTTTAAATAACGTAATAAGAAACTGCTTCAGCTACTGTCGCCAATAACTTTTTAACAAGTATCTTCTGTTCGGGATGATGTGAAAAACTATAGTAACTTAGTTAGAATTTCATATCGCTTTTACATATTCTGGCTATAAATCATTCTACGACGTTCGAGCATCGATCTTAAATTTTAAGGCGGAAACTGAAATATAATCTTACATTTTTTGAATATCTGATGATATGCTAATCCTTTTCAATCTACATGTTGATAAATTCGTATGAATTTTTATTATTGACAGAGATAAAATGGGGAATTGGAGGTAAGAACACTTATACTGTTATGATTTATTATATGGTTTATTTAAAAAAATGTGTAAAAGTGTATAAGAAACGTCAGTTTCAATAGCGATAGTAGTACAGATCTCATTCTGAGTACGTCTTCTGAAATTTTTAAAGCGCTGGAGGAAGCGAAAGCAAGCCTATTGTTAGGAAACTAAAAAAACTTGTCATGATTTTATTAAATGAAGTTCGTTTAAAAACGTGGAACACTACACTGAAAATGTGTTCTTAGCACATTTTTTGGAATAATGTGATAACAGTAAGCTGTCCTGTGTGTGTAGTAGTATTATTCTATGTTAAAGACAACGGTACCTTTACATCATAACATCGACATTAACATTTTTCGAAAAAAGAAAAAACGATAGTTATAAACCGAAGAGGTCAATACTATTGACCAGAGAGGAAATTGACACTTTTCTGAGAGATGACCCCGATGAAATATTTTCAATGATCACAGTTGCTATCTTCAAATGTAAAATAAAATGTACCTACATTATTTTTTTAGGTGGCACTGATTTTTGGCATATGTGGAACTTGTTGTAGAGAAATTTTGTAACATAATAATAGATGAGATTCAGAATTTAGATACAACTTGAAGACAAGTTACCAAGGATATGTACAGAAAATGTGTGTTTCTTCGTCAATCGAATACTGAACACTGACATTGTTCATATATTACAACAGTAATAAATGCTCCAAGCAAGTGGGCAAAATACATTGGATTAGACTCCTGACAAAGTATCTCAAATTACCAAATCGAAAAGAATATACCAGGCATTGTGGCGTTCTTCGGCTACTTCATTAGCCGACGCCGGAGCAGGTATAACTAATATTAAGCGCCATCGTTGGAAATCAACCGCTATTGCTGAAAGCTATATTGAAAATTCAGTGTTCAATAAAGTGGAAATATAAAATAAATATATTGGCACTAATATGATTTCAAATAGTAGGTACTCTGGATCTTCCGCAGAATTTTCAAAAATATAAGTGTTACTGAAGCTACAAAAAGTAGTCCTATAGAACAAGTAGAAAATGGGCAGGACGAATTCTGCCGTAATAATTTTATAAGTAATTACGTTAATTGTATTGTACACATAATGTAATTCATAATTGTGTTAGCATGATTAAATTGTAATTTATTGTTTGTAGTTCTTTATCTTTTTTTTCGTAAAATGTGGTACACAAAATGATATTTTGCTTTATTACCGAACATACCGTTTTAGGAAATAATAAAGCATAATAGAAAAGTATGAAAATTAAGAAAATGATAAAAAAAATCTACCAATAAATTTCTTCTAAATCACTTGATTAAACAAAGACTTGCGGCAACAAAAAATTATAGTGAGTAGCAATGGTAGCTATATACTTAAGTAGCTTGTCAGCGGGGAAGTAGATAAGAAGGGTGATAAATCGTAACGTACCCTTAATTGTATTGAAGGGGAATTTGACAATAAATAATTAACAAAAAAAAAAATTAATCATATACTTTCACATATATTTAACAAGAAATACTTCAATTACAACAATTTTAAAGCAGCATAAAAAAACTGTTATGTATAATGTTTAGTATGAAAAATTTCCTGACATTCACATAAGATATAAAATATATCGGCAATAATTTACCAAGTATTGTGGTTGACCGAATGTGATCACTTTCGTCTTACAAGAACTTGCTTATATCGCCTTATATGTTGAAGTAAATATTGACATCAATACGAGTATAAACATAGATACAAAAAAAATGACAAACAGGGATTAAAATAAGTTATTAAGTTATAAAGACGACAATTGGCTTAAAAGAAAAATATATACGCATATAATTGTCTAACACTTCTAAAGGTAAAGTTGTTAGCCAGATTATTTAAGTCGATGTATTTACAAAACACTCTTTCTGGTATGGTAGACTGCAATTGCCGAGGAAATGAGATCCACAGCGAAGATAGAAAACTCGTCTGGCTTCTCTCCAGAGATGGAAGGAATATCTGGGAATTACGTACACCGAAGAATACAATATATCTACTGGTGCAAACAAGGATGAACAAAGCAACTGTCAAATGGAATATAACCCAAGATATTGACAAAATAGGAGGAAAAATAAAGAAAATAAGCCTTAAAATAACATAAAAAGTACATTAACTTACGTATGTATCAAATCAGATAAGAAGAAGAAGAGTAGAAGGCTTCCTTTGTTCTCTCAAATTAGTCTAAGGCGTGGTTCTCATGGGCGAAGTTGCTTAGCCCCCCTCCCCCCAGGAATCGAAATATCCCCCCTAATATTTATAAAAACTTACACACATTTCAGAACCGAAATTAAAATAGTCCACCCGAGGCTTTAGTCCCCACAGATTTGATGACCTAACTTCGCCCATGGTGGTTCTTAGTTCAAGCCAAGCCGTTTTTAAGGTTGCGGTATTCTAAATAAGAAAGTACCTCGATCGTTGACAGACAATGATATAAAACTGTGTACCGGGAAGTGCTGGATATCTAGCGGAGAAAACTTGAACTGCAAATATTTAAAGAATGTCACAGTTGGAGTGCAGAAAATAACGGGTAGCCGAAACTGAGTTTGAAGGTCATGCGTTCGATCCTGCGGCAAAATATTTACAACCCTATCATCTAAATGGGATATCGATTTTTCCGTATTCAAAATTTCAGCGTTCAGATGCAGTTTATCCTTTGAAAATCTGTGCTTTGCAGTAGCAGTGGTTTTCTGTATTCTTTATGTGTGTGTAATACTAGTGAAAATTATAGAACATTTTTATTAATTGAAAGTTCGTTGGATTTAGAAAGGTATGTATATCATTATTTGTAAATTGAATTAAAGTAATAATTAAATAATAGGTACTTAATAATTATATATTTATATGTAACAGGAACAGGGGAGGGAATTCGAATTTTTAATTTATCAAATTTTAGGAATACATAATAGTTATTTATGCAACAAGTACAAAAAGTAAGTGTTTATTGCACGCGACGTGAAATTGTCCTACGAGGCCGTCAGTTGACAACACGTGTTTATGTTGTTGTTTTGTGTTTTTCTTCAGTTTTTAGTGCGAGTTTTAATTTTATTGTATATGCTGTCTAGTTACGTATTATCCAAATTTATAAAAAAATAAATTCTAAATCAGGACAAGCGTCAAATTAACGAGAATGCAAAGAAACATTAGTGAAGGGAACAAAATTGAAAGAAAAACGATATACTTATTCGCAATAAAGTTATTAGAAAACATTAACTAAAAATAATTTCTTAGACGCCTTGGAACTCGAACGAAAATTTTATAGAACAGTGTGATATTAATTTTTCATGTAAACTGAACTCTCGAAATCATATCCGAACAACTCTGTATAATGCAAATATATTTTTAATTCATTATTTATCCCTTTTGTAATAGGTATTTAATAATACATAGTGAGACAATTCACAGAAGACAAATAGCAATATAATTTTTGAAAAAATTTGTGTTCCTGCAAAATAAAAGATAATAGTAAAAACAATCGTTTTATGTTTCAACTTGACCCTGCTATCTATTACATCTTTATTTGTGTGGTGGTTTTAAAATATGTAAGCAAACAAAATGTTTTAACCTGACCCTGCTATCTATTACATCTTTATTTGTGTGGTGGTTTTAAAATATGTAAGCAAACTTATACGGCGAAAATTAGATGTCAAAATATATTGCTGAGATCCAATTTACCTAAATGTCAACCTCCAACGAGTTACAGTCATTTACAAGACGAATGCTAATAAATGTTTTAAAGTAAATGTTAAAATATTCACTGGCGCCATGAGGACAATGTACACTAATATACAGGTAAGCGTCATTTGTTTCCTGCATCCCTGTATACTTCATATTACGATAGCCAGCAGTATCAGTGGACAGATAATTTAACTAAGTGGTTATCATTTAACTTTAAAAATTTTCAAATTCTGTCAATTTTGAAATTTTTTCAAATTTGACTACATTTTTTTCAACACCCTGTAGTTTAAAATTTGGATTAGATCGATTTAATTCTCTGAATTTTGCAGGAGTTTGGTTTAGTGTTCTAAACACCTGTATTTTTAACAGTGTTCCAATAGCCCTTAGTTAATATTAAAGAGATTTTTGAAGTTCCCTTAATTTTGAGATTTTTTAAAGGTCAAAATTTTCATAACTGCATACAGAACGTCTTTCGCACGTTCAATAACCGTTCCGAAGTGGTAAAATCGCAAATTTATATCAATAACAATGCAATCAAATGCATGTGGTATGTTTAATTCGTCTTGATTTCTAATATAATACTTAATTCCAAATTTTGCTCGCCCTGTAAACAGAATTTACTTTACCGCCACCTCTTAGTCAGAGGCTGAACTATTTATTGTTAAATTGAGTCAATTTTTTATAGTTTGTAACAGACTTCTAGATAATGAAGTTGACCGAACTTGCTGAGAAAATGACCCTTATGGAAAAATGCTAATACATTTTTAGGTACTGAAATTTATCAAACTAACTACTTTTTAAAATTGATATATACTTCTAAATATTCCTATAACATAAACTTACTTAGTGTTACATATAAAACTGTTTAGGTTTATGTATATGCACGATAAATTAATTGATAAAAATGTGACATTAGGTTAGCAGCAAAGACCAATATGAATATACGTTTTTTAAAAGGTAAAACTTTGTTTAAACTATATTTAAATAGTAATAATGAATAGACAGAACTTTAAAGATTCTATTTGTGTGGTTATTTTTGTTCTTCGAGATTTATTTTTTGAGATTTCAGTACCTAAAAACACTACAAATACGGGTCATATTTTGCCAGAAATACGGCGAACCAATATTCCTTACAAATTTTAGGACACTTATGCAATATTCACAATGAAATGATTAACACATAACTTTTACAAAAGTATCACAGTTCGAAGAATTTATACTTTATTCGGCACCTCAAACAAAAGTACCTACGGAGAGCAGGACACAGGCTAACCAAAAAAATAAATGGATAAACCTAATCTGCAAAACCAAATTGCAAAATATATATGAGGAAAATAAATATTAAGTAAACCGTTATTTTTCTTAACTAAATTCAACCCGTAACAGCTTGATAAAAATAGAGTGCACACCATTAGTTACAGGAGAGTGAGTATTTACTGCATTACAGTAACTACAGTAATTAACACCCTCACTAATAAGGCCATCAAGCGTTAATGTAACACCTATTACAGAAAAAAAGTTACTGCAAAATCCAATTTAACTCCCAGCCGTGTATAAAGCATTATAAGCTCGCGTGACAGAATTCTTTTTTATCGCTGGTGACATATCGAATTTCTTTTATCAGAAAACAATTTTTTCCAAACGCGATTTATGCGAACTGTATCGCACCATCCGTCAAAAGCACATTGTTTACATTTTGCTTCCAGAATGCTTCCTGCCACGTGAAGTTATTACAGACAAGTTCATTTCACTGAATAAACATTCAAAAAGTGCTACCGCCAGTGCCGCTTTCAAATCTAAAGAGACTACCTGTTTTCCAGTACTTTGAACGAGTGGCTATAAAATATTCCACGGTTACTTGGGAATAGTTCACAGGCAGATAGAAAAGTGGTGTTTAAGGAAACCTTCCACTTCTCACCCGCGTAATGAAATGCGATGCTGGGTTCCGACACTTCCAAATTATTTTATAGGAAAACGTTGGACTTATCGCATTTTAACATCAGTACTATGTAAAGTTAAATTAGATTCTCGCAAGTTTGTGCTGTTTGTAGTAGCAGGTGTCTGATACAGTACAAATAATAATAAATTAAATTGGATTATGCAAATTTTGAATATGACAATCTTGTATGTCTGTCGCTTATAAAGAAAAAGAACTCAACCGATTAACAATTTATTTTTCAGAAGTAGATTATTATTGAAATAGTGTTTTTTACAAGTCCAAGTAATTTTGGACATTTAAGGACTGAATAATAGAGTTTAGAACAGGCAGATTATCTCATGCTATCTGTGAATATTCAAAGATACTGAAAAAAAACGAATATACAGGGTGATTCAGAACTTTGTCTAAAAAAAAATTCTAACGTTTATACAAGTTTCGGGAAAAAAATTTCCGTCGGTAGGATTATCAACGGAGACACAGACTGTCCTCATGTAAAATTTCACAGACTGATAGAGGGTCCCTGGGGTCCAAAGGGGGCAAGAACTGTAAATTTAAATGAACTTTTACACGCTTTTCGGGAAACAAATTTCCTTGGGTAGGATTATCAATTGGGATACAGGCTGTCCTTATGTATAATTTCACGGACTGAGAGAAGATTTCTGAGATTCAAGGGGGGTAAAAGCTCTAAATATAAATGGAAAAATATTTCTAACATTTACATGCCTTTCGGGAAACAATTTTCCATCGGTAGTATTATCAACTGGAATACAGGCTGTCCTCATGTAAAATTTCACGGACTGATAGAGGGGGTAAGAACTGTAAATTTAAATAAAAAAATAATTCTAACACGCTTTTCGGGACACAAATTTCCGTCAGCAGGATTATCAATTGGGATACAGGCTGTCCTCATGTAAAATTTCATGGGCTGACAGAGGATCCCTGGGGTCCAAAGGGGGTAAAAACTATAAATATAAATGGAAAAATATTTCTAACTTTTACACGCTTTTCGGGAAGCAAATTTCCTTGATTAGGATTATCAATTGGGATACAGGCTGTCCTCATGTAAAATTTCACGCACTAACACAGTGTCCCTGGAGTTCAAAGGGAGTAAAAACTGTAAATAAAAATGGAAAAATAATTCTAACTTTTACACGCTTGTCGGGAAACAAATTTCCTTTGGTAGGCTTATTAATTAGGATACAGGCTGTCCTCATGTAAAGTTCCACGGACTGACGGAGGGTCCCTGGGGTCCAAAAGGGTTAAAAACTGTAAATTTAAATGGAAAAATAATTCTAACTTTTACATGACTTTCGGGAAACAATTTTCATTCGGTAGGATTATCAATTGGGATACAGGTTGTCCTCATGTAAAATATCACGGACTAACAGAGGGTCCCTGGGGTTCAAACGGGGTAAACACTATAAATTTAAATGGAAAAATAATTCTAACTTTTACACGCTTTTCGGGAGACAAATTTCCTTCAGTAGGATTATCAATTGGGATACAGGCTGTTCTCATGTAAAATATCACGGACTAACACAGGGTCCCTTGAGTTCAAAGGCGGTAAAAACTGTAAATAACAACGGAAAAATAATTCTAACTTTTACCCCCTTTAGACCCCTGGGACCCTCTGTCAGTCCGTGAAATTTTACATGAGGACAGCCTGTATCTCAATTGATAATCCTACCTAAGGGAATTTGTTTCCCTAAAAGCGTGTAAAAGTTACAATTATTTTTCCATTTAAATTTACAGTTTTTACCCCCTTTGGACCCCAGGGATTTTATATGAGGACAGTCTGTGTCCCCGTTGATAATCCTACCGACGGAAATTTTTTTCCCGAAAGTTGTATAAACGTTAGAATTATTTTCTAATTTACTGTATTTGCCTCCTTTGGGTTCCATGGACCCTTTCCGAGTTCATAAAATTTTATATCAAAGTAACCTGCGACCCCAGCAAAGTATTTTACTAAAGGACATTTTTTGTGACAAATTAAAAGAATTATATATTTAAATTTTTGACCAATATTGACTTTTGTAATAATTGTTAATAATAAAAAATTGTTTTAAGTGCATTAGTATATGGATTTTACGAAACAGATTGGTTGTTCTTAAATACTTCTATGTCCTTGAAAATATAACTAATTAGTTAATTTTTTTATAGTATCTACGTAAATACATAGTACAGTACAATTTCAATTACGGCAATTTAGGGGTAGCCTAAATGTATGATGTCACACTAGTCTATTGAGGAGATGAGCACTCAGTCCGAACTTTTGATCTTTCATGCAACGGTAACGTACGTCTATGGCCGCTCGGGTATTTCCGTGCATTTGGGCTGCCATCTTTGGCTGCTGTTTTCACACCGGTGTTTCTACAAACAAACACAAATGTTTCTGTTTCTTGTCCGTTTTGAACTCGTGAGTTATTGGCGGGAACTATGATACGTTTCCGTAAATCATCAATAGTAGGTATGTATCCACTTCGGTGCGATATACTTTAATTTTAAATATCACCACAAAAAGAAGTCCAACTGATTTTGTCAGGAGATTGTGGGGCCGTAGTACCGGTCCTCCTCGTCCAATCCCTTGATGTTAATGCTTAGACATGCTGTACATGGTACAGATATAATTGAGCCTTGTGTATGTCATACGTCACACTGCTGCAATAGGTTGTGGAAGCCCTGGACCTCCATCTCTTCCACGATTCCGTTGAAGCAGTAATGTTGGGGAAAATTGTGTTTTTTTAACTACATCAGGAAAATTTCTAACATTACGATTACGTCCAATATAGTTCGATGGTAATAAAAGAGAATGCTATAATGGGGTCATTTAGCATTTTTTTTATTACATTTTCCGAATAAATTTGTAATTTTAGCGCGATCTGAAACACTTTATAATTTTCTGATGCCTCTAAAGCCTTTAAAATAATTTGCGAACATGGACCCAAATAAAACGTTGTGTGACGTCACTGCCTCCTATAGCATGCGCTCGCTACCGTTTAGTTGCGTTTTGAATACGAAGAATAGGAGGACCGCCGGTGTAGTTAGAATTGTGATTTGTATATTAATTATGGGAAATTTATATATTGAAGGTGCTATTAAGGACAACAAAATAATAAAATTTTGTATCTAAATATCCTAGTACAACGATAAAATGTTCAGACAAATTATTTATTAGTTTATTCCAGATTCCCAACATGCAAAATTTGTGGCAAAATGCAATGAAACATGACATATTTCTTGGACCCAATACAAATAAATATATAAGATGAATATATAAGATTTATAATAATATATGTATAAGAATGATATTAAAATCAGTTTAATAATAATTTATAATATACTTATGTAGAATTTATTCTTGATTTAAAGTTTATATTTTTAGGTGCATTTAACCACATTTACTTTACCTTATTTGTCTTTTTATCATCGGTAGAAAGTCCTTATCAATTATAAAATTTTTCTTGGGTTACTCTACATAAAGTATATTTATTTATTTTTACGTTCCGTAAAACAAATTTAAAAAATGCAGCTTTCAGAGGTCGAAAGACCTTAAAGCTTCGAATTCAATTCCGACGAAAAGATCCTGCTTCTCGAAAACATCATTATATACAATCCCTTCCAATCCGTTGCCTGCTTCATATCAAAGGACTGCACACAAATATTTCTGGGTAAATAAGGATGTTGGTCAATCAAAGTCCTCTGTATCCCTTTTGATTAGCTGCCATCCCTGCATTGTTTTATGGATTTTGATGCGGCGCCTTTACCGGAAATTATAAATTTCGGAAAGGTTGCTTGTTAAATTTGGATATTTGTTACAATTTTTCTTCTAGAAAAATTATACAGCGTAAAATAATATTGTCACTGTACTAAAAAATAAATAGTCAAATTAAAAATGTATGTATATTGAGTTTAATGTATAAAACAGTATTTATGTTAGGATGTCCAGAAACTAGTTTTCCCAAGTGTATTCATAAATTTTGGATTTTTAAAATTTCCATTTTTTTATATAATTTTTATGTTCTTCAATTCTAACATAAAAATTATATAAAAAGACGTCCTCCGACTCCGTAGTTTGGCTCACAAAGTTTCACTGCCTACATTAAAGACCTCGTATCACAGCTCTGTTCATTCTGTTATTCTTATGCCATCCTGACATGGGGGCATGTTTTTTCTCTACAGCGAAAAGCCATACGTATTATGTCTGGCTTAAGATACAGGGTCAATTGCAGAAATTCTTTTATTGTCTTATACATTCTTACCGACCCATCTGTTTATATTTTTTTATAATATCTGATTTGCGTTAAAATAATCAGCACCTCTTCCATAGTTGAGGTCAGTATCATTCTTTTGATACTAGAAAGAAAAATTACCTTGATGATAGATTTTTCAGACTCCAAAGAACACGAAAGAGAACAGACGTTCTGGGTTTACGATTTTTGAACGCATTGCCTCCATATGTGAAGAAACTTGACACTAAAATATTGAAAAATATAGCAAAACATTTTCTGTTAAAGAAAGCGCTTTACCTTTTTGATGATGTGTGTTTTTGTGCTTTTAATAATTTTATGTGATGTTTGTTATTTGTTAGGAGGTGTGTATTTTTTCTTTTTTATAATTGTTATATTTATGTGTCCTTTTAACTTGTACTTTTGTTATTTAATATTTAGTTGCATGATTTACTACTATTAATTACTATAATTAATTCTTCTTTAAACACTGAACGTGTACAGACACTTTTTGTGTATCTAGCATATACAGGGTGAATCTTAAATAAGTACAAATATTTTAACCAGCAGTATAGTTTTGTGTGTAGAACACATAATTAATAGTTTTTTTACAAAAAAATCAGAAATAAAAAAGTGAAATTTTAAATAAATTTCGTAATTTTTCAAGTAGAAAACTTGTTGAGGACCGCTGGCCTAGACCGACCCTTCATACTTTTATGAGTCATAATGCTGCAGACTGAACGTGTGGTTCACAGTGTTGCCAGTATTACACAAATGTCTTTGCTTCAAGGAAGAAAAAATCTCAACTTTTAGCGAATTTTGTCAAGTGTAACATTTTATATTATTTTTTATTATCAAACTGTCATTGACTGTCATGACAGATTATCGGAAGCCCAAGTCAAACTTGTTAACCCCACATAATGCATGAAAATAGCAATAAAATTTGCTAAAAGTTGACATTTTTTCCATTTTAAATAAAAAACGCGTGCATAGTTTTTCGTTATTCTTCATAAAATAACTTAAGGAAATTGTGTTTTGTGCCTTTCTAACAGTGTACAATGACATTTAACTTGTGAAATGTGGATTACTGATTAAATAGTTAATTTTTTAACAAACAGGTAAGCTTGTGTGCACGTTTATGTATAATTTTTGAACATTGGACATAGTAATATCACGTAATATCTTCCTAAATATTTTACGGTAGTATTGAACTTGCGGAAATTCATTTTTAATCGTTGAAGTATAGTAAGGTTAGTTCAGATGTTAAAATTTATGTTAATATTGCTGCGTATCATACTACATACCCAATTTTACTGTACTTATTCTTAAAACAAGTATTTTTAAAATAGAACTATTACGTTAAAGGAAACGTAATATTTATATTGGAGGAGATATGGCAACCTCGCAACAAATCATATGTTTCATTACGTTGTTGGATGAAAAATCAGCCAGCGGTCCTCAAAATGTGGGTATTTTTTAAAAAAATTAATATCTCCGTAAATATTAGAAATTATTAAAAATGGCTTTCACTAGACTGATTTAAATGACGAACTACACCAGCAGTTAAAATATTTGTACTTATTTAAGATTCACCCTGTATAATAAATAAATAAATATTATTTTGACACCCTCTGTATGCCCTATTATTTTTTATTAATAGTTTCTGTACATCCTGTTAATAGATAAATATTGAAATATATAGTTAAACAACTTTTCATCTTGTATTTTTGTTGTAAATATATATCTCAAAAATTTTTACTGCCAAAAATTTATTAAATGTATTTAAAACCAATACGACTACAATAGAAAGTGTCCTTCAAGCGCAAGGTTGCTGCAAACTCTAATTTGCAGGCACACTCCATAAAATAAAATTATATGCATCTGGGAATTTTTGCAATGCCTGTAGCAATACTATTACGGAAAGTACACAAACGTAGTATTCGTTTTCAAATTTCCTCAATGTTATCGCCAGGAGCAAACCGGCGTTGAAAGAGTTGCTCGCGTAAAATAAATTTCCATTTCAATTTGTTTTGGGCGCTTTATTTCCTGCATCGATGTGCATCAATGCAACTGCTTTCCTGCATTGTCTACGCAAATAGATTTGGCTAGAGGATTTCGCTACAATGTCATTAGATGGACTAGGCTTGTGGTAATGAAAGTTTTATTTTTTATCTACTAAACAATTAAATATTTTTTCTTCAAATATAATATAAAATTACTTTTTTATTTAACAAAACAATAGGTTAATATTTTGACGCAAATAACTTCTGATCTAAGGCCGGTGGCATAGGTATGCCTCTTTCCCACCCTTGAAATCTCTAAAGTTCTACGCCAATGGTAAAAATTATTTTTTCATTACAAGTATGAAAATTTTATTCTACTTTCTGAAAAAGTGCTCTTGAGAAAATTCACTAAGCAGCTTTGTATTTCAGATGAAAAAGGAAATATATTCAGTCAAAAGTATGAAAAAATCTATTTTTTAAATTTGCAGCAGCAGAAATTTTACATTACATTATATGCGATATGTTTTAAGTTGAAGTATTCAACTCAATTCAGATTATGTGGTTCCCGTCAATGTCTCATTTAGAATGACCGGTTGACGGTTGTAGTTGAGAAAATCGAGTTTTTGCTTCTGTCGTAATTCGCAAGAGGTATCACGCATTTATGTAGACAATTTTAATACATGATGTCATTAATAACAGAAAGAGATTTCATTTTAAGAGTAAGAGTGTCCCTAAAATCAATTACCCTAGGTACATAGCCTATCAGAAATGCATACAATAAATTCTTATAAATTCTCATATCTCATATCAAAATATTAACAAAAGAACTAACTAACTAACTAACTAAATGTAGATTTACTTTATAATGCTAATTGTGGATACGTATTGAATTACCGTCGTCAATAATAATAATAATAATTCATTTATTGACCAGTCATACATACATGGGATGTACATTTCTAGTCATAATCAGTCCATTAGAAAAATAACAAATATAATAATAATAAATAAACATAATAAAAAAACAATTGATACACAATTAAATTGTCATAAAACATGTAAAAAAACATCGGATCAATAAATCAAGTAAAATACACCTTAAAATCAACAGTAACATAACATAATGAAATGTAATCAGGTAAGGTACACATAGAAATCGTCAACAGTATAAAAACAATGGGACAATAAAAACTTCTTTGTAAAATGGTGAAACATTTGCATAGACATCTGCTTTAATTGCTTCTGCTTAAAATAATTTTGAAATTTATTATACAAATTAATTGCTAGTTTATTATTTTTAGTAATATTTATACGCGAGAAAGGAATCGTGAGATTATCCGCATACCTAGTATTATGCTGATGCACATCAGAGTATTTTGTCAAATTATTTGAATTTCTATGCACTATCATCAGCGACTCCAATATGTACAAGCGGGGCAGCGGTAGAATACCACATCGCACAAACAGGTAGGTCCCTACTGGGCGTATATCTAGACACCGCTGAAATGAGGCGCAGTGCAGCCTTCTGCAAAAGAAATACTTTACGAGCTGAGCTAGAATTTCCCCATAAAGCAATGCCGTAAGTTAATCTGCTATGAAACAAAGAAAAGTACACAGTTCTCATTACATTATTGTCCACAAAAGGACGCAATTGCCTCAACACAAATATCTGTGATGCGAGTTTTGGACACAATATATCAATGTGAGCAGACCAGTTTAATAATTTGATTTAAAATATTATTATTTGTAAATGTTATCATCTGCGACGTTTCTTATCAATTGGTCGAAAATTTATTGTTTGCAATTAATTAAACGAGTTATATTAAATATTTATCTCACGTTTTTTTAGTGAAATATTTAGGACTAAGAACCAGGTACTACTAGTCACAGTAAATACAAGAAGTGTATGCTTCCGTATTCCCTTTATAATACATCCTGTGGTATTATTAGATACTATAGGCTATTTGGATGTTAGAATGGACATTGTTAATGAGTAATAACTCCTTTGATATCCGAAGTTACAATGCCTACTCATTAGGCTTCGGACAATCACCCAATAAAGCGAGGCAGCTTGAATTCATGTTCAATATCCGCTTGTTCAGAGATTCAGATATACTCACATAGGTACCTAATACATTACGTTTAATTTTGTTGATAAAATTGATAGTTAATAAAAAATTTAGTACTCGTATTTATTAGAACTGTGTGAAAGTATCAACCAGTCACGGAGAAACTGAGAGACACTTCCGCTAAGACCTCCAGAATTTCCAGAGTGCTTTAAATATTTCAATAGCTCCACTTGGTTCACAGGTGTTTATAATACAGGATACTTCTACTTTTACTCATTTTATTATGAAATTTAACAAAATTTTTCATGTAATTTATGTTACATATGTGGAGACGTACATCAGTCTAACCTCTAACCCAATGCGTTTTAGTTGTATTAAAGTGTTGTAGGCAAACATGTACGGTTTATTATTAAGTACTTTTCGTGGGATATTCGTAAAAAGTATAAGGCACCTTATATTTTGTTATATGTGCACTTGCAGCTTATTCCAATTTAAATAAATAAATAATACAATTCATAAATATAATAGAAACTAAAGCGGTACGTTGTTTAGATGCTTGCATCAAAACTGCGCCATTACCTGTGTCTCTAAAACATGCAGCATTTATTTCAAATAACATATTTATCTTTGCAAGAGTAAGAATAGTATTAGTTTAAAACAGTTATTAACATTTACTGTAGCTAAAAATAATCATTTTCGCATAGATATATGTATATCTACAAATATTTGCAAAAAATCAAGGAATATATTGTTTCAAGAATAAGATGTCATTTTCAGCTAAAACATTTCAACACATTTTCTACTGCGAATGAAAGACATTGCAATCCATTTTTAAATGATGGATGAACAACACATTTTTAGAGAAAAGAATAGATAATTAACATTTAAAGGATGGATGGACAAATTCCACTAAAAGAATCTTCCTAATCAGAAGTTATTTCTGCTTCTATTTAGAAATAAAAATGTAACTCGCATAGTCTAATTATTATTAAATCCTAATAATATAATACTGTATTTCTAATAATTTGTTATTGAGAGACATCCTGAATATTATATCGACTCACTTAAATATGTATTTTTATACATTTTAACAACTTTTTTCCATGACATTAAAAGTAAAAAATGTCCCCCCTTTCATCTGTCGACACACTATTTATATGGCTACAAAAATAATATTAATACATTTTTAAATTGGCTTCTGTTACACTACTCAGGTGAGAATGAGAATGTAGGAACCTGTGTACCTATATTGTTCATTATTTAAGTTTTATGCACTCTAAAATGAAATCCTATATGTACAATATAAAATATTGTTAGCTAGTGAAAATGTTTTCTCTATGCATATTTTTCAGTTGTAAAAAGCTGAATATACATTGTGATAAAACAGAAATTACATAAGAATTAAATACTATGAAATCCATTTTAAGCAACAATAATAGAGAATTATTAGCGAAATGTTAATATTATTGATGTAAAATATAGATAAATTATTATTATTGAAATTACCTTAAATAAACATATCGAAAAAAACCTATTATTATATTAAAATAACAAAATTTTACAAATTTTATTAAATTCAATTTAAAATTTTATCTATCAAATTTGGACATGACGATACAAAAACATACAGTACACAAGGAAAATGAATTCAAAACCCAGACATTGACATATCAAAGAACAAAGAACAAAGATTTAGCATATATGCATATCGAATGACGAAACCAACAGTCAAATAAAATATTAGTTAAATCAAATGAAAATTCTAATTTTGAAAATAATGGCAATTAGAAATGTCAAATGTAAAGATGGCTATTCAATGAAATTTCAACATCTCTGACAGGATTCTAAAAAAGAAACAAATTAAATAATATTTCAATATAAAATTAGTAAAAAAATGTTATGTAGTTGTAAAAATAGTTATAAGAATACAAAAGACAATTAGTGTCGTGAATAGTGCTTCGACAAGAATAATAAAAAGTGAAAATGTTACATGTGTATTGACCCTAAGAAAACTAATAATAATCTAGAAGGTAAAATTACCTAGAAACAATAATTTATTGATTAGTTACGAAGAAAACTGTGAAGCGAGAAGAGGTGTGAATTTGGTAGAGCTGAAAATTTCATTCGAAATATTATCTACAAAAAAAAAGTAAGAAATATAATATATACGCACAACGATATCTAGCTAGATTGAATACAAATTGATCTATAACAATAATTAACTTCTAAACGATAAATAACAATATACAACAGTCAATTACTTACCTTATATTAGATTGCAATCACTTTAAAAGCTTAAACTTATAAATTCAGTCATTAAATATTGTAAGAGACAAATGGAAACTAAAGACGTAAAAATTAAGAACCTAAATCTAAATAGAATTAGACAAGTTACATTGTACTCGTGTGTATTTCTAGTTGCATACGAGTAAGTAGATTCATACAAATTTAAAAACACAAGAAAAATACACGAGGCAATATACATGAAAAATCAAACTTATTAAACTATAAAATATATTCTTTAAATTCTTTAATATTCATAGTGTTGATTGCTTTCAAGTTTAATTGAGGAATTATCATTTTGTTGTTTTAATAAAATGTCCTTTAAAATAATTGTTTTTGTTTGTACGTACTGAGTGGTTAAAGATATTTGAACATTTAAAAAAAGGTGTTAGCTACTCTGCTAGAATCCACTCCTGAGAAAAGAGGAAAAACATAGCCAGGGTATGGCAAAGTACAGGTAAAAAAAATGTATTAGCAAAGTAAAATTATAAAACTAAATTATATTTATTCACTTATATATCTCACAAACAACATATAACATAAATACAATCTACACTAATAATAAATAAATAAATAAATAAAACAAAATAAAATAAAACATTGGCGCCCAAATAAAAATTTCATATACATAACAAAAATCAAATCACATATCATACTTATCATTACAAACACATACACATTTACAAATCACAATAATATATAAAATATCAGTAAATTCAAATTATCTATTCAGTAAAATTACATATGTATATTTTACAACTTCAACCAGAAAATTACAATGTATATATCAAAGAAATTATAGTGCCGGAAATTTATGATTTAGCATAATAGTTATTATGTAATTTGACATAATTTTACACACGATATCATTGGGGCATGCAAGGTAGATCATCTCTTTCACTACCGCTTAGAAGAATGTTTATTAACCCAAGGAAATAATTTCCAGCAATTTTTGTAGAAATACCTAATATCAATTTATGGCAAGCAACTTCTTTCTGATACTTCTTACTGAGAACTACTTACTACCTTCATGGTGAAGATGGTCCAAATATTTTTGAAAACGGATTGAGATAAAGTAATCAAATTTAAAATTGAGAATCGCAATTATATTGCTAATCTAATGTTCTCAAAACAGTACCATAATTAGTCATAGGCGTGCCAAACTGGGCGATTATTGGATAAATATTGTTTTAATTTTTTCATGTCTCAAGATTTTTGCCGTCAGATCAAAAAATTTAAAATGTTCACCAGTTTTATAAAAAAAGGTACTCTTGTTTTACATCGGTAAATTATTTTATTTTTTTACTAGAATCCAGTCACACCTCTGAGGCTCCGACACATCCCAGATGAGAACTGGTGTTTACCAATTGCCACTCTCCACCCCCGGTCAAATTGTCTCTAGTAGGCTTTGAAAAGTTATTTGTCAGTTTATTTGACACATATTACATACGTTTTTTTTTTTAAATTGAAGTATTAATAGGTTATATGAAAATTAAAAAATGTACAAATAATTACATTACTGATATGCATTTTTAAAGTATTTTAATATGTTAAAACGCTTGAATAACACTTTTAATATGAGTTAAATAAGTTGACAGTATTATCCCAGAGCCTACTAAGGATATTTTGCCTATTTATAGTTTCCATGTTAAACTTTTGTGGTATGTCACAAAATTTTTAAATAATTAAGATTACTCGAAAACAGAACAATTTATCGGATTGAAATAGGAGTATCTTTTTCATGTAAAATGAACTAAAATTTGTAATATTTTGATCTGACGATGAAAATCTCGTATTACAAGAAAGTTAAAGCAATTTTTACCCACTGACTGTTAGAATGTATCAAAAACCTGTAACAAGTACGCTGTGGTTATATAGATAATTATAATCATAGTGATCTGTGCTTTTGAAAAATAGTTATTTACAATAAAAATAAAAAGTCGATACAATCTTTCAATTTAGAAGCAAGTTGTGTTTCTTTTTTACCTATTCAGTTTATCACTGATCCCCCAGTTTGGCACACCTATGAGGAATTATTTTCAGAGCATCAGATTCGCAATCTAATTGTGATTCTCAGTTTCAAATTTGAGTACTCTATCTTAATCCCTTTTGGAAAAATTTGGGAGAAACCAAATTTTGAAGTCCTCATTTACGGGCCCATATCTCCGTTAGGGGGCGTCTGCGGACTTATGATTATATAACTTTTTTTTCTTATTTTTGAACGTAGAATCCATACTTAATTTTTGGCAGGCTAATTTTGGGACACTCTTAAATTTGCGCTACTTTTGTTATTATAAATACACTTATTTGTCATGCTACTGTTTTTATCAGAAGGTACCAGTATTAGTTTCCCTTCCAGTGTTATTATCTTGCTAAACATTGATCGATGTAACTGTAAGCGGGGCCTCAATGACATTTTAACCCACAGGTATTTAATGATGCGTGATAATGTCTACAATGTACAGTCACGTTTGAATAATCCGCTTATCGGCAAAATTCCGCTTGCATATTGTTTTACATAAAGACACATTGATTTCGATTTAATAAAATCTTTAAGATTGATAATTTTAATTAAAATCAAGCTCGGCATCGTTTAATATGTTATTAATAGTATAGCGGATTATAAAGAAATTGATTAAATAGCATTATTACAGTATAGCTAATATACCTATCACAGTGAGTAGCATACAGACTGATTTAGTCACAAAATTATTAATTTTAACCAGGTATTCGAAAAACCCAGTAAAGACATAAATCGAAAAAAATTTAGGCGACCTTTTGAAAGAGAAACAAATTAAAAAATAATTCCCAGTAACACGGCACTCTTAGTACGCAACAAATTTTCTGATGACGAAGCGTTCGAGCGTTTAAGCGAAATAGCGTTGCCATTTCAGACCTCATGCGTAATAATATTGTTTAACGTTTTAAAGTAAATCTCCCGCATTTATTTCCCGGAAATTTGGAGATGACACCACACATATAGAGTTTATTTTGCACTGTGCTGATTGTTTCGTGTGTTAGTCGTTATGGCTGACCCATACGAATGCCGAATATGTAGAAATGACGGTTTACGCAATATGAAATCTTCTTTAAGATTTTTATTAGGAATTAGTGCTTTAAAATGGAGGGGAGTCATATTAAAATATTCTTAAAAATGTATTTCTACTGTTCTTTATCTTTTATTTAAAATTTTAAAAAGATAAATAAGGCTAGTTTATTTTATAAATTTAGTCGAATACTCGATAGCTTTTGAAATACGGTATGTTCAAGTTTTTTTAAAAAATGTAGCTTTCTGTAAGGTATGGAAACACTATTGTATAATTTTGACCAAAAATTTTACGCCACTGCCTTTTTTATGGCATTTTTATTGAAGTTTCGTAATCTACAATAGATTTGAAAGGAAACGGTTATATTGTAAAATTTAAAATTACTCTAAAACTGTTTATCCTAAGAAAAAATACAATAGCACTTTTTTCTTCGAAATCCATTGTAGATTACGACATTTCAATAAAAATACCAGAAAAAAGCAGTGGTGTACAATTTATGGTAAAAACTGAATAACGTTGTTTAATAGATTGGACAGTTGTTGACTTTATAGTAGAAACAGTGTACCAATGATCAAAATATTTGAATTATCCTATCAAGAGAAACTTGCAGAAAGCTATATATATATTTTATCATAAACAAATTGTCTGCTTATCTTTGCTGTGTTCCTTTTTTAATTTTAATTACGTTTAAGCTTAAACAATATTTATTATGTTATATCTTTTTTAATTTTGGTTGCCTTTATTTTACTGATACTTGAGCAAATATAATAAAGCCTCCCTTTCAAAATTTATTATATATTAAGTTTTCCTTTTACTAGCAAAATATGTATATAATTTAACCATTTCCATGCTAATATCCTTTTTAATGTAACAAAAAATTTTATCCTTGACCATAAAACAAATAATTTATAACATGAGAATATTACAGCACTTGCTCGTAATGCTTTTGTAGTCCCGGTAATGAATTTGTTATGTGCAAATTTACACTTCTGTACACTGCGTGCGCGCACATAGAATTTTTAATGAAACATATCCCTTTATCTTCCCGATATTGTCCTTTGAATTATTTGGTAAATACAAGGTAAAATATGTCCAGTGGGCCAGGGCCCAAACTTTGGTATCAAAAGGGCGTGAAACAAACCTTCATTTGTAACAGTGATGCGGTTTTACACCATGCTGTTAGAGCCAGAAGACCACGACAGATGTAAGGGTTTCATTTATAATTCGTTCAGATACATTAAATTCAAGATTTAGGTTCATAATTTTCCGCAAATATAAATCTCCTATACGAGATGTGTCAGGAAATATTTCTAAAAAAATTATTCTCTGGATTACTTTAACTTAGAACAACCAAATTGGGTACATACAATAGTACATTTAGGTTTATTATTGGCCTTCATTGACTATGAAATCAAGTAAATTGAAATTATATTAAATTATACCAAACTTTTTTTTGTTGTATGATAATTACAACAAATTATTTATTACGACAAAGTAGCAAATTTATTGGCGGTTACATAATAGCTATTCTTTGAAGATCCCAGTCATAATAGAGTACAAACTTTAATAAATTGAGAGGAATTGACACTACAGTGGGTAGAAAAAACGAGTACTATTTTTCGAAAATTCGATTCGAAAAGTATATTAATCGACGTTATTTAATTGTGGGTTGATTTATTGAGATATTAATAATACTCTATTAATAGCGTAAAAGTTTAAGTCCTATCAATATCAATAGAAATTAGGTGAAGTTAGTAGTTACAGAAGTGTATTATAGTTGCCACAGTAAACTACCAATCTCCTGCATTGAATCACCTGCATCCTTGAAAGTTTCTCGAGAAGTTAAACCACTCGTCTAAGACACACAACATACCTGGAGACACTATTAAGGAGATCCGGCCAGGCCAGAGTGAGTAATGAGTCTCTGACGAAGAGCTCCCAAGAGGTTAGATGGGACTCGCTGAAAACCCTCTCGGACCGTTGTAACCGCGGACGTCCAGACCTCGACTTGTTCTCCATTTTTTATCGGCCTTCTCCTACTCTTCATCCTGAAAAAGCAGCAAGGGAGGTACATCAGAAATTCATATTTACAGTTTCAAACTAAATTCTATAAATAAATTAATAAATACGTCATTCGCCCTCTCAACATATAGATCTATAATTTCATGTATTACATAATCAGTTTCAGACCTTAGCTACATCGCGTTGAACTACAATCAGTGAGATACATTCAGTAATCGTAATAGTAAATTTATTATTCCAACAGAAAAAAATTCAAATTACAAGAATAAACAGATATAAAGTAGAATACAGTATGCGCCAAAAGTATGGAACAAATTCAATAAAAACGAAACAATTATTTTTTGGGAAAAATCCTCGAACAGGTCGATTTTTAATTTAAAAAATACATATTTTAGCGTAAAATGCGATTTTAAATGTCATTTGTTTTCGAGTAATGACGTCATCGATTTTTTTTTAAATGGCAACACCAATTTTTTTCCTTGATTCTGAAAGATCGTTTAATTCTCTATCAGACAGTACTAAAATTTTGCCCCCTTACATAGGAAAGTTTTCGAGTAAATGACGATTGAATGTTAGAAAACGTAAATCAATTAAAATAAAGCAAAAACGTTATCAAGTTTAGTTTTTCGAATTCCATAGTCTTTTATGGATCACGTAGGTGAAAATCTTTGCAAAGTGTCATTGTCACACCGACTTTCTAATAAGTATTGTAAGCGACATAGAAATTATTATTCAATTTAAAGTATTATGGCACATTTAACAAGTCAAACAAGTGAAATTTTAATTCTTATCGGATGCGGGAATATGACTAGAACTCAGCAGGAAGTTTGCGATTTATTTAATAAAAAATATCCAGATCGCCCTATCAGCCAATCAACAGTCAGTAAGGTAGAGTCTAAATTTAGAGAAACTGACAATGTTGTAAAAATTCCAAAACCTGAACGTCCAAGCATTAATGAAAATCAGAACCAGAACATTTTGATAAGTATGGTGGATAATCCTCATAATTCTTCACGATTGGTTGCATTAAACAATGACACTAGTCAGAGCACAGTGCTACGTATCTTGAGGAAGGAAAAATATCATCCCTACAAAATTCAACTTGTGTAGGAACTCAATGAAGATGATCCCGATCGCCGCTTACACTTTTGCGAAATTCTAATGGATTTATGTCAAGGAAATAGAAATTTACACCGGCAAATACTTTTTTCAGATGAGGCCACATTTTGTCTGAATGGTACAGTAAACCGTCAAACTTGCAGATATTGGAGTTGGGAAAATCCTCATTGGATGGCAGAGGCACATACCCAACACCCTCAGAAATTAAATGTGTGGGCTGGAATAGTTGACGACAGAATAGTAGGGCCTTTCTTCTTTGAAGGAACCCTTACAGGACAAAGATATTTAGAGTTTCTAGAAAATGAACTTTGTTCTTGCAGTAATTTTTCCTAACGATAATGACCCTGACATTCCTGATGATACCATATGGTTTCAGCAAGACGGTGCACCTCCGCACTATGCGCGCCCTGTACGAGATTTTTTGGACAACTGTTTTCCTGGGAGGTGGATCGGCAGACGCGGACCGATAGAATGGCCTGCAAGATCGCCAGATCTTACACCTGTTGACTATTTTTTATTGGGATACTTGAAGGCAAAAGTGTACATTAAGAAACCACGTAATTTAAAAGAACTTCAAAATCGCATTCGGGACGAAATACGCAGAGTTACCCCAGAAATCATTCATAATGTGCAAGAAGAATTTCTTCACAGACTTGCGCATTGTCAAGAAGTTGGTGGATGGCAATTCGAACATTTAATTTAAGTATAAAATTTAATCAATTGTATTTTATTTTACATACCTCAGAATTGTTACTTTTTTATGGATAAAATTTACGTTTTCTAACATTCAATCGTCATTTACTCGAAAATTTTCCTATGTAAGAGGGCAATATTTTGATACTGTCTGATAGAGAATTAAACGATCTTTCAGAATTAAGGAAAAAATATGGTATTGCCATTAAAAAAAATTGATAACGTCATTACTCGAAAACAAATTGACCTGTTCGAGGATTTTTCCCAAAAAATAATTGTTTTGTTTTTATTGAATTTATTCCATACTTTTGACGCATGCTGTATAATGCATCGAGTAAGTACACATACAAAAACAAACAATAGCCCTAAGAGAAAGATTTAAAATTTACCAAGTGCGAGATTCCTCACTACATTTATATTTTTATAAAAAATCTCACAAATCGGAGATCTGGCTAAGACATTGGTTCGAGGAGCACTACACAGCGTTTACCACTAGGTATTTTGAGACAGTAATCTTATGTTTCAGGATATTATAAAGGTAACGAATCAAGGCAATATTGCAATATACTTCAACTGTTTCAAATCTGAGACGATTCCAGCATGATTAAAACCTATGGACGAATAAACACCATCCTGCAAAAACGCCAATTTCAGAAATTGCCTCTGAACAGACTCCAGGCATTGGCAATGCTCATTGTATATCTGATTCCATATGATGGAGCCATACCCCAACCTAGAACGAAAGTCCTTACAATTACGATAGATAAAGCCATAAGTCTGGATAGCACTCGATATAGCGTAGTTATACTCGACGTACTCGTTGATGGAGTAGTCGTAAGTTATAAAACTAATCTTACGAAAGAAAGACATAGCCTTGCATTTAAATATGTTAAGGAGCAACTGGTTGCGTCTACACCATGATAACAGCAATATTAAGTTGAAACAGGCAGCAATCTGTCAAGGAATTAATTGTAGTATATATTTTAAAGTCATCAGCGAAGATTAATTTCTCACATAATACAACATCAGGAAGATCGTTAATAAAGAAAAGAAATCGCAGAGGTCCCAGATAAGAACCTTGGGGAATCTCTGAGGAAGGATGGAATGAACGAAATGTAAAATTTAAGTATGTGACTTGAAACTGTGTTAGATATGATTCAAAAAGCATTATTAATGACCTACCTGGCATGCACCATCTAAAAGCTTAGAAATTTACTTTGAAAAACGGCAAGATTCGAAACAGTCGAACTTCTGCTCATAAATGCATGTTGCTTTATGGATATTAATGGGTTAGTAACTGATAGATCTGACTGTAAAATATTGCTTAAAAATTTTCCGACAAATTGCATAATAATGAGATCGTAGTGATTGCAAGACTATTAGTAGAAGTGGACATTTTGGTAGATTGAGATAATAATAATAATACTCATTTATTGCCCAATAGATACAAGATCCAATTACAGGACAAATGCATAATATAACAACAAGAATTTTTAACAAAATATAAAAGAAAAAACAATTTCCAGTGCATTTACATTAAGAATTACAAAACTATTAAATGTAGCAAAAAATAATAAAAAGACGCAATTAAGAAATGAGATTCTACAAATCTACAAATCTATATAATATAAGAAAAGAACAATAAAAACTAGAATGCTAAATACAAAAGCATGTATATATTAAAACAGATGTTGGTATTCAATAATAAAAAAACGCAATTGTTTAACATCTGCAGAATGAATGTCACAAAACATACCAATTTTATTTAAATTACTACACATGACATACAATGGAGAGCGCAGCATTATATTGGTTCTAGCGTTGAGTGAATAAGTGTATACTTATTCACTCAACGGTTCTAGCTAATGGTAACACAAAATCAGCAAGATTGAGATATGACATTGCAATTATTTAGTAAGAATCCTATACATATATCGACTTATAATTGATTTTAATTAATTTGAACCTGAGAATAGATTTGTCAAGAAGATATAAGTTTTCCCATAATCTTTAAACTTTGAGAGCTTCTTCCAAAACATCGCGCCTCCCGCAAAACTGCTGTCAGTTCATCAAGTTGATTGTTTTAAAAGCTTGTGGTAAACTTGTTTTAATTGCCGCCCTAAATTAGTTATCCTTTGTGTTTTTGAGACGTCAACAAGGATAATTAATTAATATAAAGGATGTGAATTTTAGCACGTTTTGCGAGGCAAGGGTTTCGTTTATTCTACTGTTTTTGAGAAGTTTACCGAGTCATCTTTATTCTGAATAACTGCTTGACATTTAATTTAGGCTTTAATAAGGAAATGCCCTAATTTTATACCAAGATACATTGCACGTTTCTCTAAATTAGGCAACCCTTATTTATAACAAAGTTTTGAAACATATCCACCGATACTATATGGATAATTTATGAAAATTTTATCTGAAGAATGCGAATCGTAATAGAATGAATATGGTTTAAGAAAATATCTCTTTAATGAAATAAGTAATAAAACTTAATACACAGGTTGTTTTACACTACATAAAAACACACGACACGAAAAACAAGACAATGTAGCCAGATAGAAGATTAAAAATAAATGGGGTTTACTTTATAAAAGTATGCCCTAATGAATGAATTTAACTGAAATTGGCATGTTTTTAATGGTGCTGAAATCACTAGTGTTATCAGTTTGGTACAAAATAGAGGGCGCTGTTTGCTAGTAACGGGAAGAAATATGTACTGATCAAGATTAATACACTTTCCAACGCTAACTTAGTATGTCTATTCCTCTAGTATAAGAGTACTATATTGAAAGATTAACTTATTTTTGTATAAGATTATATATTCTTTTAAGAATATAAATTGCTTGAAATCAAGAAACAATCAAAGTATACGTATGATATAAAATTATATTTGTTTAAGGTTGCCGTATTTCTCGCCGTAAAATGATCAAATTTGGGGTGTTTTTTAGGTACAAAAATCTCAAAAAATAAAACACGTAGAGCAAAAGTAATATGACAAATAAAATTACTGCTGTTTTGTTTATCCACATGTCAAACATTATAATAACTTTTAAAATGCATTTTTATGATACACATATTGCTATTCTAACCTCACATTTTAACAATTGTTTTCACATATTTATAAACAAAAGTATACAATCTGATATGCAGAACTATTTATATATTTTTAGGTATTAATAATATTGTGTGAAACTCAGTGGACAAAAGCTCCAACCTGCGTTGAATTACTCCCCCAATATCTACCCATATATTCCTTATTATTAGCTTTTGTAACATTTTTTTACTGTTTTAGAAAGGTATTTTAAGCTAATATAAATCAAATCTCCTACAATTCCTATCAATAAAGTCATATGTATGTTCTCTGATACCAAACATCTAGGTATGCTAATGAACAATTCCACAGACAAAGCTCTATTCAATAATTATCTAAAGAAAATAATCTAATTTACTCACTCTATAAAAATCTAACTTCACTTTTTTGGCAATGGGAACACGACAAATTCAACCACAATAGATGAGATCTGACCTATTTCTGCATTTTTAGGATTGCTTCTTCAGGTGGTCTCCTTTAAGTTGAATTTGTCGTATTCCCACTGCCAAAAAAGTGAAGTTAGATTTTTATAAAGTGAGTAAATTAGATTATTTTCTTTAGATAATTATTGAATAGAGCTTTGTCTGTCGAATTGTTCATTAGCATACCTAGATGTTTGGTATCAGAGAACATACATATGACTTTATTGATAGGAATTGTAGGAGATTTGATTTATATTAGCTTAAAATACCTTTCTAAAACAGTAAAAAAATGCAGAACTATGTTATAACAATATTTACATCTACAGATGAATTTAAAAAAAACGTATTTTGAAAGATTTTTGTATCTAAAAATTTGTCAGTTAGACCGCTTTCAGTTGTTTGTTTCATCTTTGAATATTCGCAGGTGGCATGAGATAACATTCCTATTATTTGGTAAACTCTATATTATGCCACTTTAAACACCCTGTATATAAATACATATTTCAATTGTAAACTCCTACTACACATTTTTAAAGATTAACGATTTTCATTTTAGCCTTTATATCGCCTGTAAAATATCTTAAAGTTTTTCCCGCTTCCTTGACAGAAAAAGCTTAACCTTAATTACTAGGCATAAATATCTTGATGCATTTCGCTGTAACGAATGCAAAAATTGCGCATTTTTCATGTGAAATGAGGATTACCTGCAACGTGCTCATTGAAATAGGTGGGATTATAGTTTAATCCTCGAAATGTATGATTGTTACAAATGCATGTGACATATCTCTTCCATGCAGCTTTAACAGAATATGCATGTTTGAAATTACACAGACGAGAACTGTCACTTGTTGTAAATATGTGAGGATAAAAGAATTGGGTAAATTGGCAAATAAGATTAGAATGCATTTAGGTATATATTTTTCGTTTGGAGACAATGTAGTTAAATACCAAAATGTGTATTCTACCAATGAAATTAATTAGGGTTTGTCATGTAACAGGGTAAGTTTTGTAAAAATTAATTAATTTTTTTCTTTAATTTCAAATTATAGATTTGTAATGGAGATAAAATAATGCTAAAAATAATAATGTTGTTGTTTTACCTTTATCGTTTATAATTCACATCATTTTTTTGTTTCGTAACCTCAATTATATCAAGACTTATTGTTGGAAAATCTTCCAAATCTTGGTAAATATTCTTAGCCAGAATTTGAGTTAAGGATAATTTTAAGTTTAAAAAAGCCATGGAAACTTGATTTCAGCACATTTAAAGGGTTTTAACATGTTAGGGGAAACTAAAATTATTTTTTTTTTTACATTAAGCACCCCCTTCTAGAATAGGCTGAAGAATTTACTATTTCATTTTCCTCAACTATTTTTGAAACACCCTGTACATTATATAATTTTTATTAAAACAATATCATAGTTAATTCAATTTGAGAATAACATTTAAATATTCTGTTCTCAGTGTCAGATTATTATTAGAAATTCTACATTAAAAAAATAACCCGTTTTTTTGTAACTATGTACAATAACTACGAAACTTATTGGCACTTTTTGTTCTTGTTGGTTTTTATTGTCGCTTTTTGGTGTTTTTGGTATTTATGTACTGGACGGGAAAGTGATACAGTATAGCACTTAAACAAATATTTTAATGTTTTACTAATATTTACTAATAACAGTATTGCTAATAAAATTAAATGATACCATATCCATTGTTCTGCTGTTGCAGATAAAGAAATATGGATAATATAAAAATAAAATATACAGGGTTAACTATGACTTAGTACAAATATTTTAAGAGGGGATAGGGAAAATTCAGAATTAACAGAATCACCCTTAAAAAAACTTATTCATAAAGCGAAAAAAAATTTTTTCAAAACCTTATTAACCCCTAATTTCTCGGCGACTATGGCGGCTGTCAGCTGCGAGGTTAGGTATATTCTGTCAAAGTCAAAGTTGTCAATGGTAGTGACAGAGCACCGCGTTGCCACGTGTAACGATTTACGGCACTTTTAAAGAAAAATTTTTGTTTACAAAATATTAGATTGCGTAATGAGAAACACGATATGGTAGCACTGTAAAACCTACCTTACTGATACTTCCAGAACTGATATTTGGAGATTTCAAGAAAGTTAAATTATTTTCTGTTTTCTAACTTGTTTACATTACAACTTGTCGTTGTAAAAATTTTTGTACTTTCTGGGGACCTCTTGGTTTCCCTCGACCATTTCATAAATAAAAAAATACTTTTTTTCTGTAAGTATATCTATTGTAGTTTAAAAATGCTTTATTTTTATGTCACTAAGTAAAAAAGAAGTTTCAAGGAATTTTAAAAAGTATGAAATTGGTTCTTTTTTATTTTCAAGTTAGGTAGGTACATACGTATTTAAAACTCCAGCACGTGTAAAACAACATTCGTGGACGTTGTACAATTCGTACAAATGTACGAGGATTTGACATATTCTGTCTATTTGGGAAACGTATTTGATATTCTGCTGCTGCACGATATGCACTTTCGTCGCACTTCCCATAAATTAGTACCATATTCGTAATTTCTGCGATTACACGAATTTGAATGTGCGAAAAGCAAATACTGAAAACTAATAATAGTAACGATATTAACAATTGTTAGGGTAATATTTTCTTTGTTAATTAAATAAATACCGAATGACGTTTTACTACTTTCTTTATTTCGCACTTTCTATCTTTACAACAACTCAACTCTGACACACCTCTTCTTCTTCTTCTTCTTCTTCTTCTTACATTCTTTCTGATCTACATTTTACAAAACATATATTTATGCCTACTTTGCTACAGTTTAAACTAAGATATTTTTATTAACAAAATAATTGTCCATTGTGTGGTCGACCATGTTTGCATATAATAATATTGTAGTATTATTATTTTAAATTTCCCAAGGCGTTTACAGTGCTCTGTAATATTACTTTTGTGACCACTACTGCTGTTTGACATTTGTAGAGTATTAGAAACAGTGCAACCAACAACACAGTATAGGTTTATATCGACTGACAAGTGCTATGTGCGTGTAACCCATATATTTAGTATTACATATATGGTGTAACCCCAAGTCACGGAAGAAGTGTCAAAACAATACTAGAATGAAGAAACCCACGATCGTATATAAAAGAAGATAATATTGATTATATTGATTGCCATAAGAATATTTATCTGAAGAATATTAAGTTCTCGGTGTAGGCGGACCGAAGACTAAACGGTGGTGTTGACATTGTAATTTTAGTTTTCCGTTTTTAGTGACAGTTTCAGTTTTGTTCATTAAATAATGGATGGTTGCGATATATTGGGACATGTGTAGTTTTCCACAATTTTTTTTAAACGTACGTGAAGATATTTCCTAGAGTTGAGAGCAATACAGTGGAGTGACCGTTATCAGACAAAATTTTATAAATTAAAAACTGCCACGGGTGTATTCGAAGTTTTCTGTTAGTATTTCTTTCAATCAATTTTCTTAAAATAAATGGGCAATTTTATTAACTGCATCTACGCGAACTGTGTATCTGTAATGAATGAAAATGAAGTTTTGGCAGTTTGGAACGAAGGAACGAAAAACAAATGCAAAATACTGTAGCTAACCGGATTAACTGTTATCTATTAGGTACTTAGGTATTATTATTAATAAAAATGTTTACTTTCGTTGTTTCTACATTCGGCAACGTTGAAACGTTGTGAGAAACGACCGCATGGTACCTAGTTGCACAGAACATATGCCTAGTTGACATATGTAGCCATCTTGGACGATGACTGATGACATAGGCGCCGACTTTCCGTAGGAAAAGAGGGTTTTGTCCCAATTTTTTAACATCGAGCTAGAATTCCGAAATAAATTTTTTATTGTCTTTTAGGCTTCCTGAGCACGTGGTTAAACTTTTTGTACTTAGTCATAGTTAACCCTGTATATATATATATATATATATATATATATATATATATATATATATATATATATATATATATATATATATATATCTCACTATCTATTCTGCGTCCATACATTTTAAATTTACATATCATTCAGCGTCCACCACCTTTCTACGTCCATATACGGACGCAGAAAAAACATTCGTCTTTATTGCAATCGGCAATCATCGCTGGATGATGTGGTACAACAGAAATGATGCAGTTTCATACCTAATTTAATATCTACCGAAAAAGAATTCTGTAAGTTATTTTGTGTAGCTGTACACAATTTCTGGTCGGACGCAGAAATATTAGTAATATGTAAAATAATATACATTTTAAGGTTCAGCAGTTTAACACCAGTTGGCGTTGAATAGAGTGGCGTATATTTCCCGACCGTATAACCATTTTAATTATCTAAAACATTTTCAGATGATTGTGCATCCACATCTTGGCAACAATGTATTTAGTTTATTTCCTGCATGTCTCCACCAAATCAGTCCTCTCTTTCCTCTTTTACTGCGGATAAGTAATTTAACGCTGTTTTAACAACATTTTTTTCTGATGGATTCTGAAATTTTTTCATAAATTTTAGAGTTGAGGCCAATTCATATTTGGCTATTAATTTTATACTATTTATCACAACAAGCAACGATAAATTTTGAAACATTGAGTAAATTTTTTGAAATTCAATTTCAATAGACTTTAGACAGTTCCCTGGAGCAAATATCAATATGCTGTTGTTCTCTATATACACAGTGATTTAACTTTAAATACATAAATTGCAGCAATAGATAAATTGCCAAAAAATAAGTGTGCTCTATAAACTTTTTTTCTGGGAGACGCGGTATTAGACATACAAGGTGTTAAAGTTTACAAAAAAATATATTTTCTGTAATATCTTCATAAGTAGCATGCCACTGGTTAAAACCACGAGGTTAATATTACATTCAGTAAAAGGTAAAATTATTTGAATACGATGTAGTAAATTTCATTCAACGTCAGCGCAATATGAAGATATTACAGAATATATATATATATATATATATTTTATTGTAAACTTTAACACCCTATCCCGAATACCGCTTCCAAAAGAAAGAAGTTTATAGAGCAAACTCTACTTATTTCTTGGCAATTAATGTGTTTCTGCTTTTTCTGTATTTAAAGTGAAATCACCCTGTATATTAAAATACCTTGCCCCTAACGCACAAATGATGGCATCTTTTTTGCGATAGAAGATACTACTAGAACAGTCTCAAAATACTTTTGTTCCTATTTCGGAATAAACGTTTCATGTTAGGAGTAAAATATTTTGTGAACTACTGAATTTTTATTTTTTGGACAGGTTTGTTTATGTTTGAACTCCATATTAATTCGCGAGAGTTAGGACCAAGACAAAATTTATATGGGACATAATTGCCTTCTAAACAGTCAACGTTAACTTTTGTACACAGATTTAAATAAAATTTGTGAATTTGTTAGAAAATTCCCTTACTGGTATTTCCTATGTTTTAGCAGCAAAAATAATGAAGCAAACAAATACAAGCAATTTTTATTACTAATTGCAATTCTTGTTGGTTATTTTTTCATGATTTTTAATTAGAACTATATGTTCCTTGTTTTGTTGAGCAATTGTTTTCTTAAGAAAGCTAATATTAATTTATTTCCGTCACTATTTTCTGATATTCGTATTTAAAATCAAAATTTGTATCACCACAATTAGCGTTATAAAACTCCTAACATTCAGTATACAAATAATTATATTAAGTGTCAATTTTTACCTTACGTAATATCCGAATACCTAATCATAACAAACAATACTTGTAATAGAGTAATAGTAATAATAAGTTTTATTTTGCTCTACAGACCTCGTTTAAAATTTGCTCTGCTTGCATGTCTTCCCCTCATTTCTTCACAATCACGCAGTAGATGTTCTACCACTTCTCTCTCTTCCCAACAGGCCCTACATCTTCTCTCACTTTCATCTGTCCGCCAAGTATTATTTTTTTCCTCAACTGAATCTTGCTAACATTATCCTTTCCTTCTTACTCTCCCTCTTTAATTTTGTTCTTCTTTCTTGCCTTTCTATATCTGTGTCTCTTAGCTGAAATTCTTTCCTCATCTGTCTGCCTCCAGTTCTTAAGCTTCTGTGAGTGCATACCCATTTCGTCGGAAGTATATCTCTCTATCTGTCCCTATATTCTCTCCTCCTTCCTTCTTCTTTTCTAACCCACACTGTTGTAGTATCTTGCAGTATTTCCTTCTCATTATCTTTTCTTTGTATTTTACTGTTAGGTTTCTTGCTTTCACCCTCATTTTATCTCTTTTGCTTTCTTCTCTGACAATGTAGCCCGGAGTTTCTCTGTCTGTTCCTAGTAAACTGTCGAATAATATTAGTTGTCTCTTATGTCTGAATTTTCTTTCTCTCTGTCCCCCAAGCTATCCCCATTGCTTGATTTACCTTCCTTATATTTATATGTGCTGCAAATGTATTCCAAAAATCATCAGTATTGTGTTCTCCACCTTCACTTGTCTTATCATCTGTTTCATTTCGCCATCCACAATCTCTCCTCAATGTCGCCAATAAATGCTGCAAATAAGGAAGAGCTTAGTGGGCACCCCTGTCTCACTCCTTTGTTTGTATAAAATTCTGTACTTTCCATCCCGTTCACTTTCACTCTATTCAACGTTGTTTTATATAATATATATATCCTTAAGTTTTCTTATCAGGTGTTTATCCACTCCTCTGTCCTTTAGGTGTTCCTACAATTTTAGTCTTTGTACATTATCAAAAGCCGCTTTTAGATCTATGAATAACGTATACAACTTTCCAATTTTCTTCTGCGCTTCTTTGTTAATTAGATGATGCAATATGTATACATTGTCAATTGCACTCTTTCTGCACGCTGCCTGCCCGTCTGGTATAATTTCTTTTCCCTCCATTCCGCCTTTAGTATTTTGTATAGCAGCTCTGTAACGTTTTGTTTCCTGGTTTATCCCTTTTTATAAATATGGGAGATTATTCCTTCCCTCCAGCTTTTTGGTTTACTTCTCATTGATAATTTCACAGAGACTGTTTACTACAGCGTCTGTGCCGTAAATCCTGGCCTCATTTTGTATTGTGTCCTTTCTAGCATTTTTTCCTTTCTATAAATTTTTAATCTGTTCCACTATCTCTTCCCTATCTATTCTTTGGTCTCCATGTTCTATTTGCACACTATTTTTTCCTTCATATTCTTCGTTTCCACTTAATAATTCTACAGATAACTTTTCCATTCTTCCATTTTTATCTGCTCGCTCACTTTTTCCGCTTCTTTCTCTCTTTATTAATGCACTTCCATGCTTCTGTTTCCGTTTTTATTTTCTTAATATTCTTCTCTTCTTCTTTCTCCTAACTCTGTTTCTTTTCCTTACAACTCTATAGTTATTTTTCGCTTGCATATATTCCTCTTTTGTAGTTTTGTTCTTTCTCCATTTTCTCAGTTGTCCTCTGGCTTGTCGATTCAGTTCTCTGCATTCTTTATCCCACCAGCTGTTTCTTTTATCCCTATTAAGTATTTTCTTTTTCTCTGTTGCTCCCCCTATCCATTCTGTCAATTCCCTCATCTTCTCATCGACTGCCTTTCCCTTAAAGCTCATCATCTGCGTTCTTCCACTGTACTTTACTATTTCCCCATTTCGTTATTTGTAATTCCTCTCTTATTTTTGCTTGTCTCTCTGTTGGTTCTATCAGGTTTTCCGGTCCCCTTAAAGTTATTTCCAAAGGCATATGATCCGACTTCATCCTGTCTGCTATTTTAAACTTTCCACTTCCTCCCAAGCATCTTCATAGACTATTGCATAATCAATTACCGACTCTCCTCTTGGTCCCAGATATGTCCAGTTTCCTTTCTCGTCTCCCTCCTTATTTCCATTCAGTACATTCCATCTATTATCTTTTATTATTTCCTCTATTAATCTTCCCATTTTAATATCTATTTTATCTTTTCTCCCTTTTCCGACTCTTCTCTTCTTTTTGCCATTTCTCCCATTAGACCATTAAAATCTTCTGCATTTTGTCCTTTGGAGCGGTCATTTACTTTTTCCTTAATTTGCGACTTCAAATCTTTCATCCCTGTACTATATACCGTTATTATTCTCCATGTATTCTATGTTTACTCTGCTACTTATCATGCTCTTGTGTTTTTCATTTCCTTATTACTTCTATTCCCTCGCGTATCCCCATTATCAACCCACCCTTCGCTCTGCCTTTCGTCTTCACCCTTTCGGCCCCTTGGAGTTCCCATTTGAAGCATTTTGGTAATCTGTACTTAATTTTTTCCCACGATTTCTCTTCTGCTCATGTTTCCATCATTCCCACTATGTCAAACCCTTCCACGTATTCCCAGAAGTCTGCCTCCTTATTTGTTACACCTGCTACGTTCCAATACAGCGCCTTTCTTCCTGATTTCTTCTTCCCTCTGTCTACCTGTGTTTTCCCCATCTTTTTCCCTCAGTTTGTTCCTAAAATTACTTTCCTCCTTCTTATCCATGTAATGGATTAAAAAGTTAATACTTTTACACAACAAAATGCCATCTTTTTCAAATTTGAATTTAGATCAACGTAACACATGTACTAACAAATGATTATGCTTATACACTTTTAGAGAAACGTATTTATTATGCAGTAATTAGATAATCTTTAGTTGTTTGCATTTTTCTCAAATGTGTTTCAGTAGGTGTGACTTCTATTGTTTATTTTTTCGTGGATAAGAAACTTGTTTTTTGTTTTTCTACTACACAGCGCGACGATAAATAAACAACAATTTTATAAATAAACTATTTTTTATGTTTTAAATGTATAAATATTATTTTAATATCACGTTTAACATAATTAAAGATTATCTAGTCTGTCCTGTATCAAATAAAATTGAAAAGTTCAATGTTACCAATAATTGGTTAGTGAGCAAATTAATTATCTCAAACATTTCTATATCTCGTCGTGTCAGACCAAGGAAAGAATATACTATATAAATATTAAAGCTCGAAGTTGTCAAGGAAGTGGCAACTATGTCGGACGCTGAAACATTGTTACTAAGTATTATAATATACTATTGGACGCAGAAAAGATACAAACATATAAACGTATATCGGACGCGGAAATAATAGTAAAATGTAAGGACGCAAAATCATTGCAAAGTAGAAATCTTCTATTATTGAAGGCAGCAAAAAGATTTCTGTTATATACTCTGTATTTTCAATTATAAAACATTTAAGACGCCACCTATGTCTAAAAATATTTCACTATACTTTAACGGACGTAGAATCGTTGTAATATGAAAAGACGCAGAAAAGATAAGAAGATGTATATATATATATACAGCCTGGTTCCTTTTTCATGACTCACCATTGGATCTGTTTGATTTATTTTAATGACCATCAAAAGCTCTAGCATGCGCCACCCTATATATTGTAGTGTAATAGTGACCCACGAAAAGGGATCACCCTGTATATCGCTCATGTTTGTGTTCTAACATTTATACCTTAGTAACAAGAACAAACATTTAAAATGAAACTGTTATATAAATATATTTGTGAAGAAATCTCAATCGTTCCCGAGATACAGGATGTTTCAAATGTACCACGGAATAGTATTTGTTCATGTAACTTTAAAATGGTTTGAGTTAAAGAATTCTTGTTGATATGGATCTTTATTTATTTGAATTTAATATATTACTAAAATCTATGAGAAATGACATTAAAGGTGATATTTTTCACTGTTACTGAACTAATTTGTTTTTAAACCAATATCCTCTGATAATTAATATAATCTGCTTTGTTATGATGTTATAACAAGATATTGCAGTTCTAATTTTATCACTGCCGTATCGCATTAGTTGAATGGAAATCTCAAGATTTGTCTCAATTATTCCCCATTAAAGCACAAGCACCCTCTCAATTAGATTATTTCATTATTTGTGTGTTTGTTGTGTTTATTATGTCACCTCCAAACGGAGCAAGCGTCCTCTTTTGTTTCTCGATACGCAATTACGTAATCCTTAGCAATGCGTCTTGTAAATATTTTATTATGAAAGGGGGCTGTCACAGCTTTACAAGCTACCGATTTCCTGAAGTCACGTGGATTTATACAGGATGTCGGGAAATAAGCGTCAATATTCCAGAAGGTGATTCTGCACAAAAAATTAATGCTACAAAGTTTTTAAAAAAGGTTATTACAAGAAATTCTTTAAAAAATTATTATCAGCCTGCACTCCGAAAAAAATATGACCCAAAATTAACTTTGAATAATAACTGTTATTCTTTGAGAAATATGTACAAATTGAAATGAAGATTTATTATCTCGGAAATCAATAATTTACGATAGAAAATGTACAAAATTGAATCGATTTCCAAGTGAAGTAATTTTAATAGTGCTCATAAACGAAAATAGCCTTTGATAGCAGCAGCATTTATATTAGCTTTTTTATTTGCCCTATATAACTATTTTGAGTTTCAAATTGTTTTTTATTAGTAAGTTCATTTTATTCAGGCCATATACAAATCATAGAGACTTTTAGGAAAAGTAGTATGCATTATTATTATTTTAGAACATTTTAGACTTATTTTTTTTATATAATAATTATACAATTATTTACTGAATATGGAAAATTCTGAAGCCGTAAAATATTTATTAAAAAACAAACAAAAACAGAATTATAGTAAACTTTACCTAGCGAGATAAAATATTTGTCAAACAATTCATCGTTAAATGTATTGATCATATAAATTGTAAAGTGTAATATAGAAAAATAGAGGGTAAGATTTTCCAACAATTTTTTTTATATGTGTTCCATCTAGAAAAACCAAGTTTTGATGGTTGGAAGTTAAGCAAATTCGGCAATAAATTTTCACAACCCTGTAAAAATAATCAGTTTTTAAAATATCTGCATCAAATGATAGGCATCTCCCTATCCGTCATTTAAATATTAATACTTCTGCTTTCGCTATGTAAAAAATAGGCAATTTTAAATTAGGCTATCGAAAAGCAACTTTTTTTATTTGAATATCTCGAAGACCATTAGAGATAGATATGACGAGCTTTATAAAAGCCCTCTAAAATTACGCGTAAAAAACGCAAAAATAAACAGGGTAATAGCCTCTGAAATATTCTAATGAACCATTACCATAAGGCAGTCTGTATATCACAATTTTGAAAAATAACTAACATTAAAAATGATACAAATATTCAATGAGTTAACAGGAATATAACAAATCTAATCTATCTACAACAGATAATAATAATTTATAAATGATGATCGGTCAAAAAGATAAACTAACTATTTTTCATACATCTTATCAAAAAAAAGATTTTTATGTAAAGCAAAATTCGTTTTTAATATTTTAGTAATTACCTGTAAGAATGGAGCTGAAAATGTTTAGTTCAGCAATGCAGTGCAGTGGGTTACAAATAAATAAATAAATAAATAGGAAAAGTTGTTTGCTTTCAGTATTTATTTTTTTACTGCCTAATAAAATGAGTAAATGAATTTAAAATTAAATAGTTTCACGATTTAAATTTGAGGTTAAATTATTATTTATTTCCTGAACATCAGAAATCATTTTGTAAATTTCATGTTAAATTAAATGGTCGGCTACGAGATTGGCTTTATATCCTGTTCACTAAACGGAAATCACATTCAGATAACAAACGAAGGATTCAGCTTCTGAATTGAACATGACTTTTCTCCAGGAAAGACCGTTCAGAGGGCCAAGCGCTTCAGTTAATCAACGGAACCAAATTCTGTTTCGTATGTAGAATTGGTAAGCCACATATTTAAATTTCTTAATGTTTAACTATTTTTTTCTACCCTCTTACATTACCTTAATTAAGTGCAATTAAAGCGCAGCGTCTCCAATCTATAATATACACTTTTTGTTTTATAAACCGACGATCAGTCCGGACATTGTTATACGAAGTTTAAAATAAATTAGTTAAATGTCTATTTTCTCTCTTAAAAGATTGCGTTTTTGATTTCAACTTGTATGAACGAGGCATATAAGGTTTGAAATTACCATCAAAGCAATACTATGACAGCTATCATCAATTGTTTTCAAAGTACACTTTGCACAACGTAAAAGAAATTAGATTCACTAGTATGTCAAAAAATTTAAATGTGTTCCTCCCAAACGGTTGGTTTTGTTAACTTCAAAAAGAGTATAAAATTTTAAGATAAATCATCAATCTATAAGGAAATACCATCAAAATTAAAAACAAAAAAGTTTTGACCATTTCTTCACCTAACATGTGCCCTTTTACCCTTTAAGGCGCTGCAATATTAGAAATATTTTACCTAAAACTTGACACACATTTTTTCGAGTATCACCCCTTAAATTTTCTGTGCGAAGTTTTCGGACACCCTGTATATCTCACTTAGTTCACAGAAAACTTTAGTCTAAGGTCATCGCGAATGGTTCTATATAATTACTTGACAAATTTTACATTCACAAATAAGTAATTTTGGTTTCAGCTTATATTAAATTTAAATTTATGTCAAATTCAATAATTCTTGTATACAGTCTCAGTTCAGACATGATTACGATGTATCAAGCATACAGTTTATTTTAAGTACACAATCGCTTTGAAAATGCCTTCTTTCATCAACGTTGACTCTCGAAATGTTATATTTAGAATTGAAATCACGTAAATTTTATTACTTCCTACCCTCTCAAGCAATGTATTTTGATGTAAAATTTATATTGCCTTCACTGGGATTAAATCTGTCAACGCTCAATTTCTCAGTGGAAAAACTTTCTTACTCCTTTAGGTATACAGCGTGTTTGACAATGAAGAGCACGTGCTATTAGAACACCTGGTTCAGATTTAAATTTTTTCGTACATTTTTTAAAGAAATCTGCATACGCAATTTGTGCTTCTTATACGACATACCTGTTCAAAATAACATTTAAAGCAAACAAATACAATTCCATATTAACAATAATAATAATAATGCGCCCAGGAATGTTGGTAGACCCTAACCACCATTCAGCGCAGGAATGAGGGAAATCTGGAAAACCCCATTAATTACCTTACCATACCCACATATTACCTGGATCTACACGGTGATAAAAGTTAAGACAAATGTATGCATCTAAGTTAGTTGATATGTTAGAAATAATTTCTCTGCACTGTGTCAATTATATAAGTTTTTTGGTGTATAATTACAAACTGATAAGTAATTTGCATTAAGAAAGACAATTTTACGCCGCATTGAGAAAACTGTAAACGGTATTATAAACATTATCACACCAGCAAAATTAATTTAAACACTAGCAACACTTGAATTGATGTAAATTATTAAGGATATTTTACTGTGTAAGGTACAAAGTAAAAATATATCATTCACGATCTTTTAATGGAGAGTAATGTCCTTTACCATATTTTTCTTTTAAACGAAATTATGAAATTTCTGCATATAGTTTGAAATGACTTACACTATCACTATTAACAATGATCACTATGACCTCCAGAGTGTATGTCCTTTGTGTATCTTAAGGCTTCTAGTTGTTATTTCAAATGTTAAAATCTTAAATTTTTCTTCAATCATAGTCATCTAAATCAATTGATAAAATCATATTTAATATATATACGGCAATGTACCAACGCACAAGTTTTTACATGGTCTAGGCATACACCTTACATCAAATACATTTTATATATCTTAAAGGAATTCCTATTATAGGTACTTATACTTTGTGCGTACAAAATTAAGCGTGTTCAGGTTTTATTGTGCCACACAGGAACCTAATATAGCCAGTAGTTTTGGAACATGGACAGTTATGCTTCTTGTTCCTTTTAACATTTCTTGTAAGTGTGTTAGTTTTATTTTATTTATTTTATTTTATTTTATTTTAAGGATACACTGCCCAGACAGACTAAATCCAATTATAGGGCAGGGGAAAAATACAATAATGTGTACTTAGACAACTAAACAAACAAGCAACAAGTAAACACAACAAGTAATACATTATGTCATAACAAAACATACAAGCCAGCATATAGTTAACAAATCCAAATATTGCAATCCAAATCAACAGATTAATTAGACTGCAAACGAATTTAAAACACAACGTCTTATGTCATTAACAGAACAAGAAAAAATATCTAGATTCAATTCATAGCACCTATAGTTGGTACATACAGTATAAATAGGAGAATACTTTAATACATTTGTTCTAGGAGTAGCAAACCTAAACAATGAAGATGAACGAGTATGAACTGACGGAACATTAAAATTAAAATAACTAAGAATACTCGGACAATCAATTTTATTTATCAATAGTTTGTGTAAAAACAATAGAGAAAAGTAAGTACGACGCGAGACTAGATCATTCAAATGGAATTTGTTCAATAAGTCCAACTGTGGAGTTCCTTGTGGCGGGTAGACACCATCGACTTTAAAACTTAAATATTTAATGAATTTTCTTTGTACTCGCTCCAAATTATTAACGTGAATATCAGCATGTGGACTCCAAATAACTGTAGCATACTCTAGTTTTGGTCTGACAAATGCACTAAACAGGGTGATCAACGTAGATGTATTCTTAAAAAATTTAGCATTTCTAAATATAAACCCCAAATTTTTATAGGCATTCGACAATATATGATTTATATGTGCAACAAAATTCAATTTAGAATCGAAGATAACTCCAAGGTCCTTAAATTCACCACACCTGTTTAATGCACTATTATTAATGGTATAGGCAAAATCTATTGAATTCATTTTCTTTGTAAATGTCATAACACAACATTTTGCAATATTCAGCGGCAATTTGTTCTCTTGGCACCATAAATCAACCTTTGTGAGATCTTCTTGTAAAAGGTAACAATCATCAAGTGAGTTAATCTGTGCAAATATCTTTAAATCGTCAGCATACAACAGAACATTCACATGAAGAGATGTACATACATCATTTATAACCATAATAAATAACAAGGGTCCCAAAACTGATCCCTGTGGGACACCAGATGTAGCATATATATCTGTGGATTCGTAACCAAAGTAATTAACATTTAGGACTCTATTTGCTAAGTATGACTCAAAGAAAGCTAAAAAATTTGAAGTTAAACCGAAACATGACAACTTGCTCAATAGCAGACCATGATCCAATCTATCGAAAGCTTTTGAAAGGTCCGTACAGACTACATCAGTCTGACCACCCCGGTCCAACACATTAGCAATGAAATGAGTAACATTCAACAAGTTGGATGTTGTAGATCTACCGGATATAAATCCATGCTGAAAAACGGATAATCTTGATTTTACTTGAAAAGAAAGAATATGATATAATACAATTTCGAATAACTTACAAAAGTTGCAAAGAATTGTTATAGGTCTGTAGTTTTCTACAAGTCGCTTGTCTCCTTTTTTAAAAATAGGGCAGACTTTTGATTTACACCAGATCCTTGGAAATGTAGCTGACTGCAGAGATAAATTGAAGATAATGGACAGTGGTAACGCAAAAAGAGAAGCACAGTCTTTCAATAAAAAAGCTGGAATTCCATCGGGACCTGTGGTCAATTTATTCTTGAAACGTATTAATGCTAATAGAACATCACTTTCATTGACAATCGGTAGAGCAATCTGTGGAACAATAGTTTTGTATTATTGTGTATGAGTTGGTTTAGATATCTCATTCAAAATTTAGAAAAAATATATTTTTTGTACAAATATCAGTAAAAGTACAATATTAAATGATGTCAGTGTCTAAAATGTAATTTCAAGGAATTCGTAATTTACTTACTCACTGGTGCTAAAAACAAAAAAATGTATATAATTTAATTATAATCATTTACTTTATAAAATTTACAGTTAGATAAACTACAAATAGAATGACCAATCTTATTAGTAGTTAGTACCTAACTATTTGTGTAAAACTTGTACCAGGGTAGGGAGCAATGTTATCCGTCGGTTTTGAGCAAAATTTGGTATGCTTATTTTGTTACGGCTCTTCTATATCTATAACCTTCTGCTACTGGACTGGACTTCCATTCACCGTGTTTTTTAATTGTAGTAAGATTAACCTCCAGCAAGCTAGCCGAAAATCATCGGAACCAATGTCCAGTATAAAGGTGAAAATCACGCAAATTTAGAAATTCAGTAATATGGGCAGGCATCTTATCAAATGTATTTTTTAACAATTCTGGAATGATTAGTATCCTCTGGATGCAGGGATATGTACTTTAGTTCAAATATAATGTACCAGTAATAACGAAAGCTCGTTGTACATTAGTTTTTGGTATATGCATAACTAATGACGCCCCCAAATCTTGTATTCTTGAATGTCAAGTTACACAATTCTTCGCGGCGACATTCTCCCAATTACGGCAATCTTCTGCATGGGACATGTTTTATCCTGCGCTTCTGCGAGAAATTTGTTCTCTGGTCAATACTTTTGACTTTTCCAGTCGATATCCTTCGTCCCTTCGCATCAAAAAAGCAACAACATCGTAATATTGGCTTATGTCCTGATTATTTATATTCATCATCGCCTTCAACATAGGAATAATGTGACCAAAACGCTAACGGTTTCAATATTTTGGAATTTTCTTCAAAGAATGTTAAAGACACTTTTACTCTAAACTTCCCACTAACATTTTTCAGAGCACAGTATCTCAATAAACGATTGTACGAAAACTTGTATTGTTGCTTCGACTTACTAGGCAGTAATTGAAAAATGTTTTTATTAGCAGCTTCTTCACTTTCACGAGATTTGAAATTTACAGTTACTTAACAATAAACTTAATGGACAATTTTATTTCACAATAATACACATTTTGTAAATTTAATAACAAAAAAAATAACTTGTAGAAAACAGAGTATATGATATGATACTCTGCTTTCGGCGATACGTCCCAAACTTCCCCTCTCACTAAATAAAATGTCGTTTTTAACAAAAAAAACTATTTTGTTTGGATAAATTATTCTTGTATTTGTTTTTTAACTTCTTTGTTATGAAAGAATTTTCAGTATTCGTTGAAAGTATAGAATTATTTAATTTTGGTTTCTCCCCAGTGCTATGTAATAATATTTTCTAGTGGAGGTTCTTCTCTATTCTTTTAATTAACGATGCCTTTCTTATGTTTGATATTTTTCTCTTGAAGTGCTTATCTCAAATAAAACACTTGATGTACACCACCGCACTCATTTGTGTTAAGATCTGAACATGAGATATTATGTGGTTAGGGGGTATGACACAAACAAACGAAATGCGATATGCTTTGCTGTCATGACTACAAAATTAAATTAAAATTTCAGGGAAGTTGCCACTAAGATTACAGCTTTAAGTGGTTTCGTAAATTGTATTAGAATTAAATTAAATTTTGCATAACATGGTTACAAGATAAAGGTAAACAGCTTTTATTTCATTCAATATTTGATGTTTATGTCGCTGCCTTAAATTCTTTAAAATTATTTTGGGAAATATTTATGACACATTGAAAATTAGCGTAGGTCAGGGATAAATACCTTTTTATTTATACAGGGTGTCCCAAAGTAGAAGGCCATACCATTAACCACATATTCTTTGGACAAAAATAATGCGACTTTCCTTATGCCATTATTTATTTGGACGTCTCTGTTTCAATATACAGAGTGATAAATCTACATTTTAAAAAACTATTTTTGTTAATAATCCCATTGTTTTCTAAGATACACACTTGAAATTTTGCACATACTTTTATCTTATTGCGGCAATTTTGGTGAAAATTGAAGGACGAATGGAGGTAACTGAGGGATGCAGTACCCTTTATCCCCACCAATTATTTATAAGTACGCCTATGCGACTTTTTCTTGAAATATCAAACGTAGCATTTTCTTCTGATCATTTTACCTTTTTTGTAATTTTTTGTTTAAATGCCTGGTTTTGGAGAAAAATAGTAATTTGTAGTGTCCATAAATCTATCATTCACTACCATCTTTAAGTGAAACTGAAATTTTGTGGATATACAGGGTGTCCGGTAAGTACCTCCTAATCTCTCGGGAGTGTATAGGGGAGGTCAAAATAAAACTAGTCCTTCCTATAATAGCAAAAAGTTGATTTTAGCATCAAATCGTAGAGCTCCATGTGTAATACAACGAAAATTTTATTAAAATATACAGGGTGGTTTCAAAGTTATAACCCTAAACGTTAATTTCTAGGTACCCCTTTGACCCCCCATAACTCCGTTAGGGGACACATTAGGAAAAAAAATTATAGGAAGGACTAGTTTTATTTTGACCTTCCCTATACACTCCCGAGAGATTAGGAGGTACTTACCGGACACCCTGTATTATTACATGTTATTACAATACCTTGGCAACTTAGCAAATTGTAATACTTACTGAATGAATATTTGCTAATTAAAATAAAAAGAGAGGAGGGTGGGCAAATAGAGCGTTTGTTAAATTAGTAGTAATTAATAAAATTATTTTATTTAATGTTATTTAGGTAAAAAGTTATTATGTTGATCGTTCATTATTACTATTACTAAACAAGACTATTATTTTTTGGTTGAGAGAACTGTATTACAGATTTTAATGCCATATTATTTTTTCAATTCATAAGTATTCCTCATTTTATAAAATTTAAAATTATTCATTCTGTTTTAATTAGCAATTATTCATTCAATAAGTATTACGATTTGCTAAGTTGCCAAGGTATTGTAATAATAGGTATATCCACAAAATGTTAATTTCACTTGAAAATGATAGTGAATGATAGATTTATTGGCACTACAAATTACCGTTTTTCTTCAAAACGGAGCATTTATAAAAACATTACAAAAGAGATAAAATGATCAGAAGAAAGTTCTACGTTTGATATTTCAAGAAAAAGCTGCATAGGCGTACTTAGAAATAATTGGAGGGGATAAAGGGTATGGGTAAAGGGTGTATCTTACAAAACAATGGGATTATTAACAAAAATAGTTTTTTAAAATGTAACTTTAACATCCTGTTTATTGAAACAGGGACGCCCAAATAAAAAGTGGCATAAAGAAAGTCGCATTATTTTTGTTCAAAGAATATGTGGTTAATGGTATGGCCTTCATTTTCACCCTGTATAGAGTGTGTTACAGAATGGTATCAGGAAAATCAAGACGCAGGTTCTATGTTTAAAAATAAGAAAAAAAGTTTATATAAACATGTGTCCGGAAATGCTTCGTTTTCTAGATAGGACAGGTTGTTTAAAATTTTCTGTCTTAAATACCGTAGTCTACATTTCTCAGAAACCAATCGAGATGTTGAGAGGAGATTTGGTAGACAACAGTGTATAGTGTTGTTCTTTTATGTATATAAATTTCTCTTGCAATATACCAGCATCAGTGGCGTTCGTGCCGTTAAATACTCATTTTTAGCAAAATAAATTGTACGCTACTGATTTTTTGGATAAATTAGTATCGCTGCCTTAAGGTTATTGTTAATTCTGCATAAAAAGTGTCTTTTGGAGTTTCTCCTCCTGATGCATCATTTTTGAGATAAAAATTAATTTATCAATCATTACGATAGACCAGCTTTGGAATGCTAATTAAAAAATAATAATCTGGGTAGCAGTTTGTCATAAATTCCATGTCAGACAAAAAAAATATAACACAAAGTTGAGTGACTTATTTTTGAAGTGTTGAAGTTAGTTTTTAATACATTTTTTTTAATAAAATAAGTAAATATGGTAAATTATTCGTTTAAAGAATTGGCCAACATAAATTTGATGTATGGAAAAGCAAACGTAAATTAGAAATTATTGTTTTTTGAATAGCATTTCAAAATTGGTCTATTGCAATGATTAATAAATTAATTTTTAGCTGGAAAATGGTGCGGGAGGAGGCAAAAGTTTAAGAGACACTTTTTAAGCAGAATTAACTTTGCTTTAAGCGATACCAATTTGTCCATGAATCACTGGCGTACAATTTTTTTCTTTGCTAAAAATGTGTATTTGATGGCACGAACGCCATTGATGGTAGTATATTTCAATGGAAATTTATACACGTAGAAGTAACCCTTCACTATGCACTGTTGTATACCAAATCCGATATTAATATCTCCATCGGTTTTCGAGAAATGATGGCTATAGTATTTAAGTATATTATAGTATATTTAACAATCTGTATCTCGAAAATAAGGCATTTTTTTATTTTTAAACATAGGACCTGCCCCTAGATTTCCTTAACATCATTCTGTAACACCCTGTATAAATAAATTTGTGTACTGTAACTATTTATACGCTCCTGTCGATTTCAGTTTATATAAAATACGTTTGAATACGAGGCATAAAATAAGAGTACTATTTTGTTTGCTTTTACAGTTTACTATTATTAAAATGATCAATTTTTGTTTTATTTGGCATTTGACAAATATAGTCGTTACTTATAGGTATTTAAATATTATATTACGGTTTGCCGTACCGTTAGTGGTTGTATTGGCCGAAAGGTTCAGCCTGAACACCCATTCTCACGAAAAACTGCTATATCAGCATTTGAAGTTTTACCTGCCGGTTTAACTTCTCGCATTCAATTGAACTGTGTATGTGATAGGTCGAGAGTTAGAATGATGGGAAGCAGCTTGTATGAGTAATTCTTTATGTTAGCATTTTTACGTACCATTGGCGCCTTCGCCAGAACATGAAATTAGGTGTCAGGTACTATCTCAAATGAATTTGAGTGTAAGTGGGCTTTCAGACCAAAGATGCATGCTACGTGTGACTTCCTATTTGAAATCAGGAAGCATGCTACTTGTTTTAAAATATAAATTATCTAATGGATGCTTTCACACCAAAGTCGTGTGGCATGCATGCGATGTAGGAACGTGCGACTTGCTAGTTAGAGCATGTCGTACGTATATTTTGCTAGTCTGCCATGCGTGATGGTACGTGCACATTATTAGACAATCTTTTCCTTTCAAAATATTGACATACTCTTTCTCTGATTCACCATTAAATTGGTAAAAACTGAGAGAAATAAGCAAATGGATAAGGGACGCCCATCCGACAAATTATTAACCAATAACTATATTTTTGTGGACAAAATAAGGGTAAGTATTTAAATAGAGTCGCACAAAATAACTTGTTCGGCACTTCCCATAACTTTCTACTAATAATACTGACGACTTTATTCTAGATTCATATAGTGGAATGCTCATAAGTGAAAGTACTTATAATTCATTATTTGCCTAATATTTTATTAAACTATTTATACTTTATTTTTTATGAAGTGCCTAAATAAAGCAATGTCTATTAATTTTTTTTATTCTAAAATTCATATCCTGCAGGTTTCAGAAATTCAATAAGCTTGTTGAATGTTTGTCTTTCCATTCTGTAGAAGTTTTGGAACATTTGAGGATGTATTTTTAGCTGCCAAGAAACAACAATCGCACTGTATCAGCATTGTTTCATAAGTGTGGATGAATCTCTAACCTATTATTTTTCCTCCTTGTAATCGCCGCAGCAATTATCACAATATCGTCTTCTTTCAACAACATTATTAAGAATACAACTGTTTAACTGAGTTCGAACTATTGCTATATCTTAGAGGATTTGAGTGTAGCAGCACGTTATGCGACTTTGGTGTGAAAGCTCACTAATAGATAGTTTAAAATCAAATTTTTCATTAATTTATTAGTCAGATTACACTATGAAAAATCTAAATGCAATTTTTGTCATCTTATTATTAGCCAAGTTTTCAGTTCCAATAAAAATGAAAATTACAAAATACCATTAAAGGCAACTATGATTAACATTGTGAAGTTGGTAAAAAGGACTCCCAAATAAAAATATTCACTTATATTTATGTATTTTTATACACGTATACCAACTACAATAGCAGTATTAGAGCATTTACATAATCATTGTTATATTTAAATGTAGGTACAAATATCAAGTAAAAACGTGCCCAATAGTTTAATTGAGATTCGTTTAGTAAATTTGATATATTTACTTACTTCCATTTTTATAGCACACGTTTTGAAGAAAAAAATTTATCAAGAAATAAAATAGAACACTTTTTCTCTTTGATATCATCTAACCTCATCTCGATAACATTGCTCTTCTAATCCTAAGATAGTTCTAGGTTAAATACATTTCATTTGAAATATCCAATGCAAATATCGTAGAAGCTCTTCAATTATAATTCCAATGAATATTTAGCAAAGGATATCTTTGGATCTATACGTGAAATGGCCTCGGGGTCCCAAATGATTGCGATGCCACTTAATTGACCTATAGGGTTCAGATCTTGACTTTCATATTAATTACGGGTATTCAATTTTGTTTTAAATTGATAATATATATCCACAATTCAAAGACTATCAGAAACAGAAAGCTGACTAAATGGGATATGGTATGTATGTTTTTCATAATTACTGTACTCTTTATATTTTCAAGAATATTTGAAGTGGCACACATAAGAAAAGTGAAAGTTAATAATATTTTCTGTAAACAAAAACTGTGAAATTTATTATTATACGTTACCATGCCAATAATTTTTATATTTATTTATTTTGCCGTAAACACATGCCGTAAACAATTATCAAGTTACAAAAAATTTGTAACTTGATAATGCTAAGTAGCTTGAAAATATCCTAACAAAAATTAAAATAACAAATTATATTTATCATTGCAACAGTCAAAGAGTCTCTGAAAAAAATACGAAAGTATTAAAATAAAGTTATAACACCAAATATCTAATTGTATCTAATTGCATTACAACAACAAGAATTACTAACAGAGAAAATAATAATATTAAAAATCGAAATTAGCCTTTTGTAACTTGATAATGCTAAGTAGCTTGAAAATATCCTAACAAAAATAAAAATAACAAATTATATTTATCATTACAACAGTCAAAGAGTCTCTTTGAAAAAAATACGAAAGTATTAAAATAAAGTTATAACACCAAATAACTAATTGTATTAATTGCATTACAACAACAAGAATTACTAACAGATAAAATAATAATTTTAAAAATCGAAATTAGCCTTTTTTCGTCTTGTCCTCTTTTAGGTTTTATACATTTACCGTTTCTTTTTAGCTTGTTGTTTTTTAAGTTGATTAAGTTAGTAATTTAACAAATAACAAATTTTTGTAGTTTTGATTCTTGTATTCCACTTTACAGCTCTCATTTAATTCCAAATCCTACCATATAGCCAAAGAAAAATATTTGTTTCCTATTTTTATAATTTGATGGCTTCCTAGGATAAAAACAATTTGAAATTTATAGGTATTAAGAACAATTCTGAGTTATCGGATTTTCCATAAAATAAAATATAAAATCTACCTTACTCTATTTAATTGTGGTCTCTTCGTGTTAGCAATTTTAGAAGCTTATGTTCAGATTAACTATAATAGGATTTTGCACGGATTCGAGGTAATCTGCGTGATTATTAGGCTTTACTATTATAATAATCCATTAGTTTCACCTTTGTTTGCACAATTCCACAACAAGCACGGTCTCACTAAATAGTTAAGCCATTATTCACACGAGAGTAAACCAGATTCAATTTGTGGAGCATAATTTCTTAATTGCAAGTATTGTTGTCAAAATGTTACCGCATGTTTATCTTCATTTGTTAATTTAGTTACAACTTAGGCAGTTGACATTTTACGCCTCTCAAAATTTAGCATATACTTAGATTACATAGATAAATTTAGATGAATAATTATGTAAAAGTAAATTTATTAGCTAATGTTTCGCTTTTTAATGTTAAAGTAATTTGTCCCATAATTTTTTTTTTACTTTGCAGTGGTATGTATCAATGTTAAATGTTATACTTTGTATATCTATGTCTCTTGATTCAAAACGTTGTACAATATTTTTGATTATAATTACATATGGAAGTATAATATATTTTTATACTTAATCGATTTGTGTAGATAAATTATGACTATGCTTACCATACAGCAACGACGTCGTTCTGAAGGAAGGGCTGAGACTGAGTAAATAAATCAACGAATTATTTTGCTAATCGTTATTATATCTTCACTATTAGTTCACTTTTCTGTAAGCGAGAAATCTTTATTTGCTTCGAACCTGGAATGTGTACAGAAAAAATTAAAATACTGAATTTTACATACAATTGTTTTAAAATTTCGCCCAATGCATACAGGGTGTCGGGAATATGAGTGCTGTAATTTTAAGGGCTTATATATCAGGCCCGTTTCATTTTTCTCTAATTTTTCTTTGATACTTATGAATGTACATAAAAAAATTGAACAATTTATAGTAATCATGATCAGCTGCCTGACATGTTAGGTTATGGCTAATCTAGTCAAAATTTTCTGGCTGTAAGACGTTTGTAAGGTAGACGCTTTTTACAAACAACATACCTAAGTCATTTTTACAGTTATAACTATTTCACATATCATTCTTTGTTGTGAAATAAGCTCTAAGAAAACCATTCACAATAAGTACCTACGTTTAAATATACATAATTGTAACTGTTATGTATAAATATTTAACAGTCCCAACATGGCATGTGGACGACTTTGTCATATATTCATAGCACTCGTATTTCGGACACCCTGTATAATTTATAGGGATGATTCATTAAGAATGGAAAATTTCGGAGACGTTGATACCAGAGACAAAATTATGTCTATTGGGTCACACTTCCGTTAACGCAATAGAGAAAGATTCCGAAACATAGGTTATTAAAAGTTATTATATAATTACGTACAAAAACGTTGAAGTATTTATATCATCAAATTAGAAATTGGCAGTTGTCCAAAATGCCCAACTTTTATAACTCCGATATTTTTCCTAAGAGATTAACAACTTGGCGCCAAAATATAACATATGATCCTTTACAAGGTGATCACAGGAAAATTACAGAAAAAGCAATCCTACAAATGTTGAAACAAGTCAGATTTCATCTATTGCTGCTGTTTGTGTGGTCGTATATGATCAAGAGTGAATTTGAGTTTTGAAAATCATTTAACTATTTCATTATGTCATGTCTTTTTTTATTAATAAATGCTAGATTCATTTTTATTTTAGATATTATTGAACTCTGCCTGTGAATTGTTCCTTAACATACCTTAGATATTAGGTATCAAAGAATATACACATGACTATCAATAGAGATTGTAGTAAACAAAGGAAGGGAAATAGGACGACCCTTGCAAAATTTGAACAAGTCTTCTCTTGTCTTGCAAAGCAAAACACGAGTTTCTAGGTCTTGTCTAGGAATTTTGCAGGCTCTTGCATGATTGTGAAAGTATTGGCACTATATTACGAATTTGGTAAACAAGTCAAGATTTATAGACTTTATAAAGTAAGTATAGAAGTTTGCTTTGTTTATAATGACTTTATGGGATAATTTTAACAAATTTTAATATACAGGGTCATTCAGGTTTAATCTTGATAACTAATCGATAGAATAGGTTAAATGAACATTAGGTTCATTTGTGATATAAACTTATTTCCTAAAACGCATCGTTTCCGAGAAAGAGGGCGTTGAAGTAGGATTTTTTTTCTCGTTTTTCCCTCATAACTTTTGAACCACTTATCCGATTTAAGTGAAATTCGGAACACAAACACTCCTTATGATCTTACATAAGCTTTTGAACTACCTTCTAAGGATACCCTTCTAAGAAGGGTATTCTTAGAAGTGTATTTTGTATGCTACCCCCCTCTTACTTTATTTCAAAACTACAAAAAATAATAATAATTTCAGTAAAACATCTACATCTGTTTTTTTTTTCGACATTTGGTCTTGTTTCTGAGATATTCAAAGAAATTGGTGACAGTGTAGCGCACCAGCCGCGTAAATTCCATTTAAAGTTATTCAAGGGTTATAGCAACCCGTGAAAATAAAACTCACTTACTTTATTTATTAGTTTTTACAAATCTGGTCAGTTTGGTAGTGCATTCAGTCAAGTGTTCCTTTGAATTTTTTACATTATAATGCCAGGACATGAAATTCCTGCAAGAATGACTGCTTTACATGATGCAGGACATTCTAATCAACATATATCGAACATGTTGGGCATTCCTAGATCATCTGTTGTGCGAATAGTACACAGATATGAAGAATTTGATACAGTGGAAAACAGAGCACGTAGTGGACGTCTTCGAGTATCTAATGAAAGGGAAGATCGGTATTTGGTGCAATATGCCCGTAGACACCACACATCTTCAGCTTCAGCTCTCAGGGCCCACTTTAAAGCTACGTTTCGCTAAGCTAAGTTATGACGACACCTACTATTCGAAGACGACTCCACAATTCAAATTTACGTGGTAGAAGGTCATTACGGGTCTCCACTCTACTTCCAAGGCAGCGCAAGAAAACAATATACTTTAATAAATGTATTTCGTTTTTGTGACAAAAATATTTCTTTAACAAGAATGAGGGGGAGGCCAAGACCTTTGACGTTGTGTATATTTTGTGGACAGACATATTAGCTTAAATACCTTCACAATACATATAAAACAGTACGACGTTGCGTATTAATATTAAATGCGTAATATCTCGAAATCATAAAAAATAAGTGTAATGTATATTATGTTTCTGAAAAGTCCATTGATGGTCTTACCAATGGCATAAAAATATACAGGCAGTCCGTTCATCTCGAAAATGTGATATTTAACAGTCTTTGTAATACACGCTTTAAAAAATATTTAAAAGTCCCTACAACTTTCGTTTTTACATCTTTTTTGTATCTTGGAAAATAACAAAGAAAAAGGGGGAACAATTTTTACGTGACCGAGTGAACAGAAAATTCAATAAAGTGCTGTAATGCAAATATTTTTCACCACATTAGCAAGCACACGTTTACGGAAATTTTATTTCAATACTCTCTTGCTGGCGAGAATAATATTTGCTTTCATTCGACAAAATCTTTCGACCTGCGTCAATATTAATTTTTCTGCTTTTGCCCGTCCTACGTTTGTGCAAACAATTACTATTTTCATCGCGATACCGCACATCTATGGTTATCGCGGTTTTGTTTCTATAGTTCCGGTTGGAAAAGCAATGCATCTACACTGAAAAGCTCTGATATAATGCATTTTAAATAAATAAGCTTTTATTGATGGGCAGTGCGGACTTCCCCAACCGAACCTTAACATTGGAAATCCTATATTTAATTTCCCAGGGCATTTAGAGCTATCAGTCCGCTTCCATACAGCTGGAAAGCTAAAATAGAATTGATATTCTGTAGCGAAATGAGGTACTGTGCACCCCATATTCAAAATATAAACGTGAATATTGAGGAAAATGAATTCGTTTCATACTGCAGATTACTGATTCTCTCATTTAAAGCCAGTCTTTTCAGGAAATGTAGGTCATTTTCTAATTGGGCATGCTATAATAATAATAGCTTTATTACATTACTTTAACATTATTTTTTATTATGTATTGGTTTTTGAAGTTTGATGAAAAAAAGTGAACTACCCTGTATAGTATCTGATGCAGTATGTAGTGCATACAAGGCTCTTAACAATATGGTAGAAAGAAGATATGGAAACCCTAATATAAATAAATATAAATATTAAATATTATTGCTATTAAATCTCAGACCAACATTTTAAGACCGCTAGGCCTTGCTCTAGAACAAGAGAATTTATATATCGAGCAACATGAAAAGAAAACTGGAATAATATAGGCGAACATTTTAAATAAATAAATTGTATACAATTTTTATATTTGCTAGAACCCAGCAAAATATTAAAGAAGGAAAATCAAATCTATTAAATACAGTAGCATAGTCATAACCCCTTTCTGGATAAAAACCGTCTATTTAAAATAAAAGAAATTTTTAAAATTTGCTCTGAACACTTTTTAACCAAAACGTCATATGAATACGTGAACACCACACCACATTCCAGTTTAGATCTTACGTACGAGTTATAATAGTTATTTATGCAACAAGTACAAAAAGGAAGTGTTTATTGCACACGTCGAGTGCAATAAACACTTTTTGTACGAGTTGCATACAATTTTTTTTTACGTTCATGCAAAAACCAAAAAATGTTTTATTTAGATAACACTAACTCTAGGAAAATATGATGGCGATTTGGACGTTTATGTTTGTCATGCTGACAAAACGCTGTAGTAGAATTACAGATGAATGCAATAAACATTTTATTGCACTAGTACAATAAAGAAGCATTTTTTCTACTAAATATAGTCCAATAAAGTTTTGTTTTTTGCATGAACGTAGAAAAAGGCATTTTAAAGCTCGTTAGAGAACGACTCACAGTTGCGCAAGATATATCCTAGCATCTTTGAAGCAGATGAAGTAATATTACTGATATGTTCACAAAGTGTGAGTAGTGAGTCAAGTTCACCCTGTCAAGTATCTCCAGGTCTAATATGTAATTATTATATTGTATTGGATGCAAATTACGAGTGTAACTTAGGATCTTTCAATTCAATACATTTAACTGCAGACAATTATTAGCGTATCAGTTGTTCAATATGTATAATTGGCTTTGTATTCTTTGACAATCCCCAATATCTGATACCTTACTAAAAAGTTTTAAGTCATCAGGAATCAGTAGTTTCTCACACTCCAACTCAGATGTTAGATCGTTAATAAAATAATAAAAAAAGTAAGGGCCCCAAATTAGATTCTTGAGGAGCTCCGGAACTTGCTGTGAAAATTTTAAAATTGCCCCAAGTTGTGTAACGTATTATTTTCTGTTAATGCAAAATTAAATAAAACCAAATATCCTCAATTTTTGTAAAAGCATTTTATGATCGACACGATCAAACGCCTTAGCAAGGTCTGTGTAAAACACGTTTACTTGCCCGCGTATATCAAATTCATTGGAAATGAATTGTGTAAGTAAGCACAAGTAAGATACCGTGGGTCGGCCCTGCATGAAACCATGCGAATCCAATGATATTAAGCTTTTCGAATATTTTTGAGAAATTACTGAGAATTGAAATAGCTCGGTAGTTATTGAGTTTTTATCATTATTAAAGATCGGACATACTCTCGACAACTTCCACATGTCAGAAAACGTGTTTTAGTTATTAAAAGCAGTATTATAGTTTACTATTTAACTAGCAAATAGTTGTATTAATTTCTATTGTAATTTAAGAAAATATTTAACAGACATTAATCTTGTAAATTTGATGTAGTTCTAAAAGTGTTTTATCTGTGTTACCGCATTTTGCTGCCGTGTTTAAGCACGGTAGCAAAATTTACATTATGCATACAGTTTTCTTGAAAGTCACCAGCGACTGTCTGAAATACATGCAAATTTGCATGTATTCACGTAATTTATACATGCGATAGGAGTTGTCATGCAAAGGAAAAGAAATTCGATATAATATCAACTACAAATTACTTGTTTCTAGTGCTGAAATACAAAGTAACATTTTTCAAATCCGACCACTAGTTACAGAAGGTTCATTATCAATCATAAGTAACTGATATTGTAGAGACTGTATCTAAATAAGTGCGAAAATTTGAGGTGACACTCAAAGCAATAATAAAAATAAAAAGAATATATGCAAAAGTAAACAAACGTGGCAACGCTGTAAACGCCATTTGTTTAGAAGCTCGCCTAATGTCAAATATCGTTGTTTATTATTTACGGTATATTTTCTTCTTTGATTTTGATATAGTTTTCAGTCTTATATTGTTTATTACATTATAGTTTAGGATGGTACGCGAAGAGTATGTAGTTTAGCGAAAAGTGGTATCCTAATCTATCATAGATTAGTTTTAACAGTCATCTAAGACCATAAATTAAAAATATCTAAGATTTTTTTGCAAACCTTAAATCGTGCTTTTAATATCATAATTAATCAAATAAGCATTACTATCTACTTTGTTATTTCAAAACAATACACCTCTAAAATATGAAACAAGCGCACAAATCTGTCTATATCACGCAACATTAGTTTTAACATTATATATATGGTGGTCCTTTTCGGGTCATTTTTTGGTAAGCATTGGCAGTTCGGAGGACACTTGGCAGTTTCCAGGCCATATAGATATATATATATAGACAATAGACAATTTGTTTATAAAAATTTATATTTCATTAAATTATTTAATCAAGTCCTTATTCAATTTTCTATAGCTTTCAATTTTAAAGCTGTCACATTAATGTTCACATTAACTCATAACTAATTTTCTGAACACCATTTCTCAACTAAATCTACATACGTATGGAAGTTAGTTAGTAAACTAATAGAACATATGTACCCTATAAATCGCAGTCATTATTCTTACAGCAGAATTCAATTTGCACTGGCAACATCAGTTTCTAACCGTATCAACATAACTGAGTAAACATTTGCCAACAAATTAATTCCAAATCGGCATGTGTATGTATGTATATACCAACGTGTTATCTACTTAGCTCTGATTTCTCTCAGTGAACCGTCTTGAGAACTGTTACAGACAAATTGCAATTTTAGTTTTTCTAACTTGGCAATCTGGTGAGTTATGGATGCGAAAATAGACGACTGATTTAAACTGAAGTTGTTGAATCTGTTTCGACAATTTTTATTTGAACTTATTTGAGATTAAATACCTTGTGATTACGTCACATAATATATCAATGAAAATTCAGTTAGTATAAAGAACATAGTTGTTATTTTTATTATTTTCAACGGACATTTGGTAGTAAATCACATTAAAAATATATTTACATTATTTTTATGTATTGAAGTATTTTACTATATCATATATCTTATATCCTATATTCTATAACCTATATACCTATATATAGTATACAAGGTATCTACTTTTATTTATGTACAAATCTGTAAAAACTTTATTCTTCAAGATAATAAAAAATTTTTAATTTTAAATGACATTGAAAACCGCTTCCTCTGACCCTACTACGGCATTTAAGATAGCGATCCAAAATCTGCTATGATTTTTCCCTCGAAATTCAATAAAAATGTTTAGCGATTTTTTTTTATTTAAAATATGACAAGGTGGTTATGGTTAATCAGGATCCCTCAAAACTTCGTGTGAAACCTGTGAAATTTGAATCGTGTATACCGTGTATACTATATACGATATACTATAAATAAGTTACATAGATATTTTTGTCCAACTTTGCAATGGAAAGGACACGATGCCCATCATTCGTATACATTAATAAATTATACACATAAACCAACATGTATGTAAAGTAAAAAAAGATAGAAAGTATATAAAATATTTACAAAATAATAAATGCATGGTGCATGACAGTATGTGTAGTACCAGCGCCTGTAGTGTAGTAGCTATTTACGTTACTTAAAAATTCTGTTTTATATTGAAAAATTAAAAATAAGAACCACGGAATGGTTGATTTTGTCCAATTTGTATTTTGTATTTGTAATTTCAAATATTTTTAATGTAAAATGAGAGATAAAATTGATAATTGAATCAATCTATGTGCACATAGCAATGCCAAGTTTAATAGTGACTATAAAGTAATTTATTCGAAACAAAAGAACTAGTTAACATATGATGAAATCTTAGCATCCTTAATATAAATTTTTGTTGGGTGAAAAATTATGAAAGCTACTGTAATATAAAGGTAGAATTGCAAAGTTAAAATAAATAATTTAACTAGTAGATTCATTTGACACAATTGTTTTTATTGCAACAACAACATAACCTTTCTGAAATCTCTTTAATACAGAAATTTGGCTGGAAATAATCAAAATCTACTAATGTTAGATATATCTTTTCCTCAGTGTAGCGTAAATAGACAGTTGATTTAGCCTCATATACAGTATGCGCCAAAAGTATGGAATAAATTCAATAAAAACGAAACAATTATTTTTTGGGAAAAATTCTCGAACAGGTCGACTTTTAATTTAAAAAATGCATAGTTTAGCGTAAAATGCGATTTTCAAATGTCATTTGTTTTCGAGTAATGACGTCATCGATTTTTTTTTAAATGGCAACACCATATTTTTTTCCTTGATTCTGAAAGATCGTTTAATTCTCTATCAGACAGTACTAAAATTTTGCTCTCTTACATGGGAAAGTTTTCGAGTAAATGACGATTGAATGTTAGAAAACGTAAATTTTATCTATAAAAAAGTAACAATTCTGAGGTATGTAAAATAAAATACAATTGATCAAATTTTATACTTAAATTAAATGTTCAAATTGCCATCCACCAACTTCTTGACAATGCGCAAGTCTGTGAAGAAATTCTTCTTGCACATTATGAATGATTTCTGGGGTAACTGCGTATTTCGTCCCGAATGCGATTTTGAAGTTCTTCTAAATTACGTGGTTTATTAATATACACTTTTGACTTCAAGTATCCCCATAAAAAATAGTCAAGCGGTGTAAGATCTGGCGATCTTGCAGGCCATTCTATCGGTCCGCGTCTGCCGATCCACCTCCCAGGAAAACAGTTGTCCAAAAAATCTCGTACAGGGCGCGCGTGCGGAGGTGCACCGTCTTGCTGAAACCATATGGTATCGTCAGGAATGTCAGGGTCATTATCGTTAGGAAAAATTACTGCAAGGGCTGGAACAAGGTCATTTTCTAGAAACTCTAAATATCTTTGTCCTGTAAGGGTTCCTTCAAAGAAGAAAGGCCCTACTATTCTGTCGTCAACTATTCCAGTCCACACATTTAATTTCTGAGGGTGTTGGGTATGTGCCTCTGCCATCCAATGAGGATTTTCCCGACTCCAATATCTGCAAGTTTGACGGTTTACTGTACCATTCAGACAAAATGTGGCTTCATCTGAAAAAAATATTTGCCGGTGTAAATTTATATTTCCTTGACATAAATCCATTAGAATTTCGCAAAAGTGTAAGCGGCGATCGGGATCATCTTCATTGAGTTCCTGCACAATTTGAATTTTGTAGGGATGATATTTTTCCTTCCTCAAGATACGTAGTAGCACTGTGCTCTGACTAGTGTCATTGTTTAATGCAACCAATCGTAAAGAATTATGAGGATTATCCACCATACTTATCAAAATGTTCTCTTTCTGATTTTCATTAATGCTTGGACGTCCAGGTTTTGGAATATTTACAACATTGCCAGTTTATCTAAATATAGACTCTACCTTACTGACTGTTGATTGGCTGATAGGGCGATCTAATATTTTTCATTAAATAAATCGCAAACTTCCTGCTGAGTTCTAGTCATATTCCCGCATCCGATAAGAATTAAAATTTCAATTCTTTGAGTAACAGTTAAATGTGCCATAATACTTTAAATTGAATAATAATTTCTATGTCGCTTACAATACTTATTAGAAAGTCGGTGTGACAATGACACTTTGCAAAGAATTTCACCTACGTGATCCATAAGAACTATGGAATTCGAAAAACTAAACTTGATAACGCTTTTGTTTTGTTTTAATTGATTTACGTTTTCTAACATTCAATCGTCATTTACTCGAAAACTTTGCTATGTAAGAGGGCAAAATGAGTACTGTCTGATAGAGAATTAAACGATCTTTCAGAATCAAGGAAAAAAATATGGTGTTGCCATTTAAAAAAAAATCGATGACGTCATTACTCGAAAACAAATGACATTTGAAACTCGCATTTTACGCTAAAATATGTATTTTTTAAATTAAAAATCGACCTGTTCGAGGATTTTTTCCAAAAAATTATTGTTCCGTTTTTATTGAATTTATTCCATACTTTTGGCGCATGCTGTATATTTCCAACACTGATATCATACTTTTATAAGTTACGATTGCAAATGTAATAAAAAAACAATGTTCTATCTGAAACTGAAATATGTGTGTGACATGTAAGCTATACGTATCCGGACATTTGTCTCGAAAAAGTTTAAACTAACTAATCAGTAGCAACCTTTACAAACCCAGCAAAAAGCGAATTAAACTTTCTGTTATTACTTGTGAAATAACGACAGGATCGTTAGCTGGTTGGTACTCCAGATATTTTTATCCCGCTGACCTATATTTCGGTGTTCTGATTCCAGCCGTTTTCATAGATGCCAAAACTCTGTTAGCCCATAAGCTTAAACAAGGGTGATATATTCTCATACAATTCGATTTCATTGAATATAGTGCCTTCCGTATCTTTAACTGAAGTTTTATTCACCTGCGGATAACTTGAATAGGGGTATTTTAATTGCAAATAGCAGCTGTGTCTGTTTCACTTTGTCTGTGTATGTGTAAGGTACTTTAAAATTCTATCAAGAGGGAATTTCATTGATTAAATATGTAAAACACGTTATCCCCTTGTGAGCAAAGTTAGAACTGCTCCTGAACCATTTATCTTCCAGTTTTCAAAAAAAATATTGATGTATGTCATACAACCGCATACCTAATCTGCCCTTTCTTGGAAATATCGTAAGTTATGTTAATTTCACTTGGTCTATTTATTTATATATATATATATTAAGAGCATAACAGATAAATATCTAATTACAGAGCAATAACACATGCAAATTGGTAAAACAATAAAAAATAATTAATGGAAATGAAAAGAAATACAACGCACAAAGTAAAACCAAACTAGACATAAGTAAAAAAAAACATCAACTTGACATCCTACAATGTTAAAATCTTAACAAAATTTCAAAATAAACCCCAAAGATTCAGAAGCAGTTGAAACGACATAATTATAGTGAAGGGAGAAAGTGAGTTTATCATAAATATACTTACTAAAGCGGTTCCATGCATATGACAATTTTTTCCTAGAGTAAGTTAATACTTTGCATTTATCTACATTAACGTCATGTTATTAGATACACATCACTGAATGTCACATTTATATTATATTAAAAAAATAATAAATGAATAAAAATCAAGAATAACAGAGGTCCAAGGACATACCCTTGTGGTACACCCGATGTTGCACGAAACTTATCGGATTGATGACCCATATATTCAACAGACAACATATAAATATGACCTCAATAAAGAGTAACTTATTAGATAAACCTAAAATCAGCATCTTGCGCAACGTAATCACGTCTATCAAAGGTCTTAGAGAAGTCTGCATAGATCACGTCCACTTCCATCCAACGTCTCGCATAGGTATTGAGTTATATAAACCAGATAAGTTGTAGTCGATCTGTTTTTAATAAAGCCGTGTTTAGAGCAAATCAGATGTTGGATGTCATCATATATTTGCGAGTGCCAAACTATATTAAATACCTTCGAAAAACTAGACAGTACAGTTACTGGCCTATAGTGTCGAAAATTATGTTGACAATAAAAACAATTGCTTAACGTCAGCCGTGACGTAGGTCGTCTGAATTCTTGCCGCGAGTATTATTATTATAGTTAGTCGATATTATTGTTCGAAATAGCCCCTTGAGGATACCCAGAAGTTCCATATATTCCAGTACTACTAAGGATGTCGACAGAAAAATGTAACGGAGTTTCATTTTGTCTTTTGTTCATACTCATAGATCAGCAAATAAAAAATCTTCTATATATCTTTCTTTAGTTATACAACTGATTTATATCCATGTAACGATTCGGATTCCGAAGAAGACAAAATGGAGAAACTGAAATTATCTTTTGATGATAGGAATTCACTGAGGGAGGTAATTGGACATTCGAAGTGTGCTTTGAAATTGAAATTACCTTTTTCTTAGTTTTATTTCGCCTTTACTCTGTCATGACGAAATCTGAGGTCTGAAAATCAAAGTCGGTTTAATTTCCTCTTTCAGATATTCAGCTGTTTACTTTGAAAGTTCAGAATGTACAGGGTGTCTGTAGTGTAAGCGCCGAAAGTACGTAATAATATACAGGGTGTCCGGAAATGATGAGCAAAAAAATTATAGAATAATTCTAGACCGAAAATAAATGCTACCTCTTATTTTCCAAATTTGTAAATAACTTCTTAAGAAATCCAAATATTTACATAAAATTTGTATATCGGGGGTTTTTGCGGACGAGAAATTCAAATATGTTTCTAATTTTGTCGTCACTATTAGAAAGCGCCACTTGTGGCACACCATGTTTCTTTTAAATGGCAGAATTTTTTTGCATCTTAATGCATTCATCTGACTATCGAAACAATCGATTCTCCTACCTGTTTTATTTGAAAAAGGTATACCTTGCTAAAATCGGTAGGCGTAGCATTTTTGCAATAATTCTATTTGAAATGCTCAGTGCACCGAGAAAAAACTGTTTTGGTTTCAGGTAAAGTGCCTTTTATACTGAAAATATAGCAAAATATTACTTGAAAAAGTTGTTCAGAATTGTAGAATTTATCAAAGCACGTCGATTTTTTTAAAATTTTACACATCTCCATAATTTACCGTTCTGAACAACTTTTTCAAGTAACATTTTGCTGTATTTTCAGTAGAGAAGGCGCTTTAATAGTTTTTCCTCGGTGCACTGAATATTTCAAATAAGATTATTTCGAAAACTGTTACTCCTAACGACTTCAATAAGGTATGCCTTTTTCAGATATAACAGGTAGGAGAGTCGATTGTTTCAATAGTCAGATGGATACACAGCAGCAAAAAAGTTCTGTCGTTTAAAGGAAACATGATGTGCCATAAGTGACGTCCTCTACTAGTGACGTCAAAATTAGAAACATATTTGAATTTCTCATCCGCAAAAAACACAAATTTACAAATTTTATGTAAATATTTGGATTTCTTAAGCAGTTATTTACAAATATCGAAAATGAAATTTTAATTTTGCACTCTCTAACTCCATTAATAATCAGTTTTGGAAGAATGAGGTAGCATTTATTTTCTGTCCAGAATTATCCCCTGAATTTTTTGCTCATCGTTTCCGGACACTCTGTATATTAAAACATAAAACAAATGTCTATACATCTTGGATGTTAAATTAATCTCTTAAAAAATCAGTTTGGAATGTTCAACACTAAAACTTAAAATTAAATAAATTACAATAATAGCGAAAATTATTTAATGTCAATAGTAATAAAAATTTACTTCGGTGAACATTTATTTTATACAAAAATTTTATAATTATGTCATTTGTGACCTAATTATATACTCACTCGTCAACATCAAGCTAACCGCTTACAATTCGTACGTAAGGATTTGTTAGTCCTTCTAGAAATCCGACAAACCTACTTCGCGCAACCCAACAATCCGACCCCTCTCAAAGTCACTAAGCTGGGAAATCTGCCCAAATCTAAGCACTCTAGTCATAATCAGCTGTAAAAAAAAATGTCGTTTGCAACAAGCTTCACAACACCTGCAGCACAAATGAGAACAGAAATTTTAAAACAGAATGCTACGCTATCAAAGTATGATCTAGGCAAACTGGAAAAAAACAGAAAAACCAGAACATTTTTTATTTCTTACTTTCACCGAAAGAAGTAACACTTTTTTTTGTATTTACAACTTTTGATATAATTTCAAAAAATCATGCACACGCTGTTTTACACCCCATTAAAACTGTGTGGTCTATCTTGTATAAAACTTTTGTCTTTGTGCATTGGTGCATTTAAACTAACTTAAATAGTCCTTGATTAATAATTGTATTGTCATCAGACCTTGACCCCTGTGCAAATTTTCAAGCTGATCAGACATCTTGAAATTGGTGAAAATTACGCTTAAAGATTCCGTTACATACATACATGGATACCAAATCTAGGAGTTAGCTCCATTCTATATAATGCCAAAGCCCAAAATCCTTTCTTATTTCATTAATGAAAGGTATCACAAATTATATATTCTATCAAATATCCCATTAGTTAAATAGCACCCGCTTGCTCTTGAATAATTTAAGCTCCCTTGGTTTCTCACATACTGATTACGAGTTTCACATACACTAATATGAAAATATACTTACATCCAGATTAGTTCCACCTCTGGAGATGATAGTTTTTTTAAATATATGATTAATGAAAATGTTATAAACAAGAAATAACTGAGTATAAATTACCACTCATATATACGCGGTTTACATAAGTGACCTCTATCGCGTTAGGCGAGAACGATATTCTACTATATCTTCTACTCATGGTCCCTTTTGTCGGGTTTGACACGCTTAAAACAGCAGAATTAATCATATACCTCACATACGGCATACTGATGAGAGCTAATAAGCTTAAAACCGGTATATTATGTCTTTAGCTGTTTGCTATAAGTTTTTCGGATGTAAGTCAATACTGGTCGGGGTATTAGCTCCCAGAGTAGTTGTTTCCTGGAATTCCTTATTTGCAAAATATCGTTCTCGCCGAAAGCGATAGAGGTCGGTAGCTTTGACTCTGTAACTTTTCGGTCCGTCATGTAGTAGCTAATGGTCGCAAGATCTAGCTTGTCTACACAGCATACTTATGGTTTATTTTGTCGGGTTAAACAGACTTGAAACAGCTTGTGTTATTCGTCAGATGCCCCACCTGGTATGCTGAAAAGAGCTAAAATCTAAAAATATTTAGAAATTTTAGAAATGTCAGTGGCGTACTTTTTTGTTCTTAAAAAATATACACTACCCACTCAGTAAATAGATACACCACTGGGGTAAGTTGAATGAGTAAGAAAAGAAAAAAGATGAATGGTGAATTGTAATATCCTTATTAAACTTTGAATAAAAATAATGTTATATAACTAACTTCAATTACACCGGTCAACAAAAAAATAATTTTTTTTTGCGCATGGGTTTTACCTAATATATTTTGATTATATAAGCAAATCTATAAAAAAAATTGCGATTACAGAACGAAAATATTTGCTTTTTAAGAAGTTATAGCATTTTTGATTTCCACGCCTGATTAATACCGGTCTTTGCGCGCTATCGTCACAGCTTAAATACCAATCAGCTCACAGACTCTACGGCGGCACCTTTGAAGTATTAAAACCTGAAAATTTGTCCTTGAAGCTTGTTGTCTCTCTCACGCGCGGGATACACGTCTGGACCGGATTAAAAATAGTTGTCTCAATTTAGAAAGTGTCATACTAAATATAAATTTGTTTTACTTGAAATTGTTCAAAAATAAAATAACATAACAGTATAAAATACAAGAAAATCAACAAACCACAGAATGCAGCATTCGTGCACCAATAACGCAGTCGTCGAACGGTATGGCCACGGTATGGCTATAAGGACATATTTTACAACCACCTATCCCCAAATGGCGGCATGCGCGAGGATCTGCGCGAGACGTTCCCGCTCATACGAGTCTGTCTGTTGTGGGCCCTCAAATAAAAAAAAATCATGGATTGTGATATTTTCCCGGACTTACTTAGCAATGAGGAGAAAAAAGCCTGGAACAGTTTTAAGGCAGTAGTTCATGGTTTTCTTGGAAACCATAGAGCTGAAAATTATGACGAGCTGATATGATTACAAATTTTTCCATTATCGGATGTAGAATGTCTCTAAAGATGCACATGTTACATTCTCATTTGGATAAATTTAAAAATAATATGGGAGCTTATTCGGAAGAGCAAGGGGAACGCTTCCATCAATATATAATGGAATTTGAGAGACGTTACCAAGGCCAGTATACCGAAAGCATGATGGGGGACTATATTTGGGGGTTAATAAGAGAAACTTCTACTGAACATGAAAGGAAAAGTAAAACTGTTCATTTTTAAACGTTTGGACTTTATTTTGAAACTTCTATTGTAAGAATGAATCATAAATGGATGTTTGGTATCTTTTAATAAATCATCTCTATGTCGATTTTTTATGTATTTTCATTTATTTGAATTTTCCGTTTTTCACACATAAAAACAAATTTAGAACAATTTTTTGTTATTTTTCTTATTTCTAGGTATAAAACGAATAAAAATTAGGTATGTATAACCCGTGCGCAAAAATGTTGTAGACCGGTGTTATTATAACTGACAGAATATGTCGGTGAAGTTTGGGTAAACATCGTTAACACTCTGTATAATTAATTTTTTGTTATCATGTTAGAGTGCTAAAATTTGTTTTGCATTGATTACTAAAAATATATTAACTATAAGTATGATGTTTTAGAAATAAATCTGCTGTTTACGAGAATCTTTAAAGTTATAAGAAATGCCAATTCCCTCTAGTCAGACGGCTTTTATTTGACTACGTACCGTGCTAGAAAAAGTCGTTTGAATTTCATTAAAATTCACAAGAAAATGAATGTCATTATGCTGATTGAAAGAATGGGGACTACAGGAATCCAGAATTATGCTCTTAATGCTCCTGAAGGAAATACCGCCGCATTCAGAATTTTAATAAGTCTTTTTATCAGGCAAAATTAAGAAATAATTGTGTATTTTTAAATTCATTTAAATATAAATTTAAGCGAGATAAAATTATGTACTAAATAGACATAATTAATTTCAAATGATTTCTAATTTTGGCATAATTTTAAATTTAACATACCTGTTTCTGTATACAGGGTGATTCTTTTTTCACGGATCACCATTGGCATATAAGTAACTGTAAAATACACAGGGTGGTTTTAATTAGAAAAAAGTTGCGCCTTTTCATATATATTAAGATAAAACCAAACAGATCCAAGATACATGCTATCACTGTTTTAAAAATAGCGATTTTAGATAATACAGTTGTTGTTTTTTCTTGAATACCACTTTGGATCTTAACAGTAACAGATGCAGTGCGTTATAAAAATCATCATTTATTAGATAGAGTGAATTTATATTTTCGGTGAAGACTAAATTTATGTTTCAGAGAAAGCGGTATTTCGGAATTATAGCTCGATGTTTAAACAAATGGGGCAAAACTCACTCTTTCCCCGGAAAATTGGCGCCTACGGCAATTATCTTCTTGATGGCATAGAAATGTCAACCATGCGGTCGTTTTTTACAGCTTTTTCAAATGTAGAAATGGCAACAAAAAACTTTTTTATTAATGATAATACCGAAGTACCTGACAGTTAATCCGGTTAGCTGCAGTATTTTGTATTCGTTCTTCGTTTCTTCGTTGCACCCTGTCAAAACTACTTTTACTCTTTTACTAATAAAAAACTCGGAAAGCACTCGCATCTTAATTATAAAATCTTGTACGATTGCCGTAATTTCGTTGGATTTTCTCTTGACTCTAGAAAAACAAGCAGCACATAGCATAGGGCGAACTACGTTATAAGGAAATGTCTGTATCCGACATAAATTGTTTTGTTTAGTTATTATAAAACGTTTAAAACTAAAAAATCACTAATGCTGCACCATAACCTAGAATTTTGCATTGCTAGCTGCATATTTTCCGAACACTTATCAAGCTTAGAATATTAATTCTAATATTCTAAGGGCCAAATAAAAAATTTTTACAGAACACTGAAAATATCTCGGGATGTTATAATTTAAAATAATACTAATTATTTTACGGAAACATCGTTGATTATTGTTGATATTGTTTCTATTATTAATATAACAGAATTTAATTCCCTAACAATACAAGAAGTTTAAAAATTTGTCGACGTGAAGTACACTTTGCACTAGTAGCCTACAGATGGCGACTGCATCAGACTATGTCAAAATTAAAATATCGTATACGGTGTTTAGTTTGAATCATTTTTCAGTTCTTTACAAATTTAATTTTTCGCATCTTTTTTGTGTATTTACAAACATGTCGTATTCAAATGCCAAAATGACGAATAAGGTACTGATTTATGAGAAGTGTGACAAGTGCATATTATCGTGTGGCAGCGTAATACTTTTAAGACATTTTCCGAGCAGACAAAATATTATGCCATTTCCTCTTTAAACCTTATTGAACAGCTGCTGTAATGCCTTGGCGGTAAACCTGTGGCATTGTTTTTAGGTATTTGTGTACATTTCGTGTTTTTTTTTGCCCTTTGTGATTTTTCGCCACCTCGTCGTGGTCGTTGGGCTGAGTACCTCGCTTTGAACAAAAAGAACGGTCGAGGGAAGAAGAGGTTCCCAGCAAGTACAAAAATCTTTGCAATGACAAGTTTTAATGTAAATAGGAAAGAAAACAGAAACTAAGTAAGTAGTAAGATTTTTGACATCTTTTCAAATATAAGTCCTGGAAATAAATTAGTAAGATAGATGCTACCTATTTCTCTGTGATATCATATCGTGTTTGCCATTAAATCATGAAATAATTATCTACATTTTGTAAATATTTTTTTCTTTCAAAGCGACGAACATCCATACACTTGACAACGCGGCGCCCTATCACTACCTTTGACACCTAGTTTCGAAGAAAAAAATCGCTTTATAAATAAGTTTTAAAATTGTTTGATGGACTATTTTGTTACTTCTTATTTTTCTATATCCCCTGTTGCTTGCTTTTTATCAGCATCATTAAATAATTTAAAACCTGGTAATAATATATATAATAATAATAGTAAGAGGGAATTGTTACACGTAATTAAAATAAATGAAAGAAACATACTTAAAAAATCTAATATTTTTCTGCAAAAGTTGACTATTGCACTGAAAAAAATTGATGCGTTGAATTACGTATCTGTTTTAGAAATGCCATTAGTGAAAAGGATTCGTAATGTTGCCCTAATAAGTGACGCTGACAGCAGAATCCGCTTTCGAAATTTCGTCCTTTTATTCTTCATTGCTCATGCATAGCCTGCTGATGTAGGATTTAACGTAGTTACAAAAGGATTTAACGTAAAATAACGGTCATTTCCCGTCGATTTCGCTCGTTTCCTCCTATTCCTTGATCTCCTTTCGACATTGTCGGTTTCCGGCAAACGTCTGGAGATAACAGAGGATGAGATTCGTTGATTCTAACAAAATTTTCCACTTATCGCTGATTTTTTCTCTGTATGCGTTAAAGGCGTCAATAAAATTACAAGTGTTTTATTCTCTACAGGGTGAATGGTAAGTAGGCGTATTGTTTTAAGGACGTTATAAGTAAAGCTCATTAGAAATTGTAAATCAATTAGTCTAAATAGTTTTATCCAAATCCCAGTTGTCGTGTTATTTCAATATTTGTGTTTTTTAAACCCTAAAATCTTCAGGAATCATAAATTTTTGTTGCTATATCCTCGTTAGTTTATGTCCAAATGGATTATATGAAATATGTGACAAAATATTTTGAATAAAGTAGAATACGGTGTAGTATTTTTTTGTGAAAAAGACTTCTAAGTGTGTATGCATTCATGTGTGTAACTTGATAGTAGAAAGCGTAGAAATAATTTGGAAAACCTCTTGGTACTATTACTATTAGAAATGTATAACTATACGGGGTTAACTATGACTAAGTACAAATATTTTAAAAAGGGATAGAGAAAATTAAGAATTAACGAAATCGCCCTTCAAAAAAATTCCAAACTTATTTATCATATTAAATTCTTATTTAACGCCGCCTATGCAACCCGTCCACTGCACGTTTACAAAGTCAGAGTAGGCAACCAACAAGCAACGGTAAAATTCTCATCATAATTCAATTCTTGTGTTTACGTTGCAGCTTTGTGTTCTTCAGTTTTTAGTGTCTTATTTTAATTTTAAACCTTTTATAGTTATTAAATAGAGGAATATGTGTCGGGTACAGACATTTTCCCGCAATATTGTTCGCCGGTTTGTTTTTCTAGGTTATGGGACAAGACTGTCGCGGGTGCATTCAAAGTATTATCTATTAGTACCTACCTATTCCTTTCGTTCGATTTTCTTATAATAAATAGGCATTTTATCTAACTGTACCTACGGGAAGTGCGTTTTATCGGTAGTGAGTGGTTGTAATGAGTGAAAATGTAGTTCTGCCAGTTTGTAACGACATAATGAAAAACGAAGGCAATATACTGCAGCTAACTGAATTAACTGTTAACTATCTATCAGATATTATTACTAATAAAAATGTTAATTTTTGTCATTTCTGCATTTAGAAACGCTGCAAAAAAAACGACCGCATGGTAGTAGACATTGTTGACAGATGTAAGCTTTATCTATGGATCTAAGCCACCTCAGTCGATGCTTATCATAGGCGCCCACTTGCCGTAGGAAAAGGGAATTCTGGAATATTTTTTTATGGTATCTTAGGCCTTCCTGAGCACATGGTTAAAATTTTTGTATTTAGTCATAGTTAACTCTATAGGTATATGTTATTATTTTCTAAAATATTGCAGTTCTGTGAAATTGTTAATAATCTTATACAGCGTGTTCAGTATGATTCATGATTCAAATTTCAGAGCTATATTCTTTGGGTCAAAATATAGCAATGTAATCAAACTTTCCTCAATCCAAAAGTTCAAGATTGCCGACATATAGTGTGTCAAAGTTAAAAATAAAATTTTACCTTTTACAAAAACTTCAAACAATTTCAAAGATATTTCCTTGGCTTGATTTTGGACAAAATTATGTTCGATGTTTTCTAGAGGGCTAAAATTTTAACAGATGTCATTTTATAGAGGTAAAAACTGAATTTTTAAATACTTTGGTCATTCCTCTTTAAAATATGTGCTCTACATTTTTTTTGATACAATTAACCGTTTTCATTTCTTACGAGAAAGAGGTAAAAAGTCAATAAAATAAGAAATATGCTATAAGTAGCTTATCTTCTGATAATCTCTTTTAGGAAGTTTTTCTTGCAGCCTGGTGGAGAAGGGTCAGAGGAGGAAATTCTAGATGAGATTGCTGAAAATTCCTCTAATAGAGTAAGATAGCTATCGGTCCAAGTTCATGCGACAACGTGGACCGTTCATGAGACGCTTGGAGAACAACTGCTTTATCCTCATTACGTCCAAAAGGTGCCATATCTCCTGCTGATTATCCTGCAAGAGTCAATTACGCGAATTTGTTTTTGCAAATATTTAGGCAAAATTCAAATTTTACTAGTATTATTTTGTTCACAGACGAAGTCGGTTTCACCCGAGACGGAGTAGTAAATATCTATAATTCGAATATCTGGCACAAAGAAAATTCCCATGCAAAGCACCATGGCAAAGCACCTCATGGTTAACATATGGGCGGGATTATTGGGAATCGTCTCATTGGACCGTTCTTTTTTGAAGATAGATTAAATGGTGCCATGCAGATGTAATTCTTGCAACAAAACTTTTATTAGAAAATGTTCCCTTAGAAATTAGAAATCAAATGTAGTTTATGCATGATGGTGCATCATCCCATGTCAGTTCGTCAGCATTTATCAAATACTTTTGGTTATTAATGGATAAGTCGAGGTGGGCCTATTTTATGGTTACCGAGATTAAAAAGATTTCTTTATTCGGCACCAATTTGCACCAGAAGATACCTGATGAAAAGAATAACACACCATTTCAACAAAATTCGACCTAATCCTGGAATGTTGTGAATGTAAAGTACCTTTTTTAAAGAGAAATGACCAAAGTATTGAAAAATTTACCTCTATAAAATAACACCTGTCAAAATTTTTGGCCCAACATGTGGTTGTGGCAAGTCCGTTTCTGACTTACCTGACGGTAACCGTCTACTCTAGTATGGTTTTATGAACCTTTACAGCCTACATAAAATATTAAAATTCCATTAAAGTATATACGTCCGTCCGTTCAAAAGTTAGAGCCGAAAAGATAAATCGCTGGGTACACCTTAGGGGCTCTATATCTCAGTTAAGGAACACCTTAGAATTTTTTTTATGACAAAATAGGGTTCTTTTGACCTACCCTATACACTTCCGAGAGTATGCCATATACTTCCTATACACCCTATATTTTAACCTGAAGAATAGTCCTGAAATTTGGACTATTCTTGGACTAGAAACCCTATACACAAATTCGTGGATATCTACAGCATTTCCATTTCCATTATTTCATGTTGTACTGACGCCTGGAGGACTATTTTAAAAGCTATCATGTTATTCGCGGCCCTTTTTTTTACTACAGCAGTCATGAGCAACCCCAATTACGGAAACACATATGAAAACATTTCGCGGTCGAATTCATCACAGGTCTGAGTGATTAACAAAGCAAATTTCATGCATATGTATGTATATAGGCCTTCATAACAACACGCAAACCGCAGTGATATGATAAAATCCCTTCCAGTCCATGTTGATAAATGTGTATGTTTAATAATCATGTGCCACTTTGAAATGGTAGAGACAAATTTTCCTTGGCGGGGACAGTTTTATTGGTATTAGGGCGAGTATATGATTGATATGCGATTATTGTGCGGCACATATTATTTTCAAGTTACGCCTTGATGATTTAATCCCGTGTCATGAAAACGACAGGGTGCTTTTAATTTAACGCGGTACTTTAAAATACTAGTTTAAACAATCACTACCATAATTCGCAAAAAGAGCCAAACTATAAACGATCCTGTCAATTAATCAAAACCGTAGGACACGACTGGCGTATTGCGTTTAGCATTCCTTAAATAAGCTATCCACAGTCGAGCTAACATTGTTTAAGAAAACTATGTAAATATCTTGTGGTTCGGCTTTTATCCTTAACCTAGATTAGTATGCACTAAAGCATCAAAGGGTGAACATTGATCCAATAAGTTATAAAAGAAGTTAAACAGTGGAGATTTTGGCTTTCTTTGGTAACCTGTCCATCCGGAGCTGGGAGGATGCTATCTTCTAAGGTCATGCCTGAAGAAGTTCTTGCTGCACGGTCGTCAATGACCAATGGGTAATACGCCGGTAATACGGCGCCTCTGACACAACAAATTTTCGGATGATGAAGTCATTCATATACCGTTCGAGCGTTGTCGCGAAATAGTGTTGCCACGTCAGAACCTATCACGTTGCCACGTCAGAACATATATTTCCCGCTAATTTGGAGATCACACCATACATACGTGGAAGAAACAATGAGATGTAACCCGCAACCGTTAGTTTATTTCGTACTGTTTTGCGTATCGGTCGTAATGGCTAATGTTACGAATTTAGAATATACATGAAAGGTGGTCTTATACTGAGAATGTTTACGAAATGCGAATGCCGCTGCAGAACAATGTCGGACTTTTAAAAAATAATTTGTAACATTCATTACATATTTTAATATTCTAAATTACTAGAAAAATATTTAAAATTGGCAATGCCACATCAAATCGAGTAGATTTGGGAGCTGTGAATGAATCGAGGCCGCCTACAGTCAGCAGTAGTCAAAGTCTGAAAAGTTGTTTGAATAATGATTTGAAAATATGAGATATAAATAGTCTGCTACTTCCTGCTCGGCCTAAGCGGCACGACTTACAGGAAGCGACCTACATTGCAGTAGGTACTTAACTGCAGACCTCTCACCCTGGGCAACGCGGCATTAAATCTATAAATGATACTGCAGGGAACAACTACTCCGCAGAATAATGCCCCGACCGGCATTGAATAACACCTGCAGTATCTGTGTGAACAGTCAAGAATCTTTGTCGTGGTGGCCGACCAGACATCAGACATAGACCGGTTTCGGACTTGTTAGCCCTCATCAGTATGCCATGGGTGAGATGACCCACAATTGAACTAGCTGTTCCTTCATATGTAAGTTTACATATACTTAACTGCAGTTAACTGTAGTTTCCAAAGTAATGTAACGAATAGGGCATATCATATCAGACAAAAAGTATCATATTGAAAAACAAAAATAGAAATATCTAAAACAACTGTTCGTGTTTATCGCAAATTTTCTCGATAACAATGACGATTATCGATATCAAACAAGAGTGTACCCCTTTTGTATCTTTTAAGATTCTTGCTCAAAAAACTATTTTTTCAAATTATGTTATGAACTTTGTTTAGATAATTGCCTTCTCCATATCTACTACCGCAAAAAAGGGAAAAACCATGTCTGTATAAAAGTGGATCTAAAAACATGTGCCGAATTTTATTTTTTACCTGACATGCTGTTTTGGATTAATATATTTTTAGCAGTGTATACTTATTACCACGCAACTCTTTTGCTTATCGATTTTTAACCCGCGTTTATGCAAAACAGTTTTTTGCATAATATGACTGTACCTCCTATTTCAATTTGGCATCGTGTTTCAGTAACGTCTTGTATATTTTGAATAAAGTTTTATCTATAGTTTTCAATTTAAGACATTCTCATTGGTTTATTTTTTTAAAGAAGGATTTGCGTTTTTTAGTCTCTTATATTTATTTTCTTTTCTCCTGACAATAATTAATAAAATATATCATTTCCTAAAAGCTCCATAGTAAATATGAAATAAGTATCTACATAAAAATGATCCGTCCGAATATTGCAGATGTCTAACGTAATCCATCAAACAAATTTTCCTAAATAACATGAAAAATGAGGTATTTTATTTAATGAACTTCAACGTGATGAAAAATGGTAGTGCTCAACTCTTGTGTATTGAAAACCTTTTTATTTTGAATTTCTGCCTCCAGTTCAGTACATACATTAAGCTGTAATGCCCGTTGCTGCTTTAAATCTCCTAATGGTGTGATTTATTTCATAAGCTTTGTCTCTGTGACATATTTGTCTTTGTATTTAGCTGCTTATTTATTGAATCTTTAGGTTCATGTTTCTAGTTATTAAGTTAATTGCTGAACTGTATACATTTTGTATCAAACTCAAAATTGTCGTATTTACAGTGCGTAGCGTAAGAATAAAATTCATCATTTATCGCAACAATATAATTAGTTGTGGTATCGGTCTGTACCTCTATGACAAAAATCTTTGATTGCATTTGTTATTATAATATGATCGCTAGATAATTTTATTTAAATGTTAACTTAGTTTCCTATAAGGTGGTTGCTATCATACGATGTTTACAAACTATGCAAATATTTTTAAAAATTATCAAATCTGTGAACATTTCTGAACATTAAACCTCAATAATTAAACTCAGTATTAATTCTTCATAAAACTTTAGTATATGTGACGCAGTTTCTAGTAATACTGAAAATTCTCAAATAGAAAATGAGGCGGAAGCTAATTTGTGTACATTAATTCCTCAGAAATCGAAGAAATTGTACCAAAAAACTTCCATGTATCGAAAAAAAGATATTGTAATATTAGTGAGTAATTATTTCATGCTTCCAATTTATTTGAATAAAAAAATAGATATTAATAAATATACCAATATTATTGCTTTTCTCAAAAGGAAGTCAAGTGGTTATAGACCCAGAAAATACAGAATATTTTCCAAGGAACAGATTCAAAGGTTTATCAAAGAGGCAGATGATGAAAAGTACTTATCCCAAAAAGTTGTCTTGATTGTTGGTTCATTAAAGCAACTATTCTCAATGCCAAAACTAATGTTCCTAAATTATGTACAGTACCAGAGGGAGAGATAAAAGAAGTCAATTTTTTTGAAATTTTCCGCAAATATGCAAGTCTACATCCATCTCTCACCGATCACAACCGATTTTTTTTATCACGTACAGGAAATCAAAATGTACTACACAAGCAGTGGGTATAAATAACATAGGTCACTGAGTATACTATGCACTGCTTTAGACGATATTCTGCAGATCCAGGAGCAGATCCACAGACTTGCGCATTATCAAGAAGTTGGTGGATGGCAATTCGAACATTTTATGGATAAAATTTACATTTTCCAACATTCAATCGTCATTTACTCGAAAACTTTCCTATGTAAGAGGGCAAAATTTTAGTACTGTCTGATAGAGAATTAAACGATCTTTCAGAATCAAGGAAAAAAATATGGTGTTGCCATTAAAAAAAAATCGATGACGTCATTACTCGAAAACAAATGATAATTGAAAATCGCATTTTACGCTAAAATATGTATTTTTTAAATTAAAAATCGACCTGTTCGAGGATTTTTCCCAAAAAATAATTGTTTCGTTTTTATTGAATTTATTCCATACTTTTGGTGCATACTGTATAATAATTTTTATAGTTAGATATTTGATTCAACTTAAAGGAGGCCACCTGAAGAAGCAATCCTAAAAATGCAGAAATAGGTCCGATTTCATCTATTGTGGTTGAATTTTCGAGTTTCCACTGTCAAAAGTGAAGTTAGATATTTATAGAGTGTTTTCATTAAACCAGGTTAGTAAATTTAGATAGATTAATTTCTTTAGATAATTATTAAATAGAGCTTTGTCTGTGGAGCATACATATGACTTCATTGATAGGAATTGTAGGCGATTTGATTTATATTAGCTTAAAATACCTTTCTAATACAGTAAGAAATACAAGTGATGTAATCGCTACGTCTAGAAATATTATTTTATCTATGGGTAATATTTCAAACACCTACTCCAGAAAAAAATATTAGCGGTAATTCATTTTTTCTAGCAATACAAATTAGTTGGAGGATTTTTCACAGTGTACACTATAATTACTGAACCGTCTTAGAATTTTTCACAAAACTCATTAGTCAATGATTTGTGAATTTTATTCCAGAAGTATGTTACACACTGATTTTTTTATGGAAAATTATTAGTGTAATTAAATTTGGATTTGAACATATTTAAAATGCAAATTACGTTTTACTTGAACTTCTATATTGTACCGAAATAATTATTCCGTTAGTGCTAATATTGGGTCTATATAAACTTATTTTCTTGTTATTGACTTTTCCATTGCAATTAAATATATTACTGATGCAGAAACTTCGAATTAGAATTTATAACCAAATGAAAATATAGCCTTTGCAATATTTCTAAGGCTTATTTACCGCCCCAGCGGATAGCTGTCTTCGAAATAAGTTTCCGAAGTTCTGGATCTTAAAAAAGATTCTATGTTATTAAAATTTTTAAGATCAAAGACATGCTTTTGAGAATCGGGCTCGTTGAAGCTTTATGTCAATTGGTTAAGAGTATTTTAAATTTAATATTGAGGTTTCATAAATGAAGTTATCTTAACAAATATTGCATGAGCTTAATAAGGGCATAAAATCAATATTTTAATTACAAAGTATTAATAATTCTGGCTTGTAATTTAATTTCCAATTCATTTCAACATTGTATAGGGTGTTTGAAATTTGAATCTTCAGCCTTTTTATGAGAAAACAAAGGACAATTAAACAAAATTGAATTTTTGGAAAGTAAATAGTAAACTTTGGGAAAAATGACCACCATTTCAATGAACAACAAGAAATATTTTGAACATTTTATAAGATTTCTGCAATATCTAAAATTTTATAAAAATCTATAAAAATCCAAATTATTCTTTGTTTTTGAATAATCCAAATTATTCTTTGTTTTTGAATAATCCAAATTATTCTTTGTTTTTGAAACGTTTCATAAATGCCTAGTCAGACACCTGTACATTCTGCCATGAAATCGTGGTAGGCTTAGAAAAGGTTTCCCTTTCATACTTTACTTCCATACTCCATTCCATATAAGTAATTCCACTCCAACTTGCAACTCCAACTAAAATTAAGCATATTATTTAGGACAAAGTTATTAATGAAATGATACATTGCGTCTTCTGTTGTTTCTGTCCGTTTATTTTAACTAGTCTGCAGCATCCTAAGTCAACTTTCAGCTTTGTTCTATATCGTATGGGTTAAAACTAACCAACCAGTTAAAATAATAATTTTAGCCCTAAAATTAATAACTCTAAATGGGGCTCGGTAGTTGTTTTAACGAACCAGTTAAAAAAATGATTTATATTGGCTAATATACCTTTACAATACAGTGAAAAATCTACAAATACTAAAAATAATGAATAAGTATATATTGTAATGAACACAAAATATTAATAAGGCGAAATAGAAATATTAAAAGGTTCAGTCGTTGCGTAAAAAGAAAAAAATTAAAAAAAATGTTTAGCATATTTAGTATACCTACTAAAAAAATATAAAAGGGAGAATCAATGTACATGAGAATAATTTTGAAAAGATGAAACTGACAGTGCAGACAAGATGATAAGCATTTAATTAGTAAAGTTTCATAAGTTAGTAAATAGATAGATGTCAAAATATAGACTTCAAAAAAAAATTGTTAAATCTAGTATGTAAGTGGAGTAAATCTGTGTGAAGTGCATTAAAAACTCATCGATATACCGTGGACGTTGCATAGTAACGAGGACAAAGACAAAAAAGGTTGTTGATTAAAAAAAAGAATAGGGGACGCCACAATTCTTCCTTAGATGAGAAATTTTTACAAAAAAATATTAAGAAAACATATACCTGAGTCCAGAGACATAATCTCCAAGCGAAATCAACATTGTTCCCGTTAAATGTAATATCCCAGTGCAGAAGGAAAAGAAAATTAGGTGATATAACACTATTTGCCATACCACTGGAGACGCCACAGAGAAAATACCCCAAAAAGGTAAAAACTATAATAACAATGTCCCAGAAGTAGATCAAAACAGTGTGCTGACCATTTGGAAAGTTGGTCGAGAGGAAATCTGCCAGTTCAACTGATTTGGAGGAGCGAAATTTAAAAATTAGCAGGAAGCAGTGCTGGAAAGTGTTTGCAGACGATGGCGAGCAAATAAGGGCAAGCACAGAAGAAAAATCAAAACTGAGAAGATTGGGAAGGTAAAGAATTCGACTAATTAGTATTTTAAAAGATTGATTTATGGGACCTAAAAATTAAGAATTGTAATAATAATGATATTGTTTTTGTTAATTATCACTTTAAGTTAGCGTAGAGTAATTTTAATTTGAAAACGAAAAATTGAAAACTATCTATTTACTAAAGTTCTTAATATAAAATAATAATAATAATAATTTTGAGTATCACTATTAAAAAAAAGTAAATTGAGAAAAGAAATTCTTACCTTTAAATCAAATCGTCACTGAACCGCTCCTGAGAAAAAGATTTCTCATGCCAATACACAATATTGATTATCTTATTTTAATTTTAAGTGTCTGAAGCAGCATAAAACAATTTAATAACTGTTTAGTATATTAAATATTAGTGTTATGCTTCGGACTGGTGCTAGAGAATAAGGTAAGTGATATTTGATTGATTCTGAGTACAGACCACATTCTGAGCTATCCGAAACTAAACGCAGGCCCACAAAGGCGATGCTTGTGCATGGGTGACATTAAAATTAAATTACTAAAAGTTGTTAAAAGTAAATTACAAAATACAAAATTAAATTACAAGTATAAATTACATTACAGAATATACAGTATGCGCCAAAAGTATGGAATAAATTCAATAAAAACGAAATAATTATTTTTTGGGAAAAATCCTCGAACAGGTCAATTTTTAATTAAAAAATACATATTTTAGCGTAAAATGCGATTTTCAAATGTCATTTGTTTTCGAGTAATGACGTCATCGATTTTTTTTAAATGGCAACGCCATATTTTTTCCTTGATTCTGAAAGATCGTTTAATTCTCTATCAGACAGTACTAAAATTTTGCCCTCTTACATAGGAAAGTTTTCGAGTAAATGACGATTGAATGTTAGAAAACGTAAATTTTATCCATAAAAAAGTAACAATTCTGAGGTATGTAAAATAAAATACAATTGATTAAATTTTATACTTAAATTAAATGTTCGAATTGCCATCCACCAACTTCTTGACAATGCGCAAGTCTGTGAAGAAATTCTTCTTGCACATTATGAATGATTTCTGGGGTAACTCTGCGTATTTCGTCCCGAATGCGATTTTGAAGTTCTTCTAAATTACGTAGTTTATTAATGTACACTTTCGACTTCAAGTATCCCCATAAAAAATAGTCAAGAGGTGTAAGATCTGGCGATCTTGTAGGCCATTCTATCGGTCTGCGTCTGCCGATCAACCTCCCAGGAAAACAGTTGTCCAAAAAATCTCGTACAGGGCGCGCATAGTGCGGAGGTGCACCGTCTTGATGAAACCATATGGTATCGTCAGGAATGTCAGGGTCATTATCGTTAGGAAAAATTACTGCAAGGGCTGGAACAAGGTCATATTCTAGAAACTCTAAATATCTTTGTCCTGTAAGGGTTCCTTCAAAGAAGAAAGGCCTTACTATTCTGTCGTCAACTATTCCAGCCCACACATTTAATTTCTGAGGGTGTTGGGTATGTGCCTCTGCCATCCAATGAGGATTTTCCCGACTCCAATATCTGCAAGTTTGACGGTTTACTGTACCAGTCAGACAAAATGTGGCCTCATCTGAAAAAAGTATTTGCCGGTGTAAATTTCTATTTCCTTGGCATAAATCCATTAGAATTTCGCAAAAGTGTGTAAGCGGCGATCGGGATCATTGAGTTCCTGCACAAGTTGAGTTTTGTAGGGATGATATTTTTTCTTCTTCAAGATACGTAGCACTGTGCTCTGACTAGTGTCATTGTTTAATGCAACCAATCGTGAAGAATTATAAAGATTATCCACCATACTTATCAAAATGTTCTGTTTCTGATTTTCATTAATGCTTGGACGTCCAGGTCTTGGAATATTTACAACATTGCCAGTTTCTCTAAATTTAGACTCTACCTTACTGACTGTTGATTGGCTGATAGGGCGATCTGGAAATTTTTCATTAAATAAATTGCAAACTTCCTGCTTTTAGTCATATTCCCGCATCCGATAAGAATTAAAATTTCAATTCTTTGAGTAACAGTTAAATGTGCCATAATATTTTAAATTGAATAATAATTTCTATGCCGCTTACAATACTTATTAGAAAGTTGGTGTGATAATGACACTTTGCAAAGATTTTCACCTACGTGATCCATAAAAGAACTATGGAATTCGAAAAACTAAACTTGATAACGTTTTTGCTTTATTTTAATTGATTTACGTTTTCTAAGATTCAATCGTCATTTACTCGAAAACTTTCCTATGTAAGAGAGCAAAATTCAATCAAGGAAAAAAATATGGTGTTGCCATTTAAAAAAAAATCGATGACGTCATTACTCGAAAACAAATGACATTTGAAAATCGCATTTTACGCTAAAATATGTATTTTTTAAATTAAAAATCGACCTGTTCGAGGATTTTTCCCAAAAAATAATTGTTTCGTTTTTATTGAATTTATTCCATACTTTTGGCGCATACTGTATGTACAGTATACATCATTCAAGATATCAGCAATTGAAACAATTTTGACATCAATCAATACTTATGTATGGAATTTACTTTACTTTTTTATAAATGAAAAATTTAACCCGACAAATTGTTGTAAACTTCCAAAACTAAAAATAGTTTGCTACATATTTTCTACTATTCATCATTATTTGTCCTTAGCTATAATTTCTAAGTTAAGAATCACCTTTAAGAATTTTATGTTGACAGATTACCAACACTTTTGACATTGTTCTTTAAAAATTATATTTCTCAAGTCATTTTAATTATATATTATTTTTTGTAATGAAATATTTTATTTCATTTAAAGGAGGCCACCTGAAGAAACTATCCTAGAAATGCAGAAATAGGTTGGATCTTGTCTATTGTGGTTGAATTTGCGCATTCTTTGTTCAAAAGTGAATTAAGTTTTGAAAGTTATTAGATGATTTAATTAAGCCAAATGTAAGTTTTTTGTTAGTAAATTTTGTTTAGGAAATTGTTTCATAGCATACCTAGATATTGGGTATCAAAGATCTTACATATGACTTCATTAATAGGAATTGTAGGAAAATTGATTTATATTAGCTGAAATATCTTTATAATATAGTGAAAAATCTAAAATTGTGTCTGAAAAATAAAAGAATATGAAACCACCAGCAGACAATTACTATACTTTACTAACATCTGTTTGAGTCTGTCGGCATCATCCAACAAAATATTTTTGAAGTGTCATTACAAGATCTACGCATTAGTGACATGAAACATACCATTTGTTAAGACATTACAAATTTTAACAGCACCTAATTTAGTCTCACTAAATTTTAATATTTTAGGTTAAAGTAAATCCCTCAAAATTTTTACGAAATACGGTATCCGGTTAAGTAATGAGAGGAAGAAGTTACTGTGATCTGGCCGTTAAAATTTAACCTAAAACTTTACAGAACAGACCTGTTTATTTGTTAATACATGTTAGGTTAGTTGAAACCGACGCAAAAAATGTATTTTAAAAACCTAAACGACTTGAAATTAAACATATCAATAATTGAATTTTAATTATTCATTACATTGTTAATATGTATATTTTTTGATTAAATAAATACTGCCTCCGTTCCGGATTTTGGTAATATTGTACAGCTGTCCTGAATTCTACTGTCATCAACATTCAGTAATTAATCATTTAACAGGTTTTGATGCGAATCAAATTGGATTAATCTATAAAGTATCGCCTATGCAAACAACTGATTTGACCCAATTTGTACCAATACAATAAAAATATATTTATCGCATTGTCCTTTCTATTACAACAAAACTGTAGGCTGTTAAAAACTAGGACATATACAGGGTGTTTAGTAACACTTGAATAAAATTAAACTGATTTAAATCAACTTCTACAATTCTGCCTCCTTAAGAAGTTATAAGCCTGAAAAAGTACTTTTTTATTGCACTTTTTTTACGATGATATTATTTGTTAGGTAATTTTACTTAAATATAGAAAACACGAATATCTGATTGATTTTTGCATTAAATGTACAAACTGCATTTAATGTATATTTTGAGCTTAGAAATCAATATATAAATTCTAACAAATTATAAATTCAGAAAGCATGGATTACGTTTTTCCAATAAGTGAGATTAATCATTAATCTAAAACTAAACGTAATTTATGCACAATGCAAATACTAGGCTATTCCCTACAACCTGAAAAACCTATAACATACAGCCACAGTTAGTTGTCAACAACGGTGCCATCAGATATTTTCCAGCTTCGAGTTTGATAGCTGATAGGTAGCTGTTGGCTGATGTTTACTTGTGTCATAACTGATGAATGGACAAGAATGTGCGAGATGTAAGTGTCTACATCTAGTTGTCACTAGCTACTCAATAAAATAATATTTACTGATGCCCAAATTATAAATGTAACATTGCACAGTTGTGCCTTTATTTGAGTATATAAATAAAAAATATGTCAATATTTTATTTTTTCAAAATTGCACACATTTGTATAATATAATATTAAAAGCAAGCTTTCAATAATAGTAAATAAGTGACATATAAAATTCATTGCAAAATTAAAAAATACTAATATTAAATAATATTACTTACATAATTGTATCAATTTCATATACAAAAATAATTGTATGATGTGCGTTGAAAAATATGTATAGTCATTTTTGAGAGAGAAAGCAACATAATATTCTCAAACGAAAGACTAGAAACTTCCATAGAAGTTGCACCAACAAGTGGTGGTATTTTAAAATTGAGCAAAATTATTTAGATAATTTAAAGAATAATGTACCTGATTAAATGATTATTTTTATTTATTTAAACAATATATTTGCTTTAATCGATAACAATTTAAACTCAAATCAAGAATTTCTACATCTTTCTAATTCAATATGTATACAGGGTGTTAAAAAAGAGTGGAAAATATTTAAAGAGGTAATAGTATGAACCAAAATAAGCAGAAAAGTCTCAATAAACATGGGTCAACAAAGTAACGGTTGCGGAGATATGGAATGTTTTATGTTTTTTAGCCCCTTTTCATTAAATATTTGGATGGGTATTGTAGGTGACAGGTTTTTAGGACCTGTTGTTTTATGAAACCGATTAACAGGCGCTGCTTACCTCAACTTTCTGCAGAACACACTGTATGAGTTTTTGGAAGACATTCCTTTGAATCAGAGGCAACAAATGTGGTTCCAGCATGATGGTGGTCCAGCTCATTTTTCCATGGCCGTTAGAGAGCATTTACACCAAACTTTTCCACATAGATGGGTAGGAAGGGCTGGACCTGTTTTATGGCCTACAAGATTGCCTGATCTGAACCCCCTATAAATTTTTTTTGTTTGGGGATATTTGAAGACATTAGTGTATGGTACTCCTGTAATACCCTGGAAGAACTGCAGCTACGGATTAATCAAAAGTGTCAAGAAATCCAAACCAAGGAGGGTGTTTTCGAAAGAGTTCGAATATCGTTGAGACGAAGATGTCGTGTCTGCTTGGAAATGGACGGAGGGCACTTTGAACATCTTCTGTAACTTTGTTTTTTGTTTATTAAAAGCTTCCTTTGTCGGTTTATTCCTAATAAAATAAAATGTTTGAAAAACGAATAGTGGTCCATATATCCGCCGTTACTTTGCGGACCCATGTTTATTAAAACTTTTCTGCTTATTTTGGTTCATACTATTACCTCCTGAAATATTTTACACTCTTTTTTAACACCCTGTATATAACAATAATTTGGATTTCTCATGTTAAACATTGTGGTCTACTATTCATTTATATAATAGAATGACCAATTCTCTACTGAACGTCCTCTGTTTGGGATTATTGAAAGGCTGTAGAATTAAATATTGATTAACGTCTTTATTTAAATTCCCTTGCATTTTATGATGTAATAAGGAGAAAATAGGTTCACCCATTTAAGCCGGAGTTATTAACACATATATACTATTTTATACCCGTCGAACTAATAACAGTTTTATTATACCCCAAAATTTATGATAGGGTTGAACCCTTTTCTGCTAATGTTTCGTCCTTTTCCAGAAATACCTTCTTTATCGTCCAATACAAACACCAACAGTTTGTTGTTAAACTAATTGAAACAAAAAAAGTTCCAGTATTAGTTTAGTTACTGAACTAAATTTACTTATTCACATTAATATTAATATCAATATCAAAGCCAAAAAGACACAGTTTGGACAATTTCAATTGCCGAAAAACTTGTTCATTATAAAAAATTTTGTTTGCCTTAAAACCCTCAGCGAGATATTATTTGTTCAATTTAAGATACAGGTTGTCCAAAAAAATGAAAAACTATCAAGAGTATCTTAACGCTACGTTGAAAAGTAATTAAGAGATGTCTCTTGTAATTCAATTTTGTGCTTAAATATGAAAGCATAGTCTCTTAGTTAATACTCAATATTTTGGGATATTCTAGAACTTTTAATTATCTTTTATTACTTTCAAAGAAGCTATTTTCCCTTTAAAAAAATGTAGCTTAATTAAGAAATACAGAAGTTTTCATATAAAAGTTTATTGTTTATATAGGGAAATAATCTACCACTTATTTTGAGACACAGCAAGATACGCATCAGTATGCAATCACCATTATAAGACTATTTTACATGAAATGCGCGTTCAACACACAAACACATTTGACAATTGAAATATTTTATCCATTTCTGGTATAGGCAATCCAGACTGGGGACATCCTGTATATTAAAATTGCAAATGCAAAACTGGTAGTGTAGCGCTTGATGTGTAGAGGCGTTTAAACAAAATGTATGTAACACCTGGAAAACCTATAACAAATAGCTAACGTCACTGGTCAGCAGCTCACCAGGCATATTACGGTTTCAAGCTTATTACCTACCATCAGTATATATGCGAGGTAACCAACGAATAACCTTAACTGTTTGACCTAAAAGTTACATATACAAGGCGTTCTACATAGCAGTAGACACTATTGAATGCTGTCGACCTCTATCGCGATTCGGTTGAACGATATTTTGCAAATATGTCTAGTGAGCTGCTGACGAATTTCAGTTGTTTGCTATAGGTTTTCCAGGTGTAATTCTATGCTGGTCGGGGCATTAGCTAGTGCGTAATAAATTTAAAAAAACACATCTGGGACAACGTACCTAATTATATCGAAACAATATCAAATTATAGTCATTGTGGCAGGCACCTCCAAGTCCAATAATTAAGGCAACCTTAAATTATGCATTTATGGTTATGCTTTCAAATAGCAAACATTTTCTTGTTTTTATCTTTGTTAGCTAGAATTTTGTCATCGGCATCTTGTACAAATTTTGACACATCCTCTTTCGTTAATATTCTTCACTTTTTTGGTTTGTATCCCACTGATTGCTTTTTTAGAAAAGCAATTAAATTGTTCACTTTACTTATGTCAACATTTTACCGCATACTGCAGTTGCAGCAGCTTTTTCAATTTCAAAAGACAAGTTTTCTGTTTCTGAATCACTCATTATTTCAATCAACACCACTATTTTCACAAGAATATGTAAAAACGAAAACTCAATTTTATTTATAACAATGACTTTGCTTTTTGATTTTGAATCAAGCCTCACAAACTGAATCTGATTTTGGATTTTTCTAAATTTAAAGTAGTTGTAGATACATTTTTTTGTAGTTCTAGGTAAAGTGCTATATAGTACACGTGGGATAACGGAATTTTTTATTACAATCGTCCAATTACATTATAATTAATGTCTCACTCATGTATAATAATGCCTATATCCCACTTGTGCTATAAATAACTATTTTGCTAGTGAAAATATATTTTATTTTAACATTTTCAATTTCTCCGAAGTTTGCTTGATGGCAGGTTTAATATTTTTTTGTACATATATCTTTTTAATTTAGCCCAAACTGGTCGGTACCAATTTGGTTATTATTTTACGCCAGCAATTTAAAACCAAACGCTGCAAAGCTTATTCTATTTTAACTGTATTCCAATACAGCTGGTAACATTCGCTAAAATATATCAGAGCTATTCATTTTGCGTTTCCATTACGAAATTGGCTCGAGTCGTAACATACCAATACCCACTTGTGACCAAATGCAGCCGTCGGCGTAAATTCTCATTGCTCAACAGTTTGCGAGAAATAAGATACTTTTAATGCCTTTACGTAACACCTGCTTCGCTGTGGCTTTGTCGAAAGATGGAAACAATACGAGAAAGGGAATTTTCTTGCTTTACAACTTTTCGCGCATTTACTATTGCAATAAATTTTACTCGAAGGAGTTAAAGTCTTTAAAACGGTATTTCTTAAACTTAGTTTGGATAAATTTAGAGACATATTTAACTAGATTTTGTAACCACAACTGAAATTATGATTAATCTGATATTTTAGTTCTGTTTGTGAAATAAGTCTGAATACATTTATTTCAAGACAAAAAATTGTCAAATCTAAGAAATGTAAATCTTTGAAATGGAACTGGAACAGGGATGGTTCCTGTTGTGTAGAGAACAATCCTATTAATGTCATCGGCAACGTTTTTTGACAGTACCAATGTTTACTTTATTATGTCAAAAAATGCTAAAACTAATAATATTGTTAATGAAATCAGTTATTGAGAGGGTAGAAACTTAGCCTTGAAATACATTTACTCAGTATTTAATGTTTTAAGCCTAACCTTCTTCAATATTTATGTAAATACAAACATTATAGGATATTACCCAAATAATATATTCCTTTTAATGCAAACTTTAAAAATACCATTATTATATTGTTAGAGAATGTGCGCGCTAATGACCGCCGCATGCAACTATCTCCAAACTCTCGTCGATTACACCCGATCGTGCTGAAAATTTGTGTCCGTTCTTTACATTTGCTTTATTTATGTGCATTTCCAAATAAAGCTTGAAAAGCCTCCTTTTAGGGGTTAGAATTCGTTGCTGTATACTTCCATATGTTAGTAGCTCAATCCAATATTCATGTGCAATAATGTAAACAAATTAATACACAATTGAATATCGTTTATACTGATAACGATAGATGGGATATATTGGTGGAATATTACCTACATATCTACAACAAATGACGAAAATATCTTACATATCTTATGCTTATGTCTGTTAGAACTGGGCCAAAGCTATTAATTTGGTAAATGGTTTACCAAAACAAACCGAATAATCTGTTTTAGTGCCATGCTCATCGTGTTATATAGTAAAGATTCATCGAACTTGAGTGGAATTAATAATTGACGAGACGCAATATTACATGCAATCGGCGTAGTAAAAGTCAATTAGGTTCTCCATGGGAGAAGCAAACAGGTTGCGATTAATTTGATTTATTTTCAGTTAGGCTAGATTTGTGTAGGGCATATCTCTAATTCTGTTTAGTGGAACGTTGCATGAATATAATTGCTGGTAATTAATGCATCACGCTGTGGAAATGCGATTAAATTTGGGAGACTTTTTGCCAAAATTTCAGTAATTGAATGTGCAATTATCTTTTTTAATTTACATAATTTCATTAAATACTGTAGAGACTAATAAGGCAGCCAACAATTTTTGTTTTATAGACGTTCCCGAAATATTACCATCACCAAATTATAAAGTAACTAGGTGATCCGGCAAACGTTGTTTTGCCATATGAATTATTTCTAGTGAATATTTTGGCAGTTAAATAAAAAATAACTAACTTATTGTAAGTGTGTGGAGATGTGGTATATGACTAAAAGAGGAATGGAGCGCTGTGAACGATGACGGCCTATAAGAATAACAAAACACGAAACATTAATTTTTTGAATTATCTCGCGTGCCTGCAATTTTACTTGTTTGTCGGCCCAAATTAGCCCCTTTACGTCTTGTTGGCATTGTTCGCTGTACAAAAAATAGCCATATAGTAAAATAATAGCCATTGTTGGTGGGAGCTCGTGACACGTGTTGCGTACTTTTGAGGTTATGTAGATCACTTAATTAACTAATAATGAGAACTACACTTAAAATTAATAATTTTATTAATTTTTGATAAAATAGAAAATAAATAATTATAGCCCAGCAAATTAATAATAAATTTACTTGAGAATTACACTTAGAAGGTAAAATGATAATTGTAAACGTCACTAACTACGCTCGATTCATACACAATAATAATGGTCGAAAACTATGTAGGGAGTGAGAGAAGGCTTATTGTGTGAAAGACAGAAGACCGGCTTCGTTCTCATCCCTAATCCGTGCTGTTTACTGGGTGAGAAGTGACACCGGTAGATGCCTGGCGGTGATAACTGATCTAGTGATAATCGATCAGTTATCGACCAGGGTTAAAAATGATTAAATTACTATAATGGTTATTAAAACATAGGGGTTTGTGATAGAAGGATGAAAATTAAGGGTTGTATGTATTTCTTAATGCCACATCATAAAAAAATAAAAATAAAAAATTTTGTCCAAAAAATAAAAAAAAATTGTTTGGGGTGGACCACCCTTATCACTGAGGGGTATGAAAAATAGATTCTGAAACCTACCGAATATATATATAAAATTTCATAAAAATCGCTAAAGCCGTTTCCGAGGAGTGTGGCGTATAACACTGTGACACGAGAATTTTATATATTAGATAGAAATTGTTGATAACTACGTTTCAGTTACCCCGATATACCCCTTAAAGAGTTTGTATTTCTCTAACTAGATATAGTATATAGGGAATGCCAAAATGATCAAAATAGTACTGTAATTTTTTTGACTGATTTTCATTTACACTTCTAAAAAATTAGAGCCCAGCCAATATCATAATTTTTAAAAAAATTTTAGAATTTCAGGAACAAACATTTTTAGATTATTTCTCAAAATGATTACTTTCTCAAAAAAATTATACAAAGTAATGCAATATGAGCCGATTCTTTATGAAAGATGTACTAATGCTGTCAGCTCTGTATTTTAATTATTAGGTGCATTTTACATAATATATAAAAAATATAAACTACTCAAAATTACGTATAGTAAAAATTAAAAAATATACAATTACTTTCTTGAAAAAAGATTATTTGGAGTGAAGGTAAGTAATCATCGAGTCTGTTCTTAGAAGATGATACTGAGGCTGTATTATTCTGTAAGTTTTATAGATGGAAAAAATTGGTTAGATAAGAAATGTTGTCTACTGTGAATGCTAGGTCACCATCAGTACACCTCATCTCTAATGAATAAACACACGAGCGTTTGAGACGTTCATATGAATTTTGTTGGTACTATGTTTCTATATACCCTCCAATCTTGTTCTATTTGAATAACGGAAGTCATATAGCTACAGCAAGTTCAAATTGGGGACGAATGTAGGACATACACAGCAAATATTGTGAAGCCACCGATTAAAAAAATTAATTGATTTTATTTTCTTACAACTTTATCAACTCATTTTTTTATGACACATTTGGTAATTTCGTTCTATTGATATTATACTATAGGATTAGTTGTGGACATCTGAGAATTAAGAGGTATCGACCATTCAGAACACCAACTAATAATTTTGAATTGATCTTGTAGGGGTGAGAAAGAAAACGCAAACAATTTTGTGAAATACACAAACTTCTAAGAATTAAGAGGTATCAACCATTCAGAACACCAACTAATAATTTTGAAATAATCTTGTAGGGGCCAGAAAGATGACGCAAACATTTTTAGGTCTTCTGGGCCACTTAATATTTGCAGGTAATCATAAAGGTTTTCCATTGAGTACATATAGTCCAAGAGTTCATTTAAAGTAGATTTGGTAAAATTGATCGACGCGATACGAACTTAAGTTGATGTTGAACTATGATAGTAAAGATTGATTCATGTTATAAGCCTGCTCACAGTTTGTAGCACAAAACACAAAAATAAATACATCCTGTCCGTATATTTTTCTATAAAATTGTATTGAATTATATGTCTGGCAGAGTATATCCGATTATAAAGCTTCTACTGCAGCAAATACGCATGCGCTACATTAGAATGCTCGATTTCTATTGCTTGTGACGTGTTGACCGGTCGACCTGTTTAATCTGTAGCGCTACCATGGGTGTGAACGTGGGAAAATTAATTGTTATTGTAATTAATTTATTAATGACTTTGTTCTTTAAAAAGAGAAGAATAGTTCAAGCTCTACAACGTGTTCCCAAAATCGTAGAGACCCTAAACTAATTACTGTGCAATATCAGATGATAAAATTTTACCATATATGAAACTTGGTGTTGTGGTTAATGTGTGACCGTTATAGTGACACTGCTAGTAACCGGTAGTGTTTAGTGGGTATCTAAATAGTGCAGTGTATTATGTGTTAGTGTGATATCCGCGAAGTGTGTATCAGGTACGTGTAACTGGATGGTGGTAGGTCTAAAGGGATGATATTACGATGTGTAAACAATTTAAAGTAAACTATTATAGTGCTAGGTTCACTGAACGTCAATTTATTTTTGGAAATTTTGTATTCTTTGAACCCTTCCCCAGTGGCACGCCTGTGGAATATTATCCCCTGTAACCCTCATCTTCCGTACTCATCCAAGTGATGTAAATGAATCAGTATACTATTTTGGAACCCGGATACAGATAATTTCCATTCTGACAATAGTTAGCCAGTTTGAAGGGATTTCATCTTAATTTCTCATGCGAAGTATATGAACCGTTCGCTCAGTTTGACAAGAATAGTGGGTAAAGTCACAGTTTACTAAAATGTTTCTTGACAAGTATAACGTTATAATTATTCCATATCAAAATAGTAATAAATAATAATAATAACAACGTATAATTAATATTATACAATAATTGATAAAATATAATGACTGAAACTAGGAATGTGTTGAAGATTAATCAACTAGGTTTACCAAAACAACAGCTTGCGATTCATTACAATCTTTAAAAGCGACAAATAATGAGTGAATATATTAATATGACACTTAAAGAAAGGGTTTCATATCAAAGAACAATATTCTAATTTAGATCGAACATAAGTAAAATAAAGTTTATTAAGGACATTAATATATTGAAATTCTTGATCCAATCTGAAAACGAACCCCAACATTCTCGTAGACGATGAAACAGTTCTATATGAGAAACAAAACAAAGCTTAGCATCAAAAATCACTCCAAAATCTTTACTTTCACTGATAATAACAGTCAGTGGACAACCTTGCTTTTACACCGGTTGAAATTCTTATGTTATTAAAAAGAAAATTAAAAAACAAAAATCGTCTGGTTCTGATAACGTACCAACTTTTTTGATAAAGAGAGTTATTAACTGTATTATAGACCCAATTACGTATCTGGTTAACTTATCTTTCGAGTGTGGCATATTTTCAGATTCCTTGAAAACTGGAAGGGTTGTGCCAATTTATAAAAACGGTGACTCAAACAGTATGAATAATTATAGACCTATAACAGGACCTGCTGCATTTTCAAAAGTATTTGAATATTATTTTTTGGAGCGGTTGATGCCTTTTTTGGATAAATTTAATGTTCTAACGAAATATCAGCACAGGTTTCGCTGTGGTAAGTCTACAGGCACAGCTATTCATGCATTTTTAGAAAAAGTTTACCATTTCATAGAGCTTGATGAATGCCCGGTTGGCATCTTCTGCGACTTGAGTAAGGCATTCGATTGTGTTGATCATCACAGGCTAATGGATAAGTTGATTTCATGTGGTATCAGAGGCTTGCCTCTTGATTGGTTGCAATCTTTTCTCGAAAATAGGACCCAATATGTCTCAGTAAAAAATAGTTGTTCGGTGCAGCATTCTGTCAAGATGGGTGTACCGCAAGGTTCAGTTTTGAGACCTGTACTCTTTGTAATATATCTTAATGATTTGGATGCTGTTTCACCGAGCACACATTTTACCATGTATGCTGATGTCACATCTTTAATTACATCGAACACCAACGATAATGATTTGGAAAAAGATTGCAACGTTTTATTAAAAGATTTGACAAAATGGTTCTCTGAGAATAACTTGTACCTTAATACTAACAAGACGAATGCTGTAAGATTTCATAGTTCGCAGAAGTATTGTAATATATTGGGTTTTACCGTGGGAAATAATGATTTGAGTACTGATGTCGAGGTAATAAAATTCTTAGGACTCAATATAGACAAAAATTTGAATTGGAAAATGCACTGTACGTTACTAACTAATAAAATTTCCTCTCTTACTTATTTGTTCCGCAATTTAAGGTCGATATTAAATATTGAGCAACTCCTCTGCCTTTACCAAGCACAAGTCTCATCTCGTCGCAGGTATGGTATCTGTTTCTGGGGAAATTCTACTTTTTCTATCCAAGTTTTTATTGCACAAAACAGATTGTTAAGATATATGATAAGAGTTTCTAGTCATTACTCTTGTAAGGATATTTTTAAAAATTTAAGCCTACTACCTTTACCATGTTATTTGAGATCTGTTTATATGTTTTTCAAAATAAAACTAAATTTCTTTTAAATGATGCACTGCACGGGTACAATACAAGACAAAATATGAATTTATATATTCCATTTGCTAGAATAAGAATAACGTCTAACTCTCCGAACTGTTTAGGTCCTAGGCTATTTAATAACTTACCTAACCAATTGAAATCGTTGGAAAATGAATATTTATGTAAGAAAGCTTTAAAGCAGTTTTTATTGGAAAAATGTTTTTATTCCATATTGGAATTTTTACCTACTTTTTCTTAGCTTGTCAGTTTTATGTGACTATTCCTATACATGTTATGTCTCTAAGGAAAATAAATTATTATTAATAATATTATATAATAATATAATATATTAATAATAATAATAATAATAATTATTATTTTTTTATTTTACGAGAAAATGTTGCAGCTCTACATTTAGAAATGTTCACGAATAAAAAGAGAATTACGAGGAGCTCAATGTTTCAAAAAGAAGATGTTTATCCACAGAAACAAATCCTTGCACTGCAAAATAACGACCTCTGGGCGGCGTGATATTTATTGTGGAGTTTCAGTGGTAGTAAAGGCGTTTCCGGTTGTAACGGGATTATTAATGATAGATCGTTCAGGGGATACCGGACGACGACGTAGATTTTCCGGTCTGGAGAACATCGTAACGGTTGACTATGAGCAAATTATCCCGGGAAATTTCCGGTACGAGTAAAGTGCAATAATTCCATCAAGGCGCGAGAAAGAACTTGACGTAACACGTGAATTATTCAACTCTTTCACGCGCGGAGGAGAATGTAGGTGAGCGATTTTATCTTAATTGGCTGCAGCTGTGAGTTCGCTGGAACAAATCCCACAGATTTAAAATGCTTGGAAATCAATTAAATAATAGAGCTAAAAGCTTAAGTTGTAATTGCGGGATTCCAGTTGCTTTGTTTTTACGGTTCCATCTGAATATTTTAATCGCTTCCAGTCTAGCCGAGGTTAATTATGCTATTTGCTCGTATAAAATAAACGTTATCTTTATTGCCACTGCAAATTGTATCCAAATCATTTAATTTGAAGCTCATCAGCTTTATATCTGATGTACATAAAATGTTCAGAATGTTTCAGTTCTTTGGGAAAATGCAGTGTTGTCGAGGTATAAGGCCTTTAAGTTAATAAAAAATACGAGTTTTTTTACAAAACTCTTTCATTGGTTTGATGGTTTGCCTCTGACGGTTTGTTCAAATATATGATTTCAACTTGACGGTGATCCTCCGCATTACGATCAAAATGTTCAGAACCATTTAAATAAAAGCACTCCTATGGATTAGTAGAGGACAGCTTGCATATTTAAGTGGCCATCCCGCTCTCCCGACATCGACTCGTTGGACTTGTGAAAGATTTCGTTTACATGGTTCTCTTGCTAACTCAACAGCTAAGAGAAAGAATTATACAAGGTGAATGACACTTTAGGCTGAAACCAGACTATTCGTTAATCTCTAATTAAAATAATTCCAGCTGGGTGAAGGTGGAACCCATATTGAACATTCAGTTTAACCGAGTTAAATGTTTATTTTTTTTACTATTCGCTGTTATTTGTTTCATGTATTTTTATTTAATTTTACTGAATACAAAAATTACCATTTAATACTCGGTGATATTTACTTTGTGGTCGCGCGGTTTAAGGCGTCAGTACTTGAATCGAGGTGACTAGATCGCGGGTTCGATCTCCGCAGCCGGTAGACTTTATATAAGCTATATTCGTGGAGAGGATTGGCACCCTCTTCACGGGTATGGTAGGGTGGAAGAATGTTGGCTTGGGTCAATGTGAGAGATTGATACCGGTTGACGTTTGACTACCACTCTAATTAATGAGGATTTCCAGGTTCCCCTCATTCCTGTACTGAATGGTGGTTAGGGCCGACCACCGTAAGTCGTTCCTGAGTGCAAATGCGGCCTGATTAATAATAATATGCCGCCCCCTCTCCCGCACAAGTCTGCGACTTCTGGGCTAATCCTCGTGATTAGAATGAGGGGTATAGATATTATACTATTATATCTCCTAAACAGTGCCTCAAATCAAAATGTTATAAGTGTGAAACAAAGGAAATACACTCTATCTTAAAATAAAATATTCAGGAACCATATGCGCATTAAAAAAAAATTGGGGGGTCCGTGGGTGGTTCAATCTCCCTTTCCTCCGTTCATACTTTGATATTTTAGACCAAAATTACACAGAAAGTGTGCCGAATTAAGAGAAAATATATGCCAAATTTCAAACAAATGTCTCTAAAATGTCATTTTAAAAATTTTAATTTTGACACCCTATATATATGTAAAGTAAAAATTGTACTCGAACACATTATTTATGTCAAACAAATAAGTTGTAGCATAAAATAACTTAAGGAATGCTTGTTTCATTCCAAGGGGCATAAATTTTCGAACATGCGTTAGTAGAAAATTTAATTAAATTTGAATATTACCTATACCTTTTTTAATTTTGAAATTACAGTCGCTATTCCATATTTTTTAGAAACTTTGAAGGGACTAAGGAATGAACATTTTATTAAGGTCATTTTTATGCAAACGTGTTCTATTTGGCTGTAGATTCACAGGTACCATTTGTGCTTCTCCTTTTGAAAACACCCTGTATATCATTGATATAAACATCTGACTGTCTATTGTTTAGTATCTTTCAGAAATGACCTTTTTATGTTCTCTCTAATTCAGACGTAACCAGCCCCGAAATTTAAATGGAAAACAATGATTCTCTAATATGGTAATTTAGAACTACACTTGCTTACCTAAGCAATGTATCTTATTTCAAATCTGTTGATAATTGTTGCTTCCCGAACAAAAGCTGTTTAGGGAGAAAATACCTCAAAATTATTTGAAATCTGTGGATATAGATCCTAATATTGTCTAAAGGCTAGATGCTTTAGCCACTGCACTCTTCTGGTTTTTACAACTTCGTCTATTGTTGGTGCCTGGTACATTGCATATATTTCCTCATTATTTCTCCTTACATAGCCTTCCTCCGTCTTCTTACCCACTAGAATTCTTCTTAAGATATTCCTTTCCCACTTTAAAAGGTTTTCTTTTGACTTCTTATTGAAAACCCAGGTTTCACTACCATACAGCGCTGTTGGTCTCAAAATTGTTTTATACATTCAAAATTTAACTCCTCTGGACAAATTTTTTGATTTCAATAAGTGGTTGACTGCTGCAGAACTTCTGTTTGCTTTTATTATTCTCCTATTAATTTATTGCTCCTCATCACAGTTAGCTGTTATTAGCGCCCCCAAATACACATATTATTGAAGTTCTTCAAACTCCATCTCTCCATGCTGTGTTCTCAATTTAAAATTGGTATCCTTTTTTTGTTCTCCTATTCTCAAAAGCTTACTTTTATCTTGATTTATCTGCAATCTCACTTTACGTGCTTCCTCCACAAGTTTTCTCGTTACTTCTTCTAATTCCCTACTATCCCTAGCAATAATGGCCACGTCATCTGCATAACTTACTATTTGGTGACTTTTAAACAATATGTGTCCTTCTCTGTTCAACTGACTATGTCTTATGACCCTTTCTAATACTAAATTAATATAAACATAGTTGTAGCTATAGAAAAATAATACTATAATTACATATTTCAGCTTATGTTAAAAACATACCATTACCAAAGTAAATATAATCGTTTGAAATAATAATGGTACTCTTTAAAATGAATTTTGCTATTTATTTTGAACTGCTGATGTATCGTAATTAAATCTGCTTTCAACTTTTAACATCGGTTCTTGATTGTTTCACTCACCCATAGAGATTTAATGAAATTTCTACTCAGAACTTCCAGAAGTTCAAAAACAAACAAAAAGTTGTGAAGGAATATCATTATTACTGCAAAAGCATGTACGTCGAAGAACCTGCACTAGAAACGCGAAAATAACTACGAATTTTACGCTCCATTTCTAGATCGTTGTTCTAATTAATCGTAGAGCTTTAAATGTTTTAAAGCCAATCTAATAATAGAGTTGAAATTGCAGGACTCCAATTACTGTTTTTATGATTTCATTTGAATATTTCAGTCGTTTTTTAGCCTACCTACAGCAAATTACCCTGTTTTATCGAATGAAACGCAACATCAACAGAAGTACCAAACTTTACTCCAAACTGCATTTCAGTTATATCGCTTGGGGCTGAAACTTTTCAACTTCAAATGAAATATGCTGAAACATTTATGAGAGAGCGGTTTACTTTGTGGAGGCATGCGGTAATTATAAATTAGTTAAACGTAATAATTTCAAATTAACACCTGGGATGCATATTTTTATTAGGTATTAACACTATTGTGTGAAACTAGCTCTGCGGACTAATACTTCAACCAAGTTTGAATTACATGGAAATAAATCTAATTAAATAATAATATTTAAGTATAATAATATCTATAATTAAAATTTTAAACTTCACGCAAGTATAAATAAATATTTTAAAAGTGGTTTTTATTGATAGCTCCGGTGGTTTTAGAGATATTTGAAATTTGCCACGCATTTTTGTCTTAAGAAGGTTGCAAGTTTCCATTTATAAAATATCAAAGCATGAACAGAGAAACGGGGGTTGGAGTAACCAGTAATCCAACCAGTCCAATTTTTTTGAGTATGCCTATGATTTGAGAATATTTTGTTTCATATAGAGCGTGTTTTTGTTCTATTTTTTTACTCTTGCAAGATTTTTGATTTCAGACTGGGTTTACAAAATATTGCAACTTTATTGGATGTGCTAGGTGTGGCATAAAATAAACATCGCTAAGTATTAAAAGATCATTTCCATGTTATTCAGTAGATTGAAATAAACAAACGGCATAAGTAACAGCAAACAGTAAAAAAACAAAAATTTTACTCAGTTAAAGAAACTTTTTAATAATTTAACTTTTTAAAAGTTACATAATATTTTGACATTCATAACATGAACATGACACATAACATAAAATTTAAAACTGTCAAAAGTTACTGATTTTGCGTATTCGAAATTAACTTTTTGTAATATTTATTACAAAATGTAACTGAATAACCTGTACATTATACCTAACAACTTCATCAAAAACTCTGAAAATTGTGTAGTAAGATTTCCTAAAAAAAAGTTGATTATAGTCTTTGTTCTTATATATTTCTGCCAAGATATTTCTACTTTAATAATTTTGGGGTACTTCAGAGTTCCAATCTAGGCCCTCTTCTATTGTTCATCTTAATTAACGACTTCATATCCCTTCGCACTATATAAATACGTACAATTACTAAGCAATTTAATGATGGTTTGAACTGCATAACGTCAGCAAATATTTTGCTATAAAATATACATCTTCGGGCTTCAATGGGGAAGTTACATAAATGTCATATTGGTTTGAAATGTACGAGGTAATCTTAAATAGTTAAATTATTAACATTAATAAATTGCCATAGAATGTAAATAAAACCAAGTGGCCAAAAACGCGATAATTTTGGTGTGACGTTACACGTCATTCAGTGCGGTTTGTTTGCGTGGATACAGGTGCAGGTTACGGTGTTGGTAATGTACACAAGCGTTTGTTTCTTGTATTTTTGCGGCATTTGAGGCGGCTCATAGATACATTGTGTAAATACTGTATAGGTAATGCGATAATTATTAGGGGTGATGTGGTAAACTTATGGTATATGATACTTGAGGTATTCATAAAATAATGCCATATGATTTCACTTAAAACTACTTGTTTTAATTTAAAAAATAATAAGTTAAAGTAATAAACAATGCTATTTAACATTTATTAATTAATGTTTATTGCTATTTACTTCTGATCTCATTTCTCCTTAAACATTTTTTTTAAATCCTTACTTATTACTTTTGTTTATTATGTTTATGAATAAAACAGGTAATTTAATTTAGTGAAGCCAGATAGCAAAATTCCATATAAAATAGTCGGAAAATAAAAAAAATTGTTGCCGACCCATTTAAATTTTGGTGTAACTTTGAAAAACTCTACTCTAGGGTCCCAAACAACAAAATTTATACGAGTTTGATTTTTACAAGCGCTTGTTTCCGCCTATTTAAATAAAAACTCTTAAAAATTGCTATTTTTAAGCTTTATTAATTTTGCTGTCAAATTTTTGTGTTTGAAGATATTTGAATGATCAAGGCGGAATTCAGAGTGGAAAAGATAATAGTTTCAGTGTAAATGAAGATAATTGGCTCGGACGATCCCTTTGATTAATAGCAGCGTGCTGAAAATGAGTGTTTTTTAGTCATTTTTCGTGAATTTCAATCGACTCTAGCGTCTTAACTGTTGAGAGTTAAAAATTCATGCTCCGCGGGAATTAAGTACACATATCACAGACAAAATTCAGCCACTAGTTGATCTGTGTTACACCAAAATCTAAAATGGGTCGGCTTTGCCAATTAGACGATTTCAAATGGAATGACTCAAATGCCTCAAATAATATTTTACATCACGTAGAAATAAATACAGAACATGTTATTTGGAATCGGAATGAAGCACTGAATACAACAAATGAGAATAAATGTAAGTTTGCTTTTTTCGATAAACTTGTACCTGTATTTCCAATTAAACTTACATTAAAATGACCTTCACAAACGAACAATGTTGCAATGCTTTCTTTCATCATCCTACACCATATTTTTCTTTTTAGTTTGTGGCACGGTGAAATACTTTTTATTAGACACTGTATGACATATTCGTACACAATGGCGTAGGTAATAGAATATTTCTTATTATTGTTATTATTTATACTAGTCTATTATTGTTATTATTTATACTAGTCTATTTTGCAACTTCAATATCAATGTCTATTTAACAAAATAACACTTAATAATGTAATTTTAAATGTATGTACTGCGTTGTACGAAAGCATAGAAATACTATACAGATATGAACTAAAGCACACTGTAATTAAATATTACGTTTATACTGTGGCGGCGACCGTTTTGTGGGAGCGTGGGCAGAGTAAAATTTTAAATATCGATTTTAGACTTATTTTTTCACGAAATTGTCTAGAACAAACGCCATTTCGACTAAAATAATACATTTTTTTCTGCAGGTCTTTGGACAAATGATGCAATTTCCTCATTGTTACCATTTTCAAAGTTTCATTTGCAGCCTTTATTCCAATTGTTTTTATTAACCACTAAGAACGTTTCCGTATTTGTCGCAATTAGTTGAAAGATTTCAATTTAATTATCTCGCACCAGACCAAGAGCATGCAACAGTTTGCAATGCCCTTTGTTGCGGCGATATCGACCTAGCCAGAGACGGGATCTGTTTGCTTTGCGAGAAAGTGGTATTAGCTTTGCATTAAGCAATTTCAGCATTTAAATCAGACTTTGGAGACAGATTTGCCGTAAAGATGTCTTACCACTAACTTTAGTAAATGTTGTTTCAGCGGCGTACTAAACAAAGGAAAACTTAATAACACTCCTAGAATAACTTCAAAATATTAAATATAAGATGAGAAATAATTGAACTTTTAAAGAATGCGTGGATACCATTAAAATCTATTCATTAGTGTATTTAATACTAATTTCAAAATTTTATATCCATAAACAACTTCCTAAGGGGTGTAATAAAAATGCCTGCCTTTATATGGCGATGAATACTAACGGGAAACATTGTAATGGAAAGGTTCATTATTAAAATTTAGTAGCTTTCGTACATCAACTTCAGTTCATGAAACTTGGAAGAATAAATAAAGAAAACGGAAGTCCGCATCTAACGGAACGTTGCGTGTATTGTCTGCAGACAATTTTATTGAAAGCTTGTAAAGGCTTTTTAAATTTTATTTATAGAAACAGTGAAAACTTCGAGAATAGCAGCAATTGCATAATAAACAAGTTAGAATTAGTCATTTATTTTTGGAGGTCGAGAAAAACAACATAGATCATTGTTGGCAGTAATAGTCAATCAAAAGACAAATGCGATACAAAATACCAAAACGCATGAAAATAGTGTACTTATTATTTCTAATACGGAAGCTACAAGTACAGTGGTTATAGTATTTAATTACAATTCCTGATCTCCAGCTAATTTAACAACCGTGTGCAATGGAATGCTTGCTTTTTGAATGGAAACATTCGAGAAACAGGCCTTAGAACCAGGACTCTTAAGGCCAAGTCAAATATGTTGGTACATACATCATATAGCCTCATAGATATAACAATATATATCGAGCGAATTATTTGTGAATCAGAACACTTTGAAAAACTGTATTTTCTATGAGAAAATGAATAAAGCAACAACAATTTTGGAGAAGTGTTTAGGAGAACACCTAAGAACAACCTGTAGAATTATGTACTAATGAGATTTGTTGCTTCTTAAGTAAACGCAGTGTCAGTGTCGTCTACAACACCTCAAGAGAAATGGAGACAGTGTTTCTAAAATCTACTGCAAGAGAAATATACTTTAAGGTGTGAATAGAAGGATCTCAAGTGTCACCTAAAAATAAGAACAGTGGAAGTTAGCAGACGCAGAACATTAATAAAACCTGGACAAAACCATGATTATAATTAAAGAGATAAGTTTCTTAACAAGTCTCTAAAGAAATTTATTAAATTTCCAGAAAAATAACATTATATCAACCAAGATGATATCTTAGAATTACCTGCAATAAGGAAGTGATTCATGGGTGCAAATTAAGAACCGAAACATCACAGATAGACCGTATATCAGCTATATCTGTGGAAACGATTGCGAAGTATGACGCCCCTCTAATTAATGAGATTTTCCAGGTTTCCTTCATTCCTGCACTGAATGGTGATTAGGGTCTACCGACATAAGTCGTTCCCGGGTGCCAATGAGACTTGTTTAATAATAATATACCGCCCCCTCTCCCGCATAAGTTTAAAATGCCTGGACTGCTTTCTGTGATTAAATGAGTGGTAGGGTAGGAGATATTATTATTATAACTATTAATCAGCGAACGTAATCTCTAACTTCAGAATTGGTTCTGAACAGGAGACCGATATGTCTCTCGAAATGTCAAGAAACCTAGAAATATTTCATTAGAGTTTCATTCTGATAGCTGCTTGCCACTTCAATAATCCTGGTAAAATTATTTGGTCCGTATTATTTTCTGTGCAATCTTTAGCTGACAGTGTTAAATGAACAAGGTTCCTTTTAATTATTAGTGGTTGTAGAAATGGTATGTGGTTATATTATGATTAAAACTGTCACTTTCATGGCGAGCAAATTTTATATTTGCGAGGCGAAGCGTAACGTAGCCGAGCGGATGCAAAACTGTGAGACCACCAACCGAAATTCCCCATTTAATTATTAATTTGTACTTTGAAATTATTCAAATCAAATTTGGATAATAAAGCAAAGTAAGTAAGTAGGAAATATCTATGTAGTCATGGATATTTTTTCACACAGTCGCCATATTGTTAATTGAGTTCATTTGTGATTGTTTTAGTCGAGGCAATGAACTAAAAAAGTTCTAAAAAATGCATTATTTGAGATGCCTCTTGGAAGATGTCAAAACTTGGTAAATAAGTATCAAAACTGGCCCAGATCGGGTACTCGGGGCTTTTCGAGGTCTCTGATCACGAAAATGATGTTCAAATTGACCTTCCGAACGCCTGGAGCTCAGGACCGCCGCTGAACGTCATCTCCATGGGACTCTCCCACAAATCACGCGGGAGAGAAAAGAAACTCGGCGCCCGGTGTATTTTTGGGTCGCTGAATCCAAATCTGGCATCGGCGAACACCCCACGGGCACCTGGTGACGCGGACGTCATCTCCGAGAATTTTCCTGAGAAGAGTGCCAAAAACCACCCGAAAATCATAATAGGGGCATTTTGTGGGGCGTTGAATCTGAATTTCACGTCGATAACGACTCCCCGAACCCCTGGTGCACCGGAACCTCACCCGGAACATCTTCTCTGAGGGGTTTCCATACACGATCGAAAAAGACGAACCGAAAGTCGTTATGGGGGTTTTTTTGGGTCGCTGAACCCAAATATGACATCGGCGAACACCCCACGGGCACCTGGTGCCCTCGAATCCGGACGTGCACGTCATCTCCGAGAATTTGCCAACCAAGATCGCTAAAAACGATCCAAAAAATCATTACAGGCGCGTTTTTGGGCCGCTTAATTTAGACACCTGGTGTATCGCGGGTTTTTGGGTCGCTGGATTTAAATATGGTATCGGCAAACACCTGGTGCACCGGAACCTGGACGTGGACATCATCTCCGAGAATTTTCCTGACAAGATTGTCAAAAACAACCCGAAAATAACGATTTTTGGTTTGTTTTTACCGATCATGTCTGGAAAACCCTCGGAGACAACGTTCAGGCCCAGGTTCCGGTGCACCAGGTGTCCGGAGGTACGTTTTCGACGTGATATTTGGATTAAATGCCCCAAAAAACGCCCCTACAATGATTTTCGAGTTGATTTTGGCGATCTTGTTGGAAAATTCTTGAGAATGACGTCCGCGTCCAGGTTCCGGTTCCGGTGCACCAGGTGCCCGTGGGGTGTTCACCGATGCCAGATTTGGATTCAGTGACCCAAAAAACCCGAGTTTCTCTTCTTTCCCGCGTGATTTGTGGGAGAGTCCCACGGAGATGACGTTCATCGGCGGTCCTAAGCTCCAGGTGTTCGGGGGGTCAATTTGAACATCATATTCGTGATCAGCGACCTCGAAAACCATTTTTTACAAATAATTTTTGGAAGAGAATGCAGAAAACCGCTTTCCGATCCTTCCACCACAACTAGTTTTAGAACTTTTGGACTTTTTACTAGTTTATTGCCTCGACTATTTGTTCAGATTGCTGAAACACTTTTAATCTAGGGATTAAAAGTGTCAAATTTAGCTCTTAGGAGCTAAACGTGAATACGTTTGTTGCTAGGATACCATACTTTTCTCAGTAAATATCAGCTTTACCTAACTCCTGTCAGTCAGAAAATGTCATAGTTTTGTGACGGTTGGGGAAAAAAGTATTTTAATAATTTCGGTTTTACGAAAACAATATTCAGATATATCTGAACTTTATGAATTTTTCATCTGAATAACTCGTAGACCAATAACTTTTAGGCATCAAAGCTTTTATATTAAGATAATGGAGGGCTACATCTGAACGGTAATTATTTGCAAATTTTAATCACCACATAAAAAGTAATTTATGTTGAACATCAGCAGGGAACGTAAATGTCTATCTGTACCTTTTTAGGTGAAACAGAACCATATAATTTAATGCGACGAAGCTTATATTTCCAGCATTGTTCACGAAAATGTTGATTAATTACACACCGAGACAATACTAAGTAATGAAACAACGCACGTTTTTGCACCAGAGAACCGCAAGACAAAGTGGTGGCTGACAATAACACTTAAAGAAACTTTTACGCTGTTCAGTGTCTCAGTGTGATTTGTCGCTGCCGGATTAGACATGTTAACATTCCCGTTTTTGCGCTGAAAACGTGTCAGTTTTTTAGTCGTCTCTTAACCCGAGCGTTCATGATTAGGAAAATGGTTGAGGTTTCCACGCTGCGCTTCAAATAGGCTATTTGGAGCAAATTAAAGTCACACAAGGGGTGATAATGGAAGAGGGAATTTAATTTTTTGGGCGATAGCGTTGTTGTCTGTTGCATAGTGTAATGCGGCAATGAATTTTTGCACAGGAAATATGCTTTTGCTGCCATTCGGTATAAGCAGAGATAGTGTTAGTAATAACGACTATAAGAACAATTTAGATCATTACATCAAAATATGCATGTCAAGTATTGATTTATTTCGGCGTTCTTCTGTTTTATTTGTATAAAAAGATCCACACCACATCCGCAGTATTTTAAGAAATAGCATAAATGGTACAGTTGCTTAAAAGAAATCATTGTTTTTTTTTTTTGAAGTTTGAATGTCCAAAATCATCTGTTTAACTAAATGCGCACTGAATATTTAGGGTATGCCGATGCAATAATTAATCAGCGCGTTTTACTATTAATATAGAGTAGTTGATAACTTATCTAAAAAAAATATTATACAGAGGACTTTTACAAATAAAATTTTGTAAAAAAAATCATCGGCAAACACGTGGTGCACCGGAACCTGGACATCATCTCCGAGAATTTTCCTGACAAGATTGTCAAAAACAACCCGAAAGTCATTGTGGGGGCGTTTTTTCCTGTCTGGAAAATCCTCGCAGACGACGTTCAGACTGAGGTTCCGGTGCACCAGGTGTCTGGAGGTACGTTTTCGGGGTGAAATTTGGATTCAGCGACCCAAAAAAAGCATAAATGGTACAGTTGCTTAAAAGAAATCATTGTTTTTTTTTGTTGAAGTTATGAATGTCCAAAATCATCTGTTTAACTAAATGCCTACTGAATATTTAGGGTATGCCGATGCAATAATTAATCAGCGCGTTTTACTATTAATATAGAGTAGTTGATAACTTATATAAAAAAAATATTATACAGAGGACTTTTACAAATAAAATTTTGTAAAAAAAATCATCGGCAAACACGTGGTGCACCGGAACCTGGACATCATCTCCGAGAATTTTCCTGACAAGATTGCCAAAAACAACCCGAAAATCATTGTGGGGGCGTTTTTTCGTGATTGGAAAACTCTCGCAGACGACGTTCAGGCCGAGGTTCCGGTGCACCAGGTGTCTGGAGGTACGTTTTCGGGGTGAAATTTGGATTCAGCGCCCCCAAAAAAGCATAAATGGTACAGTTGCTTAAAAGAAATCATTGTTTTTTTTTTGTTGAAGTTATGAATGTCCAAAATCATCTGTTTAACTAAACGCCTACTGAATATTTAGGGTATGCCGATGCAATAATTAATCAGCGCGTTTTACTATTAATATAGAGTAGTTGATAACTTATATAAAAAAATATACAGAGGACTTTTACAAATAAAATTTTGTAAAAAAAAAATCAAAAAAGGCAGTTGGAAAATGATTTAACAAAACACTTCAGCACGAACTGGAGTCTGGTTCATTGTAAAACCTAAAATTCCCAAGGAGAGAAATAAATAACATTTTTTATAACACCTGTTTTATACAGCAAAATCAATTGCTTTTGCCACTAATCGTACTTCATTTTTTAAATACTCTCACAAAAAAGAAGTCCAAAAAAATTTAAAGTCTGGAGATCGCGACGGCCATGGCACCGGTCCTCCTCATCCAATCTCAATGTAAATACTTTTATCACAAAAACATTAATACTATAAGTAATTGAGTTTCAATATTAGGAATCGCCTGGATAGAGACTACAGTAGCCCAGCGATGTAAAGGTTGAAAAAACTAACTTCAATATTTTCTTATCGAAAACTATACAAATTTTACAAACATTTATTTTACAATATTGACTTCATTTTTCATTACGCATCTATTCTCAAATTTTTTTAGTTAAGTTGTGACATCCTATATTGAGAGAGAAAGGAAATGGGTAAATTAATTTATATAATACACGCTTTGAATTTTAAAGGAAAAGTATATTATTAACAAAATAGAGAGCCTAACCAATAAACAAGGTAAGAGTTTAAATTAATGAAGATGTAAGAAAAAGTTCTCAAAGAATAATATAAAATTTAACAATTACAATATGTAACAATTATTATTAAGTGAGAAAATTTATCTAAAAGAATATTGTGATTGGTTCAAAGAAAATGTATAAAATAAATAGAATAGGAAAATATAGTATGTGAGAAAGAAAGGTTTGGGATACATAACGAGGAAAAATTATTGATAAAAAAGAAAAACAAAAAAATTAAGTAGAGCAGTTTAAAGTTTGAAAAGTATTACAAAATTTATATCTAATTTAGCTAAAGCCAGAAATTAAATATTTAACAACAGATACAGATATATTTTATATTAATATCAAGAAAATTAAACGCTGATTTATTAAATTAGTTATTAAAAACAAGGGATCAACAATTGGAAGAGAGAAATATATTCCAGAAAAAGGATACGAAGATAATGGGAATCTATAAAGGATAGGATATATAAAATCACCACAAAACAAGGACAAATTTCTTCGAGGAATTAACCTTTGTACCCATGAAAACTGGGGTAATTTTAAGTATTTAGTATAAGCAAATTGATTCAACACACTCCAAAATTTTGGAACTAGTTTGAACTTCCTATAACTTACATCAAGTTCTAGACCATATTTTAATGTCCCTTACCATTTTGAACTAAGACACCTTAAGACAACCATAATTTGTTTCCAGGAATATGTGGCAGTACTTTGTCCAGACCTTTTAGCGCCACCCTGTATGTATGCTATACAGTTTTTATAATTCAGTAAAGAAATAAAAGACATTTGTTATTCCTTATCCATTTTCGCTTCTTTAAAGATGTGATTAAGTAACAGAAAATTGAAGGCATAAAGGATGAGAAATATATATTTATTATCAGGGCTTCGAGCATTTTGGACCTAAATATAATTGTCCTGTTGAGCCAGAAGCTGGCCTTGATTTGATGTTGATGCCATAAATATTATCATTAAAAGGGATACCCAGTATTTAAAATTTATAGATAAAAAGTTTTGACGACGCATAATTCATATTTATAGTCCTTGGTACTTCATCGCAAATGATCTATACATGCTAAGTGGCTTTTTTGGCTCGATAAAGAAATAAAACTTAAAACATTTCTTATTCCTATCCACTTTCATCTTTATAACGTGACTGGGGAATAGAAAACCGCAAATAGAGGGTAAGAAGCATATTACTAGTCCTTAGAGCATTTTGGAGCTAAATATAAAGATAATTGCCTCGTGATAGAAAACGTCGACCAAATTGCACATAAGTAACCTTTCTATGATTCTAATCCACGATATTATGTCATAAGTAAAACACACACAGGCGTGAAAATTACTAATAAACTATTAGCAATTAAACTGCATATATTGAGGTAATACGTTAGAAAAGTTCGTTAAATTTTTTTACATTGTTTCAGTTTATATTCCGATAGATACATTGTTTCTTTAAACAAATCTTTAAAATTAGATTGTAGCTAATCTTTCCATTTACTTTTTGTTTATCATCAGTTTGAAGGCAGATCTGTAAACGTGAAATAGCCAATTATTTATGCCATGAAACAAAAATTAAAACGTCGTGCGAAATATTCTTTCCTCCACATTAAATTCTTATCTCTTGCTTCATTATTCACATTGTTCGTTATTTCATGACATTGGAATGGCAGATATGAATATGTAATTTCCTGAATAATTTCGAGGCGTACTTGTTTCTTCTCTTAACCAAATGCGCTTTTGTAAATAAAGTAATGTATATCGTTCATCTTATCTCGAGTACGGAATGAGACCAAGATGTTGGATTATGTAAATTTTATTCGATTCGGGAAAAAGGAAGTTTATAAATAAAGTTTACGTATTGTCTCGAGGTACGAAGGGAATCTTAGAGTATAAGTGAGAAAATGAGGAATTTGAGTGATACTTATTCAACAGAAACAGAGATTGTAAAAGTGTTTCATAGTTTCCATATTTTATTGTTCAAAGTAGAATACATGAGGTGTTAAAGTTTTCCATTGTCATTATTCTTCTCTCCTCTTTATCTAGCTCTCATCGGGTACTTTGCCCAAAATTAAATTAATTAGTTAAGTGACTAGAAATTATAATGTGATATTGTTGTTAGTGATTGAATCAGGTTTTGTGACTCATTGTGCATGTCGCTAATAGTGGAGTTCAGGCTCATTGATCACTCTTTGATTCAATGTAGATAAATCTTTTCAAGAACTGAACTGAACGTTAAAAGTTAAAAGTGCCTCTACATTATCTCCAATGTGATTTTTCTTAAATGTTCGTATTGAATCTTATATTATTCTCCATCTATCTTATCCACGTTTTTGCAAAGTCTTACATTCTGTCTTACAGTCATGCATACATTGCTTCACATGACAATCAAAACTGTTTTGAACATTAAATGAACGTCAGTAGGAATGTGACCTTTGTCATTTATTGTTTTGTAAAACGCCTTAATGAAGTCTAGATCCAAAACGAAATTTTCATTTATTAACCCATTTTCCCTCACATAGATCAAATAACTTGAAGGTACATACTTTTGGTTTTCTCATATAATGTATTTTATAATGGCCCAACCTAAATTGTTTTCGAATTGTTTGCTAATCAAATACTTTGCCTTGAGGGAAATACGTGTAACTAGACCAAAGACCCATTAAAAGTAAGAGGGGAGCGACCGTTTTACAGTTACATCGCGAATCCTTGAAATATTTGCCTTTGGCCTGACAGGTACTGGCTAGTGCAAATGGAAGGACAACTTACCGCTTGGGAAAGGATTTTTGGGTCGTTTGGCTATTCCTATGCTAGGTACATATATTGCAAAGTTTTAATTGAATGTATTCGATGATTTGCATAGACATTGGGGTTAACCTTTGTTAATAGCATTCCATTTTTCAATTTAGAGGCAATCTAATCGGTCACTTCCAAATCATTATCAAAAGGTAAAGCAAGAACAAGTACATACGTAATGCACACTTTTTATAATAATATATATAAACTCAGTTTTTACTCAAACATATTTTTTTATTAAATGCTCTCATCAGGCAACATTTTGGCTTTTTCATTTTGATTTGAGAGCGAAAAATAATGCGATTGAACAATTTTTTCTTCAGAACCTAGCAAAAATACTTAAAATAATAGTATATTATGCAACGATCATGTAATGCATAATCGCATAAACCATACCGGTTAATGCTCGTGTATTAATAACCGTTACATGAGAGTTGCATAAGCTATTTTTTCTACACCCGATAAATAATCAAAAACCATAAATTTTATATTTTTATTGAACACAATAGGTAACAGTAATTATTCGTATGAACTGCATTTTCTGCTTTCTCTGATATGTGTGGAGGAGTCGATGGTAATTCTTCTATATCGTTGATATCAGACATTTTGATAAATTATCGAAGTTTAGCTAGGTATCTACGAAAATTTAATACGTACTGATTTTGACATGTAAAATAATTACATAGGAACCTAGGATAAACGTCAAATGCACAGCATGCTTGATTGAAAAATTATGGGTTTCTATTGATTAAAAATCTGTATCGCAATGGGTATCATTATGAAACGTATTATGGGCATATAAGTGCATTGTTATAATACGGGTGTAGAAAAAAATAATATTAATAATAAATGCTACAAATAAATAATAGACAATTTGCATAGATTTTTGTACTTGTTGAGTGCTTGTTGGAGACCTCTCTTTCCTCCGATCGTCCTTTCTGTTTAAAGCGAGGTACTTGGCCCAGAGACCACGACCAGGTGGATTCCCTCCGTCAGGAAAAACATTATCACATGCTTACATACAAGGCATTACAACAGTTGTTCAATGTGGTTTAACGAGCATTCGGCATAATATTTTGTCTACTCGGAAGAACGTCTCTGATATTATGCTGCCAAAAATTAGCGCTTTATCCGTCATCTCAGTATTTGAACATATGTTAGTAAAAACACAAAAAATACGTGAAAAATTTAATTTGTTAAGTACCTAGTGAAAAATTATTTCAAGCTAAACGTCGTAAGCGATAGGCCACTAGGTCAAAGTGTACTTGACCCCAAAAAATGTTTAAACTTCTTGTGCTGTTGGGGAATGAAATTCTGATAATACTAATAATACCAATTGTATTAACAATAATTAATCGACGATGTTTGCATAAAATAATTAGTACTATTTTAAACTATACTATCTCGAGATTTTTACACTGTTCTGTAAAAATTTATTTGGCCCTTACAATATAGTATTCCAAGCTTTGATCAGTGTTCTTTGATGTTTGGAGAATATGCAACTATAAGCAAAATTCTAGCTTATGTTCAGCATTAGTGACTTTTTACTGTTATAGTATTTAAATAAAGGAATTTATGCTACGTGCTGTTTGTTTTTCTAGAGACAAATCCAACAGAGCTACGGCAATCTTATAAGATCTTATAATTAAAGACCAGGTGCATTCCGAATTTTCTATTACGTTAACTTTTAATTTTCTTAGAATAAATGAGTATTTTATTTGTATATAAATGGTATTTCTGTAATAAATATGTACATTTTCTTGTGATCGCTCCTGCCCTTGTATATAAACAGCTGACAATATATTAATAACATTATTATTGTCGTCTGTAAAAAAGTAAAGAGACTAACAACATGAAGTCAAATGAAATATTTATATAATCACTCATAACAATCACAGTTCAGAAAAAGGTTTATTGAACTCTGACCTGTTACAAAATCTATAAAATATACGACGCTTTACCTAAACACACGTGTAAGAAATCAAGTTTTGTGATCTCTTCAAACTTGAGTGTCCTTGTTTGCACATTTACCTTTCCCTTCACTTTCCATTCGGTTTCTTTACAAGATTTATGAATGAAAGCTTTTATTCCATTTCATTGAAGTCCTTTATGTCCTTAAGTTGCTTGTTCTAAGAGATAAGCCGATGTAACATATTAGACAGGATTTGTTAGAATTAGATGCCGTTGTTTCTCGAGACATTTAGTTTTTGCAGATACCTTGATTAAAAAATGTACACATTTAGAAGTTTTAGAAGAAATGTCACAATTTTATAATTAATAATTTAAATATAAAGTGTCTAATAGTTATTTATTGTATAAGGGTTTTAAGTAACATTTTATCCACGCAATGTTTAAAGGCGAGAGTTCCAGCGTTTAATATTCTTAAGTGGATAAAAGGCAATTAAAACACGAATGCAATACAACGTTTTATCCATAATCACATAACAATCATATTTGTGGAGTCAGAACTATTGGATCTATTAGAAAATATTCGCAAGACTTGATATTTCTTAGTACTGAATGAAACGTGGTAGGCAATAAATGATTTCATGCTATGGTATTTTTTAAATTAGAAGATAAAATATGCAATCCCATCTATGTGGTCGAGGTATTCGATATTGAACGCTACTATAAAGGTCTACAAAAATATAGATATTGGAGAGGATACAAAGTAGTATTGGAAAGAGCACATATTGAAGAATTTTTGACTGGAGCTTCCAATAAAAAATATTTAATTTAATTAAGGTAATCTATTTACCTTTTACATTCTGTTAGGTATATAGTGAACTTTAAATTAGTTTAGGTTGCACTCATAATGGGGAATTATACAATGCGTGAATGCTGTTGAAATATGCAGAAAATATATTTATCTGCGTCCAATTCGCTTAACACAAGACAGATTCTTTTTAAGATGCATCAATCAAAAATGCACTTCATAGCCTGTTGGAAGTAAAGAAATAAAAGACATTTGTTATTCCTTGTCCATCTTCGCTTATTTAAAGATGTGATTAATTAACAGAAAATTGAAGGCATAAAGGATGAGAAATTATATTTATTATCAGTGCTTCGAGCATTTTGGATCTAAGTATAATTATTCTCTTGAGTCAGATCATTAAAAAGGATACTCAGGATAAGCAGCTTTTTTGGCTCGATAAAGAAATAAAACTTAAAACATTTCTTATTCCTATCCACTTTCGTCTTTCTAACGTGACTGGGGAATAGAAAACTGCAAATAGAGGGTAAGAAGCATATTACTAGTCCTTAGAGCATTTTGGAGCTAAATATAAAGATAATTGCCTCGTTAAGTTAGAAAAGGTCGACCAAATTGCACATAAGTAACTTTTCTATGACTCTAATCCACGATATTATGTTATAAGTAATACACACACACAGGCGTGCAATATTTATTAAACTGAATGAATATATTGCGGTAATACATTAAAAAGATTCTTTCCTCCACATTCAATTCTTATCTCTTGCTTCATTATTTACATTGTTCGTTATTTCATGACATTGGAATGGCAGATATGAATATAACAACAATTCTCTGCGTCCAATTCGCTTAACACAAGACATATTCTTTTTAAGAAGTATCAATTAAAAAAAAACACTTCTTAGCCTGTTGGAAGTAACACATTGGCAAAGGTACCCTTAATAGTTGCTTCATTCCTGAATATCGCAATTCCAGAAGCATATACTGGCCATTGTATGAGGCGCACTTCAATAATTTTATTAGCCAATAAATGTGCTGATCTTGCAACCATTAAACGGCTTGGTGGATGAAAGAGTTCCTCTGTAGCAGAAAGTTATATTGAGGAGTCCATATCTAACAAACTTGATATTGCAATAAAAATATAACTGTTCCTTACAAGAAGAGACATCCGCAACTTGTGCATTTCGAAAATGATGGCAACAATGCTACAAGGGTTGTTATTAACGGAAAGGGAGTTAAATATGAATGTTAATGATAGTAAGTAAATTAAATTTGATTTTTTATATACGTATGTATTACTTATTTCATTATTCTACTAGTGAAATAAAGTAACTTTGTTGCACTAGTGGATAAATTATCACTTTAAACCGTTCATATGTGAATAAAAGTCCGATTATAAGATAATTGTGGATCAATAAGATTTATTCTTTTTTTAAATCTTAAAATTTTCTATACCATCTCAAAATATATAACATTCTCTTATTGGTCTAAAGAAGTTTTTTAGCGTTACGTTATACACTACCGTATATAGTACAAACATATTTGCGCTTCCTTATTCATTTAAGTAAATATAGGTTCAAACGTATTCGCTCCATCATAATGTGGAGCCAAACAGTTCTTTTATACGTGCGAAACAGGATCTGAAGTTCTATTGTCATGAAAAATGGTCCATAAACGTTAGGAAAGATCTATGACTTTCTTTTATACCGCCGTGAGTACATCGATTTTGCTTTCACCTGCAGACGCGCTTGCATATTCCGGATAATTCAGGAAGAGCGAAAATTCCTTACACATCAGTAAGATTCAAATATTATTGACGTCCATTGATTAGCTTAGTTAATTATTTATGTTAGTACGTACAAGAATATCAATATTTTCTAATTATTCATACAAAACAATTTATGCATTACGTGGCAGTAAGAAATAATTATTATATAATTTATATGATACTTCTCTGCTGCCTTATCCATTATAAGGAATTTGTAATAAAAACCAAAGCTTCGCAAACACTGTTTTATCCTATAAATTCACACATTACGTGAAAGATTATCCTCTCGCAGTTTTAGCCACGGTTTCTAGGTGTTGTACATTCTGCAGAACTTTTTAATCAACCTCATGCCAATAAATTTCAGCTAGAAAGTAATTTCAAAAAAGGATCAGCGCCACTTCGACGATTCGATGTAATCTAGATAATGAGATTATTGTGTCATTCCAAGTATATCTACCACGATTCGTCTCTCGCGATTTATTGCCCCCTCGACTGGCCTTAACCTCTGACTTCAGCATAAAACAGACTACGACCAAAGAGAATTGCTGATGGTATCCCATGAAACATAATTATTTCTCATAAAACATGAAATACGTAGTCACTGTGGCGATTATCACAATGGTAAATGATGGTGTCGATTTTAACATGTTACAATTAAGATGTTCAAGTTAGTGAAAAGATTAATTTTATTTCTTATTAAAAACGTTCCAAATAATTAAAAACTAAAGTACTCCAGGGAACTGTTGTAGATGTAGGTAGCTACAACAATAAATAATATCTACATGAAAAAAAATATGGTTCATAATATTAATGAATGCTGTTTAGTGTTTATTAGACAAAAGTTTATTAAATGAATGATATAGTGTACACTTATTGAGTAATTTAATACTGTGTTCATTGAATCAATATATTCTCATAATATCAGTATCAAGAAACATTATACAGGGTGGTCAGATGAAACGAAATAGAGCCATCTGCGTCAAGATTGTAGAAAAAAACGGTCAGAACCGTCGATTTTAGATTAAAGGGGGACATTCTTTGCTAGTATTTTTGACACTTTCCGCCACTTTCACCCCCAAGCAAGGGTAAGCATCACCGCAAGATATTTAAATGGCATTGGGAGTTGAGTAATATTTATTTTGAAAGCCCTTGTAATTCTCTTTACAACAGACTTTAAATTTTATAATTCCGCCCAATACTTTGAAAAAAATTTACATTTTAAAATTTAAATTATGTTTAGTTGCTTACTTACTACTTAGCTGATTAAATGTTCAAACTGATGACCGTCCGCTTCCACATAAGAATAAAGTTTTTGTTCGAAATGTTCGCGCATATTCTGAAGCATTTCCGGAGTGATTCGACGGCATTTGTCGACGATTCTTTGACGCAAATCTTGCAGCGACACTGGCTTGTTTTATAGATTTCACTTATTAGGTATTTCCACAAAAAAAAATCAAGGGGCGATAAATCCGGTGATTGTGGAGGCCACTCAATGCTGCCTCTTCTCCCAACCCAATTCCGTGGAAAACGTTGGTCCAAATACTGACAGACAATTAACGCATAATGCCGAGGAGTACCTGTTGAAAAATCAAAATATCTTATCATACTCTGGAACATTTCAATAGCGGCTTCCAGAAATTGCAAATAGATTTGGCCAGTCAAATTACCAGGTAGAAAAAAGGACCCACCAGCCGGTCATCGAAAATTCCAGCCCATACATTTTTATTTCCGGTTGCTGTGTATGCACCACGTGAAAAACTCTTGAGTTTAAATCTGACCAATAGTGGCAATTGTGAAGATTTACAGCCCCGTTCAAGAAAAAACTGCATTCATCACAGAAACAGATTGCAAAGGGCGGTCATAATCATCCTTATGAAGTTCGTACACTAAATATATTTTGTATGGATGGAATTCATTCTTCTTCAAAATGGTTTGTATGCTAGTTCGATTGATCCCAGACACAGATGCCAGCTGCTTCGTAGTTAACGTAGGATCAAGATGACCTTGTCCCAAAACTGCAACTTCACTAGCTTAAACTATAGATTTTCAATTTCTCGTTTTTTATTGGTTACGTTCCCTGTCTCTTGAAATTTTTTTACTAACTCTAGAACATACTTGCTCCTGACAAATAGCTGAGCTGTTCTATTCGCACATTTATTGTTCATGAAATAAAGCTAAATGGTATCTATCCTTTCCGCAATGGAAAATCTGTTGTAAAGAGAATTGTAAGAGCTTTCAAAATTAATATTACTCAACCCCCAAAACCATTTAATGATGCTTACCCTTGCTTGGGGGTGAAAGTGGCGGAGACAAAAATACCAGCAAAAGATGTCCCCTTTGATCTAAAATCGACGGGTCTGAGTGTTTTTTTACAATCTTAACGCAGTTCCTGAAAATGGCACTGTTTTATTTTCATTTGGCCGCCCAGTATATTAACAATAATTTGGACACAAATCTATGTATAAATGTGAGATGGTGCAATGATCATCTCTTTTTTATAGGTAATTATTAAAATTACTAAATCAACAACTGTTGATTATATTAATAAAGAAAATAATTAAAATAATGTGGCACTATAACTGATGGTTCTGAGTGGATCTGTCAGATTCAATAACTCATAGTTATTTAATTATTTAACAAAATTATTCCAATAATGTATTGATGTCGTTGAATCTGTAACAAATGTACACAAATTAACATATTAATAATTGTTTTCAATTTCAATAATATATTGATCATAGTAACGCAATTCTTAATTATATTTATGGACATTTTGGGTATACATATTTTAAATTATAAACTTCAGTATATAATTTTCGAATGATTCGTTCGTCTGGATTTTTTACAAGTACATTTTTTTATGACTGTCAACACATATTGTGTGAATTTCTCTGAAAATTCTTTATAGTATATCCAATTTGGCTTTCCGCGAAATATTTTCTTTCGATAGTTGACGCATATTTATGAGTTTACTGTATGTCGTGAAGGATCTTGGATAAATATTCTATACTATTTACAAAATGAAATGTTTGAAATATTAATATTTTTATGGCAGGATTAGACATAGGTGCAGAAACCTTGAGTTTGCTAATGTACGCAGAGTTAACTGCGATTAAGTACAAATATTTTAAGAGAAAAATAAGAATTACCTTAATCGCTCTTTAACAAATATCTAAAGCAGAATTTTGTTTTCTTAATCATATTAAAACCCTATTTATCGATGTCTATGGCCTCTTGCCAGACGCGAGTTTAATTTTTGCGTAAGTTAAAGATAACGACGCAGCACCACGTTGCCACGTGTATTATTTACTGTGCATTTAAAATAAACTTTTATTTACAAAATATAGATGATAATATAGTACTTACTAAAAAGAATTAAAATAACGTAAAAATATCCATCTACGTGAACTACTGCATTTCTTTCTGCTGGCTTAATATTTTTAATTTACTTGTTCTATAAGAAATTCACTTCAACACTCAATTCTGTTGTTAAACTGGTGATAAACAAAATGTCATACATTATCCTGCACCCTAGCTATGCAACCATCAATACAACAATTTTATATACAGTCAACTACAGTAATAAAACATGTTTGTTTTTCATGGTGTCAAAATTGTCACACCATTGACAGAAATGGAACCATACCTAGTTTAGTTTAAGAAAAACTGTTATCTCAAATGTCGAAATTTAGAAAACAATTTCTAAATATAAATACAGTTTATAAAATAAGCTTTGAATTTGTAAATTGCTATAAAGTGCTATTAACTTCCTGAATGTTCTCTTAAATGTACCACAAAAAGGAAAAAAAGAATTTGTCAGTCATCATTAACTAATAATGTTAAAATTTAAATAAATAAATTTTCTCAAAAGTATATACATGTAAATGTAATGAAATCTTATAGAATAAATATCAAGTGCAAATTACCTTCGATGGGTTGTCTTGACCGAAATAATAAGTGATTTTTCTCCAAATCTGTAAACTATTCCTTTACTCAAATATAGCACAACTACAGAAAATGTTTGAAATTCGGAGGGTTTTTATTAAACATTTTTGTTATAAAAAACCCCACATATATCTAGTGAGAAGTTATGTTTAATATATTTGACACTTTGCCACCTGAGAACCAAACTCTTCTGTCCATACGCCAATATATTCTAAATATACATTCGATTAGTAGTTTTATATAATCCAAAACACTATTTTATTTTATGACCATGCAACCTCGTTAAAGGTTGAACCATAGTATTTTAAGTCCAAGCGCATGTGGGGATGCGCTTGGACTTAAAATGGATGGACTGGACTGGAATGGACTGTGTTAAGTTATAATAAGATACTAATGTGAATTATTTTATGTTGTGAACATGCTTTAATTTTTTTTAATACTTAAAACATAAATAATAACAAGAAACCGATTTCTGAGCCCTTTGAGGACTCAGTATCAGAGTATCAACCATCAGAAACGATTTTGCAATAAATTACTTTCTTTTTCAAAATAACTATTATCCTAATATGGATTTTATTAATTACTCAATCTTGAAATAAAATTTTGGACATAAAAATAAGGCCATTGCAAACATTTTTAATTTATTCTATGTTCAGGACTGTTTTATGTTAATTTTTGTTACTCTATGTGGCTTCTGGAAAGGATATATTATTTATTATTTTAATACTAAAATAGTCGCTGAAAGTAGAAAAAATTAACCTATACAAAAATATATGTTGGTTCAGAATACACATACTCCTAAGTTTTAATTATGCCCTCCTGCAAAATTTAATAAAATTGACAGAACAGTGTGGCTGTCAGACAACGACTTGTTCAATGGCAAATAATTAAAAATTGCAACATTGTAATTTGAATTTCATTTCCAGTCAGAATTCAAATCCCAGAAGGCTTTTCATTTTGAAAACTTTTTACATATTACACACAAAATCACAAAAATCACTCCTCTTACTTTTTCATGCATAGAACATATTCGAACAGCTACATCAACAATAATAAAACTATAAACTTTTAATGGATAAAGAAACAAACAAATAATCTACACACTCGTAACATAATTTTACTAAGAAATTGTCTGCAAACTCTTATTCTAATTAGTTTACTATTACCAAAAACTTTAATTTCAGGGCGACGACGTATTTAGATGTAGATATGTTCTTTTCAGGAAGATGACTAACTTCATCCTGCTAATACACAACATCTTTTACAAATTAAATGAGGACGAAGGAAAGATGCGAACAAATTGGTGTAGTATGTTTCCCTAAATGAATTACATAGCCATAAGAATTTTTTCTCTTATCGACCTCTATAAGTTTAATTTGAAATCCCTTCTGCCTCTGGGACAACCATGAGATAAAAAGTATCTATTGCCGAGAAACAACCCTGAAAACAGAACAACCCAATACACGCGCCTTTTTGTGAGATGAATTCGTATACACCGAGCGCATTATGTTATTTTTTGTCGTATTCACAAGTTTAAAATGTACGTTTTATTTGTGGCGATAAATGTACATGTAAAAATATTTATTATGTTTAATGAAGTGACCAGTTTTAAAATTTGTTCTGAAGAAGTAAATCTCAAAACGTCAAGAAACCTCAACTGACGATGCTGTAATTGTTCAACCATTGAAAACGAATCAAAATTGTAGTACTATTCTGATTGAATCACGTTGCCAGAAGTTTATTATACGTGCTCGAATTTCACAAAGTTATTTTGTAGATATTTGTATGAGATATCAAATAACTACAAAAATTATCTTATTGATAAACTTCACTGAGTAGTATTCTGAAGAAGTTCTATTTTTTCTTTCTGCCCGATTGATATCAACATAGTAATACCAACATAAAATTACAAATTAAATATATTTATGTGGCAGTATTTATAATTTTATCGGAGTTCAAAAAACTCATAGTCCATATTCTCAATATGGCAAAAACGAAAAATTAGTTAATTCATACAAGTTGGAGTACTACCGTTGGCAAGCTTGAAAATTAATGAAATAGAAAAGGTGCTATATTATTTTTCTCAAAATTGTTAAAAACTTATTTTAAAAAATCTGTTACGATTCATTTATTTGCTGAAGTACAATTTTAAGGGGCTTTAGAGTTTCAAAAAATTAAAATGTTTTTATGTACAGAGAAAAATAGAAAACGTAGGATAAAAGTAATCAAAAAATCAAAAATAAAATTCTTGATGTTTTGTTTACCCACTTCTACTATTTAAATTTTCCTCTAATAAAGTAAAAGTATTTATAAGACACACATTATTCAATTTCAAACTTTATCGCCCAATAAAAATTTTACAGGACGAACATTATAATGAATATTATAGAAAGAAACAATAAAATTCTAGTAAATCCATATAACAATAATAATACACGTACATAAATGCATAAAGACTAACATTTTTAAAACCTCTCCACTACAGCGTTTTTCACAGAATTGATAGATGAAAAATTTATATCACATTGCTCCGATTGATATTAAAATTATGAGACACATGAACTGGTGATTTTTTAAAAGTATTGGTACTAACTGACGGTAAATAAAACGTTTCAACTTGCCTAGAGTTAAAACCAAACATTCTATAATCAAAACATTCCGGTAAAGATATTTAATCAATATTGTTAAATAAAAATATTATACGATTTATCTCAACAAGGGAATACTGAACCTGGATAATAATAACCCTGGGTAGGAATATATACCATCTTTTTTGAAAAACAAAAACTTTAAGAATTTCTTATGGATGGATTCAAGTGATGAAGAATTATTTTGATATATAGGATACCAGATTAAAGAACCATTTCCAGTTAGAATGCTGTAATGAAACATACAGCGTAGTTAATGCATCGATATTAATAAAAAAGTCAAAATTCCTCATAACAAACCTTAAGCTTTGATAAGATGATTTCGATATATTTTGTACAATGTCTAAATTTTTAATAGTATGCTCCGTCTCGAAAATAACATTATTTAATGAGTAGTTACATAAGATGATTTATTAGGACATTTATTTAGGACTGCAAAAAGTGACAATCATCAATGTTATTAATTTTGTAATAGATTATTAAATCATCATAAAAAAGGATTTTGGGACACTCAATGGCTTTATTAAGATTATCGATAAATAACAAAAACATGCGAGATCCAAAGTTGGACCCTTGACCCCCTAATACAGTAAAAAATGTTACGAAAGCTAATAATAAAGAATATATGGGTAGATAATGTGGTCGGGGCTTTAGTTCGCAGAGTAGTTATTTTCACACAATGTTGTTAATACCTAAAAATATATTAAATAATTAAAGTATGAAACAAAGTGCAAAAAACACAGAATACAAATTTATTTGTAGCGAAAATGCTAAATTCTCAAATTAATTCCAGGTAAACCCGATACAATTTTAAGTAAAAAAATTAATGAAACCTCCCGGGATTTTTCACAACGGTGGCATTAAGAGCCCTGAAAAATTATAATTGCCTCTCCCCCAATAATCTGTTATAAGTATCCCCGTCCAAGTAAATTAAATTCTGATAAATTCATTAGCGAATATTTTTTCCCTTGCGGCGAAAACGGTTACGATCAAGGTGGATATAATTTGAAAAATTCTTATTTAATTTGGGCACGTCGACCCCTGAGATAGGAAATTTTTTTTAACACTAATTATGTTTAACCTTCCTTCGGGGGAAACTTAAATTTGCCTTAAAAGTTACAGGGTATATTCTAAGACGCATAAAAAATTAATATGGAGTATAAAGATGGGGGAATGTAGGTCAGTGAGTAATATTCTTGTCTGCGTTACTTTTGTTGGAGGCGCCTTTTAAAGAATTTTCCGTTTCTTGCGCAAACCTTTATGAAAAATTATTGAATAAGTATTTCGACGACAATTTTTAATTTCGACAGCAATCTGCATTCAATATATCTTCATTTAGAAACTTCGGTTAATAATAATAGCATTGTAATGTTTAAAAGGTGCTTTACTTATACGAGGTGTTCCCGCTAAGATTTTCAGTGCTTAGATACAGTATGCGCCAAAAGTATGGAATAAATTCAATAAAAACGAAACAATTATTTTTTGGGAAAAATCCTTGAACAAGTTGATTTTTAATTTAAAAAATACATATTTTAGCGTAAAATGTGAGCACAGTTCTACGTATCTTGAGGAAGGAAATATATCATCCCTACAAAATTCAGCTTGTGCAGGAACTCAATGAAGATGATCCCGATCGCCGCTTACACTTTTGCGAAATTCTAATGGATTTATGTCAAGGAAATAGAAATTTACACCGGCAAATACTTTTTTCAGATGAGGCCACATTTTGTCTGAATGGTACAGTAAACCGTCAAACTTGCAGATATTGGAGTCGTGAAAATCCTCACTGGATAGCAGAGGCAAATACCCAACACCCTCAGAAATTAAATGTGTGGGCTGGAATAGTTGACGACAGAATAGTAGGGCCTTTCTTCTTTGAAGGAACCCTGACAGGACAAAGATATTTAGAGTATCTAGAAAATGACCTTGTTCCAGCCCTTGCAGTAATTTTTCCTAACGATAATGACCCTGACATTCCTGACGATACCATATGGTTTCAGCAAGACGGTGCACCTCCGCACTATGCGCGCCGTGTACGAGATTTTTTGGTCAACTGTTTTCCTGAGAGGTGGATCGGCAGACGCGGACCGATAGAATAGCCTGCAAGATCGCCAGATCTTACACCTCTTGACTATTTTTTATGGGGATACTTGAAGTCAAAAGTGTACATTAATAAACCACGTAATTTAGAAGAACTTCAAAATCGCATTCGGGACGAAATACGCAGAGATACCCCAGAAATCATTCATAATGTGCAAGAAGAATTTCTTCACAGACTCGCGCATTGTCAAGAAGTTGGTGGATGGAAATTCGAACATTTAATTTAAGTATAATATTTAATCAATTGTATTTTATTTAAACGATCTTTCAGAATCAAGGAAAAAAATATGGTGTCGTCACTTAAAAAAAAATCGATGACGTCATTACTCAAAAACAAATGACATTTGAAAATTGCATTTTACGCTAAAATATGTATTTTTTAAATTAAAAATCGACCTGTTCGAGGATTTTTCCCAAAAAATAATTGTTTCGTTTTTATTGAATTTATTCCATACTTTTGGCGCATACTGTATATCTCAGAAACCATCATAGCTAGTGCGACGAAATTTGGTATACAGACACTAGATGGCATGTAGAATCTGATGATAATAATTCTTATACAGGGTGTTGCGTTTTTCAGGAAATCGATTTATTTTTGATTTTTTCGCAGTCAACTCCGCTAAAATTTTATAGGTTCAGTTCTGACTTTCAAGGACAAATACGTTCATATTATAATCAAGAAAGTTTTAGGAGTCGTTTTATTTGAATTTATTTCTTGTTAAATAAGTAATAGATAATTATTATAGCAGTTGGAAAAAAAGGAATATTCTTTACTTACATCCTTTTGTAAATCATTTTATGATAAAACAGTCGGGTACCTAATTATTATGTACACTGTAGTAACATAAAAAAAGAAAAAAAATTACTGAAGTTGTATTATACTATAATGGAACAATTTAAAAATATAGACAGATATTTTACACATATCCACGACGAACGAAGCTGTAACAGATGACTGCGCTGGCGCAGTGACCTCAATGCTCCAAAAGTCTCAACTCAAGTTTTTATCGACAAGTCTCAGTAACACCATTGTGCACACGTAAATTACATTAAATATATTATTTAGCGTTATTTATAATACTTTAAGCAATAAAATACTTAAAGCCATTATTATTTGACAATTCAATGACAATTCATAGTTTCGACATTTACTGATGTTAGTTTCTTCCGTGTAAGTCTGGTTCATGGCTATACCCATTTTACATTACAAAACAATGGGCACTTTTAGAGGTTTTTTTTGATGTTTATTCTTCAGAATGTGCTCATAATTAAGTATATTTCAATTTAAACATAAGTTTTAGCGGGGTCCTAAAAAATGCAACACCTTGTATAAGAATTGATGTCATCATCAAATTCTACGCGACATCTGTCTGTATACTAAATTTTGTCGCACTGGTTATGATGGATTCTGAGATAAAAGCACTGAAAATCTTAGATTTTCGGAAATTCATATTATTTCAATAAATTATGTTGAAAAGTAATTCTTGTATAGTGCATTTGGAAGTTTATTTTTAGTATAAACATCCATAAGGTGTTGAAAATAAAAGAAAAATAAAAAACAGATGTAAATGAAAAGTTCTAAGAACTTTTTTTGTTTTCCAATATTATAGAAATAATTTATGCAGCAAGTGAAAAAAAAGTTTATTGCACGCGACGCGAAATTGTCTAGTGCGATAAACACTACTACTAGTTGTATACAATATTTTTGTTACGTTCATGCAAACACCAAGAAATGTTTTGTAATTCAGTTGATATTCAAAGCAAAGTAAATAAATAAATTGCAGTTTCTAGTAATTACATAATTCAGAATGTAATAAATTGATTGAAAATAACAATAAAATATACAAATGCTTAAAACGTAACAGAAAATGGACTAAATATGAAGTCGATTTGAACGTTTATATTTGTCATGATCATAAAACTCTGCCAGAGTGCAATAAAAAAAGTTATTGTACTAATGTAATAAAGAACCAGTTTTCCACTAAATATCGTTCTATAAAGTGTTGTTTTTTGCATGAACGTAGAAAACAATATAATGAACTTTATTTATGTACTGTATTATTAGCATCTTATTTTTTTAATTGCAGAGATCAACGACAAACTACCTTAAAAAACTTGAATATTTCATCATAACTGAACTTTAAATAATACCATGTTCCAATGCATATGTGTCAATTTTCTCTATGTAACTTTTGTGAATTACCTCAGGAAGTGAACCTTGATCATTTTAAAATTGTTTTCAATTCATTTTTTCTCAATTATAAGTGAGAAGAGTATGACATATATGGCACATTGTTATGTGCATCTATAGATATTATTATTATTCTAACTTATTTCGAAGCAAAGAGCTACAACACGGGGTAATATCTATCGGTCGGGCTATGTGACGCTATCTAAAAAATAATTCTTTGTGTACAGTTAAGTAGTTCTCTTTGTAATACCTATTTGAAAGAAAGACACTGATTTATCGAGGGACAGATTTGTTGAAGTCGCTACAGTACGCAAAAACTAGTATATTGAACGGAGGAAAACATTTTTAGAAAACAAAATTCCTTCGCAATACTAATGTTCGGAGTCCTTGAACATGCAAATTTAAATTTACATTTTAGGTATTGCATGACTTCAATAAAATTATTAGCATTTTTTTGATTAACTATATTCATCAAGCTGAATATTTAAATATTATTCATATTAAAGGTTAATTTACATTAAAAGTTCTTGTGCAGATAAAAACAATTAAAAAAGAGGAAATATTACATTCAGAAACGTACACGAATGTGGTCTATACTGAGATATTTTATACGCGAAATTTCATGCATTCTTTTTCTTTTTTTCTATTTTGTTAAAAGAATAAAACTAATGATAAAGTTGTCCCAACTACATTTTGTTTAAGCATCCTTTTTTCTTTTGGTGGTTTTTGCTGACCAGGCAAACGATATTATATTTCCAAATAGAAAAAGTACTTCATTACAATCTACTTAGAAATCTGTAATGCGACCTTTGCATGAGCTTTCTAATTTGCAGATATTTAAGAACTGAATAGTGTAGGGTTTAGAATATAACAAAAATGTTATCTCATGCAACCTGTGAGTATTCAAAGGCACCGAAGTAAAACGAACATATAACGATAAAAACCGGACTAACCAGCAAATTTTTAGGTACAGAAATCTTTCAAAATACCTATTTTTAAACGGTAAAATAAATGTAAATATTGTTATAACGTAACTTACGTAGTTCTGCATATACAGGGTAATTTTAAATAAAGTAGCAAAAATGAGACCACATATTCCTTAGGTGAAAAACCGATTTAACCTAACATACCTATATCCCAAGTCGCTTAATAAAAGAGATGCAGGGTGTCAAAGTTAAAATTTTATTCGATTTTTGTAGATATTTGTAGATAACTTCTTAAAAAATTCAAATATTTACTTAAAATTTGTAAACCAGGGGTTTTTGCAGGTGAGAAATTCAAATTTGTTTCTAATTTTGACGTCACTAGTAAAGGGCGCCACCTATGGCACATCATGTTTCTTTTAAATAGCAGAACTTTTTTGCTACTTAGTGTATCCATCTGACTATTGAAACAATCGATTCTCCTACCTGTTATATCTCAAAGGATATACCTTGTTGAAGTCGTTAGGAGTAACAGTAACAGTAATAATCCTATTTGAATTATTCATTGCACCGATTGAAAACTGTTATCGTTTCAGGTAAATTGACTTTTCTACTGAAAATATAGCAAAATATTATTTGAAAAAGTTATTCAGAACGGTAAATTATGGAGATGTGCAAAATTTCAAAAAGATCGGCCTGCTTTGATAAAATGTGCTTTGTTGAAAAAAATGGTTTCATCAAACCTCGCCAATCTTCTTGAAATTTTGCACGTCTTCATAATTTACCATTCTGAACAACTTTTTCAAGTAATATTTTGCAGTATCTTCAGCAGAAAAGGCACTTTACCACAAACCAAAATAGTTTTTACTCGGTGCACTCAGCATTTCAAATGGGATTATTTCAAAAATGGTTACTCCTAACGACTTTAGCAAGGTATACTTTTTCAAATAAAACAGGTAGGAGAATCAATTATTTCTATAGTCAGATGGATACACTAAGCTGCAAAAAAGTTCTGCCATTTAAAAGAAACATGATATGCCATAGGTGGCGCCCTCTACTAATGACGTCAAAATTAGTAACAAATTTGAATTTCTCACCTTCAAAAACTCCTGGTTTACAAATTTTAAGTAAATATTTGGATTTTTTAAGAAGTTATCTCCAAATATCGAAGGTAAAATTTTAACTTTGACACCCTGTATCTTTTTTATTAAGCGACTTGGGATATAGGTATGTTAGGTTAAATCCGTTTATTTTCATCTAAGGAATATGTGGTCTCATTTTTGCTACTTTATTTAAAATCACCCTGTACATATTATTCACTTTTGTTTATAATTATGTGAAAATAATTGTTAAAATATGGGGTTAGAATAGTAAAATAATGTGTCTTACAAATGCATTTGAAAAGTTATTATATTGTTTGAGGAGAATTTAAATAGTAAAAGTGGATGAACAAAAAATCCATAATTACCTTTTTGATTTTACTTTTAGTATACGTATTTTATTTTTGGAGATTTATGTACCTAAAAAACACCATAAATTTGATCATTTTATGGCGAGTTATACGGCAACCTTAAATGATAAAGATATTTTTCATTTTAAATCTGTCTTGATTAAAATATTTTCAAAAATTAAATAGTTAAAATATCTTTAGGTTATATTTTTTTATCAAGGTATCATTCTGCACATCATTTTTTCTTATCCTGTATTTTCATATTGTTAATAAGTCGCCTTCAAGTTTATATATTTCTATAAAAAGTTACATTCCTAAAACTTATTGTATTTATTTTAAACTACGGCCACCCTGTCGAATTTTGGTGGTTAAATTATGAGACACCCTATAAACTTTTTAAAACAAATAAAAATAAATTTGTCATCACAATGTATACTTTTACACGCTGAGGCCTATTAGCAGTTTTGTTTTTCTTTGACCTCTTCCTGCTCTACAAACAACAAACTTATTTGATGTTTTAAGAGATAAAAAAGGAGAGAGGAAAGGTCTGATGACATTTATAGAACACAGTGAGTTTAAATAAAAAATACTAGTATACCTGAAATTAATAATTAGAAAAAAAATTTTTGTACATGTATTGATTACCAATGAATTAAATAAATAAATTTTCCAGCAACAGAAGCACTGGTTTAAAATTCATTGATATAATTTAAACTTGGCATTGCTTCCCCATTTTGTTCATTTCTGAAGACAGAGGATGACACACATTTAGTTGAAAATTGCGTCTGAACTATTCAATTCGTTGTACAGAGAATTTCATCTCAGTGAAACTGCTTAATTGAACATTGTTCGCCCCTCCACAAAACGTTCGTCTTCCTATTAGATTATTTTAGTGATGTCTTAGCTATACTGTCTTAAGAACGTTTCAAATTGATAAGTTTAGTAATTTGTAAATTTAACTATTAAATAGTTTTACACACGAAATTATTGGAAATGTAAAATGATTTTAATTTTAAACCATGTAGTTGTCAGCGAAATGAACATGCTTTCACAACCAATTACCGAGAATGAAATATGTGTTATATATATCTTGATGCAAAATCACAACTGTTGAATGTAGACAAATAAATTGGAACCATATTTCTGTAATCAATAATTTATGTGACGAAAAGCTTTTGCTCATCGTCCAGCTGATAATAGTTTTAATTCAGTTAAATTAAATTGCTCTAAATTGGACCTAGTAATGAATTAAATTTAATTGAGTCGAAATATAAAACAAATTTGTATATATTTTTTGCAAAAGAAAGTGTCAAATATAGTATTCGAAAGGGGTGTTTAGGGGGCAAACATGACCAAAAAAGCCTAATAAACATATGATCGAATATCAACGGTTACTGAGCCAGCAATGAAATATTTTTATTGCTATTTTTGCAAAAGTTGTTATTATTTGACATTTTATTTCGAGTAGGTCAAACATTCTAAATCAAACTCACATTAGTGATTACTAATTGTCACATTTATTTTCTCGGTATTGTACACGCATAATTTTGTAATGCCTGCCACATTTAGTCATCGAGAATATGCTGATATTATATTTCAACATGATGGTGCCCCTGACCATTTTAGTCATATTGTGACCAATCATCCTAACAATCGCTTTCAGAAAACTTAATTCAGTTATTACAGTTGTATTATCTGGTTTATATGGTCTCTACGTTATACACATTTTTTACTGTGATAAATGTATTTTTAACTACCTCCAGTAATTCCCTTTTTTAGTGTTAAATAGAAGAGTTAAGTAAACGAAGAGCTCTGGAGTCAATTGTCTCGTTTAGGAAGTAAATGCCAGTAGAGGAAGTACAGTATGAAAATGTCTTTTCCGTTTCATAGACAGTGGACTAGTCGATTGAAGTTATGTGGGGCAAATTTCAATCGACTAGCAAGAAAAATCATTGTGTCAAAATGTTCGTTTCTTTGGTGGCTCGTGGTCGTGTTAGTCTCAAATAGTTACTGGTAGTAATAAAAGTATTTTTACGTGAATGCCGTAATCATAAAAGAATGGTTTAGCTGTAATAGAATCACAGTCTCCCAACTACTATGCTAACGCCTATCTTTATACTTCTGATATCACAAAAGTGGCTATTCAAAGTAGTAGGTTTTTTAAATCTTCAGATCTTCCTCCATACATTTTCCATTTCTTTCGTTACCTGTCGAGTCCTTTCAGTCTTCAAGCTTTTCCTAATGTCTTGGTGAATTTTTCAATTGCAACCCGGAATTTTAGGTGTGAAATAGAGGGATTTCCAGATGATTGGAAAACAATGAGAATCTCAGAAGGAGAATATATCCTTGATAAATTCATGCATCCATTTTGTTTATTAGCAAGAAATTAAAACTTTAAATCAATGAAGTGGCTACAACCATATGCAATAAACTAATACTTTTTTCTAGAAATTATTGTACTTTTTATAAAATTTTACACATTTCTATTAGCTAACCATTCCGAATTTGGAAACTTATTGTACTGACTGTACTTTTGTAACTGATTTTTAACTAGGCAAAGTAGAAACCGTAGATAAGATATTAATCACTAAGTTGAATACACGTCGCAAATAACCTTCGGTTACTGATCTTGAGGATGAAAGGGAGATAACTTTCAGAAATAAGCCCTTTTACTGTTTTATTAGTTCTACAGACTAAATCAGATCGATTCTCGTTCCTTTGATAAACAAGAAAATAAATTACCTTTTGCAGACGATGATACCTTATGTGAGTTCTTAGTCTTTTTGCGATATTTTACAAACTGAAATATATATATATATATATATATTGTAAGAAATGTTAAGGCCAGAGTATGGATTGAGATTTATCATTATGAAAATATCACACTTACATAGTTCTTCGCAATATATCATAATTCAGTAGATAGCCATAGCAAAAACCAATTTATTTTTATTTAAAGTTATATAAAAACATACTTTTCTGGAAAAACAAGTACAATTTAGTTTGATAAAGTATGTATATGTGACACTTGCAGATATAGATTTGCAAAATTACGCGTCGTAAATATTTTTGTTGTATTTTTTTTCTTTGAAGTTTTTTTTAGGTAAAAGTAGGTAAGGAATAATCTTCTTTCACATTTTACTTAACGTAAAAGGATTTTAATGACAGATACAGAAAGCTAAAGCTTTAAGCTCGTTAACAGGTACAGATAAAACGATAAACTTAGGGAGACCATTGAAACAAATTACACTAATCATCTTCGAGCCTAAATTATTGATTGTTTGGATATTTTCTTGCAATGTTAGTAGACGTGCGTGTTTGGCAAACATAAATTTTATTTTAAATTTTCTAAAATAATTCAAAATGTATACGTCACCAGAAAAGAATCAGACTGAATTTTCAAATTCGTATTCTTCACCAGTAACATTCAAATCTGAATTCCGCACATTTAATTTTTAATTAGTATTTTCAGAAATATTTTAGATAATATTTAGTGTTGGCTTAAAAATTTTTCGAAGTTTGAAAAAGTCTTACCATGTCCTGTCGATCTTGTCTTCTCTTATTTTGTCTCGCAAATTTCTTGTCTCCCAATTTTGTGACTCGTGCAAGATTCTTGCATAAAAATTACATACAAAAGAGAAAGATAGAAGTTTATTTAGAATTTGGTAATAGTGGTGGTTACTCTCGGTCGACTACGGTCCTGCTCGGAGTTCAGATGTAACTATCAATATCGTCGATCGTGGACAGTGGTATAAGTTATATGGTACAGAAACGACAGGTTTTACATAATAAGTTATAAATAAATAATGGACAAAATAGGCAAAACAGAATCGGAGCCTTTTCAGACTAGATCAGTAAATTTATAATTATTTCAGCTCAGCAAAACTGGACCTAGACTCAATAACTTTGATATTAAAAAATAATTTTATATACTCCATGCTCCTTAAATAAATCATATACATGCCTACAATATTTATTTTTTCAGCTAATGTATACTTAAATATTGCTCCCTGTTACCTATATTTGCAATATTTATTGCCGTAGCAATTTTTCTTGTCTTGTCTCAGCATACTTTTTTAAATCTTATTTTATTGCAAGTCGAACTGTTAAGTCTTGTATTCGTCTTGTTTTGGTCATGTCTTGGTCTTGTCTTGGTCTTGTCTTGGTCTTGTCTTGGTCTTGTCTTGGTCTTGTCTTGGTCTTGTCTTGGTCTTGTCTTGGTCTTGTCTTGGTCTTGTCTTGGTCTTGTCTTGGTCTTGTCTTGGTCTTGTCTTGGTCTTGTCTTGGTCTTGTCTTGGTCTTGTCTTGGTCTTGTCTTGGTCTTGTCTTGGTCTTGTCTTGGTCTTGTCTTGGTCTTGTCTTGGTCTTGTCTTGGTCTTGTCTTGGTCTTGTCTTGGTCTTGTCTTGGTCTTGTCTTGGTCTTGTCTTGGTCTTGTCTTGGTCTTGTCTTGGTCTTGTCTTGGTCTTGTCTTGGTCTTGTCTTGGTCTTGTCTTGGTCTTGTCTTGGTCTTGTCTTGGTCTTGTCTTGGTCTTGTCTTAGTCTTGTCTTTCAAGATTAAGACCACGTCAAGAAAAAGCAAGATTCCAACACCAGATTTGATAAATTAGGTGATTTTGATTTAGAAGCCATGTTGTTATTGAAACAAACGAACAACCATAAATAAAGTATTACAATAGAAATAACACATCGTCACAAAGATTTATACGTAGTTCCTAAGCACCGCATCGCCTTATTTCAAAGATCTTTCTCTTATAATGCTGCTCTTCTTGAAATGAAATACCTCCTAGTATTTCCTAGTATTAAATCATTCAAGACTGTGCACGCCTTTAAAGCGCAGGTCAAACACATTCTATTTGCAAAACGCCCTCACTAATGTCTGTCTGTGCCCAAATATTTTATAGAAATAGTATATATTTTGTTAATTTGATACAATTCTTTGGGTGGATAGGTGGAAGAGCAACTTTGTTGAACCTCACCATCCATACCATTATTTCTGTTGTATCTTTTCTTCTTTTGTAATAAAGAAATTTTGTTATTATTAAATACATTATATATTTTTTCAGCTAAAATTCACTTAAATATTACCCCTTCTTATATTTGCAAGAGTTCTTGCCATATCAATATTTACTTGTCTCGCAAGATTTTTGTTTAATCTTGTCTTGTCTTGCAGTTTGAGCTGTCAAGTCTTGGCGAGACCAAGTAAAAGTAGGACAAGATTACTAACATGAATAGTGACTACTTAAATATTTTAAAATATGAAATATATAATTTGAAATGTACCTCACCTTTTAAAATAATATATTTGGATAAAGACTGAATACATAACTGTCCATTTTAATGTGGTTTAGAAGTTGAGTTTGCTATATCTATGCATCGAATTTACATATACGACCATATTATTACTATGCTGCACCAATTCTGTTATTCTCCTGCATAATTAATTAGTTAATTAAATCGACATACCAGAATAGTTTAATTGCATTTATTTTTGTACGTCCTATGCATTATTCTATAATTATTTAATAACAGATTCATGACAGAGTTGTTATATTGAATAATATTCATGTCAAATTCAATTAATTTGGCAGCCCTATGCACACAATAGCGTATACAGGGTGGATTGTTAAATGTGGACATATATTTTAAACCGTGGTATAATTTTGTGTTTAGAATATGTAACTAACAAGTTTGCAAAATAAGAATTATCGAAATTTATAAGACATGGATAATTCTGTAATGAAAACCTCCTCTTAACATTGGTTTTCAAATTCTAACCATTTAGAAACATGGCACATCTAATGTTAACATCACTTTACCAACTGTACATTGCATTGCAATGTAAGATAGTTTGTCGACAAATTTCGTGACATGGATGATCATGAAAATGAATTTCTCTCAGCAGAGATCGATGAGTTATTGTCTAGTAAGTTAAAGCAACACTACGAATTTTCGTACATATTTTGGTCATATTTTGAAGAAAAGTCCAAAATATTTAAATCGTCAACGCCTTTCAAATTACTCCATGTTGAAGGCGATGATGAACATAAAGGATCAGGGCATAAGCAAATATTACGAGCTTGTTGCTTTTGTGAAGCGAAAGGGCGAAGGATATCGATCGAAATCGTTGGAATAATTGACTAGGGAACAAATCGACAAATTTCTCGCATTAGTGCAGGATGAAACATATCTCATGCAGAATGTTACCGTACTTTTTGGTGTATTTGAGACCTGTCGTCGCTAAGAACTGTGCAACTAGACATTCAATAATATCGATTTTTGATAACTTCACTAGTTGTGCATATACCAGACGCAAAAACTAATGTGCAACGAACTTTTGTTATTAATGGTATATTATATTTGAACTATTATAAAGAGTACATAGCTCTTCATCCAGCAACCATTAATCGTTCAAGAATTATCATAAAATGCATTAAGAATTAATGTACCAAGACTCCATCACAATGAATACATTTGGTAAGATGTCTGCCAATATTTCTAAATTTATCTGATTCCTGTCTTTATATTAGACATTGCTTAATTTTTAATTTGTCTTTTATGTTCACACAAAGCAAATACATTAGGTACTATTATTAGGTACTAGACTGAAATATATCTCTCTATTACTACAACATTAGCTTTAGAGTTTTCCTTCCCAATATACTGCATTAAGTAAACAACTCAAATATACCAATAGATTCAAGTACATTTCCCACAAAGAACCTTTGTTGTCAGTCAAGTAACTCCGGTCCTTACACAAAGTATCATCGATTTTGTCGTGTAAATGGGTTACCTCGAATTGTCCTTCCCTTACAAATGCCACATCTATTTTATCTATTAGAATAACAAATGATGTAGTCGAAATATATCAGTTGTGGAATCGCTTTCAGTTGATAATAATGTCGATGTGATAGATAGATATACTTATTCGTTAGTTTATTCATACCTTTAGCTCATCAAAAAAAAAAAAAAAATAGTTTTGTCTACAATGCTTCGTTAACAATTTACAGGGCGATAAGTTACAAAATTATTACTTATTTTTTAAAATACTTTGAGTACTGAGTGAAATAATTTGAAATTGGGCACATGGCAATTATGTAAACATTGTCCAAAATCTGAAGCCTTCTTCTAAAATTTAGATGCTGGAGTGGCTATTGACACAACATAAATAGACCTACAAAATCACTTGTGTTGAAATAATAAGCTGCGCTAGCAGTTACAGCATCCAATTCAGGCTGCAGAGACCTCCGCTACCCATCAGTTTGTCGGATCTGATGGTCGCATGCGCATTTAGAAGTCACCGCAGACGCGAATTTAGTTGTAGTTTAGTATTGATGACATGCTTTTCTAAATAAAATCATAATAAATTTTCAATTTGACGTTTGTAAAAGCCCTGGCTTACGAGTTCGAAACTTAAAGAACTGAAAAATATTTTTATCTAAATGAAATTAAACTGTAGTCTCTAAACTGCTTACAAAAATGTGACTCATGTTATCTAATCATCTGCCTTACGGTTTCCAAGGCGGTCCAAACTCTTAAACGTATAACAAAAAAAAATATATTATATATAGTAGTTGATCATTTGTTTTTATTTTTTTGTAATTTATTGTTTGTTAGTTAGTATGTGATGTGAATTAAGCCATTATAATAATACTTTAAAAGAATATTTTGTCTCAGTATGATTTAAATAAACATTGCATAATGTATGATGTAACAGGAAAATCTATTATTAAAATATGCATTTTAGTAGACATGTCTCGAAAACAAGTAAAAATTGGAAAAAATGTTATATTATAAAAATTACTCAAAATTTAATGATATTTCAGACGAACGACATTTCGACGTTCCAGGAACCAAAAATTTTTTAGTACCGCCACGCCATCTATACAGAAAAATTTGAACAAACTACAATTTGAATGACCCCAGTTTCCAACTAAAATAAATTTCTTCATTTCCGAGATATTGGTCAGCGGAAGTATTAGTTGGCACACCCTGTATAAAAAATAAAGATTAATATTATTAATCTGATGAAAAGTATTACTTATTATTACCAATTGTTTAACAACACACAAAAAGAAATCTAGTAGGTTGAGGTCAGTTACAAAAAATAATTAATAACGTTTTTCATCGAATTCAAGTAACAATAAATTTGGAGCAAATTACGTTTTCCTTTCTAAAAAATGTTGCGTCTTTGTAGGTGTGAATAAAGAAAATTTTGCGCATTTACTCAAATAAATTTATTAAAATGGTGTCAATCACATTTACATAAAAAAATTACATATATTTAATGTAAGTTTTGGGAAAAAAATATTTAATTCATTTGAGGTATACGACTTATTTTTGTTGATAAGGTATGCAGAGTCTTCATACGAAGAAAAATCCAATCTAGTTTAAATCAAATTTCTAGCGTTTTGATTAAGGCATGTGTAATTTCCATTTTATATTAAATAATTTAATTACGTGCCATCGAGGCTGATCCAATAAAATATATTCCAAATGGAAACTTTTTGACGATATCATAAAAAACGATCCTTCGGTGTAACGCCCTGAAAGCTCTGCGCCAGGGGGCACATATTTCATATTAATACCAACTCGCCCAGCAGCATCACCCAGGATTTGGGGCTTAACGACAATATTTAATGCAAAATGTTTGTTTGATATGAATCCGCACACAAAAAATGGCCGGACGACTTATGAATAATTTAGTATGGACTGTCGAACTGGTCGGGTTAAATCTAAGACCTCCTTCGTCTAGCTAATTTATTACCCGAGAAAGCATAAAAAATCACTACGTCTGACCGGACCAATGAAATTAAATTAAAATTGTAAATGTGAGAGTATTTCAATAGTTATAATTTCGTTAAAATATACAGGGTGTCCAGGAAAATGTGGGAAATCTCTTGGGTGCAGGAACTTGAAAAAATAAGATGACAAGCTCCTTTAATTTTTTTTCCTACAGGTCCTCCCTACGGTTTTTCTTGAATAACTTTTAAAGTACTCTACCTCTTAAAATAATGTCCTTCAAACATATTTAGCTTTTTAATTTACCAGGGGCTGGCTTAGCTTTACAATTTAATGCCTAAATTTTTAACACAATGCATGGCAAAGATTTGAAAATAATAAATCTGGGTAGCTTCAACCCAAAAGTAGAAAAAGGTATTCTTGTTTATTGTCGGTAAGACGAATGTTGAAGATGAAAGTTTTTACTTTTAATGTCATATAAAAAAGTCTACTTGTTAAAATGTACATATGTACAGGTTTAAGCTAGTTAATATAACATGCAGGATATTTCTTACTAACATATTATTAGAAATACAGTAGATTTTATTATTAGAATTCAATAATAAATACTCTATGCGAGTCATATTTTTATTTATAAATACTTAAGGCCTTGTCAGTAGCAGAAATGACTTCTGTGTAGATAAATTTTTTTAGTGGAATTAGTCCTCTAAATGTAAATTATCCATCCTTTTCTGTAAAAGTGTATTGTTCACCCATCATCTAAAAATGTACTGCAATGTAGTAGCTATTTTATTCTCATTAGGAAATATGCTGAATATTTTCGCTGAAAATACTACATAATTATTCTTTAAACATCAGTATATACTCCTTGGTTTTTGCAAATATTTGTAGATATACGTATATGTGTTTAAAAATAATTATTTTCAGGTTGAATTTTACTTACAGTAAGTTTATAATTAACGTAACTACAAGTAATGTTAATATCTGTTGTAAGCAATTATTATTTTTACTGTCATAAAGATAAATATATGTGTTCAACTCAGTATGAAGAAGTGTTACTTCATACTTTTTCTTATTTCAGCACCTTCAATATTTAGCAGAAATGTTGAGATAATTTTATAAAATTTGAGCTTTTCGGGTTTATCGTGATTTGCATCAATGTTACCTTGTCAGATTTGCGATCAAAAAATCGCTAATATGATTTTTGTAAAAATCATAGCACGCCATTGACTTGGAATATGGAAAGCGTAATATGATCTCTAAGTACATCTAGAAGACTCCTACTAGCAAAAAAGAATTCATGCAAATCGCACAATCCAGTCAAATCTTACAAGGGGAGGTCCAGATCAAATTTGAACACACTGTACATAGATAGACAGATATGTATTAACTACCATATACGTGTAGTAAATAAAAAAATGCAATTTAAATAAATAAGGTAATTAACGATAATAGTAAAAATGTAAAAAAGCAATTTGAGAATAAATTCAAATAAAACAGAATGGCGAAGTAACGATTTTTTAATTTAAAATCTGATAAGTGGTTTTCTACGCCACTTAAAATTAAAAAAAATATTTGTTGGATTATCTTGAAGAATAAAGTTTTTAGGTAGGTACACAAATGAAACTTTAAAATCGTGTAAAAAACTCTCAGAAGAAGCAGTTTTCGATGCCATTTAAAAAGAAAATTGTTAGATTTATTTTAAAGAATTAAGTTTTTACGGATTTGTTCACGGGTACAAGTAAACACACTGTATGTCTTTCTTTTTACAAATACCCTGTAACTTCCTGACGGGTTCGAAATGTATCAAATTTGAATGACAAATAAGTGCCATTAGCCTTCAAAGATTTATTTCTTCCTAAAAATTGTCAATTTGAAATTGCAACACCTTGTATACTACTCAAACATCCTCTCTCAGTTCATAATGTAAAAAATGTTACATTTTCTTCATTCATTACTCAAACGTCTGTATCAAAATAAGAGCGATATATGCTTCTCCATATCGCCTCATTCATCTCGAGTTAACGTTTCTCTGAATCCCTGAGCACTGAAAAATGCATGGCATCAGTTATATGATAAAACTTCAACCTCATTACGTCGCCTACCCACAAAGTCCAGTCTTTATCTAGCCGCCATATCCATCTCCTTTAACTATGCATTCCATTAGTAGCACTTGTCGATCATTTCTAGCGAATGCGATGTCATTGTAATTAGGAATTGCTGATGATGGCGGAAATTTGCTTCTGGTCGTCTACCAAAGTGACACTTTGATTAGATTGCATCTTTAAGGTTACAGGTCTGTTAAAGCAACCAACTGTCATAAAGGATGTAATACTATATAATTAGAAGTATATTAAAATGTTCATTTTAACTACTTGTTTAATTTCATAGTCGAGGAAAGTTTGATCCGCATTTTATAAGTAGGTACTTTTTGCAACAAATTCAGTTACGTTCTGAAACTAAAACGATCACACTCCAAATTTATAATTAGATAAAGGACTCTAAATTCCCAATATTTATTTTTGTATAATCAGACCTTACTCACTTTTTCTGCATTTCCTTCGATCCCTATTCTGAATATTTTGCACACTTTATAAACACACTATTCTATATTCCTAAAAATATATAAAAACTTTTACATAAAAGGTGAACATTTTTCAAGTAGGTATTGTCATATTTAATTCATTGACAGGATGTCACTTTTTGTCATTGTCGATATTTAACTTCAAATAATTTTAATTTTTATAATAATTTTTATAGTTAGATATTTGATTCAACTTAAAGGAGACCACTTGAAGAAGCAATCCTAAAAATGCAGAAATAGGTCAGATCTCATCTATTGTGGTTGAATTTGTCGTGTTCCCACTGCCAAAAAGTGAAGTTCGATATTTATAGAGTGTTTCATTAGCAGGTTAGTAAATTAGATTATTTTCTTTAGATAATTATTGAATAGAGCTTTGTCTGTGGAATTGTTTATTAGCATACCTAGATGTTTGGTATCAGAGAACATGCATATGACTTCATTGATAGGAATTGTAGACGATTTGATTTATATTAGCTTAAAATACCTTTCTGAAACAGTAAAAAAAAATGTTACAAAAGCTAATAATAAGGAATATATGGGTAGATATTGTGGGTGTAATTCAACGCAGGTTGGGGCTTTTGTCCACTGAGTAGTTAGTTTCACACAATATTATTAATACCTAAAAATATATATAAAAAAACATACCTGAGACAATAAAATCACTAAATGATTTTTAAAACTCAAATTCACTTTTGAACATATAGGATCATACAAATAACCAAAATGCAGTTCTTTTCACATTCTATTCTGTAAAACTGTTTGTATTAAAATTGTTTGTCTTATTTAGATACATAATTTTTTTTTCAAAATTATCCCAGGTAACACAAACAACCACAATAGATGAGATTTGACCTATTTCTGCATTTCTACAACAGGGTTCAGAAATACTAGGAACAAAATTAAGTACAGAATCTATAGAATCTGAGAAATTATTATTCGTATTTTTCTGTTTTCCCGACTTCTCATTTTTAGGGGCTTTTCGCCTAAAAATGGGCCTAAAATTTGTATTTTACGGATATCTTCAAAACCCCTAAGCCGATTTTAATGGAATTTGATATGGGCTTGTAGATCGTCTTATTAAACATTATTCCATGTATATCAAGTACCAAAGAGGGCGCTAGTTATGCGTAATGCCATTCAATTTTTTTTTCAAAGAACTTTGCTTCCATTGTTTTCTAAATTCTTTGCCATTACATTCGAAGCAGCATTTTATTGTACACAAAAAAGTACTCTTTACATTTTTTCATTTCAAATTTAATTTTCCAGGAAAAGTTAGTCTAGCTGTAGTGCGATCATTGGCAAATGCAACTGAAAAATCCGTAAACAAAACGTAGTAATCGGTCAGTGGTCGTGCGGTTTAAGGCGTCAGTACTTGAATCAATGTGGCTAGATCTGTGTGGATTCGAGCCCCGCAGCCGGTAGACCATATCAGCTGTATTCGTGGAGAGGATTGGCACTCTCTCTGCGCGTATGGTAGGGTGGAAAATATTGGCTTGGGTCAATGTGAGAGATTGATAACGGTCGACATTTGACTACCCCCCTAATTAATGCGGGTTTCCAGGTTTCCCTCATTCTTGCACTGAATGGTGGTTAGGACCTACCAACCTTAATACTAATATGCCGCCCTCTCCCCTGAACAAGTATTCGACTTCTGGGGTAATCCTCGTGATTAGACTGTGGAGTTCATATAATATTATTATTTCTTCAAATGCTAAAAACAAACGTTTGCTATATTTAAAGCTTTTTATTTTACAAAAAAATCTCAGGTTTATACTATTTTTAGCAAATGAAAGGATAAATGAAAATTTTTAAAATTACGTAATTTTTAAAATTAGCATAATCACGAATCGACATTTGTTATTCAATTTTTTTTAGTTCTCTACGCAGTCACCTTTTTTATTGTATTATGCATTCATAATTTTTCAAGTTTGTTAATGGTAATACAGCTTTAGCAAAAATGGAAAATTAAGCTTTAAATGAAAGAAAAGTAAGGGTACTTTTTTCTGCAGAATTAAACGTTAATTATATTGCACTGGCAAAGAATTTAGAAAAAAATGGATATATTTTTGAAAAAAAAACAAAAATGACTGGGACCTTCTACGATATTTAACAAAACTACTTCTTAATAATGTTCAGATAGACTATCTACAACTTCATACCAAATTTCGGCTTAGAGGTTCCGGAGAAATTTGTAAAAAACAAAATTTCATGCCCAATTTCAAGAAACACTAGAGTCTTAAAAAAATACAGGTCAAATAATTTTGTATGCAGATTATATACCCATTTTTCCCCTAATATTTCTAAATCACCCTGTATATGTTTTAAAGTGAATTTGAATTTTAAAAATCATTTAACGATTTTGTTATCAGGTATTTTGTATTTATTTATTTATTTGGTAACAAATTTAGCTAGATACAGCTTTGTCTATAGAATTGTTCATTAACACACCTATATATTTGGTATCAAAGGACATACATATATACTTAATTGATAGAAATTGTAGGAAAATTATTAGGTTAAATACCTTTAAAATACTTGAATGGCTTTACTCTAATACTGTACGAAGTTTGTTTTCAAGATCCCCACAAAAATGTGTACGGGGAAAACTTAAAAATAAAACAGTTAACGGAGGTTGGCGTTTATAAACAATGATCCCGTACATTATTCATAACACCGCACACAGTTCTGAATCGCGGAATAAAAACAAAGAGCCGCTATCTCGGCGTGACCGTTACAGCATAAACAATAAAAAGTTGATGAATACCCACCGCCGGTGGCAGTCCTCGCCGTGTGGCGGCCAGTCCGAGCACTCACCCTCTGCCTCGGAATCACTTGCACTCGGAACGCGCCACGTGACGTCACAGCTGGACGCTCGCGGTTCACTAAGAGCCGGGATAACCTGTGGCTTGGCGGCGGGCATCTAAAGCGTCTCTGGAAACCGACGCAGGGTTATTCGCCACGCATGGTTCCCTCCCGATACGAGCCTGTCGGGTGCGTTGCGATGCACGACCTTACAGGCGTTGCAGGGATGCTTTCGTAATTTATCGCCCCTTGTTTAACAGGATATTGAGGAGGGAGAAGTGCATGGAGGGAATTCATAAGGCGCGTCCTATTCTCTTCTAAGGAATATTCTAAATACTAATAATATTTACTCTGAGATAAACCCTCCAAACAATAATAATAATAATAATAATAATAAAACACGATGCAGCCTTACGGGTGTTGTACTATCATTTGCGGCACTCGTACGAGATAGACGAGACGCCAGTGCTGCCTTGTGCTCGGGGGATATAGAATCCATTGTGGGAAATTAAAAGTGTCGAATTTATTAGAACTATTCATTTCCCACCCTCAAGCAAATTCGGGTCAATAAGCCTGATGTAGTCCTCCTTGACGACCAGCTTAGGACGATATTTATGATTAAGTTCTCGGTTCCCTCGGAGAACAACATTGTCCTAAAAGAGGAGGAGAAACGGAGGAAGTATCGAGATCTTCTCTCCGAGCTCCGCAGGCTCTGTCCAGACCACTCTGTTAATATTGCGATACTAATTATAGGCGTCCTGGGTAAATTGAGACATAGGCTGATTTCTAAGTTAAAGATCATACCGGCTTGCTGAAATTTGCTGTTGTTTCTATTGTTTATTTATAAGTGAAACAAATAATTTGTATTTTTCAAATATTTTTTTATTTAATTTTTTTTTATATTTTATACATACATTGACTACATTTCGTGCGTATTTATGCCCATGTTTTTAATATTCCATTGGCATATTGCCATACTGGCATTGGCAAATATGCAAGTGAAACTCTAATTACTCTTACTGTACTCTCGCTTTTCCTTATTTCTATTTTAAGACCAAACAGTTTATATAAAATTTTAATTTGTGTGTACTTTTTATAAGAAAAGCTTTTAGTGTTATAATTATAATTTCACCCGGCAATTTTTAGATCTTATCTTCCTGTTGTGGTGGAAGCGAGTAATTAATATGAACGAGGGTCTCTTTACCACATCCGAGACCTTACCCCAATTTTACGGCGTTTAGTGTATACCTCGTATAATACGAATTTTACGGCTTATGAATTTTAGTGGAGAATTTGCTGAAAACCCGATTAATGCCTACTGTATTCCCTAGAGGGTCACAACAGTTAGGTTAGAAGTGTAAATATTTTCTCCTATATTCCATTTCCAACATTGCAGTAATAATAACTACTATGATAACTTCAATATTCATTAGTATATAACCTGTTTATTTTAACGGTAATGTAAATGTATGCGAAATTTCATTTAACCATTTTACTTGACTTACGCTATTTTAAAAACTAATCATAGAAGATTTTATGAAGATTGTTAGTTTACCATTTGAAAACATTTTATATTTAATAATTTATTAACATCTTTATTTAATATCCATGAGTTAGAACAACACGTATAATAAAACCAAAAGCTCTTTCTTTATCAGAGTCTTGGTAAAACAGAGAGATAAGGTTTTTAAAAAATATAAATCAACAAAAAATGTAGGTGACTGGGAATACTACAAGAACATCAGATATTTTACTAATGCTGTATATTCAATGCCAAGTACAGCACACCAATTATAAAATTTTATGGAAAGATTTGGAAAATTTAATTATCTACATTTAGAACTTATATAAAAAATATATATACAAGAAACTCTTACAAATACAATTTTCTAAAAATAATTGACATACCTGATGTTACAATAACTGTTGCTGGTTCTTGTTCGTTTTAAACTCTTTGAAGTTATTGGCAGCAGCTATGATACGTAGAAGTAAATCATCAATAGTATCCACTTCGGTGTGATACATTTCATTGTTGAAATATCCCCACAAAAAGAGGAACAAAGCATTTAAGTTAGAAGATCGTGGCGTACATGGTACCTCCTCCTCGTCGAATTCGTCATACTCCTTGAACTTTATTAAAGTACTTCCATATATTTTGTCAAAAATGAGGGGGAGTACCATCGTGTAAAAATTTCATTCGGAGTCGGACAGCTAAGGGTACATCTTCCAAAAGTCCAGGCAGATCATTTCGGATGAACTCTAGATACTGAACCCCATCCATTTGATTTGGTAATATGAATGGTATCAATCGATAATCCCTACCCAAACATTTAAGGAAAAGCGTCGTTAGTAACGATCCCGTCAAATCGCATGTGGATTTTCGATATCCCAAACATGAGTATTATGAATGCTATACATCTCATTTCATGTAAAAATAGCTTCTTCTATAACTAACACGTCAGCCGTAAATCTGGGATTTTGAGCATTTTGTTGCAGCAAGCATTCAGAAAGATCTAATTTGTAAGGGATAATCTCTTGGTAACACCAAGAATACATACTTGGACACGTTGTACATAGTACGGATATAATTGAGCCTCGTGTATGATATGCCACACTGTTGGTTGGGACATTCCTTGTACTTGTTGAGTATTTGCCCGGTATTTATTCGGAATTCTCTGCAACAATCTCTAAAATGTGTTCCTCAGCTTCTGCAATACGACGTGGCTACCTTGGAGCTCCATTTCTTCCACGATTGGTTGCAAATATCCCGTGTCATGCCTGCGTTTCACTACCGCGGTAGAAGCAGCTGCATTTGACACCAGGTACCTGGAAATCATTTGGTGTACAGATCAGAAGCCGCTAAAGCATTTTGTCATACTTTAGCTTAAATTAAAACGATATCCATTAACTCCAAATTGATATACACGCAAGTGTACACACTATGGCAAAAACCTTTATACTAAAATCGAATTTCAGTATTCGGAGTCGCCTGGGTGACGTGTTTCACTTCAATAATGTTTTTTCTCAGAAACTATAAGGAGGTAACACCAAATTGTCCATTGTGGATTATGCAAAAAAGGTAAAAATCCATTAGATCATATTTCATTTTTGCATGTTTACTTCTCTCGATGAATGCAAAAGAGTTTGCACTATTTTAACGATATTTTCTAATAAAGTAATTATTATTATTATTATTATTATTATTATTATTATTATTATTATTATTATTATTATATAATAATAATAATAATAATAATAATAATAATAATAATATTATTATTATTAAATGATAACATTCATTAATAATTCATTGCAATTTAATCAAAATATTTGAAAAATTGCAACTGAGAATAATGAAACTACACACAACGCAAATTTAAGTGCTAAAAGACCATTACGGGTCCCCACTCTACTTCCAAGGCATCGTGCTGCCCGTCTCTAGTAAGCGCGGGAGCACAGAGCTTATATGTCAGTGGCGGTCGGTCTTATTTACAGACGAAACCAGAATTGGGCTGATTACTGATGACAATCGATAAAGAGTCTGGAGAAAACCAGGTCGTCAACAGCTACTTCATTTTCCCCGTGAAGTTGAGGACAACGTTCGACCACATTGCGCAGGGTTCAAGAGACACTTGAAGCAGGACATATCAGGAGATTAGATTGGCCAGCCAACTCTCCTGACATGGATCCTATTGAAAACATGTGGGAATTTGTTACTAGAACCATTCATAATCATATTCCTCCACGTCAGACTGCAGAAGAGTTAGTCGTGGCGGCAGAAGAGGAATGGAACAATATTCCGCAAGAGATCGTTAACCGCCTGATTATCTCAATGCACAGACGTGTCAATATGCTATTGGAACGTGGTAGTACGTCAAGAACTTGCTTTGTTACTTCTTTTTGATTTAATAAATTTTGTTAAAAATGTCACATTTGCTGGTTTTTAATTTTCCAAGTACTCAGTTTATTGAACACAAAAAAAGATTCATAAAATAATATACTTTTATAAACGTATTTCGTTTTTCTGACAAAAAGATTTCTTTAACAGGAATGAGGGGGGTCCAAGACATTTGACATTATGTGTATATACTACACTAAATGTTTCCGCTATATATGGCTTTAAATTGCAAAACAATATTGTTTTTAACGCGACCAAATATCGAGAATTATATTCAGCCGTGACGTAAGTCGTATGTATTCTTGCTGCATTTATAGTAGCTGTTACTTAAGCACACTACAATAGCACATAGACTTCAAAAAATGTATTTCATGTACAAAAAACATGCTACTTTGTTCTTCTACGGTATCATTTATATAAACTGCACACACACGCTGCTCCTATGTTGGGGAATTTTATTAAAAAATAATTTCCTTTGATATATGTGACCCATAATGGAACAATGTCACATCCTTGAAGACGAATTTTATTCTCAAGTGATGGACAAGAACACATAAAGCTCTACTCTTGCTTTTGAAGCTTATGCGGTAAATTACGGTAACGGCCCTGTCAGAGCGAGTATTCGTCATCAAGTCAAAACTCTGAGAGTAGGTGATTGCGGTGTTTCACGCTACTGTCGCGTTGCAGACAGTCATTCTACAGAATCATTTGTTTGTCATATCGACAAATCATCTCCAATTTGTACGAATTGTTACATATGTTACTGAATTTATAAAACCTCTTCGCACTCAGTGCGACAATGACATTGCAAATTAAATTAGATTCAAATTAGACCTTTATTAAATAAACAAAATATATAAGATCATAGCAAACTCATTTACCTATAATAATAATGCATTTATTGCCCAACAGAAAATATTCCATTTACAGAACAAAACATATAGATTTATACAATATAAAGCATACTAAAGTACATGAAATGAAGAAAAAAGAACAGATTAAATATATATAGTTGAAACAAAAAAAAAAGATAAATAGAAAAATTAAAAAGAAAAACTACAACAAATATTGAAAATTATTGAAATAATCGGATGCAATTCTTCATTAATATTACAATAAAATATATCACACTGATCTGTTATTTGGTTATAATTATTAAGAATTGATTGCTGCTGCAAGAACATTTTTCTTGAAATTCTTGACAACTTACTGCTTAATTCAACGATTTCTCAATACAATGATTTTTATTTGTTGTTTTTATATGACATAAAATTACACCGATATTAATTATTAATAATAATAATTAAGTTTTTTTTTTGACTTATTAAATTAAACATTTCTAATTAATTCCTTAAAAACCAAAAAAACTTTAATTTTAAAGTGCGAACTATTTTAGTTTAACACTATGAAATGTTGATTCAAAGCCTTTTACTTGAAAAGAATTTTTGTTGGTCAATGTAAGTCATTGTCGTAGCGCGTAGATAATGACCGCTAGATGTACCTTGTTACATTTCGCGTACCCTGTAGAGCGCCAGAAAATAAACCTTTACTAATGGGGTTTGCCAGGACCGGAGACAGAGTTGTTGACATCGGCCGCAAACGCAGTCCAGGCTGAGCAGAGAAAGAGGCCCGAGGGTCCAGCTCTACAAAGCGTACGGCCGTCCAAACCTACAGCGCAAAAATGTAATTAAAGAGATAATCTTGCTTGGCCCCGAACATCCGTCGTCTTTTATGCTACCTAGAATATTGGCGCGTACTATAACATTTAAAAAACGCCAAACACAAAATGTAACCTTTTCGATTACGTTAGATTAAAAATATGATGTTTATGACAGTTTCATAATTGTTGTTTGAAATCTTTATTTCAGTTAACAGAATCAACATAGTGGATTGAATAAATACATTTTTACGTTCCTCTAACCAATACTTGTACATCAAACTAAGATAATAAGAGAATTGTGAATTAACAAATTGTTGACATTTTTAAAAGGTTAAGTAAAGTAGTTTTTCGGTTTGAAATATATAGCCGTAAAAAAACTGTTAATTTAACAGTTTTTTCTCGGTGTTAATCTCAACGGATTTTCATATTATAGCATATTAGAATATAAATTATTATGTATTTTACTGATTATTGTTATTATTAATAACCTTAACAGTTGTACATAAAACTAAAACGTTGTACGCAATATTACTGCAGTTTTGTGTTTGTACGTTCCAGCCTATTTCACATGCGTATAGTAATAAAGTCCCACTTATTACTTAAATAATAATAATAACATATCCAATGTCAGTATTTTGACAGCTACTAATACTGTAAGATAAGATATTGACGTTTGTTTCTCCGATTTTGTGGCTGATTAAGTTGGGTTCAAGGCTATACAAAGTTTGTGTAAGAGAGAATAAAATTTGGATGTTATAGTCATTTTTTGATAAATTTAAAATTCGTATAATTAACCATATTTTTATTCAAATATGACATTTAGTAAAGGTTTGCTATAAACAAATTGAAATTATAAATCGATTTCCTGAAAAATGGGACACCCTGTATACATATAAATAGTACTATCGGCTTCTACATACCATTTAGTTTCAGTATACAAAATTTCGTCGTACTAGCTGCTCTAACAAACCGATATATACCCACTGAATGTATAGAAAATACATTAATATGGTTGAATGAATAATAAAAGATCTTTGATAAGATATATCGCATGACCCACATCACTCTGACACAGATGACATCTTATGTGAAACAAATCTCGCAGAACGCACTTTTAAGAATAAAAATTGATCTGTTTCAGAAGATTGTCCAAAGTCATCCGTTTATTTGCACCATACTGTGTCTAAATACTTTTTAATTACTGATTTACATCCTGTAATTTAAATATTTCAGATTTTTTTGCAGGAACATTTATTAGAAATTCAGAAGACATTATTCTTTATCTTGTTAACTTTAGAATACAAAACGTAATCTCCACTACAAAATATATGCAAATATAAAACAAACTAGCAAACGAAACCAATCATGGTTCACGCTATATCATGACTACAACAAAAAAAATTGTAGATCCGAAGCTTTCCACGCGCTGCGGCATTTTGCTCCCTCGTTACTAAAAAAGATGATTCTGCACAACACAACTACCAATATTTTAACTCTTTTTTGTCTTTATTTAACAGAATTTTGGCGTTAAACACTCTGTCTCACTTAAGAGCCAATTTCACTTGATAACTTATTCAAGAGATGTTCGTAACTTCTCCCGGAATATCAATAATTAATTATTTTAACCAGTTTAAACTCCACGATAAGGGTTTGACGTTAAATCGATAGTTCGAATGGAGAAAAACAACAGAAATAATGAAGATGCATATGAAACAAAGAAAGCATTTTAGATTTAATTTATTTAAGAGTTGTGTGCACATCAAAGGCTCCACTTGTTTTAGAGCACGTTGTTCTCCTTTTAGAAAGTGCAAAGTTTCGCGTTTGAGTTCTCTACAAATAACTAGTTTTATTAGTTTCCATTCAATTTCCCGCTCTTTAAACTACAAGAAGTGCATACTCCGCCAGGAACTTTTATTTTTAACAAAGAGAGAATTTTATTTCGTACCTGCACCATTAAGTGTAATGACGTGTAGTTTATTGGACAGTAAACTACATAACCATAATACGAATGTGAGAGAATACAACGTTATAGAAACCAATAAAGTGGAATTGAAGATTTTATTTATTTTACAGTTTAACCAACTCAACAGAGACAAATATTTTAATAATCATTCTTTAAGACATATACAATGTATAGGATAAGTCACGAACAAATGACAAAATATATACAAACACTTAAAAGTCATTGTCATTGATAAATTCATCAATACTATAATAACATTTGGTGAGTAGCCTAGCCATAATAGATTTTTTAAATGATGCAGTCTCAAGGGATTTAAATATATTGAAAAGCTTGGATCCAAAGTACTTGAGTGATTTACTTGAATTATGTTTAGGAATACAAAACAAATCACAATTGCCTGTTGAATACACACAATTCCCGGGGATTAAATCTGTTCTCTTTTTACAATTCCAAATATATTTCTAGGTATCTGTTTTTGGGTTACGAAGATCTTCCCACTCCTAACAGCACTACCCCACAAAATTACATTGTGGGGAGAAGTGCCTATAGACTATAGACTAAGCTATAATAAGTATTTAATAGTGCACACAAAGGCATAGCTTTTCTTATTCGAGATATGGCATAGAGTGATTTGTTGAGCATGTCGATATGTATAGACTAATTCAATTCAAGATAGACACCCAAGAACTTGGTATTATCACTAGATTCAATAACAGAATTGTTAATATTAAGGTGTAATTTGACCTGCGGATTATAACAAGATCTAAAATAAATTATTACAGTTTTATCAACATTAAATAAGTGCGTTAGATTCGAACCAGTTAACGAAAGATCTTATAAAACCCTGACAAACCAAAGATCCCCAGGGGTCTGCACCGACACCACAAGAGACGTCTCATCGACAAACATCGTAAGATGAGGTGTGTTAAAAAAGCTCGGTAAGTCGTTGACAAAGAACAAAAAAATTAATGGTCCCAGCATCGATCCCTGAGGCACCCCAATATCCATTTTACGGCAATGCGATGTAGTATTGAGAACTCTAGCATGCATAGGTCTGTCAGATAGATAATGAACTAACCAATTCAAAAATACTCCTCTAAATCCAATAATATATAACTTATCTTTGACAAAGGGGATATGAAGACTGTCGAATGCTCGTGACAAATAAAAAAAGGAACTGTAATAGCAGAGTTATGCGGGGTCAAGCATATTTACTATGAATTAAAGTTTACCAAAATAGTATATTATGATACTAGGAGAATGAATAATACTTATATGCTAAGCGCGGTCAATTCATGCGAAGCACATAAAATATTTTATTTTCTTAACATTATGTACTATTTTTTCTTCAAACGTTATAAATTCTAGGTAAAATGATTAAAATAGCTAAGAAAAAAACAAATTTTAAATAGTGCAAGATTGAATCTTTAACTTATTTCATTGTATATACCTTTTCTTATCATTACCATAGGTACGTACTTACTTCTATCAAAACAAATAATATTTAAAATTTGGCATAGCTCCGATTGACAGTGACTAAAGACTGAAAATGAGTGTAAAAATAGCTGATGAACCTCCCGAGGTGATAGAGGCGGCTAGAGTGGCTGTAGAAAGTTTGCTACCGACGAAACTTTGTGCAGAATAAGAAGTGGCCTCTGTGAAGTTCAAGAAAATGATATTGGAAAAAATGTAACGCATTACCAATTTTTATTTTTTCATGTATTTTTGATATATGGTATATCTGGGGCATACCGTTGCGACGAACTAGTGAAGATAATATTGAAGACATGGGACCTTTGATGCTAATTAAAATTCATAGCACTGAAACTAATAAGAATGTAACATTTACCGTCTTGGGGGATGGATATTTAAGTAAATATAGAAAGTATGTTAATTTCTGTTCTCTAGATTTTAAGGAACGCCTTTATAAATATCAAAATGGGAAATGTTTTATAGCTGTTATGGGTATCCTTACATTTTGTAGTGTATGTGGCATTGTATTTGAAGTTTCCAAATTGGGAAGAGTGTGCAGGACATTGTCTGAAAAGATTTCCACAACGATGTTTGTCAGTAGCAAGGGGGATATTATTATGTTAAAAAGGCATGGAGGTTGAAAATCGGATGCAGTTGATGAAGGATACAACGAAGATTCTGTAGAAAATAAGACCGAAATTGCTAACAGAATTCTTCAGCTTAGCTCTGCGGAGAATATTGAATAATTTTCAACGGGTCCATTACAAGCAATGGAACTTTAAAAGCAGTTGACGAATAATGTCATGAGTACTGATATCACAAGAAGTGGAGGATTCTTAAATGATGCAAATCTTCACAATTGTACTTTTATTAATAATAAATATTTAAAAAAATAATTGTTCATTATTAAAATTGAATTCATAGTACTATAATGTATTTATATGCTTAAAAGTATAAGTACTTATACTCCTAGCTGAGACAAAATTATTGAGTAACATGACATAAGTTGTGACTTATATGACGTTTGAGGAAAAATATATCTCTAAAAGCCTTCTGAGTGAATGAGGATATTGAAACAAATTTTCATGTGTATAGTACATACATAAAAATGACTTTTAATATGAATATAGTATCTGCCTGCCTGTTATATTACCCATAAGTTCATTATTATTAGAGGTAGATACATCATTATTCAATGTATCTCTTTTTCGTGCGATTCTCTGTATACTTCCTTGTTCATTACCATGAAGCACTGTATAGGCAAACCGGATCTGTTACTCGGAGACAAAGTGAAGTCAATTTTTAACTTTGCTTTAAGAGATTGATTACGGAAGCTCGACCTCCCAGATAACATGATAATTTGTCTTGCTTGCATAATCCTTAGGTTCAAGGTAAGAGGATTGACTGCTACGTGACAAGCTTTTAAATTGGAGAAGAAAGCCAAGAGGATAATTTCTCGTACATTTGAGATAAAGTTATAATGGCCTGTGCAATAAAAACAATTTAAACGAAGTGGATATTGTCGTTTTGAGATGTTATAGGATTTTAGGTTGCCGACATATAGTAAGGTATTAAAATGAAAAATATACATATTTATTTCTTTTCCTTTAATATTACTTCTTCAAGTATGGTAATACTTTGTTGAAAGATTAACTTATAAGATTCTTATATAATAAGATATATTCTTCATTTAAGAAAAAATTACTTGAACTCAAGAAAATTACTATACCTAATATTAGATAAAGTTATGTTTGTTTAAAGAATTGTTTTGTTTTATTTAGATAATATGAATTACTTGAGTCCACAATTATTATTCTCAAAATAAAGTTATGTTTTCATTATTTGAAGTTTTAAATGACTTGAAAGAATTGGTCCAAGTATTTTAAATAATGTTAAGTAATTTTGAACCAAGAAAATAGTAACATTGCAGTGAGAAAAAATAAAACTGATGTACATAATTAATACTTCAGTATTCTTACTATATTGTACTACTATTCTATTATTCTACCCACCTTATATAAATACTACTCACTCAGTAGCATTTAATTACTTATATAAGGAAAAAAGACCTGTTATAAGTCCGTCAAAGTCATCTATTAGCGGCACACTAGACATCTACCGATCTTGAGCTTGTTAGCAGGCGAGGCAACCGATGACTTATCCGACACAAGGGAACCTGAGGAGACGTTCGCAGGTTTGTTTATAGAACTAAAAACTAGTCAGCTATGTATATTATTTCTCACTAATCCATGCACTTCGAATTTTTTTAAAAAACATTTTTCCTAACACTAAGTATAAAAACGAAAATAATAATAAAATTTAAAATTGTGAGACATTTAAAACTATAGGGAAGACCAGGTATGAAAGTAACATATTTTTATAAAGCCGGATAAATAAAAAATTAACAAAGTTATATAAATTTACTTACTATAAGTCGTTTCCTTGGCATTTTAAATACAGAAGAAAAATAATATTGAAGTAATTAAAGTTCGCATTGATGTACAATTAATAAAAAAGTAGAGAGTTACAACCTATCCAGTGGTATGGGTCAAAAGTAACAGAACATGGGGACGTTTGTAACATACGTATAATAGGTAATAACTAGGTATAGAAAGTTAGTATTTAAAAAGTATTTGTTTATTGATTATACCTATATAAAAGTAAGTTGTAGTGCAGGTACATATTTTTTTATTTGAAAAAAATATATAAATAAAAAAATAGAATAATGAAACAAAAATATAAAATAATAATATTTTTTTTGGTAATAACAAAGAATCCTATCCCTATCTGGCTTTTGCACGATTGTCTGTCGCCAGACTTGCCCATATTCCATATTTGAGATGGACCAAGTTTTTCCCAATCCATAACAATCTTTCCTACGATCTGTTGTTCGTTGTCTTTTGTTAGACATCCTAAATAAAGAGAATGAATTTGTATATTCCCACACAGTATAACAAATACTCAAGTAATTATCTGGATATCTATAGAATTATCATTTTAAATATGACAAATACGATCATAGGTATTAAATATGAGGGGCGGTTGTGACATGTTACAATCGTCACTACGCATTTTTCACGCGATTGACAGGATACATGCTTAAAACTTTTTTTAACGATTATTTTTATTTAAAATACCATGCTTAGGTTATAGCCAATATTAGTATTAACTGAACAAGCCAATAATATAATTTAAAATAATGCTCAGTTCTAGGATTATGATTAAGATTAAGATAAAGAATGAAAACTTACTTTGCATATCATTTTGCACCGTGCAGATCTTAACTCGAACTAAAATACACTACGGATATTGTTGTTCAAATAAGTTAATGTAGATTTCACTGCCGGCTCTATGATAATATAATATCATAGACAAACCTCTTTAGAAAGACAATAGGCTTACTATTACAACCAATCCATGTTACTTTCGTACCCGGTTTCCCCTACAACATGATAGGACTTTAAGTTTTAAATTAGGTGACAGGAATTTCAACCAACGTGAGAAAAAAATAATTTTTCTTTTTAGTTATTTTGAGTGGACACACAAGAAGAGAAAAAGACAGTATAAACTTTGTATTTTGATTAGATTGTTGACATTTCATTCAGCTAAAGGTGGCCATATACGAGTCGGCGTATAAGCCGGAAGACTAAACCTGTATTCTTGGCTACTGCATACACGTTACTTTTTACTCGCTGGGTTTTGTTCAGTTGTATATTAAAGTAGAGTTGGTGCATGATCTCGAAATATACTTTAGTAGGAGTGACAGTTGATATGGATTAAATATGTGAAACATTGGTCAAAAAGTCTGTTCTCACATCCACCTAATAAACATTACTTCTTAAACTTCATGATTATAGAAATTACTTGCGTATGAACGAAAATTCATATACAAAATTATTTAAACATGTTTCTCCATTACTTCAAAAAGAAGATAATGCATCTACAGTCCGTAATTTTTCCACCAACATATGGCAGGCCGGAAACAACCACTAACGTTACGGTTTGCTAAGGCGTGTCTTCCGGTAAAACATCATGTATGCCCACCTTTAAACTTCTAATTATCAAGTGAGCTGTAACTTCTATTAGGGCCACTTTTTATTACTACGTTTTTGATATTACTTCCTGTTCATTGATTTGAATGTATCTCATCCGTCCACAGTTTGCTAAATTTTAATCTGTGCTACAGCGACTGAAATTAAGCTCAAAATAAGCGAAATTTCGTGAAATTTACTTAAAGCGATCGAAAGATAAGAAAGAAACTGTGATTTATTTCTTCAATTTTGACACCCTATATCTTTGTATTATTGATTTTGGTGGATATTTGGATTTTTTTAAGATAAGCTAAAGTAAATCTATTTATTTTGGTCGCAGTATTATGCTGTTACAGTATGGTCCATTACTTAAGCAACAATTTGACTTTACTTTTAGCTAAATTGCATGCATCATAAGATGAGATTTAGATGTGTTTTTTTCAGAAACCATTGCTTCTAGCGACATCAACAAGGTGTTTTAACTAGAAAAGATAGGAAAGAAAATTTTTCCAGTCCAAAATGAGATACAGTGTAGTTCAAAAAAGTCGTAGCGATTTAAAGGGGTTCAAACCATCGTTGGTGGCGCCCTCTAGCAGATACACCAAAATCGTCGACATATTCGAATTTCTAGTACCAAGAAACCCCCCTATACCAAATTTCATAAAATACGGTCGATGGGATCGAAAATTAATAAAGAAAATGTGATTTAATTTTTCAAATTTAACACCTTATAGATCGAAAAGGAGCAACATTCGGATAAGGTATATTTGGCTTAATCGCTCTATTTTGAGGCTATTATTAATGAATCAGTCTGTATAGCTCTTGTCGTTGTTTTATTTTTTCTACACCCATTTTGTGCGTCTGTAAGTAGAACGTGATATTATAGATAATTAATTATTCTATTGTAGATTACTTGTTCAAAAATGTTGCTGATGGTTGGTAGTAATGAAATACGTCTATAATTGCTCAATAGATCTTTAGCACTTTTTTATACACGGCTTTAACATGGGCAATTTTGAGATTTTTAATGTTAGGTTAATCGCATATGCTAATGGAAATGATATTTCTACGGCTGTTGTTTTAAGTAATTTAACTGGTATTTTGTCTTCACCTACAGAATTAGTATTTTTTAAATTCATAATTACACTGTAGACCTCTTTTGGGTTTATATATATATATATATATATATATATATATATATATATATATATATATATATATATATATATATATATATAAATGGGTAACTTGTATGTATTTTCCAGCATTAGTATAATTACTATTATTGAAATGCATTTATAAAACATTTTCATAATAGCAGCTTAGCGGAAATGCTTTCGCGAATTTACTGTAACTAAATATGGGGGGCGCTTATCAGTCAAAATATTCTTATTAAATCGGACTGTTTCATAGTTAATTTTAGCCTCAACGGGTATGCACGGCATCTTACTAACACGCGAAAATCTTATACCTTCATCCTTGTACGTTAACTCGCTTAGTTTCAGCTCAACTCATGAAAAATTTAATATTCGGATTTGCATAATGTAGACTAGATGATTTATGTGTCTAGCTTAACTTTCTAGCTAGGTAGGATGAAATTGTCAGGTTCTGTAATTTTTGTTTTAGTTTAACAAGGATATATTGGATGTTCTGAGGATAAAAATAATACAATATTTACCCATATACAGGGTGGTTACAATATGAATGCCGATGCTAAAAGCCCTATAATATTTTATTTGAGAACTCAAAATTAACAGAGATACAGGGCGTCAAAAACATTTTTTTATAGCTTTCTTTTAATAACTTTTTTGAAAATACAGATTTTTTTCTAATTTTGTACACGTATCACCAGTGTTCCTCACTAGTGAGTGATACGTGTACAAATTAGAAAAAATCAGTAGGCTCACAAAAAAGTTCATAAAATCAAAAAGTTCAAAAAATTCATAAAATTTTTTTTTCACACCTTGTAAATTCACTATTTTTGTGGCATTAATTTTTCATGTAGAGTCACCCACTGAATATTGATGTATCACTTCTGGACACCCTGTATGTCTCATGAAAAGCAACAAAAAAACTTTTATAAAGAAAATATTTCAAACGAATAGTTTTTCTAAAAATACGTATCAAAAATAAAAGTATTATAATAAAATGCAAATTTATGTTACAAAACTACAAATTAAGGTTCAATTACTGAATAAAATCCGTCATTTATACAGGGTGATTAAAAAAACCGCTGACGGAGTTCAACAATAGTAGCGTAGAGACGGGGGCAACGTAAACCAAATAAAATAGAACCAACGAAATTATTTTAAACATGATTTATTTAAAAATGGTTTATTAAAATTTTCCAAGATATCAGTTGATACTTAATTGAATACTCTCTACGAAAATTGTGTCTATTTCTATTTAACAAAGTTAGCAGTAGTGTAGAATATTAAAAAACGGTCACGTTGCTCTCGCCCCTACGCCACTGTTGCTTGTAAAATATTGAGTAGTACTTTAAATAATTAGTCTTTAATTACTAACTGCATGTGGCAAATTTGGGATTGAAATGTTAAGGTGTTTTTGAATTATCGAAAAAATTTTATAAATTTTAAGAAACTTTAAAAGAAGAAACTTTAACGCATTGTATCTCGATAAGGAGCTATCCTATCCCCATATTTATTAGGAATTTTTACTTTAACTTTTGATATACTTCTGTTCTAGAACTCTGTCAGTGGTTTTTTTATCACCATGTATTGTGGTAATAATTGAACAACCAAATAGAAGATTCAAATAAATTTAAGAATTTTTGCTGAAAATAATTTTGAGAGCCTATTAGACTTGCATACATGTACAAAATATCTGTGTACGTAAATAAGAAATGTCTTATCCAGACTAACGCCCTGTCGTCATGGACCGCTGTGAAGAAAAGACTTTCAAATCACTAAAATGTAGAGAATTTTCTAATTTATTTTGTTTTAAAGTTTTCTGTTTTCTATGCATTTTTTATTCGATTTATAAATAGTCTGATGTCAAACTATTTGTTCCAATGTAATGTGTCAGCAAAATGTTACTAGAACTATTTAGTGCAGAATAGAGATTTTTAAACGACATTTGATATTATTTTGAACAATAGACCTTTGTAAATAATAATATCTACTTAATATATGACCATGTATGTCATAGTTGCTTTTTAATATGCGTTCCAATTGTTTTTGCTTTTCTATTTAGGTTTTCGTTAAATATATCATAATGTGATCGTGTTTATGGATATGCGTTGTGTTGTGTTTGTTTTGCTATTTTGATTTGAGTAACAAAAGAGTGCACATTTTATTTTTAGAAGTTCAGCCTATCACCTGTTAAAATTATAGTAGTCTTTTCTACAATAGCCTGTATTTTGTTTGTACAAACATATTTCAGATCACCATTTACAGAGAAGTAACCGTTTCACTTTAACAGTTTATTTCTCTTTATTAAAACGGCGATTCTATTAAATTGCTTAAAATATATATTGATGTACACATTTACACTGATTTTGAAATGCATTTCTCACGGGAATTTAGGCTTGTTGTTGTCAAAAACACTTTTTTGAACTTTACCTTCCTATTGCAATTAATTTTTATTGATTCTTGCCTAGCCTTGAAGAGACAATAAAAATACTTGTGAGATGTTGGTAAGGTTATTTCTGACTTTTATTACAAATTAGCCTAAATTTCTATAAAAAAATTAGTTCAAAATTAGTGTATGAAAACACTGTATCTCTTTATTTATTCGTTTTACAAATTTCCGTAAAATTATACCATCTGACAACATCGACTCGGTCTTTGGATATGCAACCTTCACTGTACACTACAAAATTGAAGTTCAATTTTCTTGACAAAACGTGCATATAGAATTTTTTGATATAAGACTTTTTTGTTCCGAATATTCCCAGGAACCTGTATTTTATTTTTTTCTGCATTAAATACCCCACATCATGTACAGATACACATAGCGTGTGGGCATATAAGAAAGTGACACAACATAATAAAAATGACCTAAGTTCAGAGTACATTTATCTTCAGTTACGTACGTCGCGCTCGCGTCTGCAAAGCTGAAAGAGACCCGAGTAAAAGTTATATAGGTTGCGTGAAATTGGCCTGACATCGGGGTTAAATTTCAAAGCACTTTTCATTCAGCTGTCAACTCAGTCATATTTATTATACGTAGATGGAATATCATGCACATTTACAATTAAAATCAATACTATATTAATACTAACAATCGCTTTATGTATATATGAAATTTCGCTGAGTTGTGTATTTGTAATTTATTTCATACAATTCTCCGTCAAAAGGTCAATAGACAAAATTTAATAGTCTAAAAGTTTTGTTGGAAAAACTGACGACTCCAGAAATATTAAAACGTGGAAATTTAATAAACTGCAACATAATGTGTCTTTTGTTTACAAAAAATATTAATTAATTAAATAAATGTTTAGTGTCTTCTCAAAAACTAAATATTGCATGCAATGCATATACAGGGTGGCCAAATGAAAATGAAACACAGCCATTTTCAGGAACTGCGCCAAGATTGTAGACAAACGCTCAGACCCGTCGATTTTAGATTAAAGGGGGTCATTCTTTGCTGGTATTTTTGACTCCACCACTTTTACCCTCAGGCAAAGATAAGCATCACCCCAATATATTTAAATGGAATTGGGGGTTGAGTAATATTTATTTTAAAAGCTCTTACAATTCTCTTTACAACAGATTTTAAATTTTATAATTCCGCCATAATATTTTATAATAATACTTAATAAGAGTTTTGATTTTAAAGGTGAAACTTATGTACAAACAATTAGTAACGGCAAAAATGTCACTCATTCGAGTTAAGTACGCCAATAATATAAAAAAACAGAAATGAATACTATATAGTCACTGAATTGTTTAATTTTAATTTAATTCCATTTATTTAAGTAATTAATTCCAATACTGTTCTTGTAATTTTTCTTTCTTCTTATAAGATTCGTTAGTAAATAATTTAGAGCTGAAATGATATTTTAAGAATGCAAATGAATTAAGTATTTGGCAGAAGTTTTTGTTCTCCCAGTGAAAGTTCCGATCGACTTCCAGAAACTGTTTGCTTTAATTAATCTTTCAATAAAGAAGTTGCAACCCTTGTAGTGATTTGTAGAGATTACAGGAGAGGTTAAAGGGGTTATTACTTTTTCGATATTGTGCTGATATTTTTAATCAGTATTCCTCGACCTCTATACATTTTAACATTGTTCGATATTTTCTTATTGAATATGAATATACCCTCCAGGGTCATAACTTATTTTCATAAAAATTGTGAGTTTTAAAGTTTCTTTTCTATGTATAGGGGATTCACTATATTTTGACCCTCTGCAGCATAAGCATGTAAGGTTTGTAGGGTCCATCTCTTACAATAAGTTAAATACTATTAAAAAACGAAATGAAGTTTTTTTATTACGAAAATAAAAAACTTGAAATTATTAAACGTCTTATAGTGATGTTTAGTCTTTTAGTGCTATTATTAGATACACAGTGATTTTCCGGGTTGTTGGTATTACAACTGCTACGGTCGCAACCGTCCCTCGGATATTAGTGGTCGTTCAGGACGTTCCGTAGCCGTCTCTGTAATTCGTCGCATCCCATGCTTCCAAACGTTTCGCCGCTCTTCACTGTCGGCACCTTCAGTAGTGACTCCGCAGTGCACGCCTGAGAACAACAAGGGCAGGTCGAAGAACTCCAGCTAAAGCTAGGCATGTGGGTTTTAAGTCTGTTACTGGCAGCTACCAGTTGTTGAGGTCAAGGCATTAAGAAAATTAGATACATATAAAAACAAAGTAGGAATATAAAATTACACGTAATGCAAATTACATATAATTCATCAACTTTGCATGTGAAATTAGGAAAATAGAGTAGATACAGATTAATATTTATGTAAATGGGACAGGACACTGAAATAAATTACATGATTTAGAAAAATAAATAGAAAGTTTATAACAATTTAAAGAGGATGTGCTAAAAATCACAATTGAAAACTGATCAATTTCGTAAAACGTTTTTCTTGAAAGAAATTTTTTTAATATTTTTTTGAACTGACATTCTAATTTCTTATATATATAAATATTGGTAAAGCATTACAAAGTCGCACACTCATGTAACCTATACCATTTCTAGTTTTTCTTAATCTGAAGAAATTGAAATTATTTTTTGTTCTAGTATTATGTGCATAAATCTGATCTCTCATATTGTTAGAGATATACCCAACAATTCCTATACGCCTATGCTCGGCAGGGAACCTTCTATTCAAATTTGTAAAAATATACAAGGTGTTCTATATAAATTAACAAAGTTAACATCCGCATCCTGCAACTTTTGTATTTCACATTTTTTAACTATAAAAAAAGTTACCAAGAGAGTCAGAACATGGTGGATCACCCTCTATAGCAGTGCTCAAATTATTATATTGTTTAACCTTCTTTTTCTGTAATTAAATTAATTTCACGCAATTAAAAATAACGAAAAATTAACAAAAAAAAACAGGAAACATCAAATACCTTACCATCCCCCGCTTTAAAAACTGTTTAAAATAACAGCAAGCCATTAATTAATAAATAACCTCACACGTTATTGTTGTCTTGGGTCTCCATTGTTGACGTATAATAATAATACGCTGCAGGTCATAAATATTATTCATATTTGTCTCTTTCTGTTTTCGATGGCTACAATAAGAAAATAAGAAATCACTGTTGCTGACTGTAATAATTATTGATGTCACATCAATTAATAAAATAACTTTTCTGATTATTAAATCTTTAACTAAGTATAAGACAATAAAAAAATGAACTATAACAAAATATAAACTTCACGAAGAATAAAAAATCAGCTGTTAGTGTTGTAAGCCTTTATTTCTATTAAATTATTTTAATTTAAAAATATAAAAAAGTTACATACAATGAATATATATATAATATAAAATAAAGTAGCACCTTAAGAAAATATTTTACTCTGTAAAATATTCCACAGAAACACTCGTTATTCGTAAGAGGGAGTTTAGTAGAATGCAAAAAGAAGCCTGTTTTCCCGTCACCCACAGAGCAAGATTGAGCAGTTAAAATTGGCAGAGCCAGTTGTTCCCCGTTCCCTAATACGGGCAGTTTTGAAAACGAATACTACGTAAGAACCTTGAGAGAACAACAGGAAATACCGGAGGTTAGGATAAAAAATAAATCTTACCCAACTCTACAGTTCCCCACGTTCAATTCGTGGAAAAGTGGAAAGCCGGGTATAGCCCTTTAAATCAGATAAAAAAGATATCGAATCTGTCTATTCTTACATTCGTTATCACAGCATTCTAGTTACTAAAAATTAAGTACAATACGTTACAAATTCTAAAAAATATAAAAAAAGTAAAAAATATTTGTTTTTACATAAATATTATAAAATGAGGGCAGATTTGTTACCGGTTAAAAATTATATTAGCACATTAATAGGAATGTCGGATTACTTATAACTAACTTCACTATCGTTATCTCCGAACCAGTTCTTAGGAGGCGCTCCTCCCACATAACTGGCAGTCGCTTCACTTCTAAACTCTTGGGACACCATCTGCGTCGTAGTTCCAGGCCCTTGCATGGTCCTACTAGCTTGAGAAGCCTGCCAGATGGAGCTGCGCTCCGCAGCACCCCTCGGAAGATGCAAGGGTTGGATTCTGGTGCTACGCTGCGATTTTGGAGTCGCTTCTGGAGAAGTGAACTCGCTAGCGGTATCGTACCTAGATGGAGCTATCCATCTTTCGGTAAACTCGCTGGCGGATCTCGCCAAGCTAGGCTGACTTAAAGACCTAGCTAGAGACGGGTGACCCGGCTCAGATTCATCGTAATATCTCCTGTCTGGGTAGTAACTGGAAGCCTCGGAGTATCTATCGTTTTCGTGACGACCAAAATCGACGGTCATCTCAGACATGGACCTTAGATCGGCTTCGCTTCTATAACTAGACCTAGAACTTCTTGTAGGAATCAGCGGTTGAACTATTGGTTCGTGAGTGAGGGTCCTTACGGAACTACCTCCATCGGAATCGTATTCGTACAGTGTTGGCAAGCTGCTGCGACGACTTCTTGTATCCCAGTCGTTCTTCTTTCTGAACCTGCTCTTAGGTTGTTTGTCTAAAGGTGTAAGTATTCTTATTATGACATCCCATTTAGGAGGCTCGAATAATTTTTCGTATCTAGTATCCTGACGAACTCTTTCGTAGTCTTCGCGAACTACACATTCAGTGAGCAGTGTTCGCAATGTAGATTCGGTGGTGATAATCTGACGCCACTTCATCTTGTCGGCCATGGTAAGTTGAGAATTGAAAGTTTCAGCGCTCTCTATTACAGGTCCTTCTTCCATTTCAGTCGGTTGTAGCACTCTTATGAGTATGTTCCAGTTTGGCACCTCAGGGTTTTCTAAAGGTATGTTAAATGTGGATAAGAAATTATCATCTCTAGGTGGAACGTTTATGGAGGCAGTGTATCTAGGAGGTTGGTGACCCATTTTAGCTACTATTTCGGGGGCGTTTAATGGCAGTTTATCATCGACAATAGTGCTCTGAGGTGGTAAGCTCATGGTAGCTCTTTCCAGTTTTGGTGTCAATGTTAGACCAGAAGCGGAAGATATATCAGAGAAATTTTCCCAGTCTGGTGGCTCGGGAATTTGAGCAGGGTAGTTCTTAATAGTAACGTCCCATTTCTGGGCCTCGACTGGTTTTGGACGGGTGTGGTATTCAGTGATCAGTCGTTTATGTCTTTCAATATCTTCTATAGTCTTTTTCTCCGTTATAGTACGAAGGAACACGTCATCAACTACATGAGAAGTTATTTCTGGTTTGTGCACCACAGCTATTGGTGGTTCAAGAGAAAGAGGTTCTTCCATTTCGGAAATATATTGTTGTCTAGGTATTATTGGTGGAGGTGGAGGAGGAGTTGGAGCAACAAATTTGTGGTGGGAATCATCAACAATCTCTGTCATAGAGTGAGTATCGGTCATTTCAGTATTAAGTGAGGCAATGGATCTAGCTGGAGTGATTCTCATTGGTTCTTCTTGCATTTCCAATTGTCTGGTAAGTATCCTCTTGAATGTAGGAGCTGGTTGGATATGTTTAGGTGGTGGGTGGAGCTCAGGGATGTAGGTGAATTGCGTTCTTTCGACGGGAAGAGGTGATTCGAGTGATCTGATACTCTCTTCTCGTTGTTCTAGAATAGTTGAGAGATTCCTATCAGTCCTTGTACTTTCAGTGTCTGACATCGAAATACTTGGAGGAGACGCAGGTGCAGTCTTGACGCGCACCTGAACGTCGAATCTAGGTTGATCTTTGACCGCCAGAGGCAGTCTGGGTACCGTGGCTGGAGTAGCGACCGCATTATGAATATGTTGCTCTTGATTATCTCCATAGCCTTCGCTGTAGAAGCTGCTATTATCTTGAAGATAAGCCTTGTTCTCGTAGCTTCCTGCTGAAGAAACAGGGAGAGATCTAGTATCTTCGATTTCAGAATGAGACTCTGATGGGTAATCAGAAGGAATGGTGTCGCTGACGATGTGTTCCTCGCTTCCTGAGCTGCTTCCTGGAGGGACTGTAGCTCGAGGTATCTTAACGCTATCGATCATCGAAAGACCTAAAAATAAAATGATGTAAGTTAAAAGTTTCATATGTAAACGTGATAATGGCAAGAACTTACCAAGCGAGCTTGGAGTAAGGGCAGTGATTTCTGATCCACTTCCGAGGGATGAGAATGGATGGTGTCGTATTACAGGTACAGTACGTCTTCTCAGACAGTAATAAGAACATCCTAGACCTAATAGAAGAAGAGACAGGAAGAGGATGCCGCATATTATTAGTAATATCTGGAATCCGCGAAGGGGTGGGGCAACTGCAGCTGCTGGAGGCAACCTGCTAACAATCATAACATTAAAGAAATTATTTTTTTGTATTATATACGATTATAAGATTCTAATTGATTTATTAAGATTCAAAATAGTACTAAGACTGTACTGAAATGACTTTGTGTGACGCACGTATACTGTGATGTGGAGGACTGCATTTTAAAAAATAATAAATAATTATAATTTTGAAGTCTTTCGATGTTTCAAATTGGCTGAGGCGCATAGTACTAACTACAGGATGGTTAAAAGTTATGTGACATTCGTTTTGATTGGCCGGATCTATAACCTAGCGAATAACGCTCACACTGGAACAGTTTGGATATTTCTAAAAAATATACAAAACTATAATGGTTTTAACTCCACGTCAGTGGTGGACTATTTAGTAAAGGCTTTTACACTTACACAGGGTTTGCTATCGGACCTGGTAGGGGTGCTACGGGTGGTGGGTATCGGCATACTATGGTGATAATTTCATCTCCGTCCATTTCCAATGTCGGATGGAACCTCACTACGACGTTATTTGTAAAAACACGTTGAGGGCCCTGAAATTGATTATTTTTTATTTATTTTTTTTTATTAACTTTTGATTAGATTCTCCAAATTGTTCAAACATTAGGTCTTGGAAGAAATTAAATGAAGATCATAGGGATAATGTGTAATAAAAAATACGGAATAGAAAAGTAAAAGAAAATGCAATGTAACTTGTGATAGGCACTTGAAATATTACTATATAGAGGGGAAAATGTAGCATGTCAAATTGAAATAAAATTATGGATTATGTAACATCTTATAATAATGAATATATGATCGGGTAGTTAATTTCATAAAAAAGTAGGCAAAAATTTAGGCATTAAGTTGCAGAGCTTAGCCCTCCCCTGGTAAACTAAAAAAGCTAAATATGTTTCAAGGGCACTATTTTAATGGGTTACTAGTGTCCATTACATTAAATTTTTATTAAATTATATTAAGTACTTTAAAATTGATTCAAGAAAAACCGATTTCCAGCGACATCCTTCAGTGACACATATCTCCGCAGAGAGGGCCTGTAGGAAATTTTTTTATAGGAACTTGTTTTTATTTTTTCATGTTCTATCTGCACCCGAAAGATTTCCCACATTTTACCGGACACCCTATATATGTCTTTAGAATTACTTTTATGTTTTTTTGCAAAATGCTTAAATAATTTTGAGCAACTCTCTGTCTTATAACTTTCATTGCATTATGTATAATACATTTGTGTTATTTGAGATGAATTGCAAACTTATAATTCATTTCATTCCTCCTGATTTCCCGGTGGCCTTTAAATAGTGTATTTGCTTCGATCAACGAATATTCGAACGCGAAGCGAATTTTGAAAAGCAGGATTTTCGTTCAATAAAACTCACTTGTTTCGTGCCGCACCCTTTGAGGGGCAGGTCGAGCTTGTAGCTGAGCCCCCCGTCTCCTCGAATCCTGCAGGCGGAATTCCTATCGAAGTCGGCATAGGCGATTCCGTAGAATTTCTCGTTAAACTTCATCTCCATCAGCATGGATCCCGAGGCGCAGTTTAAGGCGGCCTTGGTGCGATTCAGGAATATGACGGGACTGAGGTCGTCCAGCTTGGTGACCTTCCCATCGAGGATGGTCTGCTCGGGCAGGCCTTCCCCCTGGTATTCGATGTTGTTGGCCTGATCGGCATAGTTGGATTGGGCGGTTGCAGCGCTGAACAGCCACACATATATTGCTACACTCAGGTACCGAGACATCTGAAACAAAAATATTTTCTCAGTACTTTTTAAGATAAAAATATTAATAAAAAAACTTGATGTAGATACCCTATCATATACAGGGTGATTCATTAATAATTGTACATACACTCTAATTAGATAATCCTAGGCTGAAAATATAAAGAATTGACACATAACGCTTAGGTAAAATATGGCTCCTTACGGAGTTACAGAGTGTTCTGTTTAAACAATTGTAAATTATTTTTGCCAATTACTTTATCTTTGTTTGATGTTTCCCTATCATACTTGGCATAAAGTTTAGATACTTTGGAACGTATTAAAGAATGCTACCAAACCGTTGATGTTTACTACCAGAAGCATACGACAGGAGTTCCATTCCTAACTTCTACGCCACTGCTGGGATTTTTATTTTGGTACAATTTTTTAATTTTTCAATTTCTATGCAATTAACCTACTATTTCTTCATCAGGATATCTGGTGTAACCCGGAAGTTGTTATTCTGTCTGCTAGTATAATATTAAATGAAACGAACATTTATTTGTAAAATGTTTTTGATTTCTCACTATGTTTCTGTTTATTGTTATTAAATTTATTTATTATTGATATTAAATTGGTAATTTTTACTAATAAACTCAATTGTAAAATCTAATTCAACTAATGCAATGCAATCCCATGACAGAAGACACCGACTTGAATAATAATAATATGACAAATAAATTACATAATTTATTTTATTTATTTATTACGATAACGTCGAGAAAAAATGACTACGGCTATGAAGAAATAGTGGGTTAACTGTATAGAATATAGCGAAGAATTGAAAAATTGTACCAAAATAAAAATTCATGTGTCTTTAATTATAGAATTTTGTATAATTGCAATAGCTCCGTTGGATTTGCCTTCGACGAAAAACAAACAGCACGTAGGATAAAGCGAACCGTGTTATAGTTATAGTGAAATATCTGTACCTGACATAAATTCCTTTATTTAATTATTATAAAACATTTAAAACTCAAAATCAGTCAGTAAAACAGAACTACAATGTGGTAAACTCACAGGGTTTTAATTATGACAAAAAATTTTTGTCATGCTAGTTGTATACTCTCCAAACATCAAACGTCAACGACCTAGTCAAAGAAAGGGTTTTTACAGAACACTGTAAACGTCTCGGGATGTTAAAGTTTCAAGTAGAAGTAATTATTTTATGCTGACATCGTCGATTATTGTTAATCTTGTCGCTATTATTAATACTGAGGAATTTAATTACCCAACAACACAAGAAGTTTAAAAATTTACCGACGTGAAATACACCTAGCACAAGCGGCCTATAGATTCTGTCAATTGCATCAGATTATATGAAAACAAAATATTGCAAACCGTGTTTAGTTTAAAATAATTTTTCTGTACTTGCTTTTCGCAAATTTATTTTTTCGCGTATTTTTTGCATATTGACAAACATATATTCAAACACTGATATAACGAATATGGTGCGACAAGTACATAATATTGTGTGGAAGCATCATACCACAGACGTCTTTGATATGTGGGCGTAAATTTTTAAAGTAAGTACATACACAGAAGATATTAAAAAGTAAAAATTTATTACAAATTACTTGCAATTACATAGAAAAATATTTTTCAAATACGTTGCATTTGTATTGAAGCAGTTTTTTCCTCTGCTGTGGTTAGAGTAATATGAGACACTCTTTATAAATATTAACAAATTATCAGACATAAATAATATTTTACTGAAAAACACTGCATAACACATTTGAACACAAGCAAATTTTCTTACAATAGTAAGCAGCCATATTGTACATGCCCCAAAAAAACAATGCATTTGTGTTCCAGCAACAAAACCAGACGCCCATAAAATTATTTAAATACTTTAAATGAAGCATAATAATCTCAGGTACTGTGGTGGAACAATTGTGCTCAAAATTATTCACTCAAAGTACAGGGGAAGCAGAAACCTGTTATAAATATAGCGGTAAGAATGTTGCAATATATTATTAAAAGCATTGCTAGCCTACAATTTGTCGGGAATATAAATTAAAGAATGAATTTTCAACACTTTATTAATGCACATAATGGTTTCACGGTTTAATAACAGGGTATCTGATATACATCTAAAAAAATTGACAGTTAGGTGATTTTACCATAACAGTAGTTTTGTTTGTTTTGAAAATATCGTTTTGCTTTAGTTTTACTCTAATTTTAAATTATTCCAGAAGAGTCTGTGAAGTAAACAGGACAAATATGTTATCACACATGGACTTGTATTTAAAAAATTGATCACTAACTAAGATATTTATCTCCAGTTTGTCTGGAGTTTTGTTTTAACATCCCCTTAAATCGAGTAGGGTTCTGCAAGATCACCATTTGATATCTATTGATTTTTCATTGTCGTGAACATCTGGCTTCCTATGATTTTTTATACGAGTTCATTGGTAGGTAAAGCATGTCAAGGATATTTTATTGAAAACATAACACCGTACTATTTATTCTACGTCCGCCAAAATAGTTAAGTACCAAATTTGAAGAAACAGTATCTATAATAATAATAATAATAATAATAATAGGACTTTATTTGCATCAATCGAAATACAATAATAATGTATATAACATGAACGTCCAAGTCCAAGTAGCAACTAAGATATATATATGTCCATTAAAACCAAAGTATGGTTGTGCATGGACATGCCTGTGTAATATCGGTAACGTACGCAATATACACATTAAAATTAAACTACATTTATGCATACAATGTTATACATACGCTAAATATACAAACATATACATACATTTTAACATAATATGACACGAAAAACGAAAATGTGACACATGAATGTCCACATAATGCAAACACGCGGAATGCTGGGGGATGAGAAGGGTCTCACTTAAAAGAATTCTATTAGGTTTCTGGTCTCTGCCCTACCTAAAGTAAGTATATATTTTTTAAATATATTTTTTATCAAATTTACTGAGTTCAATTTATTTAAATAAGTTTTGTACATATCAGGTAAATGGTTATAAATTTTACGTGACAAGTGGGTATAGCTGCGTAAACTAATATTTTTTTGTAAAAATTCGACTTTTACATGATTATTTTCTTTATACCTAGTACTATATCCGTGATTGACGTTTTGAAATGATTTATTCTTATAAATAAAAAGGATAAGTTGCAGCACAAATAACTGTCTCAGGTCAGTATCTATCTAATTGTTGTTTTCAGTGCCCCGATAAGCTTCAAAAACAACAACTGGACTATATTATAAAATATTTATGAAGGAGACTGCAAACATATTTCCCTTTAGAAGGGAGCCTGGTTAAAGTCAATAAAAGTTAAATTAAATGAAAGAGAATTATGAGTATAAAAATTATATCATTATTACTATCAATAATTATTTCTAATCCTTTTCTTATTATTATTTTTCTTAAAAGAGAAAGCATTGAGGCATCTAATTAAATGCTTGTGCTTGTTATTTCGGCCAGCTACTTTTGATTTCATCCTAAGATGCACTGAAGGATCCTACCCTTATAAAAATGTTCACTTTGTTTCTACCATCCGACTTAACAAAAAAAAACCAACATAATAATTTCCAGGAACTACAGACATAAATTTAAACGTAATTCACGAACAATGAAATTGCTAGTAAATTAATTTCGAGAGACAATAATGAAATTATATCGTCGTATGTAAAACAATGATACTTTCTATGATCCAAATATGAACGCGTTTATTATGAAGATAAATATAGAAATTATTTGAAGCGATTTTAAATCAGAGAAACAATTTGATTATTAAACAAAGTCATTTCATTGTGCTGTCATCATTTATTTCTTCTTTGGTGTCGTTTTGTATGGTTGCTGGAGGCAGAAATGTCTGAAAATGGTATAAAAAAATGATTATTACAACCTAAGTAATATCATCTAAATTGACCTATAAAAAGGAATATAACAAATTTCAAAAATGGAAGAACGCAAAGAACATTAAGGATCTAAGTGAGAATGTACTAAATAGTGGTTGTTTGAAAATATTGATATTTCAAAGTAAGAATGATCTGAGGAGCCGCTTTAAATCACGTAGTATCAATTGAACTTTTGTTTGTAGATACAGTAAGCTCATAGCTTTCCTAAAGCAATCAGCCAGAAGTTATAAACCAAACGAGTTCAAAATTTTTTACCTGGAAGATGTGATAAAATTTCTACAAACTGCTGCAGATGTTAAGGTAAAACTCAGAATAACCTCTAAAGTAAATGTATAAGGTTGGGAAGTTGGAAACATTAACTATCAACAATCTGTAATGCTTGTTTCCCTTCTCGACAAAAAAAAAAACAAGAAAGACCGGTCGTTCTATATTACGAATAAGAAATCTGGAGACAATGTCTTGAGGATTATATGAATCACGAAAATGTGCTCCATAACAAATTCTTCAGTCACTATCGACAGAAGATATGCATTGTTCAACCTGTGGGAATAAATACCATTTACAGAATTCTGCAGATGATAACGTATACAGGATTTTGCCTCCGCCATTCTGCAACTACGATGGTTGCAAATTTTGGCGCAGACTTGGTCAGCAGGAAAACGGTTGGGTGGTTGATAGTCTTCTTCCGTAGCAGAAACATACATTGAGGAATTATTGACCAACAAGATTGCTGTATCAGAAGACATACCTAGCAGCGTGGAAAACCAGACGATTGGCACCAATACAAAAGAATTGTTCCCTTCCCATGCATATTTCTGGGAATGTTTTAATTGTACCTAATATTAATATTTGTGTTCACAAACTGTAGGTAAAGATTTAAACTAGTTATAAGTACTTCCTTAAGAAATAAGTGTCTTTATCTATCCTAGGTGTTAAAGTATCAATTTATCCCCCTTGTGGTTATAGTACTACTTTATCTACCATTTTTAGTAGATGAAAGGCAACTTTAACATTAGCTATAGAAAAAACAATAGTAATGCTAAAGCCAACACATTATAATGTCCTTTAATCCCATTTTGTATATTGAAAGTAATACTGGAGCAAGTTAAGTAACCACATTCACTTTTGCAAACACCGAGTTTTATCGATGCATCCGACAAATTTCTAGCGTGTACATATAATACATTGTATATTATATAGTTCGTATAAAGTTTATGTGCCTATTTTATGACCCGTATTCTTGCCCACAGTCGGTTAATAAAAATGTCACTAGCATTTGCAACCAAGGATAACAACTGGTGTTTGCTGCAACGGCTTTATTAATAAACAATAACTAGCAGCGACTTAGCAGATATATTTATTTCATAACCTGAGTTCTTAGAAACAAGTGTAGGCATTGGTATGCTACCACAAGTGTATTTAAAAATTAACGAAAGAGAACATATGGTCGCATTTTAGCGATCTAAATTGATATGTTGATTTTGTTACACACCGAATATAGTATTTAATAGTGCTTTATAATTATATTAATAGATAAAGGCGACAATGCTTTAAAATACGATTATTAGTCGAAAATAAACGAAGATAGAAAGTAGCATACATGAAATTTACCCTCTGAAGTAAATTTTTTTGGACAAAATATTCTTAATTTGTAATTTTAATTTGATTGTTTTATGTAGGTAAGTTAATGCTAATCGACTACTGATTTCAATTAATTGATACCATTGTCTATAAGCTTGACAGCTCGAAAGTGTTGCACCTACATTGATCGCCCACTTACAAATTCTCAATAACTCGTAGGTGTGTGGTACCATACGTCATGGTACCTGTTGAGCAAGGACTACTTGAAAGGATACATATAAAAAGTAATTTAGCTGGCTTATTTGTATGGAAATGCAAGCAGACAAAGGCAATTCCACAACTACTGCTTGTAAATAACACATACGTCCTTCAAAACGATGCAAATAACAAATCTCAACTTTTTTATGGGACATATTAATAATAATAAAAGACTTTAATGTTGTATAGAGTGAAGTTTAGATAATATATCTATCTTACACTTAATCATTATAAAATTTTACGTGTTTGATAATAATTTTTAAATATATTTAACCAAATATAATAATATAGAAACCAAAAATAACCTTAACTATAACTTAATTACGTTCTACAATAAAATCGTACCATATATTGGACAGATGTTGCAGATCTACAGGATGTCCGGAATTAAATGCCGATATTAAAGGGGCTTGTATATCTGTATATCCAAAAGCAACAAACCATTGTTGTGAAGAAATCTCAGAATTAATAGTTTTGTACATTTGTAATCAAATCCTGCTCAAATTGTTAAAAAAAAAACATGCTAATAGCAATGCCCCAACTGTCATTGTTAAAGAGTGGGTAAACTTTTGGTAATGACGTCACTAAAGAATAGACCATTAGATGTTAGACCTAGGATCTAGGTGATAAAGACCTAGTCCTAATTAAAACTTTTTTTTCAAGCGCAGCAATTCTATCAATAATACTTTGGTCATTATTGTGTTGATCATCACAGGCTAATGTATAAGTTGATTTCTTGTGGTATCAGAGGCTTGCCTCTTGATTGGTTGCGATCTTTTCTCAAAAATAGGATCCAATATGTCTCAGTAAAAAATAGTTGTTCGGTGCAGCATTCTGTCAAGATGGGTGTACCACAAGGTTCAGTTTTGGGACCTATACTCTTTTAATATATCTTAATGATTTGGATGCTGTTTCACCGAGCACACATTTTACCATGTATGCTGACGACACATCTTTAATTAATTACATCGAACATCAACGATAATGATTTGAAAAAAGATTGCAAGTTTTATTAAAAGATTTGACAAAATGGTTCTCTGAGAATAACTTGTACTTTAATATTAATAAAACGAATGCTGTAAGATTTCATAGTTTCCAGAAGTATTGTAATATGTTGAGTTTTACTGTGGGAAATAATGATTTGAGTACTGATGCCGAGGTAATAAAATTCTTAGGACTCAATATAGACAAAAATTTGAATTGGAAAATGCACTGTACGTTACTAACTAATAAAATTTCCTTTCTTACTTATTTGTTCCACAATTTAAGGTCGATATTAAATATTGAGCAACTCCTCTGCCTTTACCACGCACCAGTCATCTCGTCTCAGGTATGGTATCTGTTTCTGGGGAAATTCTACTTTTTCTATACAAGTTTTTATTGCACAAAAGAGATTGTTAAGATATATGGTAGGAGTTCCTAGTCATTACTCTTGTAATATTTTTAAAAATTTAAACCTACTACCTTTACCATGTTTATTTATATTTGAGATCTGTTTATATGTTTTTCAAAATAAAAGTAAATTTGTTTTAAATGATGCACTTCACAGGTACAATACAAGACAAAATATGAATTTACATATTCCATTTGCTAGAATAAGAATAACGTCTAACACTCCGAACTGTTTAGGTCCTAGGCTATCTAATAACTTACCTAACCAATTGAAATTGTTGGAAAGTGAATATTTATTTAAGAAAGCTTTTTTTATTGGAAAAATGTTTTTATTCCATATTGGAATTTTTACCTACTTTTTCTGTTATGTCTCTAAGGAAAATAAATTATTATTATTTATACTAAGGATATGTTTAGCAAAAAAAACTTCTGAGATTTGAAATATGTAATACGAAAAGAGCTTAATGAATTTTGTTTTATTCAAAACATACAGAATGATCCACCACTTATCCAAAAGAATTTGGAAATAGATAGGTCATAAAAAATGTCAACATTGTAAAAAAGTTCCGACAAAAAAAAAAGATTGAAGTAGTATTTCCATCTTTACATCGCTAGGCTAGCATCATCGGAATACAGGCGAATCTGAATTATACCTACCGTTTTTACGATAGTGTTTACATCAGTTTTTTAGGTGTCAAAAGTGGTTTGTTTACATGTATAGCAACTCGGGGTTGATGGATATTGGTTTAATTCATGGTGAAGTAAGATTAAATGCTATAGCAGCTTTTCGTCTGCACGCAAACCGATTTCCCATGTAACAAATGCAGCTATTTTTACCCTGGCAGTGCAACGAGGATGTAACACGGGAAATTTGTAATCGAATCGTGGAAGAGATGGAGGTCCAGGACGTCTATGGGGTTTTGAGCAGCTGAGGAACACATTTTAGAGATTTTTGAAGAGAATCCCCGAATAAGTACCAGACAAATCGCTTAAGTGCAAGGAATGTCCCAATCAACAGTGTCGCGACATACACGAGGCTCAATTATATCCGTACAATGGACAACGTGTCCAAGCATACCAAGAGATTGTCCCTTACGAATTAGATTTTGACAATGGTTGCTGCAACAAAATGCACAAAATCCCAGATTTATAGCTAACGTGCTACAGGTTAAGCTATTTTTACACAGAATGGGATGAGTAATAATACTCATGTTTCGGATTTTGAAAATCCATACGCGATTATCCAACGGGATAATGTTTGTGTTTTTCCTTAAATGTTGCTTGATTGGGCCATTCGTATTAACAAACCGAATGAATGAGGTTCAGTATCTAGAGTTCCTTCGAAAGATGTGCCCTTAGCTGTCGAACTCCAAAAGTGATTCTTGCATTTTCGACAAAGTGTTCGGAGGTACCTTAATGAAGTTCAAGGGGTACGGTAGATTAAACTAAGAGAACCGGTACCAGGTCCACCACAATCTCCTGACTTAAATCCTTTGGAATTTCGTGAGGATATTTAAAAAATGAAGTGTATCGCACCGAAGTAGACATTAGTGATGATTTAGGTGAACATATCATAGCTGTTGCTAATAACTTACAAGTTCAAAATGGACAAGAATCAGAAACATTTGTGATAGTTCGTAAAAATGGAGTGAGACGAGCCTAAATGAGTTTACATATCGATGGACCAAATTGTTGTAGATATAAAATAGGTGTTATAAAAGTTTATTTACTTTTTTCTTAGAAAATTCTTTCAGTTTTATATCTGTTCATTTTTATTTTCCAACTTCCTTAAATTTTTACAAAACTGTATTTGTAAGAGCTCCCTGTACATTAAAATTTTTTTGGACAAGTTCTGAGTTGCCCTGTATAGAGATGAAGATCAGTCAGGAACAGATATGTCTCATATGTAAATAGATGAATTACATAACAGTACTTAATTTTCCACTTGTACGAGCCCTAACAACTAAATGTTCGGACGACAGTTTATTTTTTCCAAATATATTCAGTTTCCATTTTGAATTCAATTAGAATTTTTTCTGCTGAAACTATACCAATTATTGTCATAAAACAAAAGTTATAATCTTTTCAGAACAATGTTTACTCCAAACATAAATTATTTCTTTAAATATCTAACAACAAACTACAAAATAAAGTGACAAGTAAATGTTCGCACAATCTTAATTAAAGAACGTTCTTATGGAAATTAATAGGATGTAACGTCCCCTTTGGCGTCTATTACCGCCTTGATCCTCTTTGGCATAGTATCCACTAAAGATTTACAATATTGTGGGGTAAATGCATTCCAAATTTCTTGGATTTTGGCCTTAAGTGCTGGAATTAATCGCTGGGGGCTATTTCTTAAGGATCTTTTCATGTGATGCCATAGTGTTTCGATGACATTTAAGTCGGGACTACTCGAGGGCCAGGACAAGACACTAATTTGATTGTCCCCAAACCATTTTTTGGTACTCTTAGCTGTATGGCAGGATGCCCCATCCTGCTGAAATATGAAATTCCCATGTTCATAAAGCTCCATCGTACTTGGCAACAAGTTTCTTTCCAAAATGCCTTGATATTTTTGGGCATTTATGGTGCCATCTACAAAGTCAAGCCTGCCTACACCATTAGTGGACATGCAGCCCCAAATCATAACACCCTGTGGGAACTTTACTGTACGCTTAATACAATCTTTATGAAATGCTTCAGATTTCGTTCTTATCACCCGTTTCCGAAAATCGCCAACACAAACATCAAATTTGGATTCATCACTAAAAATAATTTTAGCCCAGTCTTCTTTGGTCCATTGTACTTTAGATTTTGCCCAAATAAGACATTTTCTCTTTTGTATGTCAGTGAGCAGTGGCTTTTCTTTGGCCTAAAAATGTGAATTGCTTTAAAGTGCGCTGAGCTAATTATTACAATTTTTTGTATTTCAATCACAAATAATATTTACTTTATAAAATCCATATCCAGCTTTGTGTATCCACTGTCTGCAACATTCCCTTGAAACATTTAAATCTGCTTCTTCATTCCATCGTGTTTGAATATCCCGTACCGTACCCCTTCTTTGTTGCTTGCAAATTTTAACAAGAACCCTTTTTTTCCTTTCTGTTACAATCCTTGGTCGCCCAGAACTTTTGCCGCGGACATCAAAGGATCCCTTTTCCCCATACGCTTTTATTACCTCTCCCACGGTCGATTTGGCAATATTGAGGTCTTTTGCTATTTTTCCCATAGTTTTTCCGTTGGCATATTGTCTTATTATGATTTCACGCACTTTTTTATCAGTAGCAACTCCGCGAGCCATTTTGTTCGCGAATGCACTATTGCTAATGTCATAAAAATATATTAATTTTGCCATGGTGACAGATGGCATTTTTTTTTCAGAGCTTGCTTGTATTTCATTGATGAAAAGAATCTTTGTCCGAACATTAAGTTGTCAGCAAATTTCGTTAAATAAACATTTAAACTATTTTCCAAAGCCAGCAAATCGATAATTATTAAAATAATGAATGATTTATTGGTCAAAACACTTGATTTAATAATTAAGTTTATGTAGACTTTTTAAATTCCAGATGTAGTACTCAAAAACAATTTTTAATTATAAATATAATAGTCCGTCCGAACATTTAGTTGTTAGGGCTCGTATGATTTTTTGTTGTTACCCTATAACATTTAAATATCAAAGATTTATGCTAATTACCACAGATAACACTTATTTACAATTTATTTTATCGGTTAAATTTCAAAACATTAATTTATTATCATCTGCAGGGGCGTACGGATAAAGAGAAATCCATAACAATCCGCCAGATGCTTCCATTTATTTTATTAACCTTACATAATCCAAATTAAAACACTCACATGCACGACGTACGCGATATTGAGTCTTACGTGTGGGTCGATTATGGATTGTTTCATGCTGAAAATGAAAGTTTCTTCGAGCGGATAAACGGTCGACCTCAATTCAGACGAGTAGAATGACGTAACACTTTCGATTTCACTTGAAGTGATACTTATTTTTTCTGTTATTTAATATCTGATTTAATGTACAGGATTCCATTGTTTAGGTCAGCGAGAAGGGAAAGGGATATGCATGAGTTACAATTTCAACAGCAGCTCTCATCTGAAATGTTTCTATTGCTAATATACAGGATATTAACTATAAGCTAAATAGTGTGTTTTGTCCATGAAAATAATTTTGGTTAATTAATCATATAATAGTTTTTATCCACAATCAAATTTAATTTATTTATTAACATTTACATTTATAATAATAGACATTTCATTTTTTATTTTATCACATTTACCTTCCTTTCCGTTAATAATCCTTGTAGCATTGTCGCCATCACTTTTGGAATGCATAACATCTGCTGAAGTTTGTGAAGAAATTGCATAAGTTGCATTTCTTCTTGTAAGGAACAGCTATATTTTTCTTGAAATTTCCTTGCAATATCAAGTTCATTAGATACGTACTCTTTGATATCAGTTCTCTTCCATCCACCATGCCGTTTAATGGTTGTAAAATCAGCACCTTTATTGGCCAATAAAGTTGTTGCAGTGCGCTTTATACAATGGTGACTATGCTTCTGGATTTGCGATATTCAGGCATTGCAACTCTTGAGGGTGTTGATTCAAACATACTGAGAAATACATTTTTCATTGATATATCTTAAACAGGATCTGTCGCAGAGAAATATATTCTGTATACTTAAAAAGCGTACACGCATAATCCTTCTTCTATAATTGTAAATTGCCAACGTCCTGTAAATTTGTCAATTCACAGCATCGGCAGGCACCACAAACCCCCATTATTAGTGCATCCTAAAATAATTCAAAGTTCACTATATACCTAACAACATGTAAAAGGTAAAGAGACCTTAATCATTAAATATTCTTTATCGGAAGCCCCAGTCAAAAATTCTTCAATATGTGCTATTTCCAATACTGCAGCTTTTTTTCTTTGTATCCTCTCGATTCATTCTTGAAATATTGCATATTTTTTCTTTAAATTTAAAAAATACGATAGCATGACTTCGTTTACTCTCCGTTTTTCCCTCCAATAAATGAAAAATTGCTTCCTGAACTTCTTCGAAAACAACTTGGTTTCTTGCATCTTTACCATAGTCAGATAGAACTGTTTATTAACTAATTGATAATAAGCGACGTACCATAGCAACCCGTAGGTATAACAAAATCTACCACGTCCTACTTAGAACCGTGAATTCAGTAAATATACATAGTTTTAAAACTGTATCTACTGATACTGAACAGTAGTGCCAAAATCTCTAGAGTCCGGTACTGCTGTATATCGCCAGATAACATTCGGATGACGATTGAAATATTACCGAAGAATTTTAGTAGTATAAATATCTAACCAAAATGAAAACTTCGTGCTTATTATTTGTGGTTTTAATGTTGTTAATCTATATAAACAACTGTAACTGCTCATGTGTAAATGTGTTGAATGAAGTTAACTGTGAATCTGTCAGTGAAATTTCGGGAAAAGTCATAAGCCAAATACCAAACATTAAAGAAGTGACACGCATTCATATCAAATTCAATTCTGACTTGGAAATATATCACGGTTCATTTGAATCTTGCGTTAAACTACAATATCTGGTTATCAATAACAACAAAATTAACAAAATACGCAGTGATACTTTCAAAGACCTTACACTAAAATATTTGCACTTAGGATACAACCAAATAAATGTTATTTATTATGGGGCATTTTCAAATTTATCTTTTCTTCAAGAACTACGAGTTGACAACAATAATTTAAAAGAGATCCCAACAGCAGTATTTATAGATCTACCATTGCAAGAATTGGCCTTATCCAAGAATAAGATACAGACGATAGAAAATAGGGCATTAAAAAATCTGCCAAATTTGAAGAAGCTTCTGTTAGATGGGAACAAGCTGCAGTATATCTATCTCCATGAAGTTCTAACGTACCCTCAAAACCTCGAAGTTGTCTGGCTGCACAATAACTCTTTGGCAGTTGTAACCAGTTATATGCTGCAGAAGTTAAACAATTTAAAAATATTAAACTTAGCTATGAACTCGATCTCCTTCATAGAACCAAATTCTTTCAAGCAGACTCCGAAGTTGAACTATCTCATTCTATCATACAACCATCTGAAGGAAATAAACGGAAATGTATTTCCAAAAGGTAAGACGAGTAGTTTGGAGAACCTGTATATAGATAACAATAGGTTGATGTTCCTTTCATTTAATTTCTTTACTCGTTTGGGAAAACTGAAGAGGATCGTCATAGTTGGAAATCCATGGTATTGCTCTTGTTTAACTACAGTGCAAATCCTGCTGGCAGAAAATAACATAGTAGAAAAGTGCAATGAAGATTACAGCAGTGGAAAGAGGCCAGTCTGTGTAAGCGGCAGTGTTGATGACAGTGATTGTATTCATAGTTATAATAACAATTTAAGTGAAAAATATGAAACTTACAAAAAAAATCTTCCTTTGAATAAACAGCCAATACTATGCTATTTTTAGATGTAATTGAGGGAATGCTAGTGTCATACTCCTCACAAATTTCAAAGTGTCTAGATTAAAATCGCAAAATTAAAGTGTTTAAAATAATTACTTGAATTGAATTCAATTGTCAAATAAAAATAATAATAATAGAGTTCTCTTGGACGTGTATCGTTCAGTTCGAAATCACTTTAAGGTAAGAAGCTACGACTTGTCCCAAATTGTTGTTTATCCATTGGAGTATCAATTTCCACCGGAGAGGAGGGTTTTTTTATAAGCATTGTTCTAAAAAAAATGGCAAATTAATAATTTATGTTGTTTAAGATATACATCGCTGTGTATTGAAAACTATGTTCGCTATTGATCTGAATTTTTGCATCAATATACAAAATACAACAATGCTTCCGACAGTGACTACTAAGTTTTTATACCAAAAATGAATTCTAAATTGAAAACTCATAAAATATGTATTGAAAACTTCGACATGCAAGCAACTGTATGAAATATTATTTTTTCCTATGTACATACAGGGTGCCTATTTTTTTGTGTACAAATCTGTACAATCTTTATTCTTCAAAATAATCAAAACATTTTTTTTATTTTAAATGACATCGAAAGACGCTTCCTTTAACCGTGGTAGGGCATTTAAGATGGCGATCCAAGACCTGCAATGATTTTTTTATACCCCCGAAATTCAATAAAAACGTTTAGCGATTTTTTTTATTTAAAATCTGGTATAACGTGGTGTTAATTAAGACCCCTCAAAACCCCTATGTGTGAAATTTGAACAAAACCTATATAGAGTGTTTTCTTCTAGACGTTCTTAAAGTTTTATTTTTGTAAAAATTCGTAAAAAGTTAATTTTCCAAAATACCTCAACAAATATTTTTATGTTTTAAATGGCATTGAAAACCGCTTTTTCTGATTGTACTATGGCGATCCAAGGCCTGTTATAATTTCTTAAAACCCCGAAATTTAATATAAACTTTTTTAGCGAATTTTTGACTTACAATCTGATAAGGTTGGCTTAATTACAACCCTCCTCAAAACAAAATACTGAATTTGAAAGGTATCAAGTAATGAGCCATATGGAATTATGTCAAAAGGTTTTCGATGTCATTTAAAAAATAAAAATATTTGTTGCGTTATTTTGCAAAATTATTTTTTTACGAATTTTTACAAAAATAAAACTTTAAGAACGTCTAGAAGAAAACACTCTGTATAGTTTTTATTCAAATTTCACACATAAGGGTTTTGAGGGGTCCTGATTAACATCACCTTATCAGATTTGAAACAAAACGTTTTTATTGAATTTCGGGGGTATACAAAAATCATAGCAGGTCTTGGATAGCCATCTTAAATTCTGTGGTAGGGTAAGAAGAAGCGTTTGTCGATGTCATTTAAAATTAAAAAAAAATTTTGATTATCTTGAAGAATAAAGTTTTTACGGATTTGTACACAAATAAAAGTAGACACCTGCAGATATATCGAATGAAATATATATTAAAATCGCAAGCTTGGTTATATTGAATCTAGTTGTCAAATAAAGAAAATAATAAGAAATTCGTTGCTATAATTAATCCTCAGTACTCAGAAGATACTTATCTATAAATTATTTCCAACGAGGCGTGTAATTCTCCATTTTATCCAGAACTCAATCTCGTAGCAACACGTTACCATTAAATTAATAAAATTTATCTTAACCGATGTACGCCAAAAGCCAAATGGTGAAATATAAAAGTGCAAAGGTGCAGCCAGATATTAATAGTACTATATCTCAAAAACAATCGTAGCCAAGTCATACTTGTATATAAATCGCTTTTCTATACTTTATCTTCAATAATCTCGGTGTATAATGAGTTTTATTATTCTGGGTATGGGTATAAGGAATTTATGACTTTTCTTATTGCAGCAATAAATATTTTTCAAGGAATGCACTTTCTAGTCAGCATAAGAATCTGCAGGCTTGGTGAGAAATATTTATCTTAATATATTCTAAGCAGCACATGAAAACATAATTCTAAGACTCAAGCGAAGCACACCTACGCCAGTTCTATTCTTCATCAAAATTATGGTTTAATATTATTCTGAGATGACCATAATAATTTTTTATATATTTTTAGGTATTAATAATATTGTGTGAAACTAACAACTCAGTGGACAAAAGCCCCAACTTGCGTTGAATTACACCCACAATATCTACCCATATATTCCTTATTATTAGCATTTGTAACATTTTTTCTAAAAATGCAGAAATAGGTCAGATCTCATCTATTGTGGTTCCCACTGCCAAAAAGTGAAGTTAGATATTTATAGAGTGTTTCTTTAGCCGGTTAGTAAATTACATTATTTTCTTTAGATAATTATTGATTAGAGCTTTGTCTGTGGAATTGTTCATTAGCATACCTAGATGTTTGATATCAGAGAACATACATATGACTTCATTGATATGAATTGTAGGAGATTTGATTTATATTAGCTTAAAATACCTTTCTAATACCATAATAAATTTCCTTGTGCTAAATGTTTTACACTTGTAATACATTTAGATGTTTTTTAAAATTACATAATATTAGCATCAGATTTTTTAGTAGCATTAGCATCAAATTTAATATATTTCCTTAAACAAGAGAAAATATATACACAGTATGTTAGGTGAAAATAAATAGGAAAACATTTAAAAACTACCATTTACTATTATTTAATTAAAGACGAAAATTTTACTGTCTTCAATGTTATTATTCATGTTTATAAAGATTCCAAAGACCCTTTTATTTAAACCATATTCAAATTATTTTTTTGTGGTCAAAAAATGTCAAAAAAATTAAATTAGATTTATTTTAAATTTACTATACTGTTGATAAGCGTATAAAATGTATAATAACTCGAAAAAATAATGAACTATTTATTAAGAATCAAACATACTCGTATCAAAATTAAGTAGTACAAAGTCAATATTTTTTTAGCCAATGCAGTGGTGGGAAAATATTTTGTTGTATTTTGAAACGTTTTGAGATGATATTGTATTCACGAGCCATTTCAAGAATTTTTACAATGCTTTCAATTGTCTCCAACATAAATTTGTGCTTGAAATGTAAGAGAATTGAGCAAAGAAAAAGAAAAAACTGCAATTAATTATTATATTATTAAAATAACATAATGAATGTCTTTCAATTTTTATTTTTTTAATAAAAATTAAGAAATATTTCCAATTTGCATTAAAAATTTAATTTTATTGGCATCTCAAAATAAATGTTAATGCACGTAAATGCTAGCACAAGCCTTATCTAAATTAAATAAATGAAACGGTACTATTAATTTTATGTTACTTTGTCAAATGTATGCACTTTAGTAAAGGTCATTTAGCAAACTATTCTTTGTTGCAACTAAAAATGTCAAGGTAGCGAATCCGTTTTATCCTCTTACCACATCCATTCTAATCTATTTCTGTTAACCAATACTGACTAATTTGACGTCAAAAAATGTAGCTTACCTTTAAATATGGCTCAGTAAAGTTGATGAAGAGTTACTTTTGCAGTTTCATATTCAGCGATGTGACCCTGCAAAAATTAAATTGTTGTAGTAAATGATGGTATCGATTATTGCTCGACTGTAGTAACAAAAGAGCAAAAAATATGAAAAAATTTTTTATTAATAATTGCGCTAAGATCACTACAAAATTACTTATGTTATTTATGGACCTCGAACTAATTTTTGTTTACACAGACATTCTAATTTTAAAAAAGTATCAATTTAAAATAATGAAAAAAATATAAAAGCATAAAATATGAAAGTTTATGAGCTTCTCCTGATTTATAGTAAGAAATATATTAAAACATTCTAGCAGATGTTGAAACTAATACTCTTTTGGTATAGCTTTCAAACACGAGACTGGTTAAAATACAGGGTGTTAAAAAAAGAGTATAAAATATTCCAGGAGGTAATAGTATAAACCAAAATAAGTAGAAAAGTCTTCATAAACATGGGTCCGCAAAGTAACGGTTGCGGAGATATCGACCACTATTCGTTTTTTAAACATTTTATTTTACTAGGAATAAACCGACAAAGGAAGCTTTTAACAAACAAAAAACAAAGTTACAGAAGATGTTCAAAGTGCCCTCCGTCCATTTCCAAGCAGACACGACATCTTCGTCTCAACTATATTCGAACTCTTTCGAAAACACCCTCCTTGGTTTGGATTTCTTGACACTTTTGATTAATCCGTAGCTGCAGCTCTTCCAGGCTATTTACAGGAGTACGATACACTAATGTCTTCAAATATCCCCAAACAAAGAAATCTAGAGGGTTCAGATCAGGCGATCTTGGAGGTCATAAAACAGATCCGACCCTTTCTACCCATCTATGTGGAAAAGTTAGTTGTAAATGCTCTCTAACGGCCATGGAAAAATTAGCTGGAGCACCATCATGCTGGAGCCACATATGTTGCCTCTGATTCAAATAAATGTCTTCCAAAAACTCATGCAGTGTGTTCTGCAGAAAGTTGAGGTAGCAGCGCCTGTTAATCGGTTTGGTAAAATAACAGGACCTAGAAACCTGTCACCTACAATACCCATCCAAATGTTTAATGAAAAACGTGCCTGATGTCCAGATTCTATTAGAGCATGAGGATTTTCGTCGACCCAAATATGCGTATTGTGAAAATTGAACACTCCATTTCTTGTGAACCCAACCTCACAGTAAAAAGAATGTTTGCAAGAAAACGAGGGTCTTCAGCATCATGACGTAGAAACCAGCGACAAAAAACCAAACGTGCTTGATGATCATTTATTGGATTTAAGGCCTGTACTCGTTGCACATGGTATGGATAAATCAGTTGCTCGTGAAGGATTCTCCAAACAAGAGGACCACAAATTCCTACCTTGTCTGATATTCTCCGCACACTCGTACCTGGATTCTGCTCTACGAGTACTAGAATTTCTTCTTCTGCTCTAGGAGTGGATACCGACCTTGGTCTTCCGGATAAATGGCACTGTTTGCTCAAGGAACCGGTATCACGCCATCTTTGGTGAATTCTTCCAAACACGCGTTGTGAAGGAATCTGGCGATTTGGATAAGCGTCAAAATAAAGACGTCGCGCTTCGGTGGCGTTCCCATTAGCACGACCATACATGAAATGCATGTCTGTTAATTCTGCGTTAGAGTAACCAGCCATAGCGAAAGAAAATTTGCACTGAGAACAACTGTCAAATAAGTACTGTTTATTTCACTAAACATCAACCAACTATTATAAGAAAATACACAACGTTTTTGCAAAATAAAAGGGGCTAAAAAATATAAAACATTCCATATCTCCGCAACCGTTACTTTGCGGACCGATATTTATTGAAACTTTTCTGCTTATTTTGGTTCATACTATTACCTCCTTAAATATTTTACACTCTTTTTTTAGCACCCTGTATAAACCAAACACTTATATTTATTGCTTTTATGAGAGAAAACTTTAATATATCTTATTTTTCTGTATATTTTTAACTTTTAATACTAATACATTTTCCCACTGGACAGGAAATTTTTTAATTCCAGCATTGAAAAATTAATTTAATGTGTTTATCAATTGCGTATAAACGGCTTACTTCTTCCTTGAGTGATTGTCGTATGGTAACAAATCTGGACTATAATTATGTTGTGTTATAATGTGAAGACAATGGGGTATCTATATTAGAACCTTGCGAAACTCCAGAATTTCCTATATAAACTTTTGACATTCCGTAATATTTTTCTTGAAATGCACGATTTTGCAACAAGAAATAATTAATTTAATTATACTCTTATCCACATATTCAATTTTTTTAAAAGCACGTCATGATCTACCCTGTCAAAGGTCCTTCGAAAGTCAGTAGCACCCGTTTTCAAATGTTGAATATATGATCGCTAAATATAGTTAAATTAGTAGATATTGATCTCTTACGCATACATCTTTGTTAGCAGTCTTTGACTAGTGTGCTAAAATGACTGCACAATGTACAGTATAATTAATATCTGTTCAAAAACTTTTACAGGCGTTAAAACTGCAATAAGTCTATAATTATTAACATTAAACTTCTCTCCCGATTTATAAATTGGACTAACTAGTGAAATTTTCCAACAGTCAGGAAATTGATTAGTCTTCAAAATTAAGTTGTACATGTGTGGAAGAGGGATCCTGAAATAATTAGAGCAAACCTTTAAAACATACAGTTATATTCCAACGTCTGGGACAATTTCCCAAACTGTTTACGCGAATGTGCGCCTCACTGATGCTTGTCCAGGGTCAGTGTGTACGACTATCATTTTTTACACAATACATTTGCCCCCTCCTCTTCTCACAACCCTATTTAATATATATCAAAACATCGTGCCAGTAGCTTTACCTAGCTAGCGTTAAAATACAAATTCCGATTTATATTTAATCCGCCCTCGTACGTTAAACTTGTATCATCTCAAATTAGTCACTTCCGGCGAATCACCTTGCCGGTTTCCTTGAAGTAGTGCATCGACAAATTTGCTATATATGACGTACTTTTCTTATTACTTAATAATTAAGACTTCACGTGATGGACTACGAAAACAATTCTCATTATTTTTTACAGCAGTAGTCATCAAACCATTTCAAACACCATCAAACGGAAAACAAATGAAATCATCTCCCGGAATCAGACATGCAGAAATTGACTTTAAAATATCTACTATTTATTTGTAAACTCTTGGTGCAATGTTGAAACAAACATAACTGCTATGTTAAATACAGGGCGGCCAAATGAAAACGAAACAGAGCCATTTTTAGGATCTGCGTCAAGATTGTAGAATAAAGCTCAGACCCGTCGATTTTAGATTAAAGGGGGACATTCTTTACTGGTATTTTTGACTCCGCCACTTTCACCCCGAAGCAAGGGTAAGCGTCACCCCAAAATATTTAAATGGTATTATTATTATTGAAAACTCTTACAATTCTTTTTACAACAGACTTTAAATTTTATAATTCCGCCTAATACTTTGAATGCCATTTAAATATTTTGGGGTGATGCTTACCATTGCTTGGGGGTGAAAGTGGCGGAATCAAAAATACCAGCAAAGAATGCCCCCCTTTAATCTAAAATCGACGGGTCTGTGCGTTTTTCTACAATCTTGACGCAGTTCCTGAAAAATTTCTGTTTCATTTTCATCTGGCCACCCTGTATATCTGACTGTTAAACTTAGCTCTACACTCCTTGAAAACCAGTTTCATTTCAACAAGTACAAGTAATTTTTTCCTCAGAATAACTTATCAAATATATTCCACAGCACCACCTAATTAAAAATTAAATCACACCTACGGAGTATGACTAAGTTGTTTGCTTTATGCCTAAACTATTTCCTGATAAATACGGCACACCTTTTTGAAGCATACCTCTGGCAAAGCCAATAAAACCAGCAAGACAAAATATGACTTGTCGTAAGCGACTAAAGCAATACAATGACTTATGGCTAAATTAATACGTCCAGCGTGTTTTTGTAATTGCTTCGTTTAAATTAAAGGCCAATAAAGACCGGTTCGTCTAGCTGCGAAGGCAACGTAATATATAAAGTGTCTGATGTACATATACCAGTGTTTTTTAATGTAAGTAATTGTCGTTACATGTATTTAAATAATAAAATATATTGAAATATATATAGTACAGATCCATGTCATATTTTTTTTAAATGAAATTTTGATGAGTCAGTTCATACATGAGCGTTTTCATAGAATTTAAAATTTATATATTAAATTCTTTTAAACATACGGAATAGATAAATTAGTCAGATATATAACCCAAGGCATTCAGGATGTTAGGTGAATATTTGAACAAAATTTTACAAAAACAAATATGCCAGAAGTCAACTGCAGATTGCTATCAAAACTCCTATAGTCATAAAATCTGATGGTTCAATCTCTGTTAGTGATCTAGTTCCTTTTCCAAACTCACGTGTTGAAAATGCTTTGGATAATATTTTCATTCTCAAGAAAGGCGAAGAACTGACACGCAATTAATTACAAACCAATAATTTTAACAACTGTCTGCATAAAAACTGTGCAACGTATAATAAAGAATGATCTGTTCACCTATTTACACGCCTGCGATATTATTTCCGATACAAACAAGTTTTTTTTCCATACTGAACTACATTCATGATTCCCTTGTTTCTTTGAAGTCATGAACACTATTAATGGATAACGAATTTCCAGTTTATGTTTATGTACTTTAATTTTGATAAGGCGTTTGATAGTCTCGAACAACAGACTACTATACAAATTAGAACATAATGGAATAGAGGGTCCTTTGCTTGCCTGAATAAATAGTTTCCTTACAAACCGATCATTTTCACGAGTTGGCAAATCCAATTCTGAATCTCAAGTAGTTCTTTCCGGAGTTCCGCAAGGTTCTGTCTTGGGACCAGTTCTATTTTTGGTATATACAACCAACCTATCCTTACAGCTCAAGTCGCAGCATGCACTGTATGCCGATGATAAAAAGATATTTGAAAATGCACTGGTCAACGATTAGCGTATCACACTGAATTTAGAAGGGTGTACTGTGTACTTACATATTGGTCCCACGTTAACATATATCTTCAATCAAGGTCAACCTTTACCAACTGTTGATAAAATGAATGTACTAATTAATTATATTCTGATTGGTCTGAACATATTTCCGGCTTTGTAAGATAAGCCAACTTCGTATCTTATTCTCTAAAAGAGTATTTCCAATGCTCAAATGATTTTTTATGAATCACATACATTCGTCCGCATCTGGCATATTGCGTAAATATTTGGTCTCTTTACCTGGTCAAAAATGTCGAATTCAATGAGAGAGTGCAGAGCATATTCAAGAAATGGATCTCTCGCCATTTAATTTGAAAATTGGTTGTACTAATATGAGGCGCTTACATTGTGGTTTTATTCAAGCACCTATACAAGATTCTAAAGAATCAATATAGTTTAACTTTTGTAAGTAAATTATTTATTAACTTAGAAATTATAAAGTAATGAGCATTTCTTTTTAATCACAGTGTCTGCAACTAGAATGTTATATTACTCAATATTATTTTACGCGTTTTACTTCACTTTGCGGAAGTAATTTTTATTGCGGAGAAAATTTTATTGTGATTTGTATGGCCCATGTCTTATGAGTTTTATATATACCGCGTGTTAAGTGATTATATACAATATCATCATAATTAAAAAAAAACGTTTTTTTTTATTTCATGGTTGTAGACGATAAAATAGCGCTAAAAGTATTAAAATCATCATAATTTTTCATAATTGTTTTCGTTTCAGTTTGTTTATAACATTTCTTTACTTTTCTTCAAAATGCACCACTTGCTTAAATTTGGTATATTTATTCTTATACAATGCCTATCAATGGATAGAAGTAAAACTAAACCTGTACTGTTGGCCATGGCACAAACAAATCAAGATTCCGCCATTCTGCTGTTTCAAATTTGTTTTATAGAGTGTTTTGTCAATATAATTTTACGTCGAAATAAACGTGTTTCTGTTGTAATTGTTCTGTTACTATTTTTTGTTTTACAATTGATAATATCATTACAAAATAATTGACAACATACATCTACGAATCAATATTAATATTTTTTATAACGCGATTAGAATACTACAGATCATTACTAAATCCTGTCATATATGTCATATTTGTCGTATAATCAAAAAATTATAAAACTGTTTTGCTTGTAACTATTTTCACTATGTATTTCATAAAAATATTTCATCTCGCACAGTTCTCATCAATCATCAACTGTTTAATTACTTCTCTTGCACAGATGTATTGTAACAAGCTTATCTACTAAAAATTTCAATTTAATATTTTATGGGAGAATACATTTTCATGCGGCAACCGACACCCTCTAGAAAACCATTTGAATATTAATGAGAAATGATGTCTTACCATTGCTCAATAGCTTACCCCACACTGGGATATCGTGTTGAATTTTTACAGACACGCTCAAGAGTACCTATCATATCCCGATATAAACAAAATACTCGGGATATTTATAATTTATATACCAATCGACATGTAAACAGGTATAAGAAATTGAAAAAATGCATTGCTGGTCGTTGCAGGATGGTTTTAGTAAGGTGATTCCAGTTCCAGTGCAGTGAAATATTAATGGGTTCATTGTGAATTATAGACGTCTGGCAAATTGCTCACTTAAATAAATAAAGGTAATGGCAATTCCAATATTGCTTAACAATAGTTGAATAAAATTAAACATGTATTAAATATCGCTGAATAGACATACAAATCATTAGAATATGTGGATATATGCATAATATATTATCAAAATTCTATGGGTGATGTCTATTAGATGTTAGTCATCTAACGATATTATTCAAAACGGGATGGTTATTAAGGAAATATATTATATCTCGTCGTCAAGTCAGCATTATTTTACTCCGACCAAACCCACTGCTAGAATATAAAAACTTATATCGGAACGGTAACTACAACCTGTTATTTGAATGTAACGTTGCAACATCTCACAAAACAAGATAACCGCTTTCTTTCACGAAAATGGGTCCTTGTCTTTATAAAATTTAGTCTTTTAACAGGTATCAGATATGTATATATTACATTTCGAATTATTAGCACTTCGCAAATTCGTAGGCAACAAACTTAACAACTATGCAGTCTCTCGTTTACTAACTCAACGACAGTTACCGTTGGTTCTTTACAAATTAGAATATGAAAAAATTCTAATCGATTTATGTATTTTTTTTATGAAACAGGAATGAGAGATGGAAATCATGCCATTTTCAGTTACAGGTTGTTTAATAAAACGGTTACAAACATGCAGCAATAAATTTCTATCGAGACAGAGATTGTCAAAAGAACAATATGTCTCTGGAAACGTCGAAAAGTCCAAACTGATCTGAAACAAACATTTACTATAAAACTACTCAAAAAAGCAATTAATGTATATGGAACAATGTTTTTAACTAACCTGGAACCTCTTATGATTAGCCACATCGATAATAACCAGTATGCAACTAAGAAAACCTGATATGCAATTCACTAGCCACTGCAACTTTCAAGGGAACGGATACAGTACCAAGTAAATCCTATTATAAAATAATTACACTCGGCCATTTATCTTAAATTGAAATAATATTGGCGTAATTTCCCGCTGTCATTTCTGACAATTCCCTAGAACTAATTATATTCTAGGAGAGAACTAGTATCGTGATGGTACATATGAGTAATAAGTTCAGCAGAAAGTATTCATTACTCTGTCATTATATAGCCTATTTAGCTCTGTTAATCATAAATATGGCAGCAACTTGGATTTAGAAATTTATTAATGTGAAGGTAAATAGATACTTGATTATATGGTGCAGACGACTAGTAGACATAGGGGTATATTACCCCTTAAATAACGGTGACTAGTCCATTACAGAATGGTGCTGTAATTTGGCCTTAATATCATAAATTTGTTACCACGTGGAAATTGTATTTCAGATTAGGATTTAGAATCAAATACAACAAATGCAATATGGTAAAATTGTTTTCAGTTGTGTGAAATAATTTTGCATCTCTATCAAAATACGCAAGATAATAATAATAATATCTCTAATCCTCATTCTAATCACGAGGATTATTCCAGTCGGAAACTTGTGTGGAAAAGGGAGCGGCATATTATTAATATGCAAGCTGCATTTGCACCCAGTAACGATTTATATTGGTAGAATCTAACCACTATTTAGTGCAAGAAAGAGGGAAACCTGAAAAACCTCATTAATTAGGAGGATGGTCAAATGTAGACTGGTATCAATCTCTCACAATGATCCATGCCCACATTTTTGCACCCTACCTTAATTCAAGTACTGGCGCCGTATTATTGATATAGTATTTTCTACAAATACAAATACAAATAAGTAATTTTAGATATTTAAGAACTGAATAATATAGAGTTTAGCAAATAACAGGAATGTTATCGCATGTCATCTGCAAATATTCAAAGGTACCGAAGTAAAACGAATATATCATGAGAAAAACGGTAACCAAAAAATTTTTCAAAATACCTTTCAAAATACGTATTCAAATTCAAATTTGTTTCTAATTCTGACATCAATAGTAGAGGGCGTCATTTATGACACATCACGCTTCTTTTAAATGACAGACCCTTTTTGCGGCTTAGTGTTTCCATCTGACTATTGAAACAACGAATCATCCTACTTTTCTTTATCTGAGAAAGGTATATCTTGTTGAAGTCGTTAGGAGTAACCGTAAATAATCCTATTTGAAATATTCAGTGCACCGAGAAGAAACCGTTTTGGTTTCAGGTAAGGAGCCTTCCACTGAAAATACAGCAAAATGTTACTTGAAAAAGTTATTCATATTGATAAATTATGACAACGTGTAAAATTACACAAAAGATCGGCCTGCTTTAATGAAATCTTTGAGCTTCGATAAAACCATTATTGTCGAAAATTCGGTTTCATCAAAAACCCATAAGTGGCGGCCTCTACTAGTGACGTCAATATTAGAAACAAATTTGAATTTCTCGACCCCAAAAACTAACGATCTTCAAAATGTATGCAAATATTTGGATTTTTAAAATAGTTATTTAAAAGTATCGAAAAAATGTTACTGTCACCCTGCTTTTCAACGATCAACTTTTGACTAAAGTAAATTCGGTAATATCGCATTACTTTATCGTCAGGGATCTACCTCTTCGTCCATGTTGGATTTATTTCCAGACACCCTGTATATTTCTAATAAAAGGTGTAATATTTCATATTAAAAATTACCCCAGAACCAAAACGCCTAAGACGGTAAGGTCCATTGTGTAGACGCCACCAAAGCCATTCGTGCTCCGCGGTGGTAGTAAACGTGTCACAGTTATTTCATGTCTGCTGAAGTTGAGTGGAATGCAAATTACACTCCGTTAAAATATAAATAACCCTGACAACATTATTATAATTGTTTGTCGTACAAAACTTTTCTTGTCGGACGTACATAAAGAATATTAATTGTTTGATTTATTACCTGGTTGCTCAAAGCACTCAGAGAAATGTCAATAACAGTTGGCCGGTGGGAAAAAAAGTGTTAGGTTCTTCCTAGAAGTTTATTCCCGTATGTACGTGACTGTAAAGCTTTGAATTCTTTAACGTGAAATTAATATATTAAATAGAATCATGTGTATATTATGGGAAATCGAGGCATATATCCCAAAATAAATAAAATTTAAAAAATTTTATGTAAAATCTTAAGGACGTAACAACCATGAAATAGAATTCGAACGGCATTATTCATTTATATAAACATAACTTTTCTTACAAAGGGGAAATACGCCATCATACAAGAGATTTTTGTGAATTACCTTTTTGAATACCAAATGATTTTAAGCAGAATCAAAAATAAGATTTAAATATTTTATAAATAACGATAAACATTATGAATTACAGCAATAAACAAATTTGTGCTTAAAAATATCTGAAAATCTTTTATCCGCCATAAAATTTAAATTATTTTTTCTTGCTTCACATTTACAAGGCGACTTACAACATTTTTTATACTGCATATCCTGATTGTTTTACATATGCTGTGCAACTAATAACAGTTCTTCATGATATAAGTTCCAAACGCGAAATTTTCTTTTGTGAGAAGGAAAGTTTGGAACACGACATCGAAGGCAGTCTTCCATCCCTTCGAATAAAATGAAATCACTATTAACAGAATTTTCTACAAACATCATTAAAAGTACAAGTAGCATTTTTTTATGTTATTAAATTTATAAAATTATATTTTTGAAATCCAATTGTCCATGATATTTATTGTTGCTAAGGTAATGAAGAATATCGTCGAGAAGTAACTGCAAATCTCGTAAACAGTACAAATTTGTATGCAATCATTTCTTGACATGCTGTGATCTAAAAGATGTTATTGGCAAGTTTAGTGAAAAAGTGCTTTTCGCATACTTTGAAGAAATATCCAAAATATGGAAACCGTTAAAGCTTTGGTCAAATTACTCCATGTGGAAGGCAATGATGAACATAAAGAATCAGAACATAAGCAAATAGTACATACTTGATTTTTTGAAGCAAAGTGGTGAAGGATATCGATCGAAAAAGTTGAAATAAATCGACAAATTTCTCACAGGATGAAACTTCTCATGCAAAAGATTGGCGTAATTTTCGGTGAATTTGAAGCCTGTCGTTGCGAAGAACTGTGAAGCTAGAATTCAATAATATCGAAGATTTGGGAACTTCACTAGTTGTGCATATACCAGTCACAAAAACTAATGTACAATAAACTTTTGTTATTACTGGTATACTGTATTTGAACTATTATAAAAAGTACGTAGCCCTTCGTCCTGCGAACACAAATCATTCAAGAATTTTCATAAAATATATTAATAATAAATGGGATACAATTTCAATTGGAATCAACACATTTGGTAAAATGCCTACCGATACTGCTCAATTTCTAAATTGGCCTGATTCTCACTTTTATACTGGACATTGCTTTCTACGATTTTCAGCTAGTTTGCTGGAAGACTCTGGTGCTAATCTCATTATAATTAAAAGACACGGTGGATAGAAGTCCAGTTTAGTAGCAGAGGGTTATACAGGGTGTTTAAAAAAGAGTGTAAAATATTTCATAAGGTAATAGTATGAACCAAAATAATCAGAAAAGTCTTAATAAACATGGGTCCGCAAAGAAACGGTTGCGGAGATATGGACCACTATTTGTTTTTCAAACATTTTATTTTATTAGGAATAAACCAACAAAGGAAGCTTTTAACAAATAAAAAGCAAAGTTACAGAAGATGTTCAATGTGCCCTCCGTCCATTTCCTAGCAGGCACGACATCTTCGTCTCACGTCTCAACGATATTCGAACTCTTTCGAAAACACCCTCCTTGGTTTGGATTTCTTGACACTTTTGATTAATCCCTAGCTGGAGCTCTTCCAGGCTATTTACAGAAGTACCATACACTAATGTCTTCAAATATCCCCAAACAAAGAAATTTAGAGGGTTCAGATCAGGCGATCTTGGAGGCCATAAAACAGGTCCGGCCCTTCCTACCTATATATGTGGAAAAGTTCGGTTTAAATGCTCTCTAACGGTCATAAAAAATGAGCTGGAGCGCGTTTTGGTAAAACAACAGGACCTAGAAACCTGTCACCTACAATACCCATCCAAATGTTTAATGAAAAACGTGCCTAATATCCAGATTCTATTAGAGCATGAGGATTTTCGTCGGATCAAATATGCGTATTGTGAAAATTAAACACTCCATTTCTTGTGAACCCAGCCTCATCAATAAAAGAATGTTTGCAAGAAAACGAGGGTCTTCAGCATCATGACGTAGAAACCAGCGACAAAAAACCAAACGTGCTTGATGATCATTTATTGGATTTAAGACCTGTACTCGTTGCACATGGTATAGATAAAGCAGTTGCTCGAGAAGGATTCTCCAAACAAGAGGACCACTAATTCCTACCTCGGCTGATATTCTTTGCACACTCGTACCTAGATTCTGCTCTACCAGTACTAGAATTTCTTCTTCTGCTCTAGGAGTGGGTACCGACCTTGGTCTTCCGGATAAATGGCACTGTTTGCTCAAGGAACCGGTATCACGCAATCTTTGGTGAATTCTTCCAAACATGCGTTGTGAAGGAATCTGGCGATTTGGATAAACGTCAACATAAAGACGTCGCGCTTCGGTGGTGTCCCCATTAGCACGACCATACAAGAAATGCATGTCTGTTAATTCTGCGTTAGAGTAACGAGCCATAGCGAAAGAAAACTTGTGCACTGAGAACAACTGTCAAATACGTACTGTTTATTTCACTAAACATCAACCAACTATTATAAGAAAATACACAACGTTTTTACAAAATAAAAAAGGGGCTAAAAACATAAAACTCCGCAACCGTTACTTTTCGGACTAATGTTTATTGAGACTTTTCTGCTTATTTTGGTTCATACTATTACCTCCTGAAATATTTTACACTTTTTTAACACCCTGTATAGAAGACTCATTACAAAACAAAAAGAGCATCGCGAGTCAAATTTTGTTCACAGCTTTTGCTCCCTATCCCGGTACAAATTTAACAAACGACACTACTACAGCTAGTAATAAGACTGACCGTGTAATTATCAGTTATCTAATTGTGGTTTGTCTAACTGTATATTACACTAAGTAAATAAATATTTCTTTGATTTAAAATGTCTTAATTGTTTTCTATACTAGTAGTTTTCAGTACCAGTAGTAAAAGTAAATCACGTCATTTTGCACCAGTACTAATACTTTTGCTAACTGAAAAAAAAATTTTTGGTCCTAATAAAGATATAAATTAGATACATTCCTTCGAAATATCAAAATACTGAATTCATATCAATAATTTATTGCATTATTATCAACTTATTTATTTTCAACAAAACTTATATTTTGTTACACTATTAAATATAACTTAACTCAAAACTCAACTTAACTCAAAATAAAAAATAAGAGATAATATTTCTTTCTTAATTTTTTTAGATGATAGTATAATTTTGGACCCAAACTCTGACATTAAATACTTACTACTCAAATGTTTTAAAAATAATGCTTATTTACAAATAAAATTTACGTCTCTCAGAATGGCTAAAAAATTCCATTGTTATTCTATAAATAACACTATTAATGTCATTACTGGTACTTCACTCACTTCCTGTACGTTTAATTTCTAGAAAAACGTCGCTCAAAACAACTGCGCGAGGTCTCACATACCTGCTAATTCCATTATTTGCTTAAAAGGAATTAACCGTGGTGACGAAGATCAGAAAACATGACTAATATCTTAATTTGTATTTACAGTCGTTTGTATCTATCAACCATGAATACACAAACGTAATTACTATCTTCTACTAAATGATCGTCGATCATCAGTATGCCAGTTGAGTTACGCTGAACTTTGGTGACAAATCTAGTGCTGACTAATGTGTAATAAATGTATATTTCATATACAGGTAGCTACCATAAATCCAATACTTTAAATATTTATCGTAATTAGAAAAGGGGAACTACACATACCACTACAATATATTCTATGCTTTTGTCAATCTTTCGTCTATATAATGAGTATTTTTAAAAATTAAATAAAAAGTATATCCTAAATGTGTATCTTTTGACACGGAAAACGGACGCCGCTGACGTCGGAAAAAATTACTTTCAAAAACGGCGTTAGGGGTACTTAGTGGTATTTAACACTGTATAAATTTATTTGTGGACTATACATATTATTCTCATTACCGTTGCTTTTTGAACACATTACAACTAAGGTAATATTAGTTAAATGTATTGTCCTTATATTCTCCGTCTATTTATCAAAAAATTTTTCATTCTCAAATTTAATTTAAGTATGAAAATAACAATACGGATTGATTCACCCACATCATTCCACGCGTTGCTATCCGTTTGTACAAGAAATCTGATCTCAAGTAAAAGTTGATGCAGATGACCTCCAATTCTTAAGTTGACCTTTTGAGCAATTCTATATATTATTATGGCACATTTTGCGGTACTTACGCTAGCCTATTCAAACGTCAGTCATCCACAAGCTCACCTGAAAAAAAAATAGACATTAACTTTTTTGTATAATATGGCATCTATATTTAAGTGAAAGCACGTAAGAGTGTTAAAGTTCTTTAATACTTCGAATTAAAGCCACTGAAATTTGTATTTGTCTGTTTTGAAATGAACATAATATATTTAAATTCATTTACAATGTTTAGTTTGCATTAAGAACAATATGTGATTCTTAAAAAACTTGCAATAGAAACACAACTTTTAACAAGTCTCTTAATTTCTATATCTAAAAACATAAATATATTAATTAATTTTCTTCTGTTAATTATACAGGGTGTCACTAAATGGACTTTACAAAATTCTACCATTCTGTTCTTTAGGTCAAATAAATAAACTTGCCTTAGTTCAAATATGCTTAGTTTGAGCGTTAAATGGCTCTCAAAAATATCATATATCGAAACGATAATAAATATTGAGCCATAAGATTTCTTGTTTGCCTTAGCTATGTTATAGTAGGCTGTGTACAAATTAAAGATGTGTATTACTCGAATTCATGAGTACCTAGTATCCTATACAATTTTCGTGTAATCAGTATTTAAGGATTGAACGTATAATTACCTGGTATTCATAAATCTTGACGTTTGTAATTTTTGTTGCATTATATCTAATTTAAATTGCTTAATATCAGATTTTTTAATTTCATTTCCTTTCATAGTCATTAATCTTAAACTTTTAAGATCTATAAACATACACGAAATAACAACATTGTAAACTAAATTCTTTTATAATGAACATTTGCAGAGAGGCAGCGCCCCAGAGCCCTCTTATGTGTCCTCTAGTCCTATATTTTTACTTTTAAATTAATTTAATTATATTTAAATAGTAATCCACATATAAATAAATATTTAGCATTTTATTTATAATATGAAAACTTGAATACAAGTATTTTGGATTCAATTTCTCTTTAAATCTTGTATTCAGGATTCAAGTAACCATAAATACTTCTTTAACAGAGTACTCAGTATTCATGGATTGAATACTTATAATCATGCCTAGCTCTGGTACAAATCTGCGCTTTTTATTGTTAAAGAACATACAAGAGCGACATGTGGCCATCAAATTTTTACCATTGTCACATGTCGCACTAATGACACTTTACATTTTACATAACTGTTAGAAGGCTGTTAGTAAGCTTAGTTATTTATAGACGGTAGAACTATTACTACGTTAAAAACTCTCTAAACCCGTTCCTGATAATAACCATAATTGAACAGAATGTGGTGACCTTCGAAATAATGAATATTAATATTAAAACGAGTGTAACACGACTGCTATTACTGAAATTGCCCTACATTTTTATCCGTCCGATTATCTTCGCGTAATTATTGTTTATGTATCGGTTTTTGAATGTACCGTAACGAAACATTTTTGCGCCTGTATGGCGTTCTCAATTGACAGACGTAACAGCTTGTTCGTGGCAAAGCCTAAGCTACCGTGTCAAGGTGAATGTGTAAGTAAAAGGCGCCTTAATAAACAACATTGAAAAATAAGTAATTACTTGGTTCAGGTGTTTCGTAAGTGACTTAATTTCTTCATATCAAGGCATGGATGGCCTCAGGACGTCTGATATAAAAATTATCACTTGTCGGCAATGACGGCATTGATAAAAACGTGTGGAAGTGTTTTGATATGCTCTATTTACATAATATTTCCGGATAATTTTTAATTTACATGATATATTAAGAATAAAAAAATTATTGAAATTATTTTTAATAGAGTTGATGTTGTAAATAAGAAATACGATTATCCAATATATGGTACTCCGCTAATACTATATCGTTAATAAAAGAGAAATATGTAGTACATAAAAAAATTAAAAGGCAATTTGATTATGTAAGATTTTCAAATATTAGAAAATACGTACACAATACAGAAAATAATTTAAAAAATAATATTAAGGCTTTTTGGTCGTTTGTTTCCAACAAATCTGTTAATAAATCTGTGCTTAGTTTTGTTGTTCATAATAATACTTCTTATGATCGCGATGAAGATATATGTAAGGCCTTTTCTCAATACTTTGCGACAGTATTTGAACCTTCTGATACTCAGTCAATTATAAGACTAATGACACCTAGCTTTAACCCAGCATCAATTAAAAGTATTTTATGTGACCAAGTACTTGCTTAACTGTCTAAATTGAATATCAATAAGGAAACTGGATCGGACGGTTTGCCTTCTTTATTTTTTAAGTCATGCAAAGACTCTATTATTGAACCTCTCGTAATAAATCGCTTTCAGAAGGATTTTTCCTAATATTTGAAAAAATCAAATATTATACCAATACATAAAATGGCGATAAGAATTTAGTGTCTAACTAAATAACATAACCTATAGGATTCCTAACCAATTTCCATGTTGTGTGTACCGGGTAAAATTTTCTAGGTAGTCGTAACAAACGAGTTATTTTTTAGATTCAAAGGTGTTATGCGTGTCGAACAGCACGGTTTTTTTTTCAGGGGCGGTCGGTAATAACAAATCTTTTACCTTTTGTACAAGAAGTGTCAGAGGTCATGGGCAGTAGAAGACAAGTCGATGCAGAGTATGCTGATTTTTCTAAGGCATTTGACAAGGTACACCATCAAACATTGCTTGTAAAACTGGAAAATCTCGGCATACACGGCAATTTACTCAGAAGGCTCAAATCATATTTGACTGACAGGTATCAATGTGTGAAAATAAATAACTATACATCAAATTATATAAATGTTACATCAGGCATTCCACAGGGATCCCATCTTGGACCCTTGTTGTTCTCATTGTTTATAAATGATATTTATACCTGTTTTTCAAGTACAAAATTTTCCCTTTACGCCGATGATCTTTAAATTTATAAAGTATTTTCTACAATAGATGACTGAATAGTTTTTCAAAAAGATCTTAATAATCTGGCTTCTTATTGCTAAAATAATAGATTATTTTAAAATTTTTACAAATGGTATTACGTTTCCTTCTCACATTTGTTTAATAATGTAATATACTATTGATGGCAATGTTCTTGAAAATGTAGATTCTATTAAAGATCTTGGTGTAATTATAGAGTAGAAATTGACCTTTGAGTTACATATTGATAGTATTGTTAAAAAAGCGTACCGTTCGTTAGGTTCCATTGTACGTTCTACAGTGTCTTTTAAAAACCTTTATTCAATAATTACATTGTACAATTCATTAGTCAGAAGTCATTTAGAGTATGCAAGTATAGTTTGGAATCCTATGTACTACATTTATATAAACAGGTTAGGAAAAATCAGATTAAACTTATACGTCACCTTAATTATCGTTTTAATAGACATTTTCAGTTCAATATATATGATTTTTGTATTCACCATTATAAAATGGTAAAACTTTGTTCACGAAGATACATACGCTATATTCTTACATAAGTTACTGAACAATAATGTAGATCGTAATGCATATTAGAAAAATTACAATTTAATGCTAGGCATTACTATGCTAGATCAAACTCCTTGTTTTATATCAATGCCTATAACACAAATTATGCAAGTAATTCACCTATGTCAAATTCAAACAGTATATATATATATATATATATATATATATATATATATATATATATATATATATATATATATATATATATATATATATATAATTCATTACTTTCAACTATTGATATATTCCATTTGCCACGGTCTCCTGAAGCGTTTAGCAACTTTACATTTTTATAATTCTGAACTTTATTTAATTAATCCATTCTGTTGGGATGCTTTGTTCTTTAAATAAATATATATTTTTACCCAATATAGTTAGTAAATTTCGAGACTAATGTGATAATACAATGTACATTGGAACTATTTACTTTTACTCAATTTATTATGAAATTTTTCAGAATTTTTCATGTCATTTCTATTGTACATGCGCAGAGGTATATCCATCTAACCTCTAACTTAACACGTTTTAGTTGTATTAAGGTGCGGTAGACAAACATGTATAGTTCATTAATACGCACTTTTTGTGGGATATTCAGAAAGATTATATTTTGAACGTGTTACATAATTTATAACTAAAATAGAAAACGATGCATTGTGATACTTGCATAAAAACTGCGCCATTACCTGTGTATCTAAGCCATAAAACAATATAACATGTCAATTTTAACGAAAATATTTCAATACATTTTCCAATGCGAATGAAATATATTGAATTCCATTTTAAGATAATGGATAAACAGTCTCTTAGAGAAAGAAATGGATAATTCACATTTAGAGGATACATGGACAAATTCCACTAAAAAAAATTAATTCTACTCCTGACAAGGCCTTCTTAACTATTTAGAAATAAAAATGTAACTCTCATATTTTATTATTGAATTATAATAATGTGCTGTATTTCTAATATTTTTTAGTAAGGCAGGTAGACAGGTAGTAGAAACAGTTTGCTTGGGTTAAAAAATTCTGCTTGTTAAAATGTATAATAATGTATTTTTAAGCAAGTCAATATAACATGCTGTCAATACGCTAACAATAATATTAATATATATTTTTAATTGACTTTTGCTATACTATTCAGATTACATAAAATGAGAATATTTGAACTGATTGATGAACTCTTTTGTATATAATTTTTTTAACATGTGTATATTGTTCATTATACAATTTTTTTACGCACTGACTTCAGTCATAGGTATATGTGAAATAACGTTGAAAAAGTTTTCTGTATGTATGTTTTTCAATTGTAGTTATATAGGCAAGTAGGTACATAAGAAATATACTGAAATTTAAATTATCTACTCAGCGAAAATTCATACATTTGACCGAAAAATCACAATCTAAAAATTACATTATATAAATTTAACATAATAGTTGGAAAATTACATAACATAATATGAAATTTTATGCGTGTCTATTTCTGTAATATTACAGTGTACTTATTTCATTTACAAAATCGTAATTTTACATATCTTTACGCTGATCACAAATTGTCAGGCTAAAGTTATATGAAGTTACAGACAAATTTTTATCAGTGTGCTTAAAAAAATAAACTGTTGATATTTCTGGAAATCATAAATATAAAAACAATTCCTGTAATTAAAAAAGCATCACTAAAGTTTTGGAAATCCTATTAGTTTTTATATGCCTACGTCTGCATTTTAATAGAAATAGATTAGATGATTCACTTACAAACCATCTACTAAATAAAAATAATGTGAAAGATGTTACTGTTGCCAGTTCCACAAAAACTAACCGCAGTAGATGCCACTAAATTTCCTGTAAATCATACTGCACGCCTCTAGATCGTTTAAGTTGGCTTAAATGGTCTCGAACCATATAATAACAGCTATCGGTTGAGATAAGCAAAACTAAACCTTATCATTAAAGTCCCATTATTTGAGAAAATGATTGTTTCCTGGATATCTTCCTTATTGCTATAAACGCAATAAAAGTGTTCGTATTTACTTCCTTGATAGCAGCATCAGATCGTTAAAGGAAGAGAAATTCATGATGTAATTATTATAAATACTAGGTGGCCCGACAAACGTTGTTTTGCCATATGAATTATTTCTAGTAAATATTTTGGCAGTTAAATAAAAAATAACTGACTTATTGTAAGTGTTTGGAGATGTGGTATATGACTAAAAGAGGAATAGAGCGCTGTGAACGATGACGGCCTATAAGAATAACAAAACACGAAACATTCATTTTTTGAATTATTTCGCGTGCCTGCAATTTTACTTGTTTGATGGCCCAAATTAGGCTCTTTACGTCTTGTTGGCATTGTTCACTGTACAAAAAATAGCCATATAGTAAAATAACAGCCGTTGTTGGCGGGAGCTCGTGACACGTGTTGCGTACTTTTGAGGTTATGTAGATCACTTAATTAACTAATAATGAGAACTACACTTAAAATTAATAATTTTATTAATTATTGATAAAATAGGAAATAAATAATTATGGCCCAGCAAATTAATAATAAATTTACTTGAGAAATACACTTAGAAGGTAAAATGATAATTGTAAACGTCACTACTACGCTCGATTCATACACAATAATAATGGCCGAAAACTGTCTGGGGGCGAGAGAAGGCTTATTGTGTGAGAGACAGGAGACCGGCTTCGTTCTCATCCCTACTCCGTGCTGTTTACTGGGTGAGAAGTGACACCGGTAGATGCCCGGCGGGGATAACTGATCTAGTGATAATCGATCAGTTATCGACCAGGGTTAAAAATGATTAAATTACTAAAATCGTTATTAAAAAATAGGTGTTTGTGATAGAAGGATGAAAATTAAGGGTTGTATGTATTTTTGTCGGCCATTGAAAAGAAGAATGGTATATCATAAATGCGGCCTCTGCTAGTGACGTAAAAATTAGACCAGCAAAATGTATACAAATATTTGATTTTTTTTAATTATTTAAAAATATTGAAAATAAAATTTTAACTCTGAAACCCTGTACCTTTTTAACCATCAACTTTAGACTAAAGTAAGTTTGGCGACATATTCTTTGGGGAGAGTGGTAACAGGAAATTCTAATTTAAAACCGTCGATTTCTTTCTATCTAAACTTTTCATTGGTATTGTATATATCTTTAAACATTTTCACTATACTACTAAACTACATTTTATAATAACAATCAAGATAAAATTCTTATTGTTTGTTTCACCACAGTCTACTTATTACGTAGTATTAACTTCAAGAATGTTAATATATTCAATCTTGCAAAATCAAGTCAGCTACACGTACCAGAACTGACAGCCTTACCATAAGTAATACGACACATGGGCAGTGATTATCTCGAAATCTATCCGAAGCCGTGTTATAATTTAGAAACTTATGTCTCTAAGTAAATTTACATAGTAGTCTAATACCAGAATTATGAGATCATATCACACGAGGTTTGTTATGTACCTTCGTATTAACAAAGCCTAGACTACTGCAGACAACATACTTTGGCTACAAGGCCAGTGTTCATTTTAAATTAGAAAGTTGATTCGGGTTTAGGTTTTTTTTGCTACTGGCTGATCGTTTCCTACCAGTAAGGCACACAAAAAGTAAATCAGTTGATGTTTAAAATATGAAATGTCACCATATAATTGATTGATATGTAGATTTTGTTTATATATGGATGTATTGAGAAAGTGGAACGATATTCACGATGATATGCGCCGAAATAAAATATGCTCCACAATATTTATGTTAGAATTAATTATTAAGAAGTTAAATAATAACTTCATTTATATAAGTAAGCCCTATAGAGATGTTAATATTAAGACTACTTTGAAAACGCACTCGCAGTTGTAATTGAAAACACTAGTGCTTTAGGATTATAATCACCAAAAACTAAAAAAAGATAGAAAATATCATGGTTTTTTGGATTTTTGACACACTTGCGTATGGCACTCAAAGTCGCAAACTTAAATTATTTATTGGGTCAACATCATAAAGAACTCAAAAAATTAAACGTAACATAACTATTAAACGAAAATTTCTAAAAATTACAAAAAATAGGTAAATCATATAGTCAGCAAGATGGAACTCGATCTGCCAAAACTTAAAAAAAAAATGATTTTATTCAGTGGGAAAAAATACAGTACAGGTTTGTCTGACTTATACGATTCTAGGTAATAAAATAGTAATAATAGTTTTAAAACTAACTCCGATAAAAATCAGTGCATAAAACTTTTAAAAGATATAGTTCTTTCATTACAAAAGGCGAGAAACCGCATTTACAATTTTTCTGTGAACCTGTATTACCTATATAAACTGATGCCCGATAGGCACACGTATGTTTATATAACGTTTTCAAAACATTACAGTGCTTAATTAATGCCACATCATAAAAAAATAAAAATAAAAAATTTTGTCGAAAAGATAAAAAAATTGTTTGGGGTGGCCCACCCTTATCACTTAGGGGTATGAAAAATAGATTACTACCGAATATATATAAAAAATTTCATAAAAATCGGTTAAGCCGTTTCCGAGGAGTATGGCGTCTAACACTGTGACACGAGAATTTTATATATTAGATTTAACAATTACCTATTTTGCAGGAATTATTAATCATATTTAACTTTATTTCACTGGATTTGGATCATAAAGAGGAACAAAAGAATAACTTTATAATCATCGACATATCGTCTCTGTGCTAAGACATCTTCAGGACTCATCAATAGAAAATTACAAAAATTCAAGGCAAGCCATTGCACATACTTAAAAATTAGCTACAAGGATCACAATTGATATAAAATAAGTAATATACAAATTACATAATATTTTCCAGATACTACTTACAATGCATTAACTTAATTAACTACACATACATACATTACATTACATTAACAAGCTACATACCTATAAAATTATATAGCTATTTTTCAACCAGGCATATCTCAAAACTATTAAATACCCGTTAGGTAAAACTTAAATGAGGCAACTATTTGTCGATTATAAGCAATAATGATCGATTATAACAGCCACAGTTCCTCTTTCACAACCTAACATGTGAAAATATGTTTTAAACCTGTTTCGTAAAAAATATACATTTAATTGATTAAATCGCAAAGTATCTACCTATTAATTTTATGTATAAAATATGTAACATTTGATATATGGTGATTTTCCGGGTTGTTATGTTGTGACCTCGGTAACTGGTCGCTGTCAGTAACAGAATTAAAATTAATGATAAATTCATTAATGGCTTAAAAATTGAGGTCTCCATTTGAATTTGAGTTTTGTAAAATTTGATCCTATGTTAAAATTCCATCAAAATTTTCAGACACCCTGTATGTAAAATTCATATGCAAAGAGTGGTTCTAAAAATAACTGTATTTAGTTTATAACATTTCCAAAAATCGTATGTACCTATTAGGTAATGAAAATATTTTTAACATGCTATTTTTATTCTATTTGGCAACCCTGCACTCAGTTTCATTTAAAATTAATCCAGTTCGAGCAGTTACTAAATAGGCACCCGGTATATTGAGGCCAAAAATATTTTTTAAATTAAAAGAAGTTATTATTATTCTCTTTACAAATATAACTGCACACTATACTACAACATACTGCAGTATGCGCCAAAAGCATGGAATAAATTCAATAAAAACGAAACAATTATTTTTTGGCTGTTTTAGAAAGGTATTTTAAGCTAATATAAATCAAATCTCCTACAATTCCTATCAATGAAGTCATATGCATGTTTTCTGATACCAAACATCTAGGTATGCTAATGAACAATTCCACAGACAAAGCTCTATTCAATAATTATCTAAAGAAAATAATCTAATTTACTCACTCTATAAATATCTAACTTCACTTTTTTGGCAGTGGGAACACGACAAATTCAACTACAATAGATGAGATCTGACCTATTTCTGCATTTTTAGGATTGCTTCTTCAGGTGGTCTCCTTTAAGTTGAATCAAATATCTAACTATAAAAATTATTATAAAAATTATATTAGCTTAAAATACCTTTCTAAAACAGTAAAAAAATGTTACAAAAGCTAATAATAAGGAATATATGGGTAGATATTGTGGGTGTAATTCAACGCAGGTTGGGGCTTTTGTCCACTGAGTAGTTAGTTTCACACAATATTATTAATACCCAAAAATATATAAAAACTCCTCGAACAGGTCGAATTTTAATTTAAAAAATAGATATTTTAGCGTAAAATGCGATTTTCAAATGTCATTTGTTTTCGAGTAATGACGTCATCGATTTTTTTTTTAAATGGCAACACCATATTTTTTTCCTTGATTCTGAAAGATCGTTTAATTCTCTATCAGACAGTACTAAAATTTTGCCCTCTTACATAGGAAAGTTTTCGAGTAAATGACGATTGAATGTTAGAAAACGTAAATCAATTAAAATAAAGCAAAAACGTTATCAAGTTTAGTTTTTCGAATTCCATAGTTCTTTTATGGATCACGTAGGTGAAAATCTTTGCATTAAACAATGACACTATTCAGAGCACAGTGCTACGTATCTTGAGGAAGGAAAAATATCATCCCTACAAAATTCAACTTGTGCAGGAACTCAATGAAGATGATCCCGATCGCCGCTTACACTTTTGCGAAATGCTAATGGATTTATGTCAAGGAAATAGAAATTTACACCGGCAAATACTTTTTTCAGATGAGGCCACAAAACCGTCAAACTTGCAGATATTGGAGTCGGGAAAATCCTCATTGGATGGCAGAGGCACATACCCAACACCCTCAGAAATTAAATGTGTGGGCTGGAATAGTTGACGACAGAATAGTAGGGCCTTTCTTCTTTGAAGGAACCCTTACAGGACAAAGATATTTAGAGTTTCTAGAAAATGACCTTGTTCCAGCCCTTGCAGTAATTTTTCTTAACGATAATCACCCTGACATTCCTGACGATACCATATGGTTTCAGCAAGACGGTGCACCTCCGCACTATGCGCGCCCTGTACGAGATTTTTTGGACAACTGTTTTCCTGGGAGGTGGATCGGCAGACGCGGACCGATAGAATGGCCTGCAAGATCGCCAGATCTTACACCTCTTGACTATTTTTTATGGGGGTACTTGAAGTCAAAAGTGTACATTAATAAACCCCGTAATTTAGAAGAACTTCAAAATCGCATTCGGGACGAAATACGCAGAGTTACCCCAGAAATCATACATAATGTGCAAGAAGAATTTCTTCACAGACTTACGCATTGTCAAGAAGTTGGTGGATGGCAATTCGAACATTTAATTTAAGTATAAAATTTAATCAATTGTATTTTATTTTACATACCTCAGAATTGTTACTTTTTTATGGATAAAATTTACGTTTTCTAACATTCAATCGTCATTTACTCGAAAACTTTCCTATGTAAGAGGGCAAAATTTTAGTACTGTCTTATAGAGAATTAGACGATCTTTCAGAATCAAGGAAAAAATATGGTGTTGCCATTTAAAAAAAATCGATGACGTCATTACTCGAAAACAAATGACATTTGAAAATCACATTTTACGCTAAAATATGTATTTTTTAAATTAAAAATCGACCTGTTCGAGGATTTTTCCCAAAAAATAATTGTTTCGTTTTTATTGAATTTATTCCATACTTTTGGCGCATACTGTATATGTAACTACAGGAATGAACCACCATTTACCTAGATGAAAGTTTCCAATATTCTTCACTCCCCTTCAATGATGTCCTGTATGTTCTGTAAAAGTAGCTATATATAATAACTAAATTATTTTATCTTGAGTAACATTTCAGTATATCCTACAGAATATGTATTTTTTATTTTCTATTTGTTCTTTTAAAATACCTGTAGTTCTGATTTACAAAAAATAATTTGAGGTTCTTGACATCCCTTTTTTAAACACGATATATTTATATATGGTTGTGATGTCCTTACTTCATTATTCTTTAACACAAATTTGTAATTTAATAAAACTAACTTTTTATAGGTACAATTTGTTCGTACTTACAACCACAATATACAACCACACAATAACACCATTTTATAATAAAAGTGGGTTCCAAATACCGTTAAGTTGCGGAATCTAAATTTTCTGAAGGTAGATATCTTTTTTGTGGGTTTTGTTTAAGTATTTGTCGGCTATTTCGCAAATTGTTTACCTGAAATCTTTTGCGTGGGAAAAAATACCTAATAAAAAGTAAGAGTAGGAGGTATATGTCCTTTACTTTTGGTGAAGCAAAATCGAACAGTTTTGTATGGAAACATATACAGGGTTAACTATGACTAAGTACAAAAATTTTGACCACGTGCTCAGGGAAGCCTAAAAGACAATAAAGTCGGCGCCTATGTCATCAGTCATCGTCCAAGATGGCTACATATGTCAACTAGGCATATGTTCTGTGCAACTAGGTACCATGCGGTCGTTTCTCACAACGTTCCAACGTTGCCGAATGTAGAAACAACGAAAGTAAACATATTTATTAATAATAATACCTAAGTACCTGATAGATAACAGTTAATCCGGTTAGCTACAGTATTTTGCATTCGATTTTCGTTCCTTCGTTCCAAACAGCCAAAACTTCATTTTCACTCATTACAGGTCCGTCAGAATTACTCGCCACAAAATGCACACTTCGCGTAGATGCAGTTAATAAAATTGCCCATTTATTTTAAGAAAATTGATTGAAAGAAATACTAACAGAAAACTTCGAATACACCCGTGGCAGTTTTTAATTTATAAAATTTTGTCCGATAACGGTTACTCCACTGCATTGCTCTCAACTCTAGGAAATATCTTCACGTACGTTTAAAGAAAATTGTGGAAAACTACACATGTCCCAATATATCGCAACCATCTATTATTTAATGAATAAAACGTTTAAAACTGAAACTGTCACTAAAAACGGAAAACTAAAATTACAATGTCAACGCCACCGTTCAGTCTACGGTCCGCCTACACCGAGAACTTAATATTCTTCAGATAAATATTCTTATGGCAATCAATATAATCAATATTATCTTCTTTTATGTACGATCGTGGGTTTCTTCATTCTAGTATTGTTTTGACACTTCCTCCGTGACATGGGGTTACACGCACATAGCACTTGTCAGTCGATATAAACCTATACTGTGTTGTTAGTTGCATTGTTTCTAATACTCTGCAAATGTCAAACAGCAGTAGTGGTCACAAAAGTAATATTACAGAGCACTGTAAACGCCTCGGGAAATTTAAAATAATAATACTACAATATTATTATATGCAAACATGGTCGATTATTGTGTGGACAATTATTTTGTTAATAAAAATATCTTAGTTTAAACTGTAGTAAAGTAGGCATAAATATATGTTTTGTAAAACGTAGATCAGAAAGAATGTAAGAAGAAGAAGAAGAGGTGTGTCAGAGTTGAGTTGTTGTAAAGATAGAAAGTGCAAAATAAAGAAAGTAGTAAAACGTTATTGGGTATTTATTTAATTAACAAAGAAAATATTACCCTAACAATTGTTAATATCGTTACTATTATTAGTTTTCAGTATTTGCTTTTCGCACATTCAAATTCGTGTAATCGCGGAAATTACGGATATGGTACTAATTTATGGTAAGTGCGCCGACAGTGCATATAGTGCAGCAGCAGAATATCAAATACGTTTTCCAAATAAACAGAATATGTCAAATCCTCGTACATTTGTACGAATTGTATAACGTCCACGAATGTTGTTTTACACGTGCTGGAGTTTTAAATACGTATGTACCTACCTAACTTGAAAATAAAAAAGAACCAATTTCATACTTTTTAAAATTCCTTGAAACCTTTTTTTTTACTTAGTGACAAAAAAATAAAGCATTTTTAAACTACAATAAATATACTTACAGAAAAAAAGTATTTTTTTATTTATGAAATGGTCGAGGGAAACCAAGAGGTCTCCAGCAAGTACAACAATTTTTACAACGACAAGTTATAATGTAAACAAGTTAGAAAACAGAAAATAATTTAACTTTCTTGAAATCTCCAAATATCAGTTCTGGAAGTATCAGTAAGGTAGGTTTTACTCTCAGTGCTACCATATCGTGTTTCTCATTACATAATCTAATATTTTGTAAACAAAAATTTTTCTTTAAAAGCGCCGTAAATCGTTACACGTGGCAACGCGGTGCTCTGTCACTACCATTGACAACTTTGACTTTGACAGAATATACCTAACCTCGCAGCTGACAGGCGGCATAGTCGCCGAGAAATTAGGGGTTAATAATGTTTTGAAAAAAATTTTTTTTCGGTTTATGAATAAGTTTGGAATTTTTTTGAAGGGTGATTCCGTTAATTCTGAATTTTCCCTATCCCCTCTTAAAATATTTGTACTAAGTCATAGTTAACCCTGTAAATGTCACCAAATAGCATACCAAGTAAAATAAATTACTGAAATCACATACTCAAACAGTTTAGGTATGTTGAAACTAACAAAAACAATTAATTGTATCAATTTTCATCACCTACGCCACTGCTACCGTCTTCTTAGGGCGATCTGACCTGGTGCAACTGTAGAGGTTGCGCTTCTAAGCGAGCGTTAACATCTCCACAACTAACTCGATGCAGATCATCGGATATAGCGGTTCACAGTGAGATCATAGTTAAATTTAAAACAGTGCTGGCATAGTTGACAATTTCTAGCAATTTGTATTTTATTGATGCGTATTACGTCAGTGGATATTCGCGTCTTCGTGTCGTGAAAGTCTCCACACAGCCTCGCCAAAAATAGCAAATAAGAAACGTGACTAGAGTTTCTTATTAAAAACTAAATTTAAGTAGGTTCTCAGTACAGAAACCATTGTTTCTGTTTGTTGATGTTTATATTCTGATAGCAGTCATAAATGAAAAGTAGATCGTGTAAAGTAGTATATTTAATTTAAATAACTAGGATGTCAGCATACCTATGTTACTTAGAAATTTTGAGAAGAAAGGAAAATACTTGAAAAAATGCGGCGCAAATAGAGTCGTTTGGGATAAAAATGGAACAGTTTCTGAAGGTTTTGGAATTTCATTATGGAAAAGTCTAATAAGTAAGACATCTCAGAGGGAATAGATATTGTTCATGTTGTTTACCAAAAAAAAAATCTGTTTCAATTTTAACCTCTTGTTGGGACAATGTGAAATGCATACAGAGAAATAAGAAACACTCGTGTATTTGCTTATTTTGAAAGAGTTAATTACTGATACGAGTAAAAATGAACTCTTCGTGGAAAATTGACACAGAAAATATTAAAAATATCTTCACTTTTTTTTATAAAACTCGATATTGAAACTAAATTTCACATGTGTTCTATAAAGTTTTAATGCACATCTTTTTTCAAATTAAATAAATTAAAAACTCTATAATATTAGTATACATACGTTTAAAAAACATTTAAAAGTGGTTGAAAACCAACAACTGAAACGTCAAAATCTTGCGCAAAAAACATTATTTTTAACTAAATATAAACATTTATAAAACATTATCAGTTACTTTTAAATAACAGAAATTAAACAGTTAATAAACGTTTATGAAAAAACGCTTTATTAACATTATGGTAAAGTTTTATATCAATTTTTCAATATGAAAAAAATATTATGGTTCGATTTTTCTTTTCAAATTATGGTAATAATTCAGTGATGTTTAGTTATATAAAAAATAGCAGAATTTCGAGAAGCAACTACTCTGCGGGCTAATGCCCTGATCTCTCAACCGAACAAAAGTGAATTTGCACCCAAAAAACTTGTAACAGGCAGCCAGGTCCAGAAAGGTCAGGTGCAGGTGACCAGACATATACCGATTTCGAACTTGTTAGCTCGCTAGGCCGACGATAATCGTGACTGCTTGATTTTATACCCAGTCTATGAAAGGATAAAAATATATGTCTACATCTATAGGCGATTAGATTATATTTTGTGGGTTTGGACGTATATACAACGTTACTACAAAACGTTTTACAAACGTTGCACTTAATGTGTACTTAAATCTTCTTAATTTGTAAAACTGTCTTATGTATATCGTGAAGAAAACGTTACCAGAAAATATTCTATTTCATTGTCCATTTCTACCTTCAGTTGAAAACATGTGTAGTATAAACATATTTTATACATTTTATTTTTATGTTATTAAACCGTTGTGTAGAAAACATTTGAACAATACGTTTAATACATTAAATTCGCATGTATATTTCATTCTATGTTTTATAAACGTTTCACTTAACTCGCAGTTAAATATTATTTAAATATAAACGTATATATTACATTTGTGTACAGCAGTTTAATAAACGTTATAAATAAACGTAAATTTGTAGTGTTCACTTCGTAGAGGTTGAAGTCGTCTATTATTAACGTCTTTCAAAGGATATATTTTATACGTTTAAGTTTTTAAATAAAAATAAACGTTGAATATTTCACAAAACATTGAATTAAGCACTGTAATGTTTTGCAAACGTTATATAAACATACGTGTGCCCATCGGTTTATATAGGTAATAGAAAATGTCGTCAGCAACTACTTTTGCTTGTATATGTCAACAGGTTCACAGAAAAATTGTAAATGCGGTTTCTCGCCTTTTGTAATGAAAAAACTATATCTTTTAAAAGTTTTATGCACTGATTTTTATCGGAGTTAGTTTTAAAACTATTATTATTATTTTATTACCTAGAATCAGACAAACCTGTACTGTACTTTTCCCACTGAATAAAATCATTTTTTTTTAAGTTTTGGCAGATCGAGTTCCATCTTGCTGACTATATGATTTACCTATTTTTTGTAATTTTGAGAAATTTTCGATTAATAATTATGTTACGTTTAATTTTTTGAGTTTTTTATGATGTTGACCCAATAAATAATTTAAGTTTGCGACTTTGAGTGCCATACGCAAGTTTGTCAAAAATCCAAAAAACCAAGATATTTTCTATCTTTTTTTAGTTTTTGGCGATTATAATCCTAAAGCATTAGTGTTTTCAATTACAACTGCGAGTGCGTTTTCAAAGCAGTCTTAATATTAATATCTCTATGGGGCTTACTTATATAAATGAAGTTATTATTTAACTTCTTAATAATTAATTCTAACATAAATATTGTGAAGCATATTTTATTTCGACGCATATCATCGTGAATATCGTTCCACTTTCTCAATACATCTGTATATAAACAAAATCTACATATCAATCAATTATATGGTGACATTTCATATTTTAAACATCAACTGATTTACTTTTTGTGTGCCTTACTGGTAGGAAACGATCAGCCAGTAGCAAAAAAAACCTAAACCCGAATCAACTTTCTAATTTAAAATGAACACTGGCCTTGTAGCCAAAGTATGTTGTCTGCAGTAGTCTAGGCTTTGTTAATACGAAGGTACATAACAAACCTCGTGTGGTATGATCTCATAATTCTGGTATTAGACTACTATGTAAATCTACTTAGAGACATAAGTTTCTAAATTATAACACGGCTTCGGATAGATTTCGAGATAATCACTGCCCATGTGTCGTATTACTTATGGTAAGGCTGTCAGTTCTGGTACGTGTAGCTGACTTGATTTTGCAAGATTGAATATATTAACATTCTTGAAGTTAATACTACGTAATAAGTAGACTGTGGTGAAACAAACAATAAGAATTTTATCTTGATTGTTATTATAAAATGTAGTTTAGTAGTATAGTGAAAATGTTTAAAGATATACACAATACCAAGGAAAAGTTTAGATAGAAAGAAATCGACGGTTTTAAATTAGAATTCCCTGTTACCACTCTCCCCGAGGAATATGTAGCCAAACTTACTTTAAACTTGATGGTTAAAAATGTACAGGGTGTCAGAGTTAAAATTTTATTTTCAATATTTTCAAATAATTTAAAAAAAATATATTTATATACATTTTGCTGGTCAGGGGTTTTTGGAGGCGAGAAATTCAAATTTGTTTCTAATTTTTACGTCAGTAGCAGAGGCCGTATTTATGATATACCATTCTTCTTTTCAATGACCGACCTTTTTTGTTTCTTGGTGTATACATCTGACTATTGAAACAATGGATTAACCTACCTTTTCTATGTGAAAAAGGTGTACCTTTTTGATGTCGTTAGGAGTTACCGTTTTCGAAATAATCCTATTTGAAATATTTCATACACCGGGTAAAAGCTGTTTAGGTTTCAGGTAACTTTCTGCTGAAAATACAGCAAAATGTTACTTGAAAAAGTTATTCAGAATGCTAAATAATGGCGATGTACAACATTTCGAGAAGATCGTCCTGCTTTGATGAAGTGCTTTGTTTAACCATTGTTGAAAATCTAAAGATAACGGTTTCCTCAGATCTTGCAAATCTTGTTGAAATATCACACATTGCCATAATTTACAATTTTGAGTAAATTTGTGCTGTATTTTCTTAACTTTTCCCTAAACGAAAACAGTTTTTACTTGGTGCACTGAATATTTCAAACAGAATTACTTCAAAAAGGTATAACTTTTTCACATAAAGAAGGTAGGAGAATCGATTGTTTCAACAAATAGATGTATACACGAAGCCGCAAAAAAATTCTGACATTTGACCTATCTCTAAATTGTATGCAAATATTTGGATTTTTGTGTTATTTGCAAATATCGAAAGTACAATTTTAACTTGTATCTTTTTAACCATCAACTTTTGAACTAAGAAAGTTTGGCTACATCACATTATTTGACGTCAGGAATCTACTCTTGCTCTATGTTGCATTATTTTCGGGACAATATAACAACTATATTTTCTTACTAAAAAAGTTGCGACGTAAATGAAACTCTTTACTGACGTTGGTTTGACATTTGCTGAGAAAAATAGACCTAAAAAATGTATACAATGTGTTCAACTTTTCATGGAACCGCCCTGGCATTTTGCTCACCTCATATCAGACTCACATTATATACCTATAATTTGAGTCATTAGACGTAGCCATATTTGATTATAGTCAGAGACGCCTGTGACTATAATAAAATATTGATACGTCTAAGGACTCACTTCATAGGTGTATATTCACCAGCAAAGTTTCAAAGTATTTGGACATCAGATGAGCGAGATACCAGGGCGGCTCCATGAAAAGTAGCACACATTATATACGTATGCTAAATAACTTCACATAAAACTAGTCATTAATAATTATCTAAAATAAAAATAATCTATCCAAAGACCGTCATTTGTTTGCATCGTGTAGTAAACACAGCTGGCAATTAATTTTAATTCCCAATAAAGCTAGGTTAGGCTGTTTTAACTTGTTATTACCCTCGCTAGCGTACAGCATCCCTTCTGCTGTACTAAGGTCAGTTACAGAGCGACAACCGTCAATAACCATAAACTGATCAGGCTTTAGAGACGCATGCCTCATCGCAATTATAACCACGCCAATTTGATAATAACCATTCTGCGGCTATTGCCTATAATAACCGTCATGTAGTATAGGATGAAGCTTAAACGCGTCGAGGCTGTTTATTATTTAGTGCTCGAGCATATTGACGACAAGTATTTTTTAAGTGTCTTCCACATAACTCGTTAATAGTTTCGAAAGGGTATTAGACCTGTATCATTACAGTTCTTCGACCAGCTGCGTTAATCTAACAAATGTATTCATTTTATAAGTCTTTAGAAGCACTGAATTTTATACTGTAAAACAATAATGACCCATATAAACACGATATGTGTTAATCAATGTCTTCACGAGATTGAGTATATTTTTACACATTTAATAGGTAATAGCCTGTTAAAGGTTTAACACAATCCACTCTATGTTAATATAACAAATGTTATGTGCAACTTTTACACAATTCAGTGTTATTTGTATCATTAAAGGTGTAGGTTTTATATATTAACATGTTAATTTTATTGTATAATAGATATTGATATGGGAGCTCACCTATATTTTTAGCTTGCAGACTATATTGTCCTGATTACTGTGGAAATAATTTTTAATAAATATACCTTTATTTTGACGTTTATTCAAGAGCATAATTAACAAGCTAGATAAGCCTCCAGTTGTGTTAAGTTAATACTTAATGGTGTACTTATAACACATCACCGATATATATTAGATAAATTCAGTATATTTTAATATAACACTAGTTATGTTAACACATTTTGTGTAAAACGCACGAAAAAGCCATAGTGTTAAAACTATTAACACGGAAATTTTACACATCCTAAATTACACACTGGAAAATCTCACTTCAACAGCAACTTTTTTACAATGTAAAAAATTATTCGATAAATCTATGAATTTTTCGGTGAACAATTGTTATAACATCCAGTAGAAACTATATCATTGGACGGTGACCATGAATCCTACCTATCATTTGTTTCTATAAATTCCGCCTATTTTGTTAAAGTTTACTGCGCAGCAGCTTCTTTCCAAAGAAACTATATTATTTTAATTGCAAAACATACAACACATGTTGTTTTTTTACATGAACGCTATTTTCGGCAGTACAAAATACAATGCAAAGTCATTTTGGCTATCAACTACTGAAAAAAGTCTTTTATATTCATCTGCAAATGGAAATGGCTGCCAGGCAAAACCAGCACGTCTACGCTACAAATCGGCAGCTATTAATTATTAAAATACAATGTAGCAGTTATTAACTAGCGCTTTATTGTTCAAATGTTGATTCAAGGAAATGGTGTTTGGGCGCTGAGCTAAATCTGGTGGAACTAATTGGATTCAGGGTCGGACCAAGGTGCTTGAACCGACTGGAAAATTCAGTGTATCGATTTGATTTTTTCAAGTCACCGCCGTCGAGTGTTATGTAAATTGTCTGAAGATATCCAGAGATAAAAATCCAAGAGGAAAAAACTACCGATCTCATTAATGCGAGTTTTTTAATAGGTAGGTACTATTTTAAATGCAGAATCTCATCTTGGGCGGGTCGATTACTAGGAATGATGAACTAGCTATACTGAAGCAGTCTAGCGAATACCAAAACGAAACCTGTTTGTTCATGACTTGATACCCTGAGAAAAAAAATGACATGATAGCCTTAAATAAATAAGAGTGAAAACGAGTTAAATTGTCACCATTGTTTTAAATTTGCTATAAAAAAAGGTAAAGTAGGTACATACATACATACAGATTGTAGATAGGTCTTTCTATAAGTAATAAGTGATATATTGAACACAACTTTATTTTCATTTCTTAACAATTGGATAAATTGCAACGCCTGAAATGTTTATGATACATTATTGAAAAGTAGTATTTGTAAAGTGCACAGGTAGCACAATGCAAAACAACGTAAAAAATTTAGGAAGGCAGCTTTCGTAATGTTTGTGTATTTTCGGGATTTTTTCGGGATCCCCTCATCGGTATATTGAGCGGGATCCCGGGATTTCGGGATCTCGGGATTGGATTCCCTACAAATATCGAAAATAAAATTTTAACTTCGACACCCTGTATCTTTTTTATTATGACTTGGGATATAAGTATGTTAGGTTAAATCGATTTATTTTTACCTAAGGAATTTGTGGTCTCATTTTTGCTATTTCATTTAAGAACACCCTGTATCACAAAATTGAATTCTATTATGGTTTCACGTGTTGAATATGAATCGAAAAACTGAATACAGTGTAACCTCCATAATCAGGACATCCACTAATCCGGACATTGAATGTCAAAAGTCATAATCCGAACGTACCTCTTTAATCCGGACGCTCTCCACGCACGGCATAATTTTTATTTGATAAAGCCTGTAAGAGTATCTTTGCCACTCAGACTACGCTTTAAATTTGCGTCAAGTGCACTGGTAGGTGTTTATTGTTAAAACATGTCGAATAGAAAACATACAACGTTAAATTTGCAACAAAAGCATGAAATAATTAGATTGGTGGATTCCAGGGAAAATATCAGATCAGTACTGATAAATTTAGTATTGGAAAATCTACCGTTTCCGATATCTGTAAGAATAAATATAAGGGATTCTGCAACTGTGGATGATAATTTAGAAAAAAGGAAGACTGTAAAGTTAAGAGCATATCCAGTAATGGAAAAAGCCTTATACAAATTGCTCCAAAAAAAATATATTACTGATTTTTTTAAAACGGTTCCAAAGTAAGTTACATTTGTTTGTTTAGGTTTTTAGTTACAGGAGAATATGTACAAACTGTTGACGTTTTTCTATTTAAAGTTTTAAAATATCTTTTATTGTTATTTTTTATAAAGGATTATTTTTGTGTTGTTTAATAAATGTTTTATGAATTATTCTCGATTTCACTTCTATCGTAAAATTAAGCTTTAGCTTATATTCAGTAATCCTGACAAATCACTTGTCCGGACAACCCCTTACAATCAATTGTCCGGATTATAGAGGTTACACTGTACATATTTTTTAAGTGAGATACACCATCAAGTAGTATGGAAGTTTAAAATAAAGCAGCCATTAGACATATTTAGTTTTCTTATGAAAAATGAAAATGAAAATGAAGTTTGATATTCGTACGTAGAATATTTTCATTATTTCATTCACTTGATAGTACGATGGCACAATTGCTTGTTGATTTGTAGGCAATCAATTTCGTTTCTGATCACACTGGTCTTAAAATCATATCACTGTATTAAACGGTTCTGTATGCAAATTCCCACGCTAGTATAATTCAGCACAATACAAACTCTCCAACAATAACTTGCGTGCGTGTTCATTAGGGTATGAACTAACTGATACTAAATATCTCGACACTAATGCAGATAAAACGTATTACGAAGGCGCTAAATAAAGCAGCGTCCAAGGCTGGCCAATTAGATATACTGACCAACGCAATCCATTTCTTTCACTAGGAAACGACCGAAATTACAGAGTCGTGTACGCGGATAATGGATAATGGGCTGCTTTCATTAAGGAACGTGGTGGGAAATCGTAATTATTCAGATAGTATAACTGTACGCTCTGGCGGTGGTATTTCTAGAACGGTGCGACTGCGGAAAGTGGATGGGAAGTAATGAGTAAAACGCGTGCATAATGTGGCGATACTCATGCGAAGGGAATCCCGTCTCAGATGAAGCACAATTTGAGCAATGAGGATATCCGTGTGTAACCCTACTGTAATTGAAATGCTGATAAATTAGGTATACAGGGTGTCCCATAATGATGTGCGCTCCTTTGGAGCGTGTGTTCCTTGCGTCATTTTAGGGGGGATTCTTTTTGTAAAATTTTTCGATTTGAGTCCTCCCTGACGAGATAAGGCCTTCTAAAAAATTGAAAAAATGTCGATTTTAATTTTTTTTCTCAAAAACGGTTAAACTTATAAATCTGAAAATCGGTGACTACATTTAGTTAATTAAGTGACATTGTTGAGTATGATTTTTATTTTTACCAAATGTCTACAAGGGTGGCAACCACCAAACTCTGTTGTTTTTTTATTTAGAACTTTTTATTTTAAACGTTTCTCCATATGAAAAAATTACAGTAAATATAACAATCAATTTACTAAATTTTTCCCCTGTTAGTATTTTTAAGATCCACATACGCACATATCCTCGGGTATGCAAGTAAAATAATTCATTACATCATTATGGGATACGGTAAATTTGCAACCGAATCGTGGAAGAGTTGGAAGTCCAGGGCGTTCACGGCGTATCGCAACATATGAGGAACACATTTTAGAAAATAAGTACCAGGCAAACCGATCAACAAGTACAAGGCATGTCCCAATCAACAGTGTGGCGTATCATATACGAGGCTCAGTCATATTCGTACCATTTACAGCGTGTCTATGCATTAATATCATGGAATTATCCATTACGCATTAGATTTTGTGATGGTTGCTGCAACAAAATGCTCAAAATCACAAATTTGCAGCTGTCGTGTTAATTAACGACAAAACTGGCAAAGATTAATTTAAAATTTGTTTAATTTTTATAATTTTAATCGTATATCAGCATAATTTAAATGCATTCCAAGGAATTTATGATTTTCTATTGCCGATTTTCTCACAAACGATACAAATATTCCATATTAAAAAAGAGTCTCTATAATATTTGTGTCTTTTAAAATTGTCCATTACTTATATATTATATAATGGTACGAACATTTTCTTTTTAATTGAAAGAACTTTTAACTGTATCCACGTCACTGTGATGAAAATATAATAAAGAAATCATCATTTCTTCAAGAGATCATTGCAACTGATAATTGAAAGATACATGCCGAATTTTGTTTGGACCTGATTAGCCAATATGAAGTTATTTAACCTAAAGATATATCTTTTAAACTAATAGCTTTTGGACTTTCATTCATATTCATAAGAAATATTTCGCTTAAAATTGCATATCTTGTCTTCTTATTCATTTTTACGCCATATTTTGGCACCCAAACATTTCCGTACTCATTTATGATTGTTTGATCTGATTCATCTGAAGTCAAGATCAAGTCAAATACGTGCAGTATAAATTACAGATATGCATTTTTTAAACAAACAGTTTTTATGCCGATTTATCCTTTTGCTGCAGCCTTAGGCGAACAATTAATTTAAATTAAGGAGCTTCCTTGAATTTTATTACATTTTAAACAATAAATCTATCCTCGATCTGCAGTTTATTTTGACGTGAGTATATATGATTGAAGGCTTTTTTAGCCTTCTCATATTGTTCTCAGAAATTCCTCATTGCTACCTACTTAATGCATATCGTTAAAAATTAATTAACAGTGATTACTTTTATAGACAGCTGTGGATAAAGGTTTTATTTTTTTTCTGTCCAGAGCTACATCTAACCCAAGAAAAATCTGGTATCTAAATGTTTGATTTTCAGTCTGCTTTATGCGCTTTTTGTTCTAGCAAGTGTGTGATGCACCGCCAAGGTGAACGTGCAGAATGTACAGCAAATCCAACAGCGGTAAAAGGCACAATAAAATCATCACAAAAGTTGAACGTATATGTCCTTCACTTAATTTATAGTGACGACATTGATTTTTCTTTTAGATAGTTTTTGCCTAAGGAGACAATGACAAAGAGCAGACAAGTCCATCGGTGTGGATATAAACGCAAAACAAATAGGGAAAATGGTAGTAGTAAATGACAGACTATATTTGTTTTTTGCATTTTTCATGAGCATAATATACAAATATGTTCATGAGAAAAGTACAAACAAATATATGTGTTTGTAATATGTAGTAGATAGAGGAGAGGAGGGTATAATGAACCCTCTAATTCAAACACCCATTATGCATCTATAGCATAAAGGCTAACATTTTAAATAATGCATAAGGAAGAGTAGATAAAGAACATTAGGTATAGTTGTCAACATTAACACATTAAGAGAGTCTATACCCAAAACAATAGTTACACTGCAGAAGGATCGTTTCGCCTCAAGTGAAGAGGTAAAATGATGCCTTGAAAGGGGTAAAATTATATATTTTATTCAATAAATTAACAGTAAGTTTTTGTAGAAATGCCCATTTTGACATATGTTGCAAAAAACAACAGAATAAAGCCAAATTTTCTCTCATGTTTCAGGAGCAACATTAGCGCGAAAAACACATCTGATGCACGTGATGTGCTCTTCGCGCTAACACCTACATATTTGGTCATTATAACATCGGTGGCCTGACCTATTGCATACTGATGATACTTAACAAGCCAGTATATGTCTGGTAACACCGCTGTGGCTGTTTTCATAAGTTTTTCAGGTTCCAATGCCAGTCGCGGCATTAGCTAGTAGAGTAGTTTTTTCCTGAATTGCTTTTGCAAATATTTTGACCGCCGATGATGACATAAGTCGGGGATTTTATAGTACCCACAGTATAGCGGGTCACTATCTGCTTGTGGTTGTATCTAGGCCTATAATTGAGTAGGTAGACATATCTCGCGTATTTCTAATCTTATTCAGGGCGTTTTACACACTGTCTGAATCTCAGCTTTGCCTTTGTGTTTATCGATGATGATTACGTAAAAATAGTTAATAATATCTGTTCACCAAATGTTTCAAAGTCGGTCCTGGGATCATTTTGCATAATCCGTAAGGGATCGTTAAAGAACAACTATACCACTATAAACTATTCATAGATCTGAATCAATAAATAGCAATACGTCAATTTAATAGCGAATTTAAAAAAACGCTTACTTTATATCGAAGAGTCGAAAGAGAAGTAAACGAAAGCCGTTTTCAATGCTTGTTTTGAACTACATCCATAATATATAAGCACTGAATGAAACAATTTGCCACCCTGCCATAGATAATCAATATTTGGAGAGATCATTTTATGTTAAAGGATCATACCATCCTTTTCCTAAATGAATTTATAAAACAAATCAATAAATTACGATTCGACTAGCATATTTTTTCATTAAAAAAATGGTTGACCATCTTGCATGTAATAAAATACACTGTTTTATTGTTTGCGGTAGTACTAAAAATGATAATGAGTAACATATAATGATAAAAAAATTTATCTCTTACGAGTTTCATACTTAATAATTGGCAATGCTAAGAATTTTTTTACGTGTATGTCTAATGATTCAAAAGTGATGACACGTAGGTTAAAAAATTGCGAACAGTTATACAAAATTGTTGGTCGATGTTCTTAAGATAACTTCTATTTATATGTTAATTGGACTAGTCAAGGTTATAAAGAATATGTTTCTTTGTACTCTTTACAAAACACTGCTTAGAATGGTAAAAAATGACGACAAAAATAATTAGTTTATCTTTATGTTGTATGTTTGTAGACCTAATCTTAGACTGAAAAGATCTATCTTTCTCATTCAATATGTATTTGACTGGATTAATCTATATACATGATAAATTGTTTGTCTTAGTTGTATTTACCACTAATAGATTTTAGTAGAAGTCAAAAAAATAAATTTGAATTACATTTTTCCAATAGTAACTTTTAAGTAGTTTATTGCAGATTGAACTTAGAAAGTTACGTACATTCATTTTATAATTTCTTCTGTATATTATAGGTACTTGCTTTTGCAATAATAATGACACTCTCTCAAAACAGTTTTTGAACTTCTGGAAATTCTAAGTAGAAATTTCACATTAAATTCCTATTGGTGAGTGAAACAACTAAGACCTAATGTTAAAAGTTTAAAATGTAATTTCATTACAAATACGTCAGCAGTTCAAAAGAAATCGCAAAATTCATTTTAAAGAGTGTCATTATTATTGCAAACGATTGTACCTAAATTATACTTTATACATAATCGATGAGATCACCTTTAACATAACAAGATATATAGAATATACCTGAGTTATTTTTAAAATAAAACCATTAATCATCAGTGAATACCGCTGGAGTCCACATAATTTTAATTAAACCATGAAATATAAAAAAATGTGTCGTCATAACCGTGGCTTTTATTGATTTCCAAGAAGTCACAATATTTTACTAAAACATTTCTAGCTATATCTTATTTATTTTGATCCAAAGATGTCGCTCCTCCTCTATGGTCCATTCTGTATAATTAATAAGAACTACAAGAATTATACAGAGTGTTTCAAAAACACACATTGCTAGGGCTGGTCTTTATAGTCTATTAATTCCTTAAATACTAATATCTGTTCCCCTGTACAACCGTGGACAATAAAAACATTTTTAGGTCCGACATTAATGTCCAGAACTGAGTATACACTTATTCAATTTTATTTTTCTCACACTTTGTTTATAAATATACACTCTCACATGTAGAATATGTTCTCCCACACGTACAATTATCAAGAAATATAATATTAATTATGTAGAAGTGAAATCGAAGGCATTATATAAGTTTCTAATATTTTTTATTGATTCTCTCAGACGGGTAACGCGGAAATGCGCTGGATGTGAGTTATTATAAGCATAAATCGCTGTTTCGCAATACTTACATGGCTGCCAACTGCGTTTGCCGCGCCGTAGATCAAAAAGACTAATCATGCGTAACCCATTATGCGAAATACGTATCGCCTGTCCCAGTTAATAGCAAAATATGACCATGGGCATTTCCTACGATAAGTAAATGACTTGGTAAAAATATTATACTTAGAATATAAAGTATTAAACATGTAATACCAAATTGTTTGCTGTTGTTATGAACAAAACACACGTTATTCATTAGAAATGGGAAATTCCTGGGTAACGCGTTTCAGACAAATATGCCTTGAAATGTTGTCCCTTTTGAGATGTTAATAAAATTTTAGAATTTTGCAAATATTTGGAAAATTCTTGCAGCAATCACGCTTAGAATTTATTATTAAAAAAATCATAAACCTACATTGTTTTTGAGAAAAAACGATATACTTGACATTTGTCTTAAAGCGTAGTACTAATAATAAGTTAAATTTTAACAATTATTAGACAAAATTTTGCTTAAAATTAATTACTTTACAAAATCGAAATATTTTGAGGCACAATAATTTTGCATGTTCAGAAATGAGAGATGTGACTGTTATTTGTTGGAAATTAAATTTCAATGGACGCGCTGGGAGGATTTTAACAGATTACAACTTGATAATTAACGATTTAAAAAATCTATTTAGGAATTTAGAGAAAAATAGCTATTTATGATATATGTGTTAAAAGTAAGATTTCATTTAACACGTATATCATACACTATTTTTTCTACAAAACAATCGGAAGAACTTTAAACTCAATAAAAATAAGAAATCAAAAAATACCACACAGATTGCAATGTTTATGAACCAAAATTTTCGTAGCAAGTGCTGCAGCATTTTCTAGTAATATTGTAAGTATAATGAATAATCTCGATAATGAGCGTAACAAATCCATCCCTCCTGAAATCGAAGAAGCCGCCAGTCGAGCAACATTGGAATTATTGCCGGTGAAATCAAAGGAACAGTACGAAATCGCTTATAGACGCTGTTCGGAATGGTGCAACATTAAAAAGGTCCCTGGGAAATGTAATGAAAGTGTTTTACTGTCATATTTTGAGGAAAAAGCCAAGATATGGAAATCGTCAACGCTGTGGTCAAAATATTCCATGATCAAAACTATGTTAAAAATAAAGCAAGATCAAGATATAAGCAAACATTATAAACTTATTGCTTTTTTAAAACGGAAGGGTGAAGGATATCAAGCAAAAAAAGTCAAAAGTTTTGACGAAGACGCATATCGACAAATTTCTCACAGAAGCAGAAGACGAAAAGTATCTGATGATGAAAGTCGCAGCAATAGTGGGTGTCTTCGGGGCGTGTCGCCGGGAGGAATTGTGTCAGATGACCATCGACAATATCGAATATTTGGGCACTTCGGTTGTTGTGACCATACCAGATACTATAACAAAAGTGCCTCGGACTTTCAGTGTTGTTGGTGAATTCTATTTAAACTTTTTTAGAAAGTATATGGCACTCCGGCCACCCAACGCTGACCATAGACGACTTTTTCTTAAATATATGAAGAATAAATGCGTGAAGAATCCAGTCGGAATTAATATGTTTGGTAAAATGCCTGCCGACATTGCAGAGTTCTTGAATCTACCAAATCCTCAACTCCTCAACAAAGAGACATGGAGGATGGAAAGCTGAAGGCTACATTGAAAATTCACTGGAACAGAAGAAGGAAATTGCGTGCCAAATACTTTCTACTGCTGCAGCTACTAGCAAGACCACCAGTACTACCAGTAGTATTTCTACAGAAAATAGATGTGTCACACATGTTGACAGTAAAACCAACTTAAGTATGATGACTCCGCAGGCAATTACAATTTCAAATTGTTCTAATTTTTTCTATAAATGTTAATAGTAATAACTAGCTAAAATGTTGGTTTGTACTTATTTAAAATAAAAAGTTGTTCATGTGTTTGTTAAAACGTTTTATTATTTTTGAAAACAAAATTTAAATAAACTTTAATTTACTTTTAACACTAGTATTAAAAGTAACTTACTTTTAACACGTGTGTCAAAAATTGACATTTTTAACATCAAAAATGACAATTAAAAAGCCCACTTTTAACAGTTTTGTAGAAAAAAAAATTGTTCACATAGCAGATTATCCACAAACTAATTCAGGACGACTATCTGCAGCTGCAAGAAGCAGTATGACTTCCATTTTGAAAACGTTGCAAATTTTTTAATACATAAAATAATCTATAATCTATAGATTAATATGCTTAAAATTTTAAACCTCACTAATAAAGTATATTTGATATATATATTTACTTTCTTTTTACAATGCTATTAAAACTTAAGATTTACTTAAATAATATTTTGTTAAAATATTATTAAATATAGAATAGATTCCTTAAATTATATATTTATCAGATTCAGCATATGACCACAAGATGAAACTATGTTGGCTCATCTATGGCATATTAAGGAGAGGTAACAAGCTCGAAAGCGGTATGTGCCTGGTTTGCCGCTAATGAACGACTTTGGCAGTTTGCTGTTATAAGTATTTCAAGTGTTTGCACATATTTATTTTATAGACATCTGTTTTCTGTGGCTCACCTTATATTAATAATTAAATACTACTTTAGAATATATTGTTACTAGTTCAGTAAAAATTAAGGACAGATGTCATTTCGTTTTGATAACTTGTATGACCTGGATTATATTACATTAACTTTTTATTCTATTATTCAACTGTAATCAAACAACATAAGTTAACTTATTGCTGCTAGTTGAAAATTAGCCCTAAAAAAAAACAAAGAAAGTCCACGGTTAATTTGCATATTCTGACCGTGCTCAATGTTACGTTTTTAGATTGCCAAGCTGAAACGTGCCGTTTTCAGAATGTGGGGAGATTTCACAAACGATGGCGAACAATGCGTATTCTTCGCCGCTGCTGTATAAATCTGAATTAACGATGGAGCAAAAAAGAAAGTTTTAATTGTGTTACTCTGTTTCAAAATAAAATAGTGGTTTCGAGTAATTGAACTAATTTAACTGCTGAAATACTGTATCGATGTCGGAATCGTAACATTATCGGGAAAGCAACGTATTTCTTTTTAAAATTCACAGGGTATTGCACCAGAGGGACAAGTTTTACATCGCGACAAGCACGCCACTGTTTAGAAACAGGCTCGCCTCGCGAATTAAGTAGGCAGCTATCAAGGCTGTTGCCATTTGAGAATATCACTTGAATATTGAAATCTCAAAAGAACGGAGAACATCCTGAATATTCCGAATGGTACAGTTACTTTTTATGAGCCTTTGTGCGGGGCAAAATGTGGACAGCTTACAGTATGCGCCAAAAGTATGGAATAAATTCAATAAAAACGAAACAATTATTTTTTGGGAAAAATCCTCGAACAGGTCGATTTTTAATTTAAAAAATACATATTTTAGCGTAAAATGCGATTTCCAAATGCCATTTGTTTTCGAGTAATGACGTCATCGATTTTTTTTTTAAATGGCAACACCATATTTTTTTCTTGATTCTGAAAGATCGTTTAATTCTCTATCAGACAGTACTAAAATTTTGCCCTCTTACATAGGAAAGTTTTCGAGTAAATGACGATTGAATGTTAGAAAACTTAAATCAATTAAAATAAAGCAAAAACGTTATCAAGTTTAGTTTTTCGAATTCCATAGTTCTTTTATGGATCACGTAGGTGAAAATCTTTGCAAAGTGTCATTGTCACACCGACTTTCTAATAAGTATTGTAAGCGACATAGAAATTATTATTCAATTTAAAGTATTATGGCACATATACCTGTTACTCAAAGAATTGAAATTTTAATTTTTATCGGATGCGGAAATATGACTAGACTAGAAAAAAATATCCAGATCGCCCTATCAGCCAATCAACAGTCAGTAAGGTAGAGTCTAAATTTAGAGAAACTGGCAATGTTGTAAATATTCCAAAACCTGGACGTCCAAGCATTAATGAAAATCAGAAACAGAACATTTTGATAAGTATGGTGGATAATCCTCATAATTCTTCACGATTGGTTGCATTAAACAATGACACTAGTCAGAGCGCAGTGCTACGTATCTTGAGTAAGGAAAAATATCATCCCTACAAAATTCAACTTGTGCAGGAACTCAATGAAGATGATCCCGATCGCCGCTTACACTTTTGCGAAATTCTAATGGATTTATGTCAAGGAAATAGAAATTTACACCTGCAAATACTTTTTTCAGATGAGGCCACATTTTCTCTGAATGGTACAGTACCGTCAAACTTGCAGATATTGGAGTCGGAAAAATCTCATTGCATGGCAGAGGCACATACCCAACACCCTAAGAAATTAAATGTGTGGGCTGGAATAGTTGACGAGAGAATAGTAGGGCCTTTCTTCTTTGAAGGAACCTTTACAGGACAAAGATATTTAGAGTTTCTAGAAAATGACCTTGTTCCAGCCCTTGCAGTAATTTTTCCTAACGATAATGACCCTGACATTCCTGACGATACCATATGGTTTCAGCAAGACGGTGCACCTCCGCACTATGCGCGCCCTGTACGAGATTTTTTGGACAAGTGCTGAGATCGGGAAAAATGGAATAGAATAACTATAACAGCCAGGACCCACAGAAGGTTATAAAAATTGGAAAAGAGGAATAATCCACCTCATTATTTGGATTCTAGAATGCTTTTAGCATTAGGCATAATCCTTAGGAATGCACGGCATGATGAACGTATAGTGTGGAAATAAATCAATTCCAAAAACAGAAGTTAAATACCAAACAATCATAGCTATCACCAGTTGTTTTGAAAGAAAAAGTATAATTGTGAAAAGGGTTCAAGAATGTGAAATTTTTGTAAAGTACAAATTCTTGTCCAGATAAGTATCTCTTTTATTTTAACTAGAATACACCAGAAAATTACAATGATAACAATTATTTGTAATACACCGTGGATTGTTATTGGTTATTTGTTGCCTAGATCAATAGTGTGAAATAACCCAAAATTTCAAAAAGTACAATAATGAATAAGTATATAAAATAAGTAATGTGTACAACGATCATAAGTATATTTCCTTGAGAGTATACGTAACTCATAACCTCACTCCCACGTTATCACGTGATATGGTGCAAACAATTTTATTGAACATTATAACACGTTTGAAAATTCACAATATATTATGTAAATACACTCCAGAACTTGTCAAAATGTATTTTTTCGGAGTATAATCGCATTTTACTGTACATCATCGTTACTAATTTTTATTAAAAATTATGTGATTCGGCATAACGGTATTTTTTTCAACAGAGTATTTATTTTGTATTTTTACGCGTAATTTTACTATTTTTTATTAGATTTAGTAATATTACCAAATATGCAGCGCAAAAGAAAGAATAAAATCAAGTGTGATCCCAATATATAGTGTCAATTTTGTTTAACTTGATTTTTTTTTACTGCGAAAAACCTTTGCAATAAAAACAACGAGAAGTCAGTAGAACCTCTTTTTTAGTTAAAGTTTTAAAGAAAAAAAAATTTTACGTTGCTTAATATCTTCTGGAAATGTATTATACATTTTATAGACTTAAAATTAATTTAATGAATTGGATATTAAATATATTTCCTTTATATTAGTTTTAACAACTTATTAATGTAAATATTGAAAAGATTTGGCTCCAAAACCGTACCTTGAGGAACATGATATTTGATTTCTTGAAAACTACTTAATGCATTTCTTATTTTAACACACTAGGTATGCCCCTTTGAATAAGTAGCTTTAGAACAAATTTAGTGATTTTTTTCTTCGGTTAATCTTATTAAATGAGTTTTAATAGTTTCAGATAACGCTTCAAATGTTTAAGCTAAGTCAACAAATATGGTTGCTTTCTGATATCTAATCAATTCTTAGATAAAGTAGATTTATTCGAATAAATTGCATTTATTTATATGCCTTTTTTAATTCCATATTTCTTTTATTTCACTATTTTTAGCTTGCTCATCATTCACTATTTATTAGAAAATAGTCGTATTCAAGCAACAACAGCAACATACGATTTGTCGCTTGATCTAGAGGAATGTGTTTTCTGTGAATACTAAACATAAACTGAATTAGCTTCGATTGTTCTTTGCATCCAGTGAAATATTTTCGCACTAAACCGTAGTCAAATTTGTACTTAAACTTTTACAAGTTTTTAAATAATTAGGTACTCATGGTGAAGGAAAAAAACCAGCTTTTATGTAGTGTCTTTAATTTTAATTATTCCTGCCCAGGCATTTATTAAGGTAAACAAACCCGAACACAAAAAAACTTTTGTTGTTGACTTTGAAACTGACACGTCTTTAAATATAAATAAATCATTTTCATTATTCCACCAAATTAATGTAGGTAATAAAATTCCACGAAGAGAATGCTTAATATGTTTATTCACGTGTACAACAAAAGCTTTTTGCACTGGTCGAAAAAACTTCATACCTTTTGGCAGAGTTAAGTCTTATGTTTTCAGACAAAATTTACATTACGTTAAGTGGTCAGACTCGTCAAATTAAAACGTGGACCGGTTTTTTAAATAATTTTCACTGATACTAATTTACGTTTGAGGAGAGCGACAAACTGTACGATGTCAACAAACTTTGTGTTCCCATGCCAGGATCACTGTTACTTTTTCTTGCAGGAGACACTAATTGCCCAATCTTTCTGTTTGATCTCAATTAGAAACTGGAATTGTTACGAAACACCGTTTGCTCTCTCAGCTCCTATTTGGATATATCCCCAAAAATGGTTGCGTATTCTACATGTGCTATCGTTTCTTTCTCTTCTTCATAGCTTTAAATTTAGTTATCATATACATGAGATGATTAATACTTTCTTGAATTAAAATATGTAAAGGAAATAATAGACGGTTTTTATCGATTATCTAGATTTGCCAACTCAAAATTGAAAATCTCGAAAAAAAGAACAGGGTGTTGCTAAGATATTTAATTAAAATCCAAAGTGGCTTCGAAGAGTCAAATTTAAACGTGGATTTTATTTAAACCTTTGTGTATGGGTTTATTCAGATATTATTAAAAACTTACTTAAGCAATGCTTTTTCAGTTCTTAGCAAAAATTTCTTGATAAACATTCTAAAAATTAGGGAATGTACAGGAGACTCTTTTAAACACAATGTTGTAAAAAAAAATCAAAACCAGTAGTTCGAAAATAATTTAAAAATACACTTTTGCACGGTACTGGAAAAATTTTAAGAATTTTTCAAGGAAAGAAATAAATAAAATTTTATAACATCAATTATATCAATAAATTCAATTGCTGTACAAGAACCGCATACAGAGCCGAATATCTCAGGACACACCTTCAAAAACCCAGTCAGATCATTTCAAAGGAACTCAAGATACTGAACCTCATCCATTCCATTTGGTAATATGAATGATCCAATCAAACGATCATCGACTATCCCTAAAGGTAGCTGCATTTGGCACCATGTTTACTGGAAAATTGTTCTGCGTACAGACGCAGACTTCAATATTTTTTTCTCAGAAACTATAAGCATTTTAGAATTTTTTTTAAAGATATTTACAATTTTTATGACTCCATTTTTTGTTATAAATTATCCTGTATAATAGACAAAGCACATGATCTTTGTTATCGTTCTTTTAACTCTAGAACAGACCCTACCACTATATCAGTGGTGGAATGTGCTCGGAGACTCTATTGAAAATAAAATCCAATTTTCAAATAGAACATCTCCGTTAGTAGTTGAAATTCTGATTCACTTGCTCTTTCAGCATCGACACTTGATCCATCCATTATTTTGAGGGATTGTCTTGCCTCCATATCAATCAATAACCTTCATCCATTGTAGTAGGTCCAGACCAAAAGCGCAAAACTACTTTAGACTGAACTTAATTTTGACACTTTACTAAATGATTATGAAAATGGTAAATCAAATACACTTATTAGTTTTATTTTTATGGACATATTAATTAACTACAAACAGAAAACAAAAATGTGTATGGCTTTGGATTTTAATTTGTTAGTGAACGATCAATATTCTCACAGAAACCAAAGAAATTTATCACCGGTGCGAATAAGCCAACAAACTATGTTGTAATGCTGGTTCGTAATGAAAGTAAAGGTACGTACTAGTAACGCTGTAAAGTTAGAGTTGTATTCATTATCTCGCTGCTAATTTTTTACGTTCTGTGACATATATCCTAACGGTTCTGTTACTAGTTATCCTCCGGTGGGTTCGCAGCTGCTGTTAACTTGCGATATGGTCCGATACACATTTCTCAGATCGGAGTAGCTAAATGGATGCTGCCAGCCAACTTTAGAGATATTATATAACGCGTAAATATTGAGGAAGACCTAGAGAAATTGGAGATCTTTACAAAAAAGCTTTTGCGTATATTATTCAGTTACATCATACGCCGAAAAAGGGAAATTTCAGAGATGTATCCAATTATAGAGACATTTCTTTATTGTGTAATTTTTCTAAGGTTTTTGAAACTTTTCTGTATGGTAAACTGTACTGCTTCGCTAGGCAGCTTATTCCGCCACGTCAACACGGTTTTATGCAGAAGAAGTCAACAATATCTAATTTAGCAGTTTACACTCAATACGTTTCTGAGGTTTTAAATAATAAAGGGCAGGTAGAGGTTGTCTACACCAATTTTCAAAAAGCGTTTAATCAAACAGGCTACAATATACTCTTTTTATATATTTTTAGGTATTAACAATATTGTGTAAAACTAGCTACTCTGCGGTCTAAAGCCCCGACAAGCGTTGAATTATACCCACAATATCTACCCATGTATTCTTTATTATTAGCTTTTGTAACACAATATACTGGATTTTCTGATGCCTTGATTAAATTCTTCAATTCTTACTTAAGCGATAGACATTTTAGACATTAGGCGTTCCACAAGGTTTAAATTTATGTCCCATATTATTTTTTATTAACGACCTTCCTAAGGTCATTTGTTATTTGCAGATCATTTTAAACTCTATTCTGAAATTAATTCTTCTACAGATTAAATTCATCTGGAAGAATCTATCAAGCAAATGTCTCCGTGGTGTGAACTAAATCGTCTGAAACTTAATATTTCTAAATGCAATGTATTGACTTATACTCCCAAGAATAACTTTCCTATTTATGAATACTCCAGTGGTGACAGTATTGTTGGTAGGGTTGATGTATTCAAGGATTTGAGTATATATTTGGACAGTTATTTCTAGTGCCTTTAAATCGTATGGCTTCATTTATCGCAACTGTCGGGATTTTTTAAATACGAACACCTTCAAACTCTTGTTTTCAGCTCTTGTGAGATCTAAACTTAAATACGGTTAGATAATATGGTATCTTGTTTATCAAGTTTATTGTCAGTGTTTGGAATTAATTCAGACAATTTTAAAAATTTGTATCATTTTTGTAAGATGGTTCTTATCCTCTCAGAGGTTTTTACCAGAATCATCTGCTTAACAGATTTATTTTTGATTCGTAGGAAACCAGACGGAATATAATGTTGACACGTTTTTATATAACAAAATTGATTGTACTGAACTCTTAGAAAAGTTTTTTGGTACCCCGCGTAAATACCAAACACCAAAATCTGTTTTACTTTGTTACTTCTCGCACAAACATTTTAACGAAATCTTCTATAAGTTGATGTGTTGAATTTATAATAAAATTGCTTCTAATTATGATAAACATAGTGATTCGTTAGACAGATATTAGTATTTGTAACTGGGTAGTTCGTTTAACGTGATTTGTTTGTATTAACTGTAAATTGCATTTTGTTGATTTCATCTTGTTAGTAGGTATTATTATTTTTATTGCTGTTTGCACCTAGTAGATTTTTATATTTATAATTATATGCACCACAAATAATTGTATATTTTTCTTCCATTATTCCTGTAATTGGATTTTTTCGTGTTGGAATAATAAATAATATTATTATATTCCATATTATGAGACATAAGTTTCGTGTAAAGTTTTATCACGCTAGTTACTTTTCTTTTATTTAAACAAAGTCTTACAACACACATGTAGGCGAAGAGCTTAGAGAACGGAGCTTTTCGTAATTCAGATTGCACTAGGTAGACCTAGTTCAATGGCCTCTCATCTCATCGCGCCATTAGTTACCCATTTTTATCAGATTATGTTGTTATCTGTATCTACAACGTGTCAATTAGTGAGCATTATATGGCACAAAGCCAATTTATAATAGACGTAAAACTACATTACGATAAATCAGTCCAATACAGTCGCGTTACGATTTACAGTTAACTTCGAAACTCAACAATTTTTCCGGCATACTATGCTGAAATCTCAGATCCGCAATCTCGCTAGCAATTTCACTATATTTATGTCCTGCTATTCCCAGTAAGATCATTGACGCGGATGTTTTGATGACACTAGATAAGCGGACTTTCTGATACCCACAAAAAGTGCAACAGTAAAGACTAGACAATAAAATAAATTTGTTATAATTTGTTAGCTTTATATGCGAGCGGTTCGAACCAAGCTACAGAGCTCTGTATAAATTCTTAGATAGAAAAAAAGATTTAAATAAAAATTATCCCAAACCAAAATTCTAATATACTAACAGTTGGACCACTCTCCATCTCCCACCACTCATTCTCCCTTCTTCCAGTTCACTTCCCCTGTTCTACTACAGTAAAATGGTTGCACTGGATGGATTGTCATGGATCTTACTGTTCAGTCAGTTATTGTAAAGCTAATGCGCGGATTTTTTTTCATTTCCAGAATCGTAATGCATTTATAAATGATGTATTAACAGGAATTGATATTTATGAATTGAAGTTACCAATACCTGTAACGTTTTATTTACTAATAAAGTATTGTGCTATGTTAGTTACAATGTGTATAACGCCTTGTAAGTTCAATAATAAGTATATATTTTGAAGGTGTCAGCAATAAAAAGTGGTTGACTCTTTGTTGGAGAGCATAAATTTGCTAAACTAATACCTGCAAAGGCCCATAGAGTTATACGAATATGTGCTATGCATTTCAAATATGAATCATTCACTTTGTCAGGGAAATGTTTGTTATAAACGTTAGAAAGTAATAATTTGATATCCTTAAAAGAAAGGTACAGGAACATTCAGATATAATTCGAATAGTAAGCTCTATGTCATATGAAAAATATACAATGTGCGCTATTTAAAACAATCACTTTTAAGCAATTTAATGTACTTAACTTTGAACGCCATAAAGTAACACTCTGTAAATTGGGAACATATTTTAATCCCAGTATGACATATCCTCCGCTTCTAACTCAAACATTTTACAATTACAGTTTAATTCGTAAACATAAAATTAAAACATATATTCTATTAAAAACGAAAATAATATAGCCAAGTAGAAATGCAGTGCCTTATTTGATTGGCCACGATTTCAGATATAGCTCTTACGTATTAAGCATAACCTCAAATCTTATTTTATTAGATATTTACGATGTCTATGCAACTTACATTCTAAAAATAGCACTTAATATTCCATAACCTGTAGAGGTCTCTATAAAATAACTTTTCGAAACCAGACAATTTGCATAGGTGCAATCCAAAACTGTGAAATTCTCTTCAAATGTTTACATTTTGTTACTAATTTGGACAAATTTTTAAAAATATTTATTAATATTCGATTTCAAAATATTTTTTAGTTCTCGAATAACTTTATTATTCTTCAACGCAAACGAGGAATTTCACAATTTAAAATAAAAAATAACTATTAAAGGTTAATTTTCAACAGCCTAGTTAATTTAAATTATTGACTTCTTTTTGAGTAGTATTTATTTAGTCTAATTTTGATATTATTATAATTTAAAATGTGTTGAACATTGAGTTCCTTCAGTTTACCAATTCTGCTGGAACTGTTGAATGAAATTGAATTGAACGCAACCAAGCATGTTACTGGCTCCATTACACTGATGCTCACGTTAATATTTTCCAGTAATGAGCAGATAATTTACCAGAAATGTAAACGATTGAAATACCCTGACAACGGACTGCAGATCTAGTCGTGAATGCTAGAATCCAAGCATTAAACAAAGAAACTACGTGAATTGCTCCCTGGAACGAGTGGCACTAAAGAAAACTGCTAAGGGAAAAAATTAATTGCTAAATAATATAAACATGTTCTTGTAGGTATGTCGAAATAACAAATTGTTATTTGTTGTTTGTTCTTCTTATTCTAAAACATGATGTAATTGTAGTAATAGTTTCCATTATGAAAAAGGGTTTCTACGTCAGATGATAAAAACAGTAATAAACGAAACGTAAGGACGGTTGAGGCTCTTATCATAATTTTTTCAGAATTCCATTGTATTACATTTACCTTTTTGTTTGATCATTTTATCGGAAATATGTTATTGTTAAAACCATTTTCAGTTGTATCAAATCTCATATTCGGCTTACATTCGTTATGGTTTATTCTATAGCTGAAAAAGTTGAAATAATTTTTCTTTATGGAAAAAGTAATGAATGTGATAGATAAACTGCTCGAATTTTCAACGAGTTATATCCTGGTCACCAAACAAGTTATACGTATGTGAGCCAGAAGAAATTTCGAGAAACTGGATATGTAGCAAATCTTAAGAAAAACAATCCTCCTAACGAATTAATAAAAGTAGGATTTTTGGGCGAACTGCCAATGAATCCACATCAATCCGTGCGATCGTTAGATCGTACTACACTCCATTTCGAGCGACAAGTTCGGGCTTATTTGGATCAGAATTTTCCAGGACGATGAATAGGTAGGCGTGAGACTATAGAATGGCCAGCTCGGTCTCCCGATTTTAGTCAACTTTTTCTCTGGGGACATCTCAAATCAGTGGTTTCTGCAAATGTAAGGAGATGTTTCGTAGACATGCTCCATATTTGCCAAGAACAATTGAGTGCACAATTTGAGCATCTATTATAAACAATTTTAAATGTAAAAATACAAAATTCCATATTTCAATGTGTTTTTCTTGAGAACGAATAATAATTTTTTTGTTTTTTTTTACTTATTTGGAGTCAGTATAAAAAGAACTTTGAAATGATGTGTCACACGCCCAAAAACACAAAATTCTAAAAACTTATATGTCTTTTTTTTGAAAAGGAATAATGATTTTTTTAATTTTTGACGGATGTAGAGTCAGTATCAAAAAAACTTTCAAACGATGTATCACACGCTCTATAGTGCCGTTGAAATTTCAAAGTTGATACCTCGTTCTACAAAGGAGTGGAACTACAAAATATATAATGATGTAAGTCGACGTCCGTCTTAATTAAAAATCGACCGGTTTTTGGAAATTTTTCAAAACTTCATATTAAACGAAATATTCAGGTGAAAAGTTTTATATGTGACACCCTGTAGGTTCGTATGTTGAATATGCAATTAAAATGTTTGTTATTCATTTTGTTTACACTTGCATTGCAGAAAGTAACAATTTTCTTGATCCGCAACGGTTGAGATTAAGCACGCCTATGAACCGAAATGTCTTCTAACTACTGTTACACGAGTTCTTTTGTTCTAACTTCTATAATGTTTGTCCAGCGCCGTCTTTGTTTGATTTTGAGGAATTCGAGGTTATTTCTCAAGACGTCTTATACATTTTTATGAGTTTTACCCATTACCGTCCTTATACATTTTCGTAATTCTTAGAAATTTGAATATATTTTTATAGTTTCAACGTGTACTTTACGTGTGAGCCATAACATGTTGATAATAATACAGGATGATTCAGTAATAATAAGCAGAGGTTAATTATAGGCAGTTTTGCCATCTCGATTTTAGGAAATCAACTAGATTGCAATAAAAATTCTACTAAATTCTACTTGATTTCTCAAAATTCTGGTAAAAAAGCTACTTGTGAATAAAATAACGAAATAGCTTTATTTTTGTTAGAAAACATGATTTTAAATATATTTATTTTATAAATGATTAATGTTTTATCGTAATAAAAACCTAGATTTTTAATAACATTAAAATAAATAGTTTTTACCCAAGCACCCTTAAACTTTTATTAGTATTGATTTAACATCTAAAAAAAAACAGTAATATTTTTACTGTCACATACAACCAACAACACCGAAAAACATTTTTTTTTCAGAAAATAATTCAATTAAATTTATTTAAATATATTTTATTCTCGGAAAACAAACTCACTTTTTTGTAAATCATTTGGTAAGAAAATTTAATTTTTTTGACGAGTATTTGTTTACATGAAACAAATTCCATTTGAACACTTATAAAAACTTAATTCTATCCATTCTAAAAAATGATTTTCAAATAAATATTTTTTTTTCATTTTTTTATACAATTGGTTTAACTCTGTATAAAAATAAGATTTCCTAATATAGTCGTATCGTCAAAAAAAGTATTTGTTTGAAAGGAAAATTTGAATTGTTCCCTACAAACAAAAAATAATTGTCAATAGGTGCCCGCTATATGTAGCTGTGCTAGATTTCGCGTACCCAGGTATGTCAGGTTTGGAAGACATAAACAACCAGAGTTAGTCGTCAGTTAACTCACTACTCACCTGTGACATACTGATGAGAGCTAATAAACTCGAAACCGGTATATGCCGATTATTTGCTATAGATTTTGCAGATGTAATGTAATTCAATGCTGGTCGGGGCGTTAGACCGCAGTTGGTTCCTGAAATTCCTGAACAATAAGTTGTTGACTTAAATAAGCATTTGTTTAATTGTAAAAAAAATCTTTCAAAAATACAAATAATGTTTTATCATAGAATATAATTAAACACACAAGATAACTGTATGTTTGCTTTTTCAAAAAATAATTTAATATCAGGAAATAAATATTTGTTTGACCCTATACAAACGGTAACTCCTAACAAGGCATAACTTTCTCAGATAAAAATGGTAGGAGAATCGATTGTTTCAATAGGCAGATGGATACACTAAGGCACAAAAAGTTCTGTCATTTAAAAGAAACATGAGATTCCATAAGTGGCATCCTCTGCTGGTCAAAATTAGAAACATATTTGGATTTGTCGTCCCGTATGCAAATATTTAGATATTTTAAAAAGTTATTTACAGATACCTAATATAAAATTTAAACTTTAACAGCCTGTAGAGGCATATTTGACTTAATCGCTCTATTTTGTTAATGAATCGCCCTGTGCAGTTAGACAACAATTTAACAATAAACAAAGTAGATGGCGACACTTCCACAAAATCCCCATCACCCATAATAGGATTAAGTATTCATTAGTTATATAAATAATGCCTGCACGATTTATATCATCACTGTAAGTGGGCAGTTTATGTAACACAGTGAAAGTTTACACTTATATTAATTATATTTTGTCAGCATATGTGTTCCAAAGAATGTATTTAATGCACATACAGATAAAATCTTGAATTTCATGTGTTGTAATAAATGTATATATTTTTTCATTCGTGACATTTTTTATAGATTTTCGAAAGAATTATTCTGACTAGGATGTATATGTATTAGGAAATATCTTGCGGTTGTCGATATATTCCAAAAATAGGAGCTGACGTGTACACCAAAATACGAATGAATTCTTCACTCATAGTTTTGTATCGTCATTATTGCCTAACAACTGAGTACTATCTCTGTTTACGACCATTACTTTCTAGGTTAATTTAGGACAACCAAACAACTCTTTCAGCTTTACGCTAGGTAAATATTAACAATCACACTGTAAAACGGTGAAGTATAAAATGTTATGTAGAGGAACTCGTGTGGCATTCGTCTGGCGACGTAACTATTACGCAAGCATAGTTATTTTGCTGTTTTACGTTTCAATTAGAAACTTATGACTAATAGATAGGTAAATACCGATATTTCAATGAAACCAACACTCCCATTGTGTGTATAAGAGTATTTGGCAATGCTATATTTGCTGTTTTAATTTGTACAATACTTCCTCTTTATTTTAACGTTTTTTCAACTGAATTTGTTAAAGACCAACATACATATAATCAGAAACAATTAGATGTTGTAGGGTATTTATAAAATTATTTTCTAATTTTATTTCCCATGTACAAGTTTTACCCATTCCTTCCTATTTTTTGCCATCGTTATTGCCTCTGTCCATGTCTATCCTTTTTCCTTTAATATTGCCCCAATTGTTATATCTTATGTTTGTCTTGGTCTTCCTTGTTTCCTTCTCTTATCTATTTAAGCCTCTTATACCCGCTTCACTGGTATTTTATGGTCCATACGATGTAAATGTCCCCACCAACTTAATTGTCTTTTTTCCACGTATTTTAACGTCGATTCTATTTTAAGCCATTCTCTTACTTGTACGTTTCTAACTCTGTCTATATTTGTGATCCCTGTAGGTACTTCATTTCTGTAGTTTGGATTTTACTTTTCTGTGCCTTTGTTAGTACCCATGACCCGCAGCCGAACGTTAGTATTAGTCTATATTTCGCTTTGAATCCTTTCATTTTGGTATCACTTTATATTTATTTCTGATTTATGAAACTATTATTCATTGAGTGGTATATTTTCAACGTTTTCTCTATACTACTGTTAATCTCTGTATCTTATTTTCCACTGCCCTCAATTACTTTTAATATAGAGAACAACAGAAGTTAGATGTAAAGACAGAAGATGTACCAATAAAACAAGTAAATTACTCTAAATATCATTTACTTGTTCATCTTCTACCTTTATATCTAACTTCTGTTGTTCTCTTCCTATTGTCATTACTTTTATTTTTATTTATGCTCATGCTGTAATCCTTCAGTACTTTATTCGATGTAACTAAATTTTTCTGCAATCTTTTTTGTTCTCTGTTATTATCATTATGTTATATGCAAATGTTCTCCTGAAATTCTTACCAGTTGCATCTTTCTGTATCCTGTATGTGTTTTCTTGATTTGACCTGAACATTTCTCTATTATTTCATCCATAAATATAATAAATAATGTTGAGAACGTCTCGAATATTTTGTTGTCGCTTATGACCATATTGTTATTACTTATATAAATATTTCTTATAAGTCTTGTTTTTTTGCTATCAACTTCACGATTTTTCAATATACTCCATACTAAATGTCTAGGTACCTTGTCGAAAGCTTTCTCTAAAACAATGAATCCCATGTATATTGTCTTTTCTTGCTGTTCGCACTTTTATTAACTGTTTTATTGTAAATATATGATCTTGTGCATTTCCTTTCCTTAAACCGTTTTATAATTTATCTAGAGAGTTCTCTACTGTGTCTCTTAATAATTTATTCAAATTTTTTCAAACATTTTTATAAAAAAAATCTTTTGTCCCCCTTCTTGTATATAGGTACTATTAATGCTGTTTGCCAATCTTTAGGACCATACTATCATAAATTTTTAACAGTAGCTCTTGTACACCCATATTTTTTTATCATTTCCACTAATATTTTATCATAACCTGGGGCTGAAGACCAACATGTTTACTAATAAGGAACCGAAATCTTAAGGGCGGAATTCGATTAGCATTTCACTTAAGTGTGACATTCCATTTAAAGTATATTTAAATAAGGGCCCTTCAATATTTTGTTTCATAATCTAAATTTAATGTAAACTAATTAGAGAACGAAACTATTAATAAGTTGCCACCCTGCATTGTTATCTTGTAAGTTACAAAGCTTAATGCACACATAACCTTAAGTATAATCTATGAATTCCACCCTTAATAGAGCAATGGAAAATTTGACTGTTCTTGTCTTTTGTAGTCAAAAGACGATTTCAGGTATATATGTAGTATGTACGTTTTTAAAATATATTCTAAACTTCTTAAGCACGTATGCCGTGAACATATTATCTACTAAATTCTAAATGTGTCTAGACATAAAGTGCAAGAACGAGTAAGGTTCTGCATACTAAATTGTAAAACTGATAAAAAGATTAGGGTCTTGATGGATGGGCAACGATACAGTCAAATACATATGAGTAGCAGTTTTGTTACTTTAAAAACATTTAACGTTAAGTTAAATATGAATTACTTCATATTATTTTCTGCTCTAAACTATTTGTTGTATTAGTGAATAAAAAAGTAATATTCAGAATTCGCTTAGAGCTGTCTGAATTCTGATGATTTTCAAGCGAGTCAAATATTTTTCTGCATGAGTAGATCTCATTAAAATATTTCAATACTCTTAAACGTTAAAAAACATAAACTTTATGAGCAACCGAAGTACAGATGATTACATCTCAAATGAATTACTATGGAAAAACCATCAAAATAATGAAGAAGAAGAATTAATGAACTACTATAAAGTAATGCCATTTTTATAGACTTTGCCACCAACATTCTTAGTGATTTGAAATTTTGATAACATCTTAGCTTCCATTTCATTCTTGTTAAGCATTACATTTCTAAAATTAAAATCTTTCTTATTATTAAAGTTTTGACAGTTTAGAAATAGCATATGCATTACTGTACAGATATTTTTGTGGTTAAATTTAAAAAATACTGACGATTTTAAAATATTATAAATATTACACAACATTAAAAAGATATATGTATATCACCTGAATAGTAGGTATATTGTTCAAATTATGACGGCTTAATTGCTTGTCTATATGCGTTGTCATACATATGCCCAATGTCACACCCTAATTGATCCTTCCTGCAATTCCTATTAATAGTACACAACCTACCCTCTTTAAAAGTAGAATGGCTTTTAAGTTGGAAACCTTTATCTTGCGGCAAATGTACATTAACACATAATATATTTATCTGTACTTAAAAATAATTAATTAAATTTTTGAAATACATTATGGCAGAATGGAGCTCTCTGTGTAAGCTTGGTATTAAAAAAGTTGCCCAGATCTAGTTATTTCAGCTGAAAATAAACATAGAAATCGGAGCAGGATAAATTTAAAAAAAAATTGTGCAACATTACATGCACTCTATATGTACGTATAGTGTGTTGTAATATGGCTTGGAAGATCCCTATAACATTTGACTATTTTGTGTGAGCAATCTATTCTAAAGTCTTTTGTTCTGATGGATGCGAAACTCGCAAATATTTGTGTGATTTATTTAATGGTGGAAAATTCTCTATTTTTAACGAATTTTATCATCTATAACATTTTCTATCATTTTCATCATGCAACTGTTATGGTGGATTGTCAAAGGCTCAGAACAAACTTCTTAACACCACATAATAATAAAAGTAGCAATATCTAATATTTGCATTGTTTTGAAAAATTTGTCAAAAGTTGAGATTTTCCCGCCATAAATAATTAAAACAAAAGTTGCGAAATTCGTGCAAAAATCTGTGAATTTCGCGTCCATGAGGACAAGGCTTAAGTGTGATATCCGCGCATTGCGCATCTGGTAGATATGAGTGGGTGGTCGTAGGCCATCTCCGTCCAAAAGGACAGCATTGTGGGACGGCAAGGTGGGGGAGACATTTAAAGAAAACTGTTAATGTGCTATTACTCGACGTCAACTTATTTTTTATAATTTTGTGTGCTTTGAACCCTTCTCAAGTGGTCTAGGTTATCATGAAACCTCCCGTACTCAGCTCTGTGCTATGAATTAGTCACTCTCTATTATTTTCGACTTTGAGTAATTCATAATATAAGATAAAAATTTTAAATTTGGAAATAATAATAATCATATTTATTATCTAAAACTCTTAAATTGGCCTAAAAATGGGCAAAAACGGTTATATCACTGTTTCTACTAAAAATAATAATTTTTGAATATTTTGTATGTATCAAATCATCAAATTTAGTACGCTTATGAAATGTTGATGCTCGCACACTAACGATGAGCTCTCTCTAGATTTTCAGCAGTTGAGTATAATTGCGTTTTATTTATAGAAAAAAGTAAGTAAAAATTGTTTTTCCATTTTTCAATAAAAATTAAATAGAAAGAAAAAAGGAATTTACGTACATTGCGGTGGCTTTTTAACAGTAAAGTGGTAGATCCGAAAAAAAAATTTACAGTTAACATACACTGGATTTTTAGTTTCTAAGCTTGCCAAACGAATTTATCAAAAATTTTGAATGGTTTTTTAACATTTCGGAAAATTAGTAGCGTTATTTATTTCACAGACATCGTCATACAGAAGCTGCTTTATCTACTAGCTGGGGAACTTCATGGTTAGAACTAGAAGTACTTTTAGCCAGCGTCGTGCATGCACTGATGTAACGAAAAACAGCTAATGGGCTCGGTTCCCCTTGCAATTACGTAACAGAGTTCCCTTAATTAGTTCCTGCGCCCTGCTCAGCCGAGCGCCTCGAAACGGTCGCCCACAAGCAACCACTTGTGGCAGGGCTGCGCCGTGCGTTATCCGCTACCAGGTGCACTTACCTGACGAAATGGGTATCCAAATGGGAATTTAAAGGCCAACAGAACCACTCACTGCACAGCACAACTCGCACAGGTAACCCAAGCACGCCAGCCTCACACTAGCATCTACTACTTTTGTTTCTTGCGAGGACGCGAATGCCGCATTCTACGTCACGGTGCCCAGGTGGGGTCAGTTCACTACCAGGAGAACCGCGGGCATGGGTGACCGCGCGTGGGCGGACGCCGATTTGCCATCGACACCTTCGTTGGCGGTGACCTTTGCCGATCACCATTTTTGCGAAAAATTTGATAATGTTCCACTTGGGTGGTTTCAGATGAATATAAAACTTTATCAACCAATGTTTAAATAAAATTTCTTCTCTAAAATGTCTTCAAAGTCATGCTTTCTCAATTTTTACTTCCTTCTTAATAGTTTGGCAAATCGTTTCCTTAGTGCGAAAGTTAGATATCAAATCTGATCATACTGAGTTATCTAGTTAGATTGACCGTACTTTACTTTTTTTACTACTGGATATCTTCTACGAACAATTTAAAGTAATTTATGGTATTAATACTGAGTGCAGTGTCGCAATCTTGTTGTAATAGCAGGTTTTGACAACTGTGGATTACTTTTACGAGAAATTTAAGAATCCGATCTTTAATAGACTTTTTCGTTTTTGAGATACAGGCCAAAATTATGAAAAACTACTTTTAAGCTGGGCTATTGGAATAGTATAAAATGATTTTGATAGAGTTTTTACGTAGAGTTCAATGGTACTTGCAATTTCTCTACAAAAATCCGCTCTTGCTGAGCTTCGTGAAGGCTTTCATTAAGGGAAAAGTGCTGTCACTCGTTGCAAGGAGAAAAAATCGACACCTTCATTAGTGGTTGGAAAACCTATGAATTAATTTTTTAATATAAGGGAAAATCTAGTCTAGACTTTGTTGTGCCGCATAGTTTTCTAGGCGCGAGTCTGTATCTAAGGAAATGCTCCGAATATAGTTAGTTTTGAAACTCGAACGCAAAATGGTACTTTTTCGTTCAAGAATGAGTTATTTTATTGATATTAGTGAGGCAAAATATATATTTAGTTTTCGAGATACAAACAATATTTTTTCAAACCCTTCAATAAAATTTATATTTGATATCGTTTGAATCAAAGCGGTTTAGACGAGGTGACTATCATAACGATAGCAACCTAATAAACAATAAAAATAAGTTGTTTGAAAAAGTGATGCCTGAATTATACAGGGTGTCCAGAAAGTAATGGGATTCAGCTTAAATATAGCTTCGTAAGATCAAATAGAACGGATTTATACAAACTTAGCTTAGTCCAAAAGTGCTTTATTTAAAAGTTACAGGGCTTCAAAATAAAAATTGTCTTCTTATTATGGTCATAATTAAGAAACGAAACATCCAATCATGTTGAAATTTGGTACAGTTATATTTTAGATAAGTACAAGCATTGCGAAGGGGAAACTAGTGCTGGATATCGTAGGGGGGCGCTCTTGGCAGTATATTTGTAAGTCATTTTTATCGTATCTATTTTGTTAGCCCTTTTCTGATATGCTTGAAAATCATGACGAAGAAATTAATTTTGCGTAGAAAAGCTATACCTGTTCCATTTCACTGTACCTTCTTTCTGCAGCTTCTCCATTAAATTGATTTTGACAATAAACAGCGATCATATCTGCCGTTTCTAAGGTGGAAAATTGATTATGTCGAGATATGTTTTCAAAATTTGACAAAATAATACTAATAATTTGAAATTATTTACACATTACATTATACTTCACACAACTACACAACGATAATTACTAACTCAGTACAACAATTAATATTAATCTGACAGGCTTTTGTTCAAATTTTATCTAATTTAAGCGTATCAACGTCAGTTTCACAAATGGTAACTTGATCGAATTAGGAAATTTATTTCTATTTTTATGTGCGGAAATTTTCAAACGCGTTTTTACCGAAAACGGTGAATTTTATCAATATGGAACAAGTATAGCTTTTCTACGCAAAATTAATTTCTCCATCATAATTTTCAGTCAAGCGTATCAGAATAGGAGCAACAAAAAAGATGCAATAAAAATTTTTTGCAAAAAAACTGCCAAGAGCACCCTCTACGATATGCGGCACTACTTACTACGTCTAATGCTTGCACTTATCTAAAACCTAACTGTACCAAATTTGAAAATGATTGGACGTTCCGTTTCTTAATTATGCTCATAACAAAAAAACAAGTTTTTTTCTTTGAAGCTCTGTAACTTATAAACGAGGCACTTTTAAACTAAGCTAAGTTTGTCTAAATCAATTCTATTTGATCACAGGAAGCTATGGTTAAGCTGGGTCCCATTACTTTCCCGACATCCAGTATATTGTAATTCTTATTCTAACAGTGGTTAATTCAAAATGAGTATTGGCAGTTAATCTCCAAAAAATCGTCGAGACAGTACCAGATTGCCTACAACGGATTTAAAGGTTCGAAGAAAATTCAAAAAGTGTCCGAAGTGGTATTATTGACATATTTCGAATAGAAAATTAATAAAATTAGACATTGAGTTATCAGTAAATTCCATATTAAAAAGTATAGTGATTGTCAAAGAAAATGTAAATATCAGAAAATTTCAAAAACTAATACTATATTTGAAAAGTAAATCAGTTGGATACCGTTCAAAAATGTCCAGAATTCTAACGACAGAGGTAATTAACAGATTTTACTAAGTAGCAGTTGATAGTAGATTTCTGATAGAAAAGATAATTCAAGATAATATAAATTGACCGATTTAACTAATTTTGAACAACTTTGCAGGTATTTTAATAATTGGTGTTTGTGGAGCTTTGAGGAGAGCTACTAAAGACAACGATCGATGATATAGAAGACAAAGCTTCAATTATAAATTATAAAATTTCCCGATTCCAAAACTTATACTCCGAGATGTTTTGTGATTTCAAGTCTAAACCAAATGAAGATATATCGGAAATACTATGCATACGTTCAGCAGTTACTGCAAGACGAAATTTTTTGTGAAGTATGTCAGCGAAAAATGTGTTAACCAAGTGGTTGTCGTCGACAAAATAAGGAATGTGCCAAAATAAATAGCAACTTATCTTAATTTGCCTCATCAGGGCACTGTTTTAGATGTTCTTACGTCACTCCGTTAGCCGACGCAGAGCCGATATTACCACCATTAAACGACACGGGGGGTGGCATTACAAAACAGAAGCGGAAGCATATATGGAAAATTCTATACAAAATAAAATATAAATCGCAAATAGATTATTATCATCTTCAGCAGAGCCTACGAAACTTGCCAATAATACAACGCGCGCAGTAAACTTAAGAACAGCAGCAGTCTCATTTAACACCCAGGACTATAAGCTACGATACTGACAGCACTGGATCTGGCATTTTAACGCACTGCAATATCGGAGTTTTCAATTTACATGTAGTTTGTAGAATTCTACAGCTTTTGCTGTCAAGCTGTGCAACAAACATAAGTTGTTTTATTGATATGACCAACAATCCTAGGACATATACACTATATAAATTTACTTGTAGTGCAAACTAAATTGTAATTGTTCCGTTTATAACAGTTTCTGAATTTGTTCTAGAAGAAAAAAGTCTTTGACATTCTAGAACATAATTTTTGTCAACTAAAAATTTAATGTAAATATCGACTTTTGATGACAGTTTTCGAAAAAAAAAAAAAATTTAGTAGAGGTTTTTTCGGCAAATAGCGTCGAAGCTTTTACGCTGTCAGTGCTTTAAAATTATTTACCTAAGAAGAATCAGTTATTTAAAGGCAGTTAGCGTCTCTAGGCTATGCCACAGGCTAGATCCAGAAGTATGTATAGAGGCACATTTAATGTGCCACATTACGCAAGACACCTAGCACAGCGGACATTGACAGTTTTATAAAACTTAAGAACTAAAAAAAACAATTTGACTTGATTGTGGTGTTCTTCGGGGCAGGACCATCACATGGAAAAGAACCTGAAAAAATAGATAATTATTTATTAATAATACAGAGCGTAGCACAGTGGCGCAAAACGCCACTGTGCCACCCAAATTACTGTACACCCCTTAGGGGTGGTCCGTATAAGTTGATTTTTTTTTTAAATATTCGTCATAAAATTCCCTATCAATCCCTCTTTCTCAATTTTCGCTTTGAGTCTTCATTTTTGCTGAATTTGACTTCAAAAACGGGTTTGCATGGAAAAAAATTAGATTTTTCGCAGAAAAATGACCCTACGAAACACGAGATTGAGATTTTACCGGACTTTTTTTATGGGGGAACCGTCTTGGAAAGCCAAACAAATCTTAAGTAAAATTACCATAACAATTATGGGTATAAAACAGCCAATGATAAACATGGTAAAATTACATAAATCATTTTTTCAATATGTACACCCTTTTAGTATTTGAAAAAAAAACGCCACAAAAACATGGGTACTTAAATTTGAAGCTGGTGATATTTAACTTGCACTTCGCAGTAAAAAAAGGACCAGTAAAAGTCACCTTACCTAGTTTGTTTTCAGGACGGGCTTCTGCTTAATCAGATTACTCGGCCTCTTCTTCTTATTTGTTTATATTCTTTACCCGCTCTGTGATAAATTTTGCTCTCTGTTATAACAACTGCCGACGGGAGCGGTAACTTATATTTAAAATTCCAATAGAATGCAGCAAATGACACGTGAACAGCATGCACCCGTATTCTAAATGCCCTCCAGTCTGCTCGGTTCAGCGCAACTATGCGAAATTATAGCTATGCCGATTTTTTTTCAGAGAAAAGCGTTGACTATATCGACGCATAAAATAAACGCCAGACATCTAAATTGATTTGTATTTTCCACCAAAGCGATTACGCTTTCAAACAACTGCCATTATTTCTTCTCTCTGAAAAATTAGATGGATTTATATGTCAGTGACAAATAAATTGTGCAATTTATTCTGAACTTATAATTTTACCATCGGAAATGTTCATTTGGTATTATACAGGGTGGTTCAATTAGAAGGATATATTGAGAAATTAAGGTAGAACTGCAACTTAATAAATACGATGTAATAAAAAGCTAAATATCTTTAAAAGCCGGTTTACAGTCTGCAATTCTTTCTGAAAGTTGCTAGTTTCTTGCACATATTCTGAACAATATCGCATTGCAGAAGCCGTCGTATCTGAAAGACACTTGCACTTTCAAAATATAGGTCTTTATTGCAGCTTTTCTGCAATTCTGGGAAATAATTTAGTGATTTGTATGGATACGCAAAAATTTGTAGCTGAACTATCCAATTGAAACTGCCTTCTTTCGCTTCAACTTGATTATTGTTTGATTGTTGAGTTGCAATATATATTGACTGAAACCTTTATTTTATATATTATTCTCTTTGTTATTGTTTCTTGTCAAATTTGGATGGACAGTTTAGTTTTTAGTGTGCATTCGGGTAGAAGTGTTGGTATCACTTCTGTTGCAATTGCGATTGACCACTGTAAAACAAACTGCAAGTTAATTTTAGGAAAGGTACTGCAGATGCAAGCACGTATCTACTTCTATCATCTTCATATCTTCATTTAGTAGCCAGTAATCACTAGATGTGTTGGTGGGTATTTCCTATAGTTTTTTTAGTAGCAATTTAATACTGGTCAGGGCATTAGCCAACAGAGTAGTTGTTTTACCACATAAGCAACAGATTTTATGAATTTTGTATCATTAAATATGTCTGCACTATAAATTAAAAATAAAGGTGGACCAAATACGGATCCTTGAGACACTCCTGAGTATAGTGGTCGCTTTCTGTTGTGGCCGTATTCTGGTTCAGTATTGAGTAGACAAGACACGTGATGCACATATTGATTCTGTTTTATAAAAATTTTATTTCGAAAACAGTAAGCTTCCAGATCAAGGTTTATGTAAACTTTATTGTTTATATTTCCTTAAACTGCATGGCACACTCTACTAAACATAGTTTCTGTAATTATTCAGTGAAAATAATATAACGGTTTCTGGTTTTAAATAGGCTTCTTAATGTTTATAGGATTCTTTTTCCCTTTAATAAACATACTGCAATGTGCCAATGGCAGTTGAATGTAAAAAATACGTTTCATTAATAACATCCTAAAAATATTACATTGTGTGCTTATATTTTAATTAGTAGTGAGCAGTAGCATGAAACAAATCAAACTCAGAGAGTTTCAAAGAAACCCGGCAATCATTCATTAGATTGGTAGAAGTTGGAGTACCTAAGTTGTAATTATTTTGAGTGGGTTGGAGAGCAGCAAATTGAAGAGTTGAAAGGGAACCGCTTCGTAATCAGAACATTTTCCATTTTGTGTATTAGTTTTACTTTCAGCGGTCAAAATGAGGTAATATTCGAAAGTGCAAGGAAAAGGAAGAAGAAATATTGGTAATTTAATTTGTGGCAGGAAAGTATAGATTTAATTATTCTACAGGATGTCCCTGACTGAACGTACTGAAATTTGTAATGATGTAGATTCGGTTAAAATATAATTAAAAATATTAAAAAAAAATATTTCATACGCTCTCAAAGTTATGGAGTAAAATACAATTTAAAAAATAAAGACTATAATTTAGTTATATTCCTGCAAACATTTGTACACTCACTGAAGCACAGCCTATATACAGGAAGTGACGTATTTAATGCAGAATATCAAAAACCTGACAGCAAATCAAGTAAGATAATATAAGCCATCATAGATCGATTATGAGATTTGATTATTAAAAATATTTATTAAAAAGTTACAAAAAGTGATAAAAAGTTACGTTGCCCTTATTGTATTATGGACACGTGCCGATTTCGTACCCCGCATAATGATATAAACACTTGTGGAGTGGAATGCAGTGGAGACTGCGAGCTCGAGGTTGCCAGGTATTCAAATTTTCTTCACCTTGACCTAAAATTTGACCTTTGTGAAGAAAAGATTTTTCAAATCACTAAAATGTGAAGAATTTACTGATTTGGTGGTGGTGGTGTTGATGCTTTTACGGAGTCACCATTGAAGATGCCAGGAGTGAAAAGCGGCAAAACGTTTGGAGGGATGGGATGCGACCAGGAAGACCACCATTATCCAAGAAACGGTTCCGAATAGGAGGTTTGCCCACACAAAGCCTAGTCCGAGAATAACAAGGGCAGAATCAAAGAATCCCATCTAAAACTAGGGATGTGCACTTTAATTCTGTTACTGGCAGCACGGACCGTGAAAATCTAAAAACAACTATGACATTATTTTAAACAACGCTTATATATGAAAGCTGCTTTTTAAGAAGCATTGCAATTAATTAAGCTTTTCTATTCAGTTTCTATGTGAAAAAAATGTGCAAATTATCCAGTCCAGTTCGTTTCACAAATTTCCGTAAAATTATACAATCTGGCAACACCGATTCAGTATATTGATAGGGAATTGCTAGGTTTGTATCTATTAAACGGTAACATTTTGGTTAGGGTCGTAGTAGGATTTAGGTGAATGTAGGAGTTTTTGATACAAGACTTTATTCCGAATATTCCCAGGATCTGTACTTACAGTACTTTTTCAAAATAACTACATATTTATATTTTGCTCACTCCAATATTCTGAATCTACTACTTAAAACGTAACTTTAAAACCTCTAAATGAAAGAAAAATAAACAGCTACTGTTATAACAAACCAGACAACCACTATCATATTAAATATAGATGGAATAGAATACAAGCACTTGAAAACAACACCTAGATCGCCTTTCAGTGTTTGTATTACTGTATAAAATAGCTGCGTATAGTTACCATCCAATATTTGCATTAGTAATTATTAGAAAGGATATTGACATTTTTTTGATTATGCAAGCTATGAGCTGGTAAGAAATGGCACGGGCACAACATTCCTACCATGAACGTTTGTCATTTACGAGGAATGTAAAAGACATGAGACCATGTAACAGAGTGTGTTTTGAATAACACCTATTTCCCGCGTCATTCCAAACACACTGTGTTTAAACCAGAATAGTGCCTTTGTTACTCACATAGGCTTCCACAAGACAGTTACGGACGATTTCCATAGAAGATCGTAACTTAGCACTAATAATTATATCTTAACTCTGTATAATCTATGTTTAGTTTCCCTTAACTTTCCAGTTAGTTAGCTTAAAAATAGGCTTAAAATATGACAAATGACGAAAGATGAAAAACCATTGGGACTAAAATTAATTAAAAAAAACTAATGAAAATTCACACAGTAGTACTTCGATCACGACGATTTAAAGTACAAAATTGTAGGCTTGGGTTTCCTTCCCATTTAAGACAGGTTGCGGTTTTTCTTATCCACGGCGTTCATAGATTGGGTTTACTTACCGATGTTTTACAATCTCTGAACAGACTTTTGTACTACACGCTGTACATATATTAATATTAAATCTACTAATTTTTGATTTACATAATGCATTTTTCAAATAAATATTATGGACGGTATTTAATAATGCTTTGTTTTATTAACACGTTCTTTCAAACTGTTCTTCCTTTAAAGATTGAGGAAGATAGATAGTGCAAATTTGTATGATAAACAAAGAGAATTGTACTTTGCTACATAATTTACCTTATATCTTATACCTTGATACTCTCTTCTAAATTGTCCTTTACAGTAAATATAGGAATGGTGAGTTTTGTTTAGGATACCCTGTTGAACAGGGATTGGATTTCGTATTGATGGCTCCTCCTGTCAGTATTTTGGTCACAAACCTATGAAAATATAAACCGTGCCAGTGCCATATTGTAGACGATCTCTAATTCATAGCCGCATTAGAAGGTCCAGAATCACTAAAATTTGCTTTTTACGCCGATTTACGTTGGTGACACTGTAACCTGAAGCTGATTATGTTTTTGTAGTTTATTATAATTGTCTACAAACTACGATCTCCCTTTGTAGTTTGCATTGGCGTCTATCTTAGTGATTATATAGTGAATTAGTGTTTTACATTTTGAGTCTCTGTGATAAAAAAATACTATCCTCATTTTGCAATATAGCCATCATATACGTGACCTATATCATAGAACGGCCCCGTCTATATTTTTTCTAGGTTTGTGGTTTTAGCTGATGTAGTTCTTCATCTGAGTATTTTGGTTGCAGAACGTAATGTACCAAGGTATTGCTTACTTTATTTTCCATTTCAGCTGGACAATTCCATACTTACTTGTGCAAAATCTTTAGTACTCCTATGTGTCGACTGTCTGCAAACATTATTTACTAATTTGCTATCTCTTTTCTCCATGCTAAGAACATTTAGAAACAGAGGGGTGTTGTTTTTTTCCAATTCCATGGCAGTCTCAATATGTTCCATTAATAAAGTCCAAATTCTACCATTGCTATACTTACGAGATCAAATATTATTCTGCTGGGAGCAAAGGTCTTCTCCACCTTTTAATTGCTACTTTTGTGAACAACAACCTCATATTCAAAGCTCACTACAATTTAGCTAGAGTCTTTTTGTTGATAAAATTTGAAATGTATCCTCTGTTTTATTTCTTTAATTATTTTTCGTTTTCAATCCATTAGATCAGTTTTATAAGATGTAGTCAACAACCTCAATCTTAGAAATGATAAAATTTCTAACAAATTATGCCTCGTATGAGCTGCATCATTTTTCTCTGTCTGGATTTTCATGACGGACTAGGATCTATTTAACATTTAAATATGAATTCATTAAATCTCATTACCAATTCATTAGTAACAATAGGTCACATTGATATGCTGACTATCCCATACAAGTGGGTTGGAATCAAACAACAAGTGTCCAAATGGAATTCGTTGTGATTGAAAAAAACTCAGAGACAAATATGACTGATTTTGATTTGAATATTTGATCGTAGAGAGAATTAGCTACGATTGATTTAGTAAAATGCTACTTTAGCAAAGTGGGAGAAAACCATGTCCGCTTGTTTTATTTTGTAATGTCACCTGTATAGTTAGTATATCAAGTAACGCAAGTTTGCAATGACATACAGTGTTCTAAAATTACAACCGTAATGTGTACATATTTAACAGTTATTTCTTGATTGCCTTGGACGACAGTAATACTGCTTTTAATTATTACAATGATAAGTCTACACCAGCGCGAAACAGGACCGGGTTCTCGACAATATATTAATATACAAAAAATTGATTGCTCCACTTGGCATAAAAAATTTAATTTTACTGTATTTACCTGGAGTTTCTTGTGAGACAGTATGTATTTGGTATAACTTTGTTTACTATTGCAAAATTAGGTAATATTTGGTCCTTCGTACCGGATTTAAGTAACTTTATTTATTTATCAAGATGTACCTTTTTCGTAGGAAATAATTTACTTAATCTAAATTTTATACTGAAAAATCTTTTCTTCCATTGGCGTAGAATTATATAAGGTGTAATTACTAAAAAACACAAGTTCCACGCCAGTGGAATAATATTGCTCATAATTTTGATATGGGGTTTATTGTCCTATATAACGGTGTGAACTTACCAAATTTTAACAAAATCGCATAAGGCGTTTTAAATTTATAAAAACAAAAGCGATTTCAAAATTGCAACTTCAGGGTCGTATAGCGCTTAAACGGGACAACTTTGAACTAAGATAAGTTTAGCTAAATCGATTTATTTTGAGCTACACTGTATCTGGTGGAGCGTTGTAAAGACCTTTTAGAGACACCCCGCAGAATTTGGATTAGTCACTCAAGATGCGACGTTTCTCCAATGATATAAGCCTAAATTGTTTCCTAGCTGCATTGTTATTATTATTTTCAATTATAAAATGAGTTTTAAAAGATATGAATCTAAAAATTTCATTCTGAACGGCTTCTAAGCGATTTACATAAAATCTGTGTTGTGGATTCCAAATCACAGACGCAAAATTTATTTTACTAAACACATAAGCATAATATAATTGTTTAATTGGCTTAATATTATGAAAATATTTACACTTCCGAAGAATAAGCCCTAACGTTCTGGATGCATTTGGAATAATTGAATTAATGTGATCATTAAAGGTTAATTTGGAATCAACAATTACTTCAAGATCTTTTATCACGGATACTTTGTTTAAAATTGAATCAGACATGATACTAGAAAACAACTTGATTAATGCAGCGACCAAATGTAATGGCAGAGCACTTAAACAAATTCAGATACAATTAATTATTTTCAGAAAAATCAACTAAATTATTTAAATCTGATTGCAACAGTAAACATCATCGTCATTTAATCAATTTATTTTGGTAAAAAAATTTAAGTCGTCAGCGTACAGAAGAAACTTACAATGCTTAAAGTTATTTTTTATATCATTCACATATATTTAAAATAACAAAGGCCCTAGTAGGGACCCTTGCGGTACACCTGATGATGTTAAAAAATGTGTTTGAATTATGACCGTTTAGTGCAACAAACTGCGATCTGTTTTTAATATAGGATTCGACCCATCTTAGAAGAACACCGCTCAGACCAACTTCAGCAAGTTTACGCAAAAGGATATTGTGGTCAACTTTGTCAAATACCTTGCTAAAATCAGTGTAAACGGCATCAGTTGGCTGACATCGTCCAAGCTACTACATAAGTAACAGGTTTGATTCTATGGATTTATTTTTCATGAAACCATGCTGCTCCGGTATAATGAGGCTTTTAACTAAATTAAATACAGTATGCGCCAAAAGTATGGAATAAATTCAATAAAAACGAAACAATTATTTTTTGGGAAAAATCCTCGAACAGGTCGATTTTTAATTTAAAAAGTACATATTTTAGCTTAAAATGCGATTTTCAAATGTCATTTGTTTTCGAGTAATGACTCGAAAACTTTCCTATGTAAGAGGGCAAAATTTTAGTACTGTCTGATAGAGAATTAAACGATCTTTCAGAATCAAAAAAAAAATATGGTGTTGCCATTTAAAAAAAATCGATGACGTCATTACTCGAAAACAAATGACATTTGAATGCTAAAATATGTATTTTTAAAATTAAAAATCGACCTGTTCGAGGATTTTTCCCAAAAAATAATTGTTTCGTTTTTATTGAACTTATTCCATACTTTTGGCGCATACTGCATATATCCATAAATTATATGTTCAAATAATTTTGCATAAGCTGACAGTTCCCTTATAGGACGATAATTACTCACGACATTTCTCTGATCAGATTTAAATATAGGAAAAATAGTACTAATTTTCCAAGCATTTGGAAATACTCCTAAATAAAGTGAATGGTTAAAAATAATTATATTAAACTAATGAAGTACTTGTTGGGAGCAGTGTGTTATAATTTGTCTCTAGACGCCGCTTGAGTCGGTTCTGGCGTGAAGAAAAAAGTGAGTTGGTGTTTATGTAGAAGTAGAAGTGTATTGGACCCTCGCGACACCAAATACGGTAGTGCGTGGCTGACAACAGTCGAGTTAAACCCACATATATGCAAAACCCGCAAAAATATTTTAAAGTTTGCTGCCCACAGTGCAGATAGATCGGCATCGCTAATACGTATTGGGCAATCTACAGTTATTTTCTAATTTATTTATGAGTTTAATGTATGCTGCTGTTCGAAAACAACATCCACTAACTCAGTACCATATACATTCCATCTAAAATCTATCTTACATAAATAATAATCCCGAAACAGATTTAATACATTAGGTATGTTAAAATATTTCATACAAACGATAGACACGAAAAATTACAAAATATTACTTTGTCAGTTTTATTGCTAGTAGCTGATATACGATCACATCACGTCTTATATTTTTATACAGAGGGTCTTGAAAAATGCTATCATAAATGTAAGGGCCGATAGAGTATAAGAAATTCAAAAAATTAAATAAAATATAAACCATAAATCGGTTTACTTTAATTCAAGGAAATTACCATTCAACTACTACTTAACTATTACATTAAGTAATGGAAGCTAATTTATTTCGGACCAGTTACTTACGCTTTTCTCGAAAATAATAATAATACCATCTATTGCCCAACAAATGTCTTCAATAACAGAACAAAAGTAGAAAACATAACGTACTTAAGTAAGTCGTACAAAATAATAACTTAAAAAAATATGTAATTACATAGAATAATGTCCTATAATGATGAAATCTAAGAAAAACAAGTGGCTGCATTTTTACTTAACCTATCAAAGTAACGTAGTACGTCGCAGGTAGGTACTAGAAATTTTGTTATAATTATCCAACATTGTAAATATAAGAGATTTAATTAAAATATTTCAATTCACATTAGGCGGATAGATAGTTGAGTTATTATGATTCATAAATTGGGGAACATGAAATTCTATAATGCCGGGTTTCCACCGAACGGACAGGTCAAAAACAAAACACGAACTCGATTCGTTTGTGACAGTCCGTAAACTGTTTGCGGACTATTCTAGAACTTTTAGGATGTTTTCAAACTTGTTTAGTCCGTAAATGGAGTTTTTACGAACACAAACAGTGTCCCGGCGAATGTCGGTATCTTCAAAGGGCCCGTGTGTTCTAGAAATGTTTGTCTGCTTGTTGTAAACGTCCTTCGAATTCGAACCAGTTTGTTTTTATTTTCGTTGTTGTGACTTTGGTGGTAGTCTGATTTCGTGCGTGAAAGGAACAAGTCGCAATGTCTGATGTAAATATTTTATTTTATGATATCAAAATAATGACCCCTACAATCAGTTATATCCACTTCTAGAATTCTTCTAAAAAAGTGTGGACAGCGGAAGAAACCTCCAACCTAATTGAGGGCTACAGTAATTTTAAATGCTTGTGGGATGCGAAACACGCGGACTACAAAAACCGAATTAAGAAAAAGGATGCTTTGATAGAACTAGGGAAAATGTGTCACTTGTCCACCGCTGAAGTTGAGCGAAAGTTGGCAAGTCTTTAGCAGCTTCTTCCTTTCGTCCTAAATGGTTTGGGTATAATTTGATGGTTTTCCTCCGAGACAAAAACAAACCCAGAGGAACAGAAGAAATTGGACTTGATGAAAGTTCATTAATGGAAGTAAGTACCTATTCCTAATCGACAATCAGCCGTCTACAATGAGCCGTTTTAGTTTTAGGAATAAAGCATTCTTCAACTAAAATATGAACTCTTAATATTATTATATGCTTACCTTAACCGTGTACTTTAAAACTTCGATCAGAGCGTTACATACTTCTGGCACAATTCTTGATATAGATGGTACGGAAACTTTAAATAAATACATTAAACTATGGTGCAAATCTCCTGTTGCTAGGAACTTCAATGTGATGGCAAAACGTTCCTGTGCTGGTATGAAGTCTCTGTAGTTGGTGTTGTTCTGGCTAATAATAGGGCCAATTACACACAATAGATTTTCAAAATCTGTGCTTGACATTCTTAAAAAGTTCTTAAAACTTGATCGAAGTTCACCTCCTATACTTATATCATCTTCTCTAAGATTTTGCAATAGTTTAAAAGTCACATTATCTTCTTTTTTCCTTAAGGATGGTCTAATCCAAAATCGACGTTTACTTTTTTTCTTTTTAAGCATAAAATATGCAACTCCAAGCAAAAATAAATCGTCATCTTGATTCCTCAAAGTAGCTGCGCGCCACATTTTCACAACTACACGCCCGGTGTCTCTATGTAAACTGAATAAAACTTAAAACATAAACAGTTTTTATTGATTTCTGTCCGTGGCTGGTTTAAACACAAAGTCCGTTGGGGTACCCAACAGTTTTGAAACACTTTGAAAACAAAACTGTTTGAATTTTCTGTTTAAACGGACAGTTCGTGTTTTGTTTTTGTCCTGTCCGTTCGGTGGAAACCCGGCATAATAGATAAAAGAAGCATACAGTCAATCTGGTTATGCAGTAACATAATATATAAAAATTTAATACCGTAAATAATTCTTCACGACTGCATCAAACTGATTCAGAAGACATTTGTGATCATAGCCAATAGTTGAGTAAACACCAGTGGTTCTGAAGTTTAGGAATTTACAAAATTCCCTATGAATTATCTCTAAGCCAGTAATATTAGATGTTATAAAAAGGGAACCATACAATGCTACAATATTACAACTTAGAGCGAACAGAAGAATAATTTCTTAAGAGTAAGCATAAGCACATTGTCAAATTTTGAACAGTTTTTTATAATAAATCCCAATATTTTTAAGGTTGAGCATGTGATGTAATTAATATGAGTAGTAAAAGACCGATCCTTATCAAAATAAAATCCAAGGTCTTTAAGTTATTGGAACTTTCTAATATTTGGGAGTTAAAAGTATAATTAATTATAATAAGACTTTTTTTCGGTGTTAATGTCAGAGTTCTATACTTTGAAATATTCATAACTAAATTATTAACACTACACCATGTCTCTATCTTTTGCAACTGATCTTGAACAAATATCTTGAACAGTTATTAACATACTCGACTTTCATAAAAAATTTACAATCATCAGTAAAGAACAGATGATCACAGTCTATTACAGAAGATAAATCATTAATGAAGAGTAAATATCATTATGAAAATCATACCTTTGCAACGGTATCAGAGGACTTCTTAAATATAAAACGAAATTTTACATTATATTATACAATATACGCTGTAAAAATTTTAACCTCAAATAGAGTTTATTAAGCTGAAACCTTTGAACGAAAAGGGGCTTGTACCTATCTCACAATTCTGTGCTAATATGATGCCATATTTTAAATTTTTGTGCTTATTTTGCAGGAATTAGAAAATAAGTGTGAGTTGCAGCTTGCTTAATATTAAAGATACGTAGTTTTTAATATTATTTAAACAATGTGGCAGCATCTAACAGCGACTGCAGTATATAAACCTGTTATGATGTTTAAATGTAGTGTAACAACTTCTGGGATTAAAAAAATATAGAAAATGAGGGTACAGCAAATTCCGATTTATAATGTTTAGATAGATTCTATTTTCTATTTTTTTAATGAATGTAGCAATATGTTTCCAGCGTCATGTATATGACAGCACAAAAGAGTATGTTGCGATGTTTTCAAGGAATATGTTCCGTTTTTGATTCTTTGGGCGCCACTGTATGAAGGTTTTTAGTTTATGTTGTTTTGCAAGAAAGCTTTTAAGTGCAATTAGACACTGAACTGAACTGAACTGAAAATTATAGTTTTTAGCATTACTTATTTGAAAGTTATATTACTTAACGAATGACACTAAGCACATATCATAACTTTTTTAAAACAGTGATTTTTTAAGATTATCTTGGATAAAAATATAACAAAAAATCCAGTGCAATTGTTTTGCCAATTACTGTGTGTGTGTAGAGATGAAGATAATATTAAGCTCACACTCATTTCTTTGGTTTTTATATGCAAAATCTACATTGTTTTTCCAAATTATTTAAACAATTATAAATAATTTCTGGGTGTTGGTTTATCTAATACAACCTGCCACGGGATTTTTGTTACATTTGATGTATACACTGAACATGTTATATTTTCCTTGTTAAAGATTATCTGATAACAATGATAGCTGACAATTTATTAGCTATCAAGAAATACTTTGTGGTCAAGAATAGGTCTATTTCAATATCTATGGCCACCTAGTTACCTATTAAAATTATAAAATTATTTCGCAAACAGTAAAAGATAACTCATTAGAAATTTATATCAGTCCAACACAAATCAACTACATTTTAATTATAAATACCTACAACTGAAAATACAGATCCTTTGCTAAATTTGCAACGAATCATTTTTGATTTGTGCAGCAAAAAATATGTATATATATTAGGTGTATCAAATATAAACGGGACATTTATTTAATTACGATCAGAAGATTATATTATTTTTCTACATAGTCTCCCGCCCTTGAAATACATATTTCCCACCGGATTGGAAGCTTCCTTATTGCATCATCGTAGAAACTCTTCGGACGTTCACGTTGCATTGGAACACAAAAGCTTCCACCGCGTTGTTGTCGTTGAAATGTTGGCCTCCAAGCGCTTCTTTAAGGGGTCCAAAAAGATGAAAATTGCAAGGGGACAAGTCGGGACCATACGGCGATTGTTTCAACTTTTCCCACCCTAATGCATCCAATGTTTGCCTGGTGACATTGGTCGCATAAGGCCTGGAATTGTCATGCAAAAGGATAACATTTCTGACAGATCGTTTCTTCCTATTCCTTCAAAATGACCTTTTCGCGGCGTGCAGTAATTCACAATAATATTGTGCAGTAATCGTGCGTTAATCGTGGAGAAAGTTATACTCGCTTTTTTGGACTCAAGTGTATAGTAGTGCACCCAAGTTTCGTCACAGGTGACGATGCGATTCAAAAAGGCGTCACCCTCTTGCTGGAATCGCTCAGTGCCGCTGCGAAATCACCAATCGCTGTCGCTTGTGATCAGCCGATAACAGACGGGGACACTTTACGCATTTTCAAATCATCTGTTACGATCCGGTGAGCACTCCCGTATCTGATGTTCAGTTTGGCAAGATTTCCCAGAGAGCTATGCGCCGATTTCCCTTCATAAGGTTTCGGATAGCCTCAATGTTGGCTTCTGTAACACTTGTTCTGGGACAGCGAGCGTGGCTTTCATTCTCAACCGTTTCACGGCCTCCAGAAAATTCTTTGTGCCACGCAAACACACGGATTCTTGACAGAGTGTTGTCCACAAACTGTGCCTGTAACCGCCTCAAAATTTCAGTCGGACCACCTTCTTGGCCAAAAACCTAATGATTATCCGTTGCTCCACAGAAATATACACTTCCGTCTCACTCATGGTTCTGTTTCATACTAAAACGATTCGAGGGAATTGCGGTCAGTTCTCCCCTCTCCCTAACAGTACAGGCCAGTGACGCGTCATCTCCTTTTAGGTCTTGAACCTCTCAGTAATTAAAAAAAAATCAGTCCCGTTCATACAGGGTTAACTATGACTTAGTACAAATATTTTAAGAGGGGATACGAAAAAATAAGAATTAACGGAATCACCCTTCAAAAAAATTCCAAACTTGTTTATAAAGCCAAAAAAAATGTTTTCGATAATATTTTAAATCCGCCAATGTAGAGTAGGCAACCAACAAGCAAGTTGGTTGCCTACTCTACAAGCATGCAACAGTCGCTCAGTCGGTATCGCTGTCATGTCATAATTCAATTCCTGTGTTTACGATGTAATTTTATGTTCTTCTTCAGTTTTTAGCCTTTTTAATTTTTAAACGTTTTATAGTTATTAAATAAAGACATATGTGCCGGTTACAGATATTTTCCCACAATATAGTTTGCCGGTTTGTTTTTCTAGGTTACGGGACAAGACTGCCGCGGGTGCATTGAAAGTTTTGTATTACCTACATATTAGTACCACCCATTCCTTTCGTCTGATTTTCTTATAATTAATAGGCATTTTACCTAATTGTACCTACGGGAAGTGTCTTTTATTGGTAGTGAGTGGTTGTAATGAGCGAATATGTAGTTTTACCAGTTTATAACGAAATAATGAAAAACGAATGCAAAATACTGGAGCTAACTGGATTAACTGTTATCTATCTATCAGGTATTATTACTAACAAGAATGTTAATTTTTGTCGTTCCTACATTTAGAAACGCTACACAAAGACGACCGCATGGTAGTTGACATTGTTGACATATGTAAGCTTTATCTATGAATCTAAGCCATCTCAGTCGATTCTTATCATAGGCGCCGACTTTCCGTAGGAAAAAAGGGCTTTGCCCCATTTTTTAAATATCGAATTCTGGAATAATTTTTTATTGTCTTTTTGGCCTCCCTAAGCACGTGGTTAATTTTTTTGTACTTAGTCATAGTTAACCCTATATTTGATACACCCTATTATTGAAGCCTTGTACTTATCGAACGTTTCATGACCATAAACCCTTTCCCTTCCAACCATGTCAAAAATTTTGAAAATTATATCAGGAAATATTGTTTTGCTTCGTTTGCTTATTATTTGGGGATGTTATGAAGGAAAACGAAAACTAAGGATGATTATTTAAATTTCAATTAAAATACAGTTTGTTGTAATTCGGCCAGTGTCAGATTTACAAAAACCTATCTACATACCCAAAACCGTCACAGCACAATAAGTTTCAATTTATTATAACAGTATTATCTAGTACATAATCAAAAATTAATGTATTAGCAACAACACGCCCTGTACATTGTGGTAAATAAATTCTACCCACAGCCAACTTGTCCGGAGGGACGTTTCACATCCAATTTAATGGTCCAACTGATCCAAGGTCCTAGTCGCAAAGATCAAAGGCAGCACCGAAAGTATCTCATCATCAGTTTCATATAACTTCCTCTGAATTTTTTGTATCATTTGACATCTTTTTTATATTAATTGGTTATACGTCGATAATATGTCGTAAAAACTTGTATGCAAATATACTACTAATGTTAATCTACAGATATTTATGTGTTCGATTGCTCGTACAAATATATTTTGAAAGTCCAGTGATTTCTTGAAAGTATTTGTTTACCGAGTTCGCAGAACGTTGGATGTATAATGTTTTCCGAGGTTATTCCTATTAAATAACGTATTAAGATATTATTGTTACTTCGACACCAATATAGGTTACAATAATTAATGATTTTCAGTTATCAATAACGTCACCACCAATATAAGGTTATACAGGATGTAACAAAAAACTAGGTCATCACGTTAACTAATATTTTTGACGGCAAAATAAGACGATTTAATCATACTTATCCATATACAAAAATGTCTCCCTTAAAAAATACAGATTGTTAAAGTCGACCTTGTTAAAATTGTTTTTCATTATAATTTTTCCAGATCTTCACGTATCACCTAAAAAATAAATATAGGAAAAGAGAAAGGAGTTGTTTTATCTCCCCACTTTTTAATGAGGTCATAATGTAGAATTTTGTTTAGAATATTTTATTACTCTTATTTTTGAACATGCAAGATATTCGCAGCAAAATGAGTTACAAAGGAGCAATTTGTAATGTTCTAACTAGCTCTAAGTGTCTAACTTATTTTATACAGAGTGGGTCTGAAGATCTATAATTTTTACACAAATAAATGTTTTTATCAATATAAATTTGTTTATTAACGAAAAACAGTGATTTAAGAAACATATTTATTAAACTGAAAATTTATATTAAAATTGAATTGAAAACTGTAATTTTAACCACCTACTTCGGAAATGTAATCAATATTCTCAGTTCAGAATAAACGTGGTACTTTATAAATCCCCAAACAATGAAGACCAATGGATTAAAATTGGGAGAGTGTAGTGGTCACTGAATAGTTGCGTCTCTTCCACATTCATTTCATGGATTTGTAAAAATTATTATCTACTTTAATATTTTATCCACATATTTTGACGAAGAGTAAGTAGCAAATTGTCGAGCAAAGTAAAAAAATCATTTTGCAAGAAGTTTAGAAATGTTGCGGCGTCTAAACTTGTGGACCATGTGTAAGGTATATGTAAATATGTTTAATAATTAATACTAATGTTTCTTAAATACTTGTTTTTTCTTTAATAAACGGATTTATATTGATAAAGAAAAACATTTATTTGTGTAAAAATGGCATATCTTGCTAGCCCTATATTGAGAGACACTGTATAAAATAACATTTTAGGGCAAGTCAACAACTCATTTTGCTGCGATTATCCCTAAAGTTGCATGCTCGAAAATCGAGTTTTACGAAAATTATGCAGAGTAATAAAATATGTGGAGGGAAAGAAATAACCCTTTCCTTGCTTTTATTTTGCTAAATGATAAATTGTACCAAACAAATTTTACTTAACAATTTTTTTCTCTCTGACCAACGTTGCTCACATAATAATAATTACAAATACGTCTAAACATACTTACTGTAAATAATTTTCTTTCACTTTCTCTTTCACAACACGAATAAGTTATGAAATAGTTACAAATGTTTAAAATTACTTATGTTGGTTTGTTTGTCCAGAGATGCCATAAATTAACATGTCATGTAACTGATGATGATTATTATAAATTCTTCAATTTCTGATAATGTATGCTCACAAATATCAAGCAAGCATAGAAAAAGAAACGCACTAGCCACAGTATCACTGTGACTATTAGTACTTTTATGTTACAGTTTTAAGAATGTTCTGGGAAACTTCAATTGTTTATTTGGTTATTATTGCTACAAATTACGTTACTTTTTTTACTTAACCTTCGGTGTACTTTAGTAAAACACAGTTTTGCATTTTACTGCAGTTGTAATTTTAGTTTTGAAATGTATTTGTAGAAAAACTATTCGTTTTAGACAAGCATAGCATGTATCGAGGCATGAATATTCCAGACACAATGTATATTTTTGTTCTTATCTCAGATTATAAATAAATATAAAAGTGTATAAGTACATACCATAAATTGCAGTGTATTTAAACGCCAAGTATTCAGGAAATACAGATTAATTACAATTTTAACGAGAAAGTTAACACAAACATTGCTTTTATTTTTATTATTTAATTGTTTTCACACTGCATTCATCGTTCGACAGAATTCTCACGTTGTAAACTTGATTAGGATTTTCTCTTTTTATTAGTTTCACGTTTATATACTAGAAAGAAAACTTTGATTACGTGACTTATGTATTTACATATTCTGCTGCATAAAAGACAAAAGCTGGCAATTAGTTCCTGTTGTTGTTGATTTTATCCGACTTCAATAATAACACTAATAATTTGGCATTCATGGTTCAAAACGCTAATAATGATGTTGTTGTTGAAACGCGTTCTTGAAAATAAGATTGCACACAAAGGTTTTTAATTGAAATTTATAGTTCGAGTTGGTGAATGTTTTATTTGTAATTTTATTAAATAAACTAGCAAAAGCGGCACTTGAAAAATTGATCAATTTCTTTTGTTAATTCTTTGTATCGGTAGTTGAATTTAACATCAGTCTCGAATTAAACGACTTATTTCTTCGCGTATGTAGGTACGACGTTGAATCAGGTTTTAATGTTCATGAAATTGTATTTGTATTATATTTATATACATAGTAAGTACCTACCTATTAGAGAATGTACAATGTTGTATTATGCAACATTCTTTGTGATCTAAATACAAATTCACCTTAGTTTCGAAGTATAACTGTTGAAAAATTTCAAATGTGATTTAAATTCATAAGTAGCTATTGAATTTATAAAATTTTGGTCAGGTCTTAAGGTCGCTGTTTTTCTCGTCATTAAATGATCATATTTGCGGTGTTTTTAAGTACGGAAATCTTAAAAAAAGGCGTAGAACAAAAGTAATATCAAAAACAAAATTCTTGTGTTTTGTTTAATCACTTTTACTGTTTAAATTATCAAATAAAATAATAACTTTTTAAAAGGGACTGCACGACACACATTATTTTGCTATTCTAACCCACACATTTTAACAATTATTTTCACATACTTATAAACAAAAGTGAATAATCTTGTGAATAATAAAGCGAATAATAATATGCAGAACTATGTAAGTTTAAGTTGTAACAATTTTTACATCTACAATTCAATTAAAAGAATATGTATTTTAAAAGATTTATGTGCCTAAAAAAAACACTTTCTGTTGTGATATATTCGTTTTACTTCTGTATTTTTGAATATGTCTAAAATCATTTGTATTTGTAGAAAACACTATTTCCGTAAGCTTACACCGTAAAAAATGTTGAGTAAAATTTGACTCAAAATCAACACAATTGATTGTTAAAACGAGTCCACACCTGATTGTGCTAAAATAATAACACAATTCATTGAGTAATATTCACTCTGCTAAATAAATCTTTTATGAGTAACTTCGAATAACTTTTGAGTTAGCTTACTGAAATATGTGTTACTACAAACCCAGAATTGAGTGATATTATCAATATATTTCGTTGATTTTTCCACAAACCACCTTTCTGACGAAAAATTGTGTCGATAAACTCATTTCTGCATTAAAATATTTAATTACTCAAAATTCAACACCAAAATAATTTCACTCATAAATGGGTATGAGGTTACTCAATGATATTTCTTACTGTGTACAATATTTAATAATTGTCAGTCAAATTTAAATAGTCAAACTTCAGGAATATATTCCTTACGAAATTACAAACAAAAAATGTAAAAACAACATATTGTTCGTATGACGTAAGTCGTCTGAATTCTTGTCGCGAGTATACCTCGCTCTTCAACTGAGATACAGGGTGAAGTTCAGTGAAAAAAATACAGGGTGTCCGGAAAGTCCGTCAGGAAACTCCGTGGCGTGATTCTACGGGTTAAAATAATAGCAGTTTGTAAGGATTTTTTTTCGAATTCCCAATTGTTTGCAAGTTACAGTTTGTCAAAGTTCAATTTTTTAAATTTTTCTTTCTAAATAACTTAATTAATTCAAATTCGATTAATCTCTCCTTTGGTACACCCACTAAGTACATCAAGCTCTATTGGAACATTGAGAGAAGAGTTTCGTTATACGCCGCTAGGGGGCACTTTACCTAGAACTCAAAATTTATATTATTCATAACTTTTTTTTCTTGCTAGATATCACAAACATTTAAACATTTCTGGAAAGAGAAACAATTTTATAAAAAATTATGTACTCTTTATTCAAGTTGATAAATGTAACCGTTTAGCAGAAAATCGCTATTAAAGTTTTATTAAAAATCAAATTTTTGACAGGTTTTCAGTCCTATTTTATCATAATAAATGTTCGTAATGACTTCCATTCACTTCGATACATTTTCTGACACGTTTTAAAAATGATCGTCTGACACGATGAAAACACCGATATTGTTTCGAATCACTTCACATCCACCGATAATCCTTTGACGAAGATCGTTGACGTCATTTACAGATGTTTCATAAACTATCGACTTCAAGTGCCCCCAAAGAAAAAAATCCATAGGATTAAGGTCGGGTGATCGAGGTGCCCAAGATACCGGTCCACCTCTACCGATCCAACGATTATGATATACCTCATTTAAATACACACGAACAGGCAAACTAAAATGCGGAGGTGCGCCATCTTGTAATAGCCACATATTCGCTCTTGTTCTTAAAGGAACATCGTCAAGCAAATTTGGAAGATCGGTTCGAAGAAATTCCAAGTAACTGTCACCATTTAATGTTCCATTAAAGAAGTGAAGACACAGTAGTTGATCTCCTATGATTCTGACCCATACATTAAGAGAATATCTCCGTTGATCTCTTGCTTCCTGGTATGCATGGGGATTCTCATCGGACCACCGATGAGTATTATGATAATTTGTAACACCATCTCTTGTAAAACCAGCTTTGTCGGTAAATAAAATCTTATTAATAAATGCATTATTCTCATCATATCTTTCTACAATGCTATTACAGAGCCGTAGACGACGCATTGGATCTTCATCATAAAGAGCTTGTACCTTTTGCACGTGAAATGGATGAAGAAGTTGCTCATGCAGAACCTCCCAAACTGAAGAACGAGGTATACCCTCCTGAGCAGCAATTTTTTTGTGCTTATAGCTGAATTTATCTCTACTGCATCCAGCACTCTTTCTTCCTTTTCTACAGTTCTCGTGGTTCTTGGTCTTCCTGTGTCATAATTATAATTTTTAAAAGAACCTTGCTCCCCCAGACGTCTATAAATGTTGACGAATGTTTGGGCATGTGGTACTCTTCTATCAGGAAATGAGTCTATGTAATTCCGGTGCGCTTATTCTGCATTACCATTTGCTTGTCCGTAACAAAATACCATGTCACGGTATTCAATATTTGAGTATTGCTGGGCCATTTCTCAGATTTTTATGGTGAAAAATCAGACTTATATCTGCTTTAAACAATTTTAGTGACAATGTCAAACAATAAAATTACTAGTGACATTTATTTGAAGCAAAGCATCTTGATTAATTAAAGAAAGAATTATCAAAAATTTGATTTTTAATAAAACTTTAATAGCGATTTTCTGCTAAACGGTTACTTTTATCGACTTGAATAAAGAGTACATAATTTTTTATAAAATTGTTTCTGTTTCCAGAAATGTTTAAATGTTTGTAATATCTAGCAAGAAAAAAAAAGTTATGAATAATACAAATTTTGAGTTCTAGGTAAAGTGCCCCCTAGCGGCGTATAATGAAACTCTTCTCTCAATGTTCCAATAGAGCTTGATGTACGTAGTGGGTGTACCAAAGGAGAGATTAATCGAATTTGAATTAATTAAGTTATTTAGAAAGAAAAATTTTAAAAATTGAACTTTGACAAACTGTAACTTGCAAACAATTGAGAATTCGAAAAAAAATCCTTACAAACTGCTATTATTTTAACCCGTAGAATCACGCCACGGAGTTTCCTGACGGACTTTTCGGACACCCTGTATATAATTTAAGTTTTTTTTTAACTTGGAGAGCGAAATAAAAGGTATATTGTGTTTACATTTCTTACTTGAAATTTCTAAGTAATCTATTCCTGAAATTTGACTATTTAAACTTGACTCACCCTGTTAGATACAGAGCGATTAAAAGTGTTTGTCAAAAAAATTAGAAAAAATGAGATCATCAAATTTGCATTACAAAAAATACAAATTATACTCGATAGAGGGCCATCTTCAAAATCACAATCCCAAAACGATTAGCAATCACGTACACTGCCTATGGGTGTTGATAATTCTTGCGAATAGATAGAAATGGAATCTGAAGAACCATCCGAGGAAGAAAGTGAAAACGATACCGAGGCTGATGAGTCCTTGCCAGTTTTGTTTGTACGATATTTTGCGATTTTTGCTACATTTTTGGGTGATGGGGCTCAACAGACTTTAGTTTCAAATTCGACTCAGCAAAATATATGAGAACACTTTATCCAACCTAGAAAACATTTGTCTAAAGTTTCTCACCCTCATTAATAGCTATTTCTTATGCATGACAATAAAACAATCAAATATGTCCAAATGTCATAATAGGTATTTAGGTAAGTTAAAATAGACACTACCGATATTTTAAACTATTATAATACAAATATGATTGTTAACTCAAATTTTAATTTTAGCTTAGTTTCTATTGATTCTTTGAGAAATATTCTACATACCCTAAAAAATACATCAGCTGGTACTGATTTACTTAGTATCTTATTCATTAAGTTATGTTATCCTCATATTTTAAAATATATTGCACATATCGTTAATAGTATTTTGCTCGAGTGTCAGTTCCCAACTTCTTGGAAAGTAGCGCTTGTGACATCAATACCTAAAATAAATGATCTGAAAACGTTGTCAGATTTGCGATCTATTAGTATTTTAACTGGATTATCAAAATTAACAGAAAAATTTATAGAAACTAAAATAAGGCAATACATAGATAGTTTTAATATATTGCCTACTATTCAATCTGGATTTCGGCCTGGGCATAGCTGTTCCACTGCTATAATGCATACAGTAGATGCTTTTGTCACTATTGTTGCTAATTATTAATAGAATTAATATGTGGTTTTAGTTAGTAAAACAGTTTGACATACCTAATTTTACAACAAAATTTTGGACCCGTCTTACCCAGTTTCTACAAACTAACACAATTGTTTCTGTTATTGGCAGCAGCTATCATACATTTGCGGAAATCATCAATAATGCCCACTTCGGTGCAATATACTTCATTTTCTTAAATATCCCCACAAAAATAAGTCCAAATGATTTAAAGCCAGCAGATTGTGGAGGCCATAGTACCTGTCCTCCTCGTCCAATCCCCTGGTATTAATGCTTGGACACTTGGTACGGATATGATTGAGTCTCGTGTATGATACGCCATACTGCTGCAATACGTCGTGGATGAACTGAACTGCCATCTCTTTTACGATTCGGTTGCAAATTTCCACGCCTGCGTTTGCACCACACTTGCACTCACTGCACAGCGCGGTCAAAGTAGTTGCATTTGGTACATGTTTACCGGGAAATCGTTCTGCTACTTGCATCACAAAAAAGTTAATACGATAAGTAATCGGATTTTTTAAATCGCCTGGCTAGAGACTACAGTAGCCTAGCGATGTAAAGGTTGAAACTACTGAAATTATAAGAATTTTACAAAACAATTTTTTACGATATTGACTCTATTTTTCATGATGCATCTATTCCCAAATTTTTTTAGATAAGTCCTGAATTACATACATATCATTATACGTTAAAATGCAACGAAACATTTTGGGATCTAAACAATAATTTTGTTACATCAAACAAGTATATTATTAATAATCAAAAGAAATATTTATTTCACTTAACTATAAACTTAATTGTGGATACATGACACTTTTTTGTTTGAACTAAATATTAAATTAAACAAGTCTTTTTCTGCGGGTGAAGTGAGTGATGGCGTTTAGTAGTCTATTAATTAACATCCTTCCAGATTAAACGTTTCAGGATTGACTTAAAAAGGAAGAGGCGAACTCACCTTTAACGTATATTTATATCAGTGCTCTTTAGGCCTCAGAGTCCGGAATCCCGTTCCCATGTGGCTGACTGGCAAGCCGAGCACATTTCTTGGAAGGCAGTCTAACAAGGCTTTTAACTTTTTGGCCTGCCACTTAAGAGTGCAATCCGAATGTCTAGACATACTCGCATTAACAATTTAAATTCCCAGGATACTCTTACCGTGGCGAAATCTCCCGAGCAGATCTGGCTACATAGTGGTCGAATTTCGTAATCGATTAGATTCGATAGATATGCATTCGAAAGATATGGTTGTTTTAGTACTGGACTGTAGCAGAATATTTTTCAATAAATAACAATATGGAATGGTAATCTTTCATTAATTAAATATTAAAGATATTAAAAGAGCAGGTTTACCTATGTGTATTTTCAACTTTTACTGTAGTACTAGAACTATAACGAGTATTAGAGTGACATAAACCATAATTATAGGATATCCTGCGGTCCGGATGTAGCAAAATATGCAAAATATGAACTTATCTGTTCCGCAGAAAAATTTGCGACAAATAAAAATGTTTCTTTTTAGAAGTAGCCGTAATAATTTTCCGAATGCAATATTCTTCTATACATTTTATGTGTATAGGTTTATAGATCTGCAATTACGTATTTGTAAAATATCGATCTCGTCGAACGCGATAGAGGTAGATAGCTTTTAATGGTATATACTGTGCTGCAGAAGGCTTCATGTCTGTGACTTTTGAGTTCAGCATGGAGCAGCGAGTAGCCGCTAGATGTAGCTTGTCCACACCCTGTTTTTCAATAAAAAAAGTATAATTTGCTTTCAACCAAAAAAAAAACTGAAGATATTGTTATATATTTTTTTATGAATAAACATGTATTATTGTTTTTTTAATATACTTGTATTGTTTATAATAATTTAGTCATGTGGTGTTAGTAGTACTATTCTTAAATTTTTTATTTATTTATTTTTTTAATTTACTTATCGTACTAGCTTAATTTTGGACACCTTTAAATTCACTGTATTATTTATTAAAATGTAGTAAATATAATTTTATTATGATTTTTCAAATATTATTTTTCTTAAAGTATTTTTATGTTTCAGTTTAATTTTATTAATTACACTAATATTATTGGAGATTTAGAATTTTAATTAAATTTGTAATCTAATCTGAAATTTGAAATGTTGGCATGAAATTGTTAACTTTAGTGCATATTCTATTCAGGCTTATTAACAAATATTTTGGAATGTTCTATTAGATTTGGTGATGAAAATATATCAGAAGTATATTTGAATTGAGAATACATTTTATGTTTGTATTTTTTTATTAAATCATAAAATCAAAAGTTGATAAATTCTCCTAACTAAACGTATCTATCCTGCGCTAATTTACTATTTATACATAAATTCTTAAAACTAGATACAATTTTTATGTTACCGAAGTAGAATTTTTAAAAGTCTATCCAACTAGGAGTTCAGTTGCTTCCAGTTTTATGTTATCTATCATGTTTTGCATATAGTCCTCTCCGCTGTTTATCTGCTTCTTTTTTCTTATGTCTGTCTTCTCTCAATGTCCGTCCTTCTTAATCTTCTTTCCTACTGATTGGTTCTTGTAGATTATTACGTACAATATCCATCAATGATACCTCTGTGCTTGATTGGAGTTTAGCTTCTCCTAAATGAGCTACGACAACAAAGAAAGTATTACTAACATTGTTAGTATCTTTAATTTAAGTTTCTCCTTTATGATTTATTTTACAGGTTCCTCAAGAGGATTTTGTTTTATTTTCTATTCTGCTATACTGACATCTCTTCTTCTTTTACTTAATATTGTGGTTTTAATTGATTTATTTTTTATATATATTTTAGTTTTCTTAATAAATATCTTGATTTGAGTTTATTTGCCCCTTGGTTCTTTTCTTATTTCAAAATCAACAACCTTTTCCTTCTTATTTTATATCCATGATCACCACACTTTCTACCGCTGCACTCTTAAATCTAAATTGTACAAATTGTTTTAATCTAATTTTGATTTCCATCAATGATGTTAATTTTACAATTTGATATAATTTAATTTTCAATTCTTTAAATATCCCTGTATATCTTTCAAACAAAATTTTCCATTTTATTTCCTATGATAAAACTTACACTTTAATTTTGAATTCAAAGTTTTATTCTTATTTGTTATCTACCAACATATGCTATTACTTATCCCCTATTTATTAATTTATCTTTTCAAATACAAAATTTTGTCTATTTTAATTGATTACTTTATATTCAAGATTAGCAACTAAAAAAATAAAGTGTTATCTACATTCTTCGAAATTTACGTCAATTTTAGCAGCTTCTACTAAGTTAGCTAACAGATTATAAACGTCTGCGATATTTACTATTCGTCGTGAACGTTTGGATTAGCATTCTAAACATGTATTTTTTTTAAAGGTCAAAAGACTTCGGCGTCAGCAATGCATACTGATTTTTAATATTTATTTTAAGAGTGGTCTGAGGCGCAATTTTTGGCAAAATCGTCTACAGTTTTTAGACTGCTTCGAGAAGGTAACTTCTAATATTCTGTAAATAAACTTATTTCTTGTTACGTAACAACCAATAAATATTGTTATACTTACACATTTAATATTATTTTACTATACAAAGTGATTTTAAGAGTACCATAAATTTGACTGCGTTTTCTAGATCCCAAAATAAGACAAATATATAAACATGTACTCAAAAACGCTTCATTTTCGACATACAGGGTGTTTCCTAAATGCTTGGAGATAAATTTATGAAATCTGACACAATCCCCTATGTTCTTTTTGAACATTTAAAAAGAAATAAACACAGTTTGTCTAAGGATGGGTTAAAAACAAGAGGAATAGTGCTAAAAAATACTGAAACCTTTTTGTTAACATTTTTTTGTAATTTCAAAACAAAAATGATAATTCTAAAAGAAACATGGTTAAATTATAAATTAAAAAACAAGAAACTCTATTATACAGTATGCGCCAAAAGTATGGAATAAATTCAATAAAAACGAAACAATTATTTTTTGGGAAAAATCCTCAAACAGGTCGATTTTTAATTTAAAAAATACATATTTTAGCGTAAAATGCGATTTTCAGATGTCATTTGTTTTCGAGTAATGACGTCATCGATTTTTTTTTAAAAAGGCCACACCATATTTTTTTCCTTGATTCTGAAAGATCGTTTAATTCTTTATCAGACAGTACTAAAATTTTGCCCCCTAACATAGGAAAGTTTTCGAGTAAATGACGATTGAATGTTAGAAAACGTAAATCAATTAAAATACAGCAAAAACGTTATCAAGTTTTTCGAATTCCATAGTTCTTTTATGAATCACGTAGGTGAAAATCTTTGCAAAGTGTCATTGTCACACCGACTTTCTAATAAGTATTGTAAGCGACATAGAAATTATTATTCAATTTTAAGTATTATGGCATATTTAACTGTTACTCAAAGAATTGAAATTTTAATTCTTATCAGATGCGGGAATATGACTAGAACTCAGCAGGAAGTTTGCGATTTATTTAATAAAAAATATCCAGATCGCTGTATCAGCCAATCAACAGTCAGTAAGGTAGAGTCTAAATTTAGGGAAACTGTCAATGTTGTAAATATTCCAAAACCTGGACGTCCAAGCATTAATGAAAATCAGAAACAGAACATTTTGATAAGTATGGTAGATAATCCTCATAATTCTTCACGATTGGTTGCATTAAACAATGACACTAGTCAGAGCACAGTGCTACCTATCTTGAGGAAGGAAAAATATCATCCCTACAAAATTCAACTTGTGCAGGAACTCAATAAAGATAATCCCGATCGCCCCTTACACTTTTGCGAAATTCTAATGGATTTATGTCAAGGAAATAGAAATTTACACCGGCAAATAATTTTTTCAGATGAGGCTACATTTTATCTGAATGGTACAGTAAACCATCAAACTTGCAGATATTGGAGTCGGGAAAATCCTCATTGAATGGCAGAGGCACATACCCAACACCCTCAGAAATTAAATGTGTGGGCTGGAATAGTTGACGACAGAATAGTAGGGCCTTTCTTCTTTGAAGGAACCCTTACAGGACAAAGATATTTAGAGTTTCTAGAAAATGACTTTGTTCCAGCCCTTGCAGTAATTTTTCCTAACGATAATGACCCTGACATTCCTTACGATACCATATGGTTTCAGCAAGACGGTGCACCTCCGCACTATGCGTGCCCTGTTCGAGATTTTTTGGACATACTGTTTTCCTGGGAGGTGGATCGGCAGACACGGACCGATAGAATGGCTTGCAAGATCGCCAGATCTTACACCTCTTGACTATTTTTTATGGGGATACTTGAAGTCAAAAGTATACATTAATAAACCACGTAATTTAGAAGAACTTCAAAATCGCATTCGGGACGAAATACGCAGAGTTACCCCAGAAATCATTCATAATGTGCAAGAAGAATTTCTTCACAGACTTGCGCATTGTCAACAAGTTGGTGGATGGCAATTCGAACATTCAATTTAAGTATAAAATTTAATCAATTGTATTTTATTTTGCATACCTTGGAATTGTTACTTTTTTATGGATAAAATTTACGTTTTCTAATATTCAATCGTCATTTACTCGAAAACTTTCTTATGTAAGAGGGCAAAATTTTAGTACTGTCTGATAGAGAATTAAACGATCTTTCAGAATCAAGGAAAAAAATATGATGTTGCCATTTAAAAAAAAAATCGATGACGTAATTACTCGAAAACAAATGACATTTGAAAATCGCATTTTACGCTAAAATATGTATTTTTTAAATTAAAAATCAACCTGTTCGAGGATTTTTCCCAAAAAATAATTGTTTCGTTTTTATTGAATTTATTCCATAATTTTGGCGCATACTGTATAGAAAACGCAGCTAATTTTATGGTACTACTGCTAGAATCGCATTATATAGATTATATCATAATTGCATATATTTTTTTTGAATGCTGTTGGTACGTGTATTCATCTTAAATATAATCGTTACATCACCTACAAAATTTTCAGTGTCTCTATCTATCGTACCTATCGCAGTATTTATAGGATATACGGATCTTCAAAGTAAACTGTTTATTAGATTGATTATTAAACTTATTTAAATCATGTGGCTTGCTCAAATAGATAACAATGACAACTTCTAGTGAATGTTACATAGTACCTGATTGATTATGTAATTATTAATGAATTATTAATATTAAGGTGTGGTAAGTTGAAAGACCTTAGGCTTTAACTTTAAACCACATTAAGGCGTCTTGCGAAAGAGTTGCTATATTAACGACGAAGGCCAGGTAATCACTTCGTGACAATAAAATTAAGTGTGACTGATGATTGTTAATAAAAAGTGAAGTTCAAGCAGGTATCTTTTTTAATTTCACTTTTCTAATGGTATTACTAAAATGGAAATACCGACAGCAATATGATAACATATAATATATTGAAATCAAGAGTTACATGCAGCAACTTTCCAAATCCGGACAAAGGTACCGTATTTGTAGAATCCAAAAGTAAAAGGATATAACATAGCGGACGGATGTGACTGTCTGTAAAGATGCTTTTGTGTAGAATTCCAAATTTTTGACTGACTAGCAACTAAATGCAAAGATATTCACCCAGTAATATTCCAAATATTATTATATTATTCGTACAATTATAATGTATTAAATTTGATAAAATATTTTTATTCAATTAGTAGAATGGCAGGCAACCAGTTATACGAACTCATGTATAATTGGTCATCAATTCCAATAGCCCTCTAAAAAGAATACATACATTTATAATTTGTTGAGAAAAAACTTACTTTTATTAGTTATTTACTTATTAAATAAATTTATTTAGGCAAAGCAAGTTCAACCTATGATATGACATTATTAAGTAGCTACCTCAGAAAATGTCAACTAATAAATAATCGTTTCATTGCAATACTTTGTTTTTTAATATTTTGTTTGCAAGAATTTTTTGTACTCGATTTTTCTCAATATTTCAAAAAGGTTTAGAGACTTTTCTTTGAAATTAGGTATGCAGAGATTTTTTTGAGGGACGTATATCGTAAGCTGTTTACAATATCTTTTACCGGTATAATCGGAATAAACTTTTTTGTAGGTAGGTTTATTGCATTTTATTATTAACACAGATGAATTCCCAATCAGCAAAACTTGTTGCAACTTGTTTTATTTCGACAAACCGCCCCGTTTTTGAGACATTCGAACTTCTATCTTTCAATGCACGTTGATTTTATGACAACAATCAACAATATTCGTTAAAACTAACTACAACAAAAATTTTAAATAATAATTTAATAATGAACAAGAAATTTACAACATTATTACAGTAAAAATTACTTTAATAATAAGCGAAATGTCCACCATTAATATGAATACATTTTCTTATGCCCCATTTAACTAAAGTATCTTCCTTTATATATATTTTTAGGTATTAATAATATTGTGTGAAACTAACTACTCAGTGGACAAAAGCCCCAACCTGCGTTGAATTACACCCACAATATCTACCCATATATTCCTTATTATTAGCTTTTGTAACATTTTTTACTGTTTTAAAAAGGTATTTTAAGCTAATATAAATCAAATCTCCTACAATTCCTATCAATGAAGTCATATGTATGTTCTCTGATACCAAACATCAAGGTATGCTAATGAACAATTCCACAGACAAAGCTCTATTCAATAATTATCTAAAGAAAATAATTTACTAACCTTCTAATGAAACACTCTATAAATATCTAACTTCACTTTTTGGCAGTTGGAACACGACAAATTCAACCACAATAGATGAGATCTGACCTATTTCTGCATTTTTAGGATTGCTTCTTCAGGTGGTCTCCTTGACCAAGTTGAATCAAATATCTAACTATAAAAATTATTATAAAAGTTAAAATTATTTGAAGTTAAATATCGACAATGACAAAAAGTGACATCCTGTCAATGAATTAAATATGGCATAAAAGGTGAACATTTTTCAAGTAGGTATTGTCATATTTAATTCATTGACAGGATGTCACTTTTTGTCATTGTCGATATTTAACTTCAAATAATTTTAACTTTTATAATAATTTTTATAGTTAGATATTTGATTCAACTTAAAGGAGACCACCTGAAGAAGAAATCCTAAAAATGCAGAAATAGGTCAGATCTGATCTATTGTGGTTGAATTTGTCGTGTTCCAACTGCCAAAAAGTGAAGTTAGATATTTATAGAGTGTTTCATTAGAAGGTTAGTAAATTATTTTCTTTAGATAATTATTGAATAGAGCTTTGTCTGTGGAATTGTTCATTAGCATACCTAGATGTTTGGTATCAGAGAACATACATATGACTTCATTGTAGGAATTGTAGGAGATTTGATTTATATTAGCTTAAAATATCTACCTTTCTAAAACAGTAAAAAAAGTACCTTCCTTGTTCCGAATTACATTAACACCATCATGATATTTTGATTTTGATCTTCTTCGTGGGATAAACTAAATCTTTGAAATGGTTCAAAAACAAGAAATCTAAGGGGTTAAGGTCGGGGTTACGAGATGGCCAAGGAAATTCGTTGTCACAACCTATCTATATGTGTGAAAAATATGCATTGAAGAAGTTTCTAACCAATGGAGGGAAGTGGATGACTGCACCAACGTGCATATACAACATATCTTGCCTAACTGCTAGTCGAACGTCTTCTAACAAGTCTGACAATTATCTTGTAGAAATCTCAAATACGCGTCACCACGGGCTGGCAATTCATACGATTCAACTATAAAGTCATCAACAATGCCACACCAAATATTTATGGAAAATTCTTGCTAGAAATATGTTTGTTTCCTTATATTTTCTTGTTCCCAAGTGCGATTATTTCTCCAGTTGAATACTCTGCGTCTCCTAAACCTCGGTCGGTAAACAATATCTTGTTTATCAATGCAGGTTTATTACCTATTTTTGTAAAGTTTCAAAAGTTTATTCTTGCGGGTAGATCGTTAGGCAACAAATTCAGGACAGAGGAAAATGATATGGATAAAGTCTTTCATAATGGAGAACTTTTATTCACCCTGTGTGCACGTAAACGCCTTGTGCTTATCTCAGATTGCCGACTACACTCACCAAGATTTCTTCCTCTTCTTGGACAGTCATCATTTTTGGACGACCAATCCTTCTTTCGGACGATATTCACCCGGATAAAAAGTCTATGATAAATGTTACGATATGACTGTCTACGGTTTGGGTGCAGTTAAAAATATCTTCTAATTGCAGCACAGCTATTGCAATCTAATTGAGCATATACACAAATCATGTCTTGCATTTCAGAATTCGTAGATATATGTTTCGGCATTTTTTAATTATTATTATTTTTTAACATAGAAGCAACTGCAACGTAGTTTTTTGAAAATTGTTGACGTTTGCTGCCACAATATTTCATTTGTTTGCAATAGCAATAGTTTTTTAAGTCAAAGCCTACTTGAGTTAGTTTTAATGAATATTGTTGACTATTATCATAAAGTGAACGTACATTGGAAGATTGAAGTTTGAATATTTCGAAAACGGGGTGGTTTATCGAAATAAAACAAGTATACCTTTTTAACAAAAAAATAATTGGGAATTCATTTGTTATAAAGAAATACAATAAACATACCTACAAAAATGTTTGATATAAATTATATCGTCAGAACACACTGTAAACAGAGCGCTGTATGTGGCATATTGCAAGTGAGCTTAGACATTTTAAAGTCTCTAAAACTTGAAATATTGTGAAAAATCAATTTTCTTTTCTACACCTTGTTTCTTTTTTAATATTAACATTTGGACTAAGACAATATGGCTCAAGCGGTATATTTTCATATCTAGAATCTACAGTTAGTCTATGGAGCATTTATTATTGACCACGCTGTATAAACTGCATACTAACATTATTAGAGTTTTTAATTCATTTGCATTGAAAAAAAATGTTTTGCGTTGAAACTTTATAGCAAACATGTGAATTTTAGTGACAATACTAAGTTAATTAGAAAAAGACAAAAATTTGTTTAAATTATTCTGTCATTTTTTCTCGAAGAAGTTGTTTTTGCCTATATCAATAACTAACTCATTTTCTCGTACGCAATTCACACTTTCTCATCGACAGGTTAAAAGTAAAACAAAATTCACAGTTGAGAGACTGTTTCATTTTTACCCCAGCCGATCGTATAACTAACGCTTCTGCGTATTAAACATTGTTGAATATAGTTTTTAGTGTTCCTGTAGCTCATTTTTGATACCAAAAATATTATTTCGGTATTTATAGAAATATAAATTTTTCAATTAGTAACACTATCCAGCTGTATACAATGAAGTGTTTATAGTAGCTAGCATTCAAGGTAAAGAGCTTGTTTTAAAATTTTTAAAATTAAAATTTCATAAACATTCGGCTAATGCTTCAATGTAAGTGGTTAAAATCAAATCTGATGGGTTAAAGGAAAACACGTATTTATTGAAAAGTCTGGGAAATGATTCTATAAAATTTAATTCAATTTAACAGTTTTCTAACATACATTTGAATGGAGATATTTCTTCAGTGATTTATTGTCGTTTTACTTTTCAGTAGGTTTTTTTTATTTTTGAGAAAATACAAAAGTTACAGCAACTTATAACAATAAATAATAACAATAATGGCACATCGTTTATTGTCTATAGTTTTAATTTTTATTACCTACATATGTTTCACAAAGGAGGATGTACGAAGAGTTTTCATGAAATAAATAAAATAAATAAGTTAAACAAACAATATTCTTATAACCACTTTTATATCTTTCACTAGGAATGTTTGTTTTTGTCGTTGCTAAAAATATAACTAATGGACATGTTAATTTTTACAACATAAATACTGAAAATATAAATTGAAGGATATATTTTCTTAAATAAAACAGATAGAGATTTAATAAAGTAAAAGTTTTAATTTACTAATATTATAGAAAATATCTTCATTTCTATTATAGCATTCATTTCCTCCTTTGGTATTCATTATTATTCAACATATACCTAATTAGACTTTGGACTAGATAACACGTTTGGCATTTTCGTACATCCTCGAAAAAGGCAGTGTAATTACAATAAAACTACGACATTTCGTCCATACAATGTTTCACAAAGTGCATCTATGAGGCTTAGCATATTTGGATATCATATAATATCGCATTGTGAAAAAGATAATGTAGGATGACAAAGAGCTCCTAACAAATCAATAATTTGGTCTCATTCAACTTAATTTTTAGGAATTGGTGATGATAATACTCAAATTATGTATTGGTTGTGTATTTAGAATTAATATAACTATTGTACTATTATTAAATGCAACTTTGTATTATTTCCAAATTACTAAGAATGTACGGGTTCGCTTAACCATAAGATTTGGCTTCTTCCAATGGATGCGGTCGAAAGATGAACAAAGTTGTCCACAAGACTTTTGAATCAAATTTGATATTATCTAGTAAATTGATCATTATTAATGCACTCCATGAAACTTTTGCTCTGAATACATCGATAAAAATAATAAAAGAAATGTAAATATTGTTGACTACTGAAACAATATTGACTAGCATCGTCACAATATTTGATTGATTTACCTCCTCTATTATTTTTTTAAATTTCTAGCAGTGGTAATACCGTGTTATTTACAAATGGTAACCAATAGTACGGGGAGGATCCAAACAATTTAAATAAAAGTTAGTACATGTGGTGTTAAATGGCTTAACTTGCCGTTTTAAAGTCCTTAAAAGTCTCAAAAAATTCTATACAGCAGACTAGTCGGGAACTCAATTTGGATAAATCAACCTTTCAACGAATTTTAAAGAGAGAGAGAATGCGTATGATGAACAAAATTCACAATTTGGAGTATTTGCCTGAGTATCACATTGAAAACAGACTTAATTTTATTACTCAAATTGTAGAAAATGTAGAAACTGTTGACCAGAACCTTTTTTGGCACGTTCTTTGGACGGACGAAAGTCGGTTTGTCAGGAATAGTTTGCCAAACAGGTACAACAAACACTACTGGTCTATTGAAAATCCCCCAAGGCCATTTTGGAGTAAATGTATGGCGCGGCATCATCGCATCGGTAGGCATTCAATTGGGCCTTACTTTTATGAACATACACTGCCTGAATTACCTAAACTTAATACAAGAAGAATTTTCTGCACCTCTGGAGAATGTGAATTTGGAGCTAAGGAGAAACCTATGGGTTCAACACCACGGATCTCCACCCTACAAGGCCAGGATTGTGCAGCAATATTTAGATAACACTTTCCCAGGAAAATAAATTGGGATTAATGGACCTATTCAGTGGCTCGCAGAGTCACCAGATCTAACACCCCTCGATTCCGTATGGGCGGTCTTAAAAACTAAGGTTTACAAAATACCTTCTCGAGATCATTAATCATTTTAAAGAAAAAATCACAAACGCACAAAGAAGTCAGGCGAAGATTGAATATGTGTATATGCGTAGTATGAGAGCGTTTGCCTCATATTTATGTCTAGTTATTGTTATCAACATTGAATGTATAAAACAATTTTGATACCGACAGCGGTATGGTAGTGAAACCTGGGTTCTCAATAAGAAGTCAAGAGAAAACCTTTTAAGGTGGGAAAGGAAAATCTTAAGGAGAATTCTAGGGGTAAGAAGATGGAGGAAGGCTATGTAAGGAGAAATAATGAGGAAATATATGCAATGTACCAGGCACCAACAATAGACGAAATTGTAAAAGCCAGAAGAGTGCAGTGGCTAGGGTATCTAGAACGTATGGAAGATGAAAGGGCAGTTAAGAAAATATTAGGGAGTAAACCTAACTACAAGAAAAAAAGAGGTAGACCGAGGAAGCGATGGAGAGAGGCAGTGGCAATAGATCTAAGAGAGAAAAATGTAACGGATTGGAAAAGAAAAGCGAAGAACAAAATGGAATGGAGGAGAATAACACAGCCCTGGGCCTAAAAGGCCTGTAAACAGCTTTATATATATTGTTATCAACACGTTTTGTTTTAACTATACTAAAAAATTATCGAGTTAAACTAGTTTATTTATTCTTAATGACATTTATACACTTTAAACCACGAACATTAAATTATTTTCCAACGATAACTTGATCCTTCCTCCGCTAATTTAATTTTTCAGTGGTCGCGCGGTTTAAGGCATCAGTACTTAAATCGAGGTGACTATATCGCTGTGGGTTCGACCCCTGCAGCCGGTAGTCCTTATATAAGCTATATTCGTAGAGAGGATTGGCACCCTCTCTGCAGGTATGATAGGGTGGAAGAATGTTGGCTTCGATCAATGTGAGAGATTGATATCGGTTGACATTTGACTACTCCCCTAACTAATGAGGTTTTCCAGGTTTCCGTCATTCACTGAATTGTGGTTAGGGCCTACCAACATAAGTCGTTCCTGGGCGCAAATGCGGTCTGCTTAATAATAATATGCCGCCCCCTCTCCCGCACAAGTCTTCGACTTCTGGGCTAATCCTCGTGATTAGAATGAGGGATAGAGATATCATTATTGTTATTGTTATCTTTTGACTCTAGGGCGATATTGCTTATAACTTTTAAACGGGAAGTGATACAGAAAAATTTCTCTAATAAAAGTTTATTAGAAAAAAGAGAGGTTTTTAACAGGCAAAAAATTTAGGTGTGTTTCTAGAAAAAAAATGATGACGTCATTAGTGGTTTCTGTCAAAATAATACCTTCGATTGAAAATGAAGCTTACCTCATGCCACTTAACACCACGTGTCCTAAATTCTATGTTAATTTTTTTATCCTCACAGTGTGCCAATACTGTCGAATTTGAGACACAAGAACGAGTACTGAAGAAATTACTTTTTGCAGTGTACTTAGCTATCCGCTAACACCAAATTTGATTCAAAAAGCTTTGGGACCAATTTTATGTATACTTCTCCGACTGCACCCTTTCGGTGTGAATTCACGCTTCTTGTATTTCACCCTTGAACCCAGGCGCGTGGTGGAAGTCGTGCCTATTCAGCTTGTGGGCCAGTTCCTGCAGAACGTCTCTAAAAATCAACGAGTCCACGTTCTCCCCCAACATATAGAACAAGAACCAATCACCCATCTTGCTCCTCCTCACGATAGTGTCGATCACGTCCTTGCGCACCAACCTATACCGCATCCTCAACAAGTACACCCGCATGCGAGGCGAGAAAATAATAATTACTCTATAGATCACTGTTAGGAACGTCAGTATCGACAGTATTATGAACCAGAACCACAAGAACACGTATATCTTCTCGTTCACCACGTTCAAAGGCAGAATACACAGCGCGTCGTGCTTTTCCGTGTCACCGGAAACGCCGTACTTCCGAAACGTGCACTTGGTCATCCTCGGAAAGATTTGAATCATCGGGTCGATTCGGTCCTCCTGGTCGCTGTTGACGAAGTTTAGCACGTCGAAACCGAACATTAGGAAGGCTCCGTCGAAGAATCTGTTCATCAGAAACATTTGCCCTGTAAATACGAAAATAGTATCAGTAAAAAGTATATTTTATAGTGTCCTCATAAATAAAAAGTAATTGAAATGTTGAAATATTCGAAAATAAACTAATGATACCGAAATATATCGAATATATAACGACAGAAAGCGGTCTAACTAACAAATTTTTGGTTATAGAAATCTTTCAAAATACGTTTTTTTTTTTAATTTAATTATATGTAAATATTGTTATAATATTAACTTACATAGTTCTGCATATAAGATTGTTCATTTTTGCCTATAAGTATGTGAAAATAATTGTTAAAATGTGGAGATAGAATAGGGAAATAATGTGTCTTACAAATGCTTTTTAAAAGTTATTCTTTAATTTTAGGAGAATTTAAATAGTGAATAGTGGATAAACAAAACATTAATAATTTTATTTTTGATATTACTTCTGCTCTATATGTTTTATTTTTCGACATTTCTGTACCTGAAATACCACAAATTTTATCACTTTACAACAAGAAATACGGCGATACGATAATTTTATTAGTTGTTGTACTCGTGTTGTTTTTACATTATCCTTTTATTTTGTGAAGTAAATAGAGAACCAATGTTGTAGATTAACAATAGTTTCGGATATTTCCAATGTCTTCTATATTTTTCTAATGGAAATATAAATTCAATAAACATAAAACAATTACTCTTCGATACAAATTGATGACATTTGGGCTACAGAGGTTTTAAGTAGAGCTAAAGAACGCTACGTCGTTAGATTTTTAATTAAAAAATCCCTAAAATATTTTTCGAAAAAATCGATTGCAAAAGAAATCATAGTAGACTGTAGATTAGGTAAAGGATCATCGTAATAGGGTCAATAAGTATATTTAGAAAACTAATATACAGGGTGTACGAAATATGAGTGCCGTAATTTTAAGGGCTTATATATCAGACTAAATGCTATAAAAACAAACTTATCAAAAAAAAACTAATAGATTGTCTACAAATAAATTTTGAAAAATAAAAATACAACTGCAAATATATATGCAAAACTATGTTACGAAATTACAAACTAAGGTACAATTAAGGTTAAGTAAAGCACACGTAACGTAATTTGTTCATAATTTGATTTTTGGATTAGTATTAATGAAGTAAACAATTAAAGTTTTCGATTAATTCGTTAAAACTAACGTATTGTAACGTACAACAACGTAGCAGTGTCAGGCTGCTGGTGATAATCTAAAAGTAATATTAGTTATATTGGTGCGTATAGCTAGTGCGATTCATTTTTGTCTAGTTTTTCTTTGATGTTTGTGAGTGTACATAAAAATGGAACAATTTATAGTAACCATAACCAGCAGCATCGCATGTTAATTTACGGCGAATCTAGTCAAAACTCTCTGGCTACGAGATATATGTACAGTAAATGCTTCTTGCAAGAAACAGAAGTCATTTTAAACACTTGTGCTCTAAGAAAACCATTCACAGTAAGTACATATGTTTAGGTGTACCTATGTGTAATAATTATGTATAAAACATAACAATCCTTAGACAGTATGTGAGCGATGTTGTCATAATTCTATTACCGTCGGTCAGAGAAAAAAAATTGTTAAGTCAAATATGTTTTGTTCAGTACAACTTTTCATATGGCAAAATTAAGGCACTCATATTCTGAACACCCTATATATAAATCATTAAAGTCGCAAGTTCCAAAAATTTTTTGCAGTGTGTCCTAATCTTTAATTGGCCACAACGTATATTTTAATATAAACATATGTCAATGTTCCCATATACATGGTGAATCATAAGTATATAAGAAAGTTACGTCTGATAGACTTTTTTACGTAGACTTTAGTGGCGTACTTATAATTTCTCTACAGTCAATTGCATATATTTTTTAATGCATTATTATATAATTATTCAAAATTAATTTATAAATTAATTGACTTTAGTAATTCAAAAAATGTTAACCAAAGTATACAGTACTTTCGAAAAATAACGAATAAATTTATTATTTTTGAAATTGAGAAGTTTTCAAAAAAAATCCCCTGGCACGTCGATTTTGTTTTTAAAAAAGCACTTTTCATCGTCATCGTTGTTTGATATATGACGTCATCGACAATTTTTTTAAATAGCAATCCCCAATTTTGACCATGCCATTTGAAAGAGCGTGCCATTATACATACATACATCATGAAAAATTATGGTGTTACATAACAAAAATTTCAAAGAAATAATATTTGAAGATTTTAAAATTTAATTCCATCCAGAGAAAACAGACGTATTCAACCTTCTTAATATAGGTTTTTTTTTCTTACTTTTCTATCCAAAATGTAGTATTTCTTAAATAAGACCAACTTAAATATTTCTATGATCGATTTCATGCGTAGAAGAAATCGAAAGTATAGTAAAAAAATTTAAATAGAACTCTCCATCGTTTGTTATATGTTTACTGAACTATTATTTCAATTTTATATTAATGTATCAGTTGTAGTTTCAAACTGCCACCATTAAATTCAGTTTATTTAAAATTACGTGTTATTATACTCAAATAAACTAGCCCGTCTGTATAGTCTGCTAGAGATTGTATGGGGAAATCGTTAAATATTGCTCTTTCTAGACCGTCATGGGCGCCGAAATTCTAAATTTAGGATTCAACTGAAGAATACTGATTTATTCGCAATTTTTATAGACTCGTCTATAATTATTTGCGCCTGAAGTTGGTGAAAGAATAGCAGCACATAAATCTTAAAAACATAACATATCTGGCTCTTGAAAATATTTTTATTTCGTGCCTCAAGTGTAGTACTTAGAAGAAAACAAATAGGGGAATTTATATTTGTATTTGAATAACCTGTTAGTTGAAATGGCATATTTGAAGATAGTGAAGAAAAATGTTTCCTCTTACTTAATCGGAGAAAGATGAATATTTATCAAATTTTCGATTATTTCAAACACTAAAGAAATTGACGTTAATTGGATTGTAGACGGATCAGGTGACAACAATGTAAATTTTATCAAAACCCGTATTTATTTTTAACAACCGAAAACAATTGTCAATGTTAATGTCTATTAGAATTTTTTCCCATCTGAGAGCATTGGAGTCAGTTAGCATATTTTTACATTTTCTGATATGAAAAAAATATAATTTTCTGACGCCTTTAACCATTGTGTGACGTCATTGTCTCCTATAGCTTGTCGGTTTGCTCTCGCTACTGTTTACTTGCATTTATAATACGAAGCGTAGGAAGGCCGTCGACGTCGTTAGTATTATGGTTTTGTTGTAGGCAGCTACATAAAATTATTTTTTTAGAAACCAGAAGATTCCATTTTGTTATTAATTTTGTAATTTTTTAGCTTCTTGAAAAATCTAGCTGCTATTAATTATTTCAAACTTACCGCATTTTGACACCTCTCATTTTAGCATTTACAAATTGGTAATTTATATTAATCATAATTACATATACCATCGGCATTACTGAATTAGAGCTTTTGCTAATATGATTTAAATTAACACTGGAAAACTCTTGCCCAAGTTCGAGGCGGAGGAGTACCGAAAAGCTGTAGGAGGCAATGACGTCACGTCTGGCGATCGTTTAATTCAAATTTGATCTCGTAAATTTCGAAAACTGCTTATCAGATCGACTTTAAATTTTCTGGGTTGACCATACATCACAAATGCTTTGATAATTTTGCGAATAGTATAATTTGAGGTTTGACCAGATGACCCTATTGACATTATCGGTTATATTTATGTTGAGGCACATGCGGTGTCTAAGTAAAGTGTTAACGCTTCAATAACATTAAAAATCATCGAAAAACTTAATCATGCCATAAAAATTTAACGATTTCCTCTGTATAAATAGAATGAATTAATATTTTAAAATAAGTGAATGACTACATTAGCCTCTTTTTTTGATTCGACGCTAAAATGTTTATAGCTAACATACCGACTTAATTCTGTTTCTAAAATTACTGAAATTTACTCAAAGTGTAATCGAAAATTGATGGAAATCATAAAAATTTTCGATTACTTTAGTCGTTTGCAAATGGAAGTCAATATTCCGCATATAACTTAATCATAGTTCAAAGACAGATTTCTTTCAACTGTGATTTAACTTGACACCAAAATGCTTATTTATTATTAGTTAAATTATTAATGAATACAATTTCCTTTACAAATTGTCTAAGAAGATAAGTTAACAATCACCTGATAATACAATTTCGAATTCCCCTTTTCTAATCTTGCATAACAAATTAAAAATCCTAAAGAGAAATCAATCAATTTATTTGACTGACTATCACTATTATATCAGAATAAGTTTTTCTCAAGCAAAGAAGTATTGTACAACGTAAGTTCTAAAGGAGATAATTTTTGAGAAAAACAGTTATTATGCCTATAGCTGTTTGTGACACTGGACTCTATATACAGTACCCTAATTATGTGGATTTATTGTTTAGCCATATGAAATACTTATTTTTGTATCTAGAATACGAAATAGTATTTTTGCGTTCACGCAAAGTGAAATCCAGCATTTACCAGGGGAAGTATTGGAAGCGGCACAAAGTGCTGTTTCACAATTAATCCCAAAAAAGTCGTTGAGACAGTATACGAGATTGCCTATAACGAATTCAAAGGACGGTGTATTTCGAAGAAAATTCAAAAAGTGTCCGAAGCCGTATTACTGGCATATTTCGAATATAAAATTAGTGAAATTAAACCTTCAGTGTTGTATGAATATATTCAATAGATTCCAGCAGGCTGGTGCATCTAACTTCGTTGATGTAATTTGTGTATTTTTTTTCTATTATGTATATGCATTGAAATATAATTGTAAGTACTGTATTCCTTTCCTTTTATTATTTTTATCTCGAAACACTTATCGAGTATATTCACTTCAATGTTATGACCAGTATATTCCATGTGAAAAAATACACTGAATTTCAAAGAAAATTCAGAAAATTCCAAAACTAATACCATATTTGGAAGGCAAATCAGTTGCCAAAATAGTCCACAATTCTACCGAAAGACGGAATTAAGAGATTTTCACAAGAAGCACCTGATAATAGATCTCTGCTAGAAAAAGTAAGTCAAATATTAACTAATTTTGGACAACTTTTCAAGTTATTTTAATAATTGGTGTTTGTGAAGCTTTGCGAAGAGATGAGCTACTAAAGATAACGATCGATGATATAGAAGACAAAGTTTCATTTATTATTATAAGAATTCCCGATTCCAAAACTCATACTTCAACAGCATACTTCAATCGCAAATAAATTGTTACCATCTTCAGCAGAGTCTACGGAATTTTCCAATAATACAATGTGCACAGTAAACTTAAATAATTACAGCAGCAGCCTCATTGAACACCCAGAATTAAAAGCTACTCTACAATATCGGCGCTTTCAATATACATGTAGGTAATGCAAAATAAATAGTAAGCGTCCCCTTAATAGTTATTGTTCTGTATTGAAATATTGTTTACTTAAAATATATATTGCTTAATTAATAATATTATAAATAAGTTTCGAATAAATTATTTTATTTATTTTATGTTCTACAACGAAAAAGACATAAAAGTATTTTACAGCTAGGTGACAAAAAAGACTCACTTTCTCAACTGAAAATTTAACGAAAATGTCGAGTTTTGATGACAGTTTTCTATTACGAATATGTGTAAATCCAGTACAATCTATTGCAATAATAATGGCACTTTTTAAATCGAATTTGGCGATTTGTTTCAAACTCCGTGATGAAATTTACATTCAACATTAGTTCTTAGTTGTTACACTTTTACAAATTTCAACTCAGAATTTCCAGTACCATTATTATTGCAATGGTATAATACACTGAAAAAAGGGCCAGTAACTTTACAAATTTACTTTGTAAGAATATCCTTATAATTCTCTTAAAATAATTCTAAAAATAATGATGATAATACACTGGCACTTGTAATTTTACAAGAAAACTGTCAAAATACAATAAAACCGTAAACTGCCTATGTAATTATAATATAATTTGTACATTTATAGAATATATTGTAATACATTTACAATTAACAATGTAAAATCCATTTATACATTGTAAAATTACTGAACATACCAAATTTACTATATAATTGACTGTAAAAATATGCCTAATGTGTGTGTGAAGGTACTACTAATTTCAAAACACACTAGACCACTAACCGTTGAGAGCGTTGAGTGGTGACGCCTTCATTATTTCTTGCTTCATTTCGATTAATGCAGCGTGTACCTAGGACCTAGGTACTTTCATAATTAATTTAGTGAGTAGTGACTAGCAATATAAACATATCTAGAGTGACAAGTGAGCGTTTTTAGTACTATAAATAGTTTTGTCTAGTGCTTGTTTAAACATAACCTCATAATAGAAATAAGTATTATTTTCAACTAAATGAGTCATAAATTCCAAAATACTTAATTTTTTGTATATAAATCTGAAAAGCATATAGAAAACGAATCTATTGCTTCGAAAATGACTTCACTGGGGATATCATATCAAAAATCTAGTATTACTATTAAGGGTGTTTGTTAACATTAGAAGCAATTGGCATTCATGTTAATTAGGTTACTTAATATTAGTACATTTTTCTTTTGAAATAACATTCTGATGCAGTGATGCTATTGAGAAACTCACGGAAAACCCTGATATGTTACTTAAGGTAAGTAACAATCGTTAATTCCTTACGATATTTCAATTTTTCTCATGTAGTATGCCTATATACTTAATCTATTAAGTATAAATAAATTAATATTCAAATTTTTTTTAGGTATTTATGTCAAAGCACTGTTAGTGTGAATTCGAATGTTGTAAACAAGATGTCTTGTGTACGGGTTAGGTCAGTTTCGACACTTTTAGCAGGTTATTCTATTCTAATTGAATAACGAAAATTTCATTTCGATATCTTGATTAGTTTTGATATAGCATTTTTTTTAAATTTTTCATTCCTTTTCTATGATGCCCCATATTACATACGTATGATGTTTCATTAAAACATATGTATGTTTGTTATAGCAGCGGAAAACTAGAAGTTATAAAAAAATATTCCTCAAGCCACTAGATGTTACACTAGAGAAAAAATGTCTTTACAATGTATAAATATTAATTATATTATATTAATATTTATTACAATGTAATAAATATTAATATAATAAGTAGAAAAGTTGCCACAGAAATACAACAAAATTTTAAAATCATATAGGTATCTCTTAAACAAATCAAAATATCGAAATGTGATTCTCGCTATTCAACTTTTCTCAAAAATTAAGCTCCAAATATCTTGCCTACTTTTTTCTGTCTTTTCGGAAAATAGAAGAAATCTTCTATACCTAAGTGCCCAAATTGGACCATTCTGTACAATAAATAAAAAAAGTTACATTGTAGTCATAATACAAAATGTATTATTACAATGTAACTATAGAACTGCCTGTAAAGTTACTTTGCAATTTTACAAGTAATTGTGGAAGTTACATTGTAAAAATACATTTTGTATTGTAAAATCACAAAGTAATATTACAATTGCTAAACTTAAAATTACACCACAAAATAAATTTACAACGTAATTTTACATTTCATTTGTAAAATCACAATCGATAAGAAAATTACAGCAATAATGAGTGGTAAATAAATTGCCATCTATTTTAACTGTAATTAATTTTTACAGTGTACTCTTTTACTTGTTTAAATCCACTTCATCACCTGTTGAAATGACAGTTAAACCCCTTACAACCTGTATATGTTCTGACAGTAGTGTATGTACATATTTTTATTTTAACTGGAGCTGACTGCAATTCTGAAAATAATTTCAACCAAATACATTAAACATTAAGTGCATTAATAAAAACTCGACGAGAAACCAAAAAACAGCTTTATGTCAATTGCCATGGAAGATGTTAAGTTAAAAGTGCCTGCAGTCTAAAAATATATCATTTCGATATTGGTTAAGAAATACGTACCAATAACATTTACCAGAGCTAAGACTTCACAGAAGTAATATTTGTAGGCCCACCAATTATGGTACCGCAAGTTTTCCCACAAATAGTCGATCATGAGCTTCTTTTTTTGTTTCTTTTCGATTTCGGTGCAAACCGCAACGTCGAGATCCATCATCAGGGCGTGGATTTTACCACCTTCCCACGATTTCCACAGCCATCTGGGTGTGTAGAATAATATCGCCTGTAAAAAAAAATAATTGCAAAAAATTGTGATAAATGAAAATAATTTCGTTTAAAACTAGTGTGTATTATTTGTAGTTACGTAATACTACTATTTGGTGAATAATAAATGAAATATCTGTCAGTTTGTCAAACGCATTTAAATTCAACATAAATTGATGCATGAAACAGCCCCCTCCCTTTGCTATTCCACAAAGTCTTACTTGATAATTTGAAAAGGTGGCAGCCGTATTTGGATGTCAAATGTAATAATATTCAAATAAAAGTTTAATGTCTAGTTCAGTTAGTGTTATATTTAGTTTTGCTACTGAGTAGCATACAATAAAATAATAGAAAGCTTATAATAATAAAAGAAAGGAATACCTGCCACAGGTCAACCTACAAAGATGCATTCTCTTAGCAAATGGAATTTCTGGTGTTTTTTTAAATCTCCATTTTGCTTTATAGATAAGTGTGCTGATTTTATATTAAATTAATCATATTGATTTACTTTCCAATTTATTAAAAAAATATAAATCGCTTCGTCTGTTTTTCGTTCGTGGGTTATTTTTAATGGCTGAAAATAACAATTTTTAATTAGCCATCACGGAAAATTACAGAGTCAATCAAAGATCTAAAAATTTTTAAGAGATTTTATAAGCAATCAGTCATTTTGTTTTGATATGAAAATAGATAATAGCTAATGGAAACTATTTTAGATTTTGTGGGAGTGGAAAAAATGCGATTTATATTTCCTCATCAAATTTACTACTATTAAGAATACGTTTTCGAATAACGATATATTCTACTGATAGTGAGAGTGTCAATAGCTTTAATAACGAAGATAGGGAATTTATTTTCATCTACTTATTTTAGTAGTATTTTGTTGAATTATTTATATACAGTGTGTCCAGATTATGCTTCAAAAAAACTGAAATGTGAGTTCGCTTTGGAAAAATAGTGGGGGTATAACATTTTTCATTATTAAGTCGCGAATCCGAAATACAGGGTGTTGAAGTTGTTATATTGAAGAGGGTTTTTCTTAGTTATCTTTCAATATCAACCATGCGTTAAGAAAAATGTAAAAACACACACATCTAATTGGTAAATAAGAGTGAGTTGCAAAAGTCATTATTTTCATTCTGTTTTTTTCCTGATCCAACTACAGAAATGTAGTCAATAGTATATGTTGTGTTTTTATACTGATGTGTAGATTTTCTTCAACGGCGTTTAAAACAGTTTCTTCCATATCTGCAGACCCTGGGCGAGCATGCTCAGTAGTATGGCGTAAAAAAGTACCTTTTTCTCTAGACTTTCGGTCAATTGCAGCAAAAGTACTGGGATAAGGAACTTGTCGACCAGGAAACTGTTCACCATATCGTCTTGTTAACGCTAAAGAATTACATCTACATTCTCCATATACTAAATGCATGTCAACCAACTCATTCAAGCTATACTGGTTATAAGACATAATGCAACAATAATAATAATAATGCAAATACAATGACAATTTAAATTTGTGTTGTCAAATTTTACCGTATCCATAGTAACACAATCTTCTAATTGTAAAACCTGAAGTATACAATTTTTAACTCCAAAAATTATATATTCTATGGAATTTCAACTAGTATACCTTATTTTTGTATTATTCTTTGAAGTTTTTAAAACCGATTAAAAATTTAAGAAATTTTGACTTTTACCAATTTTTTTTCTAAATTATAGCCTCCATACTGTCCGTATGCACGCCTCTGACTTTTCTAATGAAACAGTTATTGCGTTTTTCTTAATGCACGGTTGATATTTACTCGTGCACAAATTTAGAAAATTTGAACTACCTCCACTATTTTTTCAAGGCCAACAAACATCCCAGTTTTTTAGAAGTATAATTGGGACACCCTGTATATATAAATAGTTGATAATATACTGAGTGTTTGTAATTATTTATTTGTATTAACTTTTGTTTAATTTTAAGTTTTAAAACTGAGAAATATTGACAAATAACGTCTTGAGCCTAATGAATCAGTCAAAGCGTTGATTTTACAGATTTTGTTTTACCTAATATAAAACAATATCTCACAGTGTGAAAATTCACTAGCAGTAAACGCATAAACTTAACGTTTCGAAAATTCTTCTATTTCCGCTATCAAAATTTGGTAAATTCAAATATGATGTTTTAATAATTTTGTTTATCTATTCCATAGTATTATGCATATAATATTTCATTATGAAACTTTCTCGGAAACCTGTTGAACTATTTTTTTTAATTTGTCATAAAAAGTACTTACCGACGTGGGTATCGTCAGATAAAATTTCAAACTTTGCTTTCTAATTTTTATTAATAAGTAATATTAATAGCAGCAAAATCAGTTGAATTTGCTGATATAAAATAGGTTTTATACAATTATATTTGTCTCTTTCCTTTGGCAATTTTTATTTGTCTGTTTATTTTTTATTACACTTTTTCGCCGTGCCCGTCCCCGACTGTACGCTTTGCCTTACGCAAGGTCAGATTTTACAGTGGACCAGTTTCCAGTGTCGTTAAATCAATTACGAACTGCTCCTTTGATTTTTGAATGTATAATCAAAAAACTTTTTTGTATTAATTCTACATCACCCTGTATACAAAACAATTGGATGACTTTTACAAAAATAAAAAAACAATAAACGGCATCGACTATTTTTACGCATTGCTCGAAAATGTCCACATCTATTTGCACAACTAAATCACCGGATTCAATGACATAAATATTTTTTATTGTTCTGGGAACAATAACAAAACGTCCGTTTAGAATTTGTTACAGTCATTTCGAAAACAAAGTGATCCGTTGTTGACAAATTTGAGAATTATTAATGCGGCCGAACTGGCCATAAATCGTTGGTGCTCTTAAATAAAACCGTTCGTAACCTTGAGCCAATTCAATTAAAACTCATTGTACGTTTATTTCTGGATAATGGAGACTTTATTCTTTATCATTTTTTGGGCCCGCTGTTAAATTTAAAAATAGATTCCAAACTGAAGCAATCTTGTAGGAAATATGGCGAAATATGATATGTATTTATGGTAAATGCAGAAAAAACAATTTTAAAGATATCTACAAGGCGTTGCGGGTTGAATTTTGTTAAGAAAGAAATGCTTTAGTTCATATTTATTTTCTCTGTATATATCTTAAAATTTACTTTCGTAGATTAGTGTTTATCTATGCAGTTTTCTTGGTCAGTATGTGTCCTTACTCACTCTCTGTACGTACTTTTGTCTGAGGTGTTTTATGTGTTGAGCATTTAATGGGGAAGTTGCATGCATTTTATATTAGTTTGAAATGTATTGTAACAGGGTAATCTTTCAAACATATTCAAAGGTTAGAACATGTAGTCGCGTCAAATTAGCATGAAAAATGTGAAAAAAGACAACTTTTTGCGGAGAAGTCCGATTGAGATGCGGTTTTCTGCAAAATGTTCAGGGAATTTTTTATAACAAAAGGTACATCTAACCTCTGTACGCTCGCAAATTTTTAATTGTTTATTTAACAAATGATCCATTTTTGTTGAACATATGGCAAATGTCACACACGATTCAACGAAAATGTCTGAAAAGTGTTCTCTCGGGGGTTTTCGAGGTCCCTCTTTATCACTTTGGTGTTAGCTTTATTATTTATTGCTAAATTGTTGTAACTGGGCTAATTAACAAATTAAAAACTCCACCCCCGAAATCTCTAGAGAACCGTATTTTTTTCCAGGATTTCTGGATTATTAAGGCAAACCATCGGCACAAGATTGCAACCTCGCTAATTAACAAATTAATAACTCTTTTTCCGGAATCGTTAGAAAATCGGATTTTTTTTTGCAATAATTCTGGGATCAATTGAACAATAAACAATTATATTTGCAAAAATCTTGTGCCGATGGTTCGCCTTAAAAAGATAGAAATCCCGGAAAAAATTTCGGGTCTCTAGTGATTCCGGGAGTAGAGTTATTAATTTATTTATTAACCAGGTTGCAAAAATAAACAATTTCGTGCAACAACCTTGTGCCGATGGTTCTCCCCATGATCCCAAAAAATCTTAGAAATTTACAGACCTTAAAAAATAAAAATTGATATGTCGCTGGTACACAAAATTTCGACCGCCTCGCCACCTCGTGTTGAAATAATATGTTTATTTTAGACCATATATTTTAAGCAACTGATACCAAAAATAAAATTACTTCAGAAAATAATTTTATGCTACCGTTTCCGAGGTAACGTATTTTACAGGATAAATGCATCACTCTGTACATATTATTACTCAAAATAATGTTTTATTTCCATGAATTCTAATGATGTAATTAATTATTATGCTGCAATAATTAATGGAATAAGGATAAATGTTTTTAAAAACTTTTACCAACGATTACTATTATGTTCAAGGGATGGAGAAAGATCTTGAAGAAGATGCCTAAATTGTACTCTATTCAGTCGAAATCTTTCTACACACTCATCGTCAGACAGGAAAACAAAGTCTGTTCGGTATGTAATACAATATTCACCTCTCTCAGCATTTTCTTCTTCACTAGATTCAGTTGAGCACATTTTAGCACGAGTGCGTTGAGCAACGTATTTATTATACACTTATAGGAGATTCTACCCATGGTTTCAGTTAGATGAAAATTCTTTTACAATTGTAATAAAATCGGTAACACAAACTTGCAAGTGTTCTCGCTGAATTACAGAACAGCTCAACAAGTGTAGAATTTTCTCCGTAATTACAAGCTCGGCACATGTAGCTACAGGTTGCGGTGTGTTACAGAATTTTAACAATTCAACAAGTAATATTCCACAATTGTTACAATTGCAGTGCTTGTGTTATACGCCCTAGGTGGTGAAACAGTGGAATAGTCTTAATTTTGGTGGTGATTATTTGTTATTATATTTTTGAGTTCATTTTGAACCATGAAAATTGCTACATTCTTTTTAGACAATTTGTCTCGAAGACGTACATCTCAAGACATTCAGTGTGTTTCTAAATAACTTCAGCATCATTGTGATTGAGACAAGAACTCTCAGGTTGAAGACATGCTGCGCATATTTGAAATAACAAGTTTTTTCCACAATTTAGTTGAGCTGTAAATATAAATGTTACGGTAGTTTTGATATTTTAGTCTGATAAATATAAAGTGCAGAACAACGTAATCATTTCCAAAGTACTTTGTTTCATGAGCGTGTTGACTTAAAATAGGCTTTGCTTGAGTCATTTGTATCATTTAACGTCATATGCCAGTCTGTGTCATTAGGATCCAATTGCAAGTTGTACGTAATTTAGTAGACACAAAAACGAAATGTTCGTTTATTCCACTGCCCCTAACAACAATAAATTTTACGTCAATATAAAATAACAGTTAGCGAAATAGTATAAATGTATGAGATCACGGATTTGCAGGTAGTTCAACAATTACGTGTACGTATATCTAGCACAAAAAACGATTCAAAATAAACTCTTAGAAATCAAATATAGTGCTGAAATAAACAAATGAAAAGATTTGCTATAATATTTATACAAGTGTGTTTTCAGGATGAATGTCAATGTTCTCTCTGACAGACTTATCTATAATAATATACCATTGTTTGTGTACACAGCACACAGTACAGAAAATGTATCCAAAACTAAAAATTACTGTTATTTAATTAAAATAAATAGTGTACAACTGAATTCAAAAATACTTGCTTAATATAACTTTATTTAATTCATTTCGATCATTTCATACTTTTTCTCAAACCTAGAATTTTTCTTGTAAATATTTATTGCAGAGGCATAAATCACACTTCATCTCGGTTGTTTCTCATCATATTAAACTGATAAATTTTAATTTTTGATCCTACACAGACTTATTATATTGTAAATGTGTCCAAATATCACAGATATCATATGGTTAAGAAAATGCGCAAAAACGATGATATAATTTTAACGCTTATCCCAGTTGTATTACTTGTAAATATGCAAATTTAACCCATACTATGAAAAAATTTATTGTTTTTAATATCTTCACAATTTTCGATTGTTGTCATCTCATAATTGAAACGTAAACGTACTATTACGTTTTGCTACAAGGGTATTATAATAACATTGTACGGCACTTACAGATAATTGAAGTTTCTGTAAAGTTTTTATGCAATTTTACGATAATTTCAAGCCAATTTTCTTGTCACCATAATGTGTGAAATGTCTTTAAGGTATCACGATATAGGCAACAGTTTAATCAAGAGAGCTGCGCTTAAATTATGGCAGTTGAACAGACAATAATAGAAGAAAAATGAAGAAATCAATTCAAGAGATGCAGTTAAATTCGAGGAAGTCTAAAGTATTAATACTAAATACTCTTAATATGTTTTACTAGGTATTCATCACTGTAAAATAAGCTGTTATGCAAGTAAGATTTGCCAGTGTGTAATTTAGGATTTGGAAATTTTTCTTGTTAGTAGTTTTACACACTATGGTTTTTTTAAAACGTTTTACACAAAATGTGTTACAATTACTAGTATTATAATACCATATCCTGAAATTGTGTAATATTTACCAGTGATGTGTTAAAAGTACACCATTTTGTGTAAACTTAACACAGCTCTGTGTTCTACATCCCTACTTATGACTGCTTGCATAACACACGTCACTACACCATGTTGGTCGTGTAGCGTTGTTATGTTCAGATACCTATCGTTTGCTGTTATCAAATGTAAAACATTAAAATTTAAAGTGTATAGAAGGAGGTATGTATTTACCTAATTATAACAAATATTGTTAATTGTGATAAAGCTAAAATTAATTAGAACTATCTTAAAAATTTTAGAAATAGAGAATAATATGTTCAGATCACTGTCTGTTAATTTTCGTAAACTCTTATTATGTAGTGCTTAAATACATCTTTGTTCAATGTTTGTTGTTTCGTTGCTTATGAATTAATAAAATGTTATTAGTTTATAAGCCTCTTATTTGAATCTGTATTGCTATTACCGACATTTCACCATTCTTCACTATCGAGCTTCATCGCAATCGACAAAGCTTCATCGCAACTGCGAATATAAATAACGATTTTGAGAAGAAGAATTTTATAATTTCAAAGTTCTTAGATCTCAGCAAAGCTTTTGACTGTGTGTCTCATAAGTGTTTCACTATTATCGTCATATTTAGTTAATTGATCTCAATATGTTACTTATAATTGTCTACAACACGGATAATAACACATGGACTCCCTCAGGGTTCGGTCTTGGGCCCTTTATTATTTCTATATTAATGATTTCCTAACATTTTCGGTGGCACCGTAAAGAGTGTTTTATTTGCAGATAACACAAGTATATCTATGTACAATCCGAGTTTATCCATCTTACTTAATATCATGCCTCGATCTCAGTCTATTGTAAATGACAGATTTGTTAGTAATAAACTTACATTGTCTAAGACTGAGACAATGATCTTCAGTCTTCGTTGTCCAAATGATATTAATAATCCAGAAAGTGTCAAGTTCCTTGGCATTTATTTAGATCCAAAATTATCCTGGAATCAACATATCAGTTACATTTGCAAAAAAATTTCGAAGCATCTATATCTACTAAGAAGTCTGATACATAATGTGTCTCTATCTACATTAAAAACCACGTATCACTCTGACTCACTCAATTATATCATATGCGATTTTGCTTTGGAGACATGCTCCCACAAGTGCTCATGTTTTTGCATGTCTTTGCAAAAAAAAGCTATTCGGATTATTTCAGGTTTTGGATCCAGAGAAGACTGTAGATATTGTTTTACATTTTAAATATTCTTACTGTGCCTTCTACATATCTCACTGCCTTCTTTTCATTAAAAATAATTTGCATACATTTTAAAATATTAGTGAGTACCAAAACTATAATATTAGAAATAAAAATGACCTCAAAAATAGTTATTCCAGACTTCTACGGACCAGAAAATGGACCGATTATATTGAAATTCTATTTTTTAATTTTAAGCTACCCCAAAATGTACTGACTTTACACTCAAGGTTATTTGGAACAAGAATTAAACATTTTTTATACATGCTTTTTATAATTTTAATGAATATTTTAATAGCAATTCTGGCGATTTTTTTTAATTTTTAGTCTTAATCTTTTATTATTGATTTTATTATTTATTATCCTCAATTTTATAGTTTTCTTTTATTTAACATTTTTGTACTTTCACATATATTTTAATAATTTACTTACCTACTATGTTAGTTAGTTTATAATATTTTGTATTCTGTTTTTAGTGTTTCTAGATTTATTGTATTTTTGACTTATATTGTATTATTTTCTTTGTTCCTGCTTTATACGTGTGTAAGCACCTTGGTTTATGTGGTACGATAATGAAAGATAAAAATAAAATAAAATACCACGAGCCTTGAAAGCTTAAAGCTATTAAAGTGGCTTGTTTTTTTTCTACAAAGCTAAATTCTAAATTTCAATACTAATATTTTTATATAATATTTAAATTATATAATATATTATTAATTTTCCTTAACGTGATTTTTGCAACATGGCGATGTTGATGCATCTTGCATCACTTCATTATCGATATTAGAGCCATCTATAAGAATATTTAGACATCAACCGCATGCCTTATCCACCACCACCAAAGTTTGAAATCTATTAGATGTTTTCCAAACTTACGAAAAATGTATGAATATTTCTCGTCCATTTGAAGTTATTGTATAATTTGGTTTCCTACATCTAATAGTATATTACTTATCTTTTAACTTCAAGTAACGCTCGTTATGATTGTAAGAAATTCAGGATATGCAATGCGAAACACTTATTCCGTTGAAATCGGCTCTATTTTGAAACCTAGCCATTTATTAGAACATAAACTGTTTAATGTAAATGCATTTCGGCAGTAAATACTAATGTATGCATTTGCCTATTTGATTTCTTATGCTTTATTTATTATATTTATTGCTGATTTCAAATTTACGGGAGAGCTGAAAGTGTTTTATACCAGATTAAGGCGTAAAATAGTCGTAACTTCGCATTTATTAGTTATTTTTTAGATGTGCAGCATTAGCATATCTTCTTTCATCATAAATGCCATATTTTACCAAATAACATTTATATAATATGTCACGGTCACAAATTCTGACTTTACTATGGCATTCCACAGACTTGATCACGATATTCTGTTACACAAGTTGGATATGTTTGGCCTGTCTAATTCTTTATCCCAACTGTTTCAATTTTACTTGCAAAGTAAATATCAGTTCGTACAGTATTGTGGTTACTGTTCTGAAAAATTACAAGTGTCTGGCGTCACTCAGGGTACGATGCTTTGGCTCCTCTTGTTTATATGTTCTTGAATGATATTGTATCTGATGCACTATTTGACAGATGACCTTAAGTTGCTATGTGAAATAAATATCGTCAGTGACTGTTAAGAGTTGCAAAGTAGTTAGAACCTATAGCTATACATGCATCAAAATGTAATGTTGTGACATTTTTTAGGAAAATAAATTCTTTCTCTTTTGCATATAAATTAGGTGACTCGATTCTTTGCAGGCAGACTAGGTATGTAAAGGATCTTGGAATTATTATCGATCCTAAACTATCGTTTATATAACATATAGTAACCATCGTTTCTTCAGCATTTAAATGGCTTGGTTTTACTATAAGGAACTCAAACGGGTTTATTAATGTCTTTACTCTTCGATTGTTCTGTATACCCTTTATAGGTACGTTCTAAATTAGAATACGCATGTCTAGTCTGGAGCCAGATTTATGGCTCTCACATTGCTGCATTAGAGTAATTACAAAGTCAGAATTGGATCACATATAAGGTGTTACAGAATGATGTTAAGAAAATCTAGAGGTAAGTTCTATGTTTAAAAATAAGAAAAAAGTTTATATAAACATGGAGCCGGAAATGTGTCGTTTTCGAGAAACAGGTTGTTTAAAATTTTTTGTCTTAAATGCCATAGACTTCATTTCTCGAAAACCGATCGAGATATTGAGATGAAATTTGGTACACAATAGTGCAGAGTGAAGTGTTACTTTTACGTGTATTAATTGCTCTTGTAATATACTAGAACGGCGTTCGTGCCGTTGAATACAAAAAAAAATTGATATCGTTCTCTTAAAGACAAGTTAATTCTGTTTAAAAAGTGTCTCTTAGACTTTCTCCACAGTGACACAACAACTATGGCACATGAAAAATCGCGAAAGTTAACACCAAATTTGATGAACTAATAGTACAACTGTTGTTGTAAATGTGGCTCAACACTAAGGTCTTTTGATCCATTGTGCACACCTCAATTAGACTAATGTTTCACACATTAAGATAACTAAAACTAATTTTCTTATATTTTTTATTACATTATCCATCAACACTTTTGATATTGTATAAAAATTTCGTTTTTCAAACAAAATTTATATTTATCCTTATTTTATTAATCTAAAATGAAGGCAATCGAAAAGGCAAGAGTAGAAATAAGTCAATATGTGTTTTTTATTTGTAGTATTTTTATTTTCGTTAACTAATAATAACTAAAAATTAACATATATTTGAATTAAACCATCTTAAAATTAAAAACAAAGTGGTGACTGACTTTTTATAATTAACTAATTAATATTTCTGCAAACAAAAAGTTAACTTATAGGGAGAACGAATTTGATTCGACAAGATACTCAAAGAAGTTTACTTCAGTCTAGTTTCCTAATAACATTCTTTATTTCCTAAATTTCCAAATACATTCCTTAGGGTACCAGCGGGCACAACTATCTGTAGGCTTTTCTGTAGAAAGGTTAAAGCACCCATGTTAACTAAAAATAAAACAAAATCTGTTACCTCATTCCTACAGACTCTGCAGGGGGAAGCGATTTCTTTTTTATGTCTCAATCTCAGTCTTCCCAATTTATATTTATATTGCCATGGCACCTGACGCTACGTAAAAATAAAAATCGAAAAGAATTTTTATATTTAGAATTTGCTGACTGCAGGAAACGATGAAACTACATTTAATTTATTGATATTGCTCATATAATAAATAATGTTCAAGAATGGGTATCGCAACTAACGTAGATTTAATTTAACATACCTACTTGTTTTATAAAATAGTACCTACGTTACGTCTGTACAGGGTATTAAATTATTGTAATTCCTTACAATAATATAAGAAAAACAGTTTATACATGTACCCGGAAACGTTGATATTTCGAGGTACAGGGTTATGAAAAGAATCAATATTTTGACAAATAAATCAGAAAGGCCTAAAGGCCAGTGCTAGATTTTCAAAATTTTAGAGGTAATTTACGTTATTAAAGAGCGAGATATCTATAGTGTAATGTCAACCTTTATTGGAAGCCAGTGGCGTAGGTAGACGTGACTCAGGTGATCTAATATTAACCGATTCATATAAATATTATTAGGTATGTAGTATGACATCAAAATTAAAACAGAAGTAGTCGATTGTTCCCAAGGGAGTACAATGCTCCCAAGGAAGTTGAACATTGAAATTATTTATTGACATTTAAATTAAATGTTACATTTGTACAATTTTCGAAATTAATATTAGAAGGAATATTACTTTCGCTTATATTTACAGTTTTTGTGATTGCGCTAGTAGTGGTACCTACTAAAACCTGATTAGCAATTTTGGTCTTATTTTCAATGGAGATCTCGACATAACCCTCAGCGACTGTCGTTGATTTCCAACCAGCATGACGCTTTATTGTCGTGATAGCCACACCAACATCTGCCAGTAATGTCGCTGAAGATCTTCGTAAGCAGTGACCAGTATAACATGCAGCATCAAGTAATTTTAAATACGAAGCTACTACACTCAGAATTTTTCCCATGGTATTCTTGCCAACTGGCTGCGAATTACATTTTCCGGCTTTGTAAAAAAAGGCGCTTATGCTTGACGTGGGGAGGACGAAGGAACATGTATTTTCGAAACAATTCAAGCATATTTCCCACATCGGTAACCAGAAAGGTTCGTGGAATCTTTGTCTTAGTGTTTGGAATTTTTACAGTCAAGGAAGAGCCTACATCCTCAATATCATCTACAGTTAAATTGACTGGTTCATCAGTTCGACAAGCACCGGCAATCCCCAGAATTAATCCAACCTATAAAAAATCTAAATACTTAATAATTGAAATACCTAACAACAAAAGTAATATTACCTTAATCATTAAGAATTCTTTGTCATCTGCACTTGATAGAAAACGGTCGATTTCACCCTTTGTCAATATTTTCGATTTTTTCACTTGATATCCGTCACCGCTTCTTCTCAAAAATGCGATCAGCTTGGGGAATTTGCTTATATCTATGTTGTCGTAAATCATCAAGCATGACTTAACCATAGAATATTGCGCCCATAATGTGGAAGACTTGTAATTTTTTGCATTTTCACTGAAGTATGCCAACAAAACATTCTCGCTATATACTTGAACATTTTTCTCGGCGCATCATTTTTTGAACCGATTGTAGGCTATATCGTATAAAGAACTTGACTTCGTAAGCAGCAAATTACTTATTGCAATATTTGCAGCCTCCACAATCTCTTCCGACTCACAATTATTCATTGTGCACTAAACAAACTTTAAACTAAACCAAACTAGCACCTTAATTTGACAATTCTTTTTGTTTGTTTATTTTGTAGTTATGGCAGTAACTCAACGACTACTAAATAAATGCTCAAATCCGAATACAATAATTCTGGTGCTACTTACTTCATAATAACAAAATATGTGTTTTTAAGTTAATGAGACCGTGGAAAAAATAGTATATACCATTCGGCAGTGATGCTATTTTGTCCTCCGTGCATTGCACCTCTGCCAAAATAACGCATTTCTCTCCCTTATAGTATAATGTACTATTTTGGTAAAATTAAGTAAATGCGTTATCTTTTCCGAAGATAGCTATGAGAACGACAGTAATTAGAACTATTACATGTCTGTGGATTTTCAAAACGTCAAATCATACCTGCACAACTATAATGGTAAATGATGAAAATGGTTATTCAAAAGTTGTTTTAAATTAATTTTTATTCATTGAGAAACTCATAACAATAGAATATATAAAATTAAATATATTTTTCCAAAAAAATATAGTTAATATATATATATATATATATATATATATATATATATATATATATATATATATATATATATATATATATATATATTTGTAATGTAATTAATACATATTTCATTGATTTAATATAAGTCAGTTAATTTAAGAAAATATTTCTCTTGCTTCTCAACATAATATTTATTTAAATGGAAATGAGAAGTGCTCAGTTCCATTATACATTTTAATTAAATTAATACAAGGCGGTAAACATGACAAATCCAAATCATTATTATAAATAGATATTGAATGAAAAAGATGTAGAAATTTTTGATTTGAGTTTAAATTGCTATAGGTTAAAACAAATATGTTGTTTACATAAATAAAAATAGTAATTTAATCAAGTTAACAAAATAATTTTGTTCAATTTTAAAATATAAACAAACACCGAAGAGCGAGTGCTTCGCTTATTGGTGCAACTTCAGTGGAAGTTTCTAGTCTTTTCTTTGAGAACATCATGTTGCTTTCTCTGGATATTAAAGCTATTTGTGATGGTTATATAATATTAGCCATAAAAAAGTTAAAAACCAAAGAAATATATGGGTCCTGACAATATACAATATTTAAATGTTGTAACGAACTACTTTTGAAACCGTTAAAATTTATATTTAATTTAATTTTAGAAACTTCCCCATATCCAGAGATATGGAAACGAACAAAAATTTGTCCCATATTTAAGAATGGCGTCAAAAGTGAAATAGAAAACTATAGACCAGTAGCTCTAATTTGTACACCTAGGAAAATATTTGAGTTGATACTATACAGAAAAATATATTCTCATGTTAATCCGCTTATAAATCATGTACAACATGGATTTATGACAAATAAATATACTGCTACTAATTTAATGTGTTTCGAACAAACTGTAATTAATGTAGTTGATAGCAATGATCAGGTTGATATTGTGTTTATAGATTTCACCAAGGCGTTTGACAAAGTTAATCATGATATATTGTTGTGTCTTATTTAAAAAATCGACAACAGTATATCGTTTATCGAGGCGCGGAATCAGTTATTTTTTTTACATTGTCAGACGTACCACAGGGGTCCAATTTGTGGTCATTATTTGTTTTATGTATGGTAAGTGGCTTACCTGATATGTTGTTCAATATTCACATTGTCAGTTATTTGCAGACGATTTAAAATTTATAAGAGAATTGAGTCATTGACTGATTGTTGAGTTTTACAAAAGATTTGGTTAGTATATTTCAGTGGTCGGAACAGAATTATTTATTTTTTAATGTAGCTAAGTGTTCTTCGATTACTTATTCTCATTACTTATTCTCATAAAGTTAATAATATCATTATAATATAATATAAATAAGTCATTGCTTACCAATAAGAAAACTATCAAAGACCTTGATATATTGTTGGATTATGAATTAAACTTTAATGATCATATAATTGAAACAGTATTAAAAGCTGTTCGTATGTTACAAATTATTGTAATTTTCAGAACGAAAAAACATTTATTTGTTTATTTAACACTTAAGTCAGAAGTATTTTAGAATATGCATCTATTTTTTGTCCTTTTTATATGAAACATATAAAAATCGTATTGAGCATTCAAAAAAAAAAAAATTTCAGATCTATATTATAAAAAAATATGGCGTTTATCACTATGACACAACTTTGTATTGTTATGTGAATTTAATTTTAATAAATTAGAATTTAGGAGATTATATTCATCTGCATTATTTGTATTCAAGTTATTTAATCATAAAATCAATTGTATGTTTCTGTTAAATGAATTCAAGATACTAGTACCGCAATATTATAGTAGAAGTTTAGATTTATTTTATATTCCGAAATCACTAACAAATTTGGGGAGAAATTTGCCTATGTATAGGTTATCTAAAATTATAACTGATATGTAAGAAGTAGACATATTCTTTGACAAATTTTCACTTTTAAAAAATAGTTAAAGACGATTTACAGCGGTTCTTTTATTCCTGACTGATCTCATCTTTCTTTATTTTTCTTTATTTTCTTTTTATGTGCTATGTTACGTATTCCTAAAATTGACTGTAGAATATATAGAACGACATAATATAATAGTGTTGTGTTTTTTTTTGTTATTGTAATTATTATTCTGTGTATGTTACTGGCTTGCCACATGGAAATTATGATTTTTTTATTAATGATTGTAATCGATTATTGGATTATGTCTATATATTGCAATATTTGAATAAATAAATTTGAATTGGTGACTGACAATTTCCAGTACAACTCGAAGTGACAGCTTCTTCAAAATATTTTCATTGAACAAGTTATAATTGATTATATAGGGTCAAAAAAAAACACTACAGCCATGAAAACTTCTAACGGTACATAGCTCTGAATCAGTCTGTATTTCTGAATGGTAAGTAACAATCTTATTTCTGATAAAAAGCTGCATTCATATGTATTTACAGATTTTTTTTAAATAATGTCTTCGTAGCATACTAGCTTTACAAGAAATTTTCACGTAAATCAGATTTATGTCACATAACACATGCAGCTTCAAAGACACTCATACGTCTGTAACTCGGACAATAATTCCAGTGCGTGTTAGTTTTGCACAAATAAACCCGAGAATAAACCTTTGACTAGACACCATGAAAAAACACCCCATGGCATCGGGCCAACCTCATGCCATGCCTCGATCATCGACCTTTAAGCCTGCATATACTCTTAATAGTGCTCATGTAAACAGTCTTTGGCTCCTACAAATTTGTTCGCCTTTAATGTTACCTGATACAGTCAGATGAATAAGCTTTCATCAATACAAAATAATATAGTCATTGGTTTAGCAAGAAATATCTTGATCTAGAAAATCATTGACCAAGTTCTAAATGATATAATTCAATCTTTCCTACATTAATCAAGATATGACACAATCCGAACTGGATGTAACAATTAATTTCAGAGCTCATATTTCATTATTATTTATTTGGTGACTCTAAATGTATTCATTGATAATACTTTACTTCTCTCGGTGAAATTATAACTTTGGTAGCATTCTGTTTTAAAAATTTCTGCTCACATTTGTGTTGCAAGTGTTGCAAAGCTTGTTGCAAAAGACATTTTTTTCGGTTGATTATGCCTACAGTACGTATACTTGGGCAGATTTTTATCTTAGGGACTTTGAGAGGGGGTGGATTGCTGGTTATGCAAAGCAAGTTTGTCGATGAAAGAAATTTGTAGAAGGATGAACAGATCCTTACGTACCATAGTACGTACCATCGCGTCGTAGTACATGTGTGAAGATCATGGATTGCGACTTTTAACTTTCATAGACTGATTTAAGAGCAGCCGAACAATTGTAAATCAGTGGCATACATGGATAGTCGATATATCACCCAATGTGAAGTTTTGGCCTCTTGCCTTTCGTCCACATTGGGTGCAGCTTCCCACTCATCAACGTTGAACTTACTTACACTTACAATGGTGTAGAGAGATGATTCAGTGGGACCAAATATAAAATCACGTGATCTTTAGTGACGAATCCCGTGTCTGTCTGGAGTCTTACAAGGGTAAGAAGGCGACGTGGTGAGTTGCTGTGTCCTGTTATTTTTATTACAGCTTCTTCTTCAATTCTGCTTTTATTTCATTCGCTAACTCCTGCCGTTCGAATTGAGTGATTTGTAATTTTGACACGTTTGACATCTATACCAATGCGTTGTACTGAGCATTAGTCCATTTGGAAATTTTATGAATTCCAATCGGTATATTTTTATACCAACCTTTATAATTTTTCTTTTTTCAAAAGGGATCCATGAGAAATAATCTGTCCAATGTTATAGAAGTGCTTCGTTTTTCCATTAACTAAACTTAACTTAAATAATCATACTGGGCAAATATTTTCCTCTAAAATATTAGGCGTAATCCATTTGCTGTCACATAATTTATTATCACCGCCTTGTCTCGTTTTCGAAAATAAAGGATTATGCTTGATAGGTCCAGTTTCTTTTCCATTATTTTCAATTTCATATACGAAGTAAGTGGTCTTGCAATAAGTTGCTTCTCCTCCGCGCCAAGCTAATTTAAACGCCAAAATGTGATATAATTTCTTTTGAAATCCTTCCGGTTCATTCTCGTCATATAATCTGGCCATTGCAAATATTTCACATTTATTAAGAGCTGATGCACTGGATTTTCTCTTTTCGGGTTGTGCTTGTAGGATTTTACGTTTAGCACGTAAGCACGAGTTGCACGTAAAGCTCGTGATGAATTAAACTGTACGCCGCGTCGGTGAAACAGTTAAATACAATATTGAATTCTTTATAATATTTACTTTTAGCATTTTAGCGGTGGTATTCTAAATTGTTTTAACTACCGCTTCTTTGAAGTCTTTTCCGTCATATTTCCGTATATTGCAATGTTACATTCAATTTCTCGATGGAAGCATCTGGCCCAAATTTATATCCTTTCGCATCGCAAAAAGTTGAAAATTGTCGTCAGATGATTGACAGTAACTGTATTAGCAGACACACAGGTATTAACAATTTGACTAATTTCGTTGTTAGTGAAATAATTCAATAAGTTGTTGACAAAAATGTTACATTTTTTATTTTGGCAATGGACACGCGATAGTTGATTAAAAAATAAATAAGTCAAAAAACCTTTGCCGCTGTCAAAGTGACAATTACACTGTAGCACTGGCTTTATTGTATATAAATTAAATTGTCAAAATGATATGATGTTCAATGGGTGTTTGCCTTTCATTGCCACGTAGTATATCATCGGGATTGGATAAGCATTTTGGAAACTACCTACCTCAAAAGGAAAAATTTGAACGTTGAGTAACCTTATCTCTTTTATTGTTGACGTAATCATGTTTTCTTTGAAGAACTCCTACCATTATTTTAACCTGTGCAATCAACTCCAGGAATCTTCTAGTGTAGCACAATATTTAAAAATTAAATTCATTATCGTATTAACGAGAAGCATCTACGTTAGAATGTCATTAAAGCTTTGTACTCGTGTCAATATCATCCACCAGCTTAGACAAAAATAAATCTGTTCATCTGCTGAATGATCTAATTTTGTTATAATACGATACGTCAACACGTCGTATTTGATTAAAAAATCTATAATTTTGTTTTTTGAATTATGGTGCCTTCTGTAGCATCTGTGGAGCAGTAAATATACTAAATCCAAAATAAACACTTCATCTGACATAAAGAACACCAATTAAAAGTGTGTAAAAAGGTATTTTAGGAATTTCCTGCGGACTGTCCTAGTCATCTAAATAAAAACACACATTTTTCAAGCGTGCACTAATTTTCCGAGTGAATGAACAGTTGATATATACTGCAGGAGAAGTTGCTTTTCTCTAGATTTTCGTATTACTTCCATTCATTTATCTTCATATTTTTTTCAGATTTGTCACGTTTATGCTTAGGCCATCTTTAACTCTTTGATTTATATTTACTGCTGCATAGTTCCTGCATGAATTATAGGCCTTTTACATTAATTTATATCTGCAGTGATACTGCAAGCCGTGTTCTTATTTTTATAATACGGGGAATTTTTAGTGACCTTTATTTATTTATAAAGCTTCATAATTGAAAATGTTCCTGCGCTTAATATAGAACAACTATGCATATTTGTAGATTAAAATATAAGTTTTTAATTAAAATGACAGAAATAAATTGTATTTTTTGTTAATAACCGGTTAGTTCTAAAGTAAAAAAGTAAGAAAGATAAAAGATTTAAAATAAATCGTAGTATTTAATACGTTTTTTTTTAATACTCAATTTATGTCAAACAAACAAGTTGAAGCAACAAATAACTTAGAGGAAATTTATTTCAACCCCCTTCAAGGGGTAGAAATTTTCGAAAAATTATTAAGAAGTTGCTCATGCATTACTAAAAATTTGTGTAAAATTTGACTATTATACCTTTTTTTTGGAAACTTTGAAGGACTATTTTTCCTGCGGTCATTTTTATACAAAACGTGTTCTTTTTAACTGTATATTCACCGATACAATTTGCGCTACTTCTTTTGAAAACATCCTGTATAATGTACAATGTATAAAGAAACAACAGAATATGCTATGTTTTTTAAATGGATCGCAATAATAATTGTACTGGATAATTTAATTCATATATTAGCACTATGGATATACAGAGCGTTTCTAAAGGTATGGTAAATACTGAGTGAGGTGGTAGAACACTTAAAAATAAGGCTAGCTAATTTTCTCTTGAATAATTCAAATATTTTGATAATTGGTATAGTGTTTCTACCATAGAGTCTGCATTATTTACTGCCCAATCTATTATACAACGTTGTCCAGTGGTGGAGATCTGGAAAAGCTATTGTATAATTTTTACCATAGTGCCACTGCCTTTTTTGGAAGAAAAAAGTGCTATTGAATTTTTTTCTTCGGATAAATAGTTTTAGAGTAATTTTAAATTTTACAATAACACTTTTTCTTCCAAATCGATTGTACATCATGAAACCAACAAAAATACCAGAACAAAGCAGTGGCGTGCAATTTATGGTAAAAAGTATCCAATAGCGTTTCCAAATCTTACGGAAAGCTATATTTTCTTAAATATTTGACATCCCGCATTCAAGAACTATCGAGTATTCGACAAAACTTTATATAATAAACTATTATAACCTTATTTTTACGTGTTCTATCACCTCCTTCATTATTTACCATACATATCTTTAAGAACACCCTGTATAAGTTTACAACTGCATTTCTCATCTCAGGAAAACAAATAACAGTTGAAGAACGTAAATATAATTTAAAAGTATGATGTATACAGGATGTTCCATTTATGACTAACATTTTCTTCAAAGAGCTGCTAAAGTCGTCATACTATCTACTACTTGGTAAATTCATTTGAACAGAATCTAGATGAGTCAATTGATGAGGAGACTACACTACAACACAAATATCTTCCAAAATATACTAATAAGTGATCTCTTTATTTCCGACTTGGTATCTTTCAAAAAATCTCAAGATTATAGCAGAATCATATACTATACGGGGAAATTTTTAAGGTTTACACACAATGTGTAATAAGTTCTAACTGAAGACAAATAATGACGATTAGTAAAAAATATGTAGTAAAACGTTTTTAGTTTTGGAAGTTTCCAAAAATGTATCAGGTGAAATTTGTTGTTTATAAAAACTAAGATGTAAACATTTCCGTACATATAAGTATTGATTGAAAATTGTTTTTTTATTTCATAAATTTAGCATGCGTCTAGATATTAAAATCCATTTTTCTCGAAAACTGTTACCGACATTGAAGGATGTAAAAATCTTTAGAGTTTTCAACTTTTGCTATAAAATATAACATATACAGAAAAAAGTTTGGATATTTATGAAGCACTACCCCTCGTTTTACCCGACCCTGGACAAACTGTATAATTCTTTTTAGATTTTCAAAAAGAGCATAAAATGTTATGGGATTGTGTCAAACTTCATTCATTTGTCTATCGTTTTAGAATACAGTTTATATAGACTTATCATCTTATTTTTAGGTCTACAAAACGCATGCTATTACTTTTTGAATCACCTATTTAGTAAATAAACTAATCTTAAGTTCCGTCATTTATTAAAAGCAGCAATACATAGCATCATATAACATCTGTCAATTTGTTTAAATTATTTCTGCAGCCGCCTTTTCTATTTCATGAATTTTTAAGTTGGTTAAACTACTATATTGATCATATTCAGCTACACTATCTACAGCAACTAAATTTTATTGAAATTGGATTCACTATTTCACGAGATATTTACAAAAACAAAATTTTGGGCCCATTTTCAAGGGACTCCAGGGTTTCCAAAAATTAGAATTCGGGAAAACATAACAAAAAAATATTATTTTAATATTTTATTATATACTAAATTTTTAGTTTCTTTTATCTTAATATTAGTTGCAATCAGTTACTATCCAAACAGTAGTTTAACCTTTTTACAATATAAAATGTCTAAATGGAAACCAATCCTTCACTGATCCTTCTGGTACAGAGCTTCTATATATTTTTTAAGTGATAAAATTCCCAATGAAACAGATCTACTTATAGCCAGATTTAAATATATGAAATACATCAGGTTTACACATTAAGCGGCTCAAAATCTCAGCAAATTTAATGGCCACTTAAATTATATATGGAGCATGTAATGGTTCCTCCACGCTAGAACTTCTTCGACACAAAATAAATAAAATCTCAGCTGGAATTTTTAAAGTATTGTGAATTGCCGGAACACTTATTTCTCGACAGTTTTACGGTTAGTAACATATTATAAATTTTATTTCTATCACTCGGCTCGATTTTTCCAAAATTAAATTTATGTTAGATTATAAAACAAAAATGTAAACAAAAGTCCAAAAATACCACTAGATGTGATTAAACGAAATAGTTTCAATCGTAGATGCCACTTTCTCTTCCGCTGTCTTATCAACGTATGAATTAGTAAATCAAAAAATATTGGTGTATGTCAAATTGATCCATTTTTTTATTTATCCGACAAGAAAAAATAGGGAGAGGGTGCAGTGATCGCCACCGTGAGAAATTATGTGAGAAAAAAAAGGCAATTTGTTATTTAAATTGTTATAATAGGGCAATAATATTAAAAATTGTAGGAAATAATAATGACAAGTGCTTAATATATCAGATATGAAGACGTCGATCGCAGTGCCCTTTCGACCTGGGTGGTCTACAAACGTCAAAATTAGTCCGAAGAAGTTATGGCTTACTTTGACTTCTACAAGTCAAGTGCTTTATACAAGTGAAAAGTTGGATACCTTTTTAATTGTTTTTGTTTAACAATATAAAAACGGTATGACATTAATTCATAAAATTTTAGTCAGATACATTTTTGTGCTTAACAATATGCAATAGAAAATATTTGAAAGTTTATGCTAAGGGCGTGAGGTAATGTCTTAATTAAGTGAAACTCTCAAATAGCATCATAGTATGACAAAAACTGCAACACAAAACAGAAGTACTTTTAAGCTTTCAAAAAGTTTTATTTACTTCTTATTTTCTACCGCATGTCTGTTCACAATCTGGGAAAATACTAATTATACACAATGGGCACACACGTTTATATAACGTCTTTAAAACGTTGTACTGCTTGATTAAACGCATTGTGTTAAAATTTTCAATGTTCATTTTTAGTTAAAAATTTAAACGTGTAACATATCATATAAAATTCATTTTTTTATAACGTATGTTGAAGTGATATGTACAAAAGTGTAATATAAGCTTATAATTTAATAATATTTAATTGCACGTTAAGTGCAACGTTAAAACGTCAAATTAAACGTTTTCAATACATATATGAATTTAATATATTAAACGTGTTATCCAAATGTTAATAACAAATTTGTACTCAACGTTTTAGTTACATAAGAATAAAATTTTTAAAATACATTAATACTACACATGTTTTCAACTGAAGGTAGAAATATACACGGATGTGAAATGTTTTTTAGTTGCGTTTATTTCACGATATATTTAAGTGTATACATTAGTTTATATTTTAATGATATTTAACTGCCTGTCAATTGGAAGGTTTGTAAAATGTCGATTTAAACGTTTTAAATACATATATGAATTTAATATATTAAACGTGTTATCCAAATGATAATAACACGTTTTCTACGCAATATTTTAATAACATAAACAAACAAAAATAAAATGTGTAGAACACATTGATACTTCACCTGTTTTCAACTGAAGGCAGAAATGAGCATCGAAATAAATGTTTTCTGGTAATGTTTACTTCACGATGTATTTAAATGTATAATATCGGTTTATATTTTAATAATATTTAACCGTCCTTAAAATGCAAATTTTTTTATTAAAATCAATATATTAATATTTGCTACTATTCTGCGCCATCTATGATGACTGTGGCAAGAGAAAATTATATACATAAGCGTTTATTAACTGTTTAATTTCACTTATTTAAATGTAGTTTAATAAACGTTTCGTTTTCAGTTAAAAGTAACGTTCTCGCGCAACATTGTTCATTGTTTGAACCTCTGATTTTAAACGTTTAGTTGGTTTCTAAACGTGCGCGTGCTCCTTGGGTAATAAACACAATAGTAAGATAATTGTTGACAAAAGCCTCGGGTCTTGAGCTTGTCTGTCTAAGAGCAATTAACAACATTGAAAGAGCAAGAGCCAGTCTGTAAAATATCCTGGGCCTCTCTGTAATGAAATGAATGCAATCGTTCTTTTAAGATTTTCCGCGCTACCAAGTGTAGCATATTCTTTTATGATGTTAGTTTTCTTGACATTCCTGTTATCTGTCACAAACTTGCAATTTTTCTCATGGCACACTTATGGAAAATGGAAAAACTTATATCCGTATAATGGGTGTTAAAGAACATGCTATAAAATTTTCAAATTGATGTTACTTGGAAATAGTACATCCTATAGATATTCAATAAGGGTATTATTTTTCTGTAAAGAACAAGTTTTCATATTTTACATTCAGAAATTAGAAAAATCTATATTAAAAAATGGAAATAAACTTCACCGTCGAGCTATTTTTGTCACGTCCCTCATATAAATTTTAAAAGTTATGTATTGCATATACAGGGTTAACTATGACTAAGTACAAAAATTTTAACCACGTGCTCATGGAGCCCTAAAAGACAATAAAAAAGTTATTCCAGAATTTTAGCTCGATATTTAAAAAATGGAAAGTCGGCGCCTATGATGAGTATAGACTGAGATGACTTATGGCTTAGATACACAGTTGGCATTACATCTGTCAACAACTACCATGCGGTCGTTTGCAGTATTTCTAAATGCAGAAACGACAAAAATAACATTCTTATTAGTAATAATACCTGATAGGTAACAGTTAATCCAGTTAGCTCCAGTATTCTTTTTCATTATTTGGTTACAAACTGGTAAAACTACATTTTCACTCACTACCGATAAACACATTTCCCGTAGGTACAGTTGTTAGATACAATGCCTATGTATTATAACAAAATCGAAGAAAGGGGTAATAGGTAGGTTCTAATAGATAACAGAAAACGTTTAACACCCGCGGCAGTCTTGTCCCATAACCTAGAAAAACAAACCGGCGAACTATATTGTAGGAAAATATCTGTACCCGACACATCTTCCTTTATTTATTAACTATAAAACGTTTTAAATTAAAATAAGGTACTAAAAACTGAAAAAGAACACAAAACTACAACGTAAACACAGGAATTAAATTATAACATGACAGCGAACCGACTCGACTGGACCGACTGCCGACTGTGGCCGACTGTTGCATGACGGTAGCTTGCTGGTTGCATACTCTGATTCTCGCATTGGCGGCGTTAAATAAGGATTTAATATAATATCGAAAAAAAATTTTTTTCGCTGTATAAATAAGTTTGGAAATTTTTTGAAAAGAAATTCTGTTAATTCTTATTTTTTTCTATCCCCTCTTAAAATATTTGTACTTAGTCATAGTTAACCCTGTAGTGAAATTATTTAATAAAAATTATTTTTCGGGTCATCTCTTTCAGAAACGATAGCTCTCTTAGGAGGTATCTGAGAAAAAAACTATAGATACTAAAGTTTCATTATCATTTAATTTATTCTATATGTACTTAAATAGTGTCATTATAGAGACACCTTGTATATTCAGTGATGTCTCAGTATTAGGATGTCAAAACTGTAGAAACAATTACATCATTATCAGCATCAGTGTTCTAACTATTTAAAAATAATTAATTTTAGTTTTGACCAAAATACTTGTTGTTATGATGAACTTGGAGCAAATTATTAAATATTTTGATAAAACCGATTTTTATGCTATTTCAGCAGCAACTTTCTTTCGAAACTTGCTACTGTCAGCTCTTTATTGAACCTTAAATTATTCCTTCGAAAGACACTGTATGAGTTTCCACTCTTAAATAGCTATTACTGCACGCTTTGTTGAGCGAGCCAACTGTTTCAGCATTCACAGAAACAGCAAAATCACTTAAATTAAATTAGAAACAGATATAACGGACTGAATAATGGAGTGATACTTGCCAATATTTTCGAAAATTAACGAACGCCAACAATGAATTACCAAGTAGAGCGTAAAACTAGCGTGACGCCATCATGAAATTGAGAATGCAGTGCGTTCAAGAAAACACAAAAGAGCATACAAGTATTCGGTTTTTAATAACTCACTTTGGGGACTTGTTAAAGCTTTAGTAAAAATCCATTGAACAATCTTTTTTTTTTCTCATATTTGAAATCAAAAAACCCATGATCGCTTTATTAAAAATAGTAAAAGCTATAGAGAAAAGCTGGAGGTGATTTTCGTTAAGTATTGTAACAATATCTACCTGTAAACTATGCCACTCATTTAAATTGAAATATGATTAAAAATAGAATATACAGTATGCGCCAAAAGTATGGAATAAATTCAATAAAAACGAAACAATTATTTTTTGAAAAAAATCCTCGAACAGGTCGATTTTTAATTTTAAAAATACATATTTTAGCGTAAAATGCGATTTTCAAAAGTCATTTGTTTTCGAGTAATGACGTCATCGATTTTTTTTTAAATGTCAACACCATATTTTTTTCCTTGATTCTGAAAGATCGTTTAATTCTCTAACAGACAGTACTAAAATTTTGCCCTCTTACATACGAAAGTTTTCGAGTAAATGACGATTGAATGTTAGAAAACGTAAATCAATTAAAATAAAGCAAAAACGTTATCAAGTTTAGTTTTTCGAATTCCATAGTTCTTTTATGGATCACGTAGGTGAAAATCTTTGCAAAGTGTCATTGTCACACCGACTTTCTGATAAGTATTGTAAGCGACATATAAATTATTATTCAATTTAAAGTATTATGGCACATTTAACTGTTACTCCAAGAATTGAAATTTTAATTCTTATCGGATGCGGGAATATGACTAGAACTCAGCAGGAAGTTTGCGATTTATTTAATGAAAAATATCCAGATCGCCCTATCAGCCAATCAACAGTCAGTAAGGTAGAGTCTAAATTTAGAGAAACTAGCAATGTTGTAAATATTCCAAAACCTGGACATCCAAGCATTAATGAAAATCAGAAACACAACATTTTATGGTGGATAATCCTCATAATTCTTCACGATTGGTTGCATTAAACAATGACACTAGTCAGAGCACAGTGCTACGTATCTTGAGGAAGGAAAAATATCATCCCTACAAAATTCAGCTTGTGCAGGGACTCAATGAAGATGATCCCGATCGCCGCTTACACTTTTGCGAAATTCTAATGAATTTATGTCAAGGAAATAGAAATTTACACCGGCAAATACTTTTTTCAGATGAGGCCACATTTTGTTTGAATGGTACAGTAAACCGTCAAACTTGCAGATATTGAAGTCGGGAAAATCCTCATTGGATGGCAGATGCACATATCCAACACCCTCAGAAATTAAATGTGTGTGCTGGAATAGTTGACGACAGAATAGTAGGGCCTTTCTTCTTTGAAGGAACCCTTACAGGACGAAGATATTTAGAGTTTCTAGAAAATGACCTTGTTCCAGCCCTTACAGTAATTTTTCCTAACGATAATGACCCTGACATTCCTGACGATACCATATGGACGATAACTGTTTTCCTGGGAGGTGGATCGGCAGACGCAGACCGATAGAATGTATTTTGTAATCAAATCAATTGTATTTTATGTTACATACCTCAGAATTGTTACTTTTTTATGGATAAAATTTACGTTTTCTATCATTCAATCGTCATTTACTCGAACACTTTCCTATGTAAGAGGGCAAAATTTTAGTACTGTCTGATAGAGAATTAAACGATCTTTTAGAATCAAGGAAAACAATATGGTGTTGCCATTTAAAAAAATATCGATGACGTCATTACTCGAAAATAAATGACATTTGAAAATCGCATTTTACGCTAAAATATATATTTTTTAAATTAAAAATCGACCTGTTCGAGGATTTTTTCCTAAAAATAATTGTTTCGTTTTTATTGAATTTATTCCATACTTTTGGCGCGTACTGTATTTTCTTGGAAACTTACGCACAAAACAAGGGTTTTCCGGGCAAATGTTTATAGGTTCTTGATAGTTTACGTCATAAATATAAGAGATTATTCTTTTAGGTGTTACGCGTACATGTTTTTGTGAAATGAATAATTTCAGTTACCTAATAGTGTGATGAGTTAAAAGTGAGATGAGCTTATTTTATATGTTTAGCAACTCAAATACGATTCGTTTTTCGGTCCCTAGATTTATTTGTCAATAAATTTAAAGACATTTTTTGCAACTGCTACTAACTCTGGTGCTTCCCTGGACACCTAACCATCATCATCACTGTCCATTTTAAATATTTCTTTAATGTAGCGCTTATAGGTATTAAAAATAAATTAACTTTTATCGCAACAATAAATAATTAATGATTGTCAAAAAAGCCATTTCATAAGCATCCTAATTTTACCGTTCCTAATTAGAAGATTTTGAGAATCGTGAATGCTTTCGGTGAGTTTTTCATTTGATATAGCTCAGATTAATCACTGTGAGCAGTAATTCAAATGTTTTATATATTGAGCATACATCTGAGAGTAAAACCTGTGCATTTAAATCTTTGAAAGTCAACTGGGCAGTATATCATTCTTTCCTTCATCTTCAAAGATTGTACTTCTGTGTTAAGTAAGCCAGTGAATTTTCTAATTACCGTCCAATTACAACCATTCCGAATTTGGAAACTGTAATCCACTCATCTCTCTATAATGTGTTTCCTATTACTCAATATATATAAGAAATCTTTGATAATAAAGGTCAGGTGAATGTAAATTATGCTGGCATGACGAAAGCATATGATCGTCTCCACCATGAGATTCTTCTTGAAAAACTTGATGGCATATGTGTTCCTGGTCAATTATGTCAACTCTTTAAGTCTTATCTTCACGACATACTAAAATCTGTCCAGTGCCAAGAATTTAAATTGACACAGTTTAGTGCATTATCTGGGGTTCCTCAAGGTTCAATTTTGGGTCCTTTGTCATTTAACGTTTATGTTAATGATATATCTTCTTGTCTTGATGTTAAGTACTTATCATATTCCGATGATAAGAAAATCTACTGCTCAGTATACTACGCATCGTGAATTATTATTATAGGATAGATTAGAATTAATTAGTGGCTGGTGCAACTTCAATGATCCAATCCTCTTAAACATTAAAAAGTGCAATACTTCACCATTTTGTCGTAAGCAAAGTGCATTAATCTTTCCTTATAACATTAATGACTTTCCTCTTCTTAGACCCAAAACATTTAGAGATCTAGGAGTTATGTTTGATCTTGGACTCTCATTTATTCATCATATTCACGCTACCCTTGCACATGCTAACAAAAATATGGGTTTTTTTATACGCAATTCGAGAGAATTTCAGTCAATTGATTGATTCTCTACTTTGTCTCTACTTTTCTTTAATACGTTCAAAATTAGAATACTTAGGTACTGTACCTCAGTTTGCCGTCTTAAGTATGGCATTCAAACGCATATGATGGAATACGTTCAAAATATTCTTTAAAGCACATTTATTTTAGGTTTCATGGATTTTATCTGCCTATAGGTCATCCACATGACCTATTATTAGCAGAATACAGAGTTTAGATACTCATAGACTCTATACTTCTTTAACTTTATTGTATAAAATTGTAAACAATTTGTTTCACTGTCTTGAAATCTTTAACATATTGAAATTCTATGAGCCCCGCACGACATTGTGACATTTATACTTCCGATAACGAAAACAAATATTTAATTATCATCAAATGTGCAAGATTTATGTGCCCTTGCAAAACTCGATTGATCTGTTTGATACCTGGGCTTCTAAAATCAGGACTATACTATTGCGGCCTTAGTACATGCTTTTCACTGTATTTCCATTAGTATAATTTGAGCTTTTTATTATTTTATTTGTTATTTTCTTTTTAATCTGTTTCTCTTATGTTTGTTTTATTTGTTTTTTTAACATTATGCAACCAGTCTGCCCTGTAGTTGGTTTTAACTATTGTGAGTAAATAAATAAGCAATTATATTGTAATGAAGAACGAGGTTTAACCCAGAAGTGGAAGACTTGTTCGGGAAAGGGGGCGGCATATTATTATTAAGCAACCCTCATCTACGCCCAGGAACGACTTACGTTGCCTTAACCACAATTCAATGCAGGAATGAGGGAAGTCTGGAAAACCTTCATTTATTAGGGGGTGGTCAAATGTCGACCGGTATCAATCCCTCACATTGACCCAAGCCAACATTTTTCCACCCTGCCATATCCGCAGAGAGGGTGCCAATCCTCTTCACGAATACAGCTGACATATGGTCTGCCGGCTGCGGGGTTCGAACTCACACCAGTCTAGCTACGCCGATTCAAATATTAACGCTTTAAACCGCGCGACCACTGACTGAGACTAATTAATTAATTAATATTGTTGGTTAGAACAATTTGCATTGTCGTCCGTCCAGGTGTATTGCTTTTACTGCTAGGTATACAATATACTATTCCCATTCAAGATAAAATACATTGTTTTTCGTTCATGAGATTTTTCACACCACTTCTCTTGTGGGCAAATTCTTATCTTAGGAAAAAAATAATGCGAAGGTCATTTCTTGTTGTAAAATATACTACTGTTGAAATTTAGTAATGTAAAAATATCTTAAATAAATTGAATTCATCTTGAATGTCTGACTGAAATAGCTAAACGCTTCATTTTCAATAATGAACAAGAAATTGTATTGAAAGCTTTGCAAATGCTGCACTACTACACGCCTTCCATTATTATCTGTTAATTGACTATTATTATTGATGAAAACGTTACTTGAATTCGATGAAATGACTGACATGTGTCAGAACAATTCTGCAAACAGTCTCTAACAATTTGTTTCAAAAGCGCGTGCAAGTCCATTCCTACGTCATTTAGTGTTTCCTATTTGTTTACGTGTCAAATGATATTTCTCGGGTGTAGAGTTACGCGTTTTGGCGAGTTGCCCGCTAAATTAAATGCAGCGCAACTGTAAAAGAAATTAATTTGGTATTTAAAATGAAATTATTTTAAAAATACTGAAAGGAGGTCATCGGTATTTGCGGACGGTAACAAAAACTTAGGATAGAACACCCGCATCTATTTTATGATTCCTACTCTAATCTGAAATTACTAATTTCGTCTGTTTTGTGGGATGTGCAATTTATGGGGATTTTGACTCGGTTGAACTGTACGATACGGAAAATAATGTTCAGATATCGGTAAAATAGGTGTCTAGTCCGCAATGCATATATAGAATGTGAGAAGTTTGAGTGCCATTACTTCAGCAGCTATACTAATGTCAAGATTAAAAGATAGTCTTGCTTTGTCTAGGAAATATGAATTACTTCCGTTAACAATTGTTATTCTGAAAATAAAGTTATGTTCTCATTATTTGAAGTTTTAAGTGACTTGAAAGAATTACTACAAATGTTTGAAAGAATATTAAATAATTGAGTAAAGTAAATAATAACATTCTATTAAAAAAAAATGAAACTGAAATACATTAGTATTTCAGTATTCTTGTTATGTTGTATTCCTCTCTAGAGTAGTTACTAGTCTACCCACATTATATAGATTGGAGCTTTCCTCTGTTTTTACTTCTCTGGACACTAAATTCTTCAGTGTTCCTATAAATAAAAATCCAATGGGTTTAAATCTGGTGTACGGGCTGGCCGCCGACGTAGATTCAGCCTATCCAGCAATATTAATAGTATTATTTAAATATTGAACTAGACGTCAACTTCAGTGTGCTGGCGCCCTATCGTGTAAGAACTGTATATCTGCTCATACGTCTAGAGGAACATTTTCTTGCAGTTGTGGGAGAATATTTTCTAAAAAAATTAAATATACTTCTTCTGTCAATCTAGCTAGAAGGTCCTATTAGATGATCTCTTAAAATTCCATACCAATATTAATCGAAAAACGATGGTGGAAATTATGTGGATTTTCTTCTGTCCAGTTATGACGGTTGTGAAAATTAAAAACTCTATTTCTAGTAAAACATGCCTTATCCGTAGCCAAAATTCTTGACATAAAATTAGGGTTGAGGTTATAATAAAATTTAAAAATGGTATAATGAAAATCACGTCCGACAAACTACAATATACTATACTTTCAAATACTAACTGATTGTTCAGCGTTCTGTTGTCATAACAGCAAATAAATTAATAATAGTATTAACCATTGCATTTTATGATATTCTATGCAAAACTACGTAGATATTTCTAAATTAAGTTTTGCACATCCAACCGGTTATTTTCATAATTTCTCTCTCAGTTAGGATTAGAATGTTATACAAGACTTTTTTATTTTATTTTGATGTATAATTATCATCTGCTAAAATGATGGCACTCAAATCTGTAACACCCTGTATATGGTTTCCAGAAATGAATTGTTTATAGGATAAACTTAACTCCAAAAGAGACATAAATTTTCCAATAAAATTGCATACAAAGAATTTTTTGAAATACCTAGTCGAAAATGAACATAAAGTCTTTAATTTTTACCTAGAAAACAGTGTGTCAGGAGGAAAAAATCCAAGAGACACTTTTTAAGAAAAATTAACTTGTCTTTAAGAGAGTGATATCAATTTGTCCAAAAATCAGCGGCGTACATTTTTTTTGCTAAAGAGTATTTAACGGCACAAAACGCCACTGATGCTATTACAAGAGAAATATATGCACGTAAAAGTAACTCTTCACTATACACTATTGTGTGCCAAATCTCATCTCAATATTCCAATCGGGTTTCAAGAAATGAAGACTACAGTATTTAAGACAGAAAATTTTAAACAACCTTTATCTCGGAAACGAGGCATTTCCGGACCTATATTTATATATACTTTTTTTCTTATATTTAAACATAGAACCTGCCTTTGTTAAAGAATAATAAACTAAAGAATATTACAAGAGCCAATATCAGCAGCCAGGCATGTAAATAGGCTGATTTACATCACGTTAGAGAATACACCTTCAACCAAAACGCGGAATGAAAGAAATTTTTAGTATGTGATTACGAGATGGTTATTGTATTTGAAGCGAATGTAGAAAAAATGTACATCTGGTATGCAAATCAGGTCCTAATCACCCCAGGCACGGCACAGTATGCAAATTTTCATAGCGAAATATTTCGAATATTTCGCTGAGAGCATTTTAAGCGGAACATCTTCAGATCGTTAGACCAGACTTTGCATACGCTTTAGTCGATATATGATTACGATCACAGTATCCGACTTTCATATAATTTGTCTCCTTGATACATTGTTTCGCAAATTACAAAGGCAAATGCAAACTAAAATGTAATATTTTTTCATTTTCTGTTTGTTCTGAATTAGGTCAGGAAGTGTTACAAGAAACCATTATTTCAGTTTGTCTACGTTTCGTGGTTTCCATTACATTACATTACAAGCATGATTTCATATTTTGAATTAGCCTGATGAATATAATTGATGGTTGCTATAACAATAATTATTATCTGTGTCATTTTGTTTTTCATTTGACACTAAGGGTTAAAGTGCTAAATAAAAAATGCATTTATTTACAACTGAAGAGTATGCTGATATTGTTTTTGTATGTGAGTATTCCATATGGGAATGCTAGACAAGCAACCCGAGGATACCGACGAAGATACCCAAATACACATCAACCTACACACACAGTCTTTATTGTTTCATTTTGTAGACTTTGAGAAGAAAGTAACCTAACTCCAAAAAAGATAAGAGATAAGATAATAGATACTGTTATTGGCAACTATTTAATTAGTGTTCGGCCTATAGCAAGTAACCATCATTTATCACAGAATTTTGTATGGCATGTCTTGAACAGATAAATGTTTCATCGTCAAACTATACAAGCTTTACATGCTGAAGATGCTTCTTAGCCATTAGAATTTTGTCGCTAGTTACTTCAACAATGTGCACAAAATGATAGATTAATTTCGCTTGTCATGTAGTATGGTTTACTAGAAATGGCGTAAATAGCAATCATAATGAACATATCTGGGCATCACAAAATCCGCATGTTATTAGATTAAGACAATTTCAGAAATGTTTCAATGTGAACGTTTGGAGTAACTCTTTCAGCAATAACATACTGCCTGTACATGATTTAAATTCAGATATATGTAGAACTTTCTTGGAAAAACAACCTTTTTGATTTCATTGATGATGTAGGACTTAATACTGTTTAATGTGGCATCAGCTCGATAGAGAACCACCACATAGAGGGAGACAAGTATAACATGACCACCCCGTTCCCCAAATCTAAATCCTTTGGACTTTTATTTATAGGGACATATGAAACAGCTTGACTATCATGTTGAAATCACTACCCTTCAACAGTTGCTTGAAAGAATTCAGGATGCAGGTAACTAAATAAAAAATGATCCAAATCGCATCCCTCGTGTGTCAGAATCTTGAGTTCACCTACATTTTGAACAATTCTTATGATTTGTTAATTTGGTTTGGCCTTTTTATTAAAAAATTAAATAACCTATGAATTTCATAATCAAATTGATAATAATAATATGTCTACCCCTCATTCTAATCACAAGGATTAGCCCAGATGTAGAAAACTTGTGCGAGAGAAGGGACGGCATATTATTATTTGGCAGGCCGCATTTGCACCCAGGAACGACTTACGTTGGTAAGTCCTAACCACCATTCAATACAGGAATGAGGAAAACCTGATTAATTTAGGGGGTAGTCAAATGTCGACCGGTATCAATCTCTCACATTGACACAAGCTAACAGTCTTCCACCCTACCATACCATCAGAGAGGGTGCCAATCCTCTCCACTAATATAGCTGATATACGGTCTACCGGCTGCGGAGATCGAACCAACAGCGGTCTAGTCACATCGATTCAAGTACTGACGCCTTAAATCGCACGACCACTGACTGGTCAATTATTAAATAAATATATCTATACTGAGCATAAACACATTTTGAGCACATTTCATGCCAATTGTTCAGCTTACACCAGAGGACTAGAACATTTCTTGGAAAGCTAACACAATATCAACATAAACATTCACAGAAATTAGCGCCCAAATTTTCTGTCACCAAACTGTAAGTAAAATCAGGTAAGTATGAGACTGGGCTAACCAACAAAAATATACAGGAACAGAAATAATCACACACTTTTAAATCAATAATTTCAATATAGGTATTATTTTCTTCTAATAAAATACCTAATGCCTTGTATTCAACAAGAATTTTCTTAAATCCTCAAATGACGATAAAACTAATAATTTATTTCAAATCTTTAGAAATTAATTAGTGTAATTAACATATTTTTGCTGCAATGCTAAACTTTACTTTAAAATAACGACAATCTTGGTGAAATCTATTTAAATTTTAATATATTATAATATCTAGCAAAATTCTTTTGTTTTCTGCCTTGTATTGGAATAATTGCGATGCGCTTATACGAATAGAAAGGAAATTTTCTCTGAATTCATACATAAAAAATCTTGAAAATAAATCAGTCAGGTATAAAATGGGGCAAATGTTGCGTAACAGAATACAGTGCCACTTTACCTAACGTTGTTTTGAAATTTTTAGTCAGGATTTCTCGGCGTCAATTGACTTGGAAATCCTAAATATTTGTTAAATTTCAAAATTCGGGTCTTGTATATGTCATGGTGAAGAAAACAGGCCAGAAACTGGAATTTGTTTACAAACAAAAGCTGAATACATTAAAAATTGTGACTTCTTTTTAAAAATTGTTTTCTTTCATCATATTGACCTTTATATCCTTTTAATTTGCGCAACATACTGTTTAAAAATGAGTAAAAATGGACACAAACAAAATTTATACTTCTATTAGTTAAATTATACAGGGTGTACGCAGTTCTAAGAGCCATTTAAATTTCGTTATTCTTTGGAATCACCCAATCATTTAAATATTTAACTGATAACAGCATTCAGTCACTATGACACCAAGATTTCTATGTTTGACAGCTTCATATTTCAAAAAAATTTTAAAATATCACATTTTGGCAATGTGAATGTTCAATCTATTAACGCGCTAAAGAAAAATATGCAAAAAAACACAAATAGTCACAAATACACTTGGGGAATATTTATGAAGTTTTACTGTGAATGAAAATACGAATTAAATTTGCATGGAAGCGTAGAACTGGCATTGATACTAAAGATTAGACGGTCAATATGAGGAAGAAAGATGTGACAGAATTCAAGGAAGCAACAGTAGATACTATGAAATTTTACGGGAGAAGTATTATAATATACATAAGTACATAATGTACATAGATACAACTGGGAACAAACTTCAGACAGATCCATGCAAGCGTAAGGCCAATTCAGTTTCGTTAAGTTTGTCAGAAGTAAACCGATTACTATTATTATGGGATGAAAATACCCCTGAAGGTCTTATGTGTAAATTCTATCATAATTGCTGCTGTAGAATTAGCGTGGAGAGGAGACGAAGCAGTTGCGTCTCTTGAATTTTGTAGAAATTTAGAAAAAAAACGATGACTCTCCAACAATCGCATTGAATATAATCCGGTGTTCTGTAAAACTTGCCAAGGCGGTTCAAAAAGCTGTACAAATACTAAATGGCTGATTGCCAGTAGTGATAGTCAAAGCTGCCCTGTACGCCTTTTACTTAAACTGATATCAGAACGAGGCGAACATATTACCTCACCATGGCTGTTCTTAAAACCTAATCAAGACTGGAAAACGGAAACCGATACAGATACGATACAGTAATGTTTCAGTTGGTAGAAATACTATTAATGGATGGACTAAATCGTCTGCTGAGACTATTCGTCTGAATGTAAATAATAAAAAGATAAACCATTCGCTAACTTCTATTAGCGAATTGACCAAAAATAGTGTGCAATAACCACAGTTGCTGAAAATTACTGATCATAACAATCCAAATTATATAAAACCGAACTTGCAACATCGACCAAAAACACCACAAGATCATAAATACTATGCGTGGTAATAGATCTTCTATAGTAGAAGAAAAATAACCTCAGGAACGGTCTGTATGCAATTTTCTCAATAGATATTTTTTTGATAATGCGAACTTTTCAGTGTTTAAAGGTATGACCATTGTAAATATTCTGTCCGCTAAACAGGGGTGATTTCTAATTTTCAACGCAAATGATATAGGAGTTACGAAATTATCGCTTAATTAAATTATCTTTATTTTTGACAACCTCAAAGGCCTGCAACTCAAAAACCAATATATTTTTATTTAACTTATTTCTCATAAGGCGTATTTATTTGCCGTCGTGAATATACAGCCAAACTGTCTTAAATAAGCAAAATTCTCAAAATGCTCAATATTAACTGAAATATACTTCAGGTATTATTCATGTTTTCACTCATATTAATTATTTAAAATGTAAGCAATTGCGAAAATAAAGCAGAATATTTTCTACGTTTTATAATTTTTTATATTTAACTGTGAACATTATTTTCCAAATGTTGATTTTTTTTTGATTTGCTTCATTGTATTTAAAAATATTTGTTTTAAGTTTTTATTTTATTTTTCACTACTTATGCAATAATTGGAGTTGCATTTTAATTATTACCAATAATATTTTAATTCTTAAGATGCCTAATAATTACAGATTAATTATTATTATGTTTTCTTGCCAATTACATAATTGCCTATCAGCCTTAGAGAATATGATATTTACCATTAGTAATAAATCTCATTCATTAAATCATTAAGAAAATATAGGGGAAATAGTTGTTTACTCTCTGGAAATACCTATCAATTGCTTGATTGGATTCCAGTAACATAATTGATGTTCCGTCTAAGAATAAGAAAAACTCTCACCGTGTATAGGGTGTCATTTAGAGCCGTGGGATTTGAATTGAGCGCCATTTATGTTTTGTCAAACATAGAGTGTTAATATTTAACAACTGTCCTCTATAAATCATACAACGTCTACATGCATTGATTAAACGTTGGTTTGTCCAAAAAATGATTCTTTCGCCATAAAGCATAAAAACAACCGAACGGCCTGGAAAAAATGCCCATGAGCAAAATTTAACTTGTCGGTTACGTTTGACAAAAATTATCTCATAAAGCACAAAAAAAATCGACATAAAAATACGCCTTGGGAAGTTTAGAGAGCTCGAAAACAGCCATTCTGGCGAATTTTGAAGTCGAGTGTCGAGTTCTGCGAATATTATCGCGAAATTCGCACTTTTTGATATAAATTAATAATGGCGGGAAAATGTCAACTTTTCGCGAATTTCGGAAAACAATAAAACAGTTGAAATATTATAGCTATTTTCATCGTTATGTGGGATTTCTAAGTTTGTTTTTAGCCTCGGACAATCTATCGCGACAATCAATGATGATGAAAAAATGATAGAAAATGTTACAGTTACAGATTTTTCCCGTCATTAAATAATTCGTGCGAATATCCTCAAATTTTGCCTCCATGAGGACAAGGTTTTAGAAAAAGAACAAAGTAATGCTGGTGGAGTAATTGGACCATCTTTCATTGAAAATAAAGCTAGTAACGTTATCACAGTAAATGGGAAAGCTGTCGTAACATGTTGCACAATTTTGTTGTCCACCAAATTGAAAATATGGATATGAACAGCATATGGTTTCAGCAAGATGAACGGGAAAAATATACGTCAACTGAAAAACAGCAATCAATAACCTCAAACCAAATAGTCAATGTGTTACTCTGGAAATAGAGTTTTAAAAGTGCCAGTGCTGTGGACAATTTTGCTTAGCGAATGACTTCATGCCAAATAAATCGAGAAGGCCATATGAATATTATTTATCTACTTATTACTTATTAGCAGTTTTATGTATGTTAATATAATAAAATATATTGACAGAATTTTAAGTTACTCGCATAAATAATAAACATGGATAATAAATTATCGATATTAATCAAAATGATCAAGTGGGGTGAAATACAATTTATACTGTCCTCATTATCTTGTCTTTTGAGACAGCGGTGATTTATTTCCGTCACTATTTCTAGTTGATCTAAATAATCTATATAACAAATGTAACCAAGTGGTGCATATAAATCATAAAAAACCTGCACAATATACGTACAAGCGTCAGGTGCTCAAAACTTTTTAGAACACTTCCTAAGCAGAAATAGCCACGCCATCGATACCCGTCAAAAGCCAACTCTTTATAATATCTCCATCACCCGTAGACAAAATAATAAAAATAAATGGCGTGATGCAAATTTCTATTTAAATACAGCGCCTCCAAACACAGGAAACTAATTTATACAAGTCCACTTCTGTCAGCAATAATAGCGAAAAGTGAAAAGCAAAACACAGAGCAGTCTCTCGACGTTGTGAAATTGGCTATATATACTAAATCCCCTGCTATTTTCGCACACATTGTGCGAGTATATGTCCGAGATGAATCACAAATTATTTTTACTTAGAAATAAGTTTTATGAATTACATGTTATTCCCTGCAAGTAACTGAAAGTTAAACAGTGGCAGGAAGACGAATTGTAAGGTAATTTTGGCTCCTGGCAGATAACGTGTCTGCCTAATATTAAAAGTGAAGTTAACTCAGGTAGAAGCATTATAAAGCGACGCTAGTTCATGATATTAAAACCATATTAATAACTCATTAAAAATTTAAAAATTTTTTGGCAAATATGTGTTAGCAGTAGAAAATTTTCTGCCGAAAAAGTTTAAGTCACGATATGCAAAGAAATACAAAGTTTTACGTAATCATGTGCTGCAAAACTCACTAAGCTTAGTAACTCTAAACCATACTGCAATCTCTGACAATTACAAAAAGTCTTCTTCAGTTTGATACTACTATTATATGGTGCGCTTTGGCTTTCTTAAGAAATCATGCATACATTGCTAAGAAATCCAGCGTAGAATTTTTGATGGTGAAAGTAAAGTTTATTCTATTGTTTGTTAAAGATTTAGTTTACAAAACAACAAAAAAAAATGTAAAATCTGTCATTTTAGCTCATTTTCCTAAATGAAGAGTAAAGTACCAGTTTGATATACTCAGAAACAAATGTTTGTTTTATTGAAATAAAACCCAATATCTATTCAGCAAAACATGCCTAAGTAATATTATTTCTAAGAACACGTCTTGTTCTTTTTAGTTTTTTGGGTGAAAACTTTTTAATTATTTTATATGTCACTGTACTGTGAATAAGTTTTTACTGATATGATCTAAAAAATCTGTATCTTAGTAGAAGAATAGATCTTGTATATGAAACTAGTGTTGAACTATTTTTTCTTGATTTTGCCTCATTTTCTTAAGATAAGACAAGACAAGACGAGACGAGACGAGACGATACGAGACGAGACGAGACAAAACGAGACGAGACGAGACAAAACGAAACGAGATGAGACAAGACAAGACAAGACGAGACCAGACAAGGCAAGACCAGACCAGATAAGACAAGACAAGACAAGACAAGATAAAACGAGAGCAGACGAGACGAGACAAGACAAGACACCTCATCAAAAAAGTTGCGGGGCAAGACAAGAAATGTTGTTACGGCAAGATATCTTTCAAATATAAAAAAGGGTAATATTTAAGTTTTAAAAATATAGGGCGAGTTAAGAGGAACACACCAAACTCCAGGCATAGATTCTATACGTCAAAATAATTAGAAAACCACAATTGTCGTTAAATTTTAATTTGCTTCCAAGGCACTAATTCGAAGTATCATCAAGACATTCAGCAGTGAATTGAACTGTAGACGTATTCGTATATAAAGCAGAAAGTGTTTAGAGGTCAATGGCGGTGTTTTTGAACATTTAATCAAAGAATGCTATGATTAATCGAATATCAATAAAATATTTTATTTATTGAAATGTACGTCATAAAATAATGAATATTATATAATATTTGAGTTTTTTATTGATTTGACATGTAGAATCCATTCCTGAGTTTATCCCGACTCGTCCTGCATATAGTCATTTCTATTGCAGGTAGGTATATTAGGTAATTAAAGAACATCCAGCATATAAAATTATTTTTAAAATAAATATTGATTGAGGTTAGATCCAGTTCTGCTGAACTAGAACTAATTATAAATTCACAGCAACTTGATTGAAAGAGACAAGACTTTTTAAAATGTTTCAAGATTACTCTTTCAGCCAAAACTACATAAAACATCTGATTTAACATATTATGCAGTCCTTAATCTAGTCCTTTTTTGTATCTAACCAAAATTTACTACAGTAGAAATGTTTCGTACGAATTTTTCTTTATTTCTAGTTTTAAAATTGCTACTAAAACTGTCAAATATGGTAGTCAAGCTCGTCTGGCTAAACTATTTTAGCAGATGCAACAGCATTTTTCAAACATATCAAGTTGCAAGCATCTTGAACTTTTATGCCATTTTTGAATAAGATGTTTGAATAAGTGTTTAATACCAAAACTATTATAGCAGATGCATCAGCATAACATAAATCTATCTGAATACCCATTATTTAAGATTACATTTACAAACCATTCAAATATTATGCACCTCGAACTTTACCCTATTTTTGCTGAATAAGATTTGAAGTGTGTAATACCAAAATTATTATAGTAGATGCAACAGCATAACATAAATATTCTGCTTGAATACCCACTATTCAAGCTTTCATACAAGCAAATCAAATTGTAAGCACCTTGAACTTTTATGCTATTTTTATTAAAGATTTGAAGTATGTAATACCGTAAAAATTTTTGCTTGCATATATTTGCCTAATTATTCATAAATATTTATAAATATATTTGATTATAGCTTATATAATTGATACGTAAAACTTTACCTATGTAACAGAAACTATTATATGCCGATACCCTATTACGTCAAAGGTACATCTGCAAAGCGAAATATCCCCAATCCATTTAATGGATCCAGTAAGTATAAATGGCGTTGAGTGATGGCTGTAATGTGTATTTGTTTTGCTGAAGTTACCATAATTAAAACAGGTTACATAAACATAAACTAAAATAAGTTTTAAAGATTGAATTTACTACCCAGTTACGTTACGGTAATAAACAAAAATAATTAAATAACCGACGAAAATACTGCTGCCGAAAATCATGAAACAATGACAGAAAAGCCTCTGAAAATAATCGGAGCGAATTAAATAAACTGTATAAAAAGACTGGTCCGCATTTATTTGGAAATGGCACTAAGAATACTAAATTCAGAGAAAATTGCTTCGAAAAGGTGTTTGAGACATTTCATAGAAATGTAAGCGTAGTAGATACTGATTTGTGTTATAAATCGGCTCACAATTTATAGCAGTCAATACAGAGAAAAATGTATGCTGTCCATATATCTAATATACAGGGTGAATCTTAAATAAGTACAAATATTTTAACCAGCAGTATAGTTTTGTGTGTAGAACACATAATTAATAGTTTTTTTACAAAAAAATCAGAAATAAAAAAGTGAAATTTTAAATAAATTTCGTAATTTTTCAGTAGAAAACTTGTTGAGGACCGCTGGCCTAGACCGACCCTTCATACTTTTATGAGTCATAGTGGTGCAGACTGAACGTGTGGTTCACAGTGTTGCCAGTATTACACAAATGTCTTTGCTTCAAGGAAGAAAAAATCTCAACTTTTAGCGAATTTTGTCAAGTGTAACATTTTATATTATTTTTTATTATCAAACTGTCATTGACTGTCATGACAGATTATCGGAAGCCCAAGTCAAACTTGTTAATCCCACATAATGCATGAAAATAGCAATAAAATTTGCTAAAAGTTGACATTTTTTCCATTTTAAATAAAAAACGCGTGCATAGTTTTTCGTTATTCTTCATAAAATAACTTAAGGAAATTGTGTTTTGTGTCCCTTTCTAACAGTGTACAATGGCATTTAACTTGTGAAATGTGGATTACTGATTAAATAGTTAATTTTTTAACAAACAGGTAAGCTTGTGTGCACGTTTATGTATAATTTTTGAACATTGGACATAGTAATATCACGTAATATCTTCCTAAATATTTTACGGTAGTATTGAACTTGCGGAAATTCATTTTTAATCGTTGAAGTATAGTAAGGTTAGTTCAGATGTTAAAATTTATGTTAATATTGCTGCGTATCATACTACATACCCAATTTTACTGTACTTATGCTTAAAACAAGTATTTTTAAAATAGAACTATTACGTTAAAGGAAACGTAATATTTATATTGGAGGAGATATGGCAACCTCGCAACAAATCATATGTTTCATTACGTTGTTGGATGAAAAATCAGCCAGCGGACCTCAAAATGTGGGTATTTTTAAAAAAAATTAATATCTCCGTAAATATTAGAAATTTTTAAAAATGGCTTTCACTAGACTGATTTAAATGACGAACTACACCAGCAGTTAAACTATTTGTACTTATTTAAGATTCACCCTGTATAAAATTCTCGTGTCACTGTGTTAGACGCCATACTCCTCGGAAACGGCTTGACTGATTTTTATGAAATTTTATATGAATATTCGGTAGGTCTGACAATCGGTCGTAATCTATTTTTCATACCCCTAAGTGATAAGGGTGGTCCAACCCAAACAATTTTTTTTATTTTTTTTGTACAAATGTTTTTATTTTTTTTTATGATGTGGCATAAAAAATACATACAACCCTTAATTTTCACCCTTCTATCACAAACCCTTATTTTTTAATAGCCATTTTAGTAATTTAATCATTTTTAACCCTGGTAGATAACTGATCGATTATCATTAGATCAGTTATCCCCGCCAGGCGTCTACCGGTGTCACTTCTCACCACAAACCTAGAAAAAAATATAGAGAGCATCGGTTCATGATATAGGTCACGTGCCGCGTTTTCTAGGGACCGAAGGTCCAGAAAATTGATATTTTATTTGCTTTATGTTGGCGGTTGTGCAAATATGATGGCTGCATTGCAATATGAAATTAACTAACTTGCTGTCATTTTAAATGTCATTAAAGAATGTGACGTCAATGTGACCAATGAGATTCACGCTACAATACAACCAACGTAAATTGGCATAAAAACCAAGTTTTAGTGATTCTGAACCTCTCAGGGCAGCCATGAATTAGCGGTGGCCGGCAATATAACACTGGCGCAGTCTATATTTGTTTTAAGTTTGTGCTTCTCACCCAGTAAACAGCACGGAGTAGGGATGAGAACGAAGCCGACTACCAAAATATTCACTAAAAATAATTCACCTAGTTTTTCTATAAAATTATATTAAATTGGATTACACTGCTTCTGTTACAGAAAATATGCATGCGCCAGATCGGAATCATCGATTTCTATTGGTTATGATGAATTGACGGCTCGATCTGTTCCTTCTACAGCGGTACCATGGATGTGCGCATGAGAAAATTTCGGGTATATCTTTCCGCTCATTTAATTGTTATTATATTTGTATTCTTAAGAATGTAGAACGAGCTCTACAGTGTGTTCTCAAACTATGGAAATAAGTGATGCGGTTGAAATATGTAGTTCAAACAAGAGTATCTGTGAGTAGTGTATGTATATCGTGCAATAAAGAATGGCAAAGAAGAGAAAAGAAAAGAATACAACTGCAAAACTAAAATTTGCGGAAGGAAGAAGATAGAGATAGATGATACAAAATACGCGATTCGTAGAACAATTTATGCATGGAATTTTAAAAATTAGCTGTCAACAATAAAAAAATCAAGTTACTTTCTCACAGGATGAAACTTTTTGTCCAGAATATCTAGAAAGATGCCTTTGCGAATTATGCATGAAATGAAATTCGCTTTATGAAACAAAATTGAAAGAGTAGGCTTGCTGATCGAAAAATACGAAATTGTGATATGGCGTGATACAATTTAAAGCAAATATTAGAACGTTGAAATCTGAATCGAAAATATATTACACTGATGAAACATGAATAATTGTTTTAAAAAATCTTAAATTAATTATTCTGCGGTAAGAACGTAACGATAAAAAACAGCTAAATAATGTTTTTATTTGTCATGAAACACCTATTTTAATCCTTTTGATGAAGTAAATAAAAATATTCTGCTATCTTACACGCGGGAATGTTTTTATGTTAGTGAAATACTTGACGTGGCCTTTATTTTTTCTTCAATTTAAATGGGGTCGCAATACTGTGTTTTCATAAAATACTATTAAAATGGACCATGACAACATCATTAATACGATGGAATAAGGTCACAGGTATTACACTGTTCCACTTTTTAAAGACCACGTGTCATAACATTATCAGTTTTATATTTATTTTGAAAAACGTCGACACTGAAACAAGGAAAGTAATGTAAACATAGCTAAATCACTTTTTACATTAATCAAATAGTTTTCTTTATGAAATAGATTTACGTTATCGAACGTCCTAGCTAAATATAATTTTTAAAGTCATGAAACAAACATATCTTAAAAACTTCACTTATACCGGGTGACAACGGAAAGTGGGAACACGCTGTAACTTTTTTATGACTGCGGATAAAAATTTGAAATTGGGTGGGTTTATACTAGATGGTGCCATAAATTCTTTGAGGTCATTTCTGATTTCATCACATTTCTAGTTTGACCGGAAATGACCCTAAATATATATTTTTAAATGGGACACCCTGTATTTTTTGACATTTTTGGAATCAGCGGATTATTTTACGTATGGTAGGACCAATTTTCTGAAACATTTTCTGGATGTAAGTATTTTTTTTTTATTTTTAAAAATAAAACTAGAAGACCGCGACTAGCAGAAATTGTTTTCTTTTTTGACGGATTTTAAAAATTGTTGTACCACAAAATTCAGAAAAAAAATCCTTTATTAAAAAATCAATAGAGCCCACCCTCTTTACATTTGAAAGGCATAAGTGTTTAAGGAAATACAAAATTTTTAGTGGCAATAACTAAAAAAATTTACAAAAATTTAGAATTTTTCCTATAATTACAAACAAAAAAGAAAACAATTTCTGCCAGTCGCGGCCTTCTAGTTTTATTTTTAAAAATTAAAAAAAATTACTTACATCCAGAAAATGTGTCAGAAAACTGGTCCTACCATACGTAAAATGATCCGCTGATTCCAAAACTGTCAAAAAATACAGGGTGTCCCATTTAAAAATATAAATTTACGGTCATTTCCGGTCAAACCCGAAATGTCATGAAATCCGAAATGACCTCAAATAATTCATGGCACCATCTAGTATAAACCCACCCAATTTCAAATTTTTTATCAGCAGTCATAAAAAGTTACAGCGTCTTCCCACTTTCTGTTGTCACCCTGTGTATTTCTTTTTTTATGATTTTGTATTTTTGTTTTTATTTTGTTTCTTTGACAAAAGCGAATGGTTATATATTTTATTTATCAGTAATAATAACTGTTGTTTCTACTTAGTTTGGAGCGACTCAGACATTATAATTATTTCTACAAGGTGTTTATTTGAAATTTCAAAAAGCGACACACCATTCGCAATGACAATAGCTGTAAAATTATGTATCCATTTAAGATTTTCAATTTGGGGTTGTTGGTGGCTAAGGGGATGAATAGATTAAGAGGACAGAATTGCCGAAAAACTTTCTCCTTCCAACAAAGATCGACCTGTTTTGGCAAATTTTAATTTTTTTGCAATTTCCAAATTATCGAGGGTGGTAAGTTTTTAAATGAACACCCTGTATAATATAATTTGCACAACATATTTTTAATGTTTTAACTATTATTGGTTTCTTTTTCTCTCCATTATATTCTATTTGTGTATATTATTTTTACATTTATTCATATTAAGTAAATTTTGTTGTTGTTTTGTTTGTGTTGCCCGTTGGAAATATTATGCAAGTACTTACGATGATTAGTTACAAACAAGCCTTAAAGTTAGATAATAAATCAGATTTATATTGTGTTATATAACATTTGGCAGCTATACCTTGTGTTTTTTTGTATTTGTTTTGTTGTTGGCTAATACTTAAAAATACTATACTATAGCTTCTAGTAAATAGATATGCATATTACTTTAAAAGGTTTTCTTTTTTTTTTAATTTAAATAGTACTAATCTATCTAATCTAATCTATAGATTCGATTCATTCTTAAAATCAGTTATGTAAATCAACCAAAATTCGCGGCATATAAAAATATTAATGCCAGAACAGAGCGGAAAAGAACGATAAATACTAATTTTTAATAAACAAGCTGTTCAAACAAATCGTAAACTATTGTAATATATTTAGAACATTTCATTTTTCTTTGATTTTTTCGCTCTTACATCTTGAGAAATTATTTTACTACAGCTTAAACCACAAATATGTCGCATGTGCCATTTGCGAAACCATTTTTGCAAGTAAACTGTAAGTAGGACTTCAAAAATATAAGATCTAAAGAACAATGACTTATTTATACATTGATTTGAACTCATTTTTTTAATAATAATATGAATGTCAGACCCTAGTGTGAGATCCGCCAAAGCTACTGTGTGGTTCTCAAAGTAATGCCTAATACATTTCATTTTAATAGCCTCACAAGAATATTTTTAATTGTTTTATTTTAACAAATACACTATACAGTACACAACCAATTACAGGGCAGTCAGTACTCGTATTTAACTCTCATAAGGATAAACCCTTCTGCCTTATAACATAAGAAGTTTAGGAAGCGTGTTTGAATGCGTTCTAAACAAACTGTATGTATATTATAATAAGGGAACCATATTAAAGATCAATATTCAAGTTTTGATCTGACTATCAAGTTTTTTAACATGAGTGGAAAGAAATTCGTTCATATTACGAATTACAAAGCCCAGTTTTTTAATTTCATCGGAAGTAATATTCTGAATATCGTCTAATTTATAATAATATTCTATGGCGCTATTTTTAAGCGTAAAAGTAAGAAAATTGCATTTTTTTATGTTTAATTCTAACTTGTTAATGGAGTACCATATATATATTTAAAATGTTAAGGGAATTTTGCAAATCAATACAATTGTTAGAGCAGACAATTCTATTACCCTGTGGTACCCCTGATGGTGATATAAACAGATGGGTCTGTTGACCAGAAAATTCTACATATTGTTGACGATCCTCCAGATAAGATTTGTAAAATGTGTTATTGTTTAATTTAGATAGTAATACGCTATAATTTAACCTGCCAAAAGCCTTGCTGAAATTAGTATAAATGACATCTACCTGCGATTTCTCGCCAAATTCATCAGATATAAACCCCGTTAAACAGAATAAATTGGTCGATGTAGACCTGCCTTTAAAAAATCCGTGTTGATATTCAGTTAATCTGTTGTTTAAAAATGCTTCTATTGGTGAGCACTTAAACTAAAATTGGTATTTGACAAATAAATCTTATTAAATAGGTATATTTATGTTGGTCCTACCATCAAAATAAATTTACATAAAAATTTGTGAATAAAATTTTATAAATTTAAGCTTCATTGACATCTGGAGACCACGTTCTTAGATTCTTTAACATTAAATTTCAACAGAAGAAACATCAAAGTGATGACAGTCCTTCACTTTCATATCCTTTGTTCTATAGATATATTATGTAGGATTTGTATATAAATTGCTAAAAACCATCGTATTACTGAAGTAGTTAAAAATTATTTAAAGCTTTATTTTAATTTTGAACATAAAAAATGTACTGGTTGCAACTTTATAACAAAATTTAATACTGTAGGCTATGTTGTGATATGTGAATTATATGGCTTATTATTATTAGAGATATTATTATTTCCATATAATTCAATTATAATATACAAAATTCTAAGTTTATTTAACTGCTACTGTAAAATGGTAACACATATATAGTCTGTTTAGAAATGAAAAAGAGTAATAAAACCACGAGATAAGAACCAGCCATGGGCGTGGTAATATTTCGTTTCAGGTAATTATCGGGTAACACTAATATTGTGACAGATCAATCCAGTCTTAGAGCTGAATATACGTGCTAGTGAAGTAGAGTAAAATTCGACTGGTATTTAGTGACTATTGTGCCAGTGGATATAATATTGTTTGGGTAAAACGTCGAGCTTATCAGATTACGTACCTGCTAAACGCGTGAAAGGAAGTGCGCTGTCTAAGAATGAGAAGATTATTATATTAAATGTATTTAATGCATTGAAATACCAAAATCCTACCAACAGTGTTGACGACATCGTGGAAATGACAGAGATTGGAAAATCGACTATCTACAGACTTTTAAAGGAAATAAAAAATGAACAAGATACTGTAAATCCTCCAAAATCATCTACAGGGAGGTCAAAAGTCGTTATAAATGATTTCTTCAAAAATGTCATTCGCAGAAAAGTACACTCATTTTATTTTAAAAAAGAAATACCAACGGTAAACAAAATTTTAAGTGAACTTTCAGAGGGCAACGATTTGCCAAAAATCAGTAAAAGCAAATTTTGGGCCGTCTTACGAGAGTTGAATTTTTGCTGGGAAAAGCAGAACAGGAAGTCAGTTCTTATCGATAAAGATGAAATTATTTGTTGGCGAAGATCCTACTTAAGATCAATTAGAAAATTCCGTGACGAAGGGAGGAATATTTATTATCTAGACGAAACTTGGGTCAACGAGGGATATACTGTAACAAAAGTATGGCAAGATAAAAATGTAAAAGTTTTCGACAAGCATTTTATTTTCGGATGGACTTTCAACAGGGTTCAAGGCACCTTCAGGTAAAAGGCGAAGATTAATAGTGACACATATAGGTAGTGCCAGTGGTTTTGTAGATGGCGGTTTACTTTTATATGAATCTAAAAATACAGGTGACTATCACGAAGACATGAACGCAGATGTTTTCGAAGAGTATTTTACACAGATGTTGTATCATATTCCTCTGGGTTTGTAATTGTCATGGATAATGCCAGTTACCATTCACGGCAGACCGAGCGGACGCCTACGACTGCTTGTAGGAAAGCCGATATAATTCAATGGTTATTCGGAAAAAACATTTCTTTTGAAACAAATTTGGTTAAAAAGGAACTTTTGACACTTGTCAATCTTAATAAAGATCAAAAAAAATATGTTATCGATGAAATGGCAACAAATCGCCAAATAATGGTACTACGGTTACCACCTTAACCCAATCGAATTAGTCTGGGCGCAGGTAAAAGGAGATGCAGCGCGAAATAATACGACGTTTAAACTAAGTGACGTGAAAATTTTGTTAAAAAATTCCTTGGAACGAGTAACTGCAGATAAACTGAAGAAATTATAGTGAAAAAACAATTTTAAAAGTTCAACTTATATTTTGTATATTTTAAAAGAGATATCTTTGTTTTTAAATAAGTAGGGTTAATTTGTCATATTTTTCCAAAAATACGCAGTTAACTGGATGACCTGCTTTTTTATTACACCTTGTAGATATACATATTCAGCATAAGAATGTAACATTTCTATTTCCTTGTCCCAGAATTTTAATTACACTTCCATAACTTATTCAGAAAATAGCATTTGGTTAGACATTTCGTTCTCGATAAAGTTATGATTTAATCAGTTTTATCAATATGGTATAGTTGCGGCATAAATTCAAACGACTTACGTCATACCAACAAATGAATAATTCTTACATTTTCATCAAAATGTTTAAAGAATTGTAACTGAAATAATACTACACTAAATGTTTGTACTATTACACAAATTATAAGAAATGATTGTTTTTAATGCGACAAACTATCGAAAATTAAGTTACAATGAAAATAATGGCGTAACGTCAGCCGTGACGTAAGTCATCTGAATTCTTACCGAAACTATACAAAATTGTTAACAGTAAAATCATGACAGCTTTTGTTTTCATCGGATAATCTCTTTCTAAGGAAATAATTCCGCCAATCAGTAATACTACGAGAAAAACTGACATGAAACAATCGCGAGACCGAAGATCGAGCGATAAATTAACGATCAAATTCCTTTTATCGCTGTCAAAGTGACAAACACGTCACTCTTATATACACATTTTTATAAGGGAGTTAATATCAAAGCAATTAACCTTGACATATCGACAGTGGCTACAGCCAATTGTTGATATTTTTGAGCGCCAGGCAGTGTTTATGTATATATCAACATTTAATTTACTGTCAGTAGAAGCTGTTACGATTGAAATACCTATGTATTGACACGGCTGTCGACCATTTTTCAAATATTTCATCATAAAACCAGACAATGAACCGAAACGATTAATCCAGCCGAAAAAATAAACACCTAAATTCACAAATAGTTGAAATAATTGGATTGTCCTGAAACAACAGTTACTCACTTGGAAAAATAAGCAGAAGCAGACCCACTGGTAGTATCTGTAGACTTTCTTCTCTTTCTCGTTGTGTGAGGTACGCACCCCAGGGCTACCAGGTAGATACATGCTCGCGTAAGGTTCCTGCTTGTTGTTGGACACGGTGAAGGTGGAGTGTATCCAGCAGAACGTGTTGAAGACATCCTCTGGGATCTCCTTGGTATGGATGCAGTCTATGGGGTTCCCCACGTACTGCCTGGTGGTCACTATGAGGCTAAATGCGATCAGAATGGACACGGTAACGGAATAATGCAATCGAAAGACAGGCGAATCTATGTGGATGTGGCTGACTCGAATGAGAGATTTCAGTCCTCGGAAAATATCCAACATCTTACTTGGGGTTTACGGATGTAGTGTGTGTCTTTTCATAATTCCGCGACTGTCCCCTACTCGTCAGGTCATCGTGCTTTGGTGGAGGGTCATGAGAAAAAGGAGCACTGTCGCGGAAGACATAAACGCTGTCACATCGCAGGATATTCCCTTCATAGCAGGTGAACTAGTCGACACATGCTGCACAATTTCGAGTTTCCGCGTTAGTGGACGCCCTGGATGCGTCGGGACGGCGATTATTTTAACACTACTTTCCCAAGGAGGAGCCAGCCATGTGCCGATTGGGATTTCGGTGCGATTATCTCTCTTCCCACTGTTATAAATACAAAACTACACTAAATGGACGGTTTACCTCGCATCTAACGCACCCGGGCCTATCTCAGACGTCCACGGACGCTCACCGCGTCTATTTTGGCCGCCATCGGGGAGATGAAACGATCTCGCTGACTCCAGTCGGTGTATTTTTAACTAAAAATTAACCTGAAGATTTCGCACAGGACCGGACTTCACGGAACACATTTACCACATCATTAGAAAGTAAAATTAAGGATGAATTTAAAAAAGTCAATAGTTGATTGTATCATCCACATTGAATGTTAAAAAAATTACTATAGAAGTATTATTGAATTCTTCATTAAAACAAAAACGAAAGTTTGTTGCCACAAACCCAATTCAATAATTCTTGCAAAAAGTGTTTTAACTGGAAAGTAAAATCAAATCGTACTAAGCTACTGTTACTAACCAAATTATCCATGCAATTATTACTTGTCCAAAAGTAAACATTTAATAGAGCAAAATTCAAATTTTGGCAAACGTAACTAAAAGTTACTTAACATTATACAACATAACCAGTTTGCAGTGGTCAATAGATGAATAATTTCTAGATTGATTGTCGCGAATCAGTTTAGTTAGTAAACATTTTAGTAGAACCATATTCGAATTTTAACAAATACAACCAAAAGTTACTTAACATAATACAATATAACCAGTTTGCAGTGACCAATAGATGAATAATTTCCAGCTTGATTGCTGCGTATCGGTTTAGTTTTTTATGTTTCTTCGAGAATAACTCTGAAATTTTAGATTCACCCTTTTGGGGATGTACCTATGCACTAGTTCTTGAAGTTGTGTATGGTTTGAAGTCACTGGTCTGTGATATTGATTTTACTTACTAATATCTCTTTCTGCATTGATATTCTTTCGATTTTTCTGGATCTGTATTGCCTTTCTGTAGTCTGACCCAAAATCTGCTTTTTCTCTCTCTACTTTTCCCTCTCTCCCTTGCCTCTTCCTGTGTCCCAATTTGTCGTATGTTTTTTTTACGATATCATCTACAAATGACCTTGCAACTAGTCCAGAAATTATTCATCTATATTTTGCAGTACCATTTATAGTTAATGATGTATCCCATCAAGGAAAACAAAAAAAAAAAGTTTCATATTCTTGAGATATATTTTGTCATCTTAGTTCAATAAATTAAAATCGTATGAAATTTCAAATACTAATTTCTCTATCTTTTAAAAAACGCACACACCTTATGCAATTTAAATTTCGGTCAATTTGAATGAATCTCTGGCAGTAGGTAATTCTGACTAACCTGAAAGAAAAACCAGCCTAAAATCAATCTGAACTTGTCAAAATTAAAGTCATATATCACATATTAACAAACAATGTACAGAACAAAAAGAGTTAACGAGTGTGATTTGATCTTGAATCTCTTTTTCAAGGTTTACGTGTATTTTTAACAGAAAATCTTATTTCTTATTCAAGAATCAGATACCGCGTTGATTACTTAGTTCAAGGTCAATATGCCACCTGAGGTCACCGTGACATTAGAAGGTCACCTGAAGGTCAGATATAAATACCACCTTTCATAAATCAGTGTGATTTTCTTAAAATCTCTTAAAGCTGTATATATCTGATACATCAGTGAAAAATCGTATTTGTATTTAAAACACTCATTTAGTGTCACATGACCTTAAAAAGGATGTCCAAGGTCAAATCTAAAATGTTCTTGTCTTGACAAATTTTATAGAGGTATACGTCAAATACGATGATTTATAAGCTTGGAACAATTGATTTCTTTCCTAATCTGTGATATGTGACCTTACTTTTGGTAGGCTTGGTGTCTATAATGAATTTCATGATGACTTTTGGTTAAAGTGTTCAGAACTACCTATTCCCAGAGTTATATATAAGTATGTATTCAACAATGTTGACAAAGAAAAAGATATGTTATGGTGTCTTTGAAAAATGGATAAGTATCACAGTAAAATACTTATTCTACACCTATCAACTGCAATATTTATTTTTAACCGAGCAGCCATGACATACATTCATAGGTATTAACAGTCAGGAAATGATCATAAAAAATATATAGGGATAAATCATCTTGGCAATAAGTCAGCAGCTATATTTTTAAAAATTTCGTACACGCAAAAAATAATGTCGTGCATTATTCAATTTAAAGTAGGTATTATAAATGTATTACTGAAGTTGATGCAAGTAAATGATTTTTTTTCCATTTTGAAAGTGGTAAAGCTAATATCACTCAAATTTATGTCCTATCAAATATTCAACGTTACTAACAGTCAACAGAACTTTTTAATTCATCCTATTTTACCGCTTATGCACCGCTTTAACACTTTTTCGCATTTTGGTCCACTCGAATGCATGTTCACTTCACCACTTCAGGCCCGATAGACTTGTAAAGATAAAATTTGCACTGTAGCAATTATTTATAGTGTTACTGCAAACTTTAAAATATTTTTTACAAGCAAATTATGAACGTTATCGCCTGATTCACACGTTCAACTGTCGTATGTTTGTGCAATTATCTATGGAATAAACATACCAATATTTACAGCATTTTACCCAATAAATGAATACATACACTTCTGAAAGTAACTTTGTTTGCAACTCAACATAAATAGTTCTAAGTACGATATAATATGTTTAGATTTCGATTTCCTCATTTATCTCTGTGGGTAAAATCAATTGTAAGTACTATCCTGGTTTTATTGTTTACGCATAATTTGCTTATGCTATTCTCGTTCTTAGCATAATTATCGACGAATATATAAACTGTTAAGCCAAGAACTGCAATAATAGTATGACATAAGATGGAGATCATATTTATTCTTCAAAAACAAGCGCGTTCTTTATACTCTGGTTAGCACCTTCGTTGTTACTGCTTTTAGTGTTCCTAAACATTTACTTTGATCTGTTAACAACAGCCACACTTAACATTATACAGGGTTAACTACGATTTAGTACAAAAATTTTAACCACGTGCTCAGGGAGCAAAACCCTCTTTTCCTCCAGAAAATCGGCGCCTATGACAATCATCGTCTGAGATGACTTAGATGTCAACTACCATGCGGTCGTTTTTTCCAACGTTGTGAAATGTAGAAATGACGAAAATTGACATTTTTATTAATAATAATACCTAAGTACCTGATAGATAACTGTTAGACCGGTTAGCTGCAGTATTTTGCATTCGTTCTTCGTTCCTTCGACGCACACTGCCAAAACTATATTTTCACACGTTACAGGTCCATCAGAACTTTCTATTAATAGAATACACAGTCCGTGTCAAATAAAATATCCAGTTATTCTAAGAAAATTAAAATTTAATGTAAGGTATACCTACTACGCGGCAGTCTTTAATTATACAATATTGTAGGATTGCCGTAGCTCCCTTGAAAAACAAACAGCGCATAGCCAGCCATGTTATAGGGACATATACGCACCCGACAAATTCCTTTATTTAATTACTATAAAACGTTTAAACTAAAAATTAGTCACTAAAACTTAACCGTAACCTAGAATTTCGTCTTGCTAGTTGCATACTCTCCAAACATCAAATAATACTGGTCAAAAAATAGATATTTACCATATATATTTATCAAAGAAGAATTTTTACATAACATTATTATAATACATTTTGCAGTAGTAGCTTATATATGGCGATTACATGAGATTCAAAAATAGAATATTGCAGAAGGTGTTTAGTTTATATTATTTTTTCAGTATTTTTCAGCACTTTTGCGCATTTTGTTTTTTGTATTTACAAACATGTATTCAACTGCCAAGATGACGGATAAGATGCCGATTTATGGGAAGTGTGACAGATGCATATATTGACCACATTGAACAACTGCTGTAATGGCTTGGAGGTGAATTTGTGTACATTTGCGTGTGTTTGTTGTTATTCGTTGTGCCTTTTCCGACGGAGGGAATCCACCAAATCTATTTATCAAAGAAGAATTTTTACATAACATTATTATAATACATTTTGCAGTAGTAGCTTATATATGGCGATTGCATGAGATTCAAAAATAGAATATTGCAGAAGGTGTTTAGTTTATATTATTTTTTCAGTATTTTTCAGCACTTTTGCGCATTTTGTTTTTTGTATTTACAAACATGTATTCAACTGCCAAGATGACGGATAAGATGCCGATTTATGGGAAGTGTGATAGATGCATATATTGACCACATTGAACAACTGCTGTAATGGCTTGGAGGTGAATTTGTGTACATTTGCGTGTGTTTGTTGTTATTCGTTGTGCCTTTTCCGACGGAGGGAATCCACCAAATCGTGGTCGTCGGACCGAGTACGTCACTTTAAACAGAAAGAACGATCGAGGGGAAGAGCAGCAAGTACAAACATTTTTGGAATGACTTATTTTAATGTAAACAAGTAAGAAAATGATTCAGCATTTTTGAAATCTCCAAATATCAATCCTATCAATAAATATCAATAAGGTAGGTGCTACCTCTCTGTGTTACCATATGGTGTTTCTCATTAAATTATCTCATTTTGTAAATATTTTTTTCTCTTTCAATCAATATACGCAATAACGCGGTGCCCTGTCACTACCTTTCACATCTTTGACTTATGTGTAATGTACTTAATCTAATGGCTGTTTAGGAGTTTAATATAGTTTCGAAAAAAGAATGGCTTTATTTATTTATTAACACAGAAAATAAATCAAAATAATACAGTTTTGTAATTATTGTCTAACTTTTGACCTTCTGAAAAAACCATCTATTGTGTCATAAATGAAGCTGATAAATTGAATATCGTCGACCAAAATTTGTTATCTACGTTTCATTTGATAGCATAGACGTATTTTTTAACTTCTTTAAGCAAAATTTTCTATTACGCACCTGTACAAAAGTCTCTCGCCTCGTTCCGGATCTGTTCGACTTACCCCGACGAATATTCTTGGCAAACGGAGAGTACAGATTCAGTTTTATTCTACTATTTGTGCTAAAATGTTTATATTTTGTATTCAGCCTTTACATTATATATAATTCAAGGTATTTATTTGACGGTATCTGCAATTTCGGTGGGATCAACTAATTTATCGTGCATATAGGAGGAGTAGGCCAGGTGTATAAACACATGAGTATATCTGGAGATTATTCTTGGGATGGGAAACATTGTTTAGGTTACGCGTTTTCAAGGCAATGTTTATATTTTCTAAAGGAAAACATGCAGGGAATTGTTTAAATATAGAAAATTACCTGTTTCTAAATTGGATTATGGGATAATTAATTATATTTAAATACGATACGGTAAATGTTAATAAACGGTGAATTGATGATGTTCTTCCAATATCTATATGAAAATATTATATTTAGTTATATTAGTCATGAGTTTAACTTCAGTGTTTTCAAAATTCGAAAAGGAGAGGAGCAAAGGTCAGATTAAGCAAAATGCCTCGTGTCATACCATATATAAGCATAATTTGAAATACAAAGTCTATATTTGGAAAAAATAATTTAATTTTGAGCAACTTGATGTAAAAAATACAGTGTTCTATTTGAAATAAGATGTTTCGTTCGCATATTGAAATTGATGAATTGTAAAAAAATGGAACACTTATTGCAATATTTTATAAGTATAACTAAATACAAACAGTATATAATTTCACAGTATATCAAAAAAAAGAAGCTTAAACGTAAGAAAAATCAATTCAATTCAATCAACTGTCATTATTTTAAATGTCAAAAAACTTCGAAACGGTATTACTAGATAGAATAAAGAATGACTTTTAATGACATCATCAACTTTGATTTTTTTAGGTATTTAATTCAATTACTGAAAATAAAAATTCATATGTTCCTAAAAAGGTCATTACCCCGAAAGGTAGCTATTTACTAAAATTATGGCAGAACATATTTTTGTAGCTAAAAAAGCTTATCCTAAAAAATTGATTACTTTTAATATTAGTCAGTGATGCAACATAGCTTTTTTAAAAAAAGGTTCACCGTAGTGGTGGTTCCATTATCCTAAATTTCAACACAAAGGTATAAGCTTTGTAAGGAGGCATGTTAGAACAAACATTTATTTGAACAAAAACTGTTGGCGAGAAGAATCTTTAGTTAAATTGTTTACACTTTTGACTCACTCAGTATGAGACATTTTTTTACAGATTTTCAAACTCCTACTGCGTAACTCATTAAAATAAGCCAGCAATTTTCTATTAACATGTGCCTTAGGGGTGCAAATGAAACTAGATTTTTATTTACGTTATTGATTTGTTTGTATTCAAATCATACACGTCCCGTTTCGAGGGGCGAAAAGATGTTACATACGTAAATTTTTCAACCAACCTTTTTGTAATTTTATCAACCAATTAATAATTTTTTTATCAATAGTGGCAACAGTTTTAAAATTAGTATTATTCACCTCAAACCCAATGTTGATTTAAACAAAGACGGTCTTTTTATGTTACATATGTAAATTTTGCAACCAACCTTTTTGTAATTTTATCGATAAATTAATAATTTTTTAAGCAATAGTGGCAACAGTTTTAAAATTAGTATTATTCACCTCAAACCCAATGTTGATTTAAACAAAGACGGTCTTTTTACGTAAAAAAATTATGAATTGGTCGAGAAACGCGATTAATGAAAGGATTTACGTCTAACACACTTTTCATCCCCCTACACGGTACGCCTATGATTTTAATAACAAAAAATGGTCTGGCTCATGTTATACGACGTAAAAAGTTTTATACGTTCCGTAAATTTTGTCAGCTTGTGAAGGTTTTGTCAATAAATAAAAATAGTATATTAAAGTATAAGTGGATATTAAGCAATTTTTTTATTGGTACACTTTGAAATCAGAAATACTGGTATTAATACTACAAAAAATTGAAATTGGAGCTAATAATGTAAAATGGTTGAATTCGTGACGTGACCTGTATATTTTTTGTAGTCACGAAAATGAGAAAAACAAATATTAATTTATAATCTGTCACATACGATTAATTCTTGTCATTACTTAAATAATGAAACAAAATTGCGATTCATACCGCAAAAATCGGCAAACTTTTATAACTAGAATACGACAAGTTCATCAAATGGTAACAGATACATATGATCGAGTTGTGCTTGCTTACCTTCAGAAAATGTCGGCACAAAGCGTCGGCTATGTGGGCGATCCATTCGAAATTGCAAAGTATGTTGAGGATAAACGAAAGGGTTGATTTAAAATCATTTGTGAAAGTGCATGAGATCATAAAGGTCATTAGCAAGAATGATGTAGGCAAGAAGGCATATGTAATCAAGGAAGACGATTTGTGAAAGTTTCTTACAGATGCACCGGACATTACGTATTTATTTTTGAAGGTAGTAGCTATTTGCGGTATCTTTAGCTCTTGTAGAAAATGTGAATTGTGCGACTTACACTTACATGACATCAAGGAAGAGGGAAGCTTAACTTATTACTATTCTATCATCTAAGACAGTGAAGGCTCGACGTTTTACTGTTGCCGATAGTGATGGAATTAGTTATGTACATTTGGTGAAGCAGTACTTATTATTGCATCCCTAAAATGTAAGTACCGACCGAGTTTTCTTACGGTATGATAAGGGGAAGTGCATCAATCAAGTGATTGGTATTAATACATTTAGATCATGTCCCTTGCAAATTGCACATTATCTTAAATTGGACGATCCTAAGAAATACACTGGACATGGTATTAATATTTTAAACAATACCAACTGTACATTTCACATTCTTTTAGAAAAATAAGATTGTTGAATATTTGAATAAAGCTTTTGAATCATTTGTTAGTAATATTTAATTTGACGCTACACATCAATAATTAAAAAGGTGACATTTAGACTTCACGTTTCTCAGGTAATTGATTTTTCCATGGTAACTTTAAAACACGCGCGTTTCTTTTAAAATGTGTTTCGTTCCATAAAGTAATTAAAAGTAAGCTTTTGCGTCCATGCCTGACGGTAGAAACAGATTTTATTTATTTCAATATGGATATGGAACCTAAACTGAAAAAATGGTATTATAGAAAGCAAAATAAATAAAAAAGTTTATTCATTCAATGATGGATTTATTACAAGTTAGCAAAATGTTCATTAATAATGGCATTACGAACAAGTTGAACTGTATCTTTATGCCAACATTTACAGGCAAATTATCATCATTCTCCATATTTTCCAACCTCTGTCCAGAAACAGCATAATTCATGTCAATAGCTATATTTATGGAGTACAGATGTAACAACAATAATACTCATAATTATTGTTAATTTGTCCCGTATTCCCAAACTTAATACTGGAAAACGACGCTTCCATACTCCATATTGTCGTTCAGCTACGTTACGTGTTCTGATTATCGATCTGTCGCAGGCGAATAGCAATTTCAGGCAAATGGTCATTTGCCTAGTCATTTGCTAAGCGCCATGACAAATAGCAAAATGGTTAAAAATCTATTATATTTTACTATTTGCCTAGGAATTTCGCATATGGCGATTTCTGATTAGTCATTTGTCAAATGCCGGCATTAGATTCAGACAGATGTTATTTTTCTAGGCAAATAGCAACAAGGATTCAAAGCAAATAACGTTTCGGTTTTAGTAGGTGCCATTGTAAGTCAACACACATTAAGAGCAAAACCTTTTCGGCAACGAAAAATGTCTGCAGCTTGTTCACCAGGAGAATCTATTTTAATTCATGCTCAGTCTAAGGCACCTATAACTCTTGAAAATCTTGCTGTAGCATAATATTTTTAAGCCATTCTATCCATGGTAGCATTGCTGTTGTTAATCTTTACATATTGGGGACGTAATGATGCAATGGCGTTATAAACACTTTGTGCAATTCTGCTGGCAGAAGTCTTCGGGACGTCAATAAAATCTGCAGAGGTTAACGGAATATATCCAGTAACATAAAACCCTAGTATTAGAAGCAGCTGGTTCATAGGTTGTATACGACCATCTCTGTGACAGATTTCAAAATGTCATTACATGTTCGTTGGTAAAGCAATTAGATGATCTATTCTTGGTAATAAGGCTAGTACGGTTCATTTTGATAATCGGAATAGTTGAAAAAACTCCAAATCGTCATATTTTGTTAAACAATGTTGTTGTACTCTGTAAATTTTAGGTCTGCTTAAATAAATTAATCTATCTCTTTATCTTCTGAGGATGAGCTTGAACTTGTATCATATATGTAATTATTCATTATTCATCAACTAAAAGTAAATAATTACAGCAAAACACGTAGGTGTAACAAATTCTTGAAGATTATCCATAAATTTGGATAGGTTATGTTATGCTCTTGAAGTCTCCTTTAACCTCATAAAGATCCTAAATCTGGCCTTCATTATAAAGCACACTTTATCGCCACTTTTACTTTGAACTTATTTAGGAAGTACCACTATTTTGTTATCGTGAGTCACGTATTTTTATTCATTTTAAAGAGCATTGTTCGATCTTCAACCGATTTAACGCTGCCACGTCAGAAAACTTACGAAATATTGGTATAAGTTGCCAAAAATATTTGTAAACATACGTATATCTGACATTAGCTATGGGACTGTGTGGCACAATGTATTTCTTCATCACCAGCTGCAGGAAAATGTGTTAGGAAAGGTTTTCAGGACCACGATTTCAGGCTGCGCCAAAAATAAATCATAAGATGTGATATGTATTATTAAGTCAGGCTCTTTGTAAAAATAGTCCTCGGCGTTATTTTAGATGAGAATTAATAGAAGAAAATACATAAATATTTATGATATAAATATTTTAGAACATTTCAAGGTTTAATAATATTACCGCAATTTTAAACATTAACATAATACGAAATCGGTTTAATAATAGTTAATTTATAATACGTACTATTTTAAAAGCTCAATATTTTACAGTATGGTCTGGTACCCATTCATAACTTTATATATGCGCGATGCTTAATTCATTTAGAGATTGATAGATACAATTGCTTTAATGTTGATTTATTGATACAAACTTGCGCATTAAAAAAATGCTTCAATCATATTTTTGATACTTCTAAGATCTCTGACTTTCCTTGGTTGGCAATATGCCTATGTTCTCATTTTACATTCAGTAATATATAGATGATGATGTCTGAACATTTAGAAATATATCCCAAGTAACTATAACATTGGCACACAAAATAAAAAAAATAATTGCCCGAAAATACTAACAATGATTAGATTTATCTCAGCCAACTTCAGCTTCTCCTCAATTCACAGAACTTTGAAAGTGGCAAATAAGAAATTTATTTGAAAGACAAAATCACATAATTTTCACAGATGAGAAACCCTGAACAGACAAAATGTTTTAGAGAACATAAAAACTACTCGTCATCCATGAAAAACATACACAATGGCCGAAGTAAATATTTGGGCTGAAATAGCAGGATACTGAGACTTTATATATCTCTGAACGCAGTTTTACAGGTGACAGGAGCTAAATTCAGTCCTGGAATAAATTATTCCTGACCCTAATGAGCACGATATGCTTACTGATGAGGTCCAAATCGATAGATAGACAGAAAAAAGGCGCTGGAATGGCCACCACGCTCCTCTGATTTAACCCCACTTTTTGTGAGCAAGAGCAAAGTGAATGTAAACGAACTAGACAACCAATATTACTGAAGAAATTCGAAACATAACACAAGATGCTTGTCAAAATGTAATTGATGAATTTGAACATCGAACGAATTGGGCATTGTGCAAAGGATAATAATTGAATATTTGCTGTAATAAAATTAATAGTGCGAAAACTATTGTTTTCATTTAATTCCTTAATCTTTTAACAGCTATGACAAAAAAGTAACTTATTGATGGAGAAGGGTAGAGAAGGCAAGTCTTTTGATTAGCAAACCGGCTGTAACATTAGTGGTTGTATTGACCAGAATATCCATCGTAAACTCTCAGCCTTCCGAAAAACTGCCAGCGTATGCTGTGTGTATTTTTTATGCATGGGTGTAGTGAGCACGGGACGAGAATTACAACGAGAGGAAGCAGTCTTGTTAGTATATTCCGAAGTCTTCTGATAGGTAAATTCTTATTTATGTAAAAAATGGCTGACCTGAGGAAGTAATCAGAACTACCTATAACATATTGGTGGAAAAATTAAAAACAGTAGATGCAGTATCTTATTTTTAAGTAATGGAGACACATGTTCAAGTAATTCCATATATGAATTTCTGTCCATACGCATATAAGAAGAGATTTAACCAATATTTTACCCATTTAGAACGATGGCGCTGTATTTTTCGTTCTGTATACAACAGAGCAACTGTCACTTCTGTTAAAGCGAATTCAGATTCCGGGATCAAGTATGCAACATTTGGTCTTTCGATAAGCCACCTTAAAACTGAATTCGTATTAAGAAAGGCTATCTGATATATATTTATATGAAATACAGGATGTTTCCTAAGTAATCTGAAATATTTCTGGTGATTCCTCAATTAATGTCATGAAGAAAAGGTCATATACATTTTTTTTCTTTTATAAGCGTAATAGTTTTTGAGTTACAGGGCGTTAAAATTTTAATTTTAAAATTTTAGTCTACTCCAGAGATTTTCAAAAAGAACAAAAAAAAATTAAATTTTAACGCACCGTAACTCAAAAGCTAAGGCAGAACAAACTTTATATGAACTTTTTTTCATGGCACTACTTAGGAATCACCCCTTGAAATATTTCATATTGCTTACCCTGTATAAATCGCCTATTTATAACAAATGTCGGCAAGTTATAGCTGTCATAGCTAAAAAAATGAAAATATTCCAGAAAACTGGTAATTTTTAAGTGCTAATTAACCTGTTCTGTTTTCATTTCGACTAGAATTAAAATTAACAAATAAATTTATTTACATTAAACTCGCTTACCTGAAAGAATAGGAAGAAAGCAACCCACTGGTAGTACTTGGTTTGCTTTATGGGATTTTTCCCAGTTGATTGAATACCAGGAAGATGTCCTTGAGTGATTGCTCTTCTGTTCGCATCAAGGACAGTGTAGGTTGAATGTATCCAGCAATAGGTGTTCAAGACATCTTCTGGAATATCTCTGCAAAAGTAATAATTTTCTTGCTGGTACGTGGCATTATTAAACAAAATTAGATATGACAAAGTATGGAAAAGAATTGTTGCTGTTATGTGTTAAGTAATCCTTCATTGTGTTTCGTGTTATTATTGTGAAAAACTCAACATTAAAATCATTGATAAACTATACAAGGTGTCTCGGAACTGCATACAGGAAATCAAAATACTGCGTATACAAAAAAGTTCATATAAATTTATGTCAGAAACGGCTTAATTTGCAATATACAAGGAGCTATATTTTTTTAAAAAATAGCACACCATTAATATCTTAAAAAGTATTTGACGTAGATTAATTGATAAAGTTGAGCTGGTGAGTTAATTATATAAAGAAAAAAAATAAGCATACAAACCAACCAGCGGCGGAGATATTAAGGGACAGCGTCACTAATAACCCCAAAATCTCTACGCCACTGAGTATTTTGAAAGTTACGTTAATTAGCAATTGCATTGCAACTTTTTATAAAACGAATAATTTTTGAGTTTTTTTTTTCGCGTAAAATATTATTTAACATACAGATGAATAATTTATAAATATTTCTAAAACCGTTATATACATACAGTGTGTCTGTAATGTTAGAGCCAATATTGAAAAGATTTCTACATCTGACCAAGAGTAACAAAAATATAAAAAAAAAACAAATAATTTTTCTGCTCTTGATGAAATTATGCACATAGCCATTATTTAGCATTCTCAATCACTTTTTTAAGTAATATTTTGCTGTATTTTCTGCGGAAATGCTATTGTACCCGAAACCTAAACAGTTTTTTAATCGACGCACTGAATATTTCAAGTAGGATTATTTCAAAATCGATTGCTACTAACTACTTCGATAACGTATACTTTTTTCAGATAAAAAAATGTAGGAGAATTGATTGTTTCAATAGTCAGATGGAGCTACATTAAGCCGCAAAAAAGATCTGCGACTTAAAAGAAGTATGATATTTCATAAGTGGCGCCCTCTACTATTGACGTCAAAATTACAAACGAATTTAAATACTCGTTTTAGACATTCTTCTTATCATTAAATATAACAAAATGTATCCATTAGATTAAAATTTAGACTGTTTAAAATTTGTAAAATGTGACCTACTTTACAAAGACTGTATATCTATATCTCAAAAAAATATGACATTAAGTTTTATACCTAAGACAGCTGCTGTTGACAAGCAGCCGACTAAATCCCCTGCTCTCTATGATTAATATTAAATAATTGAGCTATAAATTTGAAAAAAATTAAATTTTCAACGGTAGTCAAAACGTTTTAAAATAAACAGTTGTTTTCGTTTTACGTTTGGTTTACATTAGTTTAATCATTTATCATTTCAAATTTATTTTAACAAAGCATAATGATTTAGATCTGTTTAAATATAAAAAAAATATGGGTATCTCATTAACAATGAGAAGTCACAAAACTAAGTATGAAATTTTATATCTAAGTTTAAACTGTACTTCTGTATGCGTGATAGATACCACTTCAAAAAAAGGAGAACGATATTTAAAATAAGAATTTTAACATTACATTGTTTTAGGAAAATAGGTAGGTACTCACTTGTATGAAATAGAATGCAACATTGTAATAAAAGCCCACATTTCAAAATCGATAATAATTATTGGTAATTATTCACATCAAAAGAAACTATCAACCAGTTTCCTTGGAAAATTGTATTTTAACGGAAATAACTGCTAAAGTAAACCATTAGTCATTTGACACTTTTCCAATAATAAAATAACAAGAAATTGCCTGTTTAGTAACACACATGTCCTACGTTTAAAATACATGTAGCTTCCCCTGGATTCCTTTATTTTTAACGCATATATATTTTCCAAAGTGCAATTTTTAGATTATTTACATGCTGGAATTTCCGGTGATACATTTAGAAAATTTACTGTACCTATATCTTGTAATTATTAACCTATTTAAAATTGCATGTATATACTGAAACTTTAACCTACTTCTATTAGCAGGGAATTTAATAAACAGCAACATTATTATGTTGCACAAAATATTAGTTATGCCTAAAATGGAATGCAACCCTCCCAATAGATGTTGTCTAATGTTGACAAAATGTATCAAAATAGTGTCAGAAACAGTTTTAAGATTCTTATATTTTAAAAGGTTTTTTGCTAGAAGTACATACAATATTTTACAAACAAATGAATCAAAATACGAAAATAAAATCACGATATGCAGTGTGTCCACGGATAGATTGTATATGTACATTGATAAATAAATAAATAAATATTCCTTCTTTATTTTTTTTTTTTTGTTCATAAAGCATATTCATTGGCAAAATATTATCATTCTTCTGTTCTATTATTAGTATTATTTTAATTATTGTTGTTGCTTGTGTCCCTTTATGATATTACAGGATGAAATCGTAGCATTGGAAAATTTTTGGTGAAAAAACTAGATCCAACAAGAAAAGGGTTACTCATACTACCATCGCATCTCGAAATACAGCAAACAAATTAGAAAATATGCCGTCACTTGTAATATCCAGAAGTTACATAAAACCGCTGTAAACTTTTACATTTTAATACATATTTAATGGAGGTTTCTGCTCAAAACTGTGCCTTGACGTCATAGCTGCCTTAACACTAAACTATTTGAGATACTAGTAAACATGATGTCGCATAATTTACGAAATATACTAATAAGTGTGACGTCATTACGTTAAATTTAACAACAATATTCTGAATTTAGCCTCATTACATGTAAACGAGTCATTATCATTTTTTCTAAATGCTCGTTTAACTATTTTTGTTTTCAATTGAAATTCCATTCGCAAGACAAAGTAAATGTCCAAGAATTACGAGTTTAAATATATTTAATGGACCAATTACAACACTAGAGGGTAAAATGTACATGTACTCTCTTTATGAGTAAAATCATCGGTCAAAGATGATATAATTTTTTAAAACTATACACTAGAATACTTGATAATATAAAAAAAACTGTACTTAAATGAAAGTTAAAGGGATGTACAGGGTGATTCACAACTTATCTAAAAGAATATGGATGCGTCATGAAAAAAAGAGTTAATATCGTAAAGAAATTTTCTGTAAAATTCTTAATTATTCTAAATTATTGAAGTTGTAGTATCTACATCGTTGGTCTCTAGCCACGCGATTTTGACTATTGAAATCCGATTACTTACAGTAGGTATTAACGTTTTTGTGATGCGAGTACTGACATTAGTTTTACAAGTGTCAAAAATGACTTGAGTGTATAGCAATTCGAGTTGATATCGTTTTAATTTATGGTAAATTGAAAATGCTTTAACAGAACAATTTCTCGATAAATATGTGCCAAATGCAGCTACTTTTACCGCGATGTGCACTGAGTGCAAGTGTAGTGCAATACGGGCATAACATAGGAAATTTGCAGGAGGTCCATTAACGGCGATTGCAACAGTGTCGCGTATCATACACGAGCGTGCCCAAGCATTAAAACCAAGGGATTGGACGAGGAGAACTGGTACCATGGCCGCTACGATCTCCTGACTTTAAATCATTTAGAGTTCTTTTTATGGGGATATCTAGAAAATGAAGTGAATCGGACCGAAGATTCGAAGATGATTTACGCAAACGTATCAATAACTTATTAGTTCAAAACGGTTCAGCAGAAGCATTTGTGCTAGTTTGTAGAAACTGGGTAAGAGGAGATCAATTTTGTTGTTGTAACATCAGATATGTTAAATTATTTTATTAATTAAAACCACAAATAACAATAGTGGCAGTTGAATTTGCTGTGTAAAATATGTATTATAAAATGTTATTTATTTTTTTCAGAATTACATAGAAATGAAATTTAATTAGTAACAGTCCTTATTCCTTGTGGGGATGGTATAAATTCTGACCTATATCTGTAATATATGCTTAGTTATTTGTGGATTTATCTATACACCTGTACTGCATAGACCAGGAAGACCTGTTCATGAAGGTTTCCATGTTATTTAATGGAGCATTGCACACTAGACCAGCACCACCATGTACCGTCATCTGTAACGACCATCACTGCAGATCTTATTGGTGGCCTGCAATTTATATGCTTGGCCACGCTAGTTCGAAGTTCTGTTCTCACAAAAATCAGGGATGGGTTTCAAACTGTTAAAAATATTCGACCAGTTAAATTGTGAATATGTCGCTTATCGACAACCTCTATTTCCTTACCTTAAACAAACTGCAAGTATTTCATCAGATGACACTACTCTGCGAAATCTTTTGTTTTTTTTTTGTTGTGGGCGAGGATGATTCGAAGGATTCAAATATTTTTTGTGGCATTCGGAAATACTGAAAAATTTGTTATTGATTTCTTTCTCCAGTTCAAAAAATAAATGATGAAATCCACTATAGCTTTCTCTTTTATTGATAGGGTTAATCTTTTTCCTGGCTTCTTCCCTCTCGTCATCACATTCAACATCGTTAAAAAAAATGTCTTTCTTTGAGCTACACTCAACTACTACTTAAAAACTTCAAACCGTCTATGCTGGTCCGTGGTGGTTAGTGCATGCATAATGGGCGCGATATTTAATGCGTTGCCTCGGGATTTTGATATTAATCAGGCATTCTGCACTTACTAAATTTATGAAACATGTAAATTAGTACCTACTTACGCACGTGGCATTTATTTTTAGTTATTTTAATACTAAATGTATTTTTGAAACTGTTATTATTGTTATTTTCCATTGTATCATTTTAGGTTCATCCTGTAGATACAAAATAAGAAGTAAATAAGTAAAATCTACATAATACCATTGAGCAATAAAACTTATTATTCAATGCTAATACCTACTAGATGAATGAATTTCTGCTTTTCTAATACTGTTAATCTGCAACCACCAATACACAGGAAACCGAAAACAGTTCTAGAGAACTATAAATAAATTCATGTATGCGATGCCAACAATTTGAATTATACTATTACTAGTTATTTGATATGTGGTCTTCAGTTCAATATTTAGTATTCCTGGTTGCATACTTTTATTACTATACTTTATCTCCGATTTTTTCAAGTATTCCACCACGTTCTCATAAAAGATTGCAAATTTGTTGCAGTTGTTTATTCGCTGTTTCTATATTTTAAAAGTATATTATAATACTTTATTATATTTACTACTACTAATATATCTAGGCAGAATTTCCACCTTATAATCGCATAAAAGAATATTTTTTTCTCGCATTATCACGTACCTGGTGTGAATACAATCTATTGGGTTGCCAACATACTGTCGGGTTGTTACAGCTATAGAAAAAGTAACTAATAGGATAACTGTGGCATTTGTATGTAGCCTGAATATTGGAGAATCAATGGTGACGCTGTTGCTCTGAAACAAAAAGAAATATAAATGTTATTTCAAAAATACCAACATATTTTGCGACAAACTAATTGTACAGGGCAGGATAGGGTCACATATATTTTTAAATTTGAATTATATGTTCAGCTTTCACTAAATTTTACAATTTATTTATTGCTTGTATTTATTATACAGGATCTCTAGAATCGAGTGGCTTAAAAATGATATGGCATAGTCCAGTGGGCTGAGCTGCATAGTTTCCGATATAAATATGTCTTGATCGATATCGTTTTTCATCTCGTTACAAACTGGCAAAACTACAACATTTTCATTCATTACAACCACTCACTACTGATAAAACACACTTCCCGTAGGTACAGTTACATAAAATGCCTATTTGTTATAATAAAATCGAACGAAAGGAATAGATAATAGAAAACTTGTAATGTACCCGCGGCAATCTTGTCCCATAACTTAGAAAAACAAACCGACGAACTATATTGGTGGGAAAATATCTGCACCCGACACAAATTTCTTTACTTAATAACTATAAAACGTTGAAAAATTAAAAAAGGCGGTAAAAACTGAAGAACACAAAACTAAAACGTAAACACATGGTAGGAACTATGACATGACAAAAGTGACGGGAAATTTTACCCTCGTGTTACTAGTTACCTACTCTGACTCGCATAGGCGGTGTTAAATAAGGATTTAATATAATTTCGAAAAAAAAATTTTTCGCTTTATAGATAAGCTTCAAAATTTTTTGAAGGGTGATTCCTTTAATTCTTAATTTTCTCTGTCTCCTCTTAAAATATTTCTACTTAGTCATAGTTAACCCATGTAGAGAAACAAAAAGCAACTCAAAAATAAAATATAAAGTATACATAAATAAATAATATTAATGTAATAATCGTCTGGATTTTCGATAATAATAAAAACTATTTTTGGGGCCCAAAATCCGAAAATAAAATTAAAAAATAATTTTAATTTCGAAGGGGGTCCGGAGCCCCTGGACCCCTTCCCTGGCTACGTCACTGGACATACATAGGAGAATCAAAATAATGTCAGTACTTCATGGGATATAATTCGACTTCTTTAAATTTGCTGCAAAAAGCTATACCTTGTTTTATTCGATTTTTACCACTAGTTTCTGAACATCCTGTACAAAACTATCCATTTTGAAATTGGATGTAAATCTATTAGAAAAGATTTGTCTTATAAAGTTCCCAGATTGAACTCCAGGAATTGTGTTTTGTTACTATTACCCTTTGTACCCCGTACCAATACATTGTTTAGGTCACCTTTATATCAAATTCTGAACAATAGTAACAATATGGACGGTTTCGACATAACCTCTTTAGTGTGTCTGATATAAAAAAATATTTTCAATAGGTGCAAATGTTTAGGTATATTCTTGTTTTTTTTATTTGTTTTTTTAATTTTTGTCTATTTTTTATTGTAATTTTTTGTATAAGTTTTTATGCTGGGTTATAGCCGTTTTATATTTTAGGAGCAAGTAAATAAATAAGTGAATAATTACATAAATAAATTTGTATTAAAAATTAAGTATATCACATTCTCTGTACGGATATAGGCCCTATGTTTAAGTAGAATAATATAGTACGAAATTTACAAATATAGAAACAATGTATTCTATTTTAATACCTCTAAATATATGTTATTATTGTCCGCACAAACAGTTATTATATTTTGATGATCCGTTTTTAATAGATGTAGATAATAGTCAACTATAAATTTTGATCATTGACATAGTTAAGCAAATGCCAACACTTTGTTGAAATCATAATTTATATTCCTTTGTATAGCAGAGGAAACATGTTTTGTCTAAATTTATTATGCTCTGAAATAAAAAACCTTGGCCAACAATACTAAAACAATAGAAATTAAAATTGCGGAATTCTTATTATTTTTTAAATAATATTAACCTGCTAGATAAAAAGTTCTATTAAGTTAAATGAATGTCCTCACATGAATTATCATAGTTATAATCACAGAAAAAGGTACATATAAGCGAGAAGTAACTTTCCCACCAAAAATAAGCCATCATGTTTTTGGAAGTGACATTCAAGTTAATTGAAATAAAGGTTTTGCAGTGTGATATGAAAGAAATACCAGATATCTAGTAATAGAAAAGTGAGGTGCACAGAAAGACCTGTATGACTTGATTGCGATTACAGAACGCAACCATTGCCGGAATAAAATTTGTTTGCCTGTAAATATCTGATAAAAAAGCCTTGTCAATGCATACATTTGGTAGATATGAACAGCCCTCTAGAGTTAAATAGTTAGAAAATTATACATATTTACTTATATGCTTCAAACGAACAATTTTTAAACTGTATTGTTCAATTGGAAAATACCTTTGTTTTCAATTTTGACAAAATAGTAACTTATCTTAAAAAGATATTGTGAAGTAATGACCGTGACATTTGAAGTCAATCAATATAAATATGTGTAATGCCTTTCATTATCATCATTTTGTTGTTATTCGACGATTAAATACATATATATCCTGTTTGTTTAAGGTAAGGAAATATAGGTTGTCGATAAGCGACATATTCACAATTTAACTGGTCAAATATTTTTAACAGTTTGAAACCCATCCCTGATTTTTGTGAGAACAGAACTTCGAACTAGCGTGGCCAAGCATATAAATTGCAGGCCACCAATAAGACCTGCAGTGACGGTCATTACAGGTGACGGTACATGGTGCTGCTGGTCTAGTGTGCAATGCTCCATTAAATAACATGGAAACCTTCATGAACAGGTCTTCCTGCGCTGTGTAAAATAATACAGAATTTTATATTTTATTTTTTTATATAACATTTGGTAAACTTGAATACTCATGAATTTGGTGCTAATCCCAACTTCATTAGAGCAGCAAACACGGAGAGTCAAAGCAAGTAGGTGTCTATTATTTTCCATTTTTAACATTATCATAATTATTAATTGCGATGTAGTGAACGATATTGTTAAACGTAACTTATTTATCTGTTTATAATAAAGATCTGCTTGTGAAAGTTACTGTGACAATGCTGTTGATTACGTCCAGGTGGATGGTTTTACTAGAGGTATTTATAAAATTATGCCATTTGATTAAACTACTTGTTTTATTTTGAAAAATAATGAATAATGATATTCAACATTTATTACTTTTATTTTAACTAATTTATAAACTTTGCTATTACTACTGATTTCATTTATCCTCATTTTTACAAAATCCTTATTTATCACTTTTGTTTATTATGTTTTCAGAATAAAACAAGTAATTTAATAGTGAAGTCAGAAGGAAAATTCTATAAATGCCTCGAAAACATGTTCTACATCTCGTAAATGGTAGAAACAAATACAGAACATGTTATTTGGAATCAGTATGAAGCACTGAATGCAAAAAAAAATATAAGTTTTTTTTACCATTGATTTTCTAAACACTATATACATTCTGGAAGTTTAATAGAAAAATTTAATTGATTCTTTACTTTATATTTTAAATTTTTCGTTGAACTTAAATATATTTCCAATTAAACATTACATTACGTTAAAATGGTATTCACAAACAGTGTTGCAATGCTGGAGAGGTTAACGTTTTCCTTTCGTTGGGCTTCTTCACCCTACGCCACATTTTTCTTTTATCGGCACGGTGAAATATTTTTTTAGGCGCTATATGCTGTATTCGTACATAATGGGATAATGTAATATATCTTCCATTTGCCCGGTGAGATGTACTTTCTGTGTTTTACGAATTTATTTTGCCATTTTATTCTAGCAATGTCTATTTAACACAATACATTTAATAATATAATAATGATAAACCGACTCTTCTAAACGTATTTACTACGTTGTCTGAAAATGGAAATTGTATAGAGATATAAAACACAATAATGTATTAGGTAATCACATCCGAACGTCATCATAATGTCACAGGTCTTCATTGTGGCGGTCACCATTTTCTGGGGGCGTGGTCAGAATCAAATCGCCACGAAATTGTCTAGGACAAACGCCATTTCGATTGAAAAAATACATTCTTTCTTTTTATTTGGAAAAATCATGCAATTATAATTTTACACTGTAAAAAAAGTTGCTGTGTAAACGAGATTTTCCAGTGTGTAATTTAGGATGTGTTAAAATTACTAGTATTATAATAAATATACTGAATTTGTGTAATATTTACCAGGTGTGTGTTAAAAGTACACCATTTTGTGTAAACTTAACACGCACACAACTTAATTGTGTTCTATATCCCTACTCCTGACTGGTTGAGCACAACTGCGCAGCTGCAGTATATCAACACACGTCACTACGCCATATTGGTCATGTAGCGGTGTTGTATACAGTTACCTCTCGTTCACTGTGTTCAAATGGAGAATATTCAAATTTAAATTGAGGTTTAATCAAGGAATATGGTAAGTACTTACCTAACTATAACAAATATTACTGATAATTGTAATAAAGCTAAAATTAATTAGAATATAGCTATTAAAAATAGTAGAAGTTTACTCTGACGTTTTACTTTTACGATTACTCTGTAATCTAATTTTTTTGTAACTTTAGAGAAAGAAAATTGTATGTTCAGATCACTACCAGTTAATTTTCGTAAACTCATATTATGTAGTGCATAAATAAATTTTTGTTTGTTGTTTCATTGTTTATGATTTACTAGAACATTATTAGTCCCTTATTAGAATATGTACTATTATACTGTTGATTTTAATATATACATATTTTGTTAGCAGACTTGGTTGCTGTTCATTTGAACAGAAATTTATTTTTTTAATAAAATCATGAAAAGTAAAATATCTTTTATTTTATAATTACACCATAATTCAGAAAATTCTTTATATTCATACGAAAGCTCACCTACCTTGTTAATTATTTTTCCTGTTTGCTTTTGAAATTATAATTTTTGATACATATATTCAGCCGTTTAATAGAACATTCCAGACTATATACAATGCATTCTCGACGGCAGAACCTCTAGAAAATGTCAAAATAAAAGTATATCAAAAATTATATTTATTAAAAATTATTTCGAAAGTAAACAGGAACATAATAAACAAATTAAAAAGATAAGTGAGTCTTCTACATCAATACCTATTATACAATAAAATTAACATGTTAATGTGTAAAGCCTACACCTTCAATGATACAAATAACACAGAAATGTGTATAAATTATACATGACATTTGTTATATTAACACAGTGGACTGTGTTAAACCTTTAACACACTGCTACATACAGAGAAATGTGTAAAAATATACAAAATTGCGTGTGGACTTCGATTAACACAGTATTGTGTTTTTTGTGTTAAACTGTGTTAGAATTTTTTTACAGTGTAATATCAGTTTTTGTGGCATCAAATTTTGCGAAATTTATTCTAATAGAAAAACCTAACTATCTATACTACTACTATAATAACATATTCTGTGCTACAATAATGTTAACGCTAGTGTTAAGAAATAAATAAAATTAATACTGTGACAGTAATAAGTATAAAAAATTGAATTTACCTTACATTGGTGTGAGGTTATCTCGATGGGAACCACAAAATGGTAAGGCAACAATCACATAGGTGAATGAGCCGATTGTTCACGATTAGCTGTGAGTATACTGTATTTTATATGGCACCGCCTTAAGTAAATATTTTTATTAATTTTATTTTCAGGTTGATCTAGCTTTGGATTGGACACAGAATAATTTGTATATTTTTAAGGCGCTCAAACACTACCCATTCTACCTCATCTCCAAACATTTTCTATTAAATTAATACTGAAACTATGAACAAAGAGAAAAATTGATAGTAATTGCAGAAAATTTATATAAAAAAATATTACAGATAGATGTTTTTCGCTGCGGAAATTTATGTGAATATTTAATAGCCAGTTTAAATTGAAATTATCGATTCATAATTTCCCAGAAAATTTGATGTTTAATTGAAATTTGGCAATTCAATTGTGATGTATTTATATCCAGATGAATCAATTTTATTGTTTTATACCCCATTTCTGACCTTTTGACTCTCAAATATTGCATTTCAATAACGTGGGACGTTCTTGTAAATCAAATTGCATTTAAGTTGTTTATGTATCTGAATCCTAATTGCTGTTTCGAAAATGCCACTTACTGTTTCACGAAAATAAAGTAAATGCGTTTCGCATAAGTAAATGGTAAATACACGTTTAATTTGTTTTAATTTAAGTATAGTGGTGTTAAATTACTATTTCGATTGCTTATTAATCCGTGTTATTAAGAACATTCTATGTATAGACAATATTTACGAGAAGTTTATGATTTGCAATAAAATATATATTATTATGCACTTAAATTGCTACATTACTACAATTTCAATGTTATTAACATTATAATTACCAAGGTTGGCAAAAAATATTGTGTTTTTTTTTTAATTTTAAATGATATTAAGTTTAGTATTGGCGCATTCACCATTATTTTAAATTTTATATGTATATGCTGTTGCGATAATAATGAAACTCTCAGAACAGTTTTTTAACTTCTGGAAGTTCTGAGTAGAAATTTCATTAAATCTGTATTGGTGGGTGAAACAACTAAAAACTAATGCTAAAAGTTGAAAGTAGATTTCATTACGAATAGGTCACCTTCAAAAAAAGATCTCAAAATTCATTTTAAAGAATGTCATTATTATTGTAAACGATTGTAATTGTTAAATGACTGTGTACACATATTTGGAGAAAGATAGTAGGAACATTTTTTTTATCTACGTCCGTGACCACTCCCAGACTCGAATTTATACTATGCTATCCTAACTATGCAACCATCAACACAACAACGTCATATACAGAGTGTTTTCCATTTAAATAGCAGGACTTTTTAGATTAAACATTCCTATAAATATGGATCCTAAAATGCTACCTATCTGAGATACAGGACGTTGAATTTTATTTTTGTTTCATTTATTTTTTAATTCGCTTTGATTTAATATGTTCTTCGTTATTTATTTTCGTATTTATTTCTATTTAATAAAATAAAAATAATATTGACTGAATTTAATAATTATTTAATTTAGTTATAACACATTGTTTAAAAATTATGATTTGATTCCTAAACAGTAGTTTAGCTATACTTTTTTACAAAAATATTAAATTCATAGGATCTTTTAATCTCAAAATGAGGTCTTCTAAAGACACTTGAAATCCTGCTATTTAAAAGTTAGACACCCTATACGCCTTGCCAGCTGTAGTAATATATTGTTTTTGTTTTGCTGTCAAAATTCCCAAACTATCTGCATCGATGGCGATTATGTAATACCTTTTAGGTTTTTTTCATTAATAACAATGTGTATATTCATTACTTTTATAATTCAGGCCGCCAAAATTTAATTTTATTGTGTTCCTAATATTTAAAATAATATTTAATTTATTTAACTTATTTTAGGTCATTCAACAAGCCGATTTTTAATACAAAATAGAACGTTGCAAAAGAAAAAATGAAAAAGCGTGAATTTCATAATATTAAAAATGTATTTAATTTATCATAGTAACGATTCAAAGTTATTTCCGTGATTTTCAATGAGCTCACTGAATCGAGATTGACAATTTGCCTAGGTCTAATGGCTCCCCCATGTTGCCCAGGCCTCGGCCGCAAATTTTCAGTTTCTCTACGCCACTGAACCACACGTAAAAAGATTTCACGTCTCAGATGATATCTTTGGAGAGATCTTTGGGCATAAAGATGAGGTGCAGCCACCGAATTTTGATGTGTATCATGCCCATAAGTTCTTCGTTTCATAAGTTATGCCTCATACTTTTATAATTGCATGAAAATAAATCGAATAGGACCACACCTGATAAGAAAGTACTGCTACAAATACCAACATATCGCCCTGACCTGTTTACTTTTTATTTTTATAAACAAAAAATTTCACCTGATAAATTTGTAAACTTCCGAAACTAAAAAATATTTAACAAAATTTGTTTTCACTATTCGTCATTATTTGTTCTCAGCACCATAATTTTACATGTTTATGCGTATAGGTTAAGATTCGCCTGGCATATGCGTATTTTAAAAAATATAGTACTCTATAGTACTAGTACTCTTGATTTCTTTATTCCAGCTTTCAAATCCTAAAATTGCCTCTTCATCAGGAAGAACTACAATCGTCAAAGTTACTCAAGAAGCAACAAGTAAAAATCATATAAAACATTGAGGTTAATATAAAACCATACCAAAATCCTTTCCACTTTTAGCCATAATTCCATAATATTTATGTTTACGTATTAAAATTAATTGAAATTGTAAACAAATCAAAAAAACTTTTTAAATTTATTTACACACCACCATCTATGGAATAATTAATAAGTTTGAAACCAGTAAATATATAAAAAACATGCATTAATAACATACAACCATCTACAGAATTATAAGTACCCTTTCCCTTTGCCACTTTCCTAGCATTATGCTATTAGAAATGATAGAGACAGGCTTAGTTACTGTTAACATTTTTACTATTCTTGTTAATCATGTTACCTGTGTTAGCGTGTAGACTCCCCTTAACAGGTCCATCCCCCTAAGCCCGTCGTCGGTGCGACCTCTCCTCCTGTATGGTCTGGGATCCGGGTAGCGTCTCTTCCTGGTCCTCAGAGGTTGATGGGCGTGCGTTTTGAAGAATATGCGCTCCTTGTGAACTCGTTCGACTTTGCCCCTTCCCATCTGGGAGATCGCGTAGTGCAGTGGCCCATTATTTATAGCGAACAAAGGGTGCATTGGCTGAAACAAATGAGTAACTGTGACAATGTCAGTTACTAGGCAGGAATAGACAATATGTTCACTTCTCACCTTCACACTCCTGTGTGAAGGTGAGAAGTTTACAGGAGTGAAATTGTAGTGCGTAGCGCAATTTTGATGATTATTTTTTGTAACTAAAAACCTTTCAGGTGAAGCTGTACAATCTACAACGATGGCTAGTTTACCACTCCATAGCCTTCTGTGATTTATTTCACAAGCCATTTTCCGGAAAATCTGGCAACGTTGCTTTGTTGAGCGCCCTCTAAAATCTAAATGTGCCAAATTTCCTTAAATTATGTTAAAAAGTAATTTTATACAGCACTTTTAATATTATGAAAATTGGGAAATATATTTTTAGTATAAACATCAAGAAGGCGATGGAGTAAAAGAAAAATAACGAACTAGATGTAAAGTATAAATACAAAGTTCCAAGCACTTTTTTTTTGTTTTTCAATACTATTGAAATTAATATAATGAACTTTATTTACTTGTGTTATAAGTATCTTATTTTTTTAATTGCAGGACAACAACAAACAACATTAAAAGACTTAAATATTGCATCATAATTAAACTTTAAATAACAATTCAAATAAATATTGTTTTGAAAATATAGAAGACTTCTGTATTAAATTTAAACCAGCATGTCAAAAAATCACAGAAGAAAAATTACGGAAAGTTGTCATTGATATTAGAAAGCGTGTAGAAAACTACATAGGTTTAGTGGATAAAGATCTGATTTCATTTTTAATTTAGAATTATTTGAATTGTTATTTAAAGTTTATTTGTGAGGTGGTATTAAGTTTGTAAGGTTATTTGTTGTTGTTCTGCAATTAAAAAAGTAAGATGCTAATAACACAAGTACATAAAATTGAAAAACAAAAAATGTTCTTGGAACTTTACATTTACACTTCACAACTAATTTTTCTTTTGTTTCCAATGCCTTCTGGACGTTTATACTAAAAATACACTTCCCAATAATTCTCGTAATATTGAAAGCGCTGTAAATGAATTACTTTTCAACAATTTTAGGAAACTCGATATAATTAGATTCTAGAGAGCGCTAAACAAGGCAACGTTGCCAGATTTTTGATAAAAAAATCGCTAATATAAATTTCCGAAAAATGATTCGGAAAATAAATTGCAGTAGCCTGTGAAGTGGTAAACTAGCCAACCTGAAGGGTTTTTTGTTACGAAAAAAATAATTATCAAAATAGCACTACCCAGTATAATTTTATAGGGGTGTGAAGGTGAGCAGTGAAACACATTGTATATTTTTTTTAAACTAATTTTAAAACGATATAAGGATAGGTTTTGTGTAAAATAATATTTAGAAATGAATTTTCTACATTTGCGTTTAAAACTTTTGATATACATAACCTTGTTCGGCAACAAGCAGTTTGCCAAAGTTTAAGCAAATTTTGAGAAATGTTTTACGTAATTATTTTTGTAAGTTTTATATAAGACGTGGAGAATTCCATAAACTGGCCATTTCACCTATGGTATACTAATGAGGGCTAACAAGCCCGAAACCGGTATATGTCTGGTAGGTGGCCAATAACAGTTCTTGGATGTTCACACAGATACTGCAGATGTAATTCAATGCCGGTCGGGGCATTAGTCAGCGGAGTCCTGCAGTATCATTTAGTATTAATTGTCAGTATTGACGGTTTTATCTCATGTAACACGGATTTTGTTGCATTAAATTATTTGTTAATGCTCTTAGTGTTTCATGTTCAGTATCTGAAGATTTATATAATCCTAGCAGATTTAAAAAAAAATAGTGTTCTTGTTTGTTCCAACATTTGTTCTGTTTTATAATTATTGTTATGATACTTTTTTCCGCATTAAACCAATATTCTTATCAATTATTTATATTCTATTCGTTATAAATAAAAATACGTGCATTGATTTGTTACAAGAATAGTGTACATTTTCTGATTTTCATTAAAAAATAACCAGTTCTCAAAACAAGCTTTGCATTTACTCACCAAATATAACACACAAAATCAATACGGGCTTTAAACAATACCAAACCAAGCTTTTGTAGAAATCAGAGCACCATTTCCGCCGACTGTTTGAATGGATACCGAGTGTCAATAACGCGAAATAACTAATTCACCCCGAACTGTTTCAAATATTTATACGGTGCCAATGTTTACTCTCAAAGTGTGCTCCACATCGAGTTGCTCACGATGGAGAGCGGTTTGATAGAAAATGGGCCGTCGTAATTAAACACGAATTTCTTATTCTTATGTTGGTTTAATTTTAGGTTTTTATTAGCGCTTTAACAGGCACTTGAACAAATAATCAATAGGAAGTGCCGTAAATTGATCCGTATAGGATCGTCGATGAAGGTACCTATGTTTTGGATAATTACATGGTGAGTAATACCAGACTAAACGTTTGTTCCGTAAATTTTCACTCGGAAATTTCTTGTATATTGGTTATAAAGTAGTAAAGTATACAGGGTGTCCAGTAAGTCCTAACCGCTTGGGAGTGTAGAGGAGAGGTCAAAATAATACTAGTACCAAAGTTTATGGAATAAATATAAGTTGGTTCACTCCATAGACAAATTAAAATAAGACCATTTGAAAGCATGGCAACATTGGTATCATTAATAGCAGCGCCTCCCTGCGCATCTGGGTTTGCGCGTATCACAGTATACTAAGCAATCAGTACGGAATCTTAGACAATTTATGAATGAAATAAGTCTGGCAGTTTTTAAATACCCCCACTCTAGAAAAAGTCGCCAAGAATATGGCGGATCCCAGAGATCCAGAGAACATACAAAAAAATAGCTAATAATTTGACGTAAACATAACCAACTATTTTGAAATAATTAATACCTCTGAATTGTTTTAACTTAGAATAACCATTTGGTACATGATTTAGGTTTATTATTGGTCTTCTTTGACTATGTGTTCAAGTAAATTGAATCACTACAAGGTGTTCATTGAGGATGAGTAACGCCTAAAATTATAATAAACTTTTTTCCATTCATAGAATTTAAAAAGAATGTTAATATCCCGCACATAATTTAACTTAAAATACTTTTCTTATATACTTTTGCTAAATTTTAAAAAAGGTTTTCAAGGAAAAAAACACTAATTAGAACAAGATTTTAATAGTGTTTTTTAGAAGAAATTAAAAAGTCAGTAGTAGGCTTTGTCTTTAAAATTTGTAAGTAATAAAACTATAAAATAAAAAAATAAATTAAAAACTAAAGAAATTGTTTAAAATAGCACCAGAGAAACGTAAATTTATTGTTCGTCGAAAATTGAAATTCACTGTCTAATAAATGATGATCGTTCCTTATAACGTTACATTTCCCGAGATTTAATTGGCAAGGTATAAACACAATCCTTCAATATTCCCCAAAGAAAATAATCACATTTGTTGAGGTCTCGGGCTCGTGGTGGCCAATTTTGAGGACTCTTTTTTTTCCTAATAATTTGTTTGTAAATTTAAAATTCAAAAAGTCTTTAACAGTAGCACTAAAATGACGATCATGCATAAACCAAAACTCTAGTCTAAGTTGTAACATTTGTAATTCCTCTACGAATGAAACAAGCCTCATCAGTGAAAAGAATTTTCTTGTGAAAATTAATATTCTGATGCAAGATAGACTAGCAAAGGATCACTCGATCCAAATTTTGAGACAATAATTCTTGCACTTTTTATATGTGACATAAAAGTAGTAGACTGCGTTTAAGAATTCGGAGTACAGAGGTTCTTGATAATCCAGTTTCTCGAAATAAACATTTACTACTTATTTGTGGTTCATCTGTTTGAAAAATATTTTCTTCATCTTGTACCCTTATTACACTAGGAAATTGTCGGATATTATTGCAAAACTTTCCTGTCTCTCGAGCCTATATTTCAACATCAGAAAATGTTTCTCTGTGAGGAATCACTCGATTTAGAAATTTCATACGATATTCTTCCATACTTCTACAGTTTCACATAAAAAAATAACTTTTTATTTTTTCCATGTAGATCCTATAATTGATATGAAAATAGGGGATATGATATGAAATAGGGATATTTCAAGATGAATATTTTAAGGCTAGGTTTTCTACAAAAAAGCTCAGGTTACGGTGCTATCTTTAGCAAATAAACAGATAATTGAAAATTTTTAAAATTACGTAATTTTTAAAATCTCTTGAAAAAAAATAGAGACAGCGTAATCACGAATCGACGATCGAATCGATCTGTCACTCAATTTGTTTGAATTATCTCAGCAGTTCTCTTTTTCATGTTTTGTATTAAAATGTTTCAAGTTTGTCAATGGTAGTACCATGTACCACAACTTTAACAACTTTTTCTGGAAAATTAAGCTTCAAATAAAAAAAATAAAAGAGTACTTTTTTGAGTTACATGAAACGGTGCTTCTAATGCATTTGAAAAAATGTAGAAAAAAAAATTAAATGAAATAAAAGTTTATGAAAAACACTAAATGGCATTACTGCTAACAACGCCCTCTGTAATACTTGACAAAACTACATTCTTAATTTCATAATGAAATTCACATAATTTCGAGATGGAAATATAAGATACCACTGTTACAGTACACTGTATTCATTGTCCGTCCGAAATTATTTGAATTTCATTATGAAATTTGCATAATTTCGGGACGGAGACCGCTCTCCGGCGACTGGAGACAGACTATGAATACCACTGTTAGAGTATTCGAAAATTAGAATTCGGGAAAATAAAAATATCGGATCAAACAATTTCTCATGTAGATTAAATACCCAACTTTATTTCTAGTAATTCTAAATCACCCTGTATATCGCAGATTATTGATAACTATTAAAAAACAGGAAATAACGTAACAATGACTTCCAACTATCATCTACATATAACTATCAACTATTACCAAAATCCAAAATATTTATCATATCGCCGAAGAGTTCCACTATAATTATTAATAGAGGATTTACATATAATTAGAAAAGCGTGTTTATAAACTTGCGGAATTATTTAACAAGCACTCAGTCACTGATCCTGTAAATATTTACACATTAGAAAAAAGTTGGACTTTAATTAACATCGGTGTCCAATTTATATAAACAAAAATTAAATTTGAAATTTATAAAGTTATGAGTAACTCGCCGATGCCTCATCGTTTGGTTTCAGTTAATTTAGTTGTTATTCACAGAATCCTTCATGATGTATTATTTATTCAGTGCACGTTTTATAATAAATTCGATTCAAGTTAAAAAAAATATTTGATTATGTATTCTCGTACAGTGAAAAATGTGTTATCAGAAAATATTCGGGTTGTATGTGCCAGTATGTGCAAATTTAACAGTAAATACTAAGAACGAGTTTTGGAAAACTTAATCTATGTGATATGTGATAGAAATAACCTCCATTTTTACTTTCCATAAACTTCTTGGAAACAAAAAGGTACAATATTTTTCCGTTCAAAAACATTTTCAATATTTTCACTTTCGAGATACAAACAATATTTTTTCGAAAACTGCAACAAAAAAAGACAATTGTGTTACGTACAACAATTTAATATCATTTGAACCGTGTTTGAATCAAGACGGTTTAGGAGCGGTGACTATCATAACGATAGCACATGTATAGAAAATTCCGTACAAAATAAATTTTCTGTCGCAAACAAATTATTACTATCCTCAGCAGAGCCTACGGAACTTCCAATAAAATAACATGCGCCGTAAACTTAAATTACAGCAGTTGTCTTATTGAACACCCAGAACAAAAAAAAAACCAAGATAACTGATAGCACTGGATATGTCATAAATTTAACTCACTGCAATATCGGCACTTTCAATTTACATGTAGTGTTTTGTATTGAAATGTTGTTTTAGTTAACATGTATATTATTTAATTAATAAAACAATGAAGTTTCGAAAATATTACAAAATTATTTTGATATTTACAATAAGAAAGACTGGCGTTTTAAAATATAAAATTATTTCGTAGCTAGATGACAAAAAAAAGTCTCACTTTGCCAAGTGAAAATTTAAATGTCGACTTTTGATGACAGTTTTCGAAAATATTTATTTGCTTAAAAATCATTTTATTGTCGGAAAGAAAGGTTTGAAACAATCTTAAGGACGTTAAACTATTTGCCTGCCGAAGTCTATACAACATTTTCTGTTCAAACGGCATGTATTTATTTATAAACTCCTAATCTTTGATGAAAATTATGAATATTAAGTATGCTTCCTTGCTACGACGTCAAGTAAACTGAATTGTCAGATAGCTTCCATATTTTTATTTTATTTTATTGCGTTTGCCATACGTCTGCGAAAATGGAATCAGATGAAAAAGCTTCGTGTACTCCATTTGAGTTAAAAGAAACAGCAAGTTGTACTGTAGAAAGTTTAATTTCGCAAAAATCTAAAAAGCTATACTCGCGTCAAGAATTCAGACGTCTTACGTTACAGCTGACGTTACACATTTGTTTTTATTGTCAACGTAATTTTAGATATTTGGTCGCGTTAAAACAATCATTTAGTGCAATATATAATGCAAACTTTTAGTGCAGTATATAGTTTTATTACTATCAGTTGCAGTTTCTTAAATATTTTGATGAAAATATAATGAATTATTCATTTGTTCGTATGACGTAAGTCGTCTGAATTCTTGTCGCGAGTATACACGAGAAGACATACGTTGCATTCAAGTTGTGATGCGAGAAGAAAAAAACAGTATTTCCGGAAAACATTTGATTCGCTTACCTACAAGAAAAATCCGCTGTGTTAAATTTTTCATCTTTATGGAAGTAGGTAACTTATTAAATTGCTGTATTGCTCATTTGTACGCTCCAAGCTCGAGTATGCAGCTATTGTTTCGTCACCTATTTATAATAACTATCAGACTGCGATTGAAAAGGTTCAGCGAAGGTTCATGAAATCTGCGCTTTACTTAATTGATGCTAAATATGTTCCCAGGGGAATAGCAAATGACATGTTGCTACATTATTCATTTACACAATATTCTGCATAGCTCCATTAAGTCAGAAGAACTTTTGTCTCAGATCGCTTTTAAAATACCATCTTTTAATTCACTAAACAGTGCTGTTTTTAAGTTGCCTCAAACACGAACAATTTCTATGATTGCATCTCCATTATATCAAATGATCACGCATTATACAAACATAGAGAATTTGCTTGATATATTTGTCTGTTCTATTGAACATATTAAGCGAATATATTTTGTTTAGGTATTTTTATTTATTTTTTTTCTCTATATTTTCATATCTTTTGTATTCTCCATTTATTTATTATTATTTTTTTCATTTCTAACTTTGTAATATGTATCTGTGTGTGTTTATATATATACAGTGTAGTGTGTCCACGGATGGAGTTGACAAGAAGAGAAAGTCTTTTGTTTTTGACTTTATCGAAAAGTGTCACTCTTTATAAAATATTCTGCTTCCGAAAACATGAGATTCCCATAGAAATGTCTTAGATAAGATATACAGGGTACTCAGAAATTTAAAAAAAAACACGAAAAATTCAAAATAATTTCTCTTTTACCATTATTTATTATTTTACACAAAATTTTTATAAAACAAACTTGTTTATAACCTTAAATACAGTTCTATACAGTTCTTACAAATTTTAAAATCAAAATTTCAATTTTGACTTTTACTCTACATAACTACCTCCCACTTCAACACATTTTTGCGCTAGCTTGATAAATTTTTCGTGCACATTACGAATAGTTTACGGCTCATTCAACTCATTTACTGCTTCCCGTATGCGCTTAATACTTATCATGTGGCAGATCAGTTGCATAAACCTGTTGTTTTAGGGCACCCAAAAAAAAGTTTAAAGGTGTAAGGTCAAGTGATCTAGCAGGATAATGAAATGGGCCAAATCCACCTTTCACCAAAATGATCTGTTAACAATCTGAGCAAGGCTGTAGAATGAGCAGGACAGCCGTCCTGTTGCCAAAACAGGTTATTGCGTGCTTCTGGCTCTAATGTATTTAAAAATGGTAAACAAATGTTTCCGAAATGTGCAAATACACATATTGATTTAAATTTTCTTCTATAAAATAAGGTCCAACTATAGGATCAATACAAAATCCACACCATATATTAACTTTTTTGTAGCGTTGACTTCTTCTTTCAATTACATAGTCAGGGTTATCTAAAGCCCAGTGACGACTGTTTTGGCTAGAGACGTAGGTACCCATTTGTGCAAAATGTAAAAAATAAATCTGTGAAATATTCTGCTTTCAAGGTAATTTGCGCCTACCCATAAAAATTCTAAACGTCTTTCTCCATCTCCATGTGTATGCAGTAGCCTTGGCAGGAAAGCATGAAGTTTTATATCTTTAAACACTTTTTGTAATAAACTTTTGCTTACATTCAATCTCTGTGCATGCTTTCTCAAAGATAATTTAGGATCATCTCCAACTGACTGCTAATAATGTTGCTGCATCATTTTTATCATATGCTTTTTTTTTTTTTGTTCACGTTAATTACTGAACCAGTTTCAGTGAATTTTTTAATTAATTTTCGCAATTCTTCCTTCGAGACAGCCGTATTGGGAAATTTTTCATGGAAAAGTTCAGTTGCAAATTGATAAGATACATTTCCTATTCCGTAGCATTTTACTAAATAAACACGTGTTTCTAAGTTAACATTTTTTAGAATATCACCACAAAATAAAAATACTGACACTTCTAAGATGTCACTGAAATATTATTGTTGTTTGATAAATCAGCTATCTTGAAAAAAAGAAGACTTTAAACACTATTGTATAAAGTCAACGTTACAAAAAAGTTGTATGGCGTGTATTTTTTTTGATCGTATAATTGGACCTTATTTTATAGAGGAAAATTTAAATCAACATCTGTATTTGCACATTTTCGAAAACAATTTTTTACTATTTTTAAATACTTTAGTCAGAAGTACGCAATAAGCAGACTGTCGGCTGTCCTGATCATTATGCAGCCTTGCTCAGACAATGGTTAGCAGATTATTTTGGTGAAAGGTGGAGAGGAAGATTTGGCCTAATCCTGACCTCACACTCCTTGACTTTTTCCTTTGGTGTGTCCTAAAGCAGAAGATTTATTAAAATGATGTGCCACATGATAGGGAAATATTAAAAGAGCACATACCCGAAGGAATACATGGATTGAATGAGCCGCAAACTATTCGTAAACTGTACGAAAAATTTAGCGGAAAAATGTATTGAGGAGTAAAAGTTAAAATTGAAATTTTGATTTTAAAATTTATATTATGACTCTATTTGAAGTTATAAATAGATTTGTTTTATAATAAATAATGATACTTCTCTCTAGAGTATTTTCGCGTTTTTTTTAATTAATGATCACCCTGTATATCTGATCTAACACGTTTCCATGGGAATCTCATTTATTCGAGAAGCAGAACTTTTTATAAAGAGTGACATTTTTCGATAAAGTCAAAAACAGAAGACTTTCTCCTCTAGTCAACTCCATCGGTGGACACACTGTATATATGTACGTGTAACTATTTTATTTATGTACAGTTTGTTATTGGTGTTGCTTTGTGTATTTCTTTTAAGATTATTTTATTGTACTCACTTTATGTATGTTACTCTATTTACTCTGAGTAAATAAATAAATAAATAAATAAATAAAAGATTACAAAAATATTTAACAATAATATGAAACAAAATGTTTTACTGTTTCCTTATTACTGTTCTGCATTTTTAAATAAATCTAACGGGCAGCATCTGATGCACCGATTAAAGTCATTAGAGGCTGTTATTTTTAACCAGTCAATTATTTATTTCTCTTCCGCCTTTGTGTTTATTCAGCGATGTTCAGCGTAAATCCATCCTTTGTGTAAGCGAGAATAGGGAAATAGATAAATGTTTGTTTGACGGAAAAATGTGTTTGCCTCTGTTTGAATCAGTAATAACTAAAAATGAAACCAGAAATATCATATCGTTGCACACTAATATGAAATGTTTCGAAAAACATGGAAAATGTAAATGGGAACTAGATTGTGTAGTAGTTTGTATAGATCAGGCCATGCATGATGCTCTTTTTGGTATTTAAAACATTGCAACATATTTCTCTGACACTAAATGGAATATACATCCTGTTTTGTTATCGTATGCTTTATTTTAATTGAAGAGTCAATTCATAACATAAGTATATCTTTTGAGGATATAAGTCGTTGTATTTTACAGACCAAAGAAAATGCTTTTCATGTACACCATAAAAGAAAATCCTTTTGCCAGTTTTCATTCAGTGTGAAACATTATATAGCTCTTCGAGAAAACCAACTTTGCACCTATCATACACAAATAACTACATGATTTTCCACGAAGAATACAATTTTGTGAATGACTTTCAGCTCTGGAAGAAAACTTTTCTCTTCATGGCCATATTATTGAACAGATGAAGCTGCTTTTACCCAAACTGGTGTCACAAACACTCATAACTCGTATTTGTATTTTCTATCGAATCTCTAAATGCTTTTAAGACTAACTTCAATACGAATGTTCAATTAATGTATAGACTTGTATACTAACTAAATGGATTAGTGATGATAAAAACATCCTCTGCGTTATTATAAATGTTCTCTTCTTTCAAACATCGTTTGACGTTGCCAATCCCTGAGTTTATGTGGTTGGTAATAAACTGATTTAAGACGTCAGCACTTACTATTAGTGTTTGTCACAGCCTCGAGTTCGATTCCAGCAAGTATACCAATACTTGTAGAGAATATTGAATATTGATATGGTAATAGAGATATAAGTCGGTGTTTGACGAATAAAATAGTCATATGCACGTAATCCGCACAAGTCTCCGGCTTTTTGTCTATTCCTCGCGATTAAAATGAGGAATAGAGATGTTGCTACTGTTATTTCTACAAACTAAATGAGAGTAAACTTCCTCTATTTTTTGATTTCTTTATGGACATGTAACCATATACATCTGATCTTGTGACAGATAAGGTAATTCTGATTTTTTGTTACTTGTTTATGGTGTTGACCCAATGAATAATCCAACATTTCGACCTCGAGCGCCGAACGCAACGTTGTCAAAAATTAAAAAAACCACAAAGTTTCTACGTTTCTTCAGTTTGTCGATTTTAACTCTGAAGCACTATAGTTTTCGATTATAACTGCGTTATAGTTTTCAAAGTAGAATAAATTTGCTACAATTTGATCCCAAAAGCGTCTCTTTAAACTCAATACTATCCAAAATACAGTTTTTCTAAGTTTATAAATTTTTTCGAACTCGAAAATTTTTAGTAATGTTTTCTGTAATCATTTTGACCCTGTCGGGATGTTTTCTTCTAAGAATACGCCCCCCTTTCCATATTCCAATGAACACTGGAAATTGACATTGGAATAAGTAAGGAAACCTACGTATAAACCACGCTACTTTTTTTATATTTTTACATTAGGCCAACTTCATAAACAACTCAATGAATTATTGCTGAAGCTTCTATTCATCTACGTAACGGTGATTACTGTTGTCATTTCCATCTTCTACCATTGTTTAAATATCTTTTCTAAATATTCCTCCCTCTGGACGATATTTCATTTTCCTACAGTACTTTAGCTTACTTGGATGGCATTGTGCACAACAACTACAAATCGGAGAAAATTGCTAACGATATTTGATACACAAAGGTTATCACTATTGAACGTTAGAAAACAGTGCACTCTCTACTTTGTTTTTTTTGTATTATCATAAACCTTTTTACTTTTATCTATAGAACAGATTGTTTCATTTCTAAGCACTAAAACCATGATATCTATAAGTATAGCCACAAGGTTCTTTGAGTTGTCTCAGCAACAGGTAAGTTCCTCACCAAATCTGGTATATGAATGCAGAATACTGATATACTTGTATACTTCTTCTCAATGTGTTGTTCAAAAATGATTCCCAGAATTGTACTGACATCTTAAAAAAACCTGCACTTTCTTTCCACACATATATTTAATAGTTTAAACTGTGCTTCGATCTGGTATCTGCCTCACATCACAAAAATGAATACTTTTATAATAACTCAAACACACATTATGATGCGATGCTTTGATCTATACAGGGTGATTTAGAACTTTTGAATTTACAAGGGACTCTTACAAATACAATTATATAAAAAAAAATCAAAAAGAGCAGTTAGAAAATGGTTTAAAAATACATTTCTACACAGCACTGGAAATGACCACAGCGACAAAAATTGAAAAAATTTTCCAAGGAAAGAAATAAATCAAATTAATTGCTTTTATCTCTATTGCTATTATTAATTTGTGATTTTAATTATTAAAATAATTTGACATACCTGATGTTACAACAACTGTTCAAAATTTTGTAAACCGACGTATAAACACATTTGGGAACGTTTTACCTGCGAACTAACACAAATGTTTCTTGTCCGTTTTGAACTCATAAGTTATTGGCATAATTGAGCCTTGTTTATAAAATGTCACTGTTGATTGGAATACTTCTTGTGCTTGTTGGGCAATTTGCTTGGTACTTATTCGGGTATTCTCTTCAACAATTTCTAAAATGTGTTCCTCAATTACTGAATTACGCCGTGGACGCCCTGGATCTCCACCTCTCCCACGATTCTGATGCAAATTTCTCGTGTCACGTCCGCGTTGCGCAACTGCTGCATTTGGCACATGTCCACCGGAAAATCTTTATGAATACAGACGAGAAGCTGATAAAGATTTTGTGTTACTTTACTATCAATATGATATTCATCAACTCCGAATAGCTATACACGTAACCCATTTTTGACACTTAAGACTAATATAAACGCTATCACAAAAACGTTAATAGGATTTCAGTATTCCGATGACTATAGAGACTACAGTAGCCCAGCGATGTAAATATTGATAATACTACAACTTCAATAATTTTTGTCTGGTAAACTACAAGGATTTAAAAAAAAATGTTTTACGATATGGACTCCATTTTTCATGACGCAGCTATTTCCAATTTTTTTTCGGATAAGTTGTAAATCACCCTGAATATTCTACTACAAAAGCAGAATGAGTTGTTGTTTGTTTTTAAAACTTAAACACACAAATATATACCTATATTTAGCCATCGTGCACTAAAAATAATCTTCTAGGAGCCACTTATAAGATTCTGAAGTCCGATTGATACTGAAACGCGCGATTTTTAGCTTAAATTATTATAGTGGTAGACGAGGAACATATCACACAAATTATTAATAAGTAACACCTGAACAAATAACTTATGTTCGATTTTCAGACGAAAAGATATTCGAATGGTCAGATTGCAACATTAATTTTAGAGACGAAACAAAAGAATTTATAACAGTAGAAATTTATGTGCAATTGAATGAATCCTATATCAAAACACTTTTTTCTAGAGCAGCGAGAAGACATGATACATAGCACGATACTTATAATATTTATATTAATATTGAGCGCTTCTTAAGAGATTTATTTTTCTATTCCTTGTAATATGTTCTGCAATTCTCGAATATTTTTGTACTAATATTAAATTTTTCCACATGTAACTGGATGATTTATGTATCATATATTTTTTCAGTTGAGTGCATGAATCATGTGTCCGTGATATTATTAGATCTGTTTTATTAATAAAATCATTAGGAAATATAATTTATACCACAATTTTTTTGAAATATATCACTTCAATACACGTGCAAAGAGCTGAGTATGAATATAGGATAAGTATGGGTAGATTAATATGTAAAGCTAATTAAATTCATTTAAACGTAAAAATATAGGACTAGATAACACAAGGCACAGTAACAGTAACAGTGGTGGTACGGACACCGGCCAGCTCCCTGCAAATTTTTATAGTAAAAAAATGTATTTTAAAAGTCCTACGAAATACATTAAAAATAAAATATTAAATTCATAATGCGCGCTTAATTTAAGTCGCCTAAACGTGATGAATAGGAATATTGAAAACCAACAACTAAAAGTATTCAATAGTACTATTATACAAGTATTGAATAATGCTCATGAATACAATGTATGCAGATAATACCCAGTAATAGTTAAAGAAAATGTTCAATATATTGGAAAGAACACATACACCATTTTTCATTGATAATATTTTTTTTTCTATTGCTTTTGGGTCACATTGTTTACTATCTAGTAATAAATGTTCTTCCTTATTACATTTTAAAATAGTGTAACCACGAAATAATAAAATAAACAATATACATAATCGTACTATAAATACAATTTGTAGATATAAACTAGCACATGTTGCTTAAATTCCTGTTTACAGATAATTGTTGTAATTTTTATTACCGAGAAGCTTTCGTGGAAAATCCGAATAGCTGTAGTTTCCTTTAATTCTATGTATTTTTGCAATGATGTAATGAAATATATATAAACTAACTAAATGTAATATATCTATATTATTGTAAATTTTACAGGATGATTTCACTTTAAATACTAAAAGAAATTGATTCCTTGAAGCTTTTCATGAAACATCTAAACGAAACACGAACCATTTCAATTTAGCTAATAGTAAAATACAACAAATTAAGCATTACAACAATCATAAAGTAGTACAGTAACAATTTAAAAATCGGTATTAAATACATTTCTTACTAAAATTATGTGATATCTAAATAAATGGTTAACTAGGCCGAGAAGAATCTGTAATGAATTTAATATTCGAACAGTTTTTCAGACAACTAATACTTTACGATCATTTTTGTCAAAAACGCGTCCAAAAATGATATACAAAATTCAAAAAATTGCATCTACAGTATACCTTGTGAATGCAATAAACATTATGTTGAAGAAACGCCTATGAATGTTAGAGTTGAGGAACATAAAAATTATATAAAAAGACGGGAATTTGAAAAATCCAAAATTTGCGAACACGCTTGGGAAAACGGTCATGTGATTCAATGGGGTTCGGCCAAAATTTTAGAGAAGGAAGATAACGCGACAAAAAGAAAATTAAAAGAGACCGCGATTATTTTGTTGAACGGAGATAAGTGTGTGTCAAACTGTTCAGTAAACATCGATCATTGTTGGCTACAGTTGTATCAAGAAGAAGTAAGTAAAAATAAAATAAAAATCATTTAACATCTCTATGGAAGCAGATAAACAAATTTTAAACTGTCAAACTTGACATACATTTAATATTTTTACTACTATTTTGAAAACGAAAACAGAGAGTTTTTTGAAACGTCAATAATACGGAAGTGCGCGATAGTGATGTGATTTTTGTTATTTTTTACTTATCTGCTTTTTTCAGTGTGAGATTATTTGGTTAGGCAAACTTAGTTTCAAAAATAACCCTTGACTGTTCCGTTTGGCGCAAGGGCTTATTTAATTAATTTTTATTATTTTTCAGAAGCGTGGCAAAAACCCAATAAAACTAAAGAACAATATTGTATATATTTAGAAATCTATAATTGTCTATATGTTTTCTGGTATTTCGTCTTAAATGTACGGATACTAAGAATTTAATATCTCCTAAAGAACGCGCATAATATCAAAAATTACATAGAAACGAATATTATAAATTTTGCCTAGCAGTATCTAAGTACACTTTTTTCCAATAATTAGTCAATCTTTCATATTTAGTATTTAAAGCAAAATAACTTTGAATACCTTATTTTTGTACTCATGTTTGTACATTTTATTAAGGATCAGTTAATTAAAGGATATTTTAATTTAATTTTATATCAGTAAACAATTTGTCTTGTATCTATTACTGGACAATGTTAGCTTAGTTAATTAGTATTTCTTTCATAAACGGTTTTAAGTGTCTTATAAACATGTTTCAGCTTAATGTACGTCGCATGTTCCATCGGGTGACTGATATCCTGACAAAACTGAGCCCTATTGAAATGTATCAATGATAAAACCATATTTGATTTTATCGCCCATTTCTACTAAAACTGAATTCAAGTTTGAAATATTAAATATAATATCTGATTTTACATATAAAAATTTGCTCCACTTCATGTTAATATTACTCAAAATCATTGTCTTAAATTTTTCCAGAAGCTTGTTTTTCACAAACACAAAATCAATCGCGTATTTTTATTTCTTATTCAAGTTAGTAATGTCGTTCTTATAAAACAATTTAAATCACAACATAAAGAAAGACAACATTTGAAAAATTATAAATAACAACGTAAACCTAAATGCAATAACACAAACAAACAAAAAACTTAATATCAAAAATTTTAGTACAATTACTCAACTTATAAAAAAAGTATCGTAAAAAATGAAATAATAAGTACTTTCTCAGGCTTTAACTAATTACAACAAAAGCAAAATTGTACTAAAGTAAGTTTTGGTAATAAGGTAAGTTTTAATTCACATTATTTTTGTCCAAGAAAGCTAGCCTTTAAATATGACTCTTTCTTTGCAGAGAATCCTGTATATTCTATTATCTACAACAACTTTAAGGAAAGCAACTGCAAATTTGAATTTCTCATTCCAAATATAAATTCCGTTGTATTTTTAGGATATGAACGTTATTGTATTTTAACCAATTTTGTTTGATATTAATTATATTCTAAATTTATTTATATATATGAATGTAGCAATGACTTATTTCCAGCAGTAAATTATATGTTAAAAATCATTATTCATATTGCGGTGTGATAAATTAGTAACACATGAAAGAAAAGAAGCACAGTTACTGAACCGTTTTACTTACAGCATGAGAAACTGAGGTTATGTTCGCACCTTTCCCATTGTTTTGGAAACGTCAAACTGATCAACGTGAAGATTATGTCACAATCACAGCACGGTTGATAACTCATCCCGCTTCATCCGTCGGTCAGCCGTCAAACGACAAACAGTAAATTCCAGGACATCGATGAGTCCCAAGTCAAGAGAACGAAATGAGGATCTATGCCTCACCTAGACCTGCCACCAAGTTGCAAAATGAGCTTATTTTTATTTTTACAACACAAAGCTAAAATGTATGGGACGGTGCGGGTTGTATGCAGTAAATCAGTCAAATGGACTAATTTTAAACAGATTTTCCGAGGTCTAAAATAAATAAATAAGAAATAAAACTTAAATACGCGATTTGAGTACATGCAATTAACGTTACTTAGTACTAGCGCAAAGTGCTCGTAATAAGATTCCGAAATTTATATTTTCGATTCATTTTTATTGAGTAAATATTTAAAAGAGATGTAAAATGGATAAGGAGGCACAGGTGGTAATTCAAGACATCTACTATCAAAAGCTAGTTATTAGAAGTTTATATTAAGAAAATACTGCGCCTAATGTAGCAATTTTTAGTTATACAGGATGTCCCTAAATTAATTAAGGTCTGTGAGTACACCATATAAAAACTGTGTGATTTCCGTTGAAAATACAGCAAAATGTTACTTGAAAAAACGATTCAAAATGGTAAATAATTGCGATGTGAAATTTTCGATTAACCTGCTTTGATAAAATCTTTGTACTTTGATGAAACCATTGTTGAAAATTTAATGACGATTTCATGAAACCTTGCCGATCTTCTTGAAACTTTGTGTCATAATTTGCCGTTCTTCTTTTTTCAAAAGAAAAATGCGACCTTTTCAATATTACTGTCCGTTTAAAAAAATACGACCACTGTAAAACTTTTAACCATTAAAAAGGGGTGGTAACCGGAGAAAATTACCACCCAGTGTATAGATTTTGCTAAAGTTTTAAGATATATTAATCATAACGGTCTTAATAAATGTTCTAATTTTCAACGCTATTGGATGAAGTTATTAATTACATTAGTTTTATTTTTCACAACATTAAAGACCTATAAATCAAAAACCAACACTTTTTATTTAGCTTTTATTTCATAGATCGTATTTATTTAACGTCGTGAATATGCAGGCAAACCTTATCAGTGAAATTTACGTACAACTTGTATAATTCGCACTTTTGTAAACTTTTTCAAGAAAAAAAAATATTTTTATAAATCGTTTTGCTTATATTTTTTCTATCTTATCTTTCAAAATGAAAAATTTCCTTCAGCAAATTATCTATTTTTAAAAAAAAATTATTTAACAAAATTGTTTGAAAAATCAAGGAATGCATGTACATGATTTAGTAAAAAAAGAATAACAATCACATTTTAACTATCTTTCTTTAAGCAGACAAAAAATATAATAAAATAGTTCAACTTCTACTTTAAATCTAATTAAATTAAAAAATACATATTTAAGTAAAAAAATACAAATATGGAATTAAAACCGAAATTAATGAACTTAGATGTAATTAAGTACCAATCCTTTGTAGACGTACAAATAGTACACATGTTTCTAACCTTTTACTAAATTCTTTTTTAATAAAAATAAATATTTTGACTTTGACATTGATAAGGAATTCATGATAGGTATTATAATACAAATTTAAATAAATTTAACTTAGGTCCTGAAAATTATTGAATAGTTCTAGTCTAGTTCTACTTTTACTATGTTATTCCTTATTTACCTTCTAATGTGCGATGCATTTTGAGAACATCATACCTACTTACTGTTTTGATTAAATTTGAAATAAAAGTTGATATTTTATAATTTTTTTCTGTTTAAAGCACAACTCTCGAGAGAAACAATGAAACTAAATTACATACACAGTAAAAAATTTGAACTCAATGATTTGCCAACCCAAATTGAATGAAATTTCATTCTATCGATATGAGCAAAGAAATTGTATATGTTACACTACATAAATGCTTTCATGCTTATATTTACTTATAATTTATACAGTTTAACTCGTAAAATTACATCAGGTGTATTCCTTCTATCGATAGAATAAAATTTCACTCAGTTTGGTGTAAACTCAACTTGACAAATTATTGTGTTGCTTATATTGAGTCATATTGTTTTAGAGTGCAACTTATTCCTTATATAAACCAGCATTTTGACAAATAAGAAAAAATAAATATCAAATATTGTAAAACATAACATTGGCGCATCCGCCATAAATGAAAAAACTTTAAAACTTTTAATAAAAAATCTACTTTTCTACTTATAATAAACAAGGTGCCCCCAAAATTAGCCCGCCAAAAATTAACTATCGATTTTACGGTCAAAAATAAGAAAAAAAAATACAATCATAAGTCCGTAGACGCCCTCTAACGGAACTATTCTTTTTAAATGGAGACCCCAAAATTTGTTTTTTCCAAAAATTTTCAAAACGGATCGAGATAAAGTAATCAAATTTAAAATTGAGAATCGCAATTAGATTGCGAATCTAATGTTCAAAAAACAATACCAAAATTAGTCATAGGCGTGTCAAACTGGGGGGGTTATTGTATAAATATTGCTGTAACTTTTTCATGTCTTGAGGTTCTTGCCGTCAGATCAAGACATTAAAAATGCTTAACAATTTTACAAAAAAAGGTACTCTTGTTTTACTTCGACAAATTATTCCGTTTATGAGTAATATTAATTTAAAAATTTTGTGATACTACAAAAACATTAGATATGATATGGAACGGACAAATTGTCTCTAGTAGGCTTTGAAAAGTTATCTGTCAGTTTATTTGACACATATTACATGTTTTTAAAATTTTTTGAAATATTAGTAGGCTATATTACAATTCAAAAATTTACAAATAATTACATTACTGATATGCATTTTAAAAGTATTTTAATATGATATAACGCTTGATTAACACCTTTAATATGTGTTAAATAAGTCGACAGTATTTTTTCAGAGCCTACTAGATATATTTTGCCTATTTATAGTTTCCATCTTAAACTTTTGTGGTATGTTACAAAATTTTTAATTTAAGGTTACTCGAAAACAGAGCAGTTTATCGGATTGAAATAGGAGTACCTTTCTCATGTAAAATAGACCAGAATTTTTAATTTTTTGATCTGACGATGAAAATCTTGGAATACAAGAGAGTTAGAGCAATATTTACCCACTGACCTTTCAGTTTGGCACGCCTATGACCAATTATGAGGAATTATTTTCAGAACATTAGATTCACAATCTAATTAGGATGCTACTTTATCTTGATTCCTTTTTGGAAAAATCAAATTTTGAGGTCCCCATTTAAGGGGCCATATCTCCGTTAAGGGGCGTCTACGGACTTATGATTATAAAACTTTTTTCTTATTTTTGATCGTAGAATCTAGAGTAAATTTTTGGCAGGCTAATTTTGAGACACCCTGTATATAAAACGATGATATTGAGTAAATATAAGCACTCCAAAAATAATATTGTTTATGTTTACAAATAATAGATTATTTTTATTAATAAAAGTTTCTCCGTTGCTATAAGAATAATTAGTATTTAAAAAAAGGAAAAAGAGGAAGAACTATACATTTTTTTATCCAAATCCATTACATTGCATATTTTCCGCGTTTTGTAGCTAATACGTTGTGTTTTCCTTTTGATACATTGCGGAATGGTAGTTTTCACAAATCTTACAACTTTAAAAATACACATAAAGCTCCAGACATCTGCCAAGATAGCGGTATTTGTCTTACAAGAAGAAAGATTACAGATGTCATTGTTACCATAAACACAAATTTGTCATTTGTTCTTAGGGATTTGTTTAGATTTTGATAATGTTTTTAATGTTGCCAGCATTAAAATTTGTACAAACTAGCCCATATAAACTGAAAATATTTTATATAAAAAATTTTAATTTTATAAAACTTGTATTTACATAAAAAAGACCTCAGGATTTAAACCACTATTCTAGTCTATTAAAAGAAGTTCCAAATGATTTGTGAATCATAACATGTGAGCCAAGTCTGTGTTTAATCAATCACTGAATCATGTGTGATAAAAATATATATACTTAAAAAAATCTCTTGATGTATTAATTAAGAAAAGGAACGTTGTGAGGTGAATGGTTACATTAAACAGTCCGTTAATTTGAAATAGCGGAAAAAGTGTCAGTAAAATTATTCATCCTCTGTTAAACCTATATTATTGGCCAGCTAACCTGAATTTCAAAGAACAAAGTTTAAATATATAAGCATTTCCTATTAGAATGAAATATTAATATATACAGATAGATCTACATAAAATGAATATATAATATAAAAATATTACTATATAACTTTACCATCAAAATTATACTAATAAAGTAGTCATTTATATATTAAGGGAGTGAAGCAGACGTTTAAGAACCGTGACGTGAAGATAATAGTCTGAGGTTTAAGCCGAGGGCTTAGGTTATTAAACGTATTATGACGCATGAGATTTTTACAAAACTTTAATCACGACCGGTATTTAGAACAGTTATAAATTTGCCATACATCATATTAAAGTGATACATTTTTTCATATATAATTGGTAAAATAGGGATTTCAATAGTGATAGAGTACAGAACACATTTTATAACAAAACATATAATGATTTTACTAAATGGTGTTTCTTTAAAATCGTGAAACACTACTGTTTTGGAAAAATGTAAGTGCTGCAATCCGTCCTCTTTGTGGTCGTATTATTTCATGTTAAAGGTAACGGTAATTTTACGTCATAACATCGACATTAGCAAATATTCAAGATTAATAACTTAAAAAGAAGAAATTATGGTTATAAACCGAAGAATAGAAGAATATTGACTAGAAAGGAAAATGACACTTTTCTGAGAGATGCCCATATGAAATATTTTTAATGATCAAGGTAAGTTGTCATCTTCAAATGAAAAATGTATTATTTTTTTAAATAGGTTGCTCTGATTTTTGGTATACCTATGTGGAGCTTGTCGTAGAGAAGAGTTATGATATTCAGTATTTAGATAAAACTTTGCTAGTAACTATAGAAGAATCCAATACTAAAATACAGCACATATTTAGTATAATTGATAATTAAAACAAGTCACCAAGAGATTTGATGATGTACAGAAGATATGCGTCTCTTCGTCAACCGGATACTGAGCATCGACATTATGTATTATAACAATAATAAATTCCGTACAAAATAGCAAACCCAAAGGAATATACCCCTTGTTTTCGGTTTTCTTCGGCTACTTTATTAGCCGACACTGGAACATGTATAAATAATATTAAGCGCCATGGTGGTTGGAAATCAACCACTGTTGCTGAAGGCTATATAGAAAATTCAGTGTCCAACGAAGTGGAAATAGCAAGATAATTATGCCTTCAATTAGTAGGTGCGCTATATTTTCCGCAGAATTTTCCAAAAATACTACTGAAATTACAAAAAGTAATTCTGTAAAACAAGCAGAAAATGGACAGGACAAAATTATGTCCTAATATTTTTATAAGTAATTCCGTAAGCAAAGTACAGGTGTTAGATTTTATTTCACATTATTTAGAAATAGCTGCCTTATATATTCTCTAAAATAGAAATATGCGAAAACCAATCAATATCTTTCTACATTGAAGTTTTAAATGAATCATACTGCTGCCATCTAGCATCACTCATACACATATAAGCTTAGAATAACAACACACAGATGACTGAATTATTAAAAAATTGTTGGGAATCAAATCTTTTGAAATTAATGAGAGTCTGTCAGTAAGAACATTACTGGCTTATTCATTATTTATGTTTAACAATGTGTACATCTACTTTGAAGTGATCACAATTTTCAATAAAAATTATTCTCAGGTAATACTTCCAGTGATATTAACCGACAAAGTGACGCTTAAAAAGAATTGATGCCTATAGTTCTATAAATATTTAAGACAGAAAAAAAAATTACGAGAATTTGCAAGATCAAATTTGAAATGTTGTAAAACAATGCGCAAAAAATTCTTTATTACATTCTAGTGCAATAAAGAGTACTTAGCTTTTTAAATATGTACCTCAAATAACTATTTGAATACTTATACTTCCAGTGATATTAACCGATAAAGTGACGCTTAAAAAGAATTGATGCCTATAGTTTTATAAATATTTAAGGAAGAAAAAAAATTACGAGAATTTGCAAGATCAAATTTGAAATGTTGTAAAACAATGCGCAAAAAATTCTTTATTACATTCTAGTGCAATAAAGAGTACTTAGCTTTTTAAATATGTACCTCAAATAACTATTTGAATACTTATACTTCCAGTGATATTAACCGATAAAGTGACGCTTAAAAAGAATTGATGCCTATAGTTTTATAAATATTTAAGGAAGAAAAAAAATTACGAGAATTTGCAAGATCAAATTTGAAATGTTGTAAAACAATGTGCAAAAAATTCTTTATTACATTCTAGTGCAATAAAGAGTACTTAGCTTTTTAAATATGTACCTCAAATAACTATTTGAATACTTATACTTCCAGTGATATTAACCGACAAAGTGACGCTTAAAAAGAATTGATGCCTACAGTTCTATAAATATTTAAGACAGAAAAAAAAATTACGAGAATTTGCAAGATCAAATTTGAAATGTTGTAAAACAATGCGCAAAAAATTCTTTATTACATTCTAGTGCAATAAAGAGTACTTAGCTTTTTAAATATGTACCTCAAATAATTATTTGAACGTAATACACCTATAAAATTTAACTTTGTCTTTTAATTACTGACGTACAACAAATATGCAATACAATTTTATATGGTAGGCATAAAATGAAAATTGATAAGCATCTTATTAATATTTAGTACGTATTCAAATTCATTATTCTGTAACATATTACGACATTCTACTGAATCTCATACAAATAAAACATTCTTCGGTATATAATAAAAAAGTTTATTCAGTTTTTAATATACAACATAAACCTAACTTACATGTAATAAAATTTCTTATATCTAAAGTTCTTATTAATATGTACTATAAAATAGTATCATCGCAAATCGTAAAAATTTACAAAATATTCCTTGATATGTAAAATTGCTATAAAAAATTTTATACAGTCGAACCTCAAGGCAAATTATTTGTCATGTACTTGGAACAATACCAAGTTGAATCACAGAGTGTGTAATAGTTCTTTATATTATCTGTTTTATAGGAAAAAGGAACTAAAGTTTACCTTTTAGCTAAATTAAACGTAAACCTTACATCTTAAACCGTGTATAAAAAGTTATAACAATTTGGCGTCTCTCCTACTCCTAACTTCACTCTTAATACTTTAACGAGTCTCGATGTTCATTTCAGTAACTCCTAATATCTACTTTAACGTTAAGATTTAATAACTTATGATTTTTAGTTTATTCGAAAGTCAAAATGTTTAATAATTCATAAAATTAGATTTCGTATAATGAATTGTATTATAATATCACAAACCCAAACTATACAGGGTGTAACATAAAAGTAGGTCATCCCGTTAACTGCGTATTTTTTGTGTTAAAAAGTAACCCTACTTACCTATATATTAGAATGCCTCCCTTAAAAGATGCAAGGTGGTAAAGTTGAACTTTTAACTTTGTTTTTCGCAATAATTTCTTTTGCGTATCACTTTGAAATTTTATAGAGATGCTTCTTATTATTTACCAAATCATCAAGAGCATTATTGAAAACAGTGTATAAAAAACAAACTTAGAACGAGGATAGATTATTTTATCCCTCTATTTTTTATTTATAATGTAGAATATTGTTTAGAATATTTTATTACTTTTGATAATTTGTTTGTAAAAATAAATTCCATTTTTTAGTTGGCAACGTTATAACCGAAACAAAATGAGTTACATTTAATAACATTTTTAAATTACAAAGGAATACTTTGTAATGTTCTACAACACTATACAAAGTGTATCTGTATATAGGGCTAGCTAAATGTGCCATTTTTACACAAATAAATATATTTTATCAAAGTAAACTGGTTTGTTAAGGAAAAAACAGAGATTTAACAAACGGATTAGTTATTGAACAGATTTAAAATAATTTTTGCACATACTCTACATATAGTTTACCAACAAGTTTAGATGCTGTGACATTTCTAAACTTTGCAAAACGATTTTTTCACTTTCCTCGGCAATTTGCCACTTACCTACTACTACTACTCTTCATCAAAATATGTGCATTAAATATTTAAGTTTAATTTTTCCAAATCAACGAACTGGGAGTAGATGAAACGCAACTATTCAGTGGCCACCACGCTAACCTGATTTTAGTTCAGTTTCATTTGGGAGGCATATGGACACGTGAAGCAATTAAAATGTTGAATTAGTGAATTCAAATGTTACAATTACAGTTTTCTATTAAATTTTACTATAAATCTATTTAATAAAATGTTTCTTTACAAATTTACATTGATAAAAAAAATATTATTATTAATATAAAAATTATCCTTATCCTTTATCCTCGTTTAACGTTTGCTTTTTACAATAATGCTCATGAGGATTTGGTTAATAAGAAAAGTATCTCTATAAAATTTCAAAATGAAACGTGACAATCTGAAGAAATTATAGCGAAAAAAACGAATTTAAAAGTACAACTTTAACACCCTGTATCTTTTAAGGAAGGTGTTTTTCAATATAGATAAGTAGGGTTAAATCGTCATATTTTATCGTCAAAAATATGTGGTCAACGAGATTGACCTGCTTTTTTGTTACACCGTGTATACTTGTTTTAGATTTAGGAAACAGAAAAACTTCTACATTACATAAATATTGAATAAATTCGAAAAATCTCGGTTCCATGAGTGATTTCTTACATACTTAAAGCTCTCTCCCAGATTCTAGAAAAGTTTGTACTGATCAAAGATCCTAACACTAACGCCAGCTTCAGTGACTGTTATTAGTTTCTATTTTCTTCGTCAATTCAGAGATGACTTCCCTGTAAATGAAGGGGTCCATGTTGGTTCCTAGCATGAGCAGTATCCACCAGTCTCCTAGGTCGACTTTTCGACAAAGGGCGCGGCACACCTCGATAGGTAGACTTCTGTGTTTCGCATGTAAAATCCTAGGTCTGATTTTAGGACAAGCTATGATTATTATTCTGTATATAATCAGTACTGTCAACATGGTGGCTAAGATCATGAACCAGAACCAGATGAAGATATAAGTCTTCTCGTTGACGATGTTTAAAGGAAGTATGCATAAGCTGTCGTGTTTTTGGATGCTTCCGGATGCACCGTATTTGTGGAAAATGCACTTAGTGACTCTTGGGAAGACGTAGACCATCGGATCGATGCGGTCTTCTTGAGCTTGCTCTGAGAAGTTCATGACGCGGAGACCGTAAGACAGAAATTCTCCGTCAAAGAATTTGTTCATCAGGTAGAGCTGCACTATTATGTTCACCAGGCAGATGAACTCGCAGGACCAGTAGCGCAAGGCATACATATTGTGTCTCTGGAAATAAAAAGAGTAAAAAATAACATTGAGTATATTCAAATTCATGTATAAGTGACATTACAAAGAAATGATCTTATCATAACTTTTGGTCGGGGTGATGATTTGTGGAAAAAACAACGAAACATATTTATTTTGGAATACTGCTGTCTAGACAGAAATCCAATTAGAGGGCAGAAACAAACGATATTTAAGAGAAAAAAACAAATAAGACATAGGAATTAAAAAAACTATATACAAATAAAATTGGTATAAAAATAACAATAAATAAATATTTAAATTTGAATACAAATTACAAAAAACAACAATAAACAAAGAAAATTAAGTTAAAAAAAAACAAAGAAAACATGATGACAATACAATGTAAAGTTATTTTATTATACATTGCTTTATAGTAGCAGTGCAACAGCCAAAAATGTCAAAGTGTGTTTGATAATTGAAATACTCAGTGCACATTCTATAAATAGGAGAATATTTAAGCGCGTTAGTACTTGCAATAGGCAAATAAAAAAGGGTATGAGAACGAGTTTGAATACAAGGGATATTGAAATTAAAATTACTCCAAACATCTGGAAGAATTTAAATCTACTTAATAGATCTGATTGTGGAATCCCGTGAGGTGGATAAGTACCATCAAGTCTAAAACTAAGATATTTAACATATTTCGTCTGAATGTTTTCCAAATTGTTTATATGAACCTCATATGCATTATGCCAGATAATACTACCATATTCTAATGAAAATAGTTGGAAATTAATTTGAATAGGTTGTTAAGTTTATATTCAAAACTTATGTGGTCTTCTTGAAAGTCTTAAAAAAGTCGCATTGAACAAATATAAACAAAAGGTTCAAAATTTGCTGAAACACATCATGCTGGACAAGGCGTACATGACTTTTTACCATATAAAATGATTCTTCAGAAATAATGGTTTAAAAATATTAGATCTATAAAATTATTACTCTTTTTACCTGCCTTATACAAAGATAATTTGTGCTATTTTCCACTTTTTAGATAATTTTTTTTTTTAAATACTGATTTATTTAACAAAACATATATCGGTTCAGAACAGAGTTTTGAGCAAATTACAGGAGGTTCATTTGGATTGAAACCTTTTTAACATCCAAACATCATGATTCTTTTTCTGACATAAGCAGCATCGTAGATTGCTCAAAAACACTACCAAAATATATTTTGGATAAAATGACTTGATATCAATATCAAAGGACTGAAAATAGTTTTGGAATGAAATCCGTACGCTGTGGAATGGATTTGGTACACTTCTTGTCACACAGAATTAATAATTTTTAATGATATTTTTAGCTATGCTAACGTAGCTTTTAATGTTATAATGCTCGAGTTCGCCTTATGCCTAAGTGCTAAAAATATTGTCAAGATAATTTTCTCATTAGTATCATGTATTTCTTAATCATCGTTTTGTAGAAAAATTAATATTTATTGTGTGTTAAAACACTATTCATGTAATTATTTGTCTGTAAACTCACGCTTTGAAAATGTATTTTCCTTCAGTTTTCAACGAAACTATGCAGACTACAATTAATCTTATATTAGTACAGTCTAATACAAAAACGTTTTAATTTAATTTTAATGAGTATAGTCTGATAACTGTTTAGCGATTACGTTACTTGATCTGTAAATTTTCAAGGTAAAATTACCTGCGTAACCATTTAATAGGCTCATTATACAAACGCATAAATTGATGACGAATGTTTTGAAATACATCCAATATGCATATCCCACTATTCACATTCCAATTTACACGTGAATCATGTGGTCACTTTTTAGCTAGTAAGAACCGTCAGTTCTCTAAAAATATGAGTAGGTGGTTCATTTTTCCAAGTACTGATTGATTTGATCGTATGTATATACAAATTTCTTCAATATAGTAAATTGTGCACTGTTCCTCCAAAGGAGCAATTTCAGAAATAAAATTTTAGGCTTCTTGGTCTAAAATTTTGTATTAACCCCATTTACAAACTGGAACTATTTTCTTTAAACTACTCATTAAATCTTGAATTAGCTGAATATGCAGTTAAGTAGACCTATTATTACGAAAAATATTGATATGATTTCAAGAAGAATGAAAATAGTCATTTACAATATGTGTTGTAAAGATTCATAAACGGGATGTTAAAGTAGTATTGCGTGTAGTAATTTAAATTTACAACAACAAAATTGGACAACTTTTTATCTTCATTTTCTTTTTATTTTCAATTTCATTTAATAACATAGAATAATAATATATTTGCTAACAAGTGTCAACTGACGCGATGAGAATCTGCTGTATTTTACAGAAAAAAGCACCTGCTATTAAATTTAAGGATCCTTGGTTACTGTCAAAATTTTGTCAAACAAACCCATCAATAAAAAAGCGTTTTCCAAAATGATTCTGATGAAAGTTTCCCCTCTGATATAGAAGCAGCGGCAAACGAAGCGATATGAAGTAAAGTTCCGACAAAATCCAAAACGCGATATGGGTTGCAGTATCAAAAGTTTGAATGTTGGTGCAAAACTATCAAGGTAAAAGATGTATCTGAGAAAATCCTTTTGGCTTATATTTTCGGAACTCGACACTCCGAAAAACAATGTATACTATGGATTAGAGTTAGAGTTAGAGTTAGAGTTAGAGTTAGAGTTAGAGTTAGAGTTAGAGTTAGCGTTAGAGTTAGAGTTAGAGTTAGAGTTAGAGTTAGAGTTAGAGTTAGAGTTAGAGTTAGAGTTAGAGTTAGAGTTAGAGTTAGAGTTAGAGTTAGAGTTAGAGTTAGAGTTAGAGTTAGAGTTAGAGTTAGAGTTAGAGTTAGAGTTAGAGTTAGAGTTAGAGTTAGAGTTAGAGTTAGAGTTAGAGTTAGAGTTAGAGTTAGAGTTAGAGTTAGAGTTAGAGTTAGAGTTAGAGTTAGAGTTAGAGTTAGAGTTAGAGTTAGAGTTAGAGTTAGAGTTAGAGTTAGAGTTAGAGTTAGAGTTAGAGTTAGAGTTAGAGTTAGAGTTAGAGTTAGAGAGTTAAGAAAAATCAAGATATAAGCAGATTTTCTCAACTAGTAGTATTTTTGAAGACGTTGAAGAAGTTCAATGAGTTACAAGACCAAAAAGTTCAGAATATTTACAAAGGAATAAGTATATAAGTTCTGAAGTACTGCAGATGATGAAACATATTTACCCATGAAGATTGTATGATAATCGGCATATTTGGGGCCTGTTCTCCTAATGCAACTCACAGGCGTTTTTTTGTATGTTTCAGATAAGGAAAATATACCGCCCATCCTGTCGAAGTTAATACTTTTGGGAGCACTTGAAAGAAAATTACAACAAAGTTTGGATTGCAGAATCTCGAAGAATAGACTGGACATTGTTTAGAAGGTCCTCAGCCACCATTCTGGTTGATGACAGTGCAGATATGCAGATGTTAAAGCGTCATGGAGGCTGGAAATCTTCTTCTACGGCAGATGGCTATGTTGATAATTCTTTAGAGAATAAGAAACATATAGCAAAGAAGATCATGAGGTCAAACACGGATTTAACGGTTGAATATTCGAACTAAAATAGCTCCATCATAATATCTGCTTCTGATATACAAGTTCTAATTGTAAAAAATGTATTATTTGTTTGTAATATATTTATAATAAACCTTAGGTTGTATAATATTTTTTTCATAATAAGTAAAACGCACTTCTAAAAAGCGGTGTTTTATTTAATAGAAAAATGTTAATAAAAACGTTTTTTTCTTTTTCATTACTAGCACTAGATGTCCTTATACAATTCTAAAATGTATGTTACTAAATAAGCCTGCTACATTCTTATAATCTGTAAAATACCGCACCATTAGCATTCAGAGTAAAAGCCTAAGCTATGGCCTAATAGCTATTACTTATATTGTCATTGTTGTAAGCTACATCTGGGAATACAATGAGCAACATTGTCCTGTCAAACTAAAATGTTACGCCATTATACTTTGCGCGATACTAAAGCGACGCAACGGGACGATAAATAACGCTCTATTTATGGAGTTACGTAACTTATACTGTGAACTATAATAATAAATCGTCTAGTCGCCATCATCTAGGCCTGCAACTATCAAAAGAGGTCGACGGACTGCGCTCACGAGAGCTCCAACCTTCAATTAAAATTTAAAATTGGCCGCATAATTTAAAGTATCCACGCGAGATAGGTAATTATTTCCTGGTATCCAGCTGGACGTACTCCGAATTTGGCCTCGGCACTCATAATGGTTGTAGCAGCCGTAATGGGAAGTTTGAAAAAGTGATAGGCAGGGCGTGAAAGTTCATGCAGGTTTTTTGAACTTGTTCAGGAAAATAAAGTGCATGTTAATGTTTTTTCGGTCGGGGAATAATATGTTTCGATTCTTGGAAATATATAATTTTGCGTCTAAGAGAAACTAATTTCAGATGTTCCAACAGAATAAGACTTCCATGTTTTTTCCTCCAAAATGTATTTCAAAGGTCCAACGATATGATGATCCAACTATACTGTTCAAAATATTCTTAAAAGATCTAACGGTACGATGATTTGAAAGGGCAAAGTTAAGACTACACCAATAAGAAGGAAATTTTCTTCCAAAATGCTCTCAAAGATACAACAATATATTAATCAGAGAAAGCAAAGTTATCCAAGAAGATGCAGGATCAAAAATTACAGTTTTCAAATTAGATATAATACTGAGAGAATGATGTTTTCATGAAAGTCTTTTACAACTATTTAAAATATCTAGGTCCTGTGGTACAATGTCCAAAAATAGTAAAGTTAAAATCGTCTACTAAGAAGGTGCTACTTTAAAATTTGAAAAAGACTTCTTTCTTCCCTTCAAAGGCCCAACGATATCATAATCAGAAGAAGCACAGGATCAAGAAAATGCAAGATCTCAGTACTATGAATGATGTTTCCTTTATGAAGTACAACTTTGAAATTTCAGGTATCCCAATAGAAAAAGACTTGCAAGTTTTTCCGTTCCTGATCAGAAGAAGCAAAAGTTAGTCTAGATCGAGAAAATGCAAGATCTCAATACTATGAGAATGATGTTTTCTTTATGAAGTACAAAAAATGTGCAACTTTGAAATTTCAGGTATCCCAATAGAAAAAGACTTACAAGTATTTTCGTTCCAATATGATGATAAGAACAAATCAATTTTAGGTTATACCAGGAACATGCAAGATCTGAAATTCTAATTTGCAATTAAAATACAATATTTTGAGAATGATGTTTTCATGAAAAATGTATCTGAATGAAAGTTTTTTACAACTGTCCAAAATATTCTTGAAAGGTCCAACGGTATGATAATTACGAAAGGCAAAGTTAAGACGATACTAATAAGAAGCAAGTTTGAAATTTCAAATATCTCAATAGAATAAGATTGGACATTTTGATTTATCTCCAAAATGTCCTTCAAAGGTAAAACAATATGATGATCAAAAGCAAAGTTGAGGCCATATCAATAAGATGCAAGATCAACAATTCCAGTTTTCAAATTGAATATATTACACTGAGTATTATGAAATCTCAGATATCCCTATAGAAAAAGATTTCCACATTATTTTCTTTCAAAAATGTCCTTTAAACGCACAACAATATAATGATCAGAAGAAGCAAAGTTTAGTTTATACCAAGAAAATACAAGATCTGGAATTCCAGTTTGCAAAAAAACGTTTTAAATTAATAGGTTCAAGGATTTGGTGATCAAAAGAAATTGAAGAAGATATATAAGATCTTTATCAAGAAGATATAAGATCTGGAAACCCAGTTTTCTAACCATTAAATTTGTTCAAATATTAAAAACTACTGAACTATTACAAATTCCGATTAGAACAAAATCATTCTTGATATATTTTTACCAAAGTATGTAATATTTCAAATTTGTATGGAAAAAATGCAATCACTTTATTAATTGATTAATTAACTTAGACGGACATGTTTTATTACAAAACTATATATGTGATATTCCATACCAATGAAGCAATGACATTTTGAGAGTCATTGTCACCCTTTAAATTGCCAACAGTCAGATCTATTTATTTCTTCTACCTAAGAATTTTATTGCAGTGCTACCCACTGATTAAAATAGAATCGAATATTAATTATTTTCTCCATCACGTATCTATATAATTTGCATAGCAGGCTTTATAAAGCAAGAGGTTGTTCCATTTACTATCGCAGCTTAATCAATATGTATTCCTGATGGAAATATGCATAAACCACTATCAGCTTAGTGACTGATTATATTTTATAATTAGCTATAGTTGTAAACATGTCCGTGACATGGCTACCGATTACATATTTGGTTCCTATATGCAGAAAGAGTAACTAAAACCGCTGGAAATTGATTTGAATAGTATTTGTATGCTGTAAAGGACGTCCATTTTTATGGCTGTTTGTTGTAGGTACATAACAGCTAACGATTTGCTTTATCATTACTATAAATACATTATTGCATTTGCCAAATGTATCATTAGAACTTATAGAAATTGACTTAACAAAAGTTTATTAGTGATAATAGTGATAACATTTTTTAATTATAACCACATCTATAATTTGAATGCGTTGCAGATATTTACATTAGAAATTAGGGAAGTAATAAAATATAAACTATTTAATACAGCATGCGCGCCTATATAACTGAAATTGGTTTTATAAGTATAGGCAATTATTTGATATATATAGCATATGATTTAACAACGCTATTAGTTCGACCACGAGGAATTAAAAATTTTAAAATGATTGTATATAATTTTTTAATTAAGTTGAATGAGTTATATAAGGTGTTGCAATATTCCATTCAAAAATTACAGTTTGACCTAAAATGATAGGTTAAATAAACGCAACCAACCTTCGCTTCAAGTCAGGATGGTAAGGCTACAAATTTTCAAATTTGTAGGCTGCCCAAATTCAGAGAGCAATCGACAGCGTCAGATTTGTGCTAGAAAAATACTAAATTTATTACTTACACTATTATAACAGGGTAGTGATAGTAATAAATGTAATAAATAATGCTGAAAAGTCAGATCTGGGAGTGTTACAAGGTTCTCTGGCATACAAACGTCAAAATTTGTATCCAAAAGTACATTCATGTTTGACGACTTGCCGGATTATGGAAATTTTCTTCGAGCAGTCTCGGATCCTTCCTTTACCACAACGTCGTATTTTGAAAGTACCTTTTTCGCATTTTCCTAGCTAAATCTCTCTTTTTCTGAGACTTCTCGGTGGCCGTTGGAGATTTTCGTCACGTCCCTATTGAAAAATTTAAATAACGCCTTGCAAAATGTCGAAACGAAAGAAGCGAAACATCGAAAACAATTTCGTAATCTGGGGCATTTTCTGTTTTTTTTCGAATGACAAGAGGTTGATATTGTGCCTTCCATGACCTATTCATGTTATAGCTTTAAATCTTAATATGAACATCTCAAAAGTTTTGTTTACGATTCAGGAAACTGCATACGAAAACAGTCAAATAAGCACTATTTTGAAAAATGCTGAAGAAATGAAGAAGATGATGAAGAAAAGAATAATCTGCTCCAATTTTCTTAAGCAATATGTATACAGTGTGGAAGAAAAGTATGGAATAAATTCACGTCGATTTTGCTTTTTAAAAAGACTCTTTTTTCTATACCAACGCATTTCCCACGTTCATTTGTTTTCGCGTGATGACGTCATCGGATATTTTTTTAAATATAATTCCTATATTTTTTCATCGGATTCTTGTAGAGCTTAACTTGCTGAATTCAAAAATATATATATAATTTCAACACTTTATTCCTTTCCTTTCTATGAAGTAGGTATATGTAGGGTAGATAATGTAAATAATTATTTTTTCTCACCTTGACGTGTTTCATAAGATATCCCAATATGACTTCTTTTTTCTGGCATTTCTCTTCTTCGGGACATATCCCTATATTGAGGCCCATGACAAGCGTCTTCATCAGGTTATTCTCACACGCATCCCATAACACTTTTGGGGTATAGCATGCCATAGCCTAAAAAGATTTAACGAGTGGTATAAAAATATGTTCTTTTTTCAATTTACAATGAGGAAATTGCATATTTTTCCAAATGCGTGCAAAAGAAAGAATGTATTTATTTTAATCGAAAAAGCGTTTGTCCTAGACTATTTCGTAGAAAAATAAGCCTAAAAACGGTTTTAAAAATTTAGTCTGGCCACGCCCTACAAAACGATCACCGCCACAGTGTAGACTTGTGACGTCAAACGCCGTTCGGACGTGTATACCTCAATACAGCAGTGTGCTTTAGTTCATATCTGTATACGTATATATGTTTAGCGGAGCTGATTTGCTATTTGTGATATTATTAGGTATTATTGTGCTAAATAGACATTGGCATTGAATAAAGTTGCAAAATACTCATAAAACAGGCACCAAAAGCGCATTTTACCGGGCAAATAGAAGAAGCATTGTATTATGCCATTATGTACGAATAGAGTATACAGCACCTAATAAAAAAATATTTCACCGTGCCAAAAATTGAAAAGTAAAATGTGGCGTAGAGCGATGAAGAGCGACGAAAGGAAGCATTGCAAAATTGTTTGCTTGTGAAGGCCATTTTAATGTAAGATTAATTTGAAATACAAGTAGGTTTATGTTCATCGAAAAAATTAAAATGTGATTAATTAAAATTTATTTTTATTTTCAAATAACATGTTCTGTATTTGCCCCTACTATGCACGTGATGTAGAATGTTATTTGAGCCATAAAATTTTGCTATCTGACTTCACTATATTAAAGTACCTATTTTTTACTAAAACCATAATAAACAAAAGCAATAAATAAGGATTTTGTAAATATGTTTAAGGAAAAATGAAATCAGTAGTAAACAGCAATAAAAATATATTAAATTAATTTTTAAAAATTAATAAATGTTAAATATCATTATTTATTACTTTACTTATTATTTTTCAAATGTAAAACAAGTAGTTTAATGTGAAATCAGATGGCACAATTTTATAAAAATACCTCAAGTAAAACCATCTATCTGGAAGTAATCAACAGCATTGTCGCCATAATTGCCACGAGTGGATTTATATTGTAAACAAAGGAATAAGTTACGTTTACCAATGCAATAAATTCACCACATCGTTACTAATAATTATCGCATTACCTACACAGTATTTACACTAAGTATATATGACGCACACATGCCACAAAAACCCGAAAATACAAGAAACAACCTGTTTACATCATCAACACCGTAACCTGCACCTGTATGCACCACGTTCTGCCACGTGGTTTTGTTTACATTCTATGGCAATTTATTAATATTTTAATTATTATGTAATTATTGCCGCCAGACACATGTTTTGACTTTTCAATAGGTTTGGAAGATTACCCTGTAATATATTTCAAACAAATATAAAATTCATGCAACTTCCCCAGTTTTATTTTTCAAAAAAAACAATTAATAATTTTTTGGAAGAAAGTATGACATTATTTCCAAAAAAAAAAAATTATAAATCTATATCAAAATTGTAAACTACAACAATTAGAGATATTTAATAACAAAATTAGTTTGAACATTTCTAAAGCAGTAAAACTTATTTTGAATGTAAGTATTACAAAATAAATTGGTTACGGATTGATATCATTTTAGTTTCTACGTACTAAACATTCTGTGGTTTTCATGTTATATTCATGTTTGTCATCCTGAAAGTCCTTTTGAAACCACAGGAAAACCACGTCTAATATTACAGAATAAGATTAAGTCATCAGTGTCATGATTTCTTAAAAAAATATATGAAAACAAATGAGTTATATTCTAACTATATTTAGTACACAATTTCGTTTCAGTAGCAACGTTTTAAATATACGAATGTGTTGGAATAAGTTAACAGGAAACTACTAAATTAACGGAAACAAAAAAAATTAAATAAACTTTCACAAGACTCAAAATATTCATTTAATTATCTACATCTGTGTGCTATATTTCCCATTTAACAGGTTTCATTTTTAGAAAACAAAAAAATTTAGAAAATTATTTAGTTAAGTAAACATTGTTATTATGGAAATACGCTTTAAATCAGGCCTGGTTAAGTCAATAGTGGAAAAGGGGCACAATGTGGAGCTTATGCCATTTCTTTTTTCCAGCAATGAGCGAGGCCATCTAGATCTAGATTGGATTTGATTCAATTGAATGCAGCAATGAAGATGCATAGACGCTACTGAATTAAAAAAGGAAATTTATCTACAACGTGATTACATTTATCTAAATATGGCGCCAAATTGATATTTTCTATATTTTGTTTAGCATAACGTTTTTAAAATATCCGTTAGAAATAATTCAAGCTTTTTTAACAGATAGAAATGTGTTCAAATATTATTCATTTTTTAGGTATCTGTTATAATGAATAAGTGCATGTAAACGTCTTAATTTGAATAATTAACTTAAAACTATGGCAATTTTTAAAGAATTATGAACATCTGTTTTGAATTAAGTTACAAATTTGCAATTTGTGCATGATGACTTACAAAGCAAAATAGAATACTTTAATCTTTTTATTTTAATCTAATAAACAGCTGTTTCCCAATATTCTAAATTGTTCTCATCTCAAATAAAGAAAATTGATTAAAAAAAATTGTCCTAAACGTTTTATCGTATGCTCTATCGAATTCTGCCTTTACTAATTAAATGCCATTGTCCATTCTTGTTTGTGAAGGGCTAATTTATATTAATTCTTATTCTAATATACCTTCTAACATATAAAACATCATGCTAAAATTGTGTATTTTATGATTCTTGTATTTCTCATTCGTGAGGCATGTTTGGATATCGGGGAATGATCATATTTTGTGGCAATACCATCATAGTATATCATGTAACGATAAAACTTATTGACTCAACTCAAACATCTGTTTTGGAACATAACAATGACGTACGATCACTCCTACTACTTTCAAATCTAAAAAAATATATATTTAAATGGTGCGAAAATTCTCACGAGAACTGTTCTGAACGAACACGATTTCTCTAAAACATTTTGTTATACAGGGTGTTTCTTAAGCAGAGATCTAAAATCCAGGAATGTATTCTGTGGCCAAAAATTATAGTTTTTTGTTATATCAGCGCGTCAAAAATAAAAAAAATAGTTTTTAACTTATAAACTGCTTGAGATAATTTAACCAAATTAAGTTCCTTTTTAAGTTTTAATAATGGCTTATTCATACTGAAATGCTGAAATTATACCAATATGATTTACATTTATGACCTTGCAGAGACTGAGACTAGACAAATTTATATGGAAAAATTTCTAAATCGTCCAACTCCAAATCCAAATATATTTATAAATATTTTTCAACGTCTTTCGTAGTCAAGCTCATTTCAGATAGGTCCAAATCCTGAAAGACTTTTAAATGTTAGAACGCCTGAAATAGAAAAAACTATTCTACACAAAATTTAAAAAGACCCAAATACTAGCACTAGGAACATCGCTGCAAATCTTAATGTGAATTATAAATTAATTTGGTCTGTTTTCAACATCATCAACAGTTATATCTGTATTACAGACAAAGGGTTCAAGCCTTACTGCCGCAAGACTATCCTGCTCGTCTACAATTTTGCCACCGAATTTTGCAAAAAACTTAACAAAATGTTGACTTTGCCGCTGGCATAGGTACTGTTTACCAACGAAGATATTTTTTCCAGAGATTATAATGAACTTCCACAATAAACATGTTTGGTCTGATGAAAACTCTGATGCCATAATGGAATCTCAATTTCAACATCAGTTTTCTTTGAATGCATGGGTGGGTATTATTGAAAATTTTCTGGCTGGGCCTTACTTTTTACCAAGAACTATAACCGGCGCCTCCTACAGACATTTTCCTGAACTACTTGACGATGTGTTCTCTATGCGCTAAGACAAAGAATATGGTTTATGCATAACGGGACTCCGCCACATTTTTAGTTTGACTGCTCGTGAATTTTAAATGAAAGAATCAGTAACAAAGTGATTGGATAAAGCACTCAAAAACCAGGTCAACCTTGGCCATCCAAATCATCCGATATGAACCCTATTGATTTTTTTTGTTTGGGAACATCTCAAGACCATAATGTACAAGGTTCACATTGAATCTGAGAGGTACTTACGTCAACAAATTATAGCTGGTTGTGATGTGATAAGAGCTACTCCTGGAATTTTTGTACGTGTTCGAGCTGCAAGTTCAGGAAGATCTGAAGCATGTATTTTGACTGAAGGTGGCCATTTCCAATATTTGTTATAACAAATCACAGTAATTGCATTGTTATTAAATTATTTTGTTCTTATTTTAAGTAATGTAATAAGTATTGTAAAAATGCACTTGAATTTTATTTGTAATATTATACAGGGAGATATATTTTTTGGCAAATAATGATAGATGATACTCTCCACCTCCATCACAGATAAGTTTCTAAAGCTGGTAATGTTTTGTTTCATACCTACTGTCATAGTAAATATACACACCGAATTTGGTTAAATTATCTCCAGCGGTTTAGAAACTAAAAATAAAAACTGATTCTTTTTCATTTTTGACACTATAGCTGGACAAAAGACCATTATTTTTGGCCACAGAATACGCTTCCAAATTTTTGACCTCTACTTAAGAAACACCCTGTATTATTATCTCATTTATATTCTACTGTTATACTCACTCAAAACATGTCGCCTAGTATATCGACACTTTGTAACAACCCTTGTCTTATCAAAAAATTAATATCAGTTTCTTGATATAAATAATAGTACACAGCCCCTCCCCATATGGCACATTGCGCAAATTTAAAGTTTAATCGTTAAATTGCCCTGATCTCTTAAATTTAAAAAGTAGTAGTATACATTTATATATAAATACTACAGTTATAAGTAAAAATAGAACAATGACTATTCTTTTTATAGTTCCTGAAGTAAACACCTTTTCGAAGATGGCCCCGTTTTCGTGCGTCCAACGGGGCGAAGCCGTTCTTTCAAATCAGATTTGCACACTTCACAGTCCCACAAATTTCGAAAGCAAATCTTATTATTTTCTTCTTTGCTTGTTTTACAACGCGAACGTTTTTGCAATGAAACCGTGAGGTATACCTTGCACCGTAAAATCTGATTTCCTGCTTCACTAGGTTGTTCATTCACCTCATTCTATATAAATTGTAGTTCTGCTAAAAAGTTTTTGCATTTCTAGTTTTACCCAATTCGATTGTCGGTTTTGTGGTCAACGACCCCACGTGTCCTTTCTGCTAGAAAGAGATTCACTTGAAATTCTGAATGCAAGGAATTGATACAAAAAGTTTGATTTTATTCAATGGAAGGTCGCACTGATAAAAAAAATTTGTTTACGGTCTGCTTTGTAAGATTTACCATGAACAAATCTTTTGACTCTTTCATATCTACTAAAATCCTTTATTGGACACGATTATTTTAGTAGGAACTACATGGAATTTATCTTAATTCATCAATAGCAAACTTATTCAAATTTGTAACATTACTACCCGTATTAAATACTAATAGTTTATATTGTAAGTAAACGGTATCTTGTTGAATTGATTATTAAGTTATCAAATATATGTATTCATGCAACACAATTTTTCCGATTATGTGAATGTTTCTGACTTTTGCTTAGGTGATATGGGTGTACCGCAATGTTCAGTTTTAGAACCTCTGCTGTACATTCTCTGACAGTCTTTAATTTATTTAATTTTTATTAAGCCCTTAGTTGGAAAATATATTGTAATCATCTGGTTTTCATTATACCTAAGTTAAGTATTCTTTTAACTAAGAATAATTTATTATTTAGTGTTAAGATATAACATTTAAAATGAGTTGTATTGGGAAAGATCACTATTGCTACTCAATGCCTTCAAACTAATAACGAGCCACTTGCTATTTCTGCACTATAAAAACAAGTACTGTGTCGCACTAAACTAAAGATTTGATATATTTTAATGCATATCTACTCATATGGTATAAACAGTAAGTTCCTTTCTGTCAATTGAACTGATAGAATCGCCCTTTCTTTGCGTTGACTGTTTGTCGAATTATTACATCCATTCAAATACTGTTCCTGTTTCACAAAGGTTTATTTTTTGTAGTATACATCCAGTTTAGAAAGATCTTATAGAAATAATGTTTCACAATACAAAATTTTAGCTGCGACTTAGTTAATTATTAAATGATTTTACCCGATGATTCTAAACGAAACAATTGCGTTTTTATCCATTTCATCCAATTAAAAAACTTCCTTTTATCCTTTTTGCATTTTTTTTTATTTTTTTAAAGTTCTCTTTGCTTTTAAAAATGTTCTTCATTCAGTATTATTTTACAATTTTTAACTGTCTCAAAATAAATTTTAATAGTTATTTACGCAATAAATGAGATATACATTATTACCAGTCATTGAATTATTTCTTATAATTAATATAAGTGTAAATATGAGTTCAAATGATGATTTGCCATCAGATATTGAGAATGAAGCTTCCAGTGTTGATTCCAATCTCATGATAAATCGCAGACGAAATACGAACAAGAATTTGATAACCATGAAAAGTGGTGCAGAGAAAAAAGATATTTAATATAACTAAGGAGAAAGGATTATTAGTAACGAACTAAGCAAATTACAGAACACTGCATCTCTTTGATGTTAGTACTCAACGATAAGAACAGACATTTCACTCAAGAGGAATTTCAATATCAAAATATTTATTTAATTGCACTCCTGAAATGAAAATGAGAGGTTTACAAACCTAAAGGATCTAAGGTATTAATAAAGAAGGATGTATCCAGATTTTTAGTTAATATGGACGATGATGAATTTCAGCTCATGAAGGTAGGTAGCTATATTACAAATATGTTTTTTAGTAAAAAAGTTTTATCACCAATATTTATTTTAAGTTATTTTTATAAAATATAAACCAAAAGGAAAGTGTCTAGAGAGCTTTTTGTACCATCTGGAAATATTAATGGTTTGAATTTGGTAGAACTAGTGATCATGTTCGCTTCTTTCTTCGATATAGAGTTGGTAAATGTACCAGACAATACATTAATATAATAATACAATTAGTAATATGCCAAAACTGATTGCACGATTTCTTAAACGGCCTAATCCAAACGTGCATCTGATTATGAGGCAGATCTATTGAGTACAAAAGAACATGATGATTGGAAGTCCAATTCTGTCGCTGAAACTTCTACTGAAAACAATAAACGAACGGCTATGAAAATTCTAGGCGAAAGCGAGAATATATCCTTGGAAGACAAAAATATTTCCTAGACATCCAAAATTATTTCATCAACATCTAAAAATTAAGTTCACACTCAAAACATGTACACCTATTCAAGCAAACTGCTACGCATGTCAGCAACTCAACTGGTATTAATGTATACAATTGTAAAGATTTATTATCAATGTGTTTAATAATTGAGTTTTTATATTATCTTGCATAATAGATGTCTAATTTAATTTACAATGTCAATCGCAATGAGTGAGTTGATAAATTTGAAAAAGCACATGTGGGATAATGTAAGTCATTATGACATTCGAAACAGTGTCAAGTCATAGTCATTATCTGACGTTCCTAGATTCTGAACATGTGCTTTTTTGAGACTCGTTCTATCATATCTTTTAAAGCCTACTATTAAAATAATAAACAAAACCATGAATCTTCAGGTTAACAATTAATTTCTACTAAACCTGTTGTAATAGTTCATACCTGGAAAAACAGAACGAAACAAACCCACTGGTAGTACGTGTAAAACTTCTGAGCTCCGTCTTCGTTGAAGTCGTTCGCCACACCAGGATGGGCAACTTCGGTGCCGACCTAAACAAAAAACATCGTTTAATTAGTAGTTAGAAATCAAAGAATAACGATACCCTATCATTATGATCTGTGCCATCATTATAGTACGCTCGTAACGTATAAATTACGCATTATAGATAGCGTGAGACGTTTTAGGTCTCACATCTTCACAAAAAAAAACATAAATCTAAAATGGACCGACGTACAAAATTAAAAGGAAAGCCGATTTAGACAATAAAATTTTACGGAATAATTGTTTCGATTCTTTTTTGCTATTTATAATGCTGAACAATAAATATATAGTATAAGTGACGTCACAAGAATTACTTTACAAAACGGCAACGTCGTAAATTCAATTTTATATTCTATATAGCTTAAGGGTGCTGTATTCTGAAATTATAATGTTTTCTACAAATGGAAATAATTTTAGATATTTAATAACCGATTAATCTAGGGCTTAGCAACAGAAATGTTATCTCATGCAATCTTTACCGAAGTAAAACTATAACTATATAAGAAATAACGAGAAAAAATAATCTAACCAACAAATATTTAGGTAGAGAAGTCTTTAAACAGATGCATTTTTTTAAATTTAACTTCAAATGTAAATATTGTTACAATATAAACTTAGTACCTACATCATATAATTGTGTTTATAAGTATGTGAAAATAATTGTTAAAACGTGCGGCTCGAATAGCAAAATATTTTTAAACGTTATTACTTTATATGAAAACCAAATTAAATAGTAACAATGAATAAACAAAACATCGATAATTGTATTTTTCATATTACGTGAGTGCACAAACAAAAATAGAATAATTTATAGTAACCATAACCAGCCACATGACATGTTAATTTACGGCGAATCTAGGCAAAACTCTTTGGCAACAAGATGTGTGTACGGTAAATGCTTCTTGCAAGAAACAGAATTCACTTTAAACACTTGCAACTATTATTCTGTGTTGTGAATAGAAGTCTAAGAAAACCATTCACATAAGTACCTGTTTGTAATTATTATGTATAAATACATAATATTCCTAAGATAGTATGTGAGTGACGTTGTCATATATTCTACAACTGTTAATTCTGTTACCGTTGGTCAGCAAAAAAATGTTAAGTTAAATATGTTTGTATAGACAACATTAAAAATACAAATCAACGCATTTTTTACGTTACTAAATTTATAAAATATCATTTTGAAGTCCAATTGTTGCTATGGTAATGAAAGTTCGAATCTCGACATGGAGAGTGGCCAAAATAATTTATTTCTCACAGCGGAAAGCTGCTAAGAAGAAGCTGCTAATAAAGCACTTAAACATTACATAAACTTTGGAGTTATTACCTAGTAAGTCAAAGCAACCGTACCTGCTTTCTTTAGAACACGATTTTGTGATCATGAACACAAGATTCTAAGCGAAAGAAAGCAACTAGTAGTAAGTATAAGTGTTCATATAACCGTTTCTTGAGATGCTGTGTACAAAACAAAAGATTTATCTAATATATGAAACCCATTAAATAATATTGTCCTTCCTTCTATTATTATTTCTAATAGCTACAACATACAAGTATTTGCAGCTAATAATAAAAATATATGTATAATTTTTAAATAAACTATGTTTTATCTACAAAATTGTAATCATATAGTTCATAGAAACGACACTTTTACGACGACTTTTACAGTATTAGTGAATTATTTTATCTAAAATTCGTTATTTTAAGCAATAGAAAAACCATATTCAACCAAAGACTAATTTTATTATACTGTACCTGATTTCACTTATCTGTTTACTTTCTTTTACTATCTCCGTTTCCGAATTTTAAGTGCTTAGGGTAATATCGATCCAAATGCAATTTAAGTTAAGTACTTTTCGCGATTGTAAATATTGACCGAGGTTTGTAAACAAACAGCAAATTGCACAGTTAAGTGGAATTTAAGATCTTTTTACCGCCAAATATTCTAATAAATTTCTAGAAGTTGGAAAACACAAAAACTGTTCACAAATTAATTACCAGAAATAATTGTTTCCAAAAACATGAAAAATAATATTGTAATATTTAATACCTGAAAGTGTTCTTTCCGAAAGGTTGCAAATAAATGTCTGGCAACAAAATCGGAAATATTTATTACTTAAAACTTCCACAGCATCTTTTATATAATGCTGGACTTTTGTAGTATTTACTAACATCAGATTTACTTGTCTTCATCATCTAGTCAAATTCATGTTCCAATATTTTTCACTGCGAACAGTTTAGTGTTAGTGTTTATAGCTGCTAGTATTCACAAAGGACCAAGTAAGTACACAGAACAATGAGCATAATTGTTTAATTTGGAGTCAGTAACTAGATCCGATTGCGTTCAGACAAAGACCGCTTGTGCAACGAGAGGTCAAAAGTTGCGGCAACCAACAAATATATGCTTAATCTGCTGCATGCTGCATGTCTGCGTCATACCCGTTGATTTAATTAGCTTTTCTTGGCATTGGTTGTCTGAGATAAGGGTACAATGGTACAATGGATTAAATTTATTTTAAAAAGCACCATTTATTTTCCTGGATAGATATAAAGCTTGAAACGAATGAATGAATCCAGTATATATACAGAGTGTTTCACATAAGAACCGACACAGTGTAGGTGTATGTAGAGCAGTGGCGGCTCGTGGTATCTAGACTGGGGTAGGCGACAGTGACGTATGAGGCGAACCTTACTAGTCTCCAAAAATAGCGGCGCAGGAGAAAATTTTTAAAATTTTCAAGGTCGTACGTTTTCCTGGCACTTCAGAATTTCAATGCAGTATTCATTTACATAAAAATATAGATTTTCTGGAATTTGATGCATTATTGAAATAATAATAATATTTATTCACCAATTATTGAGGGTATAAATAAATATGAATAAACGAAAGTAACGAAATATATTTTTTATCGTATTTTAAAACATTTAGTGATAGTGTAGGACGTCCTTTAGTCAGAATTTCCCAACGATCATCGTCTTTTAGCCGAGAAAATGGAGTTTCTAGTAATGAACAAATAATATCATGAATAGGATTTCCATTTTGTTGGTATTGTCTGGTATTTAAAATAAAATATTAGAATTACGAAGTCCGAATAATACTTTTCCGTACAATGTACGTCCTCTTGGAGTAAACTGCACCCTATTATATTCTTAAGAATCCTAAAACCATTTAGTGCTTTTAACTTTACACTAACTGACACACTTATTGAATGTTGACAAGCAATTTCCTTATTTTGTTTAACCCCGCCATCCCATACTGCTAAAATCAAAAAGATATGGAAAGTGTCTTCGGTTTGGATCTGCCGAAGCACGCCCGAAGGCGGTCGATGCATCGCCTTCAGCAGACGCCTGAGCTGCGATTATTTTTCCATCACAAGGACGCGGAGACTATCGAGTTACAGATGATGGGATGGAGAGCCTAGCCTAGTCTGGATGTTCTGTTTGGGAATAAAATTATTGAATACGGTGCAGCGCAACGCCGAGCGGTGGTGGTGGTATATACCCATAAAGGGTGTTTACGGCACCAGCGCCACCGACGGGGATAGATAATTTAATTATCATTCGTCCATCCAAATCTTGAGGCAATAGTTCCACCACATTTCTACAGTTTCCTTCACAGAAACTTAGCACGAGTAACATGTCAACTTATTCGCTAAATGTAAATTTTCCAGTCATTTTCAACAACACACAGTAGCAGAAATAAAATAATTTTATTACTAACTGTCAAATTTTCAAGATAAAGCCTTCTACTAGTTTCTTCTAACAAACACTATTAATATCTTGTTTCAATTAACGTATTTTTTCTCGAAAACCTTAAAGTTTTTTAAAATTTAAGAAGAGTAAGAGTTCTAAATTAAATTTTGCGAGGGATATTATCATTTTTTTTAAATTCGATCAATGTACCTTGCATTGTTTCAATTTATTTGAACTCATAGTCAAGAATGTAACAAATACGGTTATTCCATGTTTTTGGCACCTCTTTTAAAGCCTGTAGCCCAAATTCTTCCACATTTCTATAAAGTAAGTATAACAATAAAAGTAAAACGAATATCGTACATTTCATTTCTACTATTTTGATAATTGTCATTTATATGCATTTCTCAATTGGACAGATAAAATTGAAAGTTTGCGTAGGCTGACTACATTTTTATGTAAAAAATGGACACTTTCTCCTATTAGACAATAATTATTGCACAATGCTGCATTATGTAAGCAATATTTTTAGATCTCCGCCTACGTATATAAGTACATGGCTATTTAACACAAATTCAATAAGAATTAAGCTCAATAGTGTATGCCAAAGTTGAATGAAGTTGATAGTATATTATTTGATATTCATCCTATTTTAATAAAAGTCATGTATTCAGTTTTGTTAGCAATATATAAGAATTAAATTGTACTTATTTGTAAAATGTTCTTAAGTTTGATCTAATTTTTTTGTGTATTTCTCCATGTGAATGTTCAAATAAGTGTGTAGGTATCTTTTATGTTCAACAATACAATGCTTACTCACGGTGTGAGGTCAGGTGAAAAAATTGCTGAGTCGTGTGACTTATTACATTGTAAAATGCGATACAGTAATTAACAATTACTTTTAATATATTGCTATTTAATTTTTATAGTGTGTAATATATTTAATTCCCTTCTCTTTTATTTTTTCTCTAGAATCTAGAACCAACCTGTGAATGTACAACATTACTCTGGCAACAGTGACATCTTCATACTTCAGTATCTTTGTTAAACTACAAACATATGTTAGCATGGAATTTAATGTAAAATACAGATGTAGACTAAATGCATCGCAGAATATTATCATCAAGCTTATTTTTATAGCACACATGTTAGTTAATAGATAGATAAAGTCTCAACCACTTTAAAGCACTGGTTTCTTTAGAAGTGTCTTACTTTAAAAAGTGACTAATATTGTAATTTGCAATGAACATATAAATAACATGTATGTTCTCTTTGACCTTTAAACTTATTACAGTATAACCATTACCGCAATTGCTAGATATAGGATTCGAATATAAAGTTACATAAGATAAAATTAATTACTTATTTCCTAAATTAAAACGATTTCGAAAGGAACAGTTCAGTCAAAATATTAATAAATATAATTTATTTTAAAAGTGAAAGAACATAAATAATTCCAAAAATAAACAACAATAATCAGGCTAATACTACGTGTACAACTAATAAATTTTTGTGAAGTCGCAATTAGTAATTTACCAACTCATGAACTCATTTTAATCTTTTATAATATATAAAAAACCTGACGGGAATATGTTCTCGATTGAATGGTCAAAATAATACATATTTTATCAAGTTAAGAAGACATTTCTAATGACAGAAAAGTTTCAAACTAATTCATAAAAGTTACTAAATGCGATGTCGTCGAAAATAATGGTTGTGGTTTAATAACAAATGTATGTCGAAGTCAAAATCTTAGTATTACTAAAAAAGTGTACGATGGTTATTTTTGAAAATAAATTTTTATGTATTTTGAGATATCATATGCGGGCCTATCGTTGATGTCAAAAGAATTTTTCTTTAGCAGGGACTTTGGAAATTGTTGTAACCTGCTAGTAATTAATTTGTAAGCAAATTAATTTTGTATATAAACTCTAAATCTCCTCATGAATCTTTTCATGCCATTATAGTTGCACTTTCATCGTGCAATTAGATGACAGTGCATCTTGTAAAATGGCACAATGTTTCAATAAAGAATTGGAAATACAAGCCGGCAAAGTAGCTTTATCATTGAAATGTGTAAAGGTAATTTAGTACAAAATAAATAAATTTATATATGAATGAATATTATGTACAAGGAATGTAAACAAGATACTAAAGCAGCAGTAAGATCATATGATACAGATACTTAAATCAATGATATCCCTTATTACAGGTATTAATGCCTAAACTGAGAATATCAAGATCAGCATATATTCTAATTTTTTATAACATGAGAGTTTACCTGACAAGTAATCTCTGTTACAATAATAATTATGAGAACACAGTTTTACAGCGACATATAATATAATAATAGATTTCCAACAATTTGAATGTATTGTTTTATATATTTTTAGGTATTAACAATATTGTGTGAAATTAACTACTTTGTTTGACTCAACTTAAAGGAGGCCACCTGAAGAAGCAATCCTTAAAATGCAGAAATAGGTCAGATCTCATCTATTGTGGTTGAATTTTCGAGTTCCCACAGTTTCAAAAGTGAACTTAGATATTTATAAAATGTTTTAATAAAATTTAGCTAGATTAATTTTTTTTTAGATAATTATTGAATAAAGCTTTGCCTGTGAAATTGTTCATTAGCATACCTAAATGTTTGGTAGCAGAGAACATACCCATAACTTCATTGATAGGAATTGTAGGAGATTTGATTTATATTAGCTTAAAATACCTTTCTAATACAGTAAAAAATTTGAATGTAGCTGATAATTATTTATTTTTTCATTGTTTATGCATTACAAATTAAATTACCAAAAAATTGTTCCACTCAAAAAGAGAAAATTGGGAGGTTTTATGATTTTAATTTTATAAACTATATTACCCAAATTTTAGAACACTTAAAAATTGAAGCCTTCTGAAAATATTTCAAGTCAAATTTCATTATTAGAAACCTAGTAACACATTTTGAGCGTTTAATATTATTTCGAGTATCTTTAATTTCATCACATGATATCTCAAATCATAGGACTAATTTGCTTTAAGTTTTGATGGTAATGCGGTTAAATAACTTTCCAACGCCATCTACAAATAATATTACAGTTATTTGATGCTCTACTATTACAGCATCAAAAATGGTATTTCCTTTATCAAGTTAGTTTTGTAAATTACCCTATGTCTATAGGGAGTCCCCGGTTCAAAGAGAGATAGTGTAAGAGACAAAAAAATAATGTTGAAAAATGGACTGCTATGATTGTTTGCTTGTAAAATCAAATAAGCCTTGGAAATTCAACAGAATCTTGATTTGTTCATTATAAAGTGCTTTTTCTCTATAAGATATGACAAAATATATTGCGTATTTTGCATTATTAAAGTTCTTCTGAATAAAAATTGAGTAATATGCATTATTCTAAGCCTATTTTGAGAAAAATTTAAAATTGAACAAAAAATCAAAGTAAGTCTAGGTCATTGAATATTTGCATACTAATTCTGTTTTTCATATTGTAAACTTAATAACATTTTGACATTATTGCATACAGAAGGGACGCTACTAACTAGAAAAATTTTCCGATATTAGTGGGATTAGTCAAAATGGGACACTTTTTGCTAATAACATTTTGTCTTATACAGAAAAAACCCAGATACACCATATACACAAATTGAAGCAATTACATTCTTATGTATAACTTTATGAATTCTTATAGAGATTAAATGATTATGCGTTTTTATAATTACATCCTAAATTGTATATAATTAGAATAATGAGAAAAGGAAATCCTAATTAATATTCACTAATACTAAAGTAAATAAACATAATTATAATGATGTTAAAAGGAATATCAATAGTTGAAATAAACAATTTGTGTTTATAGGAAATCCAGTGTAGCTATCTGAAAATTGAAAATTATTGACATCTACCCCCACCACCTCTTCATATGAGAAGAGAGGGACCAAATTTAAAACTGTCAACAAAGCGTGATTTTTGACAACGCGGGAAAAATTTAAAAATCGTTTTTGTTCAAAATACATAAAACCCACATTATACTGGTACTTTTTTAATAAAACCTACGCTCGTTAAAGACAAAGATTATATTACCTGTCTCTGGAAAGCGTCGGGCATGGTAAAAGTCGAGGAAATCCAGCAGTAAGTGTTGACCACATGGTTGGGCAAGCCATTGACGATACACTGGATGGGGTTGCCGACAAACTGAGTAGCGGTAATAATCAGACTGCATGCTAGCAGAAGGGCAGTGGTAAAGGTGTTATGCATGCGGAAAATTGCACAGTCCGTTACAATCTCATGGTACTTCAGAAAGCTTGCCAAATTTCCCAGTAACTTATACATTTTTCGGCCAGGATATCAGTCTTGTTTATCACTCAGTACACACCCTACGTGCTGGTATCGATTAGAGTTCACAGGAACTGAGTAGTTTGTCACCGTTTCTCGTCGCACGGGCTCATTTTACAAAATTGGAAACACTGAATTTTTCTCGTTAATGGTTATGTGTACAATCATACGATGGATTCTCTCTGTTGAATAAGCTGCTACTGAGTGCTGCCCCCTCGATTTCTGTGGCCCCCACTACATCCGAGCAGCCGTCAAGCTAAAGCGTTCTCTAGGGTCAAGTCGAATACTGGCTTGTTCGACTGTAACTCTCTAATATTTTAAGCTGTGCTGCTGTTACAGTTTTTCTAATAGCGCTAGATAGATTGCGTTTTAGATTCCAGATTCTCTTGATTCGTAAAGATTTGTATGATAGGTTAAGCGATTACCCACATAGCAAAATAAATGTTATAAAGAATGTATAAATTACTATAACAGGACATTAGTTTATAAATTTTATTAGTCTCCAAAACTAGATCATAGATCACTAGATCATATGAATCTTTGAATAATTTCCTCCATCTGTGTGATTTGAGGCAGTATAATTTTTTGCTCAATTATAATAACAACCTATTGGACTTAGTAGTGAGTAATATGTCATGTTCAGTGAATAAACCTTATGAAGTTATTCTTTCTGAGGATAGGCATCACTCAGCATTACATATTGAATTGACTGAAGCTAGTATCTCCAGAAATGTGCTTTCCTGCAGTAAATATGATTTTAATTTCCGTAAGGCTAATTTTGTTAAACTTTATGAAGATTTGCTAGCCGTGGATTGGACATTTTTGGAGCGACATAGTAATCCTGATGATGCTGTAAGTGAATTCTGTTGTAAACTTAATTCTATTTTTGATTTAAACATTCCGAAGAAAATTCCTTCTCGTAATTCATACCCGCCGTGGTTTAATAATCTAATTATACGTAAAATTCGTCAGAAAGACAAGGTTCTTCGAATATACAAGGAATCGGGCAGTCAGGAGGACTTGAATAGATTTAAGTTACTTAGATCCCAAATTAAATCAGAAATAAGTATTTGCCATTCAAATTACATCATTTCCATTGAAAATCAATTGAAAGACAATCCAAAAAAGTTTTAGGAAGTTGTTCAAAGTAAAAAGACGAACTCATCTATTCCTGGCATAATGTGCTATGCTAACGAAACAATAACGAATCCCCAAGACATTACAAAATGCTTTGCTAAATATTTTTTTGAATCTTTCAGTGACCCAGTTGACAATGTCCATGTTAATGAATACAATGACAATTTAAACCTTGACATAGGCAACATAACCGAGACAGAAGTATTATCTGCACTAAAAAAGCTTAAACCTAATATGACCATGGGGCCTGATAACATCCCGGCTTTCCTAATTAAGGATTGCGCTTCTGTCTTTACTGGCCCAATCTTCAATTTGATACTTAAAACTTCCTGCCTTCCTAGTGTATGGAAATTGTCAAAAATTACACCTGTATTTAAAAAATGTGACAGGAATATAGTTACTAATTACAGGCCGATTACTTTAATTGCTAATTTTGGTAACAGATTATGGCATGAGTGAATTGTAGCTAATTTCACGAATGCTACAATCGTGCATCATAAAAAAATTGTATACGCTATTTTATAGTCTAACTGTGTTTTAAACAGACAATCTAAGTTTTAAAATCTTAAATTTGTTAGTATTATGGAAATTGGGGAAATGGATACCGTGAAAACTTTACTACCATATTTCTTTGGCCACGTAAATTAATTACATTGATGTTTACAGCTGCAATTAATAAATAAATTAAATGCACCTTATTTTATTAGTCAAGTACAAGGCATCGTCGTTATGGTGTATTATTCAAAATTAAAATGTATGTTACGAATCAAAAATGACATTACTAAATTTACGATTTTGACGTTTGTAATGACAGCATTATTATGACTGTCGGAAAATAGAAAATCTGAAGAAAAATTCGTATCGCCGGAAATGCGCAACAGAGAACTTTTTCGCTTTCAAAATTTGTTAACATGCTCCTTAGGAACCTCCAATTAAATTTTGAACAACTTCAATTAGCTTTCAGGGGGTGAAAATGGAAGAAAACTCTTAGAAAATTGGAACAAAATTTCGTATCGCCGGAAGTACGCGTCGGAGCACTTTTTAGCTTTCAGGGTTTGTTAAGGCCTTAATTGGGAACCTCAAATTAAATTTTGAACGACTTAAATTGGCTTCCAGGGGGTGAAAATGGAGGAAAACTCTTGAAGATTTGAATAAAAATTCGTATCACAGGAAGTACTTTTTCCTCTTGACCCACCATCCACGAGATAAAAATTTATTTATTAAGCGTTATAGTAGACCAACTTTGGAATTAAAAAATAATAATCTAGATGGCACGTGTCAGTTTGTCAGACTTGAACAAAAAAAGATAATACAAATTGCCGAGTGACTTGTTTTTGAAGTGTTTAAGATACTTTTTAATGCATTTTTTTACAAAATAAGTAAATATGGTGAATATTCCTTTGAAGAATTGGCCGATATACATTTTATGTGTCGAAAAGAAAACGGAAATTCGAATAAAGCAAGGCGTCTCTATGAAGATACATCTAACAAGTAAAAACTATAAAGTACTTATAAAACAATTTTACACGGTCACTAATAATTATTTGCTTTATAAAACCATACTCTTATTATTCGTTCTTTTAATGTTCCATTTTGCTAGTTGGCTATACTTGATTGTCGGTGCAAGAGCGGACAGCACTTTTAGATTCAAATCATTATTATTCTTTTTAAGTATTCCCAAGTCTGGTCAGTGCATTATTTGCATGTATATGCATCCCATTATCGTTATCGTGGTGTTTTTTTGTTTATGTTCTATAGAAAGTACGTTTACAATACCAATTGAAATATCGAGCCTGACTGGAATAAATTAATATATCCCATAGGAATAATTTTGTTTTACAGCTTAGGCACATTTAAAGCTACTACTACAGGTAATAACAATATAAATTGTTAAAGTAACCTAATATTCGGTTTTATCATTTTAAGTGTTATGCTTATTTATAGAAATTACGACAACATACACTGATAAAAAGTGTTGCGGATTATTTATTATATTTTGACTTATCTCTCTTACTACTGCTTGTGGTAAAATAGGTAATATTTTCAAAGAAGCAATTGAACATCACGTTAACCAAGGATTACCAAAAGATACATTTTTTTTTCAATAAAACAGTTCCTTTGAAACCATAATTAAAAAATTCAGGAAAAAGGCTGTGACTTATATAGATATCTGCATTTTATCTTATAGAAAAAATATATATATGACCCTGTAGATTTGTTGTTCTATTCTTCTGAATCATAAAAGATACTTAAGAAAAATTATTTGAACATTGCATAAATTTTTTCGTATTTGTATTTTGCGTGATATTCCTATTTACTAAATTTAAAAATTGCAGTTTGTGATCTGTCATATTTTTTTCAAAGATGCGGGAAACCTAGTATTGTGCTTAGAGATTCATATACAGTGCTTTCGAAAAATAACGGATAAATTTGAAATTGAGAAGTTTTCGAAAAAATCCCCTGGCACGTCAATTTTGTTTTTAAAAAAGGCAGTTTTTGACATACGACCTATATTTGTGACGTCATCGTTGTTCGAAATGTGACGTAATCGACAATTTTTTTAAATAACAACCCCCAATTTTGACCATGCCATTTGAAAGTGCGTGTTATTCTACATACATACATTATGAAAAATTATGGTGTTACGTAACAAAAATTTCAAATAAATAATGTTTAAAGATTTTAAAATTTAATTTTCACAATACTGTGTACTTCCCCATTATGCAACACCTGTCCGTGCTTATTTAGATGAGCTGTTCGTTGTATAGGGAGAAGGGCCAGCCAAATCACCTGATTTAACACCCCTAGATTATTTCGTGTGGGGATAAAAAGCAAAGTATATGTTACTAGATCGGTTAATTTTCATATACCTCCTGAAGTTATTGATAATGTCCAAACATAATGTATTAATCATCTTGAATACTGTCAGGCAGTCAACGGTGCACAATTTAATTTAGTTGATTTTTACATAATCATTATCATTTTCAGTATTACGAAAATTAAATTTTAAAATCTTCAAACATTATTTTCTTGAAATTTTTATTATGTAACACCATCATTTTTCATGATGTTAATATGTAGAATGACACGCTCTTTCAAATGGCATGGTCAAAATGGGAAGTGGCTATTTAAAAAATTTGTCTATGACGTCATATCTCGAATAACGATGACGTCACAAATGTGGGTCCTATGTCAAGAAGTGTCTTTTTTAAAAACAAAATCGACGTGCCAGAGGATTTTTTTCGAAAATTTCTCAATTTCAAAAATAATGAATTTATTCGTTACTTTTCGACAGCACTGTATATTATATATATTCAAAGAATGAAAACTTTAGAAACTAAAAAAAATCTATGTATTTTAAATTCTTCTGGAATTACTCTGTAAATAGTGCATAATTAAAAAAAAAAGAAAATCAATATCATCTGTTATACATTTATTTGCATTAAAATTGTTTAAAACCACAAAAAATATGCATCAATAACTTAAATTTGAAAAGTTCGAAATTAAAATTAATCCCTTAAAATACATTTTTAAATTAAAGGCTAATGGGAATACTAAATATCATAGCCTTACACTATTCTTGAATTAATAAATTATAATTTAAATAATTTGGAGACATACGTTTAAATAATAAATAGATACATAATCTTCTATACTTGTCTCCATAGAGTTGAAAAGATCTATAAAATCTTTTAATATACTTTTTTTTTTTCATTTTATTAGTTGCATAAAACGCTAAACAATGTATTTCAACTGCAATGCATCTTTGTAATAAACAAGGTCAAAATATACGGTATACACAACTTAATGTCTACCTATATTAAAACATTTGTGAATGGAAAATATCTCACTTCATTTTATTAACATACTATCCATAATCGAAACGTTCCATTTACATGTTCGAGGGATAGAAACTTTCTTCATGTCATTATGCTGACAGTATGCATTTATTTATTTTATTAATTACTAATTTCTAAGTATTGTATCAACCTAATTTAACTTTTAATATTTCTTTTTATGTAACACATATTCTGATTTCATTTTACAGTAATTTTAAATATAAATTCCACGGGTTCGTGAATTGATATTTATATTCCATATTAAATTATGATAAATAAGTTATAATTGATTACATAAGTAATGCTTAATTTAGTTTTCCGACATTTATCCAACTTTGTTATCGAAAACTTTTGACAGCTTATTCAAATCAACAGATAAATGTGCTTACGTATTTCTTCGATGTCATCGCATCTTATCAAAAATGTGGTGTGTTTGGAATCATATGGCATCTGTTGGTGTTTTTTAAGAAAATATCATTTGGAATGTTTATTTATAGGGCATGTTGATTATGCTACTTACGTATGTATGTGTACTGGTGTATCATAGAGTTCATGACGCAGACTTTTTTTATTGAATTTAGTCATCATTTATTAATTATAATGTATAATTTTATTTAATAAATTAAACAACAGTATTATTTTAGAATACGATTTCTACAACTGAAAATAAAAGCTTTTGAAGTTGACTAGTACTATATTCTATTTACTGATAAAATATTTACGAATATTGAAGGGCTTCAAAACAATTAGTTAAGAGCGCCGTATTTATAAAATGAGTTTTCTACAAATATAAATAATTTTCGACATTTAAGAACTGAACAATATAGAGCTTAGCTTAACAAGAATGTTATCTGATGCCACAAACATATAACGACAGAAAGCGGTCTTAACAACAAATTTTTAGGAACAAAAATATTTTAAAATACGCAGGTATATTTTTAAATTTAACTGAAGATGTAAATATTGTTATAACATGAACTTACACAGTTCTGTATATAAGATTGTTCACAAAACATCAAGAATTTTATTTTTGATATTACTTTTGTTCTATGTTTTTTATTTATCATTATTTCTGTACCAAAAAACAACATAAATTTATTAGTTTATGGTGAGAAATACGGCAATTTTAAGGGAAATAAATGTAGTTATAGAAACAAAATGGATTATTGCCAATTATTCAATTGGTCTTTTCCTTTAATTTACGAATGGTATCATTTATTATTACATTTTCTGGATGATTGTGTAATTTTCTATGTATTAAGGAATTATTAGTTTTTTTAATCCCGAAGTTATAGATTGCCTAATTTTTGGTTTTACAAAGTGGACCAATAAATTAAATCAAACTACTAAATTCAAATAAAGCCACTGAAATTAATATGTAATTTAAATTTGAATAATAAAATTTATAAACTAAATATCAGTCTACTTAATTATTTTTTAAATTATTATGTGAAATTGAAGTTTTCTTTTATTTAGAAGGCACATGCAAACTTTTTTATTTTGAACATAAGCCGCTGTATTTTCTCCGTAGCCTTTTCGTGAAGATTTTAAATATAATATTTTTTTAGATATTTTATATTTCCATATAGAATTTTAAACATTTAAAGTCAGAAAGAATTACCACGCATAGTTAGTAAGTTAAAAGGCACTTGTCTCCGCAGCGTTTTCATAGAATATTTCTTTATACATTTTATATTTTCAAATAAAATTTACACATTTAGAGTCAACAAGAATTTTAATGTATAATTAGTAAACAAATATTAAATTAACTAAACTAATATAATCTAACTAATAGATATACAGGATGTCCGGATATGATGAACAAAAAATTCAGGGGATAATTCTAGACCGAAAATAAATGCTACCTCTTTCTAAAACATTTTTTCCAAAACTGATTATTAACTTTATTTTCGATATTTGTAAATAACTTCTTAATAAATCCAAATATTTACATAAAATTGGGGGGTTTTGCGGACGAGAAATTCAAATATGTTTCTAATTTTGACGTCACTAATAGAGGGCGCCACTTGTGGCACACCATGTTTCTTTTAAATGGCAGAACTTTTTTCCGTCTTAATGTATCCATCTGACTATAGAAACAATCGATTCTCCTACCTGTTTTATTTGAAAAAGGTATACCTTTCTGAAGTCGGTAGTTTTGGAAAAAATGTTATAGAAAGAGGTAGTATTTATTTTCGGTCTAGAATTATCGCCTGAATTTTTTGCTCATCATTTCCGGACACCCTATATAACAAAACAAATGTTTTGTTTTGCTATAAGTACCTGTTGCTATTAACAATTCTGCTTAGTCACGTTCACACACTGTGAATTTTATAAGTAGTAAGAGCTTCTGCCGTTTTTATATAAAAATTTTTAACGCGTTTCATAGCTGTTTGTTGAGACAGTCTAAAAAAAATCTGACTAGTTAGAAAATCTTCACTGTGTCAATTATACAAGTTTTGTCTAGATTGTATAAAAGTTTCCAGGTTGGCAAGTAATTTAGTATAAGACGAAAAATATCATTTTCAGTTATGTTTTATCATACAATCTCCTGAATTTTACACTTCAACTGTACATTGTGAAAAGTGTTTATGGCATTATAAACATTATCACATTTCCGAGAATTCTATTAAAAAATTTGTAAAACCTGAATTGATGTAAATTAAAGTAAAATGTACTTTTCACGACGTATTGAACATGGTGATGAGGTACAATCCACTGTTCTCAAGCGCACTTTCCCCTCAAAAGTTAAAGGAAATAATTCAGCGTTATATTTTAGTACTACGCCAAAAAGAACCTCCACCTACTCGAATATTTCCATAACTTTATATCAAATCAGCTTCAAAATTTCATAGACCATACATATGAATACTTCATGAAAATTAACAAATAGCGGAACTTGCGATTTGACCAAATCAGCCTATTAATATGTTTGTTCTATAATATTGTAACTTAAAGTATTAGATATCACTGATTGAAAAATATAACAATTGCTTGCTTTTGATTTTGTACACGTACCCGTAGTTAAGGAACAGGTATTTAATAACTATTTTACATATATCTTAATTACATACAATCATGAGTAAACGACAAGAATAATCATTTACAGTTGACATTGATCATAGATTAAAATATTCCTCGTTAAACGCAATCCGTAACATTATTTAAATATTATGTATTATTGTGATGTGGAAGGACGATGTTATTGTTGACAAAATGTTGAGAATTTATAATAAAAAATACGTCGTTATTATGTGGATGCAGTTGAATGCCTCGATAATATTTCTGAAGAAAATTCAAATACATATGTGATATTTGCAGACTGCTTCAATATTTCGATAGTAGAATTATGTTTGTATAAGGATGGTACAAGAACAATCGAAACACTGGTGTACTGCTTTTTTAATATTGGCTCCTTCGCCATTTCTTATGATTCAGTTTCATTTCTGTATAAATCTGTATTACAATGACATTTGAATAAAAAAGAAATTTACTAATTAAATAACCGGTATACATAATGGTTTATTAATAATGGGCTACAGACCACCTGGTAATGGTAATAATAAGAATGCATTTACATGTGTCGGAGCGAATGTTAACGGAAGTATGTGTTGATTAAATAATTTTTTTTTTCTAGAATTTCTAATAACTTTTGAGTTATATTACAGGAGACGCCACAATATATATCTGATATAACAAAAATTGCTGTATTTTTTTAACTAACACTAAAGCAAACATTCTAATTATTTGTACTTTTGCATTGAGAAACCTTGTGGGAACCCACACCCATTATGTGGTGCTCCCTATAAGATTGCTCAAAAGTGCTATAATATTTAAATTTGCACCCCGTAGAAACCCATCTACACCAAATTTGAAATCAATGTCAAAAACTGCAAATGAATGAGATATTTTAGTAAAACAATGTTTTACAAGTGTATTCTTAATACTTTATAAATATAAACCCATTTTTTGTCTTCATTTCACCTGGCTCAGTATTTTAGGAACACCCTGTATATACAATGTATCATACGCTTATAAGTACAGGATGTAGTGTGGTAGTTTATAGATATAACTTTTGTTATTAGCGAGTGTTTCCGTTAAGGATTTTATTCTAAAGAGAGTTTTATTCAATAATCATTAAATAGACCGAAGAATGTGTTAAGCAAACTGATATTTAGGTACTATGCCTTGAAAGAAACGTATAAACTATTTTATTATCAACAGCAGTTGCGCTGATGCAAATAGTTTGTATAATTGAAAAAAAACTCTATTAAAAGTCAAATTTACTTAAATATCTGAATGTAAAAAGATATTATTTGAATACCGATAGAGAGCATATTTTTTGAGGAAAATGGACTTAAAACCTTTTGTTCACATAAAACGGCAAAGATGAATTTTAAAATACCGACAAGATAAGAAAATTTATTAATTTTTGACACATTGTAGTACACTGATACATACATGTCAAAAGTCGTCATTTGCTTGACTGTTCTGTTTTTAAGTTTGCTAGCTGATTCATAGCCATCCTCGCAAGAAATTGGATCATTTTAATTATTTTAACTATCACAAAAACCGTCAATAAGAGAAAAATTAAAAGAGGTTTTTGATTTAATGTACAGGGAGTTCCAGTTAGAAAAACCAATAATTCAGTTTGCGCGATGTAAAAAATTGGCTATCGAAAAGCAACTTTTTTTATAGAAAACCCCAAAGCCTAAATTTGGAAAATTGAAATTGAAGTATTCTAATGGCTGTCACCATAAGAGATAACATTATTTTTGGAAGCTTTTTCTATCACTAATTTGAATGTAATGGGCGTAAGCTATATACTATTCTCTATAAACACTGTCTATACAATGTTACCACTCAGAATGAATATGAAATAGTAACGCGATTTAAAAAAATCTGCTTCAAAGTTCGCAGCCATCACTCTAGTCCTCCAAGGTGGTTAACCCAGATTTACAGTTGAGCTGGGGAACGGGTTTTGTAGCAGTCTAGATTTGTTTGTTCTACATGGCTTGCCCGAACAATGATGTATGTAAATTAGACCCGATCGACCTCAATACAACAGCTTTTGTTGCGTAACAATAGCATGGAAAGATCAATTGTATTTTGTCTGCGTTTCAGACAAAATAACGACTACTCTGCAGACTTCGTTCCGTATATTTTTACCTGTACAACAAAAAACGCACTCTTCCAAATAACATTGTTTGCTTGAGCAATTAAAAATTTCTCTGAATGTGATTTGCAAATCTCATTCAATTATAGTCTGCTATAAGCAACGCCAATTTGATTATTGATTCACCTCAATTATACTACGTTACTATAGCTTTACAACAGATTTCACAACGTCAATTGTTCCATTATTTTTTATTGAGCGGAAAATGAAAGCATTTCTCGCATTCTCATTAGCATTTACTGGTAAATATGTGAGTCAAATAGCGTTAAGTGAGTGACCTCTTGCGACTTGGAGACGGCAAAAATGATAATTATCCAAAATTTATTAGTGAATCATGAAAGTATGATTCATATTTCTATTTTCGCCGAACCGCTTCCTTCCGTTTAAAAACTTGAATAGTGCAAACGTCTTACAAAGAATAAATAATCAGCAAAATAATCGCTCAAATAAATTTAGCAATTTGTGATTTAGATTATTTTGTAAATACACAAGTAGGTACGCCTACCTGAACTATACACACAGTAATAACAAAGGTGTCATACTTGAAATTTATTTGGAACTCAAACTTTTATAATTCTAGAATGTTTTAATTACGATAAAATATGGATCTCATAGTATTACCCAGGAAGTAATAAAATTAAATTCATTAGTTATTTTCCTTAATTTTTATTTGTATTTACTGTACAGAGTGTATCAAACATGATAGTCACACTATCATGTTTGAGGATAAAATTAAGTAAAATTTGAGACACATTGTATTAAATCGAAAGACAGAAACGACGTCATTAAATATATTTCCTCCAGAAGCATACCCAAATTTTTTTTCCGTTAAAAATGTCTCTTTTTTCTAATAAACTTTTATTAGAGATTTTTTTTACTTTCCATTTAAAAGTTATAAGTAATATCGTCCCAATTAGTCTCATGTAATGATACATACATTAAGTAAGTAACATTCTGTATGGTTTGTGTTGTACCGATATTTATTTCGCGTTCGCGTTTCGAGTTTTTGTTGTCGGCGAAAAAACGCGTTTTATACAGATAAGGTAGAGAAAGTTATCGTTATGTATTGGTGTGGTTGAAGTATTTATTTATTAATAATATATTTGTGGCTAACTGTGTCGCTTTGGAAGGATCAAGTAGGCGTTGAAAAATAATTGAATATACATTGTCTAATACAAATTGTCACAAAATATTTGTCATTACTCAATACGAACGTCAAACGTGTAACTTCTCTGCTTACAAAATGTTTTCTCATTGAAAAAAAGCTATGTTGTTAATTTACGGCGGGTCGCTAAAAAATTCAAGAAGAGTTATATCGAAAAAGGTATCCAGATTGCCTCATTTCTGAACATAGAACAGGATTAGAGACAATGTTAATACAGCTAGACTGTTACAGTATTTTGAACAAAATCCACGAAATTCTATACGCCATTCAACTAATTTTAAAGACCAACATGACTACAAAATTCACAATATGGTGTTTGCCTGAGCGTCATATTGAAAAAAGACTTAATTTTATAACTCAAATTGTAGTAAATGTAGAAACTATTGATCAGATCAATACATGCGCAATGAACACTACTGGTCCATTGAATATCCCCACATTGTAAATTCAGTCCAAAACTAAGGCCATTTTGGAGTAAATGTATGGTGAGGCATTATCGGTAGGCATTTAATTGGACCTTACTTTTAGGAACATACATTGAACAGCGTGAGCTAGCTAAATTTCCTACAAGAAGAAATTCCTGTACTTCTAGAGAATGTACCTTTGCAGCTAAGGAGAAACCTATTTTCAGAACGACGGAGCTCCACTCCTCAAAGCTAGGATTATGCAGCAATACTTAGATAACACTTTCCCAGAAAAATGGATTACAATATCAACCTATTTTCAACTTTGTTGATAATTTCTAAATAATATTTAACCATTTCAATTAACCTAATAGAACTATTGTTCTATATTATGGTACAAATTTACTTGTTAATAATACTTCGACGTAAGTGTGTCTTATAAAGGATTTTTTGGAAACAAGCTTCTTGTTATATGTATTCCAACAGATCTTCATGTAATAGCGCGTAGAAATTGTTTTGTGTTTTGGCGATCTGCAGTGAAAACCAAGCCCTACACAATATTACAGAGTTGTAAAAAACGAATTTAAGCCAACACTGCATATTATGTAAATCAATCTAATGACAATATATCGATAAACACTTCATATATAAGTACTCTTATGACATGATGTCAGATGAATTCAGCAGTGCACGTGAATTGAAATTCGAATTGAATTCCGTTCGAAAATATTTATTTTGTTTTTGTTATTACGCATACATAATATTATTGGCTTTAATTTGAATTTTCAATCACAAATAAATCCAAGAGTAGAATTTTATATGTAGGTACCTAGTAATAATTTAATTGGTAATAAATTACCATAAAATATCTTCATTTGGAGGAAATGTCAACCATAAAGTTAATATTTTTCTGTGACGTCAACATTGGCATAGGCAATCTGCCCTATAGGTTAAAACTTACAGACAAATTGACTTCAAAGTTGATTTTATTTGAGCGGCCATGTTGTAATAAACACTAAATGGTTTATTTATTATTTCTAATTGATTACTCATTAAAATTATGTTAATACAGATAATATTAGTTAATACATTTATGACAAAAGATTATTAAACAGATTTTATCACGAAGTACATTCAGCTTTTATTTTACGTTATTTTTCAGTATAGAAATATTATTAAAAAGCAATAGTAAAAATGTATATTTATAAGGCGCGTTATTTTTATGAAAGTTTGGTCATAAAATTATACGAAAAAATTTCCTGGGTTGTACAATTTGGTGAATGGAAACCCAAAATACAGACTATATTAAAATCTAAATATCTATAAATATACTAACTCCTACTCTACTTGTAATTTAGCAGCATGATTTATAGTCTTTTTTTTTCTTCCTATCCCTGTTCGCTATTACAATGTATAAAATCAAACATATAATGTTGTCTCTCTCTGGCAAAAGTATGTCATATAAAGGGCATAATTAGGGTTTATTTTGGTAATAATGTCTTTTATATTTTGAAATTTTAACATAAAATTGGTCCGTATTTCTTTTAAGTCCAATTATCTTATTGGAATAAAATTCTTGCCGACCAATTATTAACTTCCATATTACTTTAGTTTTTTCTCCACATAAGGAAAAAGGCCAACGAATATAGGTAAACTTTCCTTATACGGAATTGGTCATGAAAAGTTTTTGAGCAATTCAGAGGTCAAGTTAACGTAATTCTAACTTTAATTGTTTGTTGGGGAATCTATTAAGTGGCCCGGAAAGTCACCAGATCTAACACCCCTCGCTTTTTTATGGGGGGTTTTAAAAAATAAGGTTTACAAAACACCTTCGCGAGATATTAATCATTTGAAAGAAAAAATCACAAACGCTTGTAATGAGTTAAACGGCGAAATGTTAATAAACGCAGTCCACAATTTTATTTAAATTTTTTATTGTCACATTAGACCCATATTATCGAGTTTGAGACACCCTGTACTAACTCTTTTTTATTGTCTCTGTAATCCTGTTCATCAATTGGGTTGGTCAACCTGTTGAAGAGTGGATTGAAGTAAATAAAGTAAACAAGAAATAATTAGGATTTTTCTTACCTGCATCCTAATTTGTTTGTGAAAGACGCTCAACTGACCCAAAATAATTAAGGGTAATAAATCTTTTCATGTCTTTTGGCACGTACACCAAAAAGCTAGATGGCACGTATAATGTTTTAGGGTTTTTCCACCCATTTGCTCCTCTCAGGCTTACAAACTTCAATGCATCTTTTGTCATACCTTTTTTAAGTTGACCAGAAAGTACCAAAAGTATTCTCTCCTAAACCCGAGATTTCTATACTTCTTGGAATTTCATCAGTTTATTGGAAGAATGGTCTTTACGTGACATTTGACACATAGCTTAAGGTACTCGTATATCTTGCGATAAAATGATAAAATTTGTAGTGTTTTTAGGTACAGAAATTTCGACGTAGAACAAAAGTAATATCAAAAATAAAATTATTGATATTTTGTTTATTCACTTTTACTATTTAAAGTGTCCTCAAATAAAATAATAATTTTCTAGCGTATGTAAGACACATTATTTTATTATTCTAACCTTAAATTTTAACAATTATTTTCACGTATTTATAAACAAAAATGAATAATCTTATATGCAGAAGCATGTCCTGTTTTTTTGTGTTATAAATTTATAGGATATTTTAAAAGAGGAGATAAACATTAATTCTTTGATAGCTATTATTGTCTGTTTAATTTACCTTTATATATTTTTTTACATTCTTATTCTGATTCAAACTCGTAAATTTGCAATTCCCTCAATCAATATAAATCAATTCTAAAAAGTGTTACATCATGGTGCCTAACAATATTTATTTTACAAATAAAGTGTTGACAATATAATTAAACATTTTTGGACTTTTTATGAACAATGTTAAATTACGTTTCTTTCTTTAAAATTCGTCAACCAAGAAGGACGATTGCAAAGTAATTTATTATTTGTATTTACTTATTTGAAAAACATTAATTTAAAATGTAATTATCTTCTTTTTATATCTTATTCAAAGTTATATTATCAGGCCAAATAGCACAGAATTTATAAACATATGTTGTAGTAAAAATGAAGAAACAAGTTAAGATAAAAATGCTTATTCGTAATTTAATATAATTTCTTTCACACACCAAATTCATATTGTTTGAAAAGTTACATGTCACTGTATACTTATATCAGTATTGTTAGGTAATAAAAGTTTAACGTACTGCCACAGTCTGTTACAGTCCGTCGTCTTCACGTCGGCTCCTTTGATGTCGAGGTCTCAGATTTAATTTTTTTTAGACGACTGCGCATTTATTCGCGCACATTCGCGCGCTCAAGAGACACGGTGATTTGTCAAGAAATAAATTTTCTCCCACTTCGTCGTGTACAAATGTATTTCATTGGTGTGCATTGCGCATTTAGCCGTGATTTAGCCACAACTTCTGGAACCTTCACTCGTCGAACTGTATAAACTATGGTACTGCAGAACTACGGATTCAGTCATTAATTTTAACAGGGGATAGGGAAAATGAGTATATGTCGCGATTAAAATTTTTAAATGAGTATTTACGCAAAAAAAAAATTTCTAAATCAAATTTAAAGCTCTTTTCGAGCTGTCACAGACCGATTGATACAGCTCCGAAATCAACTCGTTGGCCGCCTAGGTGCAACGTTGACAAGTTTTAAAATTTTTGTTAGTATTAGACATTTACTAATATCTATTATCATAATAACAACACTCTTTGAAATGCATTTGCAGACTTGTTTTAAACTGCTGAGGTATTTGCAATAACATCTACTTTCTAATTAAGAGCTCTTAATTATTTCACATTTTTTATTTAAAATCAACAATGTCTGTATAGTGCTAAAAATATAATGGACAATGCCAAGTATATTTCTAGCACAGGTAATTTTGCATTTTATTGCAGTTCTATTCTATTAATTAATATTTTGTTACAATTTATATAGTGATGCTCAAGTTTAACGAATACGGCGCAGTTTTCACTACATTTTGACGACATGCATCAAGTATACCTTTTTTAAAGGCTAATCGAAGGTTATTTCAAAATAACTAATCATTTTCCAAAAATCTCTATCCTTAAAAAAGAAAGGAATAATAGAGTAACACAGACGTTCGGAACGATCTGTACATTTAACTCAATAATCAATGGATATTCGTGTTTATCACACAAAATTTGGATGCAATTACCTACATAACTGATAAGAAAAAAATCGTAAAAAAATGAAGGTCTTTAACTTCTGAATAAAGCAAAATTGTACTAAGGTAAGTTGATTTAATTCACATTATTTATATCCAACGAAGCTAGTCTTAAAGTATGGCCTATTTTTTACTGAACACTCTGTATATTTTGTAGAGAGCGCTAGTTATGCACTGTAACATAGTTCTAGTTCTTTCATCATAGTATTTATGAAAATTGTTATGGATTTTGAACAAATAATTAGATAGGTCTATTAATTTCTATGGTGTCTTAATATACAGGATTATCTAAAGTACAAACTTCACAGTTGACTGTAAAACATAATTTTAATTAAGTAAATTTAAAATGTATATAAATCTTATTTTATATCGATATAATAGTACTGTTGAAAATCACTTTTTATATGTTACATATTAACTTCCACATGACGGTTGTCGTAGAGCAGACAGCAGAGCTCTCGAACGACAGGAACGTATGTACAATTTTAATTGAAATATATTCAAATTCTATGTTAGATCGCCAGATATCCTTAACAACAACGGTATCCGCTTGCCTTTTACTTTTCGATTTTAATTTTTAATCAGCGGTTTCGCTCGCCTCTTGTTTGATTCGTATCGAGTACATTGTTAACGGTGAATTATTTATCAAACTAACTTGTTGCAGTGCCTTGAGACGGCAATTATAGTTGCACTGTTCAAGAAATCTCGACCAGTTGGTACCGCCGAGGGCAAGTACTATTGGGGTCAAAATAAAAAGTACTCACAGTGTTGAGGTCAATGACAATTTGAAAATTGGATTGCCTGAAATCCCGTTACTACTTTACTAACAGAACATTTATTCTCAGCAAAATCTGAATTAGTTACCCAGTAAAGAATAAGAAGTCAGGGCTGCTCTTCGAGCAAAAATATAACGATTTAACCCAACTCACTCATATGTCAGGCTTGGATCTAATAAGGCTGTCGATAAGTTCTTGGAGTATCTCATTCCGAGCTATCTCAACTTCATTGGTAAGAGATGTTGAAGTTTGTGGGGATTGTTGTAAATGCGGCTGTCTGAGGCCAATCATATTCCAGACATGTTCAATAGGTGACAAATCTGGTGTTCTTGGTGACTAGGTTAATCCATAAAAGCTATTGTTTGTCTGGCAACATAAGGTTAGCATTGTCTTGCTGGAAAATGGCGTTTTGGATGGTGTGAAAATATGAAATGACATATGGCTCCACCACTTCCACGATGTATTCCACGTTGGACTGTCATGTTGCATCTAATGGAAACTAGTGGAGATCTGCTGCCATACGTGAAAGCACCCCATGCCACAACAACTACTGGGTATTGGGTATGACGCTCTCTGTCAAATTGTGGATTTCGTCTTTCATCACGTCGTCCTTGCACGTTAATCGTGCATTCCCAGGCAAAAACGAAATTTGTTACTAAAAATCACCTGATTCCATTGAATCCTCTCTCTATTGTAAGCGGTTACCTCGATGTTGATGAGTGAGAGGCAGTGCCCGGTATGGAAGATAAGAAAAAAGGCCAAAACTTCTGCTGATGCGGCCTTTGGTAGCTAAAAGTCGCAATCGTCGATCTTCACGCCTCTCGCTCTATGTCCATATCCTTCCTCGATCCACGCCCAGTAACACCATACTATGCCACGTAAGAATCTGTTAGTTATTCTAGAAATTACCCTCACCGACAAACTTGCTTTGCTCAACCCAATTATCCGCCCCTTCCAAAGTCACTAAGCACAGTCAGCTGTAAAAAGATGTCGTTTGCGACAAACTTCACAACACGTTCTAAAATCGTTCTACATTACCGTAGAAACCACTGAAAGCTAACGACCTCTATCGCAAAACGGCGATAACGTTATGTTGTAAACAGTATACCAGTAGATATCAGTAGATATTGATTATACACACTCTTACACCAAAATTAAAATTTGGTTTATCAAAACTATCTGACGTTCCTTTAGGTATGTTCTGTGTCTCTCTCCAGATCACGTTTTTTTATAGATCGATTTTCCTTGGTGTAAAAAGTAATATGAAAATCGACCATGTTTGTAAATTATACACAAGTAGATAGGAACTATATTTTTTACTTTTAATGTTACTGCAGATAATGACATTTTCAACACGTCTTTTATCTGACAGCCAACTAGACTTATAGAAAGTCTTACTTATTTAAGACGATTTTTTAAATAGATCTAGATAATACAAAAATGTGTCTTAACAAAAGTTACACCTAATCAATTTCTTCACAGTTAATTTTTTTTCGATTGTATACGATTTCCTATTTTTTTTTCTAGGAGTTAGTTACCTCATTTGCCAAAGCAGCTATATTTTATTTTCTATGGAACATGGTCACAATACGCATACAAATAATAAACAAGATTTTATTCTAGAGAATTTTTAAATTATAGAAATATGAAGTGTTTCCCATCATTCACTTTCATATTATTTTTCAATTGATTTCAAATTTTTTTCTATGTACATGCTTTTGCAATGATAATATCACTCCCTTAAAACAGTTTTTAAACTTTTAGAAGTTCTGAGTAGAAATTTCATTAAATTTCTATTGGTGAGTAAAACAACTAAGAACTAATGTTAAAAGTTGAAAGTAGATTTCATTATAAATACGTCAGCAGTTCAAAAGAAATCACAAAATTCATTTTAATGTGTCATTATTATTGCGAACGATTCTATCTATTGTTATTAAAAATAAATATATTTTTTAATTATTTTTTTATTTTTGTATTCACCTTTTACTAACTCATCAATGTATTTTTTTGTTTATTTTTCAATTTACTTCAAATTTTTATACATATACCTACAGTTAACAAGGATAAATATATTTTTGTGCAAAATATTATTTATGTTATTATTAAATGGCCTTCCAAGAGCGAATAACAAAAAACATAGTGGGCCTAGTTTTAAAGGAAAATGATCTTTAAAAAAAATTCTTGGAATTTAGACTATGTACAAAAATAACGTTTCTTCAATTTAAAAAAAAAACGTTCTGTTCTGTTCCAGACTGATAATTAATTTTAATATCTACAAATTTACTGCTACTCCGACCTTCGCTACATTCCCATACTATACATTTAATGCTGCTGATATAATGACACGACTGCTTGCATTAATTTGTTAGTAAATCACTTTTATTAACAGGTTTTTGCTTTAAAAGGTACACACGAAGCAGTTAAATTTTATACCAGTCCCATTTATTGAAATTACAATTCTCCCCTTACTTTTTCAAGGTACTAACTGGTAATTTCTTGGAATTATACCAGAATTTCTCAGTTTACCCCATACCCACAGTTTGTTAACATTGTTAACTTAACAGGATACTGTACTTGCTTATCTATAACAACACCTTAAAATATCACTGAACTTAACGGATGTATTGCCTTCTGATAACAATTGTTGACTCGTGATACGAAATTTCTAGTACTGAACCTAATTAAATATTATTGGGCACACATTTAAAAGCTGTTAAAATCACCTTTAGATAAACAAGAAAAACTGAATATAACTAATAGCTACATGGAAACAAAGATTATTAATAATACTTAAGTAATCCAGTTAATGGTAGGTTACTTATTTTTTAATCTAAATTTGAACGCATTTAAGATAACTTACAGTAACCTATTTGTGTAAATATGTAGTCTTATTTTGGAACAATTCATTGCTACATATGGATTCCATATAGTGGTCAAATTGATGTAATTTATACAGATCTGTCGTCTGTTTTCATAGGTTAGATCATGCTCCCTATTCAATAAATTATCGAATTTTGGACTTTGAACTCTTCATTTTTATCTTTTTTTTTGTAAGAAAATAATGTGGATTATATCCTTTCAATTATCAGCAACATCAGGAATGCCGCAAGGTTCAGTTCTTGGGCCTCTGCTTTTTATATTATTCGTTAATGATATTTATAAGAAGATATTTCTAACATAACATAGCGTGTGGTTTAAAAATAATAAGGTGCCTCTAAACATACCTGAATGTAATATCGTTACTTTCACTAGGAAAAATAATCCTTAGCTTTTATATATGATATAGATTCTGGTGAGCTTCCCACATGTACTGAATTTAAGGATTTAGACATTATTTTTGTTTCAACACTATCTTTTTTACGAACTATATAACTATAAATATAATATACTCCATTTTATACAAATTAACATACCATTGTTCCAAACTCACTCTAAATCGTTATTTTATTTGCCTGTTCCTCGTACAAACATTTTAAAATTCTCACCTGTTTAAAATATGTGTTCTAATTATGAATAACATCAACATGATTTTGATATTTTCTGTTGCAATATTGTTAACATTAACAAAATATATAGGAAAGTAATCACTATGCATTAGAATTGTTCTTTATGTGTGTTTTAAGCTATCTATGTAAATACTACAGTTTTTTGTGGTTTGTTTATTATTGTAGTATTGATATTGTATTTTTGTTTTTCTTTGCTGCTCTATATTTGGAGTTATTATGAATGGACAGTTGTAAAAAAAAATAAATAGGATTTGTGTTTGTAGAGCAAGAAAAAACGAGGGTGTATATTGGTTGGAATAATGCAGCACACTTTTTATACATTATCAGTGTAGAGATGACATTTTCATAAAAAATTGCAATTACTCATCTTTCATTTGTTTTTTGTTTTCAATATGATGCAAAAATAACAAAACTCATAAATAATTAACTGTCATACTAGTAAGTTAACAACCCGTTTGTCATCAAATACATATATACCATAGCTTTCTTAGGCTCTTAACCCATATTCTTATTTTTCAAGGATATAATAAGCATCATTTTAACCATTGAATATTTGGATCAGAGGGAACTGCAAGCAAATATTCGTCAAAACCAACGGAATGCAATATAACTTTTTAAAAGATGTTAATGAGACGTTTCATTAATATTAGCAATATTCTGCTCTTAGACAAAGCTTCACTACTTGGCAAATATGTTTAAATTGTCATTATTTCTCTTAATATTACTTTCGAACACTGCCCTCAAATTAAAGTTAATTAAACGTCAACAAATAAAAAGAGGTATAGTATGTTTTTATTTTTGTGTCTGGGTTAATTTGCGCGTAAAACCTACGTAGCCAAAAAAAGGATTACGTCCTTGGCCTCAAACTTACGCAGCCGTATCATTCGCTCTCTTTAAGTAAAAATCTATTATAATTTTGCATAATCAAAGGTTATCACAGTTACATCTGCGTCAGCCTTTTGCTCTCTGTCTGTAAGAGCAATGAAAACGCCAAAAGAGGGAGACGAGGCATACAAAGGTCTCTCTCTCATAGTGCATATATCGTAGAGTTCAAGAATCGAAAAACCGTAATGCTGGAAATTGAAAAACGCATGCGTTAGCCTCGTCGCAGGGTACGCTGTGCACTTTGTTTGTGGGACGGAAAGTAGTTTTGAGCTTGTTCGTCGTTGAGTTCATGTGGGCATTTATTTATATATCACCATGGTAACGCGCCACCTGTGAGATTGTTTTTGTTCTGTCTTTGTTTTGCATGGGTCCAATTGGAAAATTTTGAGGACAAATGATGTAGAAATACAATAAATCATATGTAATGAAGTTATAATGTAAATGTCATAATAATTTAGGAAATAATAAAAAAAATAATCTGTATACAGAGTGATGCATTAACAACGAGAAATCCAAAAGCTAAATTTACTATACCTCAGATGGTGCAAACATGTCTTATCTGAAAGTTTATATGTTCAGAAATAAGTACAGGGTGTTGAAAGTTAAAATTTTAATTCGTTTTTTTGCTATTATTCTGGAAATATCTAAGTTAGGAATTTGAAAATTTGTGAAACTGCACCACTTCCGACCAGTTTCACCGACATTTAGTTAATAACTTTTTACTCTGAACGTCTAACAAGAAATTCGGTTCAACACCTAAAAGAAAAATCCATTTAACTAATACTATGTTTTGATAATATGAGAAATTAAAAGCGAAACACACCAAACTGCATCTAGCAGGCTGTATCTCATCTCATCATCATCATCTCCACCATATAACCCCGTAAATAATGGCGAGTGCTTTCAAGTGAATAATTATTTTGTATATTTTTACTTGCAGTAATTATTTGTGATAAAATTTTTAAAATGCCGCGTCACTATGAGATTTCCAACAATGAAATGGGAGACGTGATCGGTGTTTTTGCGCAAAAAATTTCAATGGTCTTGCTTCGCGCAAACTTTTTAGAAATTTCTACAATACAACAGCGCTCTAAAAAGTATTTTGGTTGAGCGGGAAGACGAAGTTTTGGTTAGAGTTACTGAAATTCTAGGTATAAGACAGTCTCCAAATAAAGAGAAATTACATTCATTTCATTTTACTCTTATACAAAATTTGTTGCCTCAAAATGTTCGTTTACGTTTTGCACATTTTCTACAAGAATAAGAAACCGACAATTCTACTTTATTGGATAACATCTATATGGGTGAGGCGACGTTTACTCGCCGTGGAGTGTTTCAGTGGCAAAATAATCATTTATGGGACTTTGAGAATCTGCAAAACACTTACATCACGAATTTAAACTTAATTTTTAACGGTGTTATTGGCAATTTCTTTATTGGACATTTTGAACTTCCTCCCAATTTAAATAGCCAACTGTAGTTAAATTTTCTTCAACAAAATTTGACCGAATTGCTTGAAGAAGCTCCATTCCATTTTATTTAAGAAGAGACATATGATTCTTGCACGACGGAGCTGCACCGCATTTTTATCGACCAGTTCGTGCATATTTATATGCAGTTTTTCCAAATAGTTGGATTGACCTTGGAAGTATTATTGCTTGGTCACCCGAAAGTACAAACTCAATCCTCTCGATTTTTCTATTTGGTCTCGAATGAAAGATATAGTTTATAATATAACTTATTCAACATGTTGTTCCAAACTCAAAGATTTCTCAGAAAACGCTGTGTGGATATTTCGAATAATTACTTTAAATCATTATTACGTATTTTATTGTTGTGTTGTAATAAAATGAATAAACATTTTGTTTCGTTTTTAATTTCTCGTCATCATCAAAACATTTCTAGCTTTCATTAAATCGATTTTTCTCGAAAACACATCGAGATACCTACATGAAACAAGAATATATAATTAATGGAAAAATACAGGTATTTCAGATTTTGAATCAAATTTTATCTTAGACGTAAGGGTAAATTAGTTATAAAATCATTTAATGGTTGTATTATGCCAGGTATATCTTCATCGTTGGTAAATTTAGCTAGATTAATTTTTATTTTAGATATTGATTGAACCCAATCTTATACCAATATGATATTGTTTCTTAGAGAACAAAACTGATAAAATCTTTTATAATGACTACAAATTGTTGGATTGGAAATTTTTGTTTAACTTTAGCTGTACAACTACTCTACGCTACCGTTGGTGGGTTTGTTTATTATCCCATCATGTTGACTGAAAATTATTATTAATGCATGTAACATAATGTTTATTTTCAGTGTACCTTCTGCACTTGCTTGATGACTGGTGACTGTAAACAACATATCCCTCTTTCAAGGAAAACATATTTAATATCAACAATGCAAGACAAAACTAATAATAATAGTAATTCTTGGATCTTATAATTATTGAATACACTATTGCAGTTTTATTGATTATTATTATTTATTTAAAGTACAATGTGGAACAGGAGGAATACTAGTTATAGGACAAGATACAAATACTAATCAAAATTAGAATTTAAACAAACAAAATAACTACCTAGTAACAAAACATAAGTTTATAGAAAACAAGCTCCCACCAACAGATATTTAAATTTTAAATCTAACCATCACATTGATATTAAGAAAGGTGTGGTTAAATATTTATATGATAGAGCAAAATTAATTTCATCAAACAACGAAATTTTTAACAATGAACTAAAATTTATTAAAAATTATTTAATAAATAATGAATACCCTTCAAATCTTGTTGATAGAGCATTAAAAAATATTAAAGATAAAACACTAAGACAAATAAAAGAAACTAATCACACAATAAAAATTCCATATATCCCTGTATTATCGGAAAGAATAAGAAAAATCGATAAAAAATTTGATATTAGAACAGTTTTTCAGACAACAAATGCTTTACGATCATTTTTATCAAAAACACATCCAAAAAATGATACAAAATTCAAAAAATTGCATTAAACTCAAAAAATTGCATTGGAGAAACTCTCGACCTATGAATGTTAGAGTTCAAAAACATAAAATTTATATAAAAAAACAGGAATTCCAAAAATTTGCGAGCACGCTTGGGAAAATGGTCAGTTGATTTAATGGGGTTCTGCAATAATTTTAGAGGAGGATAATACAATAAAAAGAAAATTAAAAGAGACCGTGATCATTTTTTTGAACGAAGAGAGGTCTGTGTCAAACTGTTCAGTAAACATTGATCATTATTGGCTACAGTTGTATCAAGAATAAGTAAGTAACAATAAAATAAAAATCATTATAACATCTTTATGAAAGCAGATATACAAATTTCAAACTGTCAAACTTGACGAAATGTCAAGTGTCAAAAACAACCCTTGACTGTTTTATTTATCGCGTCTGTAAATAATACAATTATTTGCCTATTTCTTGAAAGCAATTTCTTATGCAGAAATTTACTTCTAGTTAATAATTGACTTTCACTAAACTCCTTAGAATAAGTACTTTCTTTTATTTGTGCTTTTTAGGATGTTGGGTTTGGCCTTTACCTACATTGTTACTGATCCTTTTGGCGCATTTTAGTTTATTCAACGAAAAAATATCGTTCTTCATACATTTTTGATAGAGAGGAGATGCTGGAAGAATTTTAGTACGAAAAGTTGGCAACTGCAATACAGAATTTAATCTAGGACCTCGATATAAAATTCTAGACACCAGAAAAGGCACATTCAGGAAAGTGTTGACAATTTTGTGTAAAACTATTAAAAATTCGTTTCTCCTGTGAGCTAATTAAGCCAAATGTGGATTAAAAAGTCTCTTCAGGAACTCCACGAACTGGATAGATAACAAAGCTGATAAAATGCAATATCTTCTTCTAATTGGGTTATATGGATGTTGTAAATTGCACTCCAAACAAAAGAGGCATATTTAAGTTTGCAACAAATCAATTTAATAGTGTATTCTATAATAATTGTATGGAATATTGCAGTTGATAATGTGAATTGTTATGAAATAGTTAAAATAGTAGGTATAGTTAAGAGCTGCCAAGCTGTATAAAAAAAATAAACAGTTGCAGTGTACAGGTAATTATTAAAACACGCTACTGTTACCTACTATGTTACGTGCAACACTCATAAGTATTACCAAAGTCATAAGTAAGTTTTAAAAATAGCTGGCTTCAGCCAGATGTTACCAAGATACATAAAAAAAGATTAATATCTCAACCAAACAACAAAACAAACGGTGTTTGTACGTCGAGCCATAACAGTTTTATTTTTGTACTTTCGTTAGGACAAAGGAACTGCAGGTTCTATTTCTGTTATCTTTAAGTAAGGCGTGGTACGGTACAAGTAGAAATTTTTGTCAGGAAGGGATGTTGAGACAATTTCCTTGCATTGTTTTAATTGATACTATAATGTAACAATAAAATTTCAACAGACAATATTAAATTACCGAGAAAATATAATTTGTATTGTCTTTGGGCAAACCACTTGTGAACAATGGGTAAAAGTTAATTACTTTATATTCAGTTATAAAGTTATATTTTCACGGAGACAAATACATTCAGAGCGTAAGATGAATATGTTTGTCAGTGCCCGAGCGGGTTCCCAAATGTTTTAACTTTGCTCTTCACTTCGTGAAAAAATAGGTTTCTATGTCTCTTCGCATTGCGTATTACACCAAAGATTTTTTCTAATTGTTCCAATTATTCATTTAAAGGACCCCGCTTAAACCTTATGGGAATTGGCTCTCGGTGAAATTGGCTGAAATTTGGATATGTTGTTCGTTTCGGCATCCTGAACAAAAGTCTCAATGGGCACAAAGCTCAATTTTGCTTATTTTGGCTCCTACGGAGCTCCAAAGCTACACGGATTCACCATTACTTACTACTTAAAAGGGTAATCTTTTGGAAAGTTTGGTATTGGCTGCCTTAAAGAAAGGTCCTCTCTTTTGTTTTCGAGGTCACCGCATCCAAATCCAATGCCAATATAATAATATTGAGAGATTACAGCTGTCAACTAGCTGTCAAACAACAAGGAATAAGTAAAATTGATAAAATCCAGATGTAAAAATATGTTTTTGAGGTTGCTGAGTGTTAAAAAGATGATATTGGCAGTTGACAGCTGTCAACTAACTGTCAAACAACAAGCAAGAATGGAAAATTGATAAAATCCACATACAAATATATGTTTTTGAGCTTGCTGACTTCAAAACTGATATTAAAAAGACGATATTAAAAGTTGACAGGTGTCCCTTAACTGTCAAACAACAAGCAATGATTAAAATTGATAAAGCCCAAATGCAAATATATGTTTTTGAGCTTGCTGACTTCAAAACTGATGTTAAAAAGACGATATTAACAGTTGACAGCTGTCAAATAACTGTCAAACTACCACAATCTTCATTTATACCGTCGGCATTAGTGTTATCCGATGTACACCACGTGGAGGTCGCGCGATCGGTTTTTTTACATCTTGGACCTGAAAAGGGCTGATGCTCATTGGATCTATGATTTCACGATATTTTTTATCACCCTATTTATAACACAGGACGATATATCTCGTCCTATTTTAGAAATAGTTGAATAAAAATTATCATGAACTCCTATTTGGGTTTCATCATCAATCATCTGCAGCTGCAAAACTCAAAATCAAATATGTTGGCAATCGTTCAAACTTCTTAGTATTCCACCTTCTATAGCATTTGTGATCGACCTTCGCCTTTGCACGATGGAATATTATTTAAAAACAACGTTCTTTACTCTGGTTCGAGAAAAGAAATCGTCGAAATCGTTTTTACCATCAGTTTTGAAATCAGCAAGCTCAAAAACATATATTTGTATGTGGACTTTATCAATTTTCCATTCTTGCTTGTTGTTTGACAGTTAGTTGACAGCTGTCAACTGGCAATATCATCTTTTTAACACCAGTTTTGAACTCAGCAACCTCAAAAACATATTTTTACACCTGAATATTCTCAATTTTACTTATTCCTTGTTGTTTGACAGCTAGTTGACAGCTGTCAACTGTCAATATTATATATTGGCATTGGATTTGAATGCAGTGGCCTCGAAAACAAAAGAGGGGACTTTTTTTAAGGCAGCCAATACCAAATTTTCCAAAAGATTACCCTTTTAAGTAGTAAGTTATGGTGAATCCGTGGAGCATTGGAGCTCCGTAGGAGCCAAAATAAGCAAAAAAATTTACTCATGATGCCGAAACGAACAACATATCCAAATTTCAGCCAATTTGACCGAGAGCCAATTCCCATAAAGTTTGTGCGGGGTCCTTTTAATAATATATCATCATCGATATGTTTGTATATTGTTATTGCTAAACAGAATATTTCACAACACGTTTACTAATTACTATTCCTTCTTACGTATTTCATTCCAACCTTCAGAAATTTGAAATACCTAAACAATTTTTTTTTATTAGTAGTTAGATCCAGACAATATTGTTGATATATAATAAAAATGTATAGAAAATGATTGCATGATAAATGTTAGTTTAGACAGAGTCTGAAGTTGTAAGGAAGGTAGATTAAAAAACTGCAGACACCCATTGGGCTCTTTGCGCATTCTCTCTTCGAGAGATTAACCTGTTAACTAACCTATTAGAGAGAGAAGTTGGATGACGTTGCTCAGGGGATCTCTCTAATATAGGCCATATAAACCATCGTTCTCCCAGCACGGATTCTCTTGTTGATGATACTGGAATGCATAAAATACTGTTTCATCTTCCTGACCGCAACCTATACAAAGAAATGTTTCACACTTCCTCATATAGTAAAGCTCTTTCCTCAACCAACATTTTGAATATCTGTTGCTCGGAGAAATCTCCTTCTAGACACAGGCAGATATGCTGCTGGCGACTGACACCAACAGAGCCTGATGGCATTCCTATACTGATGTAGTCATATATTATTACGCAAGATCAATAGTGCATGTGTAGATTCTAATAGTTTTGCTTGTTGTATACCTATGGGCTATTTCTTTAATGGTTATGGTTATACCTGCTACTTCCGTTTGTACCATGGTAGTAGACATGCTACCATTATCCACTCAATGCCTAAATTGATTATCAACGCTTCTCAGATTGTCGTTTCAAAATTTAATTTAATTTTAGCAAAGTTATTTATAATAGCAGTAGGCCTGTAATTCTCAGTATTATTTTTGTTACCTTCCAAAAAAATGGGACAAATTCGTGATTACTTCCAAACATTGGGGAGTGAACACATGCTCAACGCCAAATTAAATAAAATGCTGAGTGGTATTGCTATAATATGTACGCAATCACGAATAATGAAAGCAGAGATATTGTCGGAACCTCTGGTATGTTTAGGCTTTAGCTTCACTAGATCATTGAGGACATGAGTTTCACTGGATTGAGTACAGTGAAAATAATTATTATGGACGTATTTTTGCATATTCAAAGCAGTACTAGCAGTAGGTTTAGGTTTTGTAAAAACAGTGCTATCTTGCATAGTGTCAAAGGTTTGTCCCTCAACATTTAGACTGCCAGGATTATTACAACTCGGATTCTTTGAATTGATATAGCACCAAAATCTAACATCATTTCGTATGTTGAACTGTATACGCTCCAATTATTTTTTTCCGACTCACTGATGTCCAATTTAAATTTTTCTCTGACTACTTTAAATTCACTTTATATGACTTAATCACCTGTTCTCTTATAGCGTTTCCAGAACGAATATTTTCCCCATATTTTTTTTAATATCGCCATTAAACCACGGATGGTATTTATTATTTCTACTGGAAGGTGAATACTTAGGCACAAAGATGTTATGAACTTGCCATACGATAACTCTAAATGAATGCAGGGTCATCTTCGCGGAAAGAGCTGATAGGACTATGAAAACATTATTTTGGCTAGAGGAACCATAAAACACATTTAACAATGATTTTTGTGGTTAAAATAAAAAATTTGTTCATTCAAATTTACGGAAAGATCCCATTTAAAAATATTACAAAATTGTGTACGCTACGCCATTTCAAATCTAGTGGTTTTATAAAACAATTGCCAGTATTTTTTTGCCCCAACTCGGCCGAGCGTCAGCGGATGTTCCACCTTTTCGGATTCGATGAATTATTTGACATGCCTCTAGGTCTGACGACCTACTTAAGATGATGACGACTACAATGGGAAATGGTACCGTAATTTAAGCGTAACATGCGGCTGCGTCTCCTTTACAATTGGTTTAAATTGTAAAATTGACTTCAGTTCCTGATCCAATTACGCAGTTTAGGTTAAATATATGCAGCACATGTGCCCTTCTTACAATGGAAATGATACAGCTGAGTTGCTGGTATTGTGAAGTATGAAATATATCGGCTCAGTACATTTGTTTGGGTCTATTTAATTTCTTCAATTGGCCAGTTCGTAAATAATGAGCAGTATTGAACTTGAAGGAAGCTATTATAATAATTTTTTCATAATAGCCTCCTTCATAAGTTAATATATGCCTATGAATGCCTATGAATTGTTCAAGTTCTTGTTTTTATTTTTTATTTCTAATGAAACATACAGGTTGTCTCATTAGAATATTTATGACACTGCCTCGATTTCAAGTTTGAAAATTTTAACTTTGGGATTTTCGTTTCTTTAAATAAAATATTGCCATTTTTGTAGCGTTTCCGTTTATACCGGATGCCGTCATTTACTTGCTTATTTTAAAGGAACACCCTGTATATTCCTGCATATTTTGATTATACGCGTAATTTTAAGGAGACATTTGCCAAGCTTTCTGATATCTGTCTCTAATGGTCTTCCATATATTTTAATTCCATAAAAAAAGTAGCTGTTCTACAGCTTAATTCTAAATTTCAAAAATGAAATGAAAGGCGTAAAAGTGATTTATTTAGGTGATATGTCAACGTATATTACTTTTATAATTGGGGTCAAGATTATCATAATTTAGAAAGTACTTGTTCAATATAGAGTGTGTCTACAGATTGATTATTTTAAATTTCTTTGAGAACAGTCAATAGCTGTAAAAAGTTATTGCTACTTAAAGTAATTGCTTACCACAGATTAATTAATGTTTTAATATTTCGGGTGTTCAAAAAATAAGAAAATATAAATAATTTAAAGTAACTTTTTTTAAATTTTGAAACAAATTGTTGGTATTAAAAACCTGCTAGCAATTAAAAAATATGAACAAATTTAAAATTCGATATTTAAACCTACTGAATTATTCAAATGTCACTAAATTTTATACAGACAGTGGATCTTTTTCGACTGGAAAAAATATTTATTTCGTCTAGCGAAAAGTTACAACAATATATCTTTAAATTTTTTTCCCTGTAAATCAACGTTATTTCTAAATACAGCATATTCATATACTTTATATATCAACTGTTCTCATAAATAAATACAAGTCCATGTGATAAAATCGGGATTGTGAGGTGTCCAAGGTAAATCTTCCTATTGAAAAATTAAAAAAGCAGTTTCCACCACTACGTAACTAAAAACAAACACATTCAATTCACAAAAACATGGAATGATTCTTCTAATAAAAATTCAGCTACAGTTTAAAAATGAAGTGTAAATGTTTTATATGCCCAGGAAGTTTATAATAAATAAAATTTAATATCATTGAAAGTGTATAATAACTAAAGCATGCACACAATCTTGTGTTATAGCCATAATTAAAATTATTTCATATTATTATTTTTATTATTTTGTTTATTTGTGTACTCCTTAGTTTTTTATTAAGTATTAACTTAATGTCAACGTTTCTAATTTATGCTGTTTGTTGCTCTTTTTTAATGTGTGTAAGCACTTTAGAGTAATATATTGGCACGAATTTTAATAAATAAATAAATATTTATTGCAACAAAAATTATTTATAGCAAAAATTAAAATTTTATATATATTTGGATGCATCGTATAGTAAATTATTTTCAATCCTTTAAAAAATCCTACATGGATGATATTTGGTTACACAAGCTATATTTTCCATTATTCTCTTTTGTATTTCAGATTAAATGAAGATCCAAAATTGACCTGTATCTTATTCAAGAATATAAATAGGCTAATGCTAATAGTATTTTTTAGATATTAAATATTTCAGTTTGTAAAATGTGTAACAAATAGAAGACAATATTTAACTTAAATTATTAATATGATCATTCCAATTCAAAATTTGATTGATTGATGTATTCCAAAAAAATTTATCGCGTGACTCTGTCTTATAGAGAGACTACTTTAGAGATATTGCGATTAATAGAGAGATACACCTTTAATAATCGACATTCAGCTCTTTCCAACGATTTTGTAATAAATTTTCTCTTACAAATATTTACACAACGTATTACTATTCAATCAATTAATGAAATTATTTAGAATACTTTGACTCTTCATAATAACTTCGTTTTCTGTAGAATCTGCTCAAATCACGCACAAACAAGAGACATGTCGTCCTCAAATATTGTGAAATTTTCTGAATTAACAATATTAGAAATGTCATTTAAGAAAATAATAAATAACAGAGGTCCACGTACTGAACCTTGAGGTACTCCGTATTCAAAATTTAATTTATCAGATTTACAATTAGTTATCTCTACAATTTGATTTTTATTTGATAGATAAGAAGTTAATCACTCATAAGCCTTACCTCTTAAGTCATAAAAAAACAAAAACATTAACTTGAAATTGAACTACCAACACAAGCAAATTGGAATTATGGGTAGATGTCGATGGAATAACATCTGTATAGTTTTTTAATTTTGTTTTCAATATTATGTATTACTTGAAAATACAATTATTCATGCCAAAGTGGAACTGAAAATTTAATAAGAAATCACTTTGCTCTTCTATTATTTCACTAATTGTAATTAAATATTGAAAGAAAAATGTTCTTCTTCTCCGGGTAGCAATCCTATAAAAATGTTTTCGTGTTGCGTTTTAGCTACAATATTCCTAATTTAATTTTTACTTAATTTTCTTAAAATAGTAAGAGTATATACAATTTTATTTTCAGTAAACTTGCCATCTTTCAAAGGACTTGCATCGTATTGATTTTCTGTCCTTCCCAAATTGAGGATGGGCTACGTCTGCTGTAAATAATAATATTCTGTAAACACCCAAGCAAATATGATATTAACATTATTCTGGAATATTCTTCTACGCACAGGAATATCTAAATGAGATCCAACAGCTGTCTACAAAAATATAGTTGGGGTAGGTAGATAACCCGACAGAGTATTCCAAGCAAAGTGTGCAAACGACTTCAATACAAACCGACACTCTGCTGCTGACTGTTTGACTGGGTGGTTGTACTAACCCTCCAAATACAAATACACTTTTACATCTGCTTGGAGCCTCTATTTTCTAGGAAGCCACAACAACACATAGACGTAGAAATTTTACATATTACCTAAGGTATTCAATATTTACATCCGAATTTCAAAGAACTAACATAAATTAAATACAATAATATATAATCAATAAAATAAAGAATGTTCTTTAGGGGTCTAGAAGGTGTTGTAACTTGTAACTTTAGTATGTTCCTTAAATTAATTTAAATAAAAAACATCTAGGATCTACAGTTCATATCAAAAGTATAGAAAGTTTAGTGTCTTTAAAATATGACGTATATATACATACTATACAAGTCTTTTCAGAGTTGAACTATTGCAATCCATAAAATCTACGGGCAAGATAACTTCACTAATATAAATCATACATGTGTGATTGGAATATTTATCCTAACAGGTGGAAAATAAAACATTAAATTGTCTAGCTTCAATTCAGGGAACATAAACGCCAAACATTCTCAAGATGGTACTGCAGACAATGACATTATTCATTATTTTATGTAAACAAATTAAATAAGCCTTTTTACCTGGATTTTCCAAAGTTTCAAGACGAAATCTATTAAGCATTTCAAATTGAGGGAATCCAACGGAGGAATACCCACCATCGGCTTTAAAACTAATATATTTTAAGAATTTATGCTGAATATTTTCAAGAGCATCCACATGTTCTGCACAATTAGGACACCAAACAATTGATACCTATTCACAATTGCACCTGACAAAAGTAGAATACAAAATGTTAGAATTCCGAAACTGTTTACTATTCCTTATAATGAAACTAAGAGATCTATAAGTCCTTACGGTTACATAATGTAGATGGCCATCAAAAGACAATTTTTTAAGTCACAGAAGGTATCAGATCTAGAAAGCGTGTGTTGTTCAATGGAATAATGAAAAGAAATTAACTGTTTCTTTGTAGAAGAATGCAGTACATGACATTTACTAATATTTAGTAGCCATTCATGAATGACATTTAGATTGTACTGAAATTCAGCAGCATTATCAGCGTTCTTAATTATACTAAAAATTTTCAGATCATCTGCATACATCCGACAGAGCACAGTTAAATTATTAATGGTGTCATTAATGGATAGGCTAAAGAATAAGAGTCCCATATTAGACCCTCGAGGAGCACCTGAGGTGGTTCGTACTTATCTGAGATAAAAAAAGATTAGGTTTCCAATCGTCATTTTTATATGCACTCTAACTAAAACAATGCATTTTCAACCTTATGCGATTATTATTAATATTATATTACTTTCTACGAACAGTCCTAATAAATTTCTCAGACACTAATCCCTGAGGTTTTATTACCCGACCATAAAATTTATGAACCATATATTCTAGGTAAACCGATCTATTCCAAAATTAGAAGATTGGAAATGTCTGCTTATATAGTTCTTTCAATTCAACAAATTTTAAGCACAACTTGCAATTTTTTAAGAATATATGCCAATATTTTTAAAAAATGCATATAATAGGTATAATGTATAATCTGCAAAATATGCGCTTTGTATATCAGAAGTCAGTTCTTATTGATAAAGTTGAAATTATTTGTTGGCGAAAATCCTACTTAAGATCAATTAGAAAATTCCGCGATGAAGGGAGGAATATTTATTATCTAGACAAAACTTGGGTCAACGAGGGATATACTGTAACAAAAGTATGGCAAGATTAAAATGTAAAAAGTTTTCGACAAGCATTTTTGGATGAACTTTCAACAGGGTTCAAGGCACCTTCAGGTAAAGGGCGAAGATTAATAGTGACACATATAGGTAGCGTCAGTGGTTTTGTAGATGGCGGTTTACTTTTATTTGAATCTAAAAATACAGGTGACTATCACGAAGACATGAACGCAGATGTTTTCGAAGAGTATTTTACACAGATGTTGGATCTTATTCCTCCAGGGTCTGTAACTGTCATGGATAATGCCAGTTATCATTCACGGCAGACCAAGCGGACGCCTACGACTGCTTGGAGGAAAGCCAAAATAATTCAATGGTTATCCAGAAAAAACCTTTCTTTTGAAACAAATATGGTGAAACAGGAATTTTTGACACTTCGCTTTACTCATAAGTATTGTTTATGGTACGTTACCATTTTTAAGTAAGTGGATCAGCGGTCATAAAAACAAATTATCAAATTGAATAAATAAAAAACACAATAATTGATAAGATTCCTGCCAATATTGCTGAATTTCTAAATATGTCTTATTCTCACCATTATCATGGTTATTGCTTCCGACGATTTTCGACTAGTTTATTGGCAGATGCTAATCTTATTACAACCAAGAAACACGGCGGATGGAAGTTCAATACAATAGCGGAACTCTATATAACTTTCCGCTACTGTACTTGACTTCCAGCTCGTTACGAAACCATTGTGGGCCAAATTTGGTCCAAAACTTCGGTGGAAAACATTGCTCCCTACCCTAGTACAAGTTTCACAAAAGTAATTACTACTACAGCTACTAATCAGATTGGCCATGAAATTACTTATTCTAAATACAGTTTCCCTAACTGGACAGTTAACTAAGTTATTTGATTTAATATTTCTTAATAATATTCTATTTTTGCACCAGTGTTAAAAGTAAATCAGTTCACTTACCTTTAGCACCAGGGCTTAAAGTAAATTACTTTTACGAGTGCCATAAAATGACATTTTAGGCACTTCCAGCATGTGTTAAAAATTATAATTTACCGACGTTTGTAGAAAAAACAATTATATTTTATTTTCTATGGCATTTATGGGCACGCCACTGGAAAACTCTCCGAACGGTTCTAATGGCCCCACACAAAGAGTACATTGCATAGCAAATATGGCTGCATTTACTATCCCGTATAGGAACTTTGTTTAACGATCAAATATTTATTCAAGTTACTTCTAACACCAAGTAAAGTGATACCACTTTGGAGCAGTCGAATGAGATCCTTGTGTTTATGAAAATGATACAAGTGCCTCTAATCATTCTCCTTATTCGTAAAGCATACGTATTAGGAAAGTTTATTTATGTCTACATGCCCCAGTCTGCAAAATAGTAGATTGTACAGCAGCGTGGGAACAACTTTTTTAGCAAATTCTTACATAAATAAATCAACTGTCACTGCTCTGATAATAAATCTCATGAACCGAGATAAAAAAGGCACTTGTAAGCTTTCAAGATGTTTAAAGGGCATGTTTTGCAAAATTCCAGATTATGTTTAAAGGATATTGATACGGAAGTTTACCTACCTTTTGTTTGTTCATTATAATATCATTTTATAGGGAAGTCTTAGTTATATTCCGTTTGAATTTCAATTTCATGTTTTTGTTGCTGTGTTGTTGTTTAATAATATAATTAAAATTTATAAATCTATGTATAAATCTTATTATATGAATACATTAAAAACCATAACGTTGTAATGGCCATGACATTTGTATAAACTATTTTTGCTTTAATGTTAAGATGATAATATAATAACGCCTGATTAAACATATACAGTATTTAGTACCTTTTAGAAAACACATTTTTATTAATGCAATTCATACTATAGTCTGTTTGGAAATCACGAGCCATGAGCGTGGTAATATTTCGTTTCATATAATTATCGGGTAACACTAATGCTAACAGGTAATGGGTGTACATTAGTATATTTTACTGGATACATCATAGGACAGGAGCCAGTGTATTGTGATCAATCCAGTCTTAAAGATGAATATACGAAGACGTACTAGTGCAGTAGAGTAAAATTCGACTTGTGTTTAGTGACTATTGTGCTAGTGGATATAATATTGTTTGGGTAAAATGTCGAGCTTATCAGATTACGTACCTGCTAAACGCGTGAAAAGATGTGCGCTGTCTCAGAATGAGAAGATTATTATATTAAATGTATTTAATGCATTGAAACACCAAAATCCTACCAACAGTGTTGACGACATTGTGGAAAAGTGTTCCAAAATGACAGGGATTGGAAAATCGACTATCTACAGACTTTTAAAGGAAACAAAAAATGAACAATATACTGTAAAATTCCCAAAATCATCTACAGGGAGGTCAAAAGTCGTTATAGATGATTTCTTCAAAAATGTCATTCGCAGAAAAGTACACTCATTTTATTTTAAAAAAGAAATACCAACGCTAAACAACATTTTAAGTGAACTTTCAGAGGACAACGATTTGCCAAAAATCAGTAGAAGCAAATTATGGGCCGTCTTATGAGAGTTGAATTTTTGCTGGGAAAAGCAGAACAGGAAGTTAGTTCTTATCGATAAAGTTGAAATTATTTGTTGGCGAAGGTCCTACTTAAGATCAATTAGAAAATTCCGTGATAAAGGGAGGAATATTTATTATCTAGACAAAACTTGGGTCAACGAGGGATATACTGTAACAAAAGTATGGTAAGATTAAAATGTAAAAAGTTTTCATCAAGCATTTTTGGATGGACTTTCAACAGGGTTCAAGGCACCTTCAGGTAAAGGGCGAGGATTAATAGGTAGTGCCAGTGGTTTTGTAGATGGCGGTTTACTTTTATTTGAATCTAAAAATACAGGTGACTATCACGAAGACATAAACGCAGATGTTTTCGAAGAGTATTTTACACAGATGTTGGATCTTATTCCTCCGGGGTCTGTAATTGTCATGGATAATGCCAGTTACCATTCACGGCAGACCGAGCGGACGCTCGATATAATTCAATGGTTATCCGGAAAAAACGTTTCTTTTGAAACAAATATGGTGAAAAAGAAATTTTTGACACTTGTCAATCTTAATAAAGATCAGAAAAAATATATTATCGATGAAATGGCAACAAATCGCCAAACAACAGTACTACGGTTACCACCTTATCACTGTGAACTTAACCCAATAGAATTAGTCTGGGCGCAGGTAAAAGGAGATGTACTGCGAAATAATATGACGTTGAAATTAAGTAACGTGAAAATTTTGTTAAAAAGTTTCTTGGAACGAGTAACTGCAGATAACTGGCAAAGATGTATACATCATGTACAAAGAGAAGAGGAGAAAATGTGGGAACTCGATAATTTAATTGACGTTACTGTGGAACCTATCGTTATCAATCTAGGAGACGAAGATAATTCATCAGAATATTCAGAGGATGAATTTTAATATACCTACTTTTTTATTTTCTTTATTGTACATTTATACAACACTACATTTACTCACCATAATTTGAATTTTCAAAATACATATTTTTTTGTGTGGAATAAAAGTCTATTCATTAAATTTAAATAAATATTTTGATAATAACATTGAATAATTTTATTTGAATTACTAAAAACCCTCTTAATCCGGTTATGATGCTTAAAGTAGCCTCTAGTTTTGAAATGCTGTTTTTATATTGTTTACTTATAAGAGAAATGGACCGAGAAATTTTAGCTACCTGCTACAATTTAATACGGTTCGATCACACAAGTTTTTTTTAAAGTACACCTCATCTATACATAATATAAAAATATTGAATATAAGCACCAGTACTACATTTATTTACGATTTGCATACATAATAAGCTTTTATTACTCTCTTTCATTTCTCAACAGGCTTTAGGCTATTCCAAGAGCGGAATATAAAATGGAATAAAAAGTCAAACCAAATTAGCTATTAGATACATTTAAATAATAAGTCATAATTTATAAAAATAAGTAATCGGTCTACAAAACGATCAAAATAATCTAATCAAGAAAGGTGAAATGTAAATGTCATCTACGTCACGAACCAGTGCATCATACACACCAGAGGATTTAATCTCCAGTTTTGGAATTGCTTCTGAAGAACAAAGTAATACGTCTTGAAATGTCAAGAAGCCTGAACCAACAACGTGACAGCCGGAAAATTGTTGAAACATTCAAATAATACTTCTATGCACATTTGAATATTGATACATCCTAATTTGTAAAATTATATTAGCTGCTCCGTTATTTATTTACACATAATATTCTCAGAATTATCAGCTAAGAAAAAGAACAAGAGTTGTTGTACAAAAAATACAATGGATATAGGAAATATCAGCCACTTAACAGTAAACTCCAATTATCACCATTTTAAGAATATTACCTGCTATTTTTTAGTTTCCTGCATACCAAGAAGACCTAAATATAGCTTTGTTAATAATAATACCCAAACATTGGACTTATTTTTATAAGAAGATATTTAGATGGTTCTAATTGGTGTTACGGTGGAAAGAAGATAAAAATATCTAGTGTTAATTGAAACTGTACATTTTTAGTCCTCTTTTAGGGTTATTGGGTTTCTAAAGAAACCAATATGTCGCACAATACTCAGTAAAGATGACAAATAGGTATTTATTCAATCTCAATTTTTTTAAATGTGAAACATTGAGAATTTCTTAGAAATTGAATGTGAATTCATGCTATAAATTCAGTATTTTAGGTGCCTAGATTTCAATTGACGTCATATAATTGTTCATCACTGATTTCTATAAAACCCGGAATAATTACTCATATAGCAACGCAAATATAATAGTCATTCATCATTTAGAGTTTACTCCAAAGCGACGGCCATTTGATGGAACGTCCTTGGTCGTATTCGGCTGTAACGCATAATTTTTAGGAAACTGCGAATTATTGTTTGCGCGCTGTTCGCACGAATTACAGTACATTAACTTTTAGTATACAAGGACATGTAACAGTTAACTGACATCAGAAACTGGTACACTAAATTAGTGATTTGTATTTAGACACAAAATTAGAATATAAATCTGTAATCATGTACTGTTGTAATGTTTCACAATTAAATTTAAAATTGCAACAATGTAAACAGTCTTTTATATTTTGAATTAGTATTTCCCGTCAAATCTTTTCACATATTGACAACTTATCAGACTATTATTTTTCCTCCCCAAAATATTTTTATACTCTATTTATCTCATTAGAACTGTTGTTTCTTGCAATTTTTATTTTTATTAAAAATAAATAACAGTATTGCACTTTCTCAGAAATTTTTACATATTCCTGACACAATTTTTATATTTAAATTTGTTTCTACAATAGAATTTATCTACAATCTATAATAATCAGTATTCCATGCAAGTTTTAACATTTTTCTGGTACTTTACCATATCATCAAAATTCAATGTAAGCAGCTAAAAGACATGATAGGCGTGAGTGGCAACTCATTTTGAAAACACTTTGTACTTTGTTGTATGAAGATCAGCGCCGCTATACATATATGTTGCATTTTTTTACATCGGGCAATGACCTCTTGTTGTGAACATTTTAATGATATCGTGAGTTAATTTCAAATGAAAAGTCACATTTTGTTTAATACAGAAATAACTGGTACAATTTCTCAGCTTTGTTACATAACGATAGCAGTGACAATATAACTATATCTAGAACTTGTAATATTATAGACTCCAACTAAGGAAAACAGCAAAAATCGTTTCTTTTTTTTACTAAATGTTTTATATTAATTCTCAATAGGTTATTTAATGGACCGGTGTGAAAACAGCAGCCAAAGATAGCTGCCAATTTAGCCGATTCCACCCGAGCGAGACCATGGATATACGAAATCAACTGGAGCGCCTAACGTCAGTGACACACTAGGCGGTTGAGTTGCGCGGCTTACTGACTAAGACTAATTTGTACTGCAATTATATTGCGTCTAATCGCCAAGAGGGTCACCGATGTAAATAACATCTTTTTAATAAAGCATATATTTCAAATGTTCAAATAACATCAGAATGACACCAACTAGTCACAAAAATAACCAAGTAAAGAAAAAAGTGAAATGCACCACTGCCGACACCCTGACATAACCAGAATTACTCGCGAAGAAGCTATAAGGGTGTCATCTCCCAATATCTGAACTAGGTAAACTTCCCGCGCTCCTTCATAAATTCAGGTCTACCACCTAAGCGGCATTAGATAGACAAATTACAAATCTAGAAAAAATATAAAATGCACCACTGTGAACAGTCCTACGTATGCGTAATTACTCGCGAAAAAGCCATAAGGGTGCCATCCCCCAATAACTGAAATAGGTATACTTCCCGCGCCCCATCATAAATTCAGGTCTACCACCTAAACCGCATTAGATAGGAGAATTATTAATCTAGAAAAAATGTAGAATACACCTCTGCCAACAGCCCTAAGTATTCGTAATTACTCGCGAAAAAGCCATAAGGGTTATAGGAGCTACAATATCTTATAGGAAGATGATCAGATGTAAACGTTTTTCTTTAATCAATGTAAACTTTTTTGCATAATTTTCTAATAAAGTATACATGTTTCTCAGGGAATCAGAAATGTATACCCCTGATATAAGAAAATTTATAGTTTTATATAACACTTACCTACCGATCTCAGCCTGTTAAAATGGTGGGGTTCAGTTTTAGAAATATCGAATTTTTTGTTTTTCCCAGTGTCCATGCTTCTGACGACATTGATAATTTTATAATAATTTTTATCTGTCGTGTGTCAGCCTGTTAAAATTAAGGATTTCAATTTCAGAAATATTGGATTTTCAATTTTCTCTCGATCTCTGTCGGCTTGCGAGTATCCACTTAGCTTACTCAAAAATTAATGGTTAAAAAGATACAGGGCGTCAAAGTAAAAATTTAATTTTCGATATTTGTATATAACTTTTAAAAAATCTAAATATTTGCATACATTTTGGAGGTCAGGGATTTTTGGAGGCGAAAAATTAAAATTTTTCTAATTTTCAGCTTACTAGTAGAAGGTGCCACATATGGCACATCATGCTTCGTTTAAATGGCAGCACTTTATCTTACATTTTGTTGAAGTCGTTCGAAGTAACCTTGTTCGAAATAATCCAATTTGAAATATTCAATGCACCGAGTAAAAACTGTTTTGGTTTCAGATAAAGTATGTTTTCTGCTAAAAATGCAGCAAAATTTTACTTGACAAAGTTATTCAGAATGCTAATTATCATATTACAAGACATTTGTTATAACCAACATTTTCTATACAATAAAAATGGTGCTTATGCATTTTTTTATAATCATTATTCTTAGGTAATGTTAATGTCATAGTTATGACTCATAACTATATGAGCTTACAATGATGTGAAACAGTGATTTTTTACTTGTCCATGGAGCTACTGACTTTCAAAATTTTTCTACAAGGACCTTGTGGAGGAATTACTCATCCTTATCCTCCCACACATTCTAAATTATTTTTTATCCACATTCGTTATTAGTATTTTATCATAACATTTCCAGTTTTTAGTAGTATTCTGTAAATACAAACCTAGTTTTAGAGCAAAACGAAGAAATATTATTTTTACCTCTGCAGTGTTCATATGCTTTTTATATTATTAATACAATTAATTACCTATCCAGTCTTGGTTGACAAAAATGAATAATATTGGGAACCAACTGCTCAAGAAATTTTTAATTATCATTCAGTAGGTCATACAAAAATTATTACAAGACATTTCTTATAACCAACATTTCCTATACGATGAAAATGGTACCTATGCATTTTTTATAACCATTATTTTTGGGCAGTGTTAACGCCATAGTTGTGTGCTTCCAATGTTGTGCATCAAATAGAGTGGTTTTCTCTACAAGAATTTTATGGAGGAATTACCAATTATATCACGCATTCTAGATTATATTTGATCCACATTTGTTATTGGTTCTTATTTTATCTTTACACTTCAAGTTTCTTTGGGAGCAGACCTAGTCTTACAGCAAAACGAAGAAACATCATATTCTGCAGTGTTCATATGGTTTTTATATTATTAATATAATTACCTACCCAATCTTGGTTGACAAAAATGAATAATATTGGTAACCAATTGCTCAAGACGTACTTAATTATCATTCAGTGGATCATACAAACATTATTACAAGACATTCTTTATGATGAACATTTTCTATAAATTAGAAATATTACCATTGCATTTTCTTATAACCATTATTCTTGGGCAATGTTAATGCCATAGTTGTGTGCTTCCAATGATATGCAACAGATTGTTTACTCGTTCATGGAGCTATTGACTAGCAAAATTTTTCTACAAGGACCTTGTGGATAAATTACCCATCCTTATCCTCTCATACATTATTGATTACGTTTCATCCACAATCGTTATTAGTATTTTATCTTCACACTTCAAGTTTTTGGTAGCACCTTGTAAATACAGACCTAGTCTTAAAGCAAAACAAAGAAACATCACTTTTATATCTGCAGTGTTCATACGGTTAATTAAAATTTTCGGCAAACAAAGGGAGCCGGCTCCAGAGGCTGGTCACGGAGCCCGCAGGCTATCGGGACCATCGATCTCTCGGTCACCGGAGAACGACGACCCTAGCAGATATCACTTTAGATTCCAGATGTCGGTTCAAGCTGCGATTTCGTAACAACTCGTAAAGTTGGGACATCCTTTTAGCACCCAACGGGAAACCAGCACGAGGGACATAAATCAGAATTGTAAACATTTCCATGTGCAGGTTTTAAAGTTTTGATTTAAATGTCGGCTATATTAGGACTAAAGGAAGAGATTTGCCTGATTTAATGAGAAAGATCCCTTGGTATAATAAAGGGTGTTACAAATTAGTTAGTTAAACCGTTAATATATTTATTGTACTAAAATAATAGAACTTTTCTCATTCCACTTTTTCATTTTCAAATTACAGGGTGTCAAAATATAATTTTAGAGAAAATGTTACTTGAAAAAGTTAATCTGAATATTAAATAATCACGATGTGAAAGATCGGCCTGCTTTGATGGAATCTTTGTACTATGATGAAACCATTGACAATTTTGGCGATCTTCTTGAAATTTTGCATATTGTCATATTTAACATATAACACTTCCAAGCAAAGATTTGATTTAAACGTTGGCTAAAGGAAGGGGTTTGCTTGATTTAATAAGATCCCTTGGTACATACAGGGTGTTACAAATTAGTAGGCTAAGCCGTTAACCACATATTTTTTGGCTAAAATAATAGAACTTTTCTTATGCCACTTTTCCATTTTCAAATTACAGAGTGTCAATTTTTAAGATTAATTGTTATTGATAGCGGTAATTTTAGAGATATTTATTTGAAATTTGCCCATATTCTTATCTCATATCGACACAGTTTCTGTGTAATTTTCATCTAAAATATCAAATCGCAAACGGAGGAAAAGGCGAGTTGTGCCCCTCCCATTTTTTTAAGTATGCCTATGGTTTCAAAATATATTTTTTAATAGAGCGCTTTTTCACTCATAAAATTTTGATTTGACACTTGATTTACAAGATATTGCAACTTGAACGAATTAAGCTTAGGAACAGGCTTCCTTTTGGTTGATATCAATTCAGATATATTTGCGGCAAGAATTAAGTCGATTTACGTCGTACGAACAAATGAATAATTCTTTATATTTTCATCCAAATATTTATGAAACTGCAACTGAGAATAATAAAACTATATAGTACACTAAATGTTTGCACTAAATTGCAAAAAATTATTGTTTTTAACGCGACCAAATATCAAATATAATGTTGACGATAAAAACGATTGTGTAATGTCAGCCATGACGTAAGTCGTCTGAATTCTTGCTCCGACTATATCTTTCTGCTTAATTTAATTTAGCGTTAAAGTATTATTAATTTTGTTATCAGCATATCTATCATTTCTGAAAATGGCCAAAAACCTTCTCTATTCACCATTTTTTCTCCTTAAAGTTAATTAATTACACACTTAAAAAGCAGCTTTTCCTTAAACATCTTTTGCTTAACTTTTTTCTTTTTCTTTATAATTACATATTTGATAGTCTTATCTTGTTTCTTTCGTTTTCAATACATTCTTAGAAACTTCTTATTTCAAGTATTAGAGATAAATAAAAAATACGAACATCTTTAAGAAGTTTGAATTGGACAGTGGACGTGGATGTCACGTATACAAAAAAGTTATAATACCTCGTCCACTGAGCCATAAAAAAATTTTTGAAACCATAGATGTTCTCAAAAAAAATTGAGGGGTTCAGGGGTATTACAACCCCCCTTTCGTCCATTCGCGCTACTATATTTTAAACCAAAATTACATAGGGTGCAGACTTAAAATACAAATATGAGCTAAATTTCAAGCAAATATCTGTAAAATCACAGGAGTTCAACAGCTTGACCTACTAATTAATAACACCCTGTATAACAGAAGTATAATAGGTATGTGGTATAAATAAACGTATCTTTAAAATTTAAAAAAAAAACCGTAATAACTCTACTGCTTGGTAAATACGACAATGCACTAAATGAAACATGAACTTTTACTGGGTTATATTTACATATTTTGACCATAATAAGCAATAGATATGAATTTTTTCAATATTGTCATAAGCCTGACACATTGCTTGGGATTCATGCAGTACATGCTAATTGTTAAGCTTCAATAAGAGACTTATATTTTACTAGATACTATGCTTCCTCTATATTATCGTCAATATTATTTTTCTTTAACAGTCAAAGCAACAAAACATATACATAAAATTGTTTTTATAAGACTGCTTTGCAAAAGGGGGTTTTGCACACGGAAAATACGCTCTGAAAACGGTATTTTGCAGACGTCGTGTGCTAAACATTTTGCACACGGTTATGTCATCTTTGCACACGCCTCTCCAGATTGTGATTTTTGTTTGATGTTGTCACTCAAATTATGCCGGCCACAATTTTAGTCAATTCTGACTCAAATCTGCTTGCTCTCAAACGCCGTGGAGGGTGGAAATCCAGTACAGTTGCCGAAGATAGAATCTTTAGTGTCTTCTGCTGCCACAGAACCATAACAACGATCGTCTACTGGAATACAACAAGAAAACAACGACCGCACGCTTAAAAACTGCACTAAAAACACGACACCAAAAATATTCTCTATTACCGAAAACAAGGTGCACAATAATACTGCTTTTCCCAGCGTAACCTTGAAGGAATGTTCAAATGTTACCATAAATATTAACAAATAATAGTTTCTTTTGTTAATGCGTTAGCAATTTTCTTAATAAAAACGAGTTAAATTAAAAGTTGTATTTAATTTGTTTTGTTAATGCGTTGGCAATTTTAGTAATAAAAACGATTTAAATTAAAATTTGATTTTTGTGGTCTCTGTTTGCAGTCGTATAAAAAGTATCGTAAAAAACTCGTTTGGAAACCTCTTTGCACACTCACTCGACTTGTGGACCTCGTCTTCGGCTTGGTCCACCAATATGTGCCGCTCGTGTGCAAAGAGTCGTATTGTTTAATATACTATTATCTGATGGCATGTCATAATGACAACTTTATGTCACTCAATTTTGATGATATAAGGAAGCTCATTATGGCACTTAGTCCCATAATGAATTCATTATGGTACTAGGTACTATAATGAAATTCCATATGAAAAACATGTGGTGGAGAGATCAAAATGCAAAACTATGTACAAAACTACATCAGCTACAGTTTTTACATCAGTAGTTGATGCTTTTTGGTAATCTTGTAATCCTGTTTGGTTGTTGGCACCAAAAATTGCTTCCGATGTTTTTTCTTTTGCTCTTTCGAATTTTCGATGTAACCTTCAGCAACAGTATTGCTTTTCCATCCGCCATGGCGTTTCACGGTACACAGATCAGCTCCAGATTCGGCCAAAAATGAAGCAGACGATCGCTGAAAACAACGTCCGGTATCTTCAGCTTCAGGTAAATTAAAAAAAGTGGCAATAACTTTTGGCATTTTACTAAAGGTGTGAACTCCAACGGATTGTTTCGTGCAATTTTTATTTTTATAAGTGACAAAAAAACGTCGATGGTTTGTGTTGCAAGGTCGTATTTTCACATATTGTCTGACTAGTTCTACCATATTCAATCCTGAGATATTCCCCGATGTTACAAAAAATTCTCGCATTATCTTTTTTTTGTATTCGGTCCAGTCCAATTATCATAGCAACTTTTTCAAATCTGGAGGTCTGTAACCTTCTGATTTACGTTTTAGTAATGCAACCAGCTGTAGGTACCAGTATGTAGGTAGCTGTAGGTACTTACTAGTATCGACGTTTTTTGGTTGTTAATAAAATACTTCTTATCATCGAATAATACGATCAGAGAGAAGATGGTTTTCTTCCTTAGGTAAGCATTCAAAGAAAGCCAACAATACTTTTTCACGAGTGATATTTTTGATTTTCTTAGTAGAACACCATTCTTCGTACCGATTAAACGCTATTTCATATACACTCCGTGATTTTTCCAGCAAAAGGGAGTCCACGATATTTTGCGTTATTTCTTCCAAATCAGAAGGTAAACTACCAGTCAATCACTCATTATTATTTAAATTATATTCAATTCTGCGTGACAATTGTGTTTGACAGCAGATAAATAAATATTGCCGTTACAACCTGACGTTGTCAAGGAAATGGCAAAGCACAGCTCACTAACCTACTAATAGATTAAACTGCTCATATACTTAGTGCTTTAAAAATAGTTGTCATTGTGACATGTCAAAAATGCAGTGCAATGCTATCAGATAAAATTTTGTATGTAATACGAATCATAAACAATCATTATGGCACACGTCTACGCCTCGCCCAATAACATTCACGCCTTGTACCATAATGATCGCCTTTATGATCCTTATTACATAAATAACTATTATCTACAACTGTCACATATTGATCATGATTTGAAATTATTTCGGTTTCGAATGTCATAGTGACTTACACGTGCTTTTTTAAATTGGTTAACGCACTCAGTGCGATAATGACATTGTAAATTAGATTAACCTCAAATTAGATATTTACTAAATAAACGAAATATGTAAAATCGTATGAAAACTCATTTATTAAATTAGATTGACAGTAAAATCTTTACGATTGGATAAATTAATACCAGATGCTGAATGCCTACAATTTGCTTAAATAGGTGGAAATATTTTGAGTGTGAACATAATTTTTAGATGTTTTAGATGAAGTAACTTTAGATGTTGAGGGAATATTTTCGGCTTGCAAGGGAATACTCTCCCTTTCGTCTAGAATTCTCATAGCCGTTTGTTGTTTTGAATAGAACCATGTCTTTTTATACTCAAAAGATGTGTCCCACAGTCGGTTAAAAGGGAGAATGAAGATCACATTCGGATTAGGCAGTTCTTCCGGCCGACATGCACCAAACAAACTAATAATCAAACCTGAAATAAGTATTGGTTATACAACTTTTTTACTGAAAAACGTATTTGTAATATCGCTACCTTCATGAGCAGAAATTCATCATAGTCCGCATTAATTAAAAATCTGGATATTTCCTTCTTTGTTAATACCTTCTATTTTGAACAAACTTAAATAAATAAATATGTTCTTATCATTGACTAAATAGCACCAAAGAGATGAAGACTTCTATGTTTTGCTTGAATTGCTGAAATATACTAATAACCCTTTCTGGTTAGTTATGTTAATTTTTTTTTCTGTACACCATTTTACATAGCGACCAATTGTTTATTCGTATTTCTTCCGTGATTTATCTGGCACAAGATTTGAAACAACACTGGAAGCTTCATTCTCAATATCTGATGGCAAATCATTGCTTGAACTCATATTACACTTTCACAAATTATAATTACTAGATGATTTTTATATTATGTCGTACTAGTACTAGAATATAAATTATGTATAAAAATACGTATTATTATTAATAACCTAGACAGTTGTATATAAAACGTTGTAAGGTTTACTACATTATTACCGCACTTATGTCATTATTAGAAACTTTACATGCGTATGACAATAATGCCTATATCCCACTTATTCCATAACTATTATCAAAACATGTGAGCATTCGTACATCAGTTGGTATATAAATGTCATCGAATATAAATAAGCAATACACATTTTGTAATCATCTTCAATATGTTTGATACTGTAGATACGTTATATTCTATAAAAAATAGTGATTTGGACTATCCAGATGTTTTAAATTACCTTCAAATACGAATATGAAAATACAAGCAGCAAAATAATAGTGTATTCAATCTTGCTACAGCACGTATATTTTTACAGAACCTTCAATATAACGAATGGAATGATCTTAATAATGTGCAATAAAATTGAATTACTATACTGCCATTCTCTTTTGTTCTGTTACATGTAACAATTTAACTTTGTCTTTTTATGTCCGTTAATGGATGTACTTTGGTCTTTGGTAACTCTACCCTGTATGCCAAATTGCTGACCATAATTATTGATATATTCGGCGTCTGTAACATAATCTTGTCCGAGCCACAGTACTTGAATTGTGAAAACAAATACTTTATTATGAATAACCTTGAAGTGGAAGACATTCGCAGAAAATATGTCATTCATTTTAAAGAAAGCATTAACCTTGAATTGTTATTGGACATGCCTTAGTAATAATTTCAAGGAATATTAGTGACAAAGATACGATTGGGAATTGCGGTCACTAGAGATATACGACAACACATAATAGTCATAATACATGTCAAATAAGTTTCACAAAAAATGAAATTGTCTGTAAAGTACTCTAGTTCTTTATAATTATTCATTTTGTGTGATTAAATGGATAATCAGGCCCAAGTAGTTGTTATACAAGGCGATTCTAAAAGTTTTCTAGACCCCAAAATAAGACGAAAAGTGTATAATAAAGATGTATCCCAAAATGCTTCATTTTCGATATACAGGGTGTGGAAGGTTAGTTCTTAATTAATATTTCCAAATGCATAGAGAAATTGCTAACATTTGGCACAATCCCATAACTTATTATGTAATTTTTGAAAACCTAAAAGGAAATTAAGATATTAGTAGTAGAGGATTAGTGCTTTAAAAAGAGTATGAAAGGTTATAGGATTACACCAAATTTCATTAATTTATCTCTACACGTTTGGGAAATATATATATATATATATAACTGTTTGCAGATCTTCCTTCACTCCGCTCTGTTTCTTGCCTTTCTCTTCCAAACCGTTACATTTTTTCCCTTAGATTTGCCACTGTCTCTTTTCATCGCTTCATCGGTCTCCCTCTTTTCTTCTTGTAGTTAGGCTTACTCCATACAATTTTTTTAACTGTTCTTCCATCTTCCATACATTTTAGATGCTCTAGCCACTGTACGGTTTTTACAGCTTCATCTATTTTTGGTATCTGGTACATTGCATATATTTCCTCATTGCTTTTCCCTAAATAGCCTCCCTTAGTCTCCTTTCCCCCTAAAATTCTTCTTAATATCTTTGTTTTCCACTTTTGCTTCTTATTAAGGATCCATGTTTCACTGTCATACAACGCTGTCGGTCTCAAAATTGTTTGTACATTTTAAATTTTACTCCTCTGGACAATTTTTTTTATTCCATTAAGTGGTTTACTGCTGCCAAACTTCTGTTTGCTTTTATTATTCTCCTATTAATTTCTTGCTCCTCATCACCTCCATGTCTCCGTGTTGCGTCCTCAATTTGAAATTGGTATTTTTTTTGTTCTGCTATTCTCAAAAGCTTACTTTTCTCTTGATGTATCTGCAAACTCACTTTACGTGCCTCCTTCACAAGTTTTTTCGTTAGTTCTTCCAATTCCCTACTATCTCTTCCAATTATGACTACATAATCTGCATGATTTATTATTTGGTGACTTTTAAACAATATGTTTTTTTCTCTGTTCAACTGACTCTCATGACCTTTTCTAGAATTAAATTAAAAAGAAGCGTTGAGAGTGGGTCTCCTTATCTTAGTCCTGTGTCAATAGTAAAACCTTCCGAACATTCACCTTTTATTCGTACTTTGCTTTTGATATATTCTAAGGTCATTTTCAATAGCCTAATCAGTTTAGTGGGTATCCCAAATTGTTTCAATCTTTTACTTAGTTTATTCCTTCGACAAAATCATATGCTTTTCTGAAGTCCACGAATAGCAAGTAGTAAGGATTTCCTTCACCATGACGATTTAGTCCGTTAGTGACCTTCCCTTTCTAAAACCTGCTTCATACTTCCCTATATGTAGCCCTACTATTGGCTCTATTTTCTGTTTTATTAACGTTGCCATGATTTTATACCCTATATCTAGCAACGATATACCCCTATAATAGTTTATGCAGTATGTTGCATCTCCGTTTTTTAAATTGGTATAATCATAACAACTCTCCAATCTTCAGGCATAAATTCTCTTCTTCAAATCTTTAGGATAATTTCGTATAATTTTTGTCTTAAATCCTCTCCTGCTTTTAGAAAAAATACTAATTAAAAATCGTCATTTTAGAATACATGTTTATATGAACATCTGGTTTCATTTTGGGTCTAGAAAACCCCATTTTGGTACTACCTTTAGAATCACCTTGTACATATAATAAATATGCATATATTTTAAACAGTATTCCTGTATTTTCTTATAATTGCCACACAAATAATTAAAATACAAAAATTACTTAATATCTGTCTAGCGGTTCGGTTATAAAATGTGAACAATTTCCGCTCGATGAACAGGTAATAGCATAAAATTATAGATTACGCGATACGCCTTGAAATTAAATTACTGTAAATTAAAGTTAGGTATGTCACAATTAAATAAGATTTAAAAATATTTTCTTCTCATAAATTTATGTGTTGACTTTACGACTCTATTCAAAGTCCAGTCCTGAATACTTTTTACGTATCTTAGGCTACAACCTTCGTGAAAGCTCGATACCTGTAATGCGTTCGATAATACAAAGCTTGAGAATCGCCCCTGCTGGTTTAGTTTGAATGTATGATGTAAGAGCGCGTTAGTCGTACCATAGGAGAATCTGAAGTAAGTCTGCATAGTCGTGGGAGAAGTGTTACAGCTACATGATTTGATCGATTTATTTTGGCACACCTGATTAATTTCTATTTTACGGCACATTGCGCTTTCACTTTTATGTAAGATCAAAAATCATAGCACCGTTTCAGTTGGAATATATACTTACGTTTTTCTTTTACAAGACGATTCCCATTAATTATCACAAATTTTTGGGATTGTTAGAATTTTACAAACGCTAGTTTTCCGTAAATCTTTTAGAAAGTGTCAAAGATTTAAAAAATATTGAGAGTGATCTATTTGAAAGCGTGACATCTCTTTAAAAGTTTTATTTGTATGTGTAAGCGCCGTAGAATCATAGAAACCAGTTATGGCAGCAATGCATTCAAAACTGTATGCATGATTAATATATTAAATAATTAAAATAAATGGTAACTATTATTGTTTTTAAAAGAAATGCATACCTAGCATTAAACTGCCTACAATATATTGATAATTTATTTGACGTTTTGATAGTCACTGCAATTAGTCTTTATTGGGTGATACAATTTAAATTTGGCCACGGCTAACTTCTAAATAAATCAATGCTGAATGGTGGGTGTCCAAAGCATTTAAAGTTGGCGTAATAAAACCCATATTTAAAAATGGCGAATTAACAAATTTTAGGACTATTTCATTAATCAGTAATGTAGCGAAGACATTTTAGATAAATATCAGATCATGATTGTAGTTTGCAATTTGGTTTTAGGAAGGTACACAGGACGCTTTCCTTATTAGTAAGATTTATAAAGCGCTTGACAATGGAGAAAAGAGTGTAACTATTTTCATTGACTTAACTAAACTACTTAAAGTATTAAATAGTTTAGTTAAAGTATTAAATGTTTTACTCGTAGTTTTGTCTCATACAAAGGCTGATATCATGAATGAAATGTGAAAGAGGTCCCAAGTGAGACCTGTGCGGTACACCTGAACTTTTATATAAGATTTATTTTAATATATTGCGAGCTATTCTGCAAGTAGAAAATTACAACCTAGACCTTCTTGGGTTCACCGTGTAACCTCCGAGCCTCGGCTGCTGTTGCTAAGTGGTTTCTATCGAAGCCTACCTGTTGAACTCACCTGTAAAAGATGAAAGAGCAGGTACAACTCAAGGCACGTCTTCGGACCGTCTCTCGCTTGCCTTCTTTGTCCGACACATGGTTAGTGCACTTAGCGAGGAGCTCTTTAAAAATTCAAATATTCAAATGTCGAAGTGCATCGCCGTTTCAAAGAGAAGGTAGTTTTGATGGTCATCTGCAGGAGGAAGTGGACTCTTCGGGTTTATGTGACATATTTTCTTACCTGAATGCCATCAGGTAATTATTTGTACATAGTTTGAAAGCTGTATATTTCCTTGTTGAATGTAATGTTTTTACCATTAAACTCTCTAAGACGGATGTTATGGAATTGTCAGAGTACTTTCCTTGTGAAGATCAATTAAAAATCCAACAAATTTAAATAGTATTAGACCCATCAGCTTACTTCCGACATTTTCAAAAATTCTTGAAAAAGTAATGGAGCTACAGTTACGTAACCATTTAGTTGTAAATAATATAATCCCTGTTCATCAATCTGGTTTTAAAAAAAATCACAGCTGCTCTTCTACTTTATTAAGTTTAACGAATGATATATTTTCTGCATTAGATGAAAGGAAATTATTGCTGTTAGTACTGTTAGATTTTACTAAGGCATTTGATACCTTAAATCATAAGCTTTTATTTGCAATATTAAAGTATATAGGACTTTGTCCGGCCGCGGTCCAATTCCTTTCTAATTATCTCGCAAATAGAGAGCAAGCTGTACTCTACAAAAATAATTTATCTCAGTTTTTACATGTTGATAAAGGTATACCGCAAGGATCAATCCTAGGTCCACTGCTATTTATTGTTTATACGTCGAACTTTCCGTCTGCTTTTATGTCATGCATGCAGTATTATTTTGCAGATGATACTCAAATTTTATTGTCATTCAATCCTGATGAAAGTAAACAAGCTGTATCAGCAGTTAATTATGATTTAAACAATTTTGCAAAATTGGCTCGAGGGCATTCTTTACAAATTAATGGTGGTAAATCTATGGTAATTATTTTCGGCAATAAAAAAGAAAGAGTGAATTTTGTGGAACAGTTTGGTAATTCAATTTTTATAAATGATATTAATATTAACTTTACTAATTCGGTTAAAAACTTAGGATTAACAATTGATCAGGACTTGAGTTTTTCACTACATGTTAACAAATGTTTGCAAAAGGGCTACATGGCTCTTAAAGCTATTTATGCTAACCGATATTTTTTAAATCGTGATATGAAAGCTGTACTTTGTGATTCATTAGTGTTAAGTCACATGAATTATTGTGATGTCGTGTATAACACCTGTTTGTCGGCATTTGATACCAGTCGAATCCAAAAATTACAAAATTCTTGTTTACGCTTAATATTTGGTATTCGTAAATATGGTCATATAAGCCATACTTTTAGAATAATTCGTTGGCTAGATATGAAAAATAGAAGGTTTGTTCATTCAGCATGTTTTTTCCATAAACTTCTTTTAACAAAAACGCCGCCCTATTTGTATAACAAGATACGCTATAGGACTGATGTCCATAACGTAAATATCCGCCGCAAAGACATCATCACACCTCCTATACATCGCACACAGTTCTACAAGCGATCGTTTTTATATAATATTTCTAAAACTACAAATAGTTTACCTAATTTTACTAAGTCTATGCCTTTGAATAAATTTAAAAAATACATTTTTGATGCCACCATGGCTTGTGCCTATTAGGGCCCTTATATACAACATACTGTTATTTATGGTTAGTCATATTCAAGATATGAGTTATAATGATTATATTATGGGATACTTATATTCCTATCTTTCTGATTCTTTTTTTTTATTATCTTTGTTGATAATTATCTTTAACATCTGCGAATGTAGTGGGTTAGTTGGTAGAACAGGTAGCTAATTCGTTAGTTAACCTGAAACTCGCCCTTATCCTATATTTGTTAATTTTTCTTTGTTCTTTGTTTATTGTGATTATGTGATAATAAAGACCATTATTATTATTATTATTATTATTATTATTATTAAATACCCATAGTATTTCTTATTTCTGAATCAAATATACATATGGCATTAGTGTGAAAGCTAGATGCAACAACAGTAATTCTTTTGCTAGTAAGCCAACTTTAAGTTCTTATTTCTAGGTTTTTATTCAAATATTTCACTGTGTCAAAGAATTTGTTGTTAGTGCTTTTCTCTTTTAGCTTATGATTGAATACATTTTATTTCAACATTACATTTTATATGGGGGATAATAGAAGGTTGTAAATTTTGACACCTGTTAAATGTATTTTATTGCGTTTATTGGCATTTTTTAATTTACGAATTACATATATACATACATACATTTGAACAGCTCGGTTTACAAAGTAAATAAGTTCTGGAGTTCAACAAGTTGAACTTACTGACAAATTAAATTCTTGTAGGAAACAGTGATTTCTATAAACTTCGAAGTTTGCTAAAACTTCATAAAGTAATGGTACATTTTTATATAAACTTTTTCTCTTGAAACGAAGGTTTTGGGTGTTTCTGCTTTTTACTATAAATGTTTACATATATTTTTGAAAATATCATAAAGTATCGTAGATATTTTTCTGTGTTTTACAAAGATAGAAAAGTAAAGGTATTGGTTAGTAATCCAATAAAGGTCGGTGCTTAATTATTTTTATTTCATACTGTTTAATAATGATACATTTTATGGATCATTTTTAGGACGAAAAATGGAAAATGTCCATTCTAATACGTTATTACTAACTGCCAAATTTTAAAGACAAAACTTAAGCCTACTACTGACTTTTTGATTTCTTCTTATTAAAATCTTGTTTTAATTAATGAATTTTTTCTTGAAAACCTTAAAGTTTTTAAAATTTAACAAGTGTAAAAGAGTGTTTTAAATTTAATTATGCGCGACATATTATCATTCTTTTTAAATTCGATCAAATGGAAAAAAGTTTGATATAATTTTACCCTCAATTAACATCTTGTAATGTTTCAATTTATTTGAACTCATAGTCAAAGAAGACTAATAACCTAAATCATGTACCAAATTGGATTATTCCAAGTTAATGTAATTCAGAGACTGTTTTTCGAAATATTTAACCCCACTTTGAAGGCCTCTAACTCCGCCTGAGGGCAATGTTGTATATAGGTTTAGTTAAATTGCAATATCTTAGAACCCCTTACATGCACCTCCTCTGTGTTGGTTCATATGTGGAGCATCCTGTATATTTGTACTACAAATTCCACTATGCAGGTTTCTCCAAACTAAACCATATGCCACCCATTAAAGAAAATTAAGTTAAACTATTAAAGTAGATTATACGGAGTTGTTTTCATTTGCTACCCATTGTACAGTATATTATTTATGTATTTATTGTGTAACGTCATTTGTTATAAATAGTTAATATTTCATTACGTATAGCAGGTTTATAGAAAATCCTGTAAATGGAATTTATGAATAATTTTATTGGATTAATTCTAATAAATAAATAAATTATTAAATGATTCCTTTAAAACTATCATACCAATTCAAATGTTCAAAAACATCATTAAAGCATCTTGTTGACCCAGAGTATAGCGGAAATTTCTGAAATACCGATAGAACTTATATGCATTGCGATTTATCAAAATTATATTTAATATATAAAATTCTCGTGTCACAGTTTTAGACGCCATACTCCTCGGAAACGGCTTGACCGATTTTTATGAAATTTTATATGTATATTATTAGGTAGGTCTAAGAATCGGTCGTAATCTATTTTTCATACCCCTAAGTGATAGGGGTGGTCCACCGCAAACAATTTTTTTTATTTTTTGGACAACATTTTTTATTTTTATTTTTTTATGATGTGGCATTAAAAAATACATACAACCCTTAATTTTCATCCTTCTATCACAAGCTTTTAATAACCATTTTAGTAATTTAATCATTTTTAACCCTGGTCGATAACTGATCGATTATCACTAGATCAGTTATTCCCACCAGGCATCTACCGGTGTCACTTCTCACCTAGTAAACAGCACGCAGTAGGGATGAGAACGAACCGGTATCCTGTCTCTCTCACAATAAGCCTTCTCTCACTCCCTACACAGTTTTCGACCATTATTATTGTGTATGAATCGAGCGTAATAGTGACGTTTACAATTATCATTTTACCTTCTAAGTGTAATTCTCAAGTAAATTTATTATTAATTTGCTGGGCCATAATTATTTATTTCCCATTTTATCAATAATTAATAGAATTATTAATTCTAAGTGTAGTTCTCATTATTAGTTAATTAAGTGATCTACATAACCTCAAAAGTACGCAACACGTGTCACGAGCTCCCGCCAACAACGGCTATTATTTTACTATATGGCTATTTTTTTGTACAGTGAACAATGCCAACAAGACGTAAAGGGGCTAATTTGGGCCGTCAAACAAGTAAAATTGCAGGCACGCGAAATAATTAAAAAAATGAATGTTTCGTGTTTTGTTATTCTTATAGGCCATCATCGTTCACAGAGCTCCATTCCTCTTTTAGTCATATACCACTTCTCCACACACTTACAATAAGTTAGTTATTTTTTATTTAACTGCCAAAGTATTCACTAGAAATAAGTCATATGGCAAAACAACGTAGGTACATATTTAGAATTGTATTATCACTGAATAAATATATAAAGGCAAAGAACGATGCCTTCCAGTTTTTTAGCATAGATATAAACATATTGAAATATTTAACAAAATCAAGTCTTTTGTTCTTTATTAATAAATACTTAATAGTGATTTCATATTTAATTACACACTGTTGTCATTGGACGGAATGGTTCTAAATTTGAAAGAGGTAATTACTCCTATTAGGTTCTCTTAGATGCGTAGTTGGTAATTGCTTACACAAATTATATACTTTGCTTTTGAATGAAATACTTAGAGTAATAAAAGTTCGTTAAAAATAGAAACAATGCTTGTACGAGTATATTTTATATGGGTCATCTAGATTTTTGAGATATCACTAACCACTCAAAGAATATACTGAAATATCACTAATTTTAAAATGCCTGTATCTATCTAGTATGTCTAACCAATCAATAAATTATTATTAAATTAATTTATGTTAAGCATTCTTTCTCATCGTCCTTGAATACTGATCCACAACAGGATTCTCCAAGTAATTAAAATTGTTTACAAATTTATTAAACATTGTGTCATTGTAATGAATGTATAATCGTTCACTGATTTGCCGCAAATGTCAACCAGCATTTAATTACTAGAACATTGCACTGGTGAAAGCACATGCTTCAACATAAATAAACGTTATCTGTTTATATTTATTTTGAATTAATTATGGTAGTCTTCGATAGTTTTTTTAATGATTTTTATCTCTTTGGTGTTTTACATTAAAATTTAACTAAAATATGCATCCAAGATGTCCTGGTATTAAAATGAATCGTTTTTTTTATCCTTGAAGTTTGGACCATTCTTTACCAGATACTCTGTCCGTATACCTACTGCAAAGCCTAGCTATACAAACCGATTTTATAGACATTTCATTGAAAACAAAATAAGTAAAATATAAGATATTTATTATTGTTGTGACGTCACTATCTCCTATAGCATATCGGGTTGCGTTCGCTACCGTTTGCTTGCATTTTGAATATGAAGCGTAGGAGGGGTGCATATACCTACGCACCATTCGAGTTTATATGTAGCTTCTTTTTTAGTTGGTGGTCCAATAAAACAAATCAAACTACTAAATTCTAATAAATCTACTGAAATTAGTATGTAATTAAAATTTGAATAATGCAATTTATAATCAGTCTAATTATTTGTGAAACTAGGGTTTCCTTTAATTAGATGACACAAATGTCTCTTTCTATTTGTACATAAGCCACTGCACCCTATCCGTAGTTTTCTCGTAAAGATCTCAAATAAAATATATTTTTTGAGATTTTGTACTTTCATATAAAATTTTAAATACATATTTAAAGTCAAAAAGAATAATAAGGTTTGTTTCTTTACACACCCTGTATAATTAGTACCTTACGAAACTTTAAAAATGTTGTCTGTTGTTGTTTTTGTTTATACATAAAACTCTTTTTTTAGAAACAAAATATTCCATTTTATTATTAATTTTATTTCTATATTATTTGAAAAACTTAGCAGCTATTAATGATTTCGTTTTAGAACTTACCGTTGCATTTTTACACCTCTCATTTCAGCACTTGCAAATTGGTGATTTGTATTAAAATAGTCCATCATCATAAATTAAATTTACTATCGGTAGATTTGACTAATACGCTTCTAAATAATATGTTGTGAATTTTAAAACTAGTTAGCTTTTGCTTTTTAATTTAATACAGAAATTCTCTTTCCAAATTCGAAGCAGACGAATACCAAGGGGTTATAGGAGGTAATGACGTCACGCCTTGCGATTCGGGTCGAGTGCTTTTGACCTCGTATAGTTCTCAAACTCTTTATCAGATCGACTTCAAATTTTCTGCGTTGACCACACATCAAATTCTTCATAAAATTAAGCAAATGATGTAACTTGAGGTTTGATCAATAAACCTATTGTGTTATGTAAATGAATTGAGGTAATAATCTGAATAAATTTATTAAATTTTATATCACATTAATACAAAAGTATTTCGTACTACAATTATAATATCGTACTTAATAATATGTCGTAATAATAGTAGATATTATTTTGAAAACATCTAGAACTGTCAAAAATATCTTATACTTAAAAATACAGATCTATATTGGAATACATATTAATGATGTCTATGTAAATAATGGATAACCTATAAGGTTTTGTTTTATAAATACAATCATCTCTAGAAATTTTGGCCTTTAACTTACTTTATATGAACACAAATAATACTTATATTAAAAGTCGTAGTGATTCTAATCAAGAAAATTTTATATATCTAAATTCTGACAAAACTCTTGTCTTTTGTTTACGTTAGATAGAAACACGTCGTCTTAAATTTTGTTCGTTAGAGTTACCTAGTTTAATCGTATTTGCTGCCTTCTTCGCTCATAATCAACGCCTCCTTCGACGGTTCCTTCTCCTCAAGCTCCTCAGCCAAGCCGATGAAGATCTCCCTGAACACCATGCCGTCGATATTCTTCGACAGATACTTCAAGAACAGCCAATCGGTGTAGTTGCAACGTTTCGAGACCGTCAACACGTTCCAAGGATTCAGTTTTCCGGGGCAGGTATTGGCGAAGACCATCTGGTTGAACCTCTTGCTGTTAGAGTGGAGGAATAGAGTCAAGATCCTCCACACCAGCCCTAGAGCGGTGCAGATGAACAAGAAAACGAACCAGAACCACAGGTAGGTGTAAATCTTTTCGTTGATGACGTTGAGAGCCATGACACACATCGCGTCATGCAGCTGGAGTGACCCTGATGGACCATATTTGTAAAAGGTGCATTTGGTCACCTGAAAAGGGGAAAGAGATTGTTGATATGCTTTGTGTCTCTAAAGTCATTAAGTTACAAATTATTATTCAATGCTAAAGTGTCGAGAAAGATTTAAGCTGCTCAGGCTTAAAAATGTGCTAATGAATGTACAAGGTGTTCCAAAGTTCTCTCCCCAGTGAATTTTGTTCTCGCCTACTTTTGATAATAGTCGAAAGTGAACGTTCTACAAGGCGTCTGGAAACTCGCGCAGAAAATTCAGGGTTATACTACTCGAAGAAATGATGTGTCAAGTCAACATTTTATCTAGAAGTCAATATTAACGTAACCTTGAAGTTTTTAATTTGTTTTTGGCTATAACGTTTTTAATACTGGAACGATTTATTTGTAATTTGACACACTTGATACTTTTATAGAGACACAGTTTCAGGTAAAATATTTCTAAAATTGCAACTTTCTCGTCTTTTATTACACTAAAGAATTACAGTTTTTTTTTTAATTTTATACACTTGTTTGAAATTTAAAAAAAAAACAATAGTTTGCGATAAAATTGACATTTAAATTTTTTGGACCTATTGATGAATCTCATTTTTTTACGATTAAGCAAAGTATACTTTGAAAACAATTGAATCATAGCTGTCATATTTCTTTGACGGTAATTTCAAACTTTATGCTTCGTTCATACAAGGTAAGTAGTGTTAAGTGACAGTTAATTAATTGTGACAGTTCTTTTCCAGTTGTAAGTATACATTTTTGTGTTTAATATTTAAAATACCATTAAAAATTTATAATGTTTACTCATAATGAAAAAGTGGAAATGCTACTTGTATTTGAAGAATCCAGCAGAAACATTATTTGGCAAGGAGACTCTACGCTGACCGATATCCAGAGAGTCTATATCATAAAACGTTATCACAAATGGGAATAATTTTACGAAATAATGAAAACGCTTTTTCTTCAAAAAAGTATAAAAACATAAAAAGGAATATAGCAAATGATGAGATTGTTACCAATATTATTGACTATTTTGAGGAAAATCCGCAAAATGTAATTCGACATACTTTGACTGCTCTTCGTGTTTTTAAATCAACGATTCAGACAGAGTTAAAAAGTGTTTGCTTTCATGATTACAAAATACAAAATGTGTAAATGCTAACAAATGATGACTGTCACCGAAGGTTAAATTTTATTACTCAAATGATGGTAACTGCTAAGAATGAAAACGACTTCTATAGTTATACCCTTTAGACAGACGTTAAGTTCAGAAAATCTGCATAGATTAGATGAAGAGTCTTTTGCGATGCGGCATAGTTCGACGGCATTTGGTAGGTCCTTATTTTTTTTAATAAACTCTTACAGGTGAAAGGTTTCTACAGTTCATAGACTGTATTAAATTACAGGTTTGTTGGAGAAAGTTTCATTATAAATTAGATAACATTTATGGCTGCAATTCGAATTGTAAGAAATAATTTAAACCAGCAGTTTCCAAGTCGTTGGACCGTTGGATTAGGACCTAATACAGTGGCCACCCAGATCGCCGAACTTAACCCCTTTAGATTTTCTGTGGGAGGCACTTAAGAATGTTGACTTTAAGTAAAGGTCAGATAATAGATAAAGATCAGTTGAAACAAAATATAAGATTAGCGTGTGAGACAAAAAGCCACAAAACGCAATCTCTTTAAAATGTTTAATTGTTGTTTGGATAGCAATAGAAAACAAGCTGAAAGTTGTCTGTAATTATCCTTAAGGATGTGTTTTTCTTTATTTTTGTTACACTGTTACTAAATATTATATCAACGTAAAATGATCAAATTTGTGGTATTATTAGGAACAGAAATCTCAAACAATGAAATACATCGAGCAAAAATAATATCGAAAATAAAATTATTGATGTTTTGTTTACCCACTTTTACTATTTAAATTCTCCTCAAATAATATAATAAGCAATAACTTTTAAAACGCATTTGTATGACACACATTATTTTTTGCTGTTCTAACCCCAAATTTTAACAATTATTATCACATACTTATAAATAAAAGTATAATATTATATGCAGAACCATGTAAGTTTATGTTATAATATTTACATCTACAGTTGAATTTAAAAAAATACGTATTTTGAAAAATTTCTGTATCAAAAAATTTGTTGGTTGCAGTTCTTTTATATTCGTTTTACTTCGGTGCCTTTGAATATTCTCAAGTGACATGAGATAACATTGCTGTTATTTGCTAAACTCTATATTATTCAGTTCTTAAATATTTAAAATTACATGTATTTGTAAAAACACTATTTCAAGAATATGGCGCCCTTGAGCAATATAGATATATGTAATATCTATAAAGCAATAATTTTTCATATATCTTCTTTTGGACATAACATTCTAACGAGTACAACTAAGCGAACACTTTATAAAGGTTTTTTTTTATTAAAATGCAAGTATTTTTCAATGAAAGACTGAAATAAATATGTTTCTGAGAAAAAAATTATAAATGGTACCGCGACGCTTAGCGTCGCCCATTGTCAATCTCGCAAATTGGACACAAAGAAAGCTTAGGTTTATGCCTAATAGAAATTGTCAGTTGTTTTCGCCTACTAAAATTTATTACTTGCAAGATGTTTATTTCGGCATTTGGACTTTAGATAAAGTTTTACCAATTTTATTCTACTACAACCATGACAAAAAAAAACAAGAGGAGTACTTGCAACCAAAGGAAAATATAATGAATTATAATAATTCGTATTTTACATTTTTTCAACAAACGTCCAGTTCACATATACCCTGTACTACATTCATTAGTCCTTTAAGTCTTCTGTTTGCGATGCCGTTCACGAGCAACCGGTTGCTTTATGTGTACTTTACCATAAGTAATAACAATTCCCTATGTGTCATTAAACCGCTTCTAGTCGTTAGTACCATTTTCTTCATTTAATGATCCTTGTCCCGTTTTTTCTCCAGGCGGTTTTGCTGCGAGTCACGTATATAGTTGGTTGTCATACTTGCAAAAAATCGCTATTGCTGTCCATATACGAGGTGTTTTTTCAAATTGTACCTATTTGTGCAGGTTTTAAAATGATTGGCTAGTAGGCTACCATAGACGAGAGATAAATGCTGCAGGTGAATACTAATGAAGTACTACTGAAGCAAAAAGAAATTTTTTTTTTAAACAGTATTGCTATCTTCAAATACACGTTGAGCTGTGTCATTTCTGTGTTACAGAATCAAAAGGGTCTCATGTGCAATAGTTCCCCAACAATTACATTTTTTGTATAATGAAATATTATTTTTATTATATTAGATTATACTTGAAAAAGACGTAGACGAGTGTAATTTAGCATAAATCGAGAGAGCTACTCTTATTTAAAATGGGATAGGTAAAATTTTGCAGCTGAAAAAGTAATAATATGTAGTAGTAAATTATGTGTAACACCAGTACCAAATCAATAGAGTGGAAAAGTGGCCTGTAGTAGTAGCTCAGTTGGGTTGGAATCCCGGCTGTGGCAACTGCAGTAAACAAAATAGACTTGAGTTTTACCCTATTTGAAATACATCTTATTCGCCAAGAACCACTGTTTTACGTTATTATGTGTTGTTTGTACATTCAGCTGAAAAACACTGACCCGATCCGCACTGTTTAAAATGGTAGTATCATCAGCAAAGAGGATGAAAGTGGAAATGTCATCACTGTTTGGTAGATCATTAATGTAAATAAGAAACAGTACAGGTCCAAGAACCCACCCCTGTGGTACTCCATGATTCATGGTAAAACATGATGATTTGCTCCCATTAAAAGAGACAAACTGTGATCTGTCACTCAGATATGATTCAATAAGTGATACACTATTTAAATCAAAGTTATAACGCAGAAGTTTTTGTAACAAGATGTTGTGGCTCACACAATCAAAAACCTTAGTAAGATTCTAAAAAGTACCAGAAATAATATTTTTATTTCCAAATCCACTTAGAACTCAGTGTGTTAAATTGTTTATTGCTAACGAAGTGGATGTTTTATTACGAAAGCCAAATTGACATAAGTAAACTATTGTCTTGTTCAAAATATTGATTTATTTGTGCCTTTAGAATCTACTAGATTTGCTCGTGAAAATTACAGCACGGCGACAATGCTGTTGACTACGTCCAGATAAATATTCAAATATTTAGAAAAATTCTTATTTATTACTTTTGTTTATTATGTTTTCAAAATAAAACGGGTAATTTAATGTAGTGAAGCCACATAACAAAATTTTATAAATGCATCAAATAACATTCTACATCTCGCAACTGGAAGGATCAAGTACAGAACATGTTATATGGAATCGGAATGATGCGTTGAATACATTAAATGAAAAAAATGTAAGTTTTCTTTTCCACTGATATTCTAAACGCCCTGTTTACATTCTGGTAGCTTAATAGAAAAATTGAATTGATTCCTTACAACTTTACATTTTAATTTTTTCAATGAACTTAAACCTACCTTCTTATATGTTTCCTATTAAACTTACATTAAAATGGCCTTCACAAACCAACAATATTGCTTCCTTTTGTCGCACTTCATCGCCCTACACCACATTTTTTTTTTTTCATTTTTTGACACGGTGAAATATTTTTTATTAGGTGCTGTATTCGTACATAATAGCATAATGCAATACTTCATCCTGAGATGCACTTTCTGCGTACATTTTAGGAATCTGTTTTGCAACTATATTCAATACCAATGTCTATTTAACACAATAACATCTAATAATATCACAAATGACAAATTAACTCTTCTAAACGTATGCACTGCGTTGTCCGAGAATTAAAATCGTATACGTCTTCTGACATCACAGATCTTCACTGTGGCGGCAAATTTTTAAATGCCGTTTATAGGATTATTTTGCCACAAAACTGTCTAGGACACACGCTATTTCGAAAATAATACACTCTTTTTTCTGCATGTATTTGGAAAAATTATGCACTTTTCTCATTGTGTAAGCAATTCTTTAGTAATTTTTTTTTCAGTAAATGTTACGTTTGTTTAATTTTTTTAATATAACGAAAGAAAACCCTTCTAGTTTATTGCAAAACTATTACATTCTGTGTAAAATAGTTATTATTTGTTTGTATCTTTTATTTGGTATACTTGTAAATTATTGTAAACTGTTTTCACAGTAAATTCTAAATTCTAGTTCTATTTACGATGCTATTTATCTAATATCTAATTTAGCAACAACCAAATGTTTTCTAAAATTAAATTTAAAAAAACAAATATGGGAAAACCAGTGATCAACAGGAAAATAATATTTCTCATATTGTTATTAACTTTTACGAGAATAATAACATTTATCATAAAATTCAATTACTCGTAGTTAATGAAACAGCAACTAAATTACATTTATCTGGAGCAAGAATTAAGAAGTAAATATTTTGAAGCCATTAGGCTGTTTGCTTATGGTAATGCACTTGATATATTCTCAAATTTATTTATTTTTTAAATAACGAATATTTTATAATATAAAAATATTATAACATGTAGCATATTTCGACATATAGAATAACACATAAGTAATGGTACTCACTTAACTGTGATATTAGAAATCAAAGTATAACTTCACGATATGTTAGTAGGTAAAACAGTACAAGGTGTCTCAAACTCGATAGCATGGGCTGTTAGGATAAAAAATGTAAATAAAATTTGAGACAGATGGTGTTAAATGAGAGGAGGAGGTAAAGTATTATCTTTGGGATCTGACAGAAACGAATAATGGCATCATCAATTATATTTTTTTCCAGAAACATACCCAATTTTCTGTATCTTGTTAAAACGCTCTCGTTTTACTAATAATCTTTTATTAGAGAATCTTCGTCAGACTTCTTTGTGGGCTGCGTTTATTAACATTTCGCCGTTTAACTCATTACAAAACTTTGTGATGTTTTCTTTCAAATAGAATTAGAATTAGAATAGAATGATTAATATCTTGTAAATGTGTTTTATAAATTTTATTTTATAAAACTCTCTACAAAAAAAATCGAGAGGTGTTAGATCTGGTAACTCTCCGGGCCTGAATAGGTCCGGTCCATTAATCCCAATTCATTTTTCTCGAAAAGTGTTATTTAAATATTGCTCCACAATCCTGGCCTTGTGGGGTGGAGCTCCGTCATGCTGAAACCATAGGTTTCTTCTTAGCTGTAAAGACACATTCTCCAGAAGTGCAGGAAGTTCTTCTTGTAGGAAATTTAGGTAACTGACGCTGTTCAATGTAAGTACGTAAAAATAAGACCCAAGACAAGTGCCTACCGATGTTGCCGCACCATACATTTACTCCAAAATGACTTTTATTTCTACAATTATTACAAGCTATATTATTAATTTAGTCTGCTTACAATGTGACGCTTAGGCTAATACTCCAAATCGTGAATTTAGTAGTCATGATACCCATTGCTCTTTAAAATTTGTTGAAAGATTGATTTATCCAAATTCAATTCCCGACTAGCCTGCCGTATAGAATTTCGTAGATTTTCTTCGAAATACTGTAAAAGTATCGACATTGTTTCTTGTCCTTAATCCGGTTCCCCGATTAATTATTTGATTCTTCCGAACAAAAAATTCATCTTTATTTCGTCACAAGGTCATCTCCAGTCTTGTAAAAGGTTATATGATCAGGAATGAGTCGCTCTTGACTGTTCACACAGATACTGCAGGTGTAATTCAATGCATTAGTCCGCGGAGTAGTTCTTTCCTGCAGTATCATTTATAAATTTAAAGGCGCGTCGCCCAGGGCGAGAGGTCTGCGGTTAAGTACCTACTGCAATGTAGGTCGCTTCCTGCAAGTCGTGCTGCTTAGGCCGAGCAGGAAGTAACAGACTACTTATATCTCAATGAACATTCAATTATTTTCCAGTTACTACTTGATCCTTCCACCGCTAATGCCATTTTTAAGTGGTATTTCTTTTCAGACTATTTAGGACGATATTGCTTATAACTTTTAAATGAGAAGTATTACAGACAAATTTCTCTAATAAAAGTTTATTAGAGAAAATAGAGTTTTTTAACAGAAACAAAAATTGGGTACGTTTCTGGAAAAAATATAATTATGACTTCGTTAGTCGTTTCTCCTCATCCCATTTAATACCACGTGTCCCAAATTTTATTTAATTTTTTTATATCCTCACAGTAGGCACGAGTTTGAAACACCCTGTATGTACATGGTGTAAATTTAATTTTTCTATAGTTCTAAACATTCATAAATTTTTAGTATTTTGACTTTGACATTGCGTTTTTTACCTATTAACTTCTCTCGCGACAAGAATATGCTAACACCCATCCTCTATCACAGTCAGGCGTTGTGCCATTACTTATAAAATCACCACCCTGTAGATCACTGAAAATTATTACTAAAGCGCATCAGCCAACAGAAGTTACAACGAAATTACCATACTGCTCATAGCGATCTCGAAAAGTTTGTTTACCGATCTCAACTAGCAATCATTAAGCTCACCCCTCTTTCATAAGGGCACGACCCAATCTCTATCATCGACTGAAGTCTTGCATATAATCACGTACAGTAATATTCTTACAACTTAATTTTAGTAATTATATTGTAATTATCTGTTCATACGACGCAAACCGCTGCTCGCATCCAGTTAACAACGGGTAATAACTCCTTTATGCAATTTTCTCGGGACCTCTCACCTTTGTACTAACTTTTGTAGCTTATAATTAACACCACACCAGGGGCGTAGGTTGAGAAAGGATACGCCTTTTAAAACATGTATGTTTTGCCTTCATACAACATAAAATCGAAACGATAATTTAAGAATGTTATTCGGTTTCGTTGTAGAATCGTTCCTGTAATGTATACAGCTATAATGTTACAAAACACGATCTATTGTTGTAAGTATGTACAATCATAAAGTCCTTGACCTGTCACTTAACCTAAAGATTAAAGTTTTTGTTTTGTTCCTGACCTTCGCTGTTTTTCTGCTTTCGTGTATATCAATAGAGTACAAGAACCTTGGAAATCAGGTGTTAAACTTACGTCAAAGTTACTTTATTGTCAAGCTATTGATAATCTTCAAAATTGTATATTTGTGCAAAGACTTTCAAAATTTTTTGCAAAAGGAATTTCAAGTAGAGCATTTTTGACACAGTCGTTTTTTTTCAAATCTGCTAGAACCATTTATGTTATTTTGGGAAAAGACACCATTCGGGAAAGTACAACATGAAAACGATTTTCTTATTTCAGAAAGAGCAGCGAGTCTTCATGTTCGGGAAGACCATCTGACTTTGATGAAGATCGTTTGAATGCTTATCACCAGGTAACCACAATACAATATTTACATTACTCAAGCTCAATCAATGTGAATCTTTATGTCAAAAATAGAAAAAAGTGGCTTAGTCCTTATAGAAGGCACCTGAGATGTTATGCATCTGGTGGAATAAAGAAGGTGTCCTATACTATGAATTGCTTTCGATGGACATAATATTACTGCTGAGTTTTATGGTAAATAACTCTGTCGCCTTCAGACCAGAATACAGGACAAATGAGTTCGATTGGTGGAAATCGTAAATAAAAAGATATCTTTGGTTTGTACCAATCAAATGATATTTTTAAATGTTATCAGAGGAAATATTTGCGCTTTCCGAATCACTGTATTTTTCTTACAAGGTTTAAAATTCTGGGCTGTTTTGCCGTGGTCGATGCTTTCGTTTCGCCATGCTTAACATATGGCATCTTAAGTGCATCTTTTATCTTGAGCTTATATACTAGTCAGTGCGTTAAGGTTGGTTGCGTTAAGTTCAATGTATAGCTTGACTGGTTCAGGCATGTTAGGGTTGACTGGTTCGGAAATATTCTGGTTTACTTTGTTCTTAAGCAAAGGCATCGAAGTGCAACTAATCTTCAATACTTCGTCCCTGTTCATGTTGTTTAGATACTGTAGAATCTCCGCTAGGTTTTATTACCCATTTGTACGAACCAGCACTCTAGTGTCATCTGGTCATGTGTTCCATTTTCCAAGCATGTTGAGCAACGGCGGATTCTTCAGGCTGGTACAACTATATGTCTCTCGTATCCCTTTTCCTGGTTTCTACAGTTCGTTTTGACTTTCTCACGTATACTTTATCCAGTTGCTGCATGGTACAAAGTACACTAGCGGACGAATTCAAATGATATTTCGGGTTGCTAACTTATTTTACATGTTGCTGTGAATGTAGTCCGCATGCTTTTTTGCGTAGTATTTTCACGACTCTATGTGTTACATTGGGATGTATTGTAAAGTGGTGGTTGTAGTTATTTCATCCTTAGACTTTGCTGTTTGCTCATGTCGAGGTATATTCTATCAATGTCTTTTTTAAAGTATCTATTTGATAGAAACACAGATCGGAATGAATCCATTCTTCCTGTCAATGGTCATCATCAACTAACGTTAATGCATGATAAACTAAGTTTTTCATGACCAAGTATTTTTGTGCCAGAAGATGGTTAGATTTTCCATACAGATATATGTTAGATGTGCCATCTTCCTGTAGATACTGTATTCCAAGACATCAGAGGTCTTTCTTTTGACCATAATGTCTAGAAATGGTAAAGTTTTGTCTTGCTCTATTTCCTTAGTAAAGTTGTTCTTGTGTTGGTTGGTAAATAAAATCAAAAATTCTTGTAGGAAGTCTAATCCATGCCAAATGATGAAAGCATTGTTCTTTGCTTCATTCAAAGTTCTCCATAAAGACATTTGCCACTACAGGACTCAGTGGGTTACCCATTGCGATACCATTCCTTTGTTCATAGAATTGTCCGTTCCAGACAAAGTATGTGGAAATCAGACATAGCTTAAATGAAACGATAACTTCAGGGGTGAAGGGGTTGTCCATTAGTTGCAGGCTGTCCTGGATTGGAACGGTGATGAAAAGCGACTCGAAACTGACCAAGATCGTTTGTCATTGAACTAAGTTTCTTACATGATGTTTTTACCAGTGGCTTTATTAAATTAGTTATCTGACGTGCTAGTTAGTAGGTGGCGATTATTTAATTAATTTTTTGTCCCAGTTGGTTGCTCTTATTTGCCATTTGTTGGACAATAAAAAAATATCCTGTTTTATATGAGTTTTCGTTGATAAATTTTATAAAGTACACAACCTAATAATTTTTAAATTCTTGGACCTGGCTTCTCTCTAATAGTTAATTAATTATTTCTTATCGAAAAGGAATTTTCTAAAGCACATAATAAATCAACAACTTGACTTGAAATTGTCATTTGATTTTTCATTAAATTCACAGACATCCAGGTGTGAAATTTCCTTGAATTCCGAACTCAAAAAAGCTGCAAATTTATGCATCAACCAATAATTTTTGTTACAATTTTTTTCTTCACTCTCATATAGAAACTCAAACTTTCCCTTTGGATGACAGACTAACTTAATTTTGAAATTTTTGTTCAAATCTTGTTTACGTCTTATAATACAAAGAAACCACGTTACAAATAGACCCACTGTAATAATTATACAGCTATATTTCAACCTTTTTTTCTCTTACTTTATGTTCTTTTGCAATCTAAGCTGATCGTTGTGACTGCCACTGCAATTGTTTACGGAGCAATAACTGCCACCATGATGTATGGTTATCTGCTTCTACAAGCATGCAAGCTTAGTCTATATATAGCAGAAACAAATTTAAAACAATTAAAACACACATGCTTTGAGCTGTCTTTAATAGTTTTCTCATGCAAATAATGAACGGCATTCCACTAGCTTAAATTGTAAGAATTGCCATATAAAAAATTAAAACGTTTGAGTTTAAGCAATGTTAATGCGGATGAAACATGAATGGTTAAAATGTTGGTGTAATTGAAGGTAAATTCACCTCAAAACTACTTGATGCATCAATGAAATAAAATAAGTCAGACATTTATATTTTAAAGACGCTAAATTAACTATACTGAATTGCGATCTGTTGTTCTACTGTTCTTAAAATCCAAGAATCTTATTGGCTCACTCTTAAAAAATGTTGTGCTCTATTTCTTCGATTAGAGATATATCAAAAATATACTATATATCGCTAAGAAGCAAACTGCCCTCTTTAGTAATTTTTTTAAGAAAAAATAGGAATTTATTAAGAACAAGCGAACAATTTTCTAAAGCACAATTTTTTAATTTCTATTATATGTTATATACAGTGTCTACCCTAAAACTTAAAAAAGACCATAAGCAGGATACCTCAATTTTGAAAATCAATTTTTGGTATATTGAAAAATTCACTGATAAAAATGACTGTAAATTTGCACGTTGATATCATGCATAAAAAAGACGAAAACCATACTGTGTTACAAGAATCTCTATGTGAATACTTTACATTTACATCTTTCATTTAAAATTACATAATAACGCTGAAAAATTACATTTTCTGTGTACAAAAACACGGTTTTACTATGAAAAATGCATATTCTTATGTAGTAATTTACCATTACAGTTGTTAACATTACATTATGGTGTGTTATTTCAAACTATTGACCTAGTTAATAAATAACCAACAATCCACCGTGTAATACCGCTAATAATTTTTATTAGTGTTGTTAGAAATTGCAAAAGTGTCGTAAATATTAAGCTGTAGCTGTTTTGCAAAAAAAATTACTTAATATCAGTTATTTAATTTAAGCAGTTTCTGACAGAATTATAAAAATCGTAAGTACATGCTTTTGCAATAATAATGACACTCACTCAAAACAGTTTTTGAACTTCTGGAAGTGCTGATAGTCCAGGGAAGTTAGGAAAAATAGCGGAAATTTTTAGGCACAGCAGATATAGAGATTCGGTTTTCTGCATTGTGTTCAGGAAGGTCCCAGGAAAAAAGTCTATATCGTCTGGTTTAGCCATTTTTTGAAAAATGCCTTCTGGGTCGGAAAATGCATTTTCCAATTGCATCATTACTTGCACCATTATGGGAACGACTGGAAACTCGAAAAAATCACTCGGAAATCGTTACTCGGGGGTTTTCGGGGCTGCCGAACTCGATTCTGGCTCGGTGGCGCCTCGGTGGGGGTATCCGTTGGGTCATTCTGGGGGGGGGGGAATTGCATAGTCCATGGGAAGCGCTCCAAACTCGTTACTCGGGGGTTTTTGGGAATGCTGAATTCAATTCTAGCATTGTATTTCCCCGGGAGCGCTCGGGGGGGGGGCTCTGTGGGGTTGTCTGGGGATGATTGGGGGGGGATGAATATTTGTTATTTGAATAAAGTATTATTTTCATAATTTGCGATTTTTCACTTTCTCCTTTACCATTTAGTACAGACCCACCCCCATAAATTAGCGGCTCCACTCAGCAACGCTGCATAGTGCCTCGTGTAAAAAGACTCTAAGTACTAATGTTAAAAGTTGAAAGCAGATTTTATTACAAATATATCAGCAGTTCAAAAAAAATCGCAAAACTCATTTTAAAGAGTGTCATTATTATTCCAAACGATTGTACGTCTCAAGCTATTTAACCAGTACGAAATAAAGTATTTTTTGGTGCAAAACAATATCAAAGAATCACATATACAACCCTTCAACATCTAGCGATATCTAACCTAACTAACTAAGTTGACCGTACCACTTTTAAATAAATGCGAACAAGCAGTAAATTTTATAAAGAATGACATTTCCTTATAATGGGATATACTTCATGAAGATAGAAGACTTAGTTTCATTGCATGTTTACATTTTTAAAGTTCTTAAACCTTTCTTTTCCTCGTTTATTTTAATAAATCTTAAGTCTAAATAATTTACGTGGCAGTCTGATGATACAATTCACTGTAAACTAGCAACCGCAATGAAAATAGTACTAGGTACTATTTAAAACTGAACTCTAAATATACACCTATTCTATTTCTTATATATATACACCGCATTTAAAATGCTTTTCATTCGATTGAAGGACGCTGTATTCTTGAAATAGTGTTTTCTAGAAATAGAAGTAATTTTAACCATTTAAGAAACGAATAATAATATAGAGTTTAGCAAATAACAGGAATGGTTCTCTACCACATGCGAATATTCAAAGGTACCTAAGTGAAACTAATATATAACGACAGAAAACGATCTAACCAACAAATTTTTAGGTACATAAATCTTTCAAAAGAGTATTAAATTCAACTGTAGATGTAAATATTGTTATAACATAAAATTATGTAGCTCTGCATATAGGATTATTCACTTTTGTTTTAAATAAATAAAAATAAAATAATTATTAAAATGTTGGGTTAGAATAACAAAATAGTGTGTGCTACACATGTATTTTAAATAATATTTTAATATAAAAACCATCAATAATTTTATTTTTGATATTATTTTTGCTCTATGTGTGTTACTTTTCGAGATTTCTATATCTAAAAATTATCACAAATTTGATCATTTTACGGCGAGAAATACGGTGATCTTAAATACTACTATACTTGACGGCCGAAAATCTAGAGAGTGGCTGTTATAAACCTGGTCACAATTTATAGCAGTCGACACAAAGAAACATACATGCAGCCCGCATATTTTTACTATAAAATCATGTGCCGCATATCTCTGACAATATACCCGATTAAACAGCTTCTGTTGCCGTAAGTACGCATGTGCCGCAGTTTTCTATTGGCTGTGGCGAATTGGCGGATCCACCTGTTTCATTTCCAGCGCTATCATGGGCGCGTATATCGTTCGGGCGTGCGAGATTTTGGATATATCTGTTCGCTAATTTAATTATGAATGTAATTAATTTTATTAGTGATTTTGTGTTCTTAAGAATAGATAATAATTCAAGCCCTCAGCATATTCTCAAAATGGTCCTAGTTTAACAAGTGGGGAATAGCGGATGATGACATGTATGAAGGGTTTAGAGCGCAAGGTAAAAAAGTGTAAGTGATGTTGAAATATGTATTTCATTAACAAAAATGTACGTGAGTAGCATATATGTATAGTGCAAATAAAAAAATGGTGAATAAGTACAACTGCGAAAAGGAAACTCGCGGAAGGAAAATGGAAAAATTGGACTGATATATCTTACAAGATGAGACTTTGCCAAGAATATATACAAAGGTACTTTTGCGAATTATGCGTGACATATTAATATATTAGGTTAATTTCCGTATAAATGAAATCGAAAAGTATACTTATAGAAAAAGAAGAAATCGTGAGACTTTGCCAAGAATATATACAAAGGTACTTTTGCGAATTATGCGTGACATATTAATATATTAGGTTAATTTCCGTATAAATGAAATCGAAAAGTATACTTATAGAAAAAGAAGAAATCGTGAGATGGCGAAAAAACTATTTAAAATAAATATTAAAATATCAGAATCTAGATCGAAGAATATATTAAGTTTTGACGAAACATGGATGCATGAAGGTCATATGAAAAGCGGTACGATATGATATAATAAGTGTTAATGTGTGACCGTTATAGTGACAGTGATTTTAAAGACTTTTGCCCTTTTGAATGCGGACTTCGCAAATATTTGCGCGATTTATTTAATGGTGGGAAAATCTCTACTTGTAACAAATTTTGTCAACTATAACATTTTCTATCATTTTTATCATGAAACTGCCATGGTAGATTGTCAGAAGCTCAAAACAAAGAGTGACCGCAAAATCCGACCGTTTTTGCGTAGTGTTTAGCAAGAACGGGGAAGGTCATGAAAAATCTAGGATTCGACTTTTCCAATTTTACCTGACTTACCCCTACTTAAGCCACCCTTGAAGTCGGGGAAAACTAATCAGAATTTCGCAAAGGATCGAATTACTGGGCCCATCTTTCGTATCATTTGTCGGGTAGTGGGTGTGTTTTTCACCTTGAGCATTTTTGGAAGAACATCCCTGATCTCTTCCTTGCCATTCACGTTCCCGCCAATTTTTACCAAAAATTGATCGACCATTTTCCACCTCTTAAGTAGGGGTAAGTCGGACAAATATTGGAAAAATCGAATTATGCTCACCTAGATTTTTCATGACGATCAATTTAAGCCCACGGAGACCTCTGGATGACCTTCCTCGTTGTTGCTACACACTATGCAAAAACGGGTGAAAAAATGGGGTTTTTAAAGTAAATTGTTAATGTGCTAGATTCAGTCGACGTCAACTAATTTTTGATAATTTTGTGTGCTCTTCTCAAGTGGCACGCTTAGGTAAACATGCCACCCTCACCTTCCGTACTCTGTGTTGTGAATTGCAATTATTTTTGTTATTTTTGTATATTTTTTATATCTAATCATCTTCAAATTTAGTACGCCTATATAAAGTTGCTCCTCGCATGCTACTCAACTCTTGTCTACAAGCTAGCAATTAGTCACTCTCTAGATTTTCGGCTGCAGACTATAATATCCAACATTCAAATACTAACACTCATAAATTTTAAACATAAAGCATACCTAAAACCAAATTTAATATTCAAATTCTATTACCTTGGGGAATACTTCATCCAGGATATCCACGTTGGATTCTAAGCCATCACTCATAATTTCAACCCCTAAATTGTTAAAGCTTCCTTGCAGGAACTTATTAGTGATGTAAATTTGGAGAATAATGTGAAGCAGGTTTAACACTTCGCAGAAAATTAGTTTTACTGACCAGGATTTGCTGATATAAACCCTCGTTAGAAAGGCATCTCTGATCATCTTCATCTTCTCCTCCCTAAATTACAATAAAGTTATGACGTTTTCTTGGAAAATATAAACAAGAAAATAAAGTTTTGAGTAAATACAAAAGTGTTGAATGGAAATTAAATATTATAAGTATATCCTATTTTTCTTAGGACTAGGAACTCTTAACAACCTAGCAATCTAAAACTTGGCTAATATTAATTATTTTCAAGCATCTCAAACAAACAGGTACAAATAACAAGAGAAAGAAGTCTTAGGCTTGCTACAGGCTATGAGTGTATTCACGATTCCTATGCGAGAAATTCGTGAATGGTGTGTAGGGTCTTGTTCCTTAAAAATCCATTCATAAAAACCCTACACACTATGCATGAATTCCTTACAAATCACGAATCACGAATTCACTCATAGTCTGTAGCGAGCATAGCAAATAAAATTTTAGGTACCGCATTGCACAAAAATACCTATATTTAAAATTTAACGATAGATGTAAATATTCTTATAGTAAGTAGTAGGGGGGAGTTGGGAAATGTGCGCAGCAGCTAATCGTGCACACCCAGGCTTTTTTAGTTCTCGTTGAGCAATTTCAAAAATTGCCTTAGTGCATTTTCTTTTCTTAGATATAAAATACAGATTAGAATTTATTATTAGTTCATGATGGACGCATATTTATTTTGAGAAATAAAATTCTTTTTTCTTTTTTCATTTACATTACATTTACCTTTGAGAAAGTAATAATTTTTAAAACGTGGCGAGGATCTAGTAACATAGGAGACGCTTATTTAAAAAATATTATTTGGTTTTAACAATATTCACATTCTCGTAATAACAATCAGTGAATAGACGAATTTTATTTTTATGCTACCTTTTCTACATATTTTACATATCGAGATTATAGTACATCAAGGTTTCAGACAATTGATCGTGATACGTCCAGAAACATAGCGACGTTAATATCATATCTTTGGTGACATTAAATAATTGTTTATTACTTACTTTTCTTTACGTGATGGAATTTTGTGATCTTGAATAGTAATTTCTTCCTCTGCCAATGAAAAAGCTGCCAGTTTCAACCCATCTACCAAGTACCTCAACCTTCCCCCTGAAGCAAACATGTTTTTCAGAATGTCCAGATATATTATCAACAATTAATGTGAGAAAAAATCGCATGAAACATGTCTACAGTTTTTTTTTATATCAGCTATAAAAAATTCTAAATCTATGTTATTCTTGAACTTGAATATGTGACAATGTCGCACACATACCATGTCAGGTGTACATAATAATTACTAGTACACCTGAGTATACTTACTGTGAACACAGAATAATAGTTATAAGTGTTCAAAATGACTTAATATTGTTTACGGATTGTTTACCATACAAACGTAGCCAGAGAGTTTTTCCCAGATTAATAAATTAACATGTGAGCTGCTCATGGCAAAATTTACAGAATAACTATAGTTACTCTATAAACTTTAACTTATAATTATAGTTATTCTGTGAACTTAGGTCATGGTTCTATAAATTGTTACATTTTTTATTATATACACTCACAAATATCAAGCAAGCACTAGAAGAAAATGAAACGCACTATCCACAATACTACTATGGCTAATAATACTTTTAGATTAATAGCAGCAGCTGACAGATGGCATTGTTGTCGAACGCAACAGTATTTATTAATCAATTAATACTAGCACAAAAAAAAACAAATTACGTTACAGGAGTTTTTACTTAATCTTAATTGTACCTTAGTCCGTAATTTCATAATACAGTTTTGCATTTCATTGCAGACGTATTTTTGTTTTTAAAATGTATTTGTAAAAAAACTATTCCTTTTATACATTTTTTCGGGGCATCTTTTACATGGCTAAAAATTCACGATAATTTAAATGAAGCAATTTTTTTTACAAATAAAAACATTTATTTGTCTGGAATGTATAATATAAACGATGCCGTATAAATTTAAATTATTATTCAAAGTAAGTAATTTGTATTAGTTACCTTCTTATGCTACTACTGGATTGTTTTATGTAGTAATTATAAATGTTTATATATTAATCACTGTTAATTAATGCATATTTCTATAGTTTATATAACAAATAAGCTTCGCGTAATAAGCAAATTATAGCTTCAGTAGTTCATCGCGACATATTTTGAGGTATTTTGATATTCAGTTGCTGGTATAAATGAAATGAAATTATTTCAACTTTAAATAAAATCAAAATAGTATTGTTACAATGTTATGTAATCTGATTGTCTTGTTGTTGAAGTATTTTATTATAATCTATACACGACAGAATTTAAAAACAATTTAGACAGGTTTAATTTTAACTCGCTAACAATAATTACATATAGATAGATTTATCTCTGGCATTTTCGATGAGAATTAAATTTGATTTAGATAGATATGTTTCGAAGATTGGAAACGTATATACATACCTTCCAGTTTCTTCCAAAGCATATGAGTCAGGTAAAACATAATCGCTTGTCCAAATAGGACAAAAGGCACCCATTGGTAATAGGCATGCTTCTTTATGGGATCAGTCGAATTCATACCATAAGGACCAACACCTGGATGTGCCAAGTTACCCGAATCCAGTAAAGATGCATCCAGATGTTTAATCTAAATTTTAAATTAACGATTACAATTTGATGCCTGCAGACAAATAAAACATGCAATTTTTATTTTGCTGTTGCAGTCAAAGGATAGTGAATTAGTTTATGAAACTCAGAATATTTTGAAAGTTACAGCAATCCTCAATTACGATAAAATATCTAGTCAGAAAATTGCTATTATTAGATAGTAATCCACCCTAGCAACTAAAAATGATGCTAGACACACTACAACAAATCTTAAATCAGATTGTTTGGCCAACTGAAAGATTCAATTTGTATTAGAACTTCTAGACTACGGTTGATTTAAATCGATAATTCATCGTAAATGACTCTTGCTGTAACACAAAACAAATTGTTGTTCTATGCATTCTCACTTGTGCAAATTATGCATGCAAGTTATTGTCTGTATATATTATAATAATATGTAGATATATGGAAAATACAGGATGTAGGTGAATCCATTAACCGCATATTCTTTGGACTAAAATAATCGGACTTTTCTCATGCCACTTCCCATTTCAGTGCTCCATTTTCAAAATACAAGGTTCCAAAATAAACTTCAGTGATGATTTTGGAGATATTTGTTTGAAATTCGGTACATATTGTTAAATCGCCACACTTTTTAGGTAATTTTGGTCTAAAGTATTAAAGCACGAACGGAGAAAAGGGAGGTTGTAGTACCCAGAGCCTATGGTTTCAGATTTTATTTTTTTTTAGATAGAGCGTGTTTTGATATTATTTTTTCACTCTTATAAGATTTTAATTTAAGGCTCATTTCTTTGGAAAATATGTGGTTTCAGTCTAAAGTGCTCTCTATCTTGTATAATTCGTTCCCTTAACTGTTGTTCAATAAAAAACAATATAAACCATATAAACGAAATCTTTCATTAAACCACAGGAACTAAAGTCCAATGGGTTGGGGTCGGGAGAACGGCATGGCCATTAGAAAAGACTTCATTTAAATGGTTTTGAACATTTTTACTGCAATGTGGAGGAGAAACGTCAAAACTGAAATCACATAATTTGACGAACCGCCAAAGACAAATCATCAAGTCCAAGAAGGAATTTTTCATAAAAAAATAAAAATTGATTAGAATTTATCCAAAATTTCATTTATATAGTAAACAACAGCGAAGTATTTGTATAAAATGGCAAGCACTTTAGGCTGAATTCACATATCTTTCAAAATATTTGCTACTCTATTATAAAAAGAGTCCCAGTATGTATTCATGAAGGTGGTACCCATGTTGAAAATTTAGTTTAATTTTACTTTAATTTTTGCCTTTCCTTACACTTTGTTGTTATTTGTGCCGTTTTCCTTATTTCAATTTACTGAATAAAATAGGAACCACAATTTAATAATTAGCGATATTTAATTTTACCAAACCATTAAACATATTTAAAAAAAATATAATATCGCGTAAATCAAGCCTCAAATCAAAAAATTATAAGAGAAAATAATAAAATAAAAAGATGCTCTAACTAAAAAAATATTTTGCAACCAGACGCAGAAAGTGTCAAACAGATAGCTATCAATAAAACCATTTTAAAGTTGTTTATTTTAAAACTCTGTATTTTTAAAATGGAGCTTCTAAATGAAAAGTAGCATAAAAAAAGTTGCATTATTTTCGCCCAAAAAATATATGGTAAACGGCTTAAATAATATACAGGGTGTTACAAATGCTCTGTATATAGGGTGAGTCATTAATAAGGGCAGATTGTTAACGTTAAAATAAAGCAATTGAGCCTAACGTGCCTTATTTAATTGATGCTCCTTTTCATTCTACACAACCGTTTTCAAGAAACAGACGATTTAAGTTTTTGAAATTCGGCGGGAATTAAATTAGAAAATTAAGAAGTCGTAACAATAAGACGAATACTACAACAACTGAAAATTTTATTTTGCATATCTTAATAAATTATTAATCATAAAAAATTCTCGAAGTGACCACCAGCCACTTCAATGCACTTTCTTAGCCCATTATTTAACTTTTATGTGACGTTGAATAAAGTTCATATAGTAAAAAATCTAAAACAGTTTTTGAACTTTAACACCCTGTAGAATGGAAAAGAACAATCTGCCCTTAAGTTGAGAATAACTAATAGTAGTAAAACTTATCCGAATTTTATGGTATCTAGTAGAAGATATTTTAAAATAAAATAAATAAAAGAAAAAGTTAATATAAATATTTGCAAGCCTACATATATATATTTTTTTGTGTAAAACCTACGTCAGTGGTTTTCGATAACAGATCCTCTGTGATATTGACCCAAGGCTGAAATATGTACATATTTTTCAGATAATAATTGTTTCATTAATTATGGAATCATTAAAAAGTCGACATTCGACACTCACCACTGTAAATGTGGAAGTAAAGAAACAAAACGTGTTCATAACATGTTCTGGCACACCTCCATCTGCAATGCATCTTATGTGTTCTCCAATATACTGCCTAGAGCACACCAAGAGACTGCTTACCAGGAAAATGAGCACCGAACCCTTGTAATGCAACCTAAATATCCAGTTGTCTATGATATATGCCTGAGGCTTTAACTTGAAGTTCTTTGAAATTGTTTCAAAGGTCGCTAATAAACTCATGCTTTTTTTCTTATCTGAAACAAAAATGTCATTAGAATGGTTAGACATTTGTTTGTCAGCGTTCGTGGTACGTAGAGCATAGATATAGAATTTACATTTTTTTACCGTGTAGAAGAATTTACGCAAAATAAGAATATTTTTATCTGATACCTGTGTTTTATCATTTCATTTTCTGCTGCTTTATGCGCCCGCTGTGTACCAAGAAAATCACATATATCATTATAAAAACCATTGCAGAACTCTTTTAAAATCCATTAATACATAAACATGAATGAGTTACAGCAAATCTTAAATTGTTATCTATAGTGCGTCTTTATGCTATGCGCAAATTCGCGAATCGTGGTGCGTGATTTGTAAGGAATTCGTGCATAGTACCTAGGGTTTTTATGAATGAATTTTTAACGAAGAAAACCCTACATTCTATTCACGAAGTCCTCGTATATCACGAATATACGCATAGTCTGTAGCAAGCTTTACGTTAATAGCAATTCTGGATGAATTTTCTTTTTTCAATTAAACGCCATTAAGCTCTTTTCTTTCATCTGATACATTTTGCAGTGATTGTAAAATTAACAATAATCGCATATTTCGTTACAAAATATAGTTAGTAGCTCAGTAATTTGTTTATATGAAACGATTATGAATAATAAATAACAATCAAGTATGTTGATAACATTAATAAAAATGTATAATTGTCACTGGAATAAATTCCTATCTGTGCTAGATATCGTGCGAGGGTTAAAGTTAAAGAAACATAAATTAAAGATAATTGGAGATGAAGAAAAATATTTGTTTACCATGCAATTATTCCACAGCTTGCAAGGTTGTGATATATTTTAAAAAAATACGATATTGAAATCCATATAAATAATGTAACAAAATTAAAATAATTTTAAGTACGCACAGTTTGGCAATAACAGTTTACAGGTATAGCAAAATAATATTTAATATGTATTTTTTATTGTTCTTAGTACTACCTTTTGTTTTCCCAAATTTTGTTCCCATTAAAATCTAGGTTTATAGTAACACCTATAACGATACAGTGTATCGGTTCCGCATAAGAATCGATAAAGAACAGGTGCATATAAGGGGTCCCAAAATATTGCAATGTAACCAAACATACCTGCACAAAGCTGCACACAGGCGGATTTAGAGGTTTTCGAAATGAAGCCAAATATTTCGAAAATAATTAATATCTCTGAATTACTTCCACTTGGAATAATCGACTTTGGTATATGATTTAGGTTTATTATCTGTTCAAGTAAATTGAAATACTACAAGATGTTCATTGAAAGTGTCACCTCTAAATTATATTAAACTTTTAAAATCTTGTTTTAATTAATAACAGATTTAATGGTTCGTCTCCCAGGGCGAGAGGTACCTGCTGCAATGTAGGTGGCTTCCTGTAATTCAAGCCGCTTAGGCCGAGCAGGAAGTAAGCAGACCACTTATATCTCACCTGCACTCAGTTTATATGTGAACATACATATGAAGGAACAGCCAGCTCAATTGTCGGTCATCTCACCTATGGCATACTGATGAGGGCTAACAATGCCGGTCGGGGAATTAGTCCGCGGAGTAGTTGTTTCCTGCAGTATCATTTATATATCTCACCTAATGTTACCTTATGTTTTTTAAAATTTAACAAGAGTGAAAAAAGTGTTTTAAATTAAATTCGATCATTGGAAAAAATGTTTGGTATAACTTTAGGAGTAACTCGCCTTCAATGAACACCTTGCAGTGTTTAATTTACTTTAACTCATAGTCAAAGAAGACCAATAATAAATCTAAATCATCTACCAAATTTAGTAATTCCAAGTTAAAGTAATTCAGAGATATTATTTTTTCCGCCTGTGTGCAACTTTGTTTATACTCGTAGGTATGTTTGGTTAAATTGCAATATTTTTGAATCCCCTACATGCACCTGCTCTGTGCCGGTTCTTATGCAGAAAACTCTGTATTATACTCGTATATCTACGTATTTTCCTATTGTCTTATTTATTTCTTAAATAGCGATAATGATTTTCTAACGATGTTTATTTTGACCGTTCCAAAAGTAATCAGTCGAAAAATAATTATGTCTACCAGAACCAAAATAAATGAATCGATAAAGGCGTGGTAAATAATAAAATCAAACATACTAACAGTTCTTTGGAATATTAAACAATTGGTCTATGTTATTAAAAGCGACTACTTCTACGTGCCTGTCTGACCGACCTACGCGATTCATGTTTGGTATTAGTTATGTCATATGATGAATACTGCTTGATGAGAAAAAAATTGTTGCAGTTGGTCTCTATAAGTTTTTTTTCCTCATCAGCAATCTAGGTACCATCGATGAGGGTGTAACAATATTAGCACATTATTTTAAAATTGCAATAAATAGGCAGCGTCAATAGACCCACGCACTAAATTTGAAAGAGTCGATTTAGAGTACAAATATGCTCGTTTATAATATATAGTTTTTCTGATGCCATAACTATTATTTTTCAAAACGGCAATGTCGAAAATTCAATTCATCGAGAGGGAATAGATTATGTGTTTTTTAAGTTTTACTTACAATTTTGCTTTTTTTATGCTAAGACCATTGAAGGCAGTTACTAAATAACTTTCCATGCCCCAATATCAGTGGTTGTGACGTCACAAAAATTTAAAACCGTTTTTCAGAGGGTGATTCTACATGAAAGATTAATGCCACGAAGTAATATAATCATTTTAAATTCACAAAAATAGATCTAATGCCTACTTAAGTTAGCCACATTACTTTTGTTGTTTTTTTTACCGTCTTGTAAAGGTATTTAATTTAATATAAATCAATTCTTTTACAATTCCTATCAATGAAGTCATATGTATGCTCTCTAATGTCAAACATCTAGGTATGCTAATGAACAACTCCATAAACAAAGTTGTATTTAATAATTATCTAAAATAAAAAATAATCTAGCTAAATTGGTTTAATTAAACCACTCTATAAACTTATGCGTTTACTTTTGAAACTGTGGGAACTCGAAAATTCAACCACAATAGATGAGATGAGATCTGCATTTTTAGGATTGTGCTTCTTCAGGTCTTCAGGCTTCCTTTAAGTCTATCTAAAAAAATTATTATACCTATAAATTAAAATTATTTTAAATTAAATATTGACAATGTTGAACTGTCAAGAAATTTAATATTAAAAATATTCATTAAAAGTCATTATTGAAGGCGAAGAACAGTTTAGGCTATTTGGCGTTGGAGAATATCCGTCAAATTAAGAACTTGGATACAAAGGAACACTCATAATATGTGTACAAAATTAGAAAAAAATCGGTTGATTACAAAACAGTAATTAGGAGAAATTCATAAAAAAATCGTTACTTCCTGCAACCCCGCTAAAGTTGAGCATTCGAAAAAACGTTACTTTGTGGCATTAATTTTTCTTGTAGAATCACCCCCAGAATTCTGACGCATCATTTCCGGACATCCTGTAATTACAGCTTCTCCCTCCAACAAAAATTTTCAAATACCTTATGATACCGAAATTGAGGATTAATTTCTATATAAAAATTGAAAGAGATCATTCAAAACACTTACATGTTGATTTGAATCTCTTCTATGACTTTTTCTAAATTTACTTTAAATGAATGTACAATATTAGCTCTAAGCAGACAGTCTCAAAAAATGCAATTTATATCATAAACATGCAACAACTTAATTTAAAAACAGTAATTCAGCTATTAAGTTCAAACATACATAATTCCCATGCAGCTAATTACTATAATCAAGTATATACCTTGAGGCTAGATATTTAATAAACTAGAACTATAAAGTATTACTTACTTGTTATAAATCATCTATCACCACAAAACCAACACAACCATAGGCACGCAAATTCTGTATTGTCAAAATAATTCACGAACCAGCTCAGATGACGATTACCTCAACCAATTCAAACGGGAAAGAAACAAGCAAAGGCGCTTTGCTCGCAATATGTCATCAATTAGAACAATTTAATTTTAGTGCTGTAGTAGACCTGTTGACTTGCGCGTATTGTAATATTTTATATTGTTGTAAACTGATAAGATAGATAAGCTAGTCATATATAATTATTCTCTCATAAATCTATCGTCATTTTCCGTAAAACTTCCCCGGTTGCCTGCAGAAGCGAGAATAATTATCGTCTATTTCTTGACGAGGTTAAAGGTTAACGGCAACGCAGATATTGCCAGACTGGCCATTGAACAATTATAATTTAGACGATATCGTTATTGTTATCAATGTAGTCTTCAGACTCAAGCGGTAATAATTTTTTCTTTACAATATTGAAGAAATTTGAATATGAATAACTCACATTTGAAAATTTCAAAAACAACGAAATATGCAAAGTGTTAGAGGTTTGACAAGCGATACTATACATAAATCAAAATAAACACAAAAGTCGTTTTTCATATCAAAATATCCGGTTCGATGTGCAACAGGTCAGTTAATTTAGGAATGCCTTCCTAATTTTCTGAATAGAATATAAAAAATAGTTATTTTTGTATTTAAAACGTGAAATGGTACTTTAGCTTTCAAGGGAAGTTATTTTGCCGAGCTTGTGAGGCAAAATATCCAAGGACGCAAAAGCATTTCGCGTTCTAGATATAAACGATAAGTTTTCGAAAACTTCAATAAAATAAGACAGTTATGTGATACAATTTAATGTATATTTGAAATCATGTGAATCGTGTTTGAATCAAGATGGTTTAGGCGCGGTGACTATCATAACCTAATAAAGTATAAAAATTAATTGTTTGAAAAAGTTGTATCAGAATTATGTATCGTAATTCATATTCTATGAGTGTTTAATTCAAAATGAGTTCAAAAAGTGATGATGAATATCTACCAGAGGAAGTTTTGGAAGCGGCACAAAGTTCTGTTTCACAATTAATCCCCAAAAAATCGTCAAGACAGTATTAGATTACCTCCAACGAATTCAAACGCTGGTGTAGTTCGAAGAAAATTCAAAAAGTGCCCGAAGCGGTATTACTGACATATTTTGAATATAAAATTAAACCTTCAATGATATGTTCAGTATATCTCATGTTATGCACTTTCAATTTACATGTAGTGCAAAATAAATAATTGTGATCGTCCTGTTTATAATAGTTACTTACTGTTTTGTATTGAAATATTATATTACTTAAAATATATAAGGTTTAATTAATAAAATCATAAATAATTTTCGAAAAAATGACAATTTATTTTGACATGTGTTATGTTTTTCTTTAGTTTTATTGGGTTTTTGCCACACTTCTGAAAAAATAAAGATTAATTAAATAAGCCCTTGCGCCAAACGGATCAGTCAAGGGTTATTCTTGAAACTAAGTTTGCCCAACCAAAAAATCTCACACTGAAAAAAGCAGATAAGGAAAAAAATAACAGAAATCACATTACTATCGCACACTTCCGCATTATTGACGTTTTGAAAAAATCTCTGTTTTCGTTCTCAAAATAGTAGTAAAATTATTAAACGTATGTCAAGTTTGACAGTTTAAAATTTGTTTATCTGCTTCCATAGAGATGTTAAATGATTTTTATTTTATTGTTACTTACTTCTTCTTGATACAACTGTAGCCAACAATGATCAATGTTTACTGAACAGTTTGACACACACTTATCTCCGTTCAACAAAATAATCGCGGTCTCTTTTAATTTTCTCTTTGTTGCATTATCTTCCTTCTCTAAAATGTTTGCCGAACCCCATTGATTCAAATGACCGTTTTCCCAAGCGTGTTCGCAAAATTTGGATTTTTCAAATTCCCGTCTTTTTATATAATTTTTGTGTTCCTCAACTCTAACAAGACAAAATGATCGTATTAGTTGTCTGAAAAACTGTTCGAATAATTAAATTTATTACCGATTCTTCTTAACCTTTCTGATAATATAGGAATGTATGGAATTTTTTATTGTATAATAATTAATTTCTTTTACTTGTTTTAAAGTGTTCGTTTTATCAGTAACATTTTTGAATGTTCTATCAACAAAATTTATTTTATTTATTAAAAATTATTTATTAAAACACTTTTAATAAATTTTAGTTCGTTATTAAAAATACCATTGTTTGATGAAATTAATTTTGCTCTATCATATAAACATTTAACAACACCTTTCTTAATATCAATGTGATGGTTAGATCTAAAATTTAAATATCTATGGCGTACATAAAAGTATTTCGCAGCTAGAAAAGACTGTCAACTGAAAATTTAAGGAAAATGTAGAATTTTTTTAAAAATACAATGTGTGTTGACTGCTGCCTTATAGAACTGAATAGTTAAGAAGAAAAATAAGCGAGCGCAACTATTTTTTAGAATAATTGAACAGCCTTTGGACATTTATTTGAAAACTATTGAAGACACAATTTGATATAACTGAAAAAAGTAATAATTATTATTATTATTGAGTTGTAACTGTTACCTATATATGAAGAAATCAAATACAACGAATTTTCATCCACTTTATTTTGGAAACTTTCTTAAATTTTTACTGTTTGTAAATCTAATGAAAATATGTTCCAAAAATTGTACCATAATAAATTAAGAGACTACATATGCAACGAATTTTCGCCCACTTTATTTTGGAAACTTTCTTAAATTTTTACTCTATGTAAATCTAATGACAATATGTTCTAAAAATTGTACCATAATGAATTAAAAGGCTACATATGCAACGAATTTTCGCCCACTTTATTTTGGAAACTTTCTTAAATTTTTACTGTATGTAAATCTAATGAAAATATGTTCCAAAATTTGTACCATAATGAATTAAGACACTACATCCAACGAATCCAACGAATTTTCGCCCACTTTATTTTGGAAACTTTTTTAAATTTTTACTGTATGTAAATCTAATGAAAATATGTTCCAAAAATTGTACCATAATGAATTAAGACACTACATCCAACGAATCCAACGAATTTTCGCCCACTTTATTTTGGAAACTTTCTTAAATTTTTACTGTATGTAAATCTAATGAAAATATGTTCCAAAAATTGTACCATAATGAATTAAGAGACTACATATGCAACGAATTTTCGCCCACTTTATTTTGGAAACTTTCTTAAACTTTTACTGTATGTAAATCTAATAAAAATATGTTCCAAAAATTGTACCATAATAAATTAAGAGACTACATATGCAACGAATTTTCGCCCACTTTATTTTGGAAACTTTCTTAAATTTTTACTGTTTGTAAATCTAACGAAAATATGTTCCAAAATTTGTACCATAATGAATCCAACGAATTTTCGCCCACTTTATTTTGGAAACTTTCTTAAATTTTTACTGTTTGTAAATCTAATAAAATATGTTTCAAAAATTGTAACATGATGAATTAAGAGACTACATATGGAACGAATTTTCGCCCACTTTATTTTGAAAACTTTCTTAAATTTTTACTGTTTGTAAATCTAACGAAAATATGTTCCAAAAATTGTTCCATAATGAATTAAGAGATTACATATTACGAATAAATTACACTATTTGCCTAATTTTATTTATGACCCAGAGAAGACTTGTGCCTCGTGCAGCTTCTTGGTATTTGTTCTCTTTGAGCTCGAGCAAGGGTCTTTCTGTATTAAAACAGATTAGCAAACTACTTTTAAAATTCACAACACGTTATAAAGAACCCATACTTTCTGGATTTAAATATTTACATTTTTATGAAAATATAGTGTCTAAAAATTATTCTATTTAAGATCTTCACGAAAAAGCTACGGAGATAATGCGGCTTTTGTTCAAATTAAAAGAGAAATTTGCAAGCGTTTTGCAACTAAAATAAAACCCCAGTTTTACGCAATAACTATAAATATAATTAAGTAAACTTGTATTTAGTTTATAAATCTTATTATTCAAATTTAAATTAAATATTAAAAGCATTAATCAGTCTATAAATCGATATTAAGTAGACTAATAAGGTACTTGCTTAATACATAGCTATGTCGTTTAGTTTTAAGGTACGTAGGTACCGAAGAATTAAAACTTTAAATCGGAACCGGAAACTGGCAACACTGCATCGTTCGTCAACATTTTTCTAGAGAGGGGAGGCCTTGCTTTTAGTTTTAGTCCAAGGTTGAAGTCGATAGCACGTTTGGTTTGTGTTTTATGTGTATTTTTTGGAATTAACTGTTTTAGTGACGTCGTGAAAATGAATGACGCAAATTACAAGTAACGTGTTGTGATTCAATTTGTAGTGAAATCTGGCGAAATGCCCTCGGAAATCCTTCGAAAATTGCAGGTGGGGTATGGAGACGAGTGCACGTCGAAAACACGTGTTTGAATGGGCAAAACAGTTCAAGGCAAGGAGGAGCGTGAATCAGTAGGAGACGATCCACGTGAAGGAGCCCCCGTCACCTCTCATACTGACGCGAATGTTGACCGTTTGCCTGCACTGATCATGTCTGACCGGCGCCTAAGCATTCGTGCGTTGCCTGACGAGTTAAATGTCAGCAAAGAAACCGTTCGCAAGATGTTACACGAAATTTTGAATATGCGAAAAATTTGGTCAAAGATGGTGCTAAAAGTTCTCACCCGTGAACAGAATGACATGCGAAAATCGATCTGCGAGGATTTGTTGTTCCGCATCGGGTAGTCACTGGAGATGAGACCTGGATACTTGAGTATGACCCCGAGACCCGTAAACAAAATCAGCAGTGGGTGGAAAAGGGTGGAGAACGGCCAACGAAAGCGAGGATGTCCAAGCCATGACTGAAGGCAATGTTGACAGTGACTGGACAGTTCTATGTTGGTGTCCTGCAACAGCTGCGGCCTCGCGTTTTCCGTGTGCGACCCGAACTCGCCGAGAACTGCTGAATCTTGCAACACGACAACGCGCCAGCCCATTCCTCATTTATTGTGCAACAGTTTTTGGCAAAAAAAGGCATTCCAACGTTGCCGCACCCACCCTAGAGCCCCGATATTGCCCCCCTGCGATTTTTTTTATTCCCCGATGCGATGAGATGAAATCGCACCTCAAGGGAACTCGTTATAGCGGCGTACAGGAGGTGAAAGAAGCTGTAACCGTATTGCTGAACGGGTTAACTGCGGAGGATTACTAAGGGTGCTTCCAATCGTGGGAGCAACGTTGGAATCGTTGTGTAGAGTTAGAGGAAGACTATTGTGAAGGTCGATAATAAAATTTTGGCGAAATTTAATTAGCTTGTTTTTTCATTGATAAATTTCCGGAACTTAATTGGCACACCTCGTATGTACCGAAGAATTTAAACTTTAAATCAAGTATATTATTATTAAACTGACATTATATAAATCTCATTATGCAACAAATATTTTTTTTTTTTTTGGGTTCAAGACATATGTTGTGCTTCATTGTTTTTTGCCACAAATTTTTTGGATTCCGTGGTAAACGAATAATTTATATAGACGTTTTTTCATTGTATTGGGACATATTTGAAATACAATTCGATCGCAACCCGATCTGTTGTAGGAGGCAGTGACGTCACATAGCGGTTTGCGCGAGTCCATGTTTTCAATTTATTTTAGGCTTTAGAGGCGTCAGAAAATTATGTTTTTTACAAATCGCACTAAAATTATAAACATCAGAAAATGTAATAAAAAAAAAATGCTGAATGATCCTATTTTGAAACCGTATTTAGTATTACTGATAAAATAGTTTCACTAAATTTGAAATATCACTTTTTGATTTTGTCTTAATTTAATTAAAAGAGGCTGAAACGTTTGTCATGTTATTAGAAATAATCGGGCGCTAGTTTTTCTGTTTCATTATCACTGATTAAATAATTTAGGAGCATTTCTGTCAGCAACTGAATAAGGATTTTATAGTGCTTTCTAAACCATTAGAAATAAACTAATATTTGTGTATTTCCATCAGTTATTTGGCTGATGATAGACGATAACTATATCAGACACATGTTCAAAAGAAAAAAAAGTGTCAAGTGACAACAATAATAGCTATCACACTAATCACTCACATACGTCCTGATAATATTGAAGTTGGTATGGGTACCAAAAATACATAAATATGTTTCTCAAAACAACAATATTATTCCAATACTGTCACAGTAGGTAAATAATACTAAACACTGTTATCTTTAAATCACCTTTGAAATACTCTAAAGATTTTTTAATACTACTGAAATGGTAAAAATAAGGCAAATTAAGCAAATGGTTGAAAAAAATAATTTAAAAGAACAAGAAGCAGAAGAAGATATGGTCATACATTTTTATACATTAGTTTCTGATATACTTAATCAAAAAATAAACCTGTCGCATTTTCATGACTTAAAATAAGTCTATTGATACACGTGCTTCATACAAGTCAATCTATTACTATTTTTTTGTGTTTTTTCATTATGATTATCAAATTACCAACTATCTACATCTAGTTTCTCAGTATTTCATAAAACGATCATCCAATTTTCTTTGATTTTTGGCTGCTCGTACTAACAACCACTTTAAAACAGATTTCTTAATTCAACTGTACCTATTTACTAAATGCTGTAAATAAAAGATATGTTTAAGCAAGGAATCTGGACTGGTTGCAACTATCAGAAATCTCAACAGTAAAGTTATGAATTTGTTTTCAGTAAACATCGTGCAATAAGTAGTTGACGACGAACGTTTTTGACAGTTTGGAACCAGTCTGGACTGGTTTTGGCTACAATAAAAAAATATTTTCAATTAGGTATTAGTAATATTTTGTGAAACAAGTCCCTGTGGCAAACACAACTAAAATATCTAGAACTCTTCAGCACTTCCGGTTATAACGGAAGTCGGCACAAAAGGTTATACCAAGCGTTTTGTTCTTACCATTTACATTTTGACATCTTCAACTAGCTATAACTTTTTTATCTCAAATTAAACACTATATATATTTTCGCTCTGTCTTCTGCACATTGTAATTGTCTATCAACCCATATAATCATTGTTGCGATTACTACTTGGAGACATTTGAAACTTTCTACTATTTTGACAGCTATCGTCAAATCAGGAATATTTTCAAATTTGCCATGGATATAAACATTTCAAAAACAACAAAATTGGCTTGGCATTGTCAAATATTGTTGTGTATTCATAGCTTATATCCATGTTCCAGATAAGATTACAAATATCTCCAAAAGTGGTAATCACAACCCTAACAATGCTTATATGGATCTATAAATGATTCTGTGTACCTACGATAATGTAGGTCGCTTCCTGCAAGTCGAGCCGCTTAGGCCGAGCAGGTAGTAGCAAACCAGTTACATCCCACAATGCTTATATGGGTTGAAATATATTGCCACAGAGTGGCAGCTATTAAATTTAGCTAGATTTATTTTTATTGTATTGAATTTAATCTTGTCGATGAAATTGTTCCTTACCATTCCTAGATATTTGATGATGAAGAACATGCATATCACTTTAATGATAGACATAGTAGAAAAATTAGTTTGAGTTCAGTAAAAACAATAAAAACCTAATAAATATTACATTACCTAGAGTTTATTTTTAATACAATTGTGTGGATTGTGCAATATCATTTGCATCATTGATACATACAGTACGTAAGTAGGTATAAAATTTTAATTTTCGCTGATTGAATAGAACTAATCATCAGCAAGTTCGCGAGTTGTTATGACGCAGTGTAATTTTAAAGATAAGGGGTAAGTACTTCTGAAATCAATCTACTAGAATGTTCCTTAATTAGCTATTCATAACCTGTATGATTTCACAAATGTAGATATAATCAAAAGCAAATAATAGAAATTTGTATTGATAGGTCATCAAACAGTACGTACTTCATCGGGGTTTTCCTTTTAATATTTCATTACGTCTCAAATGATATTTATAATTTAATACTTCCGGAATTATTCCCAAATTTGTAATATTGTTTTTACAGATCATGTTTTTGAGAACAGATTAATCTTTTACTTTCGTTGTGATCTTTAACTAAATAAATTACAATTTCTTCAGTAAAATTGGGTTTCTTATTTTAATAGTAAATATCAAGAATTTTATAGTTAAAATATGTTTTTCCTGATGATGGGTAAATAAAGAACCGGAAACGAACGTAATATTCGATGTCTTTTTCTTTTTTGTTTTGCAAAGTGACCAATATTTTCAGTAAGTAACGTATTTGAATTATTACATACGATCAGGAAGATACTACATATTTTATGGTGTATAGTTTAAACGATAAATAAGTTACATCATTTATCGTATAAACTATTTAATGTATACAAATTATATTCCCAGTTCCAATTTCATAATTCAGCTGGTAACTTTCGTAAATTGTCTGATTTAGGGTCATTACTCTATATCAACTTTAAAACATATGATTTTCTAACTTGGTATTCTAGCAATATAAAGAAATAACTACGTGGAATAGTGTAGAAGTTTTACTTATCTTAAATACAATTAAACCACATTCTAAATCTTCATGATTTCTGTTATCAGAAAATCCAAGTACTACAACATAATATTACAAGATTCTTGTAGCGGTATTATTAGAAAAAAATAAATATCATGGAATTATTAGGTACTTTAAATGGTCTTAAAAATATAATTCAGTTTCGTAGGGTTTTACATGTTGCTTATTTGTAAATAGGAACATAAAGACAAATCAAAAGCATGGTTCTCACTGCGATGCAAGCATAAAAAAATCCAATAATAAATTCAGCTAATACGTATCTTATTTTCACTTACATATGGAAAAAGTACTGAAATTTTCAGCCTAACTGGCTATTACTTCAAACAAAATTTTATCATATAGCATAATACTTACAGATAACTATTAAAGGACAAACAAAAAATAACAATACACTATCAGACTAATAAATAACAGTTGAAGAAAATAGTATTTTGATTATATTATTATCTTAATACACATTCCCATTTTGAAACACACTTTAACAGCAGCTAGTCGGGAAAGAAACTGATCCAATATTCAGTATTCTCAACTTCTCTCAAGTTGTTCATATACGAATCATTATATTGAACACCTTATTGTTCCATTTTGTTTGGGTTACAGGCACGTACCAAATAATGTATTTATTTTGCAAAATATGTATCAGCAGCGTTAGCCCAACGCCTACAAGCATACATTGTTAGCATGAACTTTAGTAAAAATTATACCTTAACTAAGAAAATAATGTTTTCTGCATCAGAAATGTAATAGTGACAGTATAGTGCTAAAACTTCCACGCTATGAAAGGCATCCAAACCATCCTCTGATGATTATGATAATATCTGCCTTGTTCAGAAGCTAATAAAAAATTTTTGGAAACCTGAGAACAATAATAATAATAATAATCCAAAGCATATCCATATACTAAATGGATATCGTATATCCAAAGACACGATTCAGCCTTACGGGTATTGTATTATCATTTACGACACTCGTATGAGATAGACGAGACGCCTGTGCTGCCTTATGCTCCGGGGGATATAGAATCCGTTGTGGGGAATGAGAAGTGCCGAATTTATTGGAACTATTCATTCCCCACCCTCAGGCAAATTCAAGCTAATAAGCCTGATGTAGTCCTCCTCGATCACCAGCTTTGGATGATCTTTGTGATTGAGTTCTCAGCTCCCGCGGAGAACAACGTCGTCCTAAAAGAGGAGGAGAAACGCAGGAAGTATCAAGATCTTCTCTCCGAGCTCCGCAGGCTGTATTCAGATCACTCTGTTAAGGTTGTGGTGCTAATTATAGGCGTCCTGGGTGGAATAAGACATACGCTGCTTTCTGAATTATAGATCATACTGGATTTACGGGCTCAATGATTACTCTAACCCCACGGAGTGGAGAGTGGTCATTGTTTCACTCTTCAGAACATCTCCGAAAGTGTCGGAGCTTCGGAAGGTGTAACTGAAAAAAAGAAGAAAAAAAATAATAATAATTTTATTGTCCATCATTCTAATAATATAGGATACGTTAAAGTAATTATAAAGCTACCACCAACTTCTTGACAATGCACAAGTCTGTGAAGAAATTCTTCTTGCACATTATGAATGATTTCTAGCGTATTTCGTCCCGAATGCGATTTTGAAGTTCTTCTAAATTACGTGGTTTATTAATGTACACTTTGGCAATTCGAACATTTAATTTAAGTATAAAATTTAATCAATTGTATTTTATTTTACATACCTCAGAATTGTTACTTTTTTATGGATAAAATTTACGTTTTCTAACATTCAATCGTCATTTACTCGAAAACTTTCCTACGTAAGAGGGCAAAAGTTTAGTACTGCCTGTAGAGAATTAAACGATCTTTCAGAATCAAGGAAAAAAAATATGGTGATGCCATTTAAAAAAAAATCGATGACGTCATTACTCGAAAACAAATGACATTTGAAAATCGCATTTTACGCTAAAATATGTATTTTTTAAATTAAAAATCGACCTGTTCGAGGATTTTTCCCAAAAAATAATTGTTTCGTTTTTATTCAATTTATTCCATACTTTTGGCGCATACTGTATAGTTGGCTAATTATTGATTCCAAAGAGCAAACGACCATAACAATGGTTCAAAAGTGCGCAATTTTCAATAATCAAGATTTTGCAATTTTTCGCATTTCTCATTCTATTGTTTCTCTAAAAAGTAGTTTTGAGCCATCCAAACAATATTAATTATTATTAACAGGCACTGGATACGGCCATTCATGCCTTTTAAAATTGCAATCGATAGTCCACCAGGTCACCCCAAGTTGTAACGTGTTAGGTTAGAAACCTTTATGTTGCAGCCACTGTATCTACTTAATACCTCTTTTTTAATAGTGCCTCATAATTTTAGATGACCATTTACTCCATAAATCTACGGAATTGTCAAAGTCTTACGAGTAAAGCAATGTTTGATTCAGATTTTGGTGCATAATTAAAAAAATTAATTCACTGATTAATGAACACGTACGTAAGGATCTGAACAAATGTGAATCGGCTTCCTAGACTCAATAAATCACCTGTCAAAGCCATCTAATAGTAAATATATGCCGTGGTTTGACCACAAACAAATGACAAACATTAATATGTGTTATTTCGACATCACAAACGAATTTATTAGAGATTTTAAACGGGCAACGGGCGCCCTCCTCTGTACCCAAAGAACTTGCTTCACACAATTAATAACAGTTATAAATTGCAGTATCGTGTAGGTAAGGCGTATTATGTGGTATGTAGACAGCCTCAGACTGGAATACCTAAGGAACTTCAGACAAGCCGAAACAAGTAATTTGTATATGTAAATACAGAGTGGACCTAAAAATCCCACGGGTAAACGTGTAATCTGTCAGTTTCGCAGGATCGTTGCCATCCTTCTATAATTGGTGGTTTAATAGCATCGATTTTGCAACTTTTTCTTGATGTCTCAGAAAATTGCGTAGTAGATGGAACATTAACGTAAAGTTGTATGATGTTGATATTGAGCTATATGATTCGATTATTGAAAAGGGCAGTTCGAAACTAATATAAAAATATACTTTTCCACAGCACTGGAAACTAATGAAATATTTTATAATTTCCTATAATCTATGAAAGTACCTAATTCGAGATGATTTAATTTATAGAACTTTAACTTGAATTCAACTAACTCTTTATATAACTTACATATGCAAAAAAATGTTATTTAAATAATATAATATAACTTTTACAGGAATATAACAATTTACAAAACTATAGGGACGAAAAATGTACATTGTTACATCCCAGATATAATAGAAAATGTGCGTACAATGTACATACGTCTCATTTTAGGGACACAAGAGTCCATAAAATAGCTTGTTAGCATAAGTTCTCTCCAGATTGTATGACAGTTTACAGTGACAAGTCTTTTAGAATAAGAAAAAAGCATATTTTGAGAATTTGACACGCCAATAGTACACTGAGAAAATCGTATATAGCATTATAAACATTATCATACGCAGAAATCCTTTAAAAAAATAATAAGACTTGAATTGATGTATGGTATAAAGTAAACCCGTAAAATTGATTGTATTCTCATGTCCTCTACTGCATTTTTTCACCAAAAATTAAAGAAAATTAAATAATTTAATCATTATAGTTTTGCTTTACACTAAACCAGGACCGCTACCTGGGTGGATTTTCTTTGTACATAATTATCTCACTAAAAATGCGATTCTTCGTCCTTAAAACTCCAACCTTAAGAAGGTCCTATATACAATAAAAAATCATTGAAATTTGAGAATTCAGTCAAATATTACAGGGGTGTTAAACTATGGTGATTGATAGTGGATCTATTAGAAAAAAAAACATCTACCTATAGGAACTTTGAGATGCATCCAACATCTGCTTCTGATACTGTTACTGTGATTTAAAACATATTTGTTCTCAATTACACAATTGTTTATATGGATCTTTATGGAATATGTAACGCATTTTAGGTTGTTGGACCCTGATTCATGACTACTTGAGATCTGAATTATTTATGTTCCGAAAAAATTGTGAAATATTTTATAATTTCCTATAATCTATGAAAGTACCTAATTCAAGATGATTTAATCGATAGAACATAGATTTGAATTCAAATAACTCTTTATATAACTTACATATACAATTTTCTTTTATTTAAATGATATTTAAAGAGTAATTAAAGTGTAAACATGTTTTCGTTAAACACTTGTTTTACTGATAAATCAACTATATCCGTTGGATTAACAAATTTTATTGATTATGAGATTCCGATCTCCTCTTAATCACGGTCAAAATTTGTCGCTATCTGATTTCACAAAAAAGGTTTATATTTCGTAACTACTGTAGGCAGGTAATGATGATTTATGTTTTTTAATTGTAAAATTATCTACTGGAGGAAGTGCTACATCATAGATTTTTGTTTCCTACTCTGATTGTTGCAATTCAGACAACGATCAATGTATGCATGTATTGTAAAAAAGTAGATTATTTTATCATTTTGTTCTAGAAAAAGATTAGAGATATTTATTTATTTTATGTAATACAAATTTATTTAAATTGCGTTTTAACTATTTTTATGTGTTTTATGATTTTAGAATCTTAATATATAAAAATGATACTTCAGGAAACAATTACTCCGCTGGCTAATGCCCCGACCGGCATTAAATTTCACCTGCAGTATCTGTGTAAGCAGCCAAGAACCTTTGTCGACTACCCCACCAGACGTAGACCGGTCTCGGGTTTGTTTAGTTTAGAAATTAAACATTAAAAACTGATTTTTTTTTAATTTTTGACCTCTACTTAAGAAACACCCTGTATACATTGCTTAAGGGACCTCCAGCCTATAAAATTATTTTTAAAATCAAAGTTTATTGAGTCTAGGTGCAGGTCTGCTGAACTAGAACAAATTATAAATTCACTGCTTATTTCGTCCATTATTTTTCTTATTATGTAAAACTGGCCCTTTCTATACTGTGTCTTCCAATCGACCAATGTCGACTATGTCGATAGTTACGTGCGAGTTTCTAGCGGGTCCGTAGCAGACCGAGAATAACCACCACTGTTACCAAATTCGTAATAAATTTAAGATTTGACCAAAAATCAGAAACTTGTGCAGGTGAAGGGGTGGTATATTATTATTCAGTAGGTCGCAAGCACCGATCGGTATTGACTCTCACACGAAAATTTCAAATCAAATAAAAAAAAAAATCAAGAATTTTATTATTGTGCTTACTTTTATTCTATGTTTTACTTTTCACGATTTCGGTATCTAAGACCATTAGATCATTTGACGGAGAGAAATACAACAAGCGAAAGAGAATTCCCCACGCCACGCCGTACAACAGTGGATTGTCTATTATTGTCCATTTGCATTCAACTCGGCCTAGGTAGACGCAACTCCCAGGCCTTATAGATGTAAAAATCCGGTGGCTCTTGGATTTTAAAGACAGTTCAGCGAACGGTAGATTGGAATGTCACCTTTTCCAGCGGCGTCGGCTCTCCTCCGTGGCCATTCCCGACCTCGTCCGTCCAACAGAGAAGGCTTATTCATTTCCGAGCTCGAGATGTCTAAGCCAGATAAAAATCACAATGCAAACAGTGTCAAAAATGACCGCGGGGTCAATGATGGAATTAAACATTCCACCGGTGTACAGACACGAGAAGTTGATAAGCAAAGTGCCCTGGGCGATACGTGGTATCTGAAGATCATATTTACGTTGAGATAAATCTTTACCAGCAGAATTGAAGTAAGGATTGAACAGAAGTAAAACATTAGAATTACACGTGGAAGTAAAAACGGATACCAGGAAATAATGTTCGCCTTCTTAAAGGTGTCAACCACAAAGAAGCCCTCTTTGCATCATCAAGAAAACACAGCAAAAAGAATTATTAATGTAAAACACAAGTAGCAGAAATGTTAAAAAAACATTTATTTCGTTTAAAAGAGATGTGTAATAAAATTTGGAATAAGTAAAAAATACCAAAGGACTGGGAAGTGTGAATATCACTATCCATGCACAAGAAATGAACAGTGCAGAGATTATAACAGTAGCGTCATGATAAAGATAAATGAAGGAATATTGGAAAAAAGACTGCAAATAACAATTGAACGTCTTTTGATCCGTAGAGTGGATTCAGAAGGAAGAGGAGTGCAGGATCATATATTTGCCATGCAGCAACTGACAGGAAAAGCTAGGAATAGTAACATAGTAATGTATCATTTATATAGAAAAAACCTTCGACAGTATGCCGAGAGAAGTATTCCACAGAAGTGTGGAATAGCTTACGAAAAAGAAGAGTGAGCGAGAAACTGAGAAAAGCTATAGCAACAGCATACTAGAACAATTGAAATTATGTGAGAACAGACATATGAGATCGGATGAGTTTGAAGAAAGAAAGAAGACGACCTTAATGATAAAAATCGAAATAAAGGAGTATTTAGAAGAGAAAATAACATAGTAGAATAGTATAGTAAATAAATAGTAGAATAGAACACGCGACAAAGTTATATACACATATTTAGGAAAGGAAATGGTAAAGAAAGCAAATCTCGTAGTATTAATATTAATATCATATACCAATCGTAATATATGGATGCGAAAGATGAACTTTACATAACCGGACAAAAAGTAAAATCCAAGCCAAGCAAATGAAATATCTGAGAACAGTAAAAGGAGTTACAAGGAAGAGCAATATAGAAAATAAACTAATAAGATAAGAGTTAAAGGTTCAACCAAGTGTAGAGAAATGAAAATTAAGGTGGTTTGGACACGTGGTACGTATGGAGGAAGAGAAATAGAGGAAGATCGCGAAAAACATGGAATAGTGTGCGGAAACACACTGTTCTACATCTAATAAAGAGATGGGTAACATGGAACGAAACAACCAAAATGGCAAGACATAAAAAGGAATGATAGATTTATTCATAAATAAAAACTGTAAACTGGGTATAGATAGTGTATAGAATAGATAGATAGCTAGAGTGTAAATATCCACTCAAGGGTACTTATATAAGAATAATAATTATAATATAATATGTAAAAAACAAATAAAGGCAACTGGAAACTTTCAGAAATGAACACTATACTATTGAGAGTAGGATGTACACTTTAATTATGTTACTGGCAGCGATCGCTTATCTAGGTTACAGCATAACCCGGAAAACTACCATACATTCTGGTGGCCTTTGAAAATAAACGTCTGAATAAACGATTTCCCTATCTGGAGAGATCATTCCCTCTTCCGATCCATTGAATGACATATTGGTCTTGTAAATATTGTCGAACAGCAATTGAAAAATGGGATGGGGCACCATCGTGCACATACCATAGTTCCCACCGAAGTAAAAGAAGCACATTTTCCAGAAGAGTTGATAATATGTTTCGTAAAAAGGTAATTATTTAAATTTATTATGTTTGCAATCGCGACAGGAGCAATAATGCAATATCAGTAAGAGCTGCCCAGAAATTGATGCTGATAGTGCGCAATTTTAATGAGTTGTTGTGCAGATTGATGACACAGGATCATGAAAAACACTCTTTGTCATGAAACAAAATGTTCTACTAAAATTGAATGGGCAAATGCCTGTTGTTAATAATTGATAAAATGAAGGGGGGTAAGGCGTTGGTAAAAATGTCAGAAATAGTACATATATAACAATTCCTCTTATAAAATATTATGTACAGTAGTTTTAAAAACCTCTAACTTTGTTGAAATATGTGAGTACTAATACTTGGTTGTTCTTCAACTCTTTCCAGAATTACCTTTTTTTTTTCATAAGTCTAAACCATCAGTTTTATGAATTTCCAGCTCACGTTATAAGCTGCTAGTACTGATAGTTGGTTGCTCTTTAACTTTTTCCAGAATGGATTCTTTTTTTTCAAGGTTAAAATTGAATCACTCGTTTCAAAAACAACATAAGTCACTAAAATGCAATTTTACAGGAGAAGCAAAAAACTGGATAATTACATAAATTTAATAAATTAAGTAACCAAACAATTTTAAATTGATGTGAGAATATGCTTATAACATAAAAAATACACACAATAGTTTTTACCAAACAGTGTTCTTGAGAAAAAAAATATTTTTGATATCTTGACTTACGCAGTTTATGCAAAGAATAAAAGTAGTCTGTAATATTTTCTTACATATCAAGTACTACAAATTAAACACACTCAATGGACAGTAAAAAAACTTTTATTAACGTTATTACAAGTGTTTTTACACTATGGAACGTAATCATATTCATTATCATCTTCTGTATCTCCTTCTTCTACAGTATATGTTGTTGGTCATCGCAAGATTTCTTGATAAAATGGCTTATACTCATCAAGAAGGTGGGGCTGAACTTGTCGAATATTTTCTATTTTTTTGGGGTTTATTGGAACACAATTATTTGGTTACGCCTGTTGTGTCGGTGGAATGCAATGGCATGATTTGATGTATTTCTTAGTAAACTAAACGTGTGATAGTTTAAACCATCAATAAAGTCATGTGCTATAACAACTCCTTTTTTTATTGTAATTGTATTCAAAGGACATGAATGAGGACGGTGTAAATGTTTTTGTTCTTTGGGTATTATGTTCCCAAACGATTCATCGGATAAGCAGTTTCTTTTATAATGAAGAGGCCACCATTTACTGAAGTTATAAATCTGATATGTCTTAATGACAAATACTTTAAAATTTGGACTAGTATTAGTCATAATGGTATAGTACTGATCTGGAATAAAGACGCGATCATGTTTATTTTCCTTTTAGTGATACCAAAGTCCTGGTCGTTCTTGCTCGTTTTTGGTACTAAAGCCGTTTATTTTCTTTATGCAGAAGTTAAAGTCGTCTACTGAAAATGCTCGAAAGCATTGGTTTTTGCAACGAAAAAAATTACTTAGTTATTAAGTGTAACATAAATAAGAGTTTTGAATAACTTAGCAAATCGCAGAAATGGAGTACGATCGACCGACTATCCATACCATACCTACTCGTATATAAAAACGTTCGGAGCAAGAACAACATAAGTCAACGACTAATGTTGTTTTTGCCACGAACATAGGATGTGACTTTGCATTATTTATGTAAGGGTAAATGGGACTTGTGTCATTTTTATTCGGAACGTGTGCCTTCTAATGAAGATTCGTTTCGTGGTAAAAAGTGAATTTCGTAAAAAAGTGACTTATGTCGTTTTTGAAACGAGCGATTCAATTGTTGCAGACCTTTACCTTCAACTTCTTCTCTTTTTATTTCTTTGACAAAACGTTTCAAATGAGTTTGAAAGGAATAATATTGATCAATTTCTAAGACAGTGATAACAAATTGTCATTACTCAATATATTATTTTTAATTTTTCGTATTTCATATTTATAAGATGCATCTAGGCAAAGACCATCTAAAGACTAAGAAGAAAGTTTTGATAGTTTTTCGTTTTAAGTTATAAATTAAATTGAAGAGTACCCTGTATATTAATACGAATACGATTCTACTGGATTACTGATTAGAAATAATTTGAGCATATTACTGTTAATTAAAAGCAATCTAACTTTAATTGCCCATTCATTAACAAATTGAGCCAACTTTTTAAAATCATATGTGGAATTAATGACGATTCCTTAACATTAATCTGTGTATTATTTTACTTTAGTGATAAAAAGAATTAACAAATTTAAGATCTTGACACAAACACTTTTCTGGAAGGAAACATTTTACGATTTAGGTTATCTCAAGTCATATATCATTTTGGGACTTACGCAAAAGAAAGTACCAAATCCCTAATCTATTTTTATTAATATTTTCAATATTTTTAGTACAGATTATTTCGTTTAAATTAGAAAACTAATCTATCAAATGTTTAAGTTACCAGCGTTGTTGACCGAAGCAAGGATCAAATTCCTTTTTAAAATTTATAGATAAATAAAACAAATACCTAAATGAAGACCGTTGTTGAATTGCTAGGTCACCTAAAATCGTGTGAAACTATATTCGACAAATTATGATTGTTTATTTAATAAGAACAAAACGGAAAGTTGTTGCTCAGATCCAAATAAAAATTCTTGCCATATCTGCGACTTCGTTACAGCATAGCAACCTCTATTTACATATGCAAATTTTTTAAAAGTCTCTTAATAAAATAATCAAAACAAGTTTTCATTTAGATACAATAATCATCTTGTGCAGTAATTTACTTTTATTAACTACACACAACATCAAAAGTCTTAGACCCCCCCTAATTCTTGTTAAAGAATTTTTTGTCAGAAAAACCAAATACGTTTATATTTTTTTGTGAAAAGAATATGTTCGATAAACTGAGTACTTATAAAATTAGAAACCAGCAAATGTGTGACATTTTTGACAAAATTTATTAAATCAAAAAAAGTAACAAAGCAAGTTCTCTACTTGACTAATAGTCGGTATGACCTCCACCACGTTCCAATAGCATATTGACACCTCTGTGGATTGAGATAATCAAGCGGTTAATGATCTTTTGCGGAATATTGTTCTATTCCTCTTCCGCCGCCACAACTAACTCGTCTGCAATCTGAGGTGGAGGAATATGATTATGAATGGCTTTAGCAACGAAATCCCACATGTTTTCAATAGGGTTCATGGCAGGAGAGTTAACTGGTCAATCTAATCTATTGATATGTCCTGCTTCGAGTGTCTCTTGAACCCTTCTTGCACGATGTGGTGAAGCGTTGTCGCCCATAAACACAAAATTTTCACCTAATTCATTACGTATACGGGAAGATAATGGGCGTAATAACTTGTTCGATGTAAATTTAACTGATCATATTCTGTGGTATGCGAATTAATGGAGTGGGACGGTTGAATATTATTCCACCCCAAAACATTACAGTACCTTCTTCACGCGAAGCAACTTCACGGGTAAAATGAAGTCGCTGTTGACGACCTGATTCTATCCAGACTCTTTATCGATTGTCATCAGTAACCAACCCAATTCCGATTTCGTCTGTAAATAAAACCCACCGCCACTGGCGTAAAAGCCAACCCCTATGCTCTCGCGCCCACTGGAGACAGGAAGCTCGATGTCTTGGAAGTAGAGTGGTGACCCGTAATGGTCTTGTAGCACGTAAATTTGCGTTGTGGAGTCGTCTTCGAATAGTAGGTGTCGATATAACACGGCGAAACGTACCTTGAAAATGGACCCTTAGTGCTGAAGCTAAAGATGTGCGGTGTCTACGGGCATATTGCACCAAATACCGATCCTCCCTTTCATTAGATAGTCGAGGACGTCCACTACGTGGTCTGTTTTCCACTGTATTAAATTCTTCATAACTGTGTACTATTCATACAACAGATGATCTAGAAATGCCAACATGTTCGATACCTGATGATTAGAATGTCCTGCATCGGGTAAACGCAATGTACAAAAATTCAAAGGAGCACTTGGCTGAATACACTGCCACACTGACCACTAGGTTTAATCGAATCACTTTATATAGAGGGACTTTTGAGGTTATGTGTAGTTAGTTTTAACTTGAAGTAATTGGTAAAACACAACTAAGCTCAGAGAAGAAATCAAAAAATGTATGATGAAGAAATTTTCCTAGTTGTTATAGTACAGGTTTTTGTCAGTTACAAATAAATTTCCTCTACCAGAAAACTACAGAACTATTGTATTTACATTTACATATACATTATTTACATTTACATATACATTATTTACAAAGTCACTAAGTACCCGATAGAATCTATTATGACATTAACAGCGGAGGCCTACGATTTGTTATTAGTTAATTTTATTACTTTGGTGTAGTTCATATCGTATCGATTTGTTTGTAAATCAATAATGTAGTTATCATGTCCACTCTTTTCTTATCTATAAAAATAAATTGCTTTGAATCATTTAGTAATGGTACGTAAAATAGTCGATTATATCTCCCCTATTCTCTAATTGGGATTCCAAACTTTTCAGTGAATTTCAATCTGAATATTATATATCACTTAAGAAATTTTGGTTTTTCAACCACTGTGGTTGCGGTATTAGTAGCGTGAGGAATCAAACGCAAGTGGTTTCATTTAACTCGTCTTATATATTAATTATCAGGTCAGTTTCCAAAACCATCTTCGTCAGCTAGAACCTGGATTTTTTCAGCAATTGCCATCTTGCTGTACAGTGAATCTTCAATTTAACTTTACGCTACCGTAGTCGATTTCCAACCACCATGACGCTTTACAGTGGTAATATCACCCCCCAGTATTGACCTGTAATGTTGCCAAAGGACGCCTCATTCTATGTCCGGTAAAACTGTCTGGATGAGGAAGTCCAAAAAATGCAGCCACTTTTGAAAACGTTTTCGAAATTGTGTTGATACCTACATGTTGTGTAGTACATTTTCCAGCCACATATCAAGTGAAAAATTCCCACCGGCATTTTTAGGTCGCATATTGATGTATTTTCGACTCATTTCTACAGCATTGGCTGGAAAACCTTCTTTCATGATCGTGAAACTTCTTGAAATATTTGTTTTCGTATTCAGAATGAGTACGTATATGTAACAGTTGTAAATCTGGGATTTTGAGTATTTTGTTACAGCAATCATTCACAAAATTGAATTCATATGAGAAAATTGCTTGGTATTAATGCTTGGACACGCTGTACATGGTACGGATATAATTGAGCCTTGTGTATGATAAGCCACACTGTTGATTGGGACATTCGTTGCACTTGTGCGGTTTGCCTGGTACTTATTCGAGGATTCTATTCAACAATCTCCTCAGATACTGTAATACGCCATGAACATCCTGGACCTCCATTTCTCCCACTATTCGGTTGCAAATTTCCCGTTTATCGCTCGCGTAACTACGGCGATGAAAGTAGCTGCATTTGGCAATACTATTGTATACTCTGGAGAAAACTATAATTGAGCGAAGCAAAACGAAGAGATATAGAGTGCCTCAGAAAAAGCAACACGGTTTCACCATTCTCAATAACAAAATTATCTCGGTATTATATCAAGGTTCTTGGTGTATTATAGGTGATAATAAAACTGTTTCACAATTCGTCAGTAAATCTTAAATTGTTAATTCAAACAATCATAAACGCTTTTATGAATAGTACCATCATCTTTACAACTCACATATACCAAGAAATGATTTAGGTAATAATATGAATCAGATTATACAGGATCTCCAGGAAGTATATGGCATACTTTCGTGAGTGTATAGGGGAGGTCAAAATAACACTAGTTTGTCATACAAATTTTTTTCCTAAAGAGCCCCTTAACGAAGATACAGAGCCCCTAAGGGGTACCCAGCGATTTACCTATTCGGCTCTAACGTTTGAACCGACCTGTATAATTTAATGAAATTTTTATATTTTATGTAGGCCATAAAGGTTCACAAAACCATGCTACAGTAGATGTTTTATAATGTCAGGGAAGTCAGGAACGACCATGGTCATTTGACAGGTCATTTTATAGAGGTGAAAACTGAATTTTTAAATACTTTGGTCACTCCTCTTTAAAAAAGGTTTAACGTCATAAAAACGACTGGTGTTTTATTGCAGTCCGTATTCTGATGTATTATTTCAATGACGTGTTATAAAAAAACTTTTTTTTCGAAAACGGTCAATTTTATCGAAACAAATGTAAAGTACCCTTTTTAAAGAGGAATTACCAATATACTTAAAAATTCAGTTTTCACCTCTATAAAATAACACCTGACAAAATTTTGGCCCAACGAGTATGGTGGTAAGTCCGTTCCTGACTTCCCTGACAGTAGGCTCATTGAAAAAATGCATTCACTCTATGGGATCCGTGGTATTCCCTTACTCTTGTTCCAGTCATATCTATTTAATCGTAAACAATGTGTTACTACTACTAAGTCTCAGTCTGAATTCTTAGAATTAAATCATGGTGTGCCTCAGGGTTCCGTTTTGGGACCTCTATTATCTTTAATATATGTGAATGATTTCTCCCATTATATGTCTCCTAATAGACATGTATTATTTGCAGACGACACTACTCTTATGTACTCTGATGCAAATGTTGAAAGACTATTGCGCCACTCCACACTGAACGAAATTCAGGCAAATCAATGGTTTTTAACCAATAAGCTGAAACTTAACCAAGATAAAACGCAAAGATTAGTTATCTCTTCTAACAGCTCCTTAACCAGAGGTGCAAGTGTAAAAATTTTGGGTATATACCTTGATGACAGATGAAACTGGGCGTCTCATGTTGACCATTTAAACTCTAGGTTAGCAAGTTCTCTCTTCCTACTTAGAAGGCTAAGAAATTTTTTAGACCTTAGTACTCTGAGATTGGCTTACTTCTCACTTTTTCATTCTCATCTTACGTACGCTACTGTGATTTGGGGAAATTCACAACATGCAATTAAATCATTTCGGTTGCATAAAAAGGCTGTTAGAATACTTTTTGGTGCTAATTACAGAACACACTGTCAACCTATATTTAAAGAATTAAGCATAATGCCTCTTCCCTCATTATATATCTATCACAATCTACTTGAGATCCATAGGAGTGCTCCGGGTCTCGCTATTCAAGCTGATATTCACCAATATAATACTCGTAAAGCTAACTCTCTTAGAACACCTCATTACAATTTAACTCTGAGTTCAAAAAATTCCCTTAATTTTAATTTGTTCAATCACTTACCTTAAATTCGGTGATGTGTAAAAATGCTATTAAAAAAATTCTTCTCAAATATTGCTTCTATTCTATAGAACAGTTTCTGGAAGTGCCACTTATTTAAGGTACTGTGTGTTGACATGTACTTACAAATTCATACATTGACATTTTCTTTAATTTTTTATTATTGTTTTATTATTATTATTTTTCTTTTGTTCAATTGTTTGTCATATTTTATTTGTGCTGTATGCGTATATTTACACTTATATTGTGTTTCTAATTATTACTTTTATAAATTCAGTGTTTTTGTAGTTTTTTACATTAAAATTGTGACCTGCTTCAAATGCTTATGTAAAGCATAATGTTGTACACTAAACTACTATACTATAAAATATTTACTATAGTATGGTTTTATGAGCCTTTATGGCGTACATAAAATATAAAAATTTCATTAAATTATACAGGTCCGTTCAAAAGTAAGAGCCGAAAAGGTAAATCGCTGGGTACACCTGTTTCTCCGTTAAGGGGCACTTTAGAGAAAAAATATTATGACAAACTAGTGTTATTTTGACCTCCCCTATACACTCACGAAGGTATGCCATATACTTACCGGACACCCTGTAGTTAACAATAATAAAAATTTATAATTAGAGAAAATTCGAGATATATCAAATAACTCAAGTGTAATGAACTACAATCAAATATTGTAAATAATTTTTCTTTCTTCAATATTTGGTTACAACTACGTACATTGTATTCAGGCAACGTTAGATATCTTATTTGTTTCACTTAAACGTGCCAACGAGTCGTTAACCTATAACCCGAAAATTGAAATCAACACCAAGGGTCACAGTCACATTAATTCGTCCATATTCTTGATCTAGTCATCTCTGAACTATGTCACGCGTGTGACCGCTCCGGTCGGCTACAATAATTAGTCGCCCACGATGCAATATAAACGATTTTTTTTCGCAAAGTACGAAAACGTGGGCCGATGTTAACCTATGCAAATTTCAAACGACACCTTTTAACAACAGCAGTGGTTTTCCAGGGTTTTAAGTAAATTATTTCATTTGAGCTATTGTTGGGCGGTCTAATGTCTGTATACAGTGTGATGAGATCTAACATCTTTGAAATTGAAGACAGTTTTAATTGATTATTTATATTTATTTAGTACCTATTAATTTAGTTTTGATTATATCCGATGTGCAAAATAATAGAGAGTGATTCACTCAAAGCATTTAGTACGGTAGGTATGCAGGGGACAGAATTCCATAAGCGTGTCACTTGAGAAGGGTTTAAAAACACAAAATTACCAAAAATAAGTTGTTGTTAAGTGAATCTAGCACTTTAATAGTTTATACTCACATATAGAATGTCGTCCTTTAGGTGATGCATATTCCGCGGATATCACATTTTAACACATAATACACTGCATTATTTACCAGTTACTGACCACTGTCACTATAACGGCCACATATTAACACTTATCATCGGCTATTAGGCCTGTTCGTAGAACAGTTAGACACCTTGTTCGAAATAGTTTCCAACTGTCAGACGCATACGCATTACGTTTATAATGCTCACATAAACTTAAAAATACTTTATTTTAAATGCAGTGTGCATTCTTCTGATGGTTAAAAACTGATTCTGGCAACACCAGGTTCCATATGTGGCAAAACAATGCCACACTTTTGTCAAATGACCTTCATTTATCCGTGTTCTGTCATTGTCTGTATAATATATACAGGCTGTTTCACATGTATCTCGCTTAATATGCGAGACACGTCAAAAATCTTTAATTGTTTTTTTGTTGAATTTTTGAAGGCCTTTATGCTCGTAAAAACAAATTTGAGATCAATGGCCAACTTTATAAGTAATAACAAAAAAACCTGTAAAGTGCCCAAACTTTAAGGCTGTCTAACTTTTTTATTTTAAGAGATAGAGAAAACTTATCGGTAATAAATTTTTATTGCAAAACTGATACCTTCCACCTGATATAAACAGATTTTTGAAATATCGTATGTGGTTCGCTGCGTCCTCTAGGCGGATAATAAATTTTTTATTGAAGCAGGCTACGGCCACAAAAAATTGTCTGTTTTTTCGTCTTTCATGCAATATACTACATGTTGCTCTTATCTTTCGTATTTATGACATTTTTTTCAACTTTAGTTTCAAAAAAATGTACCTAAATATTTTCGTGTTGCTCAAGATAATGTAGAACCTGTTTTAAAGACGCCAACTGCAAAAAAATAATAAACAGAATGTACTTTTTTATGCAAAATACAGATTTTCTTATAATATTATTTTATTGGTTTTCACATTAGAAGCAATTGGGTTTTTAAAATTATTATGACACAGACAATGTAATAAAATAATATTATAAGAAAATCTGTATTTTGCATAAAAAAAGTACATTCTGTTTATTATTTTGCAATTATGTTTGCAATAAAAATTTATTACCGATAAGTGTTCTCTATCTCTTAAAATAAAAAAGTTAGACAGCCTTACAGTTTGGGCACTTTACAGGTTTTTTGTTATTACTCATAAAGTTGGCCATGGATCTCAAATTTGTTTTTACAGGCATAAAGGCCTTCAAAAATTCAACAAAAAAACAACAAGATTTTTGACGTGTCTCGCATATTAAGCGAGATACATGGAAGTGGCCCTCTTATGTGAAACAGCCTGTATATATTATACAGACAATGACAGAACACGGATAAATGAAGGTCATTTGACAAAAGTGTGGCATTGTTTTGCCACATATGGAACCTGGTGTTGCCAGAATCAGTTTTCAACCATCAGAAGAATGCACACTGCATTTAAAATAAAGTATTTTTAAGTTTATGTGGGCATTATAAACGTAATGCGTATGCGTCTGACAGTTGGAAACTATTTCGAACGAGGTGAACGAGATTTTTGACGTGTCTCGCATATTAAGCGAGATACATGGGAGTGGCCCTCTTATGTGATATAGCCTGTATAAGTACTTATATAAAATATATTCATTGATTCAGATTTCGACCTTCTAATATTTATCTTAAATAGTTCCTTCTCTATATCACAATTTCGTTTTTTTTATCAGCATACTCTTTATATTTCGTTTTATAAAAAAAAAATGTATGGCACACATAATTGGCAAGAGTACCCTTTTAGATATTCTATGAGAGAAAGTAACCTAATTTTTTTTTATTGTCAGAAGCTTATTTTTGAAATGTCAACAAGTCATAAAACAGATATAACACAACAAATAAATACTAACAAATCAAATATTATTGTCTAAAATAAATTCTTCAATGCAATTAGCCAAAGATTTATAATTCCTGGGAAGCTTATTATAGAGTTTCAATCCACAATAGCTAGGAGACATTTCATATCTTTTTGTTTTATGTTTTGGTACACTGAACAAATCATAGTGACGAGTTGAATAATCATGAAGATTAGCATTTTTTATAAAAGGATGAATATTTTCCTTAATTTAAATTAGTGATTTATATATATAGATGCACGGTAAAGTTGATAGTTTATTATTAATTAATGCGTTTCTGCATGTTTCACGAGGTTTAATATTAAATATATTTCTAATAATTCATTTTTGTATTATGAAAATGCTGGTACTATTGACTGCGTTACCCCAGAGAATAACATTATATGAAAGATGACTATAAATCAAGCTATCTATAGTACACATTTAATAATGCGCATAAGAGCATAGACTTCCTTATACGTGATATTGCATAGAATGATTTGTTCAGTGTTTTGCTTAGCATATCTTTATGTATGGACCATTTCAGTTCACAGTCAATATGAATCTCCAAAAATTTTGTATTATCAATGGATTCCAAGATGGTGTTATCAACATTGAGATATAATTTCCTGTCTAAACCATTGTGAGATCGAAAATAAATTACTTCGGTTTTATCAAAGTTGACAATAAGCATGTTAGACTTACACCAATTGACAAAAGGGATTACAAAATTCTGACACAATTCTGAAAGCTACTGAGGTGACCGCGCTGAAACCACAAGGAATGTCATCCGCAAATAATGTTAAATTAGATGCCTCAATAAAATTTGGCAAGTCGTTGACATACAACAACAAAATTAGTGGCCCCAGTACCGATCCTTGAGGTACCCCCATATTAACATTGTGACTGTCAGAAATAGCATTATCAACACTTACAACCATAGTCCTGTCAGAGATATAATTGACTATCCAATTTAAAAATACTCCTCTGAATCCAATTCTATATAATTTATCTTCAATAAAACAAATGTTAAGGCAGTCAAAAGCTCGAGTTAAGTCGAAAAAAAGACCAGCCACATATTTTCTATCATCCAGCAGCGTATAAACGCACTCAGTGGAACTACAGACAGCTGACTGTGTACATTTACCTCTTCTAAAGCCACGTTGGCTGTTTGTCATAATACGAAACCTATCCAAGAAAGCAACCATTTTATTGAAGACAACTCCGTCAAATACTTTTGAAAAGACGCTTAGCAGTGATATAGGTCTATAATTGACTATATCCTCAGGATCATTTTTTTTAAGATGGGTATGACCAATGCTTTCTTCAGGGCCCCGAGAAAGCGGTCACTGCTCACAGATAGATTTATTAAATAAGCAATATATCGACCCCTAATTTCTATATATAATTTTTTTATCGTCCGATATTCTTCACTTCGAATAGGATAGATATAGCTTTGAAATGCAGGTGAAAGTATATATGTTCACCGGCAAATATACGCGTCTAAATTTACCCTCCTACCGACGCTCTTCTTCCTACCTATTCACAGTATTATTTAGATCGTGCTCTGGTGATTTATATAAATTTACCATAACTATCATGGTGCTGCCGATTAAGAAGACAAATTTGGCAATAAATCACTAATAGACGAGGCATATCTAGGTAGTATTATGGTATTAATATTCATTCATTATAGATGCCTATGTGAAATAGTTATGGATGAGGCATTATACCAGTAAGAACAAGAAAAAAAAGTATGTTACAATATAGTAAGTATCCATACAAAACTTTACTAATTTTGTTTTTTAAACACAATCGTGAATTCTAAATTTAAAATTAAATAATAGTATATTTCACACACATGTGTGCAAAAATTGTAGTAAATCAGATTTTTATATAAATTTTATATAGACAGATGTAACACGCACTTAAACAAATATATGCCTAATCTAAAGGATACCTAGGATATTTCCATGCTAGTAAACAACATGAAAATTATTAGAATTGGTAATTATAAAAAATAACGCAGTTGTTTAAAGCCACTTAATATATGTATTTAGAAGAAATGTTTCAATAATCTTTATTGATTAGACTGCGTACGTATGTATATTTGTTTATTAGTTTTTAATCTTGTTTTCCAAATGCAACTGTAAATAAGTTTTGTTTTACTCGCAAACAAAGCAGTCGAATATCGGGATCTGCCATTTGCAATTATAAAAAAAAATAAAAGTAGGTTGTTAAGAGACCAGATTTTTAAAATTCATGTGAAAAAAATGGAACAAAAATTTAAAGATCTAGTGTTTTGATCTAACTCGTATAGCAATGGTAAAAAACTGAAATTTCTTTTCTCCTCTAAATCACTTAAATTGCCTCAAACCAATAGAAACAGAATATATTACGAAAATCTTAGATCTTACTTTTAGTTTTTTTGTTCTAAGTATACTATAAAAATGCGTGATATATCAAATTACATTCAATAATGTCTCAATTTCCATTCATATCTGTTAAACTTAAACATTTTGTAAGAGAAGCCATGAAATTATCCAAAATTGAGTTGAACAAACATTAATGCCACGAATTAGAGTTTGGTATGAAGAGTACTGAATTGAAGTGGACACTATTGATGATTTACACGAACGTATCATAACTGCTGCCAATAACCTACGAGTTCAAAACTAACAAGAACCAGATACATCTGTGTCAGTCTCGTAGAAAGTGGGTAAGACGGGCCCAAATGTATTTACACGTCGGTGGACAAAATTTTGAACGAATGCTGTAATTTCAGGTATGTAAAATTATTTTATTAATTAAAAAAATGTGCATTTTTTATTACACTTTGCCGCCTTGCCAGTCGCCGACTGCATGATTTACCCTTGCACAATGATAGGTTTTACAGTGGATCAATTTCCAATGCCGCACAGAAGTGTATTGTTAAACCATTTTCTGTCCAACGGTCCTTCTTGATTTTTTTTACAAAATGTCCCCTGTGCATTAATTTTTTTTTTTTTTGATAAGTTCTAAATCATCATGTATAAGGCTTCTTATTTTAGGCTATAATAAATGATCTTAGAAATCATTCCCTAAAATATTTTTACATACTTAAGCTACACTCAATAGTCAGTAGCTTTGAGAATTTACTCATGCTTTATCCTGTATACCAACACTAATTATTTGCAGAGCCACAATACCAGGTACCAACTAAATCGCATATTCAAAAATCAAATATGGATACTTTGTAAACAACATCGTTGATAAAAAGGTTAATTGACACAGTTATTGTTACATTTACAAACAAAACAATAGATAAGTAAAAAATTATGTCGATTCTTAAACCAGGGCACATTCCATGGGAATGGTCTTCAACTTTATCATCATCTCTATTTATATTCCAGTTTCCAGGAATCAAAACTACAATAAAAATTATTTCAACTGATGCCGCTCGTTATCTTGTTACGTGAATGTTACTTTTATGATGTCAAAGACTTTCTCTGGTCGCCAGTACTTGTTGACTTTTTAAAAATATATATTTAGAATGCTCTCGAATGTGATCTTTAAGGGTATGTTGTCATGTTTGAATAAACAAATATTTGTCTTTTGATTAAGACCCAAAAATGAAAATAAATTCTATGTTATGTACTTACTGCACTGTCGTGACATGTTGATGTCAGTCAGGTGCATTCCCAGAAAATCTGGGTTTATTATTTGAACAACGATTTAATTTGTCCGCATGGAAATTGAAGATAATAAGAGCAACTGTATGTTAAAAGGTTCTTAATGTAAGGATAGATTTTTTGTCATCTCATTTTGATCCCAATGTATTAGGTTGCAACTAAATAAGAGTAAAACAAAAGTGATGAATGTTGGAGATAGAAACCTAGAACTAAATATAGTAATAGAAGTAAATCAGTTCAAATATCTAAGTGCAATAATCGATGAACATGGAAGACAAGATTTGGAAACTAAAGAAAAAATAGAAAAAACTTTAAAGATATGCTACTCAATGAAACACAACGTTATATAGTAAGGGGAAGTAACAAACAAAGGTGAAGATGTATCAAGCTATTTGCAGACCGATACTAACACAACAACATTTTTCAATTTGTTAAAGGCTTTTGACTGTGTCAGTCATAAAATTTTGTTGAATTCTTGGTATCTTAATTGGTTCAAGTCGTCCTTGATGGATCGTAAGATTATGATAGAATTAATAGATTATGGATTTACAGTTAATGAGAGTGCATTTAGAATCTATGCCACTACATTCAAGTGTACCCCAGGGATAAGTACTGAGACCAGTTCTCCTCTTAGTTCATATCAACGACTTGGTAACAAATTTTCCACCTGCGTGCTTTATATTCTTCGTTGACAACACCAGTATTATAAATAAAAACAGCAAGTTAATTTCAGGCACAAAGGCCTAAAAAATTAAATACAGCTGTATACGCAATAAGTGCAGTAAAAAGGGAACTGGGATTTCAGGCAGTTTTTATAGTTTACTTTTCTTCACATTCCCTTATGCTTTGGTAGACAGCTATTTACATATTATAGTTTGTATTGTATAATTTGATTAATTGATTGTTACTGCATTTTTGTGAAGTAAATAAATATATATCTATCTATCAAGTGTACGAATCATGAGTATTAACAAGAATCCAAGAAAGCAAGATGCAAGCAGCAGAAACAAAGCATTTAAGAATGGTTAAAACGATAACTGGACCAGAGTTAGAAATTAGACTAAGAGAATATGGAGCTGGGTGGCTTTAAAAAAGAAAGAGATGTCAAAAAAGACAGATAGCTTTAATGCGTAAATCTTGAAGAACAAAACATAGAGAGAGGCAGGGAATCTAACAAAATATAGAAAAGAATGAAGTACATTCATATATAGACGAAAGAAACGCTGATTGGTCAAGAATTCTTTCTCTGTTAGAACTAAACCATTCATTTTGTTCCTGGCGTTGACATAAACTCACCGTTAACATTCTAGGACAAAACAACAGATCGTGAGGAGAAGCTAAATGATGAACCAGCAAAGAAACACAATGGTGACACGCTGATATTTTCTATTTTCGCTCAAAACATGTGGTACTGATACATCCAATACCAATATAATTCAAATGCTGTAAGATAGTCGACTGATCACAATCTATCACACTGGTCAATTCACGAATGGATTGAAGTAGATTGCGATCACGAATGAAAGCATTCAAAAAATCTTCATCGAAGTCTGATTCTCTTCCACATCGAGAATAGTTCGTGCCAAAGTGATCCTCTTTAAAACAACACAAATTGAAAGTATAGCAATAAAACAATATTTATATTGCTGTTCTTTGTTCAACAGTGTTATCTCTATAAGCATTGCAATTGGTTCTGGTATAATACATTGTTTTAGGTCTTGTATACATCTCCAACAAAAGGATATGATATTATAGTATATTATTATTACATTAACACAACTTTGTATGTCATTAAGCTTCTAAGGTATTCTTACCTTGGAAACTTGTTGATCTGTTTCTTGTTATTTTTTGCCAAGTTTTAAATTTTAAATTTTGTTTCTTAAAACAATATTAATAGTTCTTTTTTCAACCACATACTTGGAGTAGATATGTTAACGATCGACTGAGAAAATATATCTATTCTGATACGCAACAGAGAAAGGAATATTCCAAATTCGTTTATCACAATATTTTCTATAGATTTATCTTGAAGTTGACATAGTTATGAAGCAAACAGAACACACATAATTGTTACAATAAACTGTTTTTGTGTCTGTTAAGTAAATAGTCAACGATCTAATTCCATTGTATGTTGAAGAATGTAGATGTTCAATAATACTAAAATAAAATAAAGTTATAATAATTGTGAAATAAATTTAACCCAAACCAATTAAAATTAGTTCTAGGGTACTTGATAAAACTTTTTACTTTTTTCACTGAGAAAATTGCGATTTTATAAAACAAATAATTAATAATAATTTGTAATTGTTTTATAATCAATTATGAATTTTTCCAAAATATAACACTTTACCACGTTAGAATGTGGTATATAGTTTGCAAAATTTAAAAAAAAAATCTTATTTACGTTTTTAACAATTATACATTTCTAGAGGTGATCTAATAATGATAACAATGTGTATGTAGTAAAAGCGTTTAACAATTTTATCAACAAAGTCAAATAATTTCTTTTTAATTTTGTTAGTAATGCTTAACACATTTAGTGCAAACTGTTACTGGGCGTATTAATGGTGACTAATATGTAATAATATCAAAATATTTTTGGAGATTATATAAAAAATAACTACATACACTAGAAACCTTTAAAACTTTCATTAGAATTACAATATATTTAAATTTCTGTCAGTAACAGATAAAATAAGTGTATTAACAATACATAGCTCATCATTGTATTTTGAGTCATAAATTGTATTTTCCAATATTTCTGTACATGGATCATAGCATAGTATATCAAAATAATACCAACTATTGTACAAAATAATACCCATGTTTTCGATAATTTTAAGGTAAAATGGGGGAATAAGCTTTATATCTAATTAAATATAATACAAAATACTTGTCATTCCGAACGTCAAACGTATAACTTTTGTGCTTACAAAATGTTTTCTCATTCAGAAGAAGTTGATATGTTGCTAATTTACAGTGAGTTACAAAAAAATTAAAAAAGAGCTGTAGAGTTAGATCGAGAAAGGAATCCAGAGCGCTTCATTCCTGCTCGTAGAAACTTTACAAGATTGGAGGCGACCTTGTGATGAAATGAAGATGCATTTCGGAAAATTCAAATAATTGATAATGTTAATACAGATAGCCTGTTACAGTATTTCGAACAAAATTCAAGAAATTCTATAGACCAGGCTAGCCGGGAATTGAATTTAGATACATCAACTGTTTAACGAATTTTAAAGACCAATGGGTATCATGACTACAAAATTCACAATTTGAAGTATTTACCTGAGCGTCACATTGAAATTAACATAATTTTATAACTAGAATTGTAGTAAATGTAGATACTGTTTCGGCACGTTTTTTCGACGGACGAAAGTCGGTTTGTCTTTAATAGTTTGTCAAACAGGCACAACGAACGCTACTGAACGCCAATGAAAATCCCCACATTATACAGTGTGCGCCAAAAGTATGGAATAAATTCAATAAAAACGAAACAATTATTTTTTGGGAAAAATCCTCGAACAGGTCGATTTTTAATTTAAAAAATACATATTTTAGCGTAAAATGCGATTTTCAAATGTCATTTGTTTTCGAGTAATGACGTCATCGATTTTTTTTAAATGGCAACACCATATTTTTTTCCTTGATTCTGAAAGATCGTTTAATTCTCTATCAGACAGTACTAAAATTTTGCCCTCTTACATAGGAAAATTTTCGAGTAAATGACGATTGAATGTTAGAAAACGTAAATCAATTAAAATAAAGCAAAAACGTTTTCAAGTTTAGTTTTTCGAATTCCATAGTTCTTTTATGGATCACGTAGGTGAAAATGTCATTGTCACACCGACTTTCTTATAAGTATTGTAAGCGACATAGAAATTATTATTCAATTTAAAGTATTATGGCACATTTAACTGTTACTCAAAGAATTGAAATTTTAATTCTTATCGGATGCGGGAATATGACTAGAACTCAGCAGGAAGTTTGCGATTTATTTAATGAAAAATATCCAGATTGCCCTATCAGCCAATCAACAGTCAGTAAGGTAGAGTCTAAATTTAGAGAAACTGGCAATGTTGTAAATATTCCAAAACCTGGACGTCCAAGCATTAATGAAAATCAGAAACAGAACATTTTGATAAGTATGGTGGATAATCCTCATAATTCTTCACGATTGGTTGCATTAAACAATGACACTAGTCAGTGCACAGTGCTACGCATCTTGAGGAAGGAAAAATATCATCCCTACAAAATTCAACTTGTGCAGGAACTCAATGAAGATGATCCCGATTGCCGGTTACACTTTTGCGAAATTCTAATGGATTTATGTCAAGGAAATAGAAATTTACACCGGCAAATACTTTTTTCAGATGAGGCCACATTTTGTCTGAATGGTACAGTAAACCGTCAAACTTGCAGATATTGGAGTCGGGAAAATCCTCATTGGATGGCAGAGGCACATACTCAACACCCTCAGAAATTAAATGTGTGGGCTGGAATAGTTGACGACAGAATAGTAGGGCCTTTCTTCTTTGAAGAAACCCTTACAGGACAAAGATATTTAGAGTTTCTAGAAAATGACCTTGTTCCAGCCCTTGCAGTAATTTTTCCTAACGATAATGACCCTGACATTCCTGACGATACCATATGGTTTCAGCAAGACGGTGCACCTCCGCACTATGCGCGCCCTGTACGAGATTTTTTGGACAACTGTTTTCCTGGGAGGTGGATCGGCAGACGCGGACCGATAGAATGGCCTGCAAGATCGCCAGATCTTACACCTCTTGATTATTTTTTATGGGGATACTTGAAGTCAAAAGTGTATATTAATGAACCACGTAATTTAGAAGAACTTCAAAATCGCATTTGGGACGAAATATGCAGAGTTACCCCAGAAATCATTCATAATGTGCAAGAAGAATTTCTTCACAGACTTGCGCATTGTCAAGAAGTTGGTGGATGGCAATTCGAACATTTAATTTAAGTATAAAATTTAATCAATTGTATTTTATTTTACATACCTCAGAATTGTTACTATTTTATGGATAAAATTTACGTTTTCTAACATTCAATCGTCATTTACTCGAAAAGAGAGCAAAATTTTAGTACTGTCTGATAGAGAATTAAACGATCTTTCAGAATCAAGGAAAAAAATATGGTGTTGCCATTTAAAAAAAAATCGATGACGTCATTACTCGAAAACAAATGACATTTGAAAATCGCATTTTACGCTAAAATATGTATTTTTTAAATTAAAAATCGACCTGTTCGAGGATTTTTCCCAAAAAATAATTGTTTCGTTTTTATTGAATTTATTCCATACTTTTGGCGCATACTGTATATCCAGTCTAAAAACAAGGCCATTTTGAAGTAAATGTACGGTGCGGCTTCATCGGTAGGCATTTACTTCAGCCTTACTCTTATGAACATAAATTGAACAGTGTGAGTTACAAGAAGATCTTTCTGCACTTCTGGAAAATATGTCTTTGCCGCGAAGGAGAAACCTACGACGGAGCTTTACCCCACAAGACCAGGATTGTGCAGCGATATTCAGATAACACTTTCCCAGACAAATGGATTGGGATTAATGGACTGGAAAGTTACCAGATCTAACACCACTCTATTTTTTGTATGGAGGCTTTTAAAAAGTAATATTTACAGATATTAATCAGTTGAAAGAAAGAATCACAGACGCTTCTAATGAGTTAAACAGCAAAATCTTAATAAACGCAGCCCACAAAGAAGTCAGGCCAAAATTGGATATATGACTTGAAATGGAGGCCATACAGAGAATAGATTGTAATATGTATTTATGAGGGGGTTTGCACCATTTTTTATGATTGATATCATCACCTTTTGTTTGAACTGTATTAAAGAATTATCGAGTTTAATCCATTTATTTATTCTTAATGACATTTATTTTATGCACTTTAAACAACAAACATTCAATTATTTTCCAGTGACTACTTGATCTTTCCGCCGCTAATGTGATTTTTAAGTGGTGTTTCTTTTTTTCTTCTGTTTTCTTTGGCACAATTTATCATCCAGCAAAATAAAGGCTCATATTCCGGACACCCTGTATATTTCGTATTTCGTCATTTAAATTATTTACATACACCGATTATAATGATGAATAAGGCTCAGGTTTCCATGATATTCTCTATTACAAATACCTCGTGGGTATCAAATTGCAAGTTACGTGCAAAATTTGTTTAGTGATTAAATTTCGTCGAACGGTTTTATGATCTTAAAACATCCAAGGATAATATTTACCAAAACGACAATTGCATACGCAAATAATAAAATTAATAATAAGATGAATATTTTACTTGCCAATATCGTGGTTAATATATTGAACAGACGCAACAAGTGATCGTTAATTTATTGTGTGTAGTAAAATTACGAAATTCTTGTGACAAATTTGTTTTTAATTGTTTATTTAGCAGTCGGGTAAATGGCGTAATAAAACCACAATGCGTTTACCTAGGTACCTGTAAACAGGTAGAGTGAATATTTCTAAACTGAGGATATTATCAAGAATGCTTTCCGTCTATTGTGGCAACCTCTCAACAAATCGGAAATATGTAATATTTTGTAACCCTTAACAAACTGCATTTCAAAACGTCGCGTCGATTGCCCATCAACAACAATGTCTTGACTGAGTCTACTGTATCATACCATTTACGTTAGGAGAATCTCTACATACAAGGTATTTCTTAAGTAGAAGTCAAAAATCGAGGGGCATATTCTGTGGCCAAAAATAACGTTTCCTTTTTTATGTGGAATCTTAGGAGAGCCATTGTTCCGCTATGGTATGTCAAAATTTAAACCCTGTATAATATTACAAAATAAAAGGTCATCATATGCGCCATTGTATTATCTTCACTTTTTGTTTCATTGCACTTTTTTGTATTTCAAACCGATTAGCAACAAAACTGATTTATTTGATCAAGTGCATTTTTACACAGTTACTTTAATTCCTTAAACATATCTTAGGAAAACGAAAACAATAATAATAGGAAGCCGCCATCCTATTTAATATTGTATATTATTATATTTTGCTTATTTTTTAAAAAGATTAAGTTTTAATATAGGTATATTGATTTTTTTATTTGGGAACATCTCAATGCATTAGTTTACAAGGTGCCTTGTCTTCCCTTGCTTTGCGTTACCTTACATCTACTTTAATAAAATTTGGTACATTCACATAGCTATAGAACAGGTTATAGAACAAAACATCTCATATCAAAACAAGGATTGCATTCAATCCATGTGCGTAAAACGGAGGTATTTTTGTAATGAAACAAATTTCTACGTCAATGAATCCAATGACTGAAGATTCCACCACATTCTAAAGTTTTTCATCTTGATGAAAAACTTTACGAAATGCTACTTGTCATAATCAAAGGGTTCAAAAGTGAAGCGACCAATCTTCCAATGAATGTCTCTCAACACCAGCAAGGGGTTTAGTAACTATTAAAGTATTTATGTTTAAGTATAGCTGAACCAACAAAAATATTCTTTATGGTACACTGAAAACTAATGACACTCAAGAATTATATAAGTAGGAAAGTAGGTATATACTTTTAAAAGTGGCATTGAATCTTTAACACATGGTCCATTTTTCTATTTTTAGAAGCACATATTCCATTCATACAACGTTGAAAAGCAATTATTAAGAAATTAAGTAAGTAATTGACATAATTTACTTGGTATGTTTAGTTGCAGAGTTTATTTTAAAAGATAAGCAAATACATAATACATACGATCCAATAATAGCTATTTATGATATACGTGTTAAAAGTAAGATTTTAACACGTATATCATACACTATTTTTTCTACAAAACAATCGGAAGAACTTTAAACTCAATAAAAATAAGAAATCAAAAAATACCACACAGATCGCAATGTTTATGAACCAAAATTTTCGTAGCAACCAACCAAATATACCTATTGACAGCATTTTCTAGTAATATTATAAGTATAATGAATAATCTCGATAATGAGCGTAACGAATCCATCCCTGCTGAAATCGAAGAAGCCGCCAGTCGAGCAACATTGGAATTATTGTCGGCGAAATCAAAGGAACAATACGAAATCGCTTATAGACGCTTTTCGGAATGGTGCAACATTAAAAAGGTCCCTGGGAAATGTAACGAAAGTGTTTTACTGGCATATTTTGAGGAAAAAGACAAGATATGGAAATCATCAACGCTGTGGTCAAATTATTCCATGATCAAAACTATGTTAAAAATAAAGCAAGATCAAGATATTAGCAAACATTATAAACTTATTGCTTTTTTAAAACGGAAGGGTGAATGATATCAAGCAAAAAAGTCAAAAGCTTTGACGAAGACGCATACCGACAAATTTCTCACAGAAGCAGAAGACGAAAAGTATCTGATGATGAAAGTCGCAGCAATAGTGGATGTCTTCGGGGCGTGTCGCCGGGAGGAATCGTGTCAGATGACCATCGACAATATCGAATATTTGGGCACTTCTATTGTTGTGACCATACCAGATACTAAAACGAAAGTGCCTCGGACTTTCAGTGTTGATGGTGAATTATATTCAAACTTTAAACAAATTTTACTATAAATGTAATAGTAATAACTAGTTAAAATGTTAGTTTGTACTTATTTAAAATAAAAAGTTGTTCATGTGTTTGTTAAAACGTTTTATTAATTTTCATAACAAAATTTAAATAAACTTTGATTTACTTTTAACACTAGTGTTAAAAGTAACTTACTTTTAACACGCGTGTCAAAAAATGACATTTTTAACATCAAAAATGACAATTAAAAAGCCCACTTTTAACAGTTTTGTAGAAAAAATTATTTCAGTAAGAAAGAAGAATCTGATTTTATCCAAAATTACACTAAATTTTGCACTTACTACTCGAATCTCGATTATATAGCTCAGTAGTAACAAAATACTACAAAGTTACGAACCTTATAAAAACACCAGTCAGTAAATAGAGAGTGAAAGCAAAAATAAAAAACTGGTGCTATCGAATGAGCAAGCAGTTATTCAGATACGCCATTTAGAGTGATATTATGCTGAAAAAGTTTAATGAAGGCGAATTCTACAACTTCCCACAAAAATGGAAATCTACTTTCGCTATTCATTGTAGTTTACCAACCTCGTTTTGCCCCGAATAGTACAAAATTGCCAGCGACAGGTCTATAGTTTTTTTCATTTGAACGTTTTATAGTAAATAGACTGTTATGATCAACTAAAAACTAAGTGTAGAATTGACAGTGGCGGATCTAGAAATCATTGAAAGGGGAAGGGAGGCGCTTAAAACTCCAAATACATTATGCGTTTTTATTAATTTTGCAAAATATTGTTAGCAATTAAAAGTTAGTTCTGTCCTTAAAAACTAAAAACAAAATGGAAGCAACTTATTCGTGCCAAAGTATATACAAAAAAAGAGAGGTAGTTTCCTACGCAAATTTTAAGGAAGGATTGCTGGAAAATGTTTACCTAATTTTTCCAAATGACATATAACATAACAAACCCATGAGTACCATACAAAATTTTATCCAACAGCAAAACTGTGTTATCTCAAAGGAATGTTACTTTCTTTGTTAGATGTTTATTTGGAATGTCATTGTTGCTAATTCACAAATTATCAAGGTGCTTTTATATTAGTATGGAATATGTGCGGTTTTTTTAATAACAAAGAACATTACCATTCAGAGGTCATTTAGTTTCCTAATTTGCTGGCGATAAATAAAGATTTTTTACCAAAAACTAGGAGTTCTCAAGGCATTTGAAGACTGAGAGCACAATAAAGGTCCATTTGCACACATCAGTGACGTATCAGTTCAGTATCAGTATTATTTATGGTCGATCACTGATGTCAGTTTACACATATCCGTCCGCAGTCCGTTAAAAGGATTTAGTAGACGATCAAGCAAAGTAATCTGATCATGCAGTTGATCAAAATTTTGTACTAGCTCGATAAGCTATTTGTTCATTCTAAGAGAAAAATCTGGTCAGTTCGTCAGTAGAATTACGAAAATATCGTCGCCGGCGTATTTAAAAGCCACTCAATGGACACTGAAGCAGCACTGACAGCACTGGCAGCACTAACAGCACTGACAGCACTGACAGCACTGATATGGCACTGTGACAGATGTGTATAAATACGCCAATTTAAAATCTAAGCAATGATTTTTTATTTTTCACTGATATTGATACGGAACTGATACGGCACTGATGTGTGGTAAATGTGATGTGATGTGATAAATAGACCTTAAAGGTATAAATGAAAGTGATTTGCTTGCTTACTTTCTTGAACTACACAAGAAATTTAATGCATCATCGTCAAATACCAAGAATCCTGTGCTTAAGTCAACTATCTAGCTTCACAAATACATTGATACCTCTAATTTTCCAAAACTTTTAATTTTTTTAAGATCAAGGCAAAAAATCATAAACCAAAAAATCAAAAACTCTTGAACGAAATAATATTAACAAGTTTTTGAAAGAAGCATCTAATGGTGAATTTTTGGTCATGGAAACAGCTTTAAATATGGAAATCACGGGAGCTTGCAGATGCGATAAACTAAGTAATTTGAGTGTGGAAAATGTTTAAGACAAACATTCCTATTTGTACGTAATTATGCTTGATACAAAGACCAATAAGATCTCGTAGTTTCACAATAATTCAAGAAGGATTTCCAATCAATCCTGTAGAATTCTGCAAAAAATGCATACATACCTTTAAAACCAAAAAATACCACCCTTGAAACATTTTAATATTTTTAAATGGCAAATGTATGGCATGTTATCGGTAAATGCAGGGGCAAACATCACAGCATTCAAAACGATGTGAAACACTAAAACTGAGATTGAAAAAAAAATCAGGGTGCTGTAAGTGATTTAAAATGAGCTGATGTAATAACAGAACCTAGTTTAAGTACTGGAAACATACCAGATTTACCATTTCCGAATCCTCAAACTACATTTCATTCTCATTTAATAATAATGATGATTTGTAAATAAATTGCAGAAATTTGTAAATAAAGCTTAAGTGTTTCTAGACTTATAACTCATTACACACGACTTGTTGTCACGCGTGTGTTATTCTATGTACGCGAATAAGTAGTGGCTGTCGGATAAAAAGTGATTTTTTGCACGTCGTGCAAAATATAAATAGGTACAATACTTAAATAATTATTCAATTAATCAATCACAATACATTGCGATTGAATGAAATAATTTTACGTAATGTCAATGTTATTGCTAATAACAATAAAAATTTAACGTTAGTTTTAAAAGATCAACCAACCGTATTATTTTCATTTTTATATTAAATAACCAAAGAATTCGAAAAAACCTTGTGTAAAACTCAAATTTAAAGCCTCTTTTTTCACTCGCGAGTTTTATAACGAAAATAAGGGTTCGGTATAAGTTGTGGTGCCCCTAATATTTTTTAGAATCAAATATATATTTACAACATGTTTTTTATTGTCTTATTTTGTATTTTTTATTAATATCATCTGTTAGATCTGTTACTGAGAATAGAACATGTTCTTTCGTTGGTACTAAAATTAAAGGAAACCTACTAAAATGCAAGTAGCAATAATTACAAACATTTTCAATTTTCTCCGTACTTGGTAACTCCAAACGTATCTAATTGAGTTATTAGTTGACCCCAACGTACATGAGAACCTTTTTAAAAGCAAAACCTGCAGGCCACGGTTTAAGATGAAGTAAATGCTCAACAGACGAGAGAGCAGAGACGTCCTTGTTTATTTTGACTTTAGCCCCTAATTTTCAAGATATTCAATTTTATTTCGAAACGCAATAATTAATAATTTATCTATTACTCTAACCGAATAATAACTGGTTGTTGAATTTTTTTATGGTTACGTCAATGTACCCATCATGGATGTTTGCAACATTCCAAACTCCAAAAAACAAGTTAGATATTAATAATCTTTACATTAATTCTCATCTTAAATAAAAATTGTATACATCACTTGAAATTTGAGAAGAAAACACTTTTGTTTGACGAGTGGGTTTCTACGACGAACACCAGGTTTTATCAGTAAAAGACGATATCTTTGTAGATCATCTGTCTTACATATGCGATCAAATATTGACACTTTATTTGTCTATTCTCATCCAATTGTTATTCTCATTCATTATGAACAATTAAGAACGACATAATGGATATATAATACATTATTGTTATAGAAATGTATAATTTTGATATATTTGAAAACGTCTCATGCTAGCACATAGAGCAACAAAATATCATAAAGTAGGTAATTTTCTCTACGACCATTAGAGAATGTAATAATTCAGAAATAATTTTTAATAATAGAATATAAAAATCCTCACTCTTGAGTTAGAATATTTATTCTGAAACACTTGCTTCTTATGTGTTTTGCATGCATTATCATTCAAAACAAGGTACAAAATGAATATTCCGTAATCAAACTAAGCGACTAGATTGCCATGGATTTCAAAACTGTCAGTGTCAAGTGTAAATGGCGGCGTCGTAATAATTATTATTTTCGGACAAGTTCTAATTTAGATAAAAATAAAAATCGAGTGAATCAAATAAAGAATTTGATACTCTATTTGAAATTTAAAATTTTGCAAATAATGTAAGCGAGACATGAATATGAAAGATATTATGCACTGTTAAGGGATTAGCAATACGAAAAGAAAACGCACTCTTTTTCCGAAAATGTTTTAATTGCATTTTTCGGTGATATATTTAAAAAATGGATTCCTTGACTCTACGGAAATTATCGTGGGTTCGAATTCCACTTCTGACACCAAATTGTTACGGGTTTCCTACCCAACTTCTTCTTTTACCATAAAAGAATCAATCTGTTAATTATTCCCTTATCTTTACTAAACACTCTGTACACTACTGAATACTAAATACAACTAAACTAATCGTTATCTAATTTATCACTATCCAAATCGCTCTGAATCTCTAATTGATCGCACTGAAATATCCTAATGAAAACTCTATCGCTCGGTTCGCTTATTCTCCTTATATAGGCAAAAGGAATGTTCTATAATATATAGAGGGCGCATCAGGAATATACGCGAGCTGCTGGAGAATGGAATCCAGAGCTATCAGAAAATATTTTCTGGTAGCTCTGGGTTTCATTCTATAGCGGCTCGCGAATATTCCTGATGCGCCCCATGAATCTTTCTGACGCGCTTCGATCGATAGCATCATCGTTTATCAGCTTGCGGGCGATCAGGGCAAATTTAGCGTGTCGTGAATACAAGTCACCAAATTGGGTGCGATCGGGGCAAATCCTGTAACAATATATTCACGCCTGACAGCAACGATAAATATGAACCACGATATCGATATTTCAAGACTACTTTTTCAAAATTTGAAGGATTTCTTGTCGCAGACAACACTAACGATGTCTATTGAAACTTTCAATATCAACTTGTCAGTGTGATATAATCATACCATCAAAGGTGACAGGCTTCGATTTGTGCCTACTAATATCTCCGTATATATCTATTACTGAATTTGGGATTATTTTTTCTGTATACATCTGTTAAATGTACAATTTTTTACAATGAGAGCAATCGTCAACAGTTATTGCTTTTGTTTTGGTGTGAATTATACCACGTTGACCTTGATCATCCAGTTTTCTACAAAGAAACCTTGTGGTGTAAATTCTGGACAACAGATCTGCAATCCTTGATATAACTCATACCATTGAGAGCAATTGTCAACAGTTATTACTTTTGTTTCTTCTTCACCTTCTTGATCATTCAATTTCCTAGAAGGAAATCTAGTGGTGTAAATTCTGTATATCGGATCTGCAATGCTACATTTAATAACAATAATAACTACCCGCTTAATATTTTCGTTCTTTATTATTATGTGAATGGTATCTATTGAAATTTAATAATCATTAGTCAATTTATGGATCCAATTAAGTGGGTACTTTAATTTTGTCTAAATAGCACCGACGATTTAGAATTTAGGAGGTATATAAATGATAAGAGCCATTAATATCAACAATGCTATTAATATTAGTTCAGTAAATTTCTGTGGCTATAAAAATTTCCAATTTTAATATAGAATCCATATTTAACGTTATTTAAGATATTATGTATACGATATAATAGTTTTTTATACAGGGTGTTCTAAAAGTCCTTCAGGACACTCTGGGAGGTAATTCCAAGGATTAAAATAATAGCAGTATGTAATGAAGCAGATCAAGCTCTATTGGACCAGTCAAAGAAAAGTTTTATTATGCGCCGCGAGAGGGCACTTTACCTAAAATTAGTTTTATTCATAATTTTTTTTCTTACACAGAAATTACAGAAATTTAAAAATTATTAAAAAGAGCCATTACTGACAATTCGAAAAAAATTTTCATTACATACTGCTATTATTTTAATCCGTAGAATCACCTGCCGGAGTTTCCTGACGGACTTTTAGAACATCCTGTATATCAAGAGAGATACAGGGATAATTATGCCCTAAGGCGACAGGTTGCTGCAAGCAGTTTATATATCTCGTATACCAGATACTATAACTAAATTATAAGTTTTTGCTCTATCTAAAAAAAAGAATCGGATCAGATCATAAATACCTTTTCTACAGGATTATTTCACCGTATAGCACTGCCATTTAAAAAAGAGTCATTATGAGCTGCCTTTTACGGTTCCCTTATTCAGTCTGATTTGATATTTTGCCGTCATATACTGTAACAAAAGAAATTGATTAAACTTTGCAGTAATTACATTCTTTACCCTTAGTTTAGCCTCAACGGCTTAACCTATCTCTCGTGTATTGTCTTGGAGGCACCCGACACAGAAGGCCAGTACGTCTCTGTAAAAATCGTACAGGTCTCTCCCCGACAATATACCCAATGAGCCAATGACTCAACACTTCGACAGACAAAAGCTACTCGGATTGATAGAACTGCATTCCTACGGGGTTACAATAAAGTGACTAGCCACCTCAAGGTCCGCTTTCTCACAGCGCCTGCTTCGATCTCGGGCCGCAAAATTCTTCGACGATAATAACCAGAATTTGTGCTCACACCGGCACCGTAGCTACCGTGCAGCGTTTAAAAAATTCTCCCCGTCTTCGCAACGCTTTATCTTAAAGAGGACTGCGAACCCAAACTCAGAAATTAACTCGTGTGGATACAGGGTGGGTTAGTCAGTACATGATGTAAACTACAATGGTATACAACAAAATGGGATGATCTGAAAAAAATACCCCTCTAAAGGATTTTAAATAATTCGAGAACATGGACTCCGCTGGAAACCGCTGTGTGACGTCACTATCCCCTTTAGCATGCTGGGTTGCGCTCGCTAGCCGTTTACTTGCATTTAGAATACGAAGCGTAGAACGGCAACCTGTTTTTATTTCAATTATGGAAAATTCAAATATAGAAGACGTTTTTAGACGCTAAAACGAAACAACTTAGATATTGTATTGTACCGAAATGTCTCAGTAAAACGATACAATGCCCAGATAAATTATTTATTAGTTTATCTCGGAATCCCAATACGTGAAACTTGTGGTAAAAAGCAATGAAGCACAATATACTTCTTGGATCCAGAATAAACAAATATGTGTTGTATAATAAAATCTATAATAATAATCTATGCAATATTGATTTATATTATACTTATGTGACATTTATTTTTGATTTTTATATATATATACATGGTGACAACGGAAAGTGGGAACACCCTGTAACCTTTTTATGACTGCTGATAAAAATTTGAAATTGGGTGGGTTTATACTAGATGGTGCCATGAATTCTTTGAGGTCATTTCGGATTTCATGACATTTCCGGTTTGACCGGAAATGACCATAAATTTATATTTTTAAATGGGACACCCTGTATTTTTTGACATTTCTGAATGGGGGGATGAAAATTCAGCGAAACGAGTTATGTGGATGGGTCCATAAATAACAAAATTAAATGTCTATAGACGCTATGACGTTGTCCTCTATTTTAGCAGTCTCTGCACTAGTATGATGGTTCATTTTCATCGTCCAAATTTTGTACTATCGGAAATAAGTTGTACCATGATTTTTAATATATAACATAGTTCTCTAATGTTAATAATGCTACTAACTTGTAAAATTGACAGTTAACCTGTAAAAATGTTACAAGTTTGTAAATTTAAACATTCTAGATTACTTGATTAATACGGTGTTTCAGTAAATTGGCCTTTACAAATAAGTAACAAATAAATAAGTTATTATTACTTCGTCTTCTATTTCTGTTATTATTTACATGGTACAAACTAAGCAGTATAATTTCATTTTCATTATTCTAGGTACCTAGAAACACCCCAATGCTGGTATCTTTTGAAGAAATTCTTAAAAGAATTCGACATTGAAAGTAACAGGTAGTTTGATAATAGGTACCTAAGTTGTAAATATAATAAATCTTCCTCCGCCTAGGTAAATGTTTACCTTGCACTAATTGAGGCCATCTATTTCGTTGCAAAATGAATTAATAATATTTTCTCAGGCTACAGGAAAAGCCCACTAAAAATAATTTACTTGTGTTTAAAATAATTAGACAACATATTTAAAAATAGTCTGGAAACAGAGTTGGTGTAAATAAATTTGTAAATAAATATACTTGAAATTAGTCGTACTAGAACTATTTTATATTTTAGGTACATACAAGATTTTTATTTTGACAAGATATGAAGCTTGTTGCAAGAATTTATGTTATTACCTTTTGGATTCACTAGTATAAACAAATGAATATTATAGATGATCATGCGTAAACGTTAGATTTGTCTGTAACTTTGTTACTTTAAGAGATATCAGAAAATTTAAACGTGCTTCTTCAAACTCATTTTCTTGCTTTTCTATGCAAAACCTATATCGTTTTTCCAAATTATTTTAACAATTATGAATCAATTATTTTTGAGTATTGGTTTATGTAATCTATAGCTTCTTGTAATCTATCTTGAATTTCTAAAATAGTGGTTGGTCTATTTTTATAAACGTTATTCTTTAAATAGTTCCACCAAAAAATGTGTGTGTGGTGTCAAATCTGGTCTATTTGACAGTCACCATATGGTACCATAAAGAAAATTTAAACGGCCAATGTTACTTAGATCTATTTGGTCACGACATAAATGATTTTATTATCCAATTTGATAGGTCGACAGGATGATATGGCAGCAAGATGGAGCTGCACCACATAATGTAAGATAAGTTATGCAATATTTGAACAATAGTCATATAGAATGGTTAGGAACATGTGGCACTATACGATGGCCGGCGAATAAACCAGACTTGACATGACCTGATATAATTTTGTGAGGCTATTTAAAGAATACCTAGTGTTTATAAAAATAGACCAACCACTGTTTTAGTAATTCAAGATAAAATGCAAGAAGCATTAGATAAATCAACACCCAAAAATGATGCATAATTGTTTAAATAATTTGTAAAAACGATATAGGTTTTACATAGAAAAGCAAGGAAAGGAGTTGGAACAATTTGTATAAACGATATTCTTTAAATTGCTCCATAAAATAAATTTAAATATAGTTTTGCATTCTTTATAATAAAAAAATAAAATTTTAATTATGGAACAAAAATATAATAATATACAGTGTTTCATAAGAAAAAACTAAGTTGATATCAATATCTCAGTAGGGGGTTGCTCGATAATTTATTTTTATAAAAAAATTGAAGTGCTTGTGAAAAATTTGTCAATGAATGCATGTTTCAAATATCCAATATCTCCTAAAATAACAACAATAACAAATATTCTAACGTTTACGCATTATTATCCTGTATATGCAGGTACACTACACTTTTGGAGTTAAGCAGAATATAGATTTTGATAATTTTTCATAAAGCACGAGCATTTTTTAAATAAAATATAAAAATTAAATATTTGTATGTCCTTTTTTCCGATTTAATACTAGATGACAAACAGTTGTCATACATCCGGAAAATGCAAACATCTAATGCTCATTTTCTGCCCTTGTGACACAATGTAAGTACTATAAAATCTGTAGATTATTTTCTTTGCGTTTATATGCCATATCAAGTTGAAATCACGGATTATCTAACTTAAAGATAAGATACCGATTCCTTGAAAATCCAGCGTTTACGAGAATGGAATTCCGATGTATTTTGAAATACTTCAAGTTCCCGTTACAAGTAACGGGTTTATCCACTTTACTGATCAGGTGAAAACCCTTCTTTTGTACGTGTGCTTCGTCGCAGTGTCTTTGAGGAAATGAGAGCGTTCTACGAAAGCTTGATTCTTGTGAAATCACATTCAGAATTTCCAAAGCCCGAAGACAAGTATTCCGTCCTAGTATTCGAAGAGTTAAGATTAGACAAAGTGAATGTATTATTTTACACTCATGGTTTCTTTTCAGTTTTTCATAATTTGGTTATTTCATTACTATTTTATTTATGGTTTATTTATTTACTTTATTATTACTTTATTTATGGTTTTTAACTAGAGAATAAAGGATGAAGTAATTAAAGCTTTCAATTAAGTTTTTCTTTTCAGAATAATGTTAGAAAAATATCGCAAAATCAAACGTGATCGCAGTCACTTCTCTGTGGTTGCTATTCTCGATTTGCAACCGTCAACACAACAATAAAATTTATAAGAAGCCATTATCATTGTTCATTAAAATTAACTTCACTACAAAAACAAACGTTACGGTGGAAACTGTGTATCAAATTGCCTCAACGAATCAAATGCTAAACAGGGGATCGATGTTGAGTTAGTAGGCAGGAGGAAGAGCGTCGGCAGAAGGAAGCCATTAGGCACTATTAATGTCATTAAAATTTTGTTTAATATGCATTTTTCGCAATGTTCAATGACATAACTAGTATTACACATGTCTGTTTTTAGAAAGTCAAGGCGTTTTAAACTGAAATAAAATAAGTATTTTAAGAAATTAAGACGATGATTGACCGTGATTCTCAAAAATAAACAATGCTCTGTCGAATTAGTTTAAAATAACAGCACAGAGATATTATTGGGAATGGAGTCTATAGTTAAAGAATTTTTTTTTGTGTAAAATATAAATATATAAAAAGGAGAATAAAATAGGTAATATAACACATTATAATAATAATAATAATACCATTCTGAACATTTTTAAGTTATGTAGGCACTACTGTGTCTTCTATAATATTTTATATATTTGTATTTTACAGGGAAAACGTTTTTTATATTGTCCTGAAGAAGACAACCAAAACGTAGATTGCCAACAAATTTAATTTTAAACCCAATTCCCAATAATATTTCTTAAGGTTTTAACAGCACAATTTAAACGTTTGAATTTCAAATTCCCTATACAGATGTTTGTTGTCGCTTGGGACATAATTACTGTATTATTTTAATTAAAAATGAATTTCTCTCGTTTTTGTTTCCATCTTGATAATAAAGTCAGTCAAATTTTAAATTTCCATTGTCCGCTTCAGCTGATCATCTACTCGTTAAAGAGATGTGGGCGTCTTTTGTCACAAACAAAGTGACAAACTTTAAAAACACCATCTTCTTCCCCGCATGCAGCGGCGCCGAAAGTCTCCATCTCTCTCCAACCAAGCTCAGCTGAGCCGTCCCGACGAGCAGTTCTCTAAACTGCCTTCCACGCAAGCAGGCTCGTCGTGGAGGCTATTACGACAATCGAGAGGGAGACCCGTCCAATGGGGACTACCGCAAGATCCCCACCCCTGCCTGCTTCGAAACGAAGAGCGTCCCGTCCACCGGCCGTTGTCAGGCTGTAGTTCGCTTCGAGCGCACGGTTAAATACACGGTAGATAAAATTAGATCCGAACTGCCACGGACAATTAACTTATTAATTAAGCATTTAGTGAGTGAATTTAACAGTGCGTGCATTGCTCTAACAGGGAACAATGTTTGATGTGTTCGGCTCCGTCAAGGGGCTGCTGAAGATCGATGCAGTATGCATCGACAACAACATATTCCGCCTGCATTACAAAGCCACGGTGATTATACTCATAGCTTTCTCTTTGCTGGTGACGAGCAGGCAGTACATCGGGGACCCTATAGACTGCATAGTAGACGAAATTCCACTGAATGTTATGGACACCTACTGCTGGATTTACTCGACGTTCACGATACCTAACCGATTGACAGGGCGCGTTGGCCAGGACATCGCCCAGCCGGGGGTGGCTAGTCATGTGGACGGCAAAGACGAGGTGAAATATCACAAATACTACCAGTGGGTGTGCTTTGTCCTCTTCTTCCAAGCCATGCTGTTCTACGTGCCACGCTATCTGTGGAAGACGTGGGAGGGTGGACGCATCAGGATGTTGGTCCTTGACCTCAACTGCCCCATCGTGAGCGAAGACTGCAAGAAGGACCGCAAGAAGCTGCTGGTAGATTATTTCACGGTAAATCTGCACATGCAAAACTTCTACGCCTTCCGGTTCTTCATATGCGAGGTACTGAACTTCATCAACGTAGTGGGCCAAATTTTCTTCATGGACTTCTTCCTGGACGGGGAATTTAGTACATACGGAAGCGATGTACTCAAATTCACGGAGTTGGAACCGGAAGAGCGCGAAGATCCGATGTCTAGAGTGTTTCCTAAAGTAACGAAATGTACCTTCCACAAATACGGTCCTTCTGGGTCGGTGCAGAAGTTCGATGGACTCTGCGTGCTGCCCCTGAACATCGTCAACGAGAAGATTTACGTATTTCTGTGGTTCTGGTTCGTGCTACTCAGCGTGCTGTCCGGCATCTCCCTCATCTACCGTTTTTGCGTTATCATGGGCCCTAAACTCCGTCTCTACCTGCTAAGAGCCAAATGCCGCATCGCCGCCTCCGATCAAGTCGAGACGATTGCCAACAAATGCGAGATAGGAGACTGGTTCGTCCTGTATCAACTAGGCAAAAACATCGACCCTCTCATCTTCAAGGAAGTGATCTCGGACCTTGCGAAGAAGCTAGAGGGAAAAGAGACAGTATAACCGACCTTTCGAACGAATCAACAAACGACGCGTGCCTTCTCGAACAATTCATTTAAAAGACTAAGAAAAAGTATTGAATTCTCTAGGTGCACGTAGGTATGCATACGCTTGGTAGGTAACCAAATTCTTTTATCGATTTACCTGCTGCACCCGAAATTCGGGATTTGGACGCCATTCCAAAAATGTTAATTAAAGGACCAATTATAAAGTTCTGTGATGACAGAAAAGACTGTAATCAATCAATGCTTTCCGGCCACCAGCCTCTTGGATCGGCTGTGATAAATCATTTACTGTCTTAGGGTACAATAGCTCAAACATGTCATTCCATAACTGTTTTTATCGCTTATTATTTCCTAAATTGTATAAGTACTGCCAGAACGTTGCGCATTACGGTTGAAATTTAACAGGCAATAATTCGGAGACCGTTTTCGCCGTTGGCCACCAGTGCAGCGCACAAGATGGCCTTCTGCTCGGAGCATGCAATAAATATAGAGTATCTTGCCGCCTTCGTTGTTGAAGGGATTCGATGCATTGTGCGCTCGGCGAAATCGTACTCTCTGTGATAGATCTGATATGATTATTATGTAAAAAATGCTCTGTTTTTACATCATGTAGCATGTAATTATCAATCATTTAAGTTAATACATATGTGATGTCTAGGCTATAGTTTAGATTAAGTTCCATACGTACAATTCCATGATGAAACGGTATAAGACAAGTTTTTACATTCGATCCTTTTTATAATATTTTAATTTGTATAAAAATATTATGTGTTCAGACTATGATTATATATTGTATATTATAGAATTTTAATAAGCCAAAAGTGCCTTTAAAATTTGTATGGAATTATATTTAAAAATAATAAATTAAGTGTTTTAATTGTCTCCTTTTTATTTACCTTCCTTAACACGTTAAACAATAAAATGACATATCAACACTGATTAAGAATTCGTATATATCACCATAACATTTAGGTATTCAGATAATTTTATTTGCTTATACATTTTTTTTTATAAGCTGGTATTTCCTCTTGAATAAAAAATATAGTGACTATAAATTATATAAATAGGTAGGTACTGAGAGAACGAAGCATATTACTGTTTTTTTTTCAAAATTTTTCCAGTTGAGCTATATACAGGGTGTTCAGCAAAGAATGGAACATACTGTGAGGCTAGTTTGTTTGGACAAAAATAATGTGACTTAAATCAGCTTACCTTAGTACAATTTTGCTTCCATAAAAGTACTTTGTGTATTTAATTTTTTTGTAATATTCTTATTTGCTGGGTTACTGTAAATTTTGGAAAATAAAGTTTTTTTATGAGATAAATACGAATATCTGATTTAGTTTTGCGTTAAATTGCACTATGTTATTAATTTATTAGTTTTTTTAAAGGTATATTTGTAGTTAAAATGCTCCATTTTAAGAGAACTGCTTATAAATTAATACATAAATTGTAAATGTTTCAAAATTACTAATTATTTTCCAGAAACTTCCACCCTTAAAAAAATCTGAAATGAGTAATATACAGGAGCTCAGAACGCCTTGTACATTTAACGAGAAATCTAACATATTCGTGTTTATTTCACAAAAATCCTTATTTTTCAAAATTTGTGTATAATTACTCAACAAATAAGATTATTATGATAAAAAAATAATAGTTTTTCAGGCTTATAACTTACGGAAGAAAAATTGTAGTAAGCTAAATTGAATTAAAATCATAATATATTTGCCCAAGGAAGCTAGCCTTAAATGACCCATTCTTTACTGAGCATCCTGTATAATATACATAATATAATCTCGAAATGCTATTTTAAACAAATTTAGTTATCAAATAATTTACAAGGTCTTGATTTAATAACACCAACTTGTTTATTTAACTTGAAGTCTGTGCAATATAAGATAAAAACATTATTCAAAAATAAATCGTTTCTATTGCTTTTAAATAGGTTGAAAATAGCATTAAACATGGTTATAATATATATACACATAATGTGTCTAGTGCAAGAATTGCTATTCGAATAAGAATTTTTTTTTATTTACAATTTTTTAGGAACCATTCATCATAGACATATTTTCTTGTTAAGGTTATATAGATAAACAAAAATTTTTTTATACAGGGTGTTCAGGAAATATACAACAATCGAAAAGTGAAGTGGCTATAATTTTTATATTATAGAAAAATGTCATAATTAAAAATTTATTGTAATTAAACAGAAGAAGCAAATTTCAAATGTGACATGTAAATTAATGATTTCATTTTTTAAATAACCATGTTAGTATAGTTAAGTAATACTGCTTCAGTAAAATGTTTTCTCTTCGAAAAATAGGTAATACATGGATATACTATACAGGGTGTCTGTGAAAGGTTGGGAAATCTCGGAGTTGGAGATACTGGTGACCAAAAAAAGTCGATTGAGCCAAATATGCCTTAATCGAATGTTGCTGGTTTCAAAAATACAGGGCGTTCAATGAAACCTGTCGGAGTTTTAAAAAAAAATGGCATAATTACGTTTTTTGGCACGGCAAATAAGAATTTTTAACTAATTTTGACGGCATTAGAAGAGGGCGCCACTTATGGCACAGCATGTTTCTTTTAAATGGCAGAACTTTTTTGCTATTTACTGTATCCATCTGCCTATTGAAACAATCGATTCTCCTACCTGTTATATCTGACAAAGGTATATCTTGTCGAAGTCGGAGTAACCATTTTTGAAATAATCCTATTTGAAATATTCAGTGCAGCGATTGAAGACTGTTATCGTTTCAGGTAAAGTGCCTTTTCCACTGAAAATACAGCAAAATGTTATTTGAAATAGTTGTTCAGAACGGTAAATTATGAAGATGTGCAAAATTTCAAAAAAATCGGCCTGCTTTGATAAAATCTTTGTGCTTTGTTGAAAAATGGTTTCAAAAACAAACCTCGCCGATCTTCTTGCAATTTTGCACGTCCCTATAATTTACCGTTCTGAACAACTTTTTCAAGTAACATTTTGCTGTATTTTCAGTAGAAAAAGCACTTCTTTACCTGAAACGATAACAGTTTTCAATCGGTGCACTGAATATTTCAAATAGGATTATTTCGAAAACTGTTCCTAACGACTTCAACAAGGTATACCTTTTTCAGATACAACAGGTAGGAGAATCGATTGTTTCTATAGTCAGAGGGATACACTAAGCTGCAAAACAGTTCTGCCATTTAAAAGAAATTTGATGTGCCATAAGTAGCGCCCTCTACTAGTGACGTCAAAAAACATAATTGTGCCAATTTTTTTTTAATACTCCAACACGTTTCAAAGTTATAGAGATATTTCAAAATAAAATTCTAGCATTGAACGCCCTGTATTTTTGAAACCAACAACATTCTGATAAGGCATATTTGGCTCAATCAACCTTTTCTGGTCACCAGTATCTCCACCTTCGAGATTTTCCAACCTTTCACAGACACCCTATACAGCACTCTGTACAGAATGATGTTAAGAAAATCTAGGTGTAGGTTCTATTTAAAAGTAAGACAAAAAGTTAATATAAACATGGGTCCGTGGTCCGAAAATGCCTTGTTTTCGAGATACAGGTGGTTTAAAATTGTTTGTCTTAAATACTATAGTCTTCATTTCTTGGAAACCGATAGAGAGATATTGAGATGAGATTTAGTACACATTAGTATGTGATGGGCTACTTTTACGTGTATAAATTTCGTTAGTAATATGCTAACATCAGTGGTATTGGTGCCTTTAAATAATCATTTTTAGCTACAAAAATTGTACGCCACTGATTTTTGGACAAATCACTCTCTTAAAGCCAAGATAATTCTTCTTAAAAAGTGTCTTTTTAAGACTTTATTCTTCTGAACCGTTTTCCAAATAAAATTTATTTATTAATCATTACAATAGACCAATTTGGGAAAGCTAATTAAAAAACAATAATCTAGGAGGCATGTGCCAGTTTGTCATAAATTCCATGTCAGACTTAAACAAAAAAAGATAACACAAAGCATTGAGTGAAGTGTTTAAGTTAGTTTTTAATACATAGGTGCCTTATTTTTAAACATGCCTGCCCTTAGATTTTCTTAACATCATTCTGTAACACCCTGTGTATAGCCTTATTACTAGATTTTTTTAAACCAGGCCTAACTTTATTTTAAAAGTATTGAAATAAGTTAAACAAAATAGTGATCTGTATCATCCATTGGTACTGATTTCAAATTTTAAATGCAAGGGAATAGTAAACATTAGAAATAAAATTCCCAACAGCAGTAAATTTGAAATAATTAATAGTTTTTGATGTAAATATATTTACAGTAATAATGGTCTGAGGAACCTTTGTACTTGGAAATACGTCGCCATAAATGTTCAGTCGTCAAGTACTCACGCATATGGTATTCTACCATTTATATGATATCGTTAATACCTTCCTACTGCTATCCTATCCGGCCTTATATTTGGGAGTACGTTGAACCCATGAATGCACAGTCTGTACCAGGGTATTAGTAAAAGACCCATTTAATTGCATACACTTTAAAAAAAAACAACAGTTACTAAAAACGCATCAGTCAAGTAATTGTATTTCGTAAGAAATGTGTCACTTGAAATTACAGAAGCGGAAAACATTTGCGTTCATGGTTACTGTTAAAGTGCGACGTAATTACAAAAAGGACCTAATTTCAGCTGAATTATTGTCATAATTTTTTGGTACAGAGTTTACTGACTGTAAACACAATAGTACCCTCAATAGTTTCAGTAATATGTAAAAACATAATTAATTTTTTATATTATATACAGTGTGTCCCCGGATGGGGTACCACACTCATGTTTTTTTTATTGTTAATTACTCTTGATAAAAAGTTTTGCTTATCTTTTAATTTAATTACAAAAACAGGTTTTTCTAAATAAAAAATAAAAGTAAAGTAAATATTATTCAATTTATGGACGTCCAAATAATACACGTTTTTTCTAACCTTTTTCTAAATTTTTTGGATACAGACGCAATAATTTTTTCACTTATGATGGTACAGCTTCCTGAATTTTTCGTTTAAGTAAATCAATGTTGTCAAAATTATATGTAAGTATCAGTGGCGACTGGTGAGATTTCAGGTATGCTATATCTCAACAGCCAGACATGGGACCCAAACCAAACTTTAGGGTTTTTCTAAATAAAAAATAAAAGTAAATATTATTCAATTTGTGGACGTCCAAATAATACACATTTTTCTAACCTTTTTCTAAATTTTTTGGATACAGACGCAATAATTTTTTACTTATGATGGTACAGCTTCCTGAATTTTTCGTTTAAGTAAATCAATGTTGTCAAAATTATATGTAAGTATCAGTGGCGACTGGCGAGATTTAAGGTATGCTATATCTCAAAAGCCAGACATGGGACCCAAACCAAACTTTAGGGTATATGTACTACGGCCTTATAAAGAACTTTGGTAGAAGAAGAACGATTTTACAATTTGCGAAAAAAGTTGAAAAAAACTTGGGCCTCACCTTAAATTCTCAAAATGGCTTCTTTAAATTTCGAGTAACATTTTTTTCCAAAAACTAGATGAAATTTTACGGATAGGTTTCAAGTTTTATTAAAAAATAACTATATTTGTAGAATTTATAGCATTTTGAAATTTTTATAATGTGTCACAAATACAATATTAATTTTCAAACTGCTGTAACTTTAACAAAAATTATTTTTTTTAAATAAAATCTGAAACATATCGGTAGAATTATGTCTAGTTTATGAGAAAAAATATTTATCGAAATTTAAATAAGTCAATTTGGAAATCTTAGGTGAGGTCTACGTTTTTTTAACTTTTTTTCGTAAACTGCAAAATCGTTCTCCTTCTACTGAAGTTCTCTATATAGCCACAGTACATATATACTAAAGTTTGGTTTGGGTCCCATGTCTGGTTATTAAGATATGATATACCTGAAATTTCACCAGCCGCAACTGGTAGATATACACTTTTTGATTTAAGTATCCCAAAAGAAATAATCTAATGGGGACAAGTCAGGTGCCCGTGCAGGGTAAAGTATTGGTCCATAGCGGCCGATCCACTTATTGGGGAAGTTTTCATCAATCCAGTTTCTGACCAAAATTGTGAAATATGCAGGACATCCGTCTTTTTGTAATATTACTGTTTTCGAAATTCTAAATTTTTTTTATATAATTCTGGTAACATCAAATTATTAATTTTGATTAAAATTTTCTTTCAAAAATTGTAAGATACGTTATGACCACACGAGACATTTTTTTATAATTTCTTTTATAATTTATAATTAAATTTTTTATATTTTTTTTTTCATAATTTTTATCTATTAGTTATAAATAGAAAATTTGGTTTCTCTTCAGTCCAGTACCTTTAATTTTGTATTTAGTTGAAAATGTTGAAACATCTGCAGATAAATAAAATATTTATGTGAAATGTTTTGTTTTCATCATTTTGCTGTCCATTATTAAACAAAAGTCCAAACAACGATCATCTCCGTCAAGACACTGGTTGAATGTATGGATTTTGTTGTGTTGTAAAAATCTTTGAATATGAGATCTGCCAATTCCTATGTTTTTTATATTTTCCTTAGTGAAATCTTTAAATTTTGTTGTGCAGAATCCATAACTAAAACAGTACCAGCGTTATTATCGTTGTATTTATTTTTAATATTCTTAACATTACCAGTGGTATCGAATTATTTTATTAACTTGCCTGCTCTACGAGTTAGTCACATTTGAATATTTTTCATTAAAAATGTGTACATGCATATCGATACGGAACATATCTCAACATTATTAATGAAAATTGTTCGGTGGGCACTTAATAAAAATAAATATTTTGACTTTGACATTAATAGGAAATATCCATACGATAAGTAAAATAGTTACAAATAGCAGTGACTGTTTATATGTGGAATGTGATACGTATTTAAGCATTTTTTACGTTTTCGAACAACTTTGTTAAATAAAATGTTTAATAAAAATAAAGGCACTTTGCTTATGCAAATTCTACATTTTAAAGTTTTTTAAACGCCCTGTATGTTTGACTACATATCTGAAGAACAACTTTTTCTCGAAAACTTAGCAATAATAAAATTAACAAGAGTACGACCCCAGCCGAGGACACCCTGTATAAACCAAGGTTACTAAATATTCGTGGTATAAAACATACTTTTTGTGTCAGAAATTAAATCTACAAATTATAAGATCTAAGAAAGTTGAGCAATAGTAATTTGTCAACAATGAATTGCAAATATAGTTAGAAAAACGGAAATACATGATTATTAGTTTCTTCAATTTGTATAAGTTGCTTCAGTAACTGTGCTAAAATAAAAACTACTTTATAGAAAAGGCCATAAATGGTTGTTTTCTGGAAATTGAATTAAATTCAAGGAAAATGAAGAGTCGTTGGAAACCATGATTGCCGTGGTTTCTCCCAGACCAGTAATTGTAATAAAGGATGCGAATTGGTTTACAATGACCAAGAAAGAAGTACGAAAAATATTTTTTCTACCAAAACTATTCAAAATTCGGAAAGTATAAAAAAAGTTTCTGAATAAAGTCAGCTACTAATAGAAAAAAACTGAGAGTAATTATACAGGGGGTTAAGAAAATATGTGCTTATATTTGCATGATACATAATTTTTCTTATATTTCTAATTATTGCAAAGATATTAAATAATGTCAAAAAATGTCGGTTAGACTTATAACTGCGTAGCCCAAAAATGGTTAAAATCGATCAAGTCGTTTTCGAGATATTCGAAATAAACAAAAATTTTTCGCGAACTTTGGCGCTCTCTAGCGGCTAAACGAAGCAATTTTAGAAACAAGTAAATTAGGTTAAAGCGGCTTATTTTGAACCCAGGAGTCTGTGGTCTTCCGTTGTACACGTCTTTTCCGGACACCCTATATAATTATTTTTCAATTGTTTCCAACAGGTCTTACAAAATCTGAAGAACGATTAAACTGCTGTATAAATAATATCATCAATTTTGGTTTTATAGACGCAATATAAACATTCAAACAATGTTTTTGTGCCTTGTGCTGTTTTATAAGATTTATTTCGAAAACATTTTAGTGGCTGTTATAAAATACGAAATTGCTAGTTCATTGTGTATGTCTAATATCACCAAACTCATTTTTTTTATTTCAAAAATAGTTGAAATTCAAAACACCATAATTTTAATGATAGTTTTTTCCAGTTTTTCGGCAACTTTGTGTACTAATTCAGTGAAATATTGTATTTAATTAATTATGTCTATTAGATGTTTATAAAAATAGTTTAGAACTCTAAGCTAAACATATTAAATCGAAATATCATTTTAAATACGATATTTTTTAGGCTTTTTGGTCTAAAATAGCTCAAAGAAGAACCTGAAGTTATGACATACTTAAAAAATACCCTGTATACTTTATATCGTCTATGCAATACAAGGATATTACTATTGGTTTTATAAGGAAACTAATTACAAATAAAATCAAAGAAATCGAATGTTTAATGGGAAACACACCTTTTCAGTAATGTGGGATTTCCCAGCGCTACCTAAAACTGAAATCAGTGCAGTGTATTTCAGAAATATATGTGACATTAACATCCTTATGAGATGTCTTTACTTTACTATATTATAAAGGCATTTAATCTAATATAAATCAATTTTTCCAAGTATTCCTATTAATGAAATTATATTATGTACGGTTTGATGTAAAAAATTTAATTATATCATTTCTGTCTCAAGTTAGTTTGTCAGATAGAAGAAGGTTAAAGTTGAAAGAAAAATGCTTTTAATAGCTTTAAAACATATTTTATAAATAATTATCAGTGGTAATTGTGTCTGCATGTTATTTTTTTGATATACCTAAGTACTAAGATAAACCGAAATGATGGCATTTACAGTAATGCATAAAATATCCTTATACAGTGTGGAAGAAAAGTATGGAATAAATTAATTATTTCGAAAACATCGAAGTTTCATGAAATTTCGTCAGACACGTCGATTTTGCTTTTTAAAAATACGTTCATTTGTTTTTGCGTGAGGTCATCGGATATTTTTTAAATAGAACCCTTATATTTTTTCATCAGATTCTTGTAGAGCTTAACTTGCTGAATTAAAAAATGTATAATTTCAATACTTTATTCATTCAACTTTCCGAGAAAAAAAATAACCGATCCAATAAAATCGACTTGAAAAAAATGTGAATATTCCCATTTGTGTCTGTGATGGGCTGGTTAAGAGTAAAATGGATATAGTAAATTCATCGGCAGTATCACAAAATAAGGTCTCTTTATTTTTAAAACAATTTAACAAAAAGCAACTAATTAATTAATTAATAATTCAATTCTGGTTGCCTCAATCGTAGTTGACCCCCTAATTTATTATTTTGTTTTATTAGATTGCATGATAGAATATTACATCTTTTGATAGCAAAAACAACAAATTAAATGAAGTCACCTCAGAAACTGTTTCTGGCAGCTAAACAAAATCTAATCAGATTGATCTGTCAACTGGAGCGTTTATTTGATTGTAACAAATCGTCAGTGATTATTTTTTTCTTGGAGAGTTGAAGGAATAAAGTATGGAAATTATATATTTTTGAATTCAGCAAGTTCTACAAGAATCTGTTGAAAAAATATAGAGGTTTTATTTAAAAAAATATCCGATGACGTATAGAAAAAAGAGTCTTTTAAAAAAGCAAAATCAGGAGGAAATTTCATGAAACTTCGTTGTTTTAGAAATAATGAATTTATTTCATACTTTTCTTCCACACTGTATATTAAAAGCTGTAGGTAACTTTCGCTCGCACACTTAACTCGAAAATTGCTCATTTTACCGCCACAAAGGCTTTTTTGCGAGCCATGCAGCTCCGAACCGCTAAACGCTACGCCTTTCGCCGTCTTAGATTACCGGCGTATTTTGATGCCGATTTTTTCGCGTTTTCCTAGCTTTCCTAAATTTCCGTCTTTCGTCTCTAAATTTGAAGTCCCTAGAAAGTTTCCCGTACCCGAACACTGGGGTTTGAAGTCATTTTTACATAGAACTTTGCATAAATATAAGTACGAGTGAAAACGTGGTAAAAATGAGCTAGACAATATGGCGGTAGTCATTTCATTGCCGTGTCGCTTCAATTTATAGGGTAATTCAAAAAGGCTTGATGGACAGTGTTGAAATAAAAATTGACAAACAAATAGAATTCCAAATTTGAGGAAATTATCGGTCTTTCCGCTTCGGAACGTGCGAAATACTGTTTCGTATACAAAGTGTAACCGTCCTTCAAGTATCTATTATGGCATGGACACACACGGATAAGTAACGGATCAAATACAGAGTGTTTAGAAATAATGAACTATTCTTTAAAAACCCTTTAAATTCTTGGAATTAAAAAATTTTTTTGATGAACCTTTTAGCATCACATAAAGACCACCCGATTCAATATTTAAAATACAGGATGTTAAAAAAAATTAACCAAACTCGAGAAAACACTAAAAATTACCAAAATATGCCAACCACTCTTCTAAATTATAGAGCGCCGGATTTTTCCCACCATAACGAGTTCAGCCAAAGTCACGTTAACATTTTATTATTCACAGGCGTAGAGCCGCGCGCAGTAATGGCAATTAAGTAAAAGGCACTACGCAGCGGTGGTCAGAGGGCTTTAGCCCGAAGAAAGGTCAAGTCGGTGATAGCCGACTTGCCACCTTTCTAGTACTACTTCTAAGATGCGCTCATATCCTTTTCTTACTGGTCTATTATTGTTAATCTTTATACAGGATGGTATATGGGTCATACTTTAAGGATATAGTTCTAATATTCTTAAATCGATAAATCACAGAATGAAGCTTTGATATCAAAAACTCACAGTGGCTCCTCCAATTCAGCACATTATCAATATTTATACATGAAAATTTAACATTTGTAATATTGCAAGGTATACGTTCACATTTCTTATATTTACTGTGAAATGTCATTGTTTGAGTTTTTTTAGGATTCATATATAAATGATTCTAAGAAAAATAGTCATGCAATAACCCACAGCATTTAATTTTCCTTTGATTAATATTTTTATCTGAAACTATAATAGATGTGTCATCTGCATAAAATATAAACTGTACTAAGTCATTTATATTGTCTAAGTCATTAATATATAATAAAAAAATAATAAGGCTCAGTATTGATCCCTGTGGTATGCCTATGTTAATTTTAATAATTTCAGAATTGACTGAACTATTGATACCAGATACCATTATTTTCATTATCCAGTAGTGATACATATTGCTGTCGGTGTTTTAAATTACTTGCAATCCAGTTACATGGTAGTCCTTTCATACCATATTTATTAAGTAATAGTAATTCATGGTTGATGCAGTCAAATGCCCTGCTCAAGTCACAGAAGAGTCCCACAGGGCACTCAACTTTCTTGACTATTTCTTCATAAAATTAATGGCTGTGAGTACAGATTGGCCTTCAGGATTCCATGTTGGTTCACAGAAAACATAAAAACATATATTACAATTTTTGCAAAAGGAGATTTGCAATATTAGTGATATTCCTTCTGTGTACAGTAATGCGTCACATTGTTTTGTCCCGAATTTACATCCCTAAAAACCGAAATTAGATATTTTCAAGTTGGCAACAACTAAGACAAAGTGTTTAGGGGACAAAAAAGGTTCGTCACTGGTTACAGGTTAATAATATTAATATTTAACCAGTTCAATTAAGTTTGCTTCCATCTCTATGCATAAAATTAAGTTATCAATTAGTAAACGTTATGTAGGGTATCGCTAACAAACATTTGTAGCTATTAATTTCAGCAGTGTCCTTGACGCCAAACCAAGCGCTGTTATCAACGGCAAGACGCTGAAGTCCACACTTCTATTATTATCGTCAGGCTACAATACATCGAGCGAATAAATAAATAAATCTGTTGTAAGTCACAACATGTGCCACTTGCAAAGTGTATTAGTATTTTACTGAAGTCAGCATGCCATCAACCTTTGAATTATGCTGTAGACTAGCGTTTGCCCACACGTACGTCTAAGGTTAACCACCCACGACACATTTTTCTCCGAACTCAATCATTAGTCACCGAATATCATAATCGGAGTTTTTGATGAGCTATTACGTATACAGACTAGCGCATTTTCGAAAGGAAATGTGGATTATCTGGTCCGGTGACGAGCAACATTTTATTATCAGTTGTATAAGAAGACCAAAACCGACCACAAGAATATGATTGCCACTACTATATGCAGGATGTTGATTTTTTATCTATTACAAAGGAATAAGTGGTAAAATTTTGATGACGTATCTGTTATTCGTTGAAATTTAGTTAACAATTTTATCACTGAAACAACAAATATTAATCAATATTAAAATTAGTCAAAAATTTAAACACGTAAATATTAATTCAGAAATTTTAGATGAAAGAAATATTTATTTACTTAATTAACAATACAGTTAGAGAAACTACATTAATTAGAATATGTAATTTCATGATCAATCAATTAGTAGCTGTAGTTTGTAGTAGTAATTATTTCTGTAAAGGGTAGGGAGTAATGTTATCCGCCGAACCTGTGGACAAAATTTGCCCCGTGATGATCTTCTTGTTTTGTAACGAGTCTTCTATATAACCTTCCGCTACTGTAATGGATGTCAATTCGCCGTGATTCTTAATTGTAGAAAGATTACAAGAAACAAACTAGCCGAATATTGTCGGAAGCAATGTCCAGTATAAAGGTAAGGATCATGCAAATTTCGAAATTCGGTAATATTGGCAGACAATTTACCAAATATGTTAATTCTAATTGGACTCGTGGTACATTTATTCTCATCTATTTTATGAAAATTCTTGAGTGATAGTGTTTGCTGGACGAAAGGCTATGTACTTTTTTACAATAGTTCATATATAATGTAACAGTAATAATCTCATTAGCAGCTGTATTAGTGATTATTTGTATAAAACTTGTACCATGGTAGGGAGTAATATTATCCATCGAACCTGTGGACAAAATTTGCCTCATGATGCTCTTCTTGTTTTGTAACGAGTCTTCTATATAACCTTCCGCTACTGTAATGGACGTCAATTCACCGTAACTCTTAATTGTAGAAAGATTATAAGAAACAAACTAGCCGAATATTGTCGGAAGCAATGTTCAATATAAAGATGAGGATTATGCCAATTTCGAGATTCAGTAATATTGGCAGGCCATATTTTATGAAAATTCTTGAGTGATAGTGTTTGCTGGACGAAAGGCTATGTACTTTTTTACAATAGTTCATATATAATGTAACAGTAATAATCTCATTAGTAGCTGTATTAGTGATTATTTCTATAAAACTTGTACCAGGTTAGAGAGCAATGCTATCCGCCGAAGCTATGGACAAAATTTGGCTTCTTTGGAGTCTTCTATATGTACTTTCGAAAAGTAACGAATAAATTCATTATTTTTGAAATTGAGAAGTTTTCGAAAAAATCCCCTGGTTTTTAAAAAGACACTTTTTGACATACGACCCATATTTGTGACGTCATCGTTGTTCGAGATATGAGGTCATCGGCAATTTTTTAAATAGCAACCCCCAATTTTGAACATGCCATTCGAAACAGCGTGTCATTCTGCATACATATATCATGAAAAATTATGGTGCAAAAATTTCAAGAAAATAATGTTTGAAGATTTTAAAATTTAATTTTCACAATACTGTGCACCCCATTATACAGGTCCGTGCTTATTTAGATGAGCTGTTCCCGAATCGTTGGATAGGAAGAAGGGGGCCGATTGAGTAGTCACCCAGATCGCCTGATTTGACTCCTCTAGATTATTTCTTGTGGGGATACTTAAAAAGCAAAGTATACGTTACTAGACCGGTTAATTTAGAAGATTTAAAAGCAAGAATTCGTCACGAGATCGTATACCACCTGAAGTTATTGATAATGTCCAAAAAGAATTTATTAATCATCTTGGCTACTGTCAGGCAGCCAACGGTGTACAATTTGAACATTTAATTTAGTCGATTTTTTACATAATCATTATCATTTTCAGTGTTGTGAAAATTAAATTTTAAATTATTCAAATTTTATTTTCTTGAAATTTTTGTTATGTAGATAACACCATAATTTTTCATGATGTATGTATGCAGAAGTACACGCTCTTTTAAATGGTATGGTCAAAATTAGGAGTTGTTATTTAAAAAATTGTCGATGACGTCATGTTTCGAGCAACGATATCACAAATGTGGGTCGTATGTTAAAAAGTGACTTTTTTAAAACAAAATCGACGCTCGAGGAGATTTTTTCGAAAACTTCTCAATTTCAAAAATAATGAATTTATTCGTTACTTTTCTAAAGCACTGTATAACTCTCTGCTACTGTACTGTACTTAGCACCAGAGCCTGCCAACAAACTAGACGAAGATCATCGGATGCAATGTACAGTATAAAGGCGAGAATCAGGAAAATTTTGAAATTCAGTAGTATTAGCAGACATCTTACCAGATGTGTTGATTCCAATTGGAGTAGTGGTCAATCCTTTTGATTCTTCGCTGTTTGCTTATGTCCTGGCTCTTTATGTTTATCATCGCCTTCACCATGAAGTAATAACGAACAGGTTTTTTAAATTGTATATGTTATCTACGTCAAAGAGGCACATAATTATAACAACAAAATCAAGAAATGTACTCTTTATTTTACAGAACTAACTTGGAGAACAGAATATATGAGCGTTATTTGATACCTAACTTAAAAATTTAATATCACATAGCAAAAATGGTTATTGAGATTCAAAGAATGGTGACATAACATACCAATCAGCAATATCATATACATTAACAGGATACGATTACATATGGTATTACATAGGGTGTTCTGAAAAGAGGTGTTACAAATTCAGGGTCTGTTTATATAAAATACCTTTCTATTGCTCACTGTTGCCATTTGGGAACACAACGTTTTATGTTAACAACGTTTTATGTTAACAACGTGACGTTACCTAGCATTTGGAAGTCAAAAAAAGTATGATTATCTAGCACAGTTCTTTCAGCGAGAAGTGATGTTATATTCAAATTACTTCGTCAAATCAACAAACAGTGAGGTTCTTTTTATAGATTTCTTGGTAAGTGTGTTTTTATATTAATTTTCAATAGTTAGTTAGTACAATAATACATCATTTGATATAATTTACTTGTTCTTCTTCACACGGTAAGTCACAGTCTGATTGTTTCCATTTGGGAACATTATGCTTAAGCAGCGAAATCTATATTAATAATTGTTTTTGTTAGCAACTACTCATAAACACTTAACTGTTTTTATAATCTACAATGCATTGCCGGTTGATTTCAGTGAAGCTAGATCCAGCCTTGTACAGGAAAAGAACAAGAAATTCCTTCCCGAAACTGATCTGAACTATAGAAGATGAAGAAGGTAACTAATAGATAGTAGCGGATGGCAGAATTAGCAAATGGATAAAATGTTTTCCAATATATATATATATATATATATATATATATATATATATATATATTTCTCCTAGCGTGTTGGATGCCGACTAGATCAAAGATGCTGATAACCCAGACAATTATAATGATGGTGCAGTTATTTGATCATCCTTCGAACATAAGATTTTTCTTGTTAAGTGATGAAAATATACCAAGAATTGAATAAAATCAATTTTGAACGCAGTCTATAAAATGCAATTACAAGAAAATATTAGATATTGGCTCTTACATACAAAAACACGAGAGTCTAACCGCAAGTTAAACTAGAATAATATTTATAAAACATATTGCCATGAATCCATGGTATACAGAAAATAATTGTCATATTTTCTAATATTAAAGCAGTCTTACGGCATCTATTTTCAAAACACTCTGTATACGTAATATTTGAATTTATGCATTAAGTATATAAGATTTCCTTATTGATCATTAAACTGCAGTATTGCAATTGGGAGAATATGCAGATATGAAAGACATCATCCGCATACATACTCCGCTTTCATGAATTTAACTCAAAGTAGTCGTGAGTTATAAGAAAAGAATTTTTTTTTTAAACTTGACGTCCTGTATATACTAAGCGAAGCATTTTCAGACCTAGTTCATAGGAAATTTGTTGCTTAAAATTGAACGTAAAACATACCACAGATAAATTAATATAATTTATCTGTGAACATACTGAAGTATGTACATCTCCTCCTGAAACACCTGTATATAAGTATTCTAAAACTACTGTCAAATGCAAAGTAATGTGTGAATTAATACATCCTAGGCTTGTGGCTTCGCCTGCCATAAAAAGTTAATTCAATTCAACCAAATTTAAACAGCGTAGTACTGGTTTAATCAGTAAAAAAGAACGTGGTTTGGAAACTGATCCGCTGTAACAAACGTCTCGCGATTATCGCGTTCCCCACGTGGTAACACATTTTATGGTGATAAACGAGCGTGACAGCTGAACGCGAAACAAAACACTATCTCCATGTTAAAACTCAAGACAGTCAAGGATAACAAATATTTGAAAGTGCAGTTGTGTGTGCACTGGAATGTGTGTCTTTTTAATTGCAATAAAATATAACACAGCTTATCGTGAAATTGGATGTATGACTTCCTATTTCCTTCAGTTTTGATTTGTTTACATCTTACGTAACTCGCCCAAGTGTCTGGTTCAAAGGAAACGATTTTGTTTTGTTAATAGTGGCAAGTTTTTTATCGCACGAATGGGTATTAGGCTAGTAAGAGCCACACTTGTATTAAACAAGAAGAAATTTAATTTCACTTTACGGTTGATTTATTATCGAGTTCGTCTTACATACTACTGCTGTATAAGTTAGAAGTGCTATTGTACTATTAATATAAAAATGATTTAATTATGATGATGGGCGCATTTTGAAAGATCCATCTGAAGTAGCAAAATGTTCCTCAAATTCGTTTAAACAAGCCCCCTTATGGATTTTAGACAAAATATATCAGTGTGATAAATATGACATCATTCATGATCAGCTTTCCACTCTTTTTTTTACTCCATTTACTGAGAATGAAATATTCAGCATAATTAAAAATAACTTAAAAAATCATCTGGACCAGATGGTGTATGTTATTAAACAAGTATGTGTTATCTTGTTAACTTATCTTTTCGGGAAGGTAAGTTTCCAAATATTCTCACTGAGTAGTGTTGTACCGGTCTATAAAAAGCTTGATAAAATGAACGTAGAAAATTATAGATCCATTACGATGTCGCCCAGCTTCAGTAAAATATTTGAACATTGTTTTTTATTTAGACTAAAGTCGTTCTTTGAACGATTTCATATATTGTCAACTTTCCAGCATGGTTTCCAATCAGGAAAATTCACACAAACTGCTATTTTTTCTTTTTCTCAAGACCTAGTTGGTCATATTGATGTGGATGAGTTCCCTGCTGGGATATTTTGTGATCTTAGCAGGGCATTCGATTGTGTCAACCATAATAGACTACTTTACAAACTGGAAAAATACGAAATTAGCGGTTTGGCGAATACATGGGTATCTAGTTTCTTTAAAGGTAGGCCACAGTTCATTAAGTTAACTTGCCGAGTAAACAATAGTAATGTGTCAGAGATATGTTCACCAGTAACTGAAGTATTTATTGGGGTACCACAGGGATCTGTACTAGGCCCGGTGTTGTTCCCAATATATGGTAACGACCTTGAAAACTGTCTCCCACAATATGTATCTCCAACATTGTATGCCCACGACATTTCTCTAGTTATTTCCCATAGAGATAAAATTATACTTAAGAACAACTGTATTACTACTTTGGTTAATTGACCTGATTGGTTTAATTCCAATTATTTATATTTAAGTAACTCCAAAACTAGCCAAATAAGAGATATCGATATTTCAGTTAGTGATGATATCCTGGAAAGAGCAGTTAATGTATAAAGTTTTTGGGCTTAACAATTGATGAAACTCTCAGCTGGAAAAATCACTGTGTTGGACTATGTTCCAAATTGGCCTTTTTATGCTACCTTCTTCGAGATCTGAAGTAGGTAATAGGAATCAGCTCATTTCTGTACCTTATGCTCACGGTTATAGTACTGTATATGTTTTTGGGGTTTGGCTGCGATCGCATCCGACATGTTTATTTGTCAGAAACGTATTATAAGATGTTTGGTGGGTGTATCAACGCAAACATCTTGTCGTATCTTCTTCCAAAAGTTAAATTTGCTGACATTCACATGTATATATTTGCTGGAAATCTGCACTTATGTTTACGATAATCAAAATTTATTTACTAAGAATATCGATTATCATTATTTTACTAGAAACACAAATAACTTTTGTACTTCTTATAAGAGACTTAATATTTGTAAAAATCTGCCTTTCGTTAAAGGTCAACATTTTCAACCGATTGCCCATGAAGATTAAACTTTCTAGTACAAAAAAACATGTTTGTTAAATGTCTTAAAAAGTATCTAATCGATAAGTGTTTCTATGGCATTAATGAGTTTTACTCTTGTACTAATTAACTTGGCTTATTACATATATTATGACGATGTATATTATGTATATATCTGTATTATTATATTGCATGTGAAATTTTTTTTATGTGTATACATATTTATTAATGTATTTGATGACGAATCCTATATTAATGTAATGTAATCAAAGGAATAAAATTATTGTATGTACCTTAATATATAAGAAAAATTAGTGAAACACAAAAATGAATAAATATATAAATAATATTGCCAATTAGGTAGTAATATTTATTGAACATAACAAATATACAGTGATTCATAAGCTATATATATATGGGAAATTATTGCTGAGGACAAGCAATAAAGAAAATATTTTTTAGTAACACGATACTAATTTGTAGAGAGAATTGATACCCTCTCTGCGCATGTGATAGGAAGAAGAATATTCATTTGAGACAATGCGTGATTGATACCAGTCGGCGTTTGACCATTCCCTTAATTAGTGAAATTTTCCTCACTGCTGCACTGAATGATGGCTAGGGCCTACCAAATATATCGTTTCGGGACGTATGCGGTCTACCGAATAGTAATATACCGCCTTTTCTCCTGCACAAGTCTCTGACTTCTGAATTACTTCTCGCTATTTGGATCAGGGGTAGGGATATTATTATTTCTAATATATGCCGGATGCGCCAATGATAACATAAAATTTGGTAGGTAGTTAATTTTCAAAGTTCTTTAAACCTAACTACAACAAATTTAAATTTATTTTTCCTTACCCCTGGCACAAGCAGTCAAGCCATGCGAAAGGAATTTGAAAAAGACTTTCAAAAATTTGAGGATATATGAGTAGGTACTAAATATTTTCGAATGACTTATACAAGTTTAACGAGAATTAAACTTACCTAGATTATAATTTTGATATCCTTATACAGTGACGCAAACTTTTTTTATCGATATTGAAAATACTTTTAATTAATAATAAAAGTATGCTTAGTCCAGTAACATCCCAAAATTATAAATTTTTTATACGGAATGTCGACAGTTAAAGAACAAGAAGGAAAATATTTAAATTCTTCGTTTTTACAAAATATTTCAATTACTTATTTTTGGGAATAAAAATCACTCTTGAAAAAAAAATGATATAAGCTTTGAAACTCAGTTTTAAAATAATCTAACAAAGCAAGAAATTATTAAAGAGCTATTAAAGAGCTATTTTTGTATATTTTCTAACTTCCTTTGTTCCGAAAAAATATAGTTAAGTGTTAAAAAATTGTCGTCAATATGAATATATATTGTTATATTATTATATATGTGTGTGTTTTTTTATTTTTAATTTGAATTTTATTATTTATTGTTTATTTTAATTTTTAATATTTTATTGTGTATTTGATGTTAAAGTTAAATATTAAATTTTTGTTGGGCGCCAATGATCCTTTTATGTATTATGTTTTGTGAGTGTATGTTGTGTTTCAAATATATTTCGTTCAATACAAACCTTTTATAATTTTTTTTTTAACTTTTTCTTACCTTATTTATACCAAATTTTGTTTACCCCTTGCTAGACACAATTTTATAAATCAAAATAGGAAAAGAAACTTAAATCAGGAGTCGGTTCAAAATATACAGGTTTTTATTATATATTGTAATAACTAGTAACACTTTTGAAAGATTCTCAATATTTTGTGCTATAATCAATTGTAAAACAATAAAGAATATTTTCTTTTTAATATTATCTTTCTGATAATGTTTAGCTTATAAATTATACTTAAATATCCTTTATTTTTGTAATGTTGGTTGCATTCCTACAGAAACATAATTATATTCTAAAGTAAAATTTCTTCTCTTTGGATGACAGATATTATTTGCTCCAGTGAAATGATTGAATGTGGATGTTATATTTGTTGAGTTCGACTTGGTTTTATACAGGTAAGTCCTGTAGTTTATTTTTATACTTTGCAAAGATTGATATTGTTAAAATCGATTTTAATTTACTATAGCTATAGATATTTTTATAGTGCACTTTATTTTTTTTAAGGTACCTGAGGTTAGGAATGTTTTATTTTCTTTCCTGGAAACTGCAAACTGCCTGGAAACTGGAAACTATCCTGTGGGATTCTATGGAACTGCACAATTTCCCTGGATACGGATGATATCTTCAGTTGTGGCAATAAAAACTATACTGGATGATGTACAAATGGTAAATTTTAACTGGTAGGTCGATATTTTTTGATTTTTCTTGTTATTTTTAATCAATTTTTTTATAATTTCGGGAGCTCTCTTGCAAAGCTGCTGCTCTTCTCTAAACCCAAGCCGTAACTAACAACAAATTCATTGTTTTTTTTCCTTGCTGCAGATTGCCATGTTATAAAAGTCCATTCACATGATTTTCTTGCAGTCTTTGTATGTCTTTTTTTATGCACAATTCACAACACAACTTATAACTAATACAAATTTAAAATGTTCTTTTATCTTAATTATACAATTTTTAATTATTTTATTTAGGAAAATAGTCTTTATTTTGTGTTTTTGTTCATGTTCAAAAGATTCTTGTAAAGTCGCCTTTACTTTTGACATTTCTAGAATTGATTATTTTAATTTGACATTTCAATTTAAATTTTAGGACATGATTTATTTGTAATTGGAATATCTTTCATTATGTTACTCGTTTGCATACCATATGTATATCAGATTTTTCTGTAGACTTTCTCCTTTTATTTTCTATATGGTGCTCTGAGTTTAATTTCTTTTTTTTTATGTTCTGAATGATAATAATAGTCGTCGTCATGCAAATTTTTGAAATTGATTTTTAAATTTGATAATAAAATTATTAAAATTAGTATTTTATGTTATGTAATATTATTTATTCTATGTAAAATTCATATCCAATGATATCTATATTAACAATTCTTTATATATTTTATAAATTGATACTAATAATTATTAATTTTTATTTTACTTTAGGTTTGGTCAGGTGTTATTTTCATTTGATTTTCTGTGTATATTTCAAATTGTTACAATATTGATAAAATACTTAAATGCTTTTATATTTGTGGCGCAAGATTATTTTTACTATCTTATACATATAGGTTTCGAATAAAACATTTGTTTAATAATAGTATAAACACACTACAAAATACACGATATTGTGGGTTTATATAAAGGATGATCCTTTTTGTAAGTCTCAAACTTTTCACTCAAATCATTCTTATAAGAATACCTACAGTCAGTATCGTCAACATTGTCGTTCACACAAACTGGTCTGGTATATTCTTCATTACACATGTCTCGTATGTTGTTTTCTGCAAGAAGTTTTTGAACAACATTCAAACAAGGACATATCCAAGGATTCCCGACGATCGTAATTTTCTTCAATTTTCTCAAACCGACAAAGAAGTTGGATGACAAGAACATCAACTTGTTATTATCCAAATATATATTCTCTAAAAATTGCATACCTGCTGGGGGAAATATACTACCGTCTATTTCCTTCAGATGATTGTGCGTGAGAACCAAATAGTTTAATTTCGGAGTCTGCTCAAAAGAGTTTGGTTCAATGAAAGAGATCGAGTTGATTCCCAAATTCAATATTTTTAAACTCGTTAATTTTTGCAGCATGTAATTTGATACTGTTATGAGAGAATTGTTATGAAGCCAAAGGAGTTCAAGGCCTTCTGGATAAGTTAAAATTCGGTGGACAAATATCGACTGGAGTTTGTTATTGTCTAGTTTTAGTTTCTTCAAATTCGGCAGGTTCTCTAGTGCCATATTCTCAATCATGGGTATGTTATTGTTAGATAGTGTTAATTCCTGCAATTGTAGATTTGTAAATACGCCCAATGGAATTTGTTTTAAATTATTTTCATTCAATCGCAGGGTTTCAAGTAAAGGTAAATTAGAAAATGCTCCTGGAAAGATGCTGTTTATACCATTTCTATCTAGATTCAGATATTTCACTGGAAGATCTTTGAATGTGTCACTGTTTATCCTGTCAATTGTATTGTAATTAATAATAATACGTTCTAATTTACCAGCCGCTGCGAATGCTCTTGGAAATATTCTCAACTGTGGATTAAACTTGACGTACAACCGAGTCACTTTACTTATACCTGGTATCGTCTCTATAACCGCATTTGTAAGGTCTTTAATTTTTTCACATTTAACTTCATTGTTTATATTTTCACATAAACTTTCAGATTTTTTCACACTGCTTGTTAGTACTAAAACTATAAAGAAAACCAACGTCGATGTCCTCATTTTACACTCAACTGCACTAGAAGCGGCATCGAATACTTTAGAATTTAACCTTGACTGTACACATTATCTCTTGCTGTAAAATACCGGATTTGTTGTCTTGACCAAACGTTTCTCAGACTTTTAATTAAGCTAACAGCATTTATTCTCAAATCGACTAAATTTTGATACCTCATAAATTCGATATTTTTTTCTAATGCATAATAAAAAAAATATTAAAATTATTAAAGACAGTTTTAGTTTTATTTAATTCGTCCAAAAAACTCTATATTATAAAAATAAATTTTGTTTAAGCCAGAATTAGAGTTTCCAAATATATACAGGATGCAACAAAAAAGTACGTCATCCTATTAACTGCATATTTTTGGCGGCTTAGACGTACCAAAATTTACGGAATAAATATTCCATATACTTTGATTGGACTTACCTATATACAACAATGTCTGCCTTAATAGATACAGTCTGTGGAACTTGAAATTTTAGAAATGTTTCTTCGCATACCTTTGTCAGTGTTTCACATATCAGTTTGAAATTTAATACAAATTAACCAAATTCTCATGGATATTAATCTAAATGACTCCTAAAAAAGCAAACGTAGAAAGTGAAGGGAAAAGGGACTGCCTCTTCCATTATTTTACGTCAGAGTTCAAAGACACTCTGTATAAATTCAGCTGGGAGTTTTAGGAAAAATTATCAAGAGTAATAAAATATTCTAAATAAAATGTTATGCTTGATATTGGAAGAATTCCCAGATATAAAGGTATACATCGCAGTGAACACCGTTGAAAGCTATCGATCTCTATCTCTATCGATCTATCGAAACAACTATTCTAGTGAAATTCGCTCGTCAGTAGCCTACCATATAACGGTGTCGAGCTTATTAGCTCTCACCAGTATGCTATAGGTGAGGTACATCGCGTACTCATGGTTCCTTCTGTCGGGTTAGACAGACTTAAAACAGCTAAGGTTATATGTTTCATCTATGACATACTGATGTGGGCTAATAAGCTTGAAACAGGTATATGTCAGGCGGGCTGCTGGCGAGTGACTTTAGCTGTATGCTTTAGGTTTTTCCTGGAATTCCGTGCTTGCACAAGAAATATCTTTATTAAATTGCAAACTAATACGTGAAGAATTGACAAAATTATCGCGGAAAAATAAATTTAAAAGTTCAACTTATTCACCAAGATTTTATTTTAAAGAAAGCAATTTTGTATATAAGCAAGTTCGGGTAAATCGGTATATTTTGTCGTCAAAAATACATGATAAATGATATAACCTGTTTTTTGTTATACTTTGTATATATACATATTTCAACAATATTTTAATTTTTTATAATAGTTTAGAAAACGACAGATAATTTAAATAAGCATATGATAATAATTAAAAAAAAAGATTCTTTTTCTATTGATGCTATTAATTTTATAATTAATTACGTACCTATCTATGTAGGAAACAATAATTCAAAAAACAGTACATTTTATTTATTAAAATTTCTTGCCAATGCCAATAAATTACGTCAAGGATACAATTTTGGGTACTTAATAATATTATTATTACAATATCTTATGTTTACTAAGAAATTGTGCCTAAAACTAAATAAATGTATATTTCAAGTTTCGTTTAATAGATTTACTAATTATTTTTAGATTCTACATATAGTAAAACCTTTATTCTCTATAATTATTTTTTATCTTGCAACTACTTTTAGGAAAAATATGTAAGTATTTAAATATTTAAAGCATGTCATAAGTCATCATAATTTTAGTAAAGTAAATATAGATTGCTAATTTACACAAAAGATAAGATAAAAAGATTCGAATTTGTCAAATGTCAATAACTTCTTTTTTATGTATGTAGAATACAAACAGACCTAACAATTTAAACACTAAAAAACTATTAAACATAAAAATGATGTTTGAAAAAATTACAAGTGGATAAGAAATATTTAGCTGTACAAATGAAACAATAGATATATATTTAAAAAAATACTTTCACTTATGTTACTAGTGCTTATGTTATTTCCAGGAAATTAGTAACAACATTTGTTATCAAAAAAACTATTTCCTCATTTATGAATGATTGTACAGAATGATTTAGAAATACTAGGAAAAAGAATTAATCAACTAGAGATATTTTTCAACCCATTTGTTATGTGATTGTAGATTGTTCATTTAAAAGTTACTTTGCTAGAACTAAAGATAAAGTGTTACTATTGGCAAACTTGAAAATTAATATTGTGACGTGTTTTATTTTTTGTTATACTATGCCGTTAAATGTACAAGAACAATAAATTAATTAAGGCATAAAAATAGTTTTGCAACAAAAATTAGCGAATGCTTTATTGGTTAACAAACAAAAGGTAATAAAAAAATGAACAATTTGTGAAGTCTGGATCTAGATTGTCTCTGACATACATGAACAAATGAAGTATAATTAGTTTATTAACCCTACCAAATATAAACCATTTATTCCATTTCCTACCAAAGTTATGGTAAAAAACAATTTTTACCGAAAATTATAAACCACCCTGTATCTTAATAATGAATGGTCAATGTGCTATTTCTAAAGACGTTTCTGGTTACTATAAATGTCCTCTATCTCCAATTAAGCTATGTTCCTCTCGCAATATAACACCCTGTAGACAATTAAAAACTCAAGAATAATTAAAATATTAAGTTTTATCGAATCGAATCGTCAATCTATATGTCAAAAAATTTCCAGTGTAATCACATACTTTACGGAGGATATTTTTAAATCAGGGTAACGAAATAATATACAATAGTTTCATCTAGAAAACCCATGAAGACAAAAATTGTCGATATTTTTTTCATTTATATGGCAATGTTTTAAAATATCATCGGTTGATTGCCTACAAAATAGAAGTGAGAATTTTTACTAAAATTTATATTTATATTGCTCTGTTGTTAAAAAATAATATCGTATTTCTCACACATTTTAAATATATTTACTAAACTTCGGAAAATCAGGCATTTGTTATTTTAGGTCATAGCCACCATAACTTTTTTAATAAACGCCTGCGACAAGAAACCAGTAACTGGATACATAATTTCATTGTATTTTAATCACCCGTTTGTTATACAACGATTTTATTTAAATAAATTACACGTCTGTAGGTAGATTCGAACTTGAACTAGTGCCATTATCCTTAGAAAAAGCTAAGGTTAGTTCACGTGGTGAGTTTCTTGATTCAGTAATTGAACATCAGCAGTTCTTTAGATGTTTCCATAATTCAAAGACATACTAAAACAAAGTTTTACACTTACGTTTTCTTATTAGAATTTCTAATTTACTTTATTAGATATTCAAGAATTTTTATTATCTCAGCGAGAATGTTACATTTAAAAGTCAATAAGATTAAAATAAAAGGCATGTGTGAGTTCGATAAAGGGATATATATACGTTTGATAACACGAGAATTAATTTTTAAATGAATATTTTGGAACAACTAATTAAGTAGCATAGCATACAGCTATGGAATAATAAATTTTACAAAGATATTAAAAGTACAGAGTATTGATGTATTTTATTTCAAAAGCAATAGGGCTAAAAATGCATTTCAAAAGCTTAAGATGCTTACTAATTGTGGAGATTTCCCAAAAAAATAATTAAAATAAAAATATAAAACGTGCAAAATACCAACGATATTTAAATTGTCTGACTCAGAAGGTTCTGAAAACAAACATGTTTGACATTTAATATTATTAGAAACGTGTTAAAACAAATCAACTACATTCAAATTATAATTACCTATAACTGAAAATAGAGATTTCTTGCTAAATCTGCATTTTCATTTCTTAGATTAAAACATGTTATTAAATTGTTTTTGTATTCATTTGAGTAGCGAACCATTTTTGATTTGTGTTAACATGCTTCTAATAAAGTTAAATGTCAAACTTGTTTTCAAAGCCTTCTCAGTCAGAAAACTTAAATATCTTTGATATTTTGAAAATTTTATATTTTCCGCAGATCTACACAACAAATAATAAGTATAGTATATATTTTTGGAACGAATTTTAGCCATCTTTCCGTTTTGAAATAAAAATAATGCTCCTTATAAAAAAACACAAAAACTAAAAATATTTTTACATTTATTTTTATGCCATCGAATGTGTGTATAGAATGTGTTTAAACCGTTTTAAGACATCTTGAAAAGGAAACAAGAAAACCAATCGATTTAACCAAAAATCGAAAAACGTCCTGTATATCAAAAATGGTAACAGATAGAGACATGCAGTATTTGCCTTTTCATTTTCTGGAAAAAAGAACTCTGGACTCGTCTTATTAGATTTGTTCTTTCTATGGCAGATTTGCAGTAGTAATCCTTGAAAACCTACCAATTTGAACCAGCCTGTATCGATCGGATGATCCGGATTTCCCACACGGTTCTCCTACTTAATATCATACACTTATATCATAAATCTAAAATAACTATGGTAAAATTATAAAAACTGGAAACAGAAATTATTCCAAATTTGTTATCATTTGCATTTAAACATCTTCACTTGCTTCAATTTTTAACAAGTATTTAAATCAGGAGATATCAATGTACAGTGTTGCGACACAAATTATAAACAATAATAAAACGCAAAACATATATTTAACAAACATCTAAAATATTGTGCAAATCATCCACTTAGATATTAGTTACCAGCTACTTTTCTGTAGCTCTAAATTTTAAAAACTATTTTAACAATATATTTCAAGTATCATGATAAATTTAATCAACTAATGGGATACCTATTTGTTAAAGTATTTAAAAATATATATATTATTAGATATTAGCTACCAGCTATTTTTCTATACCTATAAATGCGTCTAAATTCTAAAAACTATTTTAACAATATATTTCAAGTATCATGATAAATTTAATCAACTAATGGGATACTTATTTGTTAAAGTATTTTAAGAAAAAAAAATTATATTATTAGATATTAGCTACCAGCTATTTTTCTATACCTATAAATGCGTCTAAATTCTAAAAACTATTTTAACAATATATTTCAAGTATCGTGATAAATTTAATCAACTAATGAGCTGTGTGTTATTTGTTTTAGTATTTTAAGAAAAAAAAAATGACATTGGAGTTATAAGAGGCAGTAACATTATCCGTATGAGATATAATGCAATAATTATTGTATTGTTCTTGTTTTTTTTTTCAAAATTTATATCTTAATCGAGATCAATAAATTGTGAAATAAATGCACACATTACTTTTAAGTGCTCGGTGTGCCACTGTAAATAAAATTTGCAAATGTTTTTCACATACGTTCCAACTTGAGGGGGAGACGGGTAAAATTTTTCTGTGCTTGGACTTTTCTTATTTTGACCGAAAAATGTGAAATTTTGTTTTTTTAGTAAAATATGGTTATATGGCTCTTGGGTAATATTGGTAGAATGCTCCGTTTTTGAGCAACTATGAATACAAAGACGCCGAGTGCATTTTTGTTTTTCACAGCCTGCTATGATAGAAAGTATGTAGGTACAATTTGGATTAGATTTTTAATGCATTATTTTTGAAATAATATTATATATGACTAAAAATTCATATTTTTCAATCAAAAGTCGAAAAAGTCAAAATAGAAAAAATTGGAATATGATTAACATTTAAAAATTACAAAATATCATACATTTATATCAAGTGGTTTAGGAGTTATTTACAAAAATCCATCAGAGTGAGTCTTTAAGTAACTATATCTTCCTTACCAAGAATATTTGGACACGTTTATATGTAGAAAAAGTAATCTTTGGCCTAGAACACCCTGTAGTGATATTGCCCACTAAATCCCGGACACCCTGTACATTAACTACGTTATTATTTTCAGGGTTTATTGCGCAATTAATAAAACTAATTTCGTCAGTAATAAGATCTTGTAACATTATATAAATCATGTTTCTGAGAATTGCCTACAATTATGCATATAAGCGCTATTAACTAGTATCTACCTTACTACAGATATAGAGATAATAGTATTAACTTATATACAGTGCGTCTCAAAAGTCATGCGCATTTCGAAAGTTGTAAAATTTTTGGAAATCGCTCGGACAGGTTAATTTTGTTTTTATAGGGGAACTTCCATTCTCAAAACTATAGGTAACCAGTGGCGGCGGAAGAAGGATCCCAACCAGCAAAACAAATTTATAATTTTCAGGCTACACAGCAATTATTATGTTTTATTGCCGTATTACTATTGCTTTCGAAATACAATTATTTCATTATAGCGGCGAGTCTGCAACTAAAATATGTTATAAATTTGCCCCAAGAACGTTTTTGCAGCTAAATTATAAAATAGCTTATACGGTAAATATTTGCTATAACCATTTTACAACATTGTGGCTAATAAACTAGTGTTTTATAATAGTTTGTTAGTAATGTACCTACTGGTAAAAAAACAGTTGCCCATACAGTTTATAATACAACCAAAGTGGATTTTTAAGTAAAGAAAGTTGAAAAATATAGAAATAATTGATACCACTTACAAATTATATACAGGATGGTCTGTTTTTCATAACTTGTCGTCGGGTTCTTGGAAACCGTAAAACATACAGTGGCTCAAATTAGAAACCTTTTGATGACTATAAACCAAACATATCTGCTGCCGTTACTAAAATATTGTGGAAAAACTGAAAATACCTATCAAGCCATCTAGCGTGCGTCATTATTTCTCAAATAAAATAGCTGAAATTTGGTACAGGAGGAAAAGAATATCCGAGACATCAATTTTCGTCGAAGGAAAATTTCCTCGGCCACTATAGTTTTGGTTATGAAACATTCATTTTTTTCTTATGGGCGCCTTTATCTTCACAATAACAGGCACAGAATAAAATTATGAGCATGTTAATATGTATCACTACTATTTTATTTGTAGAATAACCATAAAATTTAAAAAGTATAATTCTTTTATATAAAATCTAGTTGATCTTGACGAAAAGGAAAACTCAATAATGATAAATAATTCATTATTCTGTTGTTTTAATATGAAATATTTTTAATCGCGCTATAAAGAGATATTATAATTGTTTCTACAGTATGCGCCAAAAGTATGGAATAAATTCAATAAAAACGAAACAATTATTTTTTGGGAAAAATCCTCGAACAGGTCGATTTTTAATTTAAAAAATATATATTTTAGCGTAAAATGCGATTTTCAAATGTCATTTGTTTTCGAGTTATGACGTCATCAATTTTTTTTTTAAATGGCAACACCATATTTTTTTCCTTGTTCTGAAAGATCGTTTAATTCTCTATCAGACAGTACTAAAATTTTGCCCTCTTACATAGGAAAGTTTTCGAGTAAATGACGATTGAATGTTAGAAAACGTAAATTTTATCCATAAAAAAGTAACAATTCTGAGATATGTAAAATAAAATACAATTGATTAAACTTTATACTTAAATTAAATGTTCGAATTGCCATTCATCAACTTCTTGACAATGCGCAAGTCTGTGAAGAAATTCTTCTTGCACATTATGAATGATTTCTGGGGTAACTCTGCGGATTTCGTCCCGAATGCGATTTTGAAGTTCTTCTAAATTACGTGGTTTATTAATGTAAACTTTTAACTTCAAGTATCCCCATAAAAAATAGTCAAGAGGTGTAAGATATGGCGATCTTGCAAGCCATTCTATCGGTCCGCGTATGCCGATCCACCTCCCAGGAAAACAGTTGTCCAAAAAATCTCGTACAGAGCGCGCATAGTGCGGAGGTGCACCGTCTTACTGAAACCATATGGTATCATCAGGAATGTCAGGGTCATTATCGTTAGGAAAAATTACTGCAAGGGCTGGAACAAGGTCATTTTCTAGAAACTCTAAATATCTTTGTCCTGTAAGGGTTCCTTCAAAGAAGAAAAGCCCTACTATTCTGTCGTCAACTATTCCAGCCCACACATTTAATTTCTGAGAGTGTTGGGTATGTGCCTCTGCCATCCAATGAGGATTTTCCCGACTCCAATATCTGCAAGTTTGATGGTTTACTGTACCATTCAGGCAAAATGTGGCCTCATCTGAAAAAAGCATTTGCCGGTGTAAATTTCTATTTCCTTGACATAAATCAATTAGAATTTCGCAAAAGTGTAAGCGGCGATCGGGATCATCTTCATTCAGTTCCTGCACAAGTTGAATTTTGTAGAGATGATATTTTTCCTTCCTCAAGATACGTAACACTGTGCTTTGACTAGTGTCATTGTTTAATGCAACCAATAGTGAAGAATTATGAGGATTATCCACCAGACTTATCAAAATGTTCTGTTTCTGATTTTCATTAATGCTTGGACGTCCAGGTTTTGGAATATTTACAACATTGCCAGTTTCTCTAAATTTAGACTCTACCTTACTGACTGTTGATTGGCTCACGCATAGTCTGTAGCAAGCTTAAAAGCAAATATTATACACTGCAATATAGTTATTATTATAAAATGATATCAGTTGTAAAACAAAAATAATAATATAAAAATTACAACAGAAAAACGTTTACTTTGAAGCAAAATTGCAACATAGCGAACGGTAGAAGTCTAGAAATAAAAGAATTCTTACTTTTATCTCACCCATTTCACTGAAATGTTTTGGAAAATATATTATTGTTTCTTCTACCCCTCATCATCTGCACGTCACTGTGCTTCCATTAACTTATTAAAGAGGTTCAGTTACAGTCCTACAACTTCATATAAAACTTTATTTTGTATCTCTAATAATAACGATAATAAAGAGTGACCTAAGTATAATGAATATACCTGTACATAATTACCTTACCTTAAAGTGTGAATATTCGTCTATAAAGCTGTAGCCTACATGAACATGAATAATGATTTATTTCGCAAAATTCATGTGCACTTATTTAGTATTAGAAAAACCACCAATATGCCGCATAATTTCCTCAGATATTGCAGTCATTCGGGAAATTCAAACGATTAACAATGCAAATTGTACATCACATGCATGCGGTTTTATTCAGGAGAATAGTTGTCTTTGGTTATGCAAATGCGTTCTTGCAAATTTGCGATATAAAGTTTCTACAAACAAGTATGTATAACTCTTCAAATAGGTATTGCTTTAAAGGCGCTCTATTCTTAAAATACTGTTTTCTATAAATACAACAAATTTTAAATAGTAAATTACTGAATAAGCCATGGCTTAGCAAATAACAAGAATGTTAAATAACAAGAATGTTATTTCATGCTATCTGTGAATATTCAAAGATACCAAAGTAAAACGAATAAAAAAGCGAGAAAAGTTAGTCTAACCAACAAATTTTTAGCAGGGTCCACATTAGTAACGCTTTTATACAGTATGCGCCAAAAGTATGTAATAAATTCAATAAAAACGAAACAATTATTTTTTGGGAAAAATCCTCGAACAGGTCGATTTTTAATTTAAAAAATACATATTTTAGCGTAAAATGCGATTTTCAAATGTCATTTGTTTTCGAGTAATGACGTCATCGATTTTTTTTTAAATTGCAACACCATATTTTTTTCCTTGATTCTGAAAGATCGTTTAATTCTCTATCAGACAGTACTAAAATTTTGCCCTCTTACATAGAAAAGTTTTCGAGTAAATGACGATTGAATGTTAGAAAACGTAAATCAATTAAAATAAAGCATAAACGTTATCAAGTTTAGTTTTTCGAATTCCATAGTTCTTTTATGGATCACGTAGGTAAAAATCTTTGCAAAGTGTCATTGTCACACCGACTTTCTAATCAGTATTGTAAGCGACATAGAAATTATTATTCAATTTAAAGTATTATGGCACATTTAACTGTTACTCAAAGAATTGAAATTTTAATTCTTATCGGATGCGCGAATATGACTAGAACTCAGCAGGAAGTTTGCGATTTATTTAATGAAAAATATCCAGATCGCCCTATCAGCCAATCAACAGTCAGTAAGGTAAAGTCTAAATTTAGAGAAACTGGCAGTGTTGTAAATATTCCAAAACCTGGACGTCTAAGCATTAATGAAAATCAGAAAAAGAACATTTTGATAAGTATGGTGGATAATCCTCATAATTCTTCACGATTGGTTGCATTAAACAATGACACTAGTCAGAACACAGTGCTACGTATCTTGAGGAAGGAAAAATATCATCCCTACAAAATTCAACTTGTGCAGGAACTCGATCCCGATCGCCGCTTACACTTTTGCGAAATTCTAATGGATTTATGTGAAGGAAATAGAAATTTACACCGGCAAATACTTTTTTCAGGTGAAGCCACATTTTGTCTGAATGGTACAGTAAACCGTCAAACTTGCAGATATTGGAGTCGTAAAATCCTCATTGGATGGCAGAGGCACAATCCCAACACTCTCAGAAATTAAATGTGTGAGCTGGAATAGTTGACGACAGAATAGTAGGGCCTTTCTTCTTTGAAGGAACCCTTACAGGACAAAGATATTTAGAGTTTCTAGAAAATGACCTTGTTCCAGCCCTTGCATTAATTTTTCCTAACGATAATGACCCTGACATTCCTGACGATACCATATGGTTTCAGCAAGACGGTGCACCTCCGCACTATGCGCGCCCTGTACGAGATTTTTTGGACAACTGTTTTCCTGGGAGGTGGATCGGCAGACGCGGACCGATAGAATGGCCTGCAAGATTGCCAGATCTTATACCTCTTGACTATTTTTTATGGGGATACTTGAAGTCAAAAGTTTACATTAATAAACTACGTATCGCATTCGGGACGAAATACGACTGTAACTTATATACTGCTGCTGTTAACCTAAAATTAATTAGTCGTAATAGTATTGTGGTTAATGCGTTTCGTTTTTCTGTACATAATGTATGCTTGATATTTATAAAACACTTATGAGTGTATACAGTAACAATAACAGCTGCGTGACATGTTAACTTATCGCAAATTTGGGCAAAACTCTCTGGCAAGAGACGTTTGTACGATAAACGTTCTTCGCAAGCAACATAAGTCATTTTGAACACTTGTAACTGTTTCACATTTTATTCGGTGTGTGAAAGGAGCTCTAAGAAAAATACTCACAGTAAGTATGTTTAAGTGTATTTGTGGTTATCATGTACAAACACCTGGAAATTCTGACATGGTATGTAAGCGACATTGTCGCATATTCAAGACCTATTTGCTGTCATAACTTTGTTCCCTTTGTTCCAGAAAGAAAAAATAGTCAAATATGTTTTGTTTGGTACCTAAAATTTATCATGCAGCAAAATAAAAGCACTCATATTTCGAACATCCAGTATGACTTTACCCCACTCCATTAACAATAAATAAAAAGTACAACAATAAATAAATTCAATTTTATTATAGCATATTATATAACTGCGCAATTTGATTAAAAAAGATGTAACATGCTGTTTAACATTACTATATAGCAGTGTTATATGTATAGCAAGTGTTTACTATGATTAACATTTTTCACTATTATTTAAAAATATGTGAAAATTATTGTTATAATATGAAGTTAGAATATGAAAATAATGTGTGTCTTAGAAAAGCTTTTTAAAAGTGTTTATTTTATTTGAAGAAAATTTAAGTAGTAACAATGAATAAACAAAACATATTACTTTTGTTCTACAGATTTTATTATTCGAGATTTCTGTACCTACAACCACCGTAAATTTGATCAATATAGAAATAAGGAGACCTTAATAAAAGAAATCGCATAACTGCTAATCACAATAATTTCACGTTTTTTTTAAGTCAACAACCCTGATAAGTGGTATCTAAATGGTATGCCATTGTTGTTACAAGGCAAATTAACTGTTATCCAGCACAATTATTGCAATTAACAGATTTAATTTCTGTTTCCGTTCTTACAACAACATTATTGCTGTCAATTACTATGGCAAATAAATAAATAATAAACGTCTGTTTGATAAGTAACTGTTCACACACTGTGCTGAAATGGTTCACTAACGGTTTATGTATTACTGTGGCCGTCAAAGAAAAAGGCACTGTAAATAATCGATTGAGTGAACACAAGAAAGGTGCTAAGTTACATTATTTAATATATATTTTTTGACATAGTTTTTCCACGATATTAGTTACGAGTATTTATGATAATATTTGTACTGAAACTTGTTAATTACATTCAAATATAAGATCTATAGGATACATACTCTAAAGAATATTTAGAACACTAGTATCTAAATGTGTAAATATTTTCTTTGTCAAGAAGTTTTTTTTGCCAGTTTCCACCTACATACATATGAGTTAATTTTATTACTAGGTCATCTTTAGTGTTGGCTGACACAAGATATTCTGCAAAACTTAAAAAAGTCTTATATTGTATTGTAAAACAGGACAAGAGTTACGAATTTGATAACAGTGGTGCTTACTCTCGATCGGATACGGTCCCGCTCGGAGCTCACAAGAAACTATCTATATCACAAAACTTTTTTTAAATCTTGTTTTGCAATTCGAGCTGTTAAGTCTTGCCTTGGTTTTACCTTGTGAGATAAAGTCAAGACCAAGAATGAACAAGCATGATTGCCAATACTAGTCATCTTTTGTCGAGACATTGAAATTGCAAAAACTGACTCCAATAGAGTTCTTTGGGCAATATTATGTTAAATTCAGGATTATCTTTTGAAATCTTGCTTGCTCGGAGGAAGGAATGGAAGCGAGATGGAACCGACCTTTTGAAGGCAGATAGTTGCTGGTATACAGATAGCTCCAAGACTCCGAAAGATGTTGCGGCTGGAGTGTATCGTTGCAAGCCAAAGACCAGACTGTCAGTTAGCCTGGGTAAGTATGCAACTATATTTCAAGCAGAAATTCATCCCATTGAGTTGAGTGTGTATGGAAGCTGCAAAAGCTAAAACATACGCGCAAGTCGAACGGTATGAAATTGTCAGAAGGTTCTGAAGCGGTTGAGAAAAAACAACAAAGTAACTCTAGTTTGGATACCTGATCATGCAGGTATTCAGAGAAACGAGGCGGTGGACTCATTAGCTAGGCTAGTACATGCTTTCCTTCAGCTATATTGGTCCAGAACCGACTTTTGATATAGCTTTAGCTACTACCAATGCAGCCGCCGCAATCTGAGCAGAGGAGAAAGTGTGTGATTTCCAAGATTAGCTCATTCGAAGGCTATCACAGGATTCATCAACCAAGCGAGCTAAAATCTAGATATAGTTAAGTAGACTAGACCTAAAGGCTCTAATTGGCTTATATACTGGGTATTACCGGTTAAGGAATCACACGCACACGTTGGGCTTTGCTGAAGAGACTGAGTGTCAATTCTGTTTGGAGAGGAATCAGCAGAACATATCTTAGGTCTATTCAAACAATCCGGAATGGTTTCAAACTATCGGAAATGTTCGACCAGTAGTGTTATGAATTTGTTTTTAGTAAACATCATGCAATAAGTAGTTGGACGAAGATTTTTGCTTGAGCAGACCTATTATGTTACTGTCCAGCAGGGGAACGGACCAAATTTTCCAGATCTTCCAACAAGACTTACTTCTTGCTGGAAGATCTGGACAAAATCTCGCCTAATAATTATTAGTTTTATAAAGAGGATACTCCTGTTTGGGTGAATTTTAATATGGATGTTGACACAATAGACCATAAGGTCGTAGTGGAGAGCTAGATCTTGGCCCACTCACTTTTAACATAACCATATATCTAACAGTTTCAAATATATTATTATAATATCAGTTTCCATGAGTAAAATTTAGTTTTATAATTTCATTGCATTTGTTATAAGTCACAGGCATATAATGTTACAAGTGCCGATTATTTTTAACTATGGTGAATAAGATTTATAATTACAATTACATAAAGTGAAAATTTCATTCAATTTGAGTGAAACCTCATTCATTTTTTTTTACATTCATGATTTCAACTGAGATGTTACATTTAAAGAATTTATATACAAGCTCTCATCGCTTTATCATATCTTGCAATATCAAAAAAAAATAATAAATAAAATAAAATAAAAGAATAACTTTTTGCGCTTATAAAAATAATAAAGCAAGCCGGAAAAGATGCAATACAAACAAAAGTAAACATAATTTCTTCTCTTAAATATTTTGAAACATAAATATTTCAATATATTTAAATAGGAATTCCTGTATATCAAAACAAATAGTAGTATCTGGGGCTTTTGTAATATACTGCGTAAGAGTCTAGATTATCTCAAATCTATAGATCTTCACATTGTCGTTCTTAATTATTAGAACACAGCGTTAAAGTTTTCTTTATCTATTAGCCCGCGTTTGACATTCCGCATTCATTACAATCAATTATTCAATGCTACTTGACCCGTTGTTAAAGCCTCTTAACCCAATTCAGGCTTTTATCGATCATAATAAGCCTATACAGCGTGTAACACTACACGCCAACAGTGAGGCGGGGTATTCTTCATTCAATTTTAATATTTTTTTATATAAATCAGAGCTGTCCAACTTGCCCAAGGGCGGCTGCAGTTTCGAGGGGTAGCTTCATAAAATTCTTCGTAACTTTATCAGTGGTTTGTAATAGGTATAAAAAACATGTCTGTTTGTATAATTATTTTTATTTATTCAAAAAAATAACAAACAAAACTACTGGCAAATTTGGGCATGTTGGTTTTCACTAACCAATGTATCAATAGTTACATTAATATTTGTTGTTGACAAATGAAGCAAATACGACAGGTAACACATATATTTTGACTATAAGTTACTTAAAAAGCTTAATTTTAATTTTAAATCCTCTTATGTAATTATATGAATTGGCCATATTCTGCTTCTTTTCTTGTAGCTTCCAATTTACATTACAATATGATTTCCCAGTTCCATAGTGTCAGACTTCACTTCATTTTTAAGAAAAATGCGTAAAGCGAACAAACCTTTCAAACATTTTCCATTTGTAACATTTACTTTGGCAAAAAAATCACGATTCTGTGAATCAAAGCGTGATTACTTCTGATACTACCTTATTTACAGCTTTAAAAAATCCATACCCTTAGTTGTACCATGGAGAGGAAAGTCTAATATTTTATTGAAAATTTCACAATAGTATTTTTCAGCCAATTAAAGGCCTATATTTTGTAGCGTTACTATAGCAACTAAGAAAATTTCCGGAAATTTTTCTCTTCCTTGGGGTAAGGAGCATGAAATTACACTGGAAATTTTTTGACATTTATAAATAAAATGACATTTATATTTAACTTCAAATTTATTCTATTATAATTTAATAAGTACAAATCATTTATAAATAATTATTTACCAAGTATGTACTTTTAGTAGTTTTAATTAAAGCGTCCAAATGTTGCTGAAATTCCTCAGCCACGTTTTCTTTTCTTAATGGGGAATAAACAAGCACACATTCACTAAAATTTATAAAATGTCTATGTTTCAAAAAATAAATGTAGTACTTTGAAACAATCTTATTCTGCTGTGATCCACGAAGAGCTCCATATTTCTTACACACCAGAAGCAAATGATTTTTAATAATCCCAAACAAATTTGGCGAATAAATTTCTGGCCTGCATTCTTGTAATAAATACATTAAAAATTTTAGGTTCCGATGATACATTTTAATTTCACCAACTTTTTTGCAACACTTGCATAAAACGTATTTCTCAAACCGCTCCATTTTTCAATTGTACAACACAACGATTTTAAAGAAAATGGTCAAATAACGTCAAAAGTCACGATTACCTTGTTTGACATGGATTGCATGACCTTCTTAATAATATATACATATGAATTTTATTGATATTACATAGTGCTTAAGGTTCTTTGTAAGAAAATATATTTCTACCAACTTTAGTAAAATGAGTATGTGGAAAACTGAGAGATTGATCTACTATTGACTTATTTTTTATTATTTTGCTTAACTAAAGTCGGTTAGTTGTATTTTATTTAACCTAATGTTATATGTATGTAAGTTACTTTGATTATATATACTGCTTCAAGTTTTTTTGCAATAAAATATATTTTTACCAACTTTAGTACACTAAATTTTTAGAAAACTGAAAGATTGAACTACTATCAACTTATTTTTTATTATTTCTGTCTCTTCAAAACAATCAAACAATTTTAATATCTTTATATTTTTGTCGATATTTTTTAACACTTTATTGCGAAATTTTCTTACCGAATACCACTCTAGCTTCAATTAAAAACTGGAAATTTTTTCTTGCACACGAATATTTTTTAGAATTTTCAAAATATTCGTGTGCTCGAAAAAATTTCCAGTAATAATTGAAGCTCTAGTGGTATTATAAGTGAATAGTTAGTTTGAATAAAAATCACATGTCGGTTGATGTCGGATAAGTCAGTGCTTTCGTCTAGTCAAAGTGAAAAATATTTACATTTTTTTGTATAGTGCAATTTTCTGGATATACTGAATTGTTTTGCCATTTTGATAGCACAATTCTTAATAAGTACTTCATCGCTAATGAAAATTTCCAGCAATACTGCATTTCCTGTCAGTGTAAAACTCTTTGATAAAATGTGCTTGTAGAATGAAGTGGGAGCACTTGTATAGAAACAGTGTACTGAAGTTTTGTTATTGCTGTTTGTGATTAAATGGTCTGATTGGCAATGGTCATTATATACCTACAAACTTGATATTCGTTGGTTATTTGTCTTTTCTGCACTTAAATAACCTTGACCTTAACCTTGCTGCGTACCGCACACCAGCACAAGATAATTAAAATTATAAAAATAAAATAACACTCGACCGTAACAATTTACTTCGCAATCGTATCCAACGTTTTTCTGTCCATCTCTATTCCACACTGTTAACTATTAATTCTGTTCCTCCCGCTTGATTCAACCTTCTTATATACTCGCATGGTCACTCGAGAGTTCGAGTGCGGTCCAGCAATATCTTCAATGTTACAGTGACTTCATTGAGTGTCCTCTCCTTCGTTATTGGCGTACAGCGGCGTCACGCATGTTATTTTATTTCATCATTTCATCGTTGGTGTAGGATTGACTTGCTTGTGCATATTTTCATTTTAAAACATATTTTGTTATTCAAGTCTTTTTTGTAGATATATAGTGATTAATAAAACTTGTAGAATTGTTGATTTTGCTTGTGGGAAGCAGAAATAGTCTTCAATTAATAAAAAAAACGGGTTTTTTATTTTTAAAATGTTGTAATGTCACACCCTGTACACATATGTACGTAAAGCTGAAAAACCATTCATTTGTTTCAATTGCTGCAGCTTATTCAGTTTACTGCATACGTATTGCTAATAGAGTGAATAGGCGTATTATGTAATAGGTCGTAGAACGTGGTTTAAATTGTCTTAATTAATTCACCAAAACATTATCTATAGTAAACTGTTTTAAATCTTTTACCAGCACCATCTCTGTTTTATATTATTTTGTTTCCATTAATTAATTCTACGTCTGTAATTTAAGAAAATTGCAAATAACAAATATGATTATAAACAAATTACATGGATGGTTTAGCATAGATAATGTTGACTTCAATGCAGTGATGGATCTAGAGAGCCGAAAGAGTCCTACGTCTACCGTAAGTAAATCATATCAGTGCCGTAAAAGAACTGAATCTTTTGGACCACACACATGTAAAAAACCATGAAGGTGGCCACCAACGATGTCACGAAGCTATTAACCAAACTCGATGCATAAAAACTGCAAGAGATGAAAACTGTAAATCACATTTAGAAAAAGCTACACCAAAACTTAATAAATATACAGAATTGCTAAAGTAGATGGCTAAATTATATTTATTGGTATCTTGAAAAGAAAGCGCCTTGAAACATATATTCTCTCATTCATTAATTTGTGATATATACAGGGTGTAACAAAAAAGCAGGTCATATGGTTAACTGTATTTTTTTGACGGCAAAATATGATGATTTCACGTTAGAGATAGTCGTAGCAAAATGAGATACAATTAATTACAGTTTTAAATTTCAAATTACAAAGGAACAATTTGTAATGTTCTAACTTGCTCTAAAGTGATCTAACATATTTTATGCGAAGTGTCTCTGAACATAGGGTTAGCCAAATGTACCATTTTTACACAAATAAATGATTTTGTCACTATAAATTCGTTTATTAAGGACAAACAAGGAATTTATAAATCTTTTTTATTAATAAACTTTTCTGCAATACAGCTATTTTCATGAGTAGAAATTCTTCATCGTCCAGATTCATTAAAGATATGGATCTTCTTTGTTATTGCCTTAGATTTTTTAATATTTTTTATAGCACCAAAGAGTTGAAGGCTTCTGTGTTTTACTTAATTCGTTGAAATATACTCATAATGCTTTCTTGTTAGTTATGTTAAATGTATGTTGCTCTACACCATTTTTCTAGCGACCAAATGCTTCTTCCTATTTCTTCCGAGATTTATATGTTTGATGGCAAATCATCGCTTAAACTCATATTTACACTTTCACACTAATTTGACCGAGTACTGTAATTATATTTTAAGGTCGCCATATTTCTCTCCGTAAAATCATCAAATTTGTGGTGTTTTTAGGTATAGAGAATCGAAAAATAAAACAAGTAGAACGTTTTGTTTATTCACTTTTACTATTTAAATTATCCTCAAATAAAATAATAACTTTGTAAGACCACATTATTTTGCCAGATTTTATCAATTACTTTCTCATATGACTTATAAACAAAAGTGAACAATCTTATATGCAGAACTATGTAAGTTTGCTATAACAATATTTGCATCTACAATTAAATTTTAATAAATACGTATTTTCAAAGATTTCTGTTCCCAAAAATTTGTTGGTTAAACTGTTTTCTGTCGTTATATATAGGATTTACTTTCCTTTGAAGATTCGCAGGTAGCATGAGATACCATTCCTGTTATTTGTTAAACTCTATAAAATTCAATTCTTGAATGTGTAGAATACGACGCCCTTAAGTAAAGAAATATTGCTCAAATGATGTATCCGTAATATATTCGAGGGTAATCAAATTTATTCCATTTTCCACATTCCTGTACAATCTAAATCTTAAATTTTCTGAGCACACATTGAACTAAATAAAACAATCATTTTATCACAGTTTTGTGAACATACCACCGAGTTCAACGCATTCTTCTTAGATTAGGTATATCTTTTGTCGAGATATAAGGACATTGAATCCTGTGAACTCGTACATTACATTTTCCTTCTGTTAAATAAATATTTCGTTGAAAGTTAACTTTTCAAATTGTTTTCTTTTACTTCATCAGAAAATGAATTTTGTTAATTTTTACGTTCAATAATAATTATTATCTTGGTCATGGGTATTCCTTATGTTTTCTAATAATTAATGGTTCCATTATTATTTTGTAGATATGATTTTGAAGACCTTGAAATTTAATATTCACCTTAATTGATTAATATTGTTAAATTAAAAAGTGAAAAAAATTCCATAATTCTATCTGCAATTTAATGTCAGACAGACATTCTGTTATATGTTCTGCTAGACTGGTATTTTATCTTTGATAAATATCATTACATCCTAGACTTTGCGAACTTAGACCTTGAATATTATTATAAATTGAGCAGTCTAAATTTTAAAATATTTGTATAGATTATAGCTATATTCATTTTACATTTGCAGTCTATGATAAAACTTAAAGTGCAAGTAATGGTAGTTAAAAAATCAAATTTCAAATAACTTGTGAAAAACCCAAAGTTCCAGTACCACACATTAAGGACATTGAAACAATAGAAACTATTTTAAGAATGAATCAGTATAGCAATCAAAATTTAACTTGAATCATGCTACCTGAATCACAATCAAGATTGTTTACCTGGAAGAAACCACGAAATAACTTATTCTTTTTAAAAAGAAACATTTTTATATGTAAATTCAACATAGAAATTTTACGATATTTACGATATTTACAACACTTGTCTCAAATTATTTGGTTATATTATAAATAATAATCTATAGAGAATCGAAAACAATTAAGAAATTTTGAATCAGAGAAATATTTAATAACTTATTTAAATGTGCAGTTAGAGGAACTACAATTAGAATAAGTCCTTGGCCAATCTCACTAGTAACTGTAGTAGATAGTAACTATTTCTGTGAAACTTGTACTAGGGTTGGGCAATGTTATCCGCAGTTTTGGACAACATTTGGCCCGCAATGCTCTTCTTATTTTGTTATGACTCTTCTATATAACCCTCCTCTACTGTACTGGACTTCCATCCACCGTATCTCTTAATTGTAGAAAGATTAGTACCAGAATCTGCCAACAAACTAGCCGAAGATCGTCGGAAACAATGTCCAGTATAAAGGTGACAATCAGGCACATTTAGAAACTCAGCAATATTGGAAGGCACCAAATGTGTTGATTCCAACTGGAATCGTGGCACATTTATTCTTATGTACTTTATGAACGACTAGTAAAGTTCCAAAATCTTCAATAATATTGAATGACACGTTGCACAGTTCTTTGCGACGACAGACTCAAATACACCGAAAATTATGAAAACTTTCTGCTGCTTCTGCAAGAAATTTGTCGATTTGTTTTGTGGCCAATACTTTCGACTTTTTCGACCGAAAGAGCAGAGGATGCCCTTTCACTTCAAACAAGGAACAAGCTTGTAATATTTACTTCTGTTTTGATTCTTTTTATATTTTATAAATTTAATAACGAGATGCGTTGATTTGTATTTTTAATGTTGAGTCGTGTTGTGTAGAAAAAATAGTGTATGATATATGTGCTAAAAGTGATTTTATTTTCTTCGAAATGAAGGGACTGACGCCAAAGACATTTCTCACAAAATAAAATGTCACTTTTAGCACTTATATGATAAATAATTATTTTCTACGTTCATGCAAAAAAACAAAACTTTATTGAACTATATTTAGTTGAAAAAGTGGTTCTTTATTGCACTAGTGCAACAGAATGTTTATTGCATTCATCTGTCATTTTACTACAGCGTTTTGTCATCATGACAAACATAAACCTTCAAATCGACGTCATATTTTCGTAGACTTAGTGTCATCTAAATAAAACATTTTTTGGTTTTTGTATGAACGTAGAAAAAATATTATATGCAATTCGTACAAAAAGTGTTGTATTGCACTCGGCGTGTTGTCCTACTCGGCCTGACGGCCTCGATGGACAATTTAACGTCGCATACAATAAACACTTACTTTTTGTACTTGTTGCATAAATAACTATTATTTAAATGACAATACAAGTATTTTTTTATTCATTTTATTTAGTAAATATAAAATAATTGAAAATACAACATATTTATTTATATATTGTACCGGCATAGACAGTAAAGAATCAACCTGATAAATTTCAGCAACTTTTTGTTTCTGTTAAATCTAAATTCTTTCAGCCCACTGCCGTATGCTATCATCCGATATTATCATTCAAATTTGAAGCATCACCATTGTTTACAATAAAAACTTGACATCGACCATTGTTCTACACGTTGATGAATAATTCAATAATAATTTAAAGCATACCTGCCTAGACCATTGTTTCTTGCTGGTTAGAATCATGACTTCTATACAATTAGTGTGGTACATGTGGGAGCCATTATAGTTGTAGGAATATATACCTTCACTTCCTGAACCGGATAAATTATGTGTCAAATAATAGACAATTATATTTCAAAGGGTGATCTATATTATAACAGCAAAGCAAGAAACAGAGTATGTTTTGGTCATAATAACATTTACGTTATTTCAAATTAAATGTTTATGTTTGTGTCCGGTAAGTATATGGCATACATTCGTGAGTGTATAGGGGAGGTCAAAATAACACTAGTTTGTCATACAAATTTTTTTCCTAAAGTGCTCCTTAACCGAAATACAGATCCCCTAAGGGGTTCCCAGCGATTTACCTCTTCGGCTCTAACTTTTGAACCGACCTGTATAATTTAACGAAATTTTAAGATTTTATGTAGGCCATAAAGGCTCATAAAACCATACTACAGTAGATGTTTTACACTGTTAGGGAAGTCAGGAATGGACTTACACCATACTCGTTGGGCCAAAATTTTGACAGGTGTCATTTTATGGAGGTGAAAACTGATTAATTTAAATACTTTGATCATTTCTCATCTCCTCTATACACTCACGAAAGCATGCCATATACTTACCGGACACCCTGTATATTCCCCCGTAACTGTTAAGGAATAATGGGAATGTGAATTTTAACAGTGTCTTAAAGAGAATAAATTAGTTGTCGCTATAGTTTAACATATGTGTTATTTAAATAGTGAAAATCGACGACTTATTAAATTTACATTTAATTCGTGGTAAGGTAATAAACGTATATGAAGGGATTAAGGTGCGAGATCATAATATTGAGGTAAGTGTTGTGGCTGAAATATGTAGTTCATTAACTACAGTGTCTGTGAGTAGTGTATTTTATACAATAAAAAGTGGCAAAGAATAACATAAACTGCCAGACAGAAAATAGTGGACACATGAAAGGAGATAAAGGTTGATGACGACACTTAATACGCGATTCGTGGATGGTATTTTAAAAATGACCTTCCAACAATAAAAAATATCAGGTTGCTATCTTACAGGATGCAGGTGACATGAATTTCCGTTTTATAGAACAAAATTGAAATAGTATGCTTACATAAAAAGAAGAAATATTGAAAGGTTGAAATCTGAATCGAAGAGTATATTACACTAATCAAATATAGACAAATGAGGGCTAGATGGTGCCAAAAGTGTGGCACTATTGCAATATCCAAAACAAACGTCAAGCATATCATGAAGAATTTTTGACTGCATTAATCTTCTGGAAAAGGACGTTGCCTAATAATAACGCAAATTATAAATACAGCAGAATTTTTGGAACAGAATTTGCTTGTTTTTGAATTATTAGACTATGATGAGGATATATACAGCGAAGTATTTGAAAAATAGTTTGAATCTGTTTTGCCACATATGGTCATAGCTGACGATAAATGTTAATAGTGACAGTACTAGTAATCACTAGTGTATAATGTGTATGTATATTGCAGTGTATTATTTGTTAAAGAGTGATGTCTGCGGAATGCGCACTAAAGTGTAAATGGGCAGTGGTAGGCCATCGTCGTTCAAAAAGATGGCATTTTGCAATTGTGGAGAAGATGACATGGGTGAATTTATAAACTTTTGAAAGTAAACTATTAGACAGATGCAAGTTTTAGATTGAACTTATTTTTGATTTGGTTGTGTGCTTTTAACCCTTCTCAACTGATACGTATATGGAATCTTGTCCCCTACAGTCCTTAACTCCTTTAGGATGAGTGTAAGTAGGCTAGTAAGGGTAGAATGAATCGGATAATTGTAGTTGGTTTTGTATAATAGATACTTTGATATGCTGCCATTTTCTTAAACCTGCGGATAATACTAATAAGTGGCTTTATCAAATTATGCAACCCAGCATACAACGAGTGCAAAATGAGACACAAGTCTATCAAAGATTCAAAATGTATAAAGCAATAATATAATTGAAAGAATTTTTTGTTCTCAGTACCTAGTTTCTTGGAATGTTTTCAAATTTAATTCAGTTATAAATAATCCATCTGTTTTGATCAATTAATTCAATTATTTAACTGTTGAATTGTAAGTCCATTATGATGCAATAAATGAGAGAAAATACTTCTAACAACTTCATGGAATAAACAGTTAATAGATATAACATTATAGATACACATATTCTAAAAATAATAATCAAATAAAGATTCCAATTAATATCTCTGTAATTTTACAATTTGATGAGTTTTGCCAAATTACATACAATGGGTGAGTAAATTCTATCAACAGTTAGTCAGTGCAAGTGTGAGTGAGTGTGTATTCCTTTAGGCATATGATAATATACGGGATGTAATATAATATCGAACAATAGAAGTTGGTTTTTCAAATAAAAATTGTTAAAGTTGCAATAACTAAAAATATTAAATTAAATACTGCACTGCTCTTTTTAATACTGTCCGAAATTTTCATATAATGATAGACAACGGTCAGTGTATGCGAATTAAAGTGATATTTTATTAATTATTTTTTACAATATTGCTTTAGGATAAATATCCACCATGACGAAAAATTTACTGATTCTGTTCTATATAGACATGCTACTGACAATTTTGCCAAACTTCCTTGTAACTGAAGAGGTAAGTAACTTTAAACAGCTTTGGTAGAAACAAATAAATATGGTATGAGCTTTAAACAACTTTTATTTCGTTCTTTTTTGAACTTTCATTACATTTTTTTGTTTTCTTTTCGCTTCTATAAAATAACCCTAGATCATTCATGATGGTACTTCAACATAATTGAACTCTTGAAAGAAATGAAAGTTATTTAAATCTACATCTCGTCCTTGACACCCTTTATTAACAAAAGTATTTCTCTATGGTTAGAAAACTACATCCTCGATTGAACAGTACCTGTCGTGACTAATTTAAAAATGTCAGGAATTTGTAAGCGGAAGGATATTGTAATGGTGAACTGAGGAAAGACACGGAAACGTATAATGACATTAAAATGTAAAGTACCGTTTGATTATAGTCCATATTTATTATTATGCAAGTAGTAACAGTAAATATTTATGAACACAGTTACAGATTTAAATCTACCATATTTCATATTTATGTAATGTCCTCGACAAAATAACGCAAGAGTATGCAGATAAGTTCATTTGTTTCATGCCGTGTTTATAGTTGATAGTATAAGACAAGACAAAATGTGTGTCCTCTTTGTTGAAAAGTTGAAAAATAGCCATCAAATTAGATGTAGGGAAACGACAGATTACGAGATCGTTTCTTGTACACAACCTATATTATTTTCCTTGTGGTTTACCTGTTGTTATTTTTTCTAGTTATAATAATCCCTCTAGTTAAAGTAACTTTTTCTAGTAGTGCAAAAAATAGATACTTTGATTACGAGTTTAATCTAAAAATAACATTTTTTCGTTAATTTAAGTATACGTATGAATATGGTAACTATAGGTATTTAGGTATACTCGCGACAAGAATTCAGACGACTTACGTCATACGAACAAATGAATAATTAATTATATTTTCATTAAAATATTTAAGAAATTGCAACTGATAGTAATAAAACTATATACTACACTAAAAGTTTGCATTATATATCGCACTAAATTGCAAAAAATGATTTTTAACGCGACCAAATATCGAAAATTACGTTGACAATAAAAACAAATGTGTAACGTCGGTCGTGACGTAAGACGTCTGAATTCTTGACGCGAGTATACCATAAAATATTCCTCAAAACGTTATTGATTAATATTAAAAAGAAAAAAATTGTTTACTCTAATTTTTATTAATCCAAATCTTGTTACTAACGAAAGCATGTTCATAGTTACATATGAATGGCGTCTGACATTGACAATTTCCGTAATTAATTTAGTCCAGGGAAAAATAGCGGAGATTTTTAGGCACAGCAGATATCGAGATGCGGTTTTCTGCATTGTATTCAGGATGGTCCCAGGAAGAAAGTCTATATCGTCTGGTTTAGCTATTTTTTTAAAAATGCCTTCTAGGCCGGAAAATGCATTTTTCAATTGCATCATTACTTGCACCATTACAGGAACGACTGGAAACTCGGAAAAATCGCTCGGAAATCATTACATGGGAGTTTTCGGGGATGCCGAACTCGATTCTGGCATTAGAATTACCCGGAGATGCACGGGGGTGGCTCTGTGGGGTTGTCTGGAGGTGAATTGGGGGAGAAATGACAGCGTGCATGAAGATCGCTCCAAACTCGTTACTCGGGGGTTTTCAGGGATGCTGAATTCAATTCTGGCATTGGAATTATCTGGGGGCGCTCGGAGGCGGCTCTGTGTGGTTGTCTGGGGGTGATTGGGGGGGAAATAGCAGCGTCCATGAAAATTACTCCAAAATTGATACGTGGGGGTTTTCGGGAATGCCAAATTCACTTCTGGTATTAGACTTCCCCAGGGGCGCTCGGGGATGGCTCTGTGCGAAATGGTAAAGGAGAGAGTAAAAAATCACAAATTATGAAAATAATACTTTATTCAAATAACAAATAGGAGCTTTTATTAATGTTGAATTATTTCCCCCCCAGTCACCCCCAGACAACCCCACAGAGGGACCCCCGAGCGCCCCGGGGAAATGTAATGCTAGAATTGGCATCTCCGAAAACCCCCGAGTAACGAGTTTGGAGCGCTTCCCAGGGACTATGCAATCCCCTCCCCAGAATGACCCCTCGGATACCCCCCACAGAGGCGCCCCCGAGCGCCCTCGGGTAATTCCATTGCCAGAATTAAATTTGGCATCCCCGAAAACCCCCGAGTAACCGCCCCCGAGCGCCCTCAGGTAATTCCATTGCCAGAATTGAAATCGGCATCCCCGAAAACCCCCGAGTTACATGTTTGGAGCGATTTTCATGCACGCTACCATTTCTCTCCCAATTCACCACCAGACAACCCCACAGAGCCACCCCCGTGCATCCCCGGGTAATTCTAATGCCAGATCGAGTTAGGCAGCCCCGAAAATCACCGAGTAACGATTTCCTAGCGATTTTTCCGAGTTTCCAGTCGTTCCTATAATGGTGCAAGTAATGATGCAATTGGAAAATGCATTTTCCGACCCAGAAGGCATTTTTCAAAAAATGGCTAAACCATACGATATAGATTTTTTTCCTGGGACCTCCTTGAACACAATGCAGAAAACCGTATCTCGATATCTGCTGTGCCTAAAAATTTCCGCTATTCCGGTCGATTTTGATCTAAATGCCCTGGATTAATTTCAAGTAATCAGTTTAAAATTTTAATAATTTGTTGTAAAGCTGTTAAAAATGTCGAGTTCTGATAATAAAAACGAAACTATTTGTATTCCTCCAGATACAATTAAAACAGCAAATGAAGCTACACACAGATTTATTATGTACCCGATAAATCTAAAGAAGTGTTTGAAATTTGTTATAGACTGATGTAACAATGTTAAAGGCTATATATACATTTTTAATTAATAAAAATGTGGAAATTCGACTTTACCAAATTAATTCCATTTTTGCAGAAGAAGTCGGTAGTATACTGCCCCAAGAAATTCAAAAATCTTATCCGACAGAAATTCGACAAATTTTTAATTGAAGCTCTAGATGATAATTATCTAATGATGAAAGTAACACACGCAAATTATATTATTTTTTAACTTTATACTTGTGTTCTGTTATAGATAGTTGCAGCATTTGGCATTGCAGGAGCATGCCGCAGGAACGAGAAACCGACATTAAATGATATTAATGACATGGATTCTATCGTAACTGTAAAAATTCCCGATAGCAAGACAAACAAACCTCTATCAATTATGCATCTATTCGTCCCCAGTCACATTAGATTTTTTTTATAATATATTATAACAGAAAATGTTCGGTTCAACCTGTAAATGTAAATGTAAATACTTTTAATAAAATTCCAAGTGATATCGCAAAACACTTAAATATTAAAACCCAATGCAACACACAGGACAATGTTTTCGCAGAACTTCTGCAACATTGCTTGTTCTAAAAAAACTGAAATATCGGTTCAAAATCTGGAAGGTGAACCAAGTACCAGTACCAAAAACTTCACAAATATCCGAAAAATTGTTTTGAGTGATGAACAAAAAGTAAATAACTAGTTTTATAAAATTAACGTTAGTAGCAAACTGTTCATGTTACTTTTAGAACTGTTATAACAATTAGTAATATTTCTTGTATTGACACTGATGACGCCTGGTAGATATTTAAATACTTTAAAGTGTATTTTTATTCATTACCAATTTTTCATTTATTTATATATGAATAAAATGAGAAGTATTAAATTTGGTATCTCTTTAGAACCATTATTTAAGCATAGGTATTTATGATATCGATAATGTTTACAATTTACTTTTATCATTAATCGAACCATTATTACATTCTTCACCGCTTGGTGAATATTTATTTAGAACAAAGCGTTAATTAATGCAAAATTAAAAGTAAAATTACAGTTGTTTGCGTGTTTTTATAAAATCGAAAGGAAAAGTTACGGAACACGTAAATAAAATACCACACAACACTACTTCCTATAGGAAATACATAGGTTGAATTCATGATAAAATTAAAAAATTAGATTACTAATCTTCAGCAAAAACTTCGAAAGCTCGACACGAAACATTGTCTAAATAATTCCTAACAATATCGGTCACAGTTTAACTACAACTGTATAACTATTTTTAAAAAAAAAGGTTTATTGAGATGTGAAATTGAATCTAACGGTGACACAGATAAAATAACTGGAACCGTTTTCTATTAATTGTAGCAGTTTTTCGGATGGCATACTTGGTTACGGACAATAATATTTTAGGTTCCTTTAATTTCATCTGAACACTCAAATTGGGTCACAGCAGTTACCAAATTATTTGAATGCCACTTACCTCAAGTAAAATTCAAAATATAATAATCACGTAAGTGCGGTAATAATGTAGTATCCCACGTGTTGCGTAAAACGTTTTATCTACAATTGTCGATGTTGTAAATAATAATGATCCTACTTAGTAATATTATACATAATTTATCTACTCCTATTAATTTATATATTAATTATTCAACTGCTTTTGAGCAATCAATAGTATCAATAAACAAACAGCAGTTTTTATAGTGAGTTATTATAACTCACGCTGGGCTTCTACAATGAAAATTCGGTATGTAAATAGTGTACACAGTAAATTCTTGGAAATTTTTAAACCGATAAATAGGTTCCATTGGTGTAAAATAGAAAGAATTTTTAACAAGTGGAAAGGAATGAGTAATTAAAAGATTTTAAAATTATTAAATTGCCAACGCCTGTCAGTAGGCGGAACTGTCAATTATTATCATTGAGGGGACTAATGCCATTTGATATTTTAACAAAATAATTTTGACGTTTTCAAATCAATTTTCTTTCTCGATACTTGTATCTTAGTATTTATTGTTACAGTCGTAGATAAAGTATAGTATTCAACTTGCGGTAATGGTCATAACTCACTTGATGAATTACAGCACTCGCCTGCGGCTCGTGTACAAACTTCATCTGCGTGAGTTATGATCTGTATTACCGCTAGTTAAATAATATACTATTATATTCTAGTACGATATAATGTAAAAATCCTCTATTAAGAAGTTATCATAGCAACAGACATGAATATATCCGTCATTGAATTATTTCTCATAATTATTGTGAAGCTGTAATATGAGCTGAAGTGATGATTTACCATCAGATACTGAGAATGAAGCTTCCACTGTTGTTTTCAATCTGGCGCCAGATAAATCAAGGAAAAAATACGAACAACCATTAGGTCGTCATGAAAAATGGCGGAGAGAAAAAAAGATTTTTAACATAATACAATGACAAGAACAGAAATTTTACTCAAGAAGAATATCGATGTCAAAAAATACTTACATTTCATTGCCCTAACCTAAAAGATCTAAGGTATTAACAAAGAAGAAAATATCCAGATTTTTAATGAATGTGGATGGTGAAGTTGTGTTCATGAAGGTAACTATTATTAGTATTAGAAATATCAAAAAAACAAAGTAATATATTTTATTTGCCTACATAGCATTCTTATAACATCTCCAATTTGTATATAATATGTGTATATGTGTATAATATCGAAAAATATATTTACAACTTTTTTTATGTATCATCTCAGATATAAAACGTAATATGCACAAGTAGTCTAAATGTACCCATATAACTCTATTAAATTTCTATTATGTGCTATTTTATTGCGGTATATATTATAACTGATTTGTATTAATTTAAAAATTTATTATTTTTTGTTAAATTATACGTTCAAATATTCTGTATGTTATTGTAATATTAGTTTTTTTCTTCTCATTTTAATTTTCTATCTTTGTTAATGTATTTTATATAGCAGATAAGTTTTATTGATTGTACTGTACAATTGTTATTTTTATGTATATATAGAATCTCTAACTTATCCTGTAATTGGACCTTGGCCTGTTGGGTTCGTATTAAAAAAATGTTTTTTAGTAAAACAGTTTAATAACCAATATTTATTGTAGGTTATTTTGATAATTTCTTTGACGGGTGAAGATCGGCGGGAAAAACTCAAAAATTTGCTTGTAGAACTTGTGAAAAATGAAGGATTATGCTTTAAAATCATAATACCCAATACAAAAACAAAAGTATCTAGAAAGTTTTATGTAACATCTGGAAATATTGATGGCTTGAGTTTAGTAGAACTGGTAAGAAAGGAGAAGTTAAGAAATGAACACTGTGATCATGTTCGTCATTTTTTCGATATGAAACTGATAAATGTACTAAGCAATCTCTTGGTATACATATTATTGACAATGTGCCAAAACTGATTGTACGGTTTTTTTAACTGCCAAGAATTCTCGAATTCCAGAAATCACCCATTTCACATGTATTCTTGAACCGGCCTATTATTTTTGTCTCTTTCACCTCCCGTTTGGTACATTTTTTACTAGCAAACACAGTAGATGGCCTAATGTACAATTTGATCTTGCTAACTGTTCTTTTGAGTATTTAAATAATTTATACTGTTGAATGACTGCCAAATCCGAGACTGCAAGACTGGATCCACTGGTTTTTGTATAGACACTAAGCAATCTATTATACACTAGCACAGTATCCTACTTCTCTTGCGTCCTTAATACGAATAAAATGTTTATTAGATATTTTGTACATGATTTTATGAATACACTGAATTTCCAAGGACCTATGACGTAGTACTTAGTCACCACGTTTCCAAGAAAGCTAACTTTAACGACGATTATAGGAGTGACGTTGAAAGCAGAAAAATATATTTTTTCCGCATAGACTTTTCTGATAAAAAACTTAGTGACAAAAAAAAATCAAAATAACCCCATTTAAAAATAGAAATATACATACTTAACACATTCTCATTCGTAACATAGGACATTTTTATTGTTGGTACCATGTGGGGAAATGGTGAATAACAAGGTGGCAACACTTCTCATTATTCTTGACGATTTGACCACGATGGCCATGACCCCGCGTCCACGTCGGAATTCTCCGACTCGGGTCTACCTGTCTTCCATGCTGCAGTGAAAGTAGACTTGTAATGCGTCTTTTAATAAATCATAAATTGCTTTTCGAATTCGCGCACTCAATTGCTCAACGTATTCTTGAAAATTTTAACAATGCATTTACTGTACCAATGCAGTTAAACTTCAAAATTGAAACGCAGATTCACCTCAATTTAAAAAGTATAGCAGAAGGTACACATGGAAGTAATGTATGCAAAGCACGTATGCGGAAGTCGCAATGGTCAAAAATGATAAGACATACAGAGGGAGTCAAAATAATGTCAGTACTTCATATTCATGTGTGTCCTACCTGGCTTCCTTATAGATCAAACTCGATAGTACGGGCCACAGTATACTAAGCAATCAATACGGAATCTTAGACAATTTATGAATGAAATACGTCTAGCAGTTTTTAAATACCCCCACTTTAAAAAAAGTCGCCAAGAATATGGCGGATCCCACAGAACATACGAAAAAATAGCTAATAATTTGGCGTAAACATAACCAAAGTTATTCGTAATTTTAATACTTTTGCATTAATTCTTAATTAACTGTTGTAATCCAGTGTAGTTTCATGTAAATTGAGGTTTTGGTCACATTTTGTCTTAATTTAGGTTTCTAGCAGATATAATTTGAATTTGATTATAAAACCGGTATGAATTTAAATTTATTTAAAAAATTTGCGAAAACATGGAAACCAGGTCGACTAGTAATGTAGTTTTATTTTATATTTTGTAGTACTTTTGCCTTTATGTCAAGATGTATACGTTTACCTTATTTTGTTAGCAGATTATCAAATTTAAACCCAGTGTAATTTTTATATTTTTACTATTTTTTTTTAGGAAAGTATTAAATGAAATTAAAACGTGAATATTAGGTACAATTTATTTTGAGGTTTACAAAATATATATATAGGTAACATAATCAAAAACCCCCGTTGCTCTATTAGGTGTATGGAGTGGTTTATTTCATCCATGTATGAAAGCAGTCTCTTTCCTATTTGGAGTTAAATCCTTTGCCCCCTTTCATGTTTTAATTCTTCTTTAGGATTTTCTCAATTAAGCTATCACTTCTAACTTGGTCTCCCATATATAAAACTGTTTACATGCCTTTTACGCCCAGAGCTGCGTTATGCGTTAGTTTTTTACAACACATTTATTTCCTCCCATAGTTTATTTATTATTTACTGGGTATAGTTTCATTAATAAATACTCACCAATATAAAAACACAAATAATTAAACACTCAACACGACATACAAAACAGGAATATAAGTACAATAACGATAACGAGTGGATAACCATGTAATAATGTCAAAAATTCAGAAAACCTAACTGACACACAGAAATTATAGTGATAACTGTCAGTCGCCAACAAGATGGCGGATTTTTGGAAGACGCGGGAAAGTTGAGTTTCCCTACTGATTGCTTAGTATACTGTGGTATGGGCCTACTGCAAGGATGCAAAAATTTCCATTCTCCATTTTCAATCGAAAGTATTATCTTTGGGATTTGACAAAAACGATTAATGACGTCACAATTATATTTTTTCCAGAAAAATTTGTTTCCTTTTAAAAAGCACTCCTTTTCCTAATAAACTTTGATTAGAGACATTTTTCTGTATTACTTCCCGGTGAAAAGTTATAAGCAATATCTTCCCAAAGAGTCTCAATGGAAATACCACCTAAAAATCACATTAGCGGTGAAAGAATCAGATAGTTGTTGGAAAATAGTTGAATGTTTGTTGTTTATAGTGCATAAATGTTATTAAAAATAAATAAAACTCGATAACTTGATAATCCTTTAATACAGTTAAAATAAGAGGTGATGATAACAATAGGTAACTAAACTTAATAAATTATAGTTTAAAAAATATATAAAAAAACACGCTTTAATAGCAAACCGAACTAAAAAGTAGAAAATAATTTTAATGTATCAAGAGTTTGTATTGCAGCAATAGAATATTCCGACAATCAATTACGACTAATTAATTGGGAATAATATTAAATTACAAATTAAATTATTAAAAAAATAATTCAATTGTAGTAAAAAAAGCGTGGGGTAAGCAGACCCATTTCCAATTTAAATAGTAAAAATTGTATTAATTATTATGAGTTGCAACTATTAGCCAAATTTCGAGGGTATCAAGATGGTTTTTATTAAATCAGTCACTTGATCATCGTCGAATGTCGAACAATAATAATATGTTATTGTATATTAAGTGCAGATAAAGGTAAAAAAAAATGAATGTTAAGATTATTCGTAATTTTGTTTATATACGTTATTGTATAGTTATTAATGTAATAATTTTATCTAAAGTTTAGGTACGTGCAGAATTTATATGCTTTACTAGAAATAAAAAATGGCACATATTAATTGGAAAGCAATGGAATATCCACCAGAAAAGTTTCCGCTTTAATTGTTGCAATCGGCTGATAATTTTGCGAATCCTACCGCATATAAGTGGTTTTTATCTATAGATTTCAGTAACACAATGCTTCCTGAAAACGTTGTTTCGTAATCTAAAATTAAATATAATACATTCTACAGGAAAAACCACAGTTTTCTCAAAATTCCACAAAGAAACTTTTACTTTTTCTCGTCATACCTAAACCGAGACCTAAACATAAGGACAATCTTAATGTCAGGAAATGTTTGATGATTTGTTTTCTGATCTAGATTTACATACTGTTTCTCTTATTACATATTATTTTTCTAAAGTTCAGGTATTTGTTTTTTGATAACTTTATTATTTATCGATTTCCTTAAAATACCCCGCAAAATAGGAGGTTAAAGACCCAACGTAACATGAATTGTCCACTGACGTCAAATAAGTAGAACATATGTTGCATTCCGCTTTAAGTAAAAAAGTACTACTCTAAAACATATGACAAAAGTTTTCGAATTCAACGACAGCACATGTTTTAAATATTGCGAGCAGTAGGTACTATTTTTTACACATTTAAATTTTACTACACATGTTCGTTAAATTAGTTGATTCTGTCAAGTCCGGGCATTATCAAATTCATACTTTACATTGTCAGTAACATTATTTAGACTTACATATAAAATGGCATTGCATATTTAAAAATTTTGTCTAAACGGTTAGGATTTTCTAAAACAGCATTCAAAATTATCAGTTATTGTAAATTAGCATAAAAATCATAGAATATTCTTTAACTTCATCATGCATCAATTGTCATTATGGCAAAGTATAAAGCAGACAAGTTTCTATAAAATAACTTTCGCGGTCTTTGATTTTAAAACTATGACTTATAATATTATTTGTATTCATTTAAATGCTATATTTAATTGATGAGTTTTTTCAGTTATTGAGCTCTTTAATACTTATTTAATTAGGAACATTGTAATTGTTAGTATCAATAAAGTTTAATTTAAAGCAAGGTTGTACGTTTTCACCAGTATTTTTTTTAACTTTGGTGTAATTGGTTTTCCTGTGAATTATTTCAATTATTTCATGGTTATACTGATTAACGTAATTTTTTCTCGTGTATGACTAAAAAGGTCATGTTCTGAAACTGAAACAAAAGTTATAAAAGTTTATGAATATATTTAAAATAAACAATCTATAAATACATCAGGGCAGTGTATTTTTTAATTTAGTATACAAATATTTAGTATACTTAGTGTTAAATACTTAAAATATTACGCTATTAAATACGTATTATATATTTTTTATATATTTTTATGATGATTTCTAGAGATTTGAAACCTAGTCCTACCATTAAAATTGTTAATAGATTTATTTATTTTATTCCATGCATCTTTGACACTTATGTAGACCCATTTTGATAACAACTTTTTCCTTAGAATTAACCAAAGAATCATATCTTTCATTTTCCATTCCACTATATTTTTTATTATAATTTTTTAATTACAAAAATAGTACTGAGCCGACTTATGTATAAATAAAAAAGAACATTTGTAACAAAACGGCACCTCATACAAAATAATCCAAAAAATGCTTTTTCTTTGCAATTAAACAAAGCAATGTAGCAATATCTCCGCCAATGGACACTTTAGAAGTAGGATATATGTGAGTCTTATTCATATCCAGTACACAATATACATTTCTTTTTTTTTCTGAATACTTTAACATCGTAAACATATAACGTAAACTAAGCTCTTGGGATATTTTTACTTAAAATTAATTTTTTTGTCGTCTGTTTAAAGGGATACCATTATTTTACTGAACATCCCGAATATTAAAAATCGATTTATATTGTCATTAAAGTTATCCAACGAAACAGGTTTGGCTTTGACGCTAGAAGCTTTACAATACTTCTAAACAATGACACACTTGGATTTTTTGGAGATAACACTTCTGTGGTAAGATATATAGGCTGTCAGGCGTAACTATTGATAGTTTTATCTGAAGAGTAAAACCGATCTTATCTACTACCGACGACAAGGTCTGTGTAACCATTAAGAAATGAAAGAGAAAAATTAGGACCTATTTATTGTCAAATACGAATTGTCTTAAGTGCCTTCAGTGCAGTTAGAAATTATCTAATGAATCATTATTTAACTGAATATATTTTTAATATTAGTAGCAGTAACTACATACTTGCATATTAGATTTAGATAATTTCAGAACTTTGTTTTTATTTTCAGAATACAATTCAATAAAAGAAACCAATTCATCAAAGCAAGTGAGAGATATAAATCCCTAATAAAATTATATATTTAACACACTTTCACATTGGTTTTTAATTTTATTTTGTCTTATCTTGTTTCATTGATTTTGTTCTGTTCTGTTTTGTCAGGGTTTTCTGTTGTTAAAGAGACTAGCATACAGTTTAAATTATAATAAAATTAAAACAGATATACCTGTCCCAAGCGTCCGAGTTTTTGGAATTTGTTGGAACAAGGATTCATGTAAAAGATAAATATGGCCAACAGATACAATCAAAGAAATAAATACATAAGGAAAATCAATACAAACTATGAGACTTAAGCTTTGCATTAACTGTGAAATACCGCAGAGTCACACTCGCTGTAAAGCTAACATTGAATTTTCATTTAGAAAGGAGACTAAAAAAGGCGTACATATCATATGAGCAGATCCACAGACCAGATTTTAGAATGCGGAGAAGTTAGGAACCACCTGTAGAATGGGGTCGTCAGAAAGGTGCCCATTCTGGAACTGCTACTATTTTTCCCTAGGTTACGTTTGACAGGTCCTACAAAGTATTCATCATGAGTTAGGAAGAGACCCTCAGTGAAGATGTAATCAAATCGATTGAAAAATGTTCGAATGATAAGAGTATAAGTATGGTTTTATTGAAGACGAATTGCTGTGTCCTGTTATTTTTATTAGAGCTTGTTCTTCAATTCCATTTTTACTTAATTCGCTAAATGCTGCCGCTCAATTTAATTTTAATTTTAATTTAATTTTTACACGTTTGACATCTATACCAATGCGTTGTGCTGAGCATTTAGTCCATTTGGAAATTTCATTAATCCCAATCGACACATTCTTATACCAACCTTTAGAATTTTAGAATAACTTTATTATAAACTGTGGTAAATACATAAAATTTGGTACTGGCGAAATTTCTGACACGAAAAATTATAATATGGTCTAAAATTTACTGTCAATTGTAGAGAACGCCACCTACAGGATCAATAATTCTTATTCTTTGACATTTTTTTTAAAGTCTTGAACAACCGTTTTTTGGATAGGATTTTAGGGTTTTATTTCATAACATAAACCCATTGTCTTCTTTTATACTTTGTTCAATTAAGTACTATAGTTAGATCATCATATCTTGGCCCTAGGAACATGTGGTAGCATTTTGTCTAGACTTTTTAGAGACACTCTGTACTGGATGTACAGACACAAAAAAGTTATGACGATTTAAATCCGTGTGAAGTAATAATAATAACAATAATAATAATCTTGTGCCAGAAAATTAGTCTGTACCTACCAAGTTTGATGTATATACTAAAATTTATATGAAGTTATTGAGGAAAAACTAAAATAAAATTGTATTTTCAACACACTGTATCTCGGAAACTTCTAAAATTTTGGACTAAAGTAACTTCATTTAGATCAGCACATTTTGATCTTTGGAGTATGTTTTCCCAACTTTACAGACACCCTGTATACCCGAAATATATGTATAAAAAATTTCAAAAACATCCTGGTGTATTAATTCGGCAAAAAATACCTTTTCTAAGATGGCTTAGAATTGTGACATTCTTGGTTAAAAAAACTGATATTGATCCTAGTGACACCCTGTACAAAAAAATATTCGATGCCAGTGGTGAAGATGCGAAAGATGACACTTTACGACATTAGTTGAAACTTTCAGATTGACAAAAAAAAAGTGAAATTGACAGTTTCTTAAAATAGCAATTTTTTTGTTTTAAGATTTGCACAATTGTTAAATTGTTTCACAATGTCCTAAGCGGCAGTTTACTCTTTAGTTAACCCGTGACTTTACCCGCCCCCAGACACAGGGTGTCCGATTTTAATGTTTACAAACTTTTAGAGAAACTATTGGATAGATTCATTAATTCAATAATTAACGTCGAAGTGCAAAGTCAATAAAATGAAACAAAAAACATTAAAGACAAACAGCCTTCCAGTAGTTCCAGTTGAAGAAAACATGAGTTGGGGCTTCTAATTCCCTTGTTTCTTTGGCGCACCCGGTACTTCGGTCCATCCACCTCCGCCATCGCTCCATCCATGGATTGCATTCTCGGAGCGCCGACTCCGCTGTCCGCGGCTGACTTCTTCGACGGCGAGAGCGGGGCAAGGTACTGCAACGGGTAACACGGTGAATAAAGTGGGTGGAAACCGGTCGTCCATCTGATTGTGAGAAATGGCCGAGTCTTTAAGACATTTCTTAGGTGTTTGTAGTAATCAGCGCTAATGTATTACGTCGGCCGCGGCCAATAACGCACCCAAAAAGGCTGTGAAGCAGCCTTCTCTTTTTTCTCCCTTTCGTTCGACGATCGTATGACGAACGGCTGCTGCAATTAGACTGTCGATGTTGCTGTTAATTATACGCCGTCACGTACAGATTTGGTAATGGACAATAATAATAATTATATAGTAGTGGTGGACAACAATTCTTTTTTAATAGAGGATTACATTTTAAAATATAAAAAATAAAATGTGAGCTTTATCAAAAAAAAAAATCTAGAATATTATACATTTTTTTCATATTAAAAGGATTACAACGTAGCAAATATTTATTTAAAAAATGTATATTGTTTTTGACAAATTTTAAATTGAAAATTACATTACCTAACAAATAAAAAAATATATTTAACCTAAATTTAATTTATAAATTGTGGCTTTCTGTGATAACATTAAATAATTAATAATTAGTCTACAGAGTTAACTATGACTAAGTACAAAAATTTTAACCACGTGCTCAAGGAGTCTTACAAGGCAATAAAAAAATTATGTCGGAATTCTAGCTCGATGCTTAAATAATGGAGCAAAACCCTCTTTACCCCTATCATTGGCCGAGATGGCTTAGAATGTCAACTACCATGTGGTTGTTTTTTACAGCGCTGCCAAATATAAAAACGACGAAAATATACATTTTTATTAATACTTAAGTACCTGATATATAACAGTTAATCCGGTTAGCAGCAGTATTTTGCATTGGTCTCCGTTTCTTTGTTACACACTGCCATTTTTCGCATATTTTTTGTATATTTACAATCATGTATTCAAAAGCCGAGATGACGGACAAGGTGCTGCTTTATGGGAAATGTGACAAGTGCATATTATCGTGTGGCAGCGTAATACCAAAGACCTTTTTCCGAGTAGGCAAAATATTATGCCGAATCCTCTTTGAACCACATTGAACAACTGCTGTAATTCCTGACGGTAAACATGTGGCACTGGTATTTATGTACAATTGTGTGTGTTTTTTTGTTACCATTTGTGGTTTTCTTCCGACGGAGGACATCCACCTGGTCGTGGTCGTCGTGCTGGGTACCTCGTTTTAAACAACAAGAACGGTCTACAGATTTTTTTGTAATTTTGGTCAATTTAGTAGTAGTAGAAATTAGTACATTTTATAATTTTCGAGATTTTCAAAAAAAATTTATTATCTTTTCTGTTTCTCTTTGTAAGCATATTCCATTTATATATTTATATATTTTTTAATTAAATTTCTCATATTATTTATTCATAAATTTTTTCCCGAGATAACGGAATATAGGTACAATTATATTTTTTTATAATTTACGAAATTAAGAAAATATGTACAACAAGAAAATAACTAACTTTGAAGTAACTTTGGAACTTTTGGAACTAACATTGGAAGAAAATAACTTTTCTTTTTAAAAATAATATTATCTGTGTAACATGCGATTAAACTGTAAAATTTGAACCAGTTTGTGACGTAAAAAAATATGAAGATTGTCAGATTTACGCTGCAAATTCCATAAAAATCAAATCAGAAAAAAAATATCTGGTACATTTCAACAGACTTTTTTCATGTTACGACACGTCTGCCCAGTTGGAAGCAGAAGCAGCTGGGTCAGACCCGGTGCCCCCACATGGATTCACTTCTTGACTACTGTCCGCTTCTGGGTGTACACCTACCTACTATTTTACGCTATTTTTACTCTCGGCCAGCCGACGAACCTCTTTAAATCTTAAATCACGCGTCTTCTGTTTCTACTCCTTAATTAAGAAGTGATTGAGAAGGATTCTTTCATAGGCGAAGACCAGTATTTTCTACAGGGTGTCTGGTGTCACTATAGGTAACCTACATATCCGCATATACTCTTAAAGATTGGATTTTCTTAATTTTCTTTTATACTCGTATCTCCAGAATCTAGCAACTGATACCAATTAAATTTGGTACAGGTAATATACGCTCATAGTCATTGTGTTCCATAAAATATGAGCTCCAAAATTCCAACCAATGGCGTACAACCGGAGAGAGGTCACCTCCTTTTAAAAAAATCGTACGGCACTGCAATTTTTTATGTGATCAGAATTTGTATCTAATTCTAATGCACAAAATTCGGAAAAAATATTGTTCTCAAGTTATAGTAGTACCACTCAAATCAATTGCAAGTACCAATAAAAATTTCAGGTAGTTGACACTTTTAACTATAATTTTAATTTTACAAAAATATTTGTGTTTGTGCTTAAAAATAAGTGCAATTTGTCAGCAAATTTACAAAACTGTCGCGTTTTGTTTTAGAGTGGTGAGTAGGTCTAATTAACTATCTTCGTAAACAAGAATTTTAAATTAAAATTGTAATAAATCTAAATTTACCAAGCAACAGCTTCAGAGTCAGTTTGCTTACAAATTGCACACTGATGCAAGGAAGTTTTATTGGTAATGTATAATTTGCGAACGACGATTCTTATGAAAAAAATACGTGATCCATATTTTTCGTATTTTGTGCATTACAATACAAAGTTGTTATGGTCACAAAAAATTATTTTAGAATTTATAAGGTCTCGTTAATGGGATCTATCTGCTTTTGTTTCATCTATCAAATTCAAATCAGCATGTCTAACAAATATAATAACAATAACATAATAATGCAGGCTCTAGTGCACAACACTCATCCTCTATTGCGTGCTTTACCGTCTGTATATAACTTTTTGAAACGATGTTAATAAAGCTATTTAGAGACATGAACAGTGGGAAATGTTAGGAAAATATTAAAAAGGGAAGTCACAGAGTATAATTTAGAAAGAGTTAATAGAAAGATATAAAATCTGCTACTAGTAAATATTTTTTACCTATATTTTATTATTATTATTATTATTTAAATAAATAAATCACTTTCGAAAGGATTCGTCAGGTTTATTTATCAGATATAGACAGAATGTGACAAACAATGAAAATGTTATATTAGTCAGATAAGGCCGAAGAGATCAAATCCATGATTTGGAAAGAGCTGTTGATGATCTGAATTAAAGAGCAATTTGAATTACTGGGAAGCCCTCAAGATATGACCATTGAGTAAAGCTAAAGTCTATTACTAGCGGCATGCCCTATGGGTCACAAGACCTGAGTGTTGCCTTAGTTGTACCACAACAGCAATAAAACATCTTTTGCAGTTTAAAATTTTAACTGTGTAGTATAAACAGTTGCTACTTACAAGAAATAGCTAAAGTGATTCGTCAGCAGACCACCAGACATATACCGGTTTCGAGCTTATTAGCTCTCATCAGTATGCGATAAGTGAGGTGGCCAACGAATAACTTTAGCTGTTTTATGTCTGTCTAACTCGACAGAAAAGACCATAAGTACGTGATGTAACCACAGTGTAGGTACCTCACCTATTCTAATAATGGTGAGTTGCTGACGAGTGACTTCAGCTATTTAGTGTTGGGTGTTCAGGTGTTATTCAATACTGGTTGGGGCATTAGCCGACAGAGTAGTTGTTTCATGGAATTCGGTATTTGCAAAATGTCGTTCTAGCCGAGTAGCGATAGGGGTTGGCATGCAGTGCATAATTGCCGCTAGATGTACCTTTGCTACACCGTGTACTAAGTTACCACCTAGTTTTGCAACTCACGGAAAAACTGTATCATCTGCAATTTTGGTTCAACCATGTATTCAGCAATTCCGAAGAGTTTTATTAAAACGATACATGCCTTAAAAAGAAGAAATCATTTGTCCATTAGACACCATGTATATAGCTTAAAATCTTTTCAGAGCAGTGTGTAGGAGCCGCATACGAAGAGAATGTACTCTCTCACGGGTTTCTATTGGTTTTTAATTAACAAGGTGGAGGAAATATTGATTAGATTATTAATAAAACGTGAAATCTTATTAAAAATTATCATTATTCTAGAGGGCTCCGATCACTATCTGATCGAATGCACAAAAAAATAATAGAAGCCAGAACATATTTTTCATTTAATCAAGGACGGCTTCTATAAGAACCAAGATATTTCAAATAAAGTAGAACAGGAGTGAATCGGACAACGAATAAATACAAACAAGCCTGTCTATATGACGCTGATGTAACTGAGCAACTAAAAAAATAAAGCTATTACAATTTCAAGGATAGTCATCTTTATGCGGCAACTGCCACACCTGTCAAATTATTCATGAAAAGTTTGCTGCCTCAGATGATTTCAATTAATACTATTGATTAACTAAACATCAATGAGCAAAAAATATCATCTTGCTGATAGCACGAAATTTAAAAATAGTATTTTTCCCTTAAAATGTTTACTATAAACAATTTATTTTTAATAATCTCAGGATATAAATGACAAGTACATTTTTTCTGAAACAATTTTAAAATTTTCTAACATCACAACCACTGATATTGGCAACAGCACGACTGTATAGCATTGGCTTTATAAACTTCGTATAGTATACACTATTAACATTTGAGATATATAAATGATATTGCAGGAAAAAACTACTCCGCGAACTAATCCTCCAACCGGCATTGAATTACACCTACAGTATATGTGTGAACAGCCAAGGACCCTTGTCGGCCACACCACCAGACATAGACCGGTTTCGGGCTTGTTAGCCATCATCAGTATGTCATAGGTGAGATGACAGACAATTGAACTGGCTGTTCCTTCATATATATGTTCACATATAAATTGAGTGCAGGTGATCTGCTACTTCCTGTTCGGCTTAAGCGGCTCGACTTGCAGGAAGCGACCTACATTACAGCAGGTACTTAATCGTAGACCTCTCGCCCTGGGCGACGAGCCATTAAATCTATAAATGATACTGCAGAAAACAACTACTCAGCGGACGAGTGCCCCGACCGGCATTGAATCTGCACCTGCAGTGTCTGTGTGAACAGCCACACCACCAGACATAGACCGGTTTCGGACTGGTTAGCCCTCATCAGTATGCCAGAGGTATATCATTTATACAACTAGCATTTCTTTATCGTAAACTTTGGAAGCGCTACCGTGACTACGTATGTTATTTATTTCACTGTTTATTTATTTTAGTGAAAATGAATGTGCTCGAAGTAATTATTGAGGAAACCATCTGCATAGCTTCATTTATTGCCAGTACCTAAATAATCTTCAAGGTACGAGCCTAGATTGCGACTTAAGAAAAGTGACAGAAAAAAAGATGGTTTGATTGGGGGTAACAGAGTATGTTCTGCTGGTTTCCATGAATCAGCTATCTGTTAGATTTGTTTTTTATTTAAAATTATATGGTAAAATGTGACGTTCAGTTGACATTTATCATTTTATAAAGGTAACTGTATTTATCAATGAAGAATTAGAGTTTTATACCTACCAAAAGAACCCAAACTTTTAATTAAAAACGATGTTGAACGATTTCTGTTGGACGTTCCTGATGATCATTGGTTGTTTGCAAAAATTGTAACAACATTCGGGATTTATGGTTGTTGCCGACGTGATGAACTTCTCTTCCTGACTATGAATGACGTAGAAGATATGGGCAATTGTGACATTGCAACAAACAAAAAAATTAACAACAAGAAGATTCTCCATTACCGATGATGGTGAAAATGAACGTAAATATTCGGCCTTTTAGCACAGAAAACAATTATAAATGCTATGTCGTTGTCTTTATTCTACTTAAGCAGTCTCTGCACCAGCAGAAGGTTAAATTTCATTCACCATCCAAATTTTGTATTTACTACTAATGCTGCTACTAATTTGTAAAATTGACAGTTAACCTATAAAAATTTAGTTACTAACTTGGAAAAATAAACTTTCTTGATTAATACGGTGTACTATAGGGTGACCACAACGATCTCCTGATCTTAATCTCATTGATTCTTATTTATGGGGATATTTGAAGCAACAGAATTATTCATATGAAATATATAGATATAAAAAATTAAGGAAGAAATAGACCACATAAACCAAAGCATAGTTCATTAGTTAATGAAGAATTTAGGAGAATGTTAGAAAAATGTATAGCGGTTCGAGAACAACATGTATTTTATGTTAGTTAAGTAGTTTAACTTGTTAGCGTTTTGTGTTCCCATTACATAATTATATGTTCAACCTTTAAAACCAAAAATAAATATTTTCATATAACTTTTCTCTATAACAATTTAAATGTATTCTTAAAAAAGTGATACTTTACTCTATTGACACAATTTTATATTTTCTTATGTTCTTATTTTTCAACGCCATATTCACAGCTGCTAAGTACATGTTAACATAAGCAAAACTGTTCTGAAAAAATTATTTTTTTCCAAAAAAAAGGTGAAACAAAAATTTACAGGGTTGCTCCATCTGTGGACTATACTTTCAAGATTTGAAATAGTATTTATTCATTGAATATTATTTGCTCCTCTGTAACATCGGCATCTTCAGTATCGCTTAGGAGACTGGAAACCAGTCCATCCATCGGCATTCCGTCCATGAAGTCACCTCAAAACACGTTTTGTACGTCTAGAAGCCACCAAAATTAATTTCCCAATCCGCCTGTCGGCTAACAACAAAAATTTAACACATACCTGCGACCACTACCTACCTAACAAAGCGGCACAGTCGCTTTGTAAATAGATGCTAATATAATAAAATAATAAAAATTTAACGCATACTAAAAATGGTGTTATATGTGTGCATGTTGCCAGTGGCGGCGCGTAACGGTGAAGTAAATCAACAAAATCGTAGCCAACATATTGACCTTAATATTTCAGTAAAATAAGTGGTATCAGGGCCGCAGCTAGCGGGACGCCAGGGGAAGATAATCACTTGTCCAACAGGGTGTCTCAGATATTACAGGCATTCTGGGAAAGAGTGTACAGGCAAAATAAATGAGATTTGAATATAATGCATTTAAAAAAAAACCATAATTATGTACATAACTTAATACTACTTAAAGTATCTTACGTTTTGAAGAAGAAGAATGCGGCATAGGGTTTCTACGCCCCTAGTGATAATGGGATTATTTAAACATACTGAATAATTAGACCTATGGTATGCCAGTACAACCAAGAATTATTGTTGTTTTACCACAAAGGATTTCCAAATAAATAAACGATAAACTTTTAGATATTTGGTACATTTACTTTCACTGTCCCCTTCTAAGGATACTAGTAATACCCCCTTACATATCTACATGGTATGACCCCGTTTTTCTTGTTTTTTTTTAAATTCGTTGTAAGGATAACACATTAAATGTACCGCATGGCCCTCTCTTTGTATAACAAGGTTATAACATTTTGTTTTAAAGCTTTACCTACATTTCATTTAGCATCCCCCTGATAAAGTTGGCTAGCTACGACACTGAGTGGTACTTTCATTAAATTACAGTTTTTACACTCGTCAGTGAACAATGAAAAGCAAAGTAATAGAAAATAGTGGAACTAATATTGATACCTATTATATGTACTTATTTTGTCCCCATTGTACTATATCAAAAAATGTAATCATAAAAACAGATACTTAAGTTGCAATACAATGTTGCAGAAGATACGTGACAAGAATCACAGTTACTTAAATTTATCTTTGAGACAGGGAAATTTTCTAGATTTATGAGATGACAATATTTTTAGGCATACACCTAAGCTCATTTACGATTATTTTTTCAGAAACATATTTAATTCTGTTCATTGAATAATACGTTGCATTTCAATAAAAGAAATCTTTATAAAGTTTTCACCTATTTGCACTCATTAGAATTTTATGTCCACGAGGAGATATACATATATAAAAAATAAATAACAGTATTTACTCATAATAAAAAAGTGAACATGCTTCATATTTGAAGAAGCAAGCAAAAACACAGTAACGCCAGATCATAAAACGTTTCCACGATTGGAAATAATTTTACGAAATAATGAAGAAGCTTTTTCTTCAAGAAAGTATAAAAAAATACGAAAAGGAGTATAGCAACTGACAGTGGCGTAGCCAGAAATTTGACAAGGGGGGGTTCAGTGAACAAAGTATTTCAAACTAGATTTTTTCAATAAAAAAAATAATAATTTTTAATAAATTGAAACAATAAAAAGTAAATAAAAAAACAATCTCATCATAAACATGTAAATAATAAACAGGTACGAACAATATTTGTTACAAAAATGACAAAAATAAGATTAGAACTTAGTAGCAGGTAAGGTTTCCTTAGGAGATCTAAGTTCACTGACCGCGTTGCTATATCTTGGAGAATAGAGTGATTGCAGGTTTGTAGTGAGACATTACCTATATGACCCAACCAACCCAACCCATGGAGGGGTTCTGACCCCCAACACCCCCCCCCCCCGTGGCTACGCCACTGGCAACTGATGAGAATATTGTCTATTTTGAGGAAAATCTGCAAAATTCAATTCGACAAGCTTCGGCTGCTGTTCGTATTTCAAAATCGACGATTCAGAGGTTAGCTTTCACATCAAATAACTTTTACAAGTATTATTCATCACATGTCCAATTTTCTACACAACTCCAGGGTGTAGACACGATTTATCCCATTGCACGAGGTACGCCAAATTTTATCAAACGACAAATTTCAATAAACTGAAGGAGATTTTATAACAATATTTTTATATTGTTATAAATTTATTTTTTATCTTTAACGATGATTTTTATGCCTTTGACATTTTTATACGCAATTTTTAACGAATTCATAGTAATTGTTTTATGAGGCAGTCTGTAAAATAAAAATAAATCTATTATGTTCAGTATCAGTTGGTTTCAAAGAAAAACATTTTTCGTACAAACCCAAAAAACTTGGTAGATTTTCTTTGCGATCAACTACCACAAACATTCTGTCAATTTTAGTTTCGACTCCTTTTCCAATTTCTGGATCTCACAGAACATTCAACAGCAAATATCTTTCATCTGGAGCTTTTAGTAGAATTTTTTTCTTATATTATTTATACTCAAAATCTTAAACTCTATTCCTTTGTATCCATCACACTTGCACTTTAAAAGTGAAGTACCTTTAGGAAACTTACTTACGTCAACGTTGTCGTTTAATTTTACAGTGACTTTTAACATGCCTCCACAATGATGATGGCTACCTCACAGATTTTTCGTTAAAATGTTTTCATTGTTTTTCTTTCTACACCAATAAACAAATTCTTGATCACAGATCTTCTCATATATTTTTTTTTATTTGGGTGGAAGCAATGTCATTTTCTCACCATCTGTTGCTTGTCATCTAGCAATAAAACATCGTCATTTGTTATTCTTCGATTAAACGTAAAATATCTTAGCATTTGATGGTTCATAAAGGTGAGATGTAGCGTCCCGTTTACTCTAACGAAACGAGGTACGCTACAATGCCACCAAACGAGAAGATGAGGCATCAACCATTTTCCTCAAACTCATAGGCGAAATTAGGTGATCAAATCTGGACTGTGAAGACATTTCTTTTTAATTTGGATTTCCGTAATGTATGTGTGATGGGCTAAACCCTCAAGCCCTCCCTAACTTCGGTCATGCCTAAACTCCGCTTTATTTATGCACCGAAATGACAAACTTTAGGAATTACTTATTATACCATTAGAAATTTATGCGATTTTTTACTGATAACAGAGACACATTGTGCAAGCTAAAATATAATACACTTAAATAAAATTTTGAGGGACATACGATGTTTCTACTGACCAAATTAACAGTTACTGTTCATGCCAGTTAATTGCCCTTTTGAGCAACTCCAACAATCAAACTGAGTGACGTATCTTCTTGAACGTGTCATAAAAATATGAACCTTTGCTAATTTGAGTTCTGGGTAAGGCGCACCCTACTACAAATAAATAAACCGCGGTTGAAAAACCGGAATGCTTTGTAGTCGCGGTTGCTGGCTATGTTTTGTGGTTGGTGGTATGTACCATGGTAACGCGATATATCAGGTAGGTTATTCTATGACTGTGAAATATTGCCTTCCGCGGTACAACGACATGAAGACGTCTCATTGTAGACACTCGCGAAGCCGGGAAGTCAAGAAAGAAACTCGCGTCTCTTAAGGGCGCCGTTTTTATACCCAATTTTCAAACCAAAAACCTTAATAAAGCGGGAGCTTAAAATCACTAGTTTCCAAGAAAAATACGTTAGTTTTTGAAAAATATCAGATTTTTTCAGGTATATCTGAACTTGTTTTACATAGATTGACGAAACATGTATAAATTAAAAGGAATAATTTGATATATGTCTATACAAATCTGCCAACCAGTGGTGGAGTCGACAGAAACTCGTTGAAAAACTACGCCAATGGGTTTTCAGAAAAAAAAATAGGTGCATTTAAATCTTAATAATATTTTAATATACCTTATTTGTAAAAAAACTTAGAGAATATTTAAAACTTTCAAATAATTCAGAAAATTTTAAGAATTGTGAATTCAAAATTTTAACTACATTCGGTTGGGTTGGTTGGGTCATATAGGTAATATATAAATACAGGGTGAATCTTAAATAAGTACAAATATTTTAACCAGCAGTATAGTTTTGTGTGTAGAACACATAATTAATAGTTTTTTTACAAAAAAATCAGAAATAAAAAAGTGAAATTTTAAATAAATTTCGTAATTTTTCAGCAGAAAACTTGTTGAGGACCACTGGCCTAGACAGACCCTTCATACTTTTATGAGTCATAGTGCTGCAGACTGAACGTGTGGTTCACAGTGTTGCCAGTATTACACAAATGTCTTTGCTTCAAGGAAGAAAAAATCTCAACTTTTAGCGAATTTTGTCAAGTGTAACATTTTATATTATTTTTTATTATCAAACTGTCATTGACTGTCATGACAGATTATCGGAAGCCCAAGTCAAACTTGTTAACCCCACATAATGCATTAACTCGCGTCAAGAATTCAGACGTCTTACGTCACAGCTGACGTTACACATTTGTTTTTATTGTTAACATAATTTTCGATATTTGGTCGTGTTAAAAACCATCATTTTTTGCAATTTAGTGCAATATATAACGCAAACTTTTAGTGTAGTATATAGTTTTATTACTATCAGTTGCAGTTTCTTAAATATTTTGATGAAAATATAATGAATTATTCATTTGTTCGAATGACGTAAGACGTCTGAATTCTTGTCGCGAGGCAATAAAATTTGCTAAAAGTTGAAATTTTTTCCATTTTAAATAAAAAACGCGTGCATAGTTTTTCGTTATTCTTCATAAAATAACTTAAGGAAATTGTGTTTTGTGTCCCTTTCTAACAGTGTACAATGACATTTAACTTGTGAAATGTGGATTACTGATTAAATAGTTAATTTTTTAACAAACAGGTAAGCTTGTGTGCACGTTTATGTATAATTTTTGAACATTGGACATAGTAATATCACGTAATATCTTCCTAAATATTTTACGGTAGTATTGAACTTGCGGAAATTTTTAATCGTTGAAGTACAGTAAGGTTAGTTCAGATGTTAAAATTTATGTTAATATTGCTGCGTATCATACTACATACCCAATTTTACTGTACTTATGCTTAAAACAAGTATTTTTAAAGTAGAACTATTACGTTAAAGGAAACGTAATATTTATATTGGAGGAGATATGGCAACCTCGCAGCAAATCATATGTTTCATTACGTTGTTAGATGAAAAATCAGCCAGCGGTCCTCAAAATGTGGGTATTTTTTTAAAAAATTAATATCTCCGTAAATATTTGAAATTTTTAAAAATGGCTTTCACTAGACTGATTTAAATGACGAACTACACCAGCAGTTAAAATATTTGTACTTATTTAAGATTCACCCTGTATAAAAATGCGAATTTACAAACGCAGCCAGTGAACTAGATTTACAGCAAAAATATTAATTAGTACACTCATTATTATTAAATTTTTTATTTATTAAAAATCATATTTTTGTTATTAGAGAAATTAATTTAGGATATTTATTAAACAAAAACTCTTGAATATATCACATTTAACTTTAATTTAAAACTCCAGCTGAACGTAATAAAAGTTTTCAGTGTGTATTTTCTTGAAACTGAACGAAAGTAGGTACTTAAAAAATAAATTCCAATGGTGTCTATGAATGGGATATATTATTATAATTTCTACTAGCATAATTGTTGTTAGGATAGCAATACAATATTCTAACGTCCTTGACACTTTTAACTTGTGTCAATTGAGTTCTGGATTTATAAAGGCATTTGCAGATTGACACAATAAAACTGAAGGAAGAAATACAAACATTCTTGAGAGTCTCATGGCATTATCATAATATATATATAGGAATTAAAAACTACAAATGTTCTAAATAAATATTTCAAAAATCCCGTTTCCGATAAAACTGAAGACACAAATATATTTATTTTAGTTATATGCTTGAGACAAAACTACTAATTTTGTTCAATTATTCACATAAAAAGAAAATAATACATTATAGTTTGCAGGATGCTCTATACAATTACCCAAATTATTAATTTTTTTATTAGGTATATCATTACGACTCGCTTCAAAAACATATTTAACAACTAGGAAAAGGACAGTTTCCCGTATAATAACCATTAGCCAGAGTAATGGATTTTTCAGTAAAGAAAGTTGAAAATTTTTCAAATAATTAATATAATACTTAGGTACAATAATTATATACAGGGTTGTTCGTTTTTTATGGCTCACCATTAGCATCATTTCGGAAATCGTAAAACATACAAGGTGGCTCAAATTAGAAATAAAATGTGCCTTTTGACGACCATGAATATAAACGTAACAGATCCAGGATATATGCTGCCAACGCGGAAATATTGTGAAAAACATGAAAATAGCGATTTTAGGAAGTCAACATTTCTCATTTCTCAGGAAAAAATGCTGAAGTATAGTACAGGGGGATAAAAATATATGAGAAATAGATTTATGTCAAAAGAAAATTTCTACTGCCACTAATTTCAGTTGTGCAACATTCAATTGTTTTTTATGGCGCCAGTGGCGTAGCCACAGGGGGGGTTTTGGGGAGAACCCCCCCTTCCCATGGGTTGGTTGGGTTATATAGGTAATGTCTCACTACAAACACAGTTTATTATACAGTTCGTCGAGTGAAGGTTCCAGAGGGTGTGGCTAAATCGCGGCTAAATGCGCAATGAACACCAATGAAATTCATATGTACACGACGAACTGGGAGAAATTCTATTTCTTGACAAATCACCGTGCCCTTTGAGCGCGCGAATGTGCGTGGCTAAATGCGCAGTCGTCTTTTGGTCGTCTAAAAAAACGAAATCTGGGACCTCGACATCAAAGGAGCCGACATGAAGACGCCGGAGTGTATAATAGACTGTGCTACAAACCTGTAATCACTCTATTCGCCAAGATTTAGCAACTAGATCTCCTATTGCAACCTTACAATAGGGTTCACCTGCAACTAAGTTCTAATTTTATTTTTGTCATTTTTGTAACAAATATTGTTCGTACCTGTTTATTATTTACATGTTTATGATAAGATTGTTTTTTTATTTACTTTTTATTGTTTTAATTCATTAAAAATTATTTATTCTTTTTATTAAAAAAATCTAGTTTGAAATACTTTGTTCACTGAACCCCATGTCAAATCTGGACAGTAAGATATATTTTTAGAATACATATTTTTTATATAAAATCTAGTTGGTTTTGACATAAAATAACGATAAATAATTCATTATTATGTGGTTTTAATCCTATTTATATATTTTTTAATAAGTGCAGCAAAAGTGGATACAAATCTACCCCAAAAAATCAATTTTATAATTTTTCATCCAATATAAAATTGTTAAAGGTAGGTATTGTTTCTAAATCCTAATCTGAATAAATCTACCTATCCTAAAACATAAATTTATTATAGTTAACACAATAATAATAAAATAATTTAAAATAACCAATGAATGTTGAATGAAGATTGTACGTACGTATATTGCAAAAAAATATAATAGAGAATGTGATTATTTGAATTATTTAGAAAAAAAACTTATTTGAATAATAACACCCCTTAAGGATTTCTTAGCCTGATTGAAGAGTAAATACTAATATAAACAACAAATATCCTAAACTTGTTTCAGTATTTACGTTCAGATTTTTTTATTACTATGGGTTCTATGAAATTAAAAACATTACACATCTGAATTCCTTTATTTCTATAACAAAAAGGAAACAGAAAAAATTTCACTTTAACACACTTATAAAATATTTTTTAATTTATATAAACATATAAAAGAAAATAAATAATAGTACATTGTTCTACATCCTTATCTGGAACCGGCCTGCTTTCGTAATATATTTAACTCCCTTAAATGGTTTGTATTTCTCGCCATACATGTCCAACCTGTTCACTTTAAGGCCACTAACTGCAAGCTGGCTTATGGTGAAGTGCACATTGATGGACGGATTTATTTCTGCCGTGTTCGACCCACTTGCAATAGACACCTGTAAAAAAAATCCTTTATATTGTACGGTATCAGTGCTACCAAATAAGTGGATAATTACATAAAGAGGAGGTAAAATAAATTAACTAACCTAGTTTGCATCATTAGAAACCATTATTCCACATCATATTTTAGAAAAAGAAATTGAGTGGATATGCAGTGGGTGTCCGGAAATGATGAGCAAAAAATTCACGGGATAATTCTAGACCGAAAATAAATGATCTTTCTATAACATTTTTTCCCAAACTGATTACTAACGGAGTTACAGGGTATTAAAGTTAAAATTTTATTTTCTATATTTTTAAATAACTTCTTAAGAAATCCAAATATTTACATAAAATTTGTAAATCGGGGGTTTTTGTGGACGAGAAATTCAAATGTGTTTCTAATTTTGATGTCACTAGTAGATATTCTCCTACCTATTTTATTTGAAAAAGGTATACCTTGCTGAAGTCCGTAGGCGTAACCATTTTTGAAATAATCCTATTGGAAATGCTCAGTGTACCGAGTAAAAACTGTTTTGATTTCAGGTAAAGAGCCTTTTCTGCTAAAAATACAGCAAAATGTTACTTGAAAAAGTTGTCCAGAATCGTAAATTATGGAGACGTGCAAAATTTCAAGATCGGCGAGGTCTGATGAAACCATTTTTCAACAAAGCACAAAGATTTTATCAAAGCTGGCCGATTTTTTTTTTAATTTTGCACATCTCCATAATTTACCGTTCTGAACAACTTTTTCAAGTAACATTTTGCTGTATTTTCTGTAGAAAAGGCACTTTAACTAAAACGATAACAGTTTTCAATCGGTGCACTGAATATTTCAAATAAGATTATTTCAAAAACTGTTACTCCTAACGACTTCAATAAGGTATACCTTTTTCAGATATAACAGATAGGAGAATCGATTGTTCAATAGTCAGATGGATACACTAATCAGCAAAAATGTTCTGTCATTTAAAAGAAACATGATGTACCATAAGTGGCGCCCTCTACTAGTGACGTCAAAATTAGAAACATGTTTGCATTTCTCGTCCGCAAAAACCCCCGATTTATAAGTTTTATGTAAATATTTGGATTTCTTAAGAAGTTATTTACAAATATCGAAAATAAAATTTTAACTTTAACACCCTGTAACTCCGTTAATAATCAGTTTTGGAAAAAATGTTATAGAAAGAGGTAGCATTTATTTTCGGTCTAGAATTATCCCCTGAATTTTTTGCTCATCATTACCGGACACCCTACACTATATGAAAGCAATATGAAATGCTGTTCGTTTTCAAATTGACACCCTGTATATTGTTTTTTTAATGTATGAAATTCCATTATAAGTAATTAATTATTAAAGATTGAATTGAAACTTACAGATCCCCTAATATTAGGCAGTTTGGTAATATCAATCCTTCCGATATCCCAATGCAGTATTTTGGATACAGGATCAAAATTATATTTTCCTTGGTTAGCAGTTAAAACGCAATTTAATATACATTTTGGCATAAGTACTTCCAATCTTACACCTAAAAACATATTTCTATGACCTGGAAATTTATTTTTAAATCTCATTCACCTTCCACAGTTCTTCCCAAAGTCTGTTTTGGTCCTACAGTCAAATCTAACCTGGCCTGTTCACCAGTCTTGATGGACAGATTATGACGAACGTAAATAGGTATAGCAACGACACTTTGACTGCCAATATGGTAAGAAATTAATCTAAAGTTGCCATCTGGCGGTATAAAAGAAAGTAACTTTTCTGCCTGAAATATATAATGTAGCTACAATCGCATAAGAAAATTTTTCATAATTTCCTACCTCCCATCTTTTGAATCGTACACATGGATGGAAACTAACGTCATCAAATAATCTAGGATTGATAAATGAAAGTGTCAAATCAGGCATACCACTAAGTTTAATGCAACAATCAATCTAAAACGGTAAAATAATTAATCAACTTTAGTAAAGAACTTGCCTTTTGTCACTTACATATCCCTGAATTTCCGCAAATACGGTAGCACCAGATTTATCAATAATTGCATCAACTTCTTCTACTACGTCGAAGTATGCTTCATTGTTAGTATATTTCACTCCAGATCTCCTCCATGGAATGTTGGACAACTGACCGGTAGGTAAAATGTCACTCACACTTAAAGAAAACGTATATTTATATATTCCATTTAAGAAAACATCATTAACTTACTTTGTTTTCCCTGTAACTGTATTGGCAATTGTTCTTAATATATTTGGAGGTTTAATTAATTCTTTAAGGATATTACTCTCAGTAGCTAAAGGAAAACCATTATCTAACATTTCATCTAAAAGCTACAAAACATAATGAAAGACAAAGACACTCCCAAAATAGTTATTATTACCTCATATACTACGACATAATTTTCTTTGATTATAGATTCAGTACAATCTGAGAAGTAATCCTAAAAAATGTAATGTTTATTTATCTTACTCATTACATGATTTTGTACAACTTACTTGGAATGTATCAACAATTCTATGTAAAAACTCGATCACAAAGAGGGGTGGTATTTCTTCCATGCAGACAGCCACAAAACTCACACCACCCCTTTGAATAGAAATGAGATAGTGATGAGGGGTAGCTATTACAGGGTTGATATCGTTTCCACTTGCTCTTTGAGCTTCTAAGTAATAATCACATACTGATCTAGATATAACACTTCTCCAATGCTTTTCAAGAAACACATCTCTATAAAACGGACTTAAATGATGGTTAAATAATTATAATTTAAAAACTTACCCTTGTGAATTTATTATAAACAAACTATGGATCATTTCTAATCAAAATATTGTTTCTATTTTAATGTAGTAAAAGTTAGGTTAACATTCAGTCAGATCATCATCAAATTGCCAATGTCAAAATATAGGGACTTTCTTCTCTTTATTTATTGTTGGTCAAATTGAAACTATGTTGGTTTGTCGATTTGGAACAAAACAATAGACATATTTTAAGAAAATGTTTAAAATATATTTAAGGGAATTGTATTATTATTAAAAACGTTTTACAAAAAAAAGTATTTTTTAATAGTTTTATTGCTTCAGTCCTACAAAACCATCACTAATCGTTGCCCTGTCCTGTCCTCTACAAATCAACAAAGTTTTTTTTAAGTCAAATGTCAAAACATTTGACTTGACGTTTGGATTAATCATAGACCTTTTTGTAAGGTCTATGGGATTAATTAATTTTTAATAATCTATTTTAGAAAAAATGAACTCATTGGTAAAAGCAAGAATACCTCAGTCTTGGTTAAAAAATAATGCAGTATTGCTCACTGCTGTTAGAAGTCGTAAGTTATGCAGGACATTAAAAATTTTGTTGTTATATATTTTAGGTTATATTATGTAATTTTTAAATTATTTTTGTAGACTGGAATAAAGACTATAAACCAGGACCCTATCCTAAAACAGAACAAGAAAAGGTAATTGCTGCAGAAAAGTATGGGCTGCCCCGATCAGAGTACAAACCTTACCCAGATGATGGACAGGGTTATGGCGATTATCCTGATCTACCACTTCAATCGGCTGATTCAAAGGATCCTTTTTACCCTTGGGATAACCCCGAATTAAAAAGAAATTTCAATGAACCAGTAGGTATTTTATATATACTTCTTTTAACATATCACTTTAAACTAGCGAGACAAGTGAAAGTAATGAACTAAAATAATTTTTAGATGCATACAGAATTTGATCTGGTCAGAGAAGATCGATATGATGTAAATGCTAGATTTAGAAAACCCATGTGGTATATATGGTTGCAGTTTTTAGGAACAATAGCTGGTTTTTATGCATTGTACTTTTTATTTGAAAATGTTAAGATGTTTCCTGCTGTTGTTCCAAAACAATACCCTGGTCAAGGTAAGAAACACTACACTTTTGAAGAAAACGATGAATAATTGGTTATAATGATTAGATACATATTTAAAAATAAAATATCTTAATTTTTTTTTTGTTTCTAAACCTTAATTTAAAAATCCTAAAATCCTTTATTCAATGATATTTAAATAAAAGAATTAGTTTAATAGAAATGTACATATAAGCATTCTTAATGAAATTTGTTTCATTATACAAGGTGTAGCAAATTGCAGGGACCAAAAAAAAATTCAAAAAATTTTCAAAAAATATTTACTTCAAGATATTTTGAAAAATCTTGTTATATCACAGTGTCAAGCGGTGAACCTTAAATGTTATCTAGATGTGAAATGAGCAACGTCACATCTGCGTTGCCACATGATGGCTAAATGTTTGTTCTTTCATAGACTATTGTCTGCTAATACGTATATGTAAGAAATCCATAAATAAAGCAGAGGTTTTTACGTGTTTCAATTTGGATTCCAAAATTTTTTATCAAAATGGACACCACATTTTATCAAATAAAAAGGTCAGAACACTAAATAATGCCCGTGTAACAAAATATAACTTCAGATACATGCACACAAAGTCAGAAAGTCACTCCTTCAACAAGAACAATTTCATGGCGATATGAATACAGAATATCCCAAAGGGAAGGTCTAGACGCGAAAATTATTACTATTATGAAAAACGTACAGCGCAATAGGCAAAGTTTACAGACTTATTCTAACTTTGGGATTGTGATTGTATTCCTGGTTGCATATTTACGCTTCTCTTGACTTTATAGAGATACAGACGTACAAATTATTGCAATAATATATTCCTTCAAAACAATTTATGATTTTTCATTAGATCTGTATTGGTGAATGGACAGTTAAGAGCTTATGCCAAAAGCTGAAAGTAGTCATTACAAATATTTCAGTAGTTTAAAACAAGTCACCACATTCGTTTTAAAGAGTGTCATTATTATATGGCAATAGAAATTTGGTAATTTTGCACCCAGACGGTCAACGAGTTGGTTTCACCTGAGAAGGGGGGTTTAAATAATGAATTGAAAATATATTATTCCAGCATAAATATGCATTTATTTTTTTTATAATTGCACCATTGTATTATACTCATTTTGACCTGTCTCCCCTTTAAATTAATGACTATGATTGAATCATCTTGTATACACAATTAAATTTGTCAATTTCAACTTACTATTCCACTCTTTATTGACAATTAAATATTCAGTAACTTTTTACTTTTACCAGTTCTATTAATATTAATACATTAATTAACTTTTGCATCCCTCTGGATAAAGCATTGTTTTTGCCCTATCAAGGATGTCCAGAATATGTATAAGTGTTGCAATGTTATGGGCTTATATCTGACTAAAAGCAACAGAAAAACTCGTGCGTAATTTGTTTTTTTTATATCAGCATTAATGAAGTTTCTTAAACAATCCTTAAAACTGTAACACTCAAAAAACATTGCACTATGTCATATACTCGCGTCAAGAATTCAGACGTCTTACGTCACGGCTGACGTTACTCATTTGTTTTTATTGTAAACGTAATTTTCGATATTTGGTCACGTTAAAAACAATCATTTTTTGCAATTTAGTACAGTATATAATGCAAACTTTTAGTGTAGTATATAGTTTTATTACTATCAGTTGCAGTTTCTTCAATATTTTGATGAAAATATAATGAATTATTCATTTGTTCGTATGACGTAAGTCGTCTGAATTCTTGCCGCGAGTATAGTAGTATTGTGGCTAGTACGTTTCGTTTTTCTCTAGTACTTCTTTGATATTTGTAACTGTACATAAACCAAAATGGAACATTTTGTATTAACCATGACATGTTAATTTATGGCTAATCTAGCCAAAACTATTTGTATGGTGAACACTTCTCGCAAGTAACATAAATCATTTTGAACACTTTTTACTATTTCATATTTTATTGTATTGTGGAAAGAGCTCTAAGAAATCCATTTACAGAAAGTACCTATGTTTAGGTGTGTCTATTTGTAATTGTTTTGTACAAATATCTGATAATCCCGACATGGTATGTGAACGACGTCACATTTTCAAGACCTGTTATAATTCTGGTACCGTTGTTTTGTTTCATACAATTTGTCAAATAGCAAAATGAGGTATATATTACCAACAAAATCAAAAAAGAAATTATTAAAAATAAATTTAATACAAATTAACATATATACATAAATACAATTAGTACTTATTAATTAACTTAAAACTGTGGATTGGACAGACAACAATAAAATAAAGGAAAACTAATAATACTATACATTAAAGACTAGTCCTGATGTTTCAAACAAAAAAGGATGAGTACTCTACTGTCAATTATTGTACTATTTGTCGTTATAGAATTACATATAAAAACGAAGAAAAACGTAGGCTTCATGTCCAGACACTTTAAGAATCACAGTATTTCAATTCTCACTCGTAACTGTTTTTTTTTTTTTTTTCAAAATAAGGTATGCTGAGGTGAGTTTACCTTATTGGTCCCAAAAAAGTAACACCTAAATTTTGACTAGTACCTTAATTGGGTCTCCCTGGGAGCGGCCTGTCGGGTATTCTTGGTGGGATATTTGGTACAGGTCGACTGAAATTTCCAAATTAAAAATAAATAAAAATTAAGCCAAGGTATATCTTTAATGTCATTTTATCATAAAAATTAGACAGAGAAGGGACAGATTTTGAAATAATTGTAACAAAACTCAAAATTATCCGTTAAGAGATAAATTATTTCAGTATTATACTAAAGCAATATTTAATAGGAATCTACACAAAATTTGTTTCATTTTTAACAATCAAATAGTTATATGAGGTGTTTTCAACTTGCTGTTAATAATAAGCATGGTATTTTTTTTACTAATTATAAGTGACGCCATATAGAAAAATCAAACAGTCCTTAAACACTTTTTTCGTAAATGGAAAATTCAAAGCTAAAAGCTAAACCAAATGTGAATCCCCCAAATATGTACCTTTATCATTAATCATGCTAAATTTTAAGTGCTTATACAGGATGTGCAAAATATAGTACCAAATTGGCAGTCAAAAACAAATAACTCCAAAACGGATTCTTAGATCTTAATAAAACTTTGTATAGTACTTTCTATTGTCAACTACTATCGTTTGATATACAGAGTGTTCCACAAAGAGCATGCATTAGACGTATTTAGGAAACCGGAAATGATAAAAATCTGAATTTTTACTTCTAAGAGTTTTCAATACTACTGAATTGAAGCATAATATTTAGTAACATGACACTGTTGGTTATACCGAAAGTAGATGTCAACTCGCTTATTTTAAATGGAACACGATACTTTTTATTTCATTTTCAAATTCTACGTGTAGTTTTAATACGTCCAAACTCAACAGTTTTTGAGTTATTTCGTTTCCTCCACTTATTTTGTTTCATCATGAATTATTCAGTTTAACTCAGGTAATTAGCGATTTAAAAAATGACAATTTCATGGAAGTAATACGGAGACAGGACACAAAAGGAGAAAAGTATTCTATTTTACCATCTTTTTACACATAATCGAAAGGAAATAAAATATAGAAAGAGATGGTAAAATAAAACACAAGGTGTTAATCCAGTTATTGAGGTATGCCACTATATTGGCTGCACATTTTTCAGCACCATGTGATCTAGAGAAACCTACATCTATTATGGATATTGTGTCCTATCTCAGTATTAGTCCCGCAAAATTGATATTTTTTAAACCACTAATTATCTTAATTGAATAATTTGTAGTGTTTTGGTAAAATATTACACTGAAAAGCCACATTCAGCTGAAGAAAAGAAAGGGTAATATTGAACAAGCAATATTGATATTTTTTATCGTTTGCCAGAAATTTGTTAATAAACATTTTTATTCACCTTGATAATTCGTACTCTGAAAATAATAATAGAAGTGTCATGAATTGCCAGCAAATTTAATCAATGTATTATACTTTTTAAAATAAGAAAAAAGTAAAATAAAGAAGTTGGTGCTAGAATCTTTGAAATTTTGAAACTAATAAAAAATATATTAACAAATTCACTTCTGGAAAAGAATAAATTTATAACCAATGCTGCTCTTAAAGGTTTTTTTTTTTCATTTTAACACCCCTCTTCGTGTGAATAGCTCGAAAAATCTGCCCGATTACAAAATCCCTTTTCAATATTTCGCGAGTTCCCATTCATGACCGTCAGAATACTAGCAGTTCATTCCCTCCTTGTCTTCGAACAAAAATTCTTCTCTTGTTTGCTTTCAAAATGAAATTCACGAAAATGTCGCGGTTAACCGATACTGGTTGTTTTTTTATTAATTTTTGTTTTCAAGTTAGGTTTATGTTTATTCTCAAACTTTTCAGAAAAATGTTTTTACTTTTACTCTTTGAAGACTTTTCTGATAGCTCTGTGAAATTGGAAATGATATAAGGCATAGCAATGCCTTTTATAGAAAATTTACAGCATTTACACCATCATCACATTGGTAGAGGATAAATATATACCAATAATAATAATACTGATGTCATAAGAGCAACTTATTCTTGTATTCCCCTATTACCGCTATTACGCGACAATGGACCAGTAACTGATTTTTTTTGTTGCCATTGATCAAATGGGAACTTGTGAAAAAATTCTAATATTCCTCTATTAAAATTGCATTTTAACAATATGTGAACAATGAAGACTTTTTCTACAAGAATATTGAAATATTCTCTGAAGCTATTTATTTGTGGCATAATTATAGTTGTTCTTTAGCTTAATTTTAAACTGTCAAACTTGACATACTTTCAATACATTTGCTAATTTGAGAATGAAAACAGTTTTTCAAAAGATCAAAAAATACGGAAGTGTGATAATGATTTTTGTTAATTTTTACTTATCTGCTTTTTCAGTGCGAGATTTGTTTGGCCCAAGGTTCACTTGGACGAGTCGAGTTATTTTTAAAAATGTGTTCTTTCCAACCTGCAAATTTTTTACTAAGAGTTTTCGTGCTTGTTCATAGGAAATGTTTTATTTAAAATTATATTTCCTAAATTCTGTTTCCGTTCAGCACTATATGTAAAGCCTTACTTTATTAGAAACACTCTGTATATTAGTAAAAAGCACTCAATGTGAACTGCAATTTGTTTTGCTGCCTTAAAAGACAAAATTAAGCTACTCTACAAAATGAAATTTTAGAAAGGCAAGCAAGTAGTGTTTTAATAGACTATAACTAAAGTGCACCCACTAACGAATTAGTAAAGACAGAAATTAGCTACAAGCGTGGGCCCCCAAACCGACACAAAATGGAAGAAGGAAAATGTTAGTTGGATGGTAAAATAAAAAAACTGGTATTATACCTCTATATTTACACATTCAAGAGAACTACATAGAGTACGTATGTGCGAGGGTGCACATATCAGAGCTCGCCTTTAAAATCCCACCGTTGTCTGCAAATTATCATGCGACGGTTACAAATTCCTATGTACAACAACGACATTTAACGAAAATAAACTCAAAGCTTTCTTTAGCAACGAACATAGCACTCTGTCTCGGGAACGGTAATATTTTAAAAGCAGCCCCCGGTTCAGATTATCTACAGAATGTGTTAATAATTACAACAGAGTGGTGTTGTCTTTTTGCAATAACATGTTTTTGATACGCTTATCCACTTACGTAACTATAAATATTTAACAACAATAATTTTTCATATTACAATAGGAATATATTTAAGCATAAATAAAAATATATTATATTACAAATAATAGTATCAGTACACAATTTGTCATGAAACAAAGGTGAGTCTCAATTTCTTTATATTAAATTTACCCTTAGCACTACCCAAGTATTGCATAACAGATCCCGGAGGGGTCAAATGGAGTTTCTAAGATATTTAGAAAACTTATTGCATTGGTTTGTCGAAGGTACATGCCTCTATGATCTCAATGTTTAACAGAAACTACAATATATTTGCACATTTCAAAATATTACTAGAATCTAATTCAACTTTTAAACGAATCTGATATGCCATATTAATTTTCATCAGAATAGATGCTGTTCCTCGTTGAATTCAGTAATATACAGAGTGGTCACGTGAAAATTGTGTCCCCCCTTTTTCTTTGTTATTATTAAAGATACGAAACAGGTGTAAGAATGTGAAGTTGTCGGAACTTTTATCACAATAACAATTGAATATCGCGTTTCCTAGATGTAGGTCTCACTTTTATTTTTTAAAATACAACATCCTGTATATTCTTACGCCTTTGGATATACCGTCAACTGAGCTTTTCAATCATTTAAAATCTTTAAAAAGATGTCAGTAAGAAACACTAAACATTTAATATCTCGAAAATAGCAAAAGATAAGTATTATGTATAATGTATTTTTGAAAAACTCCATTGACAGTCTTCCCAATGGCGTGAAAATATACAGGGTGTACCAAGCAAAAATCCAAAACATCTAGGAAGCGTAATATTTAATTGTTTTTGTGATATATGATTTAAGAAATATTTAAAAGTTTCTACAACTTTCATTCTTACATATTTTTTCGTATCTCAAATAATAACGATAGGGGTGCGGGCACTTTCACATGACCACCCTGTACTGTATTGAAAATTTGAATTTTCTAACTTTTGGGAATAAGTAGGAAAGATTTATAATTTAAAAAGAAACAGTCATGTGCCAAAAGTAGAGTAAAAAAATAATAAAAATGTGAATTTATTATAAAATTTGTTGTTTTGAAGAAATAAATATTACGGAATTCCTGTTCTATAATTTCCACATAAACGGAAGTATATACAAAATTTTGACCAAGAAATTCGAGGTTATCCTAGTAGATTTACAAAGTTTTCCAGGTTTTGAAAATGTGAATTCTATCAATGAAAAATATTTAAAAGATTAGGATTATTTTCAAATCTATATGCCGTAATGTGCACAAAATGAAATTTTTGACTAAATTCTAATAAGAACTCGTCTATTTTGACTGAATTTAAATTTTATTAAAAAAATAAATATTTAACAAAAATAAACCAACACATGCATTTTTTATTTATTTATTTTTTTAATATAATTTGTGAAATATCTGCATTAAAACTATATGAAGCAACAATTAGTTTCTGTGAAAATATTAAACTTTGTTATGGAAAAAAATGAAAATTAGATTTTAATATACTGATTAAAAAATTATGTAGCCCAAACTAAGAATGAAACATAATTAAAATAAAATAAAAAATAGAAAAAATGGAAACTGATATATTTGTTTTTTTTTTTTTGTTAATTTCCAATTTATTTCAATATGAAAATTCAAATTCAATCGAAATAAACATCTAAACCAGCAGTTCTATAGTTAATGTTTCTAGGTTGTTCACCCATTAATTTTTACAAGAAATGCTTTATTATATTAATACTGAAATGACCTCGATATAAAATTGCCTCACGGTTCATGATCAACGAACACTAATTTTTCCTTGTCAACTGAATTTTCAAGTAAATAATAAATAAATCTAATTTCAGTAGTACCTTCTTAGAATTATACTCTTTAAACATATTTTTTTTATCAATTTTTCTTCCACAGTATGTGAAGTAATAGGTATAAGTTTTAAATCAGCCTATATGTTAAAGGCGAAAATAAACAGCTGTCCAAATAATCTCAGACTCCATAGTAATAACGTCAATAATTGACTCCTTCTAAAATACAGAGAAATCTACAGTTTTACTCTCAAGTCTTCTACAGTGTCTACAAGTTTCCCGAACTGTTGTACCAAAATACAACTACAGCTAATCAACTGACATTAAAAACGTTGACTAACCCAGTGCAAAAAACTTACTACACGATTTACAAGATTGAAGATACATCAAAATTGTATATAAGTTGGGAGGTCGACAAAATATTGCAAAATTTAGATTTTTGATTCTTTAAAAAGAATTTTGTGAAACAACTTTAGGAGTTTTAAAAGGAACAGTTAATTTAAACAAAATAATCTAAACCTTTTTTTTTCGAACTTTTGCTCAAACGTGTTTTTCTATTAATATCGAAACTAGTATATTGAATTTTGGCTAAAACATAAAAACTGCAACATTTCATGATCCCCCACAGAAGCTACGTAATTAGTGAAGAGACATTTAGGTTAGGCGACTGTATATACTACACGGAAGATCTTATTTTTCAACAATGTGCGTTCTGGTGAAATTGCACATATGGCTTAAATTTATATCTATCCTATTACACTTAATAAAATTTTGTTCAAAACTTTTGGAATGTTTATGTATGGCTTTAATACTTTACTTTTGCTAAGGCAATATCATACAATTTTGCATAGCTGTATATCATATAATACACCAATATTTACGAAATAAAGTCTCTATAAGGAATGAATTGATATGAAACCGACAATACTCAATAAACGGGTCATACATAAAATATGTCTCATAAAATATAAAAGTAAAAAATTTAAGTCTGTAAACTAAACGCGAATTTATAAAAGCCTTCCTATATTTTATGGTTAATACGAATAACTTAATACTTTCATACCCCTCTCAAAATAAAAACTAAACATTTTTGGAACTAAAGACATATTTTAATTAATTTACATTCTAGTAAACTGCAATGACAATATTTTTATAATGTCATATATCACAGAATTTGTGAAGCAATTAATAATCACGGATTACGCAAGCTGACACATATTTTCCTATACCAAATACTAATATCCTTGTTCTTATATAATAATAGAAAGCTTAGGAAATAAAACCACAGATGGAGACTCTCCTATAAATCCCTATTTCCAGTATGAAAAGCCTGACAGGGATTTTATGGAAGAGGCGCCATCTATAGTTTTCATTCCTAAGTTCTGTTGTTAATATCAATGAAGTTGAAGAACTGGGAAATTCTGAATCCTGCATCACATTTTAAAGAATGAACAAAACAGTTGTTTGATACCAATGCAAAGTAAGTGCTTGTTAATGAAACTGACAAAGCATCAACCAAAATCAGGAGAACATACTTTATGTATCATTCGCAAACAACCGAGCTATTGTTAGTAATTAGCCATGGGTTAAACATAACAGACAATGCATGAAGTACAGAGGGCAGAGAACAAGATTTTTACTTATGGAATTTGAAGGCGTTGGAAAGTTCGTTGACGGCGGCATTGGTGACGGCACGTCCCACGGCCATCTGAACCTGCTGAGGCACTTGGATGCCGCCTTGCTGCTGGCCTCCAATTCGACTGAACAGATGAGAGACAATTCTTAACCTCCGTTTTAATTGCATACACTAATCAAAACGATTTATCACACTTAAAATGCAAGTACTGTTCCTTCGACTGCGACACCGATTTAACATGAAACTTGTCGAAGCGAAATTCCTCTTAAAATGTAAAATGATGAAAGCAGTTTGCAGTCAAAATACCTAAATTTTGATTTGGCACAGTAAATAGGTTTAAATTTTTATGAAAAAATCTGTTTATGCTTTTCTTAACGATGACTAATAAATTTTCAAATCTAACTCTTCCGTTGTGTGATAAATATTTTGAATAGCGTATAAGATCTATCTGTGTTTAAAATTATATCTGTCACCTATTTTCCAATTGTCTGTTTCATAATCGGTTCAAAGTGTTACAAATTTATTCTAAAAGCATCTTTTCAAAAAATACACTTCAAACATTCGAAATACTTTTCTACAAATTCATGAGATCCAGAACAAAACATCGGGCAAGAATTTGCTGAAGCGTAAATTTCAACAATATACAATACACAGGTCAATGTACAATAATAATCGATAACAACACTTTTTTTTAAATATTTCACAAGACACAATTCTATGTGAAGCAGAGCATGTGTAACAAACATAGCACCCTATTTAATACTCGTAATAACAATAATGCATAATTGATTTCGAGATATATAGACGATTTGGAATGTAGCAGTAGTTTAACTCAAAAAAAAGGCAGGAACTTTCTCAAAAACATTTAGCAGTGTGAGTATGATATGAAACTTTCTGCCTTTTTCAAAACAGTTCAATCTGTAACTAAAAAAAAATTTATTTTTGCACTGTTTTACGGGCAAGCTGCAATGAGAAATCAATTATGCAAGAATACTACGTGATACGCCCTAATATGGACTTATATATATATATATAATATTGTGTGAAGACTGAAAGTTAGTGTAGATTACGTTCTTAACGCCTCCTGAAAAGAAAACCACAAGCTCAAACCAGCGACCTGTGGCAACGGTCACACTCTCAAGCAACCAGTCATTAATTTTTCGAATGTATACAAACTAACTTAGAAATCATTTAACTACTTGTAACTAGTGTTGTGAGGCAGTAAAATATCATATGAAATCTGAAAATTTTCAGAAAAATTTGGAAATCTTCAAAATTTCTGAATTTTTTGAAAAGATGAAATTTTTTAAACACCCTGGAGTTTAAATTTTCTGCAAAAATTTTGAAAGTTGACAATTTTTTTACTTACAAATTTAAAGTTACATATAGAAATGCTTCAATAGGCTTGTTCAGTATTTTATTTTTTTATTTCATAAATCGAAAATACAACTGAAAAATAGTGCAAAATATTAGAATTTTATTTGAACGCGAGAATGGGGGGTGACCAACCGTTTCATCACTATACGCAAATTCCAGCAAATGTTCTCAACTTGATGCGTGCTACAGGTACTTTCGGGTTGTTCTTTTGCATAAGTACTGCATAGTTTCAGAACGCAGAATATAAATGCAAATACTTTGGAAAAACTATTTATTTGATTGCCAATCGACCAAAAGCAAAGAACAGTATGGTAATGTGCAATGCAGAGATCTGATTTTATATCCGACAAAGGCATGATGTCTATGTAAAACCCATGAAATAAAAAAAAATTAAACAAACATCACTGTTTTAATCCAAAAATGATTTTTCTGTTTTGGGAAAAAACAATTTAAACTTTATTTTATACCAGTACTTTTTTGTGTAATTAGTCAATTATAAGTAAAATATTATAGAGTAATAACATTTAAATAACAATAGCTAAATAAAAAATAATTTAGTTATTGGCTTCATTTTATAAATCCTAATCTAAATGACACGAAATAAAATAAATATTTAATATACAGTGCTTTCGAAAAGTAACGAATAAATTCATTATTTTTGAAATTGAGAAGTTTTCGAAAAAAATCCCCTGGCACGTCGATTTTGTTTGTAAAAAAGGAACTTTGTTCGAGATATGACGTCATCGACAATTTTTTTAAATAGCAACCCCCAATTTTGACCATGCCATTTGAAAGAGTGTGTCATTCTACATACTTACATCTTGCAAAATTATGGTGTTACATAACAAATTTTAAAGAAAATGTTTATGTAAAAAATCGACTAAATTAAATGTTCAAATTGTACACAGTTGGCTGCCTGACAGTAGCCAAGACGATTAATAAATTCTTTCCCTATCCAACGATTCGGAAACAGCTCATCTAAATAAGCACGGACAGGTGTTGCATAATGGAGAGGTGCACAGAATTGTGAAAATTAAATTTTAAAATCTTCAAACAATATTTTCTTGAAATTTTTGTTATGTAACACCATAATTTTTCATGATGTATGTATGTAGAATGACACGCTCTTTCAAATGGCATGGACAAAATTGGGGGTTGCAATTTAAAAAAATTGTCAATGACGTCATATCTCAAACAACGATGACGTCACAAATATGGATCGTAGTCAAAAAAGTGCCTTTCTTAAAAACAAAATTGGCGTGCCAGGGGATTTTTTCGAAAACTTCTCAATTTCAAAAATAATGAATTTATTCGTTACTTTTCGAAAGCACTGTATTAATTACTTTGCACTTTATTCTCTTCATTTCTGTACTGGCATACTCTTTGTCTTTATTAAACTAGTAAACTATATATCAACAATTGGTAGATTGTCAGAATCAGATTACTAAGTCCAACTTCAATTGAACATATAATAAAATATTAGCAACACGACAACAAAACAACAGAACATTTTAATCTAATCAGGTGTTAGCGGTAGATCTCTCAGTCTAGATTTGTGTATAGTAGCGTCACAAGCAAGTGCACTAGCACCAATTTCAACCGCTTATATCTCGAAAACACAAAAAGTTAATCATATGAAATTTTAAGAGCATTATAAGAATATCATTGACTATACAAAAACGCATAAAAACCATATAAAAAAAAAATCACGAAACAAGCCTATTATTTCAGACATTTATAAAAATTTAGGGAATTTTTAAATATATTAAAAACTTCAGAATTTTTTAGAAACTTATGAAAATTTAAGGAATATGGAAATGTTTTGAAAAATTTTAATAACCAGAAATTTGTGAAAATTTCATTTTTCAAAAATTTCTGAAATTTTACGCAGTTTTTTAAGTTCCAACGAAAAATTTAATTTGTTGTAATTTCATGAAATTTAACAACACTACTTGAAACAATCACACGTCAATACTTCTACTACCAATACGGGAAACTCAAACTACGAACTAACATTTTTTTTGATTTTTTAAAAATTAATGGCTGGAAAGGAGCAGTACTTCAAACATGGATCACTTTGTTAGTAAGGAAAAAAATACTCACGTGGGAATAAGGGGGGCAGGCAAGGCCTGTCCCTGTGGTCTGCCTGGGAGCATAGGTGGAGCTCCTCCGCCTGGTCTGTTGGGAATGGCGGGAGCGGGTCGGCCTGTGCTAGGAGGGGGTGGGGGCGCCCTTGAGCCCAGCGAACCTGAAGAAAAATAGTACGATTTTTTTTACAGTGCACTTCCAGCAGTATTTTTGCTATAGACAAATTTTTTCTATTAATTTATCCTTCAGAATGTTTTTGTAACATATACAGAAAGATACACTTTTAAAATTCACATGCGGTTTTTTTTATAAAAGGTGTAAAAATACCAAAGACATAAAATAGTACTGAAACCAGGGGGGAACCAGGGGATTGAGTATCCGTTACTCAATTATAACAAATTAAAGTCTTGCTGAATTTCCTATTTATCACATCTATTTTTCCTTAGCTATAACGTACTCCTCTGCAATCTAGCTAACAAGTGTCTAACTATAACGAGCGCCTGTCCATAATGAATGGCTGCCTATAACGAACCTGTATCTGCTTATAACGAGCGCCAGCCTATAATAAGTGCCTGCTTGCAATGAGCGTTTATTTCAATCCTGCATAACATGAGACTGATTTATAAAGTTGTCAAAAAATCACGTAAAGATATGTCTTCAAATGAATGTAAAAATTTGTGTTTAGTGCATCTTTGAATAGAGTTGTGCATCCTGTCAAAGTGGACGAAAACCAACATTTGCAACATACTTGAAAATATCAAATACAGTTGAACTTGTCTAAAATGACTAGAAGATATAACGAGTACTCAACTATCAACAAACAAATTAAAAAGTCTCGCTGAATTTCCTGTTTATTGCATTTATTTTTGCTTGGCTATAACGTACTCTGCTGTAACAAGCATCTGTCTGTAATGAACCTTAATTTCAATGTTGCCTAACATTGAAATCGTTTGACTTCAAAATAAAAAAACATATAACGAGTACTCAACTGTACAAACAAATTTAAAAGTCTAGCTCAAATTAATATTTATCACATCTATTTTTGCTTGACTATAACGTACTCTGCTGTAACAAGCACCTGTCTGTAATGAGCCTTAATTTCAATGTTGCCTAACATTGAAATCATTTGACTTCAAAATAAAAAAAACACTTCTAGTAGGCGTGTCCTCAAATGAATGTAAAAAGTTTTATTTAGTGCATCTTTGATTGTAGTGTGCATTCCATATCAGAGTGGACAATCGTCAACAAATCAACGTTTGTAGCATCTTCAAAAATATCAATTAGTTGATATTTTGACTATTAGTCCATAGTTACAATCTTTTATAACGATCTGGGAATATAAGAAGCACTCGATTGTTTGTTTGCTTGGCTATAACGTACCCTGCTATAACAAGGGTCTACATAAAATGAGCACCGGCCTATAACGAGAGCTTGCCTGTAACGAGTGCTGATTTCGATCCTGAATAACATGGGGCTAGCTTGTGAATTGTCAAAAAATCACATTATTAAACTTGCCTTCAAATGAACGTAACAATTTGTCGTGTTTAATCCTTCTTCGACTAAAATAGTGTGCATTTCTTGCCAAATAGGACAAGTGTCAACAAATCAACTAAAAAATCTTGTCCTTCAATTAAAGACTTTGTTTGTCACCTTATTTATAAAAAAAAAAAAAAAAAAAAAAATGTATATTTTGAAAACGAATCATTTAAAATAAAGTTGATTTAATTATGTGTCCTTATAAAACAAAAGGAAACACAATTTGGACTTCCAAAAAATATATTTTTGTAATTAACCGACAACTGACGCAAAATAAAACATTACCAAAAACGAAAAGTACTATATTTTTTCGTGACTACCCGTCCAACTTCTTAAATATTAAAGCAGAACGACCATGCTTCAATCAACTAATGGAGCACGTACTTTTGCATGCAACTAAGAAAGAAGCAACAGTATATTAAAAAAATTAAAACACCTCATCCTTTGCAAATGTGAAAATTGAAAATTATATACCAGAAATGATTCACACAAAACAAAACGATAGCGTGCAGTTACAGAGAAATAAAAAAGTGAGCCTGTGCAATTTACCACTAGAACCAACTGTTCCCATACTGGGGGCAGCTTTTCGTGGTCCTCCGGGACTCGGTGGGGATAATCGAGGGTTGTCCAGTCCGCTGGCCAGCCAGTCGTTCTTAACCGGAGGGGGTACAGGTGTGGAAACGGTAGCCATAGAGACGTCTCCGATGATGTGAAGGGCTTCTTTACAAGCGTGATACATCCGTAGCATTTCCTCGCGCTTCTGTGCTTCCTCGGGGGCTTCTTCCATCATTTGGGACTGTAAAGCAAGGAGTAGATTAAACGTTCGCCCCTGCTCCTGGCTGTAACTACTGGCCAATGTACCTACCAGTCATTAGACCTACCGATGCTTCTGAAATTAACATACCTGGTCTCCACTGGCGTAAATGTGTGCTAACAGTTCTCCGTTAATGAAGTCTTTGGTGTGATTGATGATCATGTACATGATGGTCTTCGGTACAAGATCTCTTGTGGTTTTGGTGACGATTCTCATGTAACTGTCTACGAGATTTCTTATTGTTTCGACTTGTCTTTCCAGTTGTGGGTCCATAGAACTTGTTAGATTCTCTCCCGACGACTGTTTAGAGAAACGGCATTATAAAATCAAGATATTATGTAGAGATATCATTTTCTGTTTTGATAATTAGAATTTAATTCTGTTTCTGTACAGATGTGTGGATGATGAAAATAGGAGAAAAAAATGCATTCAAAGCATGAAGTTAAGAGAATATTCAAAAGGTGCAAACTTATTTACACTAAATTATACCAAATAAAAAAAAAATGCGTAAATGTTAAAATAGTTTTCATACAGACAAACAATTATGTAATCATAGATTCAAATATACCAAGAGATTGTATTTTTCCAATTCAATTAACATGAATTTACCTAAACCATTGTGGCGTAGACAAAATTTAGTTTATGTTGAAATAAAAGTTTTATTCAACTGTGTCTGAGTGTTGATTTTTTTTACAAGTTACAAACCTGATAACTATCTCCCTGCAGCATCAGAAGCAAAACACACAAACACAAGGGTTAAATGCAAAAAAGTACACACAAGGTATAGTCATATTAATCAGCTGAAGCAGTTTGTGAATAGTTGTTACATGTCTTTTAATTATCAGTAAAATCTCCTATTTATCCTCACATTTATGCAAACTCATAAATATGGGGCTTGAAATTAATTTGGGGTAGGATAAATAAGAGAGAATGGGAAATGGCTACTACCTACAACGCTACTACATATTAAAAATTAAAACCAAAGCAACTCTGACCATTTATTTCTTCTAGCAATACTTGCCCGTCTTTTCTGTAAAACAACAACTTATTATACTATTCTAGTAACAGCTGCATTGTGTCGAAGTTTTACTTAAGGGATGTAGGGAACTATTTTGGAAACGTCAGAAAAGAATTTGTAATAAACGGGCAAAACAAAGTTCCTACACTTTAAGGTGTGTATTATAATTTGACATATTATGTTATCTAAAACGCAGTTACAGATTTTTATGACAACTGAAATGTGAAGTTAAGTAATAAAACGGTTTATTGATATATATTTTTTTGAGTTCATATATAAAAACAAGTTTTGAATTTAGAAGTGAAATATTTTCCTGTATAAGTTAATTTTATTGTTTTATTTTTGATATTACTTTTGTTCTACGTGTTTTATTTTTCGAGATTTCAGTACCTACAAATTTGATCATTTTATGGTGAAAAATTACACCTTAACAAAATTAAAGTGATATTTCATAAAATTTCAAAATATTCTTCAAAGTTATACTAATTTTAGAATAAAATTCTTCTATGAAATTTGATAATTTTAGATTAAAAAAAAGCTCGTTTGTCAGTCCTTATGCAAATAAAATATTTAAAAACGTCTTAATAAACTACTGCATTTAAAAAATACAGTTTAAAATGTATTAAAATTTTTTATTTATTTATTTTTTTTTTGGACTAGTGACTACTAACGTGGGCCTACAGCATTAGATACAATTTCAAAAAAATAGTGGAACTCCCTGTATAATGTTACAAATTTGAATTACAAATTTAAAGCCCGTTTTGATAACTAAAAACTAAGAACTGGGAATAAACAACTGCATTTAAAAAATACAGTTTAAAATGTTTTAAAATTATTTTTTCTTTTTTTTTTTTTGTAATTGGACTAGTGACTACTAACGTAGACCTACAACATTAGATAGAATTTCAAAAAACTAGTGGAACTTCCTGTATAATATTAAAAATTTGAATTACAAATTTAAGGCCCGTTTTGATAACTAAAAACTAAGAACTGGATCTAAGTGACACTATTTTGCTGCAATAATTCCTATTAAATAGTTATTAAGCATAAAGACTTTTCAATATCAAAAATAATCAAATTTTCAAAAAAAAAAAAATCACGCATTTTTATTTTGTAAGTATTCCGTTTTTTTTTTTAATGAAGGCATCTACCATTTATCTTCAACATTATTTAAAAGCTGAAAGAATGGCAAAATTCCAACCATGATAAAACAAAAATTTTACGATTAGAGTAAATGTGATAAACTATCAAAATATTTCGATAATCTTCTAAAAACTGCGAAAAAAATTCAAACCACCATGAAAGAAAATATAAAAACCTTACTTTCAAATAATCGTCTTTTATGCCCTTTGCCGTTTCACAAATAATTTGAGTAATAGCACATAATAGGGTATATACAAGTTTATATTTTGTCTACCGTTATATTACATGTTTATCAGTGTTGCCTTTTGTAACCTTTTTGAATTAACCGCATGAAACCAATAAAGTGGAAAATGACCAACATGTGGTAGACAGGCAAAAAAACAAACGACCAACGTTAATTTGGTAAAATGAGCATGGACAAACAAATAATCGTTTCATTATATCACATTTATTTTAGTTTAAGTTCTTTGTTTTACGAGGTGTTTGTAATGCTGTAGAACATATATCTTCTGTAGATAGTTTTGTGATTTTCACAAAGTATTGAATTTGAAAAAACACAGTTACGATGTGTTCGAAAAGACCAAATGTGCCCTCTCTAGAAATATGACTTCACATGAATTCAAAGTTACATCGAGTATAATGAAACGTTCCCCACCTCCCTTATTACATAAATTAGTGCGCAAAATTTATAATCCTCGTGAAAATTGTGTCTATACCTTGGTAACAACAAAGCAAAAGTGTAGGTGCAATTTACTAATAAAGTTTAGACAATACAATTTACTCACATCGGAAGAATTCTACAGAAAAAAAAATAGATAAGATTAAAATAAAATTGTGTTTGTGTGCGTTGTGTATTTTTTTTTTCACATGCCGAACATACGTCGTGCTTAGGTGGAAATGTTGGTACAAATAAAATCACTCACCTCGTCTCCGTTGACTGCCTCCGTTTGTTTCTCTGGATATACTCCGGCTCTCAAAAACGAGGCCTTCCAAGAGTCGACTTCGTCTAAAGTCTCACAGCTTAATTCTAATTGTTTATAGTCCTAAAAATCAAAGCAGTTTCTACACACAAGTCAATTCCTCAGCAGTCTTCACTTACTTTGTAAACGTTTCGTCCGTCGGGATTGAACAGGGCGAACATATGCCTCCTGGACATAAAGCCCTGTTCAATGTCCCTCAATTTAAGCCCATCCAGAGGTAGCATGTATTTCTTCTCTCGCTCCTCTTCATCCTTGAACCAGGATATATTCTCCGAAGTCAACACGAACCAGTAGTCTCTCGAGCCGCCTTTCATTATACCTAAGTTGTGGATGCACATGTACCCCTTACGGATAACCTGGTTGCCCAGAGCCCCGCGGGTGCCCTTAGCCGCTGCATTTTCGGACTGATTTTGAGCACTAAAGTACATTTTTAATTAAATATTAATTAATATTTAATTGAAAATGATAAAAAATACAATAAAATTATAATGAAGCAAATATAACAATAACAATTAAAAATTACACAACAATTGACAAAAAGTTAAAAACAAGATTTTTTTAAAGTTACACATATTTTGGGAAATTACCTCGTCAAAATTTAAAGTAAGAAGCATTAATTATTTAAACCATGGTTTTAACAGTAGGCAGCTCCTATCTCCTATGATGTATTTAGGATTTGAACATTAATTTGTGATCTCAATATGTTTAATCGTCTAAATGTCAAAAGATTGATTCAAACTTATAACTACATATAATATTCACTTTAAAATAAAAAGTTCAACGTAACGTTTAAAACCAAATCAGGGCAAATTTTTCATAAATGCCAAATTTGATTCATAAATAACTGATACAACCAATCCTAAAAATCTGTATTCAGAGTTGTATATTAATGATAAGATTGCCAAAAAACTGATATTTTTCAACACTCATTTTTCTGATGCCGCAGGATTAAATTTGCACAAATATTAAAGCAAATAAAAGAATTTCAGCAGTTACAATTTTATTAATAAAAATATTATATAGAATGGGCTAATAGTGATATTCTGTATTTGTTTTTCTATTCACTGCATCGACATAATCTCCACCATAATCTTAAAATCAGACATTGAGAAAATTTAAAACTTGGAAAAAAATTAATATCTTAAACATAGGCAATATGACAATGACACTGTCAACACTCAAAACCGTCAGGAACGAGTTTCCATTCGCAATAATTTCTTTATTTTTATATTTAGTACACGTGTCACATATATTAATATTGTCATCAGTCTCACCAATATCTGTTAGCGTTATCTGTTATTGACTCTATAACGATCTTCAAGATGCAACTAGATGGATCAAATCTTTGTGCTAGAACTGTGTAGAAAATTTGAGACGGTTTCAAATGCTTCAATTTTGCATATTTAATTTTATCTCTGAGTTGGATACTGGTAAGTAACCCGACAATGACTTGTAAAATGATGGCTAGACAGAAAAATTATAGTCTGGGTAAGCGCTAATGCAAATTAATTGAAATGAATCTAACAGAACAAACATTGGAGAAGACACAGGCTATGAAGATGATGTTACAGAAGTCAAGACTGAACATCAGGGATAAAAGGAATCTATCATCATAAGAACTGACTGAAAGTCTGAAATAAACCTAATGCAGTATTATTAATATGATGCATCATTTACAAGAGTTAAAGTCCTTGTTTGCTGAATTAGAAAGGTATTTTAAGCTAATATAAATCAAATCTCCTACAATTCCTATCAAACATCTAGATATGCATACCTAGATGTTTGGTATCAGAGAGCATACATATGACTTCACTGATAGGAATTGTAGGAGATTTGATTTATATTAACTTAAAATACCTTTCTAATTCAGTAAAAAATGTTACAAAAACTAATAATAAAGAATATATGGGTAGATATTGTGTGTGTAATTCAATGCCGGTCGGGGCTTTAATCCGCAGACAATATTGTTAATACCTAAAAATATATTAAGTCCTTGTTCACGAAACTTGATCACACAATTTTATCAAAATAGGACATGTGAGCTATAATTTAGAATGATCTCTAATCCTCTGCAAACAATATAAATGTAAAATGGGTAAAGCACGATTAACATCATTTAGAAAATCAGTAAAGTACAGTAGCCCAAAGTGGACACCTTGAGGCACACCTGGCATTATTGTGGTTGTTTTGGATAGAAAATTTATGATAAATTTATATTTAATCAAGACCAATTAAGAAACAAATTAAATCTGTGCAGATTGATTGTATCCATAATTGTTGACTAATGAGAAAATTATATAAAAATAAAGAAAATTATAAAATAAATTCTCAGTCATTTTTGGCATCGGACTAAAGATATTTATGGGATGATAAATGTTAAAAATAGCTAACATAAGGCTTAATTTCCAAAAACTACCGTAAGTTAAACCATGTTACTTGATCGAAGGAAGGAAAAATTCATTAAAAATCAACAGGAACTCTATTTTCTACAACTTACTTTGCAAATCCAATAAAGTCTTCGTGGTTCGTGTTCATGTAAGCCAGTTCGCAGTCTATTAAAATAACAAGTTGGTCCTTGCACAGCTGCTCTCGTTGTCTAATATGGGTGGTTATGATCCTCTCCGCCTCTTCCCTCAATCTCGGATAACGTGACATCTACAAAACAAAGATAGATTCACATTTCAAATCTTTGTGCGATAGACCATCTCTTACTTTATCTGTACATAACCGAACAACATTGGACAGTTCGGTAACAACCAAATCCACGCATTTTAAAGACGGCTCCTTTAATCGAGAGATCTGCTTCTTTACGATAGCCTCGAAAGCCATGTCTGGCGTAAACAGACCCACCTGAAAAAATGGAAAACTAACGTTCGGCCCATACTGTTGTGTATCAACTTACTCTGATACCGTGAATATTTCTAATAGCAAAGGCTATCTCCCTGCGTAATTCCTTCTCGTCAAACTCCATCTTAACGATTTCGAAAGGAAAACGTTCATGGAACAGTCTGTTGATTTTTGCACCGCCAGAGAGCTCCATCGTGTTAATTTGAGCGGAACCGGAGCCTTCGATGGTCCTGTCGAAATCCGTCTGCAACTGCTGGATCATTCTAAAAATCAATTCAATAACAAGCCATCAAAAAAAGTATATTTGAAAGTAACGTACTGCAGCATCGCCTTCGTTTTTATGGCGGGATCGTCGGGTCTGAAGTGTTTGAACTGTTCGACGTCTTTCTCCAACGTCAATAACTGTTTTTGAAGTTTGTCTCTTAAGCTAGGGAGAGTATCTCGGATGTGATTTGTTAGTTGCTGGTTGAGGACTCTCTGGAGGTAAGGCGTACCGAGACGGTCCGCAATGTGTCGATAAGAAGGATGACTAAAAAAATGTTTGTTAAAAATTGGTTAACGGTTACAAGTCACTAAAATACCTGTAAAAGAATTTCCTTTCAGCTGCCAAAGCAGCATTAATGTCTTTACGACCCTCAATATCTTTCTGTGAACGATTGACAACGCCAATGTAACCCCTCCGGAGGGGTAATAATTTATTTTCTAAGATGTCCCGAGCATCGGTTCCCTCGTCCATCAAATCTAACTTTGTAATAACACCAATTGTACGAATGCCTAAAATTAATTAAAGAAGACAACTTAAAAACACTTAATTTTTAAGAATTGAAATTGCTGGAATTGTGATATTGTACAGGGTGCCTCAAACTCGATAGTATGGGCCTACTGTATGCATTTTCAATCAAAAGTATTATCTTTGGAATTTGACTGAAATGACTAATGATGTTTTCCTATTAAAAATATCTCTTTTTTCTAATAAATTTTTATAAGTGAATTTTTTCTGTATTACTTCCCGTTTAAAAGCTATAAGCAATATCGTCCTAAAGAGTCTCAAAAGAAATACCACTTAAAATCACATTAGCGGTGGAAGGATCAAGTAGTCATTGGAAAATAATTGAATGCATTGTTTAAAGTGCATAAATGTCACAAAATACTTATTCATTATTCAATATCAACGTCAAACGTATAACTTTTGTGCTTACAAAACGTTTTCTCATTCACAAAAAGTTGATATGTTGCTAATTTACGGCAAGTCACAAAAAAATTCAAGAACTGTAGAGTTATATCGAGAAAGGTGTCCGGAGCACCTCATTCCTGATCATAGAACTTTTACAAGATTGGAGTCGACCTTGCAACGAAACGAAGATGAATAATTGACCAAAGGGTAAGAAACAATGTCAATGCAGCTAGACTGTTACAGTATTTAGAACAAAATCCAGGAAATTCTATACGGAGGCTATTGGCGGAGGCGGGAATTGAATTTGGATAAATCAACCGACGAATAGGTATCATGACTACAAAATTCACAATATCGAGTATTTGTCTGAGCGTCACATTGAAAACAGACTTAATTTTAAAGTTAAATTATAGTAAATGTAGAAACTGTTGATCAGAACATTTTTCGGCATGTTCTTTGGATGGACGAAAGTCCATTGAAAATCTCCATATTGTAAATCTAGTCCAAAACCAAGGCCTTTTTGGAGCATGTGTGTGGTGCGACATCATTGGTAGGCATTTAATTGGACCTTATTTTTATGCAGATACATTGAACAGCGTGAGTTATCTAAATTTCCTACAAGAAGAACTTCCTGCACTTCTGGAAAATGTGCCTTTACGGCTAACGAGAAACCCATGGTTTCAGCACGACGGAGCTCCACAGCACAAGGCCAGGATTGTGCAGCAATATTTAGATAACACTTGCAACGAGTTAAGCACCGAAATGTTAATAAACACAGTCCCCAGAGAAATCAGGCAAAAATTAGATATATGTCTTGAAATGAGAGGTCATAGAGAGAATAGATTGTAATATGTATGTAGTATGAGGGCGTTTGCTTCATTCTTAAGTTTAGTCGAGTTTAATTCTTTTATTTATTCTTAATGACATGTATGCACTTTACGCAACAAACATTCAATTATTTCCCAACAACTACTTGATCCTTTGAAGTTTATTAAAAAAAAGGGAGCTTTTTCACAGGAAGACCCATACTATCGAGTTTGAAACATCCTGTACATAAATTTTTATTATTTGGTTACGTTATTAATGTGTAGAAAAATTGTAAGCCGTGCAACTAAATATGAAAATAAAAAATGCTATTTCATTCAACGAGTTAACATGATATGTGTACAAAAATCAACACTAAAACTTGCCTTGAGGATCTACTTCTTTGGCTAACTTTAAGGCATCAGAGTTGGCTAAATCCGTGTTAGCCGGAGTAACCGCCAGAATAAGGCAGGATTCTCTCTTGATGAACTGCATGATCATTCCTCTGATTTGCTGTTCTATATCAACGGGCTGATCCCCAATCGGTACTTTAGTTAATCCAGGTAAATCGATGAGAGTCAAATTTAATACTAAAAAAAATGTTTTCATTTGACATGCAACGAAAATTAGAATACGAATTGACCTACCATTTGGTGAGTATACCCTCAAGTTAATGGGTATGTTAGAGATGCCTTTATTGCTTCCTGTGACCCTGTCAGTTTCAGCTTCGATTTCTCTGCGGACTTCTTCAAAGTCCACAAACTTTTTGCCTTTGCAATGTAAAAATTCTGCATATTCTGTAACCGAAAGAAGCTATTGAAGGAATATAATTCTTTTCTCAGTATTTCTATTTCGAATAAAATGATTTTTCCATCAAAGCATTTCTGTAGGCAATATAAAATAGATGATCAATTACTTCGTATTCATAATTTCCAATAATAAAGTCAGCACAAAAAATAACAGCTTTTCTTAATACTAAATGAGGAACATTTAATAAAACAGTTTAAAGCAAAGATTCCTGGAGAATTCTAAGTATTTACATGATAATAAGATTCCAGAACAGTTGATATTAATTGATAAATAAGTTAAATCACTAAATTCATTCAGCTACATATTCCATTTTACGAAATATCCAAGGAAAACATTGCCAATATATGGCTACAAAGATTTCAAATACTTATCGCTAGATGATGCATGTCTTTGTGTTCATTAAGAAAAACTTTAATATCAGTCTTGAACAAACTTATAAGTCAAAAGTCACAATCTCTGGAAAAAAAGATGATTTATTAAACTTGTTAGAGTTGCACCAAAATTCTATTAAAGTTTTTATAATAATTTATTTTAATTATTATTATTTTAAATTAATAATAAATTTAGCAATATAACTTTTATTGCAATAACTTATTTGATCAATTGTCTTAATTGGAAAAAAATGGTAACCATGACATAATTAAGGCCCTATTTTGCACTCACGTTATTTCTCCAAAGATGCTAATTCATGAGAAATGTTTATTAAATTCTGTAATAATTATAAAATAATGTATTTCTTTTTTGCTTACTAATAAAATTATTATAAAACTAATACTTGTTCAAAAAATTAAACAATACAGATCACTCAATGACATAATGCAATATTATTTTTTAATATTGATTATTATTAAGTTTAAATACTGACCATTGACAAATTCAAGTTATGTAATGTGAAAACAATAAGTAATTAAATGCTGCGATTGCTAACAAAAGAAAAAGAATAGATTCGTTAATTGTAATCATTAAGGAGAACAGATAATTATGTAAAAAAAAACTTTACTTTAATGTAACCAGATGCAAACTGTATGTACTTAATATCATAAAATTAGCCTTCACAGAAAAGCAACTAAATTTTTAGAGGTAGTAGCGATAAATGCTTAGAGTAGCAAAACATTCAAACTTAAGATGAACCCCAATCATAACAATTAAATCTCACAAAATTATTCAATCATTTTATTGTGGTGTGTTTAGATAAGATAAAGTCACCTATTCCATTCGTTATCAGATCTGCACTGATAAAAACTTCATCTGTAATAAAATTCAAATTTTGATTTATTTTTGCTTTAATTTCACAACAAGTCTGTTTTGACACATATGAAATTAATTTGAAACTATTTTTAATCCCTTTAAAAAATGTTTAATTCAATTGACGTGCATTATTTGCTAAGGACTAGGTATACCAACTTGACCACAAAATTGTTACAATTTTAGTCAATTTAAACGACACTCATCAATTTAAGCCAATGTAATTTCTGGAAAGCAATATTCAAAATTGTTTCATGGAAGTTGACTAATGAAATTGATTGTTCCAAATATAAGCCTGCAATTTTTAACCATGTGGCTGTCTGCACATTCAAACTAGGTCATCCTAATAAGTATGGATCCAAACTTTTACATAAGCAAAAAAAAAAGAAAGAAATTAAAAAATGAGTTTTGCCATTTGTTCATAAAATATAATGATTTTATGTTCTTGACAATTAACAATTTAAAGTACAGCATAATTCAGTACAATGAAAAGATCTTTCAGTAAATATTTTTTGAGCTGTGGGCTCTACAAATATTCCCTCATATAATCCTTCCCTTTTATGATTTGCCAAATTGTTTCAAAATCAAATTGTACGTTACTTCTAATCTAACTAAAATTTTTGTTCAAAAATAATTTATATTGACAGAGGATTATTTTTTGTTATTTCTGGAATTCCAATACCTTTTAATTTTAAGCCTTGCAGATACGTTTTAAAAGTGATAAAAGAATTAACAAGAAAATTGCTGTAATTGTAATGGTTCTCTAGAATTAAGAAATCATCTTACCAGTATTAGAGTTTATCAACTGTAAGATTAGTGGTCTGCGAGTAACAATGCCAGATCCTCTAGGAAGGAAGTCTCTGCAAGAAAGATTAAGTGTGTCATTCAACTCATTATCTGTGTATAACATTATAAAAAATCGATATTAAACCTACAACCTACATTTCTCACTATCAACGGAAATACGAAAACGAATGAGGAGAATTAAATTACGAAAAAAATACTATTCGTTTCCGTTTTCTTCATAAGAGACGTCAAATCAACAATCAACATGAATTTGACTGGGCAATAAGCCAGGTCAATATGTCAAAAGTCAAACAGAAATTGATTTAACCACAAATTAAATCAATAACTAATTGTCATATAAACAATAATATAAAGAAGTTACGACCAATGTTTATTTAAAACTCACCTGCCAACAAAATTTTCTAATACTGAACTTTTTCCAGCCGATTGTCCGCCCACTACAGCGATTTGTGGCAAATCTAAAGTCATATGAACACCAAGTTGTGTAAAAGCATCCTGCAACTTATTCACGATGGGAATAAGTTGCTCCATTCCCATATTCCCTGCCATTTTTAGGCCGGAATTTCGCGTATTTCCCTTAGAAAATAACCACTGCACTTCACTACTCTAAAAATGTATATCAACGAACATGGCCGAGCTAAACTGACCACAGATTAAACAAGAATAGATAGCCCACTCTATCCTTGTTGAAGACGGAACAGAGTGTTTGCTGCGCCATCTAACATTTCTGCACAGAACTTTTCTGAAGTAGGTAATATAGATAACTATAAATTGCGTTATTTATGGGTGTATATCCATACTAAATAATAATTTATTATTATTTAAAATGTTAACAAATTTAATACAAAATAGTCAGGGTAATGTGGAAACATTAACCTGACTATTTATGTATCAAATTTGTTAACATTAAAGTGGAATTACAATATTTGTTAAAAAAAAACCTCAAAATTCATGACACTTATTTAAAACAATTTCTGATAAATAAAAATCATTGTAATAAGTAAAATACACATTATAAAAGTATAAAGTTGCGGCAAAAATTCACACGACTTACGGCATACGAAGATAATTCATTATATTTTCATCAAAATATTTAAGAAACTGCAACTGCGAATAATAAAACTATATTATACTACACTAAATGTTTGCACTATATATTACAGTAAATTTCAAAAAATGATTGTTTTTAACACGACAAACTATCGAAAATTATGTTGACAATAAATTGTGTGTGCAAGTAGTATACAGTTACATATGTTTTTGTAATTTTCATGTTTTTTTAATAAAACAACCAATATCTTTCTTTGTTTCTAGTTTTCTTATAATTTCCTCCCTCCGTTTAGTTGCTCCTTGCTCGGAAATAATTGCTACTATACATAAACTTACTTGTCGAACATTACATTTTTAAATTTATATGGGAAACATTTTTTGAAATTGTTTAATTTTCCTAATAATCTGTTCATGAATAATACCTACATTTCAATTTATTTATTCTTTCATAAAGAATCATCTTGCCCTCTGAAGAAAGTTGTATTTCCTTAATAATTACCAAACTTTTTAAATTAAGTCTTCTAACATTATCTGAAAAAAAAAAAAACATAATTTTAATGATTAAAATTGCTTTATTTATTAAGAAAGTATACTTTCAATAGCACAAATTGATAGATTTTAAAATTAGCCTAATTTAGATCCTGAAATCCTTTTTTTAAATAATTATTACATACTTACGTTGGATTTTTACGTTACTTGAACCCAAATTTAGTTATTCATCTTGACGACCCTACAGCAACATATTGCGATGGTTCAGGAAATTCACAATTGTCATTGGAGGGTTTGGTAGATACTCTGATGTTTTATACAACTGGCTCCTTCTACTTATTATACACTTTACTAGGAATTCTAATTGGCCCCACAGTGCTTTCACATATTAAGATAATTTATTTTAAAAACATAGTCGTCAAAGTATCTAGAATACAAATGTACGAGTTAAAATTAATATAGTTATAGGGACACAGAATACATGTTTTTACATTTTGTACTCATAATATATTCATACAAAAAAAAACTCAAGTGTGGTGGTATTAATGTGATGGCATTTGTTGCAACCACATTTATAAATTTATGCACATTTGCCTTAATATACCTACCGAGAAAATTGAAAATCTTGTAGATATATTGTCCGAAAAGAAAAATTAGGTATAGTTTTCCACTTTTATCAAACCAGACATCATAATAATGATTAGCACAATAATAAATTACGTAGTTTCTAATTCTTGATTCAGGAACTGTTAATAACCAATCACTACCAATACATTCCATCCACATGCTTCTCACCTCTATACACTTGTAGGCAGTGAAAAACTAAAAACAAATAAATTATGTTATATTTATAAATTAATCTAAAACTATTAAAATAACTTACCGTCTTCAAATTTTATCTTGACAGTCAGGCACACAACAGTTAGTTTCCTTTCCATCACTACAGTTTTTTCAATTTAATATTCAAAAATTAGTTGTTACGGACCTAATACAACATATACTATGCAATGAATATTGTAAGTAAATGTTACAAGTGCACCTGCATTGGATAGGACAACAAAGACAGATACAAATCATCCAAACAAGTTATAAAAGTTAATTTGAAAATTCGACTGATCCGCGATCCACCGAATCGGAACTAAATGCATTATTGTCAGATTGTGATAGAGAATTGCTTTAAATTAATTATAAAGATTTTAGTTTCAACTTTAAACAACAATATTAAATACCTATTTCTGTTCAATTTTAAAAAAATACTTATATAATTAAGTATTTATACGTACCTGTCAAAAAATATGTATTTATTTTTCTCATTTTTATTATACATTAACATAAAATTCAACTATAAAAAACATGAAATTTATTCTTTTTGAAAAATAATGTTTCATTCGTCTTTCCATACATTTTATATATGTAACTTTTGAATAAAATATCTTCTATATGTAGAAAGTAGAAATAAATAAACATATTATTTATTTTCAATTATTGTATAAAATTTACGTTTCTTAACACATGTTTGCATTTGTATTAGAACAAAATTTTTAATTTAATGTTATTATACGTTATTTGAAGCTCATTATCAATAAAAAAATTCAAAATGTCGTAGATCTTAATAATTGTGGGAAATATGGCATCGTTACTTTCCAAGGATGAATTAAATAATTTAGTACAAATATCTATAATATGTGGTGTAAAACTATACTAATTTGAAGGAAGTTATGTGCAGAAATCATAGATGGCGCCCTCAACAACTCTGTTCCCATGAGTTTCACCCCCCTGAAACTGACTGTACGACACGCGCATGACTCATCTCAAAATTTATTTACTTGTTTTATTGAACAAAACATAATATATACATGTTTTCCGGAAATCTATGATACCAAACAGCAAAACTTCTGCGCTGCTAAGAAGACCACCACCACCACCCAAATAATCTCAGATTCTCGGATAAAAATAAAACATTTAAATATTTGCCAATATCAATAGAGCCAAGCATGCGCATGCAGCAAAATATTGTTTTGAACTGTTTTACTGGTTGCATACTTGATAATAACAATATCAAGTAGATATGTAATCGTAATCCTATAATTCTATGCTATTTTTTTATACCTACTTACGATAACAACAATTTTTTTAAAACGTAAACGCACCACCAGGATAATCTGTTCTTTCACCCCCTTCTGTTATTTAAGGTTTTTTCCTTGTTCTTTCGAAGCCTTTTAGCTTTATTATTAGTGAAGATTCATGTAATTTTGAAGAAATATTTTTTTCATAAAATTGAAAACGCTATACAGGGTGGACTATTATTGGACCATAGAGCAAGGGTGACATCTTTGGGACAAAATATGAAGATATATATCGCATAGTTCCAGCAAAACGTGGTTAAAGTTTTTTAACGCACAACTTCGACAATAGATACAAAAATCCAATTATTTTGTTGCCGTTTTTATTACAATTGATAATCACATATCTGAGATAATAATTAAATAGAATTGGAGCTATAAGTTATATTGCATTATTCAGAATAAACATAATTTTATAAAAAATGGGGACTTAATGAGTTTTGGCGCTAAGGCCACGATATAATATGCCAGAATCGTTAAATTTAACTAATTACATATATAACCACAGTATATAACCAATGCTAAATATGTTGCTGTGGATAAATATACTGGGTATCAAAATTGAAATTAGTTTTTCATTATTTTACCACATTATAGCAAACCGGTTGATTACAAAATCTTAAACGGCTGTCATTTTACGTAAAAATGGTATGGTAGATACACTGCTCTGCTTGAACTTGATAATTCCTACCGCTTCGAGAAAAAAGCTATTGAGCTATTATTTTCAAAATAACAATCAAATTCAGACCAGATTAAAATAACAGAGGGGCAATCAGTTGAGCAGTACTCGAATTTATTACAAAAAAAAACGAAAAATTAATTTAAACATTTGCACCCTGTATATTTTTCCACAGTAATATTTTACTAAGACGCATAGCTATATTTTAGCCCCTACTCTATGACCCATTATTAATGATGGGTCCACCCCCCTGTAAAAATAACATTTACTCTAAAAATATTTTTATTTTAGAAAATTGGCACTACTTATTAGTCTTACTACAACAACATTTGAAAATTACAACAGCCGGTAAGCGACTGAATAAGCACAATAAATTATTTTCAAACATAGTTTCTTAATGAATAATAATTGTATAATAAAATACCCACAGAGATTATGTTTCTGGTTCTGGTGTTTATATTATATGTAATAAAAAGCTTTGAATTTTAGTAAATTGGTACTCCTTCTTGCGAAAAAATAGTAAAAATACGTTGGTATTTATTTACTCTAGTCCTTTTACTTAGAGAAGGTATTGGAGTCGTTAATTATTTGCGTAAAAATTCGTTTGGAAATTCGGTTTGTTCCTAATACGTGTTGTACAAAAGTGAATATTTATGTTATAAGATAGTAGCATAGACTACATTTAGTCTATGATAGTAGTGAAAGAAGTTACTTTATCTGACAATAAGTAAACACTTGAAAGTTTACCGGTGAGTTTCAAAACATTTTTTGACGAGATGAGAAGTACCTAACCTTAGAGCAATTGCAACTGGTAAGTTATTTTTTATTTTCCTTCTTTGCGAACTATTACATGTGTATTATCTATACAGTACAACATTGTAGTTATGTTATTATAACCCATTGTAATACATACTACAAAAGTTCATATATTATATGAACGTGATTGTTACTACTTACCTAGATGTTAACTGATACATTTTATTTTGAGATGGGTAGGTGGAAAGAGTAAAATTCATTTCCCAGATAGTAATAAGAAATAATAATTGAAATATTAAGGTAATCTTCTGTAGGTAATTATTAATGAAACACGTTATTCACTTAAAATCAAATCGTCTATCTACTCTTATAAATCAAAAAATAGGTACACTTAAGGAGACTGCTAATCTATTGCATTTATTACATATATGTAGGTAATGTTTAAATAAAGTAATAGAAAAATAACGTTACTAATATCAGTTTATTAAAAATTTAAAATATATGGCAATATTATAGGTTCTATGCTGTTATGACTGGACATTGTTATTCTGTTAGCACTTTGAAGTATTTGCCTAAAAATGTATTTACATATTAAATCTTCAAAGATAATACTGAAATATTGCTAAAATTGTTAAATTATATCTACTAGAACGAATAGAAAATTTTTATTAAAGAGTATTTTAATGCAGACCATTATTTCTTCTTTGATGTACTACCTAATTCCTTCTGCAATAAAAAAATGCATTGAGTTACCATGAAGTCATCTAAAATGTATAATTTATTTAATAAAACAAGCACCTATTTACAATGTTAAAGAAGGTATTACCATAGAGAAAATGTTAAGTATCTCTGGGTATTACCATTGGTTATACAAAATTCCTATATATCTAATGGTATTACTATAAGTAATTAATAACACAAGCTTGTTTTAAGCAAAATATGACATGACTGTTGCATTCAACACTGCTGCTGTTAATACAAAAAATAAGTTATCGAGCATCAAACTGAAAAAATAATACCAAACACCATTCCAAACACATATAACATCTCCAAAGACAGATATTTGTATCAGATCAACAACACAATCACACTTTGACACAGGTAATTGTTCTATTTCTAATTGCTTTAAATCTAGAGTAAAATAATATAATTCTAGAGTTTATTGTCATTATTGTTTTAATCATGTTTTCTCTTTAAAAAATATTTGAATTTGTACTTTTATTTATTGGTATTGGAATAGATTTAACCTTCCGACTTAACCTAAGTTATTATTTTATTTATTAGTCAAGCAGGTCACAAATAATTTAATAATTTAATTCTCAAAGACCATTGCAACAGAGGAAGCAGAACACATTAAATTGTTTTCTCAATTTCTCTTACCATACAACATAGTCATTACGGTATAGACAGAATAAAAAAGTGAGGAATCATCAGATCCTTCTCACTCTTAACTTTCCTCACACCTGGAAAATTAAAAAAAAATCCTAGTCAATATCGTAATATGCAATATTTAAACAACAACTTTTAAACAATCAAGTAGTTTTTATTAAAAAATAATTTATAAAATCATAAAATAAAATTTAATATTGCTTATCTTTTGGTACAATTATAACGTAAATAAATTATTACATCCCTTCTTTGTTAATTAGATTTAATTGTTACAAACATAAATAAATTATAAATATATCTGGGATTTTTTTGGTTAAAATTAAAAGCTGTAAAAGCGGAAAATGAGATTCAGTATTGCCTCTCTGGCAACGACGGTGCCGTACCTGGGGGTGGGGGTGGTGCCGGCCTACTTATAGCTGGCGGGGGTGTAGACAGTCTGAAACCTAAAAATGTATTAATTAGATACAAAAACATTGGTAGACTGTTTATAGTAAAGGATTTTGCCTAGAGACATACGAGATCTGATCAAAAGGTTTTCTGGAACTTTTTGAATTCCCCAACCTGTGGTTGGCAGTACTGTTTGAAGAATTAGACTCTTTTGTTCCTATATAACTTCCTAGATAAAGCTTGTATGTACAACCAAATACATCATCTCACCTTACAAGTAGGTAACTTAAGTTTGTTGATTGTTACACCAGCTGGCGGATATGTATAGTCGACTGTACAGTTGTTTCTCCAAAAGTGACTTTGTATGTTAAGCGATATTGTGATGAGTTCCAATGAAGAGCAAGGTGTTAGCATCAAGTTCTGTGTGATGTTGGAGAAATCGTTCATATAAACTTTTGAAATTATATAAACTGCATACTGGTATGAAGTTTTGAGTCTCTCAATATTCCATGAATAGTTAAAACAGTTAAAATGTTCAAGAAAGGCCGGCAGTGGGTCGGGAATAACACATCAACATCGACCGACGAGTGTCATATTGCGCGAGCGAATAGACTAAAAGTCATCACAATGGAAAAACAGAAGTTGAGTCAAGGTCAAATATTCAATCATTTTTATTATAAATTTTAAGATGATATTGAAGTGGAAGTGTTTGAAAAAAAAACCTGAACTTTGATGCAGTGGTGATTTGTTTTATATTGCAATGGCAAGCTTACTTGTTATTCACGACATTTACACAAAAAAATGTTTTACCTCCGTATTCACCCAATTTGGTCCCTGCCGACTTTTTTGTTCTCTCAAGGAATGCAAATTTAACACAATTGAGAAGATAAAACCAAAATCGTTGAAGAAACTGTAAAGGATTTCAGAAGACGCATTTCATGCAGCGGAAGCGTCGTTGGAAGAGATATGTGACTATGCAGGGGAAGTATTTTGGGAGAAGGAATAAAATTGAATACGTTATGTTTTCCAATAAATTTATAAAAAATGAGTACTGGAAGTTTTTGATCAAACCTAGTAATAGTAGATACTTTTTAAATTTTAAGACGAAATCTTAAATAATCCCACTAACCTCTTTTGGTGGCAGCTGAAGGTGTTGGTGTAGGAGCGAAAAGAGAAATCGTATCCTCTTCTAATTGTGCAGATTTATTTTTGGTGGATATCCTCATGGAACAATCTCCAATTATTTCTAGAGCCGTCCTACATGCTTGAAACATGGCCATTTTCTCTTCTCGCTTTTTTACCTCTTCCGGTGATTCTTCCATGAGATTAGCCTACAGAAAAATCGTATAATACCAACTGGTCTATCGCTTAATTAATTATTACCTGGTCTTCGTTAGCGTATACGTGAATGAGTAGTTCTTCATAGATATACTTTTTCGTATCGCTTATTACCATATGCGTGATCGTTTTTGGCACCAAATCTTTTGTCGATTTTGTTACAATGCTCATATAGCTTTCTACCAAGTTTCTTATAACTTCTACTTGACGCTTTAAGATTGGGTCTACGGTTGCTTCGAACGTCTGCAATCAACATTACACAGTGGTTTTTCAATTTAGATTTGATAAATTACTTTTTATGCAACCTTGCAGATGTGATCATTAAATATATTTTAGTATAAATATTTTGGACTAATTATTCAACTATAGGATGTTATACTTACGTTATTATTGTCTTCTTCTACATCTTCCTCACCTTCAGGTTTAACTTTTTTCTCTGGATATACCCCTGCTCTTAAGAATGAAGCTTTCCAAGAATCCACTTCGTCTAAAGAATCACAGCTTAATTCTAATTGTTTATAATCCTAAAAAGTAACAGAAAAACGTACATTTCTATCGAAAGGAGTAAATACTCTTCATAATTACCTTATAAATATTGGACCCGTTTGGATAAAACAGAGCAAACATATGCCTTCTCGACATGAAACTCGTTTCCATGTCCTTCAATCTGAGGTTGACTAGAGGGAGGATATACTGAATTTCTTTTTCCTCCTCATCCTTGTACCAAGATAGACTCTCAGACGTTAAAACGAACCAAAAATCTCTGCCTTTGATGATGCTCAAATTCTGCAGGCACATGAAGCCTTTGCGGATTACTTGGTTTCCTAAATTCTTGGCTTGTCCAGATGATGCCTTTTTCGCCTGATTTTCGGCGCTACATTAAAAAAAAAAATGGAAATGTCAATGTCGCTCAAAATATTTTACGGGAAAACTTACTCGGCAAATCCTATGAAATCTTCATGGTTGGTGTTCATGTAAGATAGTTGGCAGTCTATGTAAAGGGATATCTGGTCTTTACAAGCTTGTTCTCTTCTTCTGATATAAGAAGTTATTATACTTTCAACTGCTTCCCTTAGACGCGGGAATCTAGCCATCTAAAAAGACATTATATAAAACAACCATATTGAATGTGAAGCTTTTACGTAATTTTGATTGGTCTAGTATAAGAAATTGAAAATGAGAAAAAAATTACATTCGTTTAGTATTGTGTTTATCGTATGACATTGGATCTATTTTACGTATACCACATTATGTTATTAAACGTTGAATGTTCATTTTCGAAATGTAACGCAACGCTCACTTCATTTTATATATAATTAAATTACTTGTGACGTATGCAGCTGTGAATAGCACGGAAAATAATTATCTGTTTTGAATTGATCACTGCCCCACCGTGCTCACACCAATGGTTTGGCTTGGAAGAGTCCAGTCCTACTAATTCGTCTAGCCTCACTAATTAAGGACCACCTGTGTCGTTGAGTGAATATTTATTCACTCAACGCCTGTGTGAAAGCCACACGCTATCCATTATACCATGCAATCATAGAAATATTAACATTTTTCCGAATCATAGTAGAAGTTTACTAGTAAAAGTTTTATTTGTTGTTTAAAATTTATCAAATGAACAAGTCAAACCTGAAAGTAAGGTGTTTTGAATTGTATGTTAATGTGTCATGTTATGAATGATAAAATATTGTATAATGTTTTCAGTAAAAAGCTTGCTAAAATATTGTTAAAAGTCGTGGACAAAGTATAGTGTTCTAATTGCACATAATGGGTGAAATTCACTCAGGTGATTTACGACATTCCCCTACGGCTCGTGTGATAATCTTCATCCTCGTGAATTATAAAACCGTTTTAGTCTGCACTTCTTTCTGCAAGTTGCACTTTGTGCTTTCAAAATATATGTCTCGATTTTTATTGCAGTTTTTCTGCAATTCTGGGGAATAATTTAGTGATTTGTACGATTGCCACCATACGCAAAAATTACTAGGCTAAACTGTGAAATGCAAACTGCCTTCTTTCGTTTCTACTTGATTATTAACTGAAACCTTTATTTTATATGTTATGCTGTTATTAATACTTGTCAAATTTGTATAAACAGTTTAGTTTTTAGTGTGCGTTTGGGTTGAAGTGTTGATATCGCTTCTATTGCAACTGCGAATTGACGACTGCAAAACAAACTGCAAGCCAGAACTTTGCGTAAGGTATTGCAGGACCCTGCTGCAAAAAGAATTGCACTAATAGTCAGACTAATACTCGGGCAATAAATATCGAATTAGGAATTAAAGAGATTCACGTTTAGTCCCTTCCCTTGGTGTATATATAATGTATCTACTGTACTGTTTGTCATAAAAAACGTTTCCTTTTTAAAACGTAAGGCACGCCAAGTTATCTGTTGCGTTTGTTTCCTGCGTCAATGACCTGGAAACCTGGAATGTTTGAATCACAATATTTGCGCATAGTCCATTACATTCCGTATTTCCGGGCGTATTTCTTAGTACTTCGTAACAGTGGCCGTTTGTCGGGATGGGTAGGTTGGTTAGGTGGGCAGTGCAATTCAGCTTATTATAAAGTTGTTATGCAAAGAAGTATTCACCAATTACACCTTCTGACCATAATCCGTACTAAACAGATGATTTGCTTAGGATATACAGGTTTTTCGCGAATCAATAGTGGATTTCACTCACATTAATACAGTTTTGTTTATTAATTTCAAAAAATACTTAATCGAAAACGATACATTTTTGAGAAAAATCATCTGGTTGTTCTTTAAACCAGTTGACAAATAGACGACGATATTAAATGATCCATTGGCTTTAGTTCTTCTGGTATTCGTACTGCTTGATCTTCAAAGCTACATTCTTATGTAAAATACGCCATGTTGTGGATTCACTGAGTACAACCAAGTTGCAAAATAGTAGAGAGTGATTCATTTACAACACTTGGATGAGTACGGGAGATGAGGGTTGCGGGGGACAAGATTCCAAGGCGTGCCAATTGAGAAGGGTTCAACCAACATAAAAATACCAAAAGACTTTGACTTTAATAGTTTACTTTAAAAAGTTTATACTCATCCGTAGAATGCCGTCCTCTTAAGCCGGGTCAACATAAAACGAACGAACATAAACAAACCTATATGAGCATAAACGTGAACATAAACAATAATTGTGAACGCATCCGAACGCGAACAAACAAACTGAAACACGCGCGAACACTGTGTTCGTCGTGATGTCACGCATAATTCACAAAAGCACCCTTCTAGATATTCTAGGCAAAGCTTAACTCTGCTGAATAACAACCTGAATTTTTATATTGTCGGAAGCTCGTTTTTAAAATACCATCTATGAACTGTTCGCGTATTTTGTATCAACTTATATCTTTTCTTTCTGCGAATTTCTACTATTTTTCATTTGGAGGTTGTATGTTCTTCTTTGCTACTCTTTATTGCACTCTATACTACTTACGGACATTATTAATAATGAACCGCACCAGTTACACTCATATTTTGGCCTCGCGCCCTAATCCCTCCAGGTTAAATTAAGGCGTTTACGATTTTAAGAATACACCATAGAGCTTGAATTATTCGATCTTAAGAATACAAACACAAAATCACTAATAAGTTAATTATATTCACAATTAAATCAGCGGAAAGATATGGAATTTTCCCACGGACACAGCCTATGGTAGGTGGAGCGTGCGTATGGTTGAGTCTGTCATGGCATGAGTACCAATAGAAATCGAGCATTCTGAACTGGCGCATGCGTATTTGTTGTAGCACTTAAATTTAATGCGACAAATATAGGAGCTGCATGTATTTATCTTTGTGTTTACTGCTTTAAATGGTCAGTAGTCAGCGGGATTATAACATGAATCACTTTCTATTATTTTGGACCTCGACTATAAAATTAATTAAATAGGTAATTATTTTTTCTTTTGTTTAAAATTTTTACCTACCTTATCAGTGCAGGAATGTACAACAGCTAGGAGTTCCGTTACCACTAAATCCACACATTTCATACAAGGTTCTTTCAAGCGTGCTATCTGCTTCTTGACTATTGCATCGAAAGCTAGATCTGGAGTGAACAGTCCAATCTGTAGAAAACATTCGTTAGGTACTTACCCAGTGCTAATAACTTTTTTTAAAAAAAGAGCATTGTGCTTCTATGTTAGAGCCCTCTCAGACGAGGATACTGTATGTCAGATACTGCGTGCGAGCTACTGAATCTGCGGTCTACAGTATCTTCACAGCATAGATAGACCAGCAGTTTGACTCCGCTGTCGGCACTTTGTAGTTTGTATTGCTTTCAGTTTTCAGCGGTGACCTCGAAATGTGAGTGCTATAGCACATCCGATGGAATTTACAGAATCGGTGATCAGGACCGGAATAAGAATTTTTTATTTGCGCGTAAAAGGGTAGTCATTTATTTCACATGAAAGTTTACGTTATATCTGTTATGAATAGGTAATTCAACATGTATATACTATCATTTACTGCTACTAACATACAGTGTGAAAATTCGATTTACTTCTTTGGACTCTTAAAAAAAATAGTTTAAAATATATATTGCACTACAAAACATTTTTATTTATTTACTTACTTTTTTTGTTAGTAGTGATAATTACATTTTTTTGGGAATTTTTATAATTTAAAATTTGTCGTTTAGTGGACAAATAATTTATTATATTTTTTTTTGTCTTCAATGGTCTACGTAAACCAGAAGACAAGTATTATCTAGAACAGAAAAATTATGTTTATTTAACTTTGAAAAATGTTAAATTGGAGATAAAAGTGCAGTAAAATGTAAATTTGGAAAAAAAATAGAACCTAAATATTTATATGTTTTATTATTTTGTTTAGAGACTTACTCTCATTATAGTGACTACAAGAAATATGATCATCTACATAATTTGAAGATGAGCCGTCTCTCTTCGTAATCTATGTGCGAATTGTTAGAAAACATGTTATTTTCAAAATATATTTGACATAGTTTGTATGAACTATTACTAATCCTGAGCAGCTTTTCTAATAAATCTTCTCTATTACAAGCCACTGCTCTAAAATAAAAAATTGTATTTGTGGAAAATATAAATATGTATATTTTAAACTTTCATGAGAAGTATTTATATTCCAATGTTATACTTAGGTAAGGTAATAGCAGTAAAATATCATTTATGGTTTGTACAGTATATTATAGATTACTTACTTATTTATGTCTTTGGGAAATTTAATGAAACTTAAATTACTATTAGATGATATGTTGAAACATCTAACTGCTGCGCAGCGACTAGTTCCTCGATCGGACTCAAAATATTGCTTTAATACGGCTCTGTATAACCGATGTTCGCGCTCCCAAAGTTGGATGTGAACTGAGGTCTCTGCAGCTTGAAATGGATGCGCGAGCTGCTATGCGCGACTTATTATTTCGGCCCGAGTGATTTTACTGGTCTACCTATACTGTGGTATCTTCGTCTGAAAGGGCACTGATATCGTAATATACTCACTCTTATACCGTGTATGTTGCAAATTGCGATCGCAATTTCTTTGCGTAAATCAATCTCATCGAACTCCATTTTTACTATCTCGAACGGGAACCTCTCGTGAAAGAGACAGTGGATTTTGGCTCCTCCGCAAAGTTCCAAGGTGTTCACTTCGTTGGACCTGGATCCTTCTAAGGCTCTATCGAAACTGAGGGCGAATTGTTGAATCATCCTGTGAAGAAACAGTATTTACAGGAAAAAAATCGCGACAACTAATGTTAAAAACTCGATTACAGGCTTAATCACTTACTTGACACATTTTGTTACTGAATTTTCTATGAGGCCAGACATTTTTTGTTGTATTAAAATATAAAATTTACTCAGATAATAGTGTATATATATATAAAATGATTGCGTGAATTAAACTAGTTTACTTCTTATAAATACAAATGTCACTTTGACATCTTACTTGTGTAATTTTTTCACTGATTTTTTTTAATATTTTTCCATAATACAACAAATGAAATTAGTATTAAGTATAAAGGATGCGATAATGTGGTGTTTATTTATTTAAATGTAATAACAAGCGTTTATCGTATAAGAAATTTTTCCTCCTCCTTTTCTTCAAACCTCATTACTTTTTACCTAAAAATATTCAGAGAATCTAAAATTCGGGCTTTAATTACGATTGCGCCAGTGGAGTAAAAGTTGGGGTAAAAAGATTAATTTCTCCATATTTATCTTCCTTTATTATAAAAATAATAAAAGTTTATCCCATATGAATTATACATAAAAATGTCCAGAGAACTTAAAATTCTTACTTAAATTTCATAGCGTCAGTGGCTTAACAGTTGTATATTCCTGTATTATAAAATATTACTAAGACAGCATCATGCTACATGCAATAAGAAAGACTATACCATTTTGATACGGTACGAGTTACGACTACGTTTATTAGGAAAAATCTCAATAGTAGTTTTTAGGCTTTCACAGCCGGTGGTATTGTTTGATATATTTGGTTGATATGCCGTGACCTCGGTAACTGGTCGCTGCTAGTAATAAAATTAAAGAGCAGATACCTAGCTTTAGCTGGGATTCTTCGATGTGCCCTTGTTGTTCTCTGGCTAGGCTCTGTGGGAGCAGACCCGCTAGCGGTATCTCTGAGCCCGCCCGTATATTGATTTCGACTCCTGTTGTTGGTATTACGACTGTTACCATTGGGACAATTCTTCGGATAATTGTGGTCTTCCAAGACATCCCGGAGCCGGCTCTGCAACTGGTCGCATCCCATGCTTCCAAAAGTTTCGCCGCTCTTCACTGTCAGCATCTTCAGTAACGACTCGCCACGACTCGTTTTTGCGGAGCCCCATAGAGCCTAGCCAGAGAACAACAGGGGCAGTACAAAGAATCCCAGCTAAAGCTAGGGATGTGCGCTTTAATTTTGTTATTGGCAGCGACCAGTTACCGAGGTCACGGCATAACAGTCCAGAAAATCACTATATATAAAAAAAAAATGTAATTGTCTGTTCTCAGGTAATAATAAATAATATAAAAATATGTATAACAGAAAAAAATTCAGGAAAAAAATATGTATCGGTCAAGTCTTTACAAATTTAATAATATTTACTATACTTACTGAAGTAAAGCCTTGGTTTTGACGCTTGGATCATCCGGACTGAAGTTTTTAAAATCTCCCAACTCCTTTTCTAGCATTATAATTTGTTTTTGTAATTTGTCTCGTAAGGCTGGTAACGTATTGCTTATGTGAGTAGTTAGTTGTTGATTCAAAGTCTTTTGCAAATACGGTGTTCCTAATTTGTCGGCTATATGCGAATACGCTGGATGACTAAAACGAAAAGTAAAAAGATAACAATAAAAGGTACATCATGTTAACATAATATGAGGTTCGATCAACAAGTTGTATTATTTGATTTACGCGCCAACTAGTCGTCGAGCATTGTACGGTTGGCAACACTGATTTGAACATAATTATTGGTTTTGTAAGCTTCGATTACTACAAATTTAATGACATAACCATTGGTTTTATTTTTTATAAGCTCCACTACCACATAACCTCACAAGTAATAAACTGTTTGTTGTTGTGGATGTAATGTAGAAATATAGTTGCATTTGCAAAAGCATTTTTGCATGCTTTGGTGTTTAGCCATAAATTCCAGAGCGACGAGCTACCATTAATTTGTGTGACGCGCTCCCAGTGGCGTATTTAGGGGAGACAAAGGGGACAATTGTCCCCACCCTCTCCTCTTATTGTCGAAATTTTGTAAGTTAAGTGAACCTGATGGAGTGGCGTCATTATACTTTTTACAACTTGTTGATCTACTAAAAAGGATGTAGCGCTCTACGCAATCTTAGATCTATATAATATTGCTACTACCTAACAAAGAATTTTCTTTCGGCTGTAACAGCCACTCGTATATCTTTACGACCCTCGATATCTTTCTGGGAACGATTCACAACCCCCACGTAACCACGTCGAAGGGGTAGTAGTTTATTCTCTAAAATTTCTCTAGCATCTGTTCCTTCATCCATCAAGTCTAATTTGGTGATTACTCCAATTGTACGAAATCCTAAAACGAACAAAGAAAAGGTATAAAAACAAAAATTTTAAATTAATTATCATTTTGCTACATTGTATATAGAGGGTGTTCCACTAACAAAAATCTAACAGATTGTCGCAAGTAACTTGTGTTTTAGATACAGGGTAGTTTTGAAACTGTAAATAAGGCGGTATCAGACTATAGGGGATTCGATAAATGTTTCTATGTTGTCACTGATGGAGCCAGAGCTATAACAGGAACTGAAACAAGACAACTGTCCTGTGATACACTGCATTCTGCATTGTTCTCCAAGAGATCCTATATGGAAAAACCTTAAGTCAAATGAATGTCATGAAAGTGGTTGTTAAAACAGTTAAAAAGTTACAAAGAGTTTGAAGGTACAAGGAAAGCAGCAGAAGTAGAGTACTGCTAATTAATAGCTTTGTTCGCGGTAGCAATCCCAAACTAATTCAGACATTAGATTCATGCATCTGTTCTGAATCCATCCCATGCATCCCCGGACCTGATACAGAATTTTTAATCCCACACAAGCGTATTTTACTATTTTAGTACCTAATTGTTGCATGAACTGGATCTAGATGTCTTACATATTCGGACTACTTTCAAAAATATTTATATGTAGAAACATTACATATAAATGACCCAACTTCATTAAATGTCTCTATACAGGGTGATATGCAATAATATGCAAAAAATATTGAGGGTAGATTGTACGACTGATTTTAATAGGGGCCCTGCTTATAACATTTTTTACTTACGACCTCTTAACAGTGGAATATAAATTTAGAGGTTTATTAACAACCTTCCAAACACTTTGAAATTAAGAAGTAAATTTTGGAAAGGTATTTAGGCTGATGAAACTTCTTCTGGCCGAGTATTTTTTATTCTGTTCGTCCTGTCATCAGGCGTTGAAATAAAGTACCTAATGTATATTATTAATTTTTTAAAGTTAACTTTTTGATTGAAAAAAAAATCTTATCGAATGCCTGTTGAATTAAGAATGAAATGAGACAATTAAGTTTATGACCCTACACGCACATTGTTTCCTTTCCAATATCTAATTTACATATCGATATCTAGTGGGTTTAAATCATTTGCATCGTCTCTGAATCTCATTTGGTCAAAGAGAAAAAAAGTTTAGCACAATTTTAGGGGTGAGTTGCCTCCAAATAAACACCTTGTAGTGCTTCATTTAACTTTGACTCATGTTCAAAAACGACCAGTAATAAACCTAAATCATGTACCGAATTTGGTTCTTCTACGGTAAAGTGTCGTATAGATACTTTTTTTCGAAATTTAAAGCCCCACTTTGGGGACTAATCACTCCTCAGGAGTGTAACTTTGTATTAGGTAAGTTCAGTTAAATTACAATATTTTGGACACCTCTACATGCACACTGTATTAATTTATTAAATAATTTAACGTCTTATCATGATAATTAGATGTCGAATCTAATACAACGAATTGTTATGACTACCCCACTATAACTTATATTACAAAATATATTTTATTAAAAAAGGAAACGATACAAAAAGAAAATGGCAGATAATATTGTTAATTTAAATTTGAAATTGTGATCACTCCACTCCAAACTGAACAGACAATACATTTGAGAAACGTTCGCGGATTAGTAGAAATTCAGAACATATTCAGAATATCGCATGCGCATTTAATATGTGCGGTATAAATTCAGTATTAATTCAGGATATATTCGGAATCACTACCGCGAACAAAGCTATAATCATTTATCGTTATACAAGATACAAGGGGTTTGTTCCAACAACAGCAAGAATCGATTCTGAACCGTCCAGACAGTTCAGTTGTTAATGTACTCTGGGCGAATGAGACGTAAGACGGTGTTGGTCAAACATTTCTGATAGTTCTGAACCAGTTCTCAATGGTTGTTGGAACAGACCTAAGGAAATGCATACGGAAAAGTACAGTCCATGATCACTCGTTTCTGTTCCCCTTTTTTGACGATGTCGTGCTTTTGTTCATCTCTGTTAAAAATAGTTAATTTTGCGTTATCTATAGCGGTTAGAAATAGTAGTTTTTTTGACAGTTGACAAAAAATGTTGTGTCTTAAAATAAACATATAAACTTTTTTAAAGTTCAATTTATGTACCGAAACATACAAAACAAACACCGACTCTCATTCTCATTACCTTGGGGATCAACCTCCTTGGCAATTTGCAGGGCATCCGAGTTGGCCAAATCCGTGTTCGCTGGCGTTATGGCCAAGATAAGGCACGATTCTCGTTTAATAAATTGCAGAATCATCGCCCTGATTTGTTGTTCTATATCCGGCGGCTGATCTCCTATCGGGATTTTCGTCATGCCAGGTAGATCGATCAGTGTGAGGTTTAGCACTAAAAAATAAAATCCTCGTTTATAGTGGCAGTTGGAGAGACAGAGCCGGTTTATCGATTTTAGATAAATTGCAAGATTTAATGCATCTAGATTAAATTTAACCGATATTTGAAACTGGATTATTATTAAGTTGTAAAGAATAAAAATTGAGAATTTCAGAAAACTGTTATGATTGGCTCAATAGGTACTGATTGCAACAAGTTTGATGAACATAAAAGAATATAGGTAATGTAGACCAGTGCTGAAGCCTTTGAAAATGGTAAAAACTGAAAAAAAAATAATAGTAGGATGAAACACATTGGAAAAGGAAGAGAATACAACAAAAATGAGAGGAAAAATAATTTGCGGGCGATCTGAGATCTGGGAGTGGAAGGGGGTGAATTTTTAAGGGTAAAAAACTGTTTATCTTGATTTCCGGCAAAACTACAAGTCCTATGGAAAATAGTTAAATAGCAAAGTTGTAGGTAATAAAAAGATCTACAACTTTTATATTTACACTTTTTTCACATAACCTCAAAATTTATGTGAAAAATTCAAATAACCAAGTTTTTGATTTTCTATTTTTATCTTTTATAAAAAATATTTTTTTTTCACGATATTTGGTGAAAACTTACCTTTTTTTGTCCCAAATACACTGTAATTTTTTTGATTTAAAATATACATTTTTTCACCTTATTTTGACTTAATATCGAAAAAGCACCCTAATGTTCAATCGAAAATCCTCACGTCAAAATATCTGCTTTTTTAAAAAAGTCGGTTGGCTTCTTGTTCGTTGGAATCTCTACTATCTTATGGTGTAAAAAAATATACATTACTATGGTAAATGTTCTTAGAAAAAACAAAGAAATGATGCGACAAACTCGAATCCGAAATTTTTTTTTAAGCATGTACAATTTTGAGCTATTTATTAAAATTTATACTTTAATTACTCGAAAAACGTAAGATTCCATATTGCACTGATAAACAAAAAAATTGCAAGGCGAAATATACTACTATAATTAACAACCCAATAAGTTAATAAAAGTTAATTTAATAAAACATCTACAATATTTTTTCGTTTCTTTGCATTTTCTGAAGAGGTTTATCAAAATAATGTATATTTTTTTACGCCATCAAAAAGTAGAGATTTCAACGAACAAAAAGCCCACCGACTTTTTTAAAAAAGCAGATATTTTGACGTGAGAATTTTCGATTGTAAATTAGGGTGCTTTTTCGATATTAAGTCAAAATAAGGTGAAAAAATAAATATTTTAAATCGAAAAAATTACAGTGTATTTGGGACATAAAAAGGTAAGTTTTCACCAAATATCGTGAAAAAAAAAAATTTTTTGTAAAAGATAAAAATAAAAAACTAAAAACTTGGTTATTCGAATTTTTCACATAAATTTTAAGGTTATGTGAAAAAAGTGTAAATATAAAAGTTGTAGATCTTTTTATTTAACTTTTTTCTTCTGACAAAACTTGCAGTTTTGTCAGAAATCGAGGTAAACCGTTTTTACCCTTAAAAACTCACCCCCTTCCACTTCCCGACCTCAGATCGCCCGTAAATTATTTTTCTTTTCATTTTTGTTGTATTCTCTTCCTTTTCCAATGGGTTTCATCCTACTATTATTTTTTTTGGTTTCAAAAATTATCGACCCTGGTCTAATGTTCCTAATATAAAAGATGTGTGATTTATTTATTTATATTGAACGCACAGAATTTGAGACACCTAAATAGAAATAAAGGAAGCGATGGAAAAAAAATAAAAAGTTATTAATCAATAAGGACCTTTAATGAACAACATTTTTTCATAAACTTTTTTGTTGTTTTTGGTCAGATATACAAGTTTCTTTAGTATCGACACATATATTCCGAACAACCTGTATACAGTGTATGGTAACATTAACATTTACGACATCATTAAATGTAAAAACCAACTTCCGATAATAAATCGTCAGATATTTAGCAAGTCCGATAAAAATTAATGATAAACATAATTTATCAAGTCAAGGATTTTAGAATAGAGACAATACGATTTACCATTTGGAGAATAAACTCTTAAGTTAATTGGTATACTAGATATTCCTTTGTTTCCTCCAGTAACCCTATCAGTTTCAGCCTCGATTTCTTTCCTAACTTCATCGAAGTCGGCAAACTTCTGTCCTTTGCAATGTAAAAATTCTGCATATTCTGAAAAAAATATTGATATTAATTTGCGAGCCTTGACGTCTGACATGTTCAAGTTTAAGCAAACCATTAAAAAAAAATACCGCACATAGCAAAATATTTGTTCATAAATATTTACTAAACTATTCCTTATTTTACAGTTATTATGTGCAAAATTTTAAACTAATAATCTTGAACATACATGGGAATAAAAATGATTGAATTAGTACATAAAATATAAAATATTTTGTTACAACAAAATACACATACGAAGAAAATGCATACTGGTTTCGTAAGACTTGATAAGAGTTACAGCAATCGATAATATGCTTCAATTGATATTAATTTATATTTGTAGGTATCGACAATTCAGATTTAATGTTAACGATGTTCTTTCCATTTACCACTAATACGAATCTTCTATAGACTTAATTTAGTCCTAATTATGATTCATTTGCAACAAATATTTGACAAATTATTAATGTATAAAAGTAAGTAATAGTGTTTGTTTTGTTTATAATAGAATTCTTACAAACAAGTTAATAATTCATTAGATCTCCTCATTAACTTGTTCATAAAAGTAAAAATAATGCTTGAATAACTCGTACAGAAACAAGAGCAAGTACATGCATAGGTATTTAAGTTTTGAATAAGGTTAGTGTTATTACAGTGGATATTCAGTAAAAATTGGGGGTATTAGTCTATAGCTGATTTTTTATGTATTATTGAAGACAGAAATTCTACCTCATTTTTTAGAAGACGGCTATAAAATAGAAACATCTTTTTATTCGAAATTTATTACTGAATAAGAAACATCTAAAAACCTTAGATAGGGAAGATGAGTTGATCAGAGTGTCTTCTGATATGATTCCTTTCGACAGTTTAAAGTTGTAGCTAAAATCCTTATTTATTATTTTCTTTCTATAAGTTAACATATTGGATTGGCAAATTTTTGTATGCTCACATCGACACATTGTACACCTGACACTCTGAACAACGTCCAAATGCGAGTCCAAAAATGTATAAAATGGTACTTTTGCTTTATAATGCGATCATAAACACATACATAAAAAAGAACTAGACTATTTTCGTAACGAATTAATAAAACTTTGCCATTTAAGAAGCTTTTGAGGGTCAATTTAATGTCTTTAAATTTTAAAACTGTATTTAGCTACATTAAGAAAATGGCTTTAAGTATGTTTTTAATCATATTAACACAGTTGGCATAAATATGTATGTAGCAACGCCTTTTATAACAAACATCTGAATGTGAAACAAAGAGGATCATTGTCAACGACAAGCCATAAATACTAATAACAACCTTATTGTGAATTACGGTTTCAACATATCACTGGTATAAGTTGGAAACAACGAACATGGATAATTTCTAAAATGGATATACTAAAAGTCACGTGAAAAATACAAGTACAATTTTGAAAATGAAAACCAGTTAAATGATTATTTAATTCAATCATTAAAATAGATTTGCATAATATCTCTATCCCTCATCCTAATCATAAAGATTTGTCCCGAAATTGGAGAGTTATGTGATAGAGGGGACGGCATATTGTTCTTAGGTAGGACGCTTTAAAACGACATTTACTGATTTATTTATTTTCATTCTTAACAGACAACTATGCCTAATTATAAGGAACAACATATGCACAATAAAATATAAAAATAAAAAGTGGTACAGAATGAACTATGGTATGTAATGGAACATTTAATAACATTCAGAAAGAACAAAGAAAAAACAGAAAAGAAAAAAAAATACTGAAAATTACAGAGAGGGAAGCTTAGGTTATATATTTGTTATCAAATATTATTGTATACTATCACGAAATTTATTTAATGAAATAAATCAATGTTACATATTGAGGAGACTAAATTTGTTAAACGACACAGTAATTGGAAACGTTAATTATATATATATATATTACTAAAATTTACTTTCAAAAAGTCGAGTATGACAAAACTATTTCGGTGAAAGAACTAGACAACTAATAATGACATTGACGAAACCTACACACAGAAATTTCTCTGCATAGTTTTTTTTTCCTGAAATATACTGATGTTTAAAGAGTTAACCCTGAATAACTAGAGTACTAGATGTAATATGCTAAATACACCAATTATTGGTAAACACAATGTAAACGATTATTTCTTTAGAATGCCAATTTAAAAAAAATGTACAGGATGTTCTGTATAAGAGCCGACACAGAACAGGTGCAAGTAGGGGATACCAAAATATTGCAATTTAATCAAACATATCTAGTTGCGCATAGGCGGAGTTACAAGCCTTCAAATTGAGGTCAGGCCAATATTTCGAAAAAAAAAAATATATTTGAATTACTTTAACTTAGAATAACCAAATATGGTACATGATTTAGGTTCATTATTGGCCTTCTTTGACTATGAGTTCAAGTAAATTGAAACAATGTGTTCATTGAGGGTGAGCCGCCCCTAAAATTATACCAAATCGAATTTATAAAGAATGGTATTATCCCGCGCAAAATTCAATTGAAAACACTTTTTTACTCTTGTTAAATTTTAAAAAACTTTTAGGTTTTCAAACCCCTCATTCTAATCACGAGGATTAGCCCAGAAGTCGAAGACTTGTGCGGGTGAGAGGGCAGTATATTGTTATTGTGCAAGCCGCATTTGCGCTCAGAAACGACTTACGTTGGACCTGGAAAACCTCATTAATAAGGGGGATGGTCAAACGTCGACCGGTATCAATCTCTTACATTGACCCAAGCCAACATTCTTGAACCCTACCATACCCACAGGGAGGGCGATATTCCTCTCCGCAAATATAGCTGGTCTACGGCTGCGAAGGATTCGAATCTGCCGCAGAGTGGCCACCTCGATCCAAGTACTGACTCCTTAAACCGCTTGGCTACCGACCGACTTACGTAATAAACAGTAATTTTGTTATAATTAATGCATTTTTTTTTTAAAAACTTGAAATTTTTAAATTTAACAAAAGTAAAAAGTGTTTTAAACTAAATTTTGCGCTAGATGTTATCATCTTTTTTAAATTCGATCAATGGAAAAAAAGTTTCGTATAATTTTAAGGGTGATTCAACTTCAATGAACACCTTGTAGTGTTTCAATTTACTTGAACATAACATATAGTCAAAGAAGACCAATAATAAACCTAAAACGATTTCCCGGTAAACATGTGCCAAATGCAGCTACTGTTACCACGGTGTGCAGTGAGTGCAAGTGAAGGAGATGGAGGTCCCGGGACGAGAAAGACCGGTTTCATAGCCACCACGATCTCCTGACTTTAAATCATTTGGACTTCTTTTTGTGGAGATATTTAAAAAATGAAGTGTATCACTCCGAAGTGGATACCTACTATTGATGATTTCAAGTTCAAAACGGACAAGATACAAACATTTGTGTTAGTTTGTAGAAACTGGGTAAGACGGGCCCAAAACGTTGTTGTAACATCAGATATATTAAACTATTTTATTAATTAAAACCACAAATTAAATCTATTAATAATTAATAAAAGCAGTTAAATTTGCTGTATAAAATCGGCTGTATAAAATATTATTTAGTTCTTTCCTTGAGCATTTCTTTGCATTTTTTGTCCGGTCGCATATTGTCCCCTTATCAGGTTTTACAGAGGACCAGTTTCCAGTGACGTGCAGAACTGTATTTTTAAATCATTTTCAAACTGCCCTTTTTGATTTTTTTCACACAATTGTATTTATAAGTCCCTTGTACACTCAAAATTTTTTTTTAGATGTATGTTTGGTTAAATTGCAATATTTTCGGACCTCCTACATGCACCTGCTCTGTGTAGGTTTCTTATGCGGAACACCCTGTATGTTTTTATTGGGAAACTCACTGATCAGGTCAAGGTCGATACGCATAATAATTATTGTAGTATCAATTCTTTGTCAAACAATCAGAATTAAACCGTCACTTGTTAAGCCCCTTAATGTGAATAATTTATTGAACGACGATAGCAATTTGTCGTTCTTAATTTATCTGTGCTATTTTTAGTTGTTTGATGCTATACAATATATATCAACTTATAAAAAAAGACACTGCTCAAATGAAACGACAAGTTAATTTCGTTAGCCGCCACAGATATTCTATTTTGTTTCCCTAAAATCATATTTTTAGCACAATATAATTAAAATCCGTTAATGGTGGAAGTTATATTATTTTTTAAAGACTACTGGAAAATAATTTGCTAAGATTGAATAACGGTGTTTTCATTTTTTTAATATCAGTATAATCGACAACCGAGTCGACAACATTCAATAATAATAGTATTTTTAATTTTTCATACAATTAAGGAATTTTTCCTAATGCATGCAAATAAATAATGTAAATATTTATCTAAGGTATTCGAGATGCATATCGCTTTTTTTCTCATCTTTTTAAAACAATATGTTACCAGACCAACATGGATTTATAGACAAGAGATAATATATTTCACTCAGTTCGTTTATACAGTTATTCATGAACATGGTGTCACAGACGTTAATACTTGTATACTTATATCTTATGTATGTTAATTAAAAGAGTCTTTGGTATGTCGCTGCAAAATCGCATTTTTCTAGTTTTTAAAACATTTTGTTACCAGATCAACATTGATTTATGTTGTACTCGTATATAGCAACTTCTCGATAGACTTTGATCCTATAAATCACAACATAATCTTGAAGTAACAGGGTTTTTGCCTTTTTGTTGACTCGTTTACGTTATGTCACTTATAATGGATTTAAGTTCATCTTATTACTTTAGGAGTACCTCAAGGCTCTAATTTGGGTCCTCTCTTATTTTCTATTACGACGGGCCTCAATCTCTGTTACTTCATTGTATAATATGTCACTGAAAGTTGTTCAGGATTTTGAAGATGTTAATAAGCTGGTATTTTTTCGAAAATTGTTGATCGACCCATTGAGCATTACATTTTCCCTTTGTATACATAAAAAAATGACGATGTTAAGTGACTGGAAGTGTTAAGTTCGCATATTCTTTGTACAACTGTGAGAAAGATTCATTGTTTGCTTATTATGATATTACAAGCGATATTGCAGAATGATTTTTGGAGTCCAGCTTAAGAAATGTGCATACTGTTTTTCAAATCGTTCTTTTGATTTATCGGGTTATAAATCCAAATTCGTCTTACCAGCAGCTTGCTTGAGGATGTTCTGTTCTTTCTTTAGCACATAAATTACTTTTTTTGCAACCGCACTGTACTTTGTTGAACATATTAGAACCGTTTGTCAAATGTGTGACAACTGAATTTTAATTAAAAATCAATTAATTTTTATGACAGAAATTGGTTTGATTGTTGGCGTAACGTAGTTTTTGAAAGATGTTGAGCTGATGACACTGAAAAAATCATAAACTGAATAATACATGCATATTAAATTACTTAAAACAGATAAAAATGTCTGGCATAGCTTTAATGTCGGTGCATCTAACTAGATAGATATATTAAAATAGGCCATATATTACACACTTTCCAAATGTGTGGGACTGCGAAGCTCTCGAAAACAAAATATGTACGAGAAGATTAAACCTTCAGAATCGCTCAGCTTTTTTAGCTTTAACAGCCTGAATCTCCTTAGAATAGAATTTTAAGAAAAACATTTGCAGGAAACACTACTAACCCTATTTTCATTATGCTTTATTATGCTTTTAGAAATGTACATGACTTATGAGTTAGAATTATGTCTTGAAAGAAATTTCTTTTTCTTTCTATTGTTGCATTTTTTATTAGATAAATATAATTGCAAACTATTCTTCGTGTATAAATTTGAGACCGGTACATTTTTAATTGTTATATTTTATCTTTTCCTATGATTTTTTAACCTTACTGCTGTCAGTTGCATATTTTTTCCTGTAATTGGTGTTTTTTTAAATTGGATTCATAATTGATCCCTATTAATAAATACACTTTTGTAACAGCACTTAATCCTTATTATTATGAAGTCTTACCGAATTTGGAATTGATCAGCTGGAGAATCAGAGGCCTTCTAGTAACGATACCGGATCCCCTTGGAAGAAAGTCCCTGCAAAGAAATTCAATTAAAAGTTAGTGCTCGTTAATATCTGTTAATTATTTGTTTACTGCTAGTGACGCATCAGACGGCTCGTTAAAATTTATTAATTAAAACAAACTAAAAATAAGAGTATCATATACATATACTTAACAAGTTATTTTCACGTTTAGTAAATAGTGGAGATTTTTTATGATAGCGCCATTTCATTTGACTAAATACATAGCGATAATAAAAATTTAATACAAATTACTTTACTGATATAAAATAATTGGTGGTTTCCACTCTAAAACTGTGTACAGGGTGAATCGAACTCGATGGAATTTCAGGATACAATAAGAATCGATAACGCTTTCGTTAGCAGGAAAATTTTCCTGCAACCATGCGCTAGCATTCCGTCCAAAATTAACAGGCGTCCTATTGCTTAAAAAAGGGTATTTCTACAAAATATATAAATTCAGATAGGTATTTTTGGGGTACCTAAGTAGATGTTAAATGTGTACAACTATCTTATCTTTTTGCGTAGAAATATAAAATCGCAATATTGAGCTCCATAATTGAAAAATTTTCACGAGGAAAAAAATTGGAGCACTTTCTGCATTACGTATGTACATACACAACAACAAAACAATACGTAATAATATACTTGAAATATTTAAAATCTTGTGATTCTTTATCTAATTAATTTTGCTTTGGTCATATCTTAGTCGTTTATATGCAGTTTCGTGATGTAATATACTAAAGTAATATTTTTTATGTCATAATAAGATTAGTGGGAATATATAATGACATATTTTGAAGAAAACTAATGGACAAGGATTAGTGCTTACGAAAGTTGAATATATTAATTGGATTAGTAGAAAATTTTCTTGCATAATGATCAAGTAACAAAAATAAGTGACAAAAATATCGTTTGGAAGGATATGTTAAACATAAAAAGTGTACTACTATATTTTGTAATGCATAGTGGGAAATTAAATACAAGATACCAAGTAAACCAAAAAAATGATAAAAATTGAAGTCGGTGAAAAGCAGGAATATCGATTGCATATAATTTTTTTAAATCCCTATGAACTATCATTTTCAAATACCTAATATTAGTAATATTGTTATAAGCTTTATTTTTATATGGTATAAGTAAATAGGTTTGTTCGTTTCTTTATTTCTGCATCGAAGTCGAATTTCGATTTTTCAAGTTTTATTTAACAATAATCTTTAGTTTTGCAACCGAGTGTGGCAATATATTTTTAGAATTCAAAATAATTTTATATTACTCTTTTTCATGGCATCCATATAAACCATTGTATTTCCATATACATACAATATTTTTTTCTGTATATATCATCGGATTCACTTTTTTCTTTCCCAAGCGTAAAAATCTAACTGGACCTGTTACTGTCTATAATTAAAAATTAATTTGAAATTTCCAAATAGGATAAGGATTTTATATGTAATATTTTACAAGGACCCTAATATTGTTTTTTTATATTGATATTTATATAATAATTACAATAACCAATAAATTAAAAAATATATTTTTTATGTAGCACAATACCTTTTTATTAGTGCAATTTGTATCTCTATTATTTCGTAATGTCAGATAAGACCAAATTTTGAAACAATGAATAATTAAACATTTTTTTGACATTAACATCGATTTCCTGAACGAAAATTTTAAAACATACATATAGTTTTTATGTGTTGATATTAAGAACAATTTATATACGTAAACGTATTAACAAAATCCTTTAATTTTTTGCATTTAATTTCTGTGATTTGTTTAAAAATGTTTTTTTTTTAGTCCCACGTTTCACACAAAATTGGCAAATTTTTATTAATTAAATCAATAGATTTTAAAAGTAAAGTGATTTTTTATATTATTTTATTAAATTACTTTTGGCTAATTTAAAATTGTAAGTTTCCATTTCAAAATTAGTAAATATCTAGTAATACATATAATAAATAAAATAACTGCACGTATTTTTTTATTTACGAAGAAAATTGAACTGGGACATATTCATTTCTAAATAAACAAACAATTATTTCGGTTTAAAAATTGAAACATCCACAACGATACGCTCTGTAACTTCATCTAATGGATAAAATTTATTTTATAAATTTCTACAACTCTGTTATTGCATAAAGCAGTAGAGCTTGAGTGAGCATAATTCATAATATAGCAAAATTCGTATCAGAAAATAATGAGGTAACTTTCATTTCTCATCGAACATCAATTGTTTTGACACAGTGGGAAAAAAATTTGATACGCTTATAAACTATTACATTTTCGCTTAGGTAAACACAAATGATGTGTCTTTCCTGTAAACAATTTTATAAACAGTTCAGCTAATCTGCTATTGTCTTATAATTATTGTGCCATTATATCAAGATTAAGGTTTTATATTTTTAGAAATTGCTCATTATAGACCAGGCTGTATTATTAAATAACAAGAAATAGCATTGACGATATTTTCCGAATTGTTTATATACTATGTGCTTCCTTGGAATAATTTCCTGTTATATTACGCTGCTATCTCTGCAGTACACATTTGAATAAAAACGACATATATTTATCAGATAAACGACAATCAATTGAAGGTTAAATAGTTTATAAATACCTAGAGAAGCACCTCTTCGGAGTTTATTTTATTTTTTAAAAATAACTCGCGCTGTCCGACAACGAAATTCGAAACAGATCACTCACCTGCCCACAAAATTTTCTAAAACGGAACTCTTTCCTGCCGACTGTCCTCCCACTACCGCAATTTGAGGTAGATCTAATGTCAAATGGACACCTAACTGCGTAAACGCATCCTGCAATTTGTTCACAATGGGTATAAGCTGTTCCATACCCGTGTTGCCTGCCATTTTTTTAAACTTTATCGAAGTTATCGCATTTATTTGGTTTTTATGTGGTAAACAGGACTAGATGGGTACACAAACTACACGCGCTCTTGACTAGACGTATAAAACTGTGACTCACATGGTAGCTTTAATTGTCCATAAAACCTAGTTTCTGTCGTAGATAAGATTTTGAATTTTACACCGTACATGCTTGCCGATAAGATTATCTATCTGTAATTCCTGAGTGTTCGGTCGAGAGGTTGATAATGCAGGTTAAGTGAAATTCCTGGGATTACGCCGACATAATTAGTTTCGTTAATTTAATTTGTAATGCTGGTTGCCTACGGTTTAACATTTGTTATTGTTGATCAATAGTGTGTAAATATTTTGATGGTATGCTTCTGAAAACTCGTGTTTATTTTTATGCTGATTTATCTCAGCTGCTTTAAAAACTATCTTGCAATTTGTCAAATAAAGTGTACAATCGAAAAATTTGTAAGCAAGTCTATACACAGCATTGTAATATACAGGGTGGGCCAATAGTGTGTGGACGGAAGATTGTTGTTATACTGATATATATTTTTAAAATCTGCTGTTGGTGGGGGGGTGGAGGGTAGGCAGTAAGAGCTACAAACTAAAAATATTTTTACTGGAATTCCTAGACATATACAGGGTGATTTATATTAAAGTTACATTTTTTTAAATGGAACCCCCTGTATATTATTGCATATTTGTATTTCTCGGTGAATTCTAGTGTAACTTCATGTACCATACTTGGTGCCTAAAATGTACCGTTTGGATGTTATTCGATATTTTGTCAAAAAGTTGATGTCTAGAAACAGTTGAATATCAGAGGTGGGTGGCAAGTTAGGAGGTTGTGATTGGGGGAAATTATTGACCACCCTCCATACTACCAAGAGCTAGAAAGTCAATTATGAACTCTGTTTGTTATGGCTGATATTGTCGCTCTAATTTTGAAAACTTTGATCCTAGATAACTTGATTTTTTTAAATGGAATCCACATTTTTTTTCACGTCACCAGATAACACATTTCATTACCTTTCACCCGATATAAAGTTATCTGTATTTATCTCTAATACTTTTCTTGTAATCCACAATTACTTTTTACTATGTTGGATTTATGCAAACCAATTAATTTAAACTAAATTGAAAAATAAATAAATAAATATTATGGCAGCATTTATTCATACGAATTAATAATTAAAGTGATTTTTTATTAAAAATTACTTTGTTTATTTAGTCTAATTCAATTGGTTTCCATAATTTCACGTTTAGATTTTTCATACACTTGGGAGTAAAGTTGGCCATGAAAAACAAACAGTAGGTTTCATTATAATTATTTATTAAATAGTAACACATATAAATGAACAAGAATTCTTCAAACTTCACTAACTTCACTGTTTACTAAATAAACAGTAAATGACAACATAACTTCAAAGTAAATGTTCAAAGTGACGACCTTGTTGAATACAAATGTGAATTCTTCGACAAAAAGAATCTTGAACTCTCATTAACATTTCTGGGGTGATAATTGTAAAAACATTTCTAATTCTGATTTTCATATTTTCAGCTGTCGTTGGTTGTTCAATATACACTTTTTCCTTAACATACCCCCCCCCCCCCAAAAAAAATCAAGGGGAGTTATATCCGGAGATCTCGCTGGCCAACGTATTGGCCCATTACTTCCTATCCAGTTTTGATGAGATACATTATTAAGCCATGTAGTCACAACACGGGCACGGTGAGGAGATGCCCCATCTTGCTGAAAGTATATATCTTTAATTTGAGCTAGCGGGACATCTTCTACAAGATCAAATAAATGGTTGTTTAAGAAATTGACGTACATGAATTTAGAACACCATAAAAAAATGGACCAACAATGCGTGAGTGAATAAATGCTGCCACAATATTTATTTATTTATTTTTCAATTTAGTTTAAATTAATTGGTTTGCATAAATCCATCATAGTAAAAAGAATTGTGGATTAGAAGAAAAGTATTAGAGATAAATACAGATAACTTTATATAGGGTGAAAGGTAATGAAATGTGTTATCTGGTGACGTGAAAAAAATATGTGGGTTCCATTTAAAAAAATCAAGTAATCCATGATTAAACTTTTCAAAATTAGAGCGACAATATCACAACCTCCTATGTTGCCGCCCACCTCTGATATTCATCTGTTTCTAGACATCAACTTTTTGATAAAATATCGAATAACGTCCAAACGGTACGTTTTAGGCACCGAGTATGGTACATGTCACACTAGAATTGACCGAGAAATCCAAATTTGCAATAATATACAGGGGGTTCCATTTAGTTTGTAGCTCTTACTATCCCCCCACCCTCCCACCAACAGCAGATTTTAAAAATATATATCAGTATAACCACAATCTTCCTTCCACACACTTTTGGCCCACCCTGTATAGGACAAATAAATTGACACAATTAGAACCAATTAAGATGATTTTACCTTTAAAGTGTGTGTTTCTTTGTTTTTAAAATTTAAAGATGACTCAGAACACATATTTGTCTGTAAAAATTACTTAGCTTTTCTCATAAGCCACAAAACCGACACTGTTGTTTAATGCTATAAACAGAAACAATATTATATTTATCCTAATTTTTAAACAGTGTATGCTTTCTTAAACAAAATACCTAGTATGTAGGTCATACATAAGTGCCCATTTTACTGTAATTTTATTATATTTTTTCTATAAACGTCAAAAAATGAAAAGGTTCGCGCATTGATAACAATGGTATGCGAAATTACACGTTTTTTATTTTCCTACGTTACCATGAGACCGTGCGCCCAATAGTCTGCGAAATACATAATTTTAAGTATTTTGCTATTAAGCTAAGCATCTTTCCAATTCAATTTATTCTGACAACTTGGTTAAAACATCTTTTATTTTTATACTTAAGAAACAATCGGCGACTGGTAGCATAACTTAGACAAAGAGCAGCATATTTTCGGTAAATGTCAATATAATCTAAATTTGAAACTGTAAAAATTCTTTATATATTCGTTTTTGTATTGGATACTTTAACAATCAAAATGGAATCATCTTGTATGTCATTGACCGTCATTTTTGTAAATTGGTCATGGCGGCAAGCACGCGAAATATCCAGTATCAAAACGACTTAAAAGGAAATCATTGACGACATTTAGTAATTTAAAAAACACAAAACAGTCATTACATATCCGTACCTTAACCATCAAATAGATTTCATCATATCTTCTTATGAATTGATTAACTTCCTCTCGAGTTAATACCTTAGATTTCTTAAGATTTCCAACTGACAATTTTTTCAAATATTAAAAAATTTCTTAAAATCCACGTTTTATTTAATATTAAGTTGATTTGAACATATAGTATACTGCCCATAACGTGGAAGACTTCAACCACCTTCTTAGACTTTTCTGCAAAATATGCCAACAGCACATTTTCGGATATTTTTCTTGCTTTATTTGATTCACAGCACTCTTTAAATTGCTGATATGCATTTTCATGCTGCCGCCTCTATTTCTCCGGTAAAAGATTTGAAATTACCAAATTGACTGCATCTATCAAATTACGTGGGGTACTGCTTAGTTCATCATCGCTCGAAATTTCCCTTATTTTACAGTTAAAAATATCAGGTACTGGAAAACGAAAAGCAAAATGTCACGTTCATATAATTATTGTTGTCGACAATTGCCATTTTATTTCCATAGTTACAGTGATTACTTGATTTTGAAAAACATTTTAAGCCAGTTCCACAATATTTTTTTGTTTTAAACTAAACATTACTAAATTTATTTTAGAATAATTGTAAGGGATATATACATTTAGATGTTTGTAGAAAATATTTTGTTCGCAAACGTGCGCGAACTACTTTGGTGATATCGACTAATTCAAAATTCAAATTATCGATCACCAAAGTACTATTTCACGCACTAGGTACAAAAATAACTATTTTGTTATTAAACATTTGTCCAGTAATATATCAGGGGCGTTTGTCTTTACCACATAAATAACCATTTTTTCCCTAAAAAAATTATAGTAATTTCAAAATAATTGGGTGCCTAATTTTTGAGTAGAGGAGATGAGGGCTGCAAAGGCAGGTTCCATAGGCGTATCGCTTGAGAAGGGTTCAAAGGACGTTGAGTTGAACCTTAAACATTACTTACCCCTGTCATCCTTTTCACAATAATTGTAGAATGCCGTCCTTTTGAACAGGAATGGCCCACCACAATCTAGCACTGTCACTATATATGACAGTCACACATTATACACTGCATTGCAATGATAAACATTATTAGCGATATTACATGGTTGATTGTTGGTTATTTATTGCCTAGGTCAATCTATTGCCATAGTAATGAACGAATTTGGTGAATTATTTCAAACTGCTGAGGTGTTTGTAATGAAATACAGATATAAATCTGTTTAACTAAATCTGATGAACTCTTCTGTTGTACTGCCCAAATAGCAAAGGACAGTTGATTCAATTTGAGTTTGATTTAAAATCTCTGAAACCCTTGAAGAAGCTTTACATTGAAACCCCTTGAAGCTCATTTAGATTTCATAATTCAACATTCAAATCGATATCAAGAGAATTAATTTTTCTATAATACGCACATAAATTGCAAACTACAATTTGTTTCTGTAAAACAATTTTTACACGGCTATTCTTACTACATTCAATTTAGAACTGAATCACCTTGTATACAAAAATATCAATTTTGAACACCTCTACTGCCATATCCGTCTGTTGTTGTGACATTTACCTTAATTAAATATGAAGAGCTTTCAAGATGCAACGGGATAAATCAAGTCTACATCCTGGAATCCTGTAGAAAATTCGAGACGTTCGTTTATGACTATTTAAGCAGTATTAGAGCATAGCTTAGTTTAGAGTTGAAATTGAGCCATCATTAGCCAGTAAGACAAGAATAAGTAGTTCTGATGATTTAAGCAGTGATGATTTTCATGTATCTAGCAAGTATTTAAATTGTGAATGTATAATGATCCTTTTCGAACAGTATAAATGTAGATTAAATGGCTTTCGACGTTCTACATAATGTAAAAACGTCGGACGAACATTTAAAAACTACAACCATAATTTTTATTTTAGTTTTTTTCTTCTTGACAAATTCCTTACATTAAAGCTTTCAGGACTCCTACTTATGCTATATTCATATTCAGGGTGTTTCTTAAGCAGAGGTAAACAATCCAGGGGCGTATTCTGTTGTCAAAATTAAGGGTTTTTTGTTATATAAATGTGGGGTCATAAGATAACCATTGTACAGCAACAGCGTGTCAAAAATTAAATATCATTTGATCAAATAAATCAATTTTGTTGTTAATCGGTCTGGAATACAAAAAAGTGTAAAGTAACAAAAAGTGAGGATAATACAATGGCGTATATGCTGACTTATTTTATTTGTAATATTATACAGGTTGATACAATTTTTAATTAATAACTGATTTTTTTTTTTATTTTTTGACATGCCGTCTCCACATTCATATAACAAAAACCCCTGACCACAAAATACGCCTCTGGATTTTTGGTCATTACTTAAGAAACATTTTATGAAATACAATTTCAAATATACATATAAGAAATCTTTCCCACGTAACCGAGGCATTATCAAGAAAATTGTTGACGTTCACTCAGGGTGCATCTTGCTTAATTCATTGAAAACTACATAAATGAATTAAAAACAACACTTAATAATAACATTTTATTAAATAATTAAGGTTTATAAAATACATACAAACGCTAAAGAATGTAATTTATCTATATCTACACCTATTCTAATCAGTCGAGATAGTTAAGTTAGAATTTTTGTTTTCTTCAGTTAGTTTTAAGTTTGTCAATATTATTTTCGTATTTATTCTCATTGATTTTAGTAATTTTGTCGACATTTTCGGACATAACATTATATGATTCCTCCATCAGCTCCGGGAGATCGTCGACTGTACGACCACTGGTTTCAATTGAAGGTAGAACTTTTATCCTTATATGACCTAGAACATACAAAATTGTTAAGGTAAAAGCGGCACTCTAAATATAAATAAATATGTTAGCAAATCTTGATCAGTTTTGTACATACCATTATCGAATCTTTGGTCACCTAGAAAGGAGTATCTTGAAACTACCACTGGTTGAATGGGGCACTGAGAAGCCACAGCCAAGTGGAAGGCCCCCTTTTTAAAAGGCAAAAGTTTATTGGACATATTTCGAGTGCCTTCAGGGAACATAAGTACGCGAGCCTAAAATAAAAACATTGTTTTTCATCAGAGTTTCCAGAAAATCTATAGCCTGCAGACGATAAATTTCAACTTTTGTGAATGGTTTTCTGACGATTTTATTCAAAACCGCTTGCTAAAACCCGCATTACAGTGTGCAATTCTTTCTGCAATTTGCAAGTCTTGCGCGTAGGCATGTGCTTTGATCAATAGCGTATTGCTAAAGCCGTCGTATTTGAAAGACTTGCACTTTCAAAAAATAGGTCTTGTTTGATTTTTGTTGCAGCATTTCTGCAATTCTGGGGAATAATTTAGTGATTTGTTTGGTAACCACCATACACAAAAAGTCCTAGGCTTCACTTTCAAATTCAAATTGCCTTATTTCGCTTCTACTTGATTATTATATAGCCACACAAAAAAAAATTCTTTTCTGACCTGGGGGTCTGACTATGGTTACTATATGTTTTTCATAATTCAAGTTATTAAACGCGTATAACCCTACGAATGAATGAATCTAAAAACTCAAGCTCTTAAACCACATAACAAATTTAACCCCATAATTCTGTAACCCACTTAGCCACACAACCCATTTAACTCCATAGCACATTTAAACCCATAACTCAATGTATATTAAATCCAATGACCATGCACTTAAGACATTCAGCTTAATAAACTTATAAATAACTTTTAGGATAAAGGAATTTTTAGGATACGGCAGTATGTTTCGCGTGCGAAGAAACAAAAATTGTTCGAGAAAAGGTGTAATGACCGGAGTTATACGGTTATTAAAATAACGTATACATAAGTATGCGCCAAAAGTATGGAATAAATTCAATAAAAACGAAACAATTATTTTTTGGGAAAAATCCTCGAACAGGTCGATTTTTAATTTAAAAAATACATATTTTAGCGTAAAATGCGATTTTCAAATGTCATTTGTTTTCGAATAATGACGTCATCGATTTTTTTTAAATGGCAACACCATATTTTTTTCCTTGATTCTGAAAGATCGTTTAATTCTCTATCAGACAGTACTAAAATTTTGCCCTTTTACATAGGAAAGTTTTCGAGTAAATGACGATTGAATGTCAGAAAACGTAAATCAATTAAAATAAAGCAAAAACGTTATCAAGTTTAGTTTTTCGAATTCCATAGTTCTTTTATGGATCACGTAGGTGAACATCTTTGCAAAGTGTCATTGTCACACCGACTTTGTAATAAGTATTGTAAGCGACATAGAAATTATTATTCAATTTAAAGTATTATGGCACATTTAACTGTTACTCAAAGAATTGAAATTTTAATTCTTATCGGATGCGGGAATATGACTAGAACTCAGCAGGAAGTTTGCGATTTATTTAATGAAAAATATCCAGATCGCCCTATCAGCCAATCAACAGTCAGTAAGGTAGAGTCTAAATTTAGAGAAACTGGCAATGTTGTAAATATTCCAAAACCTGGACGTCCAAGCATTAATGAAAATCAGAAACAGAACATTTTGATAAGTATGGTGGATAATCCTCATAGTTCTTCACGATTGGTTGCATTAAACAATGACACTAGTTAGAGCACAGTGCTACGTATCTTGAGGAAGGAAAAATATCATCCCTACAAAATTCAACTTGTGCAGAAACTCAATGAAGATGATCCCGATCGCCGCTTACACTTTTGCGAAATTCTAATGGATTTATGTCAAGAAAATAGAAATTTACACCGGCAAATACTTTTTTCAGATGAGGCCGCATTTTGTCTGAATGGTACAGTAAACCGTCAAACTTGCAGATACTGGAGTCGGGAAAATCCTCATTGGATGGCAGAGGCACATACCCAACACCCTCAGAAATGAAATGTGTGGGCTGGAATAGTTGACGACAGAATAGTAGGACCTTTCTTCTTTGAAGGAATAGGACAAAGATATTTAGAGTTTCTAGAAAATGACCTTGTTCCAGCCCTTGCAGTAATTTTTCCTAACGATAATGACCCTGACATTCCTGACGATACCATATGGTTTCAGCAAGACGGTGCACCTCCGCACTATGCGCGCTCTGTACGAGATTTTTTGGATAACTGTTTTTCTGGGAGGTGGATCGGCATACGCGGACCGATAGAATGGCTTGCAAGATCGCCAGATCTTACACCTTTTGACTATTTTTTTATGGGGATACTTGAAGTCAAAAGTTTACATTAATAAACCACGTAATTTAGAAGAACTTCAAAATCGCATTCGGGACGAAATACGCAGAGTTACCCCAGAAATCATTCATAATGTGCAAGAAGAATTTCTTCACAGACTTGCGCATTGTCAAGAAGTTGGTGGACGGCAATTCGAACATTTAATTTAAGTATAAAATTTAATCAATTGTATTACATACCTCAGAATTGTTACTTTTTTATGGATAAAATTTACGTTTTCTAACATTAAATTGTCATTTACTCGAAAACTTTCCTATGTAAGAGGGCAAAATTTTAGTACTGTCTGATAGAGAATTAAACGATCTTTCAGAATCAAGGAAAAAAAATATGGTGTTGCCATTTAAAAAAAAATCGATGACGTCATTACTCGAAAACAAATGACATTTGAAAATCGCATTTTACGCTAAAATATGTATTTTTTAAATTAAAAATCGACCTGTTCGAGGATTTTCCCAAAAAATAATTGTTTCGTTTTTATTGAATTTATTCCATACTTTTGGCGCATACTGTATAACAAGTTAAATATCTAATACACGTGGTTATTATGAGTTAATAATTTTTTCTTTAAGTTGGTTATAGAGTTGTGGAGTTACTGTATGTAAGTTTATTTTTAAGAATCCTGGCAGATTCGCGTAGAGATTACGCTGAATTTCTTAAGTACGTGGTCATTGGATTTAATATACATTGGTTATAGGTTTAAATGTGTTGTGGAGTTAAATGGGTCATGGGGCTAAGTAGGTTACAGAATTATGGGGTTAAATGTGTTATGTGGTTACGAAATTAATTGGGTTATGGGATTTAATGGTTTAAGAACCTGAGTTTTCAGATTACAACTTCATTCGTAGGGTTATCTGCGTTTAATAACTTGAATTATGGATTCTTTAGGTTGTGGCAAAATCCTGATGCGATGGGGTTAAATAGGCCTCGAATTCGGATTCAGCGACCCCAAAAACATATAGTAACCATATGTGAAATCCCCAGGTCAGAAAACAATTTTTTTTGTGTGGTTGTGTGATTTGATTGTTGCGCTTGCAAAATATATTCTCGCGTCAAGAATTCAGACATCTTACGTCACGGCTGACGTTACACATTTGTTTTTATTGTCAACGTAATTTTCGATATTTGGTCGCGTTGAAAATAATAATTTTTTGCAATTTAGTGCAATACATAATGTAAACTTTTTGTGTAGCATATAGTTGTATTACTATCAGTTGCAGTTTCTTTTGATGAAAATATATTGAATTATTCATTTGTTCGTATGACGTAAGTCGTCTGAATTCTTGTCGCGAATTATAACTGAAACCTTTATTTTGTATGCTGTTGGTTATTGTCACTTGGTATGGTTGGGTATCGGTATCATTTCTATTGCAATTGCGAAATGACAACTTTAAAATAAACTGCAAGTCAGAATTTTAGGTGCAGGTGCAAGGGCTTGCTGTAATCCATTGCAAAAAGAATTGCGGACTGTAAAGCGACTTTAAGAAACATGGCGCCTTGCATTAAAATTTTTCCAAAATTTTTAATGACTAATAAAAGTGACCAAACTTTATATTTTGTACATTAATATTCAAAAGTTTAATTTACTCCTGTAAATATGAATAAGCGTTTTATTTTGAGAGCCAGCAGACATTTTTAATCATAATTATTTTATCTTAGAATTTCTGATTCTTCTGAAGTCAAATTGGAAAAATTTTATGTCACTCTCTCGTTTCTTATCCAATGACGTAACATTTTCAAAAAAATCTGTCATATTTCCTTGCATATTATTAAATTAATTCAAAAAATAAAAGTTGGCTTCGGAACTTCAGCAAAACACGGTAACTATGATTTTCTCGAAATTGTTTTGTTATCCAAGTATCACCCAACATATATGTCTTTATTTAATAACTATAAAACGTTTAAAAATTAAAAAAGGCACTAAGAACTGAAGAAGAACAAAATTACAACGTAAACACAGGAATTGAATTATGACATGACAGCGAAACCGACTGAGCGACTGTTGCATGCTTGTAGAGTAGGCAACCATCTTGCTTGTTGGTTGCCTACTCTACATTGGCGGCGTTAAATAAGGATTTAAAATAATATCGAAAACAATTTTTTTTGGCTTTATAAATAAGTTTGGAATTTTTTTGAAGGGTGATTCCGTTAATTCTTATTTTGCCCTATCCCCTCTTAAAATATTTGTACTAAGTCATAGTTAACCCTGTATAACTGCCATATAAGTAAAGTTGAATCTGTACAGCGTCGGTTTCTTAAATTTCTATCATTTAAAGAAGATCATCAATACCCACCTAGAGGATACGATCATGAGTTTCTGTTGTCTAGATTTGGTGAGATATCGATGAATAGCAGGTGAATAATAAATACTATCAAATTTTTATATAATTTACTGCATAACAATGTCAGTTGTCAGCTGTTACTCCAACAGATTAACTGGTTAGTTCCGCGTGCTGAATCCAGACAATCTGTAACGTTCTATAATCATGGCATCAATACCAACATCATGCTTTGTTGCCCTATATATAGAATATGTCGGAATTTTAATAATCTATGCCGTTCTTGTGATATAAACAATGATTCTCTCACTACAATTTTGAATACTGCAGTGTCTAGATTACTATAGTATTATAGTTTTGATAAATTCCTCTTAATTTTTGTTACTTTTGTTTATATTTACTATTTTTTTATTAGCCTTCTAATTTTATATTATCATATTTTTCTATAAATCTTTTGTTATTTTATAATTTTAAGCTCTATATATATATAAGGTAGTGTAATTTTGTATTTCCTATAACTGGGTATAACCTGTTGGAAATAAATGCTATTATTATTATTATTATTATATGCAGCTGTGTTCAGAACGGAAAGTTACTTGCGGTTATGGACCTCAACCAAGCCTTGTCCACGCCAATGACTTGCCTGGCAATGGTCCAGCCTCAGTGATAACTTACCTTGCGACTTCTTATCGTCTCTCCCGTATTATTAACAGCATCTTTAGCTCCTTTTGCGTTAACCCTGTCGATAAAGATGGTACCCCATAGCCAGGAGGCTAATCCGAAAGGTTGAATGTAGAAGATCTCTTTCTTCGATATCACGGTGCAGTTATCCATTACTGGCCATAAACAGGCAAGGACTGCAAAATATTTCCAAAAATAATTAGAATAAAAGTTAGATGAATATTTCATTAATCTTTAACAACTGTTTAAGTTGTTTCTGTGAATAGTCATTTAAATTGAATGGACATTGTTGAACAATGAGTTCCTGCAGGTCGAAGATTAAAGTTCAGTTCCTTTAATGAAGTATTCTAATCTAGATGAGATATGAAAACCAATGAAGGCAGTATACCAACTTGTGTATACAGGGTGAGTCACTCATAATGTCATTAATTTTAACTACATATAGTAGTTTTATATGAAGAAAGTTTACTAAATCCGAATGCCGCTACCGCGGAATATTGGAGACGATTCCCTAACAGCCAACATGTTCCAAGTGCGCAACCTTTATGCAAGTGCTTCAACGCCTTCTTGATAAGGGTGCTGTGAAACCGCGTCGGGAACTTGCAGGACATCGGCAAAATGACTTAAATGTGATAGAAGCTATTTTAAATTTAGTTGAGGAGCAGCCTAGTATTTCTATAAGAACCATTTCAAGGCGATTGGAGATATCTCAAAACAAGGTCTGCAGAATATTACGAGAAAACTCACTGAACCCGTATCATTTTCATAAAGTTCAAGCTTTAAAACCTGCTGATTTCCCCAGCCGTCTTGAATTTTGCAATTAGCTGACCCTAATTTTATTAATAAAGTGCTATGACGGTGCTAATTCCGTTGCAGTCATAACAGCCACATTTGGTCGGACAAAAATCCACACGCACACGTCGGTTTAGGTGTCAGAGGCGATTTATTGTCAACGTATGGGCAGGAGTGTACGATGATCGTTTAATTGGAACGTATTTTCTACCGGAAAACCTAAATGGATCGCATTATTTGCAATTTTTAATAGAATTATTTGATTTCTATTATTTGATTTCATTGGATATTAAAATTTTAAATTATTGTTGACCGAACTGAGCAAGAAAAAATATGAGATTCTAAAGTAGTCGGTACAACCGTTCTTTTATGATGTCTAATTCCTAGGTAGATAGTATTATTCCCTATCTCCTCTTAAAATTAATGACATTATGACTGACTCATCCTGTATAGAACTTACCTATTAAATCTAGCATACTTTGGTGATTTATTAATACCACACAGCCACTATTTTTTACTATATTTTCTAAACCTTCTACGCTATGAGTTAATCCTAGAAACCTGCAACATGCCCTCAGCCCAGCAGCTGGCATCCTAAAAAAAAATCATACTGTATTACTACATACGTAAAAAAGTATCCTAATAGGAGGAAATATAATTTTGACTATCATCATATAAACCATTGACATTTAATATGTACAAACGAGCTTACATAACCAATGATATACAGGGTGCCCCCGATTTTTCGTTCAAATAAATATTATTTGGGGATACTCTGTATTGTGAGGGATATACCTTATATTATGTTGAGGGATATACCTTATATTATGTTTTCGGAATATGTGTTTAATTTTGGTTTTCATAAAAAACGTATGTTTTTCTCGCTAAACTGTATTCGAATATAATAGAAAATTAGATAAATTAGGTACGGAAAACTAAAAAATTATCTAGGTTTGTCCAAATTTTATTTAATTTACAAAATACATATGGAAATTATAATTTCTTACCATATACGATAAATTTATATTAATATTAAAACATTATTTTAAAAATTTTATCTGTAATAATATTTAGCTATTAATTATTGCAGCAAGACTGTAAAATATTCTTATCTCTGCTATGGAATCAACTACAAATATAAAAATATTAACAATATACACACTGTTATCAAGTAATTAATGTAACAATTTCTCTAATGTCGATTATCTAAGCTAAAAATAATATTGCGAAAAATATACATTCTCTACATTCATTAAAAAAATATTTTTCAAATCTCTTAACCCCCATAACTAATTCGTTTGGGATAAGCTGAAATAATCAAATAAAATAAATGAAAAAGTTTATTCCATAATACATAAATATAGTCCATCTAAAAATGATTGAGAATTAAGCCTTTGATTCTTCTTTGGGCACAAGTGTACTAGTCATTATATAGATATACTTTTTATTTTAATGAAATTGCAACATTAATTTGCATTTGACAACCACCCAAACACTCTTTTCATATAATTAAAATTTCTTTTAGTTACTGGCAATGTAAGCAGAAGTATAAAACGGACTTCATTTAAAATATGTGTGTTGAATTTTATAATAACACACAACATGGAATAAAACATTGAATAAATATGCCCCTTGTGTTAATTGATCAAGATTAAGTCAAGTGTTTCTCTGATAAACGAATGGTCATCGATATTATCTTTCAGGTAGGTGTTGAACTTTGTATGTAGTACCACTACTGATGGAATAGTTTGTTCAATAAATTGGTCACAACTTTAAAGAAACTGAAATTGGTGCTTCTGAACAAATTTGAATGTAGCTAAAAATAATCAGAATTATAAAACAAGTAGAAAGATCAAGAAGGTGAATATTTATCGATAATCACAATAATGTTTGCACCTACATATTGTAAAACTAAAACCCATCTGAAACGCCTAAAGAAAGTGGAACAAGAAAATTCACTAAAGAAAAAGCTTTTGGACTGTAAAACGGGTTTTAGGAAAATAATATGTGGTATCTATTGGCTATGTAAAATATCTAAAAATTTTGTTTTAAGTCAAAAAATGTCAAGAGATATAAAAGTTTGCAAATCAAATGAATGTAGTGTCAAGACCATAGGCGTACGTTGAAAAATATTAGGAGGGAAGAAAGACGTACTAAATTTTTTTTAATATTTTTTCAAAAAAGCAGCATAAAGTAAAAAATATTTGTGCCAATTTTTATGTTTACTATTAATAAAATCATTAATTAAAAAAATATTTTTTTCCAAAATTTTTGATATCCTGTATATCTATATGAACTTATTTTTCTATTTTAAAAGTTATCGCACCTGCTAAGGTTTGGTCCCTGCAGTTAAACTTATTTTTCAATTTTAAAAACTTAAACTAAACCTTGTATAGTACTATTCTTTACTCAGTGCTAGTAGTAAGATAATGTTTGAGTATGTAGCCGCTAAACTAATTTTACAATTTTTATATTATTCTACCAGTATAATTTTCAAAATTGATAATCATTGCAGAACATGTAAACAATATTTTTAGCTTGTTTTAATTTACTTACAATGCATTTCTGCTGTCTCTGGGCCTCAGCAGCATTATTGGGATTGGTCCACATGCCGAGAATAAACTAACAAGTCCAAACACCAGAAACTTTATCCAATACCTCGCCACTGAACTGATTTTCCACAAAACCGCTAGTAGCGCGACTAGTACTAATGTGTATAACAATAAACCCATTGCTGGAAAGGAGAAAGGTAGTAGTTAGTACTCTATTTAAATGACAGTTATCTTCGGTTAATGAAGCCATGGTAATACTGTCAATTGAAAATACATAACAATGGAAAAGACAAAGCACAATAAATTGTTCAAGAATAAAAAACTGTCACAATTTGTACATAGGTACCTGGTACCTGCAATAAAAGGCAAAACTTAAACCAGATTTTACAATTAAGCCACCTTCAGAGAACGTCGTAGTGTTGCCATCAGTTAAAAATAGTTTCCGCCAAATATAGGCTTGAAATACGCTAGATTGGATGTAAATCCGCTAAAATATTTAATTTTAGAAACTATAGCCCTTATTAAGATAAAAGTCATATATTAATACCTATGTCCCACATATTTTACTAAATATTTGCTTTTCTTAAATAAAAAAAACATGAAAATAATCACATTCAACTCCAACAAAATAAAGAACTTAAATATTTATCCTAAAAGTAAGTACCAGATGTTATATATTTATTTTATTCGGTCTTACATTTTATCAAATAATGCCAAACATAATAATGTGCTATTTTCCTTATTGCTTTATAACATCTTAACAGAAACAGGAATAAAAAAGTAACAAAACATGCCATAATAAATAATTACATAACATCATACATTAATATCTTAACATCAAAAGACACTATTTTGTAGCATTTTAGCAGCAGCATATTTATTTCAAAATCTCAATTCTAACAAGCTAAATTCCGCTAAACAAAATCACATATTTAAGTCAGATGAAGTTAAAATTTTCCATCTATACAACCACCCAACAAAGCAACAGTTGTACATAATAGGTCTGTTCAAGCAAGGAATCCGGAATTGTTAAAACTGTCAGAAATATTCGACTAGTAAAGTTATGAATTTCTTTTCAGTAGACATCGTGCAAGAAGTAGTTGGATTAACGTTTTTGGCAGTTTGGATTCCTTGCTTGCAAGAAAAACAAAACCGGCTTTATGAAATCTTTGCTTTATAGAAATTAAACTGGAGTTGTCGCCAGCAACACTACATCGTTCTCTGAAGTTGGTTTAGATATTTAAAACAGAAGCAAGAGTATATTGAATAAACATTAAATTAAAATGAAATATTCGATAATTGATATATTGTCTACACTACATTAAGAGTTTATCTTTCAATTAAAATATAAAAAGTATGTAAATGAAATTATTGTATTTCTTTTTTTATTAGTAAATAAAATCGATTCCATTATGTGTGAAAAACGTTTCGGGCAAATGGCCGTCGTGGCTTTGGATGTTCAGTTCTCGATAACATTTTCACATAAAGCCAGTGAAAATTTTCAATAACTTTTCCAATAATGTTCATTAAATGTGCGTAATTTGAGGTGCATTGACATAGATTCTGGCTTGGTAGCTAGCTAACACCGTGCGAAATTCCGAAACTTCAAACTTAAGATAGTGTACGTATTTGTGTTGGTTAGACCGCTTTTTCTCGTTATTTATTTGTTTTACTTCGGTATCTTTGAAAATTTGCAGGTTGCATGGGATAACATTTCTGTTATTTGCTAAGCCCTGTATTATTGTTATTAAATGTATAGAATTGTTTATATTTATAGAAAACACTATTTCAAGAATACGGCGCCCTTAACAATGTAATGGTTTCATGTGCAGTCTGACACGTATCACCATCTTATTGAAACCAAGAGTCTCTATAGTCCATAGCATATACCATATTCAGTTTGGGCTACAAATAACTGCTTATAAATATACGATACCTTTCATCATTGACAGTTAGAACAATTTCATAATGCACGTTAACATTTTGTACGCGTTATGGTACACTGTAAACACGTGCCAAATCCTAACAATATCGTTTGCCTAGCATTGAGTAAAACTTATTATTCAGTGTCACTAGGCGCAGACGAAAGTATAGGACATCCTTACTGGAACATAATTTGACTAATTCCTTGAGTCGAAAATTGATAAAAAGCTGATTTTTGCAGTTACTTAATTAAAAATATAAATACAATAACTATAATAAATACATACTACTTTTTGTCCCTACACTATCAAAACAATTGTTAGTAGGTATTTGGTTAATCCGTATATTAGCAGTTTACTGATAGTATCTATACCTCACAAATCAATATTGTACGAATTATGGCTTACACTTTGAATGGTTACAATAGTTGTTATTGCAGCCAACTAATACAGAAAGTTTGTATTTTTTACACTCTTCTATACATTGCATCCTCAGTATTAGATATACAGTGTGTCGCAAAAGTCATACGCATTTCAGAAACTGGCAATTTTTTGTAAAATCGCTAGGACATGTCAACTTTGTCTTTTCGGATCATGAACTTTGAAGAAGTTCATTCTCAAAAATTTAAGCAATGACGGTGGGAGTTAAGGATTTAGAAGGTTGGTGGGAAAAATTTTGGAGAAAAATCGGGGAATTACGAATTTTTCTTTCAATTGCACAGCTGAGTCTAAGAGCCTGATATTTTGGTTTTAATCAGCAGCTTGACAATTACCCAACACCTGTCGACAAACTCTCTCTGCACATTCTTGATTGTTTCAGGCCTAATCCCTAATTCATGTGTTGCTTCCTATCTTCAATGTCTGTCACGACTATACACCTTGCTTTTCAAGTTAGTATTCCCATAAGAATGAGGGAACTGATGTTAAATCAGGAGACCTGGCGGGACAATTTCCTCTCTTCTGCTAATTCGACGATGTGGAAATTGATGGTTCAAATAGTTTCTCACTGTGGATTATATTAAACGCAGCTATCTTGTTGAAATTAGAAATAGTTTACGGTTTTTCGATTTTTCTCCAAAATTTTGCACACCAAATACATCAAAAATATTTAGATGTTCTTTCGATGCAGTAACAAAGGTGATTGCTATTTAAAAAACACAATCTTTTCTCTCTCCCACCGCCACTGATTACATTTTTGAGAATTGAACTTCACCAAAGTTCAAGACCCAAAGAAACAAAATTGACCTATCCGAGCGATTTTATCAAAAATTTTCAGTTTCCGATTTATTGAAACTGAAATTTGATACAATATTTATATTACACGTGTGTCAATTGAACTTGATCGATTTATTGGGTGGTTTAACTGTTCTTGTTTTACCAAATTGATTTAAATTTATGCAATATTGAAAAATAAAATGACCTCTGCTCCAGACAGCATACCATCATTCTTAGTAAAAGATTGTATTGGTGCATTGGTTAAACCTTTATTTGAATTGTATAATATAGCTCTGAAAGCTAAAACATTTCCAACTATATGGAAGGAAGCCAAAGTAGTTCCTGTGTTTAAAAGCGGTGATAAAGCTGAAGTTGCTAATTACAGATGAATTTTTATCTTATCAAATTTTGCTAAACTCTTTGAAATTATATACAATATATTTATCCTTTGGTATGTCATCACATTTCAGAATATCAACATGGTTTTGTGAATAAACGACCTATTATTACAAATTTAGCAATTTGTTCACAGTTCACATCAAATATATTAGATTGTCGTTCTCCAAAGCATTCGATCGTATTGATCACTCAATTTTGCTTGGGAAACTAGAATGCTAACTCAGAATTAATACAATTTTTTAAATCTTATTTGTTTGAAAGATTGCAGTATGTCTTTTATAATGGATTTTGTTTATCAAAATATTTAGTTACATCGGGGGTGTAACCAAACCCCCCTGCTATTTCTTTTATTCATCGATGATTTAAGTTAGATTATGCAGTCACATAAACTTTTTTTGCCGATGTTTTAAAAATATATTCCATAATGGAGTCAATAGATGACAGCAAACTTCTACAAATTGATCTCTTCTAAATGTAAAGTATTTAGTTTAACGAAAAAACAGTTTTCGCATAAATATGACTATGTCATTAATAACATTATACTTCCTCGCTGCACATCGGTTAAAGATTTGGGAACAACTGTCATATAATGATCATATAACCCAAAAACATTCAGAAGCTATGAAGTGTTTTGGATTCATTGTTAGGAATTGTAAGACATTTAATGATACCAATACGTAAAAAAATGTATACTGTTTTATTATACGTACTACGTTAGAATATGGTTGTTTAATCTGTTTTTATATTTCTCATATTCAAACAGTAGAGAAAGTACAAAGGAGATTTCTTAAGGATTTAGCTTTGAAAGTTGACGGTCAGTATCCAGAGAGGAGAGTAGATTATAATTATTTGATAAATAGGTTTAATATTGAATATTTAAAAGTAAGAAGAAAATGCAATTCTTTAAAAATCTTATACAATATTTTATATAATCAAATTGATTGTTCTCAACTGTTAGCACAAATTTCATTTAACGTACCTAGATTACAGACTAGACAAAATATTTTATTTGATACTTTTGAGGCAAGAACTAACATTCTCTTAAGATCATCAGTTTATACTATGAGTAAACCGAGGGGTGTTTCACGTATTAAAAATTTGTACACCACTGCCAGTTTTAGGCAGTGCTCTTTAAAAATTACCGTTATTATACCAATGCCCTAGGTACTGCCTAAATGCTCGGCGACACTACCTCAATGCCGACAGTGTCGCTATACTGCCAATAAAAAAACTATTAACTAATTAAAACTATGTATGCATAACAGCTACTTACTTATTCATTTTAATGACTTGAGTTTGATGATTCTCACTTTGTTCCCACATACAGTGCTTTCGAAAAGTAACGAAAAAATTCATTATTTTTGAAATTGAGAAGTTTTGGAAAAAATCCCCTGGCACGTCGATTTTGTTTTTAAAAAAAGGCACTTTTTGACATACGACCCATATTTGTGACGTCATCGTTGTTCAAGATATGACGTCATCGACAATTTTTTTAAATAGCAACCCCCAATTTTGACCATGCCATTTGAGAGAGCGTGTCATTCTACATACATATATCATGAAAAATTATGATGTTACATAACAAACATTTCAAGAAAATAATGTTTGAAGATTTTAAAATTTAATTTTCACAATACTGTGCACCTCCCCATTATGCAACATCTGTTCGTGCTTATTTAGATGAGCTGTTCCCGAATCGTTGAATAGGGAGAAGGGGGCCGATTGAGTGACCAGCCAGATTGCCTGATTTGACACCCCTAGATTATTTCTTGTGGGGATACTTAAAAAGCAAAGTATACGTTACTAGACCGGTTAATTTAGAAGATTTAAAAGCAAGAATTCGTCACGAGATACATCGTATATCTCCTGAAGTTATTGATAATGTCCAAAAAGTATTTATTAACCGTCTTGGCTACTGTTAGGCAGCCAACGGTGCACAATTTGAACATTTAATTTAGTCGATTTTTTACATAATCATTATCATTTTCAGTATTGTGAAAATTAAATTTTAAAATCTTCAAACATTATTTTCTTGAATTTTTTGTTATGTAACACGACAATTATTCATGATGTATGTATGTAGAATGACACGCTCTTTCAAATGGCATGGTCACAATTGGGGGTTGCTATTTAAAAAAATTGTCGATGACGTCATATCTCGAACAACGATGACGTCACAAATATAAGTTGTTTGTCAAAAAGTGCCTTTTTAAAAAACTAAATCGACGTTCCAGGGGATATTTTCGAAAACTTCTCAATTTCAAAAATAATGAATTTATTCGTTAGTTTTCGAAAGCACTGTATACATTTTTTTAATGGACTTGGCCATCTTCTGACTCGGGTGTTTTACACATTTTTCTACCATTTTAAAAGAAACATGGTGTGTCACAAGTGGCGCCCTCTACTAGTGACGTCAAAATTAGAAACATATTTGAATTTCTGGTCCGCAAAAACCCCTGATTTACAAATTTTATGTAAATATTTGGATTTCTTAGGAAGTTATTTACAAATATCGAAAATAAAATTTTAACTTTAACACCCTGTAACTCCATTAACAATCAGTTTTGAAAAAAATGTTATAGAAAGAGGTATCATTTATTTTCGGTCTAGAACTATCCTCTCAATTTTTTATTCATCATTTCCGGACACCCTGTATATCACTGCCGATAGTTACTAGTTTAATGCCGCAAAACTGCGATCATTTCCGACAATTACGGTGTCACTGCTGTGACTGCCTAAAGCACTGCCGACAATATCGTCCACTGCCGTTCACTACCTATTGAATGCCTTCAACTACCTAATCAATGCAAACATTGCTCACGGCATTGCCTTAACTGCCGTATTCACTGCTGATATTTTGTACACCACTGCCGATCGCGAACACCCCTCGGAGTAAACACTTTAACAGCATTGCTCATTTATGTGATATTCACAATTGTAAGCTGAATGAGATTATTAAATTAGTTATATAAGTATTCGGTATTGTAATTAATTTTGAATATTTTTTTGTTTTGTTATTCTTTTCTTGAGGGTTTCTATTTATGTTATTAACAGAGAAATTATGTACACTGTTGGGCTATTATTATTATTCTTCGCTACAGTAGTATTGTTATTTGCAGAATAGTTTTTTTTCTAAATATGCTTACTTTTAACAATAAAATGGGAAATGAGTTTTAAGTCCTTTATATTCATCAACATAGTTTTTCCTTCAGAATGATGAAGTATTTCAAAGATAACTCTGAAGATTAAGTTTTGTTTCGCTGAAAAATAAAAAATGTAAACATTTCATCGTAATCTATTCTTATCATTTTATCAATGTGGACCTACAGGAAAATTTGTTTACACGTATCTCATACATGCATCTACAAAGTTTGTCAATTAGGTATATAGGTGACCTTTGTCACTATTAATTTGTCAAGTTCCCAGTAACTCAAGATGCCTGTGTAGATACGTATTCAAAATTTTTTAGACTGTGTACTTTTGCACTATTGTCCGAATGTACAAAGTACCATTATCTGATCTGTTATTTCAGATAATTACCACGCTGTGTCACTGAATCATCATAGGCGATTATGTCGCCTACTAAAAAAATTTATTACCTTATGAATATCGATGACAGAATTGCGCTGCTAGTGGATTACGGTTTTATAGGTTTTCCATTTAATACTACTTTAAATCTTTGATTGTGGTGACATACAATTTGTTTTTACACGCTCAAGCATAAACTATACATAAAAATATACTTCAACTAACAAGAATATTTACGGTAAAGGCAGAAATAAGCAATATTTCATAAGCGTTGTTGACTTTATTGGTATCTAACATCTAAAATGACGTAGTAAAGAAAAGATTTTACGAGCACCAGAAATTGGAGAAATAACAAGCATTTTATGTAGGTAGTTAATCAAATTTGTGTTATATTGTGTTATTTTATTGATGTAATTTTCTCATTTCTGGTTGTGTGATAATTTAGAGTTAGAAAGGCGTCATAAAGAAAAATAAATCCTAAAATGTATACCTACATGTACAGGGTGTTTCGTATAAAAACCGTCACAGAGCAGGTGCATGTAGGGGGTCCCAAAATATTGCAAATTAACCAAAGACAGAGTTACAGGCCTTCAAATGAGTTGAAGTAAATTAAAACACTACAAGGTGTTCATTTTATAAGAATGTCTAGGAGTTATTACATAGGTTTACAACGCAATATACATGAAAGGTGTGAACATTTGTAATTCCTTTACAAGTGAAACAAACCTTATCAATAAAAAGAATTTTCTTGTGAAAATTAATATCCTGATGCAATATAAACTCGCAAAAGATCACTCGATAATCCAAATCCTGTGGCTCTTGCATTTTTTTAATGTAATATGGATGTAGTAGATTATATTTAAGAATTCGGTGTACCTACAGTTCTTGATATTCTAGTTTCTCGAGATAAATGTTTAGTACATTGTGGTTTATCTTAGCTTAGCTTAACTGTTTGTATAATATTTTTCATCTCGTACCCTTATTGCACTAGGACGTTCTTGGATATTATTGAAACATTTTCCTGTCTCTCGAGCCTGTTTTTACAGTAAAACATGTTTCTCTATTTGGAACCACTCGATTTGGAAATCTCCTACGATATTCTTCCATACTTCTTCTACAGTTTCCCTCGCAGAAATCTAGCACAAATAATATAGTTGTATTACTGTCAAATTTTAAAGGCAACGCTTACTACTAACTTTTTTATTTCTATAATAAATACTATTAAAATCTTATCTTGCTTGAATTAAACCTTGATTTTTTTTTAAATTTAGCAAGAGTAAACAAGTTTTAAATTAAATTCTGTGCGGGATATTATCATTCTTTTTAAATTCGATCAATGGAAAAAAGTTTGGTATCATTTTAGCGGTGACTCATCCTCAATGAACACCTTGTAGTGTTTCAATTCACTTGAACTCACAGTCAAAGACCAATAATAAACCTAAGTCATGTACTAAATTTAGTTATTTCAAGTTAAAGTAATTCATATATTTTTTTCGTAATAATCGGCCCCACTTTAAAGGCCAGTAACTCCACCTATGTGCAAATTTGTATATAGGTATGTTTGCTTAAATTGTAATATTTTGGGACCCCTCCCTTCGTCCTCTGTCTCGGTTTTTATACGTAACACCCTGTATGTAGATATTTATAAAACTTTACTTTTTCCAACTATGTATGATGTTTCTGATTTAGCGAAGTCCTAAATCCGACCGACTTTCTGTGGTTTTCGGGATATACAAGCCTTTTTTTAAATAAACCTTGGGCATTGTTAGGTAGGTTGCAATTTTGTTATTTCTTAGAGGACACAATGTCACTACATTATCGCATGAATTTGTTCTGACCTCTATTTTATCATTCCAATTATTTACGTTACTAGCTAATTATGAGTTTATCATGTGAATTATGCTACATAACTCTAAATATTCAATGCCAATAGAACGTTTAAAATTGAGGCATATTTGCTATTCTGAGAATAGTATGTAATATGAATGTAATGCCTATGTTTATATGAGTAATGTGTGCAAATTGATATGAAGATTGATAAATTTCCGATAAGTATACACAATGAAGGAACTACAGGACCTGAATGTCAGGGAGCCACCCATTATATGACAGAAACTGAGGTCTATTGAATAAAAATTAGTTTCAAAATATAAAAACATATACACACTACTCAGACGGCCTCTCGGTTGGCTTGTACAGATCTGGCCTGCACAGGTCTATCTGCAGGGAGGAAACGCTTCGCAATGCGACGGAAATCGCCATATACTTTTTCATTCTAAATGGAACTCCCTGTATATTTTTGCATATCGCATATTTCTACGCGTAATTTTAGGGGATTTTTATCAAGCTTCCCTATATCCATCTCTAGTGGTTCTCGAAATATTTCAATTCTATCAAATAAGTTGATATTAGATAATTAAAAAATGTACTATTTTTACATCTTACAAGCTGAAGTATTGATATGTAAAAGAGAGATAGGGGATGCCTAATTTGATACATATTTTCAAAACGTTTTTCTAAATGCAACGCCTGTTTATATAATAAAAATTTTTTGTAGAATTTTATCCTTTATCCATATTACCCTTCCCTATACATATCTCTTTTAATTTTTCTGTTATTGATGGGTTATGAGATAAGTAATTAAAATGAACCAATTTCTTCTGAGGATCACTGTGAAATTACTAGCAAATATAAAAACAAAACAACTAGCCAAATATTTCAAGTAATATCTACTTTTCATTATAACCATAATGATACAAATTCTACTTTTTCCATATATTCCTTTATAGTTATCGCCGTCTCTTATTTTTATTTCTTGTGATAACATAATTGCTGGCAATAATTATTACGAAGTTATTATCACTATCAAGTGCTTGCAGCAATACTGATATTACCATATCCATTTTCAATAAATTAGTTCCCATATAGGTAGATAGCATACCTAATGGTTACAGTATGTTCCCTTATTAATTGCAATTTTTAAATTGTAACCATATTCGTTCGGAAAGTTAGATATGTACAGTACATAATGAATTATTACTGTTTGCCGAATGTATTTATTTAATTACTTATTTATTTATTTAGTATAATAAAATATCAAACGGGTGTAGTAGAGTCATCTCCATGGTACAATTAGGGATACGGATATTTATGAAGCTGTAAATAGGGTGTTATCAGACTATATGGAAGATTCGATAAATATTCCTATATTGTCACTGTTGTAGCCAGGATCTGAAATTGGGTTTACAGGAGGTTCTATGTGAAAAATTTTTACGTCAAATGAATGTGATGAAAGTGGTTCTTAAAATAACTAACATAAGACAAAGCAATCGCGATTTGAGTCACAGAAAGTTTCATGATTTCTTTGCTGAAGTAGATGCTACATATATTTGTTACTTCACACGGATATTCGTTGGTTAAGCAGCGTTTAATTGCTCTACTCAAGGTGATTTCCATTTTCCTTTAAAAAAGAAGTCCAACACTAAACAACTGAAAAATCAATTTGTAGATGCAAATTTTTTTATCAAGCCTTGCATTTTTAACGAACCTTAACGAATTAAATTTGAAGCTACTAGGAAAGCAGCAGAATATTGCCAATTTAAGAAGATTTGTAAAGAAAAAATATGTGTTTCAAGTCTTCGCTAGAAAATCATGATTTTTAATTTTTTTCCAAATTATAAAGAGTAATTTGAAGAAAAGTAGGATTTTGAGAAAGTTTCATATATAACTCGTATAAAATACATCGACACAATTGCAGAAAAATTCGAAAACCGATATAGCGACTTTAAGAAAATCGAAGGAGGAATATCAGTTTTTGCCACTTACTATTCCTGCTGAGAACGTAAGTAGAGCAGACCTTCAACTGGAATTGTGTGATTTGCAGTTAGATTCTTTTTACCAGGGAAGAACTGAAATGGGATTGGACCTTTTTAAGTTGCTCCCAGGAGAATGTTACCTCAATTTGCGAAACTTAGTCCTTATGGTGGGCTCAATGTTGGGAAGCACGTATCTTTGCGAAAACCGTTTTCCCAACATGAAACTTATAGTCAATAATATAGGTGTTCCCTGTCTGATAAGTCATTTACTCAGTTGCTTAATTTGTCAACAACAAATATTAATGCTAATATTGATACACTAACATCCCCAAACTTCCTTTTTTTTTGTATATTTGATATATTTTTTTAACATATAAAAATAATTATACAAACAAATAGATTATGTTGTACCTACCTACTATAAATCGCTGATAAAACTGTATACAAAGTATTTTATGCGGCCCTCACAACAGCTTAAGGCCCACTTGAAGTTGGACAACTCTAGCCTAATGAGTTATTTTTCCCCTCTCCCGAAACTATATGCTCATTTATTGATTTTATTTAATCTAATATCTGATTCGCTTTTAATACCTAAATCGTGTTTTCTTTTTATTCGTGTTTGTTAGATATATGTATGAATAGAACCCGCATTATTTAATTTTCTCATTCTATCAAAAATAATATAGTAGGAATTCGTAGAATATGACTCTTATTCAACATAACACAGAACAAACAATAACACTTAGGTCATTAACTCACATTAGCCAACAAATCCATAATGAATGGACTTTTTCCTTGTAGTACAAATTCCAAAACAATTTGTATTCCTTTAATTATTTTTAATTACAAAAAAGCAATTGTATTGTGTGTGTCACCAACAGCTATTCAAAAATAAACAAGCCTGATGCTGTGTTAAAATTTGCTAGTGACAGTCACTATTGTTAAAGTAATGATTTGCATTCAGTATCAATTATGTACTACAAATTAGAATAAATTAATACGGAGAGTCTAATTTAGCAGGATATTCAAATAATTTAATTTACATATTGATACCACGTTGGGTCAAGTCATGTTAGGCATGTCCAGAAGTAGTGGCGTAGGAGGGTTGAGTTGGTTGGTTCATATAGACAATATAAATATAATATTAGCACTATTAAATATATATAGAGAAATATATTTATAGGCGACAGAAGTGCTGGATGGACTTGCTAAAAATAAAAGAAGACTCATGGGTGTTTTCCTTTTAAAAATTAAGAACATTCTTAGCCCTAAACACAGAGTTTTAATATTCAGTGCAGGTCTGGCTACAAAAAATATTCAAAATTCTCGCCATTGCATTGATTTCATTCACACAACTTGTCGCTCGCCTTATCCACGGCTCTGTACATACTCTATATTTTTCTTCGAATTATTTTCGTTTTCTATTCGTTCACGTAGCTCTTCTGCTGACGTCAAACTTTTCTTATAACTCCACATATAAAATTGACATGGGTTTAGGTCTGGTAATCCGGCAGGCCACCTTATTGATCCATTGTGACCTATCCACCTGTTCACAAATTCGGTTATTTAAAAGTTCCGTATTTCGCGTCTAAAATGGAGTTACATAATAGTATCCCGTTACGAGAAAAAATTGATTCATCTGTTACTAGAATAAAATTTTCCTGTAAAAGCCACTTGCAATCATCCCCTCTTTGGAGATGGTCTTGTGGCATTAACGCTTCTGGTCTGATTGTTGGATTTTTTTGAACGATATTTAAAACATGACAACAATCTCTGTCATCCTAGGTAGCCTAGGGAAGGAATTCATAGTCAGCACTTCACTTAAGTGTGACTTTTCATTTAAGGTATTACTTAATTAAGATACCCTTCAATATTTTGTTTCATAATCTAAATTCAATGGAAACTTATTAAAGTGTTATACGAAACTATTAGTAAATTGTCACCGCGCATTTTTGTCTTGTAAATTGCAAATCTAAGTGCACGTTTAACCTTAAGTGTGATCTATGAATTCGAACCTAGGTTTTCTAGCATGTCCACCATGATTTACCTTTAGATTTTCCGTGTGTCGAGCCCTTCCCACATCCCACAAGATAAATAAAGTCTTGTTTTTGCTTGATTTTGCAAGATCATGTCTTAAGTGATGACTCTCGGATCTTTATTACGAATTTGATAACAGTGGTGGTTACTCTCGGTCAGCTTCGGTCCCGCTCGAAGGATATGATCCATTGGTAGACATTATAAAATATAGAGGCGACTAGTTTTACATAATAGTAATGGGCGAAATAGGCGAAACAAAATCGGAGCTCTTTCAGTCAAGTAGCAGTGAATTTATAATAATTAGTTCAATAAATTTTGATTTTAAATATAACTTTCAATGCAATATTTAATTTTTTTAGCTAGTGTTTACTTCAATATTATCCCTTCTTATATTTGCAAGCGTAGCAATATTCCTTGTCTTATCCCATAAGACAATTTTTTTAAATCTTGTCTTGTCTTGTCAGACCAAGACAAGATCAAGTAAAAGCAAAGCAAGATGCCCAATACTAATAAAACATCTCCATACTGTTTTATTTTATAATTTGCTCAGTATAATGTCATAAAGAGGAAAACCCTTACTTAAGCTTTTATCATATATATTACTTCCTAAAACATTATTTTATTGAAGCATTTGTGAATTGTAAAGCTATAATTTTTATTGAAAATATTTAAAATACAATTACAACTAATATTTTAAAACATGTATATTAAAAATCGTAAATTAACGAGGAAATAAAACTACATATATTATTTTTACATTATACAATAATTTTATAGTTAATTTGTAAACTGTCCCAAATATGTTAAGTGTCTGTTTATAACGAATATTTAATTGCCCTTACGTCACATATCTGCTATATACTAATACATCGACTATTTCCAGTATAATATAACGTAATTTTCAAGATAATATTTCACTTTTGATACATTGAATATTGATAACACCACAGCACCTTCCAAAGGAAGTCGGATGTTTTCTTTGTATTAATCTTATCATGTTTATGGATAATTTTATTAATAACGCTAATATTTTTTCTTTCTGGAAAATGTAACAATAATTCCGACGTAAAATTTCATCAGCCATCTAAAAATAAACCTTGTTTGATTACTCCCACCATTCGCATTGTTCCATTACTTTTTTATTAATTCGCCACGTGCTACAAAGAATATAATTAAACTGATGATGTATATGACAAACACAACACAACCGTATCCAATAACACTTGTATTAAATTGTATTCCACACCATAAACGGCAGATTTATCACAAGAGAAAAAATATATTAAATCAAGGATACAATTATTTAAGAGCCCCGTATTCTTGAAATAGCGTTTTCTGCGAAGAACTTTATAATTGCTAAAATATGATTTTAGGATACCAGCAAATGCGTGTCTCACAAATGCTCTTTTAAAAGTTATTATTGAGTAGTAACAATTAGTAAACAAAACATCAAGCATTTTGTTTTTATTCTACATGTTCTTATTTTTCGTAATTTCGATACCTAAAAAGAGAAATATGATCATTTTGCGGTGAGAAATACCTTAAATGAAGAAATTTAACCTCAAAGTTCAAAATTGTCAAAATTTTATTTTGAAAATTTCACAATAGTATTTTTCAGCCAATTAAAGGCCTGTCTTTTGTAGCGTTACTATAGCAACTAAGAAAATTTCCGGAAATTTTTCTCTTCCTTGGGGTAAGGAGCATGAAATTACACTGGAAATTTTTTGACATTCATAAATAAAATGACATTTATATTTAACTTCAAATTTATTCTATCATAATTTAATAAGTACAAATCATTTATAAATAATTATTTACCAAGTATGTACTTTTAGTAGTTTTAATTAAAGCGTCCAAATGTTGCTGAAATTCCTCAGCCACGTCTTCTTTTCTTAATGGGGAATAAACAAGCACACATTCACTAAAATTTATAAAATGTCTATGTTTCAAAAAATAAATGCAGTACTTTGAAACAATCTTATTCTGCTGTGATCCACGAAGAGCTCCATATTTCTTACACACCAGAAGCAAATGATTTTTAATAATCCCAAACAAGTTTGGCGAATAAATTTCTGGCCCGCTATCTTGTATTAAATACATTAAAAATTTTAGGTTCCGATGATACATTTTAATTTCACTAACTTTTTTGCAAAACTTGCATAAAACGTATATCTCAAACCGCTCCATTTTTCAATTGTACAACACAACGATTTTAAAGAAAATGGTCAAATAACGTCAAAAGTCACGATTACCTTGTTTGACATGGATTGCATGGCCTTCTTAATAATATATACATATGAATTTTATTGATATTACATAGTGTTAAGGTTCTTTGTAAGAAAATATATTTCTACCAACTTTAGTAAAATGAGTATGTGGAAAACTGAGAGATTGATCTACTATTGACTTATTTTTTATTATTTTGCTTAACTAAAGTCGGTTAGTTGTATTTTATTTAACCTAATGTTATACGTATGTAAGTTACTTTGATTATATATACTGCTTCAAGTTTTTTTTCAATAAAATATATTTTTTTCAACTTTAGTACACTAAATTTTTAGAAAACTGAAAGATTGAACTACTATCAACTTATTTTTTATTATTTCTGTCTCTTCGAAACAATCAAAAAATTTTAATATCTTTATATTTTTTTTGTCGATATTTTTTAACACTTCATTGTGAAATTTTCTTACCGAATACCACTCTAGCTTCAATTAAAAAATTTCCAGTAATAATTGAAGCTCTAGTGGTATTATAAGTGAAAATCTATTATAGGTGACTGAAAATATTTTCGCATATGTGTATCATAACCAAGTACTGGAAATTTTCTTAAATATGTCGAAAAGTGTTTGATGTCGTAGACGTCGTATACTCTCAATATTTATAAGACCCCTTGATATTTCATACACTGAGTATTTAATTATCGACCTCGATTGCACTTTTTCACTGAATTTGAAAATTGTATGTCACTCTCCAGCTATTGTTTATAAATTTAAAATAAGCTTAATTACCATACAATTGACGAGAAAAAAATCATAATTTATAAAAAATATGTGCTTTGAAAATGTGTATAGTTGCGGTAAGAATTCAAACGACTTACGTCATACGAAGAAATTAATAATTCATCATATGTTCTAACCCCCAAACCGTCCACTGCTTTCAATAGTAAAACCCACTTTACAGTCTGCAATTCTTTTTGTAAGCTTCAAGTCTCTTGCTCGTAGCCGTCATATCTGAGATTTAAAATATCGGTCTTGCTCGATTTTTATTGCAGCTTTTCTGTAATTCTAGAGAATAATTTAGTGATTTGTATGGTTACCACCATACGCAAAAATTCCTAGACTGTACTGTTAAATTCAAACTACCTTCTTTCGCTTCTACGTGATTATTGTTTGATTGTTGAGCTTGCAAAATATATTAACCCAAACATCTATTTTATATTTATGCTATTTGTTATTGTTATTTGGATATACAGGTTAGTTTTTAGTGTGCATTCGGGTTGAAGTGTTGGTATAACTTCTATTGCAATTGTGAATTGACGACTGTAAAACAAAATGAGATAAAGAATAGTAAAGGAATTCATGTTTTATTTTTAATAAAAGTTATGATTTCTATTTTTTTTTCTCGACAACAAAGTGCGATACGAAAGTCATTCAAACAAAATTGAAAGTTTCATTTTAAGATGTTTAATCCGAAAAAATACAAAATTTAAAAAAAAACGCAGTGGTGTCCGAGGAGGCACCTTAACGAAATTTAGATATTAAGTTGTAAAGCTTAGCTCGCCGCTGGTGAAAAGCTAAATATCTTTCAAGGGCACTATTTTAAGAGGTCCTTACTAGTATCCATCACATTAATTTTTTATTAAATTAATATAATACTTTAAAGGTTATTCAAGAAAACCCGAACATATCTCCGTAGGGAGGGCCTGTAGGAAAATAATTTATAGGAACTTGTCATCTTATTTATTCGTATTCTATCTGCACCCGAGAGATTTCCTACATTTTCCCGGACACCCTTATAAATCACTGATACTGTTGTAATGTGTGTACGTTGTATTCTAATATGGGTACAACCTCTGTTAATTATCCAATTAATGAGAAAATTTGTAAAAAAAATAAAAAAAAACTTTTTCAGGCCCATAACTTCTTAAGGAAGCAAAAGATAAGTAATTGATTTAATTCACATTATTTTTGTCCAAGAAACCGAGCCATAAAATATGGCCCGATCTTTACTGAAGACCCTGTATACTTGAATAGCCTGTATCTCGAATATTAATTAGAAGAACTTTTTTCTTATTTTGAGAAAATTTGGTTTTGGTTTCTAGACATTTTCTCATATCTATTTTAGTCGATAACCATAAACGATTTGTTTCCATTAATACTCTAGAAGAAAGCTAGTAGGTAGCGAAACGGTTATCGCTGCGATATCTTACTTTGGTGTTATAGACGGAAATATAAATATGACGTTCCTTGTTCCTTGAATACCACTCTGTACTTTCTTGTCGCCGTTGACAGACCAAATATTGACACAGATCGCGAATTTATCATTTGGGAATTTTTTACAAAAGAAGAGTTATTTTTACCTTCGCTTCTGTAATAATATTTCATTAGTTTATGCTCGAGATTATGTGAAATATTATTGTAGGGGATACATAAAAAAAGCATATTTAATAACATTAAAATGTACTTAGCTAGGATAAGCCAGCAGCTTTTTAATAGCCATTCCCAATTATTTACTACTTTGGTATAGTATAACTAATATTAACATATACGTACACACCTAATTACCACACGAAATATATTAGGTTAATAGCAGCTATTAGATATATTAATACATGCATCATTAAGCTGAAAGTTTGTATGATATAGCAATTTACGTACGATTAGGTTGACAGAATTTTCTGAAAATGTACGGGAAATAAGTAAGCAAAGGTGAAAAAATAGAAAAATAAATTCATAATTAAAAAAATTTCATAAACCTTTTCGCCATTGTATACAGCGTCTGCCACTTAAAAAAAATTCTCAGGCTTTTATCTCCGTTATTTTTTACGATATCATAACGAGCAAGATATCATTTTGTATGTTTGTCCAAGGTCTTCTAATCCAGGTATTTAATTTTAAAAAACAATTTTTTTTACAAAATGACCGCGTTTGAATTTTTTTCTTTAACACTATAAAATATATGACATCGAATAGGCCATGAAAAGAACTTTAATTTGATATATGGGACGATAGCTTTTGTTACTGTAGTTTTGTTAAAAATGATCAAATCATGTTTGGTTTTCAAAATCAATGGCATTTACAGCTTTATGGCTTCTGAGTATTTTATATAATGTTAAAAAATACATTGTTATATGGGAGCTGTCAGTTTGATTTTAAAAATGAATATAAACATGAAGCAAGCCATTTTTTTTAATCAAATGCTCTTTGAACTATTCCCCATTATGAGTAATGCAACGTTTATAACGTTTTATTAATAATTCTGTATTTACTGTATTTTTCATTATATTTTCATGAATAGCCACACATCCTGATGTTATTTTATTCTTCAAAACTTTAGCATCTCATGGCCTTGTTTTGACACATATTTTTTTTATGTAACCTTATAAATAGTTAATAGGATGAAATTAGGTTATAGGATCTTGGAGGCTTCAAGAAATCTTAGGCACAGTAAATGTAAAAAAAATTGAAACATCGGATGAATTGAATTTTATAATTTTTGCGATGCCCAGAATTATTTAAGAATAGGTTCCGTTTCATGCTGTATCCATTTTTCAAATAAAACTGATAATTTTCAACTATCAATGTATTTTTTAACTTCAAATAGAATATTCAGAAGCCGTAAAGTCGATCCGATACTGTTTTAATATCATTGTATTTTGAAAGCCAAACATGATTTGATAATTTTTAACAAAACTAGAGTAATAAAAACTATCGATCCATATATCAAATTAAAACTCGTGTCATGGCCTATTCGAAGTCATAATATCCGCCCAGGAAAATATATTTTCAAAGGCCATTTACAAAAATGATTTGTTTTTTCAAATTAAATGACTGGCTTATGAACAGACCTACAAAATGATATCTTGATCGCTAAGATATCTTCAATAATAACGGAGATACAGGCTTGGCGAGTTTAAAGTGACGGACCCTGTATATAGTGTTTTATTGGGGTCATTTGATCTAAAAAGATAAGTTATTTAGAACTAACCCATAAATGATGTTTAGGACATAAGGTTAATTTATGAATTTCTGTAGTTTTTAATTTCTTTATACTATGACGGAACAATAAGTAAACAAAGAAAATTACTCAAGAAATACTTTCAGATAATACCTCTCAGTAAACATATAAAAAGATATCAAACAAGCAATAACAGGAGCTAGTAGTTCAAATTCTATTCAATAGATATAAGTAATATATACAGGATGGGCTAACAAAAACGAAATATAAATCGAAAAGAAGATCGTAAACATTTTTTGCATGAAAATGTGATCTTTAAGCATCATCACGACTTATTATGTGATATATCATTTATCAATTTTTATGAAAGATACAGGGTAGCAAATTCCAATTATTAGAAAAAATAAAAACAATATTTTGGAAATTTAGCGTCTGCTTTGATTTCATCATTCCACTCTGTATGTAAAAACGTTCTACTATTATATATCTTAATGGTTTCCTAAATGTTCACACATGAAGCAAACAATAATAATAAAACAACAATCTCATAGACATAAACTGTTCTGAAAATAAATAGCTAGTTATTAAAATCGTTCAACTTATACTGACAATAATGACAACAGCAACTGCATAATTTTATACATTTTGACAGAAAGTACAAAAATTAAGATTGAACAATGTACAACCTACTGGTTATACGAAGCAAGCAGCTGTAAAACAAAAATGTTACAGTTTACAAACATACAACGATAAGATTTCATTATTGTAACATTAGTGTCAAGTTTACATGTACAACTATTCAAGTATCTGCTGCTGTAAGTTTGAATAATTTAATTTCCTATATTATATGTATTATAACATTTGTAAATTAAATTATTGGCAAAAAGCAAAGCAATCTAAAATTATAATACGGTATATAATTTTCTTAATGCACCGGTGACGTAAAACTCATAAGATTTTAAGATAGATACTTTTTTTCTTATGACTTGGCAACCTGGAAACTGTTATACACCCTCGATAAAACTTACAATTGACACAGTGAAGAGATATTATTTCTAAATTATTCAGGTTATTTTTATTGGGGATGCGACAATGTAGTCATTTATTTTATTTTTTTTATGACATTATTTAAATATTACCAAATTATAACTGTTTGCATTGTTATCGATTTTCCCAGCCTATTTATGTAATTAAAAAAATATATATATACTTTAATTGAACTTTCAACTTTAATACCTACATTTGTGTAAGAGCTATACTTAAGTCAACAATAAAATAAATAAAAATATCGGAATGATTACCATTTTCTGGAAATGTATGTGTAGATATTTTCTTGAATAACAAATTGTTTATATTGTCTGTAATTATTTATTTATGGCATTTTTTAAATCTTTTTTGCCAATTAATTATAAAAAATATTAACAAATAACCTGTGCCTACTGGATCAGTCAAGGGGTTGATTTTACAAATTTTTTTTTGCATAAAACACATTATCTCACTAATACTAAACCGAGGCCAACAAAGTCTTTTTTGGCCTCATAACAACACATTTTTTATAGTTTATTTGAATTTTTTACATTATAAATAATGTTTTTTTACTGTTTTAGAAAGGTATTTTAAGCTAATATAAATCAAATCTCCTACAATTCCTATCAATGAAGTCATATGTATGTTCTCTGATACCAAACATCTAGGTATGCTAATGAACAATTCCACAGACAAAGCTCTATTCAATAATTATCTAAAGAAAATAATCTAATTTACTCATTCTATAAAAATCTAACTTCACTTTTTTGGCAGTGGGAACACGACAAATTCAACCACAATAGATGAGATCTGACCTATTTCTGCATTTTTAGGATTGCTTCTTCAGGTGGTCTCCTCTAAGTTGAATCAAATATCTAACTATAAAAATTATTATAAAAATTAAAATTATTAGCAATTAAATATCGACAATGACAAAAAAGTGACATCCTGTCAATGAATCAAATATGACAATATCTACTTGAAAAATGTTCACCTTTTATGTAAAAGTTTTTATATATTTTTAGGTATTAATAATATTGTGTGAAACTAACTACTCAGTGGACAAACGCCCCAGCCTGCGTTGAATTACACCCACAATATCTATCCATATATTCCTTATTATTAGCTTTTGTAACATTTTTTTACTGTTTTAGAAAGGTATTTTAAGCTAATATAAATAATGTTATTGTGTATCGCACATGCACGTGTTATATGTATATAAGTGTATGTATGCATATGTGTATGTATTACACCATATCGACACCATATCGAGAACTTTTTTATTATTGATTTTATGACAAAAAGTTATTCTTGATAAATAGTTCTGCATGGCCTAAAACTCAAAATGAAGTAATCACATTTCAATTGTTTACAGTCGTATACGAGGTATGTCGAAAAATCTAAATTTTGCTCAAGAATAATGTACCCTTATTTTTTATATATTATCGACAATCGTTATGAAGAAAAGTTGATCCTAATTGGAAACTACCGTCAGATATTCAATATTATCCATCTAGGTACTATTAAAAAATAAACAAATAAATTATAATTTAATTTTGCAAATCATAAAACATTTATTATATTGAAAAAACATGATAACCTTTAGGTTCATTGGTAATCAAAACTATTTCAATTTTCTCCTCAGAAGATAATAGACTGCATTTCTTGTATTTTATAAATTGTAACTAGCGTTTTGACGTTTACTGTCAAAAATTCAATGGTTTGTCAGTGCCTCCTAGATTTAATGTCGATCTCTAGACGTAAATTATCAATGCTAATACAGAGAAGTTTGTAAAAATAACAAAATCTGTTTTTTTTAAATTATCTATTTTCTCCGTGGGAGAATTTGTGTTTTAGGTAAAACAAAATTTGTAAAATCAACCCCTTGATTAATCCATTAGAAGCAAGCAATTATTTGTTAATATTTTTATTTCAGTGGTAGTTGCCAATTAAATAAAATGAGTAACAAATTGTGTATTTTGGCTTAGTCGTGTTTAGGACAAAAAACTAAAAAGTTTTGGAATGGAGAAAGATCTATTTAAATATATTATTGAACTCCAAATAATAGAGCTTTTGATACACCGGTACATTTTCATTGATTCATGTAAAATGTATGTGTTGTATATTATGTTGTATTTTGTTTGTTATAAATGTATGTTGTTTTGTTTGTATGTGATAGATTTCAGCACCTGATTACCAAGTTTTGGAAAAAATCATTGTTAGTATCAAAAATTTTTTTTTAATATTTCTTGAATTTAAATTTTAACTGGTGATAGGGATATGTGCATATACAAATTAGATTGATTACGCACGCTCTTTAATGTAGCATGATAGATATTCAATTTCATTTAAAATGAAGTAGCTAGTTCGCTATTTGGATAAGGCACACGTTACACAATTCCCCACAAAATTTAAACTGCCTCAACAGTACATACCTACCTACTTACTGGGTGTCAAGAACAAATAAACAAACTCCAATACTTCAGACTCTCGCGCTCGATCGCAGAACAAATTATCACAGAAGTTAGAGGCGACTGTCAAAAATCAACATGTTGCGTGGGAACCGAACCTCCCCGTGTACTAATTGCTATCACGCGACTATCGAAAATGAGAGAAGAGGAAAACCCGTCCAAAACCGGCGGAGCGCCTTGAATAACTGATTACTGATTCGTGCTATCCACTTGTTCTTTGGTCTGAGTGTAGGAAGCGAACCTGAAATTCGCAACCGCTACGTTGATAGCGCGATAAAAAATTCGCGGTATAGTGTGCTCCACCGCGGCAGTAACAAGCGTTTTGTTGTTTTGTTGATGCCGAGGAAATCAAAACTATTCATTTAGACAATGGCGGCAGTGGCGTACACTCGGAAAAATCCGTTACTTGATACCAGATATTCACATAATGTTGCACAATGAAATTTGTAACAATTGGAACAATTGGAAAATGTTAAACCACATTGTTATGGAGTTCTAGACATTACAATTTTGCAAATTGTTTATAGAGCATAAAGCCGAAAATTCGCGCAAATTATTTAATGACGGGAAAAGTTTCTATCATTTTTATCATAAAACTGTTATTGATTGTCATGGTAGATTGTCAGAAGATCGAGTTAAACTTACTAGACCCACAAAATGATGAAATTAGCGATAATATTCCTGTTTAACGAAATTTTCAAAAAGTTGAATAATTTAAATCAAAATCTGCGAAATTCGCGAGAATTTTCGCGAGCGGTTTTTAATATAGACAGATAGAACCTCCCCCCCCATGGATTGGGTTGGTTGGGTCATATAGGTAATGTCTCACTAGTCACTACAAACCTGCAATCACTCTATTCGCCAAGATTTAGCAACCTTACAATAGGGTTCATCTGAGTTCTAATTTTATTTTTGTCATTTTTGTAACAAATATTGTTCGTACCCGTTTATTATTTACATGTTTATGATGAAATTGTTTTTTATTTACTTTTTATTGTTTTAATTTATTAAAAATTATTTATTTTTTTTATTAAAAAAATCTAGTTTGAAATACTTTGTTCACTGAACCCCCCCCCCATATCAAATTTCTGGCTACGCCATTGATTTCTTTTGCAAGCGAAATATTTGTATAGATTCTCTGCAATTGCCCCACAAAGAGACTACATAGCGTATGCGAAAATGAAAAAAGCAAAATAGGACATAATTAGAGTATTCAAATCAACTATATTCTTTAGCTGTCGTAACAAAAAAAATGGTGCTTGGAAGCAACCTCAAGAGATAGGCAACATGGCCGGACCAATTTAAACTATCGTCTATAACTACCCCAAGTAACTTAACACAGTCGCCTTTTATATTTTCACAATTCGAAGAAATGTAGAGTTTTTTGAGTATAGCTGTTATTAAGTTTCAATTTGTTAGCAGCAAACCATTGTTTTACTTTTTTTTTCAAGTTGTTCCAGGAGTAGGTTCAGAGAAAATATATTTGAGAGAGATATGACCAGTGTAGTAATATTTTAAAGTTTTTTTTAACTTATTAATTTATTCAACGCAATTGTATGATCATTATATATTATTAATAATAGTATGAATACAGGGTGTTTTCAAAAGAAGTACCGGTGAATCTACAACTAAAATAACACGTTATCCATAAATTCAGTTTCCAAAAAAATATGAAACAGTGGCTATAATTTGAAAATCAAAAAAAAGTATAATAGTAAAATTTTATAAAAGAAAACTTTTGCTAATGTACGTGCAACACAATTTTTTCGAAAATTTCTCCCCTTGGAGGAGGTGGAAATAAGCATTTCCTAAGTTATTTTTTGCTACAACTTATTTCTTTGGAAGGTCGTAGTAGGTATTCAAAAATATATATCAGATAGCCTAGTTTATTTTAAAACCTTTTACTTCTTTTACTATTTTCCTTTAATCTAACTGCTTATTAACAATAAAATAAAATTCATTCATTAGCATTACAGCTTACACGATAGCAACTAAGAAATATTAAAGTAGGCGACTGTCATGCTAATTTCTGTTATTAGATTTTTTGTGACCTATACTACTTTTTTTACTTTTCAAATTACACTCGCTATTCTATATTTTTTTTGGTAACTTTGAAGGGCTGTATTTCCTAAGGAGAACATTTTACTAGGATCATTTTTATAATTTTTATGCAAAACGTGTTCTTTTTAGCTGTAGATTCACCGCATACGCAGAAATTGAGGACAAATAACGGCGAATAGTGCACAAAATGTAGTAAAATATTTTTTCGCTTTACAAAAATTTGTCAGGTGATATGTTTTGTTTATAAAAACTAATAAAACATTTGTCTACATATAAATATTGATTGATTGATAACATTTTTTTTTCTTTTAAAGCCAACTATGCTTTCATAGATTTTTAAGTAAATTTAGCATGCTGAGATATTAAAATCCATTTTTCTCGAAAATTAATACCGACATTAACCTTCAACATGAGTACCTTTTTTATGTAAAAATCATTTCATTTTTGCTATGAAATTATTAAATAAATATATATAAAAAAAGTTTGGGTATATTTGAAGCAATACCCTTGTTTTGTATGTGTATATAGCATTTGACTTGAAATCGCCTTTAGTAACTGATTAAATGTTTTACATAATTTTTAGAAGGGCGCAGCATTGAGTAGTCAGTGACCACTAGATGTAGATACTTACATCGTGTCTTTTTGTCGGTTATGAGGATAACAGAGGCGAGCAATAGTTAACAAACTCCACAGAAAGAACATAACTTTTTTTTATGACAGACTCTAAAGTCTCAACTTGTAACAAATTTTACCTATAATTTGTAATAGAAAATGTTTCAGTGGGTTTTGCAGCTATTCATCAAATTATGTAAAAAAAAATATAGATTTCGATTCCATCGCTCGTGAATTAATTTTTTTCGGTCGACGATTAAAAATAACTCAATAAATATACCGCTATAAAACTGGGGGTACTGTGACCTTAGGGATACCACATTTACTACCGAAATATGCTATTTCAATTACGTATATAGGGTACGTCTGCGATTATAGGCAAACAAAATATGGGACGAAACTGATAAAATGTTATTCTCAATAAAAATAGTTACAGGTAAGATACAAGTTTAAGGTCGCCATATTTCTCGCCGTAAAATGATACTGAAATTTCGAAAAATAAAACACGTAAAGCAAAAGTAATATCAAAAATAAAATTATTGATGTTTTCTTTATATGCTTTTACTATTTAAACTCTCCTCAAATAATTTAATAACTTGAATAAACCCGTCCCAGAATTCTAAATCATTCCTCAAATGATACGTAATGAAATGTAAACGTATTTTATTGACAAACGTAGGTATTTATTATTTGGATAATTGGTTTTATTTATTTTTTATGAAAACCATTTTGTTTACTTTTTAAAATTTTTATGTGTTATCTTCAACTGTTATTTTTTTTCTGTATCTAAGAGTTTTTTATCAATCAAAAATGTTGGTGCGCTGCTGCGTACACGATTACTATTATCAAAGTTTACGGAATAAGTAAACTTTACTATTATGATGACATCGATGACAATTAAATTTCGATTTCTAAATTCTAAACAACTTGTGTATGATCTTGATCTTTGAAATAACATCAATTGGATGTAATGTGTGAATCTGGGACATTTTAATCCATTCAGGAATAATTTACGCTCTAATAAATCTGTTCTTTACCTAACTACCTATAGTAGTAGTAATTGATGTTACACAATGTATTGTAAATGATGTAAATTACTATTTTAGCAAACGAACAATGAAAATAATTTGCATTATGTCACTGTAACGAATTTGAACAGGTATGAAGTCTGCATGCAAGCACGATAGGAACAGTGCCAATGCAACTGCAATAAAATAATTTTTAGCCACATATAGGGTTGCCACCATCTTCCTGTTTCAGAAGGACAGTCCTTTTCTTACAGTTGTCCTTCCGTTCTTGCTCAAAGTCGCTTTAAAGTTGCCGTATTTCTCGCCGTAAAATGATCAAATTTGCGGTGTTTTTTAGGTACTGAAATAAAATTACTGATGTTTTGGTTATCCACATTTACTATTTAAACTCTCCTCAAATAATATAATAACTTTTAAAATGCATTTGTATCACGCACTTTATTTCGCTATTCTAACCCCACATTTTATTAATTATTTTCACATTCTTATAAACAAAAGTGAATAATCTTATATGCAGAACTATGTAAGTCTATGTTATAACAATGTTTACATCTATAGTTGAATTTAAAAAATTGCGTATTTTGAAAGATTTCAGTACCTAAAAGTTTGTTGGATAGATTGCTTGCTGACATCATTTTATATTGATTTTACTTCAATACCTTTGAATATTCGCAGGTGGCATGAGATAACAATCTTCTTATTTGCTAAACTCTATATTATTCAGTCACAGTCTATTATACAGTCCGGCGTCTTCACATCGGCTCCTTTGATGTCGAGGTCCCAGATTTCGTTTTTTTAGACGACCAAAAGACGACTGCGCATTTAGCCGTGCACATTCGCGCGCTGAAGGGGCACGGTGATTTGTACATATTGTCACGGATTTCCCAATCCGTATTTTACTACTACTGCCAGAAAAACAATCCGTTAATTAACTACTTCTTTATTAACTATACTCAGTACACTACTGAACACTAATTAGAACTCAACTAAACACTTATTTAATTAATCGCTATCTAAATCACTTTGATATCTCCAACTAAACACTTCAATTCAACACTGTAATACAAGACTTATACAAGACTAACTTAATCGGCCGTTTATTTTACTTTTATAGACCCAACGAATATTCCAGGTATATTCTAGCATCTCTAGATCTATTTTCTAGCATCTCTCGAACGCTTCTCGTCGTTTCTCTAATTTTCTAGTCTCGTCTCGATCCACGGCTTTTTGTTTGTTTAACAGAAGCGTGTAGGGGCGATCGGGGCAATCTTAGCAATTCGCGGTACCAAAGTCGTTGATTTAGGTGTGAGTGGGGCAAATTCCGTGACAATATGAATTTCATTGGTGTTCATTGCGCATTTAGTCGCGATTTAGCCACACCCTCTGGAACCTTCACTCGACGAACTGTATAATAAACTGTGATTCACTTCTTAAATGTCTAAAATTACTTGTATTTGTAGAAAGTAGTATTTAAAGAATACGGCGCCCTTAAGCCTTGTTCTAATAGATGCGAAAATAAGCGCGAATTATTTAATGGCGGGAAAAGTCAACTTTTAATCAATTTTGCAAAATGCAAAATTTTAACTGCCAATATAGATTGTCAGAAGCACAGTATATTAGTATACTGTGTTCAGAAGCTCAAATTAAACTTACTCACCCTACAAATAATGCCCTTAATAATTTAAATCAAAATCTGCAAAATTCGCGTGAATTTTTGCGAATTTTGCGTTCATGAGGACAAGGCTTTACAGCTCACAAGTTCTTGCACCTTGCATTTGCAATATCATTCCTAAAATTCTTACTTGCAGTTTGTTTTACAGTCGTCCATTCGCAATTCAGTAGATGTGATACCTACCATCCTACCAACACTTCAACCCGAATGCACACTAAAAACTAAACTTTTTATCCAAATTTGACAAGTGACAATAACAAACAACAACATATAAAGTCATAAAGTAAAGGTTTCATATAATATATTTTGTCAGTTCAACAATCAATAATAATCAAGTAGAAGCGAAACAAGGCAATTTGAATTTGAAAGTGCTGCCTAGGAATTTTTGCGTATTATTCCCCAGAATTGCAGAAAAGCTACAATAAAAATCAAGAGCAAGACCTATATTTTGAAAGTACAAGAGTCTTTCAGATACGATGGCTTTTGCACTACGCTACTGTTCAGAGCGCATGCTTATCTGCACGAAACTTGCAAATTGCAGAAAGAATTGCACTCTGTAAAGCGGGTTTTAGTCAAATCAATCCTATATAGCATTATATTTTGAACTATTCCCGTAAGCCTTTGTAGAGATTTTTTTCGTGGAAGGATGAAAAGTAACCGATATTAGCTATTTGAATTTATTATTCGTACAGAACATTTAGTTTTAACGAAATTGGTAAAAAGTTTTATAATTAAATGGGAAAAGCAACAATTCAGTAGCAGAAAGGCTTACGTCTATTTTCGGAGTTACAGAGCTAAGAGCACTACAGGTGCGATTTCCTACCGAGTAGCGACGTCTGGCGGTGTAATGGTGTGGCGTCTGCCTTTTAGTAATCGCTTTCAAAATTTTAAAGTGAAAAATACTTATAAAAATGAATCCAAAAAGATTTGCAGGATTGATTTTGATAGAAGATGACTTTGCTGTTCATATAAAGCCGGTCCCAGACGATGTGTCCAACGTTGGTTCAAATATTACTTCCAATGTTGGTTCCAACGCTGAACACAATTTTCGTCATAAAAGTATGGCAAGTGTGTCTGCTACACGATGGGGTAAACTTTTGTCGCAACATTGGAATCACATGTGGTGCCATCGTTCGTCAGTGTTGTATATACTGCAGATTCACAGAACAGTAAAAAAATGGAATACGTGCGCTCCTGGAATGCATCAAACACACGATCGGTCGTGTGGGTGTGTGCCGAACGATGCTTCCAACATATTTCCAAAGCTGGAAGCTCCTTTAACGCGGTTCAGGTTTACCGACAGAAGTCCGAACGTGACATGTAGCCAACGTTGGACACATGCAATTCACCAGTGCCCGCCCACACGATGTGGCAAATGGCGATGTGTCCAACGTTGAAAGGCATTCCCCACATCGTCTGGGACCGGCTTAAGACGAAACTTACGAACAGTTTAAATCTAGGAGCCGAGAAAATATTGCAAAATACTAATTCAAACCATTTATTTTATATTTTTACTTCAGTGGCATTACTCCAGATATTAATTAATAAAATATATGCAGTAATAAGGTTATTTTTATATTATTGCGCTTCATAGACCTTATAAGGTCTATGTTGCGCTTACATTAAATAGTACTGTGGTTGGCGTCCGCGTCCCGCCATGTTGTTGAGCAGTCGAGACGTAGCCGTGGAATCATTGCCAATAGGCGTTTTTTTTTCAGTTTCGGTTCTGGTTTCGGTTGACATTAAATTGACAGATTTTTTGACAGTGGTTTTACTTTGGTTCTAAATTCGTGACGTCATCATTATTGCCAATTGAATGCATTGGTTCTGTGGGGTTGTGCTGTACACACGTTTAAAAATATTTGTTAATTGTAAAGTAAATAAACCAAAAATTTGATCCGCCACGATTTGGATGCTTCTAAAATTGACAGACCGAATTGCTGTCTTGACGTCATGAGCTTCCAATAGAATGCAGTTGGTATCATTTTGGTTGACCTTCAAGTAAACCGATGCTGAAAAAAAACGCCTATTGAAATCCATTGTTCAAGTGCTCGACCGCTCGACGGCTGGACGCTGCAGCAAACGTAAATACTGGACGTCGCTCGGAAATCACACTTTACTAGTATTTTTTCGACGCATAGGGGCTCAAATCTCTATTTTTATTATGAGAATGTTATTTGTAAAATTATTATTATGATTAAATTCATTACCCTAGATTTGGATAAAAACAGTTATAATCATGAAGATCACTTTCGTCTATAGTCTGTTTGGAAATTAAAGAGAGTAATAAAATCCCGAGATAAGAACAGGCCATGGGCGTGGTAATATTTCGTTTCAGGTAATTATCGGGTGTACATTAGTATATTTTACTGGATACATCATAGGGCAGGAGCCAGTGTATTGTGACAAATCAATCCAGTCTTAGAGCTGAATATACGAAGACGTGCTAGTGCAGTAGAGTAAAATTCGACTTGTGTTTAGTGTCTATTGTGCCAGTGGATATAATATTGTTTGGGTAAAATGTCGAGCTTATCAGATTACGTACCTGCTAAACGCGTGAAAAGATGTGCTCTGTCTCAGAATGAGAAGATTATTATATTAAATGTATTTAATGCATTGAAACACCAAAATCCTACCAACAGTGTTGATGACATCGTGGAAAAGTGTTCCAAAATGACACGGATTGGAAAATAGACTACCTACAGACTTTTAAAGGGAACAAAAAATGAACAAGATACTGTAAATCCGCCAAAAACCATCTACAGGGAGGTCAAAAGTCGTTATAGATGATTTGTTCAAAAATGTCATTCGCAGAAAAGTACACTCATTTTATTTTAAAAAAGAAATACCAACGCTGAACAAAATTTTAAGTGAACTTTCAGAGGACAACGATTTGCCAAATATCAATAGAAGCAAATTATGGGCCTTCTTACGAGAGTTGCATTTTTGCTGGGAAAAGCAGAACAGGAAGTCAGTTCTTATCGATAAATATGAAATTATTTGTTGGCGAAAATCCTACTTAAGATCAACTAGAAAATTCCGTGACGAAGGGAGGAATATTTATTATCTAGACGAAACTTGGGTCAACGAGGGATATACTGTAACAAAAGTATGGCAAGATAAAAATGTAAAAAGTTTTCAACAAGCATTTTTGGATGGACTTTCAACAGGGTTCAAGGCACCTTCAGGTAAAGAGCGAAGATTAATAGTGACACATATAGGTAGTGCCAGTGGTTTTGTAGATGTCGGTTTACTTTTATTTGAATCTAAAAATATAGCTGAGTATCACGAAGACATGAACGCAGATGTTTTCGAAGAGTATTTTACACAGATGTTGGATCTTATTCCTCCGGGGTCTGTAATTGTCATGGATAATGTCAGTTATCATTCACGACAGACCGAGTGGACGCCTACGACTGCTTGGAGGAAAGCCGATATAATTTAATGGTTATCCGGAAAAAATATTTCTTTTGAAACAAATATGGTAAAAAAGGAACTTTTGACACTTGTTAATCTTAATATAGATCAGAAAAAATATGTTATCGATGAAATGGCAACAAATCACGGTACTACGGTTACCACTTTATCACTGTGAACTTAATCCACTCGAATTAGTCTGGGCGCAGGTAAACGGAGATGTGGGGCGAAATAATACGACCTTTAAATTAAGTGACGTGAAAATTTTGTTAAAAATTCCTTGGAACGAGTAACTGCAGATAACTGGCAAAGATGAATACATCATGTACAAAAAGAAGAGAAGAAAATGTGGGAACTCGATAATTTAATTGACGTTACTGTGGAACCTATCGTTATCAACATAGGAGACGAAGATAATTCATCAGAATATTCAGAGGATGAATTTTAATATACCTACTTTTTTATTTTCTTTACTATACTTTTATACAACATTACATTTACTCACCATAATTTGAATTTTCAAAATACATATATTTTTGTGTGGAATAAAAGTCTATTCATTAAAGTTAAATAAATATTTTGATAATAATATTGAATAATTTTATTTGAATTACTAAAATTCCTCTTAACCTGGTTATGAAGCTTAAAGTACCCTCTAGTTTTGAAATACTGTTTTTATATTGTTTACTTATAAGAGAAATGGACCGAGAAGTTGAAGCGGCATAGACAAAGACGGATTGTCGGGGATTAAATTTTAGCTACCTGCTACAATTTAGTACGGTTCGATCACACAAAGTTTTTTTAAAAGTACACCTCATCTATACCGATAATACATAATATAAAAATATTGAATATAAGCATCAGTACTACATTTATTTACGATTTGCATACTTAATAAGCTTTTATTACTCTCTTTCATTTCTAAACAGACTATAGCCTGTTTATTTTAAAATGGACTTGGAACTTTCTGCCTTTGAGGTACTGAATTATATGCTACAAAATCGAATAAAAAATATACCTTTTTAAATGTTGTTAAACATATAATTATATCCTCTTTCAGCACATGTCAATCCATGTTTTAATTGATGTTTATGAAATTGTAATTTAATTAGTAATTTAGACTTAACTTAGTACCCAGACCTGTGTGTTCCTTTGGATTACGCTTTTCCTAAAATTGAATTAGAACCAAAGCACGGTGAATGCAGAGGTTCCCTGTTTACCGGTAGCTCCTGATGCTCAATATAAACTTATGCATGCTATATGCAAGAACAACGAATGTCATTAAGATGATATTGTTATTAATTGTGGCAAAGTTGCACAATTTGGTGCTCAATTAGATGCTGCTCAAAATTGAAGAAATTCTGAGTAGTTTCGGCTCGAAGATATTTTTGAATAAATGGCTTTTTTTAATTTATTGCATTTTTATAATACCGCTGTTGTAACGTTCAATAACATGTGACATGCATGCATGCTCGACTTTTAAAAAGGCGAACTTTCAAAATTTGAGAAGACATCCAGGTCCGTATTCAAAAATTTAATGTGAATGATGGGCACAAAGAAACAAAACATCTCATTCAAAAACTAATGTCATTTTTTTGTAGAAAAGAAAATTAATTACAAAAAATCTCTTTAAAAATACAAGAAAAATAAAAAGAATTTTTATACCTCTGTTATTTACTTTTAGTTAAAATAATTTATTTATTGATCATTAATCAATAAAATTCAATGAAGCTGATGTCACATGATATGAACAGTGAAGCTGAATCACACATTATTCTATTACTAAAAGAAAATAACAGAGGTAGTATACATTGCATTTTATGATATTCCATGCAGAAAATTAAGAAGCACTTCCTAAATTAACTGAACTTTTGCCCATCATTTTTTTTTATCAAAAACAGTTGGGATTAGGAGGACCCATGTTATATATAACTTTTTTGTGTATTTTGATGTATACTGTCGCCTGTTAAAATTATGGCAGTCAATACAGTGTATTCAAATTATTGATAATGTGGTTAAAATATTAAAAATTTTAAAGAAAATTGTCGAACTGAAAATACATGAGTTACTATTTTTAAATTTTAAGTAATTTATTACCCACTTTTACAAATCTAGAATAATATCATTTATTTCGAGACATTCAATGCAAGAAAAAATATATTTAAATGCTTTATTCTTCATTACAGGGAGTCAAGAGTAATTTGAAAGTAAAAGAAATCTCGACCATAAAATACCTTAAAAATACACAAACTCCTGTGACCAACCAAAAATTGCATACCTACTACGTTCAAATTAAATCGATTTAGCAGTTTTTTATTCCGTAATTACAAAAATAATGTAGGTAAGTATCTTTAAAATTTTAACACTTTATATATCAAAAACGAAGCGTTTCTGGACATTTCTATTGATTTATGATGTAGAATCGATCAACATTTTAAGTTACACTTTGTATATATTATTTTTTTTTCAATATAAAACTTTATTTTCCGATAATACTTTAGTAGTAATAGTCTGCCAGTAGTTTAAAATTTTCGTCAAATATCAATTGCTGCTGCAAAGTGAATTCCAATGATTTTTAGAATTTAATGGCTTGTTTTTATGCAACCCAGTTTACACTTCTGTATAGATGAAAAATTTTTAAGCAGAAAAATGTTATCGATATGCTTATTAATTAAGTAATAGTTGATGAGTGAACTATTATTAAATAAATCCCTACAATACAAATAATAATAATAATAAAAGGAATATGCACAGGATGAAAAATTACTTTTTTTTTGTTTCATGGTATTTCTGCTACTAAAATATAAAAATATTGAACAAACAACCCTTCCAGCAAGGAGTTCTTTATTAATATTTTAAAATTTCAGCGACAGAAATATCCAATTAAACAGAAATAGTAACAAAAAAATACCAAAGAAATAATTAGACTTATCGTTTAAAAAAATTGAAATGTGACTTCAAGGTAATTAAAAACATAAAGATAATATGCAAAAATATTTATTTCATTTTAAAGTGCCACAGATATTTTCAGTTTAATTGCATTGTTTTAGAATATATTTGTACAGCTCTCCAGATTTGGAATATCTATTCTTGTATATATTAATGTGACAAATTTGTCAAAATGAAAAGAAAAAATATCTGTTCCATCACGGTATCATAATAAAGTGTTTATTTACATAAGGCATCACACAGGTTTATAGTAACTGGGAAAGTAAAAGTCTAACAAAATAATGTGTGCCAGTACTATGTAAAAGAATTATTCTCGAGTTCTTCCTCCTTGACAGCATGTGCTGCATGCGTCTTCATATGCTGCTGCAGACTGTCCCTCCTGTTGAACGTGGAGCCGCACAAGGTGCAGTTGAAGTTTTTATTTAAGTCATGTATCCGCATGTGTCGGATAAGTTTGTCCTTCCTCCCGAATCCTTTATTACATCGCACGCACTTGAACGGTTTCATGCCAGAATGGGTGGCTACGTGCCGGTCTAACTCTCTCTTCCTTATAAAAGTCTTACTGCAGATGTGACAGCTGAAAGGTCGGATACCTGAGTGGCTGTTTTCGTGTACGTGTAAATTTTCAATCTTAGAAAACCGTTTGGGGCACTGCGGGCATTTGTACGGTTTCAGCTCTGCGGTGGGCACGGTTTCCTGTACGTCGCCGCGAAAGCTCTCGCCCGTAATGTGTTCAGGTACTTGTGGATATAGTTTAGGATCCGCGTCCAGGTCTTCGAGTTTTATGTGGTCGGAGAGTCCCGTTTCATTCTCATTGTTTTGGTGCTCCGTTTCGGAACTGTTTTCTCTCTGCGGGGTGGCTTCGGAACTAAAATTATTGTGGTTGAATGGGTCCAGGGTAATCACCATGTTCTCTGATCCTTCTTGCTTCTCTTCCTCGTTGTGCTCGTTGTTTTGAGTCGAGTATATAGAGAGGTTTTCTCTCAACATTTGCAGCTCGTGTGACTTGTCTTCTGTGTTTTCCTGGGGAAAATGTTTCTTTTCGTGCCTTAACAGTTTGTCCCTTCTACCGAAACTTAAATGACAGTAGTTGCAGCTAAACGGTTTCTGTCCGGAATGTATAATGGCGTGTCTGGTAAGATCGCCCTTGGAGGTGAACGTTTTAGGGCATTTTGGACAAACGAAAGGCTTGGTCCCTGAATGTATCCTCATGTGTTTAGATAAATTCGTGTTTCGAGAAAACGACTTGTAACAAATAGAGCAGGTATACGGTTTGACTCCAGTGTGTACGATTGTGTGCTTTCTCAAATCCGACCTCCTGGCAAAAGTTCTGTCGCACTGAGGACAGTTGTAGGGTTTATCATTTTTGTGGACACTCTTCAGGTGAGCTGAAAACAGCAGTCGATCTGCGAAACTCATGTAACAAGTGCCACAACTGTAAGGGGTTTCGCTGTTGTGAGTGTTCATTTCGTGGTTTAAGCACTCCGTGCTGTCGGTGAATGCATGATCACAGAATTTGCACATAGAAACGCCTCTACCTTCGGGTTCTATGTCATTGGTCTCTCCGTTTTCATTATCACTTTGTATCTCTTTGTCACTTTCGTACTCTGACTCGTAATCGTAGGCCGAAGGGTCTACTACCATCACAACGTCTTCGTCATTACCTGGAAAGTATCTGTCGTTACTAAACGCAATGAGAAACTAGAAATGTTAGTTTTATTCTAAACTAATTCGTTATTTTAATTACCATTTGCTAGTTGTTCATATAATGGTAAATGTGAGGTGTTACTCGGTTCAGATCCATTTTCCTTATTGATAACTCCATTGATTTGCCGAAGTGTAGCATCAGACATAAAACACAACTGCCTAAATTCCAAACAAAACTCGATTTTGAACAAGCAGCGGTGGCATATCACGTTGGGTAAACCATCTCCATGTGATATCTAAAAAGTATGATAAAACTGTAACACATATATAATGCAGAATAATTCAGTAAAATATGTTTTGAAAAGTAATTTTAAATGTACAATTTTAAATATGGCGCCAGTGGACAGTTATTTTCAGCGCCGGTGCTAGTTGAGGAAATATGTAACTAAGACGTTGTTGCCAAATGTATTTTATAATTTAATTATTCATATTTGTTTTCTTCTGTTCACAAAAAAATATGTTTTATACCAAAATTATGTAAATAACAGTAAGCTTAAATATTCTTCAAATGTACTTACGAAAATGTGTAATACTACAAACCAGAGGTGTTATTCAAAACATTGTACAACAACTGGCAATATTGTATGACATTTAATTTTACCGCAAAACATCGACTATCGATAATACAGGAAATTTTGGCTTAGATTTGAGGTTTTGTTATTTTTCCGGATTTCAGGCGCGTATTGTGTGGTTATTTTACGATGATAAATTATTAATCGGATTCCGATATAATGTAACAACAAAGCAGGAACGCAGATTTTTATCAAGTTACGTCAAAATATGCCACATCAAAAATGTCAATAAATCGCTTACCTGTAGTGCAGTGCAATCAATAATTTTCTTGTAAATACTCTTATCTTTGCCTTGGATGTGATTGAATATGCCCAACATGAAGCCATCCTTCTGCAAGCACAATCTGCAAATAGTTGCATAACTTCGCCAAGTTTCCGCCGTATTCGCGTTCATTTTGCGTCCATCAACGGGTCAAAACTTCGAAAGGTGTCTAGCAATAGTGTATTTAGCTTTTTTTCTAAATATCCACTTGGCAACGGCACTATATGATATTGTAAATATGTGGGGCACCGCCTCGGTGTTGACTCGAACTGAGACCAAACGAAGGGCGTCTCTGCTAGACTTGCGCGTGGCCCCCTTTGGTTGGAGCTCCCGGGAGAAGTATGCAGCTGTCTCACTGGCGGCCGGTTCGAATAGTGTACCTGGGGCCTCCGTGGGTTCCCTTTCATCGAGTTTTGACCTTTTGTCATCTTTATCATAGGGAATTATTAGTGAAACTTTACCGTTGGCCTTACCTAATTGCGGTTCAGCGAAATTACCTAAAGTAATTTTGCGTTATTTATAGCCTTTGACTATGAAAAATAAATTGGGCTATGCACTTTACAAAATTTTTTATAACATAGCAAGTAATTTAAGTGTTATCTTATTTCTGATACTGATAAAAAAGGGATTGAAGGGATTTTATATAAGGAGTTGAGGTAAATTGGTAGGTACATCCATCAATATCAATATAATCAAATTTTGAGGTTACAATCAAGTCTGTTTTATTTCGAAAAAGAGTTAATGGTGTTAAAAAATGTTACATTCAAATATTTTTGATATCTATAACCAATTTAATACAAAATTTATCACTTAATAATAATAGGCATACACATTTGTCATACTTTTTTGTTAAAATTTCAAAATTTCTAAGCTACTGGTAGGTATTTTGGAAATAAAACGAATGTGTTATATTCATAATATTAATTCTAAAAAGGTATCTTTCACTTTATTAGAAAAATGACCCATTTTTGATATACTTTTTTAATAAGTTGATTTCACAAAAATAAATCCTAACGCTCTATTCATTTCATATGAAGAATCGATAGGATGGTAATCGCCATAAATTAAAAAAAAATATTGCTTTTATTCATGTGTGAAAGAATTAGGATACAACTCTAACAATTTGAATTTCTATAAATAAAGCAATATGCATATGTATGTACAGGGTGTTCAGATAATAATGCAACATAGAGCTACTGTAGATTCTCGACGACAAAATAATACGAAGAGCCAAACTTAGGTTGCTCAAAAGTTGATGGTTAAAAAGATACAGAAATTAAAATTTTATTTTCGATATTTGTAGACAACTTTTTTAAAAAATCAAAATATTTGCATATATCTTGGAGATCCGGGGTTTTTGAAGGCGAGAAATTCAAATTTGTTTCTAATTTTGACATCATTAGTAGAGTTTGCCACATATGGTGGCTCATACTCCTTTTAAATGGCAGAATTTTTTGCGGCTTAGTATACATCTGACTATTGAAACAGTTGATTCTGCTATCTTTTTTATTTGAAAAAGGCATACCTTGTTAGAGTCGTTAGGGGTAACTGTTTTCTAAATAATCCTATTTGAAATATTGAATGTACCGAGTAGAAACTGTTTTGGCTTAGGGTAAAGATCTTTTTCCGCTGAAAATGCTGGAAAAAATAACTTGAAAAAGGTTTTCTAATGAATTTTATAAAAAGTATTTTTACTATATTTAGTAAAATATATGTAAGGTATTTTTGCTATATTTAGTAAAAATACTTTTCATCATTAGCATAAAAATTTAGAGGAAATGCATAGAAAAAGCCTATAATTTCGTCTTGAACTGAAAAAATGTTACATATTGTATCAAGTTAAAAAAAAAAAATCTATATAGTAGATAGTAAAGAAACGTAAACAAATGTTTAAAAGTTGAACGCCTTATGTCATGAACACCTAATATTTTAAAGAAAAATGTTATAGAAAAGACCTTTATTACCTACTATTTCATACTCTATCTTACTGAAATGATATGAATTAAGAAACGGAGACACCCAGTAATAAATATAGACAAGTATATAGCAGATATTAATAACTTTAAACAATACATATTTAATTACGAGTATTTTTTAATACAAAATATTTACAGGTCATGGTAATTAGGTATATTTTGTTGTAAGTTTCAATATGAAAAAAAATAGTGTTACATATTTGTAATTCACTTTATCTCTAATATTTTTGAGATAAAATATATATTTTAGATTGTTTAATGCATTTGTGGGTACGCACATGTTAATATTTGGATATAGATACTTTTCGTATTTGATATTATATTTACAGAAAAACTAAACAAATTTTGTTTTGAAACAATTTTGGATTAAAAGTAATTTAATTTTATACTTATTTATTACGCCTTACCGGTTAAATTCCAATTAATTAAGAGGCAATAAAGATTAACAAGAAAATTATTCCAGGATTATTAGGTACAGAAAACGGAAAGTAGTAAAATGTAGTCAGTTCTAGGAATGATTTTATTCTAAAACTATTAGACAGTATTAAAGGATTGCAAATTTATTATTATGAAAGCTTGTAGTTAATTTGTTTAATTTTATTATGGATAGTTGGGAATATTTCATATTCGTTTTTGATTGTAATTTAATTTCTAAATGTAACTCCTTCTGTAAATTGTTCTATTGTTCAGTTTTAGAAAAGAAAGTTATTCTTCATAAAAAGTTTTGCTTATGAATCCATCAGCAGTAATCATATTTATGTAATAAAATTTCAAAGTACAAAATTTTGCATAAATCTTTTTAAAAATTGACTTAAATAAGTTACCGGGATTAGCCAAGAAAGAGTCAATAATCATATTTCACAAATACAGCTTACTTTAAGCAACAAAATAATTTCGATTTTATTTTACACTTAATGAAATTATAAAAATAGGTTTCTCTATGGTAAAATAGGTAAAAAATTAAAATACCTAATTAGGTCTGTAATTAAATTAATAAATTTAAAACTAAATACATATAGTCTCCTAATTTCGTTGTAATTGCAGGATATCTCGGAAACTACAGGAGATAGAAAAATATGTTTTTTGCAGCACTAGACTACTTTTTCGAGAAACTTAAAATACTGTAATCATAACTTCTCTTGTTGGTTTTTTAGATACAGCGCGAAATTTAAAAGAGCTACTTTTAAGGGATTCTTCGTATATCAGAAAATTGCTGAGATATAGAAATGTTAAAAGTTGCAATGGCTTGCTTGTAATTTCTCTACAAAGTGTCTTTTAAAATTTGACCCAAACATAACATGTTTTTATCGGAACAACCTATATATTTTCATACAATTCAGTTGCATTATTTTTTTCCTTCATAATGATATACGGTAATCCCGAAAAACGTGCAAAAGAATTGAGGGTAGATTGTATGACCGATTTTAAAGGAGGTCTTAAATTTAGAGTTTTATTGAATTTCTTCCAAATGCTTTGAAATTAACAAGTAAAATTTGGCAATGTATTTAGGCTGATGAAACTTGCTCTGGCCGAATATGTTTTATTCCCCTGTCATAAGACGTTGAAATAATTACCTCCAGTATATTGTTCATGACATTTTTTGGGGTTAACTTTTCCGAGTCGATTAAACAAAATTGACGACCTCTTGAATTTAGAATGTTTGTCTCTTGCATTTGTTTGATAAGTAGTACAGTTTTTGAATAAGAAAATAAAGTTCATAACCCCACATGCACATAGTTTACTTTCCAATATCTAATTTACACATCGATCTACAGGGTTTCCATCCTTTTGCATTTGATGACAGTCCATGGTTCTTCGATATCAAATATTGATGTGTACCTATTAAACATTTGGAATTTACACCTAAATTAAAAACCCATTAAAATACATACAAACTTCCATTTATTCCTATTTCATAATTTGCTGAATATATTCATTATTATAATTTGAAATCATTACCAAAGAAAAATCTCGGGGGAAATATAAAGTTTCTAAATATTTTTTCAATATTAAATAAATTTTCTACAGTTTTTTAAATAACATTGTTGATTAATTTTCTTATTATTTATATATTTACAAATTAGGTACTTAATTCGCTGATATAATTAACTTATTAAAATTATTTTTTTGAATTTAAAGAAAATTATTTTTAAAATTATTAAAGCGAATTAATTCATGAACCGATGTTATATAATTTTTAAAAATGCATGGCCAACTGTAGACTACATAATATCAGTTTAACGTTTTTTTGACAATTTCTAAAATGTAAAGTATCAACTACTGTCGAGTCTACTGTATGCTTATATACGGTCTACCGGTAGCGGGGCGCGAACCCACACCGATCTAGTCACCTCGATTCAAGTACTGACGCCTTAAACCGCGCGACCATTGACCGACCAAAAAATATATAAGCTGTTCCATAACAAAAAAAATGTATGCTGGATCATATTTTAAAAGACGCCAGTGAAATCTGCGTAAAGTATTCTATCAGAAGAAAGTTTTACCATTCCCATATCTAAGATATTCTCTGAGATGCTAAGAATCCCTTAGAAACAGTTTTTTTTTTCAGATTTGACCCTGTATCTTGAAAACAAAGAGGTCTATGAACGTTTCAATTACGGCAGATTCTCGAAAATATAGTCCAGTGTCGCGAAAACCGCATAATTCTATCTCCCGCAATTTCCGAGATACCTGCAATTACAACGAAATTGGGACACCCTATAGTACAGTGACTGCAACATAAAGGTTTCCAACGTAATATGTATACGTACTACTGTGTCGAACAAACGGTTAAGCCGTCATAATTTAAACAAAATATGGTACTGATTTGGAGTGGAAACCTTTATCTTGCGGTGAGTGTAAATATTATTCATTTTGTAGACCTCCAAGTAATACGCATTTTTCTAAGCTTTTTCTAAATTATGTATAGTATACAGATGTGATCATTTATTTGCTTAAAGCCGCTTTGCAGTCCCCAATTATTTTTGCAATGGTTTGCTGCAAGCCCTTGCACTTGCCATACCATTCCCAAAAGTCTGACTTGCAGTATGTTTTATATTTACCAATTCGCAATTGAGTAGCTTATAGTCTGTTTAGAAATGAAAGAGAGTAATAAAAGCTTATTATGTATGCAAATCGTAAATAAATGTAGTACTGGTGCATATATTCAATATTTTTACATTATATATTATCGGTATAGATGAGGTGTAGTTTTAAAAAAACTTTGTGTGATGGAACCGTAGCAGGTAGCTAAAATTTAATCCCCGACAATCCGTCTTTGTCTATGCCGCTTTAATTTCTCGGTCCATTTCTCTTAAAAGTAAACAATATAAAAACAGCATTTCAAAACTAGAGGCTACTTTAAGCATCATAACCGGGTTAAGAGGGATTTTAGTAATTCAAATAAAATTATTCAATATTATTATCAAAATATTTATTTAATGAATAGACTTTTATTCCACACAAAAATATATGTATTTTGAAAATTCAAATTATGGTGAGTAAATGTAGTGTTGTATAAATGTACAATAAAGAAAATAAAAAATTAGGTATATTAAAATTCATCCTCCGATAGGTTCCACAGTAACGTCAATTAAATTATCGAATTCCCACATTTTCTCCTCTTCTTTTTGTACATGATGTATACATCTTTGCCAGTTATCTGCAGTTACTCGTTCCAAGGAATTTTTTAACAAAATTTTCACGTCACTTAATTTAAACGTCGTATTATTTTGTGCTACATCTGCTTTTACCTGCGCCCATACTAATTCGATTGGGTCAAGTTCACAGTGATAAGGTGGTAACCGTAGTACCGTTATTTGGCGATTTGTTGCCATTTCATCGATAATATATTTTTTCTGATCTTTATTAAGATTGACAAGTGTCAAAAGTTCCTTTTTCACCATATTTACTTAAAAATAAATGTTTTTTCCGGATAACCATTGAATTATATCGGCTTTCCTCCAAGCAGTCGTAGGCGTCCGTTCGGTCTGCCGTGAATGGTAACTGTCATGGATAACAATTACAGACTCCGGAGGAATAAGATCCAACATCTGTGTAAAATACTCTTCCAAAACATCTGAGTTCATGTCTTCGTGATAGTCACCTGTATTTTTAGATTCAAATAAAAGTAAACCGCCATCTACAAAACCACTGGCACTACCTATATGTGTCACTATTAATCTTCGCCCTTTATCTGAAGGTGCCTTGAACTCTGTTGAAGTTCATCCAAAAATGCTTGTCGAAAACTTTTTACATTTTTATCTTACCATACTTTTGTTACAGTATATCCCTCGTTGACCCAAGTTTCGTTTAGATAATAAATATTCCTCCCTTCGTCAAGGAATTTTCTAATTGATCTTAAGTAGGATCTTCGCCAACAAATAATTTCATCTTTCATCTATCGATAAGAACTGACTTCCTGTTCTGCTTTTCCCAGCAAAAATTCAACTCTCCGTTCTTACTAAACTGTTCTTGCAAATCTGACAAGTAACAACAACAAACAGCATAACATATTATAAAGGTGTCAGTTAATACATTTTGCAAGCTGAACAATCAAAAATAATAATCAAGTTGAAGTGAAAGGAGGCAGTTTGAATTTGACAGTTCAGCCTAGGAATTTTTCCGTATGGTGGCATTCATACAAATCGCTGCAATAAAAATCGAGCAAGACCTATATTTTGAAAGTGAGTCTTTCAGACATGATGGCTTTTGCAATACGCTGCTGCTCAGTGTGCATGCCTACGTGCAAGAGACTTGCAGAAAGAATTGCACACTGTAAAGCGGCTTTTTGGTTGTAAGTTTCCAGATTTTTTTTTTTAAGTAAATCAGTGATTTCAAAATCATTTGCAAAACGTATATTGCTTTAAGTATCCCATACACATACGAAATAATCTAATGGTGACAAGCCGAGTGGACGTGCATGGTGCCATGGTGTCAGTACAGAGCCAGAGCATCTGATCCACTTATTGTTGGGGGAGTAAACACCAAGCCAGTTTCTGAAACAGCACCCATCTTGTTGAAACGTTAGTTGTCTTCTATAAACTCTAAATTTCCATCATCTAGTTCTACCAAATCAAAATTATTAAGAATCTCTAAATACAAATTTTCATTACGACTTTCTTACAAATAGTAAGAACCAATTACTTTGAGATGTTGAATTTTTACTATTAATTTGCCAGATATAAAAATTCTCCTAAATAATTTCATTTCTCTGTTACGCAAAACTTTTACTAAAGATATTAATAAAGTGGTATACAAATAACGAACTAACGGCAATATATTAGATAAAAACAAAATAAACTTTATTAATAAATTGATATGTACAAATATTACAAAGTGGCGTCCCTTCTAACCGCTAAATCTGGAAGTAGGAAGCTTAGTAGAAGCTCCTCTAAACTGGTTCTGTGGTTGAGTCTGAAACTGCCCAGGCACTGCGCATCCTGTTACGTTTTCGATACCATCGCAGGCGTTGATGAGGTCGTTGAAGGCTCTACCCTCACCGCAGTTATACAGACGAGGGCGGTTTTCTATACAGATGAAGTACCTCTGACAATCGCTGGGAGAACGGAAATACCGGTACTCTTCTTGGCCTAAGCCGAATTGTCTTGCATCGGGGGGACAAGTGAATCCAAGATATGCTGGAAAAGGAATAATTACAAAAGTATTCTGTGAACTTCATTCAGCACCTGCATATACAGTGTGATCCCGAGGTAATGGGTCAAAATTCATAGGTAGATTCCTAATGTAAACATATTACGATATAGCTTTAGCCTTAATTTAATTCAAAAGTTGATAGTTAAAGAGATAAAAGATATTAAATGTAATATGTTATTTTATTTTTTTTCATTTATCTCTAAAACGGAAACCCGTCATTTTAATAGACTTAAACTAAATAAAATTAAATATTTGGTATTTTCAATTTTTTGATAAAAGTGGCAATTGGAGAACATTAATTAATCGAGTCAATTTTAAAAAGTAATTACCTACTCAGTTTTAGCTTGCTAAAAAGACGAATTTCCATTTTAGTAGTTTAATATCCAATTTACCCCAATTTCCACCCATCCGACGACTTGTGAGTAGATGCCACTGGTATCAGAAAATTGACAATTTTATAAAATATTTGTCAACTTTGTTTCAGCCTGTTAAAATGAAGAGTTTCAATTTTACAAATATTGAATATCCAGTTTATTCCAATTTCCAGTCCTCTGACGGTTTGCGAGTGGATGCCATTGATATCAGAAAATTGATAATTTTATAAAATATTTATCTACCGAGTTTCAACTTGTTAAAATGACGGGTCTCCATTTTAGAAATATTGAATATTCAGTTTACCCCAATTTCCACCCCTTCGACGGCTTGCGAGTGGATGCCACTGGTATCACAAAATTGATAATTTTATAAAATATTTATCTACCGAGTTTCAACTTGTTAAAATTAAGAGTTTGCATTTTAGAAATATTGAATATTCAGTTTACCCCAATTTCCACCCCTCCAACGGCTTGCGAGTGGATGACACTGGTATCAGAAAATTGATAATTTTACATGGTAATTACCTACCGAGTTTCAGCCTGTTAAAATGACAGGTTTCCATTTTAGAAATATTGAATATCCAATTAACCCCAATTTCCACCCCTCTGACGGTTTGCGAGTGGATGCCACTGGTATCAAAAAATTGGTAATTTTATAAAGTATGTATCTACCGAGTTTCAGCTTGTTAAAATGACGGGTCTCCATTTTAGAAATATTGAATATTTAGTTTACCCCAATTTCCACCCCTTCGACGGCTTACGAGTGGATGACACTGGTATCAGAAAATTGATAATTTTATAAAATATTTATCTACCGAGTTTCAGCTTGTTGAAATGACGGGTTTCCATATTAGAAATATTGAATATTCAGTTTACCCCAATTTCCACCCCACCGACGGCTTGCGAGTGGATGCCACTGGTATCAGAAAATTGATAATTATATAAAATATTTATCTACTGAATTTCAGTCTGTTAAAATGAAGGGTTTCCTTTTTAGAAATATTGAATATTCAGTTTACCCCAATTTCCACCCCTCCAACGGCTTGCGACTGGATGATACTGGTATCAGAAAATTAATAATTTTAGATGGTAATTACCTACCGAGTTTCAGCCTGTTAAAATGACGGGTTTCCATATTAAAAATATTAAATATTCAGTTTACCCCAATTTCCACCCCTCTGACGGTTTGCGAGTGTATGCCACTGGTATCATAAAATTAATAATTTTTTTAAATATTTATCTAGCGAGTTTCAGCTTGTTAAAATGAAGTTTCCATATTAGAAATATTGAATATTCAGTTTACCCCAATTTCCACCCCTTCGACGACTTGCGAGTGGATTCCACTGGTATCAGAAAATTGATAATTTTATGAAATATTTATCTACTGAGTTTCAGCCTGTTAAAATGAAGGGTTTCCATTTTAGAGATATTGAATATTTAATTTACCCCAATTTCCACGCCTCCGACGGCTTGCGAGTGGATGCCACTGGTATCAGAAAATTGGTACTTATATAAAATATTTATCTACCGAGTTTCAGCTTGTTAAAATGAAGAATTTGTATTTTAGAAATATTGAATATTCAGTTTACCCCAATTTGCACCCCTTCGACGGCTTGCGAGTGGATGACACTGGTATCAGAAAATTGGTAATTTTATAAAATATATATCTACCGAGTTTCATCCTGTTAAAATGAGGGGTCTCCATTTTAGAAATATTGAATATTCAGTTTACCCCAATTTCCACCCCTTCGATGGCTTGCGAGTGGATGCCACTGGTATCAGAAAATTGGTAATTTTATAAAATATTTATCTACCGAGTTTCAGCTTGTTAAAATGACGGGTCTCCATTTTAGAAATATTGAATATTCAGTTTACCCCAATTTCCACCCCTTAGACGGTTTGTGAGTGGATGCCACTGGTATCAGAAAATTGTTAATTTTATAAAATATTTATCTACCGAGTTTCAGCTTGTTAAAATGACGGGTTTCTATTTTAGAAACATTGAATATTCAGCTTACCCCAATTTCCACCCCTTCGACGGTTTGTGAGTGGATGCCACTGGTATCAGAAAATTGATAATTTTATAAAATATTTATCTATTGAGCTTCAGTCTGTTAAAATGAAGAGTTTCCATTTTAGAAATATTGAATATTCAGTTTACTCCAATTTCCACCCCTTCGACGGCTTGCGAGTGGATGCCACTGGTATCAGAAAATTGATAATTTTATAAAATATTTATGTACTGAGTTTCAGCCTGTTAAAATGAAGGGTTTCCATTTTAGAAATATTGAATATTCAATTTACCCCAATTTCCATCCCTCTGAAGACTTGCGAGTGGATGCCACTGGCATCACAACATTGAAAATTTTATAAAATATTTTTCTACCTAGTTTCAGCCTGTTAAACTGACGGGTTTCCATTTTAGAGATATCTAATATTCAATATTTTCCAATTTCCACCCCTCCCATAGCTTGCGAGTGCATGCCACTGGTAATACAAAATTGATAATTTTATAAAGTAATTACCTACCTAGTTTCAGCCCGTTAAAATGGCGGGTTTCCAGTATAGAAATATGGAAATTTTTATTTGCCCTAATTTCGACCCCGCAGACGGCTTCCGAGTGGATGCCACTGGGTTCAAAGATTTTTGTAAAAGTGTTTTATGTCACGCCCTCATGCTTCACGAACTACAAATGTATTGTTTCATTGTTTGAGTTCTAGTTGTAACCAAGTTAACACGAAAATTTCTTATGCTTTAATTTTTTCTCATTTCGTTTTCTTCACAATTAATATTCGTTATCACATTACGTTCAAATTGAGAAAATTGCAAAAATAAATGTTTTATTTAGGATATTTTAAATATATGCTAAATGTTAACCGTCTCTCGACGAACGTCTATGATCATTCCATAGCGCCTGCCTGCTCTTTGGCTGCTGTCTTCACACCGGTTCGAAACTATACAGAATATGACTAAGTTGAAAGGGCAATAGTATGTGCTACCCAGAATACTAATTTAAAATAATTATTTTAAGCAAATGTGAATAGTCGAGCCATTGAGTAGTACTCACGAGCTTATCAGAGTTTTAATCAATGCAACAGACTGTAATGATAATTAATTTTATAAAAACAATTTGCGTTTCTTATGACTTTACGACATACTATTTGAAGGTTCGGTGGCTCAGACTTTTAACACTTAGTTTAAGTAACCATATACTACGGCATGCCAATAGGGTGGTACAAAGGCAAAACAAGAAATGGCCAATTTTAATTGGGCGCAACAAAAATCGAATATGCCACCGTTTTATTTTATTATATTTATTTTATAAATATGACTCTAGTTAAAGTTATACCTCGTATAGTACAAATATTTGATAATCTGTAAAGTATTAGGTAAACCATTCCATAATCCAGGGTTATTCTCACGCTATGCTTCAACAAATTATTTATGAGGAACATTGCGTTACATGAATTAGTACTACCTGATCTCAGGAACCATGACCAAGACCTCTTGAACAGGAAACAGAATATTTACTGTATAAATTATTCAGATGCAAATGTTATGTTGCATTATTAAATTAAATTTACTAGGTTTATCGGTGGTATGCCTGCATGCATAATTGCTGAGTTTACTAAAAAAATATGAGAATTTTACGTCAAATTCCAACTGAAAAACGAAGAGGCAAATACTTGAACAAAATCCATATGGTTGAATATGTTACTCTGCAAATTTGTTTTAAATTGAAGCGTTATAGTGATAAGTATTTAGCAGTTAATGGGATGATTAAATGACTTATGAACAAATAATAATAAACCGTACCTTCCGCGTCGCAGCTTTTAACCTGATCGGGCCAATCGCACCTGTAACTATCTCCATCGAAGGCAAGTCCTTCAGGACAATCAAAAATGAAAGCTCTTCCGTCGACACAGTTTTTGAACTGACCACAGTTTTGTTGGTCCCCTATTAGGTAGTATCCAAATTGGTGTGGACAGTCATCGGTAGATTGCGGGGGTTCTGAAATATAAACACATTTAAGAATTTACTCTCAAACTCCATAGTATGGGTGAGACACCCTGTACATGCAGTGATAATCAAGTACATCCAACCAAAGTGATATTTATAGGAAACATTGATTCAAAAAGAAATATTTAGATATAACGTTACTTACGGGTTTGTTCTCTTCCTGTACAATCTACATCAATAGGATACTGGCAAGGGAAGGCATGAACTCCTGCGGCAGGATTGAACAGTAGACCATCAGGACACAATTTTTCTTCAGGAATTCCATCAACACATTCTATGTAACTAGAAAATAATGTGCAATAGAAATCGTTAACGTGTATTATCTTGTAATTTTGACGAAAGGTTATTAAAGTAAAGTTTATAGTCCCCCGATACTTACCCATCACAAGTTCTCGTGGGATAACGACCATCTTTTTCTGGACAACTTGAACTGGATGGCGAGACCTGGGGCGAATCCCGTACAAAATTGCTTTGTTGAAAACGGTTGAACCCTTGACTGTAAACTAAAACAATATTGTTAGTACTTTTTTTGGGTTGTAGTTCCACTTAAAGACTCACTCATTTTTTTACAAAAAAAACGACGTTTCGATATTTTATTATACCATCCTCAGGGCGCTACAAAGATACAACTTTGTTTCTATAATACACCAAACAACATAAATTTATGATTTTCCGTGTCTTGGTTACAAATACAAAAAACAGGATTTTCCTAGATACCTTCGTTTTCTCCTCCTGTTTTTTAGAAACAAAACTTTCACATGTACATATAACAATATTCATATATAAATTTAAACAAAGAAAAACCTATACTTATGTATAGGTACATTTACTACCATAAAACAATATTTTTAAGATAATGTAAAAACGAATGAGAATTCATACCAATAGTAGGTACTTTTTCAGAATTAATAAACATATCCAAAATTCTTAACTTAAATGTCCACATACTTTAAATAACTTCCAAAGATTCGATAGATTTGAAAATGAATTTACTTCTATATATGTGCAAATGATGATTAGAAGAATTCGAAGAAAATGTAGTATAGAATAATGAATGGAAACATGACAAGACATTTTTTAGCAATCTAAATTAAAAGTTGAAATGATGCACTATTAGTAATTATATGGCATAGCAGACATAATATAACATTCCATTAAAATACCAAAGTGAAAGGATTATTTAACTTACAAATTAATGAATTGCCAAAAGGTTAATATTATATGAGTAGTTCCGTGATTTCAGTTTGATATGTGCATTGGAAGAAAACACTCTTATTATCATAAATATGAGTAAGCATTTTATTATTATTGACAAATTTTCTTATTTGGTTTATCTTCAACCGAGAATTTTAACATTAAAATGACAAAACCGTATATTACTGTTACAATGAATTGAAATAGAATTTTGTATAGATATAGAACGTTAAATGACTGTATTTGTCAAAATCGAGGTCAAAATAGTTTTTAATTGTCTGTGAAAAATCAAAAGTGAAATTTTTGATAAAAAAAAGAGATAAAAATGGAATAAATTTCGAAACCCAGTGATGTTAATAACTTTCCAACTGCTTCTTTAATTTTCACTATTTCTTTTTTTCCATTTTAAAAAAGTTTTTGCAGCTTTTATAAAATTTCCTAATTGCTAGTTGGGTCATTGCTTTGGTAACCATAAAAAAGTAATTTTTTTAATTTCACCACCTTATATCTCCTTTATAAAACTACAAAATAAAATAAATATATAACAAACTAGCTTACTCTCAAACTTTGTTCATTTGAAACTTAATCACTCTGTATATTCAATAACGCAACTTTGCCGGAGGCACTGTTTTAAATCCTTTTAAATTGTTACCACCGAAATCGTCTGTACAGACAATCCTGATATAATATATGTAGACATATACATTATTCTCATGAATTATTTAATATGGCTGACCTTTTCTTCAGACACTTTCACTTACTACAGACGCATTATGGACCATCAATAGTTGAATATTGGGTATCAGTTCATAAATTATTATTTGTTGACGATATTGAGCAGTCTAGTGTAGGCAGTTTTAACAATATCTACCCCAACCATTTAATAAAAAATGTTGGTATATCTGTATTATTATAGGTCACAAAATAATCTTTTTTGAACATCTGTTTTTTCGGCTTAAAGTAATTATATTAATGATTCTTATACTAATATTATCTGATCATTTTGTATTTCAAAAATATCTTAAGATACATACTATTAATTATTATTGGTAATACAATTTTGTTCTATACGAGTATACAAAAAAAAATAATAGAGATGCGTAAAATGAAACAAAATTTATCAGTTAGATACTTATCTATTCTTTGAAATAAGTTGAAAATTTAAGCTGTTTTAGGATTTTAATAACTACGCTGTAGTAAAACATTAGTATTAACGTATAACATATTTTATGTATAACCCTACTTCCTACTTTTTACTTTCAGTCTTATTATGTATGTTAATAATATAAATATTTAATTTTTTACTTGCAACATAAGGTCTACCATTATTTTCTAAATTATCTCATAAAAATAAACACTAATTATGCTTTCTAAATTTTAACACACCTTAACTGTGCAGCTATAACTTTGTTCTCTAATGTATGTTATGCAATTCAGTCTGTTACTATACATATAGAAAGCGAAGATAGAGTTAACATCAGTTATTACAACACGCTTTTTTAAATGTAATAAATAATGCAACAAAAGAAACAAAAGTTACATTTGCACTACATAGAAAAATTCTCTAAGTTTTTCAGAATTAAAAGCATTCCTTTTGCATGAAAGGGGTACTAGAGGACGTCAAAATAAACAATTTTTGTTGAGCAACTTGTCATCTAAAATGTATTGTAGGTATTCCAAAAAAAAATCAATTAGAAATTATGCGAAATTTAGACCGATACAGCATTATCCCACGTATTCAACTGTTTACAATGCTGAGTTAAATTCACTAGTGTATTGTGGTTAACAGTGCTGGTCCGGACATCACTTGTAGACTGTAGATTGATTGACTTTGTCAATATGCTTTATTGAAATCAAGAATTTGCAGATAAACACCCATTAAATAGCAATTTCAGGTTTATCTGTTAAGTTTTTTTGGAGTTTTTTGCATGTCATACTTTTATCGTATTAACGTATCATTCTGTTTTCAACATTTCTGTCCACATTTGTGTTGCAAGTGTTGTGAGATTTGTTGCAAACGACATTTTTTTACAATTGATTATGCTCAGAGTACACTGATTTGGCAGATTTCCCAGTTTAGTGACTTTGATGGGTTGCGCGAATCAGGTTCGTCGGTGAGAGGCATTTCTAAGAGGACTGACAGATTCTTACGTACCATAGTATGGTGCTACCAAGCGTGGACTCAAAAAGGTCGTGGACACAGAGCGAAAGGCCATTAGTCATCATCGTGTTCAGCACCACCAAAAACGTATTTATGAAATTTTGATGAAATATATTTAGATTTTATAAAATTATCTTACACACACCTTGTATCTCAAAAATGAGTGGGTATAGGCCACACGTTTATAATTCAAATCCCATTTATTTTTTTAAAAACGTTGTAAGGCGACTTTCTTAAAATTCTACTTCACTCTACAGCATAGATTTCAAAATGTATGATTTGACAATTTCTTTAACTTCAAAATATGACATTTTATACCCTAAGCTATTTAATAGTATGTGTCCCTAAAAATTGTGTACGTATGTCCTATTCAAAAACAGTGACACATCCAAGAGAGAAGGTAATGATGGTAATGAGGTTTCTTTTTTTGGGAGGGGGGGCTAATGATGGCAATTCCCCCCCTCTACATTCCATCAAATGGCAGCAATATACATATAATGGAATCTGTAATTGTTATTTGTTAACAAAGAGAGGAGGCTGAATTTTGCTATTATATAATTGGTTTTGTTTATTGTTTATTTTATAATTTTTTATTTATTTTTTTTGTAGATATTACCAACTGTTAAATTGTTTTGCTATGTAAGAGCATGTTACTTTTTTATATTATAAAACGTCCACTGCCCCGTTTTCCTTCAAACCAACATACTATGTTTGATTTGTTATTGAGTACAAAATACATATATTTACTTGACATATTATTTTGACATGATGACAAGAACAATCTAGATTCTATTACAATTCATTTCAACATATATATGAACTCAACATGTAGAGGAATCTTACTGAACGTGGAACGCGATTAAAAGTAATTGTGTTATTTATATTCTTCAATTCTTCTATCAGATATTTCGAGTTATTTCATTGGAATATTAAAATTACAATTTCAAATTGACAAGGAAGTCTCTCGTTCGGGTTTAGACTAATTTAAATAAAAATGCTTAACATTACAATCGTTACCTACATATTTTAAACGTTTTTATAAAAATAGCATTGTGCAGTTTAATGAAATAATTTATTTTTGACCTGAAATATTTTCAAGGTTGACATTAAAAAATAATTTGTTGAATAATGCAAAACCTTATGTGAAATATGCAAAGATATGCGAAATGTTACATCCACTTTTAAGTTGATGCCATTTGCCTCTTGCAATTTAAATTCTAGCAACATTTTTATAGGAATTTTTATAAAGTAGTCGTGATTTACAGATGCAGCCTTACAATACAAAATTTCTATAAATATGCATCTTCCTGCAAAAAATTGATTGTATGGTGCATTCTTTGACTTATCTCTTATTGTACACTACAAATCTTGATTGTTGAAAGTACATATCGGCATTAGGTAACTGTTTTTCTTACTGGTTATAATATTTGCGTTAATAAAACCAGTGTGTACATGCAGACGACTGTTAATAATTTTTTTCTTGGCATTTTCTCTTAGTAGTACATTCACGAACAGGACGGCATCAGAAAATGTCAAGGTGAACGAATTTTTTCCTAAATATCCTCAAATAGTAAAATTTCAAGTCGGGTAGGTGTTTGGATAATTAACTATCGTTAACATGAATGTTTCTCCTGTTTTTATGAGAGATCATAGTTGGACGCCATTCATTCCTTTTACTGAAGTGCTTAGTATGAATGGCCAACGAATTCTAACCTCTAGAAGGAGATTTGTGAATGTATTACTTTCAATCGTAGTACAGATGAATTAGCTAAAGTTAATTTATTATGGGCAATGGTAGCCAACAACTAGATACAGAAATACCAATAGTTACCAGTTAGATAAAGACAGAGTATATCACGTATATACGGGATATATTTTGGCGTGCACAAATATGACATATTTTATTTCATACGTAAAAGTGATAAGTACCTTATTATGGTTTACTCAGTATTTAATGTTGAAACCTTTTTCAATATTTATGTAACTACAAGTATTGTAGAATATTACCTAATAAATTTATTCCTTTCATTGCGAACTTTGAAAATACCACTATTATACAGGGTTAACTATGACTAAGTACAAATATTTTAAGAGGGGATAGAAAAAATTAAGAATTAACAGAATTTCCTTTCAAAAAATTTCCAAACTTATTTATAAAGCGAAAAAAAAATTGTTTCGATATTATATTAAATCCTTATTTAACGCCGCCAATGCGAGAATCAGAGTATGCAACCAACAAGCTACCGTCATGCAACAGTCGGCAGTCGGTCAGGTCGAGTCGGTTCGTTGTCATGTTATAATTTAATTCCTGTGTTTACGTTGTAGTTTTGTGTTCTTCTTCAGTTTTTAGTGCCTTATTATAATTTAAAACGTTTTATAGTTGGTAAATAAAGGAATATGTGTCGGGTACAGATATTTTCCCATAATATAGTTCGCCGGTTTGTTTTTCTAGGTTATGGAACAAGACTGCCGCGGGTGTTAAACGTTTTCTGTTATCTATTAGAACCTACCTACCACCTCTTTCTTCGATTTTGTTATAATACATAGGCATTGTATCTAACAACTGTACCTACGGGAAGTGTGTTTATCGGTAGTCAGTGAAAATGTAGTTTTACCAGTTTGTAACCAAATAATGAAAAATGAATGCAAAATACTGGAGCTAACTGGATTAACTGTTATATACCTACCTATCAGGTATTATTACTAATAAGAACGTTAATTTTTGTCGTTTCTGCATTTAGAAATACTGCAAGCGACCGCATGGTAGTTGTTGACAGATGTAATGCCAACTATGTATCTAAGCCATAAGCCATCTCAGTCTATACTCATCATAGGCGCCGACTCTCCGTAGGAAAAAAGGGTTTTGCCCCATTTTTTAAATATCGAGCTAAAATTCTGGAATAACTTTTTTATTGTCTTTTAGGGCTCCATGAGCACGTGGTTAAAATTTTTGTACTTAGTCATAGTTAACCCTGTATTCTTACATGACGCGCGCGCTAATGACCCCGCATCCAATTATCTCCGAACTGTCGTCGATAACCCTCTCTCAATTGTATATTTGGAGTCATCTTGTATAAAACACTGAATTAAAAAAAAATATTTCATATATCTATTACGCTTATTGGAAAACAAATGCCCTACGATTTGTTTGAAAATATAAAGTGATTTTTTATTAAAAATGACTTAAGTTTATTTAGTTTAATACAATTGGTCACCATAATATCACATTTCAAGCACTCGAGAGTAAAGTTGGCCATGGAAAACAAACGGTAGGTTTCATTATAAATATTTATTAAATAATAACACAAATAAATGAACAAGAATTACAAAAAAAAATTCACAAAAACTACAGTGGTTTAATAAATAAACAGTAAATAACAACATAACTTCAAAGTAAATGTTCAAAGTGACTACCTTCTTGTTAAATACCAATGTGAATTCTTCGGCGAAAAGAATCTTGAATTTTTATTAACATTTCTCTTTCTTCTTCTTATCTATTTATTTATTCAATTTAGTTTAAATTAATTGGTTTGCATAAATCCATCATAGTAAAAAATAATTGTGGATTAGAAGAAAAGTATTAGAGATAAATACAGATAACTTTATATCGGGTGAAAGGTAATGAAATGTGTTATCTGGTGACGTGAAAAAAATATGTGGGTTCCATTTAAAAAAATCAAGTTATCCATGATTGAATTTTTCAAAATTAGAGCGGCGATATCAGCCATAACAAACAGAGTTGATAATTGACTTTCTAGCTCTTGGTAGTATGGAGGGCGGTCAATAATTTCCCCCAATCACAGCCTCCTATGTTGCCGCCCACTTCTGATATTCAACTGTTTCTAGACATCAACTTTTTGACAAAATACCGAATAGCGTCCAAACAGTACGTTTTAGGCACCAAGTATGGTACATGAAGTCACACTAAAATTGACCGAGGAATCCAGATATGCAATAATATACAGGGGGTTCCATTAAAAAAAATGTACCTTTAATATGAATCACCCTGTATATGTCTAGGAATTTCAGAAAAAATATTTTTAGTTTGTAGCTCTTACTATCCCCCACCCCCCATCAACAGCAGAATTTATAAATATATATCAGTATAACCATAACCTTCCGTCTACATACTATTGGTCCACCCTGTATACAAATCAATTTATATTTGCAGTTGCATCTAATATATGTTCCTAATTGTTAATTTTCATATATAAATTATTCACACCGTCATCTCGGACATATCTCTTATTTTGCATGTTTGTTTAAAGAATGACAATGGTTCTTTCTGTACACTCTCATTGAAAAGTTCAAATTAAGATTATAAATTGAGGTAAGTGCCATTCTTAAAGTTTGTACAATAATTTTTGATTGTTAAAGTATGAGACATATAATTAGCCGTTGTTAAGAGATTTAATTAAATCCAGTTTAAACATCCTTAGGTAAGTCGACCATTATAAATACACTTCCTACAAACCAAAAAGACTTCATGGTAATTCAGATTCCGTTTATAGGCTTCTACATGGATATCATTTACATATTATAGTCATTAATTTTATAAAAAAAACCTTTTCTTTAACCTCGCGACCTCGACATTTTGAAGCCAATATGATGAGAAAATTGTAAGGTATGACATTTCGAATTTAATCTCATAAATGTATATTCGCTTCTGTTATCATGTTGATACATTTGTTATTCTAAACAGTAACCATTTATCTTCGTTTTAAGAGACAAATCAGAACATTTTTGGTGCCGTTTCCAATTTTCGAACTTGTTTGTGCGTATACAGTAAAACAGATACAGAAATTGAAAGTAATCCTTTGAAATTGTGATAGTTTATTTCGACAATATTAATTTCTGAAACTACCACTGAACTAATTTATCCAGGGCCGCGCCAACCAGAGGGTGCAAGGGGTGCGTCGCACCCCGACGGCAGCTACCCTTGGCGCGGCCCTGCATTTACCTCGATAACATTTTTTCGATGGCTTATTATAAATGATGGTGTAAGCACTGAAATCTCAAATTAGTACCAGGAACCAACTGACTCATCATCCATTGCTTCGAATTTTAAATCAACTAAAGATATGAATGGAAGAAATTTGAAAATTAATCACGATATTGCGATACCATCGGCATTGTTAAAAAAAAGGTCTGATTCGAACAAGTGATTAATAAATTTCGAGAAAGTCTAGATTTAATTGAATTATGATAAATGATTCTTTGCATTAAAATATTGGAGGATTACTCATTGGTTTGTGTTGCATTTATATGGTAATACATGGTTGAGTATTTTTCCTCCTTATTATCGTAAACTTAAATGTTTATATATTTTAAATACGTTGTTCTCATGTTTTTAAGGACTATTACGTATGTTTAGGAATATGTAGCCCTGTTTAAAGTATTTCTACATGCACAAGCAAGCACGTCCATCGTTTTTGTTACCTTGATTTTGAAACGTAATTTGACCTTTATTTTTCAGTCAAACGTAAACAATGTAGAAATAAGAAAAAAAAATCTATTAATTACCTAGTTGCTATTATACCATATTATCGGTATTTATAAAACTGTAATTTTGTTTTTTTTTTCTACTGCTATTAATAAACATGTAATTAATTATAAAAGGACTATACAAAAAAAAGATGGAATAGAATAAAATGAGAGAAGTAAGTGATTCTGGAAATTGTTTATTGCAGGGGAAGAAGGGAACACTTTTTTGTTTGTAAATTTAGGAGAAAATAATAAAATTTTCTTGCCTGTTCTTAAACTTTTAAGAATGTTACGATTTTCTTGATTTTATATAACACAGAATATTGTAACAAAATGACCTCGGGCAAAGTACTCCAAATTTTTTAAACATCAAATCATCTTCTTTAAGAAGCATTGTACAAATTCCAAGAAAATCAGAAATATGTACCTTCAATTGTTTCACATATGAATTTTTAATTCATGCGAGAAGCTGATTGACAAATAATAAGTAATTGAAATTCATTGATTTCAAATCTACTTCTACTAGCTAATAAAATTTTACTGCATTTTTATGTTATCTTTTGTGTTACGCATTAAATTTGCTTGTATTGTTAAGTTTTAATTCTAAAAACTGAAATATTACTTGGTACTATAACGTTATGAATAGTACATTGTATAAATTAGTATTTCTGAATTAGGAATAATGTTTTCATTTGAAGAAGGAAGGAGAAACATGCAATCAAATTGTATCACCTTCTCGAAGTCTCCATCCCAAATGAATTGTTTCTATTTAATCTGTTTCTGGAGGTGTGTTTAAGTTAGTTATCACTTTTTATATAGACATACTGTCTGTTCAAATCATTTTCAAGCATTTTTTTTATTTTACACGAATTTTATAACAATAATTAATGATTATCCATTTAAAGCTATTTAAGTGTAGTTTATATAGGTTTAGGGGTAGTAGCGACATTTCCCCAGCTATCTGACGTATTTGTGGGCCATTTCTAATGTTAATTAACAATAATCAATTGATTTTTTTATGATTTATGCGTTCCCCCCGATAAGCCAAAAATCGGCTATTTTTAACATTGTCCTTTGCTTCTAATTTTGGCGTCACTAGTAGAGGGCGCTACTTACGGCACGTCATGCTTCTTTTAAATGACAGAACTTTTTTGCGGCTTAGTGTATTCATCTAACTATTGAAACTGTCGATTCTCCTACCTTTTTTTATCTGAAAAAGGTATACCTTGTTGAAGTCGTTACGAGTAACCATTTTGAAATAATTCTATTTGAAATATTCAGTGCACCGAGTAGAAACTGTTTTGGTTTTAGGTAAATAATCTTTTCCGCTGAAAATACAGGAAAAAATTACTTGAAAAAGTTTGCTACTCAGAATAGTAATTGTTATTTTATATATTTTAAGTATTAACAGTATTGTGTGAAACTAACTACTCTGCGAACTATTGTGGTTGAATTTTTGAGTTCCCACAGTATAGTAAGATTATTTTTTATTTTGTCTGTGGAATTGTTCATTAGCATACCTTGATGTTTGGTATCAGAGAGCATACATATGACTTCATTGATAGGGGTTGTAGGAGATTTGGTTTATATTAGCTTAAAATACTTTTCCAATTCAGAATTGTAAATTATCGCGACTTGCAAAATTACAAGAAGATCGGCCTGGAAATCTTTGTGCTTCGATGAAACAATCGTTGAAAATTGTGTTTCATCAAACCTTGTCGATCTTCTTGTAATTTTGCACGTCGTCATAATTTGCCATTATGAATAACTTTTTCAAGCAACATTTTGCTGAATTTTCAGCGGAGAAGACTATTTACCTCAAACCAACACGGTTACTTCTTACTACTTCAACAAGGTATACCATTTTCAGATAAAACAGGTAGGATAATCAACTCTTTCAATAGTCAGATGGATAACAAAAAAGTTATGGCATTTAAAAGAAGCATGGTATGCCATAAGTGGCGCCCTCTTCTAGTGACGTCAAAATTAGAAACAAATTTAAATTTCTCGCTCCAAAAATTCCAGATTTCCAAAATGTATGCAAATATTTTTATTTTTTTAAAAGTTATTTGCAAATATCGAAAATAAAATTTTATCTTTGACGCCCTGTATCTCTTTAATCATCAACTTTTGACTAAGGTAAGTTTGACAACATCGCATTATATTGTTGTCACGGATCCACTCTTACTCTATATTGCATTTAATTCCGGACACCCTGTATAGTGTATAATTTTCATCGTACCTTGGCATGTTTATTGGCTCGTGGGAATAATTTTTAACAATATTTCAGCACTTTCTAACCTAAATAAGTCTTTCATTTCAGTTCCTTTCATTTGATAATTTTTTATCTTGAATATATAAAAATTGTTTATCTAATCAATTAATAGTATGAATAAACAAATAGCGTGGGTTTTTATAGTGAGTTATTATAACTCACGCTGGGCTTCTACAATGATAATTCGGTATGTAAATAGAGCACGCAGTAAATTCTTGGAAATTTTTAAGCCGATAAATAAGTTCCATTGGTGTAAAATGGAAAGAATTTTTAACAAGTGGAAAGGAATGAATAATTAAAAGATTTTAAAATTATTAAATTGCCAACGCCTCTCAGTAGGCGAAGCTGTCAATTATTATCATTGAGGGGACTGTCATTTGATATTTTAACAAAATAATTTTGACGTTTTCAAATCAATTTCTAATAATAGTCCTAAAAAAGATGAATTTAGATAGCGAAGATGAGTTATTATGTACACCTCCAGAAATATGAGAAGTAGCTAATAATGCAATACAGAATTTATTACCAGAAAAATCAAAAAACAAGTATAAAGGTGTATATAAAAATTTTCAAGATTGGTGTAGCAATAAAAACGTTAACTCGTTTAGAGAAAATGTGCTTTTGGCATATTTTAATGAACTTAGCAATAAATATAAAGCATCGTCTCTATGGACTTTCTACTCCATGCTAAGAAGCACACTCAACATAAATAATGGAATTAATATAGAAAATTATTCAAAATTACGTGCGTTTCTTAAACGTCAATCAGAGAAACATATAGCTAAAAAGGCAAAAACATTTACGCCAGAACAACTTAATAATTTCATAAATGAAGCTCCTGATGAGAAATATCTGGCAACAAAGGTAATAGCTTTTACAAAAATTCAAACGTTTTTATCATCTAGTCAATAATATAATTTATTTTAGGTTCCTTTAATAATGGTCATTATGGGTGCTTGTCGCGCAGCAGAATTGCACTCTATGCAATTTACAGATTTAGAAGATCATCGATCTATTTTTATGGTCAGTTTATGGTACCAAATACAAAAACAAAAATTGACAGAAAATTCACTGTTATGGGAATTTTTTATACTATAATCAAGAAATATTTAAATCTTCGTCCTACCGATATATCGCAAACAATATTATTCTTTAAATTTCAAAATGGAAAATATCACAATCAAAGAATTGGCATTAATAAATTTGGAGCAATGGGGAACGACATTGCTACATATTTAAAATTACCAGATAGTAATTCATATACCGGGCATTGTTTTCGCCGCTCGTCAGCAACTTTATTAGTAGATGCTGGAGGGGATATAATGGCACTGAAACGCCCTGGCGGTTGGCGATCAGCTACTGTTGCTGAGGGGTACATTGATGATTCAGAAAACAATAATAAAGATACTGCAAATAAAATATACAGTTCTATAACGCCTCAACCAGTTAGTACATCTACAACATATATACAACAAACACAAAAAGAAACAATAAACTTGCATAATACAGTCCCACATATTCAGTTTACTGGTTGTTTAAACTTTATAGTTAATATCATTAATAAACAAAATGACACCTAATTTAATTGTTATAACTATTAAGATTTGTGAATAAAGTTCTTTCTCGATACTTGTATCTTAGTATTTATTGTTATTGTCGTAGATAAAGTATAGTATTCAACTTGCAGTAATGGTCATAACTCACTTGATGAATTACAGCACTCGCCTGCGGCTCGTGCTGCAAACTTCATCTGCGTGAGTTATGACCTGCATTACCGCTCGTTAAGTAATATACTATTATTTTAACATCTATATTGCCTCTTTGAAGGACGTATTTATTTCAGTAGCACCCTGTATGTATATGTTACTGAAAATAACAATGATGTGTTAACCACAACATTGTTCACTTCCGCAAGTTTGTGGATGGGTGTTTATGGTCTACTATTACAGCAGATCTTTTTCTATTGTGGGTTTTCTAAGTACGTACGTCTATTTCTGAAATAAATGCGAATTAATTTTGTCACAAGGCTGTACGTGGCGTGTGTTTAAAATCCTAATGGGCATTAACAGCACCGTGAGTATGCGGGTAATGATTTTAACGGAAGACGACGTTTACAATTGCAAATTGACGGTTTTATCTTGCTTTTCATTGTAGCATTAGAATTCATATTTGAGCTCATATGATGTACTGCTGGATCCGCTCGCATGTTTAATTCTGTCGGGGTACCAGTTGGCTGTGGCGTAATCGCCTGAATTTTTATCAGATTTTTCACATTCCCCTTCGATGACTAAAAATTGGTATATGAAATATCACAGAATCCTTTCTTATACGGAATTTTTAAACATAATTTAGAATAGCTATTTGTTTGAACGCAAAATTATGGAGAATATTAAGAAGTTATAAAAATGTAACATGTTTCTAGTTAAAAATTAAAAAAAAATCAAAAAGACATAAAATAATGTTGTAAAAGATCATACCCAATAATCTGTTAAGTAAACTGTTTTTAGAATAAAATCTCTATGTTCATAATTTTTGTACAGTACATTATACTTTATACGACAATGTCATGGTTTTATAGACAAATGACATTTTGCCTGAATCGTATTGGAAATATTTAATATAGGTTTATAGTGTTTATCTTTTGAAGGTGCAATTACTTACAAAATCTTATTATTACATTTCGAATATTAAACGTGCGATTTTTCTGATATGATCTGAACACTCTGTACCTTAAAACGGAAATGATTTTGAATTTTTTATGAAATTGATAAACTAAACAATTATAAATAATAAAAAAATGTGTTCAGTTCTAATAAAGAAACAAACATTTTTGGTATTTCACCGACCATAAATAAAAACATGTAAAATAAAAGTAGTAAGTATTAGTAAAAATAGTTTTTATGAAACTAATATTTACCTGCTTTTCATAATATACGGGGTTTTTTTCTGCATTTTTGAGGAACAGGATTAAATAGTCTATTCAACAATTTTAATTCCTAAATAAACAGAACATAATTAATTCATTACTTGTTTTAACTGTTTATTCACAGCATACTAAGTGCTATATCAAAAGTGCGCATGTTAAGAAATGAATATATTAACTATAAATTTGTTAATTGTATATCAGTTAGATTAGAAATTAAATTGATATATATTTTTTTAATTTTACAGGTTCTGTAGCTCAAAAACGACAGGCTTAGAAATTATAATCTTATATTTATTTAATTAATTTCAATCATATAATACTTTCTCAAATTATCTGCACGTACTAAATAAACATCCTATGTATTAACGTTTTTAAAGCTTATCGTCATTTGTTTTTAAGGAAATCTACTTTTTGATTAAGTGCGATTTTAATGATTTTTTTATATACATTAGTAACCTTCTAGAGTAGTAATAGAGCAACAATATTTTAGATTAAAACTTTTAAGGCTCTGTAAAACAATTATTCTTAGATAAAAATTGATGAAATTTGGGCCACAGTGGTTTAAAGTGACGCTAAAGAACGTCAGATTTTTTATAAAAAATCGAAAGTATTTTTCGAAAAAATTTATTGCAAAAAAAATCATAGTAGAGAGTGTATTAGCTGCTGGACCATCGTAATAGGTTCAACAAGTACATCTATTTAAAAAAAAAATCATTAAACGTCCCAAAAATTATTTTAGAATGGTGCCCGAATCCCTAAGGGCCAACACTGTAGGTATTTATTTATTTATCTTTTATTTTTTAAATTTAAAACGTTGCAAAATATTCAAAAATTTAAAAATATACCATAAATAAAGACTTTCTGATAAAACATTTAAATCAAATTAATAAATAATATAGCAAATTCTAATATAAGGTATTTCCTATTTTTGTGCAGGAAACTCAGCCACGATATATCATTGGATTATTCCTCATTTTAATTTTGATGGAATTCGATAATTGAATTTTCTATTAAGTATAATTAAACTACCTGCTGGAGGTAAACAGAAGTCGCAACATTTAAATAATGCGACATCACTTACATTAGTTATTCCCACATTGGCATTGAATTGATCATCAACTACTAAGAGTTCAAAGGATACCTACTTAATAATATATGTAAAATTATACTTGGTGCTTAATGATACTTGCAAATTGTATCGACGTTAAGGGCAGCAAGTGGTATTTAATGTGCTCAAAGTTTTCAGCATAATTTTGAAATTTCTCAAAATTTATTAATTATTTATTTATTTTAAATAATTATTTATCAATTTACTAATTTAGAAAAGAAACATAGTCCACAGAGTATCACAGTTGCACGCACAAAATTTAAAAAAATGTAAAAGAGAAATATAGTTGTTATTGACGAATCAAAAGTTAAAAACTTTATAAGTATGTAGGAGGTACATGCTTTTGCAATAATAATGACACTTGCTCAAAACAGTTTTTGATTTTCTGGAAGTTCTGAGTCGAAATTTAATTAAATCTCAATTGGTGAGTGAAACTAATAAGAACTAATGTTAAAAGTTGAAAGTACATTCTATTACAAATACGTCAGCAGTTAAAGAGTGCCATTATTATTTCAAACAATTGTACTTAATAATTCTAAAATTAGATAGTTACACTTTAAACAATCACTTGTTTCGTTATTAAGGACGATGTTTACTGACATGTTTAACGGGTAGTTACGGTTGCGCAGTGGCGTAGCCAGAAATTTGACAAGTGACAATTTGTTCAGTGAACAAAGTATTTCAAACTAGATTTTTTCAATAAAAAAAGTAAATAATTTTTAATAAATTGAAACAATAAAAAGTAAATAAAAAAATTATTATTTACATGTTTATGTAAATAATAAACAGATTTTTTTTAATTACTGCAAACAAAAATGTTACTACAAACAACTGCGAAAGATATTCTATAAGAATCAGACAGAAAAAAATAAAATTTTATAAGTCGGGTGCCAGCTCACTTATAGCCTGCTGTTTTTTTCAAAATTGGTGTTTATAATCTTCATAATGCTTTAAAATATGTATTTACATTATTTGTTTTAAGAAAGAACTTAAAATTATATATAGGTACACCCTTCGCTTACGCGTGATCGAATATTTTTATTTATTTTTCAATTCATTCAAATTTGTTTTACATACTTTTATACTTAAAAAGGATTAATATATTTTTGCTTTTTTTCTATTATCAATCAAGTCAATAGAAAAGAGGAATTTAAAGAAAAACGTATTCGAGTTAGTTTTATCGAAAAAGAAAATTACAAATTAAGCCTATGTAGTTTTAGGAAGAAATATTTATTTAAAGAAATAGTACAATAAAAAATATTGAAAACATAAAATTCTCTCTTAAAAATTTTTGAAAAGCTATGAGATATAAAATGGCTTTGTTCATTTTTGTTTTTTTTTTTAGTGACTAAAAAATGGAAAACAAAATATTTTTTCTTAAAACTTGATACAAAGGCTAGATTTGTTAATGTTAATTAAAAAGTAATGTAGAACATATTTTTCTTAATGGTATCAAATATTCTGGTGTTCTATTCGTTTTCAGTAAGTCAACATACAAAACAAACAAAATTTTGCGAATGAAATATGTTCATCGTTATTGAGTAAACAAATTAAATATATAGAAAAAGAAATAAATAAGAAATAATAAGTTATATTTTTCGAGATAATGCCTAATTGCCACATTTTCATCGTATGTAATTCTCTATAAAACGTAAATAATGTATATATTTGAAAATATGAACTTGTTCTCTTAAGATCGTGAGAATACCAAATGTAGATAGTAATATTTCATATTTAATTCGCACATACTCTGCATATTTTGCTTGAAAGTAGAAAAACCTAATATATAGTTAAATACATATTATATATTGAAAACAAATTGAAATGTATTTACCTTTTCCAAAAAGATGAAGATACATATATGTAATTTCATGATAATCTCGCATTAACAACAATAATTATAAAGTAAATAAAAACCACTTACCTTGTATGATCAAGGCGGCGGCGACTGCAAGCACTTGCAGCGATATCATGGTGGCGGATTCTGGGGACCTCTGACACTAAAATGGTAAAACGAAGACGTATCTCGTGTCAACCCACCATCCATATCCACCGATACTCAAGGACTTCTTCCACCGTCGAGATAGTACGCCTGATTAATTGCATAATACCCTCGGCTGTTTCTAGAAGTCATCTTCGTAAACACATCATCGCCACCGGCATTCTGTGTTCGATACAAGTAAAAGTTCCCCTGCGTTTGGCCTATTGGCCTCGCTGACCGGTCTGCGGATTTCGGATTCAAGCTGGATCGCGATCTTGATCGGATTCCGTTTGTGTTACAACTGATGTAGCTTTGAAACATAATTATTAAGATTTATAAATAATAGCGGTAATTGCTACCTAATTATTTTTTGTTTCGATTTTACAACCATTTACAGTTTTATTTATTTTATCTACTACTGTCATATAATGACTATGATTTAATAGTTTTTATTTTCATAATGACTTTACATTATCCCACATGTGCTTTTTAATAGTTATTAATTATACAGTATGCGCCAAAAGTATGGAATAAATTCAATAAAAACGAAACAATTATTTTTTGGGAAAAATCCTCGAACAGGTCGATTTTTAATTTAAAAAATACATATTTTAGTGTAAAATGCGATTTTCAATTATCATTTGTTTTCGAGTAATGACGTCATCGATTTTTTTTAAATGGCAACACCATATTTTTTCCTTGATTCTGAAAGATCGATTAATTCTCTATCAGACAGTAATAAAATTTTGCCCTCTTACATAGGAAAGTTTTCGAGTAAATGACGATTGAATGTTATTTATAAAAAAGTAACAATTCTGAGGTATGTAAAATAAAATACAATTGATTAAATTTTATACTTAAATTAAATGTTCGAATTGCCATCCACCAACTTCTTGACAATGCGCAAGTCTGTGAAGAAATTCTTCTTGCACATTATGAATGATTTCTGGGGTAACTCTGCATATTTCGTCCCGAATGCGATTTTGAAGTTCTTCTAAATTACGTAGTTTATTAATGTACACTTTTGACTTCAAGTATTCCCATAAAAAATAGTCAAGAGGTGTAAGATCTGGCGATCTTGCAGGCCATTCTATCGGTTCGCGTCTGCCGATCCACCTCCCAAGAAAACAGTTGTCCAAAAAATCTCGTACAGGGCGCGCATAGTGCGGAGGTGCACCGTCTTGCTGAAAACATATGATATCGTCAGGAATGTCAGGGTCATTATAGTTAGGAAAAATTACTGCAAGGGCTGGAACAAGGTCATTTTCTAGAACACTCTAAATATCTTTGTCCTGTAAGGGTTCCTTCAAAGAAGAAAGGCCCTACTATTCTGTCGTCAACTATTCCAGCTCACACATTTAATTTCTGAGGGTGTTGGGCCTCTGTCATCCAATGAGGATTTTCCCGACTCCAATATTTGCAAGTTTGACGGTTTACTGTACCATTCATACAAAATGTGGCTTCATCTGAAAAAAGTATTTGCCGGTGTAAATTTCTATTTCTTTGACATATATCCATTACAATTTTGCAAAAGTGTAAGCGGCGATCGGGATCATCTTCATTGAGTTCCTACACAAGTTGAATTTTGTAGGGATGATATTTTTCCTTCCTCAAGATACGTAGCACTGTGCTCTGACTAGTGTCATTGTTTAATGCAACCAATTGTGAAGAATTATGAGGATTATCCACCATACTTATCAAAATGTTCTGTTTATGATTTTCATTAATGCTTGGACGTCCAGGTTTTGGAATAGTTACAACATTGCCAGTTTAAATTGCTAAATTTAGACTCTACCTTACTGACTGTTGATTGGCTGATAGGGCGATCTGGATATTTTTCATTAAATAAATCGCAAACTTCCTGCTGAGTTCTAGTCATATTCCCGCATCCGATAAGAATTAAAATTTCAATTCTTTGAGTAACAGTTAAATGTGCCATAATACTTTAAACTGAATAATAATTTCTATGTCGCTTACAATACTTATTAGAAAGTCGATGTGACAATGACACTTTGCAAAGATTTTCACCTACGTGATCCATAAAAGAACTATGGAATTCGAAAAACTAAACTTGATAACGTTTTTGCTTTATTTTAATTGATTTACGTTTTCTAACATTCAATCGTCATTTACTCGAAAACTTTCCTATGTAAGAGGGCAAAATTTTAGTACTGTCTGATAGAGAATTAAAAGATCTTTCAGAATCAAGGAAAAAAATATGGTGTTGCCATTTAAAAGAAAATCGATGACGTCATTACTCGAAAACAAATGACATTTGAAAATCGCATTTTACGCTAAAATATGTATTTTTTAAATAAAAAATCGACCTGTTCGAGGATTTTTCCCCAAAAATAATTGTTTCGTTTTTATTGAATTTATTCCATACTTTTGGCGCATACTGTATAAAGGAATTAACAAGGATTAAAGGCTGGTTAATTTCCCGAATGCAATTCAACATTTATCCACGACCACGGCCAAAACCGGTCAATTAGGAGTTCGAAAGCCGTGTGAGAGCAGGTAAAAAATTATGGTTTTGAAAAACGTCATATTTGACAAATTTATTTAATCAAGAATATTGATTGTAGGTTGAATACTAGTCTTGGAATCATTTCTGTTGCATGCATTTGTTTATTTGTCAACAAGAGTGAAAAAATTTGCAAAACCTACAGAAAAAATGAGTGAGAATGCTGAACTGGTGGAATTCGATAGCTGGCATAAGATAACCCAAGTAGCAATTTATGGCAAAATTCGGGCACAATTTTCTTGTGCCTGAATCGTGTCGACTTTTTTTGGAGCACTTCTGTCGCCGTTCAAATTGTGTCCAAAATTTTCAAGTTTGTGTCGACACATTTCGTACTTATTGTGTCAAAAGGATATGCGTGTCTAAATAGCAACATTTTAAACACATGTATTTAAAATGTATCTATTTTATGTCAGTTTGGACTCTTCAAATATATTTAGACACAGACGGGTCGACACTAAATAGACTCAAATTTGTCTGATTTGTTTCTTAACAAGATGTTTCTATTTTGTTACTGAAATGAGTTGAGTAGACACAATAATTTCCATTTGGGTACATTTTAAACGTAAAGTTTCTTTATTGTTTCTACCATGTGTGGTACAGGCACACATGTATCTATGTAAAAACATTTTGCACACATAATTTCCATTTTGTTTCTATAATGTGTTTAGTTCATCCGGTTAAAGTGTTTGTGTACTTGACATGGCGCATATTATTATGATAAACGTTGATCTGTGATAGTGTTAGTTTTACAGTTACAATATGATTAAAATAAAAAAGGTGCTACTCCAAAGGTGCACACTAGCACTTACTATCGACGTGTGAAAAAAGAAATAGACATTACTCAGAGGAAATTGAGTGAATTTATGAAAGCAAGAGCAAATGCACCATTTCTATTAAACAACAAAAAGAAAAACATTGTAGTTGGCGATATTTCAGTGAATTTTTGGTCTATATGTAGAAACATTACTCTAAATTGTTTCTTCTATTTTCAAATGTGTTGAAATGGACAATTTGGGAGCAAATTTTATTCACATTACGGAAACATAGTCCTATTTGGACACTACCTATAAGTACGCCATATTTCAACAAGTACTTCAACGTGAATGCATTTGGCAAAAATGGCGGCCTATAAAATATTATTTTAAATTAAAGCTTTTAAGAACTATTTAAGCCACAACTATGATGTCCTAAATAATAAAATATCATTGGTTTTTGGTTTTTTTGAGAATTACCAAAATATATTTTTTATCGAAAAAAGAAAAAAACATCGACTAATTATAATTACTTGGTATTTTTAAGGCCTGTTTAATTTTGAGAAGTACCATGTCAACTATTATCGGTAAACTTTAGTTTGCAAGTGTACCTACGCGAGAAATAGAAAAATGCTCAACATAAATTAAAATCCCATTGTTTTCTAGGAGATGAATGCTTTCAAGTCTGTGTTCATGATTATCCATAATGTATCGGAAAAAAATATGATTTGTGTCTATTAGGATTTATTTTGGTACACAATGAATAGAAAATAATAATTTCGGTAAAATTGAGAACTCCATGTGTCAAATTTGTGGCTCTCATTAGAGTACAATAACGAACACATTTTGGAAACAACATGACTACATACGAGGCACATGTAAAATAACTTTTGGACACATTATCGACACATATTTTGGCCAAGTTAGGAACAAAATAAACATATTGTGGCCACTTCAAGGTTCAATTTTAGATACATATTGGAAACGAAAGGCACAATCTAGACACATTTTTGAAAAATTTTAGATATATTTCAGACTCGCTATTGGACAAATTTTAGACCATATTTAGTACACATTTTATTCCACATTTTGGTTACATTTCCCGCTTCTAATAGTCGACAATCTGTCTTTAAAATGTATCGTGTCCAAATTACAGTGTTGACACAGCGTCGACACTTTTCCCAAAATGGGTTGGAAATTGTTACTTGGGAAGGAAGGAGAAGGAACAATTCCAGAAGAAGTGCTACTATCCTACTTTTTCAATGTGGAGAAACGGTTTGCTGCCTCTTCAATGTGGATAAAATATTCCATGCTAAAATCAATGTTGAAAGTGCACAAAGGTATTGATATTTCGAAGTACGGTAAACTTACTTCATATTTGAAAGTAGAATTAAGAAATTATAAACTAAAGAAGGCAAAGATACTGGAGAGAAACCAAATCGAAGAATTTTTGAAAAAAAGCACAGGATGAGAAATATTTACAAGTTAAGGTAGAAAATACACGATTTTAAATTTCAATTTGTACATTGAGCGTTTTATTTTGAACTCTTTACAGGTTGCAACGGTCATGGGAGTCGCAGGTGCTTATGGATGCAATGAATTAACCAAAACATGACCAAAACAAATGCCGTTACCTATACGTACTCAGTCCGGATACGAAAACAAATATTTCAAGAATTTTCAGGATCATGGAAGAAACATTTTCAGTCAATGCTGTAGAAATGTGTCGAAAATACCCTAAAAATGCCGGTGGGAGAGTTGTCTTGCGATATGTGGCAGGAAAATGTGTATAATACCCAACATGTAGGCATCAACACATTTAAAAAACGTTTTCAAAAGTGGGTACATTTTTGGGCTCCTTGGTCCAGAAAGTTTTACCGGACATGGAATGAGGCGTTCTTTGGCAACAGTAATGACCAATGCTGAGGGTGATATTGCCACTGTCATTAAGTGATAACAGTATGTTCAATGCCACTCTGAAGCGTCATAGTGGTTGGAAATCGACTACAGTAGTGGAAAGTTATATTGAAGATTGATTCCCTGTAAAGCAAGATAGCAATTGCTGAAAAAATTCAGGTCCTTCCTGGCAAAGTTGTGGGCTCCTTCAGTCCTTCAAAACTTCTTATTTAGTGAATTTAAATAATCCTGGTCAAAATGACAATATCGTTTTTGAGATAAATGTTAATGTTAATAATAATAATTCTAAATAAAACGCTATAAAATCGAAGCGTGGTAACGAATTCTAATCCACTACTGTGTTAATAGGTCTTTAATCCACGGAAAATAGACGTATTAAACCTTCTTAATATAATGGTCGTGAATAACATTATTTTAGTTAATTTTTCAAATTCATTTACATTTTTGGCGTATATATATCAGACCTTGAATTTTAATCTGGAAGAAAGGCGGCTGATAAAAGAATGATGTACTTATTCCTAAAATAAAAAACGATCTTGGGTTAATCAGCTCTGAATTTATTGAATTTTGTAACAGTTAAAAGATGTGGAAGTAACACATTTACTTTAACAGAAGCAATTGTTTAAACTGTAACGGCTATATTTATCCACAAATATGTTTTATAAAAACTGGTAGATGTATTAAATTATGCACGGAAAATTTTCAACGCACGCATATTCGAAAGAAGGCATGAAGGCATTATGTAATAATATTATTGCAATTTCGAAACAAAACGTAGTAAAATTTACGGCTTACGGGTAGAAATTTCTAGAATAAACTTTTGTAGGTAAATTGGTGGTAGCATAAATCAATTTAAACAATGAAGCGTACGTTTGAGAATTAATGAATAAAGGTGTAATGATTTGTGACATAGGTACAATCTATTGTAATAATAATGGCTCTCTTAAAAACGAATTTAGCGATTTGTTTTGAACTGCTGACGTATTCGTAATGAAATCTACTTTCAACTTTCTTCATTTATTCTTATTTGTTCCAGTCACCAATAGAGATCTATTGATAATTTACAATACAATAACTTTATTCCTTTTGATTAATAATTACATTAATATAGGAGCCGTCATCAAACACACATTAATAAATATGTATATACATACAAAATTTTCACATACAATATAATAATATAGATATATACAAAATATATATCGTCATAATATAAATCACATATAAATAATACAAACAATAATACAAGTAATAATACAAACAAATTAATTAGTACATGAGTAAAACTCATTAATGTCATAGAAACATTTATCGATTAGATACTTTTTTAGACATTTAACAAACATGTTTTTTGTACTAGAAAGTTTAATCTCCATGGGTAATCGGTTGAAAATGTCTAGGCCTTTAACAAAAGGCAGATTTTTACAAATATTAAGTCTCTTATAAGGAGTATAAAAGTTATTTCTTTTTCTAGTAAAATAATGATGATGATCGATATTCCTAGCAAATAAATTTTGATTATCATAAACATAAGTGCAGATTTCCAGCAAATATATACATGTAAGTGTCAGCAAATTTAACTTTTGGAAGAAGATACGACAAGAAGTTTGCGTTGATACACCCACCAAAATTCTTATAATACGTTTCTGACAAATAAACACGTCGGATGCCATTGTAGCCAAACCCCAAAAACATATGCCGTACTTCATTCTACTATAAGCCTGAGCATAACAAACAGAAATGAGTTGGTTAAGTAAATACCTGTTTCAGATTTCGAAGAAAACTGAAACAGGTACTCTATGGGAAATAACTAGAGAAGTGTCGTCGGCATACAGTGTTGGAGATACATATCGTGGGAGACAGCTTTCAAGGTCATTACCATATATTAGGAACAACACCGGGCCGAGTACAGAGCCCTGTGGTACCCCGACAGATACTTCAGTTAGTGGAGAACGTACCTCTTGCACATTACAATTGTTTACTCGGCAAGTTAACTTAATAAATTGTTGTCTGTCTTTTAAAAAACTAGATATCCACGTATTTGCCAAACCCCTAATTCCGTATTTTTCCAGCTTGTAAAGTAGCCTATTATGATTGACACAATCGAATGTCCTGCTAAGATCACAAAATATCCCAGCAGGGCACTCATCCACATCAATATAACCAACTAGGTCTTGAAAAAAAGAAAATACAGCAGTTTGTGTGGATTTTCCTGATTGGAAACCATGCTGGACAGTTGACAATATATGAAATCGTTCAAAGAATGACTTTAATCTAAACAAAAAACAATGTTCAAATATTTTACTGAAGCTTGGCGACATCGTAATAGGTCTGTAATGGTCTACGTTCATTTTATCAAGCTTTTTATAAACCGGTACAACACTACTCAGTTTGAGAATATTTGGAAACTTACCTTCCTGAAAAGATAAGTTGACAAGATAACACAGAGGTTTTGCTAATGAGTATGCTACTTGTTTAATAAGATAGCACGATACACTATCTGGTCCAGATGATTTTTTATTTTTTAATTTATTTTTAATTATACTGATTATTTAATTCTCAATAAATGGAGTCAAAAAAAGAGTCGCGAGCTGATCATGCATGATGTTGTCATATTTATCACACTGAGATATTTTATCTAAAATTCGTTTTAACTTAGTACTTCCACCAATATGTCAAATAATACTTAAAATTATACTGACCACACTTTGCTCTGTAATAATGTTTAAATTGTCCTAATCGAAACATTTGGAACTTGAGGGATATTGTAAACAATTCTAAGGTGTAGACTCGACTTATCACGTTGCACCTCGAATCGGTTTCGCAATGGCAAAGATCGGGATAAATTTTATGATATGTAATATTGTTGAATATTCAAGACGGTGGCAAATATCGTTCACTTTTCTTTGTATCATATCGATGGCTTATTTGCAATAAGACGTAACCCACATTTTTTTCAAATAAGAGATTTTCGCGTAAATATATAGACTAATTCGTTCTGTACTGTACTAAAACAACAAATTGAACATAAAATTATGTAAAATATAGCCATTAAAAATGTGTAAATCCAAATCCTAATAAAATATTTTACACATTGATTTTTAACGCGTTTTTTGTCCGTCCTGAAAACTTAGTCTGGTTGTGGATTACGCCTTATTGCAAATAAGCCATCGATATAACGATAATCTATATTAATTCATTCTATTTTGGAAGTTGCTGTCCTATTGCCCTATCATAAATTACACCAATTTTAAAATAACAATTGATCATATGTATATCTGATTTAAATATGTATATTTTTTTACCTACACCTACTGTAAATAATTATTTGTGTCATTTTTAGATTTTCAGTAACATTTCGGATGTAGTACTAAAGTACGCCCAAACAAAGTGAAAGTTAAAAGTGTTAAGTAGTGAACGTGTCGAAATCCATTCATTGTATCTCGTGTATTGGACCTTATCGTAATATTAATGAAAACTATAACCACTCAGAATTTAACGAATTTTTTATGTAAAACATTTTTAGCTGTAATATTTCTCAATGAATGCTTTTCTAAAAATATATTAAAAATTTATTACTTCAATGAATCACTATTACAAAAAACTTTGTTGGAAAAGGACTTGTTTCTGTAGCAGATGAAATAAACAACGAAATTGAAATGATTGAAACACATACCAAAAATAACCTGGAAGAGCTCAGCTTATAAACTGTAAAGAAATTTGAAAAAGCAAATAACCTTACTGGGTGCATGATTATTTTAGGTTACAAAACTCAAAAATAATATCAGTGGTAGCTTTGGATAACTTGGAAATTGAACTGGACCTATTTCTAGGATTACTACCTGTCTTTACTTCGCAAGAACAGCCTTTACTTCAACCTCCGTGTCCTTCCGTCCTTACCTTTACTAGAAATGTCCTTACTTAGAGGAAATAATGAAGTACATTTTAAAATATCATTAGAACAGAACATGACGATAAGCAAAATTAATTTAAATGTAATAGAAAATAATGCTAAAACAGTTCAAAACATCCCCCCCCCCCCAAACTCTGCTATTCAACAGCAACAAGAATGCAACAATGTCTACTTGTCTCTACTTGAGAATATCCATACTTGAGTATATGAAAAGGTGGCAACATTACTTAGTTCCGAAGTTTAAATTTGTGTCCTATGAGTTCAATAGTTGTAGAAAGATCTTTTTCATTGTGTAAACATGTGATACAATATAGTGCATAATTTTTTAATGCAAGGTCTTGAGTCGAAAATTTTAACCAATACGGTTTTCACCTTTTCAAATTAATATTAATATGTGATCTAAGATGATAATAATGCTGTTTTAATACAATTTATACATGTTCGACTTTGCTTTTAATAGGTTATATTCAATACCCAATGCCATAATTGAATAAAAGAATGTAATTTAATTCAAAAAAAGTCATAAATTAGTAGTGGTATTCATGGATCTGTGGTTTCTTGCATGCCTATATTCATAAATTCAAAGAAATATATTGCTTGCATATTATCCGATAATTGGTGATGACCGTTCATGAGACATGTCTATATCAAAAAACCATCCTCCATAGAAATCATAAAATATATAGAACACCAGAGACCTTTACGGTAGGCTCAAAAATAGTCGGCCATTTATGTTTTTGTAATTGGACTAAAGAAATCATGTTTCTACGAATTGATCGTAAATTTTTCCTATTTTAAAATTCCTACTCATTACCGTGAAGCTACCCTGTTAGTGCAACCAACTCATAAAAGCTAAGTTACTGCAATATTGCAGACATGCGCGTTTTCTCCATAGGTTGACTATTTTCGGTACCTCATTTGGCGTTCTATATATGCTATAATTTCTATGGTTCATACCTAATCAAAGAATATTAACGGTTCGTATACGTTAATATTCTTTGACCTAATACTGACTCCTATACTTGGACATAAATAGTGACTGCATGTGCACAGTATTTAAATTTTTATATACGGTTAAAAGCGCACCATTTCTTCTCCACGTGTTATGTTACAGTTGAAACTACTTTTCTGCAAATAATTCAACCTTTGAATTTTTTTCAAAATAACATACGAAAACAAAGTACAACTTTGGAACGCAAGGCTATTTCAGCAATAAGTTCATACTTGAATTAGTAAAAAAATCGTATTATGCAACACATACTACAAAGATCCTGTATCATATGTTGCATATTTATGAAAATGTTAAATTTTAGACTTTTGACATTTTTTTTAGATTTTAGTATACTTAGTAATCCTCAAGCAAATATCAAATAAACTTTTGAGGATTTAAAAAAAAAAACAGTAGTAGAGCTCGCCTGCACAATGACATTTGTTTTAAAGCAACTATTTGATTGTAAAAATAGAACATTTATTCCTATAGGAACCCACACATTAGTAATTAAAAGTTGCGGCGATTTCAAAAATCCAACTCGTTAGATTATGTTATGTTCCTCTGAAAGTACAGTTTTTTCCTCTACTAGGGTAGCCTTTCGTAAATGTGGACATTATTTATTATAATGGCTCTCATATATCTTAATTACAAAAAATTGTACCCCCCATTTGTAAAGTGATGAACAGGAATCTAAAGTTAGTTTCATGCGGTCAAATGTAGTTTTGGAAAAAATTTTTGTTCAAAATTAAAACAACTTTATAATCATTTAAACACTCTTGTTGTAATTGCAGAGTATCAGAAACTATAAGAGACAGAAGGATGTGATTTTCACATTGGGCTATTTTTGAGAAACTTAAGACACTGCAATCAGAATTTTCATAAATTTCTTTGTTTCTTAGATACAGGGCAAAATAAAAAGGAAAAATACCCAGGGATTCTGAGTACCAACCATCACAGAAAATAACTGAGATATGGGAATGGTGGAAATTGCTTTTGATAAGCTTTTTACATAGAGTTCAATGGCGTACTTGTAATGTTTCTACAAGGTGTCTTTTTAAAATATGACCCAAACATACAAGTTTTTAAATGGAACACCCTGTATATTTTTAGGTCATTCAATTGCATTATTTTTTCTTTCATAATGGCATATAGTAGATACTGCTTTATATTTTGGAAATTGTGCATGGTATTAGTAGCGCATAAGTTGGTCATGCATATAAAAGTACATGTCCAACTATACACCACGGAACATCAGTTTTATTAATGTACCGTTTTTTTTTGACAATTTTCAAAATATCAAGCAGCAAGTGTATGTCATTATAAAGGAAAATAATAATGTAACTGAACTGCATAAAGACATACAGGGTGTTCTGTTTACAAAATTGTATGTTTGGGTCATATTTTAAAAGAGACACTCTATAGAGAAACAAGTATGCCATTGAACTCTACATAAAAAATCTATAAAGAAGCTATTTTCACCATTCTGATATCTCAGTTATTTTCTGAGATTTGCAGAATCCCTTAAAAGTAGTTTTTGTTTTAAATTTTGCCTTGTTAAAAAAACGAACAGGTCTATGAATTATGATTGTGTCGTGTTGCGAAAACTGTATCTTTCTCTCTCTTGTAGTTTCCGAGATATCCTCCAATTACAACAAAATGGACACCCTATACACTGTATAAACTTCTAAAGCCGGAGGCATGTTCAGATTTTTTATATTAATAGCGTTCTGTGCATTTTATCCTTGCATTGTTTTGTATGTAAAAGGATATTTATTTGTCTTTTTTTTTACTAATAATTTACATTTTACTAAGGGCAAATACAGATACGAGCCAGAATATTCACACATTTTCATTTACAGAAGTTGCAGTCCATTTAAAACCCCAACATGGTCCTTCGGGCCAGATATGAACCAGGAATATATGGCTCGAAGGACCATGTTGGGGTTTTGAGTAGACTGTAACTTCTGTAAATGAAAATATGTGTATATTTTTATTTGCCCTTAAAATATGTATTAGCAGAAATTATAGAAAAATTTGAGGAAAAATGCTTGTAAAAGGTGTACCAATAGCAGTGATAGAACTTTTGACGAAAATTGCCGCTATGTTGGACATGTCACTGTCAAGTGTCAATGTGTTTCTTATTCAGTAAGGCTTGCCTTTCATCATGGAAAGACTAACGCCACAACAACGTTTACAAATTGTTAAAATATTTTACCAAAATCAAGAGTCGATCCGCTACGCATCGTGCTTTACATGCAATGTTTGGTAGGCATAATCGCCCAAGTGAATTGATGATTCGTCGTATTGTTGAATGTTTCCAAGGAAGTTACACATTACATCCCCGAAAGCCACCGATTCGAAGAAGAACTGGGCGTTCTGCAGAAAATATCGCAGCTGTACGAGCCAGTGCGGATGAATTTTCTGTGCGACATCTGTCAGATGGCTCGCGACAGTTAGGTCTATCCACGATGTCAATGTGACGTATTTTGCATAAGGATTTGGGTCTACATCCTTACAAATTGAAGCCTGCCGATCATCGGTTGTGTCGTGAGTTCTGGAGCAGATCGAAGCCGACAAGGAGTTTTCGAGGAAAATCATCTTCAGCAACGAAGCCCATTTCTGCCTCAATGGGTACGTCAACAAACAAAATATGCACTATTGGGATGAAATGGCAAGCCTTACTGAATAAGAAAAAAATTACACTTGATAATGACATGTCCAACATGGCGGCAATCTCTGTCAAGTTCTATCATTGGTATTTCTACACCTTTTATATTTAATATTTTCAACGACATCTTTGAATTCCTCATCTGCCAAATTAGATTTGACCACAGAAAACGAAACTTTAGATTCGTGTTGAGGTCCCTGGGATAGACATGTTTTAATAAAAGATTTTTTGGGGTTTTGCTTTTAGTATCGTAAATATATCGTACAGTAGTTTTTAAATATTTATAGACAAAGCGAAACAAAATCAGATATATAGTTTTTCCACATTTCAACTCTAACTGTTACTTCTTGATATTTTTATTTTGTGGTATCTACTAGATGTTTTTTCTTTGTTACATGCAAATTGCATTTCTAATTTCTTTATTAATCATTTTACATCTACAAATTTTTCACTTTTCCATTTTCTAAATCAAAATGGGAGTCTCACCAAATAAAACAGTAAAATACAAGTATATTTTTATTTATATATTTGCAGAATACACTTTCATAATAGTACAAAAGTATTATTTTATATTACTTTAATCACCACTTCGGATTGGTAAGGCACAATCAATGGTAATACAGCAAAATAAAAACAAAACAAAAAAATTACAATAAATAATCACCTAACGGTACTAAGTACAAAATTTATATTAAAAAAAAAAATAATACGTAAAATCATAAAATAATGAGCAAACAATACACAGACAGGCTTGAGTTTTTAAGTCAGCCATTTGTATTTTATTCTAGCAGCTATGATATATAGTTAACTATATAGTATATAAGAAAACAGATTTATGTTCGATGAATCAGCACGAGGCTATAGAAACAGTAACAATAAATAAATAAATAAAGGCATAGATATTCGACAGGTTATTTTTATTAATAACTATCTGGCACACAAAATGACATCAATTAAAGAAATATATGTATATACGGTGTTTTGAGTAACCAGACCACTTGGTAATAGTTTAAGCCAAAATATTAAGTATGCATGTTGGCAGCAAATGTCAATATTAATGGAGGGTGCCGAAGGAAAACATTTTTACAAAAACTTCTACAGTTGATGTCATATTTATTTCAAATTTGATAGAAAATTTACTTCAACACCCTGTATCTCCATTAATATTAACGTTCAACTCCACACACATATAAAGTCTCCTCCAGAGAACAATGTAGTGTTGCTGGCAACGTCCCCACCACTATTTTAATTTATATGAAATAAAGATTTTATTATGTCAGTTTTGTTGTGTGTACGATTGCTGCTCCACTGCATAGTTGAAGTTGGAAATTTTGAACTTCACTCGACTTCAACAGCGAAAAGAGGGGAATTCGATTAATTTCATTGACTGAAAGTCATATGACTTTGTGTTGCTGGTAAACTATATCGTTCTTTAAAAGTAGCTTAAGAGTATTCTTAATATTTTGGCTTAAAATATTACCCGGTCTGTGATCTATCACTTAAAGAGAAGCACCCTGATAGCATATACATAGAAATTAATATTGCAAATAAAAAAATTAGCTTCACAATATTATAAAACGATAGCGTCTTTTAAAAACAACCTGTCAAAAAGCAGTGCTTAAAATGCTACAAGAAAATGTGGTTAAGGTCCTCAGACTTGAACATCAGTCACAATGATAAAAGGAAATAGAAAAAGTCAAACGTCCAACAGATTTCGAAGCATAAGGTAATTCTGATTATCTAACAATGCTTAATAAATTAATATGATCACATTTTCATATAAAATATAGTCCTTTAAGGGAATATTCTCACAAACAGTTCGTCATTACACATTAGAATATGGCTAGAGAAATTATACACCACTAACTTTTTACACAGCACAGCCTTTTTTAACGCCATATAAGACCTTAAGTTCTGGGAAGATTATCTTCTTTATCAGCTGGTTGGTCTTCGCCGCTAGCATTGATCGCCTAGCATCCTTTTTGTACACCTTTATGCCTGGTTTGTGGACTAGGAATGAGTTGTCTAATATGAGAAAGTCATAGTCCATCACACACAGAGCATATCCCTGGAACATGGATAGAACATTAGCGGGAATCACAAAATTTGCAGAACAATGGATTTTCAATACAAATCCAAATAAATTGTACCAGAAATTTGATTTACTTAGGCATAGAAAAGCTACATCAAACAGTTGAAGTCACTCGTCAGCAGTCTACCAGACATATACCGATTTTGACGTTCTTAGCTCTTATCAATATGACATAGGTGAGGTTAAGTCTAACCCGCCAGTAGGGACCATGAGTAACGCGTAATAGCAGAGCAATCTCTAGCGACCTTTCCCTACTCCATGCCGGACTAAAAAGTCACAGACACGAAGCGTTCTACCTATAGCAATGTGCTACTCCGCGTTACTCATGGTCCTTACTGTCGGATAGGACAGGTTTAAAACAGCTAAGGTTATTTGTTGGTTACCTCACCTATATTATATTGATGAGAGCTAATAAACTCAAAACCGGTATATGTCTGGTGTGCTACTGATGAGTGACTGTTTAGCCATAGGTTTTCCAGGTGTAATTCAATGCCGGTCGGGGCACTAGCCCGTACAGTAGTTGTTTCCTGAAATTCCTACCTATTTGTAATATTAGTACTGTTTCTTTTAAACTGGAAATTTACGATTATTTTTTTCCTGTTCCTTTTTTTACTTCATTTTTTTTATTTTATACACTATTTCTTCCACCTGTTGGTTTCTATTTAACATCTTTTTCTTTTAACCGTAAGTATTTTGTTAGCACCCCCATTTTTTTACGACGAAAAAACACGCTGTTAAGTGGGCAAAATCATTGTTTTTATAAATGGTGCAGGATAAAGTGAATTTTTGGTCTAGACCGTAGGTTAAGACAAAAAATCATTAGAAAACGCCATAAAACACTGATTTCGCGCACGAAATATCAGCAATATTTTTTTGTCCAACTGTCCAATTTGCCACTCTAGGTTTATTATTTTACCAAAAATTCACTTCTCACGCACCATTAAAAAACACTGATTTTGTGCACCTAGTATAAAAATAACTATTTTTACATTTATTCTTGTTTTTTCATCGTTATTTATAGCCCCGCGACTTTAAAGAAATTCGAAACGTTAATTTTTTTGTCTCTTTCCGGGACAAATGGTTTATTCATTTTATCATTACCTGAGTCATTTTATCACTCTTCCCTTCCCAACTGAGCCTCTCATCGTACAACGGATCGGCGTGCGTCCCGATGAAAATGGGCTCCCAATGGATAAACCTCCCATTCCTCTTTCCCACGTGGAAAACGTGGAGTCCCTTGGACTCGCTCGCCATCTGCCACTCCTTGGCTTTGGGCACGCTGTGGCACCCGGGGCACAGCTTCTTGTGGAACGGCAAAGCGGTGCCGTTCACCAGCATCTCCTTCAACATGGTCTTGTTCTCCGGAACCGGCTGATTGGCACTGACTTCGAATATGTGGAGCGGAAACACCTTGGGGTTTTTACTGAGTAGAGGCCCCTTGTTTTCCGCTATCATACCTAGGAACTTCTCGATTATATTAGGACTAGGGTAGAGTTCAATGTCGGATGGCAGGATATAGTGGGTTTGCGCCGTCTCTCGGGCTACGTTTCTGCCTACGTTAACGGGGTAGAGCAGCTTCTTCTGCGACTTGTACATATTGTCCGAGGTCACGTTTAAGAAGGGCGGTGTCAGCGAACAGTTGTACGGTTCGGTGAAGACGGTGTTGGGTTTTGGGACCTGAAAAAAATAGTCTCATTTCAGTGAACATAAAATATTATCGAATGCTCCTTTTGGTTCTTTCCCTAATCTACTATCGCCTGTTAATTTTTTATTTTGCTTCACATACAGTGCGTCCCTAAAGTCACCCACAAATTGATTATTAGTTAAATAAAAGACATTATTGAAAATTGCCGCAACAGGTCGATTTTTGATTTTAATTTACTTTTTACGTAGGGAAACGTGATCGACCGTAGGAAATTATATTGTTCGCACATTTTCGTTTAGTATACTTGGTCGACCAGATCTGGACAATCTTTAACGTAACCATGGTTTCGAAACTTGGACAGTGGACAGTGGATCGATTTATTGGCGGATGTGTTCGTCATTAAATAAAACACAAACTTCCCCATGAGTTCGAATTCTATCACCATACTCGATCATCACGAGAATTTAAATCCGTTCCGTTTCACTTAGATTCATGATTTTATAAAACGAAAACAAGCTAATTAATCAATTGGATTCATTCGTACAATCTTACCAAACTGTTTAAACTTGATTGACTGTAAAAATGCACGAGCACGAATAAATAATTTGGGTATTGTTGCCCACCCTGTAACAATTAGGAGTAACTTGTGATACATTTTTGGAAACAGTTCAGCTAGGGTAATCCGGAAATTGGAAAAAATGTGGTTCCATTTAAAAAAAATGTGATGACGTCACATTATTATTTGAAAAAAGTACTTAAATAAAAGCAAAAATCGACCTGTTTCGGGAATTTTCAGTAATGTTTTCTGATTTACCTAATAATGAATTAGTGCGTGACTTTAGCAACGCACTGTACAATAGTGCACTTTATGCCCGTACAAGCATACAGTGACTTTATTTACAGCCCGCGCGAATATAAAGCCAAAAAAGAATTTTACATAACGTATCAATAATCGTTATCCACGATGATATTATAATATGACAATTATAACCAAATTTCATTGACGCAATAGTACATTATACTATAAGGGAGAGAAATGCGTTATTTTGGCAGAGGTGCAATTTGAAGCCCGAGGGCTACAATGCACCGAGGACAAAATAGCATCTCCCCCGAATGGTATATACTATTTTTTCCACGGTCTCATTAACTTAAAAACACATATTATGTCATTATGAAGTAAGTAGCACCAGAATTATTGTATTCGGATTTGAGCATTTGTTTAGTAGTCGTTGAGTTATTGTCATAACTACAAAATAAACAAACAAAAAGTGGTGCGCCGAGAAAAATGTTCAAGTATACAGCGAGAATGTTTTGTTGGCATACTTCAGTGAAAATGCAAAGAATTACAAGTCTTCCACATTATGGGCGCAATATCGTATGGTTAAGTCATGCTTGATAATTTACTACAACATAGATATAAGCAAATTCCCCAAGCTGATCGCCTGTCCCTTCGTCCTCCAAAAACAATGGGCACAAAGCAATAAACTTATTTAAAACTTTATTTAAAATTTAATATGTACAATACAGTTATTGCAATTAGTCATGTTTATGTTGGATGGTATAAATTGATTTTAGGTTACTTGATAGTGAATCCATAAGACAAAGATGACCGAATCCTCCACATGTTCGGCAACTGCTGTTCATGATGTCCAACCTTTCAATTGTTTGATCCCAATAATTCTTTGTTTGGTGTTCGCCAACACTGCTCCCAACAACTTGTCTTGTCTTTTTTGCATGCCAGAGAAAACGACGGATTTCGGTAGTTGATGGGCGCAAAAAAACATATTTTTTTTTTATAAATATCCAAAACACTCAGTTGCCCATCATTGTTAATACTAAACATTCGATTTTTCTTCATCTTAGTATTACGCAGAATAACTAGCAACGATGATTCTAAATCTTGAATATCATCAACTTGAAATTAAAGATGTATATAAAATTAAACATTTTATCTTACTTTATTCATTAAATATGTATCATTAGGTGGTTCACACAGGAAAGATTCGATCCCTTCCATGGTAAAAACGTTAATTTTTTGCAATTTGCAATGTCGTAAAGCGCATCTTCGCCACTGGAAACGAATAATTTTTTACGGTTTTTTTCTTGTTGTACAGGGTGTGACTAGGATCAAAATCAGTTTTTTGACCAAAAATGCCACAATTCTGAACAATCTTAGAAAGATTTTGTCGAGTTAATACATCAGGATGTTTTTGAAATTTTTTTAAATATCTTGTGTATACAGGGTGTCTGTAAGATTGGGAAAACATAATAACCACATACCCCGAGGGCAAAAATTTGTTAATCTAAATTAAGTTACTTTGAAATTTTATTTTAGTTTTTCCTTCGGTTTTTCCTCAATAACTTCATATAAATTTTAGTAAATACTTCAAACTTGGAACAGAGGAATGTTCTGACCCCGAAAAATTGAAATATGTCGGCGGATATGTCGTCAACTGTAGAAGGCGTCACCTACAGTACTTTACATGCATTTAAATCGTCATATTTTGGCCCCCGGAATATGTGTCAAATGCGAAATCCTTGGAAACTCCTTGAAATCTCTATTTCTTGTCACAATTTTTATCCCCCTCGACACAATTACAAGTTCCACAACGATTCATTTAAACAACAGCAAAATATTTGACTTTCAAGGCCATGGAATTCAAAATTGCTCCGAACATATTAAAATTACGTTAAACGACCACATATTCCGTTCTTTTCAAAAACCAGTTCCAGCACTGCCAATATTTTTTTTTGCAATTAACACATGCTCTTTGGCCGAAGGCTAGCAAATGTTTAATTAGTATCAGCTTTTTAAACTCCTCGGTTGATTCATTGACCTCACACGGCTTGGAATCTCAAAGATTTAGCGTCGGCATCCGAATGCAACTGCAAGGTTTTGAATAAAATTAGTATACCTACGAAAAAAACTACAGGAGTGGCTAGTGCATGGCATAGTTCATTAATTTCCTGATATTTCAGTGATTGCAAGTATAATTATGATTTAAATGCGCCTATGAATGTTTTATAAATATTGTACTTAGGTACGCTTGTTTTTCATTTAAACTTTTTCACTTGATGTCGAACTTGGTGCCCTTGTCTTGAAGATAGAACATGTCAAAGTTCTTTAAACTATTTATCGGCCTAAAATTTTCAGTCAAATTTTCGATGATTTGTATCATATTACAATACGCCCAGTCGCATTGCAAAAGCCTACAGGCATAATGCGCCTGATTTTACAATAACCTTACGGCACATACATAATAATATGCATTATAAGAACATATAAAACGTGAGAATATTATGTTTATCAAGTAGCCAGTGATAAAGATGTGATCACAGTTAGCCAACAGGGAAAGTGTTTGTTTTAAATTAAAAACTGCGTTAATTAATGTATCAGTTTATTAATAAATTAATAGTGGAGACTGCAGGCTAGTATAACGCATATAAAATTTGGTAAAGTTTCTTTTATACATTTAGAGGATATGTTTATTTTTTTTAAAAAAACTCTAACAGTAGTTTGTAGAAATAAAAATGGATCATGACAAATAGCGACAGTCTTTTCTCGGAAACTATAAGGATTTTACAAAAATTTTTTTTTTACGATATTGACTTAATTTTTCATGACGTATCTAGTCCCAATTTTTTTTAGGTAAGTTCTGAATCACACTGTATAGAGAACGATTAACTACTCAGAATATTGCTCGATTTAAAAAAAAAAAACTAAATATCTGCTCTGTATCTTTTCGACCTAACAATTATTTGCAAGGACAAAAGGGTGGTGAAGTAATTCGAATTTGGTTTGTGCAAATTAAAAAAAAAAAAATAATTACACATTACTATTCGTACTGGCCCCTATTATTATACAAAATTATTGGAGCGTAATATTAAAAAAAAACAAGCCTTTGCAACACGTTCAAAACGATCGATATTAATTGTTATTCTTTTGTAGCGAGGCGACGGGAAATAAGTTTAATTTTAAATGAGGTCACTAATAGAACGATATAGTTTTAGTATACTTTGCAGCGCTCATTATATGGACAATTACCAACTTACCTCAAACAAGTCGTACCGAGTACCTTTATCGCAAATTATGTTCGTGGTGTTTGGATTATATTCACTATAAAATACAGGCGTTCCCGATATATTATAAATACAGCATGCGCCAAAAGTATGGAATAAATTCAATAAAAACGAAACAATTATTTTTTGGGAAAAATCCTCGAACAGGTCGATTTTTAATTTAAAAAATACATATTTTAGCGTAAAATGCGATCTTCAAATGTCATTTGTTTTCGAGTAATGACGTTATCGATTTTCTTTTAAATGGCAACACTATATTTTTTTCCTTGATTCTGAAAGACCGTTTAATTCTCTATCAGACAGTACTAAAGTTTGCGATTTATTTAATGAAAAATATCCAGATCGCCCTATCAGCCAATCAACAGTCAGTAAGGTAGAGTCTAAATTTAGAGAAACTGGCAATGTTGTAAATATTCCAAAATCTGGACGTCCAAGCATTAATGAAAATCAGAAACAGAACATTTTGATAAGTGTGGTGGATAATCCTCATAATTCTTCACGATTGGTTGCATTAAACAATGAAACTAGTCAGAGCACAGTGCTACGTATCTTGAGGAAGGAAAAATATCATCCCTACAAAATTCAACTTGTGCAGGAACTCAATGAAGATGATCCCGATCGCCGCTTATACTTTTGCGAAATTCTAATGGATTTATGTCAAGGAAATAGAAATTTACAACGGCAAATACTTTTTTCAGATGAGGCCACATTTTGTCTGAATGGTACAGTAAACCGTCAAACTTGCAGATATTGGAGTCGGGAAAATCCTCATTGGATGGCAGAGGCACATACCCAACACCCTCAGAAATTAAATGTGTGGGCTGGAATAGTTGACGACAGAATAGTAGGGCCTTTCTTCTTTGAAGGAACCCTTACAGGACAAAGATATTTAGAGTTTCTAAAAAATTACCTTGTTCCAGCCCTTGCAGTAATTTTTCCTAACGATAATGACCCTGACATTCCTGACGATACCATATGGTTTCAGCAAGACGGGGCACCTCCGCACTATGCGCGCCCTGTACGAGATAGAATGGCCCGCAAGATCGCTAGATCTTACACCTCTTGACTATTTTTTATAGGGATACTTGAAGTCAAAAGTGTACATTAATAAACCACGTAATAATATAATACGCAGAGTTACCCCAGAAATCATTCATAATGTGCAAGAAGAATTTTTTCACAAACTTGCACATTGTCAAGAAGTTGGTGTATGGCAATTCGAACATTTAATTTAAGTATAAAATTTAATCAATTGTGTTTTATTTTACATACCTCAGAATTGTTACTTTTTTATGGATAAAATTTACGTTTTCTAATATTCAATCGTCATTTACTCGAAAACTATCCTATGTAAGAGGGCAAAATTTTAGTACTGTCTGATAGAGAATTAAACGATCTTTCAGAATCAAGGAAAAAAATATGGTGTTGCCATTTAAAAAAAATCGATGACGTCATTACTCGAAAACAAATGACATTTGTGTTTGTATTTTTTAAATTAAAAATCGACCTGTTCGAGGATTTTTTCCCAAAAAAGAATTGTTTCGTTTTTATTGAATTTATTCCATGCTTTTGGCGCATACTGTATATTCCATCGAAGGTGTAATAAACAGCATATGTGGTCCAAAGTTTCACTTGTTTCAGAAAAGTAAACAAAAATTATTGCGCGACTTAAGTCGATTCGGGTTCGCCTCACTTAATCATCTGGTTACAATGCAGTCCAACTAGGCCAAGTACATTGTGTCGAACGATGTGGGCGCGTCATATCTCGCGTTATATTTCAAAATGCCTCACTCAAAGTAAGAGTCAGCATATTGGTATTAATGTATGACAAGTGTGAATAGGATTTAAATACGATACTTGTAGAATAAGTATGAAAGTCGTGGACAAGAAAGATCGCAACGTGTCTTAATAGAAAGGTTGACATTTTATATATTGTCGAGAAAAGCCGAGTTGCAGTGCCTGTGGTATTGCGCGTGGACTGAATGTTTCAAATAGTATCTATTTTATTTTTAAATTAATTTTAATACCAGCGATGTTTCGGTCCTTCTTCAAACCGAGAGAGCAAAAAACGTTGAGATTAGCATATTATAAGCTTTACTTACACAACAGGACCAGACCACAATTTTCTGTATTTGTTTTGACAATTTGTATCTTAAAAAGATTATATTTTTGGAAACAGGTTGCTTACTGATACATTTTCACTTCTGTTGCTCCTCTGAAGAAACACATTTATTTTAAAAACGCCAAATTAAAACATACATGACTTCTACCCTGTTTCATTTCTTTGTTTGCATACACCTCCATTTTGGCTGTATATTGTTTACCACCTACTTTGACGTTTCTAACATTATATAAGCATCGATTTAATAAGCTTCCTTCTAATGATATATAATTCGCTACCAAAGTCAACGATATGACTTCACCTTTAGTTATAAATGTTGACGTTTGTAGGTCGTCCAGATTTAGAGGACATCACGACCGTCGCCCTCAGACCTAACAAATTAAGCATTTATTATTATTATTTATTGCATTTAGCTTTACTATCCTATTATAACAGACTAAGTAACAACCTGCAACAACCAACCAACCGTTTGTTAAATCTCGTCGCCTTAACCACGGCTGCTGCTATTTACCAGACGATGCTATAACCGTCGAAAATAGTGCAATATCAATAATTAGACGGACACTTTTGTTTCTATGGTTTCTAACATAACAATTATCATGTGTCAAATTCTAAATTTTCAACTTTAAACTGTCAACCAAAAAGCAGTAGCCTCTTACTGTTTTTCTTTACACTGTCGTCATATTCTACAACTCGATGACCCAACCATACATACACTATACAGTGGAACGAACAATGCACCATTCTTAGAAATACCTTATTTTCATAGACCACAATGAAATTTTATTACACAACTACACCTATCGATAGAAGTGCCAGTCCCGGCAATTCCTTATTGCATTCCTTTAGTCTTTAAGTAATAAAATAAAATTACTTTTTATTGTCTTTTAAGTGATGGCAGTCGTAATGCGTCAGGTCACTACCTCTGAGAATATTGACTCCGGAATTGGTATAATTCGAATTTACATCTTAAACCAGAAATTTAGTTCCACTGGATAAGAGAGCATAAGACTAAAATATTTCATTTTTCTTCACTTCTAGGACAACTAGCATATTTTTTGTAAATGAGATGTAACAATAGTACATTATACAGGTTGACAATGACAGTTATATTGGCAAGGTTTCACTATCTAAATAAACACCCTCCATTTGTAGTGGAGGAATCTTAAATCCTACCTCCATAAAATCAAATATTCCACACCCATTGCTAGACAGGAAGAAGATTGCCGTCGAAGAGAAATTACAGGCGGAAAGTAGAGACTGGAATGAATGACTTATTAGAATATCATTCGCAAGTGGGTGTGTACAATCCACTTGCATTCCAAATCTATATCTATTGATTGCTGTTTATGTGAATAACGGAGATGAAACGAACAAATTAATATCAATCAAACAGACATTTCCACAGTCCGGCAACATTGGATGTTTTTTTCTGTCTGACTGTCTTAACGCAAGAGGTTATTTCTTTCTTGATATATCTTATAGGCATAATTCAATGCAAGCAAATTTATATGCTTCTAAAATTGTTTATTTCTTAATATTACTTATACGAAAATAAAAAACCAACTTTACAATCTTTCCATATTTATGAGATATTTCATCACAGGCACTTTCTCTGACATCTCTTTTAATTTTAAAACAAATACGGTTTCTATTCCATTGTTAATGAGTATACCACACAAATAGATACGTAACTATTGTAACTCCTCCTTTAAGAATATATATTTATATAACAACTTCATGTCCATCATAAACGGCATGGAAAACATTTAAACAGTTTTCACTGAAAATATACGTTCTGACACAAGAATCATATTATAAATAACTTTTAAATAGAAATATAGAGCGCGCTCCAAAGTAAAAAACTGCAACATTCCAGAATTAATTTATGCGACCATATCCAAAATATTCATAATTTATGACAAAAAGTCATGCCGTGTGGCGAATGTATATATAAAAAAAAGGTAGGCACCTCGTATTTATTTCATCGTAAAAGAAGAAAAATGAACATACATATGCATGAAGCATGCATAAATCTATAGAAATTGGTTTCAACTGTCACGTTTGTGGTAACGGGTATTTTAGTGTTTCGGTTATGAAAACGGAAGTATAAACACCATCTAGATATATTCTATTTTTCTAGACAGTAGGGCGCAGATGTTTTCGTGGAGTATATTGTGAGTGAATAAATAAATTTGTCAAGTCAATAAAACAATTATATAAAATTTAAACGAACAGAAAACTATTATATTAAATTGTACGGAAAATTATTGTTAAATTCTACTAAAGGTCGATATAATATTTAAAATAAAGCATTGAGTATACAGGGTTTTATTAGGTATATTATGCTATAAATTTTATATTTTAATGCAAGTTGCAAGTGTAGACAGTACCTCCAACAAGGAAATACAGGATTTAAATAAGCTCATCCTGTATAATTTTCCAAGCAATAACCTATCCTTACTATACAGGGGTAAACCTGTAAAGTAAGACCTTATGTAAAGCAGTGTCCTTAGACCAAAAACACTTGTGTCACTAGTTCTTTTCCAACACGGCACCTAACTAGTTTGAAACCTGTCCGAAGCCGTCAGTCATTTTAATATTAGATACAACTCCGCTGCAGTAAGTCGGTGAACGATTTGGCTATCCACTTGGGACAGGTTTCCAACGAGTCAGGTGCCCTGTTGGAAAAGAGCTACTATAACTGCGCTAACAAGTACATATACTTCCGTCTGAATACATACGTCTTGAACGTGTCGAGAAATTTATTGTTAGATTAGTGAGACAAAGTCTGTATAACTTATCTGCCAATTACAATACATATAAAATGGCTTAGAAAGTTTACTGGTCAAAACTAAACAAAATAACTAATAGAAATCCTACAAGCAAGTCCTGAATTTTGAATTTTGAGATAAAAGATCTACATTTTATAAGGATATAATAAAGGAGAATAAAGCCATATCCTCATTGACGCGAAATTTGCGCGAATTATTTAATATGTAATAATTTATTTCCTTGCCATTCATTATTAACAAAATGTAGGAGCATGGCAATGTTGCTTACTTCTCTACACAAGCATTCATTGATATATTCGTCCTGCCACTACACATAAGCCTCGGTGTACAGTGTTGCTGTTAGTCGGAATCTATGTCTTTCTGGGTTCTCGGTGTTTTTCAATTTCAACATTTTTAATAAAATTGTTCATTGTCAATTGTGTCGAAAATTGAGTTTTTCTTATCCTAAATTATCTTTTCATATATAATCAACTGGAATTGTCAACACGCGCTCGGAAATTATTTGTGGCAAATATGCTGCGTTGCACGGATTCGGAATTTTCACTTTCTCTCTCTCTCTCTAATTTTCATTGTGATACACATGCAAAATGTTTGAGATACAAAATAAATGGCAATTAATAAATGAACGGTTCGGTCTATCTTTGCTGATATATCTATGTTTTTTTACAATATAGCTAATGACCATTGCGACGACGAAACGGCATTTCTTTCGCGTTATAATTAAAGCTGTATATGATCAAAAACTCTGATCTACTGTGTCTAATTTCGAGTCTGTGTGAATACATGATAGATAAGTGTAGCAATGGAAGTGTGTGCAGTCCACTGAAAAGCTCTATATACTACTTTAAGCACACACAATGTGAACATGCTGTAGAGTGATCTAGACAGAAATATCGACACTGATGTCTACGTCTGTATGTAGCATTAGAATGTTAGAGTCAGATGCTTCCATTCTAAGATTTGAGTAATGGCTAGTAACTACATTTCTGATTCAGTTCTTAATTTTAACTGATTGTCGATTAATTTAAAAATTGCTTATTTTCTGTTAGTTTTTAAATTATGTAGCATTTTGCCTATCTAAAATAAAGTTTTGAGTGTCAACTCACCTCTTTGGGTACATGCTTGGTGCTGAAGTATATATGAAAGGTGGTATACTCCCTCACCAGGGAACTGGAGCAGTCCCTCAGATACGCGATCGACTCCAACGTGTTGGCGAAATCGGTCCCGGGGGCGTGCATGGCGATGCTGACGGGCCCTTTCCACCTCTCCAGCAATGGCACTAAGTTGTCCATGAAGGAATAGTCCGCGTGCGTCGTATACGTAATACTTTCGTGGCATTTAAACGTCTTTTCGGCGGTAACGTAATTGTACAGCACCCAATAGTCGCCGCGCTGTTGGGTTTTTGGCACTAGGGTTTTATCTAAGCACTGAGTCAGTTCTTTCACTCTTTCTAACACGGTGGGCGGCTTCTGAGGCCGCGCGGTTGTCGCCTGCAACAAAAATTGAGCTTTAGAGAGAAAATGTTCGTTCGTAAGGGTTCGTGACAACATAAACTGATTTTAAACATTGGCACTAGGGCTGTCAATCTCGGAAATAATTTTCGATCCCGGTATGTCGGGATTATAAATTAATAATCCTGAATTCCGGGAGTGATCCAGGGATTGATTGTTGCCGACAATGTCGATATATTACGAAAAATTAATATTACTTAAAGTTTTATTTATTTAAAAAGAATAGAATGGTAAATATAAAAAACCTTACATTATAATTAATCATAAAAATAATCATATAAAATTTGTTTTTAATTATATTTTGGAAAAAAATAAAAAAAAAACTAATTCATCCAGCACATTCGCATTCAAACTGGAACGAATTTTGGTGGACTACGTTCCAAACTGATAATCAAAAATCGTAGGATACACCATTTTTATATAATTCCGTTTCTTTTTTTTTATCAAGAACCCCTATTAAAATCGATCGTACAATATATCCTCAATTTAGCACACATACAGTCAAAATCTTAGAAATGATTTTTATCAATCAATTTTAATCAAATCCGCTGATTTTAGACACGTTTGTTTGAAATTTGACAGATATTTTCTCTTAAGTCGGTACACTTTCTGTGTGATTTTGGTCTAAAATATTAAAGCTTGAACGGATAAAAAGGGGGTTGTAGTACCTACTCACGGACCCCTCTACTTGTTTTAAGTAAGTCAAACAAATACCTATCTCTAAAACTACTAGAGATCAATAAAAATCAGTTTTAGATGATGACACCTTGTATTTTGAAAATGGAGTTCCAAAATGAAAAGTGGCATAAGAAAAATCCCATTATTTTGGTCTAAAGAATGTGTGGTTAACCGCTTGACGTATTATTCGTTAGCGTTAATTGGTTTTCCTGAAATGACCAGTTTTTGAAACGTCTTCAATTTCTTATAAAACAAAGTATCGCGGGTTGCATACTCTGTGACGTCACACTAATGCGGTCTATTATGTCATAATGCCACTTAATTCAAGCTAATGCATCACACCTAGAGCTGTCAATCGTGGATTCCCTAATATGCTAATTTTCAGTCCTAAAAATCCAGGGATATCGCCAGCTTGGTTTCCGGAATTTTCGGGTTTGACCTGGTCAATTTTATAGTTACGTTGCTGTCTAATGTGAAATACGAGGTCACAGAATAATTAATTAATACACATATTATATTTAATTTAGTGACCAGAACTAAAAATTTGAACATTGCTCACATTTTTACAAAGTAGTAACTGATTTACAGTTTAATAGATATTTTTAATATGGATTTGTTAGTACATAAAAGCAAGGTCTGCAAGAGTCTATGTAGCTATTTGAGCCAGGTTCAAGTACAAATAAGAAAGATATTTTCTATTTTAACCAAAGAAACGGAATTATATATATATATATATATATATATATGGTGTATCCTACCATTTTTAATTATCAATTTGGAACGTAGTCCACCAAAATTCGTTCGCGTTTTATTCCGAATGTGCTGGATGAATTAGTTCTTCCTATTGTTTTAATTTTTTCCAAAATATGAATAAAAAATAAATTTCATATACAGGGTGTTCTGAAAGTCCATCAGGAAACTCCGGGAGGCGGTTCCACGGATTAAAATAATAGCAGTATGTAATGAAATTTTTTTTCGAATTGTCAATTGTTTGCAAGTTACAGCTTGTTTAATAAAACTCTAATAGAGATTTCCTGCTAAACGGTTACATTTATCGGCTTGAATAAAGTGTACATAATTTTTTCTGATACTATTTAAATTTCTGCAAGGTCTAGCAATAAAAAAGTTATGAATAAAACTAGTTCTGAGTTTTAGGTAAAGTGCCCTCTAGCGGCGCATAATAAAGCTTTTATTTGACTGGTCCAATACATAGAGCTTGATCTACTTAATGGGTGTGTCAAATGAGAGAATAATCTAACTTGAATTAAATAAGTTATAAGAATAATTAAAAAAAATGAATTTTACTGCAGATACTGCTATTATTTTAATTCGTAGAATCACCTCCAGGAGTTTCCTGACGTAATTTCAGAACAGCCTGTATATGATTATGCATATTAATTATAAGGTTTTTTATATCTACCATTCTGTTCTTTTTAAATAAATAAAACTTAAAATAATATTTTTTCATAATATACCGATATTGTCGACAGCGATCAATCTCGAAATCAATCCCGAGATCGAATTTTTTTTTCGGGATTGGCCACCCTAATCACAACGTAATGTGCATTACGGTCCATTTACAAACATCAGTGACGTACCAGTTCAGTGTCAGTTCAGTATCAGTGTTATTTGTGATCGATCACTGATGCTAGTTTACACATATCCGTCCGTAGTCCGTAAAAAGGAGTTAAGGTCCATTTACACACATCAGTGACGTATCAGTTCGGTGTCACTTCAGTATCGGTGTTATTTGTGGTCGATCACTGATGCCAGTTTACACATATCCGTCCGTAGTCCGCAAAAAGGAGTTAGTAGATGATCAAACAAAGTCAGACAAAGAATATATTTATCATGCAATTGCTCAAAATTTTGTGCTATCTGGATAAGCTTTTCGTCCATTCTAAGTAATAGAGGAATCTGGTCAGTTCGTCAGTAGAATTACAAAAATATCGTCGCCGGCGTATTTAAAAGCCACTGAACGGACACTGAAGCAGCACTGACAGCACTGATACGGCACTGTGACGGATGTGTATAAACACGCCCATTTAAAGTCTAAGCAACAATTTTTTAGTTTTCACTGATACTGATACCGAACTGACACGGCACTGTTGTGTGTAAATAGACCTTTATATCCCTTTCCAGCACGATATAAGATATGAAAAAATGGTACTCACTGTTTTTTGAATGCGGGGTTCAATTTGCTTCGTCGACCCCGTCGACGCCGCAGCAGCCTCCTTGACGTCAGCCTCCGGCGCCAGAGCGGTCTGTTCCAAGTTGGCGCTGTCCAGCGCCGCTAAGTTCCTGCCGGATTCCTGCAGCTCCCGGATCACCGGACCCGCGTTGTTCGTGAGCACGTGTATACACAGGTAAATGATGCACGCGATCACCAACAATTTGATAATGAACGATTTCCGATTGTTGTACATCTTCGGGCGGTTTCAGGATCAGAATCACGCTGACATAGTTGCGGGCGCGCTTAGAGCGTCATCTTTTTCCTGCCTGGCGGTCTCGAATGAAGATAGTAGCGGATTTTTAGAAAACCCATTGATCAGAAATGCGAGTCTTCATGGATATTTTCTGGTCGGGTTGGTTTCATTGGATTCTGTAACGAAAGAAAAACGCTGGTATATTGTTTCGTGATTTGGATAATTGCCTACCGCGTACAAGGTCGAGTTTTTTTGTAGATGATTAGGTTGGAGGTGACATTCCAATTAAGAGTAAGCAAGTTTGTTGTATTGTTAGTCGAGTCTCAGAAATTTGCAATAGGTGATAACATTCTTACAGCAGTTCATAATGCAAAACATTTGGGGTTGATATTTGATACAAAATTAAGATTTTATGACCATGTTTCAATGCAAAAAAATGGTACTTTGTCCTGAGATTTCTTTATAAAAATGTAAATATTATAAATTTTATATTAAGAAAAAAACTTTGTAAAAGTTTTGTTATATCGAAATTAAATTATTGTAATATAGTCTATTTTTCATGTTTAGATGCAGTTACTAAGCATCGTCTTCAAAACATTCAAAACTCTTGTCTCAAATAAATGAACTTGGTTGGTTGCGATGAGACAGTTTATATAAATTCCATTTATCTTTAACTGTTCATCGTATTATGGAAACCTATTTTCCCCCTTTATTTACGTAATAAATTACACCATCGTTATAATATACATGATATTAATTTAACACACACCTGTTTACTTTCTTTGCCAAAATTTCATAGTACCTTATACATTAAATCATTTTCTTACAATGCAATAAAGATTTATAACAGCTTAAATAATGAATATAAAAGTCTTAAAATACGTCGTTTTAGAAGAGAAGTCAAGTCCTATTACTTTTCTATCCAATACGATTATTTCGTCTGTGTTATTTGTTTTTATTCATACGTGATTTTATCATTTTTAAACACTAATTTTCTGTATATATTTTGTATGTTTTTAAATTGATGTTTGTTAAATACTTACTTACAAAATTTATACCAATTTTTTTTTAATATCTACCTATAATTAAACAAATATTAACGGTGCTGGTAAGAGGTTATGCGAGTTTAGTTTAAATGCTAAAACTAAATAGATTACAAACATTATTGGATTTTAATTGTAGTCTGAGTACAATTTTATATTCAGTAGTGATTTTTTTATGCGTGTTTGCTAAATCAAAACCTATTTCTCGTTAGAAATTTATAGAAAGGGCTTTGGATAAGTTTATGTCTGAGCTGACAATTTACCTCAAATTTTCTGTAGAAGTCAGCAACAATGTAAGTTCAAATTTTCCAGAAGGTTATGTCTGAAAAAGATTTGTTATGGGCGTTATAGGGGTTTAATGAAAAATTAATAGTAACTTATGCAAATTCTTCACACTTCGGCAGATGTTATGTGTTCCGAAAATGATGGCAACAATGCTACAAGGGTCGTGATTAACGAAAAGAAAGTTAAATGCGATAAAGCAAAAAAAAAACAAAATGTGTATTACTATAAAAGTAAATGTTAATAAGTAAATAAATTTGATTTATTATAGGTTTATTATTTTTTCGTTATTCTACTAGTGAAATAAAGTTACTTTATTCAACTAGTGGATCAAGTATCATTTTAGATGGTTCATAATATGTGTGGATAAAAGTCCAATTATAAGGTGATTGTGGATACAAATATTAAAATATTTTTTATCTCTAGAATTATTTGGTCGATTATGATGCAAAAAAATGTCATGGAACTTGATAGGGCCACCATAAAAATGTTTGATTTATCTAATATAAATCTATATATAAATACAGAGTATACCCGGTAAATTGATTCTTAACTTAATTCTTAAAAATAGAACGTGAAAAAATAATAGGTGGTTTTCCTATCACAATTTTCTCTATGACACTCTGTTTCCCTTATACAGAGCATTCAATTATTAAAAAAATATTTTATTTTATTTTATAACTCCTATCCTATCTTCTAAACAAATAAATATTTTCCTTCAAATTTGGCTTGCAATAATTATAAGAAAATGATAATATTTCGACGTTAATAAATTTTGATCTAAAGCCAGTGACGTAGGTATGGGTCTTCTTCACGGTGGAACCCCCTTAATATCTACGCCAATGGAGAAAAGAATGTTTTCAGTACAAATATTAAAATTTTAGGTATTCTATTTTCTGAAAAAACGTAATCTTGAAGAATTTCACTAAGAAGCTTTGTTTTCAGATATTTTGACTTTCTAATAAAAAATATTGAAATATTTTTAATTTTTCATAGAACCCGCATAACTCCCATAAAAACCTTCTAGGAAATTTGAGCTTACATTATTGCCGACTTCTACAGGAAATTTGAAATAAATCCGTCAGCGAGCAGCTCACACATACAATTATTCCGCAAAGCTCTCTAGAAATTGAGAATTGAGTGAAACCTGAAAAATTACACATGGGTAAAATAACTGAAAAGCCGCTAGAACTACGAAAATAAAATTTCATATACAATTTATATCAGTAACTACCGATCCAATAATAGTATCGGCGCCTTTGTCAAGTTTATCAGTATTTTCCGAAAAATATTAATTTACTATTTTTAAATGGTCATCCGATAACTAATAAAAAATAATAAAAATAAATATATCCTTATATAATTTTTATAGCATTTCTCGGACACATTTCAGGATATTTCACTCAAATTTGCTATAGGATTCTGGCGATACCAGTAGAATATATTATTCAAATTTAAAAAGTATCTATTGAAGTGCTTTGTACATTTTTAGTATATCACAATGAACGACTTTACTGGCGTATTTTCAATTATAACATCTGTCAACGTATAATGATTCCATTTGCTTGCGATTCACGATCCCCGATTTATATTCAAAATATTTTTCTCCAAGATGATAAACGAATAAAAAAAAACTGACATACATTTATTCCTTTAAGAGTTACTGCTTTAACGTTATTTTAAAAGTGTGATATCACCTGTTAAGTTCAAAACAGACAATATTACTGACCAAGGTGTATTAACTACATTTTTATTAGGAATTCGAAATTCGATGATGCTTTTTAACAAAAAAATTAATATTTACAAGGCGGCCTTGGAAGGTTATTAATAAGTAGCAATCAAAGAGTTTAAAATGCCGTAAAGAAAAATATATTTTTGGTCAAGGCAATTTTATAGTCGACAGATTCCTTGCACCTAAATATATAACAATAAATTGCTATTAATTTTTTACAGTATATACAAAATCATTGTCAAAACGCTACTTTTTATTATATTTAAAATTTTACCGTCTTTACAAGTTAATTAACAAGAAAATTTGAATTTCAAATAGTTTTGAGAAAGATTGTTAGTATAACATCACTGAAGTAAGTAACTCATTTTTCATTTAATATTTTTCAATATTAAAGAATTCTGTAGGTACATATAAATAATACACAATACAATTGTGCTTGTACTTGTACAATTGTAAATTCTGTTTAGTAAAACTCCATTTAGAATGGATAAAATTATAAAAGCTTTTGAATATTTTATCAGCATGAAAAGTGGACAATTATATTGAAAAAAGCTAAAAATGTTGATCGATTATAGTAAAACTTTAAATACATACTTAACCTAACTATGTATTACTCAATTTCATAGAATACTAGGTGACCCGGCAAACGTTGTTTTGCCATATGAATTATTTCTAGTGAATATTTTGGTAATAGGCTTCGTTCTCATCCCTACTCCGTGCTTTTTACTGGGTGAGAAGTGACACCGGAAAACGCCTGGCGGGGGTAACTGATCTAGTGATAATCGATCAGTTATCGACCAGGGTTAAAAATGATTAAATTACTAAAATGGCTATTAAAAAATAGGGGTTTGTGATAAAAGGGTGAAAATTAAGGGTTGTATGTATTTTTATATGCCACATCATAAAAAAATAACAAATTTTCTCCAAAAAACAAAAAAAAATGTTTAGGGTGGACCACTCTTATCACTTAGGGATACGAAAAATAGATTACGACCGATTCTCAGACCTACCGAATGTACATATAAAATTTCATAAAAATCGGTCAAGCCGTTTCCGAGGAGTATGGAGTCTGACACTGACACGCGAATTTTATATATACAGGGTGATTCATTAAGAATGGGCAATCTCTGAACTAGAGATACTAGACACCAAAATATGGCGATTGTGCTTAACATGTCTTATACAAATGTTGCAGGTTTACGAGATACAGGGTATTTAAAGTTGGAATTTTAATTTGAAATTTCTTAATAATTTTGTGATTTTAAGCAGTATCGTCTTGAAAATATATTTTTTGGCAAGAAAATTACGAATTTTATGCTACGTTTTTGTTACTTGATCTGAAAAATTTTAATCTGGTATCTACGTTACCTCAAGGACCAATACAGTTAAAAATTTCAGACCATAAAATACAAGTATTTTCTGCAATTATAATCATCCTCATCTTGCATGCCAGTTCACAATTTTCAATTTATTTATAAGAGAAAATTTTCAAAATAAAATCTTTTTGTTCTTGCTTCCTTGAACAAAAATAAGAAAAAAGTTCCTATGAACCTGTGTCCGGAAATGCTTCGTTTCAGAGATACAGGGTGCTGAAATAAAAAATATATATATATGGTTTTTATTAATATCTGAAGTACCTTAATTCCGGTTTTGTTGAAATTTTATATATTTATAAAAAAAGCATAGACACCTTCTGACTTAATTTGATTTATTTTATCTACTCTACTCTAAAACACAACTGGGTTGACACATGCTGTGGAGGAAATTAAAAAAGTTATTTTGGCTTGTTAAAAATAGTGATAATTCATAACTTAAAGATCTCCATAATGAACCACGGAAAATTTATTCAGGTAAGTTAAATTTTAAAAAACAGACGTACTATCAAAACAGAATTTATACCACTCCAAATACATCTAGAGAAATTTGAGGCATGAACACAAGTAAATTAAATAAAATGTAATGAAATTGCGTTCCTGGTATGTCAGGCATTTGTAACTATTTTGGCAAATTCTTTTCCGAAATTTCTAAAAACTTAATAAACAGTACTTACCACGATACTAACGATTAAACAAGGTCTGTCCGTAGTTTATGCCCTTCATCAATATTTTTTATGTCATACACAAACATATGAAAAACAAAAGTTCCTCCGGTTTTGATGAAGTCACTATTAAAGCAACAAAGTACGTATACCAGTATTTACTGCACCTTTTAACCTATATTTTCAATTTATAAGGAATGAAATTCCCCGAGTCGCGCTAAAATTAACATTGCTTCTAGCAGGGGCGATAAAGAGGTTTGTTGATAACTTTAATAAGCCGATTGCGCCGTTGTCGTATAGTTTTGAAAAAATTGTTTATAACAGAATTTTTAGTTTCATTAAGATAACCGATTATTTTCAACCCAGCAAGACGGTTTTATTTGTAGAACGGAGCGATCTACTAATTCAGCAGCCTATTACCTTACAAGTTATATTTATGACGCACTAGATGAACGAAAAATTTATAATAGATGTTATTCTGCTGCTGTTTTTCATAACAAAATGATCGCAAACAGGAAAACAGTCACGTGCATGCATTAAGTTGGTTACAGAATATGCGTATATGCGAATACACCATAGTTTGCAGCAAGCTTAAGGCAGGGTGAGTTATTCTGAAAATTACTTTATTAGAAATTTGTAAAAAGCTATAAAACATATAGTTTTTTCATTTTTATTTAGTCATCTTAGTTATTCTTACCTAGACGAGGCTGGTAATCTTCGTATTATTTATGGACATGATATTCTATTTTGATTAACAACTTTACCTCATTTGGAAGGTAATAGTACAGAGAAGTTTTCCAAACGATTAGAACGTTTAATCAAATTTTTAAGTTACATACACATGAATGCGTAACAGTAGGAAGTTTAAAGACTTGCTCCTGGTATTCTACTTTATTCAAAACATTTCGTCGCAGACTTCATTTCGTATCATCCATTAACGTATAGTATAGTAGTAGTAACTAAAGAAAATTGAAACAGCAAAAAAGAATTCTTAATTTTTGATGATTTTTCATAATTATTAGCATAGTTAAAAAAATGCAAACATTAAATGGGATTTGGATAAAGGTAGGTATTTAGAGAATCATTTACCAATCCCCTCTACTAAAAGTATGTAGACTATGCAATTTGTCACATGATTTTTTAATTTTAAGTTCCCACTTCTATGTTTTTTGACATGATTTTATAGAGGTCTGGTTCGACCTTGCACTCATGTCAAAGTTGTCACATCAAATGCAACCTATATTCTGTTCATCATCATCATCACTGGCGTTGCAACCCCGGATGAGTTTTGGTTTGTTCTAGTATCCGTTTCCATTTTTCCCTACGAGGTGTGGCAATTAAGTTCCGGGAATTTAGTTATAACTCGGAAACTGGCAACACTGCATCGTTCGTCAATGTTTTTCTAGAGAGGGGGGACCTTCCGTTTAGTTCAGTCCAAGGTTGAAGTCGATAGCACGATTGGTTTGTGTTTCATGTGTATTTTTTGGAAGTAACTTTTTTAGTGGCGTCGTGAAAATTAATGACTTAAATTAGAAGCAACGTGTTGATTCAATTTTTAGTGAAATCTGGCGAAAAACCCTCGGAAATACTTTGAAATTGCAGGTGATGTGTGGAGACGAGTGCATGTCGAAAACACGCGTATTTGAAGACGATCACGTCTGAATGGCGCCTAAGCATTCGTGCGTTGTTTGACGAGTTAAACGTCAACAAATAAACTGTTCGCAAGATGTTACACGAAAATTTGAATTTGCGAAAAATTTGCGATGGTGCCAAAAGTTCTCACCCGTGAACAGAAAGACATGAGAAAATCGATCAGCGAGGATTTGTTGTCCCGTATTCGGAGCGACGGTAGAGATTGGATGAGTCGGGTAGTCACTGGAGATGAGACTTGGATATTTGAGTATGACGCCGAGACCCGTAAACAAAGTCAGCAGTGAGTGGAAAAGGGTGCAAAGCGGCCAACGAAAGCGAGGATATCCAAGTCACGACTGAAGGCAATGTTGATCGTTTTTTTCGATATCCACGGCATCATTCATAGTGAATATGTTCCTGCCGGCCAGACAGTGACTGAACAGTTCTATGTTGGCATCCTAGAACGGCTGCGGATCTGAGTTTTCCGTGTGCGACCCGAACTCGCCGAGAACGGCTAGATCTTGTACCACGACGACGCGCCAGCCAATTCCTCGTTCATTGTGCAAGTTTTTCGCAAAAAAAGGCATTTCAACGTTGCCGCACCCACCCTATAGCCCTCTGCGATATTTTTTATTCCCCAAGATGAAGTCGCACCTCAGGAGAACTCATCATGGCGTACAGGTCAAAGAAGCTGTAACCGTGGTGCTGAACGGGTTAACTGCGGAGGATTACCAAGGGTGCTTCGAATTGTGGGAATCGTTAAGTTCCTTCTAAGTATGTGCCGCGACATCAGTCATCACCTTTTGTAATTTGTATACTGTTAATTAAAAGGATTAAAGCATTGCAACCTCTGACGTTTTATTAAGAAAAGTTGATCCAATCATAAAAAAACAGGACACCGTCCTTCGAGAAAGTGTATATCAGAACCAAGCACATAAATAAAAATCAGTTATAAAAAAATGCAACAAAATATTTTATATTTAACTATACAGGGCGTCCCAAAATTACCCTGCCAAAAATTAACTGTGGATATTTCCAAAAGGGATCCAGATAAAGTAATCAAATCTGAAATTAAGAATCACAATTAGATCGCGAATCTAATGTTCTGAAAACAATTTCTCATAATTGGACATAGGCGTGCCAAACTGCGGGCTCAGTGTATCTCAAAATTTTCATCAAAAAATTAAAAATTTTGGTCTATTTTACATGTAACTGCTCTGTTTTCGAATAATCTTGATTTAAAGGCTTTGTGACACACCACAAAAGTTTCAGATGGAAACTATAAATAGACAAGCTATCCCTAGTAGGCTCTGAGAAATACTCTCGACTTATTTAACACATATTAAAGGCGTTTTAACATATCAAAATACTTTTAAAATGCATATCAGTAATGTAATTATTTGTAAAAACCTCCCCAGTTTGGCACGCCTATGACTAACGTTTATATATTCCCAAAAAAATCTGTTTGAAAATCTTGTCAATTTAGCAACAGTTCTATTTTGAGATTCAGTGCTGTTATTTCGTTATTACTTTACATATACGACTTGATCCTAATTAACTGTAATATCAAAAATTATAAGGCGTAAACACAAAAATATTATCCACATTATTTGTCACGTGAGATATCATGTGACAAATCGCATAGTCTCAACACACTTTAATACGTACGTTAAAACGTGTACTACCATTCACCCTGAATATCGATTTTAAAAACAGAGTTGGCGACATTTGCTATCCGTTAATATTAAATTATTGATGATTGGAGTCATCAATCGGAATAACAGTAGAAGGTATTGGTATAATTGGATTGGTCAACTGAAACTGAAAGCCACATCATCACATTTTCGTGAACTTATTCCTGAACTTAACCGCTTTAAGAAGGGTAAACCCTCGAGACCACATCTGTTTAATATATAGAAATTTCAGGACCCATGATGTCGGATCCTACTGAAAAGAATTTAAATGAGATCACTTTTTGTACTCATATGATATTAGGTCACAGTCGGTATGTTTATATGGGTATAAAATATAAATGTTTAGAACAGTACTTTTATATGTCGGTGGAAATAGTTTTCGGTGGCTGACATCTGTTGACAGAATTCGAAACTGATGTAGGTGCGACCAATAAACTACTTGCATAATAGACGCTTGATGTTTTGTGTGTTTTTTAATATTTTATCATAATTTGTGTATAAGTAGTACCAGAATAGTTTGAAAATAGTACAATTTCATCTTGAATGAAGAAAAGTACAGAATTTGCGTAAGACAATTTGTAATAAATCGAGTGTGGAGGTGAACAACAATCCAGCAAATCTGTTTTAAATGTGTAGTGGAAATTTTCTGTATTTTTTAGTAATTTTTGCACACTATTGAGATGGTACGATATTTAGTTATAAAAAATGTACAAAAACGCAAAACATACGCAAGAATATTTGCACAAAATCTGTGATGTTTCCCAGTGCTCCTTACTGTACCTATACTTCTGATATTTCCCTGCATAACCTTCCCGTCAATTCCCGTAGACCAGAAACTCTGTGAGCAGTGGAAAATTAAGTTGAGAATCGGAAAACCGATAACTAAAGACATGAAAGTATCTAGCAAACTTTTTCTTATAGAAGATTTTATGCTAGGTAATTATAACAATGTTATGTTGTGAATTATTTAAGGATGTGTTTATATATCTGTATTATACTGCCAATTTTCTCGATTTTAAAAAAATGGATATTTCATGGTGTGGCTGAACTAAAGCAGTACAGGCTTTTGACAACATGGGCTTCTCGCGTTCTACCCCAGACAAAATTATGTACCTCACCTTCTTTTAAAGGTCGCACACGATCCTCCAAGTAGGTAATTCAAAATATTTCGAAAGGTTACGAACATATTAGAAATTTACGATATATATGTACAATCGTTTGCAATAATAATGACACTCTCTTAAAACAGTTTTTGAACTTCTGGAAGTTCTGAGTAGAAATTTCATTAAATCTCTATCGGTGAGTGAAACAACTAATAACTAATATAAAAAATGTGAAGTAGATTTCATTACAAATACATCAGAAGTTCTAAATAAATCGCAAAATTCATTTTAATGAGTGTCATTATTATTGCAAACGATAGTACACTAGGAATTGATCTGACATTAAAGTTAAAATAATCCATTTGATAAGTCCTAAAATACACTTAACCACCTAAAAAATTAAATAAACACAAAGAATTCATCATAAAACACAACATGCCTGGCAATTAAAAGCTTTAAAGTCGGCAATTGTAAACAAATTGTTGATCACCCCTACATCCAACATCTTGAATTTTACAGCGCCATCTAGTGGTTCGCACTCGCCAGTCTCGCCATTAAAAAGCATACGACAACAAGCACCTTGCGAATTCAGCAAAATTTCCTGTTAAGATGTGGGCGAAGTTTGCAGAGGTAAAGGTCAATGCTACTCGTTCCATTACGTGTTTTGTGGTTTGTGTTCCCCTCATTACGTATATTTTGGTAAGTACATTCAGCGGAAATAAAAAACTACCGACACGTTAACATATCTGACAGACGATACGATCTGCAGACTGTTGATATGCCGCCTGTGTTTATGTAAATGACTGCAAATTAAAAAGGGATTGGGTACGTTTCGAAACTGACAATTGAAAACGGGTAATTTATACAGGGTGTTCAGTAAAGACTGGGCCATACTTTAAGAGTAGCTTCCTTGGTAATGTCATTGTTACAAAATAGCATGAAACATAATACAAAGAAATATGACAACGTGAAAGAAAGAAAACATAGAAAAATTAAATAATCACTTACCTAAACCTAAATGCAATTATAGCACAAGCAAAATCTTTATTTTAAATTAATTTTTCAAATATCCTCCAGAAAGCTACTGTCTAGACATTACAACTGTAATAACTGTTTCAATTAATAATTTGTTAGAATTTATGTATTTTCCAATCTAAACAAATACGTTAAACGCAGTTTTTTTCAAAAAATTATGCATTTTGGCGACATGCAACAAACATACCTACCTTTTTTAAAACTAATCGAAGGCGGTATCATAAAAAAGTAATCATTTTCCAAAAATCTCTATCCTTAAACAAAATCTGAAAGGAATAATATAGTGGTATACTCACGTCAAGAATTCAGACGTCTTAAGCAGGACGCCCACTGAATCGGCACAGCACGCCCAGCGCGGCCGGCAGATTTTGATATGCTTGTAATCAAATGGAGTAGCGCCCACTGAATCGGAGCCGCTCAGCTCGGCGCCGTACGCTCGGCTCGGCACCGCTTCATATTCTCGATAGGGCAAAATGTGCCGATCTGTGTCATGCCGAAGCAATGGGCGGTGGCTGTAAAACTGCCGGCCGTGCTGTGCCGTGCTGCGCCGGGCTGCGCGGATTCAATGGGCGCCCTCCTTTACGTCATGGCTGACGTTACACATTTGTTTTTATTGTGCAATATATAATGCAAACTTTTAGTGTAGTATATAGTTGTATTACTATCAGTTGCAGTTTATTAAACATTTTGATGGAAATATAACGAATTATTCATTTGTTGTTTTCAATCAGAAAATTATCGGAAAAAAAAATAATAAAAAAAGTACTCCAACAGCTTAAGGTGGCCGTATTTCACGCCGTAAAATGATCAAATTTGTGGTATTTTTTGGGTACTGGAATCTCGAGAAATAAAACACGTAGAGCAAAAGTAATATCAAAAATAAAATTACTGATTATGTTTATCCACTTTTACTATTTAAACTCTGCTCAAATAATATAATCACTTTTAAAATGCATTTGTATGACACAGATTATTTCGCTATTCTAACCCCACATTTTAACAATTATTTTCACATACTTATAAACAAAAGTGAACAATCTTATATGCAGAACTATGTTATAATAATGTTTACATCTTTTAATTTGTAGAAAACACTATTTCAAGAATACGGCGTCCTTAAAATTGTACTAAGGTAAGTTGGCTTAATTTATAATATTTTAATCCAAGGAAGCTACCCTTAAAATAATGCTCATTCTTTACTGAACACCTTGTACAATAATTGAGTCCCATATAAGTTTTTGTTTCATAGTTTCGTAGGAGATGTCAAAGGTTTATTTATAATTTGTTTTATCCATATCATAGTTTTGTAAATGATTATAACAAACAAAATGATGGATTATTTTTCTGTGGATAAAAGTATTGAAACGGTGTACAGTTTTTCAAGAAAGAAAAAACGTACCTACGTCAGAGAGTCTATAATATTTTTAGAATTACCTTCACTTACCCATTTTGTGGCAAGGCATATTAGGGTAATTTTGGAAAATGTAAAATTGATGGGTCTTCAGATAAACAAACAATTAGATTATTATATTTAACATCTTCTTGTCTACCTCACAGATAGGCAATATCTTTGAGACAATTAACTAAAAATTCGTTACCTTAAAATTATAAAAGTTCTATTGAAATTTTGATAATTTGTGAATTATTGCATTTTTGTTAGGCTTTGTTAGTTTAATCCCGAAAAAATAATATCTATGACAGTGTTCTATTTTAAAATTACAAGTTTAGTTTATCACGTTTTTTAAGAACATGTACAAAATTCAATAACTTTATAAAAATATTTGTTATGAAAAATGACAAACTTAATGTGGATTGGACACAGATAACCATTACCCGATATTGGGAAGGGCTATTTTAAATAGTTTTTCCAATTTCTACTGTTTTTTAAATAAGAAGAAAAAACAAAAGATTAAAGATACTTTCAAAACGAAAAATTTGCTGAAGAAAACAACAAAATGTAAGTATCTCGTGATGAAGGTTGGCATAATTATGATCATATTTGGAATTTTTCACAAAATTCGCCGGGTTTTCCTCTGTAACATAATTAATAATAATAATAATAGGACTTTATTTTGTTAAAAAAAACAATGAGTATAACAAAATTATCTATATCGGGTGGCGGTATCCAACCATGTTGCTCATACAACCACCCCAGTTAAAAAAATACATTAAATCAATAATTACAATACCAAAACAAAACAAAAAATATATGAACAGAACTGTACCAATAGCAAGAGAAAAAAAAACACAGAAAAAATCTATATGCAATACAAATATTAGTTAATTCGATCACGAATATTAAAGAGCTGTACCTTAACCTTTTTCCGAAAAACTGCTAGACTGGTTGCACCCCTGATGTCGTCAGACAAGGAGTTATAAAGTTTAGCTGAATTATAAGTAAAACTACGTTGAAATAGAGCAGAATGGTGTCGTGGCATGTGTAATAAATCACGATGACGAGTAAGACGATTATGAATATCACAACCCTTTACAATCTTATCATAAAGATATGCAGGTAATTTGTTATTAAGAATATTAAACACAAGACAGGATAAATGAATATGATATCGTTCTTGTAAATTAAACCAATTAGAATTAATAAACGCATCAGTAATATGGTCAAACTTACGTAAATTGTAACAAAACCTAATGCAGGCATTTTGTATTTTTTGTAAACTATTTTTGTCTTGAAACAATAAGGCCGGCCAAAAAACAGTATCACAATATGAGAAAATAGACAATACCAAACTATCCGTAAGTTTAAGTTTAACATCCTTACTTAAAATATCTTTAAACATATATAACACTTTTAGCTTGTGGAAGCATTTTTGAATTAAACTTTTAACGTGAGATCCAAATCTAAGATCAGCATCTATGTTAAGACCCAGATTTTTACAAGAATTAACTGATAAAAGTAAACAATTATTAAGTTTAACCTGCAAGAGAGGATCCACTGAAATTAGATGCCTATAAGGGCTTAAAACTAACATTTGCGTTTTTTTTTTCATTGAGCACGAGCCTGTGTGTCCTAGAATACTGACTTATGATTTCAAGGTCTACATTAATATTACGAACAGCAAGATCTAATTCTTTATAATAGAAATGATAGTACACTTGAGTGTCATCAGCATATTGATGTATCGAACAAAACTTAAGGAATTTCCATATATCAGCAGTATAGATAGAAAACAGTAAGGGGCCCAATATGCTACCCTGTGGAACGCCATTATTATTAGGTAGAAATTTAGAAAAAGTGTTATATAGAACTACTCTTTGACTCCTGCCAACTAGATAGTTATTAAAAAATGTAGTTTCAACAGCACCAATACCAAAATATTTTAGTTTTGTTATAAGAGTTGTATGATTAATAGTATCAAATGCCTTACTGAAGTCCAAGAGAATCAAATCAAACAAGTATCTTTGTTCACATCACTTGCCCGTAAAATATCATCTGTTACATTAATTAACGCAGTTGTCGTACTATGTTGACGCCTAAATCCAGATTGGTATTTTGAAAGAATGTTATACTTAGCCAAAAACGCACTAAACTGTACATATATTGCTTTTTCTACAATCTTAGACAAAACCGGCAAAACACTTATTGGTCTAAAGTCAGAAACATTTACTGGATTACTAGTTTTTTTTATTGGAATTACATTAATTAATTAATAATTAATTAATTAATTTCCAGCATTATTTCCCCTAATTCATAACGCCACCACGGCTGCTGTAATAACATACTTCTTTGGAACAGCAACATATCACGAAAGTTCGCACGTTAAAGCCCTCTGGATATTTACTTGACCCATAAAAGCTTCTGAAAGTTCACGTTGTGACTCTCTATGCTGTCATTTACCCGAGAGCACAAAGCTTTGATGCACGCAGGCAGCCACTAGAAGCTTTAGGTACATTTCCATCTGTTACAATGAAGGACCTTAAGGTCGTGTATCATAACAATGTTTTGTGTCGTGCTCCTCTCAGAAATGTTTTAGTAGGATGAAATTCAGAATTATTTAATTAGAAAAACGTTGAATACAAAAACAATGTAGGTAGCTTATTTGGTACGGGTTGAATTTTACACATAGAAGTTTTCATATTTGTTTAATTTTATCTCAAATGCTAAGGAAGATGTGTTACAGTTCAAAATATTGGTTTTATCGAGTGGCATATCATATAATTGATACGGTTACGATGGTATACTTTAGTGGCATAAGCATGTTCCACAAGGATCCCGTCTGGGGCCATTGCTATTCAATAGTTACATAAATAATATAAAAAACTGTTTTAGACTCTGCAAATTTCTACTGTACGTTGATGATCTTAAAATTTACTGAAGAATGGAAGTTATGCCTCTTTTTACAATCCTTCATAAATAATCGTTATAGCTATTGTGAGGAGCATTCCTTCTTTTTAAATTTTTCTAAATGTCAAAGTTATTTTTCATCAATTTTGACGTTTCGCCTGACGTTTGTCGGAGTTTGTTATAGTACCTTACTATGATTATAACGAAATTCATTATAAGAATGTACTGTAACAAAATGTACATAACATCTAAAATGATATTTACATTAAAGTAATTATTATACAGGGTGAGTCATAATGTCATTAATTTTAAGATGTGATAGGGAATAATGAGTATAATGCGAATAAGCGATTAAAAAAATCTAAATGCATATTTACGCCGAAAAAAAATATTTTCAGATCATTATTTAAACCCCCTTTTCAGACTGTCACTGACCGCTCAGTCGCATTTCGTAAATAGTCTCCATATAACACTACCATTTGCGCATATTCGGAATTTGTAAAATTATGCATTTACGACGAATACGCGAGACCGAAATAAACAAACTGCTGCTTACTGCTTGTATTCTCACTATTCTCTCGATCTCCCCTCCAAATGTGTGGCGTGATCTACAAATTTGGGGTGAAAGAAATGCGGGAAATGCGGGTAAATTTGAATAACACGCTGATGTGTTAGACAATATTATGTATGTAAACATGATGTGGCAACAATGTTTAATCCGGTCGTAAGGATGCGTCAGAAAGTTCGTAGCGCACCAGGAGCGTCGTGTTACTGATTTTTATAGGCTGATTTGTTTATTTTTTTAAAGATCGACTAAAAAAAAATTTGTTTTCGATTTTCTGCCTTTATTAGGCCTCCCGAATACGTGGTTAAAATTAATGACATTATGACTGACTCACCCTGCAGATATTAAAAAAGCTGTACTTACTCCAATAATCTTAGAAACTTGTTTAAGGAACTTCAATAAAAAGTTTTCAAGTATCTGTAATCTGTGGATCCACTTCCTAATGTAATAATTCTTTGTTTTGTGCCCCTGTTGTACTTGAATTGTATGTATTGTATTGAATTTACTTCACGCCCGCATTAAAAAGACATCAAAAATAAATTCATTGTGAAAGAAGCCTACTACATTGACAGTGGCGGCAATGTCAAAGTGCCGCTAAGAAATTAATTCATAAGGTGCATTTTTTGACACAAAAATCTAAAGAGTGATCGTTGGTTTGACACTAGTTAATAATTATTAAAATTTTACAATTGAACAAGAAAACTGAGTGGTTATAATAGCGACAATCCAGCTGACGTATTCTTGAAATAGTGTTTTCTACAAATACAAATAATTTTAGACATTTAAGAACTGAATAATAAAGATACCGCAGTAAAACGAACATATACGACAGAAAACGATCTAATCAACAGAACAGAAATCTTTTAAAATATGTATTTTTTAAAATTTAACTCTAGGCGTAAATATTGTTATAACATAAACTTACATAGTTCTGCATATGAGGTTGTTCAACTTTGTTTATAAATGAAACTGCTTAAAATCAGATAATATTTTTTTAAATTCGCATGATTTGTAGACAAGACATTAACTAGATATGACATTTTAGTTAGACATTTATTTATTACTTATTTTTTTATTTGTTACTGTGCTACTTTGTGTTCTTCTTCCTTATATTCTTATAATAAAAACATATTGTTTGCTACTAGATGAATAAATTTTGTTCTTATTTCGTATTTAGTGTAATTTCCTTCAATTTTTTACTAAGCGCTTCAAACACGTGAAATCGCCCTCTATAGGTATAGAATTAGATCGTCGTCACTTCAATTGATATAAAAATAAACAGTTTCAGTGTGCAAATATTCCAATTTAAATGTTTAAGTATCTTAATTGATGTCAGCAAACAAAGTCATGTACGTAATTCAGATCATAAACGATGATCCTTATAACATAAACAACTATTATTAATATTTTGGAAGTGAACTCATTGTTAATTCAAAAGACCATCTTTGGCGTTCGCTGCTTTTTTCAAAGACCAAAACGAAGACTCGTATTTGAGTTAAGGGTACAACTTGCTCCGCATTAACGATTCGAATTCTTAACTCCTTGTGGGAAGCTGCGTACTTTATTTAACTTTGCTCTGCACCTTTGAACTCAATTGCGAAAATTCTTGACAAAGAAAATAATTTACAAGTAAGCTTAAGCAAATGCAAAACGGTGTTATTTCCCAGAAAGGAATGTAATATTCATTAAGGCTACAAGTATTAATGGCATTCTTTTGGAACGTTGCATAACTGTAAAAGATTCGAGTATTTACTCCGACGCGAAATTTCTCCGTTTGATGTAGCGATTCAGAGGCTCTGTCGGCTGAAAGAGGGGAACATTATCTCGACAGGAAAAGTATTTTAATAAACACGAAGGCGTATTGCCGACGTCCTGTATTTTTATTCAGAATATAGTATACAGGAGTGATCTCCAAAAAATTTTTTAATAGATGCGTCATGAAAAATGAAGTCAATATCGTAAAAAATTTAGTAACGTTTTTGCGATAGTGTACATCAGTTTTTCAAGTCAACTCGGAGTTGATGGACATCGTTTTACAGCATATCCAAGCATTATCCCTTAGATTTTGTGAATGGTTGCTGCAACAAAATGCTCAAAATCCCAGATTTGCAGCTGACGTGTTAGTTACAGATTGAGCTATTTTTACACGGAATGGACAACATTCACAATACTCATGTTTGGGATTTTGAAAATCCACACGCAATTCAATGGGATCATTACCAACAAACGCTTTTGTTGTTAGGGCAGGGATTGTCGTTGATTGGACCATTCATATTACCAAATCGAATGGATGGGGTTCACCATCTCAAGTTCCTTCAAATGATCTGCCTGGACTCCTGGAAGATGTGCCTTTAGCTGTTCGACATTTTCGACAATGTTCGGGAGTACCTTAGTGAAGTTCAAGTGGTATGATTGGACGAGGAGAACCGGGACCATGGCCGCCACGATCTCCTGACTTCAACCCTTTGGATTTCTTTTTGTGGGGATATTTAAAAAAGTGTATCGCACCGAATTGAATACTATTGATGATTTACGTGAATGTATTATAGCTGTTGCCAATAACTTACGAGTTTAAAACGGATAAAAACCAGAAATATTTGTGGTAGTTGGCCAAGACTGGCTGGAATTTTGAACAGTTGTTGCAGCATTAGGTATGTCAAATTATTTTATTAATTAAAACCACAAATTAATTTTAAAAATTAATAATAACAATAGCGGCAAAAGTAGTTGAATTTGCTAATATGAAATAGGTGTCATAAAATTTTATTTATTTATTTCTTGGGAAATTCTTTCAATTTTTTGCCTGTTAATTTTTTATTATACTTTGTTGCTTTGCCACTCGCCGACTGCAAGTTTTGCCTCGCGCAAGGTCAGGTTTTACAGAAGACCAGTTTCCAGTGCCGTGCAGAAGTGTATTTTTAAATAACTATCAAACTGCCCTTTTTGATTTTTTTTTACAAAATTGTAAGTCCCCTGTACGTTAAAAAGAAATTATTTTGAGAAGTTCTGAATCATCCTATATTGTTCATAAGGACATTAAATGAGCATTAGCAAGCGAATATATAAAATAATATGATTAATACAAAAATAAATAACTATAAATAATTTTACAAATTTATTTATTACGGTAATTAATGTTAATTAGGCCATGCCATGAGCACAATGGGGAATACCAGAATGTGTAGCTATTTGATGGAAGTGTTTAAACTGCTTGCAATTTGCTGACTTATTTCTATATAGACGAAGTTACTAGTTTATTGAAATTTTCTTGATTTGATATTCCATTTATTTGGTCGGAAATAATTAACACTTCGATTGTATTACTTCTGTCAGTACTAGGCTGTAAGTCTCTATTATTATTTAAGAATTGTTAATCTTATTCAATAAACAATCATCGATATATCCTTCAGCAACTGCAAAAGAATCTCAACTCCTTTGTTAGCAAATTGGTTCTATTGTGCATTTATTATACTTGTAATAAATGCACAATTATGAGAAGCATGGGTATGAGGAAAACAAATTTGTTATAAATTGTCATTACATTCACTTTATCAACTGTTTTGTTTAATTTTTCTCTTATCTAAAGTTTGAAATTTAAAATTTAGGCTCTTCTTTACAAAATATGTAAATAAGAAAGAGATGGTTTTTATGCAAATTTTAGGACAAGTTTGGCATGCCCAATGTGAGATACCACCAGTAGTGGCTCGTCGTATGAAGTAACTGAGGCCGGGCCTCACTGTAAAATTTGGTATAAAAATGTTATAACGTTCCTCTGGTTTACATTTCAATATCCCGCCGTTTCTGTTTCTACCGCGTGGGGCGTTCGGTTCACCCACCAATCCCACCACAGTGAGGCCGAATATTGCGAGCCTCAAATTGCGTCGCACATGTCTATACTGTATGGATTCCCCCACCACTCGAGACGGTTAAAATCGATGTTTTTCGCTCCATTTCCGCTCGAGACTGAGGCCAGATTTCTGGCGCCTCAAGTTTTTAGTTCAGCGGCAAATGGACGATGTGATAGTGGCTAGTGACCGTAGGTAACTTGTGAAATGTAGATTATTTACGTGTGAGACGAGATTGTTCAAGTGTTAAAACTTTTATTTATGTGTTTTGAATTTCCAGTGGTTAGTGTTAGTGGTTGATTAGTTGAATGTAACTTCTTAAATATTCTGAAGATTAGTTGGTAAGCGCAGTGGTAAAGTTTTAAGTACAAGGCAGGTAGGATTAATATAAAGAAATAGTAAACAATTTCCTTACAAGGTGAGACTAAATTTAACATAGAATAGGAACCTAATTTAAATATATATATATTATTGATAGGCTCGTCGATAGTTATTTATAATAATGAATCCCTCTCACGATATTGTTTTAATCTCTATTTGAAACGCCTTTTTCAATACGTAAAGAAGTAGAGAAACGACAAAATTTGAATAGTCGGCCAACGCTTTAAAATATCCCGAATATGCAAATAAATTTCCGGAAATATCGTTTGACTGTTTACTACAAATGTATCCAAACATATTTGACATAGATAAGTTGAAAAACGAACTTTATGTTTTGACAGAGACGAACAATTTTATAATTTAGAAGTTCAGAAAACGGTAAGAATATTATACAAACACACAAATTATTTTGCTTAGTTTTAAGAATTCCTGCAATAAGTGTTTCAGTAGAATGAAACAAGAGCGCTTAAACAACTTATCGATGATGGCTATAGAAAATGAACTGTTGCAAAGTGTTAGCGCCGATTCCCTATTTTATGAAGACATTATAAATAAATTTGCGAATTTAAATGCGACGAATAGACTTGTTTTATAAGAAGTGAAAGTATTAAAACATTTTTGGTAAAAGTGGTTTTGTTTTGTATGTAAATAGATAAGTAGTTAGTATTTTTTAGTGTTTTAAACACATAGGAACAATTTTTTAAATTATTAGATGCTGAAACATATATTTTTTCTATTATTATAAATAAAAATCGGAGTTCTGATGTTATTTAGTTTTTTAATTTATGGTTATAGTAGGGCTATTGGCGAAGACCTCCATAATAAAAAATGGTCAACGCGTCATGGAATATTACCTCAGGGAGTGTAAATTTATTCCTATTTAGGTATTATTTGGGCTTCACCTCTTGCAACTACCACGAGCCGCCACTGGACAGCACCTGACATAAAAAAGAGAAAATTGTATAATTGTTTTGAAAAAATTGCCAGAGAATCTCGTAGTTTTAAAATAAATTTTCGTATTTATATCTACAAATAAGTATAGGTGGTGTAAGGTCTCATTTAATTCAGTAACATATTTTTAATAACTATTTTTTATAAATTACAAAAAGTAATTACTTTCATAATTACTAAAAACAGTAATATGTAACAGTAATACATAAATAACTATGCTAATATTTATAGCAGATTTTTAATTGTTTAATAATAGGTTTTACTTTTACAAATTACATACCTTGAACTTAATCTAAAATGGTACTAATTAAAACTCTATCAACTTTCTTGCACTCATGAAGAAAAAATGAAATAGATATAGGCTCATTATACCATTATATCTTTCAGAAACAGTGGCAGGATAGTGTTACTGTTTTACTATCAGGTTTCTGAGACTTTTCTGCTGAATAAATATTTGCGAAAGTTGTTGGGATCCAAGGCTTTTTTTAATTAATGGCACTTTAAACGAGGAACAGATAGAAGCGCTATGGAAGCTCGAATGTCACTTTTTTAGGTCATCCTCCAAGGTACATATAATGAATTTCTCAAATAAAAGTGATGGAATGCTTAGAAACCCGAGGAAGGTCAATTAGGATTTTGTTTTTGCAATAACATGCACAATACCTAGAAATATTCAAATCCCCATTGGTCTGCTCGACGAGTTGCTAGCAGCTTATGTAGTTCATCTGTAGATACTGTATCAATAAACAGGTAGTCATCGTAATAATAGTTATTAGTCATGGTTGGCATTAAGGTAAAAAATATCTTGGAAAGATAAAATACCGACTCTAAGCAAAAAAATTCAAAAAATGTTTTACAATCCCAGCACCTATATAAAAATTTTTATTAAATAATTCATTAATTCTGTAACAGTTTGAAAGACGGTGGGAGTAACACATATTTACTCAAACATATTACTATTGCATTGTTTGCAAAATAATTGTTCGCAGTAATTATTTACTTTTGAGAAAAAAAATTCTCAAAATTGATAAGAATGGACTTTCACTATAAAATAATGTTATTAAGTAAATTTTACTATATCTATTTCAATAATATGTACTTAAAATTAAACTCCTCAATTATACAAGCTATCTGGAACATGAGTGCCTTTATTTTGTTGTATGATACATTGTACCAAATAAAACATATTTGACTTTTTTTTCTCTCTAATCAACGGTATCAGAATTATGACAGCAAACAAGGCTTGAATGTGTGACAAAGTCGCCCACAGCATTTGTCATAATAATGACAAGTACACCTACTGTGAATGGTTTTTCACAATATAGAGTAAAATGTGAAATAGTTGCCACTGTTCCAAATGATTTATATCGTCTGCGAAAAGCGTTTACCGTATAATCGTCTTGTAGCCAGAGAGTTTTGTCCAGATCCGCCCTAAATTAACATGTGTACTATAAATTGCTCCATTTTTGTTCATGTACATTCACAAATATCAAGCACTGGGTACAGAAAGACGAAACGCATTATACTACTATGACTAATTAGTTATTTTTGATACTTTTGCGGTCGAGATACAAACTTCGAAAACTGCAATAAAATAAGACAATTGTGTTATGTACAACAATTTAATTTATATTTGAAATTTGAATTGAGCATTTACCAGGAGAAGTACTGGAAGCGGCACAAAGCTGTTCACAATTAGTTCCCAAAGAATCATCGAAACAGTACGAAATTGTCTACAACGAATTTAAAGGGTGATGTAGTTCGAAGAAAATTCAAAAAGTGACCGAAGCTGTATTAACGGCATCGAGACTGCATGGCATATTTTGAACATTAAAAAATACACTGAATGCCAAAAAAAATTAAGTCACTGCAATATCGGTACTTTCAATTTACATGTAGTGCAAAATAAATTGTAATCGTCCTGTTTATAATAGTTACTGTGTATATTGTTTAATTAATAAAATCATAAAGAAGTCTCGAAAATATGACACATTATTTTGGCATTTGTTTTATGTTCTAGAACGAAAAAGACTTCAGCATTCTAGGACATAAAAGTATTTCGCAGATAGGTGAAAAAAAACTTACTTTATCAACTGAAAATATAACGAAAATGTCGAGTTTTGATGACTGTTTTCAAAAAAATACTTTTAGGTTATGATTGCAATGTTGCCGTACGTTGCAATACGAATTTTCTGGGAAACTTCTACTCTATTCATACTGAGCAAATTACGTTACAGGAGCTTTTACTTAATATTAGTTTGTAATTTCGTAACAGTTTTGCATTTTATTATAGTTGAATTTTAATTTTTGAAACTATTCATTTTAGAAATTTTTTTTTCAGTTCATAGTCAGATACACAAATCCCTTTAGTTCTTATATTCCGGACACCCTGTATTTAATTTGTAAACTGTTTCAATGCTTTGTATTTTGTAACGAACCGCCGCTGCATTTTTGTTAACTGTCGATGACCCCCTGTTGACGTGTTTACTTGTTCATTTAAAAGTATATAATTTTTTCCCTGTGAAAAGTCCCGTTATTTAAAATTAAATTTTACAGAACTTGTCCAATCAGCCTGTGACAGCAAATTATTTTCCTATAATGACAAAACAAAAAAAAACATATACCTTGCTAAACAACATCGAAGAAATTCTTGAACAAGGCAAAATACTGGTCCTATAAATACCGTAAAAGGTGGTATACTATCAAAATCAACGGGCACTACATTTTCGAAATTCTAAAATCGGAGATTTAATTTGCACTTTATTTTATTGACCTTGCGGCTTGACACTTGATAAACAGAAAATTTATTAGCCGGTACCTATTTATAGTGAGAAGATTGTGATTTATTTTCCGCTAATTTTTCAAAATATTTATATTTCTACATAAGCTAAGCAAAATTGGATTCGATAAATTAGTTTCGCGGAATTTTTACAGCTTCTTCAGAAACTAGTTAAGTACGCACAAGGTTACGTAAGTATAATATATATAACTTATAAAAGTTATTTTTAAAAGATTTCAACGCCCATTTTAATTAAAACGTACGAATTTGATTATGTAAATAACAATATTGTTTCACATTTCTTTCTTTTCACTGACGATCTGTCAAATTACTATTACATGGAATGAATTTTTTATGACATAAAAATGAAAATCAAATAAAAAACAGATATTTTAGAATTTTTTATTTAAAGTGATTTTTCAGCCGCTGGAAGCATGGGACGCTACCAGTTACAGAAACGGCTACGGAACGTCTCGGACGATCATTATCCGAGGAATGTTTCCGACCGTATCAGTCGCAATACCAACAACAGAAGCGGAAATCGATATGAGGACGAGCTACCGATAGCAGGTTTGCCCCCCCACATAACCTAGTCTGAGAACAACCAGGGCAGGTTAAAGAATCCCAGCTAATGCTAGGGATGTGCACTTTAATTCTGTTACTGGCAGGGACCAGTTACCGAGGCATAACAACTCAGAAAATCGCTATACGGGTGTCTCAGAAGGAGGTGTGCATACTTCAGTATGTTATTCTACGTTCAATTTTAAGCAAAAAATTTCCTTTGAACTCAGGTCTGGAAAAGCTTCGTTTAGGATATACAGGATGTCAAATTTCTTTAATAACTTTGAGTTAAATTCATGAAATTTTGTATGCGGAGGTTTCTTGGAACATGAAATACAAATTTTATGGACGATTGGCTGTATCTCCCAGAGGGTGCCACAAGCGACCATTTCCCTTTAAATCGTTTCAACTTTTTTGTGCCACATTGACATCTCGGAATAGAAAAACATTTTGCCCTCCCTTTTCTACTTAAGAAATGTACACCTTATTGAAATCTCTAGGAGCAGCTGCATGCAAATTATGTATTAGAATGCTAATTTACACTTCTCTGAAATATTTTCTATGTTTTTTAAATAGGACGAATAGCGTTATAAGGCTATACCTACTTTTTTCACAATTGTCAAAATAATGTGAAAAAATTGTATTTTATGTCACATTGAGCAAGCTTCTAAATTGGCATCCTTACAAAATTAAAGTGTTACAAAAGCTATGGGCAGAGCTGGGGACACAGTCAAACGATTATAGTTTTGCGAGAAAAAAAATTCACCTACTGATTAAGTTTTCAAAATCTTAAATAGCAAAAATTAGGATATAGGTACACATATTATATCACATGTCTATTACTCAATCTTTTATCTAGTAAAATAGCAAATAAACAGTTAAATTGTCTCATGCACAAGTTTAGATCAAAATGAGTCTAAAGCCATGGCAATAAAAATAAATTCTCGTGTTGTTTACAAAGCGCCAACAACACATATCCGCTTTATACCAAAGGTAGGCAAGGTAATATCACTAAAAATAAGACAATAAAAAAGTTTGCAATTTAAAAAACTTTAAAACTACGGTTCAGGGGCGCTATAAAATCATATTGCTTAGTTTAGCATGCAAAAATTTCGGTATTTATCTACTAGATGGTCGATTAAACTTTATTGACAACATCTATTACATTAAATGTGAGTAAACCAGTTTTTTATTTAAATTTTATGCGTCGTGCGAATATTATAAAAACTGCCAGAAATACTACTACGAAATTACGATTAATGTGAGGTCGTGTATAAGTATCAAGAGATACCCAGTTGCTAATAAAATAGATTGATATTATGAATATTAATTATAATAATTTTAATGCAGTTAAAAGCAAAGCTATAATTATGACTTATAGATAGGTATTTTTATTATACTTAGTATAAATATAACAAAGTGAAAAGTATTTACAACTTAACGAAGATATTTAATTATTTAATCCTTTTAGTATTAATAATAAAAACAATAATTTTGTATCATTTAAACAATTTAAACATTAAAATTTTTCTCTAATAATAATAGTAATTTTCTCTATGTAGGTACAATCGTTTGCAATAATAATGACACTCTTTAAAATTAATTTTGCGATTTCTTTTGAACTGCTGAGGTATTTGTAATGAAATTTACTTTCAACTTTTAATATTAGTTCTTAGTTGTTTCACTCATCAGTAGAGATTTAATGAAATTTCTACTCAGAAGTTTAAAATTTGTTTTGAGGGAGTCTCATTATTATTGCAAAAGCATGTACATAATTTTGTATTATCTTCACTGCGTTTTTTTTGTAAGTTTTGTTTAAGTTCCTATGTTTGACTTAAATTTTGCTATAAATTGTTCTCCCATTTTAATAGAAAAAAATTATAGCATTTCTATTCTCTTAGTCATTATTTATAGTCTGTTTGGAAATGAAAGGGAGTAATAAAACCCCGAGATGAGAATCGGCCATGGGCGTGGTAATATTTCGTTTCAGGTAATTATCGGGTAGCACTAATGCTAACAGGTAATGGGTGTACATTAGTATATTTTACTGGATACATCATAGGACAGGAGCCAGTGTATTGTGACAGATCAATCCAGTCTTAGAGCTGAATATACGAAGACGTGCTAGTGCAGTAGAGTAAAATTCGACTTGTGTTTAGTGAGTATTGTGCCAGTGGATATAATATTGTCTGGGTAAAATGTCGAGCTTATCAGATTACGTACTTGCTAAATGCGTGAAAAGATGTGCGCTGTCTCAGAATGAGATTATTATATTAAATATATTTAATGCACTGAAACACCAAAATCCTACCAACAGTGTTGACGACATCGTGGAAAAGTATTCCAAAATGACAGGGATTGGAAAATCGACTGTCTACAGACTTTTAAAGGAAACAAAAAAAGAACAAGATACTGTAAATCCCCCAAAATCATCTACAGGGAGGTCAAAAGTCGTAATAGATGATTTCTTAAAAATGTCGCAGAAAAGTACACTCATTTTATTTTAAAAACGAAATACCAACGCTAAACAAAATTTTAAGGGAACTTTCGGAGGATAACGATTTGCCGAAAATCAGTAGAAGCAAATTATGGGCCGTCTTACGAGAGTTGAATTTTTGCTGGGAAAAGCAGAACAGGAAGTCAGTTCTTATCGATAAAGATGAAATTATTTGTTGACGAAGATCCTATTTATGATCAATTAGAAAATTCCGTGACGAAGGGAGGAATATTTATTATCTAGACGAAACTTGGGTCAACGAGGGATATACTGTAACAAAAGTATGGCAAGATAAAAATGTAAAAAGTTTTCGACAAGCATTTTTGGATGGACTTTCAACAGGGTGCAAGGCACCTTCAGGTAAAGGGCGAAGATTAATAGTGACATATAGGTAGTGCCAGTGGATTTGTAGATGGCGGTTTACTTTTATTTGAATCTAAAAATACAGGTGACTATCACGAAGACATGAACGCAGATGTTTTCGAAGAATATTTTACACAGATGTTGCATCTTATTCCTCCGGGGTCTGTAATTGTCATGGATAATGCCAGTTACCATTCACGGCAGACCGAGCGGACCCCTACGACTGCTTGGAGGAAAGCGGATATAATTCAATGGTTATCCGGAAAAAACATTTCTTTTGAAACAAATATGGTGAAAAAGGAACTTTTGACACTTGTCAATCTTAATAAAGATCAGAACAAATATGTTATCGATGAAATGGCAACAAATCGTCAAATAACGGTACTATGGTTACCACCTTATCACTGTGAACTTAACCCAATCGAATTATTCTGGGCGCAAGTAAGGAGATGTAGCGCGAAATAATACGACGTTTAAATTAAGTGACGTGAAAATTTTGTTAAAAAATTCCTTGGAACGAGTAACTGCCGATATCAGGCAAAGATGTATACATCATGTACAAAAAGAAGAGGAGAAAATTTGGGAACTCAATAATTTAATTGACGTTACTGTGGAACTTACCGTTATCAATCTAGGAGATGATTGTACATTTATACAACACTACATTTACTCACCATAATTTTGAAAATATATATATTTTTGTGTGGAATAAAAGTTTATTCATTAAATTTAAATAAATATTTTGATAATAATACTGAATAATTTTATTTGAATTACTAAAAACCCTCTTAACCCGGTTATGATGCTCATGTTTTGAATTGCTGTTTTTATATTGTTTACTTATAAGAGAAATGGACCGAGAAATTGAAGCGGCATAGACAAAGACGGATTGTCGGGGATTAAATTTTAGCTACCTGCTACAATTTAGTCCGGTCCGATCACACCAAGTTTTTTTAAAAGTACACCTCATCTATACCGATAATACATAATATAAAAATATTGAATATAAGCGCCAGTACTACATTTATTTACGATTTGCATACATAATAAGTTGTTATTATTCTCTTTCATTTCTAAACAGACTATAATACTGAATTTATGCGTTACTTTTTGAATGCATTGTATTAAGTCACACTTTTCACAAATATCTCGAATGATGCATCATGCATCATATTATTCCACAGTTGCTCGCTACCCACTGGAAAATTTATCTGGTAATAGTTATCCGTTTGTATAAGCTATATGTTTAACCATACTATAACGAAAATAAACAAACTAAAATACTCTCATCAATAAAAGTGATGTCCAAATGTTTTCCGTTCCTACCATAATCAGCTAGAAAAATATACAGCTTTGCTAATTCGATCTTGGGCTTCTTATAATAACAAAGTGCATACATACACACTAGGCAGGCACCAGCTAAACTGTCTGTATATTTTCTTAAGTATTTCCGTCATACATGATTTAATTTACGGATAACTTACAAAGGTTGCTAAGGTCTAATAATCACAAATGTTGTTGTAGAAAAACCACCTAATTGCATTACTTTTTTAATTTCCTTCGCGTCAAACAACAATTAAACAGGAGCGAAACGAAAGGAATTAACATCGGAAAATTTTACGAGATTGAATTATCAGCGCTTCATTAAGAACAGATTAAGCTAAACTGTTCGTAATCGAAGGAATTTCTGGTTTTTAATTGGGGCATAGAACCCAGCGCGAGATAACAGGTAGAATCGGGACGAAAAACCAAAAAAAAAAACTTACCCAATTAGAGGCTTAACGACACTGCGCGACCGTCGCGAACAAACGAAACACATCCTCATCCGTCCATTACCTTAATGAAATTGACAATAAAATAAAAGCTAGCCCGAGCGCCGATCCGCTGAAACCGGTAATTAGGCTTTCGATTAATGAAATTAATTGTGCTGACATCACAACTTTACGCCGATGAGTAAATATTTTGCTGTTGTGTGGCGGTGTTGTGGACGCTTCGCAAAAACCCTACATCCGCCGCGCCTTCTAACTGAACTGCGTTTCAAATACTTTCAGGGCGTGTATGCACTTTAAAAAAGTTATGTAAACAAAATGTCTAGTTTGTAATTCATTTAACGTACTGTTTTTGTTTTACACAAAATAAGTTAAAATTATTAGTAACATAATAAAACATTATAAATCTCTGTAATACTTACTATTAGGACTATACCATTTCGTGTTAACTTAACACACCTCTGTGTGTTGTTCTATCTGCTAGTATAAGATTAATTAAAACGAACACTTATTTCTAAAATGTTTTTGATTTCTCACTATATACATAGTTCTGTTTATTGTTATTAACATTAAATTGTTAATTTTTACAAATAAACTCAACTGTAAAACCTCATTCAACTAATGCAATCCCATGACAGACTAGACTGACTTGAATAATAATAATATGGCAAATCAAAATGACTGTGCAGCCCTATGTTTAACTTTAAAAATCTCGAGAAATAATGACTTTACCGCTATGAAGGAATATTAGGTTAATTGCATAGACAGTACTGACGAATAAAAAAATTGTACCAAAAAAAATATTCCACCAGTGGCGTAGAAGTTAGGAATGGAAAACTGCCCCTCTACCCCTAGCGTACTCCTCTGGTAGTAGCCATGAACGATTTTGTGGCATTTTTTAATATATTCTAAGGTATCTAAACTTTATGCCTAGTATGATAAGGGAACATCAAACAGGGCTAAAGTAATAGGCAAAAATCATTTAAAATTTTTACACCTTGTAATTAAGGGTTATGAGTCAATTCTTCATATTTTCAGTGTCCAGGATTATCCCATTAGCGTATGTACAATTTTTAATGAATCACCCTGGATAAAGATAGGTGGATATGGTCAAAAGTACAGACCACTTTTTTTGTGTGTCGGTGTTAATAAAATTACTGAAAATTTACCTGTTGTAGCAATAGAAAAAGTTCCTTTCCCTACAGAATTTATTACTGATTTAAAAACAGACACTATACTGAAGAAAATCGTGATGTACAATTTTCCCCTTAAAAATATTACATTTTATTCTGTCTCCCAGGTCACAGATGGAATTGTAAAGTTATTCAGGCAGAAAGAACATATTCTCTGCAACATAACTATGACAGTGTAATACAGATTAAAAACATCCTTAAATACTTCACAATATAACCTTGTATAAGAAAATGTTTGTTACGTATATTCATGTGTTTTGTTATCCGTCTTCCGAATCTCAATTTAATTTTCCACTGTTTACAGAGTTTAGGGTTTCAGGGAAATGTATGCAGGGAAATTGAAGTGCAGTAAGAGGAGCACTATTGAGTAGCACAGATTTTCCGAGATTTTTTCATTTTTGTACACTTTTTATAGCTAAATATCGTAAGGCCTCCATAGATGTTCTTTAAATAAAGTATATACCTACAATATAAATGCAATATTTATTTTTTCAGCTTATGTTCACTATATATTATACAGGGTGAATCTTAAATAAGTACAAATATTTTAACTGCTGGTGTAGTTCGTCATTTAAATCAGTCTAGTGAAAGCCATTTTTAAAAATTTCTAATATTTACGGAGATATTAATTTTTTAAAAAAATACCCACATTTTGAGGACCGCTGGCTGATTTTTCATCCAACAACGTAATGAAACATATGATTTGTTGCGAGGTTGCCATATCTCCTCCAATATAAATATTACGTTTCCTTTAACGTAATAGTTCTATTTTAAAAATACTTGTTTTAAGCATAAGTACAGTAAAATTGGGTGTGTAGTATGATACGCAGCAATATTAACATAAATTTTAACATCTGAACTAACCTTACTATACTTCAACGATTAAAAATGAATTTCCGCAAGTTCAATACTACCGTAAAATATTTAGGAAGATATTACGTGATATTACTATGTCCAATGTTCAAAAATTATACATAAACGTGCACACAAGCTTACCTGTTTGTTAAAAAATTAACTATTTAATCAGTAAGCCACATTTCACAAGTTAAATGTCATTGTACACTGTTAGAAAGGGACACAAAACACAATTTCCTTAAGTTATTTTATGAAGAATAACGAAAAACTATGCACGCGTTTTTTATTTAAAATGGAAAAAATGTCAACTTTTAGCAAATTTTATTGCTATTTTCATGCATTATGTGGGGTTAACAAGTTTGACTTGGGCTTCCGATAATCTGTCATGACAGTCAATGACAGTTTGATAATAAAAAATAATATAAAATGTTACACTTGACAAAATTCGCTAAAAGTTGAGATTTTTTCTTCCTTGAAGCAAAGACATTTGTGTAAAACTGGTAACACTGTGAACCACACGTTCAGTCTGCAGCACTATGACTCATAAAAGTATGAAGGGTCGGTCTAGGCCAGCGGTCCTCAACAAGTTTTCTACTAAAAAATTACGAAATTTATTTAAAATTTCACTTTTTTATTTCTGATTTTTTTGTACAAAAACTATTAATTATGTGTTCTACACACAAAACTATACTGCTGGTTAAAATATTTGTACTTATTTAAGATTCACCCTGTATTTCAAGACTTTCTCTCTTTCTCTCATTCAAGACTATTTTTAAATCCTGTCTTGTGTTGCGAGAAACATATTCATTTAACATTTTCTATTTCAGAAAGGAAGCATTTCCGGACCAATAATGTTAAGAACTTGTTTAGTTATTAAGATTCCAAACGTCCTTAAAATATTTCTCTTTCCTCCCGAAACACCCTGAATATTGAAATATCTACTGTCAAATTACGAGACATAGCGCATGTCTACAGTGTTTTTCTGTGAAAATATTTTAGTCCTTTTCGAACAAATTAAGTCAATACAACACAATTTTCTACAATATAAAATTTAGTAAACGTCTGAAATTCTACATAACATTCCAGCATTGATTTACTAAGCTGACTAATAGGTGAAAACTAGAATAACCATTATGAACTGCATTTTTGAATCGCCTAGTAGAGTATATAATTACATTACTGACGTTACCCTGATACGGCAGGTGTACCTACTGTTTTATTAATTTATGTAAATACGTAAACAAATTTAGAAGATGACCCATCGCAGTCTGCGTATTGGTCATACGCAAGGTCGTGCCGAAGGCCACTCAACTGCTATAATCCCCAGTATGAAAAAACTACTGTAAATTATTGTAAACAAATATGATAATAATTACATACGGAGATAATAATCGCAAACAACTGTTTATTAAGATATTAAATTATTTCGGATACGTAAGTCTCATTTTTTACTACCAAAGTGAGAAAAAATCATCACGTTTCCTCAGTCATGTTCGTAACGTCAGCAATATTAATGTGAATGTTTTTATGAGGAATATAGTATATATCCAGCTAAGAATTTCCTGTTCTATAAAAATCGTAAGAACGTTTCCAGAGCAAATTTTATAGAGCAATGTTTGTTCCAAGAACATTTTCAAAACGTTCTTACAACACTTATACCATAAAAATGGGCACCGTTCTATAGAAATTTTTAGTTCTTTAAGCGGTTCTGAAAGGTTTGCAGGAAATACTTATAGAATTGTTGAATAAACGTTTTCACAGGTCTTAAAGAATTTTTATAACACAATTACAAAACAATCTCATAAAAATTCTATAGCACTTCGTTATACAATGTTTGTGTTGCATGGTGTTTTATTTAGAGAACTTTAAAATCCTTTAATTATATCTTCTAAAAACACACATGTTAAAAAAATAATATGGATGGGCCAATAAGAACCAATAAGATGGACCTAATCAGCCTGCATAGGACACATTACGAATTGCTTAGTTGGTTTGTCCATCAGAGAGCAGTACATTTTAATGCGGAAAAAGTTTTATCGTGAAATATGTAGTATACAGGGTGAATCTTAAATAAGTACAAATATTTTAACCAGCAGTATAGTTTTGTGTGTAGAACACATAATTAATAGTTTTTTTACAAAAAAATCAGAAATAAAAAAGTAAAATTTTAAATAAATTTCGTAATTTTTCAGTAGAAAACTTGTTGAGGACCGCTGGCCTAGACCGATCCTTCATACTTTTATGAGTCATAGTGCTGCAGACTGAACGTGTGGTTCACAGTGTTGCCAGTATTACACAAATGTCTTTGCTTCAAGGAAGAAATAATCTCAACTTTTAGCGAATTTTGTCAAGTGTAACATTTTATATTATTTTTTATTATCAAACTGTCATTGACTATCATGACAGATTATCGGAAGCCCAAGTCAAACTTGTTAACCCCACATAATGCATGAAAATAGCAATAAAATTTGCTAAGAGTTGACATTTTTTCCATTTTAAATAAAAAACGCATGCATAGTTTTTCGTTATTCTTCATAAAATAACTTAAGGAAATTGTGTTTTGTGTCTCTTTCTAACAGTGTAGAATGGCATTTAACTTGTGAAATGTGGATTACTGATTAAATAGTTAATTTTTTAACAAACAGGTAAGCTTGTGTGCACGTTTATGTATAATTTTTGAACATTGGACATAGTAATATCACGTAATATCTTCCTAAATATTTTACGGTAGTATTGAACTTGCGGAAATTCATTTTTAATCGTTGAAGTATAGTAAGGTTAGTTCAGATGTTAAAATTTATGTTAATATTGCTGCGTATCATACTACATACCCAATTTTACTGTACTTATGCTTAAAACAAGTATTTTTAAAATAGAACTATTACGTTAAAGGAAACGTAATATTTATATTGGAGGAGATATGGCAACCTCGCAACAAATCATATGTTTCATTACGTTGTTGGATGAAAAATCAGCCAGCGGTCCTCAAAATGTGGGTATTTTTTTAAAAAATTAATATCTCCATAAATATTAGAAATTTTTAAAAATGGCTTTCACTAGACTGATTTAAATGACGAACTACACCAGCAGTTAAAATATTTGTACTTATTTAAGATTCACCCTGTATAATGGTAATTTTTTGACGCGCCCTCAGTTAACTTTATATTTCCTATTCTGCTGGAAATTTAATAAAAAAAAATGTTTTCTATATTGATGAATTTAACAACCAACTGTATATAAAATTGTCAGAAAGTAAGTATATCCATATTATTGTTATCATTTCACCTATTTATATTGTATATATTCTTAATTAAGATTAAGATAGGCATTATCTTGTACTTCCAATGGATTCTCAGTAATATGACATTGTTATTGCGATTGCAATGATTATGAAGCAATGCTTGGTAAGCAACTACTATAACAGATCTATGCTACTTAATATCCACAGTGTTGTCATATTTTATTGTGGTATTTCAATCTTATTTAATAAATCTAATAAAATTCTTTAACTTCAACATCTAGAAGTGCAAATGGATACATTTTGGAATGGTCTAAATTAAATATGTTACTAAATTTCTATAAGAAAATCAATTTCTATTAACAATCAAATAAATCTTATCTATCGTAATGAAATTTTCTTTATGCAAGCAGATAATAATTTTTAGAAGTCACGACTATGTTATACAAATTTCCCTATTATACTTTGATAAAAATATTTCGTACTTTTACAGGCAGGTCTCCTCTGTCGTGTATTTATATTTGTCGCAGCCAACAGCGATGTTCTCGATATGGTTACCAACGTAATAGAGGAAAATGTCCAGCTTTGGGTAAACAATGTAGTTTTTGCGGTAAATTCTATCATTTTAAAAATATGTGTAGAAATAAAAATGTTCAATGTTGTTAGCTTAGAATTAGATAATCATTTTGTTGGTAACGAAAATTCAGAAAATATTTTTATTGGTGTAGTTAATTCAAATGAGACTGTAAATAAGGAATGGAATGTTGAAATATTAGTAAATCATGAAAAGGTTATTAAATTTAAGTTAGATACGGGAGCAATGACAAATGTTATAAGTTTTAGAGATATCGAGAGTTTAAAAATGGAGAAAGTATTTATAAAAAACACCAAAATCAAATTAACTAATTATTCAAATGAAATAATTCCGGTCATAGGAGAATGTCAGTTAAATTGTACTTTTAGAAATGTTGATCATTTATTAACATTTGTTGCTGTAAATATCGAATCACCTGCAATTTTAGGATTAGAAGCTTGCACTTCTTTAAACATGATACAAAAAATTGAATCGATTAATGAAGGTCACAATTTATTTGAGAAGTATTCTGAACTTTTTCAAGGAATTGGATGCCTTAAAAAACCATTTCATATTACATTGAAAAGTAATGTCACACCAGTTGTTCATGCAGCTAGAAAAATACCTTTTCCATTGGTGGATAAATTTAAAATGTGTTTAGCTAATATGGAAAGAGAAAAAATTATTAGCAAAGTTGATTATCCAACTGAGTGGGTAAATTCTATAGTATTAATTAGAAAACCTGATGAATCGTTAAGAATTTGTTTAGATCCTCGTGATTTAAATTTAAATATTAGTAGAGAACATTATCCCTTGCCTACTTTTGAAGAAATAAGTTCAAAATTGGCAAATGCAAAATATTTTACTGCTTTAGATGCCATGTCGGGGTTTTGGCAAGTCGCCTTAGATAGGGAGAGTTCTGACCTATGTACATTTGCAACTCCTTTTGGGAGATATAAATTTTTAAGGTTACCTTACGGACTAAATTGTGGGCCTGAAGTTTTTCATAAACGATTTAAAGAAATATTTGATATAGAAGGAGTTGAGATATACATAGATGATATTCTAATATGGGGTAAAACAAAAAAAGATCATGATTATAGATTAGAGCGGGTATTAGAAATTGCAAAAAGAAATAACATAAAATTCAATAAAAGTAAATGTAAATTTGCATTAAATGAAATTGTATACATGGGGCATAAAATAACACAAGACGGTTATAGTCCAGATAATTCTAAAATTAAAGCAATTACAGAGATGCCTATACCAAAAAGTAAAAAAGAATTACAAACATTTTTAGGATTAATAACGTATGTCGGCAAGTTTATTAATAACCTATCAAATATTACTGCTCCATTAAGAGAATTACTTTAAAATAATGTAGCTTGGTATTGGGATAAAAAACATAATGACGCAATAAAGAAATAAAACAAATTTTAGTTACAGAACCTGTGTTACAGTTTTATGATCCAAATACTCCTATTATTATATCTTCAGATTCGTCACAAAATGGTGTCGGAGCTGTTTTAATGCCTTGTATGTACGCTTCAAAAGCTTTGAGTGACACACAAAAAAGATACGCGCAAATTGAAAAGGAATTGTATAGTCTAGTTTTTGCCTGTGAGCGATTTCATCAATTCATATTTGGTAGGTCTATAATTATGGAAACTGATCACAAACCTCTTGTACAAATATTCAAAAAACCATTGCATGATTGTCCTTCTAGATTACAAAGAATGTTTATAAGATTACAGAAATATGATATCACGCTTACATATAAACCTGGAAAAGAGCTTTTTATAGCCGATGCATTGTCTCGCGCGTTTATTAAAGATTCTGAAAATGATCGTGAATTTGAGAATGAAATTGAATCGCAAGTATATTTATTGAGACTAAATTTAAATGCTACTGATGAAAAAATTAGGGAATTAAAACTTGCGTTTTTAAATGACCCTGAAATGCAAATTTTATTTGACTACATTAAAAACGGATGGCCTTCAAACATAAAAAAATGTAATGCATTAGTCAAAATGTACTATAAATTTAAAGACGAAATAACAGAGGGTGGCGGAATGTCATATAAAAATAAAAAACTTATTATACCTAAAAACCTTCGAAAAGAAATGTTGACAAAAATTCATTATAGTCACTTAGGCATAAATAAATGCAAAAATCGCGCAAGAGAATGTTTTTTCTGGCCAGGTATGTCGAAACATATTGAAGATTTTATTTCTAATTGCTCGGTTTGCAAAGTATACCAAAATAACAAACAAAAAGAACCAATGTTGCCTCATGAAGTGCCTAATCTGCCGTGGCAAAAAGTTGCATGTGATTTGTTTTATTTCAAAAATGAAATTTATTTATTAGTTGTGGATTATTTTTCAAAATTTATAGAATTAGCCAAATTAACAGACGGTTCTTCCTCTTTACAAGTTATAACACATTTAAAGTCAATTTTTGCAAGGCATGGGATTCCGGAAATTTTAATTAGTGATGGAGGGCCTCAGTTCAATAGTCTTTATTTTAAACAATTTGCCAAAGAATGTCAATTTTCACACATAATGTCTAGCCCTTTATATGCACAGAGTAATGGATTAGTTGAAAGAAATGTACAAATTTTAAAAAAAAATGTTGATTAAAGCAGAAAATGATAATAAAGATTTGTATTTAACATTATTGCATTACCGAAATACACCTATCGATGAAAAAATAGATTCTCCTGCAAAACTCTTGATGTCTCGATATTTACGAGATACTTTGCCTATAGAAAATTCTCTCTTAAAGCCTAAAAACAATAATTATCAAACAATAAAGAATAGTTTTAAAGATAAGCAAAAGTACCAACAAAATTATTATAATAGAAAAACTAGAAAAAATAATTATGAATATGAAAATAAGTAAAAACTAATTTGTCAGACAAAAGATTGAAAGAAGGAGTAATTGTATCAAAATCAAAAATTAGGCCTAGATCATATCAAGTAAAATTAAACTCTGGCAATGTTTTATCCAGAAATCGGCATTTTATTGATAGTTGGCCGAAAAATGACGATGAAAATGTAACAACCGAAAATTTAGATAATAGTTTTTATAACAACAATAATAACAATGGTAATAATAATAATCATCGTGCAGAGGTAGATGATAGTGATAGTGATGATGTTCTTTATATGCCAAATGTTACACAAAGAGGCAGAATAGTTAAAGCACCTGAGAGACTAAATTATACGTAAAATTCTGATTAGTAGAGTTGTTATTTTTTATGAATGTTATGTTATTTTGTAATTATATGTTGTATCTGTCGATTGCATAACTTATATGTAGAGATATGATATTAATGTATTTACTTTAGTGATAACTTAATTTTTTTTATATCTAAAATAATGATGTTTGTCTGTCTGATTGCAAGACTTCATCAAATTTATAATTTTAGTGACGCAGTATCATTTTATAATTTTTCAAATGTAAAAAAATATATGTATAGTATTATTTTTATTATACATTACATTTGTAAACTTTGATGTAGAATTGCAAAGCTGTGTTATATATTATATTTTGTTGTATTTTTTGAAATAAGATACTTGCCTTTATTTTATTAAACAAGAGAGATGTCGTGTATTTATATTTCTTCTATGCGTATAAATAAGTAACCACTGTTTCTTATCAGCTAGGTTTTTGTTAAAGTTCTTGTATGTATTGGATTTAAAATAAAGCAGTCTAAAATCAATAGTTGAATTTATTACATCCTCAGATGGAGGTATGGGAAATCTACATATATAAAAAAATTATAGTTCTATAGCGTTTCTTTATGGAAAAAAGGCTTTTGTTACTTATTTACTCTATAATGATTTTATAATAATTGTATTATTATTCTCTATAACTGCTTTAGAGAGCTTTTTCTCTTAAGTTCGATAGCAGCTTCCATATTTGTAATTTGTTTTCCGCGGCAGAATTGTAACTTAACAACGCCTTATACAATAATTCTATAATTAAACTATAAGCGATATTACGGAATAATTTTATAAGAGTATCATAGGAGATGGTATAATTCTATAAACCAGTATTTTGCATCGGTTTTACAGTAATTTGATTCTATAAGCACCGTCGCTGTAAAATTGTGTTCCTGTACACACTTATAGTACTACATTAGCAGTTATGTTATAAATGCTCTATAAATTATGCTCTAAGAACGTTCTTGCAACAAATTTAAAAAACAATTCAATTTCTGAAGGCAAAATAGTCTCATGTGCCATATTAATGCAACAATTTAGTATTCTAAATACAACTATAAAATATTAACATAATATAAAACTCCTATTACTCTAAATTTATAGAAGTCCTTTGCTAGCTGAGTAGAGTAGCAATTAGTTCGATCTACATATATGTAACCCATAATCGGAATTTTTGGAGACTATGACTATGGTGAAATCACTACCCGTCAGCAACAGGATGCACCTAACCAGATAAGAAATTATCCAAATCTCATTTGTCTAGTGACGAAATTGTTAGTTTAACGACGAGAGGCTTGCATTGGAGAGGATGGACATTTTGAACAATTTTTATAGTCTTCAGATTTGTTAACTAAAAAAGGTTAACTAATATGTTAAAAACAAATAATAATTATTGTTATAGCAACCATCATTTTTATTTAGCAGGTTACTTTGATTGAAATTATGTTTTTTATAATATTTGCAATTTCTAAACTAAAATGAATCTCACCTACATTTTTTTGTCTAGTGACGAAATTGTTAGTTTAACGACGAGAGGCTTGCATTGGAGAGGATGGACATTTTGAACAATTTTTATAGTCTTCAGATTTGTTAACTAAAAAAGGTTAACTAATATGTTAAAAACAAATAATAATTATTGTTATAGCAACCATCATTTTTATTTAGCAGGTTACTTTGATTGAAATTATGTTTTTTATAATATCTGCAATTTCTAAACTAAAATGAATCTCACCTACATTTATACAAAGAATTTTTTTTGACATTAATGCAGCTACCATCTGTTTAAGTTTGCCTAAGAGTTTATAGAACACCCTGTATGTACTATTGATACCTTAACTGTTTTGTATATGGTATACCTTATTTTATGGCAGAGTACAACGTGGTTAAAAAAATACATATTAAAAAATTAATAAGAGTAGGTACTAATAAAAGTAGTACCATTAACATGTATCCTCTCCTAAATCGTGTAACAATTTCAAATTCTGTATTTAAGTAAAGCTCTAAATTCAAATTTCTAAGAATCTCAGTATTGGACAGACATATTTACAAATATACAAAATTTTAGTAGTTTAGAAATTTTATCGATTTAATATACTTACGTTGCCCCTCAGTGACAGAAGAGTTTATGGATCTGTAAAAAAAAAGAAAGATCATTAATTAAAATATATTACTAGCAAATTGTATTAATCATACAAAAGAAAACCGTTTGTGAATTATTTGCCAACTTTAAAATGATTGGAAGATGTAGTATAAACATTAAAACCTTTTTCAAATCTATTTTGTACACTAATAGGAAAATACGATACAAACACATTACAACAGTTAATGAATTCGATAGATGTTACAGTTGACCAACGATCTCCCAGAATTTAATCGTAAATGTTTTAATTTGTCAATGACATTGTTTTTGTAAAGGCAACGTGATGACCCTCAAGCACTCGGACCTTGTGACTCATTGTGCACGCCGCTAGTACGAGTTCCAAACAAACCCGTGCTACGTGCGGTCCCCAAATATTTGTGTATTCTCAGTACTAAACTAACATAGTGGAGTATTTCCTTGTCTCCGTGTCCGCATAACTTGCCCCTCACATTGATGCTCATCCCAATTTTATTGAGGTGAGGTTAAGAATCGCGTACGACTTTTTAAAAGTCCAGTGATAATCCTAATATTACTTACCACCTTTTTAATCCTAACCTGTACAAAAAACGGTCGACCATTCTTCTGTTGATCAACAGTGTCGTAAATTAAACGCTGATCACATAGTAGGCCGAAGACTTAACCTAACCTAGTCCGAGATCCTATTCAGTAAGTGCATCAATTTATTTTTTAAACTTTAGGTAAGGAATATTTTAACGCCAGTAGCTCGCTGTAGAATCGTATTCCCTACTTCCATTTTTTTTGAAAACCATGGTGTGAACTCCATCATGAATCTGGCTGACCACATCCTCCACTTTCTCTCTCGCCTTGTGGCCGTTCTCTCAACCACAAGGAGTAATTTTGGATGGGAAAGAATAACCTCTAAGGCCTTTATAGGAATTGAACTGACGCGAACCAGTTCAGTAAGTAATTGGAAACTTTACATAAGGAGCAATGTTCGAAAATATACGTTCTTAGTACCTAGACCTTATATTCAAATCGTATGGGGCTAGGAGTATATTTTTGTCGTTGCTCTCACCAACTTAACAGGTTCTATTGTATTTAATTCTACGATATTCTAACAACAATAAACACCAGCGCCTCCGGCAAAATATAGAAAGCTTAATTTGTCAACTTTCAAAATACTCATAAACTGCGAAGAAAATACTGGAAATTCGCGAAAGAATGAAGGTTGATGAAGACCCATAATACGCGATTCGTGGATGGTATTTTAAAAATGAGCTTGGGTGTGCTGATAGAAAAGGATGAAAGAGTAATATGACGAAGAAATTATTTAAAAAATATATTACAAAACCGAAATCTGAATCTAAGAGTATATTATTACAAGGAGGAAACATGAATAAAAATGAACGCCATACGGTGATAAGTGTGGCACGATTGCAATATCCAAAGCAAACGGTAGGCACTTCTAGAAGGACTTTAATGAAAGGAATTAAAGTCGCCTTCTCGGAAAAGGACGACGCCTAATAATAACGAATACTGGAAGTAGGTAGAGCAGGGTTTTTGGAACTGTCACTAAAATCATCATCTAAAAATACGGCATTCTACAATTCTGGAAAGGCGAGCTTAAAAACTATTAAAGTGTTACGTTCACTCAATGTCAACTTATTTTTGGTAATTGTGTGTTCTTTGAACCCCCTCTCAAGTGGTACGCCTACGGAATCTTGTTCCGTGAAATTCACTTTTATGCAGATGAAAATCTCCACATGACAATTCAAAGCAAGAACCAAAATTAGTTTTGTATAATAAACATATTCGAATACAAAAACTAAAATATACGCTTAAATTATTTATTGTGGAACGAAAAAAATCGCTGAAAATGGAAGGAATATGAATGTATACACATAGTAAGCCGTGAAAGGCGGCCATAAATCAGGTATGCTTAGGAAAATTCACTTTCAAGGAATTCTAAAAATCTAGTCCACACCTTATCTAGGTGATTTTTACAACTATCTCAACACGGTAGTTATGCTAAATACATATTAGGTATGTATGTATATTATTAAAAATAATATTAAACTAAAATAGCGAGATATGAAAAAGATTTAAAATGTGTACTAATTTTTCAGTAAGATATGGTATTGTATAAAATAGGACAAGACCATTACATATGCTAATTAAATATAATAGTAATAAAAATTTGGATACGTAAGAAAAATGTAATGCAAGGAATTTCAACCAAAATCTAATCCTAGGAAATCTAAAATTCATAAATTCATTATTTTTATCAATATTCTTTTCTAAATAATATAAAGTAATAATAATCGAGATACCATTACTTACTCACCAAAAATAAATATAATAAAATTTATGTTGATGTACTACAATAAATGATAAGTAAAACAATTTAGCTTTGATTTAAACATAGCCGGCCTTTCAGTCATCCGTATAAAGATGCATTATATGCTGCTATAAACATTTTTTAATTTTCAAATCATAATTATTAAGTCACGCTCAACAAGCGCGAAATTGGTATTTTTCTAAATTACTATATTTACTATTTTGCACAGTTAATTCATAATTATAACAAAAAAACACTTCAAATTTATATACACAAATGAAAATCGTGTAGCTATTTACCACACACACTAGTTAAAAATGGATTTTAGAAATGAATGCAGCTGGATCTAAATAGTCCAGGAGGAATAATTATAAAAGTAAATTTTTGCCAAAAGTGTTGCTGCTTCGATAAATTTTCAAGATATTAGAAAATTTAGGTACGAATATCTAACGCTAATTATATTGATTCTGTTGAGATTGAATGCCATGTTTGACATAGATAGAACTAGCGAGGTGTATGATAGAACTTGGGACAATACACACAATATTACTAACAGGGATCATCTATATCTAAATACAGTACATATTGATAAAAAATATACATATATATGCTTTTTCAATTATATCGTCATTGATTCATTTATACATACGTGGAAATGATGATGAGTTCTATTCTGAGATTGAGGTTAAATATTGATTTTCCCGCCAGCTCAGACATGTTCTGAGTTACAGTGATGTATATCGGTTTGATATGTATTACAGGGTAATCTTTCAAACATATTGGAATATCAGAACATAATAATTAAAATTAATAAATTGCCATGAAATGCAGACAAAATCACGTGGCCGAAAACGCGATATTATTGGTGCATATCGCGTTTTGATGATCTTCACAAACAATATTGCAATGCGGAAAAGCGTTTTCCTTTCGTCGCGCTTCATCGCCTACACCACATATTTCTTACACTATACGAAATGACAATTAACTCTTCCAAACGTATGTACTACGTTGTCCGCAAATGGACAATGCTGTAGGAACGTGCGAACGTCTTCTGACGTCACAGGTCTTCGCTGTGGCGACAAAAATTTTAAATAGTGTTTTTTTCACATAATTGTCTAAGATAAACGCCATTTCTATTAAAATAATACATTCTTTCTTCTGTACGTATTTAGAAAAATTATGCCATTTCCCCGTTATAGTATAACGAGAATAAAAAAATAATTCTAATTAACTGTAAAAAAGTATTTTATAATTCTCAAAAATAAGGTCACACGACATATCTTATCATGGATAAGATATCAAACACATACGTATGCTAAAGAATGTGTCATACATTAGTAACCAAACTGATTTAGTTAAAGCAATCGTCACTAGTAACTATCAAAAAAATTAGTTGTTATGCAACTTATATAACATTTTATGCCAACAGATGCAAAAACACCCATAAGATGGTGAAAAAAAAAACTTTGACTGACGTGACCGTGCAGACACCTGGAGGTCACAGAAATGTGACGTATTTGTTGCCCTTCGCAACATTTGTTAAGCACATTTGTATGAAAAGTTAATAGTTAAGGGCGCCGTATTCTTGAAATAGTATTTTGTACAAATAGGTAATTTTAGACATTTAGTAACTGAATAATATAATTTAACAAATAACACTAATTTGATCATTGATCATTGAATATTCACGATACTTCCAGTGTTGATCCTGAATGATACAAGTAGATTACATAATTCTTACTCACATTAGCGAAGTAGATCCGGGATATCTTCCGAAACTATGAAAGAAATACGCAGAAACGAAGATGACGACTGCGGTCGCCTCGTCAGGTAAAATTAAAATTATTATAATTTAATCTCACACTAGACAAATAATTAAAGTATGCCTCGATACTAAAAATAAATTTGATGTCACGAAAATATGCCTATCAAATTTCGTACATTTCTACATAAAATTTATTTCTATTTTAGGGAATAACTAATGAAGGTCGTACGAAGTTGTTTATGTCCATATTTACAAAAAAACGTTGGGTTAGCTTCAATGTCAGTCATGACCCTCAGGGGAGTTGCCCCGAGGCCATGGAGGTAATGAGAGTTGAAAACACGATATTAAAAATGTATATCACGTAAATGAGGTAAATCAATACTCCAAGCATATACCTTATAAATGTTTTATTGCGTATGCATAAAAAAGTTTGCTGCACAAATATAGCAAGTAGGTAAGGGTTCTGTATCGTCACTAGCTGGCATAGTGGCGTGACTCGTTTCGTTACTGTACTTTAAACGTTGATGCGTGGTATTACATTTAAACATTATTACAAATATTTCGTAGCAAGAGTTATAGTTATCAAGTCAGAGGGTAGCCTTAAAAAGCCACAGCACTTAGGCACCGTTGGGCCCCTTGTGCTTCCTCCCATTAAGAGATAAATCCACCTGAACCGTTAACCAACCTAATTAAGAGAAAAAGGTGGTGATGTTGCTCAGGGGGATCCCTTTAATGTAGGCCATAGAAGGCCATCGTTCTCCCAACATGGATTCTCTTGATGTGACTGCGGTGCATTCACAGAGTTCATGAATCACGGTCACGTCTTCCTGTTCGCAACCCCTTCATTCAAGCTATTTCACACTTCCTCATATAATACAAGTGCTTCCTTAGCTAACAGTGTCCAGTTTGGATACCTGTCACTAGACGAAGATTCATCCTGGTCATAGCTAGCTATTTTTTGGCTGTATCCTTGCTGGGGTACTCTAAGAACTCCTTAGCAAATTGACGGCTATTTGTTTCATCCCACTGTCTTTTGAATTATTTATGAGTGTTCTTGATAATTTCAACGAAAGCTGACAGCGGAAGCATACTGGAGGGACCAGGTCCAAAGATACTGAGATCCGATGCACTCCTGGCCAGTTTATCAGCTGTTTTATTGCCATAGCACCGCTCGTGTCCCTTGTATATGTACTACTTTTTTGGGTTGGAGCATAAGACATCGACAGTCAAATGATAAACTACTCTTCTTCTTGTTTTTTTATTACTTGTATCTCATTGGTATCTAAACAATGCTCAAAAATTGTACAAGTTGGGACCAATGAAACATTTAAATCCATATATCTCCAAAATGGTTGTTCAAAACGTCATTTGCCAAGTATACCGTTATTTTAGAAAACACGTTGGAAAATAAAAATGTTTACACTATACGCACATAGTTTTCTTCCGATATCTAATTTACTCATCAATATCTAGTAGGTTTCTACTCTCAATTTTTTTGCACATTATTCGAGATCACCTCGTATACATCAAATTCGATATCAGATTTCAATATTTCCTATAAGAAACTCATGTATATCAAGTTTCAGTACAATTAACAATGAAGTTATTGATGAAAAACTAAAATAAATTAGTAACTTCACCACTCTATATATTACAAACTATCAAATTTTGGCCTAAGGGAACTATCATCGTATTTTGGGCTCAGGAATACGTAGCAGCATTTTGTCCAGACTATTTACAGAGACCCTGTATAATGTTTCGTTTTAATTAAATGTAGGAGATGTAAGAAAATAAGAACAGAAATTTGAAATGTTATCAAAATATCACTGATTTCTCGTAAACTATTGTTATAATGGGTATCATAGTGTGTAAGCCAAATTGATGATTTAATTAAATACATTATAAGATTACAACATTTTTAAATTAACGAAAACAAAGTGGAGTTGTCAAAAACATTAATTTACTAAATACTTGAGATTGTTGAAGGCAACTTGTTAAAATTAGTTGAACGTAAAGAATGCCAACCACGCCGTCAGATATTTTATGAATTAATTACCGAGTAATATCTCTGCTCGGGCAGGAAATAGGAAGTGATATAATTTTGCCGTTTAATATTGCACAGAAGATTATAAATAATTCATGTCTGCAACGCTATCTTTATGGGGTATAGAATATCCAGTAATTTTCTGTCTATTACTTTTAATGTGTTATAATTTATCATTCCAAATCTAAACAAAAAAATTGATTAATACATATATGTACCTACTATTTAGTTCAATTTAATGAGTGATTTAGTTTTTTCCATTTGTATGTAATTGATCTGATCAATAGGATGAAGAAAAATAGAATATGAGTGCATTTGCTTTGAAAATGTTAACAACAGACTAACATTACAGCTTACGTATAGTGTTTATTTTCTTTAAAATCTATTTCAGCTTTTTCAAAGATTTATGCATTTAAAAAGAACACTTAAATCTGAGAAAAATAAATAAATTTAAGAACGCGAGACGTAAATGATTCTAATGTGTCAGATACACATATCGTCGGCTAAAACTGGCATCTGTCGACTATGTGCATTACCACATACAATTTCAAATATTTTCTAGAAACAGTTCATTATACATCACATATTTATTTATTTTTTGTCCAAGAAATATTATTTGCTTTTTGCCACGTATCTGGGCATTTTATCGTTATACTGGAAAACTTCGTACAATACAATATCTAAAGATCGATGGTTTTGTATTAGTGCCTCTAGTACCATCTTCAATATTTGAATTTTCCATAACTGAAATAAATCCCGCAATCCTAACAACGCGCTGACGACTCTCCTACACTTCATATTCTAAATGTAAGTTAACGTTAGCGAGCGCAACCCGGCATACAATAGGAGGCAGTAACGCCACACAGCAGTTTACACGAGTCCATGTACTCAAATTATTTTAAAGGCTTTGGAAGCGTCAGAAAATTATAATTTTTTTCAGATCGCACTAAAATTTCAAAATCATTCAGAAAATATAATAAAATAAAGTAGTAAATCACCCCATTCTTCTAAAATAGACACAATAAACATAAAAACATAAGTACTTAAACTTTAACGAGTTTTGTTAACAAACTCATTGACATTTTCAAAATAAATGATTACTAATAACATCCAAATTAATCACTATTCAAATCAAATCACTTTCAAATCGCCAGTGTCAGCGGCTACGGAAATCTCAAATAAAATGTGTGATTTCTAAAGCCTCATGCCAGCTAATCGACAGAAAGATTCAACACATTAACAAAATAAATTAAATACAACTTTTAATTTAACTCGTTTTTATTAAGAAAATTGCTAATGCATTAACAAAAGAAACTAATATTTAATATTTATGGTAACATTTGTCCTTCAAGGTTAGGCTGGGAAAAGCAGTATTATTGTGCACCTTGTTTTCGATAATAGAGAATATTTTTGGTGTCGTGTTTTTAGTGCAGTTTTTCAGCGTGCGGTCGTTGTTTTCTTGTTGTGTTCCAGTAGACGATCGTTGTTCTGGTTCTGTGGCAGCAGAAGACACTGAAGACTCTATCTTTTTCGAAACTTCCATTTTATTTCTCAAACAGTCATCGACGTAGCCTTCGGCAACTGTACTGAATTTCCACCCCCCATGGCGTTTGAGGGCAAGCAGATTTGAGCCAGAATTGACTAAAATTGTGGCCGGCATAATTTGGGTGACAACATCAAACGAAAATCACAATCTGGAGAAGCGTGTGCAAAGATGACATAACCGTGTGCAAGATACAGTTTTTAGTATTCTACAGCGATTGCACTCAAGTGATGCAACTTCTATTTTATATGCTCAAGGGATATATAACGATTCTAGAATTCTCCAAGAATTAGCAAAGATACATTTTAATTATTCACCAGTTATTCGCCGTCTTCAAGCAACTGTGACTGTATCAGGATATTCAATAAATAACCCAGTAAATACTGTTTTTTATTTGTGACAATATATTTCCCAGTTATAAGGACCTAGTGCTGAACGTGTGAAGAAAGAATTTATACCGATTTGCAGAACAATCCGGGATTTCTTTACTTTATGCCTTTATGCAATTAAGTTCCGGGAATTTAGTTATAACTCGGAAACTGGCAACACTGCATCGTTCGTCAACGGTTTTCTATATACGGGGGACCTTCCTTTTAGTTTCAGTCCAAGGTTGAAGTCGATAGCACGTTTGGTTTGTGTTTTATGTATATTTTTTGGAAGTATTTGTGACTCAAATTACAATCAACGTGTTGTGATTCAATTTTTAATGAAATCTGACGAAAAACTCTCGGAAATCCTTCGAAAATCGCAGGTGGTGTATGGAGACGAGTGCATGTCGAAAACACGCGTGTTTGAAAGGGCAAGAGCGTGAATCGGTAGAAGACGATCCACGTGAAGGAGCTCGTTTTCTATATCCACGGCATCATTCACCGTGAATATGTTCCTGTCGGCCAGACAGTAAGTGGACAGTTCTATGATGGCGTTATGGAACGGCTGCTAGATCTTGCACCACGACAACGCGCCAGTCCATTCCTCTTTCATTGTGCAAGAGTTTTTCGCAAAAAAGACATTTCAACGTTGCCGCACCCACCCTATAGCCCCCTGCGATATTTTTTATTCCCCAAGATGAAGTCGCACCTCAAGAGAACTCATCATGGCGTACAGGTCAAAGAAGCTGTAACCGTAGTGCTGAACGGGTTAACTGCGGAAGATTACCAAGGGTGTTTCCAATCGTGGGAGCAACGTTGGAATCGTTGTGTAGAGTTAGAGGGAGACTATTGTGAACGTCGATAATAAAATTTTGGTGAAATTTAATTTGATTGTTTTTTCATTGACAAATTCTCCGAACTTAATTTCCACACCTCGTAGTCTTTTTGATGGTAAAGAAGTAGATGAACCCACCCTAAAGGTGACATCCATACAAATTTTTATATATTTTAAATATGCCCCAGTAACCTCCGTGGACATTGAACACACGTTTTCGAAACCGAAATGGATTATTAGCGACAGACGTCACAGTATAATACCTGAACATTTACAGCAGTTGCCGGTTATTCAATTTGATTTCAGTACTACACGTGAATAGTTATGTAGAGTAGGTATTTTGTAAACTTAATATGAATAATGGATACTACAAATTACCAGTACAATTTAACTTTTTGTAACCTTAAATAAGTACAAATATTTTAACCAGCAGTACAGTTCACTGTGTAGAACACATAATTCTTAGTCTTTTTACAAAAAAGTCAGGAATAAAAGTCAAATTTTAAATAAATTTCGTGATTTTTCAATACAAAACTTGTTAAGGACCGCTGTTCCGGGAGTCATGATGGATGTGAATTCCACAGCGTTGCTAGTGTTACACTAGAATTTTTAGACATGTCAAAGAATGATTGAAATATGTTTATTTATGAAAATATTAATGGCCATCTCCACTTTGTCATTTCTATACCTCACCAATAAATTGAAAATATTAACAAGATTATCTACTCACAATCATAGTTATCCAGAATTTGTTCATTATCCATTTTTACTACACTCCAACTGATTTATCACAAATTAAATTTAATATATTGTGTGAAAATCATAGTTTTTCGTTATTCTTCATAAAATAACTTAAGGAAATTGTGTCTTGTGTCTCTTTCTAACAGTGTACAAAGACATTTATCTTGTGAAATGTGGATTACTGATTAAATAGTTAATTTTTTAACAAACCAGGTAAGCTTGTGTGCACATTTATGTATAATTTTTGAACATTGGACATAGTAATATCACGTAATATCTAAATACTTTATGGTAGAATTTAACTTGCGAAAATTCATTTTTAACCGTTTATAGTAAGGTCACTGAAGCAATTAAAATTTATGTTAATATTGCTGCGTATCATACTCATACCCAATTTTACTGTACTTATGCTTAAAATAAGTATTTTTAAAATAGAATTAACCGTATCACTTTACTATTACGTTAAAGGAAACGTAATATTTATATTAAAAGAGATATGGCAACCTCGCAACAAATCATATGGTTCATTAGGTTGGTTATGACCATAGACCTTATAAATCATGGACGCGCCCGAAATCGTTTTCTGCCTATACAAATCGCTGATGCTCAGATGTGTGCGACAGAGATAGAGCTAGTCCGGGCAAAAACCCACAGATCATTGGCCGAAAAAAAAAACAAAAACTGTAAATGACATACGTATGACATTTACGGTGACAGACCGACTCCACCATAGTTTATGAGTCTTTAAAAACTATTGCTAATAAACACAACTAAATCACAAAAGGCACACAAATCATTAACAATATTAACAGGAAAGGTTTTGTCAAGTTATGTTTATATATTTTTCTGTCATAGAACATCTGTTTTTGCCCGGACTAGCTTCATCCCTCTTGTACACATCAGGACAGCGGACCTCTCTTTCTAGGGTCGGTCCATGATTTATAAGGTCTATGGTTATGACAGATCTACCAGCACCAGCGGTCCTCAAAATGTGGGTATTTAAAAAAAAAATAATATCTCCGTAAATATTAGAAATTTTTAAAAATGGCTTTCACTAGACTGATCTATATGACGAATTACACCAGCAGTTAAAATATTTGTACTTATTTAAGGTTCACCCTGTATGTTTGCACCTCGGTTTCTACATTAACTTATCGTCCTAAGTGCGCCCCTGATAATGACATCATCTGCAAACGAAATGCGGCCTTTTGTCATTTCACAAACTACTTAGATAGTCACAATGGAAACGTTGGGAACGTCTAGAATTTTTTACCCAATTCCAGCACAAGGGCGCGTTTTACTCCTTTGCAACATGGAATTATTTATGTCAAAGGAAAAAAATATAGATATTTTTTCTTTCTATTCTTACTCGCGTTTCATACAATTTGTTTACTGAAAGGCATATTTAAATTTGTTTATTTAAATACATCATAGATTTATAAAACTCGGAATGCTTTTATTATGGATGACTGACGTTATCTTTTAATATTTATAAAAATGTATGATGCACGCTGGATAAGTCATCCTTATTAAATCGTATGAATACCAATAAGTTCCTACAAAACACGTGAAGAAAACAAAAAGACCGTTATAAAAATGTGACCGACGAGAAGCTTAACCTTCGGGAAGATCAACATATTTCTGCCATTATCACATTCAGTAGAAAATCAAACAATAAAAGTATTCATTTATTAATAAACGGTAATTATAGTAATGTGAGATAATTGCCGAGTGTTCATTTAATTTGCAATCAATAACCATTATACGTTTTCGACCTTCGAAAAATATTAATAAATACATTTTGATAACGCAGAATGATGTTCCGAAACTAGATTGTCATGAACGTTTACCAGATGTTTTCAAATAACAACTGTTCGAATTTAAACAAAAATTAATAATATTTTACGCATCATAAATTCCCTAAAACCTAAGATGACTTTGGAACCTCTTAAATGACCATCCGCAATCTAAAATGCAACCAATAAATAAATTATTTCGAACAAAATAAGATAACTTAACTATTTTTTCTATAAACACTATTATGTTATTAAATTTATAAAATATCATTCTGAAATCTAATTGTCCATGAAATTTATCGTTGTTAAAGTTATAGAAGATCAATCGTTGACAAGTAATTTCAAATTTCGTGACATGGAAAGTGATCAAGCTACTTTCGAGTTATTGTCTATTAAATCAAAGCAATGGTACGAGTTTTCGTACAAACGGTTCTTGAGATAGTGTGATCTGAAAAATATTAGTGGCAACTTCAGTCAAAAAGTGCTTTTGGAATACTTTGAAGAAGTCTAAAATATGGAAATCGTCAACGTTTTGGTTAAATTAATCCATGTTGAAGACGATGAAGTACATATAGAATCAGGGCAAGCAAATATTACAAGCTTGTTACTTTTTTTGAAGCCAAAGGGCGAAGGATATCGACCGAAAAAGTCGAAAGTGTTAAACAAGCAACAAATCGATAAAGGACAATGTTAAAAATAGCCGATTTTTGGCTTATCCGGGGGAACGCATAAATCATAAAAAAATCAATTGATTATTGTTAATTAACATTAGAAATTGCCCAGAAATACGTCAGATAGCTGGGGAAATGTCGCTACTATCCCTAAACCTATATAAACTACCCTTAAATAGCTTTAAATGGATAATCATTAAATATTGTTATAAAATTCGTGTAAAATGAAAAAAATGCTTGAAAATGATTTGAACAGACAGTATGTCAATATAAAAAGTGATAAATGACTGTAAAAGTGTCCATTCAATGGCGAAATAGCGCCAATTGTTCAACTTTGCGAGCGCGTACTGAAAAAATGGCAATTTATCCTTGCGCCCATTTTTCAGGTCGCAATGAACCTTAAAAGTGATTTAAGCATTTTTTTCATTCTAAACGAATTTTACAACAATAAATAATGATTATCTATTTTAACCTATTTAAAGGCAGTTTATATAGATTTAGGGGTGCAATTAATATTTCTCCACTTACTTAATGTACTCTAGTATCAGTTTTTGCATTTTTTGACAGTAATCTATAATTTTTTTCTAGCAATAGGTGTTTCCTTGAACATTTAAGCATTATCTATTTTTGATGTCGAAGTAAGCTCACCATTAGCTTTTGAAAGTCGTTTTTTTAATTTTTAGGGGAGGAATGGACATTTTTACAGTTATTTATCACTTTTTATATTGACATACTGTCTGTTCATTTTCAAGCATTTTTTTCATTTTACACGAATTTTATAACAATAATTAATGATTTTCCATTTAAAGCTATTTAAGGGTAGTTTATATAGGTTTAGGGGTAGTAGCGACATTTCCCCAGCTATCTGACGTATTTCTGGGCCATTTCTAATGTTAATTAACAATAATCAATAGATTTTTTTATGATTTATGCTTTCCCCCGGATAAGCCAAAAATCGGCTATTTTTAACATTGCCCTTTCTCGCAGAAGCGCAGAACGAAACTATCACATCTTCTGCATGCAGAAGGTTGCATTAAATAGTATCCAAACGCAAAAACTAATTTGCAACGAACTTTCGTTATTACTGGCACATTATATATGAACTATTATAAAAAGTACATGACCCTTCGTCCTGCGAACACTAATCATTCAAGAATTTTTATAAAATACACCAAGAATAAATATGCCACGCCTCCAGTTCGAATCAAGTTATTTGGTTAAGATGCTTGCCAATATAGCTGAATTTCTAAATCTTCCTGATTCTCACCTTTATATTGGGCATTGCTTCCGACGATCTTCGACTTCGACTTTGTTGGCAAACTCTGGTCTTAATCTTACTACAATTAAGAGATACGGTGAATGGAAGTCCACTACAGTAGCAGAGGGTTAAACTTTGGAGAATAACATTGTTCTCTACCTTGATATAAATTTCACAGGAATAATTACTATAGCTACTAATGAGATTGGCCGAGGAATTACTTATTTTCATAATTGTAGTTTTGCTAACTGTACATCTAATTGTAAATAAATATTTCTTTGATTTAAAATTTCTTAATTGTTTTCTATTTTTGCATCAGTGTTCAAAGTAAATCACGTCATTTATCTTTAGCACCACTGCTAAAACTAAATTACTCAATGTCTCCTAAATATTCTTTAAGCGTACGCCTATGGAGGGTAATCACTTATTCACGCAGAACATGATCGTTCGCAGAATTCTAAATTCCTGAGGTTCTCAGTCGAAGGCCACAAAGTTTTATTTGGGTCTTAGCAAATTTTGAATACGTTTACCACAATACCCACAAAAATCCGGCGCCTGTCGAATAATCAAGAACGCGTTTGGTTCGTAACCGGTTAAACTTTGATGTCTCCTAAATTGTGAGACGACTTTAATTATCATTCCGCCGTTATGTTACATTATTATAATAACTAAAGTGTTAAAATTAGCGTATCTCTATTGTTCTCAGCTTGTGTTTATTGTTTTGCCCTTGGTTGTACTTGAAGAGCGTTTTTTACACTTCGTAGTATGTACAGGGCGATCAGTTGAAAGTATTACATTCGGCTGTAACTGCCGCCCTAGAAAATATCGGAAAACTGAAAATCGCTCAGTCATCGAGTTATTTTTCACTAGAATTTATTTTTTTTTCTGTTTTCTAGATATCGGGTGATTAAAGGGCCGTATTCTTGAAATAATGTTTTTTACAAATACAAGTAATTTTAGATTGAAAGGTACCGAAGTAAAACGAATCTATAACAGCTGAAAGCGGTCCAACCAACAAATGTTTAGGTACAGAAATCTTTAAAAATAGGTACGTATGTTTTAAAATTCAATTGAAAATGTAAATATTGTTATAACGCAAACTTACATATTTCTGCATATAAAATTGTTTAATTTTGTTTATAATATATGCAAATTTATTGTTAAAATGTGGGGTTAGAACAGCAAAATAATGGGTATAATACAAATGCACTGTAAAAGTATATTATGCAACGATCATGTAATGATCTCAACTCGCATAAACCATACGAAACTCGCCTTCGGCTCGTTTCGTATCCCGGTTAATGCTCGTGTATTAATAACCATTACATGAGAGTTGCATACGCTATTTTTTCTACACCCGATAAATAATCAAAAATCATAAATTTTATATTTTTATTGAACACAATAGGTAACAGTAATTATTCGTATGAACTGCATTTTCTGGTTTCTCCGATATGTGTGGAGGAGTCGACGGTAATTCTTCTATATCGCTGATATCAGACATTTTGATAAATTATCGAAGTTTAGCTAGGTATCTACGAAAATTTCGTACTGATTTTGACATCTAAAATAATTACATATAACCTAGGATAAACGTCAAATGCACAGCATGCTTGATTGAAAAATTATGGGTTTCTATTGATTAAAAATCTGTATCGTAATGAAAAATCTGTATCGTAATGGGTATCATTATGAAACGGATTATGGGCATATAAGTGCATTGTTATAATACAGGTGTAGAAAAAAGTTATTATATGATTTGAGGAAAATTTAAATAGTACAAGTTGATACAAAAAACATCATAATGTATGACAAGTTTCAAATAATAATAATATCTCAACCGTCATTCCGTATATATGAATTGCAAGGAAAATATGGTACCATACGATGATCGGCAAATAGTCCAGACTTGTTACCTTCTGATATATTTTGTAGAGGCTATTTAAAGAACAGGTTGTTTATAAATATATATAGACCAACTATTTTTGAAATTTAAAATATAAAGCAGGAAGCTACACATAGATTGCATAAGTCAACACCCAGATATAATTAATAATTGTTTAAATAATTTGGAAAACATTGTAAGTAAAGAGCACCAGTTAACCGATTTTCCAGAATGAAAGGGTCAATAAGTGCTCCGTTCACAATTCCACCCAAACTTACTGGAAGTCGCAATAATGGGAAATTATGAATACCATTACGTGTGAAAATTGCCTCATAACTAAACATAACTATAATGTTCATAGTAAAGTTTGGGTCGAAGTGTTGCTGATGTAACCATTTGCAAAAGTTTACTCGAAGCGGAAGATCCCTTGGAAGTGAGGCTTGCACCCGCACGTGAAATGGATAGAGTAAGTCTTGCCTTAACGTTCGCCAAACTGTAGATTGTGAAATCCCAAATTGCACTGCAATTGTCCAAGTGCTTATGCCAGGCTGCTCCTCGATGGCATTTAAAATCTCTTCCTTGAGATTCACAATTTGACTAGGTCTAATGGCTTCCCCAGGTAGCCCAAATCTCAACCGCAAATTGCCATAAGTGTCATTTGAGAAATTATGAGCCATACTTTTGTTATGGCGTGAAAATAAACTGGAATAGAACCACAACTGTTAACAAAGTACAACTACAAATACCAAACGTATTGTCCTAACTTGTTTACTTCTTAGTTTTTATAAACAAAAAAAAAATCACCTGAAACATTTCTGTTAACTTTCGGAAATTAAAATATTTTACATTTTTTCTCTATTCGTCATTATTTGTCCTCAGTTCAGGTTAAGTTAAGAATCAATCTGTATACAGAGACTGTTTCATAAGTTAATGTTCATATCTCTGTAGCGATGATCGATTGTTTTTTTTTTTTGATAAACAAATTGAAATTCTTAGGTAAAATTTAATCAATAAATGCACGTTTCAATTTTTAGATATCTTCTAGAGTAGCAGTTATGGCCGAATCTATCTTTTTCGCGTGATCACCCTACACATCTTAAAAATACATACGTATATCATTAAATAAATGAATAACTAAACAGACAATCTAAATGTTTATAAAATACGTAATTATAATGAAAATAAAATAATTTGAAAGTCGCTTTTGAAACACTTAAATGTTACGAAAGAACTTCATTCCTGTAATGACCACCTTAATTTTAACAATCGTGCTAAAAGTAATTACTTTTAACGTTTTCCTATTTATTACATATTTCATAAGTTTCAATTATATCTATGGATTACACAAATATTTAAATAGTTATGTGATGCGTGTCCAAATATGACAAACAAATTATTCAGGCGTGAAGAAAAGTTTATATTAACATGCAGAAGAAAGAAAGGCAATCCACACACGATAAATATTTCAATCAGATCAAACATCGAAATTTTCACGAACTATTGCGTAAATGTAAAGATAGATGAAGTTCTTAATACTACCATTTAGCAATTTATTTAAAAAGCATGTTCTTTATTAGAGGAATAAGAACATACGGGGTGTAAGGAGATTGACTGTCATTATTTTAACAGGTGGTAGTTTACACACAAAGCAACAAAAAGTATTAGCTAACGTACTCGTAGGTACATATGTGAACAGCCTTCGACAAAGAAATTAAAACAATTCTATGATTATAACTGTCTATAGTGAGAAAAGACAAACTCTTGGAACAACAGTTTTCTTGATGTCAACTTTTTGATTGTTGCCGTATGAACACTTTTCTTCAAATAAAACGAGATGATAAATAAAATTACGGTGACTACTAAAACTAACATAAAAAAATTGTTGGCGACTTATTGCCTAATTCAACAATTTCTCATGTTTGATGTTAAATCAGCTTCATAATTTGTTCAATCTACGTGTTATTTTTTTATATTAAGTATTTTCTTTTATTTAGGCACAACTTCTGGTGATTTAATTCAATGATTTTTCTTTACTGGTTTTAATTTCATTATTGTTTAACATAAAATTACACAGATATTAAATGAAGTGTTATTTTGTTTCACTGGTATCAAATTGAAATTAAACATTTTTAATTAATTCTCTTCAACCAAAAGAACTTTAATTTCAAAGTGTAAACGATTTTGGTTTAATATGTTGATCTAAATATTTAGCTTTTTGCCTGAAAATAATTTTTGTTGGCCAATGAAAACCATTGCCGTTATTTGTACTGCATGTGCTATCCTACACTGTCCACGATTGTTGAATGTAGTTCGTTATATTAATGCGCATTTAGTGATTTTGAAATATACTTTGACTATTTTAGTTTCGTTTGATTGTTATTTGTTAGTATTCTATGTTCGTAGATTCGTTTCATTATTCTTTCTGTTTTGTAAGACTATATAGAATTAAATGTAGCCTTGTGGTACATTTTTAAGAAAAGGAGTGAACATTATAATGCTAGTTTATTTAATTTTATGAGGTGCCATTGAATGTCCAAGTGAAAATTTAATTACCTACTGTTTTGATAGTAGATCCACTATCGCCACATTATTCGTAAAAAAATACTGACATTACTACTTTAAACATTTAAGAATTTAAGGTTAAGGACTAACTGATAATATTAACTGATGGTCTGATTTTAATGTACAATCTACGAAAACAATAAAATAATACAAATAAGGAATTGCCTCGCCTATGGTATACTGCTGAGAGTTAAACTCGAAACCAGTATATCTGGTGCGCTGCTGACGAGTGACTTTCTGTTTGCTATAGGTTTTCCAGGTGTAATTCAATGCTGGTCGGGGTATTAACCCGCAGAGTAGTTGTTTTCTGTAAATGTTTTCTGTTCTCATCGAATCGCGATAGAGGTCGCTAGCTTTCAATGGTTTTCTACTGTGATAATAATAAGCAAGATTTCATAAGAAAAAAACAAACAACACGTAAGATTAATTATTACATTACATTTCACTCAAACCAACAATTTTCTAGACACAGCATAAATGCTTGCTTACCAGGGCGTAGTTCTTAGCTTGAATCACCCTGAGTTAAATCCTGCTAATTTTATTTTTGTAGTTACTTGAAAAGTTTGATTTATTACACAAAAATCAAAAATGAAAATGATCATCGGCAACGAATGTTTTATGCTTCACAACAAACATGCAACGAAGTCAAATTGTGAAGATTATCCAAATCGTTGCTACTAATTTAAAAGGTAATACATATTTACAAAATAGTTAACTATAGAATCTCTGTTGTATAATAGACTTTTGCTTGTTTAGATCCAATCTGTGACCTGCTGAAAGCTGCCAAACTAATTCCTTCCTATATAGGATGTTTCCTAATTGAGTGCGGAAAATCCATGATTTCGTTTTATTCGTTTCTTAAGCTGATAAAAAAATTTAAAATTCTAAACTAACTTCTAAACTGGTTGAAATATTTTTATATATATTTATTACGTATTAACAATATTGTAAGAATACACCCATATATTCTTTATTATCAGCTTTTGTAGACTTTTTATTGTATTGATATATTTGGCAATTTTGGCATAATTTTTTAGCATGTTGGTAGGTATAAAGTAAAGTAAAAAAAATTACAGCATACATGAAGTACCAGTTGTGGGGTTATGGGTACTATCATGACTTAATCACAAGATATCACCCTATATAATCATGCAAACAAAATTAGTTTTCATATGTTCTATTGCATTCTCATAATATTTTCTCTCTTCATATTTTTTTGTATCTCTATTGGTTTAGAAACAAATTTGATTTTCTAATAGGCGTATGTCACTGATACTTTACGTAAATTGCAAATTTTATATTTTATACCTACCAATACAGATATTAAAAAGTTAAAAGTTAAATCGAGTTTTTTATCAGCTTTGGAAACCTCTTTAGTCTCGAAAACGACGGCCTTGGGACCCTATACAACAAATTACCATAATTTTAACCATAAACCGCCCCTGGATTTACTGCAGGCAATGGACCGTATTAGTATGACGTCACAGTAGTATGCAACTTCCTAAATGTATCCTAAATTTAATTTCAATCAAGTGTTATTATAATGACCCTTATGAAACTTATATTTAAGGATAAAATTATCTGACTAAAAACGACATTGGAATTTGACGTATGTCTCTGTTAATAGAAGTATTTAAGAATTAAGAAATTACACTTGAATTCGATCGAAAAATGTTATTTGCTAATTTTGTACCCACTATTCTAAAATATTTTTCTCTTTAAATGTTTTAAATACATTTTTCAAATATGCTCTTGCTCCACCAGTAGCAAAACAGAATTAAGCTCAATTGAGCAACTAATTTCATTTGGTTTTATCTGTCACCTGTCAGAAAATTTTAACTCGAAAATTTGTATATTGGAGATTATGTTCACTTTGTGTGTTTTTAAATGCTTTATGGATTAAATATATGATTGCAATCGTCAATGTTTACGTGTTTAGTGCAAATAAAGTTAAACGGTTTAATTAAACTTAAAATCCAAACTGGTCAAACTTAATCTTCTATATGCAAGAATCTATCAGATGGTATTTCTTAAATAAGTATGGTAATTGAATAAGAAAAGGAAATAATAAGTGTTATTTTTACTCTTAAGTCACCTTCTTCTTCAACTTTCTTGTGACACTTGTAAAGCTGATTGTCTAATTTGTGACGTCACTACTAATGTCCATTAGGAAACACTTCTGGAAAACAAACCGGTATTTTTTCTCAGAATGTGGATTCTCACAAATCAAAATCGGTACGACACACGTAATCTCTTCACAGCGTATTTCGCGCACGATTTTTATCCGAGACCTTAGTTCTCATGCAGCGAAAATAATTGGCGACATGGAATCGAAACACGATTCCGTTTATTTGAGAGATTATTATGCCGATAAAAATAACGCGTGTTTCATTTTATGGTACAATTTTATGCTAATGCCCGTGTGAGTGCGCCGTCAGAATGCAAATGGTACGTGTTGACGTGCGTGGAAATCTCAAACTGAACAATATCGTCAAATTCCAGTGAAGACTAGTTAGTCCAAATACCACCAGTTTCGATACGAGCACGTCAGCTTGAAGAATATGACGATATTCCAATCAAATTTGATGTTTAATGTAGAAAAGTTGTAACATATTTCTGATTTATCTTTGCTTATACTGGAACAGTAAAAAATACAAATGTTCTAAAGAAACATCCATACGAACTATTAGCTTTATAGTTATATATATTTATAGGTTATAACATTTCTAAAATAATATTTGGTTCTGGTTTTTATTTATTAGTTTTGCAAAATCCAATAAAGAAAAAAGATAATAGTACCGTACATCTCTCGATATAGACCAGGGTCGATAATTTTTGAAACCAAAAAAAATTATAGTAGGATAAAATCCATTGGAAAAGGAAGAGAATACAACAAAAATGAAAGGAAAAATAATTTACGGGCGATCTGAGAGGAAGGGGGTGAGTTTTAAGGGTAAAAAACAGTTTACCTCGATTTCTGGCAAAGCTACAAGTACTATGGAAAAAAGTTAAATAGCAAAAAGTTGTAGGTAATAAAAAGATCTACAAGTTTTATATTTACACTTTTTTCACATAACCTCAAAATTTATGTGAAAAATTCAAATAATCAAGTTTTTGGTTTTTTATTTTTATCTTTTACAAAAAAATTTTTTTTTCACGATATTTGGTGGAAACTTACCTTTTTATGTCCCAAATACACTGTTTTTTTTTTACATTTTTTCACTTTTGAATTAATATCGAAAAAGCACCCTAATTTTCAATCGAAAATTCTCACGTCAAAATATCTGCTTCTTTGAAAAAGTCGGTGGGCTTTTTGTTCGTTGAAATCTCTACTTTCTGATGATGTAAAAAAAATATACATTATTTTGGTAAACGTTCTCAGAAAATGCAAAGAAACGAAAAAATATTGTAGATGTTTTATTAAATTAACTTTATTAACTTATTTAGTTGTTAATTATAGTAGTATATTTCGACTTGTAATTTTTTCGTTTATCAGTGCAATATGGAATCTTAAGAGGGCAAAATTTTAGTACTGTCTGATAGAGAATTAAACGATCTTTCAGAATCAAGGAAAAAAATATGGTGTTGCCATTTAAAAAAAAAAATCGATGACGTCATTACTCGAAAACAAATGACATTTGAAAATCGCATTTTACGCTAAAATATGTATTTTTTAAATTAAAAATCGACCTGTTCGAGGATTTTTCCCAAAAAATAATTGTTTCGTTTTTATTGAATTTATTCCATACTTTTGGCGCATACTGATATAATGTATATAAAACACAATGAGGGCGAACAGAGGGTATTAGAAATAACGGCTTATTTAATAACAGTATTAGACAACGCTTCATACCACTCAAAACTTTCAGAAAGGATTCCAGATATTGGCACAAAAAAAAGAATTTTCAAGAATTTCTTAAAATTCATAAAATTGCGTACCATGCATGCTTGAAGGAAGATGAGTTGCTGCATATAGTAAAGAGCAATAATTTTGAAATACGTTATTGATTACGTGGCTACGGCTCAGGGACATATAAAGTATAGAAATGGCCTGTTTTACAATTATAAATAATCTTCGAACTAGGCGAAACAGCATCGGACCCCTTTCAGTCAAGTGGCAGTGAATTTAGAAATATAATTAATTCAGTTCAGCAGAACTGGACCTAGATTCAATAAACATTGATTTTAAAATTAATTTTATATGTTGGATGCCCTTTAAATAAAGTATACCTACAACAGAAACGCAAACATTTATTTTTTCAGCTTAAATATCACTTCCTCTTATATTTATGAAGTTTCTTACCCTAGGAATATTTCTTGTCTTGTCTCACAAGACTATTTTTTTTTGTCATGCGCGATCAAACCAAGACCGTGCATTATTTACGTAGGCCTTTCGTCCAAGTGTTACAAATTCCAGGCATAATAAACTGTTTAATTATTCAGACAACAATAATTCAGTAAAATTATACTTAATTACTATGTTTAACATGTATTTTTAAAGACGCGCTATTATACCGGCCATTCAATAACAATAATAATCGTATAATTACCCAAGAGCTTAAATGTTTTCTGTTACAACGCCGCAATTTCTAAAAAGCAAAAGTAAACTTGATACGAGTAAGTTTCACACCGTGTAAACATGTTTAATATCAAAAATGTCACGGTGGTTATGTCCTCTAACAAGATAATTGTCCTCTAAGTCTCGATGTGCAGTTATGAAACGATTTCAGTGCACGTTTTAGTAGTTTTCTTTTACAAAGTCGAGGAAGCAAACAAAGACATACAACTTGCAACATCGAGGATTTCAGGTCGGTCGTGGTTGTCTTAGACCACCTTGGCTTATTTTTCAAGGAATCTTGTATTAATTTTACTATATCGCAAAATATTTCCTCACAACTAAAATTTACGTATTATACAGGGTGAGTCAGTTATAATGTCATTAATTTTAAGAGGAGATAGGGAATAATGAGTATACGCGAATACGCGATTAAAAAAAATCTAAATGCATATTTACGCCGAAAAAAATATATTCAAATCATTATTTAAACCCCCTTTTCAGACTGTCACTGACCGCTCACAGCCTTGGTCGTTTACAGCTCACAGTTCAACTTGATGTCGATCTGATGCAATGTTGTCAAGTTGAAATATTTTTCTCGTACCTAGGTTTTAGACATCACAAATAAACGGTTGTACTGACTATTTTAGAATATCATTTTTTCTAGCTCAGTTCAACTTCAGCTAATAATAATTTAAAATGTTAATATCCAATGAAATCAAATAATAATAATCAAATAATTCTATTAAAAATTGCAAGTAACGCGGTCCACTCAGGTTTTCCGGTAGAAAATACGGCCCGTACACTCCTGCCCATACGTTCTCTGAGCAAATGTAGCTGTTATGACTGCAACAAAACTCCAACGTGTCTAATAATAAACCGAGTAATAAACTATTTACGTACATTACGTAAAAATCTATAACCAATGGGTAAATTAAGAGAAGCTGAAAAGTGTTTCGTGTTTAAATAATAAATAATAAAAAATCATCGTGTTGTCGACAGAAAACTGTCCAAGACCAAAATGGCACACCGCTAATCTAAGTTGTCGAGAGTGAACCTTGACCTACCGTTAGGTCAATAACCTAGTTACCTAGTTTTTGTACTGTTATTTAACGACAAGGAGTAAAACTATTTTTTTTAATCTAGATACATGAATGAATTTTCCTTAAATATTGATTTATTTGTTAATAAAAACAAATGTAGATAATAAATAAATGTTTTCGAATCTTAGGTTATTACAGTTTAATTTTGATATTACGTTTTCACTACTTTTTACAAATAAATATGAATTTTTAGTATTACTCGTCAGTACAATTAATTACTCAGTTTGTAGTTATGTACATCTAGCCTAGAAATTTATTGTTTTTTAAGTAGTATGGTACTAACCTGTTAACTGCACTCATCCGTCCATAGCACTTTATTAATAAAATTAGGGTCAGTCGCATTTCGTCAATATTCTCCATATAACACTAACATTTCCGCAAATTCGGAATTTGTAAAATTATGTATTTACAACGAATACGCGAGACCGAAATAAACAAACTACTGCTTGTATTCTCACTATTTTCCCCATTCCCCCTCCAAATTTGTGGCGTGATCTACAAATTTGGGGGAAAAGAAATGCGGGTAAATTTGAATAACACGCTGATGTGTTAGACGATATTATGTATGTAAATATGATGTGGCAACAATGTTTAATCCGGTCGTATGGGTGCATCCTCAAAAAGTTCGTAGCGCACCAGGAGCGGCGTCGTGTTACTGATTTTTATAGGGTGGTTTATTTTTTTAAAGGTCGAGTAAAAATTTTTTTTCGATTTTCTGCTTTTATTAGGCCTCCCGAATACGTGGTTAAAATTAATGACATTATGAATGACTCACCCTGTATAGAGTGTCCCACCCGGAAGTACGTCGTTCGTTATCAGAAAATACTGACCCGATAAATTTTAAAATTTGGTAACATGGCAAAGTCCCCGGGGGCATACAACAAAACAATGGAATATCGACCTATAATATTCGCGGTTCATCGTCAAAATGTACAAGCGTTACGTGTTCCTCAGGGGTTTGAATTTTGTCTCATCTGGCATTTGTTGAGCGACGGAATTGTTATAAGTGCAGGAAACAACTACTCCGCGGACTAATGCCCCGACCGGCATTGAATTACACCTACAGTATCTGTGTGACGGTAAAGTATCGCAGATATTTTTTTTTTCGAATTTTAAAGCTCCACTTTGGGGACTAATCACTCCTCAGGAGTGTAACTTTGTATTAGGTAAGTTCAGTTAAATTACAATATTTTGGACACCTCTACATGCACCGCCTGCTCTGTGTCGGTTTTTATGAGAGACACACTGTATATAATTTATTAAATAATTTAACATCTTGTCATGATAATAAGATATCGATTCTAATACAACGAACCCACTATAACTTCTATTACAAAATATATTTTACTAAAAAAAAACATACAAAAAGAAAATGGCAGTTTAAATTTGAAATTGTGATTACACAACTCCAAACTGAACACAAAATACATTTGAGAAACATTCGCGGATTAGTAGAAATTCAGAACATATTCAGAATATCGCATGCGCATTTGATATGTGCGGTATAAATTCAGTATTAATTCACGATATACTCGGAATCACTACCGCGAACAAAGCTAATATTTTAAAACTGATACATTCTACACACAAAAATATTCTCTGAAACATGTACCTACGTTGGAATCTAATAACAGTTACTTAATTGTAAACTATTAGTTTTATTTTGTTTATAGACCATTCAAAAAACTTCCACCATCATCATTGCTCAAAAAGCATACGAATTTCGGTGAAAGGCACAAGTGAACAACCGATCTTTTTTCTTAATTGATCATAAACAACTACCGGACTCCGGATGAACTTTTTTTCTTCCATTAGCTGAAATATGTCTTGCATCCAGGTTGTTGACAGGCCACAATTAATTGGGATGATGATTTAGAATTTTCGAAACATGACCTTGAAATTTACAGTTTTTTCGCCGGCATTTTAGGAGTTCAACGTTCGGTACGCTCTAATGATGAAAATAATATGAAGACGCTTCTCAGTGAAATAAAAACTATGTGGTTGTAAGATCGGCGTTGAAGTCATCACTAGAGTTTTTCAAGAAACTTTTACCTTCTTCAAATTCGTTTTTATATAATTCCTGCTTCCGTGCTTTGAATTTTTTATTTAAAATTACCCCAGTGCAAATTATCTACCTAAAATATTATAACAATAAATAAAGTTACGTGTTTAAATTTATTTTGTTCTTAAATTATTGACGAAATTTAACACCAGGAAAAATGCAGCATGGTTTTAGCCAACATTATGTCTTATAAAGAAAAAAAAGTGAAATACAAGAGTAAATTTTAATTTTTGCATCTTAAAGGACGTAATCTAATAATACTACTTTCAATATACCCATTATAAAAAAAACAATTTCCAGATTTGAACATCCTCTAATTTCTATACTCTGACAGATTATAGGTATTTAAATATGTATATTATAGATGAAAAATAGTCATAATTTTCTGAAAATGAGACTGGACTGTTGAAAAAATTATTATAATTTATAGAAACCACGTACCACAAGAATTATTATATAAGATGATTCTAAAAGTTGTAACATAAATTTAACATGCATTTTCTTCAAAATAAGACGAATATCAATTAAAAACCGCCATCTAACCTTTCTCAACCTATACATCAAAAACGAAACGTTTTACGATACATATTTATATAGACTTGTCTTATTTTGTAGTCTAGAAAATGTAGTTTTGTAGTAAATTTATGGTACTACTTTTAGAACACCTTGTATACCTCACTAACAATCAAAATCATCGTCAGTAACAACAAAAAGTTGTGTAACTGAGATCTTCCACTGAAGTAATTGAGAATGTGTAAATTTTCCTGTTTTTAATAGTTTAACACATTCTGGCTACTTATTTTACACAAAATATATTCAAATTACCAGTAGGTAATACATAGGTATACAACATATAATAGGTTTGTTCCTGCAGCAGTTGGAAATGGTTTAAAACTAATATAAATAACTCTTATTTTTTTTGCTTATGAATTGTTGATTAATTGGACTGATTAACTATTTTTTAATATTAGTTCACTGTCCTTTAATTATTTAAATACTATGTTATACAATAATATTAACACTTTAATGAGCTAACTTAAATAATGCAAATAAAACTTAAATCTATAAAAGTTACACATAGCATATTGTTTTGCATTAACACAGTAGATTTTCTTAACACACTGAGAGAAATGTGTAAAAAATATACACAATCTAGTGTGAACCTCGATTAATAGAATTGTGTTAAAATGTTTTTTTTTTCAGTGTAGATATTGACTGAAAGATTGATTCACCAAATATAAAAAATGTTAATCCACGTGTAATAAACTTCGCAATTTTTTTGCGTTGTTATCAATGATATCATTATAAGATAATTATTACCCGCATCTACTACAATTTAAAATAATAAAAAGGAAATTATTACCTCCAATTATTTTACTACTTAATTACAATAACTGACTAACAAATATTTGTTTATGAATAATAAATAACCATAAAACAATTATTCATAATTATAATAGTGTCATGTATTCGCATTCTAAGAAAATACCAATTTGTATAGAAACTGGATAAATCTAGTTGGCATAACAATTTACAAATTAAACTCAGAGCCTGCCTATAGACATCGATATTTCAACAGAATTAGAGTAATCATTATCATTAATAAAAATTACGCATTGGTACGCAGTAAAAATAGATTAGGTATATTTTGTTGTAATTAAACAAGGCGTATTTCTCTCTTAATAATATTTGTTTTAAGAAATAGTGGAGTTAGAAACAATATAATATGTCATATATTCGTATTTTTTAAATAATTTCAGGAAAACGTAACACGGAAATTGTTATAAGTTTAAACATCGAAAATACAATTTTAACCTTGACACCCTGTGTCTTTTTAACCACCAATTTTTGACTAAGGTAAATTTGGCTACATCACATTATTTTGTCGTCGAGAATCTCTCTTGCTCTATGTCCCATTAATTTCGGGACACTCTGTATATTAGAGAAGTATAGTGTTATAATCTTAGTACCAATAGAGCAAATAATTTGTTGGCTATGCTTATTACATATTAATAGTGGTTGTAAGAGAGATGCTATTTCTTCTATAGTACCCGGAATATATTACTGTTAGTGTTTCTTTTAGTCTCATTGGTAAGGTAATAGACGAAACAATATCTATATCAACAAGTTTACCTTCTATCATTTTCATAAATGTGTAATATGTAAACACATATAGTAAATTAAAATTTAATTATACAGGGTGAATCTTAAATAAGTACAAATATTTTAACCAGCAGTATAGTTTTGTGTGTAGAACACATAATTAATAGTTTTTTTACAAAAAAATCAGAAATAAAAAAGTGAAATTTTAAATAAATTTCGTAATTTTTCAGTAGAAAACTTGTTGAGGACCGCTGGCCTAGACCGACCCTTCATATTTTTATGAGTCATAGTGCTGCAGACTGAACGTGTGGTTCACAGTGTTGCCAGTATTACACAAATGTCTTTGCTTCAAGGAAGAAAAATCTCAACTTTTAGCGAATTTTGTCAAGTGTAACATTTTATATTATTTTTTATTATCAAACTGTCATTGACTGTCATGACAGATTATCGGAAGCCCAAGTCAAACTTGTTAACCCCACATAATGCATGAAAATAGCAATAAAATTTGCTAAAAGTTGACATTTTTTCCATTTTAAATAAAAAACGCGTGCATAGTTTTTCGTTATTCTTCATAAAATAACTTAAGGAAATTGTGTTTTGTGTCCCTTTCTAACAGTGTACAATGACATTTAACTTGTGAAATGTGGATTACTGATTAAATAGTTAATTTTTTAACAAACAGGTAAGCTTGTGTGCACGTTTATGTATAATTTTTGAACATTGGACATAGTAATATCACGTAATATCTTCCTAAATATTTTACGGTAGTATTGAACTTGCGGAAATTCATTTTTAATCGTTGAAGTATAGTAAGGTTAGTTCAGATGTTAAAATTTATGTTAATATTGCTGCGTATCATACTACATACCCAATTTTACTGTACTTATGCTTAAAACAAGTATTTTTAAAATAGAACTATTACGTTAAAGGAAACGTAATATTTATATTGGAGGAGATATGGCAACCTCGCAACAAATCATATGTTTCATTACGTTGTTGGATGAAAAATCAGCCAGCGGTCCTCAAAATGTGGGTATTTTTAAAAAAAATTAATATCTCCGTAAATATTAGAAATTTTTAAAAATGGCTTTCACTAGACTGATTTAAATGACGAACTACACCAGCAGTTAAAATATTTGTACTTATTTAAGATTCACCCTGTATAAATTTGGTGTCGGCTTGAACTAATAAAAGTAATATTCCATTTCCTTTTCTCAATTCTAAATTCAAGTTTTTTTTCTGCGTGCAATAGTTTGGAATTAGAAATATTTCTTTTTCTATCGGAATTTTGCTTTTATAGCAGACTTTCCCATGTCCTTATTAAGAGGAATAAAACGAAGCTGTTCGATTGCCCTTGAAATAACTGAAGATAATAGCAAAATAGACATTACCAGCAAATTGCAAACGGAAACTCCTAACATAGACAAAATCACAGCGCTATTAACAAATTACCTTTTAAAAAAATATCTGCCTACTACAAGAGACACCGCTGTAACCTCATATACCCAGCCAACAGCCAAGGTGAATGTAAACACTTCATATACACTACCTATGGAATAAGCTCTGTGAATACAAATTTAATCTGTCAATTGGAGAATGATCATTTAGGTCAAAAGAATGGCGATTAGAAAGGGTATTCGCCGTGGATTTACTAAACTGTGATACATTATATGATTTGTTGAAAAGTTCCCATTTTTTAAAGCCATGATTAATAGGTGTTTTAATGTCAACGCATGCTGTCCTTTCAAAGCAAACAATCCCTCACCGCCATTGAAAATTTTATGATTGATGATGCGGACAAGTCAAATGTTGCTTTGGAAAAACTAGTGGTTAATTAAATATTAAATGATTCACCTATTATAATTAAAAATCGTTTAGGGCGCAAAATAATTCATCCCCAAAATGGGGATTTTCCTGACATATCCTTGATGTTAAATTATAATTAAATTTTAGTAACGGTAGATACAGTTTCTTAGTTCTGAAAAACAGATCAGATAAACGGTTCCTTAAAAATGCAACATATTTATAATAAAAATATACTTTCTTGCTTCTTTTCTGACATACAGATTGTTGTCATTTAATCTATCTCAGAAATGAAATTAGAACGAATAGGAAAGGAACTTTTGTCGTAGTACTGAATGAGAATAAACTTCTCGAGCAAAAACAAATATGCAGTTCTTAGATCATCCTGTATAGTGATAATGCTTCAAAACTAAAGAAATCTGTTTCTAACAGGTATACACTTAATTCTACGATTTTAAAGTGGACAGTTGAGTCTTAACAGGTTACTACTTTTAACAAACACAATAAAATACAAATTTTACTGTTAAGCTAATACAACAAGTTAATTTTTACGAAACCGGATTTTTAAATTGTCTTTATATTGTTGAGTGAAGAAATTCTATTTCTTCAGCCAACGTTTTGTCACGGATACATAGAGTAAATACCGTGTAGGTAATGCCATAATTATTAGTGATGATGTGGTGAACTTACGGTTTTGTTAAACGAAACTTATTCATTTATTTACAATATATAGGCGCTTGTAACAATTACGGCAACAATTCCTTTGATTAAGTACCAGATAGATGGTTTTACTTGAGGTATTTATAAAATTGTGCCATTCATATTATTGCTTAACTTATATTTAACATTTATTAAATTTTTAAATTAATTTAATAAATTTTTATTGCTATTTACTACTGAGTTCATTCCTCCTTAAACGTTTTTAACGAATCCCTACTTAATACTTTTGTTTATTACGTTTTCAGAATAAAACAGGTAATTTAATGTAGTGAAGTCAGACAGCAAACTTTTATAAATGCCTGAAATAACAAACTACATAACGTAAATGGTAGGAGCAAATTCAGAACATATTATTTGGAATACAATAAATGACGTTTACTTCACCATTGATTTTCTGAACGCGCTGTATACCTACATTCTGGTAGCTACACCACAGTTTTCTTTTCATTTTTTTGATACGATGAAATATATGTATGCTGCATTCGTACATAATGACAAAACAATACTTCTTCCATTTACCGGGTGAGATGCATTTTCTGTGCACATTTTGCAACTTTATTCAATACCAATGTCTTATTTAACACAAGTTAACTCAAGGTATGTACTGCGTTGCTAAAAGCATATAAATCGTATACAGATATGAACTAAAACATTTAAGTATACACGTGCGAACGGCGTCCGACGTCACAAGTCTACGCTGTTTCGTAGGGGTGTGGCCAGACTAAATTTTTAAATACTGTTTTTAGGTTTATTTTCCATAGGACAAATTCCATTTCGATTAAGACAATATATTATTTCTTGCAGAAATCATACAATTTCCCCATTGTTACGATTTTAGAACCAATTTGGAGTACTGTTATGCACAATTGGAGTAAAATTTTACATACGTTTCTATCTGTGAAATTTGTTGTAAAAGTTACATTCGGTGGCAAAGAATAATGTACATACACCCACCCACTGTAGCATGTGTGGATACGTTATATTAAATATTATTATTTATTTATATACCCACCTATTATACACATGAGTAGAAATCATTATACATAATGTGGTTTATTACATAACCACAATTATATAGATCCATTTATTTAATATTCCCATTTGTGATATTTTCGTAACGAAATTAATGTTAATGAATGCGTGATAATTTTGTCATGCTGCAATCTGGCCTATTATATGCTATTAATTATGTTCAGCCATCGTCGTTTTATATGTTTTGATTCATATTGCAATCGTGGACGTGAAAAAAATTTAAATATTTATTATTTATGTGATTTTAACAGATTTTTACTCGATGCTGCAAGTACAAACTGGCCGTTAGTCATAGTCACACCTTTTCTTAGTATTGTGTTTACTCTCAGTATAGACAGTACGAGATATTGTTGTCCCTTCCATCCATTAATTATTAAAGAATACGAAATCGATATTGTTAATTAAAAAAATATTCCCTTGATATTTAAAATATTAACCGCAGGCGCAATTAAATTTCGGGAGATAATGATACGCGTCTGATTTTATGTCTAAAACACGCTATTTTTCTCTTTTCATAAGTTTATTATTTGGTTGTTATCCTTCAACAAACATCTTCCACAAATTAAACACTTAGAAATGTTCCAATTTCTTTCCCAATTACCGAGATATTTATTGACATTTTATGTATATTTCTAAACATTAACCCCATAACTTTGTGATTTAGCAATAATTTATATAAGTCAAAATGATAAATGTTTGTTTTGACAAAATTTACATAAGAAACCGGTTAGTTTCTTATTGGCACTACTTCAGATGCTACAACCTGTTGACATTACTGATATTAAGAAATACATTTTAACAAATAATGTGGTGTAACCACAGAATATGTAGCTAACGCAAGCGTAGCTATATTTTCTATGGTGTAACCCATCAAAATTTATTAAAATAATAGATTTATTGTTCAAAATATTGTTAAATAAACCTTATATCAAGTTTTGAGCCATGCCTTTTTCACCCGCCCTTCGTTTATACAGGGTGCTTGCGTGAAGGAAATAAAGGGCTGTATTCTACGATTAAAATGAAGGGCATTTTTGTAATAGGATCCCAAGGACGTCGTTTAGAAAGATGATAAAAAAATCTATTTAAAATTCATAAATTCTAACCCAAGCAGCATTTTTAGTGAATATAACGTAGCAACCATAACACTGCAAACTTTAAAGTGTATTGCCAAAATCGTATTTATTACGTGGTGGAGGTGACTAAAATGGGGAACACTTTTTTGGAGGCAGCTATGGTCCAACGACGCTTTTGAATCATATGCAAATACGTTTAACCTACGTTGTGATTACGTGGCGAAAACAGGGGATGTGGTTGCCGCCTCTAAAAGAGAAACTGGAAAAACAGATAGTTTACTAGATATATTTGTCTTTGTTGGCGAAATATTCCTATGTAGCTCGGTTTCTTTCCTACATATTATTTTTGCCTTTAACTCTGCTTCACCTGCTATATTTAGAAAAATAATAGTTATTATAATAGACATATAAACATGTAATATAGAATTACAATAATATCAAGGTATAAAAGTATAATTGAAAATCTACTGTGAAATGGATGTTACAGTCCGAAATATAAACAAGCGATGCTGAAAAATTAAAAACAGTTGAAATAATTCTGTAAGTTTTGCGAACCAAGACAAATTTGATTTTCTTAACAGGGGTACCTACGCCACTGGTACTTCACATAAGCAATTAATTTTATTTAATATCTACCAACATACTAAAAATTATGCCAAATTTACCAAAAGTCTCTCACAGGATTTAGACTTAAATTATGAATTTTAAAGTGATTTCTTTATCAACTTTGGAAAGCTCATATTTCGGAAACGGCACACTATGATTATTGAAATATCAAAATTACCAGCGCTACTGGATTTTCTGCACGCAATTAGGAATAACTTAATAAAGTTTAAGTCTCCAATAAACCAAAATACTGTTAAAAAAATCGTAAATCAAACGATCGTAAATTCTTTATTACCTCAAATTTACCTTTTTGAATTTTATTAGAAATTACACAACAAAGAGATTATAATCATGTATCAATGACATCAAAATACTTTACACAAATGTAGTAATTTTGGGGAAACTTAACAATTTAATTAAATTAAAATCTATACAATAAAAAAAAACATTTGTTTAAACAGGAACTGTTACAAAATTGAGAAATGGAGGACATGTTAATTAAAATAAACAGTTGTGGCATCAATTTGCCATCAAACATAATTTAATTTCACAAAACGTAATGGCAAACACCTTGGCAACATGTGATATTACATTTAAAACATTAAAGAGTAGCATATATTTCAAGAACAAGCAAACAAACCCTCTAAACGAGTAACTACTTTAAGAACCTGCATCAAAAAATGCAGTGATTCAGCAACAAGGTTGCACACATTAGAACATGTCCCGTCCCCTGCTATAAATTGTGGCCAATATTTTTCCTATATAAAATTTACTGTTACCAGCGTAGGCTGTCTTTATATAAAATATAAGATAACTATAAACCAGAGAATTATTTACAATAAATAATAATGTCAATTTCTCTAGTGGTAAAGTACAGAATAGAGTTCCAGCAGTATCGTTTATGTTGAGGCTCTTACAGCAATTTTATTACAACAGTTAAGTTATACTGTATATAGTTTCATATTATTTCATTGATGTCTGTGGCTAATATGCATGCTATCAAAAACAGGAAACTATTGACGTGAGGTATAAATTTCTAATAAAAAAAAAACTTAAAAATATTAAATAATATTGAAAAACTTCAAGGAAACTTTGCTTGTATTTCTAACGCTTATACAGGGTGTTTGATAATAATATGTGAATTTGCGCATGTTTTTAAATTAAAAAAGTTCATATAAACATGTGTCCGTAAATGCTTCGTTACGATGATACAGGGTGTCAACATTTCAATAATTTATCTGCTCTAGGCCCCCTAACTTTTCTACTGGTACGCCACTGGTCTTTTCTAGAACAAGGGTTTAATTCCCTGATCAATTTAGAAACTTTCTGTCTTTTGTAATGTTTTGTATCTCGAGCAAAAAAATAAAAAATATACTTCCTGGATTCTGAAATCCCGCTTTAAATTTAGCAAGTTACAATAAATCATTTGTTATTTTTTTTCTCGAAAACGACGGCAGATACGACATTTGTGAGAGACAAAAAAGTTTCTAAATTGAATAGAAAATTAAACCTTTGTTCTAGAAAATATCAGTGGCGTGCCAGAAGGAAATTTATTATTTTTTTTTATATTATTATTACGCAGAGCAGGTAATCTAAGTTAACTTGTTCTAAATTTCAGCTCCATATCTCAAAGACTGTGAGAGATACAAATAAACAAGATAACATTTTTTTTTTATTGAAACTTTGACACCCTATATCATGGTAACGAAGCATTTACAGACATAATTTTATATGAACTTTTACTTAAAATCATCGTGTAGATTTATCGCCCTGTATAAAGACATGCTATCATTACACACTTTGAATATGTAAAATAGGCAATACAATGAGTGGCTTAACATTTTAACAAAAAACTACGATATCAATACAATTTTTAGTCAGAGAGTTGCTTTGTGAAGGTACAACGAAATATAGATACTGATAATATAACTCCATTTTATGTTTGTAATAATATCTACTTTAGTAAGCTTAATCTTACCTATAAAAGATTTATTTAACTACCAAACAACTGAGTGAATATTAAGAACTAATTGTGTTGATTGTGAGTAAAAATTTACTCAACATTTTTTACGGTGTAGGTACATGGTTTTGCAATAATAATGACACTCCCTCAAAATAGTTTTTAATAATATTGTGTGAAACTAACTACTCTGTGGACAAAAGCCCCAACACCAACAATATCTACCCATATATTCCTTATTATTAGCTTTTGTAACATTTTTTACTGTATTAGAAAAGTATTTTAAGCTAATATAAATCAAATCTCCTACAATTCCTATCAATGAAGTCATATGTATGTTCTCTGATACCAAACATCTAGGTATGCTAATGAACAATTCCACAGACAAAGCTCTGTTCAACTGGCAAAAGTGAAGTTAGATATTTATAGTGTTTTCATTAAAGCAAGGTTAGTAAATTTAGATAGATTAATTTCTTTAGATAATTATTGAATAGAGCTTTGTCTGTGGAATTGTTCATTAGCATACCTAGATGTTTGGTATCAGAAAACATACATATGACTTCATTGATAGGAATTGTAGGAGATTTGATTTATATTAGCTTAAAATACCTTTCTAATACAGTAAAAAATGTTACAAAAGCTAATAATAAGGAATAAATGGGTAGATATTGTGGGTGTAATTCAACGCTGGTTGGGGCTTTTGTCCACAGAGTAGTTAGTTTCACACAATATTATTAATACCTAAAAATATATAAAAACTTTTACATAAAGGGTATCTAAACATTATTCAAGTAGGTAATGTTATATTTAATTAATTGACAGGCTGTCACTTTTGTCATTGTCGATATTTAACTTCAAATAATTTTAATTTTTATAATAATTTTTATAGTTAGATATTTGACTCAACTTAAAGGAGGCCACCTGAAGAAGCAGAAATAGGTCAGATCTCATCTATTGTGGTTGAATTGTCGTGTACCAACTGCCAAAAGTGAAGTTAGATATTTATAAAGTATTTTCATTAAAGCAAGTTTAGTAAATTTAGATAGATTAATTTCTTTAGATAATTATTGAATAGAGCCTTGTCTGTGGAATTGTTCTTTAGCATACCTAGATGTTTGGTATCAGGGAACATACATATGACTTCATTGATAGGAATTGTAGGAGATTTGATTTATATTAGCTTAAAATACCTTTCTAATACAGTAAAAGATGCCATTATTATTGCAAACGATTGTACACTTAATTGTCTGTATTTTAACGATTATTTTTCAACTTATATATTTGCGAAATTCAGTCTTGAAACTTTTAGATACTGGCATTGAAAAATTCAAGTTCAGATTTATTATACTTTTATTATCAATTGATTATATAATGATCGACGTTTATTTGAAAATATTTGAAATCCTTGGCTGAAATCAATTTTGCATCTCCATAAAACTTTTACGTTGCACTCAAAATTTAAATTGACTATTTTGATTATTTCATAAGACTACTTAGTCCCGTTGTCACTGACCCAGAACTTTTACGGGTTGGGTAATGTTGCAATTGCCAGATCCATTTAGATCATAAAAGGCCTTGAAGACACAAACATAGGACCCGGTTAATTACTTTATGGTTCCAAATAAACGCTATTAAGGTCTCTTATCTGAGTTAGTCTTTGGCTTACTTATATTGGGCCTCTTGACTGCGGCATAATTATCATCATTTTTATTGCACAAATAATAGTTTAATTATAGCCGCTTTTAATGCTTTTCAAGTTATAGACACAATTATGTCCAAAGAATAGGACTTATTTGAATTTTTTTATAACTTTTTTTCAAATGATTCAAACATTTAACACTTATTTCACTTGATATTTCATCGTTCTACAAAAACAAAAATGTAGGTATTGTCAAAGTTTACAGAATAAATATATAAGTTGTTTCACTCTCGAATACGCCCCACCCTATCAATTCCACTCTCCTCACCCGTCTCGGGGACCGTTCGGTACCCAGGATCCTACACGGTGGTTGACGCTAGAACTGTAACGTGTTGAGTGCGATCGGTAAAGTGTGAGACAAAAAACCTTCAATATCTTTTAGTGTTTATTTTATTTTTCTTCTAAAAATTCCCGTGATATATTATACTGTCCTCAAGACGTGGATTTCCTTTTTCCATTGTTCTAGGTATGTATTTTATATTTCATCAACTAATATAAAGAAAGAAGAATAGGTCACGATATAAAATTTTACGCGGTACGCCGATGAAAATTAAAATCTTTGTTTGAAAGATTGTCCTGATCAATGCTATAAAAAAATTAGAATTTGAAGCAATCATTTTTCAAATGAAACATCAAACATTGTTTTTGTATGAGCCAATAAATAAGTTCTTTGTACTGGTATTTATTAAAAAAAGTGTAATATTCAATAATTATGTAAGTAGGTACTTAATTGTGTCATGTAAATTTTACAATCAAGCATTTTTTGTTCAAGCAGAGTTTCTGATAATACCAAAACTATTTTGCCGCCAAAATTTCAAAATGCTGAAGTTCAAACTGGTACACCGATTCTAAGTTATACCTGTGCACAAACAGTATATAATAAAAATGGTATGTACAGTAACATCTTTAAATAAATTAAAATAATTTGTCTCAAATTAATTAATATTACGTATAGAAATACCCAATTCACTAAAATAATATTAAATACTAAAAATTACCTGGACATACTTACACATTGGGTTTTAATTTGAATATTTTTTTTACTGAAAAGGATATATAGTTTATTAAATTACAAAACAAGAATATAATGCATTTTTATTATATTTCAGATCAAGACTGCCAAACGCCACAAACACTTTCGTGTAGGAGTCCAAGAAAAGCTGCATTAAAAAAGCAAGTAAAAACCTATACTGCAGCATTTGTAACTTGTTAACAATATAGATTATATTATTTCCTATTTTAGTTTTAAAATAATGTATATTGTTTTTTCAAATATTTAAATAAACATTTTATTGTAAATTTTCCTCATGGCTACATTATTTTTTATATAGTAGAGTATGTATATTATTTTATTTTAAAATTTACAAGTGAATATATACGACTTTTAAGATTAACTAACAAAACTTTATAATTTACTTATAATCGTTTTATGATATTTATATTGCATTACAAATATTTTATTTATACAATAAGCAGCCTTACAGCACACTTTTGGAATATCCCTCGTATATAAATATTTTCCCAATGGGAAAGAAACTACTTTTTTAAGTCCTTCGTACTTGGCCATTTTCTGCGACAGTATTTACGTGTGGCGGTATGGCTTTGATCTCAAAACATCAAAGTGGCGACAAAGAGTGATATAACTTATATTTATTCAGTAACTTTGGTATTGTGTACATGTAGTTTTAGTTTATATATTTTTAGGTATTAACAATATTGTGTGAAACTAACTACTCCGTGGTTAGTAAAATTTTGCTAGATTATTATTATTTTTTTTTAGATAATTATTGAATAGAACTTTGTCTGTGGAATTGTTCATTAGCATACCTAGATGTTTGGTATCAGAGAATGACTTCATTGATAGGAATTGTAGGAGATTTGATATATATTAGCTTAAAATGCCTTTCTAATATAGTAAAAAATGTAGTGTTAGCTATACTAAATGTGAACAATGAATATTATAAGAACTACTCGAAGTATTTAAATTAATAATAAATATATCAATAACTAAAGAAATAGATACATATACAGGGTGTCTGGAAATTATGAGCAAATATTTCAAAATAAACACAGACTGTGAAAGCGAAGCCAATCCGCTTACGGTATTTTTTGGATTCTTGAAGTTTCCCCGGTCTTCGAGAACGCATCTCGAATCAAATTATAACAATTTCAATTAATATTCCGTTTCTGTGACAGATAATGAAAACAAAATTCTTACTCCAAACATAACTTTAACTTAGTAGCTGTTCGTTTGTTTCTATAACGATATGACATCTAAATATTCTCAAAGCAACCTGACTTACAAAATTAGTTAGGTACCTTAATTCCAGTAAACAGACATGATCATTAATTTGTATTTATTCATGCACAAAATTTTAAAACGTTCAACTTTATTGTTTTGTTTTAAAACTGCGTTTGAAAGTATGTTTCAACAGATCCAAGATTATCTGCTTCTAATACGCATTTTTCTTGAAGAAATATAGATTTATTTTCACTACCAAAAGCAAATGTCAACAAATTAAGTTAGAATTTAGCTTCGATTCAAGCTAAACTATTTTCAGTCATTTGAATACTTGAATAAACTTAGACCAAAACTTCTATTTGGAAAATACATAAATCGGTTTTTTATTTATTTTTTCTAATTTAAATTTACTTTCTATGAAATGTGGACAAATATTTATATTTCATCATCTAATTATGCGTCTTATATAAATATTATATTTTGGAAGTATTCGGTCTCTAATATTCGTATATTTTTGGTGTGGAGAATCATAAATATCTTGGCTTAGAGGATTTGGAATTTCCCTAAAAAATATATAGATAGCTGTCGCGAGATTCTTTCATAACGTTAGACTGAACAGTTTGTTTAATAATTTCGCCTCCACACAAACCGAACTTTTTAGGTCAATTCTTCGGATAATATATAACTCAATATTTGTGGTATATAGTAGATTCCAATTTCGGTATTCTTTTTAATAATGCGGGCAGCAGGCATGTCTTTTGCCTTTTTATTAAAAAATGTAACGCAGAACATTTTTTTCCAGACAGCACAAAGTATTATGCACGTCACATTGGCAGAAACACTAAGCATCTTAATTTTTTCAAACATTACACAAGAAATGGAAGAAGTATGCCACTGGTTTTTAGATTAATTCACAAACAATGTATAGGTCACTTTTTATATATGTTTTTTCATTAACAGTTACACCTCAAATTTGAAAGTATAATTATTTGAGAGATAAGACTATTGAAATAAGATTCATTACGATGCTCCTATATTCTACATCCTGCATGTTTGGCATTATCCTACACAAATGTCTACATTTGCAACGAAAGTTGTCTCATTGAATTGAGGATGTCAAGATTCCTTACTGTTGCAGTGAAAGTCGCATGCTATGTGTTGGAGATGTTTGTATACTCTTATTTATAAGTTAATCGTGACAGTAATAAAATAACCAGCTGATGGACGCGTTAGAAATATTTTCACCGTCTTATTTTTATTAATAGCGTATAGAATAGAAAACTGCACTTGTTTTCTTTATATAATACGTACGCACCAAGTGTATTTAAAAAATGTGTCAAGAGTAATGAAAAAATATGTTACCTAAATAAATCGTCCAATGCCAAAAATTACAGTTTAGTAAATAATAATTAATAAACATTCAAAAATACATAGCATACACGTATACAACTTCAAAATATTTCAATATTTATTGAAATACATGCTCCAAGACATCATAGGGTTTGGTCATTTATGTTATTCACAACACTAATGATACTTATTTGTAGTTCCCACAATATATAACAAGTAAATAATCTAGGTGTTAAAATTGCTTGCATCTGTTTATTCCCATTAGGAGAGAAAAATTTAAAATGTAACCAAAATTTGACGTGCAGAAGTATTGTTTATACAATAAGAGGGAGGTTTTTACGGTTTAAATCGTAATATTGTTGCTATTATTAGTACTAATAGAATTTAATTCCCCATCAACACTCTAAGAACTTTAAAAATAGCGTGAAGTATACCTTGCACTAGTGGCCTACAGATGGCGACATCAGATGTTGTCAAAAAATATGTCATACGGTACACGGTGATTAATTTGAAATAATTTTTCAGTACTTACTCTTCTCAAATTTAATATTTCGCTTATTTTTTGTGTATTTACAAACATGTCGTATTCAAATGCCTAGATGACCATGGCAAGTGTAACAAGTGCATATTATCGTGTGGCAGCGTAATACCGAAGACGTTTTCGAAGACAAAATATTATGCTGAATCCTCTTTGAACTACATTGAACAACTGTTGTAATGTCTTGGCGGTAAACGTGTGGCAATGTTTTTATGTATTTGTGTGCATTTGCATGTATTTTTTGTGGTACTTCAAATGGAGGTAATCCACCTGGTCGTGATGGACGGGTCAAATAAGAATCTCGCTTTAAACAAAAGGAACGGTCGAGGGAAGGAGAGGTCCCCAGCAACAAAATTTGTTTGCAATGCCAGATTTTAATTTAAAGAAAACAAAAAATGATTCAACATTCTTAAAATCTCTCCAAATAGGTACTAATCCTGGAAACAAACATCAGTAAGGTAAGCAATATACATTTTGTAAATATTTTTTTTTCAAAGCGGCGTAAATTGATACACGATATCTTTATCACCATTGACTTTCGTCAAACCTCGCTGCTGGCAGAAGGTCAATGACGACGATAAATAAGGGTTTAACATAGTTTTGAAAAGAAAGCGATAGAAGAAAGAAAACTGTCTGCTCGAATTTTACGGTCATCAGAGTTTTAACACATATTTCTTATTTTTCATTTTCTTTCATTCATGTATTGACATAATTTTTGTAATAGTTAAGATATTATTCATTAGCATTTTCCTAGTAAATTGATCTTGTAAGTATCTCAATATACTGAACAATTACAAATTATTGAAAGCATATAATGGATATTAAACAAACATAGAGGAATTTATCTCTTGACAATATTTTAAATAGATACTTTAAACGATTTTAACTTTGAAGTAGCATACACCTCAAGCAAAAACAGGTCACAGAATGCCTACGTATGAAAAGACAACAGAAAAGTGCTTAAGGTTTTTTATCCTTCGACTAAAATGTTTTCTATACAATATTACCAGCAAAATAACTAAAGTTTCTCACAATGCCTACAACTTGGGTTTGGCAGCTTTGAAGCTTTGTAATATTGAGGCGGGAAGTACTAAACAACTATTGTAGTTTATATTTAGTTTGCTGATTAAGGCGTTCACTCAAATTTCGCCTTCGATTTTACTCAAACTTGTTCTAAAGATTAAAACAGAAGTTTGAGCTCGGATTCTACATAACTTTGCAGGGGATAATATAAACCTGAAAGTATTTCAAGTATCTTCTAATTGTTTAGGTTAAAAATAGCCTAAATTATCTCGACGCATAGGAGACCAACAACGTGTCGTGGTATATAGGTCAATATTAAGTGGGTAAATACATGTAAGAATTTTATTTTTCAACAAATATTTAAATCGTCTTCAGGTAAATCCAAAAACAATATTTCCATGCTAAAAGATAAAAAAATGTCGTAACGTGAACCTAAATCATACAGTGTAAAAGATAAACCAAACAAACTTTAAAGACGCACTGTTGTTTACTTGGTGGTGACAACATTTAATATTTGATTATTAAAAAAATATATAAAAATAGATTATATTGCTTTGTTTTCAGGCAGAATAAATAGTATTAACTACACAAACCTTGATAATTGTCGTCTTAGTTAATAGAGGTGCCAATTTTGCAAGCCAGGAAATAATATTTAAAAATTAAAAGCAAATACTCACCAACTGGCTACTTCTCTAAGCGTCCTATGGTGGATGTTTACAAAGACCTGAAAAAAAATCCTTCATCAAAATGGCAAATATTTATTAGATAATTGCTAGAACAAAGAATAAATTTTGACTTAGTCCTTGAAACTAAGACGGAAGTCATTTTATTGTTGTGTAAATTAAACATGAAGAGCATCTATCGTTGATTTCCTAGTTTTCAGGATTTATAACCAATCTACTCGTCGAGGAAATGGAAAAAATATTTTCCTATTATTTAGAATACATTTTGCTTCATTTTAACCATTAAAAATAATAGTATGTGGTAAAATAAAAATTACACGTATTATTATTTTTTACGTTTTTCAAACAATGAACATGTGATTTTCTGCATAGTTAAAGGTGACAGTGTAATAATTATTTTCCTTTTGCCTAAATTAAAAAATTAAATTAAGCCTAGATTTAAAATTTCTCAAAAGCAGGATACAAGACTTATATATAATTTAATTTTTGCTGATTAGCAATTGAACAGCTCACCGTCAGCAGCTTAAGTGAGTAGTGGACATATGCTGTTTGTTCAAAATATAACGCGATGACCCATGTGGATTCATATTCTACAACAACCAGATTTTTAACAGAAATGGACATGTGTCATTTCTGCTTAAGCCGGTCCCAGACGATGTGTCCAACATTGGTTCAAATGTTGCTTCCAATGTTGGTGCCAACGTTGGACACAATTTTCGTCATAAAAGTGTGGCAAGTGTGTCTCCTACACGATGGGGTGAACTTTTCTTGCGACATTGTAAACACATGTGGGGCCAACGTTCGTCAGTGTCGTACTTAATACTGCAGATTCACATAACAGTAAAAAATGGAATACGTGCGCTCTTGGAATGCGTCAAACATACGATCGCTCGTGTGGGTGTGTGACGAACGATGCTTCCAACATGCTTCCAACTCTGGAAGCTCTTTTGACGCGGTTCAGATTTACCGACAGAAGCCCGAACGTGGCCAACGTTGGACACATGCAATTCACCAGCACCCGCCCACACGATGTGGCAAATGGCAATGTGTCCAACGTTGGAAGGCATTCGCCACATCGTCTGGGACCGGCTTTATACCAATTCAATTACATGTAACCTAATTCACTTTTCTATATCACTGCATACATTGTCTTCTACTGTATCGACATAAATTTTTAATATTCCGTTAATTTATGTAAAATTAAATTATGGCTGTCACTCCTTCAATAAAAATACGATTGTTTAAACTAAATACCATGCCACTGTATCCGCAAATAAAAATTATTTGCATAACTGTTCTTATGTTCCGTTAATATTTGTGGTCAAAAATGATTCCATATTATACCTTTTGCCGCTGGTTTGGCTTACGCACCTACCTTTTAAAGTAACATACATTTCTAAAATACACACAGCAGGGTACACATACAAATTATTAATATGTGTAATCTAGCTAAACTATCACATGCGTGTTATCTATGACTTTAAAAATCAATAAATAATTTGGGAACACGTAAAATAAAGATAGCATTACTTGGTAATGCAATAAATCAAATTAGATACACTACAGGATGTTCCAAAAAGCAGTAAATACCTAGCGAAGTGTGTAAGGGATAAGAATAAACGAAGACATCATCAAATATGAAGTCCACACGGGAAACAGGTATGATAAAAATGTTTAGTTTTGAGAAAAATGGATTTAAAATCTTAGATATTGATAAAATGAAATAAGACACTTCCTAATTTTATTTACGAAACTGCTTATATTAAATCTGTCTTTAAAACCACTAAACTTTGGATTGGTATTGAATATGTTTGGTAAGTGAGTGAAATATTAATAAAAAAATTAATTCAATATATTTAATTAAAGGTAGCCATCAACATATTTATATAATTATTCGAATATTTAACTATTCGCATAATTCAACTAGGAATTTATGTATTCAATTAAATCAATTATTTGAATAATTCAACTATTCGAAGAATTACTTTGGAGTGAAATAATTAAGCGAACTAGCCTATGTTATCAAAACTGAGAAAAATATATATACCCGCAACGTTCACTCCATCCGAAAGAGTGTTTTTGAAAGCTTATTTAAAGATGGAAAACGTACAGAAAATTTGTTTTTTTTTTATCAGAAAATTTATGTGTTTTTTGTAAAAGTAAATTTAAATAAAAACGTTTTTTTATCACGAAATATAATTATCTAATAAATATATTTTATTAAAAATGTTCTGTTTCCTCAAAGTTATAATTTTTTGTGTCATTCTATATCCGGCCACAAAATTTTTGAAAATACAAATAATTTCAAAGCTTTCGAAAAATGCATTCGAACTTTTTTTTATTTTATTATAATTGAATTTTTTTTATTTTATTATAACTGAATTTTTAAAATTATCCGAATTATACACATAATTCTTGTTAAGGAAATCTTTTTGTCAGAAAAACCAAATACATTTATAAAAGTATATTGTTTCCTAAATCTTTTTTTTTTTTTTTGTGAAATGAATATGTTCGATAAACCGAATACTTAGCAAAGAAAACCACCAAACGTATGACATTTTTGACAAAATTTACTAAATCAAAAAAAGTAACAAAGCAAGTTCTCTGCTTGACTAATAGTCGGTATGACCTTCACCACGTTCCAATAGCATATTGCCACGTCTGTGCATTGAGATAATCGAGTGGTTAACAATCTCTTGCCGAATACTATTCAATTCCTCTTCTGCCGCCACGACTAACTCATCTGCAGTCTGAGGTGGAGGAATATGATTATGAATGGCTCTAGCAACGAAATCCCATGTTTTCAATAGGATTCATGTCAGGAGAGCTGGCTGATCAATCTTATCTACTGATATGACCTGCTTCGAGTGTCTCTTGAACCCTTCTTACGCGATGTGGTCGACCGTTGTCGTCCACAAACACAAAATTTTCACCTAATTCATTATGTAGGAGGTAGATAATGGGCGTAATAACTTATTCGATGTAAATTTGACTGGTGATATTCTGTGGTATGTGAATTAATGGGGTGCAGCGGTTGAACATTATTTCACCCCAAAACATTACAGTACCCCCTTTATACGGAGCAATTTCAGGGGGAAAATGAAGTCGCTGTTGAGGACCTGGTTCTCTCCAGACTCTTTGCCGATTGTCATCAGTAACCCAATTATGGTTTCGTCTGTAAATAAGACCCACCGCCACTGGCGTAAAAACCATCCCCCATGTTCTTGCGCCCACTGGAGACGGACAGCACGATGCCTTGGAAGTAGAGTGGGGACCCGTAACAATCTTCTAGCACGTAAATTTGCGTTGTGGAGTCGTCTTCGAATAGTAAGTGTCGATATACACGGCGAAACGTACCTTGAAAGTGGGCCCTGAGAGCTGAAGCTGAAGATGTGCCGTGTCTACGAGCATATTGCACCAAATACCGATCCTCCCTTTCATTAGATACTCGAGGACGTCCACTACGTGATCTGCTTTAAACTGTATCAATTTCTTCATATATGCGTACTATTCGCACAACAGATGATCTAGGAATGCCCAACATGTTTGATATCTGATGATTAGAATGTCCTACGTCATGTAAAGCTTCTTGCTGGGATAATCGCAGAAATTTCACGTCCTGGCATTATAAATGTACAAAAATTCACAGGAACACTTGGCTGAATAATAAAGTAAAGGTTCATGGTCTGCAATTTTTTATTGTCTTTTTTGTTCTCTAAGTACATGTACTTTTTTACCACATTAAGAAAAACCATTAAGTTTAATCGAATCATTTTATATGCAGTGGCTCCAAGACTTTTGACGTTGTGTATTTTATTTATTCAACAACTACACTTTAGTGCATACTGTTTTCCACTCAAGAAGCGTTTGTAATCAATTTAAAGTTCTTTTAACTGTATACAGTATGCGCCAAAAGTATGGAATAAATTCAATAAAAACGAAACAATTATTTCTTGGGAAAAATCCTCAAACAGGTCGATTTTTAATTTAAAAAATACATATTTTAGCGTAAAATGCGATTTTCAAATGTCATTTGTTTTCGAGTAATGACGTCATCGATTTTTTTTAAATGGCAACACCATATTTTTTTCCTTGATTCTGAAAGATCGTTTAATTCTCTATCAGACAGTACTAAAATTTTGCCCTCTTACATAGGAAAGTTTTCGAGTAAATGACGATTGAATGTTAGAATACGTAAATCAATTAAAATAAAACAAAAACGTTATCAAGTTTAGTTTTTCGAATTCCATAGTTCTTTATGGATCACGTAGGTGAAAATCTTTGCAAAGTGTCATTGTCACACCGACTTTCTAATAAGTATTGTAAGCGACATAGAAATTATTATTCAATTTAAAGTATTATGGCACATTTAACTGTTACTCAAAGAATTGAAATTTTAATTCTTATCGGATGCGGGAATATGACTAGAACTCAGCAGGAAGTTTGCGATTTATTTAATGAAAAATATCCAGATCGCCCTATGACTCAATCAACAGTCAGTAAGGTAGACTCTAAATTTAGAGAAACTGGCAATGTTGTAAATATTCCAAAACCTGGACGTTCAAGCATTAATGAAAATCAGAAACAGAACATTTTGATAAGTATGGTGGATAATCCTCATAATTCTTCACGATTGGTTGCATTAAACAATGACACTAGTCATAGCACAGTGCTACGTATCTTGAGGAAGGAAAAATATCATCCCTACAAAATTCAACTTGTGTAGGAACTCAATGAAGATGATCCCGATCGCCGCTTACACTTTTGCGAAATTTTAATGGATTTATGTTAAGGAAATAGAAACTTACACCGGCAAATACTTTTTTCAGATGAGACCACATTTTGTCTTAATGGTATAGTAAACCGTAAAACTTGCAGATATTGGAGTCGGGAAAATCCTCATTGGATGGCAGAGACACATACCCAACACCCTCAGAAATTAAATGTGTGGGCTGGAATAGTTGACAACAGAATAGTAGGGCCTTTCTTCTTTGAAGGAACCCTTACAGGACAAATATATTTAGAATTTCTTGAAAATGACCTTGTTTCAGCCCTTGTAGTAATTTTTCCTAACGATAATGACCCTGACATTCCTGACGATACCATATGGTTTCAGCAAGACGGTGCACCTCCGCACTATGCGCGCCCTGTACGAGAATTTTTGGACAACTGTTTTCCCGGGAGGTGGATCGGCAGACGCGGACCGATAGAATGGCCTGCAAGATCGCCAGATCTTACACCTCTTGACTATTTTTTATGGGGATATTTGAAGTCAAAAGTGTACATTAATAAACCACGTAATTTAGAAGAACTTCAAAATCGCATTCGGGACGAAATACGCGTTACCCCAGAAATCATTCATAATGTGCAAGAAGAATTTCTTCACAGACTTGCGCATTGTCAAGAAGTTGGTGGATGGCAATTCGAACATTTAATTTAAGTATAAAATTTAATCAATTGTATTTTATTTTACATACCTCAGAATTGTTACTTTTTTATGGATAAAATTTACGTTTTCTAACATTCAATCGTCATTTACTCGAAACCTATCTAAGAGGGCAAAATTTTAGTACTGTCTGATACAAAATTAAACGATCTTTCAGAATCAAGGAAAAAAATATGGTGTTGCCATTTAAAAAAAATCGATGACGTCATTACTCGAAAACAAATGACATTTGAAAATCGCATTTTACGCTAAAATATGTATTTTTTAAATTAAAAATCGACCTGTTCGAGGATTTTTCCCAAAAAATAATTGTTTCGTTTTTATTGAATTTATTCCATACTTTTGGCGCATACTATATAATACCATTGAATACGTATATTGAACGAACAATCAGTTTGATTTAGTTAAATTTTAACCGTATACCTACCTTAAACTCGCCAATTTTATGTTTGAAGAAGATAATGTCATTCATAAAAAATATAGACAACGGCGATTATTCTGATGTAATGGGATCAAAAAAAAAAAAGATTTAAAATTGTTTATATCGGCTGTCTAATGAAACGTGAATCTCTTAAGACCACCTCCCATTAGGCTTATTACACAGTTAGCTTTTAATACCGATGTGGGATTTGTCTCAAATTTCATACTGCCGCATGCCGGAGGATTACATGACTAATATCGTTAAAAATCCAGCGAAATAATTCGAAACTGTATTAAAAACTCGACGTGCCATAAATCGACACACGTTTCGCAGACGTATTTCGACAGAACCCGCATCTACATCAGCTGCGTTATGACGACCGCCCATATCAAAATAGAATCGTGCGAAATTGGGAGTATTCGTTTAATTTACTCCGACTTCGCAACAAACAAATTAATTCCATCTAGCAATCCACTTCTCTTTTGGCTTCGAATTAAACTGGGGAATCCCTATACTCTGAAAATGAGATAACTTCGGACCAGATAAAAACCGCAGTAACCACAAGGGAAAGCCGACACAGGAATTTCAAAGAAATAAATAATCAGATAGGTGGAATTAAAATGGAGATAGTAGCGAGAATGAGATGGAAATGGAATGTCGGCAATTTTTTAACGAATGCTAATAATGGTCTAATTTTTCTTATATTTTTTGTCTTTCTCAAGTAGATCTTGCCAATTTTTTATGGAATTTCTTTGAAATACATATACGCACTGGAAAAATACAAACTCTTCGAGCAACAGTTTTCTTAATGTCAATTTTTTTATTATTACCGCAAGAACATTTTTCTTGAAATAAAATAACATGAAATAAAGTTATGCTGACTATTTAAACTAACAATAAAAAAATTGTTGAATTATTTCTTAATTAAACGATTTCTCATATTTGATGTTAAATCAATTTCATAATTTGTTCCATCTACGTGTTATTCTTGTACATTAAGTTTTTTTTTTAATTACGCACAACTTCTGATGATTTAATTCAATGATTTTTCTTCCTTGTTTTTATTTTCCTTATTGTTTGACATACAATTACACTGATATTAAATGAACTATTATTTTGTTTAACTTAACTATGTCAAATGATTAAATTAAACATTTCTCTACAAGGCGTTCCGTCTCGATCTCACACATCCGACGTCATTTATCCTGCAAAAAATATTGGCGCGCACTACAACATTTAAAAATTGTTAAAAACAAAATTTAATCTCTTCAATTGTTAGGTTGACGTGAATCAACACATTTTTAGGTTCCTCTAACCAATACTTGAAATATTGAGTTAATAAATATTTGGTTGACATTTTTAAAACGTTAAGTGAAGTAGTTTTTGAGTAAATTTAACAGTTTTTTTCTCGATGCAGGTTCAAAAAGTAGAAACGTGCCCTCTGAGAGATATAAACTCCATACTTAACATTACTCTAAATGCTAGTTGATGTCACAAAGTTTTTTATCATTGTACGTACGAATAGTACAGTACAGTTTAGTGATACTGTTTATAAAGACTAAAAATAACAAAGCACCGAGAGCTGACCCTTGAGGGACTCCAGAAGTGGCGTTAATATCTAACGATTCGAAACTACAATACTCCAGTATCAGTTTTCTCTCTCATAAGAGGTAAAAAGATAAATAAATTGGTTAAACCCATATGGGATTGTTTTACACCACAGTCCAACCGATCAAAAGCCTTTGACAAATCTGTATAAACGACATCAACCTGACCAATACTGTCCAAGTGCTTAGAAATATATTGGGTAAGACATATCAAATTAGTATCTAACTGTTGTTAGACCTTTACGTGAGAGAAGAGAGTGCCATATACAGGGTGACTTTGAGTGATGGCAGTAGTCATTAAAATAAATCATTTTATAAGATATTGTCCTAATAAATGTTTTTTGATAATTGCGATAACAGTTTAAAGTTACTGTAAATTTGAAAGCTGACTTTGTGTAACCCTAACCTACCCTAGTAAGTCAACGAACTTTTTCAAAATACATCTTCGATAAGCGACATGTGATAAGATGCGCGCAGTCTTTGGTGAAGTCACGCTTCGTTTATAACCTTAACGTTAAATAATAACGTAACACGTACGTAAACGAATTGTGGTATTTTTACTATTTTAGGTATTTTCTAGTGTGTGCGTACTATCAATTTGTGTCACAAGTAATTTGCTGACACAATGATTTAACAATGGCCGAAGTGTATTGATAATGACACAGAAAATATGCTTATAAATTTCATCCCTCTGCACGATGATTTGTTTATTTAACACAACGAACGCAGGATACAGGTAAACGTGAAAGACGTATATAATTTTCAGCATTTACTGTGAGCGCATAGGACCGGCTTACATAATTTAAAAATGCGAAGATAGGTGAATGAATTTTTTATATTAACATTTTATTGAACTATTTTTGCATATCACTTGTTCTTCGAATAAGTATACGTATACAAAAAATTACTACCCCACTTTCAATATAATAATTTAAAAAAACTTTTGAAGGGTTACAAACAGCAGTACTATTGAGGCATAAATCATTAAAAAGGAAAGTCGTCACGTCTTGCTGTACTTTTAAGCTTCAATTTTTTAAGGCGGATAATAATTATAACATTATAGTTTTATGTTCTACTGGCTACAAATATCGACATTCATTTTGATACTTTATACGAAAATACGTTGAAAAAAATTCATACTTACTTCAAACCACAAAATTTATCGACCCGCCGAAGTCATGGAAACTATTTGGATTGGATGAGACAATATCGTAGCTAGTTTCAACTTACGCAACCTGCACTGCAGTTCAACTATGATTGACTAAAGTAGAATAACCCGTTCTCGTCGTAAGTTTAAGTCAGGAACGACCTGATATAATAGTTACTTAGCGGATACTGTTTGCTGAGTCCGGATGCTAATTTGATTATCTCCGCAAACCCAACAGTACACGTTACAATTTTGTGTTTGTCGTTTTATTTACAGTTTGTGTAAAGATCCAGATCAATATTGTACTTGCATTATAAAAGTAAGGCATCCTGTTATGTCGTTTGCGTATGCAAATACTAGAATACAATGCCTGGCGGATTAGCATACTAGCAACATTTATCTAGACCAGACGCTAATAAAAAATATATTTTTTCCAAAACTGTTTAACGCAATAGTAGAATTTCGCGTTCTACATACAAAAATATCTATTGTCCACGACTATCTTATAAAATGTTCATTATAGTACATGTATCTCCTAAATAATAGTATCCACTATTCACCTGTTTCAAAGAATCGAGAATGAACTAATAAAACAAAAATTCTCTGATGTCAACAATTGACCATGGTAGAAGTTTATTAATTCGTTTCAATTGATTTTTAAAATTTATCACGTAAACGACAAATGTCACAATTGAAAGTAAGCTGTTTTGACAGTTTGAATTATATGTTATGTCATGTTCATGTTATGAATGTCAAAATATTCTGTAATGTCGTAGATAAAGTATTAATTAATTTTCAATGAATTCATGTTCCTTCTGAGTTTGCACGATTGCAGAAGTTTTATATGAAGCGCCTTAATGAAATAACAACATTGAAATTTTATTTTTGGAGACATTAAAAGTGTATCAAATGACATTGCTTTTGATATAATGATAGTTGAGCGACTTGGGGGACAAAATTCATGGTTTAAATTGAAGTGCGTCAAAAAGTAGACATTTACTACATTTTTGCGATTTTTGCATATACAGATATTTACAAAAAAATCCTTAAGTTATTAAAGAAAATTTAAATATATTGAAATTAAAATGTGTGTACACAAAGGAAAACCGAAGTAAATAATTTATGGCACAAGTATTAAATGTTTTATCAAGAAATAAACAAAATAATTACTGTCAACAACGAAAATTAGGTATCTTATTTAATTATAAAAATTAAGTATATTGTAAGCCATAATGACGCCTATAAATTTAAAGGATTTTATTAAATTTACAGTATCCGAAATCACCTTAATCTAAAAACATGTACTTATTTCTGAAAGTTGGTCTTCAGAGACATTTCAACACTTCCTAATAATACGTTCATGGTTATATTCGCATAAAATAGTTTCCATTTTTTTTTCATTCACATTCGTTATTTTATTATTAATATATGTTTTATAATTATTTTCACATACATTTACATATTTTAAATAACAGATAAATGCAAACCCTTAATTTTGTTTAAATGGTTAGTTCTAATTTAAAAATTGTATTAAAATATTATTTTCTACTATGTAATTTTCTAAAACCTTTGTAAATGTAGTAATTTATGGCAAATTTACCTGATGCATTAAAAAGGTAATGACTACAGTCTAATTTCATTTTACTGGCAATGAAGAAAGTAGTTTAAAGCAATTTAAGGATAACAATTAGCAATTAAATTTAACTATTTTTTTTACCATTATTTTTTATTACTGTTCTTGATGACGTAACGGAAAAAATAAAAATATAAGATATTTAACGTTCAATTTAACTAAATCTCTTAACAAACTACTACATGACTATGACTAAGTACAAATATTTTAAGAGGAGATAAGAGAACAAAAATAAAAATTAACGGAATCATCATCAATAAATTTCCAAACTATTTTTCTTAGGAAGCTATATTAAAACCCTTATTTATCAGCAAGTAACTAAATGAAAGAATGACGTGCAACAAAATCTAAACTGTATGTAGTACATTCTTTAAACCAAATTTGCTGCAGAAGAAAAAAATTGAATCATTACAAAACGAAACAGAAACAAAATTCAAACTATTAAATAGAAATATGTATATGTATGGTAAAGTAAGTAAGTAAAAATTTATTACCAGAAGGGAGATGAAACAAGAAAGAAGTTGGCAGTAGAACCAATTTTAATATAGATAGAAAGGTAATACTTAAAATAGCTCGAACATTTATATAGTAAAAATGGAGAACCGAAGACAAGAAAAATAAAAACCATTAGAAAAGATGCAGTACTGTTCATGAAAAAAAAAATCAATGAGTAAATAAGTAAATGGGAATGGAAATGAAAGAAAATTTTAAATAGGGAAAACGTATTTACAAGTGGAACTGTACATCTTAATACTGTTAAAATTATTGATTCTAAACATGTATCGCCTTTAGCTATTTTATTTGATAAATTATACATGATCTCGATAACCCTCTTGACTAACGTTTACATATTCATCACATCAGAGATGGATGCACAATTTATACCGAGTTTTCCATTTATAAAGTGGATTGATACAAACAGATTACAAACTGTTTACCATTAGACTAAGAGGTAAGAAAATATCGATGTGTTCTATATTTTTTCAATAAAATAAAAGTAAAGACATATACTGTACAAATAAGGTGATTTATAACTTTTAAACTTTCAGATTTCTTCTGATTGAGTTATATGCGTACATTTTTGTCAGTAATGGTACTATAGTCTGTTTAGAAATGAAAGAGAGTAATAAAAGCTTATTATGTATGCAAATCGTAAATAAATGTAGTACTGGTGCTTATATTCAATATTTTTATATTATGTATTATCGGTATAGATGAGGTGTACTTTTAAAAAAACTTTGTGTGATCGAACCGTACTAAATTGTAGTAGGTAGCTAAAATATAATCCCCGACAATCCGTCTTTGTCTGTGCCGCTTCAATTTCTCAGTCCATTTCTCTTATAAGTAAACAATATTAAAACAGAATTTCAAAACTAGAGGCTACTTTAAGCATCATAACCGGGTTAAGAGGGTTTTTAATAATTCAAATTTATTCAATATTATTATCAAAATATTTATTTAAATTTAATAAATAGACTATTATTCCACACAAAAATATATGTATTTTGAAAATTCAAATTATGCTGAGTCAATGTAGTGTTCTATAAAAGTACAATAAAGAAAATAGAAAAGTAGGTATATTAAAATTCATGCTCTGAATATTCTGATGAATTATCTTCGTCTCCTAGATTGATAACGATAGGTTCCACAGTCAATCAGCCAACGTCAATTAAATTATCGAGTTCCCACATTTTCTCCTCTTCTTTTTGTACATAATGTATACATCTTTGCTAGTTATCTGCAGTTACTCGTGCAAAGGAACTTTTTAACAAAATTTTCACGTCACTTAATTTAAACATCATATTATTTCGCGCTACATCTCCTTCTACCTGCCTCCATCTACCTGCGCCCAGACTAATTCGATTGGGTTAAGTTCACAGTTATCAGGTGGTAACCTTAGTACCGTTATTTGTTGCCGTATCATCGATAACATATTTTTTCTGATCTTTATTAAGATTGACAAGTGTCAAAAGTTTCTTTTTTACCATATTTGTTTCAAAAGAAATGTTTTTTTCCAGATAATCATTGAATTATATCGGCTTTCCTCCAAGCAGTTGTAGGCGTCCGCTCGGTCTGCCGTGAATGGTAACTGGCATTATCCATGACAATTACAGACCTCGGAGAAATAAGATCCAACATCTGTGTAAAATACTCTTCGAAAATATCTGCATTCATGTCTTCGTGATAGTCACCTGTATTTTTAGATTCAAATAAAAGTAAACCGCTATCTACAAAACCACTGGCACTACCTATATGTCTCACTATTAATCTTCGCCCTTTACTTGAAGGTGCCTTGAACCCTGATGAAAGTCCATCAAAAAATGCTTGTCCAAAACTTTTTGCAGTTTTATCTTGACATACTTTTGTTACAATATATCCCTCGTTGACCCAAGTTTCGTCTAGATAATAAGTATTCCTCCCTTCGTCACGGAATTTTCTAATTGATTTTAAGTAGGATCTTCGCCAACAAATAATTTCATCTTTACCGATAAGACGGCCCATAATTTGCTTCTACTGATTTTTGGCAAATCGTTGTCCTCTGCAAATTCACTTAAAATTTTGTTTAGCGTTGGTATTTCTTTTTTAAAATAAAATGAGTGTACTTTTCTGCGAATGACATTTTTGAAGAAATCATCTATAACGACTTTTGACTTCCCTGTAGATGATTTTGGCGGATTTACAGTATCTTGTTAATTTTTTGTTTCCTTTAAAAGTCTGTAGATGGTCGATTTTCCAATCCCTGTCATTTTGGAACACTTTTCCACGATGTCGTCAACACTGTTGGTAGGATTTTGGTGTTTCAATGCATTAAATACATTTAATATAATAATATTCTCATTCTGAGACAGCGCACATCTTTTCACACGTTTAGCAGGTACGTAATCTGATTAGCTCGACATTTTACCCAAACAATATTATATCCACTGGCACAATAGTCACTAAACACAAGTCGAATTTTACTCTACTGCACTAGCACGTCTTCATATATTCAGCTCTAAGACTGGATTGATCTGTCACAATACACTGGCTCCTGCCCTATGATGTATCCAGTAAAATATACTAATGTACACCCATTACCTATTAGCAATAGTGTTACCCGATGATGATCTGAAACGAAATATTACCACGCCCATGGCCGGTTCTTATCTCGGGGTTTTTTTACTCTTTCATTTCCAAACAGGCTATATAATATATCTATTGCTATTGTTAAATTGGTAAACGAAATAGAATTAAATAAGCCAAATGTAGGACAATTATTGTTGTATCGAAATGGAATGTTGGCGATTGAATGCTAATGAACAGCTAAAATTATTTAGCAAGAAATATTGGCAGGACTGGTAAGGGTGACTCATAGTTGACATTGATCACATAAATATGCTCGTTTCAAGTACTATGATACGAAATTTAAACTGGTATTGTTGTGTTATGTTTCTACTAAATAATTAACAAGGAAATCACAACTGATTAATAATGATGGAAATCAACTAGACCACGAATTTCTCGTGAATAGTAAAAACTTGAGTAATTCATTATCTAAGTAGGTACTTCAATAACATTCATAAAAAAAATCATTGAGCACTTCATAAGGTGGGCAATTGTCAAGTGCAAGGTCAAGTGGTTTTATAAATATCTTGGAAATGAGGTAATGTTGCCAGAATGAAACGTATTATGAAGAAATGGAAAATATATTTTTCTTATTGAATTTCATATGACAAATAGATTTTGTTAGTCATATACAGAAAATACTAACGTTTGTTATATTTGAAAAACAAAGTAGATAATTAATAAGTAACTTCCAGAAATTCAAAAATTGTTTTAGGGAGTCTAATTATTATTGCAAAAGCATGCACCTAAATGATTTTGCTAACCAAATAAATTTAGTAGAAAAATTGACTGAGAAAGTTGATAAACTTTTAATTATTATTAGTTTAAATTAATTTAATGCAATTATGTTCAAAGCCTTAATTTTTGTGAACACACAGTAAAACCAAATTTTACTTATATATTGTAGAGGCATATTATTGTTAGTTTCATATTTTATTATTTGTACTTAACACTACATAAACAAACGGAATGAATACATGCAGGCCAATTCGATAAAAATAGCTGTCCCGGTCAAAACAAGCAGATGATAATATATCAAATGCAAGAAATATGTACTGCTACACACAATGCTACGTGTAGCTATATATACTAATCTAAATCTAATATAAATTTTCACAATCGGAAACCTAGCAAAACCTATAATCCAGAATTAACACATACACCTTTCCTTATTTTAATTATGCCAATTAATTAATTACATAACTGATGCAAAGAAGAGATAAATAATTACATAATTATATGCTTTGCTCCCATGATATACATAGATGATCCTGCGATTTCTCACATAAAAGGTTTGTTGTATGTTGAAGAAGGTTTTTTTAATTTATTTTTGTCTGACTAAAGATGTTTTACTCGAAATATTGATACAGCAGTGATAACACTGGAGGCTAAGCTAAGTGATATCAAAAATCAAACAATAATACATATTCAAAAGCGGAATTTCTATCAACATTTAAAAATTCTATAGCAAATAGCCAGTGCTAGTCGTCAAAGGCATCACTAGACATATAGTGGTTTTGAGCTTGTTAATTCTAATCAATATGCCAAAAATAAGGCATCCGATGGCGAAATCTGGCTGTTCATATAATACTAATAATACTTATAATATAAATTCAGCGTGACACAACTTAATAAGAAACAGCGAAATAATAATGTAATTTATATATTAAATGCAAAACAATCTATGTTAAAAATGATAATGAAATGAAAATACATAAATAAAAAAAGTTATTATTAAACAATTTCAGCAAATTTATTAAAACTTGTGGTGGTATTTGTCTTATAAAAGGAATCCAACCAGGATAAAACGATAGGTAGGCTAAATCCACTATATAGGTACGTATTCCTTTATAAGAACACAGTTCTAATTGTTATTTGAAAAAAATATAAATGCAATTAATGAAAACGTGAATGAGGAAAAGAGAAGAAATATTCAACATAGAGTAGTTACAAAAGAGAAATATGTATAGCTAAATTAGATCAAAATCTACGTATTTTATAAGTGAGAGTTTGCAATAGAATAAATTTTATTTCTTGTTTCATACGAGATGATTTATTATTAATTAGTTAATTACTTATTAATTTCAGTTGAATTTTTTAAATTATTAATGATTTTATAAATTAATTTAGCATCAGTTACGTGTCTCCCAGCCTCAAAAGATAAAAATTTTAAATTTAGAATTAGAGCTTATGCTTACAAATCTTATTTTTTAAAATCGATTATATAATCTAATCTAATTACTGCATCATAACTTGAACTGTTAACGTTAGCCAAATAGGCTAATAGATAAAATAAGAAATGTAGGTACATGTGGATTTTTAAAACCAAATCGACACTTTTCGACTTTTTATATAAATCCTTTCGTAATAATTCAACATCACCTATAGAAAAAAAGAAACTTCTGCATAGATTAGAAATTTGGACACTTGAAACATTTAGTTACATTATTAACACGTATGTTAAATAAGAAAGCACCTTAGTACGATCCTTATAGGACACAAGTTACTAATGGTAAATAAGGAAACTGTTGACAGTTGTTGAAAACTATTCTAAATATTTTGAATATTTTACAACTCAATGACAGTTGTGGGTGGTAGTTGCGCTAGAAACAACGTTTATATATTACAAATGATTTTGAAAACCACTAATTAATGATAATTCTGCTTTAATACAACTTATCGTACCATCTAAATATAAACAATTAGTTTTCTTGCAAAAATTTGCACGCTAACAAGTTCTGTCTAGATCGGCGATACCAAAACAAGATATATTACATACCTAAGCTTAGGCCACCTTAATTGCTCATTAATGCATAACCCGATTAATGATAACAAACGAACACACAAAACAAACGCCGCTCGATTTCAGCGACTCTCACGAGCGTTTTCACTCGCCCGACCGCTCTGAAACCACTGACCGTCTTGATTTATTTTCAGTTTCCTTTCACACACAGCGAGCCGTTTGCAGCTACCACTCACTCGACTGTGTAGTAGCGGCGACCGCCGAGTGCCGGAATGCGATTTGGTAGTAGGCGATGTGAACTTGACACATCGCAGCTTACTCTGATTAGGATTAATTGTTCTTATATTGTTCGCTGTTGGTCGTGTGAAAGATGCAGCAGCGTGAGTCGCGGTTGTTCCGGCGTTTCAGGGTGTTCCTGGTTCTTTAAGGTCAAAAAACTTATGAAACATTTGAATATTCAACAAAATAAACTGCTTCTTTCATGGCCATAATTTGTTTTCTCAGTGTTTTAAGCAGTGGCGGATCATGAATTTCTGGGGCCCCAGGCGCAACGTGATCTGATCCTTATTGACCATTGTCATTGTCCCATCTAAGAAGGGGACATTCAAATGAACAATGGAGAATATCATAACGTTTTTTCTTCTTGGAAACAACAAAAACATAAACAAATAAAATAAGGAAATAAATTAATATTCTCAGGTAAATAATAATTACTAAAAACTTCTGCATCATGTTTTTAGTAATTTAGTAGGTACTTATTACTAATTAATAAAGACGAAACCGTTCGAGATATTGAAAATCTGAGAGAATTGCGGCGTTGTAAATTTAATATCTATTATATCTTGATTGAATCCTAAACTTAAAATACCAGTCAAACCGTGTACGTCCAGTGTATGAATAACATTTTTGTAAATAAACACACTTTGAAAAAAATATATACAGTATAAGAGCCGATACAGAATATGTAGGGGGGTCCAAAATATTGGACATATCTACTCGTATACAGGGTGAACCCTAAATAAGTACAAATATTTTAACTGTAGGTATAGTTCGTCGTATACATGAGTCTAGTGAAAGTAATTTTTAATAATTTCAAATATTAACAGATATTAATATTTAAATACCCACATTTTGAGGACCGCTGACCAAATAGACCACTGATGTAACCTAATAAAATAAACTATATGATTTACAGAATGCGACGTTGCCATATCGTCTGTAAGATAAATACATTTTTAACGTAAATACAATTTTTGCCGTTGTTGTTTCTAATTTAAAAACACTAGTTTTTAGCAATAAGTAAAGTAAGTTACTTTGATTCCAAAACTTATCCATAAACGTGCATAAAAGCTCACCTACTTACTGAAAAGCCTACTATTTTTAAACAGTTACCCATATTTCACAAGTTATACTATTGTACACTGTTTAAAAGATTATCACAAATTATCTCCCTAAATTATTTTATGAAGAATAACAAAAAACTATGATTTTCACATAACATCTTAGAGTTAATTTTCGCCACATAACCTCAAACAACGTGTCAGTGCTAACCTAACCATTTCGCACTTCGTAGTGGGTGAAAAAGATTTAAAAAATAAACACAAACCATGTAATAACAAAATAACTAGCATGATGTATGCGTTCAATATCAAGAGAAGGCAAAGTAAAATTTTTAAAAGGAGAGTCAATCGCATGCAAAAAAGAAATTGGTGTCGTAGGCACAGGCAACAAGTAGGTATCATGAGCAGTAGGCGAATTGTCCCGCACCAGCCCCATCCTCTAGGATTGATAGAGGTTATGTTGACATCGGTGCACTAGATATATTACTGATCTGTGTGCACTAGTATGATCCGAGGCAAAGGAATAAGTTGTGGCAAAGGCAAGTGAAAAGGAAACATGTTATATTTGTGGAAAGGGATTTGATAATTTCAATACACGTTAATTGAAAGTTAATATGAGATACTTTTGCATCTTTTGAAATCGAACTAAGCTAATGGTCTCTTTAAGTAATATACTGCTTGACGCATCTGTTTTAAAAGTTGCGGTACTAAAGCATAAAACTTATTTAAATCGTATTATTATTTTCACGGGAAGTGTTTTTCTCTAAGTTTGTGATAAATCAATTGGAGTGTAATAAAAATGGATGATAATCAAATTCGAGATTGAACTATGACTGTGAGGAGACAATCTGGTTTATATTTTCTATTTATTGGTGAAGTATAGGAATGGCAAAGGGGAGGAGATGGCAGTTAATATTTTCATAAATTAACATATTTCAATCATTATTTGACGTGTCTAAAAATTCTAGTTAACATTGTTGAAGCCTATTCGAAGACATTAGTGTTACACTGGCAATGCCGTGGAATTCTCATCCACCATGACTTAAAAATATTAGTATCGGAGTCGGATCAGCGGTCCTCAACAAGTTTTCGATTGAAACATCACGAAATTTATATAAAATTTGAGTTTTTTATTCCAAATTTTTTTATAAAATAACTATTAATTATTATGTGTTGTACACAGTGAACTGTACTGCTGGTTAAAATATTTGTATTTATTTAAGATTCAAAGTGGAGCCAATTTTTTCGAAAAAATTAATATCTCTGAATTACTATAACTTGGATTTAGATTATTTATTGGTTTTCTTTGACCATGAGTTCAAGTAAATTTAAACACAAGGTGTTCATTGAGGGTGAGTCACCCCTAAAATTATATCAAACTTGTTTTTCCATTGATCGAACTTAAAAAGAATGACAGTTTAAAAACTTTTTTACTCTTGTAAATTTTAAAAAACTTTTAAGGTTTTCAAGAAAAAATGCATCAATTAAAGATTAAAGGCAAGATTTGAATAGTGTTTATTTGAAGAAATCAGAAAGTCAGTAGTAGACTTTGTCTTTCAAAATGTTTGTTTGATTGTAGGAATATTGGGTTGAATTAGCTTAAATAAGGTATTTAATACAATACACTAAAAAAGTACAAAAGCTAATAATAAAACACTGTTTATTATTGTATGATAGAGATAGATAAATATTAGAAAGTTGAAATCTTAATCGGAGAAAATATTACACTGACGAAATATGGATAAATAAAGACCATACGATGACCATATGGAACCTGGCGTTGTGGTTTTAATGGACAATGCGCCCTATAGCCAGATAGGGGTAAGTGGGTGGTGGAAGGCCATTGCCGCCTAAAAGGACGACATTCCACGGATGAGTATAACATTTTTAATGAAAAAAAAGCTAGGTTCATTTAACATCAACTTATTTTTGATAATTTTTGGTTCTTTGAACCCTTTTCAAGTGGCACGTCTATGGAATCTTGTCCACTACAACCCTCACCTTCCTTCTAAGTGTTGTGAATGAATCACTCTTTACTATTTTGGAATTCGCGTATAATTACAAAAAAAATTGTAAAGTATCAGTATACAAAATAGAATTTTATTATGCAACGCTTTGGTATTTACATAAAAATTACTTGCCAACCAAAATAGAATTAAATCAGTATACCGCTGTTCTGCAATGTTCCACAAAATTTAAGTTAAAACAAACAATTAGCGGTCAACAAAACTCTAATCCGATTTCGATAAGGATTACGACTAATCGTCTGCTTCAAATAATCTATAAAATACACTACGGGTTTGCATCCAGCGGATTTATTTTTAAACGTTTTCCACAACGGTTGCTTTAAATGCAGTTGGTTACCAAATGAGACCTAGTATGAGTATAAAGGTCAGAACTATATAAAACTTGATAAAGTTTAAACTGTTTTCAGAATGTTTATTCTACATCATAATAAAAAGTAAATTCAAAATTGATACATAAGAGTCCATTGCAAAACTCAAAGGGAAGAAGGCTGAGTGATAGGACTTTTCTTATTTCCTTTTAAATAACAAGTGGTGCATAGTATTGAATATGTCCGCATATCAGTTCTAGCTGTTCCACCTTCAAATTCTGTAACATTTGCAATTCTCTTTTGTATTGTTACTCATAAAATTCCATGAAGTGATTGATTTTTTTTATAGAAAAATATCTAGTTTACAAATGTATCCAATAAATTCTACACGATTTAACGTTTAAAATCGGAGAATATTATATTGCACTTTGTCTCGATTTACCCTTAGTAAGCCATTTTGCTTGCATAACACAATTTGGTCACAAAAAGGGTTTGCAAGTCAACTCTTTTATTTCGCGGTTATGTAAATAAGACATTTGTATCTATTAAATGGGGAGTATAGACGACTCAAACTAAATATTTTTATTACTTGCTCCATTGACATGCATAATAACTAGTAAATGGGCAATTTAATAATATAATCACAATAACAGACATAAAATTACGTCTACGCACCTTTTGAATGACGTCGCTGACCAAAATCGATATGCATATTCTCAAGACAGGAAATCTATACGCATGTGTTCTAGCACAACCACATCTTCCGATTTGTGGATATATTTTTTATTTTAAAATGAATTTATATATGACACTTGTAAATATGATTGATTTTGTAAATAAACATATCGCCGAAAGAGATACAGTTGCAGCAACATAAAAGTTTCCAACCTAACACGTCTACTACTTCTAGGGAGTTATTTATATAAATTTTACTTCTGATCATTGGATGTAACTGATTTTATTTTGTTGCCTGTTAACGAATAACGCTATATAAATATTAATTACACAGTAACAAAAACATTTGCTGAGATTTAATGAGCAAAAAGATCACGAAACGTGTGATCAAGACTTATTATCATTATTAGTGAATCATAGAAACTGACAAGTCAGAAGCCACCTTAAGTTACTCCATATGCTTGCCGTGCCACATGGCTACCTGCCTTCACAAATAAAACACAAAACATAATAGGCAGGTCTCGTCAGTAACATACAATTCATAATCTCAAATAATGCATTAATCAAATACTAAATTTGCCAATAAGCAAATAATAAGCATGCCAAAATACTCAGTGATAACCCACTTCATGATCAACACAACACAAATCATTAAAATAATTGTCTAGCCTACTATTTAAAAATTTAATACACAAGCACACATTCGCCCTTCTTACAGAAACAGTCACTTTAAAAATCATAAATTCGCTATCCTCTCTACGTGTGTGATAGGATGAGAGAATGTCGGCTTGGGTCAATGTGAGAGATTGAGCATCCCTCTAATTAATGAGGTTTTTTGGGTTTCTCTCAATTTTACACTAAAGTAGTGGTTACAGCATACCAAGTCGTTCTTTAACGCAAATGATGCCTACTAATTACTAATATATCGCCCCCTCTCTCAAACAAGTCATGAAACGCATTATTTATTTTTTGTTACTGCTCAGGTGCATTAAATCGGTCACTGTGTATACCAGTCGTTTAACAGCACCCCACAAAACGAAATCCAGTGGGTTGACGTCATTTACAAGAAAGAATAAAATGTGTATCAGATTTAAGCAACAATAAATTTCGAACATTAAAATAATGATTGATGTCCTTGATCGATTAAATATAGGAATGATTAAAAATATAATGTAAATTAAATTAAGTTCCTAAAGTGTTATTCAGATAATTTCGTAAGTATTATTAGAAACCCAGATTTTTTCCGAAAAACATAAAAAGGATTAGTAGTTTATAGAAAATTGAAAGACGAATCCGAAAAGATAATTTTTACAATAAAACAGTGGTGTACTATTTTATTTAGAAAAATATGCCGCTAATACCTTGAATCTCGGTAACTGGTGCATTTTGAGAAACCTTCAGATTTTGAAGAATGTTCAAAGAAATCCATGTCCAATTTCAAACTATATTAATCACTGTTACCACAAACTAAGTGGTAATTTTATGAGCTATTGACTTGTAAGCAATTTCATTAAATACAGACCGAGAAACAGTATCAAATTATGCCCATAGGAAGGTCTAGAGTTATAATAAAGGAATTAAAACTACTGCATAATAATTAGGCTCCAGTGTTGCCAGATTTTGAAAGTGTAATTATCATAAGTCAAATAATAAATTATCAGATTTTACGGAAAATTACTAGATTTAAGAAAAACATAAAAAATATGCAAATATAAACTTTATTATAATAAACAAATAATAACACAAAACAATATAAATCATATTGTTCGTAAAAATCAATTTTTTACTGTATTCGAATGGTATTTTAAGCTAATATAAATCAAATCTCCTACAATTTCTATCAATGAAGTCATATGTATGATCTCTGATATATATCTCTATTCACTAATTATCTAAAAAATTAATATGGTCGGGGCTTTAGTCCGCAGTTTCACACAATATTGTTAATACCTACAAATATATAAAACACGATTACATAAAGGGTAAAAATTATTTAAGTAGGTATTTGTCATGTTTAATTTAAAATTAATTGACAGGTTAAGGTCATTTTTGATATTGTCGATATTTAATTTTAATTTATTGGTATAATAATTTTTATAGTTAGATATTTGACTCAACTTAAAGGAGGCCACCTGAAGAAGCAATCCTAAAAATGCAGAAATAGGTCAGATCTCTTTTAGAGTTCCCACAGTTTCAAAAGTGAACTTAGATATTTATAGAGTGTTTTCATTAAACCAGGTTAGTAAATTTAGCTAGATTATTTTTTTTAGATAATTATTGAATAAAGCTTTGTTCATTAGCATACCTAGATGTTAGGTATCAGAGAACATACATATGACTTCATTGATAGGAATTGTAGGAGATTTGATTTATATTAGCTTAAAATATCTTTCTAACATATTAAAAAATGTTACAAAAGCTAATAATAAAGAATATATGGGTAGATATTGTGGGTGTAATTCAACGCTGGTCGGGGTTTTATTCCACAGAGTAGTTAATTTCATACAATACTGTTACTCAATACCTGAAAATATGTAAACAATCTAGTTAGGTTATCAGTATAGATAATGCATCGAGTCTGTTTACGAATGACATATTAATATGTTCACAGAAAATATGTCGGAGCATAGTACTATAACCAAATAATATTTATTTGTTCTAATCATTGCCTAACAAGTTAAAAATCCAATAACAGGACAACTAAAAGTACGTACTATATAGTAGTAAAAAAAGCATACAAACAGTATATAACATACTAATCTATATAAAATTAAATACTTAAAATAAACGAAAATGAAATCAAACTATAAAATATAAGTATTAATTGCATCTAATTAGAAGTAAGTATTCATATAAAGAAAAACAAAGCTCAAAATAAACAAAACAAAGTCAAAGTTATAAAATAAAAATAATAACTGTAACAGAAAGTAAGTATACACAAACAGAAAAATACTTAAAATAAACAAATCAGTCGAACTATAACATAAACGTATTGAGTACAAGTAGCTTAGTTAAGGAGCAATTATAAATGTCACACAAATGAGATATTTTATTATAATTAAAACTGTGACTTCATTAATATTGTCACGGATTTCCCAATCCGAATTTTACTATTGCCAGAAAAACAATCCGTTAATTAATTACTTCTTTATTAACTATACTCAGTACACTACTGAACACTAATTAAAACTCAACTAAACACTTATTTAATTAATCGCTATCTAAATCACTTTGATATCTCCAACTAAACACTTCAATTCAACACTGTAATACAAGACTTATACAAGACTAACTTAATCGGCCGTTTATTTTACTTTTATAGACCCAACGAATATTCCAGGTATATTCTAGCATCTCTAGATCTATTTTCTAGCATCTCTCGAACGCTTCTCGTCGTTTCTCTAATTTTCTAGTCCCGTCTCGATCCACGGCTTTTTGTTTGTTTAACAGAAGCGTGTAGGGGCGATCGGGGCAATCTTAGCAATTCGCGGTACCAAAGTCGTTGATTTAGGTGTGAGTGGGGCAAATTCCGTGACACTGCCCCCTCCTTAGGACCGATCGTCCCGATCGGATACACCTCTATACGGGGACAGACGCTCCAGATGGACGACCTTCATCTTACTCCTGGGAGTCCTCTGTATCCGGTAGACGACGTCATTGATTCTTTTAATCACGGTATAGGGGCCCTCCCAACGGTTCTGTAGTTTAGGCGATTTTCCTTTCTTCCGCGTGGGGTTGTACAGCCACACCAGGTCACCTTGTTGGAATCCGACTGTATTGGCCCGGACGTCGTATCGAGTCTTCATGCGATCGCTCTCTAGTCGCATTCGAGATCTGACTTGGTCGTGTACGGCTGCTAGTCTTTGTTCTAGGTCATGGATATAAGTGTCTGGATCTGTGGGCTGTTCCGCAGGACGACCAAATACCAAATCTGCTGGAAGTCGAAGCTCTCTTCCAAAGATGATCCTTGCGGGAGTCTTCCCTGTTGTTTCATGGACAGCTGAGCGGTAAGCTAACAGGAAGAGTGGAATGAGCTTGTCCCAGTCTGTCTGGTTCTCGTTCACAAACATCCTCAGATTGGTTTCTAGTGTGGCGTTGAAGCGTTCCACCATACCATCTGACTGGGGATGCAGTGGGGTGGTCCTGGTTTTCCGGATTCCCATAAGCTCGCAGACCTTTCGGAACACACCTGATTCGAAATTTCTGCCCTGATCTGAATGTAGTTCCATGGGCACACCAAATCTGCAGAACAGGTTATTGACTAGCGCTTCTGCTACGGTTGTGGTCTCTTGATTGGGAAGGGGGTATACTTCCGGCCATTTGCTGAAGTAGTCCATGGCTACTAGCAGATATCGGTTTCCACTTTGGGTTTTCGGAAAGGGGCCAGCGATATCAATGGCAATCCTCTCAAACGGCGCCCCTACGATGTACTGGCGCATTTTGCCTCTGGAACGGGTCTTCGGTCCCTTGCTTGCTGCACATATGTCACATTTTCGGCACCAATCTTCTACATCCGTCCTACAGCTCAACCAGTAGAAACGCTCCCTAATCTTCTGTAGAGTCCTATTGATACCGAAATGTCCACCCCCAGTACCTCCATGTACTTCCTGCAGCACTTCCTTGACCCGGGACCTCGGGAGTAGTACTTGTTTCTTGACCTCCGTTCCGTCATTGTTCTCCCATGCTCTTTTTAGGACACCGTCTTCCAACACCAGGGAATTCCATTGAGCCCAATAGCTCTTTAATGCTGGACTTTTACTACTGACTTCTGCCCAAGAGGGTCGGTTGTTGGCTTCTTTCCAGTCTAGTAAAGGCTTGATGTCACAGTCAGCTTGCTGGTCTTCCCGAATCGCTGCTGAACTCCATCGGTCTTCAGGTTGGGCTGCTACTACCTTGCAAGAAACTGATGAGATGTTCTCTTTCCTTTCAAGACTACTGCAGTGTTTGCAGTTGACAGGACAGGGTCTCCTAGAAAGGGCATCTGCATTTCCATGTTTCCTGCCGGCTCGATGTTCAACAACAAAGTGATATTCTTGCAGCCGTTCCAGCCATCTTGCCATCTGTCCTTCAGGGTTTTTAAACTGTAGCAGCCATTTAAGGGAAGCGTGATCCGTTCTTAGAAGAAATTCTTGGCCATACAGATATTTATGAAAGTGTTCTAGGCTCTTGACGATGGCAAGTAATTCTTTCCGAGTCACACAATAGTTCTTTTCGGCTTTTGATAGGACTTTGCTGAAGTAGCCCACTACTCGCTCTTGGCCATCTTGTACTTGAGAAAGAACTCCGCCAATTCCAATGTTGCTTGCGTCCGTGTCCACTATAAATGGTTGTCCAGGTATTGGGTATGTCAAAATCGGGGTAGTGCAGAGAGCCTCTTTCAGCGTCTCAAAGGCTTGCTGGCATCTCGGAGTCCATTCGAACGGGATGTTGTCTTCAGTGAGTTTATGAAGAGGCTTGGCAATGTCCGAGAATCCTTGCACGAATCGTCGATAGTATGTGCATAGTCCGAGGAAACTTCGAACTTGATGTTTGTCTTTAGGAACCGGCCAATTCTTTATGCACTCTGTCTTCTCCGGATCTGTTTTCACACCGTTTGGAGTAATAATGTGGCCTAGGTACCTAACCTCCTTTTGGAACAGACTGCACTTCTTCGGGTTCAACTTCAGGTTCGCTGCTTTCAACTTCTTGAACACTTCGGACACGTTCTTCAAGTGCTCCTGGAAAGAGCGTCCCAGCACCACCACGTCGTCCAAGTAAATCAAGCAGGTCTCCCAATGCAGGCCATGAAGTACAGTTTCCATCAGTCGCTCAAAGGTGGCAGGGGCATTACATAGACCAAATGGCATTACATTGAACTGCCACAATCCATTTCCGGTAGTGAACGCTGTCTTTTCCTTGTCTTCTGGGCTGACCTCGACTTGCCAATATCCACTCTTTAAATCCAAAGTGGAAAACCATTGCGCACCAGCCAAGGTGTCCAGAGTATCGTCAATTCTTGGTAGTGGGTAACTGTCTTTCTTGGTGACGTCATTTAATTTTCTGTAGTCCACACAAAATCGGGTGGAGCCGTCTTTCTTCTTGACCAGGACTACAGGAGAAGCCCAAGGACTTTGAGATGGCTCTATGGTGCCCTCGTTTTGCATTTCAATTAACATCTTGTTAACTTCTTCTCGCTTGGCTAGTGGAAGTCCTCGTGGTGGCTGCTTTATAGGAGACGATGAACCAGTATCGATTCGATGCTTCACTACATTGGTTCTCCCAAAGTCGCCTGGTTTAAGTGCAAACACATCTTCATTTTCACTTAGCAGCTCTTCGAGTTGTTCCACCTCCACCTCTGTTAATCTTTCCTTGGCCCTATCCACGATGTTCCTTAAACATTCTGGTAGACTGGTCTTATTTGTTTTATTCTCCATTTCATGGATTTCATTGAGTGTTCTGACCATGGTAACAGGTTCACAGATTCCTACTTCAGTTCCCTTTGCAATTTTCTGTGGAAAGGTTTTCAGGTTCACTACCCGTACCATTGTGGTTTTCTCAGGTTTAATCAGGGTACGTCCGGTGACTATAGATTTATTGAACAAATCCGGATTACTGGGTTCCACCACTCCTACACTGCAAGACATTTCCCCATCCATTACAGTGGCAACCAATGTTTCGGTCTGAGCAGGTAGTACCACATCTTCTTTAACAACGAGTCTCCGTACAGCGTTATTCTCAGTGGTGGTCGTTAGCACTACTTCCTCACCCATTATCCGTAACGTACCAGCATTCAAATCTAGATTCACCCCCTTTGCTCGTAACAAGTCTAGTCCGAGTATGATATTGTCCGATATATCTGCTACCAGGGCTCTGTGTTTGAATTTGATGTCTCCTAATTCTATTTCAAGCTCGCATTCCCCCTTGACTGGCAATTGTTGTCCATTGGCTGTTGTGAGGACATAACGTTTGACAGGGTTCTTAATACGCCAAGCACCAATAATATTCGGTCGTACAATAGTTCTTGCTGCTCCAGTATCGATTACCATAGAGAAAGTACGACCAAAAATACTGCCTTCTACTAGCAAGGAGTCAGAGTCCTGGAGACTTGACAACGTAATTTCTTCTCGTGGGGCATGGTAGGAGGACGCAGCCGGCTTTTGCCCCGTCAAGCCGGCTGAACCTAGTTTTCCTGCGCAGCCTGGGAGTCGCGCTTTTGCTGATCTGCGACTGGGGCCCTACACTGTCTCTTTAGATGTCCTGTCTGTCCACAGTTCCAGCATTTGAGAAGGCGATCCCTTCGACTATCAGATTGTTCCTTCTTTGTCCTAGTAGATGGACTGAATTTATCAATAATCTCCTTTAGCGTCTTTATTAGGTCTCCATTTGCCATACTATCGCTGTTATCACTGATGGCCCGAACTTTAACATGCCTACCAGATGCCATCTTTGCTGCCTCGAATTCCAGTGCATGCGAAAGAGCGTCGTTCAACGTTTTAGGTCTGGCGAGTCGTAATGCCTGCTGGGTTTCGCAATCTCTTAGGCCATCGGTAAAAACTTGGATGGACAGCTGGTCTAAGAATTCGGACGGGGCTGTTGGATAAGCCAATCGAACCAGTCGGGCAACATCGGTCTCAAAATGCTGTAAATTCTCTCCATTCTGTTGGTGACGATTTTTCAATTGTGCTTGGTAAACTTGCTGCAGGTGCTTATCCCCATATCTCATTTCCATATGCTGTTTTAGAATGTCGTAGTTATTCTGCTGCCCAGCAGGAACTCCTTGCAGGACGTCAAGAGCTTCCCCTCGTAGAGCAACTATCAGAGCAGTAGCTTTCTCATAATCAGACCATCCGTTTGCTGCAGCTGCTGCTTCAAACTGACGCAGATAGACATTCCAGGAGACCTTGCCGTCGAATTCAGGGGGTTTCGTTTTCTGAGTTCGGATAACAGGTCCTTCTGATTTGATTACGCCTTCCTTTGTTATCTTGTCTAATTTATGTCTAAGTTCTTCTCTAACCTGGTTTATTTCTTCGTCTATTTCCTTTTTGTGTGCCAACAGTTCTTCGTTCATTTCTTTTCTTTGTTCTAACAGTTTCTCTTCTACTTGTTTTTCCACTTTATATGACTGCTCCTCTAGTTTTTCTTCTAGTGAATTCTCCAATTTTTCTAATTTTGTCTGCATTTCTTTTGTCTGATCCCTCATTTCTTGTTGTATTGCCTGTATCTGATCTTTCATTTTATACCCTTGTTCTTCTAATTTCTGCTGCATCATTTGGGACTGATTTTCAATTTTATGCCCTTGTTCTTCTAATTTCTCCTGCATCGTCTGGGACTGATCTTCCATTTTATGCCCTTGTTCTTCAAATTTTTCTTGCATCGCCTGTCCCTGTTCTTCTAATTTCTTTTCTAATTTCTCCTGCATCGTTTGCATCATTTCCAATAGTTTCGCCAGTTGTGCATCCATGTTGACTTGACTTCTAGTTACAGGCATTCACTCTATTTTCTTTGGAATATTCTAGAATGTCCAGGAATGTGTTTGTAAATGTCACCGTTGACTTCCTTACAATGAAACGAGTGCAGTGATATGCCACACTTGGGTCTTTGTCTCACTTCGGTATAAAGTTCTAGAATGTTCGAGAATGTCCTACGCAAATAGCACCGTTCACTTTCTTAAGTCACGACGAGTGCGGTGATATGTCACACTTGAGTCTTTGTCTCACTCGCGTACAAAGTTCTAGAATGTTCGAGAATGTCCTTCGCAAATAGTACCGTTCACTTCCTTAAGTCACGACGAGTGCGGTGATATGTCACACTTGGGTCTTTGTCTCACTCGCGTACAAAGTTCTAGAATGTTCGAGAATGTCCTTCGCAAATAGCACCGTTCACTTCCTTAAGTCACGACGAGTGCGGTGATATGTCACACTTGGGTCTTTGTCTCACTCGCGTACAAAGTTCTAGAATGTTCGAGAATGTCCTTCGCAAATAGCACCGTTCACTTCCTTAAGTCACGACGAGTGCGGTGATATGTCACACTTGGGTCTTTGTCTCACTCGCGTACAAAGTTCTAGAATGTTCGAGATTGTCCTTCGCGAATACCACCGTTCACTTCCTAAAGTCACAACGAGTACGGTGATATGTCACACTTGGGTCTTTATTCCACCCACGCACAGGGTTCCAGAAAGTTCTTCCAACTTCCACTTAAACCCACTCACGCACAGGGTTCCAGAAAGCTCCTCAAACTTTCAGTTAAATCCTACTTTGTGGACAGGGTTCCAGAAAGCTCTTTAAAACTTCCAGTTAAATCCACTTCCGACACCAAATTGTCACGGATTTCCCAATCCGAATTTTACTATTGCCAGAAAAACAATCCGTTAATTAATTACTTCTTTATTAACTATACTCAGTACACTACTGAACACTAATTAAAACTCAACTAAACACTTATTTAATTAATCGCTATCTAAATCACTTTGATATCTCCAACTAAACACTTCAATTCAACACTGTAATACAAGACTTATACAAGACTAACTTAATCGGCCGTTTATTTTACTTTTATAGACCCAACGAATATTCCAGGTATATTCTAGCATCTCTAGATCTATTTTCTAGCATCTCTCGAACGCTTCTCGTCGTTTCTCTAATTTTCTAGTCCCGTCTCGATCCACGGCTTTTTGTTTGTTTAACAGAAGCGTGTAGGGGCGATCGGGGCAATCTTAGCAATTCGCGGTACCAAAGTCGTTGATTTAGGTGTGAGTGGGGCAAATTCCGTGACAATATATTAGTTCTCGGGTTAATATTACAGAAAGTGTGAACTGCTCTAAGATTTTATCCAGGTACTGAAAAATTAAGCATTGCTGACTAGACTGGCGAATCTATTAAATTGTGCAATAATTTGTGTAAAAAGTGTTTGGGAAATCAAAATTCTTCTGTGATGCAACGTATGCAAACCAAATCTAGTAATTAAAGTCGTGTGGTCAAAACCTTGTGGTGGGAAAGCCAAGAACTTTAGAAATCGACTTTGTACCTACATGTTCAAGCATATTAAGAAAAATATCATAATGAGGATACCACACCGGAGCACTATATTCCATCTTAGAATGGACAAGTGAGATATATGTCTTAAGTATTAGTATCAGTATTAGTGAAAGACAAGCGGAAACACATGTTAAGGTAATATGCTCATTGGAAGTAAATTTATGGTCAAAGCGTACCCCGAAATCTTTAACAGAATTGGTCCGAAAAAGTTGAACAGTATCAAAATAATAATTAAAATGCAGCAAATTCAATTTCCTGGTATGGGAACATACTTTACATTTAGAAATGTTCACAAAAAGTTGGTTATCGTTGCACCAAGTACTTATAAGTACATTATTTATTTGTCTTTGCAAATTAAGACAATCGGTTTCACTAGCTGTAATACTATATAGTTTTAAGTCGTCAGCATATAATAAAGTGTCACAATCAACAGTATCAAACAGTAATGACCCCCGGTTTGAGACTCGAGGTACGCCCGAAGTTGCCAGTATTTATTTGAGTTAAAACGATTATAGCTGACAAATAAATATCTACGATACGAAATGTATCACTTTTGAGATAAAATTTGTCCTGCTTTTAACATGTACGCGGTTGCATCCCTTAGCATTACAAGAACTTTATTTGAAGCATCTTGATCGGTCGATATATAATGAAAACAGTCAATAACAAAATTTAGTTTTGCATGTCCCTTATAACCTTCGAAATCACTGTCAAACCACATTTGAACCCGTCTATTTCTTCTCTCCTTTGGCATGTTACTTCACTTCATTCGCTTCTCCCCTCAACTAATATTTATTAATGTAAATTATGGTACTATTTATAAATAGTTACTTGAATATACAATTTATAATTTCATATAAAAAATGTGGGTTCTTAAAAATGTTATAACTGTATCAAAAGGTCACTACAAATTAACTGCCATATTAAACTTCAAATTATCGCATATTCTAATACCAGGCATCTCTGGCATCGCTGCTGGCGAGCTCACATAGACGCTATTCAGCAATATACCCAAGAATATGCCACCCTGTCCCACCTCCTGCCGACGGTAGTCTGCAGAGACGTGGAACACCGGCGCCTCCAACATTTTTTCAGATAACCAACAGGTCGATCGTAATGCACTCCTTCTACGCAAATTTAATTATCACCTCGCCTACGTGCCGCTTCGATCAGAAATGAAGCTTTAAAATATCCCGTCGGTAATTGGAGCCAGAGGCGGGTAAGCTTAGGGAGCTTGGGGAAAAGGAAAACATCACACGGCACTATATTTCAATTATTATGGGACCTTTTTAGAGCTTTAGAGCAAACATTTACTTTTGATCATCCCACAACAGCCGCGGACGCGCACGCTATAGTTTATTTTTGTCTCATATCTTTTCTCATATCCTTCAAAGCAAATAATTGTCGGTAAAAGAAATGTCCAGGGTTTATTATTACAGACGTAGGTTTAGATAAACGTCTTAGAACTCCGTACAGCGCAAGCAATTCAAGTAAAATTATGGTCTTAGAACGAATAAATTGTTTAACCTATACAATAAATCTAGTCCTAAAAAGTGTACCTTCAAAAGCGTGACAGCTTGTGAACTTCAATTAGTTTTTTATTTAAACGGGACATCGATACAATTTTTCAGAAAAGAGACGTCAAAGAATATTATTTGGTTTTTCAAGATCATGATGAATTAAATAATAAATATTATGCAATTTATTTTAAAAAATGCGGAAGGTTTAGTTTTCAAAATAAGCCTCACCCTTGCTTATAGAGTTTTGTATAACAGTGCCTTAAATGTAAAATCTTTTTTCCTTTTTGAAATACAGGGTGTCTCAACTAACGCGCCATAGAGCAACAGAGTGCAGAAGACGTCAAAATAGACCGTGTCTGATTTATTTCCTATAATCTAATATCTACAATTAAAAAGGTACGAGGTGATCCAATGAAACCAAATTTACCGAAAATTGGCAATAATTTGAAAAGGGTTGGGTTTTAGAAGGTAACAAGGGTTGATTTTATAATTACATATAGTTTTAAGAAATATGTTAGAGGACCCTAATTACTCAATATCGAGTGCGTAAATTCTTGCAATATTTTTACCTCTAACAGTTTTCACCGTTTGATCTAAAATTATGAAAGAGGAAACATAAATTTTTTTATTTTCGAAATAACCTCCCTTTAGGTTATCAACATTCCGGTTTTCCCGGAAATGACGTCATCTTTCTTATTTTAAATGAAACACTAATAATTTTGTTGATGTCGAATCTAAAGTAAATTCTGAGTCAAATGATATGGTACAATGCCTATCAACATGACAGATCATTCAAAAACGAAGAAAAACCTATCGTTAGACTGAATAAAATATTTAACAATGCGTATAATTTTATTTTTCTTTAAGAGCAATAATAATAATACTAATTTAATGGAGTAAATGTTCAAAATGTGCTCCCTGACCTCCTGACAATAATAAAATCACTCTTCACACATGATAAGACACATGGTAGCATGCGTTTGGGAAAAAACAGGCCGATTTTTATTTTGGAAATAACCTCCGGCAAGACTTTATCGCCGCACCGTATATCTCAATTCGTTTTAGAGATATTTGGAATTAAACATTACACAATACTTTTATTCAGAAAACGCAACCGAATCTAAACGAATTGAGATATCCATATGAATAACGTACACCTATTTTCTTTCTTTTTCTTTCATAATTTTATTTTAAAATATTAAGCAGAAATGGCATATTTTGACTACTTCTACCCTGTTTCCGTATGGCCCATTAGTTATGCTACACCCTGTATATACGATTTACTTTAAAAACATGTTCATGTCAAAGTTGTCGTTTTCTATGTAAGCCTACGCCGCTGTCGAAGTTATCTTTCGGCTAAATTGACTGTTTACCATTTAGATCGACTTTTGATAAAAGACAACGCTCGTCGAGGAAAAGAACATCGTCATTTGATATTGACAGATTAGTACAAGTGCTTTCTCAATTACGGGCCACAAATAGCTATGGAATTTTCTTATAAACATGGAAAGCCTTACTTTCGGATGATATATTACTCTTGCGCGACCTTTTTTTTATTTTATATGCTACGAGATTAAACAGACTCTCTTTAAGCCGACAATCAATATAAAAGTTTAGTGATGGGCTCGGGATATTCCATCATATCAGTGGAAATTTATGGTTAAACTTAGATGAGATAATAGTACGCAACAGAAATTTATCAAATTATCACATACAGCCACGAAGTTTTCCTGTTAAGATAAACTAGCACTGGGTCCACCTTTTTCGCATTACGTGAACTTAAACTGAAATTACAATGATGAAGTATTTGAGTTGTGAAAAACGTTTTGTGAGTCTACAATTATTTTATTTGAATTTATAATTAATTTTAAATTCGCGGTTTATTTAAATTTTGATGTAGTCTAATGCTTAAAAAGTATTTAGTTACATATTTTCTTGAATTAATAATAATAATAATAATGTGTCTATTAAAATTCAAACTATACATAGTGAAGAAATGTTATTAACGAAGTGGCGAGGTTCAACATAATTGTTGCTCTTCCACCTAACCACTCCCTTTAAACGATACGATACAAAGTAAACCTATAAGAAAACAGAGAAATTATAAACTATATATAAATAAAAAGCATACATGATAAAGAAGCATAAATACATACATATTTAACTTAAGTTGGTAACATAAGATTTGACCTGTTTTTTCAGAACTTGGCAACTAGAAGCAGACTTAATAACAGAGGGGAGTTTATTATAAATTTTAACGGCATTATAACTAAATGATCTTTGAAATTGAGCAGTACTATGACGTGGGACAGTGTACAGATCACAAAATCTAGTAGATCGTTCATGCTGCTGCTGATTTGTATACCTGCTGGTAATAATATTGCAAACACCAAATCAATTCAGCGCCGCTGAAAAAATCAGTATTGAAAACAGTTGAAATAGGAGTCTGTAAATTTCGCGAACCAAACAATTATATATGTATGCTTCAAAAACTAATACTTATGTATAGATCTACGAAATATCATGCAGTACTGATGAATAATAATATTTTAAAATTTCTATTATAAAATGACAAGCTTAAACATATTGAAACATGTCTGCTTTTGAAAATAGAACTTTGAAGTAACAGAAACGAAAAATATCTAACTCTTTAGTTACATTAATCAAACAAGTGGCCAATGGAACTAACCCGTCAACTTTCCGGCCACTTAAATATGGTAGCAATGCTACAATAACCTTGTTTCTCCACTTTACTATAACTGCAATAGATGTAGTTCATGTCAAAATTTTCAAAATTTCACATCACCCGTATTTTTATATTTAGTGTACTAGTATAAAAGAGTTAATAGTGTCTACAAAGGAGAAAAACGCATTTGTTTTTGTGTCGTTCCATACCAGTGCGAAAATTACGGAACATTAATCTGGAATTTTCAAAGAGAAACTAAGACGCAATCCAACAAACGCTCCCAGACACTTGGTCTTCATTTAGGTGCACTTTAAAATTCTCAGAATTAGGAAATTTTAAAGATGCTCTTCAACTCGAAAAGCAATAATGTTTAAGAAAGCAGTAGGAAGTCACTATTGGGTAAAGGTTACTCTATAGTGGATTTTGAAGGTAGTAACAACTTTGTAGTAATTTTGAACCCATGTAAAATGTGAAAGTAACTTATGGATCAAGCACTAAAGCCAGGCGCGCACTAGAAGTTTTTCGCTGTGCGGCAAAAAAGCGCTGCAGCGGCAAATGTCTGTAAGCGCGCGCAATACAATTGAAAACAATAGGTTTGTTCCAAATACATAGAAAATCGTACAATGTACGGTTTCGAGTCTGAGCAATAGCAAAAAAACTGTTCCAAATTAAAAATATCATTCATTGTACGATTTTCTTAGCGTTCCAAATATCTTTGGGACGAGCATTGAACCGTACCACGGCGATAATATCAGTACATGGTCATGTGGAACAGGAACTACTTGTGAACTGTTTGTATAGACTTGCGCACTGAGTAATCTCGTTTAGATTTGACATTAATGCTGTTCAATTTAGAAGTTATTTTAACTGATAAATAGTACATTGAATTTTAAAATGTCCATCCATGACTCTAGTTTTTAATTTTAAATAATGACTTGCATACGAGGTTATTTACAACTTCAAAGTTAAATTCAGAGGTAGCTGGTTATATTATGTTTGTCTCCACTAATTTTTCGGTCAAGTAAACGTCCCAAACATTCGCAATTCCATGCACGGTACAAACTTGACGCATGCGCCTATTACCAGTGCATATAATCTCGTGACGGTATCGTGGCCGTACAATAGTACGTTATACTATAAGGAAGAGAAATGAGTTATTTTAGCAGAGGTGCAATTTGAAGCCCGAGGGCTACAATGCACCGAGGACAAAATAGCATCTCTCCCAAATGGTATATACTATTTTTTCCACGGTCTCATTAACTTAAAAACACATATTTTGTCATTATGAAGTAAGTAGCACCAGAATTATTGTATTTGAGCATTTATTTAGTCGTTGAGTTATTGTCATAACTACAAAATAAACAAACAAAAAGAATTGTCAAATTAAGGTGCTAGTTTGGTTTAGTTTAAAGTTTGTTTAGTGCACAATGAATAATTGTGAGTCGGAAGAGATTGTGGAGGCTGCAAATATTGCAATAACCAATTTGCTGCATACGAAGTCAAGATCTTTATACGATATAGCCTACAATCGGTTCAAAAAGTGGTGCGCCGAGAAAAATGTTCAAGTATACAGCGAGAATGTTTTGTTGGCATACTTCAGTGAAAATGCAAAGAATTACAAGTCTTCCACTTTATGGGTGCAATATTCTATTGTTGTCATGCTTGATAATTTACGACAACATAGATATAAGCAAATTCCTCAAGCTGATCGCATTTTTGAAAAGAACCGGTGACGGATATCAAGCGAAAAAATCGAAAATATTGACAAAGGGTGAAATCGACCGTTTTCTATGAAAGAATTCTTAATGATTAAGGTAAGATTACTTTTGTTGTTAGGTATTTCAATTATTAAGTATTTTGATTTTTTATAGGTTGGATTAATTCTGGGGATTGCCGGAGCTTGTCGAACTGATGAACTAATCAATTTAACTGTAGATGATATAGAGGATGTAGGCTCTTCCTTGATTGTAAAAATTCCAAACACTAAGACAAAGATTCCATGAACCTTTCTGGTTACCGATGTGGGAAATATGCTTGAATTGTTTCGAAAATACCTGTCCCTTCGTCCTCCCCACGTCAAGCATAAGCGCCTTTTTTTGTACTACAAAGCAGGAAAATGTAGTTCGCAGCCAGTTGGCAAGAATACCATGGGAAAAATTCCGAGTGTAGTAGCTTCGTATTTAAAATTACCTGATGCTGCATGTTATACTGGTCACTGCTTACGAAGATCTTCAGCGACATTACTGGCAGATGCTGGTGTGGATATCACGACAATAAAGCGTCATGCTGGTTGGAAATCAACGACAGCGCTGAGGGTTATGTCGAGAACTCCATTGAAAATAAGACCAAAATTGCTAATCAGGTGTGATTGCGCTAGTAGTAGTAGGTATCACTACTAGCGCAATCACAAAAACTGTAAATGTAAGCGAAAGTAATATTCCTTCTAATATTAATTTTGAAAATTGTACAAATGCAACATTTAATTTAAATGTCAATAAATAATTTCAAAGTTATCTTTTTTTGCATGAAAAACGTTCTCCATAACGTAAACTCCCTTGGGAGCATTATACTCCCTTGGGAATAATTGACTACTTCTGTTTTAATTTTGATGTCATAGAAACTGATTTCTACTCCCGACCGTGGAAAAAAGTATTTATTTGGAACAAACCTATTATATTACAAAACTACGGCGCGGCGTTATGCCGTAGCGCTTTTTTGCCGCGCGGCGAAATACTCCTAGAGCGTGCCTGGCCTAACGTGGCGACAACTGCCACAATTATATATTCAAATGTCGGCACATTAAGGGTTACACTATTACAAACATTTTAAAGCTACTATCACTTCTAAATAATATGTAAGTGATATGACTTGGTTGTCGTTACCTTAAATATCCACTTATAATAGCTTAGAGCTTGTTAGCTGATCATTTGTCATAACCGACGGATAAACAAGAATGCGCGAGATGTAAGTGTCTGCATTTAGTGGTCACTCAATAAAATAATATTTACTAATGTCAAAAATAATAGACGTGAACATTGTACGATTGTGCTTTTAATGCAATTTATTTGTGCATATAAATGAAAAATCATATGCAAATAATTAGTTTTTTTTTCAAAATTGCACAAATTAAGACAGCTTTCAATAATAGTGTTTAAGTAACATATACATCTCACTGCAAAGTTTAAAAATACTTCTACTAATTAATGTCACATAATTGCGCGAATTTTATGCACAAAAATGATTGCATAACGTATGCTGAAAATATGCACAGTGATTTTTTCCGTGATAATAGTTGATATTACTGCGAATGTAACATAGAAAACAACATAATATTCTGAAATAAAAGAGTAGAAACTTTAATTGAAGCTGCACTCTGTTATATTTTAAAATTAAACAACATTATTTAGTTAATTTAAGAAATCAAGTTTTTGATTAAATAACTATTTTTATTTATTTAAACTCCACATTTGTTCTAACCGATAGCAACTTAAACTCAAATCAAGAATTTCTACACCTTTTTAATTCAATATGTATGTATAAACATAATTTGGATTTGTCATGTTAAACATAGTGTCTACTATTAATTTGATCAAAATGTATAATGCAACTGAGCATTTCTTATTTCCATTTGAATAAATATTATGTCGAACAGCAAGAGAAATATATTGTTAAATTAAGAAGTGACCCATATTAAATAAATAAAATATGTATTAATTAAATTGCATATACATATTATATTTCAATTAACTATATTTATTTCATAAAATATATTTAATTGAATGTACAATTATTCTCTATACGTGTAGGGAATTAGTAACTTGGTTTATTAGGATTTTCTGCTTAAAATGACCCAATGAATCACTTCCTTAATTTATCCATAGACTTACACTCTGTAGAAATTAGCAAGATCATAGTTTTTAACTCTAAAGACCCGTATCTAGGCGGGCATAACAACTTTACATGAGTGCTGACATTATTTTGACCTCAACTGCTTACCCCCCTCAATGTCTGGACATTTCTGAAAATTCATTAATCAGACGGCAAGCAAAATCTCGGTGTGCTATGGATATTAAGGAATTACGTAAGTAATTAGTAATAAGGAGAAATAATTACTAGTTATCTCAGTATGTATCTGATAGATAAACTGCAGTAATTTATAGCACGTATTTAGAGATAATACTTTAATCCAATAGTTAAAAGGAGATGCGACAAAATCTTGTGTAAATCTCAAGTAGAGACAAAGCCAATAAGAGCTGCAGTGTTTAATATGCTATATCTATACGGAAGGGTCACTGACCACTGCCAGTGGTTACACTTGTTAGACACTTTTATTTTTACGAGTTTGCTTGTAAATCTCTTAGCACCGTGGTTAAAAGTTGAATGAGTTATTCTGGAAAGACGTAAAATGTTTCGATTTGGTGGGAAATGCTAACAGCTGTCAATGAAATTGATAATATACACGGTGTCTCTTTGTATAGGTGTACCAGTAAAAAATAAATAGCCAAATATTATTTCGCTGCTTTAGTATAAAGTAGATGTTATATAGAACATCGTCTGAGACAGGTATGATATTTAGAGTATTATACAAAGTGTCCAGTAAATAATGGTCCAAATTTCAATGTCCAAAAGTTCAAAGTTGTCGACTTACAGGGTGCCAATGGTAAAAATTAAATTCTGTCTTTTAATAATACTCGAGATATTTCAAAATTGGCACTGATAGGTCGACAGTCACAAGTATCAAAGAAGCACTAGAGAAAAAAGAAACATTCTAGCCACAATACTACTATAGTTGCGGCAAGAATTCAGACGACTTACCTGATACGAACAAATGAATAATTCATTATATTTTCATCAAAAAATTTACAGTTTTGATAAATTTACCTAATTCAAAAATAAAAGATGCAAGTGTTTTATGTTTCTTGATCATTTATTATTTTTATTTTAACATTTTGACCAAATTCTTACAAGACATGTTATCCGTTACTTTCCTGGTAAATAACAAACATTCGTAGCTTCCGAGGAATCTGAAAATTGTTTTCAACAATGTACTTAATTCAACTTTCAACAAATGAATTGTCTGCCCGGCAATTGTTCTTATTGAACGCGTTATTATTTAAGTTCCAAGTCACCAACACTTATTACTGAGGGCGTAACATTGCTTTACCTAATGGAATTGTTACTTTCATTAAATTGATTCGTACATAAAACAATATGTGTATTATACCATGAAATTGTGTCAAGTCCTTCCACTGGTGCAACAATTTTTGTTTCATTGATAAAGTGGATATAATTAATTGAAATTTTTTGCGAATCATACTGATGATGTCATTAAAATTACTGCAGAGCATATTACGGGTTACTATTGTTACTGTTCGAATAAAACCTATATTTTTTAAAGAAAATTTAACATATCCATTTGATAGTCATAGAATCTAGCTATATGATTTGATAATGTAGTTAATAATTATCATGGAATTTGAAAAAAAAGTACCATATATCGAAGCTTGTATTTGAACACATTTTTATCACTTACAGGAAAAATCCATTAAGAAAGAATATGCATAATTTTAATGAATTTCTGCTTATAAAAGTAGAATGTATTACTAATAAGATTTATAGTAAAAAGAATTTATAACCAATATTTATTTTAGGTTATTTTGATTGGTTTGGCGGGCCTATGTCGAACATGTGATAGATGAATGATTATGCTTCCAAATTATGATACCAAAACAAAAGTGTAGAAATTTTTTTGTAATATTTGGAAATATTGACTTAATAGGTAGAACTGGTAAGAAAATACGCAATTAAGGAATGAAAACTGTGATCATGTTAGCTTCTTTCTTCGATACAAAGCTGGTAAATGTACCAAACAACCTATTATGGTATAAATACTATTGGCAATGTGCCAAAACTGATTGCACAATTTCTTAAACTGTCTAATCCAAATGCGTATGCTGGGCATTGTTCTCGGCGATCTTCAACCTCCCTTTTAGCCGATTGTGAGGAAATACTTTTTATAAAAAGATATGGTGGCTGGAAGACTTATTTTGTAATTGAAGGATACATTAAAACTTCTACTGAAGACAAACGAACGACTATGAAAATTCTAGGCAAAACCTGAATACGTTAATAAATTTAAAAAAGCACATGTGGTATAATGTAGGTAAGTCATTATGACGTTCGAAAAAGTGTCAAACCATAGTCATTTTAAGACAGTTGTAGATAAATCATATACACAAAACATACCTCTATTTTTTGTGATAATATAATAAACTAAATCAAATATTAATGACACTTTTAACATACCTTTAAATAAATAAGTAATATAACAACTAAAATTTGAATTAGATATTTAATTTGGAATCACTTTTAAGACTAGTTTAATTTTATAACGTAAGTCAACGTTTACGCAGGGCAATTAACTTACTTACTTAACTTGCTTCAATACTGGCTTCATGTAAACCGGCAAAAAGTATTACATACAAACTATTAATCAAATCCTAAACATGCAACTTTTAGTTCAGAGCATTCTATACTCACCTACCAAACACAATTTGTGGCAACATATAGATACACATACAACCTCCGCTCTTTTGTGCTTACAAAATGTTTCCTCATTCAGAAAAAGTTAATATGTTGCTAATTTACGAGTCACAAAATAAATCAGGAACAGCTGTAAAGTTATATTGAGAAAGGTACCCAGAGCGTCTCATTCCTGATCATAGAACCTTTTAAAAGATTGGAGTCGACCTTGCGACGAAATGAAGATGCGTTTTCTGTTCGGAAGAATCAAATAATTTATCGATGGAAACCCGATCGATAAGTCAATCGATCAAGTCGATTGGGGCCCACACTTAGTCGACGTTGTCGATCGACCATGTCGACGCAGTGAGGACGCGTCTTTATATCTTAAATTGGCAACGCTGACATCGTAATTGCCGGAGTCAACCGCGCTATAAATAATAAATCCACTAAACGCGCCTAATATACGAGCAGTAATTGATAACAGACTTTAATTAATTACTTCCTGCAGAAATTAATTGGTCTGTTGTATACTGTCTAAACATAGCTGCGCCATTATTTTACACGTAACAAAATACAAAATGCTTTTGTGTTTTCAACTGAGACACGGCGACAATCGTACAGCGGCAGCGGTGAATAATTGACCCTTCCGCACTAAATAGTCAAAATTAATGAAATGTTTTATAAAAAAAGATAAATATAACCGTACTATTTCTATATGAGGGACAGTCAGTTAGGTAATTCTGGTTAAGTTACTCCAGTGTTAACGAAATACATCAAAGCAAGCATGGTGCTGCCGTCTAGTATCCAATGCTCCAAGTTAAATTTTCTAGGTTTTGCCCAAAGAGGTTGGAAAGGCTAGAGGTAACAAAGACTAAATTTTACTTGCGCAAAGGCTGTCTGTTTTCCGAAATTAGGTGGGGGGTTGTATATTAAAATGTTATTGACCAGTGGCTACCCATTTATCACGAATAATTAATGATTTAAAACAGGCATATATAAAATGGTTTGCAATAATAATGACACTCTTAAACTGGCAATTTATTTTGAACTGCTGACGTATTTGTAATGGAACCTACATTCAACTTTTAACATTAGTTCTTAGTTTTCATTCACCAATAGAGACAATGAAATTTCTACCCAGAACCTCCAGAAGTTCAAAAACTGTTTTGAGGGAGTGTCATTAATATTGCAAAAGCCTGTACGTGTTTAATAATAAAACTTTTTTCGATCAATAACGAATGCTTTTTGTATCTGTTATGTCACATAAACAAAACTCGACAGATTTTATTCAATTCGGTTATTAATGTGTAAATTTTTATAAAGTTATGCTGAAGAAATAAATAGAATATGTGCCATAAATTTTTAGTAATTAATAAAACAAATCACAATCTCAACAATTATGATTAGGTACTGATATGTGTTAATTTGTATTAAATTCATTTTTGAATATAATTTATTTTTAATTAAGGCTAAGCATTTTATCATCATGAGAAATGTGAAGTATATACATATTTTCTCAGATATACCCAGTATATTTTAAGTTTAAAAAATTATAATTAAGAACATAGTAAGTACTGATTAAACATTTTTGTTACAAATTTAAAACATAAAAGTTAGTGACCCTTAAATAAAAGTAAGTAGTTTATTCTATACTGTTCTTAAGCTTCTACTTTTATCAATTACATTTTTATTGTAATATAGATGAAATTAGCTTAACCAGATTAGAATTGTGACAATAAATTTATTTAGTCTATATGAACGTGGCATAAGAATATTGAAGAATATCCCTTTCCTTAAATTTAGTGCAGTTATCCAAAAGTTATTTCTTTTTTCATAATTAGGAAATCTGAAACTATAATTCTAAATAAAACTGCAGTGTGTTTCCAACAATACTGTCACGGAATTTGCCCCGCTCGCACCCAATTCGACGATCGCCCCTATGCGATTCTGGTAAACAAACAAATAATGCCTGGTATCGAGGCGCGACTGGAAATATTGGGAATCGACGAGAAGCGTTCGAGTCGTTCGAGAAAATGGATCTAGAGATGCTAGAAAATACCTGGAAACGGCCGAGTCATCCAGTCTTGAATTGGAGTGTTTAGTTGGAAATTACCTGGAGTTTAAAAGTGAAATAGTGTTTAGTTGAGTTGTAATTAGTATCCAGTAGTGTACAGAGTAGTTAATAAAGATAAGTGATTAATTAACGTTTGTTTTTCTGGTAAAAGAAAAAGTCGCATTCGGAAATCCGTGACAATACTATACTCTTATAATATTTTTGCTTTTCAGTTAATTTTTCAAGTGGTACTCGAAAACTAGAAAGAAATCGTAATTTGTATATATTATAATATTCATGATGAGGTGCGCATTCATTCTGTTACTGGTAATGACCAGTTACCTAGAAGAAATAGTTTTTTTTCATAGTTCAACAAAATATCCGTGACATTTTCGATACTATATATTTTGTCTCTCTTTCTTAAGTCAATTTGGTATCACCCCTGTATATTCTTGAAGAGAATGGTAAATAATACGTATATTTTTACGATAATAGTTAATTTATGACAATTTCTCTTAATTTTCACCAATTTAAAATGTATTAAAAAACTACTTCTGCCATATGAAAAATTACTACTTAATTAAACATATTTCAAGTAATTAAAAATTGGACTTTCATTCTTGCCAGATTGTCATATTTTTAAACTTTCCAATAGATACAGTAATTACTGACTGCTTTCTAATAAAGTGTTATTTAAACTTCGGAGAAAAAAATCTTGTTTGAAATGTCAATATCAGACGTATTACATAAAAAATATCTGCTATCGAAAACAAATATCACCTTATTCCATTTAATTTTTAAGGTTTGCGAAAATAAAACTAAACTTTAAAGTCAACCAATAAGCTTTTCCCACTGGTCAAACGAAAGCTGAATACGAAATAGGGTCCTTCATGCCTTATTGAATCCTATTCTAAAGCTGTGTTCTGAGAACTCACCACTTGGAAAATTTGCCAATAAATATTCTACATACGTAGATATTTCAGAAAAAACGCTGTATAAGGGATAATAAATCATAACGTGTACAGGGTCTCCGAAATATGAGTGCCTCAAGGACTTTTATATCTGACCAAAAGCAACAAAAAACGTGTCCAAAACGAATAGTTCTCCTACAAATGCATATACAAACAACTAAAAATGTAATATAAATACAATATTATGAAATTGCAAACTAAGATACAATAACAAACAGAAGCAATGAACGCAATTTTTTCTTCATAAATCTTAATGACGTATATAGTGGAAATTTCAATAAGCTGATATTTTTGTAACTGTCTAGTTCTTGTTTGATGTGTATGTAAACAAATATGGAACATTTTAATAACCGTAAGCTACATGACATGTTGATAATTTACTGTTAATCTGCCTGAAAATATTGTCACAGAATTGCCCCGCTCGCACTCAATTCGACGACTGTGGTAGCGCAAAACGCTAGATTGCCCCGATCGCCCCTACGCGATGCTGGTAAACAAACAAAATAATGCCGTGTATCGAGGCGCGACTGGAATGTTGAGAATCGAACCCTGGAATATTCGTTTGGTCTATAAAAGAAGAATAAACAGCCGAGTGAGTCTGTCTTGAATTAGAGTTTTCATTTGGATATTTTGGAGAGATCAATTAGAATTCAGAGCGATTTAGATAGTGATTGATTAAATAGTGTTTAGTTAAGTTGAGTAATTAGTATTCGGTAGTGTACAGAGTGTTAATAAATATCAGTACAAATTAACTGTTTTTCTGGTAAAAGAAAAAATCGCGTTGGGAAACCCGTGACAATATCATTGAAGAACACAACCAGCATTAAACAAACTGCACGAGAAGTAGGAGTAAACAGAACCGCCTGTCAAGTGTGCGTAGCCACAAATTCGACGTCAATTATGTTTGGTTCCACTTATCACATAAAATTAAAGCAATCCGGACACCCTGTTTTTCTTAGACAAATTGGCGCAAGTGAAGTTTTATCATTTACTTACTCAATCCAAAAGGAAAAGAAAGTTCTTTGTTGTTTTGAACTAGCGATGTATCCGTTAAGAAATCTACTTTCAACTTTTAATTGAATGAAATTTCTATTCCAATCATTCAAAAACTGTGCACGGACTGCCATTATTATTGCAATATATTGTAACTTGTCCCTCACCCACCCCTATTACATTTGTGCGTTTTGTTCTAAATAAATTGGTAGTAACTTTTAAATATCTAGTGGTTAAAATGTGTATTTAAAATGTTATCATACTAATTATTTTCAAATATCGGTCAGTGGTCGCGCGGTTTAAAGCGATCGATGTGGTTAGACCGGTGTTGATTCGAGCCCCGCAGCCGGTAGATCAGCTATATTCGTGGAGAGGATTATCACCCTCTCTGCAGGTATGGCAGGGTAAAGGAATATTAGCTTAGGTCAATGTGAAATATTGATACCGGTCGACATTTGACTACTCCCTAATTAATAAGGTTTTTCAGGTTTTCCCTCATTCCTGCCCTGAATGATGGTTAGGGCCTGCCAACGTAAATCGTTCCTGGGCGCAAATGCGGCCTGCTTAATAATAATATGCCGCCCCCTCTCCCACACAAGTCTTCGAATTCTTGGATAATTCTCGTAATTAGAATGAGGGGTAGATATATTATTATTATTATTTAATAAAAATAACACAGGTGTACAGTAATTAATTAATTGGTATTGTTCTAGCGTATGAAGAAGCAAGGCAAAACTCGCAAACGACTTCTGGTTTGTATGCCCACTGATTTATGAACTGAAACAGTTCATATTATCGACAATAAGCGGCGTCCTTCAGGGATAGGAACTTGTTACCTTATTTTTTCATATCTGTACCCGAGAGATTTCCCAAATGTTCCTCCACACCCTGTATATTCGTTTTACTTCGATACTTTTAAATATTCGCAGGTGGCATGAGATAACATTCCTGTTATCAGTTAAGCTCTACATTATTCAGTTCTATGTCTAAACTTATTTGTATTTTTGTAGAGAATATTATTTCAAGAACACGGTGCCCTTAACTCTAAACAATTGGTTATTTGTTAATATTTTTTTTATTTCAGTGACATGAATACCCAATTAAACAAAAAAAAAAACGTGAAATACTTTTGTAGAATAGCAAATATAATTATAAATACAAATAAAGTTTTAAAAATAATGTCGACGAACATTAAAATCATTTCATTATTCTATTAATTATGCCAGTTTCTCAAATACAGGTGTGCTATTGCAAATTTCCAAAATCTTTCAGAAAATAAATATTTAACTACAAGTAGATATTACAATAATTGCGATGATTTGAAAACTGTGAAATTAAAACTGTAAAGTAAATAAATATGAGATGGGTCACTTCGTGGTGTGACGCGATGGCATCCCACCGCTATCTGCTTCTAAAAAAAACGTAAAAACCCAACCCTGTTTTGTTTAACTATTAGCACTGTCGGGCAAAATGGCGTGCTGTGGAACGTTCCACTTAACATCAGGAACACTTGCTCGTTGTTTCTTAGCACCACGTAGGTATCAAAATGATTAGCAACAATTCCAAGACGATATAAATAAAACATCTATCTACGCAGCTTACATTTGATTTCCGTGAGTCGATTCCACTTTTTCGCGTCGGAGAGGTTATTGACCAAAATATCATGGTTTATGAACCGTAACGAGAATATACGGCAGATTAAACTATTAATGACGAAATTATACATGAGAAAGACTAAATTTTAATAATCTTACGTGGATACGCCTCACGTACTCAGCAGCGGGGTATCAAACTTATATATTATTCAATTACAGTTAAAAATAGAGTACATTTTCAGGGTTGCTAAAGGAATAACTTTTCCAAATCCTCTGACTTTTATTTTCAAGTCTACAAATCATATTTTCACTTACTTTTTATAGCAAATGTGATCATAAGGATATTTGAGAAAAATAATGATACAATTTCTATAAAAAACATTACATTTTATTTTTGATAAAACAAAAGTTTTAAAACATCTACAATGATATCAGAAGTTTACAGATATGGCCTTCAATTTATTTTGCCTCGTTCTGGCTACCTAATAACAGAATAATTTTTATTTTAATTTTATTAATTGGTCGCAAATTCTATATTCAGACACCTATGGAATAGTTATTTGTTTGCTAAAATATACACATACAAATCATGTTAGCAGCATTAAACATGTTTTGCGAGCCAATTTTTTCTACCACTTCCAGTCGATATATTTAAATTGTATATAAAAGTCGTTTGCCCAAGATAATTCACGAAAACGTCGTTACTTCTTTGTTATTTCTCTGTTTTTCCTGATCACTGGAAAATTCCTTAATTCTTCCAGGTTTCCCAATACTTATAGCAAATACAAATGAGAAAATACACAAAAAAAATAATAAGAAATGAAAAATTTGTTACACAAAACTTGTCTCTTTTATATTTCTTTTGAAGTACTAATCGAGGTAAGAAAGTATGAATGCAGTTGCTGAAAATAGTACACGACTTTGCTTCATGAAGCACCCTGCATATTTTTGCACCGTCTTCAATAGAGCGATTGCAAGATTACAATTTCCTTCCAATGTTTCTTTCCTTCGCTTTTTCCCAGCGCGTGAACACAGGATCGAAATGAAGTTTCCATTTGCTTCTGCAGCTCACAGATTTCTAGAAATTTTCATCTTCCTTGGAGTGAACTGCAATCATAAATTCATTTTGTTTGATACAACTTGATACTTTAATTCACGAACCACTAGATGGCGCTGTAAAATTCGATATGATGGAAGGTGAACAACAATTCGTTTAAAATTGCCGCTAAAGATTATAAAGCTATAATTACTAGGTAGGTTGCGTTTTGTGGTATAATGCTTTGTATTTTTTTGTTGAAATATATTTTAGTAGTTATCAAACTTTAACGTAAGACAAATTCCTAGTGCATATATATACGGTTGTAAAATTTCTCCGGGTTCCTATCCGCGATGAATCTGCATGGTCTTCAAAAGAACCATTTGTTTGACAACGTTTCGGTAAAATCTCATTTACCATCTTCAGGTCCTCTTACTTCTGCTTCGCGTTCGCAGTAAGCCGAACGTAGTAAGGCGAAGCAGAAGTAAGAGGACCTGAAGATGGTAAATGAGATTTTACCGAAACGTTGTCAAACAAATGGTTCTTTTGAAGACCATGCAGATTCATATATATATATATCGTCAATTTCTTGTATGTTCGTAACTTCAACGTTTCAGCTTTAGATAAAAGGGCTCGGTTTGATATATCTACAACATATCTTGGCCTACTTGGGAAATCGTGTGCGACCTCTAAAAGATGAGGCGAGACCACGCAAGTTTTGTCTGGGGTAGAACGTGAGAAATCCCAAGTTGTCAAACAGACGTCTGCATTAGTTCAGTCACCCCATGAAATGTCTATTTTATTAAACGGAGAAAATTGGTAATGTAATACAGATTTAAAAACATTCGTAATTAATTCACAACATAATCTTGTTACTTGTTACCTGGCATAAAATCCGCAATAAGAAAAAATGTTTCCTACATATTTCATGTATTGTGTTATCGCTTTTCCGATTCTCAATTTAATTTTCCACTGCTCTCAGAGTTTCGGGTCTACGGGAAATTTATGCAGGAAAATATCAGAAGCAGTTATAGTAAGAGGAGGACTGGGGAACAGCACCGTGATTTTGTGAAAATATTCATTTTTGTACATTTTTATAACTAAATATTGGATGATCTCAATAAAGTTTGCAAAATTACTAAAAAATACAGAAAATTTCCACTACACCTACACATACAAAACCGATTTGTTGTTGTTCACCCCCACACTTGACCAATTACAAATTGTTTTAGATTAGCGGCGTGCCATTTCGGTCTTGGACAGTTTTCTGTCGACAACACGATGGTTTTTTATTATTTAGTATTTAAACACGAAACACTTTTCAGCTTCTCTTAATAATTTACACATTGGGTATAGATTTTTTTATATAATGTACGTAAATAGTTTATTACTCGGTTTATTATTAGACACGTTGGAGTTTTGTTGCAGTCATAACAGCTACATTTGCTCAGAGAAAAATCCACACGCTACTTGTCGGTTTAGCTTTCAGAGGCGATTTGTTGTCAACGTATGGGCAGGAGTGTACGGGTATCGTTTGATTGGGCCATATTTTCTACCGGAAAATCTGAGTGGACCGCGTTACTTGCAATTTTTAATAGAATTATTTGATTTCATTGGATATTAACATTTTAAATTATTATTGGCTGAAGTTGAACTGAGCAAGAAAAAATGATATTCTAAAATAGTCAGTACAACCGTTTATTTGTGATGTCTAAAACCTAGGTAGGTAGGTACGAGAAAACTATTTCAACTTGACAACATTGCATCAGATCGACATCAAGTTGAACTGTGAGCTGTAAACGGCGAAGGCTGTGAGCGGTCAGTGACAGTCTGAAAAGGGGGTTTAAATAATGATTTAAAAATTTTTTTTTTCGGCGTAAATATGCATTTAGAATTTTTTTAATCGCGTATTTGCATTATACTCATTATTCCCTATCTCCTCTTAAAATTAATAACATTATGACTGACTCACCCTGTATACAAATAAAATAAGACGTTCACGTATTTTGTTTTTGCCAAATTTTAAAATTTTTCGGTTCAATGTTTTCCCAGATAACTATCGACACAGGTCCCTGTGTTCATGAATAATACCTCACATCATTTTCAGTTAAGAACTTTTATTTTATCATCAGTAAGTAATACTTATTCGAGCATGTTAAACAATATAGGGGATTTAAATCAGAATACATAGAGGTATTGTCTGGAGTTCCGCAAGGTTCCATCTTAAGACCCCTTCTGTTCAATATATTTTTGAACGACATTTGTCAGTATTTAGATGTTTTTTTACTCTATGCCGATGATATGAAAATATTTGTTAAAATTGAGACTAAATGATTGTCTGCATTTACATGAGTTAATACATGGTGCACAGAAAGTAGTCTCCCTCTTAATATAAATAAGTGTAATATAATGTCCTCTTGATTGACGATCTATGATTATAAAGTTAATGATTCTCTTAGTTGCTCCACTTATATAAAGGATTTAGGAGTTATGTTTGATCAAAAATTATCTTTCCATGAACATATACGAAATATTTCTTCATCGTCCTATAAAAGTTTAGAGTTTGTGATCAGTAATTGTAAAGATTTTGCTGATCCTTCTACTATACTGTGTTTATATAATTCTTTTGTAAGATCTCGCCTGGAGTATGCATGTTTGAAGTCCCCAATATGCAGTCCATAAGAACAGCTTAGAGAATATTCAAAGAAAAAGAATATATCCCAATGTTGGATTTTCTCAAAATATTCTTTTGGACATGTTTAACTGTAAATCCTTAGAGGCATATGCATTTTGTAATATTTTTGTAAAAAGTTGTTAATTTTACATATGACTGCCCTAAAATTAGAGCGTTTTAATGTCTACGTGCCTCGAGCTAATCTACGCTATTCAAATATCATGTATCTTTCAAGATCTAATACTAATTTATTATTATATTGTCCAATTTATCTTATGTGTGAAAACTGTAATTGACATATTTTCTTGCAATATCAAGTCTACAACAAGTATGTTAACTGGCTTTTATATTTTGTGTGGTTCTTGTACTTATTTGTTGGTTTATTTTATTGTGCATTGGTAGTTTAATATTTGTAACTGTTAACTTTAACTATAGTATCTTTCATCCACCCTGTAATTGGTTTGGTAATGAAATTATTTGCTACAAAGATCGATGGCTCTAGTCCAATCTACAATTCAAATTATAAAAAATCGAAAGGACTATGATCTTTCATTATCCTGACACGTACTTAATTATAAAGTTATATTATACTAGCTTCACTATACACTAGGACTTCAATGGAATGCAAAAATAGGTAACAGACTAACTTAAATCAACAGCCAAAAATTATAATAAGAATTAAATCGACATTTTTTATCACTACACCCGACATAGCTAAAAAATTGTGGAATTTGTAACTGTAGATGTATTACATATTGCACCTTAATATTTTATGACATATTCCAAGTAATTAAAAATGTAACCTACAAAAATCGTGTTTTTCTCAACTTGCCTACTGACCTAAATGTTCGACACGGGGATAACATACGCTTTACATTTCATTAAAGCATCAAATTGCTTTCAAATTAATTAAATTATCCTCAAACATCTGGTTTATACATGCTGATATATGCAAACATAGTTATATGTACACAATATAATCAAGCCTACCGAACGGTTTTGTATAAATAACCCGAATTTGTAGACATAATATATATTGAATTACAATATTTTATGAAAATTCGCCTCACGAATTAACCAACAAACTGTTAAGCGTGTTTTAACTGTTGTATCTTCACGTTGGTATGCCCCGATCAATTATTTCAACATTTGTCTGATTTGCTGACCCAAAAACTGTCCCGTCTGACTTCCCCCGAGGATTTTAAATCTTTATTAGTCCTCTAACGGTATCGATATATATTACCCGAGCTGTTTCTTTATAGTACACTTTATATTCACTTGGCTTGCATTAGTTTTTATTAACTACAAGTGATAACAATAATAGCTGTTGAATCATTGAACATAAATAAATTGTGTTACATTTTAAGTTACCAGGTGTCACTATAAATTTTCTATTTATCTTTAAATCTACTAAATACGTAGAAGAGTGGTTCTGGTGCACTAGGTGTTCGGGGGACCGTTTCTGACGTGAAATTCGGATTCAACGCCCCACAAAACGCCCCTATTATGATTTTCGGGTAGTTTTTGGCACTCTTGTCAGGAAAATTCTCGGAAATAACGTCCGCGTCCAAGTTCCGGCGCACCAGGTGCCCGTGGGGTGTTCGCCGATGCCAGATATGGATTCAGCGACCCAAAAAAAACCCGGGCGCCGAGTATTCCTTCTTTCCCGCGTGATTTGTCCCACGGAGATGACGTTCATAGGCGTTCCTGAGCTCCAGGTGTTCGGGGGGTCAATTTGAACATCATATTCGTCATCAGCGACCTCGAAAACCCCCGAGTACCCGATCTGGGCCAGTTCTGACACTTATTTACCAAGTTTTGACATCTTTCAAGACGCCTCTGAAATAATGCATTTTTTTAATGCATTTTTGGCTGCAGCAATGCAATTTCCGATTTGTCAGAAATTCCATGTCGCCACATTTTTTACAAATAATTTTTGGAAGAGAATGCAAAAAACCGCATTCCGATCCGTCCACCACAACTAGTTTTAGAACTTTTGGACTTTTTACTAGTTTATTGCCTCGACTAATATGAATCTTTACTTCAGAGGTGATTTTAAAAACTTCGTAAAGTGTTCGTAGGCATCTATGTCATTCAACTATAGGTTTGTTTAAAGTAATGAACAATTCTGCCCAAGATTCAGGAATTTTACAAACAAGTATAATTTAATAAAATAGCTTGGTATATAATAAAGTATTCTTAGGTTAGTTTTACTCTTGTTTTTATTGTGTAATTTAGCACAATTTCATTGTTCACCTCATCCTGTAATTAGTATAAGCTGTTGTTATATTGCTTGAAAAAGTATCATTTTTACAATATGTAGACAAATGTAAAAAATATGAGGAGTGGTCTAAATTTTAAAGATGGCTGCATTTAGAATAGAAAGTGTGTACCACATTTTGCAGAAATATACTGCAAATAGATTTATCTCGAGATCTGATGATATTCAAGAGGATTTATAGATAGCAAGGATTTTTGTCAGAGAGAAAAATATGACTTAATCAGACAGAAACATCAGTATAATTTAAATATAAGTTCATAATGTTCTTATGGCGACATACTAGACTTGCAAAATGGGCTTTCTTGTTATCTAATGCATGTAATAGCTATAATTAAAAGTACGAGCTGGCAGATGGGATAGGTTTATGTAAAGATCTCGCTTGAAAGATTTTATTCGTGAAAATTGGGTTAAAAAATATACTTATTGCAACAAATATGTATAGAAATCTTGTACAAAATATATTATCTTGTAAAACAAGGATTACGTACTTCATAAACATAATTTTTAAAGTATCATTTATATTTTAAGTATTTAATTGTTGTTACAAGAACAACATTTAGCCATATCATAAAAATCTAATAAAATGTTCTCTTTTATCAATAAGTCTACTGCTGGAATTATTGACAATAAATCATTCACGATACAGGAACAAGAATAAATGGCTAAAGGTGACATAATGTGACATATTCTAAGACATTTGAAATTATACGTAATTTAGATAGTAAGTTAAAAAACATATAAGTATTAAAAACTTCCCATACCTTCCTATTTACTCATTCCTTAGTATCTATTTGATTCCTCTAACCAATAGTTCTATTAATTTACTTTTGTTATGTCTCACTTCTAAAGCAGCATCATAATCTTATAAGGAGGCATTTACTTTTTATTGTCTAGCTTATATTAAGTTATGTATAAAATTGCGTAACCTATTTTTTATATATGTTATTTACTTGGTTTAGAGGTTAGATTCAGGGATTTTGAGATTCAGCGGGAATTAAATTAAAAAATTATTTTTTCCAAAGTAGTAGGCGTGGAAATAATAAGTAGACAGCTGTCACTACAATACCATATCGTTTCTGTCAAGGCTGCTCAATTCATAGATTAGGCAACAGTGTTTTTTATTGTTATTTTTTATATTTAAAATGCCCCGTCATAATAATTTTTCGAACACTGAAATGAGAAATATGTGGTTGCCGTGCAGCAGCGAGGTACTTGGAATTATATCGAGATAACAGACAACCCGATCATAGACTATTTAAGAGATTGTACGACAGATTAGGTGAAATTGGATCATTTCGTCTGAAGAGAGACATTGGAAGATTGAAAATATTAACAGCGAACCAAGAAGATGATGTTTTAGTGCGAATTACTGAAAACACACGTATAAGCACACATCAAATTTCGGCAGCTACTGGCATCAGTCAGTCTTCCGTTAGCAGAATACTACTCCACAAAGAAAAATTGTATCCTTATCATTTTACTCCAGTTTAAGATTTAACACCACAAGACCCTTTAGCTAAGTTACGGTTTGCACAGTTTCTTCGCCAACAACAAAATTATTTACCCAACATTTTATAATAAAATAGTATTTACGGATGAAGCCACATTTACCCAACGAGGTATTTTTAATTGGAGAAATAGTCATTCTTGGGAACTAGAAAATTCTCGTCTGCCTCGTGTGGAATTATTTCCGATAATATTTAAATTTTCTAATTAATGACTTGCCACTGCTTCTTGCAGATATTTCCTTAAATTTACGGCAGAACTTCTTGTTTTTGTATGATGGTGCACCTGCATATTACACCGACGAGTAAGAGAATATCTTATGGTACATCATGTTTCTTTCAAATGACAGAACTTTTTTGCTGCTTAGAGTATCCAACAAGTGGCGCCCTCTACTAGTGACGTCAAAATTAGACTCATTTTTTAATTTCTCGTCCGCAAAAACCCCCGATTTACAAATTTTATGTAAATATTTGAATTTCTTAAGAAGTTATTTACAAATATCGAAAATAAAATTTTAACTTTAACACCTTGTATCTCCGTTAATAATGAGTTTTCGAAAAATTGTTATAGGAGTTTGTGACCCTAATTTTTTGTGAGGAATCACCTCCTGAAGTCTTGACACATAATTTCCGGACATCCTGTATATTACTTCGAAGGTTTAAAAAAAAATAAAATAACATGCTGAACTAACTTTCACCTGGCCTCGTGGGGTACTTACATACTCCACACTTTTTCGAAATCGAAACTCGTAACGATATATATCGATAGTCAATTCTTTTGTAAAAAACGCATTTTTTTCAAGTCTTCCAGGTTTCCGAATTTTTTATGAACGCTGATCTTTATTTTTTTCAACTCGGACAATTATACAGTTTAAAGTGGTATCTAGAGATGATCTCTGATTTTTTTTTAGAACAAAATAATCAATATGTCATTTTTTACAAAGATATTTATCACTAGGGTTCGTACGTACCCCACGAGTCCAGGTATGTTACTCAGGATGAGCAGCCAGGTGAAGGCTAAGGTAAATTTGGTTAGATCACATAATTATGATGTCGCAAATTCATCATGAGACACTATAAAATGTCAATGTGGATAAGTACCAACAAAATAAAAAAAACAAATGCTCCAAAGTAATGACGAATCCGAGAATAAATCCTTTTATAGTAGACGATGGAATCGATAGCTTAATATAAAGCGAATCCAACAAATAGAACCAATAAGAACACTTTTATCGACAGGAAAACAAACAAATTGTTCTATGTCCGTCACAGCAAATTCCACTACCGAGAATAAAAAACGAAACAAATGCCAGTCGGAATTAATCTAGATCCAGGGAGTTGATAAGTCTCAATAAACTGATTAGTGTGTATATAAGATGCAGAATTAATTCCGACTCCGTTATAATTCACGACTAGTTGCGAAATTTGTTACGTAAATTGTACTTGTAGCGATATTTTAAGTATACATCAGTTACGGTAAACTGTGCACTGGGTCAGCTAAACCTTAAAATGCAACATTGATACCTACTGTCTAGTATTCACGATTTAAACTGTTAAAAAATTAAGTACATCCAGGAAATAAATATTTACCCTCTTAGTGGTGCAAACATTTATTTTGTCAATTAAATTAGGGTTTGTGCGTTACTCTTGACCATGTTTTTGGTAGGCATATTGATGTCATAAAAATATTTGAATTATAGATTTTATATTCAGAATAACAAAAGTTTTCATCACCATTCTTCTTTGATTACAATGTACACTTCAGTGGTTAGACCCATTTTAAAATTCCACTGTATGAAATCTTTTATATAGGATGAATCACTAATAATGAGGCAAAATATGAAGATATAGCTAAACATGTCTTAGTAAAATGTTGCTGTGGCAAAATAAACAGGGTGTCAAATTTGAAATAATTTGAAATTTTTTTGCATCCAATTTCGTAGGAAAGGATTTTTTAAGAAAAGGAATCACAATTAAGGTATTAAATCAGATTAGACTATAGAGAGGGCCCTACATTACCGATACCTGATTAATTTCTGTCTTATTTTGTGTTGCCAAAATCCTATCTGGGACTAATTTTTACAAAAAATGATGTACTTGGTAGAACTTGATATTTCCTACCGTTTTCGAGAAAACTGCTCTAAAAAATTTCTGCTTACGCAAGACTTTAAATGAATATTTATTAGGTTAAAATCAAGTGTAATTTTCGATGTAAAAAGATCTCTTATGAATCAAGAGAGTTAAAAAATGCTTGGAAATGGGTAGATTTGAATAATTACTCTCAACAGATAATATAAGACAATCGATTAATTTGTATCACAATACTGATTTTCTGAAAATAAATTTCAGTTCGCATGTAAGCATAAATATTTTAGGGCAGTTTTCTTGAAAACGGTAGGAATTATTAAGTTCTACCAAGTGTACCTTATTTACGTAGAAATGACGCCTGAATAACATCCGAATCAGAACGTTACGTCGACAAAATATAAAAGATAATTTCGTATTTATAATGTGGCGCCCTTTATGGTTGAACCTAATTTAGTACATAAATTATGATTCCTTCACTTAAAACATGTTTCCCTATCAAATTTGATGACAATCGGTTGAACGGAATTCGAGTTAATTACAAAAAAGTACGAAAAAATAATTTCAACTTACACTATACGCGCGAATGCGGCCTGCTTAATAATAATATGCCGCCCCCTCTCCCGCACAAGTCTTCGACTTCTGGGTTAATCCTCGTGATTAGAATGAGGGGTAGAGATATTATTATTATTATTTATAGAGACAATCAGTTTCAAATTCTTATTTTTAACCAAGTAAGTATGTATAATAAAAAGCAGTTGAGATATTTTATATTGAAGTCTAAGATGATTCAATATTATTTATTAAGGTAAATAAGGAGAGGCAAGATGTAGATACTAATTGCTATTGGAATTTATAAGATCTGACTGATACAAATTTCTGGTATAAAGGTAAGAGAGGGAATATTTTAGAAACGATAATATTCAAAACAAAAACAAAATCTAACGAAAAAAAAATATTTACATCCAGATTTGTAATAATACACAAAAATACAATTTGTTAATTTTATATATGCAATTTGATTTGATTTGAAGTATTTTTGTTTAAGAAGAATGTACACACTTAAGTTAAAATAAAATGTTAGAGCACGAGACAAAGGAGAATGGGAAAGGTTTATAACAGGCCAAGGCCCAGCGTTAGGCTGTACAGGGTACCCAATTTCGTTGTATTTGTAATGTATCTCTGAAACTACAAGAGATAGAAGGATGCAGTTTTTGCAATACTAGACTACTTTTTCGAGAAATTTAAGATGCCGTAATCACAACTTTCATAGACCAATTCGTATTTGAGGTACAAGGCAAAATTTAAAAAAATTGCTTTTAAGGAAATCTTTGTACCTTAGAGAATTGTTGAGATATCAGAATGGTGAAAGTTGCTTCTGAGAGAGTTTTCTACGTAAAGTTCAGTGGCGTACTTGTAATTTCTCTACAGGTTGTTCCTTTTAAAATATACAAACATACATTTCTTTTTAAATGGAACAACCTGTATATTTTTATGCCATTCAATTCCATTATTAACACGCTTTTATTAGCTTGACCTGTATGTATGTAACTGAATCTTTCAACGTAATTTTCACCAATTTCAAGAAGTCTGATCAGCTTGAAAATTTGCACAGGAGTCAAGGACTGATAACAATACAATTATTTAATAACTTTGTTCTAATGTCCTGACTAGGATCATCAGAATAAAAAAAAGAAACTATTTAGATTAGTTTGCAGGTTAAGTGTATACAATCCATAGAACAATGGTAAATGACATTCTTCTTTACCGATATAAGCAAAAAGAATTCTTACCAGTGTATATTTAATGAAAATTAATGGTACGATTATGATACGACAGATGTCGTTACGGAACTTTTCTACACATATTTTGCAAATTATTGAATTATTAAATCAAACTTATTATAATGGAGCACTTCTAAGTTTTTCTTAATTAATGTAATTTGAGATTTTGAGAAAAAAAATAATAGGAATAGTTAAAAAATTAGTTTCTGAATTAATTTTAAATCAATAAACTTCAAGATAAATTGTAAAAAATTACATTTCAAAACTTGGAACGGAAACGAAACTGAACTTTAACAGAAATTTTGAATTGAAACATTTTGAAAAAAAAAGAATTAAAAATTGTCAAGAACAAATTTTATTTCGACAAAAAATACAGAGTTCAAAATTTATAAGTTTGAAAAAAGTTTTGAAATACAAATTTTTGAAAAAAAATTACATTTAAAAAAAAAAAAAATTCGAAATACAAAATTTTATAAATAATTTTGGATTTTGGAATTATACAAATAAAATCAAAATTAAAAAATTTTAGAAATACATAAAAATTTGATAATTTAAAAAAAAATCAAATTAATATTTTCGGAAAGTTTTCAGTTAAAAAATTTGAAAGTTCAAAAATTTTGAAAAAAAATTCAATTTAAAAATTTTGAAAAACATGTAAATTTTCAAATTCATATTTTTTACGCTTTTTTACTGTAATTGATTTATTTTATTAATAATTTAATCTTATTCCCAATTAATTAGTCGTAATTGATTGTGGAAATTTTCTATTGCTGTAATACAACTCTTGATACTTCAAAATTATTTTCTACTTTTTAATTCGGTTTGCTATTAAAGCGTGTTTTTTAGTTTTATTAAACAATAATTTATTTTTTTCATAATGATACATAATAGTTGCTACATAAAGACGATGTTGCATGGTGCATAGTTGGCCATGCATTTTTATATAAGTGTACAAAATCGGTTCATGAACTCTACCTTAGTTACTTGAGAAAAATGTATGCAAAATAAAAAGATATAAGGTGTCAAAGTTGAAATTTTTTTTCGTACTTTTTTGTAATTAACTCGAATATCGTTCAACCGATTGTCATCAAATTTGATAGGGAAACATGTTTTAAGTGAAAGAATCATAATATATGTACTAAACTAGATTCAAACATAGAGGGGTTCACTTTAGAAACATGAAATTCTCTCTTATTTTATGTTGACGAAACGTTCTGATTCGGATGTTATTCAGGCGCTATTTCTACGTAAATAAGGTACACTCGGTAGAACTTGATAATTCCTACCGTTTTCAAGAAAACTATCCTAAAAGATTTATGCTTAGATGCGAATTGAAATTTATTTTCAGAAAATCAGTATTGTGATACAAATTAATCGATTGTCTTATTTTATAAATGTTGAGAGTGATTATTCAAATCTACCCATTTCCAAGCATTTTTTAACTCTCTTGATTGATAAGAGATCTTCTTACATCGAAAATTACTCTTGATTTTAACGTAATAAATATTCATTTAAAGTCTTGCGTAAGCAGAAATTTTTTTTGAGCAGTTTTCTGGAAAACGGTAGGAATTATCAAGTTCTACCAAGTACATCATTTTTTGTAGAAATGAGTCCCACATAGGATTTTGTAGTAGTCAACCGAATCATAACGTTTCGGCAACACAAAATAAGACAGAAATTATCATCATCAGGTATCGCTAATGTAGCTTTCCATATGGTATAACCTGATTTAATGCCTTAATTGTGATTCCTTTTCTTTGGATGCAAAAAAAATTCAAATTATTTCAAATTTGACACCCTGTTTATTTTGCCACAGCAACATTTTACTAAGACATGTTTAGCTATATCTTCATATTTTGCCCCATTATTAATGATTCATCCTGTATAAGATTTCATACAGTGGATATTCTAAAATGGGTCTAACCACTAAAGTGTACATTGTAATCAAAGAGGTATGGTGATGAAAAACTTTTGTTATTCTTAATATAAAATCAAGAATTCAAATATTTTTTATGACTTCAATATGCCTACCAAAAACATGGTCGAGAGTAACGCACAAATCCTTAATTTAATTGACGAAATAAATGTTTGTACCATTAAGGTATAAATGCTCATAAGAAGGATAACTTTTCTTAATATTCAAAAATAATTTGTTAGTATCACTGAAAACTATAAACCGATCTAAATCATCTTGTAATTGAATGTAGTGCATACATACTTGATTTCGAATGTCGGAAACACCTCCCACCTTTATTTATTTATTTATTTTATTACAATATCCAACGGGCCGAAACCCAATTACAGGATAAGGGAGAAAATACAATATGCAATCAGCAAATAAATGTTAAAAATACAAAAGAAAAACGACAAAAACAACAGTAACAAAATTACATAATATAGACAATATACCTACAAACATACATAAGAGTTAAGTTAAATGATTAAAAGCAAACATCGAGAAATAAATAATAGTAAAAAATAAATTACCAACAAAAGTCAATAAAAATGTGTATTAAATAAGTTCTTTATGTGACTGGTAATTGAACAGAATACATCCAACCGTGACTCAATTTCCAGGTAATTAGCACACATCTGATAAACGGGAGCGGCTCTATACAAGTTAGTCCTGTAATTTTTTTGTTGTTATATCTCGTATTCAATCGTGGAATATGCAAATCTATCATTTCCAATAGATTCTCAGAATGTATTATGTTATTAAGAATCTTGAATAGGAAAATTACAGAATACATTTGTCGTCTAAGTAAAAGATTGCACATATTGAAGCGGTCAAAAAATGCCTCTTATGGGAAACCTCTTACCGTCAAGTGTAAGCACAGCTAACTTAAAAAATCGACGTTGCACTTGCTCTAAACACGATACATGACTAGAATAAACAGAAGGCCAAACCAAAGACGCATATTCCAGTTTAGATCTAACAAATGCACCATATAACAATTTAACAGTGTCCATGTTCTGAAAACCTGCCATATTCCGCATGGTAAAACCTAGGTTTTTGTAGGCATACTTAACTATATAATTAATGTGTTGAATAAAAGAAAGCTTTGGATCAAAGTAAACTCCTAAGTCCTTTATTAGAACAGGCCGAAGAAGACTAGATCCGTCTAAGATGTAGTCATACGAAATCTGCTTTAGTTGGCGACTGAAGGACATAACATTACATTTCGCTTCGACTTTATGTCACATTTTCTTGCAAAAATTGAATTGATCAAGAACAGTTAATTTGTTGTGTGTGTGTGGATTATGGCTTTGGTCTTACCAATTAGCCAGATCTTTTTTTAAAATAAATTGAATTATCTTCTGTTTCATGTAAACTTTACGTTATATAGCATCATGTATCATGGCATATACTGCATTGACATTAATACCCACCTATTTGTAATAGTAGTGTTAGTTTTAAACTAGATTTTTTTTGTATTTTTTTAAATTTTTCCTTATTTTATTTAATATACTATTTCATCCACTTGTTTGTTTCAGTTTAGCATCTTATCCATTGAACCGTAGGTATTTTGTTAGCTCTCGGTGTGTAATATTTACTTTTTTTTCATCATATATCTCTTATTTGTTTTTGTTTATTCCTATTTTTTCTAAAATTTATTTATGTTACAAATTTTTAATTACATTGATCATCGCGACCTAGATACTTATTTTAGATTTTTGAATGAATTTATACATACTTATAAATATAAAATATTCTCTGCAAATTCTATTCCCATTTCAGGAATTACCTGATAGAATGTTTCTCTTTGTATTGATTTATAAATTTCGCTAAAAGGTAAATAACACTATAACATCCTCACGTAGCGGTAGAAAAACTAAATTCATTTTGCTCAGGAACTAAATATTTTAGAGAAATGCTAAGACTAGGTACATATTTTTTTATAAATAGTTATCTATACTTTGAATCTGTCATATTCCCTACTGGACGCGTTGTATAATTACCGATTACACAAATGAAATAAGTATCGCATTCCATATCCGAAACACGAATCCAAAAATCTTGATTCCATGTTATCTTGATAGAGCAATTCATTTCCCGCAAACTTAGGTCGGAATTAATTATTATTATTAACCACGCAACATGAATATCTGACATTTAAGATGTAGAAAGCACCATTATTGTCTCGTAGGGCACGATTTTCATTGCGTTCCGCGCTTCACAATAGATGAACCGTTCTATCAGCTTTCTACCAACACTTCGGTGCAAGTTATTGCTAAAGCGCTTTGACATTTGTATTTGAATAAAAATTTGGCAACGATATCAGGAATCTCGTCGCAAAAAAGGTGAAATAATTTGTATTCCAAACAGCGTCAGGTGATTCAAATATACAAGGTGTCCAAATTTCGTTGTAATTGCAGGGTATCTTGGAAATTACAAGAGATAGAAGGATGCTGATTTCACAACACTGGGCTACTTTTTCGAGGAACGAAGACGCCGTAATCATATTTTTCATTAAACTTTTCGTTTTTGAAATACAGGGCGAAATTTAAGAAACTATTTTTAAGGAATTCTTCGTATCTCAGAGAATAGGTCAGATATCGCAATAGTGAAAATTGCTTGTCATAGAGTTCAGTGGTGTACTTTTAATTTTTCTAAATGTTGTCGCTTTTAAAATATGACGCAAACATACAATTTTTTAAGTGGAATACCTTGTATATTTTTATGTCATTCAATTGCATTATTTTTTTTTCTTCATAATGATATAATAGTTACTACTTTATATTTTGGAAATTATCAAAAAACGTTAAATTAATAAAACTGATGTTGCATTTTTATATAAGTATACAAAATAAGTTCATGAATTAATTATATTCAATAATTCAAAAAATAATAAGATAATTATAAACGTTTCATTACGTAATTTATCTTTAATTGACACATTTTAAAACAAATAAACAAAAACAAAGAAAAAATAAGCAATAACAAAAATAGACAATTTCATTAAATAAAAACTGTTGAAATTATGAAATATTGAAAAAAATATGTGTTTAGAAACTGTTTAAATTTTAGGATAAGTAGAAATCTGTACATTATTTTTAACATATGAATGTGTACACCTTATATTATACAGTGCTTTCGAAAAGTAACGAATAAATTCATTATTTTTTAAATTGAGAAGTTTTCGAAAAAATTCCCTGGCACGTCGATTTTGTTTTTAAAAAGGGCACACGACCTACATTTTTTTTTAAATAGCAACTCCCAATACATACATCATGAAAAAATATAGTGTTACATAACAAAAATTTCAAGAAAATAATGTTTGAAGATTTTAAAATTCACAATACTGAAAATGATAATGATTATGTAAAAAATCGACTAAATTAAATGTTCAAATTGCGCACCGTTGACTGCCTGACAGTAGGCAAGACGATTAATAAATTCTTTTTGGACATTATCAATAACTTCAGGAGGTATACGATGTATCTCGTGACGAATTCTTTAAATCTTCTAAATTAACCGGTCTAGTAACGTATACTTTGCTTTTTAAGTATCCCCACAAAAAATAATCTAGGGGTGTCAAATCAGGCGATCTGTCTGGCCACTCAATCGGCTCCCTCCTCCCTATCCAATGATTCGGGAACAGCTCATCTAAATAAGAACGGACAGGTGTTGCATAATGGGGAGGTGCACAGTATTGTGAAAATTAAATTTTAAAATCTTCAAACATTATTTTCTTGAAATTTTTGTTATGTAACACCATAACTTCTCATGATGTATGTATGTAGACGCTTTTTCAAATGGCATGGTCAAAATGGAGGATTGCTATTTAAAAAATTGTCGATGACGTCATATCTCGAACAACGATGACGTCACAAATATGGGTCGTATGTCAAAAAGTGCCTTTTTTAAAAACAAAATCGACATGTCAGAGGATTTTTTCGAAAAATTCTTAATTTCAAAAATAATGAATTTATTCGTTACTTTTCGAAAGCACTGTACATATATTATAAGTATAGTATTACGAAATGCGGTAGATGTAACTAGCATAAAAAAGGATCGACGATTTATCTTACAATATAACTGTTTAAGGTTTGTAAGACACGCATTATTTTGCTATTCTAACCCCACATTTTAACAATTATGTTCACATACTTATAAACAAAAATATACAATCTTCTATGTAGAACTATATAAGTTTATGTTATAACAACATTTACATCTACAATTAAATAAAAAAAAATAGGTAATTTGACTGATTTCTGTACCTAAAAATTTGTTAATTACACCGATGTCTATCGGTACATACCTATCTATTTTACTTCGGCACCTTTAAATATTCGCAGGTGGCATGATATATCATTCCTGTTATTTGCTAAGCTCTATTATTCAGTTCTTATACGTCTAGAATTATTTGTGTCTGTCGAAAACACTATTTTAAGAATACGTCGTCCTTAAACAACTGTATGTTTTGATACATTTTTCTTTAAGTAACTCAGGTAGAGTTCACATGAACCAATGCTGTATAATTATAATAAAAATGCAAGTTCAACAACAAACTATGCCCCACGCAACACAGTTTTAGTAATTTAACGTTTTGTTTTTTTTTTGACACTTTTCAAAATATGAAGTACCACAAAAAATGTAATCGGACTGCACAAAAATATACAGTGTTGACTGTAAAAAAATGTATATTTGGGTAGAAAGAGAATTACAAGTACGCCATTGAACTTTGCGTAAAAATATCAGAAGTTATTTTCACTATTCCGATATCTCAGCTATTCGCTGATACCAAGAAACCCTTAAAAGTAGTTTTTTTTAATTTCGTCCTGTGTCTCAAAAACGAAGAAGACCATGTAATTTCTAATTACGGCATCATAAGTTTCTCAGTGTTGTGAAAACTGCATCCGGCAATTGGGACACTCTGTACAGTACCTACCAAAATCAAATATTAGACCAGACATACTATATTTGCTGTTAATATAAATATTTTAAATAACTGATTGAAGATGTTGCGACATAACTAAAATATGAATTGCCTTGATTGACAGTACGAGGTTCTTACAACTCATGCATACAAATTGAGATGTTCAATGTTAAGTTAAATTTTTTTTGGCAAATAGTGAAACCGAATACTTGTTTAATATGCTTACGTGGAAAGGTTGCGGTTTGTTGAACGTGTAATAAAATCATCAACATAATTTCGTTATCTTGTTTTCACGCGTACATGTTCCAAATTCTTTTTAAAATATACTGGGCGATTTACTATTTATTTTGAAAGTGATAAAAGTGTTTCATTTAATAAGGCCCACACAAGTAGTTGCGATATGTAAAAAAGCATTTAACTACAAACTACTGAATTCTAGCAGTCGCCTAATATTAACCAGGGGTACATACGAAGCTTTTATTAAATATACATTGCAAAAAAATTTTTTTACATTGATACTTGTAAGGAATCGCTGTAGTGTAACGCTACATGTTTGGGGGGATTTCAAAATATAATTGCCGCGCTGCTTGCAAATATCCGATCGCTGTGTATTTAGTATCGCTGTGTAGGTTGCATCTTTCTGCATTGAAATGGAGTTTGAGCATTTCACGATTTCAGGGGGGCAATAGGAAAAAGGTGAACCACAACACTGATTGAATTAGTTATAAGAAATCTAACAGTCTTACTTTCCAGGTTGTGATATCGTCAAAGGACCGGTTTTGTAATATTTGTGAACGAATTATATCTACCAAACCTAAAGTACAAGAAATTTAAACAGGCATGGTCTGAATCCGGTTCTGTTGAGAGCCGTGTGTAATAACTTATTTAATACTCATTTCTAAAACGTCAATTTATCATAGCACCGTCATCTTGAAAGTTTATTTTTACAGGCTGTCAATTTTACAGGTTATTAGCATTATTTACATTAGAGAATTTTGTTTTATTTATATCATATATGTTGAAAACAAAGGTATATCTGTTATTTGCGATAATACCAAATTTGGACAATCAAATAGTTGAAACTGAACCATCTACTGCTGCAGAGACTAATGAAGTAGAATACGGCATATCATTTATAGACTCTTTACAAGGAAATCATTGTTTCGACATTTCGATTTTGTTATTGATGGAATCATCAACATAACTGGTGGCAATTTCGCTGGATTCTCATCTACTTGTTAAATTTGTTATTTTGTCGCAATTTTACAATTGCGTATTTGCCCATATATTCTACGTCATCCAATATCAGGGAGAGAGTTTTTCAAATCAACAACAACCATAAATCCCGAATGTTGTTACAATTTTCGCAAATAACCAATGGTCATCAGGAGCGTACAAAAGAAATCGTTCAATCTCTTCTTTAGTTAAAAATCTTGGACTTTTTTGAAACATAATGCTCATTCTTTTGGAAATCTGTAAATGTCAACTGAACGTCACATTTCACTATATTACACCATTGTTCTGTGTGTGCTAATAAATTATTATAAATTTTAAATTACTAACTTTCATTCCTACGTTAAGTTTTTTGCATAATAAGTTACCTTTAGATTTGACATACTTTAATTTCTACATATGTTAATTATTCTTCACGAGTTTTGTTAATCTATAGAGACTTTTATGACCAATGTTATTTGTGAAATTTGTCAGAACTACTACTTAGATAGAATACGACCAAATTGCACGTATATTAATTTCATTACTACTCTATTCTTTTTATCTTAAGTAATCAAATTCATGAACCTGTTCAGTACTTTAACAAATGATAACTTTAAAAAATTGATTGTAAATTTAGCAAACCTATGAGATGGGTACATAACCATGATTCAAATTAACTTAATTAACTTTTTCTTCTTTTCTAAATCTAATGATCTATTATTAAAGTGAATCAAGCATTTGACAGATCAAAATTATAAAAAAAAATTGGAAGTAAAAAATGTCTATTCTGGTGACTTAAAACAATTCTAATGGTACTTTCTCTTATTTATTATTATTTCGACATTTTGCACCAGTTAACAGTCATCATCTAACGATCTTGCAATGCATGTTTTATTTTGTATTAATTACAGACATTAGGCTTGTAAGTGCACTCTCTTAAGCGCAAGTGATGCTTATATTTGTTTTTGTCGCACCATGAGTTTAGCAGATGCTAGTTCATTCTTCCCAAGTAGTTATATGGGATCTTTACGTACAGAGTGTGACAGTGATATGAAATCACAGCGTTATTCTGACTTCTGCATTCGAACAAAATGAAGTGATACATATATCTCCTACTACTACAGAGATAAAGTAAATGTAGTTTCTTCTCCATTTCTTCTTTACCCGAAAGAGGAAATCTTTCATATTGATCTTTGGAAAGCTTGGGTACTCTTCGTCAATTTCAGTGGTACTCCCTGTATAAGTACTAAAATAAATAAGATCATAAACTGAATGAGTTCTTCGAAGTAGTAAAATGTATGGCGAGATATGCGTTGGGTTGGTTCTGCAATAAAATCATAGACTATAAGTGGACGTAAACGGTTTAACTGCATTTGTTTGGTTCCTGTCTTATTTGTAATAAGGTTTCATATCTGATGATGAATATTACATAAAGCTAAAAACTAGAAAGGCCTTAAGAAAAGACTACAGAATCCAAATTCTGTTTATGTAATAGGAAACACTCATGAATTTTGCTATTTATGAAATTAACTTCTACTGATCTAATAGTTATGTGATCTATCATGATATGCGTCTATTTTTCTGTATTTTAAAGTAACCATAACCTAAAACACGTTTGACATCACGGCGGCCATATTGATGATACTGTGACGTCATATTATTTGTTGACAAACAAATTCTAATAAATTATGTGTGGATTTCAGTATTTTTCTGTGATTTTTGTCCCCTGGTTTTTTGAAAGATTTACTTATAGCACAGGGTGTTTCAAAACAGATAAAGTTAATATGAAAAAAATTCAAGAAGAGCTATAAAGTGATATCGAGAAAAGTATCCAGAGCGTCTCATTACTGATCATAGAACCTTTACAATATTTGAGGCGACCTTGCGATGAAATGAAGTTGCAATTTCTGTTCGGAATAATAAAATAATTGACCGAAGGATAAGAAAAAATGTTAATACAGCTAGACTGTTACAGTATTTCGAACAAAATCCAAGCAATTTTATACAGCAAGCTAGTCGGGAATTGAATTTGGATAAATCAACCGTTCAATGATTTTTACGACCAATGGAGTATCATGACTACAAAATTCACAATTTGGAGTATTTGCCTGAGCGTCACATTGAATACAGACTTAATTTTCTAGCTCAAATTGTAGTAAATATTGATCAGAACCTTTTCGGCACGTTCTTTGAACGGACGAAAGTGGGTTAGTCAGTAATGGTTCACCAAACAGGCTAAACGAACACTGAATAGTAGTCCATTGAAAATCCCCAAATTGTAATGTCCAAAACCAAGGAGTAAATGTATGGTGCGGCATCATCGATAGGCATTTAATTGGGTCTTATTTTTATGAACATATATTGAACAGTGTGAGTTGTCTAAATTTCCTACTAGAAGAATTTCCTGCATTTCTGAATGTACCTTTGCAGCTAACGAGAAACCTTTGGTTTCAGCTCGACGGAGCTCCACGCCACAAAGCCATGATTGTGCAGCAATATTTAGATAACACTTCCTCCAAAAAATTGACTGGGATTAATGAACCTATTTAGTGACCCAGAAAATCATCCGATCTAACACCTATCGATTTTTTTTAGGGGGTTTTAAAAAAAATAAGGTTTACCAAACACCTTCACGAGATATTAATCATTTGAAACAAAAAAATCACGAAATGTTAATAAACGCAGCCCACAAAGAAGTCAGATGAAGATTGGATATGCGTCTTGAAATGAGAGGTCATATGTAGCAAGAGGGCGCTTGCTTAATTTTTTAAGTTTAGTTATTGTTATCAACACCTTTTGTTTTAACTGTATTAAAAAATTATCGAGTTTAATCCTATTATTTATTCTTAATAACATTTATCAACTTTGACCAATGGACATTCAATTATTTTCCAAGGTCTACTTCATCCTTCCACCGCTAATGTGATTAGATGGTATTTCTTTTGAAACTCTTTAGGACAATATTGGTTATAACTTTTAAACGGGTAATATAGAAATAACATAGAAAAGTTTCCCTAATAAAAGTTTATTAGAAAAAAGAGAGCTTTTTAACAGGAAAAAAAATTTGGGTGTTTCTGGAAAAAAATATAATTGATGACGTCATTAGTCGTTTCTGTCAAATTCCAATACTTTCGACTGAAAATGGAGCCTACCTGCACAGTATAGAAATACCAGTAAGGACAGCTGCACTTTCTCGCTAAGTCATTTTCAGAATTCATTCATTACTATTTACGCACTCGTTTTGGTTTACGTTTCGTAGTATAACCGCTTGTGTATCTTTTCGTTTTGTGATATTTTAGTTCTTAACCTATTTGAGTAGTTGCGCTCCAATCCTGGTTTTAAATTTTACTATTTTGTTATATTTTTAAAAAATAATTATGAATGCATCAGAAGAACCGGACCAAGGTACAAAAAAGTGCAATATAGTAGGAGTCTTGTGTAGTAGGAAGTTGCAAGAACAATGCTGGAAATTATACACATGATTTTTTTAGATTCCCAAAATACAACAGAAGGTAATTTTGCGATCATTATAGAATTATAATTAATTATAATAAATTAAGAACATAAAATATTCCTTATTATTTTCCGTGTATTGTTTTTTGTGGTGGTGCATAAAATTTGTAAGGGAGGAATATTATTTTCAACCAGCATTACATACTTATTGCAATTTGTAAACAGTATTCCTTTCTTATTTTTTGTGTTTGTAAAATTAATTGCATTTTACGATTGAAATTCATGTAAAAATTATTAACATAAAATTATTATTTTTAGAGCGAAGGAGTGGACGGTTAAATGTAAGAGAGATCTTTTGGATATAATTTTCGAATATGTGCTTAGCATTTTTCACAAAAAATGGTCAAAGATCAGAAAAGAAAACTACTTACCTCAAATGCTTATCTTACAATATTTTCTGACGATGTGGCAGGTAAAAATATTTAATGTTTATTTTGAAATAGCTATCTGTATATAAGAATTAATTCTTTCAGAACCATCACAGAAAAATGTGGAAATTTGAATGCAGTCTTGAGAATTATTTTAGTAGCATCAGACAAGGAGGAAAATCTATCTCACCAACTCCTATATAATATCTACGTGCTTCGTGGATTTCATTCGTAAATTTGTTTGCGATCGACCTCAAACAATGCACTGAAATGTCATGAACCAATGCACATTGTATACTTTCGATTAGAAGACTTAATTCAATTTCAGAATTGCTTCTGAAGAAGCGAACATATGTCTCTTGACCAGTCAAAAAAATTAAAGCAACAACAGGGCAACCAGCCCAGGAATTGTTCAACCAAGTTACTTTTGTTTATAAGTAGGAAATAATTGAGTATGTTCAATTTTAAATATAAATGTACACTCGCCATAGCTTTATGCCATTTTTTTGTTAATGAAATAAAATGTTTATATAAATTGTATTTTATTAAATGTCATATAGTTCCAGGTGGGAACATCTCTGTTTTATTTATTGTCTTCAAAGTTGTCTTTATACGCTTGTTAAATTATTAATAATAAACCTCAAGATGTTTATTTTAAAAATTTTACGTAATACGAATAATACTATATATTCGTAATTTATTAGCTCGAAGAATTTAAACTATCATAACAATTTATTTCACACATCTAGTGTTTTTTGGTAATTTAAACAATATGTAATTATAATTTGTTGTATTATTTTTAAAAATTACACAAATTTGCATGTTTATACTTGTAGCAACACCTATTTGAATTTCTGGTGACTCGAACAAATATATAAATCTAGAAAATGTACTTATATTTGCGGAAACTATAATAAAATTGGGTAAAAAAACTGCTGGTAATAACAATATTAATTACAAATAATGAATATATATGTAGTAGTAAATAAAAACAAAAAATGTAAAATAAGGTCACACCAACTTCTATTTATTTATTTCGTTATTTAAACTATTTACATTAAATTTACTGTTTATAGATAGCTTATAAAACCAATATCATTTACTATAAATTTTCAAAATCATATTACATTTTGAGTACCACAGTTACAATTTAAATTTTGACAGTCACAGGTTACAAAGTAAATCACACCATAAACAATGGTGAAGAGAGCCTCACTCCCAAGTGGGAGTGATGCTATCTTCACTTCAAACAACAAGGTCAAAGAATTCGACTGGCGGATTTCATTCATAAATTCGTTAGCTGTCCCTACTGATCTTTCTATACTGTGCTACCTGTACCCTGTACAGTGATATAATTGGGATATTATTTATTCAGTAAAATTTTATTTGATACTAAATCTTCTACATGCCTGTACGTTACCCATTTTGAAACATATCATTTCTGGAAAACACGTTTCTAATGTTATGTAAACAATTTTAAATGTTACTAAAGGTACTTCCAAGAGAATTTTTATCTTTTATTGTTTCAAATACAATACTGCAACTTTTTTTTAGAAAATTTATATCAACAGAGAACTACCGTTTGTAAATATTTGGATACAGTTTACGAACACAATAAAGGTCTTAAAATTTTGTGCACATTCGTGTATCTAATATCTAGATGTATATGACTATTAGAACAGAATAATACTTGAGATATCGCCGAATTTTTTTTACACTTTCAATGTACCTATAAAATATTTGCTGTTGGAGATTTACTGCATGTTCATAAAATTTGATCCAGAAATATCCAACTATTATTATATCATTTAAACATATTGTTATCATTTTCATGCACTTATATATTTTAGCTCGACGAATCGACTGCCAGTTGCTTTGAAAGCATATTTTGCAAAACAATATCCACGTTTTAAGACTATTTTCAAAATTAAGACACATTAAGAGCAATTTTTGTCTACTTTCTTTAAATTTCACGTAAAAGTTGCGTCGTCTTGTGGTTGTATAAATGTAAGTATTTTTTAAATGTAAAATGCATTGTAAAATTCCCAATAAGTGAATAATATTGATACAATAATATATGATTGGTTTTAAGTTAAGAATTTCACAATTGAATTTTATGAAAACGATAAATTTATTAATTTTTCATTTTATTTGGGGAAAAATAAGATTAGATGCTATTTTGATTTCAAGATTCTAGATATGCTTCCATCACAATTTATTTGGCACATACATTATCTTGAATCAAGAATACAAATATTTATACATTCCTTACCTTACGTAATTTTTTAAATTTGCACATTGCCAAGTGAAGGTGTCAAATCCTAAAATGTATTTGGTTGTATTATTTATTTTATTATCGTATGGGTATTTCAAAAGATTAATTATGACATGACAGATTTGTCTGTTGGCTTAACCTTTGATTTATAATTACCCAAAAATCAACTTACTATAGACATGGACCATGGATTATGTAATTATTTATTAATAATCGTATTTTTAGATAAGTAATAACAATATATATAAAAAATAATAGTTTTAATAGACCATATAGTGTTAGTCAATACAGTTCTAACTTAAGTATTATTAATGCTACGAAGAATATTTTTACATCTAATATTTTTTGAGTTTGTTAACAACTGGGATGCCTACCAACAGATAGCAGGTAAAGAAGTATGAATTAAACTTGTTTTCATTCCAATGTCACCACATCCAATTTTCTGTCCTGCATTTGTTCCGCAATAAATTACACTCGGTACAAGCTGTAATGTATACTTACAAGTACATAAATATGTATGCAAGATGCAGAGTAAGAAAAGTCCCCTCAGCGTAGTGATGCGAGAAAAACTGCCATATTTTGCATAATAAGTAACAAAATTGAAATCCGTTCGTCTAATAAATTCCTTCATGCCCAGAACAATTTCCATCCAAACTAATTGCGAGCATCTTCGAGAGCAGCAACAGCGGGTCAATTTCCATAATTTGATGTGAAACTGAATCTACGACGGTTGATGTCACTCCTCAGACGAAATGAAGAGACCACAAAAAGAACTCAATTAAAAATTGTCATGAATTAAGGGGATGATTCTTTAGGTAATTTTAGGTTCAAAAGACTAAACCAGGGAACCTGAACTTACTGGTTTTCAAGAGAGAGGGCGTTAATGGTTTTGAAAAATAACGCATTCTTTCAATTATGTCTGAAGTTTTTTGACGTAGAATGACAAAACTTGAAATGATATAAGTAATTAATAGATTATAGATAAGTAATTAAATTCAAGGGAGGAATATTAAATTAACCAATTAAGAAGAACGATAACTTTTTTGTGTTCCAATTGTTGTAAAGAGTTTAAAATTATACCAATTTAGAAATGGCAGATATGTGTTTTGTTTATAGTAAGCAAATGGAAATGTAATAGAGCTTTAAAGAAATATTTCCAGACTGGAAAGTTCAATATAGACCTATTGAAATTAATCGGCGTCTTATAGAAATTGAATCAGTTTCTCATCAGCAAAGAACGAAGATCGGAGCATCCCATTACCATCAGAATACCAGAATTGTATGAGGATGTATTAATAAAGATTGAAAATAATCCTCAGACTAGCATAAGACAGATTGCACATGATCTTAAAAAAAAACTTCGAAATAATATAAAAGAATTTATTATCTCCTGAATAGCCAGAGTCAAATAGATTAAAATAAATGCGTACCATAAAATTAATGGAAAAATTGCGTGATAAAAATAGCAAGAACCCATTATAAAACAAAAACGTATATCCACATGTATAGAAAATGGTCGAATTTTGAAGGGAATAATTTTAATAGATTACTGGATAGATTAAGTTGGATGCTGGTGTTTGACCACTTTGTCAAGGCATGTATTTCAAAAGTGTCTGAAAATTATTTAAACCAGGCACAGGGTTATGTCAATCTTACCGAAAATTATAAATTGCTCATAAAAGACTGCTGAACAATTCTGAAAATCGTCGAAAACGGTACAACCATCCCAACTGCATACTCTTACCAACATATCAACAACAGTTTAATAAGTCATTGTTACGTTGTTACCTTTTCTTTACCTCTTAAAACCATATTTTGATTTGCGGTCATATATCGATTTGAAGAGTGAATGTGAGTGTATACGTTCACTCCTACACTATATGCTTTGGAAATAGTTATTTTCCTAACTACTCCAGAAAGTGGTACTTTCCCACACGCCGACAGCCAATATTTACATAAGTTGTATTTAAAGTATTCTTCAGCTACGATAGTAGATTTCCAAACTCCTAAGTGTTTTACCTTGCAAAATTATTTTAAGAATCCGTTATTGTAACTACTATGAGGTTTCGTTTCTCTTCAATGTTATCAACAGTTATTTGTGTAAGTTCCGCCTGAGGACAAACTCTGGTCAAACCAAAAGTGATCACTTTGATCATCTTAAATTTAGATATATCTTTTGTAAATAATTTTTTGGCTACCTTATAGAATTTAGTTAAGTCAATGTTTTGCTTTATTTCTACTACACTTTTTATCATGGAATAACGTGACCATAGGGTGTTGGCTTTAATAACATCTTGCTGAACTCGGCAAAATAGGCTCTTCTTTGAGTCCTTTCTGTCCTCTTTCGTTACATCAGCTTAATAAGCTGAGCTAATTGCCAATTGATATGCCAACATCATTAGAGACTTCTCTGATTGTGATAAGGCGATCGTTCATAATCATTTCCTTCACTATTATCACATTTTCATCAGCTGTTGATGTGCTGGGGTGTCTAGAACGCTTATCGTCTTCAACGTTTCACACCAAAGTCGCATAGCATACTGCTACTCTCAAACTCTCCAGACATAACAATAGTTCGAGCTCAGTTAAACAATTGTATTATTAATCATTATTAATAATGTCGTTGGAAGAATACGATATTGTGTTCATCGATGCGGCGACTGCATGGAGGAAAATAAAATAAAAAGGAGGTTATGGATTCATCCATACTTATAAAAAATAATGCATCCTTAGAAAATCCAAAACTTGTATAGGATGGAAAGATAAACATTCAACAAGCTTATTGAATTTATGAAACCTACAGGATACGAATTGTTGTAGAGCTATTACTGTTGATTCCAATGTTAAAATAATATTTTGATGACTGTTTCTACATGGAGGCATTTCAGAATATCTCTCCATGGGTCAACTTTTCCTTGGTTTGATTGAAGAAATTACACCTCAATGGTAAAACACCCTGTATATTTCTGGCGCTGTTATGCCTATTGTCCTCCACGGTATGACGAGTCGGCTGTGAACGATCGATTACTTGCCGATTCGAGTAATTTAATTTTCTTACTACTTACGGCACGGCATTCCAAAGTCACGCCCATAACACAAAGCCTGCTGCTCGTGAACACAGTTTATTATTCCAGTTTCTAGCGAACGTATTCATTATTTAGGAGAGCGAGAGGGCCGGGCTTTGGCAAAGATGTTAAATAGCTGGACGTGACCGCAGAAGTCTTTAACAATAATTAATAACTGTAACACACGATTGTTTTTCAATTGATGTCGACGGCACAGTCAATGGGTCGCTTCCTAGTGCTTGTGCTACATTTCTTTGTCGATATTCAAAAGCTCGTAAGAGTATGTTGACACTTTATGATACACGGTGTCTCTAAAATATGGCGTCAAATTGGAAACAGTAGTTAGGAAATAAGCAAAAAGTTTCCTATGAAATATTTTTAATAAGACTTTTCCAAATTGTCGCTAAATATAACAAACTAATTAGTTGATTTTATTTAACCGCAGGAAATTACATCATATACATATTTTTTTATAAATCATGTAATTTCAATCAAAATAAAGTCGGTTACCTCACCTGCGACATACTGATGAAAGCTAATAAGCTCAACATTAGCTGTAGCTTTAGTTGTTTCCTATAATTGCGTGTTTTCAAAACATCGTTATCGCCGACTTGCAATAGAGGCCGCTAGCTTTCAATGGTGTATATTCTAACGTAGAACGCTTCAGGTTTGTGGCGTATCAGTCCGGCGTGGAGTAGCGAATGGCCACTAGATGTAGCTTTGCTACACCGCGTACTTATGGTTCTTTCTGTCAGGTTAGTCAGACTTAAAAACAGCTGGGGTTATTCGTCGGTTTCCTCACTTATGGCATACTGATGAGAGCTAATAAGCTCGAAATCGGTATATGTCTAGTGGGCTGTTGACGAGTGACTTTAACTTTAACTGTTTGCTATAAGTCTTTCAGGTGTTCCACCGGGAACTGCATCGTTACCTGAAAATACCCTATTCTGAAAAATTTTAAAATTTGGCAACATGGCAAAGTTCCTGGGGGAAACACAACTGAAATATCCGGTTATACCGGAAGTCGATATGTACTTCGTAAATTATATGGGACACCCTGTATAATATTGGATTTCGTGTGTATTGTGATTGTTCTGCGTGTTATTGTGATTCCATTGCGAGTAAATAACGCTTCATCTGTAATTAGGACATTATATGATATGGGTATAACTGGGCTTCGTGTAATAAGCGCCAACGATTGATACTCCAGACACCTGTCTAGCAATCGGCGTTCTGCATCGCCCTATATAGATCAGAACTAGAATGGAATTCATTTTCATGAAATAAGAGGGACAGCAAAACAACTTGATCAAGTACTTAATTCTCAACAAATAAGAAATACAAGTATACATATACCTATCCGACTCGAAAGTTCGCAATGATGATGGCACCAATCCAAAACATTTCGGGACCTGCTCCAAGGCCAAGCCAGAGTGAAGGCGATCGCCATGCTGCAACTATTGATTCAACAATTGCAAGCTTAGGAAGTAATAATCGGATTAATAGTGCCAGAATTGGAGCGACGATATCGACCCGTGTACACGAAAAGTGGTGCAATTGCAACATGCAAACGAAAAATGAAGGTTAGTGTTTCTGTAGGTTCTCATCCAGCAGCATTCAAATGTTTCAAGCTGATAACTCGAAGAAGGAAACGGAAATAAGATAAAGGAAAGAGATTCCGGAACATAAAGTAGGGTAACAGCTGATGCTTTATGTATTGTGTATCAGGAAATAGACATGATTGGATTGTACTGTAAAATACATTTCGTATTTCTGTGTACCGACCACAAGCCACGATGAATATTTATTGATTGGTCAGTTACAAATATTACTCTGTCTGTGAAAAATATGTATATATTTCATGGAATTTTCTACGAACTGACGTAAGACATGTCAGTCATGTCTTACACCACCGAGAAAGGATCAAACTAGTCAGGAAAAGCAGCACAAGCACATTATTTAAAGATTACTTATTATCATATAGGCCTTCAATCAGTATTATTGAATTTACAAATACAGTGTTCAGAGACTAGTGATCAAAAATGATGGCATACAAGGGAAGTCAAAATAATGTATACATGGCTTCCAAATAAGAAGCTAAATACATATAGATCTAAACCATTACCTTCGCAACCTCTAAATTTGGGTGATATAATTGCGGCAAGTATTCAGATGACTTACGTCACGGCTGACGTCATGCAATTGTTTTTATTGATAACATAATTTTTTATAGTTTGTCGCGTTTAAAACAATGATTTTTTGTAATTTAGGATAATATATAGTACAAACATTTAGTGTAGTACTAGTATATAGTTGTATTATTCTCATTTGCAGTTTCTTAAACATTATGATGAAAATATAATTATTCATTTGTTCGTATAACGTAAGTCGTCTGAATTCTTGACGCAACTATAGTCTACTACTAGTAATACAACTTTCACTTTTTAAACTGGAATTAGACATACTTCATTATAAGTACAGTCACAATTAAGATTTAGAATTTTATTATGTTGGTGTCCCCAAATTTGACATTTTGCACTCACAGTTCGATTCCACTCTCAATTTGCTGCTGTCAATTGTTTTAATCGATATCTTTTACCATTTTCGGGATAAACGCATATTTAATGATATGGTATGGTAACAATGGAAGATAGTAGTATCCAATGCAATAATATGCAGAGAGAATGTGTTCACCCCACTTTACCAAATCTTCAAACTTTTCGGTCAGTATTTTCATAGATAATGATCACGCATTTCCCAGTGGCATATTGGAAAAACTATCATCATAAATTTATTAAATCTTAACCGACACTCATAATATTAGAGAGTTATTGGAAATCCCTTTAATACTGCCAAACAGTATTAGGAACGACTTTATTTAAATACTGCTTGCCCTTATTTTGTTCAGAAAAATATAGTTATTGGTTAATAATTTAACGGAAGGGATTCCCTTATTCTTTTGTTTATATCTCTCAATTATTGCCATTTTAATGATGAATGAGAAAAGGAATAGAAGTCAATATTTTGAAAAAAATAAGATAAGTTTAATTATCTTTATTTCATTTTCCTTGAAACATGCGACGGAACTTATTTAAAAAAAAACAAAAAACATTTTATTTTTACTTTAGGTTAGGACGGGTATGACCGATTACGGCCGAAAGACCCGATCTATCAAATAAGGGATTGCTCAACGTTACTGTAATCATGCATAAATATAGTCGAGCACTATCCTTATTATTGTTTCCTTAATAACACAGCACATATGCGCATGCTTAGATGTCGATATAAGGGAAACCTAAATACTGCTTAACCTTATGATACGTCCAATAACTCTCTATTAAGTCCATATTTCCAGTTTCATATTACAGTAAGTATGGATTTCTTAAGATAATAGAGGTTTCTTTTTTTGAGAAAATAAATGATGTTTTCACATACGACATTATAGTCTATATACTATGTCATACTTCAATGAAGAGCAGCATGACATTCAATTTTACCTACCCTAGGTTAGCTCATCCATAAATAACAAGTCTTGGCGCCACTACAAGGCTGGATAGTTGTTATGGTTACCATATTCGCGTGTAAAGAGGAAGAATTCCCATCCTCGGTAATTATTTTCATGATAAATTTCCGATAAATGCGAAATCTACGATATAACTTAAAATAAATACAGTGTGAACTGGCGTTGCGACAAACTTGTAAGGTTAATGCCCACCATCAACTATTAAAGCGAAGCAATGAATGTTATGGTCTTTGACACAAATATTACCTATGAAATCTTCATAGACAAAAATATATGGGAAAATATTATGGGTGCCAGGAGCGCCCAGAGAAATATTTCGCAGCGGGGGCTAAAATGGAAAACGTACAATATGTATATACAGGGTGTCCCTAAAAGGTCTTTACAACGCTCCACCGGATATAGTGTCGCTCAAAATAAATTGATTTACTTCCAGAACTTCCAGAAGTTCTGAAACTGTTTTGAGGTACATACGATTATAGGTATTTTTTGAAATATGAAGCTAAGGTTTTTATATATTTTTGGGTATTAATAATATTGTGTGAAACTAACTACTCAGTGGACAAAAGCCCCAACCTGCGTTGAATTACACCCACAATATCTACCCATATATTCCTTATTATTAGCTTTTGTAACATTTTTTTACTGTTTTAGAAAGGTATTTTAAGCTAATATAAATCAAATCTCCTACAATTCCTATCAATGAAGTCAAATAATTTTAATTTTTATAATAATTTTTATAGTTAGATATTTGATTCAACTTAAAGGAGACCATCTGAAGAAGCAATCCTAAAAATGCAGAAATAGGTCAGATCTCATCTATTGTGGTTGAATTTGTCGTGTTCCCACTGCCAAAAAGTGAAGTTAGATATTTATAGAGTGTTCCATTAGCAGGTCAGTAAATTAAATTATTTTCTTTAGATAATTATTGATTAGAGCTTTGTCTGTGGAATTGTTCGTTAGCATACCTAGATGTTTGGTATCAGAGAATATACATATGACTTCATTGATAGGAATTGTAGGAGATTTGATTTATATTAGCTTAAAATACCTTTCTAAAACAGTAAAAAAATGAAGCTAAGGACTATGAAATTGAAGAATACAGACTTTGAAAGTTTAAATTGACTACCAACCGAAAAATTGTTTATCTATCGAAAACGGATTTTGTAAAGAATTTTTCATTTAATAATTTAAAAAGTATGTAAAAAAATAATTAATTTGTTTGAAGGTCTGTTTATTCCATAAGGTTGCTAAGGTAAACTGTTATTATTTTATAACTTTAAAGCAATAAAAAATAGTATTTTATGCAAAATTAGGTTTTTTTACTCCATACACTGTAAAATATGCCTGTATACTTTTTGAAGACATAAATATGTCGATGAATAGAAACCTGTACAGTTTAATTGATAACACATATATTAAATTTTCATAAAAGCAATGATTTTGGGGTCACTAAGAAAAGAAGATCCTTCCAATGTAGAAATTAACAAAAGATTTTTTTACGTATTACAGGTCAACTACGTTTTCTTTCAAAAACATAAATCACCATAACCAATAATAAAACTGTAAACTGTATACAAGTTGAAATAACTTTATTTTATTGTAATGACTAATAATCGTAATGATAATTCACTTTTACGACTAGTATGGCATCTCATTAACCGATGTATGAACACTTTCATTTATAAGATGGCATATTTGCTTTAGATTTGTAAGTGTTACAAGTTATAAGCCAAGGTAACAAATGTTGACGCAATAAGAATCCAAAATGTTATTAGGTATACCTACCTATAAAGAAATAGAGGTTTGGTTTGATTTTATACATGCATTTGACATAGCACTTTTGCATAGTATCAATTATAGTACACATTACACATATTGATTTATTGCCAAAATTTGGTATCTGAAATATTTCTACCATTTCTTGAAAAAAGTATATTTTATTAATTATGAATTAAAATATAAAATGAATTCAGACTTGTTCATGTTTCCATAATAAACAATAAAGCATGTAGAAGCTGTGATTTTCTTTACAATTTTAATCAATAACTTTGCCATTATTATACATTAAACAATGCATCTCTTCGTTTTTATATATACAAAGATACAGTAGAATGTATCTCTTTCCCCGATTGTAAAAATTCTAACTTATAAAGATTGTTTAAACTGTGTGGGTCTATTTTCAGATTATGTAAAATTTCTCATATACTCGTATATCTAAAATTTGTATAATTCAACCAGTAATAATTTTAAAGTTTGACATAATTGAGAAATTATTATGGAATATTTGTGGAATAGGTTACACTCGTGTATGATGCGGTACCCCTCTTGTAATGCTCGAGGTTGTGTACAGGGTGTACGGAAACTAAACCGACAAACAAAGACACCAAATTCTAGGGACGATTTCATATTCATTTGACATAAATCGTCTTACCAAAAATACTTTCTAAAAGAGATAGGGCTCTTTGTAATTGTTCAGATTGCTGTTTATCTAGAAGGCTCAAACTTAGGTTAAGGCTTAAGTTAACTGTTCAGTCAGATCTGTACAGTGAAATTCGCATTTCCTTTTGTATAAACACACAATATTTGCCATACACATGCTCCATCTCAATTGTACTTATAGAACAGACGGTACAGTCTAATGGCAGTTTTAACTGAGTATGTGTAGCTTCTTTTATACTTTGTCGGTCAGTGGTCGTGCGTCAGTACTTGAATCGATGTGGATAGATCGATATGGGCTCGAGCCCGGCAGCCGGTAGACAGTATGTATATCAGCTATATTCGTGGAGAGGATTGGCATCCTCTCTGCGGGTATGGTAGGGTGGAAGAATGTTAGCTTGGGTCAATGTGAGAGAATACCGGTCGGCTCCTAATTAATGAGGTTTTCCAGGTTTCCCTCATTCCTGCAGTGAATGGTGGTTAGGGCCTACCAACGTAAGGCGTTCCTGGGTGCAAATACGGTCTGCTTAATAATAATATGCCGCTCCCTCTTCCGCACAAGTCTCTGACTTCTGGGTGAATCCCTGTGACTAGAATGAAGGGTAGATATATTATTATTATACGGACGTTAATTGTAACCATAGGCGTCACATTTGGGAGGGTTAATATTTTTAATTATATTTGTTTTTTATTTTAGACTTTTTGATATTTTTAATAACAAAAGCTAAAACGTCAGAGTATTCTAGATTAAAAAGGTCTTGTCTTAAGCGGCTATGGTGTTTTTTTTTTTTTTTGAGCGGTAATTACAAATTTGGAAAACACATACCCACCTAAAGTAAAATTCTATAAAAAAGGTGAAATTTTTATTAAATATTATCATGAACTGCCACAAATTATAACAAAACGACGATAAACAAGAACTATAATTTAAAAAAGACAAGCGTTGACAATAATAATGACACTCTTTAAAATGAATTTTGCGATTTCATTCGAACTGCTGACATATTTGTAATGTAATCTACTTTGAACTTTTAACATTAGTCCTAAGTTATTTCACTCGCCAATAGAGATTTAATGAAATTTCTGCTCAGAACTTCCAGAAGTTTAAAAACCGCTTTGAGGGAGTGTCTTTATTATTGTAAAATCATGTACATGGCTATCATTATTTTCAAGTAGTGATTCGTTTCTCTAATGTTTTAATCTAATATTCTCTAAAAAAGAGTCATACCTCCCTTAGGAAGCATTTTTTGATAAGACGATTTCAGTCACATGAAATCATTTTTAGAATGTGCTGCCTTCGTTCATTTGGTTTTCGGACACCCTGTAGTTTGGTCTTTAAATGGCCCCATAAAAAAAACTCCAACGGAGTCAAATTGATTGATTGATGGTAAAGATCGTCTTGCTCAACTATGTCCTCTTTAAAAATAAGTAATTTATAAGAATTAAGTATTTTGAAAATTTCGAGAAGAAGAAACACTGTCAAAACTGGAGCTGATAATGCAGCAAAGACCAATAAAAACATCGAGCGTGCAATTTCATAACCTCCGACACGTCAAATGTCTCCATAGAATACTCCCAATGGAAGATATTATCGCGGCCATGCATTGCCCGTCTCCAAAAAGGAGTGCTGTTAAATTGCTATCTGTTGCGTGTATCACGGTCAAGCCTTTTTAATAAATATTTGATGAAAAATAATGGTGCATTAAGTGTTTATCTGTTTAACAGTAGCAAGCATTTCGCCAAAATAATTCCAGAGAGACCATAAACCATCTACAGGGTGTTCTGCAAGTTCTATAACAAACTTTGACAGACGGTAGCTGGTAGATGGTTAATATCAAACATTTTTTCTTATATGAACACAGGTCCGATTCGTTTAGAAATTACAAGGATTTAAAAAAATATTATTTCTTATTTCAAGCAAAATAGCCTGATAAATAGAAATGATGGATGCTATAACCATATTATTTGTGTTTAAAGTTTAGACATAAGTTAAGTTTATTAACAAACTTCAAGACTATAAAAATTAACGTGGAGTAGCACGGCTACACGAAGCGTTCTACATCACAGTAGAAAACTATTGAAAGCTACTGACCTCTATCGCGATTCGGCGATAACGATATCAGTCACTTGACGGATAAGATTTGGATCATTTCTTCTCTGGTTAGCTGCATCTTACAACCTTTCTCAAGATAGACAAGCTATTCAAAAGGATTTAGATCTGGGAAAAACGGTGGTCATGCTATTGGACCTTGTTGACCTATTTCATTTATTCGGTAAATGATCATTTAACCAAGCAGTTACTTGTCTGCCTCTATGTGTGGTGGTGAACCATCTGATACCACATATTTTGAACAATATTAAGCCCTACGTCATCAATGAAATCAAAATCTGCAGTTAAACGATCATTTAAATATGTACAGGTAGTAAATTATTGTTGAAAGCATCTCGAGCATGTAACGCTTGTACCAAGGCTTGTACATTTTGGCGATGAAACGGATGTAACATTTCTCTGTTCAATACAAACCATACAAAATTCGATAATAGATTACTTGCTATCACCGAACACTAATTGAAGAGTTGTGAATGACAGCTTATCATGCCTTCCTCATTTTGCACATTCACTCCAGTAGGACAAATGACTTTTTTTGAGCGGGGTTACCTTCTTTTTCGAGTCTATGAAATGATGCACTAAAGGTTGTGTGGCAGGTTGATGTTTATTTGGATATCTTCGTCGGTATTCTGGAGCTGCTTGTATGGCGTTCCCATTGTAATACCTATATACAAAGATAATCTGCACACTCTTCTGTTGCAAATAAATGCATTTTTTTATTTAGCACTTTAACACCAAGTGTCAATGAAACTAATAATAATTATCATTATAGCAACCATAATTTTTATTTATCTGACTACTTTGATTGAAATATAGATTTATATTTTCATATATAGCTTGTAAAACACTCTGTACAAATCGCACTCTGTGTCAAATGAGAATATTATTTTTACCATCATCGCTCATATGAGATAAATGTTCAAACAAGCAATTCAGTTTAAGCACACACGTAATAGAAAACGCCTATAATGATTCATGGGGTCTAATCTGAAATTCACGAGAAACGACCGAGCAACAATGGCGGAGCGCCCATTAATTAAAAATGGCATTTCCTTTGTGCGTTCGGCCATCTCCCGGTTTTTTTTCTTTTTCTAGATTTAGCCAACGCCGTGATTCCGAGAATTTCGTTGCTAGCGACGAGCAGAAGTCAGCGCACCGCCTTTTTGCTCAGGATGCGAATTTTAAATTATTATACAGGGTGTGATGTTTATTATTATTATTATTATTATTATTATTATTATTATTATTATTATATTCTTCGTTGCACGTCGTTCTACTGTAACTTAGTTGAATTTACTCAGTTTATCTCAAATCATATTGATAGTAAAGGCCAAGTTGATGTATAATATATAGATTTTGAGAAGGCTTTTGACAAGGCAAATCACTATATTATTACAGAAATTGAGATCATTTGGATTTGATGATTCTTTGTTACTTCTTACAAAGTCTTATCTTGAGCGTGAGTGAGTTATATGTGTCATATAATGGATACCGTGCTAATATTTTTATAGCTCGTTCAGGGATACCTCAAGGGTCTAACTTGGGACCACTCCTGTTTATTTTTTATATAAATGATTTATCATCAACTTTGCAGTGTAATCACCTTTTTTCGCAGATGATCTAAAGCGTTTTCGTAACATTGACAGAACTTTTAAATACAATACAGGTGTGGTGTAAAGAAAACATGGTTTCTATAAATATTGACAAATGTAAAGTTTGCTCTTTCAGTTTAAAAAATATATATAACTTCATTTGATTATAATCTAGATTCAAAGCCATTGACACTCAGCAGTAATATTAAAGTCTTAGGAGTAATATTTGAAACTCTCATTTTCCGAAGATATTAACAGAATATCTAGTACCGTCTTTAAAGCTTTCGGCTTTATTGTCCGTAACTCTGCATCGTATAACAATATTAATGCTCTGAAATGTTTCTACTTTTCCTTAGTCCGTTCCAGATTTGAATATGCTAGCCTTATATGGTACCCGTGCTATCAAGTTAATATTAATTATCTTGAAGGTGTTCAAAGTCGCTTTTTAAAATTCATGGCACATCGTGTTGATAATATTTAACCCGCTAGAGGATTTGATCATAGCCTCCTGTTACAGAGATTCAATATCAAATCGTTGCAGTTGAACAGAGTTCTCACAAGTCTATCATTTTTGTTTAAAATATTTCATAACCTCATTGATTCACTAGAGATTTTAAAAATGTTCTACTTACGTGTACCTAGATCATAATATTTTACTGTCGTAATGCTAGAACAAACGTCCTGTTTACACCATGTCAAGCAATTTTGATCAAATTACTCATTTATGTGACCTAAATTTTGATACTTTCAAACAATTATTATTAGTTGGTTCCCCATTTTTTAAAAACATTTAAATGGCCTCATTTGTATTATGGTGTAGCTTTCAGTCTGATTTAATTTAGTAAATGTTAAATATTATTAGTAATTAAAATTAAGTAGTAGTATTACGATTTGCTAAGTTGCCAAGGTATTGTAATAACAACTATATCCACAAAATTTCAGTTCCACTTGAAAATGGTAGGGAATGATAGATTTATGGGCACTACAAATTGCCGTTATTCTCCAAAACGAGGAATTTAAACAAAAAATTACAAAAAAGGTAAAATGATCAGAAGAAAATTCTACGTTTGATATTTCAAGAAAAAGCTGCATAGGCGTACTTGTAAATAATTGGAAGGGATAAAGGGTACTGTATCCCTCAATTACCGCCATTCGCTCTTAAAATTTTTTCACCAAAATTACATGAATATGCCGCAATAAGATAAAAGTACGTGCAAAATTTCAAGTGTGTATCTTAGAAAACAATGGGATTATTAACAAAAATAGTTTTTTAAAATGTGTTAAAGTTACTCTGTATATTATGAAACAGAGACGTCCAAATAGAAAATGACATAAGGAAAGCCGCATTATTTTTGTCCAAAGAATATGTGGTTAACGGTATGGCCTTCTATTTTGGGACACTCTGTAATTTCCAACTTAAACTTTTGTCGAGACTTTTGTATAAAATTTTTAAATTAATATTACTCGTAAAGGAAGCAGTTTATCGGAGTGAAACAGGAGTACCTTTTTTATGTAAAATTTACCAAAATTGGTCCGACGACAAACACTCAAAATACAAAAAAAATATTTACCGAGTGACCCCCCTCCCCAGTTTGGATGCCTATGGCTAATTATGCGGAATTATTTTTAGAGTATTAGATTCGCAATCTAATTGTTATTCTCAATTTCTTTATCTTGATACGTTTTACATATATTTATTTGGAAAAAATCTCGTTAGGGGGCGTTTACAGATCCATGACTTTTTCTTATTTCTAGTCGTAGACTCCAGTTTATTTTTGTCAGGCTAAATTTGGGACACCCGGTATATTTACTTATCCATAGACGATTCTAATCTTGATTCTGATCAAGTATGACCTTATAATTTCCAACTAATTAGAACATTATGTGACAACAATAATTTAAGACAAAACTAATCTGTTTAAAATTATATTTTTATTCGGCAGCCAAGACGTATTGTGAAATTCACGAGTACCTAACTGAAAATTTGAATTTTATGTCTGAATTATGCTGAAGATTTTCATCAAATGACGTCAAGCATTATCATATTTACATTTTTCATTATTCCCGTCAGTTCCATAAAAGTGATTTATATTCAGATATACAATATATTACTAAAGGCTGTCTTATATTATCAGTTCACACATGTAGCGAAACGATTTCATTCTGTCGAGGCAAAACATTACAATACCTAAGCGTTTCCATGAACGTTACATCGAGTATACTCGTATAGAGGTTTCAGTTCTGTTCGTGACTGTCAGCATTATATCGTTACAGTCTCAGTTGCATTAAAAATTATTCCTGGAAAATTCCGCGGAAATATGATATCTAAGTATTCTTTATTCGAAACTACTTATTCTCGAATACAAAATAAGAGTCGTTATATCCAGTAAATACATTCGAGGATTTTATTATAATTAATAAGAATAAGTTCATGGGTATACCCAATATGCATCCGCATATCCTTTTTAAAATGTACAGGGTGTTAGAAATGAAGTGATTGGACTATTTGTAGTTACGAAATGCTAGGATAGCCAAAACTGAACTTTGCAAGTACACTAATCAAAATGATAGTAAATTTACAGTTATTCACGCCATGTATTTTGTGTAAACAATACCAAGTAGATACTCTACTCCAGTTAGATACACTAGAAGTGCATATTTTATGTCAAATCACATATGTTTTATTAAAAATACGTAACGATGCAAAATTGCATATCATGCGCACTAAAATACGGTTATACTCCGAAAAAATATATAGGGCTGTCTTGCAAGTCGTTACAATCATTTTAGGAGGTGATAGAATACGTCATTTTGAGTCGATTGAAACAAACATACCTATATACCAAGTGTTACAATATTTGTGACAATGAATTTTTTAATTTAACCGTGCTTTTCTACTATTATTGAAGTGTAGAAGAAAAACAAACCTTTTTATAACAAATATTTATATACATTTTTTTAGGAATAAATGGATTATTTAAATGATTTAATCAATAAAATCCAAAGTGGCTTCAGTCAAATTTAAACGTGGATTTTATTTAAACCTTTGTGAGTAGTTTTTATCAGATATTATTAAAAACTTACCTATGCAATGCTCTTAGGACAAGTTTCTTGATACACATTCTAAAAATTAGGGAAATTAATTTTAACACGTTTAAATATGTAGGAAGCGTATTTGCCAAAACAGGACAGCCGTTCAATGTGTAATAAAAATAGTTTAAAAATTGGCGCTAAAATTTACTTGGCAAGTTCTACCTTATGAAAAAGCGACGTGGGTAAGACTCAAAATAATATCAACGAAATAACACTTACTACTTTCTTTTTTTATCAATTACTACACGATTAACTAAAATGTTGTCCATTTTAAATAAACAGTTAATTAAAACAACAGTTCTACTTATTTGCACTAAACATATAATATTGACAACAATGGACATTCAATTACTTTCCAACGACTACTTGATCCTTCCACAACTAATGTAATTTTTAGATGGTATTTCTTTTGAGGCTCTTTAGGACAATATTGCTTATAACTTTTAAACGGGAAGTAATAGAGAAAAATTTCTCCTAATAAAAGTTTATTAGAAAAAATGAAAGCTTTTTGACAGGGAAAAAATTTGGGTATGTTTCTGGAAAAAATATAGTTGATGACGTCATTTCTGTCAAATTCCAAAGATAAATACTTTAGACTGAAAATGGAGATTACCTCATCCCACTTAACATCACGTGTCCCAAATTCCCTCACAGTCGACTCATACTATCGAGTTTGAGACACCCTGTACACCTGACAAATTTTTAACATTTCAACAACATGGTAAATACTGAGGGGTAAACCACTGTTTAAAATTTGTACAATGAAATACCATTTTTTAAATATTACCCGTAAATACCTTATTTTCCCAAAAATATACCTCATCAAATAAGCAAATACCTCAAAAATAGCCAAAAATCACGAATTACCTCCAACCTCCACTTAATATACCTTTAATTTTCCAAAACTGTCTTCTTTCTTCTTTAGAAATTATTCCATCTACGGATCTACGTAAATAATATGTAACTTTTTAAGGGAAAATTAGTTTCTAATCCTTATTCAGTATAAGTAAACATATCTAAACTCGTGTCCAAGTTGGTAGGATATTGTGGATTATCATATTGTGACTGATCGTGGAATTGATACTTAGATCAAACTCGATCTGAATATATCTGGAAATAACATTTTGGATTGCATAAACTGTATCATAAACCCATTGACGCACCCAAGAAGGATGCCAATACCTACACTATGCGCTCTTCAAGCTAACTAAAAACAAACTTCATCCTCACCTATGAAATCATAATAGTCGGTCTAAACAGGGTGTACCTAAAATTATTGCCCGGATCCCAAATACTCATCGGGTACACGACTACTGGTTACCATCGGTGTCTCCAGTACAAAGTACAACAAAATAGAGGGATAATTCAATTTTAGCCCTAGCTTGTTTTTCGTCATCTATCACTAAAATTAGATAATTGTTGTTTACATAAAAAAACTTCTTCTTTATTAAATAGAATATGAATATGATAGAAAAACCTAATTTAGCAATATTTTAATTTTTATTATAGACTTTCATTCACTTTTTATCACATATTTTTCATCAATAGAATATGTCGGTGAAGTTTGACCAAACGTATCGTTAACATCGTACCTATAATATGTAATATATTAATTTAAAGATAAAGTTTAACAAATTATACCATATTAAAATTTGTTAACAGAAGAGAGGAATGTAGCATGTGAGTGGATATTTTTTACGTAAATGTCTTATAAAACATTCATATGATACTTATTTATATACAGTACTGTACAATCTATTGCAATAATTGCACTGTTTAAAGCGAATTGATGATTAATTTCGAACTGAATTCGTAATTAAATCTATCTAGACAGTAAAAGGTCACATAGTGGTTTAACAATGCCTCCGAAAAATTTTGCAGGCTATTTAATATCTAGAAAATATTTTTGTGTATATTCTTAATAATTTTTATATTTGCCATTGGTCAGTTATATTTAAATTGTGCCATCGTCATAACGCATGCGCGATCGCCATTGTATTTAAAAATTGGCGGGAAAATGCTAATTTTCTCCGAAAATACTTCTTAATTACCTTCGTAATACCCATTAAATACCCATTATTACCTTGATAGTACCCAAAAATACACAGAGTACCTAAAAATACTGAAAAAATACCTATAAATACGCACAACTACCCAAAAAAATTCAAAAAGTACCTTTAATTACCTACAGCTTGTACAGCAAAATACCCCAATGGTTTCCCCCTCGGTAAATACGTATATCAATTTTTACTTTAACACTAAAAGCATTTACATAAACTCCTTTCGTCAATTTATGATTTAACAGACTATTAAGTACTAAATATTTTAGTTAGACCTTGTATAATCTACCGCCATGTACCATGAACCAACACCAACACAGTACGCATCGTTAGACTTATTTGTAGATCATATGGAAATACGAGTAGGTACTTATACGGAATACTTCAAAATGCAAAGACTGTTTTACTAGATTCCAGGAACTTAATTGCAATAGGACATTTATGGAATGTTCATATTGGTGAGATTGTTTGAAATTCAGTATTACTACCATGTATGTAATATTTATGCAATTTATGTAGGTACAAGCAGATGTAGGATTTGACTACTTATTTTGCTATTATATTGCAGCAAAAGAAATAATTAATATCAGCAATTGATATAATGCCTTTTAAAATGTTGACAATTTTATAAACAAAAATTAACATACCTAAATAGAGCACAAGTATTTTTTTTTCAATTTTGTCGAATTTTCAACAAGTAAAGCATCAACTTAAATGTCGCTGATATAATTATACTTTGTGTAATATGTAATTTATTGACTTTTCTGTTTGTCCATACAAATTTGTTTAACGTAAAAATGTGTCAACCAAGTGAGCTAAGAAGCAGAATTATTTTATTTACACAGGGCGATATTCTCTGTAGAATTTCTCGAAAATTTCGAAGGAATCAAGAAGACCAAAAAACAATTACTATTATTGTTTCAATGGGTTATGTGAACCTGGCATCCGACTTTAAAAAATTCAATTTTGTTTATGATTCGTATAGATTATCGTTTGTAGTAACATTTTTTTCGTTTGTAATAATTAAAAAAATATATATATAACCTTGAAATAAATCATCCCTCGACTTTTACAGCACTAAATTCAGAATGTTGTTTCTTATAGAGAATAGTTTGTAGTTGTTAGGTGCAGACATTTTCGTTTGTAGTAGTAATGGAAAAAAGTTATATATTTTCAATATATTCTCGTTTGTAAAATATATAAAACCATTCCTATTTTAAATAAGTATAGAGGGTGTCTTGCAAGTCATTACAATAATTTTAAGAGGTGATTGAATGCGTGATTATGAGTCGATTGAAACAAACATACCAAGTGTTACAATATTTGTGATAATTATTTTTTTAATTTAACCATGCTTTTCTACATATATTGAAGTGTAGAAGTAAAGCTAACCTTTTTATAACAGATATTTCTATACTTTTTTTTTATTAGGAATGAATGGATTATTTAAATGATTTAACCAATAAAACCCAAAGTGGCTTCGTTACTTACCTAGATCTTTATAAACATGGTTTTTCTACTTTTTAAAAGAGAAGAGTCAGTTCATTCCTAATAAAAAAGTATAGAAATATTTGTTATAAAAAGGTTTGTTTTTCTTCTACACTTCAATAATTATAGAAAAGCACGGTAAAATTAAAAAATATTAAAAAATTACTTAATTATCATTAATATTGTAACACTTGGAATATAGATATATTTGTTTCAATCGACTCAAAATCAAGTATCACCTCCTAAAATTATTGTAACGACTTGCAAAACACCCTGTATTAAGCAGTAACTTTTCCTATTACTTACTTTGATTTGGTGACAATTTTGAAAAAAAAATAATATTGCCGGACTCTGACTGTATTTAAATTAAAGAAAATATACTTCAAGTGAAAGCTAAAAAATCGTTTTTTTTTCTCTTACTACTAAGTACAAAAGACAATTTTTTCACTACAAACGATTCTCTATAAGAGATAATCATCAGATGTTAGTGCTGTAAAATTCAGGGGATGAGTTTTTCACGGTCATATAACTTTTTTTAAATTACTACTAACGAAAGAATATTACTACAAACGGTAATCTATAAGAATCACAAAGAAAAAATAGAATTTTTAAAAATCAGATGCCAGGTTCACATAGCCATTTCAATGCCATAAAATGCATAAATCGCAATCTTATAAGCAAATAGTAAATTATTTATGTTAGCTGCAACCGAGACAACCGTTATTTGCTCGGTTATTTGCTTTCATTTTAAGGAAAGGTACCTAATACAAGGAATATTTGTACAAGGTCTATTCAACACATAGTTGGCGCTCGAACTTTTTTTAGAGGAAAATTGTTAGCTTTAAAATTATCTATTAAATCCACGTTTACACTGTCGTTAAAGGTTTCGAAAATACATTAAACACCAGCAAAATCAAGTTTTTTTCTTTAAGTTAATAACCTGAAAATATATAGAATGCAATTTTCAATATAACAATAATGAATTGCTCACGATTTGCTGTAAAAATAAAAACATAGCAATTTAAGGAAACAGGAAAAGGCCACTCTATCATAATAACAGGTAACGACTTTCTAAACATCCTTAGTATTACAGTTTTACAATATGACTGGAGATAAAAGTATAATGTACTTTCATAAGTCTTTGGAATATTACATTTCTGAAATAATTTCTCATCAAGATCTGGCGCCTAGCTGGTCTGTCTGTGTCCACAGATCTTATAAGTTATATAGCCAAAACACTAAACCATGTAATTAAATTCCATCATAAAATTACCCTATATCAGAAATTATTAGGAATTTTATTATCTCTAGTAAGAGTGCTTTTAGGCATTCAATTAAATAAAAGAGAAGTTCTTTGCGTCTATCCAAAAATATGTACATTACTTTTTACCATAATTATACATAATATCTACATACAGAGTGATTCAGAACTTATAATATAAAAGAATTTGGGAATATGTGCGTCATGAAAAATGGATACAATATCGTAATTTTTTTTAACTCCTTATAGTTTCTGGGTAAAAAATTATAGAAGTATTTTCAACCTGTACATCGCTGGGCTACTGTAGTCTCCAAGCGATTTCGAGCAAAAAAACTTAAAAATAATAATTAGTAGTAATAAGTATAATTTAATTATGTAGTTATGTAGGTACATGAAACAATTAAAAAATTATAATCTTTATACTTAAAGGCATGGAAGAGATATAAATAAAACATGATAAAAAAATCCAAAAAATCAAAAATCAAAACATAAACATTATTTTAAAAATGTTTATAATTTAGTTTAGGCAGGTTGTGATGTAAAAATAATAAGCTTTCTCCCTGAAAAATACGCAGGATGATTCAGAACTTATCTAAACAAATTTGGTATTAGATGCGTCAAGAAAAATGGAGTAAATATCGTAAAAAAAATTGTAAAATTTTTATACTCCGAGTAAAAAATTATTGAAGCTGTAGTATTTTCACCCTTTACATCGTTGGACTACTGAAGTCTAGCCAGGCGATTTCGAATACTGAAATCTGATTACTTTTTGTAGGTATTAACATTTTTGTGATACGAGTCTACATTAGTTTTTCAAGAGTCAAAAATGGCTTACATGTATATACTCGCGTCAAGAATTCAAACGTCTTACGTCACGGCTGACATTACACATTTGTTTTTATTGTCAACGTAATTTTCGATATTTGGTTGCGTTAAAAACAATCTTTTTTTTGCAATTTAGTGCAACAGGGTGGACCAGCTTTTTCGTGCCAAACTTAAAGGGTATGTTCTACGTCGAAAAATAACTGTAGTTTGCTATAAAACAATAGCCCAAAATTGCTTCGTTACGAAAATACAGGGTGTTGAAGTTTATTCTGAAAAACAGAAAAACTCATTTTTGTTTTTTCTTTGCTGTTGGTTTGGGTTGGCATTATTTCGATCTCCATGTAAATTTCCTAAACCATTCTCCATTAATTGCTGGTGAATTCTTGTGAACACATTACGACTAAAATGTGGTCTCTGCGAATATCTCCTTCTGTATTCTCTGGCGGCCGCCCTTGAGTTTCCATTAGCAAATCCATACACAAAATGGATATCCGCTATTTCTTGATTTGAAAATCTAAACGGCATTTTGATTCTACAGAAGATAAGTCTATTTAAGATTTGCCAAGCGTTGACATGAAAATCGACGCCAACTAGTCGTTGTAAATTTGTTTATCTGGTGGTTGCAGCAAGTCTATCTGGTATGTAGCTAACAAATAATAATCCATTTGAAGGAAAATACTGAAAAGTTTTAAAGTAATTTATTATTTATTAAAACGGTGCATCGTACAAAAAAAGTCAAGAGAGTTTTTTTCTACCGATTTGAACGAGGAATTCAAAAATAATATTAATTTTTGGAAAAACCAGGTACGTACCATTTTTTGTTGGAAAATAGCCAGTGACGATCCGCTTCTCGCGCCACTGGTGACAGTAAAAGAAACTTTTGCATTGCAAAACTTAAGTCTTCCATTGCTATTGACACCTGTCAAATTTTATTTAATTATCTCAAGCGGTTTTAAAAAAATGAGTTTTTCTGTTTTTCAGAATAAACTTCAACACCCTGTATTTTCGTAATGAAGCAATTTTGGACTACTGTTTACCTACCTTAAGTACATCAAAATCCTAAAAACATTTTCAAATTCATTGTAGCCCCCAATCACAAGACTAAAAATCCTACAAACATTTTCAAATTCATTGTAGCAACCAATCATAAGACTGTAATTCCCTAAGGAGACCAATTTCCCGGCCTGTGTTTATAACACTTTTATCTATATATATTTTTAGACGTAGAATGCGCTGTAAATTATTTCTGCTAATTTGGAAACACCCTGTATATTAAAAATATGATATTATTGAAACACTGCGTTGTATACACATTGCAGAAAAGTAATATTTATCAGTCACTTTGATTAGACAAATAAACCCACCAAATTAGTGATATCTAAAGATAAAAATTATTCAAGGAACTTTACTTATTACATAACTGTATCATACTTACTTAGGTATCAAACAATTTTAGAGAGACTGTCATCACAAATGAGAGCAACAAGTTTACCAAATATAAAATAAATAAACAAATGATTGCTCAATTAATTTTTTCTCAGCATCAATTTCTTTTCATGCACTTAAATCAAGTGGATCTATTTACTAAACATAAAAGATAATGCAATGATAATTAGTTTGCACTCGTTAATTAGAACGAGAAAAAAGAACGCCTGTGTTGTATGCAAAAATTTAGTTGAAAATTAAAATCACATGGTTCTAAACATTGCCGAGCTGAGATGTTTCGTATTACAAACTAAGACAAATGGGAGAAATTGATTGTAAAAGCGACTTGCATGAAAGCAATAAAGCGTGCCATGATTCATTTTTCATGTCCCGAAAATATCCAATTGTTATGACTGATATTTCCATACAAACAAAATGTAAACAATAAAAAATCAATGAAAAAAGCTGTGGCGATCCTTTAACCTCTGAAAAGGGGTGTTTTCCACCAGCTCTGTAAATATATTTCTATATCATAAAACAAGATCATTTACTTAAACAAAAATCAGGATTTGAACACATTCAATTATTTATCTAGGTACTTACCCTTTCTCACTGAAGATGCTTTGAAATTTATGCGAATGAAATTATTTTTTTCTCTTTGATACAAACATAACTCACGAGGACGTAACACCTACACTATCTTAAGTCTTTGTCGCAAATATTTTGCACCGTGTGACTAGAATTCTTTCGACAGGATGCAAGAAATGGATGAATCTCCTATTTGAGACACCCGATTCTTCAAGAACGGTCAAACGAAGTCAAACCCACCACTGAACAGGATGGGAAGTTGAAATGTATCTCTGAACCAGTCGCTGGTCTGTCCAATAAGAACTACCAGGCAGGGACGGTTCAGGGTAAGGCCATATTAACACTAGGCTTCTTAGACTTTGGAAGAGTTGGTATGGTGCTTTTTTTACTCTAATTATAATAATTAATTCTTAGTAAGCCTTTTTAGTAAATATTATGGTAATTATTTATAACAGCGGAAATCTCTCCAATCTTAATTAAACAATTCCTGCACTCTATTTTCGATGGTGCTGAACTAAAATTAGTTTTTTTCGGTATCGTCTCGTCTCGTTTTCGAAAAACAATATTTTCAAAATTGTAACCTCTATGTATACGTTATATTTGGTTGAAGTTGCAATATAAGGTAATTAAGGTAAAACTCTCCAATATTAACAAAAAAAATTCCAACGCCCCTATTTTCGGGGGTGCTCATCTGCTCATCACGAATCTGAAGTCAGATTGGTCGGATGTAGTTTTTGAAAAAAAAAAGTTTTGAAAATTGTAACCTCTGTGTACATTACATTAGGTTGAAATTGCAATATAACACCTGTTTATGTTGACAACAGTGTGACGTAATGAAATAACAATGGCAAAGCCGTTATATTGCCACTTCAACCTAATGTAATGTATACAGAGAGGTTACCATTTTGGACATTTTTTAGAAAACTAAACTCAACCGAAAATGACTCATTTTAGGTTCGCATTCAGCACCGTCGAAAATAGAGGAGGTAGGATTTTTAAAATTAAAATTCTTATTTTTCCATTCATGTTTGTTTTTACCTATCTGTCTTAATATTGTTTATAATTAATGTTTAACGCTTTTCTGTAAAACAAAGTAAATATGTACAATCTATTATAATAATAATGACACTCTTTCAAATGAATTTAACGACTTGTTTTGAAGTACTGACGTACCTGTTAGTAATAAAATTTACTCTTAATTTTTAACATTAGATTTTAGTTCTATTCATTAATAGATATCTAATAAAATTTCTACTCAGAACATCCAATAGTTCAAACACTCTTCTGTGGGAGTGCCATTATAATTGCCATAGATTGTATATAATAAGATATTTTTTTAAAAATTGTAAAAGATTTAGTAAATTAGCCATGTTTAGAAAATTTTAATCTTGTAATTTATATATGTGAACGAATTAGGTAATTCATGTATTTTAACAATAGTACGTAAAAAATATTACCTACATTATGATTAATTTTGAGTCTTAGTATGTCGTAACATCATAATGAAATGGAAATAATTTCACAAAATTAGAAAATGATTATTAATCCATAAAGATAAGAGAAGACCACCAAAACCGCATATTATGATAGTACATATCCTAATGATAATTTGACATTAATACAGTTACTTAAAATTCTTGCCAAAAGGGGTAATAAAGTTGTAATCAATAATTTGTTTAAATATCTTATCGATGTGTGCTTTTAGATTATTAAATTATTTTTACTGTTTCATCTTTATTGAAAAAACTGCCTTAATCCATTTTATTGGAAGTATTTTATAGTGTTTGTTGTTATCCAGTTAAATATTTGTAGTTTAGCTTCACCGACGTGCTTTCATTGTTGAATTGTTATTTTCAGAGGCCGGTCCTGCGTCAAGAGAGGTCGACTGATACACCGACAAAAGACAGAAGCGAGATGGACAATTGAGCTGTTAGCAAAGAATCGTTTGCTGCTGGTAATATACACAATATTTTAAGGGAGGGGGTAAATATTTCTCCTAAAACAACCTAGAAATCTTTCCGCTTACCGCAGCAACAACCGCAATATCCTGCAGAATGTCTTAGCATAAAATAATTGTTGTGTTTAGTTAACGTTTATGTGTTAAAAAGACAAGAAACATGTTGTTAATGAAATAGTGTACATAGAAGAAAGTGTTTTAGATGATACAATCACACTACTACTATTGGAACTGGTTTTAGTTGACATAGAAAACAATTATACTCAAGTTTAAACAATGTTTTAAATGTCAAGGATATACTATGATGTTATAATAGAAATACCATTATGGTACGAAAAAACGAAATATTTGGTATAGCCATAGTAGCGATACTATGCCTGCTCCTGATAGGTTTTAGTCAAAAAGACCCTCCGAATTACCATAGACCCATAAGATATCAGCAGCTACTAGATTTAGAAGAAACGTTCCGAGTGTCAAATAATTTTACTGTACCCACACCAACAATACAAGACGTGATTTCACAGCAACGAAACATTATCCTTCAGGAATTAGAGGACTATAAGTTTCCAGATGGAGATAACCTAGAAGATTACACACTAGTCACAGGTGGACAACCCGTAAGGACTGTCATCATAACGACATGGCGGTCTGGTTCCACTTTTTTAGGAGACGTCATAAACGCTATCCCGGGTAACTATTATCACTACGAGCCGCTGCTGGGTTATGGGATTATGCAGATCAGAGGGGCTCCTCATTCTGAGTCTGCACTAAGAACGCTTAAAAGCTTACTCAACTGTGATTATTCAAATTTACATAAATATTTGCAATACGGTATGAACCACGTTTATTTATTTACTCACAACACACGACTTTGGAATCAGTGCGAGGTGTACCAGCAGTACTGTTGGAACGCTTCGTTCTTGAATGACTTCTGCAAACTGTTCCCCTTTCAGTCGATGAAAACTGTAAGGCTAAGGTTGTGGCTTGCCGAAGACCTCCTGAAGGACGAAGAGTAAGTAATTATAATTTTCTTTACTCCTGAAAATACTGCTATAAAATAATTTAAGAAAAGTTGCTTTGTCAGTTCGAAGGCATCCCCATATCAATATGGTAAAATAAAAATAAATAATTTTTAAAGTTGGATCTACGTAGGCACATGCTTTTGCAATAATAATGACACTCCCTCAAAACAATTTTTGAACGTCTGGAAGTTCGAGTAGAAATTTCATTCTCTATTGGTGAGGTCAAAAGAATTTGTAAAATTCATTTTAAAGAGTGCCATAATTAGTGCAAACGATTGTACATTATACAGTCAGTAAAGGGTAAAAACTAGTACAATTATTAACGGGTGAAATTTTTGTTAGTGTTTTTTTCTTAAAATTGTAATTGCAAGGCCTTTTGCATCTGTCTTGATGCTATGCCGAAGCATATATAATTGTATATATTTATTAATACAATTTTGCATGACGTATGATAGAAGCTCTCCTGGTAATGAGATACGATAGTGCAGATATTATTTTGCCAATAAAATTTTATATGACTACAATTCAATGACAATAGAATTACGAAGTGACCCTGAACTAAGAAGTACCTAACAGTAAATCCTTGTCAAGATTTTACCGGGGAACAAAAACTGTTACATCAAATATTTAAAGTTCCTGATATCCCTACAATTAGTTTACATTCTGTTTGTGAAAGTCGAAAGCATAAAAAAAATGTAACACCTGGAAGGAACCACGTATATGCATTAGAAAGTAAAAAATTTTTAATGTATAAGAATTTTTTTCTACGCATTACTAGTTAACTTTCTAATAGAAGAATTATGTAAGATGCTACTTAAATTGGGCATCAATAATAGTTTAAAAGCTTCTTATAAAGAGTGTAATTAAAATTGAATACCAAAACAACACTGATTAATGTTTGGAAACGTAATTTTGTTGTATTTTTTTATACGCGTATGTCTATTGTATTTGTTTTAGTGGAACTAAAGAATACATTGTAATGTTAATGTGTAAGAAACTTTTTTACGGGATGTTGTGAACAATTATTAATTTTACTTAAAATGGCAATTGCAATTATGCCATGATGAGCTCATCAAGTTATTAAAATGACAATAGCTTAGTTTGAATGCCTCATTGATGTGACAAAGAGCCTTTTTTTCCCTTTTTCCATTAACTATGTCATTACTTTATTTTATTATAAATTTTGTATATTTCATTACATATGTACATACTATTCATTTTAAAATATGTACTGGTTTTTGTTCTAGACTAAATGTAAAAGTTGTGCTGTTGGTTCGTGACCCGAGGGGCACTTTGCAGTCACGGAAACATAGAGATTGGTGTCCTGGTGAGCCCGATTGTGACCAACCCAACAATCTATGCGCCGATATGGTTTCTGACTATAGTGCAGCCATCCAACTTAAAAGAAGATATCCTGACCGATTTCGGTAAGACGATCATAATTTGCCAAACTATACCCCTACCTGCCTTAGGCAGACACATATATATATTTATTTGCAAATCGCCATCAGTTCTGACATGTGCCCATTGCCTGTTTCAGATAAGCACATGAAAGTGGGCACTCTTATCAGGAATATATTTATTTATTTTTTTGCTTGCTTTATATTTTCATTTATGCTGCGACCTCAAAATGTTTATATTTGTTCCTATATTTGCTATATTTTAACACTATCATCCATTAATTTATATAATTGTTCCACTGATGACAGTGTTCTGGTGATTCTCTTACCAATGTTAAGAAAAAAATACATATAATTATATCTGTGAGTGCTTCTTGCGATACAGAGTGTTAAAGTTATATTATTTTTAGTAATTCCCATTTTTGCATGATCCCTGGACGGTTTGGTGCTAATGCACCTATTCGCTGGCCGATTAGGTGTTCAGATTTGAAACCATGTTATACTTTGGTTATTTTGAAAGTGAAGCGACGGAGCACATAACAAATTAGCATACAGTTCAAACAGTTAGATACAAAAAAAATAGGTATGAGATCAAAAGGTTAAAGTTGCCCTTTCTGAAAAAAAGAGTCAGGGTTTTCACAACTAAATTTGGACGAATAAGAACGCAATTTCAAAATACAATTGAATGGTAACTTGTTGGTAATGTACAGCGTTGGGCGCAAATGCGGCCTGCTTAATAATAATATGCCGCCCCCTTTCGTTAACAATTCTCTCTCTTCTGGGCTAATCCTCGTGATTAGAATGAGGGATAGAGATACTATTGTTATTATTATCATTGCCAAATTTCATTACATAAGTTACAAAGAGAATTTATAAAAAGGTTGAAGATATGTGTACGTTCTTGGGGACAACATTTGCAATATTTATTATTTAAAACAAGAAATAATTAATGTAAATGTTTACAATACAAGTAGAAATTATTTAGGAAAGACGTGGATAACAGGTTCTAGAAAAAAAAATAGGTATCATAAATTTGTCTGTAAATTAAATTTAAATTCCAGATATCTTATGAAAACCTCATAGTCACATCCATTATTGAAAAGGGATATGATGTAACAAGAACTTTTATAAATATTTATACATAGTTAATCAATAATTAATTGTTTCTTATTGTGATTCAACCTTGATACAGGGAAATACGAGAATCGGAAAATTGTAATTTTATATAATTTAGTAAATATTTTAAATTCACAATATCGTATCTAAAGGAAGTATTGATTAAAGTTCCACTTCCACAAAATGTGCAGTTAACAGTGTGTATCCGTACAGGGTCACATCTGTAACAGTAAAATACATTTTTAAAATGATTGATAATTTTTAATTTCGCACTTGAATAGTTGATGGATAAAAAACGTAATTGTAATCATCTAACCCTATTCTTGTAGTTTTTATGCTTATATTGTGCTTCAAAATGAGACAAGACTAAAAAATAACTCTTAAGTATAATCATTACAAAGTAAAACCTAATTTGTAAAATTTCAGTTGGAACAGTTAGAACTTTCATCACTGAATTATGTAATAGTGTTTATTCAAAACCAGAATCAAATGTCATACTTCGAAATATGTTTATAGAAATACATAATGTTCTTTTTATCGTACATGTGATTTTAAATGGTGGTATTTAATTAGTTCCTGATTATATATACGTATGTGAAAAGTAGTCTTATTAGATTGATGAAAACTTTCCCCTATGTGCTGCTGTGCCTTTAAAAAAGTGTAAATTCACTCTCACCTGCCTCAGTGCACAGTTTGGGTATCAACAAAGTAGTACAATAAGTTAATAAGGAGTTATTGTTTTTAATTTTTGCACTGCCATTGTCAATTTGTTCTTAAAGTTCATGTTTCGTGTACATTTCATGGGTATATACCACTGACATATGCACCCACAAGTAGAAAGATAAAGGATTTAAATTCATATTTTTGGAAACCCTTAATATCAGTAGTTTCATCTATCAGAAGAATATGACGAGTAAGATTTTCATCGAGAATTTGCTATTCTAAAAGGCATTCATAAAATAATATGATGAAAATCCTGGTGTAATCCTGAACTTTTTTGTATTGATGGGGGGGAAAATTGGTTTGATCATAGAAGAATTTTTGACCTACACCTTCAAGTGCCGTATGAATTAAAGTTTCTATATGAGAATGAAACCTAGCAGGAAAACTCTGTGCATACATATGACCTGCTAGGGCTAAAGATTGGTAGGATTTATCTATAAATTAATGGCATATTTGTATACCTACTTCTGATTAGTAATATTAGTCGTCATAACTCAAATGGAAGTCAAAATCATAAAATAACAAAATTGAAGTTGCTTAATAACATATATCAAGTTAGGTTATGTAGGTCACCAATGAAAAATAAATAAAAAATACTAACTTTTTTAAGTCAACTAATGGATACAGTCAGGTATTTTAATATTTTTTTGTAAAATGTTTCAATTTTTTATAACAAAAATGCCTGTTTGAATATGTCCTCTGTTAACATTTTTTAAAATATATGTGCTAGCCTTTTCAGGCTAGGTCACACCTATTTAAATTTTTTATTTCACAAATTTCACTTGGAGTTTTTTGAAATGATTTTATGAAAATTTTCTATTGTGAGTCTAGACATCATTGCTTAAAAGATGGTAAAACTTCCATGTTTTATTATCAAAATATAACCACATTTTCATCAGCTGTCACTGGCCATTATGTGGCTTGTCTGAATGATTTAGAAAAAAACCAGAGAATAAAAATCTTAAACGTATCAATAATATTTTTCATGAAATTTTATATAGGCCTTGTTTAGAAGACAATTAAAATTAATTACTATAACAAAACCACAGCATAAGTAGACCAGCAGTTTCACTCCGTTGTCGGCACTTTGAACTGCTTTCAGTTTTCTGCAGTGACCTCGAAATGTGAGTGCGATAGCGCATCCAATGGAATTTACAGAATCGGTGATCAGGACCGGAATAAGAATTTTTTATTTTCGCGTGAAAGCGTAGTTATACCACATGAAAGTTTACGTTATATCTATCCACATATGTAATAATTCATTATACAGTTATAAATGGGTAATTCAACATGTATTATATACTATCATTTACTGCTACTAACATACGAGAGTTTAAAATATATATTATTGCACTACATAACATTTTTATTTATTTCCTTTTTATGTTATTAGTGATAATTACATCTTTTTTTGGGATTTTTTTAAATTTAAAATTTGACGTTTGAAGTTTAGTGGACAAATAATTTATTATGATTTTTTTTTGTCTTAAATGATCTACGTAAACCAGAAGACAAGTATTTTTCAGAACAGAAAAATTATGTTTACTTAACTTTGAAAATTAAATTGGAGATATAAGTGCAGTAAAATGTAAATTTAGAAAAAAATTATTTTTTATTATTTTGTTTTGAGACTTACTCTCATTATAGTGACTACAAGAAATATGATCATCTACATAATTTGAAGATGAGCCGTCTTGTGCAGGAAACGTTGGAACGGCCTCTTTGCGTAATCTATTGCACGAATCGTTAGAGAACATATTATTTTAAAAATGTATTTGACATAGTTTGTATGAATTATTGCTAATCCTGAGCAGCTTTTCTAATAAATCTTCTCTATTAGAAGCCTCTGCACAGAACTTTGCTCTAAAATAAAAATTTGTATTTGTGAAATACTATTACTATTTATAGATGATATATTTAAACATCTAACTGCTGCGCAGCGATTCATTTCTCGATCAGACTCAAAATATTGCTTTAATACGGCTCTGTATAATCGATGTTCGCACTCCCAGAGTTGGATGTAAACTGAGGTCTCTGCAGCTTGAAATGGATGCGCAAGCTGCTATGCGCGACTTATTATTTCGGCCCGAGTGTTTCTTCTGGTCTCTCTATACTGTGACAAAACTTTCCTTTGACATTTCTCAAAAAAAAAAAATAAAATAAATAAATAAATAAATTAAAAGAAATGGTTAAGACAATACTGTGCATTGGAATATGAAATGTGTTATTAATTTTTTTTTTAGGGCAATACGTTATGAAGACCTCTCTTTAAACCCCTACGACCACATCCGTGATCTGTTCGATTTCCTAGGCCTATATTTTCATAAAAACGTAGTGCAATTCCTCGATTCGCACACCAGAGTGAACGTCGGTGGAGTATCGAGTACTTTTAGAGATTCCAGAAGTGCCCCTTTCCATTGGAAAATGGACCTGAACTACACCGAGGTTCAGTTCATTGAAGAAAACTGTGATCAAGCCATGAAACTATGGGGGTATGTTAGATCTAAGAACTCTAGTAGTTTGCGGGACTTGAATCCATTGAAACCTTACGAGATTAAGTGAATAAAAAAAAAACGTTCCTATTTTTCAACAAACAACCTTACTTTCGTCACGGATAAAAAATGTATACGTGTTTGTAAGTGTATATTTTCTTCGTAACGTTTGAAACTTCACGTGCAGTTGCTCAGACAGTTTTGAGTGAATATTATACGCAATAATTGAGATTATTTCCGTACATAATTGTTACACTATTTTACGGAATTGATTTATGATTGGCAATTAAAATGGTTGCTTCTTGATTCAATTTTTTAAATATGTTAATAATTTTTAGTGTTTAGTTCTAGTACAAAGATGTGATTTTTAAAAATATTTAGGTAGTTTTTTAAAATATGTCAACAAAGAAAACGGCATCAAAAGAAAATACGACAAATACTCTCCGCAGAAAAAGACAATGCAGTATTATATATTAATTTTTCATACCCTTTTGTCTTCATCTAATTTAAAAATATTAGTAGTGAAACTGGGTAGGGTTTCATATAAATTATTTTAGTTTATGTTAAGTTCTTTGTGGAAAACTATGTACAGGGTGGTCACGTGAAAATGTCTCCCTTTTTTTACGGTTTTTGTGATAAGTGATCATACCTACTAGCCTTGTTTTATATATAATGTAGTTGAGTAATTATCAAGTTACCCTTGTTTATAGTGTAAATAAGGATGACAGATTTTAAAAGAGTGTCGCCATCTATTGTTTTAACTTCTCAGTTTGACTGGTTGACTATATATTATATATAAACAAAGGTACTAGCCTTAGAAGAAAGGACCGATCCAACACGCTAGCCTTTAAATTTTAAAATATGTTTATATGATTATGAAAATTGTTGAATGTACGAGTATAGCTAATTTTAGAATTAACAAGATAAACAACTTCCTTTCTGTCCTGCACTTTTACAGTCTATGGTGCAACAAAATTAAACTATAACTGATTAAATTAATTGCTCGCTTTTCATACTTTTGCGCAATTATTGTACAGGGTGTTTCATGTAAAAAAAAAATTAATATTAGCATCTCCTAAGAAGTTAGAACCCTTTTAAAGTAAGTGCTGATATCAAGTTTCCATAAAAATGATAAAAAAAAAAATTGAATAAACGGCTGACAACTAAAATGAAAGGAACCTATTACAAAAAGTATCGGTCAGAGAATCATAGGGTTGAAATGCTGGCTTTATTTTATTTTTTATGTACGAAAAGTAGAAGGCCTTTCGAAATTTGTGTAGATAGATAAAAGTTTAGTTATGAACAGGGCTGTTCAAAATATTTTTTTCTTCTAAATTTTTAAGTACATAAGGTGACATTTTTTTTAATTTCAACACTCACTTTTAAGGGCTGTAACTTTTTAGGGGATCTTAAAATAATTTTTTTTTAATCGGCTCAAGAATCCACCGTTTCAAATTTCTCAACTATTTTCAAACACCCTGTATATGCAAAATACACATTTACCCAGTGTGGTTGTTCTAATGCTGATGTAAATCAATAATTTAAATTTTTTAGAAACAGCTTTCTCACCACCAACATTTTTGATCTATTACAAGTCATTGTACTTATCCGGGGACACTATATTTTCGAATATACAGGGTGTTCAGCAAAAAATGGGCCATACTTTAAAGCTAGTTTCCCTAGACAAAAATAACGTGATTTAAGTCAGTTTATGTTAGTACAATTTTGCTTCTGTATATATAGACCTAGAAATTATAGGTTTGAGAGAGCACCTACTTTTTTTCATTTTTGTACGGTAGTATTCTTATTTGTCGGGTAATTGTACTTGAATTTTTGAAAAGAAGATTTTTTGTGAGACAAACACGAATATCTGATTGATTTTTGCGTTAAATGTACAGGGCGTTCTGAGCGCCTGTGCCACTGTATTATTCCTTTCAGATTTTTTTTAAGGATGTGGTTTTTGGAAAATTACTTATTTTGAAAACCTTCCGTTAGTTTTAAAAAAATGTATACCTGTTACATGTCCCTAAAATGCTCCATTTTAAACATAAATTCTAACAAATTATTAATTCAACAAGTTATTACAATCAGTAATGTCTAGTAAATAACTGTTTGATGTATACGTATTACAAAAATAAATATAGAATAAATTTTGTTTTCCTATTACATTTTGGTTTGTGGTAATTTTTTTGTTTTATAATTTTTTAAAATGTTATTTTTCCTTTATGTCATTTCTCCGTTTTTTTTTGCGTTTTTTAAACTAATCATTCTCAAAGAAATAATCTAGTCTCATAGGCGATTAGAACCTTTCACATTTAACACAAAAATAAATCAGATATTCATATTTACCTCACAAAATTTTTGAGAAATTGAGTACAATTACCTAATAAATAACAAAACTATCGTAAAAAGTCAAATAAAGGACGCACTTTCTCAGGGCTACAAGCTCTTGAAAGCAAAATTGTACTGAATAAGTAAATCGCATTATTTTTTCCAAGGAAGCTAGCCTTAAAGTTTGGCCCATTCTTTACTAAACACCCTGTGTTTTTTGACAGCCTTTCCGCTGGTGTAAATATGACATTAAGTTATCTTTCAGATACGTGCGTTTTCCCGTGACCATCCTGAATTTACATTATAAAGTAAAAATTGTTAAACTTAATTGAAACAAACTAAATGGTACAAAAAGAAAAATATTTAAAATTGTAAAAGTAATAAACCTTTCTAAGCCTTACATCACACTAACACAAAATACAAATTTGTGTGGGAATGCAGTTTTTGAAATACTATTTAAATGTTCAAAGATTATTTAAAATTTGGTATCTGAAAAAACTACATTATCTTCAATTAATTTGGTTAGTAATGTGTTCAAACATTTGTATCAATCGCAGGCAACATAATTTAACGTATAATCCTAATTGCGAACAATACTCATCTTAATTTAGCTCTCTCTCAACCGACAACTAATCATTGTGATTTTAAGCAAATGGACTTATTTAAAATAGCATTCCTTGGTATTTATCTTCAGATAGTTTAAAATGCGAATGCAGTTTCACTGAATGTGTTTCCTCGGTAGGAGTAAACTTGCTCAAAAGTCACTTTCATGCAAAGTTTAGTTTAATTTTGCACACATTGTTTGAATCGCACTTATTTCGAGGTGAGTTCTTGTTACTTTGGATTTAGTTGTCTCCCTATTATAGTCAATTGTTTTAGTAAAGTTCGTAGGAAATAGGGGTTTAAACGATTATATCAGTAGAGGCATATCTTAAAATAATCACTATTGATAGAACTGATACTGAATTTTAATAATAGGATCGTGCCTTTATAAACGTTAGGCATCACTCGTGAGCACTTCAATTTAAACAAAAAAAAAAAAAGTGAAGCAATTTCTTGCACGGTTGTTTTCAGGTTTGAACAATTTTTTTAATTGGTATTGTTAACATATGTTTGAGTACCTCGGTCTGGAATTCGATTGAAATGGGTCAGATTTTATTTTGGTTATGTACTCAGAGATATGGACCTTCCTAAATTAAACGAAAATTAATACACTGATAAGAGCCTAAGCATAGATTTACACGCCACAATCACATTTTGGGCTTCCAAATATAGATTTTCTAATTTTTAAGTCCGTTATTAAATTTCTGAAGCTTAAGCGGTTTAAGTGCAATATCTAGTGATTTTGTCGATATATATGTTAAGATATTAAACACTTGCCATGACAAAGAATTTAGGAAATTAGGTTTGTTGTGATAATTCAGTTTTTAATTTTCTTGCCTCTGTATGAATAAACTAAGGTCGTTTATCACAAAGCCATGTTTGACATTGGCCAATATTGGTTAACACTTCATTTGTATATATATTCAATTAATTACTTAAAATTTGTTAACCTTTGGTGTGAAATATTTAACTGCAACAGCTGTTTTACACACAAATTTATTGACTGAACGAGTTGATCTTCAGTTTAATTCATGAAATAAATAGAAATTGAACTACAGTTTGTTAACTTCAATAAATCGTAGTTCGATTGTTTATGTTTTACACTTTATAGCAGTTTAACACACAATTGTTTATTGACAATTTATTTAATTATGTTTAGAACAGAAATTGGACTGCAATTTATTGACTAATGAGTTTATGACTAAATTGTGATTTAATTTATGTTTTACACTTTATATCTGTGGTCGACTGGTCTCGGACTGTCTCCCTGAGAGTGTGCATGTGGCATTAAACAAGCAGATTTTCAATTCATTCTTTGAAGTGTAGACCGTAAATTGGATTATAATAGTCAAGTCAATAAATTGTAGTCTAATTTCTTTTTTACACTTTTTAAAATAAATTTACACACGCCACTGTATTAATAAATTGATGTGTTATAAAGTATAAAAAACAAAAATTGGACAATTTATTGATGTCAATGAATTGGCCAATAAATTGTAATTCAATTTTTTTACACTTCATCGCTGTTTAACAGACACCAATTTATTGACAAATAAATTGAACAAGTTGGACTACAATTTAATAACTTTAATATAATGTGAAATGATATGATACTAGTTATGAAGTGTAAAAGAGAAATTGGACAATTTATTTTACACTATAGCTGTTTTATATACCACAACGTATTGAACAAACTGGTATTCAATAAATTTTTTCAAGTGTAAAACATAAATTGGATTATTGTCAATAAATTGTAATCTAATTTATGGTTTTTACTTAATAAAATAAATACCAATTTATCAACAAATTGGAGTGTTAAACAGTAATAAAGTGTAAAAAAAACAAAAATTGGATAATAATTTATTGATTTCAATGAATTGACCAGTAAATAAATTGTAATCTAATTTTTTTACACTTTATAGCTGTTTAGCAGCAATTTATTGACAAATGAATTGAACAAGTTGGACTACAATTTAACTCCAGTGAAATGATCAAGAACAGTTATGAAGTGTAAAATATAAATAGGACTACAATTTATGAACTTGAAGTGAATTGATCAAAAAATTGTAATCCAATTTCTGTTTCACACTTTATAGCTGTTTCACGTACACCAATGTATTGAATAAGCTTGCGATCTCCAATTAATTTTTTGTAGAATGTGAATTGGATTAGACCAATTTATCAATAAATAACACACCAATTTATTTATCAATAAATTGGTGTGTTAAACAGTTATGAAGAGTAAAACAGAAATTGGATAATAATTTATTGATGTCAATGGATTGACCAATAAATTGTAATCCAATTTTTTAAACTTCATAGCTGTTTAACACGCACCAATTTATTGAAATGTTGACATTCAATTTATGTGTCAATAATTGGTCTGTAAAATGGCCATTGTTACATTTTATAAAATGAATTGAATACCTACTACCTTAATTAATTTGTTTGTGTGTAAAACAGTTGTAACAAATTTAAATTCCAGAATTTAACATAGAAAGTTCGCTCAATGGTTATCGGTAGTAATTTCCTGAAATATATCTGCCATATAAATCGAAAATTATTGCTAAAGTTACTCACGAAATTGCACTACTTTATTGGGGGTGATCAACACGTCATCGGCAAAAATACTTATTAGACTTAAGCAATAAATTAGTTTATCATCTCCATCACATTTTATCAGTTACATTTATTTTGTAAATAGGCTAGTTTATGGATATTTTTATAGAACTTGTGATTTTTTATTTATTTATATTGAAATATATCTATAATTATTTTTTAATATTATTTTTATAGATTGGCCGATACGGTTATTTTAAGTGTTGTTGACAGTTAATAAACGTATATACAATTTTATTGTTATTTTTAAGACCTTATCCTCCCTTCACCCTAACAAAACCAAAGGATTTGGAGATATCGTTTATTATATAACATACGAAAAACAATAAAAATTCAACAAAATTTACAACTTTCGTGCCTTATTGTTGTACACAATTATAAAATGCCATAATATTAAATAAATAGAAATATATCTAAACATAATTATGTGTTACTAAATATAAATTATCAGTCGACTTTTGATTGGTCCAGTTTGGAATTAATAGAATGGGACAGAAACGTGAAAATAAAATTGGGACGTACGATATAAAAGATATCTTTCTAACAGCCAATACTGTATCAAAAAATAAAGAAATGCTCTATACATATCAAAAACCGTGTTTTCAGAGTAAATTTTAATCACCCAGACAAAAATGATGTATACGGTGTAACAAAAATGAACCAACAAAGTTTACGGGCTTATAGAGCTATTAGCTATGATGCTGGGAAACTATGCAATTTTTTTTTTTTCAAAATGTTTCACTGAGGAAACAGGGTGTTGAAGTTCTGAAACAATTGTATAGTATGTAACTTTGAATGGTGAGTATTTTTGATCTTTAAGAAACACTTAAGTTTGTTTACGAATTCCATCGTGGAAATTGAATTTTTTTTTATATATCTTAAGAGAGCCCATAGAAAATTTTATTATTAGAATACAAATTTCCACACCTATTGAAATCGAGACGTAAAATTATGTGTAAGCAAACTGTTATAAAATTATTTTCCATTGCAATTTCGTTCTCTGTCATACCTTTAGTTGTTTTAAAAAGGTAACAACAAGCAACACTGATAAATTCACTGATACAACTGAGTTTCGGTAAGCCCATATTTTTCTCTACATACAAATGACGGATATTTTTTGTTTTTTCTCAAAGTAAAATAATGCAAAAAAATTGTTTTTTGCGTTTTTGAAAAATAGTCTGAAATTTAACGATTTCTTTTTCTAAACCTACACCCACTATTACCTCGATGAAGGATTTTTAAAATAAAATACATAACTACTATATGAATTTTTTGAGTTCCATGAACCCTTCTTTTTTGGTTCATTTTTATTCCACTCTATATACAGTACGTTCAATGTTAGAGTGAACAAGGAAAAATATATTGTATAATAATTCTAAATTGAATAATTTTAAATTTACATGTACAAGGTGTTCACAAAGAAAAAAAAAATAGATTGATAAAAAAAATACTATAATTAAAAATTTTGGACTCACTTATGCTATCCAAAGCAAATACAAATTTTTAAATTTGCATTTGCAGAAAATAATATTCAGCAAATTAAAAAGTGTGAAAATTAGCAGAAGTAAACTGTATTTATTTTTGACGACATGAAAAAATAATATCAGAAAAGTTATCTCGGAATTTAAGTTTATTGATAAATCGATCAACTTCGATCTGAACTGAAAATTACTGAAAGGGGGCCTTGAACAAAATTTTTTGCTTAAATAAAATAAGGTAGCCATGGAGAATTCTATTTGCATCTACCGGGTGCTTAGAAGATGAATCAATTTTCTGTAAAATTATTTTCCTTTAATCGAATTGATATTTTTATTATAAAAAACATTTTCTTGTATAATTTTGCAAATTTTTTTTCTTTACTAAACATAAAATAATCCATAATTTTATTTTATGTAAAAATAGGCATTTTATCAAAAATATGTTTTCTAAATGAATAAACTTTATTCACTTTAACTATGAACATACTGTACAAACGGCTTTGTTATACAGGGTGTCCTAACTTATAGGTGCACTTGTAAATTGCTAATACGAGTATAATTTTTCAAAAATTGATACTTAAAAAATCCTAGTAAGCTTAGAATTTGCATATTTTCTACATATGCATATTTTTAGGGTCCACTTAGTAAAAAATATTTATTAAAATACCAAATATTTATTAGGTATGCACACTTAAGATCGGGACACTCCATATACAAACTTTCAATTAAATAAAAATCTGTTCTTAAAACAGATTAAGCCTGATTGCAGGTGATATCTTTTTTTGGACCACTCTGTACATTTCAAAATTTTTGGTGTCTCCCACAGTAAAGTGTAGATTTGAAAGTAAATACATACAGATGTCATTTTTAAGAAGGTATAAAATTTACCAATGCATGCGATTTTGCTATAATTACAGAAAAAAATGATAAAAATGTTCAAATTTTGGATATGTTGATATAATACTCTCAGTTGTCAATTAAATTCTTGAAAACAGGAGCAGGCGAATTTATCACAAAAGTGTGGTTCCAATTTGTAAGAAAAATTCATGAGAAATTAAGAGAAATGTAAAAATGTTAAGGGCTGCACAAAAATTAAGACAAATCTAAACAGGACCAGCCTGTCATTTCCACTGCCCCTTTATAGCATAAAGGAAGGCTTTCAACCATTTTTTTTTATATTCAATTATTACCAAAATTGTTGAAGAAATTCTAAGTGAACTTTAAAAAAAAAACATCTCGATCTCATAAACCGTCTCCTCTCAACCGATCAATCGGAAACGTAAATGCCATCCCACCGTTGCTTAAAGATTCTAGATGTTACAATCCATCACCACCAATTCGCCTGTAACTAATCAATGTTTCCTGGATTGTCTCATCGGAATATTTGCACTCGGATAAGCCACACTGACAAGTGAAGGACTTGTACTTAACCAGCCAGAACTTAGGCCCATAATCAAAACTAAAAAGAGAAACTGTACTGCCACCACCACCTCAAAATTTAATTCGACGTTACCTACCTTAGTTCCTCGTCCGCCACGATATCTCGCTTGGCGAAGAACGCAATTCGAGGGAAGTGCAGATCCTGATGTTCGATGAACACCTTAACGGGGTGCAAATTTGGGCTGCAGCAATGGTTTATGAACCTCGAAAAGTTACCGTAGTATTTGGCGTCTATACAGAAAGACTCGCTATCCTGAAAATCAAACATATTTAAAATATCACTTGAATAATAATAAAATGTTTTTATTGCAAATTCTACAAACGGAAATTTACAATGGGTAGAAGTCTATCTCCCAGTAATAATAAAAGTGGAAGGAATATACAGTGTCCGAAAATTCAGCACAGAAAATTTAGGGGGTGATACTACTCAAAAAATAATGTACCAAGTTCATGTAATATTTTCTCAAAAAGTCAATATCAGTTATTTTTTTTAATTTGTTTTTTTGGGTATAACTTTTTTAATACTGGAACGATTTTCTTCAAATTTGACACACTTGTTACTTTTATAGAGATGTAGTTTCAGGCAAAATATTTCTAAAATTGTAGTGAAAGGGCACATGCTACGTGAAAAATTGATCATAACATGTTTGTCTTTAATTTTATTAACATTTTGATGGCATATCTTTAAATAATTAAAAATTTGATATCCTTGTTTGACATCGACATTAAATTTTATGGACATACTGATGGCTCTCATTTCTTTTATGATTAAGCAGAGTATACTTTGAAAAATTTTTATTATAACTGTTATTGCTTTGACGGTAATTTCAAACCTTATATGCTCCGTTTCTACAAGCTGAAACGCAACCCTTTATGAGAAAACCACTTGACATTTTTTTTTCGAGTAGTATTACCCTCTAAATACTCTGCAAGGAGTTTCCGGACACCCTGTATGCAAAAATACACAAAGTCAATATCACCAATGTTGACAGATATGTTTATATTTATTAAAGTATACAGATACCACTGTAGGAATAAATACCGCTTAATAATAAAGCAGTGCATACTTAATGAATCACGCACAGATATTTAACATTACAAAAACTAAACTTAATTTGTACTTCAATTCTGAAAATAAAATAATATATTATTACATCCACCATCGTGGCAATTTTCTTAATTTATTTCACTTCAAAGTAAACATCTACGTGGCAACACAACAAACACTATTTATTTAGAAGCTCGATGGTTGTCAATTATCATAGTTTATTATTTATGATGTTTTCTTCTTCTTGAAGTGAATTTGATACCTTTGTTATATTTTTCAGTTTTTTGTTTATTACATTATAGTTGGTGAGAGGACGCAAAAGTATATAGCTTATGGAAAAGTGGACCTAATCTATCACAAGTTAAGTTTTGACAGTCCTAGAAGTAGATCTATAAAAGACCATAAATTAAAAATACCTAAAGTAACATTCAGATAAACGTTCGTGCAATGGCACTGCAGTTGTACTGTTGTATTGTAATTGTATGGTGTTAAATATTATTTACTCTGTTTACATAAAATTACTGACTTAAGAAGTTGGGGAATTTTTCCGCTGTAAGTTGGTCACATGCAAAAACTCAGGATTCTTGACCTTCAGAGAGGTTATGTTTATGTTTTGTCAACTACGTCCCTATCTACGGAAATTGTTGGTTTTTATCATTTGCCGAATAGTAATTAAAAGCCTACCCTAGATAAAATATAAGCCTACAATCTGCAGGAATAGATGGTCTATTAGAATGTTTGGTTAAGTCACAGTATACTAGTATACTGTGGGTTAAATGAGGCCCCACTAATTTCAGCAAGTCATCAAACACTGTCATTCGGGTGAAATGAAAAAATAATCGGCATTCTCATTTCGCATTTCTTTATATAAATTATAGAAATCACCTTGCATGTGCTATCTGCAGTTAATAGGTCGCACCCACCATCTCCGAGTTCCTCTTTTCATTTTTTTTTGCATATATAGTTTTTATACATATTGACGTCGCTGCGAATAAGAGCAGCAAAAGTAACTGTTTCTAAACCAAACAGTCCTCTTCATCCATTTTTTTAGAAACAAATCAATTCTAAACTAAATATCTAAATTAGAATCTAATTTAAAAACTTAACCTGCAAAAATGTGAATCTTCTGTTTACTGTCAAAAAAGCAGTTTTCTGATTGGTCCTTGTATGATCGTTGGAAAAGGATTGGTAAAAGCAAAAATGCTTTTAGCTTCTGCCATACAACTGCAATACAAAGGCGTTACTGTTAAGTTTATCTGAACGTTACAAAAGTCACCTGTATTTCTCGCCGTTTTACTTCAGTATCTTTGAATATTTGCAGGTGGGATGACATTCCTATTATTTGCTAAACCCTAGATTATTCAGTTATTAAATGTTTAAAATTATTTGTATTTTATAGAAAACACTATTTCAAGAATACGGCGCCCTCTTTAATAACTTTTCTGCAGTACCAATGCAACTGCACTAATCTTATGTGAATGAAGCTTTAGATTCTTTTACAAACCACAAATCGTGCTTTTGAGATTATAAATAATTAAATAACCGTTACTATCTACTTTGTTATTTCAAAAGAATACACATCTAGCACATGTGAGACAGTTTAATACAGTTTGCCTTATTCTATGGTCGTTTCGTGGTTCCTTCTTCGTTATTAATATATTTAAAATTTCAATGCACTGTAATTAAAATTTTATTGTGTAGGACAGGAAAACGTGACTAATATGCTAACAATATTATTCAATTATTCAATAAATAAACGCACTTTTTCAACATTGGCAAAAATGGATATTCATTTCGATTTAAAAAGTTATCACAAGATTTATTAATATTTCATAATAAAATTACTCATTGATTTTTTTTTCAAACTGCAAATTAACATTCATAATTACAAATAAATAAAATATTGCAAGGGCATTGGAAGATGTGCGGAAAATAGAAATAAAAAATTAATTAATTGGAAAGTTCGAGAAAAATCTTTAAATAGAAAATTCTTACTTAAATGAATTTATTCGCTAACAAAGTGGCGCAATTTCAACTAATCCTGTATTTAAAATGGCTTTATTTTTCACTCACTCGATTGTCTAGGTCGAATAAGTAACTGTCGTCCTCCCTCTGGTCAGCCATGACGTCAGCTAACATTTCTCCGACATACTCGCACACGTAACTCCCTCTAGGAATGAACCTTAACGTTTTCACGCCCCAGCCTTTTGTGTCAGTCTTATACAATTGAAATCGTTGCTGTAAACCTTTCTGCACCACTCGGTTCCGACAGGTGATGGCGTTGCAGGAACACGCCTCGTTGCATTCGAAGATTAGAGGAGGATCTACAAAATTAAAATCTTATCGATAAGTTTCACGGAATTTAAAATGCTCTTCAAATAACCTGCAAAATTGAAATCCGGAGCAAGTTTCCCCTCCTCGTCGTACCAGCACTTCATGGATAACTTGGTGCAATCACATTCCTCAGTCACACACCGTTCGCTACAACTGCAAGTGTGAAGTGAGGATATTTTGGTGTCTATATTAAAATTGTCGGAAGTTCTGCAATTTTTTGTAATGTAAACGTAATCACTCGGTTCTTGCTCATCATCCACAGCATTCACACACTGAATTGGGTTCACTTCTCTCCCTCGTGATATGTCGCTAACAAAGGAACGTTTATTATTATTTGAATTAAAAAACATGTTGAGAAACTTACTTCGACAGCAGAGTTCTGTAGTTTCTCAAATCGGTACCTGCAAGTGCTTGTAGTTTAAGATTTAAAGCTATCACATTGTAACTTTCTGCGTCTTCGGGTAAACATTCTAACGGGGTTTCGTTATTCTTATTGACTAATGACACGTTAGCACCTCTCGCCAGGAGAACTATCACACAATTATATCTGTCTTCTCTGGCAGCGATATGTCTAAAAATAAAGTCACATGTCTTCATCAGTCAGAATAGTTAAAAGGAAGGATGTTGAATATTATACTCGTAAATACCTTAGTCAATTTACTTGCTTAAAATAATACATAGTATAAAGGGCACTGTTGCATTTAATTCTATACAGTTTTCCAATTTACTTGTTTAGGAAGTGCTCTATTTAAAACACTTGAAGTGTTTATATTTTGGTGTCAGCAAACTGATTTCAACTTCAAGAGTTCCAAGTGATGTCATGTCACAGTTTAAGAAAATAGAGATAGAGAACTGTCAAAATAAGAAACAATATCCCAACCTCACTTTTTATTTACTGTCATTCGATTTTTATTTTATTTCTATTTAAATTAATGAATTGATTTTACAGCGAAACTTCTGTTAACGGACACCTCTAGACGACGGAAACTTCTATTAAACGAACAGTTTTTCAGTCACCAAACATTCCTTAGGTAGGTATCTGTATGAAATACCTCTTATCAACGAATCTTCTTAACAACGGACCCGAACAATTTTTTTGGAACATAACGTATTGTTTTGCTTGTAATGTTCACTCTTTACAACGGACAATAAATAATAAATAATTCATTAAATTATATGCGGCCTGCTTAATAATAATATGCCGCCCCCTCTCCCGCGCAAGTCTTCGATTTCTGGGCTAATCCTCGTGATTAGAATGAGGGGTAGTGATATTATTATTATTATATATTTACGTACAAATAGACATACAATAATTATTTGAAAATTTTCCGGACACAGACTAAATAGGTAATAAACTATTTATTGAGGGTAAGATTAGGCTGTTTAAAAATTACCTGCTTTTTACTCGGAACTAAGCTTTAGGAAGAAATCTAGAGTTGTTTTTTATTTCTAGACGATATGGTAGCAACACAAAAAATTTTTGAAGTAACATCGTATGTGGAAACCGTAATTGTAAAAAATAACTGTCATAGCTGATTTTGATTGTACTCTTTAAACACTAATAACATATCCACAGGACATTATTATCAATACACTTGGGTCACTGTTATATCACATTGTCAGTTAATTACGTGTACCTAATGATATTACACACACACACACACACACACACACACATACTATAAAGTACCAAAAACAATAATACCACGATATGTTTATACACGTGTTACATTGTTATTTATTGGAACTTTAAGGTTAAGGTTATAAAGCAAGTGTGACTTTCAACAAAGGTTAGGCACGCAGCTTACCACATATGCTGCTTATCGATGACATATTGTAAAATAGCTCCATGATTTATTAGGGTAGGTTAGGGTTACACTGAGTCAACTTCAAAATTTGCAATAATTTCAATCTAAGTTCTTAAAAAATTTAGGGCAATATTTTGTGGCGATTTATTTTAATTAATACCCAACTTTCAAAATCACCTTATATACTATCTACATTAAAAAAAATAATAAGATACTTACAAAGGAGATTCGCCATGAGCATTAACTGTATTAACATCACACCCTCTATTTAACAGGAGTTCAACTATATTCGAGCTACCACTAAACGCCGCCCAGTGTAGAGCCTCATTGTGTTCTACATCTCTAAGACAAGGATCGGCCCCTTTAACAATAAGATAGTTGACCACGTCTATGTAACCATGCTCACATGCCCAGACTAAGGGGGTCCAGCCCCCATCATCTTGACTATTTACAAAATTGTTAATAGTAGCGGCAGATTGAAGTAAAATTTGACAGGCCGTGAGGTTGCCACATTTTGCAGCAATATGGAGAGCTGTCATGCCATCTGTACCCTAAAAAAATATTTGAGGTTAGGTTAGATAGTTGTCAAAGGTGAGCTTAAGTCAAACTACCTTTATAGTTATACTAGCCCCAGCTTTAATTAAATATTGCACAACATCATTTTTATTAGAGGTAATGGCCAGCATCAGAGGAGTATTTTGTTCCTTGTCAAAATCGTCCATTTCAATGCTGGCAGTGACAAGTAGATGGCACACCGCTAAAAGCCCTTGATGAGCGGCATAATGTAACAAGTTGCCGTTGTTGAAATCTAAGATTTTTAAGTGAAGATCGACAGTATGTGAAGCTGGAATTGTAAACAGTGTTATTCATGAAACCAAGCTCATTTTTCCCCCCTACCTATTATGGACACTAGTCTATCGACATCACCTTCTTTTAAAGATTCTAAGAGATCGTGTTCAGAGAAGATCTCTCCGTTCAATTCACATGCATTGGGAATTTGAAAATTTTCGATTGGAAGTAGCGACGGGGTGGAACAAGGAGAAGTTTCTTTAATAACCGGAAAACTCATTTTAGCAGACGAGCTAAAATTTTAAATGCCAAGTAACACATAATTATGGAATATATTTCAAATATAAAATACCGAGTGTTTCAAAATATACCCGTCAAAGAGGTTGGGTGATCTGGAAAGAATAAATTTCAACAAAAACTTATAACCATGTGATAAACGAAATGAATGACAAACACAAGAAAAGCAACATTTTTCCAAGAATTAAGAGCATTACTGGACATAATAGTGTATAATTAACGTTACATTTCAGAAGTCACAGTAACAACCTTAATTCCTAATATGGCAAAATCAGTTATTGTTTTATTTTTGAGGACAGCTATCAGGGTTGCTACAGGAATAATTTTTTAATATACCCTCACTCATTCCTGTTTTTCAATTTAAAAATTTGATAAAAGACAATGGTTTTCGTGAGAAATATTAAAATATCAATAAAGAAAAATTTCTTAATTTGGTAATTTGGTTTTCATACCAGTCTAAAGACCGATTGCCATTTAGGGGTTTTATGAAAACGCATCAGCTGTTTGCAAGTGTTTTCAAGGTCGAGGGCAAAATGCTAAATGCATACACATCTATGAGTTTTTCCAAGGATTTTGTAGATGTAGTTATTTTTATGTCAATGTAATAATGCAAAAAATTTTTATTATTTTTGATTTACCTATAAACACAGGATATGTTTATGAAAAACAGAATAATATAAAAATTATCATAACGTAACACCAATAAAACAAAAAAAAAATCCTTAATATATATCATTGGTTTTATAAGCTTCCCTATAAATCTAATAGTATGTGTCACCAACGAACAAATCTAGTGATTTTCAAGAAAATTCCGTCATCCACTGCAAAAAATAGAACATAAGACTCAAAACTCACAAGTGTGTATTGAAAAGTCTTGGAGTTTTGATGCAGTGTGAAAACCCGGAGTCAAAATGCATAAGTGGGAATCGACCTTAAGTGGGGGTCATATTCCTCACAAGAATTTAATATAAAAAAATGTTACTGTTTGATCTATGAATAGCTATGAATAGAATTTCTTATTACAAATTTTAAGAAATGTTTTATTTTTTTATTAGTTGTAGTGGTTATAAAATGTCTTGTGAATTAAGCAATTTTCTCCAAAAATCAACAATAATTAGCAATTGGTATTTTTTATGTATTTTACGTGCTTCAACTTCTACCAAATTAAAAAAATTTCGCTGAGGTTACTCATAGTTGAATTAATAGTAGTTTATGCTTACAATAAATACTGTATAAATTTATTAGGATATGCTAAATTTTATTAATTAGATCTTACTATTCATAAATTACATAAACTATTCTTTTTTTTAATTTTAACACCCTCCATCAAGAAAACAGAGCCATTGTAAGCCCATGTTTCTATACCCAAACTTTTTATTCTGAAATCAAAGATTCATTCCTAAAAGTTTGTGCACACATTTAATTTAACAACCTGTATGTTTGGCAAAAATGCAATCCACATTACCAATCAGCAAGGCAGAAAATATAAATTGTGTTTAGAGAAAATCCCTGACTTTCCAGTTTTCATGGTTTTCTATACCTGTAGCAACCCGTGACTATAGAAAAATGAATAGAATTCAGTTTCAATCACTAAAAAATCAAAACGAATAAAAATCAACTGATTAAACCAATTTAGATGGAACAGAACATGGAACTATGGTTTCTTGCTTGCTAGCAATGTGACTGAATTAAAACAAAAATGATTATCTAAAATGAATACTGATTTCAGATGAGAATATGTAGAGGTTGTATTAATTTTTGAAACACACAGTTGCAGTGGCGCAGAATGAATACTTACTAATTATTTTTTTGTACTGGTAAAAAGATGGGTTTTTTTGAACACTGCATGGTAATGACGATGTCACGACTTGGGGTTGATAAACCGCAATGCGGACAGCATTCCATGCTGCCCACCGAAATTTGACAACTTCGGTGGTATTGATGTTTAGCATCACACTCAACAAACTTTCCCTGAAATCGATTACAATTAAGTCAACCAAGCTCAACTGGTACGATTTTTTTAATTGATAAAGAAATTTGGATTGTGTGCATTTATTTTGAAAGATTTTTCATGTGAAATTTGTAGCCCGTATACAAAAGTGTTTCATTAAGAAGCGAAGTCTTCTATACAGGATGTCAGGAATATGAGTGCCATAATTTTAAAAGCTTATTTATCTGACTAAAGGAAACAAAAATAATATTAGTCATAGTAGTATTGTAGTGTGGTTCGTTGTTCTCTATTTTTTCTTTGATACATAAACGAAAATAGACCAATTTATAGTATATGTATAGTATAGTAATTTATGGTGAATCTAGGCAAAACTCTGGCTACGAGACGTTTGTACAGTAAAGGTTTCTTACAAGCAACATATGTCATTTTAAACACTTGTAACTATTATTCCGTGTTGTGAAAAGAACTCTAAGGTGTACCTATTTGTAATTATTATGTACAAATACCTAACAATCTTTATATGGCATGTGAGAGACATTGTCACATATTTAAAAACTGTTTGCTGTCATAATTCTGTTGCCGTCAGTCAGAGAAAAAAAATTGATGTCAAATGTATTTTGTTTGGTCCAATTTGTCAAACAGCAAAATTAAGGTACTCATATTCCGGACACCCTGTATAAATTTATATGTAATAAATTCTGATTGGAGTTACATTGGAGTTTTGATCATCTGTAACTCTGAAAAGGGGTTGTAATTTTGCAACCCTTAATGATTCCTTCATTGTATCTTTTTACTAAATTAAAATTTGCAATTCACAAAATGCCAATTCAAAACTTGTCTCGTTCAGAAATTTTGTGTCTGTTGTTTCACTAAAATATTATAGAAACAAAATTTTTTACTAAAGCTAAGACAAAAATACAATGTCATCAGGCATTAATTGTAAAAATATTAGATATATCTGTTAAACTGTGGAAAAAATACATAGCATAAATGATTAAAGGGAATATATTTCATTTAAACAAATTATACAGTGAGCAGCAAAAGTATGGAACAAATTTATTTTAAAAATCAGGCATTTGTATTTTGGAAAATTGCTCAGACCCGTCAATTTTAATTTTTAGTTGCACATTTTTTAAACCAGTTTTCATGTATACAAGGTGAAGCAAACAAAAGTATGATATGGTCATGTTTTTTAAACGAAAACTCCCCTATGAAAATTAGTTAAAAAATTGCGCAACTAAAACTTGACAGGTTGTGCAATTTTCCAAAAAACAAACATCTGATATTTAAACAAATTTATTCTATACTTTGCCGCTCACTGTACATGTAAAAATACCTGGGTACAAAATATTCCGCATGTAGGGCAACAATTATGCCTGAGCAATCTATTTCTGTGCAAATCGCAAAGAATTTGATAAGGTACACGTTGAGAAGGTCTCAGTAAAGGTGTTTCTTTAAAATCGACCTCCCTACTGCATCCAATCAGTTTTTCACCGATGCTATCAATAGCAGTGCAGAATACAGAATCTACAAAGAAGTAATTAACACTATAAACAATAATTCTTCTTTGCGGGTGGTATATTACCAGTTTCGTTAACGTCGGCAAACAGTGTAGTTTTCTGTGTGCACAAACACAGACGTGAAGCTATTAGTTGTGCCCCTACGGAGGAACATTCGGGATCATCTGGAAAGTCTTTAGCCTGGTCAGCTATATTTGGACTTGGTCCAGAAGGTTCATCAAAATCCTCTTTATTTCTACTACAAATAACATTTATATTTATTATCTGTTTTGCAATTACTAAATAAGTCAACAAATCTTGTCATGTCTAAAAAATGTACTCAAGGTCTTGTTTGACTAGACAAACAAATTAGATAAAATTAATTTGCATCGAATAAGTTAAAAATTAATAATTACCTCGATGATAAACGTTGAGATCTTCTAGCAATTTTTTTAATGTCGGAGTTAGATTCCTGGTCAGGTGACAAGCTCTGATCTGAATCAGATTCTTTCTCACTTTCCATGTTATGGCTAACTTTCAATCTCTTAGCATTTCTCTTAGAGTACTTTGCATTCTTTTTAGTTTTCTTTGGTGTTAGAGAAAGTCCATTTTCACAGTTTTGTACATCAATATCGCTATCATACTGATTATTTTTATCAATACTTCTAGGAGACTTAAGTTTAGTTTTTTCCTGTTTCGCTAATGCTAGATTTTCCAGTATCTTTGGCGTAGGTTTAAGTTGTCTGGTCAATCTTTGTGGCTTATTTGCTTCATTGTATGATTTCTCCTTTCTAGCTATTGCACTTTGTAAAATAGACTCGCTACAATCTTTGCTTCTACGTCTAGATGAACGTTTTGGAATACTCTCATCCATTGCTTCATCTAAGGAACTGTGTTTATTTCGCAGAGATCTTCTACCTGTCATATGGTCTTTGTTTTTAATAGGACTAGTTTCATCACTCGGTTTTTTGAACAATAAAACAATTTGAGGTTTGCTATCCAGATCTTCTTCGTTAGATGTATCCTCGGCTTGAGGAAGTTCATCAGTTTTAGGTGACTCTTTGTATTCATTCTCATTTGTACTCAAGTCAGACTCAGTCATTCCTAATTGTACTTCACTAACCGGACTAGATTTTAAAGACAAATCATTCATCATATCTTGTTCAGTCTTTATACTACCATCAGCTTTAAGCTCGGCCTTATTAAATTGGCTTTTCATTTCACCTAATAATGTATTTATAAACGCTTTGTCGTCACCTTGATCACTAACTGGTTCACTTTTAACATCCACACTGTTCATGGTTTATTTAACAGTAGGTAAACGACAAACAGATATCCTATCATAAGATATAACTATCAACAGATAACAGCAAAAATTTTAAAATACTCTTGGAAAAACTAGGCGTCTCATTTAATTATTTCAGTTTTTAGTAAATTATTACAATATTTTATTTCTTCATTTTTCGTTACACGTTTCCAGTTAGTTCATACATACCATATTTTGTAGTTGTCATAAAAGAACTACAACTTTGACAGCAACAGCAATCAGCAATACAAATATTTCGTCTTTATCACTTATGTTGTTCCATTTTTCTTCAATAAAAGAAACCTAAAAAATTGTCAATATTTTCTGTAAATAATACAAATGCAATTTGAATAGAATTGACAGCAGAACTAGGATTACAAAATTTAGTTCCTGCTCGTATGCTCGTGGGTGTTAAAGCTTTAACAAGTGACTCACAGAAGGCGTCTGCGTGGTATATTCACTTTAAAGTGGTTTTGTTTACGGTGAAAGTGCTGTTCTATCATCTAACTTTTTAATCTAGAAAAATTAAATCTTTAAAGATAAACATACTAAGTGTTCTGTAATTGGTTGTGTGGTAATTAATTAAAATGGCTTTAAAATCCCAAGTCGGCCAGAGTAAGTTGTCCATTGAAATTTTACATATCTGTAATGGAAGATGACTTCAGTGATAATAGCTTTACGACTTAAATATTCATACAGTCATACTACAATGATGTATTGTAAAAATTGAGTAACAATTACATTCCGGTTATACGATTTAGTGTCAGTTGCACAATATTTTTTAAATCATCGATTAATTTTATTAAATATTAGGGAGTTTATCTGACGTCACAAATGTCAATATTATCCCGGAGGCGTATTATCAATTTCATAGGATATGAATTAGGACCATTATTGCTCAATTTTAATTTATTTTTCTACTTTATTATTTAACAGTTATACTATCTCTGTTACAGTGTTTTCTTTATAATTATTTTTTCTTAAATTGTATATTTTTTGTATGAATGATAACTGTCCGATGTTCCTAATTTTGAAATTGCAAATAATGCAGTAATTTGAACTAGATAAGGTTCAAAAACTTAATTCTATTTTATTAAAAAAATAAATAAATAAATGGAAAACGTAATGAGTAATGTGGAATTTATTATTTAATATGTATGCAATTCCATTCATATCAGTGACGTCATTATTTCAAATTTAACAATGAATGTGGCATGTTTGTATATTTTTACAAGGGCTTATTTGTACATCATGTTGAGGTTGAGATTTATAATTGTATGATTTATAATATTTTGCACACATAATGATTTTTTTCAGAAATTATGAACGAAGTAATCAAGTACAAGCCACCTAAAAAGAATGGTCCTGCACATAGTGTAGAATGGAGGATTTTGGTAGTGGATCAACTGGCCATGAGAATGGTTTCAGCTTGTTGTAAAATGCATGATATTTCAGCAGAGGGTATTACATGTATGTGTTTTAATAAATTTCTATCTCAGAAATAGTTTTATTTGAATTTACTTTATTGTGTAGTGGTCGAGGACATTAACAAGAGAAGAGAACCACTCAACACAATGGAAGCTGTTTATCTGATTACACCATCAGAGAAGTCTGTACATGCCCTTATGAATGATTTTGAAACCCCTAAATGCATGTACAAAGGTGCACATGTCTTCTTCACAGAAGGTAGGTTTTTTAAGTATTTTTCAAGCATCTACATTAAGTCTATGGAAATTTATTTTATGTATAATAATTATAAGTACTTTAATTCCTTTTCCATTAAATGCACGTATATGTAAATCAATTTATATATATAATTAAAATCTGTCTGCAATACGTAAATTTACTTTAATTGATAATAATATACAAGCTGTCTTATGGTGATGGCCCATTAGAATATTTTAGTGACAACTTTGATTTCAATTTTGAAAATTTAGGCTTTTTGGTGTTCGTAAGTGATCTCTTTAAATAATGTAATGCCATTCTTGTAGCACTTCTGGGTATAGCAGAAGTCACCCTTTAGTTGCTTATTTCAAATAGAACACCCTGTATATTTTTGCATATTTGAATTGTACTTGTAATTTTAGGAGGACTTTTATCAAATTTCCATATATCTATCTCTAATGGTCTTTGTGACATTTCAATTCTATAAAAAAAAGTTGCTTTTCGATAATCTAATACAAAATTGCTTGTTTTTTTACATTGTACAAGCTGAAGTATTGATATTTAAAAGAGAGATGCCTATCATTTTTTACATATATTATATAGATATTGTAAAAACTGTTTAATTTTACACACAGTGGTGAAAATTTATTGTCGAACTTAAGTTCAAATCGCCAAAACTTTATTTTTTTCTAAATGGAACACTCTGTATATTTATTCAAAAGCTTTTGTAGAATTTTACCCTCTATACCATACCCATATTACACTATATCTATTTCTTTTAATTTTTCTGTTATTGACAGTGAAATTGCTAACAAACTTAAAAACAAAACAACCAAGCATTGGGTGGAATCATTTTAAATACTTATCACAAAAACCGTCAATAACAGAAAAATTAGGATAAATAATAGTAGTAATAATAATAATTATAGATAGATGGTAACAGTTTAGAAAAACCAGATTTGGCGGTTTGAAATTAAGCAAATTCGACAATACATTTCTACCACCCTGTGTAAAATGAAACAGTTTTTAAAATATCTGTAACAAATGGTAGGATTGTTTATATGAGACTAGGTGACCCGGCAAACGTTGTTTTGCCATATGAATTATTTCTAGTGAATACTTTGGCAGTTAAATAAAAAATAACTAACTTATTGTAAGTGTGTGGAGATGTGGTATATGACTAAAAGAGGAATGGAGCACTGTGAACGATGACGGCCTATAAGAATAAAACACGAAACATTCATTTTTTGAATTATTTCGCATGCGTGCAATTTTACTTGTTTGACGGCCCAAATTAGCCCCTTTACGTCTTGTTGGCATTGTTCACTGTACAAAAAAATAGCTATATAGTAAAATAATAGCCGTTGTTGGCGGTAGCTTGTGACACGTGTTGCGTACTTTTAGGTTATGTAGATCACTTAATTAACTAATAATGAGAACTACACTTAAAATTAATAATTTAATTAATTATTGATAAAATAGGAAATAAATAATTATGGCCCAGCAAATTAATAATAAATTTACTTGAGAATTACACTTAGAAGGTAAAATGATAATTGTAAACGTCACTATTACGCTCGATTCATACACAATAATAATGGTCGAAAACTGTGTAGGGAGTGAGAGAAGGCTTATTGTGAGAGAGACAGGAGACCGGCTTCGTTCTCATCCCTACTCCATGCTGTTTACTGGGTGAGAAGTGACACCGGTAGATGCCTGGCGGGGATAACTGATCTAGTGATAATCGATCAGTTATTGACCAGGGTTTAAAAATGATTAAATTACTAAAATGGTTAAATGGTTGTGATAGAAGGATGAAAATTAAGGGTTGTATGTATTTTTTAATGCCACATCATAAAAAAATTTTGTTCAAAAAATAAAAAAAATTGTTTGTGGTGGACCACCCCTATCATTTAGGGGTATGAAAAATAGATTACGACGGATTCTCAGACCTACCGAATATACATATAAAATTTCATAAAAATCGGTCAAGCCGTTTCCGAGGAGTATGGCTTCTAAAACTGTGACACGAGTATTTTATATATTAGATAAGTTGTCTGAATTTTTACTGCTACTATACTTTAATTTACACGATGTAAAAAATAGGCAATTTTGAATTAGGCTATTGAAAAGCAACTTATTTTGATAGAACTGAAATATCTTGAAGACCATTAAAGATAGATATAAGGAAGCTTGATAAAAGTCTCTTTAAAATTACGTGTAGAATCCAAATATGCAAAAATATAGAGGGTGTTCCAGTTAAAATAAGCAAGTAGACAGCAAATTACGATACAACCAGAAGTGCTACAACATATAGCATATATTTAAAAAGAGCACGCCCCAAAGCCTTTTCAAAATTTATTGATAAGACAGCCTGTATATAAATTTTAATCTAATGGAGCTATACGTATATACTTATTTTAAGTTTTTTTTTTTCTATCGATTTTCCGCAGCATGCCCAGACCAATTGTTTAATGATTTAGCAAATCATCCCGTAGCGAAATTCATTAAAACTTTAAAAGAAATCAACATAGCATTTGTTCCCACCGAATCTCAGGTACTGAAAGCTTTCCATTTCTGATTTGTAATCCAATTAAAAACGCTTGTGATGTGTACATACTAACCGACTAACTTGTGGTGACTGTCAGCTTTACTGTGTTACACACCAAACATTGTAAAATAATTATTTGGTAACCGAATTGAGTATTTAGTTCCTACAGGTTGTTTCCATCATATACATACATACATTATGCATATATACATGTGTTAGGTACTTAACTTTATTTATCTAGCTCAATTATTGATTACATTCATGTAGCTTTAAGGTTCCCTGTAGTCTGACTTCTCGCTGTATATAGGTCACAATAAAGTTGCTAGTAAGTAAATCAATATAAATAAACCCAAAAGAATTATAAAGAATAAGGCTTCCCTTATTTTATACTTCATAGTGACATTATTTGGTGGAATTTGAAATAAAATTATCTTAAGATGAAAAATTTTTGTGATATCAATGAATATACAAATGAATCTTAATGTTTAAAATTTTTAACCTAAACAAATATAAAGATTTGTGCATAAGATGTTCATTACGATTTTATAAAAAACTTGTGCTGAGATTTTATATTAGATGTACTACAATCATTATATTTTTATTTACTGTACCTACTCATTTGTATAGTATAAATTTATATTTAGGTAGTTCGTACTAATAATCGTAATTATTTTGAATATTTGTGTAACAGTCTGTCCTGAGGAACTCTTCAATGAGTTATGCAAGTCATGTGCGGCAAGAAAAATTAAAACTTTGAAGGAGATCAACATCGCTTTCTTGCCATACGAGTCGCAGGTGTGTGGTGTGTTATGCTTTTTGTGTTGCTTCTTTTTACTTATCTCTAAAGTTGCTATCGTTTTTTTCTGTCAGTATTAAGGAATGTAGATCACTAATAGATTGAGTATAATAGTTTGTCATTTCACATAACTTCCATTGCATCTACAATAGTTTTTAACAGTAAAAAATGTAGCTGTTATGTTTTACTTATTAGAGTAAGTAAAAATCAAGCTTTCCTTGATATGTGTCAAGTATTTGGTGTTTGCCTTCGTACAATTTCACCACATTTCATAGCTTCTATTGCAACAATAATAGCACTTTTTAAAATGAATTTGGTGACTTGTTTTAAACTGCTGACATATTCGTAAAGAAATCTGCTTTCAAATTTTAAATTTAGTTCTTAGTTTTTCCACCCACCAACAGAGGTCTAATACACTTTCTACTCAGAACTACCAGTAGTTCAAAAACTGGTTTGAGGCAGTGCTGTTAATATTGCAATAGATTATATGTAGTAGTTCTTCATAGTTTAACATAAACATAACAAATTTTTTTTATATGTACTAACATTTTCTCTTCAGGTATTCTCCTTAGATTCACCTGAGACGTTCCAATGCAGTTATGATCCCACTTTTGCGGCTGCTCGCAATGGCAATATGGAAAGGATGGCAGAACAAATAGCTACTCTCTGCGCAACGTTAGGGGAATATCCATCCGTTCGATATAGAAGGTAAATTTCTATCAAGTAGTAATTATTATTTTATTATTAATTCCTTAAACTTTACTAATGCATTTCTTCATAATCCGCTAAATCACTTTGTTTTTTAAACTAGTCTGTTGAATCTGATAATTTAGATAAAGGCTATATTTACTTTATAATGTAATGTGGCGACTCCATTGTTACTCTCTAGAAACACAAATGTCAGATTGTAACTGTCATTGTTGAACTTTTGACATTTCAACAATATTTTTCCCATAAGTCTTGTTATTTTGAGATAAATTAATTAATATATTTAAAAATAGTGTCAACAGTAACTACACTTCAAAAGATATTTAACATTTGTTCTAATAACCAAGGAATTTAATTTTATAAATTTCAACAGTTGACAGATCTGTCAAAAGTATTGTAATGTGGTGCCACGAGTAGTAAACCACTGAAATACAGTAATGGACTAATAGACTAGCAATTGTGAGGTTTTCTTAATTTAGTAGACTATGCATCTTAAGCATAGTATTTTTAAACATTTACTCATTCCAAAACAAACCATGTTTTTTTTTTCATAACCTTGCATTATTGACAGCGATTGGGATCGAAATGTGGAGTTGGCACAGCTGATACAACAAAAGTTAGATGCGTACAAAGCCGATGAACCTACGATGGGCGAAGGGCCAGAAAAGGCTAGATCCCAACTTATAATTCTTGATCGCGGCTTTGACTGCGTATCTCCTTTACTTCACGAACTCACTTTCCAAGCTATGGCCTATGATTTACTGCCTATAGAAAACGATGTATACAAGTAAGTATATAATTTACTTTCATTCTTATACCATTTTAATAACTTCTGTTTATTTTAGATATGAAGCTTCGGCTGGAGTACCCAAGGAAGTTCTATTGGACGAAAACGATGAGTTGTGGGTAGAACTACGTCACCAGCATATTGCTGTGGTGTCTCAAAGCGTAACGAAGAATTTGAAGAAGTTCACCGATTCCAAGAGGATGACGCAAAGCGATAAACAATCCATGAAAGACTTGTCTACTATGATCAAAAAAATGCCTCAGTACCAAAAGGAATTATCAAAATATGCAACTCACTTGCATTTAGCTGAAGACTGCATGAAGGCTTATCAAGGTTACATCGATAAGCTCTGCAAAGTGGAACAGGTATAGAAAAACTTACAACGTGAATTGTTCTATTTTTATCATTAATTACTTTTTTAGGACTTGGCGATGGGAACAGATGCCGAGGGTGAGAAAATCAAAGACCACATGCGCAACATCGTGCCCATTCTCCTCGACCCCAAAATCACAAATGAATACGATAAGATGCGAATCATTGCCTTATACGCCATGACGAAGAACGGAATCACGGAGGAGAACCTTTCAAAATTAGCCACTCACGCGCAGATCAAAGAGAAACAGACGATCGCTAACTTGCAGCTGCTCGGAGTGAATGTCATAAACGATGGCGGCACTAGGAAGAAGACGTATACGGTTCCTCGCAAAGAGCGGATCACCGAACAGACATACCAAATGTCCAGGTGGACACCTGTTATTAAGGACATCATGGAAGATTGCATTGAAGATAAGTTGGACCAGAAGCACTTCCCATTTTTGGCGAGCAGAGCCCAAACCAGCGCATATCATGCCCCAACCAGGTAGGTATAATAGAACCCATATGACCAGATGATACAGATTTGTTAGTGCGATATTTTAATATACAGGGTGATTCAGTTGCAATAATATAGGGAGGATACGGAAAAATTAATATAATACTAATACAGGATTAAAAAGATTTTTATATGCATATTTACGTCGAGAAAAACATTTTAAACCATTAATTAAACCCCTTATTTGGAATGTCACTGACCGTTGGTGGCAACCAAATTTAAATATTCTCCTAATAGGTATTTATGGGTAATGTATATATGTATATGTGATAAATGCTGCAAATTATTTTTTAAAAGTATGCAATTTGTCATATTAAGTTTTAGTTTAAAAAAATATTTAATATTGAAGTTAACAAAATTCCAACAGATCAGAGTGTTATAAGATAAAAAAACAATACTCACTAGGTTATGTAAGTTATTAATAGAGGATTAAAAGTTTTTCGAATTTAAATACTAACAGTAATACAAAACACCCTCCTGCTGTCAACAAAAAAACATGAAATCATTAGTATTTAACAAATTAGTCCCATAATAAATGCTCAACCGCAGCAATCAAGTGCTGACATCGTCGGAATGGCTGTAATCAGCACAGCTAAAACGTTCACCGTCTATATTCCTATTTAATAACATTAACAGTGGAATAAGCCGAAGCTCCTTTGAGTTCATTTTCCTATGCCGCTGAAAGCCCGCTGTTAAACTCCATGTCGACATGGACACAGATGGGATCTCGAGTTGTTTATGAAATGTAATTCAAGTTGGGTGAAATAAATTTTCTTCTCAGGAACAATTAAAAGTAAAAAACCGTGATTGTCCCCTGCTGGACAGAGCCGTGAAATAATTTATAAAAGACATTTTAAGAAACAATTGGATTTGTGGCTATTCTAAGAAAAATATGTTTATTTGTTTTCCGTGTGTGAGTGTTATTCGAGAATGCCTGGAGAGAAACGGAAGTAAGGGATTTGATTCTGATTCATATCATAATAATAATAACGTACTTGATTTTGCTTTCAAAAAACATAAGGAAAAGGTGTCAAAAAATAGGTATGTTTTATCTACTATCGTGTACTGTATAAAATTTTCCGGAAATTTTGTACTTGCACAACGAGAGCACGATGAATCTGAAAATCCGGGCATTTTTCGTGAATTAGTGAATTTTGTCAGAACTTGATAAAATGCTTAATGAATACCTTAGAAATGCAACTGTTATAAAGGCACCTCAGAAAAATATACAAAATGCATACATTTTGGAAAATATATCACTTCAGTACTGAACTTTAATGAACATGCTGTTTATTATGTATGTGGTCCTGAATGGCAACGCTGTTTTGCTTCAATATAGCTTTGTACTCAAATACGTCATCAGAAAATTTGTAGCGCACTAGGAGCAAGGTTTTATGTATTGTTTTGGGTTGATATTCTTATTTTTTCAAAGGTCCAGTAAATTTTTTTCCTATTTTTTATCTTTATTAGGCCTTTCGAATACATGGTTAAAATTAACGACATTGTGACTGAATAACCCTGTATAATTGATATCGAAATAAAGGTGTCACTAAAGATATCTGTATCACTTGGAAAGCAGTTTTTAAGGTTTAAAACACAAAACAATGTTATTTCAGTGCTCGCTATGGGCACTGGCATAAGGACAAAGGGGCGCAGACTGTGAAAAACGTGCCTCGTCTCCTCGTGTTCATTGTGGGCGGCATGAGCTTCTCAGAGATAAGGTGCGCTTACGAAGTCACCAACGCCCAGAAGAACTGGGAGGTCATCATCGGGTCGTCGCACATAATCACCCCAGAGGGATTCCTCAGCGACTTGGCCACACTTGCCGGCTAGAATTCAGCTAAAAAGGTTACTTTCAACATACCAGATAATTGATGCTTTTGTCTTGTGATCGATGGATTCCGATTATCGTTTGGGTTTATCGAATCTTATCAGTAACATTGTCTTCATCTGTCTCATAGTAGTTCGGTCGTCCTTCAAAGTTTTTAGGTAACGGCAATGTATCGGTAACATTTGATATTTTCCTGCTTTTCTCTAATTTGTGTAAACACTCACAAAAAGCTTCAATGCACAAGTTACAACTGAGCAAATGAAATATATTAAAATCGTCTTCCCTTGCGACACTTTCAGGTAGTGGTGAAAGAGATATCGGAACATTTAGGCTGTGATGAAAATCACGGAAGTAGCGTCTTTTCCTTAAGTATAAATATAACCCGCTTTTGCTCTTTTGTAGCAGGGGTATATTGAAGTAACACGTTAAAGGTTATTCTAGTCTAATGTGGCACACAACTTTTGATAAAGTAGTTATTATCTTACTACTTTAGCATTTTAGATAATTTATTATGGATCTTGCGATTCAGAACGCAAAGTCTTATTAATGTTAGTTAGACAGCAGAATGTGGAGTCGAATTTTTGTATTATTCCTATATGGTATTCTGAGATGGCTTAAATATTGCTATTATTAAAATTTTATACTTTCGTTTATATTATAAATATTTAAATACCAAATGAATTTGATTTTTTAGGTAGATGTTGATATTTTGTTTATTTAAAAAGTATAAAAAATCATAAAAAAAAATATATAGGTATATTGTTCCATTGCAAATTTGTTTTTAATTAAGAAAAATATAATTGTGGAAAATAAGACGTACAGATTATTAGTTATTCGTGTTTAAATAGGATTCGTAAGTCTATGTTTGGGTTGTGACTGGGATCAGATATAAAATCTAAAATATTTTAAATTTTTCAATAACGATTTCTGACGTCTGACTTTTTCCATATAGCTACTCGTTTTGCTTTGTTGTAATATGTTGATTATGCAGGTTGTCCAATAAATTTATATGAATTAGGAATATATCCTTTATATAAAATTTTTACATTTTGGAGGGCTTTGCGTGGATCAGTTTTCGAGAAGAATTGCATCTCGATATCTTCATTTATTTAAGAAATATGAAGCGTTTCTCATTTTTTTGTTTTTAACAGATTAGCTCCATAATAAATGCTCAACCGCAGTAATCATGCACCGTCATCTGTAGAATTGATAAAATCTGCAAAGCTAAAAATTTGGCAGTATAAATTCCCATTTAATACGTTAATGGCGGAATAATCCGAAGCCGGTTCGAATCTATTTTCCTATGCCGTGGAAATCTTGCCGTCGAACTGCATGTCAATGTTGACACAGATGTAATCTTGAGTTTACGAAGTGTAGTTTCTGTGTTGTTTGTGTCACTAGTGTAGTTTATAATAATTATATTTACTATTTATCTAAATAAAAATGCTATTCAAGTTGGGTGAAACTAAATTCCACAAACTTTTTCAAAATTTTCTGTATTATGTAATATCGAAGCTAAACAAAAAATAAAACACTCTGTATTTTTTAAAGAAATAATATTTTGATGCGTTTTTTTTGAGAATTGATCCTGTTACATTTAAACTACTTTTTGTTTATCAAATTATTTTTTTTTAATTTCTAAATAACAAAGTTTAGCTGACCCTGTTATTTATGGAGTGATTAACGTTTTGAACACCCTGTATAATCAATGAGAGCTACAGTTTTATTTAATAATCAATATGAAAGGTATAATTAATAATTACGTACTAGAATAGCATTATTGTTAAAATTGACAATATAATAAATGTATGTTATTTCTTTGTTGTAGCTGAACTTATTCTTCATTATAAATTCTAAGATAACATGTCAATTGAAATGTTAAATAAACTTTAGCAAAACAAAAGTTAACTTGTTATTTCTGCTGCTGTGCTCTGCCCGATTTGTTTTTAGGTAGTAATATCCTCATGAACTATTTTTAATTTATTGAACTATTTATCTTAGAAGCGAATTTCAAAATTAAAAATAATGATGCTCGAAAATTCCTATTTCTTTTTTTTTTAGTAAGGCGACATATTTTTTAAATTGAATATTTGTCAAAATTTTATGCGGTGAATATTCACAACTTACATCAATCAGCTTTCGAGATATTTGCACTGTAATATTTTTGCAAAAACTAGATCCTGTATCTCAGAAACGCAGTGTTTACAGGTGTAAAATATATATCTTTTAGGACATTTTTCTTCATTTTTTATAGTTTTTTTAATTTATACTTCGTTTTGTTTATGTTTTTTAATCAGAATAATATTAGTCTTAATTAAAATCATTTATAAGTCTTATTACACATATTAAAAAAAAAAAAAATCAAAATCTTTATTATTTTCCAAGAAAAAAATTTATTTGAATTGTTTTCTTTGAAAATTTTCAGATTCTATTATTTAAGCAACAAAATGGAAACATAATTACCGAAATTTTAAAATGACTCGTCCCCATCACAATTTAAATAGTTTTGGGTAATAAAAATCCAGAAATAGTAATTATTTATTTATTAAATCCATAATACATCCTAAGTTTAATATAAATGTCCTTAAAAGTCCTATGAGATCTTTAAATAATCTATATAAAACTTCTATAAAATTTGAACAAAATATCACAATATTTTTACAAAAAATCTTATGTACATTATATACAGGGTGATCCATAATTCTCGTTGCTGGAATTTCCTTCTTGCTCTCAAAATATTTGAGTGAATGAAAATAAAAACATAAAAAAAAAATTACATTTGATAAATCGTAAGGTTATACAGATAAAATATGTTACCAGCCAACCCTTCAGTAAAGTACTTGCCACAAAATCTTCATCTAAAAAAACTACATGGTTATCAGCCTAAACAATAAACCAAAACATTGCTATATAGATGGCGCTAGTTTTTAGCCCTCTCACTTGTAAACCTAACCTAATTTTTATTTTGTTTATTCATATTCAGCAATACATATTATTTCCTGTCAGACATCTCAACAGTGAAGAATTAAACGCAGCGAAAAGAATTAAGGATCATTTACCAACTAACTGCGGGGCTTAAACCTAGACATATAAAACTCACAGTCCTTACAGTATAAATTTGAAGCAACAACGTTTTTCTTTCGGCACAAATTGCACTTAGTTTTGTCTGTAGGCACACTGTTATTGGCGTTGTTCACTATAATGGGCGTCACAACGGCTTTAGGTGTAGGCGATTCATTACCACCTTTAGTGCCGGGTTCGAAGCTAACAGTCTTTTTGAGGATTTGCTTAGGCGGTAAAATGTGCTGATATGGCGAGTAGTTTCCAGGCGTATTCTGTTTGTAAGACTGCACGTCTTGTTCACAATGTAAAGGAGGCACTCTCTGGTAGATGTCGGGCCTTTCAGATGGGTGTGGGACTCTCTGATAAGGGGAGGTGTTTTGTTGCACGTCGTAATCGTTTGTTTGAGGTCTGTTGTAGTTCTGCTGATCAACAGGTTGCGGCACCCTTTGATAAGGTGTGCTAGGAACTGAACTTTCGCATACTATCGGACCTCGATACATGTTTTGTTGGTAGTTATAATTAGAACTCACACTAGATGGTGCTGGTGAAGGCGGATGTTGGTAATTGGGGTATCCATTCATTGGACTTGGCGTGGATTGTCTAATTTGAGGTGAGTAGGCGTTTCGAGGAGAAGAAGAGTATTGAGGGCTGTTCTGGTGTAAATTACTTTGTATCGTCGCAGAATTCACTCTGTTGTTGGAGTAGTAAGTTGCGTAGGCTTGTGAATTTTGAGGAATTAATTGATATGGCGACTGCCTGTAAGCCGTGTTCTGGGTATTATAGTTAATCGGAGAACAATTTCCTGTACACTGAGATTCATAACCGGGAGTGTTTTGACAGCCATATGCATTGTTGTAATTGTAATGGACATCAGGAGGATAATTTTGTCGATTATACTGCAAGCTTTGGACTTCGTTATGGGAATTTTGTCGTAATAGCTGAGGGTGAGTTTGAACAGGCTGTACTGGTTGAGGATTTTGTACGTAATACTGGTTACCAGAACCATTATAAGTAGGATGGCCGTGATATTGCATATTTGCATCATAAATTGTGTTTGGACTATTGAAATGATGAGGGCTTTGATTGTTGTAATGAGTATTGGGTCCATTAAAGGCAGGACTCTGGCTTTGAGGAATTATTGCAGTTTGTGGCTGGATATTGCAGGTAGGGCTCTGCCTGTGAATTGGTTGTTTCGGCACTTCATGTTCAATAGAGGATTGTCTGCTCAGGAGATTGTCTACTGAATTCCTCCTAACGTACAGTGGTTGATTGAAATGTGCTTCACTGGTGCTATTAAGAGGTATCTCGGGTGTTTCCAGTTTCTTATTTTCATTCTCACGTAAGTTAAAAATTTCCTGTCTTATAGCAGCTGTTTCTGGTTTATTCATTGCTGTTCGCAGCACCCTCTCTAGAATCGGATTAGGAATGTAACTGTCATCTTCTTGTTCATCTGCTGTAGCTACTAGAATAACTTGGTCGCAGAAGGAAACACTTTTCTTCTTCGACATTCTCTTTTTGTGTTCCTCACTGGTCTCCAGATTGGCATTTAAAGTTTTTTGGACCGTGGCATTTAACATCTCTACTTCTCTGATTTCCTCTGCAATTTGTTCAGGTGCTATATGGTCAGGTTCCTCACGTTTTTTCATAGACAATACTCCATTAATGTCACTTTTAATATTATCTAAGCCATTAGAAACTTTTTCAGCAAGGACATATTTAGCTACTTCCACATTTTGGATTTGGTTAGTCGTTTCGAATTTGGAGGCCAAATCTTTAACTGACTTTACCTTTGCTTCCCCTGGCAAGTACTTCTGAGTATTTACTACGTCGACACCTTCAGATACCTGGTCATTTTGAATCTTTTTATTTCTCAGAGCAGCTTGTTTAGCTTGTAATTCTTTCAACCACGTATCACCAGATGATTTAATATTTATGGAGTTTGCTTTTTGTACTTCATCGTTGGCCAGTATTTCTTGACGTTTCATTTGTAATTCGGTCAAGAGAGTACTTGGTGTTTGTGGTATAGGTGAAGGCGGCAATTTAGGCAAGTGTTCATCAAGAGCTGACAGATCTAGGGGAGGTGGTGGAGGAGGGAAGTCTTCACTCGCCTGTCTTGAATGAACCACCGAACCCATTGGGCTAGGGTAAGGAGGTAAGTCCAAATTTGGCAAAGGACTGTGTGAAGGAAGACAGTCCACTTCATCTACTCCACTGTCTGTATTATGCAAGTCTGTGGATTGTATTGGACTTTGTTCGTGATGCACATCTGCACGAGTTATAACAGTATTAGGTGAAGCACGATAATAAGAATCATCGTTGTAGGAATTATCATGATAATATGGCAAAGAAACAGGCTCTTGGTTCATGTAATCTTGTTTTATTACATTGTAGTGATAGTTTTCTGGGCCATTATAAAAACTGATATCATTGGGTAGTGGGTATTTGGGCCTCTCGCTACTCTCGTCACAGACTTCTCCGCCATTCAACTTAGACTTGCTAAGTTGGGAAGTAGTTCGGAGGGGCGGAGGTGGCGGGACTTTAGCTGCAGTCAGAATCTTTCCAGCACTTCCGTGGAAACTCTTCCGCATTAACTTGCTCCTTTCCAAGTTAGGATTCGCGTTGTTTCCAGCAAACTCTAAATGTCCTTCAGATAAATATCCACACATACCCGTTGGGTTATCTCCTGCACCTTTTAGGCCAACGTTACTATCATCTACTGTAGACGTGGGTGGTTGGGGATGAGTTGGAGCTTCGTTTACTGCATTGGCATCAGTTAGATCCGGCATGCTCCGATTTTTGCGTTTAATCAAACCACCCATGAGTAACTTGCGACGAATTTTGTGCTGTTTCTTTGACTTACCGTCCTTATCCTTCTTGTCTTCCTTCTCCTCTTTAGCCTTTTTAAGGGTATCTTTCCCCGTTATTATCTCAGGGGCAATAGAAAAATCTCTAGTGATTTTATTTCTGTCTTCACTTCTTGACCTCTTTTCCCTTAACTTTTGATCTTTATTCTTTGATCTTGAGAATATCGATCGGGATTCACGATTTGGAGGTTTGTCATACAGAACGTAATCTTCATCTTCACCAATGTTTATGGTTAGTTTATTCTTCAAAGCGTCCTTTTTCTTGGGTAAGGTAGCATAAATTTCGATGTTCTTTGATGGCTGCGCCTTTTCTTTTTCTGGGACCAAAAGCTCTCTACTGTTTTGCCTGGAATGGTTCCCTTTATCTCTGGAATTTTGTCGGGAATGACGACCGCTTGCACTGCTTCCTTCACGAGTGTGTCTGATATCAGGAGGGTTCTCTTTGTTTGCATTCTGGGATTGAGTCATTCTTCTATGCAGACTCCTAGCTCTCATAATGCAAGTGTTGTGTTTCATTCTAGCCAAAGTTAACGTTTGGGGGTTGTTATAAGGAGCGTTCATAGCTGCTCTTGCTTTCGTTGCCGCTGCATTACACAAAGCCAAAGCTAGAACTAGGTCGTGTTCATCTTCCAATTGTCTGGATTTTATTAAAAGTTCGTCTGCCTCGTCGCATAGTACATCACAGCTCTGCTGGAGGGTCTGATTTGTTGACACATTATTGTAGTCTTCAGGAATTTTTGCTAAATGACCCATCTTCATTAAATGTTGTAAAGTGGTCATAGAGGAACTGTCATTTGACGACAAGGAGTAGGAGTCATAACCTGCGTCGTAAACACCGCTGCTTCCACTGGACGAATCACTTTTTGTTCTGGTAGGACTGCCTGGGACACTACCGGTTCCATTTGGTACCTTACCAACAAGGTATAAGTAAGGATTTTCCATTGTTGTTGAAGACGCAGATGACGCGCTGTTGCGGTCACCGCTCCAATTCCCACTGTCTCTTCTCCTGGGGATATTCATGTGATCTGGAATGGTCATACCCTCGACTCCAGAAGATGACCCATTGCTTAAAGTTCTATGCACACCAACTTGTGGTTTATTGAAATCTAATGATTTCCTCGTTACATATTCTGGATCTTTCCGTCCCATGCAACCATCAACCACATCTACATCTGGCTGTACGTGGTTTTCATATAAATTCTTTTGAATTATGGAAAGATTTTGGTACTCGTTGTAAGGTTTTGGCAGTGGAGGTTTTTGATGGTTCATTGATGATCCATCAGGGTTGGGTGTAATGGCACGTCTCGTATTTCCCACCATGGGTTTCTCGGGGCTAGGTGTGATTGACCGGCGTAAAACCGATTGTGATGGAGGTTTCTTCGTCACTTTGTCATTAAAGAACGGAGTGATCTGTTTAGGGGCATTTTCGGTGTTAACGGGTGTCCCATCGGGTAGAGCATACAGAAGAAGAAGGGGTTGGTATCTTCCCTTTCTACATTTCTCCACCACTTGTTCCCACCTAGGCCCAACTTCTCGGACAGTAGCGTCGTCGAAGTAGATCCACACTCTTAGCTTAGTGTGGAAGAAAAATGTGGAATAGTGTTTTCCATAGTAAGTTACAACACCTACTAGATTGTGCATGGAATTTTCAGACCAGCGACTATCGGCAACTGTATTGAAGATATCACCGAGTCGCAGAGTCGTTCCGATCGTGGAAAATACTTCCATGATATGTTCAAGCGTTGGTCTTTCTGAATTCCACACCAAACCAATGGAAACGATTTCAGGATGATTCATCAGGGTTCGGCCGATTTGGATAACTGCACCACAGGCACTCTGCAATAATAAAAATATATAAGTAATTTGACATAACAAGTTTATTGTATAATCACATTTTATTTGTATTTTATTACTTACGGGACATGTGCGTACATCTCCCATGCTTCCTGCTTTCCTCAAAAGTTGACCAAAGGGATCTGGAGGATTTGGCCGTCCTGCATTGGTTCGTACTTGATAGACAAGCGTGGATGTTGAAACATAGTGGACCATCTGCAATAAATTATATGAAGATAATTGTTACTAATATACTTTGTCGTATCTCAACAAAGCCATAATATATATATATAGTGGAAGGGAATGTCTAGTAATAATAAGAACTATTAACAATTTATAAGATGACAATTTCAAGGCCAGTTCTCTTAGACTATATGCATAAGGCTTCAGGGTAACATTAATAGTTATGAAACTTGCCTTGGAGATATTTCTCATTATTTATCTACAAGCCTTTTACCACTGCAGGTATATAACTTTGTATTATATGGCCAATTACAATCACTATTATAAGCAAGATTACACATTAAAGAACATATTATGTAGTATGTAGTCGTCTCTTCCGTCTCTGTTAATATCTAATTATTGCCTTATGTACTGGTAAAAACAACACTGAATTTATGGCTTATGACTCATATGAATCTAGCTACCTCCTTGATAAGATTCCCCCTTACCTGAGTGTATGACAGTGGCTCCGAAGTAGCCCCACAAGATCCACACACGCTTTGCTCTACCAAAGTCATAGCGAATTTCTGATGAGGGATGCAGTGCCTGGCATTGCACATATCTTCAGCTTCTCCTTGGGCGATGTGGGTATGGATGCGTAGCAACATATTCTCGAAGCATTCCGCTGCATCATCCATGAAACCGAGCTGAAAACGGTTTTGGTCGAAGAAGCTTTCAGCCAGAGCTCTACGGAGGGCATCGGGAGGCAAGGCAGTTTCAGTAGAAAATTGTAACTGGGAAAATAGCTCCTGAAACAAAAAAAAAATATATATCAGGATCTGCATTTGAGTTTCATTAGGCGTAAATTTAAAATACAGTAAAATAAAACATAGGTGGAGATAGGAAGTTATCCAAAGATATTGCCTCGTGTCGATAGACGTTTGTAGTGGCTTGTAACAGGAAGGGCGCAAAAATTTATATACAAACTACAAAGTATTGAAAAAGTTCACAAAGATAATTGGGCAGTTTTGTTTCAAGTGTAGGTACTCAGTAACTTTATTATTTTTTTAAATTTGGGTATGATCAATTTAGTTTAGAAAATTAATGCAAAAACTTGCCCATTATCAATCACATGGGCGTAGATGTGGGGGTTTGGATATTTGAAAATATTTCTCATATATTTTATCAAAATATCAATAGGCGTCCATTTTCTTTTTTAAATTGGAGTCCAAACCCCCATATCTATGCATATGTGATTCATAATGGCAAGTTTTTGCATCATTGTGTGCTCTTTCATACAAAATATACCCAAATTTAAAAAATATATAACATGAAATAAAAAAGAGTGCTATGAAAATGTTTCAAAAATTCAAATTCAACCTCCTGTATTTCAAAAACTAAAGCCCGGTTTACATTAACAATTTCTTTGTCAATTAATTGATCAAGTGGCTTCGTCAAGTTAATTGACAAATGTAATACTAAAACTTGGACGTCAAATAAATTGATGAAGGACTTCGTCAAGTTATTGACGACTTAAAATTTGTTCTAATTCTTCGTCAATTTTTACTTCAATTCAGGAATACCAACATAAAATAAACTTGTAAATATTTAACAAGTAACCGAGCAGCAGCAATACTAAATGCAATGGAAGCTTTTTTAACTATTTCTCTAACTATTTACTTTTCATTTTTAACTGTTTTTGTTTCGTATACAAATGGGAAAATTATTTTTAGGTTGGTACGGGTGACATCTGACAGCAAAATTCATATGGCAAAATTGTTAAGAAACTTGAACTTGACAAACCCCTGAACATATGTAAAACCAAAGTGCGACCTTGAAGAAATTGATGAATTAATTCATCAATTTCTTCAACAATAATTTGTTAGTGTAATGCCCGCTTTAGCGTTTTAAGAGAAAATGCCCTGAAATTTGACATTTTTATCACTTATAACTGCACAAGAGCTTTGTATTTTACTGTTTAATTGTCAAATTGCTAAAGGAAACAGTTTAGAACAATACAAATGTATCCAATATCAATACAAACATCGAGTGTAATTCGGTAGGACAATTTAATGAATAATAAATTTAGAAACATATCAATCAAACTTTATTTATCAAACACTAAAAAAAAATACATTTCTATTTGAACGTACATATCCATCGGATATCCAATATATGTACCATCAAAATATGTCCCATAAAGGATATCCATCGGAAGTCCAATGTATGTTCTATCAAAATATCCATCGAATGTCCATTTATGGTCCATGGATGTCTGTACGTTAAATGGACATTAAATGGATGTCCACTGGACGTCGTGTGCTTTAAGGGGCATTTATTAAGAGCTGATGCACTGGATTTTCTCATTTCAGGTTGTTATTGTAGGATTTTTCGTTTAGTATTATGTGCAGTTCGTGAAGAATTAAACTTTACGTCGGTGAAAGGATTAAATACAGTATTGAACTCTTTAGAATACTTACTTTATAGCATTTTTGCCGTGGCGTTCCAAGTTGTTTTTACTATCGGTTCTTTGTAGTATTTTACGTCACATTTTCGCATTTAAAAGCCCGATCTTGCAATATTACATTCAATTTCTGGATGGAAGTATCTGGCCCAAATTTATATCCTTTCGCATCGCAAAAAGTAGAAAATTGTCGCCAGATTTATGATCGAGTCGCAACTGTATTAGCAAATACACAGGTCAATTTGACTAATTTCGTTGTTCGTAGACTCACCGAATCGACTCACTATTAGTGCTTAATAATTCAATAAGGTGACAAAAATGTCAAACTACTGTTTTGACAACGGACACCGCGATAATTGATTAAAAAATGAATAAATGAAAAAATCAGTAGTACATTGGTCGATATAAAAGTTGCAAGTAACCTTTACCGCTGTCAAAGTGACGTGGGCTTTTTTATATACAAATTTAATTGTCTTAGATCATTTAATATGACTTTTTCTTTGTTTTAATTTAGATGTTTATTGTTTTTCTTAGCAACTTTAAGATCAAAATGGTTAAAACAAACAAAATGGTTTCTCTAGGTAAGTCTTAAAGTATGTGGTAAGTATCTACATCATGCCACTTATTAAAAAAGTATAAACTTCTAAAACAGTTTCCGTGTAACCGATCAGTTCGCGTAGGTGTACTTGAATAATTAATAACCTTTAACAACGGCTGCTCTGATACCCGTCGAACAGATGTAGATATCCACCTATTTGCTCTGGTCCAATTTACGGCTCCGATCGTGATATATAGCGAGATAAAGCGTGTTGCGAAACTTATTTACAGCATAGTTACGACTCTATGGCGTCGCCGTTTGTCCTTTAAAATGTTTTCTTTGTCCTTACACAGAATCGGCCACAAAAGAATGACGTAAGCGATCTTTTATGTACGCTACATGGAATATAAGACATTGTTAAAAGTATTTGGAAGAAAATTCTTCGTTTTGAATAATGTAAGGGTATTTTCTAAAAGTGAACATAGAATTTTTAAAGTTACGTATGAAGGATATACGAGTGACATTATGAAGTGTGGCATATAGCTCGGTGGTTAGCACTGCAAGTCTGAAGGTCCTGGTTTCAGCATTGAGTAATAAGTAATATACGGCGTGATGATTAAGTTTGGAATAAAATTCATAACTTTTGTACTGAGTGATTTTTGAAAAAACGTTGGGACAGGTCGATTTTGTTCTCAGGAGGGACATCTTTTAAGATGATTCAACTGCGACCCAGAAAAGCTGGACGGCCAGGAAAGGATAGAGATCTTAATGATGGTTCGACAGACCACCAATAGGACGATCTACGGTGAGTAAATTGGTCGCCAAGTTTAGAGAGACTGGGTGTGTAAGAGATAGGACACGATAAGGCCGACCTCAAATCGCTGAAGAAACCAAGTTAAATGTATTGCTGGAAATTGAAAAAAATCCCCATCAGTTAACAAGACAACTAGTCCTAAACAACAATGTGGACCAATAGTATGCTGTAAAGTTGCTTCATACAGAAAATTATCATGGATATAAAGTCCATGTGATACACGAATTAAATGAGGATGACCCAGACCGCCGGTTGTACTTTGGAGAACAATTAATGCTACGGTGTGATGAAAATCCAAACAACATATTCTGACGACGCCACATTCTGCATAAATGGCCATAATTGTAGATACTGGTCAATTAACATTGGACGCAAGAATTCCACAGTCAGCATAAAGGCAAATTAAATGTATGGGAGGGCATCATATGAGGCGATTTTTAGGTCCTTACTTTTTTGAAGAAAACCTCACTGCTGGTAGACATTTAGATTTTCTGCGTTTTGAGTTGGTGCCGGCTGTAGCAGTTCTTTTCCCCAACGCTGCAGACGGTGATATACCCCATGAAAATATTTGGTTTCAACAAGACGGAGCACCACCTCACTTTGGCTTAGAAGTTCGGTAATATCTTAATGATACATTTCCTGGAAGATGGATAGGACGGAGAGGATCTTTTGAGTGGCTCCCGCGTTCCCTCCACTTGACTCCTCTGAATTTTTTCTATGGGGTTATTTAAAATTTAGGGTATACTTCAATCGACCAAACAAACAATTTAGCAGACTTACAACTGAGAAATCGTGCTGAAATGGAAAGAATCGACCCAGAAATTATTGAGGGTAGTGTGACAAGTGTTTACACTCGCGCGGGCCAGTGCCAAATTGTTGGTGGAGGTCAATTTACGTTAAATTTCGTTAATTATATGCATTTGTTTTGTACCCAAGTACAATTTTTTTATGAAAAACGACAATAAATAATTTTTTGAAACAAATGTAATTTTCTCGCAATATCTCGCTTATTATTTGAGATAGACCTATCGAACCCTACACCACTGTATTCGTAAGAGAAAGCTTTATCCGAATATGAAAAAATATACAAGGTGGTCCATAAGAAAAACCAAATTTATTGGCCGTCGAGGATTTCTGGTTCACCCTGTATACAACTGAATCATCTTGAAAGATGTCCCTTCTGAGAACAAAATCGACCAGTCTCAGCGTTTTTTCCTGTCGCATCATGCAATTTTTAATTCTACGACAAGTATCAAATTATAAAAAAGAAAAAAAATGTTGCTATTGTTGCTTTGTTTAAGACTTTTTTCATAGCATTGGGGAAAAATCCACTATTGTTAAAACAGAAAATTAAGGGTTTGTTCATACCATAACAATATTTTTTTTCAGTTTACGCCTATAGATTTTTTATTCATTACGAAGAAACACAAATTTTAATATGTAGAAAAATAATTTTTTGACAATTTCCACTTCGAAAATTTTGGAGAAATCTAAAAAATGTGTAGCTTCCAAATTCACCTATAATAGTTATTTTGTGTCATTGTTTTTTAATGGCGCGTGAGAATGTGAAAAAATCATTCGAAAGCGCCATAAAACATTGATTTCACGCCCGAAATATGAACAATATTTATTTTCCAACTGTCCACACTATATCCTGAAATAAGTATCCAAACTGTGAAAAAAGGACTTCTTTTCACGATCGCGTGTTTTTGTTTCCATTTTTTACGATAGCGTATATATCAATTAAAAAAGTCGTTTTTTTACAGTTGGGCAAAAAATTAGTTTTTAATTCAAGTTATGAGCAGATATATTTTTTCACAAACCTATAAACTACACAATAAATGCTTGTCACTTACTTAATAATTTTTGTCCGAACCAGCATTGAAATAAAAGCTCTGTTAAAACTCGGTAAAAAAGACAAGTTAATTTCAACATCGCAATATCAAGAATATGACAGATATTACATTAAATATCCTATTACAATACCCTATTACAGAATTTTACCACGCCTCTTATAAATAGCTATCTATCTATCAGTAATATCTATCTAAAAATATTGCTAATACATTCATTCCTAGAACAAAATACTCAAAGGTAAGGCAATGGTATAATAAATGAAAAAATTGGTACCGTAAAATAAACCGGTACTTTAATGTCTGGGAGAAAAAGAAGTTGTTTTAAAATTCCCATAATTCTTTAATATATGCTAGCTTGTTTCATTAACAAGCCACGGTTTTAAGGTAACTAGGAATCATTATTTTTGAGATTGAGATCTTAATCAAACGATGGCTTTGAAAACTACTTTCTGATCACTATTTTAATATTGTCGAAAATTATGAGTTATTAAAATTTAAATACGGCAACGCAATAAAGTGCTTCCTGAATTTAATATCGGTAATTTGTTTTCATGGATTTTTGTTGTACGTCAGGAAACTTGATAAGGTAATCTATTTTAGTTTTCGACCGCATTAGTTTTGCCAGTAACTGCACAAAATGCAAATGATTAGATGACCTAGAATGATATTCTCCAAAAGATATATTCCTACTTGGTTTACGTGTTCTAAAATAAAGGCTTTATAACTGTAGTCAGTTATACAGGTGCATCAAAAAAGTCGATTTTCAGAAATGGTGAATTTGGAAAACTAGAGTGGTGGTCTCATCTTAGTGCTATAAGATTGTGGTGTTTATTGTATAAGTGTTTTTTTCCACGCAAAAGTAGTTCGAGCGTGTAATATACTTAAGTGATTAAAAGGAAATTAAAACACGAATGCAATACAATGTTTTATCCATCATATTTGTGGATTCAGAATTATTGGAATTTAATAAAAAAAAATATCCACACGACCTGATATTTCTCAGTACTCAATGAAACACAAACTTGATATTGCAAGGAAAATCCAAAGAAAATATAGGTGTTCCTTACAACAAGAGACATTCGTAACTTGTACAAATTCTTCATAAACTTCGGCAGATGTTATGCGTTCCGAAAGTGATGGCAATAATGCTACAAGGGTTGTTATTAACTGGAAGGAAGTTAAATGTGATAAAACAAAAAAGAAAATGTGTATTATTATAAATATTAATGTTAATAAGAAAATAAATAAATTTTGATTTATTGTAGGTTAATTATTTTCTCATTATTCAACTTAGACGGTTCATAATATCTGTGGATAAAAGTGTAATTATAAGGTGATTGTGGATAACATATTTTTCGATATCGAATATTAATTTTGACAACATTTAGAAATATTTAAACTCTAATAATAATTTTCATAACATATTTTTTGTATCAATTTATGAACTGATTGTAGCAATAATTGACAAAGCCGATTGGTAATATTTTGTAGGAGCAATAACAAGCAGTTTAGTAGATGTTCATATTATTTGTACAGATCATCTACCGGGATCATCCACTTTCGAAAGCGGAAACTTTAGAGGCAGGCAGAGAACCACAAAATAATATCAGTTTGTATTATAAACTATATTCGAAAAATGCTTCGTTACAAAGATACAGGGTGTCAAAATTTTTATCAAAAGTTCTAAATTTATTAATATTTGTAAACTGCTTTAGATATTTAAATTAAATTTGGAACCTTTGAATAGGTAACCTAGAGATACATATTTTTACGTAAAAAATATTATTTTTCTTCCATCAGTGGCGTGCGGAGGGAATTTTAATGAAAAAAATGGTACGCCAATGTTTTTCTAGAAACAAATACTATTTCTAAAATCCTTGTTCAACAGAAAAAGGCTCCTTACTTTTTTCGTTTGGCACACCATATTTTGTTACATCCGGAGAGCATTATATCCTATAATATATATAATATATACGTCCACATGAAAATCTGCTACAAAATTATAAAACATTAATGTACATTTGTTACAAAAACGGAATGAATTTTATTACTACCTAGGTGTATTTGGCGCATATACCACATGAATATGTACGATAAATTTTTCCGTGTGATATTTGCACTCGCTAAAATGTTAAATGTGTATTAAAATAAACTACAAACTGGGTGGGTAATTTTTTGCAATAGTAATTTTAAGACAAACTTATAGATTCAAAAGAAAGCAGTCAACTATCGTTATAAAACCAGCAACGTAACATGTTTTTGCATACGCATACTTTATCAAAACTACAATTACATTAGTTGATAAGTATCAAAATTTTTAATATAATTAATGACTATTGACTTAATAACTTTCGAAAACGTCAAGGGTTAATATTTAAGGCTGTTTCTGCTTTAAGAGATAGTGTACCCACGTGACTGAAAAATGGATTACAAAGTGAAAGCTACATTCTCGATAGCTTTATAATCAACCGAGGTGTTCTCCGAAATCCGCTTCAGGAAATGCCTTAGTGAGTCAAAGCGGTCACAAGATTTTGTAAGAGGCCATTGCGTCTTCCGAGAACCCATTCCTATCGACGTTATGAAGTTTAAATCACAGCGAAGAATAAAAAAAATAATGGTTACTGGTGATGGGTCATGCAGCCCTGTGCTGGATGGTAGAAGGCATTCCAATGGCATGAGTCACATTTATACCCATCAGGGGTTGTCAAGATAATAAAAAGGTTCTTTCTGTCATGGACATAAAACGAAATGCTAGTTCTATATATTGCCGTAATAATCTTGTATTTTTTTATGCATTCTTATATTTATATAACTAATATTTTCTTACGAAGTTACTTCCCTACAGAAGAGTTGTACAATAGAATTCAAGTTCATACATTTCTTGGTATAATTTTTAATATTTCAGTGTTTGATATTGATGACCATCTATATTAAAAAATTAAATACCAAGGTGTCAACGTCATCCCAATGATGAGACATTATTATAAAAGTCACAGGCTTTTTAGTATCTAATTTTAATAAAGAATGTTCAGTTAATTACACATGCAACTATAATTGGAGGAAACCGCCAATAATATTCCATATTAGGCAGAAATTAAAATATAAAAAGTGCAATGGCATTTATAGCAATCGGAGAAATAAACAACTAAAAATATGGTTATCCTATGTTTCCCTTATCGTATTTTTTATTAGATATATTTTCAGTCTTTGTTTTGCGTCATTTTTGGACATAGTCAGAAGTCAAGAAGAATAAAGTAACTACTTCACTAGTAGAATAATGAAAAAATAATAAACCGATAATAAATCAAATTTAATTTATTTAGTTATTAACATCAACATTTACTTATAGTAATGCACATTTCATTTTTTGTTTTATCACATTTAACTTCCTTTCCGTTAATAACAACCCTTGTAGCATCATTGCCATCATTTGCCATCATTTTCGCAACGCATAACATATGCCGAAGTTTGTGAAGAATTTGCACAAGTTGTCTTCTTGTAAGGAGCAACTATATTTTCCTTGGACTTTCGTTGCAATATCAAGTTTGTGTTTCATTGAGTACTAAGAAATATCAAATCATGCGAATATACAAGGTGTTAAAAAAAGAGTGTAAAATATTTCAGGAGGTAATAGTAAGAACCGAAATAAGCAGAAAAGTCTTAATAAATATGGGTCCGCAAAGTAACGATTACGGAGATATGGACCAATATTCGTTTTTCAAACATTTTATTTTATTAGGAATAAACCGACAAAGGAAGCTTTTAACAAACAAAAAACAAAGTTACAGAAGATGTTCAAAGTGCCCTCCGTCCATTTCCAAGCAGGCACGACAGCTTCGTCTCAACGATATTCGAACTCGTTCGAAAACACCGTCCTTGGTTTGGATTTCTTGACACTTTTGATTAATCCGTAGCTGCAGCTCTTCTGCAGGCTATTTACAGGAGTACCATACACTAATGTCTTCAAATATCCCCAAACAAAGAAATCTAGAGGGTCCAGATCAGGCGATCTTGGAGGCCATAAAACAGGTCCGACCCTTCCTACCCATCTATGTGGAAAAATTTGGTGTAAATGCTCTCTAACGGCCATGGAAAAATGAGCTGGAGCACCATCATGCTGGAACCACATTTGTTGCATCTGATTCAAAGGAATGTCGTCCAAAAACTCATAGAGTATGTTCTGCAGAAAGTTGAGGTAAGCAGCGCCTGTTAATCGGTTTGGTAAAACAACAGGACCTAGAAACCTGTCATCTACAATACCCATCCAAATGTTTAATGAAAAACGTACCTGATGTCCAGATTCTATTAGAGCATGAGGATTTTCGTCGGCCCAAATATGCGTATTGTGAAAATTAAACACTCCATTTCTTGTGAACCCGACCTCATCAGTAAAAAGAATGTTTGCAAGAAAACGAGGGTCTTCACCATCATGACGTAGAAACCAGCGGCAAAAAACCAAACGTGCTTGATGATCATTTATTGGATTTAAGGTCTGTACTCTTTGCACATGGTATGGATAAAGCAGTTGCTCGTGAAGGATTCTCCAAATAAGAGGACCACTAATTTCTTCCTCGGCTGATATTCTCCGCACATTTGTACCTGGATTCTGCTCTACCAGTGCTAGAATTTTTCTTCTGCTCTAGGAGTGAATGCCGACCTTGGTCTTCCGGATAAATGGCACTGTTTGCTCAAGGAACCGGTATCACCCAATCTTTGGTGAATTCTTGCAAACATGCGTTGTGAAGGAATCTGGCGATTTGGATAAGAGTCAACATAAAGACGTCGCACTTCGGTGGCGTTCCCATTGCACGACCATACATGAAATGCATGTCTGTTAATTCTGCGTTAGAGTAACCAGCCATAGCAAAAGAAAACTTGTGCACTAAGAACAACTATCAAATACGTACTGTTTATTTCACTAAACATCGACCAACTATTATAAGAAAATACATAACGTTTTTGCAAAATAAAAAAGGAGCTAAAAAACATAAAATTCCATATCTCCGCAACCCATGTTTATTGAGACTTTTCTGCTTATTTTAGTTCATACTATTACCTCCTTAAATATTTTACACTCTTTTTTTAAGACCCTGTATTTTTATTAAATTCCAATAATTCTGATTCCATAAATATGATCGCGATATGATTATGAATAAAACGTTGTATTGTATTCGTGTTTTAATTGTCTTTTATCCACTTGAGAATATTAAACTCTCAACTACGGTCCCGCGTTTAAAGATTCTTGCGTGATTAAAATGCTACTTAAAACACTTATAAAATAAATAACTATTATTTTTATATTTATTTTATTAATTTAATCCCTTAGTTTTTGAATTCAATTTTTTCAAACTTTGAAAAATGTAGGCAACAATTATTACACCTTCTATTCAATTTTATAGCAAACAAATTATTAATTATTATACTGTTATCGTCCATTCTAATCGTGAATAGACACAATGGTGAGCCTTCTATCAGCACCATGAGCCTACAGTATCGTTATTTCTAATCATGAACGAATATGTCTGACATTTAAAGTTTCTTTATTTAGCTTCCGGTCGATAAAATTATTCTGTTGACCTTTACAGACCCGTAATAAAGACATATAGATACGATTTAAAAAATATCGCATCGAGTTTTATCAGCAGCTTGCGTAAAATCACCTTAAGCGAATCAATTGCCCTTATTCGTTCCTTTCGTGTGCTGATGGCTATGCCCTACTTTACCTTATTAGCTATTATAAGTATTATAGGTATCTATTTTTAGAAACATATAAATGCATTCGTGATAAATGAAAAATAAAAATATCACAGGATGTGGTAATTCTGTTAAATCTCGTACCAAATTTGTGACAGTTTTGGTAAGCTCTATTCTAATAATAACCGATTGTTGTAGACTGTTATTGATAAACATTCTGCACTGTGGGTATTGATTACAGAGGAAGTGTAGATAATAAACAAAATAACATGTAAATGACCGCGTGAATATAGATTTGACATCACCATTGTGAGAATGCATTGATAACATTAAAGGAAATACATTTTTGTTTTTGAGAAAACGATAATCAGACGATTTCTTGAAATTTTAGATTACTCATAGAGAAGTATACTGAAAAACCATGAAGTATGACGTTTGTAAACGTCCTTATTTATAAATAAAACATAACATTATTTCTTCATGAATATTAGATAACACTTTTCGAATTTGTAGTGTATAACTGTTGTTGAGATTGTCGTTTCGCCTTCATTTGGGTTTAAAAGCAGACACTGATAACTGAACCAGACTGAGAATTCGGTCGAGACGAATTTTTTTAGGCGTGTCCGTGATATCTCGGAAAGAGGGCCCTCCGGCCATCTGCCCCATACAGGTAAGATTTTGAAGGAAGTAGGTTGCAAATGTAACGGAGTCGATGTAAGTACAGTGTCTACATCTAGACAAACACGAAAGTAGACGGCTAGAGTGGTTTTAATGTAAGATGGAAGTTGTTTGAAAACTTACAATTTTATTTCAAGTACTTTCTGAAAATATTTTTGCCAAATTATTGAAATATAATTCATATAATCAATTCTCGTACTAATTGTTTGAAAAATATATTAGAGGTAGGTAGTTGTTCAATGATAAAATAAATTTATTCTATGACAATATAAAAGATTTATGCAACAAGTGCAAAAAGTAAGTGTTTATTGCACGCGACGTCAAATTTCATCGAGTGCAATAAGCACTTTTTGTACGAGTTGCATACAATATTTTTTTTACGTTCATGCAAAAACCAAAATAGTTATTTATGCAACAAGTGCAAAAAGTTGAAATTGTCACCACGTCAAACAACAAATATTTTTTCAACGTTTATGCAAAAACCAAAAATTTTTTTATTTGTAATGCAGTTAATATTCAGTTTTAATAAATTTCATTTTTTAGTAATTTCACAATCCAGTATGGAAAAAATATTACTGAAAATAATGCAATGATATGCAATTGCTTAAAACTACAATCTCATAGAAAATGGACTAAATATGGAGTCGATTTGAACCTTTATGTTTGTCATAATCACAAAACGCTGTGGTAGAATGACAGATGAGTGCAATAAAACTTGTATTGCACTAGTGCAATAAAGAATAATTATTACAAAAAATCATTTTGAATTTTAACTCTGACACCCTGTATCTTTTTTTATTATCAACATTTTATTAAAGCAAGTTGGCTTCGATTTCATATCAGGAAAACTGGAGGCAATTGATTATAAGCAAGTTCAAGAGTACTATCGTTCCGGTGACTGCATCTGGATATGCAAGGTAAAGGAAACGACTCCTTATTTACATTTTTTTTGTAAATCATCCAATTGGCAAGAGTGTTTGCTTTAACAAAGAAGTAATTACAAATATTTTTATTAAACTCGGCAGCTTTAGCATGAAAAAGCAATCGTAATAGCGTTATTCCGTTGGTTCATTGCTTTTTGCCGAGAGGCCGATAAACCCTATTTCTGCGATGATTTTAACGCAAAAAGTTCTGTTTGTAAGCGATCGAAAGGAAATTGTATCTTAATGCGTTGATTGTGAATCCGGAGGTAGATTTGTCGTCGTCATTCTCGTAGTCAATATCCTTCTATCTCCTTTTGTGTTTAATATGATATATGCCCACGAGCAGGACGCATAATTCTTATTCTCAATGTTATTCACAGGCGTTATCCACTAAATCTTTTTTCAAATTGAATGGGATTAAGTGTAAGTTATTGTTTTATTGTTCTCCTTTTTCTGATTTGCCATTCGTCATTTCAATTTGGAAACATTTGGTATAGTTCAGAATTATTGAAACATAACGTCTTTATATTCTTCAATTAGCAAAAGAAACAGTTAAGGCTATGAAAGGTGAGCAATCTTTCTGAAAACATTGTAGCTACATAATATGTACACATCTTGTGCATTAGCAAAATTTTTAACTACCTAGCAATACCATCACGCACTGAAAAACAAAAACGCAATAAATATTCAATGTCGTATCCTTGGCGACAGAGTTGGATTATTAATTTTGTCCCTCGTAGTTTGCTGTGGAAAAAAATCGAAGTAGGAAGCGATGTAAGACATACGATTAAGTGGCTGTTGCCGTGCATAGCCAATGCGATTCTAAGGAGTGGTTTTGGTGTCAAATGCGTGCCCATTGTGTTGAATATTGTAATAAATCCCCGCTACTGAATGCTGATCGATGGAGAATATAATTAAATCCGATTGACTCGAAGGAACATCACTGAAATTCGAGCACGACAAAATAGATATTTGCCAGTTAGCAAAGCATTCCTAAATTAAAATATAGTAACACAACTTTGTGCCCTCTCCTCTATCTCTTGCACGTCTCTGATCAGTATTTTTATTAATCGAAAGGTAGTATTTACTGTAATAATCATAAATTTGTGCATTTAGAGGTTCATGAGATAGACGAGAAGCATTGCAATATAGCAATTTACCTTGAAATAACAATCTCAGGTGGTCAAAAAAGGAAACTGGGGCTATATTTCAGTAGCAACAACGGAAATTAAAGAAATTATGAACCGTTGACGTAATACTGCTTCAATTTAAATCAATTTCGCACACAATTTGCATTTTATGAACACTAAATTTAATATATTTCAGACCTTAGGAAACTGTGAATTTGCTTTATTTATTCTTCCGCCTACGAAAATGGTCATGGTCAAATAAATGAATGAATTAATATCAGAATGGAAAAAGAATATCAAGATAATTAGAATTGAATAAATCTCTCGTACCGGTCGTGCTATTGTCAATGAAAGAGTTAGATTCTTTCTTAAACATGTTATCATTGTCGGTATCTACAAGAAACTAAGATAGCAAACACTTTTTCCAGACGACATCGTTTACTGAACTTTCTTGCTGTAGAGTAATTTTAGATTTTACAACATTTTCACGTTGGAATAGAACAAATAACAAATTATTTAGTTTGATAACAGGTACTACAAACATACTTGAGTTGAGACCACATGCTCCGGATATACGGTGTGATGAAACAAACCTTAGACAAACAAAAAGAAATTATCTGCTAATGGTGTCACCACCAAAAACTTATCGGCTTCCGAATACGGGGCATGGTTTACTTTAATATCAGTTTCAGTCCTATATATGAGTAATGGTCAATTACAAGTTAATGACAATGATAAGAAAATTACCAGAATGATGAATGATTTAGACGACATCTAGATTAGTTAAAATAAGAAAGAGGAACTATTTTCTACCACATGTGTTACTGTACAGGGTTTGTTCGTGTCACAGAGAATAGCTGAGATAACGGAATCGTGAAAATTGCTTCTGATAGAGTTTTAGACGTAGAGTTCAGTGGCGTACTTGTAATTTCTCTACAGGGTCTATTTTAAAATATATATTTTTTTAAGTGGAACACCCTGTATATTTTTGTCATACAATTGCATATTTTTCCTTCATAATTATAAATAATCAGGTGTTACTCAAGGATCTAACTTGGGGTCGCTCCCATTTATAAAATGAATAAGATTGCGATAAGCAGAAAACATGTGAAGGATTCAGGTGTAACTATTGCTTCCAAACTTTCATACAAATTGCACATTGAAAACATAACTGCCTCAGCCTATAAACCGTTAGATTTTGTAATAAGAGAATCATAACATTAATACAATATCACTATATCATAGTTTAGTCAGACCTAAACTTGAACATGCTTCGATGCTATGGCATTCACAACCTGAGATGTATACAATAAACATAGAATAAGTACAGAATTCTTTATTTTAAAAAATATAACAGACCTCCATATTTCAACTTCACTCGAAGTATTCGTTTATGTAAGGAGTGTAAAATTAGCATACTATGGAATCGATGTGTTATTGCAATGCTCCTGTTTGGCTACAAATTACTAAACTCTCTTATGATGATTCTTATTTTTATACCTGTTGTGTTTTAATACACATCCGAGAAATACTAGAATTCGTAAACTTCTCTATATTCCCATTCGTAAGACAACCCAGTTTGCACCTCTTTTCTCGATATTCCGATTAATTAACCTGGTTTCTGATAAAAATAGCGTAGACCTTTTTAACCCTTCTGGTTTATTTTGAAAATCTGTCAAAAATATATATTCAGTTGATAATTTATAAATACTTTGCATGTGTATTAGCTGACCTGATGTATATATATTGATCATAATTTTGATGATGTGAATGCTTCTACTGTGTTCTTCAAGCTGTACTGTACAATTATTATATTTTTTGTTTCTTGTTACTCCTTGTAAGCCTGTTTGGAAGTAATCAACAAATAAATAATAGTTGTTATTTTGGAAATTGTCAAAAAAACGTTAAATTGATAAAACTGATGATGCCTGGTGCATAGCTGGCCATGCATTTTTATGTAATTATACAAAACTGGTTCAAAAATTTTACCTTAGTTAATTAAACTAAGTTGAAAATGTATGCAAAAAAACTCTATCAGAAGCAATTTCCACCATCTCGACATCTCAGCTATTCTCCGAGATAAAAAGAATCCCTTAAAAGTAGTTTTTAAACCTGTATCTATAGTCATACGAACAAATGAATAATTCATTATATTTTTAACAGAATATTTAGGAAACTGCAATTGAGAATAATAAAACTATATACTACACTAAACGTTTAGACTATATATTGTATAAAATTGCAAACATTTTTTGTTATCAACACAACCAAATATCGAAAATTATGTTGACAATAAAAAAATTGCGTCTATATAAAAATTCTGATTACTGCATCTTAAGTTTGCTGAAAAAGTAGTCCAGTGCTGCGAAAACCGTATCCTGCAATTATAATGAGCCTGTACAGTTTGGCTGTATTCATACTATTAGATATTTTTTCTTTCTTCCACACGTCCACATACAGATTACGTGTAATAGATTTTGTTCAGGAACCATCCATTTAAGTAGTGTATCGAAAAGATTAATTTTAAAAACTAGTTTTATTGGCCTCTGGCGTCGACCCACTATTACAAAGTGAAACCATAAGAGACCCATATTTTAACAAACAGCTAAGTCTGTATCTGCAGTTTATTAATAAATTTGAGCATTTAAATTACCATAATATAACTTTTCAAATATTACAGTTCTCTCTCTTAGTAGGTACGTTCAAATGTAAAATACACAATTACCATTTACATTTCCAACATTTAAATTAAACAAAGAAACATTCCCTCAAAGGAATCCTTCTTGGACCACAGGTTTATTGTTGACATATCCAGCGCATGCGGGTATACCTACCTACATTCTGTGGCACACCGAACCAAAAATCCTATCTGTTCTAACTAATGATGAAAATACAGTGAAGCACTTAAATCTGTAATGTGAGTAACATATAAACAATATACGTAGATTTAATTTTTAATATTATTTTTTTTGCATGTTATACACAGGTTGTTTGTTACATTTTTCGTTCTTTCGCCATATTTTATTATTTTAATATTCATTATATAAAGACATTTTGTTTATATAATTTTAATATTTTTGCTTTTAAATTTGTGACATATAATAATTGTTAGTGTGTGTGTAATTGTGGTTTCTTTTTTCATGTTTATATAGATATTGTTGTATTCATTTTATTGTAATGTTTTAAACACACTTTTTTAATACTTTAATGTTAAGTTTGTTATTTATAAATTGCGATGTAATTTTGAATTTATTTAATGTTATAGTGTCCTGAGGATGTCATGATAAGTGACGAAACGTCGACAATTGAGAAAATTTGGTGTTTTCTTTGAAATTTGGCCTCTAAATTCCCACTATCGACAACAAACTGAATCCTATCTGTGCCACTGGTTCCTTTAAATAAAATCCTACATACAGGGTGATTCGTAAATAATAGCCATGGAGACACTAGATCAAAATATTACGATTTAGGCCAATATGCCTTAATAAAATGTTCATAACAAAAAAGATACAATTTAAAGTAATTTTTTGTAATAAATACAATGTCTTTGACTGTATCAACTTAATAATATGAAAATAGATGGTTTTGGATATGAGATATCGTAATCTGTTGTCTATTTCGACGTATCCCCCTTAAAGTTACGCTCACATTTACGTCACAAATATGGCGGATGTAGCGACCTCTACGTGGAAATAGACAACATATTATGATTTCTCATATCCGATAACATCTATTCTCAAATTATTAAGTTGATACATTTGAAGGGAGTGTAATTAGTACAAAGAATAACTTTGGAAAGGCAAGTTGGCTTAAATCGTAATATTTTGAAGTGAAAAATTTAGTATGTCTCCATGGGTCATTACTTACGGACCACCCTGTAGATAGTAACTATTTGGACCGAAGCAATTATAGTTTAGTGACTATTAACTAAGGTAATTCAAAGTAGGCAACATTTCGCTCTAAGAGAGTATTAATAAATGCAACGATCACTGGTAAGTTGTATTAAATAGTGCTATTAAATGGTTAAACCTCCTAAGGCATGTATCATTAAATGCTAGCATCATCTCTATTTTTATTATTATAGCACTTACACAGCAACATGAAATTAATTGCATAACCAGACCACAAAGATCGTTCTGTCCTGTAACAGTAATCCAAGACTATCGAGAATAACAAGCAGTTGTGAGGAATGAATAGGTAATTGACTAAAGTGGAGCACCTCTACTGGATAAATAACAACGAAAGATCTTTGGAAACTGTTGCGCCTGGTACAAAACAAAGAGGCCTAGCGCGTAGGATAAACTCACATGAAGCTGCTTCTTGGTCTGGTCATCTAGTACTCCTCCGCTTTTATCCTTTTTTAGCGTATCTGTCTTCGTTTCACCTTTAACACTGTTGTCTTTCCTCCTCCTGAGGGTGTCGTCGTTGAACTCACCGCACTTCACATTGTCGCGATTTTTATTATCCTTATCACTGGCACTGTTATCCTTGCTGGCGGGCTTTTTGTACCGGAATTTGTTGATCATTTTGATTGGTAATCGGGCGCGCTGGGACAGAGACGGTCGATTGGAGCATAACAGTCCACCTTCCGCAGTGCTGCGAGGACCGAGACTGAACTCAACTAGGAGAGGCAGAGGTCGCAAGGCTCTCTAAGAAAGCAAAGTGGGCATTTGCAATTGTACAGGTAAAGGCGACTCACCTGAGCCTTGTATTATCATGATATGGATGCGGCGGCGTAGGGGTTGCACTTTTGGCGCGTCGTGTCTCGATTGGGGTGCAATCAGAATACTAGGAAAGCATGAATAGCAAAAATATTCACTTGTCGCCTATTAGGATTAAAATTTAAATCCTCCTCCTTCGGCGTAACATTTTTTACAAAACATGAAAATATGAATTTGGGGCATCGTATTTTTTTCGTTTTCCTCAATTCCAATTTTTTCAGGCCTGAGGTTTGTTGAAATTAAGCCCAAAATGTTTGTTTTTTTGCAAATGTACAGCATGTCCCACTTACGCATTAGTCATCCAGTGGCGTAACAAAAACTGGTGGAGAACAATAATCAATCTCATTTTTATTACTATTAGGTAATTTTTGAATTAGTTTATATCAGTGATGAAAACCTATAATCTACATATTTTCTAACAATTCAAATGGCAGATAAGTTGACATATACAGGGTATTACAGAATGATGTTAAGAAAATCTAGTGCAGGTTCTATGTTTAAAGATAAGTAAAAAAGTTTATGGGTCCAGAAATGCCCCGTTCATTTCTCAAAAACCGATCGAGATATTGTGATTGGAAATGGTACACAACAGTGTATAGTGAAGGGCTACTTTTACGTGTATACATTTATCTTTCAATATCATCAGTGGCGTTCGTGCCGTTAAATACTCATTTTTAGCAAAACAAAATTGTACGCCACTGATTTTTGGACAAATTGGTATCACACTCTTAAAGCCAAGTTAAATCTGCTTAAAAAGCGTCTCTTGGACTTGTTCCTCTATCCGTTTTCGAGATAAAAATTAATTTATTTATTATTAATTTATCATTTACTAGACTAACTTTGGAATGCTAATTCAAAAACAATAATCTAGGTGGCATGTGTTAGTTTGTCATAAATTCCATGTCAGACTTAAACAAAAAAAGATAACACAAATTGCCGAGTGACTTGTTTTTGGAGTTAGTTTCTAATACATTTTTACATTTACATTTTTACAAAATAAGTAAATATACGAATATGGTTTACAATATATTTTCCGGACATCCAAGCAATCCATATAAAAAAATGTGTGCACTTTTCGTTATCTATTCTTAACTCTTGGGTTAGAACTTCACAATTTCCAATATAGAAATTAGTGATAGTAAATTCACAAGATCGACTGTTCAGCCAGTAACGTATTTAGAAAAAAAAAATACAACTGAGTCTAAATTGTTATTTACTGACTGATTTCTTTTAACTTTTTTTTGTTTGACATCTTAGAAAGAGGAGTAGAATGAATGTATAATTTCGGGGACTAAAGTCTTGGCCAACTGAAACCTGTTTTATACGAAGAAAAAACGAGAAGAAATATTAGCGGTTTTTTTTCCAAAAAAACTGCACCTGATTCTTATTCAGGACTATCTAAAACAATACTATATCAATTTTTATTGTGATACAATACAGGATGTTGCAAACAATTAAACCTTAATTTTTTATACCAACTGGATAAGGTTTATTTAAAATCAGATTTGGTTTTCACTCGGAAGGAAGGAATTTGCAAATACTATTAGGAAGTTTTTTCCTGTGGATACTAGTACAGTTTCACTATGCATAAAATAGTACTCTGTTTTTCATCTAAGGGTTAGTTTATTAGAAAACGTCGCTAAAATTGTGGTATATTCATATATTGTTATTATACAGCTTTATAGAAAATTACTTGTACTATTTTGTTATCCCTTCACAATTTATTTGGGAGAATTGTGTAGATTGTAAAATTGTTAATTTTTGAATATACAATATTGAAGAAAGTATCTACTTTCCTACTTACATAACCTATAAAATATGTCCAAAATGCAATCTCCCAGAAATAGGAAGAACTAAGAAAGTTCCTCTCTTATTTCTATAGTGCAAATAAGCAGTCTTTCAAGAAAACTCTAAATAAAATAATGAAATGGATTTAGATCGATTAATTGTGGTGGTCGTATTTTAGAAATTAATTTTGAACATCTTTTATAACTTACGGTTATAAAAGTAGACAGATATTTCAAAATTAATAATTCAAACTTTAAATTTTTTTAAATTTAAATATGTTGCTTAAATTCAGGACGTATATTTTAAAATTTTGTCACCACTCTTTTCATATCTTCCCTTTATTTTCATTGTACTATTTGAATTACTTTAGGTTCCTTTCAGACATCTTATGGCTATAGCATGTTGTAAAATCTGAATTTCTGTCGCCAAAATTATTAGGTACTTCTTTGTAAAAATATATAGAAGTTATGCTTATTCTGTAGGCTACTCTACCTGGCTGTTTTGATTAGTTCTGACGCCTTTTTTGGGCTCGTCTGGTGTGCTTATAGTCTGGCGGTAAATATGATTATACCTGAGTTCCTTTCCCAACCATAATTTTGTTGGTGGTACAAAAACTTGTATCCCTTCAAAATTTTAGAAAATACAAACTTGGTCAGTCCCTCATATACTTGTTAAGCATCAAAGTTTTCATTCCAAATTGTTTAGATTTATTGATGTAAAAATAAAAATAATATTGTTACACAAACTAAAATTAAACACACAAATTAACAGTTAGTTACTCTGTTAATGAAAGAATTTTATAATGATGACTAAGATACCTACACTTTAACCCTGATTTACAAACGCTGTACAGTTACTAAAACCTAATACATTCACACATATAAAAATAATGTTTATTAAATCCTAGGCAAAAGTTCAATGCAATCGTATGCTAATAAAACTTGTTCGAACTCATATCTTGATAAGAGAAATGCTTTAAGTGCCCTTGATTTAGAATAATCTTGGTAGTGGCTTTTAAAAACCCGACTGAAATGTGATAAAGGAACATTTAAAGCAGATATAGAACTGTCAGTTTTATGTTTCAAATCAAAATTTGTTAAATATATCGTTTGTATTACATAATAAAATTCAAAAGAGTGGGTTCTAAAATAGTTATTTTTGTATACCCTCTCAAAATAACTATTTTGTTACAACTAAAATACAGTTTTTTTCAGACGAATCGTTATCTGGAATAGTAAATGAGTCCCAAAAATCTTTTTAGGTACACACTACAAACATTTTTTTAAAGCTCCCAAAAGACACATTCGGGTTGAATGTGTTTTTTGATCGGATTTTAATTACTATGCCACCATAGCAACTGGATTGTTATGTAAACACAAAATAACTATTGACATTTATTTTGTATAAAATGCTTCATGGAAACTTTTTGGGATTGAATCCGAAAATAGTTACTTTTGTATCTAGAACGCAAAAGCATTTCACATTCGAGGCACAAACAATATTTTTTCGAAAATTGCAATAAAATAAGACAGTTGTATTATGTATAACAATTTAATTTATATTTGAAATCGTTTGAACCGTGTTTGAATCAAGACGGTTTAGGCGCGGTGACTATCATAACAATAGCAACCTAATATACAATAAAAATTAGTTGTTTGAAAAAGTAATGTTAAAGTTATATATTGTGACCCAAGTATTTAATTCAAAATGACCGTGGAAAGTGAAGACGTGCATTTACTAGGTACGCAAGCAGTATTGGAAGCGGTACCAAGTGTTGTTTCACAATTAATTCCCAAAAAATCGTCGAGACAGTACGAGATTCCCTACAACGAATTTAAAGGTTCGAAGAAAATTCAGAATGTGTCTGAAGTGGTTTACTGGCATATTTGGAACATAAAACTAATAAAATTAATGTTAAAACACATACATGTTAAAAAGTCAATTGCCAAAGAAAATAATTTAACTCACAGCAATATCGACCCACATGCAGTGCAAAGTAAATTGTAATCGTCCTGTTTTGTATTGAAATGTTATATTGTTACTTAAAATGTATATTGTTTAATTAATAAAATCATAAAAATATTTCGAAACAATGTCAAATTATTTTGACATTTGTTTTATGTTCTAGAACTCTAAAGCGTTCATGACTAGGTGATAAAAAAGACTTACTTTGTCAGCTGAAAATTTAACGGAAATGTGGACTTTTGATGGAAAGGAAAGAATGGATGGAGGAAAGCCGAGTCTAGAATAGAAGATAAATCCGAAAAAACTTTTTAAATATGTTAAAGTTCCCAAAAAAAAAACACATTCAAACCCTCTTATTATGTATGATTAATTGATTGAAATATTTCTCGAAAGTACAAAATAATTATTGATGTTTATTTTGTATAAAATGCGTCTTGGCAACTTTTTGAGACTGAATCCGAAAAAGACTCATTTTAAGGACGCAAAACAGTCCGCAAATATAAATTTTTGATAGTAATTAATTGTTTAACAGGATATACCTACTTCTTATTAATTAAAAATTTAGATTGCTTAATGAACATGAATTTAATTACGACAAATTAACATAAAGAACCTATTTTTAATCACCGTTCCCTAAATTGGGACGGTTCGCGGCTCCAAATTACGATGATCATTGTTGATTTTACAGACACCCACCGATTTCTGGTCGTCTATCTCACGCCGTGTCAATTCGACGTAATGAATTGGATCCCGTGGGATCAAATTATAGATTTTACGAGCGTTCGCCCGAATAAACTTATGGAAAGTGAATATTAAGATGTGATTTTCAATTAGTCATGTATCTGTGAAAGATTGTTATTAATATGCGTGGCCTACTTACGAAACGCTACGTTATGATTCAACCAGCTGGATTTTTGCCGAACTCTGCTTTGTTTGTAGCAAATTGCTAATAGCAATATCACTCATTCTTATACCTGCATAAGTCAGTATAAGGCGTTTCATAAATTGTCATTTGAAAAATTAAGATAATATGCAAAATTTCAATGTCTTGAACTTACTTTGATATTCATAACTATGCAGTTAACTATGACTGAGTACAAAAATTTTAACCACGTGTTCAGGGAGGCCTAAAAGACAAATTATTCCAGAATTTTAGCTCGATATTTAAAAAATTAGGAAGAACCCTTTTTTCCTACGGAAAGTCAACGCCTATAATAAGCATCGACTGAGATGGCTTAGATCCATAGATAAAGCTTGCATCTGTCAACAATGTCAACTACCATGCGGTTGCCTTTTTGCAGCATTTCTAAATGCAGAAACGACAAAAATTATAACTATATAACATTACTAATAACATTCTTATTAGTAATAATACCTGATAGATACTAGATAAGTAACTGTTAGTTCCAGTATTTTGCATTCGTCTTTCAATATTTCGTTACAAACTGGCAAAACTACATTTTCACTCAATTACTCCACTCACCGATAAGACATATTTCCCGTAGGCACAGTTAGATAAAATGCCTAAGTATTAGGCCTAAGAGAATCAAACGAAATGAATGTGACAATAGAAAACTTTTAATGCACCCGCGGCAGTCTTGTTCCATAAACTAGAAAAACAAACCGGCGAAAATATCTGTACCCGACACATATTCCTTTATTTAATAACTATAAAACATTTAAAATTAAAATTACGCACTAAAAACTGAAGAGGAACACAAAACTACAACGTAAACACAGGAATTGAATTATGACATGACACCGACCGTTGCTTGTTGGTTGCCTACTCTGATTTTCGCATTGGCGGCGTTAAATAAGGATTTAATATAATATTGAAAAAAAATTTTTCGCTTTATAAATAACTTTGGAATTATTTTTAAAGGCGGTTCCGTTAATTCTTAATTTTTTCTATCCCCTCTTAAAATATTTGTACTTAGTCATAGTTAACCCTGTATAATGAGCTGTAAAACAATAGCTGCTCTTTTTATAACGTAGATATATCTGAGAATTAAATAATAAAAAATTGTTAGCTGAAAAAAAATAGGTCTGAAGTTTGGAGTATTATACAGTTTGTCCTGTTTGTCAGGTTAACCTCTCGAAATGTGAGAAGGCTGTGGAATTTCCGAAAGCCAATTTTTTTACAATTAGTACCCTGAAGGACTAACCATTTTATTGATGTGAAAAGAGCCTAGACTAATTTGATATTTTAAGAGTCGATTTTCCAGAATGTGCTATTAGGCATTTAAAAAAATAATATTACCAGGTTATTCAGCAACCATCAAAATATCCCATGGGTTCTATATATGCATTATCTTTGATTATTATGATTGAATTATCGAATTTCCACATTTTAACTAAAAATGTAAGAATAGATCAGATATCAGATCATCTATTGTGGTTGAATTTTAAAGTTTCCAAGTTTGAAAAGTGAACTTAAATATTTATACAATGTTTTCATGAAACCAGGTTAGCAAATTTAGCCAGATTAATTTTTTTTAGATAATTATTGAATACAACTTTCTCTATGGAATTGTTCATTAGCATACCTAGATATTTGGTATCAAAGAACATACATATGACTTAATTGATAGAAATATTGATTAGCTTAAACACCTTTATAATACCTTTATAATAAATAAATTTGTTCTGAATACTCTGTGACTAAAATTATGTTTGTTTTTCAACATATCCTCAAGATGCAAAATATAAAGACCTATATTAAACCAATACGTTTCACATTAATATTACTAAATGTGAAAGTGAACACCAATAAGCATCGAGGAATGTTTACAATATTAATGTTTTTATCAAGATTTAGGTAATAATAATGAATGAAAACCTTTAAACACGCCTGAAATCTGTTTCAAAACATGTTATCAAGTTGATACTTTTATGATTTTGTCAAAAAAGACGCCGTACCTAATGCAACAATCGCAAGCTTTTAATTGCAAATTAAATTAGTTATCTTTTTTCTATCATCTCAATGCTTGGTAATGCTTTCGAAAGGAATTCAAAGAAATTACACATTTTAATTGCCTTTAAATGTTTTTTACTTATCGTTATTTTTTACTTTGAAATGTGTAAATATACAGGGTGATTTTAAATAAAGTAGCAAAAATGAGACCATAGCAGAACTTTTTTGCTGCTTAGTGTATCCATCTGACTATTGAAACAATCGATTCTCTTACCTGTTATATCTGAAAAAGATATACCTTGTTGAAGTCGTTAGGAGTAACAGTTTTCGAAATAATCCTATTTGAATTATTCAGTGCACCGATTGAAAACTGTTATCGTTTCAGGTAAATTGACTTTTTTACTGAAAATATAGCAAAATGTTATTTGAAAAAGTTATTCAGAACGGTAAATTATGGAGATGTGCAAAATTAAAAATCTTTGTGCTTTGTTGAAAAAAATGGTTTCATCAAATCTCGCCGATCTTCTTGAATTTTTGCGCATCTTCATAATTTACCCTTCTGAACAACTTTTTCAAGTAATATTTTGCTGTATCTTCAGCAGAAAAGGCACTTTACCTCAAACCAAAATAGTTTTTGGGTGCACTCAGCATTTCAAATAGGATTATTTCAAAAATGGTTACGACTTTAGCAAGGTATACCTTTTCAAATAAAACAGATAGGAGAATCAATTATTTCTATAATCAGATGGATACACTAAGCTGCAAAAAAGTTCTGCCATTTAAAAGAAAGGTGGCGCCCTCTACTAGTGACGTCAAAATTAGTAACAAATTTGAATTTCTCACCCGCAAAAACTCCTGGCTTACAAATTTTAAGTAAATATTTGGATTTTTTAAGAAGTTATCTCCAAATATCGAAAGAAAAATTTTAACTTTGACACTCTGTATCTTTTTTATTAAGCGACATGGGATATAAGTATGTAAGGTTAAATCAGTTTATTTTCACCTCAGGAATATGTGGTCTCATTTTTGCTACTTTATTTAAAATCACCCTGTATATAAATAGATAATCTTTGAAACGGGACAGTTTTTTAAATATTCTTTCTCTCTTATTTAACTCGCAAGTTTTAGGTTATGGTATTTAAAAGTGACCAATTAATTGTACTTTGTTTTTTAATTACCTACCTACATCTAAAGTTTTAAGTAACTTATGAAATTTTTAACACGATTACTTTCTGAATTACGTATTTGGTAATCTATCAATCACAACATAATTAAACACATTTTTTTTAGCTAAACGTACCCAAATACTTGATACTTCTAACGGCGTGCATGTATGAGGTATTTACATTTCATATTGGCGCGATGATTACGTAATATTTTCTATGAATTTCAAACGAGTTAAATGTCTGGGCTTGGTTCTGTAAATGAAAAAAGTAAAGGTCAACAGTATTAAATACTATAATGTTATATACATTCGGCAAATATTCGTCAAATCTCAAAAAGGATTCAATTTTGGAAAGGACAAGCAATTTTAAACAAATCAAGGTTCATCGACAAAATTTGTTGTTTATCTATTTCTAAAAATTATTCTCCTATTTATTTCTTGTTCCTCATCACAGTTAACTGTTATTAGCGCTCCCAAATACACATATTCTTGAACTTCCTCTCTCCATGCTCTGTTCTCAATTTAAAATTGGTATCCTTTTTTTGTTCTCCTATTCTCAAAAGATTACTTTTCTCTTGATTTATCTGCAATCCCACTTTAAGTGCTTCCTCCACAAGTTTTCTACTTCTTCTAATTCCCTACTATCTCTAGCAATAATAGTTTGTAGTTCTGCTATAGGTTCTATTCTTTGTTTTATTAACGTTACCATAATTTTATACCCTATATCTAACAATGATATACCCCTATAGTTTCTGCAGTCTGTTGCATCTCCCTTTTTTAAGATTGGTATAATCAAAGCATCTCTCCAATCTTCAAGCATACATTCACTTCTCCAGATCATTCATATCATTTCGTATATTCTTTGTTTTAAATCCTCTCCTGCGTACTTAATGTTCTCTGCTGTTATTCCGTTTTTTCCTGAACTTTTGTTATTCTTTAAAGCTTCTATAATTGTATATATTTCCTTTTTTGTAGGTTCTTCTACATCCACTTCCTCTTCCCTTCCCGGTATCATCTCCTCGTGCTCCTCTCCCTCCCTTATATTCTCTTCATTCAACATATCTGCAAAGTATTGCCTCCATCTCTCTCTCACTTCTGTTTCCTCTGCAATTAGATATCCACTTTCATCCCTCACATATATTACTTCCTTCTTTATCTTTTTTCGCTTTTTTATCTCTGTAGAAGTTACGTATTTCATTCCTCTTATAATGCTGCTCTATTTCATCTATTTTCTTAACCTGTTCTGTTCTCTTCTTTTGTCTAAACACTTTCTTTGCCTTTCGTCTTTGTTCCCTGTATTTTTCTTTATCTTCTTCTTGTACTGACTGAAGTGCTTTAATTCTTAGCTTATTTCTCTTCTCCGCCTCTTTTATACACTCCTCATCCCACCATCTTTTCCTCCTTGCAAATTCTTCTTTTGGTATTACTTTCTCACTTCCTGTTTATATGACATTTTCGATCTGCTTCCAATATCTGTATGTTTTCTTGAAACTTTCCTCTCTTCTTTATACTTCTTTTGGGTTCTCTCATTTTGTAATGTCACCATATCTAGTTGTCTTTTTTTTCCTTTGTAATCCTTTCCTTTTAATAGGTTTTTTTATCTTCAAATCTATTCTCACTAGATAGTGATCCGAGTTTATGTCTGCCCCTCTGCATGACCTAACATTTTTTATTATGCTTCTGTGATTCTCATCTATGCAAACATGATCAATATGATTCGTATATGCTCCATTTGGAGAGGTCCAGGTACCCTTATGTCTTTTCTCTTAAAGAATGTGCTCATTATTTTTTTTTCTTCTGCAAATTCAATCAACGTCCATTGTCATTGCTCTCTAGGTGTTAATAATGTTTTATGCAACAACGTAATATTAGCAGCTTTAAAATTTACAAATTACTGGCCAATATTAAGAAAATAAGGTTTAATTTCAAAGAAAACAAAAGTAAATGTTCATAAATATACACTGTAAAAAAAGTTGCTGTGTAGATGAAATTTTTCAGTGTGTAATTCAAGATGTATTAAATTTCCGTGTTAATAGTTTTACATACACTCGGACTTTTGAACGTTTTATACAAAATGTGTTAAAATTACTAGTGTTATATTAAAATATGCTCAATTTGTGTAATATTTACCAATAATGTGTTAAAAGTACACAATTTCATGTTATCTTAACACACCTGTGTTGTGTATTCTTATCCCTGATCAATAGTGCACAATTGCAGTACCTATGGCACCTAGTAGTGTATTGCGATGTTATTTTCAGTTAAATTCTCGTTAGCGATGTCGAAATAAAAAATATTTAAATCGAGGTATGAAAATGGTAAGTACTTATCTATCAAATATTGCTGATAATTGTGATATAGCTGAAGGTAAACAGAACCATATATCTTAAAAATATTAGAGCTTTACGAAAATTCACACTGAGGTATTAGATTACTATATTTTTTGTTTTCCCTGTAATTTTAGAGAAAGATGTTCAGACTAATTAATTTTTGTAAACTCATATTATATAGTACCTAAGTACATGTTGTTTAATGTTTGTTGTTTCGTTGATTTACTAGAGTGTTCTTTATTTAGTTAGTTGTTATTCATTTGAAATGACTTTTGATTTATTATTATTTTAACTTATAATTTTGTATTTAAATACTATAATATTATACAATATAATTAACATGTCAATGTGTCAAGTCTACATCTTTAATGATATAAATAACACATAAATATATAAAAGTTACACATAACATTTGTTATATTGACACAGTTAATTGCGTTAGACCTTTTACACACTGCATACAGAGGAATGTGTAAAAATATACACTATCCCGTGTCGACCACGATTAACACAGGATTGTGTATTTTGTGTTAAAATGTGTAATATTTTATTTGCAGTGAATACATTTTTAAACATAGGTATTAACACATTTAATCTTATCATATAAACCTTATTGAGTATCCTGAAGGTTTCACAATACATGTATAATGAAAAAAGGTTGACAAATTAAAAATACTGTACTTTCTTCTTTCAGTATTGACCACTAGCAATATAAATACCAAGACTATTAAGTTACTAATTAATTAAAATTTATAGTTCCTTCGATGCTATTTGATATTTTAAAACCTGAAATAACGAGGCGAGAATGGCAAGAAAATAATAAGATAATTCTGCTTTCTTTAAATAGTAAAGTTAAACAACGTTTACTCACAAAAACGTTACACATCAACACATACGATTAGTTACTACTTTTACATAATACAGTTTTTGCATTGAACATAGTGTTACCACATACAACTGTGAATAATAGTCTATCATGCATCAGAGTCGGTTTTCCATATTCAGGTTTAGTAAAAGGTGCCATTTACATTTTTATTTCAGGGAATACTCGTGAAATCATGGTGATTCGTCAACTTTAGGCTTAAGTAACGACAGTCGAAAGTTGTAGAGTAGAAAACCTTTGTGGTTTGAGCACGACGATGTCCTTATACAGAAGTCGTCAGGACCGGACTTAGATCATATGCATTTATAAAGCGCATGAAGGAAGTATATTCTAAAATGCACATTTTCTTCTATGTTTCTGAAAAATTACATAATAATTGAAAAATGTTACCTAAACGCCAATATTTAAATGGTACTTAAACGCCAACATAATTTAAAGTACCTAATTAAAGAAAATTCAAACAGACAGTTAAATATAGTGTTGCAAAACAAGATACAAGTTTCTTTAAGTCTTGTTCTTGCACGAGTTTGCAAGATGTTATAAAGCATAGATAAGGTCAGTTTTACAATAGTAAGTAATAAGTAATGGATGAAATAGGCGAAAGAAAATCAGAGCTGTATCAGTCAAGTGGCAGTGAATTTATAATTAGTTCTAGTTTAGCATAACTGGACCTAAACCCATCAAAAATAATTTTATATGCTGGATGTCATTTAAATAAAATATACAGGGTAATTCAGACCTTATCTAAAAAGAATGGGAATAGATGCGCCATGAAAAATTGAGTCAATATCGTAAAAAAAATTGTAAAATCCTTATAGTTTCTAAAAAGAAAATATTTAAGTTCTAGTAGTTTCAACCTTTACATCGTTGGGCTACTGGTAGTCTCTAACCAGGCGATTTTAAATATCCCATTACTTATCGTATTAACTTTTTTGTGATGCAAAAACGTCTATAGCAACCCGCTGTTGGTGGATATTTTAATTTATGGTAAAGTAAAAATGCTTGAGCAGAACGATTTCCCGGTAAACATGTTCAAAAGGCAGCTACTTTTACAACGGTGTGCAGTGAGTGCAAGTGTAGTGCAAACGCAGGCTTGAGGCGAGAAATATGCAACCAAATCGTGGAAGAGATGGAGGTCCAGGGTGTCCACGGCGTATTGCAGTGTGGCATATCACTCACGAGGCTCAATTATGTCCGTATCATGTATAGCATGTTCAAGCGTTAGTACTATGCGATTGGATGATGAGGACCGGCATCATGACCTTTAAATCATTTGGACTTATTTTTATGGGACTATTTAAAGTGATGATGATTTAAGCAAACGTATCATAGCCGCTGCCAATAACGTACAAGTTCAAAAACGAAAAAGAAGTAGAAACATTTATGTTAGTTTGTAGAAACTGGGTAAGACGGGCCCAAAATGTTGTAACATCAGTTATGTCAAACTATTTTACTAATTAAAACCACAAATTAATCAAATTAATAATTAATAATAATATAGCATCGAAATCAGTTCAATTTGTTGTATAAAAATAGGTGTTGTAGGATATAATTTATTTCTTTCCTTGAGAATTTCTTTCAATTTTTTATCCGATCGCCGATTATATGCTATATTAGGTTTTACAGTGGGCCAGTTTCCAGTGCCGTGCGGAAGTGTATTTAAATCATTTTTAACTGTTCTTTTTGATTTTATTTTTACAAAATTGTGTTTGTAAGAGTCTCTTGTCTTGGTCATATTGCCTTGTTTTGTCTTGCCAGACCAAGAAAAAGCAAGGCACTGCATATTTTGGCAACACCCTTTTGACTTGATCGGACAGTCATATTGTATTATTTTTTCTTCATCCAGTGTGTATAGATATTTGAAGTAACCCCGAATACCAATCTGATGGCATAATATTGACCCATCCTCAAAAGATTGCATAATCCGGTCCTGTCCCTCGCTATCGGTTCTTCCAGTCACGAAGAAGACGCTACCGCAGCGCCATCCTTTTAGCCTTGACCGCAGAACACCGAGCTTTCGACGAGCGATCGTATTGGGTCTTCACGATGTAGAGAAGATTACCTCACACGTTCGAAGAGATAAATATTATCATTACACTTCTGATCGCAGGGCAATTACAGAGAAGCGCGAGCCATTCTTTTCCAATATGCGACGGTAATAAAGCCATAGGAGATAAATGAGGCTGTATCCATCGAGACTATTACAAATAATTACGAGGACGAAGATAGTGCTGTCTTTATTACAACTGTGGCATGTTTTTTAACAAATAATGCACTGACGTTGATGATCCAAGCCTAAGGACTAGTCCTTCGTACGACAAAAATGTTAACTATATGAAGAGAGTCGTTGGTTGGAGTAATTTGTATTACAATTATTCTTGTGTTCGTTTATCTAAAACAAAAAATTTGGGAATGTGCAACATACATGTATAAATATGATAATACAACAAAACTTATATACGTATTGTGAGAAATATTTAATTGCACCACGCTGGAATCTGGTCTATTGTAATGGAGTGGCAATGCAAACTGGCCATGTCACATATCGCACAAAAAAAAACCTTCGAAGTGATTGAACCGACACCGGCGCAAAACATATTTGCAGCGTTTTTATTTTAAAATAAACTTGGATGGAAAGATTGAAGAAATATTGTCCCTCGACTTGTACACACATTTGGGCACGCCTTATCCAATTTTACCATACTAAATCAAATATTCCTCCTGGTTGCTGTTCTTGTAAACGCAAATTATTCGCAGCAGTTGTGATACGCTCGCGTAAATCTTTGACGGTTACTAGTTCGGTACGGTACACCTCATTTTTTAAATGATTCCACAAAAAGAAATCAAGAGAATTTAAATCGGGAAACTGCGGAGGCTATGTTACCGGTTTATTCCGTCCAATCCACAGTACTCCGTGCACTTGATGAAGAACATCTAGCTGAAAGTGAGGCCTCATCATGTAAAAACCACATGCGTTGTTGGGCAACTAGGGGTATATTTTCAAAAAGGGCGAGAAGGTCATTGCGAAGAAATTTGAGATATTGTAAACCATCCACACGATTGGGCAATATGAACGGTCCAATTTGACGCTCAACAACAATTTCTGCTCAAACATTCAGTGAAAAATGGTGTTGGAAGTAGTTCTGTTCAATTGCGTGCGGATTTTCGAGTTCCCAAAAGTGTGTATGTGAATGTTTTCATTGCGAGCAAATGAAGCTTCATCTTTAACTAGAGCATCAGCAGTAAATTGGGGAGTTTTAGCATTTTGCTATAACAACCACTCACAAAACCTAACTCGTAATGGATAATCCGCTGGTAACAGTGCTGGCTTTAATTAAAAAAAGTTAAATAACTTAGGTAAATACCTACATCAAAATATTAGCATTTTATTATGACTGCATACCAAATTTGAACGAAAAATATGTATTTGTTTAGTAAAAAATAAGGCCTTTATTATTTTTTCATGCTCTATTTTTTCTCAAAATTAAGAATAAAAATAATTTCATTTAAAATAATCTTTTTTTTGTGCAGCTTGATTATAAACATATTCCTAGAAATATGTTAGTGTTAGTTTCACTAAAATTACGTGGTGCTAAGAGCCGTTTCAATGACATCATTTACGATTGCTTTCTTGGAATCTTTAAGGATTGGTTCTAAAATTTAGTGAATGAAAATATTACATTACGCAGTATTACCTATATCATGGGTTTTTCATTTTGTTATGCAATAAAGAGGAAAAACCTTATGTAACATGGAAATATCCAATTGGAAGGATATATAATAAGTACAAAAAACTATGTTTCTTCTGTTAATGCGCATAGAATATATAAACTCCATTTCATACAACACCTTAAATATTTTTAATTATTAAATAAATGCTTACTTTGTTAAAATTTAAAATTTCTAAGTACAAAGAGTTTCTTTTTAATTTAAACCTCAAACGTATTCATAGACGCAGGTATAAGAGGGACTACTTACTTCCAATAAGCTGGAAAAAAACTCGAAGAAAATATATTTTGATATTTTTATTGAAAAATACTAAAACTGCAAAAAAATAAAATTTTTACATTCAGAAGGACTGCCTCAATAACTGAAAATTTCAATGATATGACAATTTAAATCAGTAAGCCTCAAATTTCAGATAGATTATACCTACATTTTTATAGATTTTCCCCAATAATGACAAAATAAGCACATTACCATAGATGAATTTAAATTTTGATATACAATGTGATTAGAAAATAAGAAGTTGGGAAACAGTCGAAGAGTGAAGTTCAAGTATCTTTAATTTTACGTTCAAATAATAGGCATACTAAAAAATTATTTGTAGATAATTAAAAAAGAACAGAACCAAAATTAATTCATTCTTAATTTTAATTAATTCATATATATTAATACGTTAATTTAATATCCAGCAAGACCTATATTTATATTTACCATAAACATAGCATCACATCATAGATACCTAATAATATAAAAATACTAAGCAAACAGAAAATGAATCTTTGATATATTTGAACTTTAGCCCCCTCCTAAAAATTAAATGCTAGTTGGACAAGTACCTAATGGATAAGAATGTTGCATTTCTTGTTTAGTTTTTTTGGAGGTTCTTCTAGCTGTTGATTTCCACATTTCGTAAAGTAATGTTATTTATAATATTCTAAAATTGTATACTCGATCATTGTATACTAATTCTCGATCTTCACACATTCTCTAATATAAAACTGAGAGGTCGCTGTTTTCTATAAATAAAAGAAAAGCTACTTATATCTCCGCATGAATTTAAATTAATTGAGATACATTTAATACTAATGAACTAGATTATATACGAAACTTGCGCAAAGTAGTTTCCCATGAGACTGCTTATTTCACTCGGTTAAACTTAAATTAATATATTATATTTTCATATAATCTGTGATATAATTAAGTCACGTGTAATTATAACAATTAAATTTTAAAAATAGTGCAGGAAAGTTGTACGTTATTATCCGGTTAATATTAATTGAAATTCTGAATTTACTATATAGTCAATGAATCAACCAACTATTAATTCATATTAGTTTAAAAATATCTTAACAGTGAAGATTATATAATTAAATTAAAAATTAATTTATATACAAATTGCTATACTATTTTACATCAATAAATAGAAATTCTTCTGAAAACCGCCCCCAGTTTCCTGTGTAACAGTTTCCCAAAAAACTAAACTAAAAATTTACGATGCTATTAACATTTTCAGAACCTAAAAATTGTAATACTCTTAGAACTTCCTAAATTTGGAAGCGTAACTAAATGTAGCCGTACCCACCACTCTATAGCGCTGTTGAAACGTAGGAGGTTGTTTAATAATCGTCTTATTCAAACCCACTCAGTGGTAATATTTTTATTCGGTTTGTTCGAAAACAATTGTATCAGTCATTTACGAGTTAGTCATAATATACTTGCGTATATGATTTAGTGTCCTGTTTTTTAACTGTTGTCGCTTTCATAGTTCCGTTATAGAACACGTTTTCCACGAACACGTTATTTGTGGAGTAAATATTAGTACAATTAGGTAAACAAACCAAAAAAGTGACGCACGTGAGTATTGTCAACGGCGGAGATATCGATGGTGGGTCAGACGACGAAACTTGCTTCGGTGATTCAAAAAATTATAATTATTTGACCACTTCTGCTATAACATTGATATTTCTTATACGTGCCACGCTTAAAAATAGAACTACATGTATATTCTATCAGATTAACAAAAGTACAGGTATTTTGATAATAAGAAACCATTGACTATATATGGATGACTAGGTAATGATGTCAAACTAGGTGAAATAGCTTCGGAAATAACGTCGTAAGATTTAGTAAGACTTTCTTTAAATTGCCTATTAACATCAATAAACAACATTTGTTAATATACATCACAGGAGGATACAATAGAAACAGTAAAAACTAACTAAATATCGTTGACATATAGCGTGATTTTTTTAAAACAAGATCCTATGTTTAATTATAATATCGATGCAACAATTTCAAGGTGAGAGAATGGGATACTCATAAATAAAGATGAGAAGGACATGTTTAAAAACAAATTCTTAAAAACAATCTTAACGGTCTTTTTTAATTTAACAAAATCTACATTCTACATCTACAAAATTTGCAAAAACAAAGGAATGTGTCTGTTTCAAGAATAAGATGTTATTTTCAGCGAAAACATTTCAACAATTCGATTGAAATACATTGCAATAGATAATGGGTGCGACAATACACTCTTAGAGAAGAAGATGGATAATTTACATTTACAGGATAGATAAACAAATCCCAATAAAAAAATCTTCGTACACAGAAGTTGTTTCTGCTCCTGACAAAGTTAGTTGTTCTAACTACTTAGAAACAAAAATCGCACAGTGTATTTATTCTAATAATAAAATCTACTGTATTTATAATAATTTGTTAGAGGCATATTATATTTTTGTACATTTGAACAAGCAGTAAAAAGCAAAAAGTTTTTCCTCTTTTCAGCTTCATCTGTCGACACACTCTTTATGTATGGCTAAAAAAAATATATTAATATATTTTCAAATTGGCTTCTGTTACACTATTCAGGTTAAACAAAATGAAAATATTTGAACTAATTGATGAACTCTTTGGTACTTATATGTTGTTAACATGTATATAGTTCATTATTTAAATTGTGTATTCAGTCATAAGCATATGTGAAATATAAGATTTAAATTATCTAGTCAGTAAGATCACATATCTATATTTTACAATTCCAACCTAGAAATTATAATGTATAAATTAATAGATACAAATTATAGTGATGCAAATTTACGATGGAATTTAGCATAATAGTTGTAAATAACATTGAATTGTAACCATGTTTATTTCTGTAACTTTACAGTGTACTTATTTCGTTTATAAAATAATTATGTAATTTTATATAACTTCACGCTGGTCACAAATTGGTAACGTAAAGTTATGTGAAATTACAGACAAATTTTTATGAGTGTATGCCATTACATTTCATTAAGTTTATAGATATTATTTTTAATACTGCCGTATGGTGTTTATTGTCTCTATTTTTATTTTGTTTTTCCCATACTTTAATTGGTAATTTACTGTCGTATTGCTAAAATAGAATAAGGCGAAATGAAATAATTTACTTTGCAACTGGCGCATCCGCCAAATTGGAGAAATTTATTATGGATCTCGGAATGTTTTACATTTCATTCTGAGCACTTTCGGGTTCAAAACAAACATTTTAAGACTACAAATAGCTATATAATTGCTGACATTTGTCGTAAAGATATACATAATGTTGAAACGGAAATAGGTAGCGTTAACTTCAAAATAATTACTCCGTCAGCCATCGCTTAACGATTTTGTGGCTATTTTGACACATTTCGCACGGTTTTATTTCAGAAGGAAGTCTGAAATACAAAATTAAAAACTACGCACACGTAGACGTAATAAATGGAGTCAAATTTGCATCCGAATTATCACCTCGACTTTACAACTTCAGTACTAGTTGATTTTGCATACAAATGCTTTTACAATGGTTGTTGTTGACAACTCTGAATGAATAGCAAATTCAATTGATAATTATGGCTTGGAAAAGGTCAAACTCATATGTAACATATCCTGTCACCGATATTAGTGTCAGAAGGAATTACTAGAAGAGAAATTTTGTTCACAATCATTCATCTAACGGAAAAATGGCTTGTTTTTACTTATATAACCATATTCTTTCCATTCTAGTGTTAAAATCAATATTATTCTACAAATTAGTAACATCAACAGTTTAAAAAAAAAGAAACTTTAGAATAAGGTATACTAAATGATTGCACATAATATTCATATTATATTTTAAGGGATATACCGATGGAGCAACAAAAAAGCTTGTAAAGATGAAAAATTCGGTTTAGCATGTGTATTTAAAATAAAGGAAATGATTTTGGACAATTATCCAAAATGATTCTTAACCTACACGTACAAACTTGGGAAATTATAGCTGAAAACAAATAATGGCGAATAATGAAAAAAATGGTTTTCTATTACGAAGATACCTTCCTTGGATGTTATTTTTGGAGTAACCTTTTGGCTGCAGCCACTGAATTTTGATATCAAAGTACTGCCATAAATATCAAACATATCATCATCAATTTTACCTGATAATTTTTTTGTAAACTTATTTAGGTACTACATTTTTTCCAAGTTTATACGTATCTTTACAATCTTGCCGACCATCATTTATACAATATAAAAATTTTTCTCTGCCTTGTATATTGATATATGAAGCAGCACTATTTGTTAAGAATCATCCTGAATTTTTCATACAGCATAACAACATTCACTCCTATAATACACGAGGAAATAATTTAATTTATTTAAATAATCATAACTGAACAACATAACAGAAGGGGCCGCTTTACTTATGTGGAACAATTTTTAATAGATTACCCGTGAGTATTAAAAACAATGCAAATTAAAATTTATTTTTATTTAAAAAAGAGCTACGTTCCTTCCTTGTCGGAAACTGTTTTTATACATTACAGGAATTTTATGATTTTCCTGCTGCAAGGTGAATTGTTCTTGTTAATATGTATAGATTTCTATTATTTATTAATTGTCTATTGGTTTGTGCTGTTTATGTTGCTACGTAACTAGTCTAAATTTGTATGTCACACGTTTAGTAATAATATGTATGTTAGACTAATTTATATGACGTTTCATATCCTGTGACAGGCCTACATGAATAAAGATCTACTATTATTATTATTATTATAGGTTAGGTTAGGTTAGGTTAAGTTAGGTTTATACGTATAGGTTAAAAAATCGGCCTATATATACATATAGCTGTTTTATTAAGGCACTTAAAAGACACTAAATTTGCCTTTTTGAATAATTAGGTAATTACTTACTTTATTTCATGTATGAATTCAAACAGACCATGTTTTGTCAGTTAAATGGCAAAACATTGTATTTAAAATTTCTTGAAATCTATTAAATTGTCATAAAAATTGTATATGTTCTACAAAGTTTAAAAGTGTAAATGCTTGCATGCAAAGAATCGAAGCATATTGTGATACCATAGCGCCATCTATATGCTGTTGAAGGAGGCAAGTCTACCAAACCATGTTTACAAAATTAAAATCCTCTCCGTTCCAGAGCAAATGGCGATGTAGAGATTTTATTGAAACACTGAATACATTTTCAATATTAACTAATATTATTCAAATGATTTTGTCTCTGTATTCTGAAATTATAGCCAAGCTTCTGCAAGTACCAGTTCATAAATCATTCCACAGACCTTTTTGACACCTGGTACATAAATATATATCGTTATCGCCGTATTAACATTTTATTTACAAAACCGTCACGCCTTCCATGTATAATTTAAATATTTTTTACAACTCGATTAATTTATATTCAGATGTTGGACCTTTAAATGAATCGACCAGCTGAACATAGTCGCTGACCTACGCTATTTACAACCACAACACAGTTGACCCGATGTAGTAAAAGAAGTGATTTGTATGCCTTCTTAAGTAACTCTCCCGACCAATAGCGAACGAGGTCAACCGGTCATAGCCTTAAGCTTTGTACACGAAACTACGACCGCAGCTTCTAACCGTCGACGGCAGATGGCGCCAGGCTACGGACTCGCGTCGTTGCTCTGTCTAGGCCTACTAGATTTATTGTCCCGTTCACAGTCACGTTATGCAGAGAAGTGCACGAAAATTTACAATGGAATTGAAACATATGCTGAAACTAGAGCTACAAATGGAACTTTCTACACTATAAAATCATTAATCATGGAATTTTACAATTCCATAATTTTTTAAGGCAGCCAGAATAATACATAATATTCCTGTACAATATGAACAAATTTTGTTTAATTATACAAAATTGCATGCCACGCAACATCATTATTAATGTATATTTCAACAATTTCCAAAATATAAAGTGTCAAGAAAAAAAATAATGCAATTCAATTGGATAAAAGTATTCAGGGTGTTCCATTTAAACAATTATATGTTTGGATCATATTTTAAAAGAGACACCCTATAGAGAAATTACCTTAAAAGTAGTTTTTAAAATTCCGCATTATATGTCAAAAACAAAGAGATCTGTGAAAATTCTGATTGCGATCTTAAGTTTCTCAAAAAAGTAGACCGACCGCATCCTTCTATTTCTTGCAATTACAACAAAATTGGAATGCCCTGTACAATAAATTAAACATTGCGCACAATATGAAGTGATCCATATAAGAGTCTAGTCAGTTTGAAATTTTTATGTTTTTATGAGGCACTAAATTAAATGATGAGACTGATGAGTAATAGTAATGAGAAATACCATAGAATAATTAAAGAATTTCTATGGCCAATTCCATAAATTAGATTTAAATGTGCATAACGTATAAATGACTTTTCTAAATGACGGAATTCTATTTTAGTATTCTAAATGTCCTTATACGAATTGTATTTTTACTTTAGTTGTACACATGGTACTAAAAATTCGTGAATCAGTCTGTACATACCTACACGAAAAAATGTAATCTGTATATTAATATACTTAAAAGTTTAAACTTCACTCAAGTCTGTATGTATTAATTCAGTAATAAAATATATTTGATATATTTACTCCAAGCATTCTTATACTTAATACAACACTTGGTTTATTCCAGACACTAAATTTAAAATTTAATTAAGACAAATATTTTGTTAAAATATGAATAAAACATTATTAAATATAGAATAGATTATTCTTCCCTAAATTATAGATTTGCACGAATTAAAATATAAATATTTTGTAATAAATGCCATATCGTAAAATAATTTAAAATGCAGCTATAGTGGAAAATAATAATGTTTATATCTGGTATTAATACAACACTTACTTGTGGGATCATTACCAAAACTAGAGAAACACAATTACAGTATTATTTACTACAAATTGTATTAGAATAATGTGTGCAGCTGGTCGTGTGCAAAAATAAAAAAACGTCATTTTTATGGAACTGTCAGGTTCAGAATGTGACCACAAGATATATTCTGGTGCTGCATTACGTCCACTCAGGTTCGCTTCTATCGGTTAGTCGTCGGTTGCCTCACCTATGGCATACTGAGAAGAACTAACAAGCTCGAAAGCGATATATGTCTGGTGTGGCTAATGAATGACCGGCAGTTTCCTATAGGTCTTTCAGGTGTTTACACATATTGATTTTATAGATCTCTGTTTTTTGTGACCTACCTTATGTAAATAATTAAATACTACTCACTACTTTAGAGAGGCATACAATATACTTAAAGCAAATTATTTTTTCTTAATGTAACATTATTTTATGCAAAATCATTTAATATTATCCAAATATCCAAATGAGAAAGGAGCTTAAGGGATCATAATAAAAGAACCAGGTGGATTTAATGGCTAGAGGATACAGAGAAAACAAATGGAAGGAACAACGAAGCAACTGCGGACAACGTTGTTCCTGGGTTTTTGCCCTTCATCAGCGCAGTGCAGCTGAAAAACAGATGAAGGGCAAAAACCCGTATTAGTCTCTCGAGAATAAGAAATGAATAGCAATCTTAAAAGCTACGGTTCAATAATTATTTTGGATTTAGACCTGGTTTTTAATCTCTGCTAAAATGTGTATACAATTTTCAGGGTGTAATTTTAACTAGGTATCAGTTTATAAGGACAATAATATGTAAGATATTGGTACGCATGTACGGGTGGTGTGGAAATTTACTTTCTGAAATTCCCCGGATTTCTTTTAAATTATGAGATTTGACAATAATGCATGCCGCAGCTTCCAAGTTGTGTATGCGCTTACGGCTAATGATATTTGTTGTTTCACTCACACTAGCCTATTCAGCAATAGGGTATTAAAATCACAAAAAAAAGTTAAACAATCAGTTTTCATGACGGAATTTGAGGACACAAACTTATAATATGCATTTCTAATGACCCAAAGCAGCTTCCATATATACCACCCCTATTCGACTTGCACCCTGTATATATTAATAATTTTTGTTTTCATTTATTAGCAATTGCCAAATCATTTGTTTATTTTTGTTTATTCTTGTTAAAGAAATATAAAATTCATATCCATTTTAATGCAACTGAAGAAAATTAATGATATTTAAAAAAGAAAAGTGATGTATTCAATTAGATTTCAAAATAGAATAAAGCATCTCTCGGTTTATGTCTCTTTCTTTTGTCATAAGTGTATCTCAGTCAACTTAACAGCCATAAGATGAACAAAAATGCACTGAACTATTGAAGTGTAAATATCCCCTATAACATTACAAACACTTCCTCGATTACATACAATTATCAATTTGCTTACTAATTAAAAAGTAACTGTTAAATTTATTACACACTTGCAGCTTTACAATCGCGGAGGAAGCCGACTATTATTTTCTGCGATAATATTATAACACTTGCGTTTGTTTCATTCGAGGTTTTTTTATTTTAAAATCATTTATATTATTATAAGCTATATTTCTATAGGAAGTCGCAATTTGCACCGACTCTAGAGATTTCTTCCGTTGTTTTCCCTGCACATTAATTTACGTAGTTTAGCTATATACGTAGGATTATATGCATTTGGAAATCCTTTGCTCTGGATAATCAACTATACACATGAAGCAGTTGCATATCTAATGTTGGCTTTAAACATACGTGAGACAACGAACTTTCTACATTATTTTACATAACTGGACTCAATTATTATAATTGCCCATACTACTACCCTGCATATACTTACCCATTTTGTGTTGAAATCTATAGCGGTGTTAAAAATAGTAATTAATAAGTACAGGCTGTATCACATAAGAGGACCACTCCCGTGTATCTCGCTTAATATGCGAGACACGTCAAAAATCTTTAACTGTTTTTTGTTGCATTTTTGGAGTCCTCTATGCTCATAAAAATAAATTTGAGATCCATGGCCAACTTTATGAGTAATAACAAAAAAACCTGTAAAGTGCCCAAACTTTAAGGCTGTCTAACTTTTTTATTTTAAGAGAGAGAGAGAAAACTTATTGGGAATAAATTTTTATTGCAAAATTGATACCTTCCACCTGATATAAAGAGATTTTTGAAATATCGTATGTGGTTTGCTGCGCCCTCTAGACAGATAAAAAATGTTTTTATTGAAGCAGGCTATGGCCACAAAAAATTGCCTGTTTTTTCGTTTTTCATGCAATATACTACATGTTACCCTTATATTTCGTATTTATTAGATTTTTTTAAATTTTAGTTAAAAAAAAATGTACCTAAATATTTTCGTGTTGCTCAAGATAATGTAGAACCTGTTTTAAAGACGCCAATTGCAAAAAAATAATAAACAGAATGTACTTTTTTTATGCAAAATACAGATTTTCTTATAATATTATTTTATTACATTGTCTGCGTCACAATAATTTTAAAGACCCAATTGCTTCTAATGTGAAAACCAATAAAATAATTGGTGCGGCTTCACCGCAAATTATTCTCATATTTATCTTTCTTATAAAATATAATAAAAATTCATTTGTTGCAACAACGTAATTCAAATTAACTTCATTTCAAATATTGCTATTTTTTCGCGATTCTTTTTTTGGAAAAGGTTTTTGTGCTTCTACGTAGATAAGAAGTAGATACACTTAGAATATAGTCGACGAAACGTGCGAGCGTGCCGTGCCGTGTACCGATCCACTTCCTGAAGGGCCCTAACTTCGTTACTTCGTTACAAGAAGACAGTTTGGTAAGCCTTTTCCAATTCGTTTACATTATATTTGATTTTTTATTTACTTTAATTCATACAGTCCATTACGTTTGTAAGTTGAAGATAAAAAACTGGTTGTTTTTTAAACTATATATTGTTTTTGTTTGCCGGACTGTCATATAAACTATGTACATATGTATGAATTATTTTTTTTATCTTAAAAAGATCTTATCTCATTCACTTTTAGCTCTTTAGAGAAAAATTAAGTAGCTTATCCTTACAGGCCCAAATAAAGTTTGCACAAGTTCTTTATTAATAAATATTTCACAATTAAATCAATTTGTTGTATCAAACTGTTTGTTGCAAGTGTTATTTTTGAGCTGTTTAAAAATTGTAGATATAGAACAGTTTCATTTTTTGACATTGACCTTCATCCACAATATCCATCCTAAACAGATGCATTGTCTCGTAAGGACTTACCACCTGCCTTTTTGGAGTACAGGTATTAAATATCGACCATATGTCTGATCACAGCGCTGAGTCAGGACAAAGCTTTCGGAGGATATTAAAAATAACTAAAGTACACATGCACTAAGAAAAATGTTTAAATGATTTAGAAGAATAAATTTAATTGAGTTTTGGATTCGATTTTTGTTAAAAACGATCAAAATATTTATTTTGTGCTAAGCACAGTGAATATAATCAGTAAATAATTAATAAAAGTTAAGAATTTAAAAATAAGGTCCGAGTTTATTTAAATCCTTTAACCAAATATATGTCTCAAACCTTAGAAATCAAACTGGATTTAGTTAAATAGCAGTGCAAATCATTTGAGAAGCCAGTCGTGGCGTTAATATGTCATTATTGTCAGTATTCAGAATGTGGCGAAAATTTAAAAGCAGTTTCCTTTAATTTATTGTACAAGCGTCTCATACAGGGTGTTAGAGGTTTGACTGTCATGAATTCAATAGGCTATAGTACTTATTTTTCAAATTTCTATTTGGCTTATGTTATATTACTGTTTTAAATATTTTAAAATCACCAAAACAATAAAATAGCAAAACAGCTGTCTAAATCAGCTCAAAATTATGAATGAAAATATATGGTACGATCCTATATAAAATAGTTACAACTCCACGTGTAGATTTTCCTGGCATCTGGTCTATCGATAAAAAAAGGTATCCTCAGGGTTTACTATCTTCTTATTAAAGTAAATTTCAAACAATTAAAATTAAAGTAAAATTTAAGTTTCTGTTCTCAATTGGGACTTTTACAGTCAACAAATAAAAACAAGAAATAAAAATCTGTCTAACATGACAGCAAACCACTAATTAGCAATAAAACTTTTATGTTATTGTTATTTTGGTTATCCATTGTCAATGTAGTAACATTTTTCGGAAACTATAAAGAATCGTAGTGCAAAATTTAAGAAATATATCATTGTCATATCTAAATTTGTAAACAATTCTTGACAAAATACTATCATCTTCAAAATAGCCAACAACTACGCGTAACAACTGGCTGATTTAAAATCCAATGGTGTACATTTTATATAGTGCATTAGGACAGGGTCAGCTGTAAATTTTCATTTATAAAACAATCGTAAAATAACTTCAATAAAAGTATTCTACCCATTTGAAATTTCCAGTTCTGTATTCTGTACATAATTTTTGAAGGAGATATTTTCAGGAATTAACATGCACTCACTCGACAGATATTGTGATATCGATGAAACATTTTTCTCAGTGCATAATCTATATATGACGGGTACCTACCTTAAGGGCGCAGAAGATGCACGAATCTGCCATACAGGCATGGCCCGACAGGTCTCGAAAGCTCCTGCGGAAGATGTCCAGATGCCAGAGCACCTGTAACAGAAGGCACGCGTTAGACACACATGTTGCTCCGTATGACTAAAACGCCTCCCCAGAACACGTGAGGCCCTTAATTACTACAATCAATAAAGAAGGAACATGTACGTGCTCCATTTGAAAGGAAGTTTTCAGAAAAAAATCAGTAATTGGCACAGGAATGATATGGTTTTTATTTCATGTTAAGTACATAGCAATAAAGGTTGTTTTTGGTCATAATATGAGTCATAATTGTACCTAACATCAAAGAGTCGAATGTCTATAGCGACAGATTGGAACAAAAATATCACTAGAAATTCATAGAATAGAAAGAAATCATGATTTGTATATGCATTTTTTTATTAATATTGAGGACAGTGTCAAAACATAGCACTTGTAGATATAACGTGTAATTTTTGTGATATTAAACATTTGATTTTTAAAATATTTTTTTATATGTCTATCCTAGGCCGTAGCTACAGGAAACTATTATATAACCTGTCAAAAAAAACTTTAATACTGTAAATATTCAAAACATTCTAAATCTGTCACGAATTTTTTGATAGATCAATAACAGAATACAGATACAGATAATAGATTAATAATGATCGGTATACTATTTTTACTTTATATTAAGTTATAATGTTAAAGTCACCGTATTTCTCGCCCTAAAATGATCAAATTTGTGGTTTTTAGGTACAGACAACTCGAGAAATAAAATATGTAGACCAAAAATAAAATTCTCTGTTTTATTTATCCATTTTTACTATTTAAATTCTCCTTAAATAATATAATGACTTTTAAAAAGCGTTTGTAAGACACACATTATCTTGGTATTCTAACCCCGCATTTCATCTATTATTTTCACATACTTAGAAACAAAAGTAAACAATCTTATATGCAGAACTGTGATAGTTTGTTATAACAATATTTACATCCATCTAATTTTAAAAAATGCGTATTTCGTAAGAGTTCTATATTTAAGATTTGATGGTTAGACCGCTAGAATATTCGCAGGTGACATGAGATAATATACTTGTTATCTGCTAAGCTCTATATTATTCAGTTCTTAGGTTGTATTTATAGAAAATACTATTTCAAGAATACGGTGGGCTTAACCTATAAGAGTTATTTTCCCATCATATGACTTATATTTGTAACATACAAGCAATCCTATATCTACAAAATAAAAAATTACATTGTGTTAATTCAAACTTATGAGTAAAATTATTTTACTGTTGAATTTTGAATGGATTTAACATATTAATTTAAAAAACGAGCTTATTAAAATTGATGGCTAAAGAAACCAAAATGTGTAACTGAAACCATATCGTGTAAAACTAACTCCATCTGTTGTAGGTATTATGTTTCAACGAATTGTATATTAATAGTTCAAACTGGGTGTTAACTAATTGCGTTGATTTTGAGTGAAAATTTACTCAATTTTTTTTTTAAGTATATCAAATTCGTAGAATAGAAAATATTTGTACATCTATGCAATTTTTTTATTAATATTCAGAAAAATATGTAATTTGTAAAAACAACTTGCAAGTTAGCTGGTGTTTAATTATTTTAATTTTAATGGATATTTCAATGACTAAGATGTGCGCATATCCTACAAACTAACCTACGTTCATAAATACCTTCAATATTGAAAATAGTCTATTCTAAATATTTCAACAATCTTTAGAAATCATTTCATACACGAACAGGTTAAAAACGTTTTCAATATATCATAGTTAGTAAGTTTTCACTTTTATTGTTATTTAATTGCCTATTTTCCTTGTCTACTTTACTAAATTTATATCCGTTTGCTTCCGAAGACTTCTTCGGGAGAAGGAAGTACCCAAGCAATTAGAGTAATTGCGGATAATTGGTTTGGAAGACAAATTTAACAGGCATGCCATTATCCAATTACACATCCTTTTGTCTGTAAACTACAAACGGTGTATATCAATTAAGGTCAATCGATCACATATCAACATTTTAGAACATGAAACCTGTGAGTCAAAGATATTTTGATAATAAAATTTTTTATTGTTTATTAAAAAATAAATCGCAATACAAACACCTATATCAAATGTATTTTATCCATCAAAGAATTCAATTCGTAATGTTCCTGTGAATACATGAAATGACTCTTAAGAGTCAAAGTTATATGACCTTTTGGAATAAAATCTGCTATGATTTCTCAAATTCGTACCTTGGGAATTCAGGAAAACCTAATTTTTTCCAGTAGTAAAGTACTTTTGTGTCTATATTCAAGTAAAAATATCAAAGTAGACATAAAACATCAAAATTTTCTACCCTTACTCCATTCCTCATTCTGAGAAACTTTTTCTTAATAACAATTTAGCATATTTATTACACCAAGGATGCTACTAAAGAGGAAAATACTAAATCAAAGTAAAAGACAAAGCAGGCTAGGGAATTTTGCATACTACACAAATTTTTATAGTAATATTTTGTTGTGTTGCATAGAAAGAACGCACTTTATTAGTGAAAAAAAACGCTTTTCTAAATTTCCAAGACTTACTTGATTTTACAGAGTTGAAATTTTAACACATTTTGTTCCACAAAACAAGCAGACCTAAATTCTAGATGCCATATTTCAATAGTAACATGTTTGTCTTTTACGATGACAGAACACACACTTAATTATTTTTATAGTTATTGCGTGAAATTGAGTTTTTTTTTAGTTAGAAGGCAGTTGTAATAATTTAAACATAAGCTACACTACTTTCCGTAGCATTCACGTGAACATCTTAAATGAAATAATATCTATTTTCATATGAAATTTTAAATATTTAAAGTCAAAAGAATAAATTTGAAGATTTGTTTACACATCCTTTAAAAAGGCTTGCTAATAGCTATACAATAAAAAAAATTTTGTTTTGTTATAGACGCCTAACATAATAAACACATATTTTTTAGTTACTGAAGTACCTCTCTACATTATATTTGAAAAATCTAGCTGCTATTAATGATTTCTTTTTAGAACTTACCGTTGCATTTTTACACCTCTCATTTCAGCACTAACAAATTGGTGATTTTTATTTAAATAGTCCATGATATTTTAAAAGTAGTTAGCTTTTGCTAATCTGTTTTAATTGAACACAGGAAGACCTTTGCCCAAGTTCGAAGTAGACGAGTACCGAGACGCTGTAGGAGGCAATGACGTCATGCATCGCGAGCGTTTAATTCTAATTTGGTATCGTATACTTCCAAAGCTATCGGATCGGCTTGGATCGAATTTTTTGAGTTGACCATAAATGTTTTATTAAAACAATGCAAATAATATAATTTGAGGTTTCTGGCTTATAAGGAACTATCTAAGTTTGCACCACTAACATTCAGATGAAATAAGAATCAGTGAACATACGGGGTGTCCTATAAGAAAATACAAAAACATTGAACCCTAACAATCATTTTGATACACTTAGAAGTTTCGTAGAAAAACTACGATGTTATTCTATTTTTTAATCATCAACGGTAAAATTTAATTAACACTTTTTCATAGAAAGAGCCTTAAGCAACCACCCGATAAAAAAATATGAATAGTCGAATATCTCGTAGGATTATAATCACCTTTTTTTCTCCCTAACAATATCAGATCGCAGATTAATGATCTGTTTAGTCGCGATTCGTGCAGAGGTGCAAAAAATCCGCTAACTCATATTCAAATGGAATTATAACCGTAACCGTAAACTTTTGCGATCAGATCCTAGTTCGTTACACCGGTTCCGAGTTGATAGATCTAATTCTCCGCCTGATTTATTTTCGGCATATTCGTCAAATAATGCGGTTTGTTTATATTTTTCAGCAAGGTGAGGCTGCTATGTTTACACGAATCTAAATTTATAGTACAACTTATTTATCTAGTCAATTAGGTTTAGCGTATCTCGTAGTTCCGATAATGAATTGCACTTTCTACATACATCAAGAGTGTTTGCTAGGAACAGATAAACAGAAGAATAAACTTTTCGCACGTTGAGTTTTGCCATTTAACTGGGTTGCTAAGGTTTAATTTATTAACAAGAATGCAAAAAAATTAACAGATGAAATATATTTGTAGGATAAAGCAAGGATTATCTCAATAGATAAATAAAAATTTAACATTTAGTTTGTTTTAAAAACGAATGTAGAATAAGTCGCAAAAAGCGAACAAATCGATGTTATTTGTGTAATTTTAGAATTTTCTGAAAATAAATTAATTTAACCAATTCTTTACTTTTCTAGTATAAATTTTGGGGTATTTTAGAGATGTACAATTACATTTTTCTTGTAAACGGCTGCAGCAAACTAAGCCTTGCCAATCAAAGTTTGTTTCGGCTAATTAAGGCTTGAAATTAAGGTAGGTGGTCATTTCCAAACGATGGTGGACGTCGTGAGGCTCCAACATTTTTTTTAGACATACTTTTTACTACGGATATTGAAAGAACTTTTTATTTGAAGCTTTTTTTCCAAACAACTTTTCCTTGTGTTTATAACAATTCAAAAGATACAGACCATTTATTGTGTAACTGAAGTGTTTTGTTTAAATGAATTGATAAAGTATTTTTGATAAAATGCATTATAAAATGAAATCCTACAATTATTATAGTATGGTTTTATGCGCATATATATGTTTTTTTAATCTTAGGCGAATTTTCTTTTTTTTTTGTTGAACGTACTAGCACTACTTGTTAACGTTTCAAACGCTTGCTTACTTTGTAATGGTTTTAATACCTATACAAATGTTGGAATTGTTTGAGGACCACTGAATTTTTATTCAACTTTTGAAAATATCGTTTAACTATCTAGTTTATGAAATAAAACATCATTTCCAGCGCTACACTCGGTAGTTTTTGCAAAACATATTTAAAATTCAAATATATTTTGGTACATATAAATAGACTGTGCACAATGATGTATATTACAATGTAAACACTCATCAGTTTTGAAAAATGAAGAAAATTTTGCAAGAAAGTATTTTTAAACCTCTTTTATTTTAAAAGAATCTTGAACTACATTTAGATTTAAAGTTCTGGGACAGATAGAGTGGGGGAATCACTATAGTTAAATACCAAAATTACGATGCATAGGCCACGTTGAAATTGTTTGAGAACCGCTAAACTTTGCAAAGAAACAATATTTTCTTGTTTATATATTTAGGTACGTTTAAAGGTACATTCAGGTGTCAGAAAATGTATCTAGCATTCGAATACATACAGATATATAAATAAATAAGCATTTTGGATTGCTCTTTAATTTAAAGTCACGCGCATAATGAGGAGCTTGATATGTAATCCTGCATTACGTTTGTTTACTTTGCACTAGTTTTAATACCTAAATATATGTTTGAATTGTTTGAGGACCACTAAATTTTTATTCAACTTTTGAAAAGATCGTTTTAGCTATCTAGTTTATGAAATAAAACATAATTTCCAACGCTTTACTTTGTAGTTTTTGCAAAACATATTTAAAATTCAAATATATTTTGGTAAATATAAACAGACTGTACACAATGATGTATATTACAATGTAAACACTAACCAGTTTTGAAAAATGCATTTTAAACCTCTTTTATTTTAAAAGAATCTTGAACTATATTTAGATTTAAAGTTCTGGGACAGACAGAATGGGGGAATCACTATAGTTAAATACTAAAATTACGATGCATAGGCCACGTTGAAATTGTTTGAGGAACGCTAAACTTTGCAAATGAACATTCTGAAATATAATATTATTAGTCTGAAAAGTGAAACAATATTTCCTTGTTTTAGGTACATTTAAAGATGCACACAGGTGTCAGGAAATATATCTAGCATTCGAATCTCTGTATGTATATGTATACAGATATATAAATAAATAAGTGCCTTTTGGGGAAGTTGAATTAAATGTCAACGTTTATAATGTTTTTGGAAAAACTACAAAGAAATATATTTTTAATTTTGTTTTTTTTTTAATTTTGGTTTGCTCTTGAATTTAAAGTCCCCACGCACAATAGGAAGCTTGATATGTAATCTTGCAATATTTAATCAATGCAAATCGACCAATGTCACGTCTGTGCACTCTTGCAAAATCTCCATGACCCACACTCGGGCCTCCACATTACCAACATGGCCACCTGTCTGGTAAACAAACCGATACAATTATTGTTATTACCTTGGAAATTTGGAAAAGGGCCCGCGGCCTGTGCGATCTGCCTTTTGTCATGGCTCGGGGGCTCACACACACATGTCGGACACTCGTTTCGCGAAATTTTCGAACTTTTGTGTGAAAAAACGTGAACCGCGCACTATCCGAAACGTTGCTCAGTCAGTTCGTCCGCGTTAAGCTGTACCTGCGGCTCGTACAGGTGTAGCGGGACAAAGAGGGCCGAGGGGCACAGGCGGCCATCGCGTTCCGGTCGAGGGGGGGGAGTGGGAAACGAGCCGAAGACGGTGCATGGCCATTTGGACCTGAGAACCACTAAAAAAATAGTTATTTCCTACCCCTCTTCCATATCAGTTTGACTGTTGGCAATATCTGAAATTATTTTGGCAGAAAATTAGGGATTAGGTACATTTTTTTACTGTATTGTAAAGGTATTTCAGCTAAAAATAAAATATCCAACGAGTAAAACCCAATTACAGGACTCTAGTTACAATCAGAATTTGCAGTTAAACGTAATAAAATGATGAGCAAAAAAAATCAGGGGATAATTCTAGACCGAAAATAAATGCTACCTCTTTCTATAACATTTATTCGAAAACTGATTATTAACGGAGTACAGGTTTTTTTTTGCTGTTTTAGAAAGGTATTTTAAGCTAATATAAATCAAATCTCCTACAATTCCTATCAATGAAGTCATATGTATGTTCTCTGATACCAAACATCTAGGTATGCTAATGAACAATTCCACAGACAAAGCTCTATTCAATAATTATCTAAAGAAAATGAAAATAATCTAATTTACTCACTCTATAAAAAAATGTTACGAAAGCTAATAATAAGGAATATATGGGTAGATATTGTGGGTGTAATTCAACGCAGGTTGGGGCTTTTGTCCACTGAGTAGTTAGTTTCACACAATATTATTAATACCTAAAAATATATAAAAAGGAGTTACAGGGTGTTAAAGTTATAATTTTATTTTCGATATTTGTAAATAACTTCTTAAAAAATCCAAATATTTACATAAAATTTGTAAATCTGGGGTTTTGCGGACGAGAAATTCAAATATGTTTCTAATTTTGACGTCACTAGCAGAGGGCGCCACTTGTGGCACACCATGTTTCTTTTAAATGGCAGAACTTTTTTGCATCTTAATGTATCCATCTGACTATCAAAACAATCGTTTCTCCTACCTGTTTTATTTGAAAAAGGTATACCTTGCTGAAGTCGGTAGGCGTAACCATTTTTGAAATAGTCCTATTTGAAATGCTCAGTGCACAGAGTAAAAACTGTTTTGGTTTCAGGTAAAGCACAAAGATTTTATCAATGCATGCCGAGTTTTTTAAAATTTTGCACATGTCCATAATTTACCATTCTGAACAACTTTTTCAAGTAACACTTTGCTGTATTTTCAGTAGAAAAGGCACTTTAACTGGAACCAAAACAGTTTCTACTCGGTGCCCTGAATATTTCAAATAAGATTATTTCTAAAACTGTTACTGCTAACGATATCAATAAGGTATACCTTTTTCAGATATAACAGGTAGGAGAATATATTGTTTCAATAGTCAGATGGGTTCACTAAGCAGCAAAGAAGTTCTATCATTTAAAAGAAACATGTCTGCAAAAAAACCCCGATTTACAAATTTTATGTAAATATTTTTATTTCTTAAAAAGTTATTTACAAATATCGAAAATAAAATTTTAACTATAACACCCTATAACTCCGTTAATAATCAGTTTTGGAAAAAATGTTATAGAAAGAGGTAGCATTTATTTTCGGTCTAGAATTATTCCCTGAATTTTTGCTCATCATTTCGGGACACCCTGTATAATCAAATTTAGGAAATGTAGAGCTCACATACCATATTAGTGCAACGCCATCAATTCCATAACAGCATAATAAACTCTAAGTTTCTATATGTCTCAGATATGCAGACCTTCTTCAAGTGACGCGAAAATCTGAGTTGAGGATCAAATAATCATTACTGCTAAGTGTGTAATTGAATATGAGAGGTTGTACCGTGCGGCAAAGAACATAGCTTGGACTTGGTAACATTTAAAGGCAGATTATTATCAATACAGCAGTTGTTAAATGTAATAAGCTTGCTTTGTAAAATTTCGCAATCAGTTAACATGTAATTCCACACTACAATTGTACATCGTCAGCATACAGGAGGTAATGAACAATAAGGTCTTTCACAATGTCGTTAATAAATATTATAATTAGTAACGGGCTCAAAATAGATCCTTGGGGAACACCAGACGTCTGAGGGAAAGTGTTGGATTTAAAACCCCTATACTGATCAAACTGATAGAAAAATATATTTATATTAGCTAAAGTATCTTTACAATACAGTAAAAAATCTACAAACGCTAATAAAGAATGTAGTTTGATATTATGCTAATACGAACCCCTCTTTCGTGGGTATATTTAATTGTACATAATTATCCCACTACAAGTGCAATTTTCCGTCCAGAAAACGCCGACCAGCCATAAGGAATACTATTCTGGAAAACATTCCCCCACTTAACACGCACTTGCAATGAAATACTTAGTACATGTAGTTTGTAACCTTGATAATAGTCACTCCTGGAGATATTATCTTTATATAAATACACTGATAAATATTAGAGATAGAGTATTGAATAGATCTTTTTTAACTGTGTTTGATATACGTGCCATTTTAAAACTAATTATAAAATTTCACAGAACAATTATAAACATGACGGTTTTCAGTATTAAAATATGAACTGGAAAAATTAGCAAAAATTCATCAAAATAATCAATTGGTTTAGTATTTAAAATAATATTTTCTTAAGAGTAAAATGTTGCCAGCGTTATAATAATCTAAAATATTGAAAGTATGATGCGCTTTAAATAAGAGAAATGATTGTTCATAATCTGTTGCTGCAAATATCTTGACTTTTCTGAAAAATAAATAATAATAATTAAAAGCATTTAATCCGTGGAGACACTGTTTGTATATTTATCAATATAGAAAAAAAAATAATTTTTAATCTGACAAAATCTTTGAGAAATAAATTTCCACTTACTGCAGGATAAAAAAATTGGGTGATTTACGATGTTGTTTGCTTGACTAATTTTGAAACATCTACAAAATTAGGTATGTCACTAATTTAAATTTCATTTCACATGCCACTTTTATATTTCTGTTTTAGATGAGATTGTAGGTAGAACAATTTTTTATCAAGTGGCGCTACGTAATTAATGAATACATAACAATAAATAATTATGTCAAAAGTGAGTTAATATAATATAAATATTATTTCATGAAACTATACTGCCATATTTTCGTAAACTATACGTCAAAATGTTACAATAAATTAATAGTTAGTACCTACTTTTATATATCTACATACTTGTAAAATTCTTAAATTTATTAACCAATTATTTAATGACAACGAAGTGATTACTACTAAAAAAATCAGTCGCTTGAGAAGTTAAATTGCTTAAATATTGGCGTACTTACATTTTTTTGTTTCAATATATATTTTCCACTGCACGAGGAAAATCTTCAATCTTAAGGTATTTCTAACAATTCTGCTGTTTTTCGGTATAAAAATATATAATATGTAGAACAAAAGTAATATGAAAAATAAAATTATTGATGTGCTGTTTATTCATTGTCACTATTTAAATTTTCCTCAAATAAAATAATCTTCAGTCAATATATATCAAAAGCTGTAGGTTACTCTCACTCCCACACTCAACTCCAAAATACTATGAAATAGAAATTTGGAAAATGAACATGAGATTTAAAGCTAAAATTTATATGAAAAAAGAAAATAGAAAATAGAAGATAAGCGCTAATCAATTCTACTGAACCCGATGCAAATTCTCTTCGAAACATCGTTATGATATGTCAGATGGCATTTATTATATCTCATTTGAAGCGATCTTCAACAATTGATAATATTTTTTCAAATTCAACTGTGGTTTTTAAAATATTTAGAACTTCAGCTAATAAAGCCACTACTAGCCATTTAGTTTTTTCTTCTTCAGATCAGTTGTTAGCCAAAGCAGCAGCTTCAAACTGTTTAAGGTCGCTGTATTGCTCGCCGTAAAATGAAATTTATCGTATTATTTAGATACAGAAATCTCAAAAAATAAAACATGTAGAACAAAACGAATATCAAAAATAAAATTTTTTATGTTTTGTTTATGTACTTTTACTATTTAAATTACCCCCAAATAAAATAATAACTTTTAGAATGCGTTTGTAAGACACACTAACCCCACATTTTATTTTCACAAACAAAAGTGAACAATTGTATATGCAAAACTATGTAAGATTATGTTATAACAATATTTACATGTTAAATATGTTAAATTTAAAAAAAATCATATTTTGAAAGATTTCTATACCTAAAATGTTGGTGAGATCGTTTTCTATCTTTATATATTCATTTTACTTCAGTAGCTTTGAATAATCGCTGGTGGCATGAGATAACACTCGTGTTATTTGCCAAGCTCAATATTATTCAGTTCTTAAATGTCTGGAATTATTTGCATTTGTAGAAAACACTATTTCAAGAATACGGTGCCTTTACGGCAGGTATTATTTCCTTCGCTGTGTTTTTATTTCATCTCTTGATTCTTCTTGGTTGTCCTCCATTTTTTATAAATTTATTTCCGCTGAATTACTTTTTAATTCCTTTTTCAAATCCTACTTAATTTCCGCATAGTTATTCTCATAATCGTCTTCAAATCTTCCTTCATTAGACAATTCTTCATGTCTTTCACTATTTTAAATGTTTTTATGTTATTTTGATCTTGTTACAGACATTTATTTACTTTAGATTTCTCACCAAATTTCTCTGTAGAACATCCCACTTCTGACACCTATGAATATACTGATGGATGAGGATAATAATATAGAAGAAATTAAAGTAAAATCTGTAGCATTAGTGGTCAATGAAGAAATCTATAATCCAGAATCAGTTTTTCTGTGAATAAGTGTACTTTAAAGAAAACGATGCATGTAAGTCACCTTACACTACATTTTCTTCTGACTGTGTTCAGTAAGATATTGTCTACGGCGGAAATTGACACAAATGTAACCGAAAAGTAACGTTTTCAATTGAATATTTTTTAAGACTGCTAGCTTCGTACAAAAAGTAGTGGTACTAAAGGCGCACATCCGCAATCGTTCCAAGCGGAACCAAAGACGGGCCCCTGTGATCCACCGGCAGTGCATAAGAAAAAGACGCCCAACCCGAGTTTGTAAATTGACCGCTAGTCAACAAGAGCGGGTGACTTAGACACCGGAACAATGGCCATTGTAGTTTAAGGAAAATACACAAACATGAAGCGAAACTTTAAATATTTTGTTAACGTAGCAGTGAGCCTAGATTGTGAGTCACTTAATTGCTGAAAAAAAAGCTGTGAATATTCATATGTACATTCGGTTTTCTCATAAGTTTATTCATGATTATTTTAATTGTCATACGGAAACGCTGGAATAATAATGAATTTCCCTCAAGTAGGGGATAAAAGTAATTTGTGATTGTAATGTAGACTCCGTCAGCTTCCACATTTCTTGCAATAGAGGAAATGAGTTAAAATATCTAGGAATAAAAACATATTCATTTTAAGGATAATAATTATAATAATCTATCGATGTAAAGGAAACTCTGCTAAACGGTTAAGAATAACCATTTGACAGTGGCCATAATAATAACGGGAAATACATATAAAATTTACACCAAGGAAAACGTTGCTAATCACTATATTAATGTAATTTTAAATCTTTTAAAAAAAAAAACAATAGTATTGTAACACCTTTAGCATGGTAAGATGATTTCTACTGGCGAATAGAAGGATAAAACTGGCGAGTCCTAGACGAGCCTGCCACCTTCTGGAGCCAATAAAAACCGTTACCTTACGTGTATTGTTATATACTTTATTTAATATTCATTTTTACATTTATCAGATAGATATTCAAACGGTGTGATTCGGGTAACAGAAGATGTTAAATGGTCTATGATAAAATGTTGTTTAGAAGGAAAATGTTCAAGTTCGCAGGTTTGTCTTTTTATTTAAAATTATATTGCAAAATGTGGCGTTTAGTTGATATTTGTAGATTTCTAAAGCTAATAATTGTATTTCTCAAACGTAAGAATGAGCGTTATCTTCCAAAAATGGACAAGGTTTTAACTAAAAAGGAGTAGGAGGACTAAAATAGTAATAATATTTAGGATTTATGGTTGTTGTCGATTGATGAACTTCTCTTCCTGGCCATGAATGGCGTAGAAGATGTGAGCAAAGTGCTGCAGTTTCGAGCCCTGCATGTTGTACAGAAAATAAGTAAATCTTCGGTCTCCTAGAACAGAAAGTCTACGATTTGTTTAGAATATCGAAATGGAAAGTGCATTTCCCTTAATGCTGGTCAGCACACAACTGACGCTGTCACAAAGCAAATTGCGAAATATTTAGGTTTAGGAGAACCAGAACCCGTCATTCTTTTCGCCGATGATATGATTGTGGATGCTGGTGAAGATATTTTATCAATAAAACGAGCAGGGGGTGGGAATTGTCATATCGCTGATTCCAACAATAACAAAATCGAAGTGTCGAAATGATTATGTCCTGTAGATGATTCAATTTCAACTATTTCATGATCCAGAAACCCAGAAGTAACAGCTGTACCACGATTTTTAATATACAGGCTGTATCACATAAGAGGGCCACTCCCATGTATCTCGCTTAATATGCGAGATTCGTCAAAAATCTTTAATTGTTTTTTGTTGCATTTTTGGAGGCCTATGCTCGTAAAAACAAATTTGAGATCCATGTCCAACTTTATGAGTAATAACAAAAAAACCTGTAAAGTGCCCAAACTTTAAGGCTGTCTAACTTTTTTATTTTAAGAGATAGAGAAAACTTATTGGTAATAAATTTTTATTGCAAAATTGATACCTTCCACCTAATATAAACAGATTTTTGAAATATCGGATGTGGTTCGTTGCGCCCTCTAGGCGGGTAAAAATTTTTTTTATTGAAGCAGGCTATGGCCACAAAACATTGTCTGTTTTTTCGTCTTTCATGCAATATACTACATGTTGCCCTTATCTTTTGTATTTATTACATTTTTTTCAATTTTAGTTAAAAAATGTACCTAAATATTTTCGTGTTGCTCAAGATAATGTAGAACCTGTTTTAAAGACGTCAACTGCAAAAAAATAATAAACAGAATGTACTTTTATATGCAAACTACAGATTTTCTTATAATATTATTTTACTGCTTTTCACATTAGACGCAATTAGGTCTTTAAAATTATTTTAACACAGACAATGTAATAAAATATTATTATAAGAAAATCTGTATTGTGCATAAAAAAAATACATTCTGTTTATTATTTTTTTGCAATTGGCGTCTTTAAAACAGGTTCTACATTATCTTGAGCAACACGAAAATATTTAGGTTCATTTTTTTTAACTAAAATTGAAAAAAATGTAATAAATAAGAAAGATAAGGGCAACATGTAGTATATTGCATGATAGACGAAAAAACAGACAATTTTTTGTGACCATAGCCTGCTTCAATAAAAAATTTTTAAATCCGCCTATAGGGCGCAGCGAACCACATACGAGTTATCTATTTAACAATTAGGTTAATTTCTGTGGATGCTAAATTTGTTTTAAATTTATTTATTTATTTTTTCTTTCCTTACTGTACTTTAAAATTTTTGTTATTCTTTTTGTACTTATATTACGATAATATGTGTAACTTCATCTATTTTTCTCCTTTTTGAGCACAATAGGACAGTAGTCCTCTGCTCTTCTATAATTTGTAATAATAATAATAATATTTCAAAAATCTGTTTATATCAGGTGAAAGGTATCAATTTTGCAATAAAAATGTATTACCAATAAGTTTTCTCTATCTCTTAAAATAAAAAAGTTAGACAGCCTTAAAGTTTGGGCACTTTACAGGTTTTTTTGTTATTACTCATAAAGTTGGCCATGGATCTCAAATTTGTTTTTACGAGCATAAAGGCCTCCAAAAATGCAACAAAAAACAATTAAAGATTTTTTACGTGTCTCGCATATTAAGCGAGATACATGGGAGTGGCCCTCTTATGTGATACAGCCTGTATATTATATAGGTAAAACAGAATTCTCTAATGTGAATAATGCTACTAACTTGTAAAATTGACAGTAAACCTGTGAAAATTTAAGCTTGTAAAAATAAACTTTAATTAATACAGTGTTTTGATAAATTTACGTTTACAAATGAATGACTGTTGTTGATTTACTAAAATATGAATTGGAGCAACATTTTTTACATATTTTGCTAAAAAAATATTTCGATAGATCACCGAGGAGATGACTTAATAGATATGCTTGAGGCACAGACAAAAACTAATAAAATTAGTTTTGGTTTATATCCATTCCCAGAAAGTCACGAACCGTAACCATTTCAAATAAAGAATTTATAGCTAGAGACAAGAAATATCGTCGCATTGTCAGTCGGTTTTGTCTTCGTCCAGCTGATCTAGTAAACAGATTTTAATTGCGCAGATTCTACATTAAAAAGTTATTCGTCTATTACATGCATTTAATTATATTCAGATATCGTTGCATTGTGATGAAATTAAATTATACTACAATATTCAACATTTCAGTATACGCCAATAAGTCAAAAAATGACAAAATCGTTAGCATAGTTTTTCTCAAACACTTCCTAAGACACCTACCGCCCCTGAAAGACGTGACATCTTAGAACAATAATAAAAAAAGAACCCACATATGCAAAAATAAACAAAGGCAACATTTCTTCCAAGTATACAGATACTTATCTAAGAATAAAGATCATTTAATAATAAGTAGTGCATTACACACAAATATTTTAACATTTCAAAAACTAAACTACGTATCATTGCTGGTGTAGATAGTACATTTAGCTGCAATACATTATTTTCTAAGTATCAGACATTAACTGTACCGTCACTGCTTCTGTTCGAGTTAGCTGTATATCTTTTCCACAACAAAACAATGTTTAAAAAAATAAAGATGTTCATAATGTCAACACGAGGCACAAAGAATATTTTCATGTGCCATGTGGCAAAACTACTCTTTCATATAGATCTCCTAACATATTGGGTTTGAAGATATTTAATAAATTACCTGATACTATTAAAAACTGAGAAACTATTGTCTCTTTTAAAATTACTCTTAAGCGTTATCTGCTCACCAAATCTTTATACTCTAGTAGTGACTTCTTCTTATAAACAGTTTAGTTGTAGTTTTTAACTATTTCTATGCAATTGTGTAATTGTCTCCAGAAATAAATATATTATTATTATTAAAATATAATTTGTACTTATCAAAAAATGTAGTTAAATTGAAACACCTTGCACATTTTCAATTGCATGATTTTTTAAAGAGATTTCGTAAATGACGATTGATTCAACTCTTGTAATTGGAAAAGCGAAAGTAAGAAACGCAGATGCAACTTAATTCCGATTTTCCGTGTACAAATTTGGATAAACGAGGAATTATGCGAAGCAGACGGTATCAAACTAAGTGACTCATCCTTAAGGCAGGTGTCGATTAAAATAATTTTGCACCTGGATGGAAACAATTGAACGCAGGGATTCGTTAATTCAGGACCAACTTTAATGATGCGCCTGTGACTAAACAAGCTTTAACGGGCAGGTGCAAATTTGGGGAACCAAAATAAATGTTTGCAGATGGGAGGCTGCATCAAAGGCATTTGCTACTATTTTATATCTATAGTTGGATGAACATTAGTGACCAAGTAGCCTAATTTTCATTTTATCGTTTTTGTAAACGAGCAGCTGCGCCAAGACTACTAGCTATTTCTCTTACTGGCATTAGACTGAACCATAAATTTTTATTGAATTGAATTTTGTGTAAGTCGTCTATCTTTTTGTACATCACAGTCAATGATAGAAAAAGAAATTCAATTTCATAACGTTCCATAATATTTTCAGAATAAAACAGGTAATTTAATGTAGTGAAGCCAGATAGCAAAACTTTGCAAATGCCTCAAATAACATTTTACATGTCGTAAATCCTAGGAGCAAATGCAGAACATGTTATTTGGAATCGAAATGAAGCGTTAAATACAATAAAAGAAAAAAAAAGATGTTAGTGCTTTACCATTTACCATTTTCTAAACGCCTGTCATATATTCTGGTAGCTTAATAAAAAAGTTTATTTGATTCTTTACAACTTTACAAACCTACTTAAGTATTTTCAATTAATCTTATATTAAAAAGGTCTTCACAAACAAACAATGTTGCAATACTTCCTTTCGTCGTGCTTCATCGCTCTACACCACATTTTTTCGTACATAATGGCATAATACAATACTTATTTCCATTTGCCAGATGATATGCACTTTCTGTGTTCATTTTACGAATCTATTTTGCGACTTTATTCAATACCAATGACTATTTAACATAATAACAGTTAATAATACGTACTGAACGTATGTACTACGTTGTCTGAAAATGGAAATTGTATACAGATATAGTAAGTAAAGTAAGTAAGTAAAATGCTGTATTAGGTATACACGTGCGAACGTCATGACGTCACAGGTACTCGCTGTGACGTTGACAGTTTTCTGGGGGCGTGGCCAGATTCAAATTTTAAATACCGTTTTTAGGTTTATTTTCTATGAAATTGTGTAGGACAAACATTATGGTTTAATTCACTTATCATTCTCTATAATTTTAACATCGAAGTAGCTGGTAAAAGAGCACCGTGCCTCGGTTGTATGCATATTATTAGATACTTACTTTAAACATATACAGAGTGGTCCGAGGGTAATGGTCCAGAGATATACCAGATTTTTCACTTCGAAATATTACGATTTTAACCAATATGCCTTTAATGAAATGATAATAAAAAAGATACAGGTTGTCAAAGTTGGAATTTAAAGTGTTTTTTTTTTTGTAATAATTACGCTTTGTTTGACTGTACCAACTTAAAAATTTGGGAATAGATGTTTTTAGATCTTTACTAAAACAGTAAAAAAATGTTACAGAAGCTAATAATAAGGAATATATGGGTAGATATTGTGGGTGTAATTCAACGCAGGTTGGGGCTTTTGTCCACTGAGTAGTTAGTTTCACACAATATTATTAATACCTAAAAATATATAAAAACTTTTACATAAAAGGTGAACATTTTTCAAGTAGGTATTGTCATATTTAACTCATTGACAGGATGTCCCTTTTTGTCATTGTCGATACTTAACTTCAAATAATTTTAATTTTTATAATAATTTTTATAGTTAGATATTTGATTCAACTTAAAGGAGACCGACTGAAGAAGCAATCCTAAAAATGCAGAAATAGGTCAGATCTCATCTATTGTGGTTGAATTTGTCGTGTTCCCACTGCCAAAAAGTGAAGTTAGATATTTATAGAGTGTTTCATTAGCAGGTTAGTTAAATTAGATTATTTTCTTTAGATAATTATTGAATAGAGCTTTGTCTGTGGAATTGTTCATTAGCATACCTAGATGTTTGGTATCAGAGAACATACATATGACTTCATTGATAGGAATTGTAGGAGATTTGATTTATATTAGCTTAAAATACCTTTCTAAAACAGTAAAAAAAAATCATTTGTTATATTAACACAGTGGATTGTGTTAAACCTTTAACAGACTGCAACATACAGAGAAATGTGCAAAATTATAGACCCCGTGTGGACCTCGATTAACACAATATTGTGCTCTTGTGTTAAACTGTGTAATTATTTTTTTACAGTACAATATTTTGAAGCGAAAAATCTAGTATGTCTCCATGGGTCATTGCTTACGGACCACCCTGTATAGAAATGGGTATAAAAAAACTGCTCCATCTCAAAAGTGATCACCTTTGAGCATCCCCATAGCGTTGCCTAATCAATGCAGATGGCAGATGGCATGCGGCGAAGTGCTAGCGCGGGAAAAGCTATAAAAATTACGAGGCGGGAAAACCTATAAAAACTACTAGTATAGCAACACGCGCCAACACAGTCCTGTAGTAATCTCGTAGATAGATTTTACGAGTTTGTTGTTGTGGATAGGACCCCGAGGCGGAGCTGGTTTCGTCCTCTCTACCTCCTCTCGGAAGGTAACAAGGAGAGAAGAACTAAGAACCGTATTTATCTGGTCTGGCTGTTTCATTCGTTTACAAAGATTGGATGGCAGGCGGACAAAAAACAGCTTATAAATTTTTTATTTGTGATGGTTTTTATGAAAGCTGAGATTATAATCACATATCCAAAGGTACAGTCTATCTCAAAGATACAAAGATCAAATGCAAAAAAATACGTAATATTATAATGGATAGGTAACGTAATAAATCTTATATTTGTACAAGGCCGTTAAAAATATTGTAATCAATTTTAAAAACAAAGGGAAACATAAAAAAAGTTAATATGTCCGGAAATGCTTTATTTGCGAGTATAGGATGTTAAAAATTCCATAAAAATCTGGGTTTTGGTATTGAGTGAGAATTTAGAAAGAAGCGCAACCTTAATGGCGAAATGTGTATTCGATCTACAAGTTTAACACCCTGTATCTTGAAAACAAAGGCCCTAGAGAATATCTATAGGGCAAACTGTTTTTAAAGTCGGACAATAAATAAAGGCCTTCATGTTTCACGTTTGACGTTATGTTACACCGTGTTTTACAGTAGGGGTTTTTTGGGCCCGAGATTTGTCCATCTGTCGAGAACTGTTGTTAACGACAGTCAATTTTGAGTGTTCTGTGTGATTCAATGGTTTAACAAGCAAAGAAAACCTCCGTGAACAATAAGTTGTCGATAAATTGACGAATCTTAGAACCAAAGAGCTGCTATTACCTAATACTTTCTCGGGCCCAAAAGTGGATACGCATTTCGCCACAAGGTCTCTATAATAATTTCTCACTCAACGGTACAAGATAATAATACTGGGCGATTGAAAATTTCTGAATGTACAGGGGACTTACAAATATAATTCTGTAAAAAAAATAGAAAAGACAATTCGAAAATGATTTGAAAATACATTAGAAACTGGTTAACTGTAAAACCTAACTTTGCGCAAGATAAAGCATGTAGTCGGCGACAGGCACGGTGGCAAAGTGTTACAAAAAATGAACGGAAGAAATATTCAACTACTCTGACTGTTATTGTTAATTAATAAAACTGATTTTGACATACCTAATGTTACAACAACTGTTCTAAATTTTCCACCAACGTGTAAACTCATCTGGACCCCTCTTACCCAGTTTCTACGAATTAACATAAATATTTTTGGTTCTTATCCGTTCTGAACTCATAAGTTACTGGCAGTAGCCAAATCATCAGTAGTGTCCACTTCGGTGCGATACACTTCATTTTTTAAATATCTCCACAAAAAGAAGTCCAAAGGATTTAAGTCAGGAGATCGTGGCGGTCATGGTACTAGTCCTCCTCGTCCATCGTACCCTTTGAACTTTATTAAAGTTACCGAACATTTTGTCGAAAATGACTGTAATTCGACGGTGAGCACCATCGTGCAAGAACCACATTCGGAGTCGGGCAGCTAAGAGCATATCTTCTCCAGAAGTTCAGGCAGATATTTTAAAAGAAATTTGAGATACTGAACCTCATCCATTCGATTTGGTGGTATAAGTGATCCAATCAAGCGATCATCGACAGTAACTGCGGATTTTCAAAATCCCAACATGAGTATTATAAATGTTATACATCCCATATCATGTAAAAATAGCTTGATCTGTTACTATCACGTCAGCTGTAAATCTGAGATTTTGAGCATTTTGTTACAGCAACCATTCACAAAATCTAATTCGTAAGGGATAAATAATCGTTTAGTATTAATGTTTGGACCTGCTATAATTGAGCCGCGTGTATAATATACCACACTGTTGATTGGGACATTCCTTGCACTTGTTGAGCAATTTGCACTTATTCGGGGATTCTTTCAACAATCTCTAAAATGTGCTCCTCACCTGCTGCAATACGCCGTGGACGCCCTGGACCTCCATCTCTTACACGATTTGGTTGCAAATTTCCCATGCCACGCTCGTGTTGCACTACCGCTGTAAAAATAGCTGTATTTGGCACCGGGAAATTTGTATGCATACAGGCGAGAAGCTGCTAAAGCATTTTGTCTTAATTCAACCATAAACTGAAACGATATCCCTCAATTCCGAGTTGCTATACACGTAAGCCATTTTTTTTAATACTAAATTCGGATTTCAGTATTCAAAATCGCTTACATTCCGATGATGCTAGAGACTATAGTAGTCCTACGATATACAGGTTGAAAATAGTACAACTAATAATTTTTTCTCGGAAATTATAACGATTTTAGTTTACGATATTGACTCAATTTTTTATGACGCATCTCATCCCAATTTTTTTTTTATATAAGTTTTATATCACCCTGTATAGTAAATTTGCACGATTTCAATCCGACGATAATAAATGAGATAACTCAAAGGTTCGAGGATTCGAAAGTATCTTGTCTTTGTTTGAGCAGTAATTCTATGTGACTGATGTTTTCGCAAAAATAGTACTGTCTTTCTTCTCAATGGGACGTAGCGTTTTCGAAAAAATTTAAATATATGATTTTCACCATTTTTTTTTCAATCTATATATTTGTAACTATGCTCACGTATGTAATGTATGTACCTACCTTTTTGCAAGCTCTCAATTTATTACTTTACCTGACTAGGGTAAATCCGTGCTCATAAAATAAGAATGGATATTTAGCGTGGGAAATAAAACACAATGCATTTTGGATTATTATTGACAACCCTGTTACTTCAGGTATATAGTAAAGCACTGCTAGAAAGGCAAACTTCGTGAGGCAGAAGATTTTCAGAAGCTGCACAACAAAGGTATAGAATCAAGATGACTGTCACAGGTTTGCAAAATACGAACAAAATAACTTGAATATATGTTTGTTAATGATACATTTGTTGATGTAAAGCATAATGCATATTTAATGCGACGACATTCTCGTTCTGTTATGTAAATCATGTTTACTTAGAATTCTAACACGTAGATGATGACAATTTTTGCGGAACTGTCAAAAAATGTGCTTAACATATTATATTTTTATATTATGTGAAATTAGCTTTAGTGTCAATTACATGTATTATTTTGTAGTATTATATCCTCTTATCTTTGAAAAGAACAATTTCCATTAATAATGAAACTAAGGTTCTAGTTAGAACATTACAGATATAGGGAATGTACTTATTTCTAAACTTGCATTTTAATGCTTAATCTAACAACTGCATTTACTCACTCAAATACAACAAATTTATTAAAAAAAGAAGATAATAGTCCTACTTTAAATAATTTTGCAATGAGTATCATGTGCTGATAACATTTTGTTTGTGATACACTCTTTGTTCTACCTACCATTAACATTGACTGCTATATTTCGCCCACTGTGCATATGTTTAACACATTTCTTTAAACAATAGTGATAGAAGAGGCTGTTGAAGGTCATCAATTGCAAAAATGAGAAGGAGAGTATACAATAAGTATTAAATAAAATATTTGTTATGCTTATTCCAGTAAATTTTTATTTTACAAGACACTTAGGATCGGTTTATCAATTTTAGATTGAAAATATTTCAGCATAAATCTGTAGTTTTTATAAATCTTACAACATTATGTTATTCTCTCTCTAAAATACGTCTGATTATTTTCCAATTTTCAATAACAACGCCACCTGTTCGCCAGGACGCCATATGGTTTCAGGACTTCATATAGAGGCATGGAAGTCCTCTATGGAGGGAAGCGGGAACTTACCCGCGCAACAGCTTGTTGCTATGCCGTAACTGGGACTCCCCCGTGGATGGAAATGGTTGGTTCGGGATCAAAAGAAGCCCAGGTCGGTATTGTGTGAGTTAAGTGAAATGGGCGGACGAGAGACTTGTGCCTGAAGAACCGGTTCTGCTGAAAGGTATCAAGAAGGCTTGGCTGAAGCCGGCGGCGTTGCCTGGCTTCTGCGAATTTCTCGAGATCTCGGCAAAATTTTTCAGTAGCACCATTGTTTATCCATTACAATCCAAATCCAAGTACAAAGAAAATTTAGGGTTCGATAAGCAATAACTTCAAAGCTGTTTGTTAATTTTTAAAAACGGCAAGAAATTTATGAATAAAGGCTCTTGATTAATTTGTTAGGTTCGTAAATTCAAATTTTTGTAAGTACTTCTATATGATATCGTGTTATTAGTAATTGGTTATCTCAAAAGTTATATGTAAATCAGTCAATCCTAACGTATACTAATTGTTCTTCAATAGGGATTTTATTTTAACAATAGCTTGCTTAGAAAGCAACACATACAGGACAAAATTTTACAAATAAGAAAAACAAATACATAAAAATCTCTTGATTCCAAAACTTCATTAACATTGCTTACGAAACTTATAAATATTTCAGGATTTCGATTTTTAGCGTTTCAATTTTTTGTTATAACTATCCAAATATCAAAAGTAGATTATAAAATTATTTTATTTTACTTTATTTTATTTTACTTTACACCATTCAAAAGGCGAATGCTCAGTTACAGAATAGGAATCACATACAAAAGAAATGCAAAGAAAATATAGAGTAAAAATAACAAACAAACAATATGTAAGAAAGAAGAAAGAGAAATACTAAACAGATGCAAAATACAAAAACAAAAAAAAAACTTAAATTAAGAAACACAAAATTATAATAATAGTAATTGACACTAGAAATAACATAAGATTAGAAAATAGCTTCGTAGTGCTACCAATGACTTTAAGTTGTTATAAGTATTGCACATAAAATACTAGTTCTTGACATTAGCAAGCAAACAATATCAGCGTGTTTTGAAATTGCCCTGGGAGCATGAAGATTAAGTCTATTTAATAAATCATCATCAGGTTATTTACTAATTTATATAAAAATATAAGCAATCTACGTCAGTCCTCCAGAGATTTAACAGAAAACTTCTGTAAAAGCTCATCCTGGGAAATGCCAGTTTCAGGATACATTCCGTTAGTTCTAAAAGATGCAAATTTTCAAAAAACGACTAAGCTGTGATTATAATGTCATTTTAAAAAGAAAAAATTGTCGAAGTAAAAAAAAACATGGAATTTTGAAGCCAGCTTTTCTATTTTCTTTTATTATTATTTTTTTTATTTTAGAAAATATTAATATACCTATGGGACAAAAATGTATTTAAATAAACTGATAAAGCCAACGTCAAAATTTTGCACGTGACTGAAAATCATTTGCGAACAAACTGTACACACGTACCTACATGATAAGAGTTCAGTAACTGCTTGCATAACAAACGTCACACGATACTATTTCAAACACCAGTTTAAGATATCGCGCGTACTGTAACTTGAAAGTGCCCGATGTCCTATTTAACACATGTTGCGGTCTTTCTTGTCAACGGTCTTCAAAGGTTAAGGTTACTCTACTGTCCTCGCAGTTTTTTAACAAGTTTTTACACTATTCTGAGATTCGTGTGTTGTCTATGAATAAAAAATCCTGACAAAAAACGCATAAGTCACGTCTGCGTCCGCATGATGCCATACACTGAATTGAAACCTATTATTGCACACTGTAAACCACAGATTGCATAATAAAAATTGCGTCCTTTGTTACTCTTGAAAGCCTGCACTTATTTCATAAACACCCTGTGTATTTGTTACTTTCAAACATTTCCTTTTTGTAAGTATTCTTTGATTTTTCAATTTTTGTTATAAAATTTAGATCCATATCTAAAAAAAAAATGTAAATATATATTTTCTCGCATTTTTAAATACTAAAGTTCATTTTTTTTGTGTAGTTGCAGGATATATTCCGAAAAAACTATCGTGAACTATAATAAATTTCAATTGAGACACTTTACTAATACTTAGAAATCGACTGGAAGGTATCTAAATCTTAAAATATCTAAACGCTATCTGATTCTTTCAACGTGTACTTACAGTTAATTTAAATACTTGCCCCTATACACGTGGCAACGCCGCATTCTACTCTGAACAAAGGCTCAAATCTCAGCTTCTGTGTCACGACAGCCAGTCGCGTGCCAACGGTACCTAATACAAATATTTGATACTTTTTATTGGATAGAACGGGTACAAGGGCAGGTAATAACTTATCACGAATGTAGTCATATATTTATTTCAGACAGTATCAGAGAGCATTGTTTGCATTGCTTTATTTTAATTTCGCGTATAAGGGAACTAGGTATGTAATTTGAAAATATGGAAAAAGTTATTTAATTTTATTTCACCTTTCCGAAATTGACAAATAGTTACAAAGTTTCAACTGAGAGAAAGGGTTAATTGGGTGTGTAATGTTAGTATGTCTATATCATAGAAAATTGGGTATGTAGTGTCAGATTATTAACAAAAGAGAAGATTTATATGAAATTCGTAACATCGGCGCATTCGCCAAAATTGCGAATATTCATAAATATACTCCGGGATTTTAATGATATGATATCGCTAATTCTAAAAGTGAGCTCAGAAATATACATCGATTTTTCTTAATAAATTTCTAAATATAATTAGAACTATAATTATACTAGCTCCTGCAATCTTCTGTGACGTATTTAAGGTCATCGTATTTCTCGCCGTAAAATGATCAAATTTGTGGTGTTTTTTAGGTACAGAATAAAATGCTTGATGTTTTGTTTATCCACTTTTATTATTTAAATTCTCCTCAAATGCAACTTTAACAATAATTATTTTCACATGCTTATAAACATGAACAATCTTGTATGCAGAATTATGTATGTTTATGTTATAGCATATCCATCTACAGTTGAATTTAATGAGATAACATTCCTATTATTTGCTAAACTATATTATTCAGTTCTTAAATATCTAAAATTACATGTAATAGTAAAAAAAACTCTATTTCAAGAATAAATCATCCTTAAAGACAGTGTGTACTGTGAACAGGATAATTTTCTCTATAGTTCCAGTTTTATGTAAGGAAATTCAAAAGCTTCATGATATACCTGGCACTAAAATAAACGTAGACATAATTTTATATGTCACTTCCTAAAATTGCTATTTTCAGTTATTTTTTACAATATTTCAGTAGCAGATATCTTGGTTCTGTTTGGTTTGTCTTAATGGCCATGAAAATACGAAACTTTTTTCTAATTTGTCCACCCTGTATATTTTACGGTTTCAGAAATGCCAATGGTGAGTCTTGAAAAACGAACCACCCTGTATAAATCGAATTCACTACTTTCATTCAAAACTCTAGACACACATCAGGAACTAATAATATTCTTATTAAATTCGCATGATAATTATTTAATATAACCATCATAGACATAAGCAGCTTTACGAATAAATCTATGAATATAACAAAGGACTGAACAAATTTGATCAACTATGTCAAACACGTGGAACGTGTATAACAATAGAAAGTTAAAATAAAAGTTTAACAATGATAAAATTCAAAAGCTACCAATTATGTACATTTAAATACCAAAATTACCAATTGTGAATTATTATAAAATAATGCATTATTGACATTTATATACTTTTAATTAAAACTTAGATTTTCAAAATGTGTTAATGTTTCTGGCATGTTTTTACAGTGTTCTGGATTTATTCAATAAACGATTTTTCCACGTTATGTCAATTGGTGTTAAAATGTTGAAGATCCATGTTTTATATGTACTACTAGATACTTATTATCTTAGTAATATTATGATTAACAAAAAGTGATGGCGTCTATTGCAAAACAGATTAGATATAAATCTTTGTATTTAATGATCTCTCGTATAAATGCAAATGAATTAAAGACATTAAAATTATTATTAATTAGTAAACACGATATGAAAAGGATAATGGCGTTAGAAAAAATTCAAGAGTTATTTATTGCTGAAGCATGATCTTTTTGTTATTGTTCTGCGTTTTCTGGATAAAGGTTTTTGATTAGGGTTTGCTGTTTTTCTGTTAATATAACAATGTTTCCATATTTTTGATAATACCCTTTAATAAACATATTGTATATAATATCGATGGTTACATAGGGTGATTCAAAGATGATCCAAAACAAATTATCTCTATTTCTTACAAATATAATTTTGTAAAAAAAATCAGAAAAGAGTAGTTCAAAAATGATTTAAAAATACACTTCTGCACGACACTAGGAACTGGTCCAATGTACAATCGTTTGCAATATAATAATGACACTCATTAAAATTAATTTTGTAATTTATTTTGAACTTCTGACGTTTTCGTAATGAAATCTACTTTAAATTTTGAAAATTAGTTATTAGCGGCTTCTCTCACTAATAGACTTTTAATAAAATTTCTACTCAGAACTTCAAGAAGTTTAAAAACTGTTTTAAGAGAGTGTCATTATTACAAACGATAAAGCATGCAGCAAACAGACAAAAAATTGAAAGAATTTCCCAAGAAAAGAAATAAATACAATTTTATAATACCTATTGTATATCAGCAAATTCAACTAATTTTGCCACTTTTGATATTACTAATTAATAAAATTAATTTATGGTTTTAATTATTAAAATAATTTGACTTAACTGAACTTACACATCTGTTCACATTTGGGCCTGTGTTGCCCAGTTTCTACAAACTAAAAAAATGTTTCTGGTTGTTGTCCGTTTTGAACTCATACGTTATTGGCATAACTGAGCCTTGTGTATGACACGCCACACTGTTGATTGGGACATTTCTTGTAATTGTTGAGCGATTTGCCTAATACTTATTCGGGAATTGTCTTCAACAGTCTCTGCTGCTGCAATACGCCGTGGACGCCCTGAATCTCAATCTCTTCCACGATTCGGTTGTGTCACGCCTGTGTTGCACTACCGCGGTAAAAGTAACTGCATTTGGCACATACCTACCGTGAAATCGTTCTGCATACAGACGAGAAGCTGCTAAAGCTTTGTGCCTTATTTTACCATACATTAAAACGATCCATTCATCATCATGCATCTATCCCCAATTTTTTTTGCATAAGTTGTGAACACCCTGTATACTTAAGCTTCGCTATCAATATATGCAAAATATAACAAAACAGTCAGACATTTTTTTCTCTATAAAATTACAAGTTTAATTATTATTTGACGAAATCTTTTAAAAAAAATTGTGACAAAACGATTGTCACATTGAATATTTCTTCATACCCATATGACCATCATACGAGGTGAATAAAATATGCAGAAACAACTGTTCCATCGTCATCACATTAATAATTTTTCGAACTGAAACGCATTGTGTCCTAGCAATTATCGCAATTAAATTTTTAAGAGCGCGTTACGTCATTAAGCCTTACAATAGCAAATGCGGGTACCCCGCGTACTTTCACTTCTGATCTGGATTTAGCGGTACACGCAACTGAACAAAAATAAAAATTGTTCAGCCAGATGTCGAGTACAAAGAACGTCATTCATCAAAACGTAGGAGACACTGCATAACTTCACGTACGAGGGGTGTACGACAATTATATATCTACTATTAATTACAAATTTTGTAATTAGTCAATTATTTTACTTGTTTCTTGAATAGGTAGGTTGCAAGACGACGATGTACACTGAAAGAAAACAGTTACTATAGTGTGCTTACAATTTTGTTGTAGAATAAACCACAATTGCTTAAACCTTGTGTGTAATATATGTCATATTGTAAAATTTAAAATGTGGGTATAGTGCAAAATATTAATATTTACAGATTAACAAAATTACTGTACTGTGTGTTAATAGCAAAGTACAAAAAAGTATTGCCGATGTGTAATTTTTTATATAATTCACTGGTAATTTTTAATATTTAAGACATTTTCATAAAAAGTTATAGTGGGAGATACAAATATGGTGGTAAAGTTTTGTCTTTTGTTAATAAACACATACAACTTTAGTAAATGGTACAATAATGTATGTCGTATTTAATAACATTTTTGTAGCAGTAAAATAGTGTTTGGAGATTATTACCAACTACAAAATTATAATCATAATAATATGTGAAATAGTACTACAAATTGTGTTTGGTGCTATAATAACAGTAAAGTATAGTACAATTGTAAGCGCGATTATCCCAGGGAGTTTGGAACAACAAAATGCTGGAACCTAAATAATAAAATTTTTTGTATTAATATTTATTCAAAGATCAAGTTAGCATACCTAATATTATTTTTTTTGCTGCAACCACCTAAAAAATAATTTACAATATTTCGATGAATTTTGATACATAGGAGTTTTCGGGTATTTTCGACAGTCATGAACAGTTACTATTTATTTACTATTTTTATATAGTCCAAGATCATCATTCAAATATTTAATTAAATCAGCTAAATAAATAATTAAAATAAAAAATAATAGAGGTCCCAAATTGGATCCCTGGAGAACCCTTGTATTTACGTAATAAATTTAGGATATAAATGTGTCACATTTACCAAATTACTTCCTATCAGATAAATATGACTTAAAAAAAGTGTAACACCCATTGCAAAAAACTTATGTAATCAAGTTCAGAGAGTAAAAGATAGTGATCAAATGCACAAATGAAATTAAAACTGAAACTAAACCCATTGCTGAATGATGCGAAGAGTACAATTTTGCGTTGGAATACTGCATCACCCTGTACATTGTTACGCACTAGCAAACCAGTTTGTAAATTCGTTAAATTAGATACAACTGGAAAAATAATATTTTTTATATTCAGTAAATTTCCTAGTTATTGATTTAATGTTAGGACATTTCCATACATAATCTTCCAGCCTTTTATGTAAATTTTGCAGCACATGCAATATCTCGCAAGAAAACCTCTCACTACACTTAATTGCACAGTAAAACAAGTGTGTTAAATGCCGTCAGAAAATGCATCTACCGTTGAACAAAAACTTAATGATATAGATAATAACAATTATAGTGTACCAATCATTAGAAGAGAATTCGAAACGTTCGGCGTGATTGAAAATTACCAGTCTGGTAGTGGAACCTTAATGGCATGGTATTGTCTAATTGGATAAGAGTGTGGCCATAAGATCGTACAATTGAGAAGGCTGCAGATTACAATTATGAAATCTAAAGTACTTTATTCGAAATCATTTAAACGTAGATTCCATTAGAACTATCTTATTTATATGCAATATAAAGATCGTCTAATAAGTGTGAATACTCGATATTGAAATGGGTGTGCCTTTGACACAATTTCCCTAAAATATATGTAAATACCCAAGATATTATTCATACGAGTGGGCGCAAAAAAATAATGGTGATGTAAACGATAGCAATAAAAACAACAAAGTATATCGGATATTGACATAAAAAAGTGTGGATACTATTAGGTAATTCATAAATATTATATTTAATATTTACTTAAAAAGTAGTTTCTTATTACAAATAAGAAGAAGAAAATCTAGCTTTCAGTTATAGTAATTCACATATTATTTTAAAATATTTAAAACAGTTGTGATAAAAGACACAACTCATATAGAACGTAACATCAACCGAACGTCCATTTTAAGTTCAATTTAGGTCCCAAGACCAGTTATAGACGTCTATGGGACGTCTAACAGTGCAACTCTCAGGGACGTCCTTAATATTACGACTGTCAGACGTCAGTACATTCCAGGACTAATATGGGCGTCCATGGGACATCCAAAAGTGTACCTCCCAGATCGTTCTTAATACTGCGTCTGTCCGATGTCCATTTTAGGACTGTAACAACGAAATACGGCTAAATATGTGTTTTGTCTTCTGGAAGCACTTTAGACGAAAACGACTGTAGTGTAACACTCAAAAGTAAAACAAGCTCCAATTCCATTGGTGCGGTAATCCACTAAGCACCTGATGTCGATGGGACGTTCATTTTAAATCATTTTTTTGAGGGTACATCCCATAACTAGTATGGACATCCACAGTGTACCAAGGACCTTCTATGGACATTGTCGTACGTCTAACTTCTAATTTTGGTATGACTGCCCAGCCTTTATCAATTTGAAGTAACGTGATACGTTTTTGGAATCTGCTGAGCAAGGAAAATCAGAAATGGGGAAAAAATGGGGTGTTCTATTTAAAAAACCGATGATGATGTCGTTACTCGAAGGTAGATCACCCTGTATATTAAAAACAGTAAATTAAAATCAAAAATCAACCTGTTTCGGTAATTTTTAATAATATTGTTTATTTAGCTAATAATTAATTTATGCGTTATTTTATGGACGCACTGTATATTAACATTTGTTTTGGAACTTACACGTAAATATCAAATTTAGTTGCACTCCATAGGACACTATAATACTGTTGTTCATGATGGTAATACAAAACTAAGACCGATATTATAATTTATCAGCAATTTGTGTGACATCTATATTGATATGCGAATATTTTGGGTGTAATCCAACTAATAAAAATATTTTAACGATAACTGCGTAATAAGAGTTTTTAATGTAAATCGCCTCTAGAAAGCGCGCTTACTCTAGGCTAAATATACCGTAAACGTGAAACAGCTAAAGGTCAATTTAAACCAGTCTTTCGACAAGGGTCACTACAATTTACGATTGTATCTTGTCAACTTAATTTTAGTACTGCTGTCGAGACCGCTTAAACTACAGACATAACGACAGTTCATATTCTGATCTAAAAATAATGTTTATCAGCATGCAGTGGCGCGCTGGTGAATGGACAAACAACCAGAAAGAAAAACATACAAAAACAAGAAATCGACCATACACAGCTTTACATTATAATGCTTGGCTACAGACTATACGTGAATTCGCGATGCGTGATGCACTATGAACGAATTCCTTACAAATAACACATCACGAATCACGAATTCATGCGTAGTCTGCAGCAAGCATAATATGTACATCCGGAAGAAAAGTCTTTTTTAGAGTGTGCAATATTCAAAATAGTATAACAATAATAATTTTACTTGCGAGTATCCCGATAGTGTAACGGTTTACTTTTGCACAAACTTATGGTATTAAATTCGATGAGTATATTGAAAGTAACAGTAGTTCAATGAAAAATTGTATTATTGTTTCTAGTTCATCTCTATTAGTTTTGAGCTCTCCCCCCCTAACAAATTTTCTGTGAACACCCATGACTCTATTTGGTAGGAAATCAGAAAAATAAAAAAATAACCTGCGCTTATCTTGATAACATAACACGCCACTGTCAGTTTCTACCGGATCAACACTTTTTTGGGCCACACACGAACGTTATCGACGAAATATAAAACGCGCCTGAAAATATCTTTGTACGTTTAATGTCACTTTAGACAGTAAAATGTATTTATTACGGTTATTAGATTTAGTGGAAGTTAAATATTTTTGTAAACAGTTATTCTCTATTCGGTCACATCAAATGATTTGTGTATAATGCACAATTACTATTCATTCATCACTTCTCTACGAGACGATTAATATTAAAAAGAATTTAAATTACACGCTTGTGCACGCTAGTGTATTATGAGCTGCATAATAATCAGGCGCTTTGCTTTCATAAAACAACCGATTGCATTCAGTTGCAAGGTGCAATGTGATTGTAAGAAAAAATCATATAGGTACCATACATTGTACATCTTTAAGTGATTGGATTTTTCAAAAACTATACAGGGTGGACCATTAATAGTGTCATAGTGCATAGACAATATAAATTTCAAATAGCATTTATTTTTGTAGTCAACCAAATCAGTTGACATTTCGTCAGCAAAAAAATAAGAGAAAAATTCATCAGAATGTTTTCCTACAAAATTTGGTGACACTTGGATGAGCGGTTCTGAAGTTACTACAGAGAAAAATAATTTCAATTTTGACACCCTCTATCTTTAGAGACATATTTATCTATATCTTCAGATTTTGTCTCGAAGATGTCGACCCATTATTAGTGGTCCACCCTGTATATACCTTTAAGGCCCTGGTTCTAAATATAACTAAGAAAAATACAACTTTATATTTTGTTAAAGATTCCATAGCAAAAATGTGAATATATATTTAAAAAATAAATAAAATACGTGTTTCTGAACAATAACTCTAATTTTACCAGAACGCGTATGTGTTTACGAACGTTTAGGATTTATCAGGGAATTTAAGACCGCGGTTATGCACGTATGTATGTGACAATTTTAAAAATATGACTAATAAAAAATGTTTTAATATATATGATGAGTATGCTTGGTTTCAATTCTTGTCCTAATGATAATAATGATAATGGAGAACATTAATAATACAGTAATTATTCATATTTTACCGTTGAAGTAAAATATAATTGTATTTAAATTATCTACCAACCAACTTACAGAATAATATTAAATTCATCCAAATGCGTATTTTGGAAGATATATAGATAGATATAAAGCTCCCGCTGTTAAAAAAATTGCGGAAATGACATTTTGCATATTATTTCCGAGGTAATTCAACATTTTGAACTACTCAATATAAGTGCTATGCTAAAACTCATGGACTAAAAATGTACCTATAGACAGTGTTCTGAGAAGAAGTACTATAAATATAAAGGCTGGTAGACTATCACATTTTTATTTCTACGGACCATAGAGTTGACTTGTCTAGCTTAATAAATATTTTTTTAAATCAAATTTTGCGTATACCTTTCCCAAAAAACAATTAGTTTATTCAAATTTGGTATTCGAATACGTTAGAATTCTAGATTTCCAGATAGATACTGGAAGTTGCTTCTTCCTAATGGCATTTTAAAATATAATTTGAGGATGGATTTTTCTGCATTGTATGCAGGTTCTTATAAAGTAAAAGTCCAATTATCATTAATAATTATCTTCTAGGTAAAGAAAGTGAATATGTTTAGAGGTGGAAATATAAAACCACATCTAAATTTTGGAGATGTACCAGTAAGAAACGTAGATCTTTGGAAAACTATCAAATAGTAGTCTGGAAATAAGGAATTTTTCGTGTGGCAAATTCTCATACACGGTAACTCACGCAAGCACACAAAAATCAATTTCTGGACGTGTAATCAACGATATTTTTTATTGCACTTTTTTGAAAAAGAAAACATAAAAACAAAATATAACACGAAAAACATGTAACCACCAGAGTAAGAATATTGAAAATTAACTAACTATTAATAATAACATCTCTAACTAATAATGTTTTTAGTTTGAATTGTTATTAATAATGGTTATGTTTATTGTGTCATTCGTATTATTGTACAGGTTTAGTCCTTTTAAAGTTTCATTTCGTGAAAATGCAGTTATTGAAGCAGACTCTTCGCAAATGTTTTGATTTTCTCGAACAAATGATAAAGTTGTTGAATTTTGCGAGTGAGACCTTAATTTTTCTTTGTATGGATTTATCTATATATCCTTCTGCTACTCTGGAAGAACGTCATTCTCATTGCCTTTTCAGTGTGATCTCCACCAATTTTCGCATCCAAAGTGTTGAGCGTAACACCTATCGTTTCGATATGCTATAAATAATCTTCTGTTGTTCATATTTTTAGGTCGTAGGGCTAAAGTGTACATCCTTCATTGGTAATGGTGCAATAAAAACACGACAAGAAAGCGCTCATTGTCTACCACATCGTCACAAAAATTTAAACGTATTAAATCATCTCTTCCACGCGCACCAAAGATCCCAAACACTAAAATTGATTTTGTTAGTTAGATATTTTTCATTTGGAGTTTCATATTAAGATTTGGTTACTTGTTCTGCTGTTAAAACTTTGGATTCTTTCGATATATATCCTAGAGTTTGACGCTTGCAGAAAGCATTGGATATTTGTCGATAATATTGCATTTATGGCCAAACAGCTCTTTATTATTGGGAATCGACTCCATAACGTGGAAGATTTCATAGACTTCGCTTTTTAGACAACAAACTAGAAGAATATCGTCATTGACAGATTTAATTTTGTTCAGATTTCGCTATTAAGTAAAAAGTTATTCGTGTTCATATCTTGACCAAATGTATCTAAATATTCAAACACTTACGAATTAAAAAACAAAATAGGTACATGTTAAATGTCAGATAGCATAGACTTAGTTATAGTCTGTTTGGAAATGAAAGAGAGTAATAAAACACCGAGATAAGAACCGGCCATGGGCGTGGTATATTTTACTGGATACATCATAGGGCAGGAGCCAGTGTATTGTGACAGATCAATCCAGTCTTAGAGCTGAATATACGAAGACGTGCTAGTGCAGTAGAATAAAATTCGACTTGTGTTAAGTGACTATTGTGGCAGTGGATATAATATTGTTTGGGTAAAATGTCGAGCTTATCAGATTACGTACCTGCTAAACGCGTGAAAAGATGTGCGCTGTCTCAGAATGAGAAAATTATTATATTAAATGTATTTAATGCATTGAAACACCAAAATCCTACCAACAGTGTTGACGACATCGTGGAAAAGTGTTCCAAAATGACAGGGATTGGAAAATCGGCTATCTACAAACTTGTAAAAGAAAGAAAAAATGAACAAGATATTGTAAATCCCCCAAAATCATCTACAGGGAGGTCAAAAGTCGTTATAAATGATTTCTTCAAAAATGTCATTCGCAGAAAAGTACACTCGTTTTATTTTAAAAAAGAAATACCAACGCTAAACAAAATTTTAAGTGAACTTTCAGAGGACGCTTTGCCAAAAATCAGTAGGAGCAAATTATGGGCCGTCTTACGAGAGTTGAATTTTTGCTGGGAAAAGCAGAACAGGAAGTTAGTTCTTATCGATAAAGATGAAATTATTTGTTGGCGAAGATCCTACTTAAGATCAATTAGAAAATTCCGTGACGAAGGGAGGAATATTTATTATCTAGAGGAAGCTTGGGTCATCGAGTGATATACTGTAACAAAAGTATGGCAAGATAAAAATGTAAAAAGTTTTCGACAAGCATTTTTGGATGGACTTTCAAGGCACCTTCAGGTAGAGGGCGAAGATTAATAGTGACACATATAGGTAGTGCCAGTGGTTTTGTAGATGGCGGTTTACTTTTATTTGAATCTAAAAATACAGGTGACTATCAAGAAGACATGAACGCAGAACGCAAAGAGTATTTTACACAGATCTTATTCCTCTGGGGTCTGTAATTGTCATGGATAATGCTAGTTACCATTCACGGTAGACCGAGCGGATGCCTACGACTGCTTGGAGGAAATCCGATATAATTCAATGGTTATCCGAAAACATTTCTTTTGAAACAAATATGGTGAAAAAGGAACTTTTAACACTTGTCAATCTTAATAAAGATCAGAAAAATTATGTTATCGATGAAATGGCAACATATCGTCAAATAACGGTACTACGGTTACCACCTTATTACTGTGAACTTAACCCAATCGATTTAGTCTGGGCGCACGTAAAAGGAGATATAGCGCGAAATAATACGACGTTTAAATTAAGTGACGTGAAAATTTTGTTAAAAAATCCCTTGGAACGATTAACTGCAGATAACTGGCAAAGATGTATACATCATGTACAAAAAGAATAGGAGAAAATGTGGAAATTCGATAATTTAATTGACTTTACTGTGGAACCTATCGCTATCAATCTAAGAGACGAAGATAATTCATCAGAATATTCAGAGGATGAATTTTAATATACCTACTTTGTTATTTTCTGTATTGTACATTTATACAACACTACATTTACTCACCATAGTTTGAATTTTCAAAATACATATATTTTTGTATGAAATAAAAATCTATTCACTAAATTTAAATAAATATTTTAATAATAATAGTGAATAATTTTATTTGAATTACTAAAAACCCTCTTAACCCGGTTATGATGCTTAAAGTTGCCTCATGTTTTGAAATGCTGTTTTTATATTGTTTACTTATAAGAGAAATGGACCGAGAAATTGAAGTGGCATAGACAAAGACGTATTGTCTGGGATTAAATTTTAGCTACCTGCTACAATTTAGTACGGTTCAATCACACAAAGTTTTTTTAAAAGTGTACCTCATCTATACCGATAATACATAATATAAAAATATTGAATATAAGCACTAGTACTGCATTTATTTACGATTTACATACATAATAAGCTTTTATTACTCTCTTTCATTTCTAAACAGACTTATAATTTTAGTTTACTTTGCCGTATTGTATATTTCTATTTTGGAGCCATATGCTCTAGCCCATGTTGCATTTGTAAGAAATATGCTGACTATGAGTATGAGCGGACATGTTAGAGCTGTATAAAATATATTGATAATAGTTAACTTTGCGTAATTTCTAACACATTATTACTAATACAGATAGAAATAAGGTGTTTTCAAAGAAATATAATAAAAATACTGTTGCATGGTGATTTTGAAAAAATCATTTCAAAACTATTACCGTTAAAATTTTAAAATTTTATACTATGGCAACGTCATCATAAATACGGTAGTATCATATATCACAAGCTCTGCTACCACCAGCTCAAGACGCGTCATGGGAAACATCCTCGTCGAGGCAGACAATCTCCTGGCGGGATTTTTAAAATTTAAATCGCAATGAGATACCTGTGCGATGGGACCGCCGTATTATTAATACGATATGAATAATGGTAAGTAGTTAGACATGGACAGATAGGTAATTAGATAGTGAGAACATAGTGTTGTACACGAGACTCCGGCCAAGGGGCACCAGGGGAAGTTTCCCAAGAGCTAGAATTGGAGCTGCGGGCAAGTTCACATGGTGCGGGGTAGATACGCACCGGCGCACATTCCCACACCGTCTCCGCTCATTTTTATGGCTCGCTCTAATAATGGAATATGTGTTTTGTAATGAATTCAAATGATCTGTTTTGTTGATGAACTTGACGAGCGTTCTCTGTAAGATATGATTAGTATTAATATTAAAACGTGAAAATAAAGATCTTAAAGATAACGTCATTCATTTTTCTTGTGGACTCTATAAACTGGGAATGTATGCAAAAATACTGCACTAATTATGTTTCAACCTGTAGATTAGGCAACCCTACTTACAAACCTCGTGCGATACTGGAAAAGTTTTTAAATGGATCTTTCCATATAACCTTGCGTTAGACTGCCGCATAGTGAGAGACGGAATTTTTTTAATGAAAATTTTGATAGTGGAATAAATAACTAGATAATTTCATACCAACATGTACAGTGACTTCAACATAAATGTAACACGTTTACTAGTTTTATCTACAACTGTCACATAATTATTATGATTTGACACTTGTTTCGAATAGTATATTTACATTATTCGATATGACATTTTTTGAATTTTCGCTTCAACTACAACAAATTACGGAACATTCTTTCATCATAACGAATATTTTTAGAAAATTTTCGAAAATAATAAGTGATGAACTGCTATTTTAGAGCAAAAGGGAAAAATATTTTGAAAATCAAATGCTAATTTATATGAGGAGATACCAGATAGCAGTTTGCCGTAATTTCCATTGTAATAAATATTCAAGAACAGTACATATTTTTTATGCAAATTACACACACATTAGCTCTTAAGTATTTAACGAAATTAAGTTACACTACTGTTAAGTATAACAGAAATTTCTATACGTATGTATAAAAATTAATTTAAACAAATTTGACGTGTTAATGTTGATTAATTTTTTAAATTTTATCCAAGGTAAGCAACTTTACCAAACATAAATTAAACCAATCACCGACAAGTTTTAGCATAGACTTATTTAACTTTTTTTTCACATGTGTAAACAAATGGACATTTATCATATTACCGATGTGTGATATGTATGTTCTGTTCAAATACGCCGCAAATTTTCACACATTTTTTTATAGATTCTCTTAACTGCCGATGTATACATTTCCATTCGTATGTGCATCTTTCGTCTGAGCAAAGTTATAAATATTTGATTTTGTAAGTCAACCAAAATGCTTGATTGTCCTTGACAATAAACCTTAGTATAAAAGTAACTTTTGAGATGACGGAGAACTAAATTTTATAAAGAATACCATATTTATTGCCCTTAGAATTACCTGAAATCAAAGTAAGATAAAAAATGGCTTCTTTTGTTCAATGTAAATTAATTTGATATATTGGTATATGTATGCATAGGTGACACTTTTAACATGGTAATAGAAGTAATTTTACATCTATATAAATGGGGAAATACTGAGAGTATACTTTTATGCAAATAAGATCGCTATAGCTTTTTTTGTGACATAAAGGCTTTCCAATTTTTTCCCATATTTTGTTTTGTAGGTACCTATATTCTACGGTTCTATCAATTATTCTCGATACAGATTTGGTTCAATTCGTAGCAATATTGAAATAATTCTTTGCAAAGCTCTAAAAATTGTAATAGATTGTTCTTTCATGAAATTTATTAAAAATGATCACCATTTTGGTAAAACGCGTAAATTTCAATTCAATTAAATTAAAATGTATAAATATAGAGATTAGTAAAATCGTAAAACCATGGCATATAAACCAAAGGATAACAAAAAAGAGATGATAAAATGAGTGGAAGTATTACTTACAACTACCTTCATTAAGCTTCCTCTTATGAACTTACCTGAAACAAAAACAATGGTTAGTAACATATTCGTATTACCAATTTTCTGAAATTAAGTTTTTTTTTATTTTTTTATGATGTGGCATTAAAAAATACATACAACCCTTAATTTTCACCCTTCTATCACAAACCCCTATTTTTTAATAGCCATTTTAGTAATTTAATCATTTTTAACCCTGGTAGATAACTGATCGGTTATCACTAGATCAGTTACCCCCGCCAGGCTTCTACCGGTGTCACTTCTCACCACAAAACTAGAAAAAAATATAGACATGATATAGGTCACATGACAGGTGCCGCGTTTTCTAAGGACCGAAGGTCCAGAAAATTGATATTTTATTTGCTTTATGTTGGCGGTTGTGCAAATATGATTGCATTGCAATATGAAATTAACTAACTTGCTGTCATTTTAAATGTTATTAAAGAATGTGACATCAATGTGACCAATGAGATTCACGCTACAATACAATCAACGTAAATTGGCATAAAAAACAAGTTTTAGTGATTCTGGACCTTTTAGGGCAGCCATGAATTAGCGGCCGCCGGCAATATGACACTGGCACAGTCTATATTTGGGTTAGGTTTGTGCTTCTCACTTAGTAAACACCACGGAGTAGGGATGAGATCGAAGCTGACTACCAAAATATTCACTAGAAATAATTTATATGGCAAAACAACGTTTGCCGGGTCACCTAGTGTTCATATAAAATTTTGAATATGTATTCAAAGAATCAGAGAAAGAATAAAAAAAAATAAATTTGAAGGTTTGTTTACACACTCTGTATAATTAGTACTTAACTAAACTTTAAATTAACTAAAATTTAAAAAGGCTGGCTAATAAGTATATAACAAAACAAATGTTTTGTTTTTTTTTGTAGGTACCTACATAAAACTCTTTTTTTAGAAACCAATACATTTCATTTTATTATTAATTTTATAACGTAATAAATACATATTTGTAAGTTGCTTAAGCATCTATCTACATTATTTTTTAACGTTTTAGAATGTACCGTTGCACTTTTCTTTGTATAGTCCATCATCATAATTAAACCTACCATCGGTAGATTTGACAAATACGTTTTTAAATAGCATGTTGTGAGTATTAAAAGTAGTTAGCTTTTAATCTAATCTGTTTTATTTTAATACAGAAAGACTGAGTTCGAAGTGGACGAGTACAGAGAAACTGTAGGAGGCAATGACGTCATGCCTTGTGAGCGTATGACCACGTACTTTAGAAAACTACTTATCATATCGGCTTCAAATTTTCTGGGTTGAGCATGCATCATAAATCTTTCATAAAAATTAGACAAATAGTGTAATTTCATTTCATTTCATTTCATTCAAAAAGACCTAGTTTATTATTTTGCAATATTTACCATATTTTGGAAAATAACATCGTAAAGCACTAAAAAATACGCAAATGTAAAAAGTCTAAAACATGAAAACTGGTATTTGTATAGCAGCCCTAGAATGTTACTGTTATTTAAATCTGAGGCAGCTAGACTCTTACTTTTAAGTCGCGTATAATAAATTTAACGTAATTAATGAACTATTCCGCGACAGCAACAACTTACGGACCCATGCTTTTGCACCTGTGCATTTACTTCAATTAATCAGAGGCGTCACGGATGACATCCTCAAGACACCAAAACGACCATTGAGAGGTCAAAGGCATTGCAGCATTGATCCGCCCGATTGTATTTCACCAAACGAAAAGCCATTATTCTGGTTTTTTCAAAGTTCAAGGCTGATTTTCTCGGGGGGTCGCAGCCAGCCTGGATTAATTGTTTAAGGTTCACCGGTTACCGGATATAGTAATTATAGATAAACATGTTAGTTCTGCGCAATCGACCTGTTTCCGGCCCTCCTTAGTCTCAGGACTAGCATAAAATGGGTCGTAAAATTATTCTGATTTATGTACTTCGTTATTAAATTCGTAATAGATAGTAGATGTAATGATGACAATTTGGTACTAAATTTTGACATTATTGTGCCAGTTTGTTATAGATCGTCACCCCAGAATTATATTGTTCTATATCCATTTTTGGCCAAAATGACATAATGTAATCCCTGAAAACTAGATAATTAGCTTGAACTATATCGTATTACGTATTAACAAAGCTCTACAAGAAAGTTTTTAGTAAATTAATGTACTATATCCACATTTTTTTTCCCAAACATAATATTATTATCTTGTCCCTCGAAATCTATGAGAATTATATTGTTCCATAACCTCTAAGAAAATTATACTGTGCTATATCCCCTCTCAATGTCACTCCCATCACCCAGAACTATTTTGTTCTATATCCGATTAGACATAATATAGGAAAGCTCGATCGACGATCATTGTAAGTACGTATGAATAATAATTCGACACCTGAAGAAATCCGAAACTTTAATAATCATATCGCACGTAAGAATGTGGGTAATCCTGAAAGAAATAGTGAGAGGTGCCGCTTTTCCAGTGATAACACAGTAGGAGTTATTACTTTTGATTTGCAAAATACATTTTCATTACCAGAGTGCAATGTATCAAAGAACTTTTATAAAATCAAACTGTCCTGTTATAATTTTACAGCTCACTTCAATGTGAATAATACTGTTTACAACGCAGTGTTGCACGAACTTCTCTGTGGACAAGCCGGTGTCCAGATTGCCAGTGCCCTGATTGGAATACTAAAGAAAATAGTTGGACATTCCTCAACTTAATACACTGATTTCATGGTCAGATAGTTGTGTGTCACAAAATAAAAATTCGATAATGTCCTTTGCTTTATAGAAATTTATTTAATTCCGGCAAGCATAGAACATAAAAGTGAGATCAAAAGTTCGGGGAGCCAGGCCATGGCAGCGTCCAAGAAATAGATAATGTTTTTCTTTAGTTTTATTGGGTTTTTGCCACACTTCTGAAAAAATAATACAGATTAATTAAATAAGCCCTTGCGCCAAACGGAACAGTCAATAACTAAAGAAAAAACTAAAATTATGCCACAAATAAATAGCTTCAGACAATAAAATAGATAATGCTCACAGTTGCATAGAAAGGTATATACGCAATTTAGAAGTTTGGTCCCCTTTAACTTTAATTCGTGTCCTCCTGTCAATGCCAAAACCGTGGAAACTTAAATTTAGAATAATCCAGATGACTTCTAGAGATTATTTTGACTATCAATCATTTTCAGCCCGATATTCGTATAATTTAATTCCTTACACAAAAGCGAAACATTTAATATATGAAAAGGACACATTACGGAGAAATAAAGACTGCTAAGCTAAAATATACAAGAAGAATAAATCTTAAGACGGAGATATCACTTCCGGATAACGTCCCCCAAATACCTAAGACGAATGTTAATATACCCGATCAGAAAAAGAAGCATTTGGTTGAGATGCTTCCTGAAATTCCAGAAGAGGAAAGACAGTTCCACAGGGCTTGCATAAAAAACTTATTTTTGTTCGACATCAAAATATCTTTTTTTATATATTTTTAGGTGTTAACAATATTGTGTGAAACTAACTACTCTGTGGACTAAAGCATACCTAGAAGTTTGGCATCAGTGAGCATACATATAACTTCATTGATAAGAATTGTAGGAGATTTGATTTATTTTAAAATACCTACAGTAAAAAAATCAAAATATCTTGTTCTATATCCCCATATTTCTTTACCAAATCTGAAAATAAGGCATTTTGTTCTATATCCGTTTATTAAAACCCGTTTTTGTGATTTTATATAGTTCTCTTGTAGACTAAAATAACTAAATTGTAACATTACCTCATATTTTAAGACACTGATCTTAATTCCACATCTCTTTATAATATATGTCAATGTATGATCGCCGTACAATATTTAGACATGATTTCCCAAAAGTAGCAGTTTGGCGTATAGAACATTATAATTCTGGGGTGACGAGATAGCAAAGCTTATGTGTACAATCTATTACAATAATAATGGCACTCCCTCAAAACAGATATGAAGTAGTGGAAGTTCTGAGTGAAAATTTCATTAGAGATTAAGAACTAATGTTAAAATTTGATAGTAAATTTCATTCATATAGACTTGTAAACTGGTTTACAAGGTCTGTGACTATATTACAAATACATCAGCAATTCAAAACAAACCGTTTATTTTGTTTTAAAAAGGGGTTCGAGCGTTTAATATTCTTATGTGGATAAAAGGCAAGTGAAACACGAGTGTAATATATAAAATATGCAATTTCATCTGTGTGGTTGAAGTATTCTATGTGGAAGGCTAGTATAAAGGTCTACAAAAATATTTTGGAAAATATAACAAGCTTACTGCTTATTTGAAGAGTGAACCGAGAGGATACAAGGCAAAAAAGGCTGCAGTATTGGAAGGAATAGATATTAAAGAAGTTTTGACTGGGGCTTCCGGTAAAGAATGATTAAGGTAGTATCATCTTTTACATGCTGTTAGGTATATAGTGATCTTTGAATTAGAGACGCACTTCAACACTTTTATTGGCATATAATGGTACTGCTCTTACAACCATTAAACGGCATGGTGCATGGAAGAGCTCCTTTGTAGCAGAAAGTTATCATGAGGAGTCCCTTCTCTAACAAACTTGATAATGCAAGGAAAATATAGCTGTTCCTTATAAGAAGAGACATAACTTGTGCAAATTCTTCATAAACTTCGGCAGATGTTATGCGTTCCGAAAATGATGGCAACAATGCTACAAGGGTTGTTATTAACGTAAAGGAAGTTAAATGCGATAAAACAAAAAACGAAATGTCTATTACTATAAATGTAAATGTTAAAAAGTAAATACATTAAATTTGATTTATTATAGGTTTATTACTTTTTCATTATTCCGGTTCATATGTGTGAATAAAAGTTCAAGTATAAGGTGATTCTGAATAAAATAAATTTTTAACAACGATTCAGTTGAAAGAGTATATTGGGGAAGTAAAATAAATAATTTATCGGTTATCAACACTTTTGATTTATTTTTTAATAATATTTTGCATTTTATATATGTATATTAGTATATATATTATACTTTAAAATGGGGCAGATTCTAAAATCTTTTTAGCTCAGCTTGATATTTTTCCAAAGCGATAATAGCTGATGCTAGAAGCAAGAATAAAATATATTTTCCATGAAAATAGAAGTTTTTTCATTAGCACATTATAATCTTTATTTTTAATTTAGATAAATATTAACTACTGAGAATGATTTCTTTAACATACGTAAATTTTTTATACTGATTTCATTTGCCTACATTTTTTGGAAAACATTTAGAATTAATTAGCAAAATACCTTTAAAATAAAATGAAATTAAACAAATTTCATTTTATACTTGCTAATGTTAATCAGAAAAGAATCGATTTGTTCTTCGACAATTTTTCTCATCATTCAGAATCAGTTTGTTAAAACGATTGCTTACAATATTACCCAAGTCTAGATCTATCTTTTTAACATATTTTCACACGAAGAAAGGAGGTAAAATCCTATACAATAGAATTAGCCAAGATTATCCACTTAACCCCCATTTGTTTCATCCAATTCCTCCGTTAAATTAGTTCAGTCACTAGAAAAAGCAATTATTTATCTGACTTGTTTTGCCGTATAGAGCTTCGTACTGCATTGTCTCATGAATCTTTGCAATGAATCAAACATAAAATGTTGCAGATTCCATTTCCATTTCATTTTTCTGTACCAAATTCCATTCTTTCTGCTTTCAAGTTGTTACACCCACAACGACGATGCTCGAAAAAGTCTGTGGTGAAGCGATAAGCCTCCGCAATGTAATAAAATTTCCATAAACGTAGTCTGCTAATTAATGACACAATACACTCGGTAAAATCAGAAATGCAGCCCACGGCGAGTTACTGGAGCCCTGGCGAAATGTTGCAAATTCGAATCGTAGTAGGTTGTGCTGATATGGCATGAGATAACTGGGTAGCCATATATGTGCAGCATTTGAAAATGATCTTTAAGGCATTTCTTGGATATCTCCTCACGCTTCAGTAGCGGTGATAATTATTTTTATTGAATTCTATCAGCACATTTCACGAAAGCAAAATATTCAAAAGACATTTAAAAATGATGATTCATGAAAAGACTTAGACACCATTTCCACTCCTGGCACTGATTTTATACATGCCGACCACCATTTGATAACACTTTCCACTAACATATCTGAGAAATATCGACGTTCTACCAATCCGGGTGGATGTATAGCAACACATTTTAGATAAAAACTTAAATAATTGTCTCCTAGCGCAATTAAAAAAACGTGGTCTCTGAGTTTTGGTATTGAGAATTTTTATAATTAAGGCGGATTTCACATCTTCAACATTATCAATTGTTAAACTGACTAATTCATCAGAACGGTATGCGCCTGCAACCCCCAATATTAGGACGACCTATAAAGAGGTTTTTTAAAAATTTTGTTCTTTTATTTTTAAAGCGTTTACCTTCAACATCAAATATAAATTATTGGGTGCACTATTCAAAAAGCAATCAACTTTCCACTTTTGTAAATACTCATTTTATCAATCCACTTCTTTATATCCAACGTTGACCGCAACGTTGAATATTGTGACCAAAGCGTTGATGGCTTCATTTTATTTGCTTTAAGAGATACGCCATCAATACATCTTCTGAATACAACTTAGGTAATACTTTTTTGCACCAATCTATAAAACGTTGGTAGACAAATTCATAAACTTCTCGAGATTTCTTGGGAGACGATTTAAAGAAACCTCTTTCACACACCTCAGTATCTCCTCAGGTACACTTAAATCTTCATTAGATTCCATTTTTAAAGACTTTTCAACAAATTGAACCACAAACAATCACAAATGAACTCAATTAGCAATATGGCGACTAATGTTTGACAAAGTATCCATGACTACATCGATATATCCTACTGACCTACTTTGCTTTTTTATACAAATTTGGTTTGAAAAATTTGTTAATGGTTCTAAAAGTAAATTATGTGATTTACTTTTAACAGTTGTGCGAATGTAGAAAACAATTTTACATCAAAGAAATATTTATTTACTTAGAATAAGGCCACTCTCATTAGTTGCTGTAGTAGTAATTATTTTTATAGAACTACCTACCGGGGTATCAAGCACTGTTATCCGCCAAAGTTTTGGCGTTGTTTCGTAACGAGTCTTCTATAGACATAATTCTCCACTACATCAGCCAACAAACTAGCCGAAGATCGCCGGAAGCAATGTCCAATACAAAAATCAGGATTAGGGAAATTTAGAAATTCAGGAATATTGGTAGGCATCTTACCAAATGTGTTGATTCCAATTGGAATCGTGACACATTAATTCTAATGTATTTTATGAAAATTGACTCATTAATGTTCGCTGGACGAAGGGCTGTGCACCTTTTATAATAGTTCAAATATAATGTACCAGTAATAACAAAAGTTCGTTGCACATTAGTTTTTCTGTTTGATATATGTGTTACACACAATACTCGAATTCGGACAATGTCCGAAAAAAGTGTGCAAAACTAGGTCTGAGCTCCGAAAAATTCCCAAACCCGAAATTATACATTTAAACGGTTATTGTATATTACAAAATATGAAGAACTAGTTCTGGGCATTATAAGGTGTTCAAAACTAGTTTTGTGCATTTTGAAATGACCAGAACTAGTTCTATTCATTTTCTGAAAGTTATACCAATGAACAAATTAAAAGTAGGGTTATGTCTGTATTGTCATCAGCTATCACACAGTGGTGTTTAAGAATTAACTCGTAAATGTATGAATCGAGCGTGTTCTTGTCGAATATATTGTGCAACTCAAAATGTCACCATTCCAGTTCGTGCTCAAATAAATAATACATTTTTTTAATATGTATATTTTTTATAGCTATATAAAAACAAAATTTTATTTTTTATTACAGTTGGCAATATTTGAAATAAAATATCTAAAATAATACATCTGCATTCTTATGTTGTAACTATTCAATTACCATCTCGTTCCGATATATGTACATGCATATTGAGCATAAATCTTAAGGGGCCTATTTAGGTATCTTAAAACTAGTTGCAAAATAACTCCCGATTTTGATGCGGTTTGCACCACTTTTCTTAGAAAAAAATAAAGTTCCTAAGATGCTTAAATCATATTTTTTTATACGAATAAACTAGGGTTTAAAACGTAAAGAGAACAAAATAAATGACCATCCTAGAAGCGATGCATTATTTTATTAATTTAAATTGTCTAGATAATAACTTTGTTAATTTGGAACTAAGAAAATGCAATGGCATACATTCAAATAGATTCAGGCGATGTGAGATACGAGGCGGCACGCAAAAATGGAAGGTGTAAGGAAAGTCATAAGAGTGTAGTGAGCTTGTATGGCTGCAACTAGCGTGGCCCCTTAATAAAGTATCTAATTGTAGTCCTTCATAATTTGCAATAGTCAGCTCAGAACTAGTTTTGCATACTTTTTTCGGACATTGTCCGAATTCGAGTATCGTGTGTAACATAACTTTCAGAAAATGAATAGAACTAGTTCTGGTCATTTCAAAATGCACAAAACTAGTTTTGAACACCTTATAATGCCCAGAACTAGTCCCTCATATTTTGTAATATCCAGTAACCGTTTAAATGTATAATTTCGGGTTTGGGAATTTTTCGGAGCTCAGAACTAGTTTTGCATACTTTTTTCGGACATTGTCCGAATTCGAGTATTGTGTGTAACATATGCACTAACTAGTGAAGTTCCCAAATTATCGATATTACTGAATGTCACAGTTCTTTTAAATACACCGGAAATTATCTCTGCATGAGATGTATTTTATCCTACGCTTCTTTGAAAAATTTTTATTTTTTTTCCCTATCAACTTTTTCGCTCGATAACTCCGCCCTTTCGTTTCAAGAAAGTAACAAGTTTATAATAACTGTTTATGTCCTCATTCTTTATGTTTATCATCGCCTTCAACATGATGGAATAATTTGACCAATGCGTTGACGATTTCAATATTTTGGACGTTTCTTCAAAGTATGCCGAAAGCACTTTTTCAGTGAACTTACTACTAACATTTTTTTTAGATCACACGATCTCAAGAAACGATTTTAGGAAAATTCATACAGTTGCTTTGAATTACTAGGCAATAACTCGTAAGTGACTTTATTACCAGCTGCTTTTTAGACATCTTAGCAACTAATTTCATGCGCAATTGGATTTCAAAATGATTTCATAAATTTAATAAAGAAAAGCGTTTATATCTACTTTAAATGGTGTTTGCATATTAAAATAGTGTATGACTAGGCTAGACTAATTGTAGTGACTATTTTCACTACAATTTTTTTACGAATAATATTTGTTTTTATTAGCATATATATAGTTGGAGCCTACGTTCTTGATTCTAGATAAAAACTAACCGCCAGTTTCGATAGCGGTTTATAATAACTGACTTTTAAGCTATGTTTTGCGAAAATTGTGAATAAATTATTTAAATAGAGATAATTATGGATAAATATACTAGGAAGCCACTGTGTTTCTAAGGAGAAAATTCATTATGCATTAGAATGTAAAACTAAAAAAGCACGAAATTAGAAATTATGAAATATTTAGTTTTATTATACGTATTACCATAAAATAAAATAGTCAACACAAGTGAAATCTCTTTAAATACCGAGGCAGACCAAAATTTTATTTTCAAGATACTGTATAAAATTTAAAGATATGATACATTATAATCTATGTAGAAAATGGTACTTTATACAGGTTGTTTTTAAATGAAGGAGCAAAAATGAGACCACAGATTCCTTAGGTGAAAACAAATCGATTTAATCTAACATTTTAACATTTTAATAATCTTAAATTTTATTTTTGATATTTGTAGATAACTTCTTAAAAAATCCAAATATTTACATAAAATTTGTAAATCAGGGGTTTTTGCGGGCGAGAAATTTAAATTTGTTTCTAATTTTGACGTCACTAGTAGAGGGCGCCACTTAGGGCACATCATGTTTTTTTTTAAATGACAGAATTTTTTGTTGCTTAGTGTATCCATTTGACTATTGTAACAATCGATTCTCCTACCTGTCTGAAAAAGGTATACCTTGTTGAAGTCGTTCGGAGTAATAATCCTATTTGAAATATTCAGTGTACCGATTGAAAACTGTTATCGTTTCAGGTAAAGTGCCTTTGCTACTGAAAATACAGCAAAATCTTACTTGAAAAAGTTGTTCAGGTCGGTAAATTATGGAGACGTGTAAAATTTCAAAAAGATCGGCCTGCTTTGACAAAATCTTTGTGCTTTGTTTAAAAATGGTTTCATCAAACTTCGCCGATCTTCTTTAAATTTTGCACGTCTCCATAATTTGCCATTTTGAATAACTTCTTGAAATAACATTTTGCTGTATTTTCAGCAGAAAAGGTACTTTACTTGAAACCAAAACAGTTTTTACTCGGTGCACTGAGCATTTCAAATAGGATTATTTCAAAAATGGTTACTCCTACCGCCTTCAGCAAGGTATCCCTTATTCAAATAAAACAAGTAGGAGAATCGATTGTTTCGATAGTCAGATGGATACACTAAGCTGCAATAAAGTTCTGCCATTTAAAAGAAAAAACCCGCAAAAAACCGATTTACAAATTTTATGTAAATATTTGGATTTCTTAAGAAGTTATTTACAAATATCGAAAATAAAATTTTCCTCCAATCCTAATAATAACAGATACAATAACAATAATGTGTAGTACTCGTATTATACATACTATTTTTCGACCTTAGAAGATGTTAATTCATATTCTCCTTGATTTGTAGTAGTAGTAGCCAAAGAAAAAACGAAATTAAATGCAAAAGAGCACGGTGAATCATCCAGTTCCGTTTTCCCAGCACTGATCCAGTCATACAATACCACCAAAAACAAGAAATGAGACGTTTCCGTTTCCATTGTCTCAAGATACGCCTCTAAGTGTATGGGAAAGTGAATTCAGTGTTAAAGAAAGATCATAAATTATGTACCGCCGAACAGGTACTTAGGGATGCAATAGATTAAGGATAATGAATGCGCAATCAAATTAATTATGTTATTGAATAAATTGAATTAATTTATCACAAATGTTCCGTTCGACTATGAGGTCGCTAGGATTTAAACTTAGGTATATCAAACTGTAAAATACGTTAACATAATGATATTATGTGGAAACATACATGATTCCTTTTGAAGAATAAATGAAGTACTGATTTTGATTCTTTTGCGGTCTTAATTTCTTCTGGATATTCAAGCCGATTCTATTTGAGTATAATACTGTTGTTTATTGTTATTTTAAAGACTGGTTATGTGATAACAAGCTCTTGTTATCTCGGCAAACTCTTTTCAGTAACTGCTATCAAATTGTAAGGATTGTATAATTTATTAAATAAAACAGTTCTAAATCCTGAATTAATTTGTTTTCAAATAAATTATTTTGAGAAAATTATAAATATCCTTAACCAGTAAGTACCTTATCACATAAAATAATTTCTGAAAAAAAAAACATAAAAAATGCAATAAAATTGTAGACTGCAATAAATAAAATTCCAAATAGTACATGGAGCAAATTTTAAGTCATAATCTTCTACGAATTCACTGACAAAGTGACAAATGCGATATTGCCAAATATGGTCGCCCTTATAATTTACATTCTTAACAATATGGTTTATAAAACAAGATGTTGGCAATAAACGAACAGAATCAACATGAAATCTATATTTGATGTAATTTCTTTCAAAATTGAAAAGTACCAAATGCCACCACATATAAATTCTCCATCAATTCCATCCATCATATAGAGATGCACTAATTAAAAGTTTCCTAGTAGTTTTCTGTCTCTTTCTTAATTTCGTCTTTGTCTGCTGATAGACAAAATATATTTATATTATTCTAACGTTTTCATGTGAAAATTTTTATAAAGGTATCCCTCGGAATATAACGTGATGTGATATGAATTCCTCAAACCACAAATCATGCCTATTCTATCTGTTAAATATTTCATGATAAAACATTTTTTCTACACACTCATATCTAAGGAATGTTAAGTATAGACAATCAACCAGCGTGGAATTCATAGGTATCCATCAACATCCATCTCATCTCAAGCCCATTAGCAATCCGAGACCTTTGTCCTTCGACGCAGTATGCGAAGAGCAGGCTAGAATTCTATATATTCTACGCATATTCAGCCTCGTGTGTCCCACCTTGAACCTGCTCCCGAGTGTGGCAGACCACTTTGAACGCCGCCACCCATCTAAAGGTGTTTATCCGCATTCCTCCAGTAATAACCAAAACAAAAACAAACCCAATCGGTTTACTGTGATATTAAAGGATTGCCTAGTAGAGGTTCTTCTTCTTTTCTGTCATATAGTCATCACGCCATTGTTCGAACAGTTATACAGGATAATTAAAAATAATCGGAGACCTTCGTGTCCAAGTTCACTTAATTGTTGCATTTATTCTGACATCTATTAAGTAGGTATATAGGGATTTACAGAATGATGTTAAGAAAATCTAAGGGTAGGTTTTATGTTTAAAACATTTATATAAACATGGGTCTGAATATGCCTCATTTTAGAGTTACCTACAGGTTGTTTACAATTTTCTGTCTTAAATACTATAGTCTCCATTTCTCGAAAACCGATCGAGATATTGAGATGAGATTTGGTACACAAGAGTGTATAGTGAAGGGCTACTTTTACATGTATAAATTTCCCTTGTAACATACTAGTATCAGTAGCGTTCGTGCCGTTAAATCCTCATTTTTAGCAAAAAAGAGAAACAAAATGTACACCACTGATTAAAATCAAGTTAAATCTGCTTAAAAAGTGTCTCTTGGACTTTTCCCTACTGATGCACCGTTTTCAAGATAAAAATTAAGTTATTAATCTTTACAATACAGAAATGATCTTCAGAAACTTACAGAAAAATAGTTTGTGTCAAAATTCAACAAAAAAAAAAAAAATAGAATAGAAAATATAGAGTGAAGAACAGACAAGTTTGTAACATTCGATTTTGACATACAGGATACAAATTGTTTATTTTTATTTTATTTGTTTAGAAAAAAAGTGTAATTAGAATTTAAATTTATCGCACGGATTTAAGTCGGGTGATTGGGGCGGCCAAGGAGTAGGCTTGCCACAACCAATCTAATTTCCTTGCAACGTAAGATTTAAATAGTCTTTTAAATTGCGACTAAAATGAGCAGGAGCCATAAACGACAACGAACATTAAAAGAGACAGCTTCTAGAACGATAGGTAGATTTTTCTGTAAAAAATCCTGTTCGTCCATCTAATCTCCTCGGCAAAACAAAAGGTCCAACCAAACAATTTTCAATAGTTCCTGCCCACACATTGACTGACTTGACTGCTGCTGGTGTCGTGATTCGTGAATAATGTGTGTAATAAAACACTGTTTCTGGTAAATGAAGCTGCATCCGCTGAACAAAATGAAAGAAATAAATTGTCGGCTTAATCACTGACAATACTGCAATTTGGCAATCAGCTTCAGAGAGGACTTGAACTCTGCAGATGATAAGGACATAGCTGCTGCTCTTGGAGTATTCACCATACATTAACATGGTTCATATTTCCTAATTCATTTACCAGACGTCTTGTATTTATTGCAGGATTTTGTTCAACAGTTTGTAAAATATTTTCCTGATTTTTCACCGCTCGTGCAATTCTTTGCATCCCACAATCTATAAAATATCCTGTTACTTTTCCCGTTTCCTTCAAACGTCTATAAACAATCGAAAAAGTGTTTAGACAAGGTAATTGGTGGTCAGGGAATGCATCTTCATAAGCACGTCTTGCTTCATTCGAATTTCCGTTTGCGTTTCCATACATAAAATGTATGTTGGCCAATTCTTCAAAGGAATAATTTACCATTCAGTTATTTTGTAAAAAAATGTATTAAAAACTAACTTAAACACTCCAAATACAAGTCTCCCGACACTTTCTGGTATGTTTTTTTGTTTAAGTCTGATATGGAATTTATGACAAACTGACACATGCCACCGAGGTTATTGTTTTTAATTAGCTTTCCAACGTTGGTCTATTGTAATGATTAAAAAAATAATTTTTATCTCAAAAACACTTAATCAGAATTAGCAGAATTAACTTGGTTTTAAGTGACACCAATTTGTTCAAAAATCAGTAGCGTACAATTTGTCTGTTAAAAATGTGTGTTTAACGGCACGAACGCCACTGATACTAGTATATTACAAGAGAAATTCATACACGTAAAAGTGGCCCTTCACTATACACTCTTGTGTACCAAATATCATCTCAATATCTCGATCGGTTGTTGAGAAATGAGGACTAGAGTATTCGTAACATCATTCTGAAACACTCTGTATAGAGGGTGCTTCACTAAGAAATGTACAATGGTTTCAACAAGTTTTTTGAGGTCTTCTAGATGCCCTGTATTCACTGTTATCGTATGTCCATTCCCAATGAGACAAGCTGTATATCTTACAGAAACCATTCAAAGAGAATGGCGAACAACAAAGTCAACAAATAATTCTTACTTATTGCTAATTGAACTAGGAGATATAAATAATATAGTTAAAAAAATGTCAGCGTTTCTATTATTTATTATACAATTAATTGGTAATTTATATTTTGCATAGTAAATAAAGCTAATAATAATAAAGCTCTTAAACGGTCATTAAATTAGTTTATCTGTGACTAGTTTTTTGCGTTCTAATTGCCTATGAAACAGGCTTAGTTTCTGCCAAATTAACAATGCAGCTTATAATAAACTATACAATAAGTGACGTATATATTTTATTTTTCCTTGTAGTTACTTTGGTACTTTAACCAAAATTCTCTTACTACACTTTTGGACTTATCTCTCTATCTATCAGGTGAAAAACCATTTGCAACTGCAGCAGCAGTCACGGTCGTTGATGCAACAAGTTATAAAAAGTCTTACCGCTTACAAATCTGTCAAGATAAATTTCATCTTCATGACCAGTCAAGGCGCATCAAACCATTGCACCTGCTTGTAGATCTGCTTGTACATGCGAAAGAAAAAGTTTATGTAGGTGAAGCGAGGATTTAACTCAATCAACTACTTTTTGATTTTTTTGATTGATGATATTTAGTGCCTTCGGAGAAATTGTTTGAATTTTTATTTATTTGATTATTTATTCCATTATGATAAAAAATAAACGAATTTCCGATTCTCTCAACCAGTTTTAGTTAGATTATGTCATTAATAAGACTCATTTATTATAGTTCGAATAATTATCATAATCGTCGTGTTCCTTATTTTATTCTGTGCTGGACTATAATGCTTTTTCCTGTGTTCAATAATTTTTTTTTGCAAAACAAAACCCGCTGAAACAACAAGAGCATGCAGACAAAGTTTCTTAGATTTAATTTTAAGTTCCATGATGAATTTCACTTTTCGATACATAGTGTCTCATAGCCTACCTGGACGGACTGTTACAGAACCCTATATAATCGATTCTACGGTAACGAATTCGTTAAAGAAATCAGCCAAGCATTTAATAATATCTTTTAATTTATAGATCGCTTGATCAGCCATATGTTCAAGAGGATTTCCCGGATTTAAAGCATATGTTGTTAATTTTGTTTTCTACAGACATAAAATGCATTGACAAGTAATCTTGATGGTTGAAAAGTTGGAAATTTGCCTAGAATTTGTAGTAATGCGTTAATTAGAGAAATACGTCATGCTAGTATTATTAAAAATATATGTATAGTCCAGGCGTTAGGGTTCTGTTGAACGGCAAATTCCTACTGAACTGTTTTCTATCCTTTTCATGCCTAAGAAGAAGAAAATTAAATATGGGCACTCGATGTGCAACATATTGTTGGAACCACTGAGTGGGAGGCTTTAGAATTGTTTAGCAAAGTATCAGTTTCAGGACAAAAAAATAGAATACAAAAATATTGCTCACTAAAAAAAAATAGAATACAAAAATATTGCTCACTAAGTTCTGTATAAAAAATGTCCAAACTATAACTCTGTGCAGTGTGAGCACAAAAGAATACCTCGATCGTTTGGAATCAATGAGTATATGATCACGGATAATGTGAAAAATAAAGATATAGACGGAGAAATATATATTTTTCATATCTCAAAACTGAATAAATGACTTGTTTTTCGAAGGAATAGATTGTACCACTTGAATATACAGAACTTATCTAAGAAATTGGAGCCAATATCGTAAAAAAATGTTTGTAAAATCCTTATAGTTTCCGGGAAAAAAATTATTGAAGTTCTAGTAGTTTCAACTTTTACGTCGCTGGGTTACTGTAATCTCTAGCCAGACGATTTCAAATATCCGATTACTTATCGTATTAATTTTTTTGTGATGCAAGTTTGTACATTAGTTTTTCAAATGGTTTACGTATAGCAATTCGCAGTTGACGAATATCGTTTTAATTTATAGTGCGTAGCGTTATTAGCAGGACGATCCCGGTAAACATGTGCCAAATGCAGTTACTTTTATAACGCTGTGCGTTGAGTGCAAGTGTGTAGCGCAAACTCAGGCGTGATGCGGGAAATTTGTAACCGAATCGTAGAAGAGTCGGAGATCCACGAGGTCCACGGCGTATTACAGCAGTGTAGCATATCGTACTCGAAGCTCAATTTATATCCGTTCCATTTAGGTACAGCGTTAATACCAGGAAATTGGACGAGGAGGACTGGTACCATGGCCACCACGATCTCCCGACACTATTGATGATTTACGCAAAGGTATCATAGCTTCTGCCAATAACTTACAAGTTCAAAACGGACAAGAAGCGGACACATTTGTGTTAGTTTGTAGAAAGTGGGTAAGACGGCGCCCATAATTTTTTTGTAACATTAGGTCAAACAATTTTACTAATTAAAACCCCAAATTAATTCTATAATAATTAATTACAATAGCGGCAAAAGTAGTTGAATTTGCTGTATAAAAATAGGTATTGTAAAATGTAATTTATTTTTTCCCTGGGAATTATTTGTTCGAACGTCGATTGTACGCCATATCAGGTTTTAAAGTGGACCAACTTCCAGTGCCGTGCGGAAGTGTATTTTTAAATCATTTTTGAACTGCTCTTTTCGATTTTATTTTCACAACGCAACACAAGTTCTGTATCACCCTGTATTAAGTAGAGATATCACAGATTAGATTATTGAAAAAAAATTTAACATAACTAAACGAAATCAAGTGGAATATTTAAATATCTGTTTATTTAAATTTAGTAATTAAAAAATTCTCTGTCGCTTGGATTATTAAAATTATGGGGTGCTATAGTCTGTTTGGAAATGAAAGAGAGTAACAAAACCCCGAGATAAGAACCGGCCATGGGCGTGGCAATATTTCGTTTCAGGTAATTATCGGGTAACACTAATGCTAACAGGTAATGGGTGTACATTAATATATTTTACTGGATACATCATAGGGCAGGAGCCAGTGTATTGCGACAGATCAATCCAGTCTTAGAGCTGAATATACGAAGACGTGCTAGTGCAGTAGAGTAAAATTCGACTTGTTTAGTGACTATTGATTTCTTCTAAAATGTCATTCGCAGAAAAGTACACTCATTTTATTTAAAAAAAAAATACCAACGCTAAACAAAATTTTAAGTGAAATTTCAGAGGAAAACGATTTGCCAATAATCAGTAGAAGCAAATTATGGGCCGTCTTACGAGAGTTGAATTTTTGCTGGAAAAAGCAGAACAGGAAGTCAGTTCTTATCGATAAAGATGAAATTATTTGTTGGCGAAGACCCTATACTTAAGATAAATTGGAAAACTCCGTGACGAAGGGAGGAATATTTATTATCTAGACGAAACTTGTGACAACGAGGGATATACTGTAACAAAAGTATGGTAAGATAAAAATGTAAAAAGTTTTCGACAAGCATTTTTGGATGAAGTTCAACAGAGTTCAAGGCACCTTCAGGTAAAGGGCGAAGATTAATAGTGACACATATAGGTGTATTTGACTCTAAAAATACAGGTGACTATCACGAAGACATCAACGCAGATATTTTCGAAGAGTATTTTACACAGATGTTGGATCTTATTCCTCCGGGGTCTGTAATTGTCATTGTCAATGCCAGTTACGATTCACGGCAGACCGAGCGGACGCCTAAGACTGCTTGGAAGAAAGCCGATATGATTCAATGGTTATCCTGAAAAACATTTCTTTTGAAACAAATATGGTGAAAAAGAAACTTTTGACACTTGTCAATCTTAATAAAGATCAGAAAAAATATGTTATCGATGAAATGGCAACAAATCCCCAAATAACGGTACTACGGTTACCACCTTATCACTGTGAACTTAACCCAATCGAATTAGTCTGGCCGCAGGTAAAAGAAGATGTAGCCCAAAATAATACGACGTTTAAATTCAGTGACGTGAAAATTCTTTGGAACGAGCAATTGCAGATAATTGGCAAAGATGTATATATCATGTACAAAAAGAAGAGGAGCAAATGTGAGAACTCGATAATTTAGTTGACGTTACTGTGGAACCTATCGTTATCAATCTAGGAGACGAAGATAATTCATCAGAATATTCAGAGGATGAATTTTAATATACCTTCTTTTTTATTTTCTTTATTGTACATTTATACAACACTACATTTACTCACCATAATTTGAATTTTCAAAATACATATATTTGTGTGGAATAAAAGTCTATTCATTAAATTTAAATAAATATTTTGGTAATAATATTGAATTATTTTATTTGAATTACTAAACCCGGTTATGATGCTTAAAGTAGCCTCAAGTTTTGAAATGCTGTTTTTATATTGTTTACTTATAAGAGAAATGGACCGAGAAATTGAAGCGGCATAGACAAAGACGGATTGTCGGGGATTAAATTTTAGCTACCTGCTACAATTTAGTACGGTTCGATCACACAAAGTTTTTTTAAAAGTACACCTCATCTATACCGATAATACATAATATAAAAATATTGAATATAAGCACCAGTACTACATTTATTTACGATTTGCATACATAATAAGCTTTTATTACTCTCTTTAATTTCTAAACAGACTATAGAATATTATTGAATGTAAGAATTCTTAAATTGCAACTAGATAAAAACATTCTGTTTTTCAACTTAAGTAGATTTCCCAGAAAATTGTGTATTTATATTCGTACTACATTAACTTGTTCCACTCAAATAGGTTTTAACTTAAAAATACTGAAATGCAGATCCCTACGCCTCAGCTTCTGTTTGCGGTTGTGTGTATCCAATCATTTACGTATTAACTGAAAGCGATAGGAACAGGAAACCAGTGAAAAAAGATGCGCACGAGCTGTAAGAAACGAAAAAAATTGATGGTATAACCTCGAGCCGTTTCCCGATTGAAAAACGTCTTCCTGCAACCGCAGGATGCTCGACTATGCTACCATCTGTGATGACCATTTAGATGTAAATTAATGTAAAGTATATTCTATTTCCTCAGATTTCCAATTGTTTTTGTTTATGCGGTTTTACCGAAAATATAATTTAATACTATCACCGTTTAAAAAATATTAATTGAGGCCATTTGGAGATAAATATAAATTTTCATTAAGATAGATTGCAAACCAGAAATAAATATTTTGATATTTAAATAAAATACTTATTATATGTAAAGCTTTATGGACACAAAATAACATCGAAGAAGGCACAAAGAAAAACCACCCATGAAGTGGTGGTTCTTATTAGCCTGAAATCTGAAATTTTCTTTAACTTTTGGAGAAAAATGCACTAAAGAACATAGGTCTCCATTGAAAGATCGTGAAATGTTCATTATCTTAATAATTTACTCAAGTCAAGCCGCATCCAGTGTTCCAAAAGGTTCAAATTTAGGACCCTTGATCCGTTTACCTAATACCATATCTTGCTGGAATCTTTTTGTGGATGATTTATAAATTTAAACAAGTATTGAGAATGAAGAACATTGTATGTTTATACAGATTGAAGCTAACAAATGATTTAAAATGAATAGTTTGAATTTATATATTTATCAATGTTATGCAGTATCATTTTAGAAGAAAAAAAAAATTATTTCGACCATAGGTACACTCAATGATATTACAATTTTAAGTGATTCTGTAAAGGATTTGAGCATCTTTTATCACTCTAATCTTTCTTTTGTTAATCATGTCAATCACTTAAAAAAGTCAATAAAACTTTAGGTTTTATATTAAGAAATTTTAAAGATTTTAAAAATGCCAACATAACTTATTCTAATTGACTTGTGAACCTGTTATATGCATATAAGCGCTGGAAAAACTAAATTGTAGAACTGACACAGTAAAAAGACATTTTTTATAATTTTCTTAGATTTATTTAGACTACCTCTAAAAACAGCTAAATTCATTAATAGTTCTCTTAAGTATTATATTGTTAATATTTATAAAACTCACTTTTTTCATTTCAAGCACTAATATGGAAATCAAACAGAATCACCTTTAACACTTTGAACCATTCATTGGTACAGTTGACATGGAACTGTAATTATTAAACTTAATATATTTTAACTGCATCTTTAACTAAATCAAATGTGCGAGTCAAAAGGTCACGGCGATTACAGCTGACATTATTTTCGGTTATCGCATGAAATAGTGCCAAGCAGTCAAGCTTTCAGCTGAATTCGTCTACAGCGTTGGTATCAAATTGTTTTGATTCGTTTTTACTTGAAATAATGTGGCACTTATCTCTATGATTTTGAATGAAGTATGTTAAACACCAATGGACAAAGTATATACATAGAAAATAAACATAAATAACTTTTAAATCTTAAAAAGATCGTTAAAAAAGTTAACTACCACTATTTCTACACATATATTACAACTTATGAAAGCTGTATGCTTAAAAATTACGGACATCTTCCGAAAGCCTGTGTAATTTCACGAACATTACAGGATTTTAGCCGGACAGAAGTGAGAACTTGTCAAACTGGTATTTAAACCGCTCCTGAAAATTTAAATTTGACCTTACTAAAACCCCGAGATGTATTTAAATTTTAACTTTCTTGTCCCGCCATAAAACTGTATTTATCACAGCGAAAATCCGATTACAGCGACAAATCTTTAAAATTATAATATTAAGTAGTAAATAATGTCAATAAAATCTCGTCGTGGCTTTTGTTATATGATTTTCTAAAACTTTCTTCCACAAAAAATGCATTAGTGTGAATTAATAGTTATATAATTACATACAAGTACTTTACTGCAACAATAATAGGTAGAGATATTCTCTGTCTTATTCGGGATATAGAAAAAGATGTAAGGGCGAAAGGTACAGACTTTTAAATATTTCTCAACACATATAAAACAATTGAGAGATATAGGCCTAATTTTCCGCCGTCAAATAAAGTTTCCAAAAATATGTTATAACATCTTTCGAGATATTCCGCATTAATTGTTAATTCTTGTAAAGGCTGTAAAATTGCTAGTAAACTCAACCAATATGTCATAAGTGATCATTTACTTGGTTGTTTTGTTTTAAAGTTTGCTAGCAATTTCACAGCCATCCTCGTAAGATTATCATTTTAATTACTTATCACAAAAACTGTCAATAACAGAAAAGTTAAAAGATATAGGGAAGTGTACTATGGACAGACAGAAGATAAAAATCTACAACAGCCTTAGATACAGGGTGTTCCTTGTAGAAAAAACAAGTTTCGCGCTTCAAAGTTCCTAAGCAAATTCCACGATAAATTTTCACCACCCTATGTAAAACAGTTTTTAAAATATCTGTAACAAATGATAGGCTTACTCCTATATCTGTTTGAAATATCTATACCTCAGCTTATACGATATAAAAAATAGACAATTTTGAATTAGGCTATCCAACTAACTTTTTTAATATAATTGAAATATCTCAAAGACAATTAGACATAGATATAAGAAAGCTTAATAAAAGTATTCATAAAATTAGCGAAGAATCTAACTACGCAAAAATATACAGGGTGTTCTATTTGAAATAAGCAAGTAGATAGTAGGTTCCGGTGGAACCGGAAGTGTTACAAGAATGGCATATTTTATTTAGAGAAAGCAACCTCTCAAACCACAGTCAAAATTTTCAAAATTTAAATCAAATATTTTCATTTCTGAGATTTAAGCCTAACTTCTTTTTATGAGTTAATAAAACACCCTGTATACTTTTATACTATTGGAAAGACTTTCAAAGAAGATTATCAAAAATATATTGTGCATTCAAGGTAATCTAGATGCAGAAATAAAAATAGGTATAAATACATCAAACTGACTAAAGCAATCGCACCTTAAATCATCGCTAGAATCAAAAAACTTAAAAATAGGGTGTTGCATTTAATTCATATGACACATATCAAAAATACGCATTTTTCCTGCATATTATGTCTTCCAAATCTTTCAATTCTATATATAGAAAGCTGCTATAACTTGTTTAGTTTCATTGACACCCGGCATAAAGGTTCCATCATTAGATACAAATTAGGAAACATTAGTAATAACTTCACATTTGCATTCACAAATAACTGCTTTTGTAATACGAGAAGGCAAAAGGCATAAACCGTAAAATTGAGCCGACAAAATAAAATCCAACAAAAATCTTCGGTCTGAAATCCTGTGAAAAGGAAGCTACATGTGGCACTACTGAATACGTTACTTATTTGCTTTTAATTACGAAACAATGAAATTATTATTCCGATAATGAACAACAGCGATTACAATTCAGATTTCTCACAGAACACCATGCACTAACAGTCTGGTAACCTACTCGGAATAGTTGAGTTCAATTGTATACCAATGCAGGCCGTGTTCATATTCAAAAGTCAGATAAAAGTTTAATTAAGAGTTTATTTAACGAAGTCTCCCACGGTTACTTTATCTACAAGGTATCTTGTTCTACATTTAACATTAAGGGCATTTGGAATCAGGAATTATCCTAGTTATTTCCTTAATTAACTCAACTAAATTTTAATCAGATAAATGCTTATTTCATATTCACCCCTCAAATTAGTAAATATTAATTCGCATAGGAACATCTATTTAAATAATTGATGCAGTTTTTATATTTATATCCTCCAGGGCTGCTACAAGAACATTTTTCCAAGTTCCCTGACTTTTCACTGCCTCCATGATAATGCCAAGGTGCGCTTGCTACCGTTTACTTGCATTTAAAATACAAAGCGTAGGGGGACCGTCAGCGTCGTTAGCATTGTGATGTTTATTTGAATTATGGAAAATTAAAATATTGATGTTATTAGAGACACTAAAACAAACGAACAAACTTAAAATGCCCAGATAAATTATTATTTATTTAGTTTATCACGAAATCCCAATACAGAAAATTTGTGGCAAAGACCAATGATGCGCGACATATTTTTTGGACACAAAACAAATAAAAATGTGTTGTATAATCAGATTTATAATAAAATCAGTGTAATCATAATTTATACTTATGTAGAATTTATTCTTGACTTTTCTCGTTAGTTAAGTTTAAATTCTTACTTACGTTTGACACATAGTGTTTTTCCGGATTGTTATGCCGTGACGCTGCCAGAAACAGAGTTAAAATGCACATCCCTAGCATTAGCCGGGATTCTTTTACCTGCCTTGGTTGTTTTTGGGCCAGGGACTGTGGAGACAGACACGCTATCGGTGTCTCTGGGCCCGCCCATATATTGATTTCGGTTCCTATTGTTGGTATTACGACTACTACGGTCGGAACCGTTCCTCGGACAATGGTAGCATTCCATGTTTCCAGGTTTGGAATATAACTACTTATCAGATCGACAAATTTTCTAGGTTGATCATACATCATAAATGCTTCATAGAAATTGAGTAAGAAGTGTAATTTGAGGTTTGACCAAATGACCCTATTCCAACTGAATATAATCAATGAATGACGGTTGTGAATTTGACTTAATAAAGACACTACTGAAGATGCCGACACTGAAGAGCAGTAAAATTTTTACAGAGGCTGCTATGGAATGTATCGGAACATGACCATTATATAATATATGCGCGGGCTTAGGGGTATTGATAGCCGCCATACGGCCTAGCCCATAAACCATAAGGGCAGGTCAAAGAATCCTAGGTAAAGCTGGAAAAATACATATTGATTCTGTTATAGGAAGCGACCAGTAACCTAGGCCATGACAACCCGGAAAACTATTATACTCGTAAATTTTTATAGATCAAATTGGTTACCCTTAAGTTATTTTTTACTTTTACATGGGCATTGACATTATAAACAAAGTTTCTACGTGAAATATGCAATGATCAAATCAGATAGTTTAATCCTAATCATTGTTTATTATTAAGATTATCTGCTCCCGATTTGACCGAATTTCAATGAGAAAAATATAAAAATAATATACAATTAATTTTTTCCCAGCCTTGGTAGACTCTGAAAAGATGCTAAAGAGATAAAGCAAATATATACGTAATACGTATTTACATAGTTATATCTGATTATTTTATCAGATTTTGGACCATACTATATTTTATTTTCATCTTAAACAAGTAGTATGGCATTGAAGTTGGTATGGCACAGACGTTATAGTGCGGAGAGTTAACTTAAGTTTAGGAAATTCTTGTAGTATATTAGTGTTTATTCTGTTTTTGTTTTTGGGGGATATAATTTAAAAACTAGAGTTTATTATACACAGCCAAATTTGAATGTTTACATTGACAGTTAGAAAATACTTTATGGAGATTTTTACATCCACTGAACAAGTTAACATGTTAATTGTGCTAGATTTCTGTGAAGGAAACTGTAGAAGAAGTGTAGAGGAATATCGTAGGAGATCTCCAAATTGAGTAATTCTCCATAGAGACACATTTTCTAAAGCTGAAAGATGGGCTTGGGAGACGGGGAACTTTTTCAATAATATCCGAGAACGTCCTAGTGCAATAAGGGTACAAGATGAAGAAAATATTTTGCAAACAGTTGAAGTAAATTTATGTTTCAGATAAAATGGAACACATTTTGAACATTTTTTTTAGATTTAATTTAATTTTTTTAATTTGTTTTATTTTATAGTTTTATACTGTTTTAAAAACAAAGCCTACTACTGCGTTTCTGATTTCTTCTAATAAACACTTTTAAAATCTTGTTTTAAATAATACTTTTTTTCTTGAAAACTATAGTTTGTTAAAATTTAAGAAGTACTTAAGGGTAAAAAAGTGTTTTAAATTAAATTCTGCGCGAGATATTATCATTCTTGTTAAATTCCATCAATGGAGAAACAAGTTTGATATATTTTAGGGGTGACTCACTCTCAATGAACACCTTGCAGTCTTTCAATTTACTTGAACTAATAGCCAAAGAATACCAATAATAAACCTAAATCATATACCAAATTTGTTTATTGCAAGTTAAAGTAATTCAAAGACATTAATTTTTTTTAGAAATATTTGGCCCCACTTTGAAAGTCTGTAACTCCGCCTATGTGTAACTTTGTATATAGTTTGTTTAGTTAAATTGCAATATTTTGGAACCCCCTACATGCACCTATTGTTTCAGTTTTTATGCGAAATGTGATATGTCGACATCAGCCAAGTACCCTTACAAATTTCCATTTGAATCCATCGGAATTACCGCGAGACCCACCAATCAGTCCGATATTATTACTCCACGAGTGAGAGCATGGAGTCCAGCCCGGAGCGAAGATTACTAGCCGAGAGGGTAATGAGCGGTATTTTCGAGGAAGGAGAGTGCCATGGACACGAGCCCGAGATGGTGCCCCAGGCGACCACTTCCAGGCCATGTCATGGTCATTCAACCCGACACACTCGTAGGAAGCGTGCACAAACGCCGAAACCACCGTCGCCCGAACGGTCGTGGCTACTGTCTTATCGTCATGACAACTTCGGTATTTTTGTTATCATCACTAATCCGAAGCTTATACTATTTCAGTTGTCGTTAGAGCGGAGAAAAATGTTGATACGCCTAAATTATGTCAACAGGATCAGAACTGCCCAGCTAACAATTTCCTGTTCTATAAAAATCTTAAGAACGTTTCCAGAGCAAATTTTATAGAGCAATGTTTCTTCTAAGAATATTTTCAAAATGTTCTTACAACACTTATACCATAAAAATGGGCACCGTTTTATAGAACCTTTAGTTCTGTAAGCGGTTCTGTAAGGTTTGCAGGAAATACTTATAGAATTGTTGAATAAACGTTTTCACAGGTCTTAAAGAATTTTTATAACACAGTTACAAAGAAATCTCATAAAAATTATATAGCACTTCGTTATACAATTTTTGTGTTGCATGGTGTTCTATTTAGAGAACTTTAAAATCGTTTAATTGTATCTTCTAAAAACAAAATGTTTCTGTAGAAATAATATGGATGGGCCAATAAGAACCAATAAGATGGACCTAATCAGCCTGCATAGGAGTACTCACATTACGAATTGCTTAGTTGGTTTGTCCATCAGAGAGCAGTACATTTTAATGCGGAAAAATTTAATAAAAAAAAAAATTTTCTTTATTGATGAATTTAACAACCAACTGTATATAAAATTGTCAGAAAGTAAGTATATCCATATTATTGTTATCATTTCACCTATTTATATTGTATATATTCTTAATTAAGATTTTTTTTCTTTCTTCACAATATGGCGACAGAAAGATAGGCATTATCTTGTATTTCCAATGGATTCTCAGTAATATGACATTTTTGTGTCGATTGCAATGATTATGGAGCAAATATGTTTGGTAAGCAACTACTATAACAGATCTTATGCCACTTAATATCCACAGTGTTGTCATATTTTATTGTGGTATTTCATTCTTATTTAATAAATCTAATAAAATTCTTTAACTTCAACATCTAGAAGTGCAAATGGATACATTTTGGAATGGTCTAAATTAAATATGTTACTAAATTTCTATAAGAAAATCAATTTCTATTAACAATCAAATAAATCTTATCTATCGTAATGAAATTTTCTTTCTGCAAGCAGATAATATTTTTTACAAGTCACGACTATGTTATACAAATTTCCCCATTATACTTTGATCAAAATATTTCGTACTTTTATAGGCAGGTCTCCTTAGATGGAAGTATGGGAAACCTACATATATAAACAAAAATGATAGTTCTATAGCGTTTCTTTATGGAACAAAAAAGGCTTTTGTTACTTATTTCGCTTCGCTGAATTTTGAACAGAGTAGATGTTCTTTCATTACAATAAAATCAACGGCATGTTTTTGAGAAATATGACCTGGAATTTATAACTGCATTAATTTCTTTAAAGAATCGACAAGAAATATTGAATTGAAGTAAGAATTGTATCATACTGATATGGAGGTGGTAAAAATTATTGTTTTCGGCTAAGTTTAATTACACAGTTCAACAAAATTTTACTTATTTTTACCACCTAAAAAATATTTCTTTGGCATGTCAAGATTTGGAGATATCCTAACTTTAAAATACCAAATACAGGGTTATTGGTGATATATTTAGGTCTGTTCAAACAAGGAATTCGAAATGGTTTTAAACTGTCAGAAATATTCGACCAATAAAGTTATGAATTGGTTTGCAGTAAAAATCATGCAAGTAATTGAACGAACGTTTTTGACAGTTTGATACCAGTCTGCATTCCTTTCTTGAACGGACCTATTATGTTATAAGAATAGCAAATATTTTTGCTCATTTCTGCTTATGCAGTATTACTATTCCCCTTCAAAATCCATTTGCGATTGTTTTGGTTCATGTTTTTCCTCCAGATACCTATACTATTTTCAAATCACATCACATCATTAACCTAATGCCCCATTTTAACTTTTTCTAAATTAACTTTTTTTCGAAATGAGGTTCTTCAAAATGCTTTCCTAAAGATATATTTTTGAAAGCGGTTCAAGCGGTTTAACAAGACTAGCAGCAAGAGCTTTACAAAATTGTTTACAAATTGAATAGAAACAAAGAAAAATTGGATTTGAAGGGGAAGAGTATGGTAGTTAACAACAGTGTAAGCAGAACGACAAACAAATCCCCTTTTCTTATACCACATAACCTCAAATTTCAACGAAAATCGTCTTTTTTGTCACTTTAAAGTTAGGATATCCCATCAAAATTTGTACAAAAAAATATATATTTCATTCAGCCGGCAAAATTTTATCAATGAAATAATTTTCTAGGAAATGAAAAAAACACTTTTAAAGAAAATGCTGAAATAAGTGCATTTGATAGACTGTTTCAGTTAGAATAAGTTGAGGACGTGCATACAGGCGTGTCTTGCGTTGTTATGTCTCAAAATATCTGAATTAATCAAATCAAGAATTAGCAGATATTGTATTAATGTATGAGGCGTACGAATATGATTTAAATATTGGCTTTCGTATATCGTTTGTAGGTGAGTCGTTATCCCCAAAGATAACAACAGAATTGCAGGAGTAATCTTTAAACAGCGTTTTGACACCGATAGCATCGTATGAAAGTCACGCAAAGTGTCCTACAGAAGCAGGAAGATGTCGTCGAGGAAAACCTGAGCTACAGTAGGTACGATTTTGCACGTGAAATTGATATTTCACATACCATTGTGCAGTATACCTAATACACAGTGGTAAGCAGTTCTTTGAAATTGTCATGTATGACACAATCCGACCTCTAAAAGAAGATGAGGTACATAATTTTGTCTGAGGTAGAACAAGAGCAGTTCCATGTTGTCAAATGCCTGTTTACAGCGTCCGCTTTAGTTCAACCACCCCGTGAAATATCCATCTTTTATTAAAGGGGGAACATTTGCAGTGAAACAGATTTAAAAATATCCTTAAATAATTCACAACATAAAATTCTCTATAAGAAAAAGTTTATGCAAGGAAATATCAGAAGTAGATACAGTAAGAGGAGCACTGGCGAGCAGTACATATTTTCCGAGATTTTGGGCAAATCTTCCGCATGTTTTGCATTTTTGTACACTTTTTATATATAGCAATCTCAATAAAGTTTGAGAAATTACTGTTGCATACATTGCATTTTAGGCTATATAAAATTGCTGCTGGCATATTTTCAAGACCTCTATAACCCCTTTGACGGCACAGTACTTCAGAAACACCCTGTATAATTTATGTAGTGAAAAATATACAGAACATTTATGAAGTGCTACTGCTACTATTACACTGACCACTTTACACGCAGTTAATTTTACAACTATCAGTTGTATTTCTTAACCTCGTTAGTTCTAAGTGGCTGCTGCTCTGCATTCGATGGAATCCAATTCTCTGCGACGATTTATAGTAATTAATACCACAGTATCAGGTGTAATCTCTAATGATTCTCGCCTGGGGCATCTAACACAGGTGTTCCAAGTACACTAACGGTGTCCCCCGTGGAATTGCGAAAACCCACTCGAGTCTGTTGGAATTTTTATGTTCGACGCGTGAACATATAGAAAAACATTAAAATGAGATTGCATAACCTTCTTCGCAGTTAACTTTAAAATTTAAAAGGAATTCGAAATAAATAAAGATGCGTGGTATTTAAAGTGTGTTATCAATCCTTGGAGCATTAAAATAACTAAAACTGTCTCAGCAAAAAGTGGACGTGATGGTATTTCGCACAAACACAGGAAGTGGATTATCTTCGTATTTACTTCACTTTTAAAGGAGATACAAAGAGTAAAGTACAACTAGGAGTGTGTACAGATTATGTATTATGAGACGACTCCATAACGCGTACTTAAAAATGTGTCATTTTGATGAGTTTTAATATCAAATACAGGGTTATAACAAAGTACAAACATGTGGACCACATGCTCAAGGAGGCCTAAAAGACAATAACAAATTTATTTCGGAATTCTAGCTTGACGATTAAAAATGTTGTCAAAGCCCCCTTTTTCCTCAGAAAATCGGCGACTATGACAATCAATTCCTTGTTTTATGTCAACTATCATGCGGTTGTTTCTTACAGCGTTGTCAAATGTAAAAGCTACGAAAAATAAACATTTTTATTAACACTAAAACCTATAAGTACCTGATAGATAACAGTAAATCCGGTTATCTGTAATATTTTGCATTAATTATTCGTTCCTTGCTTGTACACTGTCAGAACTACATATTTTACTCAATACAGGATCGTCATAATTATTCACTAACATAGCCTACATAAATTCCTTTAAGTACTATAAAACGTTTAAAACTAAAAATTAGTCACTAAAACTGTGCTAAAATTAAACCATAACCTAAAATTTTGCATTGCTAGTTGCATACTCTAAAAGATCAAGGAACATTGGTCAAAGCTTAGAATATAATATTATATTCCAAGATTCCACGAAAACATTTTTACAGAACACTGTAATCATCTTGGGATGTTAGTTTAAAATAGTACCAATTATTTTATGTAAACATCGCCGATTATTGTTAATATTGTTGTCATTATTAGTATAAACAAAATTTAATTCCTCAACAACATAAGAAGTTTAAAAATTTGTCGGCGTGAACTACACCTTGCACTAAGTGGCATACAGATGGCGACTGCATCAGATGCTGATTAGTTTAAAATAATTTTTCAATACCTTTCTCAAATTTAATTTTCAAATGCCTAGATGGCGGATAAGGTGCTGACTTATGGGAAGTGTGACAAGTAGATATTATCGTATGGCAACGTAATACCAAAGACGTTTTCCGAGTAGACAAAATATTATGCCAATCCTCTTTGAAGCACATTGAGCAACTGCTGTAATGTCTTGGTGGTAAACGCGTGGCAGTGTGTTTATGTATTTGTGTAGGTACATTAGCGTGTGTTTTTGTTACCATATTTTTACTTAGTTATAGTTAACCCTTTATAGGGTATTATTTTTTTAAGATTTACAGTAATAGTACATTTGTTGTTATGCTGTATACTTATCCAAACAATGATTTTGGTAATACTGAATCAAATGGATTTTCTCCTATGATGTGGCTGTTATTATTGTTTTTGACGTTTTCACTTTCGTTATATCACCACTAAAAATACCGTTTTCATAATGTTCACCTTTTCTTCCATGAACAGTTCCACATAGCCTTCTGCAACTGTCGACGATCGCCATCTACCATGATCATCTATCATATCAGCTCCTAGGCTAACTAAAAACGATGAAGAGAACTTTCTAAAGCTATGGTCAGTATATTTTGCAGTATAAGATAGTCCAAGAAAAGATGCAATTAAACACGGAATTACTGCTAGAGTATTTACTTCGACTACCTCAACTGTACATTTCCTTTCCTAATCTGAAGAAAAAATCTTGGATTTGTAACTTATAGTCAGCACTATCTCACCTCAGTTCATTTGTAGGTAAGATGAAAAATATTTAAGACAATTTGATGAATGATAAAAATACTGTCATTGAATCATTGTTACTATCAATAATTGGTTGACCCAAAAAATTTTGCAAAATTTGAAAAAGTTTGTTTTATAGTTTTGTTCTTATTCGATCTCAAAATGTCAAGTCTTGTTTTGCGAGTCTCGCAAATTTCTTGTCTTGCAATTTTGGATTATTTTTTCGAAAATGAGAAACATGGAAATTTATTACGAATTTGGTAACAGTGGTGGTTACTCTCGGTCGGTTACAGTCCCGATCATAGTTCACACGTAAATATCGATATGGTCGATTGTCGACAGTGGTCGGTTGGCAGACGTTATAAAGTATAGAAATGGCCAGTTTTACGTAATAAGTAATGGACGAAGTCAAGGCAACAGAATCAGAGCTCTTTCAGTCAAGTCACTGAATTTATAATTAGTTGAATTCAACAGAACTGGACCTATACTCAATAAATTTTGATTCCTTTAAATAAAGTAGATACATACGATAGAAATGCAATATTTATTTTTTTAGTCAATGCTCACTTAATTAATACCCCTTGTTATATTTGCCGTAGCAATATTTCTTGGTTTCTTCCGCAAGATTTTTTGTTAAATCTTGTGTTGCAATTCAAGCTGTCAAATCTACTCTTGACAAGATCAAGAAAAAGCATGAAGCCAACACTATTTAATAATTCTTATATTATTTAACTGGCTTTCAATAATTTCAGTTTCAAGACATATAATAGAAACATTCTAATTATGGACCACTAAATATTAATTATCTCAGAAACTACAACACTAACAACTATGTCAATACAGCTTTCATTCTAGAGAAATTTCCAGCATTAGTATAGCATTTTACTGTATCTCGTATTAATGCCTATTCATTCTCCATTGTTTTATAGATACACACGAACAAAGGCAATTGTTGGACTTGTTTCCCAGAAGAAATAAAAAGATTTCATTCAAGTGGCCAGCCATAAATTACGTACATGTATAGGTACACATCGACTTTAAAACACATAAAATCAGAAATCAAGTTTATTAAAGAAATATATCAGAATGTATCTGAATTTTCTTCCAGTGTGTAGGAATTTCGAGAGGTACTATAAATATCTCAGTTATTAACTTACAATGAGAGACGGTATTAGAAATTCATAGGTTTTCTAGGTTCTATTGTTTTGACATATATCCGTATTTTTTAAATATTTGATATAGGTACAAAAAAATAAGAAAAGAGTCTAGGAGAAAAGTTTACATAATTTATTTTTTCCTTCTTTTTGTTTCTAGAACGCAGTCACGTTTAACATGGGAGGATGTAACACCCTGTACTGTAAATCGGTAACATTAAAATGATTTAACATCACCCTAATAATATATATTTTTTCATTTTAAATGATGTACAAATAAAAATCCACCCAAGCGTGTAATGTAATAGTATGTATATCATAGTCAATTATTTCGTGTTTAAAGCAACACTGTAGTAGGCGGGTTCGAAAACGTATAGTATGCGAAATAGGTTTTACACACGAACGCAAAAAGAGAAATATTACAATCTAAGTCAACGTCAAAATCCATAAAATATTTTTAATCGAGCATTATACAGGGTGGTCACTTTTACGACGCCCACTAACGGTAAGCATACAGAACAAAAGTGAACTTTTTCAGATTTCTGTCGCTATTTCAGGAAGTACGCAAAATATATTACTTTTCAGAACATTAAAAGGCATAAAAATGTGCACTCCTCGAAGACCCCAAAACTAGACATTGTGACCACCCTGTATATATGTACCACATGACAAACTGTTTTATTTTTATTTAAAAGTTCAAATATCTTGCAAAGGGTCTTCCAGCAGGATCTTTCTGAAATGAGTCTGATTCCGAAAGATGTTCAAAAATATGCTTGGACACGCTATATATGGTATGGATATTATTGAACTTCGTATATGATGCTGGACGCCCTGGATGTCCCGGACCTCCATCTCTTCCACGATGCGATTTCAAATTTCCCGTGTCACGTTCGCGTTGCACTACACTTGCACTCACTGCACACCGCGGTAAAAGTAGCTGCATTTGTCAGATGTTTACCGGAAAATTTTTCACATCATCATAAATTAAAAGGATATCCATCAACTCGAGTTGCTATACACGTAAGATATTTTTAACATCTGAAAAACTAATGTAAAAGTTTTTGTGATGCTATTAGTGTTTTGAGAAATAACGACCGATGATACCCACACCTCCGCCACTGGCAACTTTCTAAAGTTAGGAATTTTTTGCTTCATACCCAATGACATACTAGGTACCAAATTTAGTTAAATTGGGTACCTCAAGCGGTTTACAAATAAAAAATTATTATTTTTTTTAATCTTTTGACATCCTCTATCTCTTTGTACGGCTGCCCTTAGACCCCATATTTTAACACAAAAACTAATTTTTATATCGTCTTAAAAAGCACTCAGTATACGTTTGACATTTTGTACATTTATAATCAAGATGTACAGTAACAATAATTCTTTTCTTCCTTAAATGCCAATCCAAATTCTGGTTTGTATATTTTGCTTTATCGGAACCTACTAGGGATTCGAGTAGTTAAGACCACACAGAATAACATATCTAGACCACACACATAAAATCTAATATCCTAATAGTCTCGAGTGTTTCAATAAGAAACTAGAATAGAGAGGTACAGTACGTAATGAATTAATTTTTTTACTTCGACTTGAGATAACAGAACTGTACGAGTAGAAGAATGCCAAGGGTAAGCAGTAAATATAATTTACATCTAATGCGAGTATGATAAACTTATATAATTACTTTGAAAGGAATAAATGGAGAATGTAAAAAAATCAGTAAAGCAAGTAAATTATATAAAGGTGTTTCAGTAGCACTTGTACAAAATAGTATATTGGTTTGTTCCATAGATTTAGGAAGAGGGAGATAATCCAAAGACTGTTCGAGAAATTCACGAACCACTAGATGGTGCTGTGAAATTCAAGATGTCGGATGTAGGGGCGATCAACAATTTGTTTACAATTGCCGCTAAGATTATATGTTTTTAATAGGGATGTTGTGTTTTATGGTGTAATTATTCGTATTTATGTAATTTTTTAGGTGAAAGTGTATTTTCACTTATCAAACGGATTGTTTTAACTTTAATGTAAAACAAATTCCTAATGCATATATATCGTAGTATGCTCGTAACCTTTCAGATTCAGATATAATGGATCGGTTCGAAGATATCTTGGGCTACTTGGTAGATCGTGTGCGACTTCTAAAAGAAGGTGACGTACATAATTTTGTCTGGAGATGAACGCGAGTAGTCTCATTTCGTCGTGTTTACAGATGTCTGAGTTTAGTTTCGGTCCTATCTCTCACACATCCATTTAGGGTGGATACTAGCTGCTTGACTTTGGCGCACTATGCCTAGTTTCTCTCGAAAACGGGCAAATTTTAGCAGTTTTTACAAGAGCACCTTTGTAGTTTAGAATTAAATTTGCCATAACAGAAAGTGATGAAAGAGGCAAAAAGATTAACATCAAAAATGTTAAGACCTAAATTGTTCCCGTGGAGTACTGTAGTGAATGCCCTGTGTGACATAGCCAAAAATTAATAACTCCAGACCATTTAGAATCCCCAGAAACCCCACATAACAAAATTGTAATATTTTTTGAAAATCTATCAGACCCTGAATTTATGCTAGTGTTTTTCAGAACACCCTATAACTATACAATAAGTATATATTAAAATTATTAGATCTAAAACTGAATATTATATAATTAATAAAACTAACAAGCGTAAACATAGAAAATTCTTCACCAGTTGATTTTTATTGAGATATAAATCTTCGCATCTCCAATAATACTATCGTGCGGCAACTATAAGTTTCATTAATGTCTACGTCCCATTGTATTTTAATTACTACTTGGTCACTAACAAATGGCGCCAACTTCTACCCGTATATACTTAAATTCGTAAAAAATCGGTATCGTCCAAATAAAATATAAATTCCAAACTCCGCGACACATTTTTGTGGTCTCATTTAAAATTCAAATTACCAATAAAATCGTTTTATAGTCCTGATGTTACGGCACAGCCTTAATTTTCTCAGAGATATCCACTTAGGCGAACCACTCGGATGTGATATATGTATACAAATTAAGTACTTCAGATGATGTCTCATTTATGTTCACTAATTTCTCCGAAAGAACTTAAAACTCTTAGTTTCTTGACAGATTTATTAGGCTGTATGTCTGCCGCCTGTACCAAAACAGGCTGCAAAATTGAACCGAAATATTTGCCTTAGCCTTACAGAAATAATACCATACTAATTTAGAAAAAAATATACTATTAGATTATTTTTTTATGTAAAATATACCGTTAAAATTATGTATTTTTTAAAAAGATCATGAGACTAATTACAGTACTGTGTGTTTGACTTCTCGCCTTCACACCCTTGTAAAATTGTAGTGGGTAATACCATTTTAATGATTATTTTTTTGTAACTAAGGACTCTTCAGGTGAAGCTGTACAACCTACTATGATGGTTAATTTACCACTTTACGACTTTCTATGATTTTTTTCCGGGACATTTTTCGAAAATTCATATTAACGATTTTTCTAGAAAAAATCTGGCAGCGTTGCCTTATTCAGCGCTCTCTAAAACCAAGTTTCCTTCCAGACCTTGCTTTTATGTACTGAACAAAGCCGTATTAAATATATCTATACTGTAAAGCAGTTATTACTTTATCAAAATGTGATCAATGTTTAATTGTTTAGACCTGGTCACTAAATTAAACATAATATATGTGCATTATATAATTATTCTGTGGCCTCGTATCCTAACCTAACATTAGACCGCAAAGTATTTATAAAACTGACAAAGTCAAATCCGAAAATCCCGGGAATCAAGCTGGAGACATCCCTAGATTTTTGGGACTGAAAATTAGCAGAATGTCGGGATCCCGAATTTTTGAAATCTCGAGATTGACAGCTGTAATTGTTACATATTGACATGTTCATAATTTTATTCTACATCTTGGTCGGTCAGTGATCGCGCGATTTAAGGCGTCAGTACTTGAATCGATGTGGGTAGGACCTACCAACGGAAATCATTCCTGGGCGCAAATGCGGCTTGCTTACTAATAATATGCCGCCCCCCCTCCCGCACAAGTCTTCGACTTCTGGGCTAATCCTCGTGATTAGAATGAGGGGTAGAGATATTATTATTATCATTATCTGTTGTATAACCGAATCTAGTGGTCGTCAAAATTTTGTTTTGACAAAATTCGATTTTTCATATATTCTTATACCCATGTTCCAAATATCAGCTCTTTCTGTTGAGAAATCATGACACTAGAAGGCATTATCTAAAATCGTTATTTTTCAGTTTTTTCATAATGTTTCAGTAACGGCAGCAGATATCTTGGATCTGTTTGATTTATCTCAATGGCCGTCAAAATGCGTAACTTTTTTCTAATTTGAACCACCTTGTATATTTTACGGTTTCCGATATGCCAGTGGTGACCCATTGTTGGCAACAGCCGTGCTTTTTGTAGTCTGTTTCTTTGCCGGTTTGCATAGTCATCAATTGTTTCACAGAAATTGACAAATGTCAAATATCTGTTAAGGTGTATTTTTTAAATTTATAAATTTATACAACCTAAAATAATAAGTATTGTGTTTTTATGGTGAAAGTGTAGAAGTTATTAGTCTCAATATCAAATGTCAAATTCTGACATTTATGGCCTGATGTGTATGTTTCCATATACTAACATAGGTGTCGCCACACTACAGCACATTGTAGAATTCTAGATAGAAATTCAGGTGATTCGACAGACAAGTATTACAAGGGCGACGCGATTTAGCATACGATGAAAATCGGACCGCCCTGTATTTTGATAACAAAAGCCAAGGTAAAATAATGCAATTTTACAAAATTACTTTTTTCAGTGTAGACACGATTTCACAAGAACGAAAAATACTTGGGACTTGCAGACTCCATTGTAGATCCGTTTATGTTTGAAAGATGTTTAAATTTAAAAGCTGGTGGTCCCGTAGTACCATCTCGACGTGAACCGTCGTAAAACCGAAAATATTGGCAAGAACCACGCATAATAACAGCAATGAAGTTTTTACGACTTACCTGAACGGCGCTGTTAAGGAAGCAGTTATTCTGACCGGGTCCATTTAGCAAGCCCTTGGTGCTGGTGAAGGTCATGGAGTCCCTGGAAGGTGTCGCGATTGATATGGGTTGAGGGTGGAGAGAGACTGAGGTCGTCGCCATTTTCACTGCCTTGTTCTCCACGTCGCCCTACATCTTTGCCTGCAACAGACAGTAAAAAGAATACGTTGTAAGAAGTCGTCTGCAATGTGAAATTCATTGAGTAAGTACAGGTTTTTTGCTTCAGTTGTATGCATATATAACATACAAGTACCTACTAAAGCTAAAACAAGAATAAAACAGACGCTTCTGATCTGAAATACAGAGTGGTAAATTTTGAGGGATATAAAGTATAATCTTCTGTAAACTAGAATAAATTTGGACATATGAAAATAGAGCATATCGATTTATGTAGAGGCTGGACAAATATATTTCTATAAGCTATCTCGTTAACTATAGGAGACAGAAAAAAATGAACCCTCCACTCTCGATCTCTTTTTTTTAACTATTAATTTTTGAGTTATAACCTAAAGTCGTATTTTTTTTAATACACACCATAGGTGACCATGGGCCAGTTTAAATCCTTATTTTATTCTCTTTCCATTAATATACAATGTGAGGTTAAATATGATTATTCACCTTTTTACTAAGGAAACAGTTTATTTCAGAGTATAAATTTATTTTTTTTTTAATATTTTTAACAAGACATTTAGACAGTAAGTTACTAAACAAATAATAGTATTATTAAAATGATATATTCGCATTAACAATCATTCTGAGAATGTATCCAAGTCGTAATTAAATTAATATACGGAAAAAGCTAAATAACGTTGCTGATAAGTAACAATCGAAACAAAAATGTCAAAGATTGATAACAGGCAATTATTTCAAATGACACACGCCTACTTCAAGAAAATGAAGGAAACAAAATATGCTATAATAAATTATTGTCTCAATAAAACGGCAAATAATCATATTTAACCCTACATATTATAGTATACCTGTATTAATGGAAAGAGAAAAAAATAACGATTTCAACTGATCCATGGCCACTTAACTTAATAAAGTTCCAACAAAATTAGGCACGCCATTGAACTTTACTCAAAAAAATGTCTCAAGAACGCATTAATTATTTTTTTTCTAACTTTACAAAGAACGAAGTTACAGACGTATCGAAAAGTGGAAAATTTGAAATTTTGTTTATTACACGAAAACAAAAGACGAAAGGTCATTTTGGTTTTGACTATTAATTTTCTCTTAAAAAAAAGATATCGAGAGTGGAGGGTTTATTTTTTTCTATCTCCTATAGTTAACGAGCCTATAAAACAAATGGCAAAATTTGCCTACACAGTACATGTACTAAATATCGTTATTTTATATTCAGTGATAGAAAGGAAGAAGAAGAGGAGGAGGAAGAAGAAGAAGATGATGAAGAAGAAGGAGAAGAACGATAGTTGAGATTTGCAAATGTATTATTTTTTTATTTAATCTTCTCCTAAGTAATGCAACTATGCAAATAAAAACTCATGTATAGTTAGTTTTTCTATTTAGTTTTATTGAATAGAGTACAAAAAATAAGACATTTTTAGTATTGAAAGAAAAGTGGCTACATTTTAAATATGTGCAACTGTGAAAATTCATTGTCTATCCTTATGCTATGAGTACATATGCATAAGCATATCTTTATTGCACGTTGCTCTGTTCTGGCAAAGAGCATTTGATATTTGGATACACTAGCGAGTCTTTTCTTATACACAGACGTATGTTTTAGTGGTTGCAAATGCGAATTAATAAATACTGATATATTTACCATAAACTAATTATTTTTTGCGTCGTCTAAAGATGAATATGTACTCTTCAAGGATCATTTTTAGTTGAACTATACTTCAATTTTATTTAATCGCGATAAACGGAAATACACAATCGCTTATTCTTTTATATTTTCCTTTAACACCCGTTTTGTAGTCGTGTATACCTTAAACTTGATCACCCTGTAAAATCAGACGACTGTAGTCGTCCATTTCATATCTTTCAGCAGACTCCGAAACCGGCTTGATAACAGAATATTTTGCTTAGGATTATAAGGTAAGCATGAATACTGTTCATCTCTATCAACTGTTTATGACAGCAAGGCTTTATAATTTTTCATTAATATTCATAGAATAAGAACATGAAACACAGCAGATAGCTGGCCTACACGAATGTTAGTTCTTTGAAGTAACAGATAGTTTTAATTCGTAGAAGAAAATAATATAATTAAAATAGGTATCTGTAAATTTCATGTTTTTCGCAAATAAAATACAGCGGCAGTAATCCAATAAATGTTTAAACTAATGTATAATCAACCAAAAACATAGATTATTCAGCTCTATCAAAAAAATAATTGCTTCTGTTAAAAATCTATATAATTTCATGGACTGGATTTAAGTAATCTGACTGGTCTGCCTACATCCATTTTTTAGGTCTTCAATATCATCATTATTCTAAGAACCAGTCGACGGTCTAAACCTGACAATGGCAATAATGAATATATCAATGATTTTTATGATGGCTTTGTGAAATCGTTAAGGTTTTATATCCATGATTTCTAGCTTACATAGAGAATATATCATAATAAATACAGCATTTTACAGTTATTTAAAATCAAAGTTGTCAATTTAGGTGATATAATTTGTTTTTGTGGGCATGCAGGAGACAAACAGATAGTAGTTACTATGCATTTCACTAAAAAGGAAATATGGAATATATTGTGTTTCTACATGACTGTAGAAGACCTAAGACCTTACTTATTTAGGTCATGAAATTGTGAATAACGTATAAAAACAAGTAATTACATCTAAAATGGAATGGAAAACGTTTTTCTAAATAGGTAAATAATACCAAATTCGTTCTACACCTTAACAAACAATCCAACCTTTCGCCTAATTCGGTACTAGTTTACCTGAATCACAGATCTTTGTACTATGATTGAATCCTTTATTCTCCTCCAAGGTTACTTGAGATAAAAATGAAATACTCGGAGACAACTTATGATGGAATGAGGTGTATGGCAGCAGCTTCAAGGCTGGTTTCTTACAAACATAAACAAATTGTTTACCTTACAAGAGAAATATGCGGTGCCATGTATCTGGCACATTTGTTTTTGCTGAATGCAGAAGTAATAACAATTGCTTTGAAATTGCCATATTGCAAAATGCAAATTTTGCAAATCGCGCAGAAATAGATGCATTTCCATTATAAAATACGAGTATAATTTGCACTTACTTTCTTCTTACCGTATTGTAAAGGTATTTAAGATAATGCGAATCATTTTTCCTATTAATGAAGTAATATATATGTTCTTTAAATATTCTTGGATTCCATGACAATGCTGGATTTAATAAACATTTAAAATAAAAATTAATGTAGCTGTATTTACTAAAGAAAATAATATAATGAAATTATTAAATGACACTTAAATCTTAACTAATGATTTTATTATGCCTTGCATACAGTATCACTGATACCTAATAAAAAAAAAATTATAAAAAAATATACTTTCTTGGTGTGTTTACTATACTAATCATTTAATTGTGCAGAAGTAGATACATTGGAATTGTTACAACTTATAAATTTGAATTTTAATTGTAATCTACTTACATATCGATTACTATTTGTTTGTAGGAAAATAAAATAAACATTAAAAAAGCAACAAATAAATATGTCTTCAACTTTCCAGGAAACAGCATGTTAATAAACTGTATTACAGCCTAGCTACACCTTTATTTGTGTTAGCAATAAAGAAAACAAACGAAACCTACTGGTTTCAAGTCTCAAGTCATTGCAATTGATCTACAGTCTGTCCACTTTTATTTGTGTACAAATACGTTAAAACTAATTCAACAAATATTTTTTCTTTTAAATAGCATCGAAAATGCTTTTTCTGATGTTACCACGGTTTTTAAGGTGACGATCCAAACTCTGATATGATTTCACAGGTCCACAAAAAAAAAACTACTACTACTAAAAACACTGTTTTGAATTGAAATGTTATATTACTTAAAATGTATATTGTTTAATTAATAAAGTCATAAATAAATTTCGAAAAAATTAATTATTTTAATATTTGATTTGTGTTCTAGAACGAAAACGAGTTTGGAGTTCTAGAACGTAAAAGTATTTCGTAGCTAGATGACAAAAGACTCACTTTGATGACAGTTTTCGAAAAAATCTGTTTTTGATGTAATTTAAAAGAAAAAATATTAGTTGGATTATCTTAAAGAATAAAGTTTTTACTGATCTGTACACAAATAAAACTAGACACACTGCCTAACAAATTTGTCTTCATCTATACTGAAATCTGAATAAATAAAATTTATTTTGAGATGGGTAATTTATACCTCATAAAAAAGAAGGATTTAGACGTGACGTATATACAACCGGAACCACATTAACAAAAATTTCATCTCAACGTACATTAAGTTTACTTTAATTCGGTGATGTTTATTTTGCATATCGCGATAATATTTTTCCGGGATAAGTTTAGAAGGAACACTTGGATGGGAAAAGCAATATTGTAAACCGACTCTATTTTTAATTGTGCATCTGGATTACATTTATTTTTGGAGGCAGTCGAAAGCGCGTTTAGTACTTTGCAGTCTTATGGCAATTTTTATGGGGTGTTGGCTATCAAAATAATATGTCAGTCTGAAGTAAAGCCAATAAACGTCTGGGCTTTAAGTGAAGTCTGTTGCCACTAGAACATTAACAGCATTCACTTGGGACTGTACAAATTAACAGGAGATGAAAGATGTGAAAGTTTCAATTCAAAGGACCCCGCAATAATCTTATGAAAATTGGGTTTCTGTCAAATTGTCTGAATTTTTGATATGTTGTAGATTTTGTCATCCTGAACAAAAGTCTCCATGGGCACAAAGTGCCAAAATGAACATTTTGGCATCTACGGAGCCAAAGCTCCCCTGACCCGTTGCAAAACTATTCATTTTCAATACTATTTACAGATGTCAAAAGCATATTTTAATTATTCTAATATATAGGGTAATGTTTTTGAGGTCACTGGATTTAACCCTCATGTCAGATTGGACAAATTGACCGTTGACAGCTGTCAATACACTGTCAACGAAGAATAGAAAAGTAAATATTCTCTTTTCATATTGAGACTTTGGGATTTTGAGGGAGATGAATTCAATTCTCATGCCAGATTGGCAAAATTCATAGTTGGCAGCTGTCAATTGACTGTCAACGAGGTATATAAAAGTAAATATTCTCTGTTGACATTGAGAGTTTGGTTTCTTGAGGTCGTTGAATTCAATTCTCATGCCAGATTGGCAAAATTGACAGTTGACAGCTGTCAATTGACTGTCAACGAGGAATATAAAAGTAAATATCCTCTTTTCACATTGAGAGTTTGAGCTTTTGAGGGAGCTGAATTCAATTCTAATCTCAGATTGGAAAAATTTACAGTTGACAGCTGTCAATTTACTGTCAACGAAGAATAGAGAAGTAAATATTCTCTGTTGACATTGAGAGTTTGGGTTCTTGAGATCGCTGAATTCAATTCTCATGCCAGATTGGAAAAATTGACAGTTGACAGCTGTCAATTCACTGTCAAAGTAGAATAAGGAAGAAAATATTTTCTTTTATTATTGAAAGTTTGTCAACTAACATTTTTTCCAATTCTAAAAAGAATTGAATTCAGCGACCTCAAAAACCCAAACTCTCAATGTGAAAAGAGGATATTTACTTTTATATTCCTCGTTGACAGTCAATTGACAGCTGTCAACTGTCAATTTGGCCAATCTGGCATGAGAATTGAATTCAGCTCCTTCAAAAGCCCAAACTCTCAATGTGTGAAAGAGAATTGTGAGTATATGTGGAGATGTATGGCTGACTTTAGCTAGTAAGTTTGGTGTACGAATGTCTTTAGTTGTTAAGTTTTTATATAGTTGTAGGCGATGTAAAAAGTAGTAATAAGTTAGATAGGAAATCACTGTACAAAGAACACACACTCTCCAAATGGTATTTGAGAAATACAGTTGTTACTGATTATTATTGACGAGTAATTTATTTCCTCCAAATACATTACAGTGGCGACGAGGTGAAAAGTTTAAAAATGGTTTCTAAAATGGGACAGGTGCGTGAATTTTCCGCAAAGGACAGTGATTGGCCGGTACATAAGGCTAGATTAGACCAATACTTTATTGCTAACGAAATAAAGGAAGAAAAAATTCGTAAAGCAATACTCTTAAATAGCCTAGACGAAGATGCGTATAAACTGGCAACGGATTTATGTGTTCCTGAAGTGCCTGAAGCAAAAACTTATCAAGAACTGATAACAGGTTTCGACAAATATTTCGTTAAACCAACATCGATTTATATGGAACGCTACAAATTTTATCAAGCTGCAAAAAACACGCATGAAACTGTAGCACAGTGGGCAGTCAGAGTAAAAAATCTAGGTGCAAAGTGTAAATTTGGGGAATCATGGGATCAATTCCTCACAGACAAATTTATTGCTGGGTTCGATAAAGGAGAAATTCTGGACAAACTCTTGGAATTAGAAGAAAGTGTGACCTTGGACAAAGCGATCAACGTGGCCATGAAAAAGGAAATGGGCAGCCATCATGAATCTACTCGCAGGGTGAAAGTGGAGCCATCTACATCCTTATTTCAAGTAGCCGAAGATCAGCGAAGAGGAAGAAGAAGAGGTACCACTGGCAGTTGGCAGGAGAGGCAGGTCGGCTCACGCGGCGGTAGGTCCAATGCAGCAGGACTGAGTGCGCAGAGTAGCGGACGGAGGCGCAACGAAAACGATGAAATGTCAAGGAACAGGAAAACAACATGTGAAGTTTGCGGAAAATATGGTCATCCGGGAAAAAACTGCAGGTACAGAAATTATTCTTGTAATAACTGTAGGAAAATAGGACATTTACAGTCAGTTTGTAGGGTTAAGTATAGGAATAATTATTTAGAAGTAGATAACTTAAATAGTGAGAATATAGAATGTAAACAAGAAGTTAGAGTAGATGATGATTTGAATTTAGATTGTTTATTTACGTTAGAAGAAGAGATTAATAATAAATTAATGCTAAAAATTGAAGTAGATAATAAAACATTTCAGTTCGAACTGGATACAGGCGCTAGTGTTAGTGTAATTGCTGAAAATTTTAAAAGGGAATGGTTTAATAAATATGTTTTACAGTATACTGAAAAGCTTCTTCACAATTACGTAGGCAAGGTGATCACTCCGCTTGGATATATAACAGTACCTATTAAATATCCAGGCCAAATAAAAAATGTGGATCTGTATGTAATCAGAGACGGTGGTCCTCCCTTATTGGGAAGAAATTTTTTTTATAAATTTGGACTCAATATTCAGCAGGTTTCAGAAGTACCATTTAATTTCAAACGTAATAGTAGTATAACTCAGTCCGAAAATACACATAGTGTAGTGGACAAATTAGTAAAGAAGTATAATAATGTTTTTTCTTCTAATTTAGGTACATTCACTGGAGGCACCATACAACTTCACTTGGACCAAAAGGCTAAGCCAATTTTCTTTAAAGCCAGACCAATTCCTTATGGTATAAGAAAAAAAGTTGAAGCTGAGATTCAAAGGTTAGTCGAGGCCGACATTTTATATCCACTTGATTATTCGGAATGGGGTACACCGATAGTTCCCGTGTGCAAAAAAGATGGTACTATTCGCATTTGTGGAGACTATAAGGTAACCTTAAATCCTGTTTTGTTAATAGACCAATATCCATTGCCTCGTATTGAGGATTTATTCAGTCAATTACAAGGAGGGCAGGAGTTTACTAAACTCGATCTCTCTCAGGCTTATCAACAAATTTTATTAGACGAAAATTCAAGTAAATACACTACTATTAGTACACATAAGGGTTTATTTGCTTATAAACGTTTACCATATGGGTTAAGTTGTGCACCAGCTAAGTATCAAAAAATTATAGAGAAAGTTTTACATGGTATTGAAGGGGTTATATGTTTTCTTGACGACATATTAATTACTGGGCAAAATCGTAGGCAACATTTAACAAGAGTTGAACGAGTTTTAGAAAAATTACAACAGTTTGGATTAACAATTGCGAAAGATAAATGTGAATTTTTCAAAAAATCTGTCATATACTTAGGTCATAAAATAGATAAAGAAGGATTACATACTTGTAGTGATAAGATAAATGCAATTAAAGTAGTGCCCTTTCCCACCAACATTGCTCAGTTACAATCATTTTTAGGACTTGTAAATTATTATAATAAATTTATCCCGAATAGTTCAACATTATTAGAACCATTGTACAGATTATTAAAAAAAGGAGTTTCGTGGAATTTCAATCAAAGTTGCAAATTTGCTTTTAATAAGGTTAAAGACATTTTAGCTTCAGAAACAGTGTTAGCTCATTATGATCCGGAATTGCCAATCAAATTGTCTGTTGATGCTTCATCATATGGAATTGGTTGTGTATTATCACATACGTATCCTAACGGTGATGAAAGACCAGTAGCTTATGCTTCCCGTACATTGTCTAATGCACAAAAACGTTATAGTCAAGTTGAGAAGGAAGGTCTAGCAATTATTTTTGGCGTTAAACGTTTCCATCAGTATTTATATTTGCAAAAATTTACCTTAGTTACCGACTGTAAAGTATTGTTGACTATTTTTGGAAAAAATAAGAGTATTCCGCAAATGACTGCAAATCGGTTGCAGAGATGGGCATTACTACTATCAAATTATAACTATAATATTGAATTTACGAAATCACACAAAAATAAAGCTGATTTTCTATCTAGATTTCCGGAAGGGGATATATTAGTAGAGAATTTTAATTATTCTTATTTAAATTACGTTTCGGACAATTTAGATTTACCCGTTGACTGTGAATTAGTTAAAAAAGAAACAGAAATTGATCCGTTACTACAAAAAATTAAAATATTTATTAAAAATGGTTGGCCGAAGAGAGTATCGAGTGAGGTTACACTTTATGCACATGTTAAAAACAATTTAAGCCTTGAAAATGATGTAATAATGTGTGGATATAGAGTAGTAATACCTGAGAATCTCAGACAAAAAATTCTAAAGGAGCTGCACAGCACTCATCAGGGGGCTGTGAAAATGAAAAGTGTCGCTAGATCATACGTATGGTGGCCCCAGATGAATGAAGACATCGAAAAATTGTGTAAAAGTTGTAAACATTGTTTACCACAGAAAAATACACCTCCTAAAGCTTCACTAATAACATGGCCTTTTCCAAATCATGGTTGGGAAAGGTTACATCTTGATTTTTTAGGTCCATTATTTGGCAAATATATTTTAGTAGTTGTTGATGCATTTAGTAAATGGGTGGAAGCTTTTATAACAAGTAATATGACCTCTGAAACAATTATAAATAATTTACGTAATGTCTTTGCTAGATTTGGGATTTGTAAATATTTAGTAGCAGATAATGCAAAATATTTTGTTTCTAATGAATTTCAACAATATTTATGTGAAAACGGCATTAAATTTAAAAGTATACCTCCTTTTTCTCCAGCAACGAATGGTGCTGCAGAAATTATGGTTAAGTATTTAAAAAATGCTATTAAATGTTGTAATGTTCAGGGTCCAAAAAATCTTGAAATAATTTTAAATAAAATATTATTAAACTATAGAAACACTAAACATGCTACAACAAATTATTCGCCAGCCCAATTATTACTAGGAAAGAATTTAAGGACTAGGTTAGACTTAATTAAGGAAAATAATGAGATAGTTAATGTAGATATAGATAAGTTAAGGAAAAATGTTAGTATAAGTCAAGAAAATCAGAAAAAGTTCTATTCTGGGAACAGATTAAAAACATTTAGTATAGGTGACAGTGTAGCTGTAAGAGATTACAGAGATCCAAATAAAAAAAGTTGGATTTCTGGAATTATTAGAAATAAGTTAGGTCCTAGAACATACATGGTTTATATTCCTAAATTATGTAAACTATGGAAACGACATCTAAATCAAATTATTGAATATAATTGTGACAATTTAAATAAACAACATGTCTCTGAAAGTGTTCAGGTCACAAACGCTGATAAGGTAGTCAATACTTCCAGTCCGGTTGGAACAAGTAGTCAAAAGATTATTGACAAGGTAGCTGAAAAAAATGAGAATTCCAGACCGAAACGGATAGTGAGACAACCTGACAGATTTGTGCCTTAACAAAAAAAAAAAATATTTTAAGGAGGAGAGAATGTGAGTATATGTGGAGATGTATGGCTGACTTTAGCTAGTAAGTTTGGTGTACGAATGTCTTTAGTTGTTAAGTTTTTATATAGTTGTAGGCGATGTAAAAAGTAGTAATAAGTTAGATAGGAAATCACTGTACAAAGAACACACACTCTCCAAATGGTATTTGAGAAATACAGCTGTTACCGATTATTATTGACGAATAATTTATTTCCTCCAGATACATTACAAGAATATTTACTTTTCTATTCTTTGTTGACAGTGTATTGACAGCTGTCAACGGTCAATTTGTCCAATCTGACATGAGGGTTGAATCCAGTGACTTCAAAAACATTACCCTATATATTAGAATAATTAAAATATGCTTTTGACATCTGTAAATAGTATTGAAAATGAATAGCTTTGCAACGGGTCAGGGGAGCTTTGGCAGCTCCGTAGCTGCCAAAATGTTCATTTTGGCACTTTGCCAGAGATTATTGCGGGGTCCTTTGTGGAATAAGTATCTTTATACAGCGTACACTGAGAGAAACACAGTTGCTACAAATTTGTGCTTACAATTTTGTTATAGAATAAACTAAAAATGTAGTAAACGATATAAATTCACAATTTTAAAAGACTTTAAGGTTTTCATGAAAAAATGCATTCATTATAACAAGATTATAATAGTGTTTAATAAGAAATCAAAAACCCAGTACTAGGCTTCGTCTTTAAAATTTCACAGTAATAAAACTATTTTATTTCTGCCACTGTTTGCTGTTGAAAATGGTTTAACGTTTAGGGAACAAGTTGACATGTTAATATTTTCTGTTCTCTGGGACATTATCATTATTATTACAATGTAAGTTTTGCTTTTTTGGAAAAGTTACAATGATCCAAATATTTAATAACTATGACATATTTTTGTTTTACTCATGTTACTTTTCCATCGTGCTTTATCTATACGCTATCGTCGAATGGTCTACCTGTACTTTCCGGTTTCGAAATAATAAAAATAAACCTACAAGGTGTGTCGAAAGCGCCCGTGAAGGACTGCTTGCAGGTGGGTACGTGAGCATTCAAATAGGGCGAGTATTAGTGAGCCCTACTTAAACCAGACCAAAGAAGGAGCCCTATTTCAAAGAAGCACCTGCACACCTGCTGGGATATTTTTTTGGTTGGTCTGTACAGAGCCATGGGCATGAAATATTCTGTTCCAGAACTTACAACGCCATTTGGTGCAAACTATGTGCTCTGAATTTAATAGAACACGTTCGTGTCAAAGCAAGTATACAGTATGTGCCAAAAGTATGGAATAAATTCAATAAAAACGAAACAATTATTTTTTGGGAATAATCCTCGAACAGGTCGATTTTTAATTTAAAAAGTACATATTTTAGCGTAAAATGCGATTTTCAAATGTCATTTGTTTTCGAATAATGACGTCATCGATTTTTTTTTTAAATGGCAACACAATATTTTTTCCTTGATTCTGAAAGATCGTTTAATTCTCTATCAGACAGTACTAAAATTTTGCCCTCTTATATAGGAAAGTTTTCAAGTAAATGACGATTGAATGTTAGAAAACGTAAATCAATTAAAATAAAGCAAAAACGTTATCAAGTTTAGTTTTTCGAATTCCATAGTTCTTTTATGGATCACTTAGGTAAAAATCTTTGCAAAGTATCATTGTCACACCGACTTTCTAATAAGTATTGTAAGCGACATAGAAATTATTATTCAATTTAAAGTATTATGGCACATTTAACTGTTACTCAAAGAATTGAAATTTTAATTCTTATCGGATGCGGGAATATGACTAGAACGCAGCAGGAAGTTTGCGATTTATTTAATGAAAAATATCCAGATCGCCCTATCAGTCAATCAACAGTCAGTAAGGTAGAGTCTAAATTTAGAGAAACTGGCAATGTTGTAAATATTCCAAAACCTGGACGTCCAAGCATTAATGAAAATCAGAAACAGAACATTTTGATAAGTATGGTGGATAATCCTCATAATTCTTCACGATTGGTTGCATTAAACAATGACACTAGTCAGAGCACAGTGCTACGTATCTTGAGAAGGAAAAATATCATCCCTACAAAATTCAACTTGTGCAGGAACTCAATGAAGAACATCCCGATCGCCGCTTACACTTTTGCGAAATTCTAATGGATTTATGTCAAGGAAATAGAAATTTACACCGGCAAATACTTTTTTCAGATGAGGCCACATTTTGCCTGAATGGTACAGTAAACCGTCAAACTTGCAGATATTGAAGTCGGGAAAATCCTCATTGGATGGCAGAGGCACATACCCAACACCCTCAGAAATTAAATGTGTGGGCTGGAATAGTTGACGACAGAATAGTAGGGCCTTTCTTCTTTGAAGGAACCCTTTCAGGACAAAGATATTTAGAGTTTCTAGAAAATGACCTTGTTCCAGCCCTTGCAGTAATTTTTCCTAACGATAATGACCCTGACATACCTGACGATACCATATGGTTTCAGCAAGACGGTGCACCTCCGCACTATGCGCGCCCTGTACGAGATTTTTTGGACAACTGTTTTCCTGGGAGGTGGATCGGCAGACGCGGACCGATAGAATGGCCTGCAGGATCGCCAGATCTTACACCTCTTGACTATTTTTTATGGGGATACTTGAAGTCAAAAGTGTACATTAATAAACCACGTAATTTAGAAAAACTTTAAAATCGCATTCGGGACGAAATACGCAGAGTTACCCCAGAAATCATTCATAATGTGCAAGAAGAATTTCTTCACAGACTTGCGCATTGTCAAGAAGTTGGTGGATGGCAATTCGAACATTTAATTTAAGTATAAAATTTAATCAATTGTATTTTATTTTACATAACTCAGAATTGTTACTTTTTTATGGATAAAATTTACGTTTTCTAACATTCAATCGTCATTTACTCGAAAACTTTCCTATGTAAGAGGGCAAAATTTTAGTACTGTCTGATAGAGAATTAAACGATCTTTCAGAATCAAGGAAAAAAATATGGTGTTGCCATTTAAAAAAAATTGATGACGTCATTACTCGAAAACAAATGACATTTGAAAATCGCATTTTACGCTAAAATATGTATTTTTTAAATTAAAAATCGACTTGTTTGAGGATTTTTCCCAAAAAATAATTGTTTCGTTTTTATTGAATTTATTCCATACTTTTGGCGCATACTGTAATACTGGGTATAGTATTTGTACAATTTTGTATAGTATGGTGTATTGATATATTAAAAACACATTTCTATGGACTATTGGAATAATAAGAGCAAGCATTAAACTATGACATGTTATTATTGAGATTTTTTTGCTTCTCTGTAACCCACCGCCAAAGAGAAAATAACAATGAACTCAAATTTTAGTTGTAGTTCCTAATAACAATCCAAGAAAAAGTATGGGAAGGTATATGAATTATTTTGTAAGGATAACAAAACACACACTATGAACTAATGAATATGTAATGTTAGCGTATTTTTTGAGAAGGTAAGTTATTATTTATACATATTTTAGTGCTTTTCATACAATGTCTTTCCTTATTTTAAGCAAAATCTCTTAAGTTACTTACCCTTTTAAAACGTCAAAATGATACGTACGATACGTTACTATGTTTTTAAAAAATGCTCCAGACGATAAGTTCTTATTAATGAAAGTGATACTACTATTTGGTTTAAATAGGGCATGTTGATGTGCAGTTTAACTGTAAAAGAAAGGAAAATTTTGGTTATAATTTTACATGACACCAAAACCAAAACGGTTCGTGTATTTACCGTAGGATCAGAGTGCAACGGATATGAAATTTATCATAAGCCTTCACGATTGAGATCCAAACAAGTAAAACACGATAGATTTTTTCATTTAACTATAATCACGGTAAGTGCACAATACGAGTACAACCAGTTGGCATGAATAGTTTTGCAAAAATTATTCAAAGAGTTGCAGAATATTTGAAAATCCCAGATGTATCCAGTTACAGCGGTCATTGCTTGAGGAGGACGTCTGCCATCTTCCTCGCTGACAGTGGAGGAAAAGACATGAAAGATGGCAGTCAATTAGTGTGGCTGAAGATCGAAAAAAGTATCGTCAATATGTTGAAAATTTAAAAAAATATATTTCATCAGCAAGAACTACTGGCATCTCAAGATCATTCAGGAATGCAGATAAATAATCATAATAGTTTTCAGGAAGAACTAGGAGAATTGAATAAATTTTGTGTTGCTAACTTTTCAAATCTAAATAATTCTACTTTTAATGTATGTAACAGTGTTTTCAATACTTAAATAAACAATTTTCTATTAAACTGCGTTTTATTACCAGTGACATTACTGTACCATGTGTCTCATTTTTCAGGGTACACTTCTAGAAATGTGAGAAGCTGGGGAATATCCACAGGCCAATTTTTTTACAGTTAGTACTTTGAAGGGAGGTTATATTCTGCTAACTATTTTATTGATGTGACAAAAACCTGGCTTAATACGATTTTTTAAAACGGTCGTTGCTGGAGCATACGGGAAGAACAACGTACTAATGATAAAGACTCTACTCTATATGAACTACTAAAGCATTTGCAAAATAAATGTAAAGTAGTAAAATCACTAGTGACACAATATCTGATCAAACGATAAAACCGAGAACACTAGTCAATAGTGATACGGATCTTCATTGCAAATTATGCTCTGGTGAACATTATATTAACAAATACGACAAATTACTTCATTTATCTCCAATTAAAAGGCAGTATATTAATATACACCCTTAGATCTGTTTTTAAATATAAAAAATTAAATAAGAGGCATGCTCCAACAGTCGTTTTTTTAGAAAGTGGTATTAGGCATTTTTTATCAAAAAGATAATTTACCAGACTATTCAACACCCATCAAAGTTCCCATATACCAAATTTGATCGCCAATTGTATATTGAGTGTTTTTTATGAGAAGCCAAGGGCCGAAAAATCAGAAAAAAGTTATAATAAACGTAAAAGTAGTTTATTTTTATAAGTAGGTCTAGACCAGACCCATTGTAAACAATCGTTCTTTGTAACTAATTTCATGTTTGCTTTAGGAAGAATCCCATAGAAGATATAAAGCATAAAGGACTTGGAAATTCTTTTTTCCAGAAAACAGCTGAAGATCTCGTATGCGAGTTTTCGATGTACGTTATGTATTTTTAAACTGAATACTCTAATATTATTATTGAATTTAAAAACAGTTTCATATTACTCATGTTATACATATACTTGTTACACTTTTACCCGTTTTTGCAACGCACAACGTGCCTACATTAAACTACTTTACTGGTGATATGTGATATCATACGAAACCCAACAGGAAGTAGACGATTACTCTTATATCGAAATCGGGTAAGCTATGAGTTTTAGTCGTTCGCATTAGGGTTAGGAATGTTGTTGGCACAGTAATCTAACAACAGGAAGCAACGGTACTGTTTCATTTGTGATATACCAAAACGCTAAAACAAATGGCTATGATTGCAAATGGGAAATTAACTTTTGCGTAAGAAAACACATCGTAACCGTGAATAATGCGGACACTGACCACCCATTGGATTCGGCCGACCAAACTAAACTAGCTGAGAAGCTATCGCGATGAAAATATGACAAAATCAATAATAGAAATATTTGTCAGTATTTTTTTAATAATATTTTAGTATCGTTGATCACGCAGATGATGCAAAAAATTGCAACTGGAATTAGCAATTTCGACCGTATCATTTCATTTTTAAAAATGATGGCATACGTTAAGAAAAATTATTAAATACATTTATTAGACCTTGTGTCTTGTAACAATATTTCACGTTTTATTGATACCAACATATAATGTTACTACTCCGTGTTATTATTGTAATAATAAAACAGTGTTACTACTCCCTTCCAAATGAGCGTGTTGGTCGCCCTTCCAGAATTTTCGACATAAAACTAGACAGGAATGTACTATGTGTAGAAAATTTACAAAATTCGTGGAGCTAGCGAATCTGGTAGTGTGTTTAAGGGTAAGTTTTAATATTTAATTAATACATTTTTTTCACATAAATACTTACATATACAAATATTAATTTCATATTTAAGTAGTTTGTTTCTAGTATTAAATAATGAAAAACAAAATTGAAATAAATGTTTCCATTAATTAAAAATAGATATTTTATTTTACAAGTATTTCAAATAGTTAAGCTTTTACAGTACAGTAAAAATATAATATACCTAAATAGGTACATATCTTCAGAAACGTTCCAAATAGACATTTAATAAAAAAAAACTATTAAGTAGTTTTTTTCAAATTGTATACTAACTATTGCTTTCATTATTATTTGGCGTGTGTTTTTTTTAATTTTTTCGAAATGTTTGTGCATACTATATTTTTTTATCAGAGGCGTAATTTATTAGGTAGACCTAATGACTATTATTTTTCTTCTTTAATCTATTACAAAATTGGTTTGCATGTACAATAGATATGACTATGATAGCTATGCATAAATACTGTTACGGAGGCTCACCTACCTTGTTACTTTGTTAATTATGTTCCTGTTTGCGTTAGAATTGATAATTTTTGTAAAACCTCTATTTTGGCGTTTTCTAGAATAGTCCAGGCTACATTCTATTTAATTCTCGACACGTTCTCGATCGCCGAAAATCCTAAAAACATATATAAGCGGTTCAGTTTCGCCACTGAAAGCAGTTTATATTGAGAAGGCAAACGCGAGTGACAAACGTCAAAGTAAAGCATTGACAGTTGTGAAATTTGTTTGAAAGATATTCTTCGTGTAATCAAGAGTGACAATAAAGTTTGTTTGTCTACGTGACGTGTTACCACGCTAACCCAACTAAGAGGTTACAATACTTATTATCACACAATATCCTGCTAGAAAACCACATCTAGAAAATCTCATATCTAAATTGAGAAAATTAATGCATAAATATAAAAACACACTTGTACAATTATTATAAACTAGATTTAACAAATTTCTGAAAATATCCAAATTGATCTACAAATTATATTCCGCAATATTTATGTATCTGAATCTCAGCGAGGATCGATATGCTAATGCGGACTGGCGCTGTGACAACATTGATTGTTCTAAGCTCATTTTGATTGATTTGATAGTCGAGAAACGGAGCTTTAAATCGAACCCAACCGGAAGAGCGGTGCAATACTGGATGAAAACAAGGTAACGCCCAATGCGGCACAGATATACACATTTATAGCGGTTGTAGGTCAACAGGAAATACACCTGATGAATGGGATAAATCTGCATGTCAAGGCTACGCATTTAAAGTATTATGTATATATGTATTTCAACTAATTCTTAAGGCGAATGGTCCATTTCTCACGGAATTCCTCAGCAAACTAATTATGAAATAAATATCATTCGAATCCGTGTCTGGACAGAAAAATGCCTTCTTCACACTTCCCATTAGGGACAGAAACTAAAAAATGTTTCTTTATTACATAAATAGTCGAACTTAATTTGTTTTTTAAACTGCACACTAAAAAGAAATATCAGTGACTACAGTTACTACAAATTTGAGCTTAGAATAGCACCCATACAAATACTATAGTAAGTCATGTAAGCTCAAGTAATAGTTGTGGTAAATGCAAAAGTATTAGTATTGTAGTAATTAGGTTGTTGTAAATGTTAATATGTTATTATATGCGGCTATAGTATAAAACAATAATATTAATAGATGGTATTAATACAACACTTATAGTGATCATTACCAAAACTATAGAGGCACAATTGTAGTATTATTTACTACAAATTGTATTAAAGTTGGGTGTATAGGTGATCGTGTGCAAAAATAAAAAAGCGTTCTTTTTGTAGGACAGTCAGGTTTAGCATGTGGCCACAAAATGTAGCTAATGCTACATCACGTATGACATACTGAGGAGAGCTAACAAATTCAAAAGCAGTATATGTCTGGTGTGCCGCTAATGAATGACTTTGACAGTCTGCTATGGGTATTTCAAGTTCAGGTGTACTATTGCTGGTAGTTGTTTGCAACAATGTAGTAAAAATTGTAATTTTTCACATAATTCCCTGTAATTTAACATACATTTCTATAAAACGTTGTAGTGGTGGTTACAAAAATGCGGATAAACTGTTATAGCCTGTGTGTCAATAACCCACAAAACATTTAGTAAATGATACAACAATGTATGTAGCATTTGGTAACATTTCTATTAGTAAAACAGTGTGTAGATTATTACAACAAAATTGTAAGCATAGTAGTATGTTAAATAATACTGCAAAGTGTGTTTGGAGATGGAATCACAACAAATTGTACCTAGTACATAGGTTTACAATTGTATAAACGATTACTAGTCTTTTTCCAGTGTAGGTACTTAAATTCTTGCATGTTATAAACTACTAACACCAACTAACAACAATATGCTAAAATAAAGGCAACGATTACCAAAATAAGAAAAAATCTTGCAAAAAGCACTTAATTTTCGAAAATTTCATTACATAATTCTGATTTTTTTGTTGGGCTGCTCTGTTTATCAAGTCATCAACAACACACAATTTCATCTGTCATCCCAGAAGCGAGATTTCTCATTAGAGATAAATTTAACAAACAAGATAAAAAACCAAATTGAGTCCAACGTAGACAACCCTAGAACGTTTTACTAGGTGTTGAAAACTGAAAGTGCTCTACGTAAATATTTAAAACATAAATTTCACATTTTGTCGCAATAGCCATTATCTGACAGCAGAGTTTTACGTTTTATGGAGATGAGGTAACGAAATGGTTCAACGTGACTTTTATGGGTTTAAAAATACAGTCATTTTAACGTGGCGCTCATAGACGAAATTTGCTCTTAAATATTTATGTCTGGCTTTCTAAATTTAACGCAACAACGTAACTCTGCATGATGGCTGAAGGTTACTATTATTATACAGGGTGTCCAGAAACTAGTGGTGAACAAAATGATAAGGCATACAGGGAGAGTTAAAATAACGTCAGTACTTCTTATACAGGGTTAAATATGGCTAAGTACAAAAATTTTAAACACGTGCTCAGGGAGGCCTAAAAGACAATAAAAAATGTATTTCGGAATTCTCGCTCAATGTTTAAAAAATGGGACAAAACCTTATGACAATCATCGTCCGAGATGGCTTAGAAATGTAAACTATACTCGCGTCAAGAATTCAGACGTCTTACGTCACGGCTGACGTTACACATTTGTTTTTATTGTCAACGTAATTTTCAATATTTGGCCGAGTTAAAAACAATCATTTTTTGAAATTTAGTGCAATATATAATGCAAACTTTTAGTATAGTGTATAGTTTTATTACTATCAGTTGCAGTTTCTTAAATATTTTGATGAAAATATAATGAATTATTCATTTGTTCGTATGACGTAAGTCGTCTGAATTCTTGTCGCGAGTATATCAACCTGTCGTTTTTTACAGCGTTGTCAAATGCAGAAATATTTTTATTAATAATAGTAACATATATATAGATAACAGTTAATCCGGTTAGCTACACTATTTTGCATTCACTCTTCGTTCCTTCGTTGCACACTGCCAAAATTACATTTTTAGTATTTTGACTCATTACAGGTCCGTCAGAATTATCCATTAACAGAATACACAAACCGTGTTCAGTACAATACCCTTTTGTTCTAAAAAATTGAAAATTAATGTAATGAATACTTACTATTACAATGCACCCGCGGCAGTCCAGTAGTTGTGTAAAATCTAAAATCGTACGCGATTGCCTAACTTCGCTAGATTTGTCCTTGATTCTATAAAAACAAACAGCTCACATCATAGGGCGAACCATGTTATAGGGGAATATCTGTACCCGACATAAATTACTATTTAATTACTATAAACCGTTTAAAACTAAAAATTAGTCAGTACTATTGATTGAACCAGGTACCGTGAAGTACATGTTGCACTAGTGGCCTATACAGGGTGAGTCAGTCATAATGTCATTAATTTTAAGAGGAGATAGAGAATAATGAGTATAATGCGAATACGCGATTAAAAAAAATCTAAACGCATATTTACGTCGAAAAAAAATATTTTTTAATCACTATTTAAACCCCCTTTTCAGACTGTCACTAACCGCTGACAGCCTTGGTCGTTTACAGCTCACAGTTCAACGGTTGTACTGACTATTTTAGAATATCATTTTTTCTTGCTAAGTTCAACTTAAGCCAATAATAATTTAAACTGTTAATATCCAATAAACTCAAATAATAATCAAATAATTCTATTAAAAATTAAAAGTAACGCGATCCACTCAGGTTTTCCGGTAGAAAATACGGCCCAATCAAACGATACCCGTACACTCCTGCCCATACGTTGACAACAAATCGCATCTGAAAGCTAAACCGACAAATAGCGTGTGAATTTTTCTCTGAGAAAATGTAGCTGTTATGACTGCAACAAAACTCCAACGTGTCTAATAATAAACCGAGTAATAAACCATTTAGGTACATTACATAAAAAACCTATACCCAATGGGTAAATTATTAAGAGAAGCTGAAAAGTGTTTCGTGTTTAAATATAAATAATAAAAAACCATCGTGTTGTCGACAGAAAACTGTACAAGATGGAAATGGCACGCCGCTAATCTAAGTTATCGTGACCTACCGTATTATTAGGTCAATAACCTAGTTTTTGTACTGTTATTTAACGACAAGGAGTAAAACTATTTTTTTTAATCTAGATACATGAATGAATTTTCCTTAAATAGTGATATATTTGTTAATAAAAACAAATGTAGAAAATAAATAAATGTTTTAGAATGTTAGGTTATTACAGTTTAATAATTTTGATATTACGTTTTCACTATGTTTTACAAATAAATATGAATTTTTAGTATTACTCGTAAGTACAATTAATTATTCAGTTTGTAGTTACGTACATCTAGCTTAGAAATTTATTGTTTTTTAAGTAGTATGGTACTAAGCTGTTTACAGCTCACAGTTCACGTAAAACTGCACTTAACCGTCCATAGCACTTTATTAATAAAATTAGGGTCAGCCGCATTTCGTAAACATTCTCCGTATAACACTACCGTCTCCACATATTCGGAATTTGTAAAATTATGCGTTGTGAATTTACGCCAAATACGTGAGGTGAGACCGAAATAAACAAACTACTGCTTACTGCTTGTATTCTCTCCATCCCCCCTCCAAATGTGTGGCATGACCTACAAATTTGGGGGAAAAGAAATGCAGGAAATGCAGAGTGCTAAATGGAGGTAAATTTGAATAACACGCTGATGTGTTAGACGATATTATGTATGTAAACATGATGTGGCATCGATGGTTTGATACGGCATTAGATTGTCGTCGGGTGCGTCATCAGAAAGTTCGTAGCGCACCAGGAGCGTAGTGTTACTGATTTTTATAGGACGATTTGTTTATTTTTTTAAAGGTCGAGTAAAAATTTTTTTTTCGATTTTCTCCCTTTATTAGGCCTCCCGAATACGTTAAAATTAATGACATTATGACTGTAGATGGCGACTGCAGACTCTATTAGCAAAGTTTATTGACTGTGACATAAGATTCATAGACCATCAACGTATTATGCCGAATCCTCTTTGAACCGCAATGAACAACTGCTGTAATGCTTTGGCGGTAAACGTGTAGCACTGGGGTAGTGTTTTTATGTATTTGTGTACATATGGGAGGGAAGGAGAGGTCCTCAAGAAACTAGAGGTAGCATGTAAAAAAATCTTTGCAACGACAAGTTTTAATGTAAACAAGTAAGAAAACATTCTTGAAATCTCTTCAAATAACAATCCTGGAAATAAGTATCAGTGTTTTTCATTAAACCATGAAATAATTATTTACATTTTTCAGTTTCTTTTTTCTTTCAAGGCATCGTAAATCTATACATGTGACAACGCGGTGCCCTGTCACTACCTTTGACATCTTTGACTTATGCATAATACACCTAACCTAGTGGCTGACAAGTGGCCAGAATTAACGATAAATAGGAGTTTAATATAGTTCTGATTTTTTCTCTATCTCCTCTTAAAATATTTATACTTAGTTATAGTTAACCCTGTATATGCTTATCGTGTCTGACGTCCTTAGGGATATACAGAGCTGCGAAATAAGAACTTAAATATTGAATTTCATGCATAATTTTTAAACCGTTTCCTTGACAACCTCGAAATTTGGGAAATAGTAAGTAACAGTACTATTTTGACAGTGTTGCCAAATTTGACATTTTGCATTTGTAGTTTGATTCCTCTATTAATTTAATACAAAAAAGCTACACGTTATTTTACTCGATACCTTTTACCAATTTCAAGATAAACGCATATTTAATTTATTAATTTTTCTGTCACAATTAATCGCTCTGTTTTGAAACTTCAACAAAATCAGTTTCAGTATTTTCATATTTGTGAATAATTAAGTAGGTATGTCTAGAAACAACACAAATATTGTTGAGAATTGCAGATAAATGAGGGAAAATATCAAATTCAACTATCAACTGCGATAAACATATCACACATATCAAAAGACTTCTGTGACTCACCGTAATAATGCGAGAGACCGGCATTATTTTTGAAGTTCATTGTCTTTCAATACCAAGGTTTCTTTCAATACATCACTTATTTCAGAATGTCCGTCTAAAATAGAAACGTGACTCAAGTTGTCATATGATATGGCATGTTAGATCCCACTTTCTGCATATTATTTATACATATCAGAAGGCAGTCATAGCATAGCTAGCGAAATGTAAAACAGTTTTGATGACCGAAGTGAAACGTGAACCTATATTTCCAAAAAAATACGAAGAAGATAAACAACTTATAGCAGTTTATGTGGTTTAACAAACATCTAGCTAGATTTATAAATAGTTGGTTAATAAAATCACTATCCAATAGATATTATGTAAATGGCCGAAATATTGAAGTGGATGGATGTTATATAGCTTATTTTGCATTGTATTCCTTCCACTATTTTTTGCTTTCACTGATTACTTTTAAATGCAGGAATGTATTGTTTAATTAATTCATATTCTGGGTTCACAATGTATTTTTGCAATATTGAAATATGTATATACATAATATATTATATTTAAATATCGCACAATTTATTACTGAAAGAATCACAAAGCTGGTAAAAAGAAATGAAAAAAACATGATTAAAACTAGTTAAGAGGCCGTTAAATAATTTTAGACATTTAAGAACTGAATAATATAGACCTTGGCAAACAACAGGCCACCTCTTATGCTACCTGGAAATATTCAAACGTACCGAAGTAAAAAGAATAACGAGAGGAAGCGGTCTAACCAACAAATTTTTAGGTACAGAATACTTAAAAAATACAATTTTTTTTTAAATTTAACTGCAGATGTAAATATTGTTATAATATAAACTTACCTAGTTCTTCATATAATTGTTATTCACTTTTGTTTATAAGTATGTGCAAATAATTGTTAAAATGTGGAATAATGTGTCTTACAAACGTTATTTAAAAGTTATTATTCTGTTTGATAATATAAATAGTAAAAGTAGATAAATGAAACATCAAGAATTTGATTTTTGATATTACTTTCTACGCGTTTTATTTTTCGCAATTTCTGTACCTAAAAATCCACAAATTTTATCATTTTACAGCAAGAAATACGGCGGCCTTAATGAAGTTAAAAATTCATCCTTAGACATTACCTCTAGTTACATATTTTGTTATAATTTTAATAAAAAAAAGAGTATAATGTATGAGTAATATTTATCTTTATATATTGGCACCACTAATGGGTTTTTATACTGCAAAGTAAATGCTTTTAGAGGGAGGAAAAACTTAGAAAAAAAGTTTTTATTAAAGTTGTAAAATGAGACGGTACGTAATACGATTTTAACAGAAAATAATTATGCTACATATTAATTCTATTATAGAAGAAGAATTTGCGACGTTGACGTTTTGCAAATTAATGGTTGTGACGCTGCAGATACTATTTATTTCATTGTCCACCGTTATAAAAAAAACTAAAAATAAATGAACAAATTTTTACTCCGTCAGTATATATAGATACCTACCTTTTAAAATTGTGCGCGTTTGCCCATATTTGAGATGGACTATAGTTCTTATAGTACAAAAAACATATTCATTCTATCTTTATTATAAACAGTATTTAAACTGACAATAAATAATAAATTTATGAAAGAACCACTCCAACTGCTCAAACATCCTCTGGAACTGGTATCTGGAAAATGTTGAAAAAACCGCTATATTTATAAACCATTAATTCTGAATTTGATGAAGCCCTGCATTTTTGTCGGCGCTGTCATCAACAAACATGGATGTATTATTTATAATTTCTATTCCATATAAAATCTAGGCCGGATTGGAATGTCGACACAGTACACACCCAAGTCCAAGTCGTATGACGAACACGTCTGCCTATTTTTCATTTCCATTAGATTGAAAATATTAGAAGTAAATACGCACACGCTCAGAATGTAATGAAGAATCGCTAATGGAAAAAAAGACATCCATCAGGAGCGTGCGGCAGAAAAGGAAGTGTAAAATTGATATTCCTGGTAAGTTTGACTGCGAAAAAATCGAAAGTTGAAAGAAGCTTGTATGCATATCAAAAATGTAGTTTGTAGTAAAATACAGAACTGATACGGCAGATTGATTTGACACAATACAGTTATTTTATACTAGTTAATTAAAATTTCAACAAAAAAATCTACCTGAAAACCTCTATCTGTTAGATGTTCTGTTACATGCTTAACTGAAGCTGTTGAAATATTTTTTTGGCGACATTGATTTTATAGTTAGTAATTTAGTAACACGCTGGATCGCTCTTGGACATTCAAGTGGCCATGCGCGCGTATATAAGAAAGTTGTGTCAAGTGGAACGAGCAGAGTTAATAGTTAATAGTATTGAATAGTGAGTCATATACAGAAAAACATTGCATACGGTTCGCAAAGTTAATAGTTACGTTTAAGTGTTTATTTGTTTATAATTAATGAGGTTTTTCAGGTTTCCCTCATTCCTGCACTGAATAGTGATTAGGGCCTACCAACGTAAGTCGTTCCTGGGCGCAAATGCGGCCTGCTTAATAATAATATGCCGCCCCCTCTCCCGCACAAGTCTCCGACTTCTGGGCTAATCCCTGTGATTAGAATGAGGGGTAGAGATATTATTATTATTATATTATAATTATAGTTACTTTTTTCTAGTTTTCGGCATGCAGTAAGTTAATTTAAGGTGTTTTAAGTGAAATATGCTTTCACAAGAAAGAAATCAAGTTTACAACGACCACTGGGAATCAGACAAACACACACATACGACGATGGCAAACTTTAGTGCATTGTTTCTATGTAGAGAAATGTTGAATAAATAATGAATGTATACAGAGGAGTCTAGAAATGCTATCATTACGGATTACAAGCAGAAACTAAAATAACAAACACATTTTTTGAAAACATCTGACACTGATAACAAATGAAGTATCTATTGCTGCTTCTTACGAAATAGCGCTGAAAATTGTCAAAGCAAAAAAACCCTTTAGTGATGGAGTGCTTATTAAGAAAGATGCAATCAAAATGGCAAAGTAATTCAATGAAACAAAAATTGTCAAAAAATTGGAAATAGTATCATGGTTGCATCAAAAGCAAGGCGTGTAGACCACATTAATCAATATGTATCCAAATAACTGCGCGACACAACTGAAAAATGTAAATATTTTTCACCCTGCCTGGACAAGAGCGACCTATCCGACATCACCCAACTTAAAATTTTTGTTTGAACTATTCAATAAGACTTCAGAGTAGCAGAGGAGATGCTTGGTCTTAATCCTCTCCATGGTACAAGTAAGCGTACGGATATTTTTTAAGCTCTAAATAAAGTGGTATCAAACTAGCCAGAGCTATGCTAGGAACTGAAATGGACTTGCTTGCAGGACCCTTAAAACAAAACAATATCAACTGTCCTGTAATGCATTGCATTGTTCACCAAGAGGTCCTATGTTGAAAGGTCTTACATCAAATGAATGTCATAAAAGTGGTTGTTAAAATAACTAATATTAGAGGGAGAATCGCGCTTTCACTCACAGAAATATCGTCATTTTTTGGTCGAAGAAGATGCTACATGCTACATATTATGGAGACTTGTTACTTCACATCGATATTCCGGATTACCTATGCCATTAAGGCTGCGAAGACTATAGATTATAGTTTTTGTCTTGTTGTTATCTTGGTATTTATGGTCAATCCAAAATGCTCGGTATATTTAACTCATAAAATATATTGACACAATTACACAAGAATTTGAACGTAAGCAGAGCAGACTTTCAACTGGAATTGTATGATTTGAAGTCAGATCTTTTTACCAGGGAAAAAACGAAATAGAATTGGACCATTTTAAGTTACTCCCAGGAGAACGCTACCCCAACTTACGAAACTTAGGCCTTCTGATGGGCTTAATGTTGGGAAGCACGTATTTTTACGAAAGCAGCTTTTCCAACATGAAATTTAGTCAAAATATAGGTGTTTCTGTCTGATAAGTCACTTACTCTGTTGCTTCGTTTGTCAACAACAAATATTAATGTTAATTATTGATACAATAGTTAATGAAAAAACCAACATCCCCAAACTTTCCAATATTTTTTTTTGTATACAAATAAACGCCTTTTGTACCAATTACAATTCATTGATAACTTTATTTACAAATGCCCTTGGGCCACTTGATATTGGACAGTTCTGGTTTAGACTATCTAACTCTGTAAATTACATCAAACCTCTGCTAATTCTAATGCCGTAAATTATTCTGATGTTACTGATATTCAATGCCAAATCTTTGAAAGTTACAACTGGTGGCATTTGAAAGCCATAATTAAATTCATAGCCCATAATTATTTCTTCATTTGAAGTAGTGAACGTTTCTTTGCTACCTACTTGGATGAAATATGTTTATGTGTGCGTTTACTTAGTTACTTTACAGCTATAAATAATATTTTTAAAGGTTTCAAGGCTGGAAATGTTTTCATTACAAAATAAATTATTTATTACTTCCCAGAACTGTGCCGTAAATATGGCAACAAAGAAATTCTCCACCACTTTAAAACTAATACTAGAAATAATAATCCTTCAAACGACTCATAAAATTGTTAACATAGTTTCGAATACGTCGCATGCTTTGGGCAAAACCGATAAGGGACAGCTGTTGATAATTCAGCCGTTTAAAATACCATTGAAATGTTTATGGAACAAGGATTAGATGCATTTTAACCAAATTTAGCGGTGACCGAATAATCCGCTGAATTAATTATATCCAAGTTCTGCTTTTTATCAAACTTTCTCCAATATTTATGATAAATCGAACAAATTTATAAATCGGTTGCCCTTCTCTTTTGGGGGAAAGTGGATGTCTCTTAATTTAATGACATGAATTGGTGCTATTTCGGCGATATTAATGATGACCCTAAATGCTTTGATGACAAAATAATATACTGTTTTAGTTACGAGTTACGAATGGGTTAAGATTAGTTTCGATTATTTAGTAGTTATATATAAAAAGAATTATTGGTACATATCAGTTCCTGTTTTTTCGTATAAAAGATTAAGATTTTAGAAGATACGATAAATAAAAATAAATCTAGACCATTCACAGATTGTATCTGCAATGATCTGTAAAGAAAACATTTCGCAATACAATATGTAAAGAAAGTGCTGTACTAACAATTATGAGATCACGACTGCATTGAAACCACGCCTAAGATGTAGAAAGTAATATTTCTTCGAAGATTCACAAAATTTCTCACTCATAAAATAAACAAAAACAATGAATTTATTTTCTCCATTATATGTTCTCTGATGAAGTTTTTTTTTTTTTATTAATATTAATAAATTATTAATACGTATTTGTAAACCCAGTGGAGTTACCATTTGTTACAATTTTCTATTCAGGCTCTTGCCAATCGAATATAGAAAATAAATAAAAAATTAATGTGAAATTGTTTATTTTAGCATGTTTTCGCATCCTTTCATCAAAAGAATAGTATTAGATTGGTTATTTAGATATTCGAATGAGTTCTTATGTTTCTTTCAAGATGTTATGTAGTTAATTTAAATGTATTAAAGAATTCAGTTTGTTTAAAACAATCTAAAATTACAAAATATCGATTGAAATAATAGGTATCCCGTATAACCACATAACCTATCTTTTTGATATAATAAAAATAGACTCGATAATCGATATTCGATGTCTCGATGATTCGATGCACTTCAAAATTAAATCTGGGTGGGGAAAATGACAATTTTGGTTAAGCGAGGCGAGCGCCCTCTCTTATAGAGTGTCCAAAGTTATAAATTTGTTTTAATTCTAAACTGTAATCCGGTGTGCAAATTATTTTCCGTTTTCCATGTCGGCGAAATATTAGGATTTTCAAATATGATTCATTTAAATTTTAAACCCTTTCGAGACTTCAATTTTATTAAGGTATCTTAAAAAATCCTCAAATTTCCTCCTGACATATTTTAAATAACTGTTTTTGTCTAAAATAAAAAGTTTTTGAGCATAAACTGTTTCACATAGAAAATGTTATTTCTCGTAAACTACCGAATATATTCCAAATCAAACTATATCAGTAGGAGCTCTAAGAAATGCTAAACCCTTACAATTTTTCATTAACAATAAAATTAATTCCAATTAACTTATTATCATCTTTGAAATAATTTGTTGGTGGCGCCATCTAGTTCTCCTCAGCTAGAAGTGGCGCTCTTAAAGTTATTTACAGTTCGGTTCTCAGTATACAGAGACCTGCACAAAACAGTACCACATAATTCCTAGAGTATGACGAATATGAAAATGTGAGTGATACAGAACTTATCTAAAAAAATTTTCTTGAATGTACACAATCGTTTTCAATATTAATGACACACTTTAAAACGAATTTGGCTATTTATTTCGAACTGCTGACGTATTGATAATGAAATGTACTTTCAACGCAACATTAGTACTTAGTTGTTCTATTTATCAATAGAGATCCAATGAAATTTCTACTCAGAACTTCCAGTTGTTTAAAAACTGATTAAGGTAGTGTCATTATTATTGCAAACGATAGTACAGGACTATTACAAATACAATTTTGTAAAAAAAATCCCCACAGAAAGAAGTTCAAAGGATTTAAGTCAGGAGATCATGGCGGTCATGGTATGGGTCCTCCTCGTCTAATCCATTGTATCCCTTGAACTTAATTAAGGTACTCCCGAAACTTTTGTAAAAAATGATAGAGAGCACCATCCTGCAAGAACCATATTCGGAGTCTGACGACAGCTAAGGGCACGTCTTCCAAAAGTCGAGGCAGATCATTTTGAAGGAACTCGAGATACTGAACCCCATCGATTCCATTTTATAACATGAATGGTCCCATCAAGCGATCATTGACAATCCCTGCCCAAACAAGAACAAGTGTTGATCTTGTTGAATCGCGTCGGAATTTTCAAAATCCCAAACATAAGTATTATGAATGTTATACATCCCATTCCGTGTAAAAATCTCTTTATCTATAACTATCACGTCAGCTGAAAATCTGGGTTTTTTTGCAGCAACATTCACAAAATCTAATTCGTAAGGGTCAATCTCTTGATGCTATCGTCACACTGTTGATTGGGATATTCCTTGTACGTGTTGAACGATTTGCCTCGTACTTATTTGGAGATTCTCTTCAATAATCTCTAAAATGTGTTCCTCAGTTGCTGCAATACGCCGTGGACGCCTTAGACCTCTATCCCTTTCACGACCCGGTTGCAAATCTCTCGTGTTTGGCCCGCGTTGCACTACCATGGTAAAAGTAGCTGCATTTGGCACTTGTCTACCGTGAAATCGTTCTGCGTACAATCGTTTGCAATAATAATGACACTCCCTTAAAACAATTTTTGAACTTCTGGAAGTTCTGAGAAGAAATTTCATTAAATCTCTATCGGTGAGTGAAACAACTAATAACTGATATTAAAAATGTGAAGTAGATTTTATTACAAATACATCAGAAGTTCTAAAGAAATCGCAAAATTCATTTTAATGAGTGTCATTATTATTGCAAACGATTGTACATACCAGAAGCTGCTAAAGCATTCTGACATACAAGTTGAAAAGTGTTCGAGATAAGCGATATATCAGTTTGAGCAATTTTATTTGTTTTTCTTCAACAACTTCTATAATAATGGTAGTACTTGAACAAAATTTGGGACAGTTACAGTTCTTGCACCTATACATTTGGGAGGTCATATTTTTTCGCCGTATTTTCAAGTTTTAATTAAAAATTCTTAAAGAAATTATTGAAAAAACTAACAAAGTTGTAATTTTGACATACAATATCACGGATGTACCGAAATTTAGCGAATAATAATAACAGTAAAATAAAGAAAAATAATAACAGTATGATATGACAGCAAAATAATGTAGGTATATTTAATTTATATTTCGTATTACCTTTCGTTTTTAATAAAATATGTTTTTTTTATTATCTGGAGATTTGTAAAATAAAATTAATTAGACGTTTTCTGTCATGTTTACCACACATAAAATTAAGTTGCAGGATTATAAATAGACGGAGTCCGTGCCAAAATTCACCGGCGGTTATTTTGTTCCGATAAACGAGAGTTGCCAATATTCCTGTGTTTTATCATCTTAGGCGTCCTTTGCCGTCAAGCTGCGTCTAAAAATATACCAGCGGGTGAAATGTTCAATGTAATACCTTGCGGAATAATTTAATTTGATTTATTTTTAAACCTATAGGTTCGTAGGAAATCTGGGTATAAATTTCCGGAATTCAGGAGCATGGTTAGTATTTAAGTGGTAAAAAAATTCAAATATGCTCCTATACTTCAGTATGGGTACCTTTAAATTAGTCTACATTACGGGTAGTAGCCTATACAGGGTCTCCCACAATGAGCGTGCATTAGACGTATTTAGGAAATGATAGAAATCTGAATATTCGTTTCTAGGGGTTTTCAACACTGCTGAGTTGAAGCAAAACATTTACAGTCATCTTCACTTCCGGTTATATCGGAAGTAGACGCTTATTTTCAACGGAACGTGATATTTTTTATTTCATTTTCAGAATCTACGTGTAATTTTTTGTTAACTTTATTAAATGTACCATATATCAAAACTCAACAGATTTTGAGTTATTTCGCTTTCTACATATATTTATCATTACTACGAATTATACAGTTTAAATAGTAACTTAGTAATTCAAAAAATACTAATTTTGTGGGATTAATACTGACATAGAACACGATGTCCACAATTGATGCAAGTTCCTCTAGATTACAAAAGATGCTCAAAAATATGCGTCCAATAATGACAAATACATACCTCAATAACTCCCCTGTTTTTTACCATTCTTTTTATATGATATTTCCTCCTAGTTTATAACAAGAAGATAAAAATAAAATACGATTTTTGAACTTAAAATAAGTTAGTTACTGAGATTTGAATTTGTCACTTTATGCCGCCCATTTTCAGCTCCCTGTATAATCTAGAAGAAATCCGAGCCTATTCTGTTTACTGTGTTCTGTGTCAATATTACTTCCACAACATTATTATTTTTTAAATCGTTAATTATCTGAGTTACACATAAACACAAAAATAAATGAAGAAAATGAAAAAACTCAAAAACCGTTGATTTTAGAAAAGATCATGTTCCATTTAAAATAAGAGAGTTTCCGTCAGTTTACAATCCTTTGCAATAATAATGACACTCTTTAAAATAAATTTTGCGATATCTTTTGAACTGCTGACGTATTTGCAATGAATTCTACTTTCAACTTTTAAGATTACTGCTTAGTTGTTTCACCTCGTGTTTCACTTACCAATAGATATTTAACTCCAACTCTACTCAGAACGCCCAGAAGATCAAAAACTGTTTTGAGGGAGTGTCATTATTATGCAAAAGCATGTACATATTAGTGCTGGAAACCCTTAAATACAAAAATTCGGATTTTAATCATTTCTGGTTTCCTAAATACGTCTAATGCACTCTTGTGAGACACCCTAATTCAAATTCAGTCCTCATGGATGCAAAATTCACAAATTTTCATGACAATTTCGCATGTTTTTGTTTAAATTAATCAATGACGGGAGTTTTATTTGTTGGCAAATTTAGCTAAATAATTGAAATATATTTAATTATTTTACGAAATTATATCGCTATCTTTATCATTATGGTGACTTTATTTCGAATGGTTTTTGTCTCGATAAATATGCATTTTGTTTACTTATATCATTCAACAATTGAAGCTTATAATCTGGTTAACTTAAATTTTACAAAAATCTTGTGCTCACGAGCTTGTGTAAATCCAAAAATTGGCGTACGTAAACCTTCCAATTTTGTATTGGTTGTGGTATAATAGTAGAGAATTAAAATGTCCAAAAAGAAACGAAATAAACCGAATTTTCCAAACGTGTTTGGAGTATAAGGTCTAGTCTAAAGTTACTATACAAAATAAGGTAATGAAAAAATGCTTGTTTAAATTTTAACACATTATCTATCGGAATATGTACCGTTATTACGAGGTATATTATTGGTGTGAAAGCTTTTGCCTCCATTGGAATTATCAAAAGTCGGCGTCTATGGAGGATGCTGATCAATATTCAAGTTCCTCATTATGCCACAAGATAATTTAAATCGTTGAAAATTTACAAAGTCTTAAATCACTAGAATATTGCAAAATTTAAGTGGCTGTTTTTTTTCCGGTGACTTTACATAAGTACAATATACCTTTCTTTTGAAAATTATGTGCTTTGTTTTCCATTACTTTTCCCAATTATCCATTTTAAATGTTTATCGATATTTCTACCACCGATCTAAATAAACAAAGAACTAGCCGTAATCTACCCTGAAAACCTTTTTAACTTGCTGGTCTATAATTTACTGCCTTCTGGCGCTTGACCTAACAATCGTGAGTTTACGCTGGCGCCAGATCTGGTTCGTTCTTTACAAAAATCGCATCAGTTCTAAAAAATAAGCGGTTAACCAGGAGAATTTAGGTCATGATTTATAGTTTAGTTTGTATTCTAGTCTATAGGTCTTGCTAGTACATAATATATTGAAAATTAATTACTTCTAAGAAAATTACGTCCATAATGAATGATTTGTTAGTACCTATAATAAATATAAAATAATTTCAATAATAATTCTTGTGTACACAAACTTGTGTAGACAAACTAAAATCTACAGTCTTAAATCCTGACTGGCCAAGTCCTTTTTTTTGGATCTACACAAAACTGAGTTATTAACTTAATAACTTAATAATTGGTATGAATCTAATAATATAAAATATGAAGCAAAAGAAAAGGTACAATTAGCATTTTTTGAAGAATTACCCACGAAGCGGGTACAATCTGTACACGGCAAAATGTTCAGTAAATCAATAATAAACAATACAATCAGTAAATTAATGGCTTTTTTTAAAAAGCAATCAGTGGAATACAAACCAAAAAAAGTCAAGAATATTAATTAAAGAGGATGTTTCAAAATTTTTACACGATGCCGATGACATAAAATCCTTACTAACAAAGGTAAGAACAAGAAAATGTTGGCTATTTAAAATTCATAAATGCATAATTTAAGGTTGCTTTAATTATTGGACTTGGAGGTGCATGCAGATTAGACGAGTTAACTAATTTGCTGTTAGAAAACGTAAAAAATGAAGGAAACATTTTTCATATCTATATACCGGATATGAAAATCAAAGTTTCCCGAGAATTCTTTATCACTGCTGTCATGCCGATTATGGAAGATTTTTGTTGGTTATAGAGGTGGTAAATGCATAAAACTCGTTCCATTACTTTTAGTGTAATGCCAAAGAAGATTGATTTTTTTTTCTCAATTTATCACAGCCTCAACAATATACAGCGCACTGTTTTCCACGATCATTTACTTCACTTCTAGCCAGCACGGGAGCAGACCATATAACTATAAAACGGCATGTAGGTTGGAAGTCTATCAACGTATGTGAATACTATATTGATACGTCTCTTGAAAACTAAAAAAAAATCGCTACAAAAGTTCTTGGAGAGGAGATTACCATCATTAAAGCTACTTCAAGTGCTTACAAAGAAAAATTAAGCATTGTTAATACAAAAACAGACCAGTTGCATTCCTATGGCATTAATCTTATGAATTGCCAAAGTTGTGTTGTTAATATTTAATTTAAGTTAATTTTAAACAACATCTAACAAAGCATTCTGGTGAAGATATGCATCAGTATTGTGAAAATGACAAAATGCGTAACTAATACTTTAATCAATCACATCCACGTAGCTCTCCCTTTTCGAAAAAACGAGATGTAATTTTTCGATTACTTCATCTAGAAGCAACCTTTCTAGTAGGTGGAGGTGCCTCCAGAAATAAAACCACAGCAGAAAAGATTCATTACACCACCAACTGACATCGCTGAAAGATAATGTTGTCATTCAAATCGAGACATTTGCAATTCAAATGTTTACAAAATCCACTCGGCCACGTTTTACTACGGTGGTTAGGAATTAGCAGTTTTTTTCATGCAAATTATTTGAAAAATTAATGGTTAGATAGGCAACATTAGTCGATGTTGAAGAGATTGATCGCCGACTGTCTGTTTTTAAATTAATTGTGTATCGGAATTTAACTTAAGAGTTGTAGTGATAATAGTTCTGAGAATATCTCATTGCCATTTTTTGTACCGTAAATGGTGTAAGCCGACCAAACAGTATATTGAAGTATAAATAACTTTGATGAGTTAAATATAGTCATGATCTCGTGAAGATCCCAAAGATTGTTTCAAATGTTAAAGCTTTAAACATTTGAGAAATGAAACAGTTTACGATATTGTAAAGGTATTTCAGATAATATAAAAAATACATTGTTTGACACCAAATATCTAGGTATACTAATGGACAATTCCATAGACAAAGTTGTATTTAATAATTATCTAAAATAAAAATTAATGTAGTTAAATTTACTGACAAAGCACGTTCGACATTGTCGTTTTAAAATCTAATTTTTAAAATAATTTTAATTATAATTTAATTTTTATAGTTAGAGCTTTGATTCGACTTATATGAAGCCGCCTCAAGAAGCAATAATAGAAATACAGAGGTAGATCAGATCTCATCAATTATAGCTGAATTCATGTGTTCCCAATGTTCAAAAGCGAATTTGAAGTTTGTACATTAAGTCAGGTACTTACGCCTTTTTTATGCAAATTTAGCTAGATTAATTTTTAATTTAGATAATTATTGAATTCAATTTTGTTGTTCCTTAGTATATACCTAGATATTTGGTATCAAAGAACATAACATATGACTTCAATAATACGAATTGTAGGAAAATTGGTTTATTGTATTCATAATACAATAAAAAATCTACAACCTCTGATAATAAAGAATGTATGGAAAGATACTGTAGCTGTAATTCGATGCTGGCCGGGGGCTTTAGTCCGCAAGGTAGTTACTTTCACGCAATATTGTTAATACCTAATAAAAAATGTACTAAAAAAATTACAGTGCTTTCTTAATTCATAATTGATAGCAAGTGAGTCCATTGTAAAATTCAGAAGTCCTAACACTCAATCCTTTATTCTAATTATTTTTTAAAAAATGAGCTTCACTCATTTGTGCTGAAAATAAATATAAAATTAACAATATGTAAATATTTATAACGTTGATTTGATTGACAATTTGGTTGAATCATTTATGGATGTTAATTCGCATCTGATTAAATGATATTTGTAATTGTGACATCCTTTTGTACGACCTGAGGATGAGGTGTAAAATTTAGCCTCGAAACAGGTTGTCGTTAATGAATAAAGCATTGTGAGTGAGTCTGTATTTGACAGTGTAATAATTTTATCACATTATTTTGTAGGTCGTTTTATACCGAAACAGCTTATAAGTCAACCAAATCTAGCACAATTTTGCTGTGAAATTAATAAATTTAAAGCTATTTTATATTTATCCAACAATGTATAAATTTATTTAAATTTAAAACAAAATGGATTAAACCGCGGTGGTATAGTCTCTCTCAGTATAATATACGAGCATACATGCTTGTAGTTGACAAAGTGTACAATTTCAGTGAATTTCTGTTCAAATAATAAACATCTCAAATTTTTGTACTCAAAAATGAGTCAAAACAGAATCCTGCCATATGACATAGATGTAGACATTTAAATTTAAATAATCAGTAATACAACAAACTTAAATTTTAAATTAATTATACTAAAAATTTGGCTTCCATTAGCATTAAAATATTCATTCTCTTTTTCTTATAACACTTTAATCAATTTTCAATTAAACCTCCTGCAACCTATAATTACCCTTAAAACTGTGGATTCCAACCTTGAATTTAACACTCCATTGCCCACATCGAATGTTGTCGCGATTAATTTGTGTAATATTGCTGGAAATCCGCGAATTTACATATACATTTCACAATACATCCTCAAGGTATTCAATGACAAATGACAAAGATCATTTGCCTGATCGAAGGTGTCAAGAACCTTGCAATAAGAGTAGGTGTCGAAAACGGAGCGAAATGTTGTCATACTTAATTCATTTATTTAGTAATAACAGGATCAACAACAATACTCGAAGATGTATAGTTTCAATGGCCTTGTATATGTGTCTGCACGGACTGGAAAGAGGGGTATTGCCCCCCCCCCCTCACCAGTTGGCTTTAGCGACAGTGAACAAGAGCAGAAAATTTTGTCACTTTTAATGAATTGTTTATTATATTGAATTAGTTTCGCAATTATTTTTGCCCCCCTTGCAAATTTTTTGTGGGCATCTATGAACCTTATCTATCTTCTTTTTTTTTTAAACATTAATTTTAGTAAAATTATGCTGTTTGTGTATTAAAATTGATATTTTAAAGGAAATGCTGGGGGACACGCGACCCTCAAGGTTTCCCTCCCTTCGGACACTGTAAGGATATTATAAACATTTTTTTATGATATTGACTCCATTTTTCATGACGCATCTATTCCTAAATTTATTTAGATAAGTTCTGATTGACCCTGTATAATGTATTTATTACAAATGTAGACAGTTCAAACTTCAAATTAATTGAATTATATTGTAACACCAAAAGATATTTATAAAATAAAATTATAAAATTTATAAAATATTTATATACGTATAAAAAACCGACATTTTTAAATTAAAAGCCAAACATTTTTGTTGTTGACACTGCAAATAGTTTAGATATTTAAAGATGTCTTACACAATCCTTTTTAACTTTGACTTTTTACTTTTTGCTTCTTTCTAAGCTTAAAGCTCGGGCTTACAAACTGTACCTACTGAAATACTGGAAAACCTACAAGAGAACTAGATTTATTCAGGTTTTTAAGTCGTCAAAAACTATTTCACATAATTCTTTTCATTGCTTGTCGTTTCTACATTATTTATACCATACTATAAATAACTCGGAATAAATCAGTTTCGCTTTTCTTTGATAATGTAATTGTAAAACAATATGTGTAATATAGAGGAAATTATTGTCTGGTGATAGGTCAGTAGATTTATAAAGAAAAACAATTTTTTACATACTGTCAACGTTTCGGCCTATATTGGACCTTCTTCAGAGCTCTACAAGTTACAGTTATATGTTATACAACTTTCAATAATTTTCTCTACACTTAACTAAGTACTAAGTCACTAGCAACAAATAATATTTAATATGTATAATTCCAACTTACCAATAACTTCCCAATGTACAATAATAATCCTGTACCCTGCAATCAGCAGTTCGTGTAACACTTCGCCACTACAACTAAAAAAATAAACAAAAGCACCCCCGTAACTGTCAACAATGTCTCAAAAGCGACGCCGGTCTCCAAATCAAGACATCCAGCTACCGCCACAACGATCGCACGTGAAAACAAATTCGAATCGACCGTTGAAGAAAGTAAACACAAGAGACGGACTGTTTAGTTCACCCGAGCAGAACACACGTCGTTGGACGCCGCAGCGAAGTCGAGTAGGCAAAGTACGGTCGTAGCGTGGCTGAGAGGACCAAGAAACGCCTCCTTCCCGCGTCTCCCGGCTGAAATCATGGCCAACTTACGGCCGGCTTACCTGTTGAATGCAGAGCTCGCGTCCCAGGTAGCCGCGTGTCATAAATCTCGCTGGTACACCCGCATAACAATGCGGGATGTGTATTTCGGGGTTCCTTCGGCTTGGCGTGCGTAAGTTCAAGGAAAGTCGTCAAATCGCTGAGGCCGCGGGTTAAATGTCGTTCTTGTTTTTCGTGTTTCTTTGAGGCTGGCTTGCTGAGATTTGAATGAACTGTTTTGTTTCTGAATGCAATTGCGCAAAGATTAACCCCCCAAACTGTACAACACTTTTGCTAATAATTCCTTATAGACATAATTATTTTTTACAGTGGCACGTTATTGTTTTAACTAGTGGTGCATTCAAGGGAGAGGAGGGGGAGGGGGCAAGGGGTTAATGATGTAATTTCTATCCCAGAATCAGAGTCATTCTATTAAACGACAATAATATGTAATTAAATTTCTAATAATTATTATTTATTAACAAAAAGAGATTACTAGATTTTGTTATTAAGCAATAATTGTTATTGTTTACATACACATTTTTATTCATTTTTATGGAGAGTGCATATTTAACCCTACTTACATAAAAATGCTTCTTTAAATGATACAGGGTGTTGAAGTTGTACTTTTAAAATTGTATTTCGCAATAACTTTGTCAATTTTTTGTTGAAAACTTTGAAATTTGATAAAAGTACTCCTTGTTGTTAGTCAAAGCCTCTAGGGAGTTATTGTAAACAACGCCTAAAAAAACAAATGTAGACACTGGGGAGGAAGAGGATAATTGGTGCGTGTGAAGTAGCCCCCCTCCCCAATGTTCGATTTTAGTTTTTTTTTAATATGGGGGGAGGTGGGCACCTTCAGGCAGCACTATAACAGGTTTAAAAACCAATAATAAAATAAAATAATTTCCAAAAATATGTCTTATTGTGAAAATAGCGGAAATGTTGCATTGTATTCGAATTATTCTACTATTCCATGTAAATCGCATCGATCTAGGTACTTTAATTTCGAAGATATAGAATTCAATTAACAAGGATTTTTCAAAGATTTTAAAAAAGGTGCACAATGTAGTACTATTTTCGCCAGAACTCCCGTTTTCAAAATTTTGAAAAATGCTATTATTAATTAAATTCGATATATCCGGAACTAGAACACCTAGATCGACCTGGTTTGCATAGAATAGTAGAACGAACTGTTGGTGTACAATGTAGAACTGCTCTTATTTTTGTCAAAACTCTCATTGTCAAAATTTTGAAAATTCCATTATTGATTAAATTCGATATGTCCGGAATTAGAGCACCTATCCTTTATTTTTAAACTAGGAGGAGTAAATGATGAAGGCATATATATAGAAACGTAACTAGAAAATATAACTAGATTATTTTGGCGGTAAATTTGCAATAAAATTTGTTACTGAGTTATGAAAAGAACTATTTTATTTGATTTTGCATTAGCAAGAAGGAATAAACACAAAATAAATCTACGAAGCTGCAACATTATCCTTAGACAAATACTGACATTTTAAAGGTTGGCAAGGTTGACAGTGTTGATATTGACAATAAACATTAAATTATGTGGGGTTATGTAAACTTGGCGACAAATTAGCCATTAACAAGCTAGTGTTAAAGCACGAGGAATTTGAATCACTCCTCTTAGTTTAAAAATAGAGTGAGATTTGGATGGAATATTAGAATTATTTGGATACATTACAAAATTGCCGCTATTTTCACAAAAACACGTATTTTTGGAAATTATTTTACTTAATAACTAGGTACATATTGGTTTTTAAACTTACTAATACACTAAAAATTACAAAGAACTGTAAGTAGAACTATTGAAATACATCCCAAAACGAGTAAAACATATGACAAAATTCATAAATGGCGGGCTGCGTGAGTTGGCTAGTTGGTAGTTTAAAAACAATTTTTTTCACCAAACGTTATAGAACTATTGTTTAACTTTATATAGAGTACTTCAGAACTATTCATATGTAAACCAACACTACAAAAATTTAAACAAAAATCGAAAATTGGGTAGTCAACTTCACACGGACTATTTTATTACTATTGATAATTTTTCTGAAAAGTGTTTATTTTTCAAGACAATTTCAATTTAGAGTTAGAGACAGGCGCGGAATATTGGTTGCCCTTAATAACCTTTTTAAATTTCAAAGTCTAATGAAATACGCAAGGAATAATTTGTAGATCATTTACTGAGATTTTAAATATCTGTTAACTGATTTTATACAGAGTGTTTCTCACATCTCTACATAAGGCTAGCCAGCTTCACCACCTTTATGCAAACAAATGTTTTTTAACTATGTAATTTCGTTTATTAAGAAAAATTATTAATCAAGTACATTTATAGTAATTGCTACACAGATTCGTCTGTCTTAGCAATGCATAAACGGCTATTTATAATCTAATGTTTTTGTCTAAATTGTCCGCCTAATAATTTGTGTCCTTCCACACAGAGTAATAAATCACTATTTAATATTATTTCAAATAGGTTTTACCTAAAAAATATTTGTTCCAAATCGATGGAAGGAAGAGACGCAATTACGGGACACCACACTCCCCTAATTTTGTCCATTGGATTGCACTTCAATTTGTGGATTTACAACTGAATAGTTTTAGCAGACACGCAGGTTTTTCAAGATATTAGATTTTTATTTCTTACGTAAGCGGTCAAGTGAATTGTGGAAAAATTATTAAACTAAAATGTGGAATTAGTGAATTAAAAAATTAATACTAGGTACTATGTTAAATTCAGTTTAAATACGATTGGAAGCACCCTTGGTAATCCTCCGCAGTTAACCCGTTCAGAGCCACGGTTACAGCTTCTTTGACTTCCTGTACGCCGGCATGATGAGTTCCCTTGAGGAGCTGCTTCATTTTGGGGAATAAAGAAAAATCGTAAGGGATAATATCGGGGCTATAGGGTGGGTGTGGCAACGTTGAAATGCCTTTTTTGCCAAAAACTCTTGCACAATCAACGAGGAATGGCTGAGGCATTATCGTGATGCAAGATCCAGCCGTTCTCGGCGCGTTCGGGTCGCACACGGAAAACGCGGCCCCTTCAGCCGTTCCAGGATGCCAACATAGAACTGTCCAGTCACTGTCTGGCTGGCAAGAACATATTCACGATGAATGATGCCGTAGATATCGAAAAAAACGATCAACATTGTCTTCAGTCGTGACTTGAACATCCTCGCTTTCGTTGACCGCTCTCCACCCTTTTCCACCCACTTCTGACTTTGTTTACGGGTCTTAGGGTCATTTCAAATATCCAGGTCTCATCTCTAGTGACTACCCGACTCATCCAGTGTCTACCATCGCTTCGAATGCAGGACAACAAATCCTCAGATCGATGTTCGCATGTCTTTCTGTTAACGGGTGAGAACTTTTGGCACCATATTTGCGCAAATTTTTAGCATATTCAAATTTTCGTGTAAAATCTTGCAAACGGTTCTTTGTTGACGTTTAACTCGTCAGACAACGCACGAATGCTTAGGCGCCAGTCAGACATGATCAGTGCACGCAAACAGTGAACATTAGCGTCAGTACGAGAGGTGACAGGAGCTTCTTCACGTGGATCGTCTGCTGCCGATTTACGCCCCTGCTTTAACCGTTTTGCCCCTTCAAATGCGTCGTCTCCATACACCACCTGCAATTTTCGAAGGATTTCCGAGGGTTTCTCGCCAGGTTTCACTAAAAATTGAATCACAACATGTTGCTTTTAATTTGAGTCATTTACACGACGCCACTAAAAAAGTTAATTCCAAAAAATATAAAAATAAAACACAAACCAAACGTGTTATCGACTTCAACCTTGGACTGAAACTAAAAAGAAGGTCCCCGCTCTCTAGAAAAACGTAGACGAACGATGCAGTGTTGCCAGTTTCCGAGTTATAACTAAATTCCCGGAACTTAATTGCCACACGTACGTTTATTAACCAAACACTACTAATTTTTGCAATGTTTTTTATCAGCCTCAGTAATATTGTCGTGTCTATTTGAAACACCCTGTATAGATATTATTTACAACTGTTATCTTTCTCTGTATGCAAGAGCTTGTGATTTATTTGTTTTTCTTTTATAAAAAAGTATATAATTCGTTGTTCTAACACCACTACCTGATTAAAGTCTTACAAAATTTAGTTTATATTTTACGCGATTTCTGTATTACCCCCTCCCCAAACCAAAATGCTGGATGAGCCACTGATAACAATATAAATCAGCAGTTCCAGTTCTTTCAGTTCGTTGCCGCTACTTTGATATTTTTCAGTCGGTATCAAAGTCCTTGAAATTGAGTAGTGGCTATCAGTGCAGCAAAAAAAATGTTTTATCTGTTCGTAAGAGTGTATTAAAAGAAGATAAATGCCCGAAGCATACGGATATAATAGGAAAACAGTTTAATTATTAATTTAAAAATTTGAGGTCGTATTCTATAATTACATTAAGTCGTTTGATTTGTCCTTGGTGGCAACTCGCTTCTAATATTGTTAAAATGTCAAACTTGTTTGATTTCAAAGCCTTCTCAGTCAACTTAAATGTCGTTGGTATTTTGAAAATTTTATGTATTCCGAAAATAATAAGTATATATTTTCGGAATTGAATGTATCTCAAAAAGTGCCTGTAGAATGTTTAAACCGTTTTAAGATATCTTGAAAGGGAAACGAGAAAAAGGCACCAATCAGTTTAACTAAAAATCAAGAGCCATACGGTTTACGTCATCGTTATTTTCTCGGAAAAAGAGCTCTGGATTCGACTATCAAACCAATTTGAACCACCCTGTACATCTCGTAGGGTATCCTAGTATCCATATAAAAACAGATTAATATGACATTAACTATATTCAGCATGAAATAGATATGTATCTTTTTCGCATATAAAACTTCCTGTATTACTATATTTTCTATATTTATAGAAAGCAAAATAAATCTCATCTAGAATCTAGAGTCTAGACTATAATGGTCAACTATGTTTCTAGCAAAAAATATAAATATAATTTCTAAACATTTAGATACTAATTATCACCAATAGATTCTACACCGAAATATTTATATAATTTTTCACCCATTCTAACTAATTTACTTTAGTATACTAAAAAATGAGTAACTACTCAAAACCAATGAAGATAACAAATATATTATCTAAAGCCGCATACTCGCTGACAAAACAACCTCGATGAGTAATTTTGTTTCAAATATGGTTAAAGTACATATGTCTAATATATTGAGGAAATATTTCCTCCGAACAGAACTTTGCTGCGTTGCGAAGATTTTGATTCTATTTTCCATGTTTCTATATTGTCTGCAGTCCTGTCGACGGTGTTAGGAAAATATTTTCACATCCACACTCTAAATAACCGCATACCGCATCATTCTTTGATGTGACGCGGAAATTAAAGTATTGGGAAAGCTGCAAACCTCGATGCGAACACTCATTCGCTGTGATGTGACGCGACAAGGTTAAAGAGTCGTCCACACCGTCGTGTTGAAGTTACGCGACGAAATTCTGTTACAGGTGTGTACGCGGCTTAACAGTTAAATCATCGTCTACGAAATCGCGACGCCTTTGTAATAACTACCGTTGGTTGTATAAGCTGTTAGTATATATAAACTGAAAGGTAATACTTGTCTGTCGAATCAATCGAATTTCAATATAGAATTCTGTAATGTGATGTAATGTGGTGACTTCAATGTCACTATTTGGAATCACAAATGTCAGGGTCAGAAAAGTCAAAATTTGACATTTGATATTGACGCTGCAATAGCTTATCTCTTAATATAGAGTATTCGTCTAATTTAATTTGTAAATAACGTTGTACATATTTTATCTACCATTTTAAGATTGATACTATTCTTGATCCACACAAAATACTTCTGTCTAAATATGTTATATTTTTAATAAATCTGGGTACATACGTATTAATAATGGGTTGTTCTTTCACTTTCACTATGGAAAACACAATACAACATTATTTTAAGATGTATCAATTAATATATTAAAATTGATAATGTAAATAGAAGCGAAAACCTCAACATATATTTCACGTTTGTCATAATTTTTAAAAATCGTCAAATTACAGATACAAACAATTGACAACTCCGTCACTTGTGCTGTACAGTGCTGCCACGCGCGGCGAGTTATTACAAACGGGCAATGGAACATACTAGATAAAGGACGGCTGTGTCTTGTTTTTTCCATATTTACTAATTTTGTGTGAATTCCCATCAAATATTAAATTTAAGTTATTCTGTACTAAGATATTTCACTGATCCAAATCCAAAATTCCTGAACTTTTTTTCACTTTTACTTCAATTATTCAATTGATTACTTCTTTTTTTATACCAAAAACAATATTTACCAACTCATTTACATCTGACTTCTGACCATCCTGTATTGGTATTTTGTTTACTACTTCAGCATTTAAAAAATGTGTTCGATATGTGATCAGAATTCTGTATCGGAAATCTACTAAAATATGCGTGTATCGGTTTATATTAAGTTCAAGGCTAAAACCACAACTCGAGAGCAGCTCAAGAGCCAATTCTTGGCGCCAAAAGAAAAGTATAAAATACAACAAACACATATAGATTGATATCGGATCAACGACGTAATGAAGAAGGAAATTTCAGTAGCATATTTTAAGTTCAAATTCGACATTTACTTTTGTTACTAATTTATTTTAATAACAATTCAGTCCGGAGATTTTATGAAAGTCAATTTTATTTTAAACAAATAACCTCTTACATAATAATGACTTATTTTACCGTCCCGTCCAGTTGTGTAGCAACTACCATTACATCATTTAAATATGATCAGTAACCAATAATTTAAATTAACGACTAATAAGTTGAGTGAAATATAGGCCTTTAAAGTACTTGGAGATCTGATCTCGTTTCTAGTTTATTGTTGCAGTATCCGTTTGGTCACGCTTTTCTTCTCAAGATTTGGTGTTAGTCACGACTTGGACTATTATTTCCTTTATGGAGTTGTTACGTGCCTTTCTTAACGGACATGCCCATATCCATGTACAGGATATTTGAGGTAAACAGAAACAGCGGAATTGAAAGTTATATCTAAATTAAAAATAATAGCAGGTATAATAGCAAAAAATGTATTTATAAATGTTTAATTTTACGTTTGTAATAATATGACTTTGATTTTAACATTTCTCATTTCGTAGAAGACACTGCATCTGATTTACTAAATAAAGGTAAATAGACAGTATACCTGATGTCCAAAATAATTATATTTACAACACATGATAAGATGAGCACGGGAAGGTGAGGGTTGCAGGGAACAAGATTCCATAGGCGTGACACTTGTGTATTACCGAAAATAAGTTAATCCTAATACTTTAATAGTTTACTTTAGAAAGTTTATAGTCACTTATGTTATCCTCTCCGCAATTATAGAATGACCCACCACCGCCCACTTATGCGCACTCCACAGATATCACACTTTAACACTTATAGGATATAATACATTGCACTATGCACATTATACACTACCTAGCACTGTCACTATAACGGTCATACATTAACATTTATGGTCGGATATTATATATCTATCACAACTACAGCATAGTAGTAGTAACAGATTCAAACTATTTTTCAAATATTTCGCTATCCATATCTTTTTGATAGTCTGCTTTTCGTTGTTCTCAAAAACAGTAAACCCTGTTTAAAAAATCCTGCTGTTCTTCCAATTTACGTTATTATTAGGCCTTTGCTTTGAATATTACGATCATACCATTTTTTGCGTATTTTGTATCATCAACTTCTAACTTCTTCCTTCTACGAGTTTTCACCATTTTCCGTAATAGCATTATTTATTGCAAGATATGCACTACTTACAGACACTGTTGTTAATGAATTACATATTTCATCACGTCACGTACCCTCATACTTTGGTCTCGAGCCTTAAATCCTTCATACACAGTTTTTATCATTTGATGTTCCTCACTTGTTAGATTACGATTTTGAGAACAGTCTGTAGAGCTCAAAGTAATCCCCATTCTTAAGAATACAAACACGAAATCACTAATAAATTAATTGTAATTAATTACAGTCACAATTAAATTAGCAGAAAGACATACCCGTAATTTTCTGGCGCGCACGCTCAAGGTAGCGCTTCAGATATAATGGAACAGGTAGATCCGTCATAGCCAATAGAAATCGAGCATTTTAATATGACGCATGCGTATTTATTGCAGTAGGCGCTGACTAAACGGATATGGTGTCTCAAATATGTGGAGCAATCAATACAATTTTATAAAAAAATATACGGATATAAGACTGACACAAACTGTGAGCAGGTTTATAACATGAATTACTCTCTATTATATTGGACCTCGGCTATAGATTTCTGAAATAGGTTTGTTTTTTTAATTACCGAACATAAATGCATGCAAGAAAACATAATGCATGAAGGAAGCTCTGTTAATTTCGGTAGCGTCTTTAAAATTGTACCTATTGTCTAAATAAAAATAAGATATAAGTAGGATAATTCGAAAATTCAGAAACAGAAGATAACAACCTAAATAAATCAGTTAAATTACGAGTACTTATATATTTTGTCATTAGTAAGATCTTATGTGACTGAAAAAGTAAGTATATTTAATAATAAAATGAATAAATATCACAAAATTATTGATTCAGTAAGGAATAATATTATTTCGTAAAAGTTCAAATGTTATTTATATTTTAAATAAAAAAATATATAAATAATTTCATGTTAAATATCTCATGAAGTTTGTGAAGGCATATGGTGAAGGTATAGATGTATATATGGTTGCCTGGTTAAAAGGGGCTGTGGGACTGATATATTTTCCGTTTTAATTATGATTAGGCATTTAGTGGAATGTTTTATCAAATTATATTATATTTTAAAAAGTAAAAGTAAACGGTATTAAAGAAATGAAATTCTTGTTATAATTAAGAACATATTTGTATACTTATAAACTGCGCCATCTAGCGCTGCTATAGATGTACTTCTTCGTAGGAGCTGTAGAATTCTGCTGCAGCGCGATAACATTATTAGACTTCTCCTTAGGAGAGGGCAGATAATGTTTTTCTTTGGATTAACTCGGGGCCTATCCAATCCCACCTGTGCTCTGGCTGGCAAGCAAAGCAGAAATCTGCGGGCATTCGAGCAGCTGTCAGTGAATCATTAATGGCGTGGTGTTAGTGGACGTAGGAAAGAACTTGTTACGAAAACATTATCAAAAAATCATTGAAAATGAGTGCTAGGGGCATCTTACCTACGTATCAGAGGTTCGTAAATGGTATGCCAGTGCCGTTTTCCAGAAGATCCTTTCGTCCCCGCGAGAAATACGTTATATTTTTAGTTTTCGTAACATTTGGGTTAGTATGTTTTGGTACATTCTTTTTCTTACCGGAGTTTCGTACAGGGGGTACGGCGGAAAGTGTATACAAAGTGTACGATCAGATAAAACGCGCTGCTCCAGAATTATTAATTCCTCCACCTCCTCACCTAGAGGACAGTCGAGAATCCCCAAAATTGATGAGGCACGATGAAGATTTTCGTGTCGATCCCCACGTTATAGGAGACAGGGAAAAGTTAAAAGCTAAGATAGAACAGGACGGTGAGTTAAAAGTGCTTGAAAGACCTGATATGGGATTCCAAAGGACATCCTCAACAGCTAGGCAACCCGTTGTTGCTAATCAGGTAGACGAAAATGTGGGAGCCGAGGACCTTGGGGGCCCTGAAATTGTTACTGTGCCCCCTGCACCTAGTGATCACTTTCCTCTTACCATCGGTGGAGAAGATAAAGATTCGACTGCCAGAGAACGGAGAGATAAAATTAAAGAGGTAAGGTCGATTCTTTAGTCAGGCATTTGCTCTTTTTTTATGATAGTAAAATATTAATTTAATTGTGCTTTTGTGAAAAACGCAGTTAACAATGTTAAAATGTAGAGCATTTGAAAGAAGTACCTACTGTTTAACCATTCAGTAAACTAATGAAGGTACTTGTTTGGTTCTGTGTATGCAATATAAGTAATAAGTAAATAATGTAAGGTGAACAAAATATTTCTGTAAGTAGTTATAGTCAACAATTTATTTCTCAATTCGATACTTAATTGTAGAATTTTCCTAAACATTTAAGTACTTATATACCTATATATTATCTTCATATTTACCTAATATAACATTGAAATGCCCACCTACACAAAATATGTTGAACTTGGATAGAAAGTACCAAAAGTACTTACGTATTTCTTGTAGGTATCTCGATATGGTAGCGAATCTACTCTATGAAAAATATATTTGAGCAGTAAGTATTACTTCCATAATATTTTTTTTATTATACAATGATTAATCGAAGGAGGTAATTAAAACTTAATCTAATCACATCAATTGTTATATCACGAGTACTTGTTTTATTTTAACTTATTTATTTGTTTTATGGATAACCTAGATAACGCAAAATTTATCGTTATTAGCGAAAAGGTTATTAGCTTCCTACGAGTACCTACCTATCCAAGTTATTCTAAAATATCTTAGTTTTAATGATAAGTAAAAACAAAACCTAATAAACAAAACATAAAATGTATACGAGAGCTACCAGATGCAAGAAAAAAAAATTATAATTAGATATTGCTGAATTGACTAGTTAATAATGTCGACTTCCGGTTAATTTGCTATAAGTATAGTTTTAGAATAAACCGAGAATAAACATAAAATCTTATTTTGCGCAAACTTTTAAATAAAACAGTAAGTATCTCGACTTGAAATTTAACCTTTTAATATCAGCAACATGTTTATTACATATTCAAATAAGATATTTTCTAAATTCTTTCTGATTTGCATTTGAATTTATATACATAAAACTAATATTTGAACACGTATGTGACAATTCTTCCACAAATTTTTAAATATAGATATATGTATATGAACATTGTAAAGGTTCATACTCGTCACATCTTTAATCAGTGTGTTCTCAACTACCACTCGAAATTTCATTACAAAATTAAAACCTTGACTTAGGTATACACTGATAAAAAATATCGCCAATAAATTGAATTTTGTCAGAATTGGTAAAGTTTGACTAAAGAGAACAATTATATGATCATCTAAATTTGGGTTATTACCTCAGTTATTACGTATATTATTACTTATCATTAACAAAAATAACGTGTAGGTAGTTTCTAACTTTTAATGAAAAATGACTTAAAACAATAAACTTTTATAAAACCTTTGGTGCTATAGGTAACAGATGACTTACTCCTAAATAAAATAAAATGGAATATTACGAAATTAGCGGAATCAGGAAATCCGATTTCACATGAATTTATGATTTACTTGATTGGTCGGTCAGTGGTCGAACGATTTAAGGCGTCTAAGTACTTGAATCGATGTGACCAGTCCGCCGTGGCATCGAATTTCGCAACCAGTACCGTAGATCAGCTGTATTTATTGGATTGACACCCTCTCTGTGGGTATGGTAGGGTGGAACAATGTTGGTTTGGGTCCATGTGAGAGATTGATACCGGTCGACGTTGAGGTTGTCCACGTTTCCCTCATTCCTGCACTGAATGGTGGTTAGAGCCGACCAATATAAGTCGTTCCTGGGTGCAAATGCGGTCTGCTTAATAATAATGTACCACCCCCTCTCCTACACAAGTCTCCGACTTCTGGGCTAATCTGCGTGATTAGAATGAGGAGCAGACTTGTTATTAATTCTCGAGATTTTACCAGATTTTGTATGAATTCACTTGATTTCAATGATTCCGTTGGTTTTGCATGATTCCACTTGATTTCCTTAGATTCCATTAGATTTTGACGATTTTGATAGATATTAAATTACCAAGCTTTACACTAACTTTACTGATTTCATGTGATTTACGTGATTTTGCCGATTTCACAGATTTCGGATGATTTCACAAGATTTTGCGTGATGTCAAGTGATTTTAAGTGATTTACATGATTTTACAGATTTCTACAGATTTGTTTGATTTCACACAAAACATAACACCTGGTTTCAGGTGTTATGTCAGTGCCCCTTGGATTCTCTATAGGATATGAATCAGCCATGAGATTTTCTATAATTTCTCTTTACTGCAAACGAAAAAAATGTTAATACTACAATCAACTACAAATGTTTTTAAAATCCAGGCCAATCCAGCCAGGTTCAAATAATATTTCGTGCAAATAATGTCTATCTAAAAAATGTATACACTTTCCATCGTTACAATCTTGGCTTTTTACACTAATTTGAATATTTGGCGTTCGTCAGTAAATTCCGTTATTTACAACAAACCTTACAGATAATAAAACTATAAATAAAAACCATATGGTTGACCGTCACGTTTAAAAATGGTTCGTGTTCCATAAATTATTTACAAGAAGTGTTTTCCAATTTATCTATCAGGAAAAGGCGAGGGTAACGAGAGTGGTTACGGGACGGCTGCAAGGCATACAATTATATTTACACGGAGAAGTATCTTTCCTGTATCATTCTTCGCATAGTTTATTCAGTATTGGTTTAAGTGCGTGGCTTTAGTTGCAATCTAACTTTCGCTAGATAACCCAGTTGGTATGTGCGGTATAGTTGGAAAAACCATATTTAGATAATATTTTACGAGTATATATAAAGAATTTGCTTATTTATTTATTTGTTTGAAAGAAATACAAATAATTCAAATAATTATTACTGACAATATCGTTATTTGGTTATTAAAATTATTAAAGATGTGCAGAATGTATGTATAATGAAACTTACTCTTGTCTTTACTCATAATCAATATTGTCACAATTTACCCTAATTTTATTTTCAATTGTGGTAGTTATTATTGCTTTTAAAATGTAATTTGTACAGGATTTTCCAACCAAGTTTCATTGCTTGCATAGTTGCCTTATCCATTCATTTCGAATCGAAAGAGAATTTTGATAACCGTTCGTTTCTCGTTTTGTATGTAGCCTTCAGCGATAGAATTAGATTTCCAGCCACCATGTCATTTTATACTTAAATGATCTGCCCCGCAATCGGTTAAAAGGGAGACTGAAGATCGCTGAAAACAGTGTTCAGTATAGGCATTTGGATTAGGCAGTTTAGGAAATCGTGTAGTCAGTTTTGGCACATTGCCAATAGTAATTATGCCAATAGATTGTGTGGTACATTTACCAGCTTTATATGGAAGAAAGAAGCGAACATGACCACCCTTTTCATTTCTGAATTTGATGTATTTTGTTACCAGTTCTACTAAATTAATGCCATCAATATTTCCAGATGTTACAAACCACTCTCTAGACACTGTTGTTTTGGTATTGGGTATCATGAGTTGGAAGCATAGTCTTTCATCTTTTACATGTCCTACAACCAGATTTGTGAGTTCTTCCCGCCGACATGCTTCCGTCAAATCAATAGTCAAAATAACCTAAAGCCAATATTAGTTATAAATCTTTTTTACTAAAAAACATTTGTAATATAGCAGAAATTCATCGTCGTCTGCATTCATAAATCTGGATATTTCTTTTTTGTTAATACCTTAGATTTTTCATTCTTCAGCTTCACTCTCAATATCAGATGACAAATCATCGCTTGAAATTATATTTATTTACATTTTCACAATAGGTTTTTTTTCTCGATTGAAGTATCTGAAAATTTCACCCAGCCACTGAATGTGCTGTTGACATATTCAGCCAGTGTTTTCAGTGATAGTGGGGCCAATGCTGCGTGCTTACGTTGGTAATTTTGCCCGCAGATTACAGGAAGAATAGTTTCGCCTCTATTTTGATTAGATTTCTGTCCCAGTTTTGTTATAGGTTCGGTTTCGAAAATATTCACTGGAATGGTAGTCCAGTGAACATTTCTGTTTTTGCGATCTCCTGTGCTTAGAAAAGAGTAGAGTGAAATTAAAAAGAGATAGATATTGTAGCTAGGTACTTCGGTTTTCGTATGTTCACCCCGAGTTCACCCATATTTGGTCGCGAAAAAACCTCGTAATTATAGGAAATTCAATGTCAGCTATGTTTATGCCCGTTGTTTTTTAATATACGGTTTCCGCATTATGTGTGTCGTACTAGAATGTAAATTATGTATAAAAATACTAATTATTATTATTTTTAATAACCTTGACAGTTGTAGGTAAAACGTTGTACGCAATCTTACGTGAGATGCTACTACAGTATTACCACTTATTTGATTGACAAACTTCACATATGCATATGTCAGTTATTGCGTAAATAACAATTAATTATCTTTCAACCATTGTTGTTAGATGATTACAGTGTATAAACTTGATGTTATAAAGCAGCGCCAGCTTCCTTCAAATTTGCGTCTGATGTGGCTGTAGTGCAACCCTTAAAACGCCATTATAATGAATGCGATCCAAACTTTAAAGTTTTACTCAACCATCTCGTAAACCTAGTTTAGCTAAGATAAACCCTGTTTAACTTTTCGCCGAAGAAGCTCACGCGAGATTCATGTTTCACCCCCTTTTTACCCCGTAGGGGCGAGCGAGTTATTGTGTATACGGAGAATAAACACGACAATAATTTGAAAATGGAATCAAAGTGAAGGCAGAGTTGTAATAGCAAAGAGAAAGGAGAATCGACTGCTCCGTTTGATGTTTCGTTGTTTGCCAATGAATGTTTTCGTGCCAGTGACGTGCCTTTAAAGTTTAAACAGTGCAAATCATCGATTGACTTGAAGGTCAGAGATTCATCCTTGGACAGAAGCGTTCGTGTCGGGTTTTCTTGAAAATGTTACAAATAATCAGCAAATGGTAAATATATGCTAAAATCTGTTTTAATACAATTCCAATAACATTAATCCATTAATTTACATTTAACAACCACAGAAACATTTGTTTTAACAATTAATGCATTACTGAACGTCTGTATTTAAGAAAAGTTTCTATGAATAACCTACACCGACAGTTAGACAGAGAAATACACACTTTCAACATTGTCAGACTGTGGAAATATCTGTCAATTTCATATTATTTTGTGTATTCTACAATGGCTGCGCAAGATTTGTTTTTGTGGAGGAAAGGTGTGAGATCCTCCTACTACAACTGTACATTACTATTTAGATCGTGAAGACTTGCTAATACAGATATTGTCTATTGCAATGATGTTTATTGGCTTAGGTACTTTGTTCTTCTTATACAATAAGAACTATTTCAACTTGGATATGTCTACTTAACTGAAATATATTAATATTAATTAAATAGATTAACTTAAAATATTCTCTATATCTTTTATTATTATTTTTTTTTTTTTGGCAACCTAGAATTTACTTTACCACACTCTATCTACTTTGGGGTCTGCGTTGTTTTTCAGCATGACTTGATATAAAGGTGAGCAATAAAGAGAAACCAATAATGTTGCAGAGACATAAAAATGATTCAGGAAATAAAACTGCTACGTCGTGCAAGACCTATTTCGCAAACGAGCCTCATGTGTCATTTCATTTTTGAATGGTATCTTGCGGAGTCTCTTGTCTGTGTTTTCGATGTTGTCATACCCAACCGCCTTGAAAAACTTGTAGGTTTATATATTATACAATATCAGTAGCTGTAATATCGCGCTATTGTTTCGTTGCCAATTTAGTTATATACAGGGTGTTCCGTATAAGAACAGACAGAGTAAATTTATGTTTCAGAGAAAATGGTGCCCATTTTAACAATTCTTTAGATTTAATTTTATTTTAGTTTTATTACTAACCGTTTTAAGTTTTAAAGACAATATCTACTATAGTCAGCGGTCGAAATTGTGGAGAGCGACTAATAGATAATATAAAAATACTATTACTATTAAGCGTATAATATTTTTATAAGAGATTACACATTATTTACCTCATTATTACTGTGCCGCTTTCTATGCACAACGATACTATTCTCAATTTCGGCACCACGATAAAGACTCAGTCAAACTGAAGCCCGATGTATTCTCTATCTCTGTTTATTGCATTTTGGAAAACAATATTTTGATGTGTGTAAACCGTAAGCGTTAGTACATGGCTTTGCCGAGGTTAGAACGCCATTAGAATATGCGTACGTTGGGAGATTTGATAAGTTGACGCCGGCTGAACCTAGCATATTAACAATTTACTTTAAATGTGTCACCTGTGTCACCCTCTACAAATTAGAATGCTGTACTTTTTGGACGGCGATTGCCCACCACCACCCACTTATACCTACCTGATGCACACTTCGCGGATATCACACTTAAGCCTTTTCCTCATGGATGCGAAATTCACGGATTTTTGCACGAATTTTGCAACTTTTGTTTTAATTATAATGGCGGAAAAATCGCAACTTTTGACAATTGCAATTTACGAAACTGTCAAACACTACAAATATTATTGCCCCTTTCATTGTTATGTGGTGTTAATAAATTTGTTTTGAGCTTCTGATAATCTACCATGGCAGTTTCATGGCAGTTTCATGATGAAAATGTTATAGGTAGTTGACAAAATTTGTTACAAATAGAGATTTTTTTCACCATTAAATAAATCGCGCATATATTTACACTTATTGTACCATCATCATCATACCGCTTTCCGTATGACCCCTTTCTATCACTATACTCTTTTCGATTTCATTTATACGGACTAAGTTTCATTTTGTAACATATAGCAATCGAATTTTTTTTTAACTCATTTTTAAAATACAATCTTCCTTCCGCGAGTTTCCATCACTTTCCGTTTCACAATTGTACTTCTTTGCCACTTTTTTATTTGCACACATATGCTATTCCCGTACAATTTTATTAATGAAATACATATTTCAACATCACTTACACTCATATTTTGACCTCGCGCTCTAATTTCTTCATACATGTCATCATCCGATATTCCTCACTTCGATCAAATTACTAATAAAATTAATTACATTCATAATTAAATTAACGAAAAGATATATCCGTAGTAGCGCTGGAAATGAAAGAGTTGGATCCGACAATTCGTCGCAGCCAATGAAAAGCAAGAGCGCATGCGTACTAACGGCAACACATGCGTAGCAGAAGCTGTGTAATCGGGTATGTTCTCAGAGATATGCGGCACACGATTTTGTAGGAAAAATATACGGGCTGTATGTATATTGCTTTGTGTTGACTGCCATAAATTGTGAGCAGGTTTATAACATTAGTCATTTCTACAATTTTGGAAGTCAACTATAACTAATTTTTAGGTACAGAAATCTATGTAAATGCGAATTTTTTAAAATTTTGCCGTAAATGTAAATATTGTTACAACATAAACTTTCTTTAGGACTACATATAAAATTGGTCACTTGTATTTAGAAGCATGTGGAAATAATTGTTAGAATGTAGGGTTACAAGGAGCAAGATAGGCATGCGTATAAATAAATTATAGTCAATGGCAAATATATGCCGATTCTGACACCGATATTAATTGATATTCAGCGAGGTCTGTTTACTCCTTGTCGTTGATTACGCAGTAAAAACTAATTTATTGACCTAATAATACTTTAGGTTAAGATTCACTGTTGCCGGATTACTTATCCGTGAATATGTTTCAAACGATATTTTGTCGACAACACTAGGGTATTTTGTATTACTCAGTCAGTATATTTAAATACGAAAAACTTTTCAGCCTCTCTTAATAATTTTCCTAGCGGCTTTTTATCTTACTATTTATACATATAATGAAATGTAAATGGTTTATTATCTGATCCGTTGGAGTTTGTGCATATTAAATATTTTTTAAAGTGAAACTTGATACGTTATCTATTTTAACATTCTAAATTATTACTGGCTGAAGTGAACGAGAAAAAAACATTTGTTTCTAAAATAGTCAATAGAACCGTTAATTAAAATTATACTACGAAAATATTTTAATTTGGCAACGTCGCGTCAGCCCGTCACGAAGTTGAACTGGGAGCTGAGAATGAACCAAGGCCGCGATCAGTCACTGACAGTCTAGAAAGGGTGTTTAAGTAATGACGTAAAAATATTTCTTTTCGACGTAAGTATGCATTTATTTTTTTTTAATCGTGTACTATACTTTATTTAACGTAAATACTGCCTAGTGTTCAGATTCATTTCTAGAACTATTTAAATTAGTTGATCTTATTCTTCTATTTTTTGTTTCTTTTAATTCATCTAAATTATTAGACATCGTTTTAAATAGTGCATTCAAAAAACCTTATTTTCCAGTCCATCATAAGTTAGAGAAAATTGTGTCTAAATAATCGTGAACTTGAAGAGCATAATGAGCTAGTGCTCTTGTCAAAGACAGTGTCACTAGAAGTATCTGGATCCTCTGGATTCGAATGTGACACTGGAACAAGGTCATCTTTGAGAAGTTCTAACTATGTTTACTCAGTAAGATTACTCATGTATAAGATAGAGGGCTAATTAGCTATGACTAAGAGTGTACAAATATTTTTAGACGGTACAGAGAAAAAATAAGCGAATTTTTTTTTTTCGAAACTGTATTAAACCCTATTTATCGCTCACTGTGTCGTCCGTCACGAGGTTATTTCTCACGTTTGACGTTTAGACAGTAGGCAACCAGCAACACTAAAAATCGTTGTCCTGTGTTTATGTTGTGCTTTTCTGTTCTCCTTCAGTTTTTAGTTCCTTTTTTCAATTTTAAACGTTTTATAGTTATTAAATAAAGGAATTTGTATTGAGTAAGATATTTTCCTATATTATAGTGTGTTTTTATAGGTTATCGAATAATACCGCCGTGGATGTATTCAAAGTTTTCTATTATATAATATTATTTCTTTCGTACTTTGTTAGAATAAATAGGCATTTTATTTAAATATACGCGAAGTGTGTTATGTAGATAGTGGGGTACCGGTTATAATGAGTGAAAATGTAGTTTTGACACTTTGGAACGAAAGAACGAAAAACCTGTCATATTAATAAAATGTTCATTTTCGTTATTTCTACATTTGGAAAGCTATAAAAAACGACCACATGGTAGTTGACACATCTAAGCTATCTCGAACGATGTTTATCAAAGGCGACGAATTTCGGGAGGAAAAGAAGATTTTGCCTCATTTTTTTTAATATCGAACTAGAATAAAGAATAAATGGAACACATTCTTTAAAAACGTACACTACGCCACTGTAGTTTTAAATTCTTTTTTTTATAGAAAAATAGTTGGGAATTATTGAAAATATGTATTACGAGCCTTCTAATAAATTATGAAAAAAATTGGAAATTTTTCAGTCAATTTCTACCACGGCTTTTAAATTTTACCATATATTTACTAAAGAATTTCTGTTTATCCTCGTATATTGGTATATCGACAATAATATCTACTTCGTTCATTTGCAAACTGTTGAACACATTCCCATACGAAAATATCCTGTATTTATACAACAAATTAAATCAAGACGTGGTAAATTCTCGATTACATAGGTTACTATGCTGGAACCGGATTTCCGTACCTATTCCACGCCTCAGACAAAAGTCAAGGTTTAATAACGACAATTACACTTATTTAATTTGAATTAAATACATTCGGCCGTAATTGAGATCATATCGCCCGAGTTGGTCCTCGAACTATTACAATAACACGGCACGCTGGTCCCTATTGTCTTTGAACTTTCATACTTTTGTTTGGCCGCTTTGATAATGGCCTACTTATCGGGACAAAACATCGCGAAGCCCCACGTATGTGAATGTCAGATATTGACTTTGACGTTAAAGACGTACACCCACGAGCGAGTAAAATTACGAAGTTATGTCATGCTGTTTCTATTTTTATTTACATCTAATCCCTTTAAATACTTTACCCGCGACCACTATATTAAGAAGGTTTAATACGTCTGTTTTCCGTGGATAAAAGGCCTTTTTTCTACGTTTATGCAAAAAACAAAACTTTATTGAACTATATTTAGTGGAAAATGAGATTCTTTATTGCTCTACTGCAATAATTTTTTTTTATTGCATTCATCTGTCATTCTACTACAGTGTTTTGTGATCATGACAAACATAAACGTCCAAATTGACGTCATATTTTCCTAGACTTAGTGCCATCTAAATAAAACATTTTTGTGGTTTTTGCATGAACGCAGAAAAAATATTGTATGCAACTCTATACATATACTATACAGGGTGTCCGGTAAGTATATGGCATACTTTCGTGAGTGTATAGGGGAGGTCAAAATAACACTAGTTTGTCATATTTTTTTTTCCTAAAGTGTTCCTTAACGGAGATACTGAGCTCCTAAAGGGTACCCAGCGATTTACCTTTTCGGCTCTAACTTTTGAACCGACCTGTATAATTTAATGAAATTTTAATATTTTATGTAGGCCATAAAGGCTCATAAAACCATACTATTACTATTATAGAGGTGAAAACTGAATTTTTAAATACATTGGCCATTCCTCTTTAAAAAAGGTACTCTACATTTGTTTCGATAAAATTGACTGTTTTCGAAAAAAAAAAAGTTTTTAAATAAATTTATTTTATTATTTAGTTTTATAAAATAACTTTCTAGAGGTCGATATTACAAACCAATGAATTTTTGACAGCAAACGTCAAAACGTAAAACTAGACGTAAATTATCAATGCTAATACAGAGAAGTTGGTAAAAATAACAAAATCTGTTTTTTAGTGTGAGATGGATTATACTGGATATCGAACCGTAGTTTTCAATTAGGATCAACTTTTCTTAATAATGATGATATTATAAAAAATAAGGGCACTACTCTTAAGCAAAATTTACATTATACCTCGTATGCAAACAATTGAAATTTGATTACTTCATTTCGGGTTTTAGGCCATGGAGAACTTTTTATCGAGAATAACTTTTTTTCATAAAATCAATAATAACAAAGTTCCCCATATGGTGTTAACTTAATTGGACACACTGTATAATGAAAACAGTCAATACCAAATTTATACTAGTTTCGTGATTGGTTTTGTCCAACACCTTAGAAGCCAGTAGGTGGCTGTCACTAGCAGTGTCATTCTTTAACGCACCAATTAAAAATTGGCTACTTAATGCTCACAAGAAGCAAGAATGCCCTCATTAGCTTTGTCTATAATGAAATAAACACACACATGCGTACGGTAATAATGTCTACATGCCATGTTTTTGCGTAAATAACTATTAAATGCAAAAACAAGCCAATATTAGCACAGTTTACATCATTACCTTAGTGGTTTTACATTAGTTAATCTTGTCGTTATTACAATAGGTACCTAATCTAAATTGGTAAAAATTTTAAATATTTGGAAATAATACTGCATATAATAAAATACTATATTTACTAATAGTAGATTGTGACTGTTGTTTTTGTTTCAGATATATTTTCATAATTTGTCGTTTTATTAAAACAAAAGTAGTGGGCAGTACTAATACTAATATAGCAACCGGTATAAAGTTTCACTATTTTGGGAGAATTTTAGGATACGGAAGAGTTATGTATACCTGTTTGTTTTTGTATGCAATTTATAGCTGCAGTCTAAAAGAACCTAAGCAAGTTAACTATGCCAATTTTCCAAGTTTTCTTGAGGATGTAATTAGTTTTCATGCTGATAAGTCATTTATAATAAGAAACAAATCATACTTTTCTGTTATGTTTCATTATAAAGTTTCCTGAATTTGACATGCCAAATGCATAGAAAATTGTATAGCATAAACAGTGCTACACTGTGCAGAATTGTTTTTAAAAAACTAGTAAGACTTGAATTGATGTAAACACAGTATGAGATACAAAATAAAAGGTATGGTCTTTCAGTGAGAAGCCATGTTCTCTAACGCATTTTTTCTTCATAGGTCGAAGAAAATGATGACCGCATGATTATCTTACTAAATGCGCAATTCTTCGTTCATATAACACTTGACTTAAGTAATTTATGATTTTTTAAATGAATTTTAAAATAAATACTTGCTCATTTACTCCAATAGAAACGTAATTAACTGTAGTGTATGGGCTCCTTTAGCGTAATGAGTTATATAATTGAAATATTAAATATGTATATTACTTCCCTTTCCTGTATTTGCAACCCTGAAGCTACAGTTTTATAAACGCAAAAATTAACTTAACAATGAATTTTAAATTAATATTGTTTAAAAACTTGTTTATTTTATTATAATTGTTTGTATTTTTTCCAGGTACGTGTTTGTTTGAGTTAACGTGTCGCGTCTGAAACGAAATCGCAACATGAATGTACTTCAAGGTGAGTAGTAGATACGTCTCATTTAGGTTACGAGTATTTTTTGAAATTTTTACTAAAATTAATAATTTGGCACTTTGAAAAACAGTAAGTAGCATAATAATAAGATAATCCAATAATCACATAAACCTAGTAAATAATATAGTCAACATTTTTTCAAGTCATATTTAGTGGTCAAGTGGAAGCATGTAGAATGTCATAATCGTGAACATAATTTTATCCTGTTGGAGACATGAATCACTTGTATGATTTTACATGTGGTTGATAGAAGTTCAGCCGCTTTACAAACCGCAAAATATGAATTTGCGGAACAAATTAAGCAAATAAAATTATAAATAAGGCCAAGGTCCAACTGCTGTCTATACACCCGACACTACCAGCTGGATGTAACGTGATAAGTACAACTACACACAGCGTTAAAAGTCTTGGACCTCCTCCTCATTCTGTTTAAAGAAATCTATTCTCTGAATCATTTTTGTGAAAAGAATATGTTCGATAAACTGAGTACTTAGAAAATTAAAAACCAGCAAATGTGTGACAGTTTTGACAAAATTTATTAAATCAAAAAGAAGTAACAAAGCAAGTTATCTACTTGACCAATAGTCGGTATGACCTCCACCACGTTCCAATAGCATATTGACACGTCTGTGCATTGAGATAATCAAGCGGTTAATGGTCTCTTGCGGAATATTGTTCCATTCCTCTTCTGCCGCCACCGCTAACTCATCTGCAGTCTGAAGTGGAGGAATATGATTATGAATGACACTAGCAACGAAATCCCACATGTTTTCAATAGCATTCATGTCAGGAGAGTTGGCTGACCAATCTAATCTATTCACATGTCCTGCTTCGAGTGTCTCTTGCGCGATGTGGTCGAGCTTTGTCGTCTATAAACACAGAATATTCACCTAATTCATTACGTAGGAGATTTATAATGGGCGTAATAACTTATAAATTTGACTGGTCATACCTATCTGTGGTATGCGAATTAATGGGGTGTGGCGGTTGAACATTATTCCACCCCAAAACATTGCGGTACCCCCTTCATACGGAGCAACTTCACGGGAAAAATGAAGTCACTGTTGACCTGGTTCTCTCCAGACTCTTTGTCGATTGTCATCAGTAACCAGCCCAATTCTGGTTTCGTCTGTAAATAAGACCCACCGCCACTGGCGTAAACCCAACCCCTGTGCTTTCGCGCACACTGGAGATGGGCAGCACGATGCCTAAGAAGTAGAGTGGGGACCCGTAATGGTCTTCTAGCACGTAAATTTGCGTTGTGGAGTCGTCTTCGAATAGTAGGTGTCGATATAACACGGCGAAACGTACCTTGAAAGTGGGCCCTGAGAGCTGAAGCTGACGATGTGCGGTGTCTACGGGCATATTGCACCAAATACCGATCCTCCCTTTCATTAGATACTCTGTTTTCCACCGTATCAAATTCTTCATATCTGTGTACTATTCGTACAACAGATGATCTAGGAATGCCCAACAAATTCGATGTGTGATGATTAGAATGTCCTTCATCATGTAAAGCTGTCATTCTTGCTCGGGTAAACGCAGAAATATCACGTCCTGGCATTATAATATACAAAAATTCAAAGGAACACTTGGCTGAATACACTGCCAAACTGACCAGATTTGTAAAAACATTGGTAATAAAGTGAAGATTCATGGTCTGCAGTTTATTATTGAATTTTTTGTTCCTGAAGTACATGTACTTTTTACCACATTAAGAAAAACCACTAAGTTTAATCGAATCATTTTATAAACAAGGGGTCCAAGACTTTTGACGTTGTGTGTATTTATCAAGTCGATATTTAATATAATTTTACGTGTTTGCGAACGCCAAGTTGTACCTTTACTTTTTGGCCGTGATATTTCACAGGTCTTAAGCCGATAATGTACTATTTATTATATTTGAAGTGTCTGATTCACCTCTCATTTGCAATTCAAGTATTGAATATGGAAATCGCTTCGTATATGTAAGCGGGTTTTACTATTGAACCGTGTCGTAGAATGTTAAACCTATCAGTGTTTTGCAGGCGACAGTCTGTGACATACATTCGAATATACATATTTCAGTTCAATATGGGCTGTGGGTCATAATGGATGCAGTTTAATGACGATTTGATTATGCAAAATACTTTTTTATTGCGATATTTCAGATACATGGATTCATCACTATTTGAATTTTAAATCAGTCTGAGTTAAAAAAAAATCGACAAATCGTATTTTTTTATACCTTTTGTATGATTCACCTACAGCTATTATTTTTTGAGGTATGAACGTTACTGAAGTGCCAGAATCTAACATCACATAAAACATAAAAAACTTGTAAAAAAAAGAATTAAAATCTGTTTTTTTATGGATTTCTATTGCTTTTCAGAACTCTTCTCAGACTGATCAGAATGTTTTTATTTATCTTGTTAAATACTCAGTTATTCTTCATTTTCTTTGATCTGTGTTCTACCAATAGTCTGTTCAATATTCCTATTTGTATATATATTTCTTTGAATTGTTTTGGGTCACAAATGGTCTGAGTTCGTTGCACTAATGTCTTGACGATACCATGTGTCTGAGTGACTCAGCATTGTGATATCTGTTAATGTCTTTGGAGTTCCACAAGGTTCGGTCCTGGGCCCTTTATTGGTTCTTATTTACATTAATGACTTTTCTAATATTTTTTAAACCAATATTTTAATTATTCTGTTTGCAGATGATACCAGTGTATCTATATTTAATTTTAATTTTTCTACTTTACTTAATATTATGCCTGAGACAGAGTTATTGCCAAATAATTAGTTTCATAGCAATAAACTTACGAAAAATAAATTTATCTAAGACAGAAACAATGATCGTTAGCCATCGCAGCCTAAACGTTACGAATTATTCTGAAAGTGTCAAATTTTTAGGCGTTTGCTGCTTATCTTTGCAATAAAATATCTAAAACCTTTGTTTACTTAGAAGATTGGTTCATCGAGTGTCTCCGCCTAGTTTAACAACTGTATATCACTGTTTAATACATTCAGTTATTTCATATTATATTCTCCTTTGGGGTTATGCTCCTTCTAGTTCCCATTCTTTTTCTACAAGGGAAAGCGATACGGATTACTTCAAGGTTGGGATACAGAGACAATTGTAGAACATCCTTTACTAATTTAAATATTCTTACTGTTGCATATATACTTACTACTTGCATATATCCCCTTTTCCACAGTAGAAGTCACTGTCACCATTATAATATTAGAAATAAAAGTGACTTTAATTGTAGTACATTATCAAATTATATTGGAATTCAGTTTTTAATAAATTACGTTCAAATATAAGAACTTTACACTTTTATTTAAAACAAAAATTAAAAAATATTTCGCTGAATATTTTAATTATTTCCACAATTGACATTTTGATATTAGAAATGTTTTGACTGGTTCATTTTATTTATTGTTTTTAATATACTATAACATAGTTTATTCGTTATAATTTTGTTTAAGTTTTATATGGTTTTATCATTTTCTTCATAGTGTGTAGTATTTTATTAATTTTTAGCAATTTTTTGTTATTAATTTACTTTATGCTTTATTATTGTTTCTTTCTTTTCTTTAGAATTTGTCTCCATTTTCTTTTGTTTGACGTGTGTAAACATAACAAATGTGAGTGGAATTTCTGTATAATATGCTATCTGGCTTTCTTTTTTCAATCACGTTTAAAAAAGAAGCTGTTTTCTCCCAACTCTATTTCGAAAAATTCTTCTATTATATGAGACCATATTATGAATTTATTTTGTTAATATATCAAAACCAACACTGGTTTTAGAACTTCAAAAAGAGCTGAATATAGGAGTGGCTTCTGAACCTTTTTTGGTTGGCGTCATGTCAAAACTCAGTTACATTTATTCGGTTAGATCATATTAATTTTGTTGATGAAATTTCCAACTTTCTTCATGTGTTCTATATTTCCCACTAGATATAATAATATGATATTTGGTTTATTTAAAGTAAAACATGATACCAATAATGTATATATCACTGCACTTTTCACTACACAGAATAATGGTACAAGTGTTTAAAATGACTTATGTTCCTTGCAAGAAGCGTTTACCGTAGAAAAGCCAGAGAAGCCAGAGAGTTTTGCCTAGATTCGCCGTAAATTAACATGTCATGCAGCTGGTTATGATTACTATAAATCTTTTCATTTTTGTTTATGTACACTCACAAACATCAAAGAAAAACTAGTGAAAAATGAAACGCACTACCTATATACACCACTATGACTAATATTACTATTAGGGACACCCTGTATTTAAAGTTGCATGGTGTTGTTGTTTCTGCAACATCAAATTTCCATTAGATTTTTTTTTTATCTGGACCATCGAATATCTAATATGATTTATACGCAATCAGAGTGTTATCAGACTAATCGAAATTGGACTCCTCGGGGCGCAATAGCTTGCAAAAATCTGCTCAATCCCAGCGCCAATGTACAACGTGACACTGAGGTTATAAGTCAACAGTCGTACACACGGGCCCATTGTGTGTTTCGTCTTGCATTTTATGATTACCGTTCAATAAATTTCATGGATGGTTCGCTTCGATTTCCTGTACAGGAATTTGTAGTCAGCCTGGATTTTTCTGGTCAGGTCACGACTTTATCGACGCGGTACGCTGTAACCGCGGAAACGTGCGCGGGCTATTTAAAGTGGATTGCCGACGTGGTGGTGTCGGACATGCTGCAGCCTCCTATATAAAAGACTGTAAATGCCCTTCTTCTTGTATTCCTTAATGACATAGGAGAGCAGTATTGCTCTAAATAAAACAGTTATCGAATCGTGGAACTTGCTTCCGCAAGGTTCAGTCTTGGGGCCAATATCGTTAGCTCTCTGCTCACATCGTTTCTTATATTTTATGCATAACTTTCCCCATGTAATACAAATGACTAATTTCTGGGTTAATTGACATGGATTACGAAGAATGTAAACGTGCAAGGAGATGAAGAGTTTCTGAGGAAAATCGTTTATCGTCAAAATCGTCTGATTTGAATCGAGAGAACCATTTCGTGTTGTGTACATGCCTGATGTCTTAACCAAGGTCTTAACTCCATCTTTTTTGTCAATACTTTGCATAATCTTTGAACAAATTTACAAGTTTCAAGGCCATTTAGTTAAAACAATAGTATTCCCTCGATTAAATCAAATTTCGGTAAAGGATTATGCAAAAAATTTACTTTTTTATTGCGAATATTTGTTAAATTTTGAGTTGAGTTTTCCAATTCCAACGTTGGTATATGTATTTTTTATATATATATTTTTCTACAAAACTGTTAAAAGTGGGTTTTTTAATTGTCATTTTTGATGTTAAAAATGTCATTTTTTGACACGCGTGTTAAAAGTAAGTTACTTTTAACACTAGTGTTAAAAGTAAATCAAAGTTTATTTAAATTTTGTTTTGAAAATTAATAAAACGTTTTAACAAACACATGAACAACTTTTTATTTTAAATAAGTACAAACCAATATTTTAACTAGTTATTACTATTAACATTAATAGTAAAATTAGAACAATTTGAAATTGTAATTCCCTGCGGAGTCATCATACTTAAGTTAGTTTTACTGTCAACATGTGTGACACATCTATTTTCTGTAGAAATACTACTGGTAGTACTGGTGGTCTTGCTAGTAGTTGCAGCAGTAGGAAGTATTTGGCACGCAATTTCCTTCTTCTGTTCAAGAGAATTTTCAATGTAGCCTTCAGCTACCGTCGAAGATTTCCATCCTCCATGTCTCTTGATGGCAGTAAGATTTGCACCAGAATCTGCTAACAATGTCGCCGATGAACGACGAAAACAGTGTCCGGTGTAGAGTTGAGGATTTGGTAGATTCAAGAACTCTGCAATGTTGTCGGCAGGCATTTTACCAAACATGTTAATTCCGACTGGATTCTTCACACATTTATTCTTCATATATTTAAGAAAAAGTCGTCTATGGTCAGCGTTGGGTGACCGGAGTGCCATATACTTTCTAAAAAAGTTTAAATAGAATTCATCAACACTGAAAGCCCGAGGCACTTTCGTTTTAGTATCTGGTATGGTCACAACAACCGAAGTGCCCAAATATTCGATATTGTCGATGGTCATCTGACACAATTCCTCCCGGCGACACGCCCCGAAGACACCCACTATTGCTGCGACTTTCATAATAAGATACTTTTCGTCTTCTGCTTCTGTGAGAAATTTGTCGATATGCGTCTTCGTCAAAACTTTTGACTTTTTTGCTTGATATCCTTCACCCTTCCGTTTTAAAAAAGCAATAAGTTTATAATGTTTGCTTATATCTTGATCTTGCTTTATTTTTAACATAGTTTTGATCATGGCAATAATTCCAATGTTGCTCGACTGGCGGCTTCTTCGATTTCAGCAGGGATGGATTCGTTACGCTCATTATCGAGATTATTCATTATACTTATAATATTACTAGAAAATGCTGTCAATATTTTTGCGTTTTTTCCGTAACTAGCAACAGCACTGGTTGCTACGAAAATTTTGGTTCATAAACATTGCGATCTGTGTGGTATTTTTTGATTTCTTATTTTTATTGAGTTTAAAGTTCTTCTGATTGTTTTGTAGAAAAAAATAGTGTATGATATACGTGTTAAAAGTGATTTTATTTTGTTCTTCACTCACAAAATAAAATCTTACTTTTAACACGTATATCATAAATAGCTATTAAATCATTAAAATACACACAAATTCAATAATATTTCTAGTTTGTCGCTCGGTTTCATTTGTAAAAATGTACTGCAATAAACGTTATTTACATCATGCGTTTTACCTTTAATTCAATTTTATTTCTTCAAGAAAAATCAGGGAACAATATTCAGAGTTAAAAAGAACAGGATGAACGATAAACTTTCAAATACCTTCAAAATTGTTCAACAGTTCCGTTTGTTCACCTTGCTACGATTTATTGAAAAAAAACTTTTTAGTTAAATTATTTTGTATTTATTTTAAAGAATATTAGACAGAACTGTCGAACAATTTCGATGGTATTTGGAACTTTAACATTGATCATGTGCTTGTTAAACTATAAAAAACTATAATTGCATCTTTCCTACTTTATTGTGCTTTCAAACTATTAAATTTCCTATTACTTTTGGGAATATTCTTGTACATATTTGAATGCCTTTTTGATAAAATTCGCAACACATTTGACAGTTGCACGTGTTATTTTTGCTGTCACAAATAATAAGCACGTACAAATGAGACAAAGTAATCTTCCACAGCACATACAAAGGGGCCCATGTATTATTTTGATTTGCGAAGCGAAGCATAGATTGACAGACAGTGAGTAATTAGACCAATTTATATGTATATAGACCCGGAATTCATATTCATGGGATTCCTTTCTGTTCCCATTATCCATCTAGATGTAATCCGTGTCGAATAACACCGCTCTTGCTATAGAAATCTCGATTAAGCGCGTTTTTGTGCGAACAAATATCGTGGGCAGATTCATAGCCCTTCATCATTTTTACACCTTTCACTGAAAAAAAGAAACAAGAATAATAATACAGTATACAGTTGTAGATCTATGTACTACAATTTGTTGTGATTATAGCTCCATACTAATTTATAGCATTATTTCACTTATTATTATGGTTACAATATTGTAGTAATAATCGCAAAACACTATTTTACTACAATAGAAATGTACCAATTACAACATACTTTGTTGTACCATCTACTAAATATTTTATACGTTTGTTGAAATAAAGACTACAACATTTTAACAGCGTTTGGCAATTTTTTCTACCCTGTTAGTACTGTAACTATGGTCACACAGTACTATAATTTTTTTGTGTTAGATTTACTATTTTAAAGGATTACTATTTTGATTTTTAAATTTTACTAACTAGTTTTAATGTATTCATTCTGAAGGGAGATTATTACCTTATAAGAAAAACTTTTTTTTGTCTGTATTTTAAAGGTAATAGAAATCAATTCTCTTACAATTCTTGTCAATGAAGTGATATGTTTGCTCGCTGATATCAAATATCTAAGTGTGCTAATGAACAATTCCATAGACAAAGCTCTATTCGATAATTATTTCAAATAAAAATTAATCTCTCTAAATTTACTAACCTGGTTTAATGAAAATATTCTAGAAATACCGAATTTCACTATTGGAACTGTGGGAACTCGAAAATTCAACCACAATAGATGAGATCTGATCTATTTCTGCATTTTTATTATTGCTTCTTCAGGTGGCCTCTTTTAAGTTGAGTCAAATATCTGACTATAAAAATTATACCCATAAATTAAAATTATTTTAAATTAAATTTCAACAGTGTCAAAAGTGACGTTGACCTGTCAAGTAATTTTGAATTAGATATGACATTTACCTATTTATCTATTAGAAAAAATAGCCTTTATATAATCGTTTTTTATATATGTTTAGGTATTAACCACATTGTGTGATTGGTCATAAGTGGCAACAGAAATTGTTAGTCCTGCGTAGAAATGGTAACGGTTTTAATACTGGAGTTCGGAATTTTACCAGACATTTTTGAAGGCATTTTAACCTGAGAATCTATAGACTTGCCGACGTACTCTTCCGCTGTGGATTTCCATCCTCCTAATCTCTTCAACTGGGGAATGTCACCACCGCTATTTACCAATAGTGTGACTGCCGTTCTTCGGAAGCAGTGTCCCTTGTATGTTTCACAATGCAGAAAGTCTAGAAACACTGCAATTTTTTTTGGGGAAATTGTAGAACGTCTAAACGAAGTGCAATATATGTTTTAATTAACATTACCCATGCTTCATTACTCACTATAAATACACTGGTAGGTTTCTCATGTTGAAATTTCGATGTGAACCTTATTTCCACGATATTAACATCAGTCAGTTTAATTTTATATCGTTCGTCACTTCGACATGCACCATGCACCATAGGTAGCATATCATCAGCATTCTTAAAAAAAGTCGCAATGTTCTCACTGAAGAAAAAATCTAGGATATATATCCTAGATTGTTATTTCAAAAATGCCAATAACAAAATTTGGAGGCATCCATTCGATCTTTAATATTTAAAGCAGTACGCAACATTGAGTAAATGTACCAAAAGGTTTGACGACTTTTTGATTTTGGCAATTTCGCTAAAATATGCCAGCATAATAGTTTCATAAAGAGCTTTCTGAACTCTTTTTAGCCAGAACCAACTCTTGAAAACATCATAAACTTTATCGTACCTTGCACCACTCTTCTTAGGTAGCAAATCTTTTGCCAAACTTTCAGCGGCTTCTCTCAGTTGAGGAGGAGTACAAATAATTTCTTCTGAACCGCTCTTTGTCTTCGAAAACACTTTTTTGATGACAATCTATCAAAAGCGCAACTAATTTAAGTGTGTATGTTTGTCTTTTTTAGTACCATAGTAACCATTGTTAAAATGCCAACTTTTTTATCTGTTATCTGGTACAGGGATCTTACTTTGTTAATTTGTCACGTAATTATTTTGTTACAAAAACCGTCACTTGCATTTAAAAGGTATGGTTGTAAATAAAATAGTATACAATCCTGAAAAGTGAAAAGTTTCATTCCTTATCTCTCGACAAGAATGAAACGTTTTCCACCTTGGTATGTAGTATACTGTTTTATCTCTATGAGTAGTAGTAGTATAAAAATCAATTTTGGACAGTTCAGAATGTTAAAACGCGTTACCTCGTATTCTAACATTTTTAAAAACGCTACGTGCATTTTTAAACATGTAGGTTGTAGGTCAACGACATTTAAAAAAAACTGCAGAAAAGCGCTTTGTGGGTCTTTAAATATGTGCGTTAAAAAACTATTTGCTTAACACTTTTATTGTTCATCGTCGGAAATACGGTTAACGGTATCCTCTATAATTTAATTTCGATTCCATTTTACGTTGTGTAACAGCCTTGCGTATAAGCCGGTATCAAAGCTTGACGGTTTTTTGCCAGACCGCAAGAATTCCGGAACGATATTCCAAATTCAGCATAAAATAATACAAAATTAAAGCTTGTTGCACAATGTATAATGCGCTCGTGCACAGTGTGGGAATTCACTGTTTCGCCCCTGGCTGCACCTCGCGATGTTTTATGTATGCATGACATATTTCATACCTCATTCTGGACTAGATGGAAGATCTCTTGAACAACAATAACATTTGCGTGAATTTCTAATATAACTCTCGGTAGAATAACAAATTCAAATAAGGTTTATCTTTCTATTTACATCCTTTGTTGATTTAAATGAATTATAACAAATTGTACAGAGTGACGTCATAAATACAGAGTGACCCATTTTAAAACGAGGCACCTCTCTAAAATTTTTATTCGTTGCTTGAATTTTTTTCAACCGCAGGAATCCAAAAAAAAAAAAAAAAAAGAATGCGCCAGTGGATTTAGGATAGTTTATCTGGGTGTGACCAAAATATAAAAATATACAGGGTTATCAAAGAGAAGAAACTTGTAAACAAGGCAAACAGTTTTAGTATTGAAAAATGACTGGAATTCAGCTCTTCATGTTTAAGAAGCAAAATCTGCCATGATTTTAAATTCATAAAATCCAGTAAGCGTTGGTAATTTGGATATTTTTCACAATATTATTTCTGTATAAGATACGATAAAATGTTATTAAGAAAAGTTTCACAGAATGAGAAACTGACCTAAGTGTGTGTCCTAGGCCTTGTTTGATTTTTTGCTTGATTTTAGTTTTTTTTCTCAAGATCTTAATGCATAGGACACTATAATTTCGAACACGTCCTGAATTCTTTATTCTGAAAAACTTTCCTTCTTGAAATAGTGTTTTCTACAAATACAAATAATTTTAAACATTTAAGAACTGAATAATATAGAGCTTCGAAAATAACAGGAGTGTTATCTCATGCCACCTGCGATTACTAAGAGGCACCGAAGCAAAACGAATAGTTATATAATGACAGAAAGCGGTCTAACCAACAAATTTTTTGGTACAAGATACGTAGTTGTTTAAATTTAACTGTAGATGAAAATATTGTTATAACATAAACTTACATAGCTCTGCATATATGTATAAGATATATAAGATTGTTAACTTTAGTTCATAAGCATGTGAAAACTGCACTAGCAAAAAATCCTAAAATCGAGCAAAAATCAAAGTAGGCTTAGCGCATTGAAATTATTGCATACATACTCAACTTACTAACATTTTGTCGTAGCTTAAACAGATACAGCATTTTACTAAGGAAAAAATCACCAATCATCAATTTTTGTTCAAATTTCCAATTCTTACTGGATTTTATGGGCATATTTTGTTTCTTAAACAAGCAGATCTGAATTCCAGAAGGTCGTTTTTCAACACCAAAATTGTTTGTCTCATCACAAGACTCGTTTTACCTATCCAGGAACACCCTGTATATTTTTTAAATTTTGGTCTGTCTGAAATTTTATATTATGATTACTGGAATGCTCGTCAAGCTGCGCGAATTGATTACTCATGATCAGCGCCATATTTGTTTTGTGTCTCCTAGCAATGGCGGAGTAATATAAGCTGATTTAACTGATTGTGAATTGAAATGAAATTGAATTCTGGATATGAAGAATTATTTGGTGCTATATGCTGATTAATTTTACAGTCCCTTTTAAAACATGACATGTTTCAACAATAACACCCACAAAAATACACAAAGAAGAGATACAATATAAAAGAATGTACTGGTTAACCACACTGTACGCCAATGACGTGTTTACGTACACAATTCATATCGTACGTGCAGATGATTGTCTCTCTCTCACCCACATACATAACCAATGAAGTATTTCTTTGCTGAGTTTCATGTGCCTCCTTTTGTCTGCTCCTAGGTTTGTAACTCTATATGGATGCGCAGTGGAACTAAGCACATTCCACATCGTACATTTCAGTGGCATTCACACATAAAATTTCTTGATATGATAATTCGACTTATTAGTTATGCCGTTGTACTGTTAAACTTTGTTGTTCATTTCTACTTTATCTATCTTATATTGTTCTTAGTTATGACAGTCAAATCTCTAACACCCTCTATATCTGATGTAAAAAATTGCTACCTAACTTTTTTAACCTAACATTAAAGCAAAAATTCTTTACATTACCAGATACTGGCAATGAGACCTGGCGCAGTGATGGACATGGTGCGTTTTACCAACATATTTTTTTGAACCCTCTAAAACGATACGCCTGTGGAAACGTTTCTGCACATCTTATCACGACCCCACATGAAATGACTATAATTGTAATACTAGAATTATAGTAGATATATTTAGGGGACACCTTGTATAAATACAAAGTGTTCTCTAATGTGCAACATCGTATTTCCGCAGTTATAGGAGGTTTTTACCACAGGCGCTTTCACTTTAGAATGCATGAGATTCATAAATATTCATATTCATATGTAAATACACTTTACTATAAATAAATGTTTTGCTTTACTTCGTAACAGAGAACCGATGGATCTCTTTTAGAAGTCGGTAGGCATTGATGTATTGGAAATATTAAAAATGCATGTTAAACGAAATTGAGCAATGCACACCGTCCATTTTTACAAGATGAATTTCGTAAATTTACATCGAGAGACGTGTGTTGTATAAATACTTTAAAACATGTATAAATACTTCAGATTGATAAAACGGTACGTAGAAAAAAAAATGGTACGTGGAAAAATGCTCTCGATTTAAAAATACTTTTGTTTTTGTATGTGGGGACCATAATCTTTAACTAAGAAAAATTTGAAATTTTCTATCGGCGGAGCAAAATTTAGTTAAATTATGATCGGGGCGTACGTACAATTATGCCATTGGTTCGATATACATTGGCAATGCTTCACCATCCAATAATACTGTTCATTTGTAGTGGGAAGATCTCAAATTCTTACTCCATAAAAAACAAATCTGCCACATCCATTGCGGAACAATCACATTGACGCAACGAATCGACAAGTCGACCGTCAATATTAAGTATGCAGGAGGATGAGCGTCGACAGAGAAGAATTGGGAAGTAGAGAGTGATCAGCTTATTAGAATATCATTGGATGGTGGGCGTGTTTTGCATTCGAAAGTTATATCTATCCTATTATGTTTGATTTGAAAGGCCGTGGTTAAGAAAAATCGCAACATGTCTTAAATAGGGAAACACCAAACCGCAAAACCAGCAAATTTGCATGTTATATGAACGTTTCAAATATTACTGTGCTCAACATTTTCTAACTGAGGACAAAAAGTTACAAGGCAATTTCATTGACATTATTATCTGTGTAAGTAAACATATTTTTCTTAAGCAAAACGATACCTATTTTATTTTATAAATTAATGACAAATTAACGATACAGTTTTGTATGATTTTATAATACTTTTGACTCATTGCCGGCAAATTGTGTGTAAATTCCCAAGTTTTGCATATAAATCTATTTTGTACGAAAATATTGACATGCATCGTTTAAGTTCAGCCTTGAAACTGATATTGTATTTTTTTGCTCTGAATTTCCAGACAATTAGTTTAAAAATAGTAACAGTTTTTAGCTAGAGCATTGAGGTCAATTAATAAATTGGTATAATTCTGTAACGTTAAAAATGAAATTAAAAAATACATATTTATTTAAATGGATGTGCCAAATAAATATTTCTTGAAGTTAATTATTCCATGACAATAATATTTCAATGTTCATTGTATTTAAATATTTTATTTACAATATAGCAAACGCTCGTCGTCAATAACAACGCAGCCAAGTAAATAGTCATCTTTTTAAGTAATAAATTCAACAATTATTGTCAAATTTTCGCAGTTTAGTTGAGATAATTTTAGTTGAAAAAATAATGTACGTTGAAAATAGTAGCAAATATCCCAAATACACCTCCGGAGATTAGAAATGCTGCAGAAACTGTAGCTTTAGGTTTGATAAAAATCAAAAAAGTTATACGAGACGCATTATAACCTATTTGTGACATGGTGTAATTCGACGGAAATTTATAAATATTCAGAAAACGTATTCCTCGCCTATTTTTGTGAGAAAGCTGGACACTAAAATCGTTATCATTATGGTCGATTTACTCGATGCTAAAATCCACATTATCTATTAAGAATGATATTGACTTTAAGCAAGTTCAAGAAGTTCACGGCATTTTTAAAGACGCAGGGAGAAATCAAAAGCCTAAAAAATCAAAAACTTGATTATTGCAAAATCTGTAACTTAACAGAAGTATCTTATTATACAGGGTGTTAAAAAAAGAGTGTTAAAAAATATTTCAGGAGGTAATAGTATGAACCAAAATAAGCAGAAAAGTCTTAATAAATATGGGTCCGCAAAGTAACGGTTGCGGAGATATTTTATATATAAACATTTTATTTTATTAGGAATAAACCGACAAAGGAAGCTTTTAACAAACAAAAAACAAAGTTACAGAAGATGTTCAAAGTGCCCTCCGTCCATTTCCAAGCAGGCACGACATCTTCGTCTCAACGATATTCGAACTCTTTCGAAAACACCCTCCTTGGTTTGGATTTCTTGACACTTTTGATTAATCCGTAGCTGCAGCTCTTCCAGACTATTTACAGGAGTACCATACACTAATGTCTTCAAATATCCCCAAACAAAGAAATCTAGAGGGTTCAGATCAGGCGATTTTGGAGGCCATAAAACAGGTCCGACCCTTCCTACCCATCTATGTGAAAAAGTTTATGGCAAATGCTCTCTAACGGCCATGGAAAAATGAGCTGGAACACCATCATGCTGGAACAACATTTGTTGCCTCTGATTCAAAGGAATGTTTTCCAAAAACTCATACAGTGTTCTGCAGAAAATTGAGGTAATCAGCGCCTGTTAATCGGTTTGGTAAAACAATAGGACCTAGAAACTTGTCACCTACAATACCCATCCAAATGTTTAATGAAAACGTGCCTAATGTCCAGATTCTATTAGAGCATGAGGATTTTCGTCGGCCCAAATATGCGTATTGTGAAAATTAAACACTCCATTTCTTGTAAACTCGACCTCATCAGTAAAAAGAATGTTTGCAAGAAAACGAGGGTGTTCAGCATCATGACGTAGAAACCAGCGGCAAAAAAACAAACGTACTTGATGATCATTTATTGGATTTAAGGCCTGTACTCATTGCACATGGTATGGATAAAGCAGTTGCTCGTGAAGGATTCTCCAAACAAGAAAACCACTAATTCCTACATCGGCTGATATTCTCCGCACACTCGTACCTGGATTCTGCTCTAGGAGTGGATACCGACCTTGGTCTTCCGGATAAATGGCACTGTTTGCGCAAGGAACCGGTATCACGCAATCTTTGGTGAATTCTTACAAACATGCGTTGTGAAGGAATCTGGCGATTTGGATAAACGTCAACATAAAGACATCGCGCTTCGGTGGCGTTCCCATTAGCACGACCATACATGAAATGCATGTCTGTTAATTCTGCGTTAGTGTAACCAGCCATAGTGAAAGAAAACTTGTGCACTGAGAACAACTGTCAAATACGTACTGTTTATTTCACTAAACATCAACCAACTATTATAAGAAAATACACAACGTTTTTGCAAAATAAAAAAGGGGCTAAAAACATAAAACATTCCATATCTCCGCAACCTACTTCTGAAACATTTCTGTTTAATAATTTGAATAGAATAAAAAACAACAAATACAGACTTCAATTTATTAACAATAAAATAAAATTACATTAAGTATCTACACTATTACATCTGATTTTATATTAAACACTTGTTCTGTATTCTAATTTCTTTTACAGAGCAACGTTCAATCTGAGGAATGTACATGCATGTACGATTAGAAACAAATCTTGCTGTTTCATCGTTCAATACCTACCTTATTACGTTATGTTGTGTATATGTTGTAACAGTTAGCTTTCAACATTTTAAAGATATTCTAACAAGATGTTTTCATACTGTACATAGAATTATGAAATTAGTTTATTTTTCTTAATTTTATTCGTTTAGAAATTTTAAAACCCACGACAGACAACTGAATTTAATGTCTTATAGAATACTCTTCAAAGAATGTGAGTTACAGACTTCTTTATAATATTTTTCATCATTCCATGTTTAGAATTATTTCCAAGAAAATGTTCGTAATATTTTTCGCTTATTCTTTTTGGTGTCTGTTTTAATGTAATTTGTGGCACAGCACACACATAACTGAAAGATAAAAACAATAATTACAAATTATTATCTAGCTTTAAACGACTGTTTGATAGGTACCTACCTACTGGGTATAGTACATTTGCAGGTGATTCTTCCTAGCAAAAACCAGTTGCTTTATTTCAGTTCTGTATCATGAAATACAGAAATTGTAGTTCATTGTTTACTATTTTACAGATGTAGAGTTCTTCTTAAACATAAGTACATAAGTAAAGTGCTGAAATATGTGGATACAAGAATCAATCATTTCTAGGTTATGCTTTCGTAATATTTTCTTTTGTGGGGCTAGGGTAGGTTCAGATCTGACTTTCAACGACAAACACGTTCACATTATAATTAAAAGTTTTAGAAATGGTTTTGTTTGAATTTATTTGTTGCTAAATAACTAATCAATAATTATTACAGCAGTTGGAAAACAGGGATATTCTTTAAGTACTTACACAATTTTGTAAATTATTTTGTCATAAAAAATACGTGTACCTAATTATTATTGTACACTGTAGTAACATAAAAAAACAATTTACTGAAGTTTTATTACATTATAATGGAATAATTTAAAAATTTTCACAGATATTTTACACAATCTTCACGCTGTAACTCTAGCTGCAGCGGTAGACTGCGCCGGCACGGCGACCACAATGCTCCAAAAGCCTCAACTCAAATCTAAATTTTTATCGACAAGTCTCAATAACACCATTGTGTATACGTAAATTGCATTAAATCCATTATATAACGTTATTTATGAAAATAAAATACTTCATGCCATTAATATTTGACAATTCAATGACAATTAATAGTTTTGACGTTCACCGATGTTAGTTTCTTCTGTGTAAGTCTGGCTCAAGGCTATACACATTTTACATGACAAAACAATGAAATTTGGGTACTTTTTGGAGGCGTTATTTTATGTTAAATTTTGAAATTTTTGAATGTTTATTTATCAGAATGTATTCATAATTAAGTATATTTCAATTTAAACATAAGTTTTAGCAGGGCTGACAACCAAAAAATCAAAATTAAATCGATTTCTTGGAAAATGGAACACCCTGTATAAAAATTGATGTTATCATCAGATTCTACGCGCCATCTAGTGTCTGTATACCAAATTTCGTCGCACTGGCTATGATGGTTTCTGAGATATTCGCACTGAAAGTCTTAGAGGGAACACCCGGTATATAATATTATGCGACATATTAATATGCATATTATTTATACTGAAATGTTTATAATAATTTGTTTCGGCAGCCAAGGTGAATGTTATGCGATAAGCCTCGTGGGTCGTGTTATGTGAAATGTGAATTCAAATGTTCACGTATAATATTCGTAGAATATTATTATTTTATGGTCACATTAAAGATTCGCACGAAAATTCTTTGAAATATTAGGTTATTGTTAGCATGTTAACATTGTTTCAAGGACATACTCGAAATGTTGCTAATATTTTCGTTAATCAGTATCTATATTGATTTTCATATACCTACTATAAATTTACCAGCATGTATTTTTTAATTTTTAGTTTTGCAACGATAATAATTTTGCATGTGTACAGGGTGTGGGGTTTATAGTGATGAAAAGTTTAAATGCAGTTTTCAGAGACAATCAAACTTGAAATTGTGGGCACTTATTGCAGGACCGGCTTTAATTTTTGATATCTTTTATAAAATAATATTTTTTATCTTAATTTCGAAATAGTATTCTGGTTATACTTCAGTAATAATATCCTCTATATATTTGAAACACTAGTAGGTCTGAGAAAAAGAAATGAATAGTATACTCCTATATCGTATAGGAGCATATTTAGTTATACAAAAAGGCCTAATTGAATTCATTATCACTTTAATATTCAAATAACTACCTACTAAAATTTAGTACATTGATAGTTAAATGATTGTTTGGAAATAATAGGTTGAATTACAATTCATTTGTGATTTTTAGTATGAATGTTCTTTTTACTTGGTATTAGTATGGAATGGCGGTACATTATTTATTTCACAATAGATGTAATCAATAGATATGGATATATTTACAGTATAACTATAAGTTACCTGTTATAAGAAGCGTTTTATATCTAATACTTAGGTCAAATATGAATGGTAAAACAAGCTAAGAAAAGATTTATATGCAATTTGCCCACATGAATCACAAAACAGCATTTTTAATGTTATTATGAAAGTTTCAGATATAATGTAATATATTTCTTGGATATGTAAGAAAAATGAATACAGGGTGTTGTTTATTTGGTGTCTGCACTTCTGCGCCCTTCCATAACTCCTCTATGCGCACGCCAATGTGTAATTTATAGATTTTATACAAATCAAAATTGTTTTCTAAACAATTTTTGACTCTTGTAAAATGTATATGGAATCTGTAACTTTTTCCAAAAAGTGTCATCTGTACTTTTGCCAAATGAACTGGAATCGAAAAATGTCTCTTTGAATTGAAAAAAGTTGTTTTATTGGCAAATAAAATAGCTTATTCCAACCACAAAATAATTTGTGGATGTCAATTTTCCGAGATAGGTATAGGGTATGTTACATAAAATATACTTTGAATTGCATGGCAAATTGAACAAAAAAGGGAGGTTTTAATGTAAACATTTTGATGGTTTCATTTTTTTGCTTCAGCTTGTAAATTAGTTTAAAAAATGTGCATTTTAAAATAAAAATTGACGGGTTCAAGGGATTTAAAAAAATAGAACACCTGATTTTTAAATAAATTTGTACCATACTTATGCCGCTCACTGTATTTTATGCTTGCAACGCTGCAATATTTTGGTTCACTTATTTTTATTAGATAATTAAATACGTTAATTTATACACTGAAAAAAAAAATAAACATAATTTATTCTGGGGAAACAAATCTTTTTTAGTGTAATGCTCATTTTCTTTTCAACATTAAATTTATTTCTAAGAAAAAAATCATTTTTTTTTACTATTCCATTCTATGAGAATCATCCATCCATGACCATCTTACGAGAACTTAATTTTCAAATTCATATTTTTTTAATCTCCCTAAACAATTGGTTCAAATCTTTATAAAAATAACGATTTGAATTCGAATCAAATAATGCGTTTATTCACTTCAAAAATGCATATTTTTAATTGAGGGATATGTAATAGAAAAGTATGTAATCTTTTAATTATTTTTGTAAAGTTTTATTAGGTTATATGTTCTTTTGAAAAACCGTAAATTAAAATAACTCGATTTCCTAATACAGTCGTATGGTCGAAAAAAGTATTTGTTTGAAAAGAAAAATTCAAATTGTTTCCTAGAAACAAAAAATCAATAGATGGCCGCTAGATGTACCTGTGCTATATTTTGCGTACTCAGGTATGTCGAGTTTAAAAGACCTGAACAGCCAGGATTAGTCGTCAATTAACTCACTACTCACCTCTGGCGTACTGATGAGAGCTAATGAGCTCGAAACCGGTATATGGTGACTGTTTGCTATGTTCATTCATTTGTAATACAATGCTGGTCGGTGCTGAACTTTCTGGGCAATAAATAAGTTGTTAACTTAAGCAGACGTTTAATTTGATTTTTTTTTTAAATATACAAATATTGTTTCATCATAAAATATAATTAAATCAACACCAGAAGTGTATCATTGAAAAGGAAATAATGTTTTTTAATTTAAACAAATGCTTTCTTTACACGAAGTAACTGTATTTTTGCTTTTTCAAAGAAATTATGTAGTATCAGCAAAAAAATACCTATTTGTTTAGCCCCATACAATCAAATAATTTTTTTTTACAGGTACCAATTTTCTTTCCGGCGTAAATATTATATTTGGTATCAGTTTTATTTATTTAGTGTTATTTTTTTAGGGTTAGACACTCGGTTAGGCCTAAGGATAAAAATTTGATTTGGTTGTCATTAATGTTGATCCTGTTTACCGTAAGAATTTACAAGCGAACTTAATGTGAACACTCCTTTAGAAGGATCGAAACGTTGCCAGAAATCGACAAGGGACGAGCCCTTTTACCGGAAATAAAAGCGACACATCCCCTATTACGTCGGGAACGAAGTGTGGTCCGAAACAAAATAAAAATAATCGAAATAGTGTGTCCCCCGGGGCAGGATATAAACCGCAAGGACTTTGCGGGATCCACCCGCACGAAATTTACCGGCTAATTTCGTCCGTTTTCCGAGCACCAGCTTTAATGTGTCGGGAACTTCTTTATCTGCAGCATTAATCCCCTTTCTTCCTCCTTTTCGTAACGCCGCCCGAATTTAAGACGCGGGATATGAGAATTCGACGGTGCTCCTGAAAAGCAGAGGTGCCGTAATAACAGCGCCGATCCCGAAATTTACTTTCTGACGTTTACTTTCTTATTAAATTTATTTTGGCTTTTATTAGAACGCTACTTGAATCGCCGTCTGAAAACCTGCAAATCCAATGTTACTGACCCGAATTTTGTACATTAATGTCCATTTTGCTTACAGTGCTCTCAAATTTCGGAGTAATGCTCCTTAATACCGAACCAATACATTCTAAATGCATACATTTTCTCTATTCTTATAGTGGCGAAGCTTACGGGTAAACAAGGTCTACTCAAAATATTGTATTGTGTTTTCCAATTGTATTTGCAACAGAAAAGAAAATGATATCGGATCGAATGGGGCTGGAATAGTTGACGACAGAATAGTAGGGCCTTTCTTCTTTGAAGGAACCCTTACAGGACAAAGATATTTAGAGTTTCTAGAAAATGACCTTGTTCCAGCCCTTGCAGTAATTTTTCCTAACGATAATGACCCTGACATTCCGATACCATATGGTTTCAGCAAGACGGTGCACCTCCGCACTATGCGCGCCCTGTACGAGAATTTTTGGACAACGGTTTTCCTGGGAGGTGGATCGGCAGACGCGGACCGATAGAATGGTCTGCAAGATCGCCAGATCTTACACCTCTTGACTATTTTTTATGGGGATACTTGAAGTCAAAAGTGTACATTAATAAACCACGTAATTTAGAAGAACTTCAAAATCGCATTCGGGACGAAATACGCAGAGTTACCCCAGAAATCATTCATAATGTGCAAGAAGAATTTCTTGATAGACGCATTGTCAAGAAGTTGGTGGATGGCAATTCGAACATTTAATTTAAGTATAAAATTTAATCAATTTTATTTTATTTTACATACTTCAGAATTGTTACTTTTTTATGGATAAAATTTACGTTTTCTAACATTCAATCGTCATTTACTCGAAAACTTTCCTATGTAAGAGGGCAAAATTTTAGTACTGTCTGATAGAGAATTAAACGATCTTTCAGAATCAAGGAAAAAAATATGGTGTTGCCATTTAAAAAAAAATCGATGACGTCATTACTCGAAAACAAATGACATTTGAAAATCGCATTTTACGCTAAAATATGTATTTTTTAATTAAAAATCGACCTGTTCGAGGATTTTTCCCAAAAAATAATTGTGCGCATACTGTATATATGGAAATGTTTACTTCTTGATTTTTATAAACAAAAAATTGCACCTAAAAAATTTTGTAAATCGAAACTAAAAATATTTTTTCATTATTCGTCATTATTTTTTGTCCTCAACTATCAAGTTGCAAGTTTAAGTTAAAAATCACCGTGTATAATTTTAAAACATATACGAATAGAATCTTCAAAACATCAGTTTTAATTTAACTGCAACAGAAACGTTCCCTCGTAACGGCAGCAGCCAAGAAGAGAATCGGAATTTGCCATGAAAGTGGGCATAACCATACTGTCGGGCGCAAGCGCTCTACACATATTAAAAATAATAATAATATCTCAACACCATTCAGTGTAGGAATGAGGAAAACTTCATTAATGAGGGAGATGGTCAAACGCCAACCTGTATCAATCTCTCACATTTACCCACCTAATATAGCCTCAGAGACGGTGCCAATCGTCTCCACAAATATAGCTGATCTACGGTCTACTGAACGCAGAACAATTTCCAGAAATCTCAACTCTAACCTAGTATATTAGATATTTAATTTGATATTGTTGGATTTTTGCTCGATGCTCAAAAGAGAAACAAACAAAAAGCGTAAAAGAAATCCTTTGCACTAATTCCGCGATAGAATAAACCATTTCGAACACACGTTAATACTTTCAATAACGGCTGAAACTAACGATTTCTTGGTCACAAGCAAAAGACATCGACTTTTTTGTAGTACTGATTTTTTGTTATTTTGAAAAGGTCTGAATTCCTATAAACTTTAGTCTTCTACTAATAACTATTTTAGTATCTAGTTTTATTTGCTTCAGCTTTTTTATTTCATTTCTGCCTTTTTTGTAAACTGATAGACACATCAATAACAATTAGGTAATGCGGTCATGTGTAGTAGATAAAAAACTTATTAGTGGTGGGCATTTGTGTAGAAATTACTATGCGTAAGTTGGTTTGTCATCTTTTCGTTTGTAACCAATAATTCTGTCAAATCTCAACCGACTTCTAAAAACGGTACGTCACTGTATTCGCAATGAAAAGGGCTTTAAAATAATGTGGCACAAGTAGGGTAGTTGCATTTGAAATTTTTAAGTTGGGGTTGCTAGGCATTAGGGGGATGAACATATCGAGTTGGCTTGACTGTCAAAAAAGCTCCCCCCAAGAACAAAAATCGACGGGTCTCGGCGAATTTTGAAATATTATTCGGTTTTCCAATTATAGGGGGGGTCAAATTTTCATTGGGATACCCTGTAGAGAGTTATGGGTGTAAATGTGTTGTGGAGTTAAATGGGTCTAAGGGGCTAAGTAGGTTACAGAATTATGGGGTTAAATGTGTGAAATTAATTGGGTTATGAAAACATAGTAACCATAGTCAGACCCCCAGGTCAGAAAACAATTTTTTTTTGTGTGGCTGTATTATTTTTAGATGTATTTATAGTTGTATGTTGGTGGCTGACGCACCCTCTGTCGTTTAGCCATTTTAAGCAAACTATTTTCCCATTTCAACGGCAACACAATTGACACGCTAGAAAAAGGAACTATTACCTACGTGACGACAACGGCACGTTTTTGTCTTCCATTCTTGGGTCTACAGTTCTTTCCCGTGCAACTAAAATGCATTTCCTCTCGACCATAAAGCCTTCCAAAAAACGCAGCAAATCAAGTAGAACATCGCAGCCGACTACTCTGTACCAGCTCGAGTAATAGAACCCGCTTTGCACAGGAAACCGAACACAAAGAAATATATATCCTCTTATTACGGCGATACCAGATAATAGCAGAAGACAATAAGCAAATATAAAGGATGCACAAAGAATGGAGGTTTGCAAATTACATATTTGAAATTCCCCGTCACGCTCTCCGACTTGGAGACCACCCGGTCGGACCGGCACTAGAAGAGGCTTCACGTGCGACCAGAGACAAAAGAAACGGCATTTTTTGCGGAAAAAAAAACAGTCGTCCTTTGTAGCCAACCAACACCTTACGGATGGGGTCGGTCCGTTCTTTGGACTGGTATTATTTATGGTGTGCTTATTGTTATTCGGCGTGTAATTCCGTTTTTCTTCTTGAAGACTGATTTAAAATACGGGGCGATTCAAATGGATGGATTCTCCACAAATTACATGTCCACGGTTAGAGTGGAAAAGAGGGAAAAGAGGCATTTTTGATTAAAATTTTTGCTTGTCTTTAAAATGTTGGCATGGAGAATTTTCATATTGCATGTACAGGGTGGCCAGAAAATCGGTAAATGTAAAAATCGTTCAAGAATAAACTACCTTTGTTTTTAACAATAAAAAAATATGTTATTAAAGAAAGTTGCCTAGAATTTAAATTTATATTATAATTTGAATATATGCATGAATCGGCCTACTTTGACTCTTTTCCAGTCTAACCGTGGACATACTGCATACTGGGCAGATCATTTTACGGTAGATATTTCATTTTCTTACGACTTAATGTTCTATTATATAATTTGATAATTTGCAGTCATCAATATAGCCCGCACTTCGTTCGCAGATCTCTGATCTGGACTCGCCGACGATTTTAATATTTAAATATAAGTACCTACTTTATTTATATTAAAACAAATTTAATATTATTCATGCCAGCTAATCAACAGAAACATCTCATTTATTTACCTGCAGGGGTTCGATTCTTTAGTTTAGTGGATCACATTCCCTCAGCAAGTGACGTAAATTCTTGTTGTCGTTATTTCCTATAAAAAATTAGGGAATTATTTGACATGGTTTTTGCTAAAGCAATATAAATAATCTAATATTGTCATCAGTAGTTTTTCCCGATATCTGGAAAGTTACAAGGATTTGTCCTATTTTTAAAGCCGGCATATTAAAAATTATCGACCCGTAGCTATTTTATCCAACTTTGCAAAAGTGTTTGAGATGTGTCTGTATACACATATCTATAATAACGTAACGAACTGCATCTCTCCTGATCAACATGGTTATGTTTCACATCGTTCGACAATGACGAATTTAGTTGAATTTACACAATTTTTGTCAGGTTATATTGATAATAAGAGCCAAGTAGATATGGTGTATACAGATTTCAGGAAAGCTTTTGATAAGGTAAATCATTTTATTTTGGGGAAGAAGTTAGAATTGTATGGTTTTAACACTAAATTACTTCATCTAGTTCAGTCATATCTTGACTAGCGTAAATTGTTTGTCTCGTATAATGGTTTTTAAAACATTTATTGCCACGTCTGGGGTACCGCAAGGATCCACTATAGGGCCGCTTTTATTCATTTTATATGTTAATGATCTTTCTTTAAATTTGAAACATAATCATCTTTTCTTTGCAGATGATTTAAAATTGTTTCGCATTATCAATTGCATTGATGATTACCAAGTGTTGCAAGAACTTGTTAATGTTGTTGAGAAATGGTGTGAGTGAGTTTGTACGTTTACTTTAAAGAAGCAACCTATATTGTCTAATTATAGTATTATTCACTGTTGCTACGTTGCAGTACTATTAAAAATTTAGGAGTGACATTTGATACTAAGCTTTTATTTTCGGAATGTGTCCAATGTCGCATTTAAAGCTCTAGGCTTTGTTTTGCGGAATTCACAATCATTTAACAATGTTTAAGTGTTTAAAATCACTGTACTTCTCATTTGTTTGTTCCAGACTTGAGTAGGCTAGCCTCATATGGTACCCTTACTGTCAGAATCACATACACCTAATTGAAAGTATTCAACGTCACCTTCTAAAATTTTTGTCGTTTCGTATTGATAATTATGTATTATGTATGGATTGTATGTATTGATTTATTCCATTTAGAGGATACGATCATAATCTTCTTTTAGAAAGATTTAATGTTCAGTCATTATCTAGTAGAAGAGTTTTTGCAAGTTTATTATTTCTATATAATTTGTTTCTTAATAATATTGATTCTCCTGCTATTTTAAATTGATTTAATGTTCGCGTACCTATATAGGTCAGAGTCTCGAGATGACTGATGTTCTATTGTCTTAATGCAAGGACTAATATCTATATCTAATTTGTGTGACTTAAATACATGTACGCTTAAAGACTTATTATCTATTGGATCTCAAACTTTTGTTGACATTTAGGTAGTTTAGTAATTAGTGAGAATTATAAGTTGATACTTTTTTAAATATTAGTTATAATTGTTATATATAAAGGTACACTGTTTTTGTAGGAATTATATTGCGTTGTCCTGTAAATGGAATTTATTCTGTTAGGCAGTAAATGCTATTATTATTAAAAAGGTTGAAGAATTATAAATATATGCATAAATAATATTATACTTTTTTTAAGTGGAATTAATTTCCACTCGATATTATTTCACTGCTTTCGGGAATCGAGGCCCAGGTGTGTTATTTTTATGTAGATTTACTCGTAAAATAAAAACAGTTGCAATGGAATCCTACGTTGGGATAAGTAGTTAGAAGCAATGTCATATTACTACGTCCATTTTGACGGCATAAAATTCTACATTCTACAGCGACTACACTCAAGTGATGCTACTTTTATTTTATATGCTCAAAGGTTATTTAACGATCCTAGAATTCGCGAAGATTTAGCATACATACATTTTAATTATTCCCGGATACCTTTAGTTATTCGCCGTTTTGAAGCATGAAGATAACTCAATAAACGTTTTTTATTTGGGATAGTTTATTTCATTTCCCAGTTATAAGGACTTAATGCTGAACGTGCTGAAGAAAATCTTGGCTTTATGCCTTATAGTAGATATTTTTGGTAAAGTAGATTTTTCTGAACCCACCCTAAATGTGAAAAATGATATATAGGTACTTTAAATATGCTCCAGTGATCTTGTGGATGTAGAACACACCTTTTCGAAACCGAAATGGATTATTAGCGACTAACACACACAGCGTAACATCTATAGCAGTTGCTGGTTATTCAATTATATTCCAGTACTGCAAGTGAGTAGTTATGTAGAGTGTTTTATAAACTAATAAACTTAATATGAATGTTGTTGCACTTACAAAATAGTACATTATACTATAATGGAGAGAAATGCGTTATTTTGGCAGAGGTGCAATTTGAAGCCCGAGGGCTACAGTGCACCAAGGACAAAATAGCATCTCTCCCGAATGGTATATACTATTTTTTCCATGGTCTCATTAACTTAAAAACACATATTTTGTCATTATGAAGTAAGTAGCACCAGAATTATTGTATTCGGATTTGAGCATTTATTTAGTAGTCGTCGAGTTATTGTCATAACTACAAAATAAAAAAGCAAAAAGAATTGACAAATTAAGGTGCTAGTTTGGTTTAGTTTAAAGTTTGTTTAGTGCACAATGAATAATTGTGAGTCGGAAGAGATTGTGGAGGCTGCAAATATTGCAATAAGCAATTTGCTGCCTACGAAGTTAAGATCTTTATACGATATAGCCTACAATCGGTTCAAAAAGTGGTGCGCCGAGAAAAGTGTTCAAGTATACAGCGAGAATGTTTTGTTGGCATACTTCAGTGAAAATGCAAAGAATTACAAGTCTTCCACATTATGGGCGCAATATTCTATGGTTAAGTCATGCTTGATAATTTACGACAACATAGATATAAGCAAATTCCCCAAGCTGATCGCATTTTTGAAAAGAACCGATGACGGATATTAAGCGAAAAAATCGAAAATATTGACAAAGGGTGAAATCGACCGTTTTCTATCAAGTGCAGATGATAAAGAATTCTTAATGATTAAGGTAAGATTACTTTTGTTGTTAGGTATTTCTATTATTAAGTATTTTGATTTTTTATAGGTTGATTAATTCTGGGGATTGCCGGAGCTTGTCGAACTGATGAACTAGTCAATTTAACTGATGATATTGAGGATGTAGGCTCTTCCTTGATTGTAAAAATTCCAAACACTAAGACAAAGATTCCACGAACCTTTCTGGTTACCGATGTGGGAAATATGCTTGAATTGTTTCGAAAATACCTGTCCCTTCGTCTTCCCCACGTCAAGCATAAGCGCCTTTTTTTGTACTGCAAAGCAGGAAAATGTAGTTCGCAGCCAGTTGGCAAGAATACCATGGGAAAAATTCCGAGTGTAGTAGCTTCGTATTTAAAATTACCTGATGCTGCATGTTATACTGGTCACTGCTTACGAAGATCTTCAGCGACATTACTGGCAGATGCTCGTGTGGATATCACGACAATAAAGCGTCATGCTGGTTGGAAATCAACGACAGTCGCTGAGGGTTACGTCGAGAACTCCATTGAAAATAAGACCAAAATTGCTAATCAGGTTTTAGTAGGTACCACTACTAGCGCAATCACAAAAACTGTAAATGTAAGCGAATGTAATATTCCTTCTAATATTAATTTTGAAAGTTGTACAAATGTAACATTTAATTTAAATGTCAATAAATAATTTCAATGTTATCTTTTTTTTTGCATGAAAAACGTTCTCCATAATGTAAACTCCTTTGGGAGCATTATACTTCCTTGGGAATAATCGACTACTTCTGTTTTAATTTTGATGTCATAGAAACTAATTTCTACTCCCGACCGTGGAAAAAAGATATTAAATATTAAAAGGTTCATTATCTACTGCTAGTATGCTGTATTGAATATTCTAATTTTTTTATAATTTACTTTAATAATATCCTACATTTATTGCTACATCTTTTAATTCTTATCAAATTTAGAGTAGTTTTGTAACAAGTTCACGGAAAGGATTTGATACTTTGAACTTTGTACACTTACTATTAAGTATATCAAATTTAACAAATATAAAACATGAAAAATTTTATTGCAAATTGTAAGGAACACAAGAAAACACAATCTGTATTATTTACAAATCTAATATGTACCAAAATAATACCAATATACAGGGTTGACTATAAGTACAAATATTTTAAGAGAAGCTAGAGAAAATTAAGAATTAACGGAATCATCCTTACACACAGGTTAATCGAGTGTACGTACGTAGATTTTATATTGTTCTTGTATGTCTACTTTCGACTATTCGAGAATAGAATAACACAAATACAGGAACTGAGACGGTTTATCAGCGGGTTTGAAACGGTTTGCTTTAGGAATAGATTCCCGTCGATGTTCAAAGTTTTTCATATTAACCACAGTCGTTATTATTTTCGCGAGACTCGTTTATGATCTTATCTACATCCGACTCGCATACTAAATGGCCCGCGATTTATTCGATAATGTTACACCCCTTTCTACACTGTTCGCCAATATTTAGAACTCAAACTTATGAAAATCCAAAAACCGGATAATTTTTAATTAAGGGGTTTTTAAATTCTGCATATATGTATCCGAAAACGCTTTATTTTTAATATACGTCTAAATTACTGAAAATGTAATAGAAATGTAAAATGTATGTCCTTAATATTTAGGTTTAATTTTTCTCTGTTGTAATGCTCTAGCAGTCCAATTGTCTTGGGTCAGTGTGACAGATTGATGTCGGTCAGCGTTTGACCATCCCCTTAATTAATGAGATTTTCCAATTTTCCCTCATTCCTGCACTGAATGGTGGATGGAGCCTACGAACGAAAGTCGTTCCTGCTTAATAATAATCTCCCGCACATATCTCAGACTTCTGGGCGAATCCTCTTGATTAGAATGAGGGGTAATGATATTATTATTATTGTACTTATATGTTTATATTCGTAGATTGAAAATTGCATTCTATTTGTGTACTTTACTATACTATTTTTACTAAAATATTTAAAACATATTTTCTAACTTATTATTTTTCAAGCTTTTGTATTCAACATGATGAATTGAGCCGCCTGAATATAAAAGAATTTCGTATTTTTCGGCTCCCTTTAGAATTTCTCAAAGATTTAATCACATTATCAGCCATATCACGGCTGCGTACAACCGAACAGTTATCAAATTTAATCTGAATAACTTAAGGATTCCGGGCTCTTCCCTAATTTCAGCTCGCACTATACAGGGTGGTCCACCATAAGTGTCAATACCTGTATTTTCCGTTCTTCAAGAATGAAAAAAAAACGTTTAAGAAGATTCGTCATCAAAAAACTTTAAATTCTGTTTTCTAATTTTCGAAAACAATTCACATCAGATTATATAGATATATATATATATATATATATATAGGGCTAACATGGATTTTTAACCCTTTGTATGCCATCACATTTGGATATAACCATAAGATAAATGTAAAATGGTGTTCAAAATTGATTTTAATTATTTTAAAATTTTGCGAAAATGATTTTCATACTTTTATAGTAAAATAGGTTCTACAATTAAATAGTCAGTCAGTTAACACACGGACATACCTACTTTTACCATTATTTCCATGGCCATTTCTGTTTTGGTAGATTTAGTTTCGTCTAGGGGAGAAAACTGAACAATATTGCTGTTAAAACTAATTTTACAGTTTTTTTTATAAAAGTTTTATAGTAGCACCATTTGGTTGTTTTCAATTTTAACTAGTTTTCAGTGTAACAATTATAAAACATATTATTGAAGTGCTGTAGAATAGTGTTATGTGCTTATACAATAATTTTATTAAAGTACCTACACACTACACTGATAAAGCATTGTTATATGGCAGCTGAATAACACTTTTGGTTTATAACCTGATGCTTTTTACACTTACAGAACACTTATTAAGGTTGTAAGAATATTGTGGATAAAATAAAGCTTAAGTTCTTATAAACTTTGCTGTAGAATAATGTTATATGTACTTATACAATAACTATAGTAAAGTGCCTGATGACACTAATATAGCATGGCACTTTTGTTTTATAATCTGATGCTTTTTTACACTTATAGAACACTTGTTAAAGTTGTAATAAGTGCTTATACAATAAATTTATTAAAGTGCCTGATGACACTAATAAGCATTGTTATAATGGCACTTTTGTTTTATAATCTGGTGCCCTTTTACACTTTGCTGTGAAATAGTGTTATAAGTGCTTATACAACAAATTTATTTAAGTATCTGATGACACTAATAGGCATTGTTATATGGCACTTTTGAAATATAATCTGATTAGATTGTAAAAATATTGTGGAGAAAATATTATAAAGCTTAAGTTCTTACAAACTTTACTGTAGAATAGTGTTCTAAATGCTTTTGCGATAAATTTATTAAAGTACCTGATGACATTAAGCATTGTTATAAGGCACTTTTATTTTATAATCTGGTGCCCTTTTACACATATATAACACTTGTTAAAGGTGTAAGAATATTGTGGAGATTTTATAAAGATAAAGTTCTTATAAACTTTATTGTAGAATAGTCTTATAAGTGCTTATACAATAAATTTATTAAAATGTCTGATGACACTAATAAAGCATTTGTTATATGGCACTTTTGTTTTACCATCTGATGCCCTTTTACACTTATAGTTAAGGTTGTAAGAATATTGTGGAGAAAATATTATAAAGCTTAAATTCTTATAAACTTTGTTTCAAAAACGTTCTTACAGCTTCTATAAAACATTTTGTGCTGGTTGGGATCCTGTATCTGTTATCCTTACGCCTTGTTCCTACGTTGAAAATTAACGAGAAATTAAGGGGCTGTGCTTTTGGCGAATCGCCCTGTACTCGCGATCCGACGAGACCTTATCTCATATTGAGCGGGATCTGGGATTTCGCGAAAGACACCCATCTCATATAATATGCCAGAACGGAGGTGAAGGACCATGAACGCATAACCGACGAGGATTCTATTTCCAGATAAATTAAACTCGGTCGCATGATGAGCATGTCGGATTAAGTTCGGTGTTCTTTTTTCGCGTCGGAATACGAGCAGAAATGAGGGCTTAAGTGCAGTCCGTGTAGACAGCGATGAGATATCCCTTAATTAAACTGTAATTGGGTACGATTTCCGTATGGAGGTACGGATTATGATGGAACATGACGATTTGTTAAAAAAAGAGACGCGGTGCGTCTATGATGAGTGCTTAATAAGCTCCAGATCGGTGTAACGGACAAGTCGCAAGAAAGTCTTAAGTAACTTTTAAAATCAACTGAAAAATTTAGCACTTTGAGAAATGTCTGTAAAATTTCAAAGAAATTATTTATAGTTACATAATAGTTATGGTAATTTTAGTTATTTCATTTAATTTTACAAATATTAAGTAGCAGTAAATCGTGTAAAGTTCTGCCAATTTTATAAAAATTACCAATATTATGTATTTTTATAAGGATAGTTATGGTAAACACATTCCAACGCATGCGCCTAGAGCGTCCTGATCCAGTAATGGTCGGCTCGTTTATACAATCATTGTAGTGCAGTTTAAATTAAATGGTATGAAACATTTCAAGTGTGTGTACGGTTTAATTGTGCTAATAAAATAATGTATGAGGGGCTCGCTGAAGGTGTTTACATGCACAATGTCTGTGGTATTGCATTTATAAACTGCTCGAAAATCAGGGCAGCCAAATGAAAACGAAACAGAGCTATTTTCAGGAACTGCGTCAAGAAAGTAGAAAAACGCTCAGACCCGTCAATTTTAGATTAAAGGGGAAGGTGGCGAAGTCAAACATACCAGCAAACAATGCCCCCCTTTAATCTAAAATCGACGGGTTTTAGCGTTTTCTTACAATCTTGACGCAGTTCCTGAACATGACTGTTTCGTTTTCATCTGGCCACTCTGTATATATTTATGTTCAATAAATATTTACTACCTACTTGAACATATTATATCTGTTCACTTTTGTCATTCACTAACTTTTCTCATTTTGCATACTTTGATAATTTCTATGTTAATAATGCTACACAGTAGGAGTATCTAAGAAGACGAACTGGAGAATAATTCAACCGTAAAATGAAATTATTTTTCTTGTTGTTCCTACCGATAATACTGCTGGTATTAATACGATAATAGCTAGATCACTGATGATTTTATTGATTTATTTTCTTTTTCATCGATTAAGACTGCTCGTGAATCCAACATTTCCGAAAATTTAAATTTTCTTAACTTCTTAAAGTTCTTTTTATGCGTTGCACGATTAGTGGCTTGACGGTCAAAAATGCAGAATAGTATAAAATTTTAAATAAATCCCTTATGTCAAAAGGATCAGCCAAAGCAGCAGGTAAATATATTTAAATATTAAACTTCCGCTTGTTTGTGCAACGAATATACCACGTCGTTCTTGGCTTTTGTTACATTTACAGCTAAAACGTATCCGTTGCATTGTGTACACACGCTACTGCAGTTCTCCAAACTCAAATAGAGCTCTGGGCTTCATACGGACAGTATTTTCACTAGAGACGCCTATTATTTTGGTGCCTCTAGAGACCGTGTCGACAGGCAGGGATCCTATCCCTATATAATTTGTCGAAAGGCAATTTCATTACTACAACGCAGGGAAGATTAATTGCGTTTCAAATGATATCGTAGCTTTTGGTAGTGCTGTGGTACGGTTGTAGTAAGACTAGGAATCATCTTTTATACACGGTGTTTGTAAATGAAATAGCAAAAATGAGACCACAGATTCCTTAGATGAAAATAAATCGATTTAACCTAACATATCCCAAGTCCCATCATAAAAAAGATACAGGGTGTCAAAGTTAAAATTTTATTTCGATATTTGTAGATAACTTCTTAAAAATCCAAATATTTATATAAAATTTGTAAATCAGGGGGAAATTCAAATGTATTTCTAATTTTGACGTCACTAGTAGAGAGCGCCACTTGTGGCACATCATGTTTCTTTTAAATGGCAGAACAGTTTTCGAAATAATCCTATTTGAAATAGTCAGTGCACTGATTGAAAACTGTTATCGTTTCAGGTAAAGTGCCTTTTCTACTGAAAATACAGCAAAATGTTGCTTGAAAGAGATGTTCAGAAAAATTTAGGTAAGTTATGAAGACGTGCAACATTTCAAAAAGATCGGCCTGCTTTGATAAAATGTTTGTGTTTTGTTCGCCGATCTTCTTGAAATTGCACGTCTTCATATTTTAACATTCTGAACAACTTTTTCAAGTAACATTTTGCTGTATTTTCAGTAGAAAAGGCACTGTACCTGAAACCGAAACAGTTTTTACTCGGTGCACTGAGCATTTCAAATAGGATTATTTAAAAAATTGTTACTTCTATTGGCATCAGCAAGGTATACCTTTTTCAAATAAAACAGGTAGGAGAATCGATTGTTTCGATAGTCAGATAGATACACTAAGCTGCAAAAAAGTTCTGCTATTTAAAAGAAACATAGTGTGCCACAAGTGGCGCCCTCTACTAGTGACGTCAAAATTAGAAACAAATTTGATTTTCTCGCCCGCAAAAACTCCCGATTTACAAATTTTATGTAAATATTTGGATTTCTTTAGAAGTTTACAAATTTCGAAAATAAAATTTTGACTTTAACACGTAGATGTCTGTGGTCTCATTTTTGCTACTTCATTTAAAAACACCTTGTAGAAGAGCCTGTAACTAAAGGCGCATTCCCATGATTCGATTTTAGTTGATCAACTTGATCAAATCGGTCAAATTTTTGGTTTACACATTTCAAGCGAAACGTCAATCAACAGTTGATAAAAAATGACGAGAAATACAGCAGTTCGTGCGTGTGTAAAATTTATTTCCAGTTTATTGATTAAAGAACTGAAAAAAATGATCTTCCAATGGGATAGACAGCGTATGAACGCCGTTTTTTGATAAGAAATTTGATCCAAAGGAGAAACAAGTATGGAGTTTCAGCATAGTCATGATTATGACACAGCTCTGTAAATATTAACATAGTATTATCTGACCATTTTAATGTCATTTTGTTGTTCTATATCTTGTAAAATCAATAAGCAGACTATAACCACCAGAATCAGATTATTCAAGTCGATTGACAAATGTTCACACGTTTCAAACACATTTCAACTCGTCTGAAAGCCATTAATGATTCATAACTTGAACGATAAAGTTTTAATGGGTCAATCTTTTGTGGAATCAAAATGTTAGTTTTCGTCGTTTTATATCTTTGGAAACGCTATAAAAATGACCGCATGGTAGTTGACAAATCTAAGTCATCTCGAACGATGCTTATCATAGGTGTTGATTTTCCACAGAAAAAGAGGATTTTACCCCATTTTTCTATAATAAATATCGAGCTAGTATTCCCAAATAATTGTTTTATTGTCTTTTAGATCTCGTTCATAAGAACAATAAGATAAATCAAAGCAGTTGAGACGTGCCTTATATCATTTAAACATATAGGAAAGAGATAGAAAGGTGCATTAAGTCAAATGTCAGAAAAAGATACAACCCCTGTCGAAAGGCAATAATAGCAGTCTTACATCTATAAAATTATTAACTATTGCGTCCGACTTCAAATTTCTGTAAAACGTTAGTTAGTCAGTTTTCGCCGTCAACCAAATCGCGCCTTTATCAGTACGTGGTATTATAATAAATAGGAATAATTCACCGATAGTGCGAAATTAAATAATTTATTTTATGGTACACACCATAATTAAATTTTTTTGATGGTATCTGGTACACTCCATAGTCATAAAAGTTAAGTTACCTGAAGTATTTGATAAGATAAAAGAACAGAGAATTTGCAAGCTTTATGGAAAAACATAACAATTTCTATTTCCGTAAACCCATTCTGTCTGGTATTTAAACACACATTAATTTCAATATTGTACAAAAAATTTGTTAGCAGCTTTGATGGTCAGCATTCAGACGAAATTTTACTGTTTTCGTTTCTGTTTATACAGGGTGTCCGGAATATCAGTGCCTTAATTTTGTCATATTATGAGTTGTAGTAAACTAAACGTATTTGACTTAGATAGAATATGTGACAATGCCGCTCACATACTATCTCAGCATAGTTATGTATTTATACATAATAATTATGCACAAATAGGTAGATCTGAACATGGATATTTACTATAAATAGTTTTCTTAGAACTTTTTCACAATACCGAATAATAGTTACAACTGTATCAAATGTCTTCTGTTCCCTGCAAGAAACGTTTACCATAGACGTCTCGTAGCCAGAGAGTTTTGCCTATATTCGCCGTAAGTTAACATGCAGCTGGTTATGGTTACTATAAATTGTTCCATTTCTGTTTATTTGCACTCACAAACATCATAGAAAAACTAGAGAAAAATGGAACGTACTACTACGACTAATATTACTTTTAGGTGATCGTTATCAGCAGCAGCCTGACACATTACAACGTTGTCGTACGTTACAGTACATTATAGTTGTAACGAGTTTCTCATAAGCTTCAATTGTTTAGTTCATTAATACTGATCCAAAAAAACAAATTACGAACACATTCCGTTACAGGCGCTTTTACTTAACCTTAATGGTACCTTGTTTGTAATTTCGTAACATAGTTTTGCTTATTACTGCAGTTGTATTTTTATTTTTGGAATGTAATTGTAGACTATTCGTTATAGACGTTATTTTCATAAGAGTTTTTTTATTGCTTTCCTCCAAATATATGAGCCTTTAAAATTACAATACTTATATTCCGGACACCTTGTATACAGATAGGGAAAATATTTAACCGATCACATGAAATGCTAAGAATAATCCCTTCCACTGCTCGCCGTCCAAGCTTGACGCGTCCTCCCCTATTTTGGCGGACTAAACCAGTATTCGTATAGCACACTATTCGTTTGGCGTTCGGCCGTGGGCGTAGGAGAGCAGGGGAGTGAGTACTGACTAAGCCCGCCCTGCCGTGCGTCATCTTCCCGCCAATACCCCATGCATTTGAAATGCATGTAATAGAATCTCCCCATGATCGGTTAAATATTTTCTCTATCTGTATATTTTACATTTAAAAGACTGCGATTTTAATAAGTTATGAGAAGACCGTTTGCCCAACCACCTTGAAAACTCTGGCGATCACTGGTTAAGAAAGAAGTACACACATATTTATTTGTAAGTACAATTTGTTACTTTCATAAATAACATGAATATTTAGCTTGTTGACACCGAAAAGAGGTTGCAAAGCCTATTATCATTGTGTTGGATTTAACAAGGAGAAAGGCAAAGATATTATTGCAATTGTTAACTTGACGGATAACATCTGTCCCCTTTAAAACTTTTGGCTAATATCGTGGTAAACACTGTGGAAAACGAACCCTGTTAGTTTCTAACCTGTGAGCTTTCAACCATATCGTTATACATGCGTCGTATTACGTAAACCGAGTGCTGGATGAAGTAAGCTCTCGAAGGCTACAACTCTGATGGCATGCAAATTGGATACTTCGACACGTTCTGCTGGTACAGTGGAGCACTGCACGATATTACAATGTTATTATTAATGCATTAAATCAATTACCGCGGTCGAGAGTGCTTGTTTAAAAAAAATTACAGGTATTGATCTAATGCCAAATCCGCTCGCGGCATTGAACAAACGGATTTGTGTTTCTAATATTTCATTTTGTATGGTTTATCCGCACGCCCATCGGTTTGCAGGATGTTGTGTAAACACTTCCTCTGCAAATACCACGGTCTATATTAATATTTTAATATTCTAATGCATTTGAGGACATTTCTTTGATAAAGTTATTTTTAGCATTATTTTAGATCAACCAATGTTTCTAATCCCATTATTTTTTAAACAATGTACCAGAATAAGGTCATTTAGTATTCTTTTTTTTTTTTGTTAAATTTTCTGACTCATTTTGTAATTTGAGTGCGATCTGAGAACAATATTAATTTTCAGACGCCTAAAACTTATAAAATAATTTGAGAATATGCACTCGCATAAATCCCTGAGTGACGTCACTGTCTCCGTAGCTTTCTCGTGAAGATCTTAAATAGAATAACATTTCATAAGATTCGTTTACACACTTTATACAGGGAATAAGATGATAAGGTCCTATAGTTTTTTTTCCTGCAGACTTTCCCTACGGAGATATGTGTCAGGACACCGCTGGAAATCGTTTTTCTTGAATAACTTTTAAAGTACTCAGTATAATTTAATAAAAATTTATTGTGATGGACACTAGTAAGGACCTCTATATTTAGCTTTTTTAGTTTACCAGGGGCGGGCTAAGCTTTACAACTTCATGCTTACATTTTTAACGCTCTGTATGATAAAGACTTTAAAATAATAAATCTGGATAGCTTCAACTTTAGACTAAAAAAAGTACTCTTATTTATTGTCGATAAAATGAACCAGTTACGACAAAAAGGGTAATAAAACGAATTCATGTTTTATTTTTAATAATTTTTTTTATGGTTTCAATTTTTTTTCTCGACAACAAAGTGTAATTCAAAAAGAACAGGATATTTAAATGCAAAATTTAAAAAACTCGGTGGAAAAACTTCATAAGAGGCGAACATAGATCGAACTTTTTCTCGTAAACGGTTAATTTTATCGACAATAAACTAGAGTACCTTTTTTAGTCTAAGGTTGAAGCTACCCAGATTTATTATTTTAAAATCTTTATCATACAGAGTGTTTAAAATGTAGGCATTATGTTATAAAGCTTAGCCTGCCCCTGTTAAACTAAAAGAGCTAAATATGTTTCAAGCACACTATTTTAAGAGGTTATTATCAGTGTTCATCAAATTAAATTTTTATTAAATTATATTAAGTAGATATTTTAAAAGTTATTCAAGAAAAATCGATTTCCAGCGGCGTCCTCAGGCACACATATCTCCATAACTTGTCATCTTATTTTTTTATGTTCTGTCTGCACCCGAGATATTTCCCACATTTTCCCGGACTCCCTGTATGATTAGTAACTAACCAAACTTTAAATTAACTAAAATTTAAAATGAGGGACTAGTAGGTATTATATAATAAAACAAATGTTGCAGATACCTACATAGAAGTTGTTTGTGGAAATTAAAACATTCCATTTTATTATTAATTTTATAACATAATAAATACATATATTTTAGTTACTTAAGTACCTACCTACATTTTTTGAAAAACGTAGCTGCTATTAACTATTTCGTTTTAGAACTTACCGTTGCATTTTTACACCTCTCATTTCAGTACTTACAAATTGGTGATTAGTATTAAAATAGTTCATCATCATAATTAGATCTACCATTGGCAGATTGGCGAATATGCTTTTAAATAGGATGTGAATTTTAAAAGTAGTTGGCTTTTGCTAATCAGAAAAACTTTTGCCTGCATATGACACGGACTGGTACTGAGAAGCTGTGACGTCACGCTTAATTCCAATTTAGCCTAGTATATTTCGGAAACTACTTATCGGGTCGATTTCAAATTTTTTGGATTAGCCATACATCATAAATACCTCATAGAAATTAGGCAAGTAGTGTAATTTGAGGTTTAACCACATCACTTTATTGGCAGAAAAAATGGAATCAACAAATCTGTTTTTACTTTGTTAATTTTGACCTTCTGAAGTAAGTTTCAAAGTTACTAAGGAAAAAAAGAGACATAAGTTTCTCGAAACATCAAGAAACTAAAACTGATGACCTTGAAGTTATGTCATAACTAATATTATGGGCTTCGTTTTGATCGCTGCCGAAACGTACAACTCTTCAATCTTCCTGTTTTCACATGGCTCCGATAAAGCAAAGTTATCACGTGGAGTGACGTTTTTTTAAGTTACAAATTCTCAAGATGCGTGGCAGATTGCCCTGTCGTTTGGAGATAAAAAGTAATAAAAAAACAAGTAAAGTCGAAGATGAGGGTAACCAGCGATTAAGATCGTATCTTTGTGCAAATGTTCGGCCAATAAAAGAATTAAGGAGAGATAAGACCGCGCAAGGTGTCCTCAGGCTGAGAGTAAGCTATATATCATTGAGACGTGATTCGTGATTTTCTTATTAATCTCTCCTTTTTTTGCTCGTCGAAAATTTGCGCAGGAATATTTACAGAAATTATTCAGAAGACAACACTATGGTTTTATTGAGAAAAGTCAATATGTACAGAGTGAGCAATTTTCGATGTTTGTAAGAGAAAATTAATGCTAAAATAAATGATGATCTTATGTATTCAAGTAATAAACAAAATTTCAAATTTTTCACTTTTCCATACATGTCTGTACCTTGGCTGTTTGTAAAATTAGAAAAAAATAATTAATACGTTCTTTAGACACTTTTTTGAGTAAAGTCCAGTGACGTGCCTATTTTTTTGTAACTTTATTAATTTTTGAGTTAAACACAAACTATAGGTGGTCATGGGCCAGTTAAAATTGTTATTTTTTTCATTTTCTATTAATATAAAATATGTGGTGTTAAATATCATTATTCACCATTTTACTGAGGGAACAGTTTATCCAGAGTATCAATTTAATTTTTTAAATATTTTTAACAATACATTTAGAAGAAATTATGACAAAAAGAATTACTAAACAAATAATAGTATTATTAAAATGATATATTCGCAATAACGATCATTCTGAGAATGTATCCAAGACCTAATTTAAATTAATGTACGGAGAAAACTAAATAACATTGCTGATATGTTACAATAGGAACGAAAATGTCAAGGATTGGTAACAGGTTATTTCAAATGGCGCAAACCTATTTCAAGAAAATTAAAGAAACAAAATATGCTATAATAAATTATTGCCTCAATGAAATGGTAAATAATCGTATTTAATTCTACATATTATATATTAATGGAAAGAGAAAAAAATAACCATTTGAACTGGTCTATGGCCACCTATGGTTTGTATTAAAAAAAACACAACTTTAGGTTATAACTCAAAAATTAATAAAGTTACAAAAAATTATGCACGCCACTGGACTTTACTCAAAAAAGTGTCCCAAGAATGTATTAATTATTTTTTCTGACTTTACAAACAACCAAGTAACAGGCATGTATCTAAAAGTGGAAAATTTGAAATTTTGTTAATTATTAGAAAACAAAAGAGACAGATAGGTCATTTTAGTTTGTCAGACATGTTCGGTAATACATGTCTGGGATAGATAATACTCTATATTTCTAATTTAACAGCTCATTATTATTATTATAACTGTTTTTGGACAGGATAAATGAAAAAAAGTTAAATTTGCCATGCACTTGTCAACAGTACAATCAGAATTTTCCAACAAGTTTTCTGTTACAGAATTATGCATATTTATTAAAATGTTCACTGTTTGTTCTTAATTATTTCGCAAATAAATATATTAGTACATGTTCTATACATTAAGTAACAGAAGCAATTATTTATATATATGCATATTTAAAATTTACCCTATTTAAGTATTAGATATGAAAGAAATAAGTAAAAACAACTTAGAATTTATATATGTAAGTAGAGCTTTGGTTTCAGACTCTGTAAGTTTTGTCGGTTTTTGGCGCGAGATAGATCTTTTTATCTTTTACAAAACCAATTCTCTTGCAATGCCTTCTTTTGAACTCCGGTTGCATTACCCAAATGCATTCGGTTTATTAGATCGAGTTATTTCTACTTTATTTCGACTCCAACCTCCAACTACATCCGACAACAAGGGGAGAACGCTAAAACCGAGTTATGGGGAAGTTTTCCTTCCTAGTTGGTTTATTTGTCGGAAAACTTCACTCTTCAGAGTTCGTAGTCTTTAATGTCATTTGTTATCTATGTGCAAGGGGTAATGTGTTTTCAAAAACAATACCTGAATATCATTAGTAGCCCTGTAATACGTGTCCGTTCCTTAAACTATAGGCACCAAATAATAATAATAATAATAATAATAATAATAATAATAATATCTCTATCCCTCATTCTAATTAGCCCAGAAGTCGAAGACTTGTGCGGGAGAGGGGGCGGTATATTAATATTAAGCAGGCCGCATTTACTGTTATAATTTTGTGACTGACGAGAATTTCGGAGATGTGGTTCTTAATACAGTCGTATTTATTTTACTCTACCCATTGACATTTTACTTTTTTACTAAACCCCGTTTATAATTGTAAGAATTGAGGCTATCCAATAACATAGAAAAACAATAATGATTAAAGTCGGCTCTTCGTTCGTAGATGACGTCATTATCAGGGACGCATTTAGGATTTTTAGTTATATATAAAGCTGTTTACAGGCCTTTTAAGCCTAGAGCTGTGTTATTCTCCTCCATTCCATTCTGTCCTTCGCCTTTCTTTTCCAATCCGTTATATTTTTCTCTCTTAGATCTATTGCTACTGCCTCTCTCCATCGCTTCCTCGGCCTACCTCTTTTTTTCTTGTAGTTAGGTTTACTCCCTACTATTTTCTTAACTGCCCTTTCATCTTCCATACGTTCTAGATGCCCTAGCCACTGCACTCTTCTGGCTTTTACAAATTCGTCTATTGTTGGTGCCTGGTACATTGCATATATTTCCTCATTGTTTCTCCTTACATAGCCTTCCTCCGTCTTCTTACCCCCTAGAATTCTCCTTAAGATTTTCCTTTTCCACCTTAAAAGGTTTTCTCTTGACTTCTTAATGAGAACCCAGGTTTCACTACCATACAGCGCTGTCGGCAATAAGAGCCACGTCATCTGCATAACTTACAATTTGATGACTTTTAAACAATATATGTCCTTCTCTGTTCAACTGACTATCTCTTATGACCATTTCTAGTACTAAATTAAAAAGAAGCGTTGAGAGTGGGTCTCCTTATCTCAGTCCTGTATCAATAGTAAAGCCTTCCGAACATTCATCTTTTATTCGTACTTTGGATTTAGTATTTTCTAAGGTCATTTTCAATAGCCTAATTAGTTTGGTTGGTTTCCCAAATTGTTTCAAAATTTTACTTAGTTTATTCCTTTTCATCGAATCATATGCTTTCTTGAAGTCCACAAATAAAACCATTGCTTTCATCCCATACTCATGCATGTAGTCAGAATTTCCTTCACCATGAAGATTTTTTGTCTGTTGTTGACCTTCCTTCTCTAAAACCTGCTTGATACTCCCCTATTTGTAATTCTGCTATAGGTTCTATTCTCTTTTTTATTAACGTTGCCATAATTTTATACCCTACATCTAACAATGATATACCCCTATAGTTTCTGCAGTCTGTTGCATCTCCCTTTTTTAAGATTGGTATAATCAAAGCATCTCTCCAATCTTCAGGCATACCTTCTCTTCTACAGATCATTCGTATCATTTCGTATATTCTTTGGCTTAAATCCTCTCCTGCATACTTAATGTTTTTTGCTGTTATTCCGTTTTTTCCTGTACTTTTGTTATTCTTTAAAGTTTCTATAATTGTATCTTATTTCCTTTTTTGTAGATTCTTCTACATCCACTTCCTCTTCCCTTTCCGGTATCATCTCCTCGTGCTCCTCTCCTTCCCTTACTCTCTCTTCATTCAACATATCTGCAAAGTATTGCCTCCATCTCTCTCTCACTTCTGTTTCCTCTGCAATTAGATTTCCACTTTCATCCCTCACATATATTACTTCCTTCTTTATCTTTTTTTCCTTTTTTATCTCTCTGTAGAAGTTACGTATTTCCCTCCTCTTATAATGTTGCTCTATTTCATCTATTTTCTTAACCTGTTCTGTTCTCTTCTTTTGTCTAAACACATTCTTTGCCTTTCGTCTTTGTTCCCTGTATTTTTCTTTATCTTCCTCCACAAGTTTTCACTGAAGTGCTTTCATTCTTAGCTTATTTCTCTTCTTTTATACACTCCTCATCCCACCATCTTTTCCTCCTTGCAAACTCTTTTTTTGGTATTACTTTTTTAGTTAATGTTTGTGGAAACCGAAACACATGCCTACAGAAATTTAAAATCAATATCTTATCTTTTATTGGTAATAGTACATAACTATTCACTTGTAAGTACTGGAATAAAATTGAATAACCAGCAACTGCTGTAAATGTTCAGGTGTGGCGTTTGTTACGGTTTCGAAAACGTGTATTCAACGTCCGTAAAGGTTATTAGAGATATTTAAAATATAATTTTTCATGGATGGAAAATCTTCTCCTTTGCTATCAATAAATCTACTATACGACATAAAGTCAAGAAATCAAGTCAAGATTGTTCTGCATAACAGTGTCAATGTTTTTCTTCACATGTTTGGCACTAGGTTCTTATAACTGGAAAATAAACTGTCGCAAATAAAAAACATTATTTAGGTACTGCGTTATTTATTGAATATCCTGATGATGTCACAGTTGTTTTAAGACTGAAGGTATCTGTGAAATGTATGTATGCTAAATCTTCGCGAATTCTAAGATCTTTAAATATCCGTTGAGCGTCAAAATGAAGGTAATAATATGATATAACTACGTATCCCAACGTACGGTTCCATTGCAACTGTTTTGTTTTACGAGTGGTAACCTGTTTAAGAGATTTTGCACATATGTGTCTCAACATCTAACCGACATGGTTTGCAACTAAGGCCGGTTGACTAACTATACTTGATATAAACACTGGTAGAACTAAATAATGCCTACCGTTTTCGAGAAAACTATCCTAAACGATTACTGCTTACGCACGACTTCAAAAGTGCTAATGAAATTTATTTCAGAACGTTTCGTCAACAAAAATAATAGTGAAGTTCATTGTCAGGCATTGCTAATGTTGCTCTATGACTAAACCTGATTTAATACATAAATTATTGTTCCTTTCCTTAAAAAATGTTTAACTGCCTGATTTGGTGGCAATCGGCTAAGCGGTACTCGCGTTATTGCAAAATAATAATAATAATAATAATAATAATAATAATAATAATAATAATAATAATAATATCAACTTTACCACCCTATATCTTTTTCCACAGTAACATTTTATTGAGACATATTTAGCTATACCGTCATATTTTATCCTAAAGATGTCATTCTTGCTCTATGACCTATTATTAATGGTCCACCATGTATACATTTAAATTTTAGACACATCTAAATGAAATCGATGTCAACAAACATATGTCAGTTTAATTACATCTTTGATGGTCTGTGATTCAATCAATCAATTCGTTTTTGTTGTGCAAATTGTGGAAATGTTCATGATATGCAGCTGAGGTATATACATGTATATATTCGACAGAAATTAGTTTGAATGTTATCTAGTGCGCCTAATCTGTATTAATTATGTTTATTTTACGGATACAAGTAATCTTATTCCCATAAATTATAATATGAACATTTTCATATCTGCCGGTGTTACACAAAACCGTCTATTGATCATTTTCTGAAATTGTTGGTGATATTTTAGTTTTTTATCTCTTTATACAAATGATATATTGCCGTCTCAATACGAAAACGGTCAATTTTGAGTAGTTAAACAATTTTTTCTCCTCGTAAAGTTGCCTAAATATGAATTATCTGGCAATGAGAAAATCTTAACTTTAACTGGTTACAGTTGTGGATCTTGGAGTTACTTAAGGGGGAGGGGGGCTGGCTTAAAACAATAAACGCGGCAGGATTATTAAAGGGAATGTGAGGCCTTCCCTTTAGATCCGCCACTGACTGGTTATTAGTATTTGGCACTGTTCTTGTTTTGAGCCTGATCGTTCTTGTGTCTTTTGAGCTAGGAATATGTACCGGTGTGAAGACAGCAGCCAGGCGCTACGGAAACACCCGAATGATCATATTTGTGCGTCGAGAGGAGGTTAACATTTATCATATATTTAAAATATTCTAAATAAAATATTTATTTTTGTAATTTTTTCAATTTGAACATAATATAATAGCAAATATTAATTGTGAAGAAAACGAAATGAGAAAAAATTAAAGGCATAAGAAACTTGGTTACAGCTGGAACTCAAACAATGAAAATACATAGCAGATACACTTGTAGTTCATGCAACATGAGGGAGTGACAAAAAACACACAAAAATCTTTGAACCCAGTGGCATCTACTAGCAAGCCGTCAGCGGCGTGGAAATTGGGGTAAATTAAAAATTCCATATATCTAAAATGGAAACCCGTCATTTTAACAGGCTGAAACTCGGTAGGTTATTCCTTTATAAAATTATCAATTTTCTGATACCAGTGGCATACACTCGCAAGCCGTCAGAGGGGTGAAAATTGGGTAAAATAAATATTACATATCTCTAAAATGGAAGTCTGTCATTTTAACAGGCTGAAACTCAGTACATAAATGTTTTATAAAATAATCAATTTTCTTATGCTAGTGACATCCACCCGCACGCCGTCAGAGGGTCGCAAATTGGGGTAAATGAAAAATTCGATATTTCTAAAATATAAAACTGTCATTTTAACAAGCTGATTCTCGGTAGATAAATATTTTGTAAAATTATCAATTTTTTGATACCAGCGTCATCCACTCACAAATCGTCGGAGAGGTGGAAATTGGGGTAAATTACAAATTCTATATTTCTAAAATAAAAACCCGTAATTTTAATAGGCTGAAACTCTTTAGGTATTTAATTTATAAAGTTATCGATTTTCTGATACCATTGGCATCGACTCGCCAAGCCGTCAGAGGGGGTCATTGTTTGAGTTCCAGCTATAACCAAGTTTTAACGCAAATTTTTTAAGCCGTAATTTTTTCTCATTTCGTTTTCTTCACAATTGATATTTGTTATCAAATTACGTTCAAATTGAGAAAGTTACAAAAATAAACGTTTTATTTAGGATATTTTAAATATATGCTAAATATTAATTGTCTTTCGACGAAGGTCTATGATCATTCGAGTGTTTCCGTAGCGCCTTGGCTGCTGTCTTCACATCAGTGGAATAAGTTACATCACGAATTAATTATATAATCAGTTTCCCATACTAGATCACGTCAATATACAACAAACTTTACCTACATGATGTGCATGTAAGCGCATATTTTAACATTTTTATGTTAAAGATATAAATAGACGCTACATGAATTTTTCATCTCACTATACTTATTTTATTCATCATTCCATTCCCGACATAGTACGACTTATCTAGTTTAAAACGTCAAGACGGCATGGGAAAATCTTGCCATGCATCCTTTCCGGTTGCGCTCAGCTTACTTTGTTTTTATCATTTAAAATTCACAAGCATAATCCTTGCCTAGGATCATGCAGTTGCATAATAGAAAAGTTGGTAGTTTTATTTAATGCTAATTTAAGTTCTAGTTATAAGGAAACCTTTTCTTTTTTAAGCTTTGAATAGAGAATAGCCATAACGGATGTTTTGGACAAACCTGTTATAAATTTAAGAATTACTAATCTAAGATTTTTTCGTTGATGATTGATTTTTTTTATTGTTTTTGTTCTTACAGTACACTCCAAATATCTTGGAATGTTATCGTTTGAAATAGTACTAATTATTTTATGCAGACATCGTCGATTATTGTTAATATTGTTGCTATTATTAGTGTTAACAGAATTTAATTCTCCAGCAACACAAGTTGTTCAAAAATGTATCGTCGTGATGTACACCTTACACTAATCGCCTGTAGATGGCGACATCAGACATCAGGTGCTGTCACAAAATATCGCATGGTGATTAATTTGAAATAATTTTTCAGTACTTGCTTTTCTCAAATTTAATTTTTCGCTTATTTTCTGTGTATTTTTTTGTTATCCTTTGTGGTTTTTCTCTACGGAGGTAATCCATCTGGTCGTGATCGTAGGGCCAAGTAAGTCACTTTAAGCAAAGAGCACGGTAGAGGGAAAGAGAAGACCCCAGCAACAAAAAACTTCATAATGAGTTTTAATTTAAATACGTAAGAAAACAGAAAATGATTCGACATTCTTATAATGTCTCCAAATATCAATCTTGGAAATAAATGTCAGTAAGGTAGGTGGTGCCTTCCTGTGCTACCATATCGTGTTTCTCATTAAATCATTAAATAATAGGTAATCTACATTTTGTAAATATTTTTTTTCTTTCAAAGCGGCGTAAATTGATACGCGTGTCAACGCGGTGACCTGTCACTCACCCAACCCCAAATTTTTGTATGGATATTAGCATATATTACGAAACAAATTAAAAAATTAAAACTAAAATATTATTTGGACATTTTGACTAAACTAATTTCAGTAAAATCGCAATATTCTTACCTTAGGTATCTAATATACCTGTACATTTTGACCCATTACATATCGCGACCACCCTGTATATCTTAATGACAATTGATAATCTTTCCAATAAAATTGAAGTCCTGCTGCAGCCCATCATGCAGACCAGCAAATGCTTCGACTGTCAGCTGGCAGGGCATCAATCAGATAGGAAGTCAGGTGCAGGACAGCGCTCTTTGGCAGCATTTCGCTGGTTCTTATCTGCCGGCCGTCAATCCGGCCCCGGATCATTCCGGGAATTCCTGTCCCACGCCGCGATAACGGCGAATATGGACACCGTCGTCGTCGTCGACTCGCTGGGTCCTCATTAAGGCCAGCCTTTAATGGTACCCTTTTAATTGGAACGCTTATAGCTTTTATTTAAGTAAATGCCACCAGTGATTGAGATAACGTACGGGGACGCGGATGAGTGGGCAAAAAGGTAGAAAAAGGACGAGTAGTGCTTGTCGGCGACGATAAAGGTATGCTGAAAAGTCTTGTAATTTGGAATAAACATATTTAATTTTTTACAAAATTAATAAGCACTTATACGTATATTTATATTATATTTGACAATTTTCTAACTAGAGAACTTTATCTCGCAAGTTTCTAGTCATTCTTAAGCTAAAAACCACCAGACTTCTTGTCAAATATAATATAAAGGGTGTTTCAGGAGGAGATATACATACTTCAGTATGTTATTCTACGTTCAATTTTAAGCAAAAAAATCCTATGACTATGTCTGGATACGCTTCGTTTAGGATATACAAAATATCAAATTTAAACAAATTAATTACATTTTCTTTAATACTTACAAATTACTTAGAAGTGGCGGTAGCTTTAAAGTGTTTGTAATAGGTGTGCGACGTACTGGGAACCTTTAACAAACTTTTTTCTACGTTCATGCAAAAGACAAAACTTAAACTATATTTAGTGGAAAAAGTGCACTAGTGCAATAAAATGTGTATTGCATTCATCTGTCTACTACAGCGTTTTGTCATTATGCCAAATATAAACGCTCAAATCGACAACATATCCTAGACTTAGTGTCATCTAAATAAAACATTTTTTTTTGCATGAACGTAGAAAAAATATTGTATGCAACTCGTACAAAAAGTGCTTATTGCACTCAACGTGTTGTCCTACTCGGCCTGACGGCCCCGTTGGACAATTTAATGTCGCGTGCAATAAACACTTTTTGTACTTGTTGCATAAATAACTATTAATGTAACGGCACTTGATTATACAATTGTGACAGTTGTTGCCACTGTAATGTAATTAATAAAAGACCGATACATTTAGATTAGTTTACTCATTGAATATCAGTTAAGTAATTAATTACAGTAATATTAATATACAGAAATAGATTCCGGTAAGTAATGCTACATAGTCAATAATAGGTAACAATGCAAAGTCCTACTGCATATTGTATCAATGAACTTAGCAACCTTTGCACAGGACATTACACTACGTTGCTTCATCCATAAATGATTTCCACATTTTACATGGGATCAAAACTACCACAAAGTTGCTATTGCCTTCATAATCCAATGACCTTCTAACGCTAGAGAAAATACATTAGTTTATTACTAGCTTTATTATGTGTCTGTGTGCACAAACGGTAGCAACAAAAAACCCTCGCAGGAGGAAAACTTTTCGGCATTCGACTACGTTTTATAGAAAACTAAAACAACAAACAGAAAGTGCTGCGACTCTTAAGCATTATTGTTTTTCGAGTTGAAGAACATCTTAAAATGTCCTAATTCTGTGAATTTTAAAATTCACCTAAGCGAAAACTTCGGGAGCGCTTGTTGGATTGCGTGTTAAAGTGTCTCTGAGAATAATTTAAATGTTCTGGCCAGAACAATGTTCCGTCATTTTCCCACTGGTATGAAACAACATAGATACCTTTTTTCTTTTTTGTAGACACTATTTTAAAACTTATTGCGCATATGCACTAGATATAAAAGTATCCCAGATGTGAGATGTTGACATGAACTACATATATTGCAATTTTGAACCAATGTATACAATTATGTGAAGTTTACCTGTTTTTTTGTTTCAGGTATGAGTCACTCAATATTCCAATTCTTCAATTGGTAAGTTATTTGACCCTGTATTTAAATCACATTAATCTGTTTCTATACAATATTTGTTGTATGAATGAGAAATCTACTTGTTACTACTTGGAATAGTTGGTTCTACTGCAATATTTCTATTATGTTATGAAAATCGCGTTATTTGATTCAAGTTAGTGTTGGCAGACAAAAAATCTTGAAAAAAAGTCATGTCTTGTTTTGCAAAATAAGACATCATCACCCGAGTGAATTACAATCATTATATGCAAGTAGAATACTGTACTTTGTTCACATCTATCATTCGCTTATTAAATTTAAAAAAGCCATTTCCCGAGAATCCCGAGATTTGCCGAGATCCATCCGCATGTGGAACTCCATCTTAAAAAAAAAGTATTTGTTCGTAGTTCAAGAGAAATATCGTCTAGCAGGTCGGAAAGGTCATTTTGCAAAAAGTTCAGATAGTCAACATCTTCAGAATGTTCTGAAGAAAGGTTGGTCCCAGAAGGTGATTGTCAATAATGCCGTCCCAAACATTCACTGAAAATCCCCGTTGATGATGAGTTTCAAAAAAGAATAAACGGCCGAGTCAGGCAGTCAGTCTAGTGGAAGCCATTTTTAAAAATTTCTAATATTTACGGAGATATTAATGTTTTAAAAAAATGCCCACATTTTGAGGACCGCTAGCAGATCTCTCATAACCAACCTAATGGACCTTATGATTTGTTGCGAGGTTGCTATATCTCCTCTAATATAAATATTAAGTTTTCTTTAACGTAATAGTAAAGTAATACGGTTAAATTCTATTTTAGAAATACTTGTTTGAAGCATACGTACAGTATGCTTATACAGTATGGGTATATAGTATGATACGCAGTATTATTAACATAAAATTTAACTGCTTAACTGACCTTACTATAACCGATTAAAAATGAATTTCCGCAAGTTAAATACATACTGCCATAAAGTATTTAGGAATATATTACGTGATATTACTATGTTCAATGTTCAAAAATTATACATAAACGTGCACACAAGCTTACCTGTTAAAAAATTAACTATTTAATCAGTAATCCACATTTCACAAGTTAAATGTCATTGTACACTGTTAGAAAGAGACACAAGACACAATTTCCTTAAGTTATTTTATGAAGAATAACGAAAAACCATGATTTTCACACAGCATATTAAATTTAATATTCACCACATAACCCCAAATGAGTCAGTATTATCCATTTCTTTAGAATCCAGAACCATAAAGTGATTTCGCACTATAATCAGTGAAACAAATTTTAGAAATAAAGGTACAACATTAAATAACAAAATAGCAGCTTGACGTATGCGCTTAATATCAAGAAAAGCAAAGACATTTGTGTAACAGTGGCAACATTGTGAATCATACGTTCAATCTGCAGTGCTATGACTCATAAATGTATGAAAGTCAGCGGTCCTCAACAAGTTTTCTACAGAAAAATTGCAAAATTTATTTTTAAATTCCACTTTTTTATTTCTGATTTTTTTTGTAAAAAAACTATTAATTATGTGTTCTACACAGTGAACTATACTGCTGGTTAAAATATTTGTACTTATTTAAGGTTCATCCTGTATATTGACCGGAGACCGATTTATTAAATCGGATCGACAAAGATAAAAAAAAAACATTTCCTCGGAGGATCCGTCATCCCGCTGGCTGCTGCCCATATACGTTCGACTAGGCGACACATATCTCTCAATGTCCCCACAATGCCGTGCAATATTTAACAATCGAGGCCGTTTGTTAGATGCGGACATTAATTGCGTTGACAATGAATTATTGTCTGGGCATCGCGGGGTTATGGCCCCCGAAACCGGTCATCTCCACTGGGCCGTTGCCGGATCGGCCACGATTTGCTCCTCGGGTGATCCGGGCAAAATCGAAAAATACTTTCTGGCACGGTGATGATGTCCAATCACGAACGCACGCAGGAGAGTGTAATAGATCGGTCAGGTCCGGCTTTAGGACATATAAAAAATATGTTGAGACGCAAAATCCGAATATCCAGTCGAGCATCAATGTTTCGCTTGAATCTTTATACTTTTTATTGGGATGGGGGTGTACTCGTTTTGAATACCTACTGGCAGGAAAATGTAGTGTTGGCCATCTACTCAGATGTTGCCATAAACTGAAATAATATGTTAATATGAATTATTTTTATATAAAATGAACTGAAGGTGTTCTACTACTTCTATTACAAATGGTAGCTGGGTTAATTTTAAACATGTTTTCTTATATGAACATAGGTCCGATTCGTGTTTATTTATAAGTTACAAGTATTTTAAAAATATATAATTTCATATTTCAACCAAAGTAGCCTGCTAAATAAAAATGATAACAATAACTATTATTTGTGTTTAAAATTCCTGAATCCTGAATTCTTTCAAGTAACTGCTAATGGGTAGTGATTTCGACATGGTAGACAAGCTGATTCATTGTCCCAATAAATAAAAGTACAAAGGATTTAGATCTGGGAAACGCGGTGGTCATGCTATTGGATCTTGTTGACCTACCCTCCTTCTATGTGGTACACCATCGTGCTGACACCACATATTTTGAACAATATTAAGCCCTACATCATCAGTGAAATCGAAAAAGTTGTTTTCCAAGAAAGTTCTATACAAGTCTGCATTTAAAACAATCATTTAAAACATGTACAAGAAGTAAATTATTGTTGAAAATACTGCTCCATACGTTGACACTGAAACGTTTCTGAAATCGTCTAGATCTCATTGCATGCAGATTTTGTAACGCCCATATATGTTCATTATGATTATTATTTATGCCATCCCTAGTAAAATACGCTCCATCAGACCACATGACAAGAGAAATAAATATCATTTTGTGCATATTGTTGAAATAAACAGCAGAAGAATTCTAATCGCTGAGAAGCATCTTCAGCATGGAACGCTTGCACATTTTGGCAATGAATCGAATGTAACATTTCTCTATTCAATACACGCCATATAAAATTTTATGATAAATGAAGATTACTTATTATACGCTGAATACTACTTGAAGAATTCAGTGTCAGCATCTATTATATCTTCTTCATTTTGTACATTCAGTTCAATAAGGCAAATGGTCTTTGTGGGGAGAGAGGATTATCTTCTCGAAGTCTAGGAAATTATGCACTAAAAACTGTGTGCGCAGGTTGATGTCTATTTGGGTATCTTTGTCGGTATTCTTGGACTGCTTGTCTGACGTTCCCATTCGGATATCCATCTACAAAGACAATATCTGCATCATCTGCAGTTGATGTCCTATACGAGGGCACCAGTTACAGATATCGCCCTAAAAAAACATTGGTACCAATTTTAGCTTCAGTGAGTTCATTCGTTTTCAAATTATTACGTATTTTCGAAAACAATTTTTTTATTTCAACACCCTGTATCTCTTAAACGAGTTACATTTTATTAAGGCATGTTTTGCTAAATCTTATTATTTTGACTTCTACAGTTTCTCTATGACCCACCCATTCATTACGAGACACTCTGTATATTAAAAGCATCAAAATGTTGTTTTCTAACGAAAAATTAACCTCTAGAAATACTTTGAATGACACTGACACTGATTCGATATTGTCATTGGTCGGGGTAATTTTCCATAATATTTTTGACAACAGAAAGTAATTTTGAGTAGATTGAAATTAATGTTGGTAAATTTTATACATTCTGGTGATATTCTGGACCTTTCTGTAGGAATTTTTAACGGATATAGTTGGTACTTTATTTAACTTCGTTAAGGATTTCATTTCTAATTTTCTATTTTAAATGTGAAAAGTTAATTGCTAAAATTCGTAACTTGTTTTTGTGAATAATTTTAATAGGATTTAGAATTTCTAATTTGGAATTAGCTAGAAATGTCCGTGATTCTCCATTTCACGATGCAGATTTTTCCTAAAAGTGAAAATCGCTGCATTATATGCAACATCTATAACGTCACTTTGATTCAGATGGTACTTTCTCTGGTAGTTACATTATGCAATTATTATAACTAGTTGTTAGATGAGTATTTCCCCAAATGCAGTTAAACATGTCTAGTCTTTGGTTTCGCATAAGTTGAAGGAACTGGCGTTATAATTGGCGAGCAATTAACATTATTAACAGTATAGTTATAGCATAATAAAAAAATTACGTAACTAAAACATAGAAAGCAATCAATAGTTTCACTTAGACTTGGTAAATTATTGAGATGAGGTTTGTAGTGTTTTTGGTTTCCGTGGCAATAACAATCGTAAAACAAAGTTATTAGACATAATTAGGTATGTTGTTTTAATGTCATACTGTTTAATCGTGACAAAGAAAATTGATTGGATTAAAATCGAGAGAATGAGATGGCCACGAGGTTGCGTCTCTTCCAGTTAAATATTGCTTAACATTTAATCCAAAATGGCAAATCATCGAGTAAAATGAAAACAAAAAATCCAGGAAGTTCCAGTTAACCAAATATATAATCTGTTTCTTAAACACCTGTTTTAATTTTTTGTAGTTACGGAATTATATGATACCCCTCATTTTATCACGAGAATTAGCCCAGAAATCTGAGACTTGTGCGGGAGAGGGGGCGGCATAATATTAAGCAGGTCGCATTTGCGTCCAGGAACGACTTACAGTGGTAGGCCCTAACCACCATTCAGTGCAGGAATGAGAGAAACTCGGAAAACCTCATTAATTAGGAGGGTGGTAAAACGTCGACCTGTATCAATCTCTCACTTTGACCCAAGCCAACATTCTTTCACCCTACTATATCTGGCTAGCCCCATGTTCCGAGACACTATAAAATATAGTTGACATTTAATATCTAGATAAATTTTCTGCAAATTGTTCCTTAGACATTTCTTTTTAATTTGAAAAATGAGTTGCACTTAATATTGTTAATATTAAGTGCAACTCATTTTTCTATAGCTACAGCTTGCATGATTTTGAAAAATTGAATCGAATGTTATGAGGATTAAAAAAAAGATGAAAAATATTTACAAATATCCATAGGCGTACATGTTATTTTTAAAAGATGTAGTCCAAGCCCTTTCAACTACGCTCATGTCATTATTGACGGGCAAGTTTTGACATCGTTTTGTACTTTCTCAAGACGTTAAAATACTTCAACCTATGTCACTATTAGACAGGCGTCGTTGGGGGAAACTATCTAAATAAATACGTGGTGTTCTTGCAGAATTGCGGCGAACTTCTCCATAAATCAATAACATACCGTGATACTCACGTATGCTAAACATTTCAACAAACAAAGAAATATTAAGCAAATAGTGGTACATAAAAGAATTTGCGACAAGTGACAGGCACTTCGAAGTTCAGATACCAACTGATCATAGTCACTATACGTTCCTCGATATCGACTTCATCGAATTTTATTGATAAACGAAAACATTTTTTTTATTAAAACTAAACATAAATAAATTGAAAGAAATCTTTAATGCAGAATATTAAAGTGATAATCCTAATGAACCGAATTTTTACACTTGAAATTGGAGATTTGTTGATTTTGATGTACATACTATCGCCTGTTAAAGTTATAGCAGTCAAACCTCTAACATCCTGTATATTAAGTATTTATTTTTGATGTTATTTGAAGATTATTTGCTTTGAAATGTGACAGAAATAAAAAAATAAGAATTTATTGTCTTACATCGTTCCTAGGTAACTACCTCGTTCGCAATCTGAGAAGGTACCGTAATATTTATCAGAATGTTCTCTTCTGACAGTAACCCAGGCCGTAGACCAGTAAACCAATCAATTAAAAGCAGGTGTTCATTAATATAAATCGGCTGTCAAATTTATTCGGTTCTAGAGCGCCTCACTCCATTATTACATGATTAGTGACGGATGTGTCGGGAGAGCTTCTATATAATTTTTTTTCGAACTACTGAACATTCGGTCATGGAAAGTGTTTCGTCCATTCTTATACTATAATAGTAATTAATTGTTTCTAAATCAGATTACCTTAGCCTCCGAACGAGCGGATTTGCAATTTATTAGGTTAATGGTTCTAGTTCGCGTTTATTGATTGAACTAGGTCAAGCCTTTGGTTCGTTCGTGATTAAATGAGTGAGAGAATACGACAGAAATAATTTGGTGCAGTGAAATGTTTTCGTATTAATTTGATACTTATTGTCGTCTATTTGTTAGAGCATTGCATTTTTGTTGAATTGAATGTAACACGAAATGTGTCCAAAGAAATCAACATTATACAAAGTATAACAGCAGTAATATATTTTTAATATCGATCGCAAGTAGATGAATATTCATAAATTCGACGAGCATTCTTCTAGAAAAGCAATTTGACTTGGATATAGTTGTTCAATTGCACGTTCTAATTTGACAAATGATATGTTTAAAACAAGGGATAAATTACAGTGAAGTTAAGTTACTTGTGTCATAGTAAATCTTTTTATATCCTTAATCATGAGTATACTCATTTAAATTTTTCATTATACGGATTTTACAAATTCTCATTGTTAGTACTCCTTTCCTTTTCGATAGAATGTACACGAGTATTATGGAACAATACGTTTTTATATTCAGTTGAAGTACCACAAGGACCTATATAGAAACCGTTACTTTGTTCACATTTGGATTATTTATAATCAAAACGCTGTTGTACTACCCTCTGTGGTGTAAATAATGCATTTATTTATCTGTACACAAATTTTCTCCTTTATTTTCTATTTCTTGCCACTCCTCTTGCTTCTGCCCACGTTTTTCATCTTTTCTTTAATATTTCTCGAATTTCCTGGCCCTGTGTTCTTCTGAGCAGTCTTCTTCGTTGGTGTGTCCTTGCTTGCAATATTTTCTTGACCGGTCTCACTCTGTATCCTTTTAAATTCCCCCACCGACTAACCTGTTTTCCTCAGTAAATTCACACATACTGTATTTTGAAATCCTTTCTGATTGTTACGTTGTATTCTTTCTTCTCTTGTTATTTCCTTTATTATTTGTATTTTACTGGTTTTTTGTTTTTTTTATAAAACCAAATTCACAGCCAAATATCAGGGTAGGACGACATATTGGTTTAAAAACGTTTAATTTTGTTTTCTATAAACTTCATCGTCACTTTTGTTGAGTTGTCTATCTATTTATTTCTACATCTTGCTAGACTGAGTTTCTTTGTCTAAATTGTGTTCCAAATCCTGTTTCCATTCATGATTATGTCATCATCAGTTACTGCATCTGAAATTTCCACTCCTAGTAAGTTTTTATATCCAATATTTAACCTTTTTACTTCTAATGCACATTTTTTATTATAAGTATCATCCATATACAGTATAAAAAATGTCTGACTTCTCAACCTTCGTATTCGGTGTGTTCAAGAAGTTCCAAACTGTTCAAAAACGTTCTTCCAACTATTTATTGCATGATGTTTATTGAAAACAAATTCATAACTTTACTAGTCGAATATGTCTGACAGTTTGAAACCCGTCCGAATTCCTTGCTTGAATAGGCCTAATATCTTATCACAAAATTAACATTGCTGTGACAATTACACCACTTTTGTTTAAACTTTCTCATATTTTTTTCCCGGATGTATTATAAGAAGCAATGAATTCAATAAATACTTTATTGTTGCATATTTTTATTTTCTAATATTTGTTTGACGGTAAGGGATGTGCATTTTAATTCTATTACTGGCAGCGATCAGTTACCTGGGTCACGGCATAACAACCCGGAAAACCACTATACAGGGTGATTTAGAACATATCTAAAAAAAATTAAAGCGCAGTGGACTTATAAATACAATTTTGTCAAAAAAGTTCGAAAATGATTTAAAGTGTAAAATACAAAAAGATAGGTATATTTTTACATCGACAGTACAGTATAACTAGTGCCCCCTAGTCGTGATCTCAACACTTATAAATACAATTTTGTCAAAAAAGTTCGAAAATCATTTAAAGTGTAAAATATAAAAAGATAGGTATATTTTTACATCGACAGTACAGTATAACTAGTGCCCCCTAGTCCTAGTGACCTCAACACTGTTTGCATATTCGTATTTGCCACCTCAAAAAACATAAGGCTACAAATTTTCTAAACAATTGGTCCATACGTTCTTAAAATATAGCAAAAAATCGAAAACACCCTGTAGAATGAAAAGGAGCAGCAGCTGAATAAGGCATGTTGGGCTCAATCGCTTTATTTTGACGTTAACAATCTGCCCTTAAGCTATGCATCATTATTAATGACTTACCCTGTATATTCTAATTTTTATGAACGATGAGTTAGTACATTTTTTCTCACCGAGTTTCTTAAAGATGACGGTTAAGAGGAAGTTGCGCTACAATTTTAATTAAACGAAAAAATGCGAACAGGCAGCTGGATGCGCTTCCCATACACTTTATCTGACTGTGCGAACGCTGTAAAAATAAAACGCTTTCGATAATCGGCTCTCCCAGAGAGCCGAGGTACCTGAATCTGCATACAAACACGTCTGCATCTCCAACGGAAGATAAAGACGTTTTACATTTTGTGTTTGCCTAATTTATATGGGTACAAAACGGTGGAATACGCATACAAACGAAAAGTGCACAATGGCCGGTATAATCTGATTCCGACCGGCCAGATCTCATTCGCCGCAGTAATAATTTACAGATCTGTTTGGGCGCATCAGAGATTATAACGACAAGATTAAAGAAGTAATACTGAGTGATACCCTTTACGTACGTGTAAATGGCGAGAATTCTAATTTTAAGCAGCGTTCAAAATGGTAACATTCGCAAATCGTTGAAAGAAGTATGATCAAGGGTTGTCTTTCTCCTTAATAAGAGAACCTAGTCTAGACCTACATATTTGTACACTAATCTGCAAACAACATATTTGTATACTTATCTGCAATTAAATGCTGACAAACATATACCTGCAAACAAAACGGCTACATTTGTTTTGATAAACGTACCACGAACATTATATTTTATTCACGACCACAAGAAGGTTTAATACGTCTATTTTCCGTGGATTAAAGGCCTTTTAACACACTAGTGGATTAGAATTTATAATACCACGCTTCAATTTTATAAAATTTTATTTAGAATTATTATTATCAACATTAACATTTATCTCAAGAACGATCTTGTTATTTTGAAGGGGTCCATAACTTCGCCGGGTAGGATCTGGATTTTTTTAGCAATTGCCATTTTGCTGGACAGTGAATCTTCAATATAACTTTCCGCTACCGTAGTCGATTTCCAACTACCATAATGCTTCAGAGTGGTAATATCACCCCCAGCATTGGCCACTAATGTTGCCGAAGAACGCCTCATTCCATGTCCGGTAAAACTTTCTGGATCATGGAGCCCAAGAAATGCAGCCACTTTTGAAAACGTGAAACGTGAAATAGTGTCGATGTCTACATATTCCGTAGTACATTTTCCAGCTACATATCGCAAGAAAAATCTCTCACCGGCATTTTAGGTCGCAAAATGATGTATTTTCGACACATTTATACAGCTTTGACTGAAAAAACTTCTTCCATGATCGTGAAACTTGAAATATTTGTTTTCGTATCAGGAATGAGTACTTATAGGTAACTGCCTTTGTCTTGGACATTGGTGATATTGGTTAATTCATTGCATGAACAAACACCTGCTACTCCCATGATCGTTGCAGCCTGTAAAGAGTTCAATTCACTTTTGTTGACTAATAAACAAACGCATGTCATAGAAATAATTTCAAGATTTTCTAGTATTAAGCTGACAATCAATATATTTGATTAAAATAAATTTGTCAAATATTAACGTTTTCCAAAAGCATAATTTTTCACCTGCTCTCACCCGGCTGTCACTCTACTAATTGACCGGTTTTGGCCGTGGTCGTGGATAAAACGACGAAAAAATTTAACTCTCGGCTGCGCCTCAAATGCCCTTTTTGTCTCGTGTATTAAAGGATTGCTAATTCCCTTACATAATAACTATTAATAAATGTTATTTCAAGTAATATTAATCTGAGATTAATTATTTTAAATATAAGTACTTAAAATTTTTTACATCCCTACCTGTGTTAGGTGACTTGTAGCTTTTACTAAATATGAATGCATGTACATAAACAGCTATGTTTATGCATATGTTCTGGATTGTCAATGTATGATGCACAAATTGAATACAGTAAAGGTTTTAAATAGAGTTTTCGAGTGTTACACATACTATGCATACGATTATTACAAAATGTGATTTTTTTCATGCAGTAATACAAAAATCTGTGACATAAAATGCAATATAAATGCAATATCCAATTCTAAGGTCATTACCATCTGTTTTTTTTATTACAAATCTAACATTTTGGTATGTGATGATCACTTCTGCACAAACAGTCTTCGAATATAATTTTTTTGAATTTAAATTTTTTTAATAATAATTTGATCTTAGCTCTTCTGGCTTCTAAGGTGCTGGACAAAAGCAGTCACGAAACTAGTATAAATTTTGTTATTGAGTGTTTTCATTATATATGTCCCGATCATGATACTGCATAAAGCTCTTGTAATGTTGTGATCAAGCCGAGTACATGTCAAAAGCAGGACAGGTTTTATCTCAAAAATATACAAAATAATACATTTCACTTGTGCTGAGAAAATAAGGGAAAGTTTGCCTTTAGTAAACACTTTTATATAAACTGTCAAAAAAGTTTTCATTAAGGCGTCTACAAGAAGGGACGTTTTTAGGGAGGCTTACCAGAACTAGATGGGGTAGACATTTCGATAAAATAAAAGATGTTATTTGTAGATTTAATCCTAATGAGAGCAGCGCCATACAATCATTGCAGGACTCACTAAAGGACCAAAATATTCGCAATTACACAAGTCACATTAATAGATAGTATGGTTTCTAAGCTAGTGCAATAAGGTAATTGGAATCACATGGACTATCCCTAAATGAACACTTTCACATAATGAATGATGTACAAAAACATATACGATGCCAATAATATACGTCCAGTCAGTAGTACGATAAAAGAAAAAAAATCCAAACGTGTTTAACAAAAAAAACTAGGATACATCATTTTAAAAAACATATGTAAAGTTTTAGCTGGTATATATCAGGAGTAACCAGCAAATATATTGATATATTCATGTCTCAACAATTTCTCATACTGTCCGTTGTCAACAGTAGACGTTGAACAGTCATTTTCACTACAAAAAAAACTATGTTTTAACCACTTCCAATATGCCACAAAAACCTTACTATTTGTTGCGACATATTTTCTGTGAACATAATATAATAATAATAATAAATGCCTTTATTTACCCGGATTTCAGCGAGGATACGCTTCTGTTAACTCCAACCAGCTTTTTACAAATAATATATAAACATACAATGGTAATAAAGTAATGATACAAAACAATAGCAATAGACAAACAACATAAGTAACATACTAATACATTCAGATTACATCATGCAAGTACACCCACACTTCTTTTACTAAACTAATTTTAATAACAATTCAAAATAGTAAGTAAAACTCACATTTCACCTATTAGATTTCTAACTAGAAGTAAATTCTTGAGGTTTCTTTTAAAAAGATCATACTTCAATAATTTAAGATCTGCAGGGTGTTTATTGTAATACCGCGCTGCGCTGTAACAGTATGCCGACTCGAACCGTTTAAACTGACTACGGTCCTGTTAAACTCCGCGCTCCACTATCTCAATGACATACACAATGGAAACAAAATTCTTGATGCGACAAAAATAAAAACGTTTCTTCAAGTATCACTATCAGCAGCAACCTTAACCCGAAATCAGTAATTTGATACGCTTAAATACAAAATTAACATCCATCCAAATTAGCAGAGCCGAGCATTACTATATCAAGCGAAACGATTTCATTAGCCAGCACTAATGAAACCACCACAGGAAACATAAAACCGGAGTCGGCTGCCTGGGCCAAAAATTAATGTCGGCCCGCACGAGAGCCCGGCGTAGGGGCAGGAAATGCAAAATCCATGCGAAACCGTGCTAAATCACAAGGATTTTGCGTCGAGACGGCACCCATTATTTTCTCATTACTACTCAATAAAGTCTAATCGGGACTCATTACGTCGGGAAACTTGATTCCATTCGCGACTTTTATAACGCTAGGAATTAGCGATTTTGCGGAATATTTGCATATAGGGATTTAGAATAACCGATACGTCACCAAGACACAATTCCCATTTTGATTGGTGACGTTTAAGAACACGACACTGATAAATCTGTACTGTAGATTTTGAAGTTTTTAAATGAATCCATAGAAGCGTTCATACCGTCAATGCCTATAGATTTGACGCCTAAATGTTGTCTGTTCATTACATATAAGTTAACTATATCCATATGTAGATATTGGGTAATAGAAAAATATGGTACCCGATATATCGTAAACTTTTTGAGATAAGACAAAGAATGAGTCCAAAGTAAGAAATCTATTTTGAGATCTTAAAACAGCCATTAATAGTAATAGTGGTTAATAACACATTCAAAGTTTCCAATGATTTTTCATTCCAATTAGGCAATCGGTTGAGTTGCCATCTTGTCTTACTTTCTCTTGATCTTCTCTTGGTATTGCAAGATAAGACCATACTAAGGCAAGACAAGAAATATTGCTTAGGCAAGAAGTCTTGCAAATATAAAAAGAAGTAATATTTAAGTAAACATTAGCTGAAGAAGTAAATATTGCATTTCTATTAATTGTAGTTAATTTGAAGGATATAAAATTATTGTTAAAATCAAAGTTTATTGATACTTGGTAACAATATGTAACAAATCCGACCCAGCCAACACTACAATTCGTCGGCTTGGTACAAAACTATCCATTTTTTTTCCTAAAAATTGATTATTAAGTGCGTGTTGTAAAAAAGATCAATATTTTTCTGTAAAACTATCCAAGTCCAAATTTTTCAATTTACCGCCTTTAAAATTTATAAAATGCAAAGTATCTTAACAGCACCACAGGATTTTTTCATTAATATAAACTAGCCTATGTCCCTTATCAGAAGAATTTGCATATTTAAATTAAACATATTGTATCTCTTAAGCATCTTTAAGTACAAATAACTCCTAAAATTGTTAAAATTCACCTTAAAAAACAATGTAGTTACAAGGGCCAGAAATCGTTAATTCCGACTTACTCAAATTCTTTCTAAATGGACTTGGATAGTTTTGCACCAAACCGACGAATTGCTTTCAAGATATTCCCGAAAACAGCTTTAGCAGAGCAATACTTAAACAAATTAGATACTTTTATCCGTCATGGTATTGAAAAAAATGTACATATTGCTATTATTACATTTATCCGAATAAATCTGAAGATGCTTGAGATAAATTTTATGATTAAAATCATTTAGGAACCAGCTGTGGAGATGTCGAGATTTTTATCAGCAATATTTTAAAAATTAAACAATTCATGAACTTTCTATTGAGTCTGTAGACCAAAAACTTTCATTTTAGCGTAGGGTTAAAGGTCAAATGTGCCAAAAGTGTTTGATTTTTTGCATCTAAGGGATAATAACAAGGCACATTTACATAAAAAAATTAAAACTTCCAAGCCAATAATGTTTGTGGCAATTTGACGGTCGCAATGTATTTAAAATTGGAAGTTTGAATAAAATGAAAAGCACCTTTCTTCTTAAAATTAACAATATAAATAAGGTGACCTTATAGTGACAGTGCTCCAGTCTAATTTTCGTCGATCTAAATAAACATGTTTAGATATATTCGAATTTTTAAACATTAACACGCTGTATCTCTACAATCATATATCATACCCTTGCAAACTTCCATTAAACGTAGTAATTTTGCATATTAGGTACCAAATCTTATAAAATGTATAAAACGTTTGAAGATCAAGATCATGATTGATTATCAATTAAGAAATTGGAAACTTTTCATAGTGATATTACATCTACGTATCATATAACAAAATAAGCATCCGAAGATGGAGTGAAGTTGGTACTGATTAATAGACTGAAGATTATTAGTCGATGACAGGACAGGAGTAATGTGTAGTGCTATTAATGAGCATATCAGCACCGACTGATTGCATTAACATAAACCAGCTGTTAATATTAATGATGCGCTCTTTGAACCAGTACATGGTGGCCATATTAACTCTAGATAACTATCTAGAACGGTCAAATAAGTAGGAAGAGAACTTTATATGAATGTGGGTAAACGTTTAAGTCAGATATGTTGGTGCAAACGAAATTAATTAACTTTTTCTTTCTACAGATGTTTTGACATAAATGTTATAACAAATAATTGTACAGATATAGGTTTTTGGGTGGAACTAATTCCCACAAGGACGGAGTTTGAATTTTTTAGTTCGTTGTTGGTACCTTTTTGGTATACTAAAAGCAACAAAATCTAGAGAAATCTGAGTGTGTAAAATGTTTTATTTTTGGCCGCCATCTTGAAAAAAAAATAAAGAAATTGCAAAGAATCATGTATAATCAAATTACGGAAAATTTCAAGCTGAAAAAGATTATGATATTGGTTTTAAACAATGAAAATATTTAACAAAATAGTCGCCGAAAAAACTGAATGCTTATGTAGTGTTGAAAATCATATTTTTATTAATCAAAATGCGTTTTATAATATAAATGAATATGTATTTCATTACTCTTATGCTTGCTACAGACTATGCGTCAATTCCTCACGAACTCACGCATAGTCTGCAACAACCTCAGTTTTTTCTAAATCACTTTCTTTCACTGCAGTATTTTGTGCAATCTCTACAGGTACTATATATCTCATAACGTCGACACATACATCTACCACTACCACATGGCTCTCATTTGTATCCGTTTTGCAGATGCGGTGGTCATGTTTAGTAGTAACTCTGATGCAGAGTTCATTCTACATGTTGTGGGTTGTAGTTGGTCTTCTACATTTTTCTTCACCCGTCTCTTCGGGATTGTCAATATTGATGTTCATGCATCTTCTGGATGGCAATCTTGCAATATTTAATTCGCTGCTAGCATTTGTGATTTCTTTGAAGTAGAGATCATATCGCAGTAGGTTCAGGGTCCCTGTCTTTGGATTTTCACCGTATGCTTTGGTGCAATGTCTGTGAGTTTCCTTCTGTTTGCATTGATCCAAACAGTCAACAACGCAAATGCTAAATTCCTAAAATTTCCAAAAATGTCCACCATAAGCTCCTTATTTGGTAAAAGTAAATCGGCAGCATGTCGACATTTGTGACCGTTGTGTAACGTAGGACATAAATATAAGGTGCCATTTCTATTTTATTGAAAAATTAACAAATCGGTCCATTTGGCAGACTCTATATGTACTGACTAGGGATGGGCGATAACGGTTTGGAACTATCGATTATCGATAAATAAAAAAAACCGATATTATCGAATTATCACATTATCGATCATTTGTCGCTATTTGTCACTCCTTATGAAAAAGTGTTATAGAACTACTTAAAGTGTTAAAATATTGAAGTAATAACAAATAATGCATAATTTTTTATATCACAGCGTGTTCTACCGACAAGTTGTCGCTTCTCTTTATGAGATCTGTGGCCTTCGTTATTCCCTTCGATATTTTTTTATCTGTATCATTATCGATAATTATCGATATATCGATAAATATTCCCAACCCTAGTACTGATTGCAGTACAGTTGCCACCTTGTAGAAACACTGTGATTTTGTGTTTATATATAAATATGTTTAACACCGTACTTCCTTAACGGGAACCAAATGGGACACGCGATGAAAAATAACACACAACTATTACGCAAGTAAATTACAAGAGAGCGAACATACACAAAGATGTTGTGATTGATAATGGTAGTTATCCAGTGCTACCGTTCGTTGAGGGCCTGGTTGTGTAATCGTATAGGAAAAATTATCTAGGAAATTGCTGTTAGCGTTACTGTACTGTGATATTTACTCAAAATCAGTAGTACGAGTAGCAGCGGTTTACCTTATCCTTACTGGTTATGAAATATAAACATGCGAAAAGATACGATCTACACCTCCACGTACAAAGAAATGGACTATATTTAAATATTTCATTCAAATTTTGTAAGGCTTAATGTGCATTTACGTAGAAAACCAACATGCAACAGTTTTTATCGTAATGAATGACACGTATTTTTTATAACTGAGTAAGTAGATTCGTACAGTGTAAGTAATTACTTAAAATTTATTAAACCCAGGTGACATTTTTGCTTTAAAATTTTGTCGACGTCGACCTACATTCTCTGGCGAGATCAATAGAGTCGTTAGCAAAAAGTGATACTGTATTTGCATAAAACATACAAACTTTTTTGTTTGTGGCATTTTATTGGAATTTTTACAATAGGTAATCTAAAAGTGAGAAAATGATAATATATTTACTAGAAACTTCAAATATGGGCACTTTTATAGTCCAGGGATGTTAGGCATTTTTCAAAAAATGGCTAAACCAGACGAGAAAACCGCATCTCGATATTTGCTGTGCCTAAAAATTTCCGCTATTCCGGTCGATTTTGATCTAAATGCCCTGGACTGTCATTAGGTATACGTATTTAAATTGTCGAAGTCTTTTTATGAAGCTAAATTGGCAATACCAACGACGCCCTATAGTGGAAGGGAATAAATTTAATCATAGCTATCGTTTGATGTAAAAACCTCACCGGAATAAAACAAAAATAATACCTACGATGTTTACCTATATACCATCTTTTGTTTTTGAGATTCACAGTGTCAAAGATGATCTCTTTAAATGAAGTATATATTCTCATTTTCAGAAATCATTATAAAATTTCGTATTTCAAACATATCGTTATTGCCGAATCGTGATAGAGGTCGCTAGCTTTCTATGGTTTCTACTGCGATGTAGAACGCTTCGTGTCTGCGGAGTCCTGCATGGAGAAGCGAATAGCCGCTAGATATAGATTTGCTACTTCGCGTTACTCATGGTCCCTACTGTCGTTAAAACAGCTAAGGTTATTCGTTGGTTGTCTCAGCTATGGCATACTGTTGAGAGCTAATAAGCTCGAAACCGGTATATGTCTGGTGGGCTGCTGACGAGTGGCTTTAGCTGTTTTCTACAAGTTTTCCAGGTGTCAATGCTGGTCAGGGCATTAGCCAGAGCAGAGTAGTGGTTTCTTGGAATTCCTTGTTTGTCGAATGAAAATGTTTAATTTTAATAACTAGCACAGCGATTTTACAACTAGTCTACGTACAAGGAGCACGCCTTGGCTAATTCGTATAGTTTTTTTCATACTTATAATAGGCATAAAAAATGTCAACGTCTGCCACCAAGTGTGATATGGGGAGAGTGGGGCAACACAATTATTAAACGTCCGTGGAATTTTATAACAGTTCATTTATTTCACAAATCATAAAGCTCTTATCAAGTACACTCATCCAGATAAATTGAATACAAAATTAATAAGAAATAATTACATATCTTGTCAGGTATTCAATTTACTTGAATTTTACTTTTTCCCTCCACTTTGCCCTAGGTGGGCGTTTATGCTGAATTTGCATAAATTTATTAAGAATAATTGCATTATTTACTTCATATTTGGTGGTTATATTTTACAAAGCAAAGCAATATTTTAACATTCACTGTACTACTCGTATAAATGAAATTAAAAATTTATAACTTTTAATTTAAAGACAATGAAAATTTAAAATTTCAAAATATTTTTGTTTTTCAAGTTTTTTCAATGAAAAACCTAGTAAACAGTCATCGTTTGTTGTCAACAACGGAGCCACCAGACATTTATAAAGATAAAAGATAAGAGATGTGGACATTACAAAATTGTGCATTTAAAACAATTTGTGAATATAAATAAAAAATCATATATGTATTTAAAACAAGGTATTTAATAAAGTTGATGGTATCAGACAATGTATGTTGTGTTGCAAAATTGTGATTTATATCGAAACTGTAATTAAACACTTAAAGGAAACTCATATCGATTTAGGAGGCTCACATTAACTAACAAACTAGCTATCTGTGATCTACCAGGGAGAAGCCAATTTTAATTAATTAGGACCGCGTTTTATGAATCGGGATCTAATCGATAACGCTCCAATATCCCAGTTGCTATTTTTATTCGGCATACGCCGTAAAACTTGATTTAAATAAAGAAATTCTGCTCCACGCAGACCAAGAGTGGAAATAGTTTTATTCTGTTTTTAAAAGTTCGTTGTGGACACTGGTACAAACCTTTGGGTTCGAGATACGTAATATCTAAATGTGGGCGAATTAAATCCCCAGCACTCCTCTCTTACGAAATGATTAATCGATTTAAAACGGAACTTCAACATAACCATATTAATACAGTATAAATCCCCTTAACGCCAGTGTCTTCCAGGTATGATCAGAGGTCAAGCTTTGAAATCAACGATAATGTCAGGTAATGTAACACTCCAAATTGTATATAGGTAATATTAAACTTCAGACTGTGCCTTAAAATACTTTCAACAGCAGTAAGAAAATTTCACACCTCCAAGTTTTATAATCGCAAGTACAAAGTATCTAAATAAAATTCTGAATATCTGTTCCACCCATTTTAGTTTAATAAAATTACTAAAAGAATGTTTAAATCTATTTTAAAGCTTTAAACTAAGTTATGTTTACTAAAATAGGTGGAATGTTGTTGTTTTTTTTACATAATTTATCTTTAAGTGTTTTAACTCTGGGTGTAGGTGTCTGAACAAAACATTAAAAAAAAACAATGTTCCACCGATTTTAATTTAATTGTTTAACAACAAAAATTGATTAAAATAAATGTTATAACCCAAGTTATGTTCACTAAAGTAGGTGGAACGTCGTTTTTAATTAACTTATAAGTGTTGTATGTGCCAGTTCTAAATACATAAAACAAAACTATAGCTTAGATGGCTTTGGAAAAATTGTAATAACAATTGCCTTTTGCAATAATAATGACACTCCCTCAAATTAATTTTTGAACTTCTAGAAGTTCTGAGTAGAAATCAACTAAGAACTAATCTTAAAAGTTAAAAGTAGATTTCAGTACAATAGTTCAAAAGAAATTTAGCACAGAAAATTTAAAAAAATTATATTTTTATTTTTAAAGCAATTTGTTAAGTCTGTCCCATGGGTCATTATTTTCACATGCATACTTCCACTTATTAATATCGTCCAGGGTATCTTGGAGGATGAATATTTCCGGAAATATTTTGGGTTTTCATGGTAACCAAACGAAAAACTAGTTTCTGATTGGCTTACTATAGGTGATTTTTCAAGTGAAAATTTCACACCTTTACTTTAATACCAATAAGATGACTTTATTTTGACTCGTTACCATGGCAACCAGAAAAAATTCTGGAAACTTTTTGGTGGCGAGGCGATAATTAAGTGGAAATTTTTTGACAGTTGAGAAGGTATACATCTACACATTGTATATACGAAATATGGTGGATATACCTACATACGGAATTGCGTCGTGTTACTTGTAAAAAATGTATTTCTACCACCTTTAGTGACCTAAAATTGCCAAAGAACTATAGATTGAACTACTACCCATCATAATTTTTTAGCATTTGATTTAACTAAAGTTGCAAAATTCAACAAATTGTTTCCATACACTTGCTTTTGATTTTCTAGTGGTATCTGGTATTAGGTTTTGATTTTCTTGTCTAATAATTTGTTCATTTTCTTTATCAAAGCGCGACATTTCAGTATACATGTTAAACTCAACGTATATACGCTTCGAACTAGTAATTGACATCTACTGCAACAGAACCGTTTAAATAAAAATGACAAATCAACATATGTCAACAACAATACCTTGGCCGAATCAAATTAAGAAATGTCAGGTTTGATTTATACTTGAGATGTCAAATTTTCTTACCGAATACCACACGATCATAAATTATTCCTGCAAATTTTTAAGCTCTTACAAGATATTATAAGTGAAAAAACGTCATAAATAATATATTTATTTTTTTTTACTAAGAATTATGGTTTTCTTCGATCCCCAACATTTTACTCAATGGCGCTTACGCCGTTTTGCCCTGTACACGTCGGTATGTACAATTCATCCTGTATTTTCCTTTCCACCTGCAAAGACACCAAACTGACTGGAAAAAAATCACTTGCCTGCGCATACTTGTGCGATTAATTGAAATAGCGAGGCAAAGCAGTCCGGCTCCGGTTATTTATTGCGTCCCGGGTGATTTATAAGAAATAAAATCGAACCAGCAGGATGAAATAAACCGGACATCATGACGAATGATCGTAGTCCCACTCCGGCGAACATTATAATGTATTTGTAGCGTATGGGACGTAATAAATACATCAAGATAAGTTCGTGTTCGAGGCACGCCATCGCCATCGGCCCGCAGGCTCGGAGGCGGCCCTGCAAGAACTTCAGTTCTGAATTAACTACGGGTTGTATTTACTATCTAGTTCCAGTGAATCCTTCCCACATTTTTTATAGTGCCGAACGTACATTAATTTATTGTATAAAAACGTAACGAAGGAATGGAACATCAATTTAGTTATATGAACTTTCTTTACATATTGCTAACGATTCAACAAAATTTGTCTCCACTTCAGAATTAACATGAATGTTGATATTTTGTCTAAACTTTAACAATGTATAAATAAATTTATCACAAATAAATAGATGTCAAATTTGGTTGTTTTTTAATTACATTGGTTTGTATTTATGACACGAATTTATAAACACTAGGCAAAAAATTCAATACATTTCATCTTTAAAAATGATTTAACCCGTAGTTTTCTTTTTTCCGAATTTGTAATTTTAATAAAATTTGGTATACGGCTGTAGATATCTTGTCTAAACATGATTAATATAGAAGTTTTACCAAGTGACGCAGAGGGCGTTATATTTTAAATTTAACTTTTTCAAAATGTTTTCATTTAACGGTCTGTTTGCAATACTTTCATTCGTAAGCTTGAAAATGTGTGAAGTACAAAAGGTAGTTACCAAAATAATTTAAGCTGTTTATTTGCTGAATATAGTAGTTATTTACTGTAATAAACTTTATTTGGAAAGCCTGCTCATGGAGGTTCCCATGTTATTTAATGGAGCAGCGCACACTAGACCAGCACGAGCACGTACCGTCACCCGCAACAACCCTCGCAGTACGTGACCTGCAATTTCTATACATGGTCGCGCTAGTACGACGTAAGGTCTGTTCCCACAAGTCAGGGATTGGTCTCAAAGTGTTAGGAATCTTCGACCAGTTAAATTGTTGATGTGCCGCTAAACTATCGCTTATTAACAGTTTCTATTTCTGCCAGTCTTTTGTCAGATGACACTGCTCTGTGAAATCTGTGACACGTCTGCGAAGTCGTGCAGGTTTGCAGGTCCGCGATGTGCTGATCCGTGCAGGCATAATGTGCGCCATCTTAAAATGAGCATATACAATGTGTGTGTTTTTTTTTCTTGATTTTTTGAGCTGATTTGAAGGCAGGTTTTAACATTTGTATCCTTCTCACGCACCAAGCCTTCATTTTCGGTTGGTTATATGGGTTAATGAAAGCAGGTTTTCTGTTCGTGCTTATCGGAGTAAAAGCTGTTAAAAGCGGGAAGAAACGAAAATTTAATTGGTTACGCCACCCTTTATTTGCTGAATGTCATCATCTGATTACGATCTGTTTATTTTCAATTGTTTAGTTACCAATTTAAAAAGAAAAAATGTTAATTGAAAAAACGAAATTAACCAAATTTTCATTCTTATAAACGTGGACACGCAGATTCCCGACGCTGACCTGCTTGTTTTACACGAATATTATCATTATTACTAAATTAGTACGCATTACGTCAGAATCATAACAAACTTCACTATCACTGTATGTTCACTATTTATTAAAATAACCATACGTTTACTTCGGTGTCACATCCACTTCACTATCACAATTTAATCTTCACTGTAACACTTTTGCCTTACTGCCACTATGTAGCAAAGTTTTCACTTACGCCATTTTCAGCAGTGACATGATTTATGGTCTCCTGTAATCACTTAATTTAAACGTGGTATTATTTCGTGTCCAAACTAACTCTATTGGCGGTAAACGGAGTATATGAATTCCTCGCGCTTTGGCCATCTCATCTACTACATGCTTAATATATCGACCTTTTTCTCTTTGGACAATTTTTAATAATTGTGGTTTGAGCATGGTGTCCGTATATTCAATATTATTTGATTTTAACCATTTAATAATATATCTGCTTTTCTTGATACTGATGCTATGATAATTTGCGTTATCCATCACAACAATTGTTCCTGGTTCTACATATGATAAAATAGATTCAAACCATTTTTCAAATACTTCACTGTTCATATCTTCATGGTAATCTCCCGTCCTACGTGATTCAAAAACATGCAAACCATTTTCCAAAAATCCCGAATCGCTTCCAATATGTGTTAACCTACGTCCTTTTCCAGAAGGCGCCTTTAATCCTGCAGAATATCCATCTAAAAATGTTTCTCTTTTACTTCGAACGTTACCATCCTGCCAAACTTTTGATACCGTATAACCTTCATTTACCCATGTTTCATCCATGTAATATATCTCGATGCTCGATGCACGAAATTCTCTTGGTTCTTCTAAATATTCTCTTCGCCATACTACAATTTCATCTTTTTCAACGAGCATGCTTTTACGATTTCGTTTTAAAAACCGAAAATTCATGTCATGCATTGTTCGTCTAAGAACTTTGTCAGATAATTGAGGCATGTCCTCATCTTAAGCTATCGTAGCTTGATTTTTTTTTCTCGTCGGTATTTCATTTCTGAAGAGGAATCCATGAATTTTCCTGCGAATGGCGTACGGCTTCTGCTTTTTTCCTTCCTCGTATTCCTATTTTTTTTCTTCTTTGGGTTTACTTCTACACTTTTTTTATACCACGATATACACTAGAAACTGACACTTGTGTTAGAGTTTCGCTCTCGAATTTCTTCGTATACGTTTTTTATTATTATTAATTGTTCGTTACATAGGTTATGTCGATTACTAACAGACCTTTTACTAGAACTGGCACTGATCCATTTTAAACTGTTATTTGTTAACTTCACGGTTGCAATAATTTATTTTTATAATTTAATATAACTATATAATAACACCCCGCGAATAGTAGCAAATCCCTCAACGTACGCATATTCTAATGGCGTTCTAACCTCGGCAAAGCCATGTGCTAACGCTCACGGTTTACACACACCAAAATATTGTTTTCCACAATGCAATAAACAGAGATAGAGAATACATCGGGCTTCAGTTTGACTGAGTCTTTATCGTGGTGCCGTAAATGTAGGTATAGTATCGTAGTGCATAGAAAGCGGCACAGTAATAATGAGGTAAATAATGTGTAATCTCTTATGAAAGTATTATACGCTTAATAGTAATAGTGTTTTTATATTATCTATTAGTCACTGTCCACAATTTCGGCCGCTGCCTATAATTAAAACCATAAATCAATTCTATTAATAATTAATAAAATAGGTGTAATTTATTTCTTTCCTTGAGAATTTCTTCCAATTTTTTTGTCTGCTCGCCGATTATATGCCTTATAGGGTTTTACAATGGACCAGGTTCTAGTGCAGTGCGGAAGGGGTTTTTAAATCATTTTTGAACTGGTCTTTTTGATTTTATTTTTACAAAATTGTATGTCCCCTGTACATTAAGAAAACGTTTTTTAGATAAGTTCTAAATCACCCTGTATATCAGTATACATGGAGGTGTGGACATTACCATGCTCGCAGACCTCCTCAGGTAGGCGCGAGGCAATACCTGACCGTTTGTGCAGTAGCATTAAGAATATCAACGAAACAAAAATGTAAAAAAATCTAATAAGTCCATATTTCCACAGTAAGTGTAAAAGAATGTTTTGCTATAAATATCAATAAGTTGGTGGAGAACACTTTGAGTAGCTGTTACGTTAAACATTTTTATGTTTCACCGTTTCTTCAATTTATGTTTTTCTGTTAATGTTGTTGTTTTTTCAAATCCTGATATCTCAACGACCGTTAAAGATAAAGATAGAGAGTGTAGATATTTCCTGAAAGGTGAAAAATATGGCAGACACAGATAACCGTTGAAGGTAAGGCAGAAGAGAACGAGTTCTTCCGTTGATATACACACACACCATTCTCAGTTATCCTTTCATGTTTTATTTTTAAATAAATGTCTTATCAAAACAAGTCTCTCACACCTCGCGCTGTACGTTAACGCGTCTTACGCCCATTCTCATTCGAATTTGTGCGGGGACCGCTCATTATGCGGCCTCAAAACGGAACGAATACGGACCCCTTTTATTATTATTTTTCGCATTACGACTCTTGAAATTAGGCGTGTCCGAGGGGCCTGAAAGCTTTGTGGCATATTTTATAATTATTGTAAATTATTCGGTATTAACGTCGTAAACGTAATCGCATAATTTATCGCGCCCAGACGTGTCTGAAGTCGATGCAGGACAGGTATGATCACCGGAAACCAGACTGCATAATGACTTTTCAGTTCGGGTGATACAGATAAGAGTAATCGTCCTGTGGAATTAAATTAGGGGCATGGAATGGATGGATACTTTAGAGATGAAGCGCGAGCCACGAATATTGTTCTTCGAAAACTGTCCCCAAAAGTCCACATTTTCGTTAAATTTTCAGTTGACAAAGTACAAGGTTATTAAAAAGGATTAAGTTGATAACTGTGCGGGAGTGGGGGTGTTCCCATTACTTTTTGTCACTGGTAGGAAAGTTTGTACGTAGTCCTTATATGTCAAAGTCAAAATTGCCAAAAGGGTCTACAATGTTCCGTAGAGTTTTAGTACCTATTTATGCTCGTAATTATATTTGATGTTATTATAGGTATTTTATGTTCGTGTACTACAGCAATTTCGCATAACAGGTACGCTTTCAGCAATAAACAGCAAGCTGACGGTTTAGATTATAAGTATTATTAATATAATCAATTTATGGTTTGATAATTATGAATTCATATACACCAATGTCAGCAAATAGCAACTTTAAATCAAGTGAAAGAAACATGCAATGGACTAAATTGTTAAATTGTAGAGGAAGAAATTCCCCTCAGGTGTTTCAAAGAAGTATCATTATTTCATGCAGTTCTATGCAAGCATTAATACCTAGTTAGTTAAATACAAGATCTCTCTTTTTGACGCATAGATTAAATCAGAATTCACTGGTAGGTGTTTGTTATTTATATTTATGTAAGTTTAATGGTCGGTCAAAATTATTTTGCTTTTCTAGGTAAGTACCAGAGGTGGTTAACACTATCATCCATCCCCACCAAATGCTATACAAGGACAAAATTAATAAAACTACTTACCTAGTAGACATTGCTGTACCATCTGCCCACAACGTAATAGAGACACAGGTACAAGTTCGGAAGTACATGCCATTAGCTACTGAAATCAAGAAGATCTGGAATCAAGAGATAGTAGTCATTATACCGGTGGTCGTAGGCACAACAGGGAAATACCATTGAAATTACATAAGAGTATTGAAACTTTACATTTACCTTCAAGATTATACCTGGAACTGCAAAAGTTAGCCATTCTTGGAACATGCCATATAGCTCGTAAGGTCTTGAATGTGGAAACCTGAAAAAACAATTTAATATTTAGGCATTTGCATCACAAGCCGTGTCTAAAGTACTTACCTGAGATACTCAGAGAATATGTGAAATAATAATAATAATAATAATATTTTTTCTATTCATAAAAAAATTACTATAATGTGTAAACAAGTATTTGATTTCATTATTTCGACTTTAATCACTTTAATTGCCCAATATAACAGGTGGCGAAAAAATTAATCACCCTATCGGAAGTTGTTATAATTTTTGCAAATAGCGGCATTTCAATTCTGATTTGACATTTGTGAAGTAAACAGATACAAAATACACTTCAACAAGACATGAATCGCTATAATCCTCAAGAACGCGGAATAATTGTTTCGATTTTTTTGCGGACTAATTCGTCGGTGGTGTTGGCCCAGCGTGAATTTCGGCGCAGATTTCCTGGTCGTCCGACACCAACTGGACAAACACTACGACGTTTAGCAGCTCGCCTTGAGAGTATGGGACGACACGAGATGCTGCCAGGTCTGGCCGGCCCCGGAGCAACCGTTCTGTTGAGAATATCTCGGCTGTGGCAGAAGATGTGGCAGAGGATCCCGGAGTATTGACCAGACGACGTGCCAGGCAATTGGGCATCAAACGGCTGTCTTTACAGAGAATTTTGGTTAACGACTTGAAGATGTTCCCTTACAAAATGCAGACAGTGCATCAGCTATTAGCTGTTGACCGCCAAACGCGTGTAACCTACGTTCAGATCATCCTGAATCTGCACCACGAGGAAGACAACTTTTTATCGAAAATTATCATGAGCGACGAGGCCCATTTCCATCTCTGTGGATATTTTAATAAACAAAATTATCGGTTCTGGGGCATCAAAAATCCGCATATAACCCAAGAAAAGCCATTACACCCGCTCAAAGTTACTGCATGGTGTGTTGTTTACGCTAGAGGAGTCATCGGGTCTTAATTTTTAAGACGCTGCGGGCCAAACGACTACTATGGATGGCGAGTGCTGCAGAGCCATGCTCAACGACTTTCTTCTTCCTCAATTGAATGAATTGGGACTGGAGAAAATGTGATTCCAACAGGATGGAGCAACGACGCATACTGCGCAGCCCACAACCGAAATTCTGAGGGCTTCATTTCCGGGTCGCCTAATCTCTCATTTTGCCGGTAAGATCGTCCGATTTATCAGTTCCAGACTTCTTTTTGTGGGGTTTTCTGAAGTCACGAGTCTAGGTGAACAAGCCGCAGACTCTTGAAGCCCTTAAAGAGAATATCCGTTTCCGTTAAGAATGCGAGAACCTATCGCCGGAAGTTGTGGCAAGAGTGATGGAAAATGACATAAATCTGGCCCGTATGGTCATCACTTCTGGCGCCGGCCACTTGGCCGATATAATGTTCTCGACTTAATGGAAAAAAATGTAGGACATCAAATAAACATAATCCAAAAGCAGAATCAAAGTTTTTCGTTCATAAAAAAAAATATAGCCAAAGAACATCGGATGACAACTTTTGTGCCACCTTACATTACTAGTATATTGAAAGTGCCGATATTGCAGTGAGTTAAATTATTTTCTTTGGCAGTGTACTTTTTAACATGGAATACTAACCATAACAGCAAATGTTTAATTTTATGTTCGAAATATGCTATTAATACGGCTTCATACGCTTTTTGAATTTTATTCGAACTGCGTCACCCTTTGATACGTTGTAGGCAATTTCGTACTATCTCGACAATGTTTGGGGATTAATTGTAAAGTAGTACTTTCTGGTGCTTCCAATACTTCCCCTGGTAAATGCTCGTCTTCACTTTCCGATTTCATTTTGAATTACACACTCTTAGAATATGAATTACAATATGTAATTCTGACATTACTTTTTCAAACAACAAATTTTTATTGTTTATTAGATTGCTATCGTCTCGATTCAAACACGGTTCAAACGATTTTAAATATAAATTAAATTGTTGTACATAACACAATAGTCTTACGTAACATTTTGCGTTCTAGATACAAAAATAACTATTTAATTAGCTAATTAAAGACTAGAAGATGGATAAGGTTACGCTTAGGCCATGAGATTTTATTCATTAGGTACTATTGGGTATATTGATCTGATTCTGAGAGTTTGACGATTGGAAGAACTACATTTTCTACGCACCCTGTGTATAAAATGAATTGATTAAACTTAGTTGTTTTTCTTACTGCAAAAGTGCATGTATTTAGGTAAACAAAAAAGATAATAAAAAGTTACAAATAAAATATTAACATACATAATTAATATTTTTAATGCGTATATAATGCATCTAGACGGCCAGCTTTGATTAGCCAACCTAACCAATTTGTGTTAGGATATACATGAAATACATGCAATTCGTTCTATTGTCATTTGGGTGAAGGTACTTTGCAGTGGGATCTTGGACTAAAAGGCGAAGCAATATTTCTGCCGTTCTGAGACACTTACATGCATGCGAGATTGTTCTTTTATATTTTTCTCAAAATTGTTATTTTCTAGAAGTAGGTACTTAATGAATTAGTAAGTTCTCACAGTTATGCTTCTTTGAGAATAATTAGTAAATGTAACTCCTCACCACACTCTCGCGTTACCACATGGCATGGTGCGAACAATTTTCTTGTACGGTATTATAACTTGTTTGCAAATTTACAATAATACATTATGTAAATCACGTTATGCACTTGTGAATATGTATTTTTGGAGCGCATTTTATTTCCCATGAATTACGTATTTTTTTATATATAAAAATTGTCATTTGGAATAATAGATGTAAGTAATTCTACTGTATTTGCGTGGAGTTTCTTGTAGTACAGTATGGTATTTTTCAGTAATACATGGTATGAACAAAATTGTTATCAATGTAGAGGTCGCCTAAGCATTCGTACGTTGTCTGACGAGTTAAACGTCAACAAAGAAACCGTTCACAAGATGTTACACGAAAATTTGAATATGCAAAAGGTTTGCGCAAAGATGGTGCCAAAAGTTCTCACCCGTGAACAGAAAAACTTGCGAAAATCGATCTGCCAGGATCTGTTGTCCCGCATTCGGAGCGACAGTAAAGACTGGATGAGTCGGGTAGTCACTGGCGATGAGACCTGGATATTTGAGTATGACCCCGAGAGCCATAAACAGAGTCAGCAGTGGATGGAAAAGGGTGGAGAGGGGTCAACGAAAGCGAGAATTACTCGTTCATTGTGCAAGAGTTTTAGGCAAAAAAGGCATTCCGCACCCACCCTATAGCCCCGATATTGCCTCCTGCGATTTTTTTCCCCCAAGATGAAGTCACCTCAAGGGAACTCGTCATGGCGGCCTACAGGAGGTCAAAGAAGCTGGTTCTGAACGGGGTGCTTCCAATCGTGGGAGCAACGTTGGAATCGTTGTGTAGAGTAAGGGTACGTTTACATCTGACACTTGTGTCCCGATATATGTGTCAAGTATCAGATATATATCGCTAGTGACTGTTATTTACATTACAAACAAAAGTTACTATATATTTATATCATGGATATGTGTATGACACTTCTCGTCGCTATATACACATCAATTCATAATAGAAAGAGTAAGTTCAGTTACACACACAGGCACGATGAGTATCGAAACAAAAAATTGCTACCCGTGTGACTGCCCTGGATAGGTTACTTAAAAAAAAAAACGTTCAGTGTAGTTTTGGAAATAAATTTTGAAACATGATGTATTAGGTGTCTATGAATTAATTAATCTCGAAACTAAGTGTCGAGAATCCGCAACAATTCTCAAATTATATGAGGATGACACCAACTCAATTTGAAAAGCTTGTTCGTAAAATAAATAAGGAAGATACCAAATTCAGAAAAACTATTAGCGTAGCAGAAAAAGATTAGCTGTATCTACCTATACCCAGTTAAAAACACTGATAATATAGATATATACAGGGTATCTCACAATAAGCGTGAATTAGACGTATTTAGGAAACGATAGAAATCTTTAAACGAAAAATAATATGTTTATTTCATTTTCAGATTCTACGTGCAATTTTAAATCAACTTTATTAAATATGCCATATGTCCAAGATCAATAGTTCTTGAATTATTTCGTTTCCTTAATTTGTTTTTTTTTCTTCATGACTGAATTATTCAGTCTCCCAGGTAAGGACTTAAAAAGTAATAATTTTGTGAGTGAAATAACTTATGTACAACATGACATATAGAATCTGAAAATTAAATAAAAAATACATGTTCCATTCAAAATAAGCAAGTTGACGTATAATGTAAATATTTTGCATCAATTCAATGTTGAAAGGAAAACAAAATCCTCTATAAAAGAAATTTCAGATTTCTATCATTTACGGGTTTCTAAATACGTCACACTTGTTGTGATACATCCTGTATATACATGTCTAGTTTTATTTGTGTACAAATCCTTCAAGATAATCTTACAAATATATTTTTTAAATGTCTTCAAAATCCGCTTCTTCTGATCCTACCATGGTTTTTAAGATGGCAATGAAAGGTCTGCTACCATTTTTTTATACTTTTGAATTTCAAAAAAAACCTTTAGCATTTTTTAAGTTGTTATTCAGGTGGACCCCTCAAAATGTAGTATGTGAAATTTGAATAAAACTGTACATAGTGTTTTCTTCTACATGGTCTTAAAGTTTTATTAGTGTATAAATCTGTAAAAATGGTTTTCTTCGAGGTATTTCAACAAATATTTGTTTGCTTTAAATGACATCGAAAATCGCTTCTTTTGATGCTATTACGGATTTTAAGATGGCGACCGAAGGCATGCTATTTTTTACACCTGCGAAATTCAATATAAAGTGGTGCTAATCAGGACCCTTCAAACCCCTATGTGTGAATTTTTAGCAAAAAACTATACACAATGTTTTCAATCGTGTACAGCTCCGTAAAAATTCGAGATAATCCAACAAATATTTTTTCGTTTTAAATATCTATATCTATAGTTTAAGTTGAGCATAATATTGAATTTGAACGGTACTAAATCAGATTTAATTTTCAGATTTATAGTTTTTTATCCCCAGAAACATTTTCTCACAAACTGTTAAATATAAACAAATGAATTTTGTCAGGAACATTTACTTAAAAAAAGATATTTTACTGGAATATTTCCCATGTTCCTGGTTTGTTGTAAGTGGTGAAATAAACCACCCCTTCCATGTTTATTTTCCAAACATTCTTATACTTAAAAATTTCTTAAATTAAAAATTGTTCTATGGACTTTATCTTTATTTGATTTTCTTTTAACACCCCAGAGTTCAGGTTCGTGGTATAAATTAATCGGTTCATCGATATGGCGTTTTACCGACTCTTTTTTATCATTGTTTTTGAATTGCTGCCGACACTTTCACAAAAGTAGACGACTATTCAACTAGAGCAATTTCTGTCAGGCGAGTGCGAATATAAAAATAATATGTTTTTACATCTAATCACATAGGTGTGTCGATACATATCGTAGACGCTTGATACATATAACTCTGACAGAAATGTTCACGCTGTTTACATTAAATGCGATTTCTGTCCGACAGAGAATGAAAAATCGTTCAGTATGGATTTGAGAGTTGATTTTGAGACGAAAAAAAAATGACTTGCTTATAGTCAATTAATATGCCAACTCAGTGTGGAAGATCCAGTGTAATTTAAAATTTTTTTGGAGATGTAATCAGTTTAGTTTGAAAGGCTTATTTGTAAAATAGTCATATAGTTAAGGTTTACTGTGATATAAATTAATCTATTCATCAATATCGCCTTTTATCCATTATTTTTATCACTCAATATTAATAATTTGCAGCCGATACTACCACAAAAGTAGACGGTTACGTCAGCTGCAGTAATTTCTGTCAGGCGATTCCGAATAGGTGTTTACATTTAACCGTATAGATGTGTCGATACATAGAGCTTGAAGTATATCTGTCTGACAGAAATTCGCCCCTGTTTACATTAGGTATAGCTTCTATCCGACATATATCGAGCAATTAATGTCAGATGTAAACGTACCCTTAGAGAGAGACTATTGTGAAGGTCGATAATAAAATTTTGTAAATTTAATTTGCTTGTTTCTTCATTGACAAATCCCCGGAGCTTAATTACCACACCTCGTATAATAGGTATTTTGGTAAAAAATAAATGTTACTCTTAATGGCAATACACTTGCAATATTTTACATTTATTTATTGTTTGTATGTTGTATAATATCTTTGGAAATTCCATTTACCAGACTTGCAACTTATTCTAATGATTCTAAAATCCCCTTTATAATTGCACAAATGCAGAACCAGTCTTAAAAAAAAAACATAATTAAATACAGACCCATATTTACTCGTCCTAAGCGTAATGTTCTGGGTTTTACACCTATTCTCGCTTCTATTGTTTTTCACGATGTTGATGGTGATTCAGACTGTGGCTGCCTGACATATGCATTTTAACTACTTTGTATTCTACAATAGCCATGCCTTTCAAAAATCAGCATCCGTTCGGGTAGTACACCAGATGAATTTAGAAATTTTGATGGCACTAAACAAGTAGAATATTGTACAGAAATACATAATTTCCAAAGGATAAGCTATAATATTTACGACTTTATTTTGTTTCAGGTAAGTGGGAGTTAAGGACGTGATTGTCACATCCTCAGAGTTTTTTTGGTCCCGCAACTGTTTCAGAGTATCACTTAGTTATTAGGTAGGTACAGTGCATTATTTATTATCGTATGCAAAATATATCGTCGTTTTTTTTTAATTCAAGTTCAATTCAAATGTTTTGGCATTGAGCAATTTTGCCGTTTAGTTTTTTTTTAATTTTCAAAGCCGATTTATACATAGTATTGTTTGTTACGTACCCGTTGTTTACTTTGTCTGTATTTTAAGTACCTAGTTATTTTTTTAAGATATTTCTATTTGTTTAGGATTTGAGTAAAGTCATAAATTTCGAATCGATTTATTCCAATATTAAAATGTGTCAGTAGATTCATAAGTATATTTTTCTTTTATATATTTTTAGGTATTACTCTGTGGACAAAAGTCCCAACCAGCGTTGAATTACACCCACAATATCTACCCATATATTCCTTATTATTAGCTTTTGTAACATTTTTTACTGTAGGAGATTTGATTTATATTAGCTTAAAATACCTTTTTAATACAGTAAAAAATATCTTTTTGTTGTTAGTTGTTTTTAATGTGATAGGTACTTGAAATGTGGTCCTTCCTCATTGGTGGATATTTTTATTTTTAAGCGGATCCAATTGAACGTAGTCATCAAAAACCACTTGATCTGAAACATTACTCAAGGAGATAACTATTTTTAAAACCTTTAAAATACTTATGCTCATATTGCAGGAGATCTACATTAAATACAAATACGTAAAAATGAACGTTACAAAAGTTTATTAATGCAATGTTTGTAAATAATTTTTAGAATTTTATTATACATGGTGATCCGACAAAGAGCTGGTGCATGTAGGGGGTTCAAAAGTATTACATTTTAACCAAACATCTTATATCTAAAGTTGCACACAGGCGGAGTTACAGACCGTCAAAATGGGGCCAAATATTTCGGAAAAAAAATAATATCTGAATTTTTTTAACTTTGAATAGCGAAATTTGGTACATGATTTAGGTTTATTATTGGTCTTCTTGGACTCATAGTCAGTTTCAAGAAAATTATTAAAAATGTTTATTAAAAGAAAGCTTTGTCTTTAAAATTTGACAGTTAGTAATAAAACTATAAAATAAAATTAAACAAATAAACTTAAATTTAAAGAAATTATTCAAAATAGACACTATTTTCCCTGAAACATAAATTTACTCTTCACCGAAAATTGACATTTACTGTCTAATAAATGATGAGCGGTTCTTATAACGTTATATTTCTTCCACAAATCTTGTCGGGATTCAATTGGCGAGGAATAAATATCTTGCAATGTTCCCCAAAGAAAATAATCTCATTTGTTGAGAGTACACAGCATTGCAACTGTGTGTAGTTTGTCTATACCGAAAATGAAGACGATCCGTTTATCCGTTTTCCCAAAAAATCGAATAGGGGTAGATTAATAATAATAGGTACCGCCGCCCCCTGACTTTATTCAATTTTTTTGAAGAAACGGATAAACAGATCGTGTTCGTTTTTGGTATGGACGAACTACACACAGCTGCAATGCTGTGTACTTTTCTATCGCATGGAATGGTTCGCTGGGGAATATTTCACTTTTAAAACTCGACAACCGGAATTCAGGACTGATTTTTCGCAGACAACCCTATACCACCGTGTTGGTAATGAAATAATCTTCATTTTAATTTAACTTTAATTTATTAACCACACCGGTACAAGTTACTAGTATCGATTTAGCTGTTTATACCTGCCTACCCAAGAGTTGTGACGGGAAAAAAATAGTCAACCTAACATTTGCATATTCTATGGACTACATACTTTCCATTGGTATGGAATTTGTCTATTAACCAAACCAGTGAAATGTTAAAAAAATAATAATTTGCAATGTATTTATTGACATATTTAATTGGATATAAAATATTTTTTATTCATTAACCAGCTCGGTGAAGGTCGTTTTATAGTGGGATCCTATACTAAAAGGTCACTCGTCGATCCAAATCTTAAAGCAATAGCTCTTGCACTTTTTGAGTGTAATATGGATGTAGTAGATTACTTTTAAGAATTCGGTGTATAGAAGTTCTTGATAATCCAGCTTTTCCAAATAAGCGTTTAGTACTAAACTGTTTGCGAAATATTTTCTTCATCTTGTACCCTTATTACACTAGGAAATTGTCGGATACTATTGAAACACTTTCCTGTCTCACGAGCCCGGCTTTCAACAGTGGCAAAAAATGTTGTTCTATTGGAAATCACTCGATATGGAAATCTCCTACGATATTCTTCCATTGTTCTACAGTTTCCTTCACAGAAACCTAGTACAAGTAACATGTCAACTTGTTCGTTGAATGTGAATTTTCCAGCCATTTTCAATAACAAACAGTAGTATAAATAAAATAGTTTTATTACTAATTGTCAACGTTTAAAAACAAAGCCTACTACTGATATTTTAATTTATTCTAGTAAACACTATTCTTGTCTTGTTTTAATTAATGCATTTTTTCTTGAAAGCCTTAAAGCTTTAGTTCGCCTTTTCAAATTAATTTGACAAGGGGAACTGAATTTTTGTCATTTTAAAAAAACACCCATATGTTGTATACCAACCAACGTAAATTATATATTTGATAGAAAGATTTGTGCAAGCTACATGAAGCTGAGGAGAGTGAAAGTTTAAACAAATATTTTTTTAATTCTTAAAATTGAAAAGCATCTTCTGTGTATCTGGCACACCATATCTCATCTACGAACTTTTATCTTTTATACAAGAATGGCTACTTTATAAAATCTCTCTACTCTATATGTCACTTTGCATAGGAGCTTTTTGTTTTTTATAGTCGGGATCACTTTTTACGACCGAAAGGTACATCTAAGGAGGCCAGAACCACTACATTTCGAGCTGTTAGTGTTTCAGCCATGCTGGAGATCACCAGGGTTATAAATGGGAATCCTGTACCGTCATAAAATTTATGTTTGTCCAGTAGCTACCCGGGGACAAACTGATGGCCACCGTTAGGTAAATAAAGGTAGAGCCGCGCTTACATACGCCTATCATAATTCATCTCAATTAAGACCTCCACTCTGGCCAGTAGGATGCCATTAGTCGTCTGCGTACAGTCAACTTCGTTATTAATTTAATTGCAGCTCCGACACTTCGTCCATTTCTTTGCTGAACTTTTTCCCAATAAAATCAATCTATGGAGAAACTTCAATCGGATAAATTAACGTCTCTTCAATTCGGTCAGATTTTCTAAAGCAGTGTATGTATTCAGCTGAGACGATGATTAGAAAGAGAATCAAAGAAATTTTGGTTTACAAACCATTTCAGATATACAATATTGAAAATAGGATTTGTTTCCGATTGAGGGAAGCATTTGTTATACAAGGTGTCGGGAATATGAGTGCCTTTATTTTGCTGATGATAAATTGTACCAAATAAAATATATTTGGCTTGACAATTGTTTTTTCTGGGTAATTGAATTATGACAGCAAACCTTGATAAAATTAATGTTGCGTGGTGCGTAGTTGGCTATGCATTTTATACAGTGTGAATCAGAAAGAATTAGTCAACACTAAGCTGGAGATACTAGACACCAAAATATTATATTTGAGTTCATCATGCCTTATACGAGTGTAGCTGGTTTAAGAAATACAGGGTGTTCGAGGTTTATGTTATTATTATGTCTGGTATTTTTTGGTAATTAGCTCAGAAATCGATAAAGTTAGGCGACTTAAGCAAGAGTACATTTTTTATGTAAAATCGAGCCTTCTTAGATTTTTAAGCATAGCTCAACAGATAAAAAATGTATGTTTTGAATTACCTAAATAATACGGTGAAGCTAGGAGCAACGTCAAAACAAGCTTCAAATTGGATCGGTCAGTGGGCGGGCGGTTTAAGGCGTCAGTATTTGAATCGAGTTGACTAGATCGGTGTTGGTTCGAACCCAGCTGCCGGTAGACCGTATATAAGCTATATTCGTGGAGAGGTTTGGCGCCCTCTCTGCGGGTATGGTAGGGTGGAAGAATGTTAGCTTGGGTCAATGTGAGAGATTGAGACCGGTTGACATTTGAGTACTCCCCTAATTAATGAGGTTTTCCAGGTTTTCCTCATTTCTTCACTGAATGGTGGTTAGAGCCTACCAACGTAAGTCGTTCCTGGGCGCAAATGCGGCCTGCTTAATAATAATATGCCGCCCCCTCTCCCGCACAATTCTATGACTTCTGGGCTAATCCTTATGATTAGAATGAGGGATAAAGATATTATTATTATTAATTCATAGTTCTCACAAAAAAACTCAATGTTACCAATTTTCAGTCATGCAATCAATACTTTCTCAATTATTGAGAAATTTCAGAACAAAATTTAAACCTTGAACACCGTGTATTTCTTAAACCAGCGAAATTCGTATAAGGAATGATGAACTCAAATATAATATTTTGGTGTCTAGTATCTCCAGCTTAGTGTTGACCCATTCTTTTTGACTCACCCTGTATAATTATTATACAACATAGGTTCATGAACTATTTGGTTACTTAAAGAAAAATGGATGAAAAAAAAACAGTTCTACAATGGTACGTCACTGTCTTAATTATAAAAAAAAAACGTAAGATATTTTAAATTTTGATTATTTTGAACAAATAATTATTATTCATTAAAATTTTCAGCTGATGGAAAATCCACTCTTAACATTTTGCTGTATTTTCATAGCTTAACATTAACTTTTATTTAACCTTATATTGTGTCTTAGGTTGTAATTTTGTAACACAGTTTTGCATTTTATTGCATTTTTAATTTTGAAATGTATTTGTTGAAAATCTATTCGTTTCAGACATTTTTTTTTGTTACTTTTAGTCAGATATACAAGCCTCTTTAATATCGATACTTATATTTCGAACGCCCTGTATATAGACTGTTCATGTTTCTCTTTGAACAAATAACATTTGTAGATGTGTGCGATTTCAATTTTTATCGACGTGATTCTTCCAGAAATTCATGTAAGCCATCCTTTTTATAAAAAATCTGGCAAGAAGAAATTCTTGAAATTATCTTTGCCCATTAGCTTTGCCACAATATCTGTGAAGAAAACATGTTTTGTTTCATTATCTAGAAGGCTTAAGTGTAAAATGTAAAATTGAAATACCTACTGAATTCTAAATTTAGTGTACAAATTTTACATTTTTCAAGACTACATTGGAAAATCTGTAACCTAGTAGTTTATATCGGTTAGTGGTCGCGCGGTTTAAGGCGTCAGTACTTGAATCGAGGTGACTAGATCGGAGTTGGTTCGAGCCCAGCTGCCGGTAGACCGTATATAAGCTATATTCGTGGGGAGGATTGGCACCCTCTCTGCGGGTATGGTAGGGTGGAATAATGTTAGCTTGGATCAATGTGAGAGATTGATACCGGTTGATATTTGACTACCCCCCTAATTAATGAGGTTTTCCAGGTTTCCCTCATTCCTGCACTGAATAGTGGTTAGGGCCTACCAACGTAAGTCGTTCCTGGGCGCAAATGCGGCCTGCTTAATAATAATATGCCGCCCCCTCTCCCGCACAAGTCTCCGACTTCTGGGCTAATCCCTGTGATTAGAATGAGGGGTAGAGATATTATTATTATTATTATTATAGTAACTTCTACAAGCGAAGTATCTTAATAAAAGAATTATATAATAAACTTAATTTATTATAGACAAACAGTTATTTTTCAAAATTAGATACAAAACATGTTAATAAGGTATCTACTAACTACTAAAATATATATTTCCTATTTTAATAGGCTTCGTAGGAAATGTATGGATAAATAATACAATTTTATGAATTTGAGGATTCAAATTTGAACTTATGTAAAGAAATTTTAAATAAAAATAAATTCCTGCCAGAAAAAAAAAACATTTTATGCAGTGTAAACATTCTAAACTCACGCAAAACTGCTCTTCATCTTGATACATTCCTTAAATGATATTGTGCAAGACAATTGAATTGTTTCTTTTTTCATTATTACTAAAGCGGCTAAGACCTCACCTTTTGCATTTTAATTTTATTGTTTCATATCCCGCTCTTAAGTCCGTATAAACTTAATCCGATTTCAACGAATGCACTCTCCTTTAGTATCTAAAGCCTCCTAAGAATGCGCGCGCGCATATTTATTTATTTCCATTATTTACCAACCGCTGTGGAGGTTGTTAATCTTTATCGGACGGTCTTAAACCCCATGCCAATAAAAACAACTTTATTAAATGAGACGTAACATAAAATGAGATCGTCAATTTTTTAATTGCAAATAGAGTATTTATTATCTTAAACTTTACTGCACAATTGCCCTTAATGAAGTAGTTAAGTAATATGTTTTTCTTCACAGAATACCTACAGAGTATACGAAATTGTTTAAATTTTTCTAAACTGAGGCCTCAAAGTTTGTCAATGACGGCAAGTTTTGTTAATACATTATTCTATTAACTACTAAGTACAATGTCTTTTTTTCATTTTTCATTTCACTTTTGATCTTACATGAACCTTGATCATGTCTATTTTTTATCACCAGTTTGATATAAATCGGTAAAAAAAAATAAAAAATTAATTATTACGCTGCTATACTTTCAAGTGAGACACACTATATTTAACTCGTCTAATTGTTTTAAAACTCAATATAGTAATAGCTAGGAGTAAAAGGAGTAAGTTCTATAAACTAATTCGTGAATTCTGAATTCCATTCCTAAATGTCTGCGTTATTTTTATTTGCAGTCCTTTTGAGAGTTATAGAGATTTGATTGCCTTGTAAACTCATAAACAAAGTTGTCACAACTAGTTTCGAAATTTTCCTTTAAGAAAAGTATTAGTTTGATAGTTTATTTCATGTTTATTTATATAGTGGGATAAAATAAAAGAAAAATTTCATATTTGGCATGTTTTTCATTTAGTTTAGAAAGGTTCTTGTCTAAAACATTCAGTCCGCGCTGGTCGCAGCACTCCATGCTGATTAGTAAATATAAAATATTTCATCACAAAAAAAAAAAAGTAAATAATATGACCCAAATTCGATAAACACTGTGTGTGTGTCTCTGAAAGGTAAATTAATAAATATACTTTTTGCCAAATAATTTCAATAAAATACCTACTATAATAAAAGTATGTTTTATAAATATACAATTCTTCATCAAAAGATTCGATAAATATTAAAAAAATAAATAAATAAAAAAAGTTGACCCATCTGGGAGTCGAACCACCCACCTTAGGTTTAGCACACTGGCACGCTAGACATTCTTAACTTTTCCAAAAAAATTAGAGATCAAAAAGTTAGTAGTTGAATGGTGCTTTGTAGACATATTTTTTAAACGGAAAAAATTTTTTCGAAAAAAAATTATAAGAAAAAATGTCATAGGGGTTGATCATTTCAACTTCCAACAAAACTTCAACTTTCATCAAAAATATTTTCAAAATACAAAAATTTCAAGTAGTTTTATTAAGATATATTGTTTACCAAGTTTGGTTTATTTAGCTTGATGTACATGGAAGATAAAAATGAAAAACAATATATTTTTCGAAATTTTGGAGTGGCGTAACTTTCCAGGGAAAAGTTTTTTCAAAAAATTGTATACCAAAGACCTTTATTGTTATTTAGATACACCTTGTATATAGACTGCAAGAGAACTTCAAACATGCGTTGTTTATCGCTATTTTACAAAATGCATATTGTATAAGTCTATCTTTCTCATATATTGCATATTGACATTTGACATCTTGGTAAATGTAACTTATTTACGGTTTTTTTCTTAACCAGAGACGAATCATAGTGTATTGATTTATACAAAACCAAAAGTGTTTCTATTGCTGTTGAATACTAATATATTAAAATAAAAATTTGTATCTATTTACTTTATATATGTCTACGTAATTGATAGAATAGTTTTAGTTTCGAATTTACCTTTATTCTCATTTTTGTTGTTTCTTTTTATATTTAAAAGTACAACATATTTATCTAACTTTCCTTCTATAAGTTGACAACCACTTCAGTTGCTAACATATTCCGCAGTCTGTCCCCCATATCCGCGTCGACATTCGAGAACATATCTATCGCCCTATTCTATCCTATCCTTTCGTTCGTCAACTTCAGGGAATTCGCCAAGTTGTTCACCAGCCTGCTTTTCCCAACTTCATCCAGAACTTTCTTCCAGAAGACCCTCGGTTGCGAATAGTTGTCCTCATCGTCCAAATCGTGGTAGTCGATAATGCCTTCTACTGTCATAGGCGGAAGTATCCAAGACATCGCCTTCGGATCCACGTCGGGTCCTCTGTTCGGATGGTAGTTTGGTGCGCCTCCTTGATTGTTTAGGGCGGCCCTACCGTCGCGTTGGAAGTTGGAAACCTGGAAAAAATGGAAGTTTTAGTATTTGTGTAAAACAGCATACCTGTATCTTAAGTAGGTGCTAATCCTTCTGTACTATTCTCTAAACTTGTAGTAAGTATAGCAAATTAAAAAATATGTTACTTTCAGTTCCAGTTTGTAACTTTAAGTGGGGGTCAGTTTTATAAGGGTAACGAAACGTGTGCTCCAGAATACTTAATCTGGAATTATATCTTTAATCAAATAAATGGTTGATAGTCGTTATAATTCGTTTTTACTCCATGATTTTCTTTGCTTGCTATCTGTTTCTTATTCTGTAAAGAATTCTTGATATAGGCTTCTGCCGCAGAAGAAGATTTCCAGCCGCTATGACGCTTTAACATCTGCACATCACATCAAACAGTATGGTGGCTGAGGACTTTCTGAAACAATATCCAATGTACTCTTCGAGATTCTTCAATCCAAGATTTGTTCATTATTGGAATGCCTCCAAAAGTATTAATTCCGACAGGCTGGAGTACATTTTCCTTGTCTATAGAATACAAAAAACCACCTGTGAGTTGCATTAGGTGGGCGAAGTTTAACATATTTAAACAGTTGTTGATACCTGCCATATTTTCTTCTATTATAACAAATCCTCGAACAATTTTTATTTTCGTGTATAGAATCGCAATTTTTATATAAAGGTCTTTGTATTAAATATGATTCAACATTAACTTAGTTAATTCCTCGGCGACATACCCCAAAAATGCAGATTATACCATATATCATAGTAACCTTTATGAGTAAATATTTTTCATCATCTTCAGTACTAAGAAACTTTTATACCTATTCCTTTGTAAAAATTCTGGAGGTTTTGACCTTGTAACCCTCTGAATTTCTTTTAAAAATGTGATTAGTTGAGAAAATCTGCTTATATCTTGATTTTTCTTAACTGAAATCACAGTTTTCAACATTCAGTACTGAGGGTTCAGTACTACTTCAGTGTAGATGGTTTTTGGGAGCGTTACTTTCCGAAAAAAATGAGCTAAATGGATTTTCTCCGACACCTTTTTAGCTTTGCAGCAATCTTCAAACTATTGATACTCTAACTCATACCGTGTCTTGGATTTTGTCGGAACTAGACGTGAGATCGCTTCGTTTGCCGCTGCTTCTATTTTAGAGGGTAAACTTACTCAGAATTACTCATTTTGAAAAGCGTTTTTTTATATTTATGGGTTTATTTGACAAAGTTTTGGCAGTAACCATGCTTAAACTAAAACAGGTAGTTGTATGTGATTATTGCTGCCACACATGTTCTAACCCTCCAATATATTTGAAAGATTACCCTGCAGTACCTTTCAAATCAATTCATAAAATTCATGAAACTTCCCCATTGCTACTGGCGAATGTTCAGATCATATACATCAAAGCATGCTCTAATATGCCGTGCTCAGCTGGACTTGTGACAAGTTCTTCGAAGCTAAGAATTATACTTTTTCCGTACATTCTTCTGCAGTACCTGTTATGAGATATTTATTAAATCGTCCTGCACGATCCGTCCTAGACGTTTAACGCGAAAATTATACCTTCACGTAGGAATAAGTCGTAAGGAGAAATGAAAAATAAATAACGAGTGATATAATTGAGGTATCATGATAATGTATACGGCGATGGATTTCATTGTGCAGTTCACGTCTCGCATTGCATCCAAGGCATCTGTCGGGAAATCGAGAAAATATGGGGCAGTGGCGTGCTCTCGTATTGAATTATTAAAGATTTCCGGTTCCTGATTGATTTTTAAAATTTAATCACTCTGTGTAGCAATAAAGCAGCCCTTATGAAAGAATATAACGTATTTCCTGTTGCAATAAATTATACATTTTGTTTTTAAGATACTGAAATAAATGTAACTACTTATACTTTGAAACGAACAACGTTGCATACATAACCAAATACTTAAAATGTATTTATGTTTAGTGTGATTTTTGTAGATTATTTGTAAACAGGGCAATTAATGTTGAATTTTATATGCAGTTACATTTTATCTTTGCTTTTAGTTTAGATAGCAAATAATTAAATATTTTCCTTAATTGTTCAACGAGTCACATAATTATGTTCAATTCCCTAGCTTAGTTGGGGACATTACCTCGCCCCTGATGTTCTCAGGCTTTGTTTTAGGAGGCCCACCTATATATTGGTAAGTTGTCCTCGGACAAAACAAAGCTTACTGTGTGAATTACACTGGTATAAAGTATAACTGCAGTGCGTTTTTAATTTGACCAGTGCCCTGCTTATACTCTTATACTTACGTTTTTCTTTCTAAGTGTCAAATTGTTTCATTATCCTTCATGCTAGTACTGGTTCCTTATCATTATTTTAAAAATTATTTGATTTATCTATTTTTATGAATCAAACATTTGTTATGCGTCCGTTGTTGAATACTTATTCTCCTAATATTTCTTCAAAAACAGTAATAGGTATAAATATTTATATGATACTCAGAGGCACTGTAATTCTTACAAGCTACACAAGGCAAACTTGCGGGTTAGGATAAAATTAGAAGAATTCCTAATACCTACTTATTTATTATTTATTTATTAATTTGCACAAAATATTGTACATAATTGGGACGGGTTACTTTCTTTTATTGTTGTGGGAAATGTTTTTTTTAAAAGTATTTTGTCGTATACGCTCTACTTATTTTATTAACTGGTCTTAGTGTTCATAAGCATTACTTAAGTTAAAATGACCTAATTTGTTACATGTCCTAAATAAATAGGCAAATTGTAGGGCACTAATTATATCTCGAAATGTTCACTAAATCGGAAAATTACGTGACGTCATTTTTCAGATTTACCGAATATGTTGTTTTATCATCGATTTCAGAAGCAACTTAATACTCATATAAATGTCAATAATTTATGTATTTTTTAACGTAAGAATGAGCAATGTAGCGTGATTCGATGACCTTTAAATTGGCTATTGATAGTACCTAGATAAAGTTTCTAGAAAAAAATGCGGCATAAACGTAAATCCGAGTTTCTTTTGTAATGGTTTTGAGACGTTCACGACCGGTGCTATTATTTGATCTAGGTATAGTAATTTTCCAGGTTGTTATGCTGTGGCTTAGGTAACTGGCGGATGCCAGTAACAGAATTAATGTGCACGTCTTTAGTCTTGGCTGGTATTCTTTAACCTGTTCTTGTTATTCTCGGTCTAGACTGGGGGAGGGGTCAATAGTCTTGGGTTCACTCATATATTGATTTCGGTTCCGGTATTACGGCCGTTACAGTCGGAACTGTTCCTCAGATTACCCTATAGCCAACACTACAATTGATCATATTTGATGCTAAACGTTTAGCCGCTGTTTACTGTTGTCATCTTCAGTGGTGACTGCGTAAGAGTTTCGCCGTCATCATCCAAATAACCAATTTTATAATGTTTTTTCGGAATTATTGTTAAACGGCATTTGACTTAAGCGTGTCTCTTAGAGTTTCTGAGATCCCAAAGCTTGCAATAATAATGACACTCCGTCAAAACAAATTTTCAGTAAAAATTTCATTAAATCTCTATTGGTGAGTGAAACAACTAAGAACAAATGTTAAAAGTTGAAAGTAGATTTCATTTCAAATACTGCAGCAGTTCAAAATAAATCGCAAAATTCATTTTAATTATTATTGCAAACGATTGTACTTATTAAGAAATTGTCTGTAAAATATTTAGCTGACGATAACGCTGCATTAGCAAGAAGAGCATATCGTGCGGTTTCAGTCTGTTGCCCAACAATTTGTTTTAAATTAAATAATTAAAATAGTTTTTTGATATAGTAGCACTTGTTAGTCGTCGGTCGACATAAAACCACTTACAATAAAATTTAATTCAATCTAAGCTTGTGATAATCTGACAGTAAACTAAGTGGAGATGCATTAAGTGCATTTAATGCTCTTAAAATGTTATACAAGTTCTTATAAATAGGTTTATATATGGTAGCATTTTAGCCGGAGACATATTTTGAATACCCTTATGTGTACCTGATAAAGAATGTTTTATACAGGGTGTACTTGTATGATCGATGTAGACTTTTTCTTCAACTGGAGAAAGAAAATGGTGGAAACTCGCGAAGAAATAAGATAGAGATTGATGATACAAAATAAGCGAATGAGCTTCCGACATTAAAAAAAATTAGGTTGCTATCTACCAGAATGAAAATTTACCTAGAATATCTATATGGGTCCTTTTTGCAAATTATGCTTGACATGAATTTCCGTTTTGTAAAGCGAAATTGAAAGAGTATGCTGATCGAAAAAGACGAAATGACGATATGGGGAAGAAACTATTTAAGACTGAATCGAAGAAATATTACATTGACGAAACAACGATAAATGAAGGCCATACGATGACAAAAGTACTACTACACTATTTTACGACATATGGAACCTGGCGCTATGGTTGTAATGGGTAATGCATCCTATAATAAACGACGGTAAGTGTTAATGTGTGACAGTTGTCACTATAACTGTCACAGTGTGTTAATAACTAATAGTGTATAATGTTTATGTTAATAATGCATTGTATTATATATTAATGTGTGGTATCTGTAGAATGCGCATCAGGAGCCGTAAGTGAGTGATGGCACTCAACGGATGAGCATGAACTTTTTAAAATAAACTATTAAAGTGCTGGGTTCACTCAACATCAATTTATTTTAGGTAATTTTGAGTTCTTTAAACCCTTGTCAAGTGGCACGCTTATGGAATCTTTTCCCTGCAACCCTAACCTGCCGTACTTATGTAAGTGCTGCTAGTCCCGTTCTCGTTCAGTGAAGAATCATCTAATGATTTTAAACGTGCTGTCGCGTCAAATAAAAGAGCTAATAAAAAATACTTCCTCCACAGAACATATTTTGACACCTAAATAGTACGGTAGAACAAGTCGGAAGCGCACAGAGGACATCATATACGACTGATTTTGTAAAAGGTCGTGATCAGCTCGGCTTAGAACGGTCTGCGATGCGCCTAGACCGCGACCTATTAGTGCGTTCTCTTCTTTAATTATTTTTTAAATATTTAACAACAAATATTTAAAATTATTAAATACCTATATTTTAATATTTTTCGTTTATTTCAATTTCTTCTTTCATTTTGGACTATTTTTTTAAATTATAAAAATTAAATTCATTTTTTACACACCTTGATTCGTTTTGTACACAAACTTGCACCAGGTGAGCTTCCTGTCTTTCCCGATCAAAGAGAAGGTGTGGGAACCGTATCCGTGTTGGTGTATTATATTGACATACTGTCTGTTCAAATCATTTTCAAGCATTTTTTTCATTTTACACGAATTTTATAACAATAATTAATGATTATCCATTTAAAGCTATTTAAGGGTAGTTTATATAGGTTTAGGGGTAGTAGCTACATTTCCCCAGCTATTTGACGTATTTCTGGGCCATTTCTAATGTTAATTGACAATAATCAATTGATTTTTTAATGATTTATGCGTTCCCCCGGATAAGCCAAAAATCGGTTATTTTTAACATTGTCCTTTACCCGGTATCAATACAAACATCGAGTGTAATTCGACAGGACAATTTAATGAATAATAAATTTAGAAACAGATAAATGCAAACTTTATTTATAAAATGTTAAAAATAAATACATTTTTATTTGAGCGCACAATGATTAGACATGCGGTTATCGAAATTCATATGAGGAATACTAATGTCGCTACGGGTGCCACAGCTAATCGTTTCTGTAGTAGATGTTGAAGTTTGTTCTTTTTCCAAACGAATCAATTGAATAATGCTTGAATGATACTCTTTGTCAACTTGTACGTATGGTTTCATTGATGATGAATTGCCATGGCCTGTTATTTTTATTAGAACATGTTCTTCAATTCCGCTTTTATTTAATGTGATTTGTAATTTTGACACGTTTGACATCTATACCAATGCGTTGTGCTGAGCATTTAGTCCATTTGGAAATTTCATTAATTCCGATCTGCATATTTTTATACCAACCTTTAGAATTTTTCTTTTTCCAAAAGGGATTTGGTGTAAGAAATACATTGTCCAATGTTATAGAAGTGCCTCGTTTTGCCATCAACTTTTTAAATAAGCGTACTGGGCAAATATCTTCCTCTAAAATATTAGGCGTAATCCATTTGCTGTCACATAATTTATTGTCACTACCTTGTCTCGTTTTCGAAAATAAACGTTTATACTCACATTCAATTGCTCCATGGAAGTATCTGGCACAAATTTATATCCTTTCACATCGCAAAAAGTCGCCAGATTGATTGAATCACAACAGTATTAGCAGGCACACAGGTATTAACAGTTTGACTAATTTTATTTTTCATAGACTCACCGAATCGATTCAGTGTTAGTGTTTAATAATTCAATAAGTGCTTGACAAAACTGTCAAACTATTTATTTTGCCAACGGACACCGCGATGATTGATTAAAAAGTTTATTTGTCGTCAGTAGAAATAACAATTACACTGTGGCATGTGGACTTTTTTATATATAAATTAAATTGTCAATAATAATAAATGTGTATCTGTTTGTTCTTGATTTGAGAATAAGGCATATTAAAATAATATCATGTAAGAGACACCCTGTATATGCATGTATGTACCTAACATTTATAACTATCGACCTATATAAATATGTAATGATGGATATAAGTTAGCTAACAAATTTATTAATAAAATGTGTTTATCATCTGGCTGATAATTTTGTTGCCAATCGCTGATAATCATTTTTAATAGGTCTGCGATGAAAAATAAATTTCGTTTATTCAGTGTGACTCTTGAGATATATGTTACGGCTAAAGTGTAAACTTGGTTTGTTTGTAAATTGGCTAATATATAAATTAACTGAACCTTTGATTATATTGATAGAAATCGCATATCCCACAATATTATCGGATACTTTATAAACTAACCTACCCATAGGGCTAATTTACTTGTTAAAAACACTAAAATAGCATATTTTCTTCGGTTAGTTTATAAACTATCCAATTTGGTCTGGTAGGAATGAAAACAATCATTCTGGTAACACAAAATAACCAATTATTTGAATAATAAGTAAACTAGCTAACTATTTATCTATTTTCTGTAGTTAATTTCGTAAGCATGACTTGGAAGTTTCCTGCTTTATTAAATATTAAAAAACAGTTTAACTAAATATAAACAATATATTTTTGTATAAATAAACATTTTTGTTAAGTACAGATACAGATACGAAAAGGCTATTTTAGCATCTCTGAATATTTCAAGTAAATTATCCAAGCGAGTGAGTTCGTTACAAAGTATCATCTGATATTGTGAAATATGCGTTTTCCATCAAAATAGCCAACGGTTTACACTTTAACCGTAACATATACGTACAAGTTTTAATACTTGTTTCATCTTATAATCGAAATGAACAGTTTCCTAAGCAAACTACTTATTTACGAAACATATTCATATTCAATTTCTTATGTTTTAATAAATTTTGTACTGTATGTCCCTACCCGCAGAATTATAAAAAAACGTCGTAATTGTTTTCTTACTGTACTTGTACGTTTTTAATTGTTGGTATCAGTATAATTAACTTTGTGAACTACAGTTTTGTGGTATCTGTAATTAAATATAAATCTCCGTTACTACTGCAGTTGCTTCTTTAATAGCAACATTAATTAAATTGTTATTAAGCGCGGTATAAAATCTGGAAACATTTAAGCATTTAACGCTTGAGTTAATTTTACTGACAACGTATATTACCTGATAATTACTTTTTGGTAATAAAACAATCACACTTATCAGGTATATTTTTAATATTTCTTGGGATGTTGACGTTATTAATAGAAATAGAAACTTTGAAAAACTGTTAATTACACAAATACATTCCTTAATTCGCGTCCAAAGAAGTCGTGTGATGTTTCTTTTCACCCTTTTAAAAATATATTTATCTAACCAGTGCGGGAAATTATACTTTTCCACGCGCCAACAGCCAATCGGAAATACACTTTCCGCACTAGTTAGGAACAATATTTGTTCTACGAACGCGAATAAAGAACGAATAAGAAAAAATAAGTTGTATTTGAAGTAATGCATATGTGAACACTAAATTAATAATAATTATGTATGAGTACCTGCAACTAATAAAAACAAATTCTTAATCTACTTTATTATTGTGTAATATGTGTATTTATTATTGACAACCGAAAATACTTAAATAATGAAACTCAGAATTGCACTCAAAATAGAGTCATAACTGTTACAGTAGGCAAACACAGAATTACTACCCCTACTACTACTGAAAACACTAGCTGAATATATAAACAGCACATTTTCATTTGATTTAAATTTGTGACTTCAGAAGGTAGTTCAACGAATTTCAAGTCCTGATCCTGAAAGGCTTTTCAGGTTTTGTTTGCGAATATGTATAAACAAACCCATTGTCAACACAGACACAAGTGACATAATATGTGTGTGTTTAAAGGAATAAATTCATAACTGTAGGTTTGAAATGTCAAAATAATAGGACACAACTTAGTAACTGTAGCTCATTCGGGATGTACAGGGTGTTAAAGTTTGATTTTAAATTTCAAATTTACTCCATAATTTAGACATGTTTAGTGAACGTGACGTAGAAACATGAATCAGAGGATCCTTAAGCCGGGAGCACATTGCTCTGATGCCACGCGACGCCATGCCATGCCGTGACTTGATGTGGTATGTACTCTGTGTGCACACTGTTACCACGCCATGCGATGCCACGTTACGTTACATTCGACAATTCCATCAGTTTAAGGAATATTTCATATCAGAAGAAGGTCAAACTGAAATTGCTAGTCGAGAATGACATTTAAGTACCCTAATCCATTTAGCAAGAGTCGTTAAAATTTATGTTGTTTCATTAATAATGTGCAGTGAGAAACATTTCCTGTGTAATTTGTTCCTAAGCTTCTCCTCTTATAATTTGTTCTCTATAGCGTTTACGTTTTATACTATAGAGACATTCATGCTCGCAAAATTTTGCATTTTATGCATGTGACATAATATTCAGGTGCACACTGCTATCACGCGGCACCACGTTACACCACCTGACGTGATGAACATCTAACAAAAGGGGAGAAATCAGAATCTGAACTTAATGTTGCAATATATTGTAGAGGGCGCTAGTTACGCACTGTAGCAGCAGTCGGCACTGCTTTTTAGTTCTGGAAACATTAACTCTACACTTTGCTTTTTTTTCCAAGGCATCCGAGTATTTTTATACAACTTATTCTAACCGCATATAAGTTTTCCGCATAAATTGCCCTACGCAGAAACTAACATCTTCTGAAAATAGCAGGTAAACACGTTTTAACTCGAGCACGATATGCCGCCGCTACGTACAGCACAAATTTAAAAATAACCGCAAACGGCATCGGCAACCTTGCACGAGTTTCAGTGCATGACATTGGAGTGGCTTCTTGCTGCATTCCGAGGATTGTTTGTAAATGGATAGTTGACAAATTGATGAACCTTGCGAAATATGCGCCTTTCAAAACAATGTCGCGACTTTTTTAACGCGCTTTCTGTCAGATAGTGATTTATCGAGACGATACCTTGTGTTCGCTGCATACGTTATGGTTTTCATGAGATTGGGGCGACAAGGTATTTTTGTTGTTTGGTTTTGCTTTCAGGTGATGATGGGCAGATTTTGTGAAATACAAAATATTATTTTTAAACTGTGTCAAAGAAATAATAAAAAAATTTGGTATAGACGAAGGTGGATTAAATTAAATTAAACCGAAATTTGTTTTTATTAAAATTATTAAATCAGTAAAAAAAATAAAATATAATACTTTTTTCTTGAGTTTAGGCTTTGTTGGAGAGCATTCATTTGCCAAACTAGCACCTGCAGAAGCCCATAGGCGTATACGAATATGTGCTGCGCATTTAAATTATAAATTATTCAGTTTGTCAGGGAAAGGTTTGTTAAAATCTGTGATCTACCAGAATTGAATGGTACATTATTATACTAATAATATATTAATTTAAAGGTACGTACAAATTGAATAACTATACTGAATCTAGTACGACTGTAATAGAAATCACATCCCTGATCGTAGGTGGCAGTGCCAGAGTTTAAATATACCAACAGTTGGGCCTCTCTCTATCCCCCACCACTTCTCCTACTCCAACATCCACGACCGATCATCGGCAATTTATTAGGTCTATTTGATACCCAGTGCCATGTAAAACTGTTGTACTGGGTATAACTTTGGAGTGAGTTAATTTTATTGATCAGTAATAACGACTTTTCATGGATCTTACTGTTCAGTCGATGATTTTAAAGCTAATGCGCGAGATAATGTTTCAATTTATCACTTCCCAAAGGATCCTGAAAACTAATACATTTATATTTAATGTATTAACAATATGTTTTTATTTACTCATAAAGTATTGTACTGTGTTAGTTAAAATTTTCATAATGCCTTATAAGTTTAATAATACGTATAGATTTTGAAGGTTTCAGCAATGGAAAAATAGTTAGTAGTAGGCTTTGTTGGAGAGTACAAATTTGTCAAACTAACACCTGCAGAGGCCCACAGGCGTATATTAATATAGGCTGCGCATTTCAATTATGAATCATTCACTTTGTCGGGGTTTGTTAAAATCTGTGATCTCTGTTATTACCAGAATTGAATGGTACATTATTATACTAATGATAAATAAAATAAAAATATTAAATTAAAGGTACATACAAATTGAATAACTATACTGAATCTAGTACGATTGTAATAGAAATCACATACCTGATCGTAGGCGGCAATGCCACAGAGAGTCTGTTTGGAAAGAGAGTAATAAAACCCCGAGATAAGAACCGGCCATGGGCGGGGTAATATTTCGTTTCAGGTAATTATCGGGTAACACTAATATTGTGATGGATCAATCCAGTCTTAGAGCTGAATATACGAAGACGTGCTAGTGCAGTAGAGTAAAATTCGAGTTGTGTTTAGTGACTATTGTGCCAGTGGATTATTATTTGGGTAAAATGTCGAGTTTATCAGATTACGTACTTGCTAAACGCGTGAGAAGATGTGCGCTGACTCAGAATGAGAAGATTATTATATTAAATGTATTTAATGCATTGAAACACCAAAATCCTACCAACAGTGTTGACGACATCGTGGAAAAGTGTTCCAAAATGACAGGGATTGGAAAATCGACTGTCTACAGACTTTTGAAGGAAACAAAAAATGAACAAGATACTGTAAATCCCCCAAAATCATCTACAGGTAGGTCAAAAGTCGTTATAGTCTTCAAAAAATGTCATTCGCAGAAAAGTACACTTATTTTATTTTAAAAAAGAAATACCAACGCTAAATAAAATTTTAAGTGAACTTTCAGAGGACAACGATTTGCCAAAAATCAGTAGAAGCAAATTATAGGCCGTCTTACGAGAGTTGAATTTTTACTGGGAAAAGCAGAACAGGAAGTCAGTTCTTATCGATAAAGATGAAATTATTTGTTGGCGAAGATCCCACTTAAGACCAGTTAGAAAATTACGTGACGAAGGGAGGAATATTTGTTATCTAGACGAAACTTGGCCAAAAGTATGGCAAGATAAAAATGTAAAAAGTTTTCGACAAGCATTTTTGGATGGACTTTCAACAGGGTTCAAGGCATCTTCAGGTAAAGGGCGAAGATTAATAGTGACACATATAGGTAGTGCCAGTGGTTTTGTAGATGGCGGTTTACTTTTATTTGAATCTAAAAATACAGATGACTATTACGAAGACATGAACGCAGATGTTTTCGAAGAATATTTTACACAGATGTTGGATCTTATTCCTCCGGGGTCTGTAATTGTCATGGATAATACCAGTTACCATTCAAGGCAGTCGATATAATTCAATGGTTATCTGGAAAAAACATTTCTTTTGAAACAAATATGGTGAAAAAGGAACTTTTGACACTTGTCAATCTTAAAAAAGATCAGAAAAAATATGTTATCGATGGAACGGCAACAAATCGCCAACGGTACTACGGTTACCACCTTATCACTGTGAAATTAACCCAATCGAATTAGTCTGGGCACAGGTAAAAGGAGATGTAGCGCGAAATAATACGGCGTTTAAATTAAATGACATGAAAATTTTGTTAAAAAATTCCTTGGAACGAGTAACTGCAGATAACTGGCAAAGATGTATACATCATGTACAAAGAGAAGAGGAGAAAATGTGGGAACTCGAAAATTTAATTGACGTTACTGTGGAACCTATCATTATCAATCTAGGAGACGAAGATAATTCATCAGAATATTCAGAGGATGAATTTTAATATACCTACTTTTTATTTTCTTTATTGTACATTTATACAACACTACATTTACTCACCATAATTTGAATTTTCAAAATACATATATTTTTGTGTGGAATAAAAGTCTATTCATTAAATTTAAAAAAATATTTTGATAATAATATTGAACAATTTTATTTAAATTTATAAAAACCCTCTTAACCTGTTATGATGCTCATGTATTGAAATGCTGTTTTTATATTATTTACTTATAAGAGAAATGGACCGAGAAATTGAAGCGGCATAGACAAAGACGGATTGTCGGAGATTAAATTTTAGTTACCTGCTACAATTTAGTCTGATCCGATCACACAAAGTTTTTTAAAAGTACACCTCATCTATACCAATAATACATAATATAAAAATATTGAATATAAGCACCAGTACTACATTTATTTACGATTTGCATACATAATAAGCTTGTATTACTCTCTTTTATTTCTAAACATACTATAGAATACTATAATGCACCTAGTTCTAATCACTCTACATTATTTTCTAAATTAAAAGCTTACGAAGATAATAAAGGGACATTTAGTGGTTTAACAGTGCCTCCAAAAAAATGTACAGACTATTTAAATATTTCTAGAAAATATATTTATATCTATTTTTAATAATAACATAGCAATTATGGTGTTTGTTAATAACTTTATTTTATAGACGTAACTTGTGAAGGCTGTGCTGTGTCCGATTTTTTACGTTTTATTTGTCAAATTTTCACTACATTTATCCAAATTTTCTCATTTTTGCTCTTCCTTGTACACTCATTCAGCTGTTAAATTGCCATGTATTCACATTTCTGAATTGTTCAGGTAAATTTTCCCACGACCACAATTGTAAGTAATGTCCTCTATTTCATGTGGGAAAAATCATGTTGGTTTGTTTTGATTAAATTATTTTAATCTGAACTACACTTCAAAAACTATATTAAAGCATGACCTTGTTTTGTTGCTGTAATATGATACGTGTAATTTATATTTCTAATGATTACTGATAAAAGATAGAGTCAGTGTGGCTAACATGGTGATCTGGCAATTGTTAAGGGTCCTATATTTTACAGTTAGACCCAGATATGTACAATATATTGCAATAATAATGGTACTACCTCAAACCAGTATTTTAACTGCTGGAAGTTTGAATGGAAATTTCATTAGATCTTTGTTGGTGAGTTAAATAAGAACTAATTTTGAATGTTGAAAGCAAATTTCATTACTAATAAGTTAGCAGTACGAAATAAATCGCAAAAATTCGTTATAAAGAATGTCATTATTATTGCAATATATTGTACATACGTACCAAGAAGAGGAGAAATATTTGTTTATAAATTAATCTATTCATTTCATGTTTAATATGTATTTTATTAATATTGCTGATTATCTACTCTTTAGAATCTTAGTATACAGGATGTATCTTTGAATGGGGATCATATTTTTAGACGGAGGCCAAACTTTAACATTTAGAAATGAATTACATATGCTTGTTTTCTTAAAATCTATCGTAAAAATTCATTTTTTTAAGTTTCTTCCTGATTTTCATACTGCGCTACTGAACAAGCTACTGTGATTCAAAAGACCATGCGCACAAGCCTCAAGTCAAGACTTGGGTGCTACAATATGCATTGCTGTCAAAAATTATTTTGGAAAATGGCGAGGTATGTTATCAATAGAAAGCAAATTTCGACACTTTTACTATAAAATGAAAACATAATGCTGCGCTATACGAATCATACTTTGATTCCAGAAAAACTAACAGTTCACAAAATTACCTTCTGTATTAGGTATAAACACCATTTCGTATACCGACAAACTAAAATAAATATAATAAAATGAAATGTTAGTATGGTCGACCATTTTTTTTCGACGAATTAAAGTTGGCCGTTTGTTTTATGTCTCTCTACTACCGTGTATCATATCATTGCAGGTGTTCATCTAAACCACGTCAATGTCAAAGGTCATTGACACTGAGACTACACACTAAAATAACAATTGAAGTCGTAGAAAGACATATTGTTTTTATAAAATTATATTCTATTGCAGTCAGGCTCTGCCATTCCGTTGGTTTCACACAGATTATTTAAAAAAGTAGCAGCTCGCGTCTCTGACAAGCACGGATAAAACTGATCGGTTATAACTTATTAACGGTAAAGATAAGAATTTAACTGTTTTAAAAATTAATTATAACTCGACTTTTAATTTAATTTAAAAAAAAATGATAATTTTGGATTAGTACTATGGAGAACACGTAGGTACTATTACCCTTGAAGAACTGACACTCCGCACTACAACCTGTATAAAACTTATAATAGACCCACGTTTACGTAATTTCGGTTGGCGTTTGAAATGTAGGCCTCTTAACGGCGTCGACGCTGGGAATCATGGCGACATATGTACAAATTAAACATATTCTATTATGCAACGGCTAATGTTTATTAAACCAGCATTAAATCGACAAAGATGAGTTATCCGAGAAATGAAATCTGCTTTGCTGAACTTCCGCCTTGAACCGGGTACATTAAAAATTTGCTGTGTTCCCCATTGGGTTGCAGCATTAGCGGAAAGTCATGAAGAAATGAAAAGTTGTGAACAGGAAATGGAATGATATAATGGTTTCGATCCACTTTACTGGCAAAAGTTGGTCATTTGAAGTCCAGGGATTAGTGTCGGTTGATACCAGAAATCTTGCAACATTTGGAAAGCTTTGATTTATCTTGCAAAACAAGAGAGTTTATTTAAAGTATTTTTTACTCGAACTTGCAAGATCTTGCCTGATCTTGCAAGTGTCTCGTAATTTTGCAAGACTCTTGCATGATTCTTGCGAGACTCTTGCATATAAATGAGAAACATGGAACTTTATTACGAATTGGGTAACAGTGGTGGTTACTCTCGGTAGACTGCGGTCCCGCTCGGAGTTCACACTTACTATCGATATGGTCCATCGTCGACAATGATCGATTCAGATTGAATAGACTTCATATTTAATTTTACATCGAACATTTCAAATAGAGACAAGCATCTGTAAACGTCGTTGATGAAACGAAAAAATAGAATCAGTCCAAGAAGCAATCCATGGGGAATTCCAGAGAATTTACGCTATCGAATAAAATTTAAAATCAGCCAAATTAAAAATAATTTAGTAAGAAACATTTCAATTTATAATTGCAGATTAAATACAAATACCTGTAAGATATAATTTAATGAAAGGGTGATTTTCAAATTGGGGTAGTATACGTCTATTTATTCGAAGAAAAAATGAAATGCAAAAAATAACCTAATAAAATGTTAATATAAGAAGTCATAAACAACTCACTTATTTTCGCATTTTTAAATTATGTATGCCGGTTCTGTATACTCACAGTAAGTGTTGAAAATTATATACGCCTTTTGCGTTTGCCTCTATCTCAGGTTCGTTCTGTTAAATAAACAAATCGTCGTGCAGGGATGACATTTATATGTAAATTTTCTGTGCATTTCGTGGAATAGTTCCAGCCGATTTTGATTGCTCTCCCTTGCACTAATAACATATCCATAGGTCATTATTATCAATACACTTTGGCTATTGTTATATCACTGTCAGCAAATTACGTGTAACACAAAATGATACTATGCACGCACAGATAATACCTAAAACAATAAAAATACCACGATTCGTGTACGTACGTGTTACGTTGTTATTTAAGGTTAAGGTTATAAACGAAGCGTGATTTCACCAAACCCCACCCAACATTCAAAATCACCTTGTATATTGGACAGTGACTTGTTACTAAGTTGCAATTAGATTTTTGTTAGTGATAACTTACCACGAATATAAATGCTCTTAGTGCCTGTATTGACAGTTATTTTCGTTCTGAATTCCCACTGCACTCAAAGAGAGTTTATGACAAAAAATATACGAGCAAGAATTTATATGTGGTGCTTTATGATGACCTACGCCTAAAGAATCTTCATATGCATTCTGAAATTAATTTCGTCCTCGCATATCGACCGTGTCATTTACACGACTTGGCAATAAAAATAGGATTAATGCTCCATATGTTTATCTGATGACAAGGTCCTTTAGGAATCGTTTTTATTCCATCGTAAAACACTAATATTTTTGTATAATTGGTACTCAGTTATACTATTTTAGTGGGCAAAGAAAATGTCATTCGTGTTATTAATTTAAAAAAATGATGTGGCTACTAATTGGTGTCAATTAGTAAATGTTTGATTGGAATTGAAAAATAATAATCATTTGGGAATAACTGAAACTAAGATTTAAAAATTAAAATGAAACAGATATTAGGTATCTTACTTAGTGTATGTAGCCAATTGGAATTGGGAAAGAATATGATTGTATAAAAATGGCATGTATGTGTGTAATTGAATTACACAAGGTGTAACTAATATCTTAGGCAAATAGTATACGTATCAAATAAATATCTAAATAAAATTCTTTTAAGCATGTATCTCAACATTTTTTAGTTTTGCTTTCAAGATACGTGATGTTCAGAATTAATTAAAAAAATATGTCTTGTATTATTTGTTTATAATAGTTTATTGAGTTTTGCATTTGCTTGTAAAGTAGTGTTAGAAGTAGTGTAGATGGCAAATTATGTATTAGAGTGCTACCTTAGTTTTTAATCAAAACAGCCTGAATTTGTTGTGAGAATTGCAAAAATAAAATCTCTAAACAAAATGCACGAAACCTGCAATAACTTTTGATTCACTCTAATACATAATTTGCATGCATCACCATCTTTAGATGAGTTTTTAACGGAAACGGCTGCTCCTGGAGATTTCAATAAGGTGTACATTTCTTAAGTAGAAAAGGTAGGGGAAAATGTTTTTCTATTTCAAATGACATACAAATTGAAGAGATTTTAAAGGATCCTAATGGTCGATTGTGGCACCCTCTTGGAGATACAGCCAATTGTGCGTACAATTTGAATTTCTCGCATACAAAGTTTCATGAATTTAACTCAAAGTACTCTATATCCTAAACAAAGCGTTTCCAGACCTAAGTTCATAGGAAATTTTTTGCTTAAAATAGAACATGGAATAACATACTAAAGTATGTGCATCGCCTCCTGAAACACCCTGTAATATTGTAACAGTACCTACTGTGTAGCAGCATGTATTCACACAAAAATTATTAAAGCGACTGAAAATTTAAATATAACGAACACTGAGTTGGATGGGGATAATCTAATTAAATACCAAAGACGTCAACCTATGTCAAAAATACTGCAATGCTATAGGACTAAAGTTTGTAGGTAACCTCCTCAGTAAGGAAACTTGGAATTTACCCCATCAAAAAAATTATTTTAATTTAACACCCCGTAAAAAATAAACTTGTAGTGGCTTTTTGATATATCCCCGTGAATACTTCAGTGATTGATTCCCAGCGAGAATCGCTATACTGTTGGATTCGGCAACGTCAGATCCTGTAATAGGAAGAATAATTCTATTTACATTTATTCAGTTCCTCTCTCGAGAGCTGGAACACGATTTAAATGTAGATCCAATTATAAGATAAGAAGTGTCCACATTCCGAGTTTATATACGCTTAGTTGTATAAAAGCGATGACTTTGAATTTTATATCTTGTCATGAGGCCAGCAGATGACCACGGGATTCTTAATTGTCGTTTTATATTCCAATAACTTCTTGTGAACATTGTTTCGCAGATATATCAGGAAGGTTGGTAATTATTTGCGAACCTGTTATTATGATCGAAGCCGTTCGCCTTTATTGACAATAGATCCTTCGTTATTTGAATAGTGCGGTGGTACAGATGAATGTACAATTTCAACTGAACCATGAAACAGAATTCGTACAAGAGTAGAAAGGAGGATGTTATGCGACAAGAATTTTGGTAAATTCTAACTGTACTTAAGATTAGTTTAGAATCATATTTTGTTCCACTTCCAATGATCAGAAACTTGACACTGAAATTTCAAAAGGACAAAAGCAGGAGGACAAGGGTGGGGATAGAAAAATAGGTTAAATTAAAGTAAAATCGTAAAAATACACTGTAAAAATTTTGGAGGCAATATCATAGAATAATTTGTTGATACCACAACATAAATCCTAACCAAACTGAGGGAAATTAAATTTTATTGATATGAGGAATATAATAAGAAAATTGATACATTTGTTGTATCACAATACTGATTTTCTGCAAATAAATTTCAATAACGTTTTTGAAGTCTCATGTAAACAGAAATTTTTTGGGCAGGTTTCTTGAAAACGGTAGGAGCGATCAAATTCTACCAAGTTTATCTTCTTACGTAGAAATGACGCCCGGATGAGATTTTATAGTCAACCGAAACAGAACGTTTCGTCAACAAAAAATAGGAGAGAAGTTCATCATCAGGCAGGCATCAATCGGTTGAAAAGTACTTGAGTTATTACAAAAAAACGAAAAAACAATTTCAACATTAACTGTTTATATCTTCTCCACAGCAACATTTTACTAATTGTAAGACATATTTAAATAGTTAATAGTTAAAATTAATTTAAAATAGTTAAAATAATTTAGTACCAGTTTTTTACAGTTTCCTCTAAAATGGTGCATTTTTAACAAATTTACCGAGAGTATTTTTTTTGTGTAAAATTAAATTTTATATAATGTAACAAGACTTACAATGGCAAAAACTTAACTAAAAGAAACGAGAATAAAATGTTAGCGAAAATACTAGCTTAGTGTCCTCACCTTTTTGAAACACCCTGTATAATCTCTATATTAATTTTCTATACTGTCCATCTCAAAATTAAATTGTTACTGTATATACATACAAGCTTATAACTGTAGTAGATAACAAGTGTTAGCTAATTGGTTTGCAGTTACGTGTTTATCAAATTATTATTACAATTTTTAATATATGTACAATGCACTACTGTTGCTATTATTGTAGTAAGTAGGTATTTATTATAATGATACACTGCCTTATTTAGCTTTTCATTCTAAATAATATGATAATAAACAATAATTACCAGTAGCAATATAGGCAATGTGTAATGGAAATTATCAATAGTAATTATGTACAAAATGCAAGTTTAGTTGGAGATACTGGACATCTTTGAAATCTTAAATGGGAACCCTCATTTTTTATTGCAGATTTGGATTCCTCATGAAAAAATAATTAACTTTTATTCGAGTTGTTGATAGATGGTGCTATAATCGGAAAAAATGATTTATTCTGATACCCTAGGAAAATTATGGAAACGGTCTAATACCTCAAGAAATACACTTCCAAATGAAAAGCGAAAAAACACTGTTTAATATTTTTCAAAAATCTATCGAATGACACCAAACAGCCCCTGGGGGTGGGGCGAGGGGCAACTTTGAAATCTTAAATGGAAACCCTCATTTTTTATTGCAGAATCTGATTTTACGTGAAAAAATGTATTCAGTACCATAAAAATAAGCAACCAATTCGAATTGGAAGGGATCCTATCTCCAAATCCACTGTGGAGAGAACGGGGTAGAAGATTTGAAGCTACAGACTCTGTGAAAGATCGAGCTAAATTAAGTCAATAACAAACGAAGAAGAAGCGTTGAATGTTTTATTATCATTTACGGAAAATCCTCGCAGTAGTCTTCGTAGAACTACCGAAGAAGCTCAAGAAATTGATACATCTTCAGTCCGCAGTATTTTGAAGGTGCTTGCAGATTGGTGGAGATTGCATCCTTACAAAATTACACTTGTTCATGAGATAAATGAAGATGATCCCGACCGACGTTTAGAATTTTGTGAGGGCATGATGCTTAGAATAGATCCAGACTTTCTTTGCAACATTGCATTTTCAGATGAAGCAACATCTCAATCGAATGGTACTTGTAATCGGCATAATTGCAGGTACTGGGCATCCTCATTGGATTGGAGACACCCAATATCCACAGAAATTAAACGTTTGGGCTGGAATAATAAATAATCATTTGATTGGGCCATTCTTTATCGATGGTAATCTTACTGCTCAAAGGTATGAAAACATGCTTCAAAATGAAATAATTCCAGCAATAAGGGAGATTGCTGACGATAACTTGGAGCACGTTTGGTTTCAGCAAGATGGTTCCGGTCGTAATTATTTAGATGAACATTTTCCTGATCGTTGGATTGGACGAAGAGGTCCGATCGAATGTCCTGCCAGGTCACCAAATTTTTATAGTACTGAATACAGTTTTTCACGTAAAATCAGAATCTGCAATAAAAAAATGGTGGTTCCCATTTAAGATTTCAAAGTTCCACAGAGTTCTTACATTTCCTGAAAAAACGGGGCACACTGTATAATAGCCAAGACTGATACACGCTGCCCCACGCGTATCATTTCTTCGACTAAAATGGAAGCTTTTCAACCAGTTGTTAACTTCTAAATGAATTAAGGGTACAGTCATGGTTAAAGGTTTCATAATTTTGGGTGGTAGTGATATTAGCAGGCCTCCATAGTTCTGCGATTTAACGGCCATAGACTTTTTGCATATGAGGTCATATCAGAGTGCTAGGGTCTATGCTTATGCACCTCTAACAACTAATGATTTAGGGAACAATATTAGAAAAGTTATTAATTAAATTTCACAGATATTTATTTGAAAATGTCGAGAATTGAACTGGAAAAAATGCAACAATCAATTACAAATTTCATTTCAACAATTTAAATACGCTTTGTTAGACTTCTCGATAAGAACGTGCCATCTACGCCCATGCTATTTGGAATTCCCAGGACGCGGTAAAGCCTAGAAGCCATAAAACCAAGCAAGGCAAGATGCGAAGCTACTTAACAACAGTTACCTTATTTTTCTCGTACCATTCCTCCAGCTGACTGGACGCGGGGTCTCTCTTGTTCTTCGGCATCCCGGGTGCTCTCGTCAATTTCAAAATGAAGCGCTGTGCTAATAAACTGGATGCGGACTCACCCCATCATCAATTATATAGACTGTTGCCGGATATTGCGGTGTCTCGGTATCATTTCGTCGTGTTATCGTTGCACTGCACGTGTAAGTGCAAGTTCATACACAGTGCAAGTTTCGATGCGTTGTTTTTTTCTGCGGTAATGGATGGTCTGCTTCCGGTCGAATTGCTTATGTTAATATTTTAAAATAACAAAAATCGTAAAAATTATCAACACACTGCAGAAGCTGCATCGAATAATAGCATTATTTTTTTTATTGCATTTTCTGAATTATTTTGTAATTTTAGTGCGATCTGAAAAAAATATAATTTTCTGTCCTCCATTTGTATGCATGCGTATGCATCTGTAATTTTTTTAGACGTATCTATTTATTTATTTCGACATAGGTAATCCAACAGGCAATTCAATGACCAATAACAGGATTACACAAAGAAAAAATGCAAATTGGTGGCAAGTACTTACATTAAACCTAAAGAAACAGTGAGTACAATTAACACTAATGTAGTAAAGACATATCTAGAAAAATGTGAATGGTGATTAAAAGAAATTTGACTGAGAATATAAGGAGAGTCAACAAGGTACAAAAATATAACAGAAAAAAATATTCTCCTAGAGACTAATTTTTTTTAAACGATAGTGCGACAATCTGACATCATATGGTTCATAATATGAATTTCTGTTAAATCTATAATTGAGCATCAATAAATCTTTTCTGAACAAGTGTCACCGCCAATGGTGTAATTGTAAGCAATATTAAGTTCTTTTCTGGAAAATGTTATACATGGCATTTATTAATATTAAGGAAAAGTTTATGAGATTTGCAATGTTCAATTAATCTGGACAGATCTTCCTCAAGTTTAATGCAGTCATCCACAGATTGAACAGTCATTGACAATTTAAGGACATCGGCAAATAAATTATAATTTGAATAATTGAAGCAGGAACCAATGTCATTTATAAAAAGACAAAAAAGAAGAGGTCCCATGTGGGAACCTTGTGGTATGCCAGAGGTAATGCTATGGTACTCTGACACATTGGCTTCTGTTAGTGATATAAGACTTCAGCCAACGAAGCAGTTCCCCATGAATACCGAAATGTTTAAGTTTAATTAATAATGTCGGATGATGTACATTGTCAAACGGGTTTGAGAAGTCGGTATACACAGCGTTCACCTGCATTTTATTGTTCATAGCTTCAAGAGTCGTTTGTAAAAAAGCATTAAATTAGTAATAAGAGATATACCCCGAAAAAAGCCATGTTGATTATCATTTATTAAATGCTTAATTTAAAAAAGCTCCTTGGTAAGTATTGATTCAAAAATTTTACCAAATGCACAAAGTAAAGAAATGGGACGGTAGTTGCTGATTTCATCCTTAGAACCACTTTTAAAAACTAGAATTACTACTGCTTTTTTCCAAAAGTTTGTTAAATATAATGAACAACGGCAAAATTAGAGATTGTTTATAAGATTTTACAAATATAGGAGGAATCCGGACCAGCAGTTTTATTAATGTCAAGTCGGTCAAATTTCTGCTCGATTTCTTCAATAGATAAATGTTTAATGTTTACACTAAAATTTTGACTGCCAGTTAAGGTATAAGATATGTTGCTTTTCGTACCTGCATGGCGCTCCCCTAGTAAGAATATCTCATGCTCTTGTTGGAAGTAAGTTATAATATATTTTATAGCAGCATCGAAAACACTTAGCACCTACCTACTTAATTATAGGTTGCAGAATAAACTGTCTGAGATTACTTGTTATATATTTTAAACTGTTAATAATATTGTAACAATGCTGTCTAGCAGCATATATTCACAGAGAAATTATTAAAACGAAACGTTAGATGTATACTAACACCGAGTTGGATGGCGAAATCAAATTAAATACTGTACAATACAATGCTATTAGACGAAAGTTTGTACGCAACCTCCTCTGTTTGATTTTGATCTTAGTCTCCTTTACCCTGCGTCAAAACAGGCACATTATAAAAATTCAATTAAACACTATTGTCGCAAGGTTTTTATGAGATATACCAACATTTATTCAAAAAAAGCCACCAGAGTTATTTTGAGAGCAGGTTTCGGTCTATAAAAGCATGGAAGGAAGATAATGTCCTTTTTTCAAGGACCTTAATTTCTCGCCACTTCAGTTTGCTGATGATTTCAGGCACGCACATATATTAGGGCGCCAATAAGGTGTAGAAAAAGTAGATTCTAGTAGCTATTTTAGTAGGGGAGACCGATTTGATGTAATAAAAATTATTGCACTAATCATGTTAGCATTAAGATGTTTGAAATATTTTCTTCTGAAACTAGACACACTACACACTAAGAGCAGAGTCTGATTAAGTAGTAATGTAATTTTTCAACAATTTATATTTTTGTTGTGTTGTTGTGTGTTGTACCTTTATTCCGCCTTTATTCCGCCAGAGATACGATATACCTTTATATTATAATGATTAATAATCATCTATGACTGTTAATTATTTTAAATTAATCAAGAAATCAGTTTCCTGTAAGGTGCAATTATTTGTGTTCTCATAAAGTCCAGTGCACTATAAAAAGCTTTTGAGGACTTCCTGTAATTTTAAGTTCTTATGGGAATCATTTTGGGTTCAACAGTTAAACAAACTATTGATTAATAGATCCTTCAAAAGTAGATTGGTTATCTTATAAAAACAAACCAAACGTTATTTGTAATGTGAGGGGCATTTGTGCTGCTGCACGGTGAGTCAGACAATTCTACAGGATGACTCAATCAGAATGTCATGTCATTTTAACCACATATTTGGAAGGTCTAAAAAAGACAGAAAATTGAAAAAAAAACAAGTTTACTCGACCTTACAAAAGAGTAGCGAATCAACCCTTAACAAGGCGCTACTGGCACGCTACACATGTTCTGATGGCGTTCGAGTGTTGAAACGAAGCGGCGTTGTCACGTCAGGACCATATACATAATAATGTTGTCTTGATACTTCAGCGTGTATTCAAATCGTTAATCGCATTTCTTGCAAATTTAGAGATTACACCACTCATATTGAGCAGGGATACGTGAAGAGAACAATGCAATACAAATACAACCCGCAATTCGCAAAAGTTAGTGTATTTCGGATTATCTCATGTATCGGTTGTATCAGTCGTATAAGCTATTTTAAAATTAGTTACATTTTGCAATTGATTTTAAAATCAAATCAATCAAAGATGATCCCAACTTTATTAAGAAATTGATATGGACAGATGAGTTGTTTTGTTGTTTTATACGTGCTGGCGTTTTAAATAGGTACTTGCCATACTATTTTTGAAAAGCATTGAGTTAGCTACAAACTAAATAATATATTATTAATGATTATGGTACATATAATACGAAAAATTGATATTCAATTATAAATATGTAATGGAGACGTATTAAAAATAAATTCTAATAATCTAACATTGAAAAGCAATTATCTTTTTATCTGTTTTTATTAACAAATAAATAAATATTAAAGATAAAATATATTATTCATTCACGTATCTAGGTAAAAAAAAGTGTGTTTACTCCTTCTCGTTGAGTACGCATTAAAAACGCAGTAAAATCTAGGTTATTGACCTAATAATTACAGTAGGTCAAGGTTCACTGTTGCCGTCTTGTTTATTTGTCGATACCACAAGGGTTTTTTGTAATACTCAGTTAACTCGATACATTTTTTGCATACTTTTAAAAACTAATTTATAGCATTCATTGCATATTTTGACATTACAATACTTAAATATTTAAATTTGGCAACGTCGCATCAGGCCGACACCGAGTTCAACTGGGAGATGTGAATGAATCGAGGCCGCCAACAGTCAATGACAGTCTGGAAAGCGGTTTAAATAAGGATTTGAAAATATTTTTTTGCATCGTAAATACGTATTTAAAAAAATATATATTTAATCGCGTATACACATTTTTCCTTATTTTCTCTTAAAATTAAGGATATTATGACTGAATCACCCTGTATATCACTTATTTGTACCTGGTGATTATGTTTCCAGCATATGTTTTCGAGTTGCGTTGAGAAAAAAAAGGAAATGAACTTGTCCGAGCTTAAGGACGGTTACCTGGGCGCATTGATTTTAAAAATAGAACATTCCATTCATGCATCTACCTTATAATTAAATTGGACTGTAATTGAGAACCGATTGAGATCACCTCCATATCCGTACATATAATTAACTAATTGGATTTATTTTTGTACGCCAGTCCAGCAGGTGTGTGGCGATTCTAAAATTTATGAATCGACATGTCTTCTATTAGAAAGTCCGCAATTACTTTGAAACACACAGCTAATTATTACGTGATGAATTAGCCTGATCTTGTTAATATAGAAGGAATTTGCGGATGTCATGTCAGGAATAGCAGGTATCGTGGTAATTCTGCACTAATGATAACTATAATTTAGCGTAGTTTTTAACGAGCAGTTCGCGGATAAGGTGTGTTCATTTATGAAATGTGCACCATGCAGAAAAAACATGCAGCAATATAACTAGCATCCGAAATATTGTATTGTCACGGATTTCTCAATTGGAATTTTTCTTACTGCCAGAAAAATAATCCGTTAATTAATTTCTTATCTTTATTAACTACTCAGTACACTACTGAACACTAATTACAACTCAACTAAACACTTATTTAATTAATCGCTATCTAAATCACTTTGAGCTCTCCAACTAAATACTTCAATTCAGACTGTAATACAAGACTAACTAACTCGGCCGTTTATCCTTCTTTTTATAGACCCAACGAATATTCCTGGTATTTTCTAGTATCTCTAGATCCATTTTCCCGTACGACTCGAATGCTTCTCGTCGATTCCCCATTTTTCCAGTCCCGTCTCCCGTCCCCTGTTTGTTTAACAGAATTGTGTATGGGCGATCGGGGCAATCTTAGCATTTCGCGATACCACAGTCGTCGGTTTGGGTGTTAATAATGCAGGAGAAAAGCAGAACAGGAAGTCAGAGTTCTTATCGATAAAGATGAAATTATTTGTTGGCGAAGATCCTACTTAAGATCAATTAGAAAATTCCGTGACGAAGAGAGGAATATTTATTATCTAGACGAAACTTGGGTCAACGAAGGATATACTGTAACAAAATTATGGCAAGATAAAAATGTAAAAGTTTTTGACAAGCATTTTTGGATGGACTTTCAACAGGGTTCAAGGCACCTTCAGGTAAAGGGCGATGATTAATAGTGACACATATAGGTAGTGCCAGTGGTTTTGTAGATGGCGGTTTAGTTTTATTTGAATCTAAAAATACAGGTGACTATCACGAAGACATGAACGCAGATGTTTTCGAAAAGTAGTTTACACAGATGTTGGATCTTATTCCTCCAGGGTCTGTAATTGTCATGGATAATGCCAGTTACCATTCACGGCAGACCGAGCGGACGCCTACGACTGCTTGGAGGAAAGCTGATATAATTCAATGGTTATCCTGAAAAAACATTTCTTTTGAAACAAATATGGTGAAAAAGGAACTTTTGACACTTGTCAATCTTAGTAAAGATCAGAAAAAATATGTTATCGATGAAATGGCAACAAATCGCCAAATAACGGTACTGCGGTTACCACCTTATCACTGTGAACTTAACCCAATCGAATTAGTCTGGGCGCAGGTAAAAGGAGATGTAGCGCGAAATAATACGACGTTTAAATTAAGTGACGTGAAAATTTTGTTAAAAAATTCCTTGGAACGAGTAACTGCAGATAACTGGCAAAAATGTATATATCATGTACAAAAAGAAGAGGAGAAAATGTGGAAACTCTATTATTTAATTGACGTTACTGTGGAACCTATCGTTGTAAATCTAGGACCACAGCTCTAGCTTAATGGAACTGGGCACGTAAATTTAAAATTTGAAGAAAACGAAGCTTGCCCTCAGTCTTCGTCAGGGCTATGCAATACAGGCTAGCACAGGAACGGGAATCAAGTGGCACACACACAGGACAATTTTTTTAAAAAAATTGCAAAGCAAAGTTTAGTGAGCATTCGTATAGCGCGTTAGGTAGCGTTTCGAACATGAATATATATCTAGTAGGTATATTAGTCGCAAGCCTTTATCACCCAAAAAAGTACCATACAAAAAGAAAACAAAAAATATAAATGCAACCAACAATTTACCTACTTAATTATAATATATATTAAACTTAAACATAAAAAAATAATGAATACTGAACATATTGTTTACTTAAAAGAGAAATGGACCGAGAAATTGAAGCGACATAGACAAAGACGGATTGTCTTTGTCTATGGGGATTAAATTTTAACTACCTGCTACAATTTAGTATGGTTCGATCACACAAAGTTTTTTTAAAAGTGCACCTCATCTATACCGATAATACATAACATAAAAATATTGAATATATAAGCACCAGTATACATTAATTTACGATTTGCATACATAAGCTTTTATTACTCTCTTTCATTTCTAAACAGACTATAACAAAATGGTTTTCCGAAAATCATTTATATTTTAACATCAATAAAATTAATATTTTTAAGTTTTGACAGATCACTAGAGTTGCCCAACGTACTGAAATCAATCTAAAGTAAATATTTGTTTAAAGGAACAACTATAGCAATTTCTAATAAATGAATATTGTTTTGTCTACATTTTTCTGTAGTCTATTTTAGTTGGTAAGTTTTATTGAACCATTTCTTTGCGAGACATAATGTTTTTAAAGAACATAAATTATTAACAATTCCAAATTTGTATCATTTAGGTATAAAGCTCCTGACATTAACAAAGACTAATTTTGTTTATTTTCTACGATTCTACGGTTCTTTTTTATTCGCTTAAAAAGGTTAACTTTTATTCACTTAAGACTTCAGCAGCAGTTTAGCTTTGAGTAGTTCACACGTCCATAAGTAGCCTCACGAGACTTATCGTTTCTATCGCCGCAAAAAGCTCTACATGTGGGAAAGAAGGAAAAAACCAATCCGGGGAATTGAAAAGAATGACGTTGCAAAATCGGTATAAAACAAACGAGGCTTTTAGACATACAGGAATCACATTAATTTAAGGATAATAAGCCATAGTGTGTAATTTTGTCCGGTAACTATCAAAAAATAGTTAACCAGCTCCGGTGACATTACATTGCTAATAGGGAACGAAAAGTGCTCGATCATTGACGGCTAGTAGTGTGTTATTACAGTTTTTGTTTCAGGTGTAAGTGCTCTTATAATTCATTTTACGCTTTGTCCAGTAAGCAGATATCCCTCTTTATCACTTTGGTGTTAGCTTTATTATTTATTGCTAAATTGTTGTAACTGGGCTAATTAACAAATTAAAAACTCCACCCCCGAAATCACTAGAGAACCGGAATTTTTTCCAGGATTTCTGGCTTATTAAGGCAAACCATCGCCACAAGATTTTTGCAAATATAATTGTTTATTGTTCGATTGTTGCAACCTCGCTAATTAACAAATTAATAACTCTACTCCTGGAATCGTTAGAGAACCAGATTTTTTTGCAATAACTCTGGGATGTACCTTTTGTTATAAAAAATTGCAGAAAACCGCATCTCAATCGGACTTCTCCGCAAAAAGTTGTCTATTTTCACATTTTTCATGCTAATTTGACGCGGCTATGCATATAATGGCTGAAATTCACTTGGTTTATTTACCGCACTCGTCTACGGCTCGTTCCGTAAGCTTCATCTTAAGCCATCATTATGCTCGTTGAACAATATGTAAAATTAAATTTCGCTATTAATATGAATGCTTCAACAACATTCACCCATTTTCTCAAAGCTATATATAAAAGTGCTATATCAAATATGCACATAGCCAGTGACCACTAGATGTAGATAGTTACATCTCGCGTACTCATAGTTTTCTGTCGATTATGAATATGACAGAAGTGATACAAAACCGGTTTTAAACCAGTAGATTTGTAGAGATGTTCGGGGGTATTAGAGTTGTTTCCTGAAGCCGAATCGTTTAGTGCCACAGAGAGAATACACATAGCAACACAATATTTAATAAGTATATATTTTAATTTCTCGAATCAAGGAAACGCATGTCATTCAATCACATTTTATTTCTCCATTTCAACTTGGGTTAATAGAGAAGAGATCTGCTTCTAATCTTGTTTATTTTACTCAATTTGGATCCAAAATATTTGATAAACACGGACAAGCTGATGACTTCTCAAAGGTTTTCGACCGTATTGATCATGACATTTTATCGCTATTGAAGTTACTTCAGTCTTACTCGCAAGATTGACAAAAATATGTTACTTACAATTCATCATTCTAATTTTTTTTTAGCAACATCTGGAATCTTGGATCTTGGACCCCTGTTATTTTTACTCTTCATTAATGAATTATCTTCTGTAATAGATTGTGATCATCTATTTTTTGCTGATATTATTTATGAAAGTTGAGTCTATTGACAATTGTTTATTTGTTTAAGATCACTTACAAAAGATAGAGACCTGGTACATATTATGTAATCTGTTTCCACTTTTGTCCTGTTATTGGATAGATCTGTTGGACAACAAATGGTATTATTTTTTTTTAAATGGCAACACTATATTTTTTTCCTTGATTCTGAAAGATCGTTTAATTCTCTATCAGACAGGACTAAAATTTTGTCCTCTTACATAGGAAAGTTTTCGAGTAAATAACGATTGAATGTTAGAAAACGTAAATCAATTAAAATAAAGCAAAAACGTTATCAAGTTTAGTTTTTCGAATTCCATAGTTCTTTTATGGATCACGTAGGTGAAAATCTTTGCAAAGTGTCATTGTCACACCGACTTTCTAATAAGTATTGTAAGCGACATAGAAATTATTATTCAATTTAAAGTATTAAGACACATTTAACTGTTACTCAAAGAATTGAAATTTTAATTCTTATCGGATGCGGGAATATGACTAGAACTCAGCAGGAAGTTTGCGATTTATTTAATGAAAAATATCCAGATCGCCCTATCAGCCAATCAACAGTCAGTAAGGTAGAGTCTAAATTTAGAGAAACTGGCAATGTTGTAAATATTCCAAAACCTGGACGTCCAAGCATTAATGAAAATCAGAAACAGAACATTTTGATAAGCATTCTTCAAGATTGGTTGCATTAAACAATGACACTAGTCAGAGCACAGTGCTACGTATCTTGAGGAAGGAAAAATATCATCCCTACAAAATTCAACTTGTGCAGGAACTCAATGAAGATGATCCCGATCGCCGCATACACTTTTGCGAAATTCTAATGGATTTATGTCAAGGAAATAGAAATTTACACCGGCAAATACTTTTTTCAGATGAGGTCACATTTTGTCTGAATGGTGCAGTAAACCGTCAAACTTGCAGATATTGGAGTCGGGAAAATCCTCATTGGATGGCAGAGGCACATACCCAACACCCTCAGAAATTAAATGTGTGGGCTGGAATAGTTGACGACAGGATAGTAGGGCCTTTCTTCTTTGAAGGAACCCTTACAGGGCAAAGATATTTAGAGTTTCTAGAAAATGACCTTGTTCCAGCCCTTGCAGTAATTTTTCCTAAGCAAGACGGTGCACCTCCGCACTATGCGCGCCCTGTACGAGATTTTTTGGTCAACTGTTTTCCTGGGAGGTGCATCGGCAGACGCGGACCGATAGAATGGCCTGCAAGATCGCCAGATCTTACACCTCTTGACTATTTTTTATGGGGATACTTGAAGTCAAAAGTGTACATTAATAAACCACGTAATTTAGAAGAACTTCAAAATCGCATTGGGGACGAAATACGCCAGAAATCATTCATAATGTGCAAGAAGAATTTCTTTACAGACTTGCGCATTGTCAACAAGTTGGTGGATGGCAATTCGAACATTTAATTTAAGTATAAAATTTAATAATTGTATTTTATTTTACATACCTCAGAATTGTTACTTTTTTTATGGATAAAATTTACGTTTTCTAATTCGTCATTTACTCGAAAACTTTCCTATGCAAGAGGGCATAATTTTAGTACTGTCTGATAGAGAATTAAACGATCTTTCAGAATCAAGCAAAAAAATATGATGTTGCCATTTAAAAAAAGAATCGATGACGTCATTACTCGAAAACAAATGACATTTGAAAATCGCATTTTACACTAAAATATGTATTTTTTTAATTAAAAATCGACCTGTTCGAGGATTTTTCCCAAAAAATAATTGTTTCATTTTTATTGAATTTATTCCATACTTTTGGCGCATACTGTATTTTTATTTCAAATAAATATTTTCTTGCGGATGTAAGAAATTAAGAATTACTCAATTAACTCTGATTAGATTAATTCTGAGAATTTACTTTTTTATGTGTATTATTGTAAATGACACCTAAAAATGTGCAAACTTGGAAATTGGATTAAAAGGGTACTTTGTCCACCTCATTTTTCCTGACATATTTTGTTACACCTATAATAATTACTTTGTTATGTTGCTGACTCGACCGGCTTCTAGGAATTTTCCCCCATAAAAATTGTATAGGAAAAACCATACCTTTGTCGAACTCGTTGGCTAAATCAACAGTTAATTACAAGATGGCGTATGTAATTATGCCATAGTAATACAGTAATTATAAGCAATTTGACGCGATGTTTACAATTTCTTCAATGTAATTGCCACTACCGTTTCAAATACGGCCTTTTTTAGTAGCGGTTGAAATCCATTTAAACTTGTTAGAATTTCAAAATGTAATCTTGCAATTTACTTAGTTCAGGCGTATAATCTGATAAATTATATTTCCCGCATATTATGACTTAATTCCTTGAGATTCAGATTTAGATAAGGCTTCCATGGAGGCACTTTATCTCATTGTAAGATGATTTCAAGGTTTTCTGATAATGTTCAGTTAATAAATAATTTTCTTAAAGAGAAGGTATATTAAAAAAGGTGCTAAATGTCAGAAAAAGAGCTCTGTTGGTTTTGTTAGGATCTGACTAAACTTTAAAAAGATAATACATTGTTCGCCGTCGTGTCTTGCATTTTATTGATACTATAATTTATTTTATCAACTCACAACAATTTGAATTTTGCAGTTCTATAAATGGTATAATAGTACTAGTGTTGTAATGAAAAAAATGGTTGTTGCTAACATTTTTCTGTTCAATGCAACCCCGCTTTTTAGAAGAATGATTAATTTATCATTAAAAAAATATATTATAAAACCTAAGGTTTTTTTAAAAACGTTAGTAATATACTTTTTACTGTTAGAAATTTGTATACCAGAAATAGATGTGATGGAGCTATTTAATTTCGAATTTCTAATCGTTAAATCAGTGTTTCGCTCCATGATCTTCTTTGCTGTCTGTCTCTTATTTTCTAAAGAATTGTGAACAACCGTAGAAGATTTCCAGGCCCCTGATGCTTTAACATCTGCATATCTGCACCGCCGTACAGTGGCTCAAAACGGAACTGTGCCACTCAAATTACTGTACACCTCTTAGGGTTGGGCCGGTTGAGGTGATTTTTTTTTAAAATGTTCGTCATAAAATTCCCTATCGATCCCTCTTTCTAAATTTTTGCTTTGGGTCTTCATTTTCGCGGAATTTGACTCCAAAAATGGGTTTGCATGGAAAAACTAGATTTTTCGCACAAAAATTACCCTACGGAACACGAGATTGAGATTTTACTGGACTTTTTTTATGGGAAAATGTTCCAGGACAAATCAATCAGTTCTCATTAACAAAGAACTATTGTATCCAAAATGGCCACTTTTGTCAAAAAATTGAATTCCCAAAATCATTTATGGAACCTTTCTGACCTTTTTCAGAATTACGGGAAAATTCGGAAAATCTCTGTATGTGGCCATTTTGGTGAATGTCCAAAAATGTGTCCAAAAATTCTGAAAAAATTTTTGCGGATTCCTTGAATGTATACAAATAATTTTTGTGAGATGATATTTTTTCCAATACTTTCCCAGTTTTCAGTAGAACGATTTCTGATATGTGAAAATTTTTGGATGATTGTAGCCATTTTAAGAGCAACGGAAAATTTCGCCGAAATCTAAGTGTACAGTCTTGTAGGGCTTTCCAAGACGAGCATTCCCCTATAAAAAAGTCCGGCAAAATCTCAATCTTGTGTTCCGTAGGGTAATGTTTGTGCGGAAAATCTAGTTTTTCCATGCAAACCTATTTTTGGAGTCAAATTCCGCGGAAATGAAGACCCAAAGCGAAAATTGAGAAAGAGGGATCGATAGGGAATTTTATGACGAACATTTAAAAAAAAATCACCTCAAACGGCCCAACACTAAGGAGTATACAGTAATTTGAGTGGCAGAGTTGCGTTTTGAGCCACTGTGCGCCGTCAACTAGAATGGTGGCTGAGTCTGTCTAAAACAATGTCAGTGTATTCTTCGGGATTTTCAATCTAAGCTTTGTTGCAATAATTTTTGGATGTTTCCAAAAGTATTATCTCCGACAGGTTGGGAGGTACATTTTTCTTGTCTTTAGAACAAAAAACCGCCTGTGAGTTGCATTAGGAAAACGAAGTTCAGCATATTTTCGAAAAATATTTCAACGGTTCTCAGACAATTTTTGTTTTCATGCATGGAATCACAATTTTTATATAGAGGTCATTGTATTGAATGAGATCCAACATTAGGTTAGTTAATGCTTCGCGATGACAGGCCCCAAAAATGCCGATCATCATCGTCTTCATGAGTAAATATGTTTCATCATCTCCAGTACTTAGAAACTTTTCTACCAGCTTCTTGTCGCACTTTCTACCAAATATATATGTTTTCCATGTTATTAAATGAAAGTAGATACAAATTTGGACTATATTTTTGTTGTAAATTCATATTACTGTACTTATATTGTAAATAACTATAGTGATACTTTTTTAAGTTAAATTCTATATCTTTAGTATAAAACTTAACACTTTGTTTTTTGGTTTTCAGGTACGTACATGACGGATAGGCATATATATAGTCCCCAGTACGATAGAAGTTCAAACTAAAGGCAAGTGAAACCTACACAAAGAGAAGTGTTTATTAAAAATTCGATGAAAGTGGAATCAGTAATTCTAATGTGGTTATAGAACTGTCAATGCAGATAGATACCTATTTTATTGTCACTGATTTTACAATACTTTTAGTAAAAAATACAAGATAAATTCATATTGACAAACTATTAATATAATTCATGATTTAATGCTCTACATGTCTAAGTAGTAAACATTCTCGTTTTAGTAAACACAGATTTCAAAACAGCTAGTACAAATTACGTTATATTTATTATAGGTCGAAAACAAAAGTTAGTTTACGATTACATTTTTGAAATACTTGTTATTTCTATATGTCAGCAAAAAATATAATTATTTCTTAGTATAATGTAACTGATTATCTTCATACTTATTATTAAAAAATATCTCGTTTGATTTTTTTAATATAATACATAATATTACATTTCCTACCTGTTCGATTCAAAATAAGCTTGTTGACGTATAATGTAAATATTTTGCATCAATTCAGCAGTGTTGAAAGGAAAATAAAATCCTCTAAAAAAGAAATTTCAGATTTCTATCATTTACGATTTCCTAAATACGGCTAATGCACACTTGTTGTGATACATCCTGTATATACATGTCTAGTTTTATTTGTGTACAAATTCTTAGAAACTGTATTCTTCAAGATAATCTAACAAATATTTTTTTTGTTTTAAATGTCTTCAAAATCCGCTTCTTCTGATCCTACCATGGTTTTTAAGATGGCGATGCAAGGTCTGCTATCATTTTTTTTACGTTTGAATTTCAATAAAAACGTTTAGCAATTTTTTTATTTAAAATTTTTTAAGTTAATCAGGTGGATCCCTCAGAATGTAGTATGTGAAATTTGAATAAAAACTATACATAGTGTGTTCTTCTACACGATCTTAGTTTTATTCGTGAATAAATCTGTAAAAATGGTTTTGTTCGAGATATTTCAACAAATATTTGTTTGTTTTAAATGGCATCGAAAATTATTATTTTAAGGATTTTAAGATGACGACCGCGACGACGCGAAATTCAATATAAACGCTCAAAGATATTTTTGGAAGCAAAAACTATACATAATGTTTTCATTCGTATACAGCTCCGTAAAAATTCGAGATAATAATTAAGTTGAGCATAATATTGAATTTGAACGGTACTAAATCAGATTTAATTTTCAGATATATAGTTTTTTATCCCCAGAAACATTTTCTCTCAAACTGTTGAATATAAACAAATGAATTTTGTCAGGAACATTTACTTAAAAAAAGATATTTTACTGGAATATTTCCCATTTTCCTGATTTGTTGTAAGGTGTGAAATAAACATTCTTATACTTATTTCTTAAATTAAAAATTTTCTTTGGACTTCACATTATCTTTATTTGATTTTCTTTTAAAAAATATAAATAAATTAATCGGTTCATCAATATCGCGTTTTACCGATGCTTTTTTATCATTCTTTTTGAATTGCTGCCGACACTATCATAAAAGTAGACGACTAGTCAACTAGAGCAATTTCTGTCAGGCGAGTGCGAATATGAAAATAATATGTTTTTTCATCTAATCGCATAGGTGTGTCGATACATATCGTAGACGCTTGATACGTATAACTGCGATTTCTGTCCGACAGAGAATGAAAAATCGTTCAGTATGGATTTGAGAGTCAGCTTAGTTTGAAAGGCTTATTTGTAAAATAGTCATATAGTTAAGGTTTACTGGACCCTGGACCTCTATCTCCTCCACGGTTCGGTTCACAGTATACTAAGCAATCAGTACGGAATCTTAGACAATTTATGAATGAAATACGTCTGGCAGTTTTTAAATACCCCCACTCTAGAAAAAGTCGCCAAAAATATGGCGGACCCCAGAGAACATACGAAAAAATAGCTAATAATTTGACGTAAACATAACCAAAGTTATTCGTAGTTTTAATATTTTTGCATTAATTCTTAATTAACTGTTGTAATCCAGTGTAGTGTCATGTAAATTGAGGTTTTGGTCACATTTTGTCTTTATTTAGGTTTCTAGCAGATATAATTTGAATTTGAGTATAAAACCGGTATGAATTTAAATTTATTTAAAAAATTTGCGAAAACATGGAAACTAGGTCGACTAGCAGTGTAGTTTTATTTTATATTTTGTAGTACTTTTGCCTTTATGTCAAGATGTATACGTTTACCTTATTTTGTTAGCAGATTATCAAATTTAAGCCCAGTGTAATTTTTATATTTTTACCCATTTTTTTTTTTTTTTAGGAAAGTACGAAATGAAATTAAAACGTGAATATTAGGTACAATTTATTTTGAGGTTTACAAAATATATATATAGGTAACATAATCAAAAACCCCCGTTGCCCTATTAGGTGTATGGAGTGATTTCTTTCATTCATGTATGAAAGCAGTCTCTTTCCTATTTGGAGTTAACTCCTTTGCCTCCTTTCATGTTTTAATTCTTCTCTAGGATTTTCTCAATTAAACTATCACGTCTAACTTGGTCTCCCATATATAAAACTGTCAGAAACAGGCCAGAGCTGCGTTATGCATTAGTTTTTTATAACACATTTAATTCCTCCCATAGTTTATTTATTATTTACTGGGTATAGTTCCATTAATAAATAATCACTAATATAAAAACACAAATAACTAAACACTCAACACGACATACAAAGCAGGAATATAAGTACAATAACGATAACGAGTGGATAACCATGTAATAATGCCAAAAATTCAAAAACCTAACGGACACACAGAAATATAGTAATAACTGTCAGTCGCCAACAAGATGGCGGATTTTTGGAAGACGCAGGAAAGCTGAGTTTCCCTACTGATTGCTTAGTATACTGTGGTTCGGTTGCAAATTTCCCGCTATCGGTATTTCATTCCCGCCCATATATTGATTTCTGCTCCTGTTGTTGGTATTACGACTGCTACGTTCGCAACCGTTCTCCGGATAATGGTGGTCTTCCAAGAGGTCCTGTAGCCGCCGCATCCCATGCTTCCAAACGTTTCGCCGCTCTTCACTGTCGGCATCTTCTTGTGGTGACTCCGCAAAAGCTTCATCCTGACTGAGTCTTGCCTCAGTCGCGGGGAATTCTTTTTTCCCTTGTATAAAAGATAACTATTATCACAGAATATATAGCTAACGCAACAGAAGGCTCGTCAAGTAGTGTTTAAATGTAGTCCCCGAAAAGAAGCCGGCTCCAAAAGCCAGCTTCTTTCAAACTGCGCATGTACAGTAGAAAGAGTAAGTTTAGCTATTAGCTCGTAGATCGCGCCACAGGCAAGTCGATTTTAGCGCCCAATTCGGAAAGCGTTGCCAATTGTAAATTTTACAGAAGTTATTAGAATATTATACCTAAATAATGAAAAGTATTAAATAACAATAATAATATGTATTCTTACACATTAGTGACAACTAACGTTTTTATAATTTACAGTAATTGTAATTAAAAATAAGGTAGACACATATGTAAATAAATAGGCACTTATTTATTAAAAATTTTAAATTGTGTTAGAATAATAATAATACATCAATAACAATTTGAGAAAACGTAAATATTTCTAACTTTATTAATTGATTAATAATATGACATGATTTTTCTTTCTGTATAGATCCAGAATTATACCTTGTTTGTATTACTTCGATAATTACAAGTGACATTTTTATAATCGAAACTAATATTAAAACGACGAAAGAAAGCTTATGCATACATACGTAATACATACATATATACATGTCCAAAAAAATTACTTGTGCCCTTATCTCAAAAACTGTGATACGGAAAAAGTTTAAATAAATAATCTTTGGGGATTTCTGTAAATTTATATGCGTTGAATTAAATATGTGTTCTGAATAGATAGATAAAATTATATTTTCACAAAAAATACAAATTACATTCCTCTGATGTTTTCAGTATCATATAGATTATAGATAGTTAGAATGTTTATAATGATTATTGATTGTGTACGAAAGGTAGGTATATTTTACTACAATGATAATGTGACGCGGTTTACGGCATTTATTGGAGACGAATGGCTAAAAGACAAAGACGTTTGAGTTCGTTTTAGCCGAGCGGCGGCCGCTCGTCTATCTTTGTCTTAAGATATGGCCAAGGCGTGCATTCAATTGTTTTTATAGAATTTTTTACACATAGTGGCAGATCTTTTTATGTCAGTTTGTTTTGCTACTGTTTATGTGTACTTGTTAAGTTGCTATTTCAATTATTATTATTATTAAATACGAGTATATTAGAATAAATCGACAATAATGGCTGGAAATAAGTGCCAATATTTTAATTGTGGTGAAACTCGAAAATCGGGAGTTCGAATGTTTCGGTTTCCACATAAAAATAAAGATTTATGTAATAAATGGTTTATACATTGTGGTAACCGTAAAATGCCTATAAGCAAAAAAAACTGCTAAAATCATTTTTTTGACCCATAATTTAATTTTTGCAAACAATACAATTTAAAAATGTAAGATTGTATAATACATAACATTGTTATACTTATAAACGGTATGATACAACAATAGTTTCCCTTTGTCTTTATCCTAGGAGACACAAAATATATGATTTAAAAAATAATTCTCTAAAAAAATTGACAAATATAAATTTGAAAATTGACTTGCTACTAAAACTTCAAATTGATTTAATTGAATTCAATTTAAGATAATTTAATATTCTATAGGAATTAGTCAATATTTCATTCAAATTAAGTATAAAGTTGAGTGCACTGATTTAATTTTGATTTTTTTTTCTCTAAAATTAAATTTACCGCATCATAAATATATCTAATACAATGATAATATATATATAATAAAAATCCTTTTTTTTCTTTATCCAAAATATAGGTATTTCTAATTCGCCGAATGAATGAACCGTCTTATTTACGAGCTTATTTATGAAAACATATTCTGTACCGCAACTATAAGCTTATTCACACGTCGCACATACATAAAATTCAATTTAATTTCTTGAAAACCGTAGTAAGTAAACTTAAAAAAAAACATTTTTAAAATTTTGCCTACATTTGCCTCGGTATAGCTATAGATCAATTTTCAATAATTAATATAGTCGCATATTAACATTTTTAATGCATACATTTTCTGCTACGACTTTGAAACTAATTTTTTTGAAAAGGCTTTTAAGTTATCAAAAATTGGTGTGTACCATTAGAAGCGCTATAGTTTTTTTTATATGGGTTGTGAAAAAATCATGAACATTAGAAAAATCGCTGTTTTACAACTGCGATGTAATAAAAAACAAATGTCAATTGTCAAATAAAATTCAAACATCAATAATTTGATTTTAAGTCGGCCCTACTTAAAAAAGTTGTAGAAGTCTATTTCAAATTATGGTAAACGTTCCATTTAGTTATAGCTTTAAAAAATGAACCACAAATAAGCGAGTTAGCGAGGCGATTTTACTCCACTATTAAAATTCATAAACGCAACGCACTTTATAAAGACGGCAAGATATGGCAACAGAGGCAGCGGTCGTCAAGGAAACGAACGCGCTAGGCTGCTTCTTTCGAAGAGCGCATATTTCTAAGTTTTAAAATTTTAACAAATACGTATCGTTGCGCCATCTGTCGACAACCTCAGAACCTATTCCCTAATATGTCCCCACGAGAGTTCTGTTGCGTAGCTATATTTTCTGTGCTATTATTTATTACATGTAAAAAACAATTTTTTCTCAGAGGCAAGGAGGGTTCTCTTTCCCTTGTTTGGGAAAACCTTACATTCACCGGCGGACGTGGTTGATCTCGCTTACAGGTACTTGGCGATTTGGGGATTAAGGCGTGTGTAAGTCGCAAACGACACAACCTTTGATAATGTTCTCCACGATCTCTTATTACGGGCCGCAAAAATCGAGTTGCATAAATATAATGTTTAGTCGCGGTAGTTATTTCGGTCGGCCTAATGAGACGCTGCTGGGGAAATTGCCATTTACGCGGATTCGTTTTACGGCCGGACAAATGTTCCCTGATAAGTGTCGTGCCAGTGGTAATTACACCTCCATGTCTCTCTAAAGGTAGGCTTGGGCTGGCCTAATTGCGACCGCGGTGTTTTCCAGAATAAAATTCAGAAAGCTGGCAGCGCGGTGCATTGCACCTTTTCGATGAAGGCAGGAGTGTGAAATGTGTGATAGACTTTGTACGGGGTGTTTTTAAACCAAGGCTTTATGATGGAAAGTTTGTATGTATATCTCTAGATGCATTCGGTTTCGAGTTAGGTGGTGTTGAAATTAAAACAGCAGAAAAATCTTGACTTTTTCTGAGTCTTGTCTTAGTCTCACAAGACAATATAACACAAGACTTAACATTTCAAATTGCAAGACAAATTTTAAAGGACATCAAACAAGTTTGATCACATCTCATACCATGAATGATACACAAGGATTTTGATTTTGAATTTTTTGTATACATTTATCGAGTATTAGTGAATAACAACCATAGATGACTTTTCAATAATTATAATTTTATATACACATTATAGAAGGTGGATTTACGCAGACCTGAAAGGCATTTGACAAAATTGATCACAGAATACCCTTGAATAAATTAGATAACTATTTTGGCTTCTCTCACAACTTACTAAATCTTATAAGCTTATCATTCCAACAGAGATCTACATGTTATTTACCGCGGTTATAAGTCTACTGAAGGACGAGCCACCTCGAGGGTCCCTCAAGGGTCTAATTTGGGACCGATATTCTTTAGCTTATTCATTGATGACATCATTAATAATTTAACTGCCTTGTCTGATGTATGCAGATGTTCTGAAAAATTTTAGTACAATTAAAGACTCTGATGACACTGCCGAACTTCTGTATAATCTAAATGTCATTCATGAATGGTGTAGAGTAATAAAGAAACAATTGATTTCTTTTGACTATTCCATTGAACAACATACGTTTTAGACCTGATTTTCTTCTGTGACTTAAGTATATTTAACAAAAAATTGTCTTTTAATAGCCATCTACATTATGTAACTTATAGATATCTTGTTTTTGTTATAACGAATAGTAAACCGTTTCAGATTTCTAACACTTTGAAAATTTTGTATTCTGCTTTTGTTAGGTGCAATTATTGTTAATGTGCATCAATTGTTTGATGTCCTAATTATGCTGTATATGTGGATGGTCTCGAAATGTTCAGCGTAAGTTCTTAGAATATATTAATATTAAAGCTGATGGAGAGTATCCTTCTGTTGAATTCCTTCAATTAGATATGCTTAATAGATTTGGTCTTGAAACTTTGGAAAATCGACGTAAAAAGGCTTATTTAATTTGTTTACATAAAGTAATGCATAATGTCATTGACTTTAGTGCTATCTTCAGAATGTTAAACTTTCATGTTCCCAGAATAGAACCTAGACAATTTACCACCTATTATGACAAATATTCTGAAACACTCTTCACTTCATAATATGTGTAACTTATATAATGAAGTTTTCTTGCCCGTAGATATTATGAATTGTAATATCTCAACTTTGAATAGACTTGTCTTATATCTGGATATTTATATTAACTATTCTTCATACTTATCACATATGTGTCATGTCTAAGTGTTGTGTAATATGCTTTATGTATGTTATTTTTTTGTTAGTTGTTTATTTTTCTATTCTCTAACTGGGTCTTTGCCCTGTTGTATAGTATAAATAAATAAATAAATACACCTTTATATTACATATTTATACTGGTCGAGATACCACCAAGAGACCTAATATTGAACGCTGAGGCACTCCAAAAAATTCATTACATTTGTCCGCTTCTCTGAAGATGTTTGACTTGTGCTAACCATATATTAATGTAAAAATTCACAGTGATGGTATGCAAGTTTGTTAATCATTGGTAAAGATACTGGCAGGTGTTGTAATTGATTACTCCAGGATTTTAATGCCATTTAATAATTTAAAAATTTTGTATTAATGGAGCTTCAATTTATTTGAGACATGATTGTATTGTTTCACTGATTTAATGAATTGCAAATCAAACGTTGTAAAAACAAAGAAAATGTGACTTGCATATTTCGTCTGTTCTCTGCTTTAATTCCATTGTAAAAAATCTTTCAGTTTATTCAGAATGCTTCCGACTATGTGAAAAAGAGCTGACACATAAGCAGTGGTTTTGTTTAAAGTTCTTTCCCATCAATACTTTTCTTATTAAACTATCTCTTCAACACTAACTAGTATTGTAAGAATCGCTGTTATAACAAACATATATTTGTCACAAATTTTTAATTAGTTATTGTATACATAAATTATTTTAAATTAATAAATAAACTTAAGACTCCAAAATTTCCGACATCGAAAGAAATCATACAATGTAACTTTGAGCTCAAGTAAAATTTTTAAAAACGCCATAATATTTCGAATTAAAATACCTTTTTCCACGAACCATATTTTTGCAAAATAAGTAATAATTATTTCTATTAAATTCAACTCATAAATCCTACTAATAAATCGTATAAAAAGCCACTTTCAATTTCAGCGCCATCCTATCGAACATTTTGGCCTGATTGATTCCCTAGGCATCAGAACCAAAAGTGTTTCGAATTAAACCAATGAAATTGGCCAACCTGTTCTATAATGTATTCGCAATTCAGTTTGTTTGATAAATTGACGTTGGTCGGTACCAGCTGTATCTACTTTTCTCCAGGGATCTCATATATATCTCAATTTGGGGAAATTTCCCACGTTTTACATTACTTGATTGACTGTACGGGTTTACTACGTTACGGGCTGTATTTTACGTCGGCATCCTGATTTCTACATTTCACGGTTACTTATGATATTGTAATAGTTGAATATAAAATAACTGTACCTGCAGAAAAAACGAATATGTTAGTTCAATAGCTTTCAATTTGTTGCTTCAGTTAAACTTCGCAGTTGTTAATATTTTACTTAGGAGTAGGTTGTTTCATTGACTATTTTTATAACGTTGTTTTGGTTTTTAGATTACCGCCGAAGAATATTTATCGGTCTGTATCAGTTGACATTTAACTAGTATTTAACTAAATTCAGTTCGGTTGTTAAGGTGTGAAATAGTGTTGGTATCTTGACAAAATCAAAACACCGCTCCAATTGCAAGGCAATACAAGATTTTCAAAAAGTCTTGCTAGACAAGACACGAAATATTGCTACGCTACGAAGTCTGGTAGATATAAGAAGAGATAATATTTCCGACCGAGAGTAAACAAGAACAAGACTTTAAAAAACTATTCTCTTGTTTCGGATTACAAGAGTTTCTGCAAGATGCTAGTTTCCTTCATGTCCCACATCTGACGCCAATGTAACTTCAACGTTGAAGCAACCTTCAAATACTTCACATAAAATACACACACTTTATTGTGACTACTTGATTACACATAGTAAATAAATCAATCAACTGTTAAATATATCTCTACTTTGACTTTTAATTTCTCATCCTGGTTCTCTCGTCAGACAACTCACGAATGCTTAGGCGCCGGTCAGACGTGATCAGTGGACCGAAACGGTCAACATTCGCTTCAGTACGAGAGGTGATGGAAGCTCCTTCACGTGGATCGTCTTCTACCGATTTACGCAACTCCTTGAACCGTTTTACCCATTCAAACACCACCATCTGCAATTTTCGAAGGATTTCCGAGCGTTTTCGCCAGATTTCACTAAAAATTGAATCATAACACATTGCTTGTAACTTGAGTCACTCATTTTCACGACGTCACTAAAAAAATACACATAAGACACAAACCAAACGTGCCATCGACTTCAACCTTGGACTGAAACTTAAAGGAAGGTCCCCCTTTCTAGAAAAACGTTGACGAATGATGCAGTGTTGCCAGTTTTCGAGTTATATAATTCCCGGAACATAATTACCACACCTCGTAAAAGCTTCCATGGTCTTCGAGAACGCATCTCGAGCTGATTTAAAACACGACGGTCTTATTCTTTAAAGTCGAGGGTTGAAAATATGTTCGGTGTCACATTTTTCCGGCTGATAGTGTCCAAATTGCAGCCGAGCTGTATGCGTTTCGATGAAATACGGTCTTATTATTAAAATTAATAGCCAGGATTAAGTCATTTCAATTTACAACGTGAATGAATTAAATATATGCGGGCAGCCGTCGCGGCAATGTAATCTCTAAATATGCAAATTCGATCGGAGGAAAGTGCTGAGTCTGTATCGAATTAAAGCTCAAGATTTAAATTTTAATGCGATTTTTGTTTTATTTCGGCTGATTCGTATTCTTGAGAGGCGCTGGAAGAAAATTTCTCCAATTGTTTGGGGGAGGAATTAAAATCGAAATGTATTTATAAATGTTTTTTTTATCGACGAGAAATTCCCCCTCGGGTTTGTAGCAGAATGTGACGCAATTGAATAAGACTACGAAAACGCATTTAAATAATTGACTGAAAAAGTACGAAGTATAGGCAGGGATAATGAATGCCTTGGAAAATGTTTTGTGTAACCAAAACTTTGTTCTGTAACTTAGAGTCGGGTTTCAAAACAGTAGAGTGTGATTCACGTTATAAACCGTCTCACAATACGAGGTGTGGCAATTAAGGTCCGGGAATTTAGTTATAACTCGGAAACTGACAACACTGCATCGTTCGTCAACGTTTTTCTAGAGAGGGGGGACCGTTCTTTTCGTTTCAGTCCAAGGTTGAGGGCGATAGCTCGTTTGGTTTGTGTTTTACCTATGTGTATTTTGTGGAAGTAACTTTTTTAGTGTCGTCGTGAAAATTAGTGACTCAAATTACAAGCAACGTGTTGTGATTCAATTTTCAGTGAAATCTAGCGAAAAACCCTCGGAAATCCTTCGAAAATTGCAGGTGGCGTATGGACCCGAGTGCATGTCGAAAACACGCGTGTTTGAATGGACAAAACGGTTCAAGGAGGTAGAAGACAATCCACCTGAAGGAGCTTCCGTCACCTCTCGTACTGACGTGAATGTTGACTGTTTGCGTGCATTGATCACGTCTGATCGACGCCTAAGCATTCGTGCGTTGTCTGACGAGTTAAACATCAACAAAGAAACCGTTCTCAAAATGTCACACGAAAATTTGAATATGCGAAAGATTTGCGCAAAGATGGTGTTAAAAGTTCTCACCTGTGAACAGAAATACATAAGAAAATTGATCTGCGAGGATTTGTTGTCCCGCATTTGGAGCTACGGTAAAAACTGGATGAGTCGGGTAGTCACTGGAGATGAGACCTGGATATTTGAGTATGACCCTGAGACCCGTAAACAAAGTCATTAGTGGGTGGAAAAGGGTGGAGAGCGGCCAGCGAAAGCGAGGTTGTCCAAATCACGGCTGAAGGCAATGTTGATCGTTTTTTTTTCTACGGCATCATTCATCGTGAATATGTTATTGCCGACCCGACAGGGACTGGATAAATCTATGTTGGCGTCCTGGAACGGCTACGGGCCCACGTGGTCCGTGTGCAACCCGAACTTGCGGAGAACGGCTGGGTCTTGTACCACGACAACGCGCCAGCCCATTCCTCGTTCATTGTGCAAGAGTTTTTGGCAAAAAGGGCATTCCAACGTTGCCGCACCCACCCTATAGCCCCGATATTGCCCTCTGCGAATTTTTGTATTCCCCAAGATGAAGTCCACCTCAAGAAAACTCATCATGGCGGCGTACAGGAGATCAAAGAAGCTGTAACCGTGGTGCTGAACGGGTTAACTGCGGAGGATAACCAAGGGTGCTTCCAATCGTGGGAGCAACATTGGAATAGTTGAGTAGAGAGAGGGAGACTATTGTGATGGTGCGTTTAAAAAAATATATAATAATAGATACGTTGTGAAGTGTAGTGCGCGGGAGGGGTGCGCGTGTGTTAGTGGGAGCTAGAGGTGAAGTAAGACGTGCGACGGTCTGGCTCGAGAACAGTTAGTGGAGAACTAGCCGTTGTTAGGCGAGGATGTACGCTGTCCCTTTCCCTATTTAGTTATTACTACCATTGTGTACTTATATGTAAAAATAACCAGAAATAAATTACATTATTTCAAAGTTTCTCATAGTTGCACTATTGTGCAGCAGTGCATCTCACTATTGTGAATTTCGATAATAAATTTTGGCGAAATTTAATTTACTTGTTTTTTCATTGACAAATTCCTGGAACTTAATTGCCACACCTCGTATATAGCAGCCAACACAAAAGAAATACTTGCTATATATTTTTCAATAAAATTGTATTAAATTGGATCTTTCATACATCTGGTAGAGCATATCCAATTACATAGCTTCTCCTGCAGCAAATACGCATGCGCTATATCAGAGTGCTGGATTTCTATTGGTTATGACGAATTGACGGATTCACCTGTTCCATCTGTAGGCATGAAAAAATTGTATATATATTTTTGCTAATTTAATTGTGATTATAATTAATTTATTAGTGATTTTGAATTTTTGTTCTTAAAAATGAAAACTAATTCCAGTTCTGCAATGTGTTCTCAAAACCTTAAACATCCTAATGTAATAAGTAAGGAATATTGGATGATAAAGAGACTAGAGAATTAGAGATCGAGACCAAAATATGTTAGTGATACGGCTGAAATATGCAATTCATTGATAAGAGTGTCTGTGAATAGTGTATAATGTACAGTAAAGAATGGCAAAGAAGAATATACAACCGCGAAACGAAAAATGGAAACTCGAGGAAGAAAGAAGATGTAGGTTGATGATACAAAATGCGCGATCCGTAGAGCTGTACTTCACGGATGATATTTATATAAATGAGCGTCAGACAATAAAAAAATTCAGGATGAAACTTTGCCTAGTATAGGCTAGCGTGGTTTTCCGAATTATGCGTGACATGAATGTTGGATTTATAATTGTCTTTCAGTATGGTGATAGAGAAAGGCGAAAGTAATATGAGGAAGAGACAATTTAAGACAAATATTGGAAGGTCGTAATCTGAATCGAAAAATATATTACACTGACAAAACAAGAATAAATGAATTCCATACGATGACAAAAGTGTAGCACTCTTTTGCCACATATGAAATCTTGTAATGGATAATGCACCCTAAAGTAATCGATAATAAGTGTTACTGTGAGATCGTTATAGTGACAGTACTAATAAGCATTAGTGTATGTAAATAGTGCAGTGAATTAATGAGGTTTTCCAGGTTTCCCTCATTCCTACACTGAATGGTGGTTAGGGCATACCAGCGTAACGTAGGAAAATTCGGCCTGCTTAATAATAATATGCCGCCCCCTCTCCTGCACAAGTCTTCGACTTCTGGGCTAATCCTCGTGATTAGAATGAGGGGTAGAGATTTTATTATTATTATTATTATCATTATTATTATTATTATTATGTGATATTATGTATTAAGTGTGATATCCGCGTACTGCGCATCAGGTATGTGTAAGTGGATGGTATTGGGCTATCATGGGTGAGTATACACTTTTTAAAGCAAACTATTAAAGTATTACGTTCACTCAGTCAACTTATTTTTGGTAATTTTGTGTCCTTTGAACCCTTCCTATGCGGCACGCCTATGGAATCTCACTCGTACTCAATCAAGTACTGTAAATTAATCACTCATATTACAACTGGAATATAGAATTATTTAGTTTTATCATAAACAAATCCACATTTTTTTTAATCTTTGATAATGTCAAAAAACTAAGATATGTATGCAGAAACCTAAGCGTCAAAGATGAAATAGAATTGTAAAGAAAAAAAGAAAAATTTTATAACAATATTATACCAAAGTTTGACGTAACTCACACCACAGTTTGTCAACCTTCTTGGCTTTGTTTTGTGAAAGTATATCAATATTTCACGTCGATAAGATGTGACGAGGCGCCTTCTGACAGAGTCGTACTCAGTTTATTTCCCAATTTTTCATTTCGACTTCGGCATTTCAGTTGTTTCAGACCAGATGCACATAAACTACTAAAAATTGTAATCGGGAATTATTTCAAAAAATAATCCTGCGAATTATAACGGTATTTGCATATTTAAAACTCAAAATAATTACACTATTATTGATATGTTCTTCAAAGTGAATCTAATACATTTATAACTTTTTTGGAATTTTATTAAACAAAGTAGATATGTGTTGATTTTATGAAATAATTATGCATAATTTGTGCTGGAATATGAAACTAAAAATTATGTAAAAACACAATTTTTATATCTTGTATGTGTAATTTCTATATTTATAAAAAAAATAATATTTATAATTAGAGGGATGCAGCAATATTATGATTGATGTAATATCCCTGCATTTGCCTTTTGACTAATATGTTCCTGGCCTAAATTCTCAATGCAATAATTATTTTTTCAGTTAATGTGCATTCGCCCTCTTATATTTGCAAGAGTTCTTGCCGTAGTTATATTTCATGTCTTGTCTCGCAAACCTTTTTTTAATTTTGATATACCTTTCAGTTCGAGCTGTCAAGTCTTATCTTGGTTTTGCTTTGTCTTGCGAGACCAAGACAGAATCCAGAGAAAGCAAGACAAGCTGCCAACATTAATATTGACATTCGTAAATTGTGTACGGTCCTGTTAAGAGCCGCGGATTCCCGGTTTATACTAATTATGAACATCTAATCGTCGTGAACGACCAGATATCTACCATCAGGATCCGCTTAGCGATAATTCCGCAGAAGAATAAGTTTTTGTCCCGTCCCAACTTAATTGATGGACTTTAGCTGAAACAAAAAACTATATTTGCCACAAATAGAGACCTATCAGAACTCTCAGACATTGAGTCATTGAACGGCCCGATGCGATTAAGCACAGTGCACTCTTGTTGCGGTATATTTTTCTCTTATTTCCGAGTCCGTTGAAATAGAATCGTGGAAAGTTTGGAGGAAAGCCAAGAGATACCAACTTCACGTCTGGAGCAAGTGAATATTTGTACCTTCGAAGTTAATAAATGGTTGCGTTTTGGCGTTTTTATCTCGGATAAAAAGGTTAATTAATGTTCTTTATCGATACCGAAATGAAAATGCGTACCAAGTTAGTTCTATCGTTGTGTAATGAAATCGATTAGTGCTTCCATTAGTGGAACTGAGGAAAGCTGTTTTACGCGTAGACGATCGCATAATTGACTTGAAAGCAACTAATTTCATTATTAAATCAATTTTTCGCGTGTCTTCAGGTGATGTGTAATGATTTTATTTTGAAAGCATCTGTTCATTATGAACAAGGTCATAAGACATACGGAGTACACAACTTGTTTAATTTAATAAAATACCTGACGACCTTAATTCAAATAAAATAGTATGAAAGATTCACAATTGAATAGCTTAGATGAAAAAGAGCCCATCTGTGTAGTTTGACCAAATCCGGTATTTTCTCGCATAACTTACTAAGCTATAGAAAGATCCAGTAAGCTGCTTTAATATAGCGAAAATTTCATTATTGCTGATTGACACAAGGGCTCAAATGCAATATTTGCATCTTTTTTCAGCTAATATTTAATACATTATTAGACAGAACTATGATAAAGAATTTTGTCAACGGACTGACCGAACCCTATTTAAAAAAAGCCTTTTGCATTAATAAAATAAAGTTTCAACTAAGAAAAAATATATAAATATCTGCAAATTTTAAAACAAGAAAGAGCAATCGCAGCCTATGAGGACTTGTCAGTAACTTTGTGTGTACAAGAATCTGAATATTATATAATTTATCCATTATTATTATTTTAAAAATCCATTAATAGCGGTATATTCCCTACTAAATTTAAACAGACTAAACTGATTCCGATTCATAAAGAAGATGACAGAAGTTCATGCAATAATTGTCGTCCAATTGCTATTTTAAATGCTGTAGCCAAACTCTATGAATATATTTTACATGCTCCATGGCCACGTTCAGCACTATATTTCTCCAATGGGTTTTCGAAAAATCGACATGGGTTTTGTAAACAGAGGTTCATGGAAACTAGTCTCGCCATGTTTGTTAATGAAGTCAGTTAGGTTCTGGATATGGACAGGCAAGTGGACATAGTTTACACATACTTTTCTAAAGCTTTTGACAGAGTTAATCATTCATCACAATCTCCTGGCTAAATTAATGCATTATGGACTTAGTGATCATATAATAGTTACTGTCATCTTATCTTGCTTGCCATACAGGGGTATGTCCAATATATTCTCGGCAAAGTCTGGAATACCGCAGGGGTCCAATCTTGAGTCTCTTCTTTTCCTAGTTCCTAGTTGCCAAATGTATTCAGTGTGAGTGTTTACTTTTTGCAGATGCCTTCAGGATTTTTAGAGAAGTTAAAGCTGATTTGGATTTTAAACTTATGCAGCAGAATTTTAATGCTTTGTATGAATGATCTGTCAAAATTAAATTATATCTTAATTTATATGAATAAATGTCAAATAATGTCATATTCGAGGTCCAATGATTCTACCATTTTTTTCCTATAAAATTAGTGACACCCATTTAACTAAATGTTTCATTATAAAAGATTTAGGTATGACGTTTCAAAATGACTTAAATTTAATAATCACATTCGAACTATCACTGCTGAAGCATATAAACTATTAGGTTTTATTAAGCATCCAGCTTATGATTTTAAAAACATTGATACCATAAAGTACTTATATAATACCATTGTTCGTTCTCGCCTAGAATGTGGTGCTGTCATTTGGAGCCCATCGAAGCAGTCGTCCAAGCAAACCATTGAAACTTCAAAATAAATTTATTAAATATTTTTATTATAAGAATAATCGCACTAATCTATCGTTTGATCATTATCTTGTTATTCGAAATGATCTTAATGTAAGCGACTTGATAGTAGAACTGATCAAATTATTCTAATGTTTTTGAATAATGTTATAAATAATATTGTGGACAGTCCTTATCAGAATACGTCTCCAGCACTCTGTCTTTAAAGTTTTCTCAAGTTACCCTCTGAATATTCTTATTTCTGGAGTTTATGATGTTAGTCATTATAATTTCAAAAAAATTTTGAAGTCAATTTTAGATTGATTTATTTTTCTCAATTGTGCCCGTCCACTGCAGTTATTTGATTATTTAGTGATGTTTGCCATGTGTGTGTAAATAAATGTTCATGTTATGCTAGATATCATCTTTTATATTAACTTAATTGCTGCTCTGTTTTGTGTATGCTAAGAAGCATGTAAATAGGCTACAGCGTGTTTGCTTCAGCATTATCATTATTAAATAAATAAATATGTCGATGAGACAGAATTTCAGTGACCTGAAAACGCCAACTAAAACACAAGGATGCTAATTACGTGATGCACAAAAACTGCATCCGAAGCGTACCTGGAGGATTAACCCGGGTTCATTTGATATGCAATCCAGATTTGTCAGGGAAACTGCGAGGCTTGCCACGCCTTTTTAATTAATAATGGCGCAGTTCCCAAATTGCAGCTCGCTCGCCGTTGTAATAACAATAATTAAGCCGGGAACAATGCCGATTAGTACGTTGATTAAATATGATAAATAATAAAGATATCCTCCTGTTTGGGGCCGACCTGCAATATTTTATGCGCTGCTTCTAGAGATGCCTAATTTAGATACGCGCAAGGCTCCGCTATGTATTTTTGCGGTATATAAATAAATTCGAAAGAGAAGTAAAACGTAAGATGAATGAAGTCGAGCTATGCCAGATGTTATGGTTTTGGTCATAAAATAGAGACACAAAATGTTAAAATAAATAGTGTATCAATTCACTTTCTAATATCTTCATTACACAAAATTTGTCATTAAGAATCTGAAATAAACTGTTAGATGTAAATAAAAGCTGTTAATAACTAACATTGATTCAAATTTTAAAAATTCTATATTATGTATACGTACATGCTTTACAATAATAATGACACTTCCTCAAAACAGTTTTTGAACTTCTGGAAATTTAATTAAATCTCTATTGGTTAGCAAAACAACAAAGAACTAATGTTAATATTTGAAAATAGATTTTATTACATATATGTCAGCAGTTCAAAATAAATCGCAAAATTCATTTTGCAGACGATTGGACATACAGTGCTTTCGAAAAGTAACGAATAAATCCATTATTTTTGAAATTCGAATCGATTTTGTTTTTAAAAAAAGCACTTTTTGACATACGACCCATATTTGTGACGTCATTTTTGTTCGAGATATGACGTCACTGACAATGTTTTTAAATAGCGTCCCCCAATTTTGAATTGCCATTTGAAAGAGCGTGTCATTCTACATAAATACATCATGAAAAATTATGGTGTTACATAACAAATAATGTTTGAAGATTTTAAAATTTAATTTTCACAATACTGTGGCGCCTCCCCATTATGCAACACCTGTCCGTGCTTATTTGGATGAGCTGTTCCCGAATCGTTGGATAGGGGGCTGATTGAGTGGCCAGCCAGATCGCCTGATTTGACACCCCTAGATTATTTCTTGTGGGGATACTTAAAAAGCAAAGTATACGTTACTAGACCGATTAATTTAGAAGATTTAAAAGCAAGAATTCGTCACGAGATACACCGTATACCTCCTGAAGTTATTGATAATGTCCAAAAAGAATTTATAAATCGTCTTGGCTACTGTCAGGCAGCCAACGGTGCAGAATTTGAACATTTAATTTAGTCGATTTTTTACATAATCATTTTCAGTATTGTGGAAATTAAATTTTAAAATCTGTAAACATTATTTTCTTGAAATATTTGTTATGAAACACCATAATTTTTCATGATGTATGTATGTAGAACGACACGCTCTTTCAAATGGCATGGTCAAAATTGGGGGTTGCTATTTAAAAAAATTGTCGATGACGTCATATCTCGAACAACGATGACGTCACAAATGTGGGTCGTATGTCAAATTGTGCCTTTTTTAAAACAAAATTGACATGACAGGAGATTTTTTCGAAAATAATGAATTTATTCGTTACTTTTGGAAGGCACTCCATTAGTGTTTTAGAGCCAAACTATATTAAGTAGTAAGTAAGTCTCATTAAAAGTCTATTGGATACAATTTTGATATTTCCATACATACGAATATGAGTGCATTTATTTTACTGTATGATAAATTATACCAAGTAAAACATATTTGATTTAATAGTTTTTTCTCTCTGACCAACGGTAACAGAATTATGACAACAAACAGATCTTGAATATGTGGCAACGCTGCTCACATACTATGTCAAGATTGTCAGGTATTTGTACATAATAATTACAAATATGTAGTACACCTACTTCCATTTTTTTTATATACACTTACAGGTATCAAAAAAGCGCTAGAGAAAAACGAAACGCACTAGCCACAATACTACTATGATTAATATTACTTTTAGGTTAACAGCGGCAGCTGACACATTCCAATATTGTCGAACGTTACAATTTTAAGGAGTTTCTAAGAAACTTCAATTGTCAATCATAAAACAAATTACGTTACAGGAGCTTTTACTTAACCTTATTGTACCTTAGTTTGCAATTTAAGAACAACCAAAATTTGTTTCATAAAATAGTTATCCTGATATGCTTAAACTTAAAGAAAACGAGGTAAAAGAATATTCCTAAATTTAAAAAATAAAGTTAAAATTTAGCACCTGTCAGTCTCATAGGCAGGTGAGTTCTTATTCATGGGTCATCGCTGGCATCGATTAATAAATGTTCTCTTCTCTTATTTAATCTGGGACTTCCTAATAGTGTTGGTTAGGCATGATAATATAAAAAGATGTTGCAACACTAAATGTTATTTTATTAATTATTATAAAAGTCTATATTGTTCTATAAATTTAAATATATAAATTTTATATACCATAATTTGGTGTATGTGATGTCAATACTAAAATGGTGGACACACATATTTTATATAGGAATTTTAAAATAGTTAATAAACAAAAATAAATTACCCGTTTGCTGCTGTTGATGGACTACAAGTGTTAAACACATCCCCTACATGTATTTACTTTAGTATTTCATATTCCTTGTTTGAACGAGGCTGTTCAAAATTCCCGACTTTAGAAACATGTATGTAGTTGTAACAAATAGAAAATACTCGTTGTTTTTACATTTCTGATTAGTACGTACATGATGTGTTCATAAATTCAAATGGATTATTTTGATACGGCACAGCTGGGGTTCTAATCAACTTTCCGCCTCACTGCATGTTCATAGAACTAATGTACTTTACAACTAACTTGTAAATATTAATTATATTTGTACAGTTTGACTTACACGTTCATGTAGCTGCGACATGTTAATAAAGTCGAAAATGGTTCTTAAAATTGCCGAAGTCGGACTATTCACGCATTTATGTTATGTTAATTAGCCAGACAAACGTCAACAGCAAAATCTATGTTCAACGAAGCATTTTATTTTATTTATTCATTAAATTGTCTCTACAGACGAACCCAATGGATACAATCCAAAAGTGTGAAAAATACAAAATATTTATATTTATATTTTAATGAAATGTAACAGGATTGAGTATATGTTCCATGTTGAAAACTTTTTAAATTTGGTGATAAAATCTCGAAATACTTTTATACAAACAAATTTAGATCCATTTTGGTCCGCACTCTTCCTGCTAAATAGTACAGCTGTCAGATTCCTAATGTGATACACTTCTAATTTTATCAAAATCGTTTCAAAGATATTTGAAAAAAAACTCATATTAGGGGCTCCCATTTTTGTGCTTACTTTTGTCTTACATGTTTTATTTTTCGAGATTTCGTACCACAAAACCATTTTGAAATCGGTCCTGTTACATGGCAATATCAAGATGTCAAGCTCGCCGGCGGAATTTTGCTAACCAAAAGTGTACTTTTAAAGCTTTTTTATAGGTACTCGGCTATAAACTGTTTAGACGCCGCTGGGACGGAAATTAAAAAATTACACCCACAAATCGATATTTCCAAGAGCTAATTAGCATGCTTCTAAACGGCGGTGAAAATAATCTTGCAGTCATTCGTTTATTTCAGACATCTGTCTAATTTCACTGGCTGCAATAAAAAGTCCCTGTGAGGATCGAATGCGTCGACAATGAAGTTCGGTACACACACGTTCTCACCCGATATATGCTAATTCTTAATTTGAATACGACATAATAACCCGGAAAGTCACTATATATCAAATAATACCACCGGCCATGAAAGCCTAAAAGCCGCTATATCAAATAAGTTTAATAATAATTATAGTGCAGAATTGCAATATTCTTGATTTAAAGTTTAAATTCTTAGACTTACATACACCTACGTATCTTTAAAACTAAACAACATACCAACGTATTAAGTAACTGTCTTATTAGCCTTTTTAATGCCGAGTTTATAGATTGCTTAATTTTTGGTTTTACAAGGTTTCCCAATAAAAGCAGTGAAACTACTAAATTGTAATAAAGCTACTGAAATTAATATGTAATTTACATTTGAATAATAAAATATCAGTCTGCACAATATTTTTACTTACTTACTTACGTTACTTTTTTAGTTATTGTGTGAAATTGGAATTTTCTCTTAGTTAAAAGACACTTGGAAATTTCTCTTATTTTGAACACAAGCACTGCATTGTCTCCGTAGCTTTTTCGTGAAGATTTTAAATAGAATAATTTTTCAGACATATTTTCATATAAAATTTTAAATAAAGTCATAAAGAAGTTAAAGGTTTGTTTACACATGCTGTATAATTAGTAACCAAACATTAAATTAACTAAACTTAAAAATTCTGGCTAATAGGTATATATATCAAAACAAATGTTTTATTTTGTTGAAGGTACATACTTTCTTTTTTTAGAAACCTAAACATTCTATTTCATTTTTAATTTTCTAACAATAAATATATAATGTTTTAGTTACTTAGGTGCCTTCATATCTACATTATTTGCAAGACCTTGCTGTTATTAACGATTTCACATTAGAACTTGCCATTACATTTTTACACGTCTCACTGCAGCACTTACAAATTGATGATTTGCATTGAAATAGTCCATCGTCATAATTAAATCTACCAGTGATTTATTAGATGATTATGCTTTCAAATTGTACGTTGTGAATTTTATTAGTGGCTTATGCTAACACAGAAAGACCTTTGCTCGAGTTCAAAGCTGACTAGTACTAAGAAACTGTAGGAGGCAATGACGTCATGCCCCGCTATCCGATCAATTCCAGTTTGAAATCGAATATTTTGAAGACTGCTAATAAAATCAACTTCAAATTTTCTGGGTTTCTGGGTGAAATTTAAAGCTTGACTATTGACTTCTTTGGCAGCATTTTTGTTGTTGCATGTACATAGAGAGATTAATAATAAAGCCTGTAAGCATTAACTGTTTGTTGTTTTTGAGTGAGCAGGAGAAATAATTGTAAGGAACTCGTGACAGTATATAACATATCATTCTATTCATATTTTTTTATAACAATGCAGTTCATTGTAAGCTAAATAATTATAGCACTACGGCGATATTCTCATCATGTAATTACGATAACTATTAAGTTCTAAATATGTAAATCCCTTATCATTACTCGCATTTGTTTTTCTCGTCGAAACACATACTTAATTAAAACGACTTTAATGACGTATATGCCATCTACGTACGATACTACGAACTTTCCGATTTACATTTAAAGAATGTGTAACAACAAAGTTGTTTGTCAGTTAACTATTCCTCCAATTCGTTGAGATGCACACAGTTATCTGCTAATTGGCGTCTGAAACACGGGAAATCGTTATTTAACGGTGGCCAGAATCGTTACTTATTTATGATGAGAACCCAAAATGAACCAGAGATGGTGGAATGCGTTTAGCAGCGATTAACCGCGTGGATTGTTGGGATCGAAGTAAATTAGGTCCTTTTATGGTAAATAAATTGCGTGTTACACGTTGCTGTGGTAAAGCGAATAATTGGTAAAGTACGGGAAAAGTTGAGGCGAACGAGAAAAGAGTATCGAATCGATGTTATAATGGAGAGCAGGATGGGAGTGAAGTTCTTTTCTTCTCGTACTAGGCTGAATAGGTTAAAGTAATATCACTTTGGACAAGACCAGTATGAAATCTCATATGACGTTCAAGTTTTTCTTAGCATAAGCATGAGTAAATTTAATTGCTACTTACCTTTTAGCTATGTAGGTCACAACAAGTTTATGTTTAAACTTAAGTTGACGTCACTATGTTTATTGGTTGACTATTGTCGCATGATTTATATATTTCAAATGCTAATACCAAATAAACATTATTATTATTATTATTATAATGTTAATAGTTTCTAAATTCTGCAGGGTATCTCGGAAAACAGTAATAATACGACAATCACAGATTCCTGAAGTACTAGCAATTTTATTTCAAAAATATGTGTCAGCCTTTGTCTAAAAATGCTTTGTTCTTCTTGATGTTATTTTGTTGTTATTCAAATTAACTATTCAAAATAATGTACAATCGTTTACAATAATAATGGCACTCTTTGAAATGAATTTTATTTCTTTTGAACTGCTGAGGTATTCGTAATGAAATTTACTTTCAACTTTTAACATTAGTTCTTACTTGTTTTATTAACCAATAGAGATTTAATGAAATTTCTACTCAGAACGTCCAGAAGTTCAAAAACTGTTTTGAGGGAGTGTCATTATTATCGCAAAGGCGTGTACGTAGCATTTACTTTTCTTAAATGATAAAATAAAACATTTGCATCTAAAAGAGGAAGTAGAATAATAAGTAGATACCACATGACAGCAAGTCGCTAATTAAGAAACCCATTTTGGTATAAATGTTTTTATTTTTGTCACAAACATATCTCTTAGTATTTAATTTTGAACATTAATTATTAATAAAATTTAAAAGTAACTAAAGTGAATAAAGAAAACTACTAGATAATTTTGAAACTACCTAGATATAAGGGTGTCTTAGGTATTACTGATATCCTTGGAGGAGGTGATTGTACAGTGAAAATAAATGAGATTAATCTAAATATACCTATATCTAAAAATTATTTTTTTCTCAGATGAAGGGTGTCAAAAATTTTGAAATTTTTATATTTTTTTGTTTATTTAGGAACCCCGTCGTGATATGGCAACAATAATTCTAGAAAAAAATGTGTTTAAATAAATCCATTATCACCACTGCATTAGAAACCCTGTGCCACACTTCTTTTATTTACAATAAAAATAGTACGCCACTATCTTAGTCATAAAAAAATGTAAGATACTTTAAGTTGTGACTATTTTGGACAAATTATTATTCTTTGAGATTTTAAAATGTATTGTATTCAAGTAATCGTTTATTTAAAACATCTGCATTTCGTAGTTTGTGCATATTTATATCAATAGATGAAGGAAGCTTGAAAATCTACTCTTAAAATATCGTTTATCATGTCGCAGACTAGTCAATAAATCAAACGTTACAATAAAAATAAACAAAACACGTATAATAAATTTAAATATAAACAATATAACAATATAAACAATATAATATTACATACATATTATAGTAATAGAAAATATTCATCAAGCCTACAAAAACATTTGTCAATGAAATATTCTTTCAGCTTTTTTCTTGAAGGCAACTATAGTTGCAAGATTTTTTATATTTACTGGCATTAAGTTAAAGAGTTTAAGCCTTTTTGCCTCATATTCACAGCGTAAAAATCCTTATTTAAGATAAAATCATTTTTAATACAGAATATGAATAAACAAAGTTCAAAAAATTAACAGAGATGGTAAAGTTAAAATTTTATGTCATAAAAATATTCTTACAACTTAGTAATAGTAATATTTGGTACGCCAGCTATTGTCCTGAAGATTTTTATTTATAAAATAAAAACTTGATAGCCTTGATAGATATTGACCTAGCAGAATTACCCCAAAAACATAAATCATATCGCATCCGTGATTTAATTTCTGCATAATATAGATTAATAAGTTGATCACGTTTTAGTACCGTTCGCAGATTTTTAAACTGAAATATAATAATAATAGTTTCCAAATTAGGTTTCTGTCTATATACAAACCTAAAACCTTAACATATTCAATGCCATTAGAATTTTTTTCCATCTGAATAAATATCTAAATGGAAAAAAAATCTAATGACATTAAATAATATATTAAGTTTTTAGGTTTGTATAAAGACAGAAACCTATATCACTACACATTTTTTGTTTATTATGGAACCTTATTGCAAACGTTTTGTTTATGTTAAAATGAAGACTGCTTGAAATCACACACTCAAACTGCTCATAACATTACTGTACATTGGTTTTAACAAAGTATCGCTTTTGACAAAATTATGGATATGTCATCTGCATACGTAGTAATTTGTGCAGATAAAAAGGCAATATCATTCACGTATAACAAAAATAAGATTGGGCCTAGTATGGAGCCCTGCGGAACACCCATACTAATTTCGATTATTTCCGAAATGACATTTTCTTTAAAATTAAGACCATAGTTCATAAGTGAAATATTGTTTTTAAAAAGAAAAGTTTTTAACCTATCCAATGCAATATCTCTTATGCCATAAAAATGCATCTTATCCAATAATCTATAATGTTTATACCATATTCCAATATCCCTCTACCAATTTAGACGCTGCTGACGACCCCAAATCAATAGTCTCTTTGATGCGATGAGAAAAAGTGCAACCTGGAGCTTTTGCATGTCGACAGAGTGGAAGAAGGGGAGCGGAGAACGGCGGGCAAGGGCTCTCTACGTGGATGGCAGCCGCCAGTCAGCAATGCTGTTGAAGTTACAAGTCGACCTTGCGCGGACTAAATGCAAGTCTTTGAAAATTGCATGTGATTCTGTTTAAAGGACGATGCGGTCTTAACAATAAAAAGTGCAAATTTTGCAGTAAATTGCTCTCGAGAAGAATTTCTGCCCTGACATTTGAAAGTGCTTAAGAAGATACTTTAATTCATTCGTTGGGCTGTCTCGGAGAGATGACTAACAAAATGCAAATGTCGGTCTAGTTGTATCAAATACTCGGGAAGCATTTACAATCAGTCTCGCGCATAAATGAATAACTGCCATCTAAGGCACGTTACACACGCCGACGAAGCCGTTACATAATTCAAACGTTTGCATTTGCAAGCAAGCATCTATACAGGGTGTTTCTAAAACAAATGGGTTTCTTATACGTTTATTATGAAGAAAGAAAGTTCGAAATTACGCCCATTTATCATAGTTATAATTGCCTAGCTTCTAAGTTCAGTACTTTAGTATGTGAAATGGCAGAACTCGGATTCATATACAAGGTGGTCTCTTTTATGATCTCGGAAACTAATATATACGGGGTGGTTTAAATTAGAAAAAAGGTGAGCATTTGTATGCTTTTCAATTTCCTGTAAAGTAATACAAGATATTTTGTGTAGTTTTTGAAATATCGACTGAAAAATGAAAAAGTACATTTTCGTTTTCGTCTCATAACTTTTATTTTTAATAAATGTTATGAAAATTAGTACTCTTATACTGTTTGACATAAGCTTTCCAATGAAAGTGAAAACACAATTCTACGTCTACTAGATAGATACCCAAAAAAACCGAATTATTATAAATGCCGAATACGAAACAATGCGTTTTCATTCGTGATCGTGCATGTGCTTACTTACATGGATTACCTGCATAGTTACAGCCAAAAATCTAGAGAGTGCCTCATGTTATAAACTCGATCACAATTTATAGCAGTTGACACAAAGAAAAATACATGCAGCCCATATATTTTCCTATAAAATGTTAAGTGCCGCATATCTCTAAGAGCATACCCGATTATACAGCTTCTGCTGCAGCAAATATGCATGCGCCAGATCAGTGCTTCCCAAACTTTTTTAACCTACCGCCCACTTTTAGGAAATGGGAATTTTCTAGCGCCCCCTTGGCACAGATACAAAACATTGTAGGCAAAATTTTTGAAAATTTTCAAGGTCACGCGTTTTCCTGCCAAATTAAATTCAAGGCCTACTAAAATATTGATTTTCATATAGAGTTAAAATCAAAATGCGGTAAATATGATTTTAAAATTTTAAAACAGATCACAATAATAAATATAAATAAATATAGTAGGTATATTATTAAAATAAGGGCAACAACAATATTATCGAACATAACAACATAACATACAATAAATATGTACCAACATAAAATTATATCCACCAATTTTAATGCGAAGGATGAACTTGTTGATCTGCCACCAATTTGCTTATATTTGGTTTCATTTTTGTTAAATACATCATTAAGCCGCGGCGTTTTTCTATTTGCAGGCGATTTTGTTGCCTTTACTATTCTATAACAACACAGGGGATCCTTATCCTTACTATAATATAGATTGAATTATTCGATAGAAGATTTAAGTTCCGTAAAAATCCCTTTTACTATTTAGTTTCCACTTTTTTCTTGTCGATTTCTATTGGTTGTCAAGAATTAACAGATCCACCAGATCCAGAATCTAACTTTGCCTAAGATATATACAAGGGTGCTTTGGTAAATTATGAGGGACATAAGAATTATGACGAAAAAGACGAAATAATGATAAAACGAAGAAACTATTTAAAATAAATATTAAAAGGTCGGAAGCTGAATTGAAGAATATATTACACTTTGACAGAACATAAATAAATGAAGGTCATACGGCAGGCAGTGTAATACAATATAATAAGTGTCAATGTGTGACCGTTATAGTGACAGTGTTAGTAACCAATAATCACAAATATTTGCGCGATTTATTTAATGGTGGGGTAATCTCTATCTCAACGAATTTTGTCAACATTTTCTATCATTTTCATCATGAAACTGTCATTGACTGTCATGGCAGATTGTCAGTAGCGCAGTAGATTACTGTTTTACAAAATTTGTCAAATATTGAGATCTTTCTGCCGTAAATAATTCAAACAAACGCGAAATTTGCGCAAATATCCGTCCATGAGGACAAGGCGTAAGTGTTACAGTGTGATATCTGCGGAGTGCGCATCAGTGGTGCTGGCCATCGCCGTTCAAATGGACGGCATTCTAATTTGTAAAGAGGATGACATTGGTCATTTAAAGTAAACTGTTAAAAGGCTAGATTCACTTGACGTCAATTTATTTTTGATAATTTTGCATACTTCGAACCCTTTTCAAATGGCACGCCTTGATGTGAAATACATGAAGGGCAGTAACACAATTTGTATAATACCATAAGTTTGTGTGTTTATTGCTAGAAGGAAATTCTACCGCACGATCCCTGCTGCTGTTTTTTTACTCATTTTTTTTTTCATTTAGCCCACCATGTAGACATAATAATCACCGCTCCTGAGCCACAAAAGCCTCCTGCGATCGTTCACTACCGCCGTGGTCGCTTAATGCGTCCACCGACCGTCCACAATGGCCCCACAAATCCGACACGTCCTCGACCTGTCTATGAATAATGCATGTTCTCGCACGGCGACAATGAGCATCTGCTCCGGGAACGCGACGCTGTGTCTTTCCAGGCGCCCCCGGACTAATTTATCGCTCTAACATTAGGGCGGGTCTACACGACATACGCTCTAATCCGCAAACAGAGCGATGGTGGAACCGAAGCCAACTACAAATTTAAATGCAAAGAGCAATTTGTTCTCATTTTGAATCAGATACAGCACAATGTTTAAAGAAACTCAGTGGCGGTTCGTGATTTTTTGACATTGGTAAGTTTAATTTTACTTGATGTAACACAGATAATTGCGCTCCATAATTAGAGTAGATATATTTACTTTTAAAAGTCTACCTCTACTACAAAGAATCAGGTATTAGTAAAATGTCTTCAAAATGCAGTCTTTATTTAAAAGACAATAACAAATTTTACGGTGGCCACAACCTAACATGAGACAGACCCTTTATATAACTCAGTTTCCTTAGAGAGTTATCTTTTTTCGCTCTTATGATTTTCAAAGCCTTATCTATGTATCAATAACTTTTGCAATCATTATTCCATATCATTCAAAGAAATATTCTTTGTTCCACAAAAATCTAAAATTTCCGAAAAACAGGAGTTTCCCACACAGCTGTCAACACTGTATTGTGCGTAATAATAATAATGTGTTAAGTAAGACTTAAGATATATTTTTAAAATTTGTTTGCAGACCTAAGGTTTCCATGATAAATGTTATTTGAAAATGAATGTATTCGAAAATAAATAATTTATTGTTAGAAATCAGTATTAAATTTTTAATTTAACAAATGATTGTCACCATTACTACTTGCCAATACAAGCAGATATCATTTTTTATTAAAACGCATTAATGAAGCTTTATAAAAATCTAAATTCTAAACAGCAGAAATTTTCCTTCAACTGCTACTAATTCTAATTACAAAGAATAAAAAAGGTGATTCAGTCATTGAGATGAGGTAGAGAAGAATGAGGATAATATGAATATGCGATTAAAAAAATATTTGCAAATCATTATTTAAACCCTCTCAGACTGTCACTGACGTTACAAAATTTAAATATTTTTCTAATACCTACCTACTTGTTAAAATATATAATGAATGTTATAAATCATTTTTTAATGGAATGCACTTAACATATTAAATTTCAATTAAAAAAATATTTAATATTGAAGTTATTAAGCTGCAACTAACCAAATAATAAACTATTTACATTTCATTACATGAGTAGTGAGATAAAGAACAATACTGACTAGGTAAATTATTAAGAGAAGCTAAAATGTTTTTTGTATTTAAATACTAATAGTAATATAAACCACCCTCATTCTGTCACCAAAAAACAGTCCCGAGACATATTCAATGATAAACAATCCGGCAATCCGAATCTTGACATACCATATTTAAGTCAATAACCTTGTTTTCAATGCCTGCTCAATGACAAGCGCTGCAGAGCTACAAAACCGCCGAATAATAACAGAAGCAAACAATTAAATTTGCTGCTATTTTTTGCGGATTAGTATATTTTACGTCACAACTTGACATAAACGCTTAAGACACCTCAAAAAATATACAAAGGGACATTTCGGATTGCATACTAGAAGTTTGTCATTAGAAAAAAAATATCATTTCAGTACTAAATTTAACATGCTGTTAATATGTTTGTGGTCCTGACAACGCGAGGTGGCAACTGGGTTTCGCTTCAACACTGGCACGCTTCATCAGAAAATTTGTAGGATACCAGGACCGCCATGTTACCGATTGTTATGGGTTCATTTGTTTATCTTTTAAAAGAACGAGTAATTTTTTTTCGCTTTTATGTATTTTTTGACATGGTCAAAATGATTGAATTTATGATTGAATCACCCTGTATAGTTGTTTATACATATAAAAATAGATAGTACGTGTTTATTAACACAGAACTACCAACTTCACACAACGAATTTTAATAATATTTCCGTAAGTACGGTATTAATATTATCAGTATCCAGTTTTTTATGCACAAGCTAGGTTGAGGATTTAGATATGTGCGCCAACATATATCATTCTGATTTTCAGTGAGATTGATACAAAAAAATTCAATGATAAATTCGCTAATCTTTGTGGAACCAACCCCGATACCTCCAGCTCTGTAAATCACCCCATGTAATAATAGAGGCATGCAAACTGGGACTGGTTCAATTCCGTTACACATTTCTGTTATAATTGTTGGACCATTTGACATGTACACTTCGGGGGCATTGTGCGCTTGCCGCATTTCCTCCAATCTAGGTTGTGTAGAACATCAATTGCCGTTTACATCCGTAATATGGTCACTACGTGCTCGCACAAAGGTAATTTTGAAGTCACTGTGACCGTTCTGAGTCACGGAAAGAAATGTATTGTCTCCGTAAATAAATGAGTATTACAAGTTACCTATTTAAAATATCAAAGTTACCCTTGTCCCTGAAATGCTAGAATTTTTGAGAAAATAAGTATAAACTGTCACAAAATGACTATAATTTGACACTGTTTGAAATGTCATAGTGACTTACATTATCGCACATGTGCTTTTTTAAAGTTATTAACGCACTCGGTGCGATAATGACATTGTAAATTAGATTAAACTCAAATTAGACGTTAATTAAATAATAATAAAAGTAATAATAATAGTTTTTATTTTTCAACAGTTTCCTATTGACAGAGCAATTACTCTAAATTGCTAAAATGCATAATAACGATAGTGTATATTGTAACAGCGAGTATGAGTAGCTAATTACAATTATTATATAACGAAAAATAGTACAATCGAGGAAATAATTAATTAAATAACAAATTAACCGAATATATGATCCTCAGTCGGCAATTGCGTAAGAGTGCTTATCATGTGCTTAAAATTATCAACATGAATATCACAACACAGCACAATTTATTAAAGTTAAAGCACATTGTATACAGGTTGATTCAGTTTTTGATGAACAAACTTCGAGGGTAAGTAAAACTTTGAAAAATAATGGCAGTTTATTATATAATTTTGAGGCTTTGTAAGGAAGATACATGGTATAAGTTTGAGTAAAAAATTTGATTTTTTGGTATAATTACTAAAGTAATGGAGATATTTAAGCCATACTTGGTACACAGTGTAATTAGTTAAGCTGTCATAAAATGTGAAAACAAGCACTTTGAACGACCAGTGGCGGAGAAATGGGCACTTCCTATCTTTGCTTTAAGAAAAAAGTTGTATCGCCCTGTATAATGTTATGACATTTTTAAATGTGTATTAAATTGAATTTATGACAAAAAAGCAGGACAGTCAATGTCATTGAGCAACAATTTATATAAAAAAGACTGGTAACATTAAATCTTTCTAATAAGGCGTTGTAATCTGTATTAGTTTCTGGATAAACTCCAGTTTATTTCTTCTTCCAGTTTCAAATGAAGGAATATTATAATGTTTTAATAACAATAATAATAATATCTCTACCCCTCATTCTAATTACAGACCCAGAAGTCGGAGACTTATGCGGGAGACGGGGCGGATCATTAAGCAGGTCGCATTTGCATCCAGGAACGACTTACGTTGGTAAGGCCTAACCACTATTGGAAAACCTCATTAATTAGGAGGGTAGTCAAATGTCGACCGGTATCAATTTCTCACATTGACCCAAGCCAACATTCGTCCACCCTACCATACCCGCAGAGAAGGTGTCAATCCTCTCCACGAATATAGCCAATATACGGTCTACCAGCTGCGGGGCTCGAACCCACATTGATTCAAGTACTGACGCCTTAAACCGCGCGACCACTGACCGACCCTAACCTTAACTTTAATGTCGTTAATGTTTCTGCAGTTCCTCATGATGAAGCTATAGGATCTTACTGCATTTTTTATTTTGTTAAATATGTATTCTCGAAAGGATAAATCACAATCAAGTAGTGTACCAAGATCTTTAACAGTTTTAGAACGGATGAGTGCAAAGTCATCAATAGCATAATCGAAAACAATTGGTAACTTTTTTCCAGTATAAGAAGCAATTTTACATTTGGACACATTAAGATATAATTTGTTCTTAAAATACCAATTATGCAAATTATTTTAATAATTCTGTAATATCAAACAATCATCAATGGAACAAATTTTCATATCATCAGCAAACGATAATTTATCGCGATCTACTACTTGACAAATGTCGTTAATAAGAAGAATAAATAATAAGGGTCCAAGGTTTGACCCCTGAGGAACTCCTGAAGCGGCAGAATAATTGAAAAGATACGGAACCATAATATGACACAAACTGAATTCTGTCAGTTAATGTATATAATGCATTATTGTTAAAACCAAATTTAGCAAGTTTGTTCAAAAGGACATAATGGTCTAGTCGAATGATTTGACAAAATCTGTATGTATCCACTTGACCACCCTTATCTAAGGTACCAGAAATAAATAGATATTGGGCGATAATTTTCAATATATTCTATATAATAATATCTATATCCCCCCACTTATTGCGTAAATGACTATTCTTCTCTGGATAATGCCACGCTTGTTTTATGCAGTATAACAAAAACATAACATGCACTCTATATTCATAATGGATCGTGCATTCGTTTCTGGAAACAGTATACGATTTTTAATTTACATTATTTTGTAAGGTTCATGCTGCATTTGCAATAATTTATATACCATGAACGGTAATAAAAAAACCGCAAATCGAAAGTGTTATGATCTCTATACACGATACAGTGCACTATTGCAAGAATACTTGCATGCCGTCCGTTGTTATTTAATAAGAACAGTAAAACCAGAGAAAGTAAGGCATACGCAATGGTCGCTGGTTCTCTAATATATGCTTGTATGTAAGAGAAAAGGTAAACAGTGTATCAGGTCAGTAAACAATGTGTCAGATGGGTGCATATGTAAGTTAACGGGATCTACGAAATTAGTAAGTTTGTGCCTTATGCGAAGCTAACTGTATTTCAGCCTCGTTTTACAGTTTTTTGCATAATATATTTGTTGTAGCTGTATGGTGTCTGTGGAATGTAGGCGAGATCGTTGACTTGCCCTAATAGGTTGTCAAAATAAGGATTTGCACGGTGTAGTAAAACAAAACGAGTTTTACAGTAAGATCAGAGCCGGTGTACGAAAAAAATTAAAGCTAGGAAAATTTTAAATATCTAAATTTTTCATAATTATAACACAATTTCTATTTTTCATGAATGTTTTAAAATTTACTCAATGGCAGTTTAATTTTACTTTCAAATTTCTAATTCTAGAGAATTTATCTTGTTTACTGGCGCATCCGCCAAAATATCGAATAATTTTTATTCTGAATTTGTATTAAAATTTGAAATGATGTTGGTGTAATTAATTAGTATGTCGTTTAGAAAGAAACTAAAACGTTGGTTGGTACACTGATAAAAGTTTGTCTGTAATTTCGCGTAATTTTACGTTGGCAATTTGTGACCAGTGTAAAGTTATATAAAATTACATAATAATTTTGTAGATAATTTAAATTTTCTTTTATTTTATATGTACTTATCTTTATAACTGCAATTGGAAAATATGCTTGGAGTAAACTTTTTCAATAACGAACAATATTTCGTATATATGACTAAATATCAGTGTGTGAAAATTGAAAGGACGTTAAAAATGTGTACTTATACTAAAGACTTAATCAATGGTTAAAATATTTTTATTTTGTTTAACCTGAATAGTGTAGTACAAACCAATTTAAAAAATGTATTCATATTATTTTTTTAGCCATATAAGAAAAGTGTGTCAACAGATGAAAAGAGGGAAAACTTTTTACTTTTAATATCGTGGAAATAAGGTGCTGGGGTTAAAAAATTCTTATTGTTAAAATATTTGTATATTGCATTTAGATGCAAGCATCTAAACAACGTACCACTTCAGTTTCTATTAGGTATATTTATGAACATTATATAACATTTATTGGCATAAGCTGCAAGTGCATACGTTACAAAATATTTTTTTATACTTACTTTTTCGAATATCTCACAAAAAGGCCTTATTAATGAACCGCACATGTTTTTCTACCACAACTTAAAAGCAATTAGGTTAGATTAGATTGATGTGCCTCTGCGCAAGTGCAACACATATCACATAAAAAATTCTGAAAAATTTCAAAATAAATTGAGTAAAAGTAAATAATTCCAAAATAGTGCATTGTATTATCTCATTATTCCAGAAATTCCCTATTATTGTTACGTAAAAACACATATTCTTGATTTGTCCTTAATATAATGTAAATTAAAAATTGCCAGTAAATACATTTTATCTAAAAAGGGCATAACAAAACATAATAATTTCAAATCATTTTTATCGATGTAATCCTATTGTATAGTTAAGACGATCAGAATATTTTCTAGTCTTAAAAAAACCCATAGGACAAAAAATATATATTACAAAAATACAATTGATTGACATAACTGGAGTTAGTGGCTATAGAAACTTTCTTTCGACAAAAATCAATTTCTCCTTCTATACCAAATTTCAGCTTTTTCTGTTGTGAAATAATGACGCTAGGTGGTATCTTCTAAAATCGATATTTTCAGTTTTTTTTTCACAATATTTTAGCAACTATGTCTATGCGGTTATTTTGGATTTGTTTGGTGTATCTTAGTGGCTATGAAAACGCGCAACTCTTTTCTAATTTTAGTCACTCTGTACCTATATTTTGCTCTAGATACCAACAATGATGAATCATTACTTTTAAAGTCAAACTCCAGGATGTATTCTGCAATTACCTCACTTCACCTAATGTACTAACGAAACAAGTCACACCACAGTACCACCGAGCGACAATACGTGATCCCAACCAACCTCAGCGTTATTTACGTACCGAAATGGCAAACCCATGTACAGGAAATATCGGGACGCCCTGTAGACAGCCACATTTCCACCAACCAATTATGCGTTTCCCCGAAAAATAGATAAGGCTCATCTCTGATTATTTCTTGCTTACGTTTGGGGGTCACGGCGGAGGGGTCACTGTAAATCAAGTCGGGCCGTGCGCTGGACGTGGTGCATCTCCGATAAATTTTATCGCCGTTCGAACTCGGCCGCCCCGCCGAAAGAAAGGTTAAATATACGCTTTATTTATATTCCCAGATAGGTGGGATTTACACGCTAAACAAAAGCCAAGTGCACGGTTCATCACCGATAAAAATATCGTGGCGCTGCACGTCTCTATACAGGGTGTTCCGTAAAGAATGCGCCAAAAAGCAAGGTTATATTCTAGACGTCAAAATATTAGGATTATAGGATTCCACCAAACATACTTTAATAAAATGTCGCTCCTCTTCGATATACAGCGTGTCAATTTTTTTTATTTTTTAAATTTATTTAATAATTACTGTAATTATCATCGAAAATATATGAAATTTTGGTACTGGGGGTTTTGCGTGGCGAGAAATTCGAATTTGATATCGTTTTTGCGACAGCTGCTAGAGGGCGCTAGTTACGCGTGACTCTGGTGTTATTTTCAGCTAAAACTTTTTTATGGAACGTCCTAGCAGAATTTAGAGTAATGCATTTGATAGACCAATTATTTCTACGAAGAAAAGGTACTTATTTGAAATCTATAGAACGAACCGTTTTCGTGATATTCGTCTCCAAACGATTTCTAAACCTAATTCATGGCATACTAAATAGGAGAACCTGCATAATAAAAAAATGCGTCAAAAATCAAAATTTAATTCTAGACGTTAAAATATTAGGATTCAGTTATTAAATGCATATTATTATGAATAAACTATTATAAATTTGAAAAATGCAATTAATATTTTTATTATAACAAATGTTCAAAATGTCTACCGTTCACTTGAATACATTTGCAAACTCCTCTAATTAAGTGTTGTCTTTCTCTAAATAAATCTGGAATAGAGGTCGCAAAAAATATTTTGTTAATGCTCTTGTAAGTAGGCTATGCGTACTTGCTGATAACAATTGAAAAATAAAAAAATATATATACTACATTTTTCATGACGCAGCTATTCTCATTTTTTTTAGATAAGTTGTAAATTACCTTGTATTTTGATGAATAATACCTATAGCAATGAGTAAAACTATTGTAGTTGAATATAGTGTCATTAATTTTAAGAGAAGATAAGGAAAATGAGTATAATACGAATACGCGATTAAATTTATTTTTAAATACATATTTATACCAAAAAATATTTGCAAATCATTGTTTAAACCCCCATTTCAGATTGTCACTGACCGTTAATGGCAGTTCAACAAGGTGTAGGCCCGACGTGATGTTGCCAAATTTAAATATTTTCCGAGTACTTATTGTAATGTTAAAATATATAATGAATTAATTTTTTAAAAATACAAAATTGACATATTAAGTTTTAACATAAAAAATATTTAATATTGAATTTACAAAACTACGACAGATCATATAATAAATCATTTACATTTCATTAGTGATGTAAAAAACCAATACTCGCTAGGTAAATTATTAAAAAACGTTTTTCGTATTTACACACCTACAGTAATACAAAAAACCCTCGCGCTGTCAACAAAAAACGAACATATTCAGTAGCAAACAATTCCGCAATCTGAATCTACCATATTTAGGGCTATAACCCTGTTTTCAGTGCCTGCTCAATAACAAGCGCTGCAGAACCGCTAAATAATTTCTATAAACACTCGGTCTAATGAATATGAAATCATGAATATTTAACAAATTAATCTCATAATAAATGCTCAACCGCAGTGATCACGCGCTCGGCACTCGGCACATCTGAAATAAGTGGTCCGACTTCACTCCTTTCTCCAGATTTGAATTCAGCAGACCAAATTCCTTCGGGAATCGATATAAACCTCCATGCGATATTAAATATCCTTTGTAGATCTGTGATTCTGTCTGACCTCTTCGCAGAGATTTCACTCGTTATCCTGAGGTTTGCTAAGTATGTAGAGCGGTGAGTTTTCGTTGTGTATTCAGAGCTCATTCACCCCTATTTAATAATTTAAAACTCATAACAGTTAAGTACGCGCAGAGATGTTAGAACCAAGTAATGCAAATTAATAATTCCAGCGTCGCCTCGGCTCTGTACGAGATCTTCGTCCCGCTAGGGAGGGAGGGAAGTTTTTATACTTTTACATTAGCGTCGCGTGATTTGGAGTAATTTTTAGAGCTCGCGGACCGCCACGCGGTGCGCACAGTGATTGCGTTACATCTAATTCCTGCTGTTTAATAAGTTTTAATGGCGATGTCGGTTATTTTACTGCCTTTCAAGAAGCATTATTCAAGGTCCGTTGTTGTGTATTGCTAATCGAGTTTTATCACTTGCACGAGATTGATAAATGTATGCTGTTAATTGGATTTTATAATTTGCATACGTAGCAAAATTTTTTATTAAAATACTATAATGTGAAAGACTACATGGTTGTGCCTAATAAATTTGAGTGTACAGATTGATTATATAAGCGCTAGAAAATATTTAGATGATAGATAGATATTCTACTACATTCGTGTACAATTATTAACTATTTATAAGTTAGATAAAATATAATTTTAATTCATAATCAGGTCCAAAAGCATCTATCATTTTAATGATCTTATAAAAATTAATTGTATTTAAATCTGGAGACAAATTTTCTAAAAGATATTTTTTAAAATAGGTAGTACGCTACTGAATCATCACGAGTTCAAATTTAACACTTGTACAGGGTGTCTCAAACTCGATATGGGCGTACTGTGAGGGTACAAAAAGTTAAATAAAATTTGGGACACGTGGGACTAATGACGTTATCAATTGTATTTTTCCAGTAACATACCAATTTTTTTGTTGTTGTTAGAAAGCTTTCTCAAAAGAAATACCGCCTAAAAATCACATCATCGATGGAAGTATCAAGTAGTCGTTGGAAAATAATTGAATAGTCGTTGTTTAATGAAAAATGTCTCTAACAATAGTTTATTAGAAAGAGAGCTTTTTAACAGGAAAAATAATTGGGTATGTTTCTGGAAAAAATTATTATTATTATTAAAAATCAATAAGGGCAGAGGACAAAGTCCTATTATACCCATTACAAGAAAGAAAGAAAACAACAAATAATATGCCTGTAACAAGTAAGTACATACAATTAAATTAAATTACATTTACAATTAATCGATGGGAGAACTGACAAACAGTAGCAAAATGACAAATAAACACTGAAACTTACAAATGCACAAAATTCCATCGATAAGCCAATATAGCCAAAAGCGATTATATAATTGTCAATTTTATTTTTAAAAGAATTAATTGATTGAGCATCTAATACATCACGGGGCGGATTATTCCAAAAGTCAAATTTCAGTATTCAACGGAAGCAGCCAATCGTTGCACCACACCCTCAGGCAGTCCAGATCTTTTTGAAGACTTAAATAATTGCTAGATGGATTAGCATATAATTTCGTATAGTCAGCGTAGAATGACAAAGAGCTCGACAGATGACATAGTATATCGCTTACATATATAACAAATAACAGGGGACCAAGAACCGAACCCTGAGGAACTCCACTGGTCACTGGCCAAATATCGGAAAAGACATGGCCGACTAGAACTTTGGAAATGCCTATTGTCCTAAAAATTAGCTATCCATGATCCAATTTGTGCAGCAGTCTGCAACGGGGGACTCTGTCGAAAGCCCTATAGAAGGCAAGATATATTATGTCCATAGGATCTTTCTCGTCAAGGGATTTATATACAATATAATTGATGACGTCATTAGTCGTTTCTGCCAAATCACAAATAGTTTCTATTAAAGATGGAGCTTACCTCATCCTATTTAACACCGCGTGTCCCAAATTTTCTTTAAACTTTTTGTACCTTCACAGTAGGCTCGCTCTGTACAGGTGAAGTTGACTGTACACGCCTAGGACACTCAATCTTCAAACTTTCATCAAATCTTGGAATAAACGCAATTACTTCACAGATAAATCAAACTTTCACGTATTCCGAATACCTTCCCGCACAAATCCTAGCAACGTTTGACTAGAAAACTGGATGTCCGTTGAAAAATAAGGTCCATATATAAAGTAGACAAGTTTTCTATTACCATTTCAATTTCGCTACACCTCTAGCTTAACGGATGGGACGCTCGGAGCTATAACTCACTGGGAAGCTGCTATACGTCATCCAGTGATTCGAGACGTAAAACAAAGCGGCATTTCGATTTCGATTGAGCGGTTTCGTACAATAGACGAGAACCGCGATCAACTTTAAACGGGATCTATTAAAATCGGAGCGCACTTGAAAATCTGATGGCGATGGGAAGCCGACGAGTGTGTGCCGCAGACAGACCACAAGTAATTGGCATCATCGTCGGTTCTGGTTCGTTTTTCATCGAGAAAGCAGAAAATTGACTCTAAGGACTGTAATATATTTACGCTGTTGTTTGTTTTTGGTATAAAAATTTGTGTATTATGTTATCCAAATCCATTTTCTCAAAAATACTTTAAATATAATTTGAATTAATGCAAATAATTGAGATAATATGAATATTGAATACATAAAGTAAATAATAGCATTGCATTAAGAAAAAATTACTGAACTACATGTAATTAGTATTTTTGCTTTACATATACAAGGTGTTCCGAAAATAGTTGAAGAAAATCAAACAGTGGATTCTTAAGCCGATTTGAGAGGGGTGTGTTTCATGTAAAAAGAAAAATATTTTAGCATGCCCTAAAAAGTTACAGCCCTTGTTTTTAATTATACCAACTTAAACATTTGGTTATAGATGTTTTTAGATATGAGAAATCATAATATGTTGTCGATTTCAACGTATTTCCTAGAGGACGCCACATCCGCCATATTTGTGACAAAAATCTGTTTAGGAATTTAGAGAAAAAAAAAAAGATAAAAAATTTGTTCACATTGTGAATTATCCACAAAATAATTCAGGACGACTATCTGGAGCTACAAGAATGGCTAATGTGGCGCCCTCTAGGAAATCGAAAATAGATTATGGTTTCTCATATCAAAAATATCCCTGATTTTTAAGCTGATACATTCAAAAACAATGTAATTATTACAAAAAAAAACCTTTTTCAATTCCAATTTTGACACCCTGTATATTTTTTTATTATTAGCATTTTATTAAGGCAAGTTGGCTTAAATGGTAATATTTTAAAGTGAAAAATCTAGTCTCCATAGGCCATTACTTAATTGAAGTAGCAAACATGAGACCACAGATTATTTAGGTAAAAATAAATCAATTAAACCTAATATACCTAAGTCGAATAATAAAAAAGAAATATTTGTAGATAAGTTCTTAAAAAATCCAAATATTTACATAAAATTTGTAAATCAGGGGTTTTTGCGGGCGAAAAATTCAAATTTGTTTCTATTTTGCCGTCACTAGTAGAGGGCGCCACTTATGGCATGTTTCTTTTAAATTGCAGAACTTTTTTGCTGCTTAGTGTATCCATCTAACTATTGAAACAATCGATTCTCCTATCTGTTATATCTGAAAAGAAGTAGTTACAAGTAACAGTTTTCGAAATAATCCTATTTGAAATATTCAGTCCACCGATTGAAAACTGTTATCGTTTCAGGTAAAGCACCTTTTCTACTGAAAATACAGCAAAACGTTACTTGAAAAAGTTGTTCAGAACGGTAAATTATCAATTATCAAGAAGATCGCGCTTTGTTGAAAAAAGGTTTCATCAAGCCTCGCCGACCTTCGTGGTGAATGGTTAATCCTACCGGCTTCAAGTATACCTTTTTCAAATAAAATAGATGGGAGAACCGATTGTTTCGATAGTCAGATGGATACACTAAGCTGCAAAAAAGTTCTGCCATTTAAAAGAAACATGGTGTGCCACAAGTGGCGCCTGCTACTAGTGACGTCAAAATTTACAAATTTTGTGTAAATATTTGGATTTTTTAAGAATTTATCTACAAATATCGAAACAAAATTTTAACTTTGACACTCTGTGTATTTTTTATTATGAGATTTGGGATATAGGTATGTTAGGTTAAATCGATTTATTCTCACCTAAGCAATCTGTGGTCTCATTTTTGCTACTTCATTTTGTATATAAGAAGTAACTACCGAATACTTTTGAAATTCATTCTGGGTTGCTTCACTAACCAAAAGTAACTTGCTAATTGCGCCTGAAGTAACAACAAAGACGCCATATACTTATGTAAAACCAAACAAATATATCTTTCACTCAGACAAAGAGTTAAACATCTTCCAACCGCATCAGAATAAAGGGCCACCCTTGCAACGGTTCCGCCGTGTACTAATTTGAATGGTACAAGTTGAGAACTCAAACAATAAACTTAACCAAACAATAGAATAATAGTAAATAAACAGCTGAAGCGCCGCGCGGAATGTTAGTCGAGTAGTCCATGCAGCACGGCACACTGCAACCTGGGGTCTTTAATTGTGCGGTCGGCGAAACAAAATAAATTTCTGCTAACACCATATGGAATCCGACCTGTTTCGCCAAGTTTTAATGATGCCATAACGTATTCGCGGCCGTGTGGTTTGGGTTTTCTTTATGCGGCGCCGGTTTTTAGTATTATTGGTTTTAACTAAAGTGCAGCCTTCTGAAGACTTCGGTCGCTGCAGGAGTAAATTTGGTGCCGCGCGAACATAAATTCATTGTGTAATGAGAAAATCAATTCCAAGTTGGGGTGCGTAATTGAAATTTTGATTTTTGTGTGCGGTGAAATAAATTAACCACAAGAATTTGTCGTTGATTCGGTCTCCAGAGGTTCCCAAACAATTTTTATTAAGATTTTTGTTAAAATGTTAAGCACTGAAGAAACCGTAAAAGATGAACCATCTTGATTGAAGCGTCATTAATTAGGGGGATGGTCCAACGTCGACCGGTATCAATCTCTCACATCGACTCAAGCCAACATTCTTTCACCTTACTATACCCGCACAGATTATACCAATCCTCTCCACAAATATAGCTGAGGTTTACCGGCTGTGGGATTCGAACTCCCCGGTGGACTGGCAACATCGATGCAAATACTGACGCCTTAACAGGTTACACATACAAGGCATGATCTTGCAAGGCTTTCTCTTCTTGGCCAACACTATATAAAATAACAGAAATCCTTACTCTCTTCAAGTCGGTTCCTACAGAATCTGTTAGAATAGAAAAGTTACTTTATTTTGGATTTCCAACTTTACCTTGGGAAAAAGATGTGTTAAATTGATCGCAAAGTATATCTGTTTAAAGTAATTTAGACATTAATATTGACACTTTCTCATAATTAATGATGTAAAATGTAATTTAAGATTCTTAGCAGCTTCAAATTTTTACTGAAACGCATTTCTATTGTGCTTAGTTATTTCTTTCCTTCAGAATGCAGTGGTCATTGACTTTCATTTATTTAGTTACACAAAAACCACTCGACTCGAACCGTGACTTAATATGTAATAAAACAATAGAATTGAAGACATTTAATAAAAAGAGTACTTCGGGTTGAGGTATTATAATTTTTTTTACAATTTTACGATTCAGTAAATAATACCTAGTGGGTATATTACTCAATGATTTATCAAAGGAAAAAGCAATTAATTTGGTCTTGAATGTTTACACTGAGAAAAATGTCTAATCTAATTTGTTCGAACAGAGATTAATCTGTAGATACACCACTTTATTGAAAATATACTGGTCTATTGGGACACATCTGTAATTTATTTGGATATAATTTATACTAACATATTAATGATTCAAATTTACGTTAATTTAATTGAATGTTTTTTTCAATTGCACCGAGGTCAAACAGAAGTAGCCTAAGTTCAAACGAAATGGTGATTTCGACAGAATATTGACATAGACTTGGACGTTACTTGCATTGTTATTTCAAAAAGTGTGCCTTTGCAGTTTATTTTTCGCGTATTTGTTTGACCACAAACAGTCTAGGAACGTCCATTTTCCTTATCTATTCGTTTAAACGAACAGATTAACGGGAAGGCGAAGGAACGGAAAAGAAAACGTTCGCGCCAACATTGTTCCGCCGCTACTTGAGCACCGGTTGAGTTATTCGAGGCGAGTTTCTACTTTTCCAAGTTGGTCCTTCGGGGTACGGAAAGTAAGTTTATTTACCGTAGTGCTGGTCCGCGGTTGGTAATGGCGTCGTTATGACTCCGGGCGAGGCGCAAATAGAGAATACCGGTAGCCATCTTGCACGTTTTATTCCTTAGTTGCTCTAGGAAAAACGCCAAACGGCACTCGGCATCGGGAATTCGCTTCCTATCGCGCGATTCGCGGTTGTAGAGAATGCGTGCGGTGACTTATGGCTTTTTCACTGGAATAGGCGAAGGATCGGAGTTAATGAAACTAGTATAGAAGGTGTTTCTACAAATAGTACCATACATTTAACTGTTTTTTATAAGACGAGGTCTTTATAAATATATATTGTACAACGTCTGATTTTCGACACAAGGAAAGTAAACTCAGGTTGCAATTATGACTGTAATTAACGAAATAAGTGAAAACATTGACAAATAAATACCTACTATATGTATATTTATAGACTTAAACAAGGCCTTTGATACAGTAAGTCATAAACAACTTTTAGATGTACTAGAAAGAATTGGGTTTAGAAAGATGCCTTATAAATTAATGGAGAGCTATTTTAACAACAGCGAACAGTGTGTTAAAATCGATAATACTATGAGCGAATTTATTACGGTAAACTATGGAGTACCACATCTATACTTAAATGATTTATTCAATACAGATTGTAAGGGGAAGGTAGTGTAATTTGCAGAAATGACACTGCAATTATTTACCAAGCTGAAAATTGGAAGGCTCTAAAATTTCTAGTAGAAAATGGAAATTTTAGATGGTAAATTACTAACAATAAACATAGACAAGACTTTATATGTTCCATTCACCTTACATAAAACAAACTTACCCTATTTAGACTCCTTAGAACTAGATTTTGCTGGAAATGCGTAGCATATTAAATCTTCATCCAGCGTGGGGTACCTGGGTGTATATGTAGATTCTCATCTGAAATGGGATGTACATATTAATTATGTTATTAAAAAACTAGGAACAGTTCTATACAAAATAAAGTTTTTGATGAATTATTATACTACCGGCCAAATTAAAGTTATCTATCAATTTTGGTAGAAAGTCATCTAACTTATTGCATTATGGCATGGGCTGCTGCGTATAATAATACTATTCATAATTTAAAAATTATACAAAAACTTATTTTAAAAGTAATATTCAATAAGCCGAGAAGGTACCCTACTATTAAAATATATGAGGAATCGCAGGTTTTGGATATCAGGCAATTATATTTTTTCAAAACTATAATTTTCCAACATATTAACAAATCTGAATTAAAACCTGTTGATCATACTCATGGTACGAGGCACAAAATTAATGAAGTGTATCATGTAATCAGGGCTGAGAAGAGTGTGATTCAAAGAACTTACCTTTATTTGGGACCTAAATGTTATAATTTGATTCCGAAAGAACGAAAAGATACATTTAATGTCTTCTTTTAAAAGAGAATGGATAAACAATATCGATAGAATGGATATACACAATTTTATAGATAACAATAAATTTTAAATTACTTACCTATTTACAAAAGATTCCAATGTGCATGTTTATATATTTTATTTCAGTTCACTGATATGCGTAACTCCTTATATACTCGCGACAAGAATTCAGACGACTTACGTCATATGAACAAATGAATAATTCATTATAATTTCATCAAAATATTTAAGAAACTGCAACTGATAGTAATAAAACTATGTACTACACCAAAAGTTTATCTTATATACTGCACTAAATTGCAAGAAATCATTATTTTTAATGTGACCAAATATCGAAAATTACGTTGACAATAAAAACAAATGTGTAACGTCAGCCGTGACGTAAGACGTCTGAATTCTTGATTCGAGTATATCTAAACTTTTTTTTTGTATTAAGTTAATTTACTTATAAATGTTATTTTATTTGTTTGTACTTCACTACTAATTTTAAGGATTTTATGTGTTTTAATTTAGTATTTAAGTGCCCACGCACAGGCTTGCCCTTCTGTGGGATTTCTGTACATTTATTTACCTTTTTTGTATTATTGCCATCGTTGCAGTGTATAAAATAATTCATACGGTAAACAAATTATTATTATTTACTGATGAGGGTTTTTGGTTAGTATTTCCCAATATGTCAATGTTTCGTCTGATGAATGAAGTCGCAGAGAACAGTATTGATTTTTTTTTTTTGAAAAATACTCGTTATTTTTAAAAGAGATTGCAAACATTTTTTCTATTATAGTTTTTGTTTTCTCTTTTTGTTTTGATATAGTCTTTTTGTTAGTTAAATGTATATAATAGGAAAAATCTAAAATATTATACTTAATTGTTTATTGTATGTATTCGATCGAAATGTGTTGTTATTAGATTTTTTCCATGTAATTAGACAATTTGTCTGTTTAGAAATAAATAAATAAATAAATGACTATTTTTCACGATCGCGTGTTTTTGTTTCCATTTTTTCGCGACAGCGTGAACGATTAAAAAGTTGTCTTTTTTGACAGTTGAACAAAAAAAGTGTTTATTTACAGACGATAAGTAATTGTTTCTAAAAATAAATCACTTTTCAAACGCTGAATATACGGATATGTTGCTAACATTAGGTGAGTGCATAAAAATTTTAATTTTTGCTATGAAGTTATCAAAAAAGCACTATTATTAATTACCTAATACAAAAAATGGGTTTTCTGTGTGTCGAAAACGAAAAAGCATTTAAAAAAACTTTTTTATACCATATTTTCGTCGTAAAATTAGGTGAGAATCGACCTACTTCATTTTGTCAGAAAGGTTAGAAAACACATGGGTTAAAAGGTTTTTATTTAAATAGTGAATGATGCTTGATGGTCGTTATAATAATAAATAATGATCCTACAAACAAACTCAATCAATGATATTTGGACAGATTACAAACCGTGCGGCAGAAACCAAAGTAAAAATGTTTCGAAAGTTTTGAGAGTTCAAATTATCATTGCATATAAATTACTTTAATTATAAGTATATAACTTTTTATTATAATAATGGCAATTTTACATATAAAAGTTATTTAAAGTTAAATAATAAACTACGGTTTTGTATCTTTTTTTTTTGTAAGGACGAAGCATAATGATCTTAGGATATCGATTTCTGCCTCCCTTTCACCAAAGTTTTTAACAAGAAAGTTTTCGGTATATATTCGAACCGTTAAACTTTAAAAGATGATTTTAATTGCCACTTTCAGAAGGGTTCTTTTGAATTTAAATTGCCTCGTAAACATCCTTAACTACATCAACGGAAATGTCATTGGACGAATTTGAAATTCCTGCTCTTTTAGCACTTTTACTATAACCCAACCGAATCTTCAGTTAATATCACTCTCGGTACCTATCACCTGACCTGATTATTTTGCTAAACTTTCGAAATTATATTTTTTATACTGTTAAAAATATATTCTAATCATTAATTTAGTTTTTATTTTACTAACTCTGTAGAATGCATTCGCCATGGACGGTGCTGAAAAAGGTGACGTTGTCTATATAAGCGATCGCATCATTTTTTCGCTATTTGGCTATTAAACGTCCACTCTAAGAGAGCGTTTTTAGATAAAGTAGTTTGAAACCGAGCATTATTTATTAGCGTTACCAGATCATGAACGCTTAACTGCAACAATTTAAAGATATAAAATTGTTATTTATAGTGTAACCATCATAAAATCCACTTTTTCCAGATTCCAGTGAAGAACAACATACCGTATGCTTTGCAATCGGATATTATTGCTCACATTTCTTTCTGTAAATGTTTGTTATGCGCAATTATATCAATACTACTATAAATATTTGTGGAGAGGTCGCTGACCATAATGAAACACTTTTTTCTTCGATTTTGCTATTCAGAATAATTCAATTTCATTAATTCTTAATGCAACATATCAATACCTACAATCATATAAATATTTCTGTTTTTGTAAATAATGCTTTAGGCATTTAGAATTATTTTCCTGTACCTTGTAGAATTATTTGTATATGTCTGTTGTGAAGAGAAATAATGAAGTACTTACGTATACAAATATAATGTGCTTTCTACAAAAAGGGCGTTTTTCAACCGTATCCTCGTTCCCTTATACTATATGCATCAAATTGTATTTCATTTTAGTATTTTTCCGCATGATTTAACACATTTCCTTGCTTGATGTGGGAAATATTTTTGATTGAAGGGGATATAAAGTTTCTTTTTCAGTTGGAATAATAATCCTATTCATTTATTCATTCCTAAATATTTATATCTAATTTATTATTCATTATTAAATGTTAACATTACAGATAATTTATCAATTTCTACATCAAATATTCAAATTCCTTTGTATAATAAACTTTACTTTATATATATATATATTTACTACAAACTTACAAATATATTTACTCAACATTTTTGTGAGACGACTATACAAATGTTGTATGTGGAATTGTATTCCATGGTACAAACTTAGTTTATGGTTTGTACGATACTTACATGAAATGAAACAATGTTGGGGAACAACGTTATTAATTTCATAAAAATTGTACAAGCGCAAGTCATTCTAATAGTCTTGGAGACGCTTAAAAAACAAAATAATTATGGTTTGTTTGCGCTGGAGATGTTTTTCAAAAAAGAACATAGTTTACAGACAATTTTAACGATAATCATGATCTTAGGTTATTATATTATACATTTTTATGTGAAATTAAAAAAAATAGTCCTGTTTTAAATCATGTTTAATCAATTCAGTTGGCAAAAAGTGAGAAAGTAATTTATATTTTTGCGTATATTTGCTTCCAAGTATATTATGTTACACTGATGAACATTTTAGCTACAGTATATTGTATGTCGTAGTCATTGGCTGTAATTCGTCATTTCACGGAAAGCTTAGCCATAGACTGTAATCAAATGAATATTTCTGATTGACTGAAGTTTGTCGTCATTTCAGGGATTGGCTGTTTCATTGTCGTCAAACAGGGTAAAAGATTAAACGGTTTCCGTGAAATGACAAAGTACGTCCAATGACAACGACATATACATTTAGTTTCACTAAATTGTGAATTATTGTGTACATATAAGATAGTTTTATACCATTTAAACAGGAAAAGACGTCATTGTAGATTTTGTAACTTAACACTTACACTTATCTGATTATGTTATTACCTAAATTGAATTATGATCAAAATTTTATTATTGCACTAAAATATATATTTTTTACATCATTTATTGAATAATACACATAATGTCATCATTAAATAATGTCTGTTTTATAGGGCTAGCTATCACTAAGTAATTCTAGGTCGATATTTAAAAAAATTAAGCGAAACCTTGGTTTGCTCCGGAAACTAGGCGCCTGTGATAACTATCGCTCGAGATGGTTTAGCTCTTTCAACTACCAGCAGTCCTTATAGCATTTTCAAATATAGAAGTTACGGAAATTAACATTTTTCTATTAATAATAACAACAAATATACTTGAGAGGTAACAGTTAATCCGGTTAGTTGCAGTATTACGCCACTAACAATAAAACAACTTCGCGTACAGCTAAATAAAATGCGAAAGGAATACTAATAGATTAGAAAGTTTTGAGTTCATCCGTCTTGTCTGATAACTTGGAACAACAAACTATATTATAGAAAAATAGCTGTACCCGACTCAAATTCTTTCATTTAATAAATATAAAACGTTTAAAATTGAAAAAAGGCACTAGCAACTGAAGGAGAATACAAAATAACAACGTAAACACAGGATTTTGATTATGACTTATTTTCTCTATCCTTTCTTAAATTATTTGTACTTAGTCATAGTTAGCCCTGTATAAAAATACATAATATTGTCATCAAAATTATATAATTTTTAAATAAGAGACTTCCAAATTACTCGAGATATAGTGTCTACGTATAGTGATCAGTGCAGGGCCGAAATACGGCAAGTATCTCTATCTGAAAGTGCAAGACCTTTATCGTCATCGGCGATTACGATAGTTGCAAAAACTAAATTTAAGGCTCATGCCTCGACCAGCGTTAAATTACACCTAGAAAACCAACAGCAAACAACCACGGTTAGTCGTCAGCAGTGCCATCAGTCATATACAGGTTTCGAACTTGTTGGTTCTTATCAGTATATGTATAATATATGCGAAATGTATCTACATCCAGAAATCACTAGCTATTAGTCAATGTTAGGCTTCCCTATCTAGGTCATTTCACAATGTATATATGTGATATAACTGTTGCTAAAACTTATTAGAAATAAAATGGTATACAGAGTGTCCCCAAATTAATGCAACATAGAGCAAGAGTAGATTTCTGACGACAAAATAAAATGCGATGTAGCCAAACTTACCTTAATCAAATGTTGATGGTTAAAAAGATACAAGGTGTGAAAGTTAAAATTTTATTTGATATTTGTAAATCCAAATATGTGCATACATTTTGAATATCGGGTTTTTTTGGGGGCGAGAAATTCAAATTTGTTTCTAATTTTGACGTCACTAGTAGAGGGCGCCACTAATAGCACATCATGCCATCATCACCGAGTAAAACTATTTCGGTTTCAGGTAAAGTACCTTTTCCACTGAAAATACAACAAAAGTATACTTATCTTTATGAAGATAATAATCGTACAATAAAATTGCGTGGAATAAATTAATAAGGTATAGAAAAAATACCTATATATAAATTTGACACAAAATTTTGTAAAATTATTAAATGATAAGAACGTGTTATAACATTTTCCAGTTGTTGAAAAGGTTACTACGAATTTAATTATACAACTTTGTATATGAATATCAACTTACGATTTATCTGAGTGTACCAAGATTTATTTTAGATTAAATTCATTGTAATATCATTCTATGTAAAAACTCGAACTTGCGGTTTGCGTTATTTGCTTATTTTGTTTCCCTATTAACTTTCCTGTATATAGAATAAACTAAACTGAAATTATACTTAAAAAATAAATAACAAATTAAAAAAAAGAATACAAAATTGCTAGGGAAAACGCATTTTTCCAAATTTACATCTCCTTGTACCATAATTCGCCAGGCCATCGGGTTATCGCTTCAGCACCAATAAGCCTCCCAAGTAACACGTTTTTTCTTGTAAATCATAACCTTTTTTATATCGATAAGGTTATCTCTTCGAGAGCACGCTTCACCATGCCCCACGAGGTGTCCATCTATCGAACTCATGATTCATGATTGATGCGCCGTCGGGCAACTTGTAAATAATGTTTGTTTTCGGGTTGAGTTTCGTAAGATATAAAATTAACCCCAAGAGTGGCGCGATCGAGAGCGCCACGCTATTGGTCGCCGGGCGTGAGTTGGCCTAGGCGACACGCTCCGAGTTGGCTTTGCTTATGTTTTCGTATTTTTGTTTTCTTTCTCTAATGGGCTTAAATTCGATAATGATATAACCCTCATTACTCACGGGTAAACAAATAAATAGGTTACGTCGTTTTAAGTAAACGAAAAGTGGTGTTGTATATGGTGTTTTAAGAATTTATCTAATTAACTGTTATACGGGGTGTTCCAAAAGATGTAGAAATTGTATGAGGAGGCTGCTAAAGATGACTACTCTCGATCTAATACGATGTAATTGTACAGTTCTGTACAATTTTGAGAATAGACACACACTATCCAACGCCGCAGTACTGAATTCAAACCCAACTAGGCATATGACGTTGCAGTACAAAAAGTTTTGCTGCTATCATAAACTTTAAGAGATTGATTTTAAGACAAAAAGTTCATATAAACTTGGATCCGCAAGGGCTTTCTTTGTTTTCCAGATATAAGGTGTTAAAGTTTGAAAAAAAAATAAAATTTTTGGATCTATTTTCTGAGTAGTACCTAAGAACTACTTAGTTGGAAAACAAAACCGTTGCGGACCCATGTTTATATGAACTTTTTGCCTTAAAATTAATCATGCCCCTTAAAGTTTGTGCACATTCTTAATTAACACCCTGTATACATGTTGAACTATTACAACCAGGAATGAAAGCCATTAAGAAATAAGATGAAACATTCGTTGATCCAACGATGTTGTATGAACTGTCGACAGTGTAGGACCGCGCAATTTTACATTCACATGTGCTTTAAAACGCTTAGTTTTCAATATACCAGATGTTCAAAAAGAGTCATTAAATTTTTCTAAATTTCATAAAAGTTTTTTACAAAAAAATGGATTTTAGTGTCATAGTACTGGGATACTACTCTTCATTTAAGGATAAAAATTACGTGAAATCAAGATACTTAATATGAAATAAAGATATGTCTGTTTAAAGAATTATTTTGTTTTATTTAGATAATATGAATTACCTACAATTGTTATTCTCAAAGTAAAGTTATGTTTTCTTTATTTGAAGTTGTAAAAAGTGAGTGGACAGTTTCATTATAATATTAAATAATTTTATATAAAGAAAGTAAATAATAGCATTGCATTAGTATTGTGTTCCTCTCTAGAGTAGTTACTACTCTACCCACCTCATATAAATAATTAAATACTACTTACTGATTCAGTAATATTTAATTATTTAAAGGTATAAGGAAAGAAAGACTTATAGCAAACTGTCAAAGTCATTCATTAGCGCCACAACAGACATATAGCGCTTTTGAGCTTGTTAGCTCTGTTCAATATAGTATTGAAGGCGAGGCAATTGACGACTTATCCGACCTGAGTAGACGCGATGCAACATATGTACTACAGTGATACTACAATTGCGTTTCTATAGTTTTGGTGATTATAATGATGGTATTGTATTAATATCATCTATATTATTTTTTAAGTAAATCTTAAATTTAATGTCATTTGAAGAAAGAAATGTGTTGAATTAAGTATAAGAATGCTTGGATGTCAAGAATATGCATATTTATATCACATATACTTTATTATTGAATTAATATACATACACAATTGTATGAAGTTTAAAATTTGAACCGACTTAAATACAAAGTAAATTTTTTCCGTGTATGAATTATAAAAGTAAACAATTTAACATTCTGTTATACCATAAACGTTGCAATAATTAGTAATGCATCAATTGTGATAGAAAATATAACTGAAAATGTGCAATAATTTTGTTTTTGGTGAAGGCGCTAGTTATAAAATCTAACAGCATTTTTGAAGAAGTATACCGATTCACCGAACAACTATATTTTTGTAACAGTATGCAATTGCAACCTTTTGCATCTTTGTACCACATAAGAAACTGGAAAACCTTATTGGAAAATAAAAATTTAAAACAAGAAAATTAGGTTCTCGTTGACAATCTTATTATTTGGCATGGATTTAATGATATGCTCAGTGTTGAAAAACATGTTGTTTTCTTCAGAAGTAACAGATGTTTGTATTGTTCTTTTGTAGATGTTTTATACAATTTTTAAAAACATTTTTGTTTAAATATAACATAGATTATATGCATAAGTACATTTTCATAATAAAGTAACATTTAATTTGTAGACTAATTAAAAATAATAACAAATAATTATTAAATAGTCTCATTTTTATTATTTGAATGTAGATAATGAGAAAGAGCATAGCTAAATATGCCATCATCGCTCGAGTCTTATCAATACCACCTTTTTTTATAGTAAATAAGTTACCTAACCCAAATGTTATATTTGCAACTCTTCGTTCATTGACGTAGAATTAAATAGTCGAACCGAAGGTAATTGTTCTTCATCCTTTGCCAAGTTATTACGTCACATTTTAGTTTTGTATGTATTTTGTGTATATCAGCTGATATTTGTTTTTCTGTGAGCTAAGAATGATCTTCGTTTATATTTTTATTAGTAGTTTTTGTTTTACTACTGAAACTTATATTAGTAGGTGGTTTTGTTACCCTTGAATCATTTTTTGTCTTTTTATCGATTTCACTATCTTTTTGTATGTCAATTCAATTTGCTTATTTAAAATATTAATTTTGTCTCTGAGTTCATTTATAATGACGTCCTTCTGTTTAATGATATAAGAAAATATAAACATTATCTACCTTGCCGTCGTTGCTATTCAGGACATCTATTGCACTTGCTTTGGTCGCCATGTATATACGTGAAGTAATTATATTTTATAATACCAAATATCTGAGTATACTAAATTACAAGGTTGGCTGCAATAAATATCTAAATTAAAAAGAATCTGGCTGAATATTACTAACGATAAAAAACAAGATGGATGTAATAATGAAATTGTTAAAGGATTTAGAGAAATCAAAAAAATCTGTAAACTCGCGCAAATCATATGAAATCATGTGGAGTCACCGAAATCTGTAAAATCAGCAAAATCACGTAAATCAATTGAGCAACTAACTTCATTTTGTATATTTGTCATATGTCAGAAAACTTTTCCTTTTTTTAATATTGTGTTGATTTTAAATTAAATCTTGTTTAAATATATGTTTGTATTTAGTTTTATATGCTTTATGATATTAAATTATAGTTGTAACTGTCAATGTTATATTTTTAGTGCAAATAAGTAGAGTTGACCAAGTTTAGCTTGATTTAATCACTTACATTGAAATCGAAAATGGACAAAACAATTTTTAATCTCCTATACTTACATCTTTACACGATCTACTAATATTTAGTATGTATGGTAATTGAATAAGAAAAGAAAATGTTAAGTATTATCTTATTGACTTTATTATTGACTAAGTCATCTTTCCATAAGGTCGAATATTACAAGTTAATTTTAGCCTCAATTTTATTATAACACTTGTGACACTGGTTGCTTATAGCTAGTGGAAATGAAAACTTCCATCTCAAATTACACCGTTATTTAAAAAAAGACATATCTTGAAACATTCAGAAAAAATATCCAATTATCAGAAAATATACTATTATGTAAGTTTTAAAAAATTGTTTTGAACTTATCTTTATATAAATTAATAATAAATAATGTCGCTGTAATTTAATGCTGGTCGGGGCTTTTTGTCCGTGGAGTAGTTAGCTTCACATAATGCCCTTGAACCCTAATAATAAATGTATAATAAAAATTTAGTTATAGAATAACGATCGTTTCTCACAAACGTTTTTCAGCAGGAATTTCAGCCCCGGAACTCCTTCGCTTGCAGCGCACTCCTGCACCCTCCAGCCCCGAACATCAAACAATCGTTAATATATTTTACGCCGAGTTGGGCTCGCCGTGCTCGCGCCGTGCTAAGCACATCAACATCAAATATTTTCGAAAGTGTTTTTGCTATTTTACGACTGCGATAGACTTCGCTTCCGCCGGTTTTATATCCGACTGGTTGTAGAGGGGGGTGCGGAGGGAGTAGGTAAGACTTACAAGGATACGGAGTGGGAATTTATGCGATTTAATATCGAGGCAGTTTCGTAGACTCGTGGTATATTTGTTGTAAAAGGAATTTAGTGCATACTAAAATTGGTATTAGCATTATAGGTAAAGTTTATTATTTATATAGGTGATTTTACTTAAATTTCTGAAATTGCAATACTGGATTGCGTATTAAAAATAAATTAAGTTGCTCTACACTGTAGAAAAAATGCACAAAAGAACACAATTAAACTGTGTGTTAATAACAAATGCGAGGGGTCAACCACTAGTGGAAATCGATGTACATTTTTAATTGTAATCGTTGGGAATCTTTTGAGAAATCACATGAAAATGAGAAATAACTAGTAATTACTGGGAATCAGTTGGCAGTCACTGGGAATTAGGTGTAATCACTGGTAATCGATAGGGAATCAACTGGAAATCACCTGTTGTTTACAGCAGTTTTAGGTAGGCGGTATTTGGAGAACGGCACGAAGCGAAGAGAAGCGTAATTTTGAACCTGGTTCACTCATTAGGACAAAGCGACGGAAGAGAAAATACTACGTAGCTTTTGACTCAGATCGATGTGGATGTATAAAAGCCATATGATATTTTTTCTTTGGTTGCTTGGTGTCAATGTATGGACCCAGGATTAACATGACGCGTCCCTTCGCTTTGCGCTGCTTCTCCTTAGTGGGCAGCATAGTAGTACACGCGTTGTCGGAATAAGTAGTGCCTAGACTCTGAGTGACTGTATGTTTACATTTTGAGAATACCTACTTAGCTGTGGTTTTGATTATAGCACAGCTAAGTTTAAGGGTAGGTTTATGAATGCACTAACTGTCAAGTTGTAACTTTGCCATCTTCTGAAACATTTCCTTAGAAGTCTAGCAACGGGGATCCAGATATATAAAAATATAAGGAAGTTGTTTCTTTTGGAGCGAATATATCGGTTCAGAGTATTTTTTCGCCCAAAAGTACCATGGTTTCGCCTTTTCATATTTCAGTGCCTATTACATAAAAGGAAACCAATAATCGAGAAATACAGGGTTGCACTTCGATAGTTATAACCTCCTACCCATACAAAGACAACCTAAATGAAGGCATTGCACTGAAATCATAAGTTGATCGTGCTACAAAAAACATTTTGAGCAAATCTACGATGAAAAAATCAGAAAAATTGCACCATCAAAAAATCTATCGAAAAATTAAGAATATATAGCCAATATGAAATATCATCGAAAAGTAGTTCCTCCATGAAATCATGTTAATAGTGATGATGCAATCTGCATTTTTTGTGATAGAAGATATTTAGAAGATGCCAGAGGGAAGCTTCAGTGCCTTATGTGCAGACTATGGGCTCATGTAAACTGTGCTGGTGCTGAAAATGGCACTATGTGTGCGATTATTGTTCCTAATTTTCGTAAATTATGTTTTCTGTTATTTTCTGGTTGATATTTTTCACGTTTAAGACTAAAATCAGTTTTTTCCAGTGTTGAAAGGTTTGTAAAATTTCAAATAAACTTCTTTTGCGTAATTTTACCCTCTTTTTTTGTTTTGTTCTTCATGTGCTTTCTCTAAGGTCTAAACTATATACTAGCCCATAATTAATCAAACTAATAGAAGTGCATTGCTTTAGTTATTCGCTGTTACAGAAAATATTTGAAATGAGAAGTTCACAGTTCAAAAATGAAATGGTAGCCCATATTTGTATCAGTTCCTTTACTTATTTTTTAATGGCAGCCCTATATTTGTAAAGTAAAAAAAAAACAAAAAATAAAATTGCAAAATACAAATAAAGTACATAAAAGAGGCTTTATTGAAACTAGAAATTTCATTTAAATGTGGTGTGAAATATGAATTACTATTAATTTTATCAACTTTTAAAAACTGGAAAACATTCCATAATTGACTGGAAATCATATATCAATCATCTAAAGTCTTATAAATCAGCTAGTAATCATGAGAACATTTGAGAATCAGCTAGAGATCATATGGTAATACTTGGGAATCATTGAGAATTACTGGTAATCAAAGGAATCACTAATTATAATAAGATATGATTGCCAAAAATGGAAATCGGTGTACATTTTTTGAGGTAGTGGTTGACCCCTCGAACAAATGTTATGTGTACTTTTACAAATAAAATTGTTATTTTTATTGTTTAATTTGTATTTTCATAACTAAGGTGTTAAGTGACAAAATAAGGTTTTAATAATTTTACATTTCATGATTTTATTATTAGTTACTGTTACCAAGCAACGTGCTTGAGAAATTTGATTGAAAAAACGAAATTTGCATGGCTGTTAGAACTGTCAAAAAATTTTTATAATAAAATTGTCATGGTAGACTGTCAGAAATTCAAGACAAACTTCCCCCACAAAACGATAGAAATATAATAGATATATTTCAATTCTTTTACTTTTTTGTCATATTTACGTTTTTTAAGTAATGACTAGTAACGTAAGTAATACAAATGCCGTGAAATTTTTTCAGTGAAGGCATCAGGTTACTTTAAATGTTATCGGTGATATTTGCGTAAATGTTGCATTAAAAAAAAATAAAGCCTTCTATGTCAGAAATTAAGGGCAAAGTAGGTATTTTTTTTTCAATTGTTTAATTTCAACAATTTTTAAGTAACATTGTCCAATAGGAAGTGTTCTAGTTTTAACCTCCGAAGATAAAAGAAATAGAAATTCCGTTTTAAATTAATTTACAGTAAAAGAAAAGAATTTTATATTTTAAACACAATTTTCCAAATTAAAATGTATTTACAATTACTTGTGGGGAATATTATATACAATTAGAACACCAATACTGCACTATACATATATGTTTTTGTTTATATTTCATTAGTTTGTATTTTATAAAATCAATTAATAGTTAACCATTTATTTTCTATGTAATGAAATGTTTTGTTATGTCTAACATCGCTCCGTTCACTAATTGTAAATATTCTGTAAGCTAAAATGCACGAGATTTTAATAAGAATAAAAATCCGGATCACAATTCATTTCTTAAAATGTGTTATTTTTACGTTTACTTAGTTTCCATTAACATTAGTTTCCTGGAATTTCAAAGAATTGTAAATCTAGTCTATTGTCAGTAAATTTAGTTTTGAAATATGGCATATGCAGTGACTCACTAGGTTAAGGAACTAAACTTTGATCAAGTTGTCGGAAATACAGAAACGCTGAGAAAAATAACAGAGCAAAAGTCAGAAACAGATATGGATGCACGCGTAGGTCACGATTCTTTTACAAAGAGAAACTGAGCAGATAGACAAAGGAACGATAGGAAAATTTGGACACGTTAACATTGTTCTACATTTCAGCAGGAAAGATATAAATTCGTTTCAGAAATACGTATAAATTTATTAATTAGTGGATGTAATGGGGATGATTGGAAAAGCGAGGGTGTTTAAGAAAGAAACTGCAAATGAATGAAATACAAATTAAGTAAATTAATATAGGTCATTATCAGATTTAAATACTAAAAATATTTAATACCTACAAAAAATGACAATCTCTTACTGGACCTACTTCTGATATCTCTGTAAGCAATGGAAAATTAAATTAAGAATCGGCAAACCGATAACTAAACACTTGAAAGTGGTGTAGTAAACTTTTTCTTATAGAGGATTTTATTAGCGCAAATTATTTAAGGATGTTTTTAAATCTGTATTACACATTACATTGCCAATTTTTTCCATTCAATAAATTCAGCTGTTGACAACATAGGACTTCGCGCGTTCTACCACAGACAAAATTATGCGCCTCACCTTCTTTTAGAGCTCGCACACGATCCCTCAAGTAGTTCAAGTTATCTCGAACCGAACCATTATATCTGAATCTGAAAGGTTACGAGTATACTATAAATTCACGATATATCGTGAATGCAGGTGGCAGGTTGCCTCCCTTTTAGACATTTGGTAAAAATAAAAATCATACTCGACAATGTCACTTAATTAGCTAAATGTATTCACCGATTTTCAGATTTATAATTTAACCGTTTTTTGAGGAAAACAAAATAAAAACCGAATTTTTTTCAATTTTTATAGAAACTCGTAAGGGAGGGCTCAAATCGACAAATTTATAGAAAGAACCCCCTCTACAATGACCCAAGGAACACACCCTCCAAAGGAGCGCACATCATTATGGGACACCCTGTACTTATAAATATTTGACACTGTCCAATTTGTAACCTTACACGATAAAGTTAGTAGTAAGTGAATTTGATCAACTGAAAATTCACATTTGATTTTCTCAAAAACTGATCATCCAAAATGGTATTGAAATTAAAATTGAATGAATTTAAAAATGATGTATGTGGTATGTACAATACCACTTTTCATTTAAGATTTTAAGAATGAAGGTCACCCCCTTAAGTTTTTGGATCTAAACGTAGAAAACAAGTTTTCTGTGGGCGACATAGAATAACGTCTCTTCGTAGAGCTTTTCATCTCCAACGCTTCCATTGCAACATTGTGAGTACATTTTACTTAATATACCAATGTCAGAGGCAACGGACCGAACACTACACGCTCTCGCGTCTTATCGAATCGCAATTAAAGCCTCATAGAAAGCATAAATAGAAAATCAACGCAATAAGCCGACGCTCCAATATGCCTCGTCCTGCGTTCCGATTGATCTGCAGGAACTCGCTCGATGGATGGTATCGAATCTCGATGATTGCCAATTAGAGCGCAGCATGTTTACTGCACTTTGTCTCTTGATCCACTACTATTGGTGCATTTTTGACGTGGCACCATGGGAATCTCGAGTCCTAAGTTCAACAACTTTTTCATTGCCCGGTATCGGCTTATTAACTGTCACCGGCTATTTATGGTCCGTTTAATATTCGCGGAAGTGATAATGGCAGCCTCATTAGCAGATCTTTCATGTACCTATTTATGCAGTTGGGTTAGCGGCTAATCTACAACCAAGTCCAAATTTATACTGAAAGAAATTTTGCAACAATAATAATTTATTAAGATTGTGGTATAGCCACTGTATAAATATAAACAGCATATATTCGTATACACCGACGTAGTTAGCTTGACAAATGTATGCTCACCGACAAAGCTTAAGCTATCTATCCATTGCTGACATATTCAAATTGTATACGTATTATAACTTATAAGGCATTATACGTATTTTAACTAACACAGCACAATATTTTATAGTTAAATAAAAAATTATAGATATTGGAAAATTTGAATTCCTGCTAATACATCCTTGGGGAAGTAAAAATGGAAATATTATTCCACTCAGGACGACCGTTTCACAGGGCACTGGGTATCAAATAGACCCAATAAATAGCCGATGATTGGCCATCAATATTTAGTTTGTGGAGTAGGGGAAGTGGGTTGGCAGAGGGGCGAACGAGTAATGAGGGCTGGAGAGAGCTCCAACCGTTAGTATATTTAAACTATGGTATAGATACTAACAAACATATTCTTATTTCAACATAACATTGTCTGTGTACATTATCTTCTTTGCATTTTTATTTCGAAGAGTAGTAGGTATCTATGATAAACGTGGAAAAGTAGCATTGTCCTAAATTTCCAACGGTCTTTGTGTTGAATCCTTTTGTTAAAACAATTGATGTTCATTCATATTTATTAATAAGAGTAATGTGTCTCCATTTTACAATATATTCTCAATAGAAACATAAATTGTTGTTATTTCTGCTAAGGAGTAGCAGTGTTTTCAATGTGAGAGATTGATACCGGTGAATGGTGGTTAGGGCCTACTAACCGAAGTCGTTCCTGGACGTAAATGCGACCTGCTTAATACTAATATGCCGCCCCTTCTCCCGCACAAGTGACTCTAGGCTCATGATTATTATTATTATTATCTGCTATCGATCTTATAGATTTTGCCAATTTGAGTTGATATATCTTTCTTTGATAAACTATAATTTATATATATTTTTTCCAAAGTCAGTTAATAACAATAATGATTAATTCTCACGAAAACGTCGTATAAGTACTGATACGCCTTAAAAGAAAGCAAAAATACATTTGTATAAAAAAGTAACACAATTCGAATTGTTCCTATCGTTGAAAATAATAGCAATTAACAGAGGCTCTAGTACAGATTCCTGAGGCATTCCAATTTAACTCGACGCCATAATAATAACTGCGCTCTATTAGACAAATTGTGGCCGGTATATTAAATAATATGTATTTTAAAAGTTGAACCAAGACCATTTAAGTCCAATTGATGCAGAATGATATTATGATCTGCGGGTCAACCGCCTCTTTGAGAAATCATTTTAAGTAACGCCTGTCTGTGTTTACTTCTCAAATAAGTAATTGATAGTCAAGTATGTAAAATTAAATAGATATCAAATATTTTGTTATATATTATTCAATATCAGAAATCTTCGTAATTTTAATAATAGATAATTGTTTGGGTATACAGTTTTTGTCTTTTTAGTAAAAAATAAGCTTGGATTAAGATGTAGAGTTGATTTATTTGCGCCAGTTCTTGAATTTCATTTTATTAATAATATTATTTACTATAACTGCTAACTATGTCGTGGAACATGTATGTAATGCCATTCCAAAGTTATTTTTATGACGTCCAACGAACATTCAACAGCGCATTTTAATTTTTTAAAAGTAGAATTGGTTTTGTTGTTGCTTGTTTGATTTAGTGGAATTATTAAACAGTCCTTCACTTTATCTGTTATGGTGCAGTTATGAAATTTTAGTTTATATTTGATTACCTTGAACCCTCTATTTTTAGTAGGTGACATTGACGATACTACTAATTCTTTTAATCCTGCAAGTGTAATTTGCATCCTAAAATAGGTTTAAATTAGGTAAAGAAAATGATACCTTTAACGTATTTTCGAAAATAAAGTGCTCATGTGAAACGAATATTCTGATGTTGCAAGGCACACATGATTTTGCATCAATCCCCCAACAAAAAAAAATACTTAAGTGAATAGTCCTGCATTTAAGGCACTTATTTTGCTCTAATTTCGCAATAATTAAAGATAAGTGTGTAATTATGGCAAAGTTGCATGTCTACCTTTTATTCATTCAAATGAATATGAACTGGTGCAAAATGATCGAAGTTATTCTAATTTTTATTTATTGTACTGCACTGCGAAAAATGTTTTGTCATATTTGTTTTCCTTCTTACCATGAATCGGCCATTCTACAAAAAAAAACAATATAAGCTCTGTCTAATTATTTGCGTTCCACTTATAAGAAGGAAAATATGATTCATGCACGATGGTGCTCCTCCTCATTTTACAATATGCCCTAAGGCCCATCTACATGAATGAATTTTTTGTGACTAAATAGTATAAGTTATATAACATTTGTAGAGACAGAAATTATTTTAAAAAATTATAACCAGATAATACATAAAAAAAATATGAGTGGAATATTGTGTTGGACAATAAACTTTTATTATTAATATAAATGATAATCCTGAGATTGAAAATCACAATACAATTTTCTGTGTTAAAAAGGAGTGCGACAGAGTTTATCACCAAATACAGAGCTGGAAAGAAATACATTAACAATCAACGGAATGTAGTAGCTATGAATGTAGAATGTAGAATGAAAAGCAGAAGAGGAAAATAGAGAAAAAAGTAAAGTATTGGAGCTTGCTATCTATCACCGCCACGTTATCTTGACTTGAATAAAGGAACTAGTTTATACAGTGCTTTCGAAAAGTAACGAATAAATTCATCATTTTTGAAATTGAGAAGTTTTCGAAAAAATCCCCTTGCACGTCGATTTTGTTTCTAAAAAGGCACTTTTTGACATACGACCCACATTTGTGACGTCATCGTTGTTCAAGATATGACGTTATCGTTTAAATGGCAACCTCCCATTTTGACCATGCCATTTGAAAGAGCGTGATGGTGTTACATAACAAAAATTTCAAGAAAATAATGTTTGAAGATTTTAAAAATTAATTTTCACAATACTGAAAATGATAATGATTATGTAAAAATCAACTAAATTAAATGTTCAAATTGTGCACCGTTAGCTGCCTGACAGTAGGCAAGACGATTAATAAATTCTTTTTGGACATTATCAATAACTTCAGGAGGTATCTCGTGACTAATTCTTGCTTTTAAATCTTCTAAATTAACCTTTTAAATATCCCCACAAGAAATAATCTAGGGATGTCAAATAAGGCGATCTGGCTGGCCACTCAATCGGCTCCCTTCTCGGGTGACACATTTCGAAGAAAATTAAATTTTAAAAACATAATTTTCTTGAAATTTTTGTTATGTAACACCATAATTTTTCATGATGTGTATGTAGAATGACACGCTCTTTCAAATGGCATGGTCAAAATTGGGGGTTGCTATTTAAAAAAATTGTCTCGAACAACGATGACGTCACAAATATGGGTTGTATGTCAAAAAGTGCCTTTTTTAAAAACAAAATCGACGTGCCAGGGGATTTTTTCGAAAACTTCTCAATTTCAAAAATAATGAATTTATTCTTTACTTTTCGAAAGCACTGTACATATAATATTAATTTCGTTCAGTTATAATTTCTTTCCATAATCTATTTTATGACGTCTCTACTTTATATGTCCAAATGGTACAATCTATTCCTTCTTTCATCGAAAAAAGTAGTCATTCAGTGTTGATAAGAAAATTAAAAATTCCTCCGTTTATATAAATTGTTTCACAACAAACATTGTTTGGTAATCACTTCTAGATTCATTGATTCCAAACGATCGAGGTATTATATTGTACTGATGTGAAGCGTGAAATGAATTGCCACTCTTTCATACAGTTATAGCTTGGAAACTATTGTTGCAATGACATTTTTTATGCAGAATTTAATGAGGTATATTTTCGTATTCTATCAGTATGGTTTAAACACTATGTTGCACATCGAATTTGGGTGTATATTTTTAATTTTCTTCTTAAGCATGAACAAAAAAACCATGGAAAAAAACTTTCAGTAAGAATTTTACGATCAACAGAATCTCTAACGACTGAACTATGAAAAGATTTTCAAAAATATTGGAAGGAAATGACATTAACGTGTGACTCTTTGGTTATCGAGGATTTTATGTTCCTGAAGACATGCAGTATGTATTTAAATGCTAATTAGAATCAGTGGCACTTCCACAAACGAGGCCGTCCGAATGGCATCACCATTCGCAGCATGAAGACCATTCACTCGGCAATTACGGCAAAAACATGAATTAATCGCCACACCATAAACACGCTCGTTATTTTCCATTTTCTCGACGATAATCGCAAGTTGTACTACTGGATCCCCATCTCGCTATTGATTGGTTTTTTCGAGGCACGCGATCTGCATCCGACAAATGCTGTTAACAGTCGATTCTTCAGTTCCACGCACCGATAACACCACTGATAACATACTTCAAGTTTACGACTGCGGCCCACAGTTAACCAGTACTCGTCTGGACGTCGTACCGACTGTCTCGTACCCACACATCTGGCCTCACGAGGTGGTGCCGTTCAAGTTCCTCCAGTTCTGTGTGTCTTCTTGTGCGTGCGGGTGCTTCTAATCTTCCGAGATGAATAAGGCAGGTGGCGCCATGCTGGGCAGTACCCTCATCGTGATGGCCTGGACGGGGGTGTACTTCTCCCGACAACCCAGGGCGACGGACGATAACGACGTTGGGTTCCAAAACGATACAAACTCTCTTTACTTCTACGAAAGCGCGAGTAACGACGCCAATGAGACCGTCGGCGTTGACATTGACAAGAGGGATAAAGTAAAGGAGGTACGCCATAAGAAAGTGTTTATATCAGTGGCTATTATAACATAAAATTGGTACTGTCGGGAAATGTAGTTAACCAAAGAAATAAAATAGTTCAACTATGTGAAATAAGGTTTTATTATTTTAAGTTACATTCTTAAATAGGATTGTTAAATTTTTGATTAACACAAATCCGGACATTTTGGATTAAATTAAAATGCACAGAATGTTTTTAAAAGAAGTAGCACCCTACAGCTAAAAGAACAGGCTTTGCAAAAAAATGACCGTAGTAAAATGTTCATCTCTTAGAACATATAGCCCATAAAAGTTTCAAAAAAAAATTGGAATAGCAGCTGTAATTTGAAAACCAAAAAAACTGTAGTAATCAAATTTTACTTTTCTACTAATGCATTCAATAATTTTTCGAAAGCTTCTGTCACTTGGAAGAATAAGTATCCCCTAAGAAACTTTTTGCTATAACTTATTTGTTTGACAAATGTTGAGCATTCCAAGATACGTATCTGCCTAGTTTATTTTAAAACTTTTGCTTCTCTTACTTTTTTTTGCTTTAAAACAAACTATTTATTAACATAAAATAAAATTCATTATCATATATCAAGAAATCTTTATGTGCTTATATTTTTTGTGACTTTTGCCTCTGGTAGTACAATCTTCTTGTTGCAGCACAATTTTTCCGATATTAAAAAAATACTTGCAGCAAATCAGTATATTCATCAATAGTTAAAATTATTTACCATAATTCTTCCCAAGTTATTGTAAAAACTAAAATTTTTAAATAGTAAATCTAAGGAAGCACTCGCAAAAGTCACAAAAGATCTAATGGAAATTAGCATAATAGCCGCCTATTTCAATATTCCTTAGTTAGTTGCAATCGTGTGAGTTGTAATGCGAATGATAATGAATTGTGTTTTTTTTTTGTTAACAAACGGTTAGTTTTAAAGAAAAAATGTAAATAAGTTTTAAAATAATCCGAGCTATTTGATACGTATTTTTGAATACTCAGTTTTTGTCAAACAAATAAGTTGTAGTAACATATAACGTAAGGGACGCTTATTTCAACCCCCTTCAAGAGACAGAAATTTTCGAAAAAATATTATGAAACTGCACATGCATTAGCAGAAAATTTGTGTAAACTTTGACTAATACTTTTTGCTTTTTTTTTGGAAAGTGAAGGAATGTATTTCCTAAGGAGTGAACATTATACTAAGGTCATTTTTATGCAAAATGTGTTCTTTTTAGCTGTAGATTCGCCGTATAATGTGTACTACTTCTTTTGAAAACACCATGTAAAACTTATGTTTCAAATTAAGTAACTTTCTTATTATTGGAGTTATCATATCTGTTAAATTAGGAAATTTGTGTGACTTTTCCTTCTGATTACGACGGTTAAAACAAAAAACAATTAACAATACATTTGTGAGATATTTACAAGAGTGATTTTTTAAATAGAACACCCTGTACATTATTGGATTATGCATTAAAAACCAAATAAAATGACACACTTTTTTACAAAAATTAAAAGTAGTAGTATGTAGATATTCCAATTTGAATACCAACAATTACATTTCTGCTACTTTGCCATAATTCTTTAACTGTTTGACATCAGTGTTAACTATTTCCAAAACCTTCTCTCAGTTCTGCACTTAAAATTGAAATATTTCCGTTTATATTTCATTTCAGGACACGTTTAATTTGTAACCGACTGTGTTTATACTTTATAGAAATTATTATTGAACTAACATTTATTTAACATATTTTTTGTATTCTTTTGTGTATTTTTGATCATAAAGAAAATTCTGCATAAAAAATGTACTAAAAGTACAGGCGGATCATTTCATTTTTGACCCTTGATAGAAGAATGTGCAATGAACTTGACCACGCCCTTATGTAGAAGCTCATTCTTATAAAGGGAGTCTGATGTATCAGAATTTATATATTCTAAATAATGATCTTTATTAGTTCTTTTGCTAAGCTGCCATTTTAGAACTGAATTGATGAAATAATTACTCGTATATAAACATATTTTCAAACCAAAGTAAGAAACACTGAAACTTTGAAGAAACCCTATTACTTTAAATCATTGTTAACAGATTTTTTTTTGTTGTAGATGATGAAACATGCTTGGGACAATTACGTCCGCTACGCCTGGGGTAAGAACGAACTGAAGCCGATCAGCAAGCGGGGGCACGGGGCAAGCATCTTCGGCAACATGCCACTAGGTGCCACCATCCTGGACGGACTTGACACCCTTTATATTATGGGTATGAAGGAAGAATTCAAACAGGCCAGGGACTGGATCGCCAACGAACTCGATTTGGGAAGCATGGTAAGCTTTTAATCATCAGTTTTGATATTACTATAAATTTAACAATTTTAACATTGAATGAATAGTATTTGGAACAGGGAATGGAAAATATTCTATACAATTGTAGAGAATGTCATGTCACCTTGTGTTTTTATGTTTTGCTTTCACATTAACATTAATTATTATATTGTCGACGCCAATGTCTGTTGAATTTGTTTAAAATATTTCGATTCGATCAAGGAAAATCAATTAGCCATTAAAAAACTAATCTTTACAATTTAAAAAAATCTAAAATAACAGTCTAGTAGCAACGAAGTCATGCAAAAGATACGCATCTCTTGGCTTTTCAACAACTGGCAAATGTTTTAGAAGATTACACAACATCTAATATGGTAAAGAAGAATTGTAAACATAAAGAAAGTAATAGCTATTTATGCAACAAGTACAAAAAGTGTTGTCCTACTCGGCCTGGCGGCCTCGTTGGGCAATTTCACGTCGCGTGCAATAAACACTTTTTGTACGAGTTGCATACAATATTTTCTCAACGTTGATGCAAAAACCAAAAAATGTTTTATTTAGATAACATTAAGTGTAACAAAATATGGCGTCGATTTGAACGTTTATGTTTGTCATGATGACAAAACGCTGTAGTAGAATGACAGATGAATGCAATAAACATTTTATTGCACTAATGCAATAAAGAACCACTTTTTCCACTAAATATTGTTCAATAAAGTTTTGTTTTCTGCATGAACGTAGAAAAATGTAATTAAAGTAATGCGGTGCTCCATATCAAAACAATTGAGGGAAATGTTTTACAAAAGATTAAATTTCATCCTTTAATCTTACGGATTGATGAATGTCTTGAAATCTAAGTTTTTATATTAAATAGTCTTCAAAAATGTTAAGAGTTAAGAGTTTTAGACATGTCAAAAAATGATTGAAATATATTTATAAAATTTTTATGATCTCCTATAGCAAATAGTTAAAGTTGCTATTGGCTATAGCTTTTTTTAGTTGTTTCCTGGAATTCCGTGTTTGGAAATAAAATATCGTTATCGCCGAATAGCGATAGAGGTCGATAGATTTCAATTGTGTCTTCTGCTATGTCTCTACACCACGTACTTATGTCTATGTACGTACATGAAATTGAAATGAAAAACATTAAATTCTCTACTCACAATTATCCAGAATTTGGTCATTATCGGTCATTGTGTTTTCTATCCACTTATAACTTACCTTTGTCCTGGTTTCTGCACTGATATCAACATAACCCTTCGTTGACCTCGCTGGCTGTCAATCCTAGAATATGACTCTGCTCCCTGCGGGACGTTGTGCCTACCATCTGTGATACCTACATGTGTCTCACCACAACCATGATTCAAGCACCTCCCACCTTGCACAGAACCTTGTTGATGGAAGACTCGATACGCCGAGTTCACTTCAATCCTTCGATCGGTCCTCCTGCTGCTGCTGGAAAGTTACTTTTAGGGTTTTTCTGACCAACTTCTTTTTTGCATGCGATTGACGTTAGCGTTTCATATTTTTCATGAGACCATTAGAGACATTTGGAAAGCCTATAATAAATAGATCTCTTAGTGATTCATCCCACTTTTTTTATGTGCACAACACATTTGAGATGTAGGTGATAAAATATTTTACTTTGCCTGGCGATCTGTTATCAAAATAATTGTATGCACTAAATTTGTTTGTAATCCCAGACGTCAAGGTTTAAAAATTCTTTTTTACTCGATTTGTGTCTTCATAATTCTGATGTTAAGTTCATAAGATGTTAAAAATACCAAAATGTTGACGATTATATAATTTTTTGTTTTTTTTTTTGACTCAAATCTAAATTATCTATCAAAATAAAGGCGAGCACATTATATTAGAATAACAAAGAACTTCAAAATAATATTGTTGCTCTCAATACATTTCCAGTGAATACTGGTTAAGTACGAACTGGTTAGAAAGGTTAGCATGACTAACGCTAAGTTTAACTTTGAGTCATTTCCAAAAAATTTCGATTTCATTAATTATTGCACCAAAGCTTCCAATCAGTCAGTCCATTACCCGTTGTTTGCCGCATCAGAGAATTTCAATTTGTTGAACAATTTATCTACACAATTGCTTTAATCAAATCCGTTATCTGCGTTAACTTCCTCATAGCACAAAATTAAATTTGTTGTAAGTCATAATAGGAGTTTTGCATAATGCTGCAGCGTTCCATAATGTTTATATTATCTTGTCGACGCGAATACAGTCACACGAGTGACTGTTGGGTGTCACAGATTCAATCTTAAGCAGAAGCGTGCCTGTTCTTTTTCGGAAAAGCTTGGAAATAGTCAGTATACAGTGTACTTTTACCGTCATCTCATAGATTGAATCTGTGATTCCTTGAGTTATTTTTTACATATACCTATTTAGTAACTGATTGAATGAACACTTATTCAATCGATAGATTGAGAGTCTTTGGCCTGCTCGATTTCTCGACTGAAATTCGTTTGATTCGTTTTTATGATACCATACCATTGGCAGTTTCCGAGTTATAACTAAATTCCCGGAACTTATTTGCCACACCTTGTATACCCACAACTTTAATTCTTGCACCATTTTTCGTATCCCGAATAATAACGGAGAAAAGGAGAGGGGCTATTTTTGTGTGACCACCCTGTACCATTAAAAACCATTTCTAAGCTTATTTATATCCCCGAAAATAAAGTAGACGTGTAATTTTTTCCGAGTGACGGCAGCTAATACACTTTGATGCACGCTCCTGCCATTTCGGTGTTTATTTCTCCGCTTTGATCGATTCCACGGCGAACAAGAGGCGATTTGCCCGAAAAATTTACGGCCGGCGCGTCCGGTCCACTTAGCGTCGGCATAATTTTTCTCCAGTAAAAAGTGCCGGAAAAGTTCGCGAACTGCAACAATCTAGCGTGCGTTGGGCGCGGCTAACCGTCTGGAAAATATGCTCGGCAGAGCGGTGCAACTGGAAAATTAGATGCACGAGTTTGCATGCAGTTTGTTGCAGCGGAAAATGCCCCGGGAACGGAGAACGTTGGCAGGGGTAATGTGAGTGAGTGTCTCGCATATTTCTTCGAGATATTATAACACAAAACTAATGTTTTCGACTTGTTACTAGAGCTACATTCATACGGAAATACAAGTACCAGAATCAAAATTTATAAGTACAATTTTGTGCCAGATTGGTCTTTTTATAAGAAATATCTATATATCAAATTCAAAAAGGCGTACTCTAAGTTCAAACTTAATAAAGAAATTCGGTATATTGATATTAAGAGTACTTTGGCCATAATCTAGACGGTACCTATATGTCATTCCCTGATATTCTTGAAATAGTGTCTTCTCTAAACAAATAATTTTAGACAACTAAATAATATAAAGCTTAGCAAATAACGGGAATGTTATCTCATGCCACCTACGAATATTCAAAGATACCGAAGTAAAACGAATATATAACGACAGAAAGCGGTTTAACCAATAAATTTTTAAGTATAGAAGTCTATCAAAACACGCATTGGTTTCAATTTAACTGTAGACTTAAATATTATATAAACTATGTGAAAATAGTAGTTAAAATGTGGTTAGAATAGTAAAATAATGTGTGTCTTACAAACGCATTTTAAAAGTTGATATTTTATTTGAGAATAATTTAAATAGTAAAAGTGAATAAACAAACTATCAAGAATTTTATTTTTGATATTACTTTTGTTCTACGTGTTTTATTTTTCAAGATTTCTGTTCCTAAAAACACTAGAAATTTCATCATTTTACGGCGTGAAATGCGGCAAACTTAACGACCTTAGCGTAGTGTATGAAGCAGAATACACTTCAGTCAAAAATCAATTTATTCTCTTGAAGGATTTAATAGATATGGCTAAAAACAATTTTATTTTTTTAATTTAACTCCCTTGATTAGTATTATTTGTTCCTTTCCCATCACCCAATATAGTTTTGACCTCAGACTAAAGTTTATAGTTGCTTGCATCTATTTAGATGATGAAACAGTTACAGAGTCTCAACTGGCCAATGATATGAACAGCATTCCTTATTTGAATGACAAAAATACATATACTATTCCGACGTTAAATAGTTTTTTGCCGGACGTATACAATTAAATCAGCTTCCTTATCTATTATATATCTAAAATAGCAGCCATGATCTAGCCGTCTTTCCGTTGTCATTCAGCTTGTCCTTCGCATTGTTCCAGAGGTCACGCACCTAGATAATACACACGTACCTATATCGATATGTACAGAAAAATTACAATTTAAAAGTAGGTATTTAATATTGTTTATTGGTCATTGCAACTTTTTTTAACCACAATTGAAGCATGAATTTAAAATATTGTGGATATTAGTTCGCAAAGTAGTTAGTTACACAATATCATTTTATATACAAACTGTCACATAATGACTATGATTTGACACTGTTTCGAATGTCACAGTGATTTACATTATCCCACATGTTTTTTTGTAAGTTTGTTAATGCGATAATGATATTGAAATTAAATTAGTCTCATATTTATTAAATAAACGAAATCATAGGAAAACTCATTTATTAAATACATTGACAGTAAATTCTTTACAATTAGATAACTTAATACCAGATTTTTAGATTCTTGTTTTTAGTAGAAGTTTTGATGCAGCCTTCAACGACAAAATTGGACTTTCAGCACCATGTCTCTTTATACTCAAAAGAGTTGGCCCACAATTGATTAAAAGTTCAAGATCGGCTGAAAACAGTGCCTAGTATACGCATTTAGATTAGGCAGTTTAAGAAATCGGGCAATCAGTTTTGGCACATTTACCAGCTTTATATTGAATAAATAAGCAAACATGATCACAGTTTTCATTTCTTAATTTGACATCTTTTATCTGTTCTACTAATTTCAAGTAGCCAATATTTTCAGATGTTACACTCTATACGCTTTTGTTGGGTATTGGGTATCATGACTTGGAAGCATAGTCCTTCATTTTTCTCATGTTCTATAAGCAAATTTGTAAGTTCTTCCCGCCAACATACGCTTGTCAAACCAATAATCTTAATTAAATTATTGGTTTTAAAACTTTTTTTACTATAAAACATATTTGTAATATATCTATCTACCTTCATGAGCAAAAATTTATCATCTCATTCATTAAAAATTTGAATATTTCCTTCTGTTAATTATCTTAGATTTTTTATATTTGTCTCCTTCTGATTTTCGCTTCAGAAATGCAATTACATTTAAGCATTTTTTTGGTATCGATATTCTTCTTGAATGAAATTTCTCTTATCATTGAGCAATAGTACTAAAGAAATGAAGACCTCTTTGTTTTCTTAGTTTGTTGAAATATAGATACTAATAATCCTTTCTCGTTAGTTTTTTCTCTACACTATTTTTCATAGCGAGCAAATGCTTGTTCATATTTCTTCCGCGATATCTCTGGCATGAGATTGAAAACAACTGAAAGTTTCATTCTCAATATCTGGCTAATCATCGATTGAACTCATATTTACACCACCAATGGTACCAATTGATAAGGACAGAGGATACTCACGTATATCCAAAGAAGACACAACGGCAGTAGCGGGATATATTTTGATATACATAAATAAAACACACATTTTACTCTGTACATAAAATTGATACTTTATTATAGTTTACTTTATTACTAGTATTGAATGTTGAAAGCTTATATTGTAGAATATTAGACAACTAAATTTTTTTCTTTCAACGCAAACTTTAAAAATACCACTACTATATTGTTAGAAAACTCACTCATTAATGAACACCGCATCCAATTATCTCTCTTCGATATCGCCGATCGTACGGAAAACTTGTATCTTTTGTTTACATTATTTATGTGAATTCATCAACAAAACCTGAAAAGCCTCCTAGGTGGTAGAATTCGTTGGTAATAGTAATAGTGTCTATATCCCACTTATTGTGTAAATAACTGTAATATCTAATAAAAAAAAATGTGTAATCAGAGTTCAAATAGTATTTACTTCTGCGACATTCGTATATTTCTTAATCACACGAAAGAAATTTATGAATAATGCACATACCAAGGACCCGAATTTGAGGTCTTTTACCTCTTGGCATGAATCCAGGCACATACAACATAATAAAGCAATTTCGAATTCAGCAATTTTAAACGTGTATAGCACAACTTTCGCTCGTAGTTTACTACTATTAGCGTGTATTTCTCACTTCTTGCCTTCGTTAATTTGCCGCCGCAACTAACGTGCCCCGAGTATTTAAATAAAAACATTAAGAAGCTTCTTGTTGCGTGAAATGCTCCTCAAAGTTTAGAAAGCTGTTAACGAATTTTCTTTTTCTTTCGGGAATATAGTTCTTTTTAAAGCGTTGTTGCTCTTATTACTTTTTAGATCATATCATTTGACTATTTATAAACGTTGACTGTAAAAGAATTATATGACTGATTGCCGGTGATTGTTGATATGTGAAAACTGGCTTGAAATTCCAAATAGATCACAAATGGCTTGGAAGAGTTTCCATCTCATTAAGCCATCTAAAATACAACGGACAGATAATGAGGAGACTATATCGGGTTGGGTTATCTAAAATACGGACGTTGGGACAAGTTAGGAATTCTTCAATGACAACACACATTACTGGAATGTCAAACGATGAGGTTTCAAAACAGTCCGGAGTCGTTTTTGTCTAATCTATTTCAAATACCGATACCACTGTTATTTTAGAGACCAGATTGTATGACAATGCATCATATTTTACGAGTATTTTGTTTATTTCTTGAAAATGAGAGAAAAATGTTCATAATAAAAAATTTGCGTGGACGTAATTTCACAAATTGCCGACGATTCAGTGTGTGCAGGGGCCTGTTACTAATACAGATTTGTAAAAAAAAAATATATAAAGGAGCAGTTACAAAGTGATATATAGAAATATACTTACTTAATACACGGCACTGGAAAATGGTCAACTGTAAAACCTAACTTTGCACAAGGCAAAGCATGCAGTCGGCGATCGGCACAGCGGCAAAGTGTCATAAAAAATGAACGGATAAAAATTTTCAGAAGAAGGAAGGGAAGAATAAAATTTTATAACACCTATTTTATATCAGCAAATTCAACTGCTTTTGACTCTTATTATTAATGATTAATATTAATGTGTGGTTTTAATTAACAAAATCTAATTCGTCCACTCTGTTGATTGGGACATTCCTTGTAGGTACTTGTTGAGCGATTTGCCTACTACTTATTCGGGAATGATATTCAACAAACCCTAAAAAGTGTTCCTCAACTGCTGCAATACGCCGTGCACGCCCTGCATCTCCATCTCTTCCACAATTTGCTTGTAAATTTTCCGTGTCATAGCTGCGGTGCACTACCATGGTAAAAGTAGCTGCTAAAGCATTTTGTCTTGCTTCCCATAAATTAAAACGATATCAATCAACTCCAAGTTGCTATACACGTAAACCATTACACTTGGAAAACTAATGTAAACACTATCGTAAAAGCGTTAATATGCGCTACAATCGGTTTTCAATATTCGGAATCGCCTGCATTTCGATGTCGCTGAAGACTACAGCAGGTAAAGGTAAAAATACTACAATTTTAATAGTTTTTTTTCTCCAAAACTAAAGGATTTGACAAAACATTTACACACATATTTACTCTATTTTTGATGACGTATCTATTTCCAAATTGGTTTGGGATAAGTTATGAACCTGTATCACCCTGTATTAAAGGTGGGAGGCAAAGGTATAAGAGATAATTGGAAAAAATCGGGTTACAAAGATTTAGTACAAGTTTCGAAAATAATGACAGGGATAACTTTGGATATTTGGATATTGATCCAAGCATAGTTCAAAAGTAAAAATTTTATCCTTGTGTAAACATCCTTAGCGATAGAACGCATAATATTTTAGTACAAAACCTTGAAACACACTTAACCAATACGTTTTACAACTCGAATTATTATTAATATATTAGTGTAAATACACGAAATTTGTATGTGTACGAAAGAGCTGAATTTATATTTATACACATTTCACTTGTTTTTAATAGTTTATTCAATACCGGTGCATTATTACTGTATGTTTCTGTTTTTTTTTTTGCATATATTCTGCATTATTTAAAATATTTTTCAGACTTCCGATGTATCCGTTTTCGAAGTGAACATCAGGTTTGTGGGTGGACTCCTCGCCTGTTTCGCCTTGACAGGGGATGTGGTTTTTCGTGACAAAGCCCAACAAATCGCCGACAAGCTATTGCCAGCCTTCGACACTCCTACGGGGATCCCCAACGCTCTAGTCAACTTCAAGACTGGGGTAAGTCGATTGATCAGTTAATATCCGACAATTTACTCGAACTAATTGACATTTTCGTCCCATCCCTAATTAAAATTTCAGGGAGATTTGTTTTAATGGAATGGAAAAATCAGTTAGAAGTATTTTTGTGTACAAACTTACGATGTTCCTTATGAAATAGCATTTTGCAAAATAAGTACACTACTATTATTTTTTCTGTATTTTATTTACTTGTGCAATGACAAATAATTATGAATGATTCTAAAGACATATTGAAACACAGCAGTTTAGGTGTTTTAACAATGTCACGAGTGACGAGTGTCGACAAATAAAATTATTGTACTTTCTATATATCGTAAGAGCTTGTTTCAAGAATACGGTGCCCTATTTTTGAAATAGTGTTTTCTACAAATGATTTTAGACATTTAAAAACTGAATAATATAGAGCCAACAAAAGGAATGTTATCGTATGCCACCTGCGAATATTCAAAGGTACTGGAGTAAAACGAATCTACTCGTATAACGAGATGTAACTGGTCTGCTACTTCCTGCTCGGCCTAAGCGGCTCGACTAGCAGGAAGCGACCTACATTGTCGTAGGTACTTAACCGCAGACCTCTCGCCTTGGGCGATGCGCCATTAAATCTATAAATGATACTGCAGGAAACAACTACTCCGCGGGCTAATGCCCCGACCGGCATTGAATTACATATGAAGGAACAGCCAGTTCAATTGTCGGTCATCTCACCTATGGCATACTGATGAGGGCTAACAAGCCCGAAACCGGTCTAGGTCTGGTGGACTGGCCGACAAGGGTTCTTGGCTGTTCACACAGATACTGTAGGTGTAATTCAATGCCGGTCGGGGCATTAGCCCGCGGAGTAGTTGTTTCCTGCAGTATCATTTATAGATCTACTCGTATAACGACAAAAATTATATACAGAAATCTTTCAAAACACTTTTTTTTTCAATTTAATTGTAGATGTAAATATTGTTTCAATATAAACTTGCATAGTTCTGCATATAAGATTGTTCACTTTTGTGATATAAGTATGTGAAAATAATTGTTAAAATGTAGGGTTATAATAGCAAAATAAAAGTTGTTATATTATTTGAGGAGAATTTCAATAGCAATAGTGGATAAACAAAACATCAAAAATTTTATTTTTATTATTACCTTTGTTCTACATTTTGTTTTTTTTTTTGAGATTTCAGTACCTAACTTCACAAATTTGATCATTTTAGGAATACGGCTACCTTATTTTTTATTTTATTAAAAATTTATTACTATTATAGTATTTTCATTTTCTTTTTCCAATACTTTTGTTTTTTTTGTGCCGAATTTTTCGCCCCTTCTAATATTACAGAAGTAACGAGCCACTACAAATTGTTAGGGATAAATACAATATTAGACTGTTGCAATAATAGGCAGTGGGTTTTAAAACTGTTTATTAACAAAAGCTCTTGCATAGTATCAAGTTAAATCAGTTGAAATTTATATTATCTATTATGTGCCCACTATCCCTAAATATCCATAATTCATATTATGCTGCCTGTTCAAATTTGTAAATTATAGCACTTATGAAGATTCTCACAAATGCAAAATAGACAATGATCAAATTAATTCTTAGAAAAACTCGTAGTTTCGAACACGCTTTCAACATTACGTATCTCAGATTTCGAAAAAATTTAAAATAAAATTTAAAAATATTTAATTATTGTATAATTTTTTTTCAGCTTAGCAAAAATTATGGGTGGGCCAGTGGTGGTTCCAGTATATTATCAGAATTTGGCACCCTCCATCTCGAAATGGCCTATTTGAGTGACGTCACCGGAAAATCTGCCTACCGCAACAAGGTAGATCACATAAGAAAAGTTCTGCGAGAAATGGACAAGCCTAATGGTCTTTATCCCAACTATTTGAATCCAAAAACCGGCAAATGGGGACAACGTAAGTAGTCTTTAATTGTAGATTGTTGCACACATTGCGTGTGTTTATAATATTTGTAAAGTGACCATAGTTCTGTTTCCATTAATTTCATAGATTCCACTTTTTCCTCAGATAGGGTAATGTTGAAAAATCTTTAATATATGAGATCAAATTTTTAATTGCTTTCATCTAAATTTAAATTCGAGTCATCTATTTTTAAACTCGAGTCATCTATTCTTAATCTCGAGTCATCAAACTCGGTTAAAATTTACAGTCATATTAAGTCATTTGTAGATCTAATTCCAGTAAAAAAATGAGAAACTTTGGTTTTAATATAAAAATCTAATTATTTTGGGATTATTTAAATTAATTAAATGTGCCATTTTTATAAATTATTTTCTGTTTCTTGTTTTATTGCAAGATATTTGAAAGTATCTTATTACATTTAAGTTTAAAATTGATTCATGCAATTTTAATTTGGAGGTGCCTACTTTTAAACTTTAGTAATCAAACTTTACTCAAATTTAAATTCAGTTTCCTATAAGTCTATTTTCAATTAAATAAATGCAAATCATCTATACGCTTACATAACTTTCTTAATATGGAAATTATTAGAGTATATAATACTGGTAATATTACACTTTTATACATTGTAACATTCCAACATCTGTTTATTACAAATAAAAAATTTCCTTAAAATACGTGTGTATGATGAGATGTAACTGGTCTGCTACTTCCTGCTCGGCCTAAGCGCATCCGCAAACCTCTCGCCCTGGGGGATGCGCCATTAAATCTATAAATGATACTGCAGGAAACAACTACTCCGCGGGCTAATGCCCCGACCGGCATTGAATTACACCTGCAGTATCTGTGTGAACAGCCAAGAACCCTTGGCCCCTTGGAACCCGGGGCATTAGTCCGCGGAGTAGTTGTTTCCTGCAGTATCATTTATAGATTTACGTGTGCATGATGTTTATAGATAATTTTATGAATACAATAAAATATGTAGGTACTTCTGAGGATAGAAAAAAGGCTTAAAATCCTGTAACACCAAATAACAAATATTTTCCCGACTGTCTAGGTATACTTTTCGAAATAAAGTCTGCTTAATTCATCTTTATTTATTTATTTATAGATCATATGTCCATGGGCGCTCTGGGTGACAGCTTCTACGAGTACCTCCTGAAAGCTTGGTTGCAGGCCAACAAGGAAGATAACGAGGCTCGTCAGATGTTCGACGATGCTATGCAAGCAGTATTCCTTCACATGTTGCGCACTTCTCCAAGTGGACTGATGTATTTTGCAGAACTTAAATTCGACAGGCCTGAACACAAGATGGACCATCTTAGCTGTTTCTCAGGTAAGGAATAAGTCATATTGTAAAGGCACACTAATAAAATATATTTTTTTGCAGGTGGTTTGCTTGGATTGGCTGCCAAAACTCTGAAGAACGAACTGTCTCCAAAATATATGGAAGTGGCTGAGCAAATTACGAAAACCTGTCATGAATCTTACGATCGATCCTACACTAAACTAGGACCTGAAGCCTTCAGGTTTACGGAAGGAGCCGAAGCCAGAGCCTTGAAGAGCTCAGAGAAGTACTACATTTTGAGGCCAGAAGTGATAGAGTCCTACTTCATCATGTACCGCATCACCAAGGACCCCAAATACAGAGAATGGGGTTGGGAAGCTGTCCAGGTAACAAGGAAACAATTTTTTTATGTTGTCAAAACACACCGTTCGGTTTAATTAATGCAAATTAAATCTTCATTTCTATTTGTAGGCTCTGGAAAAGTACTGTAGGGTACCTGGTGGCTACACCGGATTGAAAAATGTTTATTCTGAAGATCCACAACAGGATGATGTACAACAGAGCTTCTTCTTGGCTGAAACACTGAAAGTAAGTAGATTTTAACCAACAAAAAATTGTTTCTTCATATTTAGAATTTGAAGTGTTAAATCTTAAATGAGCAACACTGATGATGATTGTAAGAAGCTGAAACATTTTGTCTAATATTCTCCCCAAAAATTACCAAAATTTAAATGATCTTTGTTTTTCAGTACTTGTACCTCCTCTTCTCAGACGACAGCCTGATCTCTCTAGACGAGTGGGTGTTCAATACCGAGGCCCACCCCCTTCCCATCAAAGGCGTGAATCCCTACTACAGGGAATCCATACCGTAATGGTTCTAAGGCCCTCTCCTCTAGATCATTTCAAGCGACTGATAGACATGGTTATTTTAAAATTATTTATTAAAATAGAAATAATATATAAACCTAGAAGTGATTGAGGATTCTATAGTGACAAAGGATGTTGTGCGTATGTGTCTGTGTGTATCTGTATGTGGATTCTGTGATCTTAAAAACTCCAAACCGAGAAGTGTTTAACATAGATATTATAAAAGAAACGGCTTACACATTTTGTTGCTTAATTATTATTTTGTGTTTTGCAGAAGAAGTGTTATACACTTCCTACATGCTTTATTTTATTTAAAAATAAGTTACCTCAGAGATGGAATAATATAACAAGCGAAGAATTTTTAGATATTAAATATCATGTTTTAAGCTCCACTGATCTATTTAAATTCGAGTCATTTAGTTTTAAGCTCGAGTCATCTAACATAACTCCATTTTACATTTAAATCAAGTCATTTCTTGTAGATATATTTCACTTTAAAAATGTTGAATATGGCACCTAACAGATTAACTGTTTTGAGATTTAAAATTTCATTCTTATAATTCTCAATTTTTGTAAATCACATCTTTCTCATTTGTGTTTGCGACTCATGTATGTTTTAAATAGTTTAATTATCTTTAAATATGAGAGTCTAATTTTAAAGTACAATTGGCTATTTTTTTTATTCCAATTGTCATGTTTTAAACTCGAGTCATTAAACTTGATTTAAATTTTATACTCAACCTGAACTTCCTGTAATTATAATTTCACATGGTATAATACATTTTGATAAAAGTTTTATAAATCACATGCTTATTAAATAACTGGAAACAAGTACCTTTAACCATGAGACATGTTTTAAATTTGAGTCAGGACAATTGACTCAAATTTAAAACCTCCAGTGACTCATTTATTATTCCAGTTAACAAAATGAAAATGTTGGTTTAAACAGGAAGGAAATTGATTAAATTGGGAGTTTTAAATATTGTCCTTTTAGTTCCAATTTTTGTAGGTCACAGTCTCGTTTTTATTCTTTGAAATAATTGGAATCAAGTCTTTACACATGAGATGTCTAGTTTTAAGGACTAATTGCCTAACTTATAATTCAAATCGTCCAGCTTTAAACTTGAGTCGTCATATTTGACTCGAATTTAAACTCAAGTTGTCAATATCTTTAGATTTAATTCTTTTCATTTATGTTTTGTGTTTAATGTAATTGTGCAAGTATTTATAATTTTTCGTAGTATTTATAATAAAATGTAAATAGAAAGACATAAAATCCGTATTTTCTAAGATGCCAAAAATTTTGAAAATAATTGTTAAGCGACAAACTGTGCCACAAACTAGAGCAATTCTTTTAATTTGTATATTCTTATAAATAGCGAAATGTTTTTATAAAACTGTTCTATGCAGTTCCTATAAATTTATTATGGGCAGTGGTTATTACTTATTATTATTATTATTTTTTGTAAATAGTATTGTTAATTGTTAGTTTTTTACTAATTAATTGATTATGTAAAATGTATAGATATCAGATTAGGAAATTATAACTTAAATGAAAGTGTTCATGTCCGGTTTTTGTATTATGTGAATACTTTTTTTTAATAAAACGAAACTGTATATTTAAAATCAGGTATCGTATTTGAAACGTAGTGCTCAAACGTGATTATTTTATGCGTCTGACAAAATGCACCATGTCTTTTCTTTACAAAAATCATGATCAAAATTAGTGTTTATCGATTTCTTTTTATTATGTGCAAGAAGATGTGATGCATTTTAATACAGTATGAATTGTAGTATTTCCTCCATCAAATAGTTTGTTATATTTTTTTGTAAAAAGTGAATTAGTCGCGACAGTTTAAATTGTACCTGGTGACTAAGAAGTGAAATCATTAAAATCAATAAATGTGTTTTAATAGGAAAATTGTTTTATTTGTTACTGACTGAAAAGTTATAAAAAAACTATGAAATAAAAACATTTTGACAGTCGATAACCATTGTGGAAGCAAAATTATACAAAGGTAACTTGATCTAGTTCTCTTATTTTCATTGAGGAAGCTATACTTGAAGGACAGGAAAATATTTCTAGACACAGTGTTCAGTCCTTTTATACAGGGTTAACTGTGACTAAATACAAATATTTTAAGAGGAGAGAAAAAGAAGAAATAATTAACGTTTCAAAAATTTGTTATAATTATGGTGAAAATATTTTTTTTAATGTAAACACCTATGTGGCCCGTCCACTGCACGTTTGACATTTAGAGTAACTAAAACGGTAAAATTTATTGTCGTAATTGAAATCCTGTGTTTATGTCTAAGTACAAATATTTTAAAAGGGGATAGAGAAAAATAAGAAATAATTACCCTTCAACAAATTTCTTAAAACAAAAAAAATTGCTTATTTTAATTTAAACCTCTATACAGGGTGTTCAAAAAGAGTATAAAATATTTCAGTAGGTAATAGTATGAACCAAAACAAGTAGAAAATGGTTGCAGAGATATGGACCACTATTCGTTTTTCAAACATTTTATTTTATTAGGAATAAACCGACAAAGGAAGCTTTTAACAAACAAAGTTACAGAAGATGTTCAAAGTGCCCTCAGTCCATTTCCAAGCAGGCACGACATCTTCATCTCAACGATATTCGAACTCTTTCGAAAACACCCGCTTTGGTTTGGATTTCTTGACACTTTTGATTAATCCGTAGCTGCAGATCTTCCAGGCTATTTACAGGAGTACCATACACTAATGTCTTCAAATATTCCCAAACAAAGAAATCTAGAGGATTCAGATCAGGCGATCTTGGAGGCCATAAAACAGGTCCGGCCCTTCCTACCTATCTATGTGGAAAAGTTTGGTGTAAATGCTCTCTAACGGCCATGGATAAATGAGCTGGACCACCATCATGCTGGAACCACATTTGTTGCCTCTGATTCAAAGGAATGACTACCAATAATTCATACAGTGTGTTCTGCAGAAAATTGAGGTAAGCAGCGCCTGTTAATCGGTTTGGTGAAACAACAGGACCTAGAAACCTGTCACCTACAATACCCATCCAAATGTTTTTAATGAAAATCGTGCCTGATGTCGATTCTATTAGAGCATGGCCGTTAGAAAGCATTTACACCAAACTTTTCCACATATATGTGTAGGAAGAGCCGGACCTGTTTTATGGCCTCCAAGATCGCCTGATCTGAACCCTCTAGATTTCTTTGTTTGGGGAGATTTGAAGACATTAGTGTATCGTATGCCTGTAAATAACCTGGAAGAGCTGCAGCTACAGATTAATCAAAAGTGTCAAGAAATCCAAACCAAGGAGGATGTTTTCGAAAGAGTTTGAATATCGTTGAGACGAAGATGTCGTGCCAGCTTGGAAATGGACGGAGGGCACTTTGAACATCTTCTTTAACTTTGTTTTTTGTTTGTTAAAAGCTTCCTTTGTCGGTTTATTCATAACAAAATAAAATGTGTGAAAAACGAATAGTGATCTCCGCAACCGTTACTTTGCGGACCCATGTTTATTAAGACTTTTCTGCTTATTTTGGTTCATACTATTATCTCCTGAAATATTTTACACTGTTTTTTAACACCCTATATATCGCCGACTATGCGGCTCATCGGCTGTATGTTTGACGTTTAAAGAATAGATAACCAGTAACTAAACAGTAAAATTCGTTGTCATAATTGAAATCCTGTGTTTACGTTGTGATTTTGCATGTTCTTCAGTTTTTAGTGTCTTTCAATTTTAAGAGTTTTACAATTATTAAATAAAGGAATTTGTATTAGATTCAGATATTTTCGTATAATGTAGTTTGCCGGTTCGTTTTTCTAGATTATCAGACAAGACTGCTCCAGGTATATTCAAAGTGAAAATGTAGCTTTGACAGTTTGGAACGAAAAACGAATGCAAAAAATGATTTTAAATTATATTTATTAAACCCATATTCTCTATTTATCGTCGATTATGGGGTTTGTCCTCCACCAGGTTATTTATTTCACACATTCGGCGTGTATAGAGTAGGCAACCAACAATACTAAACGGAAAAATTAATGTTCATTATTAAAATCCTATGTTTACGTTGTGATTTTGTGTTCTTCAGTTTTTAGTGCCTTTTTTCAAGTTTAAGCGATTTATAATTATTAAATAAAGAAATTTGTGTCGGGTACAGATATTTTCCAAGAATTCGCGTGGGCATTCAAAGTTTTCTATATCTAATAGTATTCCTTTCGTTCGTTTTTCTTAGAATAAATGGGCATTTTATTTAACTGTTAGTTGGTAATGGTTGTAATGAGTGAAAATGTAGTTTTGACAATTTGGAACGTAAAGCGAATGCAAAAAATGTTTTGGAACTATATTTATTAAACCTCTATTCCCTATTTGGCGGTCTGTCCTATGCCAGGCACATTAGACATGTACAGACAGGCAACCAACAACACTGAAAGGACAAATTCATTGTCATTTAAAATTCTGTACTTACGTTGTGATTTTGTGTTCTCCTTAGGTTATTGCCTTTTTTCAATTATGAACATTTTATAGTTATTAAAGAAATTTATGTCGTGTACACATATTTTTCTGCAACACAATTCGCCGATTTGTTTTTTAAGATAAATGGAGCGGGTGCATTCAAAGTTTTCCATTATCTATTAGTATTATTTTCTTTCGATTTTCTTAGAACAATTGGGCATTTTATTTAACTGTACGCGAAGTGTGTTGTTGGGAGTGGGTAGTGGTTGTAAAGAGTGACAATTGACAGTTTGAAGGGAAAAAATAATGCAAAATACTGTAGCTACCTGAATTAAATTTACCTATGAGGCATAATTAATAAAAATGTTCAATTTCGTAATTTCTTCATTTGGAAACTCTGTGACAAACGACCGCGTGGTAGTTGACATATCTAAGCCATCTCGGACGATGGTTATCATAGGCGACAATTTTCCGGAGGAAAAGAAGGTTTTGCCCCATCCTTTAAATACCGAGCTCTTGCTCATGGCCACCTATGGTTTGCATGTAAAAACACAACTTGAGGTTATAACTGAAAAATTAATAAAGTTAGAAAAAAATAGGGACGCCACTGGACTCTATTTGTCCGTCTATTCGTAAAGTCTCGAACATACATCTACATACATGCATGGGCGAAGTTAGGGGGATGGGCTTGGGCTAAGCCTCCCCATAAATGCATTAGCCCCCCAAAAAATATTCATAAACAACTCACACACATTTAGGAACCGAAATTAAAACACAGTACACCCGGGGCTTTAGCCCCCCTAGATTTGATGACCTAACTTCGCCCATACATACGTGTCCATTTGCCAAAGCATATGTAAAAATTGGAAACGTTAAATATTTGCCTACATTTGTTTGCAAACATGGATGTAGAATCTGCATCTGCTGCTTGGCTTCTTATAAGTAATCATATGCACAATAGCCGCCCCAAAATGAAAAATACCACCCCCAAATTGAAATAATTTTCATTCTGTAAATTAGCAAACAAACTGGAAGGCTGTAAGAAAGTCCTGTCTAAAATTGTTTTTTCTTTTATTGGAATACTGTACTGAAGACCTTTTTTCGGAAGGCACTTCGTTCTTGTGACAATTTGAACCTTGCCCCTCCCACAGATTATATGTTAGTTGCGCCTATGTAGGTAATAATATTTATTTGTTACTAAAGATAAAATTAATAAATCAAAGAGCGCCAAAAAATGGCGAAAGGTGTCATTTTCCAGAAGCAAAAGATACGTAAGTTTGAAGATTGAAAAATTAACAAATAATTGAGAAATGTACAATTCTAATTTGTAAATACAGTGTTACCAACTTTTTAGCTAATTTGTTAATATGCGGTGTAGAACAAGCTAAATCTATCGGCCATTCGCTGCTCCATGCCGGACTGAAATTTCAGATACGAAACGTTCTACATGCAGTAGACACCATTGGAAGATATGTCGGGTTAGATAGGCTAGGATTATTCGTCCGGTATATGTCTGGTGGGCTACTGACGAATAACTCTAGCTGTTTGCTATAGGTTTTTCAGGTGAAATCCCGCAGAATAGATGTTTACTGGAATGTCGTGTTTGTAATTTGTTAATGCTTATTTCATATGATAGATCCAAATTCGTACTGGTTGGTATCCGTATTTGTATATTGGGGGAAAAAATGTTCGCCATCTCAAATATTTGACACCTTTGATGTGTGGTCATTTATTGACCACCGTCGGAAAATTTTCTGTGGTAAATATCAAACATTTGTTAATTTTCATGTAGTATGTGTCTGAGATGTTTGCCAAATAACAAACATTTGCTTTTTGGTTGTCAAACTTCGCGTCTGTGGCCGTTTTTTATAAAAAAAATCACAGACCAATCGCATTGTGACAGGTGATCAGAATCATAACGAGATTACCTTCACTGAACCAGTAACGGCCGTAGAAAACAATAACTAATCGATAAAGCTGTAAAAGGCTAAATATAGAAATACACGCGACATTTTTCCGCTGAAGATGCCATGGCCCTACATGCCCAGAGTCTCCGACGCTTAGCGTCGGCCGTCGTGACGCGACGAGCATCTCATCCACTCCCACGAATTTCAGCATCGCGCTTGCGTTTCTCACATTCTCAATCTCAAATATTACGCGCGTATTTATAACATTAGTTTACGAACGCGAATAATGTGCACGGGTCCAAATTAAAATCTATGACGAAATCTGTGATCTTTTGCCAGTGTTCTGTTTACCACATAGCCATTCCAACATGATCATCTACAGAGTGATGCTGATAAGCTGCTGTAAGTCCATGTATAGTGTATTTGGTTTGATGAGCAAAAGGTCTCTGCGTCTGTAACCTAAAATTTTCCTAATGACAGATATTCGAAAGTCAAGATTATAAAAGTAATTGAAAAACAAGTCAACTATCTCATCGTATTTATTAAAATGCACAGAAAGGTTATCTATATAAATGTTGTGGTGATATATTCTGCATAATCCTATAGATAGATAGATAATTATTTAAATTGCAAAAATATCATTAATTATACCAACCGACACAACCTTGTATGTCAAGTTTTTCTAAATATATTCTTATGCCTGGTTGTTTAGCAACCAGTTTAAATGCTCACATTGTTTACAAATAATTTGCAAATCAAAATAAAAGATAAATAAAGAATATCCATCTCTCATACTTTAGCAACTAAACTCGATTTAATTAAATATTACTTAAAGTCATATGATAAGCAAGCTGTAAATAATTATTCTTTGGTGACACTTATCTTTGTAACTGAATCTAAACAATTTTACATTGAATTGCTTAAAAAAAACGATTTTCGAAAAATAAATAGAAATGCATGTTTGCACTTGTAAATGAATTTAGGGAGTAGATTTTCCCAAAATTTTTCATATGCTATGAAAATTTTGTAGGAAAAAGACTTAAAAAATATAAATTCTGTATTCCTTAAAAACTTGATGGTGTCAGTTTTTTTCCAAGTTCTACAGTTTAACTAGCTATTTCAAATATATTCAGTTTTACAAGCTACAAAAATGTATATTTATTTTATTTTGTTGGAATTCGCCGTTTTTAAAGAAAATATGAAATCTTGAATCATACCCATCTATGAGTAATTACTGTCAGCGTCAAAATACAATTTTATTTCGTTCAACTGTAAATTGTTTGAATTTTCACCACATTATTATTATATTGTAGAAATAATACAGTGCTTTCGAAAAGTAACGAATAAATTCATTATTTTTGAAATTGAGAAATTTTCGAAAAAATCCCCTGGCACGTCGATTTTGTATTTAAAAAAGGCACTTTTTGACATACGACCCACATTTGTGACGGCATCGTTGTTCGAGATATGACGTCATCAACAATTTTTTTAAATAGCAACCAAATTTCAACAAAATAATGTTTGAAGATCTTAAAATTTAATTTTTGCAATACTGAAAATGATTATGTAAAAAATCGACTAAACTAAATGTTCAAATTGTGCACCGTTGGATGCCTGACAGTAGCTAAGACGATTAATACATTCTTTTTTATATAATTATCAATTACTTCAGGAGGTATACGGTGTATCTCGTGACGAATTCTTGCTTTTAAATCTTCTAAATTAACCGGTCTAGTAACGTATACTTTGCTTTTTAAGTATCCCCACAAGAAATAATCTAGGGGTGTCAAATCAGGCGATTTGGTTGGCAACTCAATCGGCCCCCTTCTCCCTATCCAACGATTCGGGAACAGCTCATCTAAATAAACACGGACAGGTGTTGCATAATGGGGGTGCACAGTATTGTGAAAATTAAATTTCAAAATCTTCAAACATTATTTTCTTGAAATTTTTGTTATGTAACACCATAATTTTTCATAATGTATGTATGTAGATAACACGCTATTTCAAATGGCATGGTTAAAATTGGGGTTGTTGTTTAAAAAACTTGTCGATGACGTCATATCTCGAACAGCAATGACGTCACAAATATGGATCGTATGTCAAAAAGTCCCTGTTTTTAAAATAAAATCGACATGCCAGTGGATTTTTTCGAAAACTGCTCAATTTCAAAAATAATGAATTTATTCGTTACTTTTCGAAAGCACTGTATATAGTGCTTTTATACCTGATAATGATTTATGGTAATCTAATTAATTTCAGCTTCAGCAGTGTTTCAACACTGTCTAATCTAATCCCAAAAAATTATTTAGAGGTAAACATTGCCACGTATATTCCTCAGAAATGAGACTTGAAACCAGAAATATAATGTGATAAACTTTATTTTTTATCACGATCACAAGCTTTTTCTTGTTAAATAAATATTTTGCCATTTTAGAGCATACTGCTTTAGTCATTTTAGCCAAATAGCACAAATTACCTCAATAAAGAAAGCCCCTACAAAAGTCACATTAAGTGAAAACTAGCTTGTGTGTTTCCAAGAGAGATTAATATTGTCATAAATGTGTATCTCACTTAAACATAAATTCATAAGTTCAATGATTAAAGACTGAATTCAGAGTTTGAATTTTCAATTCTGTGTTTGAAGTCTGAGGTCAGAGATTAAAGTCTGAATTCAAAGATCTGAATCTGAATTCAAAGACTGAAGCCTGATTTCAGAGAATAAAGTTTGAATTTAAAAAAGTATATAAACATAGCCCTTCTACGGCTTTGTAGATTTTAGATTACAGGTTCCTTAACAAATTCTATTTATGTTCCTCTCTTTTACCCCACCTTGGACCACACCTATTTCACACACTGTATGATTTAGTTCAGCTGTTTGAACTATACTGTACTACTACAACTGTACTAACTGAGATAAACCTATTTAATCAATAAATTAAATTAAATCGCATCGAGCAAGCAATCTAATTAGACTGGCATCCACAATTAGCCCTTTAATAAGGCTTACATAACATCCTCCTTCAAGCTTATTCCGACCGGCAGGTTCTGCTTTGGTGGTTTCGCTGTGGTATCATTAGCTTTTGATTGCGACGTACCTACTGGCGTCACGCTTAAAAATAAAGTTATTAATGAAGTGGGGTTCCATTTAGAAGCTTTTTTAATTTGCGTGCATGAAACGTTTAATGTCTCAGAATGCCAGTCATTATATCTAACCAGATTGTGGCCGACATATTATAATCGGGAAACATATTGACCTGAGTATGAGCTAATGTTTAATTTTCGTAGAGCTAACGCAGAAATATCCACTATTGTTCTTAAAATCAATGTTTTTAAAACTGGATCGACCCGTTCGACGATTAGAGTAGTTTAAGTGTAAGTCAGTGCTGGTCGGGGCATCAACCTGCAGAGTAGCTTATTCTTGAAATTCCACTGCTTACAAACCGATTTTTGTTATTTTAGTAGCATTTTTTATTGTATTAGAGGGGTATTTTAAGCTAATATAAATTAAATCTCGTACAATTCCTATCAATGAAGTCATATGCATGCTCTCTGATACCAAACATCTAGGTATGCTAATGAACAATTCCACAGACAAAATTCTATTCAATAATTATCTAAAAAAAAATTAATCTAGTTAAATTTACTAATCTGGTTCAATGAAAACACTATAAATATCTAAGTTCACTTTTGAAACTGTGGGAACTCGAAAATTCAACCACAATAGATGAGATTTGACCTATTTCTGCATTTTTAGGATTGCTTCTTCAGGTAGCCTCTTTTAAGTTAAATCAAATATCTAACTATAAAAATTATTATACCAATAGGTCAAAATTATCTGAAATTAAATATCGTCAATGCCAAAAGCGACTTTAACCTGTTAATGAATTTTAAATTAAACAATAAAAATATATTATTATGATTGTGATTTGTAATTTGTGTATTTGTTTGTGATATGATTTTGTTGTGTATATATATTTTTTTTTTTATTTGGGCGCCAATGTTTTATTTTATTTTGTTTTGTTTCATTTAATTTTTTTATTAGTGTAGATTGTATTTATGTTATATGTTATATGTGAAGTGTATAAGTGAATAAATATAAGGTTTTTGTTTTATAAATTTAATTTATGAATTTATTTTGCTAATAATTTTTTTACCTATACTTTGCTATACCTGGCTATGTTTTTCCTCTTTTCTCAGGAGTGGATTCTTGCAGAGTATCTAATACCTTTTTTTTATTTAAATGTTCAAATATCTTTAACCACCCTGTACATACAAAGAAACAATTATTTTAAAAGATAGTACATTAACTATTATTAAAAAACAGCAAAATGTTAATTCCTCAATGAAATTAGAAAGCATTCAAAATAATGAATATTAAAGAATATTTTTACAGTTTAACATTTAACAAGTTGACTTTTCTTAGATATTGCCTCGTGTGTTTTTCTTGTGTTTAAAATAATTTGAATTTACTTACTGCTCTTATGCAACTAGAAATACACACGAGTGCAATGGAACTTGTCTAATTCTATTTAGATGTAAGTTAAGTTCTGGATTTTGACGTGTTTAGTTTCTATTTTGTGTCTTACATTTAATGACTGTATTTATAAGTTTAAGCTTTTAAAATGAGTGAAATCTAATAGAAGGTAAGTAATTAACTGTTGTATATTGTTATTAATCGTTCAGAAGTTACTTATTGTTATTTATCAATTTGTATTCGATCTAGCTAGATAACCTTGTATAACGTATACGTTATTTTTTACTTTTTTGTAGATGATTTTTCTATTGTTGTTGTCTGGAATTTCTCCTCTCTGGATGATGTTGTATTCTCTGGATGCTTTTGATCCTCCGGCCTGGATATCCCGTTGAATACTGGACTTCTATTCTTGTTGAGATCTTGATGTGTATTTTGAGGTTAATTCCCTCGAAAGATGGATTTCTTCGACCTTTTGCAGAACCCCCAGCTCTGGTCTGGTCTGGTTATGGAGATGATTTCCAATAAATTCCTGAATGTGATATTGATCCATGTTGTCTTGAGTTACTTTAAGTTTTTAATTATACTGTGAAACTGGTAAGTATGGGTTTTTAAATTTTAATTAAATTTTAACTATAAAAATATGAAATTTTCGGCTCTACCAAATTGCCACCTCTTCTCGCTTCACAGTTCTCCCCGTAATTAATCAACAAATTATTGTTTCTAGGTAATTTTACCTTCTAGATTATTAGTAGTTTTGTTAGGGTCAATACACATGTAACATTTTAATTTTTAATTATTCTTGTCGAAGCACTATTCACTACACTACTTGTCTTTTGTATTCTTATATCTATATTTTACAACTACATAACAATTTTTACTAATTTTATACTTAAATATTCTTTAATTTGTCTTTTTTTCAGAATCCTGTCAGAGATGTTGAAATTTTCTTGAATAGCCATCTTTACATTTGACATTTTTAATTGTCATTATGTTTTAAAATTGGAATTTTCATTTTATCTAGCTTTTATTTGAATGATGTTTTAGTCTTGCGATATGCATATATGCTAAATCTTTCTTCTTTAAGCTTTGTTTTGATATGTCATTGTCTGGTTTTTGAATTCATTTTCTTTATGTACTGTATGTTTTTGTATCGTCATGTCCAAATTTGATAGATAAAAATTTAAATTGAATTTAATAATATTTGTAAAATTTTGTTATTTTAATATATTAATAGGCTTTTTTCGATATGTTTATTTAAGATAATTTCAACAATAATAATTTATCTATATTTTACATCAATAACAGTAACATTTCAATAATAATTCTCTATTTTTGTTGCTTAAAATGAATTTCATAGTATTTAATTCTTATGCAATTTCTGTTTTATCACAATATATATAAAAGTAATCGTTTTTTTATATACTTTTAGGTATTAACAATATTGTGTGAAACTATCTACTCTGCGGACTAAAGCCCCGACCAGCGTTGAATTACACCCACAATATCTACCCATATATTCTTTATTATTGGCTTTTGTTACATTTTTTACTGTATTAATAAGGTATTTTAAGCTAATATTAATCAAATCTCCTACATATGACTTCATTGATAGGATTTGTATCTAATTAAAATGATGTAAAGGTTGAAAATACTACAACTTCAATAATGTTTTACTGGGAAACTAACAGGATTTTTTATGACGTATCTAATCCCAAATTCTTTTAGATAAGTCACCCTGTATAAAATTCATGCAACTTCCTCATTATGACACACCTGCATCATTGATGCTTCCCGCGGTTCTTATTAATAGTCCAGTAGCTTTTGGGTTACAAACCTTTATGTTGCGGCGAATGCATCTACAATAATATCTTAAGCTTACGCACTTCATTTGAAAATAAAACATTAGTAAAGTGCGTTTTTCTCTATCTCATCTTCCTATAGTACAATAGATTGTAAACTAGGTTTAGATCCATTGATACGTACATGCATATGTCGTTATTTCCTTTTTACATTTTATGCTTTTTCAGTACTTAAAAATCGATTATTTATACAGTTTTAGTAATCAAATTTGAATTAGAAATGACACAGATTTAGGGAGAACTATCAAAACACATAAACAAAGAAAACTGTGTCCTTGACGTCTCGTATAGTCAGGCTGTTTATTTTTACGTTTTCATAATAAAAACCTTACGGTGAAATCACCCGAATATTCTTCTACTCTGCGCTATTTTTAACTGGTTTCCCAAAATTAATTGGCGAATCTTTCTGTGGCCTTCGATGAACGGTTTGCAGCTGGGTGAAGGTCGTTTCTGCTGAGGCCAGTGGGTAATCATGTATATTAGTTTTTTCATCGGTTTTTGGAGGTTTAAAATTAGTTTGAACGAAGTAAAAATACAATGTTTAACCCAGTTTCGAATACGCTTTGTTTTCAATAAAAAAATTGAACTACTAATGCATAGCAGTCAGTTTTATTCTGGGTAACAAGACACAGTTAATTTATAAAATTCTAAAATTGGCATGGCTATTCGAAAGAATGTAAAATGTTGCACTCAAAATTTGTTGAGATATGAGGAAGTTCAACACATCCAGTAGTGCCATAATTTAAATATTTAAACTGGTAGTGTCGTCGACGGTTTAGTCAAACGTTTTACTGAACGCATAAATTATTGGAAGAAAAGAGTCGAAATATCCGTTGTATCATCAAGACAAAAATTATGTGTCACGTTTACACATGGAATTAGGGAACTGAATTCCGCTTTATTTTTGTGACATTTCTAATTTTACTGTTTACGTTTTTGATTTTGGCAGATGTTCAGAAACGAAAATGAACCATTTATTTGTTACATCACAGTCATACACCTGTTGACTTGATTGACAGAACTCATTTCTTTTTATTGTTAGTTATCTAGTTTCATTAACTTTCACACATAACATAACACATCATGCTTCTTTTAAATGGCAGACCTTTTTTGTGGCTTAGTGTATCTGTCTAACTATTGAAACAATCAATTTTCCTATCTTTTTATCTGAAAATACTACCTTGTTGAAGTTGTTAGAAGTAATCCCATTGCAAATACAGCAAAATGCTCCTTGAAAGAGTTATTCAGAATATTAAATAATGGCGATGAGCAGAATTTGAACAAGGTCCACAAGGTTTGATGAAACCGTTATGTTTAGATTTTCAACAATGCATATTTGGCTTAATGACTCTATTTTAAAGTCAGCAGAAGTGAATATTTTAATCAATGTGTCTCCCTTCTCAAACAGAAAATTGATTTTAGATTTAGAATTTAAAAGGGTAATACCTGACTTTTTTCAGATTTATCTCATAATTTTGTATAAAAAATTTATAGAATTCACAATGGACAATATGGACAATACTAAACCAGATCAAAGAATATCACTGCTAATGATGAGCTATGAAAATATATTAAAAAAAGAAATGTCAACTCTTTGAGTTAACGTAAATAACCTCCAAAACAACAAAAGAAGTAACACAGGTCATGTTAAATGTGACATGTAAATAAAGACAGGTCGTACTTTATAAACTACTGAAGCAATCAGGTTTTTACTGTTCCAAATAGGAACTACAAAATTAAAATATTGTTTGATTGACTTTTTTCTTAATCATTATTTATAAATAAATTAGAAGACGCAAATACAAGATCATTTGAAATTTATTTGAGTATGAATGTTTGATTTCTATTTTACACGCATCGTCCAATGCCATCGTAACATTTTATTAACTTGTACTTATCAATGTTAATTTACAGTTTGAAACAATACAATGAGGAATTTTTATATAAAATAGTAATAAATGCGATAACTTTTTAAACTGGAATAATCATTTATGCCAATATTGAAATAACGCACTTATTTATTGAATAATGAATAATATCGTTAGCATACACGTTTTCCTGTACTTGAGGCCCTAGAAACTGCCACTTCACGTTACACAGTTACAGTACACACATCTGAAGCTTAACCAAAACGAATTAGAAACGACAATAAAATTTTAATTACACTGCACTGAAATTTTGAATATAATATATTACTGCAAAAGGAACAACGAAGTGGACTGGCTCCAAACTGTCAAAAACGTTAGCCCAACTACTTCTTGCACGATGTTTACTGAAAACAAATTCATAACTTTACTGGTTGAATATTTCTAACAGTCTGAAACCATTGTGGATTCCTTGCTTGAACAAAACTATTACTAGACTGTCTGACTGTCTCTGTTACACTCTCATAGAGACGAGGCTTGCCTTGAAGGCCTTTCACTCCCGCTATTGGTTACCAACAAATTTCATGCTGTCCATCTCTTTCTTACCTATATGTTTGCTAGTATGAAGCATGCCTTCAATGCGTCCTTATTTATCGTATTGTGTTTATGAACGTATTGAAGTTTGCCTATACAAATTGCATATTTGCATATTAGTTTTTACCGTTATTAGGATACACAGAAGCAAATTCAAAATGACTCAACGTCGTTGTTTACAAATCGCACCGCCGTTGTGTGTATTTGTGTGTTTACAGTAATTATAGATGTACTATCGTCTGCAATAATAATGACACTCATTAAAATGAATTTTGCGATTTCTTTAGAACTTCTGATGTATTTCTAATGAAATGTACTTCACAATTTTAATATTAGTTATTAGTTGTTTCACTCACCGATTGAGATTTAATGAAATTTCTACTCAGAACTTCCAGAAGTTCAAAAACTGTTTTAAGAGAGTGTCATTATTATTGCAAACGATTGTATATGGGTATTACATAGTAAATATATTCTACTGTTACTAGATGTATATAAATTGATGAGTTAGTGATTCTTATTTGTTGCTTATTACCTTCAATTTTTTACTGAGTTAATGCCTTACTTGCCTCATCGTACTGGCTATCATGAAAGTAATTCAAAGTGAACTAGACTGTGAGCAGACTAAAATTTTGTCCTCTGGTAAAGTGAAATAGAGTAGCAGTGAAAATATAATTAATATAATATTCATTGATTGATACTTTGAATGATGTCGAAATTATTTAACGTGTTTTTTTTTTAATTATACTTTGTTGTAACTATCGCCACAAATGTTCGAGTTAATGGCTTGATTTCAGCACTTAAACACATTATGTACACAATTTGAAGTAGTTGCTTTTTACCAGCTAAATATAACACGCCGATCGCCAGATCAAATTATTTATAATCGCTGCCATGGTGTAGCCGACCTAGTTAGAAAATATTTTTGGACAAAAATTTCAATCGGAAAATATACCGTCAAATACATTGAACATACGTATCACAATAAGGTACTATAGAAGCATAAACGTTTATTGATTTCAATAAATTGATAAATGGATGCGGATTTTAGAACATGCTCTAGTTTAGGGTTAGTTATAACAGTACTTTCGAAAAGTAACGAATAATTTTTTTTTAAATTGATTTTTAAAAAAGGCATTTGACATACGACCCATATTTGTGACGTCATCGTTATTCGAGATATGACGTCATCGATAATTTTTTTAAATAGCAACCCCCAATTTTGACCATGCCTTTTGAAAGAGCGTGTCATTCTACATACGTACATCATGAAAAATTTCAAGAAAATAATGTTTGAAGATTTTAAAATTTAATTTTCACAATTCATGAAAGTGGATTAAGTTTGTACTGTCATTAGGTAATTTTATCAACATTTATCTTGTTTACCAGGGGCTATATTTAACGTAAAGTGACTGTAAACTTTGACACATATCTTTTTTTTCAATATACAATTGTTTATATATTTAAGTGCTCCACCTAATTTAAAATAAAAAGGACACTCTTTATTTACAACAACAACAAAAAAACTGTTTTTGAAACCTATTTAAGTAAATTAAATAATAATAATAATATCTCTACCCCTCATTCTAATCACAGGGATTAGCCCAGAAGTCGGAGACTTGTGCGGGAGAGGGGGCGGCATATTATTATTAAGCAGGCCGCATTTGCGCCCAGGAACGACTTACGTTGGTAGGCCCTAACCACTATTCAGTGCAGGAATGAGGGAAACCTGGAAAACCTCATTAATTAGAGGGGTAGTCAAATATCAACCGGTATCAATCTCTCACATTGACCCAAGCCAACATTCTTCCACCCTACCATACCCGCAGAGAGGGCGCCAAACCTCTCCACGAATATAGCTTATATACGGTCTACCGGCAGCTGGTCTTGAACCAACACCGATCTAGTCACCTCGATTCAAGTACTGACGCCTTAAACCGCGCGACCACTGACCGACCCAAATACCTACTGTTTTTTTCGAAAACGCTTCATTTTTTCATTGTGATTTTTAATTTTACTAAAGAGTTTTAACGCAACTGGTATTTCTCTAATTGATATAAATTTTTATTATTACGAAATTTAAAACTATCGCATCAACCCGCCTCGTTGTCAAATCTACAATGTGTCCTGATAAAATAAAGAATACTATTTTTAATTAAAAAAAAAGATATATGTACATGTGTATAGATATATATTATCAAAAATTAGTTCTAATAAAGTCTTATTTAGTAGTTAATTAGAAAAAAATATTTAAAAAATGAAATAGTTTGAAATCCGGCAATATGAACCAACGCATGTATTGTGTATAGCACACCAAATATGGTCTCCTTAATTGCCCCCGTCTGGTTTACAAGTGAGCGGTATATGCTATATAGTAGAAGCACAGAATATATAGCTACGCAATAGCTATATATTCTGTGATAGAAGTATGTGCATTAAATGGCTGCTTTGGCTTTCAGAAGTTTTAGTAACATTATATTTAAATTATAATTGTAATATATTACTATAGGGTATTTACACTAGAATTAATTAAATGATTCATGCCGAGCATTAATGTATATCTGGAAATTGTTGTATAAATAAAAATATAGTATGTAGTCGCACAGATTAATAAGTAGAATGAAGTTTCCAAATGCTTAAAAATGTAAACAATTCTCCACCTTTACTAATAAATCTATGCCTAGAACCGACTCTGACCTTAATAACATAATATGAAATCGGGACAGGCGTCAAGGCGTCCAATAACGGGATGAAATTGAATAAAAAGGGCAATATGAAAGCGTACTGCTGGGGTAATTGCCGCGATGACATTCAAATATTGTCCTGTCAGTGATGAGAGGTAGGTAAACGGGAAAGAAGGCCATCAGCGAATGTGGGTCAGCGTGACGGGATCGCCTGTAACATAATCCAGAAGTTAACCGCAGACTGCACCCATATTACACCACACCCACACTACTTATTTAAATCATAACTTTTCTCTACCTCGCGTGACGTTCTGATTAATGTAACGAATGAGGTCGAAAAATTTTATCGGCCGATGATGGTTTTAGTGCGAGTAATTTACTAGAACATCTATGATATATTGTTGATGTCCTTAATAGTGTGCTGAGGATGGAATAATCGGAAAGGACAGTATAATTAAGGGTCTAGATTTTCTGTCTAAGTTAACGTTTCGATTTATTTGCATCTTCTTCTGGGCTACAAAAAGAAAAAAAGATAAAAATTATTATTAGACATTAACGATTTCAACAATGTTTACAAATAAGTTTTAAAATTTAAAAAAGTGTTTATTTTATATTTAAACAATTTAAATTAAAGAACAACCTTACCCAGTGAGACAAAAACCACAGTCAAAAGGTAAAATAATAAATCTGGGTAGCTTCAACTTTAGATTAGAGGTTGTGTGAAGTTATCCACACTTTCCCATTCACACTTTTTGTAAATCCTATCGGCAAGGACGTATAAACGCAGTCTGTGACCGGCTTCTTATTACTTGATATATGAAGATACTAACTACCCTTGTACAGATACACTAAATAAGTCATTTTATATTTAATTTCAGACACATATAAAGGGTGTATGAAACTACAACCCCAAAAAAATAAAAATCACCGAGTTGAGACGTATTATGTGAATTAGCTGCTCTTTTTCACACCCCTCCCATGTAGATGCACTAACAAAACTTGGTGGATGAATAGCTATATATAATACCTTCAAAATAGCACATACGCCGTTTCTTGCCTGCACGTCTGATTACCCCAAAAAAAATAAAATTCACCGAGTTGACACGTATTATGTGAATTTGCTGCTCTATTTCACACCCTTCCCATGTACATGCACTAACAAAACTTGGTGGATGAATAGTTATATATAAGGCCTTCAAAATAGCACATACGCCGTTTCTTGCCTGCCCGTCTGATTGTCCCAAAAAAAATAAAATTCACCGAGTTGACACGTATTATGTGAATTTGCTGCTCTATTTCACACCCTTCCCATGTACATGCACTAACAAAACTTGGTGGATGAATAGTTATATATAAGGCCTTCAAAATAGCACATACGCCGTTTCTTGCCTGCCCGTCTGACTACCCCAAAAAAATTAAAAATCACCGAGTTGAGACGTATTATGTCAGGTCACTGACTGCGTTTATACGTCCTTTCCGATAGGATTAACAAAAAGTGTGGATGGAAAAGTGTGGATAACTCCACACAATCACCTCCTACACAAAAACGGACCATACCAGCGTGTTCAGAGCCCCAAAATACGTGGAGAGCCGTCCTTAAATCGCAAATTTATTTTTTAAATATTTTGTGAAATATTTAAAGGGGGGGGGGTGTTTTGATTTTTTTTTTAAAAATCGAGGTTTCAGAAAATTCTGAAATAATTCACCAGTACTATATCGACCCTGGAGATTCCAAAACTGGATTTGGTTTGTTTCTAGCTCTCGTAGTTTTCGAGATATTAATTTTTTCTCGTCAACGGAGCCTCCTACACAAAAACGGACCACACCAGCATGCTCAGCGCCCCAAAATACGTGGAGAGCCGTCCTTAAATCGCAAATTTATTTTTAAATTTTTTTGTGAAATATTCAAAGGGAGAGGTCTTTTGATTTTTTTCAAAAAAATCGAGGTTTCAGAAAATTCTGAAATAATTCACCAGTACTATATCGACCCTGGAGATTCCAAGACTGGACTCGGTTTGTTTCTAGCTCTCGTAGTTTTCGAGATATTAATTTTTTCTCGCCAACGGAGCCTCCTACACAAAAACGGACCGTCGACCGGGCGCGCTCAATTTAAAAAAAATGCTACAAATCCACTTACTTTTTATAACTTGAATAACATTCGTTTCACAAAACTCAAAAAACATGAATACTAATATTAATTAACCGTCGATTATTCACAAAACCCTAAAAAACACGAATATGTAAATGAATTTCCTCAATATTTTCCTTAAAAAAATTTTCCGCAAATAAAATTTTATATTATTAAAGCGCAAATTAGCAGTCAAATCAAATTATCTAATTATCATTTCTATAGCAGATTTCCCCTATTCTAAAGTCGAAGAAAAATGGAAATTTTCCGTAAATTTGTACAACAAATCAAAGCCGCAATTTTATTAATTATGTATTTCTAGAGCAGTACGTAATATAAAGACATTTAAAAAAGAAATTTTTGAGGCAATTTTCAGTTAAAATATAATATAAGAAAAATTTGAGTTTTCCGGAAAAAAAAACATTTCCGCGGAAAAAAAAATTGGTTATATACTACTAACCTTGTGTAGAACCTTCCTATATAACAATTTCTTTTGTAACTAATTTCCCTTAAACGAAAATTGGGCCCAAAATTTCAATCGGGCGTCAAAATCAAGCGACAATAGTTCTTGAACTAGTTGTACATGAAAGGGATGCAGCAACTGTTCTTTCAACACTTTATGTGGTATATTCTTGGAAACCCCCAACTGATGTCCAAGATTACGTACACTTTCTCCGGGATATTCCGTAATAATATCCAGGATTTGTTCTTCTACTTGTGGATGCAGATTTGTCTAGGACGTCTCCAATTGACCGTACTCTTAAAACTTCCCGTTTCTCGACGCCTTCTCTCAATCCTACCAAAAGTTTTAAAATATGGTACCTGTCGATTTTGGAATCTTTCTTGGTAAACTGTAACACTCCTACAATTTCCTTCGCAGAATCCTAGCACTAGAAACATATCAGTTTGTTATTCAAATGTATATGTTCCAGCCATTCTTGTATTTAGATAAACAACAAAAACAAAGTAAATTTTCATAACAAACAACAACAGAATTAATACTATCATGACAGCAAATGTCCATCAGACAGATATTGCCACTTGATTTTGATGCCTGATTGAGATTTAGTCATTTTATTTGTGAAAAAAGAAACATTAATATTCATTTTCAAAAATAATTTAATTACGGAGAGCTATTTGCACTTTCTTCAAGAAAAATTACCAGTGTTGCTTGAGAACTTACCCTTAGATAAATAAATAATTTTGAATTTTGTAGATAAATAACAAGTCATCAGCTTTAATGTATTTTTCTCGGAAATCGTTGCTCCAGGCGACTTCAATAAGGTATACCTTTCTTAACTAGAATAGGCAGGGAAAGAGATTTTTCTAATCCAAAATAACATACAGGGTGGAAAAAAAAAGTTGTAACGGGTTAAAGGGTTAGAAATCGTCGCCGGTGGCGTCCTCTAGAAGATACACTGAAATGGACAGTAAAATTGAATTTGTCATCCCAATAAACTCCTGAGTACAAAATTTTGTGAAGTTAACGTGAACCAGTCAAAAATCATTAACGTAAACGCGATTTATTTTTTAATCTTTGACACCCTGTAGCTCCGTGATTATCAACTTTTGGACTAAGGCAAGTTTAGTTAAATCGACTTATTTTCAGCTGTGCCGAAACGCTGTCCCAACCTTTTAAGGACACCCTGTATACACTTCATAAAAACTCAATCTCATTAACTGTTTAGTCTTACGAAGAATATTGTGCACGTCACTTTCATTTGGGATAGAGAGCTTAATGGACCTAGGCCTATTATTTTGACGTTTCTGTCGTTCATATATTTCCTGAATAATTTTATTATTAAATTTCGGAAATCTATCACCTTTAAATTGAACCACCTCGTCCAATGGCTGCTTAGACTCGTTTATGTGAGATTGATTTTAATTCAGTAATAGTTAAACCCATACATACTTGCAGATATTTTTGCATATACAATTAATTTCGATACATCTGTATTACTTTTGCAACAGTAGTAAATATTATGTCAAAATATCTTCTAGTCGGTACGCCTGTAATAACTAGAGTAATAGATTTACCAAATTTTTAACTGTTTTGTTTTTCAATACTTGAGTCTATTTTATAAATTTATTTCTGTATATATCTGTTGATTCAACCCCAAAACATCTTCTGCACTCACTCTTATATGAACGTCAATCAACATCATTTCTTCTAGTTTGTTTGTTATACGTTATGTAAATTAATAGAACTTAGAATTTTATATTTCGTACTATTGAAAAAATGAGTACCAATTATTTTTGGCACCATTTCAGAGTCGTAGGGGGCAAATGACCACGCATTCAGATCTCAGGAATGCGGTTACCTCTTCTTGATCATATTCTCTTGATATTTCGCGGGCCTTATTTTGCAATGTCTGCTTAATTCTTTGTCTGCTGTTACTCGATACGCTTCCTTCACATAAGGACAAGGGCAAATTACATAATTGTTTACCACGAAGTTTTTGCCTGCTCTCCAGCTGCAAGTTTCAAGTTTCAGTTTAAAGTAATCCTTACTACTATATTTATACCGATCAAGACTGATTACAAAAACAGATATTTCAGGGATTATTGACTTATTCTGTATAATTTGTTATGCACTAAATAAAGCGTAGCCGGACTCCTGAAAGTTTTGCTTAGTGTAGGACCGAGCCCGCCTTGGCCTGCTTTACCTCAATTTCTTTCTGCTGCTCTAATAACGAAGACTGGTAATTATGCATGTAGAAAATGTGTTTGTTATTGTGTTAGTGATATTTTCGCAAAACTAGGGAAACCTATGATAATGTGACTAGACTCTTCCATGCCATACCAAAATCGCTATGATAAATAAATCGATGAACCGAACAAATTGTTTAAAACCCGTTGATACTGTTGATGTACAGGCAAGTAACACCAAGTTGTGAAGTATCAGAACCTCATGGTTCTTCTGTTCGCCTGATACAGAGGGATTGATAATGGCACTATGGCGTTTCAACTGTTAAATTAATTACTTTAATTAATTAATTAACACAATAATACAGGTGGAAGTCATTTTTAACTTACCTTTAATTTTATTTTGAATGTTCATTGGATTATATGAATATATTAACACATATAGGTATCTAAATAAATAAATAATTGAAATAAGAGGTAGAGAAAGCAAGTTCGGTTTCGCTAATTTTTTTAGCAATTCAACAATTAATCAAAATTCTAGTAAAGCTACAAATTTAATCGCACCAACGAGAATTACAGTTATATTAATACTAAATCTATCATACTACCTTGGGATAGATCAGTAAGTAGCTACTGATTTGCTAAATAAATAATTCAACTTTTAAACATAATTCTTTCCTTATAGAAGACTGACCGATTCAGTTTTTTGATAAATTTGAATAGATATTTGGATTCAAATCCAAGATTCAATCGCTTCTATACAATAAAAAAACACAAATGGATATTTAAATCATTCTTTAATACCTATATAGTATAGTAAAGTGCATACTTCAAAATATCCAAATAAAGCTCTTTATATTTATTTTGATATCTTGTACATGATATAATGGATCAATTTTCTCAAAATAATCATCTAAGTTAAATGATCATTCCTTGTCCTTCCAAAGAGTTATCGCGGCATAAATAATAAATATCCTTTGTATTGTGTTAATGCCTGCTGTGGTACTACCAAATTCTTATGTAATATTAATATTTAATTAATAAACATCAATTATAAGAAGACATAGATATATACGACTAACAACATAAATATATCTTTTACATATTTGCAAAAATATTTATTTCCCAGCGATGCCTTTAAGCCAAACGTGTGTATGTTCCTTCCTTTCTTTTATTTCATTTCGTTATCAAACAAGCGCGTTCATGCGTGAATTTATTGGAAATGAAATCCATATGAGTAGCAGGGTAGCAGAAAATTAGGATAGGTACATACCTACACATATGTGCTTTAATGTTCAAACATATGCAGAAGGGCCTGAGTATAAAATCAATAACTAGAGACGTTTTGGATACTATTAAAAACGAATTGATTTAAGAATGCTGCGTCCAGAACCAATCAATGGAGCAATTACATTGCCGTGCGATGTGCTGACTCATTATTTTTGTAGGGGGGAAGTGTATATAAGATTTCATGCATATTAAATTAAACTCAAAAAGTATTTAAGAGAAGATAATCTATCTGGAAACTTCATTATTGATTAGGCATTTTAATTATTATGTACCTACAATAATTATTTACTTGGCAATGCTTCAAGATCAAAAATATTGTGTATTTTAGAAATTACTCTTCATTTGTACATTTTGTGGGTAGTTATTCCTTTAGTAACAGCAGTGAAATTCTTTATTAGAGCATTTTTCCCCCGTAATTAGTAAAAATGCAGCGTGGGAGTGTTCAAGACCTAACTCGAGCTAACGATTAGGAGCTCAGAAGTGGAGTAGTTAATCCAAAGACCGCCAGTAGCAGCACCAAACGGTGAAAGAGTGCGAAATCTTCCCACCCCACCCACACTCAGCCGTCTAACTGTTGCAGAATGGACATGTGGAAGACAATTGCTTCTCAGGTCCTCAGAGACCGTCCAGCGAGCTGGTGACAGCTGTCAGCGAGTTATGAGTGACAGAAGTTGCCAGAATTCCCGTGTCCCGTGACCAGGAGAACATCCGAGGCGGGAGGCGTCCAAGAACGGCGTTAATTTATGCATGCATTATCGGAAATTAAGCAGCGGAGATACCAAAAGAACAGAAGACGGACTGGATGGAAAGTGAAAGTAAGTGGTAGTAGGGATGCCTGGAGAACGAAGAAGGAATTCCAGGTATTTCTATTAAGTAAAGGGGTAAGACGATAGTGAATTCTGGGGAACAGGAGAATAGGATGCGACGGCTGTATTGGAATGTGCCGGCAAGTACATTAAGCTGGATAAAGTGGCGACATTTTTCAGTAATAAATAGTAATAATCCTGTTTCAATAATATTCAATTTAATTGAAATACCACCATAGATGAGATCTGACCTATTAATTCATTGACAGGATGTCACTTTGTCATTGTCGATATTTAACTTCAAATAATTTTAATTTTTATAATAATTTTTATAGTTAGATATTTGATTCAACTTAAAGGAGACCACCTGAAGAAGCAATCCTAAAAATGCAGAAATAGGTCAGATCATATTGTGGTTGAATTTGTCGTGTTCCCACTGCCAAAAAGTGAAGTTAGATATTTATAGAGTGTTTAATTAGAACGTTAGTAATATAATTTCTTTAGATAATTATTGAATAGAGCTTTGTCTGTGGAATTGTTCATTAGCATACCTAGATGTTTGGTATCAGAGAACATACATATGACTTCATTGATAGAAATTGTAGGAGATTTGATTTATATTAGCTTAAAATACCTTTCTAAAACAGCAAAAAATGTTACAAAAGCTAATAATAAGGAATATATGGGTAGATATTGTGGGTGTAATTCAACGCAGGTTGGAGCTTTTGTCCACTGAGTAGTTAGTTTCACACAATATTATTAATACCTAAAAATATATAAAAACAACATAAATGTCCCTAAAAGTGTCAGACACCTACTATGCAAATATTTAAGCTCTCTATCTCAGGGTGACTATGAGGTGATTTTATTTAATGCATGTAAAACGGTGGTTTTACGAGAAAAACTTAAAATGCCTTTTTTTGTTCTTTTATTTAGTAGAACGTAAATTGTTAACAAAATTTTAAAAAAATTCTGCTGTGTGACGTCACTGCCTCCTATAGCATGCAAACGGTTAATTTTATCGACAATAAACAAGAGTACATTTTTTAGTCTAAGGTTGACGCTACCTAGATTTATTATTTTACAATCTTTATCATACAGGGTGTTAAAAATGTAGATATTAAATTGTAAAGATTAGCCCGCTTCTGGCGAACTAAAAAAGTTAAGTATGGTTCAGGGACACTGTTTTAAGAAGCCCTTACTAGTGTCCATCACATTAATTTTTTATTAATAATAAAATAGATAATTATTACCGATTTCCAGCGGCGTCTTTCAGGGACACATATCTCCGTAGGCAGGGTCTGTAGGAAAAAAAATTATAGGATCGTCTTATTTTTTCATGTTCTATCTGCACCCGAGAGATTTCCCATATTTTCCCGGACACCCTATATATTAAATTTTAATAAAACTATATCAAAATTCCCTCATATCTATAGTATTATCATTATATCTGACACCAACTAATTGTTGATGTCATAAATATATATTTTTAGCAACAATTAAATATTACTAGTAACAAAGAATATAAGTGTTTTATTTTAAATAGTATATGTAGTATGGATAGTAGATATTGAATACAGATATTTACTAGATACAGTGTCTTACAATTTTTAAAGGAAATTAATCTTGAACCATCTGATACGTTTACAAAACTACGTGGTGTGGTACCAAACTATTCAAAGCCTCTCTAATTTTCTCTCCCAAATCCGTATCGACCTGAGAGAAGGCAGAAATAGCCCTTTCCTGCAAGACAGAATTAGTAGGTTTCAACCAGGACACTATATTCTGAATCAATCTTCCTCGTTCATCTGGTTTCAACACTCTCTGGTACAGAAGCCTAGACTGAGTAAAATTATCATCATTGCCACTGTCGATCCTCTTGCCATCTCCAGATATTGGGAGGATAGGAGACAGAGCTGCAGCTCGTTGATCGTTGTCTGGCCCTTTGAAGCTGTTAGGATGGTAGTTGGGTGCGCCGCCTTGGCTGTGGATCGTGCTTCTCCCATCTCTAGTGTAGGAATGGAAATTAAAGGGGGAATTTACTGCCAGTTGGAGGTTGTTAGTGCCCAAACGGTATCGATGAGTGTCCCCATAGTTGAAGAGGCGGCCTTGGAGCATTCTATCGGGTGACGGTTCAATGCCTGAGAGAACCATTAATGAATGAGTATCGTGGAATTGGAAGGTTAAGTTCATCAATATTTAAATTGAATAAGTATTGTATAACAAGTACCGAAATAGCTATTTAAGTAAAAGAGTGTGTTTTAAGCATGGTACGCAAAATAGTCCAATGAAAGTGAAAAAATCTTTGAATATTGAACAAACTGCTGAAGCTGCGCTGTCCGTTAGTGCCACTGAAATGTACGATATGGAATGCTTTTAGTTTCATTGCGCATCCAAAGAAAGGAGGCACATGAAACTCAGCAAAGAAATACTTCAGTTATGTATTGTTTTCTTAATTTCCCATTATTTTGTTTGTAAACACGTCATTGGCGTATAGTGTGGTTAACCAGTACATTCTTTTATCTTGTATCTCGTTAGTGTTATTCCTTGTGGGTGTTATTGTTGGAACATGTCATGTTTTATAAGGGACTGTAAAATTAACCAACATATAGCACCAAATAATTCTTCATATCCAGAATTCAATTTCATTTCAATTCAAAATCAGATAAATCTTTATTGCTCCGCCATTGCTAGGAAGAACAAAACAAATATGGCGCTGATCATGAGTCATCCCATTCACGCAGCTTTTAGCGCATTCCAGTCATCATAATATAAAATTACATTTCAGTGGTTAGTGCCCGAAAAATTTATACGAAAACTTTTATAACAACTTTGAAACCTGGGCCAAAGAAAAACATATTGAGAATTGTACAGAATAGATATTAGCCTATTTCCTGAAGCTATATAGTACATTAAGACCGTCAACTTTGTGGAGTAAATCGATCGATGCTCTGCACCATGATTCACCTGAATAAAAACGTAGATATTTGCAAATTTACAAACCTAATTGCATTTTTAAAAAGGAAAGCTTTCGGATATCTGCCAAAGAAATCAAAGTTGTTTTAATCATTGGAGGGAAGAAATTCCATTTTTGACAGTAGATGCCGTAAAAGATTGTCAGTCATTTATTAGTGTCAAAATTATGAACAATAGATGGTACCACTTTTTTAGATATAAATATTTCGGAAGTACGCAAAACTTCCTGCACTCAATACGACGCATCAGCGATTTTTCTTGACATATCGAAGTAATAAATGCTGTACCCTGCCAGAGTTGGAATCAATTCAATTGGATGTATGCCAAAACAGATAGCGGAATTCCTTGGACTCTCCAACGCCAATGAATACACAGGCAGTTGCTTCAGGCGCAACTCTACAACAATGTTGGCAGATTCTAGAGCGGGCATGACACTTTTAAAGTGTAAAATAATGTAAATGTACCAAATAGCGTATTGATATAAATACTATTGGCAATGTGCCAAAACTGATTTCTTAAACTGCCTAATCCAAATGCGTATGGTAGACACTGTTTTCGGCTATCTTCAGCCTCTCTTATAGCCGATTGTGGGGCAGAGTATAAAAAGACATGGTGGTTGAAAGCGTAATTCTGTCGCTGAACGCTACATGACGATTATAGGCGAAAGCGAAAATATTCCCTTGAAAGTTCTCAACATTCAGAGTTATTTCATCTAAAAATTATGTTCACACTTAAAATATATCCACCTATTCAAATAAATCGTTAGGTATACCAGCATCTGGTATTAATTTATACAATTGTAAAGATTGTACTGTCAATGTATTTAATAAATGAGTTTTATATTATTTTACATATTTTGTTTATTTAATAAATGTCTAATTTAAGTCTAATTTAATTTACAATGCACATGTAGGATAATGTAGTCATCATGACATTCGAAACAGTGTCAAATCGTAGTTATTATGTGACAGTTGTAGATTAAATTATTTTGCACACTCTGTACGTAAAATACCATTTTCTGTAGTAGCTATAAATGTGATTCTGTTCATTTCCAATAAAAAGAAAACTTTTGTAACTACCTGGAATCAGATGAGCGACGTCGAATCCGATCTGTTCCACTTCCGCGAAATAGTTAGTCGGGTTTCTATTCAAAACGAACCTCCCCACTGGTATTAGAGGATAATCGGCATGTAACCACACCTTAGTATCATCGAACGGATCATAAGGATTCTTCGCAGCTTGCTCGGGAGTCATGATTTGAATGTAGAAATCCCAAGACGGATAATCACCATTAGCAATGGCGTCGTAAAGGTCTCTTGTGTGATAATCCGTATCGATCCCGGCGATTTTTTGCGCCTGTTCCGATGTTAAATTGGCTATTCCTGAAACAGAAAGGCATAAAAAAGATGAACAGATTATTATGGAAAAGTTTATATTCTGCTATAAAGGTACAACAAATAGATTTAATGCCCCAAAAGCCTAGCCACCGCGATCACTTGACTTAAATCCTATCGATTTTTATTTATGGAGACACGCGAAATCTCTAGTTTATGCGACCCCTGGCGATACAGAAGACAATTTAGAATGCGAATTGTAAAAATTATTAATTTGATCAGAAATAATCAATTAATGCTCCAAAGGGTCAGAATTAATTTTAAAAGAGATGGATGGTATGTATCGACGTAGAAAGCTCATTTTTAACGTTTATAATAATAAAATATGTTCTAGTTCTGTTTCGGTTACTAAAAAAAATAATTTTGAAAATTGATTATACTTCTAAAAATAGTTTTCGCTAAGGGCGTCGTATTCTTGAAATAGTGTTTCTAATAAATACAAATAATTTTAAACATTGAACTGAATAATATAGACTGTAGCAAATAACAGGAATGTTATCTCATGGCACCTGCGAATATTCAAAGGTACCGAAGTAAAACCCATATATAACAACAGAAAGCGGTATAATCAATAAATTTTTAGGTACAGAAATTTTTGAAAGTATCTATTCTTTAAAATTGTGATATAACAATGGACAAGGAAACTTTTTTGAAAAAGAGTTCAAGTTGCATTTGCATCTTAATTAAGATTATACTAATATTTTGAATGATTTTTAAATATCTTGCTCATTATTTTTTACTGAAACTGACTACCGCGTGCTGAATGTCTGGTTGCATAATTTCATGACGTCACTTATTAGTACTGTAAGCGTCAATATGGCTACTAACACATTTTAAAAATTCAAATGCTACGTTTTGTACATATACTTTAAAATTACCTACCTTGATTGGTTCTGTAGTGGAATTTGCAGTAATTAAATTTTCCTTTTTTGTTGACGAAAGCGAAAGTATTCACTCCGTATCCGTGCATTTTCCTGTAACTTGCTGGGATGCCCCTATCTGAAAAAAATATCATGGATGTGTGCATTGTCTCTTGCCTCAAAGTAACGAAGTCCCAGAACATGTCGAAATCGGGTCTCAAGTGGGTTTTGGGGTTTCTAGAGAAAAATAAAAGGTTTATCAACCTCTGCCAAACATGAAACAACGCGTATATTTGAATTTTTGTTAAGGTATTAAAAATATATTATAGTGAAAGAGATACAAGTGTTATATCTGCTATACACTCGCCTGCAATGAATATATAAAAGAAAAGAGTTAAAAAATGTTTACTACTACAATTTTTCATCTTTTCAGTATTTTTAGTTGTTCTAAATATATTTATAAAATTCAAATTTCTTACCTCTTCATGACGTGTATGAAACTTGGAAATAATATACAGTCCTTTACGAAAAAAACAGGCTGATTGTTTCCTACCAGATCCCATATGCCATCTTCAGTGTAGAACTTAATTGCAAATCCTCTTATATCCCGAACTGTGTCGGGGTAACCTAGTTCACCAGCCACCTGAGAAAATCTAAAACAAAATATATCTTCTATATCTTCAGGCAAACGTTGTCGGTGAAATGTAAGGACATCCTGTTTGTTTCATTTCAAGAAAAATGTTCTTCCGGCAACAACCAAAAAGTTCATCAAGGAAACTGTTGCTCCTAGAGTTTGATTAAGGTCGCTGTATTTCTTGGCGTGAAAAGATCAAATTTATGGTTGTGGAACAGAAATCTCGAAAAATAATGAACACGTAGAAGAAACGTAATAACAAAAATAAAATTACTAATATTTTCTTTAACCTCTTTTACTATTTAACTTTTTCTTAAATAAAAGTGTTTATAGATGTACATTATTTTGCTATTATAACCTCACATTTTAACAATTGTTTTCACATACCTATAAACAATAGTGAACAATCTTATATGCAAAACTATGTAAATTTATGTTATAACAATATTTACATCTACAGTTAAATTGAAAAAATACGTATTTTATTGGTTAGACCGCTTTCTGCCGTTATATAATCGTTTCACTTCGGTACCTTTGAATATGCGCAGGTGGCATGTGTTAGTATTCCTGTTATTTGCTACGCTCTATATTATTCAGGTTTTACATGTCTAAAATTATTTGAATTTTCTTTAGTTTAATTGGGTATTTTACCAAACTTTTGAAAAAATAAAGATTAACTGAATAAACGTTTGCGCCAAAAGGACCAGTCAACTAACTTTGCCTAACCAAAAAATCTCACACGGAAAAAGCAGATAAGTAAAAAATAACAAAAATCATCGCACTATCGCCCATTTACGTATTTTTACGTTTCGAAAAACTCTGTTTTCGTTCTCAAAAATTACAATTATATTAGAAATAAGTAGTTTAATATTATTTTTATCTGCTTCCATAAAAATGTTAAATGATTTTTATTTTATTGTTACTTACTTCTTCTTGATGCAACTGTAGCCAACAATGAGCAATGTTTACTGAACAGTTTAACACTTATCCCCGTTTAATAAAATAACCACGGTCTCATTTAATTTTCTTTTTGTTGCATTATCTTCCTTCTCTAAAATGTTTGCCAAACCCCATTGAACCAAATGACCGAACACGCTTGAGTGTTTGCAAATTTTTGATTTTTAAAGTTTCCGTCATTTTATATAATTTTTATGTTCCTCAACTCTAAAATTCATAGGCTGAGACGTTTCTTCAACATAATGTTTATTGCATTCACAAGATATACTGTAGATGCAATTGTATACAAAGGAGCGTAAAGTATTAGTTGCTTGAAAATTATTTCTGATAATATAATTATATGTTCTGTCAATAAAATATGGAGAGTATTCATTTATTAAAATATTTATTAATATATTTTAGTTAGTTGTTAAAAAATTCGTTGCTTGATGAAATTAATTTATAAACATTTTTCTACGTCTATGCAAAAAAACAAAACTTTATTAAACTATGTTTAGTGGAAAAAGTGGTTCTTTATTGCACTAGTGCAATAAAATGTTTATTGCATTCATCTGTCATTCTACTAAGTACAGCGTTTTGTCATCATGACAAACATAAACGTTCAAATCGACGTCATCAAATATCTGTTGGTGTGAGTTTGTTTTCTATAAACACTTGTTTTATGAAATTGTCATTTTTTTAATAAAAACATCTAAAAATAGGTTGTTATTTTCCATTTCTAAAGTGAATTTTATTATTGGTTCTTTATTAATATCAATTAAAAATTCATTTCATTCTGCAACAGTAAAAGGCCAAATTGCAAAATTGTCCCTCCACCAGACAATAGGTTTTTTTATTTATATTGTGAATATAGTTTTCTTCGAAAAAATCTATAAAAATGTTGCTTAAAATAGTTATTAATAATGGTTAGGCAAATTTAGTTTCGAAAATAACCGTTGACTGATCCTTTTGGCGCAAATTTTATTTTTTTTTTCTCAGAATTGTGGTAAAATACACAGTTAAACTAAAGAAAAACTAGTATTACGCCACAAATAAATAGCTTCAGAGAATATCTTATTGGTATTTGTAGAAAACACAATTTGAAGAATATAGAATATAGCTAATTTTCCTACCGCACAGCAATTGGTGTCTTCTTTCCAATTTGGGAAAATACACTTGCAGCCGTATACTGCGTGATATCGTGTGTTACTTCGAAATATCCAAAGGCACCGGCTCCTTTCGCATGCACTACTCTTTCTGGTATCCGCTCCCTGCTGAAATGAGACAGCTCGTCGATGAGGACGTAATCTTGCAGCAGGATGGGTCCGTGATATCCCACCGTCAAACTGGCATCTTTTTGGCCGATAGGCACTCCAGCGGTTGTGGTTACAGACACGTTTTCATCCTGAAAATATTTTTAAAGCTACACTGGTTAACAAAAATGAACTTATTTTTTGTGACCGATAAAATACGCTGTGCCATATTGTAAAATGTAGCCAAACAAAAAAGTGACAGAAAATTACTTCAATTTTTGTCAAACAGCAACAGTATAACTTAATGTCGCTTTGTAAAGAAATTGTCGGTGAATTCTAAACAGTGTTATTTTTTATGCTTTACGAAGACAAGCGAATAGGGCTCAATTTCTCTTGATATCGCTTTTCCATAGCAGATATCTTATATCTTGGATAGTGTTGGCTGATATAAAAACATATTATATTCTTGTCTTAAGGATGAAAATTATTTGAAATCAAGAAAACTAATATACTTAAGGCCAGACATCCGTTTTTTGCCTCACAGCAAAAAAGCATATTGTTTTCAATTGTATTGCGCGCACTTAACGGAAAATCGCTGCAGCGGCGAAATATCTGGTCTGTAAGTGCGCACAATACAATTGAAAACAATATGATACAAAACAGCGGTGCGGCATTATGCCCCACAAAACGCCCCTATTATGATTTTCGGGTGGTTTTTGGCACTCTTCTCAGGAAAATTCTCGGAGATGACGTCCGCGTCCAGGTTCCGGCGCACCAGGTGCCCGTGGGGTTTTCGCCGATGCCAGATTTGGATTCAGCGACCCAAAAAAAACCCGGGCGCCGAGTTTCTCTTCTTTCCCGCGTGATTTGTGGGAGAGTCCCACGGAGATGACGTTCATCGGCGGTGCCTGAGCTCCAGGTGTTCGGGGGGTCAATTTGAACATCATATTCGTGATCAGCGACCTCGAAAACCTCGGAGTACCCGATCTGGGCCAGTTCTGACACTTATTTACCAAGTTTTGACATCTTCCAAGAGGCCTCTCAAATAATGCATTTTTTGAATGCATTTTTGGCTGCAGAAATGCAATTTCCGATTTGTCAGAGATTCCATGGCGCCACATTTTATACATATATATATATATAGTTTATGAAGAAACAAAATGCCAAAGTTTATTTTATACAGTGACTATAGAATTCTATGATCGAAAACAGTTTCTGAGGTGACTTGATTTAATTTGTTGTTTTTGCTATCAAAAGATATTCGCACATGCAATCTATTAAAACAAAATAATAAATTAGAGGGTAAATACGATTGAGGCAACCAGAGTTTAATTATTAATGAATTAATTAATTGCTTATTGTTAAATTGTTTTAAAAATAAAGAGTCCTTATTTTGTGATACTGCCGACGAATTCACTATATCCATTTTACTCTCAACCAGACCATCACAAACACAAATGGGAATATTCACATTTTTTTTAATCCGATTTTATTGGATCGGTTATTTTTTTTCTCGAAAAGTTGAAGGAATAAAGTATTGAAATTATACATTTTTGAATTCAGCAAGTTAAGCTCTACAAGAATCCGATGAGAATAGGAGTTCTATATAAAAATAAAAAAATATCCGATGACGTCATCACGCGAAAACAAATGAACGTGAATAGTCTTTTTAAAAAGCAAAATCGATTTACTTGTTACAACAAATCTGAAAGTCTGCAATTCTGATGTTTTCAGCTGACAAAGGTGCATAAGAAATACCTACAAATAATTATGCCGCATTTATCGATCAAATAAGCAAAAATTTAAAAAAATATATTCTCATATTGCAAATTCAAATATACCAAACAAATATTTTCGGCTTACTTGGTGTTCTTTGGAGAATTCTAAAAGTTGATTAGCGGCAGCGTCACGTTTGGGGGTAGCCATTTTACTGCACAAACACAATGGCAAGATTGATGAGCAGTATACTTATATACTATCAATTATCAACGGAAATAATTTTTTTGATGCGTTAAAAATAATTTACCACAACTCAATGCCACTTTACAAACAAGACGAACCCATTTTTTCTATTTTTACTGCACGTGAGATAAAGTGTTTTTATTTTTCAATCGTATCGTCAAATAGTAACTTCTAAAGTATATGCTTATTACAGTAAAATAGAAGATAATTGAAAAGAAAAAACATATTTTTTAACCGAAAAACACGCTATAATAAGTTAAAATAAAATATATTGTAGGTATTTATTATACTTGTAAATTGTAGATTCATAAAAGTGGTATCCAGTATGATCAACTGTTTTTGAAATTGCTTTGTTTTATGTTCTGTAAGGACAGAATAAAAAAATAAGGTTTTTGTAAAAAATGATCCGAATCCAAATCTTATTAAATAACTATTAAAAAAGCTGTGATATTTATATTTAATATTGCTATAAACGTTGACGTTCAATGTCGTATAAGATTTTCTTATTTTCAGCAGGCATATACAACAGCACTACAAAATGTAATGATAAAGATAGTATATTGTCATTTTTTTCTTATTCTTGTTCTTGTATTATTTTATTTGTTATTTCTCTTAGTTTTTGCATAATATATGAAGATACACAGAATATGAATGCAAAAGATTTATAATTAACTATTTATCTTAATTTAAGAGTTCTTTGTGAGCCCAATATATATTATTTTTAACTTTGTTTTACTGGATTTGGATCATATAAACAGGAGCAGAAGAAACAACTTTATAATAGTCGACGGTTTGTTACTTTATTAAAAAAATCCTCAGAAAGATTACAGATGCTCAAGGTAAACCATTACATATACAAAAATTTTAGCAACATTAAAATTGACAAATAAAAACAGAAGTATACTATTATTACATTAATATTTAAAATTCGTTTGTCTTTTTCCGGATATTATTTACTACAACAAAATAACCTAATCAAATGGATATCTATAAGATTATGGATTCATGGTCAAATATATATATCAAAAGTTTTAAAGATTTATTGTTGTTTGTATCTTGTAAGGAAAAAAAATACTTGGAACACTAGTTGGTATTTTTTGCTTCTGACACCATTTAGCTTGCGTTTTTAAAGAAATATTTGTTAATCTGCAACAGTAAATCCTAAACTATTTGAATGCTTAACATATCCGACGTTTAAACTGTACTTGTTTATAACACAACATGTTGTTGCAAAGCTATAGAATTTAGTCCATCTCTAATTTGTTTGCCTAAACCTTCATCCACATTCGAGAACAGCGCTATGGCTCTTTCCTGCAAAACGCTCGTTGTAGGAGTCAACCAGGTGACTATATTCTGGATCAATCTTGATCTTTCATCGGATTTCAGAACCCTCTGGTACAACACTCTAGCCTGGGTAAAATTATCATCATTTCCACTGTCGATTCTCTTTGCAATCCCATTAAGAGGTAAATGAGGAGTTAAGGCTCTGGCTCTTTTATCGTTTTCCGGACCGTTGAAGGTGTTGGGATGGTAGTTGGGAGCTCCACCTTGGCTGTGAATGGTGCCCCAGCCATCTCTTTCATAGTTGTGGACATTGAAAGCACTGTTCACCGGGAGTTGGATGTGGTTGGGGCCTAGACGGTGACGGTGGGTGTCGCCGTAGGCGAAGAGTCGACCTTGCAACATTCTGTCTGGAGATGGTTCAATTCCTGTAGAAAAAACGACTCTTCATAATACATATTTAAATGAATGAATATGATTTTGTGATAATATATTTTGTAAAGGACATTTTTTTATAGCTAAATTCTCACCTGGAATTAGATGTGCCGGATCAAAACCAATCTGCTCGATTTCAGCAAAGTAGTTCTCAGGATTCCTGTTCAAAACGAATTTTCCTACTGGAATCAGAGGATATTGCCCATGTGGCCAAACTTTAGTGTCATCGAAAGGGTCGAAAGGACTCTTTTCGGCCTGTTCAGGTGACATGATCTGGATGTAGAAGTTCCATGATGGAAAGTCACCATTATGAATTGCATTGTACAGATCTCTTATGTGGTAGTCTGGATCTATTCCTGCTATCCTTTGGGCATCTGCGGATGTTAAAGTTGCGATACCTGAAACATATTCGAAGACAAGTTGATTACAAAGCTATTATCACAGAAACATCCAGATAAAATAAAGTTCCACGTAAAGCCTGATGAAAAAAAAAAATTCAAATGCGTTTTATATTTTTCCTTACCTTGATTGGATAACCAATGGAACTTGCAATAGTTAAACTTTCCCTCTGCATTGACGAAGGCATAAGTGTTAACTCCAAATCCGTGCATCTTCCTAAAGCTTTCTGGTATACCTCTATCAGAGAAAAAGATCAACGTAGTGTGAGTGCATTCTTGTCTTAATGTAAGGAAGTCCCAAAACATGTCATAGTCTGGCCTAATATGAGTTTTCGGATTCCTGAAAAAATTGTAGCATTCAGTATTGGCGTCAAACCTTGTGCAAAATTTAATTTTCACGTAAATTTTAAATTGTTACCTTTTCATGACATGTATAAGACTCGGAAACATTACAAAGTCTTTCACGAAGAAGACTGGTTGGTTGTTTCCAGTTATATCCCATATTCCATCTTCGGTGTAAAATTTAAGAGCAAATCCTCGTATATCTCTAACAGTGTCGGGATAACCTAGTTCACCAGCCACTTGAGAGAATCTGAAACAATCATCAGTGACTGAAAAAGATTGATGAGTTATTATTTCTTTCAATACCTTACGGCCATTGGAGTCTTTTTTCCAATTTCTGAAAATACCGAAGCTGCTGTGTACTTGGTAATGTCATGAGTGACCTCGAAGTAACCAAATGCTCCAGCACCACGTGCATGTACGACTCTTTCTGGAATTCGCTCTCTGGTGAAGTGGGCCAGTTGATCTATGGCGTACCAATCTTGAAGCAATACAGGACCATGGTACCCCACCGTCAAACTGGCGTCCTTTTCGGGTACTGGGGTGCCATAGGTTGTTGTAATCGAATCATCTTCAGTCTGCGAAATAATATTTGTTTTCGTTTAGATTCAGAAACAAAGTCTTTCACAAGAAACAAACATTACAAAATTTAACATATCTAATAAAATAATTCAAATATTTTACTATTTATTGATTTTTAAATTATAAACTGAAATAATAAAAAATCATGACAACATTTATACTCTACTGACAGACTTTTGAAAACACTTAATAATTAGTATGTGATTTTCCTTTCATGTTATGTCTGCTTTGTGGTTATACCATATAACTATGTCCCAAGCGACTATTCAAATGGCTAAAATTTTTAGCTACACTTACTAAGTGTTTTTTCGAATATTCCAGAAGCTGATTGGAAGTTGCGTCTCTCTTTGGCACTGCCATTTTCGAGTCAGTCGTAACACTATTATAAAAATCCTATGGAAACCCCGACTTATATACTCTGTCTAGCGGAAGTTATTCTAATAATGGTCTATAGTCGAATTTTACCACAAAAACAACTTATGATAACGTTCTGTCGTTTCTAACAAAAATTATGAATGTTATCGCAGGTCAATTCCAGAAATAAAAATACTAAGATGTCATGTATAGACAAAGAAAAAGTCAATTCAGGATTAATAAAATTTAGATTCTGTCTAGGAATAATTTGGATGTTAATAGTGAAAGAAGTAAATAACTCGCAAAAAATGTACACTCTCCAATTAGACTACTAGAGGCACATCATAAGATCTTCTACTAAAAAGACTTGAGATCAGTAGGCTATTTGGTATCAAAGAACATACATATGAGTCCATTAACAGGAATTGTAGGATAATTGATTTGATTAGCTTAAATATTTTTGCAATAAAATAAAAGAATTATAAAAGATAATAATCAAAAAATATAATATTCGGCAAGAGTCCGAAGAGTAGTTAGTTTTACACAATATTCTTAATACCTATCACAAAATGTAAAAATGGGAATTATGCATTCTGCAATATTCTTATATAAGCTTGTTAACGATATTCACTATGCTTACTGTTATTAGCTATATAATTCTTAGACACTAGGCCAATAATTTTTTTTCTTTTTAATGTTTATTAAATATTAGCATTGAAAATCGACGTTATATTTAGCTGGAATAAAACAAATACATTTTTTTTGTAGAATCATATGATTACAATTGTGGAAAATTTTTTGCGCAATTTTTTTTTCGTGAAAAGTAAATATAACTTTACTATAATTATGATGAAACAAATAAGAGGAGTAGTAATATCATCTGTCACATTTAATTAAAAAAATTTTAAAAAGAAGAATAATGTAAATCATTGTAGTACCTTATATACAGGGTGAATCTTAAATAAGTACAAATATTTTAACTGCTGGTGTAGTTCGTCATTTAAATCAGTCTAGTGAAAGCCATTTTTAAAAATTTCTAATATTTACGGAGATATTAATTTTTTAAAAAAATACCCACATTTTGAGGACCGCTGGCTGATTTTTCATCCAACAACGTAATGAAACATATGATTTGTTGCGAGGTTGCCATATCTCCTCCAATATAAATATTACGTTTCCTTTAACGTAATAGTTCTATTTTAAAAATACTTATTTTAAGCATAAGTACAGTAAAATTGGGTATGTAGTATGATACGCAGCAATATTAACATAAATTTTAACATCTGAACTAACCTTACTATACTTCAACGATTAAAAATGAATTTCCCCAAGTTCAATACTACCGTAAAATATTTAGGAAGATATTACGTGATATTACTATGTCCAATGTTCAAAAATTATACATAAACGTGCACATAAGCTTACCTGTTTGTTAAAAAATTAACTATTTAATCAGTAATCCACATTTCACAAGTTAAATGTCATTGTACACTGTTAGAAAGGGACACAAAACACAATTTCCTTAAGTTATTTTATGAAGAATAACGAAAAACTATGCACGCGTTTTTTATTTAAAATGGAAAAAATGTCAACTTTTAGGAAATTTTATTGCTATTTTCATGCATTATGTGGGGTTAACAAGTTTGACTTGGGCTTCCGATAATCTGTCATGACAGTCAATGACAGTTTGATAATAAAAAATAATATAAAATGTTACACTTGACAAAATTCGCTAAAAGTTGAGATTTTTTCTTCCTTGAAGCAAAGACATTTGTGTAATACTGGCAACACTGTGAACCACACGTTCAGTCTGCAGCACTATGATAAAAGTATGAAGGGTCGGTCTAGGCCAGCGGTCCTCAACAAGTTTTCTACTGAAAAATTACGAAATTTATTTAAAATTTCACTTTTTTATTTCTGATTTTTTTGTAAAAAAACTATTAATTATGTGTTCTACACACAAAACTATATTGCTGGTTAAAATATTTGTACTTATTTAAGATTCACCCTGTAGAGTCTGTTAAATTTATCTGGCTCCGTTTTGACAAAGGAAGTATTAATAAAAATAAAATTTTAAGACTAGAAATGTTTTGATAATGTAAATGTAAGGCTCCCAGGAAAGGGGATGAATTTCTGGTAGGGCCAAAAAAGGGAAAAATTTGTAAAAGCGATTTGTTACAACGTTGTTGAGATACTGATAAGGGTGAGCAAGTGCGAGCAGTGTTGTCGGACATTGCGTGCATTTTCCTCTCTAGTCACTACATTTTGCAACCGGTTACACGCATAAGATCTTATGAAGTCCAAATCCAAACCTCTTACACCATAGTGTTCCAAATTTGTTCAAGGGCATGGCATGATTCACAGTATCAATTCACAAATTTTTAGAATATGCAGTTTCATATATTTTTTAAAATACTGAAAGTAATAAAATACTTCTGTAATTAGCTATTTTTTTCACGATCTTCTTTTTTACGAATTGGGACAACTAATGATTGCTTTAAAATCTCAAGAAATTACCCTTCCTCAAACGAAATATTAATGAGTTTAGAAATAGGATATAAAATATTGTCCGCTACATGCTTAAGTAAAGAGCAAGGAATGCCATCGAATCTCTAAAGAGTCTTTATTCGTTGTATTTTTAATTATATCAACCAGTTCTTCTGGAGTAATAGGCAACAGGTTTCAAGTAGGGATACATATCGATATTCAGAATATCGATACAATTATTTACAATATTCGATATTTTGTATCGATAAAATTTGTTGCGGTATTATTGATACATCGAAAAAATCTCGAATATCGAACTCTTCGATACGGGAAATACCGAATTAAAATTTACCTTTTCTTGATTTTTGGCTTTTTATGTAAATTTCCTGTGGAAAACTGTTTGCCCAAATTTACTCTTACATTAACAGGTTTTTATATATTTTTAGGTATTAATAATATTGTGTGAAACTAACTACTCAGTGGACAAAAGCCCCAACCTGCGTTGAATTACACCCACAATATCTACCCATATATATATTCCTTATTATTAGCTTTTGTAACATTTTTTTTTTATTCAACTTAAAGGAGATTGATTGATTTTGTCGTGTTCCCACTGCCAAAAAGTGAAGTTAGATATTTATAGAGTGAGTAGATTAGATTATTTTCTTTAGATAATTATTGAATAGAACTTTGTCTGTGGAATTGTTCATTAGCATACCTAGATGTTTGGTATCAGAGAACATACATATGACTTCATTGATAGGAATTGTAGGAGATTTGATTTATATTAGCTTAAAATACCTTTCTAAAACAGTAAAAAAATTAACAGGTTTGTTCCAACAGCGATCAGGGACTAGTTTGAAACTGTCAGAAAAGTTTGCCCAACTACTACTTGAGTTACATTCACTGAAAACATATCACAACATAGCTGGTCGAATATTTCTAACAGTTTGAAACCAATCCCTGACTCGTGGTGGAACAGACCTAACAGTGACTGTATCATCGTGCTATTGGCAGTGCCTCTTGGTTATTTTTGCCGTTTTCTTTGATTCGAGAATCTTGACTTGAGATCTGAGTAGCCGATTGATCAAATTTAAGAAACTATAGAAGTATGGTTGGTTGGTTTTTGGTTTATCATTAAGGTTATGTTATGTATTTTTGTTTTCGTATTCATTTCATGGAGGTTGGACATACGATTTTTTAAACATTTACAAAAATGCCGAAAAATTCAGAAATTTGGATAATATATAGAGGACTTGTATTTTTAAAGTGCTTTAAAACATTTTTTGTTATTTTCAGATGTGACACATATCTGTTTTGTTTTTGTTATATGTTAATTTTTAAATCTGTTTCTATTATTTGATAGATACTTAAATTGGATAATCTTAATTTTATATTTGAAATTGCCTTTTTCTTGGTTAGCATCATATAAAAAATATCTATATATGGCGTGTTGTAGAGAAGGGGGAACGGCGGCGATATATCTGGTATCGATACTTTCGAGGTCGATATTTAGAAGTATTGATACGTATCGATACATTTTAAGTCGAGGAACATCCCTAGTTTAAAGTGTTTCCTATGCGGTTACTCAAAATTACATATTTGTCAGGATTGACCACAGATTTACAAATTTCCTGAACACAATCTAAAAAGTATTTGTTGAAGCTTTCCATAAATAAATATAATACATAAACTATTAGTGGTTGTATTCATTAGTCTATTTTCCCTGACTAGAAAAGTGAAACATTTGAGGATTTGCACCTCTTCTGCGTGCTGTTACCCTGCGACCCGAATCCGCGTTGAGCCTCCACGCCTACATCGGCTTATCGCGCCTTGTCTGATCCCGGTTTAGCCACAATCCGCACCTGGACCTCTGGGCGTCGCGGCGCCTCCTGAAAACCGTCGCCACCTCCCCCAGCTTATGCGTGCTTGATAGACCGGGCGCCACCCGCGTGAAAGCTGCTGAAATTTCGTATCGAGCGAGGATTCCTCCCGACTTGTGGATTTCAGCGTACGACGCTGAATGAGCCCGACTTGGTTTTCAGGTGCTGAAGGATGCGTCTGGCGCATGTAGAGTATTTTCAAGCAAGCGCCTGCTATCGTGGATACACTTATGTCGTAGAGTTTACGAGCAGCAAAGTAAATAATTATATAATTCCTATTTCCTGAAAAACTGGTCCCTTCCTGAACAGCTGAAATAATATATCCGTGGATTTTTTTAGTCTGAGAGTAATCTGAGGGTAATACTAAACCAAATTTACTAATGACTTATTAAATTGACTACAATCATAATTTGCAACACTTTTTATATAGAGGTTGTTTCTGAAATGAGTGCGAATTATACAGGGTGTTCCCGGAAATGCATTTGTATTAATTTATGTGCAAAAATGCAGCGTTATGAGACGCCGAAATTCTTGGAGCTATATCAATAATCGATTATAAAACGGAAACACATTGAACGAATAATATTAAATTTGGAATATGAAAATATACAGGGTGTCCCACGGGGAACTTGATCATTGTCTGGAAAAATACTGATCCGAAATATTTGAAAATTTGGCAACGTCCCTGAGGCAAATACAACTAAAATATCTGGAACTTTCCAGCACTTTTGTTAATCCTAGAAGTCGAGACTAACTTCGTTATTTTAAACGGAACACTGTATATTATTGCACTTTTGAAATCTATGGACAATTTCAAGATCGTTTTGTTAACATTCACTATAGCATAGATTTTACAATATTAATTAAGTAAAAAATTGAAGTACGCTAGGACAGCATACGCGGAGATATACCTACCTACAAAACTTCTTTCTGGAAATAAATACCAAATTGATTTTTGGTATATATAAAGAGCTTGGACGATGCTAAATTATAGTGCGTGGTAAATTTAAAGATATTATACCGAGCGTTTTATGTTTGCCGTTACATTTTGATGATTTCAAACAGTTATTACTTTTTTATATCAAATGTATTTTTTTCCTATTTTTCGCTTTATTTTGTGAACATTAAAATTGTCTTTCAAGCCATATAAACATTGTTGTGGTTGCGATTACTACGTTTGGAGATATTTGCACATTCTGCTATTTTGACAGTTTTCGTCATATTTAAAATGTAATCAAATTTGCTATGGATATAAATATTTGAAAAACAACAAATTTGGCTTGGCATGCGTCAAATAAGTATTGTGTCCCCACAATTTACGCTAGAACTGCAACAATTATTATTGTGATTATGTCTCCGTGTTTAAATTATTCAAACGAAGATTATTTAAATTTGTTTATTATTTATGGATAATGGGGAATGGATAATGTTAAATCTATAACTCCTGGCTATAGGAAATGTTATACGAAACTTTCCGTAGAATCCAAAAATGCATAATATATAGGATGTTCCATTTAAAATAACGAAGATGGTGTCGACTTCCGATATAATCGGAATATATATATATATATATATATATATATATATATATATATATATATATATATATATATATATATATATATATATTAGTTGTATTCACCGCAGAGATTTTGCCATGTAACCAAATTTTCAAATATTTCGAATCGATGCTTTTCCATTTCATCATCGAGGAGTTCCCGATGGGTCAATATGTACATTATCTTTTTCAATATTGACGTTCATTTTTACAAGTGGTTTTCAGTATGGAGTATCACGAAAGTGAAGAATTTTTTATTTGTTTTGTAATTCGCGATTCCAATTTTGCCAACATTTTGTTTTATTTTCACCATAAAACTGTTATTGACTGTTATGTAAGATTATTAGAAGTTCAATACAAACTTACTAACCCTATATAATGGATACATGTAACAATTTTTCAACTGCAAGTACAAAATTGCAAACCTTATCAAAAGGCTAGGTGGCATAACATTTTTAAATGAAATAAAAATACACGGTTGTAGATACAGTATTGTACATATTGTTTGTGGTAATAAGGTTTACATATTTATTATGCAATACACTATTATTTCCCAAAAAATCACTGAATGGTCCGTGTACATACACAAACTATTGAAACACCTTGCAAATGTCCACTTTCCTGCCTCTATTCTTCCGAACACCCAGTACTGATTTTATTTATATACGACGTTGAATAATATCCACCGGAAACCAACGCATCTGCTTTAAGGACATCATCAAATCAGCGAAGAATATTTACGCGAGATAATGAGTCAGTAACCTGGTGTGACAAAATAAATAAACAAAAAGTGTGGTTTTGCGACAAGCTTGTTGTGGCATGGTACACTTGAATCAGCGGCGGTTTATTTTTATCTGTTGCATATTATTTTTAAATGTTCATTTTCCATTCACGATACATACCTTTGTTTATTACATCAAGGTGAACGCACTTTCTATAGGTATTAGACGATATATGGCCTATGAGACAAAGTCTGACAAGCATAAATTAAATTTTAGGGCAATTAGTAGTTTACTATACTTGAAACAGGCATTTTTGTAGCATGCAGCATAACTAATTTGAAGCTGGTTTATTTCCAAATTCTACACAAAAAAATGTAATGTCTCAGTATTCCTCCATTTTTCAAATTCTTTTTCAAAACCTGCAGGTTAGTAAATTAGATTATTTTCTAACCTGCAGGTTAGTAAATTAGATTATTTTCTTTAGATAATTATTGAATAGAGCTTTGTCTGTGGAATTGTTCATTAGCATACCTAGATGTTTGGTATCAGAGAACATACATATGACTTCATTGATAGGAATTGTAGGAGATTTGTTTTATATTAGCTTAAAATACCTTTCTAAAACAGTAAAAAAACTGTTACAAAAGCTAATAATAAGGAATATATGGGTAGATATTGTGGGTGTAATTCAGGTTGGGGCTTTTGTCCACTGAGTAGTTAGTTTCACACAATATTATTAATACCTAAAAATATATAAAAATTGTTCAAATGTCACTTTCGTCATAAATTACTAAATAGCTGAGATCGAACTATATTGAAGTTCATGTTATGACTGTTTCAAAATATTGATCGGTCAGTGGTCGAGCGGTTAAAGGCTTTTCACTATTTGAATCGACATGGCCAGTCCGCCGAGGGTTCGAATCCCACGGCCAGTAGACCGTAGATCAGGTTCACTTGCGGAGATGATTGGCACCCTCTTTGCGGGTATGGTAGGGTGGACGAATGTTGACGAAGATCAATGTGAGAGAGTGATACCGGTCGACGTTTAACCATCCTCCTAATTAATGAGGTTTCCCTCATTCCTGCACTGAATGGTAGTTAGGGGCTACCAACTTAAGCGTTCTTGAGCGCAAATGACGTCTGCTTAATAATAATATGCCTCCTCCTCTCCCACAATCTTCAATTTCTGAGCTAATCCCCGTTATTAGAATGAGGGGTAGAGAAATATTTTTATTATTGCATAATTTTTTTAATAAAAAAAATTGATCAAATTTTGTTAATAATAGTGGGCAAAATATAGCGAGTAACTACTTTCATATATATAATGTGACTGTAATTAACTATATAATAATAACTAAGAAAAAAGAAACGAATTTTAAATGAAGATTGTAAGATTTTAATCTTTAACTTATTTCAATCTATATAGGTACCTTTACTTATCGTTACCATAGATACGTACTTGCATCTAGCAAAACAAATGTTTAAAATTTGGTGTCGCGTCGGTCGACAGTCACTAAAGACTGAAAATGAGTGTAGAAGTGGCTGACTTTTCCGAGGTGTTAGAGACAACTAGATTGGCTGTAGAAAATTTCCTGCCGACGAAATTTGGTGCAGTATATGAAGCTGCTTTTGTCAAGTTCAAGAAATGGTGTATTGGAAAAAATGTAACGCAATACTGTGAGAACGTTTTATTGGCATGCTTTTCGGAAATGGCAGTAAAACTGAAGAGTTCTAGTTTGGAGACTCGTTACTCAATAGTAAAGTCTGTGTTAATGTGAACATTGAAAAATAAAACAATCTGCATTTTTGAAAAAACAAGGAGGTTATAAGCCAAAGAAATCGAGAGCCTTGTTAAGGGAGTTTCCTACATTTTTGTCTGATGCTCCAGATGATTTTGGCTATAAAAGTAATAAAATTAAAATTTTGTTTATTTCATATTGTGCTAATCAACTATTATTTTTTCAGGTAATTTTGAATATTAGTATATGTGGGCCATGTCGTTGCGACGAACTAGTGAAGATGACAATTGATGATATTGAAGACATGGGTCTTTGCTGCTAAATAAAATTCATAACATTAACATTAATAGGAATAGAACTTTCACCGTCTTGAGGGAAGAATATTTAAGTAAATATAGAAAGTCCGTTAATTTGCGTATTCCCGATTTTAAGAAACGACGTTTTTTGAAATATCAAAATGGGAAATGTTATAAAGAGAGTTAAGAGTATCTATAGGAATAGTAGTATAGGATGTGGCATTGTATTTGAAGGTTCCAAATTAGGAAGAGTATACAATACAAGGCATTGTCTGAGAAGAACATTTACTACTCTAAAAAGGCATAGGAGTTAGAAATCGGATTGCTGAAGGATACATCGAAAATTCTGTAGAAAGTAAAACCAAAATTCCTAAGAGAATTCTTCAATCTGAGTCTGCAGAGAATGACGAGCAATTTGCGTTTAACAGGTCCACTACAACTCATGGAGATTTAAAAGCAGTTCACTCTAGAAATACTGTAATAACTGATATTTACTATAAATATTAATAATAAATAATAAATATTAGAAAATAAATGTTCATTTTAAAATTGAATTCATAGTATGTGTTTTTACTCCTATCTATATAAATGACACTTAAGATTATTGGGTAACGTCCCATAAGTTGTCACTTATATGACGTTTGAAGACAATATACTATTATTTTTAATATATAAAGTAATATGTATACACTAAAAATTACAAACTAACTCGGTAAATCCAGCTTTACAATCTGTAGGTAGTGCTCGAATCAGCTTAGAGCCTCAAAAGAAATTTTTTTTCTACATGAAAAATTAGGTTGTTTCCTCAAAACTAGGCGTGGTAATTTTACGCGGCTACCTTTACCAGGACGCCAGAAGCCCTAGGAAGTGTAGAGGATTATCCCCTGATTCTCACCCGCCGCGTGACCAGCGCTTTGCCAAATCGCAAATTATAGGAAATCATTGGAAGAAAATTGATGGTCGGTGGCTAATGGTTTCGCCCCATCCATTCGGTTCAAAGTATTGGAAAGGAGCAGGATCGTATGACGAGTACAGGGTCGGTTTTGGGCCCCCGGAACTCCGGTATCGGAAATCGTTGCCAAAAGGCAGTGCGCGAAGAGTCTTCGGGTAATCAGCATAGCCGGTGCGGGTAGACCCCTAACAAAGTATTGGAAAATGACAGGCTTTCATGAACCTTCGGAGATTTCATGGTTTCTCACCATGAACTGGTTCACGAGCGTCTGGTTTGGAAGTGGAGTGACCACCACGTTCTTCATCGTCTATTAGATTCCATTTATTACATTACCCATACACTACATTATATATTTGTTAAGGTAATAAGAAGTTTCTTAAAAGATACTTCTATACAGTGTGTACATGGTGTGAGCATATTCTAGGTTGTACAGCATGAACCTTACGTAATGCGACATAGAACAGTGGCGTATTCTCTATATACAAATAATGCAAATTGGCCTATACAGGGTGCCCAGAAGTTAGGGGGCAATATATCTCTATGGTGTTCATGTTGAAAACTTCATATAAACGTGGGTCCACAAATTCTTCCTAAGGAAGTTACAGCCACTTCAAGGGGCCACTCAAATTTCATATTTTCAGTCAAAACTCGAAAAATTTGAAACATAAAAAAATTGATTAAAAAATGGTAAATTATTTTTTGCTCGATAACGGACCCAGATACGAAAAATTTGCAAGAAACAGAAAAGTTTCAAAATTATGTAGGTAATCTAAGTTACCCTACGTTTCAAATTTAAGCTACATATCTCATAAACTCTGGGAGATACAAAGAAAAAATAGGAAAATTATTGAAACTTGTACACCCTGTACCATGGTAACAAAACGTTACGGATATCTGTTTATATAAACTTTTTTATTCATAATGGGCAAATTTAATTTAAAAAATATTTCATATTTATTCATTTCTTCTTCTCCAGTCACTGTTGGCCAAGAAAATATTTCCTGGAAAAAATTTCTTATCCCGTTATAATATTTTAATTGATTCATTTTTTTTATCACTATTTAGCAGTTTGATATCAGGATAGACTACTTCATGGGGAAGAATGGATGTCTTGCTGTGCTTACTTTAAATTTAAATTTATATATCTTTATATTATATTTCTGAATCTCTTGTCCTAATATGGGGATAAATATATAAATTCTCACAGCACGAAAGTTGCCGTAATATTCTTTACCCAAAGCCGGAGATAAGTGGAACATTATCTACACTTGTAGAAAATACTGTAAACAATCACAAGTAAAAAAATCCTTTATTAAGTTTTTGAAAGACAGCCTGTGTATAAATCATCACATCCAAATGCTTTAAATTTTATATTTCTCTAGATTCATTCAATCTTGCAACTAATTTCAAACTGATAAACCGCCCTCGATAAAATAACTATACTCACTTATCCAAAGCATTTGATACACTTAATATTTGTGAAGGTTTGTTAAATTCGTTTCAATCTTACCATGCCATTCATTTTCAGTTTGTTCAATATCGTAGCTTCAAATCGGATTTGCTCTGTTTTGCATCAGGTGTTCTGCAAAGTTCGGTACTGGGCCCTCTTCTTTGTATAATTTCCATAAATAATATTATCAATGACGTTCGCTATTTACTTAAGAAGATGTAGGTTTAACATACAAAGTAATATAGATATTTGATTATAAAATTGGTACTAAATATTTTTGTCCATCTGAAACTACAGATCTTGGAATTATTTTTTAATTCTAAATTGAACTTCTCAAAGCATATTGAAGCATATCTGTCAAACGCGTATATGTAATACCTTGGGTTAAAATGTGTTCTATATTTTTCATAAAGTTTTCCCCTATAATATAAAATGTGAGACAATTTTATGTTATGTTAATTTTAAGATATCTAAAACAAAGACAACAGACTATTTCTCCTACTTCAAGTCATCCATGTAATGATCAGTGACTATTTCAGTAAATTATGGACTATTTCTTGATACATTTTATCGTAGTTTACTAGATATTAAAACTATTTCTGTGATGGCTTGATATATATTTCTGTTTTCTTTATAAGTTATTTGTTCTTTTATTCTTTTTTTAACTAATTGTTGACATGAACTTACACATACCTTTGTGTATGTGTATTTGATATCATTTCTTTGATATGTATTTTTGCAATTTTTATAAATTACTACAGTTTTTCCCATATTGGAAATTATTTTTTGTTTATAGGAAACAATTCGAAATTTTGCTTTCAAACAAATACTTTTCTCGACGATACGACTATATTAGGATATTGAGTTTTCTTAATTTACGGTTTTTCAAAAGATTATATAACCTAATAAGACTTCACAAAAAGAATTAATTAATTTCATATTTTTTCTTTCCACTTCTCTCAATTAAAAATATCAATTTTTGAATTAAATAAACGCATTACATATTTGATTGTAAATGCACATTCATTTCAAGAAAAAATATTTTTATTTTAAAACGTTATTTTGATCCAGATTTGAACAAATTGTTTAGGGAAATGAAAAAAAATATTTATTTGAGTCATTTATTTCATTTAAACAAAAACTTAAAAAAATAAAATTTTCTTACGAAATAAATTAGGTAATTTATTTTTGATAAAAGGAATTGTTTCCCTAGAATAAATTATGTTCAAATAAATAAATTGAATTTTTTGCTGATTTTTTTGGTGTACTTATCCGGTTATTGGATATTTTATTGAAAATAAATGAATAAATAGAAACAGACATATGAATCGATTATGAAAATACATAAATACCTAAAATATATCTAAATTTTAAAAAGTAAAATTCTATTAAAACTTTCCTTCACACAGTTTATTACGTCATGGCTATAGTGTTGACACATTTTTTTTTAGGTATTATATTTATAAAAACTATATAAACAAGCATATAAAGCTATATAAACAAGCAAATAGTTTTTATAACCTAAAATCATTTATAAATGCCCTCTATACCTATTAGAACCTAATTGCTTTCTTTGGTTGAGAGCCTTTGAACACGCTGTATATTGAACTTGTTTGTCATGTTGCAATTTATATTCCTTACGATGTAAAACAAACGCACCAATGACAACATTCCGTATATGTATATCAACGGAACGGAATAGAAAAGAACAATGAACATGAGCTATTAAACGCCCTACCATTTACGCCAATGCCGTTGTACACGACAAATACGCATTAAACATTCAGAAACGGCCTGCTAAAAATGTGAATTCCGCGGATTCCTCGGCCTACCCAATAAGGTCGTTTCGGCCTCGGCCACAAAGCCGTCGGAATGTTTACGTTGCCTTGTACTGCTGCTACCCTGTCTCTGGAGAATCCTTACATTTCATCCCGTAGGGGCCTCATGATTCGACGGAGGGTGTCCTCGTCTTGTGGCACTCGTCCCGCATCACCTCTTCGTGGTTCTCCGACCCTGCTGCCTTGTTGACGTCATTTACAAGAACTTTGTGGTAAATTATCCGAGGGGGAGGGGCTTGTAGGTTCTTTGCCCTTCTGGCTGTGTAAAGGGTCGATATCGTTGCGGTATTCAGGAAAATTTCGACTGAGCAACTATTTTACATGTCTCAGAATGTTTTTTTTTCTTACTCTCCTTTCTGTGTATTTTTTTCATGCTTTTTTATTTCATTATTATATATTTTTTATAAGTGTTGGCTAAATTAACAGTTTTTATTTATTTGGTAACTCACCAGCCAACGAACACCAACGAACAATAAAATCATATCAAATATGTCAAGTTTAAGGGCGCCGTATTCTTGAAATAGTGTTTTCTACAAATACTAGTAATTTTAATCATTTAAGAACTGAATAATATAGAGCTTAGTAAATAACAGAAATGTGCCAGCTGCGAATATTCAGAGATACCAAAGTAAAACTAATATATAACGATAGCGGTCTAATAAACAAATTTTTAGGTACTGAAATCTTTGAAAATACGTATTTTTTTTAAATTTTAACTGTAGATGTAAAATATGTTAACATAAAGTTTACACAGCTCTATTGTTCACTTTTGTTTATAAGTATGCGAAAATAATTGTTTTTTAATAACCTTGGGGTTAGAATAGCAAAATAATGTATATCTTACAAGCGCTTTTTAAAAGTTATTTTATTTGAGAATTTGAATAGTAAAAAAAACGAATTATGAATGGATCTTTAACGAACAAGACCCTACGCACTATATCGCGAATCGCTAATTCATGCATAGTCTGTAGCGGGCCTTTCAGGCAAAAGGCAGAACTGGACCAAGATCCAATAAACTTTGATTTTCAAAATAATTTTATATATGCTAGATGTCCTTTAAATAAAGTACTAGAAGCTTCTCAGCATCAGGCTCGGGTTCCTTAATCTTCGAGGGCTAGATCTGATGAAGGCTTTTATTTTTGCCTCCAGGTGCCGGCATTTGCATGGAAAGGAGGTTATGCCAGGCGCCTGGATGGAGATGATAGTTTTTGACAGATGAGATACTTTGGTTTTAAAAATAATTTTATATGCTGAATGTTGTGTAAATAAAGTATATACCTATAAATGATACTGCAGGAAACAACTACTCCGCGGACTAATGCCCCGACCGGTATTGAATTACACCTGCAGTATCTGTGTGAACAGCGAAGAACCCTTGTCGGCCACACCACCAGACATAGACCGGTTTCGGACTTGTTAGCCCTCATCAGTAGCTATGCCATAGGTGCTGCAATGTAGGTCGCTTCCTGCAAGTCGGGCCGCTTAGGTCGAGCAGGAAGTAAGCAGACCACTTATATCTCAAAATATATACCTATCTACCTACAATTGTAATGCAATATTTATTTTTCAGCTAATATCCACTTAAATATTACCCTTTGTTATATTTGCAAGACTCCTTGCCGTAGCAATATTTCTTGTCTTGACTTTTTTTAAATCTTGTCTTGTCTTGCAGTTCGAGTTGTCAAGTCCTGTCTTGGTCTTGTCTTGTATTTCCTTGTGAGACCAATACAAGACCAAGAAAAATCAAGACAACACTAGTAAAGTTCAAGAAATTATTAAAATGGTGGGAGAATTTGGCTACTGTCGATAATTACCATCATTAATAATTTTTGAATTAGTATAGGATTGATTAGCTAGTCTATATGTAAGAAATTATTGTCTGGCATAATTAATAAGTACGTCCATAAAAAAGTTATAAAATAGAAAAAGTCTTTAGTACGCTATTTCAATTCTGAGTAGGTGGGTACATATTTAACATAAGTTAAGTAAGTATTATTCTACTTAGAAATTTATTTGATAAAAATTTTACATTTTTACAGCTCTGCAAATTGGAAATTTCATCTTTTTGTAATGACAAATGAACACATTTTTTTTATTTTGAAAGGAAATATGCAGTTACTTGGTTTCTATAAATTGTCGTGACATTATTACATCTTCCAATAGTCATATTTTTCAAATAAATGAGAGAGTTGCCTTTCATTGCACTGCTTATATTAACAATTACATTACATTATAAAGGGTTTCATATATCTAGAAGACCTTCTTGACCATTCTGCGGTCCTGGTTGGTTGTTGACGTCATTTACAAGAACAAGCATTGCCGCTGTTACATCGAGGGGGAGCTTCCGTGTAATAGACATTTTCTAATCCTTCCCTTTCACTCTTTCTTGCTCCATTTGGAAACTGTTAGTTACATGCTGTTTCTTCCTACCCTGCATTCTAGTTCTCTGTTTACACTTGGAGGAAATATCCGTGTCACATGTGTTATTAAAAGGTATATTCATCTACCCTATAGTATAGGTACTGTGTGCTGAGTGCTTATTATACCACAAAAAAGTTGCATGTGCTATGTGTAGCACATATCGTAAATCGAGCCTCAAACCAAAATCTTACAACAGTGAAAAAATAGAATAAAAACACGCTCTAGCTAAAAAAAATATTTATTCAACCATAGGAGTACTAAAAAAATTGAGGGGGTTTGTGGGTACTACAATCCCCTTTTCTTCGTTTATGCTTTGATACATTTTAGACCAAAATTACACAGAAAGTAATAAATATGTGGTAAATTTCAAACAAATATCTCAAAAACCACCCGAGCTGTCTATAAAAATCAGTTTGAAAATTTGTATTTTGATACATTATTTTGATCCAAAAAATATGTGATTAACGGTTTGACCTACTAATTTACAATACCCTGTATATTTTTATATATTTTTAGGTATTAATAATATTGTGTGAAACTAACTACTCTGTGGACAAAAGCCCCAACCAGCCTTAAATTACACCCACAATATCTACCCATATATTCCTTATTATTAGCTTTTGTAACATTTTTTACTGTATTAGAAAGGTATTTTAAGCTAATATAAATCAAATCTACAATTCCTATCAATGAAGCCGTATGTATGTTCTCTGATACCAAACATGCTAATGAACAATTCCACAAACAAAGCTCTATTCAATCCAAAGAAATTAATCTATCTAAATTTATTATGTTCTCATTAAAGCAGATTAGTAAATTTAGATAGATTAATTTCTTTAGATAATTATTGAATAGAGCTTTGTCTGTGGAATTGTTCATTAGCATGCCTAGATGTTTGGTATCAGAGAACATACATATGACTTGATTGATAGGAATTGTAGGAGATTTGATTTATATTAACTTAAAATACCTTTCTAATACAGTAAAAAAACCCTGTATATTATTATAAAAATACTTGTTATTCTCGTTTTACGCCTTTTTGAATTTTAAAGAAGTAAAAGTTTTTTAAACAATACCTACTTGTTTTTTGTGAGCATTCTTTTGTCATTCTCATGTTACATTTATAGATAAATCCTTTTAAAAATTTCAACACGTCTCTAAAGACAGTTAGAAGATTAATTTTAACATAAGGTTAAATTAATAACTTGTCAGGATTTAAATATAAGATTATATTTTGTTTTCTATAAATAAATAAAGACATTTTGAACAGTAAAATATGTTTCTGAAGATGGGATGTTTGTACCCGAAACGTAACTAATTAAAGACAGAAAAAAAATCGATGAAGCAATGTTTATTGTTCTCAGGAAATTAATAATTATTAATGTATACTGAGCAAGCAAAATAAAAAATCTTACATAATCAGTTGTTGGACAGCCAGCACACTTGTCTGTTTTATATTTATATAACTTTTCATTGTAAAACTTAATAAATTGTTTGCATTCATTTAGCTTAGACTTTTATACACAAATTATTGAGAATTTAATGTTCTTCTATCTATTTTCGGATAAATAAATAGTTTTTTATTCGTATATGAAAATAAAATATTTTTAAACACTACAAATTCATCAGAAATTTGCGTTGAGTAAACAATTAACACCAATGTGACAGTAACAACAATCAGCACGGCTGACACAGCTCTATTTCCAGTTTTAAATCCAAAATATCCAGTTTAAAGTCAGAATTTTTCTTTTTACCTAGTTACAATTTGAATTTTCTTGTCCAGGTATATTATTTGTGCTTAGTGTCCCAGAAAGTAAGTTAAGCAATACCTAAGTGATAATTTTGTAGATACGTATATGAAAAGAAATTCACAGAAGAATCATCAGTCAGTGAATTTAGAAGAAATTTTATTTCAGCAGGAATGGATGGGAAATCACAGCTTGTTCAATGACGTCAACATACGATCAAGACAGCAGAATCGAGAAGAAGTAAGCTTGAGTAATGCTCTTTCCTACCTGCTTACAGTAGTCACGAGTAGGTTCAGCCACCTTCCGATCATGTGGGTCGTTGACCCAATTCTTAGTTCAGCTACCCCTACATTCAAGTGGATATTCAAAACGCGTGGGAGGATACGTTGGAGAATGACGTCAACAACCTGACAGGGATGCATAAGGAAGAGAGTGCATAGAGCCCAAGGGCTTAGAATTTTGGACAGAACTTAAAAATCATACTTTTTGTTCTATTTCTTTAATACAGCATACTATTTTAAATGAAATCAATTCATATTAATCTTGCTATTACTGCTTACTCCAAATACTATTTGCATATTTTAAGAAACAACAGTTTTGCAAACAGTATTTTAAGTGATTTTTTAAAAATTGGAAAGTATGAGGTAAAGCTCCAAACATGGAAGAATAATCTGCCAACGCAAGCTAAGATACAGAGAAACATATTTAGATATATTAAATTATATTTGTTCATTTTTTTTATAAAATCTGTTATACCAGATTTGATGCAAAATTTCCATTCCCATTTTAATTTTGCAATATCTCAATACAAAGTAGGCAGTATGAACATAATTAATGGAACAAAGACATCTAGATTTGTTATTTGTACTCCTTTACTGATTTTTTTGTCCCTAACTCTATTTACTTTCAATATCTTCCCTTTTATGGAGTCCTGGTGGGTTGTTGACGTCAGTTTTCTGCCTGCGACGTCCTTCAGGTGCAAGAAGGACTGTAGGCCAGCACAAAGACAAATAATGATTACTACTGGAAAGTTAAGAGGTCTATGATATATAAGAGGTTCAGATATTGTTTTTTCTATTTTGTCTACTAAGAAATTCGTATTTTAACTTGATGGTCACGATGTTTCTAGTTTATTTAAAAAATATTTACTTAGTAAGACCTTTGACAGTTGGCTAAAAGAAATGCATGTCAACTGGCGTTTTCGCTTTTGTCCTTCAGGATCACCTCTCATATGGTCCTAGGATGTGTCAAGGCTCTTTCCCTCTTAGGAAATGATAATCGTGTTCAGAAAGGCAATGGGATGGCTATGTTAGCCAGACAAGAGTCAAACACCAGAACCTGAACCAATTTTGAGGTTACCACAATGCTATCTCACAAGGTCCATTGAAGACTGGACCAAAGAGGGATCAACGGAAGACTGACCGGATGGATCTAGTCTGTTGGGCTTAACTTTTGCGATTTTACCAAGGAATTTGATTGCGTTTCTCATAATCTTAATATGCACTTGCTGGAAATCTGAAGATATGTTCTGTGGAGAGTTAGATGCCTCAAGGTCTTGTTGTGGGGCCTCTACTATTCATAATTTATATACATGGGTTTCCTCTCTGTTTGTCTCCCGCAATTGTTTTTAATACACCCACGATATTTTTTTAATCTCTATGAATAAAAATGTAATTTTCTTACAATCCAGTATAAATGACACAGAAATAAATCCTACAAGTGGTTTGTAAGCAATAATCTTTAAATTAGGATGATAAAACTCAATGTATAACTTTTTTTACCGACGTCCGTTTATCCCATCACGTCAGGGTTTTGCCATAACCTCAAGAAACCCAATCATTTAGGCTTTTCTGCACTATTGCACGCATAACCCTATAACTTTAAACTTTAAACACAAAACCCAAATCCCTAAACCAAAACCAACACCCACAATAACCGTGTTACTCAGTACTTGAATTTATCTTACATCCACTGAAGTGTACGATATGGAATGCGTTTAGTCCATTTGCGCATCCAAATAAGGATATAGGTACCAACCCTAGCAGCAGACAAAAGGAGGCACATGAAACTCATCAAAGACATACTACATTCGTTATGTATGTGGGTGTGAGAGAGAGAACCATCTGCACGTACGATATGAATTGTGTTCTTAATTTCCCATTATTTTGTTTGTAAACACGACTGTAAAATTAACTAGCATATAGTACGAAATAATTATCCATATTCAGAATTCAATTCATTTCAATTCACAATCAGCTAAGCCCCTATTGCTCCGCCATTGCTAGAGGCACAAAACAAAATATGGAGCTGATCATGAATAATCCATTGGCGCAGCTTTTAGCGTATTCCAGTCATCATAATATAAAATTACATTTCAGTGCTTACATCACACGATTTGTCAGTGCTCTTTAAACAAAATATTTTTTTTGGAAAACGAAATGTACAACATGAGGGCGTTATGGCCAATCTAAAACGGACCCCAGATTCGAATTCAGCTACCCTAAAAACATATAGTAAACATGGTCTGACCTCCAGATTCGAGATTTTTTTGTATGGGGCTATGTTATGTCATTGAATTATTGGTTTTATTGATAACTATTTATGATAGTCACCTCAGATGTTTTCTTTGAAGAAAAAAACTGCCACATATTCTTCAATTAAAACCAGAAGGTTATCAGACATAAAAGCAATTTGCATAATTGACTTGCTACAATAGTACCTATAAAAAATATTTAAATAAATGCATCTATTTATCTATCCGAATATTTATCTACATAAAATCCTCCAAGTCCCTTACAGACGCGTACCCAATGAATATTTAATAAACGTCCAGCTTTGAGACGTAGACCTCTTAACGTTCACTGTCGCTTTCATGTTCTCAGTTATCGATTCCGGTTTTCGCTGCTGAAAGCTGAATTTCGAATTTCCAGTATGCCCTGGGCATATACCTCCAACAGATTATAGACTCCTGGCCAAAGGATCGCGATATATGACTCCCAATCAGGGCCATTTACCCCTCCGAAAAGTTTCAGGTCACTGAAGTGAGACAGAAATAGAAAAAGAAGTTAATGAGGGTACCTACACCTGAAAAATTTGATATAGCTGTAATGAGTTCATGATGTCAGCACACTATTTTGTAGGAAATGTGGCATATTCAGTAGCTTAAATGATAAAAAAAACCAGAAAGGATGCTAGAATTATAACTGAAAAATATTATTAACAGCAGTAGGTACTTATTTCAGTATTTTTGAAAAATACTTGTGTTCAGTGAATTAAATTTAGACCTATTCGATTAATGAGGTACTGGGTAATTTAAGCAATAGGGCATTTTCACATGTAGTCAAATTATATGATTGTTTCTTTCAAAAGGAATTTTGTAGTAGTAGGTGTTTGTAATAAATAAATTAAGAAACAGAAATGCAGATATTCTGTTTTCCTTATAATTCGTTAATGTTGATAACGCCTACAAAATGTATGGATAAATACAGAAGCAAATAAATTTAATGTGTTGTGTCCTTTTTCCTGGATCTTATCCATCTCCGTTCTCACAAAAATTCGTCGAGTATTTTTATAAGAACTCCAAACATCTTCTTCCATCAGGCTAACATAAAACAAAGAGTGTAAAAGCAATCCGATGGAAGAAAAATTTCAAGGGCAAACAACAACGCTTTTTTTGCTTACATCCCTTTACTTTAGATCATAGTGTTGCATATTAAGGTAGGTTATATTGAAGGGTTTAAATGCGTGGGTGGCGAAACAATGGATCTGACGTCAACGGGGTGGTAGGAGAGCAGCTAACCAAGAAAGTGGATTCAATGCAGTTCGGCCCTTCTGCCCTATATTTGAAACGCACCCTAAAAAACCGCCCCTTTCGGTTTTACTGCTGCGGAATCGGTACATCTTATGCTACCTTTCTGCTCTCTGTCAGACATTATAAAAAAGGACGAGAGATAAATTATGTCTAAGACGGTTATACTTGATAGTGGTATAGGTAATAGGGTTGTTTCTATAAGTGAAATTATTTATGAAATATATAATAACATAAATGCTAATATTTGTGTTCAACTTGCAACGAAATTCCGCAAAATCAAAATACAATATGGTCCGTTACTTCAAAGAAACTGGAAGATAGAGTTCTTCTTAGTAATATAGGGGTAGTTTATATAACGTTTCATTACCTTTACATTTACGGTGCAGGGTGTTAAAGCAGTATTCTGAAGAGGATTTTCCTTAGCAGGGATATTCAGAAAAAAAATTATAAATTATATTTAAATGTCATAAAATGGTTAAACATAGCCTTAGGTTATTATTGACATTAGCGGAAACCTCTTCCATTTAAATTTAAAAATTTCTACCTCCCTATTCTCGAGAGTGCTGAACAGGAATCTAAAATTAGTTTTGTGCGGGAGCGTTTTCGAAAAAAGAAAACTTTCAAAATTGTAGCCTCTATGTATACATCACATTAGGTTGAACTTGCAATATAACCCTCTGCTACCTTCAGTTCATGACGTTACACTGTTGTCAAAATTAATAGGCGTTACAACAATACAATACAATACAATATAATTATTGTTGTTATTATATTATAATATTTATTATTGCCACTAACTACACACTATTTGAAACAAAAGTTTGCTATAACAAGTTGAATAAAATAAAGGTTAAGATTATATGTGTAAATAATAACATGACGCAGTATGTAAATATGTTTTATTTCATGGTTATAATTAGTTTGGTGCCACAATCTTCAATGTCTTTTAGGGTCATATGGTATAACTCTTCTCGCCGACAACCACCAGCAATGCCTATCATTGCGATTACCTGTAACAATAGAGAAAATGGTTTAAAACTGATTGTCAAATTGATGAAATTTCGATTAACGAAACCAAGAAATGTATTTTTTGTAATTAATTGACACTGAGTACCTATATCATTCAAGATGCACATTGTTTAATTCAAAACTAATGAAAAGGTTAAACTTGTTTACCTTCATCAAAATATACTCTTCTGATGGGGCATCCTTCATGAATCTATTAACTTCTTCTCTTGTTACAACTTTTGGCTTGTTTGCCTGATGACCAACTGCTTGCCTTTTTAAGAAAGCCACCAGTTTTGGATATTTTGAAATATCACCTCCTTCTTTTACCATCAGCATAGACTTGAGCATCGAATATTTTGCCCACAATGTCATTAAAGTACTCGTCTAGAAATTCCTGACTCGGCTCCTTCGTCGCCTCGTCCGTAAACATCTAGACTTGTACTTTAATATACCATTTCCCCGCCTTGTAACGTAAATAACTATTATTTTATTATATTATTAAACAATACATTTTTTCTAAATTTAACAAAATACGTACTTTGATGTCACTGATGAAGTTCAAACGGCTCTTGATTGAATAAACTGTTTAAATTAATAATTTCCAGGTTTGATCTATTTTTCAAAATTTTATAGCTAAGTAGCTGAGGATCAAATGAAATGGTAATTATGTAATACACACACACAATGTAGGTTTTCTGAAATAAGAAGCAAGTCAACAATTTTTTGTATCCGTTGAAGACGGCCATTGTTACTTACCTATTTCTACCACAATTTCATGACACAAATTCTCAGTTTCCAATTTACACCATACTTTTTTATGCAAAGTGTAATTTGAAAATGTATTTGCAATTGCGGTCCATGGTCCACGATCCGGTTAGAATTATCGTCTACAAATAGCAGTGATTTGTATCATTTACTAAACAATGTGTAATATCTACAACAATTGGTGTTATTTTTACACAACATATTCTCACTGACACATATTTTGATTTCTCTAACAAAATATTGTGTAGATATGCTCATTTCTTTGTTAAAATGTTAAATTTACTCAAAATTCAACACCAAACTAATTTATTCATAAATGAGTTTGAACTTACTCTATGTTATTTTTTACTGTGTATAGACGCTTTTTATCGCCTTACCTAGCTTAGCATGATCCAATAGTCCGTGTGTACGAATTTCGTAACACCCTGTATAATACTAGAAAACTGGGAACAAATTTCGTAAAAATTCATAAAAGTGTACTGATACTATCAAAATTTATTTGATATTTTAAGATTTTATCTAACAAAACATCAGGAACATCAATTGAATATCATTACTAATAGATACTTAAATTGAACACCAACTCCAGTGGCGCTTAATGATCGAGTGCAAAGAGTACTTCTCTTGAGGACTCAACACAAACCTGTAGATCACCGCAGAAAGGGCCATTCCGCAGAACGGTGCCAACTCGTATACCCAAAAGTCTGTCCAATTGTTGTAAAGCAGAGCGGGGGCAAAGGCTCTTGCAGGATTCAAGCCGGCTCCGGTGAAAGGTTCGCAGCTGAAGACCAATCCGGAAACGATCAAGCCCAGTTTCAGAGACAAGGAGTCCTTATATTGCTTATTTTTGACGTCCGTAGCACCACACACGGCGAACATTAGGACCATAGTGGCTCCGAACTCTATGAAGAAGGCCTTAACCGGATCCATGTACTTGCCTATCTTGAGGACGCACAGCTCCTTTTCGTGCCATGGCATCACAACCTTCAAAAATTGAACATGTATTAGTATACATACAACATGTATTAATATATTAGTATATCGAAATCCTCCCAAATATTCTCATTGTCCAGCACGCCCATCGAAATTTAATTGCCAACAAATAACAGTTATCTCTCATATCTGAATAGAAAATATTATTGTCTCAGAATTTTTCGATTTTGTAAAGTAATTGATTTAAACCAAAACTGTATATATACCTTATATTTAGCTATTATTTCGAAAATGGTCAATTTTAAAGACTAATGCTAAGTATACCTACCTTTTTTCAACAAAAACAACGTAGATTTTTAGGTTTAAGATTTTTGTATAAAAAACGTGATAACATTAGGGTAAAAAAAGTTTCGTTTACATTTACGTCTCAAATATGACGGATATGGCACCGTCAAATATACGTCAAAATTGACAACAGATTATGATTTCTCATATCCAAAAACATCTATTCGTAAATTTTTAAATAGATACATTCAAAGACAGTGTAATAATTATAAAAAAATCACTTTCTAAATTTCGTCTTTGACACCCTGTATCTTTTTTATAATCAACATGGACTTAATATTGGCTCAAATCGTAACATTTTGAATTGAAAAATCTAGTAGGTCTCCATGGGCCATTTCTTATGGATCACCCTGTATATGAGATGATAATATGATGAATATTTCAACATATCTAAATTATCCTAACAACGTGGCAACCAGCGCATCCAATCAAAGAAATTTAAAAATAATGTTTAAATATAAATACCTGTAAAAATGCAAATCCTGATGTAGCTCCAAGGTATTGTGCTAATATGTATATACCCGTATGAGGTAAGTCCATATTTCCTAGAATCAGATCACCAATAGTTACTGCAGGGTTGATATGTAGCGGACTGATGTGGGCAAAGGTTTGAATCGCCGCGGTTATAGCCAGGCCAAAGGCAAATGCTGGTATAACAGGTCCTATGTTGAAAATTTCCAAACATCCCATGCACCCCAACCACATGAGAATTGATGTTCCGATAAATTCGGTGATGAAAGATATCAGCAAAGGGGGAAATTTAGCCTCCTTTGAGATGGCCGAGGGCGAATTTTCCATTTCTTCATCCATTTTCATTTAAACTTGACAGTTGCACTGTATTCTATTTGACACAATAATGTTTAGAATTCAATGAAGGAGTGATTTCCTTGAGAAAATGTGTGTAATCCCAGATTTGGTCGTTTGGATCATAGTTTCACATGCTCTGTTATATAGGGTGAGTCAAAACTAAGCTGGAGATGCTAGACAAATATTGCTTGTGCTCATCGTGTTATACGAATGTCGCTGGTTTAAGAAATACAAGGTTTAAATTGTATTCTGAAATTTCTCAATAATTGAAAAAGTTTTGATAGCATGACTCTGAAAATTGGTAGTTTTGGGTTTTTTGGTATGAGAATTATGAATTTGAAGTTAGGTAAATCAAAACATATTTTTTTATCTGTTAAGCTATGCTTAGAATAAGTTAAGGAACGATCAATTCTACAATGTACTCTAATTTTAATTTTAAATAATTATAACCCCAATAATAGTAGGAGATTTGCAACATATTATTTTAGAATGTCATCATTTCTCAATACAACAAGAAAAATTCTGTAGAGATTTTTAAAATGAGCACATAATATCCAGTAATTTTTTTTATATTCGTGGAGGACTACCTTTATTCGAGGAACAGTTCTGACCGTAATATCAACAATAGAAGCCGAAATCAATATATGGGCGGGCCCCGAGATGCCGATAGCGGGTCTGCCCCCACAGAGCCCAGCCCGAGAACAACAGAGGCAGGTAAAAGAATCTCGGCTACTGTTAGGCACTTTAATTGTATTTCTGGCAATGACCACTTACCAAAGTCACGGCATAATAACCCGGAAAATGATTATGTATTAAATGATAGCACCGGCTGTGAAAACCTAAAAAAACCACTCCCTTAAATTCACCAAAGAACACGAGGTTTAATTTTTGGCTACTGTTTGTGAATGACTGCATAGAAAGTTATTTTACTCATTAAAAAGTTATTATCCGTCTTCTAATATAATTTATATAACCGTTATTAACAGTGTATTCCAATTCATTTTAAAATCCACATATTTCTTTGTCTTATCAATTTGTTTTTATTATTTTATACATTTGACTTTGATATATGTTATTCAGTGGGGCTTTTTAATCAGTTCTTCAGTAGAGCATTAGTGGTCCGCGGTTGTTCAATGTAAATTAGCGAGTTCATTCTATTAAAATTGTATTTAGACATTCCACTTATTTATTTACTACACTCACCGACAAAAAGAACCGGCCACTAAAAACTAACCCCAATTTTAAAGTTCGCTTGCTCGCGAACCGCTCATTTGATTTTGATGATCTTTTTTTAAAATTATACATTGATTTCTCAGGATCGAATGCTAAAAAAACAAAATGTTCACAAAAGATGAGGCTACAGTGTGACACCAGTTAGCAACAGCAACTGTAGCTGCTGCACCCCACAGGGTGTTACAAATTTCGGGGAAAAAAACTTCGTCTTGTTGCGCCTCGTATATGCTCAAATTAAATTCCGAATAAAAATTTCCGGCATAGCATCCGTTCCTGAGAAATCAATATACAATTTAAAAAAAAGATCATTAAAATCAAATGAACGGTTCGCGAGGAAGCCGACTTTAAAATTGGGGATGGCTTTTTTTGCCGGTGAATTTATATACTGATTGTAACTTCCTTAAAAAAAATGGAATACACAGTTTTTACATAAAAATAAATTTGTGACTCTCCAAGCATTTTTTTAGATAGATATAAATAAATGCAATCAGTGTTTCTATGGTTGCTGAATGTAAATTAGTAAGCTCAAACTTTATTTAGATAAAAATATCCATTCATATATTGACCATATACTGACATGTGCCTTTTTTTAAAATAGCATGCAGTTTTGCTTAAAGAAAAATTTGTGACACTCAAAGCATTTTGAGATGGGTATAAACAAATATAATTAGTCTAATGTTTTCAAAATCATATTAAACTACTAAATTACACTAAGTGCAACACCACCTTTCATTCTTTACATTTGGCGTTGGTATTGGTTAAGTCTCCTTCAGAGAACAATGCAGTGTTGGTGACAACATCCCCACCACCAGTTTAATTTCATTGAAATAAATAAAGATTTTAAGAAGTCGGTTTTGTTTGTGCTGGTTACGCTATGTACAACTGTTGCTCCTCTTAACAGTTGAATTTGGAAATTTTAAACTTTAGCCGACTTCAACAGCGAATACAATTAATTTCATTGGCTTCGTGTTGCTGGTAACCCTACATCGTTCTCTGAAGGTGGCTTAATTCACTGAAGCTTTTTTAACCACAGACCTTCAGTAGAACGTTAGTGGTCTGTTTCTATGGTTGCTAAAAGTAAATTAGTGAGGTCATGTTATTAGAACTGTATTTAGACAAAATGTTTCTATTCATATATTTGCCATAATATACTGATTATTTGTGATTTTTTTCAAAAAATATCGTGCACAGTTTTGCTTAAAGAGGAATTTGTAACACACAAAGCAATTTTTAGATGGGTTAAAAAAATGCAGTTAGGTTAATGTTTTCAAAATTATATTATACTGTACTAAATTACACTAAGTGCAACACCATCCAAATTTAACTAGAACTATATTTTTAATCTACCGTCTCCTACTTTATGTATGTCGTTGTGGGAAAAGTGTAAGGAGTTTGCTATGTAGAGAGTATTTATTTCGAACATCGAATATGAATCGATAGATGAGGGCTCCGAGGGTAGCCCCACAGAAAGGTCCAACCTGATACAACCACTGATCTTGCCACTGATTGAAGAGAATGGCAGGCGATAGGGACCTTGCGGGATTCTTTCCGGCGTGGGTGTAAGGATCCATAGTAATAATTAAAACCGTCACGACGAGGGCTACTCTCAAATTCAGTGTGTTCTTGTTTTGCCTGTTTGTGGGGTCCGAAGCACCTGCTACAGCCAACATCAAAATCATGGTATTGACCAACTCCATCGCCAAGGCCTGGAGGACTAACACTTCGTGAACCTGTGTAACGCAAACGCTTTCGACGTCTGTCGGCATCACAGCCTGAAAAAAGAAATCTGATATTTTCTAAAACGTTTAACATAGTCCAAAGTCAACCGACAGGCTGTCCTGTAATACACATATGTCGGGTTAACTCGCTATCAAACGCTGCACCAATAGCATAACAAGCATAAATCAGTTTTCTGTTTAACATTATCTTAAAGGTCATTGAGGAATTTCTGGGCTAGTTACCAGTTCGTCGATTGTCGATGCATGATTTGACGTCACTGCCTTATGATGTTTTGACACTTTTTACGAATGAATCGATTCCAAACTGTCGCTACCACGTTGACCTTACACTTACGATAGCAGAATGAAAGGCAATTTCTTTTACACTAATTTATTTGAGCTGTACAAGATATATACATATGGGCAAAAAATATAGTACACTTATTTCATACCCCTAACTCCAACGGCTTTGGAGTACCTGCTCTGCCGAGGTCTCAAGTACAAGCTTTCCTCCCTTTTTCAGGCCAAATACCTTACAACCTACATCTGGTTCCTTTCATACTCCATAAAGCAGGCAAAACAAGCAGTTACACAAACTGCAAGTTCGAGTAAATTTAGACTTTCGATTTCTATTGCTTGCTCTGTAGAACTTAAGTTAGAATTTCTCTCACTATCTTGGGTTTATCGCATACCTTTTATCATGTTATTCCGTAGGCAGCACACGTGTACTCCTTAACGTTATACTCTCCCTGTTTGTCCAATATACATCTTGTCGGATGCATACGGAATACTGGATACATCAAAGTATTGATGTTGCTCTTGCAATTCGTCTTGGGAAAGACTGCCCCTATCTTTTTCGAGATGTTGTAAATGATACCGTGTCTTCTTAAGAGGCCGCCTCTCCTATTAGTACATTCTTGTATGTAGGTTTTTACCGTATATTTCTTTTTTCCTTGATTTTAGTGACCTTCCTGATGGCTTGTTCAGTATTTCTGATGGTATATCTATTTCTTTTAAGAGCGGATCGTAGATGATATAGCTCTTCTTGTAAATGATATATGATGATGAGTTCTTCTTGATGTGTTCTGGTTCACAAATGGTTCATGCTCGCTGCACTAAGGCGTTGCCGATACCTTATTTTTGGACCAGGTGGTGATTTTTCTTAGAATTTAAATACCTACCAGTGTCAGTATGGTATTTATGCAACACTTTTGTCTATAAGTGTGTAGTGTATACTTTTTTTTGGAAAACTTATGGGGATTGCGAAAATGGAGTAAACTTTCTATAAACATTGTATCCTAATAGTCTATTTGGTCTTCTTTTCACTTACATATATGACATGAAGATAACCGTTTTCTTGCAACTACATAGTGAAGCTGAGCTAAAAATCTTTGTATGTTGGAATTTCCACAAGGCCATATAATGTATAGTTTTCAAACCGCCACCTCCAAGGCCTGTTTCTCCACGATTTTCACATAGATATTTACTAAGACTGAGAAAAAGGGTAAACTTAAGGTTCATTTGGTGCAGACCTCCGCAACATCTACTAGATTCTTATCCTTATGTTATTCTTGATGAGCCTTCAATGAAGTCTTCTGAACCAAAACCAGTTTCACTATAGATATAGTTGCAGCAAAAATTCAGAGGACTTACGAATGAATAATTCATTATATTTTCATCACATTATTTAACAAACTGCTACTGAGAATATAAAACTATATAATGCACTAAATAGTTACTGTATATATTGTACGAAATTATAAAAAATGATTGTTTACAAACTATCAAAAATAATAGGTTTGTTCCTGCACACAATCCATGACAAATCATTGACAGTCACAAATTTTTAAAGGAGGGGCAGAATGGACATATCTCACAATTTGTACTAGCTGCGAATTTCTTGCTGGAACAGTGAATTGAATGAATGGCGGAGTTTTAAACTATGATAACACAGACACACAGATTTTAAATTAAAGTTAAAGTTAGGTTATAACGGAGACAGAGACAAGTGTCCATAACGTTATAGGTTAGTGTTAGCGCCGGACTATCTGCGAACACTTTAAACTGTCAGCAAATTGATCTTGATCGTGCTGGAACAGTGGATTATGAGTTATGGAACGCTTACATCAATACTGCGCATGCCTCTGATAGTTATGGACAGTTGCAGGAACAAACTTAAAACAATAAAAACAATTGCGTGACTTCAACAGTGCAGCATGCACTCATTGCGCTACCTATCCGAAGCATGTATTGATTACTGTTTCTGTTGTTAAAGTCGACCACTAGAAGCTTAACTTATTCTCGTGAAAAATTTGCCGACGGATATCACTACACTGGTGGATTGTGACTCTCCCATGACCTTGCTGTTGTATGAGGATACATTTTTTTATACTTTCACTCTACTAGCAGCGGTAGATAACTAGTTAACCTGGTGTACAGTAATTGTACCTAGTTAGACTAATTATAAATTTACTGTGACTAAAATTCGAGCTAAACATATTTATTTTCACACAGATATACACATTTTTACAAATATTTGCAAATACCAAGGAATTTACATTGTAATATTTTCAGCGAAAATATTCAACATATTTTCTAATGCCAATGAAATACATTGCAATACATTTTTGTAGATGACGAATGAACAACTTTTCAGGCAAAAAAACAGGCAATTTTTTGTGGCCATAGCCTGCTTCGATAGAATTTTTTTTGTTCGTCTAGAGGGCGCCGCGAACCACATACGATATTTCAAAAATCTGTTTATATGAGGTGAAAGGTATCAATTTTGCAATCAAAATTTATTACCAATATGTTTTCTCTATCTCTTAAAATAAAAAAGTTAGACAGCCTTAAAGTGTGGGTACTTTACAGGTTTTTTTGGTTATTACTCATAAAGTTGGCCATGAATCTCAAATTTGTTTTTACGAGCATAAAGGTCTCCAAAAATGCAAAAAAAAAATTTTTTTTGACGTGTCTCGTATATTAAGCGATATATATAGTAGTGGCCCTTTTATGTGAGACAGCCTGTATATATTTTCTTAACGTGTATATTGTTCAATTTTTTACACACTGATATTCAGTATGTGAAATAATATTAGTTAACGAAAAAGATTTCTCTATGCATATTTTTCAATGTTTGTTAAACTAAAGTTACATGTCTATATTTTACAATTCCAACCTAAAAATTGCAATGTATAAATGTATACAAACTATAGGTAGTGACGCCAATTTACGATGGACTTTATATAATAGTTGTAAAATCACACAACATAGTATGGAATTTAGTCCATGTTGATTTCTGTATCTAATATTACAGTGTACTTAATTCATTTACAAAATTATTATGTAATTTTACACACCTTTACGCTGGTCAGAAATTGCCAACGTATATTTATGTGAAATTACAGAAAAAAATTTTTCAGTTTCTATGACATCAAAATTAAAACAGAAGTAGTCGATTATTCCCAAGGGAGTATAATGCTCCCAAGGGAGTTTACATTATGGAGAACGTTTTTCATGCAAAAAAAAGATAACATTGAAATTATTTATTGACATTTAAATTAAATGTTACATTTGTACAATTTTCAAAATTAATATTAGAAGGAATATTACTTTCGCTTACATTTACAGTTTTTGTGATTGCGCTAGTAGTGGTACCTACTAAAACCTGATTAACAATTTTGGTCTTATTTTCAATGGAGTTCTCGACATAACCCTCAGCGACTGTCGTTGATTTCCAACCAGCATGACGCTTTATTGTCGTGATATCCACACCAGCATCTGCCAGTAATGTCGCTGAAGATCTTCGTATACAGTGACCAGTATAACATGAAGCAACAGGTAATTTTAAATACGAAGCTACTACACTCGGAATTTTTCCCATGGTATTCTTTCCAACTGGCTGCGAACTACATTTTCCTGCTTTGTAGTACAAAAAAAGGCGCTTATGCTTGACGTGGAAGGACGAAGAGACAGGTATTTTCGAAACAATTCAAGCATATTTCCCACAACGGTAACCAGAAAAGTTCGTGGAATCTTTGTCTTAGTGTTTGGAATTTTTACAATCAAGGAAGAGCCTACATCTTCAATATCATCTACAGTTAAATTGACTAGTTCATCAGTTCAACAAGCTCCGGCAATCCCCAGAATTAATCCAACCTATAAAAAATCAAAATACTTAATAATTGAAATACCTAACAACAAAAGTAATCTTACCTTAATCATTAAGAATTCTTTGTCATCTGCACTTGATAGAAAACGGTCGATTTCACCCTTTGTCAATATTTTCGATTTTTTCGCTTGATATCCGTCACCAGTTCTTTTCAAAAATGCTCAGCTTAAGGAATTTGCTTTTATCTATGTTGTCGTAAATTATCAAGCATGACTTAACCATAGAATATTGCGCCCATAATGTGGAAGACTTGTAATTCTCTGCATTTCCACTGAAGTATGCCAACAAAATATTCTCGCTGTATACTTGAGCATTTTTCTCGGCGCACCACTTTTTGAACCGATTGCAGCAAATTGCTTATTGCAATATTTGCAGCCTCCACAATCTCTTCCGACTCACAATTATTCGTTGTGCACTAAACAAACTTTAAACTAAACCAAACTAGTACCTTAATTTGACAATTCTTTTTGTTTGTTTATTTTGTAGTTATGACAGTAACTCAACGACTACTAAATAAATGCTCAAATCCGAATACAGTAATTCTGGTGCTACTTACTTCATAATGACAAAATATGTGTTTTTAAGTTAATGAGACCGTGGAAAAAATAGTATATACCATTCGGGAGAGATGCTATTTTGCACCTCTGCCAAAATAACGCATTTCTCTCCCTTATAGTATAATGTACTATTATAGAGCATAGCACAGTGATCAATATTTTTAAACAAACATTAAATTAACTCACAAATTTTACCTATACCATTACAAATGCAACTCCGACGGTAGACCCTAAAAACTGCGCCGCAGCGTATACCACAAACCGTAAGGGGTGCATTCTGCCCAAAACGACAAATCCAAAAGACTTGGCCGGATTGACGTGCACAGGGCTTATGTGGTTAAAAATCTCGTAACAGGCTAACCTTCCCAGTCCAAAGCTGAAGGTAGTTATAATAGGTCCTATGTCGAATGCGTGTATCGATCCCAAGCAGCCCACAAACATTTGGATGCCCATAGCGAGGAATTCGGTGATGAAACTTATGAGGTACGGGCACTCGTTCGTTAGAGTTAATTCCTCGTCTATTATTGCCATATTGTCTAGCAGATTCGCTTTTTCATTCGTAAACGGAATTGACAGAGATGACTGACACTTTATTTTTAAATATTTACTGGAAATTCTATATCATTAAAGTCCCTATTGACAAACGTCACTAAAGCTACAGGCAAATGGTGATATCTCTACTATCGATTTAAAACCAGATGTCAAATAAAGAATGGCGTCTAATGGAATCTGCAGAAAATTTATCTGAAGGAGTACCGATTGCAACATAACTCATATTCACACCACAAAATATCCCCCCAGAGGTGTAACTGTCATTTGTAGTATATGGTGTCTCGATCTAGTATCTACACTCCAAAAAAATTGACATGCATGAAAGTACGAAAAAATTGTAAAACTAGTTCATATCAGCAAAAATGAAAAATGTTAAGACAATCTTATGAATAACGTTAACGTCAATTTTTTGAAGTATAATCGTGATACCCTGCAAAAAATATATTTCATTTACTGTTTCAAATTATATAGTCCTATAACAAATACATAAAAGTATCAGTAAACTACTATTTTTACTTAAATACAATATAATCATATGGATAATTATTTCTTCCTTAGATTTAATACCTAGTGTTAAAGAAACTACAGGGTGTTAAAAAAAGAGTGTAAAATATTTCAGGAGGTAAAAGTATGAACCAAAACAAGCAGAAAAGTCTTAATAAATATGGGTCCGTAAAGTAACGGTTGCGGAGATATGGACCACTATTCGTTTTACAAACGTTTTATTTTATTAGGAATAAACCGACAAAGGAAGCTTTTAACAAACAAAAAACAAAGTTACAGAAGATGTTCAAAGTGCCCTCCGTCCATTTCCAAGAAGGCACGACATCTTCGTCTCAGCGATATTCGAACTCTTTCGAAAACACCCTCCTTGGTTTGGATTTCTTGACACTTTTAATTAATCCGTAATTGCAGCTCTTCCAGGCTATTTACAGGAGTACCATACACTAATGTCTTCAAATATCCCCAAACAAAGAAATCTAGAGTGTTCAGATCAGCCGATCTTGGAGGCCATAAAACAGGTCCGGCCCTTCCTACCCATCTATGTGGAAAAGTTTGGTGTAAATGTTCTCTAACGGCCATGGAAATGAGCTGGAGCACCATCATGCTGGAACTACATTTGTTGCCTCCGATTCAAAGGAATGTCTTCCAAAAACTCATACACTGTATAAAAACATACATACCTTTATTAAAGATTCTAATACATTTATTGATACTTATAAATATCAATTTCATTAAAAAATAACACTTTTATTCTACAAACTAATATATTTTGGAATTTTCCTAAATAAATGATAATTCTAGAAAAATTTTGCGTTTCAATTTAATAATCCGTTGAGTTAATGGTGGCAAGTAAAAAGAGATTACAGCCCTTACAAGGGTTCTTTAACCTCCTGCCCTTGCTAGATTCCTATGCCCCTTGTTTATATCAGGGACACTAGTTGAACCTTTTCATTCGTCAAGACAAGCCTCTATACATTTGTATTTAAACTGTTCATGCAATTTTCCATCGTAAGATTTTTCACTCTAAAAATTATCGGGCATATACATACATATAATAATTTGTTCGTTATATGTCTTATTTATAAAATTAAAAAATAGGCCTATGTAAAAACCATCTACCTTTCCAGATTTTCTGTCCTCCTGAGCCAGTTTCTCTCCATCATGGCCATTAGTAGGACCCTTTAAAAAAAATGCGGACCCTTTTACCCTCAATTTCAGCTGTTAATTAATCATCTCTTTCCTTTTATAAAAGCGTTTTCTCTGAATGCGAAATTATTTTCGACGAATTTGGTAACTTCTAAGCGTTTCTGATCTCCCCAGACTTTTTGGATAAAACCTCTGCTATTTTGTTCCCTTTTTTCACAAAGGGACGAACAAAGGGAATACTGAAATAATTTATAAGTTAAGATTTTGATTTATTCTAAGTTGAATTTATAAAAAAATATGTAAATTTGTTTAAAACAAAATCAACAAATTTCACATATATTGAGATGTGTTCCCAAATGCCTATATCAAACAGAAAATTTAAAGAAATATGCTTACGATTATCTATATTAAAATAACTATATTAATAATTATAAAATAATGGTTAGCATCTTCCAACTTATAGTCTCCTGTTACTCAGAGAAACCTTGAAGATCATAAATTTGAAGAAGTTAATGAAAGCAGCGGTAACTAATTATGAATTCTAATTAAATAAATTTCTTCCTTTTAAATTTTCTGAAGATCCGCATGCATGGTTTAGAATTTATAACATTCACTTTTCATGCTGATTACTTACGTTATAAGGTTTGTTATGTTATTGAACACGCAATTTAGCAACTGCTTTTAATGAATAATTATTAAATAGTATAAAATATCGAAACTTGATATTTGCATTAGAAACAATACTTACCTATACGTATATTATTTTATATATTGTCAAAAGTAGTGTCAACTAACGTGTTAGCTATAAATAAATATACTAAAATTATTGCTCAACCACATAGTTATTATTGATATATGTATTTGTATAGTTTTCCAGTGATCAAACAAATATGTGATAGAAACAGACAGACATTAAATATTTTGGACAGCACAAAACATTGTATACTCGTAAAATTGTTCCAACAAAACATTTAACTAAAAATAAAACTTAAATTATATTTTTAACTTGAATGAAATAAAGGTGGTTGTACTATCAACTCCTTTAATATTACTTAGTTGGTATTACTATTGTCAGAAGCTTTATCAAATGTTACTATATTGAGTTTGATTGCTAAGAGATTTAATTAAATCCACTTTCTTTGATACACTTATTCTAAGCATTTAAGCAACTTGAACTTCTTAAGCCTCTAGTTACTTTTTCATTATAGATTGCGTATCTCTTGAAACTTCTATAACCCTGTGACAAATGGCTGTTTGCCCTAATTTCACTGTACCCCTTCTACACGATACTCCAGACAGCTTCCAAATAGAAATTTACGAAAGAAACTATTTCCGCCAAAAATGGAACGTAGAAACACAATTGTGTGATATCGGTTTTTTTCTTTATAATAGAGTAATTTATCTACTTTATTTGGTTTTTAAACGGAAAAGGAAAGTGAAGATTTTCATATTTAAAAAAAATTATATGAGAATTGTTAATAAAATCTTTTATATTAATATGATTGTATATGACATTGTGAATGATTGGTTACATTTTTTATATATTTTCTTATTTCATATATCACTGTACAAAACTTTTAGATTTTTTAAAGTTTTTATAAAAATTAATTATAAGACACAAACTTTTTTATTATTTATTTTTTAATTAATAACTTTTTCTATGTTCATGCAAAAAAACAAAACTTTATTGAACTATATTTAGTGGAAAAAGTAGTTCTTTATTGCACTAGTGCAATAAAATGTTCAAATCGACGTCACATTTCCGTAGACTTAGTGTCATCTAAATAAAACATGTTTTGGTTTTTGCATGAACGTAGAAAAAATATTGTATGCAACTCGTACAAAAAGTGTTTATTGCACTTACTTTTTGTACTTGTTGCATAAATAACTATTAACAATTTGCGTGAACTTGATCCTAAAGAATTCACATACCTTTGTATCACCTAATGGTACTGCGACCCTTACGTTTTTAACACCCCAATTCGAAAAGGGCCGAATACCTCTCGTAACTTCTATAATCCTAAGCAAAATTCTCAGGTCATGGCCCTTATTTGGGGCCCTCCGTCAATAGGCCTACTCCGCGCCCTTCCATACCTGTTGGTCCCTTCTGGTTCCCTGAGGTCCAGCGGTTTGCTGTTCTACTTTTTCCAACCCTCCGGAAGAGGTAGTGAACGATTCTCATTTTAAATTAACCTAGTCTAAGGCTTAAAGGCAATGTCTACGATAAAGGGCAAACCGTTTTAAATACCATATTTTTATAAATTATTAATAATATCCATCTATGTTCCGTTGTGAGTATTTTTCTTTGATGAACATACAAGATGTTGCAGATGTGTATACAAAAATTTCAGAGGTGGCTTCTTTGACAAATTGTAAAAGGTTTGTTTCATATATACTTTTTTTTAATTGAAGCCTCCCCTAAAAAGTTACAGCTACTTAAAGGAGGGTGGTGGAGAGGTAATATCTAGTTTCTTCAATTTTTCTAAAAAACTATTGGATATAAAGAAACGGTTTTTTCGGGAACGTAATACTTATAAAATGCTATACTGACATATTTCTGGTTTGCTGCAAGGGGGTGAAAATAAACCACTCCAATGTTTAGTTCCAGACTTTCTTATACTTTAAAATATCTCGAAATAAAAATCTAACGTAGCTTGATTTACTCACAAACTTTTTTGTCGTATTAAAATTTCTGAGAAAAATAAATATTTGTTAGAACGATTCAAAATATGAACTGAACTTTCATGGAATTTATTTTTAGTAGGCTGCTGTCACTAAAATTACTTGCCGGTAAATGTCAAAAAATTACCGTAACCTCTAATATATGGTGGAATAATAATAATGCTGTATGCTAAATTGTCCCAAATGAAATATATTACTTAAATTTTTTTTTTCTCTGATCTTACAGTAACAGAATTATAGAAAAGAGGTCTTAAATATATGACAACGTTGCTCATGTATCCGGTCAGGATTGTCAGGTGTCAGGTATACATAATAATTACAAGTACCTATACCTAAACATAGTTACTCTGAATGGTTCCCCTAGACCTCTTTTTACAACACAGAGTAAAATGTGAAATAGTTACAAGTGTTCAAAATGATTTATATTGCTTGCGAGAAGCTTTTACCGCACAAATGTCTTGTAGCCAGAGAATTTTGCCCAGATTCGTCATAAATTATCACGTCATGCAGCTGGTCATGGTTGGAATAAATTGTTACGTTTTTGTTTACGTACACCCACAGATATCAAGCAAGCACTATTTACAGACAAACAAAACTCACTAGCCATAATACTACTATGACTAGGTGACAGATTGCAATATTGTACGTTACAGTTTCAAGGACTTTCTAGGAAACGTTAGTTGTTTACTTCATTAATACTAATATAAACAACAAATTACGGTACTGAAGAATTATATAACTTATTAAGTTTTACTACTAATGGTGAAAAATTAAAACGATCTAATTAGTGTATGTATGCTGTATTATATACTGTGGAATATTATTTAGTCTACGTACTGTTTTACATTTTTATCGATTAAAAAGTTGTTTATTCGATAAATCATTTTGAAAGTTGAAATGTTTCAATGGTTGTTTTTTCTCTACTTGAATTTCTATCAATTCTCTTTATTTCTTACGAAAACTCACATAAAAATATTTAATAGTCTGAAAAACCGGTACCACAAATCTAGGTTTCTGACCGGTGCCATTTTTGTTTCATTTTAATTATATTTAATATTAGTTCAAAAAGTTTTCTTAAAAAACTTATGAAATCAAGTTGTGATGATAATGTCAAATACCTATCTGAATATGACTGTATTGAGAAATTATTTCACAGATAAATCGTGAATATCTAAAATAAAATTTAAACAAAGTTTTTCCATTATAGTTCTAAAATAAAGACATTAAACAATGTCACAGACGTTGCTCTATATAACTTAGTGGTATCAAACAGAATATCTGACTTTCTTTGGTAACAGGAATATTTTTAGAATCAAATGAAATACTTATACATTTTTTGACTATGTTGAACTAAATAAAGAACAAACATTTCCAAAGGTCGGTCTGCGCCATTGTAGATTGCCAATATATCATATTTTTATTTATAATCAATTTCAATATATATATTTTTTTTGTTACATATCGTACAAGCGTGTCAATAATGGGGAAGTTTTAGCATGAATTTTATATTGTTTGGAAATATATTACTGGGTAATCTTTCAAAAATATTGAAAGGTCAGAACATGTGTCTGGCGGCAATAATCACATAATAATTAAAATATTAACATTAATAAATTGAAATAGAATGTAAATAAAAGCACGTGACCAAAAGCGCGAAATTGTTGGCGTGACGTTACATACCGTTCAGCGTGGTTTGTTTCCGTGGATACAAGTGCAGGTTACGGTACTGATGATGTAAACAGACGTTTGTTTCTTGTATTTTTGTGGCATTTGTGGGTTATAGATACACAGTGTAAATACTGTGTAGGTAATGTGACAATTATTAGTGGTGATGTGATGAACTTACGGTATTGTTAAACGTAACTTATTCCTTTATCTACAATATAGATTCGCTTGTGAAAATTACGACAATTACTGTTGGGTAAGTACCAGTTAGATGGTTTTATTTGAGGTATTTATAAAAAAAATTACGTCATTTTATTTCACATTAAACTACTTGTTTTAATTTGAAAAATAATAAGTAAAAGTAATGAATGGTTAGATATTATATCTCACCTGCACTCAGTTTATATGTGAACATACATATGAAGGAACAGCCAGTTCAACTGTCGGTCATCTCACCTATGGCATACTAAGAGGCCCGAAACCGATCTATGTCTGGTGGTGTAGCCAACAAGGGTGCTTGGCTGTTCACACAGATACTGCAGGTGTAATTCAATGCCGGTCGGGGCATTAGTCCGCGGAGTAGTTGTTTCCTGCAGTATCATTTATAAAAGTAATGAATATTTAACATTTATTAATTTTTTAAAATTAGTTTAGTAAATTTTTATTGCTATTTACTACTGATTTTATTCCTCCTTAAACATTTTTAAAAAATTTTCGATTTTTTTTTTCAGAATAAATCAGGTAATTTAATGCAGTGAAGTCAGATAGGAAAATTTTAGAGTCTATTTTGACTAACTTTATTTAATACCAATGTCTATTTAACACAATAACACCTAATAATATCACAAATGTCAAATTAATACTTCTACACGTATGTACTGCGTTGCCCGAAAGCATGGAAATCATATACAGATACTAAAGTACACGGGTGTGTATAAGTATACACATACGAATGGTGTCTGACGTCACAGGTCTACACTGTGGTGGCGATCGTTTTGTGGGGGCGTGGCCACACTAAAATACCGTTTTTAGGTTTATTTTTCCACTAAATTGTCTAGGACAATCACCATTTCGATTAAAATAATACATTCCTGCAATTTCCCCATTCAAACTCAAACACTAAATGCCAATTTTTTTTGCCTTTATTAGTGTACTATTAGGATTTTTGTCTAAGACTATTCTATAAATTGTTCATTATACATGTGTTTCCTAAATAATAATAATGTCTTCAGCAAAAGTTACTGAGCATTTTTGTTCAATCAACAAAAAAAGTTTAATTTCCAATCTTTATTTCAATAGAGATATACGTGAATATTTATTTTATAAAAATAGACACCTTTGAAGATGTTTGAAAATGTTTAGTACAACTTTTTCTTTAGTTTTTGTCTTTAATTATATAAAAAGTATTGTGCAACAAAAAAAAAATTGAAGAAAATCAGTAAATAAGACATTATTGTATTGTTCAAAATATTTGATGATATGTATGGAGGCGTCCTACATCTCCCATGAAATATACGATCCTGGTCATCAGTTCTATTGTTCTTTCAAACTTCTGTCCGACTATTGTGTGAGCATCACATTCAGACTTCACAATACTGTACGTATTCATTCCATTGTCAGACCCGCGGGTGCACCATCCCTTGCCTCTGGCAAATTTGACTTCCTGGATGTTATATTCTCCTAGGATACTTCTCCCTAATGCCCTGGTTTCGTACTCCCACGCAAGTTTTAGGCAACTCGATCTACCCAGAAGCCCTTGCGAATCCCTAAGTCAATCCTTTGTTTTGTAATATCTCATCATAAGACATTAATCATTTAATTCCAAGATAAATTTAACCAATATATGGAAGGTACCAGCTTGATATAGTGTTTGATAAGCAACCTACATTTAGCAGGCGGGTAGAATTTTTAAGAGTTGAAATAAAATAAAAACATATTTGACTCTTGTTTAAAAACCAGTGAGATGTATACAGGGTGTCCCACCGGAAACTGCGTCGATATTTATCTGAAAAATACTGATTCGAAAAATTTGGCAACATGGCAATTTTCCTAGAGCGAATACAGCTAATAATAATTTATATAATCTATTAAAATAACAAAAATTACATTGCAGAAGGCAATTACGCATTAGTTACAAATAACATTAATAAAGTTATACTTCATCGACAAATATTAAACAAATATTCTATATGAAAATTAAGTTAAGAAAAACGACAATAAATATTCTAATATATATCAATTATGTTATAATAATAATACTAATAATATCTCTACCCTTCATGGGTATAAAATAATATTAAGGTACTTTAAGTTTAAATTTGTGGTGTTTTTTTAGGTACAGAAATGTCGAAAAATAAAACACGTAGAGCAAAAATAAAATTATTGATGTTTTGTTTATCCTCTTTTGCTATTTAAATTCTTCTCAAATAATATATAATAACTTTTAAAATGCATTTGTAAGACACACATTATTTTGCTATTCTAATCCTAACATCTTAACAATTATTTTGACATACTTATAAACAAAAGTGAACAATCTTATATCCAGAACTATGTAAGTTTATGGTACAACAATATTTGCATCTACAGTTGAGCTTAGTCCCCCCAGAAATTGAATTAGTCCCCCCCCCCCAAAAAAAATATTTTTAAACAACTCACACACATTTCAGAACCAAAATTAAAACACAGTCCACGCGGGATCCCCCCCAGATCGGATGACCTAACTTCGCCCATGATGGATATAAACACTTCAAAAACAAAACTGGCTTGGTTTGACTGTATCAAATATTGTTGTGTTGCATTGTCCATAGTTTACATGGTTTATATGATTTGCCATCAGAAATAAAATAGTTTTTCTACAAAACTGTTAAAAGTGGGCTTTTTAATTGTCATTTTTGATGTTAAAAATGTCATTTTTTGACACGCGTGTTAAAAGTAAATCAAAGTTTATTTAAATTTTGTTTTGAAAATTAATAAAACGTTTTAACAAACACATGAACAACTTTTTATTTTAAATTAGTACAAACCAACATTTTAACTAGTTATTACTAGTTACTATTACATTTATAGTAAAATTAGAACAATTTGAAATTGTAATTCCCTGCGGAGTCATCATACTTACGTTGGTTTTACTGTCAACATGTGTGACACATCTATTTTATGTAGAAATACTACTGGTAGTACTGATGGTCTTGCTAGTAGTTGCAGCAGTAGGAAGTATTTGGCACGCAATTTCCTTCTTCTGTTCCAGTGAATTTTCAATGTAGCCTTCAGCTACCGTCGAAGATTTCCATCCTCCATGTCTCTTGATGGTAGTAAGATTTGCACCAGAATCTGCTAACAATGTCGCCGATGAACGACGAAAACAGTGTCCGGTGTAGAGTTGAGGATTTGGTAGATTCAAGAACTCTGCAATGTCGGCAGGTATTTTACCAAACATGTTAATTCCGACTGGATTCTCACACATTTATTCTTCATATATTTAAGAAAAAGTCGTCTATGGTCAGCGTTGGGTGGCCGGAGTGCCATATACTATCTAAAAAAGTTTAAATAGAATTCAACGACACAAGTCCGAGGCACTTTCGTTTTAGTATCTAGTATAGTCACAACAACCGAAGTGCCCAAATATTCGATATTGTCGATGGTCATCTGACACAATTCCTCCCAGCGACACGCCCCCAAGGTACCCACTATTGCTGCGACTTTCATCATCAGATACTTTTCGTCTTCTGCTTCTGTGAGAAATTTGTCGATATGCGTCTTCGTCAAAACTTTTAACTTTTTTGCTTGATATCCTTCACCCTTCCGTTTTAAAAAAAGCAATAAGTTTATAACGTTTGCTTATATCTTGATCTTGCTTTATTTTTAACATAGTTTCGATCATGGAATAATTTGACCACAGCGTTGACGATTTCCATATCTTGGCTTTTTCCCCAAAATATGCCAGTAAAACACTTTCGTTACATTTCCCAGGGACCTTTTTAATGCTGCACCATTCCGAAAAGCGTCTTAAGCGATTTCGTACTGTTCCTTTGATTTCGCCGGCAATAATTCCAATGTTGCTCGACTGGCGGCTTCTTCGATTTCAGCAGGGAAGGATTCGTTACGCTCATTATCGAGATTATTCATTATACTTATAATATTACTAGAAAATGCTGTAAATATTTTTGCGTTTTTTCCGTAACTAACAACAGCACTGGTTGCTACGAAAATTTTGGTTCATAAACATTGCGATCTGTGTGGTATTTTTTGATTTCTTATTTTTATTGAGTTTAAAGTTCTTCCGATTGTTTTGTATAAAAAATATTGTATGATATACGTGTTAAAAGTGATTTTATTTTGTTCGTGAAGTTAAAAAACTCGCTACGCTCGTTCTTTAATCATCTTCACTCACAAAATAAAATCTTACTTTTAACACGTATATCATAAATAGCTATTATGCAAACAATAAATATTTTAAATTATGTTTTTTTTATTCTAATTGTTATATTCTATGCACACATTTAATATTATATAGCCTCATTTTTATTTCCTCACACGTTTTTATTTGTCTAAATTTTTATGTGTTTATGTTAACATATTATTTTCCATTTTGCATTTTCCTAATTAAATGTATGAGTATTATTGTTATATTATTATTATTATTATTACTGCACAATTGTAGAGATCAGAAGTAAAGAGTATACTTTTCCCCTAAGACCACCCCTAATTTACATACTATTTAACTCTTATACTACCCTAATACTGTAATATACTGCAATTATTCTCATTTTTGTGAGACCATTCGAATATTGTCGCTTGCTATGTTATTTTTTATAATTTTTCAAATGAAACAAATTTCGTTATTTGTACACAGATATCAAGTAATTACCTTTTAAAAAAAAATAAGTATGCATAACTAACATATCCAAACATATAAATACATATATGTAGACAGTACAGAAAAATTGAAAAATTAATGTGTTTTCTTAAATTATTAACAATAAGAAATTTAAACAACATTCATTTAATTTATGATTAAGTTCAATTCGAAGGGCATCCCTTTACCTCCACCCTACGTCTGATCTCCTACTGCTTCTGCTCTAATTTATAGGCTCCCCTACTTGTTTAACCCTTTCCTTGGATGCCCATTGAGAAAAATTATCTAATACCGTTGAGTGAATAAGTTTATAAATACTTTATTATACCAAACAAAAATCCTTTTAAATATTATTAAAATCTTTCAAATAGTGCTTGTTTAGTAACTATGATTTAATGCATCGGCATTAAGATATTTATTTTATCACCCCTTCCATTTTCTAAACACCTGTGTCGATTTGTGAATTGGGACAGCACAGGTTAAGCAACTTTCTAAGAGTTCTGATCTCCTAACAGGGGTGGTCTATTTTCTCTACTCCTTATCTATGTGAATGAGAATGAATGAATCAATGAATAAATAAATAACTATTTTATAGTCGACTGTCATAATAGTTGTTTATTATGAACATCAAAATCAATTTTTTTCCCCGGTAAATAACCAACCGAACGGGTCTCCAAAAATGCAGTATGTTTAGAAAATTTAGTATTATCAATGTCATTTTTGATTCGTAACATACTCATATATTTATATACACCCTGTACAAAGTAACATATTTATTTTTGTATATATTCACTTCATATTTTCATCATTCTGCACTCACATATTTCCGTACACACTGTATAAGTTAAAATACTTCTTTCTTTATATAAATTCACTACTCATATCTTTTCGTTAGTTCTGTTAAAAGTTCAATGTCTGTTCTTAAGTGTTAAATGTAGAAATCATGTATTGTATTGTATTGTATTGCAATTATTATTTAAGTACGTAGACGACCGGCGCCGGCGTTTCCATAAATCATAAGGGCTGCAAGACCTTCGAGGAACTGCCTAGATATGGATACGACGGCACTGTCACTTTGGTAACCAACCATCAGTCACATTTTTGTATTCAGTCATAAAACATCGACTCACGATATAACATTGTGGGTGCTAACAACCTCAGTCGATAATAAATATTGGTACACAATACGCTGTCCTTATTGAAATCACACTACCCCACAATACATTTGAATTTCGAATACATACACCATACTGAAGATGACTGTCTTTCTTTGACTAATAAAATAAGGTACAATTAATTTCTTTATTAATTACAGCTATAAACATCAATGTAATTAATTTACATAGTCAAAGAAACATGCAAGTAAAGTTTTCTGTATATCAATTTCCATATTATTTCCTCGCATCCATTATGAAAACCTATTCAATTCTTGTTTATAGGGGTCTTCTGATTTTCGGAATAAGGCTTGATTCAGCGGCTTTTTTAAGAATGTTTTCACATGAATACATATTTTTAGAAAAAAATTGCTTTGTGTAGGTGTACACAATATTATACCAACCAGATGCGAACATTCTATAATTGCTCAAATAATAATTTCATAATTAGAACAAATTTAAGTTTTTAAAATTTAAATTGTCTGTTAATACCACAGTACGATATACAGTAAAAATTATCGCTGTAATTACTTACTCGCATTTAATAAAATTCTTAATCAAATGGTACTAAAAACGTTTGATGCGTACCATACACATTAGCAACAAGTGGGACGAGCACAACAAGAATATCAATATCAACTGAAATCGAAAGACACACAGTACATATTGCATGACTATGTTCGCTAATGAATTGCCCCCTTAAATTATTTTTCTTTCATTACAGGCGTGTTACTGGTACTGTCGGAAACTGATCTAGAAAAAAAGATAAAGGGAACCCTACGGAAAGGCTGTCCTGGCTTTGGTCATGCCAGACAACCAGAGAGACGTGTCAATTCCACATTAAAATTAGCAAGATTGAGAGAAGTGATGAGGCATAGCACAATATTAAAAGAATTACCAATTGACGCTTATATTGTTACATCCACCGATGAACATCAGGTATTTATCTGTATTCTACATTTAGAAATAATATTAATGTTAAAAAATTGCAGAACAGCGAAATCGAAGTGTACGAAAAACGACGGCAATATATCTCAGGTTTCAGCGGTAGCTATGGGGACATCGTCGTGACTCGACACGTAGCAGCGTTATGGACGGACGGCCGCTACCATCTTCAGGCAGACGAGCAGCTCGACTGCAACTGGTTGCTTTTCAGAGAAGGGCACAGAGGCGTTCCTAAGATGTCGCAGTGGCTGAAGAAGAACATGACCAAGAATAGTCTGATAGGGTTGAATCCGAAACTTGTGTCAGAACACATGTGGAACAAACTGGAGTCGGATCTGAACGGTACATCACTGCGCTTGGTGGAGCTAAAAGTGAATCCCATCGATATAATATGGCCTTCGAACGAAAGAGGGTCCAGACAAAACAGGAGTTCTTTCATTGTTGGAATGCAATATACAGGTAGTTTTTTAAAAATTATTTAATCAACATGGATATTCTTGCACTGATGTATGCATTATTTCAATGTAATGTTGATAATTCTAAAATATCTTGAAGTTTTTCAGGGAAAAACTACACGACAAAGATAAACGAAACAAGGAGAGAAATAAAGAGACTTGGAGCTAATGCAATGGTCATCACAGCTTTGGATGAAATATCTTGGTTATTAAACATAAGAGGTAGAGATGTGCCTTTTTCACCTTTCCTCAGGAGCTACGTTATTCTGGACATGCGTGACATATTTATGTACGTCAACATCAGTAAACTTAATAAAGAAACTATAAAGTATCTTCATGCTGACTCCAAAATCGTTGGAAAGGATTCTGTTATGTAAGTAGTAATGAGAAACCCTCAGTGTTTCTGATTATGGGGGAACACACACAGCGCTTTCTGTTGGAAATTGCAAAAATTAAACCAACTTTTTATATATTTTAGAAAGCAGGGCCTAAAACTGAATAATAAATCATAATGTAATGCTGACTTGGCTCTGATGAATACGATACGCAATCGAGGCCGTGCTGACACGCGGCTTCATACCGGTGTGAAGACAGCAGCCAATGATAGCAGCCAGGCGTTACGAAAACACCCGAATGTTCATAGATGTTCGTCCAGATAAAACACGGTTATTATAATTAATTAATTAATTATTATAACATTTATTTTTGTAATTTTCACAATTTGAACGTAATATGACAACGAGTATTAACTGTGAAGAAAACGAAATGACAAAAAATTAAGGCATAAGAAATTTGTGTGTTAAACTTGGTTACAGCGGGAACTCAGACAATTCATAACAAATACAGTTGTAGTTCGTGCAACATGAGGGCACGACAAAAAACACCCGCAAGCCGTCAGAGAGGTGAAAAAAGAGTAAATTAAAAATTCGATATTTCTACAATGGAAACCCGTCATTTTAACAGGCTGGAACTCGATAGATGATAGATTTTATAAAATTATCAATTTTTTGATACCAGTGGCATCCACTCACAAGCCGTTAGAAGAGTTGAAATTGGGGTAAATTAAAAATTGGTTATTTCTTTAATGAAAACCTGTCATTTTAACAGGCTGAAACTCCGCAGGTAAATATTTTATAAAATTATCAACTTTTTAATACCAGTGGCATTCACTCGCAAGCCGTCAGAGGGGTAGAAATTGGGGTAAATTATAAATTCGTTATTTCTAAAATGGCAAGCTGAAACTCGGCAGGTAAATATTATAATAATAATAATAATAATAATATCTCTACCCCTCATTCTAATCACAGGGATTAGCCCAGAAGTCGGAGACTTGTGCGGGAGAGGGGGCGGCATATTATTATTAAGCAGGCCGCATTTGCGCCCAGGAACGACTTACGTTGGTAGGCCCTAACCACTATTCAGTGCAGGAATGAGGGAAACCTGGAAAACCTCATTAATTAGGGGGGGTAGTCAAATATCAACCGGTATCAATCTCTCACATTGACCCAAGCCAACATTCTTCCACCCTACCATACCCGCAGAGAGGGCGCCAAACCTCTCCACGAATATAGCTTATATACGGTCTACCGGCAGCTGGGTTGGAACCAACACCGATCTAGTCACCTCGATTCAAGTACATACAATTATCAATTTTTTGTACTCGCAAGTCGTCAGAGGGGTGGAAATTAGGGTAAATTAAAAATTCGGTGTCTCTAAAATAGAAACCCGCCATTTTAATAGGCTGACACTCGGCAGGTAAATATTTTATAAAATTATCAATTTTCTGATAACAGTGGCATCCATTCGCAAGCCGCCAGAGAGGTATAAATTGGAGTAAATTACGATATTTCTAAAATGGAAACCTATCAACCAACGAATTTTTAATTTACCCCAATTTCCACCCCTCTGACGGCTTGCTAATGGATGACACTGGTATTAAAATATTCAAAGTTTCATAAAATATTTACATGCCGAGTTTCAGCCTGTTAAAATGACGGGTTTCCATTTTAGAAATATTGAATAATCAGTTTACCCCAGTTTCTACCCCTCTGACGGTTTGCGAGTGGATGCCACTGGTATTAAAATATTGATAATTTTATAAAATATGTATCTACCGAGTTTCAGCCTATTAAAATGACGGGTTTTCATTTTAGAAATATTGAATATTCAGTCATTGGCTAGCGGATCTAAAGGCAGAGATGCACGGCAGCCGCCTACTTACATATTATTTCTTAGCTGCAATCGTGTGAATTGTAGTGCGAATAAAAATGAATTTTATTTTTTGGTTAATAAACAGTTAGTTTTAAAACAACCATATATTTTTTGAAACTTTGAAGAGCTGTTTCTCCTAATGGGTGAAGATTTTACTAAGGTCATTTCTATGCAAACGTGTTCTTTTTAGCTGTAAATCCACCATTACCATTTGTGCTACTTCTTTTGAAAACACCCTGCATAGCACTTCTATATCTGGATTCTTGATTCATCTCCTGTCTGTAAAGTCGCATTAAATAGTCCTCAAATTCAAACTAACCAAAAAACAAAGAACTACAGCATAATCGTATGCATCCGAAAACAATACAGAGAATTATCATTTGTTTTGTATGGGAGCCTTGCCGCATCCACGCCGATGATTGACCAATCCTAGGTACACGTTATTTTTTTTTTTCAGTCTACACGATTACGACGCTTTTTGGGATGATCTGAAAACCAAATCTCAGTTGTACGACAAGATTTTAGTTCCCTCCCATTGCGTTTACAGCGAGGGAGCTAGTCACGAGGTTTACAAACATATTCTGCCAGAAAAAAGGCTGCCAAGACAATCTCCCATCATCCATCTCAAAGCCGTAAAGAATTCTGTAGAAATTAAAGCAATGCGGGAGGCTAACATTCTCGACGCCACTGCTGTTTGTGACTGTTTGGCGTACATAGAAAATAAGGTTTGTATGAATTTGCTGATTTATAACTTATCCAGAAGCCATGCACGTTGTGACTAATTCAGAATGAACAGATAAGGCACATCAAAATATGACAACCAACATGTATTATACAGATTGATTGATTCAGTCATAGTGTCATTAATTTTAAGATATGGCAAAATGAGTATAATACGAATACACGATTAAAAAAAATTTAAATGCTCACGCTGAAAAAAAAAATTTGAAGTAATGATCTAAACCGCTTATCAGACTATCACTGACTGCTGTCCTGCAAGTTTTCGTCACGGTATCACAGACCCGGTATCGCAAATAGCTTTTCTCTCATGAACGATCGCAGACTTGCATTCTGTAAACCTCCGCACATTTATATAATTATCCATAACGACCAACACGCAAAACAGTCGAAAATAAACAGTTGCAGATTGTTTTGTAGTAGATTGTGTGGTAGATTAAACATTAAGTGTTAAACAATATTAAAATATATGTAGTCCTGATATGGCAACGCTATTTCGCTTCAACACACGAACGATATATGGCTTCGTCATCAGAAAAATTAGTTGTGTCGCATTTGCTTCTGTTTTAAATGGTCGAGTATTTTTTTCGATATTTTTACTTTAGTAGGCTTTCTAAATACGTGATTAAAATTATTAATGACATTATGGCCGAATTACCCTATACAAATGTCACAGGTTTAAAAGATACTGGGTGATGGCAGTTCACATTTTATTTTGAAATATTTTCACTTTAGAGATAAAGAAATATATGTATTTTAGCACCTTCACGATTCTCATCTTTTTATTAATCGTTTGAACCCATGTTCAAAGAAAAATTGGTGCTTAAAATTGCATTTTCAAATTTTTCATTTTTATATCACATTTTACAAACGTCTTGTATAATCTATCCATTTCAGGTTGCTGACGACCAAGATTTTGTTCTGGAAGAAAAAGATTTGGTGCAGTACCTGGACGAATACAGATACGAACAATACAGAAGTTTTGGAAACAGTTTCAGAACTGTGGCTGCATTTGGACCAAATGCTGCGTACCCAAAATATGAACCCACGCCTAATACGAACGTAAAGATATTTCGAAACAGCACAGTTATGTTGTATTCTGGCGGTCAATATTATGGTGATTGAAAATTCTGTATGCCGTGTAATGACTTCTAAATTCAAGAATTATATTTCAGGCGGTACTACTGTAGTGACCAGGACCGTCCATTTCGGTGAACCAACAGACGATATGAAAGACGCATATACCAGGGTTCTGATAGGATTAATTCAGTTATCTTCCCTTGCATTCCCAAATAATACGAAAATGGCTATAGTGGATGCTTTGGCCAGAGCATCATTGTGGGAAGTCGGTCTGGATTATGAACAAGAAACTGGACATGGAATAGGAGCTTTTCTAGGAACACACGAATGTAATTTTATTTATCAATTGTAGGCTTAGATGATAAGTTATACTATAGAGACCGGATTTTAGTAAATGCTCATTTTAAGCATGTTTTGCATATAATTTTGAAATTGTTTCACTTAGAATTTTGGATTTATTTGCATAATTTCCTTATGTTGAAAGATGAAACTCTCAAAAATATCACCCAAAAGAGATGACCTCCCAAATAAAAATTCACTAAAGATTACGTGCTTGGTCTACATTGGTAAATCACCCTGTAGATCATATTTGAAAGGTTTTTAGTTGTATAGAATTCGGTCTCTATATATAAATAATTTATTACAATGTATCATTTCTAAACGACTTTAATTTCAGCACCCATCAAAATACACTATGATTCAGAAACCAGTATGCATCAAGTTTTCAAACCAGGATTCTTTCTCACTAGTGGTAGGTACTGTAAACATACACCCTAAGTGCGATTTCAGACAGGAAGATATTATCTGTGTTGGTATCGATATCAATATTGGATACAGTATACAGTGTTTACACATAACGACGGTGGGTTTGTTTTTTGATAGATCTTGCAGATGTAAGATGTAACACATTTGCTAAAGCTAATTTTGCAATATCTTAGGTTGTATTAGTCTGGTTTGCCCGATATTTTCGTTATTGTGTTAGTAAACATGTCTGAAATATATTATTAGCCATTAATGTGTTTCGGAAATTTTCCAAGTTTACAGCTCCTATACAAATGTCAATATACTAATCTTTCTGCATAATATTTGTTTGCTATATTCGGCTATTTTACAATGGGCAAAACGGTTTAAGGAGGGGCGTGAATCAGTAGAAGAGGATCTACGTGAAGGAGCACCCGTCACCTCTCGTACTGACGTGAATGTTAACCGTTTGCGTGCACTGATCACGTCTGACCGGCTCCTAAGCATTCGTGCGTTGTCTGACAAGTTAAACGTCAACAAAGAAACCATTCTCAAGATTTGCGCAAAGATGGTGCCAAAAGTTCTCACCCGTGAACAGAAAGATATGCGAAAATTGATCTGCGAGAATTTGTTGTCCCGCATTTGAATCGACGGTAGAGACTGCATAAGTCAGATAGTCACTGGGGATGAGATCTGGATATTTGAGTATGACCCCAAGACCCGTAAACAAAGTCATCAGTGCGTGGAAAAGGGTGGAGAGCGGCCAACGAAAGTGAAGATGTCCAAGTCACGACTGAAAGCAATGTTGATCGTTTTTTTCGATATGCACGGCATCATTCATCGTGAATATGTTCCTGCCGGCTAGGCAGTGACTGGTCAGTTCTATATTGGCGTCCTGGAACGGCTGCGGGCCCGCGTTTTCCGTGTGCAACCTGAACTCGCCGAGAACGGCTGGATCTTGCACCACGACAACGCGTCAGCCTATTCCTCGTTCATTGTGCAAGAGTTTTTGGCAAAAAAGCATTCCAACGTACCCACCCATCCTGTACCCCGATATTGCCCCCTGCGATTTTTTTTATTCCCCAAGATGAAGTCGCACCTCAAGGGAACTGATCATGCCGGCGTACAGGAGGTCAAAGAAGCTGTAACCGTGGTGCTGAATGGGTTAACTGCGGAGGATTACCAAGGGTGCTTCCAATCGTGGGAGCAACGTTGGAATCGTTTTGTAGAGTTAGAGGGAGACTATTGTGAAGGTCGATAATAAAATTTTGGCGAAATTTAATTTGCTTGTTTTTTCATTGACAATTTCCCGGAACTTAATTGCCACATCTCGTATAGTTACTTTTCAAAAATGTTTACCAACACAACAACGAAAATATCGGGCGAATCGGACTAATACAACCCGAGATAGTACAGAATTATCGTTGCTTTATGATCACACCTCCTAAATCAATCCATCTCCAGTACCAACACCGATAATAGAAATGTTCTCACACAATTCAGGGACTAGTTAGAAACTGTCAGAAATGTTCGTTGAACTATTTCTTGAGTTACGTGCACGTAAAACACATTCAGAACTTAACTGATCGTATATTTGTAGCAGTTTGAAACTGATCCCTGATTCTGTGAGAACAGACCTATTATAATATTTCCTTAAATTGCTCCGGTAATTTGTACCATACCTAAAACCTTTTAGTGAACATTTGACATTACCCCTTACGACTTTTCAAATATTTATGTTTTAGCGCCAGGATTTTACAGTGCAGGTGAATTTGGAGTTCGATTGGAAAACATCCTGGAAGTGTACGAAAAAAGATGGTTGGAACGTAGTACTGGGCACAAATTCCTGGGGTTTAAAACCATCACATTGGTACCATTTGAAATGAAACTGATAAAACTGAGTTTGTTATCGACACAACAAGTTAGTATTAAATTTTAATAAAATCGTAAGGAAATTGCCATGCTATTAAAGCTCCTTTCAAATAAATTTCAAAAGCAACAGAAAGAATTTGTTTTATGTCGTCATATAGAATAGGACACTCTTAAAATAGTAAATTTTTGTCGTAGAGAAAGTGGTTGAATGAGTACAACAAACAAATACGAGAACTAGTTGGAGCCAAGTTGAAGAGCCAGAATCGAATGGATGGGTTCTACTGGATGATGGACAGAACTAAGTACGTTCCAGAACATGGCAACAGTGATAAAATTACTAATCCTTTATTGTTAATTATAACGACCACTGCCCTTACATTAAAGACGTACATTTTATGAAATAGTACATAATTAACTTTAATAATGTAAAACAATATACTGCCTTTAGATATATTAAGTACTCAAAATATAAATTTGTGAGGTTACTTTAAAAGCTCTATAGTCCAATCCAATTTGCAATTATTTTTACTGTTACACTTGTTTTAAATTATATTCTATTCTATTACTCCTTTCTATCTTGATATACTCAGTGGCCTTCTGATGTTTATGAACTATTCAATTTAGCACAATTTATATACATTAAAGTATAAGTATTGTTAATTTTGTAAAATGATCTATATGTTCTGTATCTATTATTTTTATACTTATGTATTATTTTATAAATATTACAAATTGAATTTAATATATAACTCTCAATACTTACTTTGTTTCATTAACGAATAAAAATCTGAAGAAGTAAGTTTTAAATTTTTATGTTGTAGAACGCGTAAGAGTAAAATGTCCAAATATTTCATAATAGCTATTTACGCAATAAGAGGGATATAGACATTATTACCGTACGCATATGAAGCCTTAATTTCTTTGGTACTATTACTCAATCATAAAAACAGAAATTTCACTGAAAAAAAATATCGATATCAAACAATACTTAAATTTAATTTTAATTGCATTCCTGAAGCGAAAATCAGAGGTGTACAAAATTAAAAACTGTACGGTATCTAATATTCAAATTTTTAATGAATGAGGACGATGATGATTTTCTGTTTATGAATTACACCTGGAAAACCTATAACAAACTCAGAGCTAATAAGCTCGAAACCGGTACATGTCTGGTGGGCTGCTGACGAGTGACTTTAGCTGTTTGTTATAGGTTTTCCAGGAGTAATTCAATGCTGGTTGAACCCCGCAGAGTAGTTGTTTCCTGGTGTTACAAGATTAAATGAAGATGTTGATGCTAGCATACTTCCTGCCTAGTCGACGTTGCATCGCAACGAGTTGCTCTGCAACGAAATATATATTAAAAAAATGTCATGTTAATTGTTAATTTTTTTGTATAGATTTCAATATACGTGTTCTAATTTCTAATAGAGTCCATTGCTTCATACAAGTCATACAATAACAATTCCAACCATTATAACACCTAAAATTCAATGTTTGCATCATATATAATGCCGTGAATAAGTATAATAAACGCTTCTAGTTGAGACGCAATACAAAGTTGAACTTAATTAAATCGAAAACTTGCATTCGAAATTTCTGAATTTCATATGAATTACAGTTTTAAATTTATAATGAAGTTTTTTAATGTTGTTGGTTACTGTAAATAAAACATGTTTATCGTTTAATAGTGAAATATTAAAAAAAAGATGTCACTTGCTTAATGGTTATTTTTATTAAGAACCAACAGGTTTATCAATTTGACAATTAATGGATAATTTAGCTTAAATTAAATTGAATTACTTGTTATAAATATTAACAACACAACTTTGGCAATTCGTAAGATTAATACTAGATGAATGCAGCTGGTCGATTCCACGGCAGTGATTCTCGGGAAACTTTAGTTTTTGTATCCGGTATGAAAATATGAAAAATGATTCCTTAATTTTTTACGTTTTCTAACAGCAAATTAGTTAGCTCGTCCAATCTGCATGGACCTCCAAGTCCAATAATTAAGGCAACCTTAAATTATGCATTTATGAATTTTAAATAGCATTTTCTTATTACTTTTGTTAGTAAGAATTTTGTGTTATCGGCATCTTGTAAAAATTTTGAAAAATCCTCTTTCGTTAATATTCTTGACTTTTTTTGTTTGTATCACACATAAATTGTTGAATTTACTGATGTCAACATTTTGCCGCATACAGATTGTAGAACGCCCAAAGGCTAGATGATTTGTACTTCTTGGATAATTCTTCAAAAAATGCTAATAATACCTTTTCTTTTGCTTCATATTTTATACTCTTAGCGCGTGTTCTCACCAAAAGCGACCGTCGACTGCAACGCGACGGCAACGCAACTGCTACGCGATGTGGCCCTAATATTGAAATGCACGTGTTTCCACCAAGTCAACTGCAACTTAACTGGAGTTGAGTTGCGGTTGAGTTCTTCAGTGGTTGCATTCACCAATCAGTGAATCGTTTATAAAATTGTTCGTACTTGGTGGTTCTCTTCTCTACTGAAGTTGCAGCAGCTTTTTCAATTTTAAGAGGCAAGTCACTCATTATTTCAACCAACACCCATGGCCGCGACAAGGGTAGCTGCCGCCGGGGTGCGGAACCTTTGCTGCCGCCCCAGCAGCATTCTAGGTTAATCAAATAATGGGGCAACAAAATACATATGAAAATATACATTAATAAAAATAAATGTATTTTTCTTTAACAATTAACAGAAAACAAATAATATTAAAAAGACAAGAGCTAAGAATAGTAACACAAAACTAAATATATTTATAATATAAAATATATGTGTAAAAATAACAAAAACACATAAAATGATGTTCAGATATCAGTATTGTACTGACTTTCCATTTAAATAATAGGTATCTTGTCATTCAAAAAATAATTTTTCGAGCCTTTCTTTTTGCAAACTCCTCAACTCCTCAAGTGAGATATATCGAGGTTTTTTTAAATTTGACTTATTATAGCTAAATGAGAAAGTCTATCTTGTGTCATGCTAGAACGCAGATAATTTTTTATTATCTTTAATTTTGAGAAAGATCTTTCGCCAGAGGCTACCGTTACAGATATGGTTAATAATATTCTCAAAGCTATGGACACGTTGGGGAATACATTTCTTAAGTCATTTTAGAATAAATATTCTAAAACTGCTAGGGGGGTTGTTTCTGGGTTAATATCTATCAGAATGTTTCCAACTTCATCATACATATCTATGGCATTAATGTCCATTGGTTCTGTTGGATCTGAAAGCTTAGTTTGCAAGTTCATGCAACATTTAATTTTTATATCCTTACTTAGACTTCCGAATAAATGAAGATCATTTAAAAAGTCGAGTGTATCTTTGTAATTTTTTAGCTGTTCAATACGGTCCTCAATTTTATTTAAGGCTATATCCAAAATTGTGTAATAAAAACTTATTTTAAAATATCTCTCAGGGCACTGAATAGTTTCATCCTCACTTTCATAACAAAATATTTTACAGGGAGTGTGCAGTTTAGCTTAACTGACGTCTGCTACTAACCAATGGTCATTTGCCGCCCGGATCGTGGCGCCCGGGTGCCACGCACCCCTTGCACCCCCGGGTTGGCGCGGTCCTGTCAACGCTATTTTCACAAGAAGAAATGTAAATACGAAAACTCAATTTTGTTTATAACAAGTTTTACAGGTTACCATAGCAATGCCTTTACTTCTTTATTTTGAATCAAAGCTTAAAAACTGGATCTAATTTTGGATTGTTCTCAATTTAAGGTAGTTGTAGATAAAATTTTTTGCAGTTCTAGATAATATTTTATATGGTACACGTGGGACAACGGCATTTTTTTACATGAAATTATACAACTCGGATTACGTCTTCGTCGTGTAAATGTCTCAGTCTTGTATAATAATACCTATATCCCACTTGTACTATAAATAACTATTACGAAACATATTTGCTCTATAATTACCTTCGACAAATATTACTATTCGACTTAGTAAAAACTCTTTATTCGGCCAATCAACTTGCGCTCATGTAGAAGCCAGACGCACATTTTACAAGTGCAACCTGCGTTCGCTAGTGTAGAGCGCCCTTAAATTTAATTTCTTTCATTGCAGGTGTGTCATTAGTACTGTCCGATTTTTTTCTACAACAAAAGATAGAGGGAACCCTGAGGATAAGGTGCGCTCTCCATGCACATGTTAGACAACCAGAGAGACGTGTCGATACCACATCAAGAATAACAAGATTGAGAGAAGTGATGAGAGATAGCACAACATTAAAAGAATTGCCAATTGACGCTTATATTGTTACATCTACCGATGAACATCAGGTATTTAGTCGTATTCTACATTTAGAAATAATAATTACTGTTAAAACATGTACAGGGTGTCTCAAACTACAAAAAATATAAATAATGAGACTCGTGTATTAAATCAGATGAAGTAAGCTCCATTTTCAATCGAAAGTATTCTCTTTGGGATTTGACAGAAACGACTAATGACGTCATAAATTATATTAAAATGCCTAATTTCTTTTCCTGTTAAAAAGCTCTCTTTTTTCTAATAAACTTTTATTAGAGATTTTTTTCTGTATTACTGCTCATTTAAAACTTATAAGCAATATCGTCCAAAAATTCTCAAAAGAAATACCACCTAAAAATCACATTAGCTGTGAAAGGATCAAGTAGTCGTTGGAAAATAATTGAATGTTCGTTGTTTAAAGTGGATAAATGTCATTAAGAATAAATAAAAGGACTAAACTCGAAAGTTCTTTAATACAGTTAAAACTAAACTAAAAAATGAGGCAAACACCCTCATACTACAAATACATATTACAATCTATCTCTATATGACCTCCTCTCATTTGAAGACATATACCCAGCTAGCAAACTACTTCTATAAATTTAGAGTAATAAAAGTTTTATATTCTGTTAATATTTTATAGTTGTATATAGAATACTAAATTGTTGCATTAATGTGGCACATGAGACTATTTTGCCTTCAGAAACCGAATTGTTTTTTAAATTTGTTGCAAGAACGTTCTTAGAGCATAATTTATAGAGATTTATAAGATAACAGCTAATGAAGCCCTATAAGCGTGTACAATAACACAATTTTACAGCAACGGTGTTTTATAGAATCAAATTACTGTAAAACCGACGCAAAATAGTGCTTTATAGAATTATACCATCTCCTGTGACACTCTTATAAAATTATGCCGTAATGTCGTTTATAGTTTATTAATTATAGAATTATTGTGTAAGAGGTTGTTAAGTTACAGTTCTGCTGCGGAAAAAACAAATTACAAATATGGAAGATGCTATCAAACTCTTTAAAGCAGATATAGAGACCTGCCTGTAAAAGTACGAAATATTTTTATCAAAGTATAATGGGCAAATTTGTATAATACAGTCGCGACTTGTGAAATTATTATCTGCTTGCAGAAAGAAAATTTCACTACGATAGATAAGATTTATTTGATTACTAATAGAAACTGATTTCCTTATAGAAATTTAGTAACATATATAATTTAGGCCATTTCAAACCTTATTCATTTACAATTCTAGATGTTACAGTTAAAGAATTTTATTAGCTTTATAAAATAAGATTGAAATAATTGAAATTACCACAATAAAATATGATAACACTGTAGATATTTAATGGAATAGATCTGTCACGAAACATATTTGCTCTATAATCATTGCAATCGACACAAAAATGTCATATTAGTGAGAATTCATTGGAAGTACAAGATAAAGCCTTTCTTTCTGTCGCTATATTGTCAGGAAAGAAAAAATCTTAATTAAAAACATATACAATGTTAAATAGGTGAAATTACATCAATAATATGGATATACTTACTATCTGATTATTTTATATACATTTGGTTGTTAAATTCATCAATTTAGAAAACATTTTTTTTATGAAATTTACAGCATCATAGGAAATATGTTTAACTGAGGGCGCGACAAAAAATTATTATTATTATGTACCACATATTTCACGATAAAACTTTTTCCGCATTAAAATATACTGCTCCCTGATGGATAAACCAACTAACCAATTCGTAATGATGTGAATACTCCCATGCAGACTGATTAGGTGTATCTTATTGGTTCTTATTGGTCCATCCATATTATTTCTAACATGTGCGATACAGACACAATTTGTTTTTAAAATATACATTTAAGCGATATTAAAGTTCTGTAAATAGAACACCATGCAACACAAAAATTGTATAACGAAGTGATATAGAATTTTCATGAGATTGCTTTGTAACTGTGTTATAAAAATTCTTTAAGGCTTACGGTGAGCGCTTGATCCAAAGGGATATAGTTTTCGCTCAGTAACTCCTCAACGAAAAATGCTAAAAATATGCTTTTTTTAATAGACAACAAATATTATTTTACGTCGACGCTGTGTTTTGGAAATTTTGAAAATATGCAAAATTCATTTAAAAATAATTAATTTTACACTTTTTCAAAATTTCAAAACACAGCATCGACGTAAAATAATATTTATAGTCTGTTAAAAAAACCGCATATTTCTATCACTATCCGTTAAGGAGTTACTGAGCGAAAACTATGGGTTTGTTCCAACACAGCAAGAATCGATTCCGAACCGTCCAGAATTAGTCAGTTAGTTCAGTTGTTAATGTACTATCGGCGAATGCGACGTAAGACGGTGTTGGTCATACATTTCTCACGGTTCTGAACCAGTTCTCGACAGTTGTTGGAACAGACCTTATATATCGTTTGATAGAGCGCTCACAGTAAGCCGTACGACCTGTGAGAATGTTTATTCAACAATTCTATACGTATTTCCTGCAGACCTTACAGAACAGCTTAAAGAACTAATCTAACTACCGTACCGTTCTATAGAACGGTGCCCATTTTTATGGCATAAGTGTTGTAAGAACGTTTTGAAAAGGTTCTTAGAACAAACATTGCTCTACAAAATTTGCTCTGGAAACGTTCTTACGATTTTTATAGAACAGGAAACTTTTAGTTGGGATATTCAATCTTCGCTTGATTTTTTATGAGTTGTGTTTATTCTTCATATAATTTATTTGTAGAATACCGAACTTGAAGTGTACGAAAAACGACACCAATATATCTCAGGATTCAGCGGTAGCTATGGCAACATTGTCGTGACTCAAAACGCAGCAGCGTTATGGACCGACAGTCGCTACCATCTTCAGGCGGACGAGCAGCTCGACTGCAACTGGTTACTTTTCAGAGAAGGATACAGAGGCGTTCCTAAGATGTCGCAATGGCTGAAAGAAAACATTATCAAGAATGATAGTAAAATAGGATTGGATCCGAAACTTGTCTCAGAATACATGTGGAACGAACTGGAGTCGGATCTGAACGGTTCATCACTACACTTGGTGGAGCTAAAAGTGAATCCCATAGATATAATATGGCCTTCGAATGAAAGAGGGTCCAGACAAAACAGAAGTTCTTTTGTTGAAATGCAATATACAGGTAGTTTGTTTTAAATTGTTTAATAAACATGTATACTCTTGCACTTATGTATAAATTATTTAAATGAAATGTCGACAATTCTATTCTATCTAATTATCCAAGTTTTTCAGGAAAAAGCTACACGACAAAGATAACCGAGACAAGAAAAGAAATAGAGAGACTTGGTGGTAATGCGATGGTCATCACAGCTTTGGATGAAATATCTTGGTTATTAAACATAAGAGGAAGAGACATGCCTTTTTCACCTTTCCTCAGGAGCTACGTTATTCTGGACATGACTGACATATTTATGTACGTCAACATCAGAGAACTTAATAATGAAACTATACAGTATCTTCATGCTGACACCGAAATCGTTACGTAAGTAGTAAAAAGAATATCTTACGTTGACACACACACAGCGGTTTCCACAGCTATCGGTGCTAGTTCATATCATTGGCTAAGGACGATGAGACGCAAGCGTAACTTCCTGTGTCTCAACAAATAGCTACACACAACGTCAAAAGTCTTGAACCCCCTGTATATAAAATGATTCGATTAAACCTAGTGGTTTTTCTTAATGTGGTAAAAAGGACATGTACTTAGGGACCAAAAAAGACAAAAATTGCCATGACCGTTTACTTTATTACCAATGTTTTTACAAATCTGGTCAGTTTGGCAGTGTATTCAGCGAAGTGTTCCTTTGAATTTGCGTACGTTATAATGCCAGGATGTGAAATTTATGCGTTTACCCGTGCAAGAATGACTGCTTTACATGACGCAGGACATTCTAATCATCAGATATCGAACATGCTGGGCATTCCTAGATCATCTGTTGTACGAATAGGACACAGATATGAAGAATTTGATACCGTGGAAAACAGACCACGTAGTGGATGTCCTCGAGTATCTAATGAAAGGGAGGATCGGTATTTGGTGCAATATGCCCGTAGACACCGCACATCTTCAGCTTCAGCTCTCAGAGCCCACTTTCAAGGTACATTTCGCCGTGTTATATCGACACCTACTATTCGAAGACAACTCCACAACGCAAATTTACGTACTAGAAGACCATTACGGGTCCCCACTCTACTTCCAAGGCATCGTGCTGCCCGTCTCCAGTGGGCGCAAGAGCATAGGGGTTGGCTTTTACGCCGGTGGCGGTGGGTCTTATTTACAGACGAAACCAGAATTGGGCTGGTTACTGATGACAATCGACAAATAGTCTGAAAAGAACCAGGTCGTCAACAGTCACTTCATTTTCCCCGTGAAGTTGCTCCGTATCAAAGGAGCACCGTAATGTTTTCGGTTGGAATAATGTTCAACCGCCGCACCCCATTATTTCGCATACCACAGAATATGACCAGTCAAATTTACATCGAACAAGTTATTACGCCCATTATCTACCCCCTACGAAATGAATTAGGTGAAAATTTTGTGTTTATGGACGACAACGCTCGACCACATCGCGCAAAAAGTGTTCAGACACTCGAAGCAGGACGTATCAAAAGATTAGATTGGCCAGCCAACTCTCCTGACATGAATCCTATTGAGTGTGTTCGTTGCTAGAGCCTTTCATAATCATATTCCTCCACTTCAGACTGCAGATGAGTTAGTCATGGCGGCAGAAGAAGAATGGAACAATATTCCCCAAGAGAGAGTTAACCGCTTGATTATCTCAATGCACAGACGTGTCAATATGCTATTGGAACGTGGTGGAGGTCATAACTACTATTAGACAAGTAGAGAACTTGCTTTGTTACTTCTTTTTGATTTAATAAAGTTTGTCAAAAATGTCACACAGTTTCTGGTTTTTAATTTTTATCGAACATATTCTTTTCACAAAAAAAAAAATCAGAAAAGAATATACTTTTATAAATGTATTTGGTTTTTCTGACAAAAAGATTTCTTTAACAAGAATGAGGCGAGGTTCAAGACTTTTAACATTGTATAAAATTCGTTGATTTGCATATAAAAATGTAGCCCTTAAGCCGCGTTTTCCTATGAAGCGTGAGGTGCACATATCCAAAATATGAAGCCTTTCCTATATTTTGCATCACCGTCAAATGAGAGGAAGTTGCATATATTTTATATTGGTTTGAAATGTATTACAGGGTCTTTCAAACATATTGAAAGGTTTAAACATGTGATTGGCGGCAATAATCACATAATAATTCAAATATTAACATTAATAAATTGTCATAGAATGTGCCACGTGGCCGAAAACGCGATTTCATTGGTGTGACGTTACACGCCGTTAATCGCGGTTTGTTTCCGTGGATGCAGGCGCAGGTTACGGTGTTGGTGATGGAAACAGGCGTTTGTTTCCTGCATTTTTGTAGGATTTGTGGGTCATAGATACATAATGTAAATACTGTGTAGGTAATGCGACAATTACTAGTGATGATATGGTGAACTTACGGTATTATTAAAAGTAAATTATTCCTTTGTTTACAATATGGATCCGCTCGTGACAATTACAGCGACAATGCTGTTGGGTAAGTTAGTACCAGATATATGGTTTTACTTGAGGTATTTATAAAATTATGCCATCTGTGTAGTAATAAATAAAAGTAATGAATAATGATTTTAAACATTAATTAATTTTTTAAAATATTAGCTATTTATTACTGATTTAATTTATCCTTAATTATTTTTATAACATCGTTATTTAATACTTTTGTTTATCATGTTTTCAGAATAAAATAGGTAATTTGATGTAGTGAAGTCAGATAGTAAAATTTTATAAATCCCTCAAATAACATTCTGCATCACTTAAATGATGCAAAATGAGCAAATGCAGAACATGTTTGTTTTACCATTGATTTTCTAATAGAACTTAACTGATTATTTACAACTTCAAATTTTAATTTTTTGATAAACTTAAACCTAACTGTATTTCCAATTAAAATTAATTAAAATCACAAACATACAATATTGCAATGCTTCCTTTCGTCGTGCTTCGTGTTCTACACCACATTTTTCTTTTCAGTTTTTGGCACGGTGAAATAGCTTTAATTAGGTGCTGAATGCTGTTTTCGTGCATAATAACATAATGCAATAATTCTTTCATTTGCCCGGTGAGATGCACTTTCTGTGCCTATTTTGCGAGTTTATTTCGCAGCTTTAATCAATACCAATGTCTATTTAACACAATAAAATAATATCACAAATGACAAATTAACTCTTCTAAACGTATGTACTGCGTTGTCCGAAAGCATGAAAATACAGATATGAACTAAAGTACAGTGCTGTATTTAGATATACTATACGTGCCCAGAAAACATTTTTAAATGCCGTTTTTAGGCTTATTTTTACACGAAATTATCTTCTTCTGCACGTATTTGAAAAAATCATGCAATTTCCTCATTACGATGCACCAGATCCATCACCATTAGCAAAAAGGTTTATTTTATTAGTAGGGCTGAACTGTTACGAGACAAGCCATCGGTGTGTGCACGGCGGGACTGAGATTCACGATTCATACAACATACAAGGCAAATAATAACTTTACCCACACTATTTCTCATCCATCAATGGAGGTTTGTATATTTCTACGTATACGTGCATCAATACTAAACCTTAAATTTTTATCAATTGACAATCATTTTCGGGTAAAAGTGAATGTTGCACTATATTTCGAAAACATGTGTTCTATCTACTTCTAATAGGTAACGAAATTTCTTCATCTTTTTTATTTTTAATCAGTTACTCGTTTATCATGAAGGTGCTGACTGATATAAAGCAGTTCCATAAATCTGGATTTTCCTTAAATTTCTCAGTAGCACACATTCTTGGGTTATCTCTTAATGTCGCATCTAATAGTCTACGGTTCCAAAAGTTCCTAAATCAAAGAACTGTTCTGGAGCATTATTATTAGTAGTACGGTGCTGTAAACTGCACGGAGAATTGTTATTTGTTTTGTATCGATCGCGAATTGGGGACCTACCGTATCCACGCCGATGGTTGACCAGTCCTATTTACTAGACGTTATTATTTTTCAGTCTACACGAATATGACGCTTTTTGGAACGATCTGAAAACCAAATCTCAGTTGTACGACAAGATTTTAGTTCCCTCCCATTGCGGCGTTTACAGCGAGGGAGCTAATCACGAGGTTTACAAACATATTCCGCCAGAAAAACGCCTGCCAAGACAGTCTCCCATTATCCATCTTAAAGGTGTAAAGAATTGTGGAGAAATTAATCCAATGCGGGAGGCTAACATTCTCGACGCCACTGCAGTGTGTGACTGTTTGGCATACATAGAAAATAAGGTTTGTATAAATTTGTACAGACTGTTCATTATGAATGGACACATAGGGTACACCAAAATATGACTATTAACATGTCTTACACATTTATACAGGATGTTAGAGCTTAACGGCTTAACTGTCATAAACTTAGCAGGACATAGTATACAACAAACTAAAAAAAACATACAGTGGCAGCAATTAAAAGTGTTAAACTTGTAGTGTATGTGTTCTTTGTTCTATTGGTATTTGTTTTCACCTTATTATAATGTTTAGTTGTCTGATTGATTTTTCGAAGTTTGGCAACTCATAAAAAACTTCAATAACATTTGTCGATCAAGTTTGGTACATGGGTATTTTGATGGGTGCTAAACAGCCTGGTAATATTACTTTTAGATAAAGAAATGCTTAATACTACTTCTGGAAAAACGACTCTTTTAAAAAATCGTAGCAGGTCAGGCTTTTGTCACATCAATAAAACGGTTATAAGAACCTCCGTTCAAGATACTGATTGTAAAAAAAATGGCTTGCCAAAATTCCACAGTCTTCTTACATTTCCAGAGGTGTTAACCTGAAAAACGGGACACGCATATGGCATGGGTCCTAGTCTTCTTGAAACTGGTAGTGTTGTTCCTCGCCTTGAAAATCATGATCTAGATCTATGTGAATATGGAGGACCATATTTTGGGAATTGCCGAAAGGAATTCGAGACGTAGCACATGAGGTATAGTTCGAGAAGTCTGTCTCACCGGACCGTCCACAGGTCTCTACAATACCAATAATTATTATATTCATACAGAGGGTATTATCAAATCGAGACTTTACCCCTTCGTTAAATTTTTTAGATGGATTTTATCCTCAACCCTCATTTTAGTTCAAGAATTATGGCAACTAATGAGGCATGCTTATTGCTTACTAGAAATGGCGTTTTTACAATATTCTGGTCAGAGGGAAATTCACATAACATACTAAGATGAAATTTTCAACATCTCTTTCGATTAATGTTTAGCATGTGATCATAGGCGATCATCTATTAGGATGTTTTGTCTTGTCACAATGACAGGATAAATATTTGAATGTGTTTGTGGTCGATGAGTAGTATCTAAATCATATTTTTGAAAATCACTAGATAGGCAGGAACGGTCCACGCCTCCACTGGATTTTTATTTATTAGAACACATGAAGACCTTAGTCTATACCAACGAATTAAAAACAGAAAATGACTTGGTAGAAGGGCCGCTATCCAAATCCGGGTATTTTGTGACTGCAGTTATTTAAGAACGGTTTAAATTATGCTCTTGTACTGTTTAACCTTTTTGTTCCTTTATGTTTTATCTACCTCATAGTGAAGTTATGGAAGTGGAACCTCTAACACTCTGTATAAAAATTAGATACAGATAAAAGATACAGGCTGTGACAGTTGAAATTACATTTTGTAATATCTTCAATTGAGAGACTGGCCATTTTTAATGGATAATAATTCCTATATGTGCCATTTCTAGAAGAAGAAAGTTCCTTAAAATGGCATGTTTAACTTGTATCATTTTTGTACCATATTTTACAAACGTCTTGTGTAATTTATCATCCGTTTCAGGTTGCTGATGACCAAGATTTTGTTCTGGAAGAAAAAGATTTGGTCAAGTACCTGGTCGAGTACAGGTACGAGCAATACAGTGGTTTTGGAAGAAATTTCACTACTGTAGCCGCCTTTGGAGCAAATGATGCATATCAAAAATATGAACCCACGTCTAATACGAACATAAAGATATTTCGAAACAGCACAGTTATGTTATATTCTGGCGGTCAATATTATGGTGATTGAAAATTCTATATGCCATGTAGGCAACGACTTCTAAATTCTAAAATTATATTTCAGGCGGTACTACTGTAGTGACCAGGACTGTTCATTTTGGTGAACCAACAGAAGATATGAAAGACGCATATACCAGAGTTCTGACAGGATTAATTCAGTTATCCTCCCTTACATTCCCAAATAATACGAGAATGGCTGTAGTTGACGCTTTGGTCAGAGCTTCAATGTGGGAAATCGGTCTGGATTATGAACAAGAAACGGGACATGTATTAGGAGCTTCTCTAGGAATAGACGAATGTAATTTTATTTATACATATGTATTAAATGATATTTTATAATATACGAAGTGACCGGATTTCAGAAAACGCATCTTTTTAAGCATTTTTTCCATATATTTTAGAATCCAGGATTTATTTGCATATCTTAAGTATTCTTCTTATTTTATTCCAATTTTATTTTGTTTCTTTCAGTTGCAAGTGTCAAAAAATATCACTCAAAAGTTCTTAAATTTGAGAAATGTTGTCCGTACCTGTACTTACTTTAGGTGGAAAAACGTTAGATCAGCTTTACTTAAAAGGTTGTTTAATTGTCTAATCAGGTACTGTAAGTCATAAATAAGAAAATAACAGTTGGACCATATGTATCTAATTTAAATACAAAATATTTACTTAACTCTGATAACAGTTAGTACTACTAAAATACGCCCAATCAAAGTTTTTTGTTACTGAACTTGACGTGATCACTGAAAATCGTCTGAGGTAGTGATGGGGACCTGTAGTGGGATTTCGTTCTTCTCTATTTTCGATCGTTGGCTTTAGAAAGCTAGTGGGGATAACAACTTTGTGCTGGTTTTCTAATAAAAGGGTGACACTGGATCCAGGACATAATTGTCCTATTATTAATCACACTTAACCATTTGTTAACAAAGTAAGCCAACCTGCCAACCATTTATTAACAAAGTAAGCTAACCTGCCTGCAAGTTTGTAATGACTGCAGCTCTTGTCCTCTGTAAGGGTGTTCCCGTTTCCATTCCCATCGTTTAGAAACTGCCTGAATTTTAAATTTGTTGAAGCTTAAAGGCCTGTTAACATTAGCTGGCTTCACTGCTGGTGTTGATACCTTTTGGACATCGTCAGCGATGCATTGGAACGCTCCAAATTGGTGTTGGCTTTCAAGGGGATGTCTTTTTGAAATTTATTGCAACGAGTTATCTCATTATTGAGTTCCTACGTCTTGTGTCGCTTAACATTTTCCACTTAACTTATTTTCACTTAACAAGTATGATACTCTGTTATCTACAGGACAGCCGCTAGTGGTACTTAGCCTATCATATCTACGGATTCTGCTTTTACTTCTGGGTTTAACTTTAGAGGCTTGAATAGCCAACAATTCTCGGGTTGTGGATACTTTCGGCGACTTTAGCTGTTTGCTATAGGTTTTTCAGGTGTAATTCAGTGCTGGTAGTATTTATTTATATAAGTAGTAGTATTTATTTATACTATGGTAATAGTAGTAGTAGTAGTTATTTCATGTTCGTGAACTCGAAATTATTTTTAATTTTGAAAGTTGTATGGACACATGAATTCATATAACATTCAAAATTTGGAGTTTTTTTTAAATATAGATGCTTCCCTGTACCCTTTTAACGAAACGTTTTAATTAAGACCCATCCATTTAAAATTGAGAAGAGAATACAATGTTCCATTTTCGGTCACTGTTTGTGAATCACCCTGTATATGTTCATATTTTAAAGGTTTTTGGTTGCATATAATCCGGACATTATTTATAAAAATGTTGCAATTTATCATTTCTGAATGACTGTTTAATTTCAGCACCCATCCAAATACACTATGATTCAGAAACTAGTATGCATGAAGTTTTCAAACCAGGATCCTTTCTCACTAGTGGTAGGTACTGTAAACATACACCCTAAAACTTTGACACTAGAAAAAATATAATACAGGATCTTAAATTAATCCCGTACTTCGTACAACAGCACATCTAAAAGCTTTTAGTGAACATCGTTTGGCCACATTGCAACATATCGTTTTATGTTAAATATTTATATTTTAGCTCCAAGATTTTACAGTGCAGGTCACTTTGGAGTTCGACTGGAAAATATGCTCGAAGTGTACGAAAAAAGATGGTTGGAACGTAGTACAGGGCACAAATTCCTTGGATTCAAAACCATCACATTGGTACCGTTTGAAATGAAACTGATAAAACTCAGTTTGTTATCGACACAACAAGTTAGTATTAAATTTTGATAAAATCGTATGAAAATTTTGAAACTGTTAAACGGTCTTTCCTAGTTGCAAAAGAAAAAAAAGAGAATTTTTTTGTATTGAAATAGCAGACTTTTTTAGTAGTAATTTTATGTTGTAGAGAAAGTGGTTAAATGAGTACAACAAACAAATACGGGAGCTGGTTGGAGCCCAGTTGAAGAGCCAAAATCGAATGGATGGGTTCTACTGGATGATGGATAGAACTAAGTATGTTCCAGAACATGGCAACAGAGATAACATTACTAATCCTTTATTGTTAATTATAACGGCCACTGCACTTACATTAAAAACGTACGTTTTATGAAACAGACATATTAAGTAATTTGTTTGTTGTAATCTCCAATACAATTTTTCTGCTACATTTATTTTAAATATAAGTCTAATATTTATTATTTCTTTCTGTTTTGATGTACCTAAACCTTTTGACACTGTGGTCTATTCAATTTAGCACAAGCAAATTACAATATTTTTATATGTATATTAAAATATGAGTATTGTAAAATCTTCTGTATCTATTATTTTTATATGTATCATATCTATAAATTAAATTTAACGTGTGTATAATTCTCAATACTTACTGTGTTATTAACAAATACAAAATTTGAAGAAATTAAAAGTTTTAACATTTTCCATAGAGTAAAACATCGTGTAATTATTTTTAAAATAAAAACTAAAAACAATAAATTTTGGATTCTGCTACATTAATTAATTATTATTAATTATTTCATAAATTTTACGGATATGAGAAGAAAACCATATATATTTTGCTTGTTTCACAAAACAAATTTTTCTATCACGAGTTGTGCCCCTTTTGGGTCATAGCTACGGCCCTTACGGCCTGCATTTAAATAAGGTGTATTGAAAATAATTCTGAGAGATCAAGACAAACATTTGATATAGTATCTGGTTCTACTGCATTGATGTGTTACACAAAAACATATGTCTGTACTTGTTGCAACGCACAGTAGCCTGTAGCATAGCGTGTCCAATCAGGATATAGATTGTGACAAATACGAACCCACACGAACCTTTCTGTCCTTTACTAATTTATGTTCGCATTCTGAAATGCAAAGAGTACGAGTGGGCGTTTGACATCTGAAAAGATCTAACCTTTAAATACAATGAGTCACAGACGTCACCCCGAAGTAAACAAAACTCATAAATTTATGATTTAAGAACTTTACCTATTTATAACGCCTCTAACAGAAATCGCGAATAATATTGCAACTTTAATAACATTATGGCTCAACGTAAAATGAATATTCTGGAGAGTATAGAGCCTCATGAAAGACTAAAACAATTAATAAATTACAGTAACTCAGTCGAAGTGGATTCGCATGTCCCACCAATTAGGTAAGTTATGGGTGATAACATATTTCTAACATATTAAAAATAATTATATTTAGATATTATCGTTCTGGTATAGAAATGGTCCGCATGGCTAATGTATACTATGAAGAAGGTAGCCTAGAAAATGCTTATGTGCTGTATTTAAAATTCATGACTTTATTCTTGGAAAAAATTCGAAAGCACCCCGAGTTCAACAGCGTCCCAGTTGATGTGAAGGCAAGAAACCAATGTAAATTACGGGAAATCTTTCCAAAGGCGGAGAAACTGAAACAACAGCTACTTGAGCAGTACAAGGATGATTACAACAGATATTTAGCAGAAGTGGTATGTTTTTTTGTCAAATGAAAATATATAATTTATTTCTGATTCTGTTTATCGTCGATTGGTTTGAATTGACTGTCACAGTTATGATTGATAAAACTAATAATTTTAGAAACATCAAAAGGAAGAGTTGGACAGGAAGAAAAAGGAACAAACTAAAAGGAGTGATAAATCAACAAAACCACAGTTAAGTGATCTTGGTATTTATTCAATTCCATCGGTAGCTAAGGTACCGGGAAGCATAGCTGATGTTAGTTATCCCGATTCCTTCTCGACTATACCTATCATGCCAGTACCCACTGCGCCTCCACCACCCTCGACGGTGGGATCTAAACTCAGGTGAGAAAATAAAATGTATATTATACAGTTACATGATAAATTTCTTTAGCTATTTACAAATCTTATGATCCTCATTTAATCACTTTAATCTCATCAATAAGACTGATAAAACAAGAATTTTTATTAGTCTTGATTTAGAAAAAATATTTTGAATAAGCCAATATTATACTGAATATGAGCATCTTTAATATAAATTTAATTTTAGGATTGAAGACACGCCTATGCCAGCTATCGATCGTTCCAGTAAGCCTTCTGACGTAAACATTCGGGAAAGATATGATACGAAAGTTCTTCGGAGGGTCGTAGTGCCTGTAAAAGTTATGACCTTGTTCCAAGCTATGGCCCAGAGTAACACTCACAAGAACATCGAGACTTGCGGTGTGCTAACTGGCAAATTAGTAAATATTTTTTTTGTTGTTACTAGGCTTGTACAGTTTATATTTTGTAGGAGAGGAACGAGTTAATTATAACGCATATGATACTACCGAAACAGAAAGGAACTTCCGATTCTTGCATGACTATGAACGAAGAGGAAATTTTTGATTACCAGGACTATCATAATTTGATTACCATTGGGTGGATTCATGTAAGATTTTTCGGTATACAATATGAAAATTTTATGGGGGGTAGATCATATAATGTATTTATTGTTAACGTTGCATTTTGAGATACAATATGTTATTGTTGTTGCTTTGAATGATCAATAACTGGAAAACGATTAAAATTAGGAATGCCATATGTCATATTTTTAAAATCAGAAAAAAAAAAGAATAATTATAAAATTCAACAAATCACGGGACGTTCTGTTAAAAAATATATTGTTGCTTCTTGTACCCCTCAATTTCGGCACTCCACTGTGCTTCCATTAACTTATTAAAGAGAACAGTTACATCCCTAAAACTTTTATTCAAATCTTTATTTTGCATCTCTAATAATAACAATAGTAAATTGTTGCCAAAATATAATGAATTATCCTGTATATATATATGAGTAAATATAATATTAAAAAAAAAACGAAAACAAAAATCAATAAACAGAAAAAAGTAAATAAATCTGCAATTTTTTAAAATCTCAATGGGAATTTCACAGCAAGTGTACTCTACCATTTAGCTCTTGGATGCAACATACAAGGTGGTCCCGAAGTAATGAGCCAAAATTCCTAAAGTAAAAATATTGTGATTTAGCCAAACTTAGTTTAGTCTAAAAGCTGATAGTTAGATACATGTAAAATATTTTAGTTTTTTTTTTTTTCATTTATTTCGTGATAAATACTGTTCGCAGTTTGGTTATAGTTCATAGGGGGCGTCAACTGCAGTAGATTGAATGTGTTAAAAATGACACAATTTTTTTATACTTTAAGGTAATCTTATTTTCGAGATATTTGCCTTTGAAATCTCGAGTGCTGATAGTCTATGTGAATATGTGACAACGTCGCACACATACCATATCAGGAATGTCAGGTGTTTGTACATAATAATAACAAAAATACACCTGAACACACTTACAGTGAATGGTTTTCGTAGAGCTTTTTTTACAACACAGAATAAAATGTCAAATAGCTATTTGTTCAAAATGTAAATGTAAAAATGTTTACCGTACAAACGTGTCGTAGCCAGAAACATGTTATGCAACTGATCATGGTTACTATAATTGTTCCATTTTTGTTTGTGTACACTCACAAATGTCAAGCAAGCACTAGACAAAAATTAAACGCATTGGCCACAATCAGGCAATCCAAATGCCTGTCAAATTTTGGTTAGTAATTATTAGTTATAATTTAAAATAATGCCTAATTAATATACTAATACTTAACCTTAATTGTTCCTTGGTTTGTAATTTCATAACCCAGTTTCGCATTTTATTGCTCTTGTATTTTTATTTTAGAAATATATTTGCAGAAAAACTAATCGTTTTAGACATTTTTTTATTAGCTTCTAGCATTTGGTTAGATATACGTGCTCTTTTAATATCAGCATTTATATTCCGGACACCCTCTACATTTGAAATGCAACATTAATGACAAAAATGTTATATGAACTACCCTTACTGTTTACAAAGGGAACTCGCTCCCTAATTTCTTTTCTTTTTTTAATATATAAGTGTAATATCCTGTACATATGTCGATTATTTTCTTTACAGACTCATCCAACCCAAACAGCATTCCTTTCGAGTGTAGATCTGCACACACATTGCCCTTATCAGCTTCTCATGCCTGAGGCCATTGCAATCGTCTGTTCGCCTAAATATAACGAGTAAGTATCCACAATTAATTCTTTCATTTTAGGTGGAATGCTTCCAATTGTTATAATTTTTTGCATTTCTAAAGCCATACCAATATCAAAGTCCGTTATCGGGATGCCCAAAGTAGTACCTATTATTTACTTAAATAAGTTTCTCTTGTTTTGTAATATAATTTTTTGCTAAATATGTCATTTATGTCGCTAGCTACTGTCTCCCCTAGTGACGTTTTATAACGTAATTTTTATATGTTAAGTTTTTTATAATGTAAACGGCAGAAATTGCATGATTTTTCCAAATACGTGCAGAAGAAAGAATGTATTACTTTAATCGAAATGGCATTCGTCCTAGACAATTTTGTGGAAAAATAAGCCTACTGACGCGTACAACGCAAGACCACAGACTCCTCGGTTCAAAATAAGCCAATTTAGCCCAATTTACTTATTTCCAAAATTGCTTCGATTAGCCGCTAGGGAGCACCAAAAATTTTTTATTTATTCCGAATATCTCGAAAACGACTTGATCGATTTTAATCATTTTTGGGCTACCCAGTTATAAGCCTAACCGACACTTTTTGACATTATTTAAAATCTTTAGCAGCCATTAATATAAGAAAAATCATGTATCATGCAAATATAAGCATATATTTTTTTAACCCCCTGTATAATTATTCTCAGTTTTTTTCTATTAGTAACTGACTTTATTTATGCACTTTTTTATACTTTCAGAATTTTGAACAGTAGTTTAGGCAGAAAAAATATTTTTCGTATGTCAACAATATCAGCATTCTTTCTGCAACAAATAACGAAAATTCCAAAACTTTCACTTATATTTTATTTAATAAATACAAGATAATAAGATATTGATATAACAAATAAAAAAGAGTTATGATCTCTTTACAATAAATGCTCAGTGACCACCGTTTTCTCGTACGCAACAAGTAATCCGTTTTACGAAGTTGTAGTGTAGCCTCTCCATGATTACTGGATTACCTTTTAGTTTTTTTTAATAAAAAATAATTAGTGTTTGCTAATAATCTGAAGAAGTTATGTTATCAGTTTTAAAGAAAATCAACAATTTTATGACATGTAATATTAATTAATTGTTGAATTTTCTTTTTAATTTTTTACAGTTTTGGAAACTTAAGACATTTTTGTACATAAAATACAGTTTGCTATCAGTAAAAATGTATGAAATTAAAAAAAACCTTTAACAGAAAAAAAATTTATGAAGAAATGTTAGTCTCTAACAATGTGGGTACTTTATTTTTCTTCTAAATGAATTTTTCTAAAATAAAATGTATTTATCAAAAATTATGGATCTTTTTAGAACTGGATTTTTTAATCTCACTCCGAATTACGGACTACCGTTTATAGCTAATTGTAGGAAGACTGGTTTCCATCCTCACCCTACAGAGCCCCCACTATTCATGGTAAGTAATATAGTGAACGTATTTTTTCCTCCAAATTTTTTTCTTAATAACTTTAAAAAATTATGTCTTCATATTCCTTATAGATTTAAATATTTATTATGTTTTCAACACATCTGTGGTGGTTTTGTTGAATTTCCTCACGTTAGACGCATTATTATTATTTTTTGACAATTGAGTTCATATAGTTATCGAATTGGTGGCACTTTTTAGGTGGCAGACCACGTTCGAATTGAAAACAGCGCACCTCTAGAAGTTTTGGACTTACGTAAGGCCTAGAGCACCAAAGAGCTTTTCTGTGTACCTATATTTATTATAGCTTTTATATGTTCCATAAAATTTGTATCAATATTGGTCAACACGACTGTGATTTTACTACATTGTTTAAAAGATTATAGTTTGCATATACATTTAGTAAGAAATAAAATATTTTCTTTTTTAGATAACCGACATGTTTCCTGTACTGATTTGTCCCGATTCCCATTAAAAAATGCAATGCTACTCAAATATTTTCTAACCTTAATTCTTTTTTATGTATAAGAATTTCTCAAAAAAGTGAAGTTATTAGTTAAAATATTGACATCCTTTATCTAAACGAAAAATGGAATAAGGAAAATCCTATTATTTTGTTCAATGAATCTACATATAACATCTCTTTATAATAGGCAAATAGGTATGTGCGGAAGAAGGGGCAGTATATAAATATTCTGTAGGTAAAATATTCAAACAATTTCTAATACCATTCAGTACTTTTGTTTTTTATTATTGGTATTCATTTATCACATTTCAATGACACATTTATCAAAATTACATAAAACTTATCACAGATTACTACATACATGTTATATGGATATGTCCATAGATTTTTTAGTATTTTGTTAAATTAATCGAAAAGAAAATTAAAAATGATTTCATAATGTACTTATATGTGAAACTTACATTAAATACAATTATTTTATTACTTGTTTGTTTTAGTTTTGCATTTAAGTGCTAACTGTGAAAAATAATTAATCTCCATTTGCTTTCATAATTTCTATGTTTTGAACTACACTATTTACATATAAAGGTATTTATAGGCAAGAGTGCTAATCGATCCCATACATTATACAGTTTTAATACTATGTGCCACACTGAAATAGATCTTTTTTAATTTTTTTTTACGTTTTGAAAATGTTCTTGTTTATTTCTAATTAAATTTGACGGTTTTTATATGTCTGTAACTCTAGGATTACAGACTGAATATATATGACCGCGAGAGTGACTTTTGATTTTTGTCATCAAGTTATTGGCGTATTTAATAATGGAAATGAAATTTTCTCGATATGTAAAGAACCAAAATGGCTACTACTGTGCATTTCCAGGAACCCTGTAGACACTCTATATAATAAATGCTTATTCATATTTTAATCGAATTTATCATTTTATCAACAGAATTTTATCTTCATATAAAAAAAATATGTTGTCCGGTTGTAAGTTAATTTTAACTGTGAAAAAACTTATCTCATGCAATGTGAAGTTTATTTTACATTTAACTTAATCTATATGCATGTTCTGACTTTTCGGTGAATATTTCGTTTAATTTTTTGGTTCTAACTTTGCTGAATGAAAACTGTCTAGTGTATGGTTCCATTAGTTAATGAATAATACAGCTTATAAGTATACTGACAGAGGAACTATGATTGCGCTACCCTAAAATTAAAAATACGGCGACTTACTCCTACCTGTTATAAAAAAATCTATTTGATATACTAAATATTAATCTTATAAACTATTCTTTGGCATTTCTTATGGCATTTCATATCTGAAAAATAGAAATAAAGGTGAAAGTTAAATAATAAATAAGTAAATAATATCTTACCGAAAAATGTCTCAAATCATCGTTAAATTCGTCTTCATTCACTAACATCTGTCTGTTACCATATCTAGTTCTGAAAAAGTTAAAGTGAAATGTTAAAATAGCATTTTAATAATTTGTGCACTTGTACGTGCAAACACGTTAGATTTGGCCACAGATTAATATAGATAGTGGTTTGTTTTAATGGCATTGCACTTTGAAAGCCAAACATGACTTGACCATTTTTTAACAAAACTACAGTAAAAAAATTATCATATATCCATATATAACACATGTGATAAAAAATATATTCCGGGAAAATAACTTCAAAGGCGTCATTTTGTAATAGTATATTATTTAACGAGCGGTAATGCAGGTCATAACTCACGCAGATAAAGTTTGCAACACGAGCCGCAGGCGAGTGCTGTAATTCATCAAGTGAGTTATGACCATCAGGGCCGATCCTGAGGTATTTGCCGCCCCGTGCAAAATATAAAAAAGTCGCCCCATGCAAAATATAAAAAAGCCGCCCCTTCTTCTGCAAGTTCTGTTAGTAGTATAATTTTTTTTTAAATTTATGACTATATAGGTTCTTTTCTAATAAATCTATATTTTATTCTAAAATAATTATCATTAGTTTGGGTTTTACAGCGCTGTGAAGTGAACACTAATTTTCCGTACTGATAAGTATAAATTTATATCAATGATATGGCATAGTTTTTAATTATTACTAATGAATATAATAAAAAAAAGTATATAATAAAAATTTTTTGTTGAAAACCACTCTACAAAAATTCTCTGATATCATTTTTTTTTTAATACAAAAATAAATAAATTATGGCGTCCAAAAGAAAATTTCTCCAAAAATTTTGTTTGTTTTTCTTTAATATCTTTGTTATTTTTGATTTTACAACAAAAAGTTACAGGACTAAAATTGTAGAAGATTCAATTTCCAATAAAAAATGTTTTTAAAAAAATTTAGTATGACGAATAGTTTACCTGATAAATGATAAAACAATTTAACCCCCTTTTCCAAGATGGCGGCCAAATTAAGCTTTTTTTGACCCCCCCCCCTCTCATCACATCTAAACAATAAAATTGCGTCATCTAAAAAATGCAACCCCAAATGTAACATTTCAATGGACTATATTGTGATTTGTGATGTAAGTCATCGGCACGTGTGTACCGCCGCGACCAATAAATTTTAAATACGACCGCCCCGTTCATTTTTTTGCAGTTGGCGTCTTTAAAACAGGTTCTACATTATCTTGAGCAACACGAAAATATTTAGGTACATTTTTTTAACTAAAATTGAAAAAAATGTAATAAATACAAAAGATAAGGGCAACATCTAGTATAATGCATGAAAGACGAAAAAACAGGCAATTTTTTGTAGCCATAGCCTGCTTCAATAAAAAAAAAATTCATCCGCCTAGAGGGCGCAGCGAACCACATACGATATTTCAAAAATCTATATATATCAGGTGGAAGGTATCAATTTTGCAATAAAAATTTATTACTAATAAGTTTTCTCTATCTCTTAAAATAAAAAAGTTAGACAGCCTTAAACTTTGGGCACTTTACAGGTTATATATATATATATATATATATATATATATATATATATATATATATATAATCTCTATTCATTCATATCTGTTGATGTTTAATTATTATTAATGTACCTAATGAATGATGATAATATTTAAAGTATTCCTATACGTGACATAACTATATTTAGAGAAGATATTTTTTCAGTTCAAAGAACACGTATAACTTGTTTTAAATTATGTTGAAGACTAAAATTTAAATGTCACGTTTTATGCAATAAACATCGATAATATGTGAATTATATTTAGAATTCAAGTGACTTTGCTATCAAAGAGACCAGGAATAACATATTTAAAGAAAATGACTAGCTAAAATTAGTAACAGTAGAAAAAGATGTATAGTATGCAGCACGGACTTTGAATAACATATTCAGGATATTTTTGTATTATTACCCTTATCTCAACGTCTACTAAAAGAGCAAATACTTCCACATAAAAGATAATAGAGAAAAATTCTCCTTTGTTTGATTTTGACAATATATTCAAGTCAAGAAATGTAAAAGGAACCAGGTATTGCCGCATACTTAAGGAAATGTGCATACAGGGTGTTTCATAAGTCTGGTCACAGACTACATCTCTGAATATCAAGAATTTATTTTTATTATTTTATTAAGAATAATAATATTAACAGATGAGTTGAAAAACGAACTATGTTTTGTACAGAGACGAACAATTCGTCATTTAGATGTTCAAGAAACGGTAGAAATATACAAGGATTTTGAAATAGTACATTCGGAAACATACAAATTGTTTTACTTAATTTTAATACTTCCTGCAAAAACTGTTTCAATTTTATGAAGACATTATAAATAATTTCGTAAATTTAAAAGATAGACGATTAGACCTCTTTCGTATAAATAAGCGAATGTTTTAAAAATATTTTGTAATAGTGGAGACAAACGAAAACGAAAATTTGTTTGTTTTATATGTACGAATAGATAAGTAGGCTGGCTATCATGAAAATTGTTTTTTTCCTATTTTTTAGTGTTCTTAAATTAAGAACAAGCATTTTTTTTAATTATTAGATTTTTTTTCTATTATGTATTTCTATTGTAAATAAAATTCTGATGTCATTTAATTTTTTAATTTATGGTTATAATAGTGCTATTGGCCGAGACCTCCATAATAAAAAGCGATCAACGCATCAAGGAATAATACCTCAGGGGTGATGTGAAAATTTATTTCTATTTATTTTTTGAAAATGGTTTGGGTCTCACCTCTAGCAACTACTACGAGCCGCCACTGCAATATGCATTTGCTAAAAGAGAGACACCTGTTATTTGATGGCCCGGGAAACATTATTGTCCCCTATAAACCAAAAACCACACCACGCAGTCACGTAATACCTAACTGGAATAACAAGTTCACAACAAATAAATAGAATAATTACTTACTCTAAATATCGCCTCCACGACAACAAACCCACGTAAGCAGTGACGGATATAACCACGAATACGCCTGCTAGGATGGCAGCCAGCTGACCTTGAACCAAGGGAACTCCGGGGTTGGAGAGTTTTTCATTTGAGGTGGAGTTTCTCAATATATCTTCCGTATTCTGCCCATCCTCTATCAGTTCTGTTTCCTTATCTATTTTTTGGGTCTCGTCGTATGGAATGTTGGGGGGTGAATCAGGGATCTGATTTGCAGGCAAACAGTTCACTTTAGAGTTCATATCCGGCACCTCCGTGTCTATTTTACTCGAATTGGCATTATCTGTTTGGTTAATTGTATTGGTATTTAAACTTGGCGAAACGGTGGATGTGTCTACCTTCGTAATATTTGCTCCATCCTCGTTGGTACCGCCGTCCGTTTTACTTGACGTATTGTTATCAGATTTCGTATCAGTTGTATTAGAACTGTTTAGTTTCACATCTGTTTTAATTTCAATTTTACTTGCATTTGAAGATTCTGCGTTATCAATAATGTTATTTGAATTATTTGTACTTCTGGTTACATTTGCATTGGTAAGCGTAGATTCGGGTTTGTCAATAGCTACATCTGAATTATTTGCACTATTGATTAAATGTGGAGTTTCTTGCACCGTTTCGGTGCTCTTGATTTTGTTTCCGTTTTTATCTAGTTCAGGAAGTTCACATGGAGCTCTTATTTCGGGATCCGAACAATTTGTTGGTTTTAATGCAGAAGGTGGCGGCACATTTTCGGCACATAAAGGAGCTGAAAAAATTACAATATAAAATATACAGGGCCGTCCACTTTTTTTTTCATCAAACTTCAAAAACCAACACATCATAAAAAAATAATGTTAGTTAGCTAAATAATCTATACCTGGCAAATGTTTACTTTTTGAGATACAGCACGTTGAAGTTTTCAAAAAAAAAAAAATGTTTTTTGAATTATTCTGTAAGTGATGAAGTTTAACCTGTAAAATTTTTATAAATGTTTTGGCACTGTACATGTGTTCTTTGAAGGAATATTTTTTTTTTACTTTACCAGTGGCAGAGAAAAAAGGGGCCCTATTGTTTTAGTAAAAAAAAAACTTATTACGCCACTGACTTTAAATTTAAGAAACATTTTTTGGATTACCATTTAATTTGGGACAAAAAATTATCCTTATAAGTTTTTCGTAACTATTATCATTTTCAAGTAAAATTTATTTACAAATTACATTTGAATTAACTGCAATAAAATATTTGCTATATCAGATCATTAATTAATATTTAATAAAATTGTTGAAAATAATTACAGCTATATAACATCTAACGAAGTTCAAAATGCCCAACTGTTGCATTATTACATTTGACATCTAGAATACAGGGTGAAATAAGTACAAATATTTTAATCAGCAGTATAGTTCACTGTGTAGAACACATAATTAATAGTTTTTTTACAAAAAAATCAGAAATAAAAAAGTGAAATTTTAAATAAATTTTTTATTTTTTCTGTAGAAAACTTGTTGAGGACCGCTGACTTTCATACATTTATGAGTCATATCACTGCAGATTGAACGTGTGGTTCACAGTGTTGCCAGTGTTACACAAATGTCTTTGCTTTTCTTGATATTAAACGCACACGTCAAGCTGTTATTTTGTTATTTAATATTGAGTGTACCTTTATTTTTAAAATTTGTTTCACTGATTAAAGTTCGAAGTCACTTTATGGTTCTGGATTCGAAATGGTTAATACTGACTCATTTGGGGCTATGTGGCGAAAATTAAATTTAATATGCTGTGAGAAAATCATAGTTTTTCGTTATTCTTCATAAAAATAACTTAAGCAAATTGTGTCGTGTGTCTCTTTCTAACAGTGTACAATGACATTTAACTTGTGAAATGTGGATTACTGATTAAATAGTTAATTTTTTAACAAACAGGTAACCTTGTGTGCACGTTTATGTATAATTTTTTAACATTGACCATAGTAATATCACGTGATATCTTCCTAAATACTTTATGGTAGTATGTATTTAACTTGCGGAAATTCATTTTTAATCGTTTATAGTAAGATCAGTTAAGCAGTTAAAATTTATGTTAATAATACTGCGTATCATACTACATACCAAACTTTACTGTACTTATGCTTGAAACAAGTATTTTTAAAATAGAATTTAACCGTATTACTTTACTATTACGTTAAAGAAAACTTAATATTTATATTAGAGGAGATATGGCAACCTCGCAACAAATCATACGGTTCATTAGGTTGGTTATGGAGCGGTTCTCAAAATGTGGGTGCTTAAAAAAAAATAATATCTCCGTAAATATTAGAAATTTTTAAAAATGACTCACTAGACTGTGAGTTAAAATATTTGTACTTATTTAAGGTTCACCCTGTATATTCACGCGATGATTTCATATGGCCTCATGGCAATAAAGGCCCCAATTTTCTTCGCTCCGATCACATGTCCAGTGTCAAATTATTTATTTTACGGGTAAAACTTCATTTACAGAAAAATTCAAAAAACAATTTTGTATGTATTTCAAAAAGTAGACATTTGTCGGGTATAGTTTATTTAACAAACTAAGAGTATTTCTTATGATGTGTTCTTTTTTGAAGTTTGATCAAAGAAAAGTGGACGACCCGTATAATTAGCAAGTTAGGTATGTAGTGTATCATAATCATTAGTTATCGAAGTTTATAGGTTTTAACGAAAATCTAAAATTTGATTAGTAAATGCCATTGTGGAATTATCCTTCAGTCATAAACTTATTTTTAGAAAAGCGAGTTGTTGAGACCACCCCAACACGGTGAATTAAAGTGAAATTTTCGGAAAAAAAATTTACCTCTTCCGATGGTTCTATTGTTGGGGTCAGCGTGTTGTAGAGGAGATATATGATCGCATATTTGTTTTTGAGATAGCGGACTAGATTTGGTTTTCAAATCTTGTATGCCGCTTTTCACTTTATTGGGGAGTTGAAGGAAATGATGTACTAAAACGATAAAAAACATTTGATAGTAATTATACTTTATGCTATATTGGTGCTAAATTAAGAAGAATGTGCTACGTTTGGTGAAAATATACAATGTAAATAAAAACAAATGTTTATGTTAGTTGCATAACCTAGGTACAGGGTGTTCCGCATAAGAACCATAGACCTTATAAATCATGGACCAGCCCTAGAAAGAGAGGCCCGCTGCCCTGATGTGTACAAGAGGGATGAGGCTAGTCCGGGCAAAAACAGATGTTCTATGACAGAAAAATATATAAACATAACCTGACAAACCCTTTCCTAAATAATTAAAACCTTCCTTACACATTGTTATTATCAAAATGTAATTATAAATTAAATTTCTGAATAAATGAGTAAATATCCAATATAATTCGGTCTGTCACACGTCTGTCATACATCTGTCATTTACGGTTTTTGTTTTTTTCGGCCAATGATCTGTGGGTTTTTGCCCGGACTAGCTCTATCTCTGTCGCACACATCTGAGCATCAACGATTTGTATAGGCAGAAAACGGTTTCGGGCGCGTCCATGATTTATAAGGTTTATGATAAGAATCGACACATAGTAGGTGCACGTAGGGGGTAAGTTGCACATATACGGCGTTACAGACCTTCAAATGGGACCAAATATTTTGAAAATTAATATCTGAATTACTTAGAATAACCAAATTTGGTACATGATTTAGGTTTATTATTGGTATTCTTTGGCTATGAGTTCAAGTAAATTGAAACACCACCGGGTGTTCACTGAAGTTGATTCACCCTTAAAATTATATCAAAGTTTTTTTCCACTGATCGAATTTAAAAAGAATAATATCCCGCGTAAAATTTAATTTAAAATACTTCTTTACTCTTCTTAAATTTTAAGGTTTAAAAAAATGCATTAATTAAAACAAGATTTTAATAATTAGAAGAAAAAAGTCAGTAGTAGGCTTTGTCTTTAAAATTTGACAGTTAGTGCGGTTAGTCATAAAACTATTTTATTTCTGCTACTGTTTGTTGCTGAAAATGGCTGGAAAATTTACAATTAGCGAACAAGTTGACATGTTACTTGTTCTAGGTTTCTGTGAAGGAAACTGTAGAACAACTGTGGAAGAATATAGAAAAACATTTTCTAATATTGAAACACTAGTTCGAGAGACAGGAAAGTTTTTCAATAATGTTGCAAACAGTTGAAGATGAACCGTAAATAAGTACTAAACGTTTATCTCGAAAAAAACTCGATTATTAAGAAGTTGTTTCACTTCTAGAGGAATTATAAATGTTCACAACTTTCATGAATATTCGGATATAAACCCCTAGGCAGTAACTCCTAGACACATTCAGGGCGAGCTTAAGATACATGTTTGGGTCGGTATCGTTATTTAATTGGATCAGTTATTCTGATTCGATTAAATAATAAAAGTTATTTGAAATTTCTGCAAAATATTCCCCTTATTTAATCGAAGATTACCGTTGCGATTAAACTAGTGTTTTGGTTTATAGACGATGGGGCACCGCCTCATTTTAGTGCTACTGTTAGAGACTTTTTACATTTCAGGTTTCCAAATAAATGGTTAGGTAGAATTTTAGGGGTTACTCACCCTCAATGAGCACCTTGTAGTGTTTCAATTTACTTAAACTCATAGTCAAAGAAGGCCAATAATAAATCTAAATCATGTATCAAATTTGGTTATTCCAAGCACAGTATACTAAGCAATCAGTACGGAATCTCAGACAATTTATGAATGAAATACGTCTGTCAGTTTTTAAATACCCCCACTCTAGAAAAAGTCGCCAAGAATATGGCGGATCCCAACGAACATACGAAAAAATAGCTAATAATTTGGCGTAAACATAACCTAAGTTATTTCGTAGTTTTAATACTTTTGCATTAATTCTTAATTAACTGTTGTAATCCAGTGTAGTTTCATGTAAATTGAGGTTTTGGTCACATTTTGTCTTAATTTAGGTGTCTAGCAGATATAATTTGAATTTGATTATAAAACCGGTATGAATTTAATAAATTTATTTAAAAAAACTGCGAAAATATGGAAACTAGGTCGACTAGTAGTGTAGTTTTATTTTATATTTTGTAGTACTTTTGCCTTTATGTCAAGATGTATATGTTTACCTTATTTTGTTAGCAGATTATCAAATTTAAGCCCAGTGTAATTTTTATATTTTTACTCATTTTTTTTAGGAAAGTACGAAATTAAATTAAAACGTGAATATTAGGTACAATTTATTTTGAGGTTTACAATATATATAGGTAACATAATCAAAAACCCCCGTTGCTCTATTAGGTGCATGGAGTGGTTTCTTTCATTCATGTATGAAAGCAGTCTCTTTCCTATTTGGAGTTAAATCCTTTGCCCTCTTTCATGTTTTAATGGATTGGAATGAATTTAGGATTTTCTCAATTAAGCTATCACGTCTAACTAGGTCTCCCATATATAAAACTGTTTACAGGCCTTTTACGCCCAGAGCTGCGTTATGCCTTAGTTTTTTACAACACATTTATTTCCTCCCATAGTTTATTTATTATTTACTGGGTATAGTTCCACTAATAAACAATCACTAATATAAAAACACAAATAACTAAACACTCAACACATACAAAACTGGAATATAAGTACAATAACGATAACGAATGGATAACCATGTAATAATGTCAAAAATTCAAAAAATATAACTGACACACAGAAATTATAACTCGCGTCAAGAATTCAGACGTCTTACGTCACGGTTGACGTTACACATTTGTTTTTATTGTGAACGTAATTTTCGATATTTGGTAGCGTTAAAAACAATCTTTTTTGCAATTTAGTGCGATATATAATACAAACTCTTAGTATAGTATATAGTTTTATTACTAACAGTTGCAGTTTCTTAAATATTTTGATGCAAATATAATGAATTATTCATTTGTTCGTATGACGTAAGTCGTCTGAATTCTTGTCGCGAGTTATATAGTAATAACTGTCAGTCGCCAACAACATGGCGGATTTTTGGAAGACGCGGGAAAGCTGAGTTTCCCTACTGATTGCTTAGTAAAGTAATCCAGAGATATTAATTTTTTCAAAATATTTTTGTATGTTTGGTTAATTTGCAATATTTAAGAACCCCTCGAAGAACCCCTACATGCACCTGCTCTTTGCTGGTTCTGATGTGGAACGTAGAAACTTTAGATAATATAATCTGTCTAATTGTTGATATTTACCACAACTTTTGACGTTTATAGGCTGTCAGATATGTTAGGTATTGCGATCGACACCTTCAGATATCAAGCTGTGTCAGAAAAAGAGGCAATTTGGTACTTATACTGTTTTTTAATAGGGTTAAATTTAATAAATAATAATAATAAATGCTTAATTTCGGATCTGGTTGGCCTACAAACGTCTTAACTTCCCGCTAGAAATAAATATTTTTGATATATCTGATATCGAAGCTTATAATAACCAATGGTAGAAATATTTGATATATTATAAAATTTAAAAAAAAAGTAATAGCGCACTACATTTTTAAATAAGCTTAATTTTGTTTACCATGAAGTGTCTTGTCGTCAAGTTAACACTGCTTTATTTATCTAGGTCTTTGCTCTCCTTCACTGCTATCTTATCATTCTATTAGTTAATATTAGCTTTAGTATCACGGTGTTGAGCACCAAAAATGAGGAGACATATTTATATGCCCTTGAATAATTAATATTAACAGAATGATGAAGTAGTTTTGTATTATTAAACCACAGAAAATTCATTTTAAAGCGGAAAAAGTTGGAAAAGGATGGCCCTGAAATTGACCCCTGAGGAATATCTTAATTACAATTCCCTTTCTCTTGCTATTAAGCTAGTTTTCAGAAAATGTGTTTTTAATAGTAACAATTATCACTATCGCATATTTGGTCATTTTACGCATGGGTTATTTAAATTTTAAATTTGGTTGTCAACAAACTTCAACGTTAAAAACAAACCATTAAAATTGACTTATTATGATTCTTAAAACTTTTCTCAGTATCTATACTGGACTATTAAAAGTAATTTAAATCGTTTGCAAATTATATATTTGACCTAGAGGGTACTACATTAAAGGTCCAGGTCAAATGTTATTACCATCGTTATTATTGTTGAATGTACATGAGCTTTCCCCTTGTTTTTTTTTTCGCTTTGAACTCGGTGTTTGATATCTATATGAAAGGTATATGAAATTTAGCGTCATTAGAAACGTAAATTATGAATATAAATTTACAACGCATTATGCTGTTCTTCCTATAAGAATCAAAATGACATTCAGTGAATGCAATACATATTACACGTAATTTAATAAGTGTGTTAATAACTAGATTTAAAAAATCGGTCGTTTCACAATGATTGACTAATTATTACTCACAGCTGATTGAGTGTTTCTAATTGTACCTATTTAAGATCGTGAATAAATCGAAGTCGGTTCAAATTTAATTTTAATTAACACAGTTCATGTATTACTTCTAAATTTCGTTAATTGAAATTTTTATTAACAATGCACTTTACCTTTTCATAAAATGAATCAAAATAGGGGGGAAATATCCTAAACATGTATTGAAATATCCTTAACTTCCCAGATACACGGCAATCAAGTTGAAATTCTTGTATTTGTTTAATATATACAGGATGATACAGGGGAATTTCTAAAAGAATTTGGGAATGGATGCGTCATGTAAAATGGAATCAATATCGTAAAAAATGTATGTAAAATCCTTAGTTTCCGAATAAAACATTATTGAAATTGTATATTTTCAACCTTTACATAGCTGGGTTACTGTAGTCTAGACAGGCGATTCCGAATATTGAAATCCGATTACTTTTTGTAGACATTAAAGTTTTTATAACGCCAGTCTTTACATTATGCCAGTAATAATATATGCAAAACTATAAATAAATATTAATTGATTTTCAATATCAGCAAATGTTTAAAGAAACATCTAGAAACTATTTGTGTATTTTCATTGCTAAAAATTCTATTAAATTATCAATTTCAACAACACAAAAACGTTGAGTGTATAATAAGCACCTATCGACACTTTATATTTTAGATATTAATTGTATGTATTTTGTAGGGTAAAAAGAATATAATAAAAATTTCCTAGTTCACAGAATAAAGAATCATATTATGATGTGCGTACCAAAAATGATTCACGCATTTAATGGACAGGGATTTTAATTTTTGACAAAATAAGTTTAAATTATCTGTTTCTAGATTTGTCGATTTGTGAGGAATATTTGAATTTTTATTTCTTTTGCGAATTATATCTAGGCATCATATTCTAAATATAAAAAAATCTCGACAATTTTCATTTTTTCTCATATATAGAGAAGATAGTACAAATCTGTTTAGAGATATCTGCTATAAAAAAAAACTCGTCGTAAAAGTGTTCATTAGCTGTCAAATTTATGCAGTTACTGATAGTACGATATTATTTTAATTCAAACAATAACCTACCTGCTGAAAACATTACCAAGAGAAAGAGAGATCTCATCCAGCGCTCCAGGCACACCATTTTCAAAATATTCTCAGCGAAACCAATAAGTCACTCGAAATTTCCAAACTTTATGACACAGGCGCGTGAGACAAACAACACAGCAACGTCAGTTATAAAACCAGATAACACAGTGATTATTTTCATATCAGCAAATTAGATGCTGGTATTGATAACTGAGAGATCATTACATTTAGAAACGCGCACGCGGCAGACGGACAGACAGCGAATGTATACCGCGCTCCACAGGTGCTTGGGTTTCTCTCAAGACTCCTAGAGCACATTACTGACTCATTTAGTGACATACTAATCGACTGCAATGCCTCTTGGCGACGTTTACCACCGAGGTGTATCTGTTTCTCAGAACTCGTTTCCGCTAGTGGGGAAACTAGAGTTTAGTGAAAATTACACCTTCTCGGAGACGCTTAATTGCCGCCTCATTTAAGTAGTCGAGGAAATGGAAAGTAGCTGGCGACCGTGATCGGATAGGGTTACCCTTTCTGAAATTGCTAAACCAGGACATGACACTTGAAAAGTCTATTTTAGGAAACTGTATAGAGATGCATATTATACTGGGCATTCGGAATATAATTGTATGATAAATTGTTTTTTCCTCTAATCAATGATAATATAATTATTTATTTATTTATTCACGACCACTATATTAAGAAGGTTTTCCGTGGATGAAAGGCCTTTTAACACACTAGTGGATTAGAACTCAATAACACGCTTCGATCTTATATTATTATACAGGGTGTCCGGAAATTATGCGTCAAGACTTCAGGAGGTGATTCCTCACAAAAAAATAGGGTCACAAAGTCCTATAACAATTTTTCGAAAACTCAATATTAACGGAGATACAGGGTGTTAAAGTTAAAATTTTATTTTCGATATTTGTAAATAACCTCTTAAGAAATCCAAATATTTACATAAAATTTGTAAAACGGGGGTTTTTGCGGACGAGAAATTCAAATATGTTTCTAATTTTGATGTCACTAGTAGAGGACGCCACTTGTGGCACATCATGTTAATGTATCCATCTAAATATCGAAACAATCGATTCTCCTATCTATTTTATTTGAAAAAGGTATACCTTGCTGAAGTCGGTAGGCGTAACCGTTTTTGAAATAATCGTATTTGAAGTGCTCCAGGGCACCGAGTAAAAACTGTTTTGGTTTCAGGTAAAGTGCCTTTTCTGCTGAAAATACAGCAAAATATTACTTGAAAAAGTTATTCAGAATCGTAAATTATGGAGACGTGCAAAATTTCAAGAAGATCGGCGAGGTTTGATGAAACCATTTTACAACAAAGCACAAAGATTTTATCAAAGCAGGCCGATTTATTTAAAATTTGGAACATCTCCATAATTTACCGTTCTGAACAACTTTTTCAAGTAACACTGTATTTTCAGTAGAAAAGGCATTTTAACTGAAACCAAAACGGTTTTTACTCGGTGCACTGACTATTTCAAATAAGATTATCTCGAAAACTGTTACTCCTAACGACTTCAATAAGATATACCTTTTTCAGATATAACAGGTAGGAGAATCGATTGTTTCAATAGTCAGATCGATACACTAAGCAGCAAAAAAGTTCTGTAATTTGAAAGAAACATGATGTGTCGTAAGTGGTGCCCTCTACTAGTTATGTAAATATTTGGATTTCTTAAGAAGTTATTTACAAATATCGAAAATAAAATTTTAACTTTAACACCCTGTATCTCCGCTAATATTGAGTTTTCGAAGAATTGTTAGGACTTCGTGATCCTAGTTTCTTGTGAGGAATCACCTCCTGAAGTCTTGACGCATAATTTCCGGACACTTTGTATATTATTTAGAATTATTATTATTAACATTAACATTTATGTTGGCAGTCTTTGACTAGTATACCAAAATGACTCTACCAATTGAAGTATAATATATGTTTAAAAAAATTGCTGGCACCAATAAAACTGCACTATGATAGGTTTATAATTATTTTATTTTATTATGGCAGCAAATAGGTTTTCAACGTACTATGTCAGGTGTGTTTCTAAATAATAATCACCTATACATACCATGAATGGTTCTCTTATGGGATCGCTTTTCGCACAATAAAGAATAATTATAATAATTTTAATAATATAGAGGTGGCAATTGGTAATATATTAAAATTGTAGTTGCCGATAGAATGAAGTAAATAACTATTTGCAGATTTTAAAAAGCTGCTGTAAAAAAAGTGATGGTAATCCTATATGATATTACAAATTTGTGTTTAAATATTTCAAGGCCAATAACATCATTGATATTACTAATAAATTAATTCCAAAAACGATCGACGAAAGAAAAATTCATTCAAATTGCGGTCGAAAATAGCCATTCATTTTTGAATGTCTGATATACTCGCGACAAGAATTCAGACGACTTCCGTCAAACGAACAAATGAATAATTCATTTAATTTTTTTAACGGAACGCTCTGTATATTATTGGATATTTGGATTCTACTCAAAATTCCAAGCATATTTTAAAAAGCATATTCTATACTTATCTTCAACTGTTTCTGAGAAAATGGCGTCTGTATAAGTTAAAATGTAAACAAATTGTTTTGTTCATGACACACTTTGAACTGAGCTAAAGCTGAAGTTCAGCATTGCTTGCTCCATTAAAAAAAAAAAGTTAGGTTAAGATCTCTCAAAATCATTGGTCTTTTGTTTTTTTTTCAAATAAGAAAAAAGTTGCTAGTCCACTATGCAATATGGTTTTTGCTCCATTCCGATATCTTTAAAAACAGAAAAGTTACAGCTGATCAAAATGTTATCAAACTTATTGAAACGCAAGGTCCTGCCCCTTAAAGGATATTTATCCTTTAATATGTAAAGATTGTAGAGTCATTTGTTTGTTGTTTGTGTGAGGATATGCATCTTTTTCGTATAGTATATTACTTTCTGCTATGACAAAAAATGCGGATTTCTTATGGCTTAAATGTAATTAAAAACTTGATTTTGTAGCTCGTGCGTCTAAATTAAAATGCCCAAGGAGAGTTTATAATTTTCATTATTTCATTCCATTTCTGTATTTTAAGAAATTTAAATATAACTGATATTATTATTATATCGAAATAATACGCCAAAAATTATTAGACAAAAAAAAAAATATTTAAAATTTCTAAAAATCATGACCGTTCAGTTTTGAGTTATTCTATTAGTACCATACATGCTGCAAGGTGACATCTGACTCATTTTGGTAGTAGAGTAGTTAGTACTGATCAAATATCAATGAAATCCCAGTACGTAGTTGTCTTCCAAGTAACAGGTAATGTGCATAGTAGCAAAGCATGACTCACTTGGCCACTGCTGTGAAGGTACTATTATTTGCGGAAGCAAATTATGTGCATGAGTCAACAAACCGATAGTTCCTCATGCGAAATAAATGTTTTCATATCTCCGACATCTATAACATAATAGACACTAACAGGAATTGCAAAAAAGCAACTAATACCTATACCTACTGATTTTGCTGTTTTCAATGGATCAAATATCTTTATTTTGTCTCTATCAAATTTGACTTTTTTTAAATTTCCACATCGGCAAATAATTACAAAAACTGTAATTACCAATAAAAACTATACAAATTTTTATTTTAATAGCACCTTTTCCTAGTTAATTGAAAAGTTAGGAGAGCCGGGGAATTTTTCATTTATGCATTTTGCAATTTTTGCAAAAGCAGCCATCTTTAGGTATTTCAATAATTGAGGTACAATCTATTATTATAATAATAATGGCACTTTTTAAAACGCACATTGTAATTAATTCTATTTTTAATATTTTTTCTTAGCTGTTTTTCCGTTCACCAATAGAGATAGGTATAATGAAATTTTTACTTAGGACTTCCAGGAGCTCAAAAACTGTTTTGTGGAAGTGCCATTATTATAGCAATAGATTGTACCTGTAAATATTTTTAAATCAATTTTCAGTAATTCCAAGCCTGTATAAGTACGTACCTCAATTTTGGTTATCAGTAGACTGATGGTAGACTGGTAATTGTTTTCTATAGTTATCAGCACAGAATTTTAGTTCTTGTTTCTTGTAATCTTCAGTCTAGACAGTACCTATGACATAAATCAAAAAGAATGTATAGGGAAAATACATTACTTAAATAAAATAGATATCTATTATGGGTATCTTAAATAAATAACGTTAAATTTATTCAACCTTCAGCCCGTGATTAACACTAGTAAAAGTAAAAATATTACATTAATAATGCAATTTGTGGTTACTCCTTAAGCTGTGGTTATTCTAATAAGCAACTGCTGTGTATTGTGGGTTGCCTAACATTAAAAATTGAAATGTCTCGATCTTGTCTTTACGTGTCTCGATTCGAAACAAATTTTGTATTTCCTGTCAGTGTCAGATCTAGGTCAATGAATGTTATTCTATAAATTTAATGTTTCTTTTTTACAATCAATATATTTTTTAAATATTCAGTACGCAGGTATTTAAATAAAGATATGTCTATTCTAATATTCAAGAATGTTTATTTTATTCCCAGCAATTTTAAATCTCCCTAATCATTAACAGAGATAAAAGAGATCTTTGAGTTACTTCATATCTCGTAGCTTTAAACGGGGTCATATTTCGAAGTTCGCAGTGTTGGTTCCTGAGCCAGAGAGGCTAGCCAACATAAAATCACTTTCTAAACTATTTCGCGTGTTCTCGCTTTATAGTTTACAGTAATTGCATTTTCTAAAATTATCCCAGTGCATATACTAACATTTTCAGTAATTATTAATCTCAGCTATACAAACAAGAAACAAAAAATGAAACCTGTAGCGTATGTAGTTAAAGATGCAGTGCCTAATTATTTATCAAGTCTGCCAATTCCCGACACCTTTGGAGGATGGTTTAGGTTAGGATGTAAGTCTATATTTTTAACATTTTTAACAACGTGAAATATAGTAAAATATATTAATTTTGTTAGAATTAAACTTTTTAGTTTCTAGTTAAATTTGTAGAGTGGACAGTTTTTTTATTAACCTTGAAACTATTTAAGTTAAAGATTGGTTGGCTTTGGTCCCACCTACTGCAGTAGCTGCTGGCTTTACTTACATCGTATACAGGGCGTTTTGTCCTCATGGTCGTCCTGCAGCAAAAGGACCAATCAACCCCAGTATACTCAAATCCAGTAGTAAAGTTGTAGATTCCATAGACGTAGAAGATATCACCGATAAAGCTGTATTTTGTCGCTGCTGGAGAAGTAAAAACGTAAGTACATCGGTTATTGAATTTATTTTTATACTTGGGACCTTCATCCTAGTCAGTCCCAATATAATCGATGCCAATATGTCATTGTTTTTTAATTTGTTGTGTACGTTTTCATTTTTAGTGGCCCTATTGCGATGGGTCTCACGGCAACCACAATAAGGAGACTGGTGATAACGTAGGACCCCTCATAGTACAAAAGAAGAAGAATTAAAGTGAAGGCCAAGCCATTCTGTTAGATAAAATTTGGGATGTAGTAAACTGGTGTTAACTATCGTGATGTCAAAATGTACTTCCATAGCTTTGTTTTATTATTGTTTGTTGAGATTAAGCATTTACTTTAGTGTCTCTTGTTTGTTTGAAATATAAGTTATTAATTTGAAATGTTTTTTTTTTTAATGTAAAATTTTCATTGAATAAAATTTTAAGCTGTGAAAATAAATAACAGATGCACTAAATCTAGTAGGCTTGATTTTTCAGACTTGATCTTGATTACAGCTTTGATTTCATATATGTACTTAAAATATAGAATAAAGTGAAAATTGTGATTGAAGCCTATTATAATATTAATATTTTGAAATGTTTATATCGGTTAACTATTAAAATCAAAATTAGATAACATGTGCTTTATGAAACATTTATGCTTTAATATCTGTCTTTAGTAATAAATCTATTTTGTTGTATCAATCGAAATAATCAATGCAGAATTTATGATAGTCATTGATAAGTATTATATAAACAGTGAAAATTGGACCATAAATAAAAATTTTGTCAAAATAATTTAGGTACTAAATATTTAATTATTTACCTATGTAGGTAGATATAAACAATTTAATGTGACTAAAATTATAATTTGTGATTACTTGTAAATAGTAGTTAAATAAACATTATTGGGTTGAAAATATTATACCTAGGTATAGATGATCATTTTTCCATAAAATTTATCGGTTTAAAATGTAAACAGAGGAGTGAAATGAATTTTATGTAAGTTACCATTTAGTATTTACATTATTGAGTTGGACGTTATTTAACTATGTTGTATAAAAGAAGGTTTTTAGTTGTAATTAAGACTTGGAAAACAAGTATATTTTTAACAATTTCATTAGAAAAAAATACATATAATAAAGCGAATAAATATTTTGTTCATATACGTATTTATTAAATTAAAATTTAGTAAACTTAATTTAATTTTATTGGCTCAATTCTGGAGAATAACCTTTAGATTTCATCTTGTTGATTAATATGATAATCCCTGTACCTCCGCCACTGAGCTTCCATTCTTTGCCGAAAGATTGGCCATTGAAGGCTTCCAGAAAGTACCGCCGCCTGGTGGTTACTGCAACGCATTACTCAGTCATGGAGGAGGTTATGTGTAGACAAGTAGTGTATCCTCAGTAAAGTGCGTGTTTTTTTCAAATCAATGATAGCCGATCATGGCTGAGGAGTTATTAGTGGTACTTAATCGCAGTGAGAACTCTGGATTTGGATTTTCCCTTCTAGGAGAGCCCGGTTTGCCACCCATCATCTACAATATCCTGGACGATTCTCCAGCCGCAGAAAGCGGAGAGGTGAGCATCGTTTATTTTGTGCATGTTTTTATTATTCGCGTTCGTCGATGACAGCGGCGATTTGAGGCAAGCCCTGGAATATCTCCTATATTCATCTGTTTGGTGCCCGATTGATTTTCTTTCGATATATTTCGTTAGAAATGCCTTCTCGGGGTGGGTATGACAGCTAGAAATTCCCGTTAAAGCCGCCGTTGTCAGATCCAGTGCACCAGTTGTTCGACCTGACTTTAAAATGCAAAAAGTGAATTGGAATGCAGTTTTAACCTTTTTTACGAAATCGTCAACTTTCATCTGTCTGCTCCAACGTTCGGTTGTTTCTTACCGAGAATGTTTCTTTCGTTTTCTACTTGCAAAATTGATTGTCCGTTTCACTCAGCGTTGTAATTATTGAAAAATTTAATCTGGAATCTATTTAGCAATGCCGGTTAGGTGAAAGATGGATACCAGCGGTTGCTCCTTTTCGCTAATTGTGGCGAATGCTTACAGAATTTGGTATGTTGAAAGTGATCAATATTACCTACCGTTCCTACATAAAAATTATATTTGCAAACCCTTGTGCAATCGAAAGTAGGAAGTACTTATAATTAAGTAAAATTTAAATTATTATATTTGCTTTATCCATATTGAAATACCGGTGAAATGACTTGTTTTGGAGTAGGTGTATATAACTAATTATTATTTTACAAACATTGTTGTTGCAAATTAATAGTAACTAGATTTGTAAATAGTCAAACAAGCCATAAAACTATATTTGCTATTTGTAGATAAAATAACTACTTAGTTACAGGTAAATTTAGTTAACTATTTTGTTTATATTTGTCTTTTAAAAACTAATAGAATATAGAATTAATTTAGATTGATGGCAGAAACTTTGTCATAGTTTGTTATAATATAAATAAATGATAAATGTATTCTAGGTAATGTAAATTTGACCAATGTCAAGTTTATATTAGAACTAGTTTTAGATGTATTTTGAAAAAAATGTTCAATGTAAAATAATGCGCGTGCAGGGGGTTATCATTTACATGACTTTCTATTTCATGTTTTTGGTATTTTGTATTTTACAAACTATCGTTGTAAATACGTAAGTAAGTAGGTACTATATGTTTTAACAAGGTTAATGCAGCTTTAATGATCCAGAGCAATAAACAGTAACATAATAACATAAATGTTACCTACTTTTCCAAAAATACCTAAGTAGGTACTAAAATATATTTTATGAGGTCGAACATCAATTTGAGCAAGGAAAATTCCTCGGGAAATCTTGTTTTTTCCAATGATTCCATTCCAGTTCTAGTATAGTAGTAGGTATATACAACGTATGTACAATCGTTTAAAATAATAATGACACTCTCTTAAAACAGTTTTTGAACTTCTGGAAGTTCTGAGTAGAAATTTCATTAAATCTCTATCGGTGAGTGAAACAACTAATAACTAATATTAAAAATGTGAAGTAGATTTCATTACAAATACATCAGCAGTTCTAAAGAAATAGCAAAATTCATTTTAATGAGTAGTATGTAGTACCTAGATGTTAAATATTTTGAAATTTTGAGCAATCTTCAAATTAAAATTTCTCGTTTTTTACTTTAACCTCGACTTTAATGTAGTTTGAGAAAAAACAAATATAAATACTTATTTAGATGATTATGTAAGTATTATTATTAGTCCATATCGAATTTCATTTGTTTTATCTTATCATAACGTAATTGCCAAAATAACACAAAAACATATTTTACATTTGGACATATAAACCTGGCACAAAACTAAAACTTTTAAAAATTCAATTTTTTCTTTGTGATTCTTATAGATTATTATTGTACTTAGTTTGTAATAACAAAATTTTCGTTTATAGTAATTATATATATATATATATATATATATATATATATATATATATATATGTGACCTTGAAAAAAATCATCCCCCGACTTTTATAGCACTAAATCTGAGGGTTGTTTCTTATAGAGAGTCGTTTGTCGTCAAACAAATTTCGTTTGTAGTAACAAGAAAAAAAGTTATAGCTATTTTTAATATTTTCAATATATTCTCGTGTGTAAAATATGTAAAACCATTCCTATTTTAAATAAGTACCTATAGCTCGACCTATAGTAAACAGTAACTTTTTCGATTACTTGGATTTGCTTATTGGTACTTCGACTTCAACCGAAGGCTACAAAATCGTTTGTAGTAACCTTCATTTCATTTGTAGTTCCTTGAAATCTAAAGTAGAGTCACTTTACTTCAAGCGGAAGCTAAATAATCGATAATCTATAAGAATCACAACGAAAAATTCGAATTTTTACAACCTTTGCATTTAATATTATTTATATTAATCAAAACCTGGAAATGTGTAACGCAATGATTATTATTATTATTGTCCTTATTATTCATCACAGCCTAATAATAATAATCCTGTAGGTATACGAGAATAATAGAAACACATTTTGCATTTAATATTATTTATATTATGTACAACCTTTAATTAAACACGTGTGGTAAGTACAAACCTCTAATTAAAAATTTATTGCAACACTGCATGCATCCAACATTGTGTCATGGTTGGATTGGAGACGTTTATTTATTTTAGATGTATTATTTGCAACAAAACAAAATAGGGTGTACACGCATACCGTCTTAAACTATCTCTTCTTCTTATTCCTGCCTATCAACAACAACAACAAACTGTCATTGTTTATCGCGCACATGTCTATTGACTTACTTTGTCCCTCTTATCGCAAAAACAGTGGGTAGACATGTACTTTCCGAACCTGTATAATAACCAGGGCATGTCAACTTTTTCGGATTCGTATAATTGTTCGTGTTTAGTAGCAACAATTGCTATTGCAATTAATAACAGAGATCAATTTCTTAGACAGTGACGACAAATTGTCATTAGTAAATTTATTAAATACAATAGCAAGCAGTCACTCCAAATAATGTCATGTAATCAAACTTACCTTAGTCAAGTTAGTTACAAATTTTATTTTTGATATTTGTAAATACATTTTGGAACTCGGTGGTTTTTGGGGGCGAGAAATTCTTTTAAATGGGATAACTTTTTTGGGAGTTAGTAGTATACATCTGACTATGGAAACAATCGATTTTCCTACCTTTTTTATTTCAAAAAGGTATACCTTGTTGAAGTCGTTGGGAGTAACCGTTTTCTAAATAATCTTATTTGAAATATTCAATGCACCGATTAAAAACTGTTTTGGTTTCAGGTAGAGTGCCTTTTCCGCTAAAAATGCAGCAAAATGTTGCTTGAAAAAGTTACTCAAAATGGTAAATTATGGCGAAGTGGAAATTTCAAGAAAATCCACAAGGTTTGATGAAACACTTATTTTCAACAATGATTCCATCAAAGCACAAAAAGAAGTTCGATCTTAAAATTTTGCACATCATTTAACATTCCGAATAAGTTTTTCAAGTACTTAACATTTTGCTGTATTTTCAGCGGAAAAGATACTTCACCTGAAACCAAAACAGTTTTTCGGTGCATTGATTATTTCAAATAGGATTATTTCGAAAACGGTATACCTTTTTTCTCGTTTTTTATTCTCATGAAAATGTAGGACAATCGATTGTTTCAATACTCAGATGTATGCACTATACTGCAAAAAAGGTCTGCCATTTAAAACAAGCATGATGTGCCATAAGTGGCGCCCTCTACTAGTGACGTCAAAATTAGAAACAAATTTGAATTTCTCGTCCCCCAAAAACCCCTGATCGTTAATAAGTATTTGGATTTTTTTAGTTATTTACAAATATAAAAAATCTTTGTATCTTTTTAACCATCATCTTTTGATTAAGGTAAGTTTGGCTACATCGTATTATTTTGCCGTCAGGAAACTACTCTGCTCTGTGTTCGGGACACCCTGTATAGTTAATTCCCCTCGATATTAAACAATAATAAAACTTCCTCGTTTCGGTTGTGTTTTAAAAAACGCATCAACAATGGACATTTCCCATGACGTGAATATCGCAAATCTCGATGTAATTCTCCTCGCGTGTGTTGTAGAAGTTAGACGAGTCGATTAAAAAAATTACCCATACTAGTATAAGTCACAGTGAAGTGGTTTCGGTTGCGTTCAAGAAGGATTATTGTCGGCACGGTTTCTTTACATTTTCTTTCGATCGATTTATCTTAATATAGAATTAATTTATGTCCCTGGGAAGCAATTAAAATATTCCGACGCTATTTTTCTACGGATAAATTGAATTAAAGATAATGAATTACATATCATTTAATAACTCGGTTTAGATATGATTTATGGTCCTTTAATAGATGGAGATCGAACGCGTGTAGCGCCAGATAACGGAAATTTATACAGTGTGGGCTACCGAGCACGTACCACCCAGATTTTCTTTTTTTTTTTTTGATAACAAAACTCTTGGACCCGTAACCTCCACTTTTAAAGTCTTAAGGGTGCCGTATTCTAGAAATAGTGTTTTTTACACATACAAGTGATGTAAGACATTTAAGAACTGAATAATATACAGCTTAGCAAATAACAGGAATGTTATCTCATGCCACCTGCGAATATTCAAAAGTACGGAAATAAAACGAATATATAAGGGTATAATGTTCGGCCAAACAGTGTAGCTTTTATCAGGCTCCGCCCATCAGCACCTTCAACGGCAAATTTAACTTTGTGCCCCTGTAAGTTAGGCAATTGTATGCAGAAATTTAGCAAAACATGTCTTCTTGGCGGACAGATTTCATGAATATAAATGCAAAAAATTGAAATCTGAGGCAATTGTCTGTTATATGAAGACTTGATTTACTAGCCTACAGCTTTCTAAAATTTTTAATTAATTTGAAGTTTAGTTACTAATTATACAGGGTGTGTAAACAAACCTTCAAATTTATTCTTTTGACTTTAAATATTTAACATTTAATATGGAAATTTAAACAAATATTTTTTAAAAATATTTTAAAGAATTACTGTTTTATCAACTTTCATTTCTGGTTAGTCAGTTAAAAAAAATGGTTGCCATTGTCGGTATATTGTACATAATTTTTTTGCTACACAATTTCAAAACTGTTAGTGCAACTTCATTAAAAGCAATTTCATTTTATTTAACAAGTTTTCGAAGAATCATTTCGAGGATGCTGTGAAATGACAAATTCACTTTCATGAATGAATAGATACGCGTGTACAAATCGTAGTAGGCGAAATTTATAACTAAGATAGAAAATACCTGTAGGAGTGAACATAAAAAGTAGTAAACATTCCTATCCTACACGAAAGATTTCTGTGTGGAATCCTTTGATGTTCCTTCTATTTGCCAGATCGATTGTTAAATCTGACTCACCCAATATAACCTTATAAGTGTAGCCATGGCGTTAAATCGAAATTTGATTGATGTACTGTAGCTTATAATAAAAATGTAAATGTGAAATTTAATACAAAGTATTGGCTTCTTGATAACTTCTAACAATGAGAACCATCTTAAGCCAAGATTTTAATACATCTTTCTTTATCATTCTACGCACAACGTCAAAAGTCTTGGACCCCCCTCCCCTAATTCTTATTAAAGAAATCTTTTTTTGTGAAAAGAATATGATCGATAAACTGAATATTTACAAAATTAAAAACCAGCAAATGTGACATTTTTGACAAAATTTATTAAATCAAAAAGAAGTAACAAAGCAAGTTCTTTATTTGACTAATACTCGGTATGACCTCCACCACGTTCCAATAGCATATTGACATGTCTATGCATTGAGATAATCAAGCGATTAACGATCTCTTGCGGAATATTGTTCCATTCCTCTTCTGCCGCCACGACTAACTCATCTGCAGTCTAAGGTGGAGGAATAGGATTATGAATGACCCTAGCAACGAAATCCCACATGTTTTCAATAGGATTCATGCCAGGAGAGTTGGTTGGCCAATCTAATCTATTGATATGTCCTGCTTCGAGTCTCTCTTGAACCCTTCTAGCGCGATGCGGTTGAGCGTTATCGTCCAGACAAAATTTTCACCTAATTCATTACGTAGGGGTTAGATAATGGGCGTAATAACTTGTTCCATGCAAATTTGTGGAGTAAAGTGGAGACCCGTAATGGTCTTCTAGCACGTAAATTTGCGTTGTGGAGTCGTCTTCGATATAGGCCATAGTAGGTGTCTATGTAACACAACGTAACGTACCTTGAAAGTGGGGCTTGAGAGCTGAAGATGTGTGGTGTCTACGGGCATATTGCACCAAATACCGATCTTCCCTTTCATTTGAGATACTCCAGTACGTCCACTACGTGGTCTGTTTTCCACTGTATCAAATTCTTCATATCTGTATACTATTCATACAACAGATGATCCAGATGCCCAACATGTTCGATATCTGATCGGGTAAACGCAGAAATTTCACGTCTTGGCGTTATAATGTACAAAAATTCAAAGGAACACTTGGCTGAATATACTGCCAAACTGACCAGATTTGCAGTACATTGGTAATTAAGAAAAGGTTCATGGTCTGCAATTTTTTATTGTTTTTTTTTGTTCCCTAAGTACATGTACTTTTTTACCACATTAAGAAAAACTACTAGGTTTAATCGAAAAGTTCAAGACGTTTTGTGTTTTATAGCTTTATGCAAAAATAAATATGTATTAGTATTAAAAAATAGGAGTCTTTCAGAATGTTAGGAAAAACAAATGTTTTTGACGAAAGTTTCACATCTTCAGTAAATGCACACACTTGATATTAGCAAATAAATAATGTAAGTCGCCCATATTTTTGTGTACCCTACATTATTTGTATTTTTTTTCTGATATTGGCGCCAAGATGTCGTCGCCTTTGTGCTAGACATGTAGATATAATTTATCCTCTTCTTTATATGCATATAGTAACTTACGATTCTATAAGTAGGTATTCAATTATCATATCATTATGGTTTGTTGTAGGACGTTATTACATTATAAGAAATTATGATCACACTAAAGAATTTTGAATAATTTCTTCCATTCCACAGTGGCATGGGAGTTGAAAAGTATCTTAAAAAAATAATCTGTTTTTAATCATTTCCTGACTCATTATTATTAACGAAATGTCTAAATGACCATCTCGAGTCCATCAATTTATGAGATATTTTATTCATATAAAATTTTAAAGTCAAAAAGAATAAATTTGAAGGTTTCTTTACACGCCCTATATAATTAGTAACCAAACTTTAAATTAACTAAAATTTAAAAAGGCTGTCTAATAATATGTATACATATAACAAAACAAATGGTTTATTTTGTTGTGGAACGTATATTTAAAAATCAAATTATTTGTTTGAAAGAAAGACATTTGGAAGGAAATGAATTATTTTTTCTTTAATAAGAGTTCTTCGCCTTAATTCGGTAGAAGTATGTTATTTGTTCATTTTGAACCAATTGTCGCATCTATTTATTTGTTTTAAGTAAACTTACTTGTTACTTCACCAATCGCAAAACAACTAATGTAATTTGATATATTTGTCATCTGTTAACTTTAACTTATATATTTGAATGTTATGTGTTGATTTTGTGTTTTTTATATGCTTTATGGTATCAAAATATAGTTGTAATTACCAATATTATGTTTAGTGCAAATAAGTAGAACTGTTGTTTTAATTACTTAACTGTTTATTTAATTAAATTTACATGAAAATGAATAATGAGCAACATTTTATTTAATCATGTGGGGTAATTCAATAAAAAAAAGTAAATATTAATTGTTATTTCGTTGATTTTATTTCGAGTCTACGTCACTTTTCATAAGGTAGAAACTTCACAAGTAAATTTTAACGCCAATTTTCTTATAATAGCGGGTTTACACATGCATGCATGGATTTAGTGGCGCCAGTTGTTTCAGGCGCGCCAGAAAATTGCATATGTAAACCTCTACTAGCGTGCCATTTTTATCAGTGCTAGCACGAATAAAAAAAGTTAGAGCATTCCAACTTTTCTATGCGCCAGTAACGACTCATCAGCTTGTGCAAAGATAGTTTGCAAATGTAAACCTATTCATGCACGCCAACGCCAAGTATTTACGCACTAGTATACCAGTTTTGTTTAGTATTTGATTTTACGATCGTTTAGAATATATGAAAATGAGTAAGAAGTGAAATTCGGAAAAAAACGATGAATTTTTAGAGTATTACAGAGAATGTCTTTGTGGGACCCAATTCTTATAAAAATAGAAATGTAACATAATATGTTTATGAAAAGATCACAAGAAACGTAAATAGAGATTATTGTAATTCTTCTGAGGTCAAAGCCAAAACAAGAATTTTCCTTGGTTTGCAGTGGCTGATAGATTTTTGCATTCAGTAGTACAAATCACTAGCTAGTAATCAATAAATGAAACTGGCGCAATAAAATCTTAATGTATGTGTAAACTTTTACTGGCAAAGTCCAACGGGCGTAAATACTTGCGCCAGCAAATCATTGCATATGTAAAGGCTCCTTAACACTTGCAATGCTGGTTGTTTCCAGCTAGTGCACATTGAACCATCCATTTCGAATTCATAAATTCATACTTGAAACATTTAGAAAAAAACATAATTTTCCAGAAAATATGCTATTCTTATCTACGTTTAAACAATTTATTTTGCACTGTTGTTTAAATACTAAAAAATTTCATTATAACAAAATTAATTGAACTCAACATATGAAGTTCTGCAATTAGTGCAAAGCTCAGTATTTTTTGAAATACTATTAAAGTCATCAAATTCAAATGGATTCTAGGGAAATCAAGTGGAATCAGCAAAATCATCGAAATTATGCGGAATCGGCGAAATCAAGTGAGCAAAAGAGCAATTACTGATGTTTTGTTTATCCACTTTTACTATTTAAATTTTCCTCAAATAATATAGTAACTTTATAGTGCATTTGTATGACACACATTATTTTGCTATTCTAACCCCACATTTTAACAATTATTTTTGTATCACATACCTATAAACAAAAGTGGTGAATATTCTATGCAGATATGTAAACTTATGTTATAATAATATTTACAACTACAGTTAAATTTGTTGGTTAGAACGCTTTCAACCGTTATATATTTATTTTACTTCCTTACCTTTGAATATTCGCAGATGGTATGACATAACATTCATGTTATTTGCTAAACTCTGTATTATTCAGTTCTTAAATGTCTACAATTATTTGTATTTGTAAAAAACACTGTTTCAAGAATACGGCGCCCTTAAAGTAATTGGGAATCTGAAATTAGGTGTACAAAAATCTTGGTAGTGTAATTAATTTTAAATTAAATTGAATACTTGTTAACAACACAACTTTGGTAATTCGTAAGATTAATACCAGATGAATGCAGCTGGTCTGTATTTGTATTAACAATGCTTAAATTTTATTTGTAAGCACTTGAAGTAGCTTCAATGACGACAATCTCTCCTTCAAGAACATTTGTGGCGATTTTTTTCTTGTTTTCAAGAGACGTGTCAATATAGCCTTCAATACGGTGTTGGACTTCCAACTACCATGCCGTTTTATAGTTAGAAGGTCTGCTCCTGTGTTGGCTAGAAGTGAAGTAGATGATCGTCGAAAACAGTGCCTTGTATATTGTTGAGGCTGTGATAAATTGAGAAAAAAGCAATCTTCTTTGGCATTACACTAAAAGTATTTATACCAACAGAAAATTTCATGTATTTACCACCTCTGTAACCAACAAAAAATCTTCCATGATCGGCATGACTAGAACGCAGGGCGAGGTATTTTTGTATTACTTGGACCATATTCACATTTTGGATTTCCCCAGCAGTGATAAATAATTCTCGGGAAATTTTGGTTTTAGTATCCGGTATGAAGATATGAAAAATATTTCCTCACATTTTTTAGGTTTTCTAACAGCAAATTAAAGTCCTCCATTCTGTATGCACCTCCAAGTCCTATAATTAAGGCAACCTTAAATTATGCATTCATGAATATCAATTCTTGTTCTTACCTTTGTTACCATCGGCATCTTGTAAACATTTTAAAACATCCTCTTGTTAATATTCTTGACTTTTTTGGTTCGTATCCTGATTGCTTTTTCAGAAAAGCAATTAAATTCTCGATTTATCTGGTAAAAGTGAAGCTTTCAATTTCGAGAGGCAAGTTCTCTGTTTCTAAATCACTCATTATTTCAATCAACACTATTTTCACAAAAAAAAAAAAAAATGTAAAAACGAAAATTCAATTTTGTTTATAACAAGTTTGACAGGTTACCATAACAATGCCTTTGCTTCTTGATTTTGAACCAAAACTTACAAACTGTATCTTATTTTGGATTGTTCTCAATTTAAGGTAGTTCTAGATAAAAATTTTTGCAGTTCTAGAAAAAAATTTATATAGTACACGTGGAATAACAGCATTTTTTATTACATTTATGAAATTACACCTCTCACTCATGTATAATAATGCCCATATCCCACTTGTACTATAAATAACTAATATTCAGCGCATCATAAAACTGACTGTTCTTATAGGAGCATTGTCGCGCCAACTGAATCTGGAACTAATTATAGGGGTGAGGGGACTTCCAAAACGCATTTACCCCTTGACATTAAACCCATAGAGTGCCCCGAGCAGATGAAAGGCATATCTGCCGCATGTCTCCTTTAATGTAACACGGTTATTTGATAGGAGAATATCGGTATCCAGAAATTATGTAGCTACAACCCCAAAGGATTGTTTTACCTACCGCCACCCTTTTAGGCGTCCTATTGTATGCTATTAATGTATATCACACGGCGACGGCAAGAACCAAGAAGTAGACGGGACTCGCTTCATCAATAATTCGGGACACAAGAGCGATAGCTAAAAGGAGCCTACAATGGCACCTGTCACAACCGAGATTGCTGCTCTAGAGACGTTACTCCCGAATTTAACTAGCCATAAACTTCTGAACGGGGCGGACGGACGGGCCTATGGGTTCCTTAATGTATGGAGTATCATATTGTTCCGCACATATTTTACATATACGAGTATTAGAAGATACTCCATAAAGTTTAAAACATTTATTCGCTTCCATCAGAGTTAAGAATGCCGTTTGACCTTAATTTCAAGTATACAGGGTGTTCTTGGTGATGTATACAGGGTGATTCAGAGCTTATCTAAAAAAAAAAAATTTGAATGTACAGGGCACTTACAAATACAATTTTGTAAAACTAAAATCAAAAAGAGCAGTTCAAAAATGATTTAAAAATACATTTCCGCACGGTACTGGAAACTGGTCTACTGTAAAACCTGATAAGGCCTATAATCGGTTATCGAACAAAAAATTTGAAAGAAATTCCCAAGGAAAGAAATAAATTACATTTCACTTCTATAGAGCAAATTTATTAATTATTAATAGAATTCTACAAACTAACACAAATGTTTCTGCTTCTTGTCCATTTTGAACTTGTTTATTGGCAGCAGCTATGATAAGCTTACGTAAAGCATCAATATTGTCCACTTCGGTGCAATATACTTTATTTTTTAAATATCCCCAAATCCCTTGGTATTAATATTGACACGCTGTACATGGTACGGATATAATTAAGCCTCGTGTATGATATGCCACACTTGTGCAATATGTCGTAGACGCCTTGGATCTCCATCTCTTCGATTCTCTACGATTCGGTTGCAAGTTTCCCGTGTCACGCCAGCGTTTGCGCTACACTTGCACTTACTGCACGCCGTTATAAAAGTAGCTGCAGCGTTGCGAATTGCTACAGACGTAAGCCATTTTTGATAATGTAATTACTTGCATTACAAAAAAGTTAATACGATAAGTAATCGGATATTTGAAATCGTCTGGCTAGAGACTACACAGTAGTCCAGCGATGTAAAGGTTGAAACTATTAGAACTTAATTTTTTTCTCGGAAACTATAGGAATTTTACATACATTTTGACATTTTACATACGATATTGACTTCATTTTTCATGACGCATCTATTGCCAAATTCTTTTAGGTAAGTTCCGAATCACCCTGTATAAGTGAGTTCTGGGGCGGAAAAGGATATAATCTGTATTTAATAATAATGTACTTAAAGTTTTAAATTATTCAAGTGTATCTATGTATTAATTCAGTAATAAAATATATTTGATATAAATTACAAATCTTACCATCAGTGATGGTGGTGTATCAGGGGTACTACAGGGTTTGGCCCGTGGACCATTGCTTTTTAACATTTCTATAAATGACATAGTTACTGATATAAATGTTAAGAGTGTCTTTTGAATGCAGATGACAGGAAAATATATAATAAAATTGACTGCTTTAAATACAAATGTGAAAAAAAGCAATGTTCTTGCTTTTACAATTAAAAATAGCGCCATAGAATATCATCATAAGTTGGACGATGTTATTGTTTCCAGATCACATTTTGACTTGGGGATAACATTTGATAGTAAATTATCCTTTACGCCTCTTATTCATAATTCTGATGGATTTAAGAAACTGGGCTTTGTAACTCGTAATATGAATGATCTTCTTTCCACTCATGTTAAGACACTATTGAGTCAGTCTATTGTCAGATTAAACCTTGAATATTGTTTTTTAATATGGCGTCTTTATTATAATATACATATGGCACTTATGTTCTTACACACTTAACTTAAAGCACTTAAAGTTCTTATGCCTCCTAATATAAGGAGGACTGGGTTTATCCAAATATTGGATATCCTTATGAGAGTTTACTGCCAGATTTCGTATCACTAGTCTGGTGGCGCACCGTGTAATGGCTCAACAAATATTTCTGTATAAAATACTCCATAATTTAATAGATATTCAGTATACCTATACCTGGTTCTAGGCTTATTATGTTGTTTTACACTGCTACACCTGGAATTAATATAACAAAATATTCACCCATTTACCAGATTTGTGAAAACTGTAATAAGTTGCTTTGATATATTTAACTGCACTGTGGTTTCAATAAAATCTCAAGATTTTGATGCATAAATTTGATGTACATATCTATTACAGATACATTTAAGTGTTAATTTAATTCTTACTTCTTTTTTTCTGTTTAACTCAAATGAATGTATTTTGTTTACCATATTATATGTTCTGCTTTCTGTTAATTCTAAACTGTACTTTCTGCCCTGTAATTGGTTGTGTACTGTAGGATAGTGTATTTGTTAAAATAAAAGAAATACAATAAAATAAATAAAGACACTTTGAATATACTTATGCTGAGGCATATGTTGTTCTCTGTACATTTGAGTTTCAAACGAGCTTTCAATAGGTTTGTTCCTGCCACTGAAATGTACGATATGGAATGCGTAAAGTCCATTGCGCATCTAAATAAAGATACCAAATCTAGGAGCAGACAAAAGGAGGCACATGAAACTCAGCAAAGACATACTTCATTGGTTATGTATATGGGTGCGAGAGAGACAACCATCTGCACGTACGATATGAATTGTGTTCTTATTTCCCATTATTTTGTTTGTAAACACGTCATTGGCGTACAGTGTGGTTTCCTCTTTTATCTTGTATCTCGTTAGTGTTATTCTTTGTGTAATTTTGTGGGTGTTATTGTTGGAACATGTCATGTTCTATAAGGGACTGTAAAATTAACCAGCATATAGCACGAAATAATTCTTCATATCCAGAATTCAATTTCATTTCAATTCAGAATCAGCTAAGCCTCTACTGCTCCGCCATTGCTGGAGGCACAAAACAAAATATGGCGCTGATCATAAATAATCCATTCGCGCAGCTTTTAGCGCATTCCAGTCATCATAATATAATATTACATTCAGTGGTTCCTGCAGCAGTTGGAAACGGTTTAAAACTGTCAGAAATATTCGACCAGTTAAGTTGAGAACGAGTTACCAGTGAATGTAACTCGAACGAACATTTCTGATAGTTTCAAACCGTTTTCAACTACTGTAAGAACAAACATAATATTAGTTTTTATCGGTAAGGTTTTCTATGCTTGTTTTGACCGTCCTGTATCTGATGTGTTGTAGTTGGGATCTGTTTAATCTCTCAGCAGGTCACGTCGAAAATTGTGAAAGGCCGTGGCTTTGAGTCGGCTATAAACTTTCACGGAACAGGAATAGATCGGGTGCAACGGAAAAATTTAATAGTGTCTGGGAAGCCGCAGAATCGTAAATTTCTGTTTATACCTGGAAAGCCGTGCGCTATGTGTCGTATTGTCACTTTTATTGCACCTCGTTTCATCTTCTCTATATGTGAAACACGAAGGAGCCGTGAACAGTTTTCATCAAATATGAAATTTTGTTAAAGTGAGGTTTCCACCAAAGCACGCGATCATTGAATTCTGGCGAAAACTTCAGAGTTATGGCCGGCGCACAGTGGCGCAAAACGCCACTGTGCCACTCAAATTACTGTACACCCCTTAGGGTTGGGCCGTTTGAGGTGATTTTTTTTAAATGTTCGTCATAAAATTCCCTATCGATCCCTCTTTCTCAATTTTCGCTTCTGGTCTTCATTTTCGCGGAATTTGGCTCCAAAAATGGGTTTGCATGGAAAAAACAAGATTTTTCGCACAAAAATGACCCTACGGAACACGAGATTGAGATTTTGCCGGACTTTTTTTTATGGGGAAATGCTCGGCTTGGAAAGAACTACAAGACTGTCCACTTATATTTCGGGGAGAAATTTTCCGTTGCCCTTAAAATGGCCACAATCATCCAAACATTTTCAGATATCAGAAATCGATCTACTGAAAACTGGGAAAAAAATCTCATCTCACAAAAATTATTTGTACACATTCGAGGAATCCGCAAAAATTTTTCCAAAACTTTTGATTGATTTTTCCTGGAACTGTTCGGATGGAAATGTATGATAGTGAAAGTCTTCAGCATCTACTGGATGCTTTAAACTTTCGATACCATAAGATTTTATGTGGATCTTTCTCTTTTTGGTCATTTTGATCCAAAATCCACAAATGTTCAAAAATACTGGGAAATCATCTGGCATTCCCGAAACGTTTAAATAATTTGACTGTCCAAACAAATTCTCAAAAAGCTCAGTCTTTTGAAGGGTTATTGTTATATATTTTATAAATGCCTTGTATATAAATTAATGTAGAATAGTGTATGTTTTTCTAGGACAGATATTGTTTTTGTATATTTTATTTCTTTTATTTTTTTTTTGTACAGCACTCGATATAAAAAAAGCAAATTTCGACGTTGTTTTATGTTATCTCTGTGTGTTGGGAAGGAAATAATCAAATCAATCATTTCTAATTAACAATGAACTATTGTATCCAAAATGGCCACTTTTATCAAAAAATTGAATTCCTAAAAACATGTTCAAAATCATTTTTTATGGAACCTTTCTGACCTTTTTCAGAATTACGGGAAAATTCGGAAAATATGGGGCCATTTTGCTGAATGTTCAAAAATGTGTCCAAAAATTCTGGAAAAATTTTTGCGGATTTCTCGAATGTGTAGAAATAATTTTTGTGAGATTAGATTTTTGGACGAGCATTCCCCCATAAAAAAGTCCGGCAAAATCTCAATCTCGTGTTCCGTAGGGTCTTTTTTGTGCGAAAAATCAAATTTTTTCCATATAAACTCATTTTTGGAGTCAAATTCCGCGAAAATGAAGACCTAAAGCGAAAATTGAGAAAGAGGGATCGATAGGGAATTTTATGACGAACATTCTAAAAAAAAATCACCTCAAAAGGCCCAACCCTAAGGGGTGTACAGTAATTTGAGTGGCACAGTGGCGTTTTATGAACAGAGAATCGCATCGAACAAAAAATACAATCCTGAAGCGGCGGTTCTTATTAGCGTAAATTTAAGTAAACTATAATGTTGAAATTAAATCATTTAACTGAACTTTTGGAGGAAAATGTACTAGAAACCATGGATGGCTTCCTCTCCATTAACAGAAAGTGAATAGTATTTAGGTAACGTAACTTTTGGGAAAAAATGTGCCAAACATTAAAATAAAGTGAATTGTACCTTTCTACTTCGTACGTTACAAAAGAACTCTGCAGGGTCTCTTTTTTATTTACTTTTCATTCAGTCATTCCTTCAAAGTGTTCCTTACGCTTGGAAAAAATGAAAAATTATGTTTTTGTAGCTAAGTCTTAAAAAGCTTTTAAAAATGTTATTTTTAATCCTCTTATGTGACTATATTAATTTTCCAATATTCTATTCTACTGCTTTTCTTGTAGCTCCAAATTTAATTCGTTAAGGTGAAATGTGACGTCTGTTAAATATGCAAGCTCTGATATTTACATCTGTCGGAAAATGGGAATCTTCCAGCGGTGTGAAGTAACAAGTCCCCAAAATTGCCCCGCGATTGTCCCTGCATATAATATTAATTATTTTGACAACCACTTTTATAACATTCATTTGACCTAAAGAGTCGTAAAGACTCCACATAGGGCCTCTTGGTGAACAATGCAGTGTGTCATAGGACAGTTGATACTGTTTTCTTTTGAGAATTCTGCAAATCCTAATTCAGTTCATATCATAGCTCTGCTTCCATCAGTGGTAATACAGGAACATTTATCGAATCCCCCATAGTCTGGTTCTACCTTATTTACAGCTTCAAAAATATTCGTACCCTTAGTTGTACCATGGAGAGGTATAGAATTAAGCATCTCTGCTACACTGAAGTCCTCTTGAATAGTCTGAACAAAAATTACAAGTTGGTTGAAGTCAAATATTTCCATTTTTCAATTACATCTATAGGTTTGTTCCAACAGCGATCAGGGACTAGTTTGAATCTGTCAGAAATGTTGGTTTTTAATCGGAGCACCCCAATTTTCCCCATTTCCGGATTTGCCTTGCTGAGTTAATTCCCAAAATGTATCACAAGTTGCTTCAAATTGGTACAGGCTGGACAACAATACCAAATGTGTTTATACAAATTTATTAGAAGGTTATATGTTACTAAATTCAAATACAATGCTCCTGTCAAATTTTCATAAAAAAAATATGAACCAACAATTGTATTTCTCAGAATACCAGCCCACACATTGACCTTTTGTGGTCGTCGCATATGGTATTCTTGCATCCAATGTGTTAATAGAAAGTTATATGTTACTAAATTCGAATACAATGCTTTGTCAAATTTTCATAAAAAAATATGGACCAACAATTGTATTTCTCAGAATACCAGCCTACACATTGACCTGTTGTGGTCGTTCCATATGGTATTCTTGCATACAATGTCGATTTTCCAACCAATGGAGAAAAAATGGAGTGTTTCATTTAAAAAACTGGTGATGACGTCATAACTCGAAGGTAGATCACCCTGTATATTAAATTCGCTTTGACAATTTCCAGCGCTATTTCATAAGAAGGAGCAATACTGCATTTGTTATCAGTGTCAGACTTTTTGAAAAAACGTGTTTGTTGTTTTAATTTTTTCTTAAAATCCGCAATAATAACATTTCGAGACTTCCCTGTATACTATTAAAACTTTTATCGTGTAACGTAGGGTTATGTCGTTTCGTATTATATTCATTAGATACTTACATACAAACAATGCACTGAAGTTTATTATTATTGTTCGTGATTAAATAGTCGATATTCATTCGTTTATTTTTTTTCTGTGAAGACATATTTCACTTAAAAAACTTGCCGCGTGCCACACACCAGAACAAAATAACTACTACTTAAGCAAATGAACACCTGATACATGACAATTAACTCTGTGAACCGTATTCAACGTTTTCCTGTCAATGAGTCTCTATTCCACACTATTAACTTTTAACTCTGCTTGTCCATTGTTCCAGGAACATCGTTGCGGTGTTCTATCCAGTGGCAGTGGCGTCACATAGCCTATTTGTGTGTTATTTTATTTCATCGTTGGTAAAGGAATGACTCACTTGTGTATATTTTCATGTTTAAAGCTTATTTCTATACCATTTGCGGCCCACTCGGCAGTCTGTGGGCCTAATGTTGGACAGCCCTGACATATATTGTCCACGTACAACCCTTTGAACGATTTCCAGCACAGAAGCCATATTTTCCTGCACATAGGTACCTTCCGACGTCATATCACTCCCATACATCATGTTAAAACCGCTAGTTCGCATTCTGAATTAAATAAAGTAAATCGGGAATGATTCTCGCAACGCCAGGAGAAAATGCAGTGTCCCAGTTATGAAGCCGGAACAATAGCCTGGATATGAGATGTTGTTGCATAATGGCTCAGGGAATAATGCGAAGAAAAAGTACGGATCCATTCGAGCTTGAAACGTGGTTTACGCTGCTCGAGCTTCGAGTGTAATTTAATTGGATTTTTTCCTTTGTATTCGAGCGTTTGTTTAACTATTTTACTCCTTTCGTTCCTGTTTAGTGTCTTTGTTGTGGCACTTACACTACAATCAATGTCTGCTTAGATACAAAGAAGTTTCATAAGTCGATGCATAAAATAGAATTCTGTTCAGGAATTCAGCCTTTTTTCTTCAAAAAAAAATATAGAAATGAGTGAAGACTCAGTCGTCGAAAAACAAATAAAATGAAATTAATAGTTCTTGTTAGTTTCTACGACATAATTACCTTTAGCCTCCTGGAAATTTTGCTGTGGACGCCCATGATACTTTTATAAGAAAAAATAATATATAGCAATATTTTTTATTCGAAATACAATTTTAAACACAATGTGAAAAAATAGTTATTTTTATATTAAGTGTGCAAAATCAGTATTTCTTTAATAGCGCATGAGAATGTGAATTTTTGGTCGAGACCGTAGGTCATGACAAAAAATTCGAAATATAAACCAATATTTTTTGTCCAACTGTCTAAAGTATTTGCCACTGTAGGTTTATTATTTTTTCAATACGTGTTTATCTGAAGTTAGTGGAAAAAGTGACATGAACGTGTAAAAAAAGTACCCAAGCTGTGAATTTTAACAAACTCAGGCCTACATAGTACCTATAAGATGATTTTTTATGTTTATATTTAGGTTAGAACTAGAATAACAAGAACTAGTTTATTATGATCATAATATTGAGTAAGTATATGATCACAGTATATGATGATTAAACAAATTTGCTGTAATTTTTTATTTCTGAGATTCTTCGTGTTTTTTTATTTCATTTCCTTGCAGTATCAACTTTTGCATTTTTTCGTAGAATCCTTTTCAACTTCGAAATTATATTCCTTTAGATAATTAATAGGTATCGTATACCTTTCTTTCATTTGGTATCAGTCTATATATGATTTTTTGACAGACCTCGTCTTTGTATTTTATATGGAACGATGGGTTTTGAGTGACAATTAGTATTAAAAGGGGACAACTACCGAAAGGAAAAGGATTCTGGGTCTGTACATGGAATGGATGCACCTGGAGAACGGAAGTAATCCTAGGAAAGCAAGGGCGATCCGCTCATTTACATTTCGCTTCTGTCCGAACCCTGTCGAACCCGTGTATTGTTCATCGGCCTGGCCTGGAGTAGCTGAAGGGCACTCGATCGACACGGGTAACGTCCAAGTGCTCCCAAGTATAATTACCAGCGATAACACTGTAATGTCCCCTTTGTGCTGCCAATTGCGACGGATGATCCCACTAGGAAGTTTTATATTACGTATATGATGCTCCCTTTCCGCATATAGTACGCAGGATGTGAAAAATGCTCTTCTGTTAGTGAATTGTGTGAACAGTAATCGTTCAAACAATTCTTACAAGTATGACAAGTAGTCCTCAAAAAAATTATTGTTTTATAGACTGCTTAAATAAGAAAAAATCTTTGCTGGAAACGTTTCTGGCAATCAAGAAAAAGTTAAAAACGCAAACTCATTACATCGAACCATTCGAAGAAATATGTGGGTAGGTTCCTTTCATGTCTGTACAGGGCTAAATTTATGTCACAATTTAAGAAATCAAGATACAGAATGTTCAAGTATAAAAATGTCGTATCTTTGTGCATTTTTTATTGTTTTTTCCTTAGTAATAGTAGTGCTATTAATTTTCATTTTAGATATTTATTGCATTATACCTTATTTATAGAGTTGTTTCTCTAATATACCTAGTTGTAAAAAAATTGATTGAAATTTACCTATATAATAAAGTAAAAAAAAGTGTCACATTTATTCAGAAAGGAGTGCAAAATCACAATTTTTTTTTATTGTTTTTATTATACAGGGTGTCTGTGAAAGGTTGGGAAGTCTCTAAATCTCGGAAGTCGATTGAGCCAAATATGCCTTATCCGAATGTTGCTGGTTTCAAAGATACAGGGCGTTCAATGCAATTTCAATTTGAAATATCTCAATAACTTTGAAACCTGTCGGAGTATTAAACAAAAATTGGCACAATTATGTTATTTGGCACGGCAAATAAGAATTTTTAACTAATTTTGACGTCACTTGTAGAGGGCGCCACTTATGGCACAGCATGTTTCTTTTAAATGGCAGAACTTTTTTTTGCTGTTTTGTGTATCCATCCGTCTATTGAAACAATCGATTCTCCTACCTGTTATATCTGACAAAGGTATACCTTGTTGAAGTCGTTAGGAGTAACCATTTTTGAAATAATCGTATTTGAAATATTCAGTGCAACGATTGAAAACTGCTATCGTTTCAGGTAAAGTGCCTTTTCTACTGAAAATACAGCAAAATGTAAATAAAAAATTCTAAATTTGAATATTTTTGTACATTTTTTTAGTTATTACCATTAAAAATTTCGATTTATTCCTTAATAACTTTTTTTCAATGTAAAGAGAGTGGGTCCTATTGATTTTTTAATAAAAGATTTTTTTCTACCTTTTGTGGTACAACAACTTTTAAAATACGTCACAAAAGAAAACAATTTCTGCCAGTCGTGGCTTTCTAGGTTTATTTTTAAAAATTAAAAAAAATTATTTACCTACATCCAGAAAATGTATCAGAAAATTGGTCCTACCATACGTAAAATGATCCGGTAATTCCAAAAATTTCAAAAAATACAGGGTGTCCCATTTAAAAATATAAATTTACTGTCATGAAATCCGAAATAACCTCAAAAGAATTCATAGCACCATCTACTTACTATAAACCCACCCAATTTCAAATGTTTATCAGCAGTCATAAAGAGTGTGACACTTTCCATTGTCACCCGGTATATTACCCTGGAATATATTTCAAACCAATATAAATTGCATGCAACTTCCCCATTGTCTATAATAAAATTAAATTTATACTGTTATCTTACTTGATTTCTTCAAAGGTAATTACCCGAGCAATTGGGATTATATCCGTCGTGACGCCCAGCGCTGTTTGGTTAGTTTCGTCGTCTACCTCAATTTCAAATCTTATTAAGCCTAATCAAACGTTGTTAGGCAACGCTCTCTTCAGTCATTTACAAGAAAAACTCATTTCTTAAGTTATCTTCCTAAAAGTGCGTTTTATAGGACATAATCCTGTTCGTGATATTTTTCTTTTAAGAATTCGTCGGCGAATAGTAGGTCTAATCTGCAGGAAATAGAACTATTTAGTAACTTAACCTCGTCTTGTCTTTTGGATAGCAGTATGCATTCCGCGTTTGTTCATCCAGCGGAGTGTGAAGATTTTCCGATACTAGAAACACGTCATGCATCTTAGAGGGCAACACTCCGTTTCCGCAAGTAGAAGATAATAGATATCTTTGAATAAGCCTTACTCCAGCGGCACGGCACGTATTTCGCAAAAGGAGTCGATGATCTGAGGCTTATTGTATAGTAAATTTTGATTTATGCTCGGAATACGACATCAATTTATTTTAACATTCCATTTTGCGCCTATCTATTGACAAAAGGATGAATCGAATCTCGGCAACGAAGAGATAAGTGGCTTATCTGATCAATTACTGTTCCAATTAGTACAAAATTGATTTTTACATCTGTATTACAATTGTTGTATATTGTAGGTTTGTTCTAATCAGTACAAATCAGGAGAAATTAAGTGTAATTATAAAAGATGATAGCAATAATAAATGTAAATAAAACTAAGTCTATGATAAGACCTAACGTAATATCGAGCGTAATATTTAACAAGAATTTACTTAAAAACATGCCATAATAATAACACATTTTAATCATGGTTGCTTTTTGACGAATGTTGTAAATAAACAACTTCAAAATTGCGTTAACTATATAAACATAACATTTTGAAGACATGGTCGACTGTATTTGTCAGTTATGCCATTTGTAACATTGTGGTATATGCTGAATTATTATAGTATGTGCAGATATCAAGTGTTCGGATTTTGAGTTAGTCAATGTGAAAGAAAAGGTTGTTGCGTATTTTCGTTTTGTAATAACTGCTTTTCTTTCTACATATACATTACTGATCACTAGCTGTCACTATCACTGTCATCATTAGAACTGTTGTATTCGTCTCTAGAACTGCTGTCGTCGCCAAAGGTTATTACAAGCGTATCAACCAATACATCAACTGTCGTGTCGAGATCCCACATGCGTTGTTTTTCCTTCCAGACATGCATAAGGCATTCACTTTATTTTTATGCGATAACTAGATTAATTTCTTCGTGCAAGAGTAATTTTATCTGATTAACTCAATGGGATTCAGTCCACAGTGCTAACGTGGCAAGCGAAGTAATGTAACCCATGAACTATGGTCATATCATGCACTACCTACTATGTATTAAATATACAGGGTCAGTTAGACAGAATGGGTTAACATTAAGCTGGAGATACTAGACACCAAAATATTATGTTTGAGCTCATCATGCCTTAAGCGAGTGTCGCTGGTTTAAGAAATACAGGGTGTTCAACATTTAAATTTTATTCTGAAATTTATCAATAATTGAGAAAGTTTTGATAGCATGACTGAAAGATAGTGTTGGGTTTTTTGGTGTGAGAATTACGAATTTGAAGCTTATTTTGACGTTGCTCCTAGAGGGCGCTAGTTTAACCGTATTATTTGGGCAAATCAAAACATATTTACATACCCATGCACAGGTATATTCTTCTGTGGGCCTACTCTCATTTATTTGCCATTTTATTTTTGTCTGATAACTATTATTTTCTGCATGTATGGTAAATAAATTATTATTATTATTATTATTATTATCTGTTGAGCTATGCTTAAAATTCTACATAAAAAATGTACTTTGGTTTTGGTCTTCTAACTTTATCGGTTTCTGAATTATTTGCATTTAAAAGTGTCTATGTATTTTGTGATTTTCTTTCAGGCGCTGACATTGCTATTTCTTTTCTAAGTAGGTAGTGTCATGTCAATAAATATTATTCGCACAAAATTGTTAGCTAATTTTCAAAAAATGCGACGACATACTAATAAAATTTAAACCTTGAACACTGTATTTCTTAAACCACCGACATTCGTATAAAGCACGAGCTCAAACATAATATTTTGGTGTCAAGTATCTCCAGCTTAGTGTTGACCCATTCTTTCTATCAGTATACTCTTCCATTTCGTTTTATAAAACGAACATTTATATCACGCATAATTCGCAAAAGCACCCATTTTTAACAAACCGTCCATGAATTATTCTAAGTATCGCATATTTTGTGTCATCATCAACCTCTATCTTTTTCCTTCCGCGAGTTTCCACTATTATTTTCCGTTTCGCATTTGTATAGGTATATACTATTCCTAGACACTTTTGTCAATAAAATTCAACCGCATGGCTTACACTCATATTTTGATCTCGCGTCTACATACACTTTTTTATCGATCGATATTCCTCACTTCTTACATTAGGTCGTTTACGATTAAGCTTGAATTATTCTTGAGAACACAAAATCTTTATTAATGAAGTCTAATTGACGTCACGGCGTCATTACCAATAGAAGTCGATCGCTGTGTAATCAGGTATGGTGTGCTAAGTATGCGGAACACATAATTTTATACGAAGAATTTACGGATTACTCGTATTTCCCTTTGTGTTGATTGGTATAAATTATGACTTAGAAAATACTCTACTAATTTGAAACCCGACAATAGCATGGTAAGGTATAACGTGAATTTAACAAAAGATGATCAGAATAGTCTATTCTCGACATATTTTACTCCAGTCCAATTTTTGATACAATGATTTTATTCGAGTGAAACCTAGGTCTACCAAAACTGTACTGTCGACGTCTCTTATCGATTTCACTCACCAGCGGCAATTACAACTTGCCCCCCGGCTGTTTTCATTGTGATGCAGTTTTACAATTGGAACTCTTTCACTGTCGAACAAACACAGCTGCGTAGCTCAAAGTTGAAATTACTTTGAATTAGAGACGTTTCTATGAAGTCACAGTACCATATAATTGAATTTTTACCGACAGTGGTATATTTTATAATTACCGTAACAGTTTCAGTCCCACACTGGTGACACGGTGAAATTTTCATTGTTCACATAGTTAGATGTTGGGCAATTATCTGACGAAATCATAGCTGCCTTAAAATGAAATATGTATGAAGTGATAATTTTTTTTATAGACAGGTAAAATTTTAACTAAGTTTACATTACATCATTTTTTTTCCAAGATAAGGAAATTGAAAAACTCTTTAAAACACAACGCAATACTATAGCGTGTCAAAAATTAAATAAATTTTTTAATTTCTAAACCGCTTGAGATAATTTAACCAAATTCGGATTGCATATTTAGTAAACCAGTAGGTATGAAAACAATTACCAGCTTTAGAAACATACCAGTGGCGGAGGTGTGGGTATCATCGATCATTATTTACCAAAAAATATATATCACTCTGTATAATATTACAAATAAAATAAGTTATCATATGCGTCATTGTATTATCTTCACTTTCTATTTTTTTTATACTTTTTATAAAAGAAATTAATACAAAAAATAATTCAAAGGTGCTCTTCCATGGTTACCTTCAGCCAAAATACATGCTTCTATAACCTTTTTCCCAGCTCGAACACGTGCAAAATTCCAGGAGTAGCTCTTATTATATCGCAACCAGTTATAATTTGTTGATGTAAGCGCTCCTCAAATTCAATGTGAACCTTGCAAACTAATGTCTTCAGATGTTCCCAAACAAAAAAATCAGTAGGGTTCATATCAGGTGATCTGGGTGGCCAAGGCTGATCTGGTTCTTGAGTGCTCGTTACATAAACCACATTTTTTGTTTTAACGCATAGGGAATGTCGTCAAATAGTTCAGGTAAAACGTGTATGTAGAAGGCACTGTTTAAAATTCTTGGTAAAAAGTTAAGCCCAAAAAGAAAATTTCCAATAATACCCATCCATATATTCAAAGAAAAGTGATGTTGAAATAGAGATTCCATTATGGCATTAGAGTTTTTATCAAACAAACGTGTTTATTGTGGAAGTTCATATATAGGATCTCTGATGATTCACATTGCAGCGATCTTCTCAGTACTAGTATTTGGGTCATCTTTCAATTTAGACGTTCTAACACTCGAGGATCTTCCCAGGAATTGGACCTTTATGAAATGAGCCTGACACCGAAAGACGTTGAAAAACATTTCTGAACATTCTTGGATTTGAAGTTGGATGATTTGGAAATCTTTCCATATAAATTCACCTAACCTCAGTACCATTTCCAAGGCAAGGCCATAAATGTAAACCATATTGGCCATTTCAGCATTTGAATATGCATAGGAATTACAAGGGCATTACCGGTGATATTAGGAATTAAGACTGTATTGGCAGGCATTTGCACTGCAATTAAAGGGCATTACAAGCAACATCGGCATTAGTGTACATAATTTGGACCAACGGGTTTCCCTTCGTTGAAAACTAACTCGATAAATGAAAGGTTAAAAAGGTTAGAAAGATATCGATAATATCGATATTATAACAAACTGACAGACACATCCAGCCTTAGGGTAAAAGTTGCCATATTTCAAAGTGGCACAATCTCGTTGCCAGGGTTTGTAAACTATAGGGAACATTATCAGTAGATGGTGCGATTTGAGTGTGAAAAACAATGTTTTGAAGTCTACTTGACGTTTCCTTGACAATTATCACATGTTTGACATATCTGATAGTAGTGTTTTTTTTGGTGTTTTAAGTGCAGTTATTTGTCAGTCCTTAACTTCAAATAATGAATGATTTTTATATCACAGCGTGTTCTACCGACAAGTTGTCTCTTCTCTTTATAAGATCTGTGGCCTTTGTTGTCATCCCCGGAAGGATTTCATTCTATCTCAACAGATGTCGCCCACTTCGTGATTGTTCCCTAAATTTTAGGTTACTTACCTATGATATAAACTAATCTAAAACCAACGCATAAATCATTATTGGCTTCAAGCTACTGCTAAACGTGTGTTGGATTTGTAATCTGTTGGGCAATAAACTTATTATTAATATTATCGATAATATCGATAATTTTCGATAATATCGATAGAATGTCGATAATAACAATAAATTATCGATGATATCGATAATTCGATAATTTTTTTATCTGTATAATTATCAATATTATCGATAAATCGATAAATATTCCCAACCCTACTATCAACTGTAAAATTATGCAAGAAGAGACAGACTTTACCGCTAAGTGAAGTTTTTAATAAAGATCGAGCCATTCTGTGAAGCTGGCTTCTTAAATTATAAAAATGTACTTTTAATCCAGTTAATTTCCTTGCAACACAAAAATTCCAATCCCAAAATCGATAATTTCAATCACCCATATCGCGAAGACATTAAATATTTGTTGTGTCCTGCATTGGAGCGGTTATTTAAATTTAAATTAGTTTTCTAGGAAATGCGGCGGCCCGTTTCCGGCGCCGCTGCGAGTGGGCGTGGTCCCGTCGACGGTGGCGGCGACGACGGCGGGCGGCGCCCCCGCTCGTGCGCCTCCGCCGCGTTCATTGGGGATGGGCGGCGGTCGTCGCCTTAACAGGCCTACTTTTTAAGGGTAAGCCGAACGACGCCGTCGGAAAATGCGTGACGTTCTCGTCACGTCGAGGTTTCTTTTGTTTTTGGATTGAACTGGAGCGGCCTTGATGTCATAATACTAAAATTATAATTTCATATACATACACTGAGAAAACTAATTCTGTAAAATTATTTAATTTATTGTATATGTGGATTATTTGCAGCTCAGTGTATCCATTTGACTATCCAAACAATCAATCCTCCTACCTGTTTATTTGAAAAAGGTACTGCTTCTCAACAAATGAACTTATTACAGGTTTTATTTACCATTCTGTACATTGACAGACTCCAATTAATTAATCACTGTCTGAGTTACTATTCAAATCATTATCTTAATCACCACCGATAGATCCATTAAACTGACCTCTAATACTGCATAAATATTCAAAATCGAAACGTCGGGAACGTCTCGAATTTTCAATACAATTCCAGCACGGCGATGCGATTCATTCCGTTGCATCCTAAAGGCATGTCACAGTTAACTGAGCTTACAGTTCGAGGAAAATCTCGTGATACTTACTGTGTTATTACAAATTAATTTTCGTGTGTAAAACAACTGCATTGACACAGTGTATCTTGTAATCTGATGTAGAGGTTTCACTTCATATGTCTTGAAATTAATCTGTAAAGCCGCATCTACATCTTTATTTCAATTGTACGAAGCGTGGAAGGGTCACGCCTACAATTGTTTTTTAGATTCAGATTTTAAACTCTGAATTCAAAGTTTAATATCTGAATTCAGACTTTAAAGTCTGAATGGAGTAGATTGCTGACGGGTTGTGACTGTATTCAGGCCCAGCTTTAACTAGTCAATGACTACTACATCTGTACACACGTGCCCACGTCTTGCGTACTCATATTCATTGCGAGTCATTGGCCTCATTTGTGATATACTGATAAGAACTTACCAGTTCGAAACCAGTACATGGGACCGCTGACGACTAACTGCGGCTGTTTGCTATAGATATTTCAGGTGTAATTCAAAGGCACAACGTTATTTAGACACCCAGTACTTAAATAGTACTGTTCATGACAATGGTACAATCAAATTTAATCAGGAAATTGGTGTTAGCACATCACGGCAATCTAGATACTTACCATTTCGAAACCAGTACATGATTCCGCTGACGACTAACTGCGGCTGTTTGCTATAGGTATTTCAGGTGTAATTCAAAGGCGCAACGTTATTTAGACACCCAGTACTTAAATAGTACTGTTCATGACAATGGTACAATCAAATTTAATCAGGAAATTGGTGTTAGCACATCACTGCAATCTAGATACAGAAATAAAAATAGGCCTAAGGAAAATAAGTGGTCTTAATCATTTCCCAAACAAGTACAGTCACACCTTAAACCGTCTCTAGAATCAAAAACAATTAAATTATACAGGGTGTTGTAAAATTTCATAGTTGATGACAAATATCGTATAGTTTCATTTTCACTTATATATTATATCCTCCAAATCTCAACTCTTTGTGCTACGAGTGCTACGACTTGTCCCATAATTTCGTTAGCAGTGCAAGTTCATAAATTAAAGTCTAAACTTAAAAAAAATTGTAGACATAGCCCTTCTAGGACTTCGTGCAATTGAAATAAACACGTCAGAGCTTTTAAATATTTCTGCCAAATTTAAAACACTTAAACATGATAAATAAATACAAAAATAATAGAAAATTGAAAATTTTCAATATCATTTTCAGATTGAAAATAGAGTATAATTTCATATGTTATGGAACATTTTGTACCATATAAATTTGTTACTCCACAGTATGCTTAATAAATTTAATAATACATATTCGAGACGTTTTTTTTAGAAAATTTTGCATTTTAACATTAAGTTTAAGGTTTAATTTTACTGAACTTATATTAATTATAGACATGCTTAATTAATTTCTAAAAAAATATATGTACATATTTCATTAATTACGTAAAGATATACATGACAAATTAGGAACGATTACTTTTGATGTTGTCGGTGTATGTTTATTTGATAAAAGTAGGCATCTTAAAATACCTTTTTTAGTCGACGCCCACGCCGTGTTGTCCACTTCATGTGTTCCATGTACGACCTTCATCGGAAAATCTGAAATCATATATCCATAACGCTAATTAACTATTAAGGAATATAATAAAGTAAAGGTTCACCGATTTTTCAGTTTAATGACGACTAAACCCACTTTTAAAATTCATTCAACGAAGACAGAAGTGATTCAATAATTTAGTTTAACGAGAATTCACGAGACGCATAATTCGCAAAAGCACTCTTCTAGATATAGTTTCTTAATGTGAGATAGCAACCTGATTTTTTTTATTGTAGAAAGCCCATTTTTAAAACACCATATATGAATTGTTCACGTATGGCATATTTTGTATTTTCAACCTCTATGTCCTTCCTTCCGCGAGTTTCCGCTATTTTTCGTTTCGCAGTTGTGTATTCTTCTTTGCTAGTCTTTATTACACGATATACATACACATACACATACATATACACTCTTGTCGATGGACTGCATATTTCAATCGCATCACTTAACACTCATATTTTGATCTCTAGTCCAATTACTTCATATACGAGTATGATCCAATATTCCTCAGTTATTAGATAGGGCGTTTACGATTTTGAGAACACGCTGTAGAGTTTGTATTATTCTCGATTCTTAAGAATACAAACATAAAATCAGTAACATTAATTATTTGAAATTTTACCACGCCCACACCCATGATAGCGCTGTAAATGGAACAGGTGGAACTGTCAAGGCGTCTCGACCAACAGAAATCGAGCATTCTGATGTGGCGCATGCATGTTTGCTGCAGCAGAAGATCTTTTATAGACGACTATTTTTCAAATAAAAATCTCGTCTGCACTTTCATTGTTCTACATTTTCTCAGTTTGAATATTAGCAGTGGCGACTTCATCGAAACACTTTGGTGTATGCTTTCGAACGTTGGTTATTCATTGGTGTTTCTTTTCTTACACGGTAGTGAAAAATCGTTATCGGATTATACTATTGATAATTTGCGCAAACGTATCGTAGTTGATGTCAATAAGTTCAAAACGGGCAAGAAGCTGAAACATGTGTGCTAGTCTGTTGAAACTGGGTCAGACGGACCCAAAATTTTGTTGCAACGTCAGGTGTTAAATTATTTTATTAAGTTGAATTTGTTGTATAAAATAGGTGTTATAAAATGTTATTTATTGGTTTGCTTAGGAATGTCTTTCCATTTTTTGTCCGTTCTCCGATTGCATGCTTTGCCGCCTTATCAGATTTTACAGTGGACCAGGTTCCAGTGCCGTGCAGAAGTGTATTTTTAAATAATTTTCGAACTGCCCTTTTTATTTTTTTTTTACAAAATTGTACCTATTTGTAGGAGTACATTAAAATTTTTTTTTTTAGATAAGTTTTGAATTATCCTAGATAGGGACTGGATCTTTGTGTCGGAGGGGTGGAAATTAGAGTAAATTAAAAATTCGATGTCTTTAAAATGGAAACTCGTAATTTTAACGGGCTGAAACTCGGTAGCTAAATACTTCATAAAATTTTCAATTTTCTAATACCAGTGGCATCCACTCGCAAACCGTCAGAGGCGTGGAAATTAGGTTAAATTAAAAATTGGGTGTCTCTAAGATAGAAATCCGTCATTTTAACTTGCTGTAATTCGGTAGGTAAATATTTTAAAAAATTATCAATTTTCCGATGCCAGTGTCATCCACTCGCGTGTGCTTTAAATGGTGAACGGGTTTATAGTATGAATTACTCTCTATTATTTTGGGTCTACCACAGTGTACTAATCAAATGTATACTGCGGTCTATGCTTTATAACATGAATCACCCTCTACTGTATTGAAATCCGAGTAAGCTGTTGAATGTCTCCAGTTGGAATATATGTGATAACGGTGTGTGATCCGTTCATAGGCTGGAATAGATTTGACGGCGAACCGCTAAAGCCATCAAACTTTTTTCCGACGTGCCTCCGCATACAAATTGGTCTTTATCCGGCGCCCCCTAAGCCCGCCGTTTATTTAGTTGGGCCGCGTTCGAGTAAATGGCGTATTTGCAGAAACATTACATGTATCGCCGAGATAACAAACAAAAAACAGCGATAAATCAGACCTTTGCGTTTGGACAATGTAAATATCGCCGGTGGTGTTGCCCTTTGTTTGTGGCCGCTGAGGGTGAATTGATGGCGGCGTTTTTAAATTTTAATTGCATAGATTCGTAATTTTTGAGCGCCGGTTTGGAATACCGATGAGATCTGCGCCGTGCAAATGGGTAAATTAATGGGGAAGTTGCATGGTTTTATGTTGATTCGATATATATTACGGGGTAATCTTTCAAACATATTAATGCATTGAAATACCAAAATCCTACCAACAGTGTTGAAGACATCGTGGAAAAGTGTTCCAAAATGACAAGGATTGGAAAAGCGACTATCTACAGACTTTTAGGAAGGAAACAAAAAATGAACAAGAAACTGTAAATCCCCCAAATCATCTACAGGGAGGTCAAAAGTCGTTATAGATGATTTCTTCAAAAATGTCATTCGCAGAAAAGTACACTCATTTTATTTTAAAAAAGAAATACCAACGCTAAACAAAATTTTAAGTGAACTTTCAGAGAATAACGATTTGCCAAAAATCAGTAGAAGCACATTATGGGCCGTCTTACGAGAGTTGAATTTTTGCTGGGAAAAGCAGAACAGGAAGGGAGGAATATTTATTATCTAGACGAAACTTGGGTCAACGATGGATATACTGTAACAAAAGTATGGCAAGATAAAAATGTAACAAGTTTTTGACAAGCATTTTTGGATGGACTTTCAACAGGGTTCAAGGCACCTTCAGGTAAAGGGCGAAGATTAATAGTGTCACATATAGGTAGTGCCAGTGGTTTTGTAGATGGCGGTTTACTTTTATTTGAATCTAAAAATACAGGTGACTATCACGAAGACATGAACGCAGATGATTTCGAAGAGTATTTTACACAGATGTTGGATCTTATTCCTCCGGGGTCTGTGATTGTCATGTATAATGCCAGTTACCATTCACGGCAGACCGAGCGGACGCCTATGACTGTTTGGAGGAAAGCCGATATAATTCAATGGTTATCCGGAAAAAACATTTCTTTTGAAACAAATATGGTGAAAAAGGAACTTTTGACACTTGTCAATCTTAATAAAGATCAGAAAAAATATGTTATCGCCAAATAACGGTACTACGGTTACCACCTTATCACTGTGAACTTAACCCAAAAGAATTAGTCTGGGCGCAGGTAAAAGGAGATGTAGCGCGAAATAATACGACGTTTAAATTAAGTGACGTGAAAATTTTGTTAAAAAATTTCTTGGAAGGAGTAACTGCAGATAACTGGCAAAGATGTATACACCATGTACAAAAAGAAGAGGAGAAAATGTGGGACCTCGATAATTTAATTGACGTTACTGTGGAACCTATCGTTATCAATCTAGGAGACGAAGATAATTCATCAGAATATTCAGAGGATGAATTTTAATTACCTACTTTTTAATTTCTTTGTTGTACATTTATACAACACTACATTTACTTACTATATTATTTGAATTTTCAATATACATATATTTTTGTGTGGAATAAAAATCTATTCATTAAATTTAAATAAATATTTTGATAGTAATATTAAATAATTTTATTTGAATTACTAAAAACCCTCTTAACCCGGTTATGATGCTTAAAGTAGCCTCATGTTTTGAAATGCTGTTTTTATATTGTTTACTTATAAGAGAAATGGACTGAGAAATTGAAGCGGCGTAGACAAAGACGGATTGTCGGGGATTAAATTTTAGCTACCTGCTACAATTTAGTACAACCCGGTCACACAAAGTTTTTTTAAAAGTACACCTCATCTATACCGATAATACATAATATAAAAATATTGAATATAAGCACCAGTACTACATCTATTTACGATTTGCATACATAATAAGCTTTTATTACTCTCTTCCATTTTTAAACAGACTATAAACGTATATACTGCGCTGTCCGAAAGCATGGATATCGTGTACAGATATTAACTAAAGCACACTGCTGTATAGGTAGGTATACACGTGCGAACGGCATCTGACGTCACAGATCTACGCTGTGGCGGCGATCGTTTCTTGAGGGCGTTGATAAATTTTTAAATGCCGTTTCTAGGCTTATTTTTCTGTGAAATTGTCTATATTTCACTTAAAATAGTACATTCTTTCATCTGCACGTATTTGGAAAATTCATGCAATTTCTCCATTACGGAACACGTGTTTCTTCCTTTGTTTGTAACGATTACTTGTGTTTGTAGGCGTAGGTGTATTGATAAAATAGTTTAATAATTGAAGCGATCAATATTTTCCTCAGCTAAGTATTGCTTTTGATTATTGAATAACTTAACGTTTCGAGTATAGTAAAGTAGTTTTTGCACAATAAAATTTATTATTTTTTAAGAAATAGGTTATTGCTTCCTCTGTTAAGCCCTTATATTAAAAATGGATCAGTCATGAAATTAATCTTTTTTTGAAAGAAAAATTAAAAAAATTGACGTTTTGACAAATATTAAATACATAATTAATGTTGATATAAGATACGCGCAAATGCGGTCTGCTTAATAATAATATACTGCCCCCTCTCCCGTCTTCGACTTCTGGGCTAATTCTCGTGATTAGAATGAGGAGTAGAGATATTATTATATTATTATTATTTCTAATATCTGACATGGTAGAAGTGTAACCGACAAATTGATTAAAATTAACTTTTGCATTAAAAATTAAAAAATAACATCTTTAATTTTACATACACTTACAATTACGTCACCCCATATTATAAACGAAAATTATAACGATAATTATTATTAGCGCAAAACTCTCCAATCTTAACAAAAAAATTACTACCTCCCTATTTTCGAGGGTGCTGATCAGAAATCTGAAGTCAGATTTCGGCACTCGCATGTAGTTTTCGAAAAAAATTTTTTCTAAATTATAACCGATATTTATACACTACATTAGGTTGAAATTGCAATGTACATCTCTGCCCCCTCTGCCTTCGTCATTTGATGACGTCACACTGTTGTCAAAATATATACGAATTATATTGCAATTTCAACCTAATGTAATGTATACATAGAGCTTACAATTTTGAAAAATTATTTTTTCGAAAGCTACATGTGAGCTCTGAAATCTGACTTCAGATTCGTGATCAGCATCCTCAAAAATAGTAGGGGGGGGTAGGAATTTTTTTGTTAAGATTGGAGAGTTTTACGCTAATGTAAATAATTACCATTATAGCTTATATCCCGCACAAATGAAAGCTGAAAATGTTTATGTTATTTCTAGTCAAATATACGGGGTGTCCGGAAAATGAATGCCGTAATTTTAAGGGCTTGTATATCTCACCAAAGTCAATAAAATATTCTTGAATGACGATGATGAAAAAAATGTCTAAAACGAATAGTACAAACCTATGTTACGATATTACAAACTAATAACTAAGGTACAATTAAGATTAAGTAAAAACTCCTGTAACGTATGTAAATAAGTTTCTCAGAAAATATTTAAAGCTGTAACGTACTGTAACGTTTGGCCACATTGCAGTGTGTCAACTGTTGCTGTTAACCTAAAAGTAGTACGTTTCGTTTTTCTGTAGTGCTTCCTTGACATTTGTGAGTGTACTTAAATAAAAATGGAAATTATAACATGACCAGCACTGCATGACATATTCATTTATCGTCGAATCTGGGCAAAACTCTCTGGCTCGTAGACGTTTGTACAGTAAACGCTTCTCGCGAGCAACATAAGTCATTTTGAACACTTATACGAATAACTATTCTGTTTCCAAAAAAACTCTGAGAAAACGATTCAAAGTACCTGAGAGACAGTAAAAGTGTCAAACTCATTCATTATAGGCTGTTAGCTCTCTTCAGTATGCCGTTTTTTATTTTTGCACGCATTACTTTAATACAATTTGCAGTAAATATTACAATTGTGTCTATATGTTTTATTCCTCTGTAGATAGGGTTTTTAGGTATTTGAGGATTAGGTTTTTCTGCTTTACACTGCGTATAGAATGCAAAGAAGTTATACCACCAGTGATTGAATTGTTGCCAGAACTTTTTAGTATAATGGAAAACACTTTTTTAAATGATTACGTGAAGTCCTCCATCAATTTTACATTAATTTGTATTAGTGTAAACGATGGATCATCAATTTTCTCGAAAGCCTAATGGCGCAAAACGTACATGTATCATCCTGAGTCCTTTTAGTATTCGTTGTGTATGCTTTTGCTCGATGGGGGAGAATTCAATTTATCTAGATACATTTTAGCGCACAGTTTATATTCATCGATACATTTACTACATTATATTTGTCCCACGAACCGCATTCCCTACGTCTATAAGTAACATGGTCGGTAAAATGAAAGACGTATCTCTCCTTTTATTAACAGTCGAGTCATTGACACTTACATGTGTGGCATAAGAACTTAGGCTATATTTACCTTGGGTACGGTGAATTGTAATAAGGATTTACCTTGATTGTGTATTGTATTGTAAGTCGATTTATTCTCTCTAAGTGTAGCCGTTACTCGATTTATTCAAATAAACACGAGTTTTCGTTCTGATGCCTGATGTTGCCACAAACCTGGAAGTCGAATCGCGGCGGCCAGATGGCGTTGGTCGCCATCTGTTCATACCGTATTTATAACAGTTCTAAGCGATTTTTCGCTTATTAGATGCATTTGAGCAGAAATAGGAGACCAGTTATAACTGCTCTTATTTACTGATATTAGAAGGGTCTATATCTGTTTGAGAAACAAGGAAGACAAAATTAGTTTCAACTTTGTTTAAAGGCATTTCTATGCCTGCTATTAGAAACTCGAAATAGTCCGCTTTTCCTTTGAAACACATTTACCTGTCTTCCGAAGTGGTATAAGAGGAATTTTCGTTTTATTTTCTTTGTAAATATTGGGTCCTGAATACAATATATACTTTATCCTGCAAGAATTTGTTGCTTCTGTATTGCGTCCTTAAAGACAGTAGCACCATACTGATAGAAATGGGTAGAAATTTCCGTGTTTTGTTATGCTCTTTTTACATGATATTTTACTAATATTTACTATTTAATAATCCTTAATATTATATATTAAAGAATCTTCAAGTGTATGTGTTTTCATGTAATAAAATTAGGAAATTTCAGAAATAGTGTACTAATACAATGTACTATAATGGAATTATTTGCTTTTACTAAATTTGTTATGAAATTTTACAGAAGTTTTCATGCGATTTGCTGTAACTTTACATGTACAAGTATTTGCAAAAACTAAGGAATCTATACTGATGTTTCAAGAATAATTATATAGTATTTTCAGCGAATATATTCTACATATTTTCTAATGCGAATGAAATACCTACATTGAAATACATTTTTAGATTATGGGTGAACAATACACTTTTACAGAGAAGGATGAATAATTCGCATTTAGAGGATCATCCATCCTCAAATTTCACTAAAAAAATCTTCCTACTTTCATGTGATTTCTGTTGCCATGCGCAGATCTACCTAACCTCTAACCTAATACGTCTGCCTGCTATTAGAAACTTGAAATAGTCCGCTTTTCCTTTGAAACACATTTACCTGTCTTCCGAAGTGGTATAAGAGGAATGTTCGTTTTATTTTCTTTGTAAATATTGGGCCCTTAATACAATGTATACTTTATCCTGCAAGAATTTGTTGCTTCTGTATTGCGTCCTTAAAGACAGTAGCACCATACTGATAGAAATGGGTAGAAATTTCCATGTTTTGTTATGCTCTTTTTACATAATATTTTACTAATATTTACTATTTAATATTCCTTAATATAATTAAGGAATATTCAAGTGTATGTGTTTTCACGTAATAAAATTAAGAAATTTAAGAAATAGTGTGCTAATACAATGTACTATAATGGAATTATTTGCTTTTACTAAATTTGTTATGAAATTTTACAGAAGTTTTCATGCGATTTGCTGTAACTTTACATCTACAAGTATTTGCAAAAACTAAGGAATCTATACTGATGTTTCAAGAATAATTATATAGTATTTTCAGCGAATATATTCTACCTATTTTCTAATGTGAATGAAATACCTACATTGAAATACATTTTTAGATTATGGATGAACAATACACTTTTACAGAGAAGAATGAATAATTCGCATTTAGAGGATCATCCATCCTCAAATTTCACTAAAAAAATCTTCCTACTTTCATGTGATTTCTGTTGCCATGCGCAGATCTAGCTAACCTCTAACCTAATACGTCTGCCTGCTATTAGAAACTCGAAATAGTCCGCTTTTCCTTTGAAACACATTTACCTGTCTTCCGAAGTGGTATAAGAGGAATGTTCGTTTTATTTTCTTTGTAAATATTGGGCCCTTAATACAATGTATACTTTATCCTGCAAGAATTTGTTGCTTCTGTATTGCGTCCTTAAAGACAGTAGCACCATACTGATAGAAATGGGTAGAAATTTCCATGTTTTGTTATGCTCATTTTACATAATATTTTACTAATATTTACTATTTAATATTCCTTAATATAATTAAAGAATATTCAAGTGTATGTGTTTTCACGTAATAAAATTAAGAAATTTAAGAAATAGTGTGCTAATACAATGTACTATAATGGAATTATTTGCTTTTACTAAATTTTACAGAAGTTTTCATGCGATTTGCTGTAACTTTACATCTACAAGTATTTGCAAAAACTAAGGAATCTATACTGATGTTTCAAGAATAATTATATAGTATTTTCAGCGAATATATTCTACATATTTTCTAATGCGAATGAAATACCTACATTGAAATACATTTTTAGATTATGGGTGAACAATACACTTTTACAGAGAAGAATGAATAATTCGCATTTAGAGGATCATCCATCCTCAAATTTCACTAAAAAAATCTTCCTACTTTCTGCTGCTGACAAAACCTTTCATATTTTAAAATTCCAACCTAAAAATTAAAGTATAAATTAATACAAATTATAGTGACGCGAATTTACGATGGAATTTAACATAGTTGTAAAATTACATAACATAATATGAAATGTTATCCATGTTGTGTGGTGTTACAGTGTACTTATACATTTACAAAATTATTATGTAATTTACGCTAGTCACAAATTGCCAATATAAAATTATGTGAAAATTACAGACAAATTTTTATCAGTGTGTAAAGTTGTTTTAACGGTATCAGTCATTTAGACTGGGTGTAATATGAAATAAGTATATGTCTGAAACACTCTGTATTCTCATACCTTTGGAAGAGGCATTCGTTGGTCCTGTATTTGAAAAAGATAATCAATATGAGCAGCTCAGCAAAAACTACTTTGACTTTTCTAATAAGTTAAACAAGTTACTTGCATGGTATCTAATATAATATCACAGGTTGCTTAATGGAAATTGTGTATTCTCGGAAACACACCGTCTAATATTTGTCCTGAGAAATATTCGCAAAACAGCGCGAATCAAGGTATTTCAACTGGCGAGACTAATAAGGTCATTTAAATGAACCGCAGCGTCGGTTTTACTGCGTGACTGAAAGGGGAGGAAATGCCTGTCTATCTAAGTATTCGTTGAATCATTCCAAAACACCGCCGTACTCGGAAAATATCACTCAAGAATAGATGTACTACTTAGATCGCAAGTGTAAGAATCATTACAGCCAAGGTTTCATTTATTCGAAAGTAAAACAATGCGTAGTAAGTAAATTAGTTGCAAATAGTAGAACAGCAACTATTATTCATGGGCGCCGGAAGGTACAAGGGAGTGCATTAAGAAATAAAAATTTTTATTATTAAAGTCACTGTTTGAGCAGGAACTTAAGACGTCTAGGTAGTCCAAATTTTATATAACTATCTATAATTATACAGGGTGTTCGGAAGTAATGGGACCCAGCTTAAACATAGCTTCCTGTGATCAAATAGAACCGATTTAGATAAACTTAGCTTAGCTTAGTGCTTCGTTTAGAAGTTACAGAGCTGCAAAGAAAAAAAAATTGTTTTCTTTTTATGGGCATAATTAATAAAACGAAACGTCCAATCATGTTCAAATTTGGTACAGTTATAATAATAATAATAATATATTTATTAATCCATTAGACATACAAATGTATAGGACAAGTCAATGATTACAAACGGGAACATACAGCTACTACTCTACAATGTATTACAATATTCGTTGACACTATAGTAGGCTTTATCCAACAATATTTTTTTTATACCATTCTTAAAACACAGAACTACTATTTTTAAGAAGACAGGGGTAAGTGGTTGTACAATACAATTCCCTTATACAATGGGGAATTCTCAAACTTTGTTGTTCTATGTTTAGGTACACATAAATGATCACTATTTCTAGTGAAGTAACTGTGATTGAAGTTATTTTTAGGCAACAGGTTGATATTATTTCTAGTGTACAATAACCTGTTAAATATATAAATACAGGGAAATGTAAACAACTTATGCCGAATAAAAAATGGTTTACAGGACGCCATAGCCTTTAATGAGAGTGTGCCGGGGCAGAGAATCAATAATGCGAGAAATGGCATAGTACGACTTATTTAATTTTTTTACTCAATGTATCAATATGGTGTGACCAATTTAAATTTTCGTCCACTGTAATTCCTAGAAATGTCACGTTGTCAACACATGCTATACCGCAGTTTAGGCTTGGTGTATTGAAATATTTATGTATTTTAGTATTACTAAAAAATATGCAGTTGGTCTTTTCTAGATTCACTATCAAACCATTAACCCTGCACAAACGTAGAACAACATGTTGAATAGACAAGGTTAGCTCCTCTTGTGTCTGTTATGTTATGCTTTAGATAAGTACAAGTACAGTGGAGATAGGTACAAGTAGTGTCGCATATCGTAGAGGGCGCGCTTGGCAATTTTTTACAATTAATTTTTATTGCATCTTTTTTGTTCGTTCTATTTTGATACACTTGACTGTGAAAATTATGATGGAGAAATTAATTTTGCGTAGAAAAGTTATACTTGTTCCATGTCGATAAAATGCACCGATTTCGATAAAAACGCGTTTGAAAACTTCAGCACATTAAAATAGAAATAAATTTTCTAATTCGATCAAGTTACCACTTGTCAAACTGACGTTGATACGCTTAAATTAGACAAAAATTTTATCAAAAGCCTGTCAGATTAATATTAATTGTTGTACTGAGTGTAGTTGTGTAAAGTGTAAATGTAATGTGCAAATAATTTCAAATTATTAGTAGTATTTTGTAAAATTTTGAAAACATATTTTGACATAATTAGTATTCCAACTCAGAAACGGCAGATATGATCGCTGTTTATTGTCAAAATCAATTTAATGGAGGAGCTGCACAAAGAAGGTACAGTTGCATGGAACAGGTATAGTTTTTCTACGCAAAATTAATTTCTATACCATAATTTTCCGTCAAGCGTATCAGAATAGGACCAACAAAAAAGATACGATAGAAATGAGTTACAAAAAAACTGCCAAGAGCGCCCCCTACGATATACAGCACTACTTACAACTTCACAATGCTTGTACTTATCTAAAACATAACTGTACCAAATTTCAACTTGATTGGACGTTTCGTTTCTTAATTATGCCCATAACAAGAAAACAATTTTTTTTTGAAGCCCTGTAACTAAATGAGGCACTTTTGGACTAAGCCAAGTTTGTCTAAATCGGTTCTATTTGATCACAGGAAGCTATGTTTAAGCTGGGTCCCATTACTTTCCGGACACCCTGTATAAGGATGCACTATTACAAATTATATCTTATTAGTTAATAGTTTAATGTGGAGATATAGATGCTCCTTCCAGAAAATAATCCTGCTGGCGCCCATGTTATTATTGTCGTAGTAGTAAGTACAAAAACTTCAAATCTTGTACTAAAATGCTTATTCGACTAAGAAATAGAAGAGTTTGGATGGTTTAAAAAGAATGATGCATTTTTTCTTGATTTTTTAAAATTTAACAAGAGTAAACAATTGTTTTAAATTACATTCTGCGTGGGCTATTATCTTTTTTTTTAATCCGGTCAATGGAAAAAGTCTTGTATAATTTTAGAGGTGACTTGCCCTCAATCAACACCTTGTAATAGGTAGCACACTTAGTACATGTGTGCGTGTTCTGGGGGGTGTACTTTACGCCACTGGTCTAGACTGCACTCTGCAAGGCCTCCTTGACTCTTTTTTTTTATAAATGCAACGTAGTAGGTCATGGTTTCTTTATTTGCCGGTATCATTTATTCAAGGGGAGCAAAGAACAGAGCACACACTTGCTTAAAGAGAGATTCTAAAATATTCAGGCTATGTAAAACTAGAATTTGTGAAGGAAACGGTGGCGCAACACAAAGCAAATTGTTCAAATGCGTGGGAGAGCTTCTTTCAAGTCTTTTCGCTTTCAAAAACGAAACCAGTACATATTTTAGTAGCGTCGCATATAAGAACTATAATTTTCGAATAATGAGGGTATTTATTTGCGTTGTAGTTATATTAAAGAAAAAAATTAATTATTATAATTGACTTAATACAACGGTTAAGGTCAACCGGTTGGACATTGCGATAGGATAGATATTTCGATATTTTTATAAGTGTACCTAGGTATACAGGGTGTTACAGAATGATGTTAAGAAACATCTAAGGACAGGTTCTATGTTTAAAAATAAGAAAATAAGTTTACATAAACATGGGTCCGGAAATTCTGTCATAAATATTATAGTATTAAATATTATAGTGAAGGACTACTTTTACGTGTATACATTTCTCTGGTAATATACTAGCATGAGTGGCGTTCGTGCTGTTTAATACCCATTTTTAGAGAAAACAATTGTACGCCACTGATTTTTGGACAAATTGATATCGCTCTCTTACAGCCAAGTTAATTCTGCTTAAAAAGAGTCTCTTGAACTTTTTCCTCCTGACGCATCGTTTTCAAGATAAGAATGAATTTGTTAAGTATTATAATAGACCAACATTGGAATGCCATTTGAAAAACAATAATCAAGGTGGCATATGTGAGTTTATCATAACTTCCATGTCAGACTTAAACTAAAAAAAGATAACACAAAGTGTCGAGTGGCTTTTTGAAGTGTTTAAGTTAGTTTTTAATATATTTTTTTTACAGAATAAGTAAATACGGTGAATTATTCCTTTGAAGAATGCATTTTCATAGAGACGCCTTGCATCATTTGAATTTCCGTTTGCTTTTCCATGTATGTCGGCCAATTCTTCAAAGGAATGGAATTCATGACAAACTGACACATGCCACCTAGATTACTGTTTTTTAATTAGCATTGAAAAGTTGGTCTTTTGCAATGATTAATAAATTAAGTTTCATGTCGAAAACGATGCGTCAGTAGAAAATACTCCAAGACACACTTTTTAAGCAGAATTAACTTGGCGATACTAATTTGTTCAAAAATTAGTGACGTACAAATTTTTTGGCAATTGTTGAGTATTTAACGGCACGAACGTCACTGATGCTAGTATATTACAAGATAAATTTATACACGTAAAAGTAGCCCTTCACTATACGCTGTTATGTAATAAATCTCATCACAATATCTCGATCGGTTTCCGAGAAATTTTGACTGCAGTATTGAAGACAGAAATTTTAGACAACCTGTTATTCAAAAACGAAGCAATTTCGAACCCTTGTTTATGTAAACTATTTTTTTTTAATTTTTAAATATAGAACCTGTCCCTACATTTTCTTAACACCCTGTATGTGTTTACAAAAGTGTCCGTGGTTTTTTGCCTATTTCATCTACATTTTTAAGAATGTTCTAATTGCATACATTTTAATATACAAATTGCTATTTTGCACCAAAGAGCTTAAAGCCACTGGTTTTTAAGATAGAATGTGTTCGAAGATTTATTCAAATATATCTGAAGATGTTACCCCATATCAAATAATGGAAAAATTATTTGGTATTTCTGACCTCACCTGACCAAATCTTAAGTAGGAAAGTTTGATTATTATTTATTCTATAAATAAACTTGATAACGAGAACAAATGTTTACCAAAGCAGTTCTTATCTTACCACGCACAGTCGACTGTAGTACAATAAAGTTAATGATAGAAACAATTTTATTAACGAATGGACAAACCGCAGTATTGTAATTATTAATAACAACATGTTTTATATAAACAAATAACATATTATTTCTAAGTATAGAATAGTCATAAATTATGAAATTGTAAAAATATATGCGACTTAACATCAGTTGCGATAAATATATTTTATCGGCTTAAAAAATAAAGGTTAAGATACGCTTTAGAGCAAAGGACCCCGCATATTTTATATGGAAAACGGTCTTCCGGTGAAATTCGCTGAAAATTTGGGAAATTGTTCGTTTTGTACCCCTGAACAAAAATCTCAATGAGGTCGAAGCTCAAAATGCCCATCTTTAGGCTCTACGGCTATTTTTAGTGGCCAAAAACGGCCAAAATTTGATGGGCATTTCGACCTTCGACCCCATTAAGACTTTTGATCAGGGGTACAAAATCCCAGGGTCCCAAATTCCCATCATTAAACATGATATTAAAAAAAAAATTGGCCGTTTTTGGCCACTAAAAATAGCTGTAGAGCCTAAAGATGGGCATTTTGAGCTTCGACCTCACTGAGACTTTTGATCAAGGGTACAAAACGAACACTTTCCCAGCATTAAACATGATATTTAAAAAAAAATTATTTTCGCCGTTTTTGGCCACTAAAAATAGCCGTAGAGCCTAAAGATGGGCATTTCGAGCTTCGACCCCATTGAGACTTTTGTTCAGGGGTACAAAACGAACAATTTCCCAAATTTTCAGCGAATTTCACCGGAAGACCGTTTTCCATATAAAATGTGCGGGGTCCATGCGTCATTTTTTTACTTGTCTCTTCTGAGCATTCCAAAATTATCCCATATATAATTATAATTTCCATGTATTTTTTTTCTATTACTTATAACCTGTATCTTGAGTGTTGCTTCTTTATATTCCTTTATGTTCACTGCACCAGTTAACTGTGACATGCTTTCGAGATGCAATGAAATAAATCGAGTCTACACACTGAAATTGTGTAGAAAATTTGAGAAGTTCTTAACGTGTCGATTGTGACTAAGCTGTATACTTACAAGGTCTTTCTAAAAATGAGTATTCAAAAATGTTTTATACATACCAGGTGCCCCGTTAAGGTCGGCCACCAGCTATATATCGGAAATTGTTCCGGGAAAAAATATTGATAATAAAAGTGACCCCGAACAGTGTATTAGAATTAGTTTGCACTTTCAAATTTTGCCCCTAGATGACGAAATTTTAAATCCAAATCGAAAAGTGAGAGTCTATTAAATCAGTATGTAAGTTGAACGGTTTTAGATCAACCATCAGAAGCTGTTTTTGCAAGGAATTATTTATTTTTTTCCAAATAAACAGGATTTTATTAATTACTCTCTCTCTCTCTCTGTTTTATGTAATTTAAGTGTCACTCTGAAAAGCATGCGACTGAAAGTAAAGAAATTATCCTGTACAAAAATATATGTTGGTTCGGAATACTCCTAAGTTTTAAAAATATGCCGTGCTGTAAAATTCAATAAAATGTACATTATAACAGTGTGGCTGTCAGACGACGATGTGTAATTGACATTTTTTGATCCAATCAAGTCGATTGGCGATAGATCGTTGACCTCTTTATGCTTCATCGAACGGTGAACAAATTCAATACGCCCTTTCCATAATCTGGAATGGTGGTGAAACTTAACAAACATTCTGTTTTATTTTAATTTAAAAATGAGGTAAATGTTTGGGATTGATTGGAATTACAATTTATAATTTATTGCTTTATGAAACATCCCCAAAATTTTCAGCGGTTTCGGTATTAATTCATCGCATTATATTTCTGCCCCGCTCGCTGTGTAATCTTCCTCATTGTTTGCATTTATTACTAAATTTCCCCAAAATTCCACTCCACAACAAGCCGAATTGCGAAGCGCCCGTTGTCTGAATGGCACTCAACTTAAAGCACTGCCGGCACATAATTTAATTAATTTCGTCTAACGTTTATTTTACCAAATAGGCGAGACTTAAAACAACAAATTAATTCGTCGCGTGTCTGTATAATTGTGTGAAAATTATAATTTCCCGTCATACCACATTTCCCGACGCTGCTAGGCTAACACGCTAATTGGTGCGAGCTTTAGTTTTATAATTAAAATGCTTCTATCTAGATCATTGATTGAACTGATAAATAATCAATGGCTCTCTCTGTTTTATGTAATTTAAGTGTCACTCTGAAAAGCATGCGACTGAAAGTAAAGAAATTATCCTGTACAAAAATATATGTTGGTTCGGAATACTCCTAAGTTTTAAAAATATGCCGTGCTGTAAAATTCAATAAAATGTACATTATAACAGTGTGGCTGTCAGACGACGATGTGTAATTGACATTTTTTGATCCAATCAAGTCGATTGGCGATAGATCGTTGACCTCTTTATGCTTCATCGAACGGTGAACAAATTCAATACGCCCTTTCCATAATCTGGAATGGTGGTGAAACTTAACAAACATTCTGTTTTATTTTAATTTAAAAATGAGGTAAATGTTTGGGATTGATTGGAATTACAATTTATAATTTATTGCTTTATGAAACATCCCCAAAATTTTCAGCGGTTTCGGTATTAATTCATCGCATTATATTTCTGCCCCGCTCGCTGTGTAATCTTCCTCATTGTTTGCATTTATTACTAAATTTCCCCAAAATTCCACTCCACAACAAGCCGAATTGCGAAGCGCCCGTTGTCTGAATGGCACTCAACTTAAAGCACTGCCGGCACATAATTTAATTAATTTCGTCTAACGTTTATTTTACCAAATAGGCGAGACTTAAAACAACAAATTAATTCGTCGCGTGTCTGTATAATTGTGTGAAAATTATAATTTCCCGTCATACCACATTTCCCGACGCTGCTAGGCTAACACGCTAATTGGTGCGAGCTTTAGTTTTATAATTAAAATGCTTCTATCTAGATCATTGATTGAACTGATAAATAATCAATGGCTCTCTCTGTTTTATGTAATTTAAGTGTCACTCTGAAAAGCATGCGACTGAAAGTAAAGAAATTATCCTGTACAAAAATATATGTTGGTTCGGAATACTCCTAAGTTTTAAAAATATGCCGTGCTGTAAAATTCAATAAAATGTACATTATAACAGTGTGGCTGTCAGACGACGATGTGTAATTGACATTTTTTGATCCAATCAAGTCGATTGGCGATAGATCGTTGACCTCTTTATGCTTCATCGAACGGTGAACAAATTCAATACGCCCTTTCCATAATCTGGAATGGTGGTGAAACTTAACAAACATTCTGTTTTATTTTAATTTAAAAATGAGGTAAATGTTTGGGATTGATTGGAATTACAATTTATAATTTATTGCTTTATGAAACATCCCCAAAATTTTCAGCGGTTTCGGTATTAATTCATCGCATTATATTTCTGCCCCGCTCGCTGTGTAATCTTCCTCATTGTTTGCATTTATTACTAAATTTCCCCAAAATTCCACTCCACAACAAGCCGAATTGCGAAGCGCCCGTTGTCTGAATGGCACTCAACTTAAAGCACTGCCGGCACATAATTTAATTAATTTCGTCTAACGTTTATTTTACCAAATAGGCGAGACTTAAAACAACAAATTAATTCGTCGCGTGTCTGTATAATTGTGTGAAAATTATAATTTCCCGTCATACCACATTTCCCGACGCTGCTAGGCTAACACGCTAATTGGTGCGAGCTTTAGTTTTATAATTAAAATGCTTCTATCTAGATCATTGATTGAACTGATAAATAATCAATGGCTCTCTCTGTTTTATGTAATTTAAGTGTCACTCTGAAAAGCATGCGACTGAAAGTAAAGAAATTATCCTGTACAAAAATATATGTTGGTTCGGAATACTCCTAAGTTTTAAAAATATGCCGTGCTGTAAAATTCAATAAAATGTACATTATAACAGTGTGGCTGTCAGACGACGATGTGTAATTGACATTTTTTGATCCAATCAAGTCGATTGGCGATAGATCGTTGACCTCTTTATGCTTCATCGAACGGTGAACAAATTCAATACGCCCTTTCCATAATCTGGAATGGTGGTGAAACTTAACAAACATTCTGTTTTATTTTAATTTAAAAATGAGGTAAATGTTTGGGATTGATTGGAATTACAATTTATAATTTATTGCTTTATGAAACATCCCCAAAATTTTCAGCGGTTTCGGTATTAATTCATCGCATTATATTTCTGCCCCGCTCGCTGTGTAATCTTCCTCATTGTTTGCATTTATTACTAAATTTCCCCAAAATTCCACTCCACAACAAGCCGAATTGCGAAGCGCCCGTTGTCTGAATGGCACTCAACTTAAAGCACTGCCGGCACATAATTTAATTAATTTCGTCTAACGTTTATTTTACCAAATAGGCGAGACTTAAAACAACAAATTAATTCGTCGCGTGTCTGTATAATTGTGTGAAAATTATAATTTCCCGTCATACCACATTTCCCGACGCTGCTAGGCTAACACGCTAATTGGTGCGAGCTTTAGTTTTATAATTAAAATGCTTCTATCTAGATCATTGATTGAACTGATAAATAATCAATGGCTCAAAGAGGCATGAGATTAAAGCTGTTTTTCTTTAGCGGGCTTTGCTTGAATGGTATAGGTCGTCATCTGTTAAATATATAATATAATTTTAGAATTTTTTTTATATACAGAAATAGTGATGTTAACCACAATGGAAGATGTTTAATGTCAAAATGTAATGACGTCAGTTAGAGTTTAATTTCAGTAATTTTCTGCTTCTCTATTTCTTCTTATTTCAGGATATTAAATGAGTTTTTACATTTTACCTCACAAAATGCTTTATTTAATTACTATAAAACGTTTAAAATTAGTCACTAACTGTTCTAAAATAACATAACCTAGAATACTGCATTGCTAGTTGCAAACTCTCCAAACCTCAAAGAACAAGGGGAAGTTAGTTAGTTAGTTAAGAGTCTAAGAAACATTTTTACAGAACACTGTAAGCATCCTGGGACGTTATAGTTTAAAATAGTACTAATTGTTATATGCAAACATCATCGAATACTATTAATATTGTTGCTATTAGTAGTATTAACAGAATTTAATTCCCCAACACAAAAAGTTTATAACAGCCTACAGATGGCGTTTTCATCAGATTTCAAATTATTATGTTTGTTACACTAAATACTTATTGCACGCAACTTTACAATTTACACATTCCATATTGTTTGCATTAGTCGATTAAATCTATTACTAATGGTGATTGTGCCTGGGAACACGTTCACAAAATTTTGTCGTCAACAAATATTTGACATTCTGGAGAGATATTTCTATAGAGCAGTACTTTTTGTGTATTCTAAATTTAATAGTACAACCCAAGAATAATTATTTACATTGCCTTCAAACCTTGTCCCAAATAATTAAAAATATGAGGTTGAATTTGTTTACGCTAGCGAATGTAGTTATTTTAAGTAAATAAATATTCTGTCTGGCATCTAATTTTGGCCAGTGAATAAATTGCTAGCGCTTTGGAACATTATAAAGCCTTATTTTCCAAGCCTTGACAAGTCCATTTTTGGGGAGAAGTCTTTAAGTTGCAATAACTGACCTTTTTGTAGGCATTTCCTTTGATGAGGTCTTGACTTAATTCATTTATAAGTGGCAATCTTTGTTATACCATATATTTTTTATTAAACATATAGGGTGATTCAGTTTTTAATGAACAGTCTTCTAGGGTAAGTAGAACTTTGTAAAATAATGGCAGTTCATTATATAATAGTTATAATTTTGGGGCTTTATAAGGAAGATATATTGTATTAAAGTTTGAAGGAAAAATTTGATTTTTTGGTATAATTATTAAAGTAATGGAAATATTTAAGCCATACTTGGTACACAGCGTAGTTAGTTAATGAATCATAAAATGTTAAAATATCAAGCACTGTGAACAACCAGTGGCGGAGATATGGGCATTTTTAAATATGCAAAATTTTTTACCGAACTTAATTAAATAGTAAACAAAGGAAACACGTTTTCTTTTGCTTGAAAGCGGTGGGGATTGGGACCTATGTTATATAGGACTTTTTTATTTTGATGTATACTATCGCCTTTTAAAATTATGGCAGTCAAATCTCTAACACCCTATATAGATACAGTGTTGCCAAATGATTGTGTTGACCGATCTCGTAAACCTATTAACAGAGTTGTTACATCTCTCTCTGAAATCTAGTTAATTTAAAAATGGAAATAAAATATTTCATGTATACGAAAGTACTGGAATAATACAAAATAAAAATTTCATGTTTTTTTATTTGTTGTTTGTGTTTTCTAGTTTTAAAGCCATTAACAGAGTTGTTACATCTAGCTCCGGAATCTTTCATTAATTTAAAAATAGATTTACAAATATTTCGTGTTTATGTAAATACTGGAAAAATACAAAATACAAATTTAATGTTTTTTTTTGTTATGTTTTATCGTATAAAATAATGACCTGAATATAGTTATACTGTTGAAAGAAAAATGGTATCTTTATACAGGGTGTCTTGCAAGTCGTTATAATAATGTAGGAGGTGATAGAATACTTGATTTTGAGTCGATTGTAACAAACATTCCAATATACCAAGTGTTACAATATTTGTGATAATTAATTTTTGTAAGAAAAACAAACCTTTTTATGACAAATATTTCAATACTTTTTTTTATTAGGAATGAGTGCAAAAGGAAATAATTATGTGTATTAATTTTACAATTGCGAACATTATAGAAAAGTCTAATGTAGCTACTATAGTTATCTTCATTTTATTACATACTGAACGGCTGTCCTGTTTTGGCGAATGCGCTCCCTACGTGATCCATAAAAGAACTATGGAATCCGAAAAACTAAACTTGATAACGTTTTTGCTTTATTTTAATTGATTTACGTTTTCTAACATTCAATCGTCATTTACTCGAAAACTTTCCTATGTAAGTACTGTCTGATAGAGAATTAAATGATCTGATTTAAAAAAAATCGATGACGTCATTACTCGAAAACAAATGACATTTGAAAATCGCATTTTACGCTAAAATATGTATTCTTTAAATTAAAAATCGACCTGTTCGAGGATTTTTCCCAAAAAATAATTGTTTCGATTTTATTGAATTTATTCCATACTTTTGGCACATACTGTATATTTACCACATTCGTAACTTTTTCCAAAAAATCATCATCTGTCTGCGGAAAAATGGAAATGTGGCCGTCAGAAGTCATTCAAGTCTTAATCAGTTTTAGATGATTAAGTATATAATATATTTATAAAATAAAATTATGAAATTCAGAGGATAACAAAATGAAATCAATTGAATGTTTAATTAACAGATAATCACATCTATGTCACCAACATTAGCAATAATAAAATATTATTTGTTTTCGATAATATTGTCACAGATTCTTTTAGTTTCCTTTGCAGTTATTTCTTTCTAATTATCTGAAACTTTTCTTGAAATTCTCTCCGTTGACATTGTTTTTTTAATGCTTCGATAATATAATAATATTGCCACAAAGTAATATGTATATTTTTAAACTTATAAATAAACATTTAATGTTTCTTGTAATACAGAACCACTCTCAAAAATGGATATAACAAAATCAATTTTCAATAACGTCATGTCAGTTTATTATTGTATAAATTAGAAATAAAGCTATTCTATACAAGGTGATTCGGAAGACCTAATAAAGACAAAAAATCCAAAAACATTTTTTGTTAGCGTAAATATGTCTTTAAATTATGTTATACTAATTGTTCCTTATCTTTCCTTAAAATTAATAACATTATAGTTATAACCCTCTATTATTTTGACAGTAAATATTTTTCGATATTTCCAAAATTTTTCTTGCATTACTTTTGCAATGTATTAAATAAACTTTCAAATGATAATTTTTCGAAATTAGTCTATATTTTTAAAAAATAGTTAATATTAAAGATAATTTCTATGAAAATACAAAAACCAACTGAAATATATAAATTTCTGTCAGGTCCAGTTTTTGATTTTGGTAGATCAAGAGCTAGTATGGCGCCAGATTATTCAATTGGCAGCAGTGAATCATCAGACCCTGGACGTTTCATAATTTTTCAATTTACAATCCTTATTAACATCGATTAAACTATTAACCTACAAGACTCCTTTATTGGATATGGCTTCAATCTTCGGAGATCATATCGGGAATAATTGTTGCAATTCATATAAAACGATAACAATTTTTAAAACGACATTATGCTCACAGAGATCTTACTAGAATGCCGCGTAGACATCCATATAAAGGCACGGCAGTAAAATCAGAATATCATTTTTAGAATCGTGGTCGAGATACGCTTTTTGTGCGAAAATGGGTCAGGTCAGGTTCGAACTTATAAATAATAATATTATTATTTATAGCTGTTGAAGGTCGGGGAATATTTACAGGTCTCAGATTGATGTCGGCATTAGAATGAGATCGGTATCAGCCTGACATGTACAACTGACAAATCGATAACGATGACGAGTTAAAAAAACGTATCCAATGATATCTCAACACATCTGCTCGTATTAATTGATCTGACTTCACTTTAAATTTGAACGAAGCATCTCTAGATATATCAGGATATTTCATGTTGTTATAACCCAAAAGTGAAGAAAATATTAAATCTTCCATTTACAAATTTGTATTAGAAAATGTACTACAAACACTATGCCAAATTATCGCTTTGTACGTTGTTAGCTCCTCCTGGGATGTATTTTAAGCAGTAAAAATATGATCAACATGAAATGAGGCAGTGCCTCAGTTAAAATTAGAATGTGTATCAGATGTGTATAATGTCAAATGGCAATGTCCAGAGCCTCACGAACAGGAAACGTGAGGAATATACTAACGATATTATGGCAAAAATGGATTTTGCGATTTAAGGAGTGCGAGAATTATTAAGTAACTGCAAATTAACATTGGTAAGTATAAGTAATTAAAATATTGCAACGGCAGTTTCCAAAAAAAGTAACTCTGTAGTTCGTATTTGGAACAGCCCCAGCATGCTTGCCTCACTAGTAAAAAGTCACGAGCCGCCACTGGAGATAACCCTTCAAAAATGGGAATAGGACCCATGTTATGTAGGACTTTGTTGTGTATTTTGATATATACTATTGCCTGTTAAAATTATGGTAGTCAAACCTCTTACACCCGCGTATAGCATATTTAACAATAACAATGTTAATAAAAATAATTAGTCCAGAAGTCCGGGACTTGTACGGGAGAGGGGACGGCATATATTATTAAGCAGGCCGCATATGCATCCAGAAACGACTTACGTTGGTAGGCCCTAACCGCCATTCAGTGCAAGAATGAGGGAAACCTGGGAAACCTCATTTATTAGGGGGTGATCAAATGTCAACCGGTATCAATCTCTCACATTGACCCAAGCCAACATTCTTCCACCCTACTATATCGCAGAGAGGGTGTCAATCATCTCCACGAATACATTTAAAAATGTACATTACATAAGTACTAATTTATTGAAAAAGTTAAGGAAAATTAAGGCTATATTTATTTTGCAGTTATGAAGGTTAGGTACTATTATTATATGTTTAATTTTTATTCTTTTTCAACATTTAATGTGAGGAATATGTAATCTACGAAGTTACTGATGTTTCCATTTTACAACAACTTATACGATGAGTTTTATTCATTGTATTAATTACTTATTGCTTTCTATTACATGCAGTAATAAACCCTCGTGATAGCGACTACTAGTACCTACTTACTAGCTCTGTATCCAGTAACAAACCTATTTGTTTTATAACTTGTGACTTCCATTCTCTTCAATTACCTTGATTATTTCCAGTTATCAACTAATTAACTGATTTAAAAATAACGAGATGAATGCAGATAAAGCGAACAAAGTATTACGCAGCACAAACTTGGTAGGTATATAGAAACCATTTGAGGGGTTGTATTGCGTGCACGGATGATGCAGGCGACAAAAACAGATGGAGACGTCTCGCCTCCACGGTTATTGTTTATGAAGAGGCATAAACCACCCCTCTGGCGTGTTTTATAGCGTGGGGGACTTCCCAACCAGAAGAAGTTATGAGAACGGAAGATCCGCGTGAAATTTGTAAATAAATCGTAAGAGCAAACGGCTATCTTACATTTGCTTATTACGGAATAGTACAAGAAAGTCCAGAAAGCAAGAAAATAAAACTCATGGCAACCTCAAGCTCAATCCCGAATTCTGAGACTTGTTTTATTTTAGCTACGACAAGGAACTGTTCCAGAACGATTCAAAGTAACTGACCATTTTTTTAATAAAAACTACTAAGCGATTACAAGCTGACAATGCAACTGGATGACTATTTAGACTATGATCAGTCAGATTCTAAACCAAAACAAGCTTATGATGACACATCTTGTACTGGCATCTTACTGTGTGGACATAGCTAATGTTTATTAATTACATGTTTGGAAACTTTGGAAACCCTAATTATTCTGGTGTTTATTCTCAGCTTTCCATAATCAACAAAGATCTGAAAACGTCTCTTAACAGCAGCATAACATTTGGTAATTTGGTGTACGGTAGTATGGAAATCTTTCAGAGTATATTTTAACACACTTCCGACCATTTCCTTATCAGTATAAGAAAAATCAACAAATTGGTGTATTCTCCGGCCATGATAAATAAAGAAAATTTAAATTAATGCAGTGTTTCTTATGAAACCATTAAATCTGTATAAGAATGATACGTCATCTTTGCCAATAAAATGAAAAACATTGCAGTGCATCAAAATAGAAAAGGTAGTAGGTATTAGATAACATTAGATACGCAGATGAACCGACAAATGAAGACAGCAAATTCTAGGGATCATTTCATATCGATTTTACATAAATCGCTTTGTCCAAAAATGCTTCCTAAGGGAGGTAATGATGGAAGATGGCGTTTAATTGTTCAGATCGCTGTTTATCTAGAAGGATCAAACTTTGGTTATGTATTAACTGATATTTTTAATTATACAAAAAGTACTCTTGAGTGGTTAGGGTTTACCGAATGCGAGAAAAATCTATTTGAAATGTTTGTTTTCTTTTGGTCGATAATTACAAATTTTTTGCTTATGTTTAGTAGTTGTCTTTGAAAAACAAATGAAGCAAAAATCTATAAAAAAAAGTTGTAAATTTTTTATTAAATAATATCACAAACTGCGACAAATTGTAACAAAACGGCGATTAACAAAAACAAACTTTAATAAAAGATGCTCTACATGGCAGACATTATTTTCAATGCATAAAGTATTCGTTTCTCTAATATTCTAATATAATCTCTAAAAAAGAGTCCTGTCTCCCTTTCGAAGCATTTTTGGATGAGACAATTGATGTGAAATAGATATGAAATCACACCTAGAATTTACTGTTTTCGTTTATCAGTTTACTATCTTTTAACGTCTCATTACATAACCCTTCCATCTCTTTGCATAACCCTTTTCATCTATTGGTAAATATTCAATGATTAAATTTCTGGAGCTGTCATATATGTATATTTGTAAATATATCGAAATCATTGCTTTTCGCAATTGAATGCAGAATTGAACGAAAATTATTTTTATTTTTAATATATCCAGGGCCGTACTACATTTTTAATGGAATTAATGGTCCTGATTATCCATATCTTTGTGTCTGGCTAAATTGGAAGCTTAACTTTCATATGACTCTTTATTCGCGTATTTCTTACCAAATTCGATTTAAAATAAGATTTTCTATCAAATTTCAAAATCCTCAATAAACTAGAAACGCTCTGAATGAAATTAATTATATGGATATATTTTTATCGGAGAATAAAAAAGTAACGTAACTGCACTACATTAATTTGGAGATGAATACAAAAATATGCTAATATACAGGATGTTTCACTTAAAGGCTGTAGGCTTATTTGCACAAGAATCAGGGATTGCTTTCAAATTGTTAAAAATTTTCGACCAGTTAAGTTGTGGCTGTGTTTTCAGTGCATGAAACTCAAGAAGTAGTTTGACGAACACTTCTGACAGTTACAAACTAGTCTCCGACTCTTGTGGAAGCATACCTTGTATGCCATGTAAATAAGAATGTTAACAACAATAAAAAAAAGCATTCATATTTTGATTTTGGCGCCGCCGGTTGGAAACCGTCCATAGGTAGTCGCCTCACTTTGTAGATTAATTTAGTTACATCTCCATCCAGCAATAGAACTCGCAGGCCTGCTGCGAGAAAATATGAATAACTGCATTAAAATTTCAAGGCAATAAATGCCCGTTAGAGATAATATTACGTGAGTCAGGAGGAGACTAGCAGATAAATCTTCTTCAGGCGAACCCAACGCGACGTCCTGCAGGTGTGGCGCGGAAAGAAAGTGATTTAAAGAAGCGGGGCTACCAGGTTTATTTTAAGACTCACTCTTTCAGTGAGGAGCAGAGATGCTAAAATCGATAGGCCGGACAAAGAGATTTGCATTTGAGAGGAATATAAATTCTATTTTCGTGAATATTAATGAGACGATCTCGAGGCAGAGGGTTTTTCGCAATGTAAAAAGTAGCGATTGTTAAATTAGCCTAACAAGATACGGCTTACCAGGAACTGTAATATTTTCGTGTTTAATTGGACGTGCAAAAACGACTTTTCATATGTTTTTCAGTTTATGCTTGATTAAGAATTCATATTTTACCTCTCCAGTATAGTACATATTGTACGTATTGAACATAATTCCGATCGCAGTTGAAACCATCGAATATAACAAACTTGTAACAATAAATTAGAACATTATTAAAACCATGTTCATATATGTATATACTATGTGACAAAGGAAGGTAAATACCCATTAAATATCGTTTAATTTTGATAATTTTCTGCATATTTACTTCTCTCAGTAAAAGTAAAATACGATTAAATTTTTAAGTTTATCTGTTTTTTGGAGTTTGCATAGGTTGTACTTTGATAACGTAGCATTCTGAATTGTGAACATTTTGGCTCACATTTGTGTGTGAAGCTTGTTGCAAACGGTATTTTTTTACCGCTGAATATGCTTAGAGTGCGTAGATTTGTGAAGAGATTCCAGCTTACTGACTAAAAGGACTAACAGATCCTTACGTACCAGACGTGAAGATCGTCGATTGCGATATTTAACTCTCAGAGATGCTTTAGTAGCAGCCGAACTATTTCAAATCAATGGTTTGAAGAACATAGGGGGATGGTCGGTATGCGTACATTATATTGTCGAATACGATGTTTTGGCCTCTTCTCTTATCGTGCATATTGGGTGTTACCTCTCATTCGTCAACATCGAGCTAACCGCTAACAATAGGTTTGTTCCTACACAGCAACAAACTGGCACGAGTTTGCGCAGTACGAATTTAACTGTTCCAGCACAAAACTGTTTGGAAACTGTTTGCTGACAGTCAAATCGGTTTGAGGATTATTAGGAAACCACTAGTCAGACGCATGCGCAGATAGAATCTAACCGCTAACAGAAGTCTACTTTTGGTAGGTTAGGTAATGAACGTAACTAAAGTTTTATGTAATAATGCTATTTGAAAAAGTTATTATAGATGCACAAGTAATTTGCAGAATTTTAAGTACGCAATTCTGTAGTTTTTCAAAATGAGGGCTCTAGTGAAGAAGAGCAAGTTAGCAATTACAGCAGTACCTCAAATTCTAGTGGTGATGAGATTTACCACTTCCTTATACATGAGTGATCGAAAAATGAAAATTAGTTCAAACAAACTATACCCCTAACGGTTACTGCTTGAACTAAACGTGTCGTTCCAACAAAGGAATTAGAAACTGATTTCAAACTGGTACATGAATTGCACTTGCGCATTAAAACAGTGCTGTAAACTATCAGTCATTGCTATGTAGGAACAAACCTAATGGCGTAGAGAGAGGATTCAGTGTTTCTGTCTGGGGATGCACGATGGTTCGTGAGAAGGTGACGTGGTGAAACACGCGGTTCACATTTTGACAGAAATCATCATGGTATGGTAGCAGATCCCCACTAGTTTTCATTAGAGGTAACACGCCAACTCAAAGCTTCATCCATGAAGTGGTGGAGCCATGTCTTCACACCATCCAAAACGTCATTTTCCAGCAAGACAATGCTACACAAAATATGCCAAGAGTACTTTCTCATCGACGTGTTTTACTTTCTTCTGTTCACCCCATTTCTCAAATTTTTCATAAGCCAAGTCATATACCGCTTTGGATTTTTTAGGAATCATTGAACGGTGGCATTTCTTGCCGCTTCTTGGATATTGCTCGGTATATCGTCAGAATCTGAATGTAAATCATACATTTTTCCTAATAAATTGTAATAGTAACAATCTGCGTCACAGAATAGAGCGTCTATTAAATGTCAAGCCAAGTGACAAGAAAATTTGAACTCACACTGACCTACTAGATAATTGTTATTTAAATTGTAAATTATCAAAATTAAAAACTTGTATTTCCCACTTTTCGTCAAAATTAGGAAAAAATCTTGTATGTAATACGTTATGAAATATGATTTTATGTAATTCGTGCGATATTGCATATAATCATACTTTTCATAACTGATTATATAAATAGCAAATTTCAAACCTATTTTTCTGAAATGATGTCTAATGTAACATAGAACTCTATAATATTAAAGCGGGTATCTCTTGAGATGTTTGAAATTTGTGAAATTACTTTCCTAAATTCATGATTACTAAACATAAAAAATACTTGTTGATATTATAAAGAGAATAAATATCAGCGATACGTCTAACGAACGCGAATTCGCGTACGCGTCTCTAGGCCTAGGCCATAAATTCTTCGAAACCAAATAGGCAATCATTAATTTTGTTACCTACCCCGGGTTTCATAGGATTTATAAGCCTATGGAGGGTTCCTCCGCCGGCACCAGGATCGATAAGAGTGTTGTTTAGTCTATTTAGGTCATTGGACAGATATGAAAGGCTCGCGTTTGGCTCGTTCGAAAGCGAAATATCGACGCGGACAACAGAAGAAATCCGTTTTCTCTGTTTTACGGAAAAAAGCAGTTATTACAGATGACAAGTGAAGAGTCCGACACGTTATTAAGTCATGGCCTGCTTTCTTGCACCGGTGCAAGTGTATTGAGTTTCTCTGGGATTTCTTTTTATGACTAGTGTCTGTTTGTCACTGATAAGGGAGAAATTTAGAAAACTGATTTATCTGGTATGAGAAACTGATTATATAATATGACAATTAAATTACTCAGTAACATATTTTACCTGGAATATCCTGCAGTTGACATAACTTAATTTTAATTACTTTATTAACAGTAGTATGTATTATTTTTATACTTTTTTTAACAAAAATCAACCAAAGTATTCGCATTTAAAACATTAATGACAGGCAAAGCCAGTTGTTGTGTCCCACTTTTCTTTAACCAAGACGTCTAGGTTGTGATCGAGCCTGTCGTATTTTACAAGCCCAGGAAAACTTTACACACACCATAAAGGAAAATCCTGCAAGTACTCGTTTAGTAGCAACGTTAAAACGTATTGAATAGAAGCTGCAACTGTTATTAAATGAAGTTGAAGTATTAGGCGAGGAATCTGCTAACAAAAAAAAAGAATTTGGGTATCGAAATAGGTTAGAAGAACTACTAACAACACTGTTGCTATTAAGCATACTGAAAATAATATATTATATTGTTTTTTGGCAAATCTGGCTATAGTTTGATTTGATTGATTAAAAATCACGTATCTCAGAAACAAAAGGCGATAGCAGCTTCTAAATTTATTTTTAACATCCTGTGTTTCTCTAAATTATTATTATTAATTGACCTCTTGTGTTGCGTACGGAATATAAACATTTCCAAATTTCCAGAAACCTACAGAAATCGCAATCATGAGTGCCTCATTGCGCATTTATTATGTGTAGACAATGGGGAAGTTGCATGAATTTAATATTTATTTGAAATGTATTACAGGGCAATCTTTCAAACATAGTGAAAGGTCAGTACATGTGTCTGGCGGCAATAATCACATAACAATTAAAACATTAACATTAATAAATTGCCATAGAATGTAAACAAAACCATGTGGCCGAAAACGCAATATCATTGGTGTCACGTTACACGCCGTTCAGCGCGGTTTGTTTCCGTGGAATACAAGTTACGGTGTTGGTGATCTAAACAGACATTTTTTATTCTGTATTTGGAAAAATCATGCAATTTTTCCATTATTAACAAAAGCAAGTTCGTATAAATCTCATTAGCCTAAATAGGTGCGTCGTTTGTTTTATTTCCCTTCCATTTTGACGACCTTTTTCAGTATTAGATGCCGATGACATTGAAAAAAATACAATTTAATTACAGTGACTGGTACAGGTATTGTGTAGATAGCAATTCGTCGATAGGTTTTTCCTCAATTCATCAATCTAATTAAGCTGTTAGGATGTTTTCACTGATATTTCAATATATTTTTTTGTCATAAAAATCCAACTAATCACTTCCAGACTCCTCCATCTTTTTACCATCCATAAAAATTAGTAAAACGGTTCGTTGAAAACACAATATTGTTTTTAATTATTCGCATATAAGAATTTTACTAATGTTTCGAATCCCGAAAAATTAGTTATATGTTTTCAATTATTTTTTACTGTAGTCTGTCATACTAAAAACATAATCCGTTGGGAAAATTATAAACCGAATTAAACAAGTGGAATGATGACGATCAGTATATGCAGTGTTCCAGTAATTGATAAAGAACTGTGAATATTTGGAAACCTGCGCATTGGAAATTTCTTACCGCATATTTCGTTAATACGGTAAGAACTGTTGCAACATTTCCTTTCCATGTAAGATTAATAATTCGGAATTAATTAATCTATATATCAGCTGAGCAAAAAAAATGGAATTTGTTTTAACTTGTTGGAAGTTTCTAAACGTGTAGAAATAAACGTATAAACTTGATAAACTTTTTATTACCCATGTGTGCTATTCCATTCAAATCCAACTTTCCCTTTATCTTTGTTCGCTTTCTATGTAAATGAGTAAAGAAAAGAAAAAAATAGCCAGAAAACATTTTACATTTTCTGCATAAAAACCTCTTAGAATTAAAATGTATACAATGTTTATTTACTTCCATTATCTTTTTCTTCTTGTAAATGGGTATAGAAATCAAAGTTCTAGGAAATGTTTGAAATAACAGAAAAGTAATTAAATCCGTCCCTTCAGGGATACAAAATGGACGTCTTTGTTTGTTTTAAAAATTAAGTAATATATTTATGTATAAATGTCCAGTATGTCCAGCTTCCTCAAATGCAACAATAAATGTTTATTCTGAAGCATTGTTTTAAAGACGGAAGAAAGTTTAAAAAATTATTTTTTTTTTGTAAGTAGAAGATGTAAGGATGTAAGAAAGGGTAACACGTTACGATATTATCCCTGTGTGCACAATAGAATAGTCTTAACATTGAGAAAACTTGAAGAATAAATTCGAAACATTAGCAACATTCATTGCCGTAAATATATTTTGAGAAAACAAAATATACAAGGAAAAATACCCGCCTGCAATGCGTACCTACATGACATTTGTTTGTCTGCCTGACAACTGGGTCACCCTCAGCCCTTTCCTAGCCCGTTGGGGTTTGTAAACAGGGCCCCACATTCACCGGGCAACCCTCCCACGAAAATAACCATCTGGACTTTATTAAATTCGGAAAAAGTGTTGTCTGTAAGCCGCCGGTTATTGGACGGACGGCGGATGACGCAGCGTGGCGAAATTAAGAGACAAAAAGTTGGGGTTGGTGCGGCGATGGTCCACTAATTGCTTTGTTTATTGTGCGATTAAATGGCGGGTAATATCCCACTTCTGAAATGGGGTGTGGTAAAAAGTGCTACAAAATGTTATTAAAAGAAGTCGCCTGGAAGGTGTCTGTAAAATTAATTGTGAAGTATAATTAGTAAATATAAATAAATTAATAGTTAATTTACATTAAAAAATTTAAGTATTCGTGCGTATTATTCTTCACACATCGCAATTTTTTAACTAAATAAATATTTGCAAACATTTGGGTCTTTTGGATAAAATTAAGAGTAATAGTTTGTGTTTCGTAAACTATCTTTTTTATAATAAAATAAATCATTTGATGAACGTCTTATGAATGAAAAATAATATAATAAATTAAAAAATGGCCGTAAAAATGTAGTTATTAATTATAGACCTGTTAGTAAAACAAATATACTTATTCAATAAGGTTCTTGAAAAAAACAATGTAGGTATACTCTTTTTTTAGTAAACTAAAGATTCTTACCTCGATTTTTATTAGGTCTATAGAAACTAATGATAAATTAATTATAATAATAAATGTATTTCTTGTAGACAGTTACAATAACTGTATAGCATTAATTAGCTTGATATACAACATAGGTATTAAACATTAGGACAATAAAAATTAAACACATACATACGGTACATGGTATGAATATAACTGAACTTCGTGTATGATACGCCACACTACTGCAATACGCCGTGGACGCCTTGGACCTGTCTTCCACAATTCGGTTGAAAATAATTTCTCATGTCACGTCCGCGTTGCATTACATTTGCACTCACTGCACACTGCGGAAAAAACAGCTGCATATTTACCGGGAAGTCGTTCTAAAGCATTTTCACTTTGTCATAAATTAATGATATCCGTCAACTGTACATGTAAGCCATTTTTGAGATTTGAAAAACTAATGTAAACACGCGCATCATAAATACATTAATACTATAAGTAATTGGATTTCAATATTCAACTAGGCATTTTTTCAGTATAGATTTAAAATAATTTATGTAATTAATTTCCCTTAAATAAGATGGAAGTTTAAATTATACAGTTACGTTTAGTTATAAATTTTTTGTATGCATTAGATTGTTAGATACAGATAGACTCTGGATACACCAAGTTAAATTATAATATATCTTCCTATTGCCAAATTAATGAAGATCAGTGTACATGAAAGGGAACTTCCTTGGATTTTCTCCTACTTATTCAACAGGTCACAGATTGTATCGTTAAATGAGTTTTATTATCTAACTACTTTTGGTATGCCTCAAGGTTCCCATTTAGGGCCACTGTTTTGTGTTATTTATTTTAATGATATGGCCTTATGTTTTTATTACATCAAAGTTGATGGTAACTATATATTCTAAGAAGTAAATACTATAGCAGATTGTTCACGTGTTCGGGTTCAAACCAATCTTGATACAATTTTTACATATTGTAGCATGAATGAACTGTGTGCATGTGAGAATGGAACACATAATATGTATTACAAAAAAATGTTTCGTATAAAAGTTTTTTTACTCTTTATCAAGTTTAGGGAAAAAAGTATAGCTTGCAATTTGAAAATCCAAAGTTAACCTCGCTATAATCTTGAAAAGACCTTGAAAACATAGTCAAGGTAAAAAAAAAACAACGCCATTTTATATGCACCCCGACACTGACTAACTTCTGTTAGACATATTTTTTCATAGAATGTGTCGTTTTCGAAATGTATAGCTTTCTCAAGTTAAATGGACCACCCGGTATAAAAATAAAATTGGCGCATCCGCCATTATCTTCAATTTGTTTCGATAACGTTTATTGTCATAAACAATTAGTCCAATTTGGCCCTTATCTCTCAATCACAACACCACAGTTTTGTTTAAACGACAGTATCGGTTAATGAAAATGATATCAAAACTGGGTTTTTTTATAGGTACAACATTAATCAGTATTTTGTTATTTGTTAATGTCGTAGTTAGTTTAAAATTCACAATTGGACTTGTAATTGATGATTCAGGCGGAGGGAAGACTAGTCTGCAGCGAAACACCTACGTTTTGAGCTTGATACACAAGCTATTAATAATCTGGGATTAATTACTAATGTCCGAGGTGATGTTACAGGCTGCGACATTAACCCTGTACCTTAGTTCCCCAGGGCAGGTACATTGTAAGGCCCTTCTTATCGTATAATTCCGTAAACAGGCCATTGTAGGCAGATCCTCCTGTTTCTATCATGCATTTAAACTGGTTGTTGCGTGAGGGTATTTATTTATACATGGTGTCCGAAATACGAGTACCAGCATTGAAAGGGCAACCTGAACATTATGAAAAAAAATGTCTAGAAATAATACTTTTTCTACAAATAGGCACATTTCAAAAATAAAATACAAGCCCTGTAAAATGCAAAACTGTGCTTTTGTATCAGTATTAATGAAGTAAACAATAGAAGCTTTCTAAAAATCCATCAAACTATGATGTACTGCAACGTTGCGACAATATTGTATGCTATTGCTGCACAGTGGCGTGCAGTCTTTGAGGGGTACAAGGAGCAACAATATATATTTTTAATAGAATACCCTGTATATTGTTGAATTATTATTTTTTTATGATTTCTCAAAATATGACATATTTCGTTTCCGTTTTAGCATTATTGAACCTTGAAAATAGTATTTAAGCTATTTGTTAGGTATATGAACGGAAATTACAATTATTAAAGTAGTCTATGGAAATGACAAGTATTCTGTCTATGACATTTATTTAATCAAATCACTTGAAATTGAAATAAATTTTGTAGTTTTCTTAATAAATTATTGATTTTCGATTTTCCTTAGATTGTAGTGTCTTGTGTCATATTTTTGAAAAAAAAAAAGAATAATTCAACAATATATAGGGCGTTGCATAAAAAAAATATGTTATTCTTGTACCCCTCAACTTCTGTACGCCACTGTTTTTTTTTTTGTTTTTTTTGACATGCTGTAGCTGGACAATGTCTTAAATTACTTATTATTTATAAAATTATTCTAGTATAGAATTGTGTTTTTGTTGCTGTTTGTTTGTATAAGATATATTTTTCTCCCATATAGTTGTTACTAAATATTTGTACAACTGTCATATAAATAGATTACTGTTGGGCATTAAATGCTATTATTATTAAGAACTGTCGAGTTTTACATAGGTGACATTATAAATACAAAAAATATTTGTTATCGATCAAAAAGAAAAAAATATATAAATATTATTAAATACATACGTTATGTCTGTTTTTCGATCAAAATTATTCATGAAAATGGGTAATCATTAAAATTTATTAATTCGACCCTGATGTTTCCCCCACCTAAGTCACCCAGTCGTCGGAACAGGCAGCCTTTACGCAAATAAAATTTTGTCTTTACCTACCTCTATCTTTTTCAGTCTCTTTGGTGCCTACTTTGATTCTATCATTTAGGTACATTACGTTCTGTATGGCTGTGATGTTGAATTAATTAAAAAAAAGCTTACTTACACATTGTCTGACTCAGATAAACTGAATAACACAATATATTAACAATAAATTTAACAGATTATCATTCTGTGCACATTTATTTCTGTGTGCCCTGCTTGCGTCACGTTTAATAAATCTGCCCGATATTATTTACCATTAATATTTATTAGATAACGAAATTAATATAGCGTGTTGTTTGTTCCAGGTATGTACAAATTAATTCTTGGAGGACTGAGGCTACATCCTATTGATTCGGGTGAGATTTCTATTGTCAACAGATATCGAGAGCACAAAACTAATTAGTGAAAGCAACAACAATTTATGAAATGTCAAGTGCGAGTTGTTTTGCGGTTTGATTAATTTTTCAGAGCTTAATGAACGGGGTTTCAAGAGATCAATGCATTTATACTCGTAATTTTCATTTGCGAGTTCATATTTTCCCGGAAATTCATCAGTGCAATAAATAAAGATAAAGTCAGATTTTATGACAAAGATTCCTCGAATCGGTAGATCGGGGTATATCTTTTAAAATATGTTCCAAATATACATTTTTATTAAATGGAACATCCTGTATATTTGTATACCATTCAATTACATTATGTTTTCCCTTAATAATGATATATAATAGCTGACACTTTATTTTTTGGAAATTGTCAAAAAAGGATAAATTGGTAAAAATTTACAATTTTTAGTTTATAAAATTCTCATTTCCTTATACAAAGTATAGTCAAATAAATAGTCGAGGTATTTAGTCTTTTAAATTACACTGAAACTCTGTATATGCGACTACTGGGCAGTACTGAAACTCAATTGCATCATCTCGCTTATCTCAATGTTACCTATTGTTACCTTTTTAAATCGACTGTGAAATTAAGAATGTAGCAGAGAGCGTAATCGCAACTGAAAATATTGCTATAAAAACAGTTTGGTTTGATATAGCTGTAAGTACTACGTGTTATTTTAAAGTCTCAATGATCTCTAACATTGATCTAGTTTAAGTGAAGATCTGCTATGATTCATCATTTAGACTGTTAAACGGGCCAAAAACAAACGGCCAACATTAATTTAACAAAACGAGAAGGGCCGATATGTCACTGCTTTATATTGTTATTTACTATATTTATTTTAGTTTTGAGTTTATCGGTTTAGGAGAGTGTTTGTATTGTTTAATGTTTAGTTTTGTTTGTTTTCCTAGTATTAGTTATGACTGAAATCAAAACATAATTTGTATAATGCAGTCTGTGTCTATTAAGTTTAATTTTACAAGTTTGAATTACAATACAAGAAAAGATTTTAAAAAATATGTTATAACCTTATAATAATACATTATCAACGAGCATATAATGATGGCTGTATTACACAACAGTGAAACTATTTTGTTCACGAGTATTAACAATATTTTAGCAAACTTTTTACTGAAAATGTTATACAATATTTTGACATTCTTAATATGAATATGACACAACATACAATTCAAAACTGTCAAAACACCTTACTTCTAGATGTGACATTCGTTGTTCAATTATTATACAGGATGATTGTTATTATACATGATTATACAGAACATACAGACTATACAGATTATACAGACATTATGATTATACAGAATTTATCTAAAATTTATTTTTCCTACAAAACTGAAGAAGTGGGCTTTTTAATTGTCATTTTTGATGTTAAAAATGTCATTTTTTGACACGCGTGTTAAAAGTAAATCAAAGTTTATTTAAATTTTGTTTTGAAAATTAATAAAACGTTTTAACAAACACATGAACACCTTTTTGTTTTAAATAAGTACAAACCAACATTTTAACTAGTTATTACTATTAACATTTATAGTAAAATTAGAACAATTTGAAATTGTAATTCCCTGCGGAGTCATCATACTTAAGTTGGTTTTACTGTCAACATGTGTGACACATCTATTTTCTGTAGAAATACTACTGGTAGTACTGGTGGTCTTGCTAGTAGTTGCAGCAGTAGGAAGTATTTGGCACGCAATTTCCTTCTTCTGTTCCAGTGAATTTTCAATGTAGCCTTCAGCTACCGTCGAAGATTTCCATCCTCCATGTCTCTTGATGGTAGTAAGATTTGCACCAGAATCTGCTAACAATGTCGCCGATGAACGACGAAAACAGTGTCCGGTGTAGAGTTGAGGATTTGGTAGATTCAAGAACTCTGCAATGTCGGCAGGCATTTTACCAAACATGTTAATTCCTACTGGATTCTTCATACATTTATTCTTCATATATTTAAGAACAAATCGTCTATGGTCACCAACAACACTGAAAGTCCGAGGCACTTTCGTTTTAGTATCTGGTATGGTCACAACAACCGAAGTGCCCAAATATTCGATATTGTCGATGGTCATCTGACACAATTCCTCCCGGCGACACGCCCCGAAGACACCCACTATTTCTGCGACTTTCATCATCAGATACTTTTCGTCTTCTGCTTCTGTGAGAAATTTGTCGATATGCGTCTTCGTCAAAACTTTTGACTTTTTTGCTTGATATCCTTCACCCTTCCGTTTTAAAAAAGCAATAAGTTTATAATGTTTGCTTATATCTGGATCATGCTTTATTTTTAACATAGTTTTGATCATGGAATAATTTGACCACAGCGTTGACGATTTCCATATCTTGGCTTTTTCCTCAAAATATGCAAGTAAAACACTTTCGTTACATTTCCCAGAGACCTTTTTAATGTTGCACCATTCCGAAAAGCGTCTATAAGCGATTTCGTACTGTTCCTTTGATCTCGCCGGCAATAATTCCAATGTTGCTCGACTGGCGGCTTCTTCGATTTCAGCAGGGATGGATTTGTTACGCTCATTATCGAGATTATTCATTATACTTATAATATTACTAGAAAATGCTGTCCATATTGTTGTGTTTTTCCGTAACTAACAACAGCACTGGTTACTTGGTTCATAAACATTGCGATCTGTGTGGTATTTTTTGATTTCTTATTTTTATTGAGTTTAAAGTTCTTCCGATTGTTTTGTAAAAAAAATAGTGTATGATATACGTGTTAAAAGTATTTTATTTTGTTCGTTCTTCACTCACAAAATAAAATCTTACTTTTAACACTACTTAAATAGCTATTTAATGTAGAGAGGATTCTTAAAAATACACTTCTGTACGACACTGGAAACTGATCTACTGTGAAATCTGACAAGGCAATGTTGCAAATTCGATTCGGGTGCAAATTTCCCGTGCCAAAGTCGCGTTGTACTACACTTGCACTCACTGCACACCGCGGTAAAAGTAGCTGCATCTGGAGCATATTTACCGGGAAATCGTTCTGCTGAAGTATTTTCACTTCACTATAAATTAAAACGATATCCATCAAATCTGAGCTGATATGTACGTAAACCATTAACTAATGTAAACACTCGCATCACAAAAAAGTTAATGCTATAAGTAATCAGATATTTGAAATCTTCTGGCTAGAGACTACAGTAGCCCAGCAATGTGAAGGTTGAAAATAGTACAAATTCATTTTTTTTGTTCAATTGTTGACGTTGGAGAATTTTTATTTTGTTAATTCATTCACCAATGAATAATGATTTCATTATTCACAGGTGAATAACCACCAATACGCGCATCAACCAATTAGCTTTAATTCACGTTGCGTTAAAATACCTTCCGTAGTTTTAATTTTAATCGAGATTTATCATTATCAGGTAGATCACAAAAACCCCGGCCTGTTTCGAGTTGTATAACGAGGCAGTGCGGATTATTTCGCAGGGAGTTCGGAAAGTCTCAACTTTAAAATTTAATATTCCTCGCCTGGATGAAGGGGTTATTTCGGTAACCGTTGTCAGGACCGTCTACTTTGAATACTAAATCGCCTCGAAAGTTTTCGAGTAAACATCAGCGGGCGCGAGGATAATGATGGATGATTTAGATGTGTCCTGAAGAGAGAGACACGTCGATATTTAAACTTTGGATGTCAACTGCAATGCACTCTCTGGCGTCACCGTCACAATCAAAGTTCAACCAAAGAGTAGTATGTATTTCCTGCTTCTGTTTCCACAAAAATGATTAATTACGTATCGAAGAAAGTGCTGTTTGATCATTTCCCTTTTAGAAACAATATCCGTTGAAACTCGAAGGATTGTCTTTGGGATTTTTCATTTATTTATTTATAATTTCGTGTCAATACACAGATGAGTTTACACACGTCACAAGAAAAGGGGGTGGGGAAAGAAGAACTAAGTTCACTAGATGAAAATTACAAATACAAGTGAAAGTTAAAATAATATAGACCTTGGTTAAAATTAAAATAATAAAAGTTAAATAAACAAGTTAAAATAATTCTTTTTAAAGCATCGCATACATACATATTATTTCGAGTATAATACAAGTTAATACTAAAACTAAATTAAAACAAACGACAGATAAATTAAATTAAATTGAAATCACTCACAAAAAACTGTTCTGTCATAAATAGCGTTTCTTAATAGCAATAATTTGATTCTTTTCTTAATTTGTACAATATTCAGATCTCTTATACGAAGCGGCACCACATTAAACAGGCGTATACCTATAAAACCTGTACAATTTCTGGTTCTAGATAACCTATAGAATTTGTATAATAATTATTTTATCTTCTAATCTCATGTGAATGTGTCTGATTTCCAGTCAATATGACACTCGAATTCTGTTTTATATACAAAAGGTACTGAAATATTTATATCCAAGGCACTGTTAGTATATTCAACTTTAAAAATTGATCTCTACATTCATCCCTGTAGCGTAAACCAGTCATAATCCTGACAGCTCTTCTTTGGTGAGCGACAGCATTCATAATAGAAGTTGCATGCAATTAGAGAAGAATCTTCTAACAAATTCTGTAAAATTGTATTTTTAATACAAATCATGAAATCGTTGATGTATATTAGAGTTTCACTGAGATGACTAATGATATCATCCATTATAATTTTTCAAGAAACATACCCACATTTTTTTCATATTAAAAAGCTCTCGTTTTTCTAATAAACTTTTATTAGACATTACTTCAGAGTCTTAAAGAAATATCAGCAAAAAATCACATCAACTAGTCGTTGGAAAATAATTAATTATTCGTTATTTAAAGTGCTTAAATGTCACAAATACTTGTCATTGCTCGATATAAACGTCAAACGTATAACTTTTGTGCTTACAAAATGTCATTCAGAAAAAGTTGATATGTTGCTGATTTACAGCGAGTCAGAAAAAAATTCAAGAAGACCTGTAGAGTTAATCGAGAAATGTATCGAGAGCGCCTCATTCCTGATCATATATCATTTACTAGATTGGAGGCAACGTTGCGACCAATATATCATATTTATCTAACTAAACTATGTCAGTATAAGAGGGTAACACTGATACCTAGTTTAAAATAACATGTAGGCACATAAAAGTCAATTATTTTTATAAAATTATTTTCTATTGCTGTTACGTTCTCTGAGCGTATATGGTGCATCTACAGTCATTATTTAGGGAGGTATTACAAATGAAATATAGTGTTCAAATATTTCGATTTCTCTCAAAATCAAGACGGTTCAAAATAACAAAATAATGCATAATAAATAACACTATATGACAAAAATTATGAATATTTAATTTTTAGCTACATGATGGCTGAAATAAAAAGGGTCCTCGAAACTGGGAACATTTCTAGCTGGAAGAAATTACTGTCAATTTGTGTATTGTACAAATACAGCGACGTATATATACCTACATTGAAAATATGTCGTTGCTTTTCGTTCAGTGAATGCCACTCATTAGATATAAATAAAACATTAGCCGTAAATATGTTCCTGTCTTATTAGCAACTCAAATTATCATCGGGAATTCAACATCAGTAAATTGTGATCATATTGTACACCAAGTTTTGTAGGTAGTAGCCATGCAAATATAAAAAAAGTTGTGAACTTCTTTATGTATAAATAGTATTCTTTAAGTTTTGAAAAAAAAATACCTTTGTCTATCTTTCTGTATTTTCAATATACTTTAAAATTCCCCAGACGTATGTCTACGTTATTTCTTAAGATATCTTAGCTATCAGGGTCTGTTCGAGGTCTTTGAAAATTTATTTTCCTGGAATATTTTCTTTAATGCACTGTATAAATAGTTTTGTGAAAAATGGTCAAATCATGTTTGGCTTTTAAAGGAGTCTTCCAATTATAGTTAAAGAATTGTCATATGCAAACTATTTTTGTTTTAAAAGTAAATATAAACGACATGAAACATAACGTATTATTTTTTTAATTAAAGTTTTCTTCGAAGCTTTCCCAATTATGAACAATGCAACGAACATTAATAATTCTGTATATACTACATTTTCCAGAACATTTTTACCATTAGCAGCATATTCTGTTCTTATTCTATTTTCCCAATCTTCAACATCTCTTGGCTTTAGCTGGTATATATAAACAGTAATAAGACACTAGATTGGGAGATCTTGGAATCTTCAAAAAATCTTAAATACAGTAAATATTAAACAATTCGAATTAATAAAACATTTGTATTCCTAAAAGACGAAAAATGCCTAGGCTCTGTCTCACAGTGTTTATATCGATTTAAAATAAAACTGATACTTTTCATACAGTGTATTTTTAATTAGAAGAACAATCATTCCATTTCTACTTTAAAACATGCAGAAAGTCGTATGTCGTAGAGCATATCATTTTTATTTTTTTGAAAACTGTCATCAAAAGTCGACGTTTTCGTTAAATTTTCAGTTGACTAAGTGTCTTTTTATCACCTAGCTGCGAAATACTTTTATATTCTAAAACGCCAAAGGTTTTCGTTCTAGAACATAAAAAAAATGTTAAAATAATTTGTAATTTTGTCGAAAATTATTTATGATTTTATTAATTAAACAATATACATTTAAAGTAAAATGTATAATATTTCAATACAAAACAGTAACTATTACAAACAGGACGATTACAATTTATTTTTCACTACATGTAAATTGAAATTGTCGATATTGCAGACCATAACGTCGAAGGTTTAATTTTATGTTCGAAATATGCCAGTAATACCGCTATACCGCAGTAAAATCGCTTTGTTATCGTTGCGGAGTAATTCGATGGTCCGCTAGTGTAATATTACTCTAGCAGCCACCATTTTTTTCGAAAACGGCACAAGGTACAAATTTAAAACTAGTGGTACAAACTAGCAACAAAATATCCACTACTTGTTTTTGGGAGCCGCTAATGTTGGCCTGCCAGGGTAATAGACGTATTAAACATTTATAATATGAATTATTATATACAGGGTGGCCAGATAAAAACGAAACAGAGCCATTTTCAGAAACTGCCTCAAGATTGTAGAAAAACGCTCAGACCCGTCGATTTTAGGTTAAAGGGGGACATTTCTTGCTGGTATTTTTGACTCCGCCACTTTCATCCACCATCAAGGGTACGCATCACCCCAAAATATTTAAATGACAGTTGGGGTTGAGTAATATCTATTTTGAAAGCTCTTACAATTCTCTTTACAACAGACTTTAAATTTTATAATTCCGCCCTGTATAATTCTGACACTACCTGTCCAACCAACTAATTTTTATTGTTTATTTTAGGTTGCTATTGTTATGATAGTCACCGCGTCTAAACCGTCTTGATTCAAACACGGTCCAAACCATTTCAAATATAAATTAAATTGTTGTACATAACACGTTGTCTTATTTTATAGCAGTTTTCGAAAAAATATTGTGTGTATCTCGAACGCAAAATGCCTTTGCGTTCAAGAATCCATTCGAGAACGCAAAAGCATTTCGTGCTCTCATAATGTGCTTTTCTAGACATGTGACGTTTCAGCATACATTGATTCAGTCATTGTAATTTACTAATTATAGAAATAGAATTACTGTAATTGAAAAAATTGTAATTGTTAATTTAAAAATTGCAACTTGTACATTTCACGACGTACCGCACTGGCGTCGGGAGTGACCTTCGCCATCCGAACAGCAATTTAGCTTATTGAGAATAATAGGCCTTTTCTCTCTTTTAATTACGTTTTTTGCCGGTCCGCGCGTTGGCGTTTATAAAAATTAATATCGTCTGTATCGTATTACTCGGTATCGAGTGGCGCTTCGACAAAGGGAAGAAAAGAATAAAGCCAGATTCGCTCCGAAAGAAAACTGGAACTGGAAATTTAAACGCGGGTCCTTATATTACTTACGTTCTGAAAGGACCCCGCCCGGGAGCCTGTAATTAAAGTGGAGAGAGAGATATATAGCCGCCAAAGTTGCTTAACTCAAAGTGACCCGTCGTTTTGCGTTTGTAGAGTCTACTTCTAGAGTTTTATAATGTTAAAGTTACGGAGTAAAGTCGACGGGAATATTTATGCGTAGTGCACACGGCAAAGACGGACTAGTCCTAAAGGAATTAACCTCGGAATTAACTAATGAAATTGTGAAAATTTTATGGTTTCTGAAGACATTACATAATTCCATTAGAGGGCAGGTTACAAAGGTGTCTACAGCGTGATTCACAATAATATAGGATCAACTGACATTATTAAGTGTTCTCACAACTAGCACCACAGTAACACTGAGACTGGAACCTTCAAAGAGTAACTGCTACGTAACCGCCACCAACTTTATTACTTTGTTGTATAAATAACTTTACGCAACAAAGTTACAGTCACTGCTACGGATTTTCGAGTACTCCTGGTTACTTTACAGTTATAATATAACTTAAAACTAAACTAAAGCCAAATTATACGATATACAGGGTTAACTATGACTTAAGTACAAACATTTTAACCACGTGCTCAGGGAGGCCAAAAGACAATAAAAAATTTATTTCGGAATTTTAGCTCAATGTTTAAAAAATGGGGCAAAATCCCCTTTTCCTACGGAAAGTCGTCGCCTATGATAATCAATCATCGTCCGAGACGGCTAAATATGTTAACCACCGTGCGGTCGCTTTTTGCAGCGTTGTCAAGTGTAGAAACGATGAAAATAAAAAATTTTATTAATAATAATAATGCCTAAGTACCTGAGAGATAATAGTTAATCCGGTTAGCTGCAGTATTTTGTATTCGTTCTCAGTTCTTTCATTGCACACTACCAAAACTACATTTTCTCTCCTTGCAGATTCATCATAATTATGCAATAACATATCCGACATAAAATACTTTATTTAATTACTATAACACGTTTAAAATTTCACTTAACTGTTTTAAAATAACATAACCCAGAATACTGCATTGCTAGTTGCATACTCTCCAAACCTTAAGAGAAGAACCTTAATAAACCTTAAAGAACATGCCAAGTTAGTTAGTCCAGTGTTTATACTTATACAAATCACTGAGTTTTGTTTTCATGGGTTGCTTTGAATATCTCAGAAACAGGACCAAACGTCGAAAAAAAAACAGGAGACGAAAAAGTTTAGAAATTAATCAGGTCAAAGTGGTGTGTAGATGTTTTATTGAAATTAATTTTTTTTGTAGTTTTGAAATAAAGTAAGAGTGGGGTAGCATACAAAATAAACTTCTAAGAGGGTTAGGTAATTAAAACTTAAGAAGGCTTATGTAAGATCATAAGGAGTGCTTGTGTTCCGAATTTCACTTAAATCGGATAAGTGGTTCAAAAAATATGAGGTAGAAACGAGAAAAAATTCCTACTTCAACGCCCTCTTTCTCGGAAATGATGCGCTTTACGAAATAAGTTTATATCACAAATAAACATTATTTTAACCTGTTCTATCGATTCCTGAAGTTATCAAGATTAAACCTGAATCACCTTGTATACTTTATTTAAAGGACATCCGGCATATACAATATTTTTAATTGAGTCCAGGTCTAGTTATGCTGAACTGAACTAATTATAAATTCACTGCCACCTGACTGAAAGAGCTACTATTCTTTTTCGCTTATTTCGTCCATTTACAAAACAAAACAAGACTTATTCAAATTTTGCAAGATTTGTCAACCAACACTAGTGTAAAACCAAATACATTGAAGGAATTAACGTTGAACATGAATGTTCTATACATTACTTATATTAAATATACCTATTTATAACTACATCAAGAAGACAAAACACTTAGCATTTATGACTAATTTCCAAGTGTTATTTTGAGAAATGTAGCTGCTTCTATTTGAATCTTCTCATCTTTTTTATAGTTAATATAGGTATTCATGAACTGACGAATAGTTAAATTGTACGAATGCGTCATTTTAACTCATTTAGTTGGTTTTCATTTCACATAAAAACGTAAAAATTCGCAGATAATCTTGGTTTCAGCTGTGCGTCATTTCCTCTGTAATGCTTAATATAAACACAGTTCTATATTTTGCATATTAATTTGGGTTTCCGTTTAAACCAGCTCCAGTAAGTTAACTTCGCCGGAAGTTGCTCATGCAGAACTGACAAAGTCATCTATTTTTTATTTTCAGTAAAACATGTTTTACTCGTATATTATGTTCTTAACTTCGGGATTTTCAGGTCCTCCAAATGTGAATATGCAATCAGTAAAATATTTTCTCCACGACCATTAGTGATTGTAATAATTCCGAAATCATTTATAATTACATAATGTGAAAATTCTCACTCTTCAGTCCGAAACACTTACTTCCTGGATGTTTTGCATGTATTTTGTTTCTATAACAAGATACAGAATGACTATTCCGTAAACGACTAGATTGCCATGGATTTCAAAACTATCGGTGTCAAGTGTAAATGGCGCGTCGTAATAATTATTATTTTCAGACAAGTTTTAATTTAAATAAAATAATGCGTGGAAATTCGAGTGAATGAGATACAGAATTTGATACTACTCCACCTGAAATTACAAATTATGCAAGTAATATAGGAATGATTTTGATGAGTTTTACAGAAAATGTTAAGCAATTCTTAAAAAATGCTCCGGATAAGATATACGGGCCTATGATAGAACACATCCAGTTAGCATTAACAGGCCTGTTAACGGTAACTGGTAGGTTAATCAGCAATTCGTATGATTGACACACCTGTCAAGTTTATTTTTCCTAGTTACTTAAATTCAGAATGGTCACGTGACCCAGTTATGAAACTGCTTGAAATAACCTGTCGTTAAATGTAACAGGGGCCTTTCATTGGTCAAATTTTAATTTTATTTCTACGACGTCTATTTGACATATCATTTTACTATTTATTTGCCTAGCACAGATCAAATTCCTAAAGGTTTTGACTGCCTACGTAAACTGTGATTCTTTCCTTAAAAAGTGAAAGATTATTTATTAATTTTAATTCTAATGCCAATTTATTAGATTATAAATATTTCAATGTACGAAGCAAGTGTTTGTGAAATAGATTTCTTTCATAGAGGAATTTCAATACAAATAATATTTTATAGTTATTTATTTGACCAGAAAAACAATTTATTTTATTGTAATTGAATAGCATGCACAGAAGTATAAATAAATAAATATTTGGTAAATTTCTAATAGGTAATAAGTAATGTAGATTCTTTAAACAAGTATGAAATATACATTTTATCTTTTTTAACTATATTTTTATTATGTATTTCTAATGAATTACAGTAAGACTGGTAGGCCATTTATACTATACCATATTGATTTAACCAAGGCGTAGTAAATAGTAACACAGTTTAACAGAGCCTAAAGGTACATTTTTCATTTCCTACGAAAAACTACAAATATTTAATATTTCTGTTCAATTTTATTAGTTTTCGCTTCCTGATGAAGTTTTCTGCTCTTTCTTTTTACATTTTGCTTCCACCCTGCAAGGACCTAATATAAAAAAAATAATTTAAATAATTATCTCAATAAGTTAATTATGAAATATTAAACGTACCTATCGCCATAGTTGGCTTTTTTCCTATGCCCCAAAGAATTTATATGTTTTATATTAACATCCTTGTATTCATTAGGCTTTATTTTGCCTCCCAACAATATTTCATTACATTTAATGAAATTTAGCATTTCACTGTTAAGTACCTGTGATTTAAATTTGAATTGCATTAGTTGACAATTTTTGACATTTGAGTGACAATGGACGTATGGTAACAAATTAACTGCCATGACAGGGTTACCTGGCCATAATAACAGGCACAGATAACTGGTTGTTCGATCATAGCGATCTTTCCATTTCGGTTAAGAGCTCAGTTATGCCCACCCAGTTATCGTAACTTAACTATCATCGGTTACGCTAACCTGAATGTTCGATCATAGGCCCGATATTTAGGTACAAAGGTAATAAAAATCATAATTTAAATAACAGTTTTTATTTTTATTTCACCCTTGTCACTGGTGTTGGGGGCTTGTCGCAAGAATGAATTTTGTAGGCTTTGACACTAACAAGGATTAAAGATTTATATAAAATTTGCCGCCTTTAAGGGGCTTCTTCTACGAAATATTGATTTTACCTTCACAGTTTTAGTAGCATGTGTCATATCAAATATAATTTTTAAACTTACATGACTTTTCTTACAGTTTCGGGTCATATTAGATCTATATTATAATTAAAGCGATGCACCTTGCCAATGTGCCTTGTAGAAAATTTATTCAGAATTCACACCTCGTAAGACGTATATTAACATCGTTACAAAACAAGGTTTTCGTGCCTAGCCCCCCTGTGAATTTATTATTTGTAAAAAACGTGCTCGGAAATAATGATATAATTTGCTTGACTCTCTCTATAAGCCTACTAAAAATTCCGCAAGGCTCTTCCCTATTTCTTGCTCTAACCAAATGGTAACCGGGATCAAACTCTTTTATACGATCTATTTTCAGAAATGGGAATTTCCGTATCCTCCGTACGTTAATCAACGGTTTTGTCCCTATCCGAAAAAAAAGGGCTGGACTTCTTAACTAAATTATTTAATATTGAAATAATGTAATACAGCATATGTATTTAACTTCATATAGAGAATGTTCTTGATGAAGCACTTCAAGTTATTTGTATATCAGAATTGTTTTTATCAACAGTACTCCGCAGAAAAAAGAAGTTAGCTGTTATTGGTCGCATAACAGTTCAGGAATATTGGTGAGGTGTGTTGGAAGGAGAAGACCTACTGAATGACTCGCACGTTTACCATACTGTCTCCACTAGACTCTTCTGTGGGGTCGTTTAAATACAAAAATTTATGCTACACGCCACAGTCTGAGAATCATTACAAGACTTAGGACAACAACTGACTCGCATTTCGAACTGCGCTTTTAGTTATTTACGGAACGCTGTAATAGTCGGTGTTGTGTCGATGCGTTTCTTTTTTGTAAGTTATATTCGCCGTGTGTCCCTATTTAAATAACTATTAATAAATACTAACATAATTTACATAAACAACTATTAGTTGAGAGGAGAAGTGAAGTAACATGCCAAATGAGAGAAGAAATAGACGGTAATTATTTCAAATGTGGTTAGACAGTGATTCAGAAGGATATAGGGTCATACTTATTGAAGGAAATGACATGTTTTGTACGGTGTGTGAACGTATTAAAAAACTTCTGGCAAAACTAAAATGGCAAGATATTTGAAGAGTCATGTCTTCTCCAGCGCTGAAGACTGTATTATTCTATAAAATTACAGACGCCTTTCTTACATGTAATATTCCAGTAAACAAATTAGAGAAGCCTAAGTACGTTTTTCGACAAATATATGGACCGAAAAATCACTTATGAAAGTACGTTAAGACTAAGATATGTCTGGATACTGGCTTCTAAGGTGCTAGACAAAACCAATCACGAAACTATTATACATTGTTTTATTCACCGTCTTCATTATTATGACTCGATGAAGATGCTTCAGATAAAGTTCTTGTAATGCGAAATAATGCAGTAATGTAGTTAACGTACATATTTTATCTCAAAAATATACAAAAATGTTACATTTTACATATGCTGCTCACGCACTTAATCGGGTAGCTGAGAAAATAAGGAAAAGTTTCCCTTTAGTAAACACTTTTGTATCAACTGTCAAAAAAGTTTTCATTAAGGCGTCTAGATGAAGGGACGTTTTTATGGGAGGTTTTACCAGGCCTCCCGAACGTAGATGTTGTACTTGGTTAGAAGCCGTAGCGAATTATGATAAACATTTCGATGGAATAAGATATGTTATTTGTAGATTTAATCCTAATGACAGCAGCGCCATACACACATATCCGCGATGACATACGTTACATTAATCGAATCTCTTAATGCAATAACGAAATTGGAATCACATGGACTATCCCTAAATGAACAATTTGACATAATGGATGATGTACAAAACAATATATACGATGCGAATAATATACGTCCAGTCAGTAGAACGAAAAACGTGTTGAAAAAAATACAGGACACCTTTTTAGGAAACATATGTAAAGTTTTAGCTGGTACATATCAGGAGTTACCAGCAAATATATTAATATATAGTTCAAGCATCAGCAATTTCTTAGATTGTTCGTTGTCAACAGTGATATTGAACGGTCAGTTTTACTACACAGGTTAATATAAAATAGTAAACATAACCGTTTCACTACAGAAAACATAGAAAAGCACGTAATCATATGTTTTAACCACTTCCCAAATGCCACGGAAATCTTGTCTCAACACAAAGGTCTGTAGGAGAAGTCTTAATTTATATAGGTACTTTATCCTAGATTTAATGGTAATAGTACTATGTTGCAACATATTTTCTGTGAATACGAAGTGTGGCAATTAAGTTCCGGAAATTTAGTTATAACTCGGAAACTGGCAACGCTGCATCGTTCGTCAACGTTTTTCTAGAGAGGGGGGATCTTCCTTTTAGTTTCAGTCCAAGGTTGAAGTCGATAGCACGCTTAGTTTGTGTTTTATGTGTATTTTTTGGAAATAACTTTTTTAGTGGCGTCGTGAAAATGAGTGACTCAAATTACAAGCAACGTGTTGTGATTAAATTTTTTGTGAAATCTGTCAAAAAACCCTCGAAAATTCTTCGAAAATTGCAAGTGGTGTATGGAGACGAGTGCATGTCGAAAACACGCGTGTTTGAATGGGCAAAACGGTTCAAGGAGGGGCGTGAATCAGTAGAAGAGGATCTACGTGAAGGAGCACCCGTCACCTCTCGTACTGACGTGAATGTTAACCGTTTGCGTGCTCTGATCACGTCTGACCGGCGCCTAAGCATTCGTGCGTTGTCTGACAAGTTAAACGTCAACAAAGAAACCGTTCGCAAGATGTTACACAAAAATTTGAATATGCGAAGGATTTGCGCAAAGATGGTGCCAAAAGCTTTTAGCAAAAAAGGCATTCTAACGTTGCCTCACCCACCCTATAGCCCCGAAATTGACCCCTGAGATTTTTTTATTCCCCATGATAAAGTCGCACCTGAAGGGAACTCGTAATGGCGGCGTACAGGAGGTCAAAAAAGCTGTAACCGTGGTGCTGAACGGGTTAACTGGGAGGATTACCAAGAGTGCTTCAATCGTGGAAGCAACGTTGGAATCATTATGTAGAGTTAGAGGGAAACTATTGTGAAGGTCGATAATAAAATTTGGGCGAAATTTAATTTGCTTGTTTTTTCATTGAGAAATTGCCGGAACTTAATTGCCACGCCTCGTATATTAATATGTTCATTCGCAAACTGACTACGGTCCTGTTAAACTCCACTATCTCTACTACTCCACAACATTAGAGAACAAGATTTTATTTATCCCCTCTCGTAATAGTCGGCTGACTGTAACCGAAATTTCCGCGTTACTTCCAGATGGAACAACGAAACGAAACCACCATCTTCTGGTGGGAATATGCACATTCTTGTCATACGTGGAAGGCACGTGCGCCTGCCTGAACTTATCGGGCGGGCGGCTTAATGTGGTAGTTATTTCAAACGGGCCCGCGTTGCCATGCTAGGTGGTTGGGCGACCGTCAATTTTTTATTGATAACAACCCTGGCGGAGGTGTCTACGTAAGGCGGCGCTGAAATACGTTTCCTCTGATCCATTATTCAGGCCGGATTACTCAGGTAATCCATAAGAAATGACGTGCTAGATTTGGAGAGAGGATTTGGCGGCCGACTAGATTTAATTTCGTAATTCAGTGTTATTCCTAGGGGGCAGAAAATATGCCAACGTTGGTGGAAATATACCTCTGTAACTTGAAAACAAACTAAGATATCACCGTTCTGACTAATACACCAAAAGAGATATTTGGTGCCTGTTTCATGGAAATAAATTATTTGTTTGTATGGGGCCAAACAAATATTTATTTGAGATATAAGTGGTCTGCTACTTCTTGCTCGGTCTAAGCGGCTCGACTTGCAGGAAGCGACTTACATTGCAGCAGGTACTTAAATGCAGACCTCTCGCCCTGGGAGAGGCGCCATTAAATCTGTAAATTATACTGCAGGAAACAACTACTCCGCGGACTAATGCCCCGACCGGTATTGAAATACACCTGCAGCCAAGAACCCTTTTCGGTCACCTTACCAGACATAGGCCGGTTTGGGGCTTGTTAGCCCTCATCAGTATGTTATAGGTGAGATGACCGACAATTGAACTGGCTGTTCCTTCATATGTATGTTCACATCATGCAGTATCAATAATTATAGGTTATAAATATTTATTTTCTGATACTAAATAATTTTTTTGAAAAAGCAGAAATACAATTATTTTGTCTAAAGAAAGCATTTGTTTAAATTAAAAATCATTGTTTCCTTTTTAATTATACACTTCTGGTGTTGATTTAATTATATTCTATGGTAAAACAATATTTCAAAAAATTTTTGTCTAACTACATCTGGTTATTTAATTCAAAGACTCACGAAACGAAACAACTGTAAGCTGATGCCCCTACCACCTGAAAAATCTATAGCAAATAGTCAACAGGTATATATCTGTTTCGAGCTTAGTAGCTCTCCTCAGTACGCCACAGGTGAGTCGTGAGTTAACTGTCGGTCGGCTAACTCTGGCTCTCTCAAACTCGACATACTTAAGTACGCGAATATAGCACAGGTACATCTAGCGACCACCTATTGACATTTATTTTTTGTTTACAGGAAACAATTCAAATTTTTTCCTTTCAAACAAATGCTCTTTTCGATGATACGACTATATTAGAAGTTTTTTTTTTATTTATGATGTTTTATAAGATTATATAACCTAATAAAACTTCATTTAACAACTTGAAAAAAAGAATTCAAACATTACATATTTTTCTTTTCTACATCCCTCAATTAGAAATATGCATTTTTGGAGTAAACAAACGCATTACTTGAAATGGAATCATTTTTTTATTTTAAAACTTTATTTTTATACATATTGAACAAATTGTTTAGGGAAATGAAAAAAATGTATTTATATGAAAATCATTTTTTAAAATTAAGTTTTCATAAGATGTTTAAATTGAATAACTATTTGTTTCATTTAAAACATTTAAACAAATACTCGTCAAGAAAACGAAATTTTCGTACCAAATAAATCAGTTTATTGTTGACAAATTATTTTTGTGAAAAAAGTGAGCATTACACAAAGAAAAGATTTTTTTCTCGAAAATAAATTATGTCGTTTGTATCGAATCGTTTGTTAAATTTTTTCGGTGTAGTTGAATTTTTGTTGTAAATCAAGAAGACGCATCTGTTTTTTCATTAACTCCAATACTTGATTTTACCGGAATTTCCATTCATAATTAGGCATTCTGCACTGAATAAAAACTGTGGTAATTGTACAATTTTCTTTGCGAATGTGGTTATTGTATCATTTTAAAGATCTTGAAGAATTCTTTAGAACACAGATCCATCGTTAGTCAGAAGCGTACGAGTTACATTCGGTTACAACTACTTAATTATCGTAAATACATATATGAATGATAAGTTTATATTTTAATAAAGCTCTAGAAATAGTTAGCATTAATTTAACAGTCAAAGGAACACCCGTTTATTATAAATGTGCCCATAAATAATCTAAACCGACGCTAGTGCACTAAAATGTCAAAATTACTTTGCTAGAACAGAAAGATACGTTTGTACAGGGCTATTCATTATATTTAGACTACCCTTTATTTTCGAATAAAAGTTGTAGGGCTGTAACTGAACCCCTTTAAAAGTTAATGGAAGCACAGCGGCGTGCAGATTTTGAGGGATACAAGAAACAAAAATATATTTTTTAATGGAACACTGTATTGTTGAATTAGTCTTTTTTTTATTTCAAAAATATGACGTGACGTTTCTCTATTTAAACGTTTTCGGTTGAAAATTGTATTTAAGCTATTTTTTATATGAACGGAAATAGCAATTATAGACCATTTCTTGTCTATGAAAATGACAAATGTTCTGTTATGTAGGTATATGACATTTATTTAATCAACTGAATTGAAATAAATGTTTTGTAGTTTTTTTAATAATGTATTAAACTCGAAAACGGCTAAATATAGGAATATCGTATGTCATATTTTTGAATTCAGAAATATAAAGAATAATTCAAAAAAATTCAACAATGCACAGGCCGTTTGATTAAAACATATATTATTCCTCTAGTACCCCTCAACATCTGCACGCCACTGTGCTCCCATCAACTTATTCAAGGTTCAGTTACAGCCCTAAAATTTTCATTCGAAGCTTTATTTTGTATCTTATAATAACGATAATAAAGGGTGACCTAAATATAATGAATAACTGTAGATGCATTTGTAAAAAATAAGGGTATCTATAGGTACGATCTATCTACGAAATTGTCATACGGTGGTTGTCATTCTTTTTTCACTAGTAACAATGTTTTCAATATTTTATTGTACCTCTGCTATTCAGTGAAATAACAAAACTAAAAAAAAAACTTAATATTATCACATTTATTGTAAACTCAAAATAACCGATGTAATCAATATTTTTATAATTACTGGGAAATTTCGAAATTACATATGGCAACTTTGCTGATGGGTTTATTGGGTTCTTCAACTTTAAAATATTCTCCACCAATAGACATAAACACACACACACACATAATATGTATACTCGAACATGATAAACAATTCTCGCTTATCCTACTATCATTTTTAAAAAGTGAAATGAAGGATTGAAAACGGATTAGTGAGTGACTAGTAGTCCAAGGGTGCGATATTTATGGCGTTGATTATTATGGAAAAGCAGATCAAGAACATAATTTTTAAGTCGACTGTGTTAATATGACTTCACAGTATCTATTGTTTGTCTTTCAGTGTCAAATGACGTTTTGTGAAGAAATAATATAGGGAAGTTTTAGTGTACCTATCCAATTTCCATTTATAAATTTATTAATGATTTTGTAGTATCACCGGAAAAGTCTAATTTGTTTGTTTATTGTCATTTTAAGACAAAAATCGGGTTAGAAATAAAATCATTTTGCGTACATTAAATTTGTTGTAATTCACTGAAATATTCTAAAGGTTGACCTAACAATTTCAAATTGACTACTGGAAAATATAGATATGTATGAAGGTAAGCAATTTAATTATTTATATGGGGTATACAGAGTGTCCCATAGTAGAAGGCCATACCATTAACCACATATACTTTGGACAAAAATAATGCGACTTTCTTTATGCCATTTTTTATTTGGGCAACCCTGTTTCAATATACAGGGTGTTAAAGTTACATTTTAAAAAATTATTTTTGTTAATAATCCCATTGTTTTGTAAGATACACACTTGAAATTTTGCACGTACTTTTATCTTATTCCGGCATACTTATCATGTAATTTTGGTGAAAAAAATCGAAGGGTGAATGGAGGTAACTGAGGGATGCAGTACCCTTTATCCCCTCAATTATTTCTAAGTACGCCTATGCAGTTTTTTCTTGAAATATCATACGTAGAATTTTCTTCTGATCATTTTATCTCTTTTGTAATTGTTTGTTTAAATGCACCGTTTTGAAGAAAAACGGCAATTTGTAATGCCCATTAATCTAGCATTCACTATCATTTTCAAGTGAAACTGAAATTTTGTGGATATACCTATTATATCTATACCTTCGCAACTTAGCAAATCGTAATATTTACTGAATGAATAATTGCTTGACATTTCCACAGTATGGCAGCTTTGCGTGCGTGTTTGTTTGGGTGCCTTAAGACAAGAATTTATTTATTTCTTATTGTAGACCAAAGGGAACGTATACACTTTTCAGATGGGCAGATATATGAATTATTATTTTTATTATTTTATTTTAATCAAACAACGACCACTCTTCACTCCGTGAAGTCAGTCGTCATTGTGTCCGTAAATCGTATGTTCTGAGTAGACGTTGCAAGCCAGGGACGATTGCCTTCTGCAGAAAGTAGCGTGTGTCTCATTCCACCAATGATGGTGGTCGAGGAGGACTACATCAGGCTTATTAGCTTGAATTTGCCTGAGGATGGGGAACGAGTGGTTCCAATAAATTCAGCATTTCTCATTCCCCACAACGGAGCATAAGGCAGCAATGCTTTCTCGTCTATATCATACGAGTGTTGCAGATGATAGTACAACACCCGTAACAGATGATAGTACAACACCCGTAAATCGTATATTTGGATATACGTAGTGGTCGCATATATCGGGCAGGCAGACAGGAGATGCATTAACGTCTCCGGAAAGCTATTTGAACCCCTCGGTCTCAGAGTTCAGCCCTGCTGACCTCAAAAAATTATTATTATTAGTATTATTTATTTTTTGTTCAGTTACACCTTCCGAAGCTCCGACACTTTCGGAAGTGTTCTGAAGTGAAACAATAACCCCTCTTCTCCCTGAAGTGAGTTGAGCCCGTAAAATCGTGTGCTCTGAGTAAACGTAGCGAACCAAGGACGATTGCCTGCTGCATCTGCCGAATTTCGGCTAACTGGTATGATCTTTAACTCGAAAAACAGCATATGGCTCATTCCACCCAGGACGCCGATAATTAGCACCACAATCTTAACAGAGTGGTCTGAATAGAGCCTGCGGAGTTCGGAGAGAAGATCTCGATACTTCTTCCGTTTCTCCTCCTCTTTTAGGACAATGTTGTCCTCCGCGGGAGCCGAGAACTCAATCACAATCATCGTCCTAAGCTGGTGGTTGAGGAGGGCTACATCAGCTATTATTATTATTACTATTATTATGTATGAAATGCGGCACACATTTTGAATACGATTAATCCGTTAAAAGTATACTAAATTCACCGTCCGTTAGCTTGATTTTCAGTTGTGTCTAGATTTCCTCTCTTTAAATATACCGTATACCGATCAGTAAAATATTATTTACCGATTTGTTGACCTCGCGGCCCCAACCGTTTCAGCCAGCCTGCCCGAGGTGCATCATTGCAACAGATACCGTAACCCAGTTTACTGCAGAAGTGCGACGCAGTGGCGGACATCAGGTCCGCCCCGCGGGTCCCCAGATCCCCGGAAGACCCGCCCCACGTGACAACGCCGCGGAGCGTCCCTCCGCCGTCGCGATCGCGACCGCCTAGTCCCATTCGCACCCTTCGAGGTCGCGGTCGACGGTACGTCTATGCGTTGAGGTGACGGCTGCATTCCACACGTGTGACTATAGCCTTTCGGATGCATTATTGCACACCGTCTAGTTCGGCGAGTGATACCGGCGGTGTTGTTTTCTGCCGATTTGAATAATCTTTTGTGCTTCTCGGAGTGTGTCCGACGGTTTTATTTCAATGCATCGTTCGGAAATGGGAACAGAATAGTTCTGAATTCTCCGGCTGATAGTGATAAATGCGTATGGTTGGGTTGGGGAGATAGACATCGGAATTTGGGAAGGCGTAGGTAGGATAAAGTTTGAACAACTGGTCTGAGGTATTGGTTCATAGGGGTTGGCGTTTGCCGTATTGTACTGACATTTGGTGTTCGTGTTGTGTGCGTCTAGTCCAGAGGGAATAATGAGACCCAATAAACTTCAGTGTGCTAAATAGTGATTAATTCCAACAAGAACCACACAAGGTGAAGATGGTGAACAAATTTGCTACAGAATTTACATGAGAAATTATTTGACCCGTATATTTTTAATTTTCCGATTTCTCATTTTTCAGGGCCCTACGGCCTTTTGAAATTGGGCCTAAAATTTTATTTTTTGCAAATATCTTGAGAATCCCTAAGCCGATTTTAATGGAATTTGGTATGAGATTGTAGATAGTCTGTCTGAACATTATTAAGAATGTAGATAGTTTTTTTGTTAAGTACCACAGAGGGCGCTAGTTATGCGTAATGCTACTGGTTTTTTTCAAAATCTTTTGTTTCCATTTTTTTTCTAAATTCTTTGCTTTTGTATTCGAAGCAGCGTTTCATTCGGCACAAAAAAACACTACTTGTTTTTATTTGATGTTTAATTTTCCACGTTGCTAAGGCTGTAGTGAAACCATTGGCAAATGCAACTGAAAAATCCGTAAACAAGATGTAGACCTATACTTGATAAGGATAATAATACGAAAGTTTTCCTAAATTCTAGAACAAGTATTTTCTTTAATTAAGATCTTTATCAAATAAACGGATAATTGAAGATTTACGCAATTCACGTTTTTCATTGTATGCATTCATAATTTTTTCAAGTTTGTCAATGGTAGTACCACAGCTTTAGGCTCAATTTCAAGGGGTTCTAGTCCCCAAAAATTAGAATTCGGGGGAGCAAAAAATTCTTTACCTAATTTTTTTTCCTACAGAATTGAATTTTTATACTGTAATTCGTTTCTCAAAATGATTTAGTGCTGTTGATAGTAATTACCACTACAATATCAGTTTTATTGAAAATTGTATTTCCATTGTATTTTTCAGAGCTGAATTAAATTCAGCATTTCATAATCTATCAGTTTTATTATTTGTTTTTATATAAGTTAATTTTATTGCATTTGACAGGTTGTCACATGGATATTCGACGCGCTCGTTTTCAGGCTGAACCATTTTTCAGCACTTCGTTCGTGAATGGTTTATTATGAATAATACTAAATTTAGGAGTCACGTGAATAGAATTCTGTGAAATTTTTAAAATTACATCCTCAACCGACAATAAATATTTCAAGATAATACAATCCATCAATTTTCGGCTGTCTACTTTTATTATGTTTGTTCAATAACACACGCCGAAATATTGTTAACGAAATTTATTTACACAATACCAAAGTGTAGCGAATTTACGAGACATTCGAAAACAAATAGACTTGCGTTTACATATTTATTTTCACTTTAAGTACTGTGTATACAGGGTGATTTTTTCACTCACTTCACCATTGGCATTTCGGAGACCGTAAAATACTCTTATACAAGGTAGCTCAGAATGGAAAAAAGTTGCACCTTTTCACGGCCATTAATATATGAAACCAAGCAGTTCATTCTGATGGCCATGAAAAGGGGCACCTTTTTTCTAATTTGTACCACCTTGTATATTTTATTTTTTTCGAAATGTCATTGGTGATGTCATCGAACCACCCTGTATATCCATAATAACCATTAGAAAATAATAAGTGTCTAAAATAGGCTAAAAGAGAGATAACTAGACTGATATTTGCAGAAGAGTCTACTAAAATTTTTATCTGGACGTGTGCTGCTGGTATTGCCGATAAGAAATACTGTTTTAATAGTATTAAAGTTATCTTTAAATGCTATATTATAATTAAATGTACTTAATTGTTTATTTTAAAAAGATCCTTACCTTTGAAATATTTTATACGTATACCATGGGCGCCCGCATAGGGAGGGGCGGACAGTTGGACATAATTTTTTCTACATTTACGACAATAATACTTAGGTATTGTATAAGAATAGTCGAGGGAATATATAGTCAACTTAACTTAGGTCTATTAATTAAAAACTAAAATATTCACCTAAAAAATAAAAACATTTTTCTTTTAGAAAGTTGTTCAACTTTTTTAAAACATTGCTTCCGTAATATTCTGACTTTCATTTTGCGGTAACATAAATTTTAGACCCCAGTTATTTTTAATCTAGAGACAGGCTGATCTTATTTTTTGTCTTGTTTTTATCTTATTATAATGGCTATTTAACAGTAATTTTTATTCTTTAAAACGTATACACTAATTATATACAGTGCTTTCGAAAAGTAACGAATAAATTCGTTATTTTTGAAATTGAGAAGTTTTCGAAAAAATCCCCTGACACGTCGATTTTGTTTTTAAAAAAGGCACTTTTTGACATACGACCCATATTTGTGACGTCATCGTTGTTCGAGATATGACGTCATTGACAATTTTGACCATGCCATTTGAAAGAGCGTGTCATTCTACATACATTCATCAAGAAAAATTATGGTGTTACATAACAACAATTTCAAGAAAATAGTGTTTGAAGATTTTAAAATTTAATTTTCACAATACTGTGCACCTCCCCATTATGCAACACCTGTCCGTGCTTATTTAGATCAGCTGTTCTCGAATCGTTGGATAGGGAGAAGGGGGCCGATTGATTGGCCATTTAGATCACCTGATTTGACACCCCTAGATTATTTCTTGCTTAAAAAGCAAAGTATACGTTACTCGACCGGTTAATTTAATAGATTTAAAAGCGAGAATTCGTCACGAGATATATCGATCGCGATCACCAGTGGTGTACAAAATAGCAGCAGTGAATACGTCAGTTAAGGCAACGCTGTGAGCAATGTTTGCATGGATTAGGTAGTTGAAGGTATTGAATAGGTAGTGAACGGCAGTGGACGGTATTGTCGACAGTGCTTTAGGCAATTACAGCAGTGGCACCGTAATTGTAGGAAATGATCGCAGTTTTGCTGCATTAAACTAATAAATAATGGCAGTGATATACAGTGCTTTCGAAAAGTAACAAATAAATTCATTATTTTTTAAATTGAGAAGTTTTCGAAAAAATCCTCTGGTACGTCGATTTTGTTCTTAAAACGGCACTTTTTGACATACGACCCACATTTGTGACGTCATCGTTGTTCGAGATATGACGTCATCAACAATTTTTTTAAATAGCAACCCCCAATTTTGACTATGCCATTTGAAAGAGCGTGTCATTGTACATACATACATCATGAAGAATTATGGTGTTACATAACAAAAACTTCAAGAAAATAATGCTTGAAGATTTTAAAATTTAATTTTCACAACTGGCAGTGGTGTACAAATGTTTAATACGTGAAGCTCCCCTCGATTTTCTTGAAATTTTTGTTATATAACACCATAATTTTTCATGATGTATGCATGTAGAATGACACGTTCTTTCAAATGGCATGATCAAAATTGAGAGTTGCTAATTAAAAAAATTGTCGATGACGTCTCGAACAACGATGACGCATGCATTTAAATCGTCATAACTTTTTGGTGCTTGTACATCTAGTACACAGTGTCTCTAAAAGATCTGGACAAAATGCTACTACATGTTCCTAGAGTCCAGATATGATGTTCTAACCTAATTTACCTTGGTCCAAAAATTTTATAGTACTTAATTGAATAAATTATGAAAGAAGGCAATAGGTTTATGTTTATAAAATAAAACTTTAAAATCCTATCAAGAAAAAAAAACGGTTGTTCAAGACATTTCTTTAAGAAAAAAACGTCAAAGAATAAGAATTATTGATTAAACAATTAAAATACACCAGTGCACAAAAAAATTATGATGGTGTGAAGTACTGTCGGTGGCGCCCTCTACAATAGATAACAACATAGAGGCCATATTTCTTATGACAGAAAGCTCACCACTACCAAGTTTTATGTATTTTCCTACTACAATCTCGGAAACTATAAATGTTGGACTAAGGTAACTTGATTTAGGCCATAATATGTGTTTTTTTTTCTCAACCATTTGGACCTTGTATAAGTATAATTTTCGAGGTAATTGTTATCATTTTGCTAAATCTTGTCACAATTTTGATCCCAGTGGTTACCCCGTCGGATTTTGGTGGTGTTGGATCAAAAATTCTAGAGGTGTTGAATGATATTATTACATAACGCTTGATTAAAAAAGCAACGCGATTTAAATCGGTAAATCTTTATTGTTCACAGATGTACATAAATCTTATAACATTATGCCGATTGCATAAGCAGCCAGTGGCTGAGCCAAGACAGTAAGATAGGCCAACACTGCCCTCGTGTGTATTGACATGCTGACACAGCAGAATGGTGCTAGACAGTGCACGAGACAACACAACCGATAGACATCTGGGCTAATTTTTAAAGACAATAGTCTACCCCCTCCCAAACTTTGTTTGGACTGGCCACGTGTGCATGAGTAAACTAGTCGCATAGCAAGCCAGTTAATGTTGTTTGATTGATAAAAAGTCAAAATGTCGCCTCTAAAAATGAAACAATAAATTTTATACATCATTATGACCTGAAGAATCCCGCTTGTGTCTCAGCCATCCAGTTTCTAACCCAAATTTTACCTTTTTATTAATTTCATTGTCTATAACTTTCATTATTTCGGTTGAAGTTAATAATGCTGCCCGTTTATAAAATAAACGTAGAACTCTACGTCATTCCTTCATGGTAGCAAATGAAACTAGTCCTAGTACTTAACTGGCATATTATGATATTGGCTTTAATATGAACGTTAAATTGTCTTGGCTCACTGTGCTGGCTCGGTCACTGGCTCCGTGTGCAATCGGCATTAGAGAAGTATCAGTGTTTTCCTCGTGCCTTACAAACGGGTTCAGCCTGCGCCTTACAGTCTCTCAAAGTAATGAAGTTGTTCCTGGTGGGGTTGCATCCGTGGTAGATGGCCCTCTCGCAATCCATCAAAGCGTTGTTCCAATGATATGCGAACTGCCATTCGCTACAGTACGGATTGGTCTCTAGTGGTTGATAGCAATCTGCAAAAAAAGAGAAGTTTGAGGACCGGCTTTCATTTCATGATAATGCTCTCCGAGGGGCGAAGAATAATCGATACGCTCATGGCGTAGTAAGCAAAACGCAGACAAAAGCCATTTGGAACTTTTCAGTAGCTCATTTTATTACTAAATTTGGATGGGCTTGAATAATTTTATTGTCTGAGGTTTAAAGTGGGGGCGTTTTGGAGTTTCCATTCAGCTTTTTCTGAAGGCTATATTCATTCATTTAAAGAAACAAATTCGTTAAAACCAACTCACGTAGCATAATGAACTCCGGTGACAAGAGGCATTAAAATTAAAATATTCAGTAGAACATTTTTAACACACCCAATTTACTGAATCCAATTTTAGTTTGAAAACAGTTCTATTAGTAACATTGCAAGGTAAATTGAACTAAAAGCATCTTGATTTATGCTCTAATTTGTCTGAAAGCTCCTTATTTAATGTTAGAGGGTTGACATTTCAGGAATATTGTTGCCTAAAGTTTGGTATTGTAATTTATTCGTAAAATTTCAGTATTCCTCCGTACTCCTGTATTGAACGTATGCGTCATTGGGTGGCTTGCGTAGTATATTGTTCAAAATACAGTATGCGCCAAAAGTTTGGAATAAATTCAATAAAAACGAAACAATTATTTTTTGGGAAAATCCTCGAACAGGTCGATTTTTAATTTAAAAAATACATATTTTAGCGTAAATGCGATTTTCAAATGTCATTTGTTTTCGAGTAATGACGTCATCGATTTTTTTTTAAATGGCAACACCATATTTTTTCCATGATTCTGAAAGATCATTTAATTCTCTATCAGACAGTACTAAAATTTTGCCCTCTTACATAGGAAAGTTTTCGAGTAAATGACGATTGAATGTTAGAAAACGTAAATCAATTAAAATAAAGCAAAAACGTTATCAAGTTTAGTTTTTCGAATTCCATAGTTCTTTTATGGATTACGTAGGTGCGGGAATATGACTAGAACTCAGCAGGAAGTTTGCGATTTATTTAATGAAAAATATCCAGATCGCCCTATCAGCCAATCAACAGTCAGTAGGGTACAGTCTAAATTTAGAGAAACTGGCAATGTTGTAAATATTCCAAAACCTGGACGTCCAAGCATTAATGAAAATCAGAAACAGAACATTTTGATAAGTATGGTGGATAATCCTCATAATTCTTCACGATTGGTTGCATTAAACAATGACACTAGTCAGAGCACAGTGCTACGTATCTTGAGGAAGGAAAAATATCATCCCTACAAAATTCAACTTGTGCAGGAACTCAATGAAGATGATCCCGATCGCCGCTTACACTTTTGCGAAATTCTAATGGAATAGAAATTTACACCGGCAAATACTTTTTTCAGATGAGGCCACATTTTGTCTGAATGGTACAGTAAACCGTCAAACTTGCAGATATTGGAGTCGGGGAAAATCCTCATTGGATGGCAGAGGCACATACCCAACACCCTCAGAAAATAAATGTGTGGGCTGGAATAGTTGACGACAGAATAGTAGGGCCTTTCTTCTTTGAAGGAACCCTTACAGGAGAAAAGATATTTAGAGTTTCTAGAAAATGACCTTGTTCTAGCCTTTGCAGTAATTTTTCCTAACGATAATGACCCTGACATTCCTGACGATACCATATGGTTTCAGCAAGACGGTGCACCTCCGCACTATACGCGCCCTGTACGAGATTTTTTGGACAACTGTTTTCCTGGGAGGTGGATCGGCAGACGCGGACCGATAGAATGGCCTGCAAGATCGCAAGATCTTACACTTCTTGACTATTTTTTATGGGGATACTTGAAGTCAAAAGTGTACAATAATAAACCACGTAATTTAGAAGAACTTCAAAATCGCATTCGGGACGAAATACGCAGAGTTACCCCAGAAATCATTCATAATGTGCAAGAAGAATTTCTTCACAGACTTGCGCATTGTCAAGAAGTTGGTGGATGGCAATTCGAACATTTAATTTAAGTATAAAATTTAATCAATTGTATTTTATTTTACATACCTCAGAATTGTTACATTTTTATGGATAAAATTTACGTTTTCTAACATTCAATCGTCATTTACTCGAAAGCTTTCCTATGTAAGAGGGCAAAATTTTAGTACTGTCTGACAGAGAATTAAACGATCTTTCAGAATCAAGGAAAAAAATATGGCGTTGCCATTTAAAAAAAAATCGATGACGTCATTACTCGAAAACAAATGACATCTGAAAATCGCATTTTACGCTAAAATATGTATTTTTTAAACTAAAAATCGACCTGTTCGAGGATTTTTTCCAAAAAATAATTGTTTCGTTTTTATTGAATTTATTCCATACTTTTGGCGCATACTGTATAGGCTATTAATGGAAACAATGCCAGAGCTATAAGATTACCAACTATTTTTTTAAATAGGACGCTCTATGTTTCATACTATAGACAGCCCTTTTAAAGATAGAATCAGTGTTATAAGGTTATACAAACTTTTTTGTCACGGTTGTTAAAAACGGCGATGACGGATGCAGCGGTTTGTGTCGCCTCGGCAGCCGAGTCGGTAGATATTTACTACCTGTTGGTTGCCGCACCGTTTTTTCAAAACGTATTAGGATAACCACGCGCCGTTGGAATTTTACAGAAGTTTGTGTTAAGGTCGCCGTATTTCTCGCCGTAAAATGACCAAATTTTCGGTGTTTTTTAGGTACTGAAATTTCTAAAAATAAAACACGTAGAGCAAAAGTAATATCAAAAATAAAATTATTGATGTTTTGTTTATACACTTTTACTATTTAAACTCCTCAAATAATTTAATAACTTTTAAAATGCATTTGTATGACACACATTATTTTGCTGTAACCCCACATTTTAATAATTATTTTCACATACTTATAAACAATCTTATATGCAGAACTATGTAAGCTTATGTTATAACAATGTGTACATCTGTAGTTGAATTAAAAAAAACACGTAGTTTGAAAGATTTCAGTACCTAAAAGTTTGTTGGATAGATCGCTTCTGACGTTATATATTAATTTTCGGTACCTTTGAATATTCGCAGATGGCATGAGATAACATTCTCGTTATTTGCTAAACTCTATATTATTCAGTTCTTAAATGTCTAAAATTACCTGTATTTGTAGAAAACACTATTTCAAGAACACGGCGCCCTTAAACGTTGTAGCTTTTTGGTTTTTAAAGATATTCAGTTCAAATAATAACCATGTTAAAGAGTATAAAACGTAGATACAATATCTAGTATATATTTATTTCGGTCTACTTAACTGTAAATAAAGAAAAAAGATATGGTAAATTTTAACATTTTTAAGCTAAAAATCTTCTCTTAAAATTAAAAATCTTAAAGATAAATCTAAGACTTACCATTTGAACATCTAAAAAATTAATGAATACCTGTTTTTAACTCTGAGTATAGTACAGACTAAAAAAATAAATACATTTTGACAGTAACATTTTCAAATTAAATTGGTTGATTTGATATGGATTGACTGTTCAAATTCATCAATTAAAATTTGAATAATTGATGTTACTTATTGTCTTCTCTGACACGATTTTGTAATCATTTGGTAGCGTCTGGTATGTTCACATACACTTCGCTTTTGAAGTGCCCCTCAAAAATCTAGTGAGATTAAATCGGGGGAGCGTGGCGCATATCTATCGATTTAGCAAAACTTCATTAAGGTAATTTTGAGGGTAATTTCTTACATCGAGGCGAAAATGTGAGCATGATCTTGCTGGAACCTTACCAGCAAGCATATTGTGCTCATTAGGGTTAAGAAAAATTATCCGATTTCTTCAAACTTTTTGGATACTTATTGTAGCTTGACTGTTTTATCTTCGCATCTAAACACAATTAAAATTTGTTTTCGGTTGAACGGAACAATTAAACAACATAATAAATATAATCTCCCCCCGCCATAGGACCATAGTCCCGTCTTACGCGCATCAGCGCATTAAACACTACGAAACTACTCACACCACAGTGCCACCAAAGTTCAACTAACTGTTTCTACATCCTTACGCACATAAATGACAAAATTCAGTATACATATAATTCTCTGAAAAATATTGAAATAAATACGTAAAAATAATCGCAATCCCTCACGAAATTGTGGAAAATTATAAATGATCAGAATTTGGCATACGTATATGTCAAATTAGTCACGTATATCATTTTTACTGCTGAAATGATAAAATCAGTGGAACTTGTTTGTAAATATTTTGTTTGTTGCCAGCATTAATTAAATGGCTCTTGACCTTAAAGTGATACATATGTTTTATTTTATATTTATTGGAAGTGTGGACGTTATAAAAGTCTGTCGTGTAGTTATTTATATCGGATATAATTCATTTAAACGAGATATATCTTGGAGAACAGAACGCCTGTTCAGTGTGACTTTTATCGCAGTTACAGCAAAAGTAGTCATGCAATACAATTATAACTTATAAATGTAAATACATAAACGTGTACATATTTAAATACAGTAATAAATATTTAAGTAAAACATAAAAAATATACCCGTATAATTGAAAAGCGGACAATATTTACGTCGTTCCGTTCGTATTAACTATAATATCTTCATAACGTCTATTACTCTGGCAAGCCAACATCAGCGGCCGCCAAAAACAAGTAAGTACTGGATATTTTGTTCCTATTTTGTTGCTAATTTGTACCATCAGTTTCAATTTTGTACTTTGTGCCGTTTTCGAGAAAAATGGTGACCTTGTTTTTGGCGGCCGCTGATGTTGGCTTGCCAGGATAATAGACATATCTTCATAAATTGCTCAGTTGATATGAGTACAGTTTATTTTTAAATACGAATATTTACTTGAATTTATTTACACTGTCGAACAAAAGTTACAGTTTATTAGACTTATTGCATACTGAAAATAAGCGTGCATGTAGGTATTGTTTCATGTTCAATCTCATCAACTTAACATAAACTTGAAAATGTATTCAGAAATTCCTAAGATATTATGTAATACTTCTTTATGAGTAATAAGTTTTATTCTATCTGACTGGATGCTAAGAATAAATAATCTTATCTACTTGGGAAGGAATGCATGTCGGTTTTCGATCAGTCTAAAAAAAAATTTAATCCGTATTAAGACTTTCTTTTCAAAACACTATTTTAAGAATACCACGCCTTTAAATTCTCCGAAACATTTATATTTTGTTTGTCGACAGCACGTGTTCTCATTTTTAAAATATGAAATTAAAACTAAAATTTTTGTTTACCTGACAATTGGAAATCTCTGTAAGGTCCATTGGAGCCAAATATCTGACGATTTATTGCATTATCCTGAATCCTTACAGCACACATTGTTTGCATTGCAAGCAGAACCGTTAAAAATATGCTCAGAATCATCTTCATTGTTACTTTCTTCCTTGCACAAACCAACAATGAAATTTCTAGGCCAATACTAACTAATATACTCATGACCTATGCCTGTGATAACCTCTTTTTTCGGAAATCAGTGTCATTACCGTAATTAAATATTTATCACCAAGTTGCAGCAATCCTGAGAAGTAGCTTTCTGTGACGCAACTGCTTTATTTTGTTTTGGCAATTAACGAAAAATGTATACTAATTAACTGACTTGGTATTCATTTGATTATATTTGTTTATGACTCTGCAGTGTTTGTGTTTGCTTAGGGCACGGGTTTCTGTTTGTTCCATATTATGTTTCAAGATGATATAAATATTTGTACTGGTAACTGTATATCTTGCTGACGCATTTTTTATGCGGTTACTCTTTTTGCATGCATGACCTTAACGTGGATGTATATTGTATATACTGATCTGCTACTTGGATTACTGATAGCTGTTCTGTTATTAACATTGTTGGAAAATTGAAACTATATCCAACTTTCAAAATAGTATACAGTGACTAATTTACACCACTTAGAAGAGTATGGGAGGTGATGGTTGCAGCGGACAAGATTCCATAAACGTACCGCTTGAGAAGGGTTAAAAGGACACAAAATTACCAAAATTAAGTTGCCGTTGAGGGAACTTAGAACTTTAATAGTCTACTAGTTTTGTAGAATACCGTCCTTTTGGACAGTGATGACCCGCCACCACTCACTTACATTTACTAACTATCATACCATCCATCAATCGCCTATTTTGTGTCGGCATCAACCTCTTCTTCCTTCCGCGAATTTCCTTTTTTCCATTTCGCAGTTTATTATTGTTAAATTACAATTAAATTAGAGAAATGTTACTCGGACTTTTCCTACACGGCTTGTATTTCTCATTTTCATGACTGCTATAAATTATAAGCGGATGTTTAAAATGAGTCACTATTTTGAAGCCTGACTATAGAGTAGGAGTTTAAAAATCGTTTGTAATTCGCTCAGTTATATGGAAAATTAGTAAACCAATTGGATTGTATGTAAATGTTACAAGTGGTATTCAAACTGGTTTTGATTGACTTTTTGAAATAATAATCAAATACTATAGTAGTTGATTCAGAATTATTGGAAATAAAATTGAGTACCTACATAACTTGAAGAAATTATTTGATTTGTATATCTAATTTTTCATAATTTCAATTTCTCTAGGGCTTCTTGAAATTAGTCCCATGTGATTGAATATGTCTCTGAATATGATTATGTAAGTAAGCTCGGTAGTTTTATCAAGTGATATAGAAGGCGCTAGTTATGCGTTAACTATCTAATGGCTATCGATTACGAATGTAGGTCACGGGAACATCATAATCGATTTCTGATATTCTTTGTAGCAATTATTGATACTTGGAGTGTACAATTTTTACGTCTCCAAGTTCTCATGCACGTCTCATTTTTAGGATAAATAAAAATATCAAGCTGTAATTAAATTACGTTTTGTCAAGAGATCATCGTAAGATTATCCTTTATCGAAGTTGTAGTTACTTTAACTAATTAATGTGCGATAGCGCTGGTGATAAAAAAAAATCGTGTAATGTAAAAATGCAGATGTAGTTTAAATATAGATCATTTTCAGGACATTTCTCTGTGTCAACAATCTATTCAACAATCATAATTCACATGTAACAGTCCGTATCTTTCCGCTAATTTAATAATGCAATTAATTTATTATTTTGTGTAATGTAGAATAATTCAAGCTTACAGCGTATTCTCAAAATTGTAAACGCCCTAATGTAACAAATGAGAAATATCGGATGATGATATGTAGGTATGAAGGGTTTGGGGTGCGAGGTCAAAATATGAGTATAAGTCATGTTGAAATATTATGTAGTTCATTAACAAGAATGTACGTCAGTAGCATATATGTATAGTGCAATAAAGAGTGGCAAAGAAGTACAACTGGGAAATGGAAAATAGTGGAAACTCGCGGAAGGAAGATGGTATTTTAAAAAATGAGCTTTCGACAAAGAAGAAAATGGGTTACTATATCTTACAAGATGAAACTTCGCCTAGAATATATAGAAGGGTGCTTTTGCGAATGATTCCTGACATATGAGTTATAATATGACATGGTAGTAACCAATAGTGAATAGTGTGTTGTGTATTATATGTAGTGCAATGTATTCTAAAGCCTTTTGTCCTTATGGATACGAAATTCGCGAATATTTGCGCGATTTATTTAATGGTAGGAAAATCTCTACTTGTAATGAATTTTGTCAACTATAGCATTTTCTATCATTTCAAAAAAAAAAACTTATTAACGCCTCATAATAATGAAAGTAGCAATAATATTTGTAGTTTTATTGTTTTGCAAAATTTGTCAAAAGTTGAGATTTTCCCGCCATAAATAAATCAAACAACAGTTGTATACTCGGTTGTATATATATATAGGCAGTATAGTCAGTTTTATATTTCGTTTACAAATGTCACTGTTTTTCGGTTCAGTGAACAAAGCGGTTTGATTGTTAAACTTTGCAGAAATAGATGTGATTTTAGTTTCGCTCGATTACGTCTAACAACAGAAAATTGTCAATAATACATTTAATTGAATTTCGTTTAAACTATCCTCTCATATTGCTGCCTAATATATTATGTTAATTAAAAATTGCATAACTCAGGATGACCTGTCGGTGGTTCCAACTACATCTCGACAAGTTTTTTTTCTCTTGCAGGACAAACCGCCTGGGGTATAAACGACCCTTCCGTTACATATTGATAAACGCTAATGGAATTTTCTGGTTTAACGGGTTAGTCCGTTTCAGGGCTACTTTATACGGATTTTAGAAGTTAAATATTTCAGTGGTCGCTGATTAACGTGTACTTTTTACCTTGATAAGGACTTTACCTTTTATTTGGCGGCCTGGAAATGACAGAGAAAAGCTGTATGGGTGGCCTCGGAATTTTCAATTTCAGGAAAAGCCACGATGGAATAATTAATTTTGTTCTTTCCAACTGGAAAAAGCGTGTTACAGTAAAATTACTATTAAATAAAACAATAAGAATTATAACTTCTCAGTATCGTTAAATGTATGTTCATCTTTGAATAGAATGGATTTTCTTAATATTTATGGATATTATGGAATGGATATAATTTATTAGTTTAATGGTTTTAATAGTTTTTATGTAGTACATGATACACGCTAATGCTCAATCAGATTAAAATGTGCTATGTTCTTTCGTTACTGTGTTGTAAATATTTTAATATATGTTTAATTGTAGTCGAATTTAGTCGATTTAAGTCGATTCTGGCATCTAACAGAAGTTGATATGTTCATGATTGGACTACTTTAATAAAATTAAAGACCATATATTACAGAAATGAGGAGAATAAAGTACAAAGTTATTAACATAGGTTGTCCTACTCTGCCTGACGGCCTCGTTGGACAATTTCGCGTCGCGTGCAATAAACACTTACTTTTTTGTACTTGTTGCATACATAACTATTAAGGTACTAATCATTCGAATAGGATTCTAATATTTTGCAGATTCATTATTTTTCACTTATACTTTCGATTTATCAAATAAAACAAATGCTCAACAAGCCCATAAAGGTTGAGATATTTTAAATTTTTTATGTGTATCGGCTTTTATATCTATAAGGTAGAGTTGTATTTCACAAGATCGCAATACAATGAAGCCATTTTCAAGTATTGAAACACAATCCCTACTTTTTGTATCTTTCACAGAAAGTGGGTGGAATTTATAAAAGGTCGAATCAATTAGGTATTATCTATACTGAGTTTTATTTTACATATGTATATGCTCTGAGAAGGAGTCCTAATCCAATTACTGAAATGATGTCACATCATTTCAGTAATTGGTTATATGTAGTTTGCATTCAAATACCTACCTATTGCATATTTTTATTGAGAATATCCAGAAATAAACAATGATATATTTTCAATATCATTTTCAATGCTGCGTATTTTTACGACGTTGTCAGGTTATTACTTTTTTGTACTTATAGGTGTATATTTACAAATTAAATATTGCTAGATAATGAACCCTATTACTACACAGGGTGTCCGGAATATGAGTGCCTTTATTTTGGTGAATGATGAATTGTACCGATCAAAACATATTTGACATCAAATTTGTTTTATTTGACCAACGGTAATAGAATTACGACAGCAAACAGGTCTTGAATATGACAACGTCGCTCACCTGTCATGTCAGGTATTTGTACATGATAGTTATAGAAATACCCTTGCACATATTTGCTGTGAATGGTATTCTTTTCAGAGTGCAAAAAAGTATTGTTCAAAATTTTTATATATTTTTAGGTATTAACAATATTGTGTCAAACTAGCTACTCTGCGGACTAAAACACCTACATAAAGTAACATGTAATGCAGCTGGTCATGGTTACTATAAATTGTTTCCTTTTGTTTATGTACAATCGTTTGCAATAATAATGACACTCATTAAAATTAATTTTGTGATTTCTTTTGAACTTCTGACGTTTTCGTAATGAAATCTACTTTAAATTTTTAATATTAGTTATCAGCTGCTTTTCTCACTAATAGACATTTAATGAAATTTCTACTCAGAACTTCCAGAAGTTCAAAAACTATTTTAAGAGAGTGTCATTATTATTGCAAACGGTAGTACACTCACAAATATAACAAGCACTATGCACAGAAAATCAGTTTGTAAATATGTTTTCAATATTAAATAATTGTCAGCAGTTGATTAAATGGCATTGATGATTATTTTCTTCTTATTAATTATTTTGTATGTTTTCATTTATGTTCAAATGTTATTTAATTAAAGATATTTATAAATTACTTAATTGCTTAAATAATTATCTTGTTACAATTATTTTTTGAATAATTAAAGAGAAAATTATTTTTGGAATTATAGCGAATTAATTCATGAACGCATTTTGTATAATTATATAAAAATGTATGGCCAACTATGCAGCACGCAACATCAGTTTTATCAATTTCATGTTCTTTGACAGTTTCCAAAAAGTAAAGTAGTAAGCAACTGTTATACATACAGTTCGTTGGAAAAATAACGCATAAATTCTTTATTTCTTAGGAGTGACGTTTCTATTTAAGATCGATTTTTGTTTTTAATTCCACCTATTTTGATGTAGTAATATACAATAAGATGGCGCTGCAGGTGTTCCGGATATGCCATCAATATATATTTTTTTTAAATAGCAATGATACACAGGGTGTGTCAGAATGAATGGGTCAATACTAAGCTGAAAATACTAGACACCAAAATATTATGTTTAGCTCATGCCTTATACGAATATCGCTGACTTAAGAAATACAGGGTGTTCAAGGTTTAAATTGTATTCTGAAATTTCTCAATAATTACACCAATAACACACGCACGCAAAATACGCTAAGATTTACTGTCATGAAAATTTGAAACAAGCCTACTAAGAAAAGAAATAGCAATATCAAGGTCTGAAAGAAAATTACCACAAAATACATTGAAACTTTTAAATGCAAATAACTGAGAAACCGATAAAGTTAAACGACCTAAGCAAGAGTACATTTTTTATGTAGAATTGAACATTTTTTTAGTTTTTTTGTAAGCATAGTTCAACAGATAAAATCATGTTTTGATTTACCCAAATAATACGGTAAAACTAACGCCCTGTGGGAGCAACGCCAAAATAAGCTTCAAATTCGTTATTCTCATACCAAAAACCCAACACTACCAATTTTGAAAGTCATGCTATCAAAACTCAGTTATTGAGAAATTTCAGAATAAAATTTAAACCTTGAATACCCTATATTAAACCAGCGACATTATAGGGCGTGATGAGGCCGTACATAATATTTTGGTGTGTAGTATCTCCACCTTAGTGTTGACCCATTCTTTCTGACTCACCCTATATATTTCCGCTTTAGTCTTGTAGATGAATTCTTTCTAAGTTCGGTAATATAGCATACTTTATAATTTTGAGAAAACAGGTTTAAACGAATAAATAAAAATTTAATGATAATTTTAAGGGTACAGAAAATACCATACTGATGCATTAAAAATAACGATTGAAACCGCAATATTATCCTTAAAGGCCAAGACAAAAAGAGACACCCTGACATAATTAATATTTCATTTCTATCTTTTTCCGATAAATAATTATTTATTATTTATTGTATTATTATTTACATTATTTAAAGATTATTTAACAACACTTTTGACAGTAGCATTATTTACTGTCACTTTACTGTTTTCTTTCAAGCGAGCCAAATTTTATTTTATTTTTTTTTTTTGTATCTTTACTGTAGGCCCATGCTATCGAGTTTGGGACACTTGTACATATCAGTATATCCAAACATTTATAAATTTCCTGAGACTGTACGCGGGTCCATTGCTAATTGTCGTTAGTCCATTTGGCGCACCGCCCGCTGCTTCATCTTGGTTTGGTTTCGATTGTGCTGTTTTTAATATAATCGGCGGAGGCTTTTGCAAAATTTTAATAGGGCTAAATATAGCCACCCGCCGTTATTTTTAACCCTTTATTAAGTGTGCCCGCACATAAAGCTGTCATTCCTTACGCCAGATTTAATTAGCACCGAAAATAAACATGCGTCGTCTATTATCGACTGCGCCTCACAAATTCATTTGGAAATAGACATCAAATGCACTTGCCGTGCCTATGTTTACGTTGCAGCGGGTTTTATTGGGGATAAAGTCGAAGCTAATGAGTTGAGAATTTTTACCGACTTGTTTTATGACCGTTTTTAGTTGAGGTAGCCTGTAATCAAATCCACGTTAGGAATATTTTAGGTAATGGTTACGTAATGTGCATACGCTACCGGGCACTGTAATGGTTGATTTGATGGAAGATATTGAGGTTATGATTTATGACCCGAAATTTTCCAACGATATTGCCATTCATTATACGTAAATATTGAAGGAATAAGGAAATACAGTGCTTATAAAATAGGGTCAGTAGAAAGGGTATCCATAAGTAATGGCATAATGATCAGTAGTAAAAATAATGTGATTTAGTTAAATTTCATCTTCAGTCAATATCGAACTGTGTGGCTGCCAGATCCAGTACATTGTGAACTGAATTCGATGAATTTATGAAAAAACAAGCAAGTTAAATTTCGCCAAAATTGTATTATTGATCTTGACAATAGTCTCCCTCTAACTTTACACAACGATTGGAAGTACCCTTGGTAATCCTCCGCAGTTAACAAGTTCAGCATCACAGTTACAGCTTCTTTGACCTCCTGTACGCCGCCATGATAAGTTACCTTGAGGTGCGACTTCATCTTGGGGAATAAAAAAAAATCGCAGGGGGCAATATCGGGGCTATAGGGTGGGTGCGGCAATGAGGAATGGGCTGGCGCGTTGTCGTGGTGCAAGATCCAGCCGTTCTCGGCGAGTTCGAGTCGCACACGGAAAACGTGGGCCCACAGCCGTTCCAGAACGCCAACATAGAACTGTCCAGTCACTGTTTGACCGGCGGGATCATATTCACGATGAATGATGCCGTGTATATTGAAAGAAACGATCAACATTGCCTTCAGTCGTGACTTGGACATCCTCGTTTTCGTTGGCCGCTCTCCTCCCGTTTCCATCCACCTGCTGCCTTTGTTTACGGGTCTCGGGGTCATATTCAAATATCCAGGTCTCATCTCCAGTAACTACCTGACCCATCCAGTCTCTACCGTCCCTCCTAATACGGGACAACAAATCGTCGCAAATCGATGTTCGCATGTCTTTCTGTTCACGGGTGAGAACTTTTGGCAGCATCTTTGCGCAAATCTTTCGCATATTCAAATTTTCGTGTAACATCTTGCGGAAAATCGAATCACAACACGTTGCTTGTAATTTGAGTCGCTCATTTTCCCAACTCCACTAAAAAGTTACTTAAAAAAAATACAAATAAAACACAAACCAAACGTGCTATTGACTTCAACCTTGGACTGAAACTAAAAGGAAGGTCCCCCCTCTAGAAAAACGTTGACGAACGATGCAGTGTTGCCAGTTTCCGAGTTATAACTAAATTCCCGGAACTTAATTACCACATCTCGTATATACAGTCTGGCCAGATGAAAACGAAACAGTGTAATTTTCAGGAAATGCGTTAAGATTGTAGAAAAACGCTCAGACCCGTTGATTTTAGATTAAAGGGGGACATTCTTTGCTGATATTTTTGACTCCGCCAATTTCACCCCCAAGGAAGGATTAGCATCATCCTAAAATATTTGAATGGCATTGGGGATTGAGTAATATTTATTTTGAAAGCTCTTACAATTCTCTTTACAACAGACTTTAAATTTTATAATTGGCAATGGAGATGCCATATGTTAAGTATGGCGAAACGTCTGCAGCTATGGATCCACCACGGCAAAACTTCCCAGAAAGTGTACATCATTCAATCAACAAATTTCTTGACTCTTTTGGCAGATCTTAATTTAGAAAATGCTTTGATACACAATTAAAGGAGCAAGCATTTTACACTTAAGAGAATGTTTCCAGTATTTTAATCAGGGCCGAATTATCCATTAGGCTGAGTTGGCTAACTATAACCTAAAGACCCATGGGTTGGGGGGCCTTTGGCTGGTTTTGTTAAGACAAAAATTGCAAATATTTAATTTGATAATTAATAAAAATTATCTGATTTATACTGAGCTGGTAATAAAATCAAATTTACTACAGGAGCAATGTCCCAAAAGTAACAGAAAAACAAAAAAATTAACGTCTAGTTTTCCAAAAATAGATGTTGATTGAGTATATTTTTTATTTGTAGCAGTAACTAATTGTAGTGGAGAGAAATTTTCTGATGAAAAAAACTAACGATCATTCTTTGCTGAGCAAATAAATTAATCTTAATAAAATTCCTACTGAAACAGTTATTGAGAGTTCTGCAGTTTTAATATGGGAAGTGTCATTTAGTAGGGTACTTATCAACTATACTCCTACTATATCCTATTGTTTTTATTTTTCAGTGTAAACTAACCATAATTGAATTTTTGTCACTTTGATGTAGTGATTTTTTTCTTTTATTGAAGACAGTTAGTTTGTACCTCATCATTTATGTTCAAAAATCTATAAAAAACATGTATCAAAAGTACCTGCTGAATGGTTTGAACAGGGGATCTAAGTATATCAATTTTAGCGTACCGCTCAATAAATATTTAATCTCGCCCTTATCTTAACCACGACTGCATAAAAGCGTTTAATACGATGTTATAAAGGTAGCAACACTTTTTGATACTTTTCTTATAGATTCCACTATAGGAAATGTTTTGATACTAAAATTATAGAAGGAACAAATTATTTAAAGCTATATATGTTAACAATGTTTTAATAGTAGCAACAAATTTTGGATTTTACTATTTTCGGTAGCATAAAAGCGCCTCGTGTTTCGTTATTTCTAAAAAACTACATCTTATTTCTTAAATTTTTCTTGTTGAAAATAATTTTGTCAAATATGTGGTCGCTAATATTATTCGAATTTGTCTAATGACTATTTGCCTTTCCATGTTTAAACAAGCGCCCAATGTAATAATTTTCAAGTAATTGGGCGAGTTGAATAGACAATTTTTGTTTTGTTTGAACGGAGTAATACATCAGCCAGCACATTATGCTACCAGCCACCATTTTATTTGAAAATGGCGCAACTGCAAAATTGAAATTGGTGACAAAATAGCAACAAAATATTCACCACGTTTTTGGCACTGAAGTTGCCTTGAACCTGTAATAGACGTTTAAAAGACAAATATACCACGAGATAATACTAGATACGGTCAGGTACTACTAGGTATTGTGTTAATATTGCTAGGTCCTACTTTAGTACTGTTTTAATACTGCCAGGTCCTGTCTTCTTAATAACGAGCCTGTATACTGTCATGTCCTGCCTAGGTACCACTAGATACGGTCAGGTACTACTAGTTACTGCGTTAATATTGTTAGGTTCTGCTGTATACTGTTTATATTTTGTACACTTACCGTTAGAGGCGAGAAGCCCTTGGTCACTATACCTGAAGCGTGGGTATGAAATTTTAGATTTTGCTTGCTACAAACTGTGCATTATGTAAGAGATGCTACCTGACGGCAAATTTGTTTATGATTTCCTGGAAATGTTTATAAAACTAAATGTTTATTATTGTTATAATAAACTCTGACGCTAGCTCTCATATTTCAGTACGTAATTCGTGTAAATGCGTCTAAAATGTCAAGGGTAATTATCTCGCATTTCATTTGTGGTTACCTATTGTGCTGAACTACAGTGCGCAACTTTTTTTTGTTGTTGTCGTTAATTAATTGTTGAAGTATAGTTTGTAGAATCATGTTAGCCAGATAAACTTTCATTTGTTCTTTAAACAATGCACTCGTGCAATTTAAAATGGAACACATTCATGGAGGGCCGCGATTAATTTTAAAATCAAGCTGGCCGTGAACTTTAAGGTCGCCGTATTTCTCGCCGTAAAATGATTAAATTTGTGGTGTTTTTTTAGGTACTGGAATCTCGAAAAATAAAACACGTCGGGAAAAAGTAATATCAAAAATAAAATTACTGATGTTTTGTTTATCCATTTTTACTATTTAAACTTGTCAAATAATATAATAAATTTTAAAATTCATTTGTATGACACGCATTATTTTGCTATTCTAACCCCACATTTTAACGATTATTTTCACATACGTACTTATAAACAAAAGTGAACAATCTTATATGCAGAACTATGTAAGTATATTTTATAACAATGTTTACATCTATAGTTGAATTTAAAAAAATACATATTTTGAAAGATTTCAATTCCTAAAAATTTGCTGGATAGATCGCTTTCTGACGTTATATATTGATTTTACTTCGGTATCTTTGATTATTCGCAGGTGGCACGAGATAACATTCTTGTTATTTGCTAAACTCTATATTATTCAGTTCTTAAATGTCTAAAATTACTTGTATTTGTAGAAAACACTACTTCTAGAATACGGCGTCCTTAAATTGTATGGAAATTTGTTAGGATTATTTTTGGTACGTAGAGACGTATAATCTAAATGCATTCATCAAACAAACCAAACAGTAAACGTAACGATTGATTAGAATGAGACTTGCGCAAATATTTTTCGTCTGTTGAACAATAACATTGATACCGTTGTTATTGTCTATCTGTTATGCACGCTGTTTTGATATGTAATTCATGTTTAATGCATCGTAAATATTTACAGTTTTCTTATGAAGTCAGATATATCCTCAATTACCTATTCTGTTAGCAACTTACCATTCATTGGGATTGAACAACTAACCGAGTTCGATATTGCAAAAGCCATTAGAAAACTGAAAAACAAAATGACATCAGGCCATAATTTGGTTCCTAGATTCTTATTGAAAGATTGTTGCAATGTGTTTGTTACTCCATTATATATTAAATTTATCAGTACGAACCTCGACATTTCCTGATTGTTGGAAGTTATCAAGATATCAATAAATAAATATCTGTTAAAAATTATACATCTAGTTATCAACATGGGTTTATGGAAAAACGATCAACAGAGTCGAATTTAGCATGCGTTACTCAATTTATTTCAGAATTCATAGACATGAGAAAACAAGTTGATGTGATATATACTGATTTTTTAAAGGAAGAGAGAAGTTGAGTTGTATTGGACTGAATGGTTTACTCTTTTTTTAAATCATACCTGCATAATAGTTCGCAGTATGTTCATTATAATGGTTTTAAATCACAAACTTACTTGGCAACATCAGGAGTGCCGCAGGGGTCGAATCTAGGTCCTTTGCAATTTATCATATTTATTAATGTTTTATGTAAAGTTATTGACTGCAACAAACTTTTATTCGCAGATAAACTCAAAATATATTCTGAAATTAATAATGTAACAGATTGTATAATATTACAGAGGCAAATTTGTAATATTGAAAAGTGTAAAGCTAATAAACTGGAGATGAATATTGTCAAATGTACTCACTCACGAATATCCTCTTCCGTAAATTTTTCATATACTTTTAGCAACACACAATTTTTTATAACTTTTTTTGTCCTGTAAGTGGAAGTTTTCTGTTGGGCAAATAAATGAATTATTATTATTATTATTTACCATTAAGTTATTCAGATGTTAGTTACTCGCATTAAGTGTGCACTATGATATCATTTTACTTTAATTTAAGTTTTATGTATTCTTTTTGCTTTTATAATTGTCCTGTAATTGGATTTATCTGTTGGTCAATAAACACCTATTATTACTATTATTATTATTATTATTATTATTATTACTATTATTATTATGCTTGTTTCAGGTTGAGGTCGGTGATGTTATACTCAAAGTAAACGAAACAGATGTCATAAGATTCAGTACAAAAGAGGGTAAGTGTTTGAGTTCAACTTAACTGACAAGTTATTCGTCAATATATTGTTCATTAGCACTTGCGTAATTAACAAGTGTAAATTTTTTGCATCGCCAGCTGGAGCTTTTAATAATTATTAACACTCATTTTTTGCTTTTTCAGTTTTAAAATGTCTGCGGTTATCATCTGATCCTGTCACGCTAAAAATTAAACGCGGTAAGACTAATTTTTAAATCACTAATACAAGTTTTTAATGTGGATATTTCGTCAAAGATTTTGAAGGTTGATTTTAAGTCAGTAATAAAAAATATATTACCTTTAGAAATCTTTGACTGTGATACTCGAAAACAAGACAATCGTTGGAGTTAACGTCAAGTTATATTGTTACTTCGTGCATATAAAGCTAGGCGCATATGAACGCTTTGCCTTCGCAGCCAATAGCGAATGCAGTTCGTGCATTCTTCAACAGTAGTTGAATATATCCACATACTTCTACTATATACCGCTCACTTGTAAACCAGACTGGTCCCAAACGGTGGGGGTAATTAAGGGGACCAGAATTTGGTGTGCTATGCACATGTGTTGGTTCAGATTGCCAGATTTCAAACTATTTCATTTTTTAAATAATTGTTTCTAATTAATTACTAAATAAGACTTCATTGTAACTAATTTTTAATGATAATATATATCTGTGCACATGAACATATATCTTTTTGTATTAAAAATATGATCTATTCTTTATTTTATGAGGACACATTGTAGATTTGACAACGAGGCGGGTCATATCGATTAAAGCGAGAGACTGACGCCGCCATTTTCAATAGTTTTAAATTTCGTAATAATAAAAATTTATATCAAATAGAGAAATACCAGTTGCGTTAACTCTTTAGTACAATAAAAAATCACAATGAAAAAATGAAACGTTTTCAAAAAAATAACAGTAGGTATTTACTAACTTAAATAGGTTTCAAAAACAGTTTAATTGTTTGTAAATGAAGAGTGTCCTTTTTATTTTAAATTAGGTGGAGCACTTAAATATATAAACAATTGCATATTGAAAAATAAGATATGTGTCAAAGTTTACAGTCACTTTACGTTAAGGTAAACAAGATAAATGTTGATAAAATTACCTAATGCCAGTACAAACCAAATCCACTTTCCACATTTCATTAAAATTGATTCTTCGTTAGAATGTAACTTGAAAATACGAAAAATTCAGAAAGGCAGAGTTGTACGAAAAATAATTATAGAACACTTTAGTCTTATATTCTAACCAACCGTTCTTAAAATATCGCCCAGTACTTCTGGGATAGTATTTATGAAAAATAACTTGTCTGATCACTGGTCTCTCATTTTGATTTAAGAAAATGAACGAAAGAACAGCCACAATAAGTTAACAGAACCCTTTAATGTGTTTAGGATCATGGATGAATCAGTTACTAGTTTGAATCTGAAAGTTGGGCTTTATTATGGAGCACGCGCAAATCCACCACAGTTCTAGTTGATCTCTTGTATTCCTCTAACTTTCCGGACCAAGGTCATACATTGAACAGATACAAAGTGCGCGGTATATAGTAGAAGTATGTGGATATATCAGGCATGTGAATTCTGACAATTATCTAGGTACTTGGAATCTAAATGGACGTATTGTAAATGCATTTGTGGCTTTAACACATCCATCAAATCGGCATAACGCTTAATTGTTCAGGTGCGCTTAGCTTAACGTTATTTTTAACGCAATCCTTTCTAATAAATTTACTTTAGAAAATTTGATTTCATCCTAATTTGATTAAAACGGAAACGTGTACAATTATTATACAAGATGTCCGTGAAAATGTGGGAAATCGCTTGGATGCAGATAGAACATGAAAAAATAAGATGCCAAGTTCGTATAATTTTTTTCCTACAGGCCTTCCCTACGGTGTTGTATCCCTGAAGGACGCCGCTGGAAACTTGTTATCTTATTTTTTCATGTTCTATCTGTACCCGAGAGATTTCCCACATTTTTTTGGACACCCTGTATCAAATAGTAGATGATATACATATACATATGAATAACTATGACAAGTACAAATATTTTAAGAGAGGGAAGAGAAAAATAACAATGAACCGTCCTTCAAAACATGTCTAAACTTATTTCGCCGCTAGGTTATTTCACACCAAACCTGGTTGGTTTTTCTATGTTATCGGACGAGACGGCCGCGGGTGCATTCAAAATTTTCTATTATCTATTAATAATAATAAAAATAATAGTTATTTATGCATCAAGTACAAAATGTAAGCGTTTATTGCACGCGACGTGAAATTGTCCAACGAGGCCGTTAGGCCGAGTAGCACAACACCTCGAGTGCAATAAACACTTTTTGTACGAGTTGCATACAATATTTTTTCTACGTTCATGCAGAAATCAAAAATTTTTTTATTTATATGACACTAAGTCTAGGAAAATATGACGTCGATTTGAACGTTTATGTTTGTCATGATGACAAAACGCTGTAGTAGAATGACAGATGTATGCAATAAACATTTTATTGCACTAGTGCATTAAAGAACCACTTTTTCCACTAAATATAGTTCAGTAAAGTTTTGTTTTTTGCATGAACGTAGAAAATAATAATTAATAGTATTCCTTTTGCTCGATTTTTTTTAGAATAAATGAGCATGTTATTTAACTGTAAGCGAAGTGTGTTTTGTTGTTAGTAGGTAATCCTGACAGATATGTAATGACTGAAAAAGTACTTTTGACAGTTTAGAACGAAAAATGAATGGAAAATACTCCAGCTAACAGAATTAGCTTTTACCTATCAGGTATTATTAATAAAAATATTAATTTTTGTCGTTTCTACATTTGGAAACATAAAAAAACGATAGCATGGTACTTGACAGACCTAAGCCATCTCGGACAATGCTTATCATAGACGTCGATTTTCCGGAGGAAAAGAGAGGTTTTCCCCATTTTTGAAATGCCGAGCTAAAATTCCGAAATATTTTTTTAAATTGTCCTTTAGGCTTCCTTGAGCACATGGTTAAAATTTTTGTACTTTGTGGTAGTTCTGTATCTGTATATATTATGTATTATAATCGTATTTTTAGAATTTAAGTATTAATGATTATGCAAATATTTGTATCAATCAAATGTATTACGTATGTATGCTAAAATATATGGTTTGATACTAAATTGCTACAATTAAATCGTAACTAATCAAAATCTATTAACATACTTAAAAAGAAATTAATCAAACAATTAAACAAATTGGTGTCTGTTTGAAACTACACGTGTACTGGAATTTTATAAATAAACCAGAAAATACTTAGATTGGCCTAACAAATAAATTTAAGTAGAGAAACCAAATAGTGCCAAATACTTTTTTGTTCTGTTAATAATACGTTTCTGCAGTAAGTACAGGGTGTTACTTTCAATGAGGGTCAGATTAATAACACAATATTATTTGAACTGTAATGAATTGCATTGGAAATAAAAAAAAATTTAGTGATTCTGCATACTGGCTTCATTTGTCAGCCCCTTAACGTTATTTTTAACGTCTCATGAAATTTATTACAGCTCAATCTCTCAGATTGGCTTCTTCAATTTTAGTAAACTATTTTTTTTTTCTTCATAAATTAGATGTAATTTTATAGAGGTATTTCAAATTTTATTAAAAACTAATTATATTTGTACAAATTATAGCATTTTGAAATTTATAATCTATTAGAACAGATTATAAAAAAAATTCAAAATGCTAAAAATTCTACAGATATCATTAGTTTTTAATAAAATTTGAAACACCTCCATAAAATTACATCTAATTTATGAAAAAAGAATAGTTCACTAAAATTGAAGAAGCCAATCTGGAAATTCTTAAGTGAGGCGGCGATTTAATTTAGATCAAGTAATGTACATTATACATTCTTAATATAGGACGTGTCATCACATTAACAAAACGTTTTAACATCATCAATGACTAAAATATTTATGAACCGAGTAAAAGGCTCTAGGCATTAGAAACTTTTTTGACTCTGACTTGAATTTATTTTGAGATTTTATACTTCTAAGATTGTTCGGCAATTTATTGTATATGTTGCACACAGTACTGGAATTCGGACAATGTCCGAAAAAATGCCCATACCCGAAATTATACATTTAAACGGTTAGTGCCTATTACAAATACAGAGAACTAGTTTTATTCTAAAAACATTAAAAGTAGGGTTATGCCTTTATTGTCATCACATTCTCTGAACTCAGAACTAGTTTTGCATACTTTTTCGGACATTGTCCGAATTCGAGTATCGTTTGTAACATATACAGTGGTTTCGAAAAGTAACTAATAAATTCATTATTTTTGAAAAAATCTCCTGGCACGTCGGTTTTAAAAAAGGCACTTTTTGACATACGGCCCACATTTGTGACGTCATCGTTGTTCGATATATGACGTCATCGACAATTTTTTTTAAATAGCAATTCCCAATTTTGACCATGCCATTTGAAAGAGCGTGTCATTCTACATACATACATCATGAAAAATTATGGTGTTCCATAACAAAAATATCAAGAAAATAATGTTTGAAAATTTTAAAATTTAATTTTCACAATACTGAAAATGATAGTGATTATGTAAAAAATCGACTAAATTAAATGTTCAAATAAATAAATTCTTTTTGGACATTATCAATAACTTCAGGAGGTATACGATGTATCTCGTGACGAATTCTTGCTTTTAAATCTTCTAAATGAACCGGTCTAGTAACGTATACTTTCCTTTTTAAGTATCCCCACAAGAAATAATCTAGGGGTGTCAAATCAGGCGATCTGGCTGGCCACTCAATCGGCCCTCTTCTCCCTATCCAACGATTCGGGAACAGCTCATGATGGGGAGGTGCACAGTACTGTGGAAATTAAATTTTAAATTCTTCAAACATTATTTTCTGGAAATTTTTGTTATATAACACCCTAATTTTTCATGATGTATGTATGTAGAATGACACCCTCTTTCAAATGGCATGTTCAAAATTGGGGGTTGCTATTTAAAAAAATTATCGATGACGCCATATCTCGAACAACGATGACGTCACAAACATGGGTCGTATGTCAAAAAGTGCATTTTTTTAAAACAAAATCGACGTGCTAGAGGATTTTTTCGAAAACTTTTCAATTTCAAAAATAACGAATTTATTCGTTACTTTTCGAAAGCACTGAGTACGTATGGACATACAATGACAAGAAGCCGTTCTACATTGCGGTAAACGCAGATTTTTTTTGTGTCTGTATTGTAATAATTATGGATATCTTCATGTTTTATAAATTCTTTAAAGTTATTCATTACATGCAATGCACTGAAGTAAATATATATAGACGGGAGTGTTAATAGCTTGTATTTAGTAAAAAGATTTCTACATGTAGCTCTTCTCGGCACTTGGGCAATTAAACGCATGATATTTTTTTGGGCTAGAAAAGCCCCAACAAACAATCCCATATGACAACAAGGAATACAAGAAAATAGTGGATTCAGAAACTAACGGCCTGACAAACATGAGATACGTGTAAACTTCACGACACAGTATACTAAGCAATCAGTACGGAATCTTAGACAATTTATGAATGAAATACGTCTGGCAGTTTTTAAATACCCCCACTCTAGAAAAAGTCGCCAAGAATATGGCGGATCCCAGAGAACATACGAAAAAATAGCTAATAATTTGGCGTAAACATAACCAAAGTTGTTCGTAGTTTTAATACTTTTGCATTAATTCTTAATTAACTGTTGTAATCCAGTGTAGTTTCATGTAAATTGAGGTTTTGGTCACATTTTGTCTTAATTTAGGTTTCTAGCAGATATAATTTGAATTTGATTATAAAACCAGTATGAATTTAAATTTATTTAAAAAATTTGCGAAAACATAGAAACTAGGTCAACTAGTAGTGTAGTTTTATTTTATATTTTGTAGTACTTTTGCCTTATTTTGTTAGCAGATTATCAAATTTAAGCCCAGTGTAATTTTTATATTTTTACTCAATTTTTTTAGGAAAGTACGAAATGAAATTAAAACGTGAATATTAGGTACAATTTATTTTGAGGTTTACAAAATATATATATATATAGGTAACATAATCAAAAAACCCCTGCTCTATTAGGTGTATGGAGTGGTTTCTTTCATTCATGTATGAAATTAGTCTCTTTCCTATTTGGAATTAAATCCTTTGCCCCCTTTCATGTTTTAATTCTTCTTTAGGATTTTCTCAATTAAGCTATCACGTCTAACTTGGTCTCCCATATATAAAACTGTTTACAGGTCTTTTACGCCCAGAGCTGCGTTATGCGTTAGTTTTTTACAACACATTTATTTCCTCCCATAGTTTATTTATTATTTACTGGGTATAGTTCCACTAATAAATAATCACTAATATAAAAACACAAATAACTAAACACTCAACACGACATACAAAGCAGGAATATAAGTACAATAACGATAACGAGTGGATAACCATGTAATAAAGCCAAAAATTCAAAAACCTAACTGACACACAGAAATTATAGTAATAACAGTCAGTCGCCAACAAGATGGCGGATTTTTGGAAGACGCGGGAAAGTTTCCCTACTGATTGCTTAGTATACTGTGCTCCACGATAACTTAGAGTCCATATGCAACCCAATAAATTTACTTTCATTCACAACCAGCATTAATTTCCCAGAATCAAACTTAATCAGTGGACTAGACTATTTTTTGTAAGAAATTTCACAAGATGTGATTTGTCATAAATTTAACAGTCCATTCTGTCATGTTATGCAAAAGGTTTTGAATGTGAATGTACATCTTTGTTAGCAATACTATTATAGGCAGATCATTAATCATAATAATAAATAATATTGGGCCCAACAAACTGCCCTGTGGTACCCCACAAATAAACATTTCCAACTCGGTTTATTTTCATCCTCGCAGTATAGTCCATTTGCTTCCGGGCACTCTATTTTAAAAAATAAACAAAGTGATTCATTTGTTACGTTACAAACGGAAAATTGTATTTTAGTGGTCATTTATAGAGTTAAGTGAATTTTCCAGCAGTACTGCGGGAGAAGATATACCTACAACTGTGTTGTTCGCTGAATGCGGCATTTTTATTATCATTACAATATTTATTTCCGGCAGTAAACGTGTACAAATAAATTGTATTCGCCATATAACAGCTTTTAGTGAGATTTTACGAGCCATAAAAGCAGAAATTTATGAAATTAAAGCTCATTCCTGCCTCCTTTACATTATGACTCGATATGATAGCAATTTTGTTTTTATTACAATATGCTTGTTTTAAAATTTCCTTAACGAGGAACGGGCGGCCAAACGGTGGGTCGGATTCGATTGGGATTTTAAAATTGTAGCTACTGCCAAGGAGCAAGGTGACTCGAATGATAAAGGTCAGATCCAACTGAGTAGTCGTCAACGCCCACAGTCCCACACGTTCTTTTTTAAATGGGCCTTTTCGTGTCGTTCAATAAACTCGTATCTGTTTCAGATTCATATTTTACAGCACTCGAAAGATATTGCAACGTTTTGTACAATTATTACTTTACAAGATCGTTTCCCGGATATTTTTCGTCATAAGTGACACTGAATACTAAGTATACTCTATTGCAATAATAATGGCACTCCCTCAAAACAGTTTTTGGAACTACTGGAAGTTCTGAATAGAAATTTCATTACATCACTATTGTTGAGTTGTAAGTGGAAATGGAAGTAGATTTCATGAATACGTGGGCAGTTCAAAACAAGTCGTGTAATTCATTTTAACCTTCATAAACCCGTGGTCAAAAACTTACATTAAATACCGAGTAGGGTCCAAATGTACCCCAACATTTTTTTGGCTTATTATTTTTTTTATGTTATAATTAGGAAATATTAAAAATAAAACACATTCTGCTTATAAAAAAATATATTTTTACATAAAAAAGTTGTCAGCATTGATAAATGAGTGAACATATTTTGAGAAAATAATATGAAATGATTAGAAATAATAAAAACAAAAATAATTATGAAAAAAGAACATTAGAGAAGCATTTTAGTGACATTATAAATAATGATTTAATTATCACACTTATTACAAACTGCTCTGCACATACGTTGTCCCAAGCAACAAAACTCTATATAATTAATTACAATAAAAAGCAATTTATTCAAAACTTTGTATACCAATTGAGATATATATTTAAGAAACATAGCTCGAAGGAAATTAAGTAAAAAAGAAAATATACCCAAAAATTCATGTCTGGGGTACAGCTGTACCCCGCTCGGGTTTATGAAGATTAAAGAGTGTGATTATTATTGCAATAAACTTGGCAGGGTTTGACACCCATTGTTTTCGTTATTTTTAGAGATACAAAATACAGTATCGAATCAAAGTTGTAGGGCTATAACTGAAGCTTTTTCATAAGTTAAAGGAAGCACAGTGGCGTGCGGAAGTTGAGGGGTACAAGGAGCAATAATATATTTTTTGCAGCTTAGTCTGATCATTAAAACAGTCGATTCATCTACCTTTTTTTATCTGAATGCGGTATACCTTGCTGAAGTCGTTAGGAGTAACTATAAATAATCCTATTTGAAGTATTCACTGCACCGAGTAGAAATTGTTTTGGTTTCAGGTAAAGAGCCTTCTCCGCTGAAAATATAGCAAAATTTTACTAATCAGTAAATTAAGACGACGTGCAAAATTACAAGAATTTTTGTGCTTCAATGAAACCACTGTTGTAAATTCGGATGTATCAAACCTTGCAAATATCGAAAATAAAATTTTAACTGACACCCTACATCTTTTTAACCATCAAATTTTATCTAAAATAAGTTTGGCAACATCGCATTACTTTGTCGTCAGAGATCTACTCTTGCTTTATGTTGCATTCATTTGGAATTTGAAATAAATGTTCAATAACTGGAAAACAGTTAGGGACAGGAATCTCATGCGCCACTGTACTTCCATCAGCTTATTCAATAGGTTCAGTTACAGCCCTAGCTACAACTTTTATTCGAAACTTAATTTTGTATCTCTATTAATAACGACAATAAAGGATGGCCTAAATATAATGAATAATACTGTACAGGATTTTTTTTTACTGTTTTAGAAAGGTATTTTAAGCTAATATAAATCAAATCTCCTACAATTCCTATCAATGAAGTCATATGTATGTTCTCTGATACCAAACATCTAGGTATGCTAATGAACAATTCCACAGACAAAGCTCTATTCAATAATTATCTAAAAAAAATAATCTAATTTACTCACTCTATAAAAATCTAACTTCACTTTTTTGGCAGTGGGAACACGACAAATTCAACCACAATAGATGAGATCTGACCTATTTCTGCATTTTTAGGATTGCTTCTTCAGGTGGTCTCCTTTAAGTTCAATCAAATATCTAACTATAAAAATTAAAATTATTTGAAGTTAAATATCGAAAGTGACAAAAAAGTGACATCCTGTCAATGAATTAAATATGACAATACCTACTTGAAAAATGTTCACCTTTTATATAAAAGTTTTTATATATTTTCAGGTATTAATAATATTGTGTGAAACTAACTACTCAGTGGACAAAAGCCCCAACCTGCATTGAATTACACCCACAATATCTACCCATATATTCCTTATTATTAGCTTTTGTAACATTTTTTTACTGTACAGGATGATCAGACGTAAACGTTACTTTGTTATTTTGATATCGGAAAGTTGAAACGGGGAAGGATTTCATTTTTTCATCAACTTGGTGTTTTCTTATGAAACCTGTATATTATTATATTTTTGGATTCTCCACTTTTCCTGATTGCATTGATATAAACACGCAATGGTTATCTTAGTGTTGCAAGACATTGATGATTATGTAATTCCATAATTAAGATTTTATTACAAAGAATGCAAAACTGTATTTGAATTCATTTTATGGAGCTATTTCAAGAATAAAGTTTATAAAAATTGTTTAAACTCATTTCCTTACTTTTCTATGCAAAATTTGTATCGTTTTTCCAAATTATTTAAACAAATATACATCATTTTTAGGTGTTGGTTTATGTTATCTGTAACTTCTAATAGTGGTTAGTCTATTTTTATAAATATATTTTTTTAATAGTCCCACAAAAATCAGATGGTGTCAAGTCTGGACTATTCGCCGGCTAATGTATGGTGCAATATTTTCCTAACCATTCTATATAACTATTATTCGAATATTTCATAACTTATTTACGTGGTGCTACCATATCATCCCGCCGATCTATCAAATTGAGTATTAAAAACATTTATTTTGTGATCCGAAATATCTAAATAACATTGGCCGTTTAAATTTTCTGGCGAATAATGTATTTAAAAAAACTATCAACTTTAGCGAATTTCATAAATGTAATATTTTCAATTATTTTCGTCATAAAACTGTAATTGACTGTAATCGCAAATTATCAGAAGCTGGAAACAAACTTACTAACTGCACATAAATATGACACTATATTTTTTATATACTTTTAGGTATTAATAATATTGTGTGAAAGTTAGATATTTATAGAGTGTTTTCATTAAACCAGGTTAGTAAATTTAGATAGATTAATAGATAATTATCGAATAGAGCTTTGTCTGTGGAATTGTTCATTAGTATACCTAGATGTTTGGTATCAGAGAGCATACATGTGGCATTGATAGGAATTGTAGATTTGATTTATATTAGCTTAAAATACCTTTCTAATACAGTAAAAAAACTACTAATAGTAATTCTGTTTTACGAAATTTGCTAAAAGTTGTCGCTTTTCCGCCATTAATAACTTAAATCAAAAACTGCGACAGTTCTCTTAAATATTCGCGAATGTCGCGTCCATGAGGACAGGCTTAATGGTCATATTTCTCGAAATAGAAGTAAATTAGATGTTCGAAAACGAGATCGAGACGAAGTTAGGGTGAAATTCGACGATCTCTCTAAACTTTACATCGATATTGGCACATCAGATCGGTTGACAAACACTCGAGGGCTATTAGCGTGAGAGTTAGTAGCCCCAAGACAAGATCGTTTTATATCCCCACAATAAGCTCTTCTGATATCGAGAGGCCAGTTACTCGAGACCCCAAGCGAGTAATATTGCTTTGTTAACTAGAGAAGATATGATACTTTCTGAACATAATACAGTAGTAATAGTACTTATAATACAATTGAGTAGGTAAAACAAAAATATTTATGTAAACATAACATATTTTGAAGATAGAAAGAAATTCCTTATCTGTGAGAGATGAGATCCGTGAATTTTGCAACTGTTTCCTGTTTCCAATATACATATACAGGGTGATTCAGTCATGATCTTATTAATTATAACCACATATTCTGAAGGTCTGAGACAGAAAATCGAAAAAAAAATTCACAGAATGTCGAGGGGTGAAATGAGCAACGTGAAACCTGCGTTTCCACATCACGGCTAAATGGTTGTGTTCTTTCATTGACTATTATCCGCTAATATGTATATGTCCGAAACCAATAAAGTCCAAGAAAATAAAGGAGCATGCTGAATTTCCTTATAACTGATTTTAACAACAGCCATGCAAAATGTTTTGGTTAAGTACAAGTTTGAAGGGAACTTCTATTAAAAGAAGATAAATAAAGCGAGGGTATTTATAATCAAAACGGCACATCGCATTTTATCAAATAAAAAGGTCAGAACACTATATAGCGCCCGAATATATAAAATATAACCTCAAACTTTGGGATTGTAATTGTACTGCCGGTTGCATATTTACATTTCCCTCGACTTTCTCAAGATACAGGCGTACAAGTTATTGCAGTAATAATGACGCTCCCTCTAATCAATTTTTGATGAACTTTTCGTTAGATAATTAAGAACTTTTGCCAAAAATTGAGAATAGATGTGATTACAAATACGTCAGCAGTTTTAAACAAATCCCCAAATTCGTTTTAATAAGTGTTATTATTATGGCAATAGATCGTCAAGTGTTCAAGCTTATTGGGATATCTAATTAAATTTGACAACGCTGTACCCAGACGGTCAACGAGTTTCGAAGCTGCATGAATCCGTCAGTGATAGTCTCAAAAGGGATTTAAGTAATGATTTGAAAATATATTTTTATCAGCATAAATATGCATTTAATTTTTTTTTAATTATATTATACTCATTTTTCCTCATCCTTAAATTAATGACATTATGACTGAATCACCCTGTATATTTTTGATATAGTATGAAACGTAATTATGTAATAAACTTATTCCAGTTTGTTAATTTTACGTCACTTTCCGTCTGGCCTAGCACATTCCTTCACGACTTGCTCAGGGAAGAGTAGATGTATTTGTATATTATATATCTGCCATGTTTAACAAAGCAAGGTCATGTGATTGTTGTGTCTAAAACATGAAATTTTTAAGACATATTTTTAGTCAACCTTTATTTTTACCCTAGGAGGAAATATTTTGCTTTCTTACCATCAAATGTGATTTTTTATTGCCAGATTTCAAATATCTGATCTGATTCTGAAGCGATGAAAGCTCTTAAGTTTTATTGTTATAGTCAGTGGCGTATCTAGGAATCACTAGGAGAGGAGGAGGTTGGTCGCCAAACTTCAAATATATCTTATGAATTTTTATTAATTTCGCAAAATTGTTGAAGAAGTAAAAGTTAGTTCTGTGCACCTTAAAAATTAAAAACAAAATGGAGGCGACTTACCAATCTATTTTATTCATCATGTGACCAATAGGACAAAGCAAACCTTCTAGGTTTCGTTCTACTAAAACATTATCATCTACAGGGCGTTGCAAAAATCAGAGGTAGTTTTTTGGCAAATTTTAAGGAAGGGTAGGTATTTGATTTTTTTTTAATTAGAGTGTTCCCTAAATTGTTAAACCTCTTAAAGGAGTGGGTTAAATCTAGATTTCTGAAAAACAATTGAATATAAACAATCGAATTTTGACAGAAAAGTAATACTTATAAAATTACATTTTACTGGCATATTTCCCGTTTTCCTGGTTTAATATAAGAGAACTCCTTATAAATTTTAATATAAAATTTGTAATCTGTTTACACTACTCTAGTTAATTTTTTGGTCTATGGAATATTTTATTATTTTATTTTGTATGTTTGGGACCGATAGCTCTTTTCTGCCCCCGCTCCTTAGATCCGCCACTGGCTATAACTAATCAGACATACAATCAAAATCAAAGTTATACAGAGAAATTTCATTAAAACGAACCGAAGAATGTAACTCGCATTCACTTTCAGTTTCTTCTCTGAAAGTTGATATAACCAATAGTTATTGGTGCTACCCAAACCGTGAATATAGAACGGATTGGTTCTCGAATTGATTATTATAAAAATGTTCCTATATTACATTTTTGGTTACAAAAATGCTGGTCATAAGCTGCTGTTGCTTATGCTTCTGATTAAAACAGTGACTAACCTCTTCGTGATGTTATGCGGCATCCAAGATCCTAGACAAACTGGTTATTATATTCCCAGTTAGATAACAGTCGGTATTGCAAATTAGTCTGCTTTGCTCTGCAGTTCGGCGGTACAGAGGAAGTCATGCTGTAAACTTTTGTATTGGTGAGAGCTAGGTGTGTGGATTTTTTTGATTTTGTGTTTCTAAAAATTTAAAAAGTAGTTCTTCCTTAAATTAAAATATTTCAGTTTAATGTATGTATCACAGGTATGAATCATTTTTCTATTTTAAATATCAAAATACAGGAAATCTGTTACAGTACAAATTGAAATTTGATCACTTGTATAAGGTGGTTTCCCTCAAGGATCTATTCAATGAAAATATTACACTTTCAGTAGGTATACCGAAAATTGATGCCAACCTCGTTATTTTAAATAGAGCACCCTGTATAGTACTGCATATTTGAGAAATCGTAAAATTTAAGGTCAAAATTATTTAAGCTATTTTATGTCTTAAACTTTTCCGTTTGTTTTCGAGATATTTGATATTTTGTGAGATATTTGACATTTTTGAGATACCTAATAACTAAAAAACACTGCACCCTCCCTATCCTTTGAGATAATCATTTAATTTTTGGCAGATAAGATGACGCTCTAATTGCTACAGTAAAATTCACTTGAACAATTTTATACCAAATGTTTCGCTTTAAACATTACATTTTTTTAACTTTAACAAAAATTTTATTTTTTCTGTATATTTTGATGGTGCATATGAGAATGCTGGCGTTTGTTCTAGACAATTTTGTGGTAAAATAAGCTTAAAAACGGTAATTTTATTCTGGCCACGCCCCCAGAAAACGGTGGCCGCCACAGCGAAGATCTGTGATGTCAGACGTCGTTCGCAATATAGAGATTCAGTTAAACAGTTCTATTATTATACCAGGGCGTTTAGAAAATCAATGGTAAAACAAATTTAATGTTGTTATGTTATTTGAGGTTTATTGTTATTTGACTTCAAATACCTCAAGTATATCTCTATCTGGATATACCTAACAGCACTGTCGCCGTAATTTTCATTAGCGGATCTGTATTGTAAACAAAGAAATAAGTTACGTTTTATAATACTGTAGTTAACTACATCACCACTAATGATTATGGTAATGTAACCTGCTTGCTTTAACTCCCCGTATTTGCTGCATTGTTGAGTTGGTATGCTCCTATGAAGTTCGTGATGATTATTCTTACATAAAACCAATTTCCATCGTCGTGGAATTTGCACAGCATTACTTATATTATTTACACTATGTATGAACCAAAATGCCATAAAAACACAAGAAACATTCATTTATTTACATAATTAACACCGTAACACTGCACCTGTCACCTGTATCTACAAAACATAAAGCGTGCTGAACATCGTGTGAAGTCACACCAATGATATCTCTTAAAATATTTGTACATAGTTAACCCTGTAGATGTGGGAACGGATTTTATATTTATATTTTTCTTGTGTTGTATCTACAATTTTTCTATAAGAATAATTAATAAAGTGTTTCATTGCCAGTATTCGTTTAATAAAAAGAACAGCATGCGAAATTTACCCTACTATAAACAGGGATTGTATTATGAAAGTTATTTACAATTTGTTCTTTTCCGGGGCCCCCTTTAGAACTTGTGGGAGAAAAAACCCAGTTTTTTTTAGAAGGCAACAACTAGCCCCTTCTAACAAATTATGAAATATTTTCTATTACTTGCCGCATTATAACAATAAATTATTGTCTCCCAGTAACTGTTTTCAACTGTTTAATAATAATAAACTTTTCCTAAAATGTATGCCTTATACTAGTATCCTTTACCATTTATAATTTATCAGCATTTTCCTGCATAACATTTCCAAATATTCATTACAAATACGAAGCAATAGAACAATTATTCTGTTCATACACGGGGTGTTTTTAAATGAAGTAGTAAAAATAAGACCACAGGTGAAAATAAATTGATTTAACCTAACATAAATATATCCCAAATCGCATAATAAAAAAGATACAGAGTGTCACAGTTGAAATTTTATTTTCGATATTTGTAGATAATTTCTTAAGAAATCCAAATATTTACATTAAATTTGTAAATCGGGGGTTTTTGCGTGCGAGAAATTCAAATTTGTTTCTAATTTTTACGTCACTAGTAGAGGGCGCCACTTCTGGCACGCCATACTTCTTTTAAATGACCGAACTTTTTTGCAGCTTAGTGTATCCGTCTGACTATCGAAACAATCGATTCTGCTACCTGTAAATTATGGAAACATGTAAAATCTCAAGAAGATCGGCGAGTTGATGAAACCATTTTTCAGCAAAGCACAAATATTCAAAACAGGCTGATCTTTTTAAAATTTTGCAGGTCTCCATAATTTACCGTTCTGAACAACTTTTTCAAGTAACATTTTACTGTATTTTGAGTAGAAACGGCGCTTTACCTGAAATGATAACTGTTTTCAATCGATGCACTGAATATTTCAAATAGGATTATTTCGAAAACTGTTACTCCTAACGACTTCAACAAGGTATACCTTTTTCAGATATAACAGGTAGGAGAATCGATTGTTTCAATAGTCAGATGGACACACTAAGCAGCAAAAAAATTCTGCCATTTTAAAGAAACATGATGTGCCGCAAGTGGCGCATAATGACGTCAAAATTAGAAACAAATTTGAATTTCTCTCCCGCAAAAACCACTGATTTACAAATTTTATGTAAATATTTGGATTTTTTAATAACAACAATCTACAAATATCGAACATAAAATTTTAGTTTTGACACCCTGTATCTTTTTTATTATGCGACTTGTTATATTGGTATGTTAGGTTAAATCGATTTATTTTCACCTACGGAATCTGCGGTCTCATTTTTGCTACTTCATTTTAAAACACCCTGTATTAATCATCTTAGTACAGATATTTTGCACATGTTAGGAATGACCGCTAAGAATCACCCATCGTTTTTCCATAGATCCTAAGATAAAAGCAACAGTTCGAAAGCACCTGCTCTCCGTCAACACTACTGGTGAAGGAGACAAGACGACCAAAATACCTGGGGTGCATCACAACTCTCCCAGGCCGGAACCGGCCGTCCATAAGGCCCATCACCAGCATGGTCGATTCGGGACGACCAACGGTAGCTGTGCCGAACAGGAGCCGCTCCTCGGCCGCCACCAGGAAGCCCCAGAGGAAAACGAAAGACTACAGTGGCAGCCGCTGGCAGCTAACGAGAAGTCCAAGGGCCAGCCTAAGTTCGAGGCGTACATGATGACTGGAGAGCACATTCTCAATATATCGCGCATGCCTCAGACTACCATTGTTCCCAAACAACAGAAAAAAGTAAGTTTTTCTTTTGTTACCAACTTCAGAATCTTAGAATTATTTAAACTTCGTACTAAAATTGTCCAAAATTCTGCAATTTTAGATTCTTCCATTAACATTACAACACAACTACAGGATATTTTCAGAAGTAGCACAGATGGTACCAGTGCATCTACTGCTAAAATCATCAAAAATTTTCTACTTATGCATGTGCAACAACAAGTTTTTTAAAATTTCTCCCACTTGTAGGGAATTCAAATAATCAATAAGTTAAGTTTTGCTACAACTTATTTGCTTGGGGTATTCAAAAATACGTATCAGGTACCTAACCTGTTTTCTGCTTTATTCTAAAACTTTTACCTCACTTACTTTTTTATGAAAATTTATTTATGATGAATATAAAGGTGAAAGATCAGACCATAAATAATTATCGGTCAATTGTTTTAATTAGCAATTTTGCCAAGTGTTTTGAAATGCTGTTGTATGCAGTTTTTTTAAGGGCAGTTCTACTATTACAGATCTCTTCTGTATTATACATTTTTAGCTAATGCCATTGATATTCGATTTTAAGCTGACTTGATTTACACTGACCTCACAAAGGCATTTGACAAAATTGATCACACAATACTCTTGAATAAATTAGATAATTATTTTGGTTTCTCTTACAACTTATTAAATCTTATAAGCTCTAATCTTTCCAACTGAAGTCTACATGTTGTTTACGGCGGTTGCAAGTCTGCGGAAGTACGAGCCATCTCGGGGGTCCCTCAAGGGTCTAATTTGGGACCCTTATTCTTTAGCCTATTCATTAATGACATTAATAATTTAACTGTGCCCTGTCTTATGTATACAGATGATCTGAAAATTTTTAGTACAATTAAGAATTCTGATAATGCTGCTGAACTTCAATACAATCTAAATGTCATTCATGAATGGTGCAGGGTTAATAATATGTCACTAAATATTAGTAAGTGTCATGTACTGTCTTTTTCTACAAAGAAACAGTTAATTTCTTTTGATTATTCCATTGAACAACACACACTTTCTAGACCTGTGACTTAGGGTTTCATATTTGACATTGTCTTTTAATAGCCATTTACATTATGTAACTGCAAGGACTTTTAGATCTCTTGGTTTCATTATAAAGAATAGTAAACAGTTTTGGAATTCTAACACTGAAAATTTTGTATTCTACTTTTGTCAGGTGCAATTGTGAATATGCATTAATTGTTTGGTATCCTAATTATGCCGTACATGTGGATCCTCTTGAAAATATTCAATGTACCTTCTTAAAATATATTAGTTTTAAAGCCGATGGGGAATATCCCTTTGTTGGGTTCCCTCAATTAGAAATGCTTAATAGATTTGGTCTTCAAACTTTGAAAAATCGATATAAAAAGATTTATTTAATTTGTTTACATAAAGTAATGCATAATGTCATTGGCTGCAGAGCCATCTTGAGAATGTTGGGCTTTCATCTTCCCAGAATCGAAGGTAGACAATTTAACATATTTCATTTGCCACCTGTTAGGGCAAATATTCTGAAACACTCTCCACTTCATAATATGTGTGATTTATATAATGAAGTTATCGTGCCCTTAGATTTTATAAATTGTAATATTTCAAGTCTGAAATGACTTGTTTTGTAATTGTTGTTGTCTTTATCTAGATATTTAGATTGATTTAAAGCAAAACCTGTTCATTTTAGCTGTAAATTCACCGGTACGGTTTGTGCTACTTCTTTTGAAAACACACCTTGTATAAACAAAAAATGGAATTGGGACACACAAAAATACACTAAGATTATATTAACTATTAAACTATTAAAAAAAATTAATTTGCTACAGGTTTTGGCAAAATAACTTGCTTTAGCAGGTAAATATTTACCATTTCTGTAAATCAGTTTGCTCTGGTGGCGGTTTTAAAATTTTTCTGCATTCTAACAATACAATACAATTAATAATTTTATCTTTTCTGTGCAGTAGAAACTTCCAGTTAAATCTAGACCATTAACAATACCTTACATAATCTTGTACATAGATAACATTTTTTATGTTTGATTTTTCAGCAAACATAATTCGCTAAAGCTCTTGTTTCAGATAAAAAATTATATCAAGTCCCTATAATAATATCAAACAGATATTTTTTTTTTTTTTTGTTAAATCATGAATCAGATCACAGAAAATACTGGCGCCATTTCATAATTCCTATCACAGTCATATTATGTATTTATCACTTAGCTATTAGATCAGGCATATTTGTTTGTTTACAATATTTATTCATTTATCTAATACAATTCAGAATTAAGAGTAGTTGATGAACTGCATAATAAGAGTAGAGCTAATATCGTTGAACTTAATAACAATGCATAATACAAAATAGAAATGTGATAAAACAACATTTATGATAAACTAGTAACTAAACATAAATGATAATGTAATAGTACAGGATGTCTGGGATGTGAGTCTCGTAATTTTAGAGGCAAACGACAAAAAAAAAACTATTATAACAAAAAATATATTTCAGAAATAAATGTACAACTGCAATCAAATGTAAACTGTGTTACAAAATTACAAACTAAGGTACAATTAAGGATAAGTAAAAGCGCCTGTAACGTAATTTGTTTTTTGTGTCACTATTAATATAAATTAAAGTAAACAATTGAAGTTTCTCAGAGAATCCTTAAAACGTAACGTTTGACAACATTGTAATATGTCAGGCTGTCATGGTCAGCTGCTGCTGTTAACCTAAAAGTAATTAATCATAATAGTATTATGGCTAGTGCGTTTCGTTTTTCTCTAGTGCTTCTTTTACACTTGTGAATATACATGAATAAAAATGGAACAATTAACAGTAACCATAACCAGCTGCATGACATATTAATTTATGGCGAATCTGGGCAAAACTCTAGCTACGAGATGTTTGTACGACAAATGCTTCTCGCAAGCAACATTTTGACTTGTAACTATTTCACATTGTATTGTGCTGTGAAGGGAACTCTAAAAAAACCATTCGCAGTAAATACCTATGTAATACCTGACAATCCTGACATGGTATGTGCGAGAAGTTACATATTCAAGACCTGTTTGCTGTCATATTCTGTTACCGTTAGTCAGAAAAAAAAAAAGTTAAATCAAATATGTTTTGTTTGATACAATTTATTGTACAACAAAATAAACATATTGATATTCCGGATGACCTATGTTTAAAAAGGATATAACATTCTTCAATTAGCATTTATTAATTTTTTAGATTTCATATGGAAGAATTTTTTTACTATGCTATACTTAAAAAGTTGAGTAAACATGATCACATATTTATTTTTGTATCTTATTTTTTCCAGGTGGACAATTTGAGGTATCATAACAGCCACGCCCATCACTTGCGCCATCAGCAGCACAACTCGGTGCCAAACAGCCCAAACGAGATGGACCTAGGCCACCGAGTCGGCGGCAAGTCGGGCCCAAACTCTGCCAGTACTTCCCCCGTCAGTGCCAAGAGGGATCAGCACCAGCACTCGCCCGCTGACCCCTACTCCTCCAACAATTATGTACGGACGAGCCGATCTGAGGACCAACTTCAAGGGCAGCAGAACGACCTGTGCAGCGTCAGCGCGGCCAATGCTGAGGCTGACGAGGACGTCACCAGCTCCCTCAATACTCTCTTGGATACTCGGCCCGAGTCGGCGGGCTGTACAAGTGACAGTGACCGAATAGTCTGGACATACAACGCCCCCATCTCCGACCACCACAAATTTGCCCACACCCTATCCAACGGCAGCAGTTCTTCTCACAGCAACATCTCCCCGACATCATCCAGTCCCCTGCATTCGGGCTCGCCAGCCTCACCCACATCAGTGTCTTCCTCTGTCATGTCAAGTCAATCGGGCTCTAGACGTGTACCCTTCTCTCTGCCAAACGGGCCTGCTGGTCAGCACACTGGGGACTACAGTGTATCGGAGGCGGTTTCGAATATTTCGAGCCCCGATTATCGTGACGATGATAGTGTCGGCATTAGGGACTGTGTTATGGAAATCAGTGATCATAGTGACAGCGACAGTACTTTATTGGTGTCGGAACCGAGGCAAAGGTATGTGCGGGTGCACGGGAATGCCACAGCCGCGGATAGTGATCATCGTATTGTGATACAAGTGAAGGGACCTGAGAAGGACAGGGCTAGGCAGAGCGACAGTGCTTCTACACTTAAAAGTGAACCATGTGGATATCAGGTTATTATTTTTTATTTATTAAGGGTGTCGTTTCTATATGCAAATTTGTAACATATTTATAGCTGTTTATTGAGTCTCTGAGTATATTACAAAGAATATCTCTTGGAATGTCAATTATACAAGTTTTCTCCAAGGTTTAAGTATAACAGTTTCCAAGCTAATAAGTCATTTAGAATAAGAAAAAAAGGCAATCATTTTCACCTGTTATGTTTTATCATAAAATTGTCTGCATTTTATATGTCAACTGCACACTGAGAAAATTGTATACGGCATTATTAAACATTATCACACCCGGCAGAATTTTTTTAAAAAACTAGTAACACTTGGATTGATGTAAATTATTAAGTATTTTTCATGGTGTATGGTACACAATGATGATACAATTTGTAGCCATCCCTGTACTGTAGGAGAGTTGTACTTATAAAGAACTGAAATGAATTTCCAATCTAAAAAATAACTTATTCGAAAATACTCTTTTAATCCCCTGGGCGTGGGAAAACATCTACTGCTTTGTAAGCTTAACTTCGCTGGGAAATACTTCTCTCTACATCTCTAAAAAACTTTGGTTGTTGTTTTTCTTTTTTTTTTAAAAAAAAGGCGCCACCTATCCTAATTTAAATAAAATTTAAATGAGACTAGGAATTAATGATTTAAAAGGAGTTTAATATACACATACACCAATAAAGGACACATAGGGTAGAACACTCTGTCTACAATAATCTAAGAAAAAGGCCGAGCTCGGGTGACCGTAACTATATCTACTACAAAATAGGTTGACAAATACAAAAATTTCAGCTCTCTGAGAGGTATATACAGTACGAAAACTAAAGATAAATACGATTTCAAATTTTACGTCCCGAACTGATTCACTTTCGTATCAAATTCCAACAAGGCAAAACTAAAAGAAATGGTACTCACGGTTCGGAGTCGTGTAGATTTTTGGTTGTAAAATAGTCCCAGGTGTCAGATCGGTATGACATTAGTCTGGAACGGTAATTTGTGCACTTTACACAAACCATAAACGTTGCTCTAATGAACAGGACTCGCCACTCCAACTATGGAACGTATTTCGGCGGGTAACAAACAAGAGAATCCAACCAACAGAAAATGGCATACAATCCAAACACTTGTTGGTTCCTAAATACAGAAATAAATATATCTCCTCCCTTCCAAATATGTATAACAGAGCCCAGAGGTGGTTCACCATACGCTGACACAAATTTAGGAAAGTACATGGGAATAGCCTTGTTTAGTTTGTCCTCATCATCGCCATCATGTCTCGTTCGTCACTGCTCCCTTTAGTTTGATCTTTTTCGGATAGGTGGTACTATATTGTTCTATATAATATTGATCGGTAAGTCAATTTAAATTTCGAACATAAATCGAAATGTTTACACTGCCGAATAAATGGTAATTACAAATTATATTTATAAAAACTGAGCTGTTACAAATTCACGGTCTTTCATGTTTTCTATTGCATTTTCCATCCAAAAGTTAAAGGAAATGATTCAAATACAGCATTATATTTTAGCACTACTAATAACAACCTTCAACTACTGGTAATTTTTTTTTGTACATCTTTAGATAGATTATCTGCCCTTGAAACGCCAGCCTTAGGGGTTAGTTTTAAAGTTTAACGTTGTGATTTTTAGTCATTTCAGGGACTGTTAAAATTAATCTCAGGTTATATATAAAAATGTTTGATTAAATCATTAATATGTACTTTTAATTTTAAAATAAAATACTTAATTGAAGAATTACTTACAGAAAAATATTTTTTTCAAATATATGTTTCCAAAAAATTATGTTAATCATATTATACAACGCAAATTATAGAGACAGAAAAATCAGCATTCTTTTCTGTCCTTCTGTTCATGTATATAATTTCTATTTTCTAAATTATTAAAGCTATTTGATTTCAATACTTTTCAAACAAATGAAACGTAACCTCAATACTAGGCAATTTGAACTAATTTTGTAATGGTAGATCAAAACAACCAATTTTTTTGTAACCAAGCATCGATTAGTTCACATTCAATGGTAGTTTTTTAATTTTTGAGTTGTTATTTTTTCTTATTTTTATATTGGCTACATATAAGATGCCAAAATTTGTTCATGAGTGAATACATATCGACTGTGCCAGAGGAGCCGACTTACCAAATTCTCAGTGGCTGCTCACATTTAAAACATCAACATTTAAAACTGTTATTTGCTTAGGTAGTGAAAAGTTTTACACATTTATATTTTTCGTCAAAAATGCTACTTTAATATTGGTAGTGCCAACGGTGTATCGGGTACAGTACTAGGCAACAATAAAATAAATTCAAATGCCACGCAATTCTTATATTTTGAAAAAATATATATTTTTAATAAAATTGAAAGTAGAACATTATTCCAAAGAAATATAAATAATATATTAATTATTTTCTACCTGGAAGTGGATTCTTAACATACCATTTACCATATCCCCATTATTTTTTCTGTGGGTGCTTAAGCCCCAGAGCACCCACGTAGTCGGCGTCTCTGGACTGTGTCTCATACAAACCATATTTTTAATAACGGGCATGGATGCAGGTAGTGTCAGAGGTGTAATTGAAGGAAAAATATACTAAAAGTTAATATTTCTTAAATTTTAAGAACTTTGCCAACTCTAAAAGGTAATACAGAAAAAAGTATACTAGTTGACAATCTATAGGACGGACGAAAGGTAAATTAAAGTAACGCTAAAAGGCTAAAAATATTAACATTTAATTATAACTTGAAATGGTGCTTGCAAAGCCATTAAAATACTTTCGAAATTTTCACTTTTATTATATTTTTTTCCTTAATTTACACCTCAGACTACTTACATCTACACCTCTGCCAATGAGAATAATTTCTTAAAACTCAGTTAACATTTATTCATGTACAAATTTTCAAATCTTTATCTTTAGTCTATTTGATAATTATGAAACACCCTTTTCAAAGTTGCTCATAGATCTATGTTAAAAGACCTAAAAATTAATAGTATATAGAAAATATTGGTGCATTTAATAAGTTTATGCAGTTCTAAAATTATCAAAAGTAGACCAAGACGTTGAAAGGGTTGGTCTAAATCATACACAAGAGAACCTCTTTTTTCTTGAACTAAATTATTGAATTATTTGGACTACTTTGAGAAAGCATAAAAAACATTTACTTATCATAATTTATATTAAAATTGGCTGACATAAAATGACATCATCAAGAACAGAAAAAACCATTATACCATGGAATACCTTCGATAAATATAGAACTTTTATTAACAAATTTCAAGAATAATGCAATAAATTCTTCTGATGAAAATTCCAATCAACAGAGTCAGGAACTCAATAAATTTATGAAGTGTTGTTATTGTAAAGGAAAATCTGTTTCACATCAATTTATCAAAAAATTTTAACATGCATTAATATAGTAAAACTAGGTGACCCGGCAAACGTTGTTTTGCCATATGAATTATTTCTAGTGAATATTTTGGTAGTTAAATAAAAAATACCTAACTTCCTCATGGTCCAGCAAATTAATAATAAATTTACTTGAGAATTACAGTTAGAAGGTAAAATGATAATTGTAAACGTCACTACTACGCTCGATGCATACACAATAATAATAGCCGAAAACTGTGTAGGGAGTGAGAGAAGGCTTATTGTGTGAGAGAAACAGAAGACCGGCTTTGTTCTCATCCCTACTCCGTGCTGTTTACTGGGTGAGAAGTGACACCGGTAGACGCCTGACGGGGATAACTGATCTAGTGATAATTGATCAGATATCAACCAGGGTTAAATATGATTAAATTACTAAAATGGATATTAAAAAATAGGGGTTTGTGGTAGAAGGGTAAAAAAAAATAAAAATTAAGGATTTTGCCCAAAAAATAAAAAAAAATGTTTGGGGTGGACCACCCTTATCACTTAGGAGTATGAAAAATAGATTACGACCGATTCTCAGACCTACCGAATATACATATAAAATTTCATAAAAATCGGTCAAGCCGTTTCCGAAGAGCATGGCACTGTGACACGAGAATTTTATATATATAGATAAATTCTCTGTACTTTTAAATAATACCTGCAAAAAGTATCTACTAAAAAAATGTATTTTTGAGTAATAGTATGTTAAAGTTTTTTTACTACTTGAATCAGTTTTTTTTTTTATATATATATAAAATTTTAATAGTTTTGTATTTTGTCATTATTTTTTAATAATTTTGTAGGTATTTTGCTTTGGTGAATTATCGTTATTAAATGTCTTAATATTAATCTGCTTTCAACATTTGTATTGTATTTTAAATTAATTTAGAATATTTTTTAAAATAAATTTTCTTAAAAGTGCCTACAATGTTTATAGGCCATACAATGAAAGTACAGTTTAACATTTACCTCAGCATTGACTTAGAACAGGAATTTATTCTAAACTTTTATTACAGTTAACCCTTATAAAATAAGAAAAAATTAGTGTACGAAATTAGGTGCAATCATCACAAACATTTTAGTAGATGTACAAATATAATGAATTTTTATTATTTCTATCTCATTTCAACACAAAGTGTGTATTTACAATAAATTGATCAAAAGATGGTACGAAAAAAACTAATTTTATGTCAGAGGTAAATTTGGGTGATTTCTAGTGTCTTAAATATATTAAATCAGTAGTGCCAATTCTACATTATATTCTTATTGAAAATACTATATAGAAGTGGTTATATTTTTTGATAATGAAGCGCAGTATTTATATCATTTACAAAATTAAAAAAAAAGTAAAATAGCTTTTCCCGAGATCTCGAAAGGAGTTGCACATTTGTTCTAGTACTAACTGATAAATACAGTTCTGTTTTTTTTTTTAGATTTCACAAAATTATCTTAAATTTTAATCTGATATAAATATTTTATTTTTTAAAGTTCTTAATTCAATAAGAAAATAATTATTATGAACATTGAATTCAGTTTTTAAAAATTAATGCCTTATTTTTTAACAAATAGAAAATTTTTACCAAATTAACTCATGCTCGATTCTGAGTAAAATTTAAACACATTTATGTATATTTACCTCTTGAAAGAAAACATACGTTTACTATTCTTGAACTATAAAAAGTCAGTCAATGCAACAGATGTCACTATAAATCAGACTGACATTGTAATATGTAAATTAACCTTAGTGCTGACTCAAATAGTTCTATTAATAAACAAGTACCTAATTGTTATTAACATTTTCTCACCAGATATCAAGTGATTCGGCACAAGAAGGAGAGTTTGACGAGGAAAGCGTAAAAGAAGGTGCTAACAAATCGTCCCCCTTATCCTCGGAGGATGAAAGTGATGTGGAAAGCCTTCACAGCTTCCATTACTCACCAAAAGCAGTAGACATGCCTTCGGCAATCAGATTGGCCAAGAGGTTGTACAGTCTGGATGGGTTCAAGAAATCCGACGTGTCAAGACATTTAAGCAAAAAGTAAGTCGTATTTGTTTGAAATAACTGCTCTATAATCATTATATTTATTGTTTTCAGTAACGATTTTAGTAGGGCTGTGGCTGAAGAATACTTAAAGTATTTTAACTTCGAAAAAGATACGTTAGATATAGCTTTACGAAAGTTCCTTAAACAATTCTCTCTCACCGGTGAAACTCAAGAGAGGGAGAGAGTTCTCGTTCATTTTTCTAAGAGATATTTAGACTGTAACCCGGGTTCATTTAATTCACAAGGTACGTTCGTTTAAATTTATAAAACCATACATTTTGTTAATGGAATCGTACACTTAACAATTTTATCTTAGATGCTGTTCATACCTTGACGTGCGCCATCATGTTGCTCAACACCGACCTGCATGGCCAAAACATCGGCAGAAAGATGACGTGCAATGAGTTCATAGAAAACTTAGCCGGTCTTAATGAATGCGAGAACTTCCCAAGGGAGGTCTTGAAGCAGTTGTACCACGCTATAAAGAATTATCCACTTGAATGGGCACTGTAAGTTTCATGTCCGAATTACTGGCACCGTTCCTAAAACTTATTCTCTTTCAGGGATGATGAAAACGAAGAAGCCAGCTCCCAGCCTCAGATGAGGAACAACGAAGCCGTGAATTTGGGCGGAAACCCGTTCCTCGACGTTCCCATTTCCGCCAATGCGGTGGAGTACAAGAAGGGTTACGTCATGAGAAAGTGCTGCTACGAAGCTAATGCCAAAAGAAGTGAGTATTTGTCTCTGTTGGTGATGTAAGCAGTAAGAGCCTGTCTCACTTGTGGAAAAAGCTGCTTAAATTTTTTTGTTTGTTAATGTTTTAGAGTGATTCGTGCACCTAAAATTTCAAGGTAATTTGTTCTGAATAATTTCATACCATTTAATATTTAATGTATAACGAGTACTGGGAAGAGTTTGAAGGTGGAGCTCATATTTGCAGCAATAGTCATACTTTTCTAGTCAGTTTTTCTGTAGATTTATTTGTGATGTGACAAACGGAAATTTCCACATAAAAAAAAATTAAATGCGGTTGGTCAGTTTTTTAGGGGGAATAATATGTATTCCACAGAATACTTACTAAGCTAAAATTATTTATTATAGTCTCAGTACAGTGTTAGTGACCTTTGACCCTTGTTTAGGTGACCATCTACTATGATATCCTAGCTGGGAGGTAGACAGGCAAAAAACAAACGGCTAACGTTAAGTCGCCAAAATAAGAATGGCCGAATATGTCATCCCTCTCATGAAAATTATAAAAAAAAATGGGAGACTAAATTTTTTTTGGCAGAATTTAAGAAGACAAACTTATGACATAGTTTCTCCTTATAAATCTGACCTCCTTTTCAGTTACATTGTCAAAAAAAAAAATCAGAATTGTTTATCAAACAAAAATTATGAATTTGTAATATCTCTGTTATGAGGAAGAACAGTTTTATTTATAGGTACACCTTTCAAGTGTCTTACATAGATTTAGGTCTGTAAAGTGTACGGGCAGTTTCTTTCTACATTTGTTATTTGTCTCTTCCGACAGAGGAGATTTTAATTATTAAAATTAACTGTTGTAACAGTATTTTCCAAGCATTAGGAAAATTAGTGAGACAGGTTTTAAAGAAAAAGTACTAAGTAGCTAATTCAATACCTTCTACACAGTTTTAAAACCAATGCAAATTAATTAAAAATCTTGTTTTAAAAAATTATTTCTAACAAACGAAGATGAAGTATTTCTTATATTTTACGAGTTTAGTTTTAATATAATAGTGATTAGGAGCAATGAATAATGGGTTTTCAAATGGGTTTATTTTTAATTCAGAATTTGCTTTAGCATTAATAAACACATGCATTGTTTTACTTAGTTATTTATTCTTTTAAAATCAACTGCTGTGGCAATACTAATAAGTGATGTCATCAAATTATGCAGCCCAACATGCAGCATTAAGTTTATTTTTACGCTAAATTTTATATTTTAATCCTCATTTTCAAATTACAAGATATTCAAAAATTGTTTTAAAACCTACAAAAATATGTATAATCATTAAAACTTAAATACATTTTATATAATTTTTCAAAAATGTGGTGAAACTCAATTGTTTATATTTTTTGCTTCTAATCACTTAAATAAAAATAAAAAACAAAATGATAGGAATCTATGCACTACGGACATAATTTTAAACACCACACTAATTTTATTCACCGTTGTTACCTTTATTAAAATCCTAATGTTTTGTATTGATATATAGGATTGGCAACTAATATCTATTTTAAAGGTTTGTAGAATAACTTTTTCCTTCTATCTCTAACAAATAATCCAGAATTTTTTATAGTATAAAAAGATAGGTACTTATGGAGTAATGGTATGTTTTTTACTGGTTTATACATTTTTGTTTAAGGAGCAAACAAACTATCATAATTAAAAATCAAACCAAATTTGAAACGAACTATTTTTTGAAGAATTATAAGGGATGATACTACTGGAAAAAATTATGTGTCAAGTTCATGTAGTCAAATCAATATTGACAAAGCTATGTAACCTTGAAGTTATTATTTATTTATTTGTTTTTTAGCTTTAACTTTTTTAATATTGAAACCTATTTTTTTTCAATTTTGGCACAATGTTACTTTTGTAGAAATGTAGTTTCTGGTAAAATATTTCTTAAATTCCAGTGCACTGAAGGATAGAAAGGGCATGTGTTAGGTGAAGAAATGGTCATAACTTGTTTTTCATTTTATTGAAATTTTGATCACATTTCCGTAAAGACTGATAATTTATCTAAAAATTTGATACTCTTGTTTGAAATTGAAAAGCCAGTCGTTTACAAGGAAATTGATATAATTTTTTTTGACATACTGGTGAATCCTATTTTTTACGATGTAAGCAAAGTATACTTTGAAAACATTTGAATGATAGCTATCATAGTATTGCTCTAACGGTAATTCCAAATCTTACACTTCGCATTCATACAAAGTAATAGCAGAAATGCAGCTTTTATGACAAAATAGACATTTAACAAATTTATTTTAACTTTGATAGAACAATTTCTGGACTGGTCTCCACGTTGTCAGTTTAGCTTTCCTGAAATTTGATATGCTCTCTTCCTCAGGCATAACCATGAAACTTCACTTTAATGTCCAGGCAAATTGACGACTCTGCTTTTCCATTGTATGAAAGAAGCGTAAGGTTTGAAATTGTCGCTAAAGCAATACTATGACAGTTATTCAATTGTTTTCAAAGTACACTTTGCTTACATTATAAAAGAATGAGATTCATCAGTATGTCCAAAAAATTTTCTCATAACCGGTTGGTTTTTTCGACTTCAAACAAGAGTATCAAATTTTTAGATAAAATTATCAGTCCATCAAATTTTCAATAAAATTAGACAAACAAATTAGAAGAAATATTTTACCTGAAGCTGTATCTCTATACAAGTGTACCAAAATTGAGGACAATTGTTCCAGTTTTAATGAAGTCAAAAGAGAGCAAATTAAAAAATAATTTTGAGGCTATGCAGCTACGTTAAAATTTAATTTTCTAGAAAATGTTACATGAATTTGATTATTTCTTCGAGTAGTATCAACCCTTAAATTTTCGAGTTTCCAGATACTCTGTATAAAATAATTTTATTAAGGAATACTTTTGAAGGATATTATTAAAATATATATCCCTAAAATGTGTTTTAAATGGTAAAGCTTGCTGTACCTTACATTTACCATCTTGATTTCATAAATTGATACAGAAAATTATCTTTAAGTGTCAATTAATCGATCAAATATTTGGAAACTATTGAAGTGGTTCGAATTTGTTGATGATTTCTAGTGACTTTCAGAAATTAATAGTCTCAATTATATTTATAATCAACAATAATTTTTTTTTATGTAAAACATGTTGCATAGCTATTCATGTTGAATTTTTGTTTTAAAAATTGATGGCCTTTAATTTTACCAATAAATTGACCAGTTTATTGTAATGTAAAAAATTACAGCAAATATATGAATTATGACAATTTCTTCACCATTTTTAATAAAAAAAAAGTGGTAAATGTAAAACAAGTTTAGTAAAACATATTCATTTGGTTAATTAAAAAAAAATGTCCATGTAGTTTGTTTACTCTATATTTATGTTGCTTCTATTCTGTGTTACTAATTATTGCAAATTTTAATTTCAGTATTTCAAATTAAACTAATTCTTCGAAATATCTTTTCATTTATTTTGTCAGATTAATTCTACTTAATTTTGAAAAAAAATCACATATAACACTATAATGGGCAAATGGACTGTGTTTTCATTGAAATTATCAATCCATATATGATTGTACTCTTGTATCGGGTGCCATCGGATATATTTCATGAAAGACGACAGTCCTCTTGTCCATTAACAACTATGTAGGTTAGAATTAAGCCTGCAAAGCATGTTGCAATACAAAATAGCTGTTTCGAAGGCCTTTGCTGCATTTTTCTAGCACCGTTTCACAAGCGTAGTTGGAAGATGTTCTATTGCACGCTGCGGGATCTGGTTTTGTACCTCCACAAGGACGAAAACGGCTTTAGAAAGAACCAGATGGGCGATAATCTGCACAACGCCATCAGGATACATCACGCTCTCGCTACCAAGGCATCGGACTACACGAAGAAGCAGTACGTTTTCAGGCTACAGACGGCAGACCAAGCGGAATATCTATTTCAAACTAGGTGAGTCCACATAATCAGAAATACAGGCAACCAGATTTACCCATGTAGGCAATCCTGACTCAAAATTCACAGAGCTACAGAGCCGCTAAATAATAACAGAAACAAACAGTAATTAAATTTGCATTTTTATATATACCCGATCTAATCAATAGGAAATCATGAGAATTTTATAATAAATGCCAAACGCAGGAATCAGCGCTTACGTCAGATAGACTGTAATCGCACAATCGACACAGCTAAAAATTTGGCAGTTCAAATTCACGTTTAATATGTTACTGGCAGAATAAGTCGAACATTGTTCGGGTTCGTTTTCCTATACAAGCGAGCCTGCCATCGACTGCATCTGGAACAGATGCACGCGGCACCAACCTCTCTCCCTTCTGCATCCATCAGTCATTATTTTCACGTGGTAGAGGTTGGTGAATTTCATGTGTTTCTGTCACCGGTGTAGTTTATAATTAAAATTTCCATTTTCTTAAATAAAAATGTAATTCAAGTTGGGTAAAATGAAGTAATGAAAAACTGCCGTTGTCTTCTACTGAACAGAGCCATGGAAAAATTTATAAAAGACATTTTAATAGATATTTGCGTCTGTATTTTCTGTGTGCGTCTGTGTTATTCAGTACCTACTAATCATAAGTAATGGATTTGGTTCTGATTCATATTTATAATCAAATTTGCATTATTTGGGAATATCAACGTACGAGCTCGACTTAATTCTGCTTTTAAGACATTTAACACTTTTGAAAGGAACTACTTTTGAAATGCTAGTAATCTTATATTGCATACAATATAAACATACATGAAAATTGCAACCTTAAATTGACATTTCATCTAGGATCTAGGAACCTAGTTAGTGATTTTTCATTATATCTTAAATATCAACTTATGAAACTTAAAAATACTCGCCACGAAACACAACTGATTTCATTGGTCTGGAGAATATTGTTGAATGCACCATATAAAAATTTCCTATACGATTATTAATTATTTTCTGTGTTTCTATAGTGATTCAAAGGAACTGCAGTCCTGGATCGATACGATAAATTTTGTGTGTGCCAGCTTCTCGGCTCCGCCGTTAGAAGCAGCTGTCGGATCTCAGAAGAAGTTTCAAAGGCCGCTCTTGCCATGCAGCCATACAAAGTTGAATTTGGTAAAACTTGCATTCCAAAAACAAGAAATTAATGGATTAAATTGAATATATTTTTAGAGAGAGCAACTGGCGGATCACGAGGAGAGAGTAATGAGACTGGAAGCGATGTTGGACGAACATCGAAGGTCGCCCCCCGAAAAAGGTTCTAAATCACAAGTTGTACAGAATTACAAGGAAAAAGAAGCTTATTTGAACTATGAGGTGAGTTGTTAAATCATATTACATCAATCACTTTATAACTGACTTTTTATTCACCCTTTAGAGCTGTAAAAGTTTACACTTTATTCACAAGAATAAAGTTCCCATTATTTCACTACCACCACCCTCTTACACCTACCTGATGCGCACTCCGCGGATACCACACTTTAACACTTAAGCCTTGTCCTCGAACACAAATTTCAAGGATTTTTCTATGAATTTCCCAGCTTTTGTTTTAATTATTTATGGCGGGAAAGCCTCAACTTTGGACAAAACAGTACACATATTATTACTACTTTCATCACAGTTTATTTATACAGTTCGCCAAGTGAAGGTTCCCAAGGTTATGGCTAAATGCGCAATGAACACCAACGAAATTCATTTATGCACGACGAAGTGGGAAACAATCTGTCTCTTGACAAATCACCGTGCCTCCTGAGCGCGAATGTGCGCGACTAAATGCGCAGTCGTTTAAAAATACGAAATCTGAGACATCGACATCAAAAGAGTCGACGTGAAGACGCCGGACTGTAATAGACTGTGCTTTTATTATTATGTGGTGTTAATAAGTTTGTTTTGAGCTTCTGACAATCTACCATAACAATTTGTGATGAAAATGTTTCCCTACCGTTAAATAAATTGCGCAAATTTCGCATTCATAAGGACAAAAGGTTTTCGTACTGTTACTATAACGGTCACACATTAACACTTATTATGTCATATGGTACCGCCTTCCATGTGACCTGCATGTATCCATATTTCGCCAAAATTTAATATATTTGATTCAGATTCCAACCTTTTAATATTTACTTTAAATAGTGTCTTCGCCCTATCACCATATTTCGTCTTTTTCTAACAGTATACTCTTTGATTTCATTTATACAGAAACTCACATACCATAATTCATATGTCACATGTAATTCACAAAAGCACCCTTCTATATATTCTAGGCAAAGTTTTATCTTCTTATGCCAACCCATTTTTTTTTTATCGAAAGTTAATTTTTAAAATACCATCTTTCTTCTGTGAGTTTCCATAATTTTCGCAGTTGTACTTTTTTGCTGCTCTTTATTGCACTATAGGTAAATATGCTACTCCCGTACATTCTTGTTAATGAATTACATATTTCAACATTACTTACACTATATTTTGACCTCGCGCGCTAATCCCTTCATACATGTCATCATCCGATATTCTTCACTTTTTAAAATAGGAGTGTAATAAATCAATTACGTTCATAAATAAATTAGCGGAAAGATATACTCGAAATTCTGCCTGTCCGAAAGATATACCTGGCCATGATAGTGCTGGAAATGAAACAGGTGGATCCGTCAATTCGTCACAACCAATACCAGAAGCTTCATTAGCAGCTCTTGTTACAAATGCTTCAATGTGTTTTTTATCCAGCATGCCTGCTTTCTTAACTTTATGTCCTATAGAAACATTTATTAGGAAAGTCGTCAATTTACCATATCTACAGGTCTGTCTTCATCATAAACCTTACAAATCATGGACGCGCCCAAAACCGTTTTCTGCCTATACAAATCGTTGATGCTCAGATGTGTGTGACAGAGATAGAGCTAGTCCGGGCAAAAACCCACGGATCATTGGCCGAAAAAAACAAAAACTGTAAATGACAGACGTTTGACATTTACGGTGACAGACCGACTCCACCATAGTTTATGAGTCTTTAAAAACTATTGGTAATAAACACACGAAACACAACTAAATCACAAAAGGCACGCAAATCATTAACAATAGTAACAGGAAAAGTTTTGTCAGGTTATGTTTATATATTTTTCTGTCATACAACATCTGTTTTTGCCCAGACTATCTTCATCCCTCTTGCACACATCAGGGCAGCGGACCTCTCTTTCTAGGGCCGGTCCATGATTTATAAGGTCTATGGCCTTTATGTAAATTATGTCAAAAGTAGTTTTTTTTGTTGATATTCAAAAAAATATGCAAGTATAACTTCCTCATTGCCTCATTCCTCTTACTAGCCATTTTTCTCTCCAACTGTAAAATTCTGCAAATTCTTTTTCATAAAGTTTGTTTGATTTGCCTTAATAAACACAGAGTTGGTTGTTCAGTTTCTGCATATATTTCTTGAGAAATAAAAGAAATACACTCAACATTTTCCATATTTATCAACTTTTTGAACAAAACTAAAACAATTAAAATTATTATTCCTTCCAGCTGAAACGTTATAGAACATACTCATACATGTTGCGTTCGAAGATGTCGCAGTACCCAGAACTGGGTATAAGCCTGGCGGAGAACAGCATCGGAGAAGTTGACGAGGCCACCGGCGGAGTGACACTGATGGACGGCGCCGTAGGAATTGTACCACCTCCCATACCAGACAGGCCGTCGCCCACAGTCAATAGGTACAGTTACAGACAGGCCATTTACGGCCGTAATAATATGCTCAACGGTGATGCTGATATAGGCTGACGCGTCATGGAGGTGTTTTCCGCATGTGTGCTTTGATTTGTGAGAGCCTTTCACTTGTTTTCGTTTTATTTTGGTTTTCTTGTGGTGGGCATTTTTAATAATCGGTCTTGGGGTCTGTGCTACGGGACTGTACTTGAGGAGAATGTAAATACATCGAAGGTTAATTTTAATTTACAAGTGATTTGTTAGTTATTTTTGCAGCGAATCGAAGTGGCAAAGAAAATTCTCCTTGAAACTTTAGAGCAGTCCTGGCAGAACGATTCCGAGATGGACTTGAACAGTATTGATGTACACAATTTATATAAAACGGTAGACTTAACGGTCTAATATAGAATCGAAAGATATAGTTTACTTTGCCAATTTTAAAAGTAACCTTTTAAACATTTTTTATATCTGATTTCAGTTTGACTTTTTATAAATATGTTTAAAAAAAATTTGTGAAGAGTTTTTCAGACTGTCAAAATAAATTTACTTGTTAGTTAAATCTTATTGCCATTTAGGGGATTTCTCAAAAATTATTCAATTACATCACATCGACTTTGGAACACTAGTCAAATTACAGTAATTATACAGGGTTAACTAAACTACGACCAGGCGGATCAATTTCGGTGGGAAACGCAGGGTAACAAAAAAACTCGAGCAAATGTACACAAATGTCACGTATTTACAGCAAAAACACTACAGCAATTGTTCTATGTGGTTCAAAGAGGATTCGACATTTTTTTTTTCTATTTAGAATATGTCTATGGTATTTCGCTGCCACACATTTGAATGCAATATGAATAATTAAACATGCGAAGAGCAAATACTGAAACATTATTTTAAACACAGTTTGCGATATTTTTGACAGAATCTGTTGCAGTCGCCATCTGTAGGCCACTAGTGCAAGGTGTATTTCACACCGTTCAGTTTATAGATATCTTGTGTTGTTGTTAAATTAAATTGTGATAATGCTAATAATAGTAACAATATTAACAATAATTGATGATATTTGCATAAAATTAATATTATTTCTGAGATATTACAGTCTTCTGTAAAAAAAACTTTTTTTTACAAGTGCTCTTTGACAAACAGACATTTGACGTTAGGATAGTACAGCAACCAGCAATACGACTGTGAGGAACGGAAGACTGAACATTGTTGTTAAAGCAAAATTCAATATGCTTCAGTAACATTGGCACTACTATCTTCCTATATATACACTATATATTTCCATAACGGATTCAGTAATGATTTACTTCATTGCCATGACAAACAGTCATGTGGCGCCTCCTGTGTTACTACCTACAAACACAAATCTCAGTTGGTATTTGACAATTAATTTTAGGCGAATTTTATTCAGCATCGGTTTACTTGAAGGTCAACCAAACTGATACCAACCGCATTCTATTGGAAGCTCATGACGTCAAGTCAACAATTCGGTCTGTCAATTTTAGAACCGCTCATATTGGGGTGGTTCTAATTTTTGGTTTGTTTACATTACAATCAAAACATAACCTGACTTAATTGTGATGTAAATATACGTTCCAAATTAGAATTAAATTTTCGGAAATGGAATCAAATCATTCATCGGAACGAGAAAAGGTATAAATTAGTTACACTGAAGAAAAATTTACAGTTTTTCTGACTCCCTATGAAATTGCCAATGTTGAAAATAGTGGATAAAAGTATGCAAGCCAACTAGTACTACTAGTCCCAACGCAGTAACATAGCAAGTTTAATTTTTTTTTAATGGAGGAACCATCACTAGCAATTAACAAATAAATGTAAAACGTCTATTATAGTTATATATTTTGTGTTAGTGTGTGTAAAAAGCACAAACAGAACCAATGCATTCAATTGGTAATAATTATGAAGTCATGAATTTAGAACCAAAGTAAAACCACTGTCAAAAAATCTGTCAATTTTATGTCAACCGGAACCGGAGCTGAATAAAATTCGTCTAGTGACAACTGCCATTTTTGGTTATTGCCAACATTGAAATATAAGCTGCTTGGAATAGAAAATGACATCTGTTGAAGCGTCACTTTAGTTGCAGTTGTGAAGAACTATTGAAATTAAGCAATTCAACAGTTTACAAATAGCGGGGTTGCTACTATTTCATGGACAATACTCTGCATTAACCAAATGCTATAATAAATGCTCCAAAATAGCGGACTTTTTTTATGAATGTACGACGTTTAGTAATTTTCTATTCATTGGGGTGTATTTCAATGAAATATAAAAACAGGAATATTTGAGGTGTGTTTTTTTACACATCAATTTTTTTTATTATTTAAAAAAATATAATCAAAATTATATTTAAAGGTTATATAAAAAGAGTTTGAGTTGTCCAAAATGTTGATTGACAATTAGAAATTGTTTCGTTAACATCGAAAAATTTCTTTATATGAAAATGCCAAAATAATAAGATAAGAAATCGACTTGGATACTTTTAAACAGGTAATTAGGAAAAATAATCTTTTATGGATATAATTTTTTTGACTGATATGGATTTATCGATAAATTAAATTATGGAGGGGAAAACTACTCCTAATTTTCAATTTATTTTTCACAATGTGAATAAGTGATGAAACTACATTCTACTTGAGAATTTTTTGTTACTTTTGAAATTGGCAATACGGACTTTATACACTCATTTGTAATGGCTCCATTTCGATTTTTCAATCATGTGTTAATAACGAAAAACGCTTATTCCACTTTTAACGTATATTTAATCTCATTATATGTTGCTTTGAGGCATATTAACAATTTTTCTTCTCTCCTTACTCGTAACAATGGTATATAAAACATTTGAATTTTTTCTCTTTGTGTACACCAATGGCAAGACCGTTTGCTTTTACGTTTTATTATTTTCCAATTACAGACTAATTCCCTTCTGATTGTGTTTTGTGGTGTGACTGTGTCTAGAATTCTTATCAGCAATTTTTATATTTTAAATTGCTCTCAATTTGACAAATAAGCCCATGCCTTAAAAGTGTCTATTATTCCCAACAGGTAGTTTGTAGGATTAAAGAAAAAAATTATAACATTGTTACTTAGGTACTTTCGACCACTTTTCAATAATTCGTCGTTGAATATTTGTCAAATTTTGAAATTTTCATAAAAATTACTCGTAAGAAAAGTATCTCCTGTAATAAAACGTCAGGCTTATTGTGTTTCGTCAGTTAAGTATACGTACATACTTTACTTTCAGGGATTTTGTACAGTTATTTATTTTTTTATTAGTGTACATTCAGTATTTTTATACAATTGGTTGTGGTAGAGAGGCATAACCTATTTTTAAATTTAGTCGTACAAAAAATATATGAAAATCATATAATAATGATATTTATAAAAAGCAGGCAATTTGCCTGCTCCCTAATACAAGAATTAAGTCACTGTGTTCAGTTTTACGAGTTTTTTTTTTTTTGTAATAATTTAGTTGAGTTACAGAAAAATGAATGCATTTATATTTAATAAGAAATAGGTTGTGTTTCGATGGTTGTACGATTTCTGTCTTTTTATTTACTGTAATGGTGTTGGTACGTTACATGTTAGACTTGGTTTGTATTGAAGCCACCTCTGTATAATTTAATGGACCCTGTGTAGCGAATTTCTTCAAAAGTAACAATAGAAAATCAAAATATTACATTAGCGTAAACATTAGCAAAATATTTATATAACTGATGTACTATAATTACTAATTACGAAAAGTAATATTTTCTTTTATTTTTTGAGTCATCTGTTTTTGTTCATTTTTTCCATCGAGTAGTTATATTAAAAAGGTAGTCTTAATATCGGTTTATATTAAATGATTATGATGAAAACAAAAATATTGACCAAAAACTAAATAATAGGAAATATCTGCAATTTACAGTAATAATAAATATTTAAAATATTAAGTTCAGCTTCAAGATGAAAAAAATTTCTTATCACCATGCAGTATAAATATGCAAACAAAATCATGAAGTTGATAATGAAAATAATAACTATCGACTCTCAGTATGAGAGATTTTGTTTTTTAGGCAAAACAAAATTACAAAACCTAATTAAACAAAAAAAAAAGAATATACAAAAAAATAAATGATTTTTTTTTAACTGAGGCATTTGTACATGTTGATAATTAACATGAATTTATTTATTGGTGGAAGTACAAGTGACAGTAACACATAAACGTAGAAACAAACAGACCATAGATAAAAACTAAAACTAATAATGCATATCACGACTATAAAAAACTTAAATATGGAAAATATCAACAAAATTTTGCATCGGAGAGTAATAATTATCAATCATGGTGTATAATGGAAAATATTTTGTTTTGGGCGTCGGAAGATAAAACAAGGACGAATATTGGATGACAGAGCGGGAAATATGAAGATACAAATCAATATAATCGTTCAACGCTTTTTTATAACTGATTATTGATATTTTTTCAAAGACTTTGGCACTTTCTATCTCCACAACGATGCATTTTTGCATATAGATAAATTAGCATAAATCTTCGTATTCTGATCTTAAGAATCTAAAATGACTCACTGGTACATGCATTTCAGAGACATTGGGCGTATTCAGACAGGGTCGGCCGCTGAGTAAGAATTCAGCTAAATACGTGCATTTGATTGGCCTGGATTTCTCAGCGGACCTTGGGTGAATACGCCCATTCTGTATGTTTTTTTAATAATAAAAACTAAGTTTAATATTTAGTTATTGATTCAATTGCAGTTTGATTATTAAGAATACCTTTTTAATATGTGTAGTCCCCCAATATTACGCTACAAATGCTTTAAGAATCATTTGGTGTTACGTTCTTTATAGACAGCTGTATTGAAATTGTTACCTTTTCCCCTTTAGTATTAGTTTGAATATTAATACAATCTTAAATTAATACCATGATATCGAAAGAAGTGCAGAGGTAAAATTCAATGAACATTTTGACCTCACATAGTTTAGGGGCTGTGAACAACAAAAAAAAATGAATTGATATTTATTAAGAGTGTTTGTCCTTTTAGTGTCCTTGTATAGAGGAAAATCCTATTGTATACCTATTTATGTTATTACAAGAAATGTTAAAACAGTTTTTTGGATCAGAACTATATAGCTGATTGAAATATGATCTCTATAATAAACGATTATTTAAATTAATTTCGTTTCTAGGTGTAGTTTTACTGTTGTGCACATTACTTACTATCCCGATCAACATTCTATCTTCCCAAGGTTCGTTTTTTAAGTATTAATGCCTATTTCCCTGTACCCGACTAATCACACACAAACCATTATTTTCAAAAATACAAGGTCATTTCAATAATGAAAGATACAAGGTGTTCAGTTATTAATCTACTAAAAATCAATAGAGTCCTCGATCCTTTGTTTCCAAAATATATGGTGTTAATGTTGAAATAATAATTAAAAGCTATATATTGGAAACAGAGCATTTGCCGAAATTCTATTTGAACTACTTTGATTTCTTTTTTGTTATAAAATCAATCGATCACGTTGTACCAATTAGTAACTGAGCATCCTGTATAAATTCCTTATTATTTTTCTTTTCATTTTTTTTTTTAAATGTACGATTTTTGAATATTGAAATGACTGCTTTTCACTCCTCATATTAAACATTAAATCAACTTCAAAATATGCTTTATAGCTTTTTTTTATTGCGATTTAAAGCTAAAACTGAAGCCACAAAGCTAGTATGTATTCTAGTGAATTGCATGTCCAAATCTAATTCGTACCTTGCATGACCTTAGAATATTTGCATGTGCCCCTATAATTTAGCCTATTTTTTATTTTTGTACAGAGTGTTTTATGGGTGTTAAGAGTAATTTTCACATAATTATATATCACTTTCAGAAAAAATTACCTGTAAATATTCATTGAATTCATATTTAAAGATGCTAAATAAAAGAGGGAATTTTTTTATAATTTTATTTATTGTATTTTTTAGTTTTTCTGTGTAGCTTTAAAATTCTAATGATAAACTTATGGAACTAAGGTTCATGCAATTTTTAATATAGAAGTCAACTTGGAACACCTTTTTCTGATTTTTTATAGTTGGCTTATTTTCAAAATACAAGGTGAACCTTAGGTAATAGGACGCAGAGCAAGAGACAAAATAATACGATGTAGCCAAACTTATGTTGTTAAATAAGTTGCTTAAAAGATACAGGGTGTCAAAAGTTAAAATTTTATTTCGATATTTATAAATAACTCTTTAAAAAATCCAAATCTTTGCTTACATTTTGGAGATCAGAATTTTTTTGCAGGCGAAAATTTAAAATTTGGTTCTAATTGTGACGTTGCTAGTAGAAGATGTCACAACTTTATCACGGCTTAGTGTATCCATCTGACTATTCAAACAATTGATTCTACCTTTTTTATCTGAAAAATGTATACCTTGTTAAAGTCATTACGAGTAACTGTTTTGATTTTAGGTAAAGTGTGTTCTGATGAAAATACAGCAAAATAGTATTTAAACAAGTTTTCAGAATGCTAAATTATGGCGACGTGCAAAATAGGATTATTTCGGAAGCGGTTACTCCTAACGACTTTAAAAAGGTATATATTTTTCACATAAAAAGGTAGGAGAATCAATTGTTTCAATAGTCTGATGGACACACTAAGCCGCAATAAAGTTCTGTCATATAAAAGAAGCTTGATGTGCCATAAGTGACGCCCTCTACTATAATCTCAAAATTAGAAACATATTTGAATTTCCCGCTCTCTAAAAACCACAATATTCAAAATGTGTGCAAATATTTGGATATCTTAAAAAATTATTTACAAATATCGAATATAAAATTTTAACTTTCACACCCTCTATCTTTTTAACCATCAACTTTCGACCTAAGGTAAGTTAGGCTGCATTGTATTATTTTGTCGTCAGAAATCTACTCTTGCTCTATCCTATTAATTAAGGTTCACCCTGTATAAATAGCTTGTCATGAAAATATTCTGAACTTTTTAAAAACAATTAAGGAGTCAGAAAAGGACGTGTTGGCAGAAATCCCAGTAGGTAATATGAATCTTTATAGTTGTACATATACTTTTCCATATATTTAAATTATCCCACCTATAAGAATTTCTGTCTATAAATATAAATGGAATTTTAATTAGTACATAATATCACTTACAGTGTGAACATACTTTGTAATTTGCTCGTCATTAATCAATTCAATTAGAGAAAGTTGAATACATAATTTACAGTTGCTTTTGAGTTGTTAAAATGATTTAATTTTGTGTCTTTAATTTTTCTATTTTCTTGGATCTTTATTTATATAGTACCTGTTTTAATTACTTTAAAATGATGCATTAAAATGCATCGGAGAGATTACTAAAAATTTGTACACTCTGTAAATAGGTTTGATTAAGTAATTGATCTGTATTTTAAGTTTACTAATTTTTTTCTGTTACTTGCATGTGTAGGAAAGGCCCGCAGTGAAATTTGGAATTGGCCGAAAAATCAAATGTTTTACTCCCCTAACAAATGCCACTTGTGCAATAGAAGACTCATTGGAATTTAAAAAACATTAAAATTTAATTAGAAGATAAGAAAATGAAGCATAGCATGGTTATCAAAAATATTATAAGTAACTTATAATTTGCCAAAGAAATTTATTGTACATTTTATTAAAATTATGATTAAAAACGATGGTATTGTGTCATTAGCGTATATGCTTTTCTTTCCACATAATAGAGCTTTTGCTGATTTTATATATTTTCATGTATATATTGTAGCTTATCTGTAAATTTTTATTTTAAATACACTATTCTTATTTATAATCTTTTTATTTTTTTGTATCACAAAACAAATCTGTTGGTAAGTAACGGTAAGTAAATTTATATTAATTTGCTGAAAAGTAGTGGCATTTTAAATAAAGTTACACTTTCGTTCAATATGAACCTTGTATATAATATAGTTTTAGTTAACCAACCAAACGGCAGTAAAAAGAGTATCGCCATCTATTGCTTTTACTCCTAAGTTTGACAGGTTAACTATTATATATAAACAAGGGTATGAACAATAATAAATATAAAGGCTTCCTACACATCCTGTATCCTTCACCATTTATAACAATTACAGTTTTGTAACTAGAATCGCAATTTATACAATTTAGGTAAGTAATACTTTTTGATTGCATTATTAAATTTTTTATTTTAATAAATACAGAATATCACTCAGTGGTAAAATTATTAAAATAATGTTTTTACATTAAAGTTCATAATTTTCTTGTTACCCGTATGAATTTAAAAAGCACGTCACTGATGTTTCGTTTATAGATACCGTCTGTCTAGACATTCTGTGGTCTAGACTCTCAACATAGACAAGAAGAAGAAGCAGAAAGAATTCGTTTGTTTTTATTTTGATTTGAATTTCTAACCTCAATTTAGTTTTCCGTAGTCGTCGCATAACATTTTCTTTATATTTATCGTATTTAATTAATTTGTGAAAGATACTGTGATATGTGTATTATATTTTATAATGAATAATGATTTGCTTATGAATGACACCTTGGATAATTTTGCTTTTACACAAACGGAAGCCGTTTTTAATGGACGAACATTACTGAAAACTGAAAAAGAAAATAGGTCTGTAATTCAAAATAACAATATAAAGAATGGTTGTACCTCTGATCTACGAGAATTTCAAGATCTGTTAGGAAAAGATATATCCTTTGATGATTCTATATTTCTTACTGAATCTCAACCTCTTGACTTGAAAAACGACAATAAAAATAAGGAAGAAAATTCACGACACATTTTAAAAGATAAACATATTCTGAACAAAGTAAGTAGTAATGAAAGAAAAAGTTTTCAAGTAATAATATCCCCTAAAAATTTAAGTTTATCTAAAACAAAAAATGTGAATAAAAGCAGTTTTAATGAAAATTGCCGAAGTAGTGAATATGTTGAAAAAATACATTCATTTAAGAATAAATGTGAAACTGAAGAGTTATTGAAAAGCAAGTGTGAAAATATTAAATCAAATAGTGTGTTAATTGATGAACAGCCTAGTTTAAACAACATAAGAACTGAGGAAAAACGTGTAATTACAAAAAACAAAGGAAATGAATTGAATAAGACAAATTCTAGTAGTTCTCATAATAATCATAGAGAGCATGTTTTTAATTCTGATCAATGTAAATTGTCTTCTTGGGGATTACCAGAAGCTGTCCTCGAAAAGTATGAATCGAGAAAGGTAACACAAATGTTCCCATGGCAAGTGGAATGTTTAAGCAATTTAAGTGTTTTGAATGATTGTAAAAATTTGGTTTATTCTGCGCCCACTTCTGCAGGAAAAACGTTAGTGGCTGAAATTTTAGCTATAAAGACCGTTTTGGAACGTCAAAAGAAGGTAATTTTTATTTTGCCATTCGTATCTATAGTTAGAGAGAAAATGTATTACTTTCAAGATATATTAGGTACCACTGGGGTGAGGGTAGAAGGTTTCATGGGATCGTATAACCCTCCAGGTGGTTTTAACTCTGTCCAAGTTGCAATTTGTACAATCGAAAAAGCCAACAGTTTAATAAACAGATTATTAGAAGAAGGTAATTTATCTTGCATTGGGGCTATACTCGTTGATGAGGTTCATTTATTGGGAGATCCAAGTCGAGGATATTTATTAGAATTACTATTAACAAAGCTGAGATATATTTCAAAAAAAGATGAAAATATTAATATTCAAGTTATTGGGATGTCTGCTACCCTTCCAAATTTAAACCACCTTGCCAAGTGGCTAGATGCAGAACTTTACACTACAGATTTTCGTCCAATACCGTTACACGAACAAGCACATGTGTGTGGTGAAATATACGACAATAACTTGAAGTTAGTACGAAAACTATCACCGCTACCGGAACTGGGTACAGATACTGACAATATATTACAGCTGTGTTTAGAAACCATCAGAGATTCTTGCTCAGTTCTCATATTTTGTCCCACTAAAAACTGGTGCGAAAATTTATCACAACAAATTGCGACAGCTTTCTTTAAAATCGGAACTTCGAAATCTGAGTGGGGAGAACTTCTTCGTTCACAGTTAAACACTAATTTAATTGTTGAACTACTGGAACAACTTAAATATTGCCCTGTCGGATTAGATGACATTCTTCGCAAAACTGTGTCTTTTGGAGTGGCTTTTCACCATGCTGGTTTGACAATGGATGAAAGAGATATAATTGAAGGTGCTTTTCGAAATGGAGCACTAAGAGTGCTAGTGGCTACATCAACTTTATCTTCCGGTGTGAACCTACCTGCTCGTAGAGTTATAATTAGAACTCCAAATTTCCACGGGAAACCTTTAGATACTCTCACTTACCGACAAATGATTGGCAGGGCAGGAAGGATGGGTAAAGACTCTATGGGCGAAAGCTTGCTTATTTGTCAGAAAAACGACTATAAAATTGCGAAAGAGTTGATGTCGGCTCATTTAAAACCAGTGGAGAGCTGTCTAGAGGGTGCAGGAAAACTTAAAAGAGCTATTTTGGAAGTCATTGCGAGTGGGGTTGCGTCTTCTCCAGAAGATGTCGCTCTCTTCACTCAGTGCACTTTGATGGCAGTAGAAGATGAAAATTCAGAAAACTTGAGTAACCCTATAGAAGAAGTTGTGACATTCTTGAGGAAGTATGAGTTCATTCGACTGCAGAAGCAAGAAAATGGGACAGAAAAATATGTTGCAACATCTTTAGGTAAGTGAGCTAAATATTACCGGTAACGTACCAGTAAGTTCCCAAGTAAATTTAAAAGCAAAATAAACCAGTTTATTATTAAACTTTATTCCTATCCTATTCTATTTCAAATAGAGAGTAAGTAAAAAAAAAATGTTGTTTTGGCCCTTATATATTAAACAAATAGTTACTAATTATAGATATATATATATATATATATATATATATATATATATATATATATATATATATATATATATTCTTTTAGGCAAAGCATGCTTATCGTCTTCCATGCCACCAGATGAAGGTCTAGCATTATTTACAGAATTAGAAAAGGCACGACAGTGTTTTGTATTAGAAACTGAGTTACATTTGATATATCTTGTAACACCGTACAGTGCTTGTAACTCATGGGGAAACATCGACTGGATGTTTTACTTAGAATTATGGGAAAGACTACCAAGAACAATGAAAAAAGTAGGGGAACTAGTAGGGGTGCAAGAATCTTACATCGTAAACGCAACTAGGGGAAAACTGCAAACAAATACCACCAAACTTTTTCACAAATTGATGATACATAAACGATTTTTTGTAGCTTTGGCCTTGCAAGACTTAGTAAATGAAAAACCGTTGGGTCACGTGTGTACTAAGTATAATTGTAACAGAGGAATGTTGCAGTCTCTCCAACAGTCTGCGTCGTCTTTTGCCGGAATGGTAACATCTTTCAGTCGTCAACTTGGATGGAGTAGTGTAGAAATATTAATATCGCAATTCCAAGATCGGCTGCAATTCGGTGTAAGCCGAGATTTATTAGATCTAATGCGATTACCCGTTCTCAACGGCAAAATGGCTAGGATTTTGTACAACGCCGGTATAGAGACTGTCATACAACTTGCAAACTCTGACCCTACCACTATAGAGAATATTCTCCATAAAGTAGTTCCTTTTGAAACTGAAAAAGGACGTGAAGGGGAATCTGAATTTGATAAAAAACAGAGAAATAAGTTCCGAAACGTCTGGATCACTGGGAAGGAGGGATTGACTGAAGTAGAAGCAGCCGAGTTGCTGGTTTCAAGTGCTAGGCAACACCTTAAATTGGAAATAGGCTTAGCTGAAGCGAAATGGGAGAAGAACATGGAAGAGAACCATTCAATATGTTCAGACGAAAGTAATAAAGATTCAGTGCCTCAAGAAGTGAGTTTTTGTTTTAAAGAAATAGCTCTTGATATAATCAATTATTTTTTAGATAATTTCAGTGAAAACTGGGAAACATAGTACAACAATTGATGAAGTTTCCAATTCCCAGTCAATTTCAAGGGAAAATCTGATTAGTCTGAACAGTGTCAAAGTATCTATTGAAAGTAATGCCTCACGAACTTCTTCAGCTGACATATCAAATGTTTCAAGTGAAGTATCTGAAAAAAGTGTTACTAAAATTGAAGATGATGAAAATATTGAGGAAATACGTTTTAATAACACACAAATAAACAGTACCACTTCCTCGTCTTGTGAATTAACAAAAAGAAATTGTAAAGATGTAACAAGTGATGAAAAAGAAGAAAGTTGGTGTACTGACAGTTTCTCAAATATAAATTTTACCAAAATTGAAGAAAACCTCGTAGAGAACATCCGGATAAGTACAGAAAGGTCTTCTAATAGTGATTCTTTTAAAGTTCCACGAAAAAGTTCTACTAAAAATGAAGTGTCTCACCTGTTGATATCCCCGTCTCCCGTCGAATTGAACATATCGGATTCTTCTGTATTCAGTTCTCATAGCAATCTTAACGTTTCTGATCGAGGACAGTCAGATCAGAGCTTGTTTGACGATAGTTTCAATCTTCGTTTAAGTGAGAGTGATAAAGAATCATCGAAAGATAGTGGAGTGAAAGAATTAAATAATCGCAATATTAGTAATGACAGTAGTACTTTTCTTGATAATGCCTTTTCCGGATCTTTTAGTACCGACAAAGACCCATCCAATAACTCAAGCATTTCGAATGATATTCTTACATGTTCTGTAGAAGAAGAGGGACCGATATCTTCAAGGAAAAGAAAGAATCGTAGCACTAGTCAAAATTTTACAACTCCTTCTAAAAAGAAAAGGATTTCAAAGTCGAAAAATAAGAAACGGTCTCAGGAAGAAAGTGAAGTTTTATCTCAGGAATATTTAAATTCCTCTTACATTCAGAATAAATTGATAGAAGACTCTGTAGCAGATTTCAGTAAATTTGATATCATCAACGTCTGTGCACATGAGTCATTGCTTGAATTATTTGATAAAGAACTGAAACAGAAAGAGTGTTTTTCTCTTTCTCTAGCTTGCAGCAAAGTTATAGAAAAACGACCGGTGATCGGCATGAACATCGTTAATCCCAATGGAATTAAGACTGAGTCTCCTGAAGAAAATAAATTTTGTTACAACAGCAGAAAAGTAGATGGGTTTGCTGTAACGTGGGATGGGTCCAATGTTTTTTATCTTGCTCTGTTAGACGAAAGTTATAACAAAAAGATTATAAAAACGTTTAAAACTTCCTTGTCGAACAAGAATGTACATGTTAGGATATTTGACTCGAAAGAGCAAATAAAGCTGCTCTACCATTGCTTTGGTATAAACTTTAAAAGTAAAATGGAAGATCCCAAAATAGCTGACTGGATCTTGGAACCAGAAGGAAAAGAAAAGAATCTACAAGCTATGGCAAGTAATTTATATTTTAAAAATATTTCAACTTTTGCAAATCAAATTCAACTTTTTCCAAATCAAGGTCATTTGTGTGTAAACTCAATCTTTTGTTATCAAATTTAACCTTTTTTAGATTAAGTTCAATTTGCAAATCAAATTCAACATTTAACCATTTAGCTTTTTTAAATCAAATTCAGTCAATCAAATTATTCAATCAAATTCATTATTCTGCAACAAATCAATTTCAGCTTAATGCAAATCAAATTCAACCTTTTGCAAGTCAAATTCAATCTATTGCAAATAAAATTCAAACTTTTGAAAATACATTTCAATATTACAAATCAAATTCCCTGTTTGTAAATTAAATTTACTTCTTTGCAAATTAAATTAAGTTTTTTGTGAATTAAATCATTAATTTGGAAATCAAATTCAATTTGCAACATCTCAAATTCACCCTAATCCAAACTTTTGTGAATTAAATCCACCTGTCGACAAATCAAATCAAACCTTTTACTAATCAAATTATTGGACAAATTTAATTGGAAAAAGTTTAGTTTGGAATACAAAATCTATTAATCAATTTTTTTAGACAGTTAAATATTGTCCAGAAGCAGTTAAATTGTCACAACTAGCAGGGGGTTGCAAAGGAGTTGGCAGTGTTGCTTTAGATCTGTATAGCTCAATCGAATCCAAAGTTCGTGCCTCTGTAGAGGCGATTGTAAATTGGCATCTAATAATTTCACTTAAATCAATATTTAAAGACACAAATTGCCTAAATATATATGGCAAGTATTTTTACATATTTCCTAACCGGGAATAATTCATTAGGGGGTGACATATTTCAGATACCGAAATGGACACTATGTTATGCCTAGCAACAATGGAAATAAATGGAATAAGTGTAAGCAAAGATTTACTACAGAAATTGGTAGAATCGTTGAAAAATCAAATGGAAATTATTGAGAAAAAGGCCTTTTCACTGGCCGGAAGACATTTCAATTTTATATCTTCTACAGAAGTTGCAAAAGTTATAGGTATTTATAATTAATACGTTGCACTTTGCATCGATATAATGACATTCCACATTTGTTTGAATTGTTTCTAGGTATGTTTAGAGGAAGAAAAGTAAGCACTAGAAAGCAGGTCCTGGAACAAAACGAACACCCAATTTCAGATCTAGTTTTGCAGTGGCGAAAAATGAACTGTACCTTAACAAAAATGATATATCCGTTGATAAGAATGACGGTAGATGGGCATATCCGAGGTTGCTACATCAATCACACCGCTACGGGACGTATAACTATGCACGAACCAAATTTACAAAACATTGCTAAAGACTTTGAAGTGGTCAACCCGGTAACTAAAGACAAAGTTAAAATTAGTTGCCGAAGTGCTTTTCGAGCCCCTGAAAATCATAGCTTGGTTTCTGCCGATTACTGCCAATTAGAGCTTAGAATATTAGCTCATTTGTCCAGGGATAGGTTGTTAAGAAGCATCCTTACAAAACCAGGAGATGTGTTTAAATCTATCGCTGCCAAGTGGAATAAAGTGGAAGAGGATGAGGTGTGGAATTGAAATTAATAACTTTACAGTTTTACTGAATAATTGTTTCAGGTTACTGACACGATGAGGCAAAATACTAAACATATATGTTACGGAATTATTTACGGCATGGGAAGTAAAACACTTGCGGAACAGTTAGAAATTGAAGAAAACGAAGCAGTTTTGTTTATGGATACTTTCAGGAATACGTATCCCGGAATTAAGAAATTTATTAAAGAAACTATCGACAGTTGTCGAAAAAAGGGTTATATTGAAACCGTTTCAGGGAGAAAGCGATATTTGCCACATATAAACGAAACGAATACTACTAAACGAGGTAATGTCTTTCATTAATAGGGTATTTAGAAAAGAAATGTTGCTGTATAGGATGCTGTCATATTCTACTGACAAAATTTTTGCAGGTGATTCTTTGAACAAGAATAATCATATGAGCGTAGATAAGAAACCAGTATTGCTCTATTATTTTAATTTTTCTGCATACTAATGCTTTAATTTTTAACTAATAGATTAGCAGAAAGTGTATGCACAATATAAATCAATTATATAATTGATTTTTCTTTAGTTCAGTTGAACACCTGCTATGATATACCAACAGGGTGGTAGCCGGACAAGAAAACAAATGACCAACGTTTAGTTTTAATGCAAAAGTTTTAATATACAATATAATAAAAAAGTAGGTGATACTCTTGATTTCTTTTTATTGTTTTTATTTGTAAATCTACATACAGCCAAAATAAATTAGAATTTAGCTAAAAATTATACACATTTTGAAAATATGTATTTTTAAAATTTTGTTAGGTAATGGTGATTTTTTCCAAGATACAATTATGTTTTATTCAATATTTTGTGACAACAAAATTATTAAAATACAATTGTTTTTCTATATATAGAATATGCTATCGATACCATTCGTCTATTATGAAATGTATAAAACAATTCATATGAACACTCTTATTTTGGTCAGAGAGTTACGTGTACTATTTTGTTGGCAGAATATTGCAACACTTGCATATACCCAAAATTGTTGTAGCGCAAGCTGAACGGCAAGCGGTAAACACCACTGTTCAAGGATCTGCTGCCGATATTGCGAAAAGAGCCATGGTTAAGATAGAACAGGAATTACAAGAGGTGTTTAGTAAAACCAAAAATAAAACCAAGTTGGTGCTACATTTACACGACGAGCTGATGTACGAAGTACCAACAAAATATGTGAAGAAAGTGAGTAAAATTATTAAGAGAAATATGGAAAATTGTGTACAACTCTCCGTACCGTTTCCAGTGAAACTAAAGACAGGAGTATCTTGGGGGGAGATGACTGAGTATATTCTGTGATAACTTTATGTATTTTTCACAAGTTGTGATGGCTTTTATTTGTCTTTTTACACTTTCTTTAATTATATTGTTTGCTACAAATGACTACAGCAACTAGTCAAATGTAAGACATATTTATTTTATAATTATGTAATTCTGAAAAAATTTGTCGAATGGTAATTTATAACAATAAATTAGAATTTAATTATTAACTATATTATACATATAATACATACCGTACCATTAGCATCTAAAATGACTCGACTGAGGTAACATACGCACTTTCCAATATCATACGTTGTACAATTTTCCATTCCCTTCTCCTTTCCTGGTAAGCAGATGTGTATTATTTTCCGTTTTTAACATTACCATAATTATTAGTGGTGATGTGATGAACATACGGTATTGTTAAAGTTAACTTATTTCTTTGTTTATATAAATCTGCTCGTGAAAATTATGGCGACAATGCAATTTAATAGAACTATATAGCTACAATATTTTCAATATGCAACGTAAATGATAAATTCGTGTCAAAAGTAATTTCAAGATCGTGACAAGAGTTACATCTCGTAAGTGGAATATCATTTATACTGTAGTCAAATATAACCGACGATTTCTTGCGGGAGTAAGTTAAGATTTTACATATAGAAATGTTTATTAATATCACACCAATCCATCAAACTGATTAACTGTGATTGTAAAGGCAAATAATAATCATTTGGTTCATGTATGAAGTTATACATTTTTAAATCATCGGGATATAGAAGATCATAGTCAATATAATCTGAGATATCATTCACAATTAACAAACATAGAAGTGGACCCAGATTAGATCCCTGGAGTACTTCTGATGAGACGATATAAGAATTGGATTGGATCCACTGTATGCCTCATGTTGTGACCATTTGCAGAACTAAAGCCAATTTTTTTTGAGCTTCAACAGGAGTATTGAATTATCACCTTGTGGTCAAATGCCTTCGAGAAGTCCGTGTACAACACATCAAATTGTCCTTCACAATCCAAGACATTAGAATTGCATCGAATTTGTACAAGCACACTTGTCATTGTTGATCTATGACTTGTAAAACCACGCTGGGTAATGGATATACCATTCTTGACCAAATCATAAATACCATTGTATACTGACATTTCAAACACCTTTGAAAAATTCGGTATAGAAATAAGTCTATAATTCAAAGTTTTAATACTTTCCTTTCCAAAATATTTTAATTAAGAAGATCAATAGGATACAAATCTGGAGAATGTAACGGCCATTAAATGAGTGCAATATTATTTAATTCTATAATTATAATTTATCTATAATCAAATAAAGGATGTTATTTACATATCTTTATTTATGGCTATGTGAATAATCATTCCTTTACGTATAACGTATTAACAATTTTAAATATATAAACTACCTTGATATATTCTATAAATCAACTAACAATACTATTCATTTTCGATCGGACTAGTATCGTTATCTTCCATGATGGGTTCTTCTCCGTTAGTCGTAGAGGACACTTCTCCGATAGCTTCGTTCTGTTCGGCGTGAGCCAACATCATTTCTTGTTGTATCGATTTATATTGCTCTTGAAGGTCCTTTATTTGATTCTGTAACCCTGCGTATTTTTTCTGCAGCGCCTTTTCTCTGTCCATCTGTCTGGTCACGTCTTCTGTTAGTGACTGAAATAAAATGCATACAAGTTTCAAATATAGTAACGGATGACATTTACAAAATCTGCATAATGTAACCTCATGAAGAGCTTATATTCTAGATTTTCTTGCATGTCACAGGTGCACTGCAGTGTTAATCAGGCTGTTGTCCCAGATCATATATTATTTACAAAAATTTGCTGGATAATTTTTTTCCTAATGAGAGTTCACTGTTTGCATTCAAATTTTCTTATAAGGGTATGCAGTATTGGATGTGTAAAGGTAGAAGTGGATAAGTGGTTAGGTCAAATTAGAAAAGATTAAGTTTTACGTTAGTGTAGGTAGACCATGTACTTTTTGACGTCGATCAATAGACTAGCCAAAGAAAATATCTGCACACCATAGAGGAAAATCCCTCTAAGTACTTGTTCAATAACAAAACAAGAAAACATTGATTTGACAAAAGCCTGGCCTGCTACGATTTTTTAAAAGCGTCGTTTTTCCAGAAAGAGGTAGACATTTTTTTATTAAAAAGATAATATTACCAGGCTACTCAGCACCCGTCAAAATACCTATATAACAAATTTGATCGACAAATGTATATCGAGTATTTTTTTATAGTGTCAAAATTCAGATATAAAAATTATAATAAGCATGTCAAAGATTGCCATGAAACTGAAAACAAATACACATACACTACAAGTTTAACAATTTAAATTACGGCCACCGTAAAAATTAATAATGTACAAAAAATGTAATGAATTATAAGTACTAAATTGTTAAAAACATTGTTTAATAACTTATTATTAATAATTCAATATATTTTTTGCACGTTAATTATTTTTACTGTAGTCGCATAAAATAATTTTAAATTTAAGAAGACGATTGGAAAAATGTGTTCGACTGGAAGGAGAAAACTAAAATTTAATTTAGATTAACATTTTGTATTTTTTAGTACTTATAATTCATTACATTTTTTGTACATTAATAAATTTTACGTTGGCCACAATTTAAAGTGTTAAACTTGTAGTGTTTGTTAATTTGTTTTCATTTTCGTGGCAATGTTTGACATTCTTATAATTTTAAGTTGTCTGATTTTTCAGTTTGGCACCCCATAAAAAAACATACAACAGATATTTTTCGATAAAATTTGTCTAATACCACTTTCTGGAAAAATGACCCTATTAAATCACAGTAGACCAGGCATTTGTTGTAAAAAATTGCGGTAATTCCACAGCCTTCTAACATTTCTAGAGGTGTTAACCTGAAAAACAGGACACACTGTATACTAAAATTCAAGGTATTTTCTATAAGGGATCCAATTTTAAAACAGCAAACTCTTAATGAAAACTTTATTTGCCATATTTTTGTAATATGAAAATATTTCTCCGACATGAATGCTTTTTTAACAAAAATTGTGAATGGATTATTTATCGTTTAATTGAAAACTACTATTTACATTTTCTACAAATTAATTTAAATGGTTTACTAAAAGTACCTGGCGATGTAAATAAATTCGTTGGATGTAATGCACCAATTTCATGGCCTCCTAAAAGCTCAGATTTAAATATGTTGTATTTTTATTATCAATGAAGTCATTACACAAGAGCTGAAGCCAATTGACAATGCTAATGCAGAAATTAAAAATATAATCAGGAAATTATTAATTATCACCAGTTAAAATTAAGCGTACAATATCAAAAACACCCTGTATTAAGAAATTGTTTTCGGTTATTTTTCTTATTGCTTAAACTAACAAAAAGCAAAGATATCTTCTCCGAGTAATTATTCCTGAAATTTTAAACAATTACAAGAGAAAATGTTTTATTCCGAATGTCATAAGCATCTCTTACATACTTTATAGACTCTCGCAAATAAATTATCAGATATAGTAAATAATTTTACCTGTATTCTTCTGGGCAGAGCAGCCTCTTCTTGCTCCTGTAAAAATTTGAAGGTGTTCAACTCCAAATTTGCCTGGTCTATATTCTCGTAAATATCCTGCAACTGCTTAATAAGCGCCTGAGCCCTCGACTGATAACCACCCGTCAGTATCTTCAACTTCTTCTCCATCTTCGCGGCTCTCTTGGCCTCTTTCGCCATGTGCGACCTATTCTGCTCCAATCTTTTCTCTGCCGATTCGAGACGGTCCTTCTTACTGGCCAAATTAGCCCTTGTGTACCGATTCTGATTCGGCAAGAACAGGACCTGGCTAAGACACTCGTCCCAGACTTGCGTGTACGCCTCGATGGGTAGTTCCCCGTGGTTCATTCCAATCTTAACGATATCCATCTCTCTCCGCAACATGGCCTTGGCTTCTTCCAAGTCTCTACCTTTGAAGTTCTCGTAGGGGTGTTGCTCCAGGAATGCCAACTGTTGAGCTTGTGAGAGATTCGAACGTTTATTCGGAGTGGGAACTGGATTTTTCAAAGTGTCGAAGTGCAACATGGTGACCATCTCTCGTTTTATTAGTTCCTCGGCTTTTTGGAGGTCGGTGAGAGAGTAGCTTTCGTGCGGTGGTCGTAAAACGGACATGTTAACATCTAGAGGTCGAGGTAATGCCCTTTGGATCACTTGGGATCGACTGGCTAGTTCTTTCGCTGCTTTTGCCTTGAGTTCTTCTTCGTGTCTCTTGTCGACGTCTGCCTGATCTTCAACCTAAAATATTAGTAAGTATAATGTTAATTTAAAACAAGAGTTTCCAATTTTATATTGTCGAGGAGCTGCAAATTGTAAAAAGCGCTATAGAATGTTGCAATCCACCAACTACTATCCTGTGATCAAAATAAGAAAAAAAGTTTGTATCAACGTAGGTCTGTAATGTGTCCATTTGTCAGAGACAGTGGCATCTTATAAGAATTATGTGGTAATTTTTTGATAATGAAGGATTTCTATGCTCATGACAAAACATTTTAATCGAAATTTGGAAAATAAATAAGTGAAATATGGGAAACTATCTTCTCTTAGACGTTATATCTCATCAAATTTAAATCAGTCATCAATATTTAATTTTCTGGCTGAAGGATTTCAGTCGATGGCCATTTGGTTTTTCCAATAAAATATGTTTATCATTTAATTTTTTCGAACTTCATATGTCACTTAAAAATTAAATTCATAAAAAATAATTCTGTCACTTGATTAAGGAATAAAATATATTGTAAACCCTTTTTGATAGACATCTTAGGTGAGACCACCCCTATTTGATTTTTTATTTTGCAAATTTGGTTTGAAAAATTTTCATAATGAAAGTTCTTGTTCATTATGAAAAAATTACCACTTTAATTCTCGTTAGCTATCACTGATACATAGTGATATGTTTCATTACCTTTCTAGTAATTTTTATTTGTTTGGAACTGTTTGAAGCCATATTAAATAAGTTAACACATTTTAACAAATGTCATTTATAAAAAATACCGACTAGATCAAAAAATTTATGACACTTCAGCAGCAAAATGTACTGCAATGTACTGAATTTGTATATTCTTAAAAAATGGGTAAAGATAAATGAGAATATATCAAAGAATCATTATACTTCTAAGGGCGATGACAGCGGTCTGTGCCAATTCGGCACAATTTATGCCACACATAGCCGATTTCACAGTTAGCTACGGGTGGTTCATATTATTGGCCAAAATACTTTCTAAAAACGAGGTGGCAATCAGCAGCCATTTCCCCTTGACAAGATGTTTTGGGTGAATTTAAAGAGACATGCAAAAATTACAGTTCATTAAAAGGAAAAAAAAAAGAGAACCAACAAATAAATGTAGACCAACAATGAAAAACAATATCTCGAAAACTATAAAATACCTATAGATATCATGTATATCAAAGTTTTGAAAAGCTCAATTGACACTCTTCCCAATGACAATACTATACAGGATGTTCCATTCAAAAAAATTATTGATGACACATATCATCTACATGGTTCGCCCCGTATACATAAATGTGATATCAAAAAATGAGAAATTAAAATTAAAAATCAACGTGGTCGAGGATTTTTCTCAAAATTTTGTAGTTAATGAATCATGAATTTTATTCCATAGGTGATGGTATCCACACTGAATACCATGGCAAATAATTGACAGATTAAGAAAAAGAGAAGCTAATTGCAAAAAAATTATATTGTTTTGTCTTAATTTAGTTCTTCGCAAATCTAAGTTATTATTTGGTATTTTATCGGATCATGACATGTATGAAGGGTTTAGGGTGAGAGGTAATATGAGTGAGTTATGTTGAAATATGTAGTTCATTAACAAGAATGTACTTGAATAGCATATATTTATAGTGCAATAAAGAGTGGCAAAAAAGTACAACTGCGAAACAACAAAAATTTTGTCAACTATAACATTTTATATCATTATCATCATGAAACTGTCAGAAGCTCAAAACAAACTTATTAACATCACATAATAATGAAAGTACCAATATTTATACTGTTTTGTAAAATTTGTCAAAAGTTGAGATTTTCTCGCCACAAATAATTAAAACAGTTGTGAAATTCATGCAAAAATCCGTGAATTTCGCTTCCATCAGGACAAGGCTAAGTGTTGAAGTGTGATATCTGTGGAGTGTGCAGGTAGGTGTAAGTGGGTGGTGGGGGCCATCGCCATCCAAAAAGACGGCATTCTAATATGGTGAGAGGATGGCACGCAGGAACATTTAAAGTAAACTGTTAATGTGCTAGGTTTACTCGATGTCAATTTATTTTTGATAATTTTGTGTGTTTTGAAGCCTTCTCAAGTGGCATTCTTAGGTAATCATGCAACCCTCAATTTTCGTACTTATCTCTATTAGTTACTCTCTATTACTTTTGACATAGGGTAATTACGATAATACAAGATAAAAAACTAATAATAACTATCAATTTTATTATCTAACGCCTCGAAATTGGCAAAACCAGTTTCTACTAAAAAATAGTGGATGTTATGTAATGTAATGATTTTTGTCATTTTACTATATTTTTTATATCTGATCCCTTCAAAATTAACATGCCTATGAAACGTTGCTCCTCGCATGCCTCGCCCGTCGCACTACAAGCTGGTAATTTTGCTTAAAGAGTAATTCTCTGTATAGTGTTTACTTCCATTTGTATTAAAAAAGGTTATTTCTATTCATCACTTACCATTTGGTCTTGGGCTTGTTCCGGCATTTCTTCATCCGCGTGTTCTGGAACAACAATCTCATAGTCGTTTTTGGGCTGTGGCAGGCTGCTCAGACCCATCTTTAACTGTTCCTTTAGGGAATTTTGATATATCCTTTGTGCGGTCGGAGTGACAGCAACTTCGATACCATCTTCGGTGTTGATATTCAACTTATCCCTCACCGAAGGCGTCACATTACCATTTTGTGTGCCTATGGGTACAACTGCACCAGAACGGGGAGTCATGAAGCCGGCAGTACTAGCTGGAGTGGCGCTTCCATCGCTTCTGGTCGATCGAAAAGGAGTGGCTAAAACGGTGTTTGGAGTGGCGACGCTTTGTGCTTGAGGCATGACTCCGGTAAAGTCCGAGTTATGGAGGGGAGTGTTTAGACCTCCTTTCAAAGGGGTGTCTACGTGGGTGAGAGCCATCACGTTTTGGGCTTCTTGAAGTATTCTTCAAAAAATAGACATTAATTAAAAATAATAAATATAATTATTCTTACTAAAAGGAAGAAACTAACTAAAAATGTGTATCAATGATGCATATTACATCTGAATTTTTCGTAGTGCTTGTCATAACAATGCCAACCAAGGCAACATTTAGATAAATTTTATAAAATAAGTATTTTAGTAAAAGAAGTAAAATATATAGATTTCTTCGCAGGGATAATAAAGCAAAAATTATTTAATGATAGATTTTCAATAAATTCATGTTACACTACTTCTGTGAGATTTTCATGATTTTTTATATTGAAGTTAGGAGAGCTAGAATTGTTTAAAAATTCTATCATTTTTTAAATTCTTGAACCTATTTTGTGTGGCATATACATCAAGTTTAAAATGCTAAAACATTTTATAAATAAAGTGAAATATAAATAATTACAAAGTTCTCCTACAAAACTAGAAAATTGCACTTGAAAAAGAAATCACTTATGACTGATGAGTACCATTTTGTCATAACTGATATTTATTTTAAGATATCTTTATAAGAATGTACAGAAATAAAGTATAAACTATAGAAACATATTTCTATAATGCAGTTCTTTCTTGAATGGTGTTTAGTACTTTCCACTAATACAAAATCCAATTTGTATTTGTACTTTGTATTTCAGTACACATTCACTTTTTAATAGAAGTAAGTTGGCCATAATAGTAAAAAATATTTAATTTACTTGCAAAAGAATGAATTTTAATTAGACTAGAATTCCTCAAAATACTGTGTCCATACTAATCGACTGCAGTAAAAAACTTAAACCAATTTTTATCAGCAACTACGCATTTTAGCAAATGCAAATCAGGTACATCGTTTTTACAGTAAATAATGTGAAGTTTTACTTTCGACAATGAAAAAATTCAAATTGCTCTCTCATAGAATGAAGCTGCTCAGAATATCTAGAAGGATGCTTTGGCGAATTAAAGAAAATAGGAAGAGTATGGTTAATAGAAAAAAAACAAACAGTGATATGGCATAGAAATTATATTAGAAGGGGGAAATCTGAATCTAAGAATATATTACACTCCTGTACTCATCAAAATGCTGTAAATGAATAATTCTCTACTATTATTGAATTCGGATATAGATAATTCACCTATATGAGTTGATTTTCACTTAATGAAGCAAAGTACCCTTGAAGTTTATTCTTTCCTCTACTCCCTTTAAAAATTCCGAAACTAAGTAATACTATGTAATGCGTACATAATACAAAGTAATTATGCCGCAATTTCACTTAATAAAGAACAGAATCGAATAAAACAGTGAGAACACCCAACAACAGGAAAAACCATAAAAAAATACATTTTGTTTTTGTTAAAAATAGACAAAAAAATGGATAACAAAGTAATCAGAACAAAAAAAAAACAATTTAAAAAGTGGCAATATGAATAACTACTTAGTAGAAAATGTGTGTACTTACATGAAAACATAAACAAAATAATTTAATAGAAATAACAGGATATGCAAGAAATATTATAAGTTAAAAGTAAGTATACCACATAATGTATTTAATGCAAACCAATACGTACCAACATAACACCCAACAATTTAATGAATATAATAAAATTGTATGTCTTACCTGTCTGTTTGAGGAGCTGGAGTTCTTGGAGTTGCAGCAGCTTGTGGAGTGACGGTATAATCGTTCAGCAATGTATCTGTTGTTTCCACACCACTTTCGGCTGCAATCTCTCTTGCTACTTCACTAGCTCTTCCCAATTTCACAACCTGATGCATTTCCTGATCAGAAATCTGAGGCTCAGGCAAAACAAGTTTTGATCTTTTTTTTGGAGGCTCAAGATTTTGCAGCATAGCTTGTGGAATGTCATTTTCCTTTCGTTGTTTCAGCTTTTGTTTGTCCTTTTTACGCTCCCTCTGAAAATGTACAATAAAAAAACATAAAATGTCATGTTAAAAATTAATGTCATGAAAAATATACCTCCTCTTGTTCACTCCTTAGTTCGCCATCTAGATGCTGTTGTCTCATTTTAGAAAAATCTGGAGCCATGGGGTCCAAAGCTTCATTAGAAGTGTCATAGAATCCTATAGCTGGCCTTTTTTCAAAAGGTATTTCCGCATTGTAATCTACTCCCCGCTTTTTCTTCCGGCGTGAATTAACTTCAATACCAGCAGCTCTCAGTTCTCTTCTTTTCTGTAATGCTGCTAATCTTCTGGCTTCTTCTAATTGCTTTTCTCGAGCTTTCCGTTTTGCCTTTTTGCCCTGTGTATTAGCTAACCTGGCTCTAGCTTCAGACAACATTTCCAACTCTAGAAACATATATTTGATATAAAAACTGTAAATAAATATCAAATATTCAAAGAATTTACCATCTTCATCCATATCCTTCGGGTCTGGTCTAGCTGGCTTCGTTTCTGGATTAGGATCAATTTCTCCTGGTTTAAGTTTACGAGGATCATCGACAGCATCTTCACCTTCTTCCTTTTTTTGGGCTTGATCACTAAAAAATATTTGTATAATACAATTGAATATCAATTGTGATAACCACTTACAGCAAGTATTCATAACGTTCTAAACACTGAGCTGCTGTTCTTCCTATGATAGGTGCGATAGTTCTCCACTGAGTTGGCATAAGTTTAGCTAAATGCAGAAGTTTTTCATCTTCTTCTCGAGACCACTCAGTCTTTTTGATGCTAGGATCTAACCACTCAAACCAACGAGCTTTACATTGCTTTGCCGATTTTCTATGTAATAATGAAGCTATACGTGACCACTGGTTTTTGCCATATTTCATAACAGCAGCTTTAAGAATTTCATCCTGTAAACAAAATGATTGTCAACCAACTTTAAAACGAGTGTTTTTTTTATAAAGAGGAAATATTATTATTAACTATATGAAATAATCATTTTTGTTTTACTTACTTCGGTGTTTCTCCAAACACCTCCTTTTATCATTATTCGTGGCATTTTAAATAATGTTTAATTGAATTACGATTATTAAACAAATAAAATCGCTTTTAAATGACTTTTAACATAACCTGAACGCTAACAGAACACAATCACAGCAGAATCAAAGAGTATAACATTCTCGTTGGCAGAATACTAATATACTAATAAAGCCAGCTTCAGAGAACGTAGTGTCCAGTTGCCAGCAACACTAAGTCACGTGACTTTCATCCAATGATAGGTCCACTGAAATGTACGATATGGAATGCGTAAAGTCCATTGCGCATCTAAATAAAGGTACCAAACCTAGGAGCAGACAAAAGGAGGCACATGAAACTCATCAAAGACATACTTCATTGGTTATGCATGTGGGTGCGAGAGAGACAACCATCTGCACGTACGATATGAATTGTGTTCTTAATTTCCCATTATTTTGTTTGTAAATACGTCATTCGCGTACAGTGTGGTTTCTTCTTTGATCTATTATCTCGTTAGTGTTATTCTTTGTGTATTTTTGTGGGTGTTATTGTTGGAACATGTCATGTTTTATAAGGGACTGTAAAATTAACCAGCATATAGCACGAAATAATTCTTCATATCCAGAATTCAATTTCATTTCAATTCAGAATCAGCTAAGCCCCTACTGCTCCGCCATTGCTAGAGGCACAAAACAAAATATGGCGCTGATCATAAATAATCCATTCGCGCAGCTTTTAGCGTATTCCAGTCATCATAATATAAAATTACATTTCAGTGGATTGGTCACATTCTTTAATGACATTTAAAATGACAGCAAGTTAGTTAATAGGGCAATCCAACGAACTGCCAAATCACTTTAAAAATGGCGGCTGTAGGACAAACAACTCGACATATGACAAGCAGAAATTTGTGATTTTGTGTAGAACTGTGTGTTTGGCTCATTATATTTTATACCTATTTCGAAATACCAAGGATAATTCAGACTATCATAATGGTTTTGTTTTGTTGTGCGAGTCTGCCATGTATCTATGCATAAATAATTGTTAAAATCAAATTACGTACCTCTGTAATAGTTTACTAATTAATTATATATAACTGCCAATATTGTTATCAATATATTTTTTTATTAATATTATATATAGTATTCTCCAGGACCCTGAATTGCTAGGGCTGGCGGGGGTGTAATTATACTACTAGTTGGAGTGGAGAGAAAAAAGAACTTAGGTACCTATTTATAAATAATATATTTAAAACTTGTACACTGTATTTAATTTTTTCTTGAGTTAGGTCTTGGTGTTTTATTGCACTAAGCCACTTTTTGTTTATATGAGAGTTCATTGAGATCAGTTCTCTCTATAATTCAATGCAACAGGAATCCTAAAAAATCTAACTTGATCTTCTCGCTGTCCTCTACTCCAACAATTCATAACACAACAAAACAAAACCATTATGATAGTCTGAATTATACTTGGTATTCCGAAATAGGTATAAAATATAATGAGCAAAACACACAGTTCTTCACACAGACCAATAACTAAAAGTTCTACACAAAAGCACAAATTTCTGCTTGTCATATGTCGAGTTGTTTGTCCTACAGCCGCCATTTTAAAAGTGATTTGACAGTTCGTTGGATTGCCCTATTTCATATTGTAATGCAACATTATATTTGCACAACCGCCAACATAAAACAAATAAAATATCCATTTTCTGGATCGTAAGACCCTAGGCAATGGGGGACCTGTCACGTGACCTATATCATGAACCGATGCTGTCTATATTTTCTCTAAGTTTGTGGGCTTAAGGCATCTTGATCTATGTTCTATGGTCATAGATCACGGTTATTACCTATTCTGTGCTATGGCAGCAGACGGAACAGTACCAACCACAAAACATATATAAGTACCAACCACAAAACATATAACTTACTAGCACTAGCACCAACACAATTATTATAAATTAAATGTTACCAGGTTGAGTGGTGAGTAATTTGATTTTGTATATATGTCATGTAAAACTATTTTAAATTGCTTTAACAAATTGGTATATTGCGTGGCGTTACAGGTTTTCAATATAAAGAAGTTAATTTTAGTAATGAATGAAATTTTATTAATAACAATATAAAAACGATTGACATATCTGTCAAATTGCAAAATTGTAAGAAGAAAATAATCACAAAGTAAAAAATAAAGTGGATATACCTAGAACAACTGTAGTTATTTATATAATAAAGCAATGGCTGGTTTCGCGTTGAGGATTAAAACAAAAAGTGGACAGCAAGTGGTGAATACCTTAACAAATGAAAGCACAATAAAGGAGTTGAAGCAAGTGTTGTCCAGTTTATCCAATATCCCTATAAATCGCCTTCATGTTCTCTCGGGATATCCACCTAAAAGTTTAGATATCACCCAAGACAATTTAAATTTAGCAAACAGTGGGATAGCTTCTGGCGATACTCTGATTCTTGAAGAGAGATCATCACCTGTATCTGTACCTGCAAAATTAGAACCAGAACAAGTTCAGGAAAACAAGACGAGAAAACATGTTGAAGATCCTTTTGATTGTCCTGGGATATTAATGAAAAATGTAGTGCCTGCAGATAATTCTTGTTTGTTTACTAGTGTTCATTTTGTACTTAACGGTAAAGTTGACGAATCTGGAAATGTACCTCCTTATATGAGACAATTAGTGGCAGAAACAATTAGAGCAGAAAAGGAACAGTACGATGAAGCAATACTAGGCAAACCTGTTGATGAATATTGTGCATGGATACAAGACGATAAATCTTGGGGTGGAGCTATAGAGTTAGCCATACTTTCTAATTATTATGGAATGGAAATTGCTGTTGTTGACACAATGAATGCAATAATCAATAGATTTGGAGAGGACCAGAATTATCCTCATAGGGTATTTCTGATGTTTGATGGCATACATTATGATCCCCTATATATGGAATCTCTAGATGTAAGTGATACCTTTTGAGTTTTAGGTTATGTGACTTTACCTTTCTATTTCATAAATAGACCAAATTGTATAACAATTATGTAACGACTAATTATTTTAGGGAGGAAAAATACAAACGATATTTTCTAGTGAAGATGACAGAGTTTTACGCGAAGCAGAACAACTAGCACAGGAAGCAAAATCAAGTAGACAGTTTACGGACGTTGACAAATTTACATTAAAATGTATGATCTGCAATATTTTGTTGAAAGGACAAGTCGCAGCACAGCAACATGCACAAACTACCGGTCATGCAAGTTTTGGGGAAGTTTAGTAGTATGTTTAAGATTTTCATATACCTATTAAGTTGAACTGAATATACCTCATTTGTAAAAATGCAGTTAGCGCTATTATTGTGTTCGAGATATTTATGGACTTTGTACAGCTTTAACGTAATGGTAAAGTAAACATAATTATAGAAAAATATGACAGCTACTGTCTATTATTCAGGATGGTTATTGTTCTTGGAAACTATATGTACCTACAGAATGTTTGCAAATTTCATTTGTAAAATATGTTAAAGCCTAAGCGATGTGAGAAAATTTGTTACAGAAAAAAACTTTTTTAATGCCTTAAATTAATAAAAAAGTTTTTCTAAAATGAGATCGCTAGCCTCAAATATTCAATGTTGGTACAAAGTTGAACTTCTTTTTAATTTATAATCAGGTTATAACTTTTTTAACTGAGTAGTAATTCTTTTTAACAGAAAAAAAAAATTGTTTAATTTTGTTTAATACAGTTGTCACTCAGTTGTGATAATACTAGATGACCTCTGATAAAATCCCTATAATCTTTGTTTTTAGTATAAGTAAAGATGGAAGAATTTTACAAGAGAATGGCCATCTAACAAGTCTAATGGATATATTAAAACATGAAAAAAATATAATTTTTGCATACCTACCAATTTAATATTTCAGGCAGTAAATAAGTCAATTTCGTACTTCTTATATTTAGTCAAATACAACTGGGTCAAAAAGAAAACCAATGTGGGTAACATATTTTTTATTTGGTACTTTTTTAATACAAAAAAATCTACAATATTTGTTTTATTTTGTCTAATATATAATTTCAGTTACCATCACACCTTAATACGCTGTAATAATAGCCTTGTTTATATTATACAGGGTGGATCATAATAATGTGCCATAGAGCAAGGGTGACATCTTTGGTACAAAACATAAAGATATAGCTAAATATATTTTAGTAAAATGTTACTGCGGAAAAAGGTACAGAGTGTCAGTGTTGAAATTATTTTTCCGTTTTTTTGTAATACCTCGAGTACCGCTCAATCGATTGTCACCTTTGGTAGAAAAACATTTAAAAAAAAAACAATTATAATTTATATTAAATCAGGTTTGGTCGTACAGGGCGCCGCATTGGCAGTGCCTGATGATGAATTTTTCTCTTATTTTTTTGTTTACAAAACGTTATAATTCGGATGACTTGTCCAGGCGTCATTTCTGCTTAAAAAAGGTACATTTGGTAAAACTTGATAATTCATAGTCTTCGAGAACACTGCCCTAAAAGATTTCTGCTTATATGCAACTTCAAAAATGCTTTTGAAATTTATTTACAATTGGTTCAAATAATTTCAACTTTGAAACCCTGTACCTTTTCCACAGCCACATTTTACTAAGACATATTTAGTTATATCTTCATATTTTGTTCCAAAAAATGTCGCTCCTGCTCTATGCGGCATTATTAATGGCCGACCGTGTATCCTATAGTTCAAACGATACATTTATTAATAGAACGAGATGTAATTGTTTACATTTTGAAGCAGAGAACGTCTACTTATTAATTAGCGATTAGAATAAATTAATCACACCAATTAATATATGATTTAATAAATATATTTCTTCCTTCGTTATTCCATATTAACCAAATGTAAAGTATGGCTACAGCTTAAATAACAATTGGCAGTGCTCTTTATTGTTCTAGGCATGTGTATATTATACCAGTCCTGCCACTACACATAGTAACTTTTGGTGTACGTTGCTGTTAGAAAACATGTGTTCTTTGTGGTTTCTCAGTGTTTTTTGATATAACATTTACTCAAGTTGTTAAAAAAAAATGTGTTATTTTCGGCAAATATGCTGGGCTGCACGTAGTTGGAATTTTCACATTCTCTCTCTCTCTCTCTCTCACTCTCACTCTTCCACTTTCTTTGTCACTCACATGCACAATATTTAAGAATGCTCTTTATAGAATGTTGTAAATGTATATTTTTCGAATTTTGATCTTAATATTCAATGAAATGGGCTCATTTTTTGTATGGAATTATAAAATTAATATATAAATGGTGGACGGTCCCTAACTTTAAGAAAAAATCAGTAATAAGGAAAAAAAATAAATTTTATCATCCAAGTTGAAATAATGAACTGTCCACTATTGTGTATAGAAATACAAACAAGAATATCCTGAATATTTTCCTCAAAAAGTTTTATTTTTTTTCTAAGAACGAAAAATGGCAAAATATTTCTTCCAGGAAGTGCTGCCATCTAGCGACAAACTTTAATACAACCAAATATCACGGTTTTAAATAGGCAACCAAATATACATCCGACAAAAGAAGAAAATGGGGCCAAATGCAAATTAATATTAGACCTTACGAATGAACTAATGTGGGTCAAAATTAAAACATGTTTCAGAAACTATTTTATCGATTCTCTATTGGCTGTGTCTATTGGGTTTTGATCGCGGTAGCAATAGAAAAATTCAAACACCTGTGTTTAATTTTTCGTTTTTGCGCATCTTCACAATTTGAATCGATCTTATTTATTATTTGAGTTTCAGTATTTGAAAATTGAGATTTACGCTCTTTTGCCTTTGTTAGGTATATGCTAAGTACTGATTATCAAATACTTCATAATATAAAAAAAAAACTTGTGAATTGTGAAATTTATTTAAGATGGGAAGGCGATTCGGAACTAGAATCTGAAAAATAATAAGTATTTATCATCCAAAAGAAAAAATAATAAGTTAGTGCAAAAATGCAGAAATAGGTAAGTACAGAGCTGATGATTTATTCTGTAAATGAAATAAGAGTAAGTTAAATTAAATATTCACAATGAATAATGTTATAAGACTATTAATATTATAAAAAATTAAAATTACAAAAAATAATACGAAGTAGGTACCTGTACTTTCTTTTGCAAAAGTATTTATTCTAATAAATATGTTTGGTTCCTGCTTCCTTTTAAAAATTTACCTAAATGGATGGTGGATGAAAAATGCCTAAATGAATATCTATTGCATTCATTCTGTGTATTATTTATGTTACTGGAAAGCTCTACTATATATTTTTACACATTTCTTAGTCTAATGAATTAGAACGAAAAAACAATAAGGAAGTCTCTCATCTGTAATTGCTTAAATACTAAGAAAAATTAAAAACTTAACGTAACGAAGTTATTAGATAATTTAAGTCTTGGTATATTAAGCACAGTAATGTTATGGTACTCTTTTCATTATTTTCAGTTGTTCGAAACTTCATAAAGTCCAGATGTTAATGTCTCCATAGAAATGTAAGTATATAATATATTTTTGTCTCGCATAGCATCATACAAAAGGTGAATGTTGTGTAAACAATGATTCAAACCTTCTTTTATGTTGCTTTATTTTTTGTTAGGTATTTGCAAAAAAAATTATTAATATTTTCAGAAGTAAAATTTTTCTCCATAATTTTCACCATCTCCAAAGGACCTATATACCTTATATATATATATAGTGATATTTCATTTAGTTCCAAATGTTTAATACACAGCAATATTTTATATAAAACAACCTTGAACTGTTATCAAATGAAAAATGATGGAAACGTGTACTAGATATTGAAGTGTAAATCAGATACTGGAAAGGAAATTCTATGTGTGTAGAAACGTGAACTTTATTTTTAACTCAAAGCCTGTAATACTTATTAAAAACTTGTTAGAGATAAAACACATTCGAAATTAAACAGGCATTTAAAAAAATTGTTTTCGATCGAAAAAATCTAATGAAAAATATACAGAGGGTACTTTATTTCAACACCTTATAACAGGACAAGGATAATAAAAAATACTCATCAATTAAACTAAATGTCTTGCCAAATTTCAGGATATATAGATAATTGTAAAAAAAGTAATGCAAAAATACAATTTAGGAAATGAAAACAGATGAATAATAATATTTATTGTTGCATAATTTGCTATTATGGCACTTGCTGTTGCTTTACATTTTTTGTTTACATAATATTTTTATAGTGGCACCATATATACTCTTGCGTTGTACCGTACCTGAAACTGAAAATTTTCCAGCGGCATTTCTAAGAGTTACTTCTGTCTTTTTTATATCATTTGAGGATAAAAAGTTCTGTTTGCTTAAATCAAATTCATTAATTCACAAAACCCTATAACATTTTTTCGAAAACTTTTTTGTGAGCCTAATTTTTTCTAATTTTGTATATGTATGTATCACTAGTGTTCCGTTGTATCCATTTTCTTATTTTCAAGACGTGCTTTGTTTTTTACACTCACAAAAAAGTTATTAGAAGAAAAATATATATGTATATAAAAATAATTACTTCTATGCTGATTTTCTTTAATACCCATAATTATTATTTTTAGCAAAGCACCTACTGTCAATCTTTGTGATCTTTATTATAATCATACACACGGGGCATAAAAATTGTTTCAAAAACTACAACTCATTTATACATTTCAGACAATCAAGTTTGGACATGGTCAGATAACTCAGATATGGTGGAATTGTTACAGAAAATTTTTGCAGTGGACGAATATGTACTTCTAAAAAATATTACTAAGCAAAGCAAAGGAACAACACAAATTTTCCCAAAATCTACCGCACATGGTCTTAACTGCTACAGGTAGATATGCGACTGAGTAATATACACATCAGTGGTAAGCGAAAAAAAAAATTTGGGTTATATAAAATAAAACATCCTATTCAACATATTTTTAATAACTGTTATGTACGTTTAATTTCATTCAAGAATGAAAACTAAATAGACGTTTTCAGTAGACATTATTTTTATGTTTGGATATGCATAAATTATGTCTATGATATCAAAATTGTCGACTGATAATGTCTAGTTAGTTTTAGTGCTTAGATTGAAATTAATCGTACACAACAGTTCTGAAAAAGATGTTGAATAGGGACGATCAATTTTATATTAAATATATACATTTATCTCAGGGACCTTTATACCATAATTTAGACTTTACGTTTAATTGCATTATTAACATTAATCGAATGCAATGAATGCAGAATCAAGAGACATGATATTTGCTCAAGGAAATGTATATTCAATCGTTTTTTTCTGCACTATAGTGTGATATTTGTGTTTCTCTTGGGTGGATAATTTTAAAGCTACTTTTTTGGTTAATCGTAAACTACATACTCAATTTGTACTTTGCTACTTTTTTTAGAATTTTTGTATAGAAGCAATCGAAAATATTTTTAAAATCAAAACTTAAAAAAGACATCTTCCGTAACTTCATGACAATCTAGGAATAGTCGGATTTTGTATTTATCTCTTGTTATTAACATACTAATTCTATGTTAAGAAATTTATTATAAAATTTGGGAACAATAAATTGATACACTGAAATCTGTTTACGAGCAAACTTGTAGAGAATGGTGCCAAAATAAAGGTAGTTGAATATAAAAGTATTTTATTAAGTAAACAACTTTGAAAAAATTTTGTAATGTGAATTGATAATACATTTTAGTACAAAGCTTGCAACATTCGAACTACACTGAATAATTTGAAATAAAGGAAATTTTATCTACTCGTATTAATTTATATATTAATTATTCAACTGCTTTTGAGCAATTAATAGTATCAATAAACAAATAGCGTGAGTTTTTATAGTGAGTTATTATAACTCACGCTGGGTTTCTACAATGATAATTCGGTATGTAAATAGTGTACGCAGTAAATTCTTGGAAATTTTTAAACCGATAAATACGTTCCATTGTTGTAAAATGGAAAGAATTTGTAATAAGTGGAAAGGAATGAATAATTAAAAGATTTTAAAATTATTAAATTGCCAACGCCTCTCAGAAGGCGGAACTGTCAATTATTATCATTGAGAGGACTAATGTCATTTGATATTTTAACAAAATAATGTTGACGTTTTCAAATCGATTTTCTTTCTCGATACTTGTATCTTAGTATTTATTGTTATAGTCGTAGATAAAGTATAGTATTCAACTTGCGGTAATGGTCATAACTCACTTGATGAATTACAGCACTCACCTGCGGCTCGTGCTGCAAACTTTATCTGCGTGAGTTATGTCCTGCATTACCCCTCGTTAAATAATATACTATTATCTAGAGGCGTTACCATCGTTACGTTAATTTGCAAATGTGCGGGCCAATAGATGAGCATCTTGCGATTTTCGAATGTATTTCGTAAAGTCGTTAACACTCGTACATTTAAATTCGAATGCTTCTTCCTCCGTTTGCATCATAGATAAATAATAATATTATTATGTTAAAATTATAGCAAATTGTACCAAACAGCAATTATTATGACTTAGAATTTATAGCTGCATTTAATAAAAAAAATGAGATAAATATGTTTTTTTACATTTACAAATTTTTTACTGAATACTGAATTGTGTGATCATGACAGAGCTGTATAAAAGCGTAATGATTTTTATAATTGTTAAGCCTTTAAACAAAAATTTACTTTCCTTTGACCTTTCTCAAAATTGTAAATCCTACTACTATTTTCATTGTAGATTTTTTTAAATTAAAAGCTATATCGAACCAGTCAAATCAAAAATTAAACTCGGTTTCTTTTTAGCGTTCTTGGTCTTTAGTTTTTAAGAAATTATTTTTTTTTGTCAACAGAGCGACTTCTATGAAAACAGAATAAGAGTATGGCAACTTACCTATCTAGTTCTTTTTCAGCTTACTGCAAAGAACGGCGGCATATTCCACATCAGGGAAGTGATCCATCTTATTAGAATATTTTAAATTCAACATCATTACTAATTAATAATTAAAAGATAAATGATTGTTTTCATTAGTTCCTTTATTGGGCTATAAATAGTATATCTTTTGAATATGCTTTATTAGAATTTAAAGAAAACATGTTATTTGAGAATTTAAGAAAAACGAACAAATTTTTATTTATTAATAAATAAATTACTGAATTGTTATATCTTCATATATATAAAATCTTGGCTGATAGACCAGTTCTAATGACTCATTTTGTAGGGTAGTTCCGTTAGTACATAATTTGCATGAATCATCTTTAGATGAGTTTTTAACGGAAATGGCTGCTCCCAAAGACTTCAATAAGGTGTACATTTCTTAAGTAGAAAAAGTAGAGGGAAATGTTTTTCTATTCTGAAATGACATACATCGTGGCACAAAAAAGTTGAAACAATTTAAAAGGTTCCTAATGGTTGCTTGTGGTATCCTCTGGGATATAGCCAATCGACAATAAAATATGAATTTCCCGTCCCAAGAAACCTCCGCATACTAAATTTCATGAATTTAATTCAAAGTAGTGGAGAGTTATTAAAGAAAATGTAATAATTTTTTTAAATTTGACATCCTGTATATCCTAAACGAAGCGTTTCCAGACCTAAGTTCATAGGAAATTTTTTGCTTAAAATTGAACGTAGAATAACATACTGAAGTATGTACATCTCCTCCTGAAACACACTGTATATTAGCAGTATGATTTTATTAACTATTCACATTACATTTTCTATAACTTTTCATCGTTGCAGATCAGCAGTATGATACATTCTTTTATTAATGATTCATTTTTATATTTATCTCAGTTATCAAATTTTAATTCTTTTATTTGTATTCATTATTAATTAATGCTAAATTTGTCATTACATTTAATAGTTAAAAATTCACAAAATCATATGTTTTTTGTCCCTATTTTTGCACAATATTTGATAGTATAGATTGGCAGTATCACTCACTCCATTCATTGATGAAACATGTATACCTTGATTTATTTAAAATATGTACTAACTATGTACTAATTTCCACACCACCTCGCGGTAGAGTACGTGGCGCGTTTTTTTTATAGTGGTATCCCCAATAGGCCTAATCCACCTGTGAAATGTGTACGTGATGAGGGCAGGTAAAAATCAAATTGATATGTGTTGCAGTTACGAAATGGTCTAAAGGAGTGTGTTTGTATTGATGAGATGAGACAAGACAGATGAGATATAAAAGAGGTACGAACACAATGATAAGTCAAGGTAAGTGTGTGTGTGTTGAAGATAGATAAAGTGTGTGTCTGTATGTAGAGAGTACGCAAAGGTCAGAAGGAGTGTGTTGTAGTTAGGAAAAAGTCAAAGTCATATCACCGATTATAAGTGTGAAAGTGAGTGTGTATAAAGTCAGTCGTATCACGGGCCGCATCCTGACGACGCCAGTCTCGCCAGGACTGTCTTTCTCGATGTCTGTCGAGCCTAGACAAGCGGTACGAACACGGTGATACCTAGGGGTGTAAGTAAAGATCAAATAATGCTGTAGTGGTTTTTAGGCTTTCATAGCCGGTGCGAATATTTGTTATATAGTAATTTTCTGGGTTGTTATGCCATAACCATGGGGGCAAATCCGCTGTTAACTGTCCGCATCTTCAGTGGTGACTTCGCAAAAGTTTAGCTGCGACTAAACAAGGACCGGTTTCTTGGTTCGAGCCTGGACAAGCGGCTCGACATCGACGACATCGTTGATTAAATATTAGCTAAGTCTGTGTTGTCAGTCAGTGGCATCACCGGCAGCATCCTGGCGAGCTGGCAGCGCCAGGGGTGTCTTTCTCGATACGAGCCTAGACGAGCTGCGAACACGATGATAGGTGTGCGTGTGTGTGTGTGTGTTGAGAGTTAGGAAAGAGTCAAAGTCTTATCACCGGCAGCATCCTAACGAAGCTGAGTTCGCCAGGGGTGTCTTTCTCGATGCGAGCCTAGACGAGCTGCGAACACGATGATAGGTGTGTGTGTGTGTGTGTGTGTTGAGAGTTAGGAAAGAGTCAAAGTCTTATCACCGGCAGCATCCTAACGAAGCTGAGTTCGCCAGGGGTGTCTTTCTCGATGCGAGCCTAGACGAGCTGCGGACACGATGATAGGTGTTAAAGTATAGAAGTGTGTGTGTTGAGAGTAGGTAAAGGTCAAATAGAGTGTGTTGTAGTTGGGAAATAGTCAAAGTCGTATCACGATAATAGGTGTTAAAGTATAGAAGTGTGTGTTGAGAGTAGGTAAAGGTAAAATAGAGTGTGTTGTAGTTGGGAAAGAGTCAAAGTCGTATCACGATGATAGGTCTTAAAGTATAGAAGTGTGTGTTGAGAATAGGTAATGATCAAATAGATTGTGTTGTTGTTAGGAAAGAGTCAAAGCCGTATCACGATGATAGGTGTCTAAGTATAGAAGTGTGTTTGTGTGTGTGTGTTGAGAGTAAGTAAGGTGAAATAGTGTGTTGTAGTTAGAAAAGAGTCAATGTCGTATCACCGGCAGCATCCTAACGAAGCTGAGTTCGCCAGGGGTGTCTTTCTCGATGCGAGCCTAGACGAGCTGCGAACACGATGATAGGTGTCAAAGTATAGAAGTGTCTGTGTGATGGTTGAGAGTAGGTAAAAGTTAAATAGAGTGTGTTGTAGTTAGGAAAGAGTCAAAGTCATATCACCGGCAGCATCCTAACGAAGTTGAGTTCGCCAGGAGTGTCTTTCTCGATGCGAGCCTAGACGAGCTGCGAACACGATGATAGGTGTCAAAGTATAGAAGTGTGTGTGTGTGTTGAGAATAAGGTGAAATAGTGTGTTGTAGTTAGAAAAGAGTCAAAGTCATATCACCGGCAGCATCCTAACGAAGCTGAGTTCGCCAGGGGTGTCTTTCTCGATGCGAGCCTAGACGTGCTGCGAACACGATGATAGGTGTTAAAGTATAGAAGTGTGTGTGTTTATGTTGAGAGTAGGTTAAAGTCAAATAGATGTTTGTGTGTGTGTTGAGAGTATGTAAAGGTCAAATAGATGTGACGATAAATCAAGGTACTTGTGTGAGTGTATTGAGGTTGTCAAAGTGAAAATTGTGTGTTGAGAGTAGGTAAAGATGAAATTGGTGTTTGAAGTTATGTCACGATAAGTTAATATGGGCTGGTAGGAAAAAGTTAAAAGATGAAATGCGTGTTTTGATTGGGAAATGGTCCAAGATAAACATGAAATTGACGTTTTGAAGCTACGTCACAATTAAGTTGGGATGGATTGAAATTAGGTCAACACGAAATGTGTGTTGTAGTTGGGAAATGATAATTGAAGAACGATTAAGTTGATATGGGTAGAGAATAAGTCACGAAGGAATGTGTGTATTAGCTCTTTAGCGTTACCCAGGGTGCACCACGAGGAGGCGAGCTAATTTTGCACCCCATTAGTTTTATCTTACCTTATCTTATTTAGTTACTGAAGGTGCAGATCAGCCGTATGATCTGTTCTTTTATTAACAATTTATCAATTATCAAAGGTGCAGATCAGCAGTATGACCTGTTCTTTTATTAACGATTCATGTATTTATGTTTGTATTGTTATCAATTATAGAAGATGTAGGTCAGCGGACCTGTTCTTTTATTAATGATTCATATATATATTTTAATCAATTATTGAAGGTTCATATCAGCAGTATGAACTATTCTTTTATTAATTTATGTACGTATTTTTAATTACTAGAGCATCTACATCGACCTGGTATGCATAAAATAGTAGAATTATTGGTACACAATGCAAAACTGTTGTTATTTTCGCCAAAACTCTTATTTCCAAAATTATGGAAATTGCTCTTATTAATTACATTCGATATCTCCGGAACTAGAGCATTACATCAACCTGGTTTGTATAGAATAGTATAATTATTGGTGCATAATGCAGAACTGTTGCTATTTGTGTCAGAACTTCCTTTCTCAAAAGCTTTGAAAAGTACTTATGTTAATTAAATTCGATATCACCGAAATCTGGAGCATCTGGATCGATGCGATTTGCATGGAATAGTAAAATTGTTCCAATACAACACCAAATTACCACTATTTTCATAAGTACAAATATTTTTGGAAATTATTTTACTTTGATTTTTAAACTTGTTATATAGCACAACACAGGGTGTCTCAAACTCAAAAGAATCGGCCTAACGTGAGGATACAAAAAATTTAAATAACAGTTGGACCACGTGGTGTTAAAAGGAATGAGCTAAAAGGGGGATTTGACGTGATTAGTCATTTCTGTCAAATCCCAAAGATAATACTTTCGATTGAAAATGAAGTTTAGTTCATCCCTTTTAACACCATATTCCAAATTTTATTTACATTTTTTTGTATCTTCACAGTAGGCCCATACTATCTAGGTTGAGATACCCTGTACAGAACTATAGCCAGTGTTTATAAAAGTATAGTTAGTTAACCTCCTTTAGTTGTGAACCATATTGGTTAGATGAGGAGGATCACGTGTGCAAAATAATTTGGACAGCCCTTATATGAGCTGCACCAGCTTGAGATTTTTGTACTGGCTTTGTTTATGAAATCTTTGTCGGAATTTTTATTTCTTTAAGAAAGTACTACACATTTTGTCTAGGTGTCACTGTACAAAATTATATAATACACGACAATAAATTTTTATAACTACGAGACACGTGTAAAAAAAGCTCAAGGCACCCAATATCCCGTTGTATACACACTACACACCATTCCAACTCTAAACTTATGTGAACTGGGAAGGCACGATGCAAAAAAGAAATGAAGTATATATATTTATTTCTTTGTAATGAGATATATTCCTACAGACAAGTAAACCGCATAGACGTAAATATATATTATAGCGTCAGTGCGTAACGTTCTATGCATTTTTAATCACAAGCGATATTTTTGTAATAAATCAGATACATATTATAGCTCACCATCCGTAACTAGCTTTAAATAGGTTACAAGTTTTTGCTGTCTGATAAAATACACAAATTAATCAGATCAAATTGAAAGACATTATACAAAAACTTGTAGAGATGTTTCGGTCAAGTTTGCAATTAACAAGGATGCTTTAAGTTTTTTAAAATTTAGTTGTAGCTATATACAGGGTGAATCTTAAATAGGTACAAATATTTTAACTGCTGGTGTGTAGTTCGTCATTTAAATCAGTCTAGTGAAAGCCATTTTTAAAAATTTCTAATATTTACGGATATTAATTTTTTAAAAAAATACCCTCATTTTGAGGACCGCTGGCTGATTTTTCATCCAACAACGTAATGAAACATATGATTTGTTGCGAGGTTGCCATATCTCCTCCAATATAAATATTACGTTTCCTTTAACGTAATAGTTCTATTTTAAAAATACTTGTTTCAAGCATAAGTACAGTAAAATTGGGTATGTAGTATGATACGCAGCAATATTAACATAAATTTTAACATCTGAACTAACCTTACTATACTTCAACGATTAAAAATGAATTTCCGCAAGTTCAATACTACCGTAAAATATTTAGGAAGATATTACGTGATATTACTATGTCCAATGTTCAAAAATTATACATAAACGTGCACACAAGCTTACCTGTTTGTTAAAAAATTAACTATTTAATCAGTAATCCACATTTCACAAGTTAAATGTCATTGTACACTGTTAGAAAGGGACACAAAACACAATTTCCTTAAGTTATTTTATGAAGAATAACGAAAAACTATGCACGCGTTTTTTATTTAAAATGGAAAAAATGTCAACTTTTTGCAAATTTTATTGCTATTTTCATGCATTATGTGGGGTTAACAAGTTTGACTTGGGCTTCCGATAATCTGTCATGACAGTCAATGACAGTTTGATAATAAAAAATAATATAAAATGTTACACTTGACAAAATTCCCTAAAAGTTGAGATTTTTTCTTCCTTGAAGCAAAGACATTTGTGTAATACTGGCAACACTGTGAACCACACGTTCAGTCTGCAGCACTATGACTCATAAAAGTATGAAGGGTCGGTCTAGGCCAGCGGTCCTCAACAAGTTTTCTACTGAAAAATTACGAAATTTATTTAAAATTTCACTTTTTTATTTCTGATTTTTTTGTAAAAAAACTATTAATTATGTGTTCTACACACAAAACTATACTGCTGGTTATAATATTTGTACTTATTTAAGATTCACCCTGTATTAAAAATATAAGTATAAGTACTTCATTATAATATTCAAATTAATCTAATGTACAGGGCGATATGCTTAAGGATCACCGTTATAAAAAATCATACAATTTATGCAAAAAGGATTAAAAATGACAAAGGTAAGTACGCAAATGCTAAACACTTTTTAGTGATAGGTATGCCTAATTACAATTTTCATATGTCTCATACTAACCTCAATCGTTTTCAAGAAACAGACGATTTAAGTTTTTCATATTCAGGGGGAATTAAATTAGAAAATTATTTTTTTTTAAGTAGTGGGCGTGGAAATAATAAGTACAATACCATATTGTTCCTGGCAATACCACTCAATTCATAGATTAGGCAGTAGTATTTTTTTATATTTAAAATAATTTTTGAAACATTGAAATGAGAACCATTATATGTGTATTATGCCCAAGAAAATTTTTGTGGTTGCCGTGCAGCAGCGAGGTACTTGGAATTATATCGAGCTAACAGACAACCCGATCATAGACTTTTTCGAACATTGAAATGAGAAACATGATATTTACTGTACCTCGTTTTGGAAACATTAAAAAAATTGTTATTGGGGTCCCCTTTTAAGGGGCCATATCTCCATCAGAGGGCGTTTACCAAGCTATCTTTATAAAACTCTTTTTTCCTGTTTTTAGTTGTAGAATCCCAGTAAATTTTTGGCAGGCTAATTTTGGGACACCCTGTATACAGTGGTTCTAACTTTATGAATAAAATGAGATGAGAGTAAAAACAAACTTTTAGATAATCTACGTGTGCGACAATTTGCTGTAATTTTACCGTAAACTAATTTTTGCGTTGCCTATATGTATGTTATTTAAATTAAAAATAAAAAGAGCTATAAGAAAATGTGAAAATTGAATAGGGCATGCTAACAAAGTTAACAAAGTCGTCAATTTATCACACTAGTCGATGTAACATGTTAATTTATTTGATAAATTATGGGCTTTATGTAGGTAATATTTAAGTAAGTATGAATTTTCATAATATTCCATTGTTTGTGAACTTGAAAATTAGATGAACCCTAAGCATTCAAAAGTTTTCATTAAAGCATTTCCTTAACATGAACGGCATTTTATCTCCTAAACTGAATCATCTGCTTATTATATACATAGGTAATTATAAACTATTAATTACGGGTTAATAATAATTAATGGTTAATTAATTTATATGTTTTTTTCTTTCAACTTAAATTTTTGACTTATAGTCTAATCCTAAGAATTACAATGAGAACTATGTTTGTTATTCAAGTTATGTATCACAAGATTTGCAACCAGATTAGTTCGTGAAACTAACCATAAGTGATTGTTGGCAAAAAATAGTTTAACATTTACTCATAAATTAAACTCTAAATTAAATGACAGTTTAAATTTTATTGGTGCGACACCTATTTCAAATCAAGTGAACTCTATATCCAAATACATTGCAATAATTACTGAATATTTATTAAAAATTTACTTCCTAGATAACTTATTAAATAAAGAAACTGTAACTTGCAATACACCGCTTCTAATCTAATTAGTTATTTATGAACGTGTGAAATTTTGTTTACTGCATGGTCCACGTTGGTCAACCCTTCAGACAAATATCTTCAAAATTGTACAAATGCTCCCATCTCTTGAAAACTCTTTAAATCCTATGGTAACTAACTATACTTTTATAAATACTGATATTGCCTAAAATTACAGAGAACTACTACTACTACTACTACGAGAACTACTGAAATACCAAAATGAGTAAAAACTATGTCAAAATTCATAAATGAGTGGCTGCATGAAGTTGCCCCTCCCCCATATTAAAAAAAAAACACCAAAATATTGTTTAAATTTATAGAGCACTCCAGAACAATTATTATTATTATTCATATACAAGCCAGCACTACAAAAACTGAACATCATGGGACCAACTTCACATACACCCGATATTGAAAATTTAATTAAATTTGTCTTTTTTGGTTTATTTCAGTTTACTGAATAAAATGGAAATGACCTCGTTTTTAATACTTAATTTGTGCCAAAACTTGGAACATCCAAATGTTGCAATGTCTCATAAATCAAGCCTCAAATCAAAATCTTATAAGAGTAAAAAATAGAATAAAAACATACTATCTAAAAAAATATTCTGAAACCATAGACGTACCAAAAAAATTGAGGGTCACTAAGTACTACAACCTCCGTTCATGCTTCAATGTTTTAAACCAAAATTACACAGAAACTGTGCCGATTTAAGATAAAAATATGTAGCAAATTTCAAACAAATATCTCTAAAATCACCGGAGCTATCAATAAAAATCATTTTCAAAATTTTTATTTTGACACTCTGTATTTTGAAAATGAAATTCAGAAATGAAGCATAAGAAAAATCACATTATCTAAGTCCAAAAGAATATGTGGTTAATGGCCCGACCTACTAATTTGTAACACCTTGTGTAACCATAACTATGAATACATCTTGAGAAGAACTATCGATTTTGGATTTATACTATGAAATATATAGAGAAAAAATTGGTAATGTTGTAATTTTGTCAAACATAGCTCAACAAAAATAGAAAATATTGCAGAAAATTGGCATTTTCTATGTGTAATATCCTAGGTAATATCCTTAATTTTATTTGATATTAAAACCAATATGCTTTAAATAAAAATAAAGTACATGTGTCTGTAAGAAAAATATTATGAAAAATTGATGACAGTTTATATGCACTAATTTTTGAGATCATTTCATAGATTAATAAGGACTTCATTACCTCTTTTTGCCTCGAGCCTGTTCAAATAAAAAAATACACAACATGCAACTTATCAGTTTTCCGTCAGCCATTGTTACAGTCTCCTCTTGGTTTCGCTGCTACAACGACTATAACTACATCCCATTCTACCTGTAAAAAAAATTATTTCTTAAAAACATATCATTCCAAATTTAAATGACTTTATTCCTATATATTAGCCAATATTAGAAAAACTTTGAAGCACCAGTAAAAAGTACAATATATTTACACAACTACTAGATAGAATTATTAGACGTGTTGAATTTTTCAATAATAGATTTCAAATTTTTAAAGGTATTTTACCTCGTATTTTACGTGAAAAATATCCTACTGTAGAATTCCTTCCTACCCCTGTAGAGCAAAACATAGACTAGTTCACATATGTAGCTCAATAATTACCTTTGATGATTTCATATTTTCTTTAAATACATATTTACGTAAAAACTTACGATTTGAAAAAAATTTTTGGGTATCCACCTAAATTATTTATACCTACATATTACAGAAGAACTGAACTATAATAATATAATACCTGTATAGCTTCAACTATTGAATTTTTGTAAAAACTTATGCTTCGAAAAACTCTTCACTGAATAAGATAAATATGTAAGCAATTAAAATGAAAACTAGTCATATGGTCAAAATTATGGTTTAGCAATTAAAACATTCATAGACCAGAATATAATAATATAATTCCCAATAATTGTTATAGATACCAAATTTTTTATAATTAACGAATTTTTCGCTATAAGACTTCAATTTAATTGATTACTGCAAATTTTAATAATATGATGATCAACAAACTTACCCACATATAATCAAATATTGGCATATACATTATTATTACATATATTATTATAATCACTAAAAATCTGCAAAAACACAACACGACTCCATTTTCAAAACGAAGCCAACAAAGTTAGGCGCATCCCGCTAATAGCGCCTTTTTCCACAGCCTTCTACGTGTGGCGTAAGGAAACCACCACATACGATTTTTTTTTTAAATAAAACAAGTCAGAATTTAAAATCAATGACCAATGTATTTAATTTTCGTAAATTATCTTTTTAATTTGAAAGCTGAAGTATGTATTTGATTTCAGGATTTAATTTAACCTGTCATCGCCAAATAAATAAAACGCACCACGTAAACTATGGCCCGTTAAGGTTGCGGTATTCTAAATAAGAAAGTACCTCGATCGTTGACAGACAATGATATAAAACTGTGTACCGGGAAGTGCTGGATATCTAGCGGAGAAAACTTGAACTGCAAATATTTAAAGAATGTCACAGTTGGAGTGCAGAAAATAACGGGTAGCCGAAACTGAGTTTGAAGGTCATGCGTTCGATCCTGCGGCAAAATATTTACAACCCTATCATCTAAGTGGGATATCGATTTTTCCGTATTCTAAATTTCAGCGTTCAGATGCAGTTTATCCTTTGCAAATCTGTGCTTTGCAGTAGCAGTGGTTTTCTGTATTCTTTAAGTGTGTGTAATACTAGTGAAAATTATAGAACATTTTTATTAATTGAAAGTTCGTTGGATTTAGAAAGGTATGTATATCATTATTTGTAAATTGAATTAAAGTAATAATTAAATAATAGGTACTTAATAATTATATATTTATATGTAACAGGAACAGGGGAGGGGATTCGAATTTTTAATTTATCAAATTTTAGGAATACATAATAGTTATTTATGCAACAAGTACAAAAAGTAAGTGTTTATTGCACGCGACGTGAAATTGTCCTACGAGGCCGTCAGGTCGAGTGGACAACACGTGTTTATGTTGTTGTTTTGTGTTTTTCTTCGGTTTTTAGTGCCATTTTTAATTTTTTTGTATATGCTGTCTAGTTACGTATTATCCAAATTTATAAAAAAATAAATTCTAAATCAAGACAAGCGTCAAATTAACGTGAATGCAAAGAAACATTAATGAAGCGAACAAAATTTAAAGAAAAACATTAACTAAAAATAATTTCTTAGACGCCTTGGAACTCGAACGAAAATTTTATAGAACAGTGTGATATTAATTTTTCATGTAAACTGAATTCTCGAAATCACATCCGAACAACCCTGTATAATGTAAATATATTTTTAATTCATTATTTATCCCTTTTATAATAGGTATTTAATAATGAATAGTGAGACAATTCACAGAAGACAAATAGCAATATACTTTTTGAAAAATTTGTGTACCTGCAAAATAAAAGATAATATTAAAAACAATCGTTTTATGTTTCAACCTTACCCTGATATCTATTACATCTTTATTTGTGTGGTGGGTTTCAAATATGCAAGCAAACTTATACGGCAAAAATTAGATGTCAAAATATATTGCTGAGATCCAATTTACCTAAATGTCAACCTCCAACGAGTTACAGTCATTTACAAGACGAATGCTAATAAATGTTTTAAAGTAAATGTTAAAAAATCCCCTGGCAGCATGAGGACAATGTACACTAATATTCAGGTAAGCGTCATTTGTTTTCTGCTTCCCTGTATACTACAAATTACGATAGTCAGCAGTATCAGTGGACAGATAATTTAACTGTAAGATTTTCCTTTTGAAATTTATAATTTTGAAGTGGTTGTTATTTCACTTTAAAATTTTTCAAATTCTGTCAATTTTGAGATTTTTGACTACATTTTTTTCAACACCCTGTATTTTAAAATTTGAATCAGATCGATTTAATTCTCTGAATTTTGCAGGAGCTTGGTTTGGTGTTTTAAACACCTGTATTTTTTCGTTAACAGTGTTCCAATAGCCCTTAGTTAATATTAAAGAGATTTTTTTAGTTTCCATAATTTTGAGATGTCAACATTTTCTCATAACTGCATACAGAACGTCTTTCGCGCGTTCAACAACCGTTCCGAAGTGGAAAAATCGAAAATTTATATCAATAACAATGTTATCAAATGCATGTGGTATGTTTAATTCGTCTTGATTTCTAATACTTAATTCCAAATTTTGCTCGCCCTGTAAACAGAATTTACTTTACCGCCACCTCTTAGTCAGAGGCTAAACTATTTATTGCTAAATTGTGTCAAATTTTTATAGTTTGTAACAGACTTCTAGATAATGAAGTAGGCCGAACTTGCTGAGAAAATGACCCTTATGGAAAAATGCTAATAAATTTTTAGGTACTGAAATTTATCAAACTAACTACTTTTTAAAATTGATATATACTTCTAAATATTCCTATAACATAAACTTACTTAGTGTTACATATAAAATTGTTTAGGTTTATGTATATGCACGATAAATTAATTGATAAAAATGTGACATTAGGTTAGCAGCAAACACCAATATGAAAATACGTTTTTTTAAAGTTAAAACTTTGTTGAAGCTATATTTAAATAGTAATAATGAATAGACAGAACTTTAAAGATTCTATTTGTGTGGTTATTTTTGTTCTTCGAGCTTTATTTTTTGAGATTTCAGTACCTAAAAACACTACAAATACGGGTTATATTTTGCCTGAAATACGGCGACCTTAATAATGAAATTTAATTTTCCTCCTGCTCGTACACATACACATCTTAATAAATACAATGGCTAATAAAATAAACTAGAATCATTTAATAGACAAAATTTGCAAAAATACCTGTTAAGCCACAAAATATGTGTTAAGCTATAAGTTTTGTTACTCTACGATCTTGTTTTAAATTGTAGAACCAGCTGCGGAGAACACCAACACCAACGACTTTGAATAAGCACATAATTTGAGGAGAATTGTCACAAACCGCACCAATTTACTATAAAGCAAGGAATTTATATTCTTTTATCTATAGTTTTATACACAAAACATATAAGTTTTATATATGTACAATTAAATATAAATTTTTCAACTGCGGCGTATGTTAGCGTCCAGCGCCATCTCGATCGCGAATACCCGAATACTACTATCACCTGACCCCTGACGCTTCGTTGCCTGCGTCAAGGCTAATGGGATAATTTCATAAAAGCGAATTATGAAAAATTAATGTTTAAAATTTTCGACAATATAATAGAGGTATACCTAGGTATGTAGCTTATATAACCAATTGTATAATAATAATAACACAAAATACAAAATATAATAAGTAGGTAGGTAGTATTTACACCACATATAAAAGTGCGTGATCTTACCTAAGTTAAATCAATGATCAATGTATTTAATTCTCATAAAATTTAAACTACCTATTTGATTGTCTTTTAAAGCCGGTTATCATCAAATAAATAAAGCGAACCACGTAAACTATATAGCCACCTGATCCATGACGCTTTATTGTTGCTCCGTCAAGGCTAATGGGATAATTTCATAAAGGCGCATTATGAAAAAATAACATTTAGCAAATACAAAGTTTGATACAAGTATATGTATTTATACAACAGAATATATCCTTACTTATGTTGAATTTTCCAGTAGTTTTTAAATTTCGAAGTCGGTATTTATCAAATTAATTAACTTTTGGGAGGGAGACACTCAGTCCAAAACTAAAAACTGCTCTGTGCTGTGCATAGACAAATTATTCTCTTCTATTCTCTCTGGTGCTGTGCATATTAGAAAAGCCAACTTCTTTTACACCTGCAGAATGGCTGCAGAGCAGAAATAGTCCGCATTTGCAGTAAAAACTAACGTTTAGAAAGAGTTGATGCGCTTTGTGAATAATACGCAGAAATGTAGACATATATTGAAAATCAGTACATAAATGGAGAAAATATGGTTTAGTAATTAAAATATTTAGGTATTTTATAGAAAACATAATAGTCTGTGAAAGGTTGGGAAGTCTCGGAGCTGGACGTACTGGTGACAAAAAAAGTCGATTGAGCCAAATATGCCTTATCCGAATGTTGCTGGTTTCAAAAATACAGGGCGTTCAATGCTAGAATTTTATTTTGAAATATCTCAATTACTTTGAAACCTGTCAGAGTACTAAAAAAAAAATTGGCACAATTATATTTTTGGCATGGCAAATAAGAATTTTTAACTAATTTTGACGTCACTTTCGTTTCGCTATTCAATTTGATTACAAATTTTTATAAAATAATCAAACAAACTTACCACAAAGGTATCAAATATCGACATCGGATATACACAATTCAAGACTATCGCCTACACCGCGAAACGCCTGCGACCGCATTGTGCGTTTTATGTGCGTTTACTGCGTTTTTTACGGATCATAAACCACCACAAAGGCACAAAATATAAAAAAGTAGAAATCAATATCTCTGCAACAGTTGAAAACAACTGTGACAGTTGAGCGCCATCTATTTGAATAGACGGATTAAAAATGACCGCGGGCATTTGAATAATCTATTTGTAGATATGTTCCCAATGCTAGCTACCCAAGGATTGCACATTTTACCATTTTTCGAGTTTTTTGCAAATTTAGCCAGAGTAAAACAGCGTTATAAATTAAATTCTGCGCGAGATATTATTGTTCTTTTTAAATTCCATGAATGAAAAAAAGTTTGGCATAATTGATTCACTCTCAATGAACACCTTGTATAGTGTTTTAATTTATTTGAACTCCTAGTCAAAGAAGACCAACAATTAACCTAAATCATGTACCAAATTTGGTTATTCCAAGATAAAGTAATTCACAGATATTATTTTTTTTTTTGAAAAATTTGGCCCCACTTTGAAGGCCTGTAACTCTGCCTGTGTGCAACTTTGTATATAGGTATGTTTGATTGAATTGCAATATTTTGGAATACCCTACATGCACCTGCTCTGTGTTCTTATCTTATGCGGAACATCCTGTATTCTTTCACATTTTTTTAAGGATAGATTTCTGGAAAATGAAGATTTTGTTTATTTCTATTGCGATTACGTGTCAAATGGTTATTTTTAATTTATTATTTTTAAATGCTGTCTGTCTTTCATGTTCTCATATTTTTCTGTGTTGTGTCATGCTATTTTCTTTCCCAATTGTTATAAGAACGACATTAGGTACATACTAAACAAAATAACTTTTTGAATTTACAATTTATTAGTTTATATATTCATTTCCAAGGTTAACATATACACGTTGATTCATTTTTCCTTAAAATGGTACATTTTAACCACATGCAACAAGCATACCTCTTTTAATAGTAATTGTAGACAAAATAACTAAGCATTTTCAAAAAATCTCTATCCTTTAAAAAATCTGACAGGAATAATATAGTGCTGGGAACGCCCTGTACATTTAACGCAAAAATCAATAAGATATTTATGTTTATTTCACAAAAAAATCTTCTTTTCCAACATATGAGTGCGATTACCCAACAAATAAGAAAAATATTGTAAAAAAGTACTTTCTCAGGTCTACTAAGGTAAGCTTGATTTAAATCACATTATTTTTATCCACGAAAGCAGTCTTAAAGTATTTTTTACTGAACACCCTCCATATTTAGGAGATATTTAAAATTTTTTCACATACTTGTAATAAAATAAAAGATTGTACCTACTAGTACAAAAATTATAGTTTTCATTTAATTCTTCCATTTTTTAACGACTATGATAAAAAAAGCAGGTTTAACCTTCGCTGAATTTGTCTTTAGAAGAGCCATTTATTTATATGAAATATATAGCATAAACCTATTTAAAAAAAAATTCGATAACTTTATAGCTCTACAAAACAAACAAAAAAATTAAAATATTGCGGAAAACTTGTTTCAACAATTTTTTTCAGCCTTAATTAGAAAAAATACAATGTGAGGAGGAAAAAATTGCAGGAACCAAATTTTAATGTGAGTTTGAACTTTTTAACATAACAAAATAACTTCATATAAATATCGGCCAGGAAATGCTTAGTTTCCCAGGATATCAAAATTTATGAAAACAAAAAATAATTTGTTTTATACAGCATCTTAATTGTAAAGATAAAAATTCGAAAAGTAACACAAATATTTTTTACTTTATACTGATTTTTTGGTAAAACCTTGAAAGACTCCTTTCTCCGCTCCAAATCTTTTTCAGTGTACATCTATGGTCTTCAAACTACTTTCATTTGATAGCAAATTTCATTTGCAAACTATTATGTCTCTTGACAGTTTTTCATTTAAAGATGAATTTTTTAGATACTTTACATTTTCTTAGTCCAATGTGAAAAATTTTTTCCCGTAAACCAGTACAAAAGTGTTTAAATTCAACACAAAACAGTTATTAGGGAAATAATACTGGTATTGAAAACGTAAAATATAAAAAAATTGAGCTTGAAATAAAAAAATATCAAGAGATAAAATTTGCAAATCAAATTTTTCTATCAAATGAATGTAGTTTCAAGACCGTAGGCATATGTTGAAAAATTTTTGCAAGGGAGAACAAGGTTTCTAGATTTTTTCCAAAAGAGCAGCTAAAGTAAAAAATATTTGTGTCAACTTTCAAATTTCTATTTTTGTCATTGTCTTTAAGATTTTTTTTTCAAAATTTTTTATACTCTATCTCGGAAACTAAGCATTTCCCAATTTCAACTTATTTTCTTATTTTAAAAAGTTCTAGCTCCTGTTAAAGTTTGGTCGCTACACCCTGTATATAAGTTTTGCATTTCAGTAACTAGCAACTTTAGACCCTGAAAGTGATTCAAGGAAACACTTGATGAAATTACAATACAGACATACTCTTAGAAAACATTATGTATAGACTAACACCTTTTAAATTTCTGCTCTGTAAGTGAATTTCAGGCAAAATAAACCAGTAGCGGCTGGTGAAATTTCAGGTATGTCATATCTTAATAACCAGACATTGGGATCCCAACCAAACTTTAGAATATATGTACTGTGGCCATATAAAAAACGTCAGTAGAAGGAGAACGATTTTGCAGTTTGTGAAAAAAGTTAATTTCCAAGTTGGCTTGTATAAATTTCGAGAAACATTTTTTTTCATAAACTAGACATAATTCTACTGATTTAATTAAAAAATTTCATTTTTGGTAAAGTAACAGCAGTTTGAAAATTAATATTATATTTCTGATATATTATAAAAATTTCAAAATGCTATAAATTCTACAAATATAATTATTTTTTAAGAAAACTTGAAACCTATCCGTAAAATTACATCTAGTTTATGGAAAAAAATGTTTCTCGAAATTTAAAAAAACTATTTTGAAAATTTGAGGCGAGGCCCACATTTTTTTCAACTTTTTTTGCAAACTGTAAAATCGTTCTTCTTCTACCAAAGTTCTCTATATGGCCACAGTACATATACCATACCCTAAAGTTTGGTTTGGGTCCCATGTCTGGCTGTTGAGATATGGCATACCTGAAATCTCACCAGACGCCACTGAAATAAACTTATTAAATGTTTTTAGTTGAAAATAAATTACAAAAATGTATAGGTAACTATGCTAAAAAATACAAAGTTAAATGTGCAAATGTAATAAATTATCTATCTATATAGATTGCCACAACAAAAAACCACATACAATGCAAACATGAACACAATTTTACCAAATGAAGACAAATAAGTTTTCTGTTAAAATCTTTACTAAGTAAAATCATATAGCTAATTCTTAAAAAACAACCATTCAAAATGAATTTCATGATCAGGAAAAAACCAATAAAGTAATTGGAAAATGTTTATCTTGGCTAATATAACTCAGATAAATAATTATTATAATAATTCAGAAACAATTCCGGTGTGGAAAGAATTAGCTATATGCTGGTACTTTGTAGATTTTAAGGAAAAATTTATTTTTCTTCATTTGGTATAATTGTGTTCATGTTTGCATTGTTGCGGTATTCTATATAAATAATCAATTATATTTAAAAGTTTAACTTTCCATCTTTTTAGCACAGTTACCGATACATTTTTGTAATTTATTTTCAATTAAAACTATTTTTTCTATCTTTATTATGTAGCACATTATATTGCTAATTTTTAAAATTGTATGTTTTACTTTGTTTGTTCAAATATATTGTAGAAATCTGTGTTTTTTAGTCCTGAGGAAGACACTAAATATTGTTGAAACTTTGACCTGATGAAACAACAAGGTTTCGATTTAGTTTTATGTATCCAAAACAAACCGATAGTTGGGAACAATTGCAGCCAATTACGTAATGTTGGAATTTTACGTCTAGCCTTCCCTGTATACTGAGATCTGCTCTCATTACCATGATAGCGTAATATAACAATTTTGACAGATTTTAGAAAATTTATAAAATAGTTCAGAGCTCTGTTCATTATTTGGATATAATGAAGAAATTAGAAGTGAATTTAGTTGTTTAAATCACAACCAACCTAAATAGAATCAAAACACGTAACAACTAGTTTTATTCCTTTCGTCTGTCACCAGTTGATGACTGTTTAAGTAGTAAGAATTTTTTTTTTACCGTCTTCAAATTATTTTATAATTTTAAGGATTATTATTTTTGAAAATGAATTTTCATCCTACGACAATATGAAATTTTTGTGTTTTAAAGTTATAAGAGTGAATACTAACAAGATCGAGTAACACAAATTTCATCATTTCAAAGTTAGGGTCTAATCAGACCCCATATCACATGGGCGATGAAACATAAAATTTTCACCCGGATTAAAAAAACTGAATATATTTTATACATATTACCAAAACTAATTTCTGAAAGCGTTTAATTAAGGACTTTAAGGTGAATCTTTTTGCCTCTAGCCTCTTCAAAAAAAGAAATACGCCATAACAATAGGCACTTACCAGTTTCTGGCAGTCGTTGCTGCTGGTCTCTTCTCGGTTTAGCTGCATCCCATCACATATCTGTAAAAAAAAAATATTCCTAAGATACATTTTTCTGAAGAAATTATATATACTTACATTAGACAAACTCAAAAGTAGAAGTTTGCAAGTGCAATTAAAAAGGACAATATATTTACACCAACAGAATACCTCTAGATGAGTAGGTATATATATATGTAGAATTTTCCATTACAGTTTTCTAATTTTGAAAAATATTTTATCAAATGAATAAATTTTTAGGAAGAAAATATTAAATCAAAACTAAAAACTATACTAACTGTGCTTGCTTACTGGAAAAATAAGTAGGTAAGTGAAAAAGAAGCAAAAGAAGTTTATTTTCCCGTCTTCCCTTCGCAGAGCAAAAATGGACTAGTCCACATACGAAATTCAACAATCGTCGCCGACTGTCTATGCACAGTAGCTATGGTTACCATACAGTAGTACCCGCCCTTATGATGATTTGATTTTTTGTTTAAATATGTAAAAACCTATATTTGGAAAAAAAATTCCGAATAAATTATATATTAGCCAAAATCAGGATAAGAACTTTGGAAGCACAAATGCCTACAAAGTATAATACACCTACTTGATATTCTTGATAGCAGAATAATATGTTAAATTTTCCACTATTCTCAAATATTGAAGATACCTACTTATTTATTAAATTAACTTTTGGGAAGGAAATATTCACAATCAAATCTAAAAAGTACTCTAATCTGCAACGCAGTTTTTGCGTACCAAACTATGATATTTTTTGTAAAAACTTACGGTCTGAAAAAAACTGTACTGTGAATGAAACAGAAAATATGATCAACAAACTTACATAAATTGGAATCAAATATCGGCATAATTATAATCACTAAAAATCAGCAAAGAAGCGTTGTACACTGTACAGGCACCCATTTTCTTCGGTTACTTGTCTAAAACCACAACGAAGCGCGAAGCCAACAAGAATTTAGTACGCGTTCCGCTTATTTACAATTGTTTTTACAAATCGCGTCGCCTTGATAAAGCACGGCTCCTAGCTCCTACGATTTAGCAGAGGATGGCGTAAAACAACAATAACTATGACCATAATATTTTTTCTAACCCAAAAATAAAATTTATAACAACTAACATATTTAATTTTCGTAAAATTGAAAAGAATATCTGATTGTCTCCAGTCTTAAAATAGAAAGTTGATTTATTTGATTACAGGTTCAATTTGGCAGGTTATAGGGAAATTTTTAACAAAATGAACCACAAAACGTACGATGAACTGTTCGTAGGTATACATATATAAATACCTATACGTACACGGGGTGAAGGTGGGATAGGAATATAAGCAACGGGACCACCCTTCCGGCCTGACAGGTCTGTGTGATTGGGTCCTGACAATTTGCTGGATAATGATTGGACCCTGACGGATTTTTTCAGCTCATCATTGGCTATCGTCAAATTTACCGCTAAATTTTTAATAAACGGATATCATCTAATGTCAAATGTCAAATGTAATTCATTTATTTTGTTTTGGTGTTGACAAGATGGCGAGTGAAAATTATGGAATAGGTTTTAAATTATATGTAATATGTAATTTATTTTTTATATGTCACCAAACGTAAGTTATTATTTTTAAATGAAATTCAACATCCTTAGAAATAAATTACGCTATTTAAATATATACATCCGAAGTAACCAATAATAATTTGCTTTATGCATCTACGTGCAAAATACGTAACAGTTTTACATTTCATAATAAATAGAATTTAATATTCAAATCAATCAAATAATTTAATATTTGATTTTTAAAAAAGTAACGAAAATACTGATGACAAAGTAATGAATGTTTTTTTTTTTAGGTTACCTGAGATGGGCTCGAGTGAAAATTTAAACAAGATATTCTATAAGATACCTCATTTATATTATTGCTGTGTATGATTTATAGACATGTGGAACACACAAGTTTTTTTTTCTGAAGATATTTGTAAAGTTTTGTGTGAAGAAATATAAATTTACAAGACTCACAGAGAACAGTTTTAGCAAATATTTTAGTGAGTAGTAATTAAAGTTGTTTTGAATATACAGTACTGTATATAGTCGCGGCAAGAATTCACACGACTTACGTCATACGGACAAATGAATAATTCATTATACATATTTTTATCAAAATATTTAAGAAACTGCAACTGAGAGTAATGAAACTATATACTACACTAAATGTTTGCATTATATATTGCACTAAATTGCAAAATATGATTGTTTTTAATGCGATCAAATATCGAAAGTTATGTTGATAATAAAGACAGTTGCGTAACGTCGGCCTTGGCGTAAAACGTTTGAATTCTTATCGCAACTATGTCTATATGAAATATAAATTATTATTTTTAAAATTATTTTTCTGACTAAATAAACTGAGTAAATATTAAAGTAATAAATACTAATTAATAAATTATTAATAAAAGCATCTTTGTAGATATGGTTTTTAATTATGATACTTAAGAGAACAAAGAAGAAAACAATGGCAAGTAATGTTAAACGGAAAAATTGAGATAGGATGTACACTGAATAATAAAGCCTCTGCGGGTTAGATCATCGACAAATGCATGGTCAATTTAAGTTAACGAATAATTAGTCGATATATACATAACCATTGTATATCCCTGCAAGATGTTTCTTATTTGAAAAATGAAGGTTTTGATTATGAAAATATAGTTTATTACACATGGAAATTGGAAAGAGACTTAAATATTTAATTGTTTAGTAACGTCCATGATATGCATTAGGAAAATATCCCGGTAAGTACCAATATTATAATAGTTTCTTAATTGTATTAAATTTATATTTTGTTTCATTCAAGTTAGTCGAATGATAATAACACTGGGTGAACAAAATCTACGATATATTGCTTTCAGTGTAGTGTTGACTTGGGTTGCTGGTGAGCTTACGACATGTTTGAACTGCCGACTACACAGGTCGCCTGATGTCTAATCCAGGCAATGTTTTGACCCATTAAAGCCGAGATGCAGTGCTTCCATCACTTCTATGGACCTCTGCCACTGCTTTAAGGTAATAAATAACTTGAAAATAAAGGCTGTTCAACCATCGTCTGTTAAATCGCAGCAGCCGTATTACAAAGGCCACGTGATTTAGTAGACGATGGTTCAACTGTGTAAAATAGGTTTATTGGAATTTTTGTTCTTCCATTTGTCGATATTAAAATTATAATTTATATTCAAAAATTAATATAATTGATTATAGCCATTGTCTTTAAAACTGTATAATTAATAAAAATTTGTTTTTGGTTTTTTTTCAGTCTGGAAGTTGGAGAAAATTAAAGAATTAATAACTGAGAAGTACAATGACTGGATAAGAAGCAATGGAGGATGGTTTAGAATATTGTAAATTAGTATCCCTTTCATGTATTATGTATACTAACAGTTTTAGGCTATTATTTCATTGAAGACGATGCAACTCTGATTTGACTGAATTTCAAATTTATTAGATATCTTACACTTTAATTACAATAGGACGACTCTCATTTAAGTCGACTGTGGTGTGATCTGTTGTGTGGAGATCGTCTAACAACTAGGCATGCCAGTTTCTTAGCGACTATCGTAAACAATGTTAAGAAATCATATCGAGGTCCCACCACAGTCACCTTAATGGGAGTCGTCTAATTGCAATTAGAATGTATGACATCTAACCAATTGCAGTTGAGTCGAATAAGTGTTGTGTTATCTTCAATTGGATAACGGCTTTACTAAATATTACTCATGTATTTGTACTAGAGCTGAGCTAAATCATTCCTTTCAATGATTCGAATAACTGGTGACAATTCCTCTGTTTCAAGTAGATCTATTCAACTGGTTCACATTTCCGATTCTACCGTAGCGGTGTGGGAATGGCGACTGATTTTCCGTAGTCATCTCAACACAGTCCCTTCATTCTCAGACTCATATGAAAGAGAAACATTCACTTCAAAAATTCTTGTAGCATAGAACATATTATTGCATTATTTTTGTAAATAATGTAATAGGAAGATATAGTTGCGGCAAGAATTCATACGACTTACGTCATACGAACAAATGAATAGTTCATTATATTTTTATCAAAATATTTAAGAAACTGCAACTGAGAATAATAAAACTATATGTTACATTCAATGTTTGCACTATATGTATATTGCACTCAATTACAAAAAATTATTGTTTTTAATCCCTAGAAACTATTGAAAATTATGTTGGCAATAGAAACAATTCTGTAACGTTAGCCGAGCCATAAGTCGTCTCAATTCTTGCCGCAACTATATACATTTTTTAAATATTTACGAGACTAACTCATTTGTATAATCAACAGCTCCCGTTCTTTGTAAGTCATTTTACATTTTTATACTTGCTTTAATTATTATTGATATATTTCAATCAATAGATAAATCTGCCAATTTGATCTTCGTAATAAATCGGCCGATAAAATTTATCTCGTATGTGACTATACCTGTATAATTCAAAATTTATTGCCTTAACTAATCTGATAGCTGACCTAATATAAAGCCGGACTTACATTATACGAGTGCTTGGATCTGAGCTGCGTACTTTGATGACTGATATGTACGTATATTTGGGAACGCTAAATGTTTCCAAGTTTTCGTCAATATATGCAGCTCGGATCCACGCACTCATATAATGTAAATTCCTCTTAACTAATCATTTAATTGTTACATATATACGAACATGAGGTTCGTCTATTAGTTGACATTATCCACAACTTTTGACATTTATAGGTTGTTTGGACTGTCGGGATTCAAACGACATTACGATCGACAACTCGCCAGCTAGAACTCGTGATAGGGTGGTAAAAGTAATAAATATTATAATAAATAACAAAGACAAATGCTTAATTAGTAAGATCTGAGCATCAATGCTCTCAGAATGCCCTACAAATGTCAAAAAAATGTATGCCCAAAGAGAAACTACTTTAACTAATCTGAAATAATTTGTAAATATTTTTGTATAATACATTATATTGATAAAATATATTTTTAGTAATGCCTTAGTAATTTTACCTAACTTATTAGGTAATATTTCTAGGATAAATAACTGATATAATTTTAAGTAAAAAAATTAAGTAAACATGAATTTATTTAGTTCACTTTATGTTTTTATCAGCATTTTCAAGTGTATTGCTGGTATTCTTATTACTGTGGATTAGTAAATTCATATTTTCTTTAATTTTTTTATTTTAAAGTTATGTCGGTTATTGATCGCAGAAATATTACCTTTATACATAAAACACCCTGTATAATGAAATCGAATTGACCCTGTCATCTTTCATCAAGGCCGGCCTGCCATCGAAGGCCATTTTTAGTTTGGCCTGACGCTCGGTAGAGGTGCTACGGTTTGTGTTTCTCTCTTTTTATTAGGATCTCGGTCTTCTTCTAGTTATATATTTTGTGACGTACACCTTGTTAGATGCAATGGCAATATAATTAATAAAATAAAAATAAACTGGATGCATTTCAGACAAAATTTGCAAATGTTACACATACCTAGACAGGAAATATTGTTTCAAATTGTAGAACCAGCTACGAAAGTCACCAAAGATTGGAATCAGCACATAATATCTATAACAATGATACAACGAACCGAACTAATATATGTATATGCAATGAGTTTTATAAATATTAACTTTTTAATTGTGACGTCTGTACCTATAATAGCACCGCCCAGCACAGCCTACCTATCTAATCACCTGACGCTTCGCTCACTTCGTTACCTCCATTAAGGCTAATGCGATCGTTTTTTAAGTAAGTTTAAGTAATAACTAATAAGTTATAGGTATATCGAAATAATACTTATTTACTTATAATTTTCGGAAATATGGTATACAGGTCAGGATATTATCTACGTAAAATTAATGCAATTGGGCTGTATCTATCCTATTCCAAAAATTAAAAGTAATTAATGGAGATATATAGGGCACGCACAGCACAAGAATAAATAAATAACTAATAATAATAATTATTATTTATTTATTCTTGTGCGGCTGTATATAGGGTGTTAAAGTTAAATTCTTTTTAGATTTTCTTTAATAACTTGCAAAAATAAATTTGAATTTGAATTTATTCTGATAATGTTGAAAATATTCATATCATTTCTATGTTTATATTGTGTCAATGTATACTATATTCTGTTTCAGTAACGTTAATTTTGGACATGATTTTGTCTCAAATTTCTTTTTTTGAAGTACGACTGTCGATCGAGTATCGAACTAACTTTTTCGAACTTGCTCAATAGAATAAATGAAATGCAAAACTAATACAATATACTCGTGTAGTCATAAATATAAAGCATCTTTAGAGCGGAATATTTACACTCAACCAATTTTTATGTTTTCGTGATATTTGACAGTTACGAAATTTAAAATTCATATAAACTGTTTTCCACAATCTCTCTTTTTACAACTGGTTGTGTGACAGGATCTATGCCATGGGCAAACTAAAATACTTAAAAACTATGACAATTAGGAACATATACGTTCTAAAATTTTATAAAATTTTGTCACGTAAGACGATAAGACTTTTATACATATAAAACGATAAACTTATCCTAAATATGAGTGTTTCCTTTTACAATAGAAGTGTTTACTGCAGGTTTCACGTTATGAATACTTCTATTGAAATATATGAAAAAAAAACAACATGAGGGCTATTTTTTTCAACCTATGATTCCACCATGAAGTGACCTGTCAAGCAGTAGGAGATAGCACACAGTGTGTTTATTCAGGGGTTGAAAAATAAAAACTATCCCTTGTAATAAATAAAAAAAAATTTAAAACACGAATACAATACGTTTTATCCATAATCATATATCACAATTATATTTGTGGTCAAAATTATTGGAATTTAATAAAAATATATTTGCACGACTTGGTATTTCTTAGTACTCAACAATACATGGTAGGTTGTGATATACCTACTGGCTGCTATGGTACGTTTCTTATCAATTATTTAATAAACAGTTCTATCTGAATTTGGTAAAAATGCAAGAAACTAATTGTGTTCCTGTGGTTGTTTTCGAAGAAGCTCAAGAAGCAATTTTCCATTTATTACCAGCAAAATCCAGGGATATATTGGCGAAGGTACCAGCAATATAGTTGCTTCATTCCTAAATATCGCAAATCCAGAAGCGTATACTGGCCATTGTATGAGGTGCACTTCAACAACTTTATTGGCCAATCAAGGCTAAACTAAATAGATATTATTTTTATGCTTGGATATGCATAAATTATGTCTATGATATCAAAATTATGTCGATACTGATAACGGTCTATTTAGTTTTAATACTTAGATTGAAATTAAACGTACACAACAGTTATGAAAAAGATGTTGAATAGGGACGATCCATTTTATATTAAATATATACATTTATACCATCTATAGACTTTACGTTGAGTTGTATTATTAACGTTAATCAAATGCAACTGTGCTGCCTAGTACTAATGTTTGTTCATGTGCAGAATCAAGAGACATGAGCATACCGGTTCACAAATGTTATAAGAACTATCGACCTATGGCATCAATTAATATGGAAAGGATAATTGTGGAGGGTTTTAAGAAAAAAGCATGGAAATTCATGATGTTTTAAACGATTAGCAGATGGAGACAGCACTGTTTACAGTATATTAATAGAGAGCAAACTATATGGGAATGTACTTGATGAGAAAATTGAATCTCGAAATCATATTCTGAGAAACTATATACAGAGTGTAACAAAAAAGCAGGTCACCCGATTAACTGCATATTTTCACCGATAAAATATCATGTTTTAACTGTAGGTACTTGCATATATTCAAAAATACCTTTACCACTTTATTTTAATTTCAGATAACTATGGGATGATGGTGGCTTTCTATACTGCTTGAGTGAATATATATATACTGTTCTACTTCGATAGTTTGGTTCTAATTACTAGTAACTGTAAATCTAATAAGTCCAGTTTTTAAATAAAATTAATAAAAACATACTTCTGTTTCTTTTTACAATGTAAATCCACAATAATTATTGAACAACTTAAGTTTATAATGATGTATTGATTTATAATAAAATAGCACTAACTGTAAAGTTCAAGACCAGTTTATATGCACGCAAGAATAAATTACTAGCTATTTTTTTCATGTTTTTGTACTTATATAATCGTCCATTATTACTAGTATATTATATACTCTATTAAATACTCTGCCATTTCTACTTTCTTTTATTATTTTTTTTACAAAAAATTAATATAAACGGCATAATATTTTATTGACATATTTCTGTTTCGAGAAAAAGGACAATTCAAAATAATAAGGAGAAATTTATTTTGGTAACAGGATAGTTAGTCATTTTGTTGCATATTTTTTGTTTGTTCTCCATTATGTCAGCCAAAAATAAGTTCATTTCGCATATAGTTAAGAAAAAAATACGTATTTCAATAAATTAATAGAATAATTTGAACGGAAAATATAAATAGCTATTGTGTATGTTTGGTTGCGGACAACCAGTAGAACTCATTGGCGAGGGGAATATTCCAGTAGAGACGTAAGGGACAAGGAATTTCAGCGCGGACTTTTTCAGCTGATAGAGACCAGTGGCGTAGCCACGGGGGGGTTTTGGGGGTCAGAACCCCCCCCCATGGGTTGGGTTGGTTGGGTCATATAAGTAATGCCTCACTACAAACCTAAAATCACTCTATTCGCCAAGATTTAGCAACGCGGTCAGTGAAATATATCTCCTACGGCAACCTTACATTAGGGTTCACCTGCAACTAAGTTCTAATTTTGTTTTTGTCATTTTTGTAACTAATATTATTCGTACCTGTTTATTATTTACATGTTTATGATTAGATTGTTTTTTATTTACTTTTTATTGTTTCAATTAATTAAAAATTATTTTTTTTTATTAAAAAAAGTTGTAGTTTGAAATACTTTGTTCACTGAACCCCCCCCCATGTTAAATTTCTGGCTACACCACTGATAGAGACACCTTTAATACAAAAATGACGAGTCGCAAAGTGGCCGACATCTGTTGATGGATTTTGAAACTACTGTAGGGGTGAATAACAAATTACTTAATAGGAGTGTGGAGTTTTGTTTCTTAATATTTTTCTATAATTTTTTCTGTATAAATAGTGCTACAGTTTGAAAATAGTATAATTTATCTTGAATGAAGAAAGTGCAGAATCTGCATTAAGACAATTTGTAATAAGTTGGGGATGGGGGTGAACAACAATCCAACAAATTGTTTATGTATGTAGATGTAGAGAAATTTTCTGTATTTTTTAGTAATTTTGCAAACTTTATTGAAATCGTACGATATTTAGTTATAAAAAGTGTACAAAAATACAAAACATAAGCAAGAAAATTTGCACAATATCTTGGTGCTGTTCCCCAATGTTCCTCTAACTGTATATCTACTTCTGGTATTTTTGCATAGATTCCTTTAGAACCCAAACTGTGTAAGCAGTGGAAAATGAAATTGAGAATAATCGGAAAACCGATAACAAAATATATGAAAGTATGTAGCAAAGATTTTCTTATAGAGCATTTCATGTCGGGTAATTATAACAAGATTATGTTGTGAATTAATTAAGGATTTTTTAAATCTCTATAACACATTACACTGGCAATTTTCTCCATTTAATAAAATATATATTTCATGGGGTAGCTGAACTAAAGCAAACATCTGTAAACTTTCAAACTCACATAGTAGGGCTCACATTCTACTCCATACAAAACTATACACGGTTGGAAAACGGTGATGGTCCATCTGCCGTTACATGAGAACGACAAAGAAATCCGTGCGATAGACAAGGATGACTATATTGACGACGTTTTAAAATCTAAATAGTCACCGCCCATTTCGCCATTCAAAACAAATAAAAGGGAGAGTGACTGCTCAGATGTTATTCTAATTTATAAAACGTCTTCCTATAGCCATCCTTGTCTATCGCACGGATTTTTATACTTTACTTTGTCGCTCTCATGTAACGGCAGATGGACCATCACCGGTTTCCAACCGTGTATATGTGCCTTGTCTCACCTTTTAGAGGTTACATCCCAACCCCATAAGTAGTTCAAGATATCTATTATAGATATCTTGAACCAAACCATTATATCTGAATCTGAAAGTTGAGATTACAAACACAAGGAATTCATGATATATATGCACTAGAATTCTGTCTTACATGAATATTTGATAACTTCTAAAATACACTTTCACCTAAAAAATACTTAATTACACCATAAAAGAAAACTCCCGGAGATTTAGCGGCAATTGTAAACAAATTGTTCACCCCTATTTCCGACTTCTTGAATTTTACAGCGCCATCTAGTTCGTGAATTTCGCAAATGAACAGTTTGGTATCTCTGCCTATGTGTCTACGACTCAAATTTAGGAATGAAATGGCACCTCTCATATAAAATCTACAGTGGCTTCATAAGGATAGTGAAGATTTTTTATGCTAAATGGCGGTGAGGTTGTAAAGAAAATCGTTAGTGTGACACATGTATCTCTTTTTTGACATTATTCTAAGCACACTGGATGTCGGTTCTGACATTTGATGCAAGATGGCAAACCAATCACAAAGTTACCATACTATTGTCACCACATTTACAATGTCAGTTATATTTGGCTAAGATTAACGTTACCACTTCGTTGATTATTTTGTGTTTGTTCTCCCTCCTCATTAATCCTAAAGGAAATGAAATAGTTCTTTTCATAACTCCGCAACGAATTATATTGCTTTTTGTGTACTCTTTTTCAAATTTACCGCCAAAATGATCTAGTTACTTTTCCCTGTTCATTTACCCCTCTTAGTTTAAAAATAGAGTATAGTATAAATATTACGAGAGTGGCTAACAAAGCTAATGTGAAACATGAAAATAATTTTAGCTTACGCACCATTTTAATGCTTCAGGGCGTAAATAAATTAATTTGGTACTTTTTATGTTTATTCAAAAAATGAAAAAGCAAACAAATATGGGTAACATGTTTTTTTATTCACATAGGTGGATACAAATAAAATTTAATGATAATAAATAATGATAATCATCGATTAAAATAACACTTGCCTAAATTTTCAGTGACTAAGACTAGAGAATATATGATATTGAGCAAATCACTTATAACAGGCTGTAATAGCAAATACTTTTAACATAAACAAAAAAAAAGTCAAATATAAAAACTATTGAAAAATTGCGATATTACATTTTTCAACTCGTAAATTTATGTGATAAACTATTAATTAAAATTAAGAGCTAATGAAATTAAATAAAACAATCGAAAATGAAAATAGTTTACACCAATATTAATGATTTTTCATCAGTAATGCTTAAATGCCGTTAAAAATCACAGAACGTTTAGATGTTAATATTTAAATTAAATAATTAATGTTAGAAAATGAAATCATATTGTTTTTTTTTTTATTTTTCCAAAACGAGTAATATTGGTGCGAATTAAAATTACCAACAAATTGAAAGTAGTTCCACAAAATTCAAAGATATTATCACAACTTATAAAAAATTATCACTAAAGCTGCGTGTGACGTTATATATCGATCAGGGAAAAATTCAGGTGTGCTACTCACATTTAGCCAACGATGGCCTCGGTGTACTCGAGATGGAAACAGGGGGATCATTTAGTTCCAGCAGAACCAGTATTCTGTCCAATTAAATTATACATAAGTAAAAAAATCGCCAACGGAAAAAGCAACAACACCAACAAACTGTAAGTCACTGGTGAATGAAACGGTAAATGGTGATCGATGAACGTTACTACAAAATGCGGTTTAACATGCTTGTTTAAAGCGATGAGAAATATGTGACACGTTTAGCAAAACTAGTAGCACTACCTTTTTTCCAATATTGACTTCAAAATATGGTAAATGTGTGTAAAGTTACCGAGCAGAATTACTTTTACAATATTATCAGTTCTGTCACTGGTTAGCATCACAAAAAATTCTGATAAAAGAAAATATGTTATTGACAAAAAATATCATTCAAAAGTTAAATATTCTCTGTTCACGTTTCATTTTTTTTTTTTTTTTTTTTTAGTTCAAAAACAGTGATTAATATTTATTCCCACAAATTTGGAAACCTTCTCAAAAGCTGTCACATAAGTTTTTCTTGCATCATTCATTTTGAAAATACAGAATATTAGAATTAAAAAAAATAATAAAGAATGAATATATCAAAGATATTTTAACGAAATTTGGTACATGGTAGAGAATTACAAAGTGTGAGAATATTAAATCTGCTAAATTACCAGCGGTGGAGATGTCGGAAATTACCCATTTAAAAAAAAAAAATTGATTTAACATTTATCGTGTCTTGATGTTTTTTGATATCTATCATGATTTAATGCCAATTTGATTTACACAACATACATTTTAAAATATGGAAATTAGTCATGAATCCATTAATTTTTTTTTGATTTTTAATTTTTTATTATTATTACTGTTTTAATATTTCTCAAATAATAATAATAACCCTATTAAATAATGTCAATTCTCATATTTTATATTTTTTAAATAAATTTATACCAGGGACCCATATCTCCGCTACTGGTGACATAATTTTACGTCTTGTAGACCTCTATTTGAGAATACTGCATGTCAAATTTTGTTAAAAATCGTTGATATCTTAGGGATATTATTTTTTTAAACACCGACATTCTGCATCTTCAAAATGAAAATTTATACGAAAAACTGTCCTGGAAATGTGTGGAAATAAAAATGAATCACCCTATATATAATGATTTCACTATTCTAATGTATAAAAAAAATGAAATGATGAATCTAATTTTCAGGACAAAATCTGAAAAAAAAAATACAAAAATAAACTTTAGTTTTAACGATAAAAATTACTCACTCTAGTTACACGTTTTCGGACTTAACGAATTATAGCGCTCGACAAGCTTTAACGATTCAATAAATATCAGTCTTATTAGCTCGAAAAGAATGATAATGTACCATTAGTTTTTAAGCTGAAAGTATTAGTTCAGAAAGGAGACGCAGCTAGTTAAAAACATGTAATTCTCAACTAACCGGGCGTACAGTTCTCGGCGCACTTTCGCCGTAAACTTATTGACTACGCACAGTGTCGAAGCTGCCGCAAACGACAGGTTGTAAAGAAGGACTATCTTGAAGTTGCCCAGCCATTCGATGCTCCCGAAATCGCCGAGCAAGTCGAAGTTAGTGATACCTAACAGAAAAAACACAATTTATCATCACTTTATGTATTATATCGACACGACATACATACCTAGGATTTTCGATAAGAAAGGCAAGGCGGAACTGATTATCAGCAACAAGGCGCAGTTTCCAATTACAAGGCTGAACGGTGTGCTCTTAGGCTTCGGCCTCACCCTCCTCATGCAAGGAGCGGTGTAGAGACCAATTGACGAGGTTAATATCAGGTAAACTATCAGCACTATCTCCAGTGCAGCCCCGAAAGGCCCTAGCTTCGATAGGGAACTCACCCCCAAAGTGAATTGCTGAAATTAAAGATACGTTAGGAGATGATGGTATCGCTTTTACAAAATATTTACCTTTGAGCTGCTAGGCAGAGCTTTAATACCTATAAGCAGCGACAGCGTGTTTTGTACTACTAATAAGACGGCGATTACTGTCAATCCGAGGAGAAGCAGCATGGCTATCGGATACAACACGTTCCTCCTCAATGAAGAAGTTTGGCGTTGCTTATCTGAAAAGGTTCCCTATTTTTTATTGAGAATTTTAATGAACCATGAAAATAAAATAAACTGCCATAATAACTAGAACTGTTTGCTTTTTAGAGTAATAATTTTATATATTATATATTTTTTATTACGTGGAAACCAATAATGATCTGGCACTATCAGTACGACTGATATTCAATTGTGATTTTTTATGTTTGTCGACCAATAGTTGCCGAGTTGTCAGTTTTCAGTAGATTAGAAAGTATCAGTTTAGTGTTGTGCTTTTTGGTTTTTCATAAAACACAGAAAACTTCCATATTTGGAACATTCCCATTTTATGGATATTTTCTGGGACAAAGTTTAAAGCTTAAAGAGAATATTTCTGGTAATTTTCCCAAGGAAACTTTTGTGAATTAAATTTAAGATGGCAAATCTGGCGCCTCCGAATATCAACCAATGAACTATCCTTTTTACAACACATTACCAATCCCACCGCCGAAAATCTAGAGTGTGACCCATGTTATAAACCCGCTCACAATTTATAACAGTCGACACAAAGAAACGTACATGCAGCCCGTATATTTTTCCTATAAAATTGCGTGCCGCATATCTCCGCAAGCATACCCGATTACACAGCTTCTGCTGCAGAAAATACGCATGCGCCAGATCGAAACTTTAGCCTTCTATTGGTTGTGACAAACTGACAGATCCACCTGTTTCATCTCCAACACTATCATGAGCGGGTATATCTTTTGGGCAGGCAAAATTTCGAGTATATCTTTCCACTAATTTAATTATGAATGCAATTAATTTATTAGTGATTTTGATCGAAGTTGACAAAAACTGTTATAGTTTCTACTAAAAATAATGAGTGTTATGAAAAGCAAATATTTTTGTCATTTTTGTATATTTTTTATATCTGATTGCCTTCAAATTTAGTACGCCTTTGAAATGTTGCTTATCGCACGCTTCGCCCGTCTTGCTAGTCAACAAGCTAGCGATGGGTCACTCTCTAGATTTTCGGAGATTGGATATAAACTTATGCTGCCTTTTACAAAATATTATCTAGGTTTAAAGATCTTTCTTCATGTTACATAATTAAAAAAAAAATTCTGTGAATAATATAAAATTATTTAAATTAATAATATTATACTTGAATTATCATACCTAACATTTTCCTCCTTTCTTCTACTGCGATAAGCCTGGCACCTAGTCCAGACTGCAGCTCTCCATTCCTTAACCTCAGCAGGTTTTCAGGCAGTTTGTACTCATCCTCGATGAAAGGACCGCTTAAACCAATCGACATTGGTGCGGGACTAACATAAGATTTCCCAGTGTTCTGGGCATGTTTCAGTCTTCTACGTAGGCTCTCCTCCTCCATGGCGCAAGCGAAGTATTCCTCGTTGATGTCGCGGAGGAACTGGGGCTTTATCAGAAATTGTCCGACGACGTCAAATAGACGTACAAATCCCAGTGGCGTACACACTGAAACAACAAATTTATTTCGGGGTTCTTACACATCAAGTTATGAAAACTCTTACCTAATAGTATCAGTACTCCGAGGAATGAAATACACGAATACAGAAAAGGCAAGTAATAGGTTGTCAAATCTGAAACAAATTTAAAATTAACCTGTACGCTCTTCAAGAGAACTATATTCGACTTACTCAGTATTGTCTGGATACTGGAATTGTCTTTATCTATTAGGGCTGATATGACGTAGGTCATCCCTAAGACAACCATTCCCAAAAGGGCCAGAACGACAAAGGTTTCGTAGACCCGCGCCATCAGTCCTTTTCGATGGCCGAAAAAACCTTCCGACTCCGTGAACAGGTATGCGAAGGGAAGTAATATGAATAGGGAGAGGTTGGAGAATAGGAACACATAGTTCCAAAGGCCTATAAGAAGTAATATTTTTTATAACATACAGGGATTTGTCATTTTTTGATACAAATTTATCAAAATTAGTCTGAGAGTTGTTAGGCAATGTGCATATGCAAGATTTTTATAGCAAGACATATTTTTGTACAATGTGTCAAATTTGACCTTTATTAGTGCAGTTATTACTTTAATTTAATTCCGAGACCTCCTAGATAATTAAACTAAAGTAATTTTTCTTATTTCAGTCATTTCAAGGCTTTGTAGGAACATTTTTGCAGTCATGCAGTAATACATTAAAATCGCACAGTTCAATAAAATTTTACAAGGACATTTCCGGCCAATTTTGAACACACTGTACATTTCTCAGCGTTCCAGTTTCATATTCAATTGATAATGTTTTTAATTCTTTGTAACAAAAGAATAATATTTTTCCCAACACGCTATTTACCGAGTATCATAAATAAAGTTTCTGCACTGATTGCATGCCCATGTAGATAAATATTGCATCATCCTCCCAGACATATTGCAAAAACATCGATTTACCCACCTTGAATGAGAGATGAGTTGAGCCACTTAATATAATAGCTGTTGGGATAGTTCACCAAGACCTCGTTGGAGACTATGGAGATGGGCAGCAGAAGAATAGCCCCCACGGAAACTGCCAGGGAAAATGTGCACAGCCAGGTGCTGATTCTGTAGACAGTCACCTCATCTTCGTCTGTGCTGTAATAATCCTCTCGTCCTCTACGTTTGAAACGGCCCAATAGGGCGAAGCTGAACAGGTAGAGAAGGAGAAAAAGTAGCAGAAAAATCTGAAAAAGTAAAACATATGGTATAACGAACACATGATGATAATATCGCATGTGTTAGATTGTAAATGAAACACATTATTTCCAGATGTCTACTCTCTAGAAAGTGTCATATACATTTTTTGGGTATTAAATTTTGCTAGACAATTAAAAAAGCAAGTAATATGAATTTTTACATCCTGTATTAATGACGCCACCGTTATTTCATTAATACATTGAAATAAACCGGATTCAAATTAATCTCTTTTACACATATATAAAAATTTTCTAAATTCTAAATTTCTAACAAATGCTGCAAAAAATATTGACATAAAGATTAGAGATTTTTATGTGGGATATTTACAACTCTGATATTATCATGAGTACATCGCGCACGATATCAAAAATTGGACAAACGCGACCTTCATTTTTAATCACGTTTAATATTTGTACACTCTCGCGATTTCTATTGGCTATAAATGTCTATATTGGCATAAAAGGTTAAGGATATTTTTGGTCCGCTATTGTGAGAACAAAAATAGCACCTGTGAGACACGTTGTCTAAATATATGCATGTAGAATTCAAATATAAACATTTTGTTTAAAATTATTATATACAAGGTTAAAAATAATGAGTACTGTACAACATTGCCAGTGAATATACAAATGGAATTTAATGGTCAATATGATAGAATCGATACGCTCAGTTTGTTCCACTATCTAAATATGTAATAATGTTTTGATTGTAGCTACGCGATGAAAGATTGTTGACTAATGATGAAACATTTTCAATTTTATGCCGGAGAAATAATTTCCTGGTAAAATATTGATAGTAGAAATATAATTATTAAAAACAGATTACGCATTCTTTCCTTTAATTCTTTACTACAATAAAATAAATAATTTTTAAAATCGTCCAATGCGTGCGCAATCTTATTATTATTGTCAGTACTCGCACATATATTTATTTATAATCTCTTCTTAATCTATAAATAGACAGAACTTTAGCCGAATCAATAAATTATGCACAATTCATATAAATATTTATTATGACAAGTTTATATCTCCAATAATTCATCTCTAAATTTAAGAATATGAAACATCAAAAAATAACTAGGTCCTGAAGGAATGTAGTAAATTCGGAAACTCGAAATATTTCAATGACGGTTCGTAGCTTTTGAAAAAATATACACGGTGATTCAGTTATAATGTCATTAATTTTAAGATAGAGAAACATGAGTATAATAGGAATACGTGATTTAAAAAAAAATTTAAAAAATATTTTCAAATTATTACTTAAACCCCCATTTCAGATTGTCACTGATTCAGCTTCCACTTCAACTCGGTATCAGCTGGACGCGACGTCGCCAAATTTAAATATTTTCCTAGTACCTACCTACTTATTGTAATGTTAAAATATATAATGAATGGTATAAATTATTTTTAAAAAAGTATGCAATTGGCATATTATCTTTCAGTTTATCACTAAGTAAATTGTTAAGAGAGGCTGAAAAGTTTTTGGTATTTAAATACAGATAGTAATACAAAAAACCCTCGTGCTGTCAACAAAAAACAGCCCGAGATATATTCAGCGATAAACAATCCGGCAATCCGAATCTTGATCTACCGTATTTAACGTAATAACCTTGTTTTCAATGCCTTCTGAATACGTGGTTAAAATTAATGGCATTATGACTAAACCACCCTGTAAAGACACCAAGTATAGATACAAATCTATAAATAAATATGAAAATAGACGTACATCAAAGAATAACTTTTTCGTTGCGAAGTATAACTACAGTCATAATTTCATAATTGAATCCCTTTCAAGTCCTATGATAAGACTGTTGTTTTACTTAATAGATTTACAAAGTAATTGGCATATACATAGCTGAAATAGCTTTTAAAAGTTTATAATTTTTGTAATGTACATGATGTTTTAAAAATTATGGTGCCAAATTAAAATAGGAGATAGGAAATTTTATATTTATCAGAACGTTTCTTATGAACATAGGTTCGAAAATTAGAACGGGTTAAAATTTACAAATGCACATCGAAGGTAAGTTGTAATATTTAAATCCAACGAAGATGGATAAAAGATTTAAGTAATCCATTGGATATCCCTGATGAAAAACTAAAAAAAATATTTAGATTTAGTAAAGCAATACGGTAATTTATTAACGAATTTAAGACCATTTTTGGAGAGACAAAAAGTATTTCGGCAGAGCTAAAGGTAAAATTATTGCTTTTTTTGATAAGTGGATTAGTTTTTAACATAAGGGAGTTACCAGACATGTATTGGTGATAATTTTGATGATGAATTATAACATTAAACCTTGAAATAACGTAAATGTTATTATGACCAAAATGGGATACATACCGGGCTGATTAAATATATTATTAAACTTTAGATTTACGCGACAGAATAACTGAACTTCTGCGAGAGTTATTCCTCCTTCTAACTAAACTAAATTTAGGTGTACAAAGTGCAATATTTATATTAAAATTAAATCATTGTGCAGGATAAAGTACTTGGAGCCATGGCTCCTATTACGACACTCTATATTAAGTATATCTGATTAGATTAAATTGTTATTTTATTTAAAGGGGCTGACCGTAGTCGGAACTCCGCGTATTAGTTTTCAACTTGTTTCATGAAATCAAACATTTTCAAATCATTGTTTATATTTTTCTTGTCCATTTTGATAATGGTAATCTCCAGAAACGTAACCAATATACCACTATACCAGTCGAGAGGTACTAGCTTGATAATAACTTCATAAAAAATACATATAGGTATGCTTTATTATTAGAACGTGATATTTTAGTGTTAGCTCATGTTCTTATGTTATCAACATTTACTAATTGCACAGTTCCAAAATAGTTCGCCTTGATCACATATTTATTATGGAAAATGATGAAGACGACCAGAGATGATATACCTAAGATTAGATAGATACTACTTTCAAATTCTATTCAAAAAGTGGGTACTTCACAACAACTTTTGTAAGCATGTTCGAAGGTGTCGCTTAAAATTGTTTTATTATAGGCGTAACATTATCTAACTTGATATTATAGCAGGAAGAAAATGCCTTTGACTAGAAAAAAAAAAAAACTAAACAGCAACATCAAATTATAATTTGTTTTAAAAATAAATATGCATTGCTGATGAAGGCCATAGGTTTATCAAAACGTTGGCAGTTTTAAATTAAACTATTTCTACTACATCATTAACTCAACGATCATTAGAAACGTTTATTGCATTTCTTTGAATATAGCATGTACGATAGGTACCATTTAAAAATCCCTGAGCATTTGAAAATCCCTTTTCAATGTTACGTGCCGAATACGCCGTAGTCATTTCATGCTCTATGGAGTGTTAACACACTTTTGTACCATGCCTACGCGTTGGCTATGTGGTACTTTGTGAATCCTCAATCACCGTGGCAACTTCCTTTATTTACATCCGCATTTGATAATTATTACAAGGATATAATTTTGCAATATAACCCCAACACCGTTATAAATTAAAAATAATCTATATTGAATTTTAGTTATAATGTCGGTGTTTCAAAAATTTTAAGTGAAAATGATATAATTATCCTCAAATACTTTCTGGGCTGCTTTCAAAGTCACACAATAAAAGCTAATTCCAAGTTATAATGCTACTGGAATGTTGGATTAATTTTAAGTTTCCTTGAAATTTTCAAACTGCATTCAAAGTGTAGTTATAGGCAATAAAATAGGTTATCTACCTATATACCTACATACAATAAAGTATTCCTGTGAAACTTGGAAGTATCTAATAAAATTCTGATAATCCAAAATCCTTGTATAGTACCTGAGTATTTTATTTCTATAAGTAATTATATTAAGAGGAAGATGGAGCCTTATAAACTGTTCTCCAAATTTTAGCGATTCAAATTCATGACCACAGAAGTATAGAGTGAAAATGTTAGAAATCTCCGATATCTACATTACTAAATAATTTTCCAATCGTAAATTTTTATTAGGTATAAAGTGTAGTAAAAAAATGTTGGTTCGTTTCTTAGCTACAACCACAAATATATGTATACAGGGTGTTCGAAATATAAATGCCGATACTAAAGGGGCTTGCATCTGACCAAAGGCAACAAAAAAACTCATGGAAATGCAAAACCATGTTACGAAATTACAAACTAAGGTACAAATAAAGTTAAATAAGAGCAACGTAATTTGTTTTTTTTTTGTCAGTATTAATGAAGTAAACAACAGAAGTTTCCCAAAAAATGCTAAAAACTGTAACGTACGCCAACATCGCAACCAACTACCTACTGCTGTTAACAACAAATTATTGTACAAATACATCTTGCTGTCATAATTCTATTACCTTTGGTCAGAGAAAAAAATTGATAAGTCAAATATGTTTTATTTGGTACAATTTATCATACAGATATCATAAAGGCATTCGTATTTCGGACACCCTGTATATATTTCTTAATTTCAACACTGCACTGCTACTGACAAACCGCTGAAACTAGATAAAAAGACAAATAGGTACCTATCAATTTTCAATCTTTACCTTCATTCTTTTATCTTAAAAATCACCCCGTTTGTTCTTAATCAACACTAACAACGGGATACCTTAAAATAGACATTCGAAGAGGTAGGATTATTTAAGTATTGAGTTTTCGGTGAGTCCATGGCAATGGGGGCTTGTGGACGTAATAATAGGAAGAATGAATAATACTTCGTGATTTTTATTATAAGGTGATTCTAAATGTAGTACCATAAATTTAACTAAATTTACGCAGTTTAGTTGAGATAATTTTAGTTGAAAAACGATAGAAATTAAAAATAGTGACAGTGATATCCCCCAGAGGTTAGAAATGCTGGAAAAACTGTAACTAGGTTTATTGCCAGAAAAATCAAAGAAATCTAATTATTCGAATTCCGGGTGTCTGCAGACGTGACAAATTAGCAAAAATTAATGCTAAAGATGTTCAAAGGACAAAGAATTCATTTTGATAGTTGCTATTCCTGAGTCAAAGGCAAGAAGTCGAACTTTTACTGTCACAAATAACATTCAAGATAATTCTATCAACTTTTTGCCATTCTGTAGTGAGTATGTGGCCTTGAGACATAGAAATAAAAACACACCAGCACGATTATTCTTAAAATTTAATAAGGCAACTAAGGCAAGTGATTTAATCCAATTGAAGCGACACAGGGTATGGAAGAGTTCTACCGTTGCAGAATTGAAACAAGAAAATTTTAACTAGGCCATCAAATAATGTACAAGTACAAGCGAGGGGTAAACCATTGCTTGAAATTTGTACAATGAAATACCATTCTTTTAAAATATTACCCGTAAATACCTTATTTTCCCATTTTACTTAATATACCTTTAATTTTCCAAAACTGTCTTTCATTTCCTTAGAAATTATTCCATTTACAGATCTACGTAAATAATATATAGATTTTTTTCTGTATCATAACTCCATTGGCGCACCCGAGAAGGGTGCCAATACCTACACCATGCCCCCTTCAAGCTAACTAATATTCGGTATATACCGAGAAGGGTGCCAATACCTACACCATGCCCCCTTCAAGCTAACTAATATTCGGTATATACAGGGTGTCCCTAAAATTATTGTCCGGATCCCAAATACTCATCGGGTACCATCGGTGTCTCCAGTACAAAGTACAACCAAAATATTTCATTAGCAAGTGTAAATGCATGGGTATCGAGGGAGAATTCAATTTTAGCCCTAGTTTGCTTACCGTCATGTATGATTAGAATTAGATAATTGGCAGTTGTTTACATAAAAAAGCTTATTTTTTGTTAAATAGAATATGAATGTAATAGGAAAACCTAATTTAGCAATATTTTAATTTTTATTATAGACTTTCATTCTCTTTTTATTACATATTTTTTATCAATAGAATATGTCGGAGAAGTTTGACCAAACTTATCGTTAACACGTCGTATCGAATAGTATGTAATATATTGACTTAAAGATAAAGTTTAAGAAATTATACTATATTAAAATTTGTTAACAGAAGAGGGGAATGTGCTAGTATGTGAGTGGAGATATTCTGCGTAAATGCCTTATAAAACATGCATATGGTACTGTAGTGTACAATCTATTGCAATAATAATGGCACTGTTTAGTTGAATTTGACTTTCAATTTTAAACATCAGTTCTTAGTTGTTCCACTTACCCACAGAAATCTATTGAAATTTCTACACAGAACATCCAGTAGTCAAAAAACTGATTTGAGGAAGTGTCATTATTTTTTGCAATTGAATGTATCTAATTCGAATCACCCTATATTATTTTCTAAACTAAAGGCATACGAAGACAATAAAACGCCACATAGTGGTTTAACAGTGCCTCCGAAAAATTTTACAGAAAATATGTTTGTATCTATTTTATTATATTTAAACTGTGCCATCGTCATATCGCATGTGCGTTCGCCATTGTATTTAAAAATTGGCGGGAAAATACTAGTTTTCTTTTAAAATACCCATTAATTATCTTCGTAATACCCATTAAATACTCATTATTACCTTGAGAGTACCCAAAAATACACAAAGTATCTAAAAATACAGAAAAAATACCTATAAATACACACAAATACCCAAAAAATGCAAAAAGTACCTTTAATTACCTACAGCTTGTACAGTAAAATACCTCAGTGGTTTCTCCCTCGAGTACAAGTAATTGAATGAAAATTTTACCATATCAGAATTGAATCAGGAATTATTATTAAAGATTGTAAAGACTGTTCTTTCAGCATCCAAATTACTAATGCTAACACATTAATTTTTTACCTTTGTTCTGCTTCTTATAATGTTTTCGTTGTAATAAAATTAAATACAACTTTTATTTTTTTGAGTGATTGTAGATAAAATCTTGTATGCATTACGAATAATAAGTGATTACTGCTTTCGAGTGATTAACTGTCACTCTCGAGTAATAATATATCACTTTTCGCTCTTAATACATAAATAACTATTTTTGTTAACATAATTTGTCGCGCTAAAAAGATTTCTTGTAATTTAGTGCAATATTCTCATGTTTTACAATGATGCAAAAGCCCGCCCGTGCAGACGCCTTTAAATTTATCCCGAGAATTATATTATAACAGAACGTCAGTACAAACACCATTGTTACCATTGTTATGAACCAGGTAGTAAGGATTTTGTACTTAAATAATGCGATAATATTTCTCACTATGACATTTTCTAAGTATTTGTCCAATATTAGATCCCGAACGGATAATTTTAATCTTCATAGACATACGCAAAGTTATATTTACATTTACATCTACCAACACGCATATATCAGAGGAGTAAAAATAAATTATATTCCAAACAATGATGGAAGAATGCGTCTTTATAAAATACGCAGATATACTAGCATAAATTCAAGTAATAATTTAATCAAGTCGACCTCCGTTATAAACAAAAAGAAAGTGATGTATGCCAGTTACTGCCTACATAACAATGCGTATCGTTAGCTCTTCGACTTTACACGTCACTGGCAGTGGATAATTATAGCCAGAGGAGAGAAGCCACCGAGTGTAAACAGAATATTTAAGATTCTCATGATCAATTTACGGCAAATTGCGCCTTTGAAATTTATACTGAGAGCAGAGTACACATACTAAACTTTTACTTTACATAAAAAAGTTTTTAACCGACCAAGGACAAATTTCACGCAAATAATACATCATATACTTTGCAATTTCAAAAATGCAAATTAGTAAAACAGATTTATTACTTTTCTGATAATCTAGGTAGACCGAAAAATAATTCTATAAGTTTCCAAACCCATTAAGAGTTTTATTATTGTGCTTTCAAAAAGTAACGAATAAATTCATTATTTTTGAAATTGAGAAGTTTTTGAAAAAATCCCCTGGCACGTAGATTTTGTTTAAAAAAAGGCTTTTGACATACAACCCACATTTGTGACGTCATCGTTGTTCGTGATATAACGTCATCGACAATTTTTTTTAAATAGGAACCCCCAATTTTGACCATGCCGTTTGAAAGAGCGTGTTATTCTACATACATACATCATGAACAATTATGGTGTTACATAACAAAAATTTCAAGAAAATAATGTTTGAAGATTTTAAAAACTTCTCAATTTCAAAAATAATGAATTTATTCGTTACTTTTCGAAAGCACTGTATGTACACAGGGTGGTACAGATTTTTATACATTGATTTTAAAAGGTGATAGAGACTCGAAAAATATGGGAAATTTTGTTAACAAACAAACTTTTAAAATGCACCATAACTTAAATACAGGACAGATAAAGTCTTACATATCGTTTTTCTACAACTAAGTAGCACGCCACTGGATATTTTTGAGAAAATCATAATCTGCTAAACTACCTATTGAATTCTAAAAAATACATTCTTGAGAAATTTTGATCAAATAAGACGCTTATTTATTAGCAGGCAATTGTTTTTTTCCACACATCGACTTAAAAATAAATGTATACAGTGTCTTTACTCTAAAGGGTCTGCACACCTACGTGATCGAATCCGTAAGCTATATTTGTCCTAATTTGTTTGAAATCTTTTTGAGAGTAACAGAGATGGAGCGAACAAAATAATATCAAGCAAACAGACATTTCGACAGTATGGCAAAATTAATTTTGATGTGATTCCCCGCATGCCTGTATCATTATGTGCCATACTCTTATAATCGCATATTGTTCCTACTTGTTTACTTTTGGGTTTTTATAAACAAAAAATAAAATACACATAGAAATTTTAAATCTACAATTCTGGTCATAGTTATTAATCATAAGCTTTCATAAATAACTGAAATTTTGATAATATAAAGAAAAATTTAATTAACATTAAAAAAAAAGAAAAATAAATAAATTTTTCTATTAAAAACATACAATTTTATATTTGAATAAATATTCTCAATATTGCAGAGACAAATGCAGAAGTGATACAGGGTATTCAGTAAAGAATGAACCATACTTTAAGGCTTCCTTGGACAAAAATAATGTGAATTAAATCAATAATTTTGCTACCTTAAGAATTTACCTCGGAATTTACAGGTCTGAGAAAGTACTTTTTTACTTTTTTTATGATAATTCTTATTAGTTGGGTAATTGTACTGTACTGAAATTTTGGAAAAAGTTTTTTTGTGGGGTAAATACGAATATCTAATTGATTTTTGAGTTACAGGGCATTTAGATTTTTTTTAAAGATAGACATATTTGAAAAATTATTAGTTATTTTGAAAGCTTTCGATTAAATTTAAAAAAAGATATACTTGATACGCGTCGCCAAAATGCATCATTTTGGAGAAAACTGCGTTTAACGTATTTGCGAGCGTATTTGTTAAACTAAGAAGTCAATACATCAATTGCAACGAATTATTAATTCAAAAAGTTATTACATTATTAGCATGCAGTAAATAGAATAATTATAGAGTGCACATCAAGTAAAGTATATGGACAGACTGATGAAAATAGACAAATATTCGAGTACATAATATGTTCCTATTTTTATTGGTTATTGCATTGAATGGTTCAAGGCTCCCCATTACATTTTTTCGCCAGCGTACATCTGCGTCGAAGGCTGTTCCCATCCCTAACAAATTCAGAAGCCGTTACTGCCTTACGATACTATAAATTTAAATTTATTATGTACAGTATATAGGCCATATTAGATGTTAAAATATTTAAACCATGATTTACTTAGTATGCAAATATTGTTTTAGTAATTTTCATTTAAAGACCAAAAATAGTTCATTTAGTTTAAAAGTATGTGTAACAATAACTTGCCCTCTATAGTCGACAAATATTTTGCAGTGCTGTTTTAAATTCAAACCCCTCTAGCTGTTGACACGCTTGACGGTAAAAACACATGAGGATCTCAAAGCTCTACTTTTTCAATGTCCTTACATTTGGAAATACAAGCGACAAATAAATTTTTGTAGTTTCAACGCGTTTCATCTATCATCTAAAAAAAAATAAATCTCGCCGAAATTAGGACGGTCTGTATCTGAAGGTTATTTGAAACTAAAAACAGATAAACGCTGTAACGAATGTAACAACGAATAATGAGAAAGTCTCAAAATTGATGGTTTATTTCTAACTAGTACGTATTTAATTTCGAATTACGATTATTATTATGAAAAGTGCCTACCGATTTAGGTTGTATCATTCATCATATGAAGATGATGACAGATTAAATAAAATCTACAGAAAATCACGAAAAATATAAAAACATAAAAGAATCAAGTCCAGATCAAATAAAATTTATCAGTTATTGAAAAAGCTTATTGTCCATTTCCTAAAGAAAGTGAATTCGTGTCTCCTAAATGAAACATTATTGATTTAATGAAATTGATTGTTTGTATTTAATTAACGTGTTGCTTTATACATAATTAATGGGTAAAATGGGTCAGTTCTAATGGTAAAAAAATATTAGTATTTAGACTTGAATTAAGTAGGTAGTAGGAAATTTACCGATACTAGGTATTTTACTTTTTAGAAATTCAAGAAAGAACTTAAGAAGTATCTGACAATATTTCAAAATTTTCTAATTGTGTTTATTATGTGGTGGTCCCAAGGTAATGGGTCAAAATTCATGCATAGATTCCTAAAGTAAAAATATTGTGATATTGCCGAATTTGGTTTAATCCAAAAGTTGATAGTAAAAGAAATACAGTTTGTAAAATGTACAATATAAATTTAGTTTTTTTTTTCATTTATTTATTAATAAATGCTAATATCTATTCAAAATTTTGGGGTTTAGATTATTTGTGCCGAGGAATTGAAATCAAGTTAGTTTGCTAAATTAAATGATACGCATTCAATGGCGAATAAGGCACATTTTTTTTTAAATATGACCTAGAATGCCTCGATGACAAAATTATAATGCAAGTCCATAGTCATTAACGGAATTCACTTCGTAAAAGTCCAGACATTAAGACTGGCTGTTATCGACTTTTATGAAAGGGACATAAAATATTTAATCATTTTATTAGTTAATGCATTGTATCAATAAATAGGTAATCAATGTAATCGCGGTACGAGAATTTTTAAATGTAGTGCAGAATTTTGAATATTTATTGCAAAAATATATGGATAGAAAGCGAGACGGATTTCTTGTTTTAACAGTAAAATAAAATAAATAGGTGCCATAATATACAGGGTGTCCCGAAATTAATGGGACACAGAGCAAGAGTAGATTCCTTACATCAAAATAGTTCGATTAAGCCAAACTTACCTTGGTCCATTTGTGGCTAATAAAAAAGTTACAGGGGCGTTTTGCTGTAGACGCTAGAGGGCGCTACGAAATGTACTCTTGGTTGATAAAAACTGGTTATAACTTTTTTATCAGTATGTGTACGAAAGTTTTAATAGTAAAATGTTCTCCTATCTATTTTTCACAAATAAGATATACTTGTTTTATGTCGATAAATTTAACCGTTTTCGATTTATTTCTTGTTTTTCTATTGGATGCAATAAAATTTAAGTAAAACTGTCACAGTATGCTTTGGTTATTTGAAAACAAATTGTACTACAATTCGCTGCAATTAATAATATCGCGTGAAATATGCCTCGCCATAATTCCTAAAAGACGAGATACTGGCCGTCCAACAATTGTTACTCCAGAACAAGAGGATATTTTGCTTCGTGTAACAGAAAATCCTGAAATAAGTTTACGACGAATATCTGCGGCTGTAGTGGTACCTAAATCATCTATTCGTAGATTAATTCATGATGAAAAACTTTACCCGTATCACTTTAGTCCAGTGCAGAATTTACTACCTGCAGACAATTTTGTCTTCGACACTTTTGACACACTTTTTGAGCAAGGTGCTGTTTACAGACGAAGGCACATTTACTCGTCGCGGCGTTTTCAACTTCAGAAATAAACAAGTTCGGGATAATGAAATCCCGCATGTATTAAGAGAACGTCATTTCCAACATGAATATTTGACGTGGTATTGTTGGAAATCATGTGTTAGGCCCTGTTGAATTGCCATATAATCTGAATGGCTGTTCTTACATTTCTTAGAACATGATTTTGAGGAACTTATTGATAATCATCAATGGTAAATCCCATTAAATTTGAGACACGATATGTTTTTTATGCAAGACAGTGCCCCTGCCCATTTTTCTGTACAGGTGCGAAACTATCTTAACGCACAATATCCACAAAGCTGAATAGGTCGCGACAGCACGTTTTCATGGCCCCCACGAAGCCCAGATTTAAACCCCATGGATTTCAGTATTTGGGGTATTTTGAAATCAAAAGTTTGCAGTGACCCTATTAATACACGGCATGAGCTGTGGCAAGCAATTTTAAATGCTAGAAATTTATTAAGAAATGAAGAATATAGAATATTAGACAATCATTTATCAAACGAATAAGATTGTGTAATAATTAAAATAAGACCCCCTTATTGAGAATTTAATGTAGCCACCTGAATGTAATTAAATTATTATTAAAAATAATCTTTAGCTTTTTACGTAAGTAACTACAAACTTTTATTTTATTTTATTGCATTCAATAGAAAAACAAGAAATACATCGAAAACGGTTAAATTTATCGACATAAAACAAGTATACCTTATTTGTGAAAAATAGATAGGAGCACATTTTACTATTAAAACTTTCGTACACATACTGATAAAAAAGTTATAACCAGTTTTTATCAACCAAGAGTACATTTCGTAGCGCCCTCTAGCGTCTACAGCAAAATTAAGTACGGATTCGTTTTTCTCGCCCCGGAAAACCCCCTAATCCAAATTTTCAAAAGAATTCTTTGAAAATTTTCCAAGAATTTTAAGAATTTCGAATTCAAAATTTGAACTTTAACGCCCTGTAACTTTTTTATTAGCCACAAATGGACCAATGTAAGTTTGGCTTAATCGCATTATTTTGATGTAAGGAATCTACTCTTGCTCTGTGTCCCATAAATTTCGGGACACCCTGTATGTTCCTAAAAATGTATAATAATGCATAAAAAACTAAACTCTTCACTAAAACTTCAATTTGCCAAAATGATTAGAAAGGAGTAGTACAGAAATTATTCCTAAATCATACATTTCACTTTTGATGTGACATTCACTATATTTTAGAAAGTCAGTTATAATCAGTAAGTCCATCATTAGAATGTTTTCTAAGTAAAATAAAACAAATAAAATACTGGACACAACTGAAACGAAAATTAGTGTTATACAGGGTAAATTCGAATAATGTGCAAAATTGGGGATACCTAGATTGTATAACCGATTTTTTGTGATACCTAAATGATATTTAGATCTAAATGTTTAATACACAGCAATATTTCATATTATACAAACACATATCTGTGTTTGTTTGTATTAGTTTGTAATATTTACTTGTGATATTTTGGAAAGGAACTACTATGTGTGTGTAAGGTCATAAACTTTATTTTTTTACTCAGACACTGTACTAAATCATTCTAAATTCAACAGGCATTGAAAAAGATTTTTCTCAATCAAAAAAGTTAACCTCAAAATTCTCCCAGAAAAAATTTCATCAGCATAAATACCTTGCCAAATTTCACTTCTTATTTCAATGCGTTTGGAAGAAATTAAATAAAACTCTAAATTTATCGTAACTCCTTAGAAGGGGCTCATATCAAAAAAGATTATATGAAGAACCCCTATTAAAATCGGTCGTATCGGTCGTTATGGCATAATTACATTGGGTACATTAATTTGAACAGTCTACTGTTCAAATTAATGCACCAGCTAGTAAAGTTAGCAACTTTTGTCAAGTGTTTGACAATTTGATGGAGGATGTGATTGTAATGCACTGAATATTTAGATTATTATTATTATAGAATAAATATTCAGTGCATTACAATTGGCACAAACAACTTTTATTGAAACTGCATGCATAAGACATTTTCCAGTAATTTAATACTTTCTATGTCGACAATTCTTAGTTAATGATTAAAAATATTGTGGGAGAAATTCAACACTGGTCGGAGGATTTAAAAAAAATATGAGAATACGGGGCACATGAAATATTTTACAACTTTCTATGGAAAAGCCTTGCACAATCGAAAAAATGTATAAATAATAATTAAAACAAAAAAAGTCATCGACCGTATTTACCCTGAACTTGGCTATATCTATTTTATCTAGGTATTTATTTTTAAAATAATTTGAAACAAATCTAGAAACTGAATATAAAAAAAATAAGAGATGAGCACACAGCAGATGTATGTAAACTAAGTAGATACGTGGTTTTATATTACTGGTTTTCTGACGTAACAAAAATGTTAGCAAAAATACAAAAGTACTTACTATCTGTTCCCTGACATTATTGTGAAAAATTTGTTCATTCAAGTCAGGCTCATCCTCATAATCTTCCATTATTTCACCTATTCGTCAAAACTGGTCCTTCTAATACAACTAAATTAATCATTTTTAGATTTTATGCAGTGCGAAATATACCTTCCATTTTAGGTTATTCTCAATTAACTCACATAAACACAGTTATCTACCAATTAACACACGTTACTTTGTAACTGTAAATCCTACAAGCAACACTTTTACCTGCGTTCGTGATGCGACTAATTTATTTGACCAACAAATAAACAATGTCAATTTTCTAGACAGCAGAGTAGTTGCCAGCTGCCAGATAAGTGGTAGTGGCGCTAGCTGTTATCAGTATCGTGTAAACCACAAACCTAGATTTGTGGTGTAAACTTTACGATATAAGCGTTAACTGAAATATTGTAATAATAATAATAAATAATAATATTGTAACAGAATATATCAATCAACACTGAAATATTTTCAGTCAACGATTTAAGCTTACAGCGACCTCTTCCGGTGAAATGTTAAAGCAAGCACCATCTAGCAAAATAGAAGATAGGAAGCGTAAAATTGTTGTTTTGTTGAGTTTTCAATTGATAGATGTCCCATGTTCCAATAAAAATAAAACCGCAGTTTATTTTGGTTATATATAAGTTAGTACATTGTTTATATAGTTTCACCACTGAAATAAAATTTTATATTATGGCTTTGTTCCAACCAAGAATTGATTCCGAACCGTCCAGAACTATTCAGTCTAGTGTTATGTTGGAAAAAACCGGGTTATTTTAATAACCAAATACTGAATACTGATTGATAACTCGAGTGATGGTCACTTGTATTCTCAGCAGCTGACATATTACTATTTTTGCAGTTTACCTTAAATATAAATGTGTTATTTTAAATATATACTTTTTGTATGGGTATATTTGTATATTTAAAATAAAACAATACAAATCTTAGATATATAACAAAATATGTTTATTACACGATGCAGTTAGAGAGTTAAGTATACACAAAATTTATTAATTTTCTTAAATTTTTCAAAAATTGTTTTGACTGTCCTGCATTCCGTAAACACAAAATTTTTTATGATCTATGGCTACAACGAGTGCGTTATACGAGTTACGAATATGAATGATGAATATTTCTATAGTTATTCGGTTTTTCGTTGTTTGTTATAAATCTTGAACTCGAACACGCTAATTGTAAGTGAACAGTAGGGTTACCACAGAGATAAAATATGTAAAAAAATAATTCAAATACGACGTAAATTTATGTACACAACCCCTTACTATTCGATAAAGCCAAAGAATGTCCTTACTTGAGAATTTAAAAAGATAAGATTGTCCTTACTTGCGCTTTGATAACTGATAACCGAGTGATGTCTGTTATTGCAAAAACCGAGAAATCAGTTATTTTTCACTCGAGTGATCCCAACATTTAATTCAGCCAGTTCAGTTGTTACTTTCGGCGAATGCGACGTTTTACGGTCGCCGTATTTCTCGTCGTAAAATAATCAAATTTGTGGTGTTTTTAGGTATAGAAATCTTAAAAAATAAAACGCGTAGAATAATGTAACATTAAAAATAATATTAATGTTTAAATACAATAAAGTAACTTTTATTTGTCTGTAATTTTATAAATAACACTATTAATTATTTATTAATTATTATTATTTAATTATAAATATTCACAACGCAGTTGGTACAGTTAGTGAAACTAACTCCAGAAGAAATCTTATTTGTTGAACTTGTAGTAATATTCCGTGATATGTTATTGGTATATTACTCGGTTCTCCAAGAATATCACCGGAAATTGTATTTTTCTTTTCTTTTTCGTGAATAATGCACAATTCGGCAAACCAATCATTTGACTAATCGTCGTTGGTAACTGACCAATAGTATTAATTCCTACTAGTTGTACACCACATTTACCATTTTTATATCTAAGAAAGAATCCATTGCGTTTAATATTTTATTTCATACTGTACTGTAATGAGTTATTTCCTGGACTCATTTAAGTCCGGAAAATGTTTACTTCCCGGACTGCTTTAAAAAAAACACAATATTCACATTTTTAAAAGATTTTATCTTTAAAACTACAAAATCAAGCCTATAAAAACTAATTATAATTATAATTAATAGTAACTGTGCAATGTGAATTTCCTTGCAGGCTGAATGCAGCTGAATACTATATATATAATCTGTGCACTTACTTTAATATAAAGGGTTTTCCATTAAAAGCGCTCGATTTTTATAACGCAATAAAACAAATTGTGAGAATGATAGTGATCTACTTTTATTTTTATTATAAAGTACATGTGTTAACATTATGTTTTAAAAATTATATCAGGTAAATGTCCGCCGCGGCTTTGCCTGGTTTGTTGAATCCTGGATACCCAATTTGTGATGAAGTTATCACAAAAAAGTGGCTCAATTTCAACAATAACGCGCTTAATGTTGGCCTTTAATGCGGCAACCGTCCGCGGTTTGTCAGCGTAGACTTTGGATTTTAGAAAGCTCCAGAGAACAAAATCCAGTGGCGTTAGGTAGCAGGATCTGGGCGGCCAATTAACGTCACCATTTCGCGATATAACGGAAATGTCATGCAATAGTGTCAGTGTATCACGTACCGTATGGCACGTAGCACCATCTTGCAGAAACCACATGTTTGTTAGATCGACCCATCCACTGCAGGTCAAAAAAATCTCTTATCATAGCTCTGTATCGCTTACCATTGACAGTAAGTGCCACTTCTTCTTCGTTTTCGAAAAAATATGCACCGATTATTCCACCAGACCACAGTGCACATCATACAGTATCTTTTTCGGAATCTAGAGGGACCTCATGAATCTCCCCTCACTCCAAATTCGATAATTTTGCTTGTCAGCAAAGCCACTTAACTAGAAATGAGTCTCACTAAACATTATTTTTCGCCCAAAATCAGGATCGACCTCCAGCTGCTCTAGCGCCCAAAATCAGGATCAACGTCCAGCTGCTCTAGCGCCCAATTAGCGAATGCACGCCGAATAGAACATTGGTTTTGATAATAATTTTTAACAATTTCGACTCGTTGCTCAGTTGTGTAACGCTCCATAATAAAATGCATAGACTAACTGAATACGCCTGCCAAAGATAGCACCTGCGTGACTATCAACTTCGTCATGCGTTGTTGCCAAACATCGAGCGTTACTATTGAAAAACCCTTTACTATTTTTGAATCATCTTGTCATTATTTGGCTGACAGTTACTGGGCTGTGGAAGCTTTTAAAAATGCCATATTTTATAATAAACGGGCACGCAAGTTGCCCTAATTTTGGTCATGCCATCATCGTGGCTCAGTATTTATCGGAGCATTTACCGAATTTTGAATTCAAAAGAGTTGAGGTTGCACCTACTGATTGGGGAGTAAGTAATTTGATTCACTTTTTACAGATAACGGTTAGTAAGAAACTTTTCAAAACTGACTAAAAGAGGGTGACACACTAAAAACGTGTTTGTTTTTAGAATTATTTCTTTCTAGGAACATATAATGGAAATCAATAAACGAACTAAGTGGTGCGTTATGAACAGTCCTGTTATCTGGAAAGAAATACATCAGTGGGGAGGCAAAAGATACTTGATAGGTGGATTGGGAGAATTTTGGGAATATGTTTACTGTTATTATGGCCTAGAATCAATAATTCCAAAATCTGAATTAAAAAAACTTGCTGCAGACAATCTGAGGGTAACAAATTTAGGAATACTACTAATAGATATAGAGGGTGATTCAAGTAAAGTCAAATTGTTGCGTAAGTAATGGGCCAAAGCATAATACTGCGACCAAAATAAATCGATTTACTTTAGCTTCTCTTAAAAAAATCCAAAAATCCACAAAAATCAACAATAACAAAGATATAGGGTGTCAAATTTGAAGAAATAAATCACATTTTCTTTCTTATCTTTCGATCACTTGAAGCAAATTTCACGAAATTTCGCTTATTTTGATCACAGTATTATGCTGTTGCAGTATGGCCCATTACTTACGCAACAATTTGACATTTTTAGATAAATTGCATGCATCATGATATTTAGATGCGTCTTTCTCAGAAACCATTATTTCTAGCGACATCAACAAGGTGGACCTTTTTTAACTAGAAAAGATAGGGAAGAAAATTTTTCTAGTCCAAAATGAGATACAGTGTAGCACAAAAAAGTCGTAGCGATTTAAAAGGGTTCAAACCATCGTTGGTGGCGCCCTCTAGCAGATACACCAAAATCGTCGACATTCGAATTTCTAGAAACCCCCTATACCAAATTTCATAAAATACGGTCGATGCGATCGAAAAATAATGAAGAAAATGTGATTTATTTTTTGAACTTTGACACCCTGTAGATCGAAAAGAAGCAACATTCGGATAAGGCATATTTGGCTTAATCGCTCTATTTTGAGGTCAGCAACATGCCCTTAAGCTCTATCCCATTATTAATGAATCACCTTGTATGTATACAGCGCTTCTTTTATACAGGGCGTCCCATAACTAATGAGCCATACAGCAGCAGGGTATAATAGTAGACGATAAAATAGACCGTTTCTGCTTAATTTCTTATAATAAAATGTTTACGTTTAAAGAGATGCGGGAAGATTCAAACAGTTGGACAGATATATCGAGTCAAATTCGGTGAACTTATGTTCTAAGACCATATAACGTCCGATACGTAAGAAATACTTTGAACAAATGTACCTATAGACGTCAATGGTGGTCACTTTCAACACTTCACGCAACCTAATATGTATTCTTTCTTATATCGCATTATTTCGAATATTTAATTTGCGTTTCCTATAAACATAAATAAAAGTTTGTTTAAATATATTTTATCATAAAATTTTAGTCCCAGATATCTCTAAAACGAATTGAGATACAGAGATGAATGACGTTTTCATTTAACATTTAATTTATAGATGTTTTCTCTTTGATAATTTAAGGGCAACCAATTAAAAGTGTTAGAGGTAAAAGAAAAACTGCAATAATTTACGCAATACATATTGTGTAACGAGCGCTCTCTAACATATTTCTTAAAACTAATAATTATAAAATCAAAATTGTTATCATCTAAAACATAGCTGCGTCGAAATTTACTCAATATCTGCAAAACCATTTTCAACATATTGTCAAATTTCAGTAAATTTGGTTTAATTGAATTACCCCATATCTCTTTAACAGTACATATTTTCCACCCACATAGAAAAACGTATTTTTCTACGCTCATGTAAAAAAAAACCAAAAATTTATTGAACTATATTTAGTGGAAAAAGTGATTCTTTATTGTACTAGTGCAATAAAATGTTTATTACATACATCTGTCATTCTACTATAGCGTTTTGTCATCATGACAAACATAAACGTTCAAATCGACGTCATATTTTCCTAGACTTAGTGTCATCTAAAAAACATTTTTTGGTTTTTGCATAAACGTAGCAAACATATTGCAACTCAACAAAACGTGTTTATTGCACTCGACGTGTTGCCCTACTCGGCCTGAAGGCCTCGTTGGACAATTTCACTTACTTTTGTACTTGTTGCATAAATAACTATTAAATTTAAATCGTCTTATTATTTTCCCTGGCAGTGTTTTTCTCTTGTGTATTTAATTAATATGTTTCATGAAATACAGTGTGATTAAATAAAATATGGCGCATTATTCAAAGAGTGAAAAGGTTGGCATGTTAAAAGCATATATGTCATGTAGTGATAATCAGTGATAGTGATAACAATAACGTATTGTGATAAATCAGTTGGAGTGTAGTAAAAATAGATAATGACCAAATTCTGGATAACTATGATTGTGAGTAGAGAATCTGGTTTATATTTTCAATTTATTGGTGAGGTATAGGAATGGCAAAGGGGAGGAGAGACCATTAATATTTTCGTAAACAAACATATTTCAATCATTATTTGACGTGTCTAAAAAATTTAGTTAACTTTGTTGGAGCCTATTCGAAGACATTAGTGTAACATTGGCAACGCTGTGGAATTCACATCCACTATGACTCCCGGCTCAGCGACCCTCAACAAGTTTTCGATTGAAAAATCACCAAATTTATTTAAAATTTGACTTTATTATTCCTGATTTTTTTGTAAAAAAAACTATTAATTATGTGTTCTACAAAGTGAACTGTAGTGCTCGTTAAAATAATTGTACTTATTTAAGGTTCATATACAGGGTTAACTATGACTTAGTACAAATATTTTAAGCGGGGATAGGGAAAAATAAGAATTAATGGAATCACCCTTCAAAAAAATTCCAAACTTATTTATAAAGCCAAAAAAAAAATATTTTCAAAACTATATTATATCCCTATTTATCGCCGTCACTGACCTTCTGTCAGCCGCGAGGTTAGGTATATTCTGCCAGTCAAATATGCCGCTTTGAAAGAAAAAAAATCTTTACAAAATGTAGATTATTATTGACTGATTTAATGAGAAATACGATATGGTAGCACAGAGAGGCAGCACCTACCTTACTAATATTTATTTCCAGGATTGATAATTGGAGGGATATTAAGAATGTTGAATCATCTTCTGTGTTCTTACTTGTTTAAATTAAAGATTTTTGTACTTCCTGTGTGCCTCTCCTTCCCTCGATCGTTCTTTTTGTGTAAAGCGGGGTACCTACTTGGTTTGGTGGTCTTGACCAGGTCGATTACTTACGTCGGGAAAAAGCACAAAGGATAACAACAAAATACACGTAAATGTACACAAATACATAAAAACACTACCACACGTTTACCGCCACGGCATAAAACAGCTGTTTGATGTGGTTCAAAAAGTATTCAGCAAAATATTTAGTATACTTTGTAAATGGCTTTCAGACTACCGCACGATAATATGCACTTGTCACACTGCCATAAATCAGCACCTTATCCGTCATCTAGGCATTTGAATACGACATGTTTGTAAATACACATAAAATACGCGAAAAATTAAATTTGCGAAAATCAAATACTGAAAAATTATTTCAAACTAATCAGAGTACCGTAACCGTAAATATACGTTATTTGACATCTACAGACGACATCTGTCACTAATACAAAGTGCATCCACACCGATTTTTAAACTTCATGTGTTGTTGTGTAATTAAATTCTGTTAATACTAATAATAGCAACAATATTAACAGTAATCGACGATGTTTGCATAAAATAATTAGTAATATTTTAAACTATAACATCCCAATATGTTTACAGTGTTCTGTAAAAATTACCCTTAGATTATAACTAACTTCGCTTCTGGATGGTTTGGAGCATGGAGGGTATGCAATTAGCAATGCAGTATGGCATAACCTAGAACTTACTGTTACTTTAAATCAGCTAAGTGACTAATTTTAAACGTGTTATAGTAATTAAATAAAGTATTTTATGTCGGATATGTTAGTGGATAATTATGATGAATTTGCAAGGAGTGAAAATGTAGTTTGCAATGTACAACGAAAGAACGAATACAAAATACTGCAACTAACTGGATTAGCTGTTATCTACTTAGACATTATTATTATTATTAATACAAATGTTTCGTTTCGTCGTTTCTACACTTGACAATGTTGAAAAAACGACCAGTAGTTGACATATCTAGCCATGATGGATGATGATAGATTGCCATAGGCGCCGCCGTGGGAAAAGAGGGTATTGCCCCATTTTTTAAATATCGAGCTAGAATTCCGAAATAATTTTTTTATTGTCTTTTAGACCTTCCTGAGCACGTGGTTAAATTTTTTGTACTTAGTCATAGTTAACCCTGTATAAAGCTGTTTACGGGCCTTTTAGGCACAGAGCAAGTCTCTAAGTTGTGAATCACCTTGTTATAATTTATTTGAGCTATAGTTTCAGGTATTTTGTTTTAGTACTATGAAGGAAAATTGCACGAGGCTACAGAGAGAATGAAGTACGTTTGCACTATCGGCATAACAGGCGCATCCAGTTTGATAACAACGTTGCTATTGAACGAATTGTTCGAGGTGCCAAATTTAGGAGGAAACGGTGGCATTTTAGTGAGGTTATACGACGACAACTTTCACGATGAACGGAGCTACAAAATTATGGAGGATACCGCCAATTATTATAATTCTCTCAATATGCTTGACAAAGAGGACAGTGTTATCATTGTGGACACTCTAGAGGATATGTTAGAAAACTGCGACTTACTGTTAATCGTCGACGATTTTATGCCAAGTGAGGATGATGTAACTATCAAAACGATTTTATCTTATTAAAAATTCTAGGCAAATCAGATCAAAACGAGACAGCACTGAAAAGATGCTTTGCCAAAATGAACTACCTGTCGGAAGCCATCAACTCCAGCAAACATCGCAGTCTACGAATTATATTTGCAGGCCAAGGACCGTTATGTTTTTTGGCGACTTGTTTGGTGGAGTTCTCCACTAGTGTGAGGCCTTCGGACATAGTGGTGGTGGCGGCGGATGAGGGCCTTTCATATATTAGTGTCCTGTCTGAGAAAACCGACATCCCCGTTGCTAAAATATGTGGTCCTCCAGTTTGGGGTTTCATCGGAATGTATTCGTTCGTTGATGAGGCGCAAACTGTTTTTAAGGCTGACGTGTATCGACCTAATTTGAGGTAAAAGCTATACTCGAGTTACAAAATAGTAGAGAGTGATAAACACTCTCACCATTTATAGCAGTCAACATTGCTGCAGTAAATACGCATACGCCCACATCAGGATGATCGATTCATTTCGGGTATATCTTTCCGTTAATTTAACTGTGATTGTAATTAATATATTAATGATTTTGTGTTCTTAAGGATGGAGAATAATTCAAGCTTAGGATATCGAATGATAAAAAACTTGTATGAAGAAATTAGCGCTAGAAGCCAAAATATGAGTGTAAGTGATGCTGTTGAAATATACAGGTCTATTTGGATAATTTGATTCAATATATCTGAAATTCCAAAAAACAGGGTTAGTCAGAAGTAACGAATAGTTATTCTGTAAGTTTTGCTTCTATCCTTTATACAGGATATCACGAAACTCCGCGCAGAAAATTAATATATACAAGGGTGGACACGCGATAACCCCCCCCTATTTTACTCCGTCATTAGTCGAAATACGAAAAAATGTGTAAAAAGTAAAAGTTGTAGGAACTTTTAAATATTTTTTAAAGCAGAATAAAATAAATATCGCATTTCCCAGATGTATGTAGATTTAACTCTATTTTTTATTTTATTTAAGGAAACACACCTTGTACATTATTAACTTAAATTTTCAGAAATATATTATACATGATACTTATCTTTTACTGTTTTCGAGACATTACATGTTTATTGTTGATATGCAACATCATATAACTCATGATATATGATATCTTTTTTGAATGAAAGATAAAAAGTTAAGCATTTTAATTGGGGTTTTAATGTACAACACTTATGTAAAATTTAGTAAAATTATCAGCTTTGCATTCAAAAAAGTCATATTGAACCCTTCTTATAAATTTCTTTCTTTTATCTTTCATATATCTTTACAATCTTTAAAAATATATCTGTTAATTGGCGGTTTTTTCAATACTGTAAAAATATAAAGATTTAAAAAACAAATTCAAACACTAACAGTGAACAAGAGGAGGTAGGGCAATTTTCACGTGATCACTCTGTAAATATGGTTATTCATTTACAATAAAAAAGTAGAATTATTAGTTATTACGGCCCGAAATTCTACATAGCACAATTCAGCAAATGACTAAACAAACGTCCGTCAAACGCTGTAACGTGTAATCGTTTAATATTTTACTTTGTTTGACGACAATGAAACAGGCAATCTCTGAAATGATGCCAAACTTCAATCAATCAAAGGAATTATCATTTAATTGCAACCTTTGCCGGCCATACTGCCAATGACTAGCCTTACTGATATTAAAATTTAACATAGGCAACCAACTATACGACACATGTGAATTGAAGGTAGCATAACCCAAAATTTAATTTTGTATAAAATTATTTACAATAGTAATTTTATATTACACTGTTGATCATAATAATAAAAATTAAGAGGCTTACATTTTCATAGTGCCACTTTTCAATTGTTAATCCTATATTTAACTACATCATCCACTTCAGCCGCTTGAAAAAACGAATTATAAAACTTAATTTGATTAACAACGCCCAAGAATATTTATTTAAACGAAATGATTCCGGTGTCCATCCAAGTGAAGAAACGCTCGGAGCCGCACGAAATGTAGTTCGGAATGCACTGATGAAGATATATGAAGTTGTTAATGCCCTCTTTTACCATTACATTATTTTTACAGATCTTTAACTGCTCCTCATGGGTCAACTTTGCCTTTGGGTACCATAAAATCGGAGCTAAGGTTAATGTCTTACCTGATCACCGACCACGATGAAATTGTGAGAACAGTCGAGCAGAGAAAAGTAATTTCGTAGTTCTAGACGTATTATATTCCTTCCTTTAAATGATTATTTTTTAATTACCAAACATGAAACATTAATAAAACAATGAAAGCCGGCAGAAATATTTTTAAAATGCCCAAGTTACATCAATATGTTAATTATTTTCAGATATATTTGGATACATCTGATAGTTTGATAAAAATTTGGCATCTTTATCTCCAAAATCAGGGTTTTAAATATTTATGACGGCGCTTTCAGCATTCTTTGGGTGTTGCTTGCAACTAAACATTTACTTTTAGCAAAAAATAGCCAAAATTGCGGAACATCCAATCATTCTTCCTAAAATCAGGTCCGTTATCAGTTTGGTGAAACTGTGGTATGCCGAGCAACCTTCTGATGACATAATATCCTTAGGAGTGTGTTCTGACGGTAAAGAGGTACATTTCTGTTAGTAAATAGTAATATGAGAAATATTATCTTAGGTTCTTTCGACATACCTGCAGGAATTGTATTCGCCCAGCCGGTAAAATTGGATTTGAAGTGGAGGTGGTTACCAGTCACCGAATTTCCGTTAATGAATGATTTTACGAGGATCAAAATTCAAGAGTGTGTAGAGTCTACTTCTTTACTTTTGAAGAAATTTCATTTGATGCATCATATCTGTAAAGGCACTGAAGATATTTGTTCAAATCCAGATTGCCCAATGTTGATGATCAATGATGATGCCCAATGAAAGTTGATTACTTGCCGTGATTTAATATTTCCTTATTAATGTGTTATTTTATATACAATAAACTGAAAGGTTAGACATTTTCTTGACTATATCCAAACGCCAAAAATCTGAGAGTAACTCATGTTATAAACCTGCTCACAATATATAGCAGTCAACACATAGAAACATACAGGGTGAGTCAGTCATAATGTAATTAATTTTAAGAGGAGATAGGGAATAATGAGTATAATGCGAATACGCAATTAAAAAAAATCTAAATGCATATTTATGCCGAAAAAAAATATTTTCAAATCATTTAAACCCCCTTTTCAAACTGTCACTGACCGCTCACAGCCTTGGTTGTTTACAGCTCACAGTTCAACTCGATGTCGACCTGATGCAATTGCCAAGTTGAAATATTTTTCTAGTACCTACTTACCTAGGTTTTAGACATCACAAATAAAAGGATGTACCGACTATTTTAGAATATCATTTTTTCTTGCTCAGTTCAACTTCAGCCAATAATAATTTAAAATGTTAATATTCAATGAAATCAAATAATAATAATCAAATAATTCTATTAAAAATTACAAGTAACGCAGTCCACTCAGGTTTTCCGGTAGAAAATACGGTCTAATCAAACGATACCCGTACACTCCTGCCCCTACGTTGACAACAAATCGCCTCTGAAAGCTAAACCGACAAGTAGCGTGTGGATTTTCATCTGAGCAAATGTAGCTGTTATGACTGAAATTAGCTTAGTTACATTGAAATCACAAAACTTCAATGTATCTAATAATAAACCGAGTAATAAACCATTTACGTACATTACATGAAAAACCTATACCCAATGGGTAAATTATTAAGAGAATCTGAAAAGTGTTTAAATACTAAGTAATAAAAAGCCATCGTGTTGTCGATAGAGAACTGTCCAAGACCGAAATGGCACGCCTCTGATCTGATCCTCAAAAAAGTTATCGAGAGTTAATTTTGACCTACCGTATTATTAGGTCAATAACCTAGTTACCTTGTTTCTGTACTGTTATTTAACGACAAGGAGTAAAACTTTTTTTTTAAATCTAGATTGTACTGTTTTGCAAAATTGTATAAAGTTGAAATTTTCCCACCATAAATAATTAAATTAGAAGTTGCAAAAATCCGTGAAATTCGCGTCCATGAGAGACAAGGCTTAAGTGTGATATCCGCGGAAAATAACTCATTCATTTTTATTATCTACCGCCTCGAAATTTGCAAAAACTGTTATATCACTGTTTCTGCTAAAAATAATGGTTATTATGTAATGCATTTATTTTTGTCATTTTTATATATTTTTTATATCTGATTGCCTTCAAATTTAATACGCCTATGAAATGTTGCTTCTCGCACGCTTCGCCTGTCGCGCTTGTCTACAAGATAGCGATGAGTCACTATCTAGATTTTTGGCGGCAAATGTAAGGTTTATTCATTCCAGAAGAATGAAGGAGTATTACAGCTTTGGCATCAGAAATGCATAAAAAAGAGGAGGTATGTATTTTAAAATCAGCATTACTCCAAGCACACAATCGCCCAGTTTTGAAGAAATTGTATTAGGAATGCATGAAATATAGAAAGTTCCCCGTGATTTTCATATGAGAATCTGTTTAATTTCCATATTTCTATTGCTATATTTAACTCTGTTACGTTTGTTTGAAGGTACATCTATAAGGAAAATGAAAACTCTATTATAAAAAATTACTGGAATCATTTATTTGAGAAATAATTATGTGATAATATAATAATAGGGCGCTTAAAACGATACAAATATAGAGCAATAATTATTTTCTAAGAATACAAAAATATCTCTACAAATTCGATTTAATGAGATCAATATTGATACAATATGTTATATATTGATGGATTTCATATTCTTAATCATCTTTGCAGATTAAATATTTACAAATTTTACATTTTGCTATAAAACTACTATTTATTTACAAATTCTATATACACATCATAAAAATATTGCATATTTAATTCTCTCAATACCTTGAGATGTTGACACAGAGAGTCTGGAGTTCGATTGCCATTATTTTGACATGTTAGTAGTTTAGACAAAACAATATTGCCATCGTGAGTGGTAATGAACTGTAAATCGTTCAATTATTATGGGTGTAATAAATACAACATGGAACGAAAATATAGGTAACAGGTATCAATAATAATTAGTTAAATAAGCATCATATTAGATATTTAAAATAATTTAAATCGTTGAACTTATTTTATTTAATTTTTGACACTGACACTAAAAGTTGTTTATGCAGATTGGTAATAATGTTCGTATAATTTAAAAATATGCAATAAAATGTATTGCCGTGAAACACAATGTTGGCATGTTGGGCAAAATATCATGACATCTAGAGAACAGAGTTGTTTCTACACCTAAATTTTGTTATGTATCACACGTTAAAATAATAGCACTAAAACTTCTGACACCCTGTATAAGTCAAAGGCTTTGAACGTGGTCCCATACAGTTCAAAATACCACATAGGTTACAGTACTGGAATTTTCTCTAGTTCCATTATGACACAACATTTTTTCTATAAATTATTTGAAAAAAAAATATTAATAGTTTCAAATGACAAAGTTCCAATTACATCAAAGCCAAAGTTACTCCAAAACATACATTGTTTTGTTAAAACTGTCATTTTTTGGGAAAAAGAAATATTCTGTTCAGTTAACTTTTTTGAAAGTAAAATGAGCTTTAGTGCAATTGTAAAAGAAATGAATGTAAGAATAATAAAATTCTGTAGAAATTAATTCTCAAATTCTGAAAAGTCTTGCAGTAACATGGCTCTCAGTTAACAATTATTTATGTACATATCGCATGTTTGATTAAAATCTTATATAGATAAATAATGAATATTTAAACTGAGTTGATACTTTTATTGTTTCCATTATCACCGAGATTATTGCTTCAGCTGCTAAAATATGAGTACAATCCATCCTTAAAAAAACTGATGCTTTCAGTTAAGGGTGAACAAAGGCTGCTCAAATATCGAAAGTGCTAAGAAATGGAAACTACGTTATCCAATTTCTATGAATCTAAACTTTACTCTAGATCTAGAGTGGCGATATCATGGAAAAGATTCAGTCTTCTTAAAAGCATAGCAACTCGCACGATCCTACTACGAATGGTAATTGGTTGCTATCACATTTTCATATAGGCAACTCGGGTGAAGGCTTAATAAATATAACGTCACAGTGTCAGGTTCTTATATACTAAGGGATGGCCTCTTCTTGCGGTCCCCCTTGGAGTTCTTGCCGAAGATGTTGCCCAGCACTTTGGAGACGCTGTTGACTCCCAGTTTCCTGCGAATGGGTAAAGCCTTCAGCAGCTGTACTGATCGGGCTTCGCGCAAGAGCGACTGAAAGGCTAGGGAGACTCCTGCGAAATTTTCCGCGGCGCTGACTTCGTAGAACTGACAGCCGTATTGGAGGGAGAGCTCTTGTCCGTCATCCACGCATATTTGCCTAAAAAAAAAGAAATTTTTAGTTATTTATGCAGAATATTTGCAAAAGAAGTAGCACAAATAGTATCAGTGAATGTACAGCTAAAAAGAACATCAAAAGTGACCTAGTAAAATTTTCACCCCTTAAGAGACACAGCCCACAAATATGGAATAGTAACTGTAATTTGAAAACCAAAAAAGGTATACTTTCAAATTTACTAACGCATATGTGCAACTTTTCAACAATTTTTCGAAAATTTCTTTCCCTTTGAGATGATTGAAATAAGTATCTTGTGTTTTTGCTTTAAAATTAACCCTTTATTTACAAAAAATAAAATTCATTGTCATTCGCATTACAACTTACACGATTGTAACTAAGAAATATTTAAATAGGCGACTGTTTTTGAATGTCGGAAAAATTGTGCTGCAGCAAGAAGACACAAAAGATCTAATGACAGAAATTAGATGTTTTATCACGACCACTATATTACGGTTTAATACGTCAGTTTTCCGTGGATTAAAGGCCTTTTAATACACTAGTGGATTAGAATTCATAATACCACGTTTCGATTTTATAGCATTTTATTAAGAATTATTATTATTAACATTAACATTTATCTCCAGAACGATCTTGTCATTTTGACCAGAATAATTTAAATACAGTCAATAAGAAGCTTCTGAAAGACTGGAGGGGATTTTTTCAGCAATTATCATTTTGCTGGACAGTGAATCTTCAATATATTCTGCTACCGTAGTTGATTTCCAACTACCATGATACTTCACAGTGGTAATATCACCCTCAGCAGTTTTCGAAATTGTGTTGATGTATACATATTATGTAGTACATTTTTCAGCCACATATCTCACATATCAATATTTGTTTTTGTATCCAGAATGGATATCGGTAACTTCCTTTGTCTTGGACATGGGTGCTATCCAGAAAGGTTAATTCATTGCATGGACAAGCACCTGCCATTCCCATGATCGTTGCAACCTATAAAGAGTTCTAAATAAAACGCTCAACGTATAAATTGAAATATTAAAATCGTGTATTTTCTATCTTAACTTGTAAATATTCCTCATCCGGTGCTTTTTTCAAAAATTCCTTGATTGGTCATCTCTCGAAGTAAGAACTATCAATACATTTGTGCACTTTCAGCATTGATTTTAGCGTGGAATATTTTGTCCACATCAAAGAGGATAGTAGCACCTCTTCTGTAATTGCTCCTTCTCCTATGCCCCTTTTTCCACCAGTTATCGAATTACACCAATCCCTTCTCGCACACACTTCTTGGGCTTCTTGCTGGATTTCAGCCGGAATGAAGAAATTCTCGGCATTCTCACTTATTTTTTTTGTCAATTTTGTAAATTTTGTAAATTTTCACGTATTCAGCTGACCATCAATATTCTTGATTAAATTTTTTTTGTCAAATATGACATTTTTCAAAACCATAATTTTTCACCTGCTCGACTTTCACCGGTTTTGGCCGTGGATAAAACGTTGAATTACATCTCGAAACAATGTAACTCTCGGCTGCGCCTCGTGAGACAATTATTTCTCATGGATTAAAGGTTTGTTAATTCCCTTGTATAATTAATAACTATTATTTTTACTTGAATAAGTAATTTTGTTAATATTTTTATTAACCTTATACATAATTATCTGTTGTTTTTGGACTTTAGTTTTTTATGTGGAAAATACGTTTACCTACTGACACACCACCCACTGAAAAAATGGTAACGTGCCATAAGCAATACTTCGGGAGTTATTTGGAAATTTGCTTATATCTAACAACAAAGCTTAGTAAAAGCATAAACATACTATGTTTGTTTACATTACAGCAAGAAATCTAATCATATACTTATGACTATGTACAAAAATGTGAACCACGTGCTCAGGAATACCTAAAAGACAATAAAAAAAATATTCCAGAATTTTAGCTCGATATTTAAAAAATGGGGCAAAACCCTTTTTTCCTACGAAAAGTAGGCGCCTATGAACGTATCGTCTGAGATGGCTTAGATCCATAGATAAAACTTACATCTGTCAACAATATCTACTACCATGCGGTCGTTTTTCTGCAGCATTTCTAAATGCAGAAACGAAAAAATTAAAATTCTTATTAGTAATAATACCTGATAGATAGGTAGGTAACAGTTAATCCAGTTAGCTCCACTATTTTGAATTCGTTTTTCATTATTTCGTTACAAACTGGCAAAACTATTTTTATTCGTTATAACCACTCCCTATAAATACCTATTTATTATAACAAAATTGAACGAAAGGAATTGATAATAGAATACTTTTAATGTACCCCTGACAGTCTTGTGCCATAACATAGAAAAGCAAAGCGGCAAACTATATTGTGGGAAAATATTTGCACCCAACACAAATTTCTTTATTTAATAACTATAAAACGTTTAAAAATTAAAAAAGACACTAAAAACTGAAGAACACAAAACTACAACGTAAACACATGGTAAACACAGGAATTAATTATGACTTGACTAGAAATTTTACGGTCGTGTTGCTAGTTGCCTACGTTACCTACTCTGATTCTGTAAACGTGTGGCGGACAAGTCGCATAGGCGGCGTTAAATAAGGATTTAATATAATTACGAAAAGGGTGATTCCGTTAATTCTTAATTTTCTCTATCCCCTCTTAAAATATTTGTATTTCGTCATAGTTAACCCTGTATATTAATGCTAAATAAAATATCTCAATTCATACCTCTTTTTACCTATATTTACGGATAATTTGTAACTTTTTCAGAGAAGTAACGCCTACGCAAATGCTTTAGAGTACATACCTACGTTATATTTGCAGGCCATTTAACTGTCTATAATTTTTAGTGGAGTGTAGCTTAAATGTGCGATTTGTAGTTATCCTACAATTAGACATTCGATGCTTAAATGTTAGGTACGGTAAATGATGAAGCGTGCTGTGTTATTTTGGAGATCGACCAGTTTTGCAGAACGATATTAACTTCCTGTCATATGTTAGCGGATATCATATTCGGCCCCTGCCGAGTGGCTTGAATGAAGTTGATGAGCGTGTAATTAAAAAATTCGTGATTCACCTTACTTTCTTCTATCGCACTGACAGAAAGCGGTGTTGCCGCAAAAAAACTGTTACGTACCGTTAGACATCTGATGCGAAATTTAGAAAAATATCACATTAAAATTCGCCACTTGTTCATGGAAACGCGTTGTGCCCAGTTTGGCCTGCGAAGGGCATCGAACTCGCTTAGCGAAAAATTATGTAGACTTTCGAAATAATCCTCTTACGAGTCGACTAGAGAGATCTTTGTCTTGGTTGTAAAAAAATTAAGTGAATTAATAAAAGTAAACCCTTATTTGGATATTAGCTTCCTAAGATGGTAAAATATTTGCATATTACATCAAACTGTTTAGAATATTTTTAAATAACGTCTCCTAATGTCCATTTGTCTTATTGCTTGATCGCGGTCAACATGAAAGAAGGAAAACGTGTACATGCTCATTAAAACCGTTAACCGACGAAATTCCTGACTGATTAAACCAAAGCTGTGACCGTTAAAGTAGCGATTGTCTACAGGGTGTTTTTAAATGAAATAGCAAAAATGAGACCACAGATTCCATAGGTGAAAATAAATCGATTTAACCTAACATACTCATATTCCAAGTCGAGGGTTTCTGTGGGCGAGAAATTCAAATTTGTTTCTAATTTTGAAGTCACTGAAACAACCGATCCTCCGATTGTTTCAATAGTTAAAAGCATGATGTGGCATAAGTGGCGCTTTCTGCTAATAACGTCAAATTAGAAACAAATTTGAATTTCACGCCCGCAAAAACCTCCGATCTTCAAACTGTATGCAAATATTTGTTTTTTTTTTAAACTTATTTACAAATATCGAAAATAAAATTTTAAATTTCACACCCTGTATCTTTTTTACCATCAACTTTTGACTAAAGTAAGTTTGGCAACATTGCATTATTTTGTCGTAAGGGATCTACACTTGCTATATGTTGGAGTATTTATTTTTTTACATTGAAATTTCTGTTCACTCTCTGATATTGCAGCATCGTTTTCCCAAAAAATAAAGTCAGTTTGCAATTCTTCAATTTTAGAGTCGTGACGGCCCAATTATAGCCATAGTGGGTTAACAACCTGGAAATGTATGTCTAAAACATACCAAATATGACACCGGGGTACTAGAAACCTTCTTAAAATATAAACCAGCAAATTGTAGTCGACTGACAGAAAAATATTGACGTTCGACCCAAAACTCAAAGGCACGAATCAGTGGCGCGTGATTCATTTGGTGAAATAGACATTTGTATCAGTGAATTAGTAGAGTCTTGACAAGAGAGAAATTAGTTATGGATGTGTTTTGAGAGCATCAAAAAATAAAATATTTCCTGTTGATTTTCTAAACTATCAATTCTTTGGGAAAAAATAATGTTTAATACCAGAAAATGTAAAAAAGTAATGCATAAGTATGTTGTATTTTTAGAAATTTAAATAGTCTGTGGTAACTGTAAAATTAAAACAATCCAGCACACGCATTCGTGTGCTGGATTGTTTAATTTTTTATTTAGTTTGTTCCAAAAGTTGATGAAAATGCAATAATAATTTTCGCAAGCAATATATGCAGAAGCTGAAGAAACAACTCTGCACTCCAGAAAGAAAAGAATATTGAAAGAAAATTTTCCTATTTCTACAACTTTCTAAATTTTCATGTTTTAGATAATATTAGGTATTAGTTACATGAAGACTGTATCAAATAAATTAGACATAAGCGAGGAAAATTCCATACGAATCTTATCTTCTACTTAAAACAAGTAATTGTAATTTCCAAACACACAGATACAAGATATCTAGTGATGACAAGAAAGTCCAAATTACTGTAAATGTTAATGTTAATAAGTTCTAAGAACTGTATTGTAAGACCGCTTTATTTTACTAGTGAAACATCAATTATTGAGTTATAGTGGATAAAAGTTATTTACAATATAAGTGTTGTACAGATTCACAATACGAAATGTTAAAGTTATTCTTATGTTACCTTTCGCATGGTTACTGTCAAAACTTTGTCAAACAAACCGATAAATATAAAAAACGCTTTTAAAATGACTGATTCTGACGGAAATTTATCCTTTGATAGATAAGCAGGGGCAAACGGAGGAATTTCAAGTCTAGTCCCGACAAAAGCTAACGGTGAGGATTGGAGTACCAAAATTTTGAAGATTGGTGCAATGGTAAAAGACGTGTCTGAGAAAATCTTGTTGGCTCATTTTTTCTGAAAAACAACGCTCCCAGAAACCATCTAAACTATGGAGTCAATGTTGAGAACTATGATTTCAGTTAAGAAAAATCATACATAATCAAATATAAGCTGATTTTCACAACTAATCGCAAAGAAGTTGATATGGATTAAAAACCAAAAAGATCAGAAATAAGTATATACTTTTCTAAGTACTGCAGATGATAAAACATATTTACTTATGTAGGTTGCTATGATAATCGATATTTTTGGGGCCTGTCGTCGCTAGCAATTTTCTAAGCTAATGTTGAATCGTATTCAATACAATGACCTCTATATAAAAATTATAATTCCGTGCACGAAAATATAAATTCTCCGAGAATTTGTTATAACAGAAGGAACTACAGCTGGTGTCAACTTTTTGAATATTTTTCGAAAATATTCTAAATATCATTGTCCTAATGCAATTCACAGGCTGTTTTTGTATTTCATAGAAAATGAAAATGTACCTCCGACCCTGTTACGGCGTCTTGGGGGCTGGAAATCTTCTCCGGCAGAAGGCTATGTTGAGAATTCTTTAAAAAATAAGAAACAGATAGAAAAGAAGATCATGGGGTCAAACACTGATTTAACAATTGGAAATTTGAAGGTAAACAGTTCCATTACATTTACTTGTGGTATATAAATTTCTAATTGTAAAAAAGTGTATTATTAATGTTTATAATACACCTCAAGTTTTATAATATTTTTTTAATAATAAATACATTTTTCTGAAAGGCGGAGTTTTATTTAACGGAAAAATGTCAACAAAAACGGCATGCTGTAAGGGCATCTAGCGCTAGTGCTATAATAGCTTAGAAAACTATTTAATAGAACTGTAAAATTCATAGTAAATGAAAGTAGATAAAAGTATTAAACTAATTGAGTTAATATTTTTGAAGTAGCCCTCTAAGAAGTTGGCACCCCTGCCTCTGAGCCATGATTCCATTGGAACAGTATTTAATTCGACCCTCCGTATGACACGCCACTGGCGGTACCCTTCGCGAGCTAGACACGATCTACGATAAATTAGATTTGCCTACATTTTATAATCAATTATATAATAGACACGTCCACGTATATTATTAAATTATTACGCGCCCGACAGGTGATTTAATGATAGGTACCAAAGCGATCTGGAAAAATAAACACCAATTATATGTTTACGGGTTTGGGCTACACGTATAATTATCCACTAATAATGCATAACGATTTTAATGGGCGAGATTTCTAGGATGCCATGCCGTAGGGAGAATGTCGTGAATGTAGTATTCCGAAAATGAAACCGTGTCTGCGAGTCCGTATACCATTTTTAGAAGGATTAAAAGTAGGCTTTGGATTGTTGTATCTCGCAAAAATTACGTCGTTTAATTAAGCAACATAGAAATAAATGAGAAGTAAGTCCTGGTATCATATGGCGCTTTCAAGAGTTTTTTGAGGGTTTCTGTTATTTGCTAGACGTACCTAATGAAAATATACAGGTTGAGTCAGCCGTAATGTCATTAATTTTAAGGGAAGATATAAAACAAATCAAAAAATTTTTAAATGCATATTTACGCTGAAAAAAATTGATCCAAATTATTATTTAAACCCCTTTTCAGACTGTTACCTGACCGCTGGTGGTCTTGATTCATTCTGTTCCCAAATCAACTCGGTGTTGGCTTAATGCGACGTTGTCAAATTTAAATATTTGCCTAGTATTCGACAGAATACAGAGACATAGAATATTATTTTTTCCAAGAGTCTGGACTGACAGCAAATGTTCAAATACATTACCATTACTTTCTTTCCACAAGTTTACCTGTACAATACCTGTAATTTTAGTAACACTATTGAGCAATGATAGATCCTAATTTTTTAATTCAATATTTTATGATGACGCAATAATGAATGCATTATTAATCTATCGGTAGAGCATAGATCAACTATATTTGTGTAGAGGACTGACATCGTCTTGACGCGTATGATAGAGGGGAAGAACGTTGAGAGATTAATACCGGTTGGCGTTTGACCATTCTTCTAATTAATGAGGTTTTCCTCATTTCTGCACTAAATGGTGGTTAGGGTCTACCAACGTAAGTCGTTCCTAGGTGCAAATGTGACCTGCTTAATATAATATGCCATCCCCTCTTCTGCATAAATCTTCGGGCTTCTGGGTTAATGCTCGGGAAGATCTAAAATTTCTTCCAGTTCTGCAGCTTTGCAACAAATATGCATCAGTCTCTGCCTGATAGTGTTAAATAATGTTATTATGTGGTCCTGATCTGGCAACACTGTTTCGGTTCAACGCTCGAACGGTACATGGCTGCGTCATCAGAAAATTGCGTATCAGGAGCGCCGTGTTATTGGGAGTTATCGGTTGATCTGCTTCTCTTTCCAAAGGTCGAGTGAACATTTTTTTGATTTCCTGTTGTTATTAGGTCTTCCAAATACCTGGTTAAAATTAATTGACTGAAGCACCATGTATAGAGAAGCTGTTTTAAGAAAAGATGCTATAAATTTAGGAGCTAATACATTACCAAACAATATCTTATGTTTTTGAGAAACTTTTGAAAAAACAACGTATTGATGTGAAATTTGCTAAATATGCCACTATTACTTATTTTAAACTATTTTGTTTTGTTTTCAAAGACTAATGCAATGTAAATACAAAGTGTGTCCAAAGCAAAGTGACTTATGCAATGAATTGAATAATTTACATAATCTTTTACGTTTCTTCATCGACCCAATAAATAAAAATTTTGTAAAAATCAATCCGTTGGAAGAAATATGAATGAAACGACACCTAACATTGGACTTCCTACTTCAAATAAATCTAATTAAATATGTGATAGGTGATTTAAAGATTAATTATTTTCTGATTTATTGTTCTGCGACAGCGTACCCAAAGGAATCATTAGATTTGTCGTTCTTTACACTGCCAGGCATGAATGGGTGTAATAACAACGACTCCGTTACGTGGACATTTATTCTTATTAGTTAATAGACATTAGATTTATAACTTATTAGTTACCAGATAAAGTTTTCCGGAGAATATTCTCAATTTCGCCTAATTGCAAGCAAAGTACAAAACGACGACTTATATAAGTACAGGGTGGACCAGGTTCTTAGGGTATCCTTTTAAAGTGGATGCACCAGGAAACATTCATGATAATAATAAAGTCTAAGGTAGTAGTCCTGACTAGACACTTTTATCTTTAAAATAGGATCAATGGTCATTTGGTATAATAAGCCTTTGTCATGATTTGACATATACAATAGCAAAGCAGCATTTGATCCTTCAACATTTACTTAATTAAGGTACCAAATACTACAGGTGATTCAATCTTCTTTTTATACAGGTGTAGCGTTGAAGACCATTTTCTAGAAAAATTTATATGAAAACTTCAGTTTCTGAAGAAAATTAAACTTAAAATCTTGAATTGAAAAATTGTGAAATTTGTACGTCTGGTTTCTGTCCTTCAGATAAGTTTTAACTTTTCGTATTTATTGATTTTTAAAAATATTTTTTTAAATTACTTTTTTTTGGCTATTACTTTTTTGGCTATTACATAATTCTTTTCAAATTTGGCACAGTTTTAACTTTTATGGAGATGCAGTTTCAGGTAATATATTTCTAAAATTGCAGCGTCATAAAGAGCAGAAAGAGCAAGTGCCTTTCTTTAAAGAGTGGCAATTTATCTAAAAATTTGATACTCTTGTTTAAAGTCGAAAAAAGCAAGAGGATCAAATTTTTAGAAAAACCATCAGAATTTCAATAAAATTAAAGACAAAAATTATAATCATTCCTTCACCTAGCACAGGTTCTTTTATCCTACCCTTTAGTCCGGTTGCAATTTCAGAAGAAATATTTGATCTGAAACTGCATCTCTATAAATGTAACAAGTGTGCTAAATTGGAAAAAGTCGTTTCAGTATCAAAAAAGTTATAGCAAAAAAAAAACAACTTTGGAGTTACATAGCACTGCTAATATTGAATTTTCTGCACGGAGTTTCTGGACACCTTATAGAACGCGGTCTTTATTTGCCGAATGCTTTGTGCCACCGATAGAATGCCGGTTAAGTAAAAAAATGCAGGTAACATATAATGGTTTATGAAACTGTATTTGTCACAATAAGAAAGTCATGAATTCCATTCAATACTATGTCGATAGAAAATTCACTGACCTTTCGGATCTGGGATCTGGTCCACCCTATATCGGACTGGATAATAATTTGTTTACACGACGCCAGCTTATTGCTTTCCAGATAATTGTTAATTAACTATCGCCGGTGATTTGCATTGACAAGATGTATTGGCTGGAAATATTCGGAAAAATCCTGCCTACTGAGCGCCGTTTCACTTTCCAATTTGAAAAGTTGCCGCAACTACGGGTGTCGGTTTCTTGACTAATTTGCAATGCTCGCGTATGTGCATAATCATTCGATATAATTTAGCGGTATTCATCTTGTCATATCTTAAATAAATAACCGAGTTAATGCCTGAGATATTATTAAATAAAAGGTTGTGATTTATCGCCGGATCCGTAAATGTGGGCTTGCTGAAGTCCCACGCACACGGGACGATAATTATTGTCGTAATTTGTGTGTATGGAGTCGCATTAGGCTGGATAAAAGGCCCTAATTATTTGCGTGCCGCGGCGAGAATGTTTTGTGTCGATTCTAAATGTGTAATTCAAGTGTACAGGTCATATATCAAGCAATGACAGGTACTATTGTAGGTACTTAAAAGCAGGAACAGTTTGAGAAATCAGTGCAGTAGTACACAACTAATAATGTGGTCTCATTAGGCACAATGGTATAAATGATGGCTTTGGAAAAGATATATAACAGACCATATCATTTAAATCTTCCAACAATTGCCTGAAGTGGAGAACAATGTCTGGATTGGTTGCTATGTCGTCGGTTTAGGTTTCTTGGTGTTTCGACAGACATATTGCTCTCTTCTTCTGAAGGAAGAAGGAGACCGGTCAGTGGTCGCGCGGTTTAAGGCGTTAGTACTTGAATCGAGGTGACTAGATCGGTGTGGGTTCGCGCCCAGCTGCCGGTAGACCGTATATAAGCTATATTCGTGGAGAGGATTGGCACCTTCTCTGCGGGTATGGTAGGGTGGAAGAATGTTAGCTTGGATCAATGTGAGATTGATACCGGTTGATATTTGACTACCCCCCCTAATTAATGAGGTTTCCCAGGTTTCCCTCATTCCTGCACTGAATAGTGGTTAGGGCCTACCAACGTAAGTCGCTCCTGGGCGCAAATGTGGCCTGCTTAATAATAATATGCCCCCCCAATGAGGGGTAGAGATATTATTATTATTATAATTGATGTGTACACTGGTATTTGATATTCTGATGCATGTCTGAAATCACTGTTGTTGATTTTACATGATCGTTTCCAAAGTGCAAGTAGTTTTAAGTCCTGGTCACCATAAAAACTATTTAGATGTTTCTGGCACTTCCCTCACCTTGGAATTTGCCACTCTTGAATTTTGTTTTAGGAAAGGCTGCCTCATCATCTTTGAGATGTTACAAAGGTATTATTAACCTTGTGTTTTATTAAGAAGTGGTCTATCTTTTCAATGCATCTTGGTATATATGTTATTGCTAAATCACATTTCTGTTCTGTATCTCTGTATTTCCTGACAGTTGATCGTAGATCATGTAATTCTTCTTTCAAATGTTCTGGTTCAAACATATCATGCATTAAGATGTTTATTTATTTATTATGGTCAATAAAAATATCAACAATAGTCAAGATAATGGTAATAAAAAAAACAAAGAAAAATATGAAACATGTAAATTTAAAAAGGGAGGACCTCACTAGCTGAAAAGCAGAGCACAATATCATTAATGAAGAGATTGAACAAGACAGGTCCAAAGTGAGATCCATGGAGGACACCTGACGGCAGTGGAAAAGTGTCTGAATGAACCTTGATATGTGATGATATGATATGTGTGTATTTTAGTTCTAAACCTAAAGAAGTGAAGGACATCTAATAGTTTTTTGATTTTGCCATATTTCCTGTGTTTACAATTTTGACAATTTCTCTATTCAAAACTGAATGTTTATTGGCATTACTAACGTAACGATCATTAGATTCCTGATAAACGAACCTTATAAAGCCAATGGTGGTGATCTAAACCAGTTTATTTTCACAAAAGGAAACTATCTTTGAACTTTGACAGCTTTTTTTCAGGCGACCCTATATTTATTTAATCGATATAGTAACTGGAGGAGCCTACAAAGCAAAAAAAGTTTATCGAATCTTATAACGTCCTTCACCTCGTACTGATTGAATTTTGGGTAGTAAAAAGACAACCAAATCCGATCCTCAGTAACACCCGAATGGGATTTACCATATATGACCACGCTTAGACCCAACATTTATTCCATCGGCATTGAATGAATGAATATAAACATTAGGGCCGATTACGAAACCGTTATGGGATGGTAATTCAAGATCCCACGCGAACACGACGCATACCCGTCTATTACCCATAAAGTACCGCATTCATGCGATAGCAGTGGCCATCGTTTCATTAAATTAATTCTATTATATTTATCATTTACTTTAATTTTCACCGGACTCCCAACAAACGGAGATAAGCCAGGTTTGGGCATGCATCATTTAATTATGCTAATAACTCATATAAATTACCTATTTTGCAATTGAAGAGTCATTTATTTCGCCCAATATTCATCATGCTTCATTCATAGTGATAGGGAATATTTTTTACGCTTATATGATAAAGTCGAATTAATGTCCCGCAAAGGTAAACATTTTGAATTTGTAATGGATGCGACTGCTTAAAAAATTTATTTATAGCTGGGATATCTAAAAATGTACGTGGTGATTTATAATTTCCTTTATATTTCATGTGTAGCTTGATGGTCGATTACAGATTAGATGTGAACATATGAAAAAATATATCAGAGAAAAATAATAAACTACCTACCTACATAATTATAAATCGTGTTTTTGCAATCAATATAATGACAATATGTAGTTTGGACTTTGTCACTGCGGTGGAGGTAAATACAGGATGTTTGATAACTGGGCAGGCAAAATTAAATGTAAAAACAAATAAAAACTTTTTTCAGATCAAATTTAGTTTAAGAAGTACCTAAACAAATATCAGTAAAATGTAAACAATTACACTGACACAGCGTAAATCAACTGAATTGTAATCTTAGAAATTTACACAGTACTTTGAATATTATGTACACTTGACGCAACATAAAGATTTTCAACAAGAATCATATTTTTGAGGCTTAACTTAGATAAATGCGACAAATAAATGACTGCAGACAATATTGAACAAATTTGTTTTAAATCTTAAAAATACAGAAATATGTCAGATCTCATCTATTGTGGTTGAATTTTCGAGGTCCCACAGTTTCAAAAGTGAACTTAGATATTTATAGAATGTTTTCATTAAATCAGGTTAGTAAATTTAGCTAGATTAATTTTTATTTTAGATAATTATTGAATAGAGTTTTGTCTGTGGAATTGTTTATTAGCATACCTAGATGTTTGGTATCAGAGAGCATACATATGACTTCATTGATAGGAATTGTAGGAGATTTGATTTATATTAGCTTAAAATACCTTACCAAAGAATATATGGATACCTAAAAATATATATTAAAAAAATATATAGTTTCAGCCTGCCATACACAAATTGTCATATTGATTTAAATGCTATACGAATTTTATTCCATTATTTTTTAAAAATGAAAAAAAAAACAACAAAATAAGACCAACAGCTGAGCCAGACCACTGTCACAATCTTTTTATGTAGTAACATAGTTTGAAGATCTAGGTGTGGAACTAGAAAACATTTGAAGGCGTAGGTACTACAAGGGCTATTAAAACAATGAACATCTATTATTATCTTTGACGCCAGATTTTATTTATCTTTTATTGGGTTTGTAATGGCTCCTATATCTATTTAACTTTGTTTATCTACAACTGCTTTATAAGAGCCTCATTGCAGCATTTATTTGGCACTGTTTCAGTTGAATATTGAAGGTCATTACCCCACTAGTGAAATATTAAAAAAAGAGATCACCGCTTAATGATTATTTTTATTAAGAACCAACAGGTTTATCAATACCAGATGAATGCAGCTGGTCTGTATTTATATTAACAAATGCTTACATTTTCTTTGTAAGTAATTGAAGTAGCTTCAATGATGGTAATCTCTCCTCCAAGAATTTTTGTGGTAATTGTTTTCTTGTTTTCAACCACCGCGCCGTTTTGTAATTAGAAGTTCTGCTCCTGTGTTGACTAGAAGTGAAGTAGATGATCATCAAAAACAGTATTCTGCATATTGTTGAGGCTGTGATAAATTGACATTACACTAAAAGTTCTTATATCAACAGGAAGTTTCATGCATTTACCACCTCCGTAACCAACAAAAATCTTCCTTGATCGGCATGGCAGCAGTGATAAAGAATTCTTGGGAAACTTTGGTTTTTGTATCCGGTATGAAGATATGAAAAATGTTTCCTTCATTTTTTACGTTTTCTAACAGCAAAGTAGTTAACTCGTCTACTTTGCATGCACCTCCAAGTCGAATAATTAAGGCAACCTTAAATTATTCATTTATGAATTTCAAATAGCAAACATTTTCTTGTTCTTCTTCTTCTTTGTTGGTAAGAATTTTGTCATCGGCATCTTATAAAAGTTTTGAAACATCCTCTTTCGTTAATATTCTTGACTTTTTTGGATTGTATCCCACTCATTTCAGAAAAGCAATTAAATTGTTGAATTTACTGATGTCAACATTTTACCGCATACAGATTGTAAACCACAGCATAGAATAGAACGACCAAACACCAGATGATTTGTACTTCTTGGATAACTCTCCAAAAAATGATAATAATACCTTTTTGCTTCATATTTTATATTCTTAGATGCACATCAATCAGTGAATCGTTTATAAAATTGTTGGTACTTGGTTCTCGATTTATCTGGTAAAAGCAAATTTTCTATTCCTCAATCACTCATTATTTCAATCAACAGCACCATTTTCACAAGAAAATGTAACAACGAAAACTCAATTTTGTTTAAAACGAGTTTGACAGGACAGGTTACCATAACAATGCCTTTACTTCTTGATTTTGAATCTAAACTTGCAAACTGGATCTGATTTTGGATTTTTCTCAATTTCAGATAGTAGTAGATAAATTTTTTTACAGTTGGATAACGGCATTTCTTATTACATTCGTGAAATTACACGACTGGGACTATGTATCACTCATGTATAATAATGCCTGTATCCCACTTGTACTATAAATAACTATTTTATTTGTTATTACGACGATAAGAAGAAAATTTTGTCGAGTTACACAATCCAATTTCTCTCGAATTGCCTACAAATCCATCACGACCGTCTTGCTCGCGGCACGAAGACGGCGATGCCAGTTCCAAGTTTAGACATAAATAATTTAGTTATGCTAATGCCCTGGGACAAATTACACGCAAACAATAATTACAGTCACTGGAAATAAAGAATATCCTCCATGATATAATCCTCGTTATCTTAATTTGAGCTAATTAGGTGTATCTTTTCAAGTATATGGTTTAACGTACCGTTCAGACGTTTGTCTGGAATTCTTCTTCGATTTGATTGATTATGGCCTCTTAGTTTAATTAGTCGTAAAAATATCGTAAAGGAAATGGAAAGTTTTCGTTTGGTTTACATTAGCAGTTGAGGTATGTATGATTTATGTTTTTATTGGGAAGGATTAAGATATTTATTACTTGTAATTATGTATATTTAGATTAGTATAAGGCGTTAAATAAGTGTGAATTGTAAAGCTTGTTGGAAAACATGGTAAATGTTAGAAAACATTCACCATTACATGTCTCTATAGACTATAACAGTTATTTATATATCAAGGGCATTAAGTAAGCGTATGCCCGAAGCATAAACTCAGGGCTATTACACGCTTAGGGTACTAAACGTATTATTATTACGTAATACCTCTAAATTTGCTTTACATCATGTTATGTATTTGTGGAACTAAGTGTCAATAATTAAAATCAAGTAATTTTTGTTGGAGTCGAATTGACAGTTGCGAGAGATGCCTAGCAATAATATCAACAAACTCGGTTTTCACGTCATATTTAGTACGTAAAAATCTGCTAACAAAGTGATAGATTTTTTCATATAAACTCACCAGCAAAAAAAACCGGCCTTTAAAAACCAGCCCCAATTTTAAAGTTGGATTCCTCGCGAACCGCTTATTTGATTTTGATAATATTTTTTTTAAATTGTACATTGATTTCTCAGGAACGGATGCTATGTCGGAAATTTTTATTGGGAATTTAATTTGAGCATATACGAGGCGCAACAAAAAGGTGAAGTTTTTTTCCGGAAATTTGTAACACCCTGTGGGGTGCAGCAGCTACAGTCGCTGTTGCTAACATTTTGTTTTTTTTTTTAATCAAGACATTATCTCTGTTTTTATTGGAGATACACTGTCTTCAAACGAACGTCTCGGAAAATGGCTTCGCAGGCAGAAATTTCTATGTAAATAATCAAGGCGGCATAGGCGGAAACGGATTGATTGTTTCAAATATGAGAATTAAGAGTTTGTCAACGGTTGTCTACGACGCACTTCAGGAAGAATTTGATGCAATTTCACAAGGATTTGTTACAAACTTGATCGATTCCATTTTGAAGCGAGGAGATCACACTAGATATTAGTTCCTTAAAATTTGTTTATCTTTTTTTAACATTTCAATTGTTTTCACATTAATGTACGTTTTGATGTTTATTTCTTTATTTGATTTTTTTTTCGAGGCGTTTGTTTTAAAACAGTGTATCTTCAATAAAAACAAAGATAATATCATCATTAAAAAAAACAAAATGTTCACAAAAGATGAGGCTACAGTGTGACTCTAGTTAGCAACAGCGACTGTTGCGCCCCGTATATGCTCAATTTAAATTCTGTATAAAAATTTCCGACATAGCATCCGATCCTGAGAAATCAATGTACAATTTAAAAAAAAAGATCATCGAAATCAAATGAGCAGTTTACGAGGAAACCAACTTTAAAGTTGTGGTTAGTTTTTAGTGGCCGGTATTTTTTGCCGGTGAGTGTATAATTGGTAAAATATGGATTTCAATAGTGATAGTAGTACAAAAGATATTCCGAATATGCCCCTTGAAATTTTTAAAGCAGCGGAGAAAGCGAAAGGAAGTCTGCTGCCGGAAAAAATCCATACAACAAAACTTCACAAATTTTCATTTTATGTATAAAAATAATTAATTTAGAAGAAGTGTTTTCTAAATTGTGTGCTTTAATAAAGTTTTATTCATTCCATGGCGACTTTAAGTACTAGTTCACTATTGTAACATTTTTCAGATTGTTTTTAGTATCTAAATTACTATTTTGGAGAGCCTGTACAAAAAATCAATTATTAACTTTGCAATTGTTGAATATTACCTGGAATGATCCAAATCCCTTTTGTTTCCTAAGAGTAGGCTGGTGTAGTAAGACGGAAGCTTAAGTTTGACTAGTTGACCTAGAATCTCCTGAGCTTCATGAAAACTATGTCTATCCACCACGGAATATACTATTACAAAAGCTTCACCCCACCTTATGTGTTCGTATAGACATCCATTCTTCTGTAACAAAAAAGGTTGTATTTATGACTTTCTGATACAAATACATGCTTATTAAGTTTAGTACAAGTACTCTATATAGAGAGAATGAAAATACTAGATAAGATTTTAATGACAGAATTTGCACTGCAAATTAGGGAAAAAGTTGATGTATGGCATGTCATGACATTTTAAACTTGAAATTATTGGAAAATTAGATTCAAAGGTTGATTATCTCCTAATTAAAACACATCCAGCATATTGCCTTCACAAACCCTTTCCTACGCTATTATACAAGCAGCATAGTAAGTTCATTTGTTTTTGGCAAATGGTGAAGAAATATTTTTTATTTTCAAAAGTTTTGAGATGTTGAGATGTACACATGTACCTAGACAAATACAATTATTTACACGAATTGACATGATCTAATCATTAATGTTAGGTTTAGTGTTGGCTCAGATAAGAAATCTTGCAGAATTTTAAAAATCTTGGTTTGTCATACAAAACAAAACAGGAGTTTTTTTAAGAGAGTCTTGTTCATGCTCGATATTGTCTTGTATTGTCTTCGAGAGTTTCTAGAATTTCTTGTCTTGCAATTTTGTACAACTCTTGCACAATTCTTGCAAGAGTCTTGCATACAAATGGCAGTAGTCGAATGGTAGACGTTATAAAGTATAGAAACGACCAGTTTTATATAATCAGTAATAAGTAATTGAAATGAAATAGAATCGGAGTTCTTTTAGTTAAGTAGCAGTGAATTTATAATTAGTACTAGTTCAGCAAAACTAGACTCAATAAACTTTAATTTTAAAAATAATTTTATATGCTGTCCTTTAAATAATGAATCAATCAATAGAAATGTAATATTTTTTCAGCTAATGTTTGCTTAAATATTACCCCTTCTTACATTTGCAAGACTTCTTTGCGTAGCAATATTTCTTGTCTTGTCTCGTAAGACTCTTTTTAAGTCTTGTCTTACAGTTCGATTTGATAAGTCTTGTCTTGGTCTTGCCTTGGTTTTGTCTGGGTCTTGTCTGGGTCTTGTCTTGGTCTTGTCTTGGTCTTGCTTTGGTCTTGTCTTGGTATTAGCTTGGTCTTGTCTTGGTTTTGTTTTGGCCTTGTCTTGTCTTGGTCTTGTCTTGGTCTTGTCTTAGTCTTGTCTTGGTCTTGGTCTTGTCTTGGTCTTGTCTTGGTCTTGTCTAGGTCTTGTCTTGGTCTTGTCTTAGTCTTGTCTTGATCTTGCCTTAGTCTTATCTTAGTCTTTTCTTGGTCTTGTCTTGACCTTCTTGATTTTATTTTGGTCATGTTTTGGTCTTGTCTTACCTTCTTGGTTTTATCTTGGTCTTGTTTTGGTTTTGACTTGGTCGTTTTGTATTGGTCTTGTATTGGTCTTGTCTTGCTAGACTAAGATAAGATCAAGAAAAAACAAAACAAAATGTCAATATTAGTTAGGTTGGAAACCTTTATTCTGCGATCACTGTACATGTCTAAAATTTTTAGCATGCAGGCAATGTAACGCTTTGGATAGATATAAATCTTTCATATGAGGTATATGTTTCAAACTTTTTCTTTATTGGTGACGTATTGGCCATAAAGTTTATAATAAAAAAAACGAACGGATGTTTGTCTAAATGAATTCCAACTCTTTCTGAGTTTTAGAACAATTTAAATATTATTATCATACCTGGGCATCTCAGTTCTCAGTCTCAGCATTTGCGTTTTTTATTATATCTATCTAGCTAGGTAAACCCTTTATTAAAGTTTTAATGAGAACGTTGTTTATATTTTACAGTGAAATATAAATGACCACGTAAGATGATTACAGAGTTGATTATATGTAAAGCTAGTTGGTTTAAAATCAATAATAGTAAATACTTGCCATGATTTACCGTCTTTGTCTATCCGCAGATCCGTTGAGGTTTCATAACGCATTACCGCTCCCCAGGGTAGGTACTTCAGTGAGCTATATTGCCTACAGATTAATTAAAACGATAAATAAACGCGTAAAAATCCGCGGGTCTGCCACGGTCGAAGAAATAAAATTACTGCGAGTACCTCCAGGTTTATCGGTTTCCCAGAAACGCCAAGGGTTGACTGATTCACGCTGGTTTGATGTCATCCATCATGGGTGGAATGCAGCGCCATGTACGATGGCGGGCAATAAATTTAATGAAAGTCTTTAACTTTTACTGCTCGGAGAAACGCGTTGCGGACGGTCCAGCACCAATTAAACTTTAATTTTTCGACCCACACCGTCTCATGACACCTGGAGGAGACAATGGGTAAAAATAACGCGAGTGCCCTTGAAATTGGAGCAGGGGGGGCTCCAGACGATTTGGCGCCCCGGACATAGTATCACCTCATCGTCTAAAGCCATAACATATTAAACTCGTTAGTAATTTTTGATCATTGTATAAGAAATTGGCTACGAAATTGACCAAAAATTGCCACATTTCGGTCATTTTGTGGTGCGGTTTTACACAATGCAATAAATAATAATAATAATAAATCCGTTTATTTACTCTTATTTACAATATGCCATAACAATATTAACTCACAAAAGTGTAAACTTGTGCATTAGAAAAAATATCTTATACATATACGTACAATTTTTAAATAAAATAACAAATATTGATATATTAATTGACAATAGACAAGCTATTCAATATCAAGTGAATTCTTATACTTTAGAAGAAATAGCAAAATAGAACAGTGAAAAAGATGAAAAAGTGACGAGGAGTGAGTGCAAAGACAAATAGACTATATTTATATAAAAAATTACTACATTCAAAATGTCAAACATTTATTAGGCAATTATTTTACGAATATTAATTCTACCATACTGTATTATCCAATTTTGTACCCATTTTTTAAATAAAGGGAACGATTGTATTCTTTTTATGCGTTCAGGGAGCATATTAAATATCTTGGGACCTAGGTAAGTAAATGTTCTTTGATCAATAGCCTTTTCTCTTTTAGGTATTACTTTTGAATAATTTCTGTACCTGGTCGCATATGGATGGAAGATATACTGCGAAAAATGGTTAATTTTAAACTGTTTCTGAAGTAGCATATGACAAAATAACTGCCTAATATCTAATAGTTTACATTCTGCAAAAAGTTCTTCCGTAGGGTAAGTATATTTTTTACCATATATGATTTTCAGTATGCATTTCTGAATCACCTCAACTTTTTTTAGGCATGTACTGGTAGCGCCACCCCAGGCAATTGGACAATATATTGATCAAACTTAAGGTTATTACCACGAACCACTGCATACGTTATGATGTATATACTAAATATCTTTATGAGTACGTATGAGTAGTAATCGGAATTGCCAAGCTTTGAACCAATTAGCCACTGAATCAGAAGTAATAGCAGAAAAAGTAGATGAAATAATAAGAATTAATAATAACTGCATACGTGGTTAAAAATAAGTTTTATGTGGCCTTCAAAAATATTATATTTGTATAAAAATACATTATTTACTCTTCTAACTGGTAAACAAACCTAGTCTAACTAAAATAAAGTCTGAAACATTGCCGTCAAAACTTCTTAAAACTATTAATAAATTACAACTACTATATACATTTGTGGCTAACACAAGTTTGACAATTTTTTAGCATATTTTGATATACAACTGCAATAAGATGAAAAATTGTGATACCAAAATATATACCAAAGCACAACCAAGGTTAAACAAAAACTCCTGCAATGTTATCTGTTTGTAATTTGTTTATTATCAGTATTAATGAATAGTAATATATAATAGAAGTTTCTCAAAAAAAAAAAAACACATCAGAACTGTGACGTTTGACAGCTTTGCAATCCATTACCTGCTGATGTCAACCTGAAATTATTAATAGCAGCATATTATGGTTAGCGCGTTTCGCTTGTCTGTACCTAGTGTTTGCTTTATATTTGTGTACATAAACACATACCATGACCAGTTGCATGGTATATTATCTAGCTACGTACGTTTGTACTATAGACGATTTTCACAAGCAACGGCAGTCATTTTGAATACTTATAACTACACATTTTTTTCTGTGTTGTAAGACGAGCTCTAAGAAAAGAATTGATAGTAGGTATGTTTGAGTGTTGAGTGTATTTGTTATTATTATGTACAAATATCCGGTGCGATGTTGACTTGTTTGTTGTCATCATTCTATTACCATTGGTCAGAGAAAAAACTTGTAAGGTCATTTAAGTTTTGTTTGGTATAATTTCATACAGCATTATACAGCAAAATAAAGACAGTCAATTTCCGGACATCCTGTATTTAGCAGACGAATTACAGATAAATTGTATATGTCGAATTTTCGACATTTTATTTGAAATAAAAGCATATTTAATAATAATAATAATAACAATATCTCTACCCCTCATTCTAATCACAGGGATTAGCCCAGAAGTCGGAGACTTGTGCGGGAGAGGGGGCGGAATATTATTATTAAGCAGGCCGCATTTGCGCCCAGGAACGACTTACGTTGGTAGGTCCTAACCACTATTCAGTGCAGGAATGAGGGAAACCTGGAAAACCTCATTAATTAGGGGGGTAGTCAAATATCAACCGGTATCAATCTCTCACATTGACCCAAGCCAACATTCTTCCACCCTACCATACCCGCAGAGAGGGCGCCAAACCTCTCCACGAATATAGCTTATATACGGTCTACCGGTAGCTGGGCTCGAACCAACTCCGATCTAGTCACCTCGATTCAAGTACTGACGCCTTAAACCGCGCGACCACTGACCATTATAATAATATTAATTATCAAAATTTAAACAATTCGTGTATCATTCCATGTAAAATTTGTACAATTACTTACAACTTAAAATATATCCAAGATCCGTATCAAATTTGTGCCACGGAACAGAAACTAACAAATAACAGCACGACATGTTGCACGTCACATCCGATGGCTATCTTCAGACCTGTCATTTTTTGTTAATTTATCGAGCGATTCGCGGCGCAGTCTAGACGAATTATTGAGATAAACTGGGACCAATTACTTATTGGCGAAAATAATCCGTACGGCGGCGATTTCATTGGCCTTTATTGTTTTTTAATAAGCCCGATGCATATCAATGCCGATAAATGAGAGTTAAGGGGCCGTTAAAGTGTGCTTCGAATTAATAATACGCGTCCCAGTCGGTCCATCAGTTCGAGATTATGTTACAAATCGAGGAGATTAATCATCCCGAAGCATAAATTAATTGCCGACTGATAAGGAATGAATAATATACTTTCGAATATTCAAATCGAGGCATGTGATCCTTCACGTCCGTCGTGTCAATGTATAAAGATACTTATGACGTTTCAAAGGCAAATTACACGGAAAAAAATTAAATATAATAGTATACTTAAAGTTTTAAGTACTTCATTCAAGTGTATATGTATTAATTCAGTAATAAAGTACATTTGCCATAAATATTTACATTATTGACATCCAAGCATTCTTATAGTTATTTCAACACTTTTCTTTACTTAAAGGGTATTATTTTGTTAAAATATGAATAAAATATTATTTATCCACCACCACTATATTAAGAAGGTTTACTACATCTATTTTCCGTGGATTAAAGACCTTACCTTTTAACACATGATTAGAATTCATAATACCACGCTTCGATTTTATAGCATTTTATTTAGAATTATTATTATTAACATTAACATTTATCTCAAAAACGACATTATCATTTTGACATTTTTGGGATTATTTAAATTCACTCCATAAGAAATTTCTGAAAAACTGCAGGGGCTCACAACTTCGCTAGGTAGGACCTGGATTTTTTCAGCCATTGTCCATTGCTGGACAGTGAATCTTCAATATAACTTTCTGGCAACGTAGTCGACTTCTAACCACCATGAGGCTACACAGTGGTAATATCACCTCCAGCATTGACCAGTAATGTTGCGAAAGAACGCCTCATTCCGTGTTCGGTAAAACTTTCTGAATCAGGAAGCCCAAGAAAAGCAGCCACTTTTCGAAATTGTGTTGATGCCTACATGTTCTGTAGTACATTTTCCAGACACATATTGCAGAAAAATCTCCCACCGGCATTTTTAGGACGCAGATTGATGTATTCTCGACACATTTCTATAGCGAATCAGGAATGAGTATGGGTATCTGCCTTTGTCATGGATGATATCCAAAATGGATAATTCATTCATCGACAAGCACCGGTGACTCACATGATCGTTGCAACTTGAAAATAGTTCAATATAAAACACTCAATGTATAAATTGAAATATTAAAATCGGTTATTTTCTAGCTTAACTTGTCAATATTCCTAAACCGGTGCTTTTTTCAAAAAAAATCGATTTGGTTTCTCTTCAGTATCTTTGCCTTCTTTGGTTTATAATTTCATGATTCTACTTTCAAATATCAAGTAAGTTTACCATACTTCGAAATACCTACCTTTGTGCACTTTCAACATTGATTTTAGCATGGAATATTTTGTCCACATCGAAGAGGCAGCAAACCGTTTGTCCACATTGAAAAACTAGAATAGTAGCACCTCTTCTGTAATTGCTCATTCTCCTGTGCCCCCTTTTTTCTCCAGTCATCGAATTCCACCGATACCTTCTCATATACCCTTTAACTTTTCTTTGGTAACAGGCGCAATGTCGCTTTTTGGGCTTCTGGCTGGATTTCAGCCGGAGTAAAGAAATTCTCGGCATTCTCACTCATTTTTTTTATTTTTAAAAGAAGAATATATGATCTTATTATACAATAACAAGTTGATATTTCCAAAGTGTCATAATTGTCATTATTCGTTCTCTCAGGCAGAACTTTTGAATCCGGTTTTTTTTATATTTTTATTGAAACGTTAGATTTTTCAACTAATTTGTAATGCAACTCCACACACAAGATGTACGCGGTACGCAAAAAAAGTTGAATTTAAATAAGAACAGAAAATAGTATGGTGCCATTTGAAAAAATAAAGTTGGTTGGGTTTTAAGAAGTTGTAAATATTATTCTATATATTGATTCCTCATTTATTGTTCATAAGACAAATGAATACTATCACTGCTGATTTAGATATCAAAAGGTCGTGAAAAACATGCGATAAAACGGTTTTTCAATGTAGATGGTAAAGAATTCGGTCCAGCGCTAGATTGTGTAGTTTATTCGCTGTTATTGATTGATTAAATATGAACATACATATTAGCGTAGTATTACACTGAATAACATACCGATGATAAAACGCGATACATCTGAGGTAGGTACAGTTTTACGTAGGCACAGTCTATAACGGACATCATTCGTTTTGTATGCCATGTTGCTGGACAAGATCTATCTGAATGTTTTATTTGCCTGGCTAGATAGTAGATCAAAATAGCGTATGTGTGGTCTTGCAAATTTAAAATTGAAACAAAAACTGTTTCGCTCTATTTTAAATAGTTGGATATAAGCAATATCAGTAAAGACACATTAGGCCCGCTACAAACTATGCGTGAATTCGCGTAGCGTAGCGAAGTGGAAAGAGACTTTAATAACTACATAGGATTTTTGTGCATTGAAACGATGGATTTCTTCTTTCAGTCCTTTGTCATTGTCATTTTTGTTATTTAATTTTTATTGTTTGAGAGATAATTAATCAAGCAAGGAATCCGGAATGGTTTCAAACTGTCAAAAATATTCGACCAGTAAACTTATAAATTTATTTTCAGCAAACACAACGCTGAAAATCATTGTGGCTTATAACTATAAAAATATGACAAATTTATCCAGTTTCATGATTTTGGCACTAGCCAAATACCATGAAATTTCAAAAAACCATTTTTATTTTAATGATAATATTATAAATATTCACTTAACATGCAGCGCATGTAAAATTCACTAGATATGGACCATACAAATCACAATAAAATTTTCTCCCCCGTAAAAATTGCTTTCACAAAGTGCAGTAAAACGCGTAAAATAATATTGAGTGAAACACCACATAGCATTCCAGTTGCAGTCATTGTGATTAAACAGAAATGATGATTACTTTATACCTTCTGATGCCTTTAAGATACAGTTAATAAATAATTTATTGGTGGATTTTATGCTACAAAAATGTCTATTATTGCTACAAAATATACCACAATGGAGTCCTTATAAAATAGTTGTTTAGTTGATTTATTGCTATTATATAATTATTCATTGTTTGTAACAAGCCTTACAAAATCTCAATGGAGACTAAAATGCTTTATTATATGGTGTCAATTTTGGTTGTATATTGGCTGTATAAATATTCTTACAATGTTTTTGTATCTTGTTGTTTTATAAGAATTGTTTCGAAAACGTTGCTAATTGCAAATTGCTAATTTGGATAATGGCTCTAATTTTCTCGGATGATTTGAAATTACAGCCACCATTATATGCTCGTTGAGTATACTAGTAATAAGTTGTAACTATTTTTTGAGGTTAGGAGTTTTACAAATTTAATGTACGTATTAATTCTATGATATTACAATTACTTTTGGAGAGGTAAGTATAGGAAAAACATCTTGTTTAAAAATCAATTTTATCCCTGTTTCTGTAACAAGAGACGATAGACTTCAATTTCATTTAACAGAAAAAGTATTTTTTATCGACGTTCTTTTACCTCAGTATTTATGGCAAGAAAAATAATAGGGGTATCCCATGGATGTTATAGTTATTAAATGAAAGGCTTTCTATTTGGGTGTGCGCATATATAACTTTCAGCACAATTTGGAATTCGTTCTGCAGCGCATTGAAGCCTATATGGATTGCATAGTAGGCGCTGGTACGTTGCGATTGCGGCCGCGGTTTACCACCTGTCACTGCACGAGATATGACAGACTGGCGCCGGCATTATCATATGTAATTACAGGCGACTTGCAAAATTATTACGCAAACCAGCTCGCTCTCAGGTAACATCCGGATTCAAGGTTCACATTTTCCTCAGATCTGGATCGACCAGACTACCCAATACCCAGCGGTCCGCGGTTCGTAGATGATACAATTATTTGCCGGGTTTTCCAAAAAAATGCATCGAATTACCAATATTCTGTATTCATTAATTTATAAATATTTTTATATTATAGTTTGGAAGTTCACATATGTTGCGAATATTTCCAATGACTTCATAAACATTTCCGGAGAAATAATGTGATACTTCACTACATATTTATAAAACTAAATACGTATACACTGAAAACAAATTCACTAGTGGTAGATAAAAATAGACTTGACCCAGCAAAAAACTTGTATAAAATAAAACACAGATAAACAATTCAATTGCAGCAGTTAAATCAAGTTTTCTGAAACAGATACTAGTCACAAGTGAACAGGTGAAAATACAGTGAAAAGATAAATAATAAAAAAGAAATCGAAACAGGATAATCAATCTCACGCATTCCAACTAGCACGGTGACGGTGGTCATAACCATTCTTGAATGCATAGATGGATGGACCTTCATATAAGGAGTAAGTACTTAGAGTTGAATCACACTGATGCAATAATATTTGGTATTCCAGAGTTATTAAAATTACCCAAAACATACAAACACAATATAACCACACAAAACTTAATGTTGCGTAATCTGCAGTTGATCATATGTTTTTTTTTATAATTTATTGTTTGTTAGTTAGTATGCGGTGTGAATAAAGCCATTATAATGATATTTTAAAAGAATATTTTATCTCAGTGTGAGTTAAGTGGACATGTCTCGAAAACAGGTAAAAATTGGAAAAACTTTATATTACAAAAATTATTCAAATTTTAACGATCTATCAGCACTTTAAAGTTTCAAAAATCAAAAAAAATTGTAAGTATCGCCACGCCATCTATACAGAAAGATTTTAACTAATAATTCTAACTGCAATTTGATGCTATTCGAAGGACCCCAGTTTCCGGAACTAAAATATTTTTTTTTTATTTACGACATATTGGCGGGAGTGTTAAATGGCACACCCTGTATAATACTAACTGAAAATTATAACGCTTGGCGATTTACTGTTAAATTTGCAAATTAAAAACTGACCGAATAGGTTCCTGTCACATCACTGCTTTTTTAATTTCACACATATTTACACCTTTAATCGAAGCAAGCAAAAAAAATTATTGCTATATAGTTAATAGATGCAGAGTATGTTCTTCTATCATTAATTTACTGCAGAATATATTTTTTATTGAAAGGCTAACAAAGGAATGAATTCAACGGAGTTTCTAACCTTATCAATAATAATACAGTGCTTTCGAAAAGTAACGAATAAATTCATTATTTTTGAAATTGAGAAGTTTTCGAAACAATCCCCTGGCATGTCGATTTTGTTTTTAAAAAAGGCACTTTTTGACATACGACCCATATTTGTGACGTCATCGTTGTTCGAGATATGACGTCATCGACAATTTTTTTAAATGGCAACCCCCAATTTTGACCAGGCCATTTGAAAGAGCGTGTCATTCTACATACATACGTCATAAAAAATTGTGGTGTTACATAACAAAAATTTCAAGAAAATAATGTTTGCAGATTTTAAAATTTAATTTTCACAATACTGAAAATGATAATGATTATGTAACAAATCGAATAAATTAAATGTTCAAATTGCTCAGTTAAAAAATAAGCTGGTACGTGGTAGGCAATCCGCAAACCGCTGTTCTGACACATGTATTTGTACTGTTGCCATGTTGTGATAAAATTCCTTGATATAATAACTCGACTTGAGCTATGCCCTTGTACTAACTTTTTTGTTCATTTATACTTTATCTATCTTATACTGAAGGTATAACAGTCAAACCTCGAACACCCTGTATATATATACTAAGACTTTGTACTAGAAGAAATGTATACGAGTTTTTTCACAACTTGTACAACAATTTTTCTGTTGAACTAATATCACTTTTTTAATAGTGTATCGTTAAAAATGTTGGATAAGTTGTGAAATCCCCTCGTATACGATTTATGTGCAGGTGTACTTTAAAATGCATTTTTCAGCTGCGATAGCAGTATTTTTGAGTCTTTTGGGAAAGTTTCAGACTACTAATTACCACGTATAGATGCCGAGAACTTTGATAATTCAGTCGGTTGCGTAAACTTATATTCGTAATTAATTGATTTTTCAACGTTCGAACATATCCCTTATCAGCTCGCTCTTTGTTGTTTTGTGGGCTTAATTAACAAGAAACATGAGATTACTATTTATTATGTACCTTAATTGGTATATCGCCGTCCTAATTACTGATTTTTTTACAGTGGGTGGTTGGGTAAGCATTTGTCTTGTTAATATTGGAAAAACTTCGAATAAAACACACTTTCATTTGTACTAATTCAATAAGGGTATTGAACCGTATCGAGTTTTCCTGGATTTAGTTTAGCGTTCCACGGCTTCCTCATATTTTATAGACATGTGCACATCGGTATTTTGTAAAATCGATATTTAAGTAACAAAAAAAAACTATAGGTAGGCGTATTGGCGTTCTCTTAAATAAACTGAAATTAATTAAATTACACTTTTCTATTAAATTAGTTATATATATATATATATATATATATGTATTATTTTATTTCATTGTCTGTGTCAAAATAAATTTAAAGACCCAATTGCTTCTAATGTGAAAACCAATAAAAAGAAAAATCTGTATTTTGCGTAAAAAAGTACATTCTGTTTATTATTTTTTTGCAGTTGGCGTCTTTAAAACAGATTCTACATTATCTTGAGCAACACGAAAATATTTAGGTACATTTTTTTCAACTAAAATTGAAAAAAATGTAATAAAAACAAAAGATAAGAGCAACATGTAGTATATTGCATGAAAGACAAAAAAACAGGAAATATTTTGTGGCCATAGTCTGCTTCAATAAAAATTTTTTTATCCGCCTAGAGGGCGCAGCGAACCACATACGATATTTCAAAAATCTGCTTATATCAGGTGGAAGTTATCAATTTATTACCAATAAGTTTTCTCTATCTCTTAAAATAAAAAAGTTAGACAGCCTTAAAGTTTGGACACTTTACAGGTTTTTTTGTTATTACTCATAAAGTTGGCCATGGATCTCAAAGATTTTTGACGTGTCTCGCATGTTAAGCGAGATACATGGGAGTGGCCCTCTTATGTGATACTGCCTGTATATATATATACAAATATGCAAATATTCGTGTATTTGCCAAATATAGGAATGTGTGGAGCCGCTTTTAGGTATACACTCTGCTGCCAAAATTTTGAATAAATAGCAAAATCGCAAAGAATTACGTTAGTAAGCGTAAAAAAATCGGATCTTTTTGTAGCTTATGTCGAGTACACTAGATGCAAAACTCTGTATTTGAGTTATATGTAGTTCTGAGTTATCATAAAAAACATTATTTTTTAATCTATTTTCATTATCAAGCAACTATATTTTTATATGATATCTATATGTCACTTAGGTTAAAAAACTTTATTGTTTTTCTTACAAACGAATTATGTTCCTCAAAAAAAGGAAACAACTTTATCATTTACAGAGTTTTGCAAATGACATACACAAATATTGATTTTTGTAGCTGAAATATGTAAATAGTAAATACCATAAATTCAGAATTAGAATACAATACAATACAATATTATTTTTGAAAATAATTCTTTTAGAAACAATGGAAATTTGTATGGGTGTATTTTAAAGAAGTTGTTAAATGTTAAATGAAATATTTAATAAATACTATGTTTTTCTCATTACTGCCTTTTAAAGAGACGCAGATTGGTTGATCCAACAGTTTTACATACGAAATCATTATTTTTATAAGTGAAATTTGTTCCGATTCAAAGAATGTGTCTCTGAGATAGTCCATATTTTTTTATAATTTTTTAATTCCACTTATAATATTATGTTGCAGTTGACAAAAATCTGTTTTAAACATTTTTGAATAATTAACTTTTTCTGTTACATGTGCACCTGATGAGGAGAAAATAACTAATTAAAATTAAATTAGAAATAAATGTCACAAGTGGAGCCGGTTTTATTTTGGTAAAATTTGCCTTCGAGGTCCAGACACAGTCAGTTAAAAAAAATTATATTAAATATAAATTGTTAAAAAAAATATATCTAGAGAACTAAGTTTTGTCTATTTTCCATAATATTTGCTAATTTATAACTAAGTACTATTGGCTCGTAGATTTTAGATATGACAAACATGAATGACAAATTTAATATACGTTGCAGTACCTAAATGAAATTTATACCATATTTTCTTATTTTTTCCTAAATCTAAATTGAGTAAATGAACGTATATCCTATACCAAAACAAAAGCATCTAGAAAGTTTTTTTGTAACAAAAAAAATATTGATAGCTTGAATTTAGTAGAACTGGCAAGAAAATAAGTCAAATGAAGAAATGAAAACTGTGATCATGTTCGTTTATTTCTTCGATACAAAGCTGGTAAATGCACCAAACAACCTATTGGTATAAATACTATTGACAACGTGCCAAAATTAATTGGACGATTTCTTAAACTGCCTGATCCAAATGCGTATACTGGACACTGCGGGGCAGACATTTTGAGTATAAAAACACAGCTGGAAGTTTAATTCTATCACAAAAACTTCTGCTGAAAACAAAAATGGACCGCTATGAAAATTCAAGGTGAAAAAGAGAATATTGCCATGGAAGCCGAAAATATTCCCTCAAATTTTAAAGTTTTTTCATCAAAATCTAAAAATTATGTTCACAGTCAAAATATGTCCACCTATTCAAGCAAATCATTAGACATATCAGAATCTGGTATTAATTTAACCATATTTTGGTTATATTTTGTTTATTTAATAAATATCTAATGTAAATTACAATGTGATTATCGCATTGAGTGAGAGATAATGTAAATCATTGTGACATTTGAAACAGTGTCAAATCATAGCCATGCCAAAGTTGTAGACAAAACAATATACCATTCAGAACGTTATAAAACGGAAAAAGCTACTAAGCCTAAACGTTTTCATATTTATTCGCACGATGACTAGTTCAGCACAATACTCTCTTATGCAGTGCATAAACTAGTACGAATATATTCCCTTGGCACGCAATTCCAGCGGAAGTACTGACATCGTACACACATCAAACTGCACCATAACTTTGACTCCCGTGATTGCCACCCAGCGAGGGGTGTATGTTGTAATAAGCATGCATTATATAACGTTCACTACGCATTCAGTGTACCTTTTACCCGTAATAATCGTGAATGGAGATTTGCAGCTATGCTGAAGACGACAGTCACATCATTCTCACAAAATATACGACGAGAAGTATTTCAGATTTAAGGTCGCCGTATTTCTGGCAAAATATGACCCGTATTTGTAGTGTTTTTAGGTACTGAAATCTGAAAAAATAAAGCTCGAAGAACAAAAATAACCACACAAATAGAATCTTTAAAGTTCTGTCTATTCATTATTACTATTTAAATATAGTTTAAACAAAGTTTTAACTTTTAAAAAACGTATTTTCATATTGGTCTTTGCTGCTAACCTAATGTCACATTTTTATCAATTAATTTATAGTGCATATACATAAACCTAAACAATTTTTTATGTAACACTAAGTAAGTTTATGTTATAGGAATATTTAGAACTATATATCAATTTTAAAAAGTAGTTAGTTTGATAAATTTCAGTACCTAAAAATTTATTAGCATTTTTCCATAAGGGTCATTTTCTCAGCAAGTTCGACCAACTTCATTATCTAGAAGTCTGTTACAAACTATAAAAATTTGACACAATTTAGCAATAAATAGTTCAGCCTCTGACTAAGAGGTGGCGGTAAAGTAAATTCTGTTTACAGGGCGAGCAAAATTTGGAATTAAGTATTATATTAGAAATCAAGACGAATTAAATATACCACATGCATTTGATTGCATTGTTATTGATATAAATTTTCGATTTTTCCACTTCGGAACGGTTATTGAACGTGCGAAAGATGTTCTGTATGCAGTTATGAGAAAATTTTGACCTTTAAAAACACCTCGAAATTATAGGAACTAAAAAAATATCTTTAATATTAACTAAGGGCTATTGGAACACTATTAACGAAAAAATACAGGTGTTTAAAACACCAAACCAAACTCCTGCAAAATTCAGAGAATTAAATTGATCTGATTCAAATTTTAAAATACAGGGTGTTGCAAAAAATGTAGTCAAAAATCCCAAAATTGACAGAATTTGAAAATTTTTAAAGTGAAATGACAACCACTTCAAAATTATAAATTTCAAACAGTTAAATTATCTGTCCACTGATACTGCTGGCTATCGTAATATGGAGTATACAGGGATGCAGAAAACTAATGACGCTTACCTGTATATTAGTGTACATAGTTCTCATGCCGTCAGGGGATTTTTTAACATTTACTTAAAAACATTTATTAGCATTCGTCTTGTAAATGACTGTAACTCGTTGGAGATTGACATTTAGGTAAATTGGATCTCAGCAATATATTTTGACATCTAATTTTTGCCGTATAAGTTTGCTTACATATTTTAAACCCACCACACAAATAAAGATATAATAGATATCAGGGTAAGGTTGAAATATAAAACGATTGTTTTTACTATTATCTTTTATTTTGCAGGTACACAAATTCTTCAAAAAGTATATTGCTATTTGTCTTCTGTGAATTGTCTCACTATTCATTATTAAATACGTATTATAAAAGGGATAAATAATGAATTGAAAATATATTTCGAGAGTTCAGTTTACATGAAAAATTAATATCACACTGTTCTATAAAATTTTCGTTCGAGTTCCAAGGCGTCTAAGAAATTATTTTTAGTTAATGTTTTCTAATAACTTTATTGCGAGTAAGTATATCGTTTTTCTTTAAATTTTGTTCCCTTCACTAATGTTTCTTTGCATTCACGTTAATTTGACGCTTATCCTGATTTAGAATTTATTTTTTTATAAATTTGGATAATACGTAACTAGACAGCATATACAAAAAAATTAAAAATGGCACTTGAAACTGAAGAAAAACACAAAACAACAACATAAACACTTGTTGTCCACTCGGCCTGACGGCCTCGTTGGACAATTTCACGTCGCGTGCAATAGACACTTACTTTTTGTACCTGTTGCATAAATAACTATTATGTATTCCTAAAATTTGATAAATTAAAAATTCGAATCCCCTCCCCTGTTCCTGTTACATATAAATATATAAATACAAATAATAATATACATACTTTTCTAAATCCAACGAACTTTCAATTAATAAAAATGTTCTATAATTTTCACTAGATTTAGACACACATAAAGAATATAGAAAACCACTGCTATTGCAAAGCACAGATTTGCAAAGGATAAACTGCATCTGAACGCTGAAATTTAGAATACGGAAAAATCGATATCCCATTTAGATGACAGGGTTGTAAATATTTTGCCGCAGGATCGAACGCATGACCCTCGAACTGAGTTTCGGCTACCCGTTATTTTCTGCACTCCAACTGTGACATTCTTTAAATATTTACAGTTCAAGTTTTCTCCGCTAGATATCCAGCACTTCCCGGTACACAGTTTTATATCATTGTCTGTCAACGATCGAGGTACTTTCTTATTTAGAATACCGCAACCTTAAAGTAATTTAAAATAGGATGCTCTACGTTTCGTTTGGAAGGTTCAGTTCAGATAATGATTACATAGGTCCACAAAAAAAAGTGGTGTGTGCTGAGGGTCCCATTATATTTTTCCATGTATTTCTTCCTGCTGAACACGAATCTGAAGTCAAAATGGGGGGTCGCACAGCAAATTTTAGAGAAAACCCATAAAAACGATCAAAATCACATCAAAAGTTTACACAGGTCCACAAAAAAAAAGTCATGTGTGCTGGGACGTAGACTACATTTTTCTTTTGTATTTTTTTCCCGCTGAAGACGAATGAAACATAGACAGAAGAAGTGCACTGTTCAGTCTATGGGAATAGGAGCCATTTATAAAATCCAGAGAAGATAGCCGAGTTTTTAAAGCTGTCTTTCATCCGTAGCAGAGACACATTGAGGAATCAGTGGCCAACAATATTGCTATATTAAAATACATACTTAACAACGTGGAAAATCAAACCATTGGCAAAAAAGGATTCTGCCTCTCCCATGCCATATTGATTTAAATTAGTGGTGATGTTATAAGTATGTACTTCAACAATTAATAATAACATAACATAATTAACAAACTAAAAACGTTGGTGAGCTTCCGTATCAATATATAATATTTCAGAATTATGGTATTAAAATAATAAAAAATAAAACATATTATTTTTTTATGATTTTTAAAAAAATATATAATTCAGTCAAATAAGCAACAACCAACAAAATATTTAACACAATTAATAGTACTAGCAGTATATATTCTAAAAGGGCTTATACACTAATAACGTCCCAGTAAATCATAAACAGCATTAAACAAAGATGTATTTAGCCACTACGTAATAGGAGTTTACGAAAATTAACTGGTAGTGAACTGAACATACCATTTACTTTTTCTAAAGTTACAAGAAAATCAGAATATAGAGTAATCTAAAACGTCAGTGTGAACTCCTAACATGTTATAGTCTTAATTAGTTAATTAGTTTTAGCTTTATCACAATTATCAGTAATATTTATTACAGTTAGGTAAGTACCTACTTACCATTTCCTTTGATCAAACCTCAATTTAAATGTTCTCCATTTGAAGCAAAGAAGAGGTAACTGAACACAACAACGCTACACGACCAACATGGCGTAGTGACGTGTGCTGGAAGTGCAGATGCGTAGTTGTGCTCAACCAGTCAAGAGTACCTGTATAACCAAACTGTATATAATCTGTATCGGTTATATATAACAATCTTTACTCGATAAAGACAGTCTCTATTCGTTTGGTGCAGCGACGATACGGGTTTAAATACTTTTTAAATTTAAATAAAATAAAGTTGGCAATTATCGATTCACTGTCTCTACGATACATTTTGTATCTAACTTGAATAAATTCAGTATTTATTGATTCGCTATAGTTTGGATCAAAACTGAATAAAGTTCAATTTATCAAATCGGCATCGCAGAAATACAGGTCGGCTATCGAGAACGATACAAAACAAGTAATTTTATTTTCTGTACAGATAGTCATTTTAAGCTTTACTATGGTATATTTTGTTTTTATATTTTTTACTCTAATTAATTAATGTATTGAAAAACTCCAGTTCACGGAAACATTGGTCATACGGGAGGGATATAAAACACAGAGGCGTGTTAAGTTTACACAAAATGGTGTACTTTTAACACATTTGAAAATCTCACTTATACAGCAATTTTTTGCAGTGTAGAAAAAAATTAATAACTCGGCATAGTAACGTATTTCACACAAAGCAGATAATTTTGAATAGAAACGAGGCGAGCTTGCAGCAAATCTATGATAAGGCGGGATCTAATAACCTGTTCGCGATGTGCAGACGGCTTTCTATCCCACAGAAACGTTTTTTTCGCATCAACATGTCACGAGCTATTCAACGACTATTAAAAAATCAAACAAACTTCCTTCGTGCCATTTTATAATTAATTCTCACACTATCTGCGAACTTATCTCGCGTCGAGACGTTTCTGTTATTAACTTTGACACTTTTTTAATCCGACTTTCCAGCCAGTCCGTAGCGTACCTGCAAGCCTATTAAGTTTTCTATCTCGATCTCGGGCCGGTATTATAATTCGAAATTAAATGTCTCCTAACGCCGAGGATAGGTATACTTAATATTTTGGACCAGTTTTTTAATTCGACCTAATAATTTCACACTGCGAGCAAATTTAATTAAAATACCGCTTTTTTGCGGCCCGGGCCGTGATAACATAACTGGACTACGGACGCTCTCTGCCGACCAATTAATTATTTATAATAAAAATGTCATGTTCCTCGCGGGTTGGCTATTTGTTGGTGCGAGCTAAGTGGTTCAAAGAGGTGTTTCTTAACGATATGACAGATTTTTAATTTGTTTAGGGTTTTTTCCCACGGATTTGACTAGTCACTGTCCCGTGAGCATAGGTGAAAAATGTTTCGAATTCGAAAGATCAGTGAACATTTAAAAAAAATCAATTTTATTGGAAGATAATATAGGAATTTTCATTTGGTTAAAGCGGTTTGAGCATTTCACATGCAGGTTGTTTCTTAAGTAGAGGTCAAAAATCCAGGGACGTATTCTGCGGCCAAAAATAAGAGTTTTTTGTTATACAGTGTGTCCAATTAAGTCGACACTATATGGGGAACTTATTTATTATTGATTTTATGAAAGAAAGTTATTCTTGATAAAAAGTTCTGCATGGCCTAAAATCCAAAATGAAGTAATCAGAATTCAATTTTTTGCAGTCGTATACGAAAAATGTAAATGTTGCTCAAGAGCAAAGTACCCTTATTTTTTATAATATCAACAATCTTTTTAAGAAATATAAGTGAAAAAAATAAACAATAGCGCGTCTCATGAGATTCTCATTAAATTTTTGAAAGAATATTTTTGTTAACGATTAAAACTGCCGTTATCTTATAAATAAATTTTATATAAACTGTATTAACTCCAGCTTGTGATTGTGGATAAAACGTTGTATTGCATTCGTGTTTTTATTCATTTTATTCCACTTGAGAAAATTACACGCTCTTTTTTCTGAACTAATATTGTAATAATACATATTAATTTTGTAATAATATTGATTTCTTGTATATTTATGTTGTTATAATAGTACGAAAATAATTTTGGTGAAACATATCAAGGCAAAAATGCAGCTAAATCCTGAAAAGAAAAATATGTTTATTAAATTAATAGAACTTCATGAATAAATAAAAGTGACTACTGAAATTTTCAATCGGTTGTCAGTAGATTCAAATTGTTTAAACTTAAACATTGATGATCTCTATTTCTCTTCTCTATTTTGATCTTAAGAACTTTTTACAAGCGTCCTGTACTAATTATATACCTATGTAGGCATATTTGATACTATTATTATTGTTACTATATAATTATGTCACACGCAAGTACTTCGGCGCTTGCCAGAACTGATATAAAGACGGCGCATATACCATTTCAGCTTGCCCTGAAACCGTTTCAGCGCGCTGCTTCAGTGGGGCTCGGATGTTGCGGGGAAAATGTACCAGGCCTGAAATTTTCCCAACTTTCACGCGCGCGGCGTCCAAGTTATCAGGAGAACAGACGTTTGAGGAAGCATAGGCGCCGCGACGCTGAACACTGACGCAAATCGTATAGATTGATTAAGTTTATTACAGCGATTCTAGCCAGGTTATTGTAGGTACTTCTAAGTAACACGCTTTTAGGATGGAAACCCGCATATAGATATGATAGATTCAGAAATATAGATATGTTAGATTCAGAAGGTTCACAATTTTAGATTAAGTGCAAAGATTTAATGAATTAAAAATATCAAAATATTGTTTTATACTGACAATTTAATTTATATTGAAAAAAGCCCACATACCACAGTGTAATTGTTAAATTGACAGCGGTAAAAGTCACCTGCAACTTTTACAACACCAAGTGCACTAGTGGTTTTTTCAGGTATTCATTTCTTAAACAATTATCGCGGTGTCCGCGCGCTCAAATAATTATATATTTATTTTCAGTGTTTCATAAATAAAGTTTGCATTGATAAGTTGCTAAATTTATTATTCATTAAATTGTTTGCCGAATTACACTCGATCTTTATATTGATACCAGGTAAAGGACAATATTAAAAATAGCCGATTTTTGGCTTATGAGGGGGAACGCATAAATCATAAGAAATCAATTGATTATTGTTAATTAACATTAGAAATGGCCCAGAAATACGTCAGATAGCTGGGAAAATGTCGCTACTACCCCTAAACCTATATAAACTCCCTAAAATAGCTTTAAATGGATAATCATTAATTATTGTTATAAAATTCGTGTAAAATGAAAAAAATGCTTGAAAATTATTTGAACAGACAGTATGTCAATATAAAAAGTGATAAATGACTGTAAAAGTGCCTTTATATTGATACCAGGTAAAGGACAATGTTAAAAATAGCCGATTTTTGGCTTATCCGGGGAACGCATAAATCATAAAAAAATCAATTAATTATTGTTAATTAACATTAGAAATGGCCCAGAAATACGTCAGATAGCTGGGGAAATGTCGCTACTACCCCTAAACCTATATAAACTACCCTTAAATAGCTTTAAATGGATAATCATTAATTATTGTTATAAAATTCGTGTAAAATGAAAAAAAAATGCTTGAAAATTATTTGAACAGACAGTATGTCAATATAGAAAGTGATAAATGACTGTAAAATGGCAATGGCGAAATAGCGCCAATTGCGAGCGCGTACTAAAAAAATGGCAATTTATCCTTGCGCCCATTTTTCAGGTCGCAATAGTATAAATGAACCTTAAAAGTGATTTAAGCATTTTTTTCATTCTAAACGAATTTTACAACAATAAATAATGATTATCTATTTTAAGCTATTTAAAGGCAGTTTATATAGATTTAGGGGTGCAATTAATATTTCCCCACTTACTTAATGTACTCTAGTTTCAGTTTCTGCATTTTTTGATAGTAATCTATAATTTTTTTCTAGCAATAGGCGTTCCCTTGAACATTTAAGCATTATCTATTTTTGATGTCGAAGTAAGCTCACCATTAGCTTTTGACAGTCGTTTTTTTTAATTTTTAGGGTTGGAATGGACATTTTTACAGTTATTTATCACTTTTTATATTGACATACTGTATGTTCAAATAATTTTCAAGCATTTTTTTTAATTTTACACGAATTTTATAACAATAATTAATGATTATCCATTTAAAGCTATTTAAGGGTAGTTTATATAGGTTTAGGGGTAGTAGCGACATTTCCTCAGGTATCTGAGGTATTTCTGGGCCATTTCTAATATTAATTAACAATAATCAATTGATTTTTTTATGATTTATGCGTTCCCCCGGATAAGCCAAAAATCGGCTATTTTTAACATTGTCCTTTGTGTTGTTTAATTTCTAAAAGGTTGCCTTGACTCGAAAAACTGTCAACGCCTCACCTTCGGCACGTTAATAGTTGACAGAGTTTCTCGTCTAATTGCTAGAAAATAGTTTCTCATTAAACAACCAAAATTTACCCGGTAAAATGCAAACAACTCGTGCAATTATAAGTGATAATATCATGACATGTAAAATTTGAAGGGCACTTGCAATCACTGCTCTTTTCCAATGTACGACTTCCGGGTGTGTTTTTTGGTTGATAAGATCCACAATGTGGATTCGACCGATTTATTGAGACTTCAAAATCAATCGTGAATACTTTATTAGCGGAGTATTGATGCTGAACCCGCGGAGGCGAAACGAGGAGCAGTGTTTACCGGTTTAGTGGTGTAATAAAGATCGGACAGATATGAGTAATTGATAATGTATGTCCTGTCACACTCTGTTTTATCGGCTTCTGTGTCGGTAGTGTCGATGCGTCCATTTCTGTGGGTTAACATGAGATGCATTAGTGATACTAATGCCTGTATATTCCCGATAGGATCTCCAAGGGACGCGTCAGTGGCGGAAGCAGAGTTTAATTCTTAAATATCACCAGAATTAATTTGTTCTATGTACTTCTATATTATCTGTAGTTTACTTGGATCGAAGCTTTATATTTTGTGTTTATCCTTTTACTATTCAGATTTGTAAATGCAGATTGTTCTAAAATTCCCCACTATCTAAAAAATGGATCTTAGTTTAATATTGACTAAAATCGTAAACTTTGTAAAATGTTGTAGTCAATCCAGAAAACATAACAAAGTGAAATTAATATTTTTGATTAAAGTTGCATCATTATTATTATTATTATTATTATTATTATTATTATTATTATTATTATTAGTAATACTGGAAAAAAAAATGGGTACATAATCAATTTGAAAAATCATTTGACTCGTACGTTTTATTTCTTATATGTAATACTGACTTTTCTTATGCCACTTTTTAATTTGGAGCTGCGTTTTCAAAATTAAAATTGGTGATTCTAGAAATGGTGATTCTAGAAATATGTTTGGAATTTGGTACATATTTTTACCTTAAGTCGGCACATTTTCTGTGTAATCATCATCATCATCATCATCATCGTCATCGTTATGTATATTTAAGTATATATTTTTGCAAAGATGTCAAAGAAGAAAGCGTCTTAAATAATATTCACAATTCTGTATTTAAAAAGAAACAAGTTTTTTTCTCTAATTAAAAGTTTTACCTTTCAACTAAATATGTTTTAAAATAGTTATAAAATATAATGTTCATGCTTTCGCAATAATAATAACACTTTCTCAAAGCAGTTTTTGAACTTCTGGAAGTTCTGAGTAGAAATTTCATTAAATCTCTATTAGTGATAGTCTGTTTGGAAATGAAAGAGAGTAATAAAACCTCGAGATAAGAACCGGCCATGGGAGTGGTATTATTTCGTTTCAGGTAACACTAATGCTAACAGGTAATGGGTGTACATTAGTATATTTTACTGGATAAATCATAGGGCAGGAGCCAGTGTATTGTGACATATCAATCCAGTCTTAGAGCTGAATATACGAAGACGTGGTAGTGCAGTAGAGTAAAATTCGACTTGTGTTTAGTGACTATTGTGCCAGTGGATATAATATTGTTTGGGTAAAATGTCGAGCTTATCAGATTACGTACCTGCTAAACGCGTGAAAAGATGTGCGCTGTCTCAGAATGAGATTATTATATTAAATGTATTTAATGCATTGAAACACCAAAGTCCTACCAACAGTATTGACGACATCGTGGAAAAGTGTTCCAAAATGACAGGGATTGGAAAATCGACTATCTACAGACTTTTAAAGGAAACAAAAAATGAACAAGATACTGTAAATTCCCCAAAATCATCTACAGGGAGGTCAAAAGTCGTTATAGATGATTTCTTCAAAAATATCATTCGCAGAAAAGTACACTCATTTTATTTTAAAAAAGAAATACCAACGCTAAACAAAATTTTAAGTGAACTTTCAGAGGACAACGATTTGCCAAAAATTAGTAGAAGCAAATTATGGGCCATCTTACCAGAGTTGAATTTTTGATGGGAAAAGCAGAACAGGAAGTCAGTTCTTATCGATAAAGATGAAATTGGCGAAGATCCTACTTAAGATCAATTAGAAAATTCCGTGACGAAGGGAGGAATATTTATTATCTAGACGAAACTTGGGTCAACGATATACTGTAACAAAAGTATGGCAAGATAAAAATGTAAAAAGTTTTCGACAAGCATTTCTGGATGGACTTTCAACAGGGTTCAAGACACCTTCAGGTAAAGGGCGAAGATTAATAGTGAATAGATATAGGTAGTGCCAGTGGTTTTGTAGATGGCGGTTTACTTTTATTTGAATCTAAAAATACAGGTGACTATCACGAAGACATGAACGCAGATGTTTTCGAAGAGTATTTTACACATATGTTGGATCTTATTCCTCCGGGGTCTGTAATTGTCATTGATAATGTCAGTTACCATTCACGGCAGACCGAGCGGACGCCTACGACTGCTTGGAGGAGAGCCGATATAATTCAATGGTTATCAGGAAAAAACATTTCATTTGAAACAAATATGGTGAAAAACGAACTTTTGACACTTGTCAGTCTTAGTAAAGATTAGAAGACAAAGACGTATTGTCGGGGATTAAATTTTAGCTACCTGCTACAATTTAGTACGGTTCGATCACACAAAGTTTTTTTAAAAGTAAACCTCATCTATACGGATAATACATAATATAAAAATATTGAATATAAGTGCTACATTTATTTACGATTTGCATACAGAATAAGCTTTTATTACTCTCTTTCATTTCTAAACAGACTATAAGAACTAATTTTAAAAGTATAAAGTAAATTTCATTATAAATACGTCAACAGTTCAAACAAAATCGCAAAATTCATTGTTATGAGTGTCATTATTATTGCATACGATTGTACAAGGTAATACTGACTGTAAAACTTTTGGTATAAGGTATGGTAAAAGTAAAAGCAATTAAAAATTACTCCAGTTGTAATGATTACCATTAATTTAAATAATGCAACTGTAAATGTTTTATTTTGAATATTGAATAGATATTCTCAAGACGCTACTGGTGGTGTAACACTATACAGGTTGCATAAGCAGTTGAACATTTACAAATAGCGAAAAATGCTAAAGCAACGGTTCTCGGAAACAGTACTTTCAAAGATAATCCTAATGAAAACAAATATTGGAAAATGAGAAGCAGTAGCAAGAAACGGTAATTTGCACATTAAAAAATGCCGTAAAATATGTCCCATATTACTAAGTTAGCAGGTAAATTTATTACTTCTAAAATGAATTTTAAACTTCGTAATAAAATATAATATCAAAATCTTCTTAAACTGACTATACTAGATACTAAAATAATATAAAAAAACAGCAAACTATTCAGTGTTTGTATATGCAAAAGATTTGATACACGATATGCCTGTAAGTCAGACATGCTTTATAATATCACGAACTTGTTTCTGAATCGATTCCTGTTTTCGCAAACACCATGTATAATTGATTATGTGCGAGCTTAAGTCATTTAAATATTCATATATGGATTATAATTAATAGGCAGGTACACTCATTAACATATTGTTACTTTTCACTGGCAAAAAATTTATGAATATTAATTCTAATCAATCACTCGAGCATAATTGGAAAAAAATTAATATGTATTATTTTTCCTGCTAATCGATGGATTATTTATACATGTGCCTCGGCACTTGTATTCTTGTGTTTATATTCATCGTATTCATTTATATTCATCAAGAAGGAAGCAAAACTACACACAGCGTCAAAAGTCTTGGACCCCCTGTTTATAAAATGATTCGATTAAACTTAGTAACTTTTCTTAACGTGGTAAAAAAGTACATGTACTTAGGGAACAAAAAAGACAATAAAAAATGCAAACCATGAATCTTTACTCTATTACCAATGTTTTTACAAATCTGGTCAGTTTGGCAGTGTATTCAGCCAAGTGCTCTTTTGAATTTTTGTACATTATAATGCCAGGACGTGAAATTTCTGCGTTTACCCAAGCAAGAATGACTGCTTTACATGAAGCAGGACATTCTAATCATCAGATATCGAACATGTTGGGCATTTCTAGATCATCTGTTGTACGAATAGTACACAGATATGAAGAATTTGATACAGTAGAAAACATACCACGTAGTGGACGCCCTCGAGTATCTAATGAAAGGGAAGATCGGTATCTGGTGCAATATGCCCGTAGACACCGCACATATTCAGCTTCAGCTCTCAGGGCCCACTTTCAAGGTACGTTTCGCCATGTTACATCAAGACCTTCTATTCGAAGACTCTTCTTCCAAGGCATCGTGCTGCACGTCTCCAGTGAGCGCGAGAGCATAGGGGTAGGCTTTTACGCCAGTGGCGGTAGGTCTTATTTTCAGACGAAACCAGAATTGGGCTGGTTACTGATGACAATCGAAGAGTCTGGAGAGAACCAGGTCGTCAACAGCGACTTTATTTTCCCCGTGAAGTTGCTCCGTATGAAGGGGGCACCGTTATATTTTGGAGTGGAATAATGTTCAACCGCCGTACCCATTAATTCGCGTACCACAGAATATGACCAGTCAAATCTACATCGAACAAGTTATTTCGCCTATTATCTACCCCCTATGTAAAATTTTGTGTTTATGGACGACAACATTCAACCACATCGCGCATGAAGAGTTCAAGAGACACTCGAAGCAGGACATATCAATGGATTAAATTGGCCAGTCAACTCTCCTGACATAAATCCTATTAAAAACATGTGGGATTTTGTTGCTAGAGCCATTCATAATCATATTGCTCCACCTCAGACTGCAGATGAATTAGTCGTGGCACCAGAAGGTCGCCGTATTTCTGGCAAAATATGACCCGTATTTGTAGCGTTTTTAGGTACTGAAATCTCAAAAAATAAAGCTCGAAGAACAAAAATAACCACACAAATAGAATCTTTAAAGTTCTGTCTATTCATTATTACTATTTAAATATAGTTTAAAGAAAATTTTAACTTTTAAAAAACGTATTTTCATATTGGTCTTTGCTGCTATCCTAATGTCACATTTTTATCAATTAATTTATCGTGCATATACATAAACCTAAACATTTTTATATGTAACACTAAGTAAGTTTATGTTATAGGAATATTTAGAACTATATATCAATTTTAAAAAGCAGTTAGTTTGATAAATTTCAGTACCTAAAAATTTATTAGCATTTTTCCATAAGGGTCATTTTCTCAGCAAGTTCAGCCAACTTCATTATCTAGAAGTCTGTTACAAACTATAAAAATTGACACAATTTAGCAATAAATATTCAGCCTCTGACTAAGAGGTGGCGGTAAAGTAAATTATATTTACAGGGCGACCAAAATTTGGAATTAAGTATTATATTAGAAATCAAGACGAATTAAACATACCACATGCATGTGTTTTTTTTATCTTTTATTTTGCAGGTACACAAATTTTTCAAAAAGTATATTGCTATTTGTATTCTGTGAATTGTCTCACTATTCATTATTAAATACCTATTATAAAAGGGATAAATAATGAATTAAAAATATATTTACATTATACAGGGTTGTTCGGATATGATTTCGAGAGTTCAGTTTACATGAAAAATTAATATCACACTGTTCTATAAAATTTTCGTTCGAGTTCCAAGGCGTCTATGAAATTATTTTTAGTTGTTTTCTAATAACTTTATTGCGAGTAAGTATATCGTTTTTCTTTAAATTTTGTTCCCTTTACTAATGTTTCTTTGCATTCACGTTAATTTGACGCTTATCCTGATTTAGAATTTATTTTTTTATAAATTTGGATAATACGTAACTAGACAGCATATACAAAAAAATTAAAAAATGGCACTAAAAACTGAAGAAAAACACAAAACAACAACATAAACACGGCCGGACGGCCTCGTAAAACAATTTCACGTCGCGTGCAATAAACACTTACTTTTTGTACTTGTTGCATAAATAACTATTATATATTCCTAAAATTTGATAAATTAAAAATACGAATGCCCTCCCCTGTTCCTGTTACATATAAATAAATAATTATTAAGTACCTATTATTTAATTCAATTTACAAATAATGATATACATACCTTTCTAAATCCAACAAACTTTCAATTAATAAAAATGTTCTATAATTTTCACTAGTATTCACACACATAAAGAATACAGAAAACCACTGCTACTGCAAAGCACAGATTTGCAAGGGATAAACTGCATCTGAACGTTGAAATTTAGAATACAGAAAAATCGATGTCCGATTTAGATGATAGGGTTTTAAATATTTTGCCGCAGGATCGAACGCATGACCTTGAAACTCAGTTTCGGCCACCCGTTATTTTCTGCACTCCAACTGTAACATTCTTTAAATATTTGCAGTTCAAGTTTTCTCCGCTAGATATCCAGCACTTCCCGGTAGACAGTTTTATATCATTGTCTGTCAACGATCGAGGTACTTTCTTATTTAGAATACCGCAACCTTTCATTGCACAGACGTGTCAAGATGCTATTGGAACGTGGTGGAGGTCATACCGACTATTAGTCAAGTAGAGAGCTTGCTTTGTTACTTCTTTTTGATTTAATGAATTTTGTTTTATTCAGTTTAACGAACATATTCTTTTTACAAAAAAAAAAAAAGATTCAGAAAACAATAATCTTTTATAAATGTATTTGGTTTTTCTGACAAAAAAATGTCCTTAACTAGAATGAGGGGGGTCCAAGACTTTTGACGTTGTGTGTATATAAAAATAAACACTTTGTACAAACATAATCCCCTACTTCTGGAATTATGATGAAAATAAACTCTGAATAATATTGGCATTAAAATTATTTTATACTTTAATGAAGCTTAAAATGAAGTAGCTAAATTTATACTGTACGATACATCTTTTGTTTGGAACAAAATGTGAAAGGTAAACTTTCCCAGAAGATTTTATAAATCATTCATTCACTCATACGTATTTATTACACAAATTAATTATAACATAATCATACTTTTGATTACTACACCATAAATGGATCCCATAAAACGTATACCTACAAAAATATCTAACGGTTACGTATTGGCTCAAAATATTTCAACATTGTTATTGATTGGACTACTACGTATATCTTAAATGAATATATTGGTGTTTGATTTGTAATTTAAACAACAAAATTGTTTGAATAGAGTATTATGTAGGCATACGTATAAAAAGTTTAGAAATTAAAAAAAATCATATTTTCTGAAATACCTCTGAGGATATTTAACATAGCCTTGTTGAAGACGATGTAAAAATGAACCTTTCATGCATTCAAGAAAATTACTTCACGTCAAGTAGTTAGTTGGGGACAATGATAACAACCATACTATCGTGTTAAAGTGATTCAAAAAGATGATGAAAAAGAATCATCATTATAAACTTCAATATGTTTAAGAGTTCATAGAGAGCGATCCAGATCATCCTACTACTATTTTGTGAGCATATACTTGATATACATGTTGTATCTTTAGAGGATATCCTTTTTGAACCAGTATATTTACTCACAATGAAGAAATCAACCATTAAATCTGTAGATACTGGGTTGTTACAAACCTCCATTGGCGACAAGCACACTCAACATCGACAAGAAGTCAACATTTGAGTAGGCATAAGCAATAATGCTGTGGTGAGACACATTTTAGATAATTTTACTGGGCAAAGATACTTAAAACTTCTAAGCGATGACTTTATTTCAGATTTAACACTTTCACATTTGAAACTAGATATTCATGGTTCCAACAAGATGGAGCACCAGCTCCTTATGCTCGCCTAGTTTGTGATTATTTGGACACAAATTTTGCCTAGATGATGAATTGGAAGACGAAGTTCTCTGGGCTAGATCGTTAGATTTAACACCAACATTTTTTTTCTTTTAAAATTATTTATAAAAATCAAGTATTTAAGCCACAAAACGGAGCCTAATAATTTATATGATTTGAAAGAACGAATTATAACAGAAATGGGAACAATAACACCTGACCAACAAAGTTAGCGTTCGAATAATTTTTTTACATATGCATTTTCCCGGTTATAGTTGTTCTTGAGCTTAAATAAGGAAATTATTTTTCCGGGCCGTACAAGTGATAAACTTCATTTATTAATAACCATGACACAAGTTGAGCTAATTGCAAGACTAATATCCAGTTTTTCTTACCATTTATGATGTCATTAGTGCCATATATCAGACTTAATTAGTAATTGCGAAAGAACGCAACTTGACCATCAATATAGATCAGGTTCTGGATTAGTATCAGTTGTAATTTGTATGTACATTAGTAATATATACCGTTGTTTTAAGTGCTATTAGATAAGGCGTGTTAATGTCAATAATAGAATAATAACACGATAAAAGTGTATATGCCTGCATAATTAATCGATGTTGAGGAAGGCCTTTCGTAAATGATTTTGAACTTTAAGTTAGGTATGTGGAATTATCGCAGAGATTTTATCGGTTTGAATAGAAAAATACAATACACGCCGTAAATAATCAAATGTTGTCAGAGGTGTACCTAAAAAATGGTTTGGGGAGTGTCTAATTCACGTGCAACAACAACTATTAATACTTCGTTTATTTATAAGGTGATAATAATAATAACACGTTTATTTTAACCATGTTGAACATATTTAATAAAATTCTATTGCCGATACCTCTTTCAAGATAAAATCCCTGGGACTTGAACAACAAATATTTTCTTTGATCTGTCTCGATCAACACGATATTATATCTATAAATGATACTGCAGGTAACAACTACTCCGCGGACTATGCCCCGACCGACATTGAATTACACCTGCAGTATGAACAGCCAAGAATCCTTGTCGGCCACACCACCAGAAATAGACCAGTCGAGATGACTGACAATTGAACTGACTTCCTTCTATGTATGCTCACATGTAAATCAAGTGAAGGTGAGATATAACACGATATTACTAAGGAAAATATAGACATTTTAAATATGTTTCGCATAAAAAAACCAAGTAATTTGTAAGCTGATTTAGTAATTTGATTAACATTATTTATTTATTATTTATTTATATCGAAGAATCTCTCTGTAGTTATTATATTGTTTCGAACACAAATTATCTTCTTTATCATCAGTGGCCCCAATCCTCATTAAAATAAAACTCAAACGCCTCGCGTGTTTGTTATTGACAAGTCGCACCCATCTCCTATATACGATCGGAGACTTTTAAGAATGGCACGTCAATTTCGTCTCTTTGGCAGGTTATCGGTTGGTGTAAAATAAGGAAAGTAAAATACGCTGACGGCTCTGACATTAATTAGTTGTATTATTTGTCGTCGCCTTTGTTTCAGCAGTGCCAAAGACCTAACACCTACATACTGATCGTGTGCCAATTTCTTTCGGCCGAATTCTTCCGCCCGTGGGTATACTTTATATAGTCAAATTATTTCGATACACTCACTGTACCATTAAAATCTTGTCCTGTCCTTATGGATGCGAAATTCGCAGTTTTTGATCAATGGGGGGAGGGAAAATGTACACTTTTTGCGAATTTCTCAAAAAAACTCACACCAGGGTTGTGAGGTGGAGCTGAACCCCTTAGAGTTGGTCTGAGACCTCTTACACAATAAAGATAACATTGAGTAAGTTCAAACTCCAATTCGACCAATTTGGCCATGGCGAGGGCGGAGGTGTGAGCCGGTGCGTTGTCATGGTGGAAAGGCACTTTTTTCTTCGCCAAATAGGGCCGTTTTTCTGCAATTCAGCATCTAATCGGCCCAATAATTCGGCCCAATAGTACAGCCCTGTAACCGTTTTGCCCTTCTCCAGATAGTCGATGTAGATAACACCTTGTGAATGCCAGAAAACGGTGGCCATCACCTTTCTGACCGATAGAACAGTCTTCGCCTTCTGAGCACGTTCGTCGGGTGAAGTCCACTGTTTCGACTGTTCCTTGGTCTCAGGTATGTACCAGTGGATCCATGTTTCGTCAACGGTCATGAAACGACGCAGAAACTCCTTCGGATTGCGCTTAAACAGCGTTAAACACTGCTCTGAAGTGGTCACACGGTTGCACTTGTTGTCCGAAGTGAGCAAAGGCGGCACCCATCGCGCCAACAGCTTTCTCATGCCCAAAATTTCATGCAGGATATGATCCATGCAGTTTTTTGAGATGCCTACTATCTCAGCGATCTCGCGTACCTTCAATCAGCGGTCTGCCAATACGAGATCGTGGATTTTTATCACGTTATCCTCCGTGGTAACCGTTTTCTGGACACCTGGAAGTGGCTCATCAAAAACAGACGTGCGACCACGTTGAAACTCGTTAAACCAATTTTTGACGGTTGCCATCGAAGGAGAAGAGTCATCGTACACAGCATCCAAGCGCCCTCTGATTTCACTGCGTGATTTCCTAATTATGCTATACATGTGGATGCTCTTAAAAATGTTCAGTAAATTCTTAAAATATATTAGTTTTAAAGCCGATGGAGAATATCCCTCTGTTGGGTTCCCTCTATTAGAAATGCTTAATAGATTTGGTCTTGGAAAATCGACGTAAAAAGGCTTATTTAATTTATTTGCCACCTGTTAGGACAGATATTCACACTCTCCAGTTCATATTATGTGTGATTTATATATTTCTGTCTTTATCTAGATATTTAGAATGATTATTTTTCATTTTTGTCACTTGTGTCGAAGTATTGTAATTTGTTTATGCATGTTCTTTTTTTTTAATTGTTTGTTTTTTCATTCTCTAACAGGGTCTTTAACCTGTTGAATAGTGTAGAATAGAAGTAAAATAAAATAAAATATGGTTCCCATGGTATATTTTAATATCTATAATCTACAGATAGTGTATGGCGCTATAACGGACAACTATGTATAATAAATAAATATTTTCGTCATAGTAACATAACTTTTAATTATATTTATGGACATTTTTGCATTGGTTATATAAGCTTCGTTACCTATAAACCATAGAAATCATAAAATGTATAGAACGTCAGAAGCCTTTATAATAGGTACTCAAAAATAGTCAGACTATGAAGGAGCTTAGAAAGCAGCCATCTAGGGAAAACTTAATATATGCTGTTGGTTGTACTGCATTTTAATTCCAGAATACAATTGAAACCAAAACGGAATATCTTGTAGTTGGACCATAGAAATCATATGTTTCGACGAATCGGACATAATATTTTCATATTTTGAAATTTCTGCCCATTAGTGTGAAGCTACCCCGTTAGAGCAACCAACTCATAAAAGCTAAGTTACTGCAATATTATCAGTTTCGCGTTTTATCCATAGGTTGCCTATTTTCGGTACCTGCTCTGGCATTTTTATGATTTCTATGCCATAAAGTCAATAATTTTTGGTTCAGTGTAATAAAATGAAAGCGCTCCTTTCTCGATCGCAACTGCCCCCCACGCGATCACCTTGACCAACGCCGATTCATTACCAAACGACTCGCCATTTTTACACCTGAAAACGGCCGTTTTAACATACGAGCCAGATAAATGCGGCATTAAATCACATCGGGGCTCGGGTTAGTTCCACACGCTGATTTAGAACAATGGCCACACGGCACAATGGCTGTCCCCTAACGGTGGTTGGTAATTGAGTTTGGAGTGTCCCCTGTCCGCATATCGCGGGGCTCTGAAATACCTCCCGTCGAGCCGCCTCCTAACAAACCAACAAAACATTATCTTCGCACACTTCGAACATACGATTTAATTGAATACAGTGTAGCGTCCGATAGCAGGCCCGTGTTCAGTCCGGATCGCGTTGAAATCTATCCGAGTCAATTAAGCGTGGAGCATATCGGCAAACGGACGGACGGGCGGTACGCTGGGGCCTAGTACGGTTGTTTAACTTCATAAAGAACACTTTTAAATAGAGGATGATTCAGAACTTGTTCAAATGAAGAATATTTAAATTGAGTTTTGATTAAAGAAAATAATAAGTAGCAAACTATAAAAATATTGCTGAAAGTTGTTGTAAACGCTAGATGCAAGTCAACTCGACCGTTCCGCTAAGCGCATTGCCGTTCGACCTCCCTTACATCTTCTGTCTTTGTCTGCCTCGTATCTCTTTGCCTATTTGAACGTAACCGGTATTGTTAAATGTAGCTTATTCCTTTCTGTGCAACATAAATCCGCTAGTGACAGTTACGGCGACAATGCTGTTGAGTACGTACCAGATAGATGGTTTTACTTGAGGTAAAAGTAACGAATAATGATATTTAACATTTATATATTTTTTTAAATTAATTTAAAAAAAATACTGTTATTATGTTAATGATATGTTCAGATCACTACGAGTTAATACCAAAATTATATAATAAACTATAATTTATACCATAAAATTAACACTTTAAATTGTCAACCCTACAGCTTCAACAACTTTTACATAACATTATTTATTACCTAGATTAACACAGAATTGTATTGCACCTTCAACACATTGCTACATACAGAGACATGTGTAAAACTGTACACAATTCCGTATGGATCTCAATTAGCATAGGATTTTGTTATTTTGTGTGTAGGGTGGGTTTTCCTTTGGAATATGGCGTGTTCAAAGTGAAACTTTAGATTTATCTACCCAGCTGTAATATAAAACATTGTGTGTGTCAAACCACGTCAAAATTACGCATTCATTACTGTCACATTGACCACTGGAAGCATAATGGGGAATACCACTAAATTTGGTATTTTGCATTTTTAGAGAGTACTCTAAAAAACATTGGATACGTGTCATAGGATTTCGACTAATATGCAGTTTTATGAGAGATATTAATTATTTAAAATAATATGACGTCACGCGTACATTTTTACCATCTGGCAACAATGCATGACAAAAATACCACCAAACTCATATGCCATGCCATAGTCTATGAATACTGTCTTGTCCTGGTCTATGGCCCGTGATATTCCTAAACAAACATAACCTCTTTGTAATTTAGTTATATTTCTACACTCTGAAATTTCTTGAGTTTTGTCTCGGCATATCTTCTTTAAAATGAGTGTTAAAAAGTGCTTTGTGCCAATTTGTAACAATAATGAAACTGTTGCACCTGCAAAAGTTTTTTTACCAGTTCCAAGAAACTTTGAAGTAAGGAAAGTGTGGTGTACTACTGTGAAAAGACACATGACTAAAGCAGCATTATATTGCTGTGAAGACCATTTTGATGTAAGTCGAACCTAAATGTTAATGAAGCAAATTATATTAAAATATTTATAATTTTCCAGCTCAAAAGTGATGCAGAGAATTACATGCAACATAAATTGACAAACTCTCGCTTAGTTCTAAAGGCAGGTGTAATCCCTCATAAAAATATCGAAAAACCATTTCGAGGAATTGATATTACTCAAATTTCCCCTGTTCGTAAAAAGAGACAAGGAGGTTCACCATTACAAGATGTAACGCCTGTGAAGAAATCAAAGAAAGTTACGATGGCATCCCCAACTATGTCAACAACGTCACCTTCTACATCATCGTCAACTGAATTTCAATTAACTTCCACTTCAACTTCGTCACAGTCATCTGAAGAGATTGCTGAAGAAAATGTAAGTGAGCAATTAAAAGAACTTAGTAAGAAAAGAATTAAATTAGTAATTGAAAGTGCATCAAGATTTTATTTAGGATTACCGAGAGACGTATATTTCATTCTTAAAATAATACCCAACATGAGGCCCATATCCTATTTACATATTTTAGTAACTTTAAAAAAAATTCGCTTAAATGATCCATATTTTAGAATAGGAATGGACTTTGGTATAAGCCCTAGTTATGTCGGTAATATTTTTAGAAATTCATGCAAGATATTGGCAGAAGTATTTAATCAATTAATTATTTGGCCTTTATCAGATACAATTTACAAATATCTGCCAATATCATTTCGCAAGAGATATTCAAATGTGAATTCGATTATAGATTGTTTTGAAATCGCAATAGAGAAACCATCAAACCCAGAACACCAAGCCCTTACATGGTCTACATATAAAAACACAAATACCATCAAATATTTAATTTCTTGCACTCCTTATGGGTTAGTAAATTACATTTCACAAGGGTTTGGTGGTCGTGCCAGTGACATACTTATTGTTGAGAATTGTGGTTACTTGAATAAACTGCCTAATAACGTAGACGTTATGGCAGATAGAGGTTTTAAATACTTAAGTGCCGTTTTAAAAGAAAAAAATTGTAATTTAGTTAGACCACCCAGTGTATCGGAAGGTGAAAAGTTAAGTAAGCAAGAAGTGATGGCAGCTAAAAGAGTAGCTAGCTTAAGAATTCATGTAGAAAGAGTAATAAGTCGTATTCGAGAATTTAAATTCTTAAATCCACATGCACATATTGACATACACACTATAGGTTCTCTAGATGCAGTTGTTATTATAGTTTGTGGTATAATAAACTTACAACCTGCATTAATAAAATGTTGATTATTGTGGGAATCCACTTAGTTAAATATTACTTTGTTATATTTGTACTGCTGAATGAATAACAGTCTGTATAGAATGTGCAATATATAATGGAATGTGAAGATTTGAGAAAGATATTTAATTTTTGTGTATTTTGTTGTGGGTTGATAAAGGCATGAATCTTTTTAACTGTATAGGTATATGAAATTACATTTGTTAGAAAACTATTTTGACTAGCAGGGTTAAGTAGGTGTGATGTTAACGTAAACATTTGATAAAAGTGAAAGAGAAGGTTGTCTGAAGTTTTTTGTTGGACCCTAATATGATTTTTACAAGGGTGAATGACTAAGGAGTAGGTACTTGAAAGATAAATATTTTTCCTAAGCTGGACAGAAGGTTTAGAAACTCATAAAGGCCTCAATTCACAGTTTTTATAAGCCAATATCTTATTTTGAAGGCCTCCCACTAATAATAACTATCATTAGTTACAGAATTATACTCCAAATTATAATTATTATAGGTACCTTTATTTATTTTGTTGTTGGATATCTTGTAAGTAAAAGGTATTGGAATAAAAATTTACAGATTTTAGTATTGTCCAAAATAATTTTACTATTATTCGCTGCGTATTTGAAGGGTTGTACCTAATAGAGAATTTTAATATAAGCATCTCTTAGAGGGAAGATAGAATAAACAAATTTTATCACTTTTGAAATGCTAATGTATTTAACTTTTAAAAAGATCATTACTTGAGTTTCAGAAGACATGTTTTATATTTTGAGACATACATATTGTTGAACATTGTACCGTGTATTAGTTTTATGTCTATCCAAAGGGTTTTATTATACTTATTAGGTTGGTTTTAACTGTTTACTGCTGGAGATAATCTAATTTTACAGAAATTGTCTGAAATGGCCACCAACACCTGGGATCGTGGTATGACTGTCGAAGTACAGAAGGAGGCCTTGGAGGTAGCAAGTGTTGAGGTTGACGGTGCAGCAATATCTACCGTAGGGGTGCCTGCTCGATATGGAGGTTTGCAGGAATTACGGGAAATGATGCTTCAACAGAACGTTTTGTACCTTCTGACGCAAGTCGGCTAACTAACCAAAACACTTTAGTTTTGTATGTAGAATTATGATTATATTACCGTGTATTCAAGTACTGAAGTAGAGATACATTTTTATTATTGTCATCATTATTATTACCATTGAAATAGCGACAGTGATTCTTTGAATTGTGATCGGGGTTTTCTCTGTCGTGCTCTTTTCCCCCGTGAATTCAAGGCTGAGTACGGCACTGATAGGTGGGTAGGTAGGCTATTAAACCATTGACAGAAAACTAATAAACGGGGTGTATTTAGTAATTTGTTTTATTTTAAACTACTCAAATTTCCCTAATTTCGTAAATATGTAGCACATTCGAGGTAAGTTAATAAATAATATAAATAAACACAACGTAGGCAAATCTTGTCGATCATTGGCCAAATACTTCCTCTTTCAACAATGTTGAACGAACCCGGGTGTGTTACACTACATTATTTTGTTCTTTATTTCTTGTTCTTTTTTATTCTTATGTAATTTATTTTTATACATTTTCAATAAAAATTATAAGTTATTATGTTACTTATTTCTCTAGATGTAGGTATTTACTTTGATATAGAAAACCTAGAATACGTTATCGTCAACATTTGGAAATGTTATTTGTGCAACGATAAGTGAAAAATACTTTTCGTTACTGAAACCACATACTGAAATGTTGATAGAAAAGTTGTCATTTTGACATTATTTTATAAAAATAAAAAAACAATAAAGTACTAATTTGCTACTGTTTAAGTTTATTATAAATACATTTTTTCCAAAAATTTAATGTATTATCAATTAATTCCAAACAAAAATTTATATCATGATCCACTACATAAATATTAATTTTTCTATTTTCATTAAAATTTGGATCAGCTATAACAAATAACCCTTTACTTTTATTACAAAAATACATTTGCATTTGAATTTGAGACAAATATTTAATATTAATTATTTCATCCTTTACATAATGCGTAACAGTTTTCTCTTTATAAGGACACTTGATTTCTACAACATATTCTTCCGAAATAGCATCTGGGGATGCACCTAGCACTGGATATCTTGGGTCTAAGAGTAGTCCGCATTTATAAAATTTTATGCCCAATTTCTTTTCACATTCTTTCAAAACTTCACTTTCTAACAAGATACCTCGCTTCATTGCTATTGTTTCAGGGAACTTGGTAGCACCAAAAATGGTTTCTACTAGAGTTCCATCTTCTTTAGTGCACCTACTCGCCTCATATATTTTCGATGCCGTAATCCTTCCATATTTCAGTTCGTACCAAAGCGGTGATTTTGATTGTTCTACTGTTGCTTTTGTAGCAGCTTTACAATCTGCAATTGTCATTTTTTCACTGCAAAAGTTTAAAAATTCATCTGCTGTAGCAAGTTGACCACTTTTATGTGCAGTATACAATATATGAAGCTGATGTAAAGACAAATTGGCCATTTCGACTTCTCTATGAATATTTAAGAGAATCGAGTCTGTAACACTAATCTGGGAAGAAATAACTCTGCTTAAAAAGTCATCTTTATCAGATAACTCTAGATTCGCTGATGACGTCAAATCCGTCAGCAATATAAACTTTTTACTGGTTCCTACTTTGGATAGCTCGGATTTCCTCCAGTAACATATACTTTCTGTGGTAGACGGTTCCTCTGCTCTTCTGTGGAGCCAAAATAAAAAAGCAATCCCGTGTTTGCAGCCTCCTACAGATGCGGGACACCCTTGACATTCAACAGATTTAACAACACGTTCAGATTCATCAATCTCAACTTTCACTAGGTATCCTGTCTTCGAAACTTTATGCTCTGGAGTTACCCGGGCCATTGCGACACATACGGACAACTCTCTTTTCACTTGAACAAATCCTATCGCAGCATCGCCGTATGTCTGCCTGGTACCCCTGAAAATATTAAAATAATATCTGTATATGCTATACACAACAAATTAAGCGTTTTGCTTACCTGATATTTTTTTGGCCTCTTGTTTCTGCGCTAACATAATTTCTATTTGAAGAATAAAAGTCCAATATCATATCATAATCTACACATGGTAGATTATTTGAATTCGCTTTTTCAAATCCACTTTCCATGATGATATTACAACACAAAAATTATAACAGAAAAACCCAAAACACTAATCAAGAAATCAAGTTTATAGACGAGAGAAATATAGACACACAGTTTAGACACGACGCCCGCCAACAGAAAAATAGGTTATGTTATATTGATGGAAGTGACAAATGATGTTTACAGGTACTATATCTGTCTCTATTTATACAGTACTGCATTTCATTTATTTTATTCTAAGACAAGTTGCATGATATTGCTCTGTTGCCGCATGTTAAAAATGTACATCTGACGTCACATGTACTTTAATTTGCCTATAAATATTTTAAATTTAATTTAATTTAAAAAACAAGGAATATGGTCTTCATATATTTCCAAAACAATGTAATTTACTGAGTTTCCAAAAACTTTTCCAACATAGTGGCATTCCCCATTCTCGTCAAAAATTTACAGCGCCGACCGAACTCTATAAATTTTCTGAGGTTTCCAACTGCTAAATTTTCTAGAATGGTTGAGACGCAAACCAATTTTTAAGACGTAGTGGTCACTGGGTGCAAAGTCGGGATAGAATTAATCATATACTTCTCTCGGTGACGGATTTAGCAGCAGCTGGATTATTGCACATCAGTAGTTTGAAGAACATGGGGGGAATGGGCGGTATGCGAACAGTATATCGCCGAATACGAGGTTTCGACCTTTTGTCTTATCGTCCACATTTGATGATGCTTCAGCTAGTACCTTTCGCACTGTGTCCACGGCCTTCCTGAGTTCACACCTGATACTATAGTACGTAAGGATCTGTTAGTCCTTGTAGAAATTTATCTCACCGATAAACTTGCTCCGCGTAACCCAACAGTCTGCCCCCTCTCAATCTAGGCATAATCAGCTGTAAAACAAAGGTTGTTTACAACAAGCTTCACAACACTTGCAACATAAATATGGGCAGAAATTTTTAAAACGATATTAGAGTATGACCTGTGAAAACTTCAAAAAAACCTTTTTTACTTTCACCGAAAGAAGTAAACATTCAAAAAATTATCAAATAAAATGATATTTAACGGGTGTTTACCTTCCATTTTGTCCAGTAGTATACGTCTTAACATTCGTACATGTTGCTTGAAGTTTTCTTCGTCTTCTTCAATATAGTCGTTTAAGTCTGTATAATAGATGTATTATACAAATAAATTATTAGCAGAGTCAAATTTAAGCTAATTAGTAATTTAGCAAAAATGTTTAGTATAGATTAGCATACTTTAGATAAGATGCCAGGCCGGCAGAAGAGAGCTTGACATTATTTATTACTAGAAAAAAAGAAACGTTAAATATTTTATACGAATAACTTTGATATATGTTTTATAACTGTTTTTAGTTCCCGCTACCTAGATTAGAAACCTCAAATAGCGGATTTATTTTTTCCACTCAACATTACTATTGCCATTTATAATCGTTGCATTTTTTATGGTTCTTTACTGCGGAAATATGTTAATTATAACTTGTAGCAATGTTTCGTCTATTTTTTATAGTAAAATATTAAGGATCAGTAAAAGTTAGCTAATTACAGGAATTAAGAAATGTAAATCGGTTTGATATACTAATATGTCTGCCATCAATGTATGCCAAGTATAATCAGCCTTACAACTTTTATCGTATACTCGCCCATTAAATGCGACCATTATGTATCGGAAAGTGACAACAACTTTATTTTATTTTGGTGAAAGATGATGAACCCGATAATGTGATACTCATGAGGTTGGTAACCTCGGTATTATGTCTTAAAAATGCATGAACTTGTGTAGAATAAACCGTTCACAAGATAGCATCATTCTCGACGTCTATTTATCAGTGAAGTTTTTTGCGTAGCAAATTCGCATGATCTTTTTCCAGGATGTTGCGATCACTGATTATGTAAGCGACATAAACTCATATAATGGATTTAACAAATTGCATTATTCAAATTAAAAATGTTTAAATCAAAAATGGTATCTTTATATTGTCCAGATTTATTTCAGATTATAGTCTAAGATCCCACTATAAAACAACCTTCACAGAGTTGGTTAATGGATGAAAAGTATTTTATATCCAATTAAATATGTCAATAAATATATTGCAAATTCATTACCAACACGGTGGTATAGAATTGTCTGCGAAAAATCAGTCCTGAATTACGGATGCCGAGCTTTAAAAAGTGAAATATTTCCCAGTGAACCATTCCCTGCGATAGAAGAGTACACAGCATTGCAGCTGTGTGTAGTTCGTCCATACCGAATATGAAGACGATCCGTTTATCCGTTTCTCCAAAAAATCAAATAAAGTCCGGGGGCGACGGTATTATTATTAATCTGCCCCTAGGAATCCCTAACGCGAAGACGGACTAATTTTTTCGTTTCCGCGTCTCAAAGAGTACGTGTCTTTAAAATTTCGATTCAATCGGTTGGGGGGCGGAATTCCGTTTTCTAAAATTTTTTCGGTACATTACCGGATACACCCTCGCCTTATCGCGGAGTATACGTACATAAAATTTGAGGTCGATCGGAATTTTTTGTTACTCCTACTGACGAACATGAGGCTAGGTAAACGGCGGCTGTGGGATGGGATCGGAGATTTCCCGAATAAAGGACCTATAACCCTCTACTCCAAATATGAAAAAAGGTGAAAATTCAAGAGACACTCGAAGCAGGACATATCAATAGATTAGATTGGCCAGCCAACTCTCTTGACATGAATCCTATACAAAACTGGGAAAAATGGGATTTATTTGCTAGAGCCATTCATAATCATATTCCTCCACCTCAGATTGCAGATTAATTAGTCGTGGCGGCAGAAGAGGAATGGAATAATAATCCGCAAGATTATATCAACGCACAGACGTGTCAATATGCTATTGGAACGTGGTGGAGGTCATACCTACTATTAGTCAAGTAGAGGACTTGCTTTGTTACTTCTTTTTCAAGTATCCCCATTTTTGAACAACTGTTTTCCTGGGAGGTGGATCGGCAGACGCAGACCGATAGAATGGCCTGCAAGATTGCCAGATCTTACACCTCTTGACTATTTTTTATGGGGATACTTGAAGTCAAAAGTGTACATTAATAAACCACGTAATTTAGAAGAACTTCAAAATCGCATTCGGGACGAAATACGCAGAGTCACCCCAGAAATCATTCATAATGTGCAAGAAGAATGTCTTCACAGACTTGCGCATTGTCAAGAAGTTGGTGGATGGCAATTCAAACATTTAATTTAAGTATAAAATTTAATCAATTGTATTTTATTTTACATACCTCAGAATTGTTACTTTTGTATGGATAAAATTTGCGTTTTCTAACATTCAATCGTCATTTACTCGAAAACTTTCCTATGTAAGAGGGCAAAATTTTAGTACTGTCTGATAGAGAATTAAACGATCTTTCAGAATCAAGGAAAAAAACATGGTGTTGCCATTTAAAAAAAATCGATGACGTCATTACTCGAAAACAAATGACATTTGATAATCGAATTTTACGCTAAAATATGTATTTTTTAAATTAAAAATCGACCTGTTCGAGGATTTTTCCCAAAAAATAATTGCTTCATTTTTATTGAATTTATTCCATACTTTTGGCGCATACTGTATAAGTTTATTCACATTTGTTTATAAGTATTTGAAAATAATTGTTAAAATCTATCCATTCTTTCTTAGAATAGCAGAAGAATTTAAAGAGTAAAAGTTGATAAACAAAAATCAATAATTTTATTTTTGGTATTAAGTGTTTTATTTTTCGAGATTTCTGTACCAAAAAAAACACAAATTTGATCATTTTACGGCGAGAAATACGGTAACCTTAAGCACCTGATCTACGAAGTTTATAGCTATTCGCTGAAGTTATATGGTAATACATATGCCATAGCCATCCCAAACGATCAAATACACTGGAACTGATTTATTTTAAATGAACCGCTAGCGATCTTGTCAGTTCGACGTTTCGTCTATATTTCCACACAGAAGTTGTAGTCGTTTTTGCGACAGGATCCTTTTGCAGAAGGCGGACATATTTTAAAGCTTACTTTGTTTTACATAAAATGCTTATCCAGAGCCGAATGGCAATTATGTTAATAGCGCCTATATGAATAGCATGTTTTAGTGCACTAAATATAGTGAATTAATTCTGCATTTTGCATTAATAGTTAAATTAAATTCTTGATGTTCTCAAGTCCATGTCGTAACTTGTGCCTTGTATCATTTTACACCAAAAGCTTAAAGGGTCTTCGAGAATGAAACATTTTTCTCTGTCAGTTGGGAATATTCGTATCTGTCAGTAATTTAAAAAATTTAATAACTTCTAAAATGTGTTTAGACAAGTCTTAAGTAATGTTCAGATAAACGATAAAATTACTGTAGACTTATGAAGTTGGGGAATTTATCCGCTGTAAGTTGTCGACATGCAAAAACTCAAGATTCTTGATTTTCAGAGAGGTTATGTTTATGTTTTGTCAACTACGTCCCTATCTAAGGAAATTGTTGGTTTTTATCATTTGCCGAATAGTAATTAAAAGCCTACCCTTGATAAAATAAGCCTACAATCTGCAGGAATAGATGGTCTATTTGAATGTTTGGTTAAATCACAGTATACTAGTATACTGTGGGCTAAATGAGGCCCCACTAATTTCAGCAAGTCATCAAATACTGCCACATTCATTCTCATTTCGCATTTCTTTATATAAATTATAGAAATAACCTTGCATGTGCTATCTGCGGTTAATAGGTCGCACCCACCATCTCCGAGTTCTTCTTTTCATTTTTTTTTGCATGTATAGTTTTTATAGATATTGACGTCGCTGCGAATAAGAGCAGCCAAAGTAACTGTTTCTAAACCAAACAGTCCTCTTCATCCATTTTTTAGAAACAAATCAGTTCTAAACTAAATATCTAAATTAGAATCTAATTTAAAAACTTAACCTGCTAATTTGTGAATCTTCTGTTTACTGTCAAAAAAGCAATTTTCTGAATGGTCCTTGTATGATTGTTGAAAAAGGATTGGTAAAAGCTAAAATGCTTTTAGCTTCTGCCATACAACTGCAGTACAAAGGCGTTACTGTTAAGTTTATCTGAACGTTACAAAAGTCACCCGTATTTCTCGCCGTTTTACTTCAGTATCTTGGAATATTTGCAGGTGGGATGAGTTAACATTCCTATTATTTGCTAAACCCTAGATTATTCAGTTATTAAATGTATAAAATTATTTGTATTTTGTAGAAAACCCTATTTCAAGAATACGGCGCCCTTTTTAATAACTTTTCTGCAGCACCAATGCAACCGCAACAATCTTATGTGAATGAAGCTTTAGATCTTAACGCCACATTTTAGTAATTATTTAAATATACAGGGTGCCCCGAAATAAATGCAATATAAAGCAAGACTAGATCCCTAACGACAAAATAATGCGATGTTGCCAAACTTACCGTAGTCAAAAGTTGATGGTTAAAAAGATACAGGGTGTCAAAGTAAAAATTTTATTTTCGATATTTGTAAATAAATTTTTAAAAAATCCAAATATATATCAATAGTCATATGTATCCATATGACTATTGAAACAGTCGATTCGCCTACATTTCTTTATCTGAAAAAGATAAAGATACTTTGATGAGGTCGTTAGGAGTAACCGTTTTTGAAATAATCGTATTTAAAATATTCAGTGCACCGAGTAGAAACTTTTTTTGTTTTAGGTAAAGAGCTTTTTCGCTGAAAATACAGTAAAATATTACTTGAAAAAGTTATTCAGAACGGTAAATTATGACCACGTGCAAAATTACAAGGCCTGCTTAAATGAAACCATTGTTGAAAATTTGGTTTCATCAAACCTGTATCAGTAGCTAATCGATCAACTTTTACTTAGAAAAAAGATCTGCAAATAAGAGATTTAACTCAATGCTGTTCATGTTCCAAGCATGCGCAGGAGTTTATAATTCATTCATAAAAATAGGATCAAACCATTACACCGTAAATACAGACTTTATTAGTTTAGTATTCTATAATTGGAAAAAATAGTATTTCTTCAGTTTTCACAAAGAGTGGCAAATGTAATATTAACAATTATTACAATTATTTGTAGTTTTTGGGAATTGCTTTTCACAATTTACTTTATCGACATATACAGTGAGTTATTAGCCCTCATCGGCATGGGTTCATGAAAAATGCATCCACTGTGTCTAATTTTATACGTGTCATCAAATACATTTTCTTGTTTGTTATTTAAAAATGTATTGTGATGGTTATTACCGTTGATGATTGTGTTAAGTTACAGCACACCCTAAGCCATACTCGTGATTGGTACATGATTAACAATCTTTCTCTGAATGTTAGCAAGTGTACTGTGATGACTTTCTCTAGAAAGAATTAGCAAATTTCTTCATTTAATAAAATATGGATATTTCATGGGGTGGCTGAGCTACAATAGACGTCTATAAACACAAGTTTTTGGCAACATAGGGTTTCTCACGTTCTACCCCAGACAAAATTATGTGTCGCACTCTTTAACCAGTTACCTCCACATAGGCATAATATTAAATGTTTGGATAGAAAAAAACGGTACGCCTCTGATTTTTTAAATTTTATTTTAAGAATCGCGATTTATTTAGTAAAACGATAAATTCAAAATCTTAAACCTAAAACGAAACGACAAGACAAGAAAATAGAAACAAAATAAAGATCCCAAATTATGTATTTACAGTAGTTGTTGAAAGTGTCCCCCACCCACACGTATGCACGCATCTACTCTTCTTCGCATAGAGTGAAGTACATTTTAAAAAATTCCTGGGGTGTCTCCTATGATTTGGCAGCATACTATTATACGATTTCGCAACGCTTCTTTGGCTTGAATCGGCACTGCGTACACTAAGCTTTTCAGATGACCCCAGAAAAAGCAGTCTAAACTATTAAGGTCGGGAGATCTGGGCGGCCATGACTGCGTTCCTCCGCGGCCTATCCATTGATCGTGATAGCTGTGATATAAAAATTCACGCACCCCTAAGCTAAAATGTGGAGGCGCACCATCGTGCAATAACCACATCTGGTTTCTTAATAAAAGAGGAAGGTCTTCAAGCACTGGCGGCAGATCTTCTTCAAGAAAGTGTAAATACGATTGTCCATCTAATCTTCTTGGGAGAAAAAATGGGCCTATCAAATAATCGTCAATAATACCTGCCCAAACATTTAATGAAAACTGTTCTTGATGATTTGATTCAACAATTCCAAAAGGGTTTTCATCCGTCTATAAAATGGCAACAAAATATCAAAAGCAGTCTCAATAAACTTGGGGAAAAACTTTTTTGGTTTCAATTTTTTTACGTGAAAATGGTGCATCGTATGAGAGTTAGTATGGGGACCGAATTTGTTGTAAAATAAATGGAGATTTTAAAAATAATTTTAGTTTTTAGAAAAAGCAGTGGCGTACCATTTTTTTCTTCAAAAATGTCTAGTTTAAACCTCGTACGGACGTCAAAGTGGCAAAGATTTTAATTTTTTTTTACATCAAACAATGCTCCTTAATGATTAATGGGTGTGTACAAAATTTCATAAAAATATCTGGAGTGAAAAGAAAATTATAATAAAAAAGTATTTTTTTTAAAACTGTAACACCCTGTAGCTCAAAAATTAAGAGGTTTAGGACATATGTTGATATTAAGTTTTCTTCTTAAAATGGCCGAAGGATTCACGTCTTAAGTATCGGCATTCAATTAATAAACACCCTGTATATGCACTAGGAAGAATCCTTTCAATAATATAAATTAAAGACTACATCCCTGGCAGTTAAATGATTTATAATCTCAGAAATTGTAAACAAATTGTTGATCACCTCTAAATGTTGCATTTTATAGCGCCATCTAGTGGTTCGTGAATTTCACGAATCAACTCAGTATAATACAGTAAGTACCTCCTGACCTCTTGAATCTGCGATATTGCCTTAGAAACACCTTGAAAGCTAATAGAATAAAACCTATCTACCAAAACATTAATTTGTGCTTTAATCTTGCACCATCTGAGTGCCCAAATTACATAAATCTTAGAACTGAACCGTACACTATCCGAGATGTGCCATATAAGATAAAATCCGAACTCCTCAGGGCACAGAAGGATAATTCGCTATTGCACGGTTGGGTTAAACGTGGAAGTGGTCCGTCGAGGTTGAGGCGGGTGTGAAACAAGGCAGCCGTTCACTATTTTCCAAAAAAAAAATCTGCACTCAACTCAACGCCTGCGGCGCTGTGCCGCCCCCTTATCTTCGAGTCTTTGCAACTCCGAATTACTGCCAATGTCAAATATGCATGGCAACTCGTCGAGGATATGATACCGTGTTATTTACGTGCTTGCTCACTACTAACCCAGTTCCATGGGCGGTTGGGTCGGGGATAAGTCGCGATGAGAGGGCGTTGAGCGTGATCTATGCCAGTGGCGGCGCGTTGCGGGTTCCCAGGGGGTGGGCATCACTATGAGAATTCGACATTCATAATTTTCACACTTATTGAAGCTCAAGTAAAGCTTATACAGTATTGCTATGAGATGAAAATCCAGTTGTATAATTTACACACACGTTCAGCACATTACTAAAGCCCGACCTCGTTTGCACATGACGTCATTAACAGGGGCGCACTTAGGATGCTAAGTAAATATATGTAGGAACCGAGGTGCAAACATATACCTATTCTAGTGGGCTGCGGAGTTCATGTCGGTTTCGAAAACGTGTGTTCAACGTCCACAGAGGTCACTGGGGCATATTAAAAGTATATATAATTTTTTATGAATGCCACATTTAGGATGGGTTCAGAAAAACTACTACTACTTCTTTGCCATCAAAAAGATCTATAATATATTGCATAAAGTCAAGAAATCCTGGATTGTTCTGCAAAACGGTATCAATTTTTTTCTTCACACCAGCACTAGGTCCTTATAACTGGGAAATAAACTGTCGCAAATAAAAAGCAATATTTACTGCATTATTTATTGAATATCCTGAAGGTATCAGTCAATAATTAAAATGTTGAACCGTTGAACATATAAAATAGAAGTAGCATCACTTGAGTGTAGTTGCTGTAGAATACTTTTATGCTATCAAAATGACGGTTGCATTGCAACTGATTTATTTTACAAGTAGTAACCTGCTGTAGGTCTAAATAAAAACATTGCATTTCTCATTAGAATTTACATCACTTTCTGAGAGAATGTGTTCCACTAAACTAGAGAAATAAGCTCCTGCAGTTAAATAAATAGGATGTTTCTGGCGATTAGCTGACATGAATAAGATTAAATTTATTTTAACATAAAGTATATTTAAATATTAAGTCCGGACCTGAGGTCTGCGGACGAAATGCAGGTTTTAGTGATCACAATGTGTTTTTATAAAAATCTTGCCCATTTTTGTACATTTTAATTACATAAGTGGTGTTTGCTATTGGGTATTGAAAACAGCGCATTGAAATGTAATATGTGTAAAGAGTGGTCAAATTGGTCGGTTTTCAATAATTACTGTAAATCTGTCATGGATAGAGCAAATCTGATAGACGAGTCGGCGGAAACCGCATGTCTCTAAAAACGATTTGAACATTCTACAAACACTTTTTTGAGATACATTCGATGACAAAAATATTTTTTGTGATATGACTACAAATTGTGTTTTCTTAAATGGAACACACTGTATTTTATTTCAAAAATGGAAAGAGGGCTAAAAATGCATTAAAAAATATACAGGATGTTAATTAAGTATGTGCACAAACTTTAAGGGGTTAATCTATGATTGATTTTAAAACAAAAAGTTCAAATAAACATGGGTCCACAACGGCGTTGTTTTACAGATACAGGGTGTTAAAGCTTGAAAAAAAAATCAATTTTTCTGAGTAGTAAGAACTCCTTATGTTTATATGATCTTTTTGTCTTAAAGTTTGTGCACATATATAATTAATACCCTGTATACTTTACTTATTATTTGTTGTGTATATTTGCGGAAAATATAAAATTTTCAAAATATCAACGATATTTAAGTTTTCTGAAGCCTGTGAAGGCTTTGAAAACAAACAAATTTGACGTTATTAGAGGCGTGTTAACATTCAAATTATAAATACCTACAATAATGGATAATATAGATCTCTTCTAAATCTGAATTTTCATTTTCTAGATTAAAATATTTTACTAAATTGTATTTTGACCAACGGATTAACTTAAATCGAATTAATATAGTAGAAAAATATATTACAAATTTGCTTTGTAATCTATTAAACTGAAATATAATTTCGAATACATAGTGTCCTTATCAGAATCCAATTTCAAAACTCGACTAAATATAATCTCGCATCATTAAATTCTTGAATTAATCTAAAATTGATAAACCAACCCCAAAATCAGATTAAATTGGCTGCCTGATGGCATGTACCTATGGACTAAAAATCATAGTTCACCTCGCACCGCCACTGCTTTATGCAGGTTAAGTCGTAGGTACCTAGATTACAAAGGAATTATCATAATCATTCCTTTGCATCGATTTCATAACAGATAAACACTTATTTTTACAGAAACCAAATACATAAAAGATCAGAAAAGATGGATGTGGTGCTTTAGTCACGCGAGAGAAGTATTAGAACACCACGAGGCGGAAAGCTGAGTGGGATAATTTTCTCAAATGACTAATAAGTAAAGACACACGTGTACTACGTACGATTTTATCAACACCTGCACAGTTAATATATGTTTTTAATTAAGGCAATTAGTTTTTGTAAATTAAGTATACGTGTTATTTGATATGCCATTGACTGCCACCTTCAGATTTAATTGAAAAGTAATAATGGGTACTTCAATTGATATTAACGGCAACTGTAATAAGAATTAAATTAATTTACAGATTTTTAAACTTGTGTTTAATAATACAATAAATAGTACCTGTGTTTTGAATTGAATGATTCAGTATGGAGGTAGTGTAGAATGATTCTGGCTCAAATGCATTTTGATTGACATATACATTTTATTACCACTCCAGCCTAAAACACCTATTTCGCAACTTGTATCGAACAAGATTTTTCGTAAAATTGTCAAATAAATAATCAAAATAGTTTTGACATAATCCTCGATTGCATTTGCTAATATGATCGTTAGACTATTTTATTTAAACTTTAAAGCTTACGATGAACGCTCTATCAAACGATATATAAGGTCTGTTCCAACAAGCGTCGAGAACTTGTTCAGAACCGTGAGAAATGTTTGACCAACATCGTCTTACGTCGCATTCGCGAGTACATTAACAACTGAACTGACTGACTAATTCTGGACGGTTTGGAATCGATTATTGCTGTGTTGGAACAAACCCACAGTTTTCGCTCAGTAACTCCTTAGTCTTAGTCTTGGTCTTAGTTCTACGTGAGTGGGCCAAAAACTAGCCCTCCACTGCGACCCTGTGGCCTATTGTGGCTCACATACTTATTATATTTCACCCACCAGGTTTAGCCTCTTTATGAAGCCAATAACCTTGTTGGGTGAGATTCTATCCAGATCTTCTGGCAAGAGATGCACTTTGCCAAATATAGAAGATCTGGTCCGTTCTCCAGCCGGACAGTGACATAAAATATGTTCTGCCGATTCGTCACTTTCTAAACACAATCGGCACTCGGCCTCCTCAGCCAGCCCCAACTTGTGCATGTGACTCCTTAACCGGCAGTGCCCAGTATATAGGCCAACCAGAGTTTTCAGGTCAAGTCTATTTAACTCGAACGCCTTCGAATGAGCTAATCTTGGCAGATCTCGCCAGTACTCCCTTATCTTTTCCTCCGCCCAGGTCGCGATGACTGCTTTGGCAATAGCCGAAGCTAAGCCAAGAGCCGGTTCCGGACCTATAAAGCTGGAAGAGGCACCCTGCCTTGCTAACGAGTCCGCTGCCTCGTTTCCTTGGATACCCGCATGACCAGGTATCCAAACCAGGGTTACTCTGTTGCTTGTACCTAACCGCTCCAGAGCCTTTTGACAGTTCCATACCGTTCTTGAGTTACACCGGTAGGATCCAAGTGCTTTTAAAGCTGCTTGGCTATCAGAGAAGATTTTTATCGATCTGCGTTTGAGTCTAAGCTTTTCCAGCTTCCACACACACAGTTCGATGGCATGAATTTCAGCCTGAAATACAGTCGCATATTTACCCAGGCTTACGGATAGCCTGGTGTTTGGGTTGCAACTATACACTCCAGCTCCAACCCCCTCCGGGGTCTTAGAGCCATCAGTGTACCAGCAACTATCCGCCTTCAGGAGGTCAGTTTCACCTCGCTCCCACTCCTCCCTCCGAGGAAAGAGGATCTCGAAAGGCAGTTTATAGTTGATTTTGGTAGGCATAACATCCGAGACCATCGATAGAGTGCTGTGTCCTTCTATGTCCTCCAGCACTCCACTACATTCTATTATGTTAGCCTTCGGCATGCAAATAGCATAACTCCTTAACGGATAATGATAAAAATACGCGTTTTTTTTAATAGACTATAAATATTATTTTACGTCGACGCTGTGTTTTGAAATTTTGAAAAAGTGTAAAATTATTTTTTTTTATGAATTTTGCATATTTTCAAAATTTCTAAACACAGCGTCGACGTAAAATAATATTTGTAGTCTGTTAAAAAAAACGCATATTTTTATAATTTCTCATTGAGGAGTTACTGAGCGAAAACTATATCCCTTTGGATCGAGCGCTCACCGTAAGCCTTAACTAAGTTGGCTATAAGTTGCTATGGTACGATGTTTACAAATTATACGAATATTTTAAAAAATTCTAAAATCTGTGAACGTTTGTGAGCATCAAACCCCATTAATTAAACTCGGTATTAATTCTTCATAAAACTTCAGTATGTGTGATGCAGATTCTGGTGATACTGAAAATTCTGCAACAGAAAATGAGGCGGAAGTCGAAGAAATTGTACAAAAAAACTTATGCAAAATTTGATATTTGGTGTGCCGAAAAAAGGTATGTAATATTTCGGAGAAAGTTATTCTAGCGTACTTGTCTCAGTTATCTTTAAAATGTGCACCCTCTACATTATGGATAAATATATGGATATTAGTAAATATACTACTACTATACTACTATGTTACTGCTTTCCTCAAAAGGAAATCAAGTAGTTATAAACCCAGAAAATCCAGAATATTTTGCAACGAACAGGTTGAAATGTTAATCAAGGAGGCAGATGATGAAAACTACTTATTCCAAAAAGTTGTCTTGATTGTTGATATATTTGGAGCCTGTAGGAGAGAAGAATTAACTTATTTACGTACAGAGAACATTGAAGATGCTAAGTTGTTCATTAAAGTGACTAATCCAAATACCAAATCTAATGTTACTCGATTATTTACAATACCAGAGGGAGATATAGAAGGAGTCAATATTTTGGAAATTTTCCACAAATATGCAAGTCTACATCCATACACCATTGATCAGAACTGATTTTTTATCACGTACAAGAATTGAAAATGTACTATACAGGCAATGTGTATAAATAACATAGCTTGAATTCTTAAAAAGATTACTGAATTGCTGAATTTCTTAGATTACCCAATGTTACTGGTTTAGACGATGTTCTGCAACCTTCCTTTCAGATCGGGAGCCAACATATCGACGCTCAAAGTTGGTGTTTGACTTCTGTGTGAGAGGAGTACCTACACAGAAAATTCTCGGGGTGAAAGGAAATAGCACATTCATTCTAAAAATTCAGTGCACCAGCAGGATCGGAATGCAGGTGTATTCTTCCAATATTGAAGTTATACGAAGTGAAGAAAAAATATATGTTCACCTAATGGCCAATTATCCAATTTGAAAGAATGGGTTATTAATAAATATAATAAATAAATGATTTATTGTACTTTTACGCACGTGCATAAAAACGATATTTTTAAGCACATGTGCCTAAAAGACTGTCATTTCGATACTGAAATGACAATAGAAATGTCATTCATTATTATGCAACGATTTTACGAAAAAGACCTTCTAGAACATTCTATTTCACAGCAAGGTGAAAAAGACTCACTTTGTCACCTATGTTACTTTTGATGACAGCACGAATGACAAGATACGCCTCGTCAATTCCTAAAATACAGAAACAAAACGAGTCACGTCGTAGTGCCACTGGGCGACGACTCGGAACCCCAAATAAGTCCATAGACGAATATTTAAACTTATAGGTTATTGCCAGTCCAGTTTAAAGTTACCAAAGAACCCAACACATGTTACAGTATACAACTTATTGTTGATGCCGTATTTGGAATTCCTGCTGTAATTACTAAGGTCACGGGAAAGATAATCATTCATTAAGTTTCCATTGGTCTTTGGGCAGCAATCGTTAACCCGGACCGTTTAAAAGTGGTAGCCTAGTGCGTGATCGCCGAAATTTAAGAACCTCCAGGTACCAAATTTGTAAATATAACGGCACATTTAACGTCAGGTGTAATCGGATGTAAATTACTTGTAGAATGGGCGAGTATCGTCGCAGTATATCGCCGTCTTTAATTAATTTTATGTTAAAACTGGCCGTGCAACAGCAAATTGATTGCGATTTTTATGCTGCGTAAGATCCGTGCCCCCTATCTCTTTCTTGCTCTTACTACCGAAATAATTATTTCAATAAAATAATTACTCGCCAAACGAGGATTTTATTAATGAGAATATGACGTTTTTTAAATAATATTTAAAAGTTACTGCTATAGGTATTAAAGCTGCTATGTAGCTGACGATAGTTCAATATAACGGTGGACACTTTGAGTATTTATTGTAGTGTTTTTTAAAACTGTTCTCGTTTTTTTCTTTTCTATTTTTATTCATATCTGTTATATAGAATACTATTTTATTTTTGTCTTTAAATAAATTTGTTAGATGATTATCGACTGAATTAGATTTTATTAGTATATTATTATTTCTACATATGAAACACTTACTATTTCGCACCAAAAATTGATAAGTTTTTCAAATTTGATAAAAAAGTTTTAACTTTCTGACATTTACTGCAGGATTCCATCAATATTCAAAGCTTGATTTCATATACGGATTTTAAATGACCCCATAGGTGTTGACTTTGAAGGTCCCTCACAAGACCGCTCCAATCTATGCATATGTTTGGAAAATTGTCATTCAAAATGTTTTCCCCCAAATGAAATGGTCTTACGTTTAGAAGAATTAATTGTGAATTTGATGATAAAAGTAGGTTGTCTAGTTTTTATTCGAATATATCTGTCATATACAGATATTTAATTGAACAAAGAAGAAGACTTACATGCGCAACTATTCACTATAAACTACTATTTCTGTTCTACTCAAATGCCTGAACAGATTTTTCAAAATCCTACATAAAGAGTGTTGTTTTTGTGAAAACACAAAATAAAAAAATGTTATACCACCAGACCTGTATTTCTGTTTAGCTTATAACTTAATTAAATGAATTAAGTCGAATACCCATCCCGAATTTCACTTGATAATACAGAGTGGTTCACATTTTATGACGAGTTAAAGAAGTAGCCAAAATCTGGAATTAAATGCCAAAATCTGGCTTATACGGTGTTAAAGTGACTTTTTTAAAATTAAATTTGACAAAAAGTAAGCAACATATTTGCTTTTTGTCCTTTTTCTTGAAGACAAAGCAGGCAGACGTAACTTTCTTTGTTTAGAATTATAAAAGCAAATCGTGCCTATTAAACAATCTTAACTCCAAAAATTGTTTTCCAAAAAAAATTAAGATAACCGTCAGATTAATAAAACTTCTAATAAGTCAGGATGGAGGCTGGAATTCATGACATACGTTAAATATTACTTTAAAGCAATTTATTACAAAACCATAACTTATTAAAAACAAACAGTTCATCTCTTACAATTCGAAACTTTCACGATGTATTACACATAATGCTTTCTACACAAGCATCCCGGTAAGTTACATCTTCTCTCCTCATGTTTTTCTGTCAAAGAGAATAACTGCACCTATATAAAAACCAGCGGGGGTTCCATCACCTATTCATGAGAGGCACAGTTTTTCGTTCTCACAGCGTCTTCAAATCTCCATTAACGTTTTTTTCTACGGTTATTAATCCCGCGAATCACATTTTTGATACAGATTTGTCACTACAATTTCTTAGTTCCGTTCACTTTTCTGCACGTAAATAAAAATGTAGATGTAGTGTTGCCTACAATTGGATAATTGATCCAATTTTAAGCAAAGCAAGCACCAAATATCAGTAGTAGGAAAATTAGCATGTAGTAAAGCATTTTCGGAATGGACTATGGGTTTTGTTGTAGATTCGTTTGGGAGTATGGTTAACATTGTAGGCAAATTTATAGAACATTTCAGAAGCAACGGAAAATGTTGTAGTTTTTAATTTTTTCATTGCGATTCGTTGCATAATTTTGATAAGTAGTCTCCCGCGTACAGTTATATTAGTTGCTCACGATAAATTGGGAATGTTAATTTTATTGAATAGAACAGTAGCTTCTTATAGTTTTGTCGTAGAATAAACTACAAATGTAGTAAACCACATAAGTTGTTGCGGTAAATACAAAAGTATTATAGTAATTGGCTTGTTGTAAATTTAAATCTATATACAGGGTGATTTAGGTTTAACCTTGATAACTTCAGGAATCGATAGAACAGGTTAACATAATGTTTATTTGTGATATAAACTTATTTCCTAAAACGCATCGTTTCCGAGAAAGAGAGCGTTGAAGTTGGAATTTTTTTATCGTTTTTCCCTCAGAGCTTTTGAACCGTTTATCCGATTTAAGTGAAATTCGGAACACAAACACTCCTTATGATCTTAAATAAGCTTCTTAAGTTTGAACTACCTACCCCTCTTAGAAGTGTATTTTGTATGCTACCCCTCTCTTACTTTAATTCTAAACTGCAAAAAAAAAATTAATTTCAATAAAACATCTACACACCACTTTGACCTGATTAATTTCGAAACTTTTTCGTCTCCTGTTTTTTTTCGACGTTTGGTCTTGTTTCTGAAATATTCAAATAAATTGATGACAGTGTAGCGCACCAGCCGCGTAAATTTCATTAACGTTATAGCAACCCATGAAAACAAAACTCAGTGATTTGTGTAAACTGATGTTTTGGGCGCCGCGATAGTCGAGGTAGCTGGGAGAAGACTGCTCGTGGAACCAGTCTGGATCGGCTATGTTCGTGTGGGTTCGAATCCCACTGTAGTACCCTGGATGTTTGTGTTCGTCGAGAGATGCACAATAAGTCTATAGGTTGCTGTGCTTCTGGAGACATGGTCGGACGGCTCTCAAAAAAAAAAACTGACGTTTGTGAAAATCATTGTCAAAAGTATTATTTAAAGAGTGTTCTTAGTGTTGAGAAAAAATGCATAAATTTAGTAACAACTACTTATTACAAGATTTACAACAAACTTATCAACTACTAAAAAAAATACAATAATTGTCACATCGTCAAGCACGTCGGGGAGAGAGTTTTGCAGAAACTCATGAAATAAATCCCCATTTAAACGAGGAGGTAAAATATGGGGCCCACAAAGGTTATTACTTAAAATACCTATCCACACATTTACACTAAACTGTTGCTGAAATGAAGATTGTCTGACACATCGAGAATTGACTTCACTCCAAAAGTGAATGTTGTGGTAATGCATAAATTGTGGATAAATTTCTGTTGAATCTAAAACCCATCTACAAAAATTTAAACGTTCCATCTCCTGGAAACAAACTTTGAACTGGTTGGAGATGGAAAGCCCTTCGATGATCTTGTTTGAGTGCTCTCAGTATTTTTGATTGAGATAAATGGAATTGCCGAGCTGCTCGGCGTGTGCTTAAAGTTCTATCGATATCAAAAAGATTAAGAATTCGCTGATTATTTCTTGACATATTCCGAAAATCGACGATGTATATCTACAAAAACTTGTGCATTTGGAATTCTTGTATTAGGGAAGCTTGTTCGGTACTCTCGAAGTGACGCGTTGGTATTTCCCTCACAGAAACCATACACATAATGTATATCGGCATATTCAGCATTTGTAAACGTTCTTGGCATTTTTTCTTAGCACTAAAGATGCTCTATAAATAATACTTTTGAGAATGATTTTCACAAACGTCAGTTTACACAAATCACTGAGTTTTGTTTTCACGGGTTAAATGCTATAACGTTAAATGAAATTTACGCGGCTGGTGCGCTACATTGTCACCAATTTCTTTGAATATTTTAGAAACAAGACCAAACGTCGAAAAAAAAAACAGGAGACGAAAAAGTTTCGAAATTAATCAGGTGAAAGTGGTGTGTAGATGTTTTATTGTCAGAAAAGTCAGAATACTGCAGTCGATTGCCGGAATATTGGTTATGAACGATTTTAGTTTGTCAATAGTGTAGTATCTAAATATTCACGTAAAAATCATTGTCATGAAAATTCACACAACTGTAGCTCTTATACCTCCAAATACAAATTGTGGTAGAGTTTGCTAGAATATGTACTAGGTGTCATACAGGGTTAACTATAACTAAGTACAAACATTTTAAGAGGGGATAGAGAAAAATAAGAAGTAACAGAAATATCCATCAAAAAATTTCCAAAGTTAAAAAAATTTTTTCTTTGAAACTATATTAAACTCTTATTATTCGCCGACTCTGTATATGCCACAAGTCAAAGGTGTTAAAAGTAGTGACAGGGCACCACGAACAAACTTCCATAAAACGTACCTACATAATACCCATTAATAATACAACGTTAGACAATAGATTTGATTTATATTAGCTTAAAATACCTTTCTAAAACAGTAAAAAAAATGTTAGACAATATGTTGAGCAATTCCGAGGTAAAGTATTCCATATCTATTCACGTAGGTCCTAGGCCTTGGTGTACATGTCTTGGAGTTCAAAATCACGTAAGATGCTATGTAGTGGCAGAAATTTAATAATTGCACGTCACGAATTTTTCAATATTTTACAGAAATATATTATTAAAAATATATGTATGTGAACGAAATAAAATTAATTTATTTTGATAAGATACCTAATAAATCCTATTTCAGAATGAATAAATTTAAACACATATTCTGGTAAAATTTAATATCTAAAATAGTATTTTTGGCAAGTTAAAATAGAAAATAGTCACTAAAAAAAATAAAATATTGTACTACCAATAGTTACAATAACAGAGTAGTAATCTACATTTTTTATATAATTCACTGGTAATTTTTAATATATTTTCCATGTTTATAAAACGTAGTGAGAGTTATAAACATGCTGGTAAACTTGCGTAGTCTTTGTAAATAAACATACAAAATATATTGTAAATAGTGCAACAAAATATCTAGTATTTGGTAACATTTTTGTTTAAGTAAAATAGTGGTTGGAAATTATTATTACAAAATTGCAAGAATAATAACTATAATCATAACAAGGTGTAGTATAGAAATCTACAATTGTGTACGCGATTATTTTTTTTTCTTTTCAATTTTAACAATTATTAACAAAAGAAGGACAACGGCTTATTTGATGGTTTGACAGTTTTTAACCTAGATGTATTTGTGATCTTTGTTATTACTTGGTTTATTTTAGTACAGTAATAGATCAAAATAAGAAAAAGAGGAAAATACTTCTCTACAAATTGCCAACGTTTTGATCTGTACTAAGTCTTCCTCATGGCTCTAATTTTTGTTTACATAACTGTCAATTGTTATGTTAAAAAAAGCCCCGAGGACGACCTAATACAGGGCGAAAATTTTACAATTTGTGGAGAATTGTTTTAATTTTTTTTTCTATTTTGATCTATTGTCGGACCAAAATAAACTAAATAAGTTCAGTATAATTCATACCCCAATTTCCCATATAAATATTTGATTCCCATATATCCAAGAGTCAGAATTTATTATACCCTTAAATTTGACATATTTCATAATCGTCAAAAGGATAATCCTATTCGCCCATTATAATGATTATTCATGTCCTAGGATCCTAAAACGTTGACTACTCTGCTCCTGGCCGTTGGCAGAACTTAAAATTGAAACCAGTGTCAACAGTTGGACACTTTCCTCTGCACATTTAGTAATATACTACTTTGAGCTGCAATCTTGTAGCACACATCTCTTGGGATTTCTTCTCCGTGAGTGTGTGTGTTCATCCTAGTGAAAGTGATTCTCCCTGTAGATGCACCGCACATATAAAAGTGTAGGTAGAGCACGATCCGGTGCAACGCGAGCCTAGCCATATAACTTCATGACTCACGTGGAGTTTCGACCTTAAAAACTGTTCCATCTGTAATTTATCTGTGCTCGTAATAAAGGATGCCCGTTGTTGCCATTATCTGGCATCGAAATTAAGGTACACGATGAACATGAGTAAGCTCCGGCATTCTTTTATTCTAATTGCGCGCACTGAAGGACTGTAATCACTTCTGGGAGCAATAACTTCGATAGAGATAGGGCGATCGCTTGTAATGGCCCGTTCGAATGACATCATTTATATGGCATCTTAAGTTTCTAACCAATTTTTCTTGTATTATATAGTCGTATGTTACCCGTGGTAGGCTGAGTAGGCACAATTTATAGTCAAAGAAATAATGAAGTTGGATTTATGGTACGGTGCAGCACATTCGTCCGCGTAAAAGTGTGTTTTATTATTAAAGGAACAATGCCTGGTCGTTCGTCTGGACTAGCTTCCGTGTCTTTGTACCCTTGTTGTTTCAATTTGTGGCGATTGATAAGGTGGATAATATTTAAAATTTACATTTCTCTTAGTTAATTCTTAATACAAGATCTGCAAGATTTGATGAAACTATTATCATTACATTTTCAACAATGGTTTCATCAAAGCACAAAGATTTCATCAAAGCAGGTAATCTCTTTAAAATTTTGCACATTGCTATTATTTAGTATTCTGAATAACTTTTTCAAGTAACATTTTATTGTATTTTCAGCGGAAAAGGACTTTACCTGAAACCAAAACAGTTTTTGCTCGGTGTATCGAATATTTCAAATACACTGATAAAAATTTATTTGTAATTTGACATAACTTTACGTTGGCAATTTGTGACTAGCACTGTAAAATCGATTGTTTTAATCGTTGAATTTTTTGAGATATATATGTAATGACAAAGTGGTCAAGTGGTACCACTTGAATCCAAACGACTTATTTCATGATGATGATGATGATGATGTTCTTGCAAACAATTTAATAAAACTAGAATCTTTCATTGTTTTCATGTTTTCTGAGTTTTGAATAGTAACAATATTTTTTGTCATCTTTATACAGTGCAGACGGTATACAGAGTCTTCTATTGTTTATAGCACAATTTTGGGGCCTTATTGCCAACAATTAGGAGTCTCATTATGCATTTTTCACGATAAATTGCCAGCTTAACTGAACAACATTTTGTTCTATATTAAATAATACTAAAATTTCATTTCAATAGAGTTATACAGGGTGTTTACAATTTTTAAAATACAGATTTTTGGAAAACCTTTATAAAGTCAATAATTTATTATGTTATATGACTGAAAATAGTAAAGATGCGAAAAACTCCTGAAATACTGTTAAGGTTTTTATTATTTTAATGACGTCTTCAAGAAAATTAGTTTTGCCAAACCACCATTTTGAAGAAAACACTATGCAAATATATTTTATTAATAACTATTAAATTTTTTTGCATATCCTAAAATTGAACAAAAATAAAATTGTACAGAGTTTTTAGTTGCTACAAAAATAATCTAATTTTACGTCACACCACCTTCCTTGTCTTGAATAAAGCAATCCTAATTTCAATATTTTTAGAAACATGTTAGGAAGGTACTTTAAACGAGTGGGAAGAGATTTATCATCCAGTCCTTTTAAGTATTTTAAAATAGAATACGTTTCCGTATAACAATACAAGCATTGCATCTCTCTACCCTTTTTTGGAGCATCGTTTCCTATGTCTGCTGTCGAGTAAATCAAAAGCTTTCTTCCACTGAAAGTCTCTTACATTCATCCAATAATCTCCGAGCATTTAACGTAACCGTTTTTGTTGTTAATTCGTTTCATGGTTTTCTGGGAATCAGAGGAGGCGAATTAATAATTAAATCGCTGGTATGTGAAAAATATTCAGACATCTGCTATTCTTACAACTTGTGACATTATTTTGAAATTACCGTAGTAATTCTTGTGTGTCTGGTTTATTAGAAGACAATGAGAAACGTTCATTTATTTTTTGCGTGTGTTCAATTTATGCTAATAAGTTCAATACACAAAGCTGTTTAACGAGCTTAAATTTTCAAATATTGTCTACCTTATACCCATTGTCTTTACTCGCATGAACAGTTTCAATAATTCTGTATTAATAACTGTAATTTTACACACCTTAAAAAGATCATTACATAATATAACTATTTTTCGAAAAGTTACGTAACTATATGAGTGATTTAATTAAATTTATCCAATTTACAGGGTGTAGCAAACAAGCATATCCCATTAATTACTTATTTTTAATAATTTTTTCAATGCATCTGTAAACTTTTTCAAAAATTGACGGATTAGAAGTAAGCTATTTAGTGACCACAACACTCCTCTAATTTTAGTCCATTGGATTTCAGTTCAGCTTGTGCGTTTATGTATAACGTCTATTCTGAAGCGATAAATTTTAATTAACTAAAAAGAGCTTCTTATAAATACGACTGAAAATTTTCCAATGGAAGAAGTTTTGCATACAGTGCCTAATAAAAAATATCTGCAAATTCTGCAACATTGTTTGTGAAAACCATTTTAATGTAAGTTCAATTGGAAATACATAAGTACGTAGGTTAGGTTCATCGAATAAATTAAAATGAAAGTTTTAAAGAATCAAATTACTAAAATGTATACAGCGCGTTTAGAAAATCGATGGTAAAGCAAACTTACTCTTTTTGTATTCATTTATAGTATTCGGCGCTTCATTCCGATTCCAAATAACATATTCTGTATTTTTTCCTACCATTTATAAGATGAGTAATGTCATCATTTATAATATTTTGCTATTTGATTGGTTATTCTGAAAACATAATACACAAAAGTGATAAGATAAGGTTCTTCTTTAATATTTAAGGAGAAATTAAATCAGTAGTAAATAGCAATACAAAATTAATAAATTAACTAAGTTAACCACATCACCTCTAATTATGGTAACGTTAAAAACGAAAAATAATCTCCTTTCTTTGACTTCCCGTATTTGCTACATTAATGAACTTGTTCAGTTCATGAAGGTCAGTTTCAGTACCCTGTATATTTTAAGCAAAGTATTTCAAGTCAAAAATACGCGGTTAATTGTGATGGTGATCTGCTTTTTTGTTATACTCTTTACAAATCTGCGTATTATCCCACAAATAATTCTTGTAGTTAGTTATTTTAAGCAACAGAAAAAATCTCAACCAGCTACCTGTATTTGCCTTCGGATGTTTGCTTTGGACGCCTTCGTCCATTCTCTTTCCTTTAATTAAGAACTCGAAAAGGGTACTGTTATCTGACTGTCCATTAAAACGGAATGAATAGGTAATAAAAGTGGCGACAAACAATGCCTTCTATTTTCCTTCATTTACATTTCCTTGCATGTCGTACAGTTCTACCGGTAATAATACACCTTTGTACGCGCTGGTTGAGATAAGAACACGGCTTTGGTTCAAACTGGATTGTAAACTGTATTGTACCTAAATGGAACAACCAGTTATATATTTAATGTTGGGTACAGTGTATGTTTAGAGGGATCTTTCTTTCTCTTAAAAGAATATCTTTATCGGTTCTTTTCTTAAATGAAGCCAGATGAAAAATATCTAATATGTTGTGTACATAACTAATACAGTGAAACCTAGAATAGCCATAAATTTATCATTGTGTAAAAACTGACTTTTTATCTGAAGTTGTTTCAAATGAGGAGTAAGAGTATATCAAGAAATGAACAATTATTTGGACAGTCTTGTACAATTTCTACGCAAATCATCCGGTAATAAATTGAAGAATAAATCGTTGACTTTTCGAAATTCAATTAGAAAATTTATGAAATATGTTCATCAGTTTTATGATGTAGATGACCTTTATCTAACTCAAGGTACTTTTTGTTGATACCTGATAAAATTGAAGGTGATACGAGATGGTTTGATTGATGCTTTGGTAAAGCTTAAACCAAAATGATGAAACTCTAGCTTGAACACAAAGACACTTGCTGTCAGAGAAATTTGACGAAATAGCCTAGGCTAATCTACAGTCCTAAGGAAAGCGAATTGTCCAGAAACATTGCTAGTTGCAAGCATTACTGAAAGTTGCAAACAACGGTAGAATTAGTAATTGGATTTTAACACTCACAAACTTCTGAATAATATCAGGGTGGTAGAAAGCAGCCTACAAAAGTTTTGCCACGAAGAAAAGAAAACCGCAGCACATGTTTTGTGTTAGTATGAAAGACTAACAAAGGTACACTATCAGAAGAGGAACCAATTAAGACAGTAAAGATTAAAAAGTCATTTCTAAAAGCAAAGGTACGAATAAAAGATGATGTTTGGAAGATTTTACTATTGAAATACACTCTCAATGCTTCTTTTTCATTAAGTACTAGAAAAGATCATAAGAGAGTCAGTTGAACAGAGAAGGAAACATATTGTTTAAGTCACCAAATAGTAAGTTATGCAGATGATGTGGCCATAATTGCAAGAAATAGTAGGGAATTAGAAAAAGTAATGAAAAACTTGTAGAGAATGGAATGGAATGAAATGCAGATAGATCAAGAGAAAACTAAGCTTTTGAGAATAGGAGAACAAAAAAAGTTACCAATTTAAAATTAAGAATGCAGCACATAGAGATGGAGTTTGACGAAGTTCAAGAATATGTGTATTTGGGGCGCTGATAACAGCTAAGTGTGACGACGAGCAAGAAATTAATAGGAGAATAATGAAAGTAATCACAAGTTCGGCAACAGTCAACCACTTAATGAAATCAAAAAAATGCCCAGAAGAGTAAAATTTAGAATGTACAAAACCATTTTGAGGCCGACAGCGCTATATGGCAGTCAAACTTGGATCCTCAATAAGAAGACAAGAGACAACCTGTTAAGGTGGAAAATGTAGAACTTATGAAGAATTCTAAGGGGAAAGAAGACGGAGGAAGGCTATGTAAGGAGAAATTATGAGAAAATATATGCAATGTACCAGGCACCAAAAATTGAAGTTATAAAAGCCAGAAGAAAAAAATCGTAGAGAGTAAACCTAACACGAAAAAAAGAGGGATACCGATGAAGCGATGGAGGCAGTAACAATAGACCTAAAGGAGAAAAATGTAACGGATTAGAAAAGAAAGGCGAAGAACAGAACGGAGTGGAGCAAAATGTGGGCCTAAAAGGTCTGCGAACAGTTTTATATTTTCATTTTTAGGCCTGTGTTACTTTAGACAATCGTCATATTTCCTTATTTTTTCTGATACCTTTTATTTCTGAAACTATGTTGCTTTAAATCTACATCTAGATATTTTACCTTAATTTTTTTATACAGACTTACCTTAAAATTGTGTTCTGACCTTGAAGAATTACCTGTACAGTTTTGCGGCAACTACGTGCGAAGAAGGCGTAGGCAGGCAGTACCGAATTTCAGACGACCAGCAATTCGCCCGTTCGTGATCGACCGCACTTTTATCTCCGATCGAGATCCGTACAAATTATTTTGCGCATATTCATTTCCAAAGAGCAATGTCACGGTCGCAGCAGCGTATCCCCGTTCCTCAATTATGGCCAGTTAATTCAGTGTCAAAGTCATCCGGCAAAAAATTGACCTCTCCGCACGTTAATCGTTAGTTATTGTTCTCTGAGTGACAGACAAAGCAATTACTCGTACTTTGTTTATATCATACTTATTTTTAGATTCGCCCATTTCGTGTTTTTTTTTTCGGAGAACGAGCGAAAAAAAACTGTTATCCGGCGCGATTTTGATCCGTTGTAATATCGGCCGCCCGGTGGTACGTTGGTACGTACTTCCTAGGCCCGTAAAAGGATGGATTAGGCGCGGGGCTGTCAGGTTGAAATCGGGGGGCGGGAAGAGGACAATAACCAGCGTCGGGATGGATTCTGAATTATATCCTGTCAGAAAATGCGACACCCGATAATCATTAAAAATGACTGGGACCGTTACGAACTTTGCAACTCATCTGTAGTTGCCCTGTCGAGTTTGAGTGGTCCAACAGTTAGATATAAGGATAAGAAATATGTTCCCAAGCGAAGAAATGCACACAATTTCGATATTTTAGACGTGAACAAATGATGAACAAACTTTCTATTATTTGAAATTTTCAAAAATTAAGTAATTTTATAGTCACATAATTATAATACCTAGATGCAAAAACTTGCCTTTGACCAGTCCAAAAAAAATATGTTGAGTTAGCTGTATTTTTAGACCAGTGCTGAAGTCTTTGAAAATGGTGAAAAGTGGAAAAAAAAAATAAATAGACTACGAGTTTATTGAGCTGTACCTGAAAGTTACGGATCTATTGAAGAAATACAACTAAAAATTTTCACATAATCCGCATACAAAAGCTTCCCACAATTCAACACACTGTCCAAGTCATTAATGAATACAAGGAGCAGTGGTGGACCCAAATTCAAACCCTGAGGAACCTCTGATACCGCTACGGAGATCCTAGATTTAAATCCATTGAACGTAACATATTGCATCCTATTATTTATTTTAGCGTAGGGTAGGACAAACAAAAAGAAAAAAATACAATGTAATAATACACATACAATACTACATACAGTGAACTATAGTATAAACAATTAGAGAACAAGAAATAAATACACCAATAAGAGAAAAATAAAAAAAATTCAAAGTTTTTAAGCGTGTTAGGCTGCAGAAAACTATGTCAATGTGTGTGTTATATCTACTCGTATTATACATGCGAAATAACGGTGCAAACTGTTGAACGTTTGTTCTGGCAGTAGGGACATAAAATAGTGAGGGATACCTGGAAGTTTGTTTAGGAACAGAAAAATTAATCATTCCTAATATTTGTTTACAGTGCCTCCATATTTCCCATATTGAAGATATTTAAGAAAACGTCTTTGTATTCTCTCCAGGTCATCTACATCTTTATCAACTCCATACAATACAGGCATAGTCAAGTATCGACCCAACATAAGGAAAAAAGTAATTTAATGAAAGTTTCGAACTTGTTTTTATGGATATCAAAAGCAAGTTGTGACTCAAATGTAACCCCAAGATCACGAACAGAATTATTTCTAGTTAACACGGAAGAGCTTAAATTATAATTGAAAATCATATTATTTTGATTAAACGAGAAAGTAGTACCTTTACTTACCTTACAAGCAACGTCATTGTCACAATGTCATTTATAAGAATATTGAAGAACAGAGGGCCCAACACAGAACCCTGTGAAACTCCTGAGACAGTTGTAAATGAAAATGACCGACAACCAAAGCACTCAACAAAAAGCAACCTACTTTGAAAATACAGAAAGCAAATTTCATAAGCTTAGTAAGGAGTACCTAGATTATGGTCCAGTTTGCTTAAATTGTTCATTTTCCCTTTATAAACTTTATGTTGTTTGTTCGCAATGCAGTTTTTCACATGCTTAAAAATAGGCTTATTATGTAGGCTTAGATGATTTAGGGACCTTTTAGAAAAAATAACAATCCTAATTTCTTGTTGACTCATCAAATTCGGTATAATATCGCTGTTCCACACTGTAAAAATAAAACACCTATTTCCAAATCTCCGCTAACCTCTAAACCTATTTATTTCATAAATAGAAAGTAAAAAAAACCGTCGTCTCTATCCAGTTTGCTAAAACAATTGGCCGTTCTCTCAACTTGAACTTGAATCCGGCGATCAAGAGATATAAATTAATATTTTTTACTTAACCTTTCGAGTCAGCATTGCCAAATACAATTAAACTAAAACACCTACTAGCGTGTGCCAACGGACCACACTCTAATAAATCTCTCTTAACCTATTAAAGGTAAAAATTTGCGAGATATATTGCTCTCTATACATCTACTCCTAGCGGGGATTGATTATGTGCCAGTATGGGGCTATTTTATACTCGCGGTTTTCAATAATCTGACCTTTTGGATTTAATCAACTCCTTTATTTACCCAATAAATAAACAATGCAAAGTGCATGTCACATTAATGATAAATACGTGACTGTCATGTTTAAATGTAATGGGAATCTGTACAGAAAAAGTAAAGTGAGTAGGATGCTACAGGGAAGCTACACGGAACTGAAACAAATTACAAGTAGTATACAGGGTGTTCCAGAATGATGATCAAATATTTTACCAGTGTATTCCACAAGCCATTTCAGGGGGGGATCTTCATTTGAAATTTTTCAATTTCGGTTCTTCCTGTTGAGATATTCGAGTCTCAAAATGGCGGGAAAAAATAGTTTTTTTTATTTTTCCTTAAAAACGGTTACACTTAGAAATTTCAATTTTGATACACATTATCAGCTAGTCAAAAGCTATTTTTGGTGGTGTCTGTTGCTTAGCTCATGTTTCTGGAGGGCAGGAATAAGCAACCCTTAGATTTATTTCTTTCAGAACTTTTTCCTGCAATAGCCGATTTCAACAAAACTTTTTTTTTAAATACTACACCTAATTATACTACTTTTCTCCCTGTTGTAATTTTTCCATACAACCATCAGTTTGCGCGGAAAAAATATAGATAGTTTTCCTTATTCTAAACATCTTTTCGTCACCAGTTACCGATAACCGCAGTAGGCGGTTGCTATGTTGACGTTTCTCTGTTGTTTTGTCAAACAAATCGCCATTAGGTCTATAATTGACAGTTTTTGCAAATATTTTTAAACAAAGGTATTCCTGTAACTGTTGCTAATCCTACCGTATGCATATTCCGTCAATTTATTCGCTAATATTTGTACGGAAGAGTCAGTTGTTTACAAATATTTGCAGAAACTGTCAAGACTGATTTGTTTGACAAAACAACAGACAAACATCAACATAGCAACCGCCTACTGCGGTTATCAGTAACAGGTGACGAAAAGATGTTTAGAGTAAGAAAAACTATTTTTTATTTTTTTTCCGCGCAAACTGTTGGTTGTATGAAAAAATGACAAGATGGAAAAAGTAGTAAAATTATATGTAGTATTTAAAAAAAAAATTGAAGAATTGATTGAGAAACATGAGCCAAGGAATAGACGCCACCATAAAATAGCTTTTGACTAGCTGATAATGTGTACCAAAATTGAAATTTCCAAGTGTAACGGTTTTTTAAGAAAATTAAAAAAACTTTTTTTTTCCGCCATTTTGAGACTCGAATATCTCAACAGGGAGGACCCAAATTGAAAAATTTTATATGAAGATCCCCCCTAAAATGGCTTGTGGAATACACTGGTAAAATATCATTCTGGAACACCCTGTATATTAAAATTTCAAATCATTTTTTCAAACTATTTAGTAGTAGTAGCGTAGTATAAGTACTGGTTATTTTGAGGGATAACTTGATTTAAAAAAAAATAACTAATAAAATAAATATTAATTTTTGGTAGCAAACATGTTCAGTGCATGTGCTATGCATGGTTGAAGTCGCCTTTTTCCGTTCTTTTCGTAGTATGAAAATCAAATATGACAGCCATAAGAAAATCAAAAGTCATAAAATGAAGGTATTTAATAGACGTAGATTTTTTTCCATCTCCATTGGGAAGCTTACGCTGAACAATATAAGGGTACGAACATTTATTTTAAAAATTAAAAAGTTGATGAAAGGAAACAGAAACTGCTCCTTTTCAGTAGCTATTTCAGGAATTGCACTTAAAACATCTCATTTCCTATTAGAAAAATGAAAGGCATACTAATGTGGAACTTTTTTCGTAATTTAAGTCTTCCTGTACCATTTCCGAAATTCCTATACTAAGCGTCATTTATCAAATAATTTAAATTTTTTGTATAATTAATACATCATACATATTAGGTACTTATGTAACATACAGGGTATTTCTGAGTTACAAACCACCTGGTAATAGCCAAAATATTAAAAATACAGTTATATGAGTGAGAGTAAATGTTAATATTAACGGATATACAGGGTGCTGAAGTAAAGCATTGGTATCAATGATATTTTGGGATGCCAAATTTAAATATTATGCCAGTTTTAAGCTTATAAAGAACACCACATAGTGTATCTTTTATATAAAAAATGCTATAACTATTTTTTACCTTATCCTAGAGCAAAAATATTTTAAAATTATAATTTTGACTTTTCCAAGGAAAAATGTCATAACTTTTGTAAACATATAACTTTAAAGGGTTTTGAGATATTTGCATTTAAAAAATTCCATACGCAAACAATTTTTTATTTTACGATTTTATTCAATTAAAATAGGATGAGCAAGATATCGTGTTATATCGTACAATATTAATAAGACAAAATCTGTCAGTAAATAAAATGTCGAAAATTAAGTACCCTAAGTAACTAAATACTTGTTTGCGCTTTTCATTAACTTATTAAAGTTGTACATAAAACTGTATAAAATAGAAATTGTTTGTGTATTGAATTTTTTAAATGCAAATTTCTCGAAAACGATTAATGTTATGGGTTTCTATAAGGTATGACATTTTGCACTGAAAAAGTAGAAAGCATTATAATTTTAAAATTGTTTTGCCCTAGTGTTATAAAAAAAAGTTATTACTTCTTTTTTCATCAGAGACATACTAGGTGTCACCCCTATAAAATAGCTCAAAAGTGAGTAAATTTGGCATTTCCAAAAGCCCAACAACATCAAATTTGAAATCAATACGTCAACAAATATAAGAGCTATTAGTTATGTAATCTCCGTTAATATTAACATTCGCTCCCAGACATACGAGTGTAATTTTATCATTTTGACTTCAACTATTACCAGGTGGTCTGTGACCCATTACTAATGAAACAATGTATAATTTCATGAAAGGAACGTCTCTATTCCAGAAGCTGTGTCTTGTTTAAATAAAGCGCTTTGTACAAACGTTTTGCCATTATAATAAGTAAATCTGGGTCTCCGTATTTTGAATATCTGTAATAATACCATAGACATTGTATTATGTCCGCTACATCCGTCTCGTTACCATCTCGAGATCATTGTATTACAAAGAAGGCCCCTAGTCCTTAAACATAAATAAAATGTCACAAGCCCTCGCGAACCGCCACAATGGTCTCCTTAAGTATTGGACTTTATGATACCTGCATGCTTTCCTCGTGATATCAGCTTTCCGTGAAAATACTGCCGTAATGAAATATACAATGTGATACAAAGTTTTGCCCAGCGCTATCTGACTTTTGTTCTGCTCGAGAATCTGTATGAAAAAGTGATATAACTTTCCTGAAAAGGTGTTGGCTTATCTGGTTGACATTTGATTTATCGGTCTTTAAGTTAAGGCGTTGTAAACGTAATGCAATCATTTTTGTTTTTTTCGTGCCTTTATGATAGTAATCTAGATACTAAGTTCTTGCTTAGGCAAACAGACTTGGTATTATTCAAGTAAGTTATCATAAACAATTTCTAAAAATTATTAAACAAAATTTAGTAAATTTGACGTTTTTATGTACTATTTTTTATATATCTTTCGGCTAAAGTATAAACTTGAGTTTGTAAAATTAAAAAAACAATTTAACAAAATACCAAAAATATATTTACCTATTTTTATAGAAACATTTATTAAGTAAATCGTAAAAGGGTAATGTACAATAGGGCAATCCAACGAACTGTCATCTTGCTGTCAAATCACTTTAAAAATGGCGGCTGTAGGACAAACAACTCGACATATGACAAGCAGAAATTTGTGCTTTTGTGTAGAACTGTGTGTTTTGCTCATTATATTTTATACCTATTTCGGAATACCAAGGAAAATAACTGTAAATAACTAACTGTGTTGTTCCTCTTGTGAATGTTGGTAATTTTACATTGGCTCCAAATAATTGCACAAATTCGTTAATCAAAAATCCTCTGTCTGCCATTATAATATCACCAGGAACTAAATTGTTAAAAAATGTTGAATTTTCTGTGTTGAAGTTTGTCTGTAACTCTGTACATATCAACATATGTAAACCGCCAAAAAAAAAGGTTGCTGATCTGACAGAAACTAGGGGGCCCCATCAATAGCAGGGCTCTGGGCACTTGCCCAGAGTGCCCAATGGAAAAGAGGGACCTGCATAGGTAGGTATATATTACTTTTACATGTAGATATTGCAGATATTTAAAACTTCAGCAAACATTACCACAACACTACATTTTGGTTTATATCTACCCATCTTGGTCTCTGACAACGTTGCAGTGGTAATTTGATAACCCAAATGCAATGTAGGAATCCAATCAATATGTAAGTTATCTGTTAAAGCAGCCGGTTTACCTAAAATATCTGGTTTTAAATTGTTGTATATAACTTTTTATTAACTAACCCGATACAAAATGTTTTGAACAAACGACACTGTATTTAATTTAGAGTTAGGTCTTGCCGTTCTGTTGCACTAAGCCACTTTTGCCGTCTTATATGAGAGAGTTCATTGAGATCAGTTCTATGTCTATAATTCAATGCAGCAGGAATCCTAAAAAATCTAACTTGATCTGGCTGTCCTCTACTCCCACAATTCATAACACAACAAAACCATTATGATCTGAATTATCCTTGGTATTCCGAAATAGGTATAAAATATAATGAGCAAAACACACAGTTCTACACAAAAGCACAAATTTCTGCTTGTTGCTGCTGAGTTGTTTGTCCTACAGTCGCTATTTTTAGAGTGATTTGACAGCAAGGTGACAGTTCGTTGGATTGCCCTAACAAATAAATAGGTACTTTACGTTTATTTTTTGCTGCATGATTCGCTATTTTGCCACTTAGTGTTGCATATAGAAACTTTAACATAAATACTTTTATAGTAATTTTACACTTTTTAGCTTTCTTATTATATAGATTTTGTATTGCTACGTTAATATATACTTTTGAACAAACGACACTGTATTTAATTTAGAGTTAGGTCTTGCCGTTTTGTTGCACTAAGCCACTTTTGCCGTCTTATATGAGAGAGTTCATTGAGATCAGTTCTATGTCTATAATTCAATGCAGCAGGAATCCTAAAAAATCTAACTTGATCTCGCTGTCCTCTACTCCCACAATTCATAACACAACAAAACCATTATGATCTGAATTATCCTTGGTATTCCGAAATAGGTATAAAATATAATGAGCAAAACACACAGTTCTACACAAAAGCACAAATTTCTGCTTGTTGCTGCTGAGTTGTTTGTCCTACAGTCGCTATTTTTAGAGTGATTTGACAGCAAGGTGACAGTTCGTTGGATTGCCCTAACAAATAAATAGGTACTTTACGTTTATTTTTTGCTGCATGATTCGCTATTTTGCCACTTGGTGTTGCATATAGAAACTTTAACATAAATACTTATATAGTAATTTTACACTTTTTAGCTTTCTTATTATATAGATTTTGTATTGCTACGTTAATATATACTTTTTGCGAATATCTGTACTTAACAAAAATGTTTCTTTATTTCTATAAACATATATTGTTCACATTATTATCAAATTAACTAGAAAAAATAAGGAAATAGTTGGCTAGTTTATATACTATCCAAAAAATTGGCTATTCTGTGCTAAAATAATGATTATTTTCAGTCTAGCTAGACCAAATTGGATATATACTAACAAAAAAAAAGTTATTTTAAGCAAATAAAATGTGTTATTATAAACAACTACTGTTCAAATAAATTTCATCATTCTTGCCGATACCAGCAGATTCATCAATCTAACAATAAGGCACACATTTCGAGAGACTAATGTGATATTTTTTTAAAACTTTAACACACTGTCCCTTGAAACCTAGTGGCTCGCCTTACTAGGGGTTTTTGATTTCAACCTATTAACAACCTCCTGAAGTTATCATATAATATTTGATTTGTATTTTTTTTGATTAGTGACTTCCTAGAGAAGCCAGCCGTTACTGGAGATCTGTTAGCACAAGAAACTAGCACATCGTAGCGGAAATGTCGACACGATTGGCGCCAGGGGCAGTGAAAGAATAATATTAACAATTCAGCGTATTGTCATTACCAAGAAAACAACATATTCCAACCTGTCATATTTCAATATTACCACGCGAAAAACACCACTCTCTGCTTAGCAATCAAATGCTAAACCCTGAGGTGCCGATATAGTACCTTAAATACATACCTATTCCCTGTTCGAAGGAAGGAAGTCGGGGTAATAATTCCACGATATGGTCTTCAAATTATATACCGTTAAACAAACAATTATTTTATACTTTCAACGGCTGCGTGACTTTTCCCGTTTAGTACCAAAGAATCGGAGGTAAGTAACTACTATTAAATTTCTATTTCTTGCCTCTAATGGTGCATTAGCTAGTGCAGGTATTGATGGTAATGGTGAAAAGACTAGGTCCTTTCCAGTAAGCCTTTAAATCGACACGTTCTTAATGTCTATGGTCTTTGTGGAATATCCATCATGCAGCTACAATTGAACAGCATTTAAAGCTGCAGAAGAAGTGATCATTAGGTAATTTCTTCCTTGATGTTGAAGGTGCGTTTTTTATTACCTATTCTTTATAGATAATGGGATTTTGATGAAATAGAATGAATTACGCTAGTTAAGAGCAGATAATAACGATGAATGCATTGACAGTGAAATGGGCTAGTTTAAGATCATTGATGATAATAAAAATGAGATTTGTTAGATTAAATTAAAACAAAAAAAAACATTGTGAATATGACTTGGATTGTATTATATAACAAATAGGCAAGGAAAGAAATTGAAAAGCGGTGTGTACTTTAACACGATTGTAGCTCGAAAATAGTGTTAAATATTATAATTACTAAGCACAATTTTTGTTGTTAATGTTACCAAAAGGAACAAGTCCTAAAATTTTGTAAATGAAGGATAAAGCTAATAACAGTAATCGAAATTGAAACTCGATTTCATTATTACGTTATTTGAAATGAAGTAAATCTCAATAACAATTTTTATTGTGAATATGTTGATTTGTTGTTGATATTGTGTGTTATTGTGAATTTTATGATATAACTAACTGATTGTAGCAATAATTGACAAAGCTCATTGATAACCACATCACCATTAACAATTGTGGTAATGCTAAAAACAAAAAATAGATATCTGCTTGTTTTAACTCCCCATATTTGCTACACTAATGAAGTTGGAATTCACACCAAAGAACTTCATAAGTATAAAATTATGCACTTGTGGCAAATTAATAATCATCCTGTGATTATGCTTACACAAAACGTGCTTCCTTCATCGTGGAAGCACAGCATTACCTATAATATTTACACTATCTGTGACTCAAAAATGGTACAAAAGCTCCAGAAACTAACGCTTGTTTACATCATCAACACCTTAACACTGCATCTGTATCTACGGAAATATAAACCACGCTGGACGTCATGTGACGTCACACCAATAATGTCGCGTTTTCGGCCAAGTGATTTTGTTTACATTCCATGCCAATTTATTATGACCTTTCAATATGTTTGAAATACATTTCAAACCAATATAAAATTTTCATGCAACTTCCCCATTGCATCAATATTTGCGACAAATTTTTATCCGCGTAGTACATCTGATTTCGACTCATCGTATTTAAGCATTACAATAATTATGGCGCGAATCACTGTAGTAAGAGTAATTGCTAATCAGGTGAAGCTGTATTTAGTTTCATCGATAACATCGATGAAAAAGGAACAATTGGTGCTAAACTAGTAAAATGTAGGTTGGCATATCAGATGTAAATACCGACTTAGCCACAGGTTGTCTTTGCTCAGGACTTTTTCTTATTCATGTCTCGAGTAGAAGCACATAAATAAAATATATTTACCTACAAACACAGATTTAAATTGGTGTTTTATATATACGGGTAGATTTCGCCCCCAGCACTTAATGTACCAGTGATTTGATTCCATATGGTATGCTGTGATTCGATTAATTGCAAAAGGAATACAACATTTAGACATAGGCGTCCTGTTCAACAAGCGCTTAATAAATTCAAGCAAGTTCTTTTGCGTACAAACAAAAAATATTTTTTTTTGCTAGTGTAACTCTTCAAGAATTTATAATCTCGCAGACTGAAATGAATGAAGTATTTCACAATTATTACAGCTAATGATGACTCAATTCATATATAAAAGCTATCAGGTACTTAGCGAAAATTATTCTCCGTATAATATTGAGTGTTGTAATTTACTTAATGTTATTTCAATTAAACCTTATCTGTCTTTTATTACTAATGCAGTGTATAGTGCCATTTAGATTTATCTGAGGTTAAATTAATGGAAATGACTGATACGTTCTTTATGCGTGCAATTTTTCTTAATAATCTATATTTGCTTAATACTCAGAATGGTAATAATACAATGGCACTATATCACGCAAGTATGTTTTGCCTGAGTTATGTTTTACAATTTCTGTACAAATAGAAATTGGTTTAAAAATATAGAACTATATTCTCTATTAGAATAACGATATTCTACGTGTACAGAACTTCCACATGTTCTTATGTTATTTGTGATAGAATCTGAAGCAAGTTTCCTTGTCTGTGATGTAGTCTGCAGTCGCCATCTAGCGCAAAATGTACCTACTTCACGCCGATACATTTTAAACTGTATGTGGAAAACTAATATTAACAATAATCGACGATGTTTGCATAAAATAATTAGTACTATTTTAAACAATAACATTTTGAAATGTTTACGGTGTTCTGTTAAAATGGCTTACAATATTCATTCTAAGCTTTGATTAGTGTTATTTGATGTTTGAAGAGTATGCAACTAGCAATGCAAAATGTCAGTTGTCATAATCGAAACCTGGTTTAATATTATTGACTAATTTTTATACGTTTTATAGTAATTAAATAAAGGAATTCATATCGTATATAGATATTTCTCTACAACATAGTTCGCCCTATGATGAGTACTGTTTGTTTTTCTAGAGTCAAGGGCAATCGCACACAATTTTAGATTTTACAGAAGTACTAGACTGCCGCGGGTGCATTCCGATTTTTTTATGATAGAATAGAATAGAATAGAATAGAATAATAGTGTGATAGTATGATAAAAGTGTATTTGGTCTGTCTATTCTGTTAGTGGATAATCCTTGACAAACTTGTAGGTAATGAGTGAAAATGTAGTTTTGGCAGTATAGAACGAAGGAACGAAGAACGAATGCAAAATACTGCAGCTAACTGGATTAACTGTTGTCTATCAGGTACTATTATTATTAATAAAAATGTTTATGTTCGTTTTTTTCTACATTTGACAACGCTGTAAAAAACGACAGGTAGGTAGTTGATATTTCTAGGTCATCTAAGAAAAGAGGGTTTTGCCCCATTTTTTAAACACATCTAGAATTCCAAAATATTTTTTTTATTTTCTAGGCTTCTCTGAACACGTGGTTAAAACCTTGGCTCTCTTAAATCGACGCTTATGAACCTCCGGAATCTCATTGAAACATACATTTGAAATAATCCTTCTCTATTTATTTTCTCCTTTGGCATAATAATTTATCCACTTATGCTCTCATTAATGGCATACTATGAACGGCATCTAATATACAAAGTAAACAACAGAAGTGCATTGAAGAGACGCCTTACCCGAGTTCCAGTTATTGTATTCGAAAGAGTAGTGCAAATCGATTTGAAAACTTATATAACTCATACAGCAACCCACAAATATCAATTATCTCGACGAAAATGATACATCGCCACATCCATTAATCATTCAATAGTTATGTCTATACAATTCTGCTCTATACCCCAATTATATCCGTCTAACGACCGCTTTCGTCCTGAATTTTTACCGGCCGCGCTGCCCAAGCCGAGCCACGCCATTTAGCAGTCGGACAAAAATCGCGCTCGGTCAATACAAAGTTGTAATTACCCCGAGCTTACAAATCAAAGGCCGGGTTTATTTATAAAAGTAATATACAACCCAGAGGCCAGGTGGATGTAATATATCGGGGGCAGCAAACTTTAATTAGAGCTTACAGTCGACTTCAGCGTTAAATAATTCAGGGATCGTGGGCAAAAACTTCACGGCTGTGTGAAATATAATAATTGTGCGGCCACGTCGGTCTAGATATTTTGTATATCTATGATCTTAATTGAGTTTGCTGTAAGAATAAGTCTGGACAGGGTAAAAGTTATTTTTAATGTTTCATTAAGATATACATTGCTGGGTCTGATTCAGTACAATATACTGAGGGAACTGTATTTTAGCCATTAGTAGATATTTATTATTCCCAACAAAATGTCTGCATTAAAGAGAGCCCAGAAAAGTTATATTAGAGTCATAATAAAAATAATTTTGCTAAAGCAACCTACTAGCGGTTAAAAAGTTTTTTTAACTTAACTGATTTATTGTTGCAATCCACCTTTTTATTATAGCAGCCTTTGCAATTTTTCACCCTGACAAAAATTTATATTGGGGCTGTTAGGTTTTCATCCTATGACTTGTTCTATAGCAATACCAGGAAATATTTCTTTCTATTTTAAAAAAGTGATTTTATAACCACTATCAAATGTTTTTCTTGTCATTACTATGTGCACTTGGATTGGTTCAATTATCAACTTTGTCTTTAAACTTTCATTTTACATTAAAAAAATTACAAGCAAAATTTAAGATAAGTAGGATATATTGCAATAATAATGACCCTCTTTAAATTAAATTTGGTGGCTTGTTTTGAGCTGCTGACGTATTCATATAAAATCTACTTTCTATTTTTAATATTAGCTGTTCCACTCATCAATAGAGATCTAATGAATTTTCTATTTAGAACGTCTAGTAGTTAAAACTTTTTTTGATAATTTCCAAATTATAAAGGAGAAAGGATTATACAGGGTGATTGGGGGGAGGGGTAACACGCAATATTTAAAAGGGGTGTTTAGGGGCAAAATTGAACAAAAAAACCTAATAAACATATGGTTATTACTTGATATTTTATTGAGTAGGTCATGCATTCTAACCCAAACTCACATTAGTGATTACTAATTGTCATATTTATTTTGACGTTTGTGATTTAAAAACTTATTTTATAACTGTCGCATTTATTTTTATATGTGCGTTCATTTAGCCGGTATTGTACACATATAATGCCACATTTGCCTGCCACATTTAGTCATCGAGAATATGCTGATATTAATTTTACTAATCGTACAGTTGCTGAATATCGACGTAGCTTCCGAAACAGAAGAGTGCCAGATAGAAAGGCATTAAGACAATCTTCAACAATGCACGTGAAACTGGAATATTTCCCAGTGTGAGAATTTCATCTGAAAGGCAAGCTGGTCCTGGTCTAGCAATAAAAGAAATTTTAAATATGGTAGAAAGTAGCCCGGGTGTAAGTACAAGGCGCATTGCAACCCGTCTCCCAATTAATGAAACTACGACATGGAAAGTCATTCATAAAAATAATTTAAAACCTTTTCATATTCAGCGCATCCAGAATCTTCGGGACGGTGATAATGATTTGCGGTTGCATTCTTGTAATTGGATAAACGTAAACCATTCACTTTACAAATACATGAAGCTCAATTCACTCGTGATGGAGTAAATAACTGTCACAATGAACATCGTAGGCTCAGTTGTGCTAGATGGTCGTCTTACTGGAGCTAGATATGTAGAATTTCTAGAAAATAATGGACGATGTTCCATTGGATATTAGACAAAACATGTACTTTCAGCATGATGGTGCCTCTGCCATTTCAGTCGTGTTGTGATCAATCATCTTAACAATCGCTTTCCACAATGCTGGATTGACCAAGATAGGTTCTAAAATTGGCCACCAAGGTCACCAGATTTGAATCCCCTTGATTATTGCATTTGGGGATGATTTAAATCATTAATATATGCAGCAAAAGTGCACAAGAGAGGTGCTATTCGTTCGGATTGTCAATGTCAGCACTCATAAGAGAAAATCACCACGCATTTCAACGAGCTACCGGTGCAATCCACAAACGAGCTGATGCATGCATCGAAGCGGACGGTTTAATTTAATTAATTAATTTCGGTTTATTAGATCTTTAATTAATGTTATAATTTATAATACCTACAGAATAAACACTTTACTGGTGCATTACAATAATTAACTCGGGTAAAAATATTTCTATCACAGTAACCGTAACAACCTAAACAACCCTTTCGAAAATTGGGCTTCTACCTCCTTCATTACGAAAGAACAAAGTTATGCAATTGAACTGCATAAAAATATGCAGGATATTCCATTTAAAAAATTATACGTTTACACCACTTTTTAAAATTTTGCTTTGCATCTATAAACCGAAGGTCCATGGAAATTCTTGTTTGCGGTATCTTTAGTTTCTCGAAAAAGTAGTCCAACGCTGTGAAAACGGCGCCCTTCAATCTCTTGTAGTTTTCGAGATATCTTGCAATTACAACAAAATTGGGACACCCTGTACATATACGTATTTATTTATTTATTTACTTCAATTATAATGGTATTAACTATTCCGAAAAGTTTAATTTCTTTTTCTATTTGTAACTAAAATATATGTTTAAATAGTTTTGTTCTATAAAATAACTTTTGGAGATGTTAGGTTATGTTCAATTTCAGTCGGGGTATAAATACGAGTTAATCTTCTATCATTATAGATATTAGCTTCCTCATTTACATCTCTCATTCAGTCAGTTTTAAACACATTCCGAACTCGCAAATAGAGCAATTCTAAAATACGTAAACGTTCTTCGTATGTACTTTCATTCACTCATATCCATCTACGGCCATTTCTTGTTTTCGTCCGGAGAAAATTGAACGATTACTGACCAAAGCAGAACAGAAAGAACAAACGACAAAGTAATTGCACGCGCAGGTATAATTATTTTAATTAATCTGGGAAATTGCTGCTACTTAAATGGTTGTTTTATGAATTTCGCTACTATATTCCCACTGAAATTGTGTAGGTAATTATATCGTCCGTCCGTAAAGCTTGTAAAACATAGAACGAGTAGATCGACAAAAAGTTGTGGGAGAGCATGATTTAAAAAAATTTCATTTACTCGTATTGGTGACTCAGTCATAACGTCATTAATTTTAACCAGTATACGGAAGACCAAAAGCTGAAAGACAGAAAATCGAAACTATTTTTTTACTCGACATTTTAAATTGAACCCATAATCCCCTGTAATTGACAACAATTTCCTAGTGGCGACATTTCAGACCGTCGAGTGATAAAACGAGCAACGTCACATCTGCGTTACCACATCACGGCTAAATATCTTATTCTTTCATAGACTATTATCGACTAATACGTATATGTACAAAACCAATAAAACCCAAAACAATAAAGAGCATGCTGAATTTTCTTTTAGCTGATTTTAACAATAATATTAACTTAGCCATATAAAATGTTTTGGTTCAGTACCAATTTCAAGTCAACTTTCATTAAAAGAAAATAAATAAAGCAAAGATATTTACCTGCTTCAATTTGCATTCTAAAATTTATAATCGAGACGACACAACACATCTTATCAAATAAAAAGGACAGAACACTCAATAACGCTCGAATATACCTCAAAAACACACATACAACGTTAGAAAACTACGTATTTGACAAGGAAGCAAGGTCTGAATACGTAAAGTGTCCAGATTTATTTTAACTTTGGGATTGCAATTGTACTACAAGTTATTGCAATAATAATGACACTCTATTAAGTCAATTTTTGATGTACTTTTCGTTAAAGTTCTATTGGTGAGTGGAACAATTAAGAAGTCATGATTTGAAAATATTTATTTTCAGCGTAATTATGCATTTAACATTTTTTCATTCATTTTTCCCTACTTTTTCTTAAAATTAATGACTGAATTGCCTTGTACATACAGAGTTAACTAGGGCTAAGTACAAATATTTTAAGAAGGGATAGAAAAAATTAACAATTACATTACATTAAATCCTTATTTAACGCCGCCAATGCGAATATCAGAGTACTAGAGTAGGCAACCAGCAAGTAACCGTCATGCAACAGTCGGTCAGTCGGTGTCGCTGTCATGTCATAATTCAGTTCTTGGATGTACGTTCTAGTTTTGTGGCGTTTTTAGTGCGTTATTTTAAATACAGTTATTAAATAAAGGCATATGTGTCGGGTGCAATGTGCATATGTCCCACAATATAGTTCGCCGGTATGTTTTTCTAGGTTATGGGACAAGATTGCTGCGGGTGTATTAAAAGTTTTCTATTACCTACCTATTAGTACCACCCATTCCTTTCGTCCGATTTTCTTATAATAAATAGACATTTTATCTAATTGTACCTACGGGAACTGTGTTTTATTAGTAGTGAGTGGTTGTATTTAATAAGTGAAAATGTAATTTTACCAGTTTATAAAGAAATAATGATAACGAATTTATCAGGTATTATTACTAATAAAAATGTTAATTTTTGTCGTTTCTGTTAAAACAAAACAACCGCACGTACTAGATATTGTTGACAGATGTAAGTTTTATCTATGGATCTAAGCCATCTCAGTCGATGCTTATCATAGGCGCCGACTTTCCATAGGAAAAAAGGGTTTTGCCTCATTTTTTAAATATCGAGGTAAAATTCTGGAATCGTTTTTTATTGCTTTTTAGGCCTTCCTGAGCACGTGGTTAAAATTTTTGTACTTAGTCATAGTTAACCCTAGTATCTGTTTTCAGTACATGATTTCGAACATTTCATTCATCGATTTAGATAGTATTTCAACCACCTGAATTCAAAGTTTAAGTTTAGCCGTTTAATTAAAAAATATATAATATATATTACTTTAATTCTATAGTCTCTATTTCCGTTATTCAATCTCATAAATGCAAATAATTTCGGAGAAAATGGTATTTAAATATGTAATAGTTGCAAACCTATTTAAGTTTAAATATATATTAAAAAAAAGTGTATCAAACACTTTCTATTACATCTAACGTCCTGACAGATTTGACATTTTAATTAATTATGTTTTGAATTTGAAATCAGAGAGAAACTGTTGATTAAAAATAATCTTAAGAACCTAAACTAACTGAAGAAGCTAGAGCAAAAATAGGTTAATTACTATATATTATAGATCTTCTTACCATTAGATGTAATATTTTGTACTTTCAACAACGTCCAGTAACATGGAATTTCATTCATTTAATATCTTCGTAATAATATAAAAATGTTTATTATGGAGTTCATCGAAAAATGCGAAATAAGAATACAAAATATTGCTATGTAAGAAGACAGCACAAGTTGGAGAAGACTTCAACCCATTCATCTTGATCCATGATGTCATTCTTCAATAAAAAAAGTGAGCAACTTCCTATCAAATTTCACAATCAATGGGAGGATCGGTATCCGACCCAAAGTCTACAAAATCATCAAACATAATTTGTAGGGTCAAAACTGTTGATCTGAATCTGAACCCCGTGATGTATTGCTTTTATTGGCTTAAAATTTTTTATATCGCAAAAAACTACGCCGTCATCTCGATGTTTGTTGTCTGTTTGTGTTCACATATCATGTAATGAAACAATGGAGATAAGGAAGGTGAACGAATCTGATGAACCACGATAGCACAGGTTAGGTAGTAGTTAAAAAGCAAATGAACTGTTAGAAGTTGTATTAGACGAGATTCAATCTAGGTATTAAAACATTTCCTTAACAAAATTTGTATTCACGTTACTTGGCAGTCTTTTATAATAGAATTAAACTGTTTTTTCCAAAATCTTCTAAAACGATTCGATAAATTAGAAAATAAATAAATAAGTAGGAGAGATTACCACATCATATGATTAAAAGTCTTACCCACACCAACTAATACATTTTATATTAACAACTAATTCAAATTGAAAAATGGACAGCTACTTAAGTCAAACCGATACTTTAATACCTACATGATTTATCGTAGACTAGTTCAATAGCTTCCCAATTTGGTCGTGGTTGTTAACTGTACTAGTATACCAATATGTTCAGGTACCTTATTTTTTCCTTGTCCATATGCAGCAGGTAATAGTAGTGTAAGAGAAAAATATGATTCATTGAGAATTATAACGTATTTACGATGATAGCAAAGGTTACAATGTATTAGGAAAAGGTCTATTTTCAACTTGTTATACATATGTGGTTCTGAAGTAAGTTGTTATTGGTAAAAGGCCCGATTCTTTGCATTTTTTTTAACAAAGATGTCCCTATTAATTTAAGGCATAAAAAAGCTTAGTAGAAATATATTTTACCTGATGCCGATTCCTTAAAAATTTCTAACGTTGAATTTACATTATCTCAATCCAATATCTATTACTTACTTTTAAGTATTATTTTTCCTGATTTCAAAAATATGACTTACAACATTTCTGTATTAAACCGTTTTCAATTTATTGAATTCACTGATTAAAATTTGTCTATAATTTCACATAACTTTATGTTGGCAATTTGTGATCAGCGTAAACTTATGCATAATAATTTTATAAATGAAATAAGTACGCTGTATTATTACAGAAATAAACATGGATCCATATTATGTTATGTGATTTTACAACTGTTATGCTAAATTCCATCATAAATTTCCGTCACTATAATTCGCATTGATCTATACATTGTAATTATTAGGTTAGAATAGATAAGTAGATAATTTAAATTTTCTTATACTTTATACAGGGCGGCCAAATGAAATCAAAACAGAGCCATTTGAGCCATTTTCAAGAACTGCGTCAAGATGGTAGAAAAACGTTCAGACCCGTCGATTTTAGATTACATTCTTTGCTGGTATTTTTGACTCCGGCACTTTCAGCTCCAAGCAAGGGTAAGCATCACCCCAAAATATTTAAATGGCATTGGGGGTTGAGTAGTATTTATTTTGAAAGCTCTTACAATTCTCTTTACAACAGAATTTAAATTTTATAATTCCGCCCAATACTTTGAAAAAAATTTACATTTTAAAATTTAAATTATGTTTAGTTGCTTACTTACTACTTAGTTGATTAAATGTTCAAACTGATGACCGCCTGCTTCTATACAAGAATAAAGATTTTGTTCGAAACGTTCGCGCACATTCTGAAGCACTTCCGGAGTGATTTGACGGCATTCGTCGACGATTCTTTGACGCAAATCTTGCAGCGACGCTGGCTGTGTTTTATAGATTTTACTTTTTAGGTATTCCCACAAAAAAATCAAGGGACGATAAATCCGGTGTTCGTGGAGGCCACTCAATGCTGTTTCTTCTCCCAGTTCCGTGGAAAACGTTGGTCCAAATAATGACGGACAATTAACGCATAATGCGGAGGAACACCGTCCTGTTGAAAAATCAAATGATCTTCATCATACTCTGGAACATTTTCAATAATATCAGTCAAGACAGGGTCAACAGCGTCTTCTAGTAATTACAAATACATTTGGCAAGTCAAATTATCAGGTATAAAAAAAGGATCCACCAGGTGGTCACCGAAAATTCCAACCCATACATTTAATTTTTCCGGTTGCTGTGTATGCACCTCATGAAAAACTCTTGGGTTTGAATCTGACGAATAGTGACAATTGCGACGATATACCGTCCCGTTCAAGAAAAAACTGCATTATCAGAAAAATAGATGTTAAAAATGAACATGAACTCTGGATTGTTCTCTGCTCGCTCACTCATTATTTCGCAAAATTGCAAACGGCGGTCATAATCATCCTCATGAAGTTCCTGAACTAAATGTATTTTGTATAGATGGAATTTATTCTCCTTCAAAATGGTTTGTATGCTAGTTCGATTGATCCCAAATACAGATGTCAGCTGCCTCATACTTAATGTAGGATCAAGATGAACTTGTACCAAAACTATAGCTTCACTAGCTTCATTAACTATAGGTTTTTCAATTTCTCGTTTTTTATTGACTACGTTCCCTGTCTCTTGATTTTTTTCCCTAACTCTAGAACATACTTTCTCCTGATATGTCCATCTTGATGTTGTTCATTAAATAGCTGAGCTGTTCTATTCGCACATTTATTATTTACAAAATAAAGCGAAATGATATCTACCCTTTCCGCAATGGAATAAACCATAGTGTTCAATTTTCAAAAATACAATTAAATGAACTACCAACCAACGCTTCCAAATAATACTAGAAAATAAATTTGAAATCCACTAATTTTATGTTCGTTGTGTGTGTGTATAGTATTCATTTCTGTTTTTTACAATTGTGTTTTTTTTACGAAAGAGATAACAAATCGCCAAAAACCAATGTAACGTAAGAAATATTAAATTTATACCATTGGCGTACTTAACTCGAATGAGTGACATTTTCACGGTTACTAAATTGTTTGTACATAAGTTTCAACTTTAAAATTAAAATTATTATTAAGTATTGAGCGGAATTATAAAATTTAAAGACAGCTGTAAAGAGAATTGTAAGAGCTTTCAAAATAAATATTAGTCAACCCCAACCCCCATTGCCAAATATTTTGGAGTATGCTTACCCTTGCTTGGGGGTGAAAGTAGCGGAGTCAAAAATACCAGCAAAGAATGTTACCCTTTAATCTAAAACCGACGGGTCTGAGCGTTTTTCTACAATCTTGACGCAATTCCTGAAAATGGTTCTGTTTCGTTTTCATCTGGTCTTATTAAAGAAGTTCAGCACAACTTTTACTCGAAACTTTATTTTGTATCTCTAATAATAACGATAACAAATGGTGGCCTAAATATAATGAATAACCCTGTACCTAGGATTGTTTCTTCATTGTCGTTGAATTTGTATGTAAACACAACATATCTAACCTTGTCCACTAAATCCAGCGTGAAAGAAAATAAATTCGTATAAGACACGACAGCGATGTCGTCGTAAGGTTGACAGTGTGAGGACCTGGCTAGCTCAGATCGTTCAGTGAACGAAACGTGCTACATAAACAGTCTAGCAACAGATAAGGTATGTTTTATTAAGTGCCCGCAAAGAATGCAGTTTAAAATTTAAATAGATTCGACTGGCTGGAAGATAGAGTGTAGTCGTGATGTTCGCACTTTCGAGCCTCACACTATTATTAGCAATTCGTAAGTATTGCTCGTGTAATTTTGTATTCGTTGATAACGTGGTCAATGGTCAGGAGCGCAGCTGAGTCTTCAAGGAAAAAACTGTTGATCTAAAAATTCATAAAATGGCATTTGAGAACATTGATAATATCACAAAGCCAAAAAGAAGTAGAATACAAATCATGCATTATAATGAGAAGGTCCTGGTTTAAGATATCATCAATGTAAATGTCAATATCACATTTAAGCAGCCAAAAGCAAGATCAATAATGAAGTCATGAATACTCATGATGAGTATGCAGAGGAATTTTGTGTTGGAGCACCAAGGTCCCTGATCATGACTTTAGTCTTAATAGTACCAAATAATAACTTCTAAAAGTATTCACTATATTCTGATGATGTTCGGCACTAAAATTAAAATACGGTTTCATCGAGTTCAAACTTCCATGTCCAGTAATTTTCATAGCTTGTTGTGCACTAACGCCAAATTGTAGTAACTGACTAACTGAAGTGGCACGATTAGAGTGATTTGTTAATTTTAGTTTTTTAGTGTCTAATCTTATCTATTCTGCACACAGTTTTGCCCATTTTGATATTGTATTAATACCAACAGGGCAATTATTGTACCAATTATTAGTATTATATTTATTCCTTTTGCCATTCACCGTCATTAGTAATAATTTCCCTCTTCGATATAAGTTTCCGGTATAATATCACAAGACCCATTTCAGGAATTCGAGTAAGCCAGATTTTTTTGTGTTCTTGAATCAATATTTTGGTTCATAACTTCGCTTGAAGTAGCATCGAAGCTACTCATTTTGACGACTGCAGCTACAATTATTTTTTTGTCAAACTTTGCGATCTATATCCATGGTTACGTTGTTGAAAACACAAAGTTGATAGACCAATTGAAAGACAGATGGTGTTTTCGCGATAATACAAGCTGTCTTTGGTTTGCGATTGGTCAGATTATGTGAAATAGTCAGATATACACATAAGATAATTTTATAATCAAACCATTACCGATTGAGCAATTTTAGATCTATGTCAATTATCTAGTTTTATTTGGGATATTTTGCCAGTTACGCTACTGATCCCACCGGCATTACCATAAATTCTTCGGAAAGCTACAAATAGTCACGTCTTTGAGTCCCGTGTGGCTACTTTACAAATCGGGTTGGGACACGGCGCGAGGTTCGCACCTTCGTTTAAAAATCGCGGCGATCACATAACGATACGGATAATGACCAAGGAATGGCAAATGTCACCAACACGAAATCGCCAAGGAAGGCAAATACGTTGCCAAATGGACTGGGTAATGAAGTCTCCAATTCCAGCTTGATATTCACCGACACAATGTTTACTTCATGTTTTTACCAGTTTGACTACACTTTCGATTTCATCCAAATAAGACACTGCAGTTCTTTTGCAATCATCTCAATTGGCAGGTTTACAAAAATGAGTTTCTTACCGGAAGATTCTATAATTTAAACATAAATATCATTACATAAAGATGATGATAATGACCAGAGAACTTGCATAAAGTGGATGGGGTAGTGAATGAAAGAGGAGTTAAAAGGGATAAAGGATAATTTAAAGCCATCTTAAAGTGGATGAGTTATTTAAATCCCAACGTGATTATTCTATAGCGTAGTATCTACCTCAATTTCCTTACACTTTCAATTTTCTTCAAACATATGGAAAATATTTTTTCCCGAGTCAATTATTATAATGCATCAGTAGAGAAAAGTGTTTATTTTGTAGGTATTATAAATTATAACATTGATTAAAGACCTAATAAGCCAAAATTAATGAATTAAACCGCCTCGATGCATGCGTCGGCTCATTTTTGGATTGCACGGGAAGCTTGTTGAAGTGCACGGTGATTTTCTCTTATGAATGCTGCACAACTGACAATCCGGTCGAATAGCGGTTGTCTTGTGTTCACTTTTGTTGCATATAATATGATTTAAACCATCCCCAAAGACAGTAATCAAGGGGATTCAAATCTGGTAACTTTGGTGGCCAATTTTGGAAACCATATCGGTCAATCCAGCGTTGTGGAAAGTCATTGTTACAATGATTGTTCACAACACTACTAAAATGGATAGGGCCATCATGCTGAAAGTACATGTTTTGCCTAATATCTAAAGGAACATCGTCAATAGATCTGTCATTTTCTAAAAATTCTACATATTTAGCTCCAGTAAGATGACCATCTAGCACAACTGATTACTAATCATACCATACCGTACGTAAATGCTGAAAGCTGGAAGCTTTGTGAATGGCTTCCCATGCCGTAGTTTGATTAATTTGCACCCGGGCTACGTTCTACCATATTTAGAATTTCTTCTTCTACTGCTAAACCAGGACCAACTTGCCCCTCAGATGTAATTCTCATACTGGAAAACATTCCAATTTGCATTGTTGATAACTGGAATATATTTGCTCTCTTGCACTCTTTTGTTCGGGAAGCGACGTCGATATTCAGCAACTGCACGATTAGCCCTATCGTTGCAATACCCATAAATAAAAATAATAACAGCATATGATGATTAAATGTGGTACAATAGCGACTAAATAAAAGCACATGTAAAAATAAACGCGACAGTTATAAAATAAGCGTTTAAATCACAAGCGTCAAAATAAATGTGACAATTAGTAATCAGTTGGTTTAGAATAGCAAAAATAGCAATAAAATTATTTTCATTGCTATCTCAGTAACCGTTGATATCACCCTGTACAATTCACCATATATCACATGAAGGCGGTCATGATGATGATGATGATGATAAAGAAGTTAGATATATGAAATTTACAGCCATTTTAAAGTGGATGAATTATTTTCAATTCCAACGTGTTTATGCTGTGGCACATTTTAGTTTCCCTATACTTTCGACTTTATTTAAATAGAGTAGATTTTTGACATCAGCTTGTCGTCTTCTAATTTAAAATCAACCAAGATTACCACATAAGTATACTGGTTGTTTCAAATGGGATTGAACTTTGTCGCAACTGATCCAGTTGCCTCAAATGGTTCCGATATAAACTACTCGTTGGTCAATCCTTAATCCAGTCCCATAGTTGCAAGATTAGCGAACTGTACACCCGTAGTTTTATTATTAAGACCTGGGAGTAGGTATCTCTAGATCTCCTGAATTATTTATTGCGAAACATTGTTATGGTTTTGATTTATTGTCGATAATAACACCACGCCGATTTTATATTATACGCTAGGGTCTAATAAATCCAGAATTAATGTTAAACGGTCTAAATATAGCGCCGCGTTTATGTTCAGACAGTTTACTCCTTGTAATTAATACGTTCGGAGTTAAATAGTACTCATGAAGCAACACATTGGGAACTATAATTAGAGGTTATGTAAATTCGTAGGTAATCTTTAGGCATTATTACATTTTAACATATAAGAAACAAACTCAACTGTTTAAGTATAAAACTATAACGTACTGGGTGTCCCCTAGAAGTTTATTAACATTATTTTCCACTTTCAAATTTCAACGCCAGATGGCAAACTTTTAAATCCAAATCGAATAGTCAGATTTTTTCCATAAAATCAAAAGTGGAGATATGGTATGTTGAACGGTTTTGGACTCCTCTTGACACTTTACTGTTTAAAATTATTTATTTGACATTTTGCTCATCTCTTAAAGTAGAGGAAAGGGGAAGACCGAATGGTATTGCAGAAAGAGTTCGAAACTCAACAAACTTAATCTTGTTTTAAAGCTGTTTGGTAGCCAAATGACGAATGAACTAGTGAACTAGATAAAGTAAGTGCATGGTAAATAGTTGATTAAGTTCGACAATACAGGGTCAACCTAAGTTTTCCATAATATTTTTTTATTAATTCTATAGAACACATGATACTATCTAAATGCTGAGTTATTTAATGGCATTGGTTTTCAAGTTTAAGAATAAAAAGAAGTCTAATGGAATCAGGTCTGGATATCTTGGTGGCCATATGATCGATCTCCTCTCTATTCACCTACCACAGAAAATGTTATTTAAGTAAGTTAGTTGTGGCAACAGATGAGGATCAGTTAAGTTCTCTTTGAAAAAGTAGTGACCGTTGAGCATAAAATCATCTCAAAAAAAGAGCCTTTTTTATAAAATCTGAACTCTGTCAAATAGTTCTTTAATGGTTTCGCAGAATTTGATTCTTCTATCAAAGTCATCTTCTAACAGCTCTTGACCAGATGTACTTTGTACGGCTAACATTTTTCCTTTTTTAGTACTCTAATAACAGTTGATTGGTTAAATTATTAACCAGTGGGACTTGTCTCGAGTTTATATGAGGATTTTCTTGAAGTGCAAGTATCAAGTCAAGGTTTTTTGTTTGAAGGATTGATTTTCTTCCAATACGAACTTGTATCTGAGGTCTTACTTTATTTCCACAGACAATCATGATTAAAATTTCGATTCGTTCCGTTTCTGTAAGCTTCATTATTACTACTAATTATACTCTTATAAATATTTTCATGACCATTTCTGTCAAATTGAACCAAACTAATAATTGTATGTAATGTAGTACTTTTATCAGTCAATGGATTTTTTCGGAATCAATAAAAATAGTAGAAAATACTACGAAGTTTTATTTGCAGTAGTGGTCCTTAGAGTAATTTAGTTCAATAAATAAATGTTTATTGTAATTTTATCATACACTGTAAAAATGTAGCTGCGTAAGTGACATTTTCCAGTGTGTAACTCAGGATGTGTAAAATTTCCGTGTTAATGGTTTTACACACTATGGATTTTTCAACGTTTTATTCAAAATGTGTTTAAATTACTAATATTACAATAAGATATACTAAATGTATGTTATATTTACCAATAATGTGTTAAAAAGACAACATTGTGCGTAAATTTGTCACATCTTTGGTTTCTCTATCACTAGTTGTAACTGGTTGAGAACAGCTACAGTATATCAGCTGTTCCAACACTCATCACTATATCATGTTGGTCGTGCCGCGTTGTTATGTTCGATTATCTAATATGTTAATGTGTAAAACTTTTATAATACAAATAACATTGAAATATATAACAGTTACATATAGCACTTGCTATGTTAACAGAGTGAATTGTGTTAAACCTTTAACATACTGCTACATACAAAGAAATGTGTAGAAATATTGACAATTCCGTGTAAACTTCGATTAACACAGGATTTTCTTCTTTTGTGTTCAAATTTGTAATTTTTTGCAGTAATGAATTTAAGCTATATATTTGCATCATACTGTATGTAATACAGAAAGGTTTTTAAAAAAGTAACAGCACACTGACAATATCCCTGCAAAGAAAAGGTAGATGTGATTAATTTACCCGTCAAATCCACCATTTTTCATCAACTGTTAATGAAAAATAAAAGCTCGGACAAATATCAAATTAAAAGCCAATCCTTTAGAAGATTTTACCTGTCAAACGGCATGGGAAAATGCTTGCTAGGCGGACGGGTTCGATTAATATATAAATAAGGTAGCCACATACACGTCTTATTTGTACACACAGAAAAGTACGGATAGATGGCCGGCAATATAGCATTAACAGGCACAATGCAAGATTGACTGGCTGGTATACCGAGCGCTTCGTTTGAGTAATAGGTTATATTGTTCGAACGGTCGCCGAGCTTAGGTGAAAGTTTATTTTGTTCTCTAGGCGCTATTCGTTCGTATGTATGTACGGCGAGCGTTTTAATTGAGCTTTTTATCCGAGATTATTCATAACACCTTTTGAATTAATAATTACATCGGGTGTGTGTAATTATTTGCGCGCCTGCAACGCACTGGCGACTGTGAAAACCGCCGGGAAATTTCAGTTGTGTAACACGTGTTTCACGTACTGAATGAAATTATTACAATGTCTGTTATCGTTGCTAATCGGCCGGCGTACAGGGTGTCCAGCGTAGCGCTCTCACTCGATTTGTGGCTTTAATGTCACAGTCACAAAAAAATGTAAAATACAAAAATTGTGTAATTTTTATAGATGATTCGACGTGCCTGAGAAAAAAACAATAGAACATCGAATTAAAACAATTATTTACCGAAGTTCAATTTTTTTTAAATGCAGCACCCTATGTATTTTTTTCAATTCTGAAAAAGCATACAATTCTGATTACATCCCTATGATATACTTATATATTTGTCCCAGTAGTTACTGAAATATAAAAGAAAATGTTGAATATATCTGATATATCAATACATTTTCCTTTATAACTCAGTAACCACTGGAACAAATATATAAGTATATAATATGGATGTAATCAGAATTGAATGCTTTTTTAGAATTTTAAAAAATACATAAGGTGTTGCATTAAAAAAAATTTTATTTCGGTAAATAATTTTTTTAATTCGATGTTCTATTTTTTTTTTTCTAAGGCACGGCGAATCATCTATAAAAATGACAGAATTTTTGTATTTGACATTTTTTTGTAACTATGACATTAAAACCACAAATCGAGTGAGAGCGTTACGCTAGACACCCTGTACAAATAACAAATTTTAAAAATAATGTTTTTTCTACAAGCGCTGGTAAAAGTATAATTTTTATTTCATACTGTCGTACTATTCGATAATGATGCATTTTTGGAACATTTTTAGGACGAAAAATGAAACATTAAAGTACTAGGGTGACAAAGTAAAACAAAGAAAAGTCCGAGGACTCAAAATACTGTATGTACCACGGACGAAAAGTAGATGTAGGTTACTGCAAAAATGTCTCATACTTCAAAGCTTCGCTTTTGATACTAAATACGTAAATAACTATTCATACTGGTGCGAAAATAGAAAACAATTAAGACATTTTTTCTACAAACATGTTCAAAATGCAATTTTTAACACATTCTTGTAGCATTAAAAGTATTGCTTTAAAGCACCAGTGCCTTAAAATGATCACTTTCAAGCACTAGTGCCTTAAGGTAAATGTCAAATTGTGACAGTAAATTTGCAACCATAGTCTTATCCACTCGGTAATATCTTAATCTATTCTTATCTGGGGACATGCAGGCACTGCTGCTAACGTATTCTCTCTACAAAGAAAGGCAATAAGAATAATCTCCAGCCTCGGTTTCAGAGATGACTGTAAAAGTAAATTTATTGAATTAAAAATATTAACCCGTGTATATTAACCCGTGTCCGTGTATATATATTTTCCAGTGTTTACTACATGTGAGAAGTGATGTAGATGCTTATACCACAAGTAGTGAGACCCATTCTTATCAAACAAGGGGTATTACCTTTGAATATTGCTAATATAAGCTTTGAATATTAATTCTTTTAAATATAAAAAACAGTTTCTTTTGAGTAAAGCATTTTATAGCAATGGTGAATATCTTGGTAGTAATTTGTCAACAATATAAAATTTATAAAGGTATTTTTTTATCTATGTTTAATATTAATTTGTAATTTATATTCTCTTTTTATTTTTTTAGATACATTTTTATTTACTTGTCTCGATATTTATATTGTTTTTATTACCTTATCTGTGTTGTTATACGTATATTTCAGTTATTGTATTTTAACATATTTATGACTATATTCCTATTAAGCAATTTTTATTTTGCTATTTGACTTGTGTAAATGCGACACCAATAAATTACTATTACTACTACTACTACGTACAAAATAAAACGTCACTTTTGGGGCTTCTGAATAATTATTTCAAAGTTAATGGTTGAAACTAAGTTGGGATTTTAAAATAATGATGCTTGTCAGAGTATGGTTTAAAAAAATTGAAATGTTTTTATAATTTTGAATTAATTTGGAAGACGGTTTATGAATACGAAAGGATGACTTAATTAACTCATCAGACAACATCTGAATTCGTTAAAAAAATTGCACAAAATGACCTTGAAATAGTAACACAGCCAGTTATAGACTTGTTACGGCGATTACACTAATGGAATTATTGCAAAAACATACAGGAATGTAATTATTGTTGTCCGTGGGTCTATAAAAACTTATGATTTATCTATTAATAAAGTGCTGGCGGCAATTTTATTAAATGCGCTGAAAATTACAGACGCCATGGAAAAACAGCATTACAATTTATTCCCCGTCTGATGAAAAACATGTAAATTATTATCCTTATTGTTTCTCCAAGAACGGGTAATTTATTGATTAGTAATTACTTTTCTGCTTAGTTGTTATTGGTAAAATGTAAAAAATAAGGTACCTAGTCATTGTTTCTTATGGTATCCAGTAATTGTTTGTATATTCTACAATTTTCAAGCTGATGGAAAACAGCGTCTCATGTACTAAAAAAATAAATGAGATTCTTTGTGGAGTTGTAAAACTATGGACTGATTATTTGCAGTAGAGTTCTATAGAATATCGAAACAATAGTTATTTATTATATATTATAAAAGTACCTAACATTTTATTTTGTCAGAAGAGAAGTTTCGAACAAAATGAAATCACTTTTGTCCATCACACACTATTTTTTTTCTACAAACATCATTAATAGTATAAGTCGACGAATTAAATTTACAAAATATCAATTATCATTGTTCATAAAGTTTATTGTTGCTAAGATAATACAAATTCGATCATTTATGAATATTCCGAAACTCTATGGGGTTTACTCTGCCAGACATTTCCAACGTGAGTTTAACATGTTTGGGGGCCGGTATTATTGATCGTTATTTGCTTGGACCAGTTATTTTGCTAAATTGATTAAATGATGAAAGTTATTTCCGATTTTTGCAACATACTCTCCCTGATTTAATTGAAGATTTACCCCTGCAACTTAGACTAGAATTTTGGTTCATGCATGAAAGGGCACTGCCTTATTTTAGTGCTACTGTTAGAAACTTTGAATTTTAAAGTTCCAAATAAATGGTTAGGATGAGGAAATAATTGCCCTCAAAATTGGCCATCAGGATCGCCAGACCTCAATAAATGTGATTATTTTCTTTGGGAACTCTATTTATTACTCGCCAACTAAATCATGAGAAGATTTGTGGAATCGTATTGCGACTAAATGTACACTGTAAAAATATTTGCTGTGTAAGCGAGATTTCCCAGTGTGTAATTTAGGATGTGTAAAAATTCCGTGTTAATAGTTTTACACACTATGACTGTTTTGTACGTTTCACACAAGATGTGTTAAAATTACTAGTATTATAATAAAATATACTGAATTTGTGTAATATTTACCAGTAGTGTGTTAAAAGTACACCATTTTGTGTAAACTTAACACGCACACAACTTAATTGTGTTCTATATCCCTACTCCCGCCTGGTTGAGCACAACTGCGCAGCTGCAATATATCAGCTGACCCAACACACGTCACTACTATATTGGTCATGTGGCGGTGTTGTGTACAGTTTCCTCTCGTTCACTGTGTTCAAATGGAGAATTTTTAAATTTAAATTGAGGTTTAATCAAGGAAAATGGTAAGTACTTACCTAACTATAACAAATATTACTGATAATTGTAATAGAGCTAAAACTAATTAGAATATAACTATTACAAATATTAGGAGTTTATTTTGACGTTTTAGATTACTCTGTAATCTAACTTTTTTGTGACTTTACAGAAAGAAAATTATCTGTTCAGATCACTACCAGTTAATTTTCGTAAACTCCTATTATATAGTACCTAAATACATCTTTATTTGTTGTTTCATTGTTTATGATTTACTACAACATTATTAGTCCCTTATTAGAATATGTACTATTATACTGTTATGTTTAATACATACATATTTTGTTAGCAGACTTGGTTGTTGTTTATTTGAACAGAATTTTATTTTTTTATTAAAATTATAAAAAGCAAAATATCTTTTATTTTATAATTACATCACAATTCAGAAAATTATATATATATATAAATTATTTCGAAAGTAAACAGGAACATAATTAACAAATTAAAAAGATATGTGAGTTTTCTATATCAATACCTATTATACAATAAAATTAACACGTTAATGTGTAAAGCCTACACCTTCAATGATACAAATAACACAGAAAATGTGTAAAAGTTACACATTACATTTGTTATATTAACACAGTGGATTGTGTTAAACCTTTAACACACTGTTACATACAGAGAAATGTGTAAAAATATACAGAATTCCGTGTGGACCTCGATTAACACAGTATTGTGTTTTAGTGTGTTAAAATGTGTAATTATTTTTTTACAGTGTAGCGTTATAAGAAACAATCATCATTTATTAGACAGAGTAAATTTCAATTTTTGACGAAGAGTTAATTTATGTTTTCAAGAAAATGATGCTCATTTTGAACAATTTCTTTAGTTTTAATTTAATTTTTTTTTATTTTTATTTTATAGTTTTATTGCTAACTGTCAAATTTTAAAATCAAAGCCTACTACTGACTTTTTGATTTCCTCTAATAAGCACTATTAAAATCTTGTTTCAATTAAATAAGTTTTTCGAAATTTACCAAGAATAAAAAAGTGTTTTAAATTAAATTCTACGCGTGATATTATCATTATACTTAAATTAGATGAATGAAAAAAAAGTTTGCTATAATTTTATGGGTGACCCACCCTCACACCTTGTAGTGTTTCAATTTACTTAAACTCATAGCCAAATAAGACCAATAATAAACCTAAATCATGTACCAAATTTGGTTCTTCCAAGCTAAAGTAATTCATAGAAATTTTTTTTCGAAATATTCAATCCCACATTGAAGGCCTGTAACTCGGTATGTGAGTGTGTGTATAGGTAAGTGTAATTAGATTACAATATCTTGCCTCCTACTTGCATCTACTCTTTGTTGGTTTTTATGCGAAACACCCAGTACTTTTACTGACGTTTGTACGATTTACGGCTTTTACCTAAATCTAATTTTTATTTTTGTTAAATTATATTTAAGAATAAATTACAATTTCAGGAAAAACGGGAGCGATATTCTGATATCAAGTGAATCAGGTGGCTTGTAGTAATAATAATCCGTTTTTTATTAAATTTTCCTGTCTGCTGTTAACTTCCGAATTTGTATTTCAACTTCTACTATTGTGGCATAAGTTTCTCTTGAATTTGTCGAGTAAGCGAAGACCACCAAAGCGCTGCTCTTAATTACAACTAGAAATTAAGTAGTGGCAATGCGCCGGCTTTAATGAAAAACATCTTCATACGAGAGAATGACGACCAGTTTTTTATGTATTTTAAATTGCCTCCTCATGCACTGAAGCTTAAAAATGCATTAACAGTGCGAGATGATTTAGGATTGACTTGGAAGAATTTTTCGAGAAGGATATTAATTAGATTATTAGGTAATAAATAGAAATAAATTAAATATAGAGTTTGTGCAATCGCATTATTCCATAAGAAATGCTGGTAATTAAACAAATAACGAATTTTCTTTTATTGCTTATAAACAAAAAGTAATACTAAATGGAAATTAACTAATTAAATTATTCGCATGTAATAATAATTTATTGAATATTTATAAATATCGAATTATGCTGAATAAAATCAGTTCCACATTTAAAGTAACATATAAATATTCAATGAATATACATAAAAATCTTAATGCAATTTCATTTTTTACCACTTAAGCTAAAATGAATTTTATTAACTTTATTTCCAACAACCGCAGCGTGTTAATTATATTTCCATTTTAATAAATGAGCAGATTGTGCATAATAAAAGCATTTTGTGTTGAAACATTAAAAGAAGTGACCTAGTTATTTGTAGTGATACTAAGAAATTAGACTGCAATTGGAGTAAAAAACTTATCCATCAGAAACGTACAATCGGTTAAGTATAATACATAAATGCCTAATATAAGCGTGAAATCTTAATTATATCATAGTGTTGCAGTGATTCGTTTCAGTTTTCTTACGGAAATGTTAGTATTTTTTGAGTTTTTTTTTTAAGTTATTAAATAGTCCATTACTGCATTTAAATATTATAATTGAAATATTCACATTTTTATAAGAATTATCGCAACAATATTTTAAGGTGTAAAATTGAAATATACAGGGTTAACTAAGTACAAATATTTTAAGATGGGATAGATAAAAATAAGAATTGACGGAATCATCAATCAACAAATTTCCAAACTGCGAAACTATATTAAACTTCTATTTATCACCGACTCTGAACTTCTGTCATCCGCCAGCCTAGATATATTCCACAAGTCAAAGGTGTCAAAGATAGTGACAGGGCACAGTGTTGTCACACCGCTTGTGGATGATTATTTATGATTTACACGATATGTGATTACAGAGAGATACTGACATTTATTTCCAGGATTAATATTTAGCAGGGAAAATGATTAATTAAATGCTAATATTTTAAACAGTTTTCTCAAAAAATCCATTTTTTACCCTAGAATATAATATCTTTTGACCATGTTTGGAGAGTATATAACTAGCAATGCAAAATTTTAGGTTATGGTTCAGTTTTAGTTTAGCTTACCTTGTCTAAGAGTTTTAGTGACAAATAGTTAGTTTAAAATGTTTTATAGCAATTAAATACAGGATTTTATGTCGGGTATAGATATTGATATATAACATGGTTTGCTCTATGATATTGCTGCTTACATTAAATTTTAAAATTAATAATTTAATATAATAATAATTTTAAAATACTTACTTAGTCATAGATAACCCTGTATACATGAGTAAGAAAATAACGCATGCAATAAATATTTATTTGCTTCAAATTTAAAGGTCGTAATATTTTAGCGTAATAAAGTTGATTTATCAACAATTACAAAATCTATGTTCAATAATGTAATCTCCTGTGATAGAATCATAGTAATTATTGATAACAAATTCTGTTACCGGCAATAATTAGTATGATCGAATGTCATTTCGATTTGTTATAAATGTACAATTGTGTAAAATCTGTATTATCAACTTGTTTGACCTTGTCAACCTGGCACCTTCGCCAGAATTAACAATATATATTCATTTATATCCTTTATTATTTTGTAATAAATGTTTAATTATAAATGTATTAGAGCAACATTTAAAAACGGGTTAAAAAGGGATTATAAAGAGAACACATAGGTCCTTTAAGTTATTATTGAATTTATTTGTTGGGAAGAATTTTCAAAATGAACTAATTACTTTATTTTCTAATTCATCGTAATGGCTAGTACACAAAAATGTACAGGATGAAGAATTTTATATGGACTTTGTAAAATAATATTTGTATTTGAAATAGTATTTAACTCCTAACCTCTGTTATTGCAATTTAAACATATATCACATTCTTGTCTTTAATTTAATGCTATTGTGAAATCATTAAAGAAGAAGAAATAACCTTTTCTATAGAGAAAGTGTTTACAAAATATAGTTTCAAGCATAAAACATTTATTAAAAATATTATTTATTTGTCTTAATGCTCTTAATTGCTATAAAGTAGCCTATTAGGCAGATGTTCGTTTTAAAACTCGCATAAATTTCTATGGATAAGGAAAGTGACGTTTATTGGCATTCAGTAAAGATTTAGAAATGTAGGAATTGACAACATTGTAGAAGAAAACTAATGTGAATAATTAGTAAAGATCTTCTTATTATTTGTGAAATTCTCATGACTTCATTTTCGTCTCTCTCTAATTCGTTTTTCATGTAGTTTTGCTTCTGTTTATATTTTGCACACTATAAATAAAGTAATTACGAAATTTAGTATACAATGCAAAACAAGTTGCTGTGTAAATAAGGTTTTCCAGTGTGTAATTCAAGTTGTGTGTAAAATTTCCGTATTTATACTCACTGGCACTGTATACGTTTTACACAAAATGTGTTAAAATTATATTTGCTAATAATGTGCTCACTCTAAAGAATGTCTTTATAATTCCAATTCCAAGAAATTATTTTACATAAATAATATTTATCATACTATTATTATCCTGTAATTTAACAAGTACTAAGTAAATTTATGATACCTATTAATTGAAATAATACCTAAAGCGTGCAAAAGTGCTGTTATTCACAGAAAATGTTGTAATAGTTCTATTTCACTTTCTTATTTTAGCAGCAAATCGTGAAAAGTTCTGTACATTTAATAAAAGTTATCAATGCATGTATTTTCGTTTAATATTTGTGGAATAATGACATTAGCATTTTTTTATTTTTAACGGTTTCTTATTCAGCTTAGTCAGAAGAACTGACTTGTCTAAGGCGTTCGATAGAATGACCATATAATACTACTGCAGAAACTTAATAATTTTGGATTATGCGATTGCTTGGCCAAACTTTTCCAGTTTTATCTAATAAATCGCTATCAGTTTGTTCAGTATAGAGGTTTTAAATCTAATATTTTGCCTCAGACGTCTGATGTTCTCCAAGGATCTATTTTGGGCCCACTACTATTTATAATATTTATTAACGACATTGTAAAAAGCCTTTAATGCTCATTACCTCCTGTATGCTGACAATGTAAAATTGTACGGTGACATTGCCTGTCTAACTGATTGTGAAAATTTACAAAGCAAGTTTATACATTTAACAACTGATAATAACATTAAATGCTACCAAGTATATGGATATGTTCTTTTGCCGCACAGTACAACCTCTAATATTTAATTACACACTTAACAGTCTTGTCCTTGAGAGACCTGAATTTATTAAAGATCTGGGTAATCTATTTGATCCACAACTTAGATTTTCGCGTCACATATCTGGGCATATAGAAACTTGGGATTTATTATCTAGAACTCCAAAGGATCTAACGATATTACCACGTTTTGCCTGTTATATAATACCTTTGTTAGATCTTAGATCCAAACTCGAATATGACTCTATGATATGGAACCCGATATATGATGCTGAGATTTCTATATTTGAAACGGTTCAGAGAAATTTTTTTAAATCTGCAACATTTATCCTAGATGGTTTTTATTTTTATCCTGTTAGAGGTACACCACAGCACATATTTTACAATAGTTTTAAATCACAAAGTCTTATTTCTGGACGCCAGATGCATTTCGTAATGTTCGTTTTTAAATTAATTCATTGCATGATTAAATCGGATCCTTTCCTAAATTATTTGAATTTTCGAGTGCCTACCTTTAATAGCCGGATTAACAGTTTATTTCTGATGTCACAAGCCCGGACTAATATTTTGGTTAAATTACCAATATTCCAAATGCGAAGCAAATATCATAATATTGAAGACACTCTAGATTATCGTGTACACTTCCTGACAAAGCAGCATTTTATTTAACCTCTTATTGTTCTGTTCTTTTTCTGTCTTATTGGTATTTTTCTATTTTTCCTAAATTTGATTATATATTGTTTGTTTTTAATTATTCCCATTTTATTACTCGTAACTAAATTCTGACTGTAACTTATTCTATAATTGGGTTTTACCCGTTGGATATTTTATTGTAATAAAAAAAACCCTTCTGTACAAAACTTTAGCAATCTACCTTCAATTGTTCTTTTCAATAAATTCCTTAAGCATTTATATCGCCGTTTTCAGACCTCTGAGTAATTTCAAATAAAGTACAAATACCTGCTGTTACTATATACATTTAAGTAGGTGTGTTTTTTAAAAAATAATTCTCTGCTACGCCACTGGATACTAATTTCTCAAACGGCTACCTCAGACTCACTTTGAACCGAAGGTGTACAAAGTCATAAACGTTTCATAAATTACCGTCCCAGATAACATCAACGGCAGGGCAACGAAGAATTGACAAATAATATACACGAGTGTACATTTCATTCAGTTAGATCTCGGGTGCTGCTGGACTTCCAGCGGACAGGTGCCTTATCTCTGGGTCCGAACGTTAATTAATAACGGAAAATAACTGTACTGGCCAGCGTTAACAGTACTGCTACTGGAGCGGATTGCGCCGATATGCAAAACCGGAATAATAGACGTAAATCTGCAAAAACCTGCAATACGTAATGAGTTCCCAAAGGAATGTGGAGAACATGGTGTCTGCTATCCCGGTTTTTACATATTTTGTTTTAATTTTCAAATTGGGCAGGATTTTTGCATAAACTTCTATTACAGGGTATTACAGGGTTTTGCGAAATTAATGCAACACAAAACAAGAGTAGAAGAGAAAGAGACAAGAGAGAGAGTAGGAGAAAAAAAATCACAATTTGTTTGACAATCTTTATTTATTTGCTTAGGCAATATGTAAAAGAAATATGAAAATAGGTAAACTAATTGTCACAAACAAATAACAACTACAATTGTTACGATGTTACGACGTAATCTCAGTTGCTGTTCAGTTAATTGTATGTACTTACTTCTGTATGATTTTGTGTTTATATCTTATTTGATTAAATAATTTAAAATTACATTAATAACTGGAGTTTCTGGTGCCATACTATGAGCACTTCTCTTATTGTGACTTTCGACTCCGGAAGTTCACATACTATCGTTTTTATTATTTTCGTGCATGGTGTTTTGGAGAGCTTGTGGATTGGTAGTAATACTTGATGGAACAATCTTTACAGATCAATTGCACGATATAGACTTAGATTAAGTTAAAAACTTGCTAAAATGATTAATCTAATATAATAGCTGTATACAGAACACATCTCACGATAAGAATTTATACCTGTAAGCTGCGTTCATTTTTATTCTACAATATATATCTTCAAATTCTTCTGTATGAAAATGCAAACTGCAAATTCTTTGGTTATCTTTTCGATTGCATCTTAGCATCTTCCATCTTGCACTCTTCTTAAGGTTCTTTTGGATCACTATGGGAAGTAACGCTAATAATAGATTCGACAGACTAAGTTAAGTTTGGCTAGATCAAATTATTTTGACGTGAGAAATCACCGGTTACTCCATGTACAATTCATTATGGGACACACTGTATATTTAACTATCGACTGTGATCTTTAAGTTCAATGTTTGGTGAGACTCAAACTGAAAACAATACGGATACAATGTTTAACTACAAAGAGAGAGAATTACAACTATTAATTGCCACCCTCATTTTTAAATAATAGTTGATTGTTACTTATGTTAAAGAAAGCTTATATGTACCTCATACCCTCAATTATTCAATTTACCGTGATAGTACCTAACAATTAAATCAGAGTGTCGTGAGAGAGGCATATTATTTATCTACTTTGCCATTTAATATTTTTTAAAAATAAAATAATAGTCAATGTTTCTTGCCTTGTTAACAAATTTATATAGAGAAACGATTTAGAAACAAGTTGTTGTTTTTCAAATGACCTTCATTTCAAATGGAATTAAATATTTGAATATTGTGGAATACTAAGTTATTAATAAAATTAAAAATTTAAATTTAAAACCAATGCTAAAAGTGGTGAAAATCTGTCTAGGTTGGTAATAAGTTACAACTATTTACCTATTCTTGTAATACTCATATGAAAAATATTAACCTTTATCTTACTAAATTATCATTTAGAACTGACATATACAAAACAAATAGATACTCATAGTAAAGAGTTATTAATCGTGTTTAGACATAGATTAGAAATATTTCCTTTATAATTGTATAGTTATAATATAATAACAATACATATATATATATATATATATATATATATATATATATATATATATATATATATATATATATATATATATATATATATCGCAGAAACCATTATAGCCAGTGCGACGAAATTTGGTATACAGACACTAGATGGTGCGTAGAATCTGATAACATCAATTTTTATACAGGGTGTTCCATTTCTCAGGAAATCGATTTAATATTGATTTTTTAGCCAACCCCGCTAAAACTTGTTCGATACCTACCTTATTACGTTATGTGGTGTATATTATAACAAGTTAGCTTTCAACATTTTTAAGACATTCTAACGAGATGTTTTCATACTGAACATAGAATTATGAAATTAGTTTATTTTTCTTAATTTTATTTGTTTAGAAATTTTAAAGCCCACGACAGACAACTAAATTTAATGTCAATAATTACAAATTATTATCTAGCTTTAAATGACTATGTGATAGATATACCTTCTGGGTATAGTACGTTTGCAGGTGATTCTTCCTACCAAAAACCAGTTGCTTTATTTTAGTTCTGTATCATATGAAATACAGAAATTGTAGTTCATTGTTTACTATTTTACAGATGTAGAGTTCTTCTTAAACATATTTTATCCATCAGAAACATAAATAAAGTGATAAAATATGTGGACACAACAATAAATCTTTTCTAGGTTATGATTTAGTAATATTTCTTTTGTGGGGCTGGGCTAGGTTCAGTTCTGACTTTCAACGAAAAACACGTTTACATTATAATAAAAATACTTACTCACTTTCGTAAATTTTTTTGTGATGAAAAATACGGGTACCTAAAGATTATGTACACTGTAGTAACATAAAAAAACAATGTACTGAAGTTTTATTACATTACAATGCAACAATTTAAAAATATCCACAGATATTTTACACAATATTCACGCTGAACGGAGCTGTAACTATAGCATAGAAGACTGCGCTGGCGCAGCGACCCCAAGTAGCATACGTAAATTGCATTAAATATATTATTTATGCCATTAATATTTGACAATTCAATGACAATTCATCACGCTGTATATACTAAGTTAGGTAACTCATACTTAAGAATGTTATTTCATTTTATAAAAATACTCTGATCTCTGATTTTAATCCTTCAACTCGTATTTCGATTTAAATGCCACTTACTTTATCATAAATAATGTATCATTTAACCTAGCTACCTGAAGACCTGAATACCGTCTGTTAAATTATGAAGAGACAAATTATTTTCCTTTCTTTTTAACCAGTTTCGCGACGTACATATTTCCGTACTTTTTGCCTGTCAAGTATGAAACTCGTTCCCAATAAATTTATAACAAGGGCAACGTCATAGGCATAATTTTTCATGAAATAATTATGTCAAAAAGTGTAGTAAATAAATCGTTTATTTTGAGGATTTGCATAAATTTCCATAAGGCATCAATTAGACCGAGATGAAATAAATTTCACTTCTTAATTCTCATGTGATAAATTGAGTGTATGTAGCGGAAAAGATCGGAATCTTCGATACCGACACTGTCGCCTGACATATCCTTAAAATATTGTTGTGATTTTTGTGATTAACGCGTATTCTTTTTTGCTTTCTTCTACGGTAAATAAATACTCATAAATTTTAAAATTCATACATGTCGGAACAATGCAAAAAGTACAAGTAAAACAATTACTAGAAATTTGCGCTTAAATTTTTGTAGTAGATTAAATTACAAATAAAGTAAATCATATGTATATAAGTGTATTGTTGTGGTAAATGTAAAAGTATTGCAGTAATTGAATTCGTTGCAAATTTTAATATAATTATAGAATTTTGTGCTATATTTTGTAAAAAATGTCATATTGTAAAATTTAAAATGGGCTATAGTGCAAAATGATAATATTTCTAGATGGTACTAATACAACATTTGTAGTTATCATTACTAAAATAATACAGATGCAATACTAGTAGGTATTATTAATTACAAATTGTATTAAAGTAGTGTGTGTAGGTGGTCGAGTGCAAAAATAAAAAGTGCGCTTTTGTGTAGGACTATCAGATTCAGCAGTAGTCGCAAGATGTACCTAAGTGTACTCAGGTTCTCTTCTGTCAGATAAGTCGTCGATTGCCTCACTTATGACATACTGAATAGAGCTAAAAAGCTCTAAAGCAGTATATATCGGGTGTGCTGCTAATGAATGATTTTGGAAGCTTGCTATAGGTCTTTCAGGAGTAATTCAATTGCTGGTCGGGGTATTAGTCTACTCAAGTGTAACTTTTTATATAATCCACTGGTTATTATTAATATATTTAATAGACATACTTTATAGTGGAAGCTGCAAAAATGCTGGTAAACTTCGATAGTCAATAAACGAACATTTGGTAAATGGTACAACAATGTATGTAGTATTTGTATCTAAGGGTATTAAATCCGGGCAATTTGGTGGCCATCGCATCGATTCAGTGTTACCGATCCAAATGTCAAATTGACCGTATAAATGCTCCTGAACTTCTAAAACATTTTGTGGAGGTGCACTGATCTGTTGCTACATTATTCTTTGTAGTTCCTCAGCAATGTTGTTATGAAAGTAATGCTACCTCCTTAAGAATAAATTGTAGATACCTATATTTCTCCTCTCAGGTTGTAGTCCTATAATTTTATTTTGGAAACTGCCACACCAAACCTAATTTCTTAATTTGAATAACTTTTCTTTGTTTCTCTTTGCTGAAAGCTCCCGCACCGGTAATAATAGTGAATTTTAATGAGCTTTACATATTTGAATAACTTTTTTCCAAATTCATGTGATACCACTCGTAGATAAACAACTATTTAACAAAAAAATAAAAAAATGTACAGCTTATCTTCAAAATAAATTTGAACATCAAGTTCTTCGTTCTCGTTTGTCCCAGTGATATGGTAAATATACAAAAATGATTTTTGGTTAAGTATTAACCGATTTGGGTGTAACGCCATATATTGCTTTCTCGCAGCTTCTTTATTTTTATTATTTTTTACAAGGAAAAATATTTCAAACTTTTCAACTTCTCCCATTTTTATGAAATAATAATACAAATTGTCAAACAATAACAATGTTGTTATGTCTTGTGATAGTAATGATATTACCTGTCATGTGACATACTACATTGTCCCATTGAAATTAGGACTGGTACGGTCTAATTAATGGGATTTAGTCAAAATACCTACATACTGGATCGTATCAATGTTCAATATATAGGGTGATTCACTTACAAATACAAATTTTTAAAAAAAATTAAAAAGAGCAGTTCAAAACTAAGACAAATGTTTCTGCTTCATGTCTTTTTGGAAGCAAATCATCAATAGTATGTATCCACTTCGGTACTATACACTTCATTTTGTAAATATATCCACAAAAGGAAGTTCAAATGATTTAAAGTCAATCCCTTAGTATTAATGCTTGGACACACTGTACATGGTACGGATATAAATGAGTCTCGTGTATGATACGCCACACTGGTACAGTGTGGCATTGCACTTACTGCACACCGCGGTAAAAGTAGCTGCATTTGGTACATGTTTACCGGAAAATCGTTTTGCAAAACGATATCCATCAACTCCGAGTCGGTATACACATAAGCTATTTTTGACACTTGAAAAATTAATGTAAAATCTCGTATCACAAAAACGATATTACCTACTGAAGTAATCGGATTTCAATATTCGGATGCCTGGCATGCATTACTAAGTCTAGGAATCCTTACAAAATTGAAAAAATGGAAGAAATGCTCAAAAGTGATCTAATAATAATTACAATATATCTTATTTTCATAATCTTAATCTTCTTATTTATACAGATTTTGCCAAAGCATTTGACAGACTTGATCATATATGTCCTTTTAAACAAACTTGCTGAATTTGGTTTTAACAGTAATGGATTATCCCTCTTTAAATCTTACTTAACTGACAGAATTCAGTTTATGTCTTATAAGGGTTTTGTATCTTTTAATTATTCTGCCACCTCGGGCGTCCCTCAGGGGTCAAACCTCGGACCTTTATTATTTCTCCTTTTTTATTAACGACATTTGTCAAGTAGTAGATTGCCATAAATTATTATTTGCTGATGATATGAAAGTTTTTTCTTCAATTTGTTCCATAGATGATTGTTTAATGTTACAGGATTATTTAAATAATTTGCATAGTTGGTGTTTTAAGAACAAATTATATCTTAATGTATCCAAATGTAAAATTGCTTCCTATACCAGGAAAAAGTTACCAATTGTCTTCGATTATGCTATTGATGAGAATGTACTCGTTCGTTGTGAAACTGTGATTGCGCTTTATCCTTTCAAGACCACATATTTAACAAAGTAAAAGAGGCAGCAAGATCATATGGCTTCATCGTGAGGAACTGTAGAAACTTTGACAACATTGAAACATTGAAAACATTGTACTATTTCTTCGTCAGATCTAAACTGGAATACGGTTCTGTAATATGGAGTCCATATTATAAATGTTCCAAAATCGCCATTGAAAAAATTCAGAGAAAGTTTTTAAAATTTTTGTATTTCAAAGTAACTGGAGTTTATCCAGAATTTAATACAGATTACAACACATTATTAGAAAGATTTAATGTTTCCAGTTTGGATTTGGGAAGAAAGTGTTCTTCACTATCTTTTTTATATAAAATATTGCATAATGACATTGACTGCCCTGCTTTTTTTATCACAAATTCAATTTAATGCACCTAAATCCAACTTGAGAATTGTACAAACTTTTTCTCTTAATAAGCCGAATACTAATCTTTGCTTAAAATCCCCTATATATTCAATGTGTTTTAACTTTAGTAAACTGTGTTGTGTTTGTGATATATATGTTGATAATTTTAAGCATGTAGTGAGTACTGCTACGCAATTGCTGACTGAGGATCATTCATATTCGGTTAATTTGTTATTTAATTAAATATATCTTCTATTGTTTTATTTTTCGTTATATAACTGTAACTGGCTACTCATATTTTCTGTTACAATATACACTAGTGTTATTATGTATTTAACAAATTTAGTGTCATTGCTCTGTAAATGGGTTGAGCAATAAAGCTATTATTATTATTATTATTAATAATAAAAACTATAAATAATTGTGCAATTTTCCACATATTTATAACTTTAAAAGCGAAACAAGAGGATCAAAATACCTGTATAGTAAATCCTCCTGTACTCAATAAGAATTTATATATGTGAATCCGAAATTCAATAAATTGAAGATATGCAAACGAGGGAAACATAATATTTACATTGCGAAACGTTAAAGCTTATTAAAACCATGACTTCTCATTTTCCCCGGTTTCGACATGCCAGATATCCATTTCCGAGATTTACGATTTCGCTATCGCAACGAAATGTGTGTTCAGTCAAACAAATTATCAAATGCCGGCGTGTCAACGCCTGCACAGAATTATTAAACCGCCGATTAGCATTCAAATTAAATGCGGAACACGAGCTAATGATCTCTAATCTACACGATCTTGGTCGTTGATGGAACTGCTTGCGCTTATAAGATTTGTACTTTCTTAAATTTTGAATACGTCGTTCGTCGGGTTTACAATTTAGCGGATAAACCGTTGCAGGATTTGTCAAAATGGGCCGATAGAGTTGCTTTGTAAATGGAGTGAGAAGAGTCTACTTAAATGTTTATAGCGTCAAGAAAGTAGTTTGGAGAAAGCATGTAGTCAGAAAAGGGATGAAATTACAGTAATTTGAAGAGTGACAGACTTTTAACGATATGGAATTTAAGTAAGCGTTAAGCATAGTCGTCTAGGAAAAACTATTTAGAAAAACATTACGGAAGGTAAAGGTAAACGAAATTCGAAAAGTTAGAGAAAAGTGAGCAAATTTCGGAAGTTCAGTGAAAAATTTTTGGAAAAATATTTAATTTCTTTTTCTTTTTTCTTTAGTTTTATTGGGTTTTTGCCACACTTCTGAAAAAATAAAGATTAATTAAACAAGCCCTTGAGCCAAACGGATCAGTCAAGGGTTGTTTTTGAAACTAAGTTTGCCTAACCAAAAAATCTCACACTGAAAAAAGTAAATAAGTAAAAAATAACAAAAATCACATCACTATCGCGACTTCCGTATTATTGACGTTTCGAAAAACTCTCTGTTTTCGTTCTCAAAATAGTAGTAAAAGTATTAAATGTATGTCAAGTTTGATAGTTTAAAATTTGTTTATTTGCTTTCATAGAGATGTTAAATGATTTTTATTTTATTGTTACTTACTTCTTGATACAACTGTAGCCAACAATGATCAAAGTTTACAGAACAGTTTGACACACATCTCCGTTCAACAAAATAATCGCGGCCTCTTTTAATTTTCTTTTTGTTGCGTTATCTTCCTTCTCTAAAATTTTTGCCGAACCCCATTGAATCAAGTCACCGTTTTCCCAAGCGTGTTCGCAAATTTTGGATTTTTCAAATTCCCGTCTATTTATATAATTTTTATGTTCCTCAACTCTAACATTCCGTGTTTCTCCAACATAACGTTTATTGCATTCACAAGGTATAATGTAGATGCAATTTTTTGAATTTTGTATATCATTTTTTGGACGCGTTTTAGACAAAAATGATCGTAAAGTATTAGTTGTCTGAAAAACTGTTCGAATATTAAATTTGTTACCGATTCTTCTTAACCTTTCTGATAATATAGGAATGTATGTACAATTCTTTCATTTTCAACTGAAACGACCGCATTTTTAGTTGACGTTTGAGCAAAATCCGCTGATATTGATGGCACTGAAAGCAGTTTCCGGACAATCGTTCCGGACAAACGAATTTTTACTTTCCAACGAATCTTCGATGTATCCCTCGACGACTGTTGAAGATTTCCATCCCCGATGCCGCTTAATTGTCGTTAAATTAGCTCCACTAACCGCTAGTAAGCTTGCCGACGAACGCCGAAAATAATGTCCAGTATAGAGGTTAGATTTTGGAAGTTGCAGAAATTTAGCAATAGCAGCAAGAAATTTTCCAAACGTATTTATTCCCACAGAATATTTCATACACTTGTCTTTCACATACTTTAGGAGAAGCCTCCGATGTCCCACATTTGCTGGACGAAGAGCCATGTATCTCCGGCAAAAATCCAAATAAAATTCTTCAACGATGGTGAAATTTCGTGGAACCTTGGCTTTGGTATCTGATATCTTAACCAATATTGAACTGGAAGTGCTACAATTGCCAAGTTGTCGAGAGTCAACTGGCAAAGCTCCTCTCTACGGTAAGCACCAAATATTCCCAAAATAGTAGCCACTTTCATCATATGCGCCACAAACACTGTCCAATTTGGTCTCTAGTCAAGATCTTTAATTTTTTGGGTATCCCTGACGCTTCAGAAACGCAATGAGCCTAAAATGCTTGCTGATATCTCGTCGCTATTTATTAGTAACATAGCTTTAATTCCAAGCCTTCGATTTCTCCTCAAAATATGCCAAGAATACACTTTCAGTATATTTTTTATTTCACACCTCACAAACTTATTGTATGCAATTTCATATTGAATCCGGGATTTTCCTCCATCGATTTCTTTAAATGGATTGTTCTTTTCCATATTTTCTTTATACTTTTTAAGGGCAAAAAAGACACAACGTTTAAAAGTGACAAATCCAAAGCTTTCAAACTTTTCGTAAATGAATACAACACTTCGGAAATTTGATATAGTGCCTACGATGCTGTTTAAAACTTAACTTATTTCTACCCCGGGTTAATTTCTTTTAATGCCGTTTGTAGAAAAAATATTGTGTGATATTTGTGTTAAAAGTGTTTTTAAGGCACTAATGCAACTTTTACATGCGTAACAGTGAACCTTTAACACACATCATAAATAACTATTAAAATAATTTTAGATACACAATACTCAAAATGTAAGCATATATTTTATTCACGGCTTTGTTTGAAATTCCACCAACAATAGACCTGAGACCAAAGAAACCAATAAGTAGCACGTACTGTGCATGAAGCACCAACATAAATTTTATCGTTTGACTATTTTCAAGTAAAAATGCACCATGGCAATGAGATTCTATTAAAGTAGACTTCCTCGTTCATAATTCAATTTATATGATTACTGCACGATTATTATTCTCCCATTTTCCAGATATAAATTAAATTCGAACAATAATATAAAGAAAATCAACGTGATATATGGCAAAGTTAGCTCAACTTGTATGAAATATATCGCATTGTTGTCTTCTCATGATCATAAACTTTCTAGAATTGTTCAGTAGGATCTATATATAAATAATGACTAAAGGAATGCTTTACCTTGTTTGTCTATATTCGAAACATTAGTCAAATTCTCTACCATATTTGCGCTTTATTTTGGTTCACCTTGTATGAGGAAACGTTGTAAGCGCGGTCACATTTTTCGAAACGTTTTATTGCCTGCATTCGCTGCACTTGGCATTCAATTGTGTGTAATGGTTGTTTACCGATCACCTCACCGCTTGAAAAGCAGTAAATTAAATTTTATTATAACTAGTATAATTAACCTTAATTAAAGTCAATCTATTAAAATTCTGCTTCAAATTGCATTATAAACTACGGCGATGGTGAAAGAATAAGTTAATCGATGAATTATTATCTGTAATTATAATCTATAGGCGCCACCAGAAGTGCAAGGCATGGAGACAGCCCTCCGGCGTATACGCATTTTTTACACTTCTTCTTCATCTACGGAGCTGTCAGACCACACGGATAAAATTCCTATGCGGCGCTAGCAGTTAGTTACATAAGGTTGGTAGCGTCTATATCAGACAAGAATTTTATAATTGTTCCGCAAACGATTTGGAATGTAACAACAAAAGTTCATTTTCTTCGTTGTTTTTAAATATATATATTTAAGTGGAATGAATTCCTACTCGAATTTATTTCACTGCATTCGAGAGTCGAGACCCATGTTGAAGAAAATAGTGATGATGTTATTTCTTAGTAAAATAGAAATTGTTTTTGAAAGGTTCCTGTCATTTTTTGAAAAATTTAATGTCCAACTCCAAATTGAATATTAATAATCTTGTATCAGAAAGGAGGAAAGAGGAGGGGAACAGCTAAGTTTAGGCAACTCTTCCCTAATATCAGAAATTTGATTGACAAAATTTATTCAAAATTAAATTTGTCATTGTCCCATTAGTTTTTGACATCTGTACTTTTACGTAAGGAATTTATTATAACTTTATGGTACACTTTGTTGTATGATACTCTGTATAAACCTTTATAGAGTACAAAAACAATACAATTAAAATGTTATAAAGTTGCAAACTAAAATATAATTAAGGTCAAGAAGTTATAGTAATTTGTTTTTGTAAGTTGTAAGTAAACAACAAAAATGCACCTAAATATCTTTCAAATTGTAACATACAACAACATCGCAATCCGTGACTTGTTAATCTCGGCAAAACTATATAGATCGAGATAATTGTATTTCAATATTGTCAAACGTAATAATTAAGTTCATTATTCCTAGTTTGTATTTATTTATTTTTTTGTAGATTGCTTTCTTTTTCTTTCATGTCAGTTCCTGATATTCAACCATGGAAAAAAGAAATGTTCCATCGTGCACAGACTAATTAGCAAAAAAATACAATTATTATTACTGATATTTAATATTAACATTTCATTTTACGCTCTCTTTAAAATCAGGTCCGTCTCGATACGACTCGTAGATAACCAGAACTTTAAACGATCTGATTACATTAATTATGACAAAATTATAGCTAGATAACTCTAAATACCGGAAATAACGTTTGATGTGATAAAATATCCTTATCGCCGATCTGCCGGTATAAAATTTTTATTTCATATTCACTGGTTTTTATATCACGATAAGATATCGATCCCAGTGAAACTTTCAAAGCTGTTTGCTGTATCTAGAATGAGTGATATAAAATTATCCGATTTCTAAATACTGGCGATATAAAATTTCTCCAAACATTAAACAAAATTACTCGACAAATAAGATAACAGCATGCAATTTTCTTATTCCCCGTGGGATTTTAAAGACATGAAAATATTAGTTGGAAAGGCGTATCTATCTAATGAACAAGTATTGTTAATATTAGCTGGTAGGGTTCCATAATTTATCGATAACATTAAGAACAGGTACGGTATAAATTCAAACGCTTTCTGAAAGCACCTTGTTAAATAATATATATGTCTACCATAAAATTGTTAACATGTATATTCGCCAATTTCTAAACTGAACGCCACGATCCTTAACTTTTTTTAGGAATGATAATGAGGCTCGTGCTGCGAACCGATATTCGCTCTGTCGTGTTTGTTCCGTTTAGGTTTTTGTCGCTGGATGGGTTTACAATAGACGGTGTAGTGTTTGGGTAAGTTATACACGGATAGACAGTACGGGTAAGGTACGGCCAAGCTTGTTCGCCGTTATTTACTGCATTGAAAGTGGTTTTCTTAATTATAAATTCTCAAGAGCTTACAGTTGTAGACATGCAGCTTTTTCAAATATTCCTAACCATTTTGCCCGTTAAAATTTTAGGACAGTAACATAGAAAGCTTAGTGTTGGACGAGGCCGCAGTTTTAATAACCTTGCAGTAAACACACATACTTGATTTTTAACCTATACGCATTATACTTAAGGGCCCTTGATAAAAAATTGTGATATGGAAAATATGTTACCAGAATTCAATGCAAGGAACTTAAATACATGTTGTTTCACTTTCAATATGTTGAAGATTACGTTAAAAGTACTAATTAATTTCGACTCTCAAACTCGATAGTACTGTAAGGATACAAAAAATTTAAATAAAATTTGGAATACGTTTGGAGTACGTTCAGAAAAAGTTGATATGTTGCTAATTTACGGCGAATCACAAAAAAATTCAAGAAGTGTTATATCGAGAAAGGTATCCAGAGCGCCTCATTCCTTGCGACGAAATAAAGATGCATTTCTGTTTGAAAGAATCAAATAATTTGAACAAAATTCACAAAATTCTATATGGCAGGCTGGTCGAGTAAATAGACTTAATTCTATAGCTCAAATTATAGTAAATGTAGAAACTTTTGATCAGAACCTCTTTCCCCACGTTCTTTGGACGGATAAAGTCGGTTTGTAATGCTTCGCATAGATTGTAAATCCAGTTCAAAACCAAGGCCATTTTGGAGTAAATGTATGGTGCGGCACCATCGATAGGCATTTAATTGGGGCTTATTTTTATAAACATATATTAGACAGCGTAAGTTACCTAATTTTCTTACAAGAAGAACTTCCTGTACTTCTGGAAAATGCTATGATTTCAGTACGATAGAACTCCACCCCACAAGATCAGGATTGTGCAGCAATATTTAGATAACACTTTCCCAAAAAAATGGATTGGGACTAATGGACCTATTCAGTTGCCCAAAAAGTCACTAGTTTGATTTCTTTAGCAATCATATCAACAATTTCTTTATTGAAAATTTTACAACGGAGACATCTTTTAAAACTCGAAATCCTAAATTTCATAAATTAATTTTATCTAAAAGTTTCCTAAGCAATCCTGAAATGACTGAAATAGGAAACAACATAGAGTGTTTCATTAAAGCAGGTTAGTAAATTAGATTAATTTCTTTAAATAATTATGGAATAGAGCTTTATCTGTGGAATTGTTTATTAGCATATCTAGATGTTTGGTATCAGAGAACATACATATGACTTCATTGATAGGAATTGTAGGATATTTGATTTATATTAGCTTAAAATATCTTTCTAATATAGGTAGTAAAAAAATCTGTTTTTTTAGTTATAAAATAACTTTTGATTCTTAAGAAGAAGTATATTGTAGAAAATAAGGAAGAAACTGTGCATGTAACTATATAATCTACGATCAGGACTATCAAAAACATAAAAAAGTAATGTCCGAAGAGATACCAACATCTATTACATGTACACAGTTCTGTTACAACAAGTTGTTTTCATATTGGCCACAATATGTGCGGTACATTATTACTTTCTTTGTTGTAAATATAACTGTCTATAAGCATTCCAGTTATTTGCGCAATCTTTTTTAATTAGAACCTGTATAATAATGACTTTTATTTTTGCAAATTACTCTTTGTCTTGAAAAATAAAAAACACTACTATAATTACAACTGGGACTTCTCAACAATATTATTAATATTTTATTGTTTCCTGATGACTTAATATTGTAAAAATGCATTTTTATAACGAAAAAAATATATTAAAATTATTTTTCAGTGATGTTACTGTTAAGAAAATATATTTCCGCAAAGATCAGCAAATTTGCAAATATTTTAGGTATACCTGAATCATAATCGGAATATTTATCGTATCAATACCTATTTATGTTCAGGAAGCAGCATTGAATTAGATCCTTAATAAAAATATTTTTGCAGGAACATTACTGATCTCTATAACTTTCTCCTTCCGTTGATGTTCGAAATGGCTTTCTTCACATCCTCAGAAGACGCCTTATAACAATTTGCATAGATTAAACCTCCACTAAAACGCTGCACTGATAACAAGGGTCACAAATAAAGACGTGACTGTCTGGTTCTCCAATATCATAAAATAGTTAGTACCATAATTTAGTATCCATTAAAACAATATATGGCCGCCACTTCCTGAATTATAATAAGAGTTACTGCTAATATGTTTTAATATTTAGTAGTGTCAAAGTATCGGAGACTATAAAAGCTTCTAATAAATTCGAAATAAAATATTATATACATCTAAATATAATTTTATGGTATTGTAAAGGCTTTATTATACAATGAGAATATCCTGCAGTCCAACCGTTTGTTTATTTCATCTCTTGAATAGATATAACTTAAGAAATCGAAAAGAGAATATAAATTTTTAGTAATTTTCAAAAGCGGTGGCATGGAGATATCAACGTTGCGTTAAACGACAAACCCTTCTCATGAATTCGAAACTGGTATAAAATTCCTTTGCGGTTTCGTATATTTTTAATTTTATGATTGTTTGCATTAGAAATTTGCCTCTGCCTTTACTAGAAAATAAAATTAAAGCCTTATCTCTTAAATACACAAAATGGCGGTGAAACCAAAAAACAATTAATAATTTTCGCTAATAGAACTTTCTCTTGTTCATGCGCCTGGTAATTGCCTTGATATGGTTTATTAATTATAGCTTCGTTTCGACGTACCTATATGCGATGATAACCTTAATCATATATAAGTATTACTTAGGATTTTGCGCTAATTACCTGACGCCTCTAAAGTCTGTGAAAAACTATGAATTTCTACTACAGTAGGTTATGAGGATAGCAAATTTTACAGCTCTTACCACTTTAATTCGGGTCATTAATCAATATTTTCTAAACATATGTATTTATTTAAGACCTATACAATTTTCAGTTTCCAAAATAAGCCAAAAATCGGAATAAATATTCATGTCGTATCATTTCAGGATATATAGAATGCTGATAATGTTTTAACAGTGACAATATTTTTTTATAAAAAAATAGCAAGCATATCTACTCTCTTGATAATGTAAGACAGTAGCTTACTATTAATTTTGAGCGAACATCATACGGTTTATTTTCGTGACGGAACAACAATCAGTGTTTAGAGTTGCAAGGAATATTGTCCGCCCTGTAGATCAGCAGTGACACCAAAGATAAATCAAGATAAATACCAGTAAAATATCTTCACGAAATTCTGCAAGAGCAAGTTGAGCAGTATTAAGTAATTAGTTTAATATATTCTTGGTGTCGAGATTACTTTAGAAAGCTGCAAATGTCGTTTTCGTGAAGTCGCAGATATTCCAGAGTGCTCGGAGAATGTATACATGTCGAGTACTCTTCGTAGGTGGTTGGTATTCTGTTTTTATAAACTGTGAGACAGTAGTTTAGTCGTATTATCGTATTCCCTTTCTAAACTATAAAAAAACGTGTAGGTGCGTCGCTGAATTTTTAATTTATCTGAAATACGACCTCTGCTTTTACAGGATTCTTTGTATCTCAGAGAACAACTGAGACATCGGAAAGGTGAAAATTGCATCTGTTCCAGTTATTTACGTAGAATTTAATGGCGTACTTGAAATGTCTACCTTAATTATTAAAGAAAAATGTATGGAAAATAAAAAATTAAGTTACCTGATAATAAATAGCGATATTTTTTATTCTACATCTAGGGCATCTTTAGCACCGTAATTAAAAATACTATATAATAATACGATGTGTGTTAAGGTCACCATATTTCTTGCCGTAAAATGATTAAATTTGTGTGTTTTTATTTACAGAAATATGGAAAAATGAAACACGTAGAACAAAAGTAATATCAAAAATAAAATTTTTATTGATACATTTTTACTATATAAATAATTCACAAATAAAATAATAACTTTTAAAAAGAGTTTGTATACATATTATTTTACTACTGTAACCTCAGATTTTAACAATTATTTTCTCATACTTATAAACAAATAAAAGTAAACAATATTATATGCAGAACTATGTTAGTTTATGTTATAACAATATTTACATCTACATCAAAATTTAAAAAAATATGTTTTTGAAAGATTTCTGTACCTAAAAATTTGTTAGTTAGACTGCTTTCTGTTATATTATACTCATTTTACTTCGGCACCTTTGTATATTTACAGGTGGTATGAGATCCCAGTTATCTACTAAGCTCTATATTATTCAGTTATTAATTTTCAAAATTATTTGTATTTGTAGAAAACACTATTTCAAGAATACAGTGCCCTTAAGAATAATATTAATTAATATTGAAAGAAATGAAAACCCAAAATATTTTGTCTATTTTGATTATTTTTATGATTATATTTAAAATATTCACCCCAGTTTTTTAATGACATTGTCGATTAATTTGCTTCTCATTTTTCTTAAGTTTGTTTCTGTTTATTTTTAAATGTTATTCTATTAAAGATATTTACCTATCAGTTACTTAATTGGCTAATATCATTATTTTGTTAAAATAATTTTTTGAATTATTAAAGAGAAAATTATTAATAGAATTATTGCAGTGAATTAATTCAGGAACCGAATTTGTATAATTATGTAAAAATGCATGGTCAATGCTCAGATTTATCAATTTCATAAATATAAAGTAACTATTATTATATGTCATTTTAAAGAAAAAAAAATAATGCAATGCATAAAAATATACCGGGTGTTATTTTTAAAAAATATATATATTTAGGTCATATTATAAAAGGGACACCCTGTAGAGAAATTCTAAGTATGTTACTAAGCTCTATGTAAAAAAGCAGTTTTCACCATTCCGATATCTCAGTTATTCTCTGAGATACAAAGAATCCCTTAAAAGCAGTTTTTTTACAGTTCGTCTCGTATCTCAAAAACGAAAAGGTCTATGAAGGTTCTGATCAAAGCAAAAACTGCCTCCTTCTATCTCTTGTGGTTGCCAAAATACCCTGTATATACAATAAAATTGGGACACCTTGTACATACTGCGCTTTAAATTACAAGCACATGTATTTCTAATTTAAAATCTTTATTTAGTAAAATTGAGTTATTAAGAAACACGAGAACTGGTTCTTAACCGTGCAAGAAGAGCTAAACTCGGATTCATTGATCACTGATACCATCTAATGGGTAAAATACACCCTGTAAAGGCAACGCGCATTACTCATCGTCCCCGACATCCGCCCCTCGTCTCCCGGCGAAGCGAGATGAACCGTACTTCCAGCAGATTCGAAACAGAGATCTCCGACGCGTTTGTCACATTTTCCCTTGTAGAGTCGCTTGTAATATTTCTCCATGTTTATGCTTTCCTGTTTGTCCGTGTAATTAAATGAGTAACCGAGGAACATTATGCCGTGTAATTCTGATATAAAGTGGATACGATTATACCGTAATAACCATTAGAATTTACAGCACTTCATTATAAATAACTTCTCTTGGAAACGTGGGTAGTCGATTTGCTTTATGCGTGGTCAGTGCTGCTGCAGTACGGGGCGCCTCAGAAGCAATGTATAGGAACTGTGCTCAGGAGTGATTAGATTCCAGGATTTATTTAAAATTTGTTTAGATAAAGAAGTTCACACACATAAAACAAATAGTATATTGTATATTATATAAATTTATGAATTTGTTTTATGGATTGGTGAAAAAAAACGTAAATTAAAAACTCCACCCCCGAAATCACTAGAGAACCGGAATTTTTTTTAGGATTTCTGGCTTATTAAGGCAAACCATCGGCACAAGATTTTTGCAAATATAATTGTTTATTGTTCGATTGTTGCAACCTCGCTAATTAACAAATTAATAACTCTACTCCCGGAATCGTTAGAGAACCAGATTTTTTTGCAATAACTCTGGGATCATGGGGAGAACCATCGGCACGAGGTTGTTGCACGAAATTGTTTATTTTTCTATTTTTGCAACCTGGCTAATTAACAAATTAATAACTCTACTCCCGGAATCACTAGAGACTCGAAATTTTCTGGGATTTCTGTCTTTTTAAGGCGAACCATCGGCACAAGATTTTTGCAAATATAATTGTTTATTGTTCAATTGATCCCAGAATTATTGCAAAAAAAATCCGATTTTCTAACGATTCCGGGAGAAGAGTTATTAATTTGTTAATTAGCGAGGTTGCAACAATCGAACAATAAACAATTATATTTGCAAAAATCTTGTGCCGATGGTTTGCCTTAATAAGCCAGAAATCCTGGAAAAAATTCCGGTTCTCTAGTGATTTCGGAGGTGGAGTTTTTAATTTGTTAAATACCCCAGTTACAACAATTTAGCAATAAATAATAAAGCTAACACCAAAGTGATAAAGAGGGACCTCGAAAATCCCCGAGAGAACATTTTTCAGACATTTTCGTTGAATCGTGTGTGACATTTGCCATATGTTCAACAAAAATGGGTCATTTGTTAAATAAACAATTAAACATTTGCGAGCGTACAGAGGTTAGATGTACCTTTTGTTATAAAAAATTCTCTGAACATTTTGCAGAAAACCGCATCTCAATGGGACTTCTCCGCAAAAAGTTGTCTATTTTCACATTTTTCATGCTAATTTGACGCGACTAGCAAATAAGTAGGTACTAAACGTTTGGTTTGTTTTGCATTATCAAGAACTTCTATACACCGAAATCTTAAACGTAATCTACAACATCCATATTATATTCAAAAAGTGCAAGAGCTATTGCTTCAAGATTTGGATCGACGAGTGACCTTTTGCGAGTTTATCTTACATCAATATTAATTTTTCTTTCACTGATGAAGCTTATTTTACTCGTAGAGGAATTACAAATGTTCACAGCTTTTATGAATATTCCACTGTAATCCCCTATGCAATAACTTCTAGAAATTTTCAACACGAGTAAAGATAAGCCGAAATTTATTGATGGTTATTTGATTGGGCGAAAGTTATTTGGAATATCTGCAAAATATTCTCCTTGATATAATCGAAGATTCACCGTTGCAACTTAGATTAGAATTTTGGTTTGTGCATGATGGAGCCTCATTTTAGTGCTACTGTTAGAGATTTTTTTAGTTTTAAGTTTCCTAATAAATGGTTAGGACGAGAAAATACTTGTTCACAGAATTGGCCACCACGATCGCCAGATCTCAACATATGTGATTATTTTTTTTGGGGAACATTGAAGGATTTTGTTTATTCTCCTGTATAGTATTATTAAATGTTCAAAATCATATATTCTTCAAGAAAACAGTTTCATAGACTGTTTGCAACAATAAATCTGGCCAGGAAAGAGTCTCAAATTACAAAAATTAGTGAATAGCAGCCGTACCATGACTTTGTTCAAAATATCCTCTTTGTTGACTTAATGAAGTGATGTCCAAACAAATAAAATCCGGATCTTAAAGACCGTAAGCGTTGATCTAGATAGTTTAACCTCAATTTGAATCCATCGGCGATATTGTTATATTTTCCGCAGATCGGTTAGGTTTTATATACACCTATCAAGCCTTCCATCGAGGCGCTATCCGTGCTCGCATTGTATTCCACTTCCTATTGGTGACAAAAAAACACCACCCGATCGTGAATAATATATCAAAAAAGCATTCCCGAGAGGCATACGAGGTCAAGTCCTAGTATTCTCAGCCAGCGAACGATTTTATCAGCTATCCTTACATGTGCTCTCGATATATGTAAATAGTGCTGTAAACAATTTCTTTTATAGAAACCCCATTCAATGTAAATCATTCTGAAATCAATTTCGCGCTATACGCACAGATCAGATGCCCTTCGAGGTCGAGCAAGCGATTGAAAGATGTAGACGTTGACGTGTGCAGCAGAAGTTTCACACCCGGTATACAGTCCAGGATGACCCGAAATTGTTAAATGAATTGTAAATCTAAAATAAATCAGTACTAAACGCTTATAATAAGAATGGACTTGCCGAGGTAACCACGGCCCTACCTACATATTAATAAGGATTAAAAAATAACTAAAAAAGATTATCTGTGTAATGAGGTTTTAAAGTAAGGTCACTATTGTTCTGAGTAGTTCTATTAACTTTTTATTGTAGAAAAGACGCACCCATAATTACTTTTGTCTTAAATTGTTTGAATATACCACCAATACTCTGTGGTGAAACATACAGGGTGCCCTAAAATGAACGCCATAGAGAGAGAGAGAGAGATTAGATTCCTGACAACAAAATAATACGATATAGACATAATGAAACATACACAGGGTGTAGAACAACGAGGTAGTCATCTCTAAATGTCTTTTCTGACCAAAAATAAAAAAAAAGTAAAACAGTGCAATTAAGAAGTACTATTTCACCACACATATTTTTTTTGCTTCAGCACTTTAGTAGAACAAACTAAAAAAAAAGTAAAATACTGTGGTGAATTCAAAACAAACATAATTACCTAAATATATGAACTGTAGATAATATTTTATCTTCGATTATCTAATGATAAAACTAGGCTTACTATGTTTTTTAAAAATACTCTTTGTTTTGTTCCTTCGCAGTAGGCTATAAATGATAAATGTGCAAAAGATATTCATCATTATTGAATGTATAATATGTGAAACAAAATTGTAATAAACTGTAAAACGAATAAAAATATATACAGGGTGATTTAGAACTTATTTAAAAAAATGTTCAGGCACACTGTTGATTGGGGCATTCCTCGTACTTGTTGAGCGGTTGTCTCGTACTTGTTCGGATATTTTCTTCAACAATATCTAAAACGTGCTCTTCAGCTGCTGCAATATGCCGTGGACGTCCTGGGCTTCCGCGATTCATTTGCAAATTTCCCGTGACACGCCGCACGTAGTACTACCGCTGTAAAAGTAGCTACATTTGGCCCATGTCTTATTAGGAAATCGTTTTGCGTACAGACGAGAAGCTGCTAAAGCGTTTCACTTCATCATAAATTAAAACAATATCCATCAACTCCGAATTGCTATACACGTAAGCCATTGTTGACATTTAAAAAACTAATAGAAACACTATCGCAAAAACGTTAATACTAAAATCTGATTTCAGTATTCGGAATCGTCTGCATTCTGATGACGATAAAGACTACTACAACTTTAGTAATTTTTTTCTCGAAAACTATAAGGGTTCTAAACAAAATTATGATACGATCTATTCCCAAATATTTTGGATAAGTTGTGAATCACCCTGTATATGGGGGTATGCAAGCGAGAGGAAGTTCTATGACCAATCTAACTTTATACACTTCACTCTTGTCGGAAAAATATTCCACACAAATCAAGACATCATTATTAGTGTTATTTCAGTAAAAAGTTTGATACGAATTTATTTACCGTGAAGTTATTCGATTTATTAAACATTAGTCTTGAATTCGCATGAATTTTTACTAGTTCAGATTACAAAAAGGCATAATTAACATATGTAGTAGTATTATGTAGAGGTGTTTTTAGCACACAACTGAACCTATAACATTAGACATCATCACACCGTTCGATTCATATTAGCATAATTGAGTGCATGCAAATTGCAAAAATATAATACGCTTTCCTTTATCGATATTCGAAATATGTTCTTTATTTACCAGTGCAATTAATGACGCACAAATTTTATCGGTGTCGATGTAGGTTACTGCAAAAACGACGATTATAAAGACCTACTTTTCACATCAATAGAAAATTTAAAAATCCAATAGACTTTACTCCATATACAATGACGGATAGCTTTTTGCTTTTTCAAGCTAATGTAACTGAAATAATTAATATTAAGTTAATGGTACGAAAAAACTTTGCATAAGTCAATTAGAAACGTTTGTACAAAAAGTTGTGTCTCTTCATCCACATCTTTATGCTTATATCTAAATAAGTATAAAGTTGTTGAATGAAAAATTCCGTTTAAATAACTTTGATGGTGCTATAGAAAATACGAATTGTAACTGCTATCACTTATCACGATACTACAATTGCCGCGAAAATTCAAATTCCAGTCACATTTTTCAGGAGTAAATGAGATAAAGTCACTTACCGCACATTTTGACGTATCCAAAATTTCTACTTCGGTCGTAACATTGTCGAAAGTGACATTGTGTCGATACAGAAAATCTGAAAAAGGAAAAAATTTGTTAGCATAATTTTGTGATTACATGACAATAATAATTATAATTGTTACACATCACAGAAAAAACCTTAACTAAAGAAACAAATTTATTTGGAAGACTTGTGTACGAATATACAATTATGTCGTTGCACGTTTTTTTATAGAGCCTGAAAGTCCCAAAAACTGACTTATTTTTGTTTCAAAATATAAGGGGCTTATACAAATGAGTAAAAACAGTAAAATACATTTTAAAGAGATTGAAATATCATACTAAGAAAAAAAAAACAATATGAGTACCATTATATTTGAAAATTATGTAATTTCTTTAAAAACATAATTTTTATAACTCGTAAATAAATTTATTTTTTTTTGTTTCATCAGGGTGCTGTGAAAAACAAATAATATTGTGAAATGTCAAATCACCATATCTATTAGAACTCTTTAATTACGACATTTACGTTTTAATACAAATGTAGGTACATCGAAGTATATTTACAAGAGTAAGTAGTTTCGTACTAAATGTTTAATTTTTTTATCTGCCATGTTTTTTAAAAATATTCAATAGCTCGAAAGCCGTTAGTTAAACGACAAATGTGCAAGGCTCTAAAATAAATAAGGTTCGTTCCTAAATATAAACGAAAAACTTAAAGAAACACCAGCGGCGTAGATTTTCTGGTCAAAAATCAATAGGTGCTCTCTTCCAGAGGCGTAGATATACGTCTCTGGAGGGTCTCAAATGTAATCGAATATACTGAATTATAATCTAAGTGTCATAAATGTATTGACTCAAATTTAAACGATTTCCAATGAAAAATTTAAAAATTATCAAAAAAACATATTTGTTTAATTTTTTTTTGAAATTTCGAAAACGAAGCATTTGCGAACCTTGCGGAAAGTTTTTTTCGTATTTTTGGATATAGAATCTCCTCTAGAATTTTCTAAACAACATTTTGCAATACCCTATATTTTCCAGTGCAATGCCAAAAATTCTTGTTTCAACAAGGATTCCATTATTTTAAAAATGAGAAACCTATTTTAAATCCTAAATAAAAACAAAAATAATAGTTGTACAAAGCGCAACACGGTATTAAAAATAAACTTATATAAATGAATGTAAATTTACACATTGTTCACATCACATTAATGTAAAAGATACCTACCTAATCCTGTATTACAAGAATCTCGATTTGAACACCATACATTTACATCTTTCATGTAAAATTACATTATTTTTTTCTAAAAATATATAATAACGTTGTAAAATTACATTTCATGTATACAAAAAACTACTTACTATGAAAAAATGCCTTCTCCTCATTCCCCTCATTCTAATCACGATGATTAGCCCAGAAGTCGAAGACTTGTGCGGGAGAGGAGGCGGCATATTATTAATATAATATCGTTAATAATTTTTATTAGTGTCGGAAAATTTATGAATGCCTTTTATATTTTGTATTGTTTATACAATTATTTTAAAAATAGTTAACAAAATGCAATATGTGGGTATTTACTTATATTAAAACAAAAATAATATTTCACAATCAATTCTTACACTAAGATCCTTTTATTTTTTAAACACTCTGTATAATTTAGTATTGAATCTTAAAATTATACACACGTGACCTAATACTCCAAATAGATGCAGTTGCTCGTCGTCCAATGAGTGAAAGCAGAACGTGAAATAACAATTATCCAATACAATACAAAGTGAAGAACAATTGCTATTTTAGTAACGTAATTTTGTGATTAAATTGAACAAAAGCAATTAACAGTAATGTCGAAGGACGCAACGGAACGCTTTAGACGACCAAGTACAAGAATGCCCATCTAAATCTTATTAATGACCAAAGTTTACGAGCGACATAAATCTATAAGCACCGTCCGTTGAAATATTAATTAAATAAGAATATACAGGCGGCTCTATAATTATAATAAAGCTCGTGTTTACACGTGGTTAAGGTACGGGTTTTTAGCCTGGTCCAACTAATAAATTTACCTGATTTCTTCACGGGTATGTGAACACGCAGCTAAGTGGCGTAACCGAATTTTGCGGAGAAAGAAATTAGAAAATAAATATGCTGAATTAACGTAAATAAATATTTAAACTGTCTGAAGTTCGTCTTATGCAAAAAACGAGTCGTCGATGTCAGTTACCTCTAACTATTCGGCGAAAATATGTTCGCTGGTAATAAGTCTTTCTTCCGCAGTTGGCAATGTCAATAGATTTCTGCGACTAATAAAATAATTTTTTATAACATTTATATACTTTCATATTGTCAAAAATTGGACGCTTTCGTGATGTCAAAAATTGTCGTTAATTCTGATTGCTTTGAATAATGATAATCACATAACTTCAAAGAAAAAATAAAAAGTTGATAATTTTCAGTAGAAAACCATATATACAGGGTGAGTCAGAAAGAATGGGTCAATACTAAGCTGGAAATACTAGACACCAAAATATTATGTTTGAGCTCTTCATGCCTTTGAATGTCGCTGGTTCAAGGTTTAAATTTTATTCCGAAATTTATCAATAATTGAGAAAGTTTTGATGACTCCGATCTCTGGTATTGTTGGGTTTTTTGGTGTGAGGATTACGAATTTACAGCTTACTTTGACGTTGCTCCTAGAGGGCGCTAGTTTCACCATATTATTTAGGCAAATCATCATCATTGTTTATCTGTTGAGCTATGCTTAAAAAAGTCAAAAATCTAAAGGATTAAGGTTAAAATTTTATTTTCGATATTTGGAAATAACTTTTCAAAAAATTCAAATACATACAAGTGTAGTTGATCATGTAGATTAGTCTAGTGAAAGTCATTTTTAAAAAATTCTAATATTTACGGAGATATTATTATTTTTTTTAATATCCACAGATCAGATAGAACAGAGCAGTGGCGTAACGTAATAAACGAGATGATCCATTCAAGACGAGGTTGCCATATCGTCTTTTAAATAAATAATTTTTTTGTAACGTAAATCTGGATAGATTGAATTTAAAAATACTTGTTTTGGTAATTATTTACATTAGCACAAATCTCTCCAATCTTAATAAGAAAATTCTAACCCCCTTCCCCCCTATTTTCACGGATGCTGAACACGAATTTAACATTACTTTTCTGCGGTCGAGTGTAGTTTTCGGAAAATTTTTGTTTTTAAATTCTAACCTACATTGAATTAGGTTGCAAGTTGCAATATAGCGCCTATTTATTTTGACAAATGTGACGTCATGAAATGAAGATGACAGAGAGATATAGGTATTGTAACTTTGCTAATGTAATGTGTACACAGAGGTTACAACTTTCTTGAAGCCAAGACATTAGTGTAAAACCGACAGCGTTGTAAACCACGCGTTCAATCTGTAACACTTGTGACTCATAAAAATCGTCTGGTCAGCGCCTCTCAACAAGTTTTTTTTATAGAGAAATTACGAAATTTATTTAAAATTTGACTTTTTTATTTCAGATTTTTTTTGTAAAAAAACTAGTAATTATGGTTAAAATATTTGTACTTATTTAAGATTCACTATGTATGTGCCTACATTTTGGAGATCGAGGGTTTTTGGGAGCGAGAAATTCAATGTTCTTTCTAATTTTGATGCCACCATGGTATATCATGCTTCTTTTAAATGTATTTTTTTGCGGCTTAGTGTGTACATCTGATTAATGAAATAATCGATTCTCCTATGAATACAAAAATATATACCGAGTAAGAAATGTTTTGGTTGCAGAGAAAGCGGCACCATCTACTAGTGACGTCAAAACTAAAACCAAATTAAAATTTCGCTCCCTCAAAAACCCCTGATCTCCAAAAATTATGCCAATATTTGGATTTTTTAAAAAGTTATTTACAAATATTGAAAATGAAATGTTAATTTTGAAACCCTATATCTTTTTCAACCATCAATTTTTGACTAAGGGTAGGCTACATCGCATTATTTTATCGTCGTACTTTTACTCAATATCGCATTAATTTTGGGACACCCTGTAGAGCAAGGATATAAATCTTATCCTTGTCAAAATACCCATACTTTGTAGAACCCCCTTAAATTTATGCGTGCGTATACTTTTTATGGACCTAAACCTTTCGCTCCTCATAGTAATTTTAAAACCTTTATCGTACAAAATATAAAAACTAATTACGACCCCCATAAATATCGTGGTATACTGCCGAAGGGCACTTGATACAAACATTTTTAATGGGCCATAAAATTTGAAAAACTCTCGTGAAAGATGATACACTATTTTATCGGTTCGATTTTTCTGTCGCGAAAAATTGTTTAAAGTTAGCATCCAGCACCAAAATAGCTAGGTTTAAGAAGGGTTTACAGTTTTTGCATTATATATTTTTAAAATAAATAATGCATACTGAAACTGCTTATGCATATGGGCTATTTTTAAAATTGTCCTCGATTTTTCGTGTTTGTAAATACAGACAAGGTAATGTTTAAGTAAATAAAAACAGTTTTAATTGTGTACAAGGTTATTAAACATATCGCAAAACATATTGATAAGCAAACGCAAAGTATAAAAATATTAAATTTGCTGCTATTAACAGCACACTGACAATAATTATTAACGATATTACACGGTGGTTTGTTGATTATTTAATGCCTAGGTTATAGTGTCAAATAACACACCAAAATGTAATGTTACAACTGTGTCATAGTAAAACTATGTTTTTCTACACATAAAATGTAGTTTTAGAACGTTATGTATTGTTGATAAGAAAATGTAATCGGGATAACCATCTTAATAATCATAATAATTGATTCAATTAGTACCCGAAATAAGCAGGGTAGCACTGTTCAATATCCAAAGCAGACTTCAAATTACAAAACAGATAAAATATGTTAAAGTAGAGGCTTATTTGACCATTTTGTTCGATCATCTGAGAAAATTTGTCTCTAAATTGCTATCACTAGTGCTGGAAGTAATAAAGGATGTGATATATAAATTTTCAAAAGAAACTTTCATATATGCAAAATAAGAAATGCACTGGACCTAGGACCGAACCCTGCGGTACAATATTATATATTGTACAATTAATTACTATCCACTTTTTACAGCGACATATTGAGTCTCATTTTCAAGAAAAGATTAAACTCAATTTAGATATAAATCTCTTAACTTGAGAGCAATATTTGCTGATTGACACAATTGAGATCGCACACGATCCCTATAGGGACATATCAAATTCAAGAAAACTGTATATTTTTGTTAAAAATATTAGAATAGCAGTACTCGTTAGCGTATCGCTAAGAAACACATGTATTTATATCAACAAATTTTTAATTGTTTAATTCTATTACATACATATTACTGAATGTTCAAGCTTGCAGTAGTGTAATCTATTGATTAATTCCTTTTCTAATGATACACCTCTATCATCAATCAACCATTTAAAATTTCGGAGAAGGTGACAACCTTGCCTAAAGAGTTAATGTTAAAATGCGGGTACAGTGCAAAATAATAATATTTATAGATTGTATTTATACAACACTTTCAGTCATCATTATCAAAACTACAGAAACACAATTTTAGTATTATTTACCGCCATGTCTATTACGGATTAAGCCAGTAGCTGCTAGATGTAGACACTTACATCTCGCGTATTCTTGACCTTCCGTCGGATATGACGATTCTATTGTGTAAACGGATACGACCCGCTTTGGGATGGTATGTAAACGGATAAGCCCCACTTTGGGCTTCGGGTAAATGGATAAGATGGTCTTCTCTGTTGGTTTTCGCGGTTCTTTCCGTTTATCACCGGCTGCTCAGGCTCAGGGCGCGATGGCGGTTCGGGGCTCTGTCCAGAGACCCAAAGTAGGAAGTTTGCTCGGTGGTTCTGGTATTTCGTGCACTGTAGCGATGAAGAAGGGCGCCAGGAATTTTTTAGACTCGGTGAAAATTCCAAACCGGATGGTAAATGGTTCTATAACTGCGAAAAACTACGTCTAGGCGACGAGGTGGATGCCTGGGCTTGGCGTGGCGTTGGCAGCGATAGGCGCGTAGGAATATCGGCGTAGGAATATGGCGTGGGTCGCCGCGGTGGATTACAATATGGCTGACCACGCTTTGGTCTCGTTGGCGTAATATACGAATGTCTTTGTTTGTTAACGAAGCACTTTGGTTTGGTGAATGTTATTAGCGACGGCTAATGAACACTGATGCACTGATAACTATGGCTCGACGGAGCTGGATATATGTCACTGAAGATTTTGCCAAAGGGCGCACTGATACACAATAAAACACAAGGCGAAGGTCTGGCACGACTGAGATGTTCACTGTACGAGTGTCTGAGACAACTGATTCCCGATTGTTCGAAACGCCTCGGTTTTATCCCCTTACCTGGGGTGTCTATATTTATACGGAACCGCTTCGGCCAATAGGGTGGCGAGTTTCCGATTTCTGGCCAATAGGGGTGCGTCGCTAGTGGGTGCAATTTAGGCTGGCGCCAGGTTGTCGGCTGGCTGTTCTGGAATGTTCTTAGGTGAATTTTGCGCGTCGGTGAGGTTTTGCGAACATTTTTAAGCTTATTTTTGATGCAGGCATCCACATCTATGACACCCCCCTCCTTTTGGAGACGTGGTTTTTTGCACAAGTTGGACGGCTTTGGGGGTGCGATTTGTGGAAGATGCGGATGGCTTCGGTGATTTATTTTGTTTCCGAGGTTTTTTTATGTGTCTGGGGTGTCCGGTGGTCTAGGGGGATTCATCCATTTGGGCTCGTGACTGTGATTTGGATTTTCGTGTGCGTTTTTGTCTGGTGCTTTAGGGGTCTTTTTTCGTCTTTTTTCGGTTTTAACGTTGTCTTCGGTCTCTGAGGCGGCTTCGTATCCAGATTCGGAATCGTAGGTCTGGCTGGGTTTTATAATCTGGGTGTGCAATTGGCTGCATGGGCGGTCGATTCTGCGAGGTTCTGTTGCGAGGATTTGTCTGGTTCGGGCAGAGTTTTCAGCGACGGCTGAAATGGTTGGTGGCGTCAAAGGACGGTTTGTGTTCGAAGAGTCGAAGGAGCAGCTAGCGCGTCGGGCTTCGTGTCCTTGAATAAGCGGCGTCGACGGACGGCTGGCGTTATTCTGGTGGGAACTGAAGGAGCGTCTAGGGCGTCGTGCTTCGGACTCTGTCGGCGGAGGCGTCTGGTTCCTCTTAACGTTGCTGGAATCGGCGTCTGGTTCCGATTCGGGGTAGTGGGTTGCGCGGGAGTCGGAGTCTGGATCCGAATTCTTGTTTCTGTCGCGAACTTCCTCGTTTTTAGGTGATTTTGACGGAATGTCAAGCAGGGTGATATGTGACGTGTACGTGAGAGGAATTTCTATGGTTTCCTCCGTTTCCTCGTTATAGATATAGCCGGTGATTATTTTGTTGGCGTCGATGGTGGCCGGTAGGTGGGTAGTCCTCTTGGTTTTTTGGTCGCGGACCACGTATTCTTCTGCGGTGATGGTGACGGTGTCGAAAGTTTCGGATATGGGGTTTTCGAATATTACCCCTTTGATTTCGTGTGAGACCTCGGGTGGTTGGTGTACGAGTTGAACGGCGGACTCGGGGGTTTGTTCGTGAACACGGACGGCGGAGAAGTCGTTCCTCGAACAGGGCTCGTTGGACGTCTCGGCGCGCTCGAACGTAGGGGTGATCGGGGTTGGCACGAACTCGACACACTCGTACGTTTCGCTACTGTTGTCTTCTCGCGCGCGGCAGATTGTAAAGGGGGGACTTGGGATTAGCGTCTGCGTAAGCGGTTTTGCCAAAGTTTGGAGGTCGTCTGCGGCGTCGGAGTCGTCTGTTGGAGATGTCTGGGAATCGGCATATGGGGAGATTTCTGACACGGGGTCGGTTAGCGAGATATTGTTTATTGCCGGTCGCCACCGACCCGATTGGAGTTTTCCTGCGCCCTGGGTGCAGGTCGGCGGGGGCAGTCGCTGTTCCAATGATCGCCACCACAATGCCGGCAGGGAGCATAGGGGCGATCTCTGTTGTGGGTGCGAACGGGGGCGTCGCGTCTAGGGGCGTCTCGTCGGTGGTCGTCTTGGTTATAGCGAGGACGATCGTAGGTTTGTCGCTGGCGAATTTGTAAAACGTTTGCCTCGACACGAGCGGCGGTTTTGATCAGTTGATCAAATCGGGTGAGGAGATCGATCGGAATTCGGGAGCCGATTTCTGGGTCGAGGAGATTTGCGATGGTTTGCATCTGCTCTTGTTCGGGCACATTCTCGTTTAGCCGATCGAACAGGTTTCTTTTAATCGCGATGAATGGCTCCACTGGCTCACCGGGCTTTTGGAATTCGCTATACAGCTTAGTTTTAGCTGCGGAGCGAGCGGCAACTGAATCGTATTTGGCTAAGAACAGCGTTTGGAATTCCTCGTACCCTAGGTGGATTGAATAATAGGGTTCGAACCACTTCTGGGCTTTTCCGCTTAGACGTTCGACGGCGATTTCAAGTTTTTCCTCTTCGTCGGTGATGCGATGTTTTTCGAAATACGCGCGCAGTTTGTCGAGGAACAGGAACGGATCCTCGTTTAGGTTGCCTTGAAATTTGGCGAGGCATTTCGACCTAGGACGCGTTACTTGGCTGAGGGCCTGCACTAGACTAGCCAGAATTTGGTTAGTCGATGGTCTTCTCTGTTGGTTTTCGCGGTTCTTTCCGTTTATCACCGGCTGCTCAGGCTCAGGGCGCGATGGCGGTTCGGGGCTCTGTCCAGAGACCCAAAGTAGGAAGTTTGCTCGGTGGTTCTGGTATTTCGTGCACTGTAGCGATGAAGAAGGGCGCCAGGAATTTTTTAGACTCGGTGAAAATTCCAAACCGGATGGTAAATGGTTCTATAACTGCGAAAAACTACGTCTAGGCGACGAGGTGGATGCCTGGGCTTGGCGTGGCGTTGGCAGCGATAGGCGCGTAGGAATATCGGCGTAGGAATATGGCGTGGGTCGCCGCGGTGGATTACAATATGGCTGACCACGCTTTGGTCTCGTTGGCGTAATATACGAATGTCTTTGTTTGTTAACGAAGCACTTTGGTTTGGTGAATGTTATTAGCGACGGCTAATGAACACTGATGCACTGATAACTATGGCTCGACGGAGCTGGATATATGTCACTGAAGATTTTGCCAAAGGGCGCACTGATACACAATAAAACACAAGGCGAAGGTCTGGCACGACTGAGATGTTCACTGTACGAGTGTCTGAGACAACTGATTCCCGATTGTTCGAAACGCCTCGGTTTTATCCCCTTACCTGGGGTGTCTATATTTATACGGAACCGCTTCGGCCAATAGGGTGGCGAGTTTCCGATTTCTGGCCAATAGGGGTGCGTCGCTAGTGGGTGCAATTTAGGCTGGCGCCAGGTTGTCGGCTGGCTGTTCTGGAATGTTCTTAGGTGAATTTTGCGCGTCGGTGAGGTTTTGCGAACATTTTTAAGCTTATTTTTGATGCAGGCATCCACATCTATGACAATTGGATGTGACAGACACGAATAGCTAGAGCTAGAGATTCATCGATAGATCTTTTGCCTGACCTTATGGCATACCGATGAGAGCCAACAAGCTCGAATCCGGTATATGTCGGATGTGTATAGGTCTTTCGGGACCATTAGCCCGCAGAGTAGTTGTTTCCTGAAATACCGCATTTGCAAATAGAAATAGCAAACATTTTTTACCAATGTGTAATTTTTAAATAATTCAATGATAATTTATAATGTATTTAACAAACTTTTTATAAAACCTTGTAGTGGGGGTTACAAATATGCTGCTAAACTGTCTTTGTGCCAATAAACTTACAAAACGTTTAGTAAATGGTACAACAATGCATTTCTGTTGTAGGAAAATAGTGTTTGGAAATTATTACTTCAAAATAATACTACTTGTGTTTGGAGCTATAAGTATAACAAATTGTAGTACACAGGTCTGCAATTGTATAAGAGTTTTTTTCGGTGAATTGGAAGTAAAGCTACTTGGTTTTCGTTGACCACCCTATATAGAAAAACTGGAAATTTCTCCATTCTCCGCGGCATCGCAGCCGCCGTTAGAGGTGCAATTATCCCAAAAAATTTCTCCTGAAAATCACCGGCATTATCTCCATCTCCAAGTAGACCATCTCGAGACCCGAAGACATAGGATTTGTTTAAATACACAACAAGAAAACAAAATTATATGTAAATATAATTCTCCCGCGTATCCGTTAGACTTGTGCCCGTTAGCGGGGTAACAAACACATGGTTCGCTTCTAGAAAGTAAACTTCATGACTTTCCTGAGCGCACCATATCAATTAAATTGATTTTTCGGCACACTTCGGTACCGGGACTACGAAAATTTTGCGTTATTACCGGTAATAACTCTTATTATCCGTCTTCAAACGAACGGATATGCCTAATGGTACTTATAATGAAATTATGCCCTGAAAGACTAGGTACTTCATAAACGTCATTAATAGGTGAATATTGAGGCTCATGAGCCATTTCGTTTTGCCCAAGGATGCGTTGATGTAAGTATATACAGGGTGATTCATTAAGAATGGGCAATCTCTGAACTGGAGATACTACACACCAAAATATGGCGATTGAGCCAAATATGCCTTATCCGAATGTTGCTGGTTTAAAAAATACAGGGTGTTCAATGCTAGAATTTTTTTTTAAATATCTCAATAACCTTGAAACCTTTTTATATATTTTTAGGTATTAATAATATTGTGTGAAACTAACTACTCAGTGGACAAAAGCCCCAACCTGCGTTGAATTACACCCACAATATCTACCCATATATTCCTTATTATTAGATAATTATTGAATAGAGCTTTGTCTGTTGAATTGTTCATTAGCATACCTAGATGTTTGGTATCTGAGAACATACATATGACTTCATTGATAGGAATTGTAGGAGATTTGATTTATATTAGCTTAAAATACCTTTCTAAAACAGTAAAAAAATATTGCAAAAGCTAATAATAAGTAATATATGGGTAGATATTGTGGGTGTAATTCAACGCAGGTTGGGGCTTTTGTCCACTGAGTAGTTAGTTTCACACAATATTATTAATACCTAAAAATATATAAAAACTTTTACATAAAAGGTGAACATTTTTCAAATAGGTATTGTCATATTTAATTCATTGACAGGATGTCACTTTTTGTCATTGTCGATATTTAACTTCAAATAATTTTAATTTTTATAATAATTTTTATAGTTAGATATTTGATTCAACTTAAAGGAGACCACCTGAAGAAGCAATCCTAAAAATGCAGAAATAGGTGCCAAAAAGTGAAGTTAGATATTTATAGAGTGAGTAAATTAGATTATTTTTTTTAGATAATTATTGAATAGAGATTTGTCTGTGGAATTGTTCATTAGCATACCTAGATGTTTGGTATCAGAGAACATACATATGACTTCATTGATAGGAATTGTAGGAGATTTGATTTATATTAGCTTAAAATACCTTTCTAAAACAGTAAAAAAACTTTGAAACCTGTCGGAGTGTTAAAAAAAAATTGGCACAATTATGTTTTTTGGCACGGCAAATAAAAATGTTTAACTAATTTTGACGTCACTAGTAGAGGACACCACTTATGGCACAGCATGTTTCTTTTAAATGGTAGAACTTTTTTGCTGTTTAGTGTATCCTTCTGTCTATTGAAACAATCGATTCTCCTACCTGTTGTATCTTAAAAAGGTATACCTTGTTGAAGTCGTTAGGAGTAACAGTTTTCGAAATAAAACTATTATCGTTTCAGGTAAAGTGCCTTTTCTACTGAAAATACAGCAAAAGTTTACTTGATTAAGTTGTTCAGAACAGTAAATTATGGGGACGTGCAAAATTTGAAGAAGATGCAATAATTAAAATATACAGGGTGTTGTAAAAGTATATCTATACACAAAAATCTAGAAGTGGCTTTCTTTCATATTATTTTTTTAATTGGAATCTGCTTTAAAAAGTTACAAATCCCTTAAAGGAGAGGAGAGGAGTAAAATCTGTTTTTTTTCAAAATAAACGAATTTTAGCAGTAATATAATACTTTAAAATCATATTTTACTGGCATATTTTCCATTTTCTTGGTTTGCTATAAGGTGGTGTAATAAACCACCCCCTCCGTGTTTAGTTTCCGAATTTTTCTTATATTTTTGAATTTTGTAATCGAAATTACATTTTATGTTGACTTTGTTTATTCATAAACATTTTTGTTTCTCTATTTTATGCCATGTTAGTGAATGTACAAATAAGCTAGTAAGTTTAGTTATTGTGTTGGCAGTAGTACTGAAACTGTCGAAATATTTCTTACGTAAACAGAGTAGCATAACTTTAAGAATTTTATTTCGTAACCTAACCTAGTTTAAGGACTATCTGAAACATAAAATAATAATCAGTATTTAAAGAAAATGAAATATATAATCCCCACAGAAAGGGCTTACGTCCAAAGGATTTAAACCAGGAAATCGTGGCGACCATGGTACCGGTCTTCCTAGTCCAATCCGTCGTACCCCTTGAACTTCATTAAAATACATCCGAATATTTTTATCGAAAATAAGGGAGAGCAAGAACCACATTCGGAGTCGGACAGCAGTTCAGGCAGATGATTTGGGACTCGAACGCAAAATACTGAATCCCATTTATTTGATTTGGTAATATAAATGGTCCAATCAAGCGAACAAACACTGCCCAAATAATAAATAAAAGCGTGATTGAAAATGATGCCGTTGAATCGCGTGCAGATTTTCAAGAACTTAAACATGAGTATCTTAAATGTTGTACATCTTATCCCGCGGAAAAATAGCTTCATAAATCTGGGATTTTGAGCATTTTGCAGCAGCAGACATTCACAAAATCTAATTCGTAATATATATTCGGACACTTGAAAACTAATGTTCACTTTATCGCAAAAACGTTAATACTAAAATCGAATTTCTGTATTTGGAATCGCCTGCATTCCGATGACGCTAACCATACATAATAATAATAATACCTTTATTTTCCTCAGAGACAATAACAAACTGTATAGGAATAGTCACAAAATAAATTTAATTTACGAACAATTCATCCAGCATAAAAACATTTCTCAGTCAAATAAGAATTCAGTTCATGTTTATATTTTATCACGTTATTAATTTGTTTAATATTATATGGCAAATAATTATATACCCTAAGTTTAAGACAATTAGGTGAATTTATAGCAATTTTATATTTACAGTATGGTATATGATAATTACCATTTTGTTGCGTATTCCTTTCATGTTTATCAAAATTCTGATTTATTAGAAAAAATAAGAGATTGATCATCTGCATACAATGTTACAAAGCCATCAGGTATCAAGTTGCCAATTTCATTTGTATACAATATAAACAGAATGGACCAAGAACAGAACCCTGTGGTACATCCATACTAATTACAGAATTCTTAGAATTTACTTTAGCCACAGTTCCATTATGTGTCCTTAAATACTAACATACTATTTTATTTCTTTAAGAAAAGAAGATATCCAACATGAGGATTTATTTTGGATTCCATAAGCGTGAAGCTTTTGTAGTAATTTATCATGATCAACAAATCAGTCAAATGCCCTGCTGAGATCACAAAAAATCCCAACAGGGCACTCGCCTGCGTCGATACATTCAATAAGCTTATCATAAAAAGCGTATATAGCAGTATGTACAGATCTATTAACCATGTTGATTTTCCAATAGTATGTTATGATTCTCAATAAAATTTAACAAACGGTGCAAATATGCATATTCAAATATTTTAGAAAAACCAGGATGTTAGGGTAACTGATCTATAGTTTTCTATCTTAAGAGGATCTCCTTTTTTATATATGGGGACAATTTTATCCCGTTTCAGGAGATTTGGAAATTTGCCAACAACAAAAGATAAATTTATCAAATATGTGATAGGGGCTATAATTACATTAATAATCCTTTTTATAATGAATGACGGAATGCCATCTGGACCAAATGAATGTTAACTTTAACAAAGTTAGTAATTGTTGCTCAGAGAATATCTCTAGTTTAAAAAGTTCCCAATTAGAATCGGGTAAGTCTGGTACGGGGCATCTATTAGTAGGTATATTACCAACAATTTCCATATTTATAAGCAGAGAGACTAATAAATCTATGACAGTAACCCAGAGATGTAAAGGTTGAAAATACTACAAATTAATTTTTTTCTCGGAAACTATAAGGATTTTACAACTTTTTTTACGATAGTAACTTTATTTTTCATGGCGCTTCTATTCCCAATTTTTTTTAGGTTGTCAATCACCCTATGGTACAAATATTTGCCGTACGAGGGCGTAGTTCTTGAATCGCCAATACTTCGTTGTTTACTCTCCTGTTCGAACTTCGCAACCGACAGGCGCCACGGCTGGGTACGCGAAGATAAATCCTGTACTTCCTCGAGTGATTAACTCGAACGGAGCTGAACGCCTCGAGTAACCCAATACGCGTTACCGGCCGATGGTTCCGATAATTTTAACGGACTAAATGATCCGTGCTCTCTAGTCCCACTATCAGATCGAACGGGCTGTTCCGCGACTTTTAAAATTCGTCAAATAACTGTAGCCGTGCGGATTATCTTCTCAATTATTATTTACCGTCTCCGGCGGGGGCGCTAGAAGCGGAGGCGGCTGTCGGGACGCGAAAATCTCGGCGACGCGAAGAGATTGGAGATAATGGAGAATTTTGATTAATTATAATTTTGGACGTACAGATCCTAAGCGGCGCTTAGGGGAGAGTGCTGAAATACCGCGCACCTAAAGACAATAATTCATTACTAGGTCATGAAACAGATTTGAAAAATTAAAACTGATACAACATAATTAGCATTCATTAAGGATTACGTAATATTATTTTAGTACATTTATAATTTTTAGATTGTGAGAAATTTTGTTAGTTGTGAAGTAATGCAAATTCACGATATTCCGTACCTTACGGGTTAATGATGTGCATGCATACTGTAGGGTAATCATATTTATTTTTTACATATAGATACTTTGCAGCTATCTTCAGCGATTTCAACTCTTTTTTTCTTCTAAAAGTTAATTGAAGATGTGCTTGTTAAAATTTGCGAGTTGCTTCCTAGTTCCTGTTTTTATTATTTTATGAAATCCTTTTTTTGGAATTGGAACCAAATCTTGAATACTAACAACTGAGGGGTTACTGAACCTGCTGATGCTGATGTTTTCGTAACTGGATCTGTTAATGCTGCTACAGGTCCCATTTCACATTCAAATGAAAAAGATGTAGCCAATGTTTTCTCTCGGCAAATTGTTTCTCATGATTAAAGACATCAAGAAGAAGTAAGTAACAATAAAATAAAAATCATTTAACATCTCTATGGAAGCAGATAAACATATTTTAAACTGTCAAACTTGACATACGTTTAATATTTTTACTACGATTTTGAGAACGAAAACAGAGAGTTTTTCGAAACGTCAATAATACGGAAGTGCGCGATAGTGATGTGATTTTTGTTATTTTTTACTTATCTGCTTTTTTCAGTGTGAGATTTTTTTGGTTAGGCAAACGTAGTTTCAAAAATAAGCCTTGACTGTTCCGTTTGGCGCAAGGGCTTATTTAATTAATCTTTATTATTTTTTCAGAAGTGTGGCAAAAACCCAATAAAACTAAAGAAAAACTAAAATTATACCACAAATAAATAGCTTCAGACAATATATTAAAGACATGTTTAGTATAGTGTATAAATAGAGGTAATAATTTTGAACATTTTTTTTCGAAAACTACATGCGAGCGCCGAAATCTGACTTCAGATTCGTGATCAGCACCCTCGAAAATAGGAGGGAGTAGGATTTTTTTGATGGGGAGTTTTACACTAATATAAATAATTACCAAGGATAATTATGTAGTATCTTCAGCAAAAATATTCAATATATTTTTTAATGCGAATCAAATACATCGCAATATATTTTTAGATGATGAGTGAAAAATGTGCTTTTGCAGAGAAGGATGGATAAGTCACATTTAGAGGATGGATGAACAAATTTCACTAAAAAAATATGTCTACAGAGAAGCTATTCCTGCTACTGACAAGGCCTTCCTAACTATTTAGAAATAAAAATGTGACTCGCATAGTATATTTCTTATTAAATTCTAATAAAAAATTAATGTTTCTAATAATTTGTTAGTAAGAGATATCCTGCAAAATATATTGACTCATTTAAACCTGTACTTTTGTATATTTCAACAAGCAAGAGACTTTTTCATGAAATTAAAAGTAAACACTTTTTCCTCTTTTCAATTCCATCTGTCACTCTCCATATGGTTACAAAAATAATATAATACATTTTTGATATTCAGTCATGTATGTGAAATAATATTAGTTATTGAAAAACTTTCTCTATGCATATTTTTCAATGTTAGTTATAAAGATAAGTATATATAAAATATAAGAAAATTTAAATTATCTTCTAAGTAAAATTAAAATTTTTCAATTCCAACCTAAAAATTAGAATGTATAAACCAATACAAATAAAGTGACACAAACTTACGATGGAAATTAGCATAATAATTGTAAAATCACTTAAAATAATTTGGAATTTTATCCATATTTATTTGTATAATACTACCGTGCACTGTTGGTTGAAATTAATGTTGTTGTATGGTTTAGAAATACAGGTAATGGTGTTGTTTTAATGCAAGCATGTAAACAACGTACCGTTTCAGTTTCTACAGGGTAAATCAATTTTGTTGGTAATTGGTTTCGAATACACAAAAGTGTAAAGAAACAAAGTGTGAAGATAATACGCAATGGCGCATGTGATAACCTATTTCACTTGTAATATTATACAGGATGATATTTTTTTGGCAAATAATGATCGATGATACCCACATCTCCGCCACTGGTAAGTTTCTGAAACTGATAATTCATATCTACTGTCATACTAAATTTCACACCAAATTTGATTAAATTTTTTATATGTTTTTTTTTTGACACAATGGCCATCTTGTCTCATTTATATAAGAAGAAACCCTTATTTTTGACCACAAAACACGCTCATGGATTTTTGACCTCTACTTAGAAACACCCTGTATAGGAAACTGGCATTATTATTATATATTGCTATCCACAATTACATGTCCTCCAATTGGTGATCACAGTAATTCTTCAAACTGTGATTTTAATAACCGATAGCGAAAGTCGTAGTTCCTATCTCCTATGATGTATCGACATCAGGTTCGAGATTTGAATAAAGCAAACTATTCTAGTCACATGTGAATGTTTGTATTCAGTATTTATTTGTTTTAAATTTACAAAATCGTAGGGAGTTTGCATTCAATGTAAACCACATCCTATCTAGAAATATAAGCTGTTTGAATTCGTCATATTTACTTCAATATCCTATACAGATAGATTGCCTTATTAGGCATAAATATTTTATGAAAAGAATGCTCGGGCAAATTATTAATGAAAAAATATCCACCTAATTTCCTCAAGAATAGTATTCAATATTCCTATAATTAATTTAAAAAATAACCATTGAAATTGCTAGTTATGCCACGACCGTGTTGATTATAATCTGATGTTATTTGTTGAAGTCGATACAATACAATGTTACAATTATAATGAAGTCGGTTGTGATTACATAACGAAGAAATAATTAATATTTTTTATCGGTCTAGGTATGCTGAAATTTGCTCAATGCGAATGTGTTAATCTTGACAAAGTCATTGGCGTGTCTAACGCATTTAAATGATATATCAGTTTGAAATTGAATTTAAAACCAACAATACTTGATTATTCATGGAGTGACTACAGTAAATGCAACGCACGCAAAAACAGAAGCGCGATTACAATATTTTGCAAAAAAACTGTAGACTTTTCGATCGTTTCAAAACTGCCGAAGCGTAAAATTGTATCATATAATTAATTTGCAAATTATTTGCAATTAGGTCTTGGATTTTTATAGCTTCCATAAAAACTATATATATATATTTTTTGTTATGAACACTAATATGTCGCATTGAATTTATATTGACCACACAAGAAGAGTTTGAATGTTATTAACTGTTTGATCATTTTCCTGTAATTTAAAAAAGTGGAAAGGTATTATATTGTTTATCCTATCCAATATATCTTTTCTGTGGTAAAGTAGATATTTTACTAAATTGTCAATAACAGAAAATTCTGCGAGGTTTGGTAATGTATACAATTCAGTGTACAGTTGGCGTGCAAAATTCTGGAGACTTTATGATGAAACATAACAGATGAAAATATGTTTTTCAATTTTTTTTGTCAAACTTGTTCTTTTTTCAAAGCCCTCTTAGTCAGAAAACTTAAATATCGTTGGTATTTTGAAAATTCCGCAAGTCTACACAACAAATAATGAGTCAATTTTATCAGTATGTCCAAAAATTTTAATTTTTCTGCTAAGAATTTTTAGATAAAATTCTTTAAAGAAATACCATCAAAATTTTAATAAAATTTAAAAAAAAAAGTTATGATCATTTCTTCACCTAGCACGTGCTCTTTCTGCTCTTTAGAGCACTGCAATTTTAGAAATATCTGAAACTGCTATAAAAGTAACAAGTGTGAAAATTTGAAAAAAAATCTTTCTAAACTCGTACTAAAAAAGTTATAGCCAAAAAACAAATTATAAAAATGTTATATGGCCTTGACAAATTATTTTTTAGTATAATATCACCCTCTAAATTTTCTGCGCGGAGTTTCCGGACATCCTGTAATATTATTGATTTCAGTAAATTATTAAAATTAAAAAATACATCCGAAAAGTTTCTTCGTAAATTTAAGGCCACCGATTTATAAGAAGACACATTATTTTTATACGAAAAATAAAATCTCTTTCGATTATATGCATAATGATTGACATACTTAATGATTTTTTCTGCATAAATTCCATACAGAATATTTTATTGTCACAGAATTTGCCCCCCTCGCACCCAATTCGACGACTGTGGTATCGCGAAATGTTAGATCGCTCCGATCGCCCCTACGCGATTCTTGTAAATAAACAAATAATGACGTGTATCGAGGCGCGACTGGAAAAATGAAGAATCGGCGAAAATCGTTCGAGACATGGATCTAAAGATGCTAGAAAATACCTGGAATATTAGTTTGGTCTATAAAAGAAGAATAAACGACCGAGTCAGTCAGTCTTGAATTACAGTCTTGAATTAGAGAGGTGTTATTTAGATATTTCGGAGAGATCGATTAGAATTAGATTAAATAGTGTTTAGTTGAGTTGCAATTAGTATCCAGTAGTGTACAGAGTGTTAATAATATCAGTAAAGAAATTAACTATATGTTTTTCTGGTAAAAGAGAAAGACAGGTTAGGAAATCCGTGACATTATTATTCTAAATATAAAGCCTAGAACTCATTAAGATTTTAAAACAATTATTTCAATAGTCCTATCAAAAATACGTTTTGGGGCGTCTAGAGCCTTCATCATATTCGACGTTTCCGTGACCTTTTCGGAAACACTTGTATTATTCGTAAACACTTTATTTTGCTTATAGCAGACTCACCAAAAGCAATATGTAACATTTTCAAAACAATTTTTACACTTTATTCCATTCTTATAGCAAAATGCAAATCCTCAGGTCCATTTGAAAAAAAAACAAAAATAATTACTATAATTAATACCAAAACACATGTAACCTTTGTGACAGATGACAACAGACTAAACAACCGATATGGCTAATAACGTACAAAAGCGAAAATAAATAAAAAATAAAAAAATAAATTCCCGTTACTTTTTGATCACATCTCGTATTCCAATTTTGATCATGGACGAAGGGTCATGTTAACTGTTAAAATTTTATATATTTTTTAAATTGCCTCTGGTGAGTTACGTAACTGTAATACTTTTGGATTAAACTCAGCCTAGACCAGTTTCAGCGGATTATGAGACACAATTAGCAAATTTTATCACAAAATCTCTGATTGACGGACAAAACAGGGAAGTGAAAATGTCGCCGCGCAACTATCATTATGTAACTACACGAATTATAAATCCGAATAAAGCCTGCCGTATCGTGATACACCTATCAACAATAAGTCCGCAATCTCGTTCTAATCTTTACGGGCTTAAATAATTCCATCGAAAAATCGTTGTGAAACTCAAAAATCGCCTTTGTGAGCAGCGATATTGTATAACAGCATCTCCTATCGGGAAATACATCGGTTATTGATCGTGACTGCATCGTTGTCATTCAATTGAATCCGTCGTCATAGTCATTTCCCACAAAAATAGCGCCGGCCAGGCACAATGCTTTCTCTGTGTCTCAAAATTTACGCAATCCCTTCGCTGTGAGTTATCGTTGTTGCATTTCCTCGCTTCTCCGTTAGATTTGGTCTCTGTTATCTCTCGTGATGCCTCTGACCACAGATTCGTCGGTCTGTTTGACGGTGGATGAAAGGTTACATTTCCTGATACGCAATCAAGCGATCTTCTTAATATAGGGTGTCCGAAAATAAATGCAACAGAATAAGAGTAAATTCCTGACGACAAAATAATGCGACGTTATCAAACTTACTTTAGTCCAAAGTTGATGGTTACAGGGTGTCAAAATTAAAATTTTATTTTCGATATCTGTAAATAACTTTTGATGGCACTTGTAGAAGGCACCACTATTTTCCACAAACAGTTCACAGCAAAGTATAGGAATAGTCAATATAAGTTTATAAAATCACATGCTATAAAAAATCGGCAATATTATATATACATCTATCTATTAAATAATATTTTAACTTTATTAGATTATGAGTATTTTGAGTTTCTACCGATGAAAGATTAAAAATCTTGGGTCCAAAACAAATGGATATTTAACAGTAACATCATATTTAGAACATGGTATACACAAAAAAATATATTTTGTTGTCCAGTTTGATATGTATGCACAGAACAGATTTTATCAAGCTGTTCCTATTATTAAATGCGACAATACATAGTTCAAAAACATAAAGGCTAGGAAGTATTAATATTTTGAAATCTTTGAATTTTTTTTTACAAGAATGTCTACTTGATACACCGGCTATATACCGTAGAATACGTTTCTGAACTAAAAATACCAATGCAGCACTTCGGGAGAATAATATTCCATACTTTAACCTGGATCTTACGTGTGCATGATACCAGTACAAGGCTATGATTGTCTCTATTGGTAACCCACATTTCAAATTTCTAAAAAGAAAACACAATGTATGCAATTTATATATTAAATTATTACATTGCTCCTTCCAATTTAGACAATCGTCCAATTCCAGACCTACGAATTTAGCGTTCTTACAGCTGGGAATGCAATACCAGTAATGTTGAGATTTAAATTTGTACAATTTTTTTCCAATTATAGAATCTTGTAAGTATGTTTTATTAATATTAAAATACACAGAAATTGCTGCATACCAATTTGCAATGTTACTAAGAATATTGTTGCATTTGGCCTCTAACGCTTCGTCTATTTTATTAGATATCAAAATCATTTACATAAAGTAAGAACAATACAGGACCCAATACTGAGCCCTGCGGGACCCCTTAATTTACGAAAAGTCCTTTCAGAATTTATTTTATTGACAATTCCATCTTTATAATGCATTATATTAACGAATTGCTTTCTATTCGTTATAAATGAACTAACCCAATTTAAGCCCAAACCACGAATATGATATAATGACAATTTTATTATTTTGTTACTTGAAAAATTTATTCAGAATGACGACGTGCGATATTACAAGAAGATCGACAAGGTTTGATAAAACAAAGCAAGGGGGTATTTTCATTACAGAACAATATTATTCGGTTTACTTCTGACAAACTTAACGAAACTGATCTGGTCTTACGTTTACATGGATATGTTTGCAGTTTCTTTCTGGTTGCATCCCAGGCATCTTGGCCAAGTTTAAATACTATAGTGTTAAACAGATTAAACATAATCATAGTCACTAGTCAATAGTCATTATAGTACTTCTGTAAAAGTACAAAACTTTCCACATAGTCTTTACTGTTGCTTCTTTGAATTCTATCTCATATTCCTTCCTCATATTGACTGCTCAATCTTTTAGTATCAACGCCAGCTCTTCTACGCTTCTATTTTTGTTCACAGCAAAATCCCATAAATATTCCGCACGTATGTTTATGATTGTTTGTGAGATTTTTTGTAATTTTTCCTTTACTTAGCGCGTCAATAGATTAAAAATTCGCATCGCTAAAATGTGACATTTTGAAATTTATTTGAAATATAAAACTGCCAAACTTAAACTATCTTGGTGTCATAGTGATTGATAACATCCCTGAATGCTGTTATCAGTTAAATGTTTAAATGATTGTGTGATTTATGATAAAAAATAACGACATTTAAATAGCTGTTAGAACTGTCAAAAACTTTTCACGATAATAATTTTTTCACTGTAGTAGAAATTAGTAATTTTATATAAGTATTTAAACTGTTGGTTTATTATTTTTTTATTTTTTATGTTTTATTCAATTTATAATAATTTTCGCCATAGAAAACTTCACAATATATAATAATATAAGAAATCGTGCTCCACTGTGCTTTTTTGAGTGTTATTCAAATGACAATGAATTGGCCTTGCCTGGTAAATTTGTTTTTTATATTGTTTACAAAGATGTCAGTCGCCTCGTTGAATAACCTGTATATTGACACGAAAATCAATTGTTCAGTTGGTATAATAATTATTTTGTATGTATGCATGTAGTCATGTTAATACAAATTAAAAACTTTGCAAACTGTCAACAATTTATCTGCATACCTATGTTTACGAAAAAACAAATAAAACTGTGGAAGTTATATTTTGAAAATTATTAGCAATTAACAATTTCGATAACATTTAACGTTTGGGTTAAACATTCTGTTTGTTTCGTTATTTTCGAACAATTTTAAATATCAGCACATAAAGAAGACAGTGGGGCTTCGTAAAGTCATTATAATATTCACAGCAATACAAGAATAATAATGACGCAAACATTAAAAGTGTCCGAAAACAAACTTAAAAAATGCATGCATTTTTCTTTTAATTTAAAAATAGATTACTAAAAAATTTCCATTTATAGCTAATAAATAGGTTAAAATAATTGTAAACGAACCAGTGTACATATTAGATTTTTTACTTCAAAATATTACGACTTAAGCCAACTTGCTTAAGTGCCAAAATGTGGATAATAAAAAAGATACAGGGTGTCAAAGTTGGAATTTAAAAAGTGTGTTTGAATGTATCAACTTACAAATAGATGGAAAATAGATGGAAATAGATGTTTTAGGATATGAGAAATCATCATTGTCTATTTTGATGTATTCCCTAGAGGGCGCCATATCCTCCATATTTGTGACGTAAATATGAGCGTAACTTTTTTAGCCCTCTCAATATCAAGTTTTTTTATTAAAAAATCTTAAACCTAATTATTTTTAAGGGAAAAAATTACACTTATCATTAGTATCAGAAACTGACCACTGAGAAAATAGCTGCATAGTCTATTGTACAATATTTTAACGCAGTAGGCAGCAAAATTTCCTTGTAAATTGGATATGTTAAAGGTAAATCGACATGAAATAAAATTTGCACTGGTGGAAAATGCTATGGACAGTACCTATTTTTCAACATGCAACATTTTTAAAATGGAAGTCATACTGATTCTTGCAGCTCCAGATAGTCGTCCTGAATTAATTTGTGGATAATCCACAATATGAACAAATTTTTCGTCTTATTTTCTCTAAATTAAATAATAAATAATTGTTAAAATTGAACTTACTATTGGTGCCTACTACGTTAAAATATTGTACATGGAACTATGCAGTTGATTGTTGAAATACTATTTTCTCGAAAATGACCACTTTCTGGGACTAATGACAAGTACACCTTCTTTCTTCAAAAACAATGCAGGTTTAAGATTTTTTAATGAAAAACGTGATAGCGTTAGGGCCGAAATTTTTTCAGAGCCTCTCCTTATAATATTTAATTTAATACTGGTTTCTCATACATTCCCCGATTGCTGGAAAACTTCGAAAATTTGTCCCATTTATAAAAAAGACAATAGAAATGACATTAAAAATTATTGACCTGTTGCAATATCATGTAATTTTAGCAAAGTTTTTGAAATCGCCTTACATCATATCTTGTCATTTCATCTTAGACATATTATATTGCCAGAACAGCATGGCTTTGTCGAGGGGCGTTGAACAGTCACCAACTTAGTTTGTATAACACAGTATATCCGTGAGATTCTTGATAAAAGAGGTGAAGTAGATGTCGTGTATACGTACTTTTCGAAAGCCTTTAATCGCTTTGATCATAACTTATTATTATCTAAATTGGACTCTGCTGGAATAGGTTCTTCATTGTTGAAGCTTATGACCTCATATCTATCTGGAAGAGCACAGTATGTCCAAATTTTGGGAGTAAAGTCAGCCGTATTTGCACAGTCCTTAGAAGTTCCGCAGGGTTCTGTCCTAGGACCCTTATTGTTTACGATTTTTATTAATGATATTTAAATGTACATTTTTTGCTGTATGCCGATAACATGAAAATAATCTGTCCTATAAATAATGAACTGGATGCATGTAACTTACAAAGAAATTTGAATTTAGTAAATTCCTGGTGTACTGTTAATAAATTACCCCTTAACGCAGTGAACTAAAGCAGATTTCGTATGACTACATATCAGACAGATCTAGTCTTCTTCGGCCTGTTGTAATAAAGGACTTAAGAGTTTACTTTGTTTTATTCAATACATTAATTATATAGTTAAGAGTGCCTACAAAAACCTAAGTTTTATCGTGCGGAATATGGCAGGTTTTCAGAACATGGACACTCTTAAATTGTTGGATGGATGGTGGATTTGTTAGATCTTAGCTGGAGTATGCGTCTTTGGTTTGGTCTCCTGTTTATTCTGGTCATGTATCGTGTTTAGAGCAAGTACAACGTCGTTAGCTGTGCTTACAATTGACGGTCATTATCCGTCAATAGGTTTCCCTTAAGAGCCATTTTTTGACCGCTTCAATATGTGCAGTCTTTTACTTAGGCGAAAAATGTAATCTGCAATTTTCCCATTCAAGATTCTTAACAATATAATAGATTCTGAGAATCTATTGGAAATGATAAATTTTCATATTCCACGATTTAACACGAAACATAAGCATCTCTTTCAACAAAAAAATTACAGAACTAACTTGTATAGAGCCGCTCCCGTTTATCAGATGTGTGGTAATTATCTGGAAATTGAATCACGGTTGGATGTATTCTGTTCAACTACCAGTCACATAAATAACTTATTTAAAGTACATTTTTAATTTTATTTTATTGACTTTTGTTGATAATTTATTTTTTATTATTATTCATTTCTCGATGTTTGCTTTTAATCATTTACTTTAAACTCTTATGTATGTTTGTATATTGTGTATATTATGTAATTTTGTTACTGTTGTTTTTGTTTCTTCTGTATTTTAACATTTAGGTGCTGATTTCATATTGTATTTTCTCTCTTATCCTGTAATTGGGCTTCGGCCCGTTGGATATTGTAATAAAAAAAATAGTTACGTCGCATTTACCTCACAAATATGGCGAATGTGGCGCCCTCTAGGGAATACGTCAAAATAGAAAACAAATTATGATTTCTCATTTCCAAAAGTATTTATTCTCAAATTTTTAAGTTGATACAGTGTAATTATTACAAAAAAAACACTTTTTAAATTCCAACTTTGACACTCTGCATCTTTTTTATTATCAACATTTTATTAAGATTTAAATCATAATATTTTGAAGTAAAAAATCTAATATTTCTTCGTGGACCATTACTTGCTGGCCACCCTGTATATGAAAGTATTAGTTATAACATTTATTTCTACGTACAGCAGTTTCTACACACTCGTATTCTCAATCTGTTTTATTTTTTCATTTTTCTACTCTATCAACGAATGTAAAATATATGTATAAATAAATATAAAACTGTTATCTTCGGCTGTAAATCAACTCGATGACACTGCTATATCTAACCCAACGATCTAACTCTATTAATAAATAAATAAATGGGCGACCTTTCAGTAGGTTTTTAATGAATCGTAGCGAACAACTACAACATTTTCTAAACTTTAACACAAAATACACGACATTCGTTTCATAACAGTAACAGGACTTTCACCACTCGACCAACTGAGAAGAAATTACAAAATTTTCTTTTAACACATGGGTATAGACTGACACACACCCACAATATCTTTTGATTCATAAATTCTCTCTCCCACAAATTAGCGGTATATCATTCTGTAACACGCCGGAGTTCTACGACATATCAAGTTGTACAGAACTGGCACATTAGCATTCAAGGACATTGAATTTTTTATGTATTTATGGCGATTGTGTAATCCGCGACCGTATACCAAAAATGGGGAAATTGATGATTCTTCCAAATACGTGCAGAGGAAAGAATGTATTATTTTAATCGAAATGGTGTTTTTCGCAGATAATTTTGTGGAAAAATAAATTTAAAAACGGTATTTAAAAATTTTGTCTGGCCACGCCCCCTCAAAACGGTCGCCGCCACAGCGTGGACTGTGACGTCAAATGCCGTTCGCACGCGTATACCTAAATGCAGCAGTGTGCTTTAGTTCATATCTGTATACGATTTCCATGGTTTAGAAGAGTTAATTGTTGTAACGTGATATTATTAAGTGCTATTGTGTTAAATAGACATTGGTTTTTAATAAAGTCGCAAAATAGGCTCGTAAAATGGGTACAGAAAGTACTCTCCTAAGTTGCTCCTACCAGTTACGTGATGTAGAATGTTTGTTATTTAAGACATTTATAGAATTATGCTGACTTCACCACATTAAATTATTTGTTTTATTCTGAAAACATAAATAAGGATTTTTTACAAATGTTTAAGGAGAAATGAAATCAGTGGTAAATAGCATTAAAATTTTATTAAATTAATTTAAAAAAATTAATAAATGTTAAATACATTATTCATTACTTTTACTTATTATTTTTCAAATTAAAACAAGTAGTTTAATGTGAAATCAGAGGGCATAATACCTCAAGTAAAATTATCTGTTTGGTACAGTATTGTCGCCGCTATTGTCACGAGCGGATCTATATTGTAAACAAAGGAATAAGTTATGTTTAACACTACCGTAAGTTCACCAAATCGCCATTAATAATTATGGCATTACCTACACAATATTTATACTATACATCGTCGGTTTGGTGCAAAACTATCCATTTTTTCCCATAAAAATGGGTTATTAAGTGCTTGTTGTAAAACAGATCAATATTTTGCTGTAAAACTATCCTAAGTCTAAATTTTCAGTTTACCGCCTTTAAAATTTATAAAATGCAAAGTATCCTAACAGCATCACAGGATTTTTTCATTAATAACTAGCCTATGTCCCTTATCACAAGAATTTGAATGCATATTGTATTTCTTAAGTATCCTTAAGTACAAATAACTCCTAAAATTGTTAAAATTCAGCTTCAAAAACAATATAGTTACAAGGGCTAGAAATCTTTAATTGCGGTTTACTCAAATTCTTTCTAAATGGACTTAGGATAGTTTTGCACCAAACCGACGATATGTACGACCTACAAATGCCACAAAAATACAAGAAAAAAACGCCTGTTTACATCACCAACACCGTAACCTGTACCTGTATCCACGGGAACAAACCGCACTGAATGATATCGCGTTTTCGGCCACGTGGTTTTGTTTACATTCTATGGCAATTTATTAATATTTTAATTATTATGTGATTATTACCACCATGTTCTGACCTTTCAATATTTTTGAAAGATTACCCTGTACACATTTAAAACCAATATAAAATTCATTCAATGACAGCTATGTTTATGCCCGTTGCTTCGGTAACTTCTTTCTAATAAACGATTTTTTGTACGCACTGAATTCTCCAATGCAAGTGTTTGTCTATACGAAGACATGTTACCGATTCAATAGTAGATGATAAAGTGGTATTATTTACAACCAAATTCAATAAATTAAATTGTTAAATAATAAATTTGGTGTTAAAACAGTTAAACAGTACATACACTTCAGTTCTTAACTTTTATCATTAATATCGGTCATCAGCATATATTATAAAATTGTCATTTGCTAGTCCTGATCGTTCACATATAATAAGAATAGTACAGGGCCCAAAACTGAACCCTGTGGATCACAGAGCGATACGTGACGCTGATCTGCAGGCCGATGTCCCAGTGAAATACACTGTGTTCTTTGCTCAAGAAAAGTCGATATCCATTCAAGAGCCAGACCGCTAAGTTTTCAACTTGGATAGCAAAGTATCATGAGTAACACAATCGAATGCCCTGCTCAGATCGCAAAATATTCCGACAGGGCATTCCTCAGCCTCAAGAAAACGGAAAACTTTATTGCATGTATAGCAGTGCCTGTTGACATTGTCTTGCGGAAGCCATGTTGATTAGTTGTTAAGATACGACATTTATCCAAGAAATTTAGCAATCGGTTCAAAAAATAGTATTCAAATATCTTTGAAAACTGGTATAGTTACAGGTGGATAGTTTTCTATACAACTGCGATCACCGCTATTGAAAATACGCACAACCTTTCCACTTTTTTTAAATGTACCACACTCAAAAGACAAATTAACGAGGTAAGTAATTGGTTCTATTACACTGTCAACAAAAACATAGGTACACCATATGGGCCAAATGATTTTTTATTTTTTAGTTTTATTTTCAATAAGCTACGTATTCCTTCAACAGGGAATATGGGGTTCTACTTCTAAGTATCTACATATAATTGTTGTTATATATAAAGGAGTAACTGAACGTGAATTAATTAGAGTTAGTTTTCCGAAAAAATAAAGAGTCCCTGTAAAATGTGACCATACTGCATGTCTTTCAGACTTTCTAGTTACCCTTATCAAAGATCAGGAATTTCGAGTTGCGGCAGTCGGTGTCACCGCATTCCTTGATGGTCCTTTCGAAACTTTCGCATTCCGGCGCCACGTGCACCATGCCCGGTACAGATTCCTCGAAACAGGCGCTCATGCCTCTCTCATTAATAAAAGCCTCTACATTTTTATCCGTTAATTGGTGTCGCTCTGGAAATCCACCGAGCGACTTGTTTGGTGGCATTCATTACTAAACGTCCGGTGAGTCCAAATGCAAGGACCACTTGAGATGCATGTCATTCACACGTGACTGCTGATTCAGTATTCAGCGACGTGTTCTTCGAAAAAGCCTACAAAATTCGAATAGAGTCCGTACGTGACTTCATATTTCTCGATCGTGCCTTGTTTAGACGACTCTAAATATTCTAACTTTACTTTAATTCTTATTCTAATTGATTTTTTTCAGGCAGATTGGAAGTCTTTGCTTTAATTGCACATGCGTATGCAACCATCAATTGCGACAAAATTTAGAGAATCGACGATTAGATATCTGCAGATTAAAAAGCATGTGAAGTCTGTTGACGATTTGTGCTCATATGAATTAGTTAGTTTATCTAAGCGGTAGTCCAAACAATTATCAGCTTATGAAGACAATAGGCTTGAGACTGATACCGGTCGACATTTGACTACCCCCCTAATCAATGGGGGTTTTCAGGTTTTCCTCATCTGAATGGTGATTAAGACCTACCAACGTAAGTCGGCCTGCTTAATAGTAATATGCCGCCACCTCTCCCGCACAAATCTTTGACTTCTGGGCTAATCGTCGTGATTAGAATGAGGAGTAGAAATATTATTATTTTTATTATTTCACTTAAAAAATACCTAGTGGTATAAAGTGGCATAGTTAAAATTGATCTTTTCCCAAAACAAATATATATATATATATATATACTGCTTATTTTTGGATCAAAAACTTCGATCTTCGATTAATTTATATTTATATTAAAAATTAAAATGAATACAACAATTCCACTAAGAAGGAATCGAAGTGGTACGCCCGCCACAAAGCCTAGCTCGAGAACAACAACAAAGGCAGATCTAATAATCTCAGATAAGACTATGGATGTGCAAGTTAATTCTGTTACTGGCAGCGATCTGTTACCTAGGACAAAGCTTAACATAACTCAAGACCACTATTCCAAATGAACTTGCCGTAATTTCACGCAATAATTTTCTATAACGGCTTTTTCATTTCTTTTCCGTGTTCATAATCGATACTTAAAACTTATTATTAAAAAATAACACATTACAAAAACGTCCTATACTAGTATTTAATACTGAATAAACTCGCATTAGTGATCATCATAATATAATCTCGTGTCTTTGTCGGATACAAAATCAATTTTTTGCATTCATATTGATTCAAGCAAGCAGTATACAACAACAACAACACCCGAAAAATACATGTAACAAGCATCGAGTCGAGCACAATTGTGGGGCATATGGGTATAGTGACGTAGCGCCAGGCTACGCCCCATTCTCGCACGGTGGAGATTTATAATTAATTTTAAGGTATTAGACGTGCGAATAAATTCCAATATTTTGCAGATAAATTATTTTTCACTTGCACTTCTGATTTAATAATCTCACTTTCTGATTTTTCAAAGGCATTATAAATGCGGGACCACAATATTCCAACTGAAAAACTAAAGTTAGCAGTTAGTAGTAGCAAGTCGATATTTGTTACAATGGGCATGCTTCAGGGATCAATTTTGAGTCCCTTCTTATTCGTGATTTATATATCAATGCTATAGTTCAAAATCTTAACGGATTCTGAAATATATATCAAAATAGAAATACTATTATCTAATTTGCACTCAAAACAGATTTATTGCTAATAATTTTTATAGTTAGATATTTCATTCAACTTAAAAGAGGCCACCTGAAGAAGCAATTCTAAAAATGCAGAATTAGAGTTTTGTGAGTTTTTGAATGCCATCAGGTGTGTCTTTTCTTGTTAGTAAATTTAGATTGATTTTTTTTTCAGATAAATAATTATTGAATCCAATTTGTCTATGAGATTGTTGCTTAGCGTACCTCGATATTTGGTATCAAAGAATATACACATGGCTTCATTGACAGGAATTGTTGGCAAATTGATTTATTTTAGCTTAAATACTTTACAATACAGTAAAATATCTACAAACGCTAATAATAAAGTATGCATGTATATTGTGGGTGCAGTTTAATGCTGGTCGGGACTTTAGTATAAATGTATAAAAAACCGTTTTTAAATAGCAAACATATCTGCATTATTTTGTTGTATGCTATTCAGTGATACGAATTAAGACAAATTAATAATAATAAATAAATTATATGATGAGATATTGAATAGAATACTGCTCTTCTTGAGCCACCCTGTTCTACTCTTTAATCCACTTTATTAGATGCACTTAATTATCTAGATCGGCGATCGCATCAGCCTCGGATACATATGAAGCAGGTCTTAACCCTTATCTGATGGCGGGCTATATTTAACCGCATCTTTAATCTGTTCTGTATGTCCCTTATATGAAATCGCACTTGTTAAGCGGTCGTTAATTAGCAAAAAGTTTTTGAGCCGCTGTCACGACCTGTCCGCGTCATTTGCCCCGACAACAATATAACAGGGCAACAATTAAGCAATGTGTCAGTGCTCGGTCGTTTAGCAGACTATCTGCGGTTAATCTGCCATGTTTGGCCTACGAGGCGGTCACTTGAAATGTTGTTTTGAACAAATGGTCTAAATTTTTTTTGGACAAGTTGTGAATCATTTTGTATATTGGTGGAAAGAACAAAGATAGTAGATGCAGAGTGTTCCTTTTGAAGTAATGGAGAAGCATGTTTAAGTAATTCCGCATATGAAATTTTTTATTCATATGTATATAATTTCAATAATCATGATGCTCCAGTTGTAAGTCGTTTATTGGGTGAAATGGGAATACATTTCAATTTTTTAGCCAATATTTTACCCATTTAGAAGGTATGCGCTTTATCTTTGATGTTTTATACATCTGAGTAATAATTGTCACTCTCTTTAAAGCAGCATCATATTCCCAGATCATGTATACAACACTATTGTAATCAGCAGCGGCTTGTTAGAGGAGGCAGGGGAGGCTAAGCCTCCTCTGCGGTGTTTGTAGCATTGCCAAAAAAAATTCTTTAATTTATTTTCATTTTACGTTACATAAGTACAAACCTATATCATATTTTTATATTTATTTTATTATAAATTTATTTTCACATGCAATTAATAATTATTAATTGAGATCTCAAGTGAGCAAATAAATACATGATTTTTGAATATGCTTGAAATTTCGCACTCTCCGAATACGTAGCCCATGCCAACGAAGCTGATGGCAGCTAAGCGCGGTAAGCCTCCAGCGTATTCATATATGTATCTAACAATGCGCGACCTTGAACGATAGGGATAGCGTCATTACACCCGCAAATAAATCTCACCACAGGTAACTAGTTGCCATCAACTATCTCTTTTTAACAAGTAAGTTTTTTAATATAGCCATGCTTTTTCTACAACCACGCGATCGCCCGTCGTGAAGCCTCGGCACTCTCGGCAGTAATCGGAAATAGAGCAACTCAAACAAAACAATACAAATATTGACCATTTGTGATTTGTCTTGTTATTTGCCATCTATGATCTGTAATTGCGCGGGTTTCTGTGATTAACGGGTGTTTTTTGTGTAATTTAAAAGTGTTTCTTAAGAATTTGTGTTTGACAAGCAATCTTTTACAATTTACTGGTATGTATTTAAAGCTTTATTTAAAAAATTAGGCTCAAAATTACAATAACGTCAACAGCTTCTCTAGTTGCATGGACATTGTAGATTATTTCATACTCTCAGCTACGATGAAAAGCTGATAATTTAACAAAAATCTAGACCAATGCTTTCTTAAGTTGTAGTAGGTGAGAAACAAAATAGGAGATTCAATAATAATAATTATATAAAAAACGACTGGTTAACCGCATCACTATTAGAAATAAGTTATACTGCTGACAATGTTTGTTATTTACTAATAATCATTTATCAGTTTGGCGTAGGGTGGGTTTTAATAATTTGTAAAATATAAGGCGAGGTCTCGAGAGACGTGAAAAATCTCAGGAACATACTTCATCACATATTAGATTTGAAATGCTGGCTCTTGTATGGCCATCTTAACATTAAACAAATCGAACGGAATAAATTTTCAGTAAATTATTATCCTTACTGCAACATCTAAGTGTGGCGCCTTGTATTACCCGCCCTTTTAATGGTAAGGTAGTGTTAAATACAAAAAAATAACAACAAAACGGCAATTCAGAAACATGCCACAATCATTTTCCGCCACATTCAACAACACAGAATCATTTTCCAGCACGTTACTCCCACTCAACCGTAAGTGCATTGTACCTATTTTTCCCTCCTCTGCTTCTGTTCTCAAACCCGACGGAATACCGACGGCTATCGTAATTAGAGATTACAGCATCCTTCATGTTCCAGATGCCTATCGAAGAATCACGGCCAGATTGATATCCCTGGAATCACGGAATCAGCGTTCACGTGGCCGCAACAACCGTTAGACGCATTCAGATGGGATATCGGCCTTCATGTCGATCTCCCGCGTGACAGAGCGATGTGATAATATTGTAGCGACGGCCGGACGAACAGACAGACGGGGTAAGAAGCGCGTAGAGTGGATTAATTTGCCTTACCCGTGAGTGAAGGCAGTAAGTGATCTTCAATGGGATCGTTACCGTTAACAGGATATGGAGATGTCGATTAGAACTTCAACTTCGAATCTGATAAGGTTTCGTATTAGATTTAAGTAGACAGTGTGTCATTAATACCTAATAAATGTAGATTTTTCCTAGGCTTCTCTATGCTGACTGACTGATACTGTATACTTATCTAATGATCTCTATAGGCACTTAGTATATACAGCGTATACTGGTATTCACCGCAGTATAAAAAAATGAAGTTTGTTACAGTGTTATTAGATAAAACAAGGTCAAGCATGCAATCATTAAAGTTAGGAACTATGCTATACTGTTCTAATGACAAGAAATTAATAAAACCGTGCATGATTCTGCTCTTATGATCGGCCAAAGATGTTGAGTAACCACGAATATTAAAATCTCCACAATAATCATAGTTGCAAATAAACTGTTCAAACTGATCAATAAAAGTATCTAATAAGTACACTGATGTGTCGGGTGGAATATATATAACAAACACGAAAAAACACTTGGATGAAAGAGACACTTGATTCAGACAACATCTATTTACGGAAAATTCAATCGAAAAGAAGATAAATCAACGGCACTAGTAGAGATATAAGGCTTGCTAGCAATTAGTACACCACCACCAAGAGAAAGTCAAGCCCCTGTCACATCTGACGACATTGAAGTTCCTTGGAAATTTTCAGAAGTGACTACATTATTAGACAGCCAAGATTATATACAGTTGAAGTCGGATGAAGAATCACTAATACTAGAGAAGAATTATGATAACTTCGTATTCAAGCCACGTACGTTTTGGTATCTAAAAGTTAAATAGACAACACTGTTGGGTACTTTTAGTTTAAACATGTTATCTTGTAAATTTGATTCTCAAGTTGTTCTCTCCATTGTCCTGAAGTTGTCGTAATTCCACCTTAGGACATTTAGATGCTTCAGCTGTTTAGGTATCATTATCGCCGAATCGCGATAGAGGTCGCTAGCCTTCAGTAGTTTCTACTGCGATTCCCAAATGAGATAGCAGTAATGCTGGAAATACTACAACGTTGCCATTCAAAATAGATTAAATAACATTTTTAAAATATATTGTTAAGTATTCAATGAGCAGAGTTTATATCTTTATGAATTAAATACAATTGAATAGAGTGAATACATTATACTCATCGGTAAATATATGTTTGAGTCGCCCGCGTGAATTAGGAAACAGCAGAATTTAACACAGTGAAAATTGTTACTATACAACAGGCCATACCAACAAAATAAACTTAACAACAGCAATGAAAGAATAATTTGTAACCACTAATAGTTACCACCTGAAATATATCTAAAAAAAATAATAAGAAATAAGTCATTACATAAAGTTTAATTTAGAAATAGGTATATTATGATCTAATTTATCAAATGCTTTGCTAAAATCAATATATACATCACCAACTGTAATAAGAGTGCGTGGCAATATACTCTTATACTCTGAGTATGTTACTAAATTAAATTTAATAGATCTTTCTAGAAAGAGGTCCTGTTACTAGGAAATTATTATTTTATCATAATTAAATATCTACTTATCGTAAGCGCTTTACTGAATGAATTTGCTACTACTTGTTTCATATAGAAATTTAAAAATATAGGTAAGTTCAAAAAGGAAAACTCATCAACTGTAACGATGTGGTAAACAACGTATATTCATTTACAAAATGTTTTATAAATTATAAAGATCCAGTAGGTATGTTTTCTATGAACGTAGTAGCAACATGATCGTAATCAAAGATGTAACTTAGAATCTTGAATATCAAATATAGTTGGATCACTTCCAAATTGGGTAGGTGAAGTGCTGATACAATATCGTTCCACAACCCACTGTTAACCTGGAAATTTCGATGCTATTAATAATAAACTTTCTCCGAAAACAAAACATTTTATTTGTTGCAATAATGTAACTCAAATTTCACCAAGCGCTCTTTAAATAACACTTTGAAATTAACATAAAAAACCGATAATAAATTATGTATAATAAGCTACAGTATTATCTGGAATTTTATACACGTAGCGTATAAGTTATTTTCTTAATTTCATTATTATGTAGCATTTATCTTGTGCTAAAAGTTCAGTCAAGCACGTATTGTCGTTTCTAATTCGAAAGTAAAATTTGCTTATGAGTTTCTCAAAATATCCAGTACGAACTTGACAATGTTTCTCAAAATCTGTCTCAGAATTTTTGTAATAATGATACGTTGACATTTATTTATTTAATTAAAATATCCAACGGAATAAAACCCATTAACAGGATAAGAAAAATACAATATAAATAATATACCTGCATTAATTAACAGAAACATAACAAACTAAAATACTTTTTTTATCTTTTTAACAGCCGCCAGAACGTCATTATTATGAATTGAATTTACCAAAATAGAGCTATTATTAATGGCATTATTTGCAATTGTAAATGGACTAGGATCGATATAACAGTGGAAAAAATCAACAAAATTATTAACTCTCTTAGTATTAATAAATTCTCAAAATTTTTTATGGTCAGACTTAATTGACGTTTCAGCGTTGTTAGCATAATTATTACAAGCAATTCTAATATTTAGTTTAGTAGTAGCTCTAAGATGCTAAGTTTTCAAAATGCTTGGGTTGCACGGTATTTTTTCCATGCTTTTGTTCTCTGCTTCACAAGAGATATTAAGTTAAAGTCAAACCAAGCATTCTTTTTTTTGGAACATATTTAACAAATAATGCGTCATTGAACGTGAGAAGTGGCGACCAGTCAATAGATGTTAATTCTTGATAGAGACAGGAAAATTAGTTTTTCTAAAATTATAACCACCTAGGGATTTAAAGGTAAAATAAATATATTTAGGTGACGATAAAATCAATGTTTCAATTACTATAGGGCTGGATGCTGCTGATCCACTCGTAGTAATACATCAGATGATCTTACAACGTTACACTCATTAGATAATACGAAATCTAGAAGTCGATTATTAATATTTAGAACATTGTTATATTGCTTAAAATTGAAGAAAATGTTAAAATTAATTGATAATTTGAAATTCTGATTTCACAAATTTGTCTCTTTTACTTTCCACACAAAATTTTTATTCCAAATCAAGGCTAATGAAGTCAATCGAGAATTATTTCATTATTATGGGGGCAGTAAACATTTATATTTCATGGCTAGACGGGGGGTCGCGTTTCTTATGAATATTTATTGTTTTAGTAATACCCTGGTTTAGTGCTTGAGCACGTGGTGCAGTTCTGTCAACCCTGAGCGTAAACAAAACGTTCAGTCGTTACTCCTTGTTAGTACATGCACTTCTGGGAACTATAAAATTGTATGTTATATACATGTAAACAAGATATATGTACATTAGTTCTCGGATTCCTGTACATAATTACAATCGTATGAATAAAGAATTGCGCACAGGATGTTCTATAAAAGAGGGTGCCATATCTCACCTCTTTTTCAGAGGAACAAGTTAGAAGAAATACTCGTATGTTCCTAACACTTAGGCATAAACTGTTTTGAGAGTGCCATTATTATTGCAAAGGCACATGCCTTATGTGATGATTTCATTTATCTGCACAGATAAATATATGTCAGTACTGACAGTCATAGGTATTACGACGTATCGAAATGGGCATCGGGATTTGAATGTTAATTAGTAGTGATTTTATGTCTATGTTGCTTTTTCAAATTATTAATTATCGGGAAACGTTATCATTTTAGCTATTTATTATTAGATGCTGTCTACAACGTGTGAAAAAGTCGAGGCTCCTATCTCCTATGATGTATTGACATAGAAATCGGAGTTTGAATATTAATGGTTGGCGATTTGATCTCTATGTTCACAGATACCTGACATTTGGTAAGGGTATTGGATTTTGGAATCGTGTTTGCAGTTTATCGTCTGTTATATATGCGAAGCAACTGAAGCTAGATTTAAGTGTAGACGTACTACATTTTTAAATTTATTTATAATAAACTCTATATAACACAGAACAATAATATGTTTACTACCCTTCTGACTATGGGCTATTGACGCTACAGCTCATGAATTTATTGTATATCATCTGGTATATAATTTTGAAAGAAACATTCTGCAAACATAAATTTTATCGATCAATCCGTGAAGCAATAACATATTTAAAACCAAATAATGAGTATTCTTTGCGATTACTAATAGGTTGAACTTATACAAAAACTTATAGATCTGAGGATAAAATAATGTGAATCTCGCTATAAATAGAGTGGCCTCAGCGGAATTTCAATCTTAAGAATTTCTTAAAGATTCAATTACGTTCTATAAATAGTACCAATAATTATAAATTACACTCTAATAAGACCTCACTAAACCTAATGCAATGCTTAATGTAGTAAATTACGCCAATTAAAAATAAAAGCCACTGCCTGGAATTAGTTACGTAACAGTTTAATTGCAAACGTTTTTTGGTTCTTCATTTGCATCTGAAAATGTACAGGGTGTTCCTCAAGTGATCTAAACTGAAGATGAGCACGAATTCTTATATGAAAAAACTAAACTGGACTTCTTTTAAAATATTTGATAAATATTAAAACTCAGTTCACTTTAGGGATCACTCTAAAATATGTGTAAGAAATTATTTTTATATAATTTTATAACTATCTCATGTAAGTTTACAAATATTAAGGAAATTTACAATATTAATTGAAATAATACCTAAAGCGTGTAATAGTCCTGTAATAATTCTATTTCACTTTGCAATTTTAACAGCAAATCGTGTAAGTTTTCGATTTTCAATACAAATGACCAATATTATGCATTTTTACAGAAACAAACTGCATATAAGCATATGCTAAAGTGAACTTCTTTTGAAATATTTGATCAGTTTTAAAACTCGGTTTATTTATACTTTATTTTTATTAATTTTGCTACTTACCACTAGTAGAACTGTATTCTCCTATATACCTCTTCGTTAGATATCGAACTGTGACAGCTGAAAAAAGAAATTTATGTTTAATATAATTGTACAATTGAACATAAAGAAAACACAAACATTGACATACTTCTTGTTAAAAATACAACGGTGAGACAGAATGAATTTCAAAACCATCGAAGATTGTGTTAAACCTATTCTAATTTAATCGTCTCTGTATATTATTTTGTTAAGTTAATTTTAAAAATAGTGTAATATAATGTTTTTCATCATAATTCAAAGTTTTTGAAGCCAGGAAATCATGTATATGATATTTAAAGTTTTCTTTCAGCAGCTAGTCTAGAAATAATTTTGTTTTGAATTTATTATAAAACTTTAATAAAAATTATAATGATAAATGAAACATAATTGTAACAATCGATATAAATTTTGCTTTGTCTCCTGAAAAATTATTAACTGAACTACTCTATATTCCAAAAATCAGTGCAGTGACTAATAACATTCCTAAATAATTTGAACAGTTTCTATTTTTGAAACATTAAGGTTGTTTTCCAATCATCTTTGATTATATAGATAATAATGATAATAGTTATTACTATTTATATCGGCAAAAGGTGCCGATTTGATAACAGTTATTTATACAGTTACGTTGAAACACGAATGCAATACAACGTTTTATCCACAATCCAAAGCTCAAGTTAGTCGAGTTTAATTAACAGTACAATGTTGAACTTCAAGAAGAATGTTCCTTCACAGACTTGCCATACATGGAAAGAAAGCTATAATAATATCAAGTATAATACACTTATTCCAACGCTAGCTTATTTTAAGCAGATGTATCAGGCATGTAATTTCCAAAGATACAGAGACAAGATCTGGCAATCTCAAGAATATCAAAATTAATGTAAATGTCAATGTCAGCAAGTAATTCAATAAATCATAAATAGTTCAATAAATTTAAATCATTTATATTAATTATTCTTCGATTTTACTAGCAGTAAAATAAGACTTCTTAATTTCAGTAGTAAAATGAAGCCAATTTTATTTTCCTAATGATAGTGAAGATTTTAATACAAAGCCGCGGAAGGGCCACGTCTACATTTTTTTTTATATTCAGACTTTAAACTCTGAATTCAGACTTTAATGTCTAAATGGAGTGGATTGCTTTCTGCTTGTGACTGTATTCAGGCTAAGCTTTGGGTAGCCAATGACTACTAGATCTGTACACACATGCCACGTCTTGCGTACTCATATTCTATTAACTATTGTGACAGATTATGAACAGTAAAGGTTGCGAGTTATTGGCCTCATTTGTGATATACTGATAAGAACTAACCAGTTCGAAACCAGTACATGACTAGTGGCAACGTTGACGACTAACTACGCCTGTTTGCTATAGGCATTTCAGGTGCAATTCAAAGACGCAACGTTATTTAAACTTCATGGCAATGTTACAATCAAATTTAATCAGGAACTTGGTGTTAGCACATCACGGCAATCTAGATCCAGATATAAAAATAGGTCTAAGGAAATTAAGTGGTCTAAATCATTTCCCACACAAGTACAGTCACACCTTAAATCGTCTCTAGAATAAAAAACAGTAAAATTATACAGGGTGTTGTAAAATTTCATATTTGATGACATATATCGTAAAGTTTCATTTTCCCCTGTATATTATGTCCTCTAAATCTCAATTCTCTATCTAGAAAGCTCTGAGTGCTACGAATTGTCCCATAATTTAGCAGTGCAAGTTCAGAGATTAAAGTCTGAATTCAGAGATTAAAGTATGAATTCAGAGATTAAAGTAATTATAAACTTAAAACAAAATTGTAGACATGGCCCTTCTAGGGCTTCGTATTTTAACGGCTCTAAAGAGTGAATAAAACGTCAATTATTACAGATAAGAATAAACATAAATAGAAGAATAAACAAAAATTAATGCAAGATTGAGAAAAACCTTTTGGTATGAATCAGTCAGTCACGAAAACTGTCCATATTAAAAATGATCGCCATCGAAGAAGAAACGCTTCTGGTTTTTACCTTAGCCCTGCTACTGCTTGGGTATATGTCAACCGTAATGTGTATTCGATAAAACCAGCTTATTACCGGCGTAAAAAGTGATTTATCTTCTGGACCAGCAGAATTACTGCGGACCTGATACTGATATACGGCTGTGGTGAAACTGATACATATTTAAGGCGGTAACATGACACCATCGGAAGTTATTGTAACAAAAACGGTGTACGTTATTTCGGGCTGTCGAAAAAGAAACGGCAGGATGTAAATTAGGGTGGCTTGCCAGGTTGTGTGATTCACTGTCGAAATATTTTATACAGATTGAGCGCGCGAGACCAGTGGCGTAGGTCAAGCGAAAGGGAGTGGGTATAGCAGCATTATTAATTTTCTGTCACAATGCTGCCCCAATAAAATTTTACCACATTATTTATAGTGTGAAATAACACCTAACGTTACAACTATAATGGAAAATTACGATTACTTGTGAATATGTATTTTTTATAGTAAAATTGTGTTTTTGAAATGTAATTTTACTACTTTATTATGTATGTTTAGAAAACATACATACAGGGATGGCCAGAAGTACGGAATAAAATTCATATCTCTCGAATGAATGATTTTTTTTTAAATGCCGAAACACGTTAACTGATCTTGATTCTTTCCCATATTCAATTTCTAAATGAAAAAAACTTGTTATTGAAAACGTAAAACTTGTTTATTTGGTACGGCTGGACTCGGTTTCTATAAGCTTTTCAACGAGCCCCCTCATGCTTCATGTTTCCTTTTGAAAAAAGTCGGGGTAGCTGGGGATTAGGGAGTTGAAGAAATATTAATTATTATATAACCGAAAGATGGGAAAAAATTAAGATCAGTTAACGTGTTTCGGCGTTTTAAAAAAAATAACTCATGCAAAAGATATGCATTTTATTCCGTACTTCTGGCCATCCCTGTATATTTTCGAATCAGTCATCCATGGAAAAATAGTCCCTACTAAAAAAATGTCGTCCCCCAAATTTTATCACACAATCCTTTTTGCCAGTGAAGTTACACAAAAAATAATAGAAATATTTGATTGAAATTTTTGACACCCTGTATCTCCGTAGGAAAGCGTCCTATCAAAAATTTGTATAGGGCAAAACTTGATTATTTGTATGGGTAGTTATGGGTAGAATAATAATAATAATAATAATAATAATAATAATAATAATAATAATAATAATAATAATAATAATAATAATAATAATAATAATAATAATAATAATAATAATAATAATAATAATAATAATAATAATAATAATAATAATAATAATAATAATAATAATAATAATAATAATAATAATAATAATAATAATAATAATAATAATAATAATAATAATAATAATAATAATAATAATAATAATAATAATAATAATAATAATAATAATAATAATAATAATAATAATAATAATAATAATAATAATAATAATAATAATAATAATAATAATAATAATAATAATAATAATAATAATAATAATAATAATAATAATAATAATAATAATAATAATAATAATAATAATAATAATAATAATAATAATAATAATAATAATAATAATAATAATAATAATAATAATAATAATAATAATAATAATAATAATAATAATAATAATAATAATAATAATAATAATAATAATAATAATAATAATAATAATAATAATAATAATAATAATAATAATAATAATAATAATAATAATAATAATAATAATAATAATAATAATAATAATAATAATAATAATAATAATAATAATAATAATAATAATAATAATAATAATAATAATAATAATAATAATAATAATAATAATAATAATAATAATAATAATAATAATAATAATAATAATAATAATAATAATAATAATAATAATAATAATAATAATAATAATAATAATAATAATAATAATAATAATAATAATAATAATAATAATAATAATAATAATAATAATAATAATAATAATAATAATAATAATAATAATAATAATAATAATAATAATAATAATAATAATAATAATAATAATAATAATAATAATAATAATAATAATAATAATAATAATAATAATAATAATAATAATAATAATAATAATAATAATAATAATAATAATAATAATAATAATAATAATAATAATAATAATAATAATAATAATAATAATAATTATAGTACAAAATGTGTAAAATAAACAAAATAATAGGCCATTAAAATTTGAGAAAACTTATCATGAACATCCTTTATATTTACTTTCACAATTTGAGGTTTTCTACAAAACAAACCTTTAAATTTTTTATCAAGAATTTAAGGGTTTTTTTATTGGAGACTTTTTAAGATCAGGTGCATAAAGTAAAATTACTTCACTTAAATAAATATATTTTGACTGAAGATTGATAATTCAAGATTAAGTATAAATTATAAATCATACCAATATGTGCCAAATAAATTTTATTTTTTATATTTTCTGAGTACGCTACGTTCAATTAAAAATAATGTTACTTTGGATACGCAGTAATCAATTTTTCTTTATTCAAATACACACTGAAATAAAACGTCTTTAATTTAAATTTTTTTTCTAGGTAGAAACACAGAAAAAGAAAGTAGAAAGCACTTAAGAGGAAATATATATTTTTTAAGTTTATGTAGGTATATGTAGAGTTGAAGAGACACAATATTTTAAAAAATAATGTATCCATTATGTTTTCTCATTAATGAATTTTTTTATCAATGGGACATTTAGATAGTAATTAAAAAATATTAATTAATTTTCTTTTCATAGCCAAGTAAATAATCTTTGTACATATTTCCATGTGTTCTGAGACGCTGTGACAAAACCACGCTTTCTAAAAGGTTAGCAAAAATGTCTCAATACATCTTAATCTTTAGATAACGGTCATCAGTGATACATTTAAGCTCTTTAAATAAGAATTTGTCTGCGAGAGTACTTTCCATTTCTTTTTAATTTATTTGTAAAAGCCCGTCCCAGCACGTTGTCCAGTTTCACAAGACTTTATATACACATCTATAATTAATAAATAGTCAGATTAAGTATGTAAATGTTCCTTACCAATCGTATACAATATATGTCTACCACTAAAAAGTAAAAAAAAGTTTTAAGTCCTGTTATTTTATAAGACTAGTGTTGGCTGAGACAAAATTTGAAAAAATTTTGTCTCATCTTACAAAACAGGACATGGGTTTCTTTAAAGTCTTGTTCTTATTCGATCTTGTAGGATCATGTCTTGACTTGTTTTCGAAAGTCTCGCAAATTTCTTGTCTTGTAACTTTGCAAGACTCTTTTATGATTTTTGAAAGACTCTTGCATACAAAATGAAAAACGGAATTGTGTGGTTAATAAATTAAAGTTAAATTAAAATAAAGATTATTCCATTACCACCACGGTGGTATACGGTTGCCTGCGAAAAATCAGTCCTGAATTCCGGTTGTCGAGTTTTAAAAAGTGAAATGTTCCCCAGCGAACCATTCCATGCGATAGAAGAGTACACAGTATTGTAGCTGTGTGTAGTTCGTCCATACCGAAGACGATTCGTTTATCCGTTTCTCCAAAAAATCGAATAAAGTCCCGGGGCGGTGGTACCTATTATTATTAATCTGCCCGAGGAACCCCTAACGCCCTATTTTAAAGTTTGTTTTAAAGTGGAATCCATAAAATGGAATACAAAAATATATTAAATACAAATCCACCAATAGAGATGTAAATAAATATGTAAACTTCTAAACAAAGTGTTTTCTCAGTTAGAAATACATATTAATATATTTTTATTTTTGACATTCTTTAGGTTGTCGCATTCTAATTCGGAAATTTCTTCAGTTGTTTCCGTGATATATGCTGAAGAATCTTTAAAAATATCTGCATATGTGAATAAATAAAAAAATATAATTTTCCAGTAGCTATCAGTTTTTAATAACACTCAAAACCAAACTGAATATATTATAAAAAAAATAATTAATAATTTTATTGGTGTACGCAAATGGTCGATCAAAAAATAATAAAATTTCTTTAGTGCCATTTCGTGCACTATAAAATGCAGTAAATTGAACTGGCGACCAGCAGGAGATGTGAATTGATGGCTATGGTAAAATTAAATGTGAGATAAAAATGAAGCACGACAAAAACCTGTTCAAATTTATTTCACAGCGGTGCTATCACTTTATAAAATTTTAATGCATTCTAAATATATAGAATATGTAATTATAAGTACATCATATCTCAGCATCAGACAGGATCAATTATTTGTCTTATTAATTTTTGAGAAAAATTTATTTAGACAAAATACGACTATGTTCCAGTACTGATATTAAAAATGTTAATAATGTTAAGCATATAAGTATTACTGACAGAATTTTAAAAATATTGTCAATTTTTAGAAGAATTAGTGACGTACTTTCTTCAAAAATGTACACTACCCGCCCAATAACTACGCCACTGTAATATATTTTAAATTATTTTTTCCATAGAAAAATAGTTCATGCTGGAAAAGTTAACACTTTCATATTTTGTATTTTTTTTGTAAGTTATGGTTTTTGTACATCCTGTAACTTCCTTACGAAACTCTAAATCAAAATCTGCGTGATCCCAATTATTGTCATTGGTATATCACTTAAGTTCGACCAAACTTATAGTTAACACTCTGTATATCAGAATCTTTAAAGTTTATAATAACGAATCGTATTACTTAAAATTATTAAAAATCTAAAAAAAATATAGTCAATTGGGTGTATGTTCATTTTTACAAGTACCTATATAATGCATACTATTTATTATATACAAAAAACACCCTATACACCCCATCCTGAATACATAATCAAAAATATATCTTACTGACAGATATTCAAAAGGAGAAGTATACATTTCATTTATTTATATTAATTTGGAAAACTTTTAAGATACAGTTGAAACCATTTTCTATTATTTATTTTTTCTAATTGTATAAGTACCATATGGATCCCAGAAAACTGTAAATACTAGTATTCTTAACTTTATCGAGCCGTTGGAATGAATTTATTTCAATAAAAAAACATTTAAAAAGTGACGGTTATCGTAACTGCTATTTTCTATAATAAACATCTTGTAAATAAATGTGTTCAATTATTATTATACCTCAATTAATTTATACAGACCAAAAAATTAGTAGTCATAATATTTTCGATATTTTGCCGGAGGCGCAAGTGTCAAATTGTTCATATTTTTAAAGTGCGAGGATCAGACGGTATATTGTTATCGTATTGCCGACTATAATATTTCTAAAACCGACTTAAATTAATCACCTCTAGCAACAACTAAATGTAGATGTTTGAAACTTTATGAAGAATATATTATTTTTTACTTTGACCTTACACTGATAAAAACTATAGTAAATTTACACATTCCAGGTAAATACAGTAGCGATGTTGTAAAATTGCATTTCAATGCACTAAAATGCGGTTATTTTTTACACAGTATCACCTGGTAATGCGAGTGTGAAGTGAGAAGTTACATTTACTTGTGATCGTTTTTTGTGCTTCTGTGTATATATAACCTAATCCTAACCTAATAATTTTATATATTTGCTACATTTTTTTGTGCTGTACATTTCACAGAGTAAAACCTATTATATATTATTTCATATACATACTTATTATTTATTATTGAATTTTAGAAAATATCAGTTTTGAAAAATACATAGATAAAAGAAAACAATATTGCACCAAGTAATAGTGAAGTATTGTTTCACCAGTAGTAACACTGGAAATGCTACATTTCCATTCAAATTCCCCTGGAAATTCGTGTATTAGTAATATTATAGATGAAGGTTATGAACGTTAGTTTAGGCTAAATAAAGAACATTTATATTTGTTTTCTGTAAATATATCTAGATATTTTCAAAGTGCAGTAGTATTTTTTTAATTTACTTTAATTCTAAATTTTATTAATAATTAATGTTCAAAATTAAATACTAAGTGGATTTCTTATGTTTTTTTGTATAACATAATGCCTAACATTTGTACGAATGAGTAAGCCTATGAGAACATAATTAGTAGGTAATCCATAGTGCAATATTACAAATAACTATTATTATCAGTATACCAATGTAGTTTCCTTCTACTTGCGTAAAGTTCCCCTACTTTCTTTCAATTCGTATGATTAACATTAACGGCATTAAAAAGACATTTTAATGTCATAAATACCTCACACCAAAATTTTCAGTTTAGGTAAATATTTTATTAGATATTAAAATCCTGAAATGATATCGACTGAGACAAAATGCAGAGGATATTACGAAAATATAAAACATTTTTATTATACCCTGCCGAGCAGTTATTTTACGCAAGAAATGTGGAGGATGCACTAACAGCGATTATCTATGCGTTCCGTTTACAAATTAAGTCAGATTTACGCGATTAACATTCTTATGGAAATTTTATACGTCGAGGTATATAATAGTATCTATAAATAAGCAATAAATTTCAAAACTAACCCAGAATCTGAATTAATACCGAACGAACGTATTGGAGCAATGAAATATTCTAGTGGGACTGACATCGAAGGGTCCGGTTGGAAAAGAAGTATGTCTTGCTTCAGCGTGACAAAGGTTAATGCACCTATTTTATTTTTCTATTTGACATATAGTGGTTATAATAAAAAAATGAGTCAATAAACTTTAGGAACAGATAGAATCATATAGAAAGACACTTTGATTTATGATTGAAATGGAAATATACCGCGTGATTCACTTTTATTTCCACAAATTTCAAGAATTCTTAAAGAATAATGCTACTTTTTCGAATAAACTTATTCTGTTGAAGCCTGCGATATCTGTCCGTTGTCAAGAAATTTGCAAAGGAATAAATCTAGTCTACACCTTGGAATTGTTTAGAAAATTAGAGACATTCTCTACTATTTGATGGTGTTAAATAATAATAGAGATTAGAGTTAGCCGCTCAATTTATAATTTAGATTAAATTTCGGTAGTCATTGAGACGAGCAGTTGAAAATTATTTAGTTTTCAGTAATCCTATATAGTCAGTGAATGCATAGGATGGTTGATAAAGTTTGTAAAGCCTAACCAGCGTAAGAGTATTAGAACTAGTTGAAGGAACCTGCAACAATATTGTTTTTTCCAATAGGTAATTTGCATATTTTTTTATTTTATTACTAAAATATTATTCAGTTCATTTTGTGCATACTGTGTTAGTTTTATGTCATTATCTGCAAAAATAAAGCGGTAATAAATTAATAGATTTATTACGTCTTTCTCAACCACAAAAACACGAGAAATACAAGTGGCGATTATGTGACGTCACAGTATATGAACACGTCATGTTGTTTTATATGCCGTGACATGAATGTCAAAATCGAACTGTCAAAGTCAAATTATTATTTGTTTTGTTGGTGTGAATTGTGTATAATATCCATATACTTATAGTAAATAATGGCAACAAAGAGTGGATTTGTTGAAAGACAATCAGATAACCTGCCCAAAATTGTGAAAAATGACTTACGGTGAAATAATCCTCACAACAATATAACGCCGCTATGTTTGATAGTGTTGCATTCTCTTTTCGTCTCTATCCATTGAAATGCACCATTTCTCACGCATTTTCTCATTTCTAGGAACCGAGAAGAATATTTTTTCCAGGGTGGTTACCGTAGCGTTTTTGCACTTTGGTACCACACAATACATAGGTACTTAAAAATTGTGTTTTATCGGTTCCATCACCTTCGGCAATCCAAAACTTATGTTATAATGCTGGACTGGACACTCCGGACACCGCAGAAACACCACAAATTTCGACGTTAACCACAGATTACGAAACGAGTTCGCTAACCAACTTAACTAAACCTACGTCGATTTGACAATTTGACATGTGTCACCATGGACGTTTCCATATACTGTGACGTGGACCAATAAGAATGTTGTTTCTGAACCCGTGACTATATTTGAATAAATTGCTATATAAAATAATTAATTATGAAAAATATAAGAACAATTTTACAGAATTAGCAAAATATTCTTGTTAAGTACTTAATATATAATAAAATAACAATATTTTTAAACATTTAAAAATTTCATGCAAATTGCCTATTATATTTGGTATAGATTATACAAGATCTATCTTAAACTTGTCTATCAAATGAAAATTAAAATTAAATTTTAAAATCTTCAAACATTATTTTCTTGAAATTTTTGTTATTTAACACGCCCTTTCAAATGGCATGGTCAAAATTGGGGGTTGCTATTTAAAAAAATTATCGATGACGTCATATCTCGACCCACAAATGTGGGTCGTATACCAAAAAGTGTCTTTTTTAAAAACAAAATCGACGTGGCAGAGGATTTTTTCGAAAACTTCTCAATTTCAAAAATAATGAATTTTTCGTTACTTTTCGAAAGCACTGTATAAGTTCTCAGACTTTAAAACCATATTGCTACAAATCTTGTCTTGTCGGCGCATACAACAAGAATTTTACGAGGTCAATGCCAAAAAATCTACCATCGCTTATCGTCTATCGCACCGGCGTACCCATTAACCATTTCCGAACCCCGGTCCCCATTCATTAAAACAAAGAACGCGAAGCGTTGACAATTTGTAACACTGACCTACTCGCCACTTCTTCAATCCGGCGCGAATTCGCCTACGAAAACGGCCCGTCGAGTCGCGACGGAGGCCGCTGGGGGACACAGGATCTTATTATTAAACCTGATCGTCCGTTGCGTGTCGCGAGCATATTAATAATGGACAATTACGCATTTTTGTGAGACCGAGGAAGTGTCAGAAAATATAACTCACAATTAGCTGATTAATAACAGTAATAACGGCGTTGCGTTGCTGCAGCGGCGACTGAGCGGAAGGACATCACGTCCTTTTGGCGGAAATCGGGAGAAAATACATGAAGTGACTTCCTTAACCGAATTTATCTAGAAACATGTTCAAGGTCACTGGATGAGACGTTTCGATATACCTACAGAGAAGCTAACGCTGTAAGCTTCAAAATACATTTTTTGCGCCATCTTTTAGCGTAAACATCAAAATTCTTACTTCAATCTATTAGCAAGGTTGGTACCTTCTCCAAAATTTTAAATGAAATAATGGGTAACGTAATTCGAAGGAGGCTAGTGAACACGCTAATTCTGGTGTTTTATTAACTTTACAATTATAACAGGAAATATAATTCATTAGTTTGTAACAAATGGTCAAAATGACGAACATCACCTTCCATACAAAAATAAAGTATAGACTAAGTACTAGTAGTATAATGTACAGGGTGATTTTTTAATAATGCGAAAAATGTCAGGGACAGGTTCTTTAGATAAAAATAAGAAAAAAAGTTCCCATTAGCATGTGTCCGGAAACGCTTCGTTTCCGAGACACAGGACGTTCATTTTTTTTTGTAATCTACTTTTAATACTTGTTATTTCATTTTTTATTATGTTATTTTGCATTTTGTATTATGTTATTAATGATACAAAAAATGGAATAAATAAGTGCAGAGCAAAAGTTATTAAAATTATTATTTTGTAACATTTTGTATTATGTTATTAACGATACAAAAAATGGCTCCTATTATTAAACATAAACCAGGCAATTTTCAAATAAATCGGTTAAAGGACTTTTGAAATAACAAGTATTAAAAGTAGATTACAAAAAAATGCCCTGTATCTCGGAAACGAAGCGTTTCCGGACACATGCTAATGGAAACTTATTTTCTTATTTTGATCTAAAGAACGTGTCCCTGAAACTTTTTCGCAATATTAAAGAACCATTTTTTTACTGTTTTAGAAAGGTATTTTAAACTAATATAAATCAAATCTCCTACAATTCCTATCAATGAAGTCATATGTATATTCTCTGATACCAAACATCTAGGTATGCTAATGAACAATTCCACAGACAAAGCTCTAATCAATAATTATCTAAAGAAAATAATCTAATTTACTAACCTGCTAATGAAACACTCTACGAAGATCGCAAAACGACACATATCGAAGCCTGTATTCTTTTCAACGAACTCTATCCCAACTAAACTATGAACACAAAATATAGTAGGCTTAAATTTGATACTTTAAGCTCACCAAAAGTAGTTAAAAAATTATTTGATTTGAATCCATTATATAAACCACAAATTGTATCCTATATTGTAAAAAAAAGTTGCTGTGTAAGTGAGATTTTTCAGTGTATAATTTAGGACGTGTATAATTTCCGTGTTAATAGTTTTACACACTATGGCTTTTTATATGTTTTACACAAAATGTGTTAAAATTACTATTATTATAATAAGATATACTGAAATTTGAGTAATATTTACAAATGATATGTTAAAAGTACACCATTTTGTGCAAACTTAATACACCTCTGCGTTCTATATCCCTACTTCTGACTGGTTGAGCACAACTGTGCAGCTGTAGTATATCAGCTGTTACACACGTCACTACGTCATGTTGGTCGTGTAGCGTTGTTATGTTCAATTAGCTCTCGTTCCCTGTGTTAGAACATTTAAATTGAGGTTTGATCAATAAAAATGATAAGTACTTGCTATAACAAATATTGCTGATAATTGTGATAAAATATTAGGAGCTCACTTTGATGTTTTAGTTCACTCTGTATTTTGATTTTTTTGTAACTTTAGGAAAAGGAGATTATATATTCAGATCACTATCAGTTAATTTTCGTAAAATACTATTATGTAGTGCCTAAATACATCTTTGATTAATGTTTGTTGTTTATGATTTATTAGAATGCTATTAGTTTATAAGTCTCTGTTAGAATATGTATTACTACTACCACTAATTTTGTTAAATATTCTGTTAGAAAACTAGGCTGTTGATCATTTGAACTGAATTATATATTTAATAAAATAAAAGTAAAATATCTTTTATTTATTATAACTGTAACATCATAATTTTGAAAATACTATATAATTGATATGGAAGTTCACCAACTTTTTTAGTTTGCTAATTATATTCCTATTTGCTTTTGAATTATAATTTTTATAATACGTTCATTTTGATTTTTTCTAGAACATTCTAGGCTACATTTGATGCATTCTCGACGACTGGAAAAACTTCTAGAAAACGTAAAAGACTGTTAACAAAAATTATAGATATGCAAACAGATGCATAATTAACAAGCTGAAAAGATAGATGAACTTCCATATAAGTAACTGTTATATAACAAAATGTTAATGTATAGAGTCTACACTTTTAATGATGCAAATTACACTGAAATGTGTAATCAAGAGGGCATTCGTTATATTAACACTGTGGATTGTGTTAAAACTTTAACACACTGCTACATACAGAAAAATGTGTAAAAATATACACAATTCCGTGTGATCTCATTAACACAGTATTGTGTTGTTTTGTATTAATATATGTAATTATTTTTTTACAGTGTACCAAAAAGGCATGACATAACTTAATTCTGAAGGATTAAACTGAAGTCAAATGTTCCTAACTTCAACATGGACAGAAGCTTTTACAACTTGACCTTGCTTGTTAAGAAGTACCTACATAAATTTTTTTACTAAAAATCTTTTATGTGATATGTAAGTAGTAAGATTAAAGATCAAACACAACTAATCAAAATCGTTTAAAAGCTACTTCGTAACAATACTAATAGAAAAAATAGTAGAACTATGTATTATTATTTTACAGTCTTTGTTAACGCCGTTCTTTTGTTTTTCTTTTACCGTTACCGATGCACAATGGACCGGCTACCAAATGGACAATAGAGCCGCGGCCTCCCGTGTACCCGGAGTATTATTGGGTTAATGACTAACCGTTACTAAGGCGACCATAATTCATCTTTTTATTATCCCTCGGAACATCTAGGCGCAATACCAGCCCATTTATTTCATATTGTAGAAGTCACGAATAATTAGTTTTTCTTAGTTGGGGCCCCCCGTTCACGTAAGCCTTACGTAAAATCTATTAAGGCTCCCACCTGATGTAAACGGAGCGTGCGTGAGCGTGTTATGAGCAATAAAGGGTAGCGTTGAACGAGCCAGACTAAACAGCGGTGCTGCTGGCCTACTTCGCCGATTTATGTGCACGATTCTGCGAGCGCATGTCCTTGCGAAAGTCTAAAACTTCTTCGGAAAGCGTCCGTTGCAGCTGATCGTCGGTTTAATTTTGGAATTTTGGCATTCAGTTATCGGGACCCGAAAAAATCAGGTTGAACAGTTGACTCACGATGATTTGAGACCTTTCAAGGCCTTTTTGGTACTATAATACATTTAGGTTCGTTTACCGAGTTTTAATAAATTAATAAATAACTCACAACAACCTGTTTTTGAAAATGTTCCGCTTATTTTGACATTTGGCGGCACTATTTGATTGTAAATCAATTTACCAACATTAGAATAATTGCAATATTTAATGACTACTGTAGATTAACTTAAATGAAGATTTGATTCTTGTTAATTAAAAATGATCAAAATAGTTCAGTTTTATTTTAATCCTGATTTGAGCCTTTTGATTCACCATTCCATTCATCAATCAACAGAAACTGCTTAAATTAAATCCCTTACCAAAGTCAAATACATGCCTAACCGAACTCGACTTAGTTAAATCGCAGTTAAAATATAACTATTTCATAAATCTTCCCTATCAACAGAAATTAAATGATGGTATAAAATAAAGTTAAATGTTAGTTGAAAGCAGTAGTTTATTAATATCATTGCTGTGGGTAATCAACTTTTTAATATTTTTTATTTTTGAGTTAGTATAAATGAGGTAATAGTTTTTCTTGTTTTTTTTATTTGAAACTGCGTTATTTTATTTTAATTATTTGGGATTTGCTGACAATTTAGTAATTTTTCTTGTTTTTTATTTATTTGAAACTGCGTTATTTTATTTTTATTATTTGAGATTTGCTAACAATTTAGTGAGGGACCTGAAATTAATATATGATTCGAGACACACATTTCTATGCACATTGGAGGCTTTTTTAATTTTTTTATTTCTGCAGTCAGCTTTGCAGTGCGCATAAGTAATACAAATCTATACTCATGTACGCGATCATAACAGCATCGAATTGCTAATTTTCATAATTTTTTCCAATTTCAGAAACATTTTTGAATAAGAAACATCAAAATGTAATATAAATTTCCATTTTAAAATGTTTGATATTGATCAATGTAATTAATTTGCACAATAAATAAATAGAATACAGAAAGATACATCTTATATATAGGGTGTTTCTTAATTCTAAGGTTAAAATTAAGGTAATTTTATTAAATAAGCATAGGGTCTTAATGGCATCGATTTCAAGATATAGGGTTTCTATAGCTGAAAAAAAAATTCATAACTTCTAAACCCCCCCTGAAGTATTTTTGATCAATTTGGCATAATTATTTAGTGTTTTAGTAGGTATAAAATATAACATTTGCAGCTACCAGTAATATACCAGTGGGTTTATGAATACTATCATGACTTTCTCACAAGAAAAAGTATATCACTCTGTATAATCAGGCAAACAAAAATGGTTTTCATATGCTCCATGGCACTGTCATTGTTTTTTTTCTCTCTGTACATTTTTATGTACTTCTAACCGTAAACAATGCTTTTTACTATAAATAAATCTACATTAAGCTAATAATAAAGAATATCTGATTAAATATTTAGAGGTAAGTCTCACTCAGTATTATCGATATCTAATAAAAAATGTATAAAACCCATCATTTTATTTTTTGAATCAAAATATTATGCAGCTGTAAACCTCAAATACAGTCATTCCATTCTTGGATAACGACGTTTATATGATAGTTCAAATGACAACAAATTTACCCTAAAAATTACCACATGTATGCTTTTGTCAAAAAGACTATTTGGTGTTTCTAAAGTGACTCAAGCAACTAAAAATAAAAATGTTCTTTTTTTACATCATTAAAGTTGAAGCCCTTTTAAAGAGCCATTATCGTAAAATAGCAAGTGGTATATCAAAAGGGCAACACAATAACACAATTAAACGTAAAATTTTGACTTGAAAGCACAAAAGACCTGTCTCGATTATACGGCTAGAACCATTCGATCTGGTCGTTGGAGCATCGAAACACAGCCGAGTAGTCACTTCGAAATTATTTAGTGGCCAGTCCCTTTCATGCGCTCATACGGTTCGCGTGTCTCACCGTCGCCATTAAAAAAATCACGACAATAGCCAAATACCGTAATTTATATCCCCCTTTTATTTATAACGCTCACACGTCCACTCATTCTGCTTTCCCGGAATTTTAATGCAGCCTCTTTATGTGCAGAATTTAGTACCCGAGAATAAATCAAACACGTTGCTGGATAATTTAGCGTGCATTAAGATTCTTCTACACGAGGTGGTAGCCTGGTGGTTTTGTGGATGCATGTTCTTATGGGATTTATTTGTAATTTACCTCCTACGAGCCGAAGTGTTATAAGGTTATAATAAAGAAGATGGTAATGTCCGATTACTTGTTTCACATTGGGCTATTTATAATGTAATTGAAAAAAAAACGTACTCTTAAAACACAATATATCAAATTTGTACTTCTATTTTACATTCTATTGTGTAGAATTATCTGTATAGGTACAATTTTTATACAATCTTTACTACTTTTATGCAGAATTATGTAATATATTTAATAAATATTTATTGTGTTCTTTCTATATTATATTCCATTACAAGCAGATATAATATACAGGATGTCCCAAAATAGAAGACCATACCATTAACCACGTATTCTTTGGACAAAAATAATGCGACTTTCCTTATGCCATTTTTTATTTGGGCGTCCCTGTTTCAATATACAGGGTATTAAAGTTATATTTTAAAAAACTATTTTTGTTAATAATCCCATTGTTTTCTAAGATAGACACTTGAAATTTTGCACGTACTTTTATCTTATTCCGGTATAAGTATACCGAAGATGATCTAGTGAATGATAGATTTATGGGCACTACAAATTGCCGTTTCTCTTCAAAACAGTGCATTTAAACAAAAAATTACAAAAGAGATAAAATGATCAGAAGAAAATTATACGTTTGATATTTCAAAAAAAATCTGCATAGGCGTACTTAGAAATAATTGGATTGAATAAAGGGTACTCAGTTACCTCCATTCGCCCTTCGATTTTTTTCACCAAAATTACATGATAATATGACGGAACAAGATAAAAGTACGTACAAAATTTAAAGTGAGTATCTTACAAAACAATGGGACATTAACAAAATTTCAGCCACTAGCAAGTCATAGATAAATTTTTTAAATGACTTTGGACGTTCGTCTCACTTACTCTCGTATAAAAAGTTTACAATGTATTAAGGCTGGTTTTGCAGTACCTCAGTAAACTGTAAACCATGTTTCTCCTTTATTCTTCGGCAGCATGATTTCATTTTTTAACTGCAGGCTTATTTAGTAATGACTTCCTAGCGTTAAAATTTTGATAACGATTTCAGATTTTGTTTTCCTTATAAACGAAATTTCGGCCACTAGGAAGTGATAGATATATTTTTTAAATGAATTTTGAAGTTTGTCTGACTTACTCTCGAATAAAAAGTTTAAATGTTTGTTTTACAGTTCGTCAATAAACTGTAAACCATTTTCTCCTTTATTCTTCGGCAGCCGCATTAAAATTTTGATAACGATTTCAGATTTTGTTTTCCTTATAAACGGAATTTCATTCACGACCAAATCAATCACTCATATAAAAATTTTTCAATATATTAAGGCTGGTTTTGCAGTACCTCAATAAACCGTTTTTCTCCTTTATTATCCGGCAGAGTGACTTCATTTTTTAAGTGCAGGCTTATTTTGATAACGATTTCAGATTTTGTTTTCCTTATAGATATAGCAAATCATAGATATGTTTTTAAATAATTTTGCACGTTTGTTCGATTTGAATATACCCGTATAAAAATAACAGAGAAAAATGATCTGCAAATTTCCAAAAATTTCTTAAATTTTACTTAAATAAGTAAGTACCAGTTACTTGAGTCTCCAGTAATATCCGAGATGGTAAAAATTACATGATTTACTATTGTTTTCACACATGATCTATTTTTAAATATCTTTGAAATTTACTGAGAATGTAAATACTCCTTTGCCACCGCTATAAATCCTAATCATTGCCACACTATCCTGGCATATTTATTTGTATTTCATAGCCCATTTCTATCCATTCATTCCGTTATATTTCTATGAAGTAAGACGTCATTGTAATTGTTTTATGGCCTACACCATAGTCCTCATAATTTACGTCTAGTTACACGGCCATGCCTCCAATTGCTTGAAATATCCACGCATTTGATTCAATTATATGCAGTATTGAAATCTATGGAGTGAAGAAAACATATCACACTGTATGTGTGTGTGTGTACGACCAGTGATTCAAACTTCTACAGGGTGTACGGTAGTTAAAATTGACATACACTGGTAAAAATGGGTAGAAATTTCCATGTTTTGTTATACTCTTTTTACATAATTTTAATCATATATAGAATCATATATATCATATTAATCAATCATAACTATGTTAAGAAATAATCAAGTATATGTGTTTGTACGTAATAAAATTAGGAAATTTCAGAAATAATGTGGTAATATAATGTATTACAATGCAACTATTTACTTTTACTAAATTTATTATGAAATTTTACAAAAGTTTTTATGGGATTTCTTTTGTACATAGGCAGAGGTACATCCACCTAACCTCTAACCTAATACGTTTTAGTTGTGTTGTTAACGTGTAGTAGACAAACATATACGGTTCATTAATAAGGACTTTTTGTGGGATATTCGTAAAACAGTAACAGCCGGATTTATGAAAAGGGCGTAGCGTTAGTCGGACTAACCAGCTTTGCGCCCGTGTAAAGCGCGTTAGTTGGTCTAACCAGCCTTGCGCCCATTCACAAAACATGCGTTGCTAGGTACGCTGTTTATTTACGTCCATATTTGCGCCAAAAGTTAGACCCAGTATTGTACCTGTCTAAAAATCGCGTAAATTCGGCCTCTAGTTCCTCGCGTTTCCCATTGTATATTTAGTATTTATATTCAAAAAAAGTACTTTTCAGTGCTACGGATTAGTTAACATATCATAAAGTAAGTATTATACACAGTAGTGAATAGGAGTATGCCTTTTATTTAAATTGGTGCAACAGATGCGTAAATTTTTCGCGTAACCTCCGCCAGTCTAACTAACGTTACGCCTTGTTGATGAATTCGTATGTAAGTATATAAATATCGTATAAACTGAAACGGTACGTTGTTTAGATACAAGTATTTCTAAACCAAACAAAACTCATTTTAAGTATCAGATTTCTCTTTATGACAGTAAATATAGTAATTGCTTACAACTGATATTAACATCAGTTGGAGTTAATTATAAATTTATTGTAACTAAAAGTCGAGCTAAAAATATTTAATTTCACACATATATACATATATCTATAAATATTTGCAAAATCGAAGAATATATAGTGATGTTTGAAGAATTATTTTGTAGTATTTTCAGTGAAAATATTCAACATATTTTCTAATGTGAATGCAATACCTACATTGTAATACATTTGTAGATGATGGATGAACAATACCCTTTTGCAGAGAAGGATGGATAATTCACATTTAGAGGATGGATCGACAAATTCCACTAAACAAATCTTCTTATACAGTAGTTATTTATACTCCTGACAAACCTTCTTAACTATTTAGCATTAAAAATGTGACTCGCAGAGTGTATTTATTATTGAATTCTAATAATAAAATCTACTGCATTTCTAATAATTTGTTAGTAAGATATATCCTGCATATTATACTGACTAGTTTAAACCTGTACTTTTGTACATTTTACAAGCAGACGGCATCAAAAGTAAAAACTTTTTCCTCTTTTCAGATTCATCTGTCGACGCACTTTTTACTTTCACCGAGAGAATTAAACATACAAACAATTATCAAAATAAAACAAACACCACAAAATAAATATTGTGGTATAACATCATTAAGAAGTTCGAGGCTCTGTTTTATTTCAATCACTATTACACGTGTAAGTTTGAAGTATTTTTTGGAAATACGGATATTGTTATGTTATATACATTTTATTCTGAGGCTTAAAAATCCGAGTACATACTATATCACCAATCAACATTCAAATCCAACCGTAACATACAGGGTTAACTACAACTAAGTACAAAAATTTTAACCATGTGCTCAGGGCCTAAAAGGCAATAAGAAAATTATTCCAGAATTTTAGTTCGACATTTAAAAAATAGGGCACAACCCTCTTTTCCTGCGGAAAGTTGGCGCCTATGATAAGCATCGACTCAGTTGACTTAGATTCATAGATAAAGCTTATATTTGTCAACAATATCAACTACCATGCGGTCGTTTTTTTTGCAGCGTTTCTAAATGCAGAAACGACAAAAATTAACATTCTTATTAGTAATAAATACTTGATACATAGGTAACAGTTAATCCAGTTAGCTCCAGTATTTTTCATTATTTCGGTACAAACTGGCAAAACTACATTTTCAGTCATTACAATCACTCACTACCGATAGAACACACTTTCCATAGGTACAGTTAAATAAAATGCTTATTTATTATATGAAAATCGAACAATAGAAATGAGTAGGTACTAATAGATAATACCTAGAGAACTTTTAATACACCCGCGGCAGTCTTATCCCATAACCTAGAAAAACAAACCGGCGAACTTATTGTAGGAAAATATCTGCACTTGACACATATTCCTTTATTTAATAACTATAAAACGTTTAAAATTAAAATAAGGCACTAAAAACTGAAGACGAACACAAAATTACAACGTAAACACATGAATTGAATTATGACATGACAGCGAATTTACCGATGCTTGCTGATTGCTTACTACGACTGAGTAAACGTGCGGCGGCGCGGCTTTACATAAGAATTTATAAATAAGTTTGAAATTTGTTTAAAGAGCGATTCTGTTAATTCTTAATTTTCTCTATCCCCTCTTAAAATATTTGTACTTAATTTGTTCACCCTGTATATTGATATTCATATATCGGATTCATACGATACAAGAAACCACTATTATCATTACTAGTTATTAAAATCACGGTTTATGAGTTCAATCGTTGTTTTTTAGTTCTTTATATAGTTAATTTATAAACAGTAAATTTAAGAAATTATTGAAAGCATGCAGACCATTTTTCTCTCTTACTTTTGTATACATTGAAATGAAACGAACATGAAAAATCATTAAAAAAAGTATATTTATGATATGCCAAATTTCCACTTATAAGAAAAACAAAAGTCAAAATAACTTTAATCTGAAATTATTTCAAAAATTCTAACGCGAGGAAGTCACAGGTAATTATTAAATAGGCCTACAGTTAAAAAGTCAAATCATTATGTCAAAGAATAAACGAGAAAAACGGTTTAGAGCTTATTTGGTTACCGTGAAACCAGCCTTAAAGCTTAATGCCACAATTTGAATTACATAATGAAGATTAGCAAATATGACAAATTTATGCACGAATCGATTATTTAAGCTAACAAAAGTGGTCCGATTAGCCATATCCCCCGAAGGATATAACTTACCGGAGTTCTGACCTTAATAAATGCCCATATCCTTCTCTTATTTTCATATATAACACTATCGGACGCCGTGTTATTTATTTAATAATTTCGAGAGGTGCCACGAGCGACACCGGAATTGATTATTTAAATGGAACCATCGCGTTCGCTCGGGAATTTAATTAAAAGTTATTTATCGTCCAGTACGACAGATTTGAAATATGGCCTCGCATCGACTATATTTATTTAATCGTGTAAATAACGGACAGCTCCATTGACGTTATTATTTTATTTACGGAACGAATTCAAAACAAAATTTGGTGCTATAGAGTTGATGATAATATGGTACAAGGTTAATGCAGAGTGAAGAATAAAAGTACAATAAAGTTGTTGTATCGTTGTTGATTTTTAAAATATTCTGTAAAATGCTTAATGTTACAAATTGTTACATTGTTTTTATTGGAAAATGCAATATAGTTATCGTAGTTATTTTTAAATTTCTGGTTTTCTATTTACAGCAATGTACAAAGTATATTCAAAAGGTACACGGAAAGAAAGTTATACCTACTAATATCAAGAATAATACACTTGTTCCAACGCTAGCTTAGCTTCACTATTCCTCAAGTATATTAATATTTTATTGAAATATTAACTTATTCTTGTAGAATATTTTATTACTCTTGATAATTTTTTGTAAAACTCTTCATTTTGGAGACAATGCATGTCGCAAAATCGAATTACGTTAGAGATAGTCGCAACCAAATGCATACACATATTTAAATTTCAAATTACAAAGGAAATAATACCAATTTATGGTAATATATTTATTTCTATAATTTTGTTACTTTCGCTTCAAAAGCCATTTTTTAATAGAACCTTGTAAGCTATTGAAATTGAAAATCTGAGCTCGAATGGTATTTGGTAAGACAATTTCATGAATAGAATAATGATAATTTAATCAAAACTTTATTTAAAAGTACATAAACAACAGACAATGAACGCGCATTAATAATAAAGAGATTATTTTTTTTAAAGTGAACAATTATTAAAAACGCAATTATTGTAAATAATTTGCCCTGTTGACGTTGACTTTATTAATGATTCTCTTGTGGATGCTGATTGTAAGGCTGATTTTGAAGGAGCTGTTGATACTGACTCATTATTCGAAGGTTGAGACATTTGGATAAATTTGTGATTTTGACATCTAACAACTTAAACTTACTTTATTTTTAATAAAGAAAGTAAGATAGCGTTGCTATGATAACGTAATTTATCCGCTTTTTTATACAGTTGCATTTTCTCTTCCTTCCTATTTAGCCGATAGCAAACCACGATTTTTGCGTTCGTCAATGGTGTTTTTTATACATGAGTGGAATAATTGTCGATATAATATTCATTTCCTATTACCCCGGTAATTTATCTATAAATTATTCCATATGCGTATACTTGTATTTTTAAATTAAAAAATGTTATCATATAGACAAATATGAAAATTCCATTTTCATATTTGTCTATATGATAATTTATCGTTTTGCTTTTTTGTTGCTATCTTCAAATTTCCGCATTGACCTTATTAAGACGTTGTTTACCGAAAATTCCAAACGCATTCTGTTTCCTTTTTCAGAAGATCGTTACCTATAAATGACAATTACGCTGGATATGTCCGCAAAGTAGCAGATAAAAGTGAAAGCGCGATCTCTTGCAAATCGACGTTAAAGTGCAGTATAATTAATTAATTAGTTTGATAAATGCTCCACATACGTCGCGCTTCTCTCCACTGACTGGCACTAATTCTGCAGTTGCCTTCTCCTCCACGAACGAGGATTTAGAACAAAAAAATATAATGTGGTCTAAAAATATCCAATAACGAAGGGTTATTACTTATTTACTGAGGGAATAACCAAAATATATATCCTGATTTAGTGGTGGTTTACATCACAAATTAATTTAAAAAATAGTGGAAATATACAAGGTATAACAAAAAAGTAGAGTACCGCGTATTTTTAGCGACAAAATATGAATTTAACCCTACTCACTGATAAAAATGGGTGCAAATTTACATGTTTTGTTATGCTTTTTTACATAATATTTACTGACAAATTTTAATTTACATTATATATTAAAGAATAATCAAGTGTGTGTTTGCGTAATAAAATTAGGAAATTTCAGAAATAGTGTGGTAATACAATGTACAGTGCGTTTCAATAATTTTGATAAAATTTTGATCAGCTGTAACTTTTCTGTTTTTAAAGATATCGGAATGAAGCAAAAACCATATTGCATAGTGGACTAGCAATTTTTTTCTTATTTGAAAAAAAAACAAAAGACCAAAAATTTTGAGAGATCTTAACCTAACTTATATTTTTTTAAATGAAGAAAAAAGTTGCTAGTCCACTATGCAATATGATTTTTGCTTCATTCCGATATTTTTAAAAACAGAAAAGTTACAGCTGATCAAAATGTTATCAAAATTATTGAAACTGTACTACATATACTGAAAGTTTGGCAATGGCCAAGGTTACTGATTTCAGCGCCGTCTTCGGGGTGACTTAATTCTAAGTTTTAAGGTCTTAAGACACAATTTTGGAAATCTGTCTTTTCTGTATACACTTAACACAGACTGCCGATTACGGGGCCATGAATTAAAATTAAAAAAAGAAAATTTCAAATCCAGGACAAGACAATTTTTCCTGACAAACAGAATATTCACCGCCTGGAATAATTTACCAGTATCGATTGTCACTGCACCATCTGTGAACATTTTTAAGAACCGATTAGATGCTTATTTATTTTCCAATTAAAACTTTATTAATGTTTTTATGTTTAAATATAATCGTGAGCAAACACAATGTAATTATATTATTGTAAATGTTGTACGTCATTGTATAATTTGATATATATTGTAGTTTCTCTTTTTTTGGGCATAATAGGTTTTAAAAATCTCTGCCCTTTTCCATATTGTAATAATAATAATAATAATAATAATAATAATAATAATAATAATAATAATAATAATAATAATAATAATAATAATAATAATAATAATAATGGAACTATTTACTTTTACTGTAAGGAGGAATAAGGACTTTTTTCGGGACATTCGTAAGACAGTAAGTATAAAATGATATTTTGTTACGTCTGCACTTGCAGCTTGTGTCAATTTAATTATTATACAATTCATAAATGTCATAGAAATTGAAACGGTACGTAGTTTATATGTCAAAACTACGCCATTACATGTGTCTCTAAACTATACAACATTCATTTTAAACAAAATATTTATTTTTATGACGTATATCAAGTTTGACAGTTTAAAATTTGTTTATCTGCTTCCATAAAGATGTTAAATGATTTTTATTTTATTGTTACCTACTTCTTCTTGATACAACTGTAGCCAATAATGATCAATAGCAAAAAAAAATCTATATTTCGAAAACGGTCGGGTTTTTTTTACTTTTTAGGTAAATAATGAACTTTATACTCCGGTCTATTTTCTTCGGAGCTGCCAAATTGTCCGTGATTACATACACTACGGCCTCGCATCGCATTTTTTGGTACGCTGGATCGGGGCAGATTTAAACGGAGTCGCTGAAATTAGTGTTTCGCGTTCGAGCCTGTATAATTTTCCAAAAATTAACTGTAGTTCATGCGGGAATAACAGCGGAATCTCGTCGAGATTATACGTTGAACGGAACGGGCAGGACTGGGCAAAAAGTCGACCCTAATTGTATTTACATGCAGAGTTTAACACAGTTTCGGAGTTTTTTTGGAATACTTATTGTATTGGATGTGAAATGTTTATCATTACTTTTTTTTCGTTTAAACTGGTTTTATTATAAGGCGTTTATGAATAATAATAATCAATTATATTTCAGGTAATAGTTATAATTTGTTCATTCCTTTGATTTTCTACAGGAGTTTTATAAACCTGCTGCTTTTCTTAAAAATGATTAGAATTTAGGGAACATTTTTAAACTTTTAATATGTTCAAGAGCTACATTTAGCAAACAATTTGGCATGTTACTTGTGCTAGGTTTCTATGAAACAACTAGAGGAAGTGCGGAAGAATACCCATCGTAGGTAGATTTCCAAATCGAGTAATCCTGCATAGAGAAACTTTTTCTAATGGTGAAAGATGAATTCGAGAAGCAGGAAAGTTTTTCAATAATATTCGAAAAAATTCTAGTGCCATAAAGTTACAAGAAGAAGAAAATATTTTGCAAAAAGTTGAAGATGAATCGAAAATAAGTACGAAACGTTTATCTCGAGAAACTTGTTATCAAGAACTTCTATACACCGAATTCTTAAACGTACTACATCCATATCGCATTTAAAAAGTGCTAGAGTTATTGCCTCAAAATTTGGATCGACGAATGACCTTTTGCAAGTTTATCTTGTATCAGGATATGAATTTTCACAAGGAAATTCTTTTCAACACAACGCGTGTAGAGAATCCGGGCACGCTCCTAAACTCTTCTTGAACCGCCGCTGGGGTTCAGCGTCCCCGTATATTTACATCATGGATGTTGCAAGGATCTTACCGAGGCCGTAATTAGCGGAAAACAAACAAGCAAATGTTCGGCTCACGATGTAAATTAATTTTACTCACGCACGGAGTCGGAAAAATGCCGGATCTGGAACGCGCTGAACTCCGGCATTAAGCTAGCCAGTGCAGAAATACTTCCCATTAAGGTAAACGCCTCGACTGACACATACTCGAGCAGTAGGCCTCGCACAGTACCGATACCGCTAAGAGGATTAGTCCACGAGTGCTAGTTTCTAGTTAACAAGCTTATACGCGAAAGCTGGACCGGTGAAAATATGAATTATGTGGATACGGAAAAGCAAAAATATATAAGTCGTAATCTCAGTTTCAGGCAAGTAACATTCCAATTTCTAAAAAGAACAGTATGTAAAGGTAGACCAGTGTTCAAAAATACGCTCTTAAAACTTTGTACAGAATAAGTAGGGTTAAATAAGTACAAATATTTTAAGAGGGGATAGAGAAAATTAAAAATTAACGGAATCGCCCTTCAAAAAAATTCCAAACTTATTTACAAAGCGAAAAAATGTTTTTTCGATATTATATTAAATCCTTATTTAACGCCGTCTATGCGACCCGTCCGCCGCACGTTTACAGAGTCAAAGTATAGATAACCAGCAACCAACGGTAAAATTCGCTTTCGTGTCATAATTCAATGCCTGTGTTTATTGTAGTTTTGTGTTCTTCTTCAATTTTTAGTGCCTTATTTTAATTTTAAACGTTTTATAGTTATTTAATAAAGGAATATGTGTCAAGTACAGATATTTTTCCACAATATAGTTCGCTGGTTTGTTTTTCTAGGTTATGGGACAAAACTGCCGCGGGTGCATTCAAAGTTTTCTATTATTTATTAGTACCTACACATTCCTTTCGTTCGATTTTCTTATAATAAATAGGCATTCTATCTCACTGGAACTGTCTTTTATCGGTAGTGAGTGGTTGTAGTGAGTGAAAATGTAGTTTTGCCAGTTTGTAACAAAATAATGAAAAAAGAATGCAAAATACTGGAGCTAACTGGATTAACTGTTATCTATGTATCAGGTATTATTATTTATGAGAATGTTAATTTTTGTCATTTCTGCATTTAGAAACGCTGCAAAAAAACGACCGCATGGTAGTTGACATTGTTGACAGATGTAAGCTTTATCTAAGGATCATCTCAGTCGATGCTTATCATAGCCGCCCACTTTCCGTAGGAAAAAAAGGTTTTGTCCCATTTTTGAAATATCGAGCTAAAATTCTGTAATATTTTTTTTAATATCTGTTTAGCACGTGGTTGTCATTTTAAAGTCCACAGCGTCCATTTTGCTTCGTTTTAAGCAATTTTTTTATGCTTATGCGCTGCATAGTACTTCCACACTTCCACATACTGCTGTCGAGTGCATGTTGCCGCCAACAATTCATGTTTTTTCCCTTACACTTAAATTTTCTATAATTATAATGATTATTAATGTAATTTGTATTAGGTACAAACAAGTTCAAATAACGATTTAGACTTTATTTGTTTGACAGTTAAACACTTCAGTTGTTTGCCATAGCCAACTATGAACTTTTGAAAATAAATAAGTACCTAGTGTACATTTTTAATTCTTCTACAAAATCGTTATTCCTTAAAATGTTTCGATAAAATTTTGTACAGCCCGTTTTGATGGGCGCTCAATCCAGTGGCGTGCACAGATTTTTTGTAAAAGAATCGTTAATATGATTTATTACTTCTATAAACTGTCATAGTAGACCTTGGATTTTATATCAACCAAGCCATTTTTGCTGAAAATGTGTAGTTTATTAAGCTCTATAATTAAAGCAAAATCTGGGCTAACACGCACAATTAAAACTTAAACTTTTTACAGACTGACCCCACGACAAATGGCTCACGCTGTATATTACGATTCTGTACAAGCTCAATTTTTTATTATAACATAATTAAAATGGCTTATTTGATCTATAGTGTTTCTTCAGGTTGTCACAATTTGTTTTACTTTTATATATTTTTAGGTATTAATAATATTGTGTTAAACTAACTATTGTGGTTGAATTTGTCGTGTTCCCACTGCCAAAAAGTGAAGTTAGATATTTATAGAGTGTTTCATTAGCAGGTTAGTAGATTATTTTCTTCAGATAATTATTGAATAGAGCTTTGTCTGTGGAATTGTTTGGTATCAGGGAACATACATATGACTTCATTGATAGGAATTGTAGGAGATTTGATTTATATTAGCTTAAGTTACCTTTCTAAAACAGTAAAAAATTGTTTTACTTTGATACAGATGTTTGCGTTTCTAACGTGTTAAGTCCGAAGACAATGACTGGAACGACGCACTGGTCGGTATATGGACACAGTTTACAACACATGTTTCGGTGTAAATGACTTGCAGTATCATCATCCTGTGATAACAATCACCGGCTTGTTATACTTTCACTGCTGTGTTTCAAGCCACTGCCATCAGTTTAGCTGCAGGCCTAAACGTGGTCATTTGATGATCAGTACTAAAAGCTCTCCGTTTAAACCGATTTATATGAAAATACACAAGGAATCGACTTGACATGCTATTTTGGAGTAATAAAATAATGTGGTGCAAAATTGTACACGTAAAAATATTGAAAGTGCAAAAATATTTATAATAATCTTGAAGGGTAAAACCTAGAATTCCAATTAATTGCTCAAATTTACACTAACGGAGGAAATTTAACACATCGAGTTTAAGATTTAAAACGAGTGCGGGTAAACCCTATGCCCTTCCCAACTATAACCACCGTTTACGAACACCTATTGCAGTTGCTTACTACACATCATACGAGAACGAATCGTAATTTACATTTACAGTGTTAACGATTAAAATAAATTGAGTAATAGTTAATCTTTGTGCCTGTTGTGTATTTTTTTGTAGTACAAAAGGGTTTTATTAAAAATATTTATTTCTTAGACATATATGTTTTTAAATATAACTTATAAGTACTGTTGTCTTTAATAGATTTATCCGATGATGTGGTTCTACAAAATACTTGTTGGATTAAATCTTTATAGAAATAAACTTTTTATTATGCTAATAATAATAAATAAAATAATAATTATGCTAATAATGCATTGAAACATTAAAAATGTTCCAGGAAATTGTAGACATTATTTTAATAGATGTTTTATTTATCACAAAGTGACGGAAAACAATAATTACAACAAAACCAAGCGATGATCTTAATGTCATTGATTTAACAGCCCTACAGTATTATACTGCTAGTATGGTTTTATAATCAACATAAACTTTTTATGCAAAAAATGTGAACAAACAAAAAGATAATAAAACAATTCCAACTATATTAAAATAATAAATTAATATCGAAAAAAATCAATTAAACATATATAATAATTAAGAAAAAAATATATTACAGACAAATTACTTTAAAACAAATTATCGATAAATATCTAGGAAGGATTTGATTTATTATAATTGAAGTTTCGGGCAAAAAATGACATGTGTATCTAATATAATGAACTAATTATTAGATTAAACGATTTGCAAAGGTCCTTCAATTTAAATTAAGTAGCTTATATTGATTGTTTTGATTGGTTAACTTGACTGAGCACTCGTGTAGATATTCAATTCACCTTGGACTCTATTTCCATTATAATACTTTTGTTTGTTCTTCTATTATTAACAATCTACATATTTAAATTCAAGTGCAACATACAGGGCGTTCAATTAAAATGCGATATAGAATATTATATCACAGGTCACTCGTCATTACAAGGTGCTATTAATTATAATAACGTAATTAAATTATTATTGGCTACAACATTGTACCAGCCACTTATAATGTAATTTGTAATTTGATACTGAAGAAATAAATTATAGATAATTAATTATTTAGAAATATTAGTTTCAACTACTTGTAAATCATACAAGAGGTATTTTTTAACGCTTAATTAGTTTAATTATATTAATTACTGGAATTTACGCTTGTTCTTATGAACTCCTTATAAAAGATACCTACAAGTTGATTTGTAAAAAATTGTGGTCGTTTGAAATTTAATAAGGATAAATTGGTTTAAGTACATTCGTTACACATCAGTGAGAATTTTTTTATTATATTTAGTCCGCTGAATTTAGGTTGAAAGTTTTAATGTCAAACATAAATACTTAATTACTTATAGAGAAAATACAAAGGGTACTTAGTGTTTTGCCGTGTAATATCTACTTATATAGAGAAACTGATTTAATTACCTACCCTGTAGTAAAAAATGATTAATATTTAACACAATTTCACTTCTTACTTTCTTGAATTTAGTCAAGAAAACGTATTTAACTACTTTTCTAATGTATTTTCCTCACTGATAAAAAATTGTCTGTAATTTTACATAACTTTACGTTGCCAACTTGTAATCAGCGTATAGTTACATAAAATTACATAATAATTTTGTAAATAAAATATTATATGATTATACAGGTATAATACTAAATTTCATCGAAAATTTCCGTTACTATAATTTGCATTGATCTATAATAGTAATTTTTAGGTTGGAATTGTAAAATAAAGATATGTAATTTTATGGAGAATACCTATAATTTAAATTTTATATTTTATATACCATTACTTTTATAACTAACATTATTTCACATATATGACTGAATATCAATTTGTAAAAAATTTAACAATATGCATATGTTAAAAAAATGTATATAAAATTCATCGATCAGTTCAAATATTTTCATTTTGTTGACAGATGAAGTTGAAATAGGGAAAAGGTTTTGCTTTTAATGTTATGGGAAAAACTCTCCGCTTGTTAAAATGTCCAAAAGTACAAGTCAATATAATATAGATGATATCTCTTACAAATAAATTATTAGAAAGGTTAGTAGGTTTTATAATTAAATTTCAATAATAAATACACTATGCGAATCAGATGTTTATTTATAAATAGTTAAGAAGGCCTTCTCAGGAGCAAAAATAATTTCTGTGTAGGAAGATTTTTTTAGTGGTACTTGTCCATTTATCCTCTAAATGTGAATTACCCTCATCTGTAAAAGTGTATTGTTCATCCATCATCTAAAAATATATTCCACTGTAGATATTTAATTTGCATTAGATAATATGTTGAATATTTTCGCTGAAAATACTATATAATTATTCTTGGTTTTTGAAAATATCTGTAGATATGCGTAGATATATCTGTGTAAAAATAAATATTTTTAGCTAGAATTTTAGTTAACAGTAAATTTATATTTAATGTAACTACAAATAATGTTAATATCTGTTGTAGGCAATTACTATTTTTACTGTGATAGAGATGAATATGATGATTAAAATGAAAGCTGTATAGTTTACAGATACACGTAATGACGTAGTTTTGATGCAAACATCTAAACAACGTAGCATTTCAGTGTCTATGGGTACACTGTAAAAAATAATTACAGTTAAAATAGATGGCAATTTATTTACCACTCATTATTGCTGTAATTTTCTTATCGATTGTGACTTTACAAATAAAATTTAAAATTACGTTGTAAATTTATTTTGTGGTGTAATTTTAGGTTTTGCAATTGTAATATTACTTTGCGATTTTACAATATAAAAAGTATTTTTACAATGTAACTTCCACAATTACTTGTACAATTGCAAAGTAACTTCACAGGCAGTTGTATAGTAACATTACAATAATACATTTTATATTATGACTACAATGTAATTTTTTTAATTATTGTACAGGATGGTCCAATTTGGCAACTTAGATATGGAAGGTTTCTTCTATTTTCCAAAAAGACAGAAAAAAGTAGAGAAGATATTTGGAGCTTAATTTTTGAGAAAAGTGGAATAGCGAGAATCACATTTCGATATTTTGATTTGTTTCAGAGATACCTACATGCTATTTTTAAATTTTGGTCGTTTTCTGTGGTAACTTTTCTACTTATTATATTAATATTTATACATTGTTAAGACATTTTTTCTCTATGTGTAGTATCTAGTGGCTTGAGGAATATATTTTTATAACTTATATATGTTTTAATGAAACATCATACGTATGTAATATGGGGCATCATAGAAAAGGCTTAAGAATAAAAAAATGCTATATCAAAACTAATCAGGATATCGAAATGAAATTTTCGTTATTCAATTTTTCTCAAAAATATTCCCGTGACATTTGAACCATCTTTTCGGAGAATAAAAAAAACCTCCTAAAAGTGTCGAAACTGAGCTAACCCGTACACAAGACATCTTGTTTGCAACATTCGAATTCACTATCAGTGCTTTGGCATAGATACCTAAAAAAAATCTGAATAGTAATTCATTTATACCTAATAGATTAATATGCCTACATCAGAAAAATTTCAATATCGTAAGGAAATAACGATTGTTACTTACCTTAAGTAACATATTAGGCTTTTCCGTGAGTTTCAAAAGAAAAATGTACTCATATTAAGCCTATAACCTAATTAACATGAATGCTAATTGCTTCTAATGTTAATAAACACCCTTAATAGTAATACTGAATTTTTGATATGATATCCTCAGTGAAGTCAAACATTTCTGAAGCAATAGATTCGTTTTTTCTATGCTTTTCAGATTTATATACAAAAAATGAATTACTTTGGAATTTATGACTCATTTAGTTGAAAATAATACTTATTTCTATTATAGCCCCCATGTTACCTTAAAATCAGCAGTATAATCCTTTTAAAATTTATAATTAAAATTTTTGGACAAATTGTGTGAAAAACGTTTGTTACACAAAACCGTACTTTTCCTAACTGATTATATAAATAGCTATTTTGTACTCCGATTACGGCTCAGCTAATTAGTAGTTACAGCTTTATATATCTTCAATATATTAAGTGCCCTTTGCTTATTTTTTTATCTTAGAAATACATGTACATACAGGTACTGAAGTAATAAAATATGGTTTTACGGCAATTTTTTATTAAAATTTGGTACCTGCACATTTATATTATTTGTACAAAACAGAACACTTAACAAAACATATAACAATGTAAAAATATATTCATAGAACTAAGGTAAACATTTTATAATATTCAAACGAAATCTATGATCTTATACTAACTATTACAAAGTAATAGTTAGTATTATGAAGGTTATTAATATTTAAATTGACACAAGCTGCAAATACACACGTAACAAAATATCATTTCACACTTACTGTCTTACAATTGTCCCACAAAAAGTCCTTATTAATGAGCCGTATATGTTTGTTACTACACGTTAACAACACAACTAAAATGTATTAGGTTGATTTTAATCGGGAGAAACACATACACTGGATTTTTCTTAATACAAAAATTAAAATTTTATAGTAAATATTATGTGAAACGAGCATAACAGAACATGAAAATTTCCACTCATTTTTATCAATGTTTGACGAATATCTCATGCTGTAATGATTTCAAAAATGTAATACAAGATGTAGGCATTCAAATTATCTTAAACTATTTTTTACTATAATAATAACTTCGATAAAAATGAGGATAAATTTGTTATGTGTTACTCTGTGATGCGAATACAGATCAAGCAACATACACACGGCCACGTATGATTAATTCATCAAAACAAACGCGCTGACAGTTACATCAAACTCATTTTGATTTACAAGATAATTAGCGTACAAATAACAAGTGTTGTTTCCTAATGATTTCTACTAACTCATTTGAATGATTGGCCGTGTATTTTTTGACATGCATGGAAAAAATCAATCAGAAAAATGACGCGAGTCACTGACATTGGACGTGGGACATTGACCCCAGTTTTTCGAAAAGACATCTCAACATTTTTTATAAAGTGACAAGAAAAGTAGAATTTAGGACACAAAATAGGTAAGAGATCTTATAATATGGAAGAAAAGAAAAAAAAACAGGAATCGACACGAGTAATACTAAACTGATTAGTTTTAGGAAGGAAGTAAAATTTGTGTAAATCTTACGCATTTTTCAGATAAACATATATTTAAACTTATCTTGAAAGAAATATAATCTTTAATTTAGTTAAGAGATTTCAATGCTAGGTAACTTTACGAACCCCAAAATTCAAGTAAAATAAGCTTTCTTTTTCAATGTACAGAATGTTACAAATTAGCAAGTAAACAGTTAACCACACAGTTTATGCCACTTTTTCCTCCGAAGCTCCATTTTCACAATACAGGGTGTTAAAATAAAAATTGTAAACATGATTTTTATTGATAACTTCGATTTTTTTATTTGTGTACAATTTGCTGTTTATTTTTATCTTAAGTTGGCACACTTTCTGTCAAATTTTAGTCTAAAATTTCAAGGTACGAACGAGGGGTTGTATTTTTCACAGATCCAATATTTTTTTAATACGCCTATGAAGAGCGTGTTTTTATTTTTTAACTCTTACCGAGCCTGAAATCAACATCTTAAAATAGCAAAAAAAAAAAAATAAAATAAAAACCCGCTCTATAAAAAAATATACCTATATTATAAAACCATAGGTGTAGGTTCATTTTATCGACAATAAGTAAGAGTACTGTAAAACGGGGCTACTTAGCCACTACGGGGCTACTTGGACACCTTATGCGCTGCGACAATTTTTTTGTTTATTCTAATTTTTTGTTGTTGTTGTTTATAGCTAGGTTTGCATTTGTTCCAGATTAATATTATTCAAAAATGGTAAGGACGTACGAAAGTGCCACTATTGCAATATGAGTTCCTAAATTTTTAAGTTCATGTTTACTTGAGAAATATCATAGCTTTATTTTTTTTCCTTAAATGTTTTAGTTCTTTTACTTCAAATGTTCAACAGTAGGTACCTAGATATTTGAGTCTTTCTTCGTGTTTTATATGTTTATTTACAAAAATATATATATTACTTTAAAGAAACTGTTTTTAAAACCAAAAATTGATAGGTACCTTGCTAAAATAAAAAAAAATAAAAACAAATATACCTAAAATAATAAAATTTAAAAAATTTTACAATTTAGTGGGGTAGTATAGTCATTTCGTGCATTCAAACGCATTTTAAACACATTTTTCTCAGGACCCAACAAATTATTTTTTTTAAGTCAAGGTTAGTTTTTTGTAAATTCTGAAGCTACCCACGGCTTCCTATAGCTTATGTTGCTACAATGGATATTTTTTCACAGAAATTGGTTTAATATTAGAGGTAACATTCACAAAAACGGGTCAAAAAGGTGTCCAAGTAGCCCCGTTTTACAGTACCTTTTTTAGTCTAAGGTTGAAGCTACCTAGATTCATTATTTTAAAACCTCTATCATACAGAGTGTTAAAAATTTAGGCATTAAGCTTAGGGCGTCCCTGGTAAACTAAATAAACTGAATATGTTTCAAGGACACTATTCTAAGAGGTCCTTACTAGTGTCCATAACATTAAATTTGTATTAAATTAGATTGAGTACTTTAAAAGTTATTCAAGAAAAACCGATTTCCAGTGGGCGGGCACATACCTCCGTAGGGAGGGTCTGTAGGAACAATTTTTATAATAACTTATCATCCTATTTTTTCATGTTCTATCTGCACCCGACAGATTTACCGCATTTTTCCGAACACCCTATATAAAAAAATGCAGAATGACAAAATGAAGTTTAAATTTTTTAATTCAGCAACTGCATTTGACCTACTTCACCAACAAAGTGGAACAATAAGGCCTAGTCCTAGCATTAATGAATGCTTCTACAATGGCAAACCGCCCACTTTTTCTATACGCCACATTAACATTAAACCAACAACAAGCCAAATACAAATATTTAATTTTGTGACAACTGAGTCATGTCAGTTATCGTGCCGTGTTTGCTCTACTGGCTTCACAACCCGTTTTGGCATCCTTTATTTCCATTTTCATTCACACCTTGTAGCACTACAAATAGTACGGTAATGCTAAACAACCATTCGCGGCAATAAATACATAAAATAATGCAGTATTATTTCTTTAAGTATATACGCCCGACCGTGTACGAGTTCTTGTTATCCAGACAGATGGCAGGTGGGAGATTTATTGCTGTTACACCTTATCTGTGTGGTTCTATTGTAAAGTGTTTGAGCATGACTATTTTCTCTGTGCCTTTTATGCGTTTACTTCGATTTGCAGGAACTTAAAGACGATTCACACAATGGCGTTCGACGTGTGAATCGTAAAAGTTACTTGGATTTTTGTTGGTTTTATTAACGGAGATAAACCTGGAGAGGATTTTTTAACGGTACACTGATAAAAATAATAGTAAATTTGCATTTTATTCACGTCATGTATTACTATACAGGGTGATTCAGGTTTAATCTTGATAACTTCAGGAATCGATAGAGCAGGTTAAAATAATGTTCATTTGTGATATAAACTTATTTCCTACCTACCCCTCTTAGAAGTATATTTTGTATGCTACCCCCCTCCTACTTTATTTTAAAACTAAAAAAAAAATTAATTTCAATAAAACATCTACACACCACTTTGACCTGATTAATTTCGAAACTTTTTCGTCTCCTGTTTTTTTTTCGATGTTTGGTCTTGTTTATGAGATATTCAAAGAAATTGGTGACAGTGTAGCGCACCAGCCGCGTAAATTTCATTTAACGTTATGGCAACCCATGAAAACAAAACTCAGTTCCTAGTTCAAAGCCCTCAGTTTTTAAATTCAAACCCGCTTGAGATAATTTAAACAAATTCGGTGTGCATATTTAATATGACAGTGGGTATGAATCAAAAAATGACCAGCTTTAGAAACCTATCAGTGGCGGAGGGGACTATCATCTATCATTATTTGCCAAAAATATATATAACGCCCTGTATAATATTACAAATATATGCCATTGTATTATCTTCACTTTTTGTTTCCTCCCACTTTTTTGTATTCCAAATCGATTAACAACAAAATTGATTTATTTGATCAAGTGTATTTTTACGACACTCATTACTTTACTTAAATTAATAAGAATATAATTAGTTAACAATGTAAATACTTTACTATGATTTATTAATGTTTGAAATGGTCAATCAAAATACATGCTTCAGATCTCCTTGAACTTGCAACCCAAACACGTTAAAAAATTCCAGGAGTTGCTCTTATCACATCACAACCACCCATAATTTGTTCATAAGTGCTCCTCAGATTCAATGTGGACCTTGTAAACTAATGTCTTGAGACGTCCCCAAACAAAAATCAATCTTTTCATATAAATTTGCCTATCCTCAGTACCATTTTCGTCTGCAAGACCATAAATGTAAACCATATTAGCCATTTCAGCATTTGAATATGCACAAGCCATTATTAAACTCTTTTTAAAAAGGTAAGCTTCATTTGACAATATACAATGTTAAACAAGATGATTCTTATTATTATTGCTTTGCAGGGCCTGCCTAATATATGTTTAAATAACTGTAAAAATGCCTAAAAATATTTGTAAGAATGCAAAGCTACTATTTTTGTCGGCAATATAACGAGTACCTACCTAAGCTACTAATTTAACTTTCTCAATATAAAAAACACTGAGAAACATTACGGATTAATAATAAAATAAAATTGGAAAAATAAATATAAATCGTACATGAAAATTACATAGTAATGTTAGTATAAGTAGTTCAGGCCACGCATATTTTGCTACATGAGGACATCATTAGACCCTATAGTTATGTCATTGTGTACATTCACATGAAAATCTGCTACAAAATGATAAAATACTATTGCACCATTTGCTGCAAAAAGGGAGGAAATTTTACGACTACTTGTATTCGGCGTCTATACTGCTGCACATTGTAACGGTGTTATTTACAATTACATGATTATATGCGACCATTTTTTCCGTGTAGGTTAAAATTTGTCACATTGAGTAAATGTTCATTAAATGTGTGCATTATTTATTATTACAGCTGCCGTTTACGAGACGGATTTAACCATATACGCCATTCAAACTGGCCCTAAACCATACCGAGGTAGGTCCACAAGTTGCAATAATATCAATAATACATCGAACGATTATGGAAATGGCTGCGTACCCGATTTCGGCGATCACCCACGCTTTAATTGTGTTCGGCAAAGTGAAAATTTTCGTAAACGCCTATCGCCGATATTTGTTTTATTTTGAAGGTATTGTTGAAAAAGCACAATACCTACATTCGTGGCGAAACGAGAGTAAAGAACGGGTTTGTTTATTTACGGTCCAAATACAATATGACGTTCCTTAAATAATGTCATTACCGATCGGAATAACATTGGAAGCGGTGTAGCGCCTCGGGCAATACGGCGATAATTCCTCCTTTTCGTTCCGTCGAACACAATAGTACTTTGTAGAACATTTTGCAATTTGTTTTGATTATTTTTCGATGTCATTGTGTATCGGGAATTTGCCGTTGGCCTTGAATTCGCTATGGATTCAATATAAACCAAACTTGGGATCGGTTCTTATAGATTACTTTTACATTTATATAATTGAGAATGCAGAAAACTGCGCGTATCCCTACACAGAATAATTATTTGTAATTTTACTTGTAAAATAAAGAGTATATTATTTACCAGTAATTCCACAAGAATCTTGTAGTTTTAATTTTATTGTAAAGATAATAATGTAATAGAATTATGGGGTCGTAGATAGTCTACTTGAACGTTATTAAGAAATAATCTTAGTTTTATCGAGTATCACACAGTGTCAAAACGTGAACATCAAAAGTCTTGGACACCCTGTATATAAAATGATTCCTAGTGGTTTTTCTTAATGTGGTAATAAACTACATGTACGTAGGGAACAAAAGAAACAATGAAAAATTGCAGACCATGAACCTTTACTTTATTCAGCCAAGTGTTCCTTTGAATTTTTGTACATTATAATGCCAGGACGTGAAATTTCTGCGTTTACCCGAGCAAGAATGACTGGTTTACATGATGCAGGACATTTTAATCATTAGACGCGGAACATGTTGGGCATTTCCAGATCATCTGTTGTACGAAGATATGAATAATTTGATACAGTGGAAAACAGACCACATAGTCGACGTCCTCGAGTCTCTAATGAAAGGGAGGATCGGTATTTGGTGCAATATGCCCGTAGATACCGCACATCTTCAGCTGTCAGTGCCCACTTTCGAGGTACGTTTTGCCGTGTTATATCGACACTTACCATTCGAAGACGACTTCACAACGCAAATTTACGCGCTAGAAGACCATCACAGGTCCCCACTCTACCTCCATGACGTGCTGCACTGAACTTCTGGAAGTTCTGAGCAGAAATTTTATTGTATCTCTATTGTCGAGTGAAACAACTTAGAACTAATGGTAAAAGCTGAAAGTAGATTTCATTACAAATACGTCAGCAATTCAAAATAAATCGCTAAATTCATTTTAAACAGTGCCATTATTATGGCAAACTATTGTACATTACTTGATAATAACTCTAACGTCTATTCCTTCTCTTTTACATATGTTTCGTAAATCCCTGTTGCAATTTCATGTTTTATTTACAATTTACAAATATTCAATGTTTTTACATTGACATTGTAAAAATGCAATGGTTATTTACAAAAAATAATATATTAATTGACAACAAATTTACAAAAAAGTGGTAAAAACACCAAAAATGTGTTAATTTGTATACAATGTTATTGCTATAATACACCATGTTTCTGGTACGATTACAATATATTCACATACATTTTTATTCAGAGTGGCAATATCATCCGCGTTCTAAAGCGAGAACTGCTACCATCTATTAAATAAATGTTAATAATTATGAATTTAGAATCTTTTCGTCGGAACATCCCCGGGTTAGGCGATCTGTTATGTTGAACCGTTTCGTATTGTATAAATAATTCCTAAGGCTTTATAAACCTTAATACCCAATCATTTCTATAACAGAGAACGCGTTTTTTGAGCTCGGGAGCAACCATTCTTCCAAAGTACAGTTAACTAGGAAGAACTATAAATTTAATTTATACAATTAGGAAGTACGTATTATGCACTATTATTTATTTACGGTACTCGAATTTTGACGTATAGATATTTATACACTGTGCTTATACTTGACCTTACTCTAACCCTGGCAAAATCTTGTTGAGCTGCCGATTTTAATGATTTTTTTTTAAATTTTTTTATTCTTTATTTACTGTAAAAGTATTATGGTAAAACTCGAAAATTAACAATTTCTTATTGAAATACATACATTTAATAAAAACATAATAAATCAATTATAACATTCTGAACTAAGAAACACTTGAGTTGTCGTTTTTACTGTTGAATACAGTAGCTAAGACTGGCACACGCTGTCCCGCGAGTATCATTTCTGTCATTAAAGTTGAAGCTTTTCAATAAGTTGTAACAATTATAGCAAACCATGTGTGTGTTTTTTTTTCTTAATTTTGACACGTTTTACATCTATACCAATGCGTTGTGCTGAGCATTTAGTTCATTTGGAAATTTCATCAATTTCATTTTTATGCCAACCTTTAGACTTTTTCTTCTCCCAAAAGGGATTTGGTGGAAGAAATACTCCATGTCCAATGTTATAGAAGTGCCTCGTTTTTCCATCAACTTTTTAAATAAACGTACTGGGCAAATATCTTCCTCTAAAATATTAGCTGTAATCCATTTGCTGTGACATAATTTATTGTCACCGCCTTGTTTCGTTTTTCAGTTTCTTTTCCACTATTTTCAATTTCAGGTACGAAATAAGTGTTTTTCCAGTAAGTTGCTTCTTCTCCGCGCTAAGCTAATTCAAACATCAAAATGTGAATTTCATTTGAAAAATGAATAAGTGGAAAAATCACTACTGCATTTGTTGTTATAAAAGTTCCAGGGTAACTTTTGCCGCTGTCAAAGTGACAATTACACTGTGGCATGTGGGCTTTTTTATATATAAATTAAGTTGCCATCATATGTTATAGGAAAAAACATCACTTATTTGTTTTAATGACACTTAATATTAAAAAATGCTTTTAAGTTACAATTACATAACCTGAAGAAACCACAAACAGTAAATCTGTTTTCATTTCAGGAGCCCTTTTTTAGGACATGAACCTCAATTCCAAAGCCATTTCCTCGGGCGATCGATGGTGATTTTTACATTAACTTTTTGTTGGCGTAAGGCCCCTTTTAATAAGTTTCTTGAAGGTCCGTAAATTACAAAGGCAGGAGAAGCTCCAACCAAAATTAACGGTCAGTTTTTGTGTCTGAAGAAAATAAAACCATGCACCGACGACTATTACGGACAGGTCCGCCAGACGAGCACGTTTTCAATGGAAATAATTGATTATGAGAGCAATAAAGGACTCGGTTTTCTTGCGCAAAGGGCAAACCGAAAGTTCAGGGCTAAATATCGTAAACGACGGTGAAATAATGCTGAGATGAAGAAACAGAGAAATGTTAGAATAAAGAAGTTCAAATCTAAAACTTATACAGTGCTTTCGAAAAGTAACTAATTAATTAATTATTATTGAAATTGAGACGTTTTCGAAAAAATCCCCTGGCACGTCGATTTTGTTTTTAAAAAAGGCACTTTTCGACATACGACCCATATTTGTGACGTCATCGTTATTCGAGATATGACGTCATCGACAATTTTTTTAAATAGCAACCCCCAATTTTGACCATGCCATTTGAAAGAGCGTATCATTCTACTATCTATCGTCAAAAATCATGGTTGCCTGAGAGTAGCCTTACCGACCGAGAATGTTTTTTATTCCTGTCAGATAAAAACTTGAAATCGTACTTTACTAAATAGTTTTTTTTTTGTTTTCTGATATATTTCTTTTGTTTGGCAAAAGCAGTGCGTTTGAAGTGTTTATTGAGCAATATTGAGTCTAAATACCGTAACTTTGGACATGTTCGGGATCTTCCTAAATCTGGTCGACCATCAAAATCAGTAGATGATGAGCTTAATGTTTTGTTGGCAATACAAGAAAATCATCACTCAACACTTAACCAATTGGCTTCTGATTTCAATATGGCAGCGTCCACAGTTCACAAAATTATGAAAAAATCAAAGTATCATCCTTATAAGGTATGCCTTGTTCATGAGCTATCTGAAGATGACTTTGATCGGCGAAATCAATTCTGCGAGCAAATTCAAGAGCTATGCAATAATGATAATAATTTCGTAAAAAACGTATTTTTTCTGACGAGGCTACGTTTGTTTGTCAATAGGCAAAACTGCCGTTAATGGGCTACCGAGAATACCTGACGGATGATGGAGTATCACACTCAAAGTCCCCAGAAAGTAAATGTGTGGTGCAGCATAGTCGACAGAAGAAATCTGGGTCCTATTTCACGTCAACGTCAACCTAACTGGTGCAAGATATTTGGATTTACTTCGAGACGACATCATTTCTGAACTAATAACTTTATATCCAGATATAGAGGGGTATGATCTTCCAAGAAATGACATTTTCCTTCAGCAAGATAGTGCATCTCCCCATTATGCAACACCTGTCCGTGCTTATTTAGATGAGCTGTTCCCGAATCGTTGGATATGGAGAAGGGGGTCCATTTAGTGGCCAGCCAGATCGCCTGATTTAACACCCCTAGATTATTTCTTGTGGGGATACTTAAAAATCAAAGTATACGTTACTAGATCGGTCAATTTAGAAGATTTAAAAGCAAGAATTCGTCACTAGATACATCGTATACCTCCTGAAGTTATTGATAATGTCCAAAAAAAAATATTAATCGTCTTGGATACTGTCAGGCAGCCAACGGTGCACAATTTGAACAATTAATTTAGTCGATTTTTTAGATAATCATTATCATTTTCAGTATTGTAAAAATTAAATTTTAAAATCTTCAAACATTATTTTCTTGAATATTTTGTTATGTAACACCATAATTTTTCATGATGTGCATGTAGAATGACACGCTCTTTCAAATGGCATAGTCAAAATTGGGGGTTGCTATTTAAAAAAATTGTCGATGAAGTCATATCTCGAACAACGATTACGTCACAAATATCGGTCGTATGTCAAAAAGTGCCTTTTTTAAAACAAAATCGACGTGCCAGGGGATTTTTTTCGAAAACTTCTCAATTTCAAAAATAATGAATTTTCGAACATTTTCGCTGACGTTTCGAAAATTTTCTCTAACGTTTCGTAAAATTTCTCCGATGTTTCCAAAACTTCCTCCAAAATTTAGGAAATTTTCTCCGATTTTTCGAAAAGTTTCCTGAATGATATGAAAAATATTCCTGTTATAATTACGAAATGGTATGATATTCCTGTGCTGTTAAATTAAGACAATTTTAATTAATTTTTTCATATCACGATTACGTAAAAGATAGAAATCACCGTAGCCGTCGACACAGGCCGACTAATGAATTCCCTGCACATAATTTAATCTCCCATCGCAAAACAGAACAGCAATAAATTCCAACAAATTATTGCTGACGCTTATTGGCATTGATTTCGGGTCGTGAGAGTTGTTAGGCATGTATTTCATCGACGTAAAAAGCGGTTGGAAGGAGTAATGCGCTACAAGAACAGATAGTGACGGAATGGAATCTGTGGCAACACGACGGACGAGTTTTTGCCAACGTCTGAGTGACAACTCAATATAGACCGCGTATTGTCGTTATGTCATTCGGTCCTTAAATATACAGAGAATTGTCGAACTAAACTTATCTATCGACATTTTCCAATGTACGATGTATAGTACTGCTGCATCGCTGATACTTGCCAGAAAATTAGAAATTCAATTGTAACATTATTTTACTTGCTTTCTTTCGAAAAGTAAAAGTACTTTCCATGCTTGTATACGTTCTCCAAAATTCAATTAAATGCTATAAAAATATATCGATATAGTTGCTTCCAAATGTAATTATTTTCTATCAATATGGTGGCAAATACAGCCTTACCCGATTTTTTATTTAATTGTGACATAATAATCATTTCTATAGCAGAGGATATCTATAATAATAATAATATTATTATTTCCCCTCATTCTAATCACAAGAATTAGCCGAGAAGTCGGAGACATGTTCCGGAGAGGGGGCGGCATGTTATTATTAAGCAGGTTGCATTTGCACCCAGGAACAACTTACGTTGGTAGGCCCTAACCACAATTCAGTGCCGGAATGAGGGAAACCTGAAAAACCTCATAAATTGGGGGGGGGGGCAAACGTCGACAGATATCAATCTCTCACATTGCGAGAAGCCAACATTCTGCCACCCTACCACACTCCCAGAGAGGATATCAATCCCCTCCACGAAAACAGCTATCCTACTTGAAGTTTTTTGAGTACCTGGGAAATTATAGAAGTAGCCTTTTCCAAATTTAAAACTAATCGCTGTAAAGTCAGAGGGGAAAATTTTTAACAATACCGTAGAGTTCAAATAATAAAAGGTCAAATACAGAACCTTGAGGTATTTCACAAATTGTTCACTTAGGCGAAGAGTAGACTTCTTAAAATTAATCATTACGGTGGATTATTTCAGTTTGACCGCAGTCAAAATTGCAGCGGCGAAATCACAGAGGTTGGTTAAGATATCGAAGAATTTGTCTTCTTCAGATGATGACAATCTTCCATTATCGCAATACAGTAGGTACGTTGCAGTTCGTATCGACGTATTTTAATCCTTGGCATCTAACTGAAGATAAAGAAGATGAAGAAGTTTGTTTGGTTGTGGTTTGGTAATGATTTTTGAGCAGGTAGTAGTAGATATGGAGATAGATAAGTAGAAAGAGATGTAAACAGATGAATTACGCCACTACTAAAATATTAAATGTGGTGTAATTAGTTATTTGTTATTAGCAAAGTGTTCTAAATGGGATCTCTTTCAAACTGAACTATCAGCTTACTTAATAACACAAATGATACATCCACATACAACTAGGTTCAAATTATAGCATCCACTTGTTCATAATTGGAGGCTGTTAGGTGATTTACATACTCGATGTCAACACGGTAACAGTGTTTGCTTTGCCTTGTGGAATTTATAAGAGTGAACCACGTGTTATACCCTCTTCGACACTGAGGTTTTTAACTCGACATTTTAATTAGACCGTTCCGATCTGCCATTTTTGATAAGCGGTTTACGTTAAAGGCGAATCAAAGGCAACGCAAAAAAATTAATTATTATTCTAATAATAGCCACGAACTGAAGTTGAAAAAATTAATTAAAATTTGTTTATAACCTGTTATTTTGTCTTTCTAAACAACCACAATAGAAAAAAATTACCAGCCAATGCAATGAAGCCAATAACTCGCAACCTTAGCTGTTGTGATCTGTCATAATAGTGAACAGAACATGAGTACGTAAGACATAGGACGTATGTATACATCTAGTAGTAATTGCCTACTCAAAGCTGGGCCTGAATAAAGTCACAAGCAGAAAGCAATCCAATATACTGAGAGTATCTACTATTAAAAGCCCCAACTATTGCCATATTTTTAAATATTAATTTATATTAATTTGGCCCACGTTGCTAATATTGTTCTTGATATTGATGTGATTGGTGCAAAGATAGGAAACTGCAATCATCGTAAATTATTAGTGTTTGTTCTGTATATACCACCACATATCTCTACGCAAGATTTGTTTTTTGAGGCTTTTGACTCTTTAACATGTGTAAGGGACAATACCAATATATTATTTGTAGGCGATTTTAATTCACCAAATTATTGCTTAGATCGGTATGATACAATTTGTGTGAGAATGAATAATTTTAAAGAATTTCATGGATTATTGCAATACAACAAGGCGAACAATAGTCACAATCATATTTTGGATCTTGTTTTTTCTAACTTTAACTGCATCATAGATAGATCTGAATGTCCGTTGCTTGATGAGGACAATCACCATCCATCGCTTCTACTTACTTTTGAGATAATCACTGAACTATTGGAACTACATAAACAATTTCCTATGAACTTTTCCAGCACTGCTTATAACTTTAAAAAGGCAAACTTTCCTCTTTTGTACAAACTTATTTATAACACGAATTGGTCATTTCTTTTAAATGTGGATAATGTTGAAAATATCTGTTCATTATTTTATGACAAGTTATATAGTCTCTTTGATATATCTGTACCAAGGTACACGTCTTCAACCCATATTTGTCGATATCATTATCCTCCTTGGTTTACAGGTGAAGTCATTAAGTCCATTCGATAAAAAGCAGCTGCATATGCTAGATACAAAAAACGTAAAACTGTTGATCTTCTCAATGTGTTTAAATTTCGTCGCTCCCAATCTAAGCGTCTTATTAATGAAGCGTATAGAAATTTTATAAATGATTCAGAGCTAGCGTTAACTAGCTATCCCAAAAAATTTTGGAACTTTGTTCAAAGAAGAAAATGATCTTCAGGCATCCCTTCCGTAATGTTTTATAACGACAATGAATTGTCCAATCCAACAGATATTATTAATTGTTTTGGAAATTACTTTAACAATGTGTTCATTAAATCACAACCAGTTAATGCATCTCAGTTTTCATTGCATAATAATTTAGGGTCACATTTAGTAATTCAAAATATCACTTATGAAGATGTTTTACAACATCTTAGAAGATCTAAAGATACTTTCACGATGGGCGTTGATGGTGTTCCTAGTTTTGTTCTTAAAGATTGTGCGTATGCTCTTGCTGAGCCTTTGCATATATTATTCAATTGCATTATACGCCATTCTACCTTCCCGTCTTGTTGGAAAAAAACTTATAATCTGTCCTATACCGAAAAAGGGAAATCTCAGTGATGTATCCAATTATAGAGGCATTTCAATATTGTGTAATTTTTCTAAGGTTTTTGAAACTTTGCTGTATGGTAAACTGTACTGTTTTGCTAGGCAGCTTATTTCACCACGACAACACGGTTTTATGCAGAAGAAGTCAACAGTATCTAATTTGGCAGTTTTTACTCAATACGTTTCTGAAGTTTTGGATAATAGAGAGCAAGTCGATGTTGTCTACAACGACTTCCAAAAAGCGTTTGATCAAATAGACCACAATATACTCCTTTTAAAATTGGAGAGTTTTGGATTTTCTGATGGCTTGATTAAATTCTTCAGTTCTTACTTAAGCGACAGACATTTTATGGTAAGATATAAAAATTTCACCTCAGATTCATTTTTTCCCACATCAGGTGTTCCGCAAGGCTGAAATTTAGGTCCCCTTCTATTTTTATTTTTTATTAACGATCTTCCTAAGGTCATTACTTGCGAGCATTTGTTATTTGCGGATGATTTTAAACTTTATTCTGAAATTAAATGTCCTACAGATTCTATTCACCTTGTTCTGTTATTACCGACAAAAGATATAAGTACGCGAGGCGTAGCATGTAGTGTCTACATTTGGTACTCACTGATTATTCAATGCTGGGCCTCAATAAAGCTAGAAGCAGAAAGCGACACACTACACTGTAGATGCTATTGAAGGCCCTATTCGGACATTAAAGTCTGAATTCAGAGTTTAAAGTCTGAATTCAGAATCTAAATCTAAAAAAAATTGTAGACGAGGTCCTTCTACGACTTCGTACATATTTTTAATATTTCAACATGCATATTTGGGTATCTCTAATGATAAGAATACAAATCTGTTTTGTTCAAAAGATACCTGGTGTTAACATAGCTATGCCGAACCTTGTATTCAAATTTAGAATTGGAAACGCCTTCAATTTACAGTCATTCAATAAATATGAAAATTGTAGAATGTCACTGATAAAAAAGTGCCGTGTGGTCGCAGGCACTTTGTTTATCCACAAAGAAATACTTTCTCTGATCCATCTAGGAACGTTAAGTGTAACAGACACGTCAGAAGTATGCATGCAAAGTGCTCTCAGGACGGTCGGAAAACATCCGCAACAATACAAATATATTAATAATACCGTTCCCATATCTCTCAATATTTATCTAAAAGCGAGCAGTTACAAAACCCGAATAGCAATCTCGTTTTTGAAAGTGCCCATCCATTGTTGTCCCGGTGTGATTCATTATTATTAAAAGTAAAAACGTGGCGATTTTTATCTTGACGGGCATTTCTCTACTGTTTACCAGCCGGTAAAAAAGCTATTCTTGTAATTTAAGCAGCGTGCATTTTTACGGACAGGGGAATTATAGAAGGTGCGAGTAATATAATAGTGTGATTGTAACTTGTTTGTTCGAAAGCAAACGTGAATCGAAGCCGCAGCAAATAGTGTTTCTTGCAGACGACACGGTTCATTATGGTTCGCCAAAGAGCTGTTGCGAAACCGCGTGCTCTCGGTTTAGTCTCGGAGAATCGGTATTTGAGCTATTAAAATGGATACTTTGCCTCGCTGTTGCCGTACTTATCACTTTTATGGCCGCCAGACCAGCTGATCACAAGAAAATGTCTGCAATAAGCTTCTAAGTCTAGAGGAAGTTGCTACTAAAATTTAAAAATGATAATACCGATAAATAATAATTATTTTGATTAATTTTACTTTATGTACTAAAGTAAGAAGTCAAAAAATCAAAAGATCAACGTTTTAAGCTATTTTTAATACGATAAATGAAAAATTGGAACGGATGTGAACTAATTCATTAAATGTTCAAATGACGTCCATTATTGTTCAGGCACATTCTTAGTCTCTTTAAAAACGAATAACTCAAGTTTGCCAACGTATGGTATCGAATTTGCCGTAGCTCGATTCTGATCCTCGCTTTAAGATCTTCTAGATCTACTGGTCTTTCTTTGTAGACTATACTTTTTAAGTAACCCCACAAAAAATAATAACACGGATTGAAATCGGGTGACCTTGCTGACCAATTAATGGCACCTCCGTGACCTATCCACCTTGCAGGAAGCATTTCATTTAGATATTCTCTTAGGGCCTTCCATGACGTGGAGGAGCTCCATCTTGCTGAAACCACATTTGATGAATTGGACCTAGGGCCTCCAAAGCAGGTACAATTTGTTATCTCAACAAATTAAGATATTTGTCGGCAGTTCCCATCAATAAAAAATAGTCCAATAATATAATTTCCTAGTATACCTGTCCATTTTTCTGGTCGCTGGGTTCGAGTTTCTCGTATCCAGTGAGGATTTTCTTGATGCCAATATCGATAATTTTGTTTATTATAAAATCTGTGAAGCATAATAGTGGCTTCATTGGTGAACACAATCTTTTTGCCAAAATCCAAATCCATGTTAAATTTATCTAACATATAGTGTTACAAAATTTAACACGTTTGGAAAAATCATTTTGCACAAGTTCCTGAACGAGCTGCATCTTTTATGGATGATACTTTTTCTTGTGAAGCAGTTTCAACACAGAACAGTCTGAAATGGCTTGCATCGTACCAATTTTCCGACTGGATAAACGTGGATTCTCTTGTATTGACAGAAGCACATTTAAAATATTATCGTCATCAGTAGCTGTATGGCCACCTTGCATGTAGTTTGTCTTTAATGCTTCCCGTCTCGTTAATTTTTTTTAACAATTTGGAAACACAAGATTGTGTTATTTGAGGTCTGTTTGGATGAAGTTCGTTAAATAACTCGCATACTTCCCGCTGTGTCCTTTCCCTGTCGCTATATACCACCATCTTTAAACCTGTATACCGCCATTATAACTTATTAAGTACTTAAGAACACAGAAAATTGAGTAAAAAAGTACGTTTACTGCAACAATGCACACAATTACAAGCAACTGACAGCTAGTACCAGTTTCGCATTGTTCTGATTTTTGGCATAGCTTGATGTTAATAATTATTTTGATAGATAGTGTCAAAAATATAATAGAAAACTTAAATTTACTGCATTTTTTTCTTATGTGACCCCATTAAAATTGTATTGTATCGTATTTAGGAAGGTCTAATGTATTAATTTTGATCAAAAAGTATATGGTGCCCTTTAAACATTTTTTTGTGGTACGGTAAGATTGCTTGATATCACTAAATGGGAAATATTTTCCCCTAACACTTTTATTAAAACATGTTTTTGATATGACGAATATTTTAAGAAATATAAGGAATATTTCGCAATTTGTATCCACACTGTATAGAAGATAAGATTCAATTGTTATAAGAATTACCCATTCCAAAATTCATACTCCGAGATGTTTTATGATTTCATGTCCAGACCAAATGAAAATATATCGCAAATACTGTGCTTTACGACCGGCAGTTTCTACAAATCGAAGATTATTTGTAAAGTACGACAGGGAAAATGTGTTAACCAAGTGGTTGTCCTCAAGAAAATAAGGAATGTGCCAAAAAATAGCAACTTATATATAGGGCACTGGTTTAGACGTTGTTCCGCCACTATGTTAGCCGACGCAGGGGCTTATATTACCACCATTAAACGACATGGGTATTCTAGTATGGTAGCAGAGACATATATAGAAGATTCTATACAAAATAAAATTTCAATCGCAAATAAATGGTTACCATCTTCAGCAGAGCCTACGGAACTTGCCAATAATACAACGTACGCAGTAAACTTAAACAATTACAGCAGCAGCCTTATTAAACACCCAGAACTAAAAGCTACGACAGCTGACAGCACTGGATCTGGCATCATTTTAGCTAACTGCAATATCGGCACTTTCAATTTACATGTAGTGCAAAATAAATTGCAATCGTCCTGTTTATAACAGTTACTGCTTTGTGTTGAAATGTTATATTACTTAAAATATATATATATATATATATATATATATATATATATATATATATATATATATATATATTGTTTAATTCATAAAATCATAAATAAGTTTTAAAAAAATCACAAATTATTTGTTTTATTTTCTACAACGAAAAAAACTTTGGCCTTCTAGAACGTAAAAGTATTTTGCAGCTAAGTGACAAAAAAGACTCACTTTGCCAACTCGAAATTTAACGAAAATGTCGACTTTTGATGACAGTTTTCTAAAAAATATTTTATTCCAGTCATAGTAATTGCAATGTCAAGTTTGTTTTATATTCGAAAAATTGTAAATAGTATTTTTTATTTACAGTCATTGATTAAAAAGATCTGTTAATTTTATGTAGTAGTCAGTGTTTCTTATCTCTAGGACTTTCAGCCAATCTTTTAACCAACGGAGATCTTCTTTGTAATATATATGAGTGACTGTGAGAATGATATTTGAAAACAGTACCTATCAAAGATGTTTATGTTTGTAATGACTATAACTAACGTAGTTTGTTTAAGAGCTTATATCACAATCATCTAAAATAATGAAGATAAATGTGCAGTCTAACTTAGAACTTATTATTCTTGTACTGTAGCTCAATGCGTCTTTTGTAAATAAAACTGGATAAAAATGTTGGAAAACGGATAGACTGAATAAGTTACGGTAATTATTGTTGTAGTTTTAATAAACTACTCTTAAAAAATCACAAATATAACCATATCAGCAAACTGATTGCAATTAATAAATAAAATAAACCGTTAAATTGCATAAAACTTACTTGACATTATGAAAGAGTAAAGATAAAAAAGTTCTCTACATGCCACCGAATAGTAACTAATACCTAATACAAATGATTTATAGCAATGCTGGTATCCTTGACCAAACATTTATTATTTATCTGTCATTGCCATTAACATAAATGAACTATTAATAAATGTTTTAATAATAATATTCATTACACATATACTATATACGTTAAATTTAAATCAATAAAACTATTCATTTATTACTGGAGACATAGTTTCTACCTCCAAATTTGGCACGCATATATTACATGTTACCTCCAACTCTAAGTTACTGCATTTTTATCGGCCTAGTATAGTACGAGGAACAGTATTGGTATTTTTATTACACATTGAGTCATTAGACTGTTCTGTCGACCGCAAGAAGAGTTTTCTCTATTCTGTTAACGCTTCTAGAGTTAACATTTACGTGTATGTTATTTTTAAAGAAGTATATCGTTTTTTTAGGAAAAAACAATGTCACAGCATGTAATAGTGTCTCAGAGAGGCAGAAATATTACTTCGCCGTTATTATTTTAATTTAAAGTTTCTAAGTGAGGTAGCAGTAACGCTAGAAATGAAACAACATTTCCATTCAAAATCCATCCGGAAATTGTTGTATTAGTAATACATAGTTAAAAGCTTATGTTAGTTTAGGCAAAATAAAAACATACAGTATGTCTCGTTTTTCAGGTTTATCACCTCTCGAAATGTGAGAAGGCTGTTTAACCCATCAAAATATCCATATGGCATATACCAAATTTGATCAACAATATTGACTGATTTTTTTATGTGGTGCCACACTTCTAAAAATCAGAACTAAATTTATATATTATATCTAAGCAGGTAAAAAATTGTCATGAAAGTGAAAACAAATATCAATCGGAAAAAGAAAAACAAACAGTATAAATTTAACACTTTTAATTGCGGCATGGTAAAAATAATAAGTACAAAAGATATATTGAATTATGAATACAAGTTGTTGAACTTGGCTATGTAAAGTATTTTTGAATTTAAGGAGGCGATTTGCAAAATGTGTTCAACTGAAAGGAAGTTTGGTAGAAAAAACTAAAATTTAATTTAGATTAACTTTTTGTTTAAACATTTAGTATTCATAATTTATTATGAACAGTATGGTTCTCTTTTTGATAACAAAATGTCTAATACCACTTTCTGGAAAATCTAACTTTTTAAAAAACCGTGTAGGCCAGGTTTTTTTTACATAAATAAAATTGTTAATAGAATATAACCTATCTAGATGATACTAATTGTAAAAAAATTGACTTGCGGAAATTCCACAGCCTTCTCGCTAGAGAGAGAGAGACCTCAGACACACTACATATTTTTCTGTACATAAATGTAAGTCGATATTTTTCAAAGTTATCTAATATTATTTATTTCCTATATTTTATTAATAATTACGTACGAAGTGGTTTTCTTATGCTTCTTGCAAAATATAATGCCTACAAACATTTGTACGAATGCAAAGCTAATAGTTTTTTTGGTTACATGTATATACTGAGGAAGCTTTTTATATGGATATTAATTTCACATCTACATTACAGGATTAAAAAACATTAAGGATTAATAATACAATGAAAAATAAATATAAATATTACATGAAATTTACATAATAAAACCCAGGGTAACAATAACAAAATGGAAAGTTACATATGAATTTACATAAAATTGGCAACCGTACTTTACACTTCAACTAGTAATTTTCCATAACTTACAACAATATATTTTGGTATATTTTATCATATTATTGACCTAAGCACAGTACTATGACTTTTTCGAAAGTTTCTAATGTAAGCAACGGGAATTGGGAACACCATGTATATACTTACTGATTTGTTCGCACGATTTTTTTATAATTTGAATTTTTGTTCCATCACTTTGGGACAAATTGTATAATATTCTTACAGTAGTATAATTTTCTGCGAAATTCGATATAAACTTGCTAATACATAAATGTACTTCTTTTTATTAAACGTATGTTTTTACAGGTATACTTATTACCTAAATGCACGAGTATGTATTTTGGAAGAAAAACAAACAGTTACTCAGCACGCATTGCGCAAAGCATTCCGTTTCAATGAAATAATTCAGCTGTCAATTTTCCTTCGCCTTAAAAGCAATCGATATCCGGAACGCCTAAAAAGGATATATTACAAAAAAAAAACTGTTTACTAATTAAATTATGAAATAGGAAAAATTTGTGTCGCTGCTTAATAGGGCATGTTGTTTATGTAATGTAATGGCTTACATACAATGCTCATGTAATTATTGTCGTAATTTAATTATCGATTTCTTATCCAAAGATGAGCACAAGAATGTTAGAATTTATGTCGATAGATTTCCCTACTATTGACCAAAAATGTTTGTATTTTGACTATTTTGATATTGTATTAAACTATTGTGTTCTTTTTATTTGTTAAAAGTAACTAAATAACTATAGATTTAACTAATCCAAAAAAAAATTTTCTGAATGTACATACGTAAATTTTATAACACTTATTTTATATTAGCAAATTCAACTGCTTTTGCTGCTATTGCTATTATTATTTAATTTGTGGTTTTAATTAATAAAACAATTTGATATACCTACTTGATGTTACAATTGTTTAAAGTTTTGTCTACCGGCGCGTAAAAACATTTGGGCCCGTCTATGAACTAAGACAAATGTTTCTGATTTTTACCTGTTTTGAATTCGTATGTTATTGGCAGCAACTATGATACGTTGTGGTAAATCGTTACTATTGTTTACTATATCGCCACAAAAAGAAGTACAAAAGATTTAAGTTAGGAGATCGTGGTGACCAAGGTATTGATTCTCCTCGTGCAGTCCATCGTACCCCTTGAACAGATTGTTGAAAATGAAAGGGAGCACCCTCGTGCAAGAACCACATTCGGAGTTGGACGCTAAGGGCATCCAGAAGTCCATCCATTCGATTTGATAATATAAGCGGTCTAATCAAGCGATCATCGACAATCCCAAACATCAGTATTATGAATGTTATACATTGTGTAAGAATAGCGTCATCTGTAACCAACAAATCTGTGATTTTGAGCATTTTGTTGCAGCAACCAGTTACAAAATCTAACCCGTAAAGGATAATCCCTTAGTATTATCGCCTCGTGTATGACATGCTACATTGTTGATTGGAACATTCCTTGTACTTGTTGAGTCATTTGCCTGGTACTTATTTGGATATTCTCTTCAACAATATCTAAACTGTGTTCCTCAGTTGTTGCAATGCGCCGTGGACTCCTAGAAATTCCTTCTCTTTCAAAATTTGGTTGCAAATTCCCCGTGTCACGCCCGCATTGCACTACACTTACACTCACTGCATATCGCTGTAAAAGTAGCTGCATTTAGCACATGTCTACCGGGGAATAGTTCTGCGTACAGACTAGAAGCTTCTAAAGTATTTTGTCTTATTTCACCATAAATTAAAACAACACGTAAGCTATTTTTGACAGTTGAAATCCTTATGTAAACACTATCGTAGAAACGTTAATACTACAATCGGATTTGAGTATTCGGAATTGCATACACTACTTAAAGGTTGAAAATACTACAACTTCAATTATAATAAGGATTTTACAATTTTCTTTTACGATATTAACTGCATTTTCAATTTTTTTAGATATATTGTGAATCGCCCTGTATATAGGACAAATATTTGAGTTGCTTTTTGTTTTGTGGCTATTTTTAATATTTGAATAAAATACGAATTGCTCGACAAAAACAGTTTGTTTATACAGGGTGTTAAAAAAAGAGTGTAAAATATTTAAGGAGGTAATAGTATGGACCAAACTAAGCAGAATTTTTTTATTTTGCACAAACGTTGTCTATTTTCTTATAATAGTTGGTTGATGTTTAGTGAAATAAACAGTACGTATTTGACAGCTGTTCCCAGTGCACAAGTTTTCTTTCGCTAACGCAGAAATAACAGACATGCATTTCATGTATTCATGTGCTAATGGGAACGCCACCGAAGCGCGACGTCTTTATGTTGACGTTTATCCAAATCGCCAGATTCCTTCACAACGCATGTTTGGAAGAATTCACCAAAGATTGCGTGATACCGGTTTCTTGAGTAAACAGTGTCATTTATCCGGAAGACCAAGGCCGGTATCTACTCCTAGAGCAGAAAAAGAAATTCTAGCACTGGTAGAGCAGAATCCAGGTACGAGTGTGCGGAGAATATCCTTCACGAGCAACTGCTTTATCCATACCATGTGTAACGAGTACAGGCCTTAAATCCAATAAATGATCGTCAAGCACGTTTGGTTTTTTGCCGCTGGTTTCTACGTCATGATGCTGAAGACCTTCGTTTTCATGCAAACATTCTTTTTACTGATGAGGCAGGGTTCACAAGAAATGGAGTGTTTAATTTTCACAATACGCATATTTGGGCCGACGAAAATCCTCATGCTCTAATAGAATCTGGAGTTGATCAGGCACGTTTTTCATTAAACATTTGGATGGGTATTGTAGGTGACAGGTTTCTAGGTCCTGTTGTTTTAGCAAACCGATTAACACGCTGCTTACCTCAACTTCCTGCAGAACACACTGTATGAGTTTTTGGAAGACATTCCTTTGAATCAAAGGCAACACATGTGGTTTGAGCATGATGGTACTCCAGCTCATTTTTTCATGGCCGCTAGAGAGCATTTACACCAAACTTTTCCACATAGATGGGTAGGAAGGGCCGGACCTGTTTTATGGCTTCCAAGACCGTCTGATCTGAACCCTCTAGATTTCTTTGTTTGGAGAAATTTGAAGACATTAGTGTATGGTACTCCTGTAAGTAGCCTGGAAGAGCTGCAGCTACGGATTAATCAAAAGTGTCAAGAAATCCAAACCAAGGAGGGTATTTTCGAAAGAGTTCGAATATCGTTGAGACGAAGATGTCCTGCCTGCTTGGAAATGGACGGAGGGCACTTTGAACACTTGTTTTTTGTTTGTTAAAAGCTTCCTTTGTCGGTTTATTCCTAATAAAATAAAATGTTTGAAAAACGAATAGTGGTCCATATCTCCGCAACCGTTACTTTGCAGACCCATGTTTATTAAGACTTTTCTGCCTATTTTGGTTCATACTATTACCTTAACACCCTGGATAAAAATACTTAATTAGATATACAATGTTGACTCATAATTAATTTTTTGCAGGGAATATAGGAAGAAGTGTGATACGATCACGGCACAACTGCAGCCTATAATGTAAATATTAATAATGTTCGAAAGATCCCAGCGAGAAAGTTCTTATATAACCTTAGGACGGATATGACTATCCGATGATTTTTTTGCAAAACTGTGTGCTGGCAAATATTTTACCATTAGTGCCTGATTTGTTCCTGGTCATGTACCCTTTACTTATTGCTAGGTGTATTAATGTGTGTGTAATAAGATAAACTAGCCAGAGTTCGTAAAACTCAATTGTGAAGCAATTACGGCGATTGTAGTGTTCTTTGTTTTGATAGGAAATAATAATTACACCTTGAGTATAACTAATATTAAACAAATAAACGATATAATTACTACGTACTTTATAATATATTGCTTATGATACTATAAACTAATGCATTCCATAGAGCACAGAAATTGAAGTAGTCATTTTTGTAATTTATTAAGGGGAATTTACTTTCTAGTTTTAGAAAAATGTTAAAAATACATTAAGAATTAACTTCGTATATTTTCACAAATATAAAACTAAAATAATATGATAAAGTTTGAAATACATTTTAGACATGATAAGAAATTTAGTACACTTTATAAACGGTATTAAACAGCAACTCATTATAATTTGATCCAGGAAAATAAATTTATCTCACGGGAAACCAATTAGTATTTCGCAATCCAGCACATAGTCGTTTCAATTGAGTACTGGAATTTTTTACTGCCCGGATCGCCTAGATTTATGTTTATTATCTTCCTAGACAACAGGAAATCACACCCGCAGCCTTTGGCATGAAATTGTAATATGCCTTACGTCTCTGACACCTTATGGTGTTAAAAAAAGGCCACTGCTATCTAGAGAAACATCGATCGATCTGTTGGTATAATTTTATTTTAACAATAATCGAACTAATGAAGATGTAGAAATAAAACTTTCTACGTACGCCCCTCGGGTGCGCGTAGGCCGCATGAATTATCAGCGGGGCGACTAATTGAGCTCTAATTAATAACAACCTAGCGTCGTCCATCATTAAATTGTCACTCGTTTTAGCGCGCTTAAAATCGAAGCGGTCGGATTCCCTTTAGAAATTTCCTTCGAATCAAAAAACGAAGATTTCTACACAGGACGGGTCAATTATACGTCTAGGTTTCAGCATCAAATTGTTTTAATAGTGACGTTTAATTCGAGTAACGAGCGCTATCTAAGTAGATATCGTTGTCCAATATGACCCATATATCATTTGTCATGCTAATTAAAGATTGAGGTTGACTGAATATATTTTTTTTAGTCGACATAGTCGCTGAAACGTCGTACATAGCTTGATTAAAACGATCGTATTAGCCAATGCAATGAAATGGAAAACCACAATTTCAGATGTAGAAATGTAATGTAAAAATGTAATGTAGTACCTCAAGTAAAGCCCTGTATCTGGACGTAACCAACAGTACTGTCGCCGTAATTTTCAAGAGCAGATCTATATTACGTTTAACGTAAGTTCATCACATCACTACTAATAATTATGGTAAGTAATAAACTGTAAATAGACGCCTCCTTCCTTATACCACCGTTCGGGACTTATAAATTTGGGATTCACACTAATGAACTTTGAAGTACTAGTAATGAAGTTATGACAAAAATATATATAACTTCGCAAAATTATTATTAAAAACAGTTTATGACAAAACTAGTGAAATTAAATGTACAACAAACGTACAAATGTACATTTTATCATCATATTTTATAAATGATTTGCACAATTGCATGTGTGAATATAAACTAAAGGATTTTTCTGAGTGTACTTTTATGTCCCCAAGTTAAATAAAATTTAAGCCTTGAATTATTTTCGACGAAAGCATTTTATTTATCAACTGTCCACAGAAATAAGAGTATTTGATTGACAGGTAAATAAACTGTATTATCCTTGTCAGTCACTCGTATGGTGCACAGTGGCTCAAAGCGCCACCTTAGGGTTGGGCCGTTTGAGTTGATTTTTTTTTAATGTTCGTTTTAATTTGACTCCAAAAATGGGTTTGCATGGAAAAAACTAAATTTTTCGCACAAAAATTACCCTACGGAACACGAGATTGAGATTTTGCTGGACTTTTTTTTATGGGAAAGCCCTACAAGACTGTCCACTTAGATTTCGGGGAGAAATTTTCACTATCATACATTTCCATCCGAACAGTTCCAGAACAAATCAATCAGTTCTCATTAACAAAGAACTATTGTATCCAAAATGACCACTTTTGTGAAAAAATTGAATTCCCAAAATCATTTATGGAACCTTTCTGACCTTTTTCAGAATTACGGGAAAATTCGGAAAATGTCTGTATGTGGCCATTTTGGTGAATGTCCAAAAATGTGTCCAAAAATTCTGAAAAAATTTTTGCGGATTCCTTGAATGTGTACAAATAATTTTTTTGAGATGATATTTTTTCCAATACTTTCCCAGTTTTCAGTAGAACGATTTCTGATATGTGAAAATTTATGGATGATTGTGGCCATTTTAAGAGCAACGGAAAATTTCTCCGAAATCTAAGTGGACAGTCTTGTAGGGCTTTCCAAGACGAGCATTCCCCTATAAAAAAGGCAAAATCTCAATCTCGTGTTCCGTAGGGTCATTTTTGTGCGAAAAATCTAGTTTTCCCATGCAAACCCATCTTTGGAGTCAAATTCCGCGAAAATTAAGACCCAAAGCGAAAATTGAGAAAGAGGAATTGATAGGGAATTTTATAACGAACATTTAAAAAAAAATCACCTCAAACGGCCCAACCCTAAGGGGTGTACAGTAATTTGGATGGCACAGTTGCGTTTTGAGCCACTGTGCGGCGGCTATGACCGTACGGCAGCTATAACTGTGCTATTGTATTATTTTCCTCTATCATATACCTATTCTCTGATTAGGATGTAGGCAACCATTCTAGATAATCATTTTTCTGTATGCATAATGGCAGTTTCGAACGCGTCGAGCATGTAAATTTATAACAATGCCAAAGCTGCCCGCAGGCAGCAGTGCATTCTATTAATTGTTTCAAATGCTGCGGAGAACTTTCCAAACCATAATTTATTCATAAACTATGCAAAAATCCGCACTGCAAATAATATTAGCAGGAAGCAGAACAAATGGAAATAAATCTGAGTGTATATGCACATGTCCCTAATGGACAAAAAGAGCTGGTCGCCATTTGAATTTCAAAACAGGTAATTATTAATCATATGTAGAGTCGGTTGAGGTTGGGGAAAAATATGGACCTGTCCGACTTAGTGCATTTTAATCATTGAGCCTCTGATATCCATGCACGAGCATCAGAATTGAACATTTTGGAATGTGATAAATGAATAGGTTTATTTATTGCTTTTAATAGTGTTTTGTTTTTTAAACTTTTTATATCTTTCTTCATGCTGCTATTGATATAGAAAATGACTATCTTGACCTTGAATTTTGAAGATTCGGAAAATTACTCAAAAAATTAATACCATTTAAAAAATTATAAAATGTTGTAATCAGAAAACTTTAAGATTAACAAAATAAAGTTTTATTTTTTTCACAGTGCACTACATTAAATTATCTGTTTTAGTAATTAATTTAAGATTTTTTTTAAATGTTTGAAGATAAATGATATCAGTAGTGAATAGCAACAAATAAAATGAGTTAAATATCATTATTTATTACCTTTATTAATTAATTTTCAAAGTAAAACAAGCAGTTTAATGTGGAGTCAGAATGGCATAATTTTATAAAACCTACGTATGCAGCAGCATTGTCGCCGTAATATTCACGAGCGGGTCTATATTGTAAGCAGATAAATAAGTTCCTTTTAACAATACCGTAAGTTCACCACTAATAATTATGGTAATGTTAAAAATGGAAATTAGACAACTGCTTAATGAAGTTAGGATTCACACTAATGTTTTGAAAAGTGACTATCTTAGTCCTGAATTTTGAAGATTCAAAAAATTTATACCACCTCAAAAATTACAAAATGTTACACTCTCAGGAAACTTTGAGATTAACAAAAGAAAGTTTGACATTTTCTTTCACAATTTTAAACGCATTTTCTGAGAACAATTAAAGGTATAGGCTTCAAATTATGACATGGTAATATTAATAATAAAACGTGGATAATTTGATTTTTGTATCACTGAGATACTGTCAAAAAAATATAAAAAACCCTCTTCTTCTTTTTTGACACCCTATATCTCGAAAACGGTGGATTTGCGATCCAGGATAATAAGAACTTTTTTTTCTTAGAATGAACTGAAGAATCATATTCTTAATTTTTTGATACATATTTTGAAAGATCCTGTATACAGGGTTAACTATGACTAAGTACAAATATTTTAACAAGGGATAGAAATAAATATGAACTAACGGAATCTCCCTTCAAAATATTCATAACTTATTGATAAAGTGAAGAATTTTTAATTTTTTTTTGAAATCGTATTAAACATCAATTTATCGCCGACTCTGGCAGCCCGGCAGCGAGCGTACGTTTGACGTTTATACAGTTAGGTAACCAGCAATAATTTGTTACCATAATTGAAACCCTGTGTTTTTACGTTTGTGATTTTCTGTTTATCTTCAGTTTTTAATGCCTATTTTTAACATTTTAATCATTTTATAGTAATAAAGAAATTTTTGTCGAGTAATAATAAAATTAAGGTTATCGGACAGATGTTATAATTAGATTGTGCGGGTGCATAGGAAGCTTTCTATTATCTATTAATAATCCTTTCATTCGATTTTCTTAGAATAAATAGGCATTTTATTCAACTGTACGCATAGTGTGTTTTAGTGCATAATCCTGACGGATCTGTAATGAGTTTTGACAGTTTGGAGTGATAAACAAATTTGCTGCAGCTAACCGAAATAGTTGTTAACTATCTGTTACTAATTAATGTTCATTTTTGTTGCTTCTACAATAATTAGAACTGTAAGAAAACGACCGCATGGTAGTTGACAGATCTAAACCATGTCGGACCGATTTTTCGGAGGAAAAAAATATAGAATTTTGAAATAATTTTTTTAATTGTTGTTGTACTTAATGATACTTGACTTGAAATCTATTTGTTGTTCTATATTTAATAATTCTTTAAATGTTCATGTAGCCACATGTTGAAATGACGTACAAATCTATAATTTCGGCATCGAAGTATAATGTCTTTCTAATAGCAGCAGCTGAAAGCAATAAAAAATCAATCCCTCGCGGAATGCGACGTATAGCGGACAAAAAAAACAAAATCCACGTCTTCCATTTCAGAAATGATCCATTCGAGAATGATATACAGCTCATTAGGCGACGCTCGCGACCAGGAATCAACCAGATCGGCCAGGCCATAAACTATGTCACAGCCAATAGCCGAGTAGTCATATCAATTATGCGCAATTAGGATCTAAATTGTAATATCTATCGAGACCGCAGGTATATTTGACCTATTAACTTAATGCGAACGTCGATAAATTTGTACGAAGAAAGGAGGAACTGATTTTAGTGAAATCCGGTGCGAACAGCTCATCTGAGCAGCGGACAGATTTGTGTGTCGGTTTTCCCTCCGAAGATTACTGTTTAAAGTCTGCTCGAAATTTATGAACTATAAATTTTGCGGGCTGGAATTTTATTAGAGCACATTAGGCACGGAGTCTGAGCATGCCTTATGCAGCTTTTTCGAAGTGTATCATGTAGAAAACAGTGGCGTCTATATCTAAGTGTTTGAATATTTAGATAGAGTTTTTGATGTTTTGTCCACCTTATCTGACATAGACTAATGTCAAACAAATCACCTTTGATATAATTTGAGAGTAACCACGGAAACGCATCATACATACCATACATTGTATTGTCAGCGTTGTTTATTTTCTGTGAATTAAATTGTGTGCCCATAAAAGTACTCAGAAAAAATCCCAAAATACTCGATAACATCCTAGAGCAAGCGAACGCGAATTTATTATCAGTAATATCCAGGTCAAGATATGAACACAAGTATCAACTTTTTACTGAATGGCAAAATCTGAACAAAATCAAAACTGTAAGTGGCGATATTATTCTAGTCCATGCAATCTTCCACGTTATGGAGTCGATTCTCAATGCTAAAGAGTTGTTTGACCATAAAAGAAAATGCTAACAAGCTACAACAAATATCTAAAAACTATTACTTTCTTGAATCGTCAACCTGTAACATATATATTGAATAAGTCCAAAGTTTTAACAACAGAACAAGTAATGAAATTTTTATGTAAAGCTACAGATGAACAATATCTACTAACAAAAGCAATTTTAGTGTTTGGGATTTTTGATGAGTGTCGAGGAGATGATTTAATACTTATAATAACTTAGACCATGTGGTAGATAATGAGCGTTTTCTTGTCGTATTTTTCCTCGAGATAGAAAAACTTATACATTTCAGCATTACCAATGAAGGATGTACATTTGTGCCCATTTTATCGTAAATACTCGTATGCAGCTCTACGACCTAAAAATATGAACAGCAGAAGATTATTTGTTGCATATCGAAACGGCAGGTGTTACGCTCAATACGTTGGATGCCATAGCATCAGTGGTGTTCCGAAAATTGTTGCAGAATACCTAAAACTAAAAGATCCCAGAAAATATACCAAACATGGACTAAGGCGTTCTTCGGTGGAAAACGACGCTGATTTAGTACTCTATAGCTTTGCTATACCGCAATACAATTAGAAGTATTTATCTGATTCACATTAGTAGAGTAAATTATGTTATGTAAAAACATAATTCTCATTGCTACATCTTTCTATAAGTATAATGTATTTTTTTCTGTAAATTTACACTTTCACTTTTTAATTTTGTAATTTACTTAGTCCAACATTCACAGTCAAGACAGATCACATTTACATATTCAAATACACAATTATAAGCTTAAAATATTTTAGGCTAATGATAGCCAATAAGTTTCATTACCTTTCTTGTGAAATTACATTTAATCGAGTGTAATATTACAGAAACTATATACAGTTTCTTTAATTGGTTGTATTGTTTAAGTAAATTTACTTTAATTAATGGCACGTCTACAATCCCAACTTGGATTTAAATATTTGTTTACGTCAAAATACCGTCAAAGAGTAATTGGTTTAATTGTTGGAAACTACTACCAAAATTTCAGAAATAAACAAATTGTATCTTTGACACCTTGTAATAAAAATACACTTATAAAAATGGGTGGAAATTTCCATATTTTGTTATGCGATTAAGGAAAGTATGTTTGTTTTTACGTAATAAAATTAGGAAATTTCAGAAATAATGTGGTAGTAAAGTGTACTACTTTGAAACTATTTACTTTTACTCAATTATGATATTTTACAAAATGTGATTTTTGTTGCACGTGCGCAGAGGCACATCAATCTAACCTCTAACCTAATGCGTTTTAGTTGTGTTAAGGTGTGGTATACAAACTTCAAGCATTCTAATAATAAAATCTACTGTATTTCTAATAATTTGTTAGTAAGAAATATCCTGCATTTTATATTCACTAGCTTAAACTTGTATTTTTGTACATTTTAGATCAAATTGCCAGAAAGTTATGTAAAATTACAGATAAATTTTTATCAGTGTGGAGCATGTTTATGACCATTTTCTGCCTGCCTTTGAAACATCTTATATTAATTTATTACCATGAAAACTAATAAAAATAATTCAATACCAAACGCGCTATTTCGCATCTCTTTTTAACGAACTTCTGACACTCATAAAAATCCTTGATTAGTTGGGCCCTCCGGACATCGAATCTAACACTAACTAAACATAATAGAGATGTACTGCTACTTAGTATGCAATTTATTAGCAATAATAGCCATTAGTGCTAATTTATAGCGACATTAATGAGTTCAAGGCACCAAGTGTACCGATCTGTGCTGCAGTGGCAGCACCAATTACCCAACGCACTCCGGTCTCCGCTGGTACGGGAAATAATTGGTGTAAAAACGAGTCTGCCCGACAACAAAAACCAAAGATAACCGCAGCCTGACGCCGGCGCGTTTAATTTCAATTGATTTACCAGTTGGCCGCGCTTAAAAATTAGGTGGAAGTGTGTGTTTATGCAACATGTTTCCAACAGACGCGAGATCGTATCTTCCAGCAGCCATGTTCGGCCGGCAAGTCATCCGGAAAACGCTCTAGGTGACTATACGACGTTTTTCTTCGCAGTTTCCAATAAATACTGATTGATAGGATCACCTCACTCTAAAACTGTCGTATAGTTTGTTAAAACTTTACATCTCTTCGTCAAAACCTTTCATATATTCAGCAGTAAAATGAAATGAGGTCTCTTTTTGTAACAGTGTTGTTAAAGGTTGCGAAAGTTTTGAATATAACATCGATAATCAACAAGTTCTAAAAAGGATTTTATATCCTTGAATTTTTGGTTGGGAAAAATTTATAACACAGTACTTTTTCGGGGTATAGCTTTACACCTTCAACAGTTATAAAATATCCTACTTATATTCTAAGTAGGATATTTTATATTATTCCAATACGCACTGGAATATGGAAGGTGCGTTTTTCAAACCGAAGGGCATGCGTATAAATTTATGTGTGTTTTCAATTGAGAATGCTATTTTTGGAATGTTTTTTGGATTTATTTCAATTTGTTGGAAGCCCGATGCTAAAACTAACGTGTAATATTTACACCTACCTGATTGTTTCAGTAGGTCGGAAATGTTTGGAAGATAATATTTATTTTCTACAGTTAATTTAATTTGCTGTAGTCGATAACTACTATCCAATAATGGTTAATTATTGCCAACCAACAAATAATAGTTAATTATCCTGAAAAATGTTCGACTTTTTTTTTCTGCATACCTTCCTGTTCCACATCTTGATAATTAAACATATTTTATGATTTCCTACATCAGTGAACACGAAGATATAAATTCCTGCCACTTATAAATATATTTCTCTCTATTGTCATTGATATATCCCAATAAATATTTTATTTAAAGTAAAGCAAATGGATAATTAAAAAGAATATCATGCTCATATTATGTTACTGAATTTAATATGCGTCATTTAGAAATCCATCTCAAAAGTTTAAACACTGTATAGATAAAAGAAAACACATACATCTTTAATACCTAATTCTGTGTTTTTTATTTGAAGAACAAGAACATTCGTGCAATTTCCCAACGACAAAAAGCCAACTAAAACCGTTGCACACAAAAATATTGTAGACCTCGCCATTATAACCTTCGCCGACCTTTCACGAAATACGTGAAAAAACAAACTGCAGGTATAATTAACTAATTATAGACTACAGCGACGCCTGTTCAAAAGCTCAAGTGTTAACACAGTGCTCAAAAAAATAACAACCCGACAACAACAAGGTAAGGATTAAGTCGTGCATAATTTCCATATTTTTTACGGTTTCAAGTTAAATAATCAAAGACTGAATAAGAGATAGTTGATGCATTAATTAGTATCTTTATAAATAATGGCAGCTACAGTTAGAACTGATGGCATTCGCAACTTCATATCTCCATGTTATTAGACAGGGTCAGTTATATTTTTAACAGTTACAAATTTCACTTAGAGTCAATTAGAGCGTACGAAATCTAAATAAATATTGCTTTCGCCTGTTACTGGAAAAATTTACAATAAATAATGTCTGAATGGTCAGTTATATTTGTTTATGAATTAGCAAAAGTCGTTATTGGAATGAGGTTATGGAATTTAAGATGTGCTTTTAATCAAATATTTTAATATGATGTCAATAATCATGAAAAATATATAAAAGAGAGACAAAAATTATTTTTAATGTTTTTGCAGTGCTAAAGAACCAAATATATTCTTAAATAAGAGCACATTGAAAGAAATACTATAGAGTTATTACAAATTTCTGGTTACAATTTTGTTGTAGAATAAACAAATATTGTAAACAATATAATTTTGTTGGCGTGGTAAATGTAAAAGTATTACTGTAGTAATTAGGTGTTGTAAAATTTTAATACAATTATAAAACTTTTTGCTATATTTTGAAATAAATATCATATTGAAGAATTTAAAATGCGGGTATAGTCCAAAATATCTATATTTACAGATTGTATTAATACAGAAATATAGTATGAACATGAACCAAAATAAGCAGAAAAGTCTTAATAAACATGGGTCCGCAAAGTAACGGTTGCGGAGCGGTTGTTTTATTAGGAATAAACCGACAAAGTAAGCTTTTAACAAACAAAAAACTAAGTTACAGAAAATGTTCAAAGTGCCCTCCGTCCATTTCCAAGCAGGCACGACATCTTCGTTTCAACGATATTCGAACTCTTTCGAAAACACCCTCCTTGGTTTGGATTTCTTGACACTTTTGATTAATCCGTAGCTGCAGCTCTTCCAGGCTATTTACAGGAGTATCATACACTAATGTCTTCAAATATCTCCAAACAAAGAAATCTAGAGGGTTCAGATCAGGCGATCTTGGAGGCCATAAGACAAGTTCGGCCCTTCCTACCCATCTATGTGGAAAAGTTTGGTGTAAATGCTCTCTAACGGCTATGGAAAAATGAGCTGGAGCACCATCATGCTGGAACCACATTTGTTGCCTCTGATTCAAAGGAATGTCTTCCAAAAACTCATACGGTGTGTTCTGCAGAAAGTTGAGGTAAGCAGCGCCTCTTAATCGGTTTGGTAAAACAACAGGACCTAGAAACTTGTCACCTACAATACCCATCCAAGTGTTTAATGAAAACGTGGCTGATGTCCAGATTCTATTAGATCATGAGGATTTTCGTTTGCTCAAATATGCGTATTGTGAAAATTAAACACTCCATTTCTTGTGAACCCGGCCTCATCAGTAAAAATAATGTTTGAAGAAAACGAGGGTCTTCAGCATCATGATGTAGAAACCAGCGGCAAAAAACCAAATGTGCTTGATGATCATTTATTGGATTTAAGGCCTGTACTCGTTGCACACGGTATGGATAAAGCAGTTGCTCGTGAAGGATATTCTCCGCACACTCGTACCTGGATTCTGCTCTACCAGTGCTAGAATTTCTTTTTCTGCTTTAGGAGTAGATACCGGCCTTGGTCTTCCGGATAAATGACACTGTTTACTCAAGGAACCGGTATCACGCAATCTTTGGTGAATTCTTCCAAACATGCGTTGTGAAGGAATCTGGCGATTTGGATAAGCGTCAACATAAAGACGTCGCGCTTCGGTGGCGTTCCCATTAGCACGACCATACATGAAATGCATGTCTGTTAGAACAACTGTCAAATACGTACTGTTTATTTCACTTAACATCAACCAACTATTATAAGAAAATACATATAATCATAAAAACATAAAACATTTCATATCTCCGCAACCGTTACTTTGCGGACCCATGTTTATTGAGACTTTTCTGTTTATATTGGTTCATACTATTAGCTCCTTAAATATTTTACACTCTTTTTAACACCCTGTATATTGTTTAAAATAATAGCATATTCAATGTTTAATTTCATGAGGAAAACTTGAAAATAAAAGAAGCTGTACCCTAAATTCTAAATCTAGTTAAATTTTCAAATTATTAAATTAATACAGTGTACTTATGCACATTAATTTATTTACAAAATATTTCCTAGGGATTTGTTGATCTTGTGAAGCATTCGTCGAATTTAGACCAAAGAAGTTCGTACCATAAAGAATACCATCTGTTATATTACATAGCCTACCAAAGAATAAAAAAAGATCAAGACTGACGAGGAACAAATAAAATAATTGGATGATAAATAGTTGTAACAGTATATAAAATAAGATACATAATGACGTTTTAAATACGGAGTTATAGCCACTTATGTTTATCACAACTGGTTCTGATATGCACCCCATAAATGTATACGTACTACTGTAAACCAAACAACTATTTTATCAGGGGCATAAATTAACCAAGTTAGATAATTAAAGCATTCTAAGGGTTATACAGGGCGACTTCCCACAACTAATTAGAATACTGTGCACCGTGTTAAATGTGCAACACATTACTGTTAAAACAAATGTTCATGCCTAGTAACAAGTAAATATTTTAAGTGTAAAGGTGCCACCAAACCTCGCCAAATAAACTTAAAAGGACACAAGGAAGGACCTTTAGAACGTATTATATAGCTGTAAACATTCGTTAATTTGTGAGCATATATATGCTAAATATAGCGTCAAAGTCATCAGATTCAGTTTATGCATTTAAGAATATTTTAAAGGTCAATAATACAGTTAACTCGGTTATTTCAATGTTAAATTCGAGCGTACCAGCACCTAGCACAACTCAGATTTAGTTGTCTATTTAAGTGAATGACTTCAAATTTATTTGCAAAGCATTCCAATAGAGAACTTTTTATTATTAATTTCATTGTATTAATAGCAGAAAAATATTAATCATATCTATTAATCATTACTAGTTACGTTTAAACGTCCCTTCTGTTAAAAGAAGTGCGTATCTAGAATAACAAATTGGTAACAATAACACGTAAAATATCATATATTTATGTACTGTAAAATGTTCAATTAGGGTAAAGCGAGGAGAGATGGACCACCTTTTACAAAACATATATCTTCTTTATTTAAATAAATAAATATTTTAAAAAATCCACAGAACTTTATACTTTAATAAAGTAAAATATGTATTTGTGTTGTATGGTGTTTCAAAACACTGAAACTCTAAATTGGTCCATCTATCCTACTGAGCTGGATGAGACAGACCACCAAAGATCACCAAAGGATAAATGGTCTTAGGAGTTCGATGATTACTTTTTCTTTGTTGCACTGACACCATCCCAAACATAATAAACAATTAATCTAGTCACCTTTTTTTCGTCTAATTACGCTTTATTACAATCAACGCATTTATTCTCTAAATGACTAAAATATTAATCTTCATCCCAATGAATCATTCAAAACCATATCATCCGACTCTGAAGAAGAGAAATCGCATCTGATTTTTTTTTATTGTTTTTTAACGACTTGGCTTTCATTATATCTTTAGTTATCTTTCTTCCTCTCACTCTTTTTTCAATATTTACTGGTGAAGTTAAAACTACTGCCAATTGATTCGGGCCTAGTACATTTTGAGTTTCTTGAGGTACAAGTGACATGATGCAGAACTTTTCCTAGCGTAATTTTTTTCCTCCTGTCCATATTCTTCGGAATTTTGTGAAGTTGCTCCTTTTCTGCGTTTTTCAGATGGACTTGGTGGTCGTGTTATTAGTTTTTGGCTATTTCTGATCCAAGAAATTGGCTATCTTTGCATATGTTAGTCCATCTCATCAGACAATTGGCTAAATCTTACCGTAAACAGATTTAGCTTGCAATAAAAATAATTCTATACGTATCACATCTATATGTATCTAACCAAATCAGGCCTTTTTGCCACGAAAACAAATATTGCCAATGGCCCGTCCTTTCTAAAGATACATCTCTTATTGCTTTACCCTATATTTATATTATCACTTCCATGTACAATCGTTTGCAATAGTAATGGCATTCTTTAAAATAAATTTTGCAATTTCTTTTGAACTACTGACGTATTTGTAATGAAATATACTCTCAATTTTTAACACTAGTTCTTAGTTGTTTCACTCACACTACACTTCTTAGTTGTAATAATGACACTCACTCAAAAACCGTTTTGAGGGAGTGTCATTATTATTGCAAAAGCATGTATCTATGACATAACTCGCCGACATACCGACATAGTACATGTTCAACAAAGGAAACATTCTTGATTTAAAATTTGAAGATAGCTATTATCTAAGTTGAGGTAAGATAAATTGACCCACAAAACTATCTATCACTCTGCCTGCTCAAGTAATTAAACTACACACAACGTCAAAAGTCCGACTCCGTGTATATAAAATGTAAAGTGCATGTACTCAGGGAACAAAAAAGACAATAAAAAATTGCAGACCATGAACCTTTATTTTATCACCAATGTTTTTACAAATCTGGTCAGTTTGGCAGTGTATTCAGCCAAGAGTTCCTTTGAATTTTTATACATTATAATGCCAGTACGTGAAATGTCTGCGTTTACCCAAGCAAGAATGACTACTTTACATGATGCGGACCTTCAGATCATCAGATATCGAACATGTTGGGCATTCTTAGATCAGCTGCTGTACAAATAGTACACATATATGAAGATTTTAATTCAGTGGAAAACATATCACGTAGTGGATGTCCTCGAGCACCTAATGAAAGGGAGAATGCCCGTAGGCACCTCACATTTCAGCTTCAGCTCTCAGGGCCCACTCTAAAGGTACGTTTCGTCGTGTTATATGGACACCTACTATTCAAAGACGACTCCACAACGCAAATTTACGTATTAGAAAACCATTACGGGTCCCCACTCTACTTTCAAAGCATCGTGCTGTCCGTCTCCAGTGGACGCGAGAGCATAGGGGTTGGCTTTTACGTTAGTGGCGGTGAGTCTTATTTACAAACGAAACCAGAATTGAGCTGGTTACTGATGACAATCGACAAAGAGTCTGGAGAGAACGTCATCAACAGCGACTTCATTTTCCCCGTGAAGTTGCTCTGTATGAAGAGGGTACCGTAATGTTTTGGGGTGGAATAATGTTCAACCGCCGCACCCCATTAATTCGCATACCACAGAATATGACCAGTAAAATTTACATCGAACAAGTTATTACGCCCATTATCTACCACCTACGTAATGAATTAGGTGAAAATTTTGTGTTTATGAACGAGAACGCTCCACCACATCGCGCAAGAAGGGTTCAAGAGACACTCGAAGCAGGACATATCCATAAATTTGATTGGCCAGCCAACTCTCTTGGTATGAATCCTATTGAAAACATGTGGGATTTCGTTGCTAGAGCCATTCATAATTATATTCCTCCACCCCAGACTGCAGAATGGAAGAATATTCCGCAAGAGATTGTTAATCGCTTGATTATTTTAATGCACAGACGTGTCAATATGCTAATAGAAAGTGGTGGAGTAGTCAAGTACAGAACTTGCTTTGTTACTTCTTTTTGATTTAATAAATTTTGTCAAAAATGTTACACATTTGCTGGTTTTTAATTTTCTAAGTACTCAGTTTATCGAACATAATCTTTTTACAAAAAAAAAATCAGAAAACATATTTACATAGACATATTAACAAAGATTTTCATCAGACCAACTATGTAAATTGTGCAGATTGATCTATTTCTGAAAAGTTACTACTGGTAAAGACAATTGACGTTATTTACAGAAGTATAATGTACAAAAAGCTGTTTTGTTGTTAGCCAACGTTAGTAACGTATTTGGACTGAGATATGATGGACATAATCAAGTTTTAGCCTCAAGATGTGGTTGCACTTGTACTGCTTCGTTCAAGTACACCCAGTATAAAAGCTTCACATAAAATACTTTTAGCACTGAATACCTAATAAGCAAAATGCATTTTTGACATTACTCTTAGACCAACTAGTTTTATTGCCCCTAATAAGTCACATTAGACTGCATAACTCGGCAGCTTAAAATAGCCTCCAATAAGCGAGTCCGTAAAACGATGTTGGTCGGTAAGAAGTTACGCAACATAATCCAGGATACATCCAGTTTTTCGCTTTTTTCCACTTTAATCGTGTTTATTCCGCATTGGAATTTTAATGAAGGTAAAGTGCACGGCAAGAAAACACAACTTGCACAAAGATAAAATAATAAATTCTGGAGCATCGCAAGTTTCTTGTAGCCTATTCGCGTATCACTTTTACAAGGCGAACACGCAAAACCACTGGTAAGTAAATGTCTGGGTAATCCTCTAGATATTGAAAACCAATCTAGTCATCCAGGTGCTGTACTAAATTTATCTCGAAAAAGGGCACGGCATATCTACATATTTTTCTACTTATACTACCCTATATAACCTAAAAATATTTTTTTTGCAATAAAAATATTCCAATTTATACAGGGTGATTTATCAAAAAATTTCGTCTTGTAGGATATCAATTGACATTTTTAATAACTGAACTATACTGGGTGTCCGAGAATGGCATTCACATATTTTAGGAGACGATTCTATAAGACAATAATTGTCTTTTTTTTTTCAAAATAGCTCGGACGCTATTTACGGTATTTTTAAAATTGCTATTAGAAAATTCTCTGCGAAGAATTAAAAACGCTTCAAAATTTTGGTATCAAAAAACAGTCAGTGTTTTAGTCGAGAGAATTGTCTCTACGCCATTCTTAAAACGGATAATACTAGAAATTGATTCGAATACTCTATATGAATATACAGGGTGGAACATTAATAATGGGCCATAGTACAGGAGCGACATCTTCGGGACAAAATATGACGATATAGCTAAATGAAATTGAAATTTTTTTTTTCTCGATTGTCGTCAAATTTGGCAGGGACACATTTTTTAAGAAAAAGAATCATAATTTATGTATTAAATCAATCATTCGGCCATAGAGGGCGTCAAATTGACAATGCCTGATGATGAATTTCCCCTCTTACTTTTTGTTGACGAAACGTTCTAACTTGGTTAATATGGTAATTTATTTTCAGAAAGTTTTATTTTTAACACGCTGAAGAAAAAATAACGACATGGATTGTAAATGAGAGAACAAACGTAACAACTACATATTTGATTTTCGAATATTTATTGGGGGACAATCATATGCATTTTTCAATATAAGGAAATCTCTTATGCATAAAAATGGGTAAACTTCAGTTTTTTTCCAAAATCACTCTGAGCATTCTTAAAATAAGATAATTGATTCAGTTGTTGTAACACAATACTGATTATATTCTCCAAAATATTTTAACATACCATATATTGTAATAGATATTTAGGATAGGATATAAAAGGTACATAGGAAGCCTTATTGAAATTTATTGTGAGTAGGTTAGCAGTAATTCACTGCAGCACCACTCTAAAGTCCATTTCAGCAATATATTTTAATTTAAACCAATCAGTGGCTTTATAGATAACTGTAGTACCATCTGCAACACTGACAATATCACCCTATATAGATAAATCATATAAATAGATATTAAACAATATTGGCCCCAATACTGTGCCTTGAGGGACGCCATATTTACTCCAGTCATACATCAGTTATCAGTTAATATTTATACCTTGTTTTATATTAGTTATATAATTAAATATTAATTTGTAATTAGAGGTAATCCTCTAACCCAATATTTTCTAACTTTTTCATAATTTTAATGTAACTAACCGTATCAAAAGCCTTGCCTGCTATATCTACAAAGATTGACAGCGATGGTGATTTTTCATCTATAAATTTGCTGATATTATTTGTTAAATATACTATAGTACTTGGTTACATTTTTTGTATGTAAATCCAAAATTGATTATTGAAAATATTTTATTTGTATTTAAAAAAATCTAGAATACGTGTTTTTACTGATGTGTCGAAAATCTTTGCAAAATTCAGAGATATGTTATGATTCACTCTATAGATAAACAATGTCCGAAATGAAATTGTTCCGTTACAAGTTCCCACCCAGCCTAGCCGCTTCGAAAGTAGAAATGCAGCCTGCCGTATTTTTCTATTAGAACTTAATTACTGAAGCACCTGCGAAATGCGAAGACTCTGCGATAATTTTATTTTAGAACATCGACGCGTTTGTATCGGTTTTCCATTAAAAATAATTGCCCAGGAGAAATATGCACGGCGACTAGCCGACAAAGCTACTCATACGGAGGCCCATATGTTTCCCGTGTTCATTTGCTGAATCGGATAAAAGGTACAGCGTACGACAGGATAACCTATATAGAAATCATTCAAGTAATTCCTTATATACATTGGCTGCAACATCAAGGATTCCAAACTAACACGTATGCTATTTTTAAAGGAGTGGCCCGATGAACCTTAATAGAAATTTTGAGATTCATCGATGATCAGGTCATTTTCAATGATTATTTTTATCGCCAACCGCCAATAAAGCCTTACATTACCATAGAGGTATCCGGAAGCAAACAAACACTTTAGTTTACTGTAAAAATCAAGCATTTTACCTACAACCACTACTGTAAATAACACACCTTCTGCGATCAATGTAAGATTCCTATTATGTGCGGTAAAAAAATTATAGTTTTCTTAGCAACCGCCTAAGCAACGGTTAATACAAACACACTTATTCAAAAACTGTCATAACCTTAAATCATATTTGTATGTAAGGGTAATATAAAGTAAAAGTATTTTGATTACATAACTGTCGAGTGACAGTGAAATAGAAAATTTAACTCCACCCAATATTAGTAAAATTGCAGAAGCTGCCAAAAACAACTTGTTACCGGGAAAATCTGAATATCAATACAAATTTACTTACCAAAGTTTTATGGAATGGAGATTATCGAACGGCGTTAAATTATTTTCCGAGAATGTAATGATGACATATTTCTAAGAACTATCAAAAACTATGAATCCTTCCTCACTTTTGTCATTTTACTCAATGTTAAAGGCCATAATTAATATAAATCACAATGTCGATTTTGAAAACTACTCCAAATTACAAGCTCTCCTGAAGAAAAAGTCGGACGGCTTTAAATCCAAAAAACCCAAGATTTTGACACGCAAAAATATTAACGATTTTATAGAAAACGCCCCAGATGATAAATATTTGTTTATGAAGGTAATATATTGAGCTCAATATAATGTTAGACATGTAAATTTATTTCAAATCGTCTTTTGGGTTGCTCTTATAATTAGTATAAGCGCTGCGTGCAGGAAAGAAGAGTTGCATAATATAAAACCGTCAGATATTCAAGACACAGGGAAGAATCTAATTATTAATATTTCCGATTCAAAAACTAAACGGCAACGTGAATATTTTTACCCCAAGGTTAAAAAATATATAAACATGCTTTGCAGTAAATACAGCTCCAAATTTACCACTTTTTCTAAACTATATAAACGGAAAATGTACCTGACAGTGTGTTGGTAATAAAAAGTCAGGAGAGATTCCAAAACAAATAGCCATATACCTCTCTGGGACTGCCAGAAGCAGCCACTTATACAGAACATTGTTTTCGACGCTCGTCCGCGACTATTCTTGTTGACGCGGGTAGTGACTTATTAGCTTTAAAAAAACACGGCGGATGGCAGTGGCCTAAATAATCACACTAACAATTCATCTAAAATATCATCTGCAATAGGAAGTACTAGTAATAGTACTGTTAGTATTAATGAAAATTCCATTGAGCCAACTAATAATGTAAATCTTACTTATGCTTCAACAAACAAAACAACCGATATACCTTTTGTGTTCACTAATTGTTCTGTAACTATAAATAATTATTATAATAAGAATAAATAACATAATAAAAAGTAACAATTTGTAAATTTAAATAATCATATTCTGCCATTAATGTACTACTATAGAATTATTACAATACATCCATCCCCATCTAAACTGGTAACAATTATTAATATTATTACCAGATCAGATGAACTAAGACTAAATAATTTTATGTGAATAAGTAGGTCTAGGTACAGTACAGTCCATAATATGTGTTGTAATGCAATTACGCACTCATAGAGTGCGTAAAATGCTTTTTGCAACACTTACTACGTAATAAACTATTACCTAACACAAATATTCTTCAACATAGCCATTACTGTATGATACTAAACAAAAATCGTTTGTCGCTATCACAGCCGCAACAGTAAGTTTTGTTGCGAATTATTTATAGGCAATAATGGAAAAAGACATTCAGTGCACTCCGCCTGAAATTCGGGAAAAGTCGATAGAAACTTGTTTCGAAATTATACCACAAAACTCAGCCGAAAAATATAACCGGCATTATGATATATTCATGGTATGGTGCCACGGAACACACGGAATTAAATAAATATATAGTGAAAATGTTTTACTGACATATTTCGCCGAGTTATGAAAAGAGTCTCCTTCTTCAATGTGGTCGTATTATTTCATGGCGCAAAGAAACCCTTTCAGCAAAAATCATCGTCAACATTAGTAAATATAAAAAACTTAAGACTTTTTTAAAACGAAAGGAAGAAATCATATACCAAAAAAGTCCAAACTCGTCAAAAGAAGAAATACTTAAATTTTTACTAAATGCACGCACCAGATGAAATCTACCTGATGATAAACGTAATTTATAACTTTTCAAAAATAATTTGATATAAATGTAGTAATTATTTTACATTTGTGTTGTGTTTGGCATTGCTGGGGCTTTACGTAATGAAGAACTTTTGAATTTAAAAGTGACACAGAGGACAAAGAAACAATTCTAGTGGTTCATATAATTAAAACAAAGACCAATAGGGCCCGAATATTTGTAATCACTTTAAAGTTTGAAGGAAAAAAAGTCTGTAGAATTATTTAACAAATATTTAGCTCTGTGTTCTAAATATTAGCCCCATGACCGAATTTTCCTAATTTATAAAAATGATAAATGCACAGCAAAATTGACAACTATCTGCATTTACCAGAACTTCCACCAGAATGACTTTATACTGAACATTGTTTTCGTCTTTATCATTATGTTCATCATTATCGTCATCATCATCATCTTCATCATGAAAAAATAAGGGAATCATATTGAACTATTATAAATTTATTCATTTTGTTTTTCATATGTTTCATTTAAAATCTTTAATATCATCGATGCTGCAATTAACAAGAAATATGTAATATTTAAAAAAATGTAAAAGATAAGTATCCTGTATAATATATTTTTGAAAATGTTACCGGTCTTTCCAATGACATAAAAACTTGCAGAGTGTTTAAAAAAAACAAAAGTTTGGCTTGGAAATGCGATATTCAACTGATTTTGTGATATATGCTTTAAAAGTTCCTATAACTTTTATCTTACGCCATTTTTCGTATAGCGAATAATAATAAAGAAAAAGGAGGGTCAATTTTTGCATGTACTCTCCACAATGGGACTGGTTTCAAAATTATATGTTTCTTTGACTTGACAAATTTTTGTTTATAATTATATTTTAGGCCGTACAAACATTGTTAAATTTATTATTTTAGGAATAAAATACGTATGTAATTTTGACATCAGTTTAAAACTATATTTGTTTATTTGCTCTTTCGTCTTTAAATTATTTCTATATTAACTGGCCATTTCGATCTCTTGTTCAAGGCCATTGTTGTAATTTACCTATGATGTAAAATAAATATATAAATACAGTTGCATTACAAAATAAGAAAGTACATCCCACTTTAAAATTTGAAAAGACTTAGCAGTTATTTCAAAATAATCGATAATAAGATAGGTATAAAATGCAAATAATTTGACAAAAGCGGTATATCTATATTTCACCTCCTTCATGTAATAAATATTATCCTAGACGATGTCAAATGGAAAAAAGATAAAATAATAGCGCTAACGAAAGTAAATACCAAATAAGACGATCGTTTATTAACCAATTCGTTACTTAATAAATTGGACACAATGAAAGCGGCGTTTCATGTCATATAATTTAACACTTTTATAACACTTTATTTTATTATGGTGCATTAAACATAAATGGCGACGTTTTATTACGTCGCTGACCTTAAACTTCAGGTCGAATTTCGTAATTTCCTGGCGACCAAATTCCTAATAAAGGCGACATGAAGACATGAAGTCGATGTTTGTCTTGTATGTACCGAGTGTCCAAGAAATGACGTTGGCCATGTCTCAGGAACGGTTTATCGGAGATGGAAAAATCATTGTTAGCAAAATGGCCATGAGAAATAGTCAAAGATTATATTGGACATCCTGAGTTCGCCACAAGATGGCGTTGAATAATCTGGATCATTTTAATATATAATACATCTTAGCTATCACTAAGTACAAAAATATAATTAAATTTGCATTAGAAATAAATATGAGCATATCACGAAAAACAAGTTGTAGCTGTAGCTGTAGTTCATTATTACAGCAGGCAAGACATATAGCATTGTTGTGTTGATGGTTGCATATCTAACGTGCAAGATAATGTCTGTCATTTTGATGTCATAGCACTACATTTCAGTATTGCTGAAGTGAATTTCTCATAGAACAAAGCCAATTTGAACAGCACGGGGTTTAATATAGTTTAGAAAAAAAGAAAGAAAATGTTTCTGCTGTATAAATAATTTTGTAAATATTTTGAAGTACGATTTGATTTATAATTAAGAAACAGTATGTCGACAAATAATTTAGTGATCAATAATATTAGCTTGTAGTATAATAAGTGGATGAGAATATTCCACAAGGCTCTAAGCTGGGTCTCATCGTGTTTCTGTTACATAAAATGATCTTAATATTTTAATTTCCAACGACAATGTGTCACTGTTATATATAGATTCGGAAAATACAAACGTTTCCTTTGGTATGCAATAAGACAGAAAGAAATAAACACTTTAAAGCAGGTAGACACAGAAATTGACATTTTCATGGTTTTGATCATTGTCCGTCGTAAATATGTCTGGTGGCTTACTTTGTTCCTCTTACGCGAAAGCAAGGAAAAGACATGAGTTTTTCGACATTGCATAATAATTTTAGTTAGTGACATCACCGTTAATAGCATGTGATATTTTTCGTTGCTGTGGAATATACAGAGCGTCTTAAATCAAGTACCTAAACATACAGGAGGACAGAAATTAAAAAACTCAATAAGCTCATGGTAAAAATAGAATTTCTTTTTAGCAGCGTTCATTTTTATGATGTGTGAACAAAATCGAGCATTTTAAAATGACACATTCTTTAAACAATTGCGACGGACTGACTAGAGTCCATGGATGTACTATTTCAAATATTTTCTAAAAGTGATCTCTTAGATCAACTGAAAGCATAATTCCGAGAAACCCGTTTTGCCTCTGGTAAATTAATTTAAATATCATGTCATGTAAAGAGCCATACGCGATAAATACGGAATTTATAAAAGTGCAAATAACTCGGCAAACCCGAAGGTTATGCAAATATTTGCTACACAACCGAGCTTTTCTGCAAAAATGAAATCATCTCTGAATTTATCATTTCATTTTAAATATTTATCATCCTCCGTGCTTCTGTTTACCCAATGAACTGTTTGCACAAGGCAAATTAACATGTATGGGAAGAAAAAGCATATTTAAAGTGTATAAATAATTTAATAAACTCATCGTGGTTGAATTTTGTGACTGCCTATTGTTGGCATGTTGTGTTTCATTTTCTTAATCTTGTCTTGGTATCGCAAGACAATACAAGACTTGACTGCTCGAATTACAAGACAAGATTTAAGAAAGTCTTGCAAGGCATGATGAACAATATTGTATATAAAGGAGGAGGGCCTCTAAGGCCGGTTTTTGACCCCTTTTGTTTTTTTTTCGCCAGTAAGTATAGGAAACAGTCGATTTGACCCTAAACGGAACCTCAAATACCCCCCCTCCCCTTATTCACTCCACAGGCAAGGAGACTCAAGGTAATAAAGCACTCCAGTGAGAGGCAAAGGGACTCATGTTAATAAAGCACCCCAAAAGAAACAAATATCTATCACGTCCACGTCGTTGTTTCTGCTCGAAATATAAGACAAGATTTAAGAAAGTCTTGCAAGGCATGATGAACAATATTGTATATAAAGGAGGAGGGCATCTAAAGCCGGTTTTTGACCCCTTTTGTTTTTTTTTGCGCCAGTAAGTATAGGTAAACAGTCGATTTGACCCTAAACGGAACCTCAAATACCCCCCTCCCCTTATTCACTCCACAGGCAAAGGGACTCACGTTAATAAAGCACCCCAAAAGAAACAAATATCTATCACGTCCACGTCGTTGTTTCTGGGTAACGCTAAGAGTAGTTTCAATAAAATCAGCGGTGGGGAGGGGTACTGTTTGGGGGGGGAGGCAGGTTATGAGTGAATTAATATGTAAAAGGGCTCAAGGGTAGTAGTCTGGTAAATAGTTAGTCACTTACAAGGCGTTTATGCTACCCTATTATTTTATCATAAGGACTGTGGAGGGAATAGGACTGTGGAGTGAATAGGGTTATATTTGAGGTTCCGCTTAGGGTCAAATCAACTGTTTATGACCTATACTTACTGGCAAAAAAAAAATATTATTATTATTTTTTTTTAAAAAGGGGGCCGAAAACCGGCCTTAGAGGCCCTCCTCCTTGCTTTAAAAATCCAAGCTTATTGAGACTAGGTCCAGTTCTGTTGAACTAGAACTAATTATAAATCCACTACCACTTGACTGAAAGGTCTCCAATTCTATCTCGTCTATTTCGTTCTTTATTTACTATAAAAAATGTATGTTTCTATACTTTATAACTAGAGTTAGTGCCAGCGTGGAATCTCATAGGGCCGAAAGCGCAGATTGTTGGTCTTCACAGCTAACTTGCACTTCGAATTGCGCTTTTAGTTATTTAGGGAACGCTGTAATGGTCGGTGTCGCGTCGATACATTTCTTTTTACTTTTGCTGTAAGTTGCACTCGCCGGGAGTATTTCAATTACATTAACAACTATTAGTTGAGGAGAGAAGTGAATGCAGTGAAGAAACATGCCAAAGGAGAGAACAAATAGAAGGGAATTGTTTCAAATTTGGTTTGACACTAATCCCTGAGGCTATAAAAATATATAGATTAAAGGAAATTACATATTTTGTACGGTGTGTGAACACATTATAAATTCGTCTGACAAAACTAAAGTGACAAGACCTTTGAAGAGGCATGCCTCGTCTAGCGATGAAGACTTTGTATTTTACTATGACTTTACATACGCCTTTCTTACAAGCAATATTCCATTAAATAAACTAGAGAACTCCAAGTTACATTTACTATTGCTTGTGGACGTTCAGTAGCCAATTTTTTAATTGGTGCGATAAAAAGTGACATTGCTGGTGACAGACACCTACTGACATTTAAAGTGCTGGACAAAACCAATCACAAAACTTTTATAAAAAAGTTCCATCAGTCTCATGCAAGAGTTTCACAAGAATCAAGCAAGACTGCGACACAAGAAATTTTCAAGGCTTTCACAAGACAATACAAGACATGATCTTGCAAGATCAAGCAAGACCAAGACTTTAAAGAAACTCTTGAAAAACAAGACAAAACTTTCTCAAACTTTGCAAGATATCTTGTCTCAGACAACACTAACTGGAACTTCTATCTGAAGAGATGTTAAAGCCACTTGACACATTTATATTTTAATTTACGTACAACTTTTGACCTACAACAAAGTTCGTAGTTAATTTCGTCACCTGATCCTACGTTTTTCGAGGAATTCAAACAAACACTGTGTGCTTAGTATAAACTTTTCGCTTTTACTTATGGACTTGTTTTGTGTCTCGAGACTGGAGAGCAAGTCAAACGAATATTGATTATCTAACGGGCCAATCTGGAAATGGCATACCGGGCAAACATCGAACCACCATTAGAGACCATTACCGTTAAGCCTGTCCGCACACGAAATGCATGTTCGATACGTCATACACGCGTATATACGCATAGCGGGGCACACTTACGCAAGTAAGCGATAGCAGTTCTTAAGTTAAAAGGACCACTCGTAAAAGAGGCGAAGAAAAATAGAAATCTGAATGTATTGAGACTTCTACAATAAAAAATAGTTATGAGTAGTGCGGCGATAGTTAATGACGTTGAGGAAGGTCAAGGATTGTTTTGATTTGTAGGTCACTCTTCGTAATGGAAATAAAGTGTACTACTAATTCTTGTGTCACACTTTGCCTTCAAACAACCTTCGCTTACGATAAAAATATACAAATTACAAAAATTAGCAATGAAAACTGTAGTTCTAGTACGGTACGGTTTATACAAACTTACAGTTATACAGAAAGTTCCTTAAGTATGTTTCTTTAACAAAAAAAGTGGATTCTTTAAAGGACTTTTTCAAGGAAAACGTTTTTATGAGCGCTTGTCTTAAACACTTAGATAGAGTTTAAAGATTTTGAATAATAAAATCAATGTAAAAATGAACTTAATTACTATACATTTACAGTGTCAGAATATCAAATATCCTAGCGTTAATGATTGCCTTAACACAAAACACAGGTTTCTTACTATCCACATGCACAATGAATCACAAGACCTAAGTGGTTTATTTCTAAATATCTAGAATTGCTTCTTCAGAAATAGGTCAAACCTCATCTATTGTGGCTGATAGCAATATTTATATTTTCAGCTAATGTTCACTTAAATATTACCCCTTCTTCTAGACTTATTGCAATATTTCTTTTCTTTCTTCTTTAAAAAATTTCTTTTTACGATATTGATTCGATTTTTCATGACGCATCTATTCCCAATTTTTTTTAATTAAGTTGTGAGTCACCCCGTATAATTTTTCCATAATTTTTCAAATATTTTGTTCCTATATATTTAAAAATACAAAAAATTGATATCACCATTTTCTTCCTACAAGTTATTTTTCAATATTCTTGAACAAAATAGCAATCGTTTTGTTATATATTTTTAGGTATTAACAATATTGTGTGAAACTAACTACTCTGCTAATAATAAAGAATATATGGGTAGATATTGTAGGTGTAATTCAACGCTGAGCTTTAGTCCGCAGAGTAGTTAGTTTCACAAAATATTGTTAATACCTACCTAAAAATATATAAAAAAATGATTACATAAAGGGTAAAAAAAATTTATGATTAATTAAGTAGGTAATTGTCATATTTAAGTGACTTTTGATATTTAATTTCAAATAATTTTAATTTATGGGTATAATAATTTTTATAGTTAGATATTTGATTCAACTTAAAGGAGGCCACCTGAAGAAGCAATCCTAAAAATGCAGAAATAGGTCGGATCTCATCTGGTTGAATTTTCGAGTTCCCACAGTTTCAAAAGTGAACTTAGATATTTATAGAATGTTTTCATTAATCCAGGTTAGTAAATTTAGCTATATTAATTTTTATTTTAGATAATTATTGAACAGAGCTTTGTGGTTGTTACCAACAGAAAGATTCGAGAACTGAAACAGGATGTTACCTTGTTATAAATCTCATCTTCCACATTTTCTCTGGGTATTCCACATAAAACCATTTTTAATAATTACCTCGAGTTACGACATGAATAATTAAAGCGTAGAAAGCTCGAATGTCAAGGTTCAGTACGGAAAAATTCCGACTCGACTCATAAATTTCACCCAAAGATGAAAACCTATTACTCCGGCCATAATATTTCGTCTCAGCAAAAAATAAAAGACGCCGAGACTGCAATGAGGTTTTAATGGCCGCAGAAATGAGTATTACATATTAAAGGACTTCGCGGTCTTCATGCTCGAGCTACTTGCGTTACCTAAAAACGTGTTAATGGTAGATAAGCGAGCCTACCTACTTACCCAGAGAAGTGCCAGACGAGAGACGGGTTTTCTTCGGCTGCGGGATAGGCCTCGTGGTTTTTACGCCGACCGCGTCTTCGAAAGGGGTCACTACGAGATTGAAAAATTGCGAATTTACGAGCTGATAATACGGCCTGAGCCGCTTTATGAGAGTTTGTGAATTTATGCGTGTAATTTCGCTGAATGAGCATTATAAATATTTTTTATCGTCCAATTTTACATCGGCTTGATATACTTACTTTCAACTGAGACTGTAAGTTGTTGTTAATATCAGAGCGGATTACCCACAGCACTCAGGTCTAAAGACCCATTGTACATGCCGCTGATTATAGAGTTCAAAATAGGCCCGTGCTACACCAGATCTTCTGGAATCTTTCCTGACGCGGATCAATCTTCAGTTGATTTCTTTTTGATCCAATTATCAATGGACTTTACTAGATGGCATTGTGGTAATCCCAAAACTGGTTCAAGCCCCACAAATTGACTGCTCGAGCCTTCTTTGGCCAACCTGTCAGCCCTTTCACACCATTTTGACCCGGAACCCAGGTCAGCTTAACACGATTGTCCCTTCTCGAGAGAGAAATAGCTCTGACACATTTCACACGAGAGGTCATTCTGAAGAACAGAAGCACTCGTAAAGCTGCCTGAGTGCCTGTGAATACTTGAATATACTGATTTACATATCTTCTCCTGATATTCCCTTGAACGTAGGCAGAGATATCAAACACTTCAGCCTGAAAGACCGTAGCCCAAAGAGTGAAATAAATTCACTCTTGGCCGTACTCTATAGATCTCCGCTCCTGAGCCCTGGTCTGTCTTGGCTGTAAGTTACTTACGCCTTGAACTGTATACAGGTTGATTCTTGAACTTATACACATCAACTTTGGATGTAGTAGGATAGTAAAATAAATGTTTTTCAGTTATGGAAATACAAATTTATTTCTAATAAAAATAAAATTTCATAAAATTGAAAATGCATTTATTATAGTAACTTTTTGAAGTGATTTCCGTGATTTTCAATACACAGTTGAGCTCGTCGGATCCATGAGTCCCAACCAACATGCACGATCCAAACCAGACTGTACTCGAATTACCTCAGCGATTTTACAGCTCTTGTTCAGTTCGGTAAAATACTCCATAGTTTTTATGTGACCTCAAAAATAAAAGTCAGGCGGATTTAGGTAAAGATAATGAGGGGGTCGCCCAATTGCACCACCTCGGTCTATCCATTATTCGGGAAACATGAACACCATCGTCAAGAAATTGCATATGCCGTCTAACATTAAGATTAATTTCTTCGAGGTAAATTCTTAGAAAAAAAATTGTAAATAAGGAGCAGCAGTTAATCGATTTTCTAGAGTGAAAGGGCCAATAAGTACTCTGTTCACAATTTCAACCCACAAGTTTACTGAAAACAGTTGTTGAAAATGTATTCACCGATTGACATGAAAATTTTCCAATGCCCAACAATACGTGTTATGAAAATTGTATATACCATTACATGTGAGAATTGTCTCATCCGTAACTAAAATGTGCATGGTACAGTGTGCTGATGATGTAACAGCTATTGGCAAAAGTTCACTTGAAGCGGAAGATCCTTTGGAAGTAAGGCTTGTACCAGTTGTACATGAAACACATAGAGTAAGTCGTGCCTTAACGTTTGCCAATTTAATAGCATTTAAATCTTGAAAGTCTCGGGAATTTCTTTTTAATTCGTCAGCATAAAGTAGAGAACATTAATGTTATCTACAATATCACTTATAAACATATTGAAGAACAGAGGACCCAACACAGACCCTTTAGAACTTCAGACAGTTGTGAATGAAGATGACTGACAACCAAGATACTAGATAAAAAGCAATATATTTTGAAGATACGAAAATAGGAAGTTTTGAAGATACTGAGAAACTCAAAAGCTTAGTAAGAAGTATATTGTGATCCAATTTGTCGAACGCTCTGGAAATGTCAGTGTATATAACAAAAACTTGAGTATGGGTATCCATGGAGTTCAAGATAAATTGAGCGAGGCAAAAGAGATTTGTGCTGTTAATCCTCCACTTATAAATTCATGTTACTTGACCGTAATGCAGTTTTACACATAATTAAAATAGGCTCATAAAGCAATAATTCAAAAACTTTTGAAGTGGTATATTAGTTATAGTTATAGGTCTATAATTTTTAACCTCCTGACACCACTTTTGAAAATTTAATTTTATTTTTAGATTTTCCCTTTTTCTAAACAGTTTTCCGAAATGTTGGTCAGTTACACACATATTAAAAAAAGAAAATTGAAACATGAGTGCTTTTAGTTTTGTTTTGTCATTGGCTGTCGTATTGCACAACAGCAACAAACGAAGCTTCTCTGCTATAAATAAATCCAATAACATTAAGAATGAACAAGGACAGTTTCTTCTTATATATTTCAATCTCGTTACCTTCAAAGGCGAACGTCTTATTTCATCTCCCAATTCTGTTCCTAAACAGTAATCCGCATCAGTTCTGCATGTGACGTAGAAACAAAACTGAAACAACAGATCTTTCAATTTTGTTCAGGTTCTAATATCTACGTTATTGTCAGTGTATTTTTTAATAGATCCAGTGGGAATAATCCTTCCTCTCCTAGATAGTATCTACTGTCGTCTGTCTGCATCATCAGTTTATACTTAAAGCAACTTCGGTCTCTTCATGTTAGAAAAATCGATGCCATCAATCTGATCTTGACATGGCGACGCAGATGGCAAACACAGCATGTCATTAAAACTGTAAAACCTACAAATTCACCTAGTTACTCGACCTTTTCCAGCAGATCCCCTCCGACTCTACACAATAACTACGACGCCGCCTCAATTTGCTGAAACTCCGCAGGGCTACGGGCACCTTTTCCACCTTAAGCGGCCAGATAAACCACGAAACCTCGCAGACAATGGCCGCCTCCTCTCTCGCGCACAACCTTGAACCACCTGCGCCACAGAAATAATAAGTCCTCGCGGAGCATGGATCTCGCAAATTGCGGGTTAGTAGCACACGCGAATTGTAGATAGGCGCTTCGGGAAGGCATATCTAAAACTCGATCTGGTCATCGTTTAATTAACTGCCGATGCCCCGCTAAACATATAACCGGGCTTATTTGCGCGTTTAGCGTCGTAAATTGGTGGATGCGAGCCGCAGATCGAACGATTAACAGGCCTACATTCGACAACTGGACGCCATAAATAAGAACAGTGGTCTGCGGAAATTGGAAAATAAAATGACAGAAGGTCATGACCAAGTACCTAGTTTTCTCGCTGAAGACTGTTCCAATGTCTTTGCGGTACCTCTGTTACTTATATTTAATCTCATTTTGTCTACATCTACTGTTCCCGATTGAAACTCAACAGAGTATTTCCTGTGTTCAAAAACGGAGATCCAGTCTATTTTAATAATTACAGATCTATTTAGTTATAGACCTATAAACAATTCTATAAACTGTAAATCAATTCAGTGTATTGCAGATTTATATTTAAGAACTAGTCACAACTAATGGCCGTTGATGGCACTGGCACATGCCATTTTACATACATAACGAACATAATATATATACAAAATGTTTCCCATTATTTTCCACATGCACGACACTGCCCAAGAATTTTATAATTATAAAATTCTTGGACACTACCAATATCAAAAAGATGTTAAGATACTTCAATTAGACAGCCACCGTTGGAAGAAGCGATCTATATAAATACGTTGTGCGACAGACACTTCGCAGTTTAGACACTAACTCGTCTGTAGTTACTGTACTTATTGCTATGTTGCCACATTCCGCGATATCGATTAACATAATTTGTACACATGAGCCAGTAATCCATAATATTCCACGGCAAATAACGAAGGTGATCTCAGCTAGTAGTAGACTTGCTGTAAATTTGAGGCCTCTGTGGTGCTCGCTATGGCCGTTAATTACAGACTTTTTTGTGCCATTAGGCGAGGTAAATTGGTGGACGCGAGATCAGATTACTAAGCGACGAGCACGCTTGCAGTTCTGCCCGAAGATGGCAATTAGCACAAGTACAATCATATTAGAATGGCCCCAGGAGACGATTCACCTTTGCAGCGGTGGAATTTATTGGGCTGGATTCTTGGAACAATTAAACGTTCGCGAAAAATAGATGTATTTGGTCTAATCAGTTTGCAGCTTTGTTCGGAGTATTGTTCAAGTAATGTGGTCAAGATGATGCGGCGAAAAAATAAGTATCATGATACCAAAAAAAAAGACGTGGACGAAAATGATTCGCTTAGTATATGGACATGTGTCGTGTACATTTTGTCTTAATTTTGTTGTTTTGTTAACGAAAAAAAATAGACGTCAAGAACATATTTGGCTAGACAAAGATAAAGAGAGTTTTTGATCGCCCTAAATAATTTTGAAACAAATTGCAATATCTGTTAGAAGTAGATAATAATGTACACACATTATACTAGTATTTTTTTCATGATAACTTCACGATTTTACTAGCAAGGTAACATGTTAGTACCTAATTAAATATTCGGCTCATGTAACTTTTACGGTTAGAGGATGCTACTAAATTCTTAATTTTTTTTCTTTGTTTTTTGTTTTCTGTTGAAGAACATCTCCAACTTAACAGTCTTTGTACAAAGGAATGCCGGGACTGTTATTACTATGTGACTCAGTTCTTAGGCATTTTGCTAATGATTTCATTCACATCGTGCCAGGTATCGACAGAAAGTTCAAGTGTCTTAGCAAATAACCATTAAAAAATACAGTTAGGTATTCTATTTCGTTAAAAAAAGAACAGGTAGCTTCTATAGGAAAATTTTTGTAAGAGAAGAGGAAAAAATTTTTATTTACCATTTTTTATAATGCGTAAACCTATACAGAATTAACTAACACTAAGCATAAAAATTTTAACCACTGCTCAGGGAAGTCTAAAAAACAGTAAGAAAATTACTGCATTGCTCGATGTTTATAAATGGGGAAACACATTCTATTCCTCCGGAAAATCCTCGTCTTCGAATCGACAAAAATGAACATTAATAATAGTAATCACATTGAATGTACCCGCGACAGTCTTCAATTATAAAATCTTGTCCGATTTCTTTATTTAATTACTATAAAACGTTCAAAATTGAAAAAATAGGTACTAAAAACTGAACAAAAGCAGAAAATTACAAACGCAAACAAACAGAGTTTTAATTATGACAATAAATTGTTGGTGGTTGCCTAACACTCTAAACGTCAAGCGTGCGGTTGCGGCTGCCAGCTGTCAGTGTTGGCGAGAAATTGGGGTTTAATATAGTTTCGAAAAAATTTTATTTTCGCCTTATAAATAAGTTGGGAAATTTATTGAAAAGCGATTCCGTTAATATATATTTTTCTCTATCCCCTCTTAAAATATTTGTATTTAGTCATAGTTAACCTTGTAAGTAAGTTAAGCAATCAGGAAGTACTGATTTCAACAAAGATCTACATAGTTTTCTAAAAAATTGTCATTGTTTATTCAAGAACGGACTAAAGGATTATCAGTTCATAACTAGAGAAACGAAACTTATTGATTATCTACTAATACGGCTGCATTATTTGAAAAACTTTCAATCCTGGAGTAGTTTTGTAAGGGGTTGAAATAATCAACCCCTGGAACATTTTTTCAGAACTTTTATATGGATTTAATTTTTCTTATTTAAAAAATTCATTCACTAACTTTTCTCTTCAGTTTTTTTCGAAAGGTTAAGGGTTTAGGAAATAAAAAATAAATGTCTTTCAATTAATCTTCAAACAGCTGCTTGAAGTGGGGTTATTTAGCCGACTATAAAATCTAGTAACCTTTGCAAATGACTCCATAGAAACAAATGAAAACTGGTTCTCTATATAGCATAATATACAGGGAAGAAAAATAATTAAATCTTTCTTTTGTAGGAAAGGACGTAAATTTTAAAGAGAGGAATTTTTTAAAAATGATTGATAAAATATCGCTGTTAATTTTCACAAAATAATCACTCCTTAAATTTTTTACACTTGTTTAGATACCATCAGCGTGTGTTTTAAACACTTTATAATTAATTATCTTACCTCTTCCTCAGAATTATTCAAAATATTAGTATGTGATTGAATATGTAAGTTATGAAACATATTTTTTAAATTACCACGTTGCCAAATGTAAACAAAATCCGAAAACTTCACTTATTAATTTTGACTTTTTATTTGTCTGCATTCCATTGCAGCTAATGCACTTTTACTCATACAAAAACTAATTTATAACGAATAATTGCTGCCTGCACATGTCACTCACTGCCGCACAACGATCACCTCGCAGGTTATTTGAAATTCTGCTGTTAAACGCAGCACTGAGGGGGTTATTTTTATTTTTATTTCAACCGAGAAGCTTGTGCGGTAGACTTTTCTCCGGGTTACATGCAGATTATAATACAGATCACTTCTAACAGACAAGAGGTGTTATTTTTAACGCTTACGGTCACGATTTAACTCCACATCAACGCTTTATTCTCCAGCCCCCCCATAAATCAAACCACTTGCGAGGAAACGATAATTATATGTTTCATATCAAGCCAGCGATTTTGCGTTTGATTTTTTCGAGGGAAACGCCTGGTACCACTTGATGATAAATTCGATTTTGACAGTTATGGATGGTACCCTCACATACAAAGGCATCTTATACAGGGTGATTCAGTCATAATGCCATTCATTTTAAGAGGAGATAGAGAAAAGTGAATATAATGCCCTGTCACTAACCGATTCATATAGATCCGATACCAACTCGTTAACCGCCTTGCAATGTTGCCAAATTTAAAAATGCTCGCTAGTATTAGACATCATAAATAAGATTGACTATGTACTACCTATTGCCATAATAACGACACTCTTTAAAAGGAATTTGCAGATTTGTTGTCAATTGTTCAAAATACTGACGTATTTGTAACGAAATTTACTTTAAACTTTTGGCAATAAGTTTTTAATTTTTCTATCCCCAATAGAGATCTAATAAAAAGTTCATCAAAACATTGTTTTGATGGAGTATCATTATTATTGCAATAACTTGTACTTGACCGTATCTCGATGAAGTCGAGGGAACTGTAAATATGCAACCTACAGTACAATCACAATCCTAAAGTTAGAATAAATGTGTAAACATTGCCAACTCACGTACGCCGTACCACCTAGGTATATTTGCGTCAAGAATTCAGACGTCTACGTCACGGCTGACGTTACACATTTGTTTTTATTGTCAACTCAATTTTCGATATTTGGTCGCGCTAAAAACAATCATTTTTTGCAATTTAGTGCCATATATAATGCAAACTTTTAGTGTAGTATATAGTTTTATTACCATCAGTTGCAGTTTCTTAAATATTTTGATGAAAATTTAATGAATTATTCATTTGTTCGTATGACGCAAGTGGTTTGAGTTCTTGACGCGAATTATACAGCCGTACTTTTTCATAATAGTAATAGTGTCGCGTAATGTCCAGACGTGCTCCAGACCTTGCTTTGGAATATTTGCATTATGCAATCGCCTTAAAATTGTTCTTGTCGAAGAAATAGCTTTCTTACTTTGTATGTGTGTGTATTTGAGGTTATATTTTGTATATTCGGGCGTTTTTTAGTGTTCTGACCTTTTTATTTGATAAAATGTGGTGTGCCGTTTTGATTAAAAATTTTGGAATGCACATTCAAACTGGTAAATAAATACCTCCGCTTTATTTATTTTATTTTAATGAAAGTTTACGTTGGGAAATGTGAAGCTTGTACTTACCAAAACATTTTGCATGGTTAAGTTGTTGCTAACTATTGTTAAAATCAGTTATAAGAACATTCAGCATGCTCCTTATCTTCTTGGATTTTATTAATTTCTTACAAATAATTATTAGCGAATAATAGTCTATGAGAGAACAAAAACATTTAGCCGTGATGTGGCAACACAGGTTGTTCGTTTGACCGCTCGACAGTTTGTGATGTGACTAGAAATTATTTGTCAACACGGAGTACCGTATTACTGGAAGGGTATGGGTTGATTTGCTTCAATTTAAAAGGTCGAGTACAATTAATTTTTGCATATTGCAAAAGTAGAACTCAAAAACAACTCTGAATTTTAGAGCATTTTGACTGATGCAAATATTCATTTCTGTGTATTATAGATGTTACACTTTGGAAAGTACATATTTAATGATAGGGTATAATTATCTTTACGTTTTAAAAAGACCACTTCAGACAATTGAAACTTTCCCATGACATGTTTATCAACCTAATTCTCATTACTGACACTTTATCAAACAGGCGTAGGCTCTTCGAATCATTCATAGTAAGTGTAACTTTCACGTGTTTAGATAGTCGGTATAACAGATTTCCTTGAACGATACCACACAAAACAAAAATATAGTATTATAAGTATAATAAAAGATATTTTTATTGATACTAACTTCTACTTAAAGCAATATCAGATAGTTCTAGAATAAAATAAATGGCTCTCTAGCTAGAAGCTCATAAAAAATTACACGCAGAACGATGTTGTGGATTGATGACTTGATATTCTCGATCTAGTCCGGTTTTAAAGGATGTTTAACAATCATCCAATAAGTGTTTGATCAGTTTAATAAATTGTTACAAGTATGTCAGTGCACATTTTTTCCAGAGCCTTACACTGTCTTCAAAAGAGATACTATAGTTGAAGACATGAGAAAGAACATGGATTAATTTATTGCTGGTTGAAAATAATGAAAAAAAAATAGTTCCATTAGATTAAAATTACGAAAAGGTATGATCAACATAAAGAAAATTGTATGTATGTACACTTTAACAATTTTTATATACCTATAAAGGTTATACAGGTATATAAATTAAAATACAAATTAAGTTATTGGTTTTTTTAGAAAACTACTTCACAGCTTTGTGATGTTGCTAGAATTCACACAAATTTATTTATTTTGATTAACACCCCCGACGTGTAAATACATTTGGGCCCGTCTTACCCAACTTCTACAAACTATCATAAATGTTTCTGGTTCTTCTTTGTTTTGAACTCGAAAGTTACTGGCAACAGCTATGATACGTTTGCATAAATCATCAATAGTGTCCACTTCGGTGTGATGCTCTTCATTTTTTAAATATTCCTGTAAAAAGAAGTCCAAGGACTTAAGTCAGGAGATCGTGGCGACCATACTACCGGTCCTCCTCGTTTAGTCCATCGTACCCTCTGAACTTCATTAAGGACTTCTGAGCATTTTGTCGAAAATGAGAGGGAGCACCATCGTGCAAGAACCACATTGGGAGTCCAATAGCTAATGGCACATCTTCCAGAAGTCTAGACAGATCATTTCGAAGGAACTCGAGATATTAGTAATATGAATAGTTCAATCGTGTGATCAGCCATCTATTCCCAAATTTTTTGAACAAGTTGTGCTGAATACAAACAATGCTACACTATCAAATATGAATAAGAAGTACAAATTCGATTTGAATTTCGAATAAATTTTATATGTACAGAAATCAACAATTGTGTACTTATTCCCCAGGGTAGTAAGAATGTATACACTTCATATATTTCTTTAAGACAAAAATGTACCGTATGTTGTACCTACATAAACAAAAAAGTTAACCAAGCACAAACAGTTTTTCTCTGGCAAAAATTCACAGGCAATCCCGCTTGCATGGTTCTCAGACGTATACTGTTATTCTCTCGATGCATTCATGCCCATAGTTCCTTTATGCCACTTATTCAATTTAGTTATGCAATTAGAGATTATGCAAATTCTGATTAATTACCTGCCATTTATCTTCGAGCGATAAAGGCTTTGTCATTATCCTCAGGAAAGTGGGAAAAAATAAAAGAAACCGTGTGGTAGTTAATTAATTGATTTACAAAGTGTTCATTTTGTTTGTCAATGCAGGTATTTCAATGTGACCGATGTTGGAGATGAACATTTATAAATTCCGTTTGAATACAGTTTCAAAGCATAGAAAAAAATCTATTCCGTGGAAGATTTCCCTGTTCGTACTTCTGTAAAGTATCAGAAGAGAAGAAGAAAAAAAATGTATTTTACTATAGCCAAATAACTCATGTCACAGTATAAAAGGAAATATTGCACATTTTTAGTTCTACCATTAGTTATATAATTTTTCTTTTTCCAAAATTAGATATTTAATTTAGTGTAATACGCATAAAGAAATTGAAAGGTATTGTATGCTCTAAGATGTTTGTTATTAATTTTACATTAGCAAAGAGTCTTCAAATTTTGTAGATGAAGGATTTTCGCTAACAATCTTAACTACATTATTATATTATTTGCAAAGTAGTAAATCTCAATAATAATTTTCATTGCGAATATGTTTTTCGTAGAATTTTATAAAGTGAATGTAGCAATAATTGAAAAACCTCATTGGTAATATTTTGTAGCAGAATTAACAACCAGTTTAATAGAGAATGTTTTGTGGCCTCTCAGTACCAGAATAAGTAGGTAATGACCACTAGATGTAGCATTACTACATTTCACGTACGCAGTTTAGTAGACTTTCGTATTATAATTATTACTTATATTCTCTAAAATGCAGTTAACTATCAAGTTAAAAAGTACTACTGTGGCAATATAGTATGGCTTTCGACAGATTGGATCATGGCATTTTACTTGAGAAACTAAAACATGTAGGATTATCCCCGTCTCTCTTGAGTTTTTGGAGTATTTTTTAACAGGGAGGAAACGATATGTTGAATGCCATGGTTTTATATCAGAAGAAATATGTAACAGCAGGAGTCCCCCAGAGATCGATTCTTGGACCACTTCCTTTCATAATATTCATCAATGATATAATTAAGAGAACAGATGTGTTTTATTTACTGTATGCGGATGGGAAAATTTATTGTGCCATATTTCTGTTTGAGGTTTCAGCACCGTTTGAATGGAGTAAACGGTTGGTGCAATTTAAACAACCTTCCCTCAAATGCAGCAAAATGTAACGTTATGACATTTACGATAAAGGTGTTTCCATTTGTATAACTACAGTACCGGTGGTACCGTTTTAAATCGACCAGTTTCCATTAACCTAGAGGTTACATTTGACACTAAACTAACTTTTAACTTGCATGTAAATGAATCTATAAAAACGTCTTTTAGGAATTTGAGATTTGTAATCCGTAACTCAAGAGATTTCACTGATACACAAGCCTCATCAATGCATTTGTCAAGCTCTTAAGTAGATCTTCTGTGGCGAGCCTCGAAAATCGCAGGAAATCTCAATCACTGATTTCTCTGAATAAACTTAAATAATAAAGTTTATTGTCCTCAATTACTTGAGCAATTTAGCACCCCGTGCACTAACGTATTAAAATTTTCGCCATTGAACTTAACGTGTAGCAACTGTGACAACCTGCAGAACGAAGTTGATATATTTAACTGTTGCTATAACTCATTAAAAAATATGTTGTTGTAGCTTATTAGTTTTATATCATAGTTTTGTATTCGCTAAAAGATGAATTTATATATAATAATAATTTCAACTAGTTCGTTATTTGTACTTTGTATACTTCTATTGTAGTTTGTTTTTTATCTATTTGTTTTTGAATGTATATGTAATTATGTTTGTTTTTTCCCATTCTAGAAATGGTTTTAGTACTGTTGAATGGTGTAAACTATAAATAAATGTTCAATTATTACTGTTATAGTCAAGTAACTTTTAATGTCCTATTCACTTGTTCTTATTGTATCAGAAATATGTTTACTTAAAAGTTTTAATAACTATAGCAACACAAGCTTAGATCCTCCAGCAAGAGTAGTTAGTAATTGCTGGTAATCAGTTGATTTAGCTGCTACAATTGAATTGTTTATCTGTCCTCTATTTCCTCTAGTTTTTTGCTGGGGCTGTGTATTTTTACCTGCCACTAATGACTTATTTTCTCAGTGTACCTTAGCTTGCAATTTTGTGACACAATTTTGCAGTACTTTTATTTTATTTTTTTCCATAAGTTTTTTTATTGCTTTTGGTCAGATATAGAAACCCCTCCAGTATTGGCTTTCATATATCTGACACTCTGTATTCTTGATTACCACCTTCAAGATATTTGAAGATGGTAATGTAACGAATTCACAAACGCAATAAAAATGCAGAAAATCAAGAAAAGTATAGGCATCGTCCGTACCTATATAAATTACACTGCCACTTTTTTTACCTGTCGATGTACCTTTCGTACTCATCCAGCTGCACACGAGAACCTGATTCGGATAAGAAGTACGGAGTTGTCAAGATAACTTAAATCGAGAAAGATGATATGGTGATATTTATAAGGTCAATTTTTGTACCAAATTACATTGGTGCTGGATTGAGAGGTTTCGGTCGTATCCGCTTGCGGATGCCACCAAGAAATTTGACATTCCACAAACCCACATTCGGTTACAACGCATGGCTGGGTTCCCCGAGAAGTTAAAAATGCATACGGATGCAACAGAAAGGAAGGAATAACTCGTTTTACGTAACCGAACCACAGAATTCGGATTGATGGAGTTACGAAAAGAGTTATAGGTTCAGGTGTCGACCACAGCAGAATATTTAATTTAAAGTCGACGTATTTCTCGTCGTAAAATGATCAAATTTGTGGTTTTTAAGTACAGAAATCAGAATAAAACGCGTAGAACAAAAGTAATATCATAAATAAAATTCTTAATGTTTTGTTTATCCGCTTTTTACTATTTAAATTCTCCTCAAATAAGATAATAACTTAAAAGCGTTCGTAAGACACATTATTTTGATATTATAACCCCACATTTTAACAATAATTTTCACATACTTATAAACAAAATTCAACAATATGCTGAACTATGCAAGTTTATGTTATAACAATATTTACATCTACAGTTAAATACTTATTTCGGAAGATTTCTGTACATAAAAATTTATTGGTTAGACCGCTTTCTGTCGTTATATATTCGTTTTACTTCGGTACCTTTGAATATTCGCAGGTGGCATGAAATAACATTCCTGTTATTTGTTAAGCTCTATAATATTTATTAAATTAAACATCTAAAATTATTTGTATTTGTAGAAAACATCATTTCAATAATACGGCGCCCTTAAATATGATATATCGCGTCTTATACTTAACAATATAAAATATTAATGTCGCATAAATCAGAGATACAAAATTCACATAAGTAATGCTGTTGTAGACTGCACGTAGCATTTTCAAGGGCGCCGCCTTGTTACGTATTTTATCAGTCGAAATGTTTAGTTTAAAGTATGAATCGTCATTAGGCTAGACATCGTCTGCAACTGGAATTAATTAAAAAATAAGTGAACTAAACTACCTTGAATCAATATTAGCGAGCTAAAAGCATACTTCTAAGCAGTGGTAAAAACATTCCCATTATGTTAGGTATTTGTCTAATATGCCGCAGCAAAAATACACTGTTGAGGCTAGGCGGCGTCGACAATGGACCATTCACAGCGTAACTGCTAATTATTGATTTTAACAAGGCATTTTTAAATAAAATAGTCAATCTACAGTTGACGAGAAACAACTACAGCTATTTCTTAACCATACTCTGTACACTTCACCCAGTTGTCACTAGTGCATTGTAAACAGTTCAACAAGTGAAAGAAAATTACTTACTTTTTGGTCCTCATTTACCCATTTGAGGGAAAGCGCTTATTTTAGAAAAAACCTGTATAGAGCTATTTCAAGAGCGCACAATTACGATATCATAAAATGCATAAGAGCTTTATTTGAAAATATAATTTTTTCCGCAAAATTAGGATCCCTTTCATGTCGTTCTAAACTTCAAGCAGCAAATTATTGGTGCCGATGATGGTCCATATCCAATCTTATACGAGTGTAAATTCAAAATCCGCCAAGTTGTCCTCTTTTTAAGCTTTAACTGTTGAGCACGGCAAGGAATTGATAAATGTGGATCCTCTGTAACGCTAACTCTTTCTTACAGCAGCAATATCCCCAACAGTTCTGGCATTTCGACGTCTTACTGGTGTTTTTATATCGTGAAGAGTATAATTATCTTCAACGATGCGACGAATGACAAGCAAAGAAGGGCGATTATTTTGACCAAAGTTTTCGTGAAGTGCGCGATAATTATTCACAAAAGAACGTCTATTTTCATAAAATCTTTGGATAATAACCAAACATTCTTGAAGCGCGTATTTAGCCGTAATAAATTGTTAGAGTATATTTAACATAAATGACTAGTATAATTTTATTACCATAGTTATCATATCGTTTTAAAATCACATCATTCTTATTGGAAACCCCATTATATTTCAATTAATTATATTTATTTGATAAAATATATTTAATTAAATGAACAACTACTATTTTCAAGCCGAACCTTATTAGAAGAACCACTAGGAAAAATATAGAAAAGACTAACGCCGGGAAATAAATAGGTGCACCCTGTATCATTTTTACCTACAGGATCCCGACTTCAGATCGTGGCTTCGCTTTTTTCAATTGGCCTTGATTTAAAAAACTAGAATTAAATGGCGCACAGCCCGAGCAAATTGCAGGACATCGAAACCTAGCTCGCCGCGTATAAATTCTAATAATAACTATAGAGTACCAGACGGTACTCGTAGAAGATTATAGCTTTATGTAGTGATAAATATGAAATTACACGAGTACTCGGACGCGGCGCCGGTAGAGCCCCCTATCGACCCCTCCGCGCTCGGTCCCATGCCAATAAGTATTAATTGAGGCAGTGCCAAGTTAGATGCTCATCTCACCGATACAATATGCCATTAATAATGACGCGGACTGGGGAAATGTAGCCCACATGGATGGATATATCGACAAGGAAAAGAATTCGAGACCATTACTCTTCGCGCTTACGGTTTCGTTGTGCAACTTAACAGAACTGACAATCTTATGTCAACAGGTTTGGGTTTATTATTTGACGGCGTAAACACTGAAAAGTATCGGGAAATTAATTTTATGAATGTTGTTCGTTGTTTAATTAATGTAAAGGCAAACACAGTCATGGCGAGTCTTAATGAGCTTTGCTTGCTTAGCTAAGCTCTGAAGACTCTAGGTTTGTTCATTATTTCATTAGTGCTGCAGGAAGTAGATCTAACCAGCGATAGCTCAAAAATGCCGTTCATTTGTATCCAGTAATTTAAAGAATAGAAGACAAAAAAGACTTTCAATGCAGCAACTAGATTGCTACTTGCAGTAATGTTGCCTCGATTGATAAACTTGTTGAGAGAGAGAGATTGAACTAGTGATAGTAAAGATAAAAATAATATATTTTAATAATTCGTAAAGCTGCCACGTGATTCAAATTGTTAAGTTGTTTTTTTTTACATTATTCTTAATCCTCGTCCAAAATTATATAGATTACTTTTAATCAGATCATTGTCCGGGGTCAACGTTCATGACTCTTGTACAAATACTACAAACAAATTTCTTGATATTTTTTTACATATCTAATAAGTGTGACAATTCCATGGCAATTTTGAATCCATATGAACGCCCAGAAATCTAACAGAATCTGGATTTAAAATATCTGTGGTTTCTCTAAAACTAAATATTGATGTTTCTATCTTAGTTGAATTAAGATTTAGTTTTTATATATTTTTAGGTATTAATAATATTGTGTGAAACTAACTACATATGACTTCATTGATAGGAATTGTAGGAGATTTGATTTATATTAGCTTAAAATACCTTTCTAAAACAGTAAAAAAATAAGATTTAGTTTATAAGACTAGAACCAGTTTTTTGAGCTTAACGAACCTATTCAATCATATCATCAATTATATAACTGCGGTTAGTAAGATTAGTATCATCGGCAAATTGAATGGTCAACATAGAGTCATGTACAGAATAAGGTAAATTATTTATATAGATTAAAAAGAGAGACGAACCAAGAATTGATCCTTGTGGTACTCCAGCATCATTACCGAGATACGAGGATGCTGAATTATTATAAACAATATATTACAGCCTGGTGCTGAGGTAAGAATATATTAGACCAATACTGTAGGGCGCCAAAGCGTAATAAAATAATTTATAAATAAGTCTATGATCTCAGGCACCAATTTATCTATGGCTGAAATTGTAGAGAGATTGTTTCTAAAACCGGATTGATTAGGTCCACAAAAAAAGGGGTGTGTGCTGAGGGTTCCATTATATTTTTCCATGTATTTTTTTAGTGTAGTGTAGTACAACTCTTAGGTTAAATATTATAGTTTCCAATAATGTATTATTGTTATTGTCAAATAGAACGCAATATGCTGAACATAGTGATTTTGTTTCAAAAGAGATAAATATAATATCTGGAGCACCTCAGGGTTCCATTTTAGGACCATTGCTGTTTGTGATTTTCATCAATGATATTCCAGAAATCTGAATTAGTGAAAATTTACTATTTTACAGCTATATGGATACCAAATATCTGTAAAATAGTAAATATTCACTAATTCACAGCATTTCTCATTGTTTCAGTTTTAGAGAGTATCATACAGAATAAATTACGAGAAAGTGATTTTTAACGATTTTTTAGGTTTTCTCAAATATTTGCTATGTAACCCCCAATTTTAACTTCAGATTCGTGTTCAGCGAGAAAAAATACAAAAGAAAAATATAGTCTAACTCCACATGACTTTTTTACGTGGACCTGTGTAAGCTTTTGATGTGATTTTTATCGTTTTTATAGGTTTTCTCTAAAATTTGCTGCGCGAGCCCTCATTTTGACTTCAGATTCATGTTCAGCGGGAAAAAATATAATGGGATCCTCAGCACACACCACTTTTTTTTGTGGACCTGTGTTATAGTTAAATAGAATATTTTAGCAAACGTGCGTATAATGGAAATAATAGCTCAAAACAAAGCAAGCGAAACAAAAGAAAATCCCGGGGGCATGACGCAACTCGACGCACAACGACCCGGCGAAAACGCGAAAAAACAAAGAACCCATGTGATACATTAATCAGCGGCTATCCACATGGATATTTATTAGGAACGTGACCTGCATCTGATAGAGAGCACCGTGACAGGGGCGGGCAGCGGACGGCAGCACTTCAATTTAAATGCTCGCGATCCTATAGAGTCGCAGCCACACACCACTGAGACCTACGTTATAATAACAAAGAGCGGGTATCTCACCATTTGCCCCAGATACTATTAATCACTCCGTAAACTATACGCCCAGAGTCGGATACGGGGCGATTTTTCCGCGGTTCTGCCAGGTATGCATGTTCATCTCACGCGTTGTCATACCGCCGAGGTTCATGAACCTCGAGGCGCGAGAGAATATAATCACTCCACTCGACCAACTAATTATAGCTAATTTAATTTAACGTTTTTGAATCTCGAGTAATTTTTTGCGGCAAATGGTAATTTGGTCACCGAGCAGAAGGTTCTAAGGATCTGTTTACTTCCTAGTTATAGATTTAAAGTGGGTGTAAACGTGATGCATACCGCATCAGAAATACCGATGTAATTTCAAAGAAATACGTTTTAAACCCTATTAAATTTATTTAATTCTACGTCCAACAATACATACCATTTATAGGATGGGAACAACGAATTATTGTAGATAAAAATTATAATAAATAAAAACAACTAAAAAAAAAAGACAAATACCAAAACAAGTTACAAAAATACAGATGCATTAAAATACAACAAGGTATGCAATACAAACAGGCAGTATACGTTAGAGAAAGGACCTACAAATATGTGTCCCTGAAAGACGCCGCTGGAAATCGATTTTTCTTAAATAAATTTTAAAGTACTTAATATAATTTAATAAAAATTTAATGTGATGGACCCTAGTAAGGACTTCTTAAAATAGTGTCCTTGAAACATATTTAACTTTTTTAATTTACCAGGGATGGGCTAAGCTTTACATCTTAATACCTAAATACACACCCTGTATGATAAAGACTTTAAACTAATAAATCTGGGTAGCTTCAACCTTAGACTAAAAAAGACACTCTTCTTTATTGTCGATAAAATGGTTTTCTTTGTAAACATTGCACCTCGTAGTATTCAAATGAAGATTATTAGCATCATACCAGGAATTCATGTTATTTAAGGATTTCTGTAATTTAATGCAATTCATATAGTATTTATTGCACAGTGGATTTTAACATCTTATAGTTGATGGGGCACATCTATTTTTTCTGGAATATCATCGTTGAAAATCACAAACCGCAATAGTCCTAAAATGGAACCCTGAGGTGCTCCAGATATTATATTTATCTCTTTTGAAACAAAACCAGTATGTTCAGCATATTGCGTTCTATTTGACAATAATAATAATACATTATTGGAAACTATAATGTTTAATCTAAGAGTTGCCAATTTTGTACTACACTGCACTAAAAAATGTGTTAATTAAGTATGTGCATAACCTTTAAGGGGTTAATTTATGATTGATTGAGGCAAAAAGTTCATATAAACATTTATTTGCCTTGAAATGTTCCGTATGCTAGTCGTGGGATCTTATTCAATAGCGTCAAGGACCTCCAGTTCCCTATTAATCCTCGGACGTCCTTGACCCGGTGCCTTTCGAAAAATGGCGGTTGCAGCTAAGTTACAGAATACCGTAGGGAATGTCCTCCTTGATGGCAGCCTTCGGTTTGAAAACCTTCTCCCGTACTCGCGTTCTGCTGCTGCAGCATTACCATCGCAAAAGCCATAAATAAATATCATATCAACTAACTCTTGTCCCGTAAACTCTTTCATTTTTTTCGCTTAGAACTATTAAATTGGCAATCGGGTTGACAATACTTTGCCATAAGAATACCTTGATAATTTTGTTTAAATTACTATGAAATTGACCAAAGTGGAATTAATTTAAGAGCGATTTTCTCAGAAACCGTTAAAGATAACGATTTGAAATAAAAGTACCTTTTCAACGTAAAACAGTTCGGGAAAACGGAATTTGCTATTCAATTTGTTAAAAAGTCAATGATGAAAAAGTTACACACGCAAAATACCAAGGCCGCCCCGTACCCACCCCAATGGACCTTGTGGAAATAAATGGATTAGTCCATCAAATTGCTCATCAAAATTTAGTTGTGTATACCAAATTTCATTCATTTATCACAACGCGATTGAGAGATATTGCAAAAAAATGATTTCCATTCCTCCCTCTTCAATGGGTTCCTGTGCCCTTAGGAAGCATTTCCGCACCCATGTTCATATGAACTTTTTTTATTTAGTTTTGATAATAGAATCCACCTGTTCAGGGTTGGCAGCTAATTATGAGACCCCCTGTATATTTTTTACGTATATATTGCTTGAGGCAAGCAATTATTGGTTCACCCTGTACATGTATGACAAAAAAAGTGGACAATGTCATCTTAATACAACATAACACATATGGTTGGTTGTTCTTCATACACTGAAAATGTTCTTCTGCATACTAACTAATAACTAACTATACCAAAAGTATCATGTTCCAGATTTGTCATTCAAAATTTCAAGATGAGAAATATTGAATTCTTATATTACGTAATTTAAGAAAAAAAACATATTGCGAATAAAATCAGACTGTAAATATTTACTCTAACCGGCGATTTCACAAAAAAATCCATTAGATTGGTTAGTTAACACTCAAGCATTTTTTTCTTGGCATTCATCGCACGTAATACTGTAATTTGATTAACACTACAAAGAAAGGAAAGCAGTCACGTTTTAAGAACAGCGGTTCGTAAATATTTTTGCGAGTTGGTAAAATGGATACGTAGATTAGTTAAGTCATTGGTATTATCTCAGACTTCAAGGCTATTATATTAATCGCAAGATTCATTTGAAAATAGTTTTATATCAACTATACTCAGCTTTACTTTTCATTACAAATTATTTTGATTTTTCTGCGTTGTTGAAACCTACACGGTGCATTATAGTTGGTGTCAAATAAAAGACTCCAAATTATCAGTTATAGCGTAGGAGCAAACCAAAAAGAGAATTTACACAACACGGCAAAGTGACACACAATATCGTAATATATAATTTTAACAGAGTTAACAGAGATATAAAATACATTATACAAATGCTCACATGTGTGCAATATAAGGCCTATATGACATTTATTTATTAAACCATTCCGGCACGTGGGCTCTCGATTTCCGTTTATCGAAATTTATATCGAAATGATTCATTTCATATATAGGGTGTTACTAAGATACTTTACTACGCCATATATTAACCAAATATAAAGTTACATCACGAGTAAAACCATTTTATTCAAATTTGATATACGAGGGTTTATTTAAATCGCGAATGGCGCAATGTCGTCTTGATATACAAGGTGATTCTAAAAGCAATATCAAAAATTTAACTGCGTTATAATACCCAAACATTTTGTGTATATGTTATTGATAATTTCATAGTAAAATGAAACCTCTAAATTTTTTTACATAAAAAAGGTACTCATGTTGAAAATCGATGTCGGCAACAGTTTTTGAGAAAAATAGATCGGACTTGAACCATAGTTGGTTTTTAAATCAATGAAACGAAACAATTCACTTTCATATATAAAAAGCAATGATTAGTAGATCGCGTGGTTGGTTGTTGTTACCATAAAAGTGTTACAAGCGATAAGCAATTGTTGCCAAATATGAAACAATTTTTCTAAAACTGAATATACGGATTTGTTTTTTATATAAAGATCTTTAGTTTCGGTTTTCATTTTTATTATAAAAATATACACACAAATTTGAGCATTTTTGAAGCATTATCGCTATTATAATCATCTAACGTTAACAACATACTCTACTCAATGTTCAATCAATCATTTCCGACAAATAAAATACATCAAATATAAATTTAATAAAAACAAATTCCGGTATATATTTTATCTACCCCCCGTACTTCAGTTTTTGATTGTATGAACCTCCGTGCATACTCCAAGTACCTATTTTCGATGCAAAGGCGTAGTTTTAATTACTTATTTAGATAAAATTTGCGCTAGGATTCAGTTTGTCGCATAAAATTTTGATTTATCGCCAGCAAACGCGCAACTGAACATTTTACAATTTCATTCGTGTGAGCAAGGAAGTTTTGCGAGCATTTAAATAAATTATAAGTGATTGACACTGCAAGTAAATAGTCGTTATACGTATATGGTTAATTACAAGCAACATTTTAATAAACTTGTATGGTAAACGGGTAATTAAGATTCGTAGGTAATTAAGTGAATAGAAAAAGGGCAGAATTAAATAAGGACGTGGATAAATTTATTGCAAAAATCTATGTAAAAACGTTAAACTACTTTTTATGCAACGGGTCGACTACCCTTACTTACATACAGGGTAGTTGCAACAAAATTGTTCGAGTTTACATTACAGGCTAAAAAACTGTATATTAGATGGAAAACGTTGAAAAGTGATAAATCCTTTTTTTTTGTACAATAAAAACTAAAGGTGTATAAAGTTATCCTTAAATATTTAAACATCTGCAAAATATTAATTTATACAAGTTCTTTGTGCAGACGACTGCAGAATTATTAGCGCTTTATTTAAAAATACCTTACTCAAAATAAGAATTAGCAGATATGGCGTGAATGAATGCGCGCGCATTGGTGTGTGTATCAAACGCCGATGTTGAGAGGAATGTATGTTGATTTTTAACCGTGTTTTTTTGCTGCAAGCGACGGAATCAGAAAGAGGTCCTGGAGTAAACGAAAACCAAGGTGGTAGAATTTTCTAATATCGATCATAAGTCGATTAAGATAAAAATTAAATCATGTGAATAAACTATTTTTTTCTTATTTGTATTTACCGAAAGAAAAATCAGCAGCGTAAACTAGGTATATTAGGAATGTTCTGACCTTGTGAACAAATATTTTTTTTGTTGCTGTCTGTCCTTTCCACACATTGCACATTTTATTCAATCCACCTTTTTCTTGATTAGATGAAAAGCTTCTCCACAGCTAACACATCAATCTTGTTCAGATCAAAATCTTCGTCGTCAAATTGGATTTTTACTGTTGATTCAGACCATATTTTCGACATTTTTTGGCAGCTTCGGTTTCTTTTCTACACATTTCGTATGAATTTCTTTCGTTTAAGGTTAAGATCACCATCTGAACCTTTTGCTATGGGAACACCCAGTCCAAGAAACTTATGCTTGTTACTGTCATTTTTTAAGTTATACAAGGTTCTACACGTAGAACAATAAAGTAAAGCCAAATTAGTCCCGTGGCATTATATCAATTCAAACAGTGACAAGCATGTAATCGTCAAAAAATAAATGGTAGTGCAAACTTACTTCATCAAAAGCAGCAGAGATACACCATGCTATACTAACATACAACATATTTCTAGCGCAATATGCAATCGTGACAAGATGCCGAAATTATTGCATTTCACCATCACAGTCGGTTCATTATCTTATTCTTATTTACCCTATTCACATTATTTTATCAGCTTCGACTTCCACGATATGTCAACGCTTTCCAACCTAAAAAGTATTTAAAAGTAAACACTTCGATAAAGCCAACTGATTTCCACACAACAGAGCCTCGATGTCAAAACTTCTGTTTCTTTTATTTAACAATGTTTTCTTTTGAAAAAAAATACAAGTTGGACCACAAATTACTTAATGAAAATTCTTTATTCTCGCGTCATCTATTACCTTTCCGAAGAAACAACTATAGAGATTGGAATAAAAATTTAATACTTATCCTGTAAGTTATATCATATGCAAGATTACTGTCTGATTTTATATTTGTTTTTTATTCTAACTGGTGAACAAAAAATTACATAATACCCATGCCGGTATCATTTCTGGCAGCCCCAAATAAATTGTCTCCGATAGTAGCCCACCTGGAATATCGCATATTTTATTCAAATATAGCCAATGATTTATCATTAATAATCATCGACCAAATAGGGGTAATTAATGCAACCTTATTCTTAATCTCTACTCCCACGCACGCGATTGGAAAAGTACGCATAATGTGACTTTTGGCACACCTATGCAGAATCAGTCAGTGGTAAAGTTACTCATTACTTTTGTTTGCCAGCTCCGGTCGCCGGTATTATCGTAATGGAAATCAACTATAATTTATCGGCCTTTCGGAAAAAATGGCGATATAGATAGATTGCTAGGTTCAATTCTCATAATCCCGAGCAGGGTGTAGTCGATGGTATTGCTCAAGAAATGCAAGGCTTAGAATGAGAAAAATCGGGGCACACATCCGATCGCAATGCAAGGTGCTTGATATCTAAGATATCGCTAAACTGTGGCATTTGGTAATAGCCTATAGTTACTCTAACAACGAACTGGTTGATATGTTGTCGATGTACGGGGAATGTGGCTATAATACTGTCGCAGCGTTTTCTGTTGCGACTCATCTTGCAGCCTGTAAGCTTGGAAAAGCTCGAAGGACTACAAATCTAAAAGCAAAGATTCAGGAATATGTTTTACATATCGTTCAAAAAGATCCAAAGATCCAATGAGTCCAGAAATAGCTAGTTGCATCTTAAATGAGAGTGCGGAGAATTTTATTGGAAAAACATGGCTATTACATGCAACCAGTTCAATAGTTAATGCCACAAGATTATTTCTAAAGTGTACATTTTTGCGTGTGCTTTTGCAGAAAAACGCTCGCAATACTGCTACGCTTAAATACTAGCTTGTTATTGGTTAATTTGTCGCCAAGTTTACACAGCTCGATGTAAATTCATGTTTATTGTCAATGTCAACCCTGTCAACTACTAAAATGTCACTTTTCTAGACTAATAGTAACGTTGCCGCTTTATAAATTTAATTTAGTGTTTATTTTTCCTCCTGGCTAATCCAAAAGCAAATAAAATAGTTCTCTTCATAATGCTTGCTACAGACTATGCGTGAATTCGTGATTCGTTATGCTCGATACATGATTTGTAAGGAATTCGTGCATAGCATGTAGGGTCTTTACGAATGGATTTTTAACGAACAAGACTCTACATACCATTCTGGGCCTTTCTTTAGATGCCGAAATTAAAAGTCTTATACCTATATAAAAATATTCTTAGTACTGAAGTTAAATTAAGACTTTGCGACTCTTTAGTATTATTTATCCTTAATTATTGTCTTATAGTTTACTGGCCCACATTGTTACTGAAAGATAGAGAGCGTCTACAGAAAATTCAGAATTCTTGCATTCGATTTGTTTATAACATTAGATTAATTTTGATCATATTTCAAATGCTTTTAGAAATTCTGGTTGGCTTAAACTACATGAGGGTTTTCAACACTGGTTTATAATGTTTTTTATAAGTTACCAATATACCTATATGATAAGCTTATTTAATCAATATTTATTTTTCAGAAGTGTGACAAAAACCCAATCAAACTAAAGAAGGAGCTTATTAAAGGTCGATAAAGGTTAATCAGAGAGATTGTTGAGTACATTTATTAATTTATTTCTTATTCTTGCATATATGTATACTTATGTACTAGTTGTGGCTATGGTTACTTACTTTTTTAAGGGTGGTTGTATATGAGCAGCTTTGCTGATTACCGCCACCCGTAATTATGTACTATTTGTATTGTCATGTAAATTATAAAAAAGGAATATTATTATTATTATTATTATTCACGAATGGCGCATAACAAATTGCGAATTCACGCACAGTCTGTAGCCAGCTTTACTCAGCAACGAATTGTATTACTTTTTGTGCGTTTTTTCTGTTTTTCTTTTCAAATTAACTGCCAAAATTAACTAGTATATTTTCTAGTTACTTTTGCCTGTATAATGACTTCTTCATTTGCTCCTATATAGTAACTGTTGAATTAATTTTTATTGGAAACGGGACAATACTAACTAATTTGCATCACAGATTCTCTTTAAATGTTTTGGATGATATTATTAACGATATACTTATTGGATTTTTTTCTCTTCCAGACCATATTGGCATAAACCACTTTTTGGAACTGCTTGAGAATGTGCTCTTAAGTATTAGACAATCCATGTGGTTCATATAAGAGTGCTCCATTTTTTAGACGCGATTTGTGGGGCTTTTTAAATAATAGATTTTTCAGCAGCTGGATAGGTTACAACGGATCAATAGGATGTCCTGGAGATCGTCAGACCTGAACCCATGTGATTTTTTCCTGTGGAGTTATATGAGATGCTTGGTGTTTACACAGTCGGTTTATAAAAGGTAACAACAGGCAACATTGATAGGTGCCGATACAAATGCTGTTTAAAAACGTATTTAAATCTCGACTATTTTTAAATTATAATATAATAATTTCAGATTATTATTCTAGGATACACGTATCCCCAAAAAACTAACCTCCACTTATACTTCAGTTAAAGTGGATGTCACATCAAAAGTATGTATCAAGGATTTTTAGAATATTTGTGTATTTTGTTTGGTATTGATTTTTTTTAACAAGTTTTTTTGTTATTTATTGTTAAGTATAATTATTGCAATTCTATAATTTTATGGATTATTCTTCAAATAAAATAGTAGTGTTACACGACGTGTTTGTAATTTTATTCTACATCTGTTACTATCAAGATCCAATATGGTGCCCTAAAGAAAAAAAAATTGAATGTTACATAAACGAAACTATTGGCCATAGAAATTTTCTTTCTCGATTTCTCGTATATTCTTATCTATCTGTAGCAGCTCTTCCATTTCATCTGCTGTTAGAACATTTTTTAAAACCGCTATTTTCAGGTATTTCACAATATGTTTCAGTAACGACAGTAGTATCTGCAAAAGCGTAACTTTTTCCAATTTGGACCACCCTATATTTCCAACATGCTTATGGTTAGCCATGAAAGTAGACCACCCTGTATATCCACTTACAAGTATAATGCCTGACTTTTTGCTCTCATGCAGTTGTTGGTTTTATCGGAAACATTATACGAATCAGAAGAATCCCATTTAAGAAGTGGAAAGTGCGATATGACTGAAATACGGGCGTACTTTCGAGACATCAAAATTAACGATAATATCATTTTCCGATCTTTTCAACGTCTACACTTTCTGCGATGGCGTGGGACGTAAATTCGATTCGCTTTTGGTCCAATAGTTTACGGCAAGTTTCCTGTGAATGCGAGATTCAGTCGAGGCGTCGCTACTTTTATTTTAACCAAGCACCAGCGACCGCGTAAAATGCAATTAATATTGTTGATTTCTGTTGAAGTGTGTGTTGATCAAACAGGAAGTAATTTGTTAATACTCAATTGCAACATATTAATTTATTACCCGTTTACGACTTCCATAACTAAATAGTTGAATATTTCGTGATGCAATTCGACGGCGAATGAAAATTTAACAGCCCAAAATGGTAATTATCTTGATTTAAATGTGATTCGTTTAAATGCGGATATAATGAGGCATGAGGTAGGAGTTCTATTGAGAGCCCGATCTTACTCAGCACATTTGACGGCCACCAGACGCCCTATCTGGCCATCTACATTGTTATTTTTTCCTACTAGGTACGTCTAAATCAAAAAACGATTGGTTGTCGTCGACTATCACAACCGAGAGTTACCAGACCAATTATGCGCATCATTACTGGTTACCTGTGTGTAAGATATGATACTTACCGGTAGGGTTAAGCTTTTTTTTAGTCTGATAGGCTATTAAGAATAGTAATGTTAAAAGGGTAAGGTATTATTACACGCTTCAGCTATAATGTTGAATAAATCGACGTCTAGTTGACTTCTAATAAAAGGTCGAGCTTCAGAAATTCTTAATTACTCATTCAGTTACAAAAGCTTGCTCTTGCTTTAATGATTGGTTAATGTCGATGACAAAAGGAAAGCAATTTTCTACTCAACCGAAGAGGCACTTTGCTCTTGAAATGTATCATATTAAAATTAAGTACATGTAGGCATGCATTCACACAAAGTTAAGTAAGTGGTCTTGATCATACTGTTCAGAAACTGCTTTCGAAAAGTAACTAATAAATTCATTATTTTTGAAATTGAGAAGTTTTCGAAAAAACATCACACGTCATCGAGATATGACGCCATCGATAATTTTTTTAAGTTGACCATGCCATTTCAAATAGCGTGTGATACATACATCATGAAAAATTATGGTGTTACATAACAAAAATCAAGAAAATAATGTTTGAAGATTTTAAAACTTAATTTACTTAAACATTTCTTAGTAGCAATTGAGTGAGTTATAATGCGAATGATAATGAATTTTATTTTTTTTTGTTAATACGATTACTTTTAAGGCAAGAAAAGAGAAGTAAAAGTTCTGGTTTAAGGCGTCAGTACTTGAATCGATGTGGCCAGACCGCTGTGGGTTTGATCCCCGCAGATTAGCACCCTCTCTGCGGATATGGTAGGGTGGAAGAATGTTAGCTTGGGTTAATGTGAAAGATTGATACCGTCGAAGTTGTAGCTAAAAATAACTTCTCCTTACATGGGGCAAAGATTTTCGAAACATTTTTGAGAAGTTGTACATGCACAAGTACAAAATTTAGTTTTCAAATTACAGCCTCTATTCCATATTTTCTTGAAAATTTTAAAAGGTTGTATCTCTTAAAGGGTTAGCATTTTACTAAGGTCATATTTATGCAAACGTGTTCTTTTTAGCTGTAGCTTCACTCTGTATAAATTTTGAAAATAAAACAAAAACGTATTTATTGAAATATTTTGAAGACGTTTGTCTTTGAATTGACGAAACTTCAAATGTTTCGTACTTTATTCCAAAAACAAACATTTTCGATGTTTCGATTTAGCACGTAGCCAGATCTAGTACTCACTAGTCCATGCTAGATCTGGCGGTCCCAAAACCAAACGTCTTACAATACTGCAGGTATCCACCTTTACCGCCGTTGGCGATAACTATATTTGAAAATTGAAATTTCATTTGGCAGAAATAGGTCAGATCTCATCTATTGTGGTTGAATTTGTCGTGTTCTCACTGCCAAAAAGTGAGGTTAGATATTTATAGAGTGTTTCATTAGCAGGTTAGTAAATTAGATTATTTTCTTTAGATAATTATTGAATAGAGCTTTGTCTGTGAAATTGTTCATTAGCGTACCTAGATGTTTGGTATCAGAGAACATACATATGACTTCATTGATAGGAATTGTAGGAGATTTGATTTATATTAGCTTAAAATACCTTTCTGAAACAGTAAAAAAATCTAATAAAGTTGTGAATATAACTCTTATTAAATATACCGTATAATAAAAGAAATCAAAAATAAGATGTCGATTTTTGTGCTATAATTTTACGTAAAAACTCGAAAATAAAAATAATAGAAAAAAAACTTATCATCAGGCCACCACTTAACACTTTAATCATTGGAAAGTTGTAAACAAATATATGCCAATAAGAGATAAAAGATACCCCGTAATATTCAGTAGCGCCATTCTTAATTAAAAACCTGTATATTTAATAATTATCTAATCAAAAAATTATCTTATTCGATCTGCAGGCTGATTGTTTTCGTTACAAATGAAGTGATGAAAGTATGGCCAGCTAACACCTTTCATTCTACCCAAGAAGAAACACCAATTTAAACACGTAATGAATGCAAACACTTCTTACTCCATTACCGATAGATGCTGAAGACGTAGTAAAAAGCAGAAGTTATAGGTCATTGTCACTGCATTTCCATAAATGGGCGCCACTTTGTTGGTGATTCGAAAACGCTTACGGACCTGAATGCATATTTTAAAGATATTAATTTGGCCTCGTCCTAGACACTGGCGATAAAATAGCGTCTGGCGATTCAGATGACAGTTTCTCTTGTAGTAAAACGGCGAACAAGCGTTGCTTTTTTCTGAATGAAATATCTAGACGCCAGGAATTCTGTACCGACTTCAACATATTACGGTTTGATTTACATCTGCCTCATCTTGGCTTGTTCCGAAACTAGATAGGTGGAAATTTCACAATTTTATGTAATATGAATCTTGTCTATTCAACTAGGATACGGTGGGCGACGAAGCAGTCAAACACGAATGAACCTTAAGTGGTACACTGACTTGTTTTTGTGATAATAAGTTCCTACGTCAACGAAAATTAGTAGAGAAGTTAACTCAGTCTCTATGGCATGAATTCTTCAAAAGACAACGGAGTATCAATTCGAATCGATTTCATTTTTAAACAGATTCATGAACTGGAAGAAATATTAGATCGAAGTATCGGAAGGAAATATGGAATCAAACAACGATATCGCATCGAATCGAAATGTCGAATCGGTAGTAGACCTAAAAATCGATTAGAATCCATTTAACAAAAAATAATATTAAAATATCAATTCGAGTCGAATCTGAACATTTATATGGAGTTTTAAGTTGTTCGATTTTCTAAAAAATTTACTAGTATATCACTGTCAAATTTTTTCCTGTGATGTTTCGGTATGCATGAATTCTTCAGAAGACAACGGAGTATCGTTGTATCGATTCGAATTGATTTTATTTTTAAAGCGATTCATGAATTGGAAGGAAATTCTATCGGAGTATCGAATGGAAATATCGAATCAAGATATCGCATCGAATCGAAATGTCGAACCGCATCGGTAGTTCCATTTAAAAACACCGTAATGACGTCATTACTCGAAGGTAGGTCACCCTGTATACTAAATAATTATTTGAAAAAAACAGTAAATTAAAATCAAAAATCGTTCTGTTTCGAGAATTTTTAATAATGTTGTTTATTTAGCTAATAATGAATTTATGCACTCCTTTATGGACGCACTTGCTCGCTCATAATTTTAAAAATGTTTATCTGAAATTGTTATCACAATTCTAACGCGAGAAAGCTGTAGATAATTATTAAATAGGTCTACAATTAAAAATTAAGTCATTCTGTCAAAAAATAAAGGAGAAAAATGGTTCACAGCTTATTCAGGTCCTGTAAAATTAGCCTTAACAAGGGGGATTTTTATTTTAAAGAATGGCGGAGTTGCAGGTGTCACAACAAAGGTAGTGCAACTCGCTAGGTTAGAAATAAAAAAATAATTTATGTATTATGATTTGCACCACGCAACGTAAAAAAAGAGAAAAGCAAACAGTTTTTAAAATAAACAAATGCTATTCAACTTGATTGTTTTTACAAAAGCACGTCTGGAGTTCCTTGACTTCTACTACACGACTAGAACTACCAGATTCTTTTCGTTTATGCTCGTTAATAGTGTGTGCATATCTCTAAATCAATACATGCAAGGGAAATGGAATATCCTAATATCAAACGGTGACGTTGGTGTTAAATTTATATACAATATAACGCCGTGTGTCATAAACCAACTCAATATCAGCGTGCATGATGTAATGTGATATTTTACGGTGAGGTGTTAAAAGATACCTACACAACTTAGGACTTCGTTTGACACGAGATCTTCATTACAGATAGGCGGTCCGCGAGACGCCAAAAATGCGTGATCTATTGCTCGCCAGCTGTTTTATGCATTAATGCAAGTATTTCGCATAGTTAATTAAAAAAATTGTAAACGAACTGACGCACTGTAACGTCCCTATTCCTGCGCGTGATTTATCAACTGTGAAATTTATGCCGTGGAACTTGTTTCGATGATAATAATTCGGAAAAGCTCAGCCGACTGAGAAGAAGCGCCTGTTAATAAATAATGCAACATTGTTTCATAAGATACCTGAAATTAAGTTAACTTAAATAACATGACTAAAGTGCGACGTTTGCGTGCCAAGTCAGTGGCGTCGCCGAGGAATTTATAAGGTACAGGGTAGTCACGAGAAAATTGACCCCCTATCTTTTCCTTCATTATTATTTGACGCAAAAAGATGTTAAGGAAGAAAGTTGTGGGAACTTTCAACATTTTTTAGCATGTCTCCAAAACAATTGAATATCACTTTTCCGAAGTATACAGGGTTTTATTAATTGAATGCCGATACTTAAGGGTGTGAATCCTTCGGTCATTTTAAGAAGAAAACTTAATATCAACATATGTACTAAATCTCTTAATTTTTGAGCTACAGGGGGTAATGTTTTAAGACAAAATTTACTTTTTTATTATAATGTTCTTATCACTGTACACACCTATTAATCATTAAGGAGCATTGTTTAATGTAAAAAAATGTTTTAAAATTTTTGCCATTTTATTTGTAATAAAAAATGCTTAATTTCACATCTTTCATTTATTAAATTATGGATACTTACATAGGTATTGGTTGACATCAAGTTTCACGACTTACTACGATGATGTTGCATAGCATTGTATTGCTCCAAAATGGATAATAAACGATCTATTAAAAATAAATACGCAATATTTCGAGAACCGTAAAAGATAAGGGTCATGTATATATATTTTTGAAAAGCCTACTTGACGGTCTTTATAATGACATAAAAATATACGGGGTGTTCCATTAAAAAAAACAAAGTTAAGGCCTGTATCTCAGAAACGCGATATTCAATTGTTTTTGTGACATGTGCGTTAACAAATATTTAAAAGTTTATTCTTACACTTTTCTTTATTCCTCGAATAATAACGGAGAAAACGAGGGGGGCGGGCGGCAAATTTTGCGTGATCACTCACAAACAGCTGACATTCCTAACATGGTATGTGAGTGCGTATTCAAGACCTGTTAGCTGTCATAATTCTATTACAGTTGATCAATGGAAAAAAAGGAAAATATGTTTCGTTTGGCATGTACAGATCATCCAGCAAAATAAAGGCACTTGTATTCCGAACATCCTGTATACATATACATAACATGTAAGTATGTGCCTCAATTATTACATTTAAATATTAATAACTTGCGTGCAGAATTTTGACTACCGAAGAAAAATGAATGAAATAATATTACTATTACATTGTTACGCGCCAACACATCGAGTGGTCGACTACAGAATCAGGTTACAAAGTTAATAGGAATAATAAACAATGAGAACCGTATATGCTTGAGTGTTGCACATTTTGAAAGAAGACGAATCAACAATTTCAGTTCCCAGTATTATTTTCGCGAAGAATTTGATGATTTAGCTAGTCGTAATATGTAGTTGTAATTATGGCGAGAACTGTCTACGTCGGCTTCTTTTAGCAATAGGTAATTAAGCAGGCAGTTGTATGTAATTCAGTAGATACGTATTTATACAGAGTCGCGACATTAAAGATATTCACAGTAGAATCTTGTAACTACAAGAGTTACAGAGCTGGTTAAATTCCAGAAAAATGTTGTGCATTTCGTCACATTTCAGTTTATGGAAAGAGACAAATTGAATAATTTGTGTATCATTTGTGTTTTTCATAATAACTAATTTAATTAATTATGACAATAACGTTTTTTAAAAAACAACTGACCCAAGGTATCCAGATGTCAACGTAATAAAATTTACCAGGGTCTACCAAAATACCAACAATAAGAAGGGAAATGAAAATATGGGTGCGATTTATATGACCCACTGTAGCACTTACTAATCCGACTTTAAGTTCACTTTTCAATATTTTTTCAAAATATGACAAAACATATATATATTTGTAAGTTGTCACAAATTAGTTGGTAAAGCCGTTAACCACATCCTCTTTGGACTAAAATACTTTTTATTTTTGCCACTCTGTATTTTGAAAATGAAACTCCGAAGTGAAAATGGGCATAAGAAAATGTGGTTAACAGCTTAAGTCATTAATTTGTAACCCTCTGAATTGTAAACATAATTAGGCTGTAAATGTTGAAGTTTCAGATTTTCAAACAATAACAATTTTTCATAATATTTTTTTTGTAAAACAATTTATCCGCCATTTTATTTATTTGAAAAAGGCATATTCATTTCAGGAAATAATGGAGCTTGTAGCTGCCATTAAAATTATTGCGTTGGGACTACCTTTATACTTATTTTACGACTACGTGAAACTGGCACCCGACTTCTAAAAATTAAATTTTTTCTTTGTGATTCTTATAGATTATCGTTTGTATTTCTTTGCAGTAACATTTTCGTTTGTAGTAATTTAAAAATTACGCATCACTTAGCCTTATTTTATTAATTTATTAATTTCTCTTTTAACAATATCGTACAAAATTTTGTCAAAATAAAAATAACGAATCATAGAAATACAATAAATAATTATAGGGATACATTTCCATGAGCACCTTATACAGGGTGAGTCAGAAAAAATGGGTCAACACTCAGCTGGAGATACTAGACACTAAAATATTATGTTTGGGCTCATCATGGGTTATACGAATGTCGTTGGTCAAGCAATACGGGGTATTCAAGGTTTCAATTTTTTTTTTTTTAATTTCTCAATAATTAAAAAAGTTTGGATAGTATAACTTTAAAAATTGGTAGTGTTGGGTTTTTTGGTTTGAGAATTACGAATTTATTTATTTATATTATTAAGATAAATCAAAACATATTTTTTTTATCTGTCGAGTTATGCTGAAAAAAAGTTAAAAATCTAAAAAACGCTTAATTCTACAAAAAAAATGTACTTTTGTTTAAGTCGCCTAACTTTATCTGTTTCCGAGTTATTTGCATTTAAAAGTTTTAATGTATTTTGTGGTGATTTTCTTTCAGGCGCTGATATTGCTATTTTTTCTTAGTTGGCTTGTGACAAATGTTCATGTTAATAAATATTAGCGTATTTTGTACTAATAATAAATCACACGAACGCAAAATACGCTAATAGCTAAAGATAAAGAAAATATGTTTTGATTTACCTAAATAGTACGGTGAAACTAGCGCCCTCTAAGAGCAACATCAAAATAAGCTCAATTATTGAGAAACTTCAGTATAAAATTTAAAAATTGGACACCCTGTATTTCTTAAACCAGCGACTTTATTTCCTAAATCAAAGACATAGGTATAAGGCATGATGAGCTCGAACATAATGTTTTGCTGTTTAGTATTTCCAACTTAGTGTTGACCCATTCTTTCTGACTCGCTCTATATATGAAATAAAATGTTTTTTGTATCAATATTTGACGTCTAAACTGTGTTGTCATTACAGGTACACCGATTATAATTGTTTTGGCTAACGGTACAACCAGAGCTAAAATGTTTTCAAATTTATCGCGGAGTATGTGACCAGAATGAAAATAATCGTGAATAATTTCCAAGCTGTGGCAGTAAATTAAAAAGGACAGTGCCACGTTCAGACCGTGGCGACATAAGGCTTTGTGTCTTTTCCATAGCCCGCGTGATACAATTTATAAATAGTAAAAAAAATGTGTAACACATATGGTATTCGAGATATGGTTTAACCAGTGAGATATTTTCAGGAATATCCGAGGTTTGTACACCGAGAATATGCTCATATTTCAATTAATATTTTGCTGATCTTTATAAAGTGTTTCTGAATAATTTTTGCATACATTAAACGCATGTTTCGTACAGGTATTGCATGTTTTCTTTTTAAGTTGCTAAGCAAAATGTACTCGAGGCCTTTTGACATGATAATATCTGAAATATTTAGTACATATACCTGAGAAATTAAACGTGAAATAATTTTTATTCAGATCTATGCCTCTACTCGTAACATAATATACAGGGTCGTCCACTTAAAACTCCCTAGGCTTATATTTCCGTTATTTTTTAAAATACCTTAGCGATCAAGGTATCATATTGTAGGTGTGTTCAAAGCCTTCTAAGCCAAAAGCAAAAACAATCATTTTTACAAAAATTTGGAAAGTTATTTAACACTCCGTATAAATAAATATTATGCCATCGAGTAGGGCATGAAAAAAGCTTTAATTTGATGGATGGGATGATAGTTTTTGTTACTGCAGCTTTGTTAAATATGATCAAATCACGTTTGGCTTTCAAAGTGCCACGGCACAAAAACAAGACACTATCAGCACATATTTACGGCTTCTGAGTCTTCTAATTAAAGTTAAAAAATACAATGTTATATAGGAATTATCAGTTTTATTTAAAAAATGGACATAATAACATACTAATAATAATAATATCTCTACCCCTCATTCTAATCACAAGGATTAGTCCAGAAGTTGAAGACTTGTGCGGGAGAGGGGGCGGCATATTATTATTAAGCAGGCCGCATTTGACATGAAACAACACATTTTTTTAATCAAAAGTTAACTTTGTTTCCCCATTATGACCAATGCAAAATATATAACGTTTTATTAATAATTATGTATTTAATGCATTTTCCAGAGCACATCCACGAATAACAACACATTATTCTTATTTTATATTCAGCATGCCTTGGTTCTGGCTAAAATAAAAGCAGGATGATTCGTGGAAATGCTGCAGAAAATGTAGCAGTTATGTTCCACGCTGTTTAAACCCATTTTTAAAATAAATCTGATGGTTCCCATATAATAATTTGCTTTTTAACTTTAATTAGTACTTTGAAATGATTTGACAATTTTTAACAAAATTACATTAACTACTATAAAATTGCTGTAAGTGTAGTAGAGTTGTAACGTAATAGAATAAAAATGAAATAAATAAAAATTATAATAAAATAATAAGAAAAAAAACAGCAAATAGAGACATGCCTCTAACACTTAAAAAGCTCAAGGATATATTATTTTAGAAAGTAAAGTTTCAATGTATAGGAACAAATTATGTACCTATGCAGATATTCTCAAAACATACATTCAAAAATACATCTAAGAATAAACATTTTTTTTATTTGTCTAATAGAACAAACAAACTTATCAAGCGAATCCTCGACTACAATGTAATGTTTGATCATTGATTTAATTAAAAATTACTATTTCTAGGATTGAATGAAGGCACGAAAAACTTGAGGAAGAAGTTTCTCAGATGTGTATAATTTTATACACAAAACGTATCTATCAAAGAACTCTTCTCGATGAACTGTAGAGATTATGATGGTATATGCCGCAATAAAGTCTCATTATCTATTCCTCTAGAAGCATATTCCTCATCAATAATCAATATTGCAGATTTCATGAATCGGCGTTGAAATTTTTCAAATGCATTTAAATGACTTATAAAAATATGAATATTTTTTAACAGAGATATCCGATTTAAGGCATTTGTGCAATTTCGGTAATTAACATTAATTGCATAAAGACAAGTCTTTTACCAATATACTTTCATATGTCATATTTCATTTTAATCTTTCAACGATTCTTCCTTTCTCAGATATAGGTAACTGATTATTGATATTTATCAAAAACTCTAGATAAATTAGCATAAATCGTCGTATTTTGACTTTAACAACGTAAGCCGACTCGCTGGCACAGGTTCTAGAGTGCGTTGTTGTAGTGTGTCCAAAATTTAAAATAATTTCATTTCGTTCATGTACCACTGGATTTATGATAGTATCTCAATAATATTAATTTGTAATTAAAATGATTAAAGAGAAGATCACACAACATTTTTTGTAAAACCACACATGACCACTCACGGTTCCGCCACTGATAAATTTACAAAGTCAATTTTACACTTTAACCACAACCTTTGAAGTAAGGCTATGCACCAAATTTGGTAAAAAAAATTCAAGTTCAAGTACAATATGCTCTGGAATTTTCAGTCCGTAATAAGGAGATGCTCTGTATATCTTGCTACTTGTCAAGTAGGTAGTAGTTATTCCATTCTTTGTTGTACGCGAGAAAGTTAATTATGAGTAGGTATTTTTAAAATTTTCACCATATAAATATAATTACAATATTTTAACCTCCATTGCTACAATATTACTAAAATTATTATTATTTTTTAAACTTTGACCAGCAGATTATAAAATAAGAATATTTGAAATATGTTGGTATGGAAATACGTATTTTTTCACAAAATTTCGTTTGAAACATATCGTAAAAAAAATTCGTGTTACATGTTTCAAATCAATTTAATTATTATGGAAATAATATTAATTTTAATTTTTAATAGGTTTTATTTGATAAAAAATATTTTAAAAAGTTATTTTAGTTTTAAAAATATTTTTATTAAATAAAACCTATTAAAAATTAATTTTATTTAAATAATAAATAATTAAATTCTCTTGAAACTTCATAAACGTGAAATGGAATAGTTCATTGCATTTTACTTTTAATTAAAATTTTAAAATATCTATTTACACACTTCCTAGTAATATGCAATTTTTAATTTAAAACTAACCTTAGGCCTAACTTTAATATAATTATTTAAAAAATACATTTAACACGGAACTCAAACTCGGCCAATTAATGTTCTAATAAATGCAGTAAGCTTTGAAAACATTCGAGCCTCGAGAATCGCCACAGTAAATACGCAAGTGATCGATTGCAGCCTAAAGTCATTTGCACAAAGTCATGTGCAATTTGCATCCACTCTTCCTTTTGCTTTTATTTACTTATGGGAATGCGAATAGCATTAATCCTGCCTCCGTCGTTTACGCCGTGCATTTTTAATTACCTCCCCGGCTTCCTATTTTAATGATAACCTTGCAGCACGATAACATAATAGTTTTCCTGCAACCTGCAAAATATCAATTCGCCTTCGCGGCGCGGCGTTGCGTGCCGAGAGTGGCGCAAAAAAAACCAAGAGTCCTACCTGACTTCCCAACCCTGGGGCTGCCTAGGACGACAACCCTGATCCTGTTAACGTTGGTCATCGCGTGGCTGGCCAGTGTACTCGCTCACCAAAACATGACACTCCAAAAACAAACCCACTGAGTGTTTACAGTTCGCACCGATCAATGTCAAGAAACTCCGGTCGTCGGGGATCATGCAACCGTCGGTAATTAAGCGAAGGTCGCCGGACAGTTGATTGTTTTAAGAGCGGTCCTGGCACCTGGCTGAATTCGCGCTTCGAGACTGACTGCGGCTGCGGTTTTCGCGTGGCTTCGTCCGCGACGGCGAGCGGAAGACTCACGCGAGCTGTTGGAGCCGGTCGGCGGGTCGTGGCGTTCTTGGGCCTCTCTCCAACGCCGTCCGGTGTCTTATAAGCTCCGTAAAAAGTTGCATCTGCACTAACCTTCCACTACTACCGCGCTGATGCATTCAGCAGGAAAAATGCGGCGTCGGGGGACGCTGCTCGTTAGGCTCGATTTGGATTTTTACGTAATCGCGTTCCCGCGGGAACCCATCCGGAAGAAATGGGGACCGGCACCGCCAGAAAAATTCGAATAGTGCAACTGGAGCTCCCGTACTTCATAAGTCAAATTACTCTTTTAATTAATACAGGGTGTCAAAAAAAGAGTGTTAAATATTTAAAGAAGTAATAGTATGAACCAAATTAAGCAGAAAAGTCTCAATAAACATAGGTCCGTAAAGTAACGCTTGTAGAGATATGGATTGTTTTATGTTTTTTAGACGTCATGATGCTGAAGACCCTCGTTTTCTTGCAAACATTCTTTTTACCGATGAGGCCGGGTTCACAAGAATTGGAGTGTTTAATTTTCACAATACGCATATTTGGACCGACGAAAATCCTCATGCTCTAATAGAATCTGGACATCAGGCACGTTTTCATTAAAAATTTGGATGGGTATTGTAGGTGACAGGTTTCTAGGTCCTGTTGTTTTACCAAACCGATTAACAGGCGCTGCTTACCTCAACTTTCTGCAGAACACAATGTATGAGTTTTTGGAAGACATTCCTTTGAATCACAGGCAACAAATGTGGTTCCAGCATGATGGTGCTCTATCTCATATTTCCATGGCCGTTAGAGAGCGTTTACACCAAACTTTTCCACATAGATGGGTAGGAAGGGCCGGACTTGTTTTATGTCCTCCAAGATCGCCTGATTTGAAGACATTAGTGTATGGTACTCCTGTAAATAGCCCGGAAGAGCTGCAGCTACGGATTAATCAAAAGTGTCAAGAAATCCAAACCAAGGAGGGTGTTTTCGAAAGAGTTCGAATATCGTTGAGACGAAGATGTCTTGCCTGCTTGGAAATGGACGGAGGGCACTTTTAACATCTTCTGTAACTTTGTTTTTTGTTTGTTAAAAGCTTCCTTTGTCGGTTATTCAAATATTTCGTGACTTGTTTTACATTTTGTGGTGGAGTTCCATCAATAAGATTATTTATTTCGTGATAAAATTTTGACGTATTAAAAAACTGTGATTCTGATCCAAAGCTTGTTGTTTTGGAGTCTACTATCTATACATTTTTTGAACTTACAAATATAATAAAAATTTGTTCAAGCGGCATGACATTTCGTGTCATTCCAAAAAAAAAGGATACATAAGATATATTTTTCAGTAAAAGTTTTATAGTAAAAGTCTGAAAAATTTACACCAGTTAATTTTCATATTCAGAAAATATCAAAGTAAAAAAAAATTCCAACAAATAACATATGTTATTTACAGATTGGCACAAGATCAACTGAAAAGACCACGGAACATTGTCTAAAGAATTGTTAAGTGGTTGTTAATTAAGATTATTTGTCGAGATAATTTTTTAATACACACTTGATTATCTTAAGCACATATAAAATGATTTATTAACACACCTTGTTCCAAAACTTAAAAAATACTTCATATTCAAATGTTTGTCTTCAGTCGATCGCGATTTCAGTTCCAGGCACTGCAAGACATCACGGAAAGGCACTTGATCTTGCCACTGACCCAAATTGGTTAATAGGTCTGCTACATTAGACTCAACAAAAACAGAAATAATAGTAGCCGCCAAAATCGTCCAGTCATTGTTTTTATTTTGCTCCTGCTTGGTGGGTCGATCGAATTTCAGGTGTGTTACGTAATCCTCACTTATGAACAATAGCCTTTGTGGTCAGTGGAGGCTAGTTAATTTTTTTATTTTTAGAAATATTACTACCAAACCCCATTTCTCGGAATGGTACGCCTCTAATGAATAACTCCGAAATAAACCGTTTGAAATTACAATTACGAGGGAAGTAAAAATTTCACCTAGACTTGACCGACTCTCAGTTATGAGTTAAATCTAAATTTTTAATTAGGTTTGTAATCAAATCTCACTGTTTTTCTACAGGTATCATATTGCCTGAGTGTTGAAACAAATAGTTAAAACAGAGACAAAAATTAAAGCTTATTTCATTATGTCTCTTATACAGGGTTAACTATGACTAAGTACAAATATTTTAAAAGGGGATAGAAAAAATAAAAATTAACAGAATTTCCTTTCAAAAAATTTCCAAACTTTTTTATAAAGCGAAAAAAAATTTGTTTTCGATATTATATTAAATACTTATTTAACGCCGCCAATGCGAGAATCAGAGTATGCAACCAGCAAGCAACCGTCATGCAACAGTCGGCCACAGTCGGCAGTCGGTCCAGTCGAGTCGGTTCACTGTCATGTTATAATTTAATTCCTGTGTTTACGTTGTAGTTTTGTGTACTTCTTCAGTTTTTAGTGCCTTATTTTAATTTTAAACGTTTTATAGTTAATAAATAAAGGAATATGTGTCGGGTACAGATATTTTCCCACAATATAGTTCGCCGGTTTGTTTTTCTAGCTTATGGGACAAGACTGCCGTGGGTGTTAAACGTTTTCTGTTATCTATTAGAACCTACCTACTCATCCCTTTCTTCTATTTTGTTATAATACATAGGCATTGTATCTAACTGTACATACGAGAAGTGTGCTTATCGGAAGTGAGTGAAAATGTAGTTTTACCAGTTTGTAACCAAATAATGAAAAACGAATACAAAATACTGGAGCTAAATGGATTAACTGTTATCTACCTATCAGGTATTATTACTAATAAGAATGTTATAATAATTTTTGTCGTTTCTGCATTTAGAAACACTGCAAACGACCGCATGGTAGTTGTTGACAGATGTAATGTCAACTATGGATCTAAGCCATAAGCCATCTCAGTCGATACTCATCATAGGCGCCGACTTTCCGTAGGAAAAACGGGTTTTGCTCCATTTTTTAAAAATCGAGAAAATTCTGGAATAACTTTTTTATTGTCTTTTAGGGCTTCATGAGCACGTGGTTGAAATTTTTGTACTTAGTCATAGTTAACCCTGTATTGTACAAGAAAATGAATGTCAAATCTATACTTCCCCTCGTATTCAAGGTTAGTACATTTATTTAACTGTAATATATGGATAAATAAAAACCTCCCGGATCCTTATAAGAAACTGGATTTATGCAGAAAATCTGCACTATGCATCTCGCACCTCCGAAACTGCATTGTCACGTTTCCAAGTACACCATCATCACAGAATGTTATTATTGCAATTCGTTTTGTTTTATTTCGTAGATAAAAGGAATTATTGTGTAATGTAATAACACTTCACTAGTTTACAGAATAGCTCTCGAGCAATTTATAGACAAAGGTGGCTTTTATTGGCAGTAAAAAGATGAAAGTGATTACGGACGTTTTTCAAAATACTGATGGAATCCGAAGCTACAGCGGCAATAATATTTACCATAAACGACGAGAAGTCATTGTATTAATAATTAGCTTGACTAGCTTATTATTCGCTTCATAACAAGAGGTGAGCATGTTCGTTACTACTACCAATGTTTATGGGTTGATTCACAATTTATCTAAAAAATTGGCAATAGAAGCGTCTTGAAAAATAAAGTAAAGTTTTTGTAAATTCCTTATAGAATCCGAGTAAGTTATTGAAGTTGCAGTATGTATAACCTTTGCATTGCTGGGCTACCGTAATCTGTACCAGGCGTTTTTGTGATGCCAGTATTTATATTACTTTTTCGATTGTCAAAAATTACTTACCTGTATAGCGACTCAAAGTTGATGGATATTGTTTTAATTTATAGTGATGTGAAAATTCTTCAGCAGAACGATTGCTCGGTAAACATATGCCAAATGCAGCTACTTTTACAGCGTGTGCAGTGCAAGTGTACTGCAATGTGTGCGCGAGATAGGAAATTTAAAATAGAATTGTGGAAGAGATTCAGGTCTAGGGCGTCCACGGCGTATAGCAACAGTGTGTCGTATCATACACGAAACTGAACCAAAATAAACAAAAAAAGTCTTAATAAACATGGGTCCGCAAAGTAACGGTTGCGGATATATGGACGACTATTCGTTTTTCAAACATTTTATTTTATTAGGAATAAACCGACAAAGGAAGCTTTTAACAAACAAAAAACAAAGTTACAGAAGATGTTCAAAGTTCCCTCCGTCCATTTGCAAGCAGGCACGACATCTTCGTCTCAACGATATTCGAACTCTTTCATACACTAATGTCTTCAAATATCCCCAAACAAAGAAATGTAGAGGGTTTAGATCAGGCGATCTTGGAGGCCATAAAACAGGTCCGGCCCTTCCTACGTATTTTCAAAAATTTCTGTATCTAAAAATTTGTTGGCTAGATCGCTTTCTGTTGTTATATATTCGTTTTACTTCGATACCTTTGAATAATCACAGGTGGCATGAGATAACACTCCTATTATTTGCTATTATATTATTCAGCTCTAAATATCTAAAATTATATTTATATTTGTAGAAAACATTATTTCAAAAATACGGCGATAGTTTTTCTGTTTCATTTTTTTACGATAATTTATTTATTTTTCGGGTAATCGGACAATCGTATTCGCATTTTGTACAAGAAAGTTTTTTGTATGATGCACACGAATATCTGAATGATTTTTGTGTTAAATGTACAGAACGTTGTTAGCGTCTGTGCCGTTATATTTTTTAGGTGGGTGAGATTAGATTTTTCGGAAATGATCTTTTTGGATATCACCCATGTTCAAGACAAGGCAGCACGTACTCATTTCTGATACGAAAATAAATATTTCAAGAAGTTTCACGTTCATGGAAGAAGCTTTATCAGTCAATGCTGTAGAAATGTGCCGAAAATGCATCAATCTGCGATCTAAAAATGCCGGTGGGAGATTTTTCTTACGGTATGTGGCTGCAAAATGTACTACACAACATGTAGCTGCATTTCTTCGGCTCCCTGATCCAGAAAGTATTACCGGAGATGGAATGAAGCGTTCTTCGGCAATATTATTGGTTATTACTGGCTACTATGAAGCGTTATGGTGGTTGGAAATCGACTACAGTAGCGGAAAGTTATATTAAAGATTCACTGACCAGCAAGATGGAAATTGCTGAAAAAATTCAGGTCCTATTTGGAGAAGTTGTGGGCCCCTCCAGTCCTTCGTTCTTGACATAAATGTTAAAGTTAATATTAATAAATCTAAATAAAATGCTATAAAATCGAAGTGTGGTATTATGAATTCTAATTCAGTAGTGTGTTAAAAGTCCTTTAATCTACGGAAAATACGTGTATTAAAACTTCTTAATATAGTGGTCGTGGGTAAACTATATTTATTCCGCAAACTTTGCTACTACCCAACAAACATTTAAAGTTAAAATTACGTTAACTTGACCTCTGAATTGGTCATAAACTTTTCATGACCAATTCCTCATAAGGAAAGTTTACCTATATTCGTTGACCTTTTTCTTTATGTGGGGAAAAAACTAAAGTAATATGGAAGTTAATAATTGGTCGGCAAGGATTTTTTCCAATAAGATAATTGGATCTAAAAGAAATACGGACCAATTTTATGTTAAAATTTCAACACATTATTACCAAGATATACCCTAATTATGCCCTTTATATGACCTACTTTTGCTAGAGACAGACAGCATTATATGTTTGCTTATATACATTCTAATAGCGAACAGGGATAGGAAACGAAAGAAAGAATATAAGTCAGGCTACAAAGCTACAAGTAGAGTAGGATTTAGTATATGAGTATTTATAGATATTTAGATTTTAATATAATATAAAGTCTGTATTTTTGGTTTCTATTCAACAAATTGTACAACCCAGGAAATTTTTTCGTATAATGTTATGACCAAACTTTCATAAAAATAACGCGCCTTATAAATATACATTTTTACTATTGCTTCTTAATAATATTATTATCCTGAAAAATAACCTAAAATAAAAACTGGATGTATTTCGTGATAAAATGTGTTTAATAATTTTTCGTCATAAATGTATTAAATAATATTATCTCTATTAACGTAATTTTAATGAGCAATCAATTAGAAATAATAAACAAAACATCTAGCGTTTGTTACAACATGGTCGCTCAAATAAAATCAACTTTGAAGTCAATTTGTCTCAAGACAACCTATAGGGCAGATTGCCTATGCCAATGTTGACGTCACAGCAAAATATTAACTTTGTGGTTGAAATTTCCTCCAAATAAAGACATTTTATGGTAATTTATTACCAACTAAATTATTACTAGGTACCTACATATAAAATTCTACTCTTGGATTTATTTGTGATTGAAAATTCAAATTAAAGCCAATAATATTATGTGTGTGTAATAACAAAAACAAAATAAATATTTTCGAACGGAATTCAATTCAAATTTCAATTCACATGCACTACTGAATTCATTTGAGACGATAACAGTGTTATCATATGGAATACTTATGATGTGTTTGTCGATGTGTTTGCTTGATTTATATAATCTGCAGTGTTGGCTTCGATTTTGGTAGGCGAAATATAAACCCAATAATTATTTTTTACAACTCTGAAATATTGTGTGGTAAGTCGCCAGTTGGGCTTTTTTTATTTACTCGTACGACACAAGTAGGTTTTTATTACAGATCATCAAAATACAAAACAACTTCAACACGCTATTGCAAGAAAATATCTATCTGAATACATATAACAAGAAGCTTGCTCCCTAAAAGATTAAGAAACATTTACGTCGAAGTATTATTAATAAGTAAATTTGTACCATAATATAGAGCAATAATTCTATTAGGTTAATTGAAATAATCAAATATTTCTTAAAAGTTATCAACATAGTTGAAAATAGGTTTATATTGCAATAAAAATAGAACTTATTAAATTAAAGGATTTAATATGGCAAAAATAACTAGTTATTACCTTATTCTTAACCACTATAGTTGAAGACAAAATAAGTTTTACAATTTTGTAATAAATATGCAAATATTTACCTATTATAATTATTTAAAAATTCCCTGGATATTGAAGACACATTTCAAGGCAAAATTAAGTAAATTATAACTTCTTCTTACACGTTATTGGAATTTTATATATTTTTAGGTATTAATAATATTGTGTGAAACTAACTACTCAGTGGACAAAAGCCCCAACCTGCGTTGAATTACACCCACAATATCTACCCATATATTCCTTATTATTAGCTTTTGCAACATTTTTTTACTATTTTAGAAAAGTATTTTAAGCTAATATAAATCAAATCTCCTACAATTCCTATCAATGAAGTCATATGTATGTTCTCTGATACCAAACATCTAGGTATGCTAATGAACAATTCCACAGACAAAGCTCTATTCAATAATTATCTAAAGAAAATAATCTAATTTACTCACTCTATAATAATCTAACTTCACTTTTTTGGCAGTGGGAACACGACAAATTCAACCACAATAGATGAGATCTGACCTATTTCTGCATTTTTAGGATTGCTTCTTCAGGTGGTCTCCTTTAAGTTGAATCAAATACCTTTCTAAAACAGTAAAAAAATGTTGCAAAAGCTAATAATAAGGAATATATGGGTAGATATTGTGGGTGTAATTCAACGCAGGTTGGGGCTTTTGTCCACTTAGTAGTTAGTTTCACACAATATTATTAATACCTAAAAATATATAAAAACTTTTACATAAAAGGTGAACATTTTTCAAGTAGGTATTGTCATATTTAATTCATTGACAGGATGTCACTTTTTTGTCATTGTTGATATTTAACTTCAAATAATTTGAATTTTTATAATAATTTTTATAGTTAGATATTTGATTCAACTTAAAGGAGACCACCTGAAGAAGCAATCCTAAAAATGCAGAAATAGGTCAGATCTCATCTATTGTGGTTGAATTTGTCGTGTTCCCACTGCCAAAAAAGTGAAGTTAGATTTTTATAGAGTGAGTAAATTAGATTATTTTCTTTAGATAATTATTGAATAGAGCTTTGTCTGTGGAATTGTTCATTAGCATACCTAGATGTTTGGTATCAGAGAACATACATATGACTTCATTGATAGGAATTGTAGGAGATTTGATTTATATTAGCTTAAAATACCTTTCTAAAACAGTAAAAAAAAACGTTATTGGAATGTTAGCATTTGAAAACACAGAAAAGGTAAACAATATGTAATTTCGAACTGTATAAATTGACATATATTGCGTTTTACTTGGAAGTCATTATATTACTCTTAGTTAACAAATTTCTGACTAAAATTTTGGTATTATAAGATTTTGTACCATTGAAGACTATTTTTATGGCGAAATGTAGCAAATCTCGATCAATTTAGGTTCATTTTTCTTGTGCAGTAGTCTATTATGCTTAAATGTCAGTTGGGTAGTGTTCAAACTCAGTGTAACTGTAACCGATGAATGTGAATAATTGTCCTGACAGATACAAAAAAATACGGCAAATATGTTGGCAAAACATTTTACGTGCGATTTTTTTATAAAATCATCACACATTTTTTAATTAATATTCAGTTTTGTATGTCCTACTATCACTCAATTCAATTTGTATTATTTTATCGGCCAATCAATCTGAAACTGTAATTCGGTGCTCCTGAGGATTCGTCCAAATCTTATTATCCCAATTTTTTTTATCCAGACGATTTTTTTGCCGATGAACTAGTTTTTTCTATTCAGAAATTCAAGTGTACAAATAAATGGACTTAACAAAATTTCGATAAAAGCCACCACAGCGCATTGTGTACATTTGAAATAATTGATATTTTACCGATGAAAAAGATGAAGGTTACTTGCAGCTTGGGGCTAAATTCAACGTGCTCGTAATAAAGATAAAGCGCCAGAAGCAATTTTTTTTACGAGAGGGTGTTAACTCTTATAGCACGACTTGTTTTTACGTATGCATTCTATGAATAGTTGTGGAAAAAAATTGGAAAAGTAATCTTATAGTATAATTAAAGTGATCTTGATTTATTGTTGTACTTCAGAAATGTAATATGAAAATAGCTTATGTTCGTTCAGGAGAAAATAATAACAAATATGTTGTTATAATTTGATAACGAATAGATTAAATAATTAACATAACTTCATACAATTGCGACAAACTAATCAATTCTATAAATTTATATTGTTACATGTATAGCAGAAACAATAAAAAAATGATGTAACTAGAATACTTGTTACGTTCGTCAACGTTTTTGTATAACTAAAAACTGCTTTTTATCTACTAAATAGAAAATGATACGTTCATATGATTACATACATTAATTGTCGTTATGAGTAGTACTGCAATGAGCTTATCATCTCAAAAGAAGCAAAATTATATGAAGTTTGAATTTATCATTGTGATATCTTCAAAATACTATAGAGATTCTCTAATTGATTTAACCTACCCTTATTTAGCTCTACAGACTGATTCAGAATTTAGGTATCCATCAAAAAATTTGGGAATGTTCAACATTCAGGTACAATTATCGTAATATAAAAAAAATAATTTCCACATTCTGAAAACTATTTAATTGCACACCGCTGGATTCTGGCCTACTATAATGGAGTGAAAATACAAACTGGCGATGTCTCATACCGCATGAAAAAAATCTCCGAAGTTCTGTTATTAAATGAATACCGGCGCAAAAATGTTTGCAGCGTTTTCACTTTAAAATAAACTTAAAGATAAATAAACCTCACCAAAGTGACATCTTTAAAATGAATAAAAGTTTGTTACACTAATTTTGAGGATGAATTGCGGTACTTGTTCACTATAAAGCTGTGTTCTCATTGCGTCGATCCTATCGATCGACTCAGTCGTTCGACACCGTCGATCGACAAGATATCATATTTTCCACATCCACGCTGAAGAGACAAATTTTTATAAATCAGTCGACAGCAAAATGTACGAAGACGAAGACAGTGAATGCTATGGCACACGCAATAGACTCCGGAACCTCCGATATTTGACGATGCATCGCAGTGTTGAATGTTGAACGACAGAACGCGTTCACACTATGTTCAACAAGTCGATCATCTTTGATTTTACCGATAATCGATGGAAACCCGATCGACAAATCGATCGACAATTTCTGTAGATCGATCAAGTCGATTGGGGTGTCCACACTTAGTCGACATTGTCGATCGACCGAATCGATCGACAATGTCGACGCAGTGAGGCCGCTTTAGACACATTAAATAAACTATCGCATATCTTATTACAAAAACTATTCGAAATTTTCTCCCTCTACTTGTACACACGTTTGGGCACATCTTATCCAATTTTGTCATACTAAAGCGGATGTTTTTCCTGGTTGCTGTTCTTTGGATTTGCATATTTCTAAACGTGTGTATTGTGAATGTTTTGTATTCCATTGTCAGTAGATAAATCTTCCTCTGCAACTAGTGCATTAGTAGTAAATTGAGGATTTTCATAACCGGGATGCTCCAGTCATCTGTCTTGCATGTACTCATTTGTGGATTTTCTTGAACGACATTCAGTACTTGTTCTTTAGCTGTTAAAGTCCACGGTGCACACATAATTTGGCGTGTGTCGATCGAGAAATCGATCCGCATACAAGCGCGAAGGTGCCAATGCATTTTTTCTAATTTCACCATACATAATAATAATGTCCATTAACTCAGCATTACTGTACACATGAGCCATTAGATTTTTATTACAGATTTTTTGATGATAACAACTTCTTATTTAAGGGTCCACTTATCCTCAAGGTTTTTCGGATAAGTTCTGAATCACTGTATAATCCAAAAATATACAGTTCCTTGCTCACTCAATTGGTATACACTTATTTAGGAAACACCACATTTCTGAAGAAGAGATTTAATAACAGCAGATAACTAAAGCTTTAACAAAATAAAGAAAACTGCTGTGGACAACGGATCCCACGAACAATCATTGAATTAGACATTTAACTATTATTATATGCGCCAACGCTCAGGTAATAGAAATTGTCTTACTAACTGAATAATTTATTAATGTAACTTTAATAGTTCTACTGACAACAAATATGCCTCTTAACTCGACGATGTCACTTACAGATTTTGTTAAATTTAATACTTATTTATTACTTTCCATATTTCTGAAAATATAACGACACACATATATAACGTACAACGCGTTTGACTTTTGCTACAGTACCAATGCATTAAATGGTGGATGCGCCAGGTGTAATCTATAAAAACCAAATAAAATCACTTATTATTTCATAGTCTATGACATCATTAATATACAAGTCAATTAATTGTATTTACACTATTCACTAGTGTCCAAAATCGAAAAAGTCAATAAGAAAACAAAAAATTAACCTTCAATAATAATTACACCATGCACCAATAAAAATTAATGAAAATAAAGCTTTTCATTAATAATGTATTACAATTTTTTTTTTTTTTTTGAGAAACCAGACAGCGCTACCGCTGACATTTTACTATGTAACTTTTTTTAGTTGTTTTCCCATTCTATATTACATGATTTATGTAGAATTATATTTCATACAAAAAAGATGCTCTTGATAATTTTTTGCTAACATTTTATTCTCTAACTTTTTTAAAGTTGATTTTCCCATTCTAAGCCTTGTTATATTATGTAATTTCATTTTATACAAAAAGATGCCGTTCGTAAATTTGTTAAAAATGCATCGTTTTCGAAGATAATGCAAAAACCTGTGATAAAGTCAATCAGGCGACCTCTGTGATAGTATTTATTATCAAGTGAGCATATGAGTGAGTCAAACCCTAAACTCTCTCTTTCCAGTATGTTGTTTATTCCCTTTTAATAGGAAAGTTTTCGAGTAAGTTACGATAATTAATGGTTTAAAATTTCTTATTGCAATAGAAGTATTATGCCACTGTCACACAAAGAACGAAGTTAAATGCAAAATATCCAGATTGCCCAATCAGTCAATGCGGAGTCTGTAAGTTGAGATCTAATTTATAAAAACTGCACTGTAAAAAATAATTACAGTAAAAATAGATGGCAATTTATTTACCATTCATTATTGCTGTGATTTTCTTATAGATTGTGATTTTACAATTAAAATGTAAAATTGCATTGTAAATTTATTTTACGATGTAATTTTCCGTTTAGTAACTGCAATATTACTTTGTAATTTTACAATACAAAAATTTTTACAATGTAACTTATATAATTACATATAAAAGTACAAAGTAACTTTACAATCAATTGTATAATTACATTGTAATAAAACATTTTTCACTATAACTACAATGTAATTTTTATTTATTGTACAGGATGGTCCAGTTTGGATACTTAGGTACCTATAGAAGGTTTCTCCTATTTTCGGAAAAGATAGAAAAAAGTTAAGCAGATGTTTCGGGCTTAATTTTCGAGAAAAGTTGAATTGCGAGAATCACATTTCGATTTGTTTAAAAAATACCTACGTGATGTTTTTCAATTTTGGCCGTTTTCTATGATAACTGTGAAACTTTTCTACTTATAAAATTATTTAGCGGCTTACGCTTTTTTATCACTTCGAGTTTTCCGTTATAACAAACTGTCATATTTTTTTAATCAAACATATGTGTTTTAATTTATTTTTATTCAACTTGTAATTTATTTCATCTTACGTGAATATTTTCATAATATTTATTTACAAAAAGAATTTGCTAGTATATTTATAACTTAAAAATATGCATACCTACGTATTACGTGTTTTGACATAGATACCTAATAAATTTTCTGAATAGTAATTCCAAAATTAACAATTGTTACTTACCTTACGTAACAATCATGTCAGGCTTTTCTATAAGTTTCTCAATAACATCACTGCATCAGGATGTTATTTAAAAAGAAAAATCTTCTAAACTAAATATTCGTTCTATTAAACATTTTTGCACAAATTGTGTGAAAAACATTTACAAAATCGTACTATTCCTAACCGATTATGTAAATTCAGCTCAGTTAGCTAATCCGTAGTTACAGCTATACCTATTATATCTTCAATAAATTAACTACCTTATTTTGCTTAATTTTTTAAAGTTAGAAAAACATGTAGGTACATACACCTAAGTGGTACGCTACGAATATAACGAATATATTTTACTTTTTGATAGATTAGTAAAAACGTAGGTAATGGTTCATATTATTGTCGACTACAAAAATTCTGGTTTCACAGCTCCAACAATAATTTTACTATTTTTTCTAGTATGTTATGTAATTTTGAATAAAAGTTTATAATGTTAGAATAAATATAGTTAGATTATGAAAAATAAAGTATTAAGGTCTTTCGATATTTTTTATTTAATTTGGTACCTGTACATTTAGGCCATTTTTACAAAACAGGACACTTAATGTTATACAAAACATATATAACAAAGTAAATCTATATATCGTATATATCAAATAATAAAGTTTCTTGTATATGTAAACATAAAAAAATAAATATTTTATAATATACAAATGCGATCTAATGTGTAATTTAGGTACCTACAATTTAAATATAATTCTAACGTAGAAAATAATGTATTGTTTATATGTAAGATGAACAGAGTTCAATCTACAGTTGGTATCTGATTTTTGTAGTAGTATCTTCACACACAAATTAAGCATATTTTTACAGTCAATTATATAGTAAATTTGGTATGTTCAGTAATTTTACAATGTAAAAGTGGATTTCACATTGCTAATTGTAAATGTATTACAATATATTCTATAAATGTACATATTACATTATAATTACATATGAAGTTTACGGTTTTGTTTGTTTGTTTTCTTGTAAATTTACAAGCGTCAGTGTAATATCATCATTATTTTTAGAATTATTTTAAGACAATTATAAGGATATTTTTACAAAGTATATTTGTAAAGTTACTGGCCTTTTTTTCAGTGTGGTGATGTTAACAATAATCTAAAACATGTACGTTCAAAAGTTACAGAAGATCGTAAACTGAACATTTTGTTAAGTGTGGAAGACAATCCTCATGATATATATCGATTACTTGCATTAGAAAATTAAGGCAGTCAATAGACAATAGACAATTTCGCATATATTGAGAAAAAAATACATCTCTACAATTCGGACAGAGGAGAAAATATCATTGAGTAACCTCGAACTCCTTTATGAGATGATTATTTTGGTGTTGAATTTTGGGTAATTGAACAAAGAAATAAGCTTATCACCGCAATTTTTTGTTACAGAGATAGTTTGTGAAAGAAACAGCGAAATGTATTGATAATATATATAATTTTGTGTTTGCAGTAATACATAGTTTGACAAGCTAACTAAAAAGATCTCATAAAAGATTTATATAGCTAACAAAGTAATTAAATAACTCAAGGAATTGTAATATTATTTTTTACAATCTGATGTGGACTTATTTTAACTAATTGTGTTAATTTTGAATGAAATTTTACTCAAAATTTTTTATGGTGTAATTTTAACAATACCACGTTTTCGAATTTATGAATAGAATCATAAGAATTCTATAAGGTCTTTTGAAAAAGGTTCCATATATTCAGTGATAACTATCAAAACAAAAGTAAAATATTGCAGATTGGGATAGTGACCTAATTGTAAAATTTCTTTAACAGGAAAATAGTAGGAAGGAGGTCAACGCCAAAAAAGACGTTTTTGACACTTTTATTATATACGATTTATGAGACTAAAAAGAGACAAAAATAATATATTTTTGTAAGTACTGCCTGTTTTGTGATTTGTTTCTTTTATTGTCATTTTATAAAAATAAAATTGTAGCACTTTTTACTGTTTTAGAAAGGTATTTTAAGCTAATATAAATCAAATCTCCTACAATTCCTATCAATGAAGTCATATGTATGTTCTCTGATACCAAACATCTAGGTATGCGAATGAACAATTCCACAGACAAAGCTCTATCCAATAATTATCTAAATAAAATAATATAATTTACTAACCTTCTAATGAAACACTCTATAAATATCTAACTTCACTTTTTGGCGGTGGGAACACGACAAATTCAACCACAATATATGAGATCTGACCTGTTTCTGCATTTTTAGGATTGCTTCTTCAGGTGGTCTCCTTTAAGTTGAATCAAATATCTAACTATAAAAATTATTATAAAAATTAAAATTATTTGAAGTTAAATATCGACAATGACAAAAAGTGACATCCTGTCAATGAATTAAATATGACAATACCTACTTAAAAAATGTTCACCTTTTATGTTAAAGTTTTTTTATATTTTTAGGTATTAATAACATTGTGTGAAACTAACTACTCAGTGGACAAAAGCCCCAACCTGCGTTGAATTACACCCACAATATCTACCCATATATTCCTTATTATTAGCTTTTGTAACATTTTTTAATGTTTTAGAAAGGTATTTTAAGCTAATATAAATCAAATCTTCTATAATTCCTATCAATGAAGTCATATGTATGTTTTCTGATACCAAACATCTAGGTATGCTAATGAACAATTCCACAGACAAAGCTCTATTCAATAATTATCTAAAGAAAATAATATAATTTACTAACCTTCTAATGAAACACTCTATAAATATCTAACTTCACTTTTTGGCATAAAAATATAATGCTGTAATTCAACGCAGGTTGGGGCTTTTGTCCACTGAGTAGTTAGTTTCACACAATATTATTAATACCTAAAAATATAATAAAATTGTAGCGTCCTGATGATGGCTTTATATAAACCGAAACGTCGATGAAGTAAATAAAGAAGTATTTTTTAGAGTTTACCTCTTTCGTACCATTTTTCTGTTAAAAAAAGTAAAATATGTTTGTGGATTATTGAGATATTATTTTATGTCTGAGTACATTTCTACTAAACTGTAGTTCCATATTTGTCTTTTAAACTAGAGTGAAAGTACGTGTGAAACCTGCTAAACGAAAAATTTAACGATTTAAAAAATTGTAAATACAGTTGCCGGATACACAATTTAATCCTATTTCGAACGTTAATAAACCTCAGGTAAAGAATATATTTATGCCGCTGCTTATGCAGTCCCCGATTTGATTCCATGATTATGGGCATTCTGATCCGGTTTTCTATCCCGGCAAATGATCTATAATTGAAAATTAGTACCGCTGCTGTCCTTTCGCTTTGCGTACGTCATTTTCTAGCAAAAACCCGTCAGGAGAGCCTCTTTGTGTTCGCAGAAAATGTATAAAATGTATTGACTGGCCATATAATCGACTGCCTTTATTACCGCGCCGTCGTACTGCATTCTATACCTCTATAAATCATATCTGCTTTATCCCCGTTTTTAAATAATAAACTCGAGCTTTCATGGGACTTTGTAAACGTAGAGAATGGCCTCAAAGAAGCCACTGGCTTCCATGCAGTCTAATCTACCCATTTTTTTAACGAGGTGTATTGTCGACCAAGCTCCAAGGCTTCCTATACTCGCAGCGTCTGTCAGCTGTTACGGCCAACTTGAAAGCTTGCCAAATACACAGTTTAATCGTTTCCCTGATTCATTGAACTTATCAATCAACGGCGGTTCAACAACTCGGACTGTTACAGCGATTACTATCACCAATTAACTTCGGCTCGGATTGAAATTAAAATTATGTAAGGTCTGCATTTGACTTTGGAATTCATTATCTCCGTAATTTTCAGAACAAAGAAATACACTTGGTGTAGCGTAGCAGGTTTGAGTATGGGGCAAACATTTCGGAGTCGTCACTGAAGGTACGACAGTGAAGAGCGGCGAAATGTTTCGCAGCAAGACTGTAAGAGCCTTAGAACCAACAATAGAAACCGAAATTTTTTAGGTTCCTCTAACCAATACTTTTACGTTAAACTAAAATAGTAACGGATAAATTGAATTAATAATATTTGTTGAAATTTTTAAAAGGTTAAATGAAGTAGTTTTTCGGTTAGCTATATGTATACAGGGTGTCTGTGTTGGTGACCAAAAAAAAGTCGATTAAGCCAAATATGCCTTATTCGAATGTTGCTGGTTTCAAAAATACAGGGTGTTCAATGCTAGAATCTTATTTTGAAATATCTCAATAACATTGAAACCTGTCGGAGTATTAAATAAAAATTGGCACAATTATGTTTTTTGGCACGGCAAATAAGAATTTTTAACTAATTTTGACGTCACTAGTAGAGGGCGCCACTTATGGCACAGCATGTTTCTTTTAAATGACAGAACTTTTTTGCTGTTTAGTGTATCCACCTGTCTATTGAAACAATCGATTCTCCTACCTGTTATATCTGACAAAGGTATACCTTTGTCAGACTGTTATGGTTTCAGGTAAAGTGCCTTTTCTACTGAAAACACAGCAGAATGTTACTTGAAAAAGTTGTTCAGAACGGTAAATTATGGAGACATGCAAAACTTTAAAGAGATCGGCCTGCTTTGATAAAATCTTTGTGCTTTGTTGAAAAATGGTTTCAAAATCAAACCTCGCCGACCTCTGATAAAATCTTTGAGCTTTGTTGAAAATTGGTTTCAAAATCAAACCTCGCCGATTTCCAACAACAACGCCTCCAACAAGGTATACCTTTGTCAGATATAACAGGTAGGAGAATCGATTGTTTCAATAGACAGATGGATACACTAAACAGCAAAAAAGTTCTGCCATTTAAAAGAAACATGCTGTACCATAAGTGGCGCCCTCTACCAGTGACGTCAAAATTAGTTATAAATTCTTATTTGCAGTGCCAAAAACATAATTGTGCCAATTTTTTTTAATACTCCGACGGGTTTCAAAGTTATTGAGATATTTCAAAATAAAATTCTGGCCTTGAACGCCCTGTATTTTTGAAACCAGCAACATTCGGATAAGGCATATTTGCCTCAATCGACTTTTTTTGATCACCAATATCTCCAGCTCTGAGATTTCCCAACCTTTCACAGAGACCCAATAACGAAGAAAAACTGTTAATTTAACAATTTTTGAGTAAATTTAACAATTTTCTTTCTCGGTGTATTTACATTATATTTTAAACATTGTTGCAACAAAATTCATTGAATTCAAAGGGTGTTTTGGACATAAGGGAAATATTTTTCATGGTAATTGTGCTATTTTCAACTTTTTTAAAATTCTGGTTCAAGATACGAGAAGAGTCTATTCAGATTCTAGTCTGTTAACGTCCTTAAGACGTTATAAGACAATGTTATATACTCTTCGAGAAGTTGTTACTCGTATAATACCTACTTTATTTCCTATAATGCAATTAGTAATTCAAGTCTAATTTTAGATGAAGTCTTCAATAAACTTAAATATCACCATGACTATTTTCCTCTTCAATTTCGAAGTTGATCTGAAATTGCCAATATTTTAATTAAAAAATCGTTGTGTATATGTGTCCTTGACTGCAGGTTGTTAACATCCAATACTAACGAGGTATAGAACCTATACTGGAGACATAACATACTTCTAGTGTTGATGAACAAATATTTGACTCGCGCAAATGTCGCAAACGGGAAAGGAAAGCAAAATGTGGTATTATTTCAAATTGTTGCTGCAATTTTTCTGCAGAGAAAAATTTAGAATGTGAATTGAAATTATGTCAAACAGGACGTTTGTAGATAAAGATGTACTGATAACATTGACCGTCTTTTAAGAAAACAGTATTATTAATACTGCTTACAACATTTCAAATATGATATGGCCATATCCACTACAGAATTTGCCAACATTGTCGCAGAGCTGCGCCGGAAGCAGTGGCCAGTGTATTCACTGGCATTGGAGAGTTCAAGGAATTCCGCTATCTTTTTTGGTATACCTCAAATTGTATCGATTCCAACGGGCAGGGTACAGCATTTACTACTTCGATATGTTGTATTGAGTCGACGAACTTTTGCGTACTTACGAAATATATCTAAAAAATCGATATCATATATTGACCCCTAAGTAATCGTAAACATTCTTGGAACATGAGTTTCTGTGTTCGGAATTTTGACACTAAGGGCCGGTTGTATAAAGATTTTGAACTCAAGTTTAATGTTAAACTGTAAATCAAAGGCAAAATCAGGTTGTATAAACGTTAAACGTCGATCAAATTGTAGTTTAAACTGACTGACCGATCTCGGCCATTTAACCAAGTGAACTGCAATTCAACGGTTTGACAACTTGACAAGTGATTATAAACTCGAATATTGAATTATAAATTTTTGAGTATTTTTCTGCGTTTTGTCACGATGGGCTAGACTAACCCATAACAGATGATGAAGGGTTTTAGTAAATGCTGTCTTACATCCTAGAAGTGTTAATTTAGAGAATAATAATCAAATCATTTTGTAAAGTGAAGGGAAATTGATTTTTTGCAGCGATTGCGTTTGTTATAAAGAGTTATTACTTATATCTGTAGTTTATTTATGGAAGCATCCTAAAAAATCCAAGAATTTTTAGTTGACTCCACTTGAAGCAAAAACTGAGAATGTAAACCATTTTGTATTTAATTATTTATTATAACAGTTAATTATAAGATATTAAAGAAAAATATTATAAAAAAACTCCACACGTATCATTACTTTGTCTTTATTTGTTCTTCAATAGCAATGAATTAAAATAGATGGGAGAGAAATACCCACTACTATTATCACTGTAAAGTAAGTTAGATGAAACATGGATAAAACACTATATAATTTATTATTTAAGTAACATATATCCTAAAGAGAATGTTAAAGATATCTACAGTAAAAAAAAAACTCAAAAGGTAGAATATAACCTTACAAAATTGGACAAATTTCGCGCCAACTTAGGTTAAATTGTCAAATGTCACAGTTAAAAATCAAAATTCAGCAAGCCTCACTTCTACCAACTTCGGTAATGCATAGTTCAGCTGAACTACATATTAGTTTCGTTTATACAACACACATGTAAATAAACCAGGGTCAAAATTTGAACTAAGTTCTATTGAACGGCAGTATATTGTTTTGGTGTAGTTACACTTGACGTATGGTACTATAGATTGGCGTTGTGCAACAAATCTATATATTAACAAAATTCAAATATTACAAAAGTGGATATTAAAAATTATTTATGACATGGACTACTCTTTCCCTACTGACTCATTATATAAAAGGAAACTAAAATATTTGATCTATGTCGTCTGCATAAGCTATAATTTCACCCCAAGTACGAAGAGAGAACAGGTCATTTAAATAAATTTTAAACAATATTGATCCTAAAACTACTGCGGTACACCGTATGTTATTGGTTTTGGTTCGCTTCATTGATCATTTATTTTTGCATACCGATGCCGATTTGTTAGATAAATTGCAAACAATTTTAACGCATGACCTCTAACTCCTATTTGTTAAATTTTATTTTTGCTATATTCTATTGTTACTAAGTAATAATTTAAATTTGTTCAATAATAAAATAAATGAAATGAAAATGAAATAGCTGTTATTGTATGCATTTATCAGTACTGCTGTTCCTTCAACCATCGCCCTGTATATGCAGTTAAGAGCCTCATAGAATGACCGCGGCCTGGTCAAAGATGAATAAACTTATTGCAGGAAGAATGGAGAACATAAATTTCAACTGCACCGGGGGAATTTGTATTTATCGTAAGACAGATATTTCAGCAACGGAAAAAACAAACAGTCACGTTTGTAGGACGCATGTGTGTCGTCCTGCCGGCACGATGACTGTCCGCAGCGCTATAAAGGTAAGAAATGAAGATGTTCGGTCTGCGAATCACGTTTGCGTCGATGATATTTTAATATGGATTATGTAAGCAGGCCACACGGACTCGCCATTTCTGATTATTGACGGATCACCAGCCTTACTGGTCAACTGGAACTAAATCAACTGCATAACTCAGCCGCATCTTTACGGACTCGACGCGAAGCGTATTTATCCTCTGCTAATGGCTCTTTACATATGACGTGTGTATGTGCCTACGAGGATATGCATCGGATGGCTTGCTATCTTATTAATTAGGCGGTACTCGAAAAGTATTTAAGCTAGACCCGGAAGAATACGTTGATTATGGCGGGCCTAATTGTTTTATGATATTTTGGTTTAATTTTATCTGAATTTGTTAATATTATTACAGATCTAATCAATTTAAGCAAACGTCAAAAAAATTAGATTTATTTAGAAGTTCGCTCCGCTCTCAATTAATGCAGCGGGCGATGTGATGTCACATAATCCTATCGTTCGCATAGTTTGCACCATCCCGCTAGAGACCGTTGACGCTTTATTCGGCGTATTCGTTTCTCGTTACGTTTTTCTGTTTTATCAGTTTATGTATACAATGAACTTTGTTTTTGTTAAAGGAACTTTTTGTATTATAAAAAGACGCTGTTTACTTGGTTGCTATTGACGACAAGCGTTTGCTAGTTTTTATCGATCGACAAGCAATAGAAAATAGCAAATTATAACATAGATTTCAATTTTAAGCAACTTTTCTTAATAACATATTTTTGTATTGTTAAAAATAAAGGTAGTTTTTTCTTGAACGATTTTTATATTTACCGATTTTCTGATCACCCTGTACATGCAACATGAAAATTCTCCATGCAACCGTATCTTAAAGACAAACAAACATTCTAACCAATGCCCTTTTCCGTAAGGTGAGAAATAAAAATATTTCCTTCTTTTCCACTCTGGACATACTGTATATGTTGATCAATTTGGTTTAGGAGACATAACTTTTTTATGGAGCTGCGCAATAGATAAACAGTTAAAAATACTTAGTTTTAATGGGTATTTCATACTTCTAAATCTTACAAATCAAAGTATGTTTTGGTAAATAAGAATAACTATTGAAAAACATCTCAAATAAGATCCAATTTCCAACTGATTGATGTGTAGAAAGAATGGTAGAAGAAACAGAAATTGGTCCCACGGGAACCCAGCAAATTCCAGAAATATCAGCAATATCTCAAGGGGGAAATATGTTCTCTCGGTAAACGATTCCTTAATGTGTCTTATAATGCCACGTGAGATTATTTAAATCACAGTAATTTCGCCGTCATTACACTAAATGAAAATGCCTCGCTGAGTTGAGAAGTCTATAAAAGGCCGTGAGTAATGAATTGAAAGTGTTTCACAATTTGTTAGAGTACAAGCAATCATAAGTAAGGACGGTTATGTTATATAAATGGCGGAATTTGTACTTGACGACGCTGCTTGTCGGAACGGCTAAAATTTCATCGTGAGTTATTTTGAAATTTAATACAACTATTCACAATGACTTTAGACTAAAGGAATAAGAGAACCAAGTTAACTTTAGATTTGAAAATTGCTATACAGGGGTACAGTAAATAACTTTCTTATTAAATTTTTTTCAATCTTGTCAACTGTAATTTATTTTTTAATGTAAAATAACTTCAAACGGCTGGTGTTAGGTATAGGTTATACTAGATTTTTGAACTCAAAGTTTCATACCATTTCCAAAAATGCAACAAAATATAGGATGTTCCATTTGAAATAACGAAGTTGTCGAAAACACCTGCGTCAGAAATACCTTGTATAGCGTATACCTTTAGGTCGTCGTCTCTGTATAATAATAAAAATATCGCGGAGTAGCAAAGATACATCTAATGGTCATTCACTATTCCATGCGAAACTGACTAGCCACAGACAAAAACGTTCTACATTGCAGCAAAAATCTCTATCTCGATTCGGAGATAACGATATGCTATAAACGTGGAATTCCAGGAAACAACTACTCTGTGAGCTAATACCCCGTCAGTAGTCCACGAGACATATACCGGTTTTGAGCTTATTACCTCTCATCAGTATACCATAGCTGAGGTAACCTACGAATAACCTTAGCTCTTTTAAGATTGTCTAACCCTATAGTAGAGACCATGAGTAACGCGGAGTAGCAAAGTTGGTTATTCGTCAATAACCTCACCTATATGATATACTGATGAGAGCTAATATGCTCGAAACCAGTATATGTTTGCTGCTGAGTGTTCTTAGCTGTTTGCTATAAGTAGGTTTTCCAAAGTAATTAAGTACTGGTTGGGGCATTAGCCCGCAGAGTAGTTGTTTTCTGGAATTCCGTGTTTGCTATTTCTTTTTTATTTTAATTCAAATTTTGAAGAACTTCTATTTTATTGATCACGATTTGATGAGCTGGTTGTCTAAAATTCTAATTTATTTGTATTTTACTGGAATGAATTTATTTGGAAATAAGGCACAAATAAATAATAAGGTTTTTATTCCTTTTATTTTATAAAAACGATATTAATTTTTTTAATAAAATTGTTATATTTGTAATTACTCTTGTCTCTTTTTAATATTTTAGCTTTGAGGAATATTTAAAATAAAAATCGAAACGTTAGTACCAATCAGGAATAAAGACCTTATCAATACCTGTATTTTTAGCCGTTTTAGTTTATTTTTAAAATTTGTCAAAAATGTATATGCCGTTAATAATCTATAAATGTTTTCTATGTGTAAAGTACTAACTGTACATGCTTCTGCAATAATAATGACACTCCCTCAAAACAGTTTTTGAACTTTTAGAAGTTCTGAGCAGAACTTTCATTAAATCTCTATTGGGGAGTGAAACAACTAAGAACTAAAATTTAAAGTAGACATTAGTTCATTACAGATACATCAGCAGATCAAAAGAAATCGCAAAATTCATTTTAAAGAGTGCCATTATTATTGCAAACGATTGTACCTATCTATTGTATATTTCTCATAATTTTGGTAATGTGAGTTCTTATGCTGTATTCTTCATGTCGTAAAGTACAGGTATTACTTTTTTGTCTTGTTACTTTTGTAATTAGGTAGTGAAAACTGTTTGTAAGGCTATACGTGAATTAGCGATTCCTAATGCGCGATGCGAGGTTTGTGAGGAATTCGTGAATAGTGTGTAGGTTCTTGTTTGTTAAAAATCTATTAATAAAAATCCTATACACGATGCACGAATTCGATATAAATCAGGCATCGCTCATCTAAAAAAACAATTTGCGACCACATAAGATATAGTGAAAATTTAAGGGCGCCGTATTTCTAGCCGTAAAATGATCAAATTTGTGGTGTTTTAGATACAGAAATCTCGAAAAATAAAACACATAGAATAAAAGCATTATCAAAAATAAAATCCTTAATGTTTTGTTTATCCACTTTTACTATTCAAATTCCCCTTATTTTAACAATTATTTTCACATATAAACAAAAGTCAACGATATTATATGCAGAACTGTGTAATTGTTACAAAAATATTTACATCTACAGTTAAACTTAATACTAGAAATTGAAACCCCGTGGCTTCTAACAAAGTACTACAGTATTCGAGTAGATGTCGCTGCAGAAAATACGTTTATAGTAAAATAGTACTATTATTTCATTCATGTCAAATTTTACCAGAATCCGGGCAAAAAAGAAAGACACTGAAAGCGATATGCATGATCTTTCATCTCGCTCGCCGGTCGCATATTTGGATTAAAAGGGTCGTAAACCCTTCCTATTAGCAACCGCCGCGCCGGCTTATTGCTTTGAAAATGTTTTTGTCCGGTATGACGTATTTACACAAAAAAGAAGGCACGTGGTTAACTATCCTAGAGCTTTTTATTCTATATTTTATTATTTATCCGGACTCAGACTAGAGTAGGTGAGAACGTGCGGATCTCTAAGTAGGCATTTTTATTGTGTTATTGTTGCGCTGTGAAAAAATTGAAAAAGATGAAGAATTATGGAGAAACGTAATGGTACCAAAATTACAAAAATTTTACGAAAATTGTATACTGCCAGAAATTGTACAGTGTGAAAGAAAAGTATGGAATAAATTCATTATTTCTAAAACAACAAAGTTTCATGAAATTTCCTCGGACACGTCGATTTTGCTTTTTAAAAAGACTCTTTTTTCTATACCAACGCATTTCCGACGTTCATTTGCTTTCGCGTGATGACGCCATCGGATATTTTTTTTAATAGAACCCTTATATTTTTTCATCGGATTCTTGTAGAGCTTAACTTGCTAAATTCAAAAATGTATAATTTCAACACTTTATTCCTTCAACTTTCAGAGATAATAATAATAATTTGTTGTTTTTGCTATCAAAAGATCTAATAAAACAAAATAATAAATTAGGGGGTCAAATACGATTAAGGCAACCAGAATTTAATTATTAATTAATTAATTATTAGTTGCTTATTGTTAAATTGTTTTAAAAATAAAGAGTCCTTATTTTATGATACTGCCGATGAATTCACTATATCTATTTTACTCTCAACACACACAAGACACAAATGGGATCCAATTTTATTGGATCGGTTATTTTTTTTTTTTCGGAAAGTTGAAGGAATAAAGTATTAAAATTATACATTTTTGAATTCAACAAGTTAAGCTCTACAAGAATCCGATGGATAAATATAGAGGTTCTATTTAAAAAAATATCCGATGACGTCATCACGAGAAAACAAATGAACGTCGGAAATAAAAAAGAAAAATCGACGTATCCGAGGAAATTTCATGAAACTTTCGTTGTTTTAGAAATAATGAATTTATTCCATACTTTTCTTCCACACTGTATACAGAAATATTTCTAAAGGAAAAAGATGTATAGATCCGCAATATATAAAGGATGCACAAATTAATAAAAAAAGTAGTTATATTTTGTGATTTTTATCTTCATCTCTTATATTTTTTAAAATCTATTCCAAATAGATTACTGTAAACTCTGAAATAAAAATAAAAAAAATCAAAATTTTAGTTAGAATTTTATTTATTTAATTATTACATTTATTTATTTATTAACCACTATTCCATAAGAATTTTTAGCTATGGAATAAATAGTAACCAAGACAAAGAATGTAAGTACTAAAAATGCTATAAAATCGATATACCTATGCTTCCAATAAATAACATCCAGATACATAAACATGAAAAAATAAAAAACACAATTACAACTATATTTTCCACTCCACTAGGGACACGACAGTTTGTGGCTATATGTAAGACGATGTTTATTTTGAGTCAGTGAAAAATACTAAATTCAACTGAAAAGAAAGCCTATATGCAACTGAATACTTTTGGCAAAAATTACAGTTTTTAAAAATATTAGATTTTTAGTAATTAGAAAAACCCATTAATGCATTTCTTAAGCATGTGGGGCAATTAGTAAACTAAAATATGGAATTAAAATATTAATATTACTATTAAATTGTAGCGTATAAGTGAGTTTCACTAGCCTATTTCTATTTTTTTTATTCATAATGAAATTGGTAAATCTATAAATATGGTTCAGCCCTAGATTCAGAGACACCCTATATAATTAGAGCATTTGAAACATCCTTAAATTATTTACAAATTATTCATAAAACCGTTTCTTTGGAAATTGAAATTCTTTTTTTTTTCTCTGTCATTGTCTCTAAACTTGCATAACTTTTAAAAATCGAAAAAATGGAACCGGCGATGTATCCCCGTTCCCCCAGTATCTTTATTTTTTAGGCGTTGTTTACAAAAATAATGATTTGGTCAACCTTAAAAAAATATTTCTTTTAAATTTCAAGCTGATACGTCATAAATTGGCGTTATTACGGAAAAACGATTTTAATAGTTCAACTTTAACACGCAGTTCACGAGATGACTTGCTTTTTTGTTTCACCCTGCATATGATATATATGTGTATACTAATACATATTCGTAAAACCAAAAAAAAAGCTTTTTTCATATACATTTATTTGAACTTTTCGAATTACAATTAGCCCAAAACCCATTAAAATACGGACATAACATTCAGTAACACCCTGTATATAAATTATCGAAAATAAATGAATTTATAAATTGTTATAAATAATATGAGTTTGCATTATTAGTTATAATTTTGTACGTTTTAATTGAAATAAAATATAATTTTGCGGTATAAAATTAACATGATTTTGTTTTAGTCATCAATAAATATGACTATCAGTTAATAATTACGTTATACTAAATTAACCGTAATAACTGGTACTTAGTTCGTGAAAAATACCCTAGCGCATTTGTGAGTTCATTCATAAAATTAGATTTAACGAGTGCGACATCTATTTCAAACAAAGCCAACTAAGGGTCAAACAAATTGTAAATAATGAATGAATATTTTGTGATAACTTTATTCCAATATAACTTTTTTAATAAGAAAATGCTGGCGAAACTATGAATTAAACTGTGACCAGCTTACTATTTAGAAGACAACGAAGTAAAATATATCATAATTCCTTAATAATCTGAAGAAATAATCGTTTGTTTTTAAAACGCTAAAAAACGTACATGTTTAGAATTTAATATCTCACAAAATAATTACATATCTCAAATTATTTTTACTTTGTTATCTTTGCCTATACTTTGTCAAATGTGGTGTAAAATTGTATTACTTGTTTTCAGTGTTTTAAAAAGATATATTGGAATAAAAAAAGGTCTGTTTTCTATTAGTTTTCTATATAAACTAGGCAACCAGTAATTATCGGTTTGTGTCCTTAAAAAAATACGTATTTTCAAAGATTTCTATACCTAAAAATTTGTTGGTTAGATCGGTTTTTGTTGTTATATATTCGTATTACTTCGATACCTTTGAATATTCGCAGGTGGCATGAGATAACATTCCTGTTATTTGATAAGCTGTATTTTGTTTAGATCTGAAGAATCTAAAATTAGTTGCATTTGTAGAAAACACTATTTCAAGCATACGCCGCGCCCTTAAGGATGTGAGAGGGGACGGTATATTATTATCCTGTAAGCAACTCTATTATCGAGGAACAAAATATACTAAACATTTCGACTGCTATATATGAAAGTAAAGACGGGCAACGAAGATAAGCAATCTAATAAGAAGCAAAGGCGCAGATATAAATGACCGGATAGATAGAGTTACATAAAGAAGACATCCGTGTGAACGAGGCGCCGATGGCGTTGGCGCCGCTCGGCGTGTTCCCGTCCCAGCCTACTTGATTTTCTCTGCTCGAAAAGTCGAACGTGTGCACTTTGAAGTTCACGTCGCAGCAGGCTGAGTCTGCAGTTCCAGGTAATTAACGAATTATGGCATTTCAGCAAAAATTAATAGCGATGTTTGTTGGTAAATGTAAATATTATGATTTTGAACAAATGTCTAGTGTAATTCATTACAAATTATCTACATTCAACAGTAGTTACCTGAAGATCATCTTACTACAGAGGATGGAATATGACTTGGTGCAGTCAAAATTTGACAGTAAATATTCCGTTGTTATTGTCATAGTAAAAGTCTGTCTGACAGGAAGAACGAATAATAATCTGGAAGATATTAATAGGTTTGTTTTTGCAGCAGTTGGAAATGGTTTGAAACTGTCAGAAATATTCGACCAGTGAAGACTACACACTTCACTAGACAACACACTTCACTAGACTACACATGAAACTTTTTTTATAAAAAGTAATTTTTGTGTCATTTTCTAAAAGGAATATCAATATTTACTCTACATCCTGTATATGTCAAATATAACTAAGGTTATTTTCAGTTGTTCATTTCAAAAGTTATACTATCTTGTACACGACAAAGAAAAATATTTGACATATATCATCGTCCATGGAAGATGAACGCATTCCATTCGTCAATACTTATTTATGAAGAAAACCAAAAGTGTCAGTTAAATTGTCCATATTTCAGTAGCTTATCGTGGGTCGAAAAATAACATTTCGAGATCGGATTTTGTTAAACTTAATACGTCGCTCTTCTTACAACGAAATGAACTGATATCAAGTGTCAGTTTGGTTTACAATCAGCGCAACGGAGTCAAGTTCGTACGAGTTCTTGTCAGTGATGAATTGCGCGAAGGTCGGCCAATTTTTGCGATTAAGGATGCAAACAACTCTGTTATTCGTATAATATGATTGAAGAGGATATCCGGGTCACTTCAGAATGCATGAGCTACTTTAGGAATAACCGCTTTATAAGGTCTTCGATCGAAGTTCCCTGAATGGCGCTAGTAATTGGTGCTCTAAGGAAGACATTACTCTGTCAACTTCATAACTAAAAGGTTAATTTGAAAGTTTAAAAGTAGATGCTGTGAAATAAGCGAGCGTCTAACTAGAAAATAGAGAAGTATATATTTTTATATGAATGGTGTATTTTATTTCATGATTATTTCCCGGGCCCTAATACTTAATAAAACTAACTACCCTTGTCATCACGTAGTCGGCAATGCTCTTGGACGATTTGCATGTGTAGACATTGCGTATTATACAGGGTGTTAAAAAAAGAGAGTAAAATATTTAAGGAGGTAATAGTATGACCTAAATAAGCAGAAAAGTCTCAATAAACATGGGTCCGCAAAATAACGGTTGCGGAGATATGGAATGTTTTATGTTTTTTAGCACCTTTTTTATTTTGCAAAAACTTTGTGTATTTTCTTATAATAGTTGGTTGATGTTTAGTGAAATAAACAGTACGTATTTGACAGTTGTTCTCAGTGCACAAGTTTTCTTTCGCTATGGCTGATTACTCTAACGCAGAATTAACAGACATGCATTTCATGTATGGTCGTGCTAATGGCAACGCCACCGAAGCACGACGTCTTTCTGTTGACGCTTATCCAAATCGCCAGATTCCTTCACAACGCATGTTTGGAAGAATTCATCAAAGATTGCGTTATACCAGTTCCTTGAGCAAACAGTGCCATTTATCCGGAAGACCAAGGTCGGTATCCACTCCTAGAGCAGAAGAGGAAATTCTAGCACTGGTAGAGCAGAATCCAGGTACGAGTGTGCGGAGAATATCAGCCGAGGTAGGAATTAGTGGTCCTCTTGTTTGGAGAATCCTTCACGAGCAACTGCTTTATCCATACCATGTGCAACGAGTACAGACCTTAAATCCAATAAGTGATCATTAAGCACGTTTGGTTTTTTGCCGCTGGTTTCTACGTCATGATGCTGAAGACCCTCGTTTTCTTGTAAACATTCTTTTTACTGATGAGGCCGGATTCACAAGAAATGGAGTGTTTAATTTTCACAATACGCATATTTGGGCCGACGAAAATCCTCATACTCTAATAGAATCTGGACATCAGGACGTTTTTCATTAAACATTTGGATGTGTATTGTAGGTGACAGGTTTCTAGGTCCTGTTGTTTTACCAAACCGATTAACAGGCGCTACTTACCTCAACTTTCTGCAGAACACACTGTATGAGTTTTTGGAAGACATTCCTTTGAATCAGAGGCAACAAATGTGGTTCGAGTATGATGGTGCTCCAGCTCATTATTCCATAGCTGTTAGAGAGCATTTACACCAAACTTTTCCACATAGATGGGTAGGAAGGGCCGGACCTGTTTTATAGCCTCCAAGATCGCCTGATGTGAACCCTCTAGATTTCTTTGTTTGGGGATATTTGAAGACATTAGTGTATGGTACTCCTGTAAATAGCCTAGAAGAGCTTCGGCTACGGATCAATCAAAAGTGTCAAGAAATCCAAACCAAGGAGGGTGTTTTCGAAAGAGTTCGAATATCGTTGAGACGAAGATACCGTGCCTGCTTGGAAATGGACGGAGGGCATTTTGAACATCTTCTGTAACTTTGTTTTTTGTTTGTTAAAAGCTTCCTTTGTCGGTTTATTCCTAATAAAATAAAATGTTTGAAAAACGAATACTGGTTCATATCTCCGCAACCGTTACTTTGCGGACCCATGTTTATTAAGACTTTTCTGCTTATTTTCGTTCATACTATTACCTCCTGAAATATTTTACACTCTTTTTTTAACACCCTGTATGTTGTAATATGCATTACCATTATATGCCAACAAAAAATATATGACCCTCTATAATATTACAAATAAAATAGATCATCATATGCGCCATTGCATTTTTTTACTTTTTGTTTCTTTACTCTTTTTTGTATTCCAAACCGATTAACAACAAAATTGATTTATTTGATCAAGTGCATTTTTACAGTTACTTAAATTACTTAAGCATATCTTATAGTCCGGGAGCTAGGTCCAAATTTTGTCAATTATTTCCTTTCGATCGATAATTAGTGAGACGCATCAGAGAGTTGTGTCATAAAACCCCGTGAACATCAACTGCGGTTCCGTGGGTGGGATGAGCGGTGGTAGTCTCCCACGCACGGAGAAAAAAAAAATTTAGTCATTTCCTCCTAACTAAAAATTTGTCAAACTTTAGTTAATCGAATGTCTTGAAGAAAAAAAAAGTCAGCTGACTATAACATGGTATTATACGTCAGCTGGTCGATTGAATATGAAAAAAAAATAATTATACATTCAATGATTTCCTCTCAACTAAAAATTTACCTGATGATAGCTTATACAGTATGCGCCAAAAGTATGGAATAAATTCAATAAAAACGAAACAATTATTTTTTGGGAAAAATTCTCGAACAGGTCGATTTTTAATTTAAAAAATACATGTTTTAGCGTAAAATGCGATTTTCAAATGTCACTTGTTTTCGAGTAATGACGTAATCGATTTTTTTTAAATGCCAACACCATTTTTTTTTTATTTTGAAAGATCGTTTAATTCTCTATCAGACAGTACTAAAATTTTGCCCTCTTACATAGGAAAGTTTTCGAGTAAATAACGATTGAATGTTAGAAAGCGTAAATCAATTAAAATAAAGCAAAAACGTTATTAAGTTTAGTTTTTCGAATTCCGTAGTTTTTTTATGGATCACGTAGGTGAAAATCTTTGCAAAGTGTCATTGTCACACCGACTTTCTAATAAATATTGTAAGCGACATAGAAATTATTATTCAATTTAAAGTATTATGGCACATTTGACTGTTACTCAAAGAATTGAAATTTTAATTCTTATCGGATGCGGGAATATGACTACAACTCAGCAGGAAGTTTGCGATTTATTTAATGAAAAATATCCACAGTCAGTAAGGTAGAGTCTAAATTTAGAGAAACTGGCAATGTTGTAAATATTCCAAAACCTGAACGTCCAAGCATTAATGAAAATCAGAAACAGAACATTTTGATAAGTATGGTGGATAATTCTCATAATTCTTCACGATTGGTTGCATTAAACAATGACACTAGTCACAGCACAGTGCTACGTATCTTGAGGAAGGAAAAATATCATCCCTACAAAATTCAACTTGTGCAGGAACTCAATGAAGATGATGCCGATCGCCTCTTACACTTTTGCGAAATTCTAATGGATTTATGTCAAGGAAATAGAAATTTACACCGGCAAATACTTTTTTCAGATGAAGCCACATTTTGTCTGAATGGTACAGTAAACCGTCAAACTTGCAAATATTGGAGTTGGGAAAATCCTCATTGGATGGCAGAGGCACATACCCAACACCCTCAGAAATTAAATGTGTGGGCTGGAATAGTTGACGACAGAATAGTAGGGCCTTTCTTCTTTGAAGGAACCCTTACAGGACAAAGATATTTAGAGTTTCTAGAAAATGACCATGTTCCAGCCCTTGCAGTAATTTTTCCTAACGATAATGACCCTGACATTCCTGACGATACCATATGGTTTCAGCAAGACAGTGCACCTCCGCACTATACGCGCCCTGTACGAGATTTTTTGGACAACTGTTTTCCTGGGAGGTGGATCGGCAGACGCGGACCGATAGAATGGCCTGCAAGATCGTCAGATCCTACATCTCTTGACTATTTTTTATGGGGATACTTGAAGTCAAAAGTGTACATTAATAAACCACGTAAGTTAGAAGAACTTCAAAATCGCATTCGGGACGAAATACGCAGAGTTACCCCAGAAATCATTCATAATGTGCAAGAAGAATTTCTTCACAGACTTGCGCATTGTCAAGAAGTTGGTGGATGGCAATTCGAACATTTAATTTAAGAATAAAATTTAATCAATTGTATTTTATTTTACATACCTCAGAATTGTTACTTTTTTATGGATAAAATTTACGTTTTCTTACATTCAATCGTCATTTACTCGAAAACTTTCCTATGTAAGAGGGCAAAATTTTAGTACTGTCTGATAGAGAATTAAACGATCTTTCAGAATCAAGGAAAAAATATGGTGTTGCCATTTAAAAAAAAATCGATGACGTCATTACTCGAAAACAAATGACATTTGAAAATCGTATTTTACGCTAAAATATGTATTTTTTAAATTAAAAATTAACCTGTTCGCGGATTTTTCCCAAAAAATAATTGTTTCGTTTTTATTGAATTTATTTCATACTTTTGGCGCATACTGTATGTTACTGTGAATGGTTATAAATGTCAGTTGGTTGTACCTCAGTGGAAAGATCATCAGCTGATACCTTGAAAATTGTAACGCAGAAGCTAGGCGGGAACATCTATCGCCTATTTAAATGCAGCAGCTGACGAGTTTTCCCTCGACTTACTGCTAGTTGATTTTTTTTATTAATTACAGAAGTATATTAACAAACAAGTTACAAATTTTTATCCGGGAGGAAATGACGTATCTTAAATTATTCTCGTTATTTCTAAATATTGGAGCAATACACAAGCTCTTTTCCGATCGTGGGTTAAAATTACCTCCTCCCTGTGCTACGCCACCATAGCACAGAATGTAAAAGGTACGCATGGTGGAAAAACAGAAAATACACCATTGGATTTTTTACCCCTTCTTAAAATATACCCTGCATCAAAGTAATATGATTTTTGTTATCTATATAAAGTGTCATTAACTGAATTTATTTGCAGATTTGCATGACCAAAAACCTGGACGAATTCATCTGCAAATCGTTTTTATGCTTCACCAGTCGACTTTGAAAAGAATATATGTACTATATTGCTGGATGATGTAGTTCTAGAATAAAAAATAAAAATTTTGAAGCTATGGCTGGACGCTTCGAACCCTGTATCTGACGGTGTGGAAAAAGAGAAACACATCGCCGATTCCCTTACAAGACACCATTAACAGCATCGCGTTCGTGCCAACGTTTGGCAGCCGACTATATCCGGCCATCAGGCCATGTCGCTACTTTAGTGCAATATGTAAATTTCTCAGACGCGAAATAATTAATTCAAATCGCTGGGAGAATCGTAAAACATATAAACGAGCCGCTATAAATAATGGCAGAACCATTTCAATTTTAAATACCCCGTAAGCCCACGACGTCCTCTATGTTTAATATTAAAACAGGTCGATTAATATTTATTTATTGAAATAGAACTGTTCGATTGTTTGAAATTACAGGCGGACAATAAACGGCTGACTGACGGGAGGGGAATTTTGAGTTGACCTGAGACCGGTGACATCATGACCGTCGCGAGATTATCTAACAAATTGTTTTCCGGAGGTGCGGCCTTTGACACGCGCAAAAATCGAAATATTTCATTTGCAAATACAAGTACATATATAGTGTTTTTATTGTAGCCGTTAATTGTAGTCTTACTGTTACTTATCGTAAGCTTAAAACCATTATAACGAATAGCGGAACAGATAGCGCCTGACAGTCAACTGGGACTTGATAATAATTACAAAATATGCCATGTAATTGACAGTCACAAGCTGTACAGAGTGTTTGTTATATGCAGGGATTTAATATAACTAACAGTTATTTTTTTCTTCTTATGTCTAATTTAAATGCATTTAAAGTTTTATGAGTAAATGCAGGGTGCTGTGCATCAGAACCGACACACACAGGTGCAAAAGAGTGGGGGTCCCAAAAGAGTGCAATTTCACCAAACATATAAAGTTGCACAGGTCTTCAAAGTGGAGACAAATATTTAGAAAACAAATTAATATCTCCGAATTACTTCAACTTGGACCAAATTTAATCAAATTTAGTACATGATTTCGTTTTATTATTGGTCTTCTTTGACTATCAGTATAAATTGAAATAGCATTAGTGCCTTAAAGTAAATGTCAAATTGTGACAGTAAATTTCCAATACAATTCACACAATTTGAAAAATTAAATATTTCCACAATTCTACCACTATCACCTGCAACGACCGTATTCCTAGTTGACGTTTTAGCAGAATCCGCTGATATTGATGAGACTGAAAGCAGTTTTCGTGCAATTCAGTTTATACTTTCCAACGAATCTTCGATGTATTCCTCGGCGACTGTTGAAGATTTCCAACCCCCATGCCGCTTAATTGTCGTTAAATTTGCTCCACTATCCGCTAGTAAGCTTGCAGATGAACGCCGAAAACAATGTCCAGAATAAGAGGTTATAATTTGGAACAAATTTAGCAATAGCAGCAGGAAATTTTCCAAACGTATTTATTCCCACAGGGTTTTTCGTACATTTGCCTTTCACATACTTTAAGAAAATCCTTCGATGTCCCACATTTTCTGGACGAAGAGCCATGTATCTCGGGTAAAAATCCAAATAAAATTCTTCAACGACGAGTGAAATTTCGTGGAATCTTGGTTTTGATATCTGATATCTTAACCAATATTGAACTGGAAGTGCACACAATTTCCAAGTTGTCGAGAGTCAACTGGCAAAGCTCCTCTCTACGGCACCAAATATTCCCAAAATAGTAGCTACTTGCATCATAAGATACTCGTCATCCGGCGCGCACTTCAAAAACTGGTAAATTTGGTCTCTGGTCAAGATCTTTGATTTTTTGGGTTGATAACTTTCTTCTTGATGCTTCAGAAACGCAATGAGCTTAAAATACTGATATCTACGTCGCTATTTATTCGTAACATAGCTTTAATCATAGAATAATTAGACCATAGAGATGAAGATTTCCAAACCTTCAATTTCTCCTCAGAATAGGCCAAGAATACATTTTCAGTACATTTTCCAGGAACATCTTTTTCTTCACACCACTTCATAAACTTATTGTATGCAATTTCATATTGAATCCGAGATTTTCTTGGTAATAAGTTCAAAGTAGCTCGGTTGGTCACTTCATCGATTTCTTTAAACAGATTGTTCTTTATACTTCTTAAGGGCAAAAAGACACAACGTTTTTTGTAAATGATGAACAATGGTTGCCACCATGGCTATTATATATTATTGGCAAGTGCCCACTTCGAAACTCCCCGGGTTAATTCTTTTTAATGCTGTTTGCGGAACAAATATTGTACGATATTTGTGTTAAAAGTGTTTTTAAGGCACTGATGTAAATTGCACAACTTTACAACTTTTACATGTGTGCCTTAAAAATGCACTTTTAAAACACACATCATAATTAACTATTATTAGAAGAAAACAAAAAGTCAGTAGTAGGCTTTGTCTTTAAAATTTGACAATTAGTAATACAACTATTTTACTTCTACTACTGTTGTTAAAAATGACTGGAAGATTTACATTTAGCGAACAAGCTGTTATATTATTAGTGCTAGGTTTCTGTGAAAGAAACTGTAGAAGATGTGTGGAAGAATATCGTAGGAGATTTCCAAATCGAGTAATTCCCCATAGATGTTCTAATGTTGGAAGACGGGCGCGAGAGACAGGACAGTTTTTCAATAATATCCGAGAATGTCCTAGTGTAATAAGGATATAAGATGAAGAAAATATTTTGTAAACAGTTGAAGATGAAGCGCAAATAAGTACTGAACGTTTATCTCGAGAAACTGAATTATCAAGAACTTATTGGATTATTAGGTACAATTTTAAACGTAATCTACTACATCCATATCATATTCAAAAAGTGGAAGAGCTATTGCCTCAAGATTTGAATCGACAAGTGACCTTTTGTATCAGGATATTAATTTTGACAGGAAAATTTTTTCATTGATGAGGCTTATTTACTTGTAGAGGAATTACAAATGTAAACCACTCGGCTCGACTTGGCCTGGGCGACGAGCCGATGACCGGTTTCCGTCGGATCACCTACATATTTTACAAATTTAATGGCTCGTCGCCTAGGGCGAGAGGTCTGCGTTAAGTATGTGCTACAATGTAGGTCGCTTCCTGTAAGTCGAGCCGCTTAGGCCGAGCAGGAAGTAAGCAGACTACTTATATCTCACCTGCACTCAATTTATATGTGGACATACATATGAAGGAACAGCCAGTTCAATTGTCGGCCATCTCACCTATGGCATACTGATGAGGGCTAACAAGCCCGAAACCGGTCTGTGTCTGGTGGAGTGTCCGACAAGGGTTCTTGGCTGTTCAGACAGATACTGCAGGAGTAATTCAATGCCGGTCGGGGCATTAGTCCGCGGAGTAGTTGTTTCCTGCAGTATCATTTACAGATTTAATGGATCGTCGCTTAGGGCAAGATGTCTGACTTAGGCCGAGCAGAAAATAAGCAGACCACTTGTATCTTACAATTATTAGGTACCTTTTTATTTGTACTAAAAGTAGTAGTAAACAGCAACACTATATTAAATACGGCCCTGGTACAGACACGTATGTTATGAAATCTCAAACTACATCAACCAATGTTAGTAAACGATCAAGCAAGAAAATTGGCAAGATGTGCAATAGTCTTTGGCTTATCTCCCTCTTCCTAAATCTATGAACCGCACTGACATGTGCAACATTAAAACCTAGGTCCTACGATAATATGATACTTGCCAAAGATTTACTCAGCATGACGATAACTTATATGGTTTACTACATTTATGCTTTATTCTTCGACAGAATTGTAAAAACTATTTCAGCAGTATTTCTTTCAGTACTTGATTGGCACAATTTCCATAGGCATATTTGAACAATTGTTAGTATACTCGCGACAAGAATTCAGACGACTTACGTCATACGAACAAATGAATAATTCGTTATATTTTTATCAAAATATTTAAGGAACTGCAACTCATAGTAATAAAACTATATACTACACTAAGAGTTTGCATTATATATTGCACTAAATTGCAAAAAATGATTGTTTTTAACGCGACCAAATATCGAAGATTACGTTGACAACAAAAACAAATGTGTAACGTCATTTGTGACGTAAGACGTCTGAATTCTTGACGCTAGTATATATAGTAAATATTATAAGTTACTATAAAGAATTTGGGGTTGGTATAACAGGTGACAACTGTGTAAGAAAAACAAATAAGACTACACAATTCCTATTGTCTCGTTCCATGTGAATACCCACATACTCGTCGGTGGATGCGTAAGCCAAAAAAGTGGGCGCTCAAATTATTCCACCCATAAGAATAAACAATGTTTTTACCCCACTCCCCCAGAAACGTCTCCCAAATACGCCTCTGCCATAACGAGTCGCATTTGTATAATTAATACGTTGTATTTTTCCGCTAACGGCAGCCTTGCAGTTTGAGTAGCAGTAAGAGGTCACCGTGGGGCGCCGAATTCACTGGACGTCCATTAAACAGCATCGTATTAATCGTATGGAAAACAATCTTTGACAATTTACATAACACGATAACTCGATCGGGTCCATCGAGGGTTCCGAAGGCGACGCCCATGCCAGCATCAGCTTAACCCATTATAAATGACGGGCGCCCTATCTGGTACCGAGGTACAACTAGTATTTAATTTTAATACAACTGAAAAATTCAGTTGTACTCAGATAAGGGGGAATTATGTATCGCCGTGTATTGAATGGGAACCACCAAAGGACATTACGCTAAGTACGCTCATTGTACACGCCGATAAGCTTAGAAATATTTAAAGCTGTTGCCGTAAGTTATGCTCAAAATTTGAATACGTAGTGGATGAATCTTGTTGACGATAAAGACCATTATTTAGATATTTAAATAGGAATCTCACAGCTTACCAGTTTAAATTAGTTTAAATACATCGAAATTATTAAAATGGGATGCTGGTAGGTATGTACCTATATATGTATTCTTATATTACAAAAAAAAGTATTTTGTTAACATCAAATTCAAATTGTTCAGAATAGCAAATTATAATGTTGTGATAACAAAGTACATTGAGTCGTACAGACAATACAGAATATTGTAAATTATTTTGTTATAAGTATATTGAGCTATAGAGACAATTAAATTTCTGTAAATGCCAAGCTGATTATTATTATTATTTAGTTATATTAACATTAAATTCAGATTGTTGAGAATAGTAAATTATATTGTTGAAATAACAATATAATACGTGGTTTCAATCAAAAGTTTCATCTTTGGGATTTGAAAGAAGGGGCTAATGACATCAATTATATTTTTTCCGGAAATATACCAATTTTTTTCCTTTTTTTAATAACTTTTTTTTATTTTCTGTATTACTTCGAGGGGTGTTAGATCTGATGGCTTTCCCGGTCACTGAATAGGTCTGTTCAGGTCTATTCAATCCATTTTTCTGGTAAAGTGTTATCTAAATATTGCTGCACAATCCTGGCCTTGTGCTGAAACTAATAGGTTTCTCTTTACCTGCAAAGGCTCATTCTCTAGAAGTGCAGAAAGTTCTTCTTGTACAAAATTTAACCAACTCACGTTGTTCAATGTATGTTCATAAAAATAAGGCCCAATTAAATGCCTACCGATGATGACGCACCATACATTTACTCTAAAATGGCCTTGGTTTTTGGACTGCGTTTACAATGTGGGGATTTTCAATGGACCAGTAGTGTTTGTTGCGCCTGTTTGGCAAACCATTACTGACAAACAGACTTTCTTCCGTCCAAAGAACGTGTCGAAAAAGGTTCTGAGCAACAGTTTCTACATTTACTACATTGGTCTTTAAAGTTCGTTGTTGGTTATTTTATCCAAATTTAATTCCCGGCTAGCTTACCGCATATAATCTTGGTTTCGTTGTTAACGTTCTATGATCACGAATGAGGCACTTTGTGTACTCTCTGAAAAAATTCTCTAATAGAAGTTTATTAGAAACAGGAGAGCTTTTTAATAGGAACAAAATTTGGGTATGTTTCTGCAAAAAAATATAATTGATGACGTCATTAGTCGTTTCTTTCAAATCCCAAAGATAAGACTTTTGATTGAAAATGGAGCTTACCTCATCCTATTTAACACCACGTGTCCCAAGTTTTTTGTACCCTCACAGTAAACTCATACTATCGAGTTTAAGACACCCTGTGTATTGAGTCATAGAGGCAATGATCCAACTTTAATTTTCTTTAAATGGTGTGTATATATTCTTGCACTCTAAAAATGTATTTAGTTATGTTAACGTTAAATTCGGATTGTTCAGAATAGCAAATTATTTTGTTGTCATAACAAAACACATTTCTGTAAATAACATACTGCGATATTCTTACACTCTAAAAAATATATTTAATTATGTTAATATTAAACCGTAGTTATAAGACTAGAACGTAAAGATTATCCAGAAAAATATGTTTTTATGATAAAGAATTTTTGGGTTTTCCATGTGATAATAAAAAATTGGTTTATTTTGTCTTGTATTGATACTACACTTTAGGTTTCTTAAATTTTTATAATAGTTATATAAAAATAGGAACTATTTTTGATAGGTACTTAATGATAAGTGAATGGATTGTAAACCATTTAAACGACTTCTCTGATTTACAACTTTTCATGTAAAATGTACCATGCTTCTTCTCAAATGGATCACCTATTTTCTCTATAATAAATCAGATATTTTCTTCATTCTCACATAATGTGGGTTTATCTTTAATAGTTTGTCAGATAAAAGACAAAGACTAATAATTTGTATACTTATTTGATGGCCCACTACTTTTTTCTAAAAAATGTAATGATTAAGAAACACATTCAAATTGATAGGGCCTATCTTTAGAAGTAGGAGTAGCCGGTAGATAAAGTGGAACAAGTATATGAATGTTACGCTTATGCAATACTTTAAAAAAAAACTCTAAGAAATTATAAAAAAGAAATAGTTAAATATTGATTTTTATTATGTATTTAAAACAATTATATTAGTAATTTTTAAGAAACAACAACAATTTCAATAATTGCTCTGAAAAAATACTTTTCACCATTGGCATAAAAGTTTATGGGGTTGAAGGTTACTTGTAAAAAGTAATTGACGTCAAAATATTAACTTTTTATTATTATAATTACTGCATACCCAATTTGAAGGACAAATATGTATTTATTTAATGGATAAAAATGAAAATAAAATATTTTTTTAAGTTGAACGCCCTGTATCAGAAAAACAGAGTGTTATAAAAAATGCTATAGGAAATACCACTATTATGAAAAAACGGGGGCACCCATTTTCAAACACCAATGGGGAAGTTATATGAATTTTATACTAATTTGAAATGTATCACAAGGTAATCTTTCAAACATATTGAAGGGTCAGAATTTGGTGTCTGGCGGCAATAATTACGTAATAATTAAAAAATATTAACATTAACAAATTGCCACAGAATGTAAACAAAACCACGTGACCGAAAACGCAGGTATGGTATTGGTGAAACAGGTATCTGTTTTTTGTATTTTTGAACATAGTGTAAATACTGTATAGGTAATGCCATAATTATTATTGGTGATGTGAACTTACGGTATTTTTAAAAGTAACTTATTCCTTTGTTTACAGTATAGATACACTCATGACTACGGCGTTAATGCTGTTGGATAAGTACAAGATAGGTTTTACCTGAGGTTTTATAAAATGTTATGCCACCAGGCTTCAAATTAAACTAATTCTATTGTATTTAAAAAATGAAAAGTAACAGTAATGAATAATGATATTTAACAGTTTACTACTGATTTAATTTATCCTTAAACATTTAAAAAAAATCCTTATTGATTACTTTTGTTTATTATGTTTTCGGAATAAAACAGGTAATTTAATGTAGTGAAGTCAGATAGTAAAATTTTATAAATCTCTCAATGTAGAATACATCACATAAATGGTAGCAACAAATACAGAACATGTTATTTGGTATCGCAATGAAGCGCTGAATACAATAAATGAGAAAAAATGTAAATCATTGATTTTGTAAACGTCTTGTACTTATTCTAGTAGCTTAATACAAAAGTTTAATTCTTCACAACTTTACATTTTAATTCTTTTGATGACCTTAAATCTACCTACCTGTATTTCCAATTAAACTTACGTTAAAATGGTCTTCAACCATTGGTGCAATGTTTTCTTTCAACGTGCTTCGTCGCTCTATACCACATTTAAGCTGTGGCGGCGACCGTTTTTTGGAGCCGTGGACAGACTAAATTTTGAAATACTGTTTTTAAGCTTATTCTTCCACGAAATTGTCTAGGACAAACACCATTTCCATTAAAATAATACATTCTTTCTTCTCCACATATTTGATAAGATCATGCAGTTTCCCCATTAAGTTATTTTTAAATATATTTTTAATCTATTTAGAAATGCCGTTTTACTTTTGGGATAAAATAAGTTCACCCTATACAACCGTATTACAGATGAGCGCGTATTAGAGTTTTTATATGACAATATGAAGGCGGCAAGCAATAAATTTCATACAACAAAGCGTTCATGGCAAAGGCGTAAAAGCCGAAGACAATTTGGAACCTCGAAATCTATCCGATCGGGTGCTAATGTCCGCTGACAAGTTGAATTGCTTAATTAGCTCCGAAGTGATGTGGGTAAATTAAATTCCAAATGACTGGTGTTTTCAGGCGTCCGACCGTGTGAATGTTATTCCGATTACGATGGCAGACAAATGAGCCCGTTCCGAGGGGTTGAAGAGCGATCGGTGTTGTTGCAGTTTAATGGAGGAGTTCCTTTTATCTATTTATTTGTTGATTCAAACCAGACGCACGTTACATCACGGCGGAAAGTTGAAGTTTTAACGAACTACGCGTATCTGACAGTAACGGATTGCTGCTTGGCCGACGCGCATACATAAAATGTCAAATACACAGATAGAAATATAATCAGCATTCGTAAAAGTTTAATAACCAGTTCGTTAAAATATCTGAAGCGTTCAAATTTAATGCAACCTGTTACTTTTTTATATGTTTGAGCATATTTACATCTTTTAAAGATGACTCTAATGAAGACCTAAGAATATACAGTGTGTCCAATCGCTGAAACAGGTTTATTAGTATATGTATAGAAATTGCCACTTTGCAATATTATAAAATTATCCTCATTTTTTTAAAATATGATCTATATTGCATGAGAAGTCACATTTCACGAAGAGGAGCACCTTTACCTACTTGTACTTCATTTTGTTCATTTGTCTTTATTGGTCTTCATTTGGATTCTTATTTGTCTTCTGACTTAAATTTCCTTCTATCTTGATTATTATTACTGGATTGACCTTGATCTATTCTTTCTATTTCTTGTCTCACTCTTCCATTCGTGTTTCCAATTTGTTGCAAACATGCATTCGTCTTTGTTCTGTTTAGCCTCCAAAAACCATTCGTTTTGTTTAGCACACATCTTGTTCAGTCTTCTTTCTATCCCTTCTTAAATTTTCTTCTATTCGCTTCTGAAATTATTTCTTCAAATTTAATTTTTACTTTGCTCTTCTAAAGCTATCAGTACTTTTGCCTTTTCTTTTATCCATTCATGCTCCATGTTTTTCAGTATTTCTACTAGACATGTCATGTCACCACTTCTCTTTTCTGTTCCTATTAATTGTTCCCCCTTGTTCTTTCCTTCCAACTCCTATACTTGTTCCTTTAATTGCTTCTCAATCTTCTGTACTAAATACTTCCCTCTTCTTGTACTTTTTGCCTACTTTAAACGTTAACCCTTAAATTTTAAAATACCCACTTTTCACTAAGAGCCCCACGCTGGGCGCCAACTATTGTAATAATAATTTGACTACACATTTCCCTTTTATTATAAAAAAAAAACTGTCTTTGTAGTTCTTTTCTTTTCATTCTTCTCATATCAATTCACATGAAAATTTTGTATTTATTTCAGTACATATTCAATTATTGCTGTTTAAATCATTTTATACAAATTTCTTATGTAGATAGATATCTTTAATTTTGTTACTGTATTTTTTAATGCTTCTTTTTTAATTAAATGTTATTTGTATTGTTATAATATTTGTCCTTATCGTGTAATTGGGCAACTGCTCGTTGGATATTGCAATAAATAAATAAAAAGACGGAAATCCTGGCCTTCTACTATCCCATATATTCTAATCCTGCAGGCGCTAGCTCCTTTTTCGAAAGTTTCAGTTATTATTCATGATCGGTTGTGTTCGATTGTGGAATATCACGAATCTTGTACGGTGCATTGTAATTAAAAAGGAGCATCGAATATGTGGAATAATTCATATGGATATCGTGCACGATCGAGACAAGCAAGCAAGAAATCGAGGAGGTTACAGGGAGTATATCGCTTGCTTCTGATCTCACCCTACGCATTCGTTATAATGCAGATGTATCAAAAATTGAAACAAGACATTATTTCTGTGGATTAAATACTGTTATTTCAAAAAATTGTATAGAATTATTCAAAATATACCGATATGGTTATGGCACCACTACACGTGGGTTGGAGATTTCTTTTTGTGAGGATATTTGAAGATTCATCTATACGCCAACCAACCAGCGTCACTGCAAAGACTCGAAAGGAGACGTCTGCAATCTCAGGATCACTGTGTTGAGGAGTTCTAATAAAATCAGTACCTAGATGCATCTAATAAGAACACTGAAGATTTGCACGATTGACACCCTGTACGCCACATCCGATCCACTTGGATTGGACCCGCGATTGTGCCGCGACCACTGAAAAAATTACATACTAGAGCATAACGGCATCGGTCTGGTATGGGTAGCGGGGCCGTAGGCGCTGCTCGCTGTCGCGGGCTCCCACAAGAAGACGTATATGGATCTCGCGAGTATGCCCTATGCATGAATGCTTGCGCTGGTCTTCAGTCTGGGAAGCCAACAGGCGCTAATATGGAAGGAATAAATGAGATTCTAGGTAATGTATTCGTATGGATGACACCGAAAATTGGGTCACTGTTTTATATGTTATTTCTGCAGAAAACCTGTTCAAATTGTGACTACGAGGGCCGATAGGTTGATAACGATTTATTTTTCACAGATGTTTACTACTATACTTCAGTATTTACTTGATTTTTCTTTTCTTTGTATTGGTATGCCTGATTTAGGACCGGATTAAGAGACACTACTGGTCAATATTTCTTTTATATACTTTTTGATAAAGTAAAAATAACATCTAATTTGTAATGGTTTTTAGACTTGTTATGCCGTGACCTAGGTAACTGATCGCTACCAGTAACAGAATTAATATGACATCCTTCCTCTAGATGGGATCTATTTGACCTGACCTTGTTATTCTCGGACTAGGCTCTGTGATGGGCAACCCCCTATCAGCCCATATATCGCTTCCAGTTCTTATTGGTATTACGGCTGCTACAGACGGAATCGCATTTCTCAGTCGCGGCAAGTCACCACTGAAGATGCTGACAATGAAGAACGATGAAACGTTTGAAAGCATGAAATACGACCAGTAACTTTTTATTATGATTACTGCGTATCAAGTTTGCATGAAAAATATTTATTTGTTTAGTAGAAAAAAAAGAAAAGAAAATATTTGTACGCCCTGTATCAGGAAAATACGAAGGGGTAAAAGGGCCACAACAATTTTTTTTTATAAATTCTAAAATTATGACATAAGTAAAAATTCTGTGATATCTCAGAATTCTCACATCTGTCTGAGAATTCTGAGATCTGTCACAATTCTCTGAAATAAAAGTCGAAATTTTAGAGGGATTTCCTAAGCAAACATCTGTGTTGCTAGTGTGGGCAATTTTTCGTCAAATGGGGGAGTAAATTGTGACCAAATTTAAATGTTGGCGAGTGGCGATCAATTTAGGCAACTTGCGATGTTAGCTTGGGCGATTGAGGATCATATTGAGCGTCTAGCTTTTTAAGCTGCTTCTTTTAACGTTATTTTCTGAATGAGTGTTATTGTTGAGTTGGCATTATTGTGACGTCCTGTAATGTGTTCCGTGGGCGATATTTCTTCATCATGCGATGATACAATGTTATCTCAGTCCTACCTCGGTGTCTGTTAGTCTATTGCACACAATATACAGAAGCATCAGGAATATACATCTGTTGTTTAAGGATGGTTGATTGGAAAATTCGATATAATGTCCACAAAAGAAGAGTTTTGTACAGTTTTCCGCTGTATGCTTTATCAAGCATACAGCTACACACTATTCGGGTTTGACAAGCACGAACAGCCAGGGTTAGTCATCGGTTGCTTCACCTATAGCATACTGATGAGGGCTAACAAGCTCGAAATCGGTATATGTCTGGATGCGCTGCTGACCAATGGTTTTGGCTGTTTATGGTTTTATAATTCCGACAGAATCAGAATTCCGACTCAGAATTCTAAGAAATTCTGAGATAGAAGTTAGAATTCCGAGATAAAAGTCATTCGAACTCATAACTCGTAATTCTGTTTAGTTTTTGTTGTTGTTGTGGCCCTTCTACGCCTTCGTAGAAAAACGGTGTATCATAGAGAAAAAAAAATTATAGATAACAGTACTATATTTTTTTATGCTCTATCATTTCCCAGAATTAAGAACGGAAAAACCGGGACACCCTATATAGATTTTGTTCAATTGTCATTTTTCCACGTCCACGGATTCGCGGCTTCTAGGGGACGGGCATCTCGTCGGTAATCGTACACCACACCAACTTCCTTACAAGATTAGATATCAGGTTCGCGTCTTTTTCGCCCATTTGTCAAACGTCAAAATTACAAAGCGCGACACAGCGGGCTGCGCCTCGGCGGACACCTCGTCGAGCCCGAGGATAGGCAGGAAACGACGGTGGGCTGTCGCGAACGCACCACTTGTCCATATCTCTTCCAATTTTCTCGTTGCGCAATGAGGAAAGCCGGGGTGCAAGTAGGCTAATGGTCTACCGCGCGATGTTTAGTTATAAACCTCAGGAAATGGCGTACAGGATGGGAAACAAAATTTTCAGGTTATTTTACTACAATCTTTTGTGTTGATACTGTGACTACTACGATCGGAACCTGCGCTCAGACAACAGTGGTCTTTTGACACATCGCGTTGTGAGCAAACTGCTCAAGAACTAATAATGCTGACGTATTTGGCATCCTCAAAAATCTGTATCAAATTACAACGCATTACATTGGTTTTTGAAATAATATGTCTAAAATTCATAAAGTTACCGCCCATAATTATTATTCCTATGTTCATATGATATTTATTCACTATACTCCACTTTCAAAACAGGAGAGTGATTAATTTACAGCACTTATATGAGTACGAGCGGTATGGGTTGCAGGACACAAGAATCTATAGGCGTACCACTTGAGTTCAAAGAAGGCAAACTACCAAAACAAGTCGACGTTCAGTGAACTTTAATAGTTTACTTTAAAAAGTTCATCTCAGCCGTGCCATCCTCTCTACAGTTGTAGGAAGCCGTCCTTTTAGACGACGATGGGCCACCACCAACCACTTATACCTACCTGATGCGTACTCCACGGATAGCACACTTTAACACTTATAATACACTATGCTCTACATTCACATTATTTACTACTAGTTATTAGCATCGTCCTTATAACGGTCACACATTAAGTTATTATACAGTATACTCCACTTTTATACCGCCATATAGCCTTTATTTATCCATATTTCGTCAGTGTAACATTGTTCGATTCAAATTTCGACCTTACAATATTTTAGCTTTTCCGCCATATCACTATTTCGTCTTTTTCTATCAGCATGGTCATGCCACGCATAATTCGCAAAAGCACCCTTCTAGATATTCTAAGCAAGTTTCATCCTCTGAGAACCCGATTTTTTCTGTCAGGCCCTCATTTTTAAAGTGCTATCCAAGAAAAGCTCTATCAATCGCATATATTGAGTCGTCATCAACCTCTATCTTCTTCCTTCCTCAAGTTTCTACTATTTTCCGTTTCACAGTTGAAAGTTCTTGTTAACCTCTCTTTATTGCACAATATACGCAACTCACGGACACTCCTGTTGATGAACTACAAATTTCAATTGCATTACTTACATTCATATTTTAATCTCGCGTCCAATCTATTCATATATGTTTTTATCAGCCGATATTCCTCACTCGTTAGATTAGGATGTTTTTGTAGAGCTTGAATTATTCTCCATTCTAAAGAACACAAAATCACTAATTAATTATTAATTACAATCACAATGAAATTAACAGAAAGATAGACTCGAACTTTGCTCGCGCCCATGACAGCTGTGCAGAGACAATATGAGAATCCGAGTTAACGCAGTGGAATTGACATATTGCGTATTTGCTGCAGCAGAAGTTGTGTAATCGGGTGGGCTCTGTTTATGCGAAGCATTTTATGGATGTTAAAAATTGAAACTTAACTATAAATACTTCTTCTTTAACTATTCCAAGAATAGTTAAATATTCGGTTGTTTTAGTCGGTCAGTGGCCGAGCGGTTTAAGGCGTCAGTACCTGAATCAATGTGTATCAACTATATTCGTGGAAAGGATTTGCACACTCTCTGCGGGTATGGTAGAGTGGAAGAATATTGGCTTGAATCAATATGAGAGATTGATACTGGTCGGCGTTTTACCATCTCCCTAATTAATGAGGTTTTCCTCATTCCAACACTGAATGGTTACCAACGTAAGTCGTCCCTGTGCGGAAATGTGGCCTTCTTAATAATAATAATAATAATAAGCCGCCCCCTCTCCCGCACAAGTTTTTACTTCTGGGCTAATCCTTGTGATTAGAATGGGGGTAGAGATATTATTATTTAGTAATTTCATGTTTTATACTGAAGCGACACCACTTTTGAATGGCACATTCTCTGAATCTTCCACCGTTGACCTTGAAGGTAAGCCCACTGATGCGGTTTATAATTCATCTACAATTTATTCCGAGCGTGTAGCATCGCAAAATGGCAAATGTTAATTACTCCCATTAACAATTTAAATCAAAGCCATCCATCCTGGTTTTCGAGTCGATAACTATTCGATAATTAAATTTTTTCGCCACTGTGCACTGCCATTTGCGTATTTCGTTTATTTTTTGACATCTATATATTCCCCGTTGATCGTAAACCGTCGTTGAATAATCGCTACATATTTAAATACTCGTAAGCGATGGAGTTTCCTAACCCCAATGAAAAGTTCAAGAAAGAATTCTTAAAAATATACGCCGGCAGTCCTTTAATATCCTTTATATAGGATACTTCCTAAATAAATTACTCTTTAAATACATAATAGATCATGTGAAAATAAACAATTAAACAACTTGTGATCAAGTGTCATATTATGTGAAAAATTCTCAAAAGTTATTACGCAAAACTGTACATAATCAACTGATAAACTGTTTACAATATACCAACTAGATCATTTTAGTGTGCAAAAATGTTTTTCTTGCGCTTGTCAACTCTAGGTTGTATAAATTGATACTGCAGGGAACAACTACTCCGCGGACTAATGCCGGCATTGAATTACTCCTGCAGTATCTGTGTAAACAGCCAAAAATCTTTGTCGGACACGCCACCAGACACAGACCGGTTTCGGGCTTGTTAGCCCTCAGTATGCATCAGTATGCCATAGGTAAGATGACCGTCAATTGAACTGGCTGTTCCTTCATATGTATGTTCACATATAAACTGAGCCGAGCAAGAAGTAGCAGACCACTTATATCTCACCAACTCTACACTGATTTATGCCCCATTCAAATAAAAAAATAGCAGATATGGTACAAGTGGTGTTAATGTATGAGGAGTGCGAATAATATTTTATGACTTCATTATGTTAAGTGACACTTTGTCGCACTAGTGCGGTAAGATGCACTTTTCCGCACAATTTTTGTTATATTATACCTATCGTACTGTTGTGACAATGCTTATGAATCAATGGACGCAGCTTACCGTCTAACAGTAAATGACAGTAAAGCTGCTGCGACGCTGAATTAAGCTAGCTAATCACCAATAAAATTCACTTCCATAACTACGTGCAGATTTGATTGTTAATATTTTTTGACATAAGCTTTCAAATTTTCAATCAGTTCAGTTTGAAGGTTGAATTTGATTTATTTTTCATTTCTCTTCATGGTAAAGTACCCAAAATAACTGAGGAATCTCTCAGTGATGTACCGACAGAGATAATGGAGACCGCTAATAATGCAAGTAATGCATTCATTCCTGAAAAATCAAGAATTCGTTATGAAAAAGAGCTTCTTGCCTTCGACCTTCGACGATATTTTTGGCCAATTTCCACAATATCGCAAAACGTAACTCTTCGTCAACTCTATGATCAAAGTATTCGCCGTTGAAATTATGCTTCAAAGTGATATTGGAAAATACCTCAAGCTAACGGCATACTTGAAGAGATTGGAGTTGGTTACAAGTCAAAAAATCAAAGGTATTAGAGATAAAGGAAATATAAAATGTTCTCTCCAAACAACATATGCCCCAAACAACGTTTATCTTATGAACAAAGTAGCCACGATATTTGGAAATCCGGTCCCTCTCGACGTGAAGAACTAGCACGATGTGCGAACAAGAAACAAATATATCGATATCTATTGAAGTTATGCTATTTTGCATCCTAGATATACGCCTCACGTTTAGTTTTTCTTATTATAAAATGGAGGTAAATGTACTATACAGGACATTGTTTTAGGCGCTCTTCTGCTATATTATTAGCCAACTCCGAGTCCGATATTATAAACATAAAACGGCATAGTGGGTGGAAGTCCACAGAGGTAGCTGAGTCAAACATTGAGGATTGTTTGGATAACAAAAAGAAAATAGTCCACATCATCCTCAAAGCATCAAATCCATCATCAGGTCTTCAAGACAACCGTGCTAAAGCACGTAGTACATCAGTACAACAGTAACAGTATCTTCCGTGACTGAAGAATAGGATCTAACAGCTATTCCCTCATCACTGAAGTTACAAGCTAATCCTGTAGCACATTACAATTACAACACAATTAATTCCTGAAGAACATCCTCAAGCCGCTATAGCCTTAGTACTGAATTTACAAAATAGCATTAATTGGACATTTCATTTAAATGTTTTCGTTAACATATTCTATTAGTTTAAATAACTACTTAATAATTATTTGTTAATGTTATAAATTGATAATTAAAATAAACTGTTTCACCTGATTACAATTGTCATGATCGTAGGAAAAATATTGTATCTAACACGTACAGGAAGTGTCTATTCCGCACTTATTATGTAAATAACTATTTCCTTATAGTACGAAACCCGACCCCGTGATTATTACGTCCATCTGTTTTTAATTAAAATGCAATCGGTCGGATTTTGGACTATTATGACAGAAACATTGCAGCCTGTGTAATGTAGATATTTATCGCACTGATATAAAAGGACAAATCAGATTCAGAAAAAAATTGTATAAAGTATTAAAAGTACTACATGTTTTTCCGTTTCTGATTTATCTACAATCTGTGGTAATGAAAGGGGATATAACCATGTCAAGCGCCCCTTTAATAGTTGAAGAGTGGAATGTCGAAGAGTCCAGCTACTGCCTGGTGGGCCGATGTGCCGCATTGATATGTAGATCGTTCTTAGTACCGACCGTCTAGACTAGACATTGATCTCAGTTTTGAAGTAGGAGGATAGGATCGGCTCGAGCAATTAAATAACTAAATATTTAATAGAGTTACAACATTTTAGGCATCGTTCGGCGATAAGATTAACTGTTTCATGAAGTGCTGGGTCATACAGAGTATACTGTGCTGCGATAAACTTTCAGAAACGATAAAACCCAACAGAATATTCATAGATAGAGTTTAAAACACAGTATTTTATCAATTGCTAAGAAATCAACACTTTAAACGAAAACTTTAGTTTTGAAACTGGAAAAAAAATTGTGTAATCGGTAAAAGATGACATGACATGGTTTTATTAATCAGGACTTTTGCATTTTACAGAATTTGTTATCGAAAGTCAGCATGTCGTTAAATTTTCAGTTGACAAATTGAGTCTTTTTTGTCACTTAGCTGCGAAATACTTTTATATTCTAGAACGGCAAATTTTCTAGAACATAAAACAAATGTCAAACTAATTTGCCATTTTTTCGAAACTTATTTATGATTTTATTTATTAAACAATATACATTTTAAGTAATATAATATTTCAATAGAAAACAGTAGGTAACTATTATAAACAGGACGATTACAATTTATTTTGCACTACATGTAAATTGAAGTGAGTTAAATTTATGTCAGATCCAGTGTTGTCAGTTATCGTAGCTTTTAGTTATGGGTGTTCAATGAGGCTGCTGCTGTAATTGTTTAAATTTACTGCGCAGGTTGTATTATTAGCAGGTTCCGTAGACTCTGCTGAAGATGGTAACAATTTATTTGAGGTTTGAAATTTTATTTTGTATAGAATCTTCTATACAGTATGCGCCAAAAGTATGGAATAAATTCAATAAAAACGAAACAATTATTTTTTGGGAAAAATCCTCGAACAGGTCGATTTTTAATTTAAAAAATACATATTTTAGCGTAAAATGCGATTTTCAAATGTCATTTGTTTTCGAGTAATGACGTCATCGATTTTTTTTTAAATGGCAACACCATATTTTTTTTCTTGATTCTGAAAGATCGTTTAATTCTCTATCAGACAGTACTAAAATTTTGCTCTCTTACATAGGAAAGTTTTCGAGTAAATGAATGAAGAGAACGTATGAATCATTGGGCCAATAATAAGTTTCTAAATTAATCAGAAATTCAGAAATGTGGGTAAGTAATTAGTAACATTAATCAGATAAAAAAAAATGTACGACTTTGGATATAACAATATCAGAAACCATTTTTCAATGAAGACAATGTGTCAATGTGTTTTTGTTGTAGACCCGATCTATATCCCTACAATTTTTGTGTACGTTCTATTATACTATTTTACTAATAAGAACACAGTCTGAAATTAAAAAAATTAATTCATATTTTGCCAAAATTAAAACACAAATATCTAATCAAACAGAACTGGTGTGGAAGTTTTTTGAGTTTCCATTTGAATTGTAATGAATAATATTTCAAAACATTTTTTCTACCGCATATATGAATAGAATAGAAAACACAGCTGCATCTTTGGTAACTAACATAAATGTTACCACAAGTTGACATATTGGGTGGTAGTAATAAAAAACAGAGTACGTGCTCTTAGCAGGTGCTCGCCAAGAAACGGAGTAGATGCTAAACTATTGAGCGCATGCTTATTTTTGGTATTAATACACTTTTGGTATGAAAATGGAACACCTGCTTCGGTTTTTTAAGTACGTGTTCAAAATCACAACAGTTTACACGTCATAACTTGACCATGATTTTTTTATTTCTCTTAATGGTAGTTATTAGTAGGAACATTCTGTATAAAAAGATTTAAGAAAAAAGTCCAAATGCGAGTGTCAAGTGTATACTCGTATTCTACTTTTAACAACTCTGACTGAATATAATATAACTTCGTTAGCCGTGTTCGGTTAACACTTGGTGATCACCAATATAAATTAATTATTATGCAATAATCGCCAGGCATGGTCTTAAACTACAAATTATTCTTGATATTTCGGCTTGTCTTAGTAGTCCTCTTTGATGTTCAACTCGTAATAATTTACGTTCTGTATAATATAATCATCATTGTTGGCATCATCAAATGATGCAAGAGATTAAACTTTTTGCATATTCATTTCAATTAGAGAACATCTTTTATGAGACTGTGTCTATTTAATCCAGGTGGTAATTCAAAGGCACCGATAAAGTAATAATTTGCTCCCGATCCCGCACCAAATATTTGCCTTAAATTTATATCGGAAATGACTTTCCCAAGCAGTAAATGGATTTTGTTCCCCCTACAACAGTTTCTTCTGTTAAAAGATTTTGCTGTGGAATGGACGTAAAAATTATTCGTGTAAGACTGCAAATGTATAGCCACGAGTTACTCCATTAATTCTCGATATACCACGAATACTAACAGTGGGATCATTTTCAAACAAATTTAGCTCTTACTCAACAGTACGGCTAACTGAACGACCTGGTGATTTTTATGAGAAAAACTACCAGTTTCCCTTAATCTTGCAAATAGTCTAGAAAATAATCATCAATCTGGTTGTCTACTATATGGATAAGAAATAACGTACATTCTAGGTGCTGTATGTGCAATAAAATTCTCTTGTGAGTAGATCATATTGGTCATTTCAGTATTGGAATATAAGTCGTATCTCGGCATCGTTTATCAACAGAAATTGACAAATGGAGACTCTTTGAAATTTGTTACTGTATGTCACAAAACATCCCATTTTTCACAACTTATCTTAATAATTATCACGTCCTGCCTGACATGCAACTCTTTCTAAAATGCGATTTTCTCGTAAACGGCTGACTTTAGAGTCATGAATAAAGTATGGCTTAATTAATGATAATGCTTCTATGATTAACACAAGTCCGTTATTCGATTCACAAAACAGTTTTGGATGATTGTTAGCACATGAAAGGCCTCTCTGAAATAAAGCACATAATTTCGCCCAAAATAATGTATGTCTTTGCTTCAAAATTATACCTGGAAAATTGTTAGCAAGAGACAAAATTTAATTTTTAACAGTTTTAGACAGATTTTTCAAAGCGTGTGACCTTTTGTAAGTAGTATCTTCATAATGTTGCTCAAAATTCGTAATTTAGATCGCATATTCTGTTCAATGACGAACCTAATTTATCAAGAAATTTCATTCAAAATTTTCATAACAATCATATTTGGGAGCATGAAAATCCTTATGCTATAACTGAAACCCATTTCCAACAACAAATTTCGGTTAACGTATGGGCAGGTATTATTGGACCATTCTTCCTGCCGAGGCGACTTAACGGAAAATGTTACCTGAATTTTCTTCAACAGTTGCCTTTGTTGCTTGAGGATGTTACTTTAGAAATAAGAAATCAAATCTGGTACATGCACGATGGAGTAGCACATTTCAGTATAACGAGACGCAATTATTTACAAACAATTTATTCAAATACTCCGGTAATATTTCAACGAGTGCGCAATTCCATTCATAAGAGAGCGGAAACATTTGAAATCGGCCATTGCAGGAAAAAGTTCTGAAAGGAATGTTGCTTATTCCCGCCCTTGAGAAACATGAGCTAAGAAATAGACACCACCACAAAATAGCTATTTACTAGCTGATAATGTGTACCAAGTGTAACCGTTTTTAAGGAAAAATAAAAAAAACTATTTTTTTCTGCCATTTTGAGACTCGAATATCTCAACAGGAAGGACCCAAATTGAAAAATTTCATATTAAGATCCCTCCCTAAAATGGCTTGTGGAATACACTGGTAAAATATTTGGCCATCATTCTGGAACACCCTGTATACATACTGGACAAAATAAACAGATGCAACTACTTTAGTACTCTAGACCTTGCTTCTAGATTTCACTAAATATAAATGTCTCCAGAGTCCATACCGAATATAGCTTTTAATGTTTAAAATGCCTCAAGATGCCTTTTGATCTGAAGAACGACGACACAACTTTCAAAGAGTGATGGACAATGAGCTAAAAATTATTAAAACAGAATGGATAATTTTAAATTTTATAAAATGAGGAATACTTATGAATTGAAAAAATAATATGTCATTAAAATCTGTAATACAGTTCTCTTATCAACCAAAAAATAATAGTCTTGTTTGGTAATAGTGTTTAGTAATAGTAATAATGAATGATCAACATAATTACTTTATATCTAAATAACATTAAATAAAATAATTAATTAATTACTATAAATTTAACAAACGTTCTACTTGCTCACCCTCCTCATTAACACATGTACGTGCCATTTTAAGTAGCGAAAACCTTATCTTTTAACAGATATTCTCTTTTTGTTTTCATTAACAAATATTCATGCAGTAAGTATTATGATTTGCTAAGTTGCCAAGGTATTGTAATAACAGGTATTTCCACAAAATTTCAGTTTCACTTGAAAATGGTAGTAAATGATAGATTTATGGGCACTACAAATTGCCGTTTTTCTCCAAAACGAAGCATTTGAACAAAAAATGACAAACGAGGTAAAATGATCAGAAGAAAATTCTACGTTTGATATTTCAACAAAAAGCTGCATAGGCGTACTTATAAATAATTGTAGGAGATAAAGGGTACTGCATCCCTCAGTTACCTCCATTCGTCCTTAAAATTTTTTACCAAAATTACATGATAAGTATGCCGAAATAAGATAAAAGTACGTGCAAAATTTCAAGTGTGTATCTTAGAAAACAATGGGATTATTAACAAAAACAGTTTTTTAAAATGTAACTTTAACACTCTGTATATTGAAACAGAGACGTCCAAATAAAAAATGGAATAAGGAAAGTCGCATTATTTTTGTCCAAAGAATATGTGGTTAATGATATGGCCTTCTATTTTGGGACACCCAGTATAATCAGTGTATAAATAATTGTTTATCGTTTTTTCAATGGAACGTATTACATTTACAAGGAATTTTCTGCGGCTAAAAATCCGGAAATCGCCCACAAACTGCATCACCTCTCGGCACGCACTGTATTGCCCTCGACTGACCTCCCAAAGCTATCGTCTATAATTAAAATCATCAACATGAGGCGACCCAGTGCCGTTGAGTGAATAACTTATTCACTCAACGCCAGTGCATATTCCACACGGACGCCAGCCTGTGGTCAAGGATTCCCACGCAGAGATAGGTGTTCTATGATTACATTTATTTAATTAATGATGCCGCGAGATTGCAGGGAATTTTCGCGGAAAAAGGCAGTTTTAGTGAAGCTTAATTAATTCATAGAGCGATCGGCGTGCGCGATTTTAATTGACTGTTGTTTATGCGGAATTTAGTACTAATGCGTAGGTATTTCAGCTGGATTATACAGGAAGAGGCTTTTCTCCTTGCCAGTGGCGTTCCCACTGGGTGCCATTTATTTTACAAACAGGAAAATACAAGAAAAAATTAAACAAATACCATATTTTTAGATACACCAAATCCTTCAAAATACGTATTTTTTTAAATTCAACTGCATATGTAAACTTTGTTATAACATAAACTTACATACGAGGTGTGGCAATTAAGTTTCTGGAATTTGTCAATGAAAAAACAAGCAAATTAAATTGAAAAATCTTAAAAAAGTAGTGTTCAATTGAATATTTGCCAAAATGCATGAACAAGTGTTCTCCTACTTGATATTCTTCTATCTTAACTACAAATTTTGTATTTTATTAAAATCCTTAAAAAATAATATAGCAGCAATGCATGGCACCACTTGACATCTGCCGCTTCATTATTTTCAAGTTTGTCAAAATTGCAAAGAAGACTGCCGAGGCAGAAAATTAAAATTCTAGAAAAGCAAAGATATACGGGTCAAATAATTTCTTTCTGTGATTATTTAATTACCCAATTCCTTTCCTAGTAGTTCTAAATCACTCTAAATATATAAGTATATACACAATTCAACTATTTATTTCTTAGTGACGCTACTGACTCCGCAGCAAATATCAAAATTTAATCATAAAGACAAGACATTTTTCGCTACCAAAAGTTTGAAACAGAATCTCAAATTCGCATTCAAACTCGTCTAACATTTATTACATTTTCATGATTGGTCTTATCGTTAAAATAGATAATATTTCAAGAAAAACTCATTCACTATTCTTCACTGAACTGCTCAATACAATCGTTCAACATATTATAGTTGCTTACTTAAGAGAACCAGCTTATAAAGTTCGCCTAGTCATTTTTCTCGAAGGTTGCAAAACAGAGTACGTGAAAGTGAACTAAATTTTTACGAATGGGCAAACTCGTTTGCTAAAAAATAATCGTTCTAATTTATTTTTTCGTAAATCCAACGCTCCCGGAGAGTGGAAACGGCTTAAAGCAGATCCGTACCCAGAAATATTCAGAAGATAAGTATAAAATTTAGTTGACCCTTTATATAGATAAATACTGATGTACTGATTTCACAATGCATTCTGATAAAATCGTTCTAATAATAATTGCAGTTTCTGTTTGCAATGACGCAGAAAAATTACAAATTTATCTTTATATACCAAATTCCCACAGCAATATCAAAATGAAAACACGAACAAAAAACACATTTAACTTTCTGTACCTTTTTTAAGATAATAAAACATGTTTGATATCATATTTTTCGTTTTGAGTGATGTTTTCCTTGTACTACTTCTATTTTAAATAGATTTAAATATTAACATTGTAAAAAAGAGGTAAAGAAAAAAATTAAAATTATTAAAAAGTCATTATCAACTATCATATTTCATTCTTCAGCGTGGTTTATTATACAGAAAGATCCAAAATGGCTAACATGCCGTTATCTAGAAATATTTTATTGTCATAATTGGCAACACTAATGCTCATGCGTTGTTATCATTGGCTGGAAGATTTTTTTTAAATAATTTAAATAGTTGGTTCCGGCCAACGAATTCTAATCCCTAGAAGGAGCTTTGTAAATGTAATACATTAAGTACTTCATTTGTAGCCAACATAATAGATAAAGAACTACCAATAACCAATTGATAAGGATAGGTATTGTAATGTCCCAAGCCTCACCTTTTTCATTATTTATGTAGGTAAATACAAATAAAAAATCATCGCAGTTTATTTGTATCCCGGGTTAGTTGTGAAAATAAACAAATCATCGTGTAGAAGAATGTAATGTATCAGGAAATTTCTATGCGTTCTATAAATAAATAACATATCCACAGGCCATTATTATCAATACACTTGGGCCATTATTATCAATACACTTGGGCCATTATTATATCACTATGTCAGCAAATTACGTGTAACACAAAATGATACAACCACACACTACAAAACATAAAAATTTTAACCATAACACGATTCTTTTCTAACACGTATTATACGTTGGTTTGGTTGGAAAGGAAGTTTAAGGTTAGTAAGGTTATGTCATGCTCTCATTAATGATGTATACACACAACATTCATTAATTTTGGGATTTAGACTGTATCTAGTAGATAAAGAGATCGTTGGCTAGTTCTGAGTAGTTGAAAATTACTTTTCAGAGCTTTTATGCATGTCATCATCATCACACTATGTTGTATTTATTCCATTCACATCTGACGATATGTATTTTAAATCGTCCCAACAGCTACCAGTACCTCCCTGTCCTGGGCTTTTTTAGCCGGCGATGAAGCTGTTGGGTCCGTGCTGCGCGTGGGAGTCTTGGAGAAACTGCGGTAGTGAAAATAACAACAATAGCAGCGGAGAGCATCAACACTCGAGGCGCATCTGATCCTCGACTCTAATAAGTTTAATTGTTTACAACGAAACGTCGACCATTGTCTAGTCACTTTTATGTCCGATTCTGGGGATGGAAGTGTGCCGAAAAATGCGGTCGTGGTTGTTGCGGCGGCTACGTGGAAGCCATCGTGGATTGCCTTTGCCGGTTCCTGCTGGTATCCTTTCTAAATGTTATTCATTCACATCGCTTCATTTGATTTTTCCTGGGAAGAGGAAGAAGTATTACGAAAGACAAATAGCATCAAAGAGTCGGGAAGATGTTGGTTAGGATGAATGATTGATATTATACAAGGTATTATTCAATATTCAATTTAAAAAACTGATTTTTCTTGATACCTTGTTTGGAATTCTCTCATACTTCACTGCTGGAGAAGGCAGCGCTAGAGTAGATGACTTGAAACAACCACATGCATCAGTCCCGAGCGCATACGCTAAATTCCGAATTAACGTTGCCCGTTTGTTTTCTTGCCGGTTTGTCATATCAACTTAAAGCCTATCTCAGCGGATATTGACCTAAACTATGTCAGTGACAGAGGCCAATTACACATACTTTAAACATGTTGTAACGTTATAAAATCACAATGTTTTTATAAACTGAATTTTTATTTGGTAAATCTGAAATGATGCAGGAAACAGTACATTACGGACAAGATGAAACCAAATTATTGCATTATATGTATAAGAACTTTGCAAATATTAGTTTACAAGGTTCACATTGAATCTGGGAAGGACTTACGTCAACAAATTATAGCTGGTTGTGATGCGATAAGAGCTACTCCTGGAATTTTTGCACGTGTTCTAGCTGCAATTTCAAAAAGATCTGAAGGATGTACTTTGGCTGAAGGTGGCTATTTCCAACATTTGTTATAATAAATAAATAATAAAAATAATATATAAATGAACAGGATACTGTAAATCCCCCAAAATCATCTCAGGGAGGTCAAAAGTCGTTATAGATGATTTCTTTAAAAATGTCATTCGCAGAAAAGTACACTCATTTTATTTTAAAAAAGAAATACCAACGCTATACAAAATTTTAAGTAAACTTAGCCTCATGTTTTGAAATGCTGTTTTTATATTGTTTACTTATAAGAGAAATGGACCGAGAAATTGAAACAGCATAAACAAAGACGGATTGTCGGGGATTAAATTTTAGCTACTTGGTACAATTTAGTACAACCCGGTCACACAAAGTTTTTCTAAAAGTACACCTCATCTATACCGATAATACATAATATAAAAATATTGAATATAAGCACCAGTACTACATTTATTTACGATTTGCATACATAATAAGCTTTTATTACTCTTCATTTCTAAACAGACTAATTAATTATTTCTTTATTATTTTAAGTAATGAATATCGTAAAAATGCACTTGATCAAATGAATCAATTTTGTTGTTAATCGGTTTGAAATACAAAAAAGTGTAAAGATACAAAAAGTAAAGATGTAATATTATACGGGGTGATATATTTCTAAAGCTGGTAAGTTTTTGTTTTATACCTACTAAATATGCACACCAAATTTGGTTAAATTATCTCAAGCGATTAGAAATTAAAAACTGATTTTCTTTTTTAATTTTTGTCTCGCTGTAGTTGGACAATGGCTGTCTTAAGACCTCATATTTATATAACAAAAAATCCTTGCTTTTGGCCACAGAAAACTCCCCTTTTGCCCTTTACTTAGGGAACAACCTGCATAACGAATCAATTTTAATTGGACATAATTTTTTTTTCATAGACGGTTTTAGATACCTTTCAAAGTCTAATAAACGTGTAAAATTATTTCTTGGATAGATGAACAACTGATTTTTGCGCATCATCTTGGATGTCTCTTACTCATCCATCCGGTGAAGCACCTTCAGTCATGAATAAATCAAGCTGCACCGCGTCGAGGCCGCAGAACGACCCCTTTAATTAAACTAGAGAAAAACTCGTATAAGGCTCGTATCTAACGTACGTGCATGCGGAATCACAAATCGGTGAAGTAAGAGTGCTGGCTCGACGCTGCATCGGCCGATCGGCGATGTGCGATAGGCGGCCTCGCGAAAAGGGATGACGAAGTGGAGGACACCGGGTTAATGATATAACCTACGGCCTCCGCGGTATCGTCCGGGTCAGAGTTATTATTATACGCGGCCACGTCTCGCGAGGGCCGTCACGGCGTCTTATTTCGAATTCGTACGGCACTCGATGTAGAAAATGAAAATGAGGCGGATGCGCTGCAGTACGGGCGATTACAACTTCAAAAGGCGGCCACAGAGATGTGAAGTTTGACAACTTCCAAATAGCAGATGTTTGTTCCCAGTAAACACACATACGTTATTTAAACGTATTGTCAACGTACCATTGGTTGATAATTCGTGTTACGTTACAAAATCAACCATTATATTATGGTTAGAAAAGTAACGGTCTAACATAACGTTTAAAATACGTACTTTTTTAACAAAAAATGTTGGCAAATCTTGCAGGCCATTCTCTTGACTATTTTTTATGGGGATACTTGAAGTCAAAAGTGTACATTAATAAACCACGTAATTTAGAAGAACTTCAAAATCGCATTCGGGACGAAATACGCAGAGTTACCCCAGAAATCATTCATAATGTGCAAGAAGAATTTCTTCACAGACTTGCGCATTGTCAAGAAGTTGGTGGATGGCAATTCGAACATTTAATTTAAGTATAAAATTTAATCAATTGTATTTTAATTTACATACCTCAGAATTGTAACTTTTTTTATGGATAAAATTTATGTTTTCTAACATTCAATCGTCATTTACTCGAAAACTTTCCTATGTAAGAGGGCAAAATTTTAGTACTGTCTGACAGAGAATTAAACGATCTTTCAGAATCAAGGAAAAAAATATGGTGTTGCCATTTAAAAAAAATCAATGACGTCATTACTCGAAAACAAATGACATTTGAAAATCGCATTTTACGCTAAAATATGTATTTTTTAAATGAAAAATCGACCTTTTCGAGGAATTTTCCCAAAAAATAATTGTTTCGTTTTTATTGAATTTATTCCATACTTTTGGCGCATACTGTATTTTCAGAGTAGAGTAAATTTGCCACAGAACCGTCTTTGTAAACCCAATAGTTTCAGAATTACAGCTTTTCGAGGTTAATCAATTTTTCCCAACTCGGAAATTTTTAGCAATATTTTGTTATTCTGTAGAAATTTTGACTATGTAGGCCTATTTTCTTCAAGGAATGGCCACCCCCTACATTTTTCATATTTCTCATTACTAGCCCTGTTCTTTGTATTACATTATTGAAGCCTTCTATGAAAGTTTCATAACCATAAACCGCTTCCCTTTGATCATAAAAAAATATGGAGTAATATATGTCAGCTAATATTGTTTTGCTCCTTTTAATTATTATGTGAAAATGCTATGAAATAAAATGAGAATTATCAATGATTATTTTAATTTCAGTTTCAAAAAAATATTCAGAGTTAACTTATAGGTTAGTTATAGGTCTGGGAAAGTTTTTATTTAAATACTTTAAGATGGTACTAAGATAAGTTGAGCTAAATCACGTTATTTTCGATGGCCTATTTTTTAATAAACACCCTTTACATGGATATCAAGAAATTATAATTTTTACATTGTATACTATAACTATAATATAAAGAAATCAAGTTATAAAGCCTGTTCTTCGAACCTTCTTGAATAATATATTGATATAATTTGAATTTAGTTTATTTTGACGATAAATTTCTCGCATTATTACTGCTATATTTTGTATATTTTGTCGTAGACCACTAGGAGAGGTGAACCTCCTGCACTAAAGAGCTTTTCTCTGGCTGCATTAAATCACGTGCCGTGACCGACAGACAGTCATCCTCGATTATTAGTCTCCATTGATCGATTACTATTTGTCTGTTCTATTATCCATTATTAATAAACCTCAAGTCAATTAATCTTACACAAAAGCAATACTGTATATAGTTCCGAAGTTTTATAATTAAAAACATTGACATATTGTTATGAAACAAAGGGCCTTAAAAAGTTAAATCTCTGCAATAACGTCTCAAACAATATCACTGAAAATTTTACACCAACGTTTTCTAACCAATTAGAAGCTTGTATTTTGTTCCGTTACCATGGTAATTCAAAAAATTTCCGGAAAGTCAAGCTGCACGTGCTGCACAGTCAATAGTGAATAATGAAATCATTATTCACTGGTTGCAAAGAAAAACTTGAAAATAAAGTGTTTTAACAGTTTTAAGTTGTAGGTTGTGTCCTGTTATGAGTATTCAAATATTGTTTTCAGTAAAAAGTTTGCTAAAATAGTCGTGGACACAGTATCGTATAGCCAGGAAAGACTGACTGGCCTGGCCTTAATGTCAATACACCGGAGAATAAACATATAAACTGAATCGGTTATAGACTTATTTGCAGCAAAGAAAGTTTGATGATTAAATTTACGTTTGTAAAAACTTGCTTATATTATATATATTTGTAATCTTATTTTTGTTACACCTTGTATAAATAAATATATCATTTAACTTTGAGTATAAAAATATTTGTCTTGAATTATTGTATATTAACCTCTCCCCCCAAAAAAATTTTTTTATAGCTACGGCCTTGGCTGCACTCGAAAGTTTTTGACGTTTATATAATATACATAGACTGAATATAATATTAATAGCTTTCAAAATATTGATGATCTTGAAAAAATTTCCGGAAATAATTTAAGCAGTAGGGATATTATAACTGAAAATGTTACTCAATTGTTTTTGTTTCATTTACTCACTGAAATTGGTGCTGTAATTTAAAATACGTAAAATCCTTACATAGAGCGCCATCTTACGTTAACCACTTATACTAGATGTTTAGTTGGTTGCATATAACAGGGCAAACTATTGGTATGTTATGATTATGCTAGTAGAGTTTTTAGTTCTATTTTTAATGTTTTGGACCAATTTAAATTATAAAATATGTGCCTATATTAATTTTAATAGTTTTCATAGCTTATTAATTTTATCAATAAACGGAATAATCTAGAAGTGGTCTGGCTAGAAGAATAACTATACTGATTTAAGTACTCAATCGTTAAGTGCGCAACCCAACAATCCACCCCCTCTCAAAGTCACTAAGATGGGGAATCTGCCTAAATCTAAGTACTCTAGACATAATCACTTGTAAAAAAAGTCGTTTGCAACAAACTTCACAACATTTGCAACACAAATATGAACAAAGTACGACCTATGCAAACTCCCAAAAAAAACGTAACAAACGTAAACCTGAAAATTTAATCATTTTTTACTTTCACCGAGAGGCGTAAACACAACATTATCAAAATAAAATGATGTATAACAGGTGTTTACTTTTCTTTTGTCACGAAGCAAAATTATAACTTTTGATGAAAACTGTTTCAGGCAGCACACTAGAGTTTGCTGAAAAAAAAACAATAATGAAATAGACAAAAAAGCTAATATTCAATGTTGATTTCATAAACAAGTAGATAATTTAGTTTGAGGTTAATCACTAATAACTACATTTACTCACTTACTCAATGGTTTGTAAAACAAGTGAATTGCTTGTTTCCCATAACTTATTAATAAGATAATAAGATATTGCGCTAGTGGTGATACGATCGATCTTGGCACATTCCCTAGGCTTTTGTTAGGTATTTTATTACCCACGATACTGCTGCTTATGCAACTGTTGCATACACTAACGGAGCTAAAGGGGATAAATACAGTATAAAACGTTGAAAGGATAACTTAATTCGATGACCTGTCTTTCAAATTCCAGGTAATCTATTTGTCCAAAATCAGCTTGCAATAATAGGGACAAAATCGTACGTGGCAGTATGATTCTTTCAGTTGTATTTGGAAATTGTTATCATTAGTCGAGGTGCTAAACTGTTGTCATCAGTCGTCAAATGTCAATTGATGTTTGTTTCTACGACAGTGGGATGCGCTTACTAGTGGCAAACTCCTTTACCGTTCTAGAACAATAAGTACATAATGGTCAAAATAGACATTTCGCATTTATTTGGAATGGGTTTTCTCTAGAACGATTTTAGAAAGTACACGTTCCACAACTAAAAATTAGATGGTAATACATGTCATTCCAGCATACTATGTTAGAATGACATTCTATCACACTGTGTTAGAATGTTATTCTAACATACTGTGATGGAATATGTACAAATGAGCAACTTTTTTGTATGATTTCTAAAATCTTGTTAGAGAAGTATAGTCTAAAACACGTTTAGAATGGAATATATGCCATTCTACAACTTGTAGAATATACTATTCTAGAATTCAGTTTAAAATTTAATTGATTTAAAAGAGAGATGTATTTTATAGTTATTTATGCAACAAGTACAAAAAGTAAGTGTTTATTGCGGCATCTTCCATTGCGATAATTCAAAAATACATGCGAGGATTTTGTATTTGTTGGCCGCAAGTTTACTTTCGGTAAATTTCTAAATAATGGATATTTTGTAACAGTAAATATCCGCCGAATATTTGTTTTTGCTTGCGGAATTTTTACAACTATGTATGCTCCTTGATCGTCAATATCCTGAATGGTCATATTGTATAACTCATCCCTTCTATATTTTCCCGATATTTCGATATTTCTAATGTCAATGCTACCTAAAATGCAAAACGATATTTAGCACCTATACATCTAAAATCATCCAAATTTACCTTATGAATTAAATATCTATCATCTGGTGCCTCAATTAGGAATCGGAACATGTCTTTCTTAGTACACATCGGCTCTTTTTGGTTTGTAACCAACATTTTTCCGCTTGGGGTAGCTAATTAATGTCGAAAATTTGGAAATGTCAAGCGAGTCATGAGCAAAAATAGTACTTTTTAACATTGCAGACTCTGCCCATAAGCTTCCTGGAGCTTTTAATTTTTCGTTCCTTTAGACAAAGTACGCGACCATAACGTTCTCGGTAATGTGTTGGTTGGTTATTTTACACCATTTCGTGAATATCTTGTATGTATTTTCATATCGCTCCCTTAATTTCTCAGAAATTAATGTGGAGCATCCAACAGTGCAAGCTTCTTCTGACTCTGCATCAAGTTGTTCATTTTACAAACACTTTGCTCTTTTAAATTCTCGTTCATTCCAGTTCCAAAATTGTTAATTCCTTCAATTAAGAAAAACGTGAAAGAATAAACATTTATAGATTTCAAAAAACCTGCTTCGCGAATTTATTCAAAAACGTCATTTTTTACATAAAAAATTAAATACGTATATATAACTTCGTTTTCATTTATTGCGGTCGTGCAAAAATACTATTAGACAAAATTGTCTTCAAACGGTAAATTACCCTTACCGTTCTTAATACTTAATATACTATTTGGATGGATGGTTGTTTATACGACTGTTATTTTCATTACAACAAACTTTTTTAGTGAGCTTCTGTTGCATCCCGCGAACGTTCTTTATGTTAAATTAATTTTCTAAATGGTTTAGATAAATTATTTACCTTAAGTAACTTAGAAAATATGCAACTAATACGATCTGAAATGTTGAAGACAATTAGAAAGGAAAACAACCTTCCAATGTTAGTGAAGGGTTCAGTGGTGGGCCCTGGTGCGCCAATGCGTTCGAAATGTACCATTTCTGGGGTCAATGGAAAACAATTTCTTGCAGTTAAATTCTTACCCCACTTCATGAAGGTTTTGTTACTTTACATATCTAATTTATAAATTTGAATTCTCACTAAGCAACTCTATTAGTCTCATTGAAAGTCGGCTTCAGGATGGATTCGCAAGGATTTGCGTATTATGCGTCGATTATCGGGGTGCTTATGGGTTTTTTGTTCTTGTGGTGTCGCCGGAAGTTGTATATTTTATCATTTCAACTGCCGGGTCCAACAGCGCTGCCCTTGGTAGGCAACGGATTTTCGTTTATGTGTAAGTCAGAAGGTGAGCAAGACAATAAAACTTAAAAATGGTAATGGCATACGTAAGCTAATGTGGTGAAAAGTTGTGGATAGTTTTTATTAATTTTGTCTTTGTTATTTATATTTTTAATTAAAAAAAGTGTAAAAAATGTCTCTTTTGTCATACCTTTAAATATAGTAATATTTGGAAATATTTAAGAAGCTTCAAACTCCGAATGTAAACTAATATACCTAATAATTGTTGCTATATTTCTCTATTTTAACAGATTTGAAGATATTAAAAACATGAAATAGGTACCTACTTAAAATAAGAGATTTTTTCTCGACATCATTAAAAAAATGGTACACATGGCGTAGGTTAAAAAATATATTGAATAAATTCAGCAAAAATAATACTAAACTTTCTATTGCGTACGCCTCACATGTTGAGATAAAGGGTGTTAAAAAAATATCTATTGTTTTGTCAGATTTTGTTTCAAAGATCAAATTAGCTTCTTGTAATTTTGCACGTTTTCGTAATTTACCATTCTGAATAACTTTTTTAAGTAACATTTTGATGTATCTTCACCGGAAAAGACCTAAAACCAAAACAATTTCTCGGTGCACTGAATATTTCAAATAGGATTATTTCAAAATCGACTGTTCCAAAATGTATGCAAATATTTGGATTTTTTAAAAAGTTATTTACAAATATCGAAAATAAAATTTTAATTTTGACACCCTGTATCTTTTTCACTATCAACTTTTAACCAAGATAAGTTTGGCAACATCCCATTATTTTGTTGTCAGGAATCTACCCTTGCTCTATGTTGAATGTATACAAGATGTTTATAAAATAGGGTTCCAAACTTCTATATGTATAGAAATTATTAAAATAAGCCAAAAATTTCCTTAGGAAGTTAAATGTCGATAAAGGGATACAAATGTGACTGTCTTTTTTTCTATTATTGGCAAAACGGTTGAAAATAAATAGACAAAATTTGCGGAATATACATTTTACGTCGAATAGCTACTTCATTTTTCGTTATTCACATCATAGGCGTCTCGTTTAGAGGGGTGAAAAGAGTGTTAGACCCGTAAATTATTTCATTCAACATTTGTACGTACAAAAGCCGTCTTTGTTTAATACGGTATTGGCAAAAAACTGATATTAAAAATTACTATTCACCTTAAACTCAATTTACTTGAAAGCCATTATCAATATCGATTTAAACAAAGACAGCTTGTTTATATAAAAACGTAAAAAGAGTTAAACGAAAAAATTGAGATGCCTATGACTTGAAGTCATGTAAATTTATCTTGTTTTGTTTAAATTTACGACCGCATGTTACAAAGACTTTTTGGCTTATTTCAATGAGCTACATGCAATAGAAGTATTAAGACTGGCGTGAAATAAAAAAGATTAGTTTCAAAAATGTTTAAATACTCATACAAAGATTGACAGAATAAAATTACTCGGAAAATAGTAATTAGATAGGTAAATATTACAAAAATGTTGCAAAGACAGCTTTAATGTTATAACAATATTTTTATTACTGGAAACCACTGTTTTTATTTTACATCTTTTGTCATTATCGTCCAATCAATATTCACTAAAAATTTGCAATGTTTAAAGAGATAATGTAATTAAAAATTGTACTTCACTTTACTTGAAACCGATATTCTGTATGGCAATGAGATAAGGCTACCTAATTTGTTCAAAATTGATCGTACCTAAGAAAGAAAAACTAAACTGCAAAAATATTAAAGGTACAAAAAAGTTATCTAGAGACTGCTTTCAATATCAGCTGGTCAAGGCCTCCCCGATATTAGATCAAAACAAATATCAAATGGCTTTAACGATCTTGAAGTACTAACACCTCCAGAGAAAAATCAAGTAGACCCTTGAAAACACTGATATTATCATTTTTTAATTTTCCCCCTATATTTCAATAGACGTACGCTATTAAAACGTAATTATTAAGATTTTAGTAATATTTTGTGCTCCTTATTAATGTTGGTTATTACGAATATATAAAATCTAACATTTTTATTAACTTCATGATCATAAAGATACTATACTTTTCGAAATTAGTAGTGTTAATTTCACTAACTTCATTAAATTATTAAAAATTAACTCAATTAATGTAAATTATCTCTAATTTAATGGCATATAACCATAACTATAAAATTTCTACAGAATTACTGGATCGACTGCTAAAACTGACCGATCCCTATCCTTCTCCTGGAAGGTTTTGGTTAGGCCCACGATTGATGGTTTTCGTAAAGGATCCTGATCAGCTACAGGTGAGAAATCACAGAGCACTGAAAATTTAGAATCATTTTAGGTCACGATTTTAATTTAGGTTTTAATGCAATCGTCAAAAATGTCAACGAAGTCGTTCATATACAGATTTCTGGAGCCTTTCATGGGAAAAGGTCTATTTACTTCTTCAGGTGAGTTATTTTATTTTTCTCTTTTAGAATATACTTTGTTACTATATAATTTATGCCAGTTTCATTTTATATTCAGTTTTCCCAGGAATGTTATGGAAGCACGCTTTAGTTTTACTATTGTTTTAGGATTTCAACATAAATCTCAAAGAAAACTTCTTCAGCCCTTATTTGGCCCAAAGGTTTTAGAAGGATACAGCCATATTTTCCAGAAACATGCCACCAAATTTGTTGAACTTCTCAATTCTTATGTTGATAAAGAAGCATTTGATGTTTTGATTTTGTTGCACGACTCTGCATTCGAAACTACAATGGGTAAATATGATTACAAAATTAATGTTCTTAAAAAAGTCGCTTGATATACATAAAATAAAAAAAAATCTATATCCATCACATTACATTCTGCAAATTTTTAATTTATCTCAAGAATTTCTAACTTCACAACAAATTGCTATACAAAACAATTGCTGTACCCTCTTATTCAAACTAAATAAATAAAACAAAGTAAGTCAAGTAATGTTTTAAATATTTTTTACATTATAGTAAGTTGGAGTTATAATTAATAATTATGATTTTTAGATATCCTGATAGAACACAAAAATGACCATTTTGTAAACTACAAGTATATTTCCGAATACGTTAGAAGGTACCTAAATCTTAGTTGTTGATTTAAAAATTTAAAATATTAAACTGGCTTTCCGTTTTTTTTTTTTAGATTTTATCACATATTTTCCCTAAGGACTGTATCATTCTGGATGTATCCAGAATGTTTTTATAAACTAACCAGTTATTATAAAGAACAGCAAGCGATGGTCGAAATAGCTACCACCCTTACAGAAGAGGTATTATTTTTTTCTTTAGTATTTATTAATTAATTAATTTAAAATGTCAGGTTTGATTTATACTTGGGGTGCGCAAATTATTCCTAGAAATAATTTAAGCTCCTGTGATATTATAAGTGACAATATGATCAATGGTGAATGTTCAGATAAGCATAATCTGTATACATGGTGATTTCAATTTAAATAATAAAACTGTAGAAACTGATTCCTTATTGAAAAATAGAAACCTTGTTTTATATCGCTTAGCTGTAGAAGACTGAAGGGAGTGTTAAAGTTTAGACAAAAATAGTTCGTTGAATTTATTAAATGCAAAAATCTTGAAAGCGGTTACAGGTAGTATTACCACAAGGTATAACATTTTTCACAGAAAAAATCCAAATTATTATAATTTTAAATCATTTTTGCTATTAGTTTAGGTAAAAAAGAGTTATAGCTCAAAAGTGATATAATATTTAAACTTTACACCGTCGAAAATCCAACGACACCAAATTGTCAACTGTCAAAATTATTGCAAATTTTCATAATAAAATGTACACTGTTAATATTAATAATCGCCCCCACACATATACCTAACTGTATTTTTAATATTTTGGTTTAAACTACTATCAGGTGGTCTGTCTCTGATCTCATGAAACACCCTGTATATCGGTGCAACAATTATCGATTACGTTATTTAGGTGAAGAATGCACGGATCCCAGAAATTCTGAAGAAACTAGAATGTAAACAGAAAATCAACAAGATCGAGGATCCGAGACAACCATCTATGTTAGAAGCGATGGTGGAAATGGTACTAGATAACCCAGAATGTCTAAACGAAACGGAATTCAAGGACCACATGCTCACTTTTGCGGCGACGGTAAGACCCATTATGGTGCTAGTCAACAAGTACTTACTACGTTACTCAGGGTCAGTAGGTACTAACGTAGGAACTATGTCAATGGTATGCGTTTTGCTCAAAAATATAAGTCGTTAGATGAAGTAATAAATGATATAATGGGTGCAGGTTTGTAAATAGCAACAGAAATTTCATATCATATAAAATACTGACGTGCGATAATCAAATCATATCGAAACTAACAATAATTATCTAATCTTACATTCTTTAAAAATTTCCAGTGCGATAGTAAGTTTGCCCTACTCGTATATTCGCATGTTGAACCCTCTTATGGAGTTTTTCAATAATTTCCTGGGACACCACTGCTTTTTTTTAATTTTATATTTTTCCATCTTAAAATGAAACTTGAACAACTTTCGTATCGAATTTTTGTATTATTCACTTTCTCATAAACGATTAATTTTAACGACAATAAACAAGAGTACCTTTTTTAGTCAAAGGTTGAAGCTACCCAGAATTGTTATTTTAAAGTATTTATCATACAGGGCGTTGAACATTTTGGCATTAAGTTGTAAAGCTTAGTCCACTTCTGGTAAACTAAAAAAGCTAAATATGTTTTAAGAACATCATTTTAAGAGGTCCTTACTAGTGCCCATCATATTAAATTTTTATTAAATTAGATTGAATACTTTAAAAGTTATTCAAGAAAAACACACAAACACACAAGGACACCTTGTGTAATGCATTTTCTTAATTCTAATCTTTATTTTTATTAGATTTCTGCCATACTGAAATACATCACTATTTTTTCTGACAGTAGCATAAATCACAACTATCATTATCATAATTCTTTCTTAGAGCCAAGATACTCAAAGCTCAGCCATTGCTTTCACGCTGATGATGTTGGGAATGCACCCCCAGATTCAAGTATGTTAACGACCCATTTATATGTTTCTGTCAGTGTCAGTACTTATTTTCAGTGCAAAGTTGTGGAAGAGCTTAGAGAAGCTCTTGGAGAGAAGAAATGTTTAGATTTCAACGACTTAGGCAGTCTGAAATATATGGAAATGTGCATAAGGGAGGCCATGCGTCTGTTTCCTCTGGGTCCTTTTCTACCCAGAGACGTTGTCGAAGACGTCCAATTAGGTAAATATAAGGGATGGTGTTTTTATATTCACAAATTTCCACAATTGCTTGAACGTCAGAAAGTTAGTTTTTTTAAATAAAATTTTTCTCATGGCGTCTTCATCTTGGACATTCCAAGTATAACTTTTTTAAATATATGTTTCTCTAGTACCTCTTATAGTATCAAAGACACTTTTCCCAAATCTATTATGCGAGGTGTGGCAATTAAGTTATAACTCAGAAACTGGCAACACATCTTTTGTTAACGTTTTTCTAGAGAGGGGGGGGGCTTCCTTTTAGTTTCAATCCAAGGCTGAAGTCGATAGCATGTTTGGTTTGTGTTTTATGTGTATTTTTTGGAAGTAACTTTTTTAGTGGCGTCGTGAAAGTGAGTGACTCAAATTACAAGCAACGTGCTGTGATTCAATTTTTAGTGAAATCTGGCGAAAGACCCTCGGAAATCCTTCGAAAATTGCAGGTGGGGTATGGAGACGAGTGCATGTCGAAAATACGCGTGTTTGAATGGGCAAAACGGTTCAAGGAGGGGCGTGAATCGGTAGAAGAAGATCCACGTGAAGGAGTTCCTGTCACCTCTCGTATTGACGCGAATGTTGACCGTTTGCGTGCACTGATCACGTCTGACCGACGCCTAAGCATTCGTGCGTTGTCTGACGAGCTAAACGTCAACAAAGAAACCGTTCGTAAGATGTTACACGAAAATTTGAATATGCGAAACATTTGCGCAAAGATGGTGCCAAAAGTTCTCACTCGTGAACAGAAAGACATGCGAAAATTGATCTGCGAGGATTTGTTGCCCCGCATTCGGAGCGACAGTAGAAACTGTATGAGTCGGGTAGTCACTGCAGATGAGACCTGAATATTTGAATATGACTGAGTCAGCAGCGGGTGGAAAAGGGTGGAGACCGGCCAACGAAAGCGAGGATGTCCAAGTCACGACTGAAGGCAATGTTGATCATTTTTTTCGATATCCACGGCATCATTCATCGTGAATATGTTCCTGCCGGCCAGACAGTGACTGGACAGTTCTATGTTGGCGTCTTGGAACGGCTGCAGGCCCGCGTTTTCCGTGTGCGACCCGAACTCACCGAAAACGGCTGGATCTTGCACCACGACAACGCGCCAGCCCATTCCTCGTTCAATGTGCAATAGTTTTTGTCAAAAAATGCATTCGAACGTTACCACATCCATCCTATCCTAGCCCCGATATTGCCTCCTGCGATTTTTTTATTCCCTAATATGAAGTCGCACCTCAAGAGAACTCATCATGGAGGCGTACACTCGTACAGGAAGTCAAAGAAGCTGTAACCGTGGTGCTGAACGGGTTAACTGCGGGTGATTGCCAAGGGTGCTTCCAATCGTAGGAGCAACGTCGAAATCGTTGTGTAGAGTTAGATTGTGAAGGTCGATAATAAAATTTTGGTGAAATTTAATTTGCTTGTTTTTTCATTGACAAATTCCCGGAACTTAATTGCCACACCTTGTATGTTAATGGTTATGCTAAGATAGATCTTCATTCTATTTCATTCATTAATGGGCGTCATTTTGAATATTTAATTTAGATAGGTTTTGTAACCTACTATTGAAATAGAAGCTTTTTTGTAATTAAACAACTGTTTTAAAGCTTGTCAAAAAAATTGAATTTACAAGGCATTACCCATTTTAAGAATATTCTTTAAAACTGCAAAATATTAATTTCATCATATATTGATTATTTATTTTATTTTATTTATTTACTATTATATATATATTTTTTTAGGAAAATATACACTTCCTGCCGGTTGTTCAGTTCTTTTCTGCGTTTATCAAGTACACCGAAATCCAGACCTATGGGAGAGACCTGGAGAATTCTATCCAGAACATTTCACTGCTGAAGCCGTTTCAAAGAGGCATCCTTTCGCTTTTTTACCTTTCAGTGCTGGACCCAGGCGGTGCATAGGTATACCTGCATTTACTTTTTATTAGCATTTTCCAAATAGAAAAAGTTTCTTAAAATTTTGCGATATTTTTCAATACATGGGTTGACGTGATGTATTTTTTAGCCCAACAGTATTCCTACGTAAACATGAAGATTATTATAGGTACGATTTTGCAACGTTACTTCATAGAATGTGAAGGACATTTAAAGGATTTGAAGTTAGTGACGGATGTGTCAATAAGGCCTGCCGATGGATACATGATTAAGATAAAAAATCGAAAAATTTTGTAGAGTGTTAGTGGAGCAAATTTACATCTGAAAATTTGTAATATCCACAAGGTAATTTATATGTCTTTTTTGTTTCCCTTCATTAAATAAAACAGGAGAAGAGGGGGGGTTGGCTTATTATTACTATGAAAACCTCGTAAGATATGCATATTGCAAATAAATATCTATATATGTTTAATCACACTTAATTATTAATGCTTATGCAACAAATGTATATGTTTAAGTAAAAGTGTTTCAGCTAAACGGCTAGGTTAGTTTAAAAACAAATTATTTTAATAAAAACATATCCGACAGCAGATAAAAAAAACGCGAAACATAATTCTTTTTAAATTTAAATTGGTTTGCGTAAGTATAGGATTGCACTGCATTTTAATAATTGTTGTAACAAGAAAAAACAATCAAAGAAATAACTAACACATAGGCGTACGTGGTTGCAATATCTGGTAATATGTTCAAAGACTTTATCTACGACTGTCATATAATGACTATGATTTGACACTGTTTTGGATGCCATAATGATTTACATTATCCTACATGTGCGTTTTTAAATTTATTCAGTCAGTAGGATAATGACAATTAAAATAATTAGATATTTACTAAATAAACAAAATATGTGAGTTCATATGAAAATTCATTCTATATATATTGACAGCAAAATCTTTACAATTGGATAAATAAATATCAGATGCTGTCGTGACTAATGATTTGCTTGAATAGATGGAAATATTTTAAGTGTGAACATAATTTTTAGAAGATAATGAAATAATTTTGGATGTTGAAAGAATATGTTCGGCTTCCAAGGGAATATCGTCTTTCACATGTCTTTTTACACTCAAAAGATCTGCCACATAATCAGCTAAAAGAAAGGTTGAAGGTCGCCGAAGAGAGTGCCTAGTATACTCATTTGGATTAGGCAGTTTAAGAAATCGTGCAATCAGTTTTGGCACATTCCCAATAGCATTTATACGAATAGGTTGTTTGGTATATTTACTAGCTTTGTATTGAAGAAAGGCGGGAACATGATCAGTTTCTAGTTCTTAATTTGACGTATTTTATTAACCAATTCTACTATATGCAAGTTAACAATATTTCCAAATGTCAAATGAAACTATTTAAACACTTTTGCTATCATCACATGCGTACGTTAGTAATAATGTCTTTATGCCACTTATTGTGTAAATAACTAAGTACGTATTTTTAAAACAGACGTAATATAATCATATTTTTTTTTATAAAATAAAATTCAATTCAAATTGAGGCTATGTTCAAAACAATGATCTATCAAAGAAAGAAATCGAAAATAAAAAAACTTCTTTGACAAAATTATACATTATTATGTTATTTATTTGAAAATTATTTAGAATTTAAGTTTTGCCGTGAATAAGATCAAACCTTTCTAAAGAACTCGTAAATATTAAAAAATGTTTAAAATATATCTGTTCCGTCTATGGTAAATTGCCTTCTTTTACTCAAATTGCACAGATAAGTAAAAGCATTTTGCTGTTGTTAATGTTCAATCTTTTATATAAAATTGAAAGTAAGTATACCGGTATACTACCGCGTTACTATTGACTAGTATCGACAACAAAGTTTAAAATGAGCATAGCTTTTATAAACAATAAGGTAAGTCCATTTTTAAATTCACAGATATCAGATACACAAATCTACAAATTTTAGAAACGTAAAGAAAAGGAAAAAATGGTCACTGGACAAAATTGGTACTATTAGTTGCAAATAAATATGGAAAAACATTTTAAGATTTCCTAATAACTATTAGCATTAATGTAAATTTTCTTGTTTCATGGAACAACACTATGTAAGTATTATATACTCAATAAAACCGTTAATGTACTATAATGTATTCTTAATTTCTTTGAAAACATATTTAATGATGTATGAAAAATCTTTTCCAGGGATAATTTATGCTCGTGTGGTATTCGGTAAGAAAATTTCACACCCTAAGTATAAATCAAACCTGAAATTTAAATTAATTTGACTAGGCCAAGGTATTGTTGTTGACATATGCTGATTTGTCATTTTTATTTAAACGATTCTGTCACAGTAGATGTCAATTACTAGTTCGAAGCGTATGTTTATACTGAAATGTCGCGATTTGATAAAGAAAATCAACAAGTTATTAGATAAGAAATTTGAAAGCAAAACCTAATACCAGTTAACACTAGAAAATCAAAAGCAAGTGTATGGAAACAATTTGTTGAATTTTGCAGGTATATCCACCATATTTCGTTAAATAAAAGAGTTACCAACTTTAATTACATCAAATGCTAAAACTCAGATGGGTAGTAGCACAGAATATATAGCTATATTTTCTGTGGTAGTAGTTCAATCTATCGTTCTTTGGCAATTTTAGGTCACTAAAGATGGTAGAAGTATATTCTTATAAGTAACACGACGCAATTTCGAAGAAATTCATAGGTATATCCATCATATTTCTTATACAGGGTGTTTATTAATTGAATGCCGATACTTAAGGGTGTGACTCCTTCGGTCATTTTAAGAAGAAAACTTCAACATATGTCCTAAACCTCTTAATTTTTTAGCTGCAGGGTGTTACAGTTTTAAGAAAAAATTTACTTTTTTATTATAATTTTCTTATCACTCCAGATATTTTTATGAAATTTTGTACACACCTATTAATCATTAAGGAACATTGTTTGATGTAACAAATGTTTTAAAATCTTTGCCAATGACGTCCGTATGAGGTTTGAACTAAACAGAACAGAAAAAAATGGTACGCCACTGCCTTTTCTAAAAATTAAAATAATTTTTAAAATCTCCATTTATTTTACAGCAAATTCGGTTCCTAGACAAAAAATTAGAACCAGAAAAAGTTTTTTCCCCAAGTTCATTGAGACTGCTTTTGATATTTTGTTGCCATTTTGTAGACATCCATCATGCGTGGAAACACTTTTTGTGGGGCAAAAATTAATTTTCTACTTTCACAAATGACGTTCACGTAGGCATGATATTGAATATTTAAATAGAAAAAACGGTAAGCTCATTAAATGCCCCCTTAAAGCAAATGAAATAAAAATTAGTAGGCTGGGTAAAGTGACGCTTCTTTTCGCAATAAAGTTGACATTGATTTTTCATTATTAAAAAATTATTATTAGACTAGGAGGTAAAATTTCATAAAAAATGGTAAATTTGACAATCGTTGAATTAGCTGACATGCATTTTACTTGGGGGGAGTTGCCGACGGAAATGCAGTCAAAGCCAGGAGGATATACCAAGCGCGGTATACAGATCGCGTACTACCCGATCCGAGAACATTTTCTGGGATTCATAGACGTCTTCACGAAACCGGAAATTTAAAAGTAGATCACAGTACGAAAGGAGTCCTTGAAACAGTAAGAACACCGGAACTTGAACAAGGAATTTTTTCATGAAATTGAGGAAAACCTCGAAACTAGCACGAGGAAAATCGCGGTAAATTTAATGTATCACATGTACTTGTTTGGAAAATTTTTATCGAAAATTTGTTATATCCATATCACATTCAAAGAGTCCCGTTGTGCATTAATTTCTGTGAGTGGTTTCTTCAAAAGCTGCTGGAAAATCCGTTATTTGACAAGTATATTCTTTTTACCGTTGAAGCTAGTTTCTCTCGAAACTCAATACGAAATTTCCATAATAACCATTTGTGGACGGATCAAAACCCTTATGCAATTGTTGAATCAAATCATCAACAGTTTTCATTAAATGTTTGGGCTGGTATTATTGACGATTATTTGATAGGCCCATTTTTTCTCCCAAGAAGATTAGATGGACAATCGTATTTACACTTTCTTGAAGAAGATCTGTCGCCAATGCTTGAAGACCTTCCTCTTTTATTAAGAAACCAGATGTGGCTAATGCACGATGGTGCGTCTCCACATTTCAGCTTACGGGTGCGTGAATTTTTAAATCACAACTATCGCGATCGGTGGATAGGCCGCGGAGGAAAGCAGTCATGGCCGCCCAGATCTCCCGGCCTTAATAGTTTAGACTACTTTTTCTGGGGTCATCTGAAAAGCTTAGTGTACGCAGTGCCAATTCAAGCCGAAGAAGAGTTACGAAATCGTATAATAGCACAGATAAATTAGCTATATTAATTTATCTGTGATAATAGTATGCTGCCAAACCATAAGAGACACTTCAGGAATTTTTGAAAATGTACGTCGGTCTATGCGAATAAGAGTAGATGCTTCCATACGTGTGGGTGGAGGACACTTTCAACAACTACTGTAAATACATAATTTGGGTTCTTTATTTTGTTTGTATTTTCTTGTCTTGTCGTTTCGTTTTTGGTTTAAAATTTTAAATGTATCGTTTTACTAAGTAAAACGCGATTTTTAAAATAAATTTAAAAAAATCAGAAGCGTACCGTTTTTTCTATCCAAACATTTAATATTTATGCCTACGTGGAGGTCACTGGTTAAGTAGAAAATTTATTTTTGGTATAAAAAAAGTGTTTCCACGCATGGTGGGTGTCTACAAAATGGCAACAAAATATCAAAAGCAGTCTCAATGAACTTGGGGAAAAACTTTTTTGGTTTTAATTTTTTTACGTGAAAATGGTGCGTCGTACGAGAGTAAGTCTAGAGACCGAATGTGCTGTAAAATAAATGGAGATTTAAAAAATAATTTTAGTTTTTAGAAAAGGTAGTGGCGTACATTTTTTTCTTCAAAAATGGTTAATTCGAATCTCGTGCGGACGTCATTGGCAAAGATTTTAAACATTTTTTACTTCAAACAATGCTCCTTAATGATTAATAGGTGCGTACAAAATTTCATAAAAATATCTGGAGTGACAAGAAAATTATAATAAAAAAGTAATTTTTTTCTTAAAACTGTAACACCCTGTAGCTCAAAAATTAAGAGGTTTAGGGCATATGTTGATATTAAGTTTTCTTCTTAAAATGACCGAAGGATTCACATCCTTAACTATCGGCATTTAATTAATAAACACCTTGTATAGAAAGATGCCAATATGTAGATCATATATTATGTTTACCTTCTCAACTGTAAAAAAATTTCCACTTCATTATTTTTTTCTGGTTGCCATGGTAACGGGTCAAAATAAAAATAATCTTATTGGTTTTAAAGTAGAGGTGTGAAATGTTCAAAATAATAATATTTTCATTAAAATAATAGCTTGTTAATGCTACCATTTCGTCAGTATATGACGTAATATAACAGTGAATAGTGAGACATAATAAATATAAATTTTATTTCAACATTGCACGACTACAAGTACACCTTGTCTTTAAACTACATCTCTGCTCAAACTAGGACGCACTTACACTTTTTGCTTGAGTGGTACAGTACGTATTTATTAGTCTCCTGCAGTGACAGTGAATTCAGAATTGCCTGATGATTTGAATTAAATCCCAAAGTGAACTCATTCGTTTATAAATATGTTTTGGTTCTCGTACCTAGATATACTTACCGTAATACTTATTATAATTGTGGTTTATGTATACAACAATAAAGAAATTTTGCAATTATCATGGCAGTTGCCTGGACCTATCGCTTGGCCGATTATTGGAAATGCGTTTGCATTCCTGTGTAAAGATGAAGGTGAGTAGCAAGTTCTTTTTTTATTTCTTATAAAGTGTCACCTTAAAATAAATGAATAATTCACAACACGACAGACTACTCATTTAGACTAGTTTAATCAACATATAACATAAGTTGTGAGTATTTGTATATTTATGTTTTCAAAAATATCTACAGCTTGTTCACAGTTAAAGTCAAACAAAGAGAAAACACTTTTATTCTTAATTTTTCAAAAAAAATCAAGTTTGATAAAAAAATATTCATTTGTTTTAAATATTGTTGCTATGGGAGGCTTTATGTGTGCATATACAGAGTATTCAGGAAAGGAAGAAATCTAAAATTTGGCGTTTACTCGTAAATAGTATAATATAATATATAATATAGATAAATCAGTCTTACTTCCATCTGAAATAAAATATATTACGAAAAGGTAGCCATAGATAAATTTAAGTTTGCGTCTACAGTGTGCTTAAAAAATTAAGGAATCTCAAAATCAATCAACGATAGTAAATTGCACTTACTTGTGATGATAGCGTTGTTTAAAATAAAAAGTTAGGACGCAATTTCAATTTGTAGATAAATAGGCCTTCTTAGATTGTTCCAAAAAAAATCATTTTAAACAACAAACCGTTTTATGAAAAAGATTAGTTAATAATATAATCATCATTTGCCTACTAAATATTAAAAATCCTATAAATAAAATATTTTTACAGTTTTGATAAGTTTTTCTATGTGTGGAAACAATATTTATCAATTTCTCGAGGTGTTTTTCGAATGCAAAAAAAAACCTGCCATGTAGGGGTTACACTAACTTCCGAATCAGCATGGGCAGGCGATTTTCAACACGTTTATTATCATAACTTCATTATCAAATATCGTCACCATTATCACCATCATCATCATTGCATAATCATCATTCACTATTATCTTCATCATAACCATCATCATCATCATTTAGTTCCTTTCGTAATTTAAACCTAATTCAATTTTGTTAAGCACTATGTATACTGGGTGACAACGGAAAGTGGGAATGCGCTGTAGCTTTTTTATGACTGCTGATAAAAATTTGAAATTGGTGGGTTTATACTAGATGATGCCATGAATTGATTGAGATCATTTCGGATTTCATGACATTTCCGGTTTGACCTAAAATGACCGTAAATTTATATTTTTAAATGGGACGCCCTGTATTTTTTGACATTTTTGGAATCAGCGGATCGTTTTACGTATGGCAGGACCAATTTTATGACACATTTTCTGGATGTAAGTAATTTTTTTAATTTTTAAAAATAAAACTAGAAGGCCGCGACTGGCAGAAATTGTTTTCTTTTTTGACGGATTTTAAAAATTGTTGTACCACAAAATTCAGAAAAAAATCCTTTATTAAAAAATCAAAAGGGCCCACCCTCTTTACATTGGAAAAAAATGAGTTTTTAAGGAAATCGAAATTTTTAGTGGTAATAAATAAAAAAATGTACAAAAATATTCAAATTTAGAATTTTTCCCATAATTACAAACAAAAAACAAAACAATTTCTGCCAGTCGCGGCCTTCTAGTTGTACTCTTAAAAATTAAAAAAAAATGTTTACATCCAGAAAATGTTTCAGAAAATTGGTCCTACCATACGTCAAATGATCCGCCGATTCCAAAAATATCAAAAAATACAGGTTGTCCCATTTAAAAATATAAATTTACGGTCATTTCCGGTCAAACCGGAAATGTCATGAAATCCAAAATGACCTCAAAGAATTCATGGCACCATCTAGTATAAACCCACCCAATTTCAAATTTTTATCAGCAATCATAAAAAAGTTACAACGTGTTCCCACTTTCCGTTGTCACCCTGTATCAAGAGTCATTTTTATACAAATAACAGAAAACCTACGTATATAAAGTCCCAAGGAGATAGGCTTTGACCGTATCCAATTTTGTTAAACACTGTGTGCATGTAGGCCTGCGTAATTACAACAGGTACAATATCAATATTTTAATAAAATAATAAATGTCGAATAGGGAAATGTCTACTTATACTTTTAGATTTATTCGAAAGAGCAGTTTATCTGTTATCAAAATACACCAGCCCCATGAGAATTTGGTTTGGCCCGAAATTCGCTTTCATAGTCACTGATGTCATACAAGCAGAGGTATTAAACATATTTTTACAGAAAAAAAAATTATTACGTGCTACGTATTGTTTCAGAAAATAATGTCGTCAATGAAATTTGCCACGAAAGATAAAATGTACAAATATATGGCGGTATTTAATGGAGAAGGTTTAATATCTGGATCTGGTAAGTTTTTCCATAAATATTCATATTTAAATAACCAATATCTTCCACACTTAACATAATCCTCTGTATAAACATTATTTTAGGACCCAAGTGGAAAAAAGACAGACGTTTGATGACCCCTCTGTTTCTAAAGAAGAACGTCATCCAACATTTTCCATACATATTGAATCATACGAAAATTTTAGTGAAATTGTTAGAAGAAAAAGCTGGCCAACCCACATTTAATGTTATACACCCTGTCCAACGATGTGCTGCTGACTTAATCAATGGTACGTATCATTATAAGATATAAATCATCAGTCAACATATTATCCAGCACCTACGAGAGATGTAAGTGTGGTCACTATACTCGCGTCATAAATTCAGACGTCTTACGTCACGGCTGACGTTACACATTTGTTTTTATTGTCAACGTAATTTTCAATATTTGGCCGCGTTAAAAACAATAATTTTTTGCAATTTAGTGCAATACATAATGCAAACTTTTAGTGTAGTATATATTTTTATTACTATCAGTTGCAGTTTCTTAAATATTTTGATGAAAATATAATGAATTATTCATTTGTTCGTATGACGTAAGTCGTCTGAATTCTTGTCGCGAGTATACCTCAATGTTGCTCGGGGCATTAGCCTGCAAAGTAGTTGTTGCTTTTGTAAATATGGACTTTCATAGTATACACAGCATAGTGGTTCGCTTTCTGCTTGTGGCCATATCTAGACTCAGCATTGTGTAAGCAGGGCGACACGGAAAAAATCTAATCTGTATCCAAATAAATTAATATACTTATACACATACACTCAGTTCCAAAAAAAGTGACGCACTTGATTTTTAACCTAACTTTGTTTTCTTTTTACTTATAAACCAGTCTGCCGATTTTTAATTTTTTTTTATGTGATGGTAGATAATTTCTTTGAAGATAGAAAATATAGATAGAAAATTAAAGACGTCGAATTTTTTTCAAAGCCTCCTGGATGGTAGTGGAAAAACTCGAGTCATGTTATTTTACTCATTTTTGACTCACCCTGTGTGTTAATCAAGTAATGTTATAGTAGGTGATTACACTCTATATGAAAGATGCTTCTCTTGCGAGCATAGTTTTTTTATTCATTGATATATCTCTAAAATTGTCCAAATTACAGCTTAAGTTTTGTATATACCAACTTTCTTAATTTATGATTTACGTTTATCCCATATTTCTTTGTAGGATCAATATTGCCTTTGAAAAACAACTGCCACTTGCAATTTGACGTTGTGTCATTTAACGCATTTGACGTTTTGTCATTAATTAAGTAGCATTAAACAAGTTTTAGTGACACAAATTATATAAAATGCCTCAAATAATGGACAGGATAAGAAACCTAATTTCCAGTATGCCGCGTAGATTAGAAACCCTTAGAGTTGCTAGGGGAGGCAATACACGGTATTAATCAGTTACCCCAGGTTATAATATTGCGTTTAATAAAAGTGTTTCGTGAAAATCGTATTTTTATTTCACTAGAAAATTTTCTCGATAAATTAAGAAAGTTGCAAAACTTGAGCAAAAAAGCTGTAATTTGGACAATTTTGGAGATAAATCAATGAATAAAAAAACAAAATGCTCACAAAAGACGCATCTTTCATATAGAGTGTAAGCACCTACTATACCATTACTTAATTAACACACAGGGTGAGTCACTACCATCCAGGAGGTTTTGAAAAAAAATTTCTTTAATTTTTTTGGAAAGGCAAAGGAATTACCTACCAACAAATAAAAAAAAAATAAAAATCGGCCGACTGGTTTAGAGGTAAAAAGAAAACAAAGTTAGGTCAAAAATCAAGTGCGTCACTTTTTTTGGAACTGAGTGTATATGGCAATTTAAAAAATGTTAGTAGAAATTCTGTACTTTACAGAGACAATCATCGGAATCAAAACAAACGCCCAGGGAGGAGAATTGGAGAATTTAATGGAAAATCTAACGAGGTAAATCAAACACATTTGATATTTTCACATAATTGAGATTTTATTATTTTTTTTTTTTTTTTTTTTGTAAGAATGTATACAGTTGTTCACGCCCGGATGGTCAAAGTCTGGCTGCAAGTAGACTGGATATTTAGATTCACCAAATACAAAAAATTGGAAGAAAACGGAAAACAAATCATACACGGATTTTTTCGTGAAGTAAGAACAGCCTCTGAATATGAGTATTGACCTCATTACTATTTCAATATGATGTCTTCACTTAGGCAATCAAAATCAATAAAGAAACTCACGTTTGCATCAGCAAAAACGATCAATCATTTCGGAGTCTGTTGGATCAGATGCTGGATATAAGGGATGACGTTTCAAATTTTGCTACTGACGAAGAATTAATCCACCACCTTACAACATTGTATTCTGCTGTACGTTACTATACAAATAACTCGATACATTAATTTCAAAATTTTAATTTTTAGTCTGAAGATACCGTTAGTACAATATCATCATTTGTTCTAATGCTACTTGGAATGTACCCCAGCGTCCAAAATAGAGTAATGGAAGAGATATTATCAGTGATTGGTGATAGAGATATAGAGGAAGCTGATCTTGCCAAACTGATGTACCTGGACATGGTCATTAAAGAGGTTTTGAGGCTATTTCCCATAGCACCCTTCATTGCTAGAGAGGCATCTCAAGATTTCCAGTTAGGTGAAGCTGACGTTTATCTTTTTTCTGAACACCTCATTGAAAATACAAAACTGTTTTAGAGAAATGGACCATACCAAAAGGGTGCACAGTGGTTGTATCCATCCAAAACATTCACAGAGATGGTAAACTCTGGAAGAAACCGACCGAATTTTACCCAGAACACTTCCTTCCAGAAGAAGTAGAGAAGAGGCATCCTTACAGTTTTCTTCCTTTTAGTGCAGGCCCAAGAGGTTGTCTAGGTAATATTTCTAGTAAACTTCAACACTGGTGCCGAAATTTTAAATCAGGACGTAAGACGTCCTTTTCTCTAAAGTGCCTTTAATGCTGTAGAAAAGTCCTTATAGTTTGCTGTTAATATTTAAATCTTTAGCCACCGTTCTCCTTCATTTATCCATCTTTCATCGAGATAATAGATTTTTTTATTCCTAGCATGTTTTATATTTTTTTTTGTCACTTTTTAACGCACGATACACATCTATCATACACATTTGTTAAAAAAACTGAACCTTTCCACAGCATCACCTTGATATCTGCGTTTAATGCTCGAATTCCCTGATTTACATTGTTTATCGTGCATTTATTTGTGACGTTGTATGATAATAATGAAACTATTTTAGGCAAGCCATATGCCTATATGGCAATGAAGATAATTCTTGTAACTATACTTCAAAATTACATAGTCGAAACTGATGGAACATTGCAAGATATACGATTGAAAACCGATATCAGCGTTAGGACTAAAGATGAAGTATATCCCATTCGTATCAGAAAAAGGAGAAGATAATAAGTTGTAAATTTGTTTCTGCTACCTCTGAACACGACAATATTTATATTTGATATCTTTTGTCGGTTTTTTAACATAATAAATAAGTTCTTTTGTGGAGGGTTTTATTACTGTTCAATATTACTATGCTTTAAAGCTATTAGGTACAGTTGTGCACTAAAGCGTTTTCCGCTGATATGTTTTAAAAATATTTAAGATACGAGACTAATATAACAAGCAGTTTAGGTCAGAAAGTTTTTATCATCCACAGCTGTACATCTGCTCTATATTTAAGATTTTATATATATATCAACAACAGTTTTGATAGTCGTTCATTATATTTTATAGACTTAGTAATTATTTTAAATATGTAGAGATGATTCTTCAATTTATTATACAGTATGCGCCAAAAGTATGGAATAAATTCAATGAAAACGAAACAATTATTTTAATTTTAATTAAAAAATACATATTTTAGCGTAAAATGCGATTTTCAAATGTCATTTGTTTTCGAGTAATGACGTCATCGATTTTTTTTTTTAAATGGCAACACCATATTTTTTTCCTTGATTCTGAAAGATCGTTTAATTCTCTATCAGACAGTACTAAAATTTTGTCCCCTTACATAGGAAAGTTTTCGAGTAAATGACGATTGAATGTTAGAAAATGTAAATTTTATCCATAAAAAAGTAACAATTCTGAGGTATGTAAAATAAAATACAATTGATTAAATTTTATACACCTCTTGACTATTTTTTATGGAGATACTTGAACTCAAAAGTGTGCATTAATAAACCACGTAATTTAGAAGAACTTCAAAATCGCATTCGGGACGAAATACGCAGAGTTACCCCAGAAAACATTCATAATGTGCAAAAAGAATTTCTTCACAGACTTGCGCATTGTCAAGAAGTTGGTGGATGGCAATTCGAACATTTAATTTAAGTATAAAATTTAATCAATTGTATTTTATTTTGCATACCTCAGAATTGTTACTATTTTATGGATAAAATTTACGTTTTCTAACATTCAATCGTCATTTACCCGAAAACTTTCCTATGTAAGAGGGCAAAATTTTAATACTGTCTGATAGAGAATTAAACGATCTTTCAGAATCAAGGAAAAAAATATGGTGTTGCCATTTAAAAAAAATCGATGACTTCATTACTCGAAAACAAATGACATTTGAAAATCGCACTTTACGCTAAAATATGTATTTTTTAAATGAAAAATCGACCTGTTCGAGGATTTTTCCCAAAAAATAATTTTTGTTTTTATTGAATTTATTCCATACTTTTGGCGCATACGGTATTTAATTACTCACGTACATACTAATTATTGATAAAAGAATAAAACTTTTTGCAAACAAACACGATATTGACCATATCTTCTAGCTTTGTTATTTCTATTTTGTGGACTTATTTTTTCCATTCAATTTAAACTAAAGATACGTCAATATTGTAATAACATGTAATAATAATTTGCATAATTACTTTGTTAATTTGACCGAATGACGAAAATAATATTGACTAAATAGCAACAATTGAATGGGACATAAAGCATCCTTGATCCCAAACGAAAATAAATTACGCCAGTTTGAGATAAAACTTTCAATTGCGAAACAAAAAAAGAAAATGTACTGAATTTTTATATAATATAATTTTAAATAACATAACACACTTACGAAAATAGTTTACCGAAATATATACACTGCCAGTGTTAAAAATATGAAACTGAAGAAAAAAATCAAATTAGAGTTCCGAAGGTTAATTTGTTTGTACTACATAAAAGTGAGCAGTGACACACACATTTTTATACCACCATTTAACTGCACTGGCATTCCTAATCCACTATTATCAGGATAACAGACAGTGTCATTGAAATTCATGCAACTGTAGCAGAAATAATTATTACAATTCTCGATTGAGTGAAACATCAAATGATCAAATTCTACTAAAACTGGTTAACGGTTTCGAGTCATAATTGCAAAAAAAAAATCGACCCAATTTCAAAGGACCTAAGAGCCCTCAAAAATTATAATTCGGGAAAACAAAAAAATTGAGTCAAATAATTCCTTATGAGATAACCAATTTTATTCCTGGTATTTTTATCACCATGTATATGTATATTACTCTGAGGTAAAGAGCATACACAATGATGTACCACAGGGTAGTGTTTTGGGTTCTCTTCTGTTTATATGTTTCATAAATGATATTTTGCATTTGAATTTGGGCGAGTGTAAAATTCATCTATTTGATGACGATACTATTGTATACGTTTCAGGTGTAGACATAAAAATATTGGCAGTCTATATGAATCTAGCTCTTCAAAGAATTAGTGACTGGTTTAATAAAAATAGAATAGCTGTAAATGTTAATAAACTTAAATATATGATTATAAAAAGTAAAAGAAGTATAATTCAAGATAATATTTTGGTCAAGTTTGATGATTATAATCTTGAACAAGTCTCCAGTATAAAGTATCAAGGAGTTATAATTGATAACAAACTCATCTTTAGTGAACATATAGATTACCTTGTTAAAAAAATTACTAAAAAGATTGGATTTGCATACCGAGTCAGTAAAAACTTGTCCCAGTATAGTAAATTTCTAATTTATAACTGTATCATCAAACCTCACTTTGAATATTGTTCCTCTGTTTTAAGTATTTCAAACTAAATTTTTTCAATAAAAAAATAAATAATTTTTAATTGAAACAATAAAAAGTAAATAAAAAAACAATCTCATCATAAACATGTAAATAATAAACAGGTACGAACAATATTTGTTACAAAAATGACAAAAATAAGATTAGAACTTAGTAGCAGGTCCTAATGTAAGGTTTCCGTAGGAGATCTAGTTCACTGACCGCGTTGCTAAATCTTGGAGAATAGAGTGATTGCAGGTTTGTAGTGAGACAGTACCTATATGACCCAACCAACCCAACCTATGGGGGGGTCCTGAACACCAACCCCCCCCCCTCCGTGGCTATGCCACTGGGTATGACATTCATACATATAATATGCGCCATAAAGGGCATTTAAATATTAACAGGGTAAGGCTCATGACTACTAAAATACCGGAATAATTGAATTTAATAAACTTCCATCTAATATTAAAGAATCTAGTACTCTTGCAATTTTCAAAAGAAACATTTTTGAACATTTGTTGTCATAGCAATTATACGTTTTTTATACATTTTTTTCTTTTTTTATACTTTTCATGTATTTGCTTATGTTTGTAACTGTTCTGTTTGTTTTGTCATATGCTTATAGTTTTGTTAGTATGTATTTGTAAACAGTTTGTCATCTTTTTTTATATACACATTTATATATACACTTGTATTGTAAACATTTCTGTTTTTTTAATAAATTTTCAATTCAATTCAATATGCTACAATTATGTTCAATCTCAGTCAACATTTATTGAATGAAATAATAATTAAAAACCGTAGACTTAAATTAAAATTTGTTTAACGTAATTGAAGGTCGTTTTTTCTAAAAAGCATCACAATAATTATTCTCTTAACAATAACAATTTTTTGTGGAGCAGTGTATATATCTAATAACAATTTCCCAGAATAGTTTTAAGGCGAATAACGAGTGACTAAATCGATTTACGAAGCGCTTGCGCCGGTGGTCAGACCACATATGAATGAAATCGAAAGCATGAAAGCATGACATTCAAACAGCTTCTCTTCAATTAAATACTGTATTTATTTTTATATGAAAACATGAAAATACTAGCAATATGTGTGTCTGTGGTACTTTATACATCTCTGCCCATAGTTCAGTGCCGTGGAGTCAACGGGGGTATGAGCTGCGCAGGTAAGCAAAATTACAAATTTTTATTATCGTTCAAATACATTGTTTGGTTTATTATTTTCAGTGTGCACTGTATTAACGGGAGTAGCTATGCAAGTGGCAGAGATACATGAAGAAAGCCTAGTAAATGCAACGATAAGACTATGTAATTACTTGCCAAAATTTGCACAGGACGAATGTTTACAGTTAGTGACTAAAATAGAAACCATAGAGTAAGTACTGCAATGAAACGATAAACGTAAGTACTGCAGGTACTTTTTCTTGTCATCTTATTTTCTTTGATTAAACAACCAAATTTTGAAAAATATATATTTATTGAATTATATTAATCTTAGATACCTTAATTTAATCTGAAGAAAATATATTTAAAATATCCTATATTACATTGCATATTATAATAATAATATATTATAATAATTATAATTATTGATTTAAGCATTATTAAATAAATAATTTGTTCTCTTAAGTTGAAGAACAGCAGGCAACCATTTTTTAAGATGTGCAAGTCAGCATACTTTAAAACTGTAGCAATCACAGAGATTAGTTTAATACACCTTCGAAATAAAGTTTTTGTAAATTCATTAATGATGAGTTTATAAAAAAAAAACCCTAACTTTAGCCTCAACCGTAACCTTAGTGTTAATCCTAAGATTTTGATACTGTTTATAAATATTTAGTCGTAACCTAATATTTATTTTATACAAGGTGGCCAGATGAAAACGAAAGTCATTTTCAGGAACTGCGTCAAGATTGTAGAAAAACGCTCAGACCCTTCGATTTTAGAATAAAGGAGGACATTCTTTGCTGGTATTTTTGACTCCGCCACATTCACCCCCAAGCAAGGGTAAGCATCACCCCAAAATATTTAAATGGCATTGGGGGTTGACTAATATTTATTTTGAAAGCTCTTACAATTCTCTTTACAATTTTATAATTCCGCCCAATACTTAATAAGAATTTTGATTTTAAAATTGAAATTTATGTACAAACAAAAAAATTAGTAACGGTAAAAATGTCACTCATTCGAGCTAAGTAATGTTTTCAAGTATTATTTGGGCGGAATTATGAAATTTAAAGTATGTTATAAAGAGAATTGTAAGAGCTTTCAAAATAAATATTACTCAACTCCCAATGGCATTTAAATATTTTAGGGTGATGCTTACACTTGCTTGGGGGTGAAAGTGGCGGAGTCAAAAATACCAGCAAAGAATGTTCCCCTTTAATCTAAAATCGACGGGTCTTAGCGTTTTTCTACAATTTTGACGCAGTTCCTGAAAATGGCTCTGGTTTCATTTGGCCGCCCTGTATATATTTGGTCTTAGTTTCAGTCCTAAGAGTTAAAAGACAGGAACTTTCAAGGTCAGGTCTTAAGACCTCCTTAGAACCAATACTAAGTTACGATTCTTATAAACGTGCATATGGAAAACGTACATTTAACTTTTTAGGCTAAAAATTAAGGCTAGGTTAGGACTAAATTAGTGTTAAGACTTTTTTATAAACTTACCATAAAACTCGTTAAGTTTTTATATTGAACAAATTGGCAAAATTTTGTGCATCATTGTTGATACTATTGTATTCACCCAGCACATTTATATTTAAAACAATAATAAAAATGCACTTGAGTTTCTTTAATACTTTTGCAGTTTAACTAATGTGATTTTATAGCTTATACTTTGTCTGTAAACAAAAAAGAATACAAATTCAGAATTCTTAGAGTTAACAGTATAAACTGATTAAAAATGGAAGATTATAGATCTATGGCTAATTGAGTTAATTCTCTTTTAAATCTAACTAATCTATGTCAGTACACAAAACCACAAGGAAAAAAGTCTGATTGATATATATATACAAGAGTATATCTAAACCACTCAGACTTTGAAAATTAACTATAAGTTGCGTCTTACGCCACGGCTTACGTTACGCAATTGTTTTTATTGTCAACATATTTTTCGATATTTGGTCGAGTTAAAAACACTCATTGTTGCAATTTAGTGTAATATATAATGCAAAAATTTAGTTCAGTATATAGTTTTATTACCCTCAGTTGCAGTTTCTTAAATATTTTGATGAAAATATAATAAATTATTCATTTGTTCGTATAACGTAAGTCGTCTGAATTCTTGCCGCGACTCTAGTTGTATTTACAACCAAAGAACATTTAAAGTACTTCAAAAACTTTATTCTGCCAATGCCTAATTTATAACTGCAAGCATATTTCAGGAGCCTCTTACATGGCATCACCCCTGACGTATTCTGCCTTCTATATGGAACGTGCAATGTGGACACAGGTCAGCCACTGTGTCACCTCTTCCCTCTTCCATTTCTAGAAAACGAAGCCGTCTCAGTTATTCAAGAAGTATGATATTAGAAAGATAGCATACGTTCAACCAATAATATGAATCATTATCATTTTCATTTTAGTTAAAAAGCAACGTAGCTTCCACTCTACTTCCTGAAATAGACGTTTGCAAATTGCCCGTGATCGATGACATTTGCAGAATTCTGAACAACTCCTACACCTCTTTAGACGCCGCTGCCGACTTTGATCTGGATGGTTTCAGCACGATAACTCCCGCACGGTACGCTGTTATTCTTTACCTAATCTCTATTTAGCGCGTCATAACAAAGGATTATATACGTCATTATTATTTATGTTTATATCAACAATATACTGATAATATATTACTTCTCAACATAGAACAAGTACTATAGGGTCCTATTTGAAACTGCATAATTTGGAATGTGCGCCATTTGTATTTTGTCAAAAGGTGTCAATTTTAACGACTGCCATCTATAAACCATATGGAGAATTACAACGTCAGCATGCCGATTAACAGTTCAACAACGAAGAGTCTTCGTATTTTTTTATGAAAGTGAGCTATCATTTACAGCTGCATCTGTCAAGGCTGTTGAAAATTACATACCATTTGTAGTACGAAACGTTTAAAAATTAAAATATAGTCACTAAACCCTGAAGAAACAAAAGAACACAAAATTGCAATGTAAATACAGAGTTTGAATGATTACAATGAGTTCTGCACTGATTAATACGTCAGAAGTATTGCGTCCGCTAAGATCTCCGAGAAGGTAACGTTGTTATACACAGACGAAAAAGCTCTCAACCTCCCCGCACCGGCACTCGCGTTCCCGTTGTCATATCAATTTCCGTAACTAAAGCTGATGAACTGCAGTTTAACTGATGCAAATGATGAGTTTTTGTTCATGTATTTCATGAAACTGGTAGGCGCGCTCAGGGACAGTAACGTTTTTTTTTGAGAAGGCGTTTTATAATAATCATTTTTATTTTTTTCGTATCTATTGATTTTGCTAAATTATGTGATAAAAATAAATGGATTTTTAGCTAAAAAACAAACAAGACATTTTTAACATCAAAATATAAATTAAAAAATTCATTCAAAGTAATTTTAGATGACGTGCGTCATCTGCGCTACCTGACGAGCCGCCACTGATGTGTCATACAGCACGTGAAACCATAACTCTATTGTATATCAAATTTCCTGATCATGATGTTTTGCGGAATGCTAACATGAATTGGCCTACAAGATTATGTGATTTAATACCATTTAACGTTTTTCTTTGGGGTGGGATGTAAAGGGAAACATGTACATCAACTTTGGTAAAAGTATGACATTTTGCCAAGTGATTCGAATCTGTCATATCAATTATTTTTTTCCATTTGTAGCCGTACCGCCTTTTATGTTGAAAAATAAAAAATCTCAGTTTGTCAAATAGCAGTTTTACTCAAAAATCAAAGCCTATATTTCACAGCATTTCACATTGTTTCAGGTTTAAACAGTATCATACAGAATAAATTACGAGAAAGTGATTTTTATCGTTTTTTTTTAGAGTTTCTCAAATATTTGTTGTGTAACTTCCAATTTTAACAATCAGATTCGTGTTCAACTAGAAAAAATACAAAAGAAAAATATAGTCTAACTCCCAGAACACATGACTTTTTTTTGTGGACCTGTGTAAACTTTTGATGTGATTTTTATCGTTTTTATGGGTTTTCTCTAAAATTTGCTGTGCGACCCCCCATTTTGACTTCAGATTCGTGTTCAACGGGAAAAAATACATGGGGAAAATATAATGGGACTCTCAGCACTCACCACTTTTTTTTGTGAACCGGTGTAATTACTAATTAATCAACGATATTAAATATTCCAGAGGCGCAGATTGGAAAGGAAGGGATTGCGAAGATAACGATCCCAATGCTCACCCCGGCAGAACACCATATGACCTTGACATTATCTACGACTGTAAGTTAGTCATTTATCTTTGAAATCATGCAATCAACAGAACAACGACTTTAAACAGCCTTATTAATTACATACTAACGCAATTGTTATAACGTTATGTTTCAGCTAACTGTAATGGGATTTGGGGAATTGACAATAAGACGAAAAAATCATGGGAAGAGTTACTTTGCACCGACTCAGATTCCAAAGGAATAATCTACATAGGGGATTCCATCGGGGCGCACTTCCATATGCCCCAGGTATGGATAAATCCTATAGAATTTGACTGGGTAAGTGATGCATTCGTTTCCAATATTGAAATATGTTAAAGTTTAATTTATCATCTCCATTCTGTTACTTTAGCCTAGCCTTAACGCCAGCGATGTTATTCTAGACGAACTGGACTGGCCTCAGTTTGGATTCGCTACTGGCTACAAACACATTCCACCAAATATTTTAATCAAGGTACTGGTACTTCATTTCATTCTATCAGAAACGCCAATTTTATATCTTTTAGGGCCCAACCGATTCTTTGTACATGCGATTAAAGAAAAGAAACCGGTGCAACCACCGTGACTACCAAAACTTATCCCAGAATGGAGCTTCCAGTTTTGATGGAGTTGTTCATGCAAATGCCATCTCCAGAAATCAGAGTACTGACAATCCAGCCCTAGTGATATACGCCATGCAAGGAAACGACGTTTGCAACAAGTGGGTAATTTAATTTGTAACATTTACTAAGACAAGTAGGAAAATTTACCCCATTTAAACAGAAAATTATCAATGTTTAATGTGGTGCTTTGTCTTAGTTTTAAGGATTCCACTGACTCTATGACCAGCCCACAACAGTTTCGAAAAAATGTGATGGAAGCTTTACAGGTATTGAATGGAAAACTTCCCAAAAACAGCCACGTGGTATTAGTGGGTTTAGTAGATGCCGACTTTATCTATGACGCCATGGCAGAAAGACTCCATCCTATTGGTGAGGAGTTGATAAGTGTTTTAAGATAGTTTTGGAAACAAAATGATGTTTCAGGATTGTTACACAAAAATGTTCGCTACAAGGACGTGTACAACTGGTTCATATGCATGCAGATAGGACCATGTAACGGTTGGTTAAATCCTGATGAACTCACAAGAAGACTTACGTCACAGGTAATTTGAAAATAGAAAAATATTGTTGTTAACGGTTCAGTATTTATGTCATGTAAAGATACTTTATGCGGAAGAAACTTGTCGAGAACAATGCATACATATGAGCATCATATCTACGTATTCCTGTGTAGTAATGACAGTCATAATTCACAAGCAACTCTGAAATAGTAAAATTATGAAATTTAAACTGCGTGAACGTGCAACAGAATCGGTTCAGCATATAATTAATTTTTCGTAATTTTTTGTTTTAAGTAAAATGATTTAACCTTTCCTAAGATATTTCTAATTAAAATTACCGATGATTAACATCCTGTATATCAATATCACATTATTATTAATTTTGTATTTATTTATTTCAGAGGGCTGACGAGCTGACGAATGTTCTCAAAAATATAGCGGAGGATGAGAAATTCGAATTTTTCGACTTGCATTTCATAAAAAATCCCATCAATGAGGTTATGGCTAAGAATAAAATAAACGTGCCAGATCTTTTGGAAGCTGTGGATAGCCTACACCCAAATCAGGTAATATCTATAAACTGATTTCAATTATTTTAGTATACTATTTGAAAAAATTGTTATTAAGTAACATCAAATCTATTTTTCGGTTTATTTTCAGAAAGCTCAGCCGATTTTAACTGAGGAGGTATGGACGTCGTTAACAAAGGACCTCCCACCAAACGTCTTAGGTCCTATAAATAAAAACAACAAACTGATAAAAACCTTGTTCGGTAACCAAGGAGGCCATTGAAGATAATTACGTAAATTAATAATGTAAATGGTGATATTAATTATAGTGATATTTATTGTTATGTGAATATAAAATGTTGAAATATATGATTTTGATGATAAAATTTATTTCTGCTGAACTGACACTTGATGATTATACCTTCACTGCCACTTGATTGAAAGAGCTCTGATTCTGTTTAACCTGTATCGTCCATTATTTATTACTCATTATGTAAAACTGGCAGTTTCTATACTTTATAACGTCTACCGATCGACCATTTTGATAGTTACGTGTGAGTCCGAGCGGGACCGTAGCCGACCGAGAGCGTTCCTTTTGATCTCTCAGTCGCAGAGGAGCTCTCTTTTATCTCGGAAGGTCGCGGTTATCCGAAGAGCGGCTCCTACCGTATCAGCCGTAATACCAACAACAGAAACAACAATCAATATATAGGCTGACCCAGGGGTCCTCTCTCACCCAGAGCTTAGCCCGATAACAACAAGGGCAGGGCAAGGGCACTGGTAGCGATTACTTCTAGGTCACGGCATGACAACACGAAACACCATTATAGTGCAAATAGTTAAGGACTGTCTGTAAATTGCTGTTTTTAACTAATGGCGGTATAAATAGATTCCAAAATAGTTCTCAAATTACGTTTGCTTACAAGTAACCACAGAGGCATTCAAGCTAAAAAATAACTTGTATACGTTATAAAATGAATTTATTTAATTTAGACGTAATTATGAGGATTTGTGGTACTTCGTGAAGGAATTTTATGATTTATTGTACGATAAATAATTTATTTTTAAATACAAATATAATCCTTTCTAATAGATAAAAAAAACTAATGCGAGATATTAGCAACAAATGTTCGGTGAGTGAAATAATTATATCGAAACGAATTATCTATTTGTAGGCATTTCATATGATGGTGACACAGTTTGCAGTATCCTCTATAACATTGCTACTGTCTAGTTGCAAAAATGTTTTATAATTTAATTATTTTCTTTTAGTGATATTTCTGGTTGATTGGTCATTCTTAGTAACGACTGATGAAATTTTCACTAAACCGCCGTCTTATTATTTGCGTATTGCCAATATTTTTCATGAAAAGAAATACGTTTATTAAACTTCAAGATTAAGTATATAAGAAAACCACTTTAGTGGAGATCCACTTAAGCTACAAAATGATTCTTCTGATAATGATTCTTTATATTTCTTTACCGCACAGTTAAGTAAAACTATGGATTCTTGTACAGCTATATATTTATCTGTATAATGTAACACTTACACTTACCTTTACATCTATTATTGTCATTCAAGGACTTTAGTTGTAGTTTTGGTCAATCAGATGTGAATTCTTTTTTCATCAAATACCAACAACACGGTAATTGTTAGATAAAATTAAGGCGCGGAATTCGAATAATCTGTTTTTACTTTTTGATTATTTCTGACAGATGCAGTGTTGCTGTAAATATAGCTGTTGCAACAAATACATAAAACATTTTCTATGGCAAATGTAAAAATGTATCAATGTATGTATATATATAGGGATATAATGATCACAAGCGTTACAGATATGGTTCCTTTTCCATTTGAATATACAGGATGTTTCTGCAATAAGAACGTTCCTTCAGATAGTTAACGGAGAACGCGAAAATAGACAATTTTTATCAACCTATGTTGTTTAAGTTATCCAGAATTTGTTCCCCTTATTCAACTGTTTACAATGCCCAAAGTGGATTAATTTACATTGATTTATTTAAAACCACCTCATTCAAATCAAGAATTAGCAGATATGAGGATATAAGGTGTACGTCCGTGCGCGTGACCCCACAAAAAAGTCCAGACTGACTGGCACTGATCTGTTTGGATCGACCTTAAAAATGCTTTCTATTTACTCCAAACGTTATCTGTCAAATTTTTGATACAGTATGGTCTTCGTTTACCCATGTTTCCATCTAATATAGAGAGTGTTACAAATTAGTAGGTCAAGCCATTAACCACACATTCTTTGGACGAAAATAATGGCACTTTTCTTATGCCAGTTTTCATTTTGGAGCTGCATTTACAAAATACAGGATGTCAAAAAAAAAAATTTAAAACTGAGTTTTATTTATAACTCCGGTGGTTTTAGAGATATTTGTTTGAAATTTAGCACATATTTTTATCTCAAGCCGGCACACTTTCTGTGTAATTCTGGTCTAAGGTATCAAAGTACGAAGGAGAAAAGGGGGGTTGTAATACCCACGGATCCCCCCCATTTTTTTTGAGTACGTCTATGGTTTCAGAAATTTTTTTTTGCTGCATAATATTTTAGATTAAAATTACACAGAAAGTGTGCCAACTTAAGATAAAAATATTTGCCAAATTTCAAATAAATGTCTCTAAAACCACCTGACCTATAAATACAAATTCAGTTTTAAAATTTTAATTTTGACACGCTGTTTTTTCAAAATGGAGCTCCAAAATGAAAAGTGGCATAAGAAAAGTCCCATTATTTTGATCTAAAAAATGTGTGATTAACGACTTGACCTACTAATTTGTAACACTCTTTTTTGCTAGATGCACAAAATTCTCTTAGTTTTTTAAAGTATTCTCTTCGCCACACTATAATTTCGTCATTTTCAAAAATAATCCTTGATTGATCCGTTTGGCGCAAGGGCTTATTTAATTAATCTTTATTTTTTTCAATGGCGAAAACACAATTAAACTAGAGACAAAATGCTTTTACAATTTCGATCGGCGAAAAAATTATATATTTAACTTGGCAGTAAAGTAGATTTAATGCCTTGGCTGCTTTAACAGACTAGGTTACATTTCGTCTGTTAAATACCAGCCGCGGGATTTAATTTTGTACATTCCTGCCTAGTTAAAAAAATAATTAAGCTCTTAAAAATCATTTTATATGCTTTATGGTAATAGTGCTTTAATATTATCTATGAGCCACTCTATAGATTTTGGGTATAAATTGGTTATAAATCTTCCCAATATTTTAAACTCAGTCGTAGGGTATCTGGAGACTAATTGTTGCCGCCACAAATAAAATACTGAGAAAATTCGTAAATATTCTTCCTTTTTTTCAGTGAAATCGCGTCACATTCCGAGCAATGCTTCAACTGCGTCTGCAGTCAACTTTAACCACACGCTGCCGCGCGCTCATTTGGGTTAATTGACTTTCGATAGAATAACAGGGCAAGAAACACTTATTAGATAACGAATATCATACACAAGCGGGTATCCCCCATCGTAAAAATTAATAACAAAGAAAATCGAGGTTCAAGTTCGCGGAAATTGGGTTAACGTGCAAAAAAGCGATAAAACTACTAGGGCAGTAGCTTATTCAGACTTGCCTTGGCGGTATTACGTAAAATTTCCCAACTATATTTATTTCAGTGCAGGTATTCATTATTATTCTTGTCGAGAGAATAATCGAAAGTTAGTAATAGTCGCACAGTCGCGTATTTGAAGGTACGCCGCGTTCTGTTATTAATATTATTAAATATTTCATTCAATTAATGATAATTACATGTACGTAAAAACCGTGCGGAAATTGCTTTGTACAATTTATATTTTGTAAGGTAAACGATTTCGTGTGTTAACAGAAAAAATCCATCACCGATGCAATCGAGTAAGTGGTAATTAAGTTAATTGCAAAATGACAAATTATTGTTTGTTTCTATGACGAGAGTATTATTTTAATTGGGAGCCGACGTAAGGTTAGTGTACATACACGAGATTTGAATCTAAAATGCTTACATATATGTAGCAATAAGAGCAACTGAATGGAGAAGTGGTATTTGGCAATATGTGACCGATTTTTATATTTCAGTGATTTCAGTCAATGGCATGAGGATGCAAAATAAAATAAATGTCAAATAATACTGATTCCTATCATCTAATACAGATATGTACATAAATCTACAATTTAAATATACAGTGTCCTTAAATTTCCTGTTTTTGATATACGGAGTCAGTCAGAAGTACTGCACAGATCAAATAACTAAATTTTGATGTTCCAATTTCGTTGTAACTGAATAATATCTACTACTTTTTCGAAAAACTTAAGATGCCGTATTCAGAATTTTCATAGACCTCTTTGTTTTTAAGATACAGGGCAAAATCTAAAATAAAAAAAACTATTTTTAAGGGATTCTTTGTATCTCTGACAATAGCTGAGATACCGAAATGGTGAAAATTGCTTCTGATAGACTTTTTTACGTAGAGTTCAACAGTGTACTTGCAATTTTTCTACAGGGTGTCTCTTCTAAAATATGACCCAAGCATACATTTTTTAAAATTAAATAATTAATAATTAATTAATTTAAATAATTTAATAAAAAAATAATCGACAATGTCGTTTAAAGAAATGTTGAAAATTATTTAATTTTGAGAACATATTTAGAAACTGTTTAAATTTTTCCTTTGAAGATGAGTTTAAATATGCATGCAAATTGTCAGCAAACTATAAAATAGGGATGAAACAGTAGGTATGTATGTTTTAATTTTTCAGTATTAATGAATATTATTTTTTACACACATATTATACATTATACCATTTTTTTCTTCAAAAATGTTTAGTTCAAACCTCGTACGGACGTCATTGGCAAAGATTTTAAAACATTTTTTACATCAAACAATGCTCCTTAATGATTAATAGGTGTGTACAAAATTTCATAAAAATATCTGGAGTGATAAGAAAATTATAATAAAAAAGTAAATTTTCTCTTAAAACTGTAACACCCTGTAGCTCAAAAATTAAGAGGTCTAGGACATATGTTAATAATAAGTTTTCTTCTTAAAATGACCGAAGGATTCACACCCTTAAGTATCGGCATTAAATTAATAATTATTATTATTAATTAATTATGGTGTTATAGATCCGATATATATAGCACAAAAAATAGCGTTGTTTTTTTTTATCCCATTTTCGTATTATACACATTTTTCCTATCTTCCCTTAAAATTTAAAAAAAACAAGTATTAACTGAAAAACTGTTGTTAAATGAAGACTAATTGAACAAAAAAGGAGATACCTATCACTAAAAAAATCCCAAAACCATGCTGCATAAAACAGAAATATATTTTTTTGCATAATATCAGTTAAGTCAATCGTCAATGCTGATATTGTTCAATATTTTCAAATACAATTGAAACAAAAAAAATATTAAACAATTGAAGAAAATTTGAAATAATGCTTAATAAATTTTTTTTTAAAAATACTAAAAAAATCGCAAATCACGTACAATTTCAGTATTTAATTCAAATCCTTTTACAAAGCGTAATTTACACCAGACTTCTGAATACCGTATAATAAATAAAAAAATGCCAACAGGAAGTGTCGATGAAATTACTGTTATTATTTCGAAAATTAAACTAATTTTGAACATATATTTTTTTAACAGGCTTTTGCTGTTGCATCCAACTTTAAACAAATTGCCAACGGTATAGGTATATAGGAGAAATAATTATAATTGCATTTGAAAACATAATACCTAGACTAGTTAATGGGTGCTTGGTTGAAGTAAATTCGTAAATAATTTGTTGAAGAGTTGAATTACGTTGGCTGGATCATGTTGGCGGTGACGGTTAAATACTGCACTTGCTATATATGTGTTTTATAACTAATGTTAAAGTAGCCTTTCATCTACTAAAAATCTAATACCAAGAGTAAATGAAGATCTTTATTTTTAAGTAAATACTTATAACTACTGGTTTGAATTATTACTCACTATTTATGAATACAAATATTAATATGGGAAGGAAAGAATCGTTTTTTTTTGCTCCAACTAGGATCTGACGTATTGGCACAAATGGTCTGATTTTCCACGCCGTTTAGTTTGCATTCTGATACAACAATCTTATAAGCCACTACTACGGAAGAAAACTGCCAACCACCCAAGTGCTTTACTGTTACCAGGTCTGCGCCAGAATTTGCCATCGTAGCTGCAGAACGGTGAACGGTTTGGCAGTTTTAAAAACTCAGCCATCTTCTTTGGAATTTTATAAATGATGTCTATTCCTATAGGTTGAACAGTGCATTTCTTCTGCCGATAGTTGATGATGAATTTGTTATGGAGCACGTCTTGAGGGCTGTCTCCAGATTTCTTATTCGTAATACAAAACGATCGGTCTTTCTTGGTTTTGGTATCGAGAAGAGAAACAAGCATTACAGACTGTCGATCGTCAATGTTTCCAACTTCTATTCTGTGCAACTCATCCGAATAACATGCTCCATGTGATCCCATTATAGCTACAATTGTAAGCCAAACGAGTTGTTTTAGAGGTTATTTCCAACTTTAGCTTGGCATATTCATCATCTGCAGCAGTTTGTAGAGTTTATCACATCTTCGGGGTCACAAATTTTGGATTTCTTTGGTTTGTAATCGCTAGTTGTTTGTTTTAGGAAAAACTATAAGCTTGCTGTATCTACAAACAGATGTTCAGTTGATACTACGTGATTATGACATTTGAATTAATATATGAAAAGTTATCTGAAATATTGCAATTTCTTAAATAATTTGTTGGGTACAAAAAATAATAAAACAATGATCTTTGCGTAACTAGGAATAAAATAAGCCACATTTGATTGCATTAGTATTCTATAATTTTTGTTGTTGTCATCGGTCAATGGTCATCGCTTATAACAATATTTATTTTGTCATTTTCCGTTTATGCCGTTTATTTATTCACTGGCCGAACGTATAAAAATTGGCTAATTCGGTTAATTATTTATCCAAAATTTGGGATTCTTGTTTTGTAGCCATAAAATGTTCGTTTTTATTGGCTGAATTACACAATTTTCGCGAGTGCAAAAAAGAAGCTTAAAATTCAAGTTTTATACATATTTTTTTTCCAGTACTTTGGTTTTTTAAAAATAAAAAAAATACCGTTGGTTGATATTTTGAAAATAAAGGCTAAATTTTTATTTTTATTAAAAGTAAAGTAAATATTTACGAAATATAGCATACAAAATATTATACAACTACACAATATATAGAATTTATTATACAATTTAATTGTTTAAACAACACTTTATTTTGCATAGTTTTCTTTTAGTAACTAAAGTAAGTAAACCGATTTTGTATAATTATAAAAATGCATGGCCAACTATGCACCACGCAACACCAATTTTAAGAATTATTTAAAAAATGTATTTTAAGGATACACTCTGTAGAGAAATGGCAAGTGTGCCACTAAATTTTATGTAAAAAACTCTATCAGAGGCAATTTTCACTATTCCGTTATCTCAGCTATTCTCTGAGATACAAAGAATTCCTTAAAAGTAGTTTTCTTAGATTTCGGTCTATCTCAAAATTGAAGAAGAGGAAAAAATAGTCCAGTGCAACGAAAACCGCATCCTTCTATCTCTTGTAGGTTCCGAGGTAAGCTGCAATTACAACGAAATTGGAACACACTGTACACCTACAAATTTTTGTACGCTCACTCAAATACACTCTGTATAATTTTATTTATAATTTACAACATTGCGTCAGCGGCACTTCTTCTACAGATAAGAATTCCGTTGCACGGATGACTCATTAATATTTTTCACGGACTGTTGCCCCAATAAAACAACAATAATTAGCGCCGACATATTATAATCGCAATTTTTATACTTGAGTAAAACGTCTAACCTTGTACTTAACACATGTAACCGTTGAAACCAGTAACACAACAATTCGAAACCGATTTTTTATTGAACCAATAACAAGACATTCACATTCATATGCTCGGCAAAATGACGATGTACCTAATATAGCCACAGTCTATTATATAGCCATAATTATAATTTGAAGAGGCACCGAAGACCACAAACGTACTAAAGCAATTGCCGCACTTTGGCCCAAGTCTATCGGCAAATTGCAATTTGTTCGGGATATGGTGGTGAGCAGATTGTTCAAATCGAATTCGCTGTTACCACTCGCGGTTTCTATCGGAGATTCACGCTTTCTTTGATAACTTCTGTTGTTTTTCTTGCAGTTGTGTCAACGCGGTGATTGAAGATGACACGAAAATTTTCGATATTGCTGTGCGCAGCGTTGTCCTTCTTGGCGGTGGACGGTCAGCTGGCAGTGGAGATCAGAGCGCCTAGGATAACTGACTTTTTGAATAGGATTACCAACACGACGTTTGGTAAGCTGTTTTTTTTTAATTCCGTCGCTATTTAAGCGTGACGGATTGTATCTTTCGTTTCGGGTTATCAATTAGAGGTTACTTACTCCTTTATTTACAAGCATTATATGTTTAAAAGTAGGTACATAATTTTTACTTAATAATATTACTTGTATTTTGTAATCTGATCCAAATTTATGGGACTTCAAGCATAGATAATTCTCTTATAGGAAAAAGTGCATATAAAATTGTTTAATGATATTGCCATAAAGCGATTTCAATGATTTTCTCCACGTCTCAAAATTCTAAATTACTATTGACAGTCAGTGGAGGCTCGTGGACTTACTAACAGGTAAAGCAGAAGGATAAACAATACTTTGCGGTGAATTTGATATTAATAATAATACATGGTGTTTCTTAAGTAGTGGTCAAAAATCCAGGGGCGTAATCTGTGGACAAAAATAAGGGTTTTTATTATATATGGCCTTAGGACAGTCGCCCAGTTTTTAATTTTTATTTCTAAACCGCTTGAGATAATATGGTTTACATTTATGCGCTTGCAGATGGGTGACTTCCAAATCATCCAACACAAAATTCAAGAATGTTCAGAAATGTTTTTCAACGTCTTTCGGATTCAAGCTCAGGCTCATTCCAGAAAGGTTCAATTCCTGGAAGACCTTGGAGTGTTGAACGCCTGAGAAGAACGTTGGAAGAACCTAATTTAAGTTATTGTTATTGCATTGTGATGTTGAAAAATATCTTTCAAGGATTCAGCTCTGTTTAATTGTGGAACAAAAGGTGGTATTCAAATCAGTGAAATCAAGTAGGCTTTGGAAGTTTTAAAAAACCTTAATTTTTCCATTAGTGCCTAAATCAAACTTAACATATTGATTGGTACTGTAACAAGTAACAGCAAAACGCAAATGGGAAATGTTTAGTTTCCTAAATCAAATTGAAGTTCTGATTTTTTTTAAATATATTCGAAATGCATGAAGTTAAGCAACTGAAAATTTAATTTTAAATTAATATTCGTAATCTTACAAACAAAGCATTGTCTATCTCATATGTATGCGATTTTTATTTCCTTTTTTGGGAAGTTCTGTCAGCAATAGATGTCTTTATACTGTTCGAGGCGCCTTGTATACAATGTCACATTCAGATTCACCGATATGCTAACGTAGTAATATTTTATTGGAAACTTATAGAAATCAGTGATCAATATACTGTGAAACACACAATACATCTCCTGTTCGTACAATTTAAATAACAGGAAACTAACTCCGGACTTAACAAACGTTGTAAGTAGGTAGTTATATCCCCGTTTTTAGATTGGCGACAGGTCTCTTGAAGGACTTCTTAAAAATTACGCAATTAAAATGACTTCGGGTTTTTATTGTTTGGGTTTCTAGCCTCTGAACAAAGTTGTATTCGATTATATTCGTATATTCATTACCTTTCTTAACAAAATACCTACTTCAACTTTATGATATTGGTGGCATTGACAATTTTATTCTATTGTAAAATATATGGAAATATAAATTTGCATCTCGTTGTTATTCACAACTATAAGAAAATATGTAAAAATAATGAATAGATAAGTCTAAATATCACTCTAGACAAAATATAATAAAAAATAAGTGCAATGTTTCGAAGGCGAAAGCAAATAATGTTCAGCCTGCTACGGGAATATATAATATCGTCTCTCTTATTCGACTGTTTACAATGTCAAATCAAGAATTAACAGATACTAAAGCAAAATACTGAAGCCGAAGTAGTCAGCTTACGGTAGTCTAAGAAAGATAAATAATTGATAGGCATTATGTATTTATGAATAGATAATGCGTTACGACGGAATGAGTAATATCAATATTATGGTTGGATAGATTGTTTCGTATGCATCAATAAATAATTTCAGAGAATTATAAGTCTGTTCAAGCAAGGGATACAGACTGATTTCAAACTGTCAAAAACGCTCGTCCAGCTACTTCTTGCATGTTGTTTACTGAAAACAAATTCATAACTTTACTGGTTGAATTGGTTGAATATTTCTGGCAGTTTGACACCAGCCCGAATTCCTTGCTTGAACAGATCTTATATTCGAATTAAAACCAGAAATAAATATTTTCCTAATTTAGTTACCCATGAAATTATAGGAAATAGTTTCTTATCTACACACCTAATTATTAAAATGTAAATTATAAAAAAAGATACATTGCGTTAGTTTAATGTAAAAAAATCATTTATTACTGTGACATTTCTTAATTAGGAAAATAGAAAAAGAAAATATGTTAAAATAATTAATAAATAAGTCTAAATATCATTCTAGACAAAATATTATTTATTTCAATTAGCAATTTATTATTGTGACACCTTTTAATTACGATTACAAACCAATTACTACTGGCGCAGAAGTTTATTTTTAACTATACCTTTGTCCTATACCGAACACAAATAAATTACAAAAGTTGACATCAATATACGTGTTTTTCAACTTCATTTTCGATTTGTTGATTTGTGTTGTTGAATTTCTCTCTAAAGTATGGCCATGCAATGGAGTTACACCCGGTATAAATATTAAATAATAAATTAATGTTGCGTATAATTAGTTATATTTACTTGCAAATATATATCTACATTATTAAAGCATATCCATTACAGAAATAGATATAAATAAATATTTTATTGCTTTTATATAATTTAATTTAATTTATTGTTTTTTTTTATAATAATAAAACCAAAGCTCATTACAAGTGTTGTTGCCAACAATCACGGAAATTTAAATACTGCAGGTCATATTACTGAAAACATCAAAAGTAGAAGTAGTACGTAATTAATTACATTTACGAAATCCTGTTTTAAAATTGACTTTGAACTTGCTTACACTGAAGCACGTGACTGTAAACACATTGAATAGATCTGAGATTATTTGTAATTTCAGATATTATACGGGGAGGTGTGAATATATTTGGTAGAGCAGTCGACAGAGTAGTAAACACTTTTGGAAGAATTGAGGATAGGCTTAGGGCCCTACTTGAACTTTTCAGAAAGCAACTGTTAAAAGGAATCCCAGAACTGAACATTCCTATTTTGGATCCCCTACATATCAACAAAATCGATTTTGACGTTAACCACGATTCAGCAAAGTAAGTTAAAAATTTGTAGGAGGTAGGTACAGTTCACGAACTCTTAGAAAACAATAGAATTCGGTGGGCTCGGTAGGCGTGTGTATAGGGTGTTCGAATTTCGTTGCAATTATATATAAAGTATCTTGGAAATTACAAAAGAGAGAAGGATAAGGTTCTTGATAACACTGGGCTGCTTTTTGCGAGAAACTTAAGATGCCGCCATCAGAATTTTCAAAGACCTCTTCGTTTTTGAGATACAGGGTGAAAATTAAAAAAAACTACTTTTAAAGGATTTTTTGTAAGTGAAACAATAGCTAATAGGTATATCGGAATAAAAAAAATTGTTGTCTATAGACTTTTTAGAATTAACTAAACTTGCCTTAGTCTAAATATTGATAATGGCTGAGCTACAGGGTGTTAAAGTTGAGATATAAATAACATCTTCGACTACTAATGAATTTTGCGAAATTTCGGATCCGGGGGTTTTTGGGATGAGAAATTCTAATTTTTCAACGATTTCGTTGTATCTTCTAGAGGGTGCCAGCGACTATTAGGGCGCATTTAAACTATCAAAACTTTTTTGTGTTACGGTGTATTTTACTTATACAGTATGCGCCAAAAGTATGGAATAAATTCAATAAAAACGAAACAATTATTTTTTTGGAAAAATCCTCGAACAGGTCGATTTTTAATTTAAAATTGCCATCCACCAACATTAATAAACCACGTAATTTAGAAGAACTTCAAAATCGCATTCGGGACGAAATACGCAGTTACCCCAGAAATCATTCATAATGTGCAAGAAGAATTTCTTCACAGACTTGCGCATTGTCAAGAAGTTGGTAGATGGCAATTCGAACATTTAATTTAAGTATAAAATTTAATCAATTGTATTTTATTTTACATACCTCAGAATTGTTATTTTTTTATGGATAAAATTTACGTTTTCTAACATTCAATCGTCATTTACTCGAAAACTTTCCTATGTAAGAGGGCAAAATGTTAGTACTGTCTGATAGAGAATTAAACGATCTTTCAGAATCAAGGGAAAAAATATGGTGTTGCCATTTAAAAAAAAATCGATGACGTCATTACTCGAAAACAAATGACATTTGAAAATCGCATTTTACGCTAAAATATGTATTTTTTAAATTAAAAATCGACCTGTTCGAGGATTTTTCCCAAAAAATAATTGTTTCGTTTTTATTGAATTTATTCTATACTTTTGGCGCATACTGTATACCTGCCTTGCTAATATCTCTAAAGCCAATCGTTTTCAACAAAAAGCGTTTAAATTTGTAAATGAATAAAACAATTGTTTGAAAGTTATTTTCAACTCTACTAACAAACGAAGCATTTTCCATTAGGAGCAATCGTTTATTAGGAAGAAATATGCCTTTAAAGTAAACAGTGCAATTATTGATTAGTTTGTTTTTAGAAAGGATGTTTTTTACTGTCAATTCTGTTTGCAAAAAAATTATTAATTAAATCAACGAAATTTAAAATTCTATCAGTCAATTAAGTAATTTGCAAAATCTTTAATTGAATAATTGAAAACAAACAAAAAATAATTAATAAGAAGAAAATTAATCGACAATGTAATTAAAAAACTAATGAAAATTATTTAATATTGAAAAAAACTGTTTAAATTTTTCGCCCTGGTGTTCTATATGAACTAATTTTGAATAATTATATACAAATTCAAGATAACATTAGTCTTATTAATTTTTTTGGCATTTTCCAAAATTTTAAAATAGCAACTGTTATTGTAAATCATTAAACAGAAAAAAAGCAATTCAACTGCATAAAATATTCAGGGTGTTCTATTTAAAAAAATTGTATGTTTGGGACATATTTTAAAAAAACACTTTGTAGATGAATTACAAGTACGCCACTGAATTCTACGTAAAGAACTCTATCAAAAGCAATTTTCACCATTCCGATATCTCAGCTATTCTCTGGGATACAAAGAATCCCTTAAAATTAGTTTTTCTAAATTTCACCCTGTATCAAAGACAATTGTGGCAATTTAAGTTTTTTGAAAAAGTAGCTTAGTGTCGTGAAAGCCGTATCGTTCTACATCTTGTTGTTTCCGAAATAACCCTGCAATTATAACGAAATTTGGATAAACTGTACAGTGCCTGTATTCAAGAATGAAGCACACGCCACTTGTCTTCACGTTATTGGCCAAGTTAACGTGACGTCAACTGGCCAGCCAATAGCATTTGGCACCCATTCTTCATATTACAAAAATTTCATTGTTTTATTTTTTTGAAGAACGTGAAGTGTCTATAATGTGTACTCAAATTGCCCAAAATATAGTTATTTTAACCAGTAGGTATTTTATTTGTAGACTGAAAGGTGGTGCTGAAGACATCACCATAAAACATATTTCAAAGTTTATTGTGGATAAAGAAAAATTCACAGATCTGGGAAACTTAAAATTTAAACTTGACCTGAATTTAACTTTTCCCTACATAAAAGTAAATGGAACCTACAGAATTAACGGAACTGTCGGGCAGGCGTTTATGATACATGGAAATGGACCTTTCCGGTAAGTGCTCCTAAATATGTTCATACATTTCAAATATTTAAATATGAATAAAATTATAATTTTCCAGAATTAACCTGATCGATTTGAAGTTGGGCACATCGACAATCCTAAAATTCAATCTACCAGCTCGCCTGAGGGTTGAACAAATCAGTGTTGACGTTAAGCTAAAAAAGCTAGAAGTAAGACTGGTGTCTTGTAAACGTAAATGAAATATTAAACTGCACAAATTTTGTAGAATAATTTCGAGAACCTTATGAATGATAATGAAACGGGACAGTTAATCAACAGAGCCATATCTGAGATGGCTCCGGAAGCACTGGACATTTTGTGGCCAGAGATAAGACCATCTGTAGAGAAGCAAATCATAAAGGTAACACTATTTATTAACCATTTTATAACTACAATATTTGTTAATATTATAATCTTTAACCATTTAAATCTTTGGTACGCGCAACATTTTAAATTGACATTGCATTCTTAAGTAAAAAGTATCAAATAAGAAAAATCAATGTTAAGTATTGCAAAATACCAAGGTTACACTGATGTTGAAAAATAGGAAAATCGTTGTTTCTTTTTACCTTGTACTATTTTCTTTGGATGTCATATTAATATATTCATTATAAAAGATTAAAAAGATTATAACAGCTTTGATATATTGTATACAGCGTGTCCACGGGATGCAGGCCAGAAATTGCTTTTTATAATTGATTTAAGTTGTTCTTTATAAAAAAATTGGTCGTTAGATTTTCATGTACAATATTTATTGCAATAATAATGGCAGGCCCCCAAAACAGTTTGTGAATTACTTGAGTATAAATTTCATTCTGAAAGTGAAAGTAGATTTTTATTATCAATATGTCAACACAAAATAAATCTTCAAATTCATTTTAAAGTGTGCCATTATTATTACAATAGATTGTACGGTGCAGTCCTTTTTCAAGGTTGTGCTATCAACCTCAGTAACTCAGTTATTATTGAAGATAGAAAATCAAGCAAACTTGAGATCAACACAGATTTTGTCTATTTCTTCAATTTTAGAATTAGAACCACTGTTCTGGATTTTCTACGATTTTTTCTTGCATAGAGTTCAGTGAATTACTTACTTTTTAATAGTTTTTGATTATAGATATTTATATTTTTATTTTTCAAATGTAAAGGTAGTTGGCCATGACCATAGTTAAAAACTAACTTCTCAAGTTATCGTAGAAAATAAAATTACTGAATAGCAACTCAAAATAGCTCACAAAAGAAATAACGGAGGAACTGTATCTTCTAAGGTGTGAATATTTCTAACCATTTGCAAATGGTCTTTTTAGCTGTAAATTTACCAAAGAATCCTTTTGAAAACAACCTGTATAATTTGCCATACCTATTTCATAGTTTTCATTGTGCATGCCATCCAATTATCCAAATTATCCTCTTAATGGTTTTTAAAAAAATGCAAGAAAAAAGATATTTGTTCTTCATGAACTATAATCTGTGAACTTGATGTTTTGAGGACTTTTTTTAACAATTTCTTCTTTTTTTTCCAGTACATAAACAACATACTGGAAAATGCCACAGTAGTAAACCTAGCCAAGAGACTTTTCAACATTCCATAAGGTGGAGAACATTTTGTTCTGTTCTATAATATTTAACGTGCAGATGCAAGCACATCACTTACAAATTGTGGAGTAGCGTTTTTTGGCATCTTGCCAACTTAGTTTTTTTTTATATTTAACACTGTGATAGCCTATGTAAATAAAAGATCGGGAAATAGGTACTGGATGAAATAATTATGTTACATACATACAAAAACTTTATTGTAGTAAAAAAAATATTTGTAAGTCAAAAATAAATATCTTTACACAAGGAAAAGTAGTATGAGTAGTTCGTCACTATTATTTGGAAAATTAATATGTTACACAATAAAAAAAAATACTGTGTGGTAACATTACGAGCAAATTATGGCAGCTACACAGTTCAGATCTACGTTAAACAATTCACAAGAAAAGCATTGAGTATTAAGTTCATATTTGAGAGAAATCCTACAGTTGAAGTACTTGAAATTTCAGTTATTATAGGAGAATTTCAAAAATTGTTAACTTGTAGCAAAATCCTTCACGCTAATTTCAGTTTTATCATTAAATTCTGTTAATAACGAGGCAGCAACGATTTTAAAACACCGTTGCCTTCACTATACGACTTAGTGATTCAAACATAATTATACATATAAAAAAATTGTACTACAGTTCATCATGGTCTCGTTTATGTTTGTACTGCTGGATAATTTCTTTTACACGCCTCAAAATATGTGCAGCATCCTGACTATCTATCCTGAAGAATTCTTTGGGAGATAGATAAAGCCTTACAGTTGGATATCCTGTTATTCCTTGCCTACCGCAGAACATACGTTCTGCTTCACAATCGATTTTCGCAGTCCTAACCCTCCCCTCTAATCTCTGAAAGCAAAATATAAACATTTTTGTATAACATTGATTTGCTTCCGAAAGTCCTAGGCCTACCGAATAATAATATACCGCCCCCTCTCTCGCACGAATCTCCCTCTTTTGGGCTAATCCTGTCTCGATAATAAAGAGGAGTAGAAATATTATTATTGACGTTGTTATTATATCAACTAGAAATGGCTGGCAAATTTTACTGATTTTACTTTCAATTGACGATTATGTGAATTTCCATGCGGGTAAAATTTTGATAAAATTGTGTTACCGTTTTAAAACCATAAAATATTTGTATTTAAATTATGCTTTCTTAGAAATAAGCTTACCTGGGCTACAAGTCTATACTCAGGTTCGAAATGGGTGCAGTGGGCGCACCAAGGCGCGTAAAAGTCCACAAGCCATGGAAGAAAATAATTTTTAGTCAAGATATTTTCCTTAAACTCATCGGCAGTGAGCGATTCCACAGAAGTCGGCAAAAAGCTAATAAGCCACCGCTTGAGAGATAAGGAATCGCGATTTCCACTGTATATGCTGCAAACGAAGATATATTGTCAATTCTACAGGTTGTTATCACCGTATATCAATTTTTTTTATAAAAAATAGCAAAAGTATTTATATTTAAAAATTTTACAACGAGGCCAAACTGATTCCTCCATTTATCAAGGATTATGGCTGTTTGGAGAGTACTGCAACCAGCAATACAACTGCGGCGGACAGAAGACTAAACTATATTCGACAATGCAAAAGCCGTCATCATGATCCAAATCCTGTGCATTTACATTGTGTGATTTTGTATTTCCCTTCAGTTTTCAGTGACTATTTTTTCAGTTTTAAATGATTTATAGCAAAAAAATAACGGAATTTGTATAGGGTACAGATATTTTCCATAATATCCTGTGCATTTGTAGAATCGAAGGCAAATCCAAGAGAGCTACGGTTATCGGACAGAATTTTATAATTAAAAATTTTCATGAGTTTTCTATTAGTATTTCATTCGTTAAATATCGATTTTCTTAGAATAAATGAGCATTTTATTTAGCTGCACACGGACTGTGTTTTGTTGTTAGTGGGAAATCCCGACGGACTTGTAATGAGTGAAAATTTTTGCAGTTTGGAACAAGGGAACGAAAGAAGAATGCAAAATACTGCAGCTAACCGGATTAACTGTTATCTACCAGGTATTATTAATAAAAATGTTCATTTTCGTTGTTTCTACATGTGGCAATGCTGTTAAAAACGACTGATCTAAGCATTCGCAAATGATAGTTATAATAGGCACCGATTTTTTGAGGGAAAACAGGGTTTTGCTCCATTTTTTAAACATTAAACTGGGATACTGAAATATTGTTTTTTTATGTTACAGGCCTCCTAAAATGTGGTTAAAATTATTATACTTAGTAATAGCTAACCCTACATACTGCTAAGTAATGGAAAAACCCATGAAAATACAGTGTTAGCAGCTGGTACGTATGCACAGTGTTTTTCTGATAGGTTTCATAGAGAATTATTTATTCGTATAGCAGAAATAGCCTAAGAGAAGACAATTATTATAACCATGATGAGAAGATGTAGATTGTGTACCATCTAGACCGGAGCAATTTTGACCACCTACTTTAAGGAACAAGTCTAACTTAAAGAAGTTACCGTATGTATCGGCAATTTAAAAATTAGGCGTATGATGATAAAAAAATTCTATATATTTAAGAAATCAGCAAATTACTTACGCAACACTGCTCAGTCCCCTACTTCCAAGCGGATACAGTCTAATCGTGGGATAACTTCTAATGTTTTGCGCATTACAGAGTTCCGCATTGGCCACGCAGTCAACCTGAGCGACCTTTACTTCTGGAAACTGAACCATCTGGAAATAAGAAAATTTTGTAGTAGGAATAATTAATAATATTCCGAAATATTTTTACTTCTTTGGCAAATTTTCTCCACTCTGGAGCCAATTTCTGGCAAGGGCCGCACCAAGGAGCGTAAAAATCCACGGCCCACAACTCGTCCTTAGGTTTCCTCGTTATTTGGACAAAGCTTTCATCATCCAGTGCTAGCACTGTGTTCAAATGAAAATATATACAGGAAATGATGAGCAAAAAATTCAGGGAATAATTCTAGATCGAAAATAAATGTTACCTCTTTCTATAACATTTTTTCCAAAACTAATTATTAATGGAGTTACAAGGTGTTAAAGTTAAAATTTTATTTTCGATATTTGTAAATAACTTCTTAATAAATCCAAATATTTACATGAAATTTGTAAATCGGGGGTTTTCTCGGATGAGAAATTCAAATATGTTTCTAATTTTGACGTCACTAGTAGAGGGCGCCACATGTGGCACACTGTGCTTCTTTTAAATGGCAGAACTTTTTTGCATCTTAATGTATCCATCTGACTATCGAAACAATCGATTCTCCTATCTGTTTTATTTGAAAAAGGTATACCTTATTGAAGTCGTTAGAAGTAACAGTTTTCGACAATTTGAAGTGAATCTTTGTCAAACAAGCTGTTTTAGATTTAGAAAGACAAGGCGATCAAAAGCAAGATAATGAAAAAAAAAAATGTACAAGGTAATAAAATAAAATTCCAAAATTAAAACCAAGACATGAAAACAAAAATTAAGTGACACATATTTTTCTAACTTACCAATTAGATTGGAAAGAAAAATATAATTGTAATTAGGCACATAAAAAATGACAAATCAAAAACAAAATAATGAGAATAAAAAGAAAAATATAAAAAATAATAACTAAATTACAAAGTTAAGAACTAAAGACATTAAAATAAAAAAAAAAAAAATGCCACCGAATAAAACAATACAAGAGCAATAAAAAAATATGAATCTATTGTAATAAAAATACAAAATAATGAAGAAAAGAGAAATGTAAAAAGTACACATAAAAGTAAAATACCACATATATTTTTCTCACTTACCAATTGGATTCATCATATCGTGCACAAACTCAGCAATAGAAGCCGCGTTGGGAACACTGTGGAATCGGTGCACTTGGCTGTTATTGTACAGCATGATTGTCGGATACGAATTGATGCCGTGCCCGGAACAAAGCGCTCTGTGCGAAGTGCAATCAATGGTGCCAAATTTGACCTTCTCAGGTTCGAATTCTTGACTAGCCTTCCGCAACTCAGGCATAATTTTTCTGCACGGCGGACACCAGGGAGCATACCAATCGATAAGCCACGGAGAACCTTAGATCAAATTAATCAGTAAATAATAACAAACTATAATAAATTTCCTTACCGTCTTTTATTAAATTGTGGAAGTCGGCAGGTGAAAGAGCATGGAAATTGACAGCTTTGACGCCATCTCGGGCAAACGTTGCCACTTCGTGGAGTACATCTCTTCCATGATGTAGTTCGAAGGCTCCCCCGACCTTCAGAATGCCCCAAGTGGGGTAACGGACAACGTTTAGAGTGGCACATAGAGCGGCGTTTTTTCCACAGTGGATCAACCCTGAAACATTCGTAAAGGAACAGCTGTGATTATGAGCTATGTACCGTTTACCTATATTGATGTTTGGAAGTAACGCAGGAAGACGTTTCAATTGCAAATTCAATTCTGTAGCTGGTCCCAGGTAAAAACAAAGCAACCAAGGTTTCTCATCTTTAGAAGTGTCCCTTAAACCTGTACGTATTTTCTAAAAAAAATTACAGTAAATACATAAAAAAACAATAAACATAATAATACTACCTTGAATCCTTCTGCGTCTATAGATTCAGGGTTAGGAAATTTATTAAGAACATCTTCTAAAATTTCTTTTGTGTCTGCTCCTTCTACGTTGTGAACAGCAATTTTACCATCTTTAATCTGCCAAAATACGATCGGATGTTTTTTATAATTCGGTGAGATTTTCACACACAACGTTTCATCATTCACAACTCCTGTCGATATTAAACCTTCCTGTAAGATATTAGAGGATTTAACGGAAACGAAACATCAATCTGCAATATATTACCAGAGAAGTGGCTAATTTTATCATAGTTTTCCTTTCAGGGCAGTTAATATTGTCACCGCAAAGGAAAAGTAACCACTGATTTTTGTCAAAATCGAGGTTTTCCCAATCGCTTAATAGAATATCTTTAATATTGACCTTTATTTTTGACAGTACAAACTCTTCTAATGCTTCTACACTCCTGTCACCTCGATACTGTTGACCTTCAAAAACATGCGACTAAAAACAAATATTAAAATAAAGACGTACTCTACAACTGAAAAACTTATTTTCTCTTGGACGCTGTATATACTAAAAATTGAAATTTTGTTTCAGAAATAAGTATAAATTAAAAAATAAATCATCAAAATTTAATCAATATAATTCACGAAAAAATAAATTACCTATGATGTAAAATACAGTCAAACTTCTCTAATTTAAACCCTCCAAATCCAGCAAAATTTGTTGGAATTAGAGAAAACTCGAGTTAAAGAGATCTTATCACATGCAAAACAAAGTATACATATATCAAAAGGACACAAATATTTTTGAGTTCTGAATTTGTATTGGATATTAAGTTATGAATTTGAACAATGTTCAACTGTATTTTATTTTCATTTTTCCAACAAAATATCCAACGGACTAAATGCCCAATAATTGTACAAGGGTGGTAAATATTTATATTTGTATTTATATTATAAAATACATGTACATGAAAAAGCGTTATCATTTTGAACCATGCTGAATTCAAATAAATTAAAAACTAAAAATATAAAACAACCATATTAAATTAAAAAAAAAAACGGATAAATAGAACAGAATAAAATTTAAATAGGAAAAATAAAAGAAAAAATAAAGATATCACAAAACAAGTTTTAATATCTTGCAAATACAAGAAAATATGTCAAGAATTACTACTAGTCAATTCTATATATTAGCATATTAAATAAAAATAAAAGTTAACAATATACATTTTTATAAATGCAGTTACTAAAAATAAAATAAATACAAGAAAGATCAATCTCTGACAACCCTTTTCATACGATACATAAATAGAATGACCAAGAGGTCATATGTAATTAGACCATCTTAATCTTACTCTATGATAATGCCTGTGTTGTGTCTAAATATTTAAAATATGTTTATAAAATTATTTAGCATTCAAGAAATAGAATTACTGAGGAAAACTACAGATCATTTCATATTGAATATATAAATTGCAATATGACTTACCTCTTTCTCGTAATATAACAACGTAGGATAGGCTTCTATTGACAGCTGGTAACATAAAGCATAATCATCTTCACAATTAACGGCGGCAATGCGTATAACACCTTCTAATTCTCGTGCCAATTTTCGCCAGGTCGGAGCCAATTCGTGACAATGGTGGCAATTAGGCGAATAGAAATTGACAAACCATGCTTGGTTATCGTCCAAAACATTCAATTCTACATAAAAAAGGATATTGTATAATAAATAATATTTTAAATAAGTAAAAATATTTGACAATTAAATTACTATACCATAATCATTTCTGCTGAGAGTCACGATGATGGGGTCATCGTCGTATATCCCAAACTGGTCTCTGTAATACGTATAACTGTGATACTGTTGTTTTTTAACAGAATCAGACGAGTCGCCATGCAAATCATAATGTTTCCTAGTCTGAGGATCCTTTAGAACTTCATACGCTCTAGCTAATTTTATGAAAACTGCATCTGCATTTTTGTCATCCTAAAACAGCCAAGGATAGAAGCATTTAATAAAAAGGTAGGTACTTCAATTAATGTTATACCTTATTTTTGTCTGGATGTAATTTGACAGCCAGAACTTTAAAGGCCTTTCTGATTTCTTTAACGGTTGCATCTCTGCTTATACCTAAAAGTTTATAATAATCATTCTCTTCTTCGGCAGATTGTAGATGTATGCAGAACGACACAATGAGCAGACCTAAAATACACAACTTCCTGAAAAAAAAAATATATATATATATACATAAGTATAGTCGTTTCTCTTTTTTATCCCCTGAAATAGAGGAGGGTATGATGTTTCTGAGAATATAAAACCAATAAATAAATACTGTTATGATTGGTGAATAAACAAAAACATTTTTTTTACATATACCTACATCACCAAAGGTAATAGCACTAATTATATCGTTCTAGCATATAAAATTTAATACAAAACAACAATTTTAAAATATTTAAATTCAAATCCCTATGTATTTGTAAGTTAAACTTGAGTTTTTAATTTATAGTTATAATTCAAACCCTTTCTACACCTACACATGCGAATAACTGACGTGGTCTAAAAGCTTAAATCAATTACAAATAAATTAAGAAAATCAATTCAAAATTTATCTACTTACATGTTTTGTAGTTAATAATGACCGTTGAGGTTCTTTCTCATAAAACTGTTCTACATATCAGCCTTAATTTAACTGATAACACCCACTGTTAAATAAAATATCATTCTACTTGCTGCTTGCTGCAAATGCGGAAGTTACAAAGTTTTACAGCTTCGGCCCGGCTTTTTATTAGTTTGGAACAGATGTCTTACGTCATACGTCATCGCCTGTCATGAATGACAGACACCAGTGCCTTGAAATATATTTTCAAGATAATCAAAAGATGACACTTTGAAGGAGTATTTCAATGTTTACAGATTTCTTTTTTATCTGTCTAACTCTAACCTTGTGGATTTTCTAACCTATTTCAGATGTAAGGTTAACAGATGTTCAAAATCAAACATGAGTAAATCTTGGAGAACTTATTTATTATGGTTTGCTCAGGAACATATTGAATTCAGATTTGCAGTACGTTTTCATGTTTTTAATATATATTCATCAATAACAGATTAACATTCATTCCAGGAAATAAATTCTCTACTGTCCGTTTTCAACATCGAGATGAGGTTTATGCAAAAACCTAATGATGTAAGTTAAGTAGCATTTCTTAACTTCCTGATAATATTATGTTGTACATGTTAAGGAACCGTATTGGATCGTAGAGCTTCCCTCTGAAGATGATGTCAAGTTATTAGCCAGTAGATCGGTATCTCTGCGAAATTGTCTAGAGCTCTGGGGGCATGAGAAGGATATGCGAAAACTACATGAAAAGCTAAAATGTTATCCAAAACATTTAATGGATCCATATTTTCAACCAAATAAATCTTTTAAAATTGAAGTAGAAACTTTCTGCAGACATTTCACTCAAAAACAAAAAGTTGATAAGATAGAGGTAGGAATACATTCTATTATAATCATGAAAGTATTGCGGTATGTTTTAGACATTTAGTCATCTACCAGTCCAGGGACCAGTAGATTTGAAAAACCCAGATGTTACTTTACAATATATCGAGTATTATGGAACGGAAGCGAATAATCCACCTGAAGTACCATATGATGTATTTTTTGGCAGATGGGTAATATATTTCTTTCAAATATATGCAAAATTTGAATATCATACTTATTATTAAACAATTTTAGGTTGCTAGTGGACTCAGACAATTGTTAAGAAAATTTTCTTTAAAAACTAGGAAGTTTATCGGTAACACCAGTATGGATCCTCAATTGTCATTTTTGATGGCAAATCAGGCTTGTGTAAAAGATGGTGATATCGTTCTGGACCCTTTTGTGGGTAGCGGCTCTCTTTTAGTGGCCGCCGCTGAATTTGGCGGTTATGTGTTGGGTACTGATATTGATTATTTGATGTTACATGGAAGAACAAGACCATCTAGAATTAAGCAAAAGGTATGTTATCGAATTATTAAAATTTGTTATACATTTGAAATTTGTCTACTGTTTTTTAAATTCAGTTTTATTTACCTACTTTTTGTGAACCGTTAGAAGAGAGAAAAAGATGAAAGTATAAGAGCAAACATGAGGCAATATAACTTAGAACATAAGTATTTAGACGTCTTGGTCAACGATTTTTCAGTGCCGTTTTGGAGAGACGAATGCCGTTTTGATGCAATCATTACGGATCGTAAGATAGTTTATGCAATAATTGTTTTCTAACTGATATAGCTTGGATTTTCAGCCCCTTACGGTATCAGGGAGGCGACCGAAAGAGTGGGTACTAGCAAAGAAAATTATACCGTAAGCGAGGAGCATTTGTCCACACATATACCTGCAAAAATTGAGTACGGAATATCAAATATTTATAGAGACCTACTTATATTCTCTGCCAAGCATTTGAAGGTCGGAGGTCGTATGGTGTGTTGGTTTCCAGTATTTAGGTAAACACATTTTTAACTATAGATTCACATAGTTTAATTTACTTTTTACAGAGAGGATTATAATGAGAATGGTCTACCTTCTCATCCATGCCTCAGGTTAATAGCAAATTGTGAACAGGCTTTAAGCAAAGTAACTTCACGAAGGCTATTGACTTTTGAGAAAATAAGGCAGCCAACAGAAGAAGAACTAAGTATAAGGCACAATGAAATCATCGATTTTAGAGAGAAATATTTTATTATCCGGGAAGAAACTAGGAAAGAGAGGAGGATGAGGGAAGCTCAAATCCGAGAAGAGAATAGGTTGCGGCATGAACAAGATAATACAGTAAATGTTTAGGATTTTTTTTTATAAAAAATTTCATATATTTTATACTTGAAACGTACAATATTTTATTTACCTCAAAATAAATATTTTAAAATTATTTTTTATTTCTTTGTGTAAATTTCCTTTTTGCAATAATTTTTCCACCAATAAGCCTGTGGTTTTTATTTCAAAAGGCAATCTATAGTTGATTTTTGAAGGCATGACATCCGAGGCCATCGATAGAGTGCCGTGACCTTCTAAGTCCTCCAGCATTCCGCTATGTTCCATTATGTTACCCTTTGACATACAAATAGCCGTTTGCTTCAATCTATATACTGCCCACTTAGCTTCTATCTCCAAAAGTATATGGAGAGGTGGTAGATCCAGGAGGACTTCCAGAGTAGCTGACGGTGTGGTACTGATTGCACCAGTTATTCCCAAACTAACTTGTCTCTGCTAACTTCAGAGTTTTACTTTGGCTATCCTTTGAAGACCTTTGAACCAGCAAACTATAGAGCCGTAAGTGATCATGGTTCTGATGACCATCACATACACCCAATATAGTTGTTTAGAACCTACGTCCCAGGACTTTCCACAAATGCGTCGACACGTCCATAAGGACATACCGGTCTTGTGGATGACTTCTTCCATATGAGAGTTCCAATTGAGCATTTTATGTAGAACAACTCCCAGATATTTCGCTTCCTCTGCAAATGGTATTGTCTCTCCTTTGCTTTTAGGCAAAATTTTCTTGTTGCTTCTGAATGTTTTCTTTAAATTTATTATCTTGATCAAACGTCTTTTTCTTTCATTTATTATGTGCAAAACTTTGTGACGTTCTTGTTATCTGTTCTCTAGTTTCACTTTCTTATTTCGAAAATGTGCTCAAACTCAAAAGATGAAAGTATAGGAGTTAACACGAGACAATATAATTCAGAACATATTTAGACTTCTCGGTCAGCGATTTTTCTGTGTCGTTTTGGAAAACCGAATGCCAATTCGACGCAATCATCACACATCGTAATGAATTTCACCCAATAATTTTTTAACTGATATAACTTGGGATTTCAGCCTCTTACAGTGGCGACCGAAAGGGTAGGTACTAGCAAAGATAATTATACGGTAAGGGAGGAGCATTTATCCACAGATACCTGGGAAAATCGAGTACAGATTACAGAATATCAAATATTTATAGAGACCTACTTACATTCTCTGCTAAGCATTTGAAGGTCGGAGATCGTATTGTGTGTTGGTTTCCAGTATGTAAGTATACACATTTTAGTGATAGATTGGCAGTTTAATTTACTTTTTACAGAGAAGACAGGCTTTAAGCAAAATAACTTCATGAAGGCTGTTGACTTTTGAGAAAATAAGGCAGCCAACGGAAGAACTAAGTATAAGGCAGAATGAAATCACTGATTTTAGAGAGAAATATTTTATTATTCGGGAAGAAATTGAGAAAGAAAGGAGGATGAGAGAAGCTCAAATCCGAGACGATAATAGGTTGGGTTGCAGCATAAACGAGATAATACAGTGAATATTTAGGATTTTTGTTTTATTAAAAATCTCATATATTTTACTTAAAACTTACAATATTTTATTTTACCACAAAATAAATATTTTCAGATTATTTTTTGTTTCTTCCTTTAAATTTCTTTTTCACAATTTTTCCACCAATCGGCCTATGATCTCTGTTGTAAGAATTAGTCTTGTCCACACCTTTGCCTTTGCCCTTAATTTTTTTGTCGCCTCTGAATTTGTTGTCTTTAAATTTATTATCTTTATCAAACGTCTTCTTCTTTCCTTTATTATGTGAAAAACTTTGTGGGGTCCTTTTTTCCCCATTCTCTAGTTTCATTTTCTTATTTCTGAAATGTGATCCCTCAAACTTTCTTTTAACTCCAGCAGATTTGGAAGAAAACAGATCTAAAAATAACAGAAATAGTAAAATAAAATTTAAATAAAACGTTTTATGTTTACCTTTATCCGGTTCTTCACCAACTTCTTGTTTGTAATACTCCCGATCATCATCTTCAATGGTAGCTTGTTGGTTTGCTTCCCTTGATGACTTCATCATTTGCACGTCCGTTTCTGTTTTCTGCATGCCTTTTAGCGATCGTTCTTTCTGATCTTGTTTAGCATCGTCCTTAGCTTTTTTATTAGCTTCTTGAATTTTTTTCCTTTTTTCTTTCAGGTTCCTAAAAATAAATTTATATTTATACATTCACACACAATTCGATAATTTGTTTGCTTACTTTTTTAATTCCCTTCGTTTTTGAATTTCTGCTTTTTCTTCCTCCGACTTATGAATCAAGTCATGATACAACACTTCTCCATCTAGGAGCCCATCTTCAATCTTAATTAGTTGCAGAGTTAGTCGAGGTCCTAATTCACTAAGCCTAATAGCGGATTTACCAGATTCCATATTGCCTCTAGATGATAATTTTTGTGGTAGAGTCACATGATTTTGTGGGTCATCTTCTGCTTCACTTTCAGATAGCAAACCTACCCTAATATTAAAAAATATATATATTTTATTAATTGAAAATTCCAACATTATTATTACCTTGTGAAAAATTCGGAAATATCACTACATTTTGCCAAATTAGGAACTTTCCCTTGTACCACCTTTTTTACTCCTTTAGAAACACCCACAGGCACAGCTTTTATTGTGTAGTGTCGGAAATCTATCAGTCTTGTAGTTGGATTATAATTCAATAAGACGCATCGTCTAATAGTGTTCAAATCGACAGACGTTAAATTTATCGTGGGAAACATGTTTTGAAACATAGACGCCATAAGCTTCATTTGTTGACCCTCTCCACTGAAACTATTTAGTACTATTAATGGAGAGTGTTTGAATGCCGTGTCTACAACAACTTGTTTCTTTAGAGATGAAACGACATCTCTAGCCAACGAATAATTATGAATTTTGAAGGTTAATGTAGGTCCTCTTGGTAAACGCATTATTTTTAGATACATTCCCAATTCCGTCCTGGAAAATATCGACAGGTGAGAGACATGTAGAGGTCCAGCTACTGCTACAAAGTCTTTTATGGTATTCTTTTTCCTTTCCTGAAATTGTAAATTATTAGTAACAGATTTACATTACCTTTATAAGTTACTGTACTTTTAAAGATGATGCCGTAAATGGTTCCATTACTTTTCTAAAATCTTTCGTTAATTCTAATGTGTGACCACCAGGAAGTCCTTTGTGGATAACAAATGAATGTGGAGCTTGAACGAGTTCATCAGGTTCGATATTATTGTTAACATTTTTCTTAACACATCGACCTCGTTTTCTTTTTCCCATTATTGTTACTTTTTAAAATTGCTTTTCGCCTTGCTAGTCTTGCTACCCTTGTTTATATTTGAGGTTAGGTTACTGCGCACATGTGAGATATCGTGTGACATTTGACGTTTAGGCTAATTTTCATGATAGTCTATATAGGCAATTTTTTGCATTTTCTGCGTTATTTTATTTGAATGTACATTTAATACATTTTATATTTTATAATAATTTTAAACTGATATAAATATGATGATAAATACGTGTTTCAAAAATATAACAGTAAAATGGATTTTAAATTGTAACCCGAAATCTATAGTTAATTATTTTTACACTTGAATGAAAATATATAGATATTATCATATAGTTTTATAAATGATAAATTTTGACAACACGTAGATTTCAAATAAAATGTCTTGATCTTTATAAATACCTACCTTATGTAGGTATTAAAAATAACTACCAAATCTTTTATCTGGAAAGTACCTATCTAATAACTATTACAATAAAAAAAAACTGGAATCAAGGAACCAAGTTGTTTTTTGATCCAGGAAGCTCTTGTCAACTTTGTTTAAAAAAGTAGAATCAGTTTGTTTGCTTGAAAACTAATTCAGCAATCTTCAAATAGCAAAAGCTGATAAAGTGGTCTAAGTATGGAGAATGAAGCTGATCCTATTATTACAAAACCAGAAATATTTCCTATGAAATGCACTAAGTGTAAGAATTTTAAATTTTATGTAACTATTTGACTAATATGGACAGACTTTTGCAGTTGATCCCCAATGGGTTCAAGTATTAATAAATTTAAGAATGAAACACTCAAAAATGTTTACGAGGCGCAGAAATTCTGCTTCAGAAGGATGGAAGTAATACAATGAATACAAACTTTAGATAAAATAATGTCAAATGCTTTATTTCAGACTAGTTTTTGATGAACTTCAAGAGTCGGGTGCACCTGATTATGTAACTATAACAAAAATTAAAAAGAAATGGATGAATTTGATGACCAGATATAGGGTAAACGATTTAAAAATCATAAACTACATACACAATTTCTGTAGATAGAAATAACTAAAAAAATTAGCTCTGGTACATATCTGTTGATTTTTAGCAAATAAAGAACACTACATTAAATCCTGAAACAATCACTTGGCCTTATTATGAACAAATAGATAGAGCTTTTGGCAGAGAATCAGAAATTGATCTAGATGGAAAAAATGATAATTCATTAAATCATTCCCTTAACAATGGTATTCAATGTTTTATTTACAAGAACGCAAAAAATATATAGCTATCTTTTTTAGACGAGAGGCAAAATTTTATCAAAAAACTAATAGAACTTCGATACAATCATCGACATCTCTTTACAGGAAGAAAATACACCGCAAGGGATGGATGGATGTAAGAATTATCTTTGCATTTACATCAAATGTATCCACAGTACACTTTTGACAAAAACTGTTTGCAGGATAATTCAGTCTCTATTACAATGCCAAGGTAAATACTCTATTGACCAGTTAAGCAAATGTTGGCAGAATTTGGTACAACGCTACAAGCAGTTGGCGAAAAGTGAAGTTGATAATATCACTTGGCCCTACTACGAATGCATGCAAAAATGGTTTAAAGAAGAGCAAAAAATGTGTGATAAAGTCAAAATGGAAGCAGCTGGTTCAATAAATATTATAGAAAGCGAAGATAACTCCAAAACTGAAAACGACAAAGATGTCTCAATTGCAAATACTCTCCAGTTTCTGCCTAAAAATAATATCTCCATCGACTGTGTTAAAATACAATTACTGACAGAAATAAAAGCAGCTCAAGATAAACACCACAACGAAGTAATGGAGACTTTGAAAGGTATTAGTGAGCATTTCAATATTAGCAACAATATATCTTCAAATATTATTATTAACAACTGAAAATGTTACTTAAATATTATAAAAGTATTTTTATTCACAATATATTAAAAACACTGACAAAATGTTTTATTTCTCTACGGTACAACATAAATAATACTCTCATAAACAAAAAAAACAACACCTAAAAAATACTTTGCTAAAATATTTCTATTTAATGCTCAAACTTCTAAGGCCGCCAAGGATTCCTCTATCTCTTTGATCTCATTTTCTTCAGCATACTTCTTTTTAATTTGTTTTAAGCTCCATTCAACAACTTTCTGTGCTGAATCTTTTTTCTTCTGTGACACATTTTTCTGGGAATTAAGTAGAGCAGTTGTTGTCTAAAAGACACATCAGAAAGAAAATTACTATTTACAAACAAAAATAAATTCGTACCAAGTATATTCCATACAAAGCCCTAATATTCTTAGAATTTAACCTCAGAGCCTGATAATAGTAAGATCTAGCAACTTCTAAATTTTCTAATCCACCTTGCGTATATTTAATGTCGGCATATCTCTGATGCAACAAATGGTTGTGTGGATTATGTAAAATCAATTCTTCCACACAAAAGGCGGCTTTGCTGTAATCATGCTCATTTATGTACAACTCGCTTAATTCTTGCCATGCCTCAACATCAGCCATAAAGCTAAAAGATAAATATACATATAAAAATTTATGATGTAGTAATTAAATACATACGTTTTCAAATATTCAGTTAGTTCTTTAATAGCTTCTGTATATCTTCCAAGAGTTTTGAATATGGCAATTTTTCTCTTCTTGGCTGCACTATTTGTGTTGTCTTGTTTGATAATATCGTTTAATATTTGAAGTGCTTTAGGATAATTTTCATCCGCTTCATAAACCATTGATTCTAATATTCGCACTCGGGAACTATTAGGAAAGTCCTTGTATAGTTCTTGTATGCATCTCTGTGCAATGTTAAGTCTAAAAGAGTCTACAGATGCCACACACACCTGCTCCAGAACGATATGTTCTAAAAAACATGAAGAAAATTAGTGAAAATTAAAACAAGACAGTATGCTTACTTTCTTTCCCTAGGTTATATATATTCGAGGAAATCGAATCGTCCCAAATTTGAACAACTTCTCTACTTTTACGTTCATTATTTTCTCTGTATCTTTTCAATTGGTCCAAGTCTCCTACAACAGAAGGCCAGTAGTTATTTGTTTATTAAACAGGCATATAAAATTACTTTTGAGATTCCCCATTATTTTAACTTTCACAATTGAACGCTTTTTATCACTAACAATTAATTACACGTGCTAAATTACAAATTAATACAAATTACAAATGACTCTCAAATATAAAATTATAAATTGTCATCTGTCTTCTGTCCTACTGTCACCCCTGTCACCCATCTATCAAATCTGTCACTTCTGACATTTGTATCTGTGAATGTTGGTAGCACTGAACTGGAAGTGTCTAAAGTTTGCTTGTTAAATTGAAAGAGAAAATTGTATCTCAATTAAAAATATGTATTACTAGAAAATAAATCAAGAATATTTCATAAACCAAATTAATCACTTTACTGTTTCATAAGCAAAATTATTGATATTCTATAGACCTTTAACTGGTCTCTAATAATGACAGTTGTGCTGAGTAATACAACCAGTTCAGGGATTGCCATTTAGTGAATAAATAAAATCCCTTTTATGTCTGTCCCATCCATTGACCCAAACAGTAATAGGGGCAGTCGATTAATAAACTAATTTTTTAATAGTTTTAATTAGTGTGAGTGTCTTTTACATAAAATGTATTTTAAAATAAAAATTTGGTAAGTGGTTTCCAAATAACTCATAAAAATTTCATGAAATATGATCCGCGTTGCAGTTAGGAATGCATTGTTTATTTTATTAAGTAGTATTCTTATCTTTTGTTAATAAAAATGCTGCAATGGAATTAATAATGAATGCATCCTTTGTACAGAAATAAAACGAAACTTTTTTATATGCCATTTTCATGAATTTCAGTATTCTCATCATTGATTTTGTTCAACAGATCAATACACTTGACTAGAGGAGTGTACTACAGTATTCACCATTTCCACCAGTTGGTTGAGTAAATAAAGAAACCACTAAAATGGACTCAACCAACATTGTTTGTCCAGTTTGTACTTTATATCTAAGGCCAGGAATAACCTTAAAGCAACATTTGTCCTCTCATCCAAAGCAGAAGGTTATAGAGGCCTTGGTAAAGTTGTCTGTGGGTGAAGAGTCAAAAGGTCAAAATGTACCCACACAACCAGATTTAAATGCTGCAAGTAGCTCTCAGGTCAACTCGGCTGTAGTGAATCAGTCATGGAATCAAGCACCCCCAGGTCATTTGGGGCCCCCACCTCATATAACTCCATTACACGGGAACCACGTTTTCATTTATCAACAAAGTATGAGCACGACTTCCCCACAGCCAAATGTTCTAAATGTAAACCCGCTATCGCAGCAGTATGTGTATCCCACTGTTTTCAACCCCCAAATGATGCCATATGTCTATCAACAACAGCAAGTTATAATGTCTAGTAATTCATTGCCACCTCATGTAAGGGCCTTACCATTTGATATACCCAGTACGTCACAAGCGAATATACCAGAGCAATCAGTTGAGAACGGTAGTGAAAATAATGTTGCGCAAAGTAGAATAGAAGAAATCCAAGAGAACAACGGTGAGTCAAGACACGAAGATATAACCAAGGATATTTTTAACGAAACAACTTCGGAGCCGTCAACTGTTAAGAAACAAGAAGACATGGATATAGTCGGTCATGAAGTGAAGACTATGGAAGATTTTGAAAATGAACAACTAATGGTGAACGAAATACCTCCGGAAGAGTATGGTAATGAGAACAATGCAGATTATGAACACGAACAAGTTGATCACGAGGAGTGTATTGATTCTCCACGTTCTCAAACTACCACTCACTCTGACTGGGCATTTCATTCCGATTTGAACAAGGCTTGCCAAACTCAAAATACAAGTAATACCTCACCACGGTCACACATATTAGAAGAGGAAGAACCAGACATGGATACTCAAGAAAACAATGAGGATCAACCCGAATATTTTTATATTCACCAACAAAATCAGGAATTTGAAAAACATCCAACTCAGGAGTATTCCGAACCGAATGTTATACCATATACAACAGTTAAGTTGAACACTGAGAGTTACGAACAGTCCGAACCAATTTATACTTCTGCGAATATCTTACACGGTGGAGACCACTTGGATTTTGTTAATATGGAAGATATTGTTATCATAAATGATTTTGCTTCGAATCAGGTTATTTCTCAAGTTGAAAATTTTGAAAACACTTCTCCTGATAGACCAGGAGTCTTAATGACTATAGGAGATATCGTCGAACAGCCGAAAAATGATTTTATAGAGCAAAGAGACCTGGAGGAGAGTATGTCGAGAGAGAGCTCCCACGTTAACATAAGGTCTGACGAAAGAATGCCAGCAAGAGGCGAATTGTCTGGTCAGGAGAGTATTGGAGGTGCTAGTGACATAACATGGAATCGTATGCAGTACCAAGAAGGTAGTTCGGGTATGTCACACTCTTACGATTTAATCGGAAGGGAAACTTGGGAGGCATCCGACAGTGACAGTGTAGAAGTGCCAACGATTCAACGGAGACATCCAGTGCAAGTGGACTATCAAAATCATATGGAGTATAACGATAATGAAAATGATACTCCTACTATCGTTAGTTATTCTGGTCCTCCACTTAATTTTAAATGCCCCACGTGTCAGGAAGGTTTTGCTTCGTCAAAAGAAAGAAAAGAACACGAGATCGAGAAACATCCAGAGAAAATAAGTAGAAGTAATTTAATCGGTGGCGATATTGGAAGGAAAAAAGTAAAAAAACTGATAGTAAAGTTAAAATCAGATAAGACTGAGGCCGACAACAACTATGACAATGTTTTTACTAATAAATTGAAAATAGAGAATAACGTTGAGCAAAACGAAACTCCACCTGCCGAGACTGAGATTAAGCAAGACGAGCCCAATTTAGAATTAAAGGACTTAAAGATAGTGTGTCCGATTTGTGACTGTGTCGTAGAAAATGCCAAAGCTCTAAAGCAGCATAAAATGGAAGTTCACAAGGAAAACGCCAGTGTACGACACAAGTGCCTGACATGTGGAGAGGCTTTTCCTAACGAATATAAATACACAGACCATCTTAAAGTACATCCTCTAGAATGTAGATTATGCGGGAAACTATTCTATAGAAGACAAAATATTCAGTTACATATGAAGAGACATCTGGGCCTCAAGCCGTACAAATGCGAGATCTGCCAAAAATCATTTGTAACCAGACAAAAACACGATGAACATAAAAACATTCACACGGGCGAAGCCCCCATCAAATGCAACTTGTGCGAAGAAACGTTTAGGAGGCATTCAAACTTAGTACAACATCGTAATAGGCACCATTTTCAGCTCAAGAAAAAAGTTAAGGATTACATATGTCAATGTGGCGAAATTTTTCACTCTAAAAAAAAACTCGCATGGCACAAGGAAATCCATGACTCCAAGCCCAAGGCATGTACTCAGTGCAGTGAAAAATTTGTTCATATGTCAAGTTTAACGAGACATATGCGTCGTGCCCATAACGAGAAGTTTCTCCCGCAAGTAGACAGGGATAACGAAAACGTTCAATGCCCCATCTGCAAAGGTACTTATCTCAGATCTTCCTTGGAAGTACACATCCGTAAGCACAGCGGACAGAGGCCTTTCACGTGCTTGATTTGCAACAAGGATTTCACCACTAAATGGAATCTTAAGTTGCATAAGTGGACGCACGCCAGTCGCACATCCAAGCCCTTCAAGTGCGATCAGTGTAAGGGTGCCTTCATTAGAGAGTCCGATTACATTGCACATATGAACTCTCACAAAAGCGTGCGGCCATACACGTGTAACTACTGCGGAGCTCAGTTCATCAGGAAATACAACTGCATAAGGCACGTTAAGGAACACGAGAATAACAAAACGTTCGTTTGTCAGGTTTGCGGCAAGTCTTTTCATAGGTCGTATTACTTAAAGGATCACATGCTTGTACATAGCGGTATCCGACCTTACTCCTGTCATATTTGTGGGAAAACTTCCACGACTAAGTCTAATCACAATAAACATGTACAAATTCATCATGCTAGGGAACCAGTTAGTACAGAAAATTAAATGAAGGGATGCAGATTTTCAGCTGCTAAAATGGGAATAAAAAAAGAGTATTTTTAAGTATATTAGATTTGTTTTAAACATTTTACTGAGTTCTGTTGTGCACCTAGGAAAATATTTTTACCTAAATTCGAGACACTTGCAAATGATATTTGATTTTATACCTATGTCGTACATGGGACAGACAGAAAGAATTTTATTTTATTTTACGTTTCAGATTACAAGTATTTTAAAATATATTTATTATATTTTCCAAATAGCAATTTTATTGTAATAACTAGAGTTTGTCATTTTGGTGCTTAAAATAAGGGGCGAAGTAACGAGGGTAGCGATGTTTGCATCGTTGACCGAGGCTCCCGTTTCGTTTGTTTATTTTATTTATACAGATCATTACATCTAATGAAATTTAAAAATGTCTTGATTGTAATATTTCAAAGTACCTATATGTGGCCCATAATAAATCATTTCTATTATTTTTGTATAATATACAGGGTCCGTCTCATAAAAACTCACCCTGTATCTTCGTATTCTTAGTGATCAAATTTTTATTATTTTTGTAGGTTTGTTGAAGGCCTTCTAAGCCAAAATGTCATATATTAAGATTGGCGTTTCAAGGACAATGAATCATATTTACTGATGCACAAATAAAATTCACCCAGTAGGGGAATGTTCTTATAGCGTAATACTAAAATATAATGCTGAAATTAAATCATTTGCTTTAACTTTTTGAGGGAAAATATGCTAGAGAACATGAAAAACCGTGAAATGTACCTTGTCACTGTTCCAAACACCGTGAAAAATACTTAATAATTTATATCAATTCAAGTGTTACTAGTTTTTTAAAAGAATTCTGTGGGATGTGATAATGTTTATAATGTAAACAATTTTTTTCAATGTGCAATTGACTTTTAAAATTCAGGATATTTTATGATAAAACAGTTGAAAATGATGCCTTTTTTCTTAATCTAAATGATTTGTCAACCTGGAAACTGTTATGCAACCTAGAGGAAACTCGTATAATTGACAATGTGAAGAGATATTCTTTCTAACTTACTCAGATTTTTTTTAGACTGTCATAACAAACAGCTATGAAATTCGGCTCCCTTAAAGCTCATTTCATGGTCTATTTGATTGCAGAATGTTTTATACTTTAAAGAAAATATTGCCCAGAAAAATACATTTTCTCAAGTTCCATTTTGTAAAAATAATATGTTGTATGAAATTAAATAGTTAAGCTTAGAAGGCATCAAACACATCTTGATTGATAAGATATAACAGAAGAACAGAGATGTAAATTTTGAGAGTTATAGTTGGAATACCTTGTATAATGTCTTAATGCATGTGCCTCAAACAAGAAAAAGCAAATTGTGGCTACAATTAAAGTAGATAAGAAATATGGCATATTTAACGCACATTCTAACGTCTAATAAAAGTACATGATTGAAAAAAGCCACTTTCAATATAAACGTGGTCCACCCACCCTTTCATTAGAACAACACGAGATGCTGATAAATTTAGATGTATTTAACATAGTTAAAGCAAAGCACTTTTAAATTTCTTAATGACGCCACTGACTTAACACCGAAATGTCAATCTTTAGTGATAACTCTGGTTACATTTTATAATTATTTCCTTTTTTAAAGCAAAATATAGAAAAAATTCAAGACTACGTCAAGTTTATCACACTTGATGAACTGCGATTTATAAGAAGTAATCGAACTGTTATTTAAATGATTTGACAAGTTGTTAAAAATATATTTTTAAATGATTTGAGTAACGTTAAGTGTAGAAGCTGAAACTGTGATTGTTTCAAATTGAAACCACCACCATTATTTTAATATTCATATAAAAATGTTAGGTAATAAAAGTGTATTTTTTACGTTTCATTGTAGTAAAATAATTTTTTTGTAAAAATTTATTTGATCTAGTATGGAGGTTTGTTATTTCAAAGGTTTGTTGAACTCTTAATTTAGTAATAAATCCTACATTTATTTAGTACGTACTATTTTCTTTTTTTTTAATAAAGACTGTATTTTTATTCTGCTATTCTTAAATGATTACTATTTTAAAGTAAAGGAGGGTAACACCTTATTGTTATTTGGTTATATACGTCTTGGACGTATGTAATATTTCCATTTGTGTAAATAATAAATTAATTTTACATTTTAAAGTGTGCAATTGAAGTTTTTGTATTAAATAATACAAATAAAACAAATATTTATAACTACCCGATTTTTTTTGACCACGTCAATAAGAAAATGCACATGTTTTGTGAAAAATAAAAACATTCGTAGATGTTCTTACCGAATGTCATTTATTTCTCTTATACAGTGTGAACATTAAGTGGAAATCAATTTTTTTCATGTTTCCCAGAATACGAATTTAAAATTATTTTTGTTTTTAATCAAATGAATAGTTCAGTTATAATTAATTTTTTAAACTATACTTAAACTCACTTCTTTCGGGACACTTTATTAGTATAGCCGTTGTTACCTTTTAAAATCAATGATGAAATTAAAGGAGTAGCAGAGAGCTGAACTGCAATGTAAAATAATTCTATAAAAACAATTTGCTCTTCTGACTTCACAACACGTTATTTTATAATGTCTCTGTATTAATGAACACTAAGATTGACCTAGTTTAGGCGAACAACTGCTGTATGTTAACAGAGTGGTAGACAGGCAAAGGAGCAAACGGCTAACACTGAGTCATCTAGTTGCTTTCTCATCGCATAGTAGTTCTTATTATTGAAATGCTCATCTATTTTGAATCATTCTTTTCCCATCGGAACCAAAATAAGCCTTATGCTACATTTATTTTAGTTTTCAGTATGAGGTGTTTGTATTGTAGTAAATAGAATTCGTATAATGTAGTTTTATTAAGTTTAATTTTGAATACAATTTAAAGTGGTAGTTAGTGAAATGTCTTGTATAGGTGTAAGTTTATAATAGCCTTCAGTGTAATGATATGATGCGTTTGTGTATAGCAGTGCCTTATTAAGGATGGTGTGGTTTACCTTTCTAGTCTACCCCTTTCTTCTCTGTCCTGGGGTCCCTTAATGTTGGTGATTTTTATTAATAATATTGCATCTAAACATACTTTTATTGTTATATGCATTTAATCTTCAAAGAAACTTAAATTTAAACTCCTGGTGTACTGCTAATAAATTGCCCTTTAATGCTGCCAAATGTAATATATCATTCATTCACCAGTAAAAGTCAATTTCATATGACTATAGACTGAACTATATTTTATTTTATGACTTATTATTAATTTATTATCTAGTATTTTTATCTTGTTCTGTTTTATTTATTCACTTTTTTTTGTTTTTTTTTTAATATTTAAATGTTTTTCATTTTTCTTTTTTCATGTTACATTTTATTCCTTATCTTGCAGTTGGGCAACATCCATTGGAAATTGTAATAAATAAATTGAGATTTGATAACATGCTGAATAGACAGGATATTTTGTAAATAAATAAAAACACACTGAAAGATCAACACTTTTAATGAGCATCCTTTATTTCTTTTAAAATAGCACATAAATTATTTTCATATTCCAACTGATTATTTTCATTTTGCCATAGTTCTAGCTTTGATTTGATCGGTTTTTGATCATATAATAACAGAATTTTAAAGAATTCAACAGCAGCCAACTAAAAAAAGTACAATAAATAATAAATTAGTTGAAAATTTTGAAAAATAAAAGGTACCTGTAGTGGAATTGGCTGCTTATTACTGAAATATTTGAAAACCGTATCCATAACTTCATTTAATTTTTCATCCGTAACGTCCAGGTCCATTAAAACTTTTCCCAAGTTTTCCAAAATTACCAACTGCAATTTATAAGTCTGAGAATATCTGTAAGCGGATCCCTTGTCTTTTAAGTAGCTTTCCGTGGAGAGTTTATTAAGAGCGAATAAAATGCTAGGCAAAACTTCCCTAAAAATTAATATTTTTAAACAAGATAGAAACAAAATCGGTAACTTACTTTGTGGTTCTCATTCTGATAAAGTCCTTGGATAACCTTGCCAGAGTGACAAGTAAAAGGAAACTGTAATTGATAATTAAAGGATCGTCCAACTCTTTGAATCTCTGGACCAAAGGGGACCAAATATGATGAACAATTGGTAAAAGTTCATCTTCGAAATCTCGTAAAATTTCTAAACCGTCCGTTAATATATTGAGTGCGAGTAGTTTCTTGGTTCTATCTTTCGATGGAAGGAAATGCAAACTTCGACTTAATATCGCTACTGTTAATTTTATATGTAGAGGTGGTTCAGGCTTTTTATACTCTTCAACTAAAATAATCGGTGGTATAAACTACACAAGAATTTTGTTTATAGTTTACCTTCAGGTTCTCCTATTTCTTTGTCTATTTCTTCCTGTTTTTTCTCCATGTCTTCTTTGAACATTTCCTCTGCGGATTTTCCCATAACATCATCAGAAAAATTTTTTTTCTCATTCGTATCTATTCCTGTCACTTGGAAATCTTCAGCTTCTCTCAACTTTTGTGCTTTAGATTTAAAGGGTTCTATTTTTTCTTTTATGTTAAACCATTTTCTTACACAGTTTATAAAAATCTTAAATATTTCTAAGAAAGCTTTCGCATTATTTTCTTTAAATTTATCACAAGATTGAAGAAGAACCTAAAAAGAATGCGTACAAAAAAAAAATGCAAAAATAACATTAAAACTCTTACTTCTTTGATAATATCAGCGATATATATCAATACGTCTACTGTACTGTAATTCAGAACAACGGTCAGGACATTTAGAACACCTTCGTTGTTCTCTAATTTGTTTAATTTTCTTTCAACGTGGTATGTGAAATAGTCTATATTGCTGTTTATTAAGTTTGTTATATGAGAATATCCGCAAGCTGAAGTGATGTTAGTTAAAGCCGATAAACCAGCACTTTTAACTAGAGGATGGCCACTTCCTACAAAATTTTAAAGTCAAATGAAAGCTTATACAAAAATATAATATTAATACTTTTTAAAAAAAAATAAATATATAGGATGTCTCTAAAATAAGGAGGGATCTCAAAGTGGCAATTTTCACTAAACTAGTTGCCAAAAGGTCAGATTACAGAATCATAATATTGTGAAGAATGTGTAAAAAGCACATAGCATTTTTAAGTGTGTCGCAGCAATGTTTTGGTATTTTTATTATAAAGTTTACAAAAGTATAGTGCAATGTTCCATTGTTGTTTTGATAGAAGGATTAAAATCCTTATGAAAAATTAGTCAAGGAACGCACATTTCAGTTTTCAATATCTACTAAGGTAGCAATAAAGTTACAACCAAATGTAATGTTTTCACACAATCACCAATGTCTGCTGATTCTTGTTTTGAATAAGACATTTTGAAAAAAGTAATTGAAACAGTAAAGTAATGATAAATTCTAAGCAATGCTCTTTTGTTTCAACTCTTTATCACTAGAGTGTCAACGATATTTATGTTAAAAAAATGAAAAATAAATTACTAAAAATGATGTAAAATATGAGGAACTGACCTATTATGAAGCTAGTTTGCCCTCGGAAAATGAATGACCCTTCATAAGTCAAATTATTTTTAAAATGCTCATTTCTTGCCCCTCACCCAAATCTATTTTGAAATTTTTTGTCTTAATTAAATTTTAACAAAAATAAACTTTACCTCAGAGTTTACGCACTCTGTATACATATATAGGCCTAAAATTTGTTAAATTGTATGCAAGTTGTTGAATAAATATTGCTCTACAAAAAATAGTAATAAAAACAACTTCATATTAAGAAAAACATGAAAAAATCGAACGTAAAATGAATAATTGATGTTGAGCTGTAGTTTTTTCCATTCAATTTTTCTCAAAAGTGTCTTACCTACCTCCTCGGTTAGGAAAAATTTCACAAGTTCTATACAAAATAAAGCATACAAACATTTTTCAATTCAGGTATTAGATGTTAAAAACAGAACACTTACCTGCCCTTTCTAAAACCAAATACAAAGTTTTCAAAAGAAACTGCTGAAAATTTTCTTTAAGAGCTAAAGCGATTTTCCCTATTCCTTCGACTAGTAGACAAATTTGAATGACGTTATTCTGTACATCTGCCAGGGTAGTTACATATCCAAATTCATCCACAACTACAGACAACGGAACTTGCCAGTAATCGTTATCTGTGTACGTTGTCACAATATTCTTTATTATTTGCACATTTTTTTTGGTGCAATCAATACCTGCAGTTTAATTCGCTATATTACCATTCAATATCATCTTTTTTATTAAATACCTGATATAGCTTCGTTTAAAATAAATATAGCTTCCTTTCTGTTTTCCGAATGGTAAATAATAATATCCAGGAGAAAATCGCTAATGATTTCCAAGCCTCCATATTTTGCGAGTAAAGCGCATAAAGTTTCCAATTTATTTTTAACCAAATCCTCTTTAATGTGTCGAAATTTTTTCCAAGGAGTTTTTAAGTCTTGGTTCATATCCAAATCTATAAAATACCTCGTTCTAGTTTAAAGTAAAACATATTTTGAAAAGTAATTACCCTTGACAGTATATTCTTCTAAAAGGCTGACACCACTTTTTTCCAACTCAGAGATATGCATAAGGGTATGCATAAGTTTATTTAAATGTGTCACAGAAAGCAAAACTTGACTCAATTTATGTTCTCCAAATAAATGTATGTACCCTATGATTAAATTTAGAGATGCAAGGTGTTCTCTTTCATCTAAAACCAGTAAAAGACAAAAAATACTATCATAGCGAAAATAATTATAAACAATTAAAATAATGTCGATTTGTATGGGAGAGGGGACGGTATATTACACATTAAATTTCTATACTTACCAATTCCATTAAATTTTCTGGGTAAACTATTTATGCCGGTATAAAATCCCTCCTCTAAATTTTCAAGCAAGCACTTAAAGTTACTAGAAGAAAGTTGACTAGACAATTTATGTAATACTTCGTTACTCCTTTTTTTTACCTCATCGTTCTCATCTTCGGAGAGTGTTATGACTATTTCTATTAAATGGCTCGTGGATATTGGCATTGTTCTATAAAATATACATGAGATTTATACATGTCCAAGACCTACGTAATCGTATTGTTTTTAGTGTTACGCAAATTTAAGTAAGCAAATAGTAATAATTTATTTTAACAAAATGCCAAACACTGATGAAAATTGCATTTCTCTATTTCTTATTATTTTCGAGCTACACGGTGTTCATCGTTATCACTCGGTTTTGCAAACACCCTGTAGCTCAAAAATTGTAAAGATAGAAACGTGGTTTTTGCTTTTTTTATTTTCTAGAAGGCTTGTCCATTTGGTTTGCTCTACCAATGACAGAACCACCCCTTCTTCAAATACATACCAATTTGCACCAGCCTGTACTTATAAAATTGTTCACATTGTATAAAGTTGCTCTGATTAATACATTCGTAGTTGTATATTGCTGTTAAGAGTTAGAAAAGAATTTTCTCTAAACTTTCCATTACTTGCAGAGCCCTCTCTTAACATCTAAAGACTGTATCAGAATGTGTTGAATAACGTCAAACAATTACTCTAAATTTTAATGCATAAAAAAGTTAACACTATAAAGAACTCTCAAAACCTTAAAGCCTATTTTTGATCTTTTAATATTCTTAGTGCATAAGTTCTCAGAGCTTTTTTTTGTTTTTTTTTTTAATTTTCTTAAGTCGGATTGTAGGAAATTACCAAAGAAGTCACTAAGTTCATAATTTTGTTATCTGTTTATCAACAAATTAATTTTTGGCTTCTGTGATTTTTTTTCATCAAGATTACCACCAGTGTAAGTTTAGTTGCCTAACATTCATGATCAGGTGAGATTTAGACATTGTTGAAAGCACTGCATCATGAGGCAAAAAATTAAGACCCTTATTAAGAATTCAATTTTATAAGGTAAAATATCACAAATTAATAACAGCAGCAAGATCTTGATAATTTGAATTTTATGTGCAGCATTCATCTATTTGAAAACTGTGCTTCATTGTTTATACGATGGATTAAGATCTGGTGCTCTAACAGGTCATTCAATTTGACTACTAATGTTGATTAAATTATTTTTTCTACGTTCATGCAAAAAACAAAACTTTATTGAACTATATTTAGTGGAAAGAGTGCTTCTTTATTGCACTAGTGCAATAACATGTTTATTGCATTCATCTGTCATTCTACTACAGAGTTTTGTCATCATGACAAACATAAACGTTCAAATCGACGTCATATTTTCCGTCATCTAAATAAAACATTTTTTGGTTTTTGCATGACATAGAAAAAATATTGTATGCAACTCGTACAAAAAGTGCTTATTGCACTCGACGTGTTGTCCTACTCGGCCTGACGGCCTCATTGGACAATTTCACGTCGCGTGCAATAAACACTTACTTTTTGTACTTGTTGCATAAATAACTATTGTTTACTTTCTGTAAAATTTGAAATTTATGTTTGAAAACTGTCAACGTAAATATCTAGAAGAGAAACTCAATAGAAAAAATTTGTATCCATGATTTTGACTTCAAACTGGATTCTGAATCAGATCCGTAAGTTTTTACCTGTTGATATAAATTGTCCGATATAATTTACACTAATAACATATGAATAATATTATTAATTATTATTATTACTACTTACATAAAACAATTCTCAATTATAAGACCGCACATGTCAGATAACTCTAATCGTACTTTGTGATGGGAATGGTGTGTCAGTTTGGCGAATTCAACGACAAGTGGCTGCAATCTATTATCTGTTTCTTTATACCAAGACACTGTTCGTTTATTTGTGTGTAAGTATTCCTTGATTTCCTTTTCATCTTTAAACCTCTTTCTCTTCTCGGTACCAATTATAGGTTTTTTATTCAAAATATTCTTAAGATTCGTAAAATCGAATTTATCATTTCCAGCACTATAATTATTCATTAATAGTGTAACAATTCTTCCCCAAGCTTTTAAAGCTACCTGCAAAAACTTTAATCAAACAGTAAATCTAATTTGTGTACTACATACCACGGGGATTTTATGTCCCACTTTCTCATCTTCTAATGATATTCTAGCTAAACCACTTGCAATACCTGGTAGGAAAAATAAAAATACTTCTGCAACTTGATGTTGCAACTCAGTATCCTGGAAATCTTTATCTTCTAATACCTGAGCAATGGCCATGATACATTCCATAGCTGACACTCTGTGAAAAAGCTACAGATTGATTTTACCAAAAACTGTTAACTACGATTCCTACCTTAAAGATCTAAGTTGTTCAGTCTTAGCTATCTCCAGAGCTGTATAGAGCATTTGACAAAATCTTGGAGCGTTTACTCTGGTATATAATGAAAAGACCAGATCGGATGAAACACACTTCATAAGAGCGGTCATACAGTTTAGAATACTTAGTTTATATTCTTCCGGAATGGGTAACACTAAAATTGAAATAGTGATAATTATTTTTTAACAATTTATATGCAATATAGATACCTATGTGCTGACGATGATCATAAATCTCTAGTAACAAGAAAGAGTAAATATTGAAAAATAGCACCATTTTATCCACACTAGATTTCTCAAAAAGATTTTTGAAAGTGTCCACGATAAGTTGCTTTTCATCATCTCTAAAACTAATCCATATTCTTGTGTGACTTACAAATTAGCAAATTAAAAAAAGTCACATACCTTGATTTATTTTCAGAAATACTTTTCAAAATGGGATAGAACGTAGAAAGGATAGTTGGCTGTACGACTTTTATGAACGACTGAGGTGAGTTTTGAATTATAGTATTTAACTGTTTAACGCATTCGATGTTTTTTTGATTTTGAATTAATTTTAAACACAGTGTTTTCAACTTCGAGTAATTATCAAAACTTTCTACTTTAACATCCATCTTGAATAAACCGCTGTTTAAACCTAGCAGTGATACCACTTTGTTTGTATTCTACACACCACAAATTATGAGTTTTGTTTGCAGTGATTTAAGTCACACTTAGTTATTTTTTATATCTTCACGTAGATGTAGTGTAATTTTGTTAGGTAAGTTAATTATTCCTTGAATTTGTTAAATAATACACAAAATTATAAAAAATAACTGCAACACAAATCGTTCTGTTTACTGTAATAGTACCAACTATAGAGCGATGTAGTTCCCAAATTATAAAATAAAATTCAATAGTAATCTTGAATTATTTGCAAATTTTATGATTAATTGTTTAATTAAAATTAATATGATAAACAAACAATAAAAAATAGTTTCGTTGTCATGGTTACCAAAACAATAAAAACAAATGAATATTTGTTTACATTTCAACAAGTATATTTGGTTGCCTAGTAACAAAATTTAAAATCGATGAGTTGAAAATTTATTCCACTGTGGAGAAAAAATTGTTTAATCATTGATTTTGATTGACATTAATAATTATCTAAAATGTATGAACTAAATGCCTAATACAGGGTAATATTTCGATAACTAAATTTGATTTATCTATTAAGTGCAAATAAATGATCCCAATTAAATTATCCGACATCAAATAAAGGTTCATTAGAGCGAGTGTGATGTCAAGGAAGGCCATTCTTCATCATAGGAGTGGGCTGGGCATACTATGTGCTATAAATGTATGCTATTTCTTTATATTTTATTTTATAGGTATATATCGCCGCTTTCGGTTGATATAATTATAAACTTTTAACTGCATTAATTAAGAAAACAGATGGCAACGGCAATCCTATAGGTTCAGGTCTAAGATTTTGTTATCCTTATCTTTATGGCGTGTACAATCTATTGCAATAATAATGGCACCCTCTCAAAATAGATTTTGAACTAGTGGCGCCATAATTCATTAGCAAATTCGACATTAAATAAAAATAAAATAGAAAATGACTGGCTCTAGGTCAAATTATGTTATGTGTAGATTTCATTTTTTGTCACTTAAATGTTTTAACGTTTTCATGAACTTTTCGTTAGACCTCTATTGAGCGAGTGAAACAACTAAGTAGATACTAATGCTAAAGGTGAAAATAGATTTCATTATAAATATAGGTACCAACAGTTTAAAACTAGTCGTCAAATTCGCTTTAAAGAGCGTCATTATTATTGCAATTGGTTGTACATATATTCGAAAAGGTATTTTTTCATCTATATGTACTTCTTGCAATGTTATTGTATGAATGTTGACATATATGAATAAATAGGTATATTTGGACTACCTGCAGACACAACAATTGTTCAAAGAATAATAATAATAATAATAATAATAATAATAATAATAATAATAATAATAATAAGCCTAAAGTCCAGGACTGACAATTATTTTTTTTTAACTGGTTATAATCGGTCAGAGGTTCAAAAATTATTGGATATACATAACTAGCAGATATTTTTGACATTTACTACTGGAAGGTCTGAGTAGAAATTGCATTAGATCTCTATTGATGAGTGAAGCAATTAAGAACTAATGTTTAAAGTACATTCATTATGAATGACGTCAGCAGTTCGAAAAAATGACCAAATTCGTTTTAAACAGTGCCATTATTATTGCAATAGATTGTATTTAGGTTTGAATTTGCATTTGTTACCTAATTGTATAATTATTTTATTTTTACAAACATACTAAAACAGTAAATTTAATATTAACTTGGTAGGTACATGCTTTTCCAATAATAATGACTCTCACAAAACAGTTTTTGAACTTTAGTTCAAATTCTGAGTAAAAATTTCATTAAATCTCTATTTGTGAGTGAAACAACTAAGAACTAATGTTAAAAGTTTAAAGTATATTTCATTACACATACGTCAGAAGTTCAAAAGAAATCGTGAAATTCATTTTAATGAGTGCCATTATTATCGCAAATGATTGTACCTATATAAATAGGTACTTCATATATTTCTTTGCAATTTATTTCTGAAATTAAATAAAAAATATCCGAATAGCTGCATTCAGAGCCGTAGCCAGGACTAGGGGGTAAGGTACCTAATGACAGTGTAACGTGTATATAACGAGCGTTTAAATAAATTGAAGTCAAGGTGGTTGTTAAAAAATTTGAGCATAGGGCGTAAACGCGCTATATTGCCGCTGTCTGTAACTTTATTTACTTTAATATTTCACCACTCTTGTGTCCATTTCTAAAGTGGGACTCTATATGACATTTTTTTTCTTGAGAAAATACTATATTTTTTGAAACGAAATTATTGAAACTCACGGCGATGATATAGTGTGTTGACTTCGTTTTTGTTTGAACGCTTGTTACTAATCTGGTGAAATCTTTGCATTGCATATGAAGGATATATATATTTATTCATATAACTGTATTGCCAGAACAAAAAACATTGTTTGCCCTCCCTGAAAAACAATTGCTGGCTACACTTGGTTGTATTCATTGTAGATTATTTTAAATTGTATGTATACATAATATATATGTATGTACATTACATTACATATCATTAAATTCTATAGTATGTTCTATATTTTACTTTAAAATTGCCGATTCAAATAATTCATTAATATTTAATTGTTAACTTACTGATGCATTATTATTAAAACCGTACCTATTGGAATTAAATTGTTGTCCTTATTGCCTACAGTATTAAGATATCAGGTAGGTAGTAGTAATTATATTTACCAAATAAGGTAAACAGTCAGTGATAAGGGAAAAATAAATTATTTAGAGCTTGATTTAGGTAACTTGAACCTTTTATATTTTTCCAAGTACTTACAAACCTAAACTATTCGTAAATAATGAAGTGAGAGTGGCATATTTATTTTCACGATTATTATATTTGAGAAAATGATTAATTATATCAGTTTTTAACCAAAATCACTAGAATCACAACCCAAGGACACTGCCCTTTGCTCTTTACCCTCCAATACAGTATTCGAATTGATGCGCATATATTGATTGAATAAAAAGTACAAAGATCATATTTTGTTTTCTATGCTTAATCATTTAAGTAATAATGGAATAAGACATTAAGCTAAAACTATTTTGTACGTTTAAAAAAAACATCGTATTTTTATCATATTCAATATTTTTAGAAGACATACTGTATAAATGCGGCAGGTACTAAACAAATGTAGATACTAATCTAATCGTCACCGTGAAAACATAATCATCTAAATATTCCCCAACGTAGCGCCCATGCCCTATCATCGGGAAAGTGTTAGTTTTGATAACACTCATTTATTATATGTAAAGACTACCTCAATGGAACGTGCTTCCAGAGACGGGTGGGGGCCTAGGGCATAGTACAACCGCAGTCTATAAGATCTCTGAACACCACTATAATTTGTTTATTCAGTTTGCCGAGCCTGTGTGTAACAATACCTCGCGTGTGTACAGTTCAGTGTGTAACATCAGTTCAGCTTGGCAAAATGCCGTCTTTACCTGTGGATTCTTCAGAGAGTTTGTCCCGAGTTTCGTGGCCCAGCAATGAGAGCATCCACGCCGGAAGTTCTTCGAGTGGCTCGGGGTATCAGAGTCCCACTTCGCCACACTCTTTTTCGCCCATTTCCACATCTCCGGATAACACGCTTAAGAAAAGAAGGATACGCCGAGCCTCTAGTTTGGGCAGCGTCACACAGAAATCTTTTGTCATACGATCAGACGCCAGAGACTCGAGGAGTCAAAGTCCGGTGTTGATACGCCCCGAAGAAGAGGACTCATCTCTGCTTTCCGACCTCATAGGCTGGTATCCATGTTTCTTGCTCCGCATGGCCAAAGCCGTAGTCCTTGCGGTTTTGCCGCAAAGCTGGAGGCAGCTAATCTTTGCTCTACCCATGCTTTGGGTCTCCATGTGGTTCTGGCTCTTCACTCAATTTATTCAACTACCTTTCACTATCATTAAGGTATTACTATCCATTGTCTTCTCACCCAGTGCTCCAGGGAACTCTAAGAAACGGACCGTGCTCATTAGTGGAGGAAGTACCATACAAGCCTTGCACTTGGCCAGGAACTTCTACTCAGCCGGTGCGAGGGTGGTGGTGTGCGAGGTTGAAGGGTTGTTCGCTTTATCTAGATTTTCCACGGCTGTAAGCCGATTTTATACCGTTCCAAGACCAACCAGCGATCAGCAACAGAATTATGTCAGAGCTCTTTGCGAGATCGTCGACAAAGAACAGGCAGTTTACTACATTCCGGTGTGTGCCACAACCTCGGCGTATTACGACGCCGTAGCAAAACCCCACCTGGAATTACTGGGTTGCTCTTGCTTTTGTCCTGGCATCAAAGAAGTCTGGGTTTTAGACGACACCTTGGAAGTCCTGAAACGTTGTCAAAAATACCAAATCCCTACCCCAACATACCACGCGGTCACGTCGAAGGAAGAAGTGCTTCAGCTTTACGACACTGGTGCTATAAGAAGGGGAATCTACGTCATGTCCACTGCTGGACCTAGAGGTCTCAGAGAAAGATCCAAGATTGTTCTCCCTTTATCAAGGAATGATTTAAAGATTCCTAACGATATAAACGAGCAAAGGCCTTGGGTAGTCGTACAGAACCCTGAAGGTGAACATTATTTGACTTGCACTACAGTGAAACAGTCTCAAGTTATAGCTAACGTAACCTGCAAGATGGACAAAGACGACAGTGGACTTATCCCCGTCGAAAACAAAGAAATAAACCATTGGCTGGCCAATTTTTTCAGCAAACTTCACTTACTACGACCGATAAACGGACATATAAGCTTCAGATTCGTCATCACCAAAGAATCCAACACTGTTATTCCGCTAAGTAGTAGAGTTGGCGTTTCTTTACCTTATATTTGCTATACTAACGTTCATCCAAGGTTGCTATGGAAACCTTGCAGACACTTCAACAGGCAGAACTCTGGTCCATTGATCAATGAAAATGGTACCTACTTAATGCCTGAAACTGTCATGCATACCATTAAGAATCCTTCAATCGAAACAGTTACAAGGCTCATTGGGACTGTTTTGGATAAAAGAGAGGCCCTTTTCGCTATATGGGACCCCTTACCTTACTGTGCATACTACCATATGCAACTGCCATTTAAGAACGTCCTGGGGTTCATGCAGAGCAGGCAGGATAGCTTTCCAAGACCGATGACAACTCCTGTACGGTGACTTCGATTGTCCTCACTAAGGGAGAGAGAGCCAAGCCTGAGGACTACGAGGGGTTAGACTATATTTTTAAATAAAAAATGAAGAACCTTATTCATTTCCCTTATACTGATGTACAATTTGTAAACATGTTATTGTTAAAGCTAAGATTAAGATTTATTTATAAATGGTTTTAATCTTATGTTTATATTTGAATGTATTGTCTGAACAAACCATATTTTTTATTCTCGTAAGTAAATATTTTTATATAGTCACATATATTATATCTTGTAGGTATATAAAGACTATGGTATGTTACATTAACTGACGAAGTTTTGTACAAAGTGGTTGTCGTACCATTGTATCAGTGGTACATTAAGCAGAATTCGAATATTCTATTTTTGTATATATTTTGACAAAAACATAAATAAAGTAAAATATTAAACAATTTTACATGTTTATTTAATACCCCTTTCCTTGATAGTTCAAACAACGAGACTGATGTAATGAGATATAGCTGTAAACATAATACAAACATGTAATGCCATCCATAAATAAATAGTGTTATTATTTCTGTCGTGATTATGGTCAAAAATATTTTATCTTGTTATGGAGTATTATGTTTAATAGATAATACGTTAAACACAACTGCAGTGGCATTAAAAAGTGTCAGGCAGAATGCCGATGTATGTATGCATTACATACCTAATCAGCTGATTAAATAATTAGTTTTGTATTTGTCAAAATAAAAATTTTTAAAAAGGCGTTTTTGGTATCTAATGACCCTAGAAATTGTGTAATTGTTTTGATAGATAAGAAAATCAAAATCAGATAAATCTAGAAGCAAAAAAAAATAACAACAATATTGAATAATTTCGTTAACAGATGTTAAAATTATAGGTATGTCTTATTTAAATATTTAAAATTTTTATTTTTGTGAAAGAAATAAAAAAATATCGCTTCATAGAACACAGATGAGCATAGGCGTCCACAGTCAGAGGGGAGCAACAATAATTGTCCTAAGAACTAATGAGATTTATACATATTTTTTTATTTTATTGCAAAAATTTGTCAAAGGCGAAAAGCAATTGAAAACGAAAATCAAAAGTGATGATATTTTCTAATAGTGTGCGTTGATGCAAAAGTCTGGGAGGGGGAAAGTGACACTTGCCCCTCTTGGGACTTCCGTGTACATGAATCTTGTTTACATTTTTTTAGAAGCACATATGTTTCTTGAAATTAATGATTCTAAAATTGTAATAAATTAAGAAAAAATTCTCAAAAACGTTTATTAATAATAATTAGATACTGACAAAATATTCTAATTATATATCTGAAGTAATTATAATATACGAGGAGTTATTAAAAATATCTGCTGCTGAAAATTAGACAAATTAATATTTATTTTGCCTTAAAAACTTTTTAATTAGATGTTCAGTTGATTTTGCAGTTGTTTAATTGTGGTATGTAATTTATATGCAGTTTATCGCAAAAATAATGCAATAATACGTATGTACCTACGTATATACTATTTCTGTATACTTCAAGATGACGCAAGGTTATATCATTTTACTGCACGCTTCCCATAGTCATCTCACTGCATCAAATAACAGTCTTCTTATTGAGGAATTAATAATATAAGGGCATAGCCATTTAAAGAAAATATGTGTCTCATTGAGAATTTCTTGGCAATTATCTCTGTCGCATTGCTTATTAACACACACTTAGCACAATTATAATGCCCAAATATCAGTTTCAATTTCGTCTCAGACGATTTAAATACAGGGTGTGTATAAATAAAACAAATATTTATTTCAGTTAATAAATTCAATAAATTTGAAGCAATTCTACAACTTCTTCCACTTCTACTTGGTTGGTATAAAATTTGTACAATAACTAATATTTTTGTTTTAATTCCAATTAAGAAATTTTTGAGGGTTTATTGGACATACTTATAGATGTTCTACAAGATCTGTGACAAACTTTGGCAGATGGTAGTTGGGTTAAAGTCAAACATTTTTTCTTATATGAACGTCGGTCGGATTCGTTTTTGTTTAGTAGTTACAAGCGTTTTAAAAAATAAAATTTTATAGTTCAATCAACGTAGCCTGATAAATAAAAATGATTGTTTATAAAATACCCTGTATTTTGATGAGTTTAACGTGTATGAGTAGTGTGTATGATTGCACTAAATCTAAGTAAAATTTCTGAAAAGACAAATTTGGTTGGTGGTGCTGTTTAAAATGAAACATACGGTATGTTTTAAATATACTAATCGAAAACTAGCTTGACCGTGAAATTTGTGTTTTGATATAAATATTTTTAAGTTAAGTGTCTTCCTCAAATTGCATAATAAGTTTTGAACATAAATCTCTATTATCTTCAATTGTTATTATAATATACAATTTTGAAATTGTTTGTGTATGTGTTAGAAGCTGGAAAGTCATATACATTTTGTGCGATAATAAATAAATCAGTACTTGGATATATATACAGCCTGTTCAGTAAAGAATAGACCACACTTTAAGGCTACCTTTCTTGGCCAAAAATAATGTGATTTAAATCAATTTACTACAACTAAGAAGTTATAGGCCTGAGAAAGTACTTTTTTATTTAATTTTTTTACGATAATTTTCTTGTTTTTGGGTATTTATACTCAAATTTTAGAAAACGATGTTTTTTTTGTCAGCTAAACACGGATATGTGATTAATTTTTGAGTTAAATATATAGGGCGTTCTGAACGTCTCTGCCACTATATTACTCCTTTCAGATACTTTTAAGGATAGAGATTTTTGAAAAATGAACAGTTATTTGGAACCGCCTTTGATTAGTTTTTAAAGAGGTATACTTGTTGCATGTCACCAAAATGTACCATTTTAGAGAAAACTGCGTTTATCGTACATGTTAAGCTTGGAAGGGAATACATCCATTTTAACAAATTATTAATTAAAAAAGTTATTACAGTTAATAATGCCGTTCTTATAAAACAGCATGAAACACAACACAAGGAAACATGACAACATGAAAGAGATACAAGTTGAGACTTGTAATGTACACGATATTCTTTATTAACTCCAAGTCTATATCAGGAAAAAAATAATTTAATTTTGTACAACTAGAAACAAAAAATGCAGGGTGTTTTTGGTGAAATTAAAAGTTGGCGTAGTCTTTTAGATCTGTTATAAAATATGAAAGGTGCAACACCTTAAGTTTTCATGATATAGCAATAACTAGATGCCTCAATGGACAAGGTTACATAAATTCTTACAAAATTTGTCAACTTTATTTTTTTTTTCTACTGTCAAATAACTCCGAAACGGCTGGGTTTGGGTACAGGGTATGCTACATGTTTCCGTCTCTAAATTTGATGCTCTTTTCAAAATAATATCCGTATCCGGTACACCAAATTGTGAAGTTCGAGAGAAAGATTTAATCTTCAGATGGTCACTTTGGTCATGGGTCAAGTCGTATCTGAACGTAAAGGTTCCCACTCCTCCGCGTTTCCATTTGATAAAAAACGTTGACCTTAAATTAACCCTAAAAATGACTTAATGATGTTCAGCAGAGTCTGGACTCGAATTTAGTGACCCCAAAAGCATATAGGTTGACTGGTCTGGTTATTTGTTAAGCCATGCTAAAAAAATCTTGTCGATTCCGGGTATTTTTTGGGCTATTTTGATCTTAGGAGAAAATATGAGACTATTCTGACACCGAATTCCTGTTTAGCGGTTCCAAAAACACGCCAGCCATGCTAATATGCACGGAGAGGCCAAAATTTTTCATGAAGGATCCTCCTTAAAAATACCCTAGAAACACACTTTTCAAGTATTTACACAGTATTTTGGAACACCCTATAGAGAAACGCTTTGAAGGTGAATTTTAAAAGCCGCTTTACAATCTGCAATGCTTTCTGAAAGTTACAACTCTCGTGCACGTCATATCTGAAAGACTCTTGCACTTTCAAAATATAGGTCTGGCTCGATTTTTATTGCCGCTTTTCTGCAATTCTGGGGAATAGTTTAGGTATTTCTGTAGTTACCACCATACGCAAAAATTTCTAGACAAAACTATCAAATTCAAACGCCTTTCGCTTCTACTTGATTATTGTTTGATTGTTGAACTTGCAAAATACAGGGCGTTCGGAAATGATGAGCAAAAAATTCAGTCAAAAGTCGCATAAAGTGTAGCACAAAAATGTTGGAACCATTCAAACCAAAATAAAGGCTCGCATGTGGTGCCCTCTACAAAATGCGAAGAAACAGTTAGCAAATTTATAATCCTCATCCCGAAAAATCCCCATATACGAAATTTTTGTCAAAATATTATGAGTGTGGCAAAAGATATTGCAAAAAAAACTGCAAATAAAATTTTACTTTAACACCCTGTAACTCTAGAATTAGAATTTTTTGCTCATCATTTCCGGATACCCTGCATATTAATTGAAACCTTTATTTTGTATGTTATGCTGTTTGTTATTGTTACTTGTTAAATTTAGATAAACAGTTTAGTTTTTAGTGTGCAATCGGATAGAAGTGTTGGTATACTCGCGTCAAGAATTCAGACGACTTACGTCATGCGAACAAATGAATAATTCATTATATTTTCATCAAAATATTTAAGAAACTGCAACTGATAGTAATAAAACTATATACTACACTTAAAGTTTGCATTATATATTGCACTGAATTGCAAAAAATGATTACTTTTAACGCGACCAAATATCGAAAATTACGTTGACAATAAAAACAAATGCGTAACGTCAGCCGTGACGTAAGACGTCTGAATTCTTGACGCGAGTATATCACTTCTATAATACAAAATGCAAGTCAAACTTTTGGGAAAGGTATTCCAAATTACGAACTATAAAGCGGCTATAAAATATCATACGACTTACTGACCAACCGATCGTCCTTTTCCAATTGATTAATTGCTGCAGTCGGAAATTTTATAGAAAATAATTTATCGAAGACAATCCGAGATATCGCGGTAACAGTCGCGTGATGCCGTGACAGAGAAACATGCCATTTTTCCCTCGCTTGTAATAACGCTTCATTCTTGAATCCGAATGCTTTTTACCACGTGCGCGAGTTCGCAGTCCTCTTTGCAATTTTTCGTATTCCTAATTCAATTTTTAATGGCGTTTTAATGAGGACAATAAGCCAGTGGCATCGTGTCAGCGACGGTTCTGTACAGGGGTGTCTTAATTCGTACGGTTGGGTTGTTGTTATACTACAGGGTGTCATAAATTAGTACGGCATTCCGTTAACCACAGGTTACTTGGACGAATATAACAAGATTTTACTAATTTACAGGGTGTTTCTTAAGTGGAGGTCAAAAATCCAGAGGCGTATTCTGTGGCCAAAAATAAGGGTTTTTTTGTGTTATATAAATGGGGGTCTTAAGACAGCTATTGTCCAACTACAGCAGTTTTTAATTTTTAATTTCTAAACCGCTTGAGATAATTTAACCAAATTTAGTATGACAGCAGGTATGAAACAAAAATTACCAGCTTTACAAACTTACCAGTGGCGTGGGTGTGGGTATCATCGACCATTATTTGCCAAAAAATATATATACGTCACCCTGTATAATATTACAAATAAAATAGGTCATCACATGCGTCATTGTATTATCTTTATTTATTTGATCAAGTGCATTTTCACACAGTTAACTTAAATTCTTAAACATATCTATCAAATAGAGCTTATTTTTTTAAAAAGATTTAGTTTTAATATTGGCTTATGCATACTCAAATGCTGAAATGGCCAATATGGTTTACATTTATGGCTTTGCAGATGGAAATGGTACTAAGGGTAGGCGAATTTATATGGAAAGATTTCCAAAGCATCCATCTCCAAATTCAAGAATGTTCAGAAATGTTTTCCAACGTCTTTCGGAGTCAGGCTCATTTTAGAAAACTCCAGTTCCTGAAAGACTTGAGTGTTAGAGCACCTAAGTTGGAAGAACTGTTCTACACGAAACTGAAGAAGACCCAAATACTAGTACTAGGAAGATCGCTGCAAATCTTAATGTGAATCGTAAATTAGTTTGGTCCGTTCTGAAACATCAACAGTTACACCCGTATCACATACAAAGGATTCAAGCCTTACTGCCGCAAGACTATCCAGCTTGCCTACAATTTTGCTATTGGATTTTGCAAAAAAAAATCCAGAGATACTGTAATGAACTTCCACAATAGACACATTTGGTCTGATGAAAACCCTAATGCCATAATGTAATCTCGATTTCAGCATCAGTTTTCTTTGAATGTACGGGTGGGTATTATAGTCTGTTCAGAAATGAAAGAGAGTAATAAAAGCTTATGATGCGCCCAGACTAATTCGATTGGGTTAAGTTCACAGTGATAAGGTGGTAACCGTAGTACCGTTATTTGGCGATTTGTTGCCATTTCATGGATAACATATTTTTTCTGATCTTTATTAAGATTGACAAGTGTCAAAAGTTCCTTTTTCACCATATTTGTTTCAAAAGAAATATTTTTTCCGGATAACCATTGAATTATATCGGCTTTCCTCCAAGCAGATGTAGGCGTCCGCTCGGTCTGCCGTGAATGGTAACTGGCATTATCCATGATAATTACAGACCCCGGAGGAATAAGATCCAACATCTGTGTAAAATACTCTTCGAAAACATCTGCGTTCATGTCTTCGTGATAGTCACCTGTATTTTTAGATTCAAATAAAAGTAAACCGCCATCTACAAAACCATTGGCACTACCTATAGGTGTCACTATTAATCTTCGCCCTTTACCTGAAAGTGCCTTGAACCCTGTTGAAAGTCCATCCAAAAATGCTTGTCGAAAACTTTTTACATTTTTATCTTGCCATACTTTTGTTACAGTATATCCCTCGTTGACCCAAGTTTCGTCTAGATAATAAATATTCCTCCCTTCGTCACGGAATTTTCTAATTGATCTTAAGTAGGATCTTCGCCAACAAATAATTTCATCTTTCCACGCGTTTAGCAAGTACGTAATCTGATAAGCTCGACATTTTACCCAAACAATATTATATCCACTGGCACAATAGTCAGTAAACACAAGTCGAATTTTACTCTACTGCACTAGCACGTCTTCGTATATTCAGCTCTAAGACTGGATTGATCTGTCACAATACACTGGCTCCTGCCCTATGATGTATCCAGTAAAATATACTAATGTACACTCATTACCTGTTAGCATTAGTGTTACCCGATAATTACCTGAAACGAAATATTACCACGCCCATGGCCGGTTCTTATTTCGGGGTTTTATTAGTCTCTTTCATTTCCAAACAGACTATAGTGGAAATTTTATTGTTGGGCCATACTTGTTAGCAACAATTTTAACCAGTTCCTTCTCTAGACATTTTCGTGAAAACGTTTTACCTGAACTACTTGACGATGTTCCCGAAGCGCTAAGACAAATAATGTGGAATATGCATGACGAACCTTCCCCATATTTTAGTTTGACTGCTCGTGAATGTTTAAATGAAAAATTCGGTAATAACGTAATTGGACGAGGCACTCAAGAACCATGTCAACCCACCTGATATGACCCCTACTGATTTTTTTGTTTGGATACATCTCAAGATATTAGTTTAGAAGGTTCACATTGAATCTGAAGGGAATTTATGTCAACAAATTATAGTTGGTTGTGATGTGATAAGAGCTACTCCTGGAATTTTTGCACGTGTTCGAGCTGCAATTTTAAGAAGATCTGAAGCATGTATTTCGGCTGAAGGTGGCCATTTCCAAAATTTGTAAATAAATCATGGTAAAGTAATTCCATTTTTAATTCATTATTTTATGGTTACTTTAAGTAATGTAATGAGTATCGTAAAAATGCACTTGATGAAATAAGCCAGTTGTGTTATTAACCGGCGCATATGATGATCTATTTTATTTGTAATATAGGGTGATATATTTTTTTGGCAAATAATGCCCGATGAAACCTACACCGCCACTGGTAAGTTTCTAAAGCTGGTAATTTTCTGTTGTATACAAATTAAAAATTAAAACTGACTTCTTTTTTAATTTTTGACAGGCTGTAGCTGGACGACTGTCCTAAGGCCACACATTTATGTAACAAAAAGCTCTTATTTTTGGCCACAGAATGCACCCCTGGATTTTTGACCTCTACATAAGAAACACCCTGTACACCATGATGACATCACGAGCAATAAATAAAACCTACACAACAGGGCCAGTTTTAATATTTTCTGTAAATATCTTTAATTTGACGACTTTTTTATCTTACAAATATGAAATTTTAGACTACTGGTTACTAAATAAAAATTATTTATTTTTTCGTCTTCTATTGCCTCATTGATGTGCCACAATTCTGTGGAATTTTATCATTCTATGGTAAGGTGTTTCATTTTTGATATGTTATGCTTTTGAAAACCGTATATGTATAATTACCTTGATAAATACATAAACTGATTAAACACTTGCTACTGCCTGTAAATGAAAACAAACGATGCAAACTCATTGGCTGAATATCGGTATATGTTTCATTCATCCATCCTGAAAAAAATCATAGCGATAGGCCTCATTGCGGAAAAGAAATTTTTGTGTAGTTAATCAGACAGTTAATAATTCAATTCTGATCCAGATATGCTGGCCAGCACGGTAGACGGGGCTAGCTGTGGCGGTATCTGGTGATCCTCAGACCCCTGGACTATGCCCCGAGGGTCACATGATATTGCAATCTTGCATTCCGAAGTCAGACATGTTCTCTGCAACTCCCCACCACCGCTAGGTTGTGCGAATAGTGGGTAAGTACCAGTTTTTTGGATTTTTCACTAAGGCACTGCGAACGGCCGATGAAATTTCACTCGGCAACAAACGTACAGAGTGGTACACAGTTTTATCGTTTGCACTTCATGAATTAAAAGTATACTGTTTTTGTCACCAATTTTAATTCTCAGAAATATTAGTGGGAATGGTGGGAATCCAAAGTTAAAGAAAACCAATTTGTTAACAAGTCTACGTTTCGGCTGTATTTAAGCCTTCTTCAGGATAATCCAAGAAAAGTTTTCCGTGTAAAATACAAATATATAAAATGGGGAATAAGATAGGTAATATAACATATTAGACATATATAACATACATAGACATTATATATTAGACACAATAGTACTAACAATGTTCAAAATAATGGATATTAAGTTATGTATGTTCTATAATCTGTTATATTACCTATGTAACTTTTACACCGGTAATAGAGACCAAAGCTTGGGAACAAAGCGTTCACTGTAGCAGAATTTTTCGAATGACGATAGATTAAAATATAAAAATATGTCATTTATAATTTAGTATTCATATAGTCCATGTCTTTTTTGGAGACCTATTTATTTATTGATAAAGGAAATCCAGGAGCTCTAAGTCCCTCCCCAAATTGTATTTCCGCCCTTTTTGAGATAAAAAATTAATAAAGCTCTTAAAGGAATATAGGCTTACAAATTTTTAATACATTTAATGCGTGCAAAATATTTAACTTTTTTTATGCGGCTTGGGATAGCTGTAGTTGTGGGGGTGTATTTTAGGACATATACTTATGAGGGGGGGGACATACTATAATTATGAGGGGAGGAAGTGTATTTTAGGACATATATTTATAATGAATTTTAACTCGGTTTTAATTCATTTTAAATAGATACTGTAGTAATAAATCACAACAGTTTATAAACATTGCGGATATTCTTTCATTTGTTCCTTTTTTCCAAGGTTGGCGTTTTATGAACGAGAATTTCATCGGAGGATACAGAAGGAAAATCCACCCTAGCTATAATGCTGAAATTTACTCATTTCTTTTAACTTTTGGAAACTACACTAGAGAACATAGCTTCTCATTGAAAATACGTGAATTATACCTTACACTATGAAAAATACTTAATAATTTGCAAAAATTCAAGTGTTGCCAATTCTGCAGAATGTGATATTGTTTATAATACTGTATATCTACACTTTTTTCAGTGTGTAAAATTCAGGAAATTTTATGATAGATTTTAAATTTTAGAACAGATAAAAATATGCTTTTTTAATTCTAAATGACAACCTGTAAACTGTTATACATCCTGTAGATGATTTATATGTACAAGTAACACAGTGAAGATGATATTTACTAACTTAGATTTTTAAACTGCCTTTAAAACAGCTATGAATTAGTTGACTGCGTCATTGAGTAATAAAATAACTATAGTTCTTAAAATTATTTGAAATAGAATATTTTATCAGATTTAATAAAAACCAAAACTAAATTGACAACTCAATTTCATCATTATCAATATTATTTATGAATACAGATCTACAGCCTAGACCTAGACATGAAAACTTTAACTATAGTCTCTAATAAAAATATGATTTAACCAAGTAAAAAAAGATGATTTTGAATATGAGGTATTTGTGTTGAGAATTTTTTTGGGAAATGTTGAAATTTCTATTGTTTTAGAGATTGATTATCTTAGCTGATAAAGCTAATTATTGATCTAAAAGCATATTTTCATTTTATTAAAAAAACATGATAGAACGATTTACCATTACCTATATATATAGAGGACGATTTATTAAGAATGGGCAACACTAAAATGATGATGATGAAGCCCAACATGTCTTACTCAAATATTCCAGGTTTAAGAGACAGAGGATGTTCCAAATTGAAATTTTATTTTGAAATAATTTTGCCCAACGACAATGTCTAATGTGTTGCTTAGTTTTACGTTGCTCGTTGAAGGCATTTTATTTAGATATTCTTTATAAGGGGAAAAAGAAAATTCCTAGTTGCCAAACTTATATTGGCAGTTTATAAACTGTGTGTAAAAAGTGTTTTCCTAAAATGATGACAAGCAATGGAAATTCTAAAAAACAACAATAAACCAACCTGAAAAAAATATATCCGTCACTTTATTCAAACATTCGCGGAAGGTAATTATAATAAACTCAATAATTATTATAATTTTTTTCGTTTACTCATGATGTTAAATATTAATGACGACCAATATATTCAACCACATAAAAAAATTTCGACACAATTGCAATGACATTTTTCGACCTTAAATCCGGGTTATGTGTTAATTGCTATGTATAAACAAATTTTAAATAGATGCACTAATTAACGAAAATCGCTTTTTTATCGTTCACATGCATAATTATAGCGCAAATAACTTTCTTAATTATGATTTATTCTCTATATCTTTACGGCCTTTTACCCTACTCAAATTATGTAAAAATCACGCTGTTTTCGAATGCAGGATGGGTGACAAATGTAACGGAATCAATACTAAAAATAAATAACATGTCGGAATCCTGTATTGAATTGTTATTCAATAGGTACAGCAACAAAAAGTGTAGGCGATTTTAGTTGTTTTACAAGAGTGTTGAGGAAAAGAACCTTAAATTTTTCAGTTTCAAATTCTTTTGGAAAAAAGTGTCGGTATAATTACATTTTGAGTTATAAAAATATTACTATTCCAATTATTTAGGCAGTGCCTTTTAGTGCGTTACAATTTTTTGGATTAAGGGTAGTAGTATTAGAACTGCACGCACATAAATATTAAGAAGCAGTCGCAGCGAATTTTTCATGGCGAATTATTCGCGTCGGGTATGCCTGGCGTTATAAATTTCTCAAAATCTACGGTTTCTATTAATAAATTGTAAAATGTTCAGCCTGAAGAGAGGGAAACAAAACTGAACAAATTTTCATTCTGTTACTGACAGCGATCAGTTACCTAGGTCACAGCATAACAACCTGGAAAACCACTATGGATATATTAGTGCTTTTTTATGAATGATACTTTTGATATGAATAATATTATAATTCTTATTTGTTATATACATAAAGTTTCATTGAATTTATAATGATTTTCGTGTCATATATTTTTTTATTAGACATCATTGTCATTTAAATTTGATAATTCAAATTTTTTAGGAGGAGGACTAATGTTCAAATGTGCAAATAGTTGCACACATATCATTGAATTAAATTTATTTTTATTTTAAATTTTATTGAAGAGTATTTTACAATATAAGAAATCACTATCCTCACTATCCGAACTCCACATTTTTAACAGTTTTACAACAAAATATTAAAATTTTGAACTGATAACTTGAAATTAAATAGGGAAATTACACGAACAAAATGTGAAATGAAAAAATCTAATGACAATCATCTTTATTCTAACGTCAAAATTTTGTGGTAGTTCCATGTATACGGAATATTGGGACACCCTGTATAATCAACTGTATTGTAAATTTATACTTCTTAACCCGACAAAATTGAGTGAATAATTATTTTTTACAAATTATCAGAGATTATTCTAAATTTACCTGTCAGACATTCAAGGACTTTTATTCCTATAGATAACCTACATATGATTCTGCTAAGTAAAAGCTTTTAAATCATCGCGTCAAGTAAACACACAAAACTAATTAAGTATTTAGATAAATACTATTTTTATATATAAATTTAGGTACCTATATATTATTTACAGAATGAGATAAATCTGATGGTTCATTTTAATTTTGACGTGTTATTTTCCAAATTTAATAACATTATCATTTTATTACAAATAATTAAAAATTTATTGGAAATAAATGATTCATTAAAATAAAATTAATATTGAAGTCAATTACTAATTTACAACACTAATTTGTTGGACTAGTCTACAATTATTGTGTTAAACTCTTATGTCTTCACAGGCAGGTCTTCTAAGATCTTCAATATCTTGAACAGGAGTTACATATACTTTTTCTTTAAGAAAGCCCAACACAAAAAAAATCATTGGTTTTATATCTGGGGCCATGCGATTGTATGTACCTCTACGTCTAATCCACCTCTCTGGATAATTTGCGTCTAACCAAGCCTCTAGATTCCTTCCAAAATGAGCCGGGCAGCCATCTAATTGGAATTTAGTGGATCATCTACCCACATATTAGGATGCTCGGTTTCTATAAATTCTAAGAAGTTTTGCGAATTGATCCATTCTGGCAAAAAATAATGTCCAAATTTTCACAATTCACAATTTTCACCCACACTAAACTCATTTTAGAATTTTTTTGACCTAATAGCACGTGGATTGTGCGCTGCCCAAATTGGATTGGACGCATGGCTCCCACGTGCCCCAGATATAACACCAATGGATTTTTTAGTATGGGGCTTTCTTAAAGAAAAAGTATATGCAGCTCCTGTTTAATATATTGAAGATCTTAGAAGACGTATAAGGCATGCCTGTAAAGACATAAGAGATCATTACTTAGTTGCATCAAGAAGGTCTATTGAAAGGCGATTTTGTATTCAGCAAAATGGATCGCATTTTGAAAATTCAATTTGAAATTAAAATTATTTGAAACGTCAAAAAATTAATAAATAAATAGTGGAAAAAGTTCTGTTGTAAGTATGTAACCTTTAATAGTTTAGATTGATGAATTTTTTTGTGAAAATTTTTATAAATACAATTTTTTTTATAAAACTTCCTTTCAGATACTTTTTCATATTACTCGACAACGGTTACAAATACGATAAACATGCAAAATACATTTAACGTAGAATCCAAAATTTTTACAAATAGTAGTCTGGCGTACCACGAAAAAATTCTGGACGATAAAATGGAGCTTCACCCCCAAAAAAATATCACCCTGTACGTTTTCAAATCTTTTAAGCATGGCAGAACTTGTAGAGTACCATAGGTAATCTATGATAAAAATTTGAATAAAATATCTCAAAAACTATAGGAGCTGTGTGGAAAAAACTTAAAAAGTATGAAACTTTGACACCCTGTATTTCAAAAACGAAGCGTTTTCTGACATATGGTCATATAACATACTTAACCTAAAATAAGGTTCTCTATCGAATCCTAGAGTGCTGCTAGTATAAACTGACTCACCCTGTATATGTACTCTAGGAATTTGTATTTAAAAATTAAAATAATCTTTTTGATAAATTCTATAATACACTTTCACTAAAAAATTACATAAATACAAAGAATTACACCATAAAATACAACCTCCCTGGCAATTAAGAGCTTTATTTATAATTTTAGCGGCAATTGTAAACAAATTGTCGATGACCTCTACATCCGACAAGTTGAATTTTACAGCGTCATCTAGTGATTCGTGAATTTCGCGAATATAATAATTGTAAAAGTATTTTTTGTAGTTCACTGAAAGCTTGGGCTCTAATTTTCAAAGCTCGTCGGTTCAGAAGTCATTGCACGCAGACAGATAAGTGAATCACCTGTACCCCCTAGTCTAGTAACCTGCTTGCGGTGGTAATTACGAAAACGATTTGAGGCCAGGACCGGCTTTAGCTATTTCGTTAGCCATTTTGTGATACTGGGAATTACCAACCTGCTGGCTTTTTTTACCATATATACTATTACAGAAAATTTCTATAAATACAACAATTACAATTTACAGTTCAGGCTGTACTAGTTGATTTTTAAATTTTCGTAAAATGATGCAAAGAAAAATTGTTGCATTAAATATAGCCCATCTCTGTGACCTTGGATTTCTATTACGTCATCCGCATGGTAATACGCAACTTTATGTTCATTCAGTGTCAAACTCGAATCTGGGCAAACATTTTTAATTTGTCGTTTTTCTCGCCGTAAAATGATCAAATTTGTGGTGTGTTTTGGGTGCAGAAATCTCGAAAAATAAAACACGCGGAGCAAAAGTAATATCAAAAATAAAATTATTGTTATCCACTTTTGTTATTTAAGTTTTTCTGAAATAATATAATAACTTTTAAAAATGCGTTTGTATGACACACATTATTTCGCTATTCTAACCCCAGATTTTAGCAATTATTTTCACTTGTAAACAAAAGTGAACAATCTTACATGCAGAGCTATATACGTTTATGTTATAACAATATTTACATTTATGCATAGTCATGTTTATTTTACATCTACATAGATATAAAAAACAGCAATTTTGACTTAATTTGTACAGACCGTAACATAGTATGCTCCGGATTGCCAAACAATTGGATTTGTTTTCAAATATCATTATTAGTTATTGTTTTAGCATAAAAACACAACTTTTTCCTAATGTAAACAACTCTTTATCTCGCAAGATAACCGATACTTATTCTCATGTTGAGAAAGTTAAGTTTGGGCAGCATGTACTTATATGTATAAATTAATTACTGCATAACTTGACATTATAAAGACTCGTAATAACAATTTAATTACTAGTAAAACAATGTTCAAGCAATTACCTTCCTTATAAGCAAGTTTATTCTCAAATCAACAAAATAATGTTACTTTACTCTGCTTTTGCCTTTTGCAATAATTTTTTAATGTCTACTACTTAAAGATCGTGCACATATTTGCACGGACCAGCACAGCGCGGACCTACAAACCTGCACGACTTCGCACACTTGTCCAGCAGGAACCAGCAACTTATTGTGCAGGTTCTGTGTGTAGCAGACGTTTTGAAATTTTTAAGTAGCTGCTTCATTTCTTCTTCCGAGCTGCTCGGAAGAAGAAATGGTTATTTTAACGATGTTGTATGGAGAGGAGGAGGCTATCGAAGCCATCTCGAACAACCGTTATCATATGCGTCGATTTTCCGGGAAAAGGGTCTTTGCCTCATTTTTTAGCTAAAATTCCGAAGTCTTTTAGGCCTCCCTGAGCACGTATTTGTACTTAGTAATAGTTAACCTTGTGTGTATATCTAACGCAGCTGTTTTTAAATCTCGACCGGATTTTCAATATCTGGTTAAAGTAAAAGTTAAGTAATCATAAATTTAACCAGAGATAAAATAATAATAGCGTTTTTCAATGAATTTGATATTTGGTTAAGTAACCATTGGTTATACTCGTACATCGGTTATGTAACTTCAATGTTCAATTCAATGTGTCATTCTGCAGTTGTCATTAAAATTTGTAAAACTTCAGAAAGAGAAATTTCTAGAAAAACATGCCTTAAAGAATGGGTTTACTGAAAATTGCACTCGAAGAAAATAAACTACCTACAAGTTTTAGAGCCTTTAACAGACTAGCTAAATAAGTAGCGTGTTATATTATCTATTGTCCCTGCATTTTCATTTACGCATATTTCTGGTATATTGTTCACTAAATCAACTGCTGCCTCATGATCTTCATTCTTCACAGGTGGAATCGGTTCGTTTTCTTTGATAGCAATGTTGTGAAGTATTGCTGTCGCAAAAATAACAGCTTGTATAGTATCTAAATTTAATCTTAATCCTGTAGCTAAGCAAGGGAATCGCCTTTTCCACGCTCCATACTGGCGTTCAACCACATTGCGCCTCCTAATATGAGATTCATTATAAAGAACTTTAGCACGATTTTTTGTTTCCCGCAATGGCAGGAGATAACGTTATATAGCATCCACTGTCATCTACAATAACGCTGTCTCGTAAATTTTCCATTTGAAATAAGTTGTAAATTGTAGAATTCCAAATATATGAAAATCATGTGAAGAACCAGGCAAATGTGTTACTATATCTAGTATCTTCAAATTATGATCAGAAATAGTCTGTACAATTAAATAATAAAATAGCTTTGTTTCTATATATTTCACCATTTTCTCCACCAGAAGATTAAATTTTAACATGGATGCAATCAATAGCACCAATGCATCTAGGCAATCTGGCAATATAATAGAAACATTTTTTAGAATCTACAATTTCGTCATTGGTTTGAGGCATTTTAATATAATTTTGTCTCAAAGAAGCAATTGCTCGACTAACTCTGCGTACTGTTTTAGAAGCAGAAATCACCAATTAGATTCAAAGATGCTCTTGTTGTATAAAACCGTAAGGCCTAAATAACTGCATGCTAGGCGAGAGGTAATGGTTTCTATAAAAAAATCAGATGTAACAGATTAGCAATAGCAAATTTTATTTGTTGTACTTGCACTATATAACATTCCTTACCTGTTTGTGGGAAATCTAATGAATTTATATATTTTGTGTAATATATCTTCAGGAAGTTCTTTTATGGATACGAAATCTTGTAAAAAAATCATAGTCATCGCAATATTCAAAATGATCAGTTCTCGGTCGAATTCTTTTTGAACGTCTAGTTTCTTCTTCACTATTGTTTGCATTTACATCATAATATTCATAATCCATAACTTAAGGCCGTTTAAAGTCAAATGATCTATAACTATAATTGACCATTTTGAAATTCTAGTTTTTGACGTTAATTTATCAATTAACCCGCACATTATAAGTTTATCTGCACTCCATCCCACAGTATACTAAGCAATCAGTAGGGAAACTCAGCTTTCCCGCGTCTTCCAAAAATCCGCCATCTTGTTGGCGACTGACAGTTATTACTATAATTTCTGTGTGTCAGTTAGGTTTTTTTAATTTTTGACATTATTAAATGGTTATCCGCTCGTTATTGTTATTGTACTTATATTCCTGCTTTGTATGTCGCGTTGAGTGTTTAGTTATTTGTGTTTTTATATTAGTGATTATTTATTAGTGGAACTATACCCAGTAAATAATAAATAAACTATGGGAGGAAATAAATGTGTTGTAAAAAAACTAACGCATAACGCAGCTTTGGGCGTAAAAGGCCTGTAAACAGTTTTATATATGGGAGACCAAGTTAGACGTGATAGCTTAATTGAAAAAATCCTAAAGAAGAATTAAAACATGAAAGAGGGCAAAGGATTTAACTCAAAATAAGAAAGAGACTGCTTTCATACATGAATGAAAGAAACCACTCCATACACCTAATTGAGCAACGGGGGTTTTTGATTATGTTACCTATATATATATTTTGTAAACCTCAAAATAAATTGTACCTAATATTCATGTTTTAATTTCATTTCGTACTTTCCTAAAAAAAAATGAATAAAAATATAAAAATTACACTGGGCTTAAATTTGATAATCTGCTAACAAAATAAGGTAAACGTATACATCTTGACATAAAGGCAAAAGTACTACAAAATATAAAATAAAACTACACTACTAGTCGGCCTAGTTTGCATGTTTTCGCAATTTTTTTAAATAAATTTAAATTCATACCGGTTTTATAATCAAATTCAAATTATATCTGCTAGAAACCTAAATTAAGACAAAATGTGACCAAAACCTCAATTTACATGAAACTACACTGGATTACAACAGTTAATTAAGAATTAATGCAAAAGTATTGAAACTACGAACAACTTTGGTTATGTTTACGCCAAATTATTAGCTATTTTTTCGTATGTTCTCTGGGATCCGCCATATTCTTGGCGACTTTTTCTAGAGTGAGGGTATTTAAAAACTGCCAGACGTATTTCATTCATAAATTGTCTAAGATTCCGTACCGATTGCTTAGTATACTGTGGGGCAATCCAACGAACTGTCAAATCACTTTAAAAATGGCGGCTGTAGGTAGAAACAACTCGACATATGACAAGCAGAAATTTGTGCTTTTGTGTAGAACTTTTAGTTATTGGTCTGTGTGTAGAACTGTGTGTTTTACTCATTATATTTTATACCTATTTCGGAATACCAAGTATAATTCAGACTATCATAATGGTTTTGTTTTGTTGTGTTATGAATTGTTGGAGTAGAGGACAGCGAGAAGATCAAGTTAGATTTTTTAGGATTCCTGCTGCATTGAATTATAGACAGAACTGATCTCAATGAACTCTCATATAAGACGGCAAAAGTGGCTTAGTGCAATAAAACAGCAAAACCTAACTCAAGAAAAAATTAAATACAGTGTACAAGTTTTCAATATATTATTTATAAATAGGTACCTAAGTTCTTTTTTCTCTTCAACTAGTAGCATAATTACACCCCCGCCGACCCTAGCAATTAATATTAATAAAAAAATATATTGATAACAATATTGGCAGTTATATATAATTAATTAGTAAACTATTACAGAGGTACGTAACTTGATTTTAACAATTATTTATGCATAGATACATGGCAGAATTTATTTTCAGTTAAAGAAAAATTCTGCGGGGGCTTGAAATTCTTAATAATGCCACTGTTTCCAATTCACATATATTTGACAAAAATTATAAATAATAAATAAAAGTCCATTTGATAGAAAAAATCTAAAATATATTTAATAAAAAATATTAAAAATAAGTTATATATACAATTCTAAAAAAAATGGGTACATAGATAAATAGTACAAAATGTTTAATAATCAATTGGTTTTTTGATATTTTAAATAATTGCGGCATTGTAATAATAATTTAAAGTTTGTTACAGCGTAATAAAAAACATTAGCAGCAGGGAAAATCAAAATTTAATGCACCAAGTTCATTTTTGATTAGTCAAATATTTCTTGCCTCGGCCCATTTGAAAGAAAAAATTTGTAGATATACCGAAGTGCAGTGAATACTGAGAATAATAATGATTTTACGAATATTCAGCAACTAGAACGTTTTACCTAAAATATAAACCCACTTTTTCCTTATTATAATGAAAATATATGAGAAATAGGCTCATATTACACTTTCTAATATGAGATATGAAAGAGTTGCTGATCTGGCAGGAACTAGAGGGCCCCACTAACCGCAGGGTCCTGCCCAGTGCCCTATGGAAAATAGGGGCCTGCATAGGTAGGTATATATTACTTTTACATATAAATATTGCAGATATTTAAAACTTCAGAAAACGTTAGCACAACACTACATTTTCGTTTATATCTACCCATCTTGGTCTCTGACAACGTTGCAGTGGTAACTTGATAACCCAAACGCAATGTAGGAATCCAATCAAGATGTAAGTTATCTGTTAAAGCAGCCGGTTTACCTGAAATATATGCTTTTAAATTGTTGTATATAACTTTTTATTAACTAACCCGATACAAAATGTATTGAACAAACGACACTGTATTTAATTTTTTCTTGAGTTAGATCTTGCCGTTATATTGCACAAAGCCACTTTTGCCGTTTTATATGAGAGAGTTCATTGAAATCAGTTCTATGTCTATAATTCAATGCAGCAGGAATTCTAAAAAATCTAACTTGATAGATAGGTATAAAATATAATGAGCCAAACACACAGTTCTACACAAAATCACAAATTTCTGCTTGTCATATGTCGAGTTGTTTGTTCTACAGCCGCCATTTTTAAAGTGATTTGACAGTTCGTTGGATTGCGGTTTTGGGCGCGTCCATGATTTATAAGGTCTATGGATTGCCCTATAAGTATTTTATGGCTTGTGGTTTGCTGTTATTCTGGCTGATTTTTATTTTAACAGTTGATAGCCTTCAGTTTGACGAATGAATTGACGATTTTATGGTTGTATTGTGTAGTAAAACTGTTTATGTTAATTCTTGAGCAAGAAATTAAGATTATTCAATGGCATCGTTGCTTATTTCAGTAATATCCCTTGTCACGTGAGATATTCCTCCTGTCAAAGTCATAAATAACGAGAATCTCCCTAATGTAATAAATTTAACCGTAAAGTCAGTCTTCTTCCTAGTGACATCGCGTAATAAACGTTCCGTTCGAAAAAACAATAACTCTCCCGATCAGTTTGGCTCATAACTCGGATATCCGTCACACGACTACCAAAATAACGGCGCTCGTAAATATTGACAAAACTGGCGGTCTATTAAAGACGCGAGACCGTAATTGTTATGGACTCTTTTCTATATTTTTGTTATATAGCGCGCCAACTGCTTATGATATCGTCGGATATTGGGCGTCCGGGGCGGCTGGCACGATCGGCTCCGGGCCCGGAATGGGGATGAACCACATATCGAACGAGATTTATCCGGAGATACGGTGCGCAGGGCCGACACGAGCCCTAGAGATGCAAAATATTATCAAATTACAAATATTTTATTTCATTTAATAGGATTATTTGGTCAAACCTCAAGTACTATTTCCTAATTTGCATGGACAACCAGAAAATTTGAAGTTGATCTGATAAGTAGCATTCGAAATATATTTTTCACAAATTATCAGAGATTATTCTAAATTTACCTGTCAGACATTCAAAGATTTTTGATGTTTGTATAAATAGCCTATATGATTTTGCTAAGTAATAGTATATTAAACAACAAGGTTTGAAAACGACTCTTTGCACACGAGCGAAACATATTGGAGCGAATGTGCAAAGAGGTTTTCAAACGAGTTTTTTACGATACTTTTTATACGACTGCAAAAAGAGACCACAAAAATCAAATTTTAATTTAAATCGTTTTTATTACTAAAATTGCCAACGCATTAAAAAAAATTAATTAAATACAACTTTTAATTTAACTCGTTTTTATTAAGAAAATTGCTAACGCATTAACAAAAGAAACTAATATTTAATATTTAGGGTAACATTTGATACCTTGAGGCATTTTGTGTTTTGTCTGACAAATAGGATGTGAAGAAATTTAACAGGGAAGGGGACAAACCCATCATTAGATACACTGTAAAAAATAATTACAGTAAAAATAGATGGCAATTTATTTACCATTCATTATTGCTGTGATTTTCTTATATATTGTGATTTTACAATTAAAATATAAAATTGCATTGTAAATTTATTTTGCGATGCAATTTTCCGTTTAGTAACTGTAATATTATTTTGTAATTTTACAATACAAAAATTTTTACAATGTAACTTATATAATTACTTATAAAAGTATAAAGTAACTTTACAATCAATTGTATAATTACATTGTAATAAAACATTTTTCTCTATAACTACAATGTAATTTTTATTTATTGTACAGGATGGTCCAGTTTGGATACTTAGGTACCTATAGAAGGTTTCTTCTATTTTCGGAAAAGACAGAAAAAAGTTAAGCAGATGTTTGGTGCTCAATTTTCGAGAAAAGTTGAATTGCGAGAATCACATTTCGATTTATTAAAAAATACCTATGTGATATTTTTCAATTTTGGCCATTTTCTATGATAACTGAAATTTTTCTGCTTATAAAAATATTTAGCGGCTTACAGTTAGTTACAGCTATACCTATTATATCTCTAATAAATTAACTAATCTTATTTTGCTTAATTTTTTGAAGTTAGAGAAACATGTAGGTACACCTAAGTGGTACGCTACGAATATATTTTACTTTTTGATAGATTAGTAAAAACGTAGGTAAAGGTTCATATTATTGTCGACTACAAAAATTCTGGTTTCACAGCTCCAACAATAATTTTACTATTTTTTTTAGTATGTTATGCAATTTTGAATAAGAGTTTATAATGTTAGAATAAATATAGTTAGATTATGGAAAATAAAATATTAAGGTCTTTCGATATTTTTTATTTAATTTGGTACCTGTACATTTAGGCCATTTTTAAAAACAGGACACTTAACGTTATACAAAACATATATAATAAAGTAAATCTATATATTGTATATATCAAATAATAAAGTTTATTGTATATGTAAACATAAAAAAAAATAAATATTTTATAATATTCAAACGAGATCTAATGTGTAATATAGGTACCTACAATTTAAATATAATTCTAACGTAGAAAATAATATGTTGTTTATATGTGAGATGAACAGAGTTCAATCTACAGTTGGTATCTGATTTTTGTAGATGCAAAAATACCATTGTTCCTTTGCTTCAATAATTCTGTATAAAATACATACCTATTACGTTATCTCATATAGGTATGTTATAAGCAACACAAGACAAAGCTACTTATTGCAATAAAAGCACTCACTAGTCACTCTAGATTTGATTATTTTGCTAGTCACTACTCACTAAATTAATTATGTAAGTACTTAAGTCCTAGGTACATGCTGCATTTGTCGAAATAAAGCATGCTTTATTTAGGTTATGTTACAACCAGCACTAGACAAAACTATTTATAGTACTAAAAACACTCACTTGTCACTCTAGATATGATTATATTGCTAGTCACTACTCACTAAATTAATTATGTAAGTACCTAGGTCCTAGGTACACGCTGCATTCCTCGAAATGAAGCAAGAAATAATGAAGGCGTCACCACCCAACGCTCTCAACGGTTAGTGGCAGTGCGTTTTAAAGTTAGTAGTATCTTCACACACAAATTAAGCATATTTTTACAGTCAATTATATAGTAAATTTGGTATGTTCAGTAATTTTACAATGTAAAAGTGGATTTCACATTGCTAATTGTAAATGTATTACAATATATTCTATAAATGTACATATTGCATTATAATTACATATAAAGTTTACGGTTTTGTTGTATATTGGCAGTTTTCTTGTAAAATTACAAGTGTCAGTGTAATATCATCATTATTTTTAGAATTATTTTAAGATAATTATAAGGATATTTTTACAAAATATATTTGTAAAGTTACTGGCCTTTTTTTCAGTGTAGATTAATTAGGTAGGAATGCCATGACCTAGCCGCTTATCAAACACTTTGTTAAGCACTTTAGTAAAATCTATATAAATTCGTTAAGTTTAGTATTGCTATCCATGTTTTAGCAATAAATTAGGTGTTATTATGTACGCAGATGATACTGTATCATTATGGTTTTGTCACCAAATAAATCATAAATATTTGACCTTGACCTAACCTATAATAAGAGTACAATAAAATTAATCTGATGAGTGTAATTATGTCTAATTAGAAACTTTCTAAAAGTAAACCGTAAACAAATATTGCTCCTGTTGACATATATGCATGTGTGTGTGTATTTATATATACGTTTATTTTTCACGAAATAGATGTTACGACATATTTAAGTAAATAATAAGATATCACAGTGCAGTTCTGGTGTAAACTGGATTGTAGAATATTTAATGACAACAGTTCACAGACCTATATACAAACTATTTAAATAATATAACACAATTTTGGACCCCTAATCCTGTTTTTTAACAGAAGGTTTATTTTCTAGTTGGTCCTATACGATTTTATTTATTATATAATTTTTATGTTCCTCAACTGTAACATTCCTAGGTCGAGACGTTTCTCCAACATAATGTTTATTGCATCAACAAAATTTGGAGGATATTCATTATCAAAATGGTTTTAATAAATTTTAGTTCATTGGTAAAAATTTCGGTGCTTGATGAAATTAATTTTGCTTTTGCTGCACCTTTCTTAATATCAATGTGATGGTTAGATCTAAAATTTAAATATCTGCAAACATTTTAGAGAAGGAGGATAATGCAACAAAATGAAAATTAAAAGAGACCGCAATTATTTTGTTGAACAGAGATAAGTGTGTGTCAAACTTTTCAGTAAACATTGGTCATATTGTTGGCTACAATTATATCAAGAAAAAGTAAATAACAATAAAATAAAATCATTTAACATCTCTATGGAAGCAGATTAAATAATTTAGAATTATGCCACAAATAAATAGCTTCAGAGAATATCAAGATTTTTTTATTAAAAACAATTTTATTATTTTATTGTCAATTATACAGATGATCCTATTGTTGTGAGAAGTTTTGGAGATTGACAAGTATAGCTTTGAAAACGAAAATATTTTAAGTTTCAAAGCATAAACTTAGACGAACATGGACGATGTTTATTTAGTGTAAGGTCTCTATTAATAAACATTCCATTGTCTATTTCAAATATGAAATTGTGCAAAGTTTCCTTTTGTCTAAACCATCCTTGTCATCACTACTATTATCCTTCATTCGGTTTCATATCGATACTGAAACAAAAAATTGGATTTTATAAAAACATAAATAATTGACCAGCCAAAATATCTATGTTTCAAAACTTGATATGCTAATTAACGACCGACGCTTATTTATATGATATTGGTTTGAGAATTTAAGAAAAACGTGACCGCTAATGAGTAGTCCTCTTATCCGTCTCATATACTTGGAAAAATGACCCTCATATCGGGACCTTTGACCCAATTATAATCATCGACGTGATGTGTGTTGGAGAGAGGCCTCACCTAGGAATTTTGTGATAAATCCACGTGATTTCTTGGTATTTACTATCTTTGCCGGTTATTTGGATCGCCTGAATTGAGTCAGCACTTAGTAACTAACCTCCTGTCAGGTGCATCTGTCATCAATGTCACCTGAACTACAATATTGCTAAATATATCTAATTAATCACAATCACTATCCAAAGCACAGAATCTTTAGTTGTAATCACCACTGAGATCTCAGCTAAAACTGACTCATTGTGATTTCTAATGCTTAAATTATAAATTGTCAAAATCGTATCGTCCGGGATATCTCGACTTTTCTATACGATTCTCTTGTATAGACTTCATTTATCTAGTTCTTGGCACATCCTGGGCACAACCTACTTTGGACTGGGGTGAATTGGAACAATACAGTTTTTCATTTCCACTGAAGACCGTACACGGATGAACAAGATTTTTTTCCAGAAAACAACCATGAGTGAAAACCGGAAAAATGTTATGTTGCTAGGGATGAAAAAATCAAATCAAATTTTCATTGTCATTGTAAAAGATCGATTGATCGTGGATCGTGGCTACTTCAAATTTAAAATATGTCTGGCAATTCGGCCTTGAATAAATCAATTTTTTCCAAAAATGTAGACCAACTAAAATTATTTAGTTGGTTATGCATAAATATGGTAATGCAAAAAAAACATATACACGTTCTGGAAACTATTTAAAAATATTTAATTGCAAGCCGCTGGAATCTGGTTTACTGTAATGGAGTGACAATGCAAAATGGCGATGTCATATTTCGCACGAAAAAAAACCTCCAGAGTTCTGTGATGTGTTGATTAAACCGACACCGGCGCAAAAGATATTTGCTACTTATAGAGATGGATATGGTCAAAGTGTCTTCAAAATGAATACAATTTTGTTACACTAATTTTGAAGAAGAATTCTAGAAATTAACACTTATCTTTTTATAAAAACAGTTCGCAAAAATCGACGGTTTCCACATCGGTACGGTACACCACCTAGGGGTACAGTTTCAATAATCATTAACTCATTGCTGTACATATGAGCCATTTTGAAAATGTTAAAGACACTACTGACTTCGTTCGTTTACTACCTAGAGAGCATATCACAGGCGTTCACATCCTCATATCAATTTTTCAGATAAGTTCTGAGCTGCCCCGTATGTATTTCATACATATTTCTAGGATATGCTGTATGTATTCAAACATACTCCTGTTATGTTATGATAATTCTCACAGTTGATTACACTTTGTAGCAGAATGAAATTAAGCAATTAGCGAACTGTTGATGTTTTGCAGCCTAAAAATTTAACCTTTTTACAAATATTATGTATATATAATCTGCCTGATAAGTTTCTGACTAATAGTTGATAATTTTATTAATAATTTATTTTAACTTTTGGATCAATTACAAGTTGGCATGACAACAAGAAAATTTAATGCGTTTACTAAAGTAATTATTAGTATGTATTTTTTAAATTTGACCTACGGTTGTTGTTGATATTGGATTGACTTTAGGATTTTAGATTTTAGCAAAATGCAGTATGACTAGAATGACATAATATATTATGTCGTCATTTATATGTGCAAAGAAATTAAATATAGTTTTAAACATTTGGGAAGAGACATAATTTATTTTAAAAAAATGTGACAATTAGATAATACACAAAAAAATATGAATATTTTTTAATTGAGGTAAGTTTAAGGCATTTATGCAAGTTGGTAATTAACATAAACTGCATCAAAAAAGGCTTTTACAGATATTTTCATATACCAAATTTCATTTTAATCGTGCATTTATGCATAAGGACTAGCCAATATAACCATCATTGTATATCGCACTGGCGTCTATTGACTTATTTTGTTCATGTTATGCAGTACCGCCTCATGATTTTGAGAATGTACAACTATCACATTATATCTATTATTTGACAGTTTTCAATGTCATAATGACTTACATTATCCCATATGTGCTTTTTTTAAAATTAACACGCTGATTCCAATAATGATGTAAATTAAATTAGACTCACATTAGACATTTATTAAATAAACAAATTGTGAAAAATCATATGAAAACCCATTTATTAAATACATTGACAGTAAAGTCTTTATAACCGGTTAAATTATTACCAGATGCTGACATGCCTTAGGTAGAACTTTTGAGTGAGAACATATTTTTTAGATGATGAAATAACTAGATATCGAGGGAATATTTTTAAACTTCCAAGGGAAGAAAGCTTGTAACTAAGCGATTGTGAATAAAATAGTGTACATACCACGCGGGAATGATCATTCCAGCCACGGCTTTTAGCGTCTCTCGGCTGTAATGATCTATATCCCGCTGGGTATGTAATATACTATTACATTATGTCATACATCGTACTATACATACGTTGGTTTTATAAGCTTTATTCAGATCTATCAAATTAAACATTTATTATTACTATTTTTGCATTTAGGTACCTTTACAACCCTATTAAAATAGTATACCTAGGTAACAAATTACTTTTTTTTTTGGCACAGGTTTTAAGATCTGGCAAGTCATTTCGTTTTACAAGCGTCAAAAACTGTGGAAAATATTAATAATTAGACGAATCTTTTTATTTATAATAAATTATGTATACTCATAACGATACTGATTATTATTATTATTTCTAATAACCTCGACAGTTGTAGATAAAACGTTGTACGCAATACATGGGATCCTACCCTATGTTTATATCCCACTATTCTGTAAAATATTTCGTGTTTCTTTTGTACGTACAGGGTTTCCCACTAAAAATAAGAAATTCTACACATGCTGAGAAGATCCTTAGGAATAAAATTTCGTTTCCAAGTAATTGTAAAACGTTCAAAGTCAGTTCTTTTACCTTTTTTTCAAGTACATTCATGCTGAAATATATATAAATAACTTCACATGCAAATACCTTGCTAAAACGTTACCCAGAACTAGGACTATTACAATTTCCAGCAAACTTGAATGAATACATAATAGACTACGGAAAATCGATCCGCTAACAATTTTTCTATAGCCTGTCACATATACAATAGCTAATAAATGGCAAGACACCACAATACCCTTAAACTCACACCTCCTCGGTCGCCTCCAAGTCAGTCTGCAGGTGCATACTTAACTATAACAACACAGTTCCGCTATTTCAACTGCCGTAAATTTGCAATTAAACGAGAGTGTCGGGTGCAAGTTAAAAAAATACGTCGACATAATCGTGACCGCCATTCCACCAAGTGCGCCTTGTATGCAAATTCGTCTATTTTAGGTTACCCTTTGGGGGCAGAAGGGTGGTTTCGTAATTTGAGACATTTAAATAACAATATCATTCATTCGGATTTGACTTATTCGGGATGATCACGCCTATGTTAATATCGAAGCGGAGGGTTATGAAATATCTATTATTAGTGCCTGTTTGCCTATAGTTTTAGTTGTTTGTGTTTGAAATATGCACCGGAAGAAAAAATAATAGTGTAGGGATGTGACAGCTTGACATATTACACTTCAAAATTCAGGAAAAGGGTATTTTTATGAGGCTCTCGATATATTTTAATATTGTACTAAAAATCGAAATTTCTATCGTCCAAAATTGAAAAAATTTTATTGATGTAATTTGTAGAAATCGAATCGAAAATATTTTACAAATATAAATACCTACAAGACAAAAATACAAGCAAAAAAGCACACATGTTGTCTACAGTGTAGTTGCTTAGTCTTTCCATTTCTATATGATGATTTTAAAAAGAATCGTCTTTAGTGGCCTGTTTGAATATATTGCAACTTCGTTGACTAACATTCAAATATTTCACGTAGAAAAACAAACTTTTGCCACCACTGGATAATACACAACAAATATACTTCAAATAAACCACAGCTTAGGTCTGGAAACGCTTCGTTTAATATATACAGGATGTCAAATTTAAAAAAAAAAATATATATATTCTTTTTAAGAACTCCCGACTACTTTGAGATGAAATTTTATAGACGCAGGTTTCTCGGGACAGGACAAAAAATTAATGCTGTTTTGATTAAAAACTAATAGTTCTCAGTCTTTAAAGTGTTATGCCTTGTTTTTTAGATAAAAGTAAGGTAACACTCTAATACTGTACTGAAGTATGTACATCCCCTCCAGAAACACCCTGTATATTTATAGGGGTTCTCGAGGTTTCCCCGGTTTTCGAGAACGTATCTTGAACCAAATCGAATATAATCTGGAATCGCAATCAAGAACATAATTAATATACCAAAAAGGTAGGTGACCTTCAGTATCATTGCCCCCATATTAGAGCTGATCGTCCCGATCAGGTTACTCTGTTGTCCGCATGGCCTCCTTGATAAGGTGTCAATCGATGTCGATAATATTCATTAGAGATTCCTCTGGATCCCATGCATCACATCATTCAATATTGTCCCGATAGTTGCCAAGATTTACTCTTGGTTTTGTTTGGATTATCCAGCCACACTTTCTCATTCTCCTGGAACCTGCTGTTGTTGGCATGTAAGTCGCTTTCAACTTTCAGTTTTTCTAGTAGGTATCTCTTCATATACAAACTTTATTCAATCTTTCGCATAGCTGAGATAATCATCTAACTTTTCTAACGACTTTTGCGTCGATAATAGAAGATTAAATATGTCACTAAGAATAAGCTGTCCCTTGTCAGGGATAGACGACACCCGAATACTGTCTGGATCCCAACGGTTTTCTACATTAGACCTACAAAGTGGTTATTGATAAGGGCAACTTCATCCAGATAATACAGAGAAGACAGCGTTTTCCATTAGGACTGGTTTAAAGTTTCCCTACGTCATTTATTTGAAGGTGTACTCGTAATATCAACGTAGAAGTTACAATATTAACAAGTTTTTGTAATATTTTTGACTATACGTTTAGTTTGACTTCAAGAGAGACAAATAAATGTTCTATTGGGAATATCCGATTCACAATTAATTTAATCAATAAAATGAGAACCCCTCCTGCCTTGCACGAAAGCTCTGGTTCGATGAGCTTTGTGTCAACGTTTCTATCGGGTTCTCATCCGATTTAAGTGGATATTTATAGTCGAAGTATTTTTACGACCCTTTTTAGCGTGATAACAGTCACGTCAATCTGATCGATTTTGTGCAATGGCAAAAAACTGTCGAAAACGCATAGAATTAACCTGTTTTTGATTTGAAATGTGTTAGGATGTCACGAAACCTGATGAGATTTGATAATAACACATATATTAAACAAATGTATGTTACTGGGAAAGATCCGTTGTAAAATGTATGATAGGGTGTTGTTGTTTTGCATCCATTAATAAACGGTATCTTTTTTTTATATTTTTATCATAGAAATTGCTAGATACTATTTATTTATTAAGTCAGGCGGTCACTGATGTTAAGTGGTGAATGAACTCTAATTTAAACTATATTTTAGCCTCGTAACCTTTTTTTTTGCTAGTATGTGCTAATTTCATGATATGTGGTTATTTATTAATAATAAAATATTAATGGGATTCAAAGTTTCCACAATTGTAGTATATACAGGATGTTTCTGAAAAAGTTCTTAAAAAGGGGTACTAAGGGGTAAAATGGACTTTTTCCAAGCAACCAGTGGAAAATGTGGCATATATTCATATTCCATATAGGCCGATAAATGATCTATCTAGATCATTCATCAGTTTCATTTTTGTGTGGACGTTATCTATAAATAACGTTTTCAGATCAAGAATCAAACGTGTCCATGCTAAATTTTTGCTGTAGGCGATGAAATTAGACAGATGTCGCGAGTAAACATGCGCAAAAGTTTTGGAATATTTTTACATTTTGATCAAAACAAAATGTCTGCGAGGATGTCGTTATGACATATTTAGCATCCTCATAATAACACTCAGTGCCATTATGCAAAGTTTAAAGTGAAAAATAAACAAAAAGAAAATTAGTCACCACTTTTATTTGTTATTATTAACTATAAAAAATTCAATAACATTTATTTACTGTAAACATTAATTACAACTTCTAAACAATGTGTTAAATTAATTCCAGCAGATGATAAGTGGGCTGTATTTTTAGAAACTAAGTTTATTTTCCGAGTTCTTGAAGAAGGGCCATCAATGTCTGAAACGTTACCCAAACTGTTAGAGGCAACTTTCCACCATGCCTTGATAAATCGACTCCTGAATCTGCAAGCAACGACGCAGATGATCAACGAAAACAATGTCAAGTATATTATTAACCCAGGAACAATGCTGTATTACACGGCATTTTCCACAATTGGCTCCACCAACTGGCTGATTGATGCATTTCCTAATCCTGTACCCAACAAAAATCGAGTATGATCTGTGTTGCTTGATGTCATCTTCGAACCATTTCCACAATATTTATTCCTTCAATGTTTACGTTTGTGATTTCATTAACATTTTTTAGGTGCAGATTTGTAAATCCTGTATGCCTTCAGGCTCCTGCAAGCCCCACTATCAATGCAACTTTTATCATAAAATGAGTTCTATCGATATTTTCCAGCAAAAAATGAGTTATGTTTTCTTTTATTAAAATCTTATATCTTTTTGGCCGAAATCCTTCCGATTTTCTTTTTAGAAACGCTGTTGAATGGACGTACTTACTAATATCCGTATTTTTCTTCATTGATACAAGTGAGCGTAGCATAGAATAATATACCCAGAGCGACGAAGGCTTGCTACGTTTTGAAAGATATACAAAATATGCCAGAAGAACCTCTTCATTGCTGCTATTCTTGATTGCTTTCCGTTTACACCATTCTTCAAGTTTTGATCGTACGTATCGAAAAACAACAACGACAAATGAAAGCAGAATAATTTTATATTTTTCTTCAGTGTATCTATTTTAATTTATTAAATTATTTAGAGGTATGTACCAAGGAAGTCCTATTGATAAAGTAAACGGTCAGATCATCATATTGTAAAATATTTATTTATTATCGCAATATTTAGAAAGCAAGATATCTTTCGATTGTTGTGCAAAAGTTGACGTCACAAAATCGTTTGATATCGCATTTTTTTTTGTTTTTATCATAGCACTATTAAATCATCTAGACTCATGTGAGTCGAGGTGAACGAACTTTCAATTTGCAAAAAAAACTTGCCCTTCTGATCTGATCTATTATCGTTTTGTGGAGGTATGAATTGTGACGTACTTTGTTCCTATTACTGGCAAATTTATGACCTGACCATTGTTCTCCCACTTGATATATGTGAGTTAAATATCGTCTTAATCAGATCTCAAATTCCATTTCTTTTAGTTTTTCAAAAAATACATGTGTTGTCTCATTAGGAGATCTGGGTTAAAGAGGAAATTTCACATAATATTAATAAAATTAGTTCATTTAACTCACAGAAAAGATAATCTCTTGAAATATCGATGATAATACAAATATGTCCCAATATCCGAAAAAGAGCAGATAAGACAGTTGCTTCACTTTTAAGCCACATTTTTCTCAGAAAAATTATTGTTATACCTACTGTTATTTAAAATAGTAGTTAAACAGTATATTTCGGAATAATTTAATGCCAGATATTTAAAAAATAATTAGCTTTCGTCTTCTTATATAAAATAATCTATTCAGTTCAACTCTCATCTATCCTCTACTTCTCGACATTTTTTATTAGTTTTTTTTTTTATTTTGAAATGTTTAGAGAAATGAAAAAAAATATTTATTTGAAAATAATTTTTTTTAAATTATGTTTTCCTTTAATGTTCAAATGGAATAACTATTTGTTTCATTTAAACAAATAGGTACTTAAAAGAATAAATTTTGTTTAAATAAATTGATTTGTTTGTTGACAAAAAATATTTTTTTCGGTGCCTTATCTACGGGAGATCGTTGGTGGCAACCTCGGAAATTGTGCAACCATCATGTTTTTTTTATTCAATTGACAAATTCACGACGTTTTGAACGATCCAATGGCTTTAATTCATGTATTATTTGAAGTCGGTCAGTGGTCGAGCGGTTCAAGGCATCAGTACTTGAATCGATGTGGACAGACCGCTGTGGGTTCGAATCCTGCGGTAAACCGTATATTAGCTATATTTGTGGAGAGTTTTGGCACGCTCTCTGCGGATATGGTAGAATGTTGCCGTAGGTCAATGTGAGAGATTGATACCGGTCGACGTTTGACCATCCCTTTAATTAATGAGGTTTTCCAAGTTTCCCTTATTCCTGCACTGAATGGTGGTAGGGGCTTACCAACGTAAGTCGTTTCTGGGTGCAAATGCGGCCTGCTTAATAATAATATGCCGCCCCCTCTCCCGCGAAAGTCTCCAACTTCTAGGCAAATCCTCTTGATTACAATGAGGGGCAGTGGTACGATTATTATTATTATTAAGTCAACTTGTTATGAACAATTGATGGACTTCTGGGTCTGCAGCAATACTTTTAGGAATAAAATCTACATACTTTTGCCACCGACCATTACGACTTTTTTCCTTTTTTATCATCCACCGAACCAGTATTTTCATTTTTTAATAATTCGAATGATAGTGTTTTCTAATTTTTGCAGTTTTCATAAACTAATTCAACAATTTGAACGCATTGTTGGTCTCGCATTCTCTACGACTCCACATTTTTGTAAATGTCATACATTTATTGGGTACATTTCTCAAATGTTACAAAAAGCAGGCATGTTTTATTGGAATATTTAAAAAACAGCTCAAATTTGCGACGATATTTTTCTTGGGTTTTTATTTCTTCATGTAAAAAATATTACAAATATTACCTATGATATATTACTAATGTTCTTAAAAGTGTTTACATTAGCTTTAAAATTTTAAATTGTTAATTGTTAATTTAATTCTTATCTCTTGTTTCCTATTGTAGCCCTGAGGAAGATTTGAAATAAAATCGAAAACGTTGGCTTAGTCAGAAAGTCTAGACCATTAACTGTATTTTCCCTTTTTTTATCATCATACATTTTTTTTTTACCTTCAGTTCTAGTGACACAATTCTATCATGACGTTTAAAATATTTTCCCACTGCTAACCCTCTAAATCCGGGTCTTCATAGTCTCCGCCCCCGTTGAAATCTCCCAAACCGCCATCGAGCCTGATCATCCCCTACCAGCATCGGTGACTCGGGGTGCAAGTGCGGGGGCGCGGGGGGCATGTTGCGGTGTCTGAGGCCAGGCTCCCGCGCTCCCATCTACCTACCCTCCACCGACACGACGCTCATTACGCCGCGAACCGACGACCGCGACGCGTCTCCATCGCCGCCGCCGCGACCACCGCTCCCTGCAGCAGCTGGTGCCCAAGAACCGGAAATGCCCAGAGTAAGTGACTATTTTCCACCCTTACGGGACTAAAGTGATGTGATGTAATCGTCTCTTAAAGGGAAATAGTTGGACGATCTTGTAGAGGTCATTGTTTTAGTCAAGTCCGTCAAGATTGCCCTCTCGAATGAACAAGTTTTATAAAATAATAAATTGAATAGAAAGAAAGTAAAAACAGTTTTCCTCTGAATTTGATCGAACGTTTTATATGCCATTTTGTTCGAATAATTTTCTACATTAATCTATACGATAAGTTATTGTTACTATTATTAAATATATTTGCTGAAAAATATATACCTAATCCATCCTCTCGGGGAAACATGTACAAAATTTGAAAATAGATGTGCAAAATAATAAAAACAAAGTAGTATATAAAAGGTTAAATCTGACTGAATCCAGAGAAAAGTAGATGTAAAAAGTTGTGCAAAATTAATAACGGAATATAAAGGCATGCAAAGGGGGGGAGACTTAAAGGAATATATATATATATATATATATATATATATATATATATATATATATATATATATATACGAAAATTTTGGTTCATAAACATTGCGATCTGTGTGATATTTTTTGATTTCTTATTTTTATTGAGTTTAAAGTTCTTTCGATTGTTTTGTAGAAAAAATAGTGCATGATATACGTGTTAAAAGTGATTTTATTTTGTTCGTGAAGTTAAAAAACTCGCTACGCTCATTTTTTAATCATCTTCACTCACAAAATAAAATCTTACTTTTAACACGTATATAATAAATAACTATTTTTTAAATAATATCAAAATACAGACTATAAAACATTTTTATAGTTGCTGTATAAAATTGTTTTAAAACTTGTATATATTTTTTATAGAACTGTTACATTACCAAAGTGTTTTATAAAAGTAGGCCCTTTTCGATTCTATATGTATCGTATAAGGACATTTAACCACGTTATTTGAATTTGAAGCTCCTAAAGAAACGTAGCTTGCATGGTTTGTAGACTTGCATGGATCTTGACAGTGAATGATGCAATCTTCTGAAGAAGATATATGTCTAAACCTATCAAGAATTGTTTAAGAATTATAAAGAAATGTATTTTGGTTTACGAGGACAGATTTTGATTCTTTAGTTGAAGATATAATACATATTACAAATTTAAAGATCGATTTAAATAAAAAAAATCCTACGCTACTGTATTCAGGATATACAGAGACATACAGGGTGTGTTTTTGTTCATATTTTTGGTAAAAGAATAGAAGAATATCGACTATATACTTATAGTGTATAAATTGTATACATTTTTATTTTGTATACATTTTTATTTAAGTAGCTAAGGATGAACTAATTTTGTATAATTATACGAGGTGTCAGAAATAATGGGTCAATACTAAGATGGAGATACTAGACATCAAGTTTGAACTCATCATGCATTTTTTGATCACTAGTTAATAATTTTGCACGAAATATAAATCACACGCACGCAAAATACGCTAATATTTATTGACATGAAAATTTGACACAAGCGTACTCAGAAAAAAAAAACAATCAGCGCCTAAAAGAAAATCACCACATGATGAGCTCAAACATAATATTTTGGTGTCTGCATCTCGAGTTTAGTGTTGACCCATTCTTTCTTACTCACACTGTATAAATAATGCAATTGAATTGCATTCAAATTAAAAAATAGTATGTTTGAGTCATATTTCAAAATAGACGCACTGTAGATACATTACAAGTACGCCACTGAAGTGAAAAGTGTTTCAGAAGTAATTTTCAACATTCTAGTATCTCAGCTATTCGAAGAATCCCTTAAAAGTTATTTTTTTTTCGCCCTGTATATTAAAAACGACGATGTTTATGAAAATTCTAATTGCGGCATCTTAAGTTCTTATGCTGAAAATGAAATTGGGACATCCATACATTAAAACCTAGGACAGATATGGGACACTTAACCCATGATTGTTCAACATGCTGTCTAACGGTGTGTTATTAACGGGTATTATTTAGGCATTTTCTTATTGAATAGGTGCAACAATTAGAAACAGTTTGAAGCTGCTACAAATATTCGACTAGTTAAGTTGAGAACGAGTTACCAGTCAATTTAACACAAGTAGTTGGCAGACATTTCTGATAGTTACAAGGCAATATAGAAAACATACTTCTCAACTCTCTATTTGAGAGTCGACTGCAGCATTCGCGAACTGTTCAGCTTTGTCCACGTTTGCCGTGTGAATTTTTGCTAATTCGGGGACATTTTAAATTCTAAAAACACTTTATAATTATACATGCATTGCTTTTAGGTATTTCGTGTCTATATGCCTACAATTACACCGTGACTCACGATAAACGAAGACTTTTTTTAAACACGCACAAACAACGTGTCGAGGCGCCATATCTTAATAAAAATTTCCGATGACTTTTCTCACCTCTTTATTTCCTATCAACTCGTAAACTCACACAAGTGTTAAAATATAAGTGTATTTTATGAGATTAGGAAAATAATGGTTCATTTGTTATTAAATTGTTGTATACAGGGTCTCTCTCTAACAGGTTCTTACAAAATTCATATACGTTTAATTAACTTGGACGCTAGATAGCCCTAATAAACGTCAATTTTGAAATGGTTTTTTTCCTCGTGCGTTGATATTTCAAATTAAGCACGCCAATGAACAAAATGGGGAGTAAGTGTAAAATTTAGGTTAGGAACTTATTTAGGTACAACAAGAAAATTAGTATTAATAGACTTGATAACTGATGTTTTTTTCTTTTTTTGTAATTTGTAGATATTAATAATTGGGATTTTATGAAAAACCGAAGGCGAAAACATCATTTAAAATTAAAATGCGTATATGTTTCATAAAATCCACTGCTAACTATTAAAAATGAAATTACGAGATAGATTATATTAGTTTTTTTAATAGTGGGAAAGTCTCAACCTTTTGCAACAATTGAAATAAATAATTTAACTACTTTAAAAAATTACTAGATGTCTAAAAAAATTAATGATATGCGGCCAAATTAAAACGAAACAGAGCCATTTTCAGGAACTGTGTCAAGATTGTAGAAAAACGCTCAGACCCGTCTGTCGATTTTAGATTAAAGGGGGGCATTCTTTACTGGTATTTTTGACTCGGCCACTTTCACTCCCAAGCAAGGGTAAGCATCACCCCAAATTATTTAAATGGCATTGGGGGTTGAGTAATATTTATTTTGAAATCTTTTACAATTCGCTTTACAACAGGCTTTAAATTTTATAATTCCGCCCAATACTTAATAAGAATTTCGATTTTAAAGGTGAAACTTATGTACAAACAATTAGTAACGGTAAAAATGTTACTCATTCGAGTTAAGTACGCCAATGATATTAATTTGGTATTTCTTGTGTTACATTGGTTTTTGGCGACAAAGGAATTTTGGCAGAAATCTGATACATAGGTACTGATAAAATGATATTTTACTGGCATATGTCCCATTTTTCAGTTTTTTCATAAGAGGGTGAAAATAAACCACCACCAGTACATCATAGTTGGCCACCACCTTCAACAGACTTTAATCCATTGGGTTATCTTTTATTGGGGTACCAGAGACACCTGTGAATAATGAAGAGGAACTAAGCTACTAATACAAACAGTAGATGTTTCATGCTTCATTCGTATCGATTACTTCAAGACCGTTCAAGATGAATAAACCAATTTCTATTCAAAAGCTGCAAAATTTAAGTGGTAACAATACGATTTACACGATCTCCTACACAAATAATTCAAAACATATTTATCTTCTGACCCGTCACTGAATTTTGTTGACTCGTGCATGGGTAACGTGCACGCTATAATTAAAAACTAAATAAATAAATATTAGCTAGATTTCTAGCTAATTGGGTCATAGTCTGTCGCCCCAGACAGAAAACGAAGTTCCCCTTTAAGTAGTTAACAAAAAGCGCAACAAATATAAACAAATTCTAAGTACAAATTTTATCTCTAGTAGTGACTACGTGCTTTCTTGAACGTTGGTTAGTCTAGAGTAAATCGTCTAGGGTGAAAAATTTTTAATGTCACAGACTGATTTCATATAAACTGTTCAGTATATTTAGGTCACCTCTTGATTTTATGTGGTAAAGATATAGTAATTTACGTATTAAGTCCGAAAAATACTGTTTTTCCTAACAAGAGTAGACAAGATTCGCGAGTCCAAAAAAAAACAGCGTTGCTTACATTATTTTTCGACAACCGTATGGAAAAATAAATCAATAAAACACGTTTCTTTATAATAATAATTTGTACAGTAAAATTAGGAACATTCTAATTCTTATTTATATTAATATTTATATTAAAATTTGAACAATTGCTAATATTAAAGGGATTAAATTTGTTCGAAAACTTTGGTATATTTAAATGCCTGTTGTTGAAGCTTGAATATGAAGGTAAGGTATCAGATTCATGTTGATCGTTTTCATGTTATAATTTCTTAATGATCTTGGCAATTCAAATTTTGTTTGTAAGTGAATTGTCTATACAGTATGCGCCAAAAGTATGGAATAAATTCAATAAAAACGAAACAATTATTTTTTGGGAAAAATCCTCGAACAGGTCGATTTTTAATTTAAAAAATGCATATTTTAGCGTAAAATGCGATTTTCAAATGTCATTTGTTTTCGAGTAATGACGTCATCGATTTTTTTTTAAATGGCAACACCATATTTTTTTCCTTGATTCTGAAAGATCGTTTAATTCTCTATCACTAAAATTTTGCCCTCTTACATAGGAAAGTTTTCGAGTAAATGACGATTGAATGAAAGAAAACGTAAATCAGTTAAAATAAAGCAAAAACGTTATTTAATGAAAAATATCCAGATCGCCCTATCAGCCAATCAACAGTCAGTAAGGTAGAGTCTAAATTTAGAGAAACTGACAATATTGTAAATATTCCAAAACCTGGACGTCCAAGCATTAATGAAAATCAGAAACAGAACATTTTGATAAGTATGGTGGATAATCCTCATAATTCTTCACGATTGGTTGCATTAAACAATGACACTAGTCAGAGCACAGTCCTACGTATCTTGAGGAAGGAAAAATATCATCCCTACAAAATTCAACTTGTGCAGGAACTCAATGAAGATGATCCCGATCGCCGCTTACACTTTTGCGAAATTCTAATGGATTTATGTCAAGGAAATAGAAATTTACACCGGCAAATACTTTTTTCAGATGAGGCCACATTTTGTCTGAATGGTACAGTAAACCGTCAAACTTGCAGATATTGGAGTCGGGAAAATCCTCATTGGATGGCAGAGGCACATACCCAACACCCTCAGAAATTAAATGTATGGGCTGGAATAGTTGACGACAGAATAGTAGGGCCTTTCTTCTTTGAAGGAACCCTTACAGGACAAAGATATTTAGAGTTTCTAGAAAATGACCTTGTTCCAGCCCTCGCAGTAATTTTTCCTAACGATAATGACCCTGACATTCCTGACGATACCATATGGTTTCAGCAAGAGGGTGCACCTCCGCACTATGCGCGCCCTGTACGAGATTTTTTGGACAACTGTTTTCCTGGGAGGTGGATCGGCAGACGCGGACCGATAGAATAGCCTGCAAGATCGCCAGATCTTACACCTCTTGACTATTTTTTATGGGGATACTTGAAGTCAAAAGTGTACATTAATAAACCACGTAATTTAGAAGAACTTCAAAATCGCATTCGGGACGAAATACGCATAGTTACCCCAGAAATCATTCGTAATGTGCAAGAAGAATTTTTTCAGAGACTTGCGCATTGTCAAGAAGTTGGTGGATGGCAATTCGAACATTTAATTTAAGTATAAAATTTAATCAATTGTATTTTATTTTACATACCTCAGAATTGTTTGTTTTTTATGCATAAAATTTACGTTTTCTAACATTCAATCGTCATTTACTCGAAAACTTTCCTATGTAAGGGGGCAAAATTTTAGTATTGTCTGATAGAGAATTAAACGATCTTTCGGAATCAGAAAAAATATGGTGTTGCCATTTAAAAAAAAATCAATGACGTCATTACTCAAAAACAAATGACATTTGAAAATCGCATTTTACGCTAAAATATGTATTTTTTAAATTAAAAATCGACCTGTTCGAGGATTTTTCCCAAAAAATAATTGTTTCGTTTTTATTGAATTTATTCCATACTTTTGGCGCATACTGTATATGCCTGAGCTATATTGGCAGATTTCCAGCCACCGCGTTTCGTTTTTATTGGATTTATTCCATACTTTTGGCGCATACTGCATATGCGTGAGCTATATTGGCAGATTTCCAGCCACCGCGTCTGTTTAAATTTGTGATATTTCTTCCATCATCAGCAAATTTAATAACGTCGTCGAAGTTGGACGAAGACAAAGGCCTGTGTAATTTTTAGGATTGAGTAGCTTCAAAAATTCTGCTTTCTTTAGTCCGAGTTTATATTTATATTGATTTCTCTTTGTGCTAATATTTTTGAAGCTACTTGAAGTTTTTGTTGAACGGAATCCTCTATATATCCTTCTACCACGTTAGTTGCTTTCCATCCACTGTGCCTTTTAAGAGTGGTGATGTGTGCTCCTGCATAAGCAAGTTTTCAAAAATTCTGCAATTTTTTTAGGGAAACTCCCTATAGACTTTATATGAACGCATTGTCTGGTACATTTTCCATTTCTATGCCCTAGGAAGAATCTTGAATTGGTAACGAACGAAGAGAGGAATATTTTCGAAACATTTTGACAAGATTGACTCGTTGATGATTGATGTTCACATTAAAAATAATAAATTCCCTTCTCACATTCGTCTTTCTATTAGGAATCTGTCAATATCTAATCTTCCATGCCTTTTATATGTTCAAACACAACAAATGTTAGTATGTTATGTTAGTTCTTCACTGCTACCGATAGTCAAGACTATCTAAAATAAGAAACAATTACAATATTTGGAGAGAAGTGTTAAAATTCCACTTTTCATCATCAAGTAGGTTTTATCATCTGTTTCTTTCAAAAATTTCTCAACTTCTGATTATCTTAAAACACTAGACTTGAAAATTTCTTTATGTCAATGTTCTTTTTCACGGACAGTGTTGTTTCTATATAAAAAAATGTGTACAACTCGTAGGAAAGGTGCTTTTTTCTTATTGCAAAAATAACTATAGCAAGTTCTCTGTCTAAAGAACTGTAGATATCTTTGACCCGTAAGAAGTTCCTCAAAGGATGCCTAAAAGATAATATTAGTTTTTGTCTACCAAAGATGTTTTTGGAGAAAAATATCTGGGAAAGGTACTCTGCTCTCACTTAGGCAAGGTGCTTCTTTTTATTTATTTTGTTGTGCTCAATACCGTAACCTTTATCTGTTTGTTTTCTCAATGTTACATTGAAGGAGTCATAAAGACTTGCGTTCATGTACGGTGTCATGTAACGTCCGCCTCAAGAAGCACACTCCAGTTGAAGCATTATCAGTCCGCCCCCGCTGCATGGACTTCGCCCGTCTGCAACCGCTCCACGCGACGTCGCGTGGCCCGCAAGGATTCCCTTTTAAAATTTCGTCTCGCGATCTATGAACCTCCGTTATTGCTCTCTGTTGTTAATCGGCTGGCGGGTAAACAACCAATTTATTGGAAAGTACTTTTCCGTAATTGAGAATGGCCGGATGGTGGCAGGATACAAGCTCTTCCGATTCTGATGAAGACAGTTATAACAATTATCTCTTTATTTAGCTTAAATCCACATAAACGATATGTTTTATATAATCCTAATAAAAAAATAACCATATTTTTTTCGAAAATTACAATAAAATAAGACAATTGTGTTATGTACAACAATTTAATTTATATTTGAAATCGTTTGAACCGCGCTTGAATCAAGACGGTTTAGGCGCGGTGACTATCATAACGATAGCAACCTAATAAAGACAACCCTAACAATAAAAATTAGTTTGTGAAAAATTGGTGTCAGAAATATATACTGTAATTATATGCTAAGAGTGTTTAATTCAACATGAGTTCGAAAAGTGAATACGAGCATTTACCAAGGCAAGTATTGGAAGCGGCACAAAGTGTTCTTTCACAATGAATCTCCAAAAAATCGTAGATAGAGTATAAGAATAACGAATTCTAAGGGTGGTGTAGTTCGAAAAAAAAAAATTGAAAAAGTGTCCGAAGCAGTAGGCCAAAACAATTGCCCGTTTGTCACTTTCGACTCCGTTTCTCAGAAAATGATTTTGATGAATCTTTCTTGAAAACAAGAATACTTTAATTATTAAAGAAATTATTCAACCACTATCAACTTCTGAACTAAAGGAAGTTGAATTAGATCGTTTTTTGGTCTCCAGAAATATGTGGTAACACTTTGTACATACCTTTTAGGGCGGAATTCATAGTCAGCACTTCACTGATGCCCTTCGATATTTCGTTCCATAATCTAAACTTAATGGAAACTTAGTGTGGTAGGAAACTATTAGATAATTATCACCCTACATTTTTATCTTGTAAATTGCAAAGCTAATATGAAATAAGTGCACACTTCACCTTAAGTGTGATCTATGAATTCCATCTTTACTGACATTGATAAATTATTTACTTCTATTAATGAGAGTTTGTTCTGTGACACCAATAAAGTAACGTCATTAGTCATTGCATTCGGCGTAATTAGAAACACAGAAACAATGCTTTCATTATCTTACGGACGTTTTAATGACGTTAATTTACGGAAATATTCATTTTCGAACTAGGTAAGTACACATTCTTATCTCCGCCCCAAAAAAAATAAATAGAGGAACTTGTAGTATATGGCGTAACTCGATTATCTGTACGTACTTTTGTCATAATTTGATTTCAAGGTTTAATTAATAAATATTTTAGGTAACTATTGACTTTAAATCAATGGTGTGCTTCCGTCAAACTATTAGGTATAAACTACTAAAAAATAATTCTTACATTATTGTTCTCTTACACAAATTATATCATTTCGTATGCAGAATATTATATTCTGTAAAAGCGGTAAGTTTGCATTTAGTATTGTTTGTAGATATCCAATCTATCACTTGTTAAAATAGTACCTAGTAATCTTCTCTGTAATATTGATGTATTTTGTTCCTAAAATTATTTTAGCTCGAGGATTCTATTAAACAGCCTAAAATTATTAACTGATGTCCACATTTACACTGATTTTATACTGCATTTTTTACGGGAATTTACGCTTGTTGAAGAAAGAACACTTGTTTTAAACCTTGCCGACCTTTCACAATATTGACTCCAGTCTAGCTCTGAAGAAACGATAGAAATAATTGTGAGATGTTGGTAATATTATACCAGGTTTTTATTAACCATAAGCATAGTTTTCGTAAAAAAATTAGTTCAAATTGATTAGAATATGAAATCCGTTTATCTCTTTATTTGTTCGTTTTACAAATTTTCGTAAAATTATGCCATCTGGCATCACTGAATCAGCCTATAGATCGGCAACCGCTAGGTCATAGCTGTTGAACGGTGACATTTTATCCAGGGCTGTTATTTTTCTACTACAAAATTGAAGTTCAATTTTTTTGGCAAAACGATATTATAGAGCTTTTTGATGTACTAGTAAGACCTTTTTCTTCCGGATCGTCCCAGAGATCTGTATTTTATTTTTTCTGCGTTTAAGACACCACCCCCTGTATAATTGCGTCAGAATTTGATAAATTTATATATTTTTTCTACGTTCATGCAAAAAACAAAACTTTAATGAACTATATTTAGTGAAAAAACAGGTTCTTTATTCTCTAGTGCAATAAAATTTTTATTGCACTCATCTGTCATTCTACTACAGCGTTTTGTGATCAAACGTTCAAATCGACGTCATATTTAGCATATTTTCTGTGAGAATGGTAAAAATAAAGTTTGAGTTAAATTGTTCCTAACATATTAGTTCCTAACTTTCTCAATGCAAGTCGATCGTACTAATTAATTATGAAATATTTTGATTAAATTACGCTTTTTATTTTCCGACACTTAATGCCACCTAAATAAAACATTTTTTGATTTTTGCATGAACGTAGAAAAAATATTGTATGCATTCACGTCGCGTGCAATAAACACTTGTTGCATAAATAACTATTAATCTTACCATTAAAATGATTCCTATACATTTATTACATATCTGGATTTCGTCGGTTATTTTTATCTTTACTGTAAAACTGATAAGAATAATTCTAGCAGAAAATAGTAGTCAAAATAGTTTTAGATCAGGTAAAACCAGATTTAGATCACGTATTATCACATTGTTGACACATTCACTGGAGTAATATTTTATCAGACAGGTATGTACAGGTTGTCTCGATGTTTCCCAAATACTTTTAGCACTACGTAAAATAAGTGAAAATATATTTTAGGTCTAAGCTTCGGTTTCATCCACTAGGTTATATGTTGATTGCGCCATCTATTACAAGCAATCTCAAACCACTATTTTCTCTTTATCTAGCAGTGGAGAGACAGGAGAATATATCTGTAAGAACAATAGTCTATTACATCATAGTTTGCCAATTGTTTTTATTGTCAACGTAATTTTCGATATTTGGTCACGTTAAAAACAATTAATTTTTGCAATTTAGTGCAAACTTTTAGTGCAGTATATAGTTTTATTACTCTCACTTGCAGTTTCTTAAATATTTTGATAAAAATATAATGATTATTCATTTGTTCGTATGACGTAAATCGTCTGAATTCTTGCAGCCAGTATATACAGGGTGCCGAATATGTAAGGGATAACGTTTATAACTTTTTAAAATCACCCGACATAAAAAAAGAGTTTAAATAAGAACAGAAAATAAACAAATAATTGAATAGTGTAACAGAAGCCAATTTAAAACTGTGCCGACAAATGAAGTTGATAGTTAACATATCGTACAAGTGGGATATACCGTGAAAAATATTTTGAGTAAAATTTGACTCAAAATCAACACAATTGATTGTTCAAACGAGTCTACACCTAATTGTGTTAAAATAATAACACAATTCATTGAGTAATATTTACTCAGTTATGTGTTAGTTAAATAAATATTTTATGAGTAACTTTGAATAACTTTTGAGTTAACTTACTGAACTATGTGTATGTGTACTACAAACCCAAAATTGAGTGATATTATTAATATATTTCGTTGATTTTTCCACAAACCACCTTTCTGATGAAAAATTGTGTCGATAAACTCATTTCTGCATTAAAATATTTAATTACCCAAAATTCAACACCAAAATAATTTCACTCATAAATGAGTTTTAGGTTACTCAATGAAATTTTTTACTGTGTATTATACATGAGTAAGACATTTGCACGAATGTAATAACAAAAATTTCGTTATATCACGTGTACTATATAAAATTTTATCTAGAATTGCGAAATAAAATTATCTACTAACTGCTATAAATTGAGAAAAATCCAAAATCAGATGCAGTTTGTAAGTTTTGATTCAAAATCAAGAAGCAAAGGCATTGTTATGGTAACCTGTCAAACTTGTTGAAATGTTGCTCAGGTTAAAAAATTTTGCTTGTTAAAATGTACAAAAATAGAGGTTTTATATAATCAATATTACACGACTAATGCTTGTAAAATAAACGTCATAATGAGAATTATTCAAATTTTTCTAATAAATGGCGAAGGATCCGGTGTTAAATAACCTTCCGTTTATAATGTCGAGAATTTTAAATGTCATTTTATTATTCAAAATTCGTTATTAACAAACATTTTAAATATGTATTATATATTTCCAACTTATAACTGTTTGAAGATGGTGCTAATATATCTATAAGAAGGGATGCCAAAATATTCAGAAAAAATATAATAGAAATTCGATCACTTCACTGAAATATTTGATAATTCAGTTTCTTTTATTAGTTATATTAATAATTTGATCGTGTTTTAGGGCATGTATTTCTTTGATTCGTGGTAATAATCTATCGCCTAGAAATAATTTCAAAACACCACATTGTCAATATCATTATTGAATTAAACTTTGTAATGTAGATTAAAGCATTTAATATCCTTAATGCATAACCGGGATGTGGTATTGCCAATTAACATTAATTGGATAAACTCAAAATCTAATACGGAAAAAATGATTTCGCACAATTATGAAATCGAAGATATCGCGTTTCCAGAAAACTACATGATGTACTTTAATCTAAGGCATTAACAATGTCAACATTTTTCTGTGACATGATCGCGTGGCACAGATAAAAATAAAATTTTAATTGGAATACGTCGATATCTTTTTCAGAAATAATTAAAATTTAATTAATTAACCCATAACCCAAGAAGGATACACAAAAATGCAATCAAACTAATTAAGGCTGTGATATGGTTTGAAACATGCACTTTGGATGAATTTCTTGAAATGTGTATATTCTTTTTCTAGAAGGACGTCTCCAAACATCGCAATACGTTGTATTTTGCACGTACATGCCGAGTTTTCCACAAAAGACTATAATTACCTTAAAATACTTTTTCTGTAGAAAACACATTAATGATAGAACGTACAGGTCGCTGTCCTGCGCTTCCAGGCTTACTTTTGTATACCTAGACAAACCACAAAGCCTTAAGTCCTATTAGACGAATCTCATCATAAAATGAGCCTGCTGGAAATATCTAAGTTTTTTTGTACATTGTAGAGGTTGGTACCATGGACGTCGTTACAAAATGTTTCAAGGAGGGGCAAATGCAGGAAAATATTAAACCGCAAACAAAGAAATATGTATTTGAATATGGATATATGAGGTCCATATAATTCTTAAGCATCATATCTTTAAAAACATAGCAACAAAATATTATAGGTACTATAATATAAAAAAATAAAATACTCGGCAGGGAATGATGTCAAAAGTTCTATTTCTGCTCTAAATAGTCAAATTGAATTGTAACGCATGCACGCAACATTGAGAACGGCTCGATGCCATTTCCACTGCATTGCCTTTTAAGTGTATTTAATTAAGGGCCGTTAAAATTTTAGGCCTAGTTTAAAATAGTAATGTTTCCACCGCACAATTATTAAGTTTCATTTGTAAAGTCTACTTAAAATGCCAATATTCATAATTTTTCGGTTTTTTTGCACAAGTTGTTCATGACTATTTCTTAACCTCAAAAGTGTTACACTTCACTCTCACTGTTCTGACTTTATGTTGTTCTGCTAAGTTCTGTTTTCGAATTGGTAGGATTGATAACGGAAATAATTCCCAAAAAAAACACGATTGGCAAATTTTAGCAATGAAGAAAAAGTATTACTAATTAACATAACAGCAAATTATAAAAGTACGGTGCAGAATAAAAAACCGATAATGTCTGTACAAGAAAAATGATAGCAGGTGAATTTAACTCACTGTCGCCAAATAATATTCACAGAACAGCAGAATCATTAAAAAAGTTTTTTGAAAACAAAAAAAAAGGAAGTCCGTTTTATTGGTGATACAGAATTATTACTAAAGATTAAAAATAAATGTATTTTTTTTGTAATTTTATCAGATTCTTTTTAAGAGCTTACATATTACTTGGAAATTCAAGATCTTCTTCGATTAAGGTCAAAATGTGCAGCTGTTTCTTTATGCAGCCGGTATCTTCAAAAAAATGTTATCCGTCGTATGGAAGTGATCACTTCTCTTGTACACTTTTCGAGGAAACCCATACTCTATTATTTTTAATATAGCTAAATCATTATTATATCATTTTCATCATAGTTCATTATTTTTGTTTATTTTTCAGTGGAAAAATAATAAAAACAAATTATTAAATTAGGTTATGTAGAACCTTTAAGTATCGTTAAAAGAGATAAGCCTAGAATTTCGAGGGCTTATATTTAAGAAGGTTTAAGACATTTTATGTCGGGTTTAGTAAACGGGGGAAGGCAAATTGTATTTTTAAGGTTCCTTAAAGCGTAAGCGTAGCTTAAAACAAACGGTGGAAATGGCCATTATGCCTGCATCCTGCAGGCCTTTATTTAGCATATTTGAGGTTGGCGCTCACTCATAATGCGTATTACGATTACGTATTAGAAGAAAAAACAGAACGTACAGCGCATGAATGTTGTGTACCTTCAGATGTCTGAAAATTAGTTAATTTTATTTTTTTATAAGACAGACTTTATTCGCCCTCTTGCCCTCCCCCCAAAGACGCTCTTGGTTGGTACCTAAATAATAAGTTTTTTTATGGTGATTTTAAGAAATTTATGTAGCCATGCAATATTACCCAAAATTGTAATGATTTTAAAAACTTTCCAAAATTTCAAAAATTACATAAATGACATACAGTATTGTCATTTTAGGCGTTCTTGTAAAATTACGTTAATTAAACAGTAATTTTCGAAACTTACAATTACCATTCACAACCTATTAAATAAAGAAAAGTACTATAAAATGTGACAATACATATAAACACATGCAATATTCGTAAAGTTGACTTTAAAAGCTACGCATTGCCCTACTGAAATGATTTACAGAGCCTAGCCGAGGTCAACAAACTCAAAGGCATCCTTAAAATTTAACTAGCGAGCTTGTATTTAAATTATTTCACAAGTAAATACGTTACACATAATGCATGAAAGGATAGTAAATTACAATTTTAGAAATTCGAAGAACGTCCCAAAGGCAAAAGCGTCTGGTAGTAAATATCTAGGAATAAACGCATATATGACGAATGTCACTCCTAACACGCAAATGACTCCACCTGGTACTGGCCACCCTTCGCTTGTTGAATTAGACACTTACAACATTTAACTAAACTAAGTTGTTATTCCTAACTTTCACTAATGTGTCAAATCGTCGGAACACAAAAAAGGAATCCTTACGAAAAGAAATATGTTTTAAAGACTTGCATTGCAACAGGGTAAACATTGAAATTACTTACTTCTTTGGTATTTAAAAAGTCAGATAAATTATATATAATTAATCACATACGAAATTCTTAATCAAAATTGGCTTAGCACTTCAGGAAATATTACCAAAAAACAAAATTTTAGACTCCGATTTAAGGGCCACTGGGCATATGGGAAAACAAAAAAAATACGTGTCATATTTTCTCAAATTGAATATGTATGTTTTTTCCTGGCATTTCTGAATCATCCTGTATAATTCTCGCTCGTATTTAACCGGTTACCAAATATGCCTAAAATACATATTGCTAAAAAGGTCCTTATTCCAAAAATATAGAATGCGATCACGCAATTTTAATTTATTTCTTGTTGTAAAAATATTTGGAATTCGAAATAGTCTCTTTGAATTCAAAAAAGATGTTTTATTGGCAAATAAAAATTGACAATTATTTTGTGAAGTATAATAAAACAATTTTTACTGAGACAATATAAATAGCTGTTTACCATATAGTTTATTCCAAACCCAAAATAATAATTTATTGGTCAATACATATTACCCATAAATTGTTTCATAACATACCGTATAATGAGTACAAATTTTATTTTTTTTAGTAATGTTAAAATTTGTTTGAAAATTTGTAGCGTTATTTAAAGTAATAGAGACAACTTGTCAATTATTATTATCACAAAATGTCGCCAATCAAAATAGTCATGGAATATACGGTATTTGGACATTGTGCTGCCAATTTGCGGATTTTTCCTCCAGTTTTGGAGATTTTTTCTGTCAAAAATATAAAAACTGTTTTCTTATTAAATACTTGTACATTTTCATTTTATTGTATTATAATAATACACATTAGTTGATTTATACAATAAAGGAATAACATTGAAAGAACTTTGGAATTGAAATTTTTGAGTTAAATTATCTTAAAAATATTTCTATGAACAGTATTCAAGACAGATTTTTCTTTTTTATTCACTGGAATGCTAATTTTTTCAACCAAATTTACTATCTTCTTAACAATTTCTCTATAATTTAAATTTCTTAGCACCGCACTGGAATTTATATTTATATACACTTGTATTCTCTACCTTCCAAGTAAACTGTACAGTTGTATACATATATTTAATGATATGTTTCATATGATGTTGGTTTTTATTTCTACAGAAACAAACTAAACTATAATACGGAAAACCTACCGTTTCTGTAAGAATAAAAGTATTTTGAAAAATCTATTCCCTACACACTTCAAATAAACTTCACATTAAAAAGCACAACGTGAATGTTAATTTAAACTTGAAATAAAGAATAAATCCTACTTGTATAAATAATACAAATTATTATTAATCTTATTTTAGGTATTATAAATTTTATTATACAACGCATTTATTTGTTTTGGGTCAAAGAAATATGTCACGCTTCATTGTTTTTTGGTAAAAGTTTCGTGAATATTTGGATTTAGGGGTAAATTAATAAGTATATCTGGGCATTTTATCATTGTACCGTGACATTTCATACAATATATTATCTAAAATTTGACAGTTTTGTTTAATATCTCTAATAACACCTTCAATATTAGAATTTTTCTTAGCTGAAGTAAAAACTGCAAGCCTAAAGAAGCCAACGGTCCTGACGGTCCTCTCTTAAAATTACAAAATCATTCAGTAAATGTAATAAAAAAATGCTGACGGACTACATTCAAGGAAACATGTACCAGGAAAAATTTCGTCAAAATGCTTTATTTCTAAAGCTTTTCAAAGTTGCTAACAAATTTTAAATGTTACTTTTGCCATATGTGACAAGTGGAAATTTTGTTTGGACAATATTGAAAATAATATCTATGTATTCAAACATCTATATACATATAAGATCAAATATATACGAAAACAGTTTCTTTATTACAAAAACCTTTGATTATTCAGTTTTAGACCTATGTAAGTTTCAAATTCAAATGTATATTAAAGCTGCTATCATATACTTCATCTACGATATTATACGTTTTGTAGAATTGCTACAAAATAGCTAATCTTCAGATATGTATGAGAAAAATGGACATTTACATTATTTGTTATCTAAACTTAAATCTGAAGCATTATCACATGAGATTTAAAATATGCAATCGTACCTACACGTGAAATATTTAAAAATCATGGCCTTCCTGCTCGAAAGTACAAATTCCCCTTTTAAAAATAACGTCGATAACGATAACTAATTTTCAAAACAAATTCGTTCCAAAAAAACAATAATTACAAAACGACGCTCCTCTCATCTGTATTCGTTGCTAATGATCTTATTTTCATCCCGGTTTAACAATAACATTAACGAGTATAGCGATTCCTATCTGTGTTTATCGTACAAAGTCCGGGAGGCTTTCTGCGAATTCTTCTGTTTATGAGTGAATTTCCGAGTATGTATTGGAACTTCGGCATGTCACTTATCGTTATCGATAGTCTGTTCTAGTTCAGACCTTGGCTTATTCTTATCGTTAAAGATTTCATCAGCTTATTGTTGCACATTGAGAAATGGTAAAGTACAACTGTACAGGGCGTTTTTGCCAAGCGGAAATGGCCAAATGTATTATGGTAGATATTTAGAAAGAGTGAAGCATTTAATTATTTAGAAAAAAAACTTATCGATACAAGAAAACAACTTAAAAGATCTTTATCCACCTTTTTATCACTGGAATTTAGTCATATGATTAATGATGAATGACCTCAACAAATTCAATTTCTTTCTAGCCGCCGGTGAAAAAGCCCGAACAACCTAAGATGGACAGAAGGAGGCCACCAATATTTAGACCGAAATCGAGAACTGATGTAAGTAATAAACATTTGTTAATATATCGTTACTAAGTATATATGTATAATTAATTATACCTATTGATTAAATTTGTATGTTAATGTTATTCATTCACTACTATAGTTTTAATCCAATACAGGATGATTCAGAACTTATCTAAAAAAATGTTTCTTACAAATACAATTTTGTAAAAATAAAAATCAAAAGAGCAGTTCAAAAATGATTTAAGAGTACACTTCCGCACGGCACTGGAAACTGGTCCACTGTAAAACCTAATATATACCGCGTATAATCGGCGACTGGACAAAAATTTGAAAGAAGAGAAATACAACAAATTTAACTGCTTTTGCCGTTGTTATTAATTATTAATAGAATTAGTTTGTGGTTTAAATTAATAAAACAGTTTGACATACCTGATGTTACAGTAAAATTTTGGATCTATCTTACCCAGTTTCTACAAACTAACACAAATGTTTCTGCTTCTTGCCCATTTTGAACTTGGCAGCAGCTGTGATACGTTTGTGTAATTCATCATTCATCAGTAGTGTCCACTTCGGTGCAATATACTTCAGTTTTTAAATATCTCCACAAAAATAAGTCCAATCGATTTAAAATCAGGAGATCATGGCGGCCATGGTACCAGTCCTCCTCGTCCAGTCCCTTGGTATTAATTGCTTGGACATGCTGTACATGGTATGAGTATCATGTATGATATGTCATACTGCTGCAATACGTCGTGGACGCCCTAGACCTCGATATCTTCCACAATTCGGTTGCAAATTTCCCGTGTCACGCCAGCGTTTGCACTACACTTGCACTCACTGCACAATGTTGTAAAAGTAGTTGCATTTGGAACATGTTTACCAGGAAATTGTTCTGCTAAAGCATTTTTACTTCACCATAAATTAAAACAATATCCATCAACTGAGAGTTGCTGTAGACATAAGCCATTTTTGATATTTGAAAAACTAATGTAAATAAGAAAGTTAGTAGCCCAGCGATGTAAAAGTTGAAACTACTAGAACTTAGATAATTTTTTCCTCGAAACTATAAGGATTTGACTCCATTTTTCATGATGCATCTATTTTTCAAATTTTTTCAAATAAGTTCTGAATCATTCAACATGTTACGATTTTTACTTTTTAAGATGTATCGTAAAGCTTTGTCGTAAGTTTCATTCATTTTCAAGTTACAGAAAGTTAAAAATTTTTGAAAATTTTAATGTTTTACACAAAAAGAAATAAAATATAATAGTAATAATAATAAATAATAACTTAAAAATATTTCCATTTATCATTGTTGATTTCAGATCATTAGTGAAAAGAATAATAAGAATTATTCAGGGTGTTTAAAAAAATGTTATGAACTTTGGGATATAGTAGAGCAGATTAAGACATGAAAATATATGATAGAGAAACTCCTAAAAATTGATTGTTAATTTTCAATACCGGTTCTCGTTTAGTGAACTATCTTCAAATAATTTTAAATGTAGACGTTTGCACTAGTAATTCCTCTTGTAACCTCTTTTGAAACATTTTGTATTATATGTAAAAAAATATTTCAGTTCTGTATTTATCGATAACGGCTGTCAACTATATAATAATTTATAACAAAAACACAATTATAGGAATTTATCAATTATTAATAATAAGAAAATAAAATTCATTATAAGCATTAAAAAGTTTTTCACTAACAGCATATTTATCTACTTTCATATATCATCTACTTTTAAATCAATAATACCAAGAAATATTGTATTAATTAGATGTAATTAGTATGCAATTACGTACAATATTTCCATTCAAAAAGTTCCCCAGGATGACAAGGGATGTCTAAAGCAATTAATATATTATTGCATATATTCCCAGTTTTTAGCTTCTACTGGAAAAAATATATGATCTAATCGTCTCAAAACAGGTCTTTATATTTAGTTCACTCCTGATTTTAGCTTTTAGTAAGAATATTACATTTATTACCGAAGTAATCTGAATATTGTAGCGTAAATGTACCCTGCATTTAAGTTTGTTAAAATCCTATATTTTACTAAGAAATGTCATAATTAGTTCTTACAGTACTCCAAATTTAACAGCGATATATTTCCTCATTAATAATAAAACAAAACCATTACTTCTCGAACAATTTTAAACCCCTGTAACTTGAAAAAGAATCACATGCGTGTTTTTGCTGATTAACAAAACAAAGATTTTACAAAAATTCAAAAATAAACCTTGTATAGTCAAGCAGCGCAAGTGGTAGCAGGTTGGATGGTGGTCGCCTAAGAGGGGACGGCGGTGGAAGCAGCGACGAGGACATGTCGAAGGACCTCAGGCATCGCCTCCAAGAAGAGGCGTCCCTTTACAGAAGACGCCTGGATACCTACAGGCAGGCTCAACAGAACCAGGCTGCTCTGGTTAGCCGATTGCAGGCCAAGGTACAAGTTTTTACCAATCTTTCCAGTAGCATACATTTATTTGTATTTAATTTCAGGTCTTACAGTACAAACAAAGATGTGCAGATCTAGAGGCTCAAATGGTACAAAACCCAGTATACTCAAGTGACCAACCCATCTCAATAACTCCATCGTATCCAGCACCGTCTCACGTTCCGAGCTCAGCTATGGAACAAGCTCAACAACATTTAAGAGACATTAGAGAAGAAAGAATTACTGACTTAGACACTGCTCTACAAAAACTGCATGAAGAACGGAGAAAGTAATTTGGTTGAACCCACAAATTTCTCTAACAAAAATACATTAACTGAACATTTTTTACAGGAATGAAAAGTTGATTCAAGCAAATGCATCCCTCAGGGAACAACTAGAAGAATCTCACAGTACCAACGAAGCTCTCACCGGTGATCTCCAAAAGCTGACTAACGATTGGGAAGCACTTCGAGAGGAAATGATTATCAAAGAGGACGAATGGAAGGATGAAGAACAAGCATTTAATGACTACTATAGCACCGAACATAACAGACTTTTGAATCTTTGGAGGGACGTAGTCTCAGTGAAACGATTATTTATGGACGTTCAATCAAATACTGAAAGAGATCTCAATAAGATTCGATCTGAGGTATCAGGAATTGGCAAGGAAATGCTTATGGCCTGTAGTCGGATGGATGCCAATGTTTTTACGGAAACCATTTTAGGTGTAAGTATGTGATAGTAAGTTCCGAGATAATTTTTAAATTTTCACTGTTAGCAAGGACAAGAAAAGCACCAGTGGGAACAAGAACACTCAGAACTTAAGACAGAGGTAGAAACTATGAGAATTAAACAAGAAAACTACCAGTCCGAGATCCAAATGAAGGAGGACAGGATCCAACAACTTCTCAAAGACATACAGATGCTGGTGTGTTACTAACTTAGTTGATTTATGCTTCATACAGTACTGATACTTTGATTATCCTTAGGAGGACAGATGTGCAGAGGCAGAACAAAACTGTGGACAGATGATGAGAATGCAGGATGACACCGAAATTCTACAGGGCGCGTTAAGGGACATTGCCCATGCTCTTATACAGGATGCGGAATCGAAAGAATTGGAAACACTTTTACAACCAACACATCTTCATCTAAGTGCATCTACACCGATACCACAAAAGTAAGGCAGTATATTAGAAAAAAAATTTTTATAACAACATTTTTAGCGTTTTTTTTTTCACTTATCCCTTCTGTTTCTTGAGTTTCTTTTCCAGGTTTTCCAGGCAGGTTTTCCTGCCATATCGTGCCCTAAGCCTTAAGATTGTTTGTACGTTCTAAATTTTACTCCTCTGGAAAAAAATTTTAATTTCATTAAGTGATTGATTGCTACTGGGTTTCTGTTTACTTTTATTATTTTCTTATTAATTTCTTGTTCCTCATCACATCTAGTTCAGTTCAGCACCCTAAAATACACATATTCTTCTACTTCTTCGAACTCCACATCTTCATGCTGCGTGTTCAATTTGAAATTTATTTTTCTTTTGATTTATCTGCAGTTCCACTTCATTTGTTCCTTCCACCAGCTTTCTCGTTATCTACCTTTCCTGCTTTCCTACTTTCAATTATGGTCACATCATCTGCATAGCTTACTATTTGGTGACATTTAAAGAATATGTGTCCTTCTCTGTCCAGCTGACTATCTCTTATGACTTTTTCTGGTTCTAAATTAAAAAGAAGCATTGAGAGTGGATCTCCTTTTTCTCAATCCTGTGTTAATAGCAAATTCTTCTAAACATCCATATTTTGTCCATATGTCATTTTCAATAGCCTAATCATTTTAGTTGGTAAGTTGTTTCATTATTCTACTTAGTTTATTCCTTTTAACAGAATCATATGCTTTTCTGAAATCCATGAATAAGGCCTTTACTTTAATTCCATATTCATTCATTCAAGATTTGGTCTGTTGATAATCTCCCCTCTCTAAAACCTGCTTGATACTCCCCTATCTGTAGTTCTACTATGGGTTCTATTTTCTGTTGCCAAATCCAGCAATGATATTCCTCTGTAGTTTCTGCAGCCTGTTGCATCTCCCTTTTTAAAATTGGTGCAAACATAGCATGTCTTCAATCATCAGGCATACATTCTCTTCTCCAAATCTTTTAATTATGTACCAATAATTGTAAAATCCAACTAAATATTTTTTTTCGTTTTTCCGTAGATCACCAAAACGAGCGGCTCGCGGTATGACTTCCCCAGCAGCTTTTGCTGAGAGTACGATATCAGCCGTGCAAGCCGCACTGCACAAATACCAGTCATACATCCATGAACTACAGGTAACCATCACAATTATAATGTCCTTATTTAATACAAACCATATTTCAGGTGAAACTCCAGTCAAATAAGGAGCAACTTTTGTTAGTTCGCAAGCAATACGAGAATTCCGAAGACAGCGTAGTAGCTTTGGAAGAGAGAGTGAAGGAACTGGTCGCCCAACTAGATGCTTGCCGTTCTCAAGGCGCACAGATGGCTCAGGATAGAGAACTCCTGCAAAAATCCCTGGACACCGTAAAAGCCGAGAAGAACCAACTGGACAGGACACGTCTAGAGCTCAATAGCGTCGTAGAGTCTCTTAATCAAGATTATGATAAGTTGCAGAAGATGAACAACAAACTGCAGAAAGAAGTGGATACTTTACAAGACGAAAAAATATTTTTACAGTCCGAAGTCGACAGGCTGAATCAAGAATCCGATTTGAGGGAAATTACCTTGAGAGGCGAAGAAGATAGGTGCAGCAGAATGAGAGAAGAACTGCTCTCAGTTAGGGAGGAACTAAATAAGTTGTACTTATCTTACGATATGCTCGAAGCTCAGAAATTAGAAGCCGACAGTCTCATCGCCAATTTAGAGAAGATAAAAAGTGAGTGATTTAATTTTTTAGGTACTTAAATGCTAAATTTTAATACTGCAAGATATAATTTTAAATGGGGGCCAGATTTTTAAGGATAATATAGTAGTAAATGTTCTCCAAAATACTTATCTGAAATTATTTTTATTATTTAGTCAAATAAATACTCAAATTATTTATTTTTAAATTGCACTTATTGATTATTTATAAACCAAAGTGCAAATAGCATAGCTGCAATGAATAATACCTTTATAAAAGCACTTTGCTTTTCTATGACTTTATAACATGCTATTTAAAAGCCAATGATCACTGACATTGACCAAATTTAGATGAACACCTACTATGGTATGCCAACAGGATGGTAGACAGGCAAAAAACAAACGATCAACTTTAATTCAGTAACATATGAATGATTGAATATGTTACCGAATTTTAAAATTTGGCAGCTTCCAAATATGAAAAAAGGTTAAAATAAATTCAGTCTCCAAGTTCAAATTTGCTATAACAAAGTTATATGTGTTTCTAAAGGAAAGGCAGGCTCTGTATAAACATAATTCGTATCCAACGTTATACGCTATAGTATAAAGCATGTAACTTAGTATATAGTGTATATATATGTTAAGACAGCATTATTTTATCAAATCCTAATATTTCAGTCGAATATGAAATCCAATTAGAAAGAGCGCAAGGAGATAAAACAGACGTACACGACTCTTTAATGAAAAAAGAAACAATTGCAACCAATCTTGAACTTGACAAGAAAAAATTGCAAGAAGATCTGAGAAAGGTAATTTGGTGGTAAAAATAATGATAACATCTCACCTGTTCTCTGATATGAATGATTTTTATTTACCATCTTTTTGTCTTCAGGTAGAAGAAGAAAAGTTAGCCTTACAACACCAATGCAACGATCACCAAAACGACATACAATCTTTAAGAAAAGAACTACTACAAGCCGAACAACAAAAATTAGATCTAGAATCAGATAAAGTATCTTTGTCCGAAAAGTGTAAATTTTTGGATATAGAAAAAGGAAAAGTAATATTTCACCTGTTTCATTTTACAACAGAATTTATCATACTCGTTTTTAGATTGAAATGGAACTCAACCAAGTAACAAGAGAAAGAAACGATCTCAGTAATCAGCTAACAGTACTCGGAAGGAAACGAGATGCACTAAACGAAGAACTTACCAGGTGCAGACAGAGATTGGAGCAGGCAAATGAGACAAACGCTCGAGTTAATAGGAACTTGGAAGAACTTGTTAAAGAATGTGAAGAGAAACAGGTAAATTTTACAAAAATTAAATCTTTTCTGTTTTTTTCAGTAAATATTTGTTTTAGTGTACGATCGACGCGATGGACAAAGACATGCAGCGCCTCCAAGAACTCCTGGCTGCCGTCCGATCGGAGAAAGAGGCGTTAGAAGCCGTCTTATTTGACACTCAAACCAACCTCGAAGCTTCCGAAGAAAAGAAAATGCAACTGGAAAAGGACCAACAAGAGCTGCTTGTAAAACAGGAACAACTAAAGTCTCAAGTCGCGAGGTTGACCAAAGACTTGGAAAGATCCGAAAAGAGGTGCGTGGAAATCAGAAGCAGCTTGACGAATGCGGCCGGGAATAAGGAAGTAGAGTTCAAGCAAACCGTGGACAAGCTTAAGCAACAGAACGAGGAGACTGTGCGAAAGCTTACGGAGGAACGGGAAAGAATAAGGAGTTCTTTGGAGAAACGTCTGCAGCAGTCTCTGCAGCAGCTGGAAAATGAAAAAGATACAGAAATTCAGCAACTCGTAGATAGAATTGAAAGCTTACAGAATCACATCGATAATCTCTGTCAACAGCATGAGGAACTAATGTTGCGGGCTGAAAACGACAAACAACAAGCGCTGCTTATAGGTGAGTTCTCCAATATGTTATTTTATTTTTACTTACATATCCAGAATATAAAAATTTGATAATTTTTATTTTTTATAAATTCATTTTTTCATGTCGAATATTTTAAGTATTTAACTAACTTATTTCAATATGAGTATCATAATTTTAAGGGCTTATATATCTGACTAAAAACAACAAAATACTCTTATGGAAGAAGTGTCCAAAACGAATAGTTTTTCTACAAATGCAGTTCAAAAATGCATTTAATTAAATAAAAATGCAATATAAATACAAAATTATGTTGCGAAATTGCAAATTACAGTACAGTTAAGACCACTATTAACTAATTTGTTAATTACATCAGTCAATCAAAGTATGTAGTGGAAATTTCTTTAAAACTGGTGCATCGCATGTACTATTATTTTTGTAACTCTCTAGCGCTTGTTTGATGTTGTGCGTGTAAACAAAAAAGGAACGTTCTATCCATAAGCTATATGTCATGATAATTTACTGCCAAACTGGACAAAATTACGTCACTTGAGACATTTATACGGTTTCACAGCGCCTGAATATGCACTGAAAATCATGGTATATATGGCATCCAGAAAACTTAGCCGCTGAGAAGTAAATGTTAAATATCATTGAAAAACATTTCACAAGCAGCATTAGACAAATTGTACAAGAAACAGGAGCAGTTAGAAACGCCTGATAGATGTGCGACATTGTCACATATTCGATATCTGTTTGTTGTCATAATTCTGTTACGGTTAGTCAGAGAAAAAAAATTGTAGTCATTTATTTTTAGTTTAGTACCATTTATCATGAGGCAAAATTAAGGCACTCATATTCCGGACATCCTGTATAACATGGATTTATAGTATATTTTTCAAATCAAACTTTAAAATCATTTCGAAGCGAGCCAAATAATAATAACATACCTTTATTTAACAAATGCTATACATACAAACAATACAATTACATAAACGCAAGTAACCACAAACCTTAAAAAAGAAATCTATAAAAACTTTACACTGGTAGTGTCCTAATGCAAGTAACAATTAACTTATTGAAATTATTAACCCGCCCATTAAAATTTTTTATACATTTTGGTAGCTTATTGTATTGCTTAAGTCTCTCACAAAACAAAGATTTTCCAGTTCTTAACAAATTATGTTTTTTTATATAAAAGTCATCTTTTTGGCGAGTGTTATACACATGTCCATCTCTTACATAAGTTATTCTACTGTGCAAATATTTAGGCAATAACAAGTTTTTTATTTTATATATGAATTGTAACGTTCTTAACAAAATTCTTTGCTTTATGTTCATAAAGTTTGATGTATTTAACATGTACTGTATTGGAGTATATCTATTGCACTGAAAAATAATCCTCATAGCTTTATTTTGTATTTTCTGTAGGGTCTGAATCTCATTTTTATTTAAAAATAATAAAATTGTTGAACAATATTCAAAATACGTTACGATGATAATTTAAAAAAAAAATAAAAATGTTCTAAGTTCGCTGCCTATTCTAATTACAAAATTTATGGAGTCATTTTAATTAAATATAGGAAAAAATTATTTAATACAACTTCAAAGCATCCTAGATGTTGTATGTATATATTATGTAAATGTTTTACAGGGTGTTTGGAAGTGAATGGACTATATCCTTCAAGCTACCTTGGATAAAATCTTTACAATTTTGCTTCCCTAAAAAATAGTTTTTCCTCAGTAATTCAAATGAGGTTTAATAAAAAAATCTGTTTTTTTTTTAATTTTTAATAATGCAAGAATTACAGACTGTTTTAGGTATTCTTAGTGATTTCTATATATTTTAAATAATAATGACTAAATGACTGGTCACTTGAAATTTGCTAATTTATGGAAAAATGTGCCAGGTTACTTTTGGTTTGGTTTTTAAATTTCAAATATTAAGTTTGATATGACAAATATTGGTTTAGGTAAAATACAAGTAGAAAATAAATAAAATTGAATTTTATAAGATATTCTTCAATTATTTGATTTGATTATATTTCTGAGTTATAATTTTTTTAGTCAAAAAATTTGTCCTAGTCTAGTAAATCAAAAGCGTAAAATTAATTGGTTCTTTAATAAAAAAAAAATGATACCTACAAATTTTTATTGCAAATACAATAAATATGCGTTAATGTGAAAATTCTTAAAGTACTTCCATATTAAACTGTTGACATGCCCATCTAAGAAAAAATATAGTAAAAATACATTATATTCTTGACGACTTAAAATATTAAAAACAAGTTCAATGCTTTGTCAATATGGTCACCGCTTTGGTCATTTTTGTAACTGGCTTACTCATTCCTAATTTTAAAATAATTATCACACCCACAAACCTATCCCAAAAAACTATCTATACCAAATATATTGAAATATCTAAAGAGTTTAAATACATAAACACATTTTTGTGCCTTTAACATTTTTAAAAAAGCAAAGTTGTACTAATGCAGTTTATTAGCATCCAAGAAAGCTATCACTGAAGTAAGATTTATTTGCTTCAGAGCACTCTGTATATATATAAAAAAAAAAATTGATAAAGTATACCCAATACATTAAATTTTGGAATATATTATAAACACTTATGTCATTGTTTAGTTAAAAAAACTTATTAGACAAATTTTATTTGTAACTATTAGTTGTTAAGGTCATGACTTGTTAGTACTGACCTTGAACTTTTGAGAAATAATTAATAATTCATGTTGAATACTACACTTTAGTGTTATTGCCTTCTAACAAAAAGATATTTAATATTTAGTCATGACTTTAATATCAATTTTTTTTTGGAACTATAAAAATGCAGATTTGTTGTGTCATTATTTATTTTTACTTTAGAATTAAACGACAGTCAACACCTGAGTCAATACTGTAATTCCTGTATAAATTTGTATCCTGTCCAAATAGGAGAAATTTTAGCATAATAGGGTCGAACCAATGTCACTTTATTTTTCTAAACTAGAACCGAGTTCTGTTTCATACAAAAATATACATAAATTTGAATTCACAATTTACACCACTTTATTTGGCACACATAGAATTGCAAATTTGTAATATTTGCATTGCTAATATTTTCCTAGAAATATCCAGCAAATTCTGCTAAACACCTCCCTATCTTTCTTCAAAATTTATATCTGTGTAAAACATAATACTAATTAAAAATTAGAGAAGTGAGAATATAAATCAAGACATGATAAATAAAACACATTAGAACAGACACCGGGTAAATGACAACATTCCAGCAAAAAAAATAAAGTGATAGCATCAGACTTATTTATGGATGGCGTATATTTTTATCAGATAAAATTAAAATATGACATAATACAGAAGAAAAATAGAAACAAGTTATTTAAAATGCAGCAATAAAGTAGAAATTTTATGTTCTTTGTGTATAAATTCCTTGGATGTGTGAACTGCTAGCTACTAATCTAAAAATAAATATGCATTTAATTACAGAAATAGAATTAACACCTTGTGAGGCGTAATATTTGTTTCCAAAAAAAAAATCCTCACCACTGCAATAGAAATAGCTTGGCATTAAATACTGTTAAAGCCATTGCACTAGGTGTGCTGCCATGGTAATAGCCAAATTGCTTTGGGACAAACCTCAGAGTACACAGTGCTGATTTCATTCATGAAAATAGAATTAAATAAATGATATCATCATAATATTAGGGAAATGAGTTGTTTCTAAATTTAAATTACACAAATGATGAACATTTTTATTGAGCTTTTTCTCCAGTTGATAATAGAAATTTACTTATAATTGCTTCATTGTCTGATTTGTCTATCAATAATAATTTTTAGCCCATCATGACCAACAAGCCCTGCATGATAGACTAGAGGAGACCAGGAGGGAACTGGAGAATGAAAGGGATACCCTAGAAAGACTCAGGAGGGAGGCGAACGGTCGATTCGAACAGGACAGAGCCAACATCAATCAACTGAAGGACGAATTGAATAAGTTCAAGACCAGATTGGAAGAGGCCAGGGCCAGGTATGAAGATGAAAGGAACAAACTGGAGCAGAGGATAGAAGAAGTCAAAATTGAAAGAGATAATTGCCAGAGTGAGGTGGAAAATTTAAAGGTTCAGTTGCATCTCTGTGAGGACAAAGGTGAAAGTGTTAGCAATCAGCTTCATGAGACTATAAGGAAGCTCAAAGAAGGTGAGTTTTTGTAGAAATTAAATATTATTTACATTGTTTATTAGTAGGTAAATATTAATTGTTAAATTTTTTTAATTAAATACAACTACGTTTGAGGTTTAGGAATTTAGATAATCAACTTTAAAGTTTTCGCATGAAGTTCGCGAATATTATAAAAGCGTTTTCGAAGCAAAATAAATTACATATGGAAGAGTTTATATTCTTCATATTACTATAAATTTGGGTTTAAAAAGAAATGGTGGTAATAATAATTTAATTATATTAGAACCAATTGTTCTTATATAGATGATAGTTTGAGGGGTACATTACATGCAGCGATTGAAGTTTATGCTATAGTGGCGAAGCATGAAATTTTGACATTGAGGGAAAAAAATTCAAATTGGACAAATTATTTTTTGTAAAAGTACCTATAACAAGTTCAATTCACAAAGTTAAGCGTAAATAATAAAAATGTTTATTACACTTTTTACAAAATAGAATAGAATAAAAGTCAAATAAAACATATCAAATAAAATAAAAAACACAAAATTAATATTGCGCGAAATAAAACATTAAAAAACACAAATATAATTATAATACGAGGTTTTAAATTTTTTAAAATAGCAGTTTGAGTTAACGAGTTTTAGTTGTTGTTTTAGAATATACGTTTGCATTAAATTCTGGAAATTCAACTTTTCTTCTAGCTATTATTTAGCGTCATGTCACTTGTGAATTATATATGTATACAAAATTCATTTGAATTATCTTTTATCAACCGGTCAAGTAATTAATTCGATCCAAATTTGTTTTTTTTTTGCTGCTAATACAATTGGAAAATACAATATATATATTTTGGGTTGGTTTTGTCTACCTGTATGCTTTGCCACTGCTTTTAACAGAAAAAAAGTTAATCCAGGATTCTTGTTACCATAAAGACACACTATAATAAATTTCTATTTGCGGAAACTAGCTGATTTCCTTTAATGTTTGGAGGAAATCATGTTATAAAATATGGCTATTCATTTAAATACAGTGAATTGTACCAGTTTGATTTTCTAAACTCGAGTGTAAATCCAACGGATTACGGACAAGATTTTATAATTAAAGCTATGGGTGGATTCGAAGTTTTTTATTATTTATTAGTATTCCTTTTGTTTGATTTTCTTAGAATAAATTGGCATTTTATTTAACTCTACGCTGAGTGTTTGTTTTGTTGTTAGTGTGTAATTCTGACGGATCTGTAATTAATGAAAATGTAGTTTTGACAGTTTGAAAAGAAAGAAACAAAAAATGAATGCAAAATACTACAGCTAACCGGATTAACTTTTTACCTATATATCTGGTATTATTATTAATAAAAATGTTCATTTTTGTCGTTTCAAATGTTGACAATGCTATAAAAAATGACCGCATAGTCAAAAGAGTTTTTTCCCTAATTTTTAAACAATGAACAAGAATTCCGAAATATTTTTTTTATTTTCTTTTAGGCCTCCCTGAGCACATGATTACAATTTTTGTACATAGTGGTAATTAATTCTGTACATACAGAAACATAAATTGCCAATAAAATTTTGACGATAGGATTAAGATAGTATTAATTACAATTTTTTTTGTCACCAAAAATAATGAATAATTTTATTTTTTTGTTTTTGGTGCTTTGCCACACTGCAGATAAAAAATTTCTAAAATAAAAGAAAATAAACTCCTATGACGCATATATTAAATTTGTTTTTAACAAATCCATTTGCGCAGTTTGAAATTTCACGAAGTGAAGATGAAAATATAAAATATATCATTAAAAAAATTCATATTGACTAAACTTTTTGGAAACAAAATCTTTCAAAATATTAATAAAATGTGTGGAAAAATAACTGCAAAAAAACAGCAATAAACTGATTCTTGTGGCGTGGGTTCTAAATTTTAATTTTTTTTGTAATTTTTTAATTTACAATTTAGCAAAATACCCAAAAATAAAGAAACTATTTAAGAAATGTCACAAATATGATTTCCAGCCAATAAACACAATTAATCATAAGAGATTACTGATTGATATTTTCCGATACGTTGCACAATTTTTGGCGGGCAGTGTACATGCTTCGTACAGATTGTTGGCAAGTCAAAGATATTTTGTTTATTTTTAAGACATCTATCTAATATTACGAACGATGCATATATTCCTATATAACAAGAACAGTCTGGAGATTGAGAAATAAACTTTACATTTTATTGAACATAAAAATGTTTACAAGTTTTTTTATTGTAATTTCTAGCCGACAATAATTCAGAATCATTGAGAAAGGAGCTCACCGATGTTCGTAGACTTTTAGCTGATAGTAATTTCGAGAAAGAGAAATACCACAACACGAATAAGGAATTAAGAGATCATGTCAAGAGAACGGAGAGTGAGAAACGGGAACAGGCTAGACAGCTAGAGGAGTCTTACCAAAAAATTACAAGTAAGTCATTCTTTATCAAAATACAGTATTTATTATTTGAAGTGCTTTAAATAGGCCATAAATTATCAAAAAATCGAGATTTCAACATAATTATTTTATGTAAGGAAGTAATAAGAACCACTGGAATTAGTACCGCTATTGGTTAAAAGATGTCACCACAAATCAATAGTTACTACAGTGGTTCTATATAGCCAGTATAATTGTTACTTCTTGACTCAAACCGACCTATAGGCATATTTTATAGCAAAAATTTAACAAGCCACAGAATTCAATATGATTGATCAATGTAAACAAAACGTCAGACAGCAACTAAAAGAAAGATGTAAAAAATATTTTGTAATAATTATTAATAGAGAAAAGACAACTCGGTTTCCTATTATTTATATGTAATTTTTAAAACATACTAACTGTTCAGCTTTTTTTTTGTGAAAACAGTAAGCCATTTTTTTTTTTTTTTTTTTTTTGAAAAAATATAAATGTTCAATTTATTCAGGGTAATTTCAATTAAGAGATAAGCATGTTTATGTAAAAAAAGTTGGTGAGAAATCTTTAAAATATTCCAGGATTTAATAGTAATTTTAATTTTTATTTAGTTTTTCTGAATATTAAAATAATGTGACATTACTATTTTCCCCTGAGCACTTCATTTATGAAAAACTATTATATTTTTAGATAATATTAAGTAGTAAAATTATAAGTTTTGTTGACGTACGGTCAAAGCATTATTTACAAATATTTACCTTTGGCGCAATATACCTCATTTATTGACAGCACAACTCAATATATTTCACCCTAATCCCAAAATCAATACAACATGCCAGAAACCAATCAGTATTGTTTAATCAATAACCAATATTAACAGTAAACAAATATAGAAACATTAATAAACACCCATATCAATGATAGTAATCGCACTGTTGAATTACCCCTTGGATATGTCCACAGATCTCGAAGAACTGAAAGTATCTGTGGAAAATGAAAGAAATCGCCTGCAGAACCAGATACGAGACTTAGAAAAAGAACAGTTACAAACGGAACATAAAGTACAGAGTTTACAGGAGGATCTGCAGAGAACCCAGGCTGCTGGTTCACAACAGCAGGCCGAAGAAAAGGAGTTGCAAGCCAGACTCTTAAATGAAGTTGAAGAACGTGAACGGTCACACCAAGAAGTGCACCAGCTAAGAAAACAGGTAAGCTTCGTGAATATAGGACTGAGAAAATGTTACTGGCCTCAGTTTTCAGTAAAAAATACGGGGTTATTCATAAAATGACTATACTAAGGTATACAGGGTGCCCCTGAATTTAAATGACAAATGCCTAGGAGAGATTCTTTCCATAAAAATAAGGAAAAAGTTATACATATGTCCACACTTTGTTTTCAAGATACAGGGTGTTACAAGTTTATAAAAAATCGTACAGGGTGATTCAGTCATAATGTCAATAATTTAAAGAGAATATAGGGAAAATGAGTATAATACGAATACCCGATTTAAAAAAAATTTAAATGCCTATTTACGCCGAAAAACAAAATATTTACAAATCGTTATTTAAACCCCATTTTCAGACTCATTGATTGCTGGCGACAGTTCAACTCGATGTCGGTCTGACGCAACGTTGCCAAATTTATTTTTTAAAGTATGCAATTAACATATTAAGTTTAACATAAAACATATTTAATATTGAAATTACAAAACTCCAACGAATCAAAATAAACCATTCACATTTCATTACATAAACAGTGAAATAAAATCCAATACTCACTAGGTTAAATTATTAGAGACACTGAAACGTTTTTTTGTATTTAAATACAGACAGTAATAAAAAACTCTCGTGCTGTCAACAAAAAACAATCCAAAACATACCTATTCAGAGTTAAACAATCCGGCAATCCAAGTCTGGACCTACCGTATTTAGTTCAATAACCATATTTTCAATGTCTGCTCAATGACAAGTGCTGCAGAGCTGCAGAACCGGTAAATAAAAATAGAAACAAACAATAATTAAATTAGCATTTTTATATACACTTGGTGTAACCAATATGAAATCATTAGAATTTTATAATAAATGCAGTAATCAGCACTGACATCGGATAGGCTGTAATCGACACAGCTAAAAAAGTTGGCAGTTCCAATTCCCGATTAATATGTTATCGGCATAATAAGTCGAGGGTGAGCCCGCCGTCTGGAACAGATGCATGCGACCCGCCTTCTCCATTCTTCATCCATCAGTTATCATTTTCGCTTGGTAGAGGTTGGTGAATTTCATATGTTTGTGTCCCCAGTGAAGTTTATAATTATTAACTAAATTTGCTATTTGCCTACATAAAATGCAATTCAAGTTGGGTAAAGCGAAGTAGTAGGAGACCGCGGTTGTTCTTTGCTAAACAACCTTAGAAAAATAAATTTAAATGTTTTCATTCAGCCTACAATATTTATTTCCACGAAAAAGTTGCGAACAACTTGGCGCACCCTAATATATGTAATGTTTTTCTTAATAAGTGAGTATCAAAGTGTGGTATTAAGTTTAACTGATAACAGTTCGAATTAAAATAAATCATATATAGAATATGGTCCCAATAAAACTGAATTTAAATTATTGCAAATTATGAAGTCAACTCTGTAATAAAACCTTAATTGAACGGCTGCTCTATGAATGTTGGTGATACTTCTTGGACAGGTGACATGTGACACGATGGCGTGCAGGCATGGATAACTTTACTAACCTTCCATTCCAACCGAACCAACGTATTATACGTGTTAGAAAAGAATCATGATACTGTTAAAATTTTGGTGTTTTGTGTTAAACGTAATTTGTTGACAAAGTGATATAACAATGGCTCGACTGTATTGATAATAATGACCTGTAGATATGTTATGTGTATATGGAGAGTGTAATCAAAATCGGTGTGCACTGCTGAACAAAATACACAGAAATTTCCTTATATTATGGACACCCTGTATATATGTTTAGTCTAAATCGTCGTGGATGATTCTGTGTTAGTTTGCCACCTTTTTAAGCAAAGTGATATTGAAATAATACACTGAGATATGTATTGCAATCTGTTAAGTAAGTAAGTAAATTGCTCTTAGATGTCCGAACTTGAAAGAAACTTAGAGCAGACAAGACAGGAGCTGGGAAGGACAAGGTCGCACTCCGCTCAACTGGAAGAACAGTGGCACGCGCGAGAACAAGACCTTCTAGTGCATTTGGAGGACGGCAGGGTCAGGGAAAAGAGGCTGGAGGACCAAAAGCACAACTTGGAGGTTTGCCTGGTGGATGCCACCCAACAAATCCAGGAATTAAAGGTAAGACTGGTAAAATTTGTAAAACAATGTATTTGCAATTATTTCTGATTCTGTTGTAATTTTCATGTTTTTTTTTTTAAGGCAAAATTAGGTGGTGCAGAAGGAAGAGTTCGAGCACTAGAAGCTCAATTGGCCCATCTGGACTCATCTAAACGGGACATTGAACAGAAACTGAGCAGTGTGGTGTCCACGTTGAAAAGAATAGCCGGAATACAATTGGATGGCACCGTCACAATGCCTTACAGACTTTTAAGCCCTTCGAGGAGGTGGAGCCCCGCTAGAAGTAAAAAAAATTGTTTCAATTATTTACACATTTCATAATGCTTTAAAATTTTAGCACACGATGAAAAAGATGGAGCGATAGACATAGACCCGGAAATTGTCAGAAAAGGTGTTAGAAATTTAATGCAACAAGTTGCTCAAATAGAAAGAGAGAGGGTAACACAATTTCATGCATTATACTGCAGTAAATGATTGACATATTTCTTTTTATTGTAGGATGACTACAAAACTCAAGTACAAACCGCTAAAAAGCAATTACAAGAGGCTCACGAAAATCAGAACAAAGGTGATAGTAAACTTAGCAAAGTTCTGCAAAATCTCCGTACCTTACAAGAAGAAAAAGGCAGCTTAGAGGCCAAGTTAGGCCAAAAGAACATAGAACTACAATCGCAGGTAACTGGAGATACTACATGTATAAAAAATGAGTTAACTAACTTTTTTTTAACCAGAGTGATGCACTGGCAAAGAAAACGGAGGAAGCTAAACTAATGAGGGAAAAAGTCGTAACGTTAGAGCTATCCTTGAGTAGCGGCACGGAACAAAAGCTACAATTCGAGGTAAGGTGTGGAAATATCGATAAAACTTGTTATATTACGAGTTAACTTTCAGGATAAGCTGGAGAAAATGAAAGTGGCATTGAGCAGACTGGAGGCAGAAAAGAGGAATTTACAAGAAGAGTTGAGCAGAGCCGAGAATCGATCTACTAAGCTGGAATTGCAGAGGATGTCGGCAGAGGGTGATCTCCAAAGGCTGCAGATGATGCTACAAGAAAAAGACGCCACTATTCAGGTATTATTATCTGTTTTTGATTCAATGTTTTCAGTATTTCCTGCAATAAAAATTATCAGAGCACAATTTAAGTTTAACCTGAGGGGGTTATTATTTCATTGTCGTTACAAACGGTATCGTAACCACCTGATGTATTGGAAAAGAGCAAAATTATCTTTAAATTTAATTTGAATTTTTCATATATAGGATCTGCGAAATGTTTTAGAGATCATTTAATAGTTTTACTTACCTATCTTTAGCTTTATAATCCACAGTTTCGTGGTCATTCAATTGGGACATTTACTGAATTTAACAATAACAGAAATAAGTAAAACCTTAACAAAAATTGAAAGAAGTAACTATGGGCAATGGAGTCTGCAAACAAATATTATTGTACTATTATAAACACTTTATAAATCCAGTATCTGTATGTGAATGGCGTAGTGAACGGCATTACTAACTGACTAATTGAATTTATGAAGTTAACAATTACAATTTATTTAACCGATACACTGAATCATCTGGACCCCAAAGGGGAACTAACTATCCCCAGGTACTTCTAGAGATCGTTCGATTTTACCCTCTAGCTAAAGGTAGTGATTTTCTTCATAATTTGCTTAATTTCTACTGGCCTGTCTCCCTCCATCCTAGCATTTTAAGATGTTTGTTCTATTCTACCGATTTACTAAAACTATTATTCAGTTAACTGATATGTTCGAGAGAAAGCAATACTTTATCTTTTGAATGACTACTAATGACAAAATGTGCCTCTTAAATTGACAATTTTACTTAAAAACTTCTTTAAGTTTAATACTTTTTATTGCTCTCTCAGGAAATCAAGCCTAAACTAACAACATATTTGGGCTTTTGTTTTTTTACATAAGCTATTTTTCAATTCACTGTTTTCTTTGTATATACTCTATAAAATTACGTTTGTTTATAAACAATCTGTAAAATTAACAGAAAAAAGAAAACTTTATGTACACTAATCTGAAAAAATAACAAACATAAAAGGTAGACAGAAATTTCAAGTTACAAGTTTATAAAATTCCGTTTTACGAATAGATTCATTTGAAATTTAAATGATGCGAGGAAACAAGGAATAGCTAATTGTTTAGATTTAGATGATATAACATTTATAATTTCATAATGACACCATGAACTGATGTAATAAGTTTACATTATAAAAGTTTATTTTCTCTTGGACGAGCCAAATGTTCCACAGTTGTTAACAAGTGTTAGTTTTCCTTCGAACAAAAACTACAGCTATACACAAAAAGTTTCTTTCAACGGAAAAATTATTTTGTTCAAATTATAGAAACTACAAGAAAAATGTGAAAATCAAAGTAGAACTGTGGCCAGCTTAGAAGAGAGGTGCGTTTCTCTAAAATCTACTATAGATCAGATGACCTTATCTTTGGAGAGGGCACACCAAAGCGAGACCGAGTTGAAGTCCGAGTTGCAAATTTTGCAACGGTCTCTAATGGACGCCACGTCAAGTTCCCAAACTTCAACAGAAAGACTTAAACAGGTTAGTATTTTTTCAAATATTCCAGTCTTTGAGTTCAAAATAAATTTCTGTTATGGTATAAAGATAGTTATCCAAAATTTTAGCATGTCAGTGTTGCCTGTTGTTACCTTTTTAAATTATAAGAAAGCATAACTGCAATAAAAAGTTATTTTTTAGAAACAACTTGCTTTCATCAGTCAAACATTCAATGTTAAACTGAGTATATAATAAATTTCCATTGTATCAGAAATATAGGGTGGTTCACCAACGATGACCAAAAATTAAATCTCATTCTTTGGTGTATTTTAAGGGAAATCTTTCATATAAAGTTTATATGTAGGACATTTTGTTAGAGAAATATATATTTTTTAATATTTTACAAATTTGTGAGAGAAATAATTTTAAATGGGCATATGGATTTATTGTACAAAATCTTTTCCTAAAATTTAGAAGATACAAATTTCTACTCTTTTATGTTTATCTGAAAAAGACTGGTTTTTTTAATAAAACAAAAAACATACTGAAAAACACTTGTTTAAATGACATGTTACAATCACTTTTCTTAACCATTTGCTTATTTAATCGAATAAAGAAAAGCATAACATCAAACATTATCGATCATTTTAGTCAAGCAACAAAAATGTAATTTTTTGTTGCTTGAAAAACATTATTTATATTTCTGGTGGTCAAGTATATTAATTTGATCAGTGTTAAATATTTAAAAATTTGCAAAATATTTTTTTTTATTTAACACCCTGTACCTTTTTAACAGTGTTCTAGACACTGTATATAAAATTTTATATTTTAGCAATTAAATTTAATTGATAAATGTCTTATCAAACTCTCAAAATAAATCTGAAAGCATTGACTATATAAATTCAGTTTTAGGAATGAACAAATTTATTTAAAAAATTTGTGAAATAAAGGAACGAAACTTTATATTATATTTTTTTTTATATTTTTTAAGACACTATCTAATATTTTATAACAAATAAGCATAAGAATGACATCTTTTCTATTTTAATACCACAAACGATTATCTTTACATGCCTAAATTTAAACAACAAATTATTATCACTCAGGAAGTGGTGGAGATAATTTGATGTAGCGCTACAGTTTCAGCATCTGCAACAATTTAAAAACATGCTGCCTCACAGATTTGTCGAATTTGTCTTAAACAATAGAATTAAAGTAAGCTTAATTAAAAACAAGTGAAAGAAAAACAATTTTATATAATACAATGTGACATTTTTAGTTACAAAAACAACTCGCCAACAGTGAAAATGAGAGACGTGTTATAACGGAAAGATTTGAGGCAACTCAACAGAACTTGGCTGAAATGAGAAGGAACAACCAAATATTACAAGACCAGGTGTCTCGTTTAAATAACGAACTGGCAAATAACGAAGTGCAGAGGTCCGGCTTAGAGTCACAACTGAGGCTGGCTCAGTGGCCGACAGACCCCGGATTAGGCTCGCACCAAGAAGAAGAGCTGAGGACTCAGTTACATTCGATTCAGAGAGAAAGAAATGAACTGAGAGGAAAAGTGGAAGCATTGAACAATAAGGTCAGTTTTTGTTGCTACCGAAACTTTTTTATAACGAACATTTATTTTTAGGTAAGACAAATCGAATCTGAAAAACGCAACATAGAGAGAGTGGCTTCTAAAGCCGCTGTGACAGCACGAAGTAAATCGTACGAACGTCCAGAAAAATATGAAACGGACTCGAGCATAACAGAACTAGACAGATACGAACAAGAAAACCGCGAGCTGAGAGTAAAGATATCGCGCCTGGAAAATGAACTTTCCGAAAAGGAGTCCGAATTGAGTAGATTGAGAACTCAGAGACCTGGTTTGGATGCCAAATTCGATCGGGCAGAAATTGAACGGTACAGGGCAGCCCAATTACAGGCAGAACGACTGTTAGAAGCCAGAGAACAGAGTCATCGGCAACAGGTAGCTAGATTAGAAAATCAGGTAAGTGTTTGATAATATCGAAAACTGTTTATAGTAGTAAAAATTACCTCATCGCGATTTGGTAAATTTTAGAGATTTGCATTTTTTATATTGATTTTTATCCTTTTCCTTAGACAATTTTTGCATTTTTAAAAAGCTCCTTAACGAAAGTCAACAATTTTCTGCGCGAAATGCTTGGGGCAAAGCAAAAGTTCAGTGGAAACGTCAGAACAAATTTTGTTTTTGAACATCTTTTCCATACTGTTTGGATCGTTTTCTGTCTTTCTCAATCTATTACAGATAGTTTTATAGCAAAAAAAAAATAATTAAAAAATTACTGTTAACATTTGGTATGAATTTGATATTGAAATGCTTCAATATAGGAAAAGTTTAACGGGAAGATCCGCAGCAAAATGCTCTGTCTAAAAATAAATTTTTACACAGATATCACAAGATCAAACTTACTTTATTTGCTGAAGTTTTTTTTGTATAAAATTTGATATACTAATGAGATGCCATTTGCTGCTATATAAATTAGTGTTACATAAAATTCTACTGTATTTATTAAAATACAAGTAGGTCTCAAGTTAAAATATAACCCCGAAATGAAATGTCAAACGGGTTTTATGAGTAGGTTTCAACTTAAAACATAACCTACAATCTAAAATATCGATAGGTATGAAGTGGAAATATAACGTATACTCGCATCAAGAATTCAGACGTCTTACATCACGGCTGACGTTACACATTTGTTTTTATTGTCAACGTAATTTTCGATATTTTGTCGCATTAAAAACAATCATTTTTTGCAATTTAGTGCAATATATAATGCAAACTTTTAGTGTAGTATATAGTTTTATTACTATCAGTTGCCGTTTCTTAAATATTTTGACGAAAATATAATGAATTATTCATTTGTTCGTACGACGTAAGTCGTCTGAATTCTTGTCGCGAGTATATACAAATTATTTCATTATTTTATATATTTTTAACGTAAACGTCTTAAATTCAAAAAAGCAATGTGGACAGGGTGTTAAAATATTGAAAATTGTGCAAAAGACCGTTTCGTATATAGTGTTCAAAAATTTTTGGCTGTTGAAAAAACCTCAAAATTAAGGGAACTAAAATAATTTATTATAAGAACACTAACGAAAAAAATACAAGGTGTTTAAATACCTAAGCAATCTCTAAAAACTTCATGGAACTAAAAAAAAAATTGATGAAATTTGTGTCTATTAGAACACTAATTAACGAAAATAATAAAGGGAGTTTTAAAAAATACCGCCTGCTGTTAATTCGAAAAAAGTGTGCTTGGGAAATATATACCTACCATCCTATTGGATTAACATACTGTATATACGAGATCATGTGGCTCTTTGTACACTAAGACTATTAAATCAGTGACATTAGGATCATCACCAAATTTTAATTGGTAAGAGTGGTAATGACTATTAAAAGTGATTGTATTCCAGCACTTTGTAATAAAAACTCATATCAGTCCATTTTCAGTTCTTTTATAGACTAAAAGCGCATTAAAAGTGTGCTGTTTTCCATAAATACACTGATAGATATACGAGACATTCTCTTCATACATGTCAAACATATAACAAACGACTACAGTTAGGCTTAAAATGATTTCTGATAAAATTAACTCATGACATCTCATTCAATTTGCTTCTGATGTTTTGACGTCACATTATAATTAAAAGCATAAAAGCTTAAAGGGGACGATATTTAAAGTTATTTGTTTACAGGTTTTTGACGTCAGAGACGAATCATTGTGTTATTGTAAATTTTCCACTTTCAGGTGACTTTATTGAGAGAACAACTTAACCAGGAAATAAAACGAAGGCAGCAGTACGTCTTAAGAAGCACAAAAGCGGGTCGGGAGATGCAGCAGCTTCGGCAGGCCTTGGGCGACTCCTTAAGGACGGTGTCCCAAGATCCTTCCTTAGATGCACTCCTTCTGGAACACGAAGCTAGGAAATTAGATAACACCTTGTCCAGTACTGCTAGTTTACCTCCAGCTCTAGCTTTGCCTTCATCTTCGTACCGAAGATCGACCACTCCACAACCGAAATAGAATTTTAAGGACGTTTGAGGTTTCATATCAAACTTAAATGACATTGTTACCGAATAAGTATGCAATCTCGAAAGAAAGATTAACGTTTAATTTATTAATACTTAAGTGTACTTAATTTATTTTAAGTAGGTACTTAATTAGTTCTAATTTGGTTAAGTAACAGGTTTTCATACGTAATTTAATTATTGTGATGCACCACATGTACGTACATTCAACCAAAGATTATTTAAATATCGTAATAAGAATAACTCTACACTGCCATTATTATAATTTGCTCAAATACTAGAAGTGTACCAATTTTATATAGGGCAAAGATATTTACGAATTTAACACATTTTTTTAGAAAATCCTCATTTGTAGCGAGAAGTAGTCCATCATTTACACCTAGATATTACGTAATGATTTTAAGGGTTTTCACATACTTGTACGAGTAGAATAATTAACTTACTTTATTTATAACGAACTGATTTCTAGTTTAAATCTACTTCTTTAGGTTTCAACTTCTACGTGTGGTTTTTAAAAATAATGTTTGTACTTTTAGGAAGTATGTAACGAATGATACTTGTCCGTCCATTTTTTATTGAGAAGATTATGTAACAAATGCTTAAATAAATTGTACTGTAATACTGCAATTTTATTCAATCATTTCCAGGTCCAGTTTTGGCAACAGATATTTTATTTTTTTAAACGTTATCAGTATTTCAAAAATATTCTATTGCATAGCATCTGCAGCACAAAAAATTCTCAAAATCAAATAATTTTGGAATAGCTGGCTACAGACATAAACTTTTGAACTAGAATCTAAGGTTTTACGTGCACGTTTGAATGCCACATTCCAAAAACGGAAATAATACAGAGTTTTAAAAGACCGAATCAATCTCTAAAAACTCAAAATTCATGAAATTTAAGCAAATATTTTTAATGAAACTTTTAAATCACATAAAAATGACCCGATTCAACTTTCAACATACAGGGTGTTGAAAAAAATGTAACCTCAAAAAAAATCAAAATTGAAAGAACATTACGTTTTTTTAGGCAGGTGGAAATTTTCATTATTTTATATATTATATTTTCACGTAAACATCATAAATTCAAAAAAGCTTGATATACAGGGTGTTAAAATATTAAAAATTGAACAGAAAAATATAAAATTTCAAAATTGAAAAAAAATTTCGCTTCCGAACGGTTATCTAACGCGTGAAAGACCGTTCCGTATCCAGTGTAAAAAATTTTTTGACCATTTGAAAAACTTCAAGAGTACTAAAAAATGTTTTCATGAAACTTCTAACTAAGGTCTATTTGAACACTAATTAACGAAAAAAATACATGGTGTTTAAAAAACCAAAAAATCTCTAAAAACGTTCAAAATTCGTGGAATTTAAAAAAAATTTTGATAATTATTTAATTATTTTTTATATATTTTTGGAATAAATGTTTTAAATTAAAAAAAGCTTTATAGACAGGGTGTTACAATATTTAAAATTGACAAATTGTGCAAGACATTTCCGTATAGTGTTGAAAAATTTTTGACTGTTAAAAAACCTCAAAATTAAGGGAATTAAAATAATTTTCTTGATGAAACTTCTAATAAAAGTCTATTAGAACACTAATTAACGAAAAAAATACAAGGTGTTAAAAAAAAACAACTAATCTGAAAACCACAAAATTCATGGAATTATAAAAAAAAATTGATGAAACTTAACAAGGGTCTATTAGAACACTGATTAATGAAAACAATACAGGGAGTATTAAATAACTAAAAACTCAAAATTTGTGGAATCTAAAAACATTTTTGTGATGAAACTTTCAAATAAAGCTTTAAAATACAGGGTGTTGAAAATTATGTAAGTACCGGACCTTCCTCTATTTAGAAAGGTCAGCCAAGGTGTTTCTGTTTCTTCAAATATGAAAATAAACTAATTGTATTAAGCAATGCGTGATATAAAATATCATATTTTGAAGATAAATACATGATTAAATTAAAGAAGCAGAAAATTTCAAAACGGGCCCTGCATGTTACATAAATATTTTTTAAAGGCTCTTGCTTAAAAAGTGGTGAAGTACTGCTGGGATTAAAATTAATTAAAAAAAAAGAAATAAACTAATTACCATAAATTAGTATTAATTAATTAGGTAATTCTACAAAAAAGTGAAATTATTTTCACAAGCTAGCATATTCCAGGCATCTGTCATTTTGGCAGGTTGACAATAGGCATTCAATGTGCGCACACACTCACATTATGTCTGCTAATTCTTGATTTGAACAAGACATATTTAAATAAAACAAAGTAAATCAATTTTAACCACACAACTAGTCAACCTGACCCATTGAACTCTAAATCGACAATAACTTGTGGATTTCAAAGGTGGCACTGGAAACGATGAAAAACAGATGAGCAAAATTCCAAAGTATAGAGTAGTTTTGGCAACAATGCACCAAATGCCAAATATTGTAAGAGAAATAAAACGACTCGTGCTCTTTCTATCACATAATTTCTGGCGGCAATTTTAAACAGTTTTTTGTTATCCAGTATTCCAATTTTATTTTTTTATCTAATTAGAGAGATTAGATTTGTATGCAAAAATATTCTAGAGGTATGTATTAAGTAGCTGGAAATAATGCAAAAGGAATATAGTTAAACACAGACAACTTTCTTAAAACTTTAATCAAATTCGATATCATTATTTCCATCACTTACGTCATCTCCATCCACCTCATCATCATCCTCACTGTCAATTTCCATTTTTTCTGATTTCAACTTTTTACTGAACACTTCCCCCAATGTCGAAACATATTGCAACGTGTACTTATTATAATCGCATCTGAAGTAAATAAAGTTAGTTACACGCCACAGACAAAACGTGCAAACTTACATTTTTGATATCTGGTCGTACTTCCTAACGAGACTCTTCTCCAAGGCGAGCAACGCAGGCATATTTTTCTGGGCATTGATTTTCGGCCCGTGCATGGTCAAAATGTGCTGCGCCCAACACAGATAGTACTCCAAATGCCTCGAACTGTCCAAGCAACTGGCAATTATTATCAACAGCCTTTGAACGTACTGGTTGCCCAGGCCAGCGATAATAAGTTCAACTGAAAATTAAAAGCAATTTTTTTTAAATTATCCCACCGCTTTGCAATATGGACTTACTGTCTTTTATTGGGATGTTTTCGATAACCTCCTGTATTAACTTTGCCTCGTTTAGTTTCATGGACATGATCAAAGCTGCAATTAATGATTTATTAAAGAAATTTACGCTCCATAAGTATTATTTACACTTTACCGTTTGCAAAATCTTGGTCTTCGATTGCTTCTCGTACTGCGGCAGGTGTAATGCCGATTTGTAAATCCCACGGATCGAAAACGAGATCTGAGCTTAACGAGTAAATTAAGAGGCCTTCGGTTGTGGCGGAAGCCCATTGTTGCCCCGTTGGGGAGAATTGCAAAGAAAACACTCGTACCTAATAAGCAGTAACAATTTTGAATTCAAATTCATAATTACAAGGTGTAACTCAAAATTATATATTGTAAGTATGACTCAAAACTTGTAAGTTGAAATTACTACTTCAATCTCATAACTATGAGTTAAAATTGAGAGTTGTATCTCAATTATGAGTTGTAACTCAGTTACAACTTATAACTTGTATTGAGATGTAAGACAAAATTCTACTTGTATCTCATAGTTATGAGCTATAAATTTAAATTAAGAGTATCATCTTGTAATTACAAATTTTGTTTTGTAATTATGAGTTGTAGTTTGTAATTACAAGTTAAAACTCATAGCTGTGAATTGTAAGTCAAAATTAAGAATTTTATCTTGTAATTACGAGTTGCATCTCATAATTATAAATTTTAAATCAAAATCATAATTTGTATTCTCTAATTATGACTTACATCACATAATTATGAGTTATACTAACTCATATGTATGAGTTATAAGTTGAAATTAAAAATTGTATCTTAGGTATTTTACATTATATAGGTGTAGGTATCAATACAAATATTTTCTTCTCTAACTACCTCAAAAATCGGCGTCAATTAGTTAAAGTCGGTAATAATATGTCCAACCCATTACTTGTAACGTGCGGTGTTCCACAAGGTTCAGTCCTTGGGCCTCTACTTTTTTCTATTTATACATCATTTTTGAAAAATAGTCTTAAATTTTGTTCTTCTCATTATTACGCTGACGATACGCAATTATATTTGTCATTTAATTCTAATGAAATGAATCTCGCCATTGAGAATATTAATATTGATATTTCAAGTTTAGTGGCTTTATCACAAAAACATTGTTTGAGAATCAACCCCGCTAAGTCAGCCATTTTAATATTTGGCTCTAAAAATAACCGGCAGTTAATCTCTGAACATATTAACCTTTCTATAGATAACATCAAATTGCCCAATGTGGATCATGCAAAAAACCTTGGGTTATTTATTGATCAAAATTTTCACTTTACTTATCATGTTAATAATATAATTAAAAATTCGTTTAGTAAATTAAAGTTGTTATATGGTTGTAGAAAAATCTTAAATGAGAAGAGCAAAACTATATTGTCTGAATTGCTTGTCCTCTCTCATATGAATTTCGGTGACGTAGTATATGGTACTTGTATAACGGCACGTGATGCTGCCCGGTTGCAAAGAATTCAAAATTCATGTGTAAGACTGATTTTCGGGTTACCTCGTTTCGCGCACACTTCAGTTAGACTCAGTGAACTCGGTTGGTTGAATATGAAACAGCGGAGATATTTACACAGTGCATGTTTGTTTGTTAAAATCATCTCTTCTAAATTTCCGTCTTATTTATACCAGAAAATTAAATTTCGGCACAATATTCATTCTCTCAATACTAGATATAAACACCATATTCAAATACCTAAACATAAACTTTCTCAATTTAAAAAATCATTTTCTTATAACATAGCCAAGATCCTTAATTCCATTCCTCTAGATTTTTACCGTTTGTCTTTCGGACAATTTAAAGTAGCATTGTTCAAGCTTTTAATTACTTCTCAACTTCCTGTAAAGTGAGCATCCCAACATAAGCTGTTCAATAATGTTGTCACTTTTGATGCTGTATTATTATAGTATTATATCGGTACCTTTGTATTTGTGCGTGTGCATGTATGAATTATACATATTTAGTTTTTTTTTTTTTTAAGGTTAGTATACTTATACTTATTTGATTTGATTATATGTGATATAATGGTTTAGGTTTGCTACGTGTAATTACTTTGCTTAATTATAATTACTTTATGTTAAGAAAGGTTAAGTGGTAGAACAGGACCTCTCTTGCACTTACGTGCAAGTGAGCAACTGAACTTCGCCTTTTAAGTTAATCAGTAATGTTCACATTTATTTCTACAGATATGTATTTCTTTGTATTATTCGTTTACGCTGGTTCTCTTAATAAAGTCATTATTATTATTATTATTATTATAATTACAAGTTGTATCTTATAATAATAAGTTACATCTCATAATTTCAACTTTTTCCTTGTAATGTTGCAAATTGATATGATTTGAATTACAAAATTATTAGTTGTATTTCGAAAATTATTACAAGTTGTATCTCATAATTACGAAACACATATTTTGTAATTATGAGTTGTAAGTACCTCACAATAAAAAACGAGTAATGACATATGATTATGATATCATCAGTTGTAAGTCAAAATACTCATAACTGCGAGTTAGTCAGTTATTTTAAGGAGATTGTTGCCCCGTTGGGGAGAATTGCAAAGAAAACACTCGTACCTAATAAGCAGTAACAATTTTGAATTCAAATTCATAATTACAAGGTGTAACTCAAAATTATAAATTTTAAGTATGACTCAAAACTTGTAAGTTGAAATTACTACTTCAATCTCATAACTATGAGTCAAAATTGAGAGTTGTAACTCAGTTACTACATATAAACTAAAATTATGTCTTATGTCTCATGATAATTACAAGTTACAATTTATAACATGTAGTGAGATGTAAGACAAAATTCTACTTGTATCTCATAGTTATGAGCTTTAAATTTAAATTAAGAGTTGTATCATCTTGTAAATACAAATTTTGTTTCGTAATTATTAGTTTTAGTTTGTAATTACAAGTTAAAACTATTAGCTGTGAATTGTAAGTCAAAATAAAGAATTTCATCTTGTAATTATGAGTTGCATCTCATAATTATGAATTATATCACATAATTATGACTTATAATAACTTGTATTTATGAGTTATAAGTTGAAATTAAAAATTGTATCTTATAATTACAAGTTGTATCTTATAATAATAAGTTACATCTCATAATTTCAAATTTTTCCTTGTAATTATATGTTGCAAATTGAAATTATGACTTGTATCACAAAATTATTAGTTGTATTTCAAAAATAATTACAAGTTGTATCTCATAATTACGAAACACATATTTTGTAATTACGAGTTGTAAGTACCTCACAATTAAAAACGAGTTGACATATGATTATGATATCATGAGTTGTAAGTCAAAATACTCATAATTGAGAGTTAGTCAGTTATTTTAAGAAGATACAAATCACTTTTGAGTGAAGACTCATAATGATTTCTATTTATTAGATGAGACTCGTAATTATACGACATTCCTTAACAATTTATTGCATGGAAAACTGGTAAATATTCAACAAGTTTAAGAATATTCTGTACGTTACCTCTGGTTTGAAGACTCTACTAGCCATATCGCCCTTTCTAACTCCAGGCAATCTAATACTAATATTTCCTCCTTCCCTTTCTTCTCTCTCTTCAACTAGTGCAACATTACCGAATTCTGTTAATTTTCTTCTATTGATAAAGTCCTACAACGTACAATACAATAAGAAATGATTGACAGAAAAATAAACCAGTATCTTACATCAACCGCATCCAACGACCTATTTTGAGTTATTTCAAACTTCCGTAGGAGCAAAGACTCTTTCACGTTGTAAATACAAACGTTTTTCGATTGACCACCAGCTAAGAGACATTCGCCGTCGGCAGAATAACACAAACTTGTAAAAGACCTGAAAAATAACGAATTAAAAAAAAGACCAAAATCGAAAAATATACTCTTACTTAGCCTCTAAAGATTTTTTCGCTGTAATTAAATCTGTGTCAGATCTCCCGCTCCCTAAATCATTCCTGCCCTCGATAGAGGACACCTGAAGAGAAGTTTTTACGTTAAAAATAGAAATCTGACCATCAAGAGTTGCGACGGCTACATCTTGTCCGTCAGGCTTGAAAATCACACAGATACCGTCAGCAGTCAATTCGATCGTTTCGTGAGCCGAACCTTTCTCAATGGCGTCCCAAACTCTCAGTGTTTTATCCCAGGAAACAGAAGCCAACACCGTGCTGGTCATAGTAGGGCTAAATGCCAAGCTAGACTAAAAAAAAAATGTAGTATACAGGGTGTGTCTTGCTTCAAGGAAATAATAGAGAACGTTAAAGTGATGAATTCATCAATCTGTAATGTCAGTCGAAAAACTTTTCCTTTAAACACTTTTTTTTACCTTTTGGTTAGAAAGTGTTGAAACACCATTGCGACTGAAATTAATGTAATAGACTATTTACCATAAATAAATTTTAGGTAATTCTATAAACATTATTTTACTACTTGAATACAAAATCTTGTATAAGTTGCAGCTCAAGTTACAAGTAATAATTAAAAGTTGTATTTCAAATTATTTGACTTTAAGTCAAAATTATGAGTATTGTAACTCAAAAATAACAAACTTTAAATAGAAATTACAATTCATATATGGGATTTTCAAGCTGAATTACATAATTGACATTTATAAAGGATAATTTTGCGATTGTAAATCAAAATTATGACATATCTTATAAATATGAGTTGTAAGAAGAAATTACGACCTTATATGTCTGTCGTAATTACCAGTTGCACCACATAATTACAACATAACTTGTAATTAAAAATTGTAAGTCGAAATTAAAAGTTAATTCTATTAACGAGTTGGATATTGTAATCACAAGCTGTATTTCATAATTATTATAAATTGTAACTCAAAAATTACAAGTTGCAAAACGAAATTACAATTACAATTATGTCTCGTAATTACCAGCTGCATCAAATTAATTATAACTAACTTGTAATTACAAGATGTAAGTTGAAATTAAAACTTGTATCTCAAGAGTTGTAAGTCGAAATTAAGGCTGCTATTTTGCAGTTGTTGTAGATGTTGTAACTCAAAAATGACATATTTTAAATAGAAATTACATCCAATTTATGGTAATTTCAAATTGAATTACATAACAGATATTTATAAAGACTATGTACCTTATAATTACAAGCTGTGTCTCATAATTACAAATTGTAACTAAAAAATTACAAGTGGCAAATCAAAATTATGACATCTCATAATTATAAAGTATCATATTAATTACTTAACTTATAACTCATAATTACTAGTTGTAAGTAAAAATTAAGAGTTGTGTCTCATAACTATGAGTCATAATTCAAATGTATAGGTTGAATATAGGAAATTATTATGACCTGTATTTTGTAAATAAATTAGTTTACATAATTACCATTGCAAGACATGTCTCATAATTACAAAATACGTATATTGTACTTAATTAGTTAAAAATTTACTATCATCTCTTGTATAAGACTGTTAAGTGAATAATGTTTATTTTGATATCCTCTATTATCGCTTTAAAGAAGCACATTTATTTCATCCTGTATAACGTAAACTGTAAAAAAATTATAATCAACCAACATACCACAGGGCCTTCATGTCCGGCTAAAATTTCTAAAAGTCTGCCCGTTTTCACCGACCACAGATATATTTCAAAAATATCCTGGCCCCCTGCCGCTACAAACTCCCCACTACAGTCCACAGTCACGCAAGAAAACTGAACGGGTCTTGTTGACGTAAACGTTCTGAAGTTACGATACCTAAAATTTTTGCATAAAAATATTACTCTTTCTTATTCCAGCTAGAAAAAATTATACCTCAAAACATCGTACGCTCGAACTGAGCCATCAAGCGAAGATGAAACGACAAATTTCTTATTGCCGCTGAAAGCTATTGCAGTGACGCTGTTCGAGTGTTCATTAAACGTAACAAAACAGAATCCGGAATGCACATTCCACAGTTTTACTTTACCGTCTTCACCTCCAGTTGCTAATAATTGACCATCGGTAGAATATGAAACGCAGCACATATTATTGGAGTGACCTTGTTGCTTCATAACATACGTTTCACCTAAAAATTAAAAAGTATATATTTATTTAAAAAATATATGAGATAAAATACATACTCTGCCATTCCCACACAAGTAACTGTCCAATCCCACTACATCCGAGAGCAATCCAATCACCCGTACAATTTAATGAAATAGACGATATTTTTTGATCGGAAATGCTCAAAGAATGTATCAAATTTACTTCCGGTAACTCGTGAATAAAGAAAGCTCCAGTCGAGTAGCCTAAAAAATGATTTAAACCAACTTACACTTTCAAATAATAAAAACAATACCTGTAACTAATATCCTAGTTTTTCTATGATATGCCGCAGCTGTCAAAACGGCTTGTCTATTGTCTTTCCTTGCTTCATCCCCCAAGTAATGCCTGGCAATTCTTTTGTAAAATAATTTGTTTAATTCATTGTTTTTATTTTCAGTGTCCTCATTCACGGTCACTTCGCTTAAGGCAGCAGTTATTTCTTCTTCCGTTTTTTCTCGCGATTTTGTCACATCCACATCGTCTTCTTCAGAATCACTAGAAACTTTCTGCAAAATTAAATGTTGTTATAATAATAACAAAATCTTCAAACAATTTATACCTTCTTTTTCCTTGGAGGTGCTTTATCAATTGGTACCAAATCCTTTGGATCTACGGTACATTCCCAAATGCATGTTTGGCCATTTCTTGATATAGTAGTTATATCGTAATTACCCTCTTCAAAGAAACAACCTACTATTCCATCGGTATGATTACCCAATGAATATATTCTAAAGTTTGCCCACCTAAAAACATAAACGTTCAGAAAATATGCCTCACAATGAACTTTAAATACTTACTTATCAAGAGGATATAATTTAGTGGCCATATCTTTAGAGCCAACTGCCAAAATTCTTGAATCTGTGGACCAATCAAGGCATGTAGTTTCATCGTAAGCACCATGATATACTCTTTCCATGATAAAAGCATTATATTGTCCAGAAAACGGACCAGGTGCTTTAAAAACAAACACTAAAAATACAACAGTAAAAATCAAGGCAATATACTAATAATAAAAGCGCTACCATTATTTTCTTTACACACTGCAAAATGTTTTCCATCAGGACTAAATTTAACAGCACGGACTTTCCTCTTAAATCGATATTTGTGAATAATGGTTTGGGAAATTAAACTTATCATATGTGCATCCCCCTCTTCGTTTATAGCAATTAAAGTACATCCGTTTGGGCTGAGATCTAGTGCATTGTAATTGAATCTGCTTTCTACAGGCAAAGTTGTAGATTTGTTACTGAAAAATAACAACTTTATACAATTGTAATATAAAAAAAATTACTTACTTTTTTAAATCAAATACACTGATTCTGTTTCCTACTGTACTTATGACAGAATTTCCATCGGGTGTAAATATTAAATCTCCTTTTCTGTACACCGTCCCTAGCAAATTGCTAAACTAAAACATATGTTTCGATACTCATAGTTTATATAAAAATATAATTTATTTACCTTATACGCAAATTTCATTGTAAAAAAATTTAAAATTTGTGAAAATAATAAAGCACATGGGTATCCGACATTTAAAATATGTAAACATAACCTCTTCACTTTTAATTTAGTAAATTTTGTCATACCAATCGTTAGCAACCAAATTTACTAAAATTTAAATTACTATTTTTAAAAACAATTTTTTGGAGTTGCATTTGTGGTAATGGTGTTCTAAGAATTTCCGCAGTGATATCTTTATTAATCTAAATGCGTTTTAATATCAAAGCGGCTAAACAAATTTTCAACCACATTATATTGAAGTTTTATGCAACTTCCGTTGACTGTAGTACCGGTCACTTGCTTCCGAATTTTCTGCTTGTTTATTTATAATTTAACGAATTTTTTTTTTTAATGAATTTATAAACAATGCAATAACACAAATAAAATATTTCTAACTATATTTTATTAAATAAATGAAACGGTGCACACTTTAAACAAATACAACGCTTAGTAAAAATTATATAATGATTACGTTGTTATTAAACAAAAAAATAAGTTTAATAACAAAAGTCAACTCTCAAAAAAATCAGTTTTCATAAATTGACAACTCATCAAGTCCATATTTGTAACCGTATAGTATTACATTTCTAAATAATACATTTGGCAAACAAATATTACAAAATCAAAATGTATTCAGCAATAGCAATTAGTTGTTAATAAGCAAGAGTTCATTAATTTTATTGTTAAGACACTAAAACATTTCCTCTCGATTCTGAAGCTGCCGCTACGGGCTGTTCTTCTTGCTTGACACTGTCTAAACCTCTAAAGCGAATATTGTGTTTTTCTCTGTATTCGTTGATTTCCTGGCCCTTTTTTCCTATTTGTTCATTTAATTTTTCAATAATTTCTTTCAATTTTTCTTGGTTACTAATAAGAACTGGAAGAACGTCTTTTACTTTTCTTTCTGTTAAAACTCCTCCCACTAATCTAAAGCATTTTCTGTCTTCATTTACATTTTTCAACGTTTCAATAACCATCCTAAAAAACTTAGGTTATGTAAATTCATAAATCTGGGAACAAACGTGCTTTTCAATAACTTTCTTAATTTATACAAGAAATAATGACAATGAATTAATGTATAAAAGCATATTAATTTTAAAATTTTATATTTAAATAACACATGATACCTACCTGTGTTCATTTAAATCCAATTCGAATTCCGACAATTTGCCTGACAAAGCCCTTTGTTCTGCTCTTAAAGTTTGAAAACCGTTTAATATATCTTCTGGGCTCGGTCCTTTCGCTGATTTTTTATCCTGTTTTCCGGAATTACTTGCCATTTTTAAGATTTTCTAAAATATGCCGTATTAAAAGAAAATGAATGAAAATGACAAAATGACTTTTGACGACTGACAAATAAAAGAAGAAAATTGACAATTCAATACATTCTCTTGCATGTTGCCAACACAAAATATAAAATATTTCTGATGTGTAATTTGAACAATTTGTCCCTTTTTTTCTACAAAAAATAGAAAAGTGTGCCATTATAAATTTTTAAAAATATTTACAATGATATGAAATCAATTTCTTGTGAACGGATGAGAGAAGTTTTATATAAAAATTATGATATATCGTATAAATTATATTATCCCTACTGTTCACACGGTAGCCATGTTGCAGCAATAATTTATGGGGCAATTAAATTCGTTCCCGAAGCTTGGCGTTGTCTGTAATAATATTTCAGTTTTATGAAATTAATGGAAAAACAATTAATTTGTTTAAGGAAATGTGTTGTTTCATCTACAGCCTTTAAAGTTAGAGAAGTGTAAAATACAAGTATGTACAATACAATTAGAAAAATTGAAAGTACGGCATAATTTTTTTTTGTTATTAAAATTAATTAAAAGTGATATTGCTTCGCTGCCTAAGTAGTTAATATATATATGTGGTTGTGAAAATAAAAATATGGTAATTTACCTCTGACTTATAACGGAAAATCGTTAAAAGAAAAAAATGTATGACTGTTTACATGTTGTCATCATCAAAGCATGTCAATGAACTCGAATTTTTTAATTATTTCTCTATGGATTCATCGTTCTGCTTAGCAAGGTGTTAAAGGGAAAGGCCTCATGACAGTCTTTTCTCAACTTTTCATTAATTTATGGGTAATGAAACTGCTAGAGACATGGAGACTGAATCGGTAAAATCTGAGAATAGTTCAAGATCTAGGAGATCAAGGAGCCACCGGGATAGAAATAATTATAGACAACATTCTCATCGTAGTACTAGGTAACTATAACTTTTATCGTCTTTGAAATGTTTTTTATACGAGCACTGTTTTAGGAGTAGTAAGTCGAGGAAAAACGAGGATATGGCACCTTTCCAAACTGCTGTAACTTTGACACCTGATAATCGTGATGGCCAGGAAGTTATAGAAGTTCAGATCCTCCCACAAGACGACAACTGGGGAGAAAATACCACTGCCATAACAGGTAATACCTCAGAACAATCGGGATCAACTGAAGATGTTAGCAATTGGCCAGGTGAACCTGACACGGGTTTCAGTTTTATGTGCCAGCGTTACATAGGAACCGTATTTACGTATATTTTATCCATCGTGGCCTTCTTAAGTCCTCTAGCTATGGTAGTATTGCCAAAATTAGGGTTTTTCCCTGCCCTCTCGTCTCGATTAGGTCTTGCGGACAGTGCAAAGTTACTTGCTTGTGGTGCCGAATGTAAGGGCCAGCTGGTCTCCCTAGCTTTTAAAATGGCCATTCTTGCTGTTGGTGCATGGGCGGTTTTCCTTAGAAAACCTCACGCTACACTGCCAAGGTTTTTCCTATTCCGTGCCGCAGTTTTGGCCTTTGTTTTAGTTTGCAGCTTTGCCTACTGGCTGTTTTACATTGTGCAGGTCACAGAGACAGCAAGGGCAGCGACCACGCCTGAGGAGACTGTCGATTATAAAGCCTTAGTGGCATACGCTTCTAGTTTGACTGACACGTTGTTATTTATACACTATTTAGCCGTAGTTTTAGTTGAAATTCGCCATTTACAACCGATGTACTACATCAAAATAGTACGTAGTCCTGACGGAGCAAGTCAAGCCTATGGGATCGGTCAGCTGAGTATACAACGTGCTGCCGTTTGGGTGCTTGAAAAGTACTACACAGAGTTTCCTATTTATAATCCATATTTGGAACGTATCCCAGTTTCAAAGTCTCGTAAAACATCCTCTAGTTTTAAGTTTTACGAAGTGGATGGAGTAAATAATTCCCAGATCCAGCAATCTCAGTCACGTGCGATGTTAGCAGCGCATGCTAGGAGGCGAGATTCCAGTCACAATGAAAGATTTTATGAAGAACATGAGTACGAGAGGCGAGTAAAGAAACGTAGAGCTAGGCTGATTACAGCTGCCGAGGAGGCTTTCACGCACATTAAACGTTTGCACAACGATCAAGTGTCTGCAATTCCGATGGATCCGCACGAAGCGGCGCAAGCTATATTTCCTTCTATGGCCAGAGCATTGCAAAAATATCTTAGAATTACGAGGCAGCAGCCACGGCATTCAGTAGAGACTATTTTAACACACCTCGCTAGTTGTTTGAGTAATGACTTAACACCCAAAGCGTTCTTGGAGCCATATTTAATAAGTGAACCAGTGCTGCAAAACGACAAGGAGAAAAAGGAGGTCCAAACTTGGGCTTTGATCTGTGAGGATTTGTTGACGAGGCCGATCGGCGACGGCACTTTGTTTCAGCTGAGGCAGAATGATGTTTCTTTGTTGTGCATTATTAAAAAATTACCTCATTTCAACATAACGGAGGAAGTGGTTGACCCTAAGAGCAATAAGTTTGTTCTAAGGTTGAACTCGGAGACGTCCGTATGACCAATAGAAAATTCCAGGTCTTTCGATAGACTGATTTAGTTTACATATCCAGTATAATGAACATAGTTAACCTCGTACTAGTTTTTTGTATTTTATACTGGAATTTTATTCAGTGCCTATTAGCTCGTTTGCGGATTAATATAAAAAGTTAGTGGTGTTTACGAAAATCTAAGTGTTTGCACAAAGGTTTTTTATTTTTTTACATGTTGACTAGTGGGTACTGAATAATTTGTTTTTCTAACACTAATATGTATGTTTCTCAAAATTGTATATAAAATTTTGAAATTTCTCAGATATTAACATATATTATCCTGGCAAATCAACTTCGGTAGCCACCTAAAACTAGTGATGGATATTTTCTTGCTAATGTGTGCTACTAGTTCCAGTTTTCAAATAGAAATTTAAAAAAATGGCTGTTAGTGTAATATATTACTGTAGCAGGTCATCTGATTGTTCTATTACTCCATTATTATCTCTGAAAATGTTGTAATTGCATTTAAAAAATTCAGACATAAATTAAGTATGGGCCTAGATGAAATTGTGGATCTTTTATTGAAAAATTATAGTCTTGTTTTTGTTTTACCACTGTTATTTTTAATTCATTTTTACAATCAGCTACATTTCTAAACATTTGGAATTTATTCTGTTTTAACAAACAGAAGTTTTATAGAAAACTATAGACCTATGATGGTTCTTTATAACTTTAGTAATTTGTACTACGTCATATAATTTTCTTAAAATCAAGGTTATCCATTTTCAATATCGAATTTGTTGTCATTATCTTGATTACAAATTTGTAGGTATACATGTGACATCTGGTGTTCTATAAGGGCCAGTTCTGGGACCTTTATTGTTTAACATTTTTGTTAATGATATTTGTATGTACCTCTGTGTGTACGCTTTGTTATATGCTGATGACATAATATTATTTCCTGGAATTAAATCTCAATAGAACTATATTCTCCTAAAGAGATGTAAGATATATAAGTCTAAATTATTGTTCCTATAATAGGATTGTATTTATTTGTGCAGTGTCCTTAAAAATAAAAAAATAAATGTCTGATCATGATAACGAATCAATTTTTGTTCTATATTTTGTTGCTCTTTGGATACTTTCTGAGGGGGGTTACGAGTGGTTTTGTCATAGAGAGAGCAAATCTGACGACTCTTTTCTTTGTGAAAATAACAATGGTGAAAACCTAATTTCTCTATCTCTTACCGTTTTCGAGATACAGGGAGTTTGCAAAATGGAGTGTTATCAAAAAACGTCTTGTATCTCAAAAACGGTAAGAATTAAAGAGATGTGGTTTTCACAAATTAGCAGCAAAATATCCACCACATGTTTTTGTTGATTGCTGAAGTTGGCTTGAAAATATATGTCAGATATTAAGAGTATGAATCTATACCAAAAGTTATAAATAATTAAAATGAACAAAAATACTTAGTAACTGTCAGCTTTATTATATTTATTATAAGTTCTTACTGTGTACCTAGAATGCAAGTCGAACAATAATTTTTGTATTTATTTTTATAATGTAATCATTAATGTGATATAACTGTATTTTTTGTACTTAATTTTTTACAGCAGCTATGGTGTAATGCTCAATATTTTTTATAATTTATTTCCATTATTACTATAAGTTAAACAAACAACCTTGGCAACTTTCGCACAAATTTACTAATATTTTACTGTAAATGCCATGACATTTTCTCTTGTCCCGAAAATATCTAATACTCAGTGTGCAATTTTTATACAAAAGAACTGAAAGTAATATTTTCCCTTTACAATGTGTAAGTAGTATCAAATCAAGTAAGATTTATTAAGAAATCAGTATTCTAAATGGATGACATTAAAGTAAATGTAGCTTTTTTATAAATAAATGTATGTAAACTATATAAATGTAAAAGTGTGTTAAATAAATGTACTGGTTTTTTGACTGAACATTTTATTTAAAAAAGGTATTTATAATAAAAGGGATCTGCCAATTTTTTATTTCAAAAATATAACATTAAAATATGAGATATTTCAAAATATATAAATAAAGTATACATGGTATTTTTTAAATGTACATTTCAGTTTTAAAAGTAAAATTATTATTAGTAATAAAAAATATTTGGAAAACTTGCTGGTTGGTGTCTTAACAATTTGGTAAATTGAGTCCCACTTCACTTTCTAATGTATTTACAAATTAACAGTGAATATCATGGGTAGATGATATTTGGTGAATTTATTCACTTGTTGAGGCTAAGTTATAGGGTGAGTTTGGTCCTATATGTTTGTTGCCTAACCAACTTGCAGGATATCTTATCAAATAAAATATCAGTCCGATGAGGACTAATACTGCAGAAACCAATACTATGATTAGGACCCTGTGGGATTTCTTACCATAAATAGCTGGGTAACAATCAGGCAAGTCTTTTTCTTTCAAATCTAGAATGCTCCTATGTCTGATTTCAGATGGAAAGAAACATCTGAAATAATAAGATTTTTTCTAAAATTATGTTTAACCAATAAAAATCATATCAAAATAAAAAAATGTCCCAATAAAATATTCAGGAAATTATATGGTATTAAGGTAATTAGTATTGTAGAAAGAACTTTGCTCACATCCAAGTAATTTTTCCTACAATAAATATCTTTCATATGAAGTCATGTACCTATTTTATCTTTGATAGCAAATATCAATACTTAATGTATTTAAGAAATAACTACAAACATAATAATTATTTAAAGTAAAAATATTTTGCTAAATAGCTCTAGTGAAAAATGAAATGAAATTATGAAATATTCTTTCAAAACTGATTTTGGATATACAGTGGTGTGACTGCTATAATTTTAACAGGAGTAAGTGTACATCAAAATAAACAAGTGAAATCTTGGGGCACTCTAAGCAAATGTTCCCTTCATACAAAGTGTCTTCTAAAAAGAAAGTTATGCACGCAAATTGAGCTTTAAATTTTTGTGCAGGGCTGAGCCCCCCTGGCTAGGCCTAGTTTATATCACGTAATATGAACTTTATTAAATTAATTTTATTGAAATAAATTCATAGAAATATTGCATTGCATTTTGAGATATTTTCAAAATTTTTGTGTTAAGATTTAGGAACCATGTTATACATAAGTTTTTTTTATTTATTTTGATGAATACTATCTCTGCTTAACTGTTATGGATCACTTTGACATTAATAATAATATATTTAATTAATTTATCTTATCTTATTGCCCCAAAATTTTGATCTCAATTTATTTATTAATATTTATTATTTAATAATATCTGCAGAACATTATCTAATTTTTTTTTAAAGAAAAATGATTTGCACTGAATATAAAATGTGAGTGTATTTTTCATAAACATCTATAGTTTCGTAAATAAATGTAAATAATACTGTGCAAACCTACGTTATAAGTAGGTACATTATTGGCTTTGGTAATCTAATCTTTATCCATATCTTCAGAATTATTATGATTTACACACACTTTGTCTTTGTCACCTACATTCGAAGGTTTTTGATGAAGGCTCAAATAGTCATTTTAGTTTAACAGGCAGGTTTTCTCATATAGGTACGTTTACTAATAGATGAAAGTAAAAAATGTAATTTTGACGAAATTGCAAAAGTGTAATTAATTAATTATTAAACATATTACGAACAATTAAAAATTCAGATGGAGAATTAAAGCGCTAATTTTAGATATACAGGATGTCCAGGTTTGTTCTGAGCAGTTAATTAGGAATATCATGTAGAGGGACACTCAAAAGATGCACCTTATACAGGGTGTTTCGAAAATAGTTGAGGAAAATGAAACAGCTGATTTTTTAGCTAATGTTAGTGGGGCTGTTTTTGTATAAAAATGTTTTATTTTAGTATCCCCTAAGAAATTATACCTCTGCATTCATGCAAAAATTAGAGTTTTAATTTGAACCGGTTTTGAAATAGCCATGTCATCTTTGATTCACTCATTAATTCGACTGACTGACTGTTCCATTTTCTTCAACTATTTTCGACCCACCCTGTATATGCTACTAAGTATTCTTACCTTATTTCGTATGGCTTATACAAAATTTGCTCGAACTCCCGTAGCCACAGAATATCGCAGTCGCATCTCCATTGATTCTGAGTTAAATCGACCTGGTCCATTGTTTTGAAGAAGTACTTGTAACTCTCATTCAACCTCAGTAAACCATTTCTAGCCAAAGACAGTTGCTTGGGATGCAACCTTTCATTTTTGGGGGCTACGTCAAATGCCAGCTCACTGAACTGTTTCAGATTGGGACAGTCGTTGATGGAGAGCTTCTCCAGAGCGAACAAGTTGTAGAACGCGTAATGGTGGATCTCCTTGAGATTTGGCATGCGATTAAGTGACAGCTCTTTTAAAGAATGGTAATTTAGGTATCTAGCTGAAATGTAGGTGAAGTTATTGCCTGAGAGGTCTAGGTACTCTACAGTATACGGCAGTGTGGGGATGTTATCCAAAGAGTTATCTGTCAAGGACAAGTGTGTTATATACTTAAATTCTTCGAAATAAATGTTGTGGAAGTCGGATATGTTCAAACCATTTAACGACAAACTTGTTATGTTGACGTTTATACCTAGTGTTTGAGTTAGTACATCTTTTGATCCAGTCAAAAAGTCTCCTAAGTAGTTGTAGCTCAAGTCTAAAGACGTAAGCTTTGTTAGTTTCATAAACACTAAATTTGGAAGCGTTTTCAGTTCGTTGAAGCTCAAGTCTAGTTTTTCCAGATTGTTCAAGTTCTGGAAAATAGAATCGTCGCCCAAACTTGTTATTTGATTATAACTGAGATCTAGTTCACGTAGGTTGTAAATATTTAGGAAAAATTCATCGTTTACGGTCCTAATTTTATTGTGGGACAAATCTAAAACTTCCAGATCGTTGCTCACGACTTTTTGAAGTTTGGGATCCAGTTCCTCTATGTTATTTAAAGAGAGATACAAGTAATTTATGTCTTGATCTACCTTACTTGGAAAAGTGTCTATATTTAGACCTGAGCAATCTGCGATTACCACGGGAAAGTGGGTTTTCTCGTCCGTCTTTTGTTTGCACTTGCAATTATATTCTGTGTCGTTTCCACATAGTTGGCCTAGCACTAAACCGTCTGCTAAAAGCACAAGAACGCACAGTATTTTCAACATTATTTCCAACACTGTCACTTTTTGGACGCAATAGATGTGTGTCTCCAAATTAGTAACTTACAGATATCTGTTGATTTATCATTAAATTTCTTATCTGTAGTAACGTATGACGAAACCGTCGATACTGGGTAAATAATCAGGTAGGTATTTATTTTATTGCTATTATTTTTATCTTGTGTAAACTGTAATTATTAATAAATGAAGATGTGCAAAACAAAGATAGATAGGACAGAAAAATCTTAGTTCACATAAATTTTAGCCTAAATCCAGTGGATAGGAGCTGACGGATATATTTTTAAGGGAACTATATAATATAGGCAAGTTTTTAGAAAGAAATTTTAGTTCGGATTTACTGTTAGATCTAGAGATCAGAAACCAATTGGGATAATAAATGTAATAAATAATAATGATAAATGATGAATTTGACAGATCTAGGGATGTTGATTGCAATACCCTTTGGAAATGGACGGTCTACAAATGTCAAATGTAAAGTTTTGACTTATCTAGTACCTAGTATTCTTGTACCAATTAAAAAAAAATTCTCGAAAATAGTACATTATTGCAAAAAAGAAAAAAATAAAGAGCACCAAAATTAAAAAACCTTTAGAGTATTCAAAAAGAGTTATTAGTTATTCCACAGGTTTCCAAATAATAATTATATACTCAAATTTTGAGTTGTATACTCAAGGTGTTTAGAATTTCTTATAATGAAACCAAGATTTGTATTCGCAAGAGATATGATATTATTAATATAAGGAACAAAGGTTAGCTTGGCGTCAAAAGTAACTCCCAAATATTTAAATTCAGTGCAACGAGCGACAGTTTCAGAACCAATGCTGTACATGTAAGTAATAGAATTCATTTTCTTTGTACAAGTAATTAAAACATTTAGAAATATTTAACAGCAGCCTGTTTGGAAGGCATCATTCATTAACTACAGTTAAATCATTTTGAAGTATAATACAATCATCTGTAGATTAAACAGATGTATACAGTTTGAAATCATACACATATAAAAGAACATTCGCTTGAAGACTGTCACAGATATAATTAATGAACATATTAAACAGTAGAAATTGAAAAACTGAACCCTGAAGTACCCCAGATGCAATAATGATTTCTAATGAAGTAAAATGACGATATAGTACTCAATCTACTAGAAAGGTAAGATTCAATGAATTATAAGAAGTTTATAGACAAACTGAAATTAGACAGCTTACGAAGGATATTAGAAATAAAATTAGTAATACAAACAGAATTAGTAAAAGTAGATCTACCGGTCAAGACTCCATGTTAGTAGCTTGAAATTTGTGATTTAACATGAAAGTTAAGTACACTATGAATAACTTCTAATAACTTGAAATAATAAGCCTCTAGTTCTCAACTAAATTTTTATCACACTTTTTTTAAATAGAGCAGATCTTAGCTTTAGTCCACATAGATGGAAAAGTTACAGTTTGAAGAGCCAAATTAAATTTAATAGTCAAGGAGATGCCAATAATATTGTGCAATCTTTCAGCAAAAAATGGAATTCCATCAGAACCTGTGAATAACTTATTCTTACATTTTTTTAGAGCTTTTGAAACATCATCAGTAACCAGACTTGCTTTTTTATATAAGTTAGCTGCATGAAATGAAGATGAAGAAATATAAGCTGATGGAAAAAAATGGCAAATCCGTCGCTTATTGCATCGTTTTGGACAGCCTTGTACTTAAGTATTCACCATCTTTTGACATACTCTGCATACTCTTACTTATTTTATAGGATTTTTCGCGAGTTCCCGTTTGATCAACGGTAACAAAAAATCAGTTACCGGTCCATTTTCGCATAATAGCGATAATAGGGGAATACAAGAAGTATGTATGTATGGAAGTTGCTCTTATGACGTCAGTATTGTAAAACGGGAACTGACTTACTTCCCGCTACTGGTGAGCTACTAGCGGTTATTGTGAATTATATAGGTAAAAAGTAAGATTAGATATTTCCACGAATAGTTCAGTAATTTTGTGAATGAAACATATGTATCATTTTCTATTTCTGTTTTCAAACAGTTTGTGAAATTTCTTTCTTTATACGAAATAAGTAAAAAAAATACACGTTGTTGGTATATATATATATCTATCCTATCAAATATGATGATGGTGTAAATGCTGTAAATTTTGTATAAAAGGTATTGCTATGTCTTATATCATTCCCAATTTTCACAGAATTATCGGAAAAGTCTTCAAAGAGTAAAAATAAAAACATTTTTCTGAAAAGATCGAGAATAAACATAAACCTAACTTGAAAACGAAAATTAATAAAAAAAATAACCGGTATCAGTTAACCGCACATTTTCGCGAATTTCATTTTGAGAGCAAACAAGAGTAAAGAATTTTGGTTCGATGACAAGGAGGGAATGAACCGCTAGTATTCTGACGGTCATGAATGGGATCTCGCGAAAAAATCTTATTAGACATCTCGTATTTGGGTAAGTGTGCTCTATGCGATATGGGTTTAAGAAAACCTTCCGATCAAGACCGGTCCTGGAGTTGATGTGGCCGGTCCTACAAAATTTAAAATACCGACTAATACGCGATTCCACTGGTGTATCAGGTCTCGGTCAATCGTTCCGAATGTAAATGGAACAATAGCGATTACCATCCACCCTTCCCCATTGTGTTTTTCTGCACCGCCGGCTTCTGTCTATGCACACAAAACCCAACAGAGCGAACAATAATTGATAACTATTTTATATTGATGTTTCATTTACATTCGTTGTTCATACTGGTGAATTTGAATTTTATATTGCATTGAGCAGGGTGCTGCTTCAGTGTTCAGTGGTACTTTTGCCCCCTTCGTGTAACATTTCCTATGGTAATGTGAGCCAAATGCGTAATGTGAATATATTAATTGTTCATTAATTGCTATACGTGTTTACTACTACCCCTTCTCCCAAAATTGCAACAAATTAATTTTTAATTTACTCTATACAAACTGCAAAATTACTAAATATATCCAATTAATTGCTGCTAATAATTTCCAAATAGGTTAAAATAATCAAATAAATTTCATCTAAAATATTCAATTAATACTGAAACTCTGATACCTAATGTGTCCTTATAGCTTCAAATTTAATTTGTTAAGGTTAGATGTCAAGCTTGTTAAAAATGCAAGGTCTGATAGACATCTTTCTTCTACAATTTGATTTTCCAGCTCCGTAATGTCGGACTTAACTTCATTTTTGCTTTTATCTTGTATGAACGGAGCATATAGGTTTGAAATTACCGGCAAAGCAATATGATAGCTATAGTTCAATTGTTTTCAAGTATACTTTGTTTAATCTTAAAAGAAATGAGAATCATCATCGTCGATTTTATCGCAAACGATTGGTTTTATTGACTTCAAACATTATTGACTTCTTAAATACTGTCATTCTTTAAAGAAATGCAAATCAAAATCTTAATAAAATTAAAAACAAAGAAGTTATGATCATTTCTTCACCTATCACGTGCCCTTTCTGCTCTTTAGGGCAGACATATTTTACCTGAAATTGCGTCTCTATAAAAGTAATAGTGAGTCAAATTTGAAAAAAATCGTTCCAGCATTAAAAAAGTTATAGTCAAAGACAAAAAATAAATTTGAGTGCGTAGCTTCGTTAATATTGGCTTTTCCAGAAAATAGTATGAACGTGACACATTATTTTTTAAATTTTCTGTGCGAGTTTTCCGGACACACTGTATTTGACTTTTTGAAAAATTCTAAAACTGTTCATTCATCGTCTGTTAAATCACGTCGCCTTTGTAATACTTGTCTGTAGAATCACTTGAATCTCAATCTAGAATTCTGTAATGTGCTGTAGTATCCCAGTAAACACATATACGTTAGAAAAACGTTTATAATGCCCATACAACGTTTGAAAAAGGCGTGGTTTTTTTACGTACAATCAACTTAAAAATGTCGCGGTTTTACACGTTTCTAGTAACCAAAGTACAAACGTTTAATATTAGTAAATGTGGAACGATCATTTTTAGTATTAATAAGCTTTAAGTTTTACGTTTAATAACTATAATACTTTTATGATGAATTTGCTTTTTTTTAGGTTTTAGTAAAATTAATTTTATGTTACCACGTATTCCATCCCTTTAAGATTAAAGCGTTGTTTTGAGTGATAAGTATTTTTTTGAAATACATAATTTCAAATTTAAATAAATACTACTGAACAATAATTTATGTAAAATAGTACCCTCATTTTTTAATGTGCCATATGCTCTAGTATTTACGGTACATTCTGGACCACCCTGTATTAAATAAATAATTATCAAGGAATTAATATTATATAAATAAAATAGTTACAAAATCTTTTCTCATTTAATCTTGTTTCTATTAATAATTATTATCGATATTCCAATAGTGAGGCTCGAATGTTGAACTCACTATACGCCTATAAATAAGAGTATTAGAAAATATCAATACCTATTGTTTAATTTCAAATTTAGGTAGGTAACAATAAATAATTGGTTTTAATATCAGTAATAGTTTATTAAATAAATAATAATACGTACATAATACAAATAAAATATAAAAATACCAAAATAATATATCTTATTTATGCTACTGATTGGAACCTAAAAACAATGAAATTAGGTCTGAACAAGTTTCATATCAATAACTTCACTTACATTGGATAATATAGATTATTTAAAGAAAGTCTAAACTTTAAACATGTTTAATCTATTATAGTTATAAATATAATAATAATGCTAATAATAATAACAATAATAATAACCTAATATATATTTAATATGACCACGAAGTAGATAGTCAAGAAAGGAAATAAAAAAGTTTAAATCATTCCCAATCATGATTAGAAATATGTCACTTATCTTAAATTTTAGTATAAAGTAAAAAAAAATACCAAGTCATAATAATTGTTACCCATTTAACGTAGGCATGTACGAGTACAAAATTCACACGCCTACTTTTACTAATTTTGTCATCGCCTTTGTAAGTATTTTGAAATATAAGTAGGAAAAGTTATAGTGGAATAAATTTAGATTCCATATAATTATTTGTAACATGTAATGTAAATAAAACTAATATTCTTATATTAATAAAATAAAATTAAATACTTACAGAAGTAGGTATATACTTACCAAAATAAAATAGGGAAATATTTCACGAATCACAGTAGGTACGTACAGTGATGAATATGCAACTGACAAGCTTTTACAAAAAAGAACTCGAAATGGTATATGTGTAACACGTGATCTTTATCTACCAATAAGATCATTAAATTCGTATAGAACGTTTAACGGCATTATAAGTGACACGTAATAAACGGCAATTCGCGTCCTTATTTCAATGAATGATTATAACGTATAATACACGTTTAAATTGTATTGTTTTATAACACTTGTGAGGTTTATTAAAAAATAATTACTATTTAGTTATTTGTATATATAAGTACCTATATATTTTTAATGCAATATCCTTTTATTAAATTATATTGTATAAAATTTACTTTGGATTGGTATCGTTATACCGAAATATTGATTAATTGTAGAACGTTTATGATACGTTTTGTAAGCATTACTTATGCCTGTTACTCTAAAACGTTACAAACACGTTTTTGTTCAATGTCAATATATTAATCATAAGTTTTATTTAAATATTTTAAATAACATTCCTTTAACGTTACAAAAGATTTGCCAACATTTTTTGTTAAAAAAGTACGTATTTTAAACGTTATGTTAGACCGTTACTTTTCTAACCATAATATAATGGATGATTTTGTAACGTAACACGAATTATCAACCAATGGTACGTTGACAATATGTTTAAATAACGTATGTGTGTTTACTGGGATGGCGACACCAATGTTAGTTTTTGAAAACATAGGTACACATCAGGCCATAAATGTCAGAATTTACATTTGATATTGACACTGTATTAACTTATCTTTTAATAAAACCTAATTATTTAAAATGGATTTGCAAAAATGTACGTATGTACATTAAAATATGCGGTACTGATACCATTTCTATACTTTAGACGAAGCTTTTGTGTTTAAATATTTTACATTTTTCATAAAACTGGGTACATACGTATTAATAATGGACTGCTGTTCCTACACTTTCACCATAAAACACACTACTTATTATTTTATAAATTTAAAAATGATACGTAAAGTGAAACATACAGATATTTGACATTTGTCATAATTTCTAAGCAAACAATTGGCGACTATGTCCGACTACGTCATTTGTGATGTAGTGTGCTGCCGCGCGCGGTGAGTCACTGCAAACGGGCATTAAAACAGACTAGAAAAAGCACGGCTGCTGCGATTTAGCCGACAATGATTCATTAATCGAGAAAACTGTATGAATTCAAAAATTATGCATCAAATTTTTGACCAATTAACTTCGTTTTTCACTCATGCTACATTGGAAGGTCGCTAGAATTCAGGTTATTATGGGAGGAACGCAGACCGATTCCAACACGAGTAGCCCGCTGGAAGCCTTAAGCCGTCTCTTGGAAATGGAGCCCCAACCCTACCTTAATCAAAGCACGGCGAGCAACAGGGTATAAAATCGATATTATTCGCATCAAAGATCAAATTTAGCCTGTAATCGGCCACCTTATTAGCAGGCGGCTCGTTTTCCACGGCTTACTCTAATTTCAGGCGCGCCTGTCTGAGCGCATATAGCCCCTTGCTGATGCTCCTTTGTCACCGAATTATCGCAGGTAACTCGATACATCGAGTGCAACATTTGGGGCCGCCAGCGCGCAGCGCACTCAGAGATGCGTTGTAATTTTTGTGGCAATTTTGCTTGCTGCCATGAATTCGTGGTTTTATTAGTGCAGTCGGCTCGGGTTACATAAGTGCATGTTAAATGTTTTTTAATGCTGTACATGATCTTCGGTGGTATTGGGTTTCGGTGGGGCATAAAGGAATCTGCCAGGATTCATAAGGCTAACGTTTTACTTCGGTAAAAAATGATGAACTTTTCGGGCCACACATCCCTGATTTTTCGCTAGGGTAATCTCGAATGAAAAATGACGAACAAGTGTTATGCAGTAACTTTGTTTTTTCTATCTAAGAAGCTATACAGTGTGTCTAGGGATTGATCTAACTATACGTGTGAACTTTTTTATTTCATATTTTTCGAAAAAAGTACCTAATTAAAACATACAGAGTGATTAAGTACTTATCTAAAAAAAAATTTTTGAATGTGGGACTTACAAAACAATTTTGTAAAAATAGAATCAAAAACAAACAAATAAAGCAGTTTTTACATTTAAACTCAATTTTGCCACCAGTTCAGTCAGGATTTCGAAAAAAACATAGCACGCAAACGGCTCTTCTTAAAATAATAAATGATGCTTATATAGGGTGTCAAAAAAAGAGTGTAAAATATTTCAGGAGGTAATAGTATGTACTAAAATAAGCAGAAGAGTCATAATAAACATGGGTCCGCAAAGTAACGGTTGCGGAGATATGGACCACTATTCGTTTTTCAAACATTTTATTTTATTAGGAATAAACCGACAAAGGAAGCTTTTAACAAACAAAAAACAAAGTTACAGAAGATGTTCAAAGTGCCCTGCGTCCATTTCCAAGCAGGCACGACATCTTCGTCTCAACGATATTAGAACTCTTTCGAAAACACCCTGCTTGGTTTGGATTTCTTGACACTTTTGATTAATCCGTAGCTGCAGCTTTTCCAGGCTATTTACAGGAGTACCATACACAAATGTTTTCAAAGATCCCCAAATAAAGAAATCTAGAGAGTTCAGATCAGGCGATCTTGTTTTATGGCCTCCAAGTCGCCTGATCTGAAACCTAAGTGATATTAAACAACGCAATGTGCTCGATGGTAAAAGAAACTTCATCTGGTACCCCCCAAGGTAGTGTGCTGGGTCCAATTTTCTTTTCGTTGTTCATATTTGACATCACTGAGGATATCTTGCATTCTCAGACTTCTATGCAGACATTCAAATTTACCTATTAGTTTTAACATTGTAAATCATGCTATTGAGCAGAAGAATGATGATCCTCAAGTTTTATATAATTTTTCAAGTAACCACTGCTTTCGTTTAAATCTTAACAAAACTAAAACAATTTGTCTTGGTTCAGAGCGACATATTAATTTTATTACATTTAACTTTACTCTTAAATTAAATAACACAGATGTGCAATGGATAACTTATGAAAAAAGTTTGGGATTGTACATAGATTCGATGTGCTATGTGTAATCCGCACTTGTTTTTCAAAATTGAAAGTTTTGTATACTCGCGTCAAGAATTCAGACGTCTTACCATGACTGACGTTACTCATTTGTTTTTATTGTCAACGTAATTTTCGATATTTGATTGCGTTAAAAACAATCATTGTTTGCAATTTAGTGCAATATATAATGCAAACTTTTAGTGTAGTATATAGTTTTATTACTATCAGTTGCAGTTTCTTAAATATTTTGATGAAAATATAATGAATTATTCATTTGTTCGTATGACTTATGTCGTCTGAATTCTTGTCGCGAGTATATAACTTTAAATCAACCTTTGGACAAGAAACTAAACTAAAATTAATAAAATCCTTCATCTATCCCCATATCTAATATTGCTGTGCTGATGTATAATATAAATTCTTAACGCAAAATTATCAACAAGAATTACAACGAATTCAAAATGCCTGTATGAGATTTGTGTTCAATATTCCCCCAAGAAGTCATATAGCTCCTTATCTTATTAAGATAAACGAATTAAATATTAAACTTCATTTCAGTATCTGTTTAGTATATTCTTGTGTAAATTGTTACATACTAAGGAGCCACTGTATCTTTATGATATTATATCTCGAAGGTCTGACGTTCAGTGTCAATATAAGAAATAATAACTTTCATATTCCACAGCATGCCACAACACATTTTCAGGAATGCTTCTCTTTTACTGTCAGTTACTTTATTTTAATTTTAAATATTCGAGAAAATGGTGAATGCGCCGGTCCAAATATAGAATTAAATTTTCTTTTCTGATGGAGGGTATAGACACTCATTTTATATATAGGTTTTATATAGTGTGGCCCATTAGTGATAAAGATATCCTTCAAACAAATTTTTGAGACTCATGATTTTATTGACTTTTTTAAAACCTTTTTATATATATTTGTACAGAGGACTCTTACAAATACAATTCTGTAACAAAAATCAAAAAGTACAGTTCGAAAATTAATTCAAAATACACTTCTACACGGTACTGGAAACCACTGTGAAACCTGATAAGACGGCAAAGCATGCAATCGGGAACTGGACAAAAAATAGAAAGAAAGGAAAGAAATAAATAACATTTTATAAGACCTATTTTATACAGTAAATTCAACTGCTCTTGCCGTTATTGTTATTAATTATTAATATAATTACTTAGTTTGTGGTTTTAAGTCATAGGTAAAATAGTTTCGACATACTTGATGTTACAACAGCAACAAAATTTTGGTCCCGTCTTATACAGTTTCTACAAACTAACGCAAATGTTTCTGCTTCTTATCCATCTTGAACTTCTAATTTATTGATGCTTTTGCGTAAATCATCAGCAGTAGGTATTCACTTTGGTGCGATACACTTTATTTTTTAAATATCCCCGCAAAAAGAAGTCTAAATGATTTAAAGTCAGGAGATCGTGACGGTCATGGTACCGGTCCTCCTTGGTATTAATGCTTGGTCACGTTGTACAGCGTACGGATATAATGGAGCTTCGTGTATGATAACTCATACTGCTGCAATACGCTCTGGACGCCCTGAACCTCCATCTCTTCCGCAATCGAGTGTGAAATTTCCCATGTCACGCTCGCATTACACTACACTTACATTCACTGCACACCGCGGTAAAAATAGTTGCATTTGGCACATGTTTACCGGCAAATCGTTCTGCTAAAGCTCTTTCACAGTACTATAAATTAAAACGATATGCATCAACTCCGAGTTGCTATACACGTAAGCCATTTTTGACACCTATTATAAAGACTCACATCACAAAAAAGTTAATACCTACAAAAAGTAATCACATAATAGGAATCGCCTGGCCAAAGACTGCAGTTGCCCAGTGATGTAAAGGTTGTAACAACAACTACAGCTTCAATAATTTTTTACTGGGAAACTATAACGATTTTTTACGATATTGCCTCCATTTTTCGTGACGCATCTATTCCCAAATTCTTTTAGATAGGTTCTGAATCACTCTGAGTGTACATACAGTGTGGAAGAAAAGTATGGAATAAATTCATTAATTCTACTTAAAACAACGAAGTTTCATGAAGTTTCCTCGGACACGTCGATTATGCTTTTTACAAAGACTTTTTTTTCTATATCAACGCATTTTCGACGTTTATTTGTTTTCGCGTGATGACGTCATCGGATATTTTTTTAAATAGAACCCCTATATTTTTTCATCGGATTCCTGTAGAGCTTAACTTACTGAATTAAAAAATGTATTTCTTCAACTTAACGAGAAAATAATAATACTAATAATAATAATAATAATAATTAATTTAATTATTAATTAATTAATTAGTTGCTTATTGTTAAATTGATTTAAAAATGAAGAGTCTTTATTTTGTCATACTGCCAATGAATTCACTATATCCATTTTACTCTCAACCAGCCCATCATAGACACAAACGGAATATTCATATTTTTTTCAAGCCGATTTTATTGGATCGGTTATTATTTCTTCTCGGTTCTCGGAAAGTTAAAGGAATAAAGTGTTGAAATTATACATTTTTGAACTCAGCAAGTTAAGCTGTACGAGAATCCGATGAAAAAAATATAGGGGTTCTATTTAACAAAATATCCGATGACGTCATCACGCGAAAATAAATGAACGTCGGAAATGCGTTGACATAGAAAAAAGAGTCTTTTTAAAAAGCAAAATCGACGTGTCCGAGGAAATTTCATGAAACTTCGTTGCTTTAGAATTAATGAATTTATTCCATACTTCCAGACTGTATATGAAAATCATTACGATCCAAATTTTGTTTAGAAGGGTATCCTAATCGTTAATGGGCTACACTGCAAATAAGTATTATAATACGATTCTGAAATCTAATGCAGAAGAAATAAAATTGAGCCATAAACTTATGATAAATCAAGCACATATTGAGGCAAAAATCACTCCTCTAAATCTTATTAAAGTTCTAGTACGAAGCAAATATGCGCCCAAACACATGTACAACATTAAACCATCCGGCTAAATACTTTTTAAAGGAATATACGCGCACCCCTCGAATTTAACGCATCAACGTAAGCCCATAATGCCGCGCGGCCAAACAACTCCATACGCCCCTGGCAGTTTTTTCAATTCTTTCTCGACTAATAGGATTGCGCTGTGTGTGTTTTGTTACAATTACCGCTGTCCGTAACAGATGTAAATAAACTGTGCAATCAGATGTGATCCGGATTACAAATGTAATCCCGCTTCAATAAGACATGCTTTAGTAGAGTCCTAAAACGGTGTGAAATGTCGCTTCACTTTCGATATTGTCGTCGGGGATTTGCAGTCGGTGGCATGGAAGACAATTACTGTGATTGGAACTTGCTTTTTAATTTTTTAAACTTAATCAAGTTATTTGGTCGTGATGAATTAGATTATTTAATAATTATGATAACTAAAATAAAACTTGAATGTCCGAATTGTGTGAGCAATTATAGAATCAATCTCTAAGTAAAGCACGGTGATTTCAGTCATAATAATATTTAATGGTCTAAAACCAGCCACATACTTCAGTCTTCTTCAAGGATATGTATTGTTGCGATGCGGAACATCGTATCTAATCATCAAACTGTCCCACACACTATGGACAATCCTGGACTGCAGTTAGTCATTACAACTGATGCTCAGCTTTTATCTCTTATACAAAATAAGAAAAACTAAGATTTCTTAGTAACGTAACTTGCTTTGGGGTTTACGAACTGTCCCATTGTGAGATTTTATTAGTTAATAAACAACTTAAAAACAAGATGAAATCGGGTCATGATCATATTCCCTCTTTCTTAGTTAAAAACTGTAGTTTTGCTTTGGTGCAGTCACTTATTATCTACAATTTAGCACTAAAAACTGCAATATTTCCTGAATGTTGGAAATTATCGAAAGTGTGCCCCATTCTTAAAACTGGTTCCACTATATAGGCTATAGGCTAATTTCTATTATTTGTAACTTTGCCAAGGTACTACAGATGGCTCTGTATGTCCGGATATATCCTTCTGTGCAAAAATTAATTTCACGGTTATGGGAAAAGGAAACGACTTAAATAGGATCAGCAACAGAAAGCAAAAAATACAGGATCAAGCTAGAAGGAAGGAGATGGAGATGATAGAAAAAGACGGAAAGCAAAACGGCACGAAACAAGAAAGAGGAATGAGAATGGGAACATTGAATGTAAAACGGTTCAACGAGGAAGGACCATTCTTCTAGAAAGAAGAAGAATTCTAGGGGGCAAGAAGACGGAGGAAGGCTATGTGAGAAGAAATAATGAAGAAATGTATGCAATGTACCAGGAACCAGCAATAGACGAAGTTGTAAAAGCCAGAAGAGTACAGTGGCTAGGGCATCTAGAACGTATGGAAGATGAAAGAACAGTTAAAAAAATTTTAGGGAGTAAACCAAACTACAAGAAAAAGAGGGAGACCGAGAAAGCGATGGAGAGAGGCAATCGCAATAGATCTAAGGGAGAAAAATGTAACGGATTGGAAAAGAAAGGCGAAAAACAGAATGGAGTGGAGGAGAATGACGCAGCTCTGGGATTAAAAGGTCTGTAAAAAAGCTTTATATATAAATCAGTATATAGCGACTGTTTTAGAAAATCAATGTCAAGTAGATGTAATATATACTGATTTTGATAAACTTTTTGATCGTATTGATCCTGTGTTACTTTTACACAAACTTAATCTGTTCGGATTTAATAACCTTATGTCGTTTTTTAAATCGTATTTACATAAAAAAGCAATATGCTAAATAATATATACCACAAGGCTCTAATCTCGATTCTTTGCTTATTTTGTTATTTATTGATGACCCAGAAATCATTAATAGCCCCAAAGTATTATAAAATTCACTACACAACAATACTGATTGTTCACCCTAATAAATTTGCTACCCTTTCACATACTTCGAATGACACGATCTCAGAATACTTTTCGCCTTTTAGAACCAATACTTTACGCCTATGCTTTAAAGTACATACGTTGTATTTGCAGGTCATTCAACTGCCTATAATTTTTGAGATGGAGTGTAGCAATATACATAAAAGTCATAAAATTAGTTCACGTCATCCAATTCTATTTATCTCTGCTGTTTTTTATATTATCTCCATGCAGACATAATTTTAAGAACGTAATTCCCTGTCTATGTCGTCAAAGGCATTGTTTAACTATTTCACTATTGTAATGAAGAAGCAAAGATATATCTCAAGTTACTCATTTTTAATTATGGAAGTATGAAAATTCAAGTTGTGTTTGCCAGGTTGCAATAATCTGTTTAAAATAAAAATCGTGTTAAAAACCTACTATTAATATCAACATAAACACTATAAATTATAAACATTTATTTATTTTAAATATATACCTTTTAATTATAACTGTGTGATGCAGACCGAATTTTTAATGAAGTAAATGAGTAGGCTATCTAAATAACACTTAAAGATAATTATTAAATAATTAAATAATATAACCTTGTAAATTCCACTACATACTTTTAAATGAAATTTAAACAGTTACATGTATTAAAATCATAATAATCATAATATGAACAGTAAAAAAATAAAATTGAATTTAATAATACCAGAAATTTATAGTGTGCGTATAAGATAAAAATCAAGATCAAGCTAGTAAATTTTTAATGACGAGAGAACTGACCAATCAACTGCTCTGTGCCAATTTGCAATATTGTGTTCTAGATACTCCACAAGGTAGGAGACAGGACTTTGGCAAACTTATTTATTTTAAAAATAAATTTTAATTATAACTTGTGATGTAGAATGAATTTTTAATGAATTAATGAATATGGTATCTAAATTGTTTTTAATTAAATAAATGAAAATACAAAAAATAAAAAAACGAACATAACATTAAATCAAAGTAAATGTTCGAAATGACAACCATTTTATTAAATTGTTTAGTTATCTTTGTAAATAATATCATACTTGAAATGTCATTCTAATATTGACATTTTGACTTATTACAGATTCTAATTGTGTGTAACTGTGTGTGTGTCTAACCTATTAAAAAAATTAACAATAACATAATTGTTTAATAATTTGAATAACAGTTTCAATATTTCGTTTAAAGTACATGCTTTTCAATAATAATAACTCTCTCAAAACAGTTTTTGTACTTCTGGAAATTTTTATTAGAAATACTACTAGCAAATTAATAACTAATATTAAAAAATTAAAGTATATTCCATTACAAATAAGTCAGCAGTTCAAAAGAAACTGAAAAATTTATAAATTTTAATGCCATTATTACTGTAAACAATTGTACACAACTGTCACCGACACTGAATAGCATATTTACTTTGATTTATTTTTGTATTTATTTCCATCTAATTGATTAAAAACAATTTTGATTGAACTTTTGAACTATTTAATTTAGTTATAACACTATTCAATAATTATGATTTGACATCTTAACATTATTTTCGGTTTTTCTTTTTTTATCTTTTCTTTTTTTTCTTTTCTTTTTCTTTCTTTTTCTCTATTTCGTTTCGAAAAACTACGTCCTATTGACTTCGGACATGAGGATTTCTGGATAAAATTGAATGCTCTTTCATATTTTTCGAAAGCATTTGCAAAATTTCAATTGGGCTATACTTTCTTTTTTATAAATCTCTAAATCCACCACTGGAGTTAGCATGCGAAGACCTTGTATATGTGTTCTTAAAATTAATGCTAATTTCATAGAGCTTGGTGTCCTAAATATTATTATCTTATCAAAATTGTAACTGTATAAAATTTATAAGGGTATTTCATGTTTTAAAAGATCTGCAATCAAGTCTAAATCATATATTAATATTAGCCTCAACATAAATGTGATGCAGCGTGGTTTTTAATTACCACGTGCTTTCATACGAGTTACGATCTGTCAAAATCCCCTAACTGGCAATAGACAAGGTACCGCATTTTTTCGGCGGTTATCGGAAGTCGAAGAATCGCCTACAAATCCAATATTCCCCACGAAAAGGAACAAATAACGCCACAATAAAGTCCTAAACGAGGCGTGGGCGGATATCAAGCTGGCCTCTGGCGATTATATCGGCTGTCAAGTGATGACAGTTGAAGCGCGGCAGGAGTCCCGGATTAGAGCAGGCCGTGGAGGGCTCGAGTTTCACACATGACCGTCAACGTCGACACATATGTCTGTTGTAGTCGTATCCCTCTTTTGTGTGTATTTCTGTATGTTTACCTTAATGTTTGTTCTAATATTTTCCAAAATAGGTCAATGTAAACGTACCAACAGAGAGGTGAAGGTCAGTCAAATATTAGCAATCAATCAATTAAATTTGATACTTTTGAAAAAAAAAAGTTTATTTGGTTTGTTCATTTAGAAACAACTTTGAGAATCTTTATTACATGAGCTAGAAACAAGAGACAAAGGCGGAAAAAATCTACAGTAATATACAGTTACATTTATTTTTGTCTAAGATCGCATATATACCGTGCATCTACGCCACTGGTTATAGCTGAAATATCTCATTTCAGTAAAAAATGTAGTGTAAGTTCATATAAATAGTAAAATTTTATGAAATAGCACACTGGAAGTTGCTAAAAAACGTTAAATTGATGTTGCCTGTTGTATCGTTAGTTATGCATTTTTATATAATTATACAAAATTGGTTCATAAATTAATTCCCTTTAATAATTCTAAAAATGATTCTATTTTTAATAATTCAAAAAATAATTTTAACAAGTTAATTATATTAGTTAATTAAGTAATTTATAAATATCTATAACAAATATTTAAAAATAAATAAAAACAAACATAAAAAAATAATTAATGAGAAGAAAATTAAAACACAATGTCATTTAAAAAGTAAAAACAAATATTTAGAAGCTGCTTAAATTTTTCCTTTAGTGGTGATTTTGATTAAGAAAATAGTCATCAAATTATAAAATAAGAGTAAATAGAACTAATTTTGGGTTTTCAATATTATTCTTAACACACATCATATTATTATGTATATAGTATTATTAATTATTATTATAATATTGACTATTTATTACCTATAGAACTTAATTGTTTCAGCAACCGTTTATTTTGCACACATCTTTCTTTAGGCAGAGTTCATCAACCAATTTTGCATAATGGGGTCATTTGGTATAAGCAAATTTTATTTAAATTTGTCAATATTATGGGAGATCTAATCAATTTAAGCATACGTTGAAAAAATTATATTAATTGGTCCACAAACAAAGGAGATATTAATGGTGAAAGTTCGCTCCACAGTCATGGGGGCGATGTGACGTCGCATGTTCTAATATTCGTCCTATCCCGTCAACGACCGTTACATAACCGTCGTTGACGCCTTTTGTAGTCTCCGTATTTGTTTCTTAGTACGTTTTTTGTGTTTTAATTTGTGCATATAGATAATGGCATCTTTAGGCTACGGTTTTGTTAAGGGAGATTTTGCCACATGTAAAATTTTTGGTGGTTATGGATTATTTTAATATTATTTATGCATTACTTTTTTATGTAATATACAAGGTGTTTATTAATTGAATGCCGATACTTAAGGGTGTGAATCCTTCGGTCATTTTAAGAAGAGAACCTAATATCAACATATGTCCTAAACCTCTTAATTTTTGAGCTACAGGGTGTTACAGTTTTAAGAAAAAAATTACTTTTTTATTATAATTTTCTTATTACTCCAGATATGTTTTGTACACACCTACTAATCATTAAGGAGCAATGTTTGATGTAAAAATTGTTTTAAAATCTTTGCCAATGACGTCCGTACGAGGTTTGAACTAAACATTTTTGAAGAAAAAAATGGTGCGCTACTGCTTTTTCTAAAAACTAAAATTATTTTTAAAATCTCCATTTATTTTACAGTAAATTCGGTTCCTAGACTTACTCTCGTATGACGCACCATTTTCACGTAAAAAAATTAAAACCAAAAAGTTTTTTCTCCAAGTTCATTGAGACTGCTTTTGATATTTTGTTGCCATTTTGTAGACACCCACCATGCGTGGAAACACTTTTTTTAGGATAAAAATTAATTTTCTAAATGCTATAGGGTTGTGAAGCATTAAATTGCTTTCAGTAATATATAACTATTACTATTTTATCTATTTTCCTTATATTTCGGCTAATTCGTTGATCGGGCATGGTGAAAAATTGATAGATTCATTAGTCGACAGTTATCGCAAAATTTCAAATTTCACGCTCAACAGTGAAACTGCTTTAACATTTGAAGGAAAATAGATAACATAGTAAAGTAATATATATTATTGAAAGGAATTTAATGCTCTACAACCCTATGGCATTTAGTTTTTCGGTGCATCGTTGAAGAGTTATCCGGTCAAAAAGAACAAAAATGTGAAGAAAAAATTTGTTTCCAATATTACAAACTTTCAAGAGCAGATATCTCGAAAACTATATAAGATATCGCCTTGACAGAATAAAACTTGTACCAAATTTAATCGGCTTTCATTTTGTACAGAATGGTCATGTCGGTAGGATGCATAGTTTCCGAGATATAAGCAAAAAACCGAAAAATGAGACTTTCGAACCACCCCCCTCTCCACGGCTTAAGGGCTATGGGCGGGGACTTTTGATATGTTCACCTCTTCACTAGTCCAAACAAAGTTACGTAGTCAAAAATTGTGTTCCAACCATTTCCTTCTATACCATTTTTTGAGCATTTGTTGCTTGGACTATTAAATGTGGTATTCCAAACACAAAATTGAGTTATATTATCAATCTATTTCGTTATTTTTTTCACAATATGTATACAATTTAAATTAGTAATGAGTTACTCTATAAAAATAAAACCTGTTTAATAATATAATTATTGTTATTATTATATTATAATATTTATTACTACAACTAACTACACACTATTTGAAACAAAAATTTGCTATAACAGGTTGAATAAATTAAAGGAAGAAATTATATTTGTAGATAATAATATGACGCAGTATGTAAAAATGTTTTATTTTATTATATCATTAAACAATACATTCTTTCTAAATTTAACATCACTTTGGTGTCTCAAAATACTCAGTGGTGTTGCATGACTGATGAAGTTCAAACGGCTTTATTGAATAAACTGTTTAAATCAATCATTTCTAGGTTTGATCTATTTTGATAGGTTTCCTGAAATAAGCAATCAATATGTTTTTTGTATAGGATGAAGACGGCCATTGTTATTTACCTGTATCTACGACAATTTCATGACACAAACTCTCACTTTCCAGTATACACTATGTATTTACAATTGCGGTCCATGAGCGGGTTAGAACAAAATACAACTTTGATTCTTGTCCACAGACATCAGTGACTTGTATCATAGCAAAACTATAACTGTGCATCGGTACCTGCTCGTATCCAACTTTGTTTTCCCTTTTCCACTTACTAAACAATGTGTAATATCTACAATGGTTTGTTATTATTTTTACACAATATCTAACCAAATATTGTGTAGATAAGCTCATTTCTTTGTTAAAATGTTAAATACAAATAAAATTCAACACCAAATTAATTCACTTATAAATGAGAGGACTTACTCAATGTTATTTTTTACTGTAATAGTGTTCAATTTTTTCAGAATATCTCAGGAAACGATTTGACTAATCTTGAATTTCTTTTCATAAGCTTTAAAAGACAAAAATCTAAATAGACAACAGAACATTTACGTAATTACTAGGATTATATGTTTAGTGGGAGATATCTTACCCTTTGACCTTCATAAAATATCTGCCTGGGTATCCACTATCCGCCACCTTCTCTATTATTGACTAAGGACTTAAGCGGCGTACATTATCTTGGGACCGAGACGGCCAAATAAAGCCTAGAGGGAAGACGGAGGCAAGGGGGCCACCTACCGATACGAACCATTAGCGGCATTAAATATGCAGGCACAGCCTCCTGGAGCACCTGTTGGGATTATTATTATTAGCGTGCAACATCGCATGTCCGGTCGGTAGTCCTAGTGCTTACAAAGTGTATAATTGATTGGGTATTACACTAAGTAATTACATTAATTAATTAGTTGCATCAGCTAGTTCGTGTCAAGTACACGAGGAATCTGTCGGTTGCTGTAAACAATGATATCTTAAGATATATAATTTTTATTATATATTGAGCCGCAACTCTAGAATATTCGTTAAAGAGAAGAGGAGATAACAATGACGGTAGAAAAAACATTTTCAACTAATTGCGGATGACGTGATGAATTTTTTGTTTTTTAAGTTTTTTATAAAATTTTTAGAGTTTCTGTGTCACCACGCTCAACAGAAATACTTACCTATCGAGTTCTATCGATTTATTTTAAATATGTAGTAGCTATAAAATAAAATATATTACTGCAGCGCCTCCTAGTGATTTACCACCGTAACGCCTGTTTAAGAACCTTGACTAATCAATCACAAACCCTATACTGAATACCGCATCAAAATCGGACTAGATATTAATACAGAAACCCATTGTTGAAAACCGTATCCAAAACGGTCTAGTAGTTTTGGTTTTGCACAAACAAATGTTTACTGCAGCGCCCCCTGGTGAGTTTTCATCGTAACACATGCACCAATCAAACCAGAACCCAACACTGAAAACCGCATCAAAATTGGACTAGTAGTTTTGGAGATAAATGGCAAAATTGGTTCGCACACACATTCTCTCACCCCAAACGCATGTACCGTCTCCGTTCCATCGTGGGGAAAAATCTCTGTCCTTAAAAAAGAATCTGAAATAATATAGTGACACAGGTGCTCAGAACGCTCTGTACAATTAACTCAAAAATCAATTAGATATTCGTGTTTATCTTCACAAAAAATCCTATACTCCAAAATTTAGAATTACCCAACTAATAAGAAAATTATCGTAAAAACTTGAATAAAGTATCTTCTCAGGCCTATAACTTCTTAAAGAAGCATAATTGTACTAAGGTGAGTTGATTTAAATCACATTATTTTTGTCCAAGAAAGCTAGCCTTAAAGAATGATCCTTTTTGTACTAAACACCTTGTATAAAATAATATTTAATTGTCACAAGATATCAAAACTTATTATCATTACTTATTTTTGACAAATATTAAATATATGTCTCTGCCGATTCACTTAGACCTACTGGTTATACGCCATCATGCCATTATTTTGATATCTTGTGACAATTAATATTCAAGAAATTTTGATTTTTAACACATATTTTCATCAATTATAATGCCACTGCTAACGAGAACAGAGGTGGTACTACTCGAACACATTGTATTCATGAGTAGTATTCGATACAATATTTGTGTAATCATGTTCGTGTACATCTCGTTTAAATATGTATTCAGGATTCAGTACTAAAAAATAGAATTCATGAGTAGTGAGAGAATTTAGGGTTTTCATGAATACCTAGGTACTCATAAATGCTGAGGGTTCATGGTTACAGGAGTATTCATGAATCCTGAGAATTGGGATTGTTGTTGCACTATATTTAACTCGAATTGCTAAATGCCTCTCAGGTTTTTAAATTCACTTTCTTTCATAGTTATCTTAACTTAATCTTTTACAATCACAAGGAACAATACGAAGGTTACAAAATCTTACACCACAAGTAAAAAAAAGACTGGGATTTCACCTACTATCTCTACTCTTTGATTAGGGGCACGAACGGACTAAACAGGGCCCCAACAGCTCAGTAATATACACATTGTAAATATTCAACATTGTATTCATATAATATAAATACTTGCATACAAGTATTCAGGATTCAGGTACTTTTTTAATGTTGTATTCAAGATTCAAGTAATCATAAATACTTTTAGAGTACTCAGTATTTATGGACTGACTACTTTTTCTGTATTTATACCCAGCTCTCATTGAGAATAAAACCGTTTACACGTTTTTCTGAAAACGTAGTTGATATTAATTTGTGTACAAATTTTTATATTTTCATTTATCTTCAATCAATTTAAAGATAATTAGTGAAAACCCTCTTCAGAGTTTAATGTCCTATATCAGGAAAACACATAGTTAATGAAACATCATCACTATATGTATGAATACAAACGGTACACCCTACATTGATTTAACATAACTTAGATAACTTATAAATTAATTTAATTTATACAGGGTGTCTCAAAATTATTGTGTAAAAATTTACCACCTAATATCACTAAAATGTTTCCTACCGCTTCTTAAATGAGTTGCACTCAATAAATACTCATTTAATTATTGTGTATCTAACCGGAAATTATAATTCTACTCAATTTGGAAATGTTTATTAATTAAAATATTATTTAAACATATATCTTGAAGCCTACTTAGAAATACAATTTTTTGCTCATATTTATACCCTCATAATGCGTTGATTAATTATTAATGTAATTATACTTATAATAGTTACAGTAGTTCAATTGATATGAAATTTTTTAGAATTGACTGAAATTATTATACTAATTCAGTTGATTGAAATGTAGGAACATTTTTAGAATTAATTTGAATTACTTAATCTTAGCAAAAGCAGAGCAAAGTGCAAGTGCAAAACAGTGCTTCATAAATCAAGGTATGCTTACCTTCTACTCTATTTACATACTTACCTGTTTAATATATATTCATGATAACAAACAACTTTATGTACTAAATAATAATTTTCATAACCACAATACTAGAATGGCTCAGAATATAATGATTCCATACCATAGATTAAATACTAGTCAATGCAGTGCAAATTACCTAGCTATAAAAATGTATAACAAATTACCTGAATGGTACAAAAACCTTAATGCTAAAAATTTTAAGAAAAAAATCAAAGATAAACTGTTACAAGGTGCCTACTATAGCATTAATGAATATTTCTGTGATACAAATTTTTAACTTACTTTATTTTAACTTCATATTAATCCGTTTTATGTTGGTTTTAATTAATAATTTAAATGTTTTGTTTATTTTATTCTATAGTTTTAATGTACTTATAGCTACTAAGTTTTTATACCCAGCGACATGTTGTTAAGTTTTTATATATTTTTAGGTATTAATAATATTGTGTGAAACTAACTACTCAGTGGACAAAAGCCCCAACCTGCGTTGAATTACACCCACAATATCTACCCATATATTCCCTATTATTAGCTTTTGTAACATTTTTTACTGTTTTAGAAAGGTATTTTAAGCTAATATAAATCAAATCTCCTACAATTCCTATGAATGAAGTCAAATGTATGTTCTCTGATACCAAACATCTAGGTATGTTAATGAACAATTCCACAGACAAAGCTATATTCAATAATTATCTAAAGAAAATAATCTAATTTACTCACTCTATAAAAATCTAACTTCACTTTTTTGGCAGTGGGAACACGACAAATTCAACCACAATAGATGAGATCTGACCCATTTCTGCATTTTTAGGATTGCTTCTTCAGGTGGTCTCCTTTAAGTTGAATCAAATATCTAACTATAAAAATTATAAAAATTAAAATTATTTGAAATTAAATATCGACAATGATTTGATTTATATTAGCTTAAAATACCTTTCTAAAACAGTAAAAAATGTTACAAAAGCTAATAATAGGGAATATATGGGTAGATATTGTGGGTGTAATTCAACGCAGGTTGGGGCTTTTGTCCACTGAGTAGTTAGTTTCACACAATATTATTAATACCTAAAAATATATAAAAACTTTTACATAAAAGGTGAACATTTTTCAAGTAGGTATTGTCATATTTAATTCATTGACAGGATGTCACTTTTTTGTCATTGTCGATATTTAATTTCAAATAATTTTAATTTTTATAATTTTTATAGTTAGATATTTGATTCAACTTAAAGGAGACCACCTGAAGAAGCAATCCTAAAAATGCAGAAATGGGTCAGATCTCATCTATTGTGGTTGAATTTGTCGTGTTCCCACTGCCAAAAAAGTGAAGTTAGATTTTTATAGAGTGAGTAAATTAGATTATTTTCTTTAGATAATTATTGAATATAGCTTTGTCTGTGGAATTGTTCATTAGCATACCTAGATGTTTGGTATCAGAGAACATACATATGACTTCATTGATAGGAATTGTAGGAGATTTGATTTATATTAGCTTAAAATACCTTTCTAAAACAGTAAAAAATGTTGTTAAGTATTCTACAAATATTTATGTACACCAAAAATTGTACCTACTGCTGACATTCCATGTAATTTCTTGATGGTAATAAACTAAACTAAACTAATATTTTTATAACTATAACTTAAATATTTAACAAAAAAGTACTTAAGTAAAGAAAAACTATGCAGAATTAAGTTGCATAGACACAATTTTTAACTGTATTATTCCATTCTGAACAATTTTGTTTTGTGTAATATATTTCGGATATTACAATGACGTTCGGCTTACTCCAAATACAATTTTAATTGACTTCCTGCCATCTACCTGTTTAAGCAGCTAAATAATTATTATCATATTAACAAAAAGAACAATAGACGGTCACAAATCGTCACCTTGTTACTAAACGCGAGGACAGATAACATCTTATCGGTAGTCATTGTTTTCAAAAACTACTAGATAAACTGCTTCACATAATAGACTAGACTGTAACAGTTCCTCTAAGCAAGTTTTCTATAGTTGACGATTCTTTTCATTATAACACCGATGGTTGCGCGATAAGTCCATGTGCTTCCCCAGTGGGTTATAGGGAGCCTATAATATTTAAAATATCGATTATTTTTTGAACCCTCAAATTATAGTTCTAAATTTAGTAATGAAATGTTTAATGAATTGATTTAAATTAATGGCTCTCAGACCGATTCCACTATTTCCGAAGTTTTACTGGCATCACTATAAGAAATTTTGGGTATTACTGGCAAACATGTAAATAGATGATAGTGGTTTTCAAAATGTAGTTTGCAAAGATTGGGAGCTAGATGCAGTTACATAAAAATGCTGCTTTTTGTTTTCTACCAAAAAAATATCAAAATATTACTTATATTTAAAACTTGTGAAAGATAGTTATACACATAATGATGAATTTAATTTTTTCAATAAGTTTTATTAAGCACAATGTATTTCAAATTGATGCAATACTATTTCACCAATGAAACTGAAAATCTCAATATACAGGGTGTCCCAAAATAGAAGGCCATACCATTAATCACATATTCTTTGGACAAAAATAATGCGATTTTCCTTATGCCATTTTTCATTTGGACGTCTCTGTTTTAATATACAGAGTGTTAAAGTTACATTTTAAAAATCTGTTTTTGTTAATAATCCCATTGTTTTCTAAGATACACACTTGAAATTTTGCACGTATTTTTATGTTATTGCGGCATACTTATCATGTAATTTTGGTGAAAAAAATCGAAGGGCGAATGGAAGTAACTGAGGGATGCAGCACCCTTTATCCCTTCCAATGATTTATAAGTACGCCTATGCAGCTTGAAATATCAAGCGTAGAATTTTCTTCTGATTATTTTACCTCTCTTGTAATTTTTTGTTAAAATGCTTCGTTTTGGAGAAAACCGGCAATTTGTAGTGCCCATAAATTTATCATTCACTACCATTTTGAAGTGAGTTTCATTATGTTTGGATATACCTGTTATTACAATACCTTAGCAACTTAGCAAATCGTAATACTTACTAAATGAATATATTATTATTTTTTTAGTAAAAAGTTTGCTACAATAATATTAATAGTTGTGAACAAAGTATAATATTCTACTTGGATATAATGGCTGTAATTCGCGGGGTTGTCATCCATCATTATATGCTCGTTGAATAACATAGGTGTTATTTTTTCACCCTGAAAAAATTTAGTTTTTTCACAGTGGCGGCTCGTGGTAGCTGCAAGAGGTGAGGCCCAAATAATACCTAAATAGGAATAAATTTACATGTCTCCCCTTAGATAATATTCCTTGAAAATGGTCAACGATTTTTTATTATGGAGGTCTTCACCAATAGACCTACTATAACCATAAATTAAAAAACTAAATAACATCAGAACTCCGACTTTTATTTGCAATATAAATAATAAAAAAAATATATGTTTCAGCATCTAATAATTTAAAAAATTGTTGCTACGTGTTTAAAACACTAAAAAATATAAAAACAAATATAAAAACTCATTTTCAACTACTTATTTATTTACATACAAAACAAAGCCACTTTAACCAAAAATTTTTTAATACTTCGCCTCTTATAAAACAAGTCTATTGGTTGGTTTTTTAATTTGCAAATTTATTTATAATGTCTTCATAAAATTGGAAATTGGCGCTAAGACTTTGCAACAGTTCTTTTTCTACAGCCATCGTCGATAAGTTGTTTAAGTGCTCTTGTGTCATCGTATTTCTTAAGTAAGTCTTAATGCGCTTAAGGCACGAAAAGTTTCGTTCTACTAAAACACTTATTGCAGGAATTGTTAAAACTAAGTAAAGTAATTTGTATGTTTCCGAAAATATCATTTTAAATTCCTTGTATAATATTTCTAACGTTTTCTGAACTTCTAAATTATAAAATTGTTCGTCTCTGTACAAAACATAAAGTTCGTTTTTCAACTTATCTATGTCAAATATGTTTGGATACATTTGTAGTAAACAATCAAACGATATTTCTGGAAATTTGTTTGCATATACGGGATATTTTAAAGCGTTGGCCGATTATTCAAAATTTGTCGTTTCTCTACTTCATTACGTATTGAAAAAGGAGTTTCAAACAGAGATAAAACAATATCGTGAACGGGATTCATTATTATAAATAACTATCGACGAGCCTATCGATAATATATATTTAAATTAGGTTCCTATTCTATGTTAAATTTAGTCTTACCTTGTGAGGAAGTTGTTTTTTATTTCTCTAAATTAATCCTACCTGCCTTGTTCCTAAAACTTTACCACCGCGTTTATCACCTAATCTTCCGAATATTTAAGAAGTCACATTCAACTAATCAACCACTAACACTAACCACTGGAAATTAATCTATCGATTAATCGCATCACACACGTAAATAATCTACAGTTCACAAGTTATCTACGATCACTAGCCACTATCACATCGCCCATTTGCCGTTGAACTAAAAACTTGAGGCGCCAGAAATCGGGCCTCAATCTCGAGCGGACATGGAGCCAAAAACATCGATTTTAACCGTCTCGCGTGGCGGGGGAAACCATAATGTATAGACATGTGCGACGCAATTTGAGGCTCGGAAAATTCGGCCTCACTGTGTTGGGATTGGTGGATGACCCGGACACCCCACGCGAGTAGAAACAGAAACGGCGGTATATTGAAATGTAAACCAGAAGTACGTTATAACATACGAGGGCTAAGATTGAAGCAATTAATTTATTTCGTTACATTGATTTTTGATCAATCGGATTGGAAATTATGGGGTATTAAAATATACAGTGAAAGCCAAATTTTACATTGAGGCCCGGCCTCAGTTGCTTCATACGACGAGCCGCCACTGACACAACAGAAAAAAAAATAATTGTAAAGCTTGACTTATTACAACTATATAAAATTATACTTATTTCGGGCACTTAATTCAAAAACAACTACTTATTACCTATATCTAGTACTAAGTTTATATTATATAAATGTTTACATCTAATGCTAAATTTAAACAAAATATATGAAAATTCTAAAACTCAATTTTGACTGTACCTGTATAATAACATATTATAAGTTAAATAGTGAAGGTAACGGTTTAGAAATTATGACTTAAATTCAGTATTTAACTTTTTACTGGGAAGCCCTGTATATCCGTAAGTAATCCAGATAAGAAAAAAATGTACCTATATAGAGTATGGACATTAGTTTGACTTCTCCTTTGTGTCATTTTTGATCAGTAGTTTCTGGACATTCGGTTAAAAAATATTTAAAATCAATTTTCTTTGTCGAAAACACCTTTTCAAGAATACAGGACTCTTGAATTGAAAAACTGCTCAAGTAATAATATTCAAATATCTTTTTCCTAAGATCAGGGGCGCCCATGGAGCATTAGCGCTCGGAACCATTAATTCTACACATCAATTAAAAGCTCCGTGCGACAATAGCTGTCGAAATAACACCCCGCGACGATAAGGAAGCAGACAATCCTATCGCCCATCTCTACGGTACCGTGGTCGTCTTAATGTACGTGGCGTTTTGTTACCATTTTGTTGTGGCAACCCTAATGTGGGCACAGACACAGATAACTCACGCCCGGACATTTAGATGACAAGATCGTATCGTCCGGGTCTTGATATAATCATCCTCCTTTCAGCAGTGGGTCCTGATCCCGAATAAATTTGTATTGGTTTAATTGAGCATATGCTGGGTCTTGGTTTCGGGTTACCCGTGATATACTATGGGAAAACCACTGCTGAATTAATGAATTGTGGGTTCAAATTTTGTAGGGGATGAAAGAATTTTTCCGAATTAATTCTTGATTCAGCGACCAACAATAATTTTAATAACGAATAACTATTTTACGATCGACAGCAATGGAGGAGATTGGTAAACTTTTTACTGTTTGAGATGCTTATACTATTTCTTGTACGACCATTATGTGAATTTAAAATATCTTGAAAATATTAAAATTATTTTTGTCTCGTGGCTCGAATATCCAGCAAACTAAGTAGGTTTTGTCGTTACCATGGATACGCTTGTTATTTTATTTTTAAACGTCATATATTTGCCAAACGAGTGAGTATGGGCATGAGTGAATCAGAAAACGAAAATAATTCAGGTATTGAAAAGGTCTGGAGTATAGGATGTTCTTCAGTGATTCCTGAAAAATCTAAATAACGTTACGAAAAGACATATAATAGTTTAAAAAAGTGGGTTAAAGGGAATTATGAAAAAAGCATAAATGAAAAATTATTGTTGGCATTGGAAACCAAAAATTAATATGTCCTGGCAGTTTATGCAAGATATGCCCTGTCATACGAGTCATTCATTTTGCCGCACTTCGGCTAAGCTTTTAGCCAATACAGGTGAAGATATTTTAGGATTAAAAAGACATGGAGGTTGGAAATCATCGGCTGTAGTTGAAAGCTATGTCAAGGATTCTATTCAAAATAAATTAGATTTTTCTGAAAAAATGCTACATTATAAGCCATCGGTCAACATTACTTCGTTCTGCTGTTTCGCATTCTGCATTTTCTGTCAATACGCTTAATACAAACGATACTGACAATAAGTCTGATTTTCCTATTAGTATTAATAATTGTAATAATTGTACGTTTCATTTTGACATAAGTAAATAATAGCATCGTTGTTATAGTATTTTTTTCACAACAAATAATATAATTTACTTACTGTTCAGTCCTGTCGAAACTAGAACAGTAAGTAATTACTTAAGGATGCGTTTTTGCTTGGCAACCAGTAAATATAATATACTGTTCTAAAACTAAGTGTGGTAAGCTATAGGAAATAGAATGGTTGTACAAAAAATCTTATTTAGTCGTATGAATAAACTAAGTTGTAATTAATCGTATTCGTCAGATGGATAGAGACGAAATAGCTATTCAACTTCAAGTGACCCAAGGGCAGCTGTAAATAAAATTTATAGTAAGCGGCTGAATAAAACCTGAAATTTCTTCTCCGATTTTCTCAAAGTTGCTAAATCGGTTATCTATTGTTCTACCATTGTGTCAATGTATTTTACATGTTAAAAATGAAACTTTCTCAAAATCCTTCATTTCTTCAAAGTGCTCTTTACAGCTTAAAATTTGATTTCCAGTTTCGTAGTGTCGGACTTCACTTAATTTTTAAGGAGATCTCCAGTTCCCGGTGCGTAACCAACAAATATTGGTGTGAAGTAACACGTCCCCATATATAGCATCTACTTCGGCCAAAAAAATCACGAAACTGTGTAAGTCAAAGCGTGATTGCCCAGTTGATATTGTTTTGTTTCAAGAGTTCTGCAAATCCAATTTTAGTTCCTATCTGGCTCCATTAGTACTCCATACAGAAGAGATATTGATTCCTCCATAGTCTAATACAATACAGCTTCAAAAATATTCGTGCCCTTAGTTGTTTCATGGAGGGGAATAAGACCAAGTATCTCTTGAATAGTTCAAAGAAGAATTACAAGGTGGCTGATGTCGGATAGGCCAGTGCTTTCGTCTAGCATTTTGCATTGAAATAATACATCAGATCTTTGATAAGATGTACCTTATTTAAAGTCATGATATTGCCATTGTTATTAAAGTGATACACGAAAATAATACGCTCAGAAAAGGTGATTTGATTACACTTAACAGGATTTAATTTTAGTAGATTGGTGTCTCACCACAGAGGTAAATTATTGAAGTCATTTTGTAAAATTAAGGCATCGTAAGTGTTATTGATAATTTGAATAATTTTACATCATCGGCAAACATTAAGCATTTGCTGTTAGTGAAATTTTCAGTAATATCGTTCACATATAAGTTAAACGGTATAGGATCAACGTGCGATCCTTGAGGAACTCCGGAAGTAGCCATAATGGAAGGAGATACAGTTCCAGAATACTTAACAAACGGGATGTGGCTGGACATGTTCAAATATGTTACCATTACCTTTTATGCACACGCGCTAATTTCGAACGGAATATGTCGTGATACTGATGTGTGGAACAAAGACGCATAGGACGTTTGATGCGACACTGAGACTGTTTGTTTTTGGTTTCATTCACTGAAAGGTTTTTTCGCTTTGACAATTTCCAGAGCTATTTCGGCAGCGGCAATATTGCATTTGTTAACAGTGTCGGACTTTTTGCAAAAATGTGTTTGTTATGTTAGTTTTTTCTTATAATCCGCAATGATAGCATTTCAAGACTCCACTGTATACCAGAATACTGTACTGTACTGTACTGTATTGTATACTGAAACTGTAGTAATTTTTCTTTTCTGTGAATACATATTTCACTTAAAAAAATATTAAATTTACTTGTATACCAGAACAAAATAACTGCAATTATAAACACTTGACCCTAACTATTAACTTCGCGAATCGTATTCAACGTTTTTCTGTTAATCTCTGTTCTACACTATTAACTATTAACTCTACTCGTCCCACTTGACTCAACCTTTTAATATACACGCCCATGGACACTTGAATATTCAAGAATGATCCAGCGACATCTCCAATGCTTCAATAACTTCGTTGCGGTGTTCTATTCAGAGCTAGTGGCGTTACGTAGCATGTATATGTGTCATTTCATCGTTGTTGTATTAATGACTCCCTTGTGTAATTTTTTGTTTTTAAAGCATATGCGGACCCTCCGTGAGTCACGAAAAATGATTGATATATGAAGCACTTAAAAATTCCATATGCAGTGTGTCTCCGTGTAAACCTCTTTATCGTTGATTTTTCGAAATAATTTATTCTTGATAAAAAGCTGTGCTTAACTTGGGAAGCCATAATCAGATAAGTGATCAAATATACAGGGCCGTTTGTGGTGGAACACGCTGTATATTGGTTTGGCCGATTAAAACCGAACGTACATAATTTTGCAGTTAGCAGTGAATTGACCAAATAATGATTCTCTTTTCATGAATTTAACCACAGTTACTGCCTAATCAGGTACCAACAGAAAGACAAAAAGGGACCCATGGAACATGAAATTCGTAAATAGTATTTAGCGTGGTATAATGAATGAACTGGCCGAGTGTCAATCATCCTCACAAATCCGCTTTCTCTATTGTGCCACGTCAGATTAAGTGGGATAGGCACACCCTCCTCAAATGCAAGCTAAAATATGATGTTCCCGACCGTTGTTTGCATGTTTGCGCTGCAAAGCTCCTTAGTGATGCGATTAAATAGGTATGGGCATTGTGGGTTTGCGTATTTTGCTGCTTTTAAAAACGGAAACAACCGTAATCTGCAAATATGGCGCTTGGGTCTACCGAGAACGAATTACTTTGCCATTCTAATGCAATTAGTAGGGAGAGGGACTAATTTTTACCTAGTTAGGTGTTATTCGAAGTTAAAGGTACTGCCACAACTCCTAATTCTCAAAACAAACACAATTAACTTTTACACAATTTTTCCAGTATCTGAACTAAATTAACCAAACTAAACTAACTCAGTCTGATCTTTAATATTGCTTAAATAGTCACAATAGAAACGTCGCATGCGTCTCGAATTTTCTACTCAATTCCAATATGGCGACGCAATTCATCCCGTTGCATTTGGAATACTATGTCAGGATGCTACGTTTCAAAATTTTTTTATTTCAGAAATAATAGTAATAATTTATATTGAACGCGATAATGTCATATTATCTACGCATCTCAAAAGCACTACCATGTAAGTTATTCAATAATATAATCCTTGGTTTGAATCTCTTTATGCAGTAGTGCAGAAACTATAAATACACTTGTACACTGTCAGATAAATATCTAATCTAGTCTAGTTATAGCATAATGATTACTAAAACGATACTTTATAAAAGGCGGTGGTCCTTCGAGTCGGATGACAATGTTTTCTTGATCCTTCGGGCCGGATTTTGAATTAAGATTCTCCTTAAACACAACTTGATACTACAATTACAAAATATTTGACCTAAGTCCCTAATCTATTATATGTAAAAAAATCCCTATTGTAACAAGCATGTTTAACAATTTGAAAAAGCCAGGTTGAACTATTTACATGGAAATTTTACACATCAATTAAAGTCATTTAGACAGCAACTTTTTAATAGCGACAAATATTTGACATAAAAAAATATCTCGGTGTTAAAAATATCAAGGAGATAGGCGCTAATCTTAATATTCTATACGGAAAAAAAGAATAGTAAACACTAGAAGAAGAATTCTATTCCCACAACAAAATTTTATAAAAATGTGTATTAAATATATTAATATTTATCAGTGAATTTTACTTCTACTCTGTTACTATAACTATTGGTACATAGTACAGCAATTTTTTAAAAGTGTATTTGCTAGAGTCACGATTTTAACTTCTCAAGAACATTATTTCTTTTCTGATTTTAATAAAATATGTGCTTAAATTTATTCATTCTAAAGTAGGATTAGTACCTTATCAAAAGAAACAAATTTTATTTACATATATTTTTATTGATAATATATATAATACATTTCTCTAATACCTACATTATAAAAACACAATGTGGAATCATTAAATTCCTACGCACCACATCACATTTTCCGTGATATTAAATACTTACTACGGGTATTATTTCTGTTAGAAATATTCGACATTTTTGACAGTTTTAAATCATTTCCAACTGCTGCAAGAATCATTCAAAACCAATATATACAAAAGTAATAACAGAAAATGGTAATGATGACTACAAGTATTGTTTTAATACAATCTATAAATATTGTTTACAATATGACATCTATTACAAAATATGGCAATAAATTTTCTAATTAAAAGTTACAAGAACCCAATTACTATAATACTTTTGTGTTCACCACACCATTGAACTTTTATGGTTTACTACATTTGTAGTTTATTCTCTGACAAAATTGTAAGCACAAATTTATAGTAAATGTGTTAGTACTAGTATTATAACAGTGTAAAAGAATTTTGCCTTAGCAGTTTTTTTGGTCCTTCGTGCCGGATTCTATACGGATATTATATTATAGGGGAAATATTTTATGAAAGTTATTCTCTTTCTCTGTGACATCCTCAAACAAAACTCTACACCACTGCCTAGGCTGGAGAGATACAATAGTGGCATAATCCAGTTGTATGCACACTTCAGCGCAAGGCGATGTTCCTCACGTAACAAACTCCGCATCCAGCGCATGCAGATATCGAGAGAGCGAGGGAGACGGGAGAGAGCTCCCTGCTAATCAACTCGGGTATATACTGTCCGGTGACCGTGCAGGTCAGCCAGGCGAGACAATTGAGTATAAAAAGAAATTTCCTTTTTCAATTTTCATCCGACGTCAATCTCTTACACTTATTTTCCCCGGCGCAGATTTGATTTCATTGCGAGTTTCCGACTCGCTTTTGTTGGCTCGTTATTTACGTTTTCATTGTTTCGATAAATGAGACTGGGGAATATCGTTCCGTGCTCGGATTACGGCCACGTCAGACGCAGGGCCCGAGACCCAGATGAAAAACGCCGTGGACGGGGACGTCTGCGTTATATAAGTCGCGAATCGATGCAGAATATAAATAAAACTCAATATACGTCCGTTTGGATATGGCGAAATGAGGAATAAATGCGAGAAATCATTTTCTGAAAGGATTTATATTTGTTTCAAGCATTTTTAATGCCAGCACTATAAAAAATTTGGACATATATTTACAAAAATAGTTTAAATTCGTAGACCTTGTCTTAAATAATGTTACTATAAAGAACGAAAGGTATTATCTTAACATCCTTTAACATCCCAGGGTCGGTAGACGCTCCTAGATTTAACGAATTAAACGTTTATTGTTATTTGTTACATTTGTTGTATTTAGTATATTTATTGCTTTTACTACATCTGCTACATTATCTACATTTATTGTATTTATGGTATATATTGCATTTATTGTATCATTTATATTTATTGTATTTATTGCATTTATTGTATTTATTATACTTATTGTATTTATTATACTTATTGTATTTATTGTATTTAATGTATTTATTGTATTTATTGTATTTATTGTATTTATTGTATTTATTGTATTTATTGTATTTATTGTATTTATTGTATTTATTGTATTTATTGTATTTATTGTATTTATTGCTATATTTATGGAGAGGACACCCTCTATATGGGTAGGGTAGGCTGGAAGAATGTTAGCTTGGGTCAATGTGAATTGATACTGGTTGACATTTGATCACTCCCCTAATTAATGAGGTTTCTCTCATTCCGGCACTGAATGGTGGTTACAGCCTACCGCCGTAAGTTGTTCCTGGGCGCAAATGTGGCCTGCATAATAATAATACGCCTCCTCCTTTTCCGCACAAGTCTTCAACATCTCGGCTAATCCTCGTGATTATAATGAGCGGAAGGGATATCATTCCATTTATTGCCTTTAATACATTCATGGCATTTATTGTATTTGCTGAATTTATTACATATAATATATTTATTGCACATATTACATTTATTTTATATGTTACATTTATCCCATTTATTATTTATTAATAATAATAATAATAATAATAATAATAATAATAATAATAATAATAATAATAATATTAATAATAATAATGCGGGAGAAGGGGCGGCATATTATTATTAAGCAGGCCGCATTTGTGCCCAGGGACGACTTACGTTGGTAGACCCTAACCAAGATTCCGTGCAGGATTGAGGGAAACCTGGCAAACCTCATTAATTATGTGAGTAGTCAAATGTCAACCGGTATCAATCTCTTACATTGACCCAAGCCAACATTCTTTCCCCCTACCATACCCGCTGAGAGGGTGCCAATTCTCTCCACAAATATAGCTTATATACGGTATCTTGTTTGTAGATTTTTTTCTAAAAATACATAATAACATAAAATTACATTTCATGTGTACAATAACACGGTTTTGTTATAAAAACTGCATATTTATAAGTAGTAATTTTCCATTACAGTTGTAATAATGCATTATGGTCTGTTATTTATTGACCTAGGCCAATGATCCAACTTGTAATATCGCTAACAATTTTTTTCAGTTTATTTAAAATTTTTTGAAGTATTAATAGGCTGTGATAAAAATTAAAATTTGCAAATAATCACATACTAATAAGCAATAATACTATAGTATTAAAATACTTCAAAATGTTTGAATATCTTCAATATGTGTCAAATAAGCCGACTTTATTTTCTCATAGTCTGCTAGTGATATTTTTTTGACTATTTATAGTTTTCATCTTAAACTTCTGTGGCAAGTCACAACATTTTTAAATTAATGTACCTTTTTCAAGTAAAATTCACCAAAATTTTTAATTTTTGAATCTCACTGCCAAAATTTCGAGATACAAAAGCTGGCGCAATGTTTATCTAAAACCCCCAGTTTACCAAGTCTGTGATTATTCACGCAAAATTATTTTTGGAACACTAGACTTGTTGTCTAATTATGATATTCACTTCAAAATGTTATTGTGTTTTATCTTAGAATGTTTCAGAAATATTTGGAAATGAACACATCCCCCCCTTTTTAGGAGCCATAACTACCTGTAGGAGAGATTTTCCGACTTATGTTTACATAACTTTTTTCTTATTTTTGGTCGTTTACATTTGTATCGTTTACACCTTGTATACCCTGTAGGCATGTTAGAAGAAAACTGGTATCACATTGTTTTCTTCTGGAACAATTTGATTTTGTTTTATGGCCGAACAACTTTATGCTCGTTTTACTTTTGAACTATTTTCAAAAGATACCTATACAAAAATATTATTTTTGATTATATTCTTACTAAAACACTGGATGGTATTTGAAAAAGTTTCCAAGTATTTTATGTTTGGTTATAGAGATTCGATCAGATGCGAATGTTAATTTCATTACTTCCCTGTCAGGAGAATGAAGAAACTAAATTGCTTCATCTCTGCGGCTATCCTTAATTACTGCGGTGGTGACCAAAACCACATCACTGACCCCCGTCCACGGCGGCGGCATATTTAAGAGGCAGAAAATCAACCTACGACCTCTCGGTTCTCAACCATCTCATTGTCGCTTGCTTCCTCGCAACAACTACTGTCAAACCTCCGCCGTAACGTCATGATTTATACGGCTGTTACACGGAATTACATTAGTATTCCATTTTCCCCGATGACAAAAAGAACGGTGGTCGCTTTATGCGAAGCTATTCGGTGTAATAGGAGACATCCATTAAAAATCTGCCTCGTCACCGGTTCAATTTGAATTAATTAACTCTGTTTTAATTGAAATTAAGGCACGCGATGGATGTGTTCCCTCTAACAACTCCATCATAATCACTTCTAACCTATTAGTGCAAAAACAGTTTTATATTAGTTGTAAAAGGAAGTCCACATTAATTTTAAGGTAAAGGTGTATTCATAGATATTTATGTGTTAAGGGCGAAAAGTGATACCTACATTATTGCTCGAGAGTGATAGTTACGGTAATCATTCGAGAGCAGCAATGCCTCTTTTTTTGCCCGTAATTCACAATTTTATCACTCAATAAAATAAAACTTTTCAATTATTATAACGAGAACATTAATTATAAATACAACAAAGGTAAGAAATTAATTTGCTAGCATTCGTAACTCGGACGCTGAAAGAACAGTTTTTACGATCTTTAATAATAATTCCTGATCCGAAAGGCATATTTGAGCTATATACTGATATGGTAAAATTTTCATTACTGTGATTGCTACATTCAGTTACTTACATCATTATTATTTGTTTCAATTTTTTCATTGAAAGTATTATCTATGTATCATTCTGCAACTGTAGAGCTCTTCAATCCCCCGTGTAGCTTCAATTGTATAATATCACCTCCACCATGGACCAATAAAGTAGAATATATTCAGCGAAAGCAATGCACGGTGTATAAATGACACTGTGGTAGGTTAAGATAATTACCAATATCGTTTGGTATTTTAGCAAAAACATTCATCACCACTTGGATAAAACATTTGGTTTATTAAAAGAATGTCTTTTCTAGATCTGAATGCTACATACTTCCTATAAAATGATAAAAAATTGATAGAATTATCTTGAATGTTATTTATGACAGTAAAACTTCGTTTTCTTCTTGTCTTTGAATCAGGAATAATTGTCAAGATGGATTCTTTGTCTACATCTTCACGTCTGCAGGTGCCCGAAATTCCAATAATTAGACTTACCTATAATAAGGTACTTATTTCTATTAAGTTACAGATTTTACAATAATTTTTAATAAGTATGTTTCATTATCGGCTTCGCTAAAAGTTCTTTAATTCTTAGGCTTCTTTAAAAATGCCGTCAACAATATCATAGATAATGTGGATTTTAGCATCGAGTAAATCGACCATAATGATGACGATTTTAGTGTTTTTGCTTTCTCACAAGGCAAGGAGTACGTTTTCTGAATATTTATAAATTTCCTTCGACTTACACCATTTCACAAATAGGTTATATTGCTTTTTGTATAAGTTCTTTGATTTGTCTGGCAACAAATCTAAAGTTACAGTTTCTGCAGCATTTCTAATCCCCGGAAGTGTCACAGAAAGTATTGGAATCGTTTCTATGACATGCGTCTGTTTGCTTATTTATCAACAAGAGTGAACAAATTTGCAAAATCCACACAAAAAAAGTGAGAATGCTGAGAATTTTTTCCTTCCAGTTGAAATCCAACAAGAAACATTACGTATGTAAGTAAGTAAGTAAGTAAGTAAAATCTTTATTAGTTCACCTTATATCAATTACAAAAATACCCTTAGGGTGTAGAACTTGTCAATAAAAATAGTAAAAATCACAATTTAAAAGATAAAACTTAATATTAAAAATAGAATTAAAGTAGAATAAAATGCATACTAATACTTAACTGCAAATAAGACAAAAATAGAAAATAATACATGTTACACATAAATCGTTGATACACACATACACAGTGCAGGTATAATACATTAATTATATTATGTTGTCTCCCATTCATCTGTCGTATAATAAGCTGTTTCTATAAGAAATTGATTTAATTTAATTTTAATATCTTTGCTGGATAAGTTTCTAATACTTATAGGTAATTTATTATATATCCCAAGCAATGAATATGGAACATTCTTTTGAATATAACTATATTTTGTTATATTTTCAGTTACTAAATTATTTTTATTTCTTGTGCTATATAAATGTGATAAATTAAAATTCACAAATAAGTTAATGTTTTGTTTAATAAATATAATTACTTCAAATATATATATAAACTCGCTAAGGTAAGTATTCTTTTTTCAATAAACATTTGTCTGCAGCTCTCTGTCTGTTTCATGTTTAGTATATTTCGAATACATCTCTTTTGTAGCACAAATATTCTGACAGCTTCACTGGAGTTTCCCCAGAAAACTATTCCATATTTTATTTGGGATTGAACATAGTATGCCATAAATGCTGTGGGTATATCAATATTTTGTGCTATCACTTTAAGAGCATAGCAGTATTTGGCAACCTTTTGGCTGACATGGTCTATATGGGTTTTCCAGTTCAATCGCGAATCAATCTTTACCCCCAAGAAAGAAGTACTATTTACTGATCTTATGATGTCATTGCCACTAGTAAGTATAACCTCATTGTTATCTTTCTAGTATGTATGTAAAGATTATTTGTGTTTTTTCTTTATTTAATTTTAGACTATTTTTACAGAAATAGCATTCCAGAGAATCCAATGCAGCAGTCACTGTCTGTACAAGATTTTCGATATTAGTATTACCAATTATTAGAGATGTATCATCAGCATACATAACAGTTTTTACATCAACCATCGAGGGCAAGCCATTGGTATATAAAATATACAGCAGGGGATCCAATATGGACCCTTGAGGCACTCCTCTCTCTATTAATATAATGTCTGATTTTATGAAAACACCAGTATTGTCCGTTTCTATAACACATTGTTTTCTATTCGAAAGATAAGATTTTATCAATTCCAATGCAACACCACGAATACCGAACCTTTGTATTTTTTATTTAGAATGTCATGATCCACAGAATTAAATGCTTTAGATGCAATTTATACATTAAGTGACTTATTTTGAACTTTATACAGGTTGCAATAATCATGGGAGTCACAAGTACTTGTCTATGCAATGAATAAACCTTTTTGGATATCACCCACATCCAAGACAAAGGCAGTTACCTATACGTACTCATTCCGAATAGGAAAACAAATATTTCAAGAAGTTTCACGATCATGGAAGAAGCTTTTTCAGTCAATGCTGTAGAAATGTGTCAAAAATACAATCTGCGACCTAAAAATGACGGTGGGAGATTTTTCCTGCGATATGTGGCTGGAAAATGTACTACACAACATGTAGGCATCAACACAATTTGGAGAACGTTTTCAAAAGTGTCTGCATTTCTTGGGCTTCCTGATCCAGAAAGTTTTACCGGACATGGAATGAGGCGTTCTTCGGCAACATTACTGGCCAATGCTGGGGGTGATATTACCACTGTGCGTCATGGTGGTTGAAAATCGAGTACGGTAGCGGAAAGTTATATTGAATACTCATTGTTCAGCAAGATGGCAATTGTTGAAAATGTCCAGGTTCTACCTGGCAAAGTTGTGGGCCCCTCCAGTCCTTCAAACTCCTTACCGAGTAAATTTAAATAATCCCAGACAAAATGACAAGATCGTTCTTGGGATAAATGTTAATGTTAATAGATATATAGAATTAATAAAAATGCTATAAAATCGGTGCGTGGTATTGTGAATTCTAATCCACTAGTGTGTTAAAAGGACTTTAGTCCACGGAAAATAAACTTATTAAACCTTCTTAAAATTGTGAGCATGGATAAAATAATTTTATCTACTTGCTATTATAGCGCTAAAAAAATTCCAATGATGGTATGGGAGCGGGAGGCAGTTGTGGACAGAGGCACAAGTGGACAATTTAAATTACTCGCGTTAAATTCATTTTAGGAGGTTCATCTCATGATCACTAGATGGCATTAAGATGCTTTATCTCTGGATGATACAAATAGTGAATTTGTCAACTGTTTATCCATGACAATGATTATGAATCTACGAAGCCTTTGAAAAGTAAACTTTCTTAATTAACGAAACTACGCGGCAAACGATCCACAACTACTTTAGATTATTCTCCACTTTTGTGCTATTTTTACTTGTGATATATACTGTAGGTGAGTTATACAATAAATAATATCTACTTAACCAAAAAAATTTTATAAGCAATTTTGTTCTCTAAGTACATACGGGGCACTCGTGGACATGTGCCTGAAGTACTAGTGGACACTGTCCACATGTACCCCAACTGCTGTTATTTTTGGTTTGCAGAATATAATGGTAATGCATTATACTAAGAAAACCGCCAGGGCGAACATTCCCGAAGAGACAATTGTGCAGGCGCTTCGGGATATAAGTAATAGCAACGGTTCTATTAGGAAAGTAGCACAAAGATATGGTTTAATAAAATCCATGTTACACAAAACATTAAAGAAACTGAGGGACCAAAATTTGCTCGATATAGATATTAGAGTAAATAAATATAGCTCAAAATACTCAACCCAACAAATTTTTACAAATAAAGATGAAGACGATTTGGAGAAATATGTTATACATTCTTCCAAGCTGCAATATGGATTAACATATTTTCAATTTCGTAAATTTGCGTGTGATTACCCATCAAGACAAAATAAAACGATGTCACAACCTTGACTAGCACAAAAAATCGCAGGAATTGAATGGATGAAAGGATTAATGCGCCGATATCACAACTTATCTCTGACAAAGCCTGAGAATACAAGCTTGGCCAAACAAAAAAAAAAGAAAACGGGTAAGAAAAAAGAATGCAGCTTCAAGAAGAAAAGGACCAACAGTTAAGCATGTCAGACAAGTATTTGAGGAAGAAACATCAGAGAGTGACATTGAAAATATGTGTGAAGAATCAGATGTTGACAGTCGAATTGATTTCGATGATGTAGATTTTGAAGATCCCAATAGTATCGAAGTACATGATTTCGTACTTGTCAGATTTGCTACGAAGATTGAAATAACTGAGTCTGAGTGTTTGATAGTTTTTTTAAAGATAACTGAAAATCAGAATTTTGTATTTCCACAAATAAAAGACGGATCCTATATTCCAAAAGATGATTGGATACAATATAGGCTAGATAAGCATATTTTTTTCTAGTCAAAACTAATTTTATAGAAAATATAGTTATATACAAGGATTTTTGTAGTTTCAATAAGAAAATATATATTTTAGTTGACTTTAGTGGCCTATTTATGTGAAAATTCGAATTATTTCACAGACGTTTAATACGTCCACTTGCAGCCTTTATTAACATATGTTAGCATTTATATTAATATTTCAAAGCAAAAAGATGATATTCTCTAATTACAATTACAGATTCAGAGTGACATAGGGTCTACTATTTTGATTACCAAGTAGGACACATATTAATATATAATCTTGCAGCAAACTACATAAAATCAGGAAATGTCCACAACTGCCTCCCGCTCCCCTACAGGTTATCTTAGCAATACGTTTTTATTAGTCGATTTCCTTCAGTGTGTCTTGTAAATACACACCAAATGAAACAGGTATTTTATTATTATTGCCATTGAAATAATGAATGTAGGTATTTCTAACAGACAAATACCTCTTTATTTTTTTAAATAGGATTTCTATATAGTCGATGTATCAAGATGAGTACTCAAAATTCGAAATAGACTGTTCAGCTCAGCGGGTAGCACACTGCAATCCAAACAGGGCCTCTGTATGTATACTTCAGTACACAATTTATAAAGGATATTCTTACCCGCCCAAAAAGTTATTAAACACGGTAAAGATACAAAACACAAAACAAAACGAAAATAAGCAACAAGGCGTACATCAGACATCTTGTTCACGGTTATCTGCGATCTGTAGAACCCTTTATATAATCGTGTTTTATTCGGTGCAGATGGGCAGACGGACGAACAATGGAGTTATGAATGTACGGATTTTGAGCGCTGCAAACAGATTTATGATAAGTTGTGGGTCTCGTGTTTCACAGTTTGGCCATTGTGGTTGACGTGAAACATAATCCACCAATAAGGCATTATGAGTGGCATCAAATATTTAATATTTCCACAAAAAATCTGTCGTTTGGGGATTCTGTGTACTTAACAGTAAGTTCGTATGGGCGATACTTGATACACAATGTTTTATAGAACAGTGTTTCCAAAAATACTTAGTTACAATTTACCTATATTCAAGTAGTTGAAGAATCTATTAAATTACTATGTAGGGTTAAGTTGTTACAGTACTAAAGGAACATACTAAATTTTAATATTAGTGATGTAATCGGGAAATCTTTGTTGGTTGATTTCCAAAAGTGAGTCGAACAAATTAGCCGGCGGAATAAAAATGAAATAGAAACGGGAACGACACTGCTAGCTCAGTGGGCGGTGGGGTGGTTAAAATGATGAGGTCTGAAATAAACATTTAGTAATATATATACAGAATGGTATTTGGAAAAAGTGTTTCTATTCAATAGATCTTCCAATTTCTGAAATAAAAATGGTATGCTTCTGACAAAAAAATTTTTGAAGCGTCGCGACGCCCAGCGTCGCTTAATTATAACGTTCATATTTATCGCAATTTCAAGCATCAATCAGCCCAATACTGTTTACAGAACTCAATTTGCTGCAGCCTTTTACGAGAAAAACTCATTTCCCACGATAAAAGAATCACCCTGTACATACTTATTTTTTTATATATTTCTTACTCTGCATCAATACAAATATTCATCACAGAAAGCTCGATATGGCTTACTGTATTAAAAAATGTACACAAAATTTAAACTACTTATACTAATACGTATTATTAAGCCAAAAGATAAAAATGGTTTCTATGGAAATTTGACGGTATGCACTACTAATTCTAATGTCAGTATTTAAAATAAAATGCCTACAAAAATGCAAACATTTCAATACAGATATAGATGCAGACATATTTATACAACAACGATTAATAAAAAAATGCCACAAATGCAATATATTTCATATAAATATATACCTGTTAAGAATTTCTAAGTTTTGTTTAGTTTTGAATGAGTAAAACAAACACATATACCGTTGATTTCTTTGAAATTAAATTTTATGGAAATCCAGTTACGTAATCAGATGGTTCCAAGTGGCACCGCATGATTCCAAGGAGCTATCCTGTTGACTGCCTTCCCTAGCCGAACAATGGAGTCCTGAAGTTGAATGAAAATCCTTGCAACTTCTGGAAAAGCCCCGGTATAGGGTACCATCAAAGAGGACAATCCTTGTGGAAGCAATATGAAGTTCAAGTCGCCCAGATTTGATTCCAAAACACTAAGGGAATAACCTCTTGGATAACATGAAAAATGACTTTAATTTAAACAGTTATGCACCCAAAAAGAAAAGCAGGTTAAGATATAATACAAGAATAAAATTTAGTAACATAACATTTTTTTTATTAGATGAATGCCTGTATTTAGTGTACTGGAGAATTGGTCATAATCCTAATAAGCAGCAACTTTCTGCCAAGAACAAACAGCAAATTCTCGAAAATCGCTATGCACCTTTTGTTTAAGTTAATCCCCAATAGGATGATACGAGATCAGTTTTATTTTCAAAGAAAAGGTTTGCACTACTAACCAATAGAGGGCGATACAAGATTGATAAATTTAATTTTATTTTGAAGATTTAAATTTACGAAAATATCTATTGAATGTTTAAGTTTACATTTTAACTTAATAATTTAATTTTTGGCAAATTGTAGTAATTTAAATATATTTTGATTATAATTAAAATTATACTGTAACAAAGTATGTCATATCTTAGGCGGCGGTTGAATGTCAAGATACGAAAAGCACTGAAGATGCCATCTGTTAAGTATGACAAAATGTCTGCAGATAAGCATCGACCACGGCAGAACAGCCCAGAAAATGTACGTCATTGAATTGGCACCTGCCATGAAAACCTACGAACTACAGTAAATAAAATGACATACATAACTAAGGGATTTGGCACGGAACTAGCAGAGTGGAAGTGTACACTTCCTGTACTCACAAAGTTAGCACATGAAAACCCGTCTCTTAATAGTAAGCAGTGTATCTATGTGTGATATTGAGGAGCTTTTTGTCTTAGAACCTTTTAATTTTATATTATATATAATAAATATTATAATAAAGAGACCACACAAAAGTCACCTTGTGTGTGGAGAACATAATACGTACAAACAATTTTAATAACAACAAATTTACAATAAAAAGTTTCAAATACAATATGTTTTATATACACATGTACGTACAGGCTCACAAGTAGTTCAAAATATAATATTGAATGGTAAGTATTTTTTTTAATCGTTTATTATTTAAACACAAATTAATTGTAAATCTTTCTCTCGATAATTTCTCGTATTTTTGTCCTAGATGTTTCCAGGAAAAAAAAAGCTTTATTTTTTGTTTATACAAAGACATAGAATTTATCAATTTTATATTAGAGGAAATATTTTTGTATATAAAAGGCATTAAAGACATAAAACATCTTTGACCGATAGTTTTGTTCATTTTAGGAATTTTGGGTTGCAAACCAGTCTTAGACCTAGTAGAAATGTCATGATCAAAAAAACATATATTTTCTGTATGTTTATATAAATATGTGGTTATACTTAAAAATAATAGTTGCCAGTGATCAAAGATTTTAGTCTCCTCAAATAATAAAGTTAGGTAAGTATATTCTTTCTTAAATGCCGTTCGCGGGACTCACTTTTGCACCACCTCGAGTATCCTTAAATAATTACTCATTACCCCTCCTCAAGCTAATATACCATATGAAAGATGCGGCTGAACTAAAGCAGAATTTATTTGTTTATTATCTAATATAATGTCTTTGAAAAATTTGAATTTACTTGGCATGATGATAATTCCATTTCAAATGGGGATCAATGTATATACCTAAGTATTCGATTTTCTCTGCCATATTGATATTTAATGATCTTTCTCCTATATTAATTTCAAGTTTATTATAATGTGGTAATGTATCTTTGTAACATGTGAAAGGCATAAAACAAGTTTTTGAGTAGTTAATAGTTAATAGTCTGCTGTTCATCCATAACGCAATGTTTTTAAAATCTTTTTCGGTCTTTTTTCTTAATTCATTCTAATTATCAGATGTGTAAAATATGGTAGTATCATCCGCAAAACTAATAATTTCACCTATATTAATTTCATAAAGGTCATTAATATATATGTTAAATAGAACTGGTCCTAAGACTGTACCCTGAGGCACACCATAATCTATTTCTCTTGAAACACTTTTTATATTATCAATTATAACCCGTTATTTTCTATTTGACAAATAGCTAGACATTAGCTTTAATGCAACCCCCTGAACACTATCTTTTCTAATGCTGTTAATAACTTATTTTGGTTAACCATATCCAATGCTTTCTCCAGATCGATGAATATACATAGAGAGGGACAACCGTTGTCCAAGGAACTCACTGGTTCTAGTTGTCTTGATGTCTCCTGTTAAATTCTTCTACAGTTTGTTTACAAGTTTTTGCATTGTCACCAACTAGTCTTATTATTTCAACTTTTTGTTGTAAAGTTACTTTATTTCTAACCATTTTTACACAACTTTAATGGTACACACAATAACGTTTTAAGTAATATAACAGCAAATGTAAAATTGTTTGAAGTTTGATACATTTTTGTTATCATGGCCTGCTTCACTAGCGTTAGAGAAATTTCGCGAAATACTATATAAAACCTTCCACCAACGTTTGGCGATGTCTCAAAAAAAATTCTGTTCGTATGTAAATCATAACTGGGTTATTCATTGTAGAAAACAATATTATGAGAAAATTAATGTAAGGTGCGAAATTTATGATAAATAAATCACTCGTCATTTTTCTTCCAACATAATTAAATAATTAATGGTATTTTTCGAAGTTTGCACCTAAATTATAAACACTCTGTATAAGATGCAACTTTGAAACTTGGTACTAAGGGTTTCGAAGTATGGCTAAATCGATTGGTCAAATAGTTTTTTTGTTAAAAAAATGCCTAACACAGCAGGCCATGCAAAGGGCCTAAATACAAAAAATGTACATCACTATTAGAGCTTTTTAAGTGCAATATATTTTAAAAAAGAAAAAATAAATCGGATGTTCCATTAAAAAATACTGAATTTTCAAGTATCAAAGTGAAACACACTGTATTAGTGTATACGTACTTATCTACTGCCAGTAAATTTAACTTATCTTTCGAGAAACATTGTTTTGATGATATTACATGCAGGCATTTGACGAGCATGGTGATACTACCCTCCATACTTTATTTAAAGCCACCTCGATATTATTATTATTATAATTTTTTTACTGTATTAGAAAGGTATTTTAAGCTAATATAAATCAAATCTCCTACAATTCCTATCAATGAAGTCATATGTATGTTCTCTGATACCAAACATCTAGGTATGCTAATGAACAATTCCACAGACAAAGCTCTATTCAATAATTATCTAAAGAAATTAATCTATCTAAATTTACTAACCTTGCTTTAATGAAAACACTCTATAAATATCTAACCTCACTTTTGGCAGTGGGAACACGACAATTCAACCACAATAGATGAGATCTGACCTATTTCTGCATTTTTAGGATTGCTTCTTCAGGTGACCTCCTTTAAGTTGAGTCAAATATCTAACTATAAAACTTATTATAAAAGTTAAAATCATTTAAAGTTAAATATCGACAATGACAAAAGTGACATCCTGTCAATGAATTAAATATGACATACTTGAATAATGTTTAGATACCCTTTATGTAAAAGTTTTTATATATTTTTAGGTATTATTAATATTGTGTAAAACTAACTACTCTGTGGACAAAAGCCCCTATCAATGGTATCAGAGAACATACATATGACTTCATTGATAGGAATTGTAGGAGATTTGATTTATATTAGCTTAAAATACCTTTCTAATACAGTAAAAAATGTTACAAAAACTAATAATAAGGAATATATGGGTAGATATTGTGGGTGTAATTCAACGCTGGTTGGGGCTTTTGTCCACAGAGTAGTTAGTTTCACACAATATTATTAATAGGTACCTAAAAATATATAAAAATTATTATTATAGTAACTAACAGAAACGGCGACTGTTAAAGCAATGCAAGACCGCCAGTCATTAGTCAATTTATGCGAGAGACCCACCAATTTCAATATTAGAACGTATAGTTGGCGTAATTGAATCAGGGTTAAGTTCATTACGAAGTCATCTCCCGGTAATCGCAGTTCGTGTTTCGAAGTCTTAAGCTTGCACGTGCCCGGCGAGGATCACCCGTTCGCCGACTGAATGATCTCTAATTGCTGCGATACATTATTGATGCGTCCCCGAGGGCCCCCACAATGGCAGCAATGAGCTCTGAATTTTCACAAAGCGCCGATCGACGATCTAAATGACATCATAAATATTGTAATTTCCCCCACGACGGAGCCCGCCGACTGGAAAATTGTCTCCGATTCTACAGGCACCCCCTAGTTCTGCCTCACGACGAGACAACTTACACCGGTGCGAGTCAATGGGGCATTTACATAAAGCCAACAGTTCGTCATGTGTGATAGTTTTCACAGCTAGGCCCTACTGATCTGTGACAGATGAAACTGTCAATTCGTTCGGAGTCTCTTCTCACATTTATTTTGAGACGGATGCAAGTTCAGTTTGCTTCTCTTTCAGTTACCTCTATTCTAAACTGATATATAGAGTATCCAAAACAATAATAATTAATTATAACAATATTAAAATATCTTTTGTTTTAAATGATTTTTGTAAATGTGCCATGATTATCGTTGGCTTTTTATGTCCATAACAATCATGGCAAAGTCACACTGAAAAAAATGCCAGTAATATCCTTATAATTGTCTTAAAATAATTCTCAAAATAATGATGATATTACAATGACACTTGTAATTTTACAAGAAAACTGCCAATATACAATAAAACCGTAAACTTCCTATGTAATTATAATTTGTACATTTATAGAATATATTGTAATGCATTTACAATTAACAATGTTAAATCCATTTTTACATTGTAAAATTGCTGAACATACCAAATTTACTATATAATTGACTGTAAAAATATGCCTAATGTGTGTGTGAAGGTACTACTAATTTTACAACACACTATACCACTAACCGTTGAGTGCGTTGGGTGGTGACGCCTTCATTATTTCTTGCTTCATTTCGATGAATGCAGCGTGTACCTAGGACTTAGGTACTTACATAATTAATTTAGTGAGTAGTGACTAACAATATAAACATATCTAGAGTAACAAGTGAGTGTTTTTAGCACTATAAATAGTTTTGTCTAGTGCTTGTTGAAACATAACCTCAATGAGATTAAGAAGTAATAGGTATGTAAGTTATACATAATTATTGAAACAAAGAAACATTGCAACTACAAAAATCGGGTACCCCACTGTGGTTTTATTCATCTTACATAATCTATAAAAATATATTATTTTCTATTGGAGTTATATTTTATACATATTTGAAGAACGGGGGCTTCTGGAGAATTCTGGCATGATTTAAGTTCTGGGTACCTACTTATCTATGCACATTTATATAATTAATATTACTTTGTAATAGTTAGTATAAGATCATAGATTTCATTTGAATATTATAAAATATTAACTTTAGTTCTATGAATATATTTTTACATTGTTATATGTTTTGTATAACGTTAAGTGTTCTGTTTTGTACAAATAACCTAAATGTGCAGGTATCAAATTTTCATTAAATAAAAAATTGCTGTAAAACCATAATATTTTATTATTTCAGTACCTGTATGTACAGCTAAAAAAATAAGCAAAGGGCATTTAATATATTGAAGATATAATAAAGCTGTAACTACTAATTAGTTAACTGATCCGTAATCGGAGTACAAAATAGCTATTTATATAATCAGTTAGGGAAAGTGCGGTTTTGTGTAACAAATGTTTTTTACACAATTTGTCCAAAAATTTTAATTATAAATTTAAAAAGGATTATTCTGCTGATTTTAAGGTATACATGGGGGCTGTAATAGAAATAACTATTATTTGCAACTGAGTGAGTCATAAATTCCAAGGTACTTAATTTTTTGTATATAAATCTGAAAAGCATATAGAAAACGAATCTATTGCTTTGGAAATGTTTGACTGCACTGGGGATATTATATCAAAAATTTAGTATTACTATTAAGGGAATTAGACATTAGAAGCAATTGGCAATCATGTTAATTAGGTTACTTAATATGAGTACATTCTTCTTTTGAAATAACATTCTGATGTAGTGATAGTATTGAGAAACTCACGGAAAAGATATTTTACCACTTAAGGTAAGTAACAATCAATTTTTCTCATGTAGGCATATAAATCTATTAGGTATAAATGAATTACTGTTCAGATTTTTTTTAGGTATCTATGTGAAAGCACTGTTAGTGAATTCCAATGTTGTAAACAAGATGTCTTGTGTACGGGTTAGGTCAGTTTTGACACTTTTGGGAGGTTTCTTTTATTCTCCGAAAAGATAGGCCAAATGTCACGGGAATATTTTTGAGAAAAATTGAATAACGAAAATTTCATTTCGATATCTTGATTAGTTTTGATATAGCATTTTTTTTAATTTTAGGCCTTTTCTATGATGCCCCATATTACATACGTATGATGTTTCATTAAAACAAATATGTTTGTTATAGCAGCGGAAAACTAGAAGTTATAAAAAAATATTCCTCAAGCCACTAGATACGACACATAGAGAAAAAAATGTCTTTACAATGTATACATGTTAATATAATAAGTAGAAAAGTTACCACAGAAAACGACCAAAATTTAAAAATATCATGTAGATATCTCTTAAACAAATCAAAATATCGAAATGTGATTCTCGCTATTCAACTTTTCTCAAAAATTAAGATCCAAATATCTTGGCTACTTTTTTCTATCTTTACGGAAAATAGAAGAAACCTTCTATACCTAAGTGCCCAAATTGGACCATCCTGTACAATAAATAAAAAAATTACATTGTGGTCATAATATAAAATATATTATTACAATGTAACTATACAACTGCCTGTAAAGTTACTTGCAATTTTACAAGTAATTGTGGAAGTTACATTGTAAAAATACTCTTTGTATTGTAAAATCACAAAGTAATATTACAATTGCAAAACCTAAAATTACACCACAAAATAAATTTGCAACGTAATGTTACATTTTAATTGTAAAGTCACAATCGATAAGAAAATTACAGCAATAATGAGTGGTAAATAAATTGCCATCTATTTTAACTGTAATTATTTTTTACAGTGTACTAAGGCTTTGGCAAATTTCAATGTAGGTATGTAAATAGATACCTAATACATGTAAAAATTATATGTATTTTTACCATGGAAATTACATATACCTACTCGTATATGTATAATATGGAAATTTACTATTTTTTTTTTTGTGAAAGTAGAATGTAATTATTCATTTGATATATATCACCTGCTTATACTGTATAAATTAACAAATTCTCCGTGATACTCCAATATAATTAAATCAAGTAGATTTAATATGTCTCCAAAAACAGAAATCAAGAGGATTCAGGTCAGAAAAACGTGGTGGCCAACACATGTCACTTCTGTTCTGGCAGTATTCTTCTTGGTCGCCCTGAGACATTCCGTTAGTCTGTTTTGCAAAGATTGTCATAGATATTTAAAAATTTAAATTTGATACCATTGGTGAGGTAAAGTATATTATAAAGATAAAAAAAATTATTTGTAGTCACGGAATCTGTACAAGAAATCCATACATATCATTTAGAAAAGGTCAGGAAAGGTATATGTTAGCAGATCGTGCATTAAAAAATTTCTAGTAAAACCAAATTTCCTGCACATTTCACATTTCTTGCCAGAACTGCATATGTATGTGTATAATAGCTATTTATATATCAAGGGCGTTTAAGACCCGTGGCGTGAAGATAATATTGCCCGTTTAAGGTATTAACACACGGGATTTGTATAAAACGTTATACACGACCAGTATTTTGAACACTTAAAGTTGCTATATATCATACGAGTATGTATGTATTTGTAGAAATAAGTGTCTCTATAACTAAAATCAAGTAAATTTATTGTCTAAAGATATTTATTTGTGGCATAATTTTAGTTTTTCTTTAGTTTTATTGGGTTTTTGCCACACTTTTGAAAAAATAAAGATTAATTAAATAAACCCTTGCGCCAAACGGATCAGTCAAGGGTTATTTTTGAAGCTAAGTTTGCGTAACCAGAAAATCTCACACTGAAAAAAGCAGGTAAGTAAAAAATAACAAAAATCACATCACTATCCCGCACTTCCGTATTATTGATGTTTAGAAAAACTCTGTTTCGTTCTCGAAATAGGTTTTCAAAGTGTGTTCCTTTAAAAACATGAAACACTACACTGAAAATGTGCTACTAGCATATTTTTTGGAAAAATGTGAGAATTGTAAACCGTCGTGATCGTATTATTCCATGTTAAGGACAACAGTACTTTTACGTTCCAACATCGGCATTAGCAAATATTCAAGATTAATACCATTCTTAAAAATAAAAAATGATAGTTACAAACCGAAGAAATCACGTAATATGTTGACTAGAGAAAAAATTGACAGTTTTCTGAGACATGCCCCGATGAAACGTTTTTATGATCAAAGTAAGTTGTCATCTTCAGATGTAAAATAAAATGTACCTACATTATTTTTTTAATTAGGTGGAACTGATTTTTGGCATATGTGGGGCTTGTAGTAGAGAAGAGTTATGTAACATAACAATAGATGATATTCAGGATGTTCATAAACCTCTGATAGAAATTACAAAATAATTCAAGACTTACAGCGCATATTTAGTATAATTTATGATGAAAACAAGTCACCAAGATATTTGTATATGTACATGCATTTGCAAATGTAATGACACTCCCTCAAAACAGTTTTTGCACTCTGAGTTTGAAAATCGACCACTGTTGCTGAAGACTATATTGAAAATTCATTGTTCAATAAAGTGGGAATAGCAAATAAAATATTGATACTAATATGCCTATAAAAATAGTCCTGGAGAACAAATAGAAAATGGACAGGTCAAATTCTGTCTTAATATTTTTATAAATAATTCCATTAATTGTATTTTAAAAAATGTAATTCATATTTGTATTAGTATGATTATCATTTTATATATTTTTTTTTAAATGTGGTACACAAAATGATATTTTCCTTTAATAAAAATAGAGTGCACACCATTAGTTAAAGGAGAATGAATGTTTACTGAATTACAGTGATTAACGCGTTAAAATGACACTTATTTACTTTAAAATACAATTTAACGCCCAGCCGTGTATAGAAGTAATTTAAAGTACCTATGTAAATATAATTTAGAAATGTTCTGTAAATAATGCACAAAATGGCGAATGCGCCGATGTTTTAAAATATTCGTAAATAGTGAAAATCTAATAAGTGTTCTATAATTATTTGTTTGTATTTTTTAATATTTCAGAGAATCAAGGTCAATTATTGTAACTAGAAGTATTAGAGAACTAACCACTACTAATAATGCCCAAATTACTTCCGGATATTTTTTCGAGGTCATAATTATTTTGAAAATTATATTTGTCGCACGTGATATTTGTTTTTTATCTATATTAATGAAGAAATTAATAGAAGTTTTCCAAAAGAATTCTTAAAACTTCAACGTACAACATTGCAATCGATTGTCTGTTAACCTCATATTAATATCAGTAGTAGTATTATGGCTAGTGCGTTTCGTTATTCTGTACCTAGTGTTTGCTTGATATCTGTGAGTGTATGTAAACAAAAACTGAACAATTTATAGTAACCATGACCAGCTACAAGACGTTTGTAGGGTAAACGCTTTTCATTAACAACGGCAATAACTTATATCTATTTCACATTTTATTATGTGTTGCGAAAAGAGCTCTAAGAAAACTACCCACAGTAAATATGTTTAGATGTGTGTGCGACATTGTCACATATTGGGAGGCTAATAATAAGTTAAAAGCATGCATCTCACTATCTAGATGTATTTGATGTAAATAGTAAAATTATAAAAAAAGACAGCTGGCACTTTTCTTGATATTTTTAAAATTGCACGAGTGGTTCCTTTATTTAAAAAGGCGACTGCAATGAAATGGAAATGATTGGTCTATCTCTATCATTCCTGTTTTTGGAAACATTGTAGAAATTATTAATAAAGCAAAGACTTTCCAGTGCTTTTGAAAGTAATTTCTTGATAAATGTATGTCAGTTTGGTTTTAGAAGTCGCCTTTCTACTTATCATGCTCTCTCTAAATTAACAAAATTTACTGTTGAATGATTTGAGGAAGATTTACATTATGCTATTACAGCTTGTGCTCTAAGGCATTCGACTGTGTTTCACACGATATATTAATAAAAAAATAATGACATTAACTGTAGCATTTAACTTCACTCAACTCATTCATTCGATTTTGAATACCTGATATTACTATTCTCTTATTGTTGTATCCTCTTTTTCTTTTTTTTTTATTGTATTTTAGATATTAAGAGTGCTGTATTCTTGAAATAGTTTTTTCTTACAATACAATTAATTTTAGACTTTAAGAACTGACTAATATAGAGTTTAGCAAATAATAAGAATGTTATTTCATGCCACCTGCGAATGTTAAAAGGTACCGAAGTAAAACGAATATATAACTGACAGACCGCTTTCAGTTATATATTCAATCAAAAAATTTTTAGGTACACAAATCTTTCAAAATACATATTTTTTAAATTCAGCTGTAAATATTGTTATAACATAAACTTACATAGTTCTGTATATAAAATTGTTCACTTTTGTTTGTAAGTATATGAAAATATTTGCTAAAATATATGGGGTTAGAAACAAATGCATTTCAAAAGATATTAAATTATTTGGGGAGAAATTAAATAGTAAAGGTGGATAAACAAAATATCAATAATTTTATTATTGATATTACTTTTCCTCTACGTGTTTTATTTTTCGAAATTTCTGTACCTAAAACATCGCAAATTTGATCATTTTACGGTAAGAAATGCGGCGACCTTAAGTTGACTATTATTATATAAGGAGTTGTTGCAATAGTTCTGTATAGGATTTATAAATTTTTAACGTTTTTTGTAGTACTTATACATTGTAATTTATTTTTTAAATTAATACAAACTGTTTGTTTTTAACATAGCCACATTTATATGTTTGTACCTATATATGTACCAAATTATATGTTTTTTAACTTGTCTTAACTTTGTGTGTAGGACTTTTACATTGTAATTTATTTACACAATACCAACAGTTTTACAGTCAAACTGAAAACTGATATATCGCATTTAAACGGATGTATGTAAACAGTCGTCAAATAAAATTCTATTCAAGACCTGTTTGCTGTTATAATTCTCTCACCGTTGGTCAGAGAAAAAAATTGTTTGGAACAATTTATCATACAGCAAAACAAAGGACACCCTATAGAGATAAAACAATGAGTTAATAATATTTTAAGTACATGCCACCTACTAATATACAAACGTCGATCTTAAATTGTTTACTGAAACATCTCCCAATCCGTCTCCCAATCTTTTTACCTACCTCACACTACTTATAATCTGCCTTAATAGTCTTAGCTAAGCAAATAAAAAATCAAGACTTTTGACGTGATCTAGACAGGGGAGCGATCGGAGTTGTTTAGATAGGAGCGACGGTGGCGCCAAGAGGCACACTGTTGGTACAACCAGATCGCAGACGGCCGTAGCAAAGTGACAATCGCACGAGTGTCTTCTGTCACCGTAAAATAACATCTCGTTTTACACTGAGAGAAATGATTTTGTTGGTAAATTAGTAAAAACTTGCCATTTGTTAAATAAATCAATAGTTGTAGACTCATCGGTTTGAGCTCATGCTATACTCGCGTCAAGAATTCTGACGTCTTACCTCAACGTAATTTTCGATATTTGGGCGCGTTAAAAACAATCATTTTTGCAATTTAGTGCAATATATAATGCAAAATTTTATTGTAGTATATAGTTTTATTACTATCAGTTGCAGTTTCTTAAATATTTTGATGAAAATATAATGAATTATTCATTTGTTCGTATGACGTAAGTCTTCTTGTCGCGAGTATATTAGGATACTTTTCTGCTAGACCAAAAATATATCTAAAAATATGTTGTTATATATAGTACGTAAATACTGTTGCAAAGTGATAGACTGTCCAAACTTCCAAAGCATTCATTTTGAGTCTATTGAAAAATATATTCAAATGCAATTAACTACATTCCACTACACCTTAAAAGTAAATTGTCTTGATTTTGGAGATCATAAAATTCTGAGGACACGCAGACAGAAAAAAATAAATTGGTATGTACTTCGTATTAAATCAGATTTATTTGTCTGTAAATGATACTGCAGGAAACAACTACTCCGCGGACTAATGCCCCGACCGGCATTGAATTACTCCTGCAGTATCTGTGTGAACAGCCAAGAACCCTTGTCGGACACATCACCAGACACAGACGGGGTTCGGGCTTGTTAGCCCTCATCAGTATGTTAGTTTCCTGTAAGTCGAGCCTCTTATGCCGAGCAGGAAGTAAGCAGACCACATGAGCCTTGTTTTTTAATATACACTTTTTCTCAGTGTGAACTAAAATCTCTTGCTTGTACGTCTCGTCGTATTTCGACGTCATTAGGACTGTTTTGACAGCTTTATTTTTAGATAACGTAAATGTGACTTCTATTAGTTGTTAATTGCTCCGTATTCGGGTGGTTGCTCTGTTTCCTCTCTACTAATTATCACGCTAGATTCTCCGGTTTGATATTTTCTTCAAAGATGCGTTGCTTCATCGAAAACAGTCCAAGCAGAAGTAATTATTGTCAATATAATTGATCACAAATAAGGAAATGCTAACCATATATGTATATACTGAAAGTTTAATAGGTAATAATTACACTGAAAAAAGGACAGTAACTTTACAAATATACTTTGTAAGAATATCCTTATAATTGTCTTAAAATAATTCTTAAAATAATAATGATATTATATTCACGCTTGTAATTTTACAAGAAAAATGCCAATATACAACAAAACCGTAAACTTCCTATGCAATTATAATATAATGTGTATATTTATAGAATATATTGTAATATATTTACAATTAATAATGTAAAATCCATTTTTACATTGTAAAATTACTGAAAATACCAAATTTACTATATAATTGACTGTAAAAATATGCCTAATGTGTGTGTGAAGGTACTATTAATTTTAAAACGCGCTACCACTAACCGTTGGGAGCGTTGTGTGGTGACGCCTTCATTATTTCTTGCTTCATTTTGGTGAATGCAGCGTGTACCTAGGACCTAAGTATTTATATAATTAATTTAGTGAGTAGTGACTAGCAATATAATCATATCTAGAGTGATAAGTGAGTGTTTTTAGTAGTATAAATAGTTTTGTCTAGTGCTGGTTTAACATAACCTAAATTAAATTAAGAAGTAATAGGTATGTAAGCTACATAATTATTGTAGCAAAGAAACATTGGTATCCTTGCATCTACAAAAATTGGATATCCCACTTTTGATTTGTTCATCTTACATAATATATAAAAAATGCATTATTTTCTATTAGAATTATATTTTATATATATTTGGAGAATAGGGGCTTCTGGAGGATTATTATGATTTAAGTTCTGGGTACCTACTTATCAACATCATGTAGGCATCTCTTAAACAAATCAAAATATCGAAATGAGATTCTCACTATTCAATTTTTCTCAAAAATTAAGCTCCAAATATGTTGGTTACTTTTTCTGTCTTTTCGGAAAATAGAAGAAATCTTATACCTAAGTTGCCAAATTGGACCATCCTGTACAATAAATAAAAAAAATTGCATTGTAGTCATAATATAAAATGTATTATTACAATGTAACTATACAACTGCCTGTAAAGTTACTCTGCAATTTTACAAGTGATTGTGCAAGTTACATTGTAAAAATACTTTTTGTATTGTAAAATCACAAAGTAATATTACAATTGAAAAACATAAAATTACACGGCAAAACAAATTTACAACGTAATTTTACATTTTATTTGTAAAGTCACAATCGATAAGAAAATTACAGCAATAATGAGTGGTAAATAAATTGCCATCTATTTTTACTGTAATTATTTTTTACAGTGTAGATAAAAAACCAATGCATCTTGAGTACACACTTTGCTGAGTTATAAAAAGAAAATCCAAATTTTGTATATTTTAAAGTTTGTTTTTGTATTTTCCTAGCTAAGCGTTTTCGCCTTCCAACAGCCATCATCAGAGCAGAGAAAAAGCATAGGTACAATCGTTTGGAATAATAATGCCACTCTTTAAAATTAATTTTGTGACTTCTTTTGAACCGCTGACTTTTAACATTAGTACTCAGTTGTTTCATTAATCGTTAGAGATTTAATGAAATTTCTACTCAGAACTTCTAGAAGTTCAAAAACAGTTTTGAGGGAGTGTCATTGTTACTGCAAAATCATGTGCATACAATTTACGTGCCTACATAACGCTATACATATTTTTAAGAGCCTAGTGCATAAAATTAATGCACAAGATGTACAAAAATATTTACACAGCACATGCAGAAATTCTATTTGTCATGTCTTTTTTTTCATTATACCTATAGGTAGGTACTTAATTATGAAATTGATAATTTCGAGAAAGTTATAATTAATAATTCTCAATTACATCAAAACTGAATTAAAGAAAATTCAACCATGTTGGTGCAAAAACATATTTTTTGTAGAAGAATCTTAATAAAATATTTTACCATGTTGTATGTCTCATGATATTAACAAGCGACGGCTGCTATATTATATCATATCTTAAGGGTTAGCTATTGTTTTCAACATTTCCATACAATATTTAATAAATTTAAAAAAAATAAGTAAATCTAAGAACTAAAACTTCACATTTCAAACCTTGAACATGAAACTGGCACATGTATTTCGATGAATATGGAAACTATTTTCAACTTCTGTCTGTGTTTCATCTATGAGGTACCTATTTTACAGTAGTTTTATACCTATACTATTCTTATAACCTCCACTATTTTTCATACATTTACTCTTTATATACTCTTGAACAAATATGAAAAACTATAGGCATGTTAACCTTCTTTAAAGTGGGACTCATGCTATACATTCAATTTTTTAATACTAAATTGAATCGGAATATGATTACTATACAGTATGCGCCAAAAGTATGGAATAAATTCAATAAAAGCGAAACAATTATTTTTTGGGAAAAATCCTCGAACAGGTCGATTTTTAATTTAAAAAATACATATTTTAGCGTAAAATGCGATTTTCATTCATTTGTTTTCGAGTAATGACGTCATCGATTTTTTTTTAAATGGCAACACCATATTTTTTTCCTTGATTCTGAAGGATCGTTTAATTCTCTATCAGACAGTACTAAAATTTTGCTCTCTTACATAGGAAAGTTTTCGTTTTTATTGCATTTATTCCATACTTTTGGCGCATACTGTATAATAGTTGCTAATATTTATAAATTCCAATAAGTCTAACAAGGTCAATCTGATAAAAAATAGTTTCTATTTCAATATTAAACTTAATTGCATAGTCAGTTGTAAAACTGACAGGAACAATATTCATTTTTAACATTTACAATGTAATTATTGTTTATATAAGTTCACTATTGTACTTAAAGTCATAACACTGATTAGTCCATACACGACACAAATTAATATGCTAAGTAAACTATAATTAAGAGTTATACATTAAGAAAATGAATACGAGAAACAGTTAAGTGTAATAGGTAATGTAAAATTACATACCTATTTATGTTCTCTGTACTATAATTATTAGATAATTATTTATATTTTTAATTATATTATTGTTTCTTCTAAATATAATTTAAGAAAGAAAGTGTTTTTACATAAAACTGACTACAATTATATTTTTTCATATAGGAACTGTGCTCTTCATATATCAAGACTTAAGTAATAATAATAATAAACTTAAGATAAGTTTTGGCATCATACTACAAAAATATGCTTCTGGATAAATGTCTCTTATATATGATTAATGGTAGAATTTTGCAGGATTATGTATTTTTAAATAGTGATTCAGCTACATCTACAGGGTTAACTATGACTAAGTACAAATATTTTAAGAGAGGAAAAAATAAGAATTAACAGAATTTCCTTTCAAAAAATTTCCAAACTTATTTATAAAGCGAAAAAAATTTTTTTCGATATTATATTAAATCCTTATTTAACGCCGCCAATGCGAGAATCATAGTATGCAACCAGCAAGTAACCGTCATGCAACAGTCGGCAGTCGGTCCAGTCGAGTCGGTTCGCTGTCATGTTATAATTTAATTCCTGTGTTAACGTTGTAGTTTTGTGTTCTTCTTCAGTTTTTAGTGCCTTATTTTAATTTTAAACGTTTTACAATTAATAAATAAAGGAATATGTGTCGGGTACAGATATTTTCCCACAATATAGTTCGCCGGTTTGTTTTTCTAGGTTATGGAACAAGACTG